>CM059035.1:23471-10023471 GCA_030279155.1 Forsythia viridissima | reverse complement strand
AATAAGAATTACGGGAATACCAGCAATAGAGAGAGAAGCCAAATTGTGTTAGACGCTGTGTCGATGAATAATTGCTTAGAGATAGAGGAGGTGGGAGAGAGAAAATTAGGTTTTGCAAGCCCTGCAGAATTGGGATGCGGTTGGGGTGGAGGGTGTTTGGATGATGGACATGGGGGAGCTCGGACTGCTCCAAACCCGGATAACTTGTTACTGAAAATGGACCCGATTCTATGGGTCAAGATACCAAGAGCATGGGTCGGCCCAACTTTATTTTGTAGGTAGTGATGTAACGGAGCGGATCGGGGCGGATTAGCTTGTTCCAAATCTGCTCTGTAATAATTGTAGGAGATTCAAATCTGTCCTACGATCTGTTATTTTTTGGGACGGATTGGATACGGATCTGGACGGATCTGAGCCCTGATCCGATTTTTTTTTGTTTTGGTATTCAAAAAATTTAAAATATATTGAAACAAGCTTTACTACTATACTATAAAGTTTAAACAACATTCTAAAATATATTAACTACTTAATTAAATGTCCAAAAGAAACAAACGACATCAATTATTTAATTAAAAATTGAATACTTCAAAATACACAATAAAAAAAAAAAAAAGCAAGTGAAATTGTGAAAACGGGAATTTACCTAGGTTTAGGAATTAAGAAATTTGAAATTGTAACTGCAGCTCTTGTCCCGAATTTTTTATTTTGTTATAATTTAATCATTTTTTTTTAAATACGGGCAGATCGAATCGGGGCCCCGATCCGACCCATCCCAAGATCCGTGGCGGATTACGGATATCTGTCTCGATCCGCAGATCATGTATTTTTCGCTCCATTTGGATCGGGTATCCATCGGGTTCAGGGCGGATCGAATATTTTTGTCATCTCTATTTGTAGGTTGATCTATGGAATGTTTCACTATTAACCACATAAAATAAAATAATTAAAAAAATATTATCTAAATTTTTTATTTTAAAAATATTTATTTTTTTAAGACTTGTTGTTATATTTGTTACGTTATATTTTTTATAAAAAATATATGTTACATTTGTTATTTTTAGAATTTAAAATATTAAAAAATAATTGTGAAATTTTAATAAAAAATCAAGTATGTAACAAAATTATCACTTGAATCTAATGAACATGTTTGGCCTCATTTTTTAAAACTTATTCTCAATCACACATTTTACTGGATTCATAATTTTTATCAATTTAACCTATATTTCATCAACTTTTATAAAAAAACGAGAGCTTAATTTTAAAAAAATTAGATCATATGCTCCTCGAAATGAATAAACTAATATTCAACCTTTTAGTTTTGAAAAATATTGTTTAACATTCATAAATTTCGCTGGTCAACGGGAAAGCTAGGCATTTGTCTTTGAGGGCACAGAGTAGTAACATGTTTGGCGGTGTTAAGATTATTTTTAAAGTTCTTATAAGTTGTACATTTTATAAAATGTCTGGATAATAAGTAGGTATTAAATTGTAGATTCTACGAAATGTGTGAATAAAAAGTATGTTTGACTAATTTAATCATCTTAAATTATAATTTAAGTATCGACGTACAAGCACTTAGTGCATGTTTGTCCAATCTTATATTATAATTTAAGCTGGTCAACTAAACATATATTTTATATACATATTTTGTAAGACCAACAATTTGTTATCCACTTATTATTTACACATTTTATAAGATTTACAACTTATAAATACTTAAAAAATTATTTTAACATTCTCAAATATGTGCTTAATATCTTGGTGAAATTGTTAATTTGTTGCTATTGAACTCAATCTATAAACTAAATTCAAAAGTAGATGTAAAAGGTTTATTCTATGTCGTATTTATAATACATATCTATAATTTATAATCCATCTATAATCTATAATATATTAAATATCACGTGAGTTAGAGTTATTTTTTGGACAATTCAACCTCTACTATACTTAAATTATTTCAAAATCTACTTACATTTTTTTCAATGCGTATTTAATTTATGATTAACCTTCCAATTAAATGCATGTATATCTATACATATTTTTATGCATATACATGCATTCACTCACGTACATATTTGAATTATAATATACATGTCACCGTTATTATAATCACTTTTGACCATACATTCAACTTCAAGCCTATTCAGATACCACAGCAACACCCAGGTGTGTCTCCACTATTTGATCACATATGCATCTCAATGTATTTAGCACACAAATTTTTAAATAAAAACATAAAAAGAAAACACACACACTAGTTATGTTTGTTAAACTTCTTGAGGCAATTTGTTGGTGACGAAGAAGGAAGTCTACATCGCATAATCAAGAGGTTCATCACCCATATTGATTTTGGACTAATGTGGAGATTAAATTTCACTGATGCAATGAGATTATATTTGAGAGCCAAGACATTTATTCATTTTTTTTCTCTTTCTGTTTGAGGAATATAATTTTTTAATTTATTATTTTCTTTAAATGAAAACATTTCTAGACGATATTGGAGTTAACACAACATGTGAGTGATGGTGCTATATGATGACTAATGAGTGTAAGGAGATAGTTAGTTTTACTTCTTTTCAAAATTGATACTAATTTATTTCATTTCAAATACATATCTAGGGGTTAAAAAGGTAATTTTGCTTCAACTCCTTAATCAATCATCTGATTTCTATATTATTATATTTGTTAACAAGAAAAATACAGAGATATAAAGTAAAATTGTTTTGGTCCTTTGAATAAGAAATTAAATTTTTTTTTTTAAAAAACTCCACGATGAAAGACATCTTAGAATTAGGAAAAACAAAATCAAAATCAAACAATGTTGTGATATCAAAATCTCTTCATAAGAAATAACAAAACCAACTTCAGGTACTGAACATAATTTTTGGCCTTTTTCAAATATAATAAATAATTTAACTACAATAAATTATTTGAACTTATTTACCAATTAACAAATATAAAAAATCAAATCAAATAAATAAATAATTATAACTTTTCGATAATCAAAATTTTCAATACTTCAAACTCAAAAATTCCTTTAATGTGATTAACTTTATTGGTTTGATGATACAGATGTCAAATGCATTTGTATGTATTTTGAATTATTATCTATCAACTTTAGGTTTAACCATATTTTGTGCTCAATTGTTTGCGATCGAATAAAAAATAAATTACCAATGCACAACATGTTAATCATCTCGTCTAATGTATTACATAAGAAGCAATGTTTGAACATTTGAGTTTAATATTTTGAATCAAGAAGCTGATCAAAAAATAAAATGAGGTGATACGTAGATGGCCTTCTACTACCAAACATAATTGGAAAAAAAACAAAAACAAAAACAAAAAAAGGAAAAAATATGCATCATGTTTGGCTAAGCTTGAAAAGTTTAACTATAAGTAAATAAATAAATTTTAAATATTTTTTTTATAAATTAAAGTTAAAGCTAATAAACTACCTAGTTTAAGTGTAAGGTCTAATCAGCGAAAGAAACACTTTTGTGACATGAGTTTTGATTTTTCTCAAACGGTGGATTTTGTTCAGTTAATTGATCATGCTTTATTTAATTATACTTTTGTTTTTCTTATGTTTGTTGCCTTTAGAGTTTTTATAGTGATGACTGATGAATGATATTAAAGTTTGTACTTTGATTAATTTTATACAAATTTTTACTTTGTTACGTATTTGTTATATATTTAATTATATTTAATTGGATTATTTCAAATCCTCATTTTGATATGCCACTTGATGTTGGGAGTGGAAGATGTTTGTAATGAATACAATCATTAATTTTACATCAATTGGAATTATTTAAATTTATACGCAATATGTTACCTTCACCATTTGTTTATCTTAACATAAATTCATTGAATATATCAATTGGAATCATTAAAAATTATACGCAATATGTCCCTCCATTTATCATTTGTACATCTTTACATCCATTGAATAAATCAACTAGAGCAAAAATTGAACATAACATGATGGAACAAAGTTTGAGGAAATTATGCTAATAAACTACTCTCTATTTTTACAATTTAAAATTAAATATAAATAAATTATTCTATTCTTAATAAACAATTTAAAATTCAACAAAGAAAAAAGAATAAGAGGTGCGAGACAATCAATTAGCAAAAAGAGAAAGACGGGTGAGAGAGGAGATAAACCATAGAATAGTATTTTAACATCTACTGAAAGCCTGACGTTTGTAATTACCACAAGTTATTTCAATTATTTTAATTACAAATGAATTTGAGGGACAATCAACAAGGTATAAGGACAAACAATATATCACGTCGGAATATATCTTCCACAACATGTATTGTCGCACGAACATTTATGCGTTACACTTTTAAGAAGAATTTCTATAGCAACGACAAATGTTTTAGTCAAGTCAGATACTTCTTATCTTACAAAATATATGGTTGTAATATATGGTGTACAGAAAATTTTTAATTGAATAAAAAATCCATTATGCATAAAGAAACTGTATTAAATATTTTTTATATTCAAATAATATCTTCATATATTATTTTTATAATACTTATAAAATATTTCAGAATAATGTACAATGCGCATTTAACTATGACTAGTAAAGTTAAAAGTGGCAAAAAATCAATTATAAAAAATGATAGAACATTTATTAGGAGCCAGTGTTGATTTACATAAATATTTTACATAACTTTGGGTGGACCGAGGACTTTAAATCCAACAAGCTAATGCATTTTTCCTTGACTTGAATTGAAGGCCTTAGGCTAACTTCTTACGTTGGGCCCCTTGTGAGTCCTAACTTAGAGAAACTTTTTTCTACAGATGTAACAATAGCTGGTATGGTTAGCAAATTTTTGTAAGCAATATAAACATTTGAGAAACAACCATTCAATGTCTTCAAATGTTGTAGCACTTCAATTGCTCTCTTGGTTTCACTTGATAAATAGCACCTCAACATTGTCAACTCTATTAATGTCTAAACGGTCATTATGTTCCAAATACTTCTCAAGATTCATAACATATTTCAACAAACTCGCAATAGTCACATGCTTTAACCTCTCCAAATCCAAAGGTGTAGCGCCTCATGTTCATTTAAATGATTATCATTGCTTATTATGATGCTCGCTTTAATATTACAATTAATTCTTAATTAATGAAATTACGTTTTGGAGCTAACTATTGTTTTGCAGTGGAATGTACCGTGGATGCCCTGTACGATCAGCGTGCCTCTTAATTTAATAATAACATAATTATAATGTTATTAATGTTAAATTTTATTATATAATATTTGCATTTTATTAAGCGCTTATATTTTTGGTTTGAACGTAATTATCGAGTTGGAAGGTTTTCTATTCTTATTAAGTATATGTTTATGTAAATTAAAAATTATCAACGAGTGGAATCTAATAAGTTAATGGGATTAATTTAAGAATTAAATAGGATATTATAGGTAAATAAGAGACCTCATTACTTATTCAGCACCAATTTACCTATTTTATTCACCTCCTTATAAGTTAAATTAGGCGTTCACCAAAAAACTCCAAAACTCTCAACGTCCTCCTCTCTTTCTCTCTCACACGGCGCTTGCAATTCATCACAGGTATTATGAATATTCTATTATTTCAACATCATTGGTTTGGATTGAATTTAGAATTCAAATCATCATGAGCCCAATACATCCCTTTGAATCTTAAAAGTAATATTTGGCTTCTGCACATGCCTATTCCGTGTGTGTGTATATATGATATTGTGTATATATATATGTATATATTTATATATTTATATATCTCTCTGTATACATCCATTCCCATGATATTGTTCCTTCAATTATTTAGAGCCCCTTTACTTATTTGTTGAATTCGTGCTCTGCCCATCATATCTTTGGTGTTTCACACTTAGTGCAAGTTCAACTAAATTTCTATTGTTAAATTCTAGCCTTGTTTATTTGACAATTTTTATGTATCTATTTTTTTATATGAGTTATTGATATGTGATATTTTACCCTCATTGTCAACGGAATAATTAATTATTAAGATTCTTTTATAATTATTTAATCATCTCTAACTTGTATATATATATTTATATACAGAAAGAAATTAAATTACTTGAGGCTATCACTTTTTTTAATAGATTTATATAAACTTTTAGTTTAAAATAATAATTGCTTACCATTAAACTTATAAGATTAGCCAAGCATGCCAAAGTTAGATTGGTATATGTCTTGTACTTCACATTTAATTATGGGAATAGTTTTGCATCTTTTAATTACTGGAAAATTTATACAAATGGTACAAATGTGGTCTCTTGCCTATTATTTCCATGGGTGTCTTTTAATTTATAATATTAAAGTGGTCCTCACGATAAGATAATATATAGTCAGCTATTATATTAATAGTAAAAAATAAATGATATATATAGATTTTTTTTATTTTTAATAAATGGTAATGACCTAGGATTTTCGGCACGTTGACTTCGTGGGCAGTTCGGGACATCTCCATTTGCTACTTAAAACGTGAATAAAGATCCAGGTAAGTAAACTCTCTTAGTATTCATTTATAGAATGCTATGTTAATTGTCTAAATGTGTTATATTATTATCTGAACATATTATTTTGTAATCGTTTTATATGTTATTAATATTCATGTGACATATTCTTGCATATGTAATTAAGTTAAATGCATCCATAAGCATGCATGAAGTAAAGTTGTCAATGATAATATTGTAAAAATGTATTTATTCAAAAATGATATGTATCCCAAATTTTATAAATGAAATGGTGTTCGCCTATGCCATGAAAGGTGTGAGTGGGAAATGGGGCGTGGGGGACCGGCGCACCCGACGAATGATAATGTTGAATGTTGAATGTTTAATGTTTAATGTTTAACCGCTTTGCGGTACTACCGGTAGATGGAACGGGTTCCAAATAATAATGGCCCACTGCATACTGATTGGATAGGCGATACACAAAAGTGAGCTCACAAATGATAAAGTTTTTAAATGATAAGGAAAGATGGGATACATATTCTAGAAAACTAATTGAAACCAATGCATATCATAAGCATGCATCATGTGCATGAGGTTTACTTACTGGGCGTTAGCTCATCCCATATTTTCCACATTTCAGATGATGAGAGCTAAATGATTCGAGACGATTGCTTTGGGGCGAGATGGACTCAGTACTGTTTAAATTAAAGTTTTATTTTGTTATTATTTCAGAAATAAGATGCCTTAGGCCGATTAATGTTTTTTGAAATATTATTCTTTTACTTATTTTAATTTAGTCAGACTATGAAATTTTCTGCAATTATTGTGTTTATTTCAATAATGGATTTGGGCATAAAATTTATTATGCAAATTATGGTTTTTAATTAATACTGTTTAAAGCAATTGACATTTAGTTCGTATTTTCAAATAAAATAAAATAGAATGAATGTTCTATCTATTTTTCCGCATTTATATCTTGTTATTTAATGGAAATTAAATGATAACATTTCTAAATCTAGAGTTTCTAGATTTGGGGTGTTACAAAAGGTTTCTTCATATTGTTTAAATTGTTCCAATTGGGTTTGAAGCAAAGATTGACTTTGATCAATTATAAAGATGAAGTAGTTAACTCTAAAAGATTCTTTAGCTAATTGCTTTACCTTATCACCACTACTATCATCAAGTTGCGTCTTTCTTCGAATAGTTCATTTTTCCCGAAATACAGTTTCAGTTCCCATTTCACTCGCCTTTTTTTCGCTTCATCCATGGCAATAGCAAATCGAATTTCTCTATAATCTTTGAGAAAGGTAACAAGTCCTTTTTAGAGGTTGATAGCACCATGAGTATCCATATTTTTAGCTTGAAGAAATTTACTCATATTATTGACTGAATTGAACAACCTGTAGTATATTACCATGCCAAGCAAGAATTCAAAATTCTCAAGTTCATATGTTGCTAGGGACTCAACTGCACTCTCTTTTTTATGATCTTCACTAATGTCTGCCAATTCAAATAAAGTGTCTTTTTATTTGTGCAACTTGCTTTTTTATAGGTTTGAAAACTTTCAACATAACTTTCCCAACGTGTTTGTGATAATGACTTCACTATCTGACCTTCCACTTTATCTTTAAAATTTTTCCATCGCTTGAAAGAAGAAGAGAATAATGTATAGATGCGTTCTATTACTCCAAAGAAGGATAAAGCTTAATGACAACAATTCACCATATCACATAATGTCATATTAAGACTATGACTGCCACATGGAATATAGAAAGCCCTGTGATTATTTTCAAGTAATCTTCTTTGTACACTTTTGTGCCCTCCACTCACATGAGATCCGTTAGTTGTACCATTGCCCTCTAGTATCATCAATATCAAACTCAAGATTAGTTAAAACATTTTTAAGCTCAGTTGCAAGTTCAAATCCTGTTGTATCATCTACTTTAAAAAATGCAAGCCAATATTCTTGTATCGTTGGTGAGTTTGTTGAATCATTCACACATTGTATTACTAGAGACATTTGCTCCCCGTGACTTGCATCTGGAGTACAATCAAGTATGACTAAGAAATATTTTTTATGTTTAACTTTCTTCACAATTGAACTTCTCACCTCAACTGCCAACATCTAAATCAATTTATTATTATTTTTTTTTACTGAGATATGTATAATGAATCTCACGCACTTTAGCATGTCCAATGTGATCTTGCATTGCTGGATTAATCTCAGCAACCGTTTCTATCATTTGTAAAAAGAGACAATTGTTCTCAACATAAAGCTGCTTATCTTCTCCTCGTAGTGTCAATGTGTTCTGGGCAAGTCTTTTCACAATACTGTAGATCCTCATTAACACTTGTTTCCAATGTTCTCTTTCTTCATCTATTACTAATTGCACACTTTTATCAATTGTATTTTTTGTTTGAAGCCTGATTTCCAATTCAATCAACTAGTCATGCAACACATATGTTCCTCATTTCTACCATGGCTTTTAAGACACCGATTCAAATTATGAGAAGCTTTGTATCCATCATCACCCAATTGTCCAATTTGATTCTTCATTGTCGGCATTTTAAACAACCTGCAACAAAAGCAAAAGAACCTGTCCAAAGAAACTGAATATAGTAGCCATCTTCTATCAATTGTCTGTCCATTTAATAGTATCTACTCTTTTTGGACTAATTTCAACTAAATAATCTCTCATTTTTTGATCAATGTCTTTCCAATTCATAGAATCCTCAAAATTCAAACAAAAGCAATCTTCTTGATTTAAATCTTTATACTGAACATTATCTTCCTTATTCTCTTTTGATTCTTTCACACTGACACATTCAATCACTTCATCATTTGTTTCATTCACAATAACAGGTTGAATAACTTCTTCATTTTCAGTCGATTCATTCACATTTGATTGTTCCTCAAACATCAACATTTTCACCCTTTCTTCCATCTCTATTCTTTCGTAGCGATTAAAATACTTATCAATATCTCCTACTTGACTTTGAACTAATGCCACTTCTTTTTGTTTCTTTTTTCTTTTTTGAGCTCCAGACTCAGGTATCATATAAAACTATCGTTCAGTGGTTAACCTAAAAATATACTAGTAAAACTCAAATATAATATATACAATCTAGATGGATGAATTATTTTGATTACTTATTTAATGAAAGACATTCCTAGAAATTTATCGAACTTCAGTATAGAGAAGAATGTTAAAACAGAACTACAATCCTTATTCTTTGTCATCATTCGTAAACTATCACTAACAATACATGAACAATTGCTAACAAGACAATCACCTAAAAATTCCATATTCTTCTATACTGAAACAAAAATAAAAGTTCAAGGTTTATTCTCCATTAACTAAGTCAACAATTTCGTTAATTCAAGACAAACGTAGCTTAAATATAAATGAATTGATTTGGAATAAAAAAAAGTTCAAGCAATCACAGTAAAACAAAGCTATAAGTTGGGCCACTAATAAACTGAAATATCTTCATATAAAATTCAAAACATGCTTGACCAAAATTAATAATTCATCATCCAAAAGAATTAGTTGCCACTGACACAATCTAGAGAATTCACAATTAGCTTCAAACCACAATTAACTTCAAAATATAAGTATTAAGTATATAACATCAAAATTAAAGTAAAAAACAAACAAAATATATCAAATTGTCTGCTGAATTTTCGATCATTTATTGAGTGAACCAACAAAATGTAGTATGCTGTAAATTGAAGGGGATCATTTTTCTACTTGAGCACCGCCTTCTTTTCTAGTTAATGGGTTTTGTCGATTGAATAATTTTTTTCCAATTTTGAATTTTTTGTGATGCTAGGGAGAGGATAAGGGACGCCAGATACTATTGATAAGCATTATGGATCGAAAAATGACCCAAAGCAAGAATTTCATTATTTGCAATTTTTGGCTTGACCATTAGTTGCCCCAACTATCCAGTCACTATTTTTTTTTGGGTAAACTTTCATTAATAAGCTATATTATGTTAATATTTATAAAAAACTGTTAGATATTTTATATTACATGAATACTGGATGATGCTGTTTTTTTTTCCTTTTTTTTTTTTAAATTTTAAATCTAATTAATTATCATTAATAGACGTCATATTTATCTCCAATTTACCATCTTAATTAGGATTCTATATTTGGCACAAAATCATAATAAATCATAATCTTTTCAACATCTCTCCTCTATTAAAATAAATTACAACTCGTTTCGGCCAACTGCAATTCATCTTCTCCATGCAGAATCATGTCCGACGATAAACCAATTAATAACAGAGATTCTGAAATAAATTTTGTAACATCATTTGCAACAGATTATTAATAGATATAATGCAAACAATTTTGTAGCATCGGTTGCAATATACAAATAACAGAGACAACAAATTAGATTTTGTAACATCTTTTGCAACAGATTAATAAGAGAGACAACGAAAGAGATTTTGTAATATCGTTTGCCATAGATTAATAACAGAGACAATGTAAACTATTTTGTAATATCGTTTGTATATGTTAGGGAAAAACTAGATGTACAAATGTATCAAAGTATTTTTCCCTTTTTACTGTGTAATTAAAATGAATGTTATCAACTCAACCCAAGCAATATAAATACCAGAATAATAAATAAAGCTAGAATAATAAATAAATAAAGGGAAAATCGACGGGGCAAATCGATAGTAATCCACTATCAATTGAATAAATATTACAATGTTTCTTCTCCAGATTTATGCCCTAAATCAAGAAGTAATCCAACACACCAAATCAACAACAGTTTATTGGCTAACTACAATAACCATCACAATAGATGGAACCCCAAAAATATTAAGCCAATAAAGAAGAGAAATAACTCACTAAACAATCAATTGTGGAATACAAAAGATGAAAAAGAAAGCCCAAAATTTGTGCCCAAATTTTCTTTGCAAAAAACAATCCTTTTTCCTCTTCCTTTAATTTCTCTGCATGTGATTTTTCTTCACTATTGTTGTAAATCAAGAAACCAATAAACAGCCGCTGCATGTGGAATAATTTGTCATCTCTCTCTGTACTAGTGTGTATTTCCTTACAATAATATAAGAGTCTTAAATTTTTTACTGTTCACATTTTCGTCCTACACGACGTCGTTTTTTAACTTATTTTTACACCGTCATTTTGTAATATTTTTTATGTTGCTTTTCAAGGTTAGCACACTTTTATTGACTATAAGGATAAGGATTACAATTGGAATTACATTAAATTCAGTTGAAATTCAGATTCATTCAAGGAGGAGTGTTGTCTTCTTTTACAACTTTAATCCAAATTTGCCAATTGATTGTCGAGCCATCTCGGCTATCCCTTTTTTAATTTTTTTAACTCTTGATTAAAATTTTGGGTGTTTAATTTTTTGAATTCTGATTTAAATATTGTATTTTACTGTTCTTAAGGTTTTTTTTTTTTTAAATCCTTTTTCTTTGACACATTTTAAAAAAAAAAAAAAAAATTATATTTAATAGTTGCCGAGCCATCTCGGCAATTGATTGCCGAGATGGCTCGGCAATCAATTGATTGCCATGTAAATTATTTTATTATTATTTTTTTTTTAATAAATAAGGAATAATTGCACAAAAGTCCATATTGTGTCATAAACATGCACCATAAATTGTTTACATCTTAAACCAGTGAATAGAACTCCTCACTTCTATGGTCTATAAGTATAATGATTCTCAGATATATTGTATTAGATGCATTTCTAATAACTTGCATTATAGTTACACATCTTTCATTTAATGGAACACTTGGTGCCCAACATTTGCTTATCAAAATCTCAACAATCAATTGATTGCCGAGATGGCACAATTAAAAAAAAAAAAAGAAAAAAAAAAAAAAATAAGTGCCTGGCTCGGCAATCAATTGATTGCCAATTGGGCTCAAATTGATTGCCAATTGGGCTCAATTTGAGCCCAATTGGCAATCAATTGATTGCCAAATGATATTTTTTTTTTTTTTTGTTTTTAAAAGAATAATTGCACAAAATGTCTCTATTGTTTTAAAATAGTTGAAATATGCCATCAAGCATGCAAGTGTTTCATTTTTTAATTTTCCTTTTGAGCAAGCTACTTACATTAAAATAAATAAGTAGATTTTAATATAAATAATTTGATAATAAACATGCATGTTACTTATTTTGTTTACATGTTTAATGATTTCCATATATTATCCTAAATGTATGTTCACCAAATTACGCTTAATTAGAGAAACATTATTGTGCAGTATGAGCAATGCCATATTATATATATTCAATGAAATTGGAATACATTTTTATTACGTAGAAGGAACTTCTCTTTAGAAGGTGCATTTGATATTAAAGAGAAAAGTGAACAATATAATTAAACTTTACGTATTTTTAAAGACGATGGACTTGAAACCTAGCCTAGATTATGTTGGAAAATCTCATTTGATTCTTTCATAAAGTTTGGTTAAGGAAAAAAAAAATTGGTCAATAAGAAAATCTTTCTACTTTGTCGATATGTTATGGTCCCATCCCATTACTCATATTGCCATTTTAAAGTTAAAAAAAAAAAACAAATCCAAGGGGATCTATGTCAATCCTAACTTAAGAAAAAAAAAAAAAAAGAAAGAAAAAAAAAAAATATATGTGCCCAGCTCGGCAATCAAATTGATTGCCGAGCCATCTCGAGAATTGATTGCCGAGATGGCTCGGCAATCAATTGATTGCCAAAATGAATAGTTATTTTTTTATTTTTTTTTTTGGTTTTGGTTTTTAAAAGAATAATTGCACAAAGGTCCCTATTGTTTTAAAATAGTTGGAATATGCCATCAAGCATGCAAGTGTTTCATTTTTAAATTTTACTTTTGAGCAAGCTACTTAGCTGAGCAGACTTTTATTGACCAGAATTCAAATTCAGCTCCATCCTTTTACAACTTTAATTTTAATTTATTTCTATTACTTTTCAACAGCAGATTTTATTCACCATTATAACTAGAATTCTAGAATTCAGTATGCATGTTTGTTGCTTAATTCTCCAAATGTAACATATACTTTTGATAGGAGCCATTTAAAATAAAAGTAAATACAAAATGTAGTGTGTAAATCCTGCTTACATTTCTCCTGAATTCTCTGCTACTATATTTGTCTTAGTTGTGAATAATCTTGAGCCCAATTGAGATTTCAGTGATCTCCTATATTTGATTACCAACCAATAACCGATCATCAAACTTTGCGTGGAGCCGAATATTATTGGTGGTCGAGTTACTTGACAACATTTGCCGTCGAGTAACTCGACATTGGTAATCTTGTTGTATCCATTATCTTTTTGTAATTCCATGTTGTTCGTCCTTCTTGTAATTCAGACCGTTAAGCAAGTTGTATAAGAGTATATTATTTGTATAACAAAGACAATTTTATTCTTGTTTAACAACAAATCTAACAATTTTTTCATAGTTTTGGAAAATTTCAGATCAAATATTTATGTTTACTTTGTCTAAAGGTTACATTTGTCCTGAATTCTTTAATACATTCGGCAACCACGCTGGTTGCCAGCCAGCTCGGCAACCAGTTTGGTTGCCGAGGCAACTCGACAACCAAAATTGGTTGGCGAGCTGGCTCGGCAACCAAATTTGGTTGCCGAGCCAGCTCGCCAACCAATTTTGGTTGTCGAGTTGGGCAACCATCTCGACCATTGCTCCAACTTCGATATACTTCTTCTAATCCACCTTCGATATACTTCTTCTAATCCACATTTCTTGCCTTCACTTTATCCACTAGATTCCAAGTAATTCATACAGAAAGTAATTTATACAGAAACTCTGAAATGGCCAAATACAATGCATCATAAACGTAAACCACAACCGATCACTTTCAAGTCAGGCCACTATAATACCAAGCAGAATCTAAATTCTGATTACCCTCAATTCATCACTAGCGTCTTGCAAAAAAAAATTATTTCCCAAATTATTGAAATGATGAACACGTTTTAAAATAATTGAAGAACCGGAAATGCTTAGCAGATATCTCTTACCTTTTAGAGCTAAAATTCTGGTATTTGGATTCATAAGTGCAGAATCTGCAGTAATTGGCCGCCTCAGCGGTGCATTGGCATGTTCATATCAATAATCACCACACTGAACTCGACAACCAACTTAGTTGTCGAGTTGGCTCGGCAACCAACTTGGTTGTCGAGTTGGCTCGGCAACAAACTTGGTTGTCGAGCTACTGTTGAGGATGGTTGTCTACCCACAGGAACTCCCTCATCCTCAAACATTGCTATTGTTGTCATCATTACTTTGATCATCAGAAATTTATATGATATTTGTTTTAAGGATGGAGAAATTGAGAGTTGAGAGGGAGTTCCTGTGGGTGGAGCTGTTGGATTCTTGTTTGTCGGCCGTGGCGGCATTGTCCGTGGTGTCGAGCTAACCTGACAATCAACATGGAGCTTTTTTCGATGACCGTGAGTGAGTCGTCTAGGGCTAAATATTGGTTGAATTTATCGGTGTCAGGGGTTCCGGAAGAGTTGGGAATTTATAAGGCCCACATCAGCAGCCACCGGCGGTAAAGAAGAGTAGGCGTGGACCCAGGTCCCGGAGCTCCCAGTATCAGGGAGTCACCTTCTACCGGAGAACTGGAAGATGGGAATCTCATATCTGGTCTGTATGCATACAATAGATACATAGATACATACCCCTCCCAAATGTATGTATTCGTATCTCTCAATCTGTGTGTGTGGTGGGTATAATGTGAATGGCTTATTATTTTATCTGATTTTGAAGAATCACAAAAGAATATTGCATTATGTTAATGAAGAGTTGTACTTGCGCTTCAGAATTTGTACCTTTGTCAGACTGGACATGATTTCCATTTTTAGAACAAATAACATACTTGCAAGTACATAATATTCTTGTTTGTTTGGTTTATAAGATTTGATATAAATGATGTGCATGTTCTTGTATACGTAAAGTTGTTCATTGATTAATCCCGAATGGTATACAATTTTTTTCAGACTTAAGCATTTTTTGTAACATTAATTATTAGAATGGGCTTTTAAATTTGAAAAGTTATATTGAATCTATTCACATTGTAATCAGACAATAAAATGCAGGCATTTGATTAGTGTTCAAGAGTGCTTCAAAAATTTGATCTCACATTTTGACACTGAAGAATTTGTGGATGGAACCATCCATATAGATATGGTTAAGATCACAATTTTCTTTGACACAATTAAAAAAAAAAAAATTTTTTTTGATTGCCGAGCAATCTCGGCAATCACTGTTCACATTAAAAAAAAATTTTTTTTTTTTTTTTAGTCAATTTTCTTTGACACAATTGTGAACAGTGTCTCGGCAATCACTGTTCACATTAAAAAAAAAAAAATTTTTTTTTTAGCCAATTTTCTTTGACACAATTAAAAAAAAAAAAATTTTTTTTTGTGAACAGTGATTGCCGAGATTTTGATTGCCAAGCAATCTCGGCAATCACTGTTCACGTTAAAAAAAAAAAAAATTTCTTTTTTTTTTTAGCCAATTTTCTTTGACACAATTAAAAAAAAAAAATTTTTATGTGAACAGTGATTGCCGAGATTGCTCGGCAATCATTGTTCACATTAAAAAAAAAATTTTTTTTTTTAGCCAATTTTCTTTGACACAATTAAAAAAAAAAATTTTTTTATGTGAACAGTGAAATTGATCACTGTTCACATTAAAAAAAATTTTTTTTTTTAGTCAATTTTCTTTGACACAAATAAAAAAATAGAAAAAAAAACAAAAATTTTTTTTTTTAAATTTGTCAAGTTACTAGCCAAAAAAAAAATAAAAACATTTTTTTTTAAAATTTTGTAGAGTTATTCGAATTTTTAAAATATATATATATATATATTTAAATCTTGTCAAGTTACTCGAATTTAAAAAAAAAAAAAAATTTTTTTTTTTTAAAATTATTTCGAGTTACTCGAATTTAAAATAAAAATTTTTATCGAGTTACTCGAATATTAAAAAAAAAAAAAAATTTTTTTTAAAATGTTGTCGAGTTACTCGAATTTAAAAAAAAAATTTTTTTTTTAACTTTTGTCAAGTTACTCGAATTTTTAAAAAAATAAAAAAATATATATATTTTTTAACTTTGGTCGAGTTACTCGAATTTTTTAAAAAAAAAAAAAAATTTTTTTCTTAACTTGTGTCGATTTATTCGAATTTAAAAAAAAAAAATATATTTAACTTTTGTCGAGTAACTCGAATTTTTAAAAAAAAAATTTTTTTTTACTTTTGTAGAGTACCTCGAATTTAAAAAAAAAAAAACAAAAAAAAAAAAGAAAATTTTAACTTTTGTCGAATTACTCAAATTAAAAAAAAAAAAAAAAAAAAAAAATTTTTACTTTTGTCGAGTTACTCGAATTTTTTAAAAAAAAAAAATTTTTTTTCTTAACTTGTGTCGATTTATTCGAATTTAAAAAAAAAAAATATTTAACTTTTGTCGAGTAATTCGAATTTTAAAAAAATTTTTTTTTTTTTTACTTTTGTGGAGTACCTCGAATTTAAAAAAAAAAAAAACAAAATTTTAACTTTTGTCGAATTACTCAAATTTTAAAAAAAAAAAAAAAAATTTTTACTTTTGTCGAGTAACTCGAATTTTAAGGAAAAAAAAAATTTTTTTTTTCTTTCACTTTTGTCGAGTAACTCGATTTAAAAAAAAAAAAAAAAAAAAAAAAAAAAAAAAACTTTTTTTTACTTTTGTCGAGTAACTCGATTTTTAAAAAAAAAAAAAAAAATTTTTTTTTTTACTTTTGTCGAGTTACTCGACTTTTAAAAAAAAAAAAAAAAAAAAATTTTTTTTTTTTTTTTTACTTTTGTCGAGTTACTCGACTTTTAAAAAAAAAAAAAAAATTTTTTTTTTTTTAAATGTCGAGTAACTCGATTTAAAAAAAAAAAAAAAAAAAAAATTTTTTTTTTTTTACTTTTGTCGAGTTACTCGACTTTTAAAAAAAAAAAATTTTTTTTTTTTTTTTTTTTACCTTTTGTCGAGTTACTCGACTTTTAAAAACAAAAAAAAAAAAAAAAATTTTGTCGAGTAACTCGAAAAAAATTTTAAAATTTTTTTTTTTTTTTTTTTAAAAATTCGAAAAAGTTTGTCGAGTTGAATACAACTCGACAAACTTTTTCGGGGTGAATAGTAACTCGAAAAAGTTACTGTTCATGAAAATTTTTTTTTTTTTTTTTTTTTTTTAAAAATTCGAAAAAGTTTGTCGAGTTACTATTCAACTCGACAAAGTTTTTCGGGGTGAATAGTAATTCGAAAAAGTTACTGTTCATGGAAAAAAAATTTTTTTTTTTTTTTTTTTAAAAAAATTCGAAAAAGTTTGTCGAGTTATTATTCAACTCGACAAAGTTTTTCGGGGTGAATAGTAACTCGAAAAAGTTACTGTTCATGAAATTTTTTTTTTTTAAATTCGAAAAAGTTTGTCGAGTTACTATTCAACTCGACAAACTTTTTCGAGGTGAATAGTAACTCGAAAAATTTACTGTTCATGAAAAAAAAAATTTTTTTTTTTAAATTCGAAAAAGTTTGTCGAGTTACTATTCAACTCGACAAACTTTTACGAGGTGAATAGTAACTCGAAAAAGTTACTGTTCATGAAATTATATTTTTTTTTTTTTTTTTTTTTATGGTGAGCTTTTACATTTGTAACTTTTTTTTTCAATGAAAAAAATCAACAACATATTTTATTTTTTGTAACTATTAATTATAACATTTTTACCAATAATGTTACAAATATTTTTTATACTAATTGCTAAAATAAAATAAAATAAAATATATTGTATTAATTGATTATGATATATATTAAATTTATATGATATATATTCTATTTTACTATGTTCTAATAAATGATACTTTAAATAAAATTTTGTATATGCTTTATTTATCAACTTACTCGACAAATCCAACTTTGAGACTCACGAGTTTCTTGAAAAATAACACCACTAAATAAGAATAAAGAATTATTTAATTGTATGACATACTTTAAATAAAAAAGGGAAACAAAATAATGGAAAATTTAAATTTCAGCCACTTATTCTTATTATTGCTCAAAAAATGTTTCCCATCTTGTTAATGTAATGCTTAATAAATATATCTACTTTCATGTGCTTCTTACAAACGTTAAAATATTAGTTTTTTTACAATACTAAATTCACATTTTTTTCTAAAATTTCCACAAGACAAAAAAATCTTTTGGTTAACAAAATTACGATAAATTAATCTAATTTTTGTAACTTATAAAAATACAATTATAAAAATAAAGGATTGTATATTAACACAAGCTCAACAACATTACCAAGATGACAAAAATATTTCAGATCAATTGAAAATAAAAGGAAACAATTTACAAACATTTGATACTTCCACAAAAAAAAAAAACCACAAAAAAAAAAAAAAAAAAATATTTTCCCCCCCGATTGCCGAGATGGCTCGGCAACCAAAATTGGTTGCCGACCTAGCTCGGCAACCAATTTTTGTAACCTATAAAAATACAATTATAAAAATAAACGATTATATATTAACATAAGCTCAAAAACATTACCAACATGACAAAAAAATTTCAAATGAATTCAAAATAAAAATAAAAGGAAACAATTTACAAACATAATATGAATCTATTAATTTATTAAACTAATACATACAACATTTAAACTTCACTCCTAATTGGGAAAAAAAAGAAATCCTTATGAAAAAAATCTAACACAAGTTTTCGCCTATAAATATTAATTTTATCACTTACAACAGCATCTAAAGGCAATCCAGCTAAAAAACACTCCACATATTTAATCACAAATAGTCCACTGTCACTGCAAAAACAAAAACAAATAAATATTTGCACAAAAAAAAGTAAATAAAATATTATTATAAAAAAAAAACTTCACTAAATTCAATATATTACCTATATCTCTGGAGTTGTTCTATTTCATTAGGTGATTTTCTCCTATATTGAAAAGACTTTTTCTTCTTGGCAAGCTGAGGCTCATACTTTATAATCATTTGTGGAATTATTTGAACTCCTGGAAGAGCATGAATATATCTCTGACTTTCACTATAACACATCTGGTAATTATCAATTAGTGTCAACTTCCAAGCATTTAAATCCACGTGAAAAAGTGCCCAATATTTATCATGCATAAGATAGGGCCACAACAAATGCTCACATTCCTCCCATTTTGAACCATAATAAGTAAGAAGAGCACCATATATATATGCTCGCATAGATGCTTCAAAATCAAGTTGATGATGTGCCTTTGCAAAATGACACCGAATAACTTCTCCAAAACAAGTGTCCAACACTCCATACTTTCTTGAAAATATGTTGGGGTATTTAAAACATCTAGCTCTTATCAAATCCATTGCATAGTCCACATCCTATACACAAATATTACATTATATAACAATGTAATATATACAATATACATTTAACAAGAATAAAATTCATATAATATATTTACCCATTTCTCCAATGCTTGAGACTTATTAATATCTTGTAACCGTCTTTTTGTGAGTTTAGAAGTCACTCCCCAAGATATATCAACAACATCTCTACAACATTATAACAAAAATATTTATTACATCAAACATTATATATTACAACAATAAATATATCAAACATTATAACTTACCCAGCATTAGCACTGCAGACCCAACTGAGAAAATGGCTCTCTCTCACTTTATTTATATCACATAATAAAGGAACATCTTTATTTAATAAAGTAGCACACTTCTCAGAAGAACAACCCACATCATTTTTCCTAGAATCATTACCAATTTTCTCCACCATCTTTCCCTTAAACATCTGTACACATCTTTCCATCTGTTCCCGCAACTCATTGCTCAATCTATCAAAGTGAGCATTTTGTTCAACTTGTAATGAATTAAATTGAGTATCAATATAACCTTGCATTTCATTATATTTATTACCTATCCTACTACATTCTAAATTATCAACCCGCTCCAATAACTCCTCTCTTGTTTTAGCAATCACATAATCATTCTTACCCAACTGTTTGTCAAGATAACATTGCTGCTCAACAAAAACTGAATTGAGATACTCATTATTAGCAAAGTTATATCCTTCAGAAATAATTCTCTCACCAAAACAATCTATATTACTTAAAACATCTTGTGTATAACAATTACTTGTGGGCAATTCATTTGATGTATAAGGGGACCAATATTGATGAACAACATTTTCAACAATATCATCTTTTCCTTCACTACTAAAATCCCCCTTATCCAATTCCTCTCCAGTTTCCACAAACCTTTCATTTCCAGCATTCATACCTGTACAAAACAAATTTTCCCTAATAAAGAACAAAAAACTAATATATCAATTACATAAAAAACATACAAAAAAACATAATAATAACAAACTATGAAAATATCATACTCCATCCAATAAAATTCACAACATATATATTAAACAAAAAAAAAAAAAAAAATTAAAACACCAAAAAAACCTCTTCATTCTTCATTCATTCTGTAATATTTTTACAAATTTTGAACAACAATTTATTATTAATCATTAACCACATATTAAATTAATTCATCTCTAATAAAACAAGAAAAAATCAAAATACACATACCTGATAGATTAGTTAAACTGCAAGATCAAGATAAATATGAAGAAGACATACATTTACAACAATATCTACCAAACGTAATAAATATAGGATGAATAGTGAGGTAGGTGAAGAAAATATAACTTTGGAGTTTTGAGAGTTAGGTGAACAAGTAGTAGGTAAATGTATACAATAAATGTTATTTATTCAAATAAAAACATCTTTCTTAAACAAACTAAAATCAACCTCAACTCATTTTTTTTTTTTTTTTTTTTTTTCCTTTTTTAATAAGGTTTTTTTCAATTGCATACAAAGTTCTACATAAAAAAGTTCAAACTCAATTTCAATAGACTGACAATAAGTTACAAATTAGTTGAATTTTTATTTCAAGCTATTCTTAAATTCTATTACATCCAATTATTGCATCAGTTTGATGAAATTTCCAACCTCCTTATAAATATATACACAACTCATATACTTTACAATGTATTCAAAAAGACAAAAATCTAATGATAACCTACTTTGTTTTTATTTTACAAATAGTGCTATAAAACGTTCATATCAACCTACAACTTTTCACTACATTTTTCACAAACGTGCAACGCACGGACCAAAACTAGTATATATATATATATTAAACACTATAAAGCTGTAGTCCAAGAAAACCAATTTGAATCAAATTAGAATTCTTTATCACAAATTGCAAGCTTAGTCCTTAGGTTTTTAATTAGAATTTCACTTGAACCCAAAACAATTTAATTCTCATGGGCTGGACCCATTTAATTAAAATAAACAATTGGGTCGAATAATTAAAACCCAACAATCTCCCCCTCCAGTCCATGAGGGAGGTTCACCATAAAACTCCAATCAATCACTTAGAGTTCATTCCCGCCTGATCGGTACAAAACATAAGCTTCTACTTGGTAACAACATTGGTCAACATATCGGTAATATTTTCATCAGTGTGAATTTTTTCCAACTGTAAATATTTTTCTTCAAGTGCTCCACAGATCCAATGATACCTCACATCAATGTGTTTGGTACGAGAATGATATGTAGAAATTCTTGCTCAACTCAAGAGCGCTCTGACTGTTACAATAAATTATGTACTCACTTTGCTTCACATTGAGCTCTTCAATAAATCTTTTCATCAATATCATCTCTTTTCCTACTTCAGTCACTGCTATGTACTCAGCCTCGATAGTGGATAAAGCTACACATTTTTTGCAGTTTTGACTGCCAACAAACAGCTCCTTCTGCAAAAGTAAACAAGTACCCAGATGTAGATTTTCTGCTATCAAGATCTCCGGCCATAGCTGCATCTATATATCTTGTCAAAACTGGCTGAACTCCCCCGAAATCCATACACAGAGTAGAAGTCCCTCTAAGATACCGCATAATCTATTTTACTGATTCTCAATGATCTTTGCCAAGATTAGACAAAAATCTACTTATCACACCAACTGCATGTGCAATATCTAGTCGAGTACATACCATGGCATACATCAAACTACGAACTACTGAAGAGTAGTGAACTACTTCCATTTTTTTCTTTTTTTTACTAGTCGAAGGATATGATCTTTTGGTAAGTTTGAGATGATCACCAAGAGGTGAGCTAACTGACTTAGCTCCTTTTATACTGAACCTTTCAAGTACCCGCTCAATATATTTTTCCTGTGATAGCCACAACCTCTTAGACTTTCTGTCTCGAACTATCTCCATGCCCAATATTTGCTTAGCCATCCCCAAATCCTTCATATCAAATGACTTATACAAGACTTCTTTCAATTTCTTAATCAACCCTGCATCCTGGCCAACTATAAACATGTCATCAACATAAAGAAATAAAATAATGAACTTGTCACCTAGAAAATATCTGATGTAAACACAAGAAACTGAAGTCGTCCTCGTGTATTCCTGACTCGCCATAAAATCATCAAACTTTTTGTACCACTGTCTTGGTGCTTGCTTGAGCCCGTACAAACTCTTCTTCAATTTGCACACAAGGTGTTCTTTCCCTTTTGTTCAAAACCTTTTGGTTGCAACATATAAATCTCTTCCTCTAAGTCACCATGTAGAAAGGCAGTCTTTACATCAAGTTGTTCCATTTTCAAATCTTGACTAGCTACTAAACCCAAAACAACTCTGGTAGATGTCATTTTCACAACAGGAGAAAAGATCTCATCAAAATCAACACCATATTTTTGCCCAAAGCCTTTAACAACCAATCGAGCTTTGTACTTCATCATATCACCATTGTCATCTCGTTTGATTTTGTATACCCATTTGTTCTTCAACGCTTTTCTACCCTTAGGAAGATTCACTAACTCATATGTATCATTCTTTTTCAAAAAATTCATCTCTTCTATCATTGCTTTCATCCAATGGACTTTATCACTATGAATCTGTGCCTCTGAAAGACTATTCGGCTCTCCATCAGTAGTAAACAAAATATAATCAGAAGTAGGATACCTAGAAGATGGTATGTTCTCTCTAATAGACCTCCTAACATGTGATTCTTCATCTATAATGTAATACCACAAATAGTCAGTCACACTTAACATCACATTATATGGCTTTTATTAGTTCAAATAAGTAAACATCACGTATCATATGTAGAAGCACAGTCCAAGTGATAAACTTAAACTACACAAATTTTAGCTCCCCAAATTATGTAGTTAAATTACATGAATTTAGCAAAAAAAACAAAATATTTTGTAGCTGCTAAGTTAAAAATTTATTTATACTATAATTATTATAAATTATAAAAAATTCATATTATGGAATACAAGTGGATGAATGTCCTTGAATGCATGCAAACGTGGCTAAGTTGGTTTAGATATTTGGATTGTCATTAATTAAAGACAAGAAACTTGGCAATCTTACAACTAAGCAAAACATGACCAAATTTTGTAAACCTTCCACGTAATCTTTAGGCAGCCACGTTTGATCATTTTTTTTTTCATATTAATAAACCATCCCTTGAGTCATTTCTTCCCTTCCATTTCACTTGTCTTTGAACCAAAAGAAACAGAAACCAAATAAGAAAAATCAGCACCTTTTGCAGCATCATTTGGAAACCGATTGGAGTTTATTAAAAGGTAGGATATATGGTGATTGATTAATCGTTTTTACATTACGTATTGATGGAATTTATGCTAATGAAACTCCGGTGCAAATGATATGGTTATGATATTGTATGAATAATAATATGATGGTCTTTCGAGATCTAAAGCTTTCACCGGAAGATTTTCATGATATGATATGGATCACGGTAAGATCGTTCCTCATTTACGTTAATGATTTACGATTAATGGAAATGAAAATAAAATCCATGTAATCCTACTGAGTATTCTTTTATACTCACTCCTTTTTCTATATCTCCTACAGATTAAAAATTTCCCTGTTGCATGGAAGCCGGAGTGGTGATGTCGACGTGCCAGAATCTCTACTATAAACCAATTAAGGAATTTTGAGTAATGTAAATATGTTCTTAAACTTTTGTGGTGCTTGGTTTTGTGGTAGTTTTGGTGTATTCCCATGTTTTGGCTTCACGCAAATGATGTGAACTTGAAAGGGTTTTGATAAATTTCCTATTTCTAAAAACTGCCGTTTCTGTCTTCCAACTCAAAATTCGATTGCACCTTATATATTAAGTATTTTTACATAATTTCAGTTGGAAACGATAGCCCTATGAGTTACCTAACCTTTGGCTTTGGTTTCACATAATTTCATATTATAAAATTCAAGTTATGGACAATTTTGTAAACTGCAACAGTTTAAATCCGAGAATTGTTTAGGATGTTTCGATCAGTATTTTAGTATGCCGAAACATGCCGTCGAGCTATCAAATTTTTACATGTGGTAAATATATGAGTATTCTATGTTCCTTGAAAATTTCGTATTTTTTGGTGATCATTCTCTATGTCAAAGAAATTTTTATTACTCCATGACCGGGTGAAGAAATATGATTGAGCCTACTAGAATTTTAATAATACTGCCCTTATTTTGAAAATTTACCGCTACTTGTATACTATGAATTTTAAGGTGATTGCAATTGAGAATTGTTATATTATGAGTCTTTTGTCATGAGAACTTAAAATTTCCTTATTTGAAGACTCGTACAATTTTATACAATTTTTCTTCTCAAACCTGTCAACGAAATCAAGGACAACAGTTGAGTGGAATAACCATTCAATTGTTGCCTAGAGCATTTCCGGCGGGAAGTAAATTTGAAATATAATATTGTTTAACAATTTTTCTATCTAATAGTTAAAATTTATCACATTTCGGCTAGGTTTCTTACCTCAAGTCACCCTTGTTAAAATCTGTTTCGTCAAAAGAAGCCATATTTAAATTTTGCAATAGGATTTCTTTGTGTCTCCTCCTTGAGGTCTTTCTTCGCCTTGAGACTTTATTGAATAAAAACTTGGGGCGTTACATATAATCTGCTCCACCTGATTAGCAATGTCATCAACAGGCATATCACCATGAGCAATGTCATCAACATCATCATCAGTAGGAACTATATTATCTCCAACAATAGGATGTGGTGTTGGAGACATGAGATCATGAATAACTGCAGTCACCCTCTTAGGCTGCTCAACTTTATCAAAGTCATCAATCGTCTAGTCTTTATGAAAAATCACATCTCTACTTCTCACAGTCTTATTTTTCTTTGGATCCCAAAATTTGTAGCCAAACTGTTCATCACCATAGCTAAGAAAAATACAAGGAGTACCTCTATCATCAAGTTTTGACCTATGTTCCTTAGGCACGTGCACAAATACTTTGCACCCAAACACCTTCAAACGAGAGTAGGATATATTTTTACCACTCCACACTCTTTCTGGAATATCAAAGTCTAAAGGAACAGAAGGAGATTTATTGATCAAGTAACAAGCAGTCTAAACTGCTTCACCCCAAAAAAATTTAGGTAGCTTGGCTGTCTTCAACATATATCTGACTCTATCAAGAATGGTACGGTTAATTCTTTCTGCCACACCATTATGTTGATGAGTATTAGATTCTATGAACTCGTGTCGAATCCCAAATTTTAAGCAATACTCTCTGAACTCATGTGAAGTGTTTTCTCCACCATTATCTGTTCTGATGCCTTTCAAAGACTTATTTGTTTCTTTTTCTACCATAGTATGAAATTGCTGAAAACACTGAAACACTTGGTCTTTAGATTTTAGAAGATATACCCATAGTTTCCTAGAAGCATCGTCAACAAATGTAACAAAGCATTTGTTTCCACCCAAAGAAGCCACATCACCAGGAGAGCACACATCAGAATGTACTAGTTCTAAGATATCTTATTTTCTTCTAAAAAAGCCACTAAAAGACATTCTATGTTGCTTACCATATAAACAATGATCACATCGGTTTAGAGACATACCATTGGCTAAAAGAATGAATGTCTTCTTAGCCAGAACCTGCAACCCTTTTTCACTCATGTGGCCGAGCTTCTTGTGCCAGAGCTCAAGAGAAGAATCTTCAACTGTATTCAACCTATTTTTACAAGCTTTTCCATAAGTCTTGTATAGCATGCAACAAGCTTTCCCTCTAGCAATAACCAAAGAGCCTTTTGACAATTTTCATTTCAAACCATCAAAGCTGTTGTGATAACCCTGCCGATCAAGAGCATTAATTGAAATTAGATTAAAGCGCATATCAAGAATGTGCCTCATCAAGATGCAGCCGACATCTGTTTGCAAGTGAATGTTGCCAATTCCTATAATTTTAGATTGACTAGTATTTTCCATCTTTATGATACCAAAATCACCCACTGTGTAGTTAGCAAACAAATTTATGTTTGAAGAAACATGGTAAGAAGCACCGCTATCAACAATCCATTCAATACTAGGATCACCTATGTATAGGCACTCCTGCTCTCCACAAGAGAGTATATCATCACCATCAGATACAGCAGTTGTAGTATTCTTGTCATCTTCTTTCTTCTAATTGCCACCTTCTTTTGCTCTCTCAACCAAACTCGAAAATTTCTTTTAATATGACCCTCTTTGCTACAACGATAACAAACAACCTTTTTGTCTTTTGATTTTGATCTGCCTCTTGACTTGCTATAACCTCTTTGCCATCTATTCTTGTTTCTTCCTCTATTCTCTGTAACAAGAGTTTGTGCATGATCTGAACCCGTACGTATACCTGCAGATTTTCTTCTTTTTTCCTCATTCTGCATACTGTCTTTTACAGAGTTCATAGTCAAAACACCATCAGCAGCAGAGTTACTGACAGTCACAACAAATGTCTCCCAACTATCTGGCAAAGAACTCAAAATCAACAAAGCATGCAATTTTTCTTCAAGAATCATATCCATAGTATCTAACTGATTTATGATATTCTAAAAATTGTTCAGATGTTCTGTCACACTCATACCTTCTTTATATTTCATGTTGATCAAGTCTATAATTAAAAATGACTTCTTAGATGCAGTTTTCTTTTCAAACATAGACTCCAATTTTGACCACAATTTATGAGCATTAGTCTCTTGTGCCACATGATGAAATACACTATTATCTATCCATTGTCTGATAGTCCCAATAACTTTTCTATTCTGAGTATACCATTGTTTGTCTACTATGTCATCTGGTTTAGCCTCATCACCCTCAAAAGGTTCATGCAAATCCTTACAATAAGGGATATCCTCCATTCTAGGCTTCCAAGTTACCTAATTATAATTGGTCAGTCTAATCATAGCACTACCAACTGGTTCATCCATTTTAATCCACACAACCCAACCCGGACTTTGATACCACTGTTAAGGAAAAACTAGATGTACAAATGTATCAAAGTATTTTTCTCTTTTTATCGTGCAATTAAAATGAATGTTATCAACTCAACCCAAGCAATACAAATACCAGAATAATAAATAAAGCTAGACAACACCAGAATTATTCTTTAACGTCGTAAAACCTTTTAAGATAAAGGGAAAATCGACGGGGCAAATCGACAGTAATCCACTATCAATTGAATAAATATTACAATGTTTCTTCTCCAGATTTATACCCTAAATCAAGAGGTAATTCAACACACCAAATCAACAACACCTTATTGGCTAACTACAATAACCATCATCTAACACAATAGATGGAACCCTAAAAATATTAAGCCAATAAGAAGAGAAATACCTCACCAAACAATCAATAGTGGAATACAAGAGATGAAGAAAAAAGCCCAAATTTTGTGCCCAAATTTTCTTTACCAAAAGCAATCTTTTTTCTTCTTCCTTTAATTTTTTTGGGTATGATTTTTCTTCACTATTGTTGTAAATCAAGAGACCAAGAAACAGGCGCTCTGCATGTGGAATAATCTGTCCTCTCTGTACGTGTGTGTATTTATATATATATTAAACACTAAAGCTGTGGTCCAAGAAAACCAATTTGAATTAAATTAGAATTCTTTATCATAAATTGCAAGCTTAGTCCTTAAGTTTTTAATTAAAATTTCACTTAAACCCAAAACAATTTAATTATCATGGGCTGGACCCATTTAATTAAAATAAACAATTGGATCGAATAATTAAAACCCAACAGTATACACGTTAATGACAGAGACAATGCAAACTATTTTGTAACATCGTTTGCAATACTATTGACCATGTAATCGCAACTGATTTTGTAAGATCGTTTATAAATATAGCCATTACAACTGATTTCGTTACATCGTTTGCAACAGCGTAATAACAAATTTTGAAAATTGTCAACAGAATTTGTAACATCAAAAGTGGATTGCAAATTTTAACATCAAAGTTCTTCATATCATGTTCCTTCGAATGTTAATTCATTTTTTTCTACAAACATTATAACTATGCAATTCACACTTCTAATGAAACAAAACGAAACAAAAATGAATGGAAGTAACATGAATGAAAGGAAAATTTACATAATACAATTCAACAGAAACAGTTTTAAATCTGTTCGGCGATATTCCAGTGATTAAAATTTCTATAAATTGGGGGTTAGGCTTTCATTTTGTGATAGAACCCTAAAGATTTAGGGGATTAGATGATATGGTTGGCTGCAATGTTGGCGAGATTGGTATGCTGAAGAGGGTTTATGAAGATGAATATAGTTTTCTCTCTCTCCTCACAATTAATGGAGAAAATATATTATGTTTCCTTTTTGTAAATATTATAATATATAAATATATATATATATTAATATACAAATAATACCCAGTATTTTTAGAATAATTACATTAGAAAAATAAATTTAACAATATATTGTATATACATAATAATGGGTGTAATTTCATATTCTTCTTCTTTTTTTCCCTAATTTCAGCTTTTGGGCTGTCTAAAAAAATTAGAATTTTGGGGCTCCTAGCCCCATTTTTTTTGTGCCTGAGGCAAAGGCCTCTCTTGCCTCAATGGAGGACTGGCTATACAATATACCAAATGGAGGTTTTAAGAATGCATTACTATTTAGTTTTAGAAGTCAAATTCAAGCAAATTCTTTTGAGTTTTGAAATGTTTTTCCATTTCACAATACGCCTTTACATTCAAAAGTGGTTTAATATCTTTGTGAGATTATTAATTTGTTGTTAGTGAACTCAACATATGAAATTAAATTCAAAATTAGATATCAAATGCACACTCTATGTCGTATAAAATTAAAAGCGACGAAAACCAATTAAAAATGGTCTCGCTCACTCAATGACAGTGCCTACATTCTTAAAAAGGGTCTCGCAACCTCCGCTACCTCTATCACCCCCCTTCCGACATCCGTCACCAATCTGAACTCCCATGTCGTCCCAATTGCCTGACGAAAAGGGTCTCGACCACTCAACGACTACACCCACCTTCTTTTTTGAACGTCCTATTTCAACCTCCAGGTGACTCATAATTCACTGCTTCATCGTTAACAGCTTTTTGCTCAAACATTCAAATAAATAATCGGATACAATAGAACTTGAGTGTGCAGTTGGTAGTGGTCGAGGCTGTGTAGAACCGACAAGGCAGTGTAGTAGACTGACGTAGTGTACGATACCAACATACGGATGAGGATGCATGAGGTAAAGGTCGATGCGATGTATAAGACCATCTTGCAATAGGAGAGTACCCTAAATAAATAAATAAAATTTACAATTAGTACAATTATCTCACAAGTAATATTACAATATATAACTATAAACATGCATACCTCCTTTCCAACAATAACAAGAGAAATCCAGTTGCACAAAATCCAAACTTTAGATTGCCTGTCTATATTTACTGTACTTTCGGCATTCTTATTTTGTCGCCCTGAGGACATGAAGCCAATGTTTTCACCAGGTGTTATTTACTTAGAGCTTGTTTGACACAGATTAAAAACCCATTTTGATTTTTTTCAGCTGTAATTTTTTACTTTTCAACCCACTTTTAATATGAAAAGTCAACAATTTCAAATCAAATAAACTAATATTCGTCAAATTAACCAAAAATTGATTTATAAACTAGTTTATAATCTCTGTCAAACGGGCCTTTACTCCCTTACCCGTGGAGTAACGTATTGAACTGCCATTCAGGATTTTAGAGTCAAAGACAGATATTTACATCTAAATTTATACTTTAATATATGATAAAAAAACATCTCGAGACAAGAAAAGAGAAGCTTAACACTAAAATACCCTAAACAAATAATGACATTTAACAACCCAGAACCTCGTGATCTAAAACCTCCAATTTAAACAGAAATTTCTCAAGCCTGCATCAGCAGTTAAACAACACAAGTTCAAACATTGTAATAAAAACCGTGAGAATAAATCCAAATGCCATAAAGACCCTTCGCTTCACACCACCCCCAGTTTGGAAGCCTGATGGATTCACAGTGATCATATAATGTGGGATAGAGGTTGGAAGAGAAGGCACTCTACTATTCAACACTTGGGTAGACTCAGTAGAATGGAAATTATAGTTTCATAAAATTCCACTAAGAATTAAAATAAAGTCTCAAACTTCTCAACATGGGTTAAAGCTCAAAAAATTCCATGCAACTATAACCATCTAGACAATGAGACACGTAATTGGTTTTGAGGGACATTTTCCTATAAATACCATACCAAGGCACCAAGAAGGGAAAAAATAAAACAATCACAGCGAATTTTCAGTTATGATGCGTGCATTGTTTAATGTGAAAGTGGATATATAATAACAGTATTAGCTATGCTATACAGATGTAGAATGAGATGAAGAAAAAAGATAAAGGGTACCTAATGGGAAATAGCTCCACATGAAAGGGGGAGATTTTTTGAGGTAGAAGGGATTGAATTATAGTCCGATCTGATAAATTTTTTGAGTGTTAATGGGTGGACCTGCTCTTTAGTAATATTCACTTTACTCGGCCCTCATAATCTTAATTTTGAATACGTGATGCTAGTTGGTTTTAAATTTAACAACATTAAGCTTGAACTTTAGTATTTTCTGGAAGTGATCTTTTGCACTCCTACTAAATTTAACTCTTTGACAAGTAGTAGATTAGATTCTTGGTGACAGAGGTCGTCGGCGGCGGCTGGGCTGAAGCAGGAGAAAGGAAGAGAAGTTTTGGGAGATAGGAGTGGAGAAAATAAGGCAGATCAGGAGTATAAGACAATAAAATTTCGGCGAATTGACGGAGTCAACCTGGATGCAACGGATTCAATTTGTAGACGGATAGACACTAATTTGTCCTCGGCAATGTCGCAGGAAATTTTGGTATCCATCTTCAGCGACGAATGTGTTTTTTGTCAATATGTCATTACCAATAATTACCAATAGACTAGAGTTGTCAATAAATATTTCATCGATAAATATTCCATCGATAAGCTGTCAAATGTGACAGTAGCATTAGTTTTTCTACATGTAACATAATTCAGGAGCGTCCTAACTAAATTCATCACGTGATTGTACTTCATAATTTAGATGGCATTTACCGGTCGTATGACATGAAAGGAAGTAAATACTCTTCGTTTCACCAAGATTTTTACTCGTTTTAGCTGCAATAGAACACAATTTTAACTTGGTAAAAAAGCTTCAAAATGGAAAACAAACAAAACCATATGGTATTTGTTTGCTACAATAAGATCCAAATGCGATAGATAAAGAATCAATTTCATCATATCGTTATAATAAGGATAAAAGGATTTATTGCAGAATGCTCGCCTAAACAGGCAACCAATTGCACATTAGGTATTATATAATTGTTTAAGACTTAACACATGAAGGACTCGCTTGCCCACCCAAGATAAGTCCGCCCGCTCGTGAGCAAGGTGGTTGCTGCGACGGTCGCCCTATTTTCGTCTCGGGTCGAATGGTTATGGGCTATGGATGAATCTCCCCCGTCCAATCCTACCTCAATTTCATCAATGATCAGTTCATTCAAACATCAGAGTCCACCATGTCTTAAAGAACTAACAAATGTCCATTCTTCAACAGGCGGGAAATTATCATCTCTTCCTATATATAGGGTGCGATAAGAGGGGTCTCTAAGACTGCTATCAGATTTATTGGTTGAAGAGCTACTACTAAAAGTGATCACCGTCTTATACATTTAAAAAAGAATAAGGGTGAAAAGATTACCTTAGACGATGAAAGAAGAAAAAAACATTTATAATTCAGACAGGAAAAAAGAGATCAGTCTGAAAAGAATTCCAACCAAGCAAGGAGATATGAGAATACTACAAATAATATCCCGCTCTACCTCTCTTATGTAGAAAAAAAATTCCCCCTAAATGGAGCTGGAATTTAAGCTCATATCAGGCTTAAATTAGACTCAAAATAGCTAGTCTATATTTGGCCGGCCACACGACAAATTATCACTTGACCACGCCTCGCCAAGTGACGCACTTCCATGTGATTTTTTGTTTCAAATAAAAAAATTAATTAATCAATTAATAATAAATAAATAATTATCACATATATTGTTTTTTGACTTTTTGGTTAGGAATAGTTACTTGAAAGATAATTTTTCTACTTCTCATTCACAGTGGTCCATGAAAAGTAGAGAGACTTATGATGACATGTATGATTATACTTTGGTGGATGATAGTTGCACTCCTTGGGACGCCTTCCTCAAATGTTTGCTCGCTTCGCCTATGGTAGATAGACATCAATAACCCAACTACCATTCGGTTAGCCAGATAGGCGATCCATAGAATGACAGTTACCATCGGCAGTTGAGAAGATGAAGTATCACTCATTAACTCTCAATAATGAGAGATATGAAGAGCCACCCGTCATTGATGACCATTGAAGGCCGTAACTTCAGGCCATCCATATAAATAAAAGACAACCCTCCAGGTAAAAATAACACACATACTCAACATTGTTATTCTGCATATTTGAGTTAATCATATACTGATTATCACGTCGGAGCATAAACGGGAGAAAGAAGCACCGCCACCCTTTGCAGGTCTCCACCACTGCTACTACCGTTGTACTATCGTTCTCGAAGGAGGAGAAAACATTGAATCATAAAAAATGACCTAAAATTAAACCAATTATTTTACGTTGGCGCCAGTGTTAATTTACATCTTATTTCCAATATTATCTTATAATTTATATGCTCTTCATAGTTTCATTATTTCATATATAATTTTATTTAATTCAATAAATCCTTTTTGGGATTCTTAATTTTTTTTCCGTAATTGCAATATCATTTTGACTTTTTCTTTAAACTTGAAAATATGTTGTATTGTCTAAGCTTTTGTTTGGTAAAGATTAAAAAGTTGCTAAAAAATTAAAGTTAAAATCAACAATTAATTTTAACCACATATTTCATAGTATCCACAATTTTATCAACTTTTTAACTACACATTTATCAACTTCTATCAAAATATACCAAATTGGAAGCTAATGTCGAAATCAAGACATGTTTCAAGAAAATATATTTTTGAGTCACCTTTTACCAAAAATGTTCCAAAGAAAACCTTACTTTTTGTTTTAAATTTTTTAGTCCTAGTCCTAGTCCTAATTCCAATTCTATATTTTTGGAGCAATTTCACTTCATTTTTGGTGATCTACAATGTTTTTAACTTCAATTCATTTTAATATTGAAGGGCAATTTGAGAATTACACTAATAAAATACAAGTTTCCTAAAGTTCTATCAAACCAAACTTCTAGAAAAATAAAAGCATGCATTTGTGGGTTTCTCACATGTGAAAGGCTAGAATATTTTAGATTGTCAAGAATTTTTTTACAAGTCCTAGATGTAGTGGAGTCTTATTAAAATACTCAACAATCTAAAAGCAAAATGTAGGAAGATGGTGGTAACAACAATAATATACAATGTTTTTATGTGGAAGATAATATAAATTTTGTAGAATGTTACATAGACAACCTTTAAGGAGGCCTTATAAATATCTAACATAATTTTCAATAAACTATGTAACATAATTTAGGTAAAAGAGACTCCAATGTGTCTCTCAACCATATAATCAAATTAAGAGCATCTTCAATGCATTCAGTCTATTATTTTTTAAACGTGCCACATAAACATATATAGACAAAGTTATAAAAAACCATCTCCAATACATGCTAACGAGGACTCCGTATAGCTGACTTGGCACGTCAAAAATAGACTTCAATTAGAAGTTCGTCTAAATTTAAACGGAGTGACTTAGCAAATTTAAATCAATCTTAGCATTTTATTAAAAAAATCCAGACAAGAAAAATATAAATTGAAGACCTGCCAATTTAAAAAAAATTAATACCACATAAGTGGTAATATTAATTTTAGACGGAACCCATTGGAGACGAATTTATAATTTGACCGTCTATTCAATAGACATAGTGCTACATGGATTGGAAGTTCGTTTATTTTACTTGCCACATAAACTACAATAGACGGAGTGTATTGGAGGTGCTCTTAATCTACACCCTCTATTTTAAGAAGGTGTAACTATAAATACTTAAATAGAGGTCAATGGAAATATGGAAATAAGACATAATAAAGAATTTGGTATTATCAAATTAATCTACACCCTCCATCTTAAGAAGTGTTAACTATTAATACTTAAATATAGGTCAATGGAACCTCATATGCAAACAAGTTGACATAGTAATAATTTGTATGGAGAGATTTGTAATGATTAAGGATTTTTAGCTAAAAATTCCAACCAAAACTAGTGAGATCAACAACAAATGGAGTGTAATTTTGGCTTAGTTGATGAAAAAAAAATTAAATGAATGGGGATGAAGAAGAATCAATGGATTATCTTTTATATAATACCTTTCTCAGAGCAAAACAGAAATGAGTTTACTAGATAATCTAACAATTCAGCTACATGGGAAAAAATGTGTTTTAGCTTATTACAACTTTACTATTTGTTTCTACTCTAAACGACATTGTCTAGCTAAGCATTGTTTCCATAAAATACATGTTTTTTTCTGTGCAGTTCTTGATGAAGGCTTTAAAAAGAGTCAAGTTCGTAAATAGATGTTCCACATGTTCCTTTGCATCTCCAATGAAATTAGCGCAGCAAGTAAGAAGCAGTGTCATTAAACTCAGAACGACCCTGCCGGTCCAACAAGAAAACTGACGACCCGGTGCTCCAACTGATCCGATTCTCTTAATTGAACTACTCTACAGTCAAACTGATTATGACCCGAAAAAATCGCCAATTTTTTAAGTAACTCATTGACCCGTCCTAGTCATTATATAATGGAATTCTTCAACTTTTTTATTACTCTATTCTACCAAAAAAAAAAAAAAAATGCACCAGCTACCAAGTACTCCTCCTCAATGAAGAATCTTTTTTCATACCTAATTTAAAGTCCCAATTGAATGCTCAATATAAAAAATTTTCTTCTATTAATTTCTCTTACATTCAAATCACAAGCTAGGCATCCAATTTCAAAGTATATTGGGTGAAAAAAAAAAGAGGTAATATAAACATTCTAGGTTTTTTTTTTTAGTATTTTGTTTGATTTGGACTTGCATAGTAATATTTAGTCACAAAATTTATGTAATGTTTAATTTATTGGATTGGTATAATTCATAGTCTTATGTTATATTTGACAAAAATTGACATATTTGTTCGACATGAATTAACTTACCGGTTGAATCACTGGGTCACCGATTGAACCAACAACCCACTGGCCCACCTTCTTGTCCGAATTGATATTTGGACTAGGTTCGATAAATATGGTTTCAAGTGCTCTAGCAAAATTCCCCGAGTTGCAAAAGTCATTGCTAGAAACTTAAAAAAAAAAAAAAACTAAATGAGAAAATGAAATGACTCCAACCTCCTTTATTTGGAGCCAAACAAGAGAGACTGAGACTAACTCAACCAATAAAACTTAATATCAAAATCAGATGTTAAATGTTGTATTTAAGTAATATAAAGTTAAAGCAACATAAACCATTTAAAAAAATGTAGAACACGTATGTCTGGAAGTTTGAGGAATTGAAAATGAAGAATGTTGACGTCGGAACCTGCACCGTTCATGTGTCAACAGATCTCCAGTCACTCATCTGCCAACCTCTATGTTACCTGCACACTCAGACAATCGTTAGGTACCAAGATCTCCGGAGAAAAGGGTCCGGCGATCGTTGGTATTCCGACGATCAAGTCAACTGCCAGTATAATGAATAATACATGGGGAGTGAAAGTAATTGGGTGTGGGAGGGACAAGCAGACAGAGATTTGAGCAGAGTTTAGGGTCAGATTTAAGTGCAAAAAGAGCGTACCTTAGAATAACCGGAGACGTTGTATTTATAGCACAAGAGTTCTAATTGATTTATGAATCAAATCAATTAGATATCTAATCGGATCCTTCTTCCTTATGGGATATGTATGATCGGCTGTCAAGGCATTCTCTTAGATTATCGTCCTTATTTGAGTTTATCACATTGTCTAATCTTTAGGAGATTACGATTTGGTTTCCTTGTGAGGATCCATATACCAATCTAATGTAATCTGTTTTCAATTATCTCTCTGGTCATTCTAAAATACCATGCTGTTTGTTAGTCACAATAGATACGAAGCCCGGTGAGGCGCTATGGGTCGGCCGCGAGTGTTGAGAACGTTCATGGGCTTCGCAATACCTTGATCTAGGGATGTTACAATGCCCCATGGGCCTACGAGGGCTTCGCCGGTTCTATGGGACTTTTATGGCTCTGGAAGATCTTCGCGGGGACTATAGGGCTTTAGTGAGGCCTGAATTGGGCCTATACAAGATCTTCATTGGGCCTTTGCTGACTTGGAGGCCCCTACCAAAATCGGGTGGTAACTAAGAAAAAGTTTATGTTTGAAAGATTATATGAGATGTTAAGTATAGCGTTTTGTCATCCTTAATAAAATGAATAATGCATAGTCGTTCACTATTGGTAATGAGCCCACATGACATTACCCAATTGGAGTAATTATTTACTTCAATTGAGTAATGTTATTTATAGTCAATAATTATGAATAATTACTCCAATTAAATAATTGCACGCAGGCTCACTACCGGTAGTGAAAGACTATGAATAGTATTACTCTAAGCACATGTTTACTATTGTTTAAATTATAATTTCAACTAGTCAAATTAGTCAAATATACTTTTTATCCACACATTTCATATGACCCACAATTTACAACTTACTTTTTATCTACACATTCACTCACAACTTATAATATAAACACTTAAAAAATAAATTCAGCACTACCAAACATTTACTAATAAATTAGCTTGTGCATCTCACATGAGGAAATTGATGTCAACGGAATTATGTAAAATGACATAATATTGTTAACGGAACTAAAGGTTAGGTATTAAAAAATCTAATTTTAAAAGTTGATGACTAATTGTACAAATTTTAAAGGTTAGGTATAGAGATGTTGAATGGAATAATTCCTATTTGCCACTTTTCGTGCAAGATTATTTATCGAAGGATTGTTAGACTTTCGCTTTTGAAAGACCATGGTTTAACTAGTTACGAACACTCATGCTACTTGTTTGTTCATATCTCACAGGGTCTTCTGGTTGGGCTGAAGTTGGCGCTAGCTATTGCTTTACACAACATCCCAGAGATATTTTTTTTCCCCAAATATCCCATTATAATGTTCTTTTGTATAGGTGCCATGACTTCTCTTTAAATATTCATGTTCCAACTTGATGTTGTGTAAGGCCCAAAACTATCGGTAACATTCAAGAAGGTTAAAACATCCAATAGATTTAAGTAATAACAAATGAAAAATTGTAAATAACACAAGATTTGCTTCGGCCTAAGCCTCAGATGTTCGGTGACCAAATCTAACACCTACATCCTCTGTTGAGCATCCACAATATGGAATATGTTCTAAGCATCAATAATTAACCAACCGGCAACAAATGTACATCAATGTTGAGTATTACAACTTTTAGTAAACCACTAAGGTTAAAAACTCAAGAAATCCCAAAAATATTTCTCTGTTACTGTTCACACAAGAACACCAAAACCTTTTCTCGTTTGATTCGGCAAACAAGAATAAAGAATCATATGTTCTTTATCTATTATCAAAAATCAATACACTGATGTAGGAAGAAAAGAAAAAGAATGAGATCAATATTTCTTCTTGAGAGTACAAACAAGAGCGTTGCCTTTCTCTGTGAAAACCAAAAGTCTGAAGGGAAAGAATGAAAACCATATGCAGAGAAAACGTATATTGGAACTCAAAAGGACATAATTCAAAGGTAGCCAGGACACCACATGCCTCAATCTTGTGCAATCCTTCCACTAACAGAAAATGTGTTTCCAATTTAACAACTTCACAGTTCTGGTGGCAAAATTGTTTCTACCCAACATGTTGATTTTGTTATGTATTAGTACATGTAATTGTTCTCATAATACAATTTTTACATACAAAATATGATAGTCGGCATCTTCACTGTAGTTAGATGCCTTTTGGTGCAATAAGTTCGTGGCATTTTGCATTGTCTTGTCCTTGTATATCTTGACATAAGTCATGGACAATCTTCCATAGCCCTTGAGTGAAAAAAGAAAATCTTATGTTTCCTCATCCTTTCAGTTTATGGTGAAACTCATAAGATCGATGATTGTCTTAAATTCTGCATTTGACGGGAGCTTCTGGGTTATAAAAGTTCGAGAAAAATTACAATGAGGGTAGATTCCTTGAAGCAAGACTCTACAAATGCATGGGATCTCTTCAAACTCAGTGTAATGAGGAGAGAATCTATGAACTGTCCCAAATTATTGGGTGCAATTTTTTGTATGTGAATGTTGACTTTTGATTGTATGTACACTTCAATTCCCACTATAGTGTTTGCCTCTTTCATCATCCGATTCACACACCAATACCATAGATTAGATGCTGTGATAGAGAAGTTGGAAAATGTAGTGCTACAATCTGGGGGATGATCTCCTCCCCCTAGTGGAGAGGAGTTATAATCCCCACTGGACACTTGTCCAGTGGAGATTTGACAAAAGAAAAGTGTTTGACACTTTTGTCAAACACTTATCCAACCCCCACTGGACAAGTGTCCAGTGGGGGTTATAATTCCTCCCCATAGTGGGGAGGAGATCATCCCCCGCTACAATCTGATGAATAATAATGTTGCCATGGATACCGATGATCACAAGAGCTACAGTAGCCTCAATGGTGGTAGGTTGCTACCTCTGCAGCTATACGCCAGAGATTGCCACTATGACATTTGGACCAGATCGTGTAAGTTTGGACTGAATTGCGAGTATAATCATTGTTAGGGGTGGAGTTATGATTTTTTTGAGTATAAAAAAAAAATTTGCATTTCAAAAATTGATATTTTTCGGTTCAGTCCCACCCCATTCATCGTGACAAAAGGACTAAGGTATTTTTACAAATTTACAAATGTCTTTTTCTGTATTTGCAAAATTAGTGTTGATTATGTTTTGGTAGTATCTCTCCGAGGCTTATTCATCTCATGATGATTTTGTGCTTGTTGAAGGTTGTTGCAAAAATATCTGATTCGTCCCGAACTCGATGGATACCCGATCCGAATAGAGCGAAAAATTCTCGATCCGCGGATCAGTAGAGCGGATCGGATCATGTGTGCTCCGATCCGATCTGCCTCATTTGAAAAATAAATAGGATTAAATAATAAATAAATGAAAAATTTAGAGTTTAAATTACAATTTAGAGGTGGTTGGACTTAGTCAAAAAAATTATTCCAAAAAATAAAAATGGAACGGATCACAATGCGGATCACTGCTCTGATCTGATCCGCCCTGAGTAATGGCAGATCAATTCATGGATTTGGATTTCCTACAATTATTATAGGGCAGATACGGATCAGGCCGATCCGATCCGATCCGATCCGAATCCGCCCCATTGCCATCACTACAAAAGATTTGGACAAGGATGTATTTCTTGAAGAGTTTGACCCGATTGTGGGCAAGGGCAATAGATTTTTTATTTTCCTTAGTAGTACTTACGATGATATGTTTTCACACATTTTTGATTATAAAATATGGTTATCAAATTTATTAAATTTTATATATAGTTGTAATCAATGTTTAAAATGGCAGACACTGAAGAGGCGTAAGGCTCAATAAATCGAGCCATAAGCTACTATAAATCAAAGTGTAATTTCTGACAAGTGACACTCGAACAGCACGTTTGGAAACATTTAAAGACAACGTGAGGCAGCTTCATAAGCTTCATACATGTTTTTAAAAGCAATAATTCTACTGTCGCGTTACACAATTTTTTGAAAGTGAAGTATTAGTTAATTCTCTTTAGTTTTTATTGAGACAAAATAATGTTCGATATTTTGCTGGTGTTTTTGTATCCAGTGAAATTCATTTTTGGGGGTTGCTTTAATTAACTATCAATTTTTAGTTCATGTTCGAAAGCTGACCGTTGCTTATACATATTATTTTGTTTACCTATTTCCTAGCTTGCAAATTCAAATTTGCTCTATTTTCTACTAAAATATAGTTACTTCATTAATTTTTCCGTATTACCAACCCAACGAAAGGTGCAAGTACTGAAAATCTTGTACATAGTGGCACCATGGAGAAGAGTCTCAAAATATTCTTCTTGAGCTTAAATTTTTGGGTTTGTTAATAACTGTTAGGGATAAATTCCATATCGGTTAAATATTGAAATATAAATTAATATATAAGAATTTGAACTAATCTTCTTAATAATTTTGACATTTTAAGATAGAACCCTAAGTCATAATATAGTATCAGAGCCTATTAAACTATTTCAAGATTGATGTTCTCAAAATCTTTTTATTCGTTTTTGTAAATTGCCATAAATGAAATACAAAAATTTTTAAATAGTAAATTTTATAGTTATCGTTAACAAATTACTAATATTAAAACAACGCTATTAAATGCCTAACATGCACCATTCACTAGTAAAGACGTAAAAGCGTAAAAGAAATATAATGATTTATCATTTTTATTCAATTTCAATATTATAGCTAAACAAATGTATTTTTAGTGAGGTTTAAAAATAGTTTTTTAAGAGATTTTGAAAAAAGTTAATTGCTAGAGTCAGTAATAGGTAATTCAATTGGGATAGTAGGGGGACGGTGTTTCGGGTTAATACTCACTTTTTTTGTTGGTGAATATGTGGTTAAAAATAAGTATAAAAAAAATGTTTAAAAACAGCTAGTAATTACCCTGAAGTTAGAGGGACTAAAATAGAATTTCCTGAAATTTTTTTATACAGGGTGCAACCAGAAAAACGAAGCGGAAAGTTAAAAAGGGGAGAAGAAGCTCTTTGCCTCTTTCTCCTGAACATAACATTCATTTAGTAAATTCCACTGTAGTATTTAATTGACTTAACAAACCCTTGATTTGCAGAGCTTAAATTTATACCGGATCCATTGGAATGCTCGGAATTCAGGCCGATTCGAACGAAAGGCCCGACCCTTTTTTGCACAGCATTTCTTGTTGGCAGAATCAGTTAGTGAAGTTGTTTTGAATTTCTGATTTTTCTATATCAGATCCATTGCTAGTCACTAGCATTAGATTGGAAGTTTCAAAAAAATGCTGAGGTTAAGAGCGTTTCGTCCGACGAATGATAAGATCGTGAAGATTCAATTCCACCCGACGCACCCGTGGCTTGTTACAGCCGATGCATCGGATCATGTTTCCGTTTGGAATTGGGAACATCGCCAGGTTGTATTTTTTACTTCAATTTTATACGTTTTTTGGGTTTTAATTTTTTGGGTTTTGAATTGTTTGATTGGTTTCTAGATTTGTTGGAAATTAGTTGGTTTTGTATTTTTGGAATGCTGTTTCGGCACTGGATTGATATTTTCGGTTTATAATGGGTTTTTTCAGGTGATTTATGAGTTGAAAGCTGGGGGCGTAGATGAGAGGCGTTTGGTTGGTGCTAAGTTAGAGAAGCTGGCGGAGGGCGAGTCAGGTAACTACTGTAGTTAGCAGAACTACACATGCGTGGGCCAATATGCTTGTTAAATTTGTGTATCTATGTATTTTCACCAATCTGCACATCTGCTATAGATAAGAAGAATAAAAAATCTCAACTGAAGGGTTGTTAATGGATTCCTTCAGCCCTAGTGTTTTGTTTCATGTCCAATCTATGATTACTGAATAGGGAAATCCATGCTAGGTTAATTATTGGGGGGTAAAAGTGAATGTGTAGTGGTACTCATCCTGATTACTAGGGTATGTACTCTTCTTGGAGAGGCAACTTTGTGATGGTGTTTCTTCGAGTAGGGAAACCTTAGCTCTTTTTTGGATGTCAGGGACTGCCATCACTTTCATGCTTCTAGAGTAATCTGATTGTTCACATTATGTATTAGGAATTTTTACTTTGTGAAGGAAATCTTAGTGTGCTGTTTTTACCGGGTCAACTTTCCAAAGGGCAATTACTTTAGAGCTGCAATCATTGCCAGAAAAATATATTTATTTGTACTGTCTGAATTGATTCTTTTGCCAGAAAAATATATTTATTTGTACTGTCTGAATTGATTCTTTCTGGTAGTGGAGGCATTGCTAATATTATATCTGTTGTCCTTTCTTTTGTTTATAAGAGCCGAGAGGAAAACCCACTGAAGCTATACGGGGTGGGAGGTATAACTACATCCTTGCCTTTTGACATCTTTGCAACGTTCATTACTTCTTTTTGTTAAACCTGAGACTGGTTTATGGCACATGGTTCTAGTGTTAAACAGGTTAGCTTTTATGACGACGACGTACGCTATTGGCAACTTTGGCGTAATCGTTCTGCTGCTTCTGAAGCTCCACCAGCTGTCAATAATGTCACCTCAGCTTTTAGTTCTCCTGCTCCATCAACAAAAGGACGCCATTTTCTGGTCATATGTTGTGAGAATAAAGCTATTTTTCTAGATTTAGTAACAATGCGTGGCCGTGATGTACCAAAGCAGGATCTGGACAATAGATCACTTCTGTGGCAAGTCTTGAATCTATCTGCCTTTTGAGTTAATTTTTATGCTTTTGTATACAAATTACTTTTTCCTAGTGCTTACTTCATGTACTTGTTCCTGTGTGTATAAAAGGTCCTGTTTATAATTTCTCCCAAGACTGCTCGAAAAGAAAATTCTATGAAATACTAGCGTGTTAGGTAGTGCTCCTTGCCATCTGATACTGGTGATTGAGCTTCCATTGTTTGGTTAAGATGGAGATTCCTTCCGCTGTTCAATCTTAGATTGTTGAATAGAGTTCTAACAGAGTAGTTTACTTTAAAAAATTAGTGACATTGATGCCTAAAGTGGATTTACTTCATGAGTACTGGCTCTTCCCATACTTTTTTTATATTTCCCAAAACTTTAGGTAATATATTTACAACAAGTCAGCTGGTGTCATTATTCATTAATATTGAACTTACCATATAAGAGATTGGGTTGTTAGTTCTGGAATTGGCCTGAAGTTTTTAAATAACTTGGCCTTTGAAATCTTGTTTTATTGTTTTCTGGTTTACTGCATCTAGAAGGGACATGATAAATGATTTTGTCTAGGGTGGAAATAGATCCCCTGGGTAATGGCCGATCCCATGTTGGCTTATGGCTAGCATTAAGATGCGGAAAGAGAAAGCAAATGTATTAAAATAGTCATTGTTGCTGTGGCCCACCTCCCAAAAGTAGTTTGGGTTTGTTTTCTTAACCTTAGGATCTAGTTTGAAAATATTGACTGCAGTTTCTTTGCTGTCGGTTTTTCTATAATTATGGCCTGCAAGATGAAAAACTTATTTTAAATGCTTATAGCGTCCGAAGAAACTGCAAAGACTGTTGTTCATCTGGCTGTTGGTGGAGATGAAAGCATATATATGAGTTTCTGAAGTAGTTTTTGACTTTATGTGGTACTAAAAATATTATCATATTTTAATTATTTTTTAAAGAAGGATCAATTGCCTTGACCAAGTCATTTATTATACATGCAGCATGGAGTTCCTGTGCAGATCAGCTGTTAGCGATGGTCCTCTTGTGGCATTTGGTGGATCAGATGGCGTGATTAGAGTTCTTTCAATGATAACTTGGAAGGTCCCCTATTTATAGTATTTTGGAGTCTATAATCTTGTGTCTATAATTTTACTCCTCAAGTTGGACCTCAAATTCCAACCAACAGAAATAAGGGAAAGCTTCCATTTTATGACTGCAGCTTGCTCGAAGGTATACAGGAGGTCATAAGGGATCAATTTCTTGTTTAATGACATTCATGGCTTCTACTGGCGAGGTAGTTCCCGTATTATTAATACTACAATTCATCTGTTTGCATGTGAAAATGTGTTTGGCATGCCTATCAATTGCAAGCTGGTGCCTCTCTCTTCTAGGTTTTTTGGGACCAGAAAGATTCAAAATCTAACTCAAAATGACTATTATTGATTCTAAGTGACATTGTAGTTTTGATAATGAATTAGTTGGTTTGTATGCATTTCATGTGTGCACCTGCTGGTGGATGGTTAGGTGCTTGTTGAGAAAACAGGAAAACTTCCTTTGCCTTGTGATGAAAAAGCAAAAATGGTTGATAACTGGATGAATGCTTCGTGTAGAAGTTAGGAGTGGTTGGTTGTAGGGAATTATATGGTGCTGTGGAGGGTTTTGTTGTGGCCCAATATCAATTAAGATGTCTAGAAGGAACATAAAGTGCCGAGTGGGTGGGATTCAAAAGTGCCTTAAAGCACCATATTTTGATGATTAGCTTGTTATTATAAATTTGGTCTTAGTTAACATAGGACTATGATATTTTTTGTTTAGTATGCTAAGGGGCACTTCATTTCTTTTCCATATGTGCTATTCACATTATCTAGGTCTCATAAATGGATAGTGGACAGGCTGGTTTTCTGTTTCAAGCAGAGGCTACAGCCTGGAATGAGAGAAATGGACGAAGAGGCTATTTGATTGATTTTATAACACATGGTTGACAACTGAATGAAACTTGAAAGATGTTATAACATAGATGAAGAGACTACACCATTCTCCGATATCATATTTTTCCAAAAACTGTTTATTAAGAAAAATTTGTATATTGTCAATGATTTTGAGAGTTGAGCAAATAGTATAGTATACGTATGATAGATACTGTGTTAATTCAACCATGTTTTGAACGTTGATTCATCATTTATAATTTGTGTGCTTCCTCATACAAGCTTTGCAGTTTGCTTGGTGACTTTATAGTTAGTTACCTGTAGAAAGCAAAATATTTCTTAAAAAATTCTTCATAATGTCATGAAAATTATGGATTTTAGCAAGAGAATTGGAGTCATTTTTCTTATGATATGTGATAAAGTCAAGGTTGTTTATCACAAACTTGTTGGAGATTATGTATTTATCCTCAAGGTATTGTATCTGGAGACCCCCTTATAATGTTCTCATTTGGCTAGAAACTGGATCTCTTAGCAATAGAACATAGGGCACACTGAAGGATGAGAATCATCTATTCTTCTTTCTTTTAATGTAGTTATCATCTACTAACTGGGCAAAGATGACATATTAAATATATTAAAGAAAAGTGGTTGCTCCTATACTCATGGATGAAAGGAGTATGAACCAATTATGCTTTAAAGAGATTTCTCTTGTCATGACTAATTACAGATAAGCATACTTGCCTGATTTAGTGACCTATGCTATGATAAGGTTTTTCTTCATTCCCACAACCCCCCCCCCCCCCCCCCTTCCCCCCTTTCCAGTAGTACAGTCCTCTACCAGATTGCTTTTTTACCAAACCAATTAACTTTTTTCGAAGATGCCAATTGCATTATAATTCAGTTTTGTACTAGGCTTCCTATGAAAGTTTTAGGAGGAGATAAAAACAAGTATGAAAATGAGTGTCCCTGCAAAGAAGCAATGGATTCACTGCCACCTTCTTCTCAGGCTATGATTTTTTCTTTTAAGTGTGTGCTAGCGCACTCTGTTCCAAATAAAGTCAAATCAAACTTGAGTTAGCCATGACACCTAGTGGAGAAAAGGGAAAATGGCACAATATTAAATTATTGTTGGCTACTTCAGAAATCTAAGGTGGTGATTGCTAATATTTTTAGTTTTGATAGTTAGCTCTGTAATAATGGAAGTTCTGGATGTAGGAGGTTCAGGATCAGAACAAGTTTCGTATTTCATAATTTTATCAATTACAGTCAATTTATTATTGAATTATTAATGGTTATAAAATCTCACGTCATGTACTGAATGTGGCTTCTATGATCACAAGTACAATTGCTCGAATGCAAGTATATAATAATTCCACATTATAATTGCCTGTCCCTACTGTTCTTCGGTTCGATTCTCGTTGCCTTTTCAAGTCTTTTTTTATTTCTTTCATGAGTAGCATGCTATATGACATCCTTTGCATCTTGCTGAAATAGATGTTAACAAATGAATGGAAGATATTCTCATATCTAGGGTATATCGTTGAATTCATTTTCTCCTCAATATAGTGAAATCTCTATGGCCCCAAACTGCAGATATATTTATATGGCAAAATTTAGATATATAATTAATTTCTTTGTTTCCCCCCCCCCCCTTTTCTGCCACTCATTCACTGTCTTCTGTGAATTTGTCACAGGCACTCCTGGTTTCTGGCGGTAGTGATGGCTTGCTTGTACTTTGGAGTGCAGACCATGGTCAAGATTCTCGAGAACTTGTTCCTAAGCTTAGCTTAAAAGTAACTATCTTCATGTTTGTTCAATAATTCTCCGTACTCTTTACTTTTACTTCGTATGACATATTTCTAAGCACTTAGATATGCTAAAATAAAAACATTTCTTCCTCGGCATTATTCCGTCTATTTTGATGGTAACTTCAATGGCTGTTTGTTCTTCCAATGATATTATAAGGCACATGACGGTGGGGTTGTTGCTGTTGAGCTTTCTCGAGTGGTTAGTGCTGCACCCCAGCTTATTACAATTGGTGCAGACAAGACTTTAGCCATCTGGGACACAATTTCATTCAAGGTTCCTGATATAATTCTGAATTAATTTATTAAATAAAAAATGAACCTGTCTTTTAACCTCTTTCTTCTCACTCTAGGAACTGCGTCGAATAAAACCTGTTTCGAAATTAGCTTGTCATAGTGTGGCATCTTGGTGCCACCCTCGAGCACCAAATCTTGACATCTTGACATGTGTTAAAGATTCCCATATATGGTATGTATACTTTCTCTCCACTGTAGCACCACATGCAAGTTTTACATATTGTCCATCCACTTATTCTAATTATCTTGGAATCGAGTAACGAGCTACTTTGAACTGAAGGACACAAGTTTGAAACAAGCCTGACGTAACTCAAGAATCCATCTTGCATATCCTTGTTTGAGGGGAATGTGAATGTTCTATTGAATCTTTTACAGGGCTATTGAGCATCCCACTTATTCAGCTCTTACAAGGCCATTATGTGAACTCTCGTCACTGGTCCCACCCCAACTACTTGCATCTCACAAGAAGCTTAGGGTATGAATGTAATATTATCTATTTTCAGTGTGTTGAATTTCATTTACAGTGAATGATTAGTCGGGGATAATTCATATTGGCCATGTAGTTGATTTTCTTTGAATATATATGTAGGTGTATTCCATGGTTGCACATCCTCTGCAGCCCCATCTTGTTGCTACTGGAACCAATATTGGCGTCCTTGTATGTGAATTCGATGCAAAATCACTTCCACCTGTAGCTCCACTGCCAACACCACCAGGAAGCCGAGAACACTCTGCTGTATATGTAGTTGAACGGGAATTGAAACTGTTACAGTTTCAATTGTCTAACACTGCTAACCCGGTTCTTGGAAGTAATGGCTCCTTGAATGATGCCGGAAGATTGAGGGGGGAAACATCAGAACAGCTCCATGTCAAGCAAATAAAAAAGCATATTAGTACTCCTGTTCCGCATGAGTCATACTCAGTTCTTTCTGTGAGCAGTTCAGGGAAGTAAGTAGCATTGTACTTTTCTACCTAGTATTGAGCACGCAGATTAAACTTTTTTTCCTTCCAGATTTATTTTAGTGTTAACATTATCGTAGGACCTTCAAATGTATCTTAGCCATTGTGTTCTCCTATTTGTTTGGCTGTTTTAAGTTTCTTTGATGTTTTCAAGATTCGCTTATTCATTAAAATGTTTGGAATTTGCAATTGTACCATCAAAGTAATTTGATTGCTTCTCTCTCTCATTGTTGCAGGTTCCTTGCCGTTGTATGGCCTGATATTCCGTACTTCTCAGTTTACAAGGTCAGTGATTGGTCTATTGTTGATTCAGGCAGTGCAAGGCTTTTGGCTTGGGACACTTGTAGGGACCGGTTCGCTCTGCTGGAATCTGCATTACCTCCCAGAATGCCGATAATCCCAAAAGGCAGCTCATCAAGAAAAGCAAAGGAAGCTGCAGCAGCTGCCGCGCAAGCTGCTGCTGCTGCAGCTACTGCAGCTTCATCTGCCAGTGTTCAAGTTCGTATTCTGCTTGATGATGGAACCTCAAATATATTAATGAGGTCAGTTGGTAGCCGCAATGAACCAGTTATTGGTTTGCACGGGGGAGCACTACTAGGTGTTGCTTATCGAACATCACGAAGGATTGGCCCAGTTGCAGCCACAGCTATTTCAACAATTCAGTCTATGCCCTTGTCAGGATTTGGAAATAGCACACTTTCTTCTTTTAGCTCCGTGGACGATGGTTTTTCTTCACAAAAATCTTCAGCTGAAGTGGCACCTCAGAACTTTCAATTATACAGCTGGGAAACCTTTCAACCGGTGGGAGGTCTTCTGCCTCAACCAGAATGGACAGCATGGGACCAAACTGTTGAGTATTGTGCTTTTGCCTATCAACAATATATTGTCATATCTTCCTTGCGACCTCAGTTTCGGTACTTGGGAGACGTGGCAATTCCTCATGCTACCGGGGCTGTTTGGCACCGAAGGCAGTTATTTGTTGCTACCCCAACCACCATCGAGTGTGTTTTTGTGGATGCTGGTATTGCACCTATTGACATTGAAACAAAAAGAAGAAAAGAAGAGATGAAACTTAAAGAAGCACAAGCAAGAGCAGTTGTAGAACATGGAGAATTAGCATTGATAGCAGTTGATAGCCGACAAACCAACTCACAAGAGAGGATAACATTGAGACCCCCGATGTTGCAGGTTGTCAGATTAGCTTCTTTTCAGTATGCTCCCTCCATACCTCCATTTTTAACATTGCCTAAACAATCTAAAGGTGACGGTGATGATTCGTCAATACCAAAAGAGATGGAAGAAAGGAAAGTCAATGAGGTTGCTGTTGGTGGTGGTGGGGTTGCAGTGGCTGTTACTAGATTTCCAGCAGAGCAGAAACGACCTGTTGGACCACTTGTTGTTGCGGGGGTGAAAGATGGTGTTCTATGGCTAATTGATAGATACATGTGTGCTCATGCAATATCTCTCAGCCATCCTGGTATCCGTTGTCGGTGTCTTGCAGCCTATGGAGATGCTGTTAGTGCAGTAAAATGGGCAAGTAGGCTTGGTAGAGAGCATCACGATGATTTAGCACAATTTATGCTTGGGATGGGTTATGCTACTGAAGCACTTCACTTGCCTGGCATATCCAAGAGATTAGAGTTTGACCTGGCAATGCAGAGTAATGATTTAAAAAGAGCCCTTCAGTGCCTCCTTACAATGAGCAACAGCAGGGATATTGGACAAGAAGCTCTGGGGTTGGACTTGAATGACATTATGAATTTATCTTCAAAGAAGGAAAATATTGTGGATGCTGTTCAAGGGGTAGTTAAATTTGCGAAGGAGTTTATGGATCTTATTGATGCTGCAGATGCTACTGGACAAGCTGACATTGCTCGTGAAGCTACTAAGAGGCTAGCTGCTGCAGGTTCAGTAAAAGGAGCTTTAAGAGGTCATGAGTTAAGAGGACTTGCTTTACGCTTTGCAAATCACGGGGAGTTGACACGGCTCAGTGTATGTGTTAATGTTTAATTTTTTTGCTCTCAGTGCTGTTTGTATATTGTCTTTGATGTGTACAAAAATTTTAAACCTCTATATCTTGCTGCTAACTTTTTTTATTAACTGTCTGAAAACAACATAAAACCCTCTATGTATGTAACTCAATCCAAACGAGCCTAATATGATTTTGATCAGCTGGTAAATCCTATTCCACATTCAGCTTTGTCTTTATTGATTCCGGTCAAATTTCATCTATCCATTTTTTTAGTTACTTTTAATACAAGTAGGTATCCAAGTATCTTTAATGTCTCCGTCCACTGTGATCTTTTTATTCTCATTGACGCTATTAATGGTCTTCACTGGATATGGCAACACCTTAACTAATGATCATTGATGCTCTCACTTGCCTACCGCCCATTTAAGATGTGCAGTCCAAAATATATCCTTATACACGTACACAATTTTTGTCCCATTATTTTGGAGTGGACTTAATATATGCTTTCAGTGAAAATAAATGAAGGTTTTACCGCAGTATGTCTTGATATTGCCATCCTATGAAACTTGTCTTTGAATTCAGGAAGTATTCAGCGCATGTTTGGTTGACAGTTAAGATTTTGATATTTGCATGAATGAATCTCTGTACTCGTGTTTATTGCTAGTTCTTTTGTCAATTCAATTGTGGATTCTTAACCAAATTGAAGGTTACGTTTTTGGGTTGATCTAAAATCTCTCGCCAAGATAAGAAGGGGACTAAAAGCAAAAGAGGAAATTTGTGATAGGTTTGTTGGTGCCTTGGTGACAAGTGTATTGCACTTGCGATTACAGAAAGATTTTCGTTGAAATGTATCTCTCGAAGGAAGTGCTACGAGTATGCAGCCAATAGAAAGCTGGAAGTATGAGTTGACAGTTAGAGGTTCACCTATTAGTATCCTTATTATCTCGTGGCTGAATGAGAAAAAGTGAGGAAGGGAAGGAAGCAGCAGCAAGAAAGAGAAATGAGAAGGAAGGAAAATTAAAAAAGAAATGTATAAGAACGAAGAAAGAAACTTGCACCAAGTCTAAGACATAAGAAGCTTGTTAGATGTTTATTAATTTGTTATGTAAACATATACCGGAAGTTTCTGCATCTGAATTTTGGTGATCTGTTGGTTGCATGATAAGTATTGCTGTGAATATCTTTATGTAACTTCTTATCTCTCTTTCCTTTCGACCTCTGGTGACTATATACATGCATCTTTTGCAGAATATGGTGAACAATTTGATTTCAGTTGGGTCGGGACGGGAAGCTGCCTTTGCAGCTGCTCTGTTGGGAGACAATGTTCTCATGGAGAAAGCATGGCAGGAGACTGGGATGCTTGCAGAAGCTGTGCTCCATGCTCATGTATGATATGGACCATGTGGTTAACCTTACTTCGTTTATGTTTGTTTCTAAATAATAAAGTATACAATCTGACCAGCCTCTTTCTCTTCAGGCTCATGGTCGACCTTCATTGAGGAACTTAGTTCAGGCATGGAACAAGATACTGCAAAAAGAGATGGAGCACACTCCGTCCACCAAAATGGATGCTGCGGCTGCATTTTTGGCTTCCCTCGAGGAATCCAACCTCACGAGCTTGCAAGATGCAGCAAAAAAGCCACCTATTGAAATTCTACCTCCTGGCATGGCGTCGTTATATGGTCCGAATCCGGGTCAATCTAACCAGAAAAAACCCAGTCCTGCCATGCAGAGTTTGCAGCAGCAACCTGGAAAACAGTTGCTATTGGAAGGGCCTACGACCACACAACCAAATGCATCTTCTCCACCAGAGCCGGGAGCTGCACCCACTACAGAATCAGATGCTCCACAGAATTCAGAATCGGGGGCTCCAGCTACACCAGAATCAGGGGCTCCAGCTGCACCAGAATCAGTTGCTCCACCTACACCTGAACCTGCTGCTTCGACGCCAGATTCAGGAGCTCCAGCACAATCAGAGCCAGATGCTTCAGTTCCCCCAGTCTCAGAGTCGAGTGCTCCAGCTCCTCCCGATGTGAATGATAAAACTTCAGAAAATCAGAACCAGACATCACCACCAAGTGTTTCAGAACCTAATGCAACCGAGGAAAGTGTCCCACCAGCATCCAAGAGTCCTCCGCCTGGACCAGCCACGGTTCATGATGTCCCGAAGCAACCAGATAACCAAGCGACAGCTGTCCGTCCTGAACTTTCATTGATCGACTTCAGTTGACAAGCAAACTTTGACGCTGCAGTATGTTTTACCGATTGTCTCTATGGAAATCTAAAACTCTCGCAAAAGGATACATTACAAATATATGTCGACACAGACGTGGGAGGAAGTTGCATTCTCGTATCATGAGAAGCATTGCAACCTCTGATGTAGATGATCTCATTTCCTGTCCTTTCCTAGTCTGTGCATTGCTGTCCCTATCGTCTGAGGTGCATTTCTTCCATTATTTTGGATTTGTCATCAATTTTTTTCACCCTTTTTTTTTTTTTTTTTTTTTTTTGTTTCTGTTAAAGACTTAAAGCCGAGTTGACGACATTGAAATGATCTAAGATTTTGCGGTTGTATTGTGAGGAAACTGATCAAACTATACCGTCATGTTTGATGCATATTGTTGTGTCTAATATTGTGAATCAAATATGTACTCGTATTTGTTATTCTTTCATATCCGAAAGTTATTAAATGATTCTTCTTCTTGCATTGATCTGTGTTTTATCTGCTAACGTTTGGCTAAGCTTGAAAACTTTAGTTCCTAGATTATTACTTACAAATAAATTAGTTTAAAAATAATTAACTTTTATGATTGGTTAAACATGGAATTCAGCAAGTTACTCAGATAAAGAGTTATATTAAGTAAAATAAGTAATTATTTTTTGTACTTTAATCAAAAAATAAATTGTAAATGTAAACATGTTTTAAAAAGAAAAAATAGATTACCTTTTTAATTAATGTTAATGGAAAAGTAAATTTTGTAAAGAACTTTTTCAAATTTACTTTTTTATTTAAGTACTATCAATTTTCACTACATTTGAAAAACTATAAGTTTATTTGTATTAATAACAAAATACATTTAATAGGAGTATATTAGAAAATAAAAAAAATTAAATATACTTTTAACAAGATAAGTGGACAATAATTTGGAACAGATATAATGAAAATCAGCCTATAGAATTAGAACAGAGGGATGAACATCAAAAAGTTAATTTATATTATTCATTTTATTCCCTAACAAAAAATAGATTACCTTTTACTAATTTTGAGTTATCAAAAAGTTAATTTATATAATCCATTTTATTCCTTTTATACTAGTTTGAAAGTATTATTTTATTTTATTTAAACTATATGTTTTTTTCTTTCTTATTATTTCTTAAGATACACGTTTTCATACTTTTGATTTAGATGAGCTTAGTTTAGTTTAAAATAGTACCATTATAAATATTGTTATAAAATTTTAAAAATTATAAAATTGTTATGAAAATTTATTTTATTTTATTTTTATTTTTAGTTAACACACCATCACATTTTCAGTGTGGTTGTAGACCAGGAAAAGATGGGAAGTTCGAATACTCCAACCTTATATAAATAACTCAAAAAAAAAAAAAATACATAGAGAAGAGGGCATAAAACCTTATCTCCAATCGAAAGAGGTAAAACAATAAATAAATGAATAAATAATAAAGCAATAAATAAGGAGGCACTACTACCCAAACAATAAGTCATAATAATTTTATAGACTTCTAATTGTAGAAAGCATATGTCTATCAATTTGAACTAAGCTGCAATATAGTCGCGATAAGTCCTGAGCATTGTACTCGAAATAGCAACGACGATCCTAACCCTCTGAAGTAAGTAAATCAGCCACCTGGTTGCCTTCATGATAAATATGAGAAATAATATCACGGTCGGAGGCAATGAGATGTCTGATATGGTAAAGAGTGGCTTGAATAGACCAATGTCCTCTACCTTTAGTGATGCAATAAATGTCCAAAGTAGAGTCGGCCTCAATCAATAAATCTGAGAGTACAGTCCTCCAAAAATGAATTGTGTAATTTTATTATAATTATGGACCCATATTTATAGGGTTCCAAAGAGAGTTATAAATTGATTTAGATACAAGCAAATAAGATTTATCTAAATATCCTGATAAGACTATAGTCATCAATAATTATCACATAATTCTACAATACTTCTTATTTGATAACTATTTATACAATAACTGTGTTGTTAAAAACTTTGTTTGAATGTAGATATTGGCAATGCTTTTATGCATAAGTCAGTCAAATTGTCACCTGAGCAAATTTGTTGAACATTGATGTGACAATTCTTCTGAAACTTATATGTATAGAAGAATTTTGGAGAAATTTGTTTTGTCATGTTTCTTTGATGTAACCTCATTTGGGTTGTGCAATATAAACTGCATTGTCTTCATACAATATTGTTGGACTATTCTTTGTTGAAACTAATCCAAATGATGTTTGGATTTGATGTGTTATGTTCATCAACCATGCACATTCTTGATTTGCTTCGTAGATTACAATAATTCTAGAATGATTTGAAGATGTTGTTGTCAATATTTGCTTCACAGATCTCCATGATATAGCTATTCTTTTTAGGTAACGAAGAATGTGTTCAACACCATTCCAATGTTTTTAAGTGGGTGAAGAGCTATATCTTGCAAAGAGATTTACAGAAGAAACTATGTCTGGTTGAGTATAATTTGTAAGATATGTTAATGCTCCAATTGCACTTAACTATGGAATTTCTGGTCCAAGAATTTTTTTTCTCCATCGTCAAGTAAACGAAAGGGATCTTTTTTCACATCAAGTTATCAAACGACCATAAATGGATGTGCTTTATCTATATAAAACCGTTTTAAGACTTTTTCCATATAAGAAGATTGACGAACAAATAATTCTTTTGAAAAATGTTCATTTTGTAATCCAAGACAGAATTTTATTTTCCCCAAATCTTTCATCTCAAATTCATTTTTCAAATAATCTGCAGTTTTGATGAGTTCTTCAAGAGTTCTATAAAATTTAAATTATCAACATAAACTGCCACAATTGCAAATCCAATAACTGTTTTCTTTATGAAAACATAAGTGCATACATCGCCATTTTTATAACCTTTTTTCAACAATATTTTCTAAGGCGATTATATCACATTCGTCTGAATTTTTTAAATCCATATAATGATCTTTACAATTTAATTGAGAACATAGTTTTGGAGAATGAATCATTTGCTTCTAGCATTTAAATCATTCATGAATTTTTATGTATAGGTCACTATCAAGTGAACCATACAGATATGCAATTACTACATCCATAAAGCGCATATCGAACATTTGTGACACATCCAAACTTATTAACAATCTAAATGTGATGGTGTCCATTACGGGAGAATATGTTTCATCATAATCAATCTCAGGTCTTTGTGAGAAGCCTTGGCCAACGAGTCAGCTTTGTATCTTGTAATTTCATTATTTTCATTCATCTTTCTTACAAAGACCAATTTGTATCTTATAGAGATTACATTTTCAGGGGGTTCAAACTACAGGTCCAAACACTTTACGTTTTTCTAAGGAATTCAACTCTGCCTGTATGATTTTTTTTTTTTAATTTTGGCCAATCATTTCTCTTTTAATAATCTTTATAGATTGTAGTTTAGGATCCTCATTTTGAATGATATCAAGTGCCACATTAAAGGAGAATATATTATCCATGACAATATTATTTCATTCACATAATTTATGAGATAATAAATAATTTATTGAAATCTTATTATTTTCGGACATTGTGGTTCTTCGGGAATTACTTTATCAGTATTTGATTGATCAATAGTTTCTATCATTGTTTCATTAAAAAATTTTAGATAGATTTTATATTGTACATTTTTCTTTCAAGGTATAGAGTCTTTGACACCAACTAGTCAACCACGCTTTTGACATATTTGAGATTCATTTGCTATGGTAAATTGTGCTACGTGAACATTAATTTTTTCATGAGTATTTTCTGTTGGTACATATGACTTTGTCACTTTCTTTGTATCAACGAATACATAAGGTAATTGGCTTGCACCTCTTTTCGAGTGAATGATTTTCTCAACTTCTTATTCATATTGATTATTGTGGGGATCAAAAAGATACAGTTTTTTTCATTCTAAGAAAATTTACCCTGTTTTTTAGAATATAGTTTTTCCATTCCTAAAGTTGGAAAAGTCATTTTATCAAATGACAATTTGCAAAATATGCAGTAAATCACTCATTAAAAGTTCAAGGTACCTAATAATGGATGGTGAATCAAAATTAACATAAATTCCAAGTCATTGTTGAAGACCCATATTGATACGTTGTGGTGTGAAATTGGGACTTGGACAGCACAACCGAAAACTCGTAAGTGAGAAATATTAAGTTCGTGGTCAAATGCAAGTTGTAAAGGTGAGTATTCATGATAGGCAGCTAGTCTTATACGAACCAATAATGCAACATATAATATAGCATGACCCCAAACAGAAATTGGAGTTTTGCAAAAGTAATGGTTTAGCAATCAATTGAAATTGTTTAATAAACGACTCTGCCAAACAATTTTATGTACAGACACGTGCAAACCAATGTTCAATGACAATCCTGATTGACATATAATAATCATTGAATGCTTATGATCTCAATTCACCAGTATTATCAAGACAGATTATCTTGATTAAGTAATTGGGGAATTGAACTCATAGTTTTATGATTTGAGCAAGTAATCTAGCAAAAGCTGTATTTCTAGGGGAAAGCAGGTAGACATGTGACAATCTAATAGAAAAAATAAATAATACCAGAAATATCGGAATGGTCCCTATGGTAGGTGTATCGGTCCACATATATCTTCATGGATCATTTCTAAGAAGGTTGGAGATTTAACATTAACTTTTGTACTGGAATATCTTATGAATAACTTGCCTTATGAACAAGCAGCGCATGAATAATCATTAGGTAAAAGAATCTTCTAGCTGTTTAGAGGATGTATGTATGTGTTGTTAATTATTCGGCGCCTCATTAATGCTCATGGGTGTCGAAGTCGCTCATGCTAAAGTATCGAGCTTTTTGGTTCAATGAACTTCGAGTTTATAAGATTGTTTAATTCAATTGTTTTTATGAATGTATAATACATGCCAGATGGGAGTGTCGTGAGTTTTCTTTTATTTGCTTCTGGCCAAATATAATAGAAGTTATGCAAAGATATTCATTATTATTTTCTTGCGTCGTCTCAATGTGGTATCCATTGCAGCAGATATCCTTAAAACTGAGCAAATTTCTTCTGGATTTTCTAGAATAAAGTGCATAATTTATATGTAATTTTGTATTATTTGGTAAGACAATACTAGTTCTTCCGGAACCTTCAATAATATACGATGTAAATGATATCGTAACAACATTATTTTCTACTAATGTTAAGTTCAAAAAATATTGTCTTGAAAAATAGTATACGTATTTGCACTATCATCTAAACATATATTTTGGCAATTCATCATAAATTTATAACAATAATGAATTATGAAATAGTTTAGAGACCAATCAATAAGTTACAATAATCAGTGTCCAAATGATACAAATTGTATGCTTTCTTTCAAGGATAAATATTAGTTCATAAATTACGTATATATATCACAAAGAATTTTTATTTTTTTCATTTAATTATGTGATTTGGTATTATTCGAGTCGTGCTTCTTCTAGAGCACCATAAAATATTATTTACTGCTTAATATTCTTCTGGAATATAAAAAATTGTAACATCATATTTTTCAGGAGCAAATAATATTCTTTTGAAATATTAATTTAATGTTGTGTTAATTTGGAAGCAACAATATATTATTATTTTGAAGTATTAAATTATATAAAAATTTACTTATTAGGAATAAAAACATAATAAATGTTAGATGTTATACAACTATACTCTTCGAGAGTAAGTAATATTCTGTCAGAATATTAATATAATATTGTGCTTCTTTAACAACAACAACCAATTATTTTAAAATATTAAGTTTTATAAGATTTGCTCTTCAGGAACAATAGTAGGGATGGGCGTTTTAACTGGAATCGAACCTCCCGAACTGAAATTGGAGGTTCTGGTTCAGTTCCAAAAAAATAAAATTAGGAACCAAAATCGATAACCGAGAACTAATCAGGTTCATGTCAGTTTTTGGTTTTTGAACTAGAACCGCGGGTACTCGATTAGAACCGAATTTGTCATTTTTTACAATTTATTCACTCTAACTCAATGACCCACAATCCAACACCAAGCTACCAAAGACAAGAGTCCAACTATCTAAGATCCAAACAAAAAGTACAAAACTCATTACTCTTAAACTTTAACTCAATTGACCCAATTCTAATTACCCAAATCTCAAATTTTCAATTGCTATTTGTTCAGATACTCAATAAAAACTGTCATCTGTCTCAAACTTCCGCTCATTTCTCTCTCGCTCAACACACAGTGAGACGGCGAAGGCAAAACTTCTCTGTACCCGAAACAAATCCTCAATTTTGAGATGCAATTTTCATTTTTTTAACCCTAGTTTATGAGTTTGTAATTTTGGTGTCTATTCTTCTAGTGAATGTGTATATCTTTCATAAATTGTTTGAATATCTAATATATTTTAATGTTAACAAGTTTACAATTTTTAATTTTTTTCAAAATATGTTGTCAATTAATGATTTAAAAAAAAAGTACGGGTAGAACCGAACCTGAACCCGAACTGACGATTCCGATTTGGGTTTGATTCTAATAATTTCGTAGAACCAAATTGTTCCATTTACAAAATACCCGAACTGTAACGGGTGGGTCGGGGTATTGAAATATCCGGACCGACCCACCCGACACCCAAGCCTAAACAATAGTTTAATATTAAATATTATAAATTACGCTCTTCGGAGTAAGTACTATTCTATCAGAATATTAATATTGTTAGGACAAGATCGGCAATATAATGGCCTTTATATGTTCTTACTAGCACCATATGCATATTAATCATAACAAACATTCAAGAACACAAGAATTTTATGCTTAAGTCTCGAAGGTTTAATGACCACTTCTAACACCTAATCTCCCGTTGAGCATCTATAAAAGATTACGCTCAATCCACTAGCACAGTCTCAAAAGCAAGGCAAATATTACAGTTTACAATAATGGGTCTCACAAAGTGAACCAACAACAATTATCACAAAGATCTCTCTGTAAAACTTTCGCTAAAAAAAGTTACTATTCACTCAGTTTATCTAAACCTATTTCTTTATAATAAAAAAAACACAGAATAATAAAAATGGATGAAAATGAAGATTTTCAGAAGAAGAAGAACAGTATATGAGAGAAGTCTGTAGAAGAACATAAAGTGATCAGAATGAATGTACAGCAATATGAAGATCTCCCTTTTTAACGCACAAGGTTTGATGCCAGAAAGCAATAACCAAGATTTCACCACTTGCCCTGATCAGATAAGGTGAGTCCACTATCAGATTTGTTGAAAGAGTAAACTCGCTTTTGAGAGAAGTTGAAGGGTCAAACAAGTAGTAATGGATCATTGTTTGGCCCAATTATTTAACATGGCCTGATCAAACATTGTTTAGTGGGCACAAACAAAACAACACATCTCTACTACAATAATGTAACGTTGTGCTTTTTCATGAACAACAATAAATTATTTTTAAACTATTAAACTTTGTAAAAATTTGTTTTTCATAAACAAATAGTTTAATATTAAATCTAATAAATCACACTTTACGGGGAACAAATAATATTTTGTCATAATATTAATATAGCGTTAGAAGGCACAACAAAATATTTTAAAATATTAAATTTTATAAAACTTTATTCTTCAAAAATAAATAGTTTAATACTAAATTTTATAAATTACGCTCTTCGAAAACAAGTAATATTCTGTCAGAATATTAATATAATATCGTGCTTCTTCAAGAAAAGCACAATTAAAAGAATAAACAAATCTTGTTAAAGAATTGATAACTTCTCACAATAATTTCACATTAACATATATTCATAACTATATATGAAAGAAAAGATAGAATTGATTCGAAAATGTAATACGTGCATGATTATTCAAATATGTATACAGTATCATTCCCAAACGTGAATAAATATGCTCTTATGCTCATCTCTATATTCATTGTCCATCTTTACTAGATGCCAGAGATGTACAATTCAAGTTTTTGAATTTTACACAGACCATACTTTAAGAAGGGAATAAAAACTTAAAATATATCATCTAATGTTAATGTTTAATGCAACCAACAGATAACTAACCAATACCAACCTTTTATTTAGAATGAAATGTAGAATTGCTTACTAACAATGAAATCTGAAATTGGGCACTATGAAATTGGTTGCTAGGATGAACTTTGAAAGTGGGGTTCAATAATTAGATTAAAGCGTTCGTACTGATAACGTGTTATGAAATTAAAAGAAGAGAAAAAAATATAAGAGATAAAAATGAGTTCTGTAATTATATTATAATTATGGACCTATATTTATATGGTTCTAAAGAGAGTTACAAACTAATTTAGATATAAATACGATTTTTTTTTTTTTTTTTGCAAATATGATTGATAAATTATTAAAAGTCAACATAAATTCATGTTTTTGAATAATTTAGTAAAGGTAATTGAAAATTATTTGATTTAGTAGCATTTTGCCTAATTTTTATTTTTCTATATTAAGTTTATAAAAATAAAGCAATATTATCATGACACTGAAAAAAAAAAAAAAAAAAAATATTGGCATTAGGTTTAAAGCTTTTATTTATTTTTAGTTCCTTTTTGTAGTAAATATTTTAGGTCTATTTTAGTTTGTTCATTTTTTTTAACTGAAAAATCGATATTCACAAAAATATGATGAAGAATAAATCACTTTGTAAAAAGAGGGGAAAAAAAACTTTTATAAACTAAAACAATTTATTTGTTTCTAAGTTAAAATTAAGAAAAAGACAACTAAGAAACAATAGAAATAGATAGAAGGGCAAAATGAAAAAAATTATAGAAAGAATGGAGGTTTGTGTTATTTTTAAAAAGGGCTAGAAGAGTAATTGTAATTTACATAAAGGGTAATTATATTACCACAACATTATTTGTTATGTACACTATATTTTAATTGCAATAAAAATTTAAATTATTGGTCACTTTTGCATTTATGTCTAAATTTTTTTTAGCAAACTTCTATCATCAAACTATTATTTTGCATGTCTTATATTTGTCTTTGATAATGATTTTTGTCCAAACAATTAACTAGGAGGGCGTAAAATTTTTACATAATCAAAATAAATAACAAATAAGAAAGTTTGACAAAATATTATTCCATCATTTCAATGCACATTAGAAGAATATTTAGACAAAAATCTTTATATGAGACAAGATGTGAAAAGTAAATGAAAGTTAATGATAAAAATACGATGAAAAAAAATTAGAGACATAAGTGTTTAAATATAAAAAGTTAGGAGACATTTATTGCAATTAAAACGTGGTATGAATAATAAAAAGTGTAGTATGAATATAATTACCCTTATATAAATTCTAAACAGTGTTTTAAAAAGCATAAATCATGATTAAACGTAGAGACTAAGTTTCAAACTTTTCCAAAATAGGCAAATGCAAAGTAAAATCGAGACAAATACTAGGTATGGTTAGATGTAGAAATAGCGCCTCATGCCCCAGCGCCACTTAAGCAAACTTTTTAGAACAGTAGTTCTAAGTGATTTATTTTATTTTGACAATAATTATGAATAAATACTCAACCTACATTCAACTTTAACCAACAAAATAATCATTAATAAGTAAAAGAATTTATGCTTTAGCCACACATGATCAACTCATTTATGATGCTACATTGTACAAACAAGTTTGTTTAAATGGGCAAAATTTTCCTTAAAGGTACAAGTAAAGTAGAAAACAAGAAAATAATGGATCTCTGATTCTATACTCAAACCACGTCTTTTTATCATGTCATTCAATACAAAGCCTAGGATAGTAAATCGATCCCGCATCGACATGAACAAACCATATATACAAGGTTTCTGTCTGCATTTCCCATAACTTACAACACAAATCAGTTCTACTTACCCAAAATCATCACGACGCCTTCCGGGAGAAGTAATGCATTAACCCAAAGTTACAATTGGCCGACCAAAAAAAAAAACCGAGCGAGTCATAGATTCACCTTAGAATTTGATGCCACGAGTTGATAGCTGCAGCTTGCAATCGCCAGGTGTACTTTCCACAGTAACGGGATCTTTAGAAATGTCTTGAGAAGCCAGTAAGCCTAAGGCTCTATTTGGCAAGACCAAAAGTTCACCTGTCTAAAAGCAGTGATGGTATGATGACATGATTAGCAATGAAACTAGTAGCCTTTCTTGGTAGGGCATTCTGATGCCCTGTGGCCAATCCGTCCACAGTTGAAACATGCACCCCCGAAACTTCTGTCAAATTCATGGGGATGCACATCAAATACGGGATAAATTGGTAAAAATATACACAATAGACTCAGCCAATCACAAAATCTGATTCGGCAGTGAACACGTCTTCCACCTCCATTGGCACTAAAGATACCAAAATTTAAGAACAAAGCCAAAGTGATCGGAAATGCAACCTAAATTCCTAGTCAGTGTTTATTATGAATGCAGATTCTAAAAACATGGGAGACATGGTAACAGTAAAGATCGATTTGTCTCCTTATTATTGACATCATTCTAAGATTAGCACGTGAAATCACTAAAGTTTCTGTTGCAGTCATAAGTAATAACATTGTTACCGTGTAACTATAGCTCAGTCGTCACCAACAGACGAAGAAGTACGTAAATCTATGTCCACCCGGGTGGAAGTATGAACATTCCCACGTGCTAAACGAAGCCTAAACTGATTACTTGAAATAAGGATAAAAAGCAATCCCTTTTTGTTTGTCTTATTTTTCCTATCCTATATATTTTCCTATTCTTTTCTGAATTACAGCATAATAGACAGCATTTTCTTTCACTTTTAAAAGAAGGTTGGTTTCTTAATCCAAACAAAATATAGTAGGAAGCATGGAAACAAATAAAATATACCTGTCCCTGCTTCCAAAAGATGATGACCGGCTCGGCCTATCACCAATTAGCCAATCACTCATATTGCTTCTAGAGTTCTTAGACCAACCACTTTCACTTCTGCCACCACGACCACCTCGCCTAAAGTCATTATCATCACCATCCAACCAATCCCGGGAAGATCTAAAACCTCCCTGGTCCCTTGACCTTCTTTGTGAGCGCCTGTCGCTGTTAGAAAACTTGCCATAGTAATCACTTGGAGGTCCATCTTCTTGCAAAGCAGGCAACTACATACACACAAAAGACAACATACAAATATGAGAACATACATACATATATATATACTAGTTTTTTATACATACGTTGCACGTCCGTGAAAAATGTAGGGATAAATTTTATGTTTAGGCTGTAGGTATTGCTTGAATATATACGTATAAAAAATATTAAATATATAATATGTAAATAATAAATATGAAAAGCACATACCATTTAATACAATTAATTAAGTAAAATATTGAAATTATAATAAGAAAAGCAGAACCAAATAAGCACATAATTCGTATAAAAAAATTAAATAACTAAGATTCGTAAACGACCTTGGTAAAGTGACCATTTTTATATTTTTATTGAATTGCACCATTTCGAGAATTTGAATTGGACCAAACTCTCGGCTATAACTTTTTCAGCATTTTTACTAATGACTCAAAAGCCAAATATTAAAGAATTGTTTACAATTTGTTTATATCATCAAACAAAAAAAAATTGGTGAAAAATTGAACGAAAAGTAAAAGGAAAAAAATTAAGGAAAAAATAATAGTATTTATTTAAAATAATTTGTAAACTTAAAAGGTAAAATAAAAAAAAAAAGATTAGTAAAAAATTGAATGAAAATTAAGTGTAAAAGAAAAAAAAATAAGAAAAAAAAATTAAAGAATATTTTTTTTTAGGTTATTGGCATATCTCAACGATTTTAAAACAATAGGGACCTTTTATGAAATTATTCCTAAAATAAAATTAAAAATGACAATGCCCAACATGTTTTAAAAAAAAAAAAAAATTCCAAACATATTGTTGTCGAGTTACTCGGCAACAAAAAAAAAAAAATTTTAAACACAATGTTGCCGAGTTACTCGGCAACATTGTGTAAAAAAATAAAAAATAAAAAATTTCCAAACACAATGTTGCCGAGTTACTTGGCAACATTGTGTAAAAATAAAAATAAAAAATTTTCAAACACAATGTTGCCGAGTAAAAAAAAAGTGAATTAAGAAGTGAATTAAGTATTAAAACCTCATCTGCAAATGTTCATGAACAGAAAAGCATACAGTGAGAGAGGTTTCTAGTCATGTTCTTCAAATCATATTGCATAAATCCCGTAGAAAGGCTGCAAGATTCTTGAAAGAATCTTGAGAGGAATAGAGATTTCTCTAACCAATTGCTCTCAAATTCCTGTTAGATTAGCAAATTTAGAGCTGGAAAATGATCTAAAAAGTAGTCTGGAATAACACATTTCTAATTAAATAAAGAGCTTGCCCCTTGTAATGACAATTATCCCACAATCACAAACAGAAAATGATTTGAAATTCCTCCATAAACTTCATACAATTGTCCCAGTGACAGATAAATATTTTTCCTTTTTATTTTTCTTGTTCTGTTTAAAACTCCTTCAAGGGAAATTGGCAACCACTTCACCAAATGGTTTTGCCAAAAAAGGATCAAATAACTCGAAGAAACAGAAAAAATGGTACTTTTATTAATGAAAAAATTGAATGAAAAGGTGTAAAATAAAAACAAATAAGGAAAAATAAACTAAAGAAAAAACATTTGTCAAAAAGATTAGAAAAAGACAACCTCGGCGATCAACAGTACAAATTTTTTTTTGGTGGGCTTTTCCATTTCCTTTGGTTTTTTGCATAATAATTCATTTATTGCTTAATAAATGAAAAGTAATTACAAAAAGTTTTCAAGCATTCTCATACAGAATAACAAAATGTTGTGTCATTCTATGACTTCTCTTCCTGGTCGAGACTATCTTAACTTAATAGCATGGTATTAATGCATTTTTACAAACCCCAAAGTTCATTTGACCTACTACTTTGTTCACAACCAAATCAGCTTAATGAATTGTCCTGTTGGTTGCTCTTATATTGTAATTGTTCTAAGTAGTGAAATGTTTACATATATGCCAATCCAAAAATTAATATGCCAAGGAATTACGCGAAGCAATATCTGTATTCAAAGCCACAATGAAAAGGCATAGTATACTTTTCCATAACAATTTGTTTAGTTAACCTTGCAAGCATTTATCAAGTCAATAAATTATTTCTTTTCAGACCAAGTTCAAGTAGCATAGTCCATCTTGTCAGATAAGCTCACAACTCTCCATCAATTAATGGGAGCATCCTTTATCTGAAGGCAAAGAATTGATTTAATAATTTAAACACAAAATAGCCTTTCAAAAGTACAGTGTACCAAATCTCACTTACCAACTTTCTAATATGCACAACATTACTTGATATTGCTTAACCAATTAATAAAGATCAACTAATAGTAAAGACGTCTTCATCTTTTTAATGATTATGAATCCAGCCAAGACCAAAATATCACTTTAATGCGTACCAAATCTCACTTACCAACTTTCTAATATGCACAACATTACTTGATATTGCTTGACCAATTAATAAAGATCAACTCATAGTAGAGATGTCTTCATCATTTCAATGATTATGAATCCAGCCAAGACCAAATTCAAATTTTACCATTAATTCTATTATCATGTTATCTGGCAACATTAATTTAGTATTAGTTGTGCTAGTTTGAAAGCTAAATTTTGGGTAGCCAAAATTTGATTTGATCAATCGTGGTTGTCGAGTAGCTCGGCAACCACGCTGGTTGCCGAGAATCGTGGTTGCCGAGCAGCTCGGCAACCACGCCTGTTGCCGAGCAGCTCAGCAACCAATCGTGGTTGCCAAGTAGCTCGGCAACCACGCCTGATTTTGAACCTTAAGGTTTGTTAGATAACTCAGTTTAAGCTCGGGTTTAATTTTTGTGAAAACTTGGCATGGTCTTTAATAAACTCACATTATGCTGGTTTAGAAATGCTATTAAAGATTAATACTTGCTTGTGAGTTGTACAATAATATTTTGGCCTTCAAAGTTTGTGTGTCTTTCTGTATTGTTTCCCTTTCTCTTGCACAGTGCTAACCAACATGGAAGATCACACATGGAATTGTTCTTCTCAATGCGTACTACGTGTTTTTATAATTAATTGTTTTCGGCCAAGTGTATGTTTCTGTGCAACTGACTTGCTATTTCTGTTTTTGATATATTCAAGTTTTGCCTAACAACCATCTTTCTGCTGAACTTAATATCTAATAGGCCGTCAGAAAGGACAACAAATAGAGGTTTAGCCTATTGGAAAAAAATAAGGAGGTTCTCATACGTGCAAACCAAGGCCACACCATAACATTAATGCATCGTCTAAAGATTGCAATTAGGACTGTATTTTAGGCTGTCAAGCTGAAGTATTTGAATATTGAGATGAAACTAATAATTGAAATTTGCCTGTCATTTCTGTTATCTAAAATATTATTACTCCCTTTCATGTTTTTCTTGGTTGAAGGAATGAATTGAGAATTTTAATTAAAGTTAGGATGCGAAATTCTTTAACAAATTTTAGTAGTATAATACTGAAATTTTAATTCTCAGAATTGGTGAAAGTTGAACCAGCTTTGAGAGAACTTCAAATTCTGAAAATTTCTATTAGAAGTGTCTCAGTGCTGCATTTGTCATGATTCATCACCTCAATATAATCTTTAAATATACGTTTATGATCTTATCAGTGTTTGAAAACTGCTAATATTGATGTTGATTAAACTCTGAAAAATGCATTAGTAATGAGTAGTGGAGGCGTTATTTATCCAAATGGAAATAGTGGCTTTAGAAAAGGTAGAGAGAGGACTGAAGTAGGTAATAAAACAAATGATAGTTGTAAAACGACGGTGTGTTGGACGAAAAAATGAACAGTAAAAAAATTAAGGCTCTTACATTATTGTAAAGATATATATTCACGAGTATAACCCAGATGTTCTAAACATATTATTTAATTTGATTTCATTATGTATTAATCATCAAAATGCTTTTATAAAACTATTTAAGCCAATTTGGAGTTATGATAACACATTTTGAACAATCATATTAGAAGTTTAATACTGAATCGCCACCGTTTTTGTCAAAATTGTATAACGTTCAAGCATAAAACCCATTGTTGAATGTCTGAAATTTTTTTAATTCGATTTCAACACTTTTTCTTTATCATAATACACACACACACACACACACACATTTGTATGCAAACCAAATTTTGGTATACATGCCATAATGCAAAAGGTAGAAGGCATATCGAGAATGGTCAGCCTAATCAGAACTCACCTTGGTGATCTTGGCAATAGTATTTCCAGGTGGTAGTTCTTTGTTCAGCAACACTTTAGCAATCTCCTCTGGAAGATCAAAAACTGCTCCTTGAACCTGGCAGCATATAGCCAATGATCCAATGGAACAAACAGTAAAGGAATAAAATTGACTTGGTATCTGTGGCATACACACCTTTTCATCTGTAATTAGGTGTATTTTTCCTACTTCATCAGCAGCCGCAGAATAAACATCAGACAGAAACCCAGTGACAGATCTAGCAGATAAGTATCCTCGAGAATAACCAGTGTCACGTGTCAACTGTAGGGTAACCAGTCCCTAAAATGCAAATATATAGTTTAAATTCACTATTAACTACGAGAACAAAGAAGCACAATTAATAATAAAGAACACATGATTAATTGGTGAAGTGAGTAGCTGGGACATCAATACCCATCTTTTAAGGAAGCATGCTTCTATGAACAACCAGGCAAAAGGATTAACAGAAAGGGCAACAAAATTAAAAGGAGAGTAAAAGTCTACAGTCAGCACTACTACATTAGTAGGCCAATCTGTTCAAAAATCTAGAAGGAAATTACGTGAACTTTTTGGACATACTTGCCAGAGCAATTAAATTCAAGAAAAAGCAGTTGGGTTTTACGAGTTAAGACAACAGAGGTCAAAACTTGTGGTCCCATCATGTACCTGTTCGTGAGTTATAAGAGATCGAGATGATGGAGGTTGGGAAAAACCACTCAAAGTTGCAAGGGCAGCAGCAAGAGCATCTACTCCTTGTTGTTCCATCAGTTTTTGTGCAGTTGTGGTGAAGTACTCTACAGACTCAGGATGAACTCCCCTAAGGGTAGCCACCACTTGCTCAGCCGATGACTCCAGAACCTCTTGAATTGATGGCGGACTAATAAATTCAAATTTGCAACCAACATCACGCTCAAGAGACCTGACTGTCCGCCTCTGTCTGCTAGTGAACATCAAAACAGCTTTGCCTTCTTTTCCAGCACGTCCTGTCCGGCCAGAACGATGCACAAACGTTTCCGGGTCATTTGGAAGCTCATAATGGATAATCTAAATAATAAAAGAAAGTAGCACTAAAATTTACACGAGTTCTCAAAGGTATATCCAAGTTATTCAAGATGCAATATTTAACTGTATGCAATCCACAGAACATGTTTCAAACTGCTACGAAAAACATTAATCAAATTAAAAGCCATAGAACAAAAGAAAGCATATGATCAACAAGTGCAGCCAGAGGGGAGATACTAAATTCTAGGAGAATATAGTCATCTGTCTGATAAACCTGCAGAACAATTGTAGGAAATTAAATAATTACAGAAGTTTGCTTCATCAGAAGTAATGAACGACCTCAGTTTTCAACTAGTAAAAGTTTCAAAGTCGTAGTTTACAAGGGCACTGAAGATGACTCGCCCATTCAAAATTTATTAATCAAAGGGTTCCAAGGCATTTTGTTACTACGTAACTCAAAACCAGCAAAGTTTCCAACAGCAGTTTACAAGAATAGTTAATTGAATGTCCAGGTAACTAATCTACCACAGTCCAAAGGGTCCATGGGCCTTTAGTGGAAGAGACACCCAGATGAAATGATGAAAGCACTAACCTACAAGCAAGAAATAAAAACCAGAAATATATTCAACCTTTTTATTTTATTTATCATGTTATCTTGCTAACAAAATTTCTTTGGTGTCTCCATCATTCTAAAGACTAAAAGGAAGATGGCTGTTCATTGCTAATTGAGAAACCCAAACTTTTCTATCAAAGTTCTGTGTACTCCCAAAATACTACTTATCAGCAAGATCGATCGTTGCAGTCTTTGGACATAGAATTTAAAAAAAAAAAAAAAAAAAAAATCCTGGTCCGCCTGGGGCGAGTTATCTTCCCTAGCTTGATCCATCTCCATTGTCAATTTACAGAAACCCAGAATTTTCTGTCCAAATTCTTTGAACTCACTAATACTTGTACTACTTTGAGTTATTAATGCACTGACATGCACTAAAGAATCAGCTAGTGCATACAACTAAAGTGATTAGCTTATACTAATACTCCTACGCCTATCAATTATCCCCCCTTGTGCATATTAAATACCAACTGAAATTGTGAAGCAGTATGTACTTCAAAAACAAGCTGAAACTGTGTACAAAAACAATAACTTTTAACAGCCCCCCCCTAAAAAAATTTAAAACAAATAAACTAAATTATATTGTGGTGCAAAGCTTGGTGACCTCTCATTCAAACACAAAGCTTAACTTATGCACAAAGCTATAGCCTGTCACACCATAATGCGAAGCAGCATTACATAATACAAATTTTAAACATTGTTTAAACACATTTTCATTGTGAACAAATAACAGCTTAAGGCATGACGCAATTGTAACATGTAGTAAAACACATCTTGATCAATCATATACAAATTCTTCAGTATTCCATACTACAAACATGATAAATTTTAAGCTTAATCATGGAAGAAGTAATTAATGAAATTATCATTTGTCATCAGACCAGACCCCTCATTTCGGCACCATCCAGTGACAAAAGAAAAAATGAACACCCAATTACAAAAGTAACAAGAATTCTGAAGTGGATCATGCAAGTCCATATGAACTTACTAGATCAACATTTGGGATATCAAGGCCACGAGCTGCAACATCAGTGGCCACAAGGACTGTAAATCTCCCTTGTCTAAATCCATTTAGCGTTCTTTCCCTCTGGTGTTGAGAAATGTCACCATGCAGAGCCTCTGACGGAATGCTATTTGTTAATGCCAATGAGACTTCGTCAGCATCTCGTTTAGTTTGTGTGAAAACAATGGCCTTTCCACCCTTTGCATAGACCTGAAACAAAAGGTTAAAAATCCATGTGAGCATCTGTCTGAAAGTCCTTCCATTCAAGAGTTAAATTGGAACTCAATCTACTGAATATGAATAACTGTGAACAATTTTCTAACTCATACCATCACAAGATCACTGAGAATAGTTCGTTTAGATGTTGCTGTAGTTGGTATAGCATACAACTTGATCCCTTCGGCCAACTTCTCATCTTGGTCGCCAACCTAACGGGGATAACAAAAAAACATAGAGAAACTATTAATATCTGCATACCAGGAAAAGATGCTCAGACTCAATAGGTATTATTTCCCAATATTACATGAACAAGAAATCTATATAAACTTTCTATAGAAAAGCTAACATAAGCATGATGAATAAAAACATTTCGAACTCACAGTATATATATTGCAAATGTCATTTGCTCTTAACTCATAATAGAAAAATAAGAGTTGTTCATCAATATAATGTACTGACCAGGCAGGATTTGGAGGAATGTATATACAGAGCGTGAACACTTACCAAATCAATCGTCAGAGGATTATCCAGATACTTCCTGGCCAATTTCTTTACCCAGCCAGGCATGGTTGCCGAAAAAAGCATGCTCTGCCTCTCTGAAGGAAGGTTTTGCAGAATGATCTCCACATCTTCCTCAAATCCAACTGCAAGCATTTGATCCGCTTCATCAAGGACCAAATATTGAACTTCCCCTAATTTCAAACTGTTATTGTTGATCAGATCAATAATTCTGCCAGGAGTTCCAACCACAACATCAACTCCACGAGAAAGTGCACTTTCCTGTGTGATATATGATACTCCTCCGTAGATGCAGACGGTGTTCAAGTATAGTGCAGACTCTTTGAATTCCTTCTCCACTTGTTTGGCTAACTCTCTAGTAGGTGCAAGGACCAGTACTTTGGGAAGCCGCCCCCGCCTTAAAACAAGAAAAGAGACATCATTGCAACTCATATAAAACCAAGTGATAACAGTGCTTTACATGTTTGTCATAATATTTACCTCACAGAACCTCTCTCTTGTTCACTTTCACTTAGTCCTTTGATTATTGGAATACCAAATGCTAACGTCTTTCCTGTCCCAGTCTTTGCACGAGCAATTATATCTCGTCCTTCCAATGCTGGCGTTAATACAGCTCTCTGTGCAAGCGAAATGTGAGACAGAAATTGATCAAAATCCATATAACCGAACGAACTGATTTGTGTCAAGAGACATTTCTTGTTGCTTAGAATTGTAGTTTAACTGGGGCAGAAACAATGACAATCCTTTATCACAAGAAAGGGAGCGCTAAATTTCTAAATGAGGATTTTGGGGAACGTAAAGATGGGTTCAAACACTTGGGATAAAGAGATAAAGTTCATTGAATAGCTATTCCGTACAATGGTTCTTAGAATCTCAGTAAGCAATATATGAAGACCATCAAACAGCAGCTCTTTAGAAATTTGGTTGGCCAACTCTTCATAATAGTAAATCAAAGCAAAGGACATCATAAGTAGAAAGTTTAAAAACGCAAGCTGCAATATACTCCTCCAGCTTCTGTTGCAACCAAGGGTTACTCATAGGCCCTCTCATATTTCCTCCAGCACCACCATAATTTCTGTGCAGGGTTCCCTCCATACAGTTACACAGTTCAAATTACATGCATATTTAATGTTTGAACTGAATCAAGTCTAGTTTTTTGTTTTCCATGAAATTGGCTACAAGTATTAGTTCTCAAAGTCTTTTAATTTCAAAGTCCACCTAACTAGTCTTAACAAATACAGACACCAAGAAAATTAACAACAACAAGCACACGAATTTTAACATACTTTCTTTTTTTCTACAGTTTATTATAAAACTTCTCCACATTTTCATTTCTGCTTTTACTACATGAGAGAAATTGAGCTTACTAATCACACCTATCAAAATCCTCTATCAACTCCTAATTTCAGAATAAACAAGGAGAAAAAACCAATCTTTTTTGGTACAGAATAATGAAACTGTTAGGAGGATTGGAACATACTTGAATGGGAAAAAGCTGCGTAATTCCACGCTTTTCAAGTGACTCCACAAGACGTTGAGGCAACCCCAATTTCGAAATATCAAGTTGAGCCTCCTCATTTCCAGCTTCGCTCTCAAACACTTCACCTTCGGATTCTTCGTATTCGCTCTCGCTACCATCCAGCGAGCCTTCTCCAAACCCACCAAGTCCCTTGAAGGCCTCCTCACTCAAAACCGAAGAGTTGGGAGTCACCAAAGCAGACAGAACAAAAGAATTCAAATTCAAATTCCCAGCGGTCGACTTGAGGCCTCGAAAATGGGCGGCTCTGAAGGGCTTTTCATTGGCGGAGAAATGGAAGGATAAGGGTGGAATGGAAGTGTTTCGCCTGGAGTGGTCAAGAGACGGGTTCGCTTGGTATATTGAGTAAACCCCTACTGTTGATGAAGAAGCCATTGGTTTTATATATTACGGCGGCGTACTGGCGGCAGAGGCGGTGGAGGGGTGGTGGGGTTGGAAGGAGGTGATAAGGGTGGGAGGTTTGTTTGTATGGTATTATCAAGTTCCAACTCGGCGGGAGACGGGGATTGAAATGGAATGGCACTAAATGACCTTGTCAAACAATGTGAGTTGCAAAAACGCCTAATTTATATAATTTAAATTTAAAATGCTTCCTTTTAAGTATAATAGAGATTAAAATATCTTTATTTTACAATGTCTTTTTATAGATTGTCTATTAATAGACCAACAAGTCAGTTAAGAGGTGGTCTGTTAACATACTCTTAACAGACCACCTATTAACAGGCATGTTTGTTTGTTAACAGACGTGGAGTTTGTTGGTCTTAACACGTGTTTGCACTTGTTAATTTATTAACGTAAATTTATATAATTATAACATATTTTTTCAATTAATTCACTTTAAATGAACTCAAATTTACAGAAATTTAAAGTAAAAATAACAATTCATTATTATATTTATACATATTTTTGTTACGCCCCAATCCCCACGTGGAATATTTGGGGAAAGTCAAGGTCAATGCTAGGAACCCACCACACCCCGTGCGAGGCGGGTTCCCTCATGTCCGAGGCAGTTTCCCTTGCAACCGAGGCGTTTGGCTAAAAATAACTGTTCTTTTGGCCAAGACAATTGAGTGTCCAGGAAATTTTCTCCTCAAATACCCGTCACTCGGCCATAAAAAGGCTGACAGGACCGCCTGCCAAGGCAGCTTGTCACAATCGTAGCCCCCTTTATTTGTGGCTGAAAGTGACTCCCTCATTAATGCTAATAACATGACACCAAAGATATGACCCAAGAACCCTTTAGATGAGCCACGTGTCGCACATCGAAGGGAATCATGCCTGTAGAATTTGTCTATAAATACTAAGCTTATTTCCACAAGAAAATGATAATGGAAAAAATTATTACTCTCACAAGAAATATCTAAAGTCCTCTACACTAATTATTCTTCAAGTATCAAAACCACGTGGGAAATCGTTAGTTAGAGGCCCTCAAACCGTTACCTCTACCATAGCGTGTTTCTTTATTCTTGGTTTGGAACTCCATCCGGTCGTAGACTTATCTACGTGGTTGAATAAACCACGTGACAGTCCACGCATAAAGGGGAAACACACGTAGGAAGAGGAGGTAGGGGGTTTCTGTTGACAACTATTTTTGGAGGTCAACAATTTTCATGATTTATACTACAAAATCCACAATTTCAACCAAGAATTAAAAGAAGAAGATAGAGAATGTTGAATTTCTATTTTGAAATGAAATTTCTTACATAAATAAAATGAGTTGGATTCTAACATTGAAATGAGTTAGATTCTAACCTTGAAATCTTCTCTTTTTTACAGACAAATGAATTTGAAATCGTTTGAAGTGATTATAAGCAGAAAAGAAGACAATGTTATATTTGGTATTTTACACACCAAAATTGGTCAACGAACATTTTGAAAAATTGACCGAGTCACCCGGCCATTCAGCACCATTCCCACAACGGGATACTAGTATACTGCTTGCTTAGTGCAGTGGATTCGACATTACATGAATAATGAGATGAATTTGAAGAAATGAGATTTGATGGATAAAAAATTCTTCTAGGTTTTTGAAATCGTGTTATTTTGATCATGGGTGGAGGTGAAAACTTCATACTGTCGTGATGATATTTATTTTTAATTCATTGGCTATAAAAATATTTAGCGTTTGTTTGGTAGTGTTTAAAAGTAGTTTTTTTGGGAGATTTTGATAAAAGTTGATAAAATGTATTGTTGAAAAGTCGATAAAAGTTGTGCATCCCATGAAATATGTAGTTAAAAATGAGTTTAAAGAAAAAAAAGTTTATTTTAAATCATACCAAGCATGCTTATATATACTACTTATCTGCAGTGAGATTCGACCTCAAGGTGGAGTGATCATGTACAGAGCGTAGATTTTTTATTTCCAACAGATGAATTTTGTAAAAGAGAACACAGAGTAGATGAGAGGAGATTTGAAATGATAGATTTTTAATTTGGAAAATATAGACGTCTACTCCCTTTTGAGATGAGGGAGGGGGAGTGGTGTGCTTGGGTATAGGGTGGGGTAGGTTTTTAGTTTTTTGTTTCTATTTTTGTTTATTTAAATAGAAGAGCAAATTTGTCAAAAATATGTCAATAGGGACATGACTTACAACAAACTGAAAGGTTGGAGATGTCTTGTGCTAAAAAAATTGATTAGGAATAAATTAGTAACATATTTAAAAGGTTGGAGACTAAAAGTACAAATTACCCATAAATAAATAGTAATTCTCTGACGATATGATGTTTTAGAATGTACAATTTGGCAAGAAAATAAAATAAACCACACAAAATCGGGCTAGGCCAGCCCGACTCTAATAGGCCTTTTGCTAGCTCTAAATATGACAAACCATATGAAATGATTGGAATTTTTTAATAAATAAGCCACTTTTTGAAAAGAAATTTTAAAACTCATTCTTGTAACATTTATTCTGAAAATACTGTTTTTTAAAAACTATTATTTTAATTTATTTTATTATATATTACATATAGTAACTAAATCATTAATTACCGGATTTGATGAAAATTCATATATTATAGAATCTTTTATTTTTAAATTATAGTAACCGAATCCTTAAAAATCGGAATTGATTTGAATATATATGACAAAATCTTTTATTGTTATAACTATCAAATATATATCATTTGTATCAAAAATATCTGTGACAACCACAAACAAAACTTATGTTCTCTTCAATTTCAACATTTGTAACAATCTGTGTTAAAAATTGAGATGTAAATCATAATACTAAATTTCACACAAAAAAATTTATGATATACACAATTATATCATATGTATCATATAAACATCAATGTTACAAATATCATATTAAACAATAATGTACAAATAACAAGTAGTATTACTAGTATCATTTATTGTTACATAATAACCAATTGTGTAACATGTGTTACATAATATCACATAAAAATTAATGTTACAAAACAATGTATTAGTGTAACATCTTTATCATCTAGTATTACATAATAAGATATTGTGTAACATTTGTTACATAATATCGCATAAAATCAGTGTTAACAAACAATGTATTGTAATATCTTTATCATTCAATGATACATAGTAACCTATTGTGTAATATTTGTTATAGAATAATCAATCGTCATAATAACAATGTATATTCTATAATAATCAGTCGTCATAACAATTTATATTCTATAATAATCAATTGTCCTATCAATCTATACTTTGTAACAATAGTCATAATAATCAATCGTCATAATAACTTATTGTGTAACATTTGTTATCGGTAAGATATATCATAATCTATATTCTGTTACAAAATGGTGAATAATGAATTGAGATTTCGTGAAGATTTGGGACTACATATATTTCGTGAAGATTTTTGAAAATGATTTGCGTTGATTTTGAAAGATATTGTGTGCTCGATTTGGATGAGATTACCTTAAATTGAGAACGCGAATTACAGTTATAAGAATGATTGGGTATTAATTATATTTTGTTTTGATTATAAACCATTATTTTATTTATTAATATAATAATATAAAAACTGTATTTTAAAAATAAAAGAGTTAAGTTTGCAAAAGTAGAAATATTATTATAATGGTAAGTAATGGATGTAATGTTTTTGAAAGGATTTGAGACCTCTTTTATGTTAAAATGTCAAAACTTCGCACTAAAATTTTTATTATGTACACACCGTTTTACACCTTAAATTTTGATATTTTAGCACTTATGTTTCTAACTTTTTTGTTGTATTTTTTTTCCATTAACTTTCAATTAATTATCATAGCTTGTCTCTGATATCGATTTTTGTCCAAATATTCAGCTAATGTGCGTTGAGGAGCAATTATTTTGAAAAACTTTTGTATTTGTTATTTTGCTTATCTAAAAATTTGAGAATGCCTTCCTAATTAATGTTTTGGATAGAATTTATCATCAAAGACAAAGATAAGATGTGAAAATTAATAGGTGGATGATAATAATGTGATAAAAAAACAGTTGAGAACATAAATACAAATATGAGCAAAAGTTGAAAATTTTAATTGCAAATACGATGTGATATGATTAACAAAAAAATGTGGTAGAAATATAATTACACATTTCTTTATCGTAAAAATATCTTAAACATCCTTAACATGAAATGGCAATAATACCTTTTTTTCAAGAAGTATACATTATTTTCACAATCTATCTTGTCCACTAACAACTAGAGTCTTTGAAACAGACAATAGATGTTCTTTAAAGAACAACTAAAGTCTTTCAAATAGACTACAAATTTTTTTTAAAAAAAAAAAAAAAAACAACTATAGTCTTTCAAACAGATTGTAGTCCTCTTTGGAATGATCATATTTTTTCAAACAGATTGTAGTCGGTTTTTGAAAAATTGTCTATATTCTTTTAAACAAACTGATGTCATTTTTTGTAAATGACCTGAGTCTTTCAAATTGATTGTAGTCATTTTTGTACATATTCGTATTATCGATTTAAACAAGTCAATTCATCATGTATAATGAATAAGATATTTCTATTAAACTTAATCAACTTGTATAAGTTAAATCATAATGGGGCACAATGAACCTAATACGCTTTAGCAAAATTCGTCTTCGAGTACGTTTTAACAGATAAGTTGAATGTTGAAGAAATAGATATCAATATTAGTTGCAAGTTTAATTGGCACCTCGTATTCCGTTATACATTATGAATTTATTGAAATCAATTATAAGTCGTAGATGCAAAAATCGATCGAGGTCTATTTTAAATAGTTTATAATGGAGCACAATGAATTATACTCCCTTTGTCCCACAAATATATGCTTACTTTAATTTTCACACAAAAAATTTAATTATTATAGTTAGAACAATTAATTTTACTTACATTTTTTCTAATGTACACCTACATTAATATAATAGTAGTACATATTTGTTGATAACAATATACATTAAATAGCGATATATTAAAATAGTAAGAAATTAACTATACTCTCAACAAGAAAATAGACTATAATTTAGGACATGTAAATAAAGAAAGTAAGAGCATCTCCAATGCACTCAATGGATTGTGGTTGACGTGGCAATTAAATAGACGGATTTGTAGATTATGTGGAATGAGTAGACAGTGAAGTCCAAAAATTCTCTCCAATAAGTTCCTTCTACAATTCAATAATATTGATTATGTGGTATTTATTTTTTTAAATTAAAAATAATAAAACTAATCTACTTAACATAATTTTAAAAAATTGAGTCAAAAATTAAAAAATTGCTGATTCATCAAATCTTACATAGCGTCTAGATGTAGAATGAGTACTTCATATCTTTTATTTTTTCTGGTGCCATGTCAGCTTCACATAGTGTTCCACATTGTACATTAGATAAGTATTTTTAATAGACATTGTCTATTTGATGATGTGGCACATGATTTTTTCCAATCCATTGAATGTATTGGAGAAGCTCAAGTTTATAGGAAGGAGGGAGTATATAATAAGGTAGTACGTTTTAACAAATAAGTTAAATGTTGAAGAAATAGATGCCAATATTAGTTGCAAGTTTAATTGGCATATCGTGTTATGTTATACATGACGAACTTATGAAAATTAATTATAAGTCATAGATGCAAAAATCGATCACGGTCTATTTATAAATTGAGCACAAAGAATTATATATAGCAAGGTTCGTCTTCTAGTATCATTTAACATATAAGTTGAATGATGAAGAAATAGGTAACAATATTAGTTGCAAGTTTAATTGGCATCTAGTGTTCCGTTATACACATGATGAACTTATTGAAATCAATTATAAGACGTATATACAAATATCGACAACGATCTATTCAAACGGTGTATAACGGAGCACAAGCAATTATATATAACAAGGTTCGTCTCTGAGTACATATTAACAGATAAGTTGAATGTTGAAGAAATAGATACCAACATTAGTAACAAATTTAATTGACATTTCGTGTTTTGTTATACATGATAAACTTATTGAAATCAATTATAAGTCGTTTATGCAAAAATCGAGTACGGACTATTTGATAGACTTTGTTTGTTTTCCAAAAAATGACCGCAGTTTGTTTGAAAGATTGGTCATTTTTCTAAAACACGACTACATTCTATTTGAAAGTCTTTGTTCGTTTTCAAAAAAAGACTGCAATTTGTTTGAAAGACTCTAGTCGTTCTCCAAAAAATGACTGCAATCTATTTGAAAGACTTTGATCTTATAAAATAAACTGATATCTGGAAAACAAAATTCAACATTATCTCCCATGTAATATGAACTAAACTAAACTGAAAAGTAATACAACATTCCAAAAATACAAACAACGCCCGATAAATTTTGATAAAAAATTTCGCTCTCTACACCCGTATGTGCGTAGCGGTATTATCAATTTTAATAGAAGGGTTTGAATCACTTTGAGAGAGATGGCCTTCGTTTTGGTTTTGGGCTTCTAGTTGACGACCTTCCCAAATTGATCAAAAATTGCTTTAGTCGAGGACGTTTTCTTATGAGAGATATGGTTGTTGCTCCTCAATTTGGAAAATTAGCCGTTGGAGCATTTTCAAGAGGTTCTTTAAATATAAGATTCTCTTTATTTTAAAAATTCGACCTTTAAAATTATACTCCAAAAGACTTTAGAAATTAACTTTTTAAAATAGAGAGAGTTTGACTTTCCAAATTTGAAGAGTCAAACGCACTCTATAATCAAACGTATTCAAAAATTTCAATTTTCAATTCTCAAATGTTGACTAAATTAAATAGTATATGTAAAATAAATTAGAAAAAAATGGATGAAAATCATATAATAATTAAGACGAAAGCATGTCAAAATAAAATTTAGAGAAAAATAATAAATATATATTGGGAGAAGTACAATGAAATATTAAAAATAATGAAATATTAAAAATAAAGAAGCTGTTGGAGTACTTCAAAAATTATATTCTCTAAATTTATATGTATTATCTAAAATGTAAAATATGCTATTTACAAATAATGAATCTCTTGGAAATGTTCTTTCTATAGACTTTTGGTGAGTGTTACGAAGAAGAAGATGATATTGGGGAAAATCAAAAACATTTATTTGTTAAGGTTTTTTTAAGAACATATTTCAAGTCAAAGGCCAAAAAAAAAAAAACAACACTGGAATTTACACGTTCTCATTTATATAAACCCTATACCATGCCTCCAAAGTACAATCCAACTCTGCATGTTTGATAGTACTGAAATCAATTTTTAAGTATTTATAAGTTATGAGTTTTATTGAATGTGTGAATAATTAGTGGGTAGTAAGTTGTGGATCATACGAAATGTATGAATAAAAACTATATTTGACTAATTTAAATTATAATTTAAGCTTTACCAAACATGCACTTTACACTTGTAAATTTTGAGCCACCACTTATGTGTTAAAATTATCTCACAAATAATAAAAATTAATCAATGTTCTAAAAAGCGTAAAGCGTGGAGGTCGAACTTCAAATTTTTCGAGCCTAGGCGAGGACAAGACGTGAAAAAGTATTTTGTTATTTTTATTATTATTTTAAATTAAAAAAATGAATAAAAAATTATAAAATAAAAGCGCACCTAGACAAGATTAGACTTTGTTAGTCGCACATTTTTTTGTTAAAAAATACAATTGATTATTTAATTGTGAGCATTTGTTTTTTAAATAGTGAAATTAACTTGACCACCAAGTCAAATCAGCATCCCCAAGTGGACTAATCAATGTTTTTTTTTAACTGATCAAAAAGAAGAATAGTAACATATTGTACTTAAGAAGAATAGTAACATATTGAACTTAAAAAACAAGAATGGTAACATATTGTACTTAAAAAACAAGAATGGTAACATATTGTACTTAAAAAGTTGTTTTGCTTCAAATTGAATCATTAGGACAAGTATTCCTCAGCTTGACTAATATCTGTCAAATTGGACTAAGGATTCAATCTAATTTCCTTTAAAGGTACAGAAACCACATTCCTTCTGTCATTTTATCCATCTAACCACATTCCTTCTCCTTAAGAAATCATAGAATTTGAGTTTTTAATATGAACATCAATCATTGCACATGCCTTCTATATTACTGCACCATCCAATCATCAAAACAGCAGAACAATTTCTAAGAGAGAGGAGAGAGAGAATACTTCATTAATAATAGGGATTTTGGTACAAATGGTCCCTAACGAATGCACTTAGTGTGGTTTTGGTCCCTAACTTTTTATTTTTAGCTAAAAGATCCCTAACCTATGCATGTTGTAAAATTGGTCCCTGTGGACGAAATCCGTCCAATTGTGCCGTTAGTCATTAATTTGTTTTGGGATTTTAGCGCAAATGGTCCATAACCTTTACCTTTAGTATGGAATTGGTCCCTAACATTTATTTTTGGCATACATGTCCCTAACCTATATGTTTTAGTGTGAAATTGGTCCTTATGTTATGAAAAAGATAAATATGCCCTTAGTTAATTAGAAGAAATTGTATGTTGATTCTTAATCATTACAAAATGTGCAAATAGGTCCAACACTTTTATTTTTTATAAAAAATTAAAGAAAATTAATGCATTTTTTTTTTGGAATTAACACTTGAGTAATAAACATGTCAAATAAAATTATTATTTTTATTATTAAGTAATTATATTATTTAAAATTTAAAATTTTATTTTATTGTTGTATAAAAAAATAACTTTGTCACAAACTTGTTGTACAAATATTTTTATTTAATTGAGTTATATATTTATTAACTACAAATATTAGAGATCTAACTATATTCTTCATATTTTAATTTATCGTTTTATTTTCGTTCAAAAGTAAAATACATAATGTGTAAATTAATTTTTATTAGTAATTTTATGTTAAATACTACTAAAATAAAATTTGGTAAATAAAAATACTAATTAATAGAGTGGAAGAAGGGGGAATCTCGAAAACTCAAGATATACATAGTAGTCTTGATGGAGAAATCAATCAAGAAGATTGATTCGGTACAAGAAATAGAATTGAATTTATTTTCTTGCATACAGTCTGTGATCCATTTGAAAATAATTTAGTACCTAGGAAGTCCACCCAAGTGACCTTTGGAGGCTAATCCAGTCATGAATAGCACATAAGATTTTTGAAGGCTCAATTGAGACGTAAAAAGTTGTCCCACCTTAACCTGCAAACAAATCTTCTTCCTTTGCTTTGTTACAACTTCATTTTCCTCCCTTATATCTGGTTCTTCTTTGATTGTTTCCAGCTTCATCTTGAGTATTTTGTCTATATCCATTCCGGATTCTGTTCTCAAACATCTTTTGCTTCTGCAAGGTACCACCCACCAAATTTTTCGCGCCCCCCTTCTCATTCTATTATAGATTTGATGTGGGAATTCAAGACCTTCACTTTCTTTGAAAACAATGGTAAGAAGAAGTTTGAGTAGTTTTGCACCACCGTAGAGGGCCTCAAATCTCCTTAAACATAGCTGAGATATTCGTACCTCAACCTGATTGGTTCTGTGTTTGATTCTTATCCGTGCTCTCAGCCTGTTTGATTTCGTGTTTGATTCTTATCTAGGCTGCCAGATTGGGATTGATATGTATATATGTTCTTTGTATGATTGGAATGGTAGCTGAAGAAGAGGTCAGGGGGCCAGAGACCGGTTCTAAACAATTCTTCTTTTGATCTTTACAACTTGACTTGATCATGACAATCTTTTGTTTATCATTTGCCTGTTAACGAAGTCTTATCTTTCAACCTAATCTGGGACTCATTATGCAGCATACATACTAAATAAGATAAATGTCAACTTCAGTTTGAAGATACGCGTTTTTTATTCTTGAATAACATTGTTGAGCTTATAGTCGTGAAAGAATTAGTTGCTTTTGATGTTCTAGTAGATTTAGGAATGAATCAAGATGAGCAACAAAAAATGATTCATGTCTAGCTCTAAATTTACTAAAGACCGGATTTAGTTTGTTGTCGTAGTTATATTGACTTCTTTCCACAATTTGAAAATCTATGAAAATGTTACAAAGGGTTGTTTCAAATAGAAACAATCATTTGAAGTGGCCCGAGTTAAAAGACACAACCACTATACCAAAAGGACCTTTGACAAGAATTCAAAAAACAATATAGGCAATCGAGCGACTGTTCTTTGTAATACAGTCTCAAATTCGACTCCACATAAAACAAACACACTCACAACGGCCCTTGACAAGAATTCTAAAGTAATATAGATAATCGAACAATTATTCTTCATGATATAATTTCAAATTCGACTCTACGTATAACAAACACACTCCCAACGTTTCTACTTCAAGTCATAACCAGAAAAAAATATGAAAGGGGCCCCCCGGGGCACAGCCAAGTTGGCAAAGGACGGGCATTGCGGGGCTCGCAACCTCAGGGTGGGGAGTTCGATTCCTGGATGGAGTAGCTGAGTGATGTAATACTCAATTATGGGTGAAGCAGCTTGGTGATGTAATATTCATGGAGGAAGGCTCCCTTGGGGCCAGGAGTATAAAGGGTGCACGAACCCTGGTCAACTTGGGCATATACCGTGATTTACTTCCACCTATCACTGAGGGGCCGGGGATGGGTGGTCCAGGACATAGTCTGGTGTAAACTAGGATACCTGGATATAAAAAAAAAAAAAAAAAAAAAAAAAAAAATATGAAAGGGTCTCAAGACAAAGTCAACACTTGTGTTGTCAACATTTACTAACCTTGTTTAATTTAATGAAATATCTTGATGAGGATGAGACAAGATTATGACATGCAGGAAAGGAAAATGATAAAATAATAATATTTGGAAAAGTGTTATCAAAAACAAGTCCATTAGATTAGCTTATAAGTATGTGCATGTTTGGAAGAATTTTTTTTAAACTTTTTTTTAATTTTATATTTCATGGGACCCACAACTTTTACCAACTTTTCAACTACACGTTTTACTAATTTTTTTCAAAATCTCTTTAAAAACTATTTTTAAACTCTACCAAACAAACACTAAATATCCGCAGAAATAATTTGGAAATTTTATAAGTTACTTTTTTAATTATAAGCAAAACATTCACTTATTTTAATAGAAAGAGAAAAGTTTAAACTCTAACTGTAATGATCGTGACACCCAAACATACGAAGTTAAGTTAAGATAACGAAGGAATCAGACAATTCACTAATGCATAATAAACAATTTCAACAAAACATTAATTGTCAATGAAATTATCAAGTCTTCTATGTAATTTTCCCAAAACTATAGATTCCTTATTACTGCGTGAGTGGGTAAAAAATGTTAGGGCACTTTTAACAAAACTTTTGATAAAATAAAAAAAAAAAAATTAGCAGTATTTAATAAATATTGATTTGAAAAATTGATAAAAGTTATGGATATTAGAGTTGGCCCAACTCAATTTTGTACAGGCCAGAAATATACTGGCCCAATCTATTCCATCGGACCAACCCTGTTTTAATTTTATTTCTTTATTTCTTTTTTTTTTAAATAAGTTTTTTATATAATCTAATACATTGAATCAAATACAATATTAGATAAACTTAAACAATATATATTTTGAGATTTTTAAAGAGATTGATTTGTAAAATTTGGACTCTCATGTATTAGTGAATAAATAAACATCAATTCTCTTTCAAAATAATAATTTTTTTTTGGTTAATTGTAAACTATTTTATGACACTTTTTTTAAAAACTAGTTGTAGGACATGCGATGCACGTAAGGTGGTTCGTAGGATACTTACGTTATTGTATTTTAATTTGTAATCTATACAGATATCAAATAGTCCGAGTATAATTTGCAGCAAATAGTTTAAGAAAATTAACACTCAACAAATATAAAATGAATAATCAAAAGACACTTCTTAAATATAAATATAACAATCAAACAGTTATTTGAACAAACTACAATTTACAACTTAGAAAAAATTGTGGTTGATTGCATAACTATTTTCGAACTGTTTACTAAGCAAAATAATAGAAGTTGAGAAATACTAAACATATGTTTGGTATTGCTGAATTTATTTTTTAAGTGCTTATATTATAAGTGTGAATAAAAAATGAGTTGTAAATTGTGGGTCCTATGAAATATGTGAATAAAAAGTATATTTGACTAGTTTGGACAGCTAAAATTATAATTTAAGCAATAGCAAACATGTACTAATACATATAATTTTCATAAGCAAATTCATAGTGCTATAGACAGACAAAAAGAAACAAGAAGAGCTTTGATTATCAAAAGTTGCTTTCAACATATGTATTTTCAAATCATAAATAACTTAACATGTTCATAAAATCATAAGTGTGATCTTTCATAAGCGTCAAAATAAATAAAAAATTATAACACATTTGAAAAACTTAAAAGTCATCAAAATAGGACTATTTGGGACATAAGACAGCAAAATTATTAATTGGCCATACCTCTTTTATTGTATTATTATTATTATTTTACTTCATGGAATATATTTGTTCAAGAATATGAAAAAAAAAAATCCTCATCAGATCTCTATAAAAGCTCAATACAGGAAAACTCGTGTACCCATACAAATCCATTTTGAAAATAGATTTTAAACAGGTGCTTTAAATGATATAAATAGGTACAACGTTTAAACAAGAAACAAAAATGGTAATTATATTCTCACTACAGTTTTTATTATCTACACTACATTTTAACTACAATGAAAGTTCACCAATCTATGAAATTTTGTCACTTATATTTTCAACTTTTTTTCGCGCGTTTTTATTGTTAAATTTTAATTAATTTTCACATCTTGTATTAGATGACAATTTTTGTCCAAATATTCTGATAATGTGCATTAAAATGAGGGACAAATATTTTGTTAAACTTTTGTATTTGTTATTTATTTTGTTTATTTAAAAATATGAGAGACAAAAAAATATTTTTACGCCCCCTTTATTAATTTTTTGAACATAAATCATAATCAAAGACAAAGATAAGATGTACTAATTAATAGGTTGATGATAAAAAAATGTGATAACAGATAGTTAGGGACATAAATGTGAAAATTAAATATTGTTGAGGACTTTTATTACAATTATAAAATGTGGTGTGGTTAAAAAAAATGTGGTTTAAATATAATTACCCAAACCTAAAAAGGAAAAAAAAATTGGTAAAAAAATAGAAGATGGCAACTCTCTCAAGCTGACATGCGGCAATATGAATAATAAAAATTCTCTTTTATTATAGGTAGAAATATAAATAGTAAAAGCATGCTAGTCTTATTGCTTTGTGATATAATCATGTTTGACTTAAATTAAAAAATTTACTTATAAGTAAATTTAAAATAAATAATTTACTTGTCATACCAATCATAATTTGGATTGAAATTTGAATTAAACTAAATTTTAATTAAATCTAAATAATTTTATGTTGGAGTTTGGGATTGTTGGATTAATGGTTCAAAAAAAAACAATTTAAGTTGGAAATTTGGACTTAGGCCATTTTAGATTGATATTATTTGGATTATGTATTGGGACTATTTACAAAATGAGTGATTAATGTTAATGAGTAAAAAAATAAAATAAAATTGCGGGTCAGCCCGACTAGCCCGCCGGGCTAGACGGGTCGGGTCATATATGCCTGATTTTATTTGGGCCATGGTCAACCCAATCCAAAATCTGGGTTATATGTGGGCCATGCCAATTTTGCCACTTCTAACAGGTATCTTGAAATGTATAGTTAAATTAATTGATGATTTTAATCTCAACTTTTTAACAACTTTTTACACTAAACTAAACAACTGCTTACTTTAATTTAGGTGACACCCTTGAACCGCATGCTATTGCATTAGATATTAAAAAAAAATGTTTATTTAAATTAGGAAAACTACTTTTTTATAAAAGTATATTAAAGAAAAAAGAAAAAGCGCTCAATTTATCTCTTTGGAATAAACAAGTGAATGCTCGTGCGTTACATTTGGTAGAGTCCTAATTGAGTATTTAGTAATATATAATGAATATAAGTATTTTTAGTAATTTAATTCAAGCTAAGTATCTTTAACATATGTAATATCTTCAATAATATATTAAAGAATTATAATGTATAGATGAAAATGGAACTTTATGATTGTGAAACTCGAATTGACATGTTGCACTACTTAATATTTAATAAAGAGTAGTTAAAATTTTAAATATAGTAAAATTGTTATATTAAATAAAATAAAAACAATATCACCATCTTCTAGTTCATAGTTAATACATTCGTAAACCGTCGCTATAATATTTGAAGATTTAAACTCAAGAACTACCGGCTATGCAAAACTAACCAAGAATTCCAAATTATAAACTATGATACTATTACAACCTGCAACTTATCATATTCCCTCTTTATGTGCCTAGCTATCATATTTTGAATCACCTTATATGCTTTGCATAGCTTTCAATCCTCTAGGTTTTTGCAAACTTTCAAGATAATTAATTGGTACATCAAATTCTCTTATAGCGTCTGAATTTCCCCCTTGGAGTCTCTTTACAGTTGCGTACAAATTCTCTTATAACTTAACCTTGTACACACATCCAAACCCCTCCACACCCAAGATTTCAATTTCATTGAAATTTTTGGTAGCTGATTCTAACATCTTATATTCCATTGTAGTTACACATCCATTTCTACAACTTGTTTTGAAAGTATTGTATATACCTAAGAACGGAGTAGAAAAAATTCAAAGAATGATCATGAAAGGTTAACTATTGACAAATTAAAAACTTAGAAACCATCAAAAAAATTAATCCCAAAATAGAGTACCTGAATTATTATCCCTTTTCTCCTGTGATTTGTTTGTGCACTTCATATAATAAATCTAGAAACAGAAAAGAAACAAAATGGTTGCTCCCAGAGTTGTGGAAATAGCAATTAGAGCTATAAGTAGCTTATTATTCGAACTCTTAGTGTGATTTCCTCTTTCTACATCAATACCTGATTACATAATAGATTTATAACTAAGAGTTGACATCTTGGACTACAAGATGACGAGAATCACAATAATAAAGCCAGATTATATGGTTCAAAGTCTGAAGACAGTATAGCAGCTAGCTAGGTATGGCAATTCAAGGTCAAGAACTAAATCACATGGTGGAAAAAAGGTCGTCATCAATTATCACAATAATGAATATATATCATGACGAGATAACACACACACACACACACACACACACACACACACACACATATATATATATATATATATATATATATATATATATATATATATATATATATATATATATATATATATATATATATATATATATATATATATATGAATTAAATGCTATGAAAATGGTGGTCCTGAGTTAGAGTTTTTCAAAATTTGAAATTTGAAGTATGCCAAGAATGACCCACAACCTGTATGGTTGATGAACAGGAGGCCAGAGAAATATGAACAAGAAAAGTTAGAAATTAATAAGACCTGGAAATAAGGTTAACACTGATGAATAAATTGGAGAAATCTAAGGAGTAGTTATTGAAGAAATGGAAGAGTCTGCATTGGCGGTGGCATCAACAACAGGGAGAAGGTTGCTATTTATGATATTTCATCCTCACATATACATTCATTACTTGTTAATAAAAACGACATCCTTTTTTTTTTGTACAAAAAGTTAATTTAATTTCAAAATTAGGTGATTCTAATGAGATCACATCAAGTTTTTAAAGATGGCAAAAAAACCTACCGCCCCGACTCCGCCCCGCTTATCAGGTAATAGGGGCTGGTCCAGGGTAGAATTTTCTGCTTCGAGGAGGTCGCGGGACAGGTCAGGGACAGCCCCGCCTCGACCCAACCCATCAATTTTTTTTTTGTAAAGTAATAAAATAGAATAAAAATTAAAATTTTGTTAGAAATGAACTAAAGAAGAATCAAACTCGGGTTGAAGTTATAAACTATAAATATCAACCACTACACCACAACTTCAATTATATATATATATATTTTTTGTTTGCTACAAATATTTAAAAAAAAAATTCTATTTTTTAATTATTTTTTTCAGTTTTGCAAAAAAAAAAAAAAAAAAAAAAAAAAAAAATTGTGGGGCAGTGGGCGGGTCGAAGGGTTGCCTCGCCCTGCGAATTCGCGAGTCGCGGGACGGGGCGAGGCAGGGCCGACCCACCCCTAGTTTTGCAGAGAATTGATGTTCAAAATTGACCAAAGAAAGACATAGTATAACAGAAACATGAAAATTAGATTTTCTTCTTGTATTAATTTTGGCTAGAACTTTGAAGTGATGAGCTCGCGTCTTTCAAAGTATTAGCGTATATTATTAAACATTTGGTAATTCCATCATTAACCTTTGTCTTTTGAAACATGAGCTTATCTTTGGAAGTTTGTTGATCTCATCTGAATGATCTATGCAGTACTGCATCACTCCTTATATTGGGCTAACTTTTTTGTTACCACTTTGATAGGCAACGTTCATTAATTGAAAAATTAATAAAAAAATAAAAAAAGAATGAATTACAGTAATGGGTGGAAAAGAGAACAATGATATACTTGTAGTTTATGCTGTTAACAATAGTTGTAGCAGCTAATCCTACCCTACAAAGAAGAGAGATGAAATATGAAACTCAAATTCACAACACAGAAGAGAGAATTAAATGTGAGAAACCACATAAGCTAAATTACATTTTACTTAAATTAATGCTTCAAGATTTTACAACCGAACCAAGAAAAACCCATAAATAAGCAAAATCACCACTAGTGTTGCTATAATCTCAATCCTCGACTTTGCCAATTAAAGCACTACTCACCCCCACATTCGTAGGATGGCTATAGTTTTCAAATATGACAAGGTCAAAGGTTTCCGTGTATAGTAATATGACAATGTCTCGAAAGAACTCAGCTTCATTTTTCAATTTCTTGTTCAATTCTGTTCTTGCATGCAGTTGAAAGATTTAGTTCCATAGTTGATCTCAATATTCTTCTAATCAATAATTTTTGTAGTAACAATGTTGCATTTTAATATGCAACCATTTAGTTCACTTACCAGTGCAACAAAGAAACAAGCAACAACTTTGGAAGATTTGATTAGTCTATGCTGCATGGAAGATTTCGTCACGGCCATTCTTTCAAAAAAGTGGTTACCTGCTGAAAGATTACCAACAAACAGTTCAACGGACCCATTTGGAATAGGTGGAGCCTTCCATCTGTTAGACAAATCGAGATGTTTCTGAAGAGCAAAATTGGGACCTGGGCGGGCAAGGAAGCGGCAAAAGTAGAATGGATGTCAATGTCCCCATTGAAAGATAATCTAGTTGTATCCTTAAGTGCATATCTCTACCAAATATTAAGTAAACTATGAGTCAAAGTCCAACATGTGTGTGTGTGTGTAGAAGCAAAGACATTCATACCAGACTTATATATGTTTTATACTATAGGGAAGTAACTTAAGTAAACTAATTAGTACAATCATTTGCACCTTTTTGGAAACGTTAAACCAAGTGGACTTAATATCTATTGAAACGAATCATGGACTTAATATGTATTGAAACAAGCACAATATGTATTGAAACAATCACACCACAATTAACCATGTAGAATGTGAACAGAAGAATAATGTAACAAATCCCATATTTATTGAATATAAGGCTTACTTTGTTGTTGTTATAATATATATCAAATCAATGAAAATGTCAAGTCTTCTCGACATATGCTAACTTTTTCTTGTGTGAATTTTAATGACAGTAATGTTATAAAAAAGAAATTGAAATTGTAGTCTGCAATGGGGGATATAATTTGACTTGAGGTGCATCAATCTTTCTTTCTGAACATGCGATGAGTTTGGTTAAATCTAATGGCATAAAATCATATTCTAGCAACAACAAAGAGTATGATTTGTTGACTTGATAGATGTGTATTACTTAATTCCCTAGCTACTTTTCTTACTTATTCTTACTATTGCCTAACTTGAACTGACTGCGCTGACAAAAATGAAAAATGAAATTATTATAATATCAAGAAGTATAAAATCAAACACAAACCACAAAATGGGGATACACACAAAAAAGATGAAGACAAGTATACACTATAAATAGAAGAATTTCGAGAAAAAATAAATGAATCTAAATGAAGAAGATTGTGCCATACTTAATAGTCACAATCTAGCGTGTTGAATTATGCTCACAAAATAATATAATCACCAACATTTAAATTACCATAAACTTTAGCCGAAGAATTATATCCAATAATTTTTTCAGCAATCCTTGGTATTGAATATATAAAACCCTTCCAACTCAAAAGTGATTTAACTACTGCTATTTATGACCAACCTTTTGAAGAATATAGGGACACTATATATTTGAAAAAATTAAGCTCATAATGCCATTTAGCTAAGCTACAGTTAGAATCCTCTTTTTGTTGAACCTAAATATTGGAAGCTTCTATTGGATTGCCTCCTAAGGTTGAATCCATACCAATAGGACTACATATTTTATTTCTTGAAATAGAGAGCTCATTTATCTATAAACTTACAAGTACTTCTTTATTCTGGCTAGAATCCAATATGCAACAAACATACTAAATTTGAGAAATACTTTTCTTTTCTTTCTCTTTTGTTTATGATAGAAGAACGAAAGCACTTGAATCATTACTTATTTTTGACTATATTATGATATTGTTATTCTTGTTAGTTTCATTTAATGAAATATTCAAATTAATCTAGATTTAACAACATTATATTTTGTAGGAATAAAGTAGATGGTTGGTTCAAGTTATAATATTTGAGGGATGTGCACGAGTGGCATGGACCTGAGAGAGAGAGAGAGAGAGAGAGCCAACAGGCCAATCCCCATGATAGATCCCCACAATATTTCAGTGAAAATCTGTCCCATACGGGAATCGAACCTGCGTTGCCGGAGGATTTCTCCCCACGTCACCTCAAGCCTTACCAACTCGCCTATGCCCCTGGGGGCTATGTTGTACCTCCAATCTTGCCTAGCTAAAAGGTTGCAACAAGGAGTAGTTATTAGAACACTTTTACCAACTGATAGTAACTGGCCAATTGTTTTGAATGTTCATTTTAGAGGAAACATATTATCCACCCATATGAAAATAACAAATTTTAAAAAGGGCTTGCATATACAACTTATTGTTTATCACATGTGATCTGAAACTTAAGGAAATAAGGGTGACGGGGACGACATTGTGGGAATATCATGATGGCTATTTACCCGGTAGAATGCCCCCTCTCTGTTTATGAAATTTTAGACACAACTAAACATCTTATGAAAACAACAAATGTTTTCTAACAACACTAAAGAACAAAACTCAGATAATGTGCCTAAACACCATACCTTAGCAACCAGTGATGCCTAATCACCAAAGTTCATTTTTTTCATTAGGCAAAACTTTGTAGACCCAAATTAGACCTACAATATAGTACAACAGTTGCCGATTATGGAATAGAAACAATAAATTAAATAAAATGTTCATCAAATGAAATAGCAGAAAATCACAAAACGAGAAACATACGAACTCGACCGATTGTAATCGTTGGAGAACACCAAAAGCGAATAAAGAACAAAAACAAGAAATTAAGAAATTAAATCAAATGTTCACCAAACAAAATAGCTGAAAATTGCAACAAAAAAAAAAACCCTACGAACCCGTTTGATTCCAATCGCTGGAGAAGGAAACCCAAATCATACAATGTAAGGTTTGCAATTGTTGAAAGTGAATTTCATTGGTGGATGAAATTTGGGGTGAATTGATGGTTAATGAGATAGATGAGTTTGCAATCATTTGAGAGAAAAGGGATATGCAATCGTTTTCCACCACAACACAATAAACGAAGCTCCAAAAAAAAAAAAAAAAACTAAAATGAAGCTTAACAAAAATCAGATCGAACTCAACCGAAAAAATCCAAATATGTGTAAAAACCAATGAAAAATACCTATAAATCATTTGATTTTACCGTAGAAGCTCCAACAATTTAATACACCAAAAGCCCAAAAAAAATTTAGGTCCAAAATTAAACGAAAATATCCTAATTTGTGCAAAAAGAGAGAGGAGAGAAAAAAAAAAGAGAGAGTGAAAGGTGAGGGGAGATGTTGGTGTGTCTCTGCAAAATGAGAAAGAGAAAATGGAGAAAATTAAAGAGAGAGGTAAATGGCTAAGGGGAGTGTTGTGTGTGGCAATGAAGGAGAGATAAACAAGACGTGTCACACTGAATAAAATTGAAAAAAATGAAAGATCACAAAAATACATTGTATTCGTCATTCTGTGGACCAAATTAAGGAACAATAACCATCAACATGGCTGTTATAATATAATTTAGATTAGATGTGAAATAAGAACTATGAATAGTATCCAAGCCCATGCCTCTTTTATTATTGTCTATCGATGAAAGTCTATGGATCTATGAATTTTAGGAGGACCAAATCTTATTAATAGTATATTTATACTCTTTTAATATAGTTAGGATTAGGAAAATGAATCACAAAAATAAAGTTTAAAATGTGTTAACTTGGAATAAGATTGGGGGTGGGTAAGAAAAGGTATGAAAAGGAAAAATATCGATCAATACTATTCTTTTTTGAGATAATTGCATGAAAGGTCCCAAACATTTTAAAATCATTGGGGATATGCCTCTAACCAATAGCACCAGACGTCCCCAACGTATAAAGAAATAGGCATCGTAGGTCTCTCTTGACAGTTTCCGTTAGATTTATCCGTTAAAGTTCTGATTTGGACTGTACGCATTTTTTTTTCAAATTAAACGATTAAAATTGCAGGAGGAAAAAATAGAAATGAGATTGATACACTGTTGAGGCTTACATGTGTCCTTTAGGGTCAAAACATTTCTGGCTTCGCTTCTAAGTGCCTCCTTCAGTGTCTTTCGATGAGAACAGTGGACGATCGGCATCGTCAGTGACAAGTATTGCGGTGAGAAAAGCACCGATTCCCGTGCCGACGATAATATCGAAGAAATCCACAATGCGCGCGTGGAAATCATTGGTCTTCGTTTGGATTTGAGACTCAAGGTGAACCAAGGCGGCACTGGCAACAATGCCAGTAGTTCCTCCGCCGTCAATGCTTAAGACCTACGTCTTTTTTCCTTCACAGTGGTACAACCACTTCTGCTCCAACTTAGAAAAAATCTCCAACGTCACCTTATCCAGGTCTATCACTCTAACGAATTTTGGAATTGAAAGAAGAATTGAAAGGTGCAGTTCAAAAGCTTCACATATTGTAACCGGCAAATGAACCCATCTATGATTTCTGTGCGGCAAGAAATCATGTTGTTGTTGTTGCTGTTGATTTGCACTAACATTAGAGTACCTTTGTGTTTGAGAGCAAATTACTGCAATCTCTCAACAGCCTGCGATTGACCTTACTTTAGTTTCCTAAAACTAATTTCTCCACTCCGCCTTCTGGACAAGCTCCTCGTTTGCTTCACTTTTTTCTTAGTCTTCACCCTTACCTGGCCAATATAGGCGACCTTAGGGGAGGAGGGGTCTGGGTTTACAAAATCGCAGCCACTTTTCTTACCAGTGGTGGTGAAAAATGGTGAAGCTTTGCCTTTGAGGCTGCCATTGGTGCGCAGCTTGCGGCTGAGAGATGTGGAAAAAGAAATTCAATAAATAATTGCGGCTGAGAGTGATGAATTGGAAAATTCAGTGAATAATTACTCCAATAGCTTAATTTGGAGAGAGATAGCGCGTGTACTCCAATTTTGGGGTTTAACGAAGAAATCTGACGAAAACTGTCAAGAGGGACCTACGATGCCTATTTCTTCATACGTTGGGGACGTCTGGTGCTATTTTTTTAAGTTAGGGGCATATCTCCAACGATTTTGAAACATTAGGAGACCTTTCATACAATTGTCCCTTATTTTTTTAAGGTTATTGTACGGAAATAAAATTGAAAAAAATAAAATTCTTAAAATTTCCAAATTCAATTGTTGTACCTCTTCGTAGCACCCTCCAATTGCTCATCCCTTCTCCTTTACACGTTTTCTCTCGACTGTTATTTCCTTTCCATTTTATGTTTCTCTTATTTTAACGCTTAGTTTTTCATTCAGGAGTTCTTAAGAAACTTTCAAGTAGAGGAGGAAGAAGGTAAGTCAAGGATAGTAAACGGAGAACAATGAGCGAGTACAATAAGAGAGTTGAAAGTCTTTATTTTATCACGGCCAAATGTGACATAATGTTTAAAAAATACTCCTTATAAATTTACTTATAAAGTAAAAAATAGAGATGGCCAAGCGGCTCATGGGCTCGTTGGCTTGGTCTATCTAGACTCGGCTTATAATGGGCTCGAGCTTGTCGATGGGAATTGGGCCAAGCGGCTCATGGGCTCGTCGACTTGGTCTATCTAGACTCGGCTTATAATGGGCTCGAGCTCGTCGCGGGACGAGCTCGAGCTAGGGCCGAGCTTGTTTGGCTCGGCGAAAAGATGAGCCAACTTGTGGGTTGGCCCAATAAGCCGATTCGTCAATGCCCACGAACGGCTCGTGGCTCGTGTCTAACGGTCACAAAAAGTGATCGTTTGATTGTCTTCAAACGATTACTTTTTTAAGTGACCGTTTGGTGATTTTTTTTTTTTTTTTTTGTTTTTATTCAAATTCAGAATTTTTTCCTTATAAATACTCATCTCTAAACTCATTTTTCACACCCCAATCTCTTAATCTATTATATACTCAATTCAACAATAATTCTCAAATCTCATTATTTCTCAATTTTAGTTTATAATTATTCATCTCAAATCTCATTATTTAAATATTAGTCTATATTTTAAATTTTCTACTTCTTCTACTATATTTCTAAAGTTCTACTACATCTTCTACTATTCTCTTTATAATTTATTCAAAATGGCGTACAATCGAAGTGATGATAATTTCAGTAGTTTTAATGATATTCCAAATCTTCGCGATATTGTGGATGAGTTTAGAGGTAACACTGATCCGACTAATTTAGATGACATTCAAGAAGATGTCGACACACATACAAATACAACCACCGGTTCTAGCATTAAACTAAAAGTCAAAAAATAAAAGGCTTTGTAATGGCAGCATTTTGAGTTGGTGCCCACTGGTAAACTAATAGATGGAGTCCCTAAGCAATAAGTACGGTGTAAACACTGTAAAGAGAAGTTAGCGTGGCAAAAGATGATAGCACGACTCATTTAAATAGATACTTTAAAAAGTGTGTGTTCAAACACGGAGGGTTGTAATAAAATCAGACACAACTTCAGTTTGGATCTCCAGAAGCCGGCTCCAGTAGTACTCCATCTCTAAACAATTGGATATATTCACAAGACAGCATACACTATGAAAAATACCGCAATTGGTGGCAAGTGCCGAGTTTTCACTGAGCTTGCCATTTCACGACTTCATACAAAAATATATCCAACCAAGTTACATGTCTGTTGCTAGAAATACTCTTTAGAAAGACGATATTATTTTATTTAGTAAAAAGAAAGAAGCTATTATAAGTTATATTAATAGTTATAAAGGTGAAAGATAGATTAAAATTCATAGACGTACAATTACAAAAAAATTAGATACGCTATTAATTATATTACGGTTTCACCAACTAAAAATAAGTTTTTACTGCTCTATGTGTTACAAATGGATTTCAAGAAAAATATTTTTGCATTGATGTAGGCTATATGTGGAATTCAACATATCTCATACTTGAATCTTGTAAAGGGTGCGAAGATTGCATTACTGCATATTATAACAGCCGACACTCACACGACCCAGAAAATGATTTGCAAACATATGACTAGGAAATATGTGCTCATGTTAGAAATTTTTTGAAAGTTTCTTTCGATGCAACAAATGCATGTTCAGGTATATATTATCCGACTACTCCACTAGTTCTCAATCATTTCTATTTTATTGCAAACAATTTTAATATGTATAAGAATTTTGCTATTTTTTCCAATATTATATATGTGATGGAAGCTAAATTTAGAAAATATTGAGAAGAGTTGCCTATGTTATTTCTATTAATATCTATTATGTATCTCATACTTAACTTAGATGATACGAAAGTAACGATAATGGCAATTAAACGTACGGAAAGCCACTAACGTATGATAATTTAAAATTTTTTTATGTCAAATTTATGAGGTCTACGTTGAAAAGGCCGGTAGAAACTTCATACGTCCCCCTGTTCCAATACATATTTCGTCATCGCTTGACGATAATGACTTATGGAGTTACCTTAGTTCAGTTAGGGATAGTCAACATGATAATGATTGTTCTTTTGCTTCTTCCTTTTCATGTTCTATTGATACACCTTTAGAGTTAGCTAGGTATTTTCGTGCACGACATGCTTAGTATTTTAGACGATGAAGAGATAAATTTTTTATATATACTACGAAGGTGGAGACAAAATAAACGTCAATACTCAATTATTTCAAGTATGACATGCGATCTACTAACACCTCTTGTATTAACTGTAGTATCGGAGTCTGCTTTTAGTACCAGTGAGAGGGTTCTGTCTAATTTCAAGTCAATAATTAAAATCGACTATTAGAAAGCTTATTGTTTCTAAAGGATTGAGATGATGCCGAACTTCGAATTCAAGATAAAGTGGACAGAATAATGTTCGAATAACTTGAAGATTTGAATACAGAATACTTGAATTTGTAGTAAGTACTATTTGCGTAAATATTTGATATTTCCTTCGCCTTTTTTTTTTTTAAAAAATTGTACAATCAACAACTTGTTTGTATACAATTTTAACTCTGCCTATGTTCAAAGTAGTCGATTCCAAGCCCAGAAAAAAGAGGGTTTTCAACCTTTAAATTTTAATAGAAAAATTTCTCACACTTTATTAATTTTTTATTTTTAAATTCTACAAAACAATATTAAAAAAAAAAAATCGAGCCGAGCTCGTGGGTTGCTCAACTAAGCTTGTTCGACCCACGAGCTAATGGGCAAAACCAAACTTCATTTTTGGAGACGAGCCGAATCTAAGCTTGGCTTGATCCATTGCCTCTTCTAATAAAATATACTTAAGTAAATTCTAAATTAAATAACTTTGTTTGTTTTTCGAAGTTAAAAATAAGGGTCCGTTTGACAGAGATTAAAAACTAGTTTATAAACCAATTTTTGGTTTATTTGACCAATATTGGTTTTTTTTAGTTGAAATTGTTGACTTTTCATGTTAAAAATGGGTTGAAAAGTCAAAAATGACGGCTGAAAAAAACCAAAATGGATTTTTAATGGATATCAAACAAGGCCTAAGTTATATTGACACAAACTAATAATTACATTTACAAAAGTGATTTTTTTAATTAAAACTAAGATAAAATATTATTTTCATAAATTTTATTACTTTGCAGTAGAAAAAAAGGGAAAGAAAAAGAAAAGATTGCGGTTGGAGGCTTGACCTTATAATAGCAAACCTGGCTGGCATGCACTATTAACACGCTTTATGAATTTTATAATAGGATATTATATTTCTTTTGACAACTTAAATCGTATTATTTACATTAAAATATTAACAAAACTGTGTATTTTCTTGTCGGCCTCAAATTCATGAAGTGACTGTTTTTTTATGGAATAATGTTATTTGTTACTATTCTAGATCAGTATTCATATAATTGATTGATGTAATATAATTGTGTTGTTTTTTTTGATTAATCAATTACAACATATCATCATCATCAGTGATCACTACAATTTATCTTTCTAGTAAACTAGAATATTTTTTTTTTTCCAATTATTATTGTTCTCAAAGTAGGGTTAATCTGTAACACTCATATGCTAATCTGTAACCTTCGTTTTTTTGGTGTAAATGAGGTCTCGCAAAAGAAGGACCAAAATTGTTTAGACAAACTTTTTTAGAACAGTAGTCAAAATTAACTAATTTTGGAAAATACTCCCCTTTTTAACTATTGCGCATATATTTAAAAGATTATTCAACTATACGTGTTTGTTCGCACACTTTCCACTTTGGTAAGCATATTTGACTATATGAAAACTTCTTGTACGGAAAATATTTGTTTAGTACAGAAGTGGGTAGGTTTTTTCCCATCGTGGGGTTCAATTTTTGTGGGCTCATTTGGGATTTCCAGTCTTGTTTTGGTTTCCATGAAAACTGGTGTTCTCTGTTTTTAAAGCTTCTGCAAGTTCAAATAAAGGGTCAGTTTTCTGCTTCTCTTCTCTTCACTACTTCATTGAAGGATATATATAGATGATTGTTTGTATGTATGCCATTATTTGTAGTATTCTGATGCTAAATTTCTTGATTTTCAATTATTGTTTTGCTTTCTGTTATTGCAAGTTACTGATTTAGAACATGTTTGGTTAAGCTTATAAGTTTAGTTTGTAAACTTGTTTGAACATAAATCTTTCCTTAACCTACTTATTTTCAATTTTTACCAATAAAAAGAATTTATTTAATTATAAGTAAACTTTTTAAGCTAGCCAAACATGCTCTTAGTAAGGTACAACAAAGAACACATGTTAAAGTGGTACTGGTTGTTGCTTTCGAGGGCAAATATCTGGTCATGGTTAATGTTCAGCTACTGTTTTTGATTAATTAAGGTAAAAGGGGATGCTAGATTGATGTTTGTCTTGTGAATTCATGGGATGTTTGGTAAGATGGATTAGACATTACTCTACAATATTAAATAAGAATAAGTATTTAAACTTTTGTTCATTGTTTTATCCAGTATGATCTAATGTTGCTTACGAAAAATTCACTTATGGTTTTGAAGCATGGTTTTAAAGCTGCACTTACTGATCAATGAGGAAAAGAAAAACCATTTGGTTTGCAATGAGTTAGGATTTACTTTCATATGTTATAATGGTGCTTTAGTCGGTTGTTTAAACTGGGGCATCTTGTATCTGCACCTGCGTGGATGGCTAATATGTTATCGATGAGATTCTGATGTTGATCCAAGCTTTTAGGAAGATTCAGTTTAGATATTTATGTCCCTGGATGTTGCATATTCATGCAAGAAATTCATAACACTAATGGGATGTTATGATAGTGACAGGCCACAACAGCTAATTTTATTATTGATGCTGTTTATTGTGCTTAAAAGATTGGGTATGGCTTCGACTATTCAGTATTCCCCCAGCCCATCGATTAATTACCCTATGCGAAAGTTATTGGTAATTATCAAATGTGTTCTAAATTAGGCTGCTCTGTTTTCATAATAATTATGTTTTGATACACTTTCTTTGTTTTAGTATCAGTCTTGTTCAGAGTTGTGATAAAATGTCTTCTTCCCGACCTGCCCAATCCTCTACCAATTCATCAAGATCTAGACACAGTGCTCGGGTCGTTGCACAAACGTCCATAGATGCAAAGATCCACACAGCCTTTGAGGAGTCGGGTAGTTCGTTTGACTACTCGAGCTCAGTGCGTGTTACGAATGTGGATAGTGGAGAGCAGAGACCGACGTCTCACAAAGTAACTACAGCTTATCTCCATCAAATACAGAAAGGCAAGCTGATCCAGCCATTTGGATGTTTGTTAGCCCTGGATGAGAAAACATTCCGAGTAATAGCCTACAGTGAGAATGCTCCCGATATGCTGACAATGCTCAATCATGCTGTTCCGAGTGTTGGTGACCACCCGATTCTTGGCATCGGAACTGATATCAAAACAATTTTTACTGCCCCAAGTGCTGCAGCATTGCAGAAGGCCTTGGTATATGGTGAGGTTTCTCTACTAAATCCTATATTGGTTCACTGCAAAACTTCTGGGAAACCGTTTTATGCTATAATCCACAGAGTCACGGGCAGTTTAATCATTGACTTTGAGCCCGTCAAGCCTTATGAAGCCCCCATGACTGCTGCTGGGGCCTTACAATCTTATAAGCTCGCGGCTAAAGCTATTACACGCTTGCAGTCCCTACCCTGTGGGAGCATGGAAATGCTTTGTGACACAATGGTGGAAGAGGTTTTTGAACTCACCGGTTATGACCGGGTGATGACTTATAAATTTCACGACGATGATCATGGAGAGGTAATATCTGAGATGACGAAGCCCTGCCTTGATCCTTATCTGGGTTTGCATTATCCAGCAACGGATATACCGCAGGCTGCCCGCTTTTTGTTCATGAAGAACAAGGTCAGGATGATATGTGACTGCCGAGCAAAACACGTAAAGGTGCTTCAAGATGAAAATCTTCCTTTCGATCTTACATTGTGTGGCTCGACAATGAGGGCCCCACACAGTTGCCATTTACAATACATGGAAAACATGAATTCGATTGCATCTTTGGTAATGGCAGTTGTAGTGAACGAAGGGGAAGAAGAGGAATCTGATTCTGCGTCGGGACAGAAGAGAAAAAGGCTTTGGGGATTAGTGGTATGTCATAACACAACTCCAAGGTTTGTTCCCTTTCCTCTCCGATATGCGTGTGAATTTCTTGCTCAAGTATTTGCCATCCATGTTAACAAGGTGATAGAATTGGACAATCAGATTCTTGAGAAGAATATTCTGCGGACTCAAACACTCCTGTGTGATATGCTGATGCGAAATGCACCCTTAGGCATCATGTCGCAAAGCCCCAACATAATGGATCTTGTGAAATGTGATGGGGCTGGTTTACTATACAGGAATAAGATATATAGGTTGGGACTAACTCCAACTGACTTTCAGCTGCATGATATACTTTCGTGGCTTAATGAATACCATATGGATTCCACAGGTCTGAGTACAGACAGTTTATATGATGCCGGCTTTCCTGGGGCTCTTGCTCTTGGGGATGCTGTATGTGGGATGGCTGCTGTTAAAATAACCGAAAAGGATTGGCTTTTCTGGTTCAGGTCGCACACTGCTGCTGAAATTCGTTGGGGCGGAGCCAAACATGATCCGCATGAGAAAGATGATGGTCGGAAGATGCACCCGAGGTCATCTTTCAAAGCGTTCTTGGAAGTTGTTAAAACACGGACTTTACCTTGGAAGGATTATGAGATGGATGCAATTCATTCTTTGCAGCTTATACTGAGAAATGCATTTAAGGAGACTGGGGGTATGGATTCAAGAACCCAAATAATCCGTTCAGGACTCAATGATCTCAGAATTGATGGAATGCAGGAACTAGAAGCAGTGACAACTGAGATGGTCCGACTGATTGAAACGGCCACTGTGCCAATCTTGGCCGTTGATGTAGATGGGCAGGTGAATGGGTGGAACATAAAAATTGCCGAGTTAACTGGCCTTCCTGTTGATGAAGCAATTGGCAGGCATTTTCTAACATTTGTGGAGGATTCTTCAGCTGATACAGTGAGTAGGATGTTGGGATTGGCACTGCAGGGTATGTTTTGAAACAGAATAAATAACACGTTCTTGCATGATAGATGTATAAATGTGTGGAAACGAGTATGTTCATGCTCGCATTCCATAAAGAAGGGATTTGTCTTTTTTTTTTTCCTTTCTTTCCACTATCCTTTTCAGTTAGCCGTGTAAAACTTAGACTTGTAAAGTTGTGCTAAACTAAACCTTTTCTCTTTTTTATCAGGGAAAGAAGAACAAAATGTACAGTTTGAGATTAAAACTCACCAGTCAAGGGGTGATTCTGGCCCAATCAGCTTAGTCGTAAATGCTTGTGTAAGTAGGGATGTTAGGCAAAATGTTGTGGGGGTATGTTTTGTAGCCCAGGATATAACAGCCCAGAAGAGTATCATGGACAAGTTCACTAGAATTGAAGGAGATTACAGAGCTATTGTACAAAATCCTAACCCATTAATCCCGCCCATATTTGGCACAGACGAATTTGATTGGTGTTCTGAGTGGAACTCAGCCATGACAAAGTTATCTGGATGGAATAGAGATGGCGTGATCAATAAATTGCTTCTCGGCGAGGTTTTCGGGACACATAATGCCTGCTGCCGTCTTAAGAATCAAGAGGCGTATGTGAATCTTGGTATTGCACTCAACAATGCAGTGATGGGTCGAGAATCCGAAAAAATACCGTTTGGTTTTTTTGCTAGGAGCGGGAAGTACGTGGAATGCCTGCTATGTGTGAGCAGAAAGTTCGATGGAGAGGGTGCAGTAAATGGCGTTTTCTGTTTCCTGCAACTTGCAAGTCCAGAATTGCAACGAGCACTTCACATTCAACGGTTATCTGAGCAAACTGCACTGAAGAGATTAAAAATCTTAGCTTATATTAGAAGGGAAATCAGAAATCCTCTTTCCGGGATTATATTTTCATGGAAGATGATGGAAGAAACTGATCTGGACGTTGAACAGAAAAATCTACTCCGTACTAGTGCTCAGTGTCAACATCAACTCAACAAGATTCTTGATGACACAGATCTTGATTGTATCATTGACGGGTAAAGTAAAACCATTCTACTATGCTCCTGCCATATTCGGTCTTTTTTACTTTAGGCCGTTATATTTTCATGCTTTTTTGAAATCTTAGCATATTCTTGCCTGCAATTAAGTTAATTAGGGAAGATCTTACTGTATATCCTCATTTTGTATACACTTTTTCTAATGCCTGGAAGCATCATAATGTGTGTTTTTGTGGTTTTCCACATGAATGGATACTTAAGCTGCATATCATATTTGCATTCTTCAAATCCCTCATTATTCTTATTCTTACTATTAAGTTTCTCTATTGAATTTTCCATGATCTACCATCAGGTATTTGGATCTGGAAATGGCGGAATTTGAGCTACATGACATATTGGCTGTTTCCATTAGTCAAGTCATGATGAAGAGCAATGGAAAGGGTATTACGGTAGTTGGTGATTTGGCTCAAAATCAATTAAGAGAAACGCTATATGGAGACAGTATGAGGCTACAACAAGTCCTAGCAGATTTCTTGTTAGTTTCAGTCAATTTCACACCAAGTGGAGGCCAGCTTGGTGTTGAGGCCACTTTGACTAAAGATAGTTTAGGACAATTGGTTCAGCTTGGTCATTTGGAATTCAGGTACAGTCAGATTCGAGCTTATGGTGTTTGTTTTTCTACACTAAGGTTAAAAACAATTGTTTGATTGGCATTTCATCCTTGTATATGATTAATGAGTCATAAGTAGCAAATTTAAATGAGTATCAATGGAAAAATGCATGAAATAAATATATTAAAGGAGAAAAGTGGCTAGTTTTTGTTCAATTTCTGGCCAGAAAAGCCATTCTCGGAATTGGTTCGTCATATGATCAGCTACTTAAATTTAGCACCTGTGAACTTCATGATAGCTTGTCCTGAGTAACTAAGGTCACACGTTAATGCCTGCTAATTTTATAGCCACTTGTAGATGGAGTTCTTTTTTAGTTCCTTCCTGAAATGTACCACCTCATCTACAACCTTAAGTTATTGGAGAGAGGACAAACTTATTTATTTAAATTATGTTCTTAACACCTCCTCATGTCACACGTGCACAATTTCATTTTTCTCTCAAAGGCTTGACATGAACAATTTTCATAATTGGGTGGCATCGAGACTTGAATATGGAGATTTGCATGCTCTGATACCACGTTGAAATATATCGTCATAAAGCTTAAGATGATAGAGAGGGAACTAACTTATTTTTGGAAATTATGTTTTCAACGTTGAATTAGTTCTTCTAAAAGCTGAGTGTTAGAGATGGAATAAATTTATTTATTTCAATTATGACTTGAACGTGAAATGCCACTTGTTTATTGTTAGTTCTTTCTGAATTGAGATAATGGAAGTTTTGACTGACATTTCAATATTATGAACTTATATTATGCTGGCATTGCAATTGGATGTAGGATAACACACACCAGTGGTGGAGTACCCGAAGAATTGTTGAGCCAAATGTTCGGTACTGAGGCAGAAGCATCCGAGGAGGGCATCAGCCTACTGATCAGCAGAAAACTGGTGAGGCTCATGAATGGGGATGTTCGGTACCTGAGGGAAGCCGGAAGATCGACCTTCATCATATCCGTTGAACTTGCAGTTGCTAAAAAAACCAGTGCATGAGTGTCTTTGATCGCATATAGCATTATTTTTCAACAAAAAACCTGATTTTTCTGTGTGGCAAAGCCAAGTTGCTTTTGCATTGTAAATATATGTACACTACTGTTCTTTGCACACTTTATTTTGAGTGAAACAATAAGATTAAGTGCTTGATTTCTGATGTTAACGTCTCAATGGTGCTTTTTTTTTTTTGGGTGTGCGCGCACATGCTAATTTGTCTTCATATTCTGGTCCTTAAATGTCGAAATTTTAAAAAACTACTTCTAAATTTTACAAAACAGACATTTAACTTTTGTAAATGATAGTAAGAGTTTATTAGTAATCTATTTGAGAAAATCGACTTGTCAATTAAACTCGACTAAAAGTTTAACAACTAATATGAATATTGTAGCAATTGGGACTTGATTATTTCACTATTTTCTCTATAAATAAAATAAAAATTAAAAAATAGAACATGCAAATAACATAAATTTATGTAGTATAACAAAGAAAAAAACACAATTGTCAAACAAATGGTCTATTATGTGCTATTAAAATAAAATGTTATATTCGTCTTTTTTTGAATTTGGGGATATTTTTGAGGAGTTTAGAAAAAAACACAATTGTCAAACAAATATATGTTTTTTCGACTTGTCTTTCCAATAAAAAAATTATACATCATTAAATAAATAGATGAAGATATCATTATGGTCAATATTTAATACATTCACACTTGCTGTTAAATTAATTTATTTAATATTATGTAAAGTTTTTATTGGAGGATGGTTAAAGAGACATATTTGGAACAGTAGATTTAGACTTATCTTTAAGAACAAACGTAGAAATAAAGTTTTTTTTTTTTTGTTTAATTATTGTTTACGAGTTCGTTCCATACTACAATATAAAAATTTGCCCATAAAGTACGACACCTAACAGATGTTGATAATGTATCTAAGTCTATTTCAATATTTATACAGATGTGTTAGTATGTATTAAGATTAATTTTAACAAATTTAAGAAGGTTATAAGTTCAAATTTTGAACTTGTCTAGAGTTATGAAGAATAAAATATTGAAGATATAATATCAAAATTTATATCAACATAATAAATTATTAAACGGGTTGGGCATGAGTTTTTTCACTTAAACGGGTTAGGTATGGGTTTGAAATTCTGAAATTGAGTCGGGTTGTGGGTTATATGCATAAACCCAACCCGAACCAACTCCTATAACATTAAAAAAAAAAAAAAGAAAAAATGTTGAAAATGAAATGGCAAATGAATTGTCCAATAGGCAAAGGGCCTAAAAGCCCAAATAAGAAAAACCGAATTTGCACCAGTAGTCTCTACTCTCCAGCACGCAGCAGCCAAACGTGGTTCTATACTCCATAGTCCATGCTTCCATTTTCATTTTCCAGCACGCAGTAGTCTTCAGCACGCGCACTCTTCAATCGCCACCACAAACTGCTGAAGCTGCTGGAGTTTCTACTAAGGTAAGAACCCTTCAACCGACCCAACCCGATTCAAATGTGATTTTGAAAAATAGTTATTTTCTCCTCAATTCTTATGGTATATATGACTTCAAATTAATTAGGTTTTCAATATATGACAGATTTTGGAAAAAAAATTGAGCCTAAAACACATTAGGGTTTTCAATTGCTGGACTGATTTTTGTACTAAAGTTAATTAAAGTGCTTTCATACCGTTAGTTTGCTAAAAAAAAAAAAACTGGGAATTGGACCGAGGAAACCGTCAACCCGACCCAACCTAACCCGCCGAAGCTTGATCGGGTTGAGTTTAAACCCGTGGACGGTTTGGGTTGAATTGAGATTTCATTAAATCGATTTTTTTGGGTTGGGTTTGAGATGCTCAAAATCGAACCGACCCAACCTATGCGCAGAATAATCCATTGAATTAATTTAAGCGGATCCGGTTATGTAATTATTCGGATTCGAATAATCTAACAGGATCCGTCAAATAATCCGATTTGACAATTACGCTGGATCTGCTTAAGCGTAACGCGTAACCTTTTCTGCTCTTTAGGCTTCTTAGGGGCGGCCCGTAGTTTCAACTTCCCTCTGTCAACCAGAAATGGAACTCAAGCTATCATTTGCCGCCGATGCTCCGCCGCTTGCCGTCCTTGCCGCCGCCAAAATCGCCGGGATTTCTCTCACCGCCGACTCAATTCTCGCCCCCGGCTCTCCGCCGGTTCTTCTCTTATCCAACGGGTATTTCTCTCCCATTTCTCGCATATTTAATTAATATAATAGTTATTTGTTAGATGTATGGTTGTTATTGAGCTTATATTTTTTTTCTACTTCTATTTTAGTTATTATGTGTTTTTGTTATTTGTGCTGCTGTTTATAATGATGCTGAATTGTGTTAGTTGAGAATGTGTTGCTTGTGAGATTTTTTGGCTTATGTTTCATTGAGGATATGGTTAGGGGATTGAGATATGGGGTTTAAGAGACTGCCTCAACATAAACTAATGAAGTAATTCAAAAAATTATTAACTACATAGTATACTCGTAATAAACCATAAAACATCTAAAAGATTCATAGAAGAAATTTTTAACAATATTGAAAGTCTAATTTGTGATTATTAATGTTAAATGAGTTGATAGCAAATTATAAACAAAGTAGTGACCACTTAGACAAGATAACTAATCCACAATTCGAACTATAAGTCCCAAATTTTCTGTCACTGAATGTCAGTCGCCGCAAAGTTGCAATTTCACTTGGGTGATTGCATTTCTGCTGTAGGAGTAGAGAGACGGGGTCCTTATGGGCTCCTCACTTGTTCTTTTCTTTAATTTCCAATTATTTTCCTTTTGGTGTTGTTTTTTTTTTTTTTTTTTTTTTTTTTTTTTTTGTGGCTGTGTTTAAAACAACCAAAAACACCTAAGAAAATGTTTTGGACTCTTAAAAAATAGTTTCAAAAGCTGAGGCCTGTAAATGGGTCCCAGAAGGGAAAGACTAAGAAGTGCATGCTCAGCCGCCTTCTAGGCTTATTCCCTTAGGCATGCCTCAGTTAGTCAAGGCTTAACTCTGGTCAAAGCTTACTCAAAGCATAAGCTTTGAGATTCCTAATGAACGCCTTGTACAAGGTGTGTCTCAAGGTGGAATCTATTTGGAAATAACTAGACAAAATGAGTGGACAACTTATGTCGGGAAACATGATGAGTTCTCGCCCATCAGGTGGTCTTTCCCTTTCATTTTCCCGATCTATCACAAAGTCTTGAACTTCCCAGGAATGTTGCCCATGAAATTAAATAACTAATCTTCAAGGGAAAATGATGAGATTTAGATTTTGTTTTTAATATCAAGTGTGATCCTTCAAAATCTGACGGGGCCTGGAAATGGTTGGAGAGATGGGCATCTGTTTCATCAATGAGCAATGAAGAGACACAGGAATCAGGATTAGCTGCAGAGCAGCAGGAGAAGGAAAACTGTGGGTGTTCTGTCACCGAAGTGGAAATTGTAGTTCCATCTGAAAGTTATTCCGAGTCAAAAGATTTGAAGTCTGGTGTACAAGCATCATCTGGGACATCTGAAAATGATGACAATTTGATCACTTACGATGCAGAAAACTTAGACCTCCAAGCTAACAAATCAACGCCACCTTCATCGAGTCATATATGCGAGCAGTCTCAGTCCCAGAACATTGACGAATCTAATTCAAGATACAATATATCAGAGTCTCTTCCTATTCAGACGAAAGAATCAGATTTGATTTCGGAAGTGGAACACAAATCTGTTCCAGGTAAGTCTGAAACAGAAAGTGAAGATATGCTCGCAGAAAAAAGGTTCCCCCTGGAGCAACCTGAAACTGATGTAAATAAGTTGTCGTTCAATTCAAGGAATGCAAGTAATCCTGCATTTATTGCTGCTCAGTCAAAATTTGAGGAACTGAGTTCAGTCACCTATTCGGCCAAGTTAACCAGTCTGACCAATCAACATCATGGAGTTGAACCTAATGTGGATAAGATTTTTTCTGTTGCTGATCACACACTCGGGTCTAGGGAGATGGACTTGGCTGAGAATTCTGTTTCCCATGCTTCAGTGGTTCAAATTGGTGGCTCTGAATGTGGGACTGAACTTTCCATTTCTTCTACTCTTGATTCACTAGATAGGTCTGAGGTTGGAGCCATTGAAATTGAACAGGGACAGGAAGTTTCAGATGGGACTGACCATCCAAAAAGCAACCAGAATGTGGGAGTTGAAACTAATGACAAGTCCAGTATTCCAGCAACTAATTTGTCATATACCAAATCAGATCAGCCAGAGAGGCATGACAGTGTTAACCATGCCAATGGCGATAGTGATAATTCCATGAATGCTGCAGATTCATCACAGGCAAGAGAGAATCCAGATGCAGATCCAAGTGATGTGCAGCTGGAGTTGGAATCCGAGGCTAGCCATCCGGCATACAAGTCATCGCCTGAAGCTTCTCCAAGAAGCCATATAACTGTCTCTGAATCTCATGCAACACCTTCTAGCCAGACGTCTGTGAAACCCAAGAAAATCATAAGTGCAAAAATTGAATCTAACTGGCAAGGTAGGTCTTCATCTGTGGATAAAAAGTCCCCTTCAAATCGTAATCTAGATACTGGTGCAAGGAGGAGCTTGGAACAGTTGCCCAAGGATCATAAAACTGGAAAGAGGCGAAACTCCTATGGTGCAACTAAACCAGATAATGTTGATCAAGAACCAAGAGATAGTGGTAGCAGTAATTCTGTCCCAAGTTACATGCAAGTTGTAATTGTACAAAGATAATGCCATATTGCCATGATCTTCTTCTATGGACGTCTGCAGGTTCTTAGGCAATAGAGCCTTAGAGGAAGGAGACTACGAGTTTAGGGTTTTATCAGCATCTTCTTCTGTAACTCATCATTTTCAACTTTTTCACAAGTTCTCAATTATTGCATGGTACATTGCACGAGACAGTTTCATTTCTGAAGTGTCACCCATCATCTTGTTGTCTCTGGATTCTAGCCTTCTATTATTGCAAGACCTTGATTGGGATTTTTAACTGTTGTGGTTGTAAATGTGTATCTTACCTAATTGTTGACTACCTTCTTTCTTTTGTTTGTTGTTTATTTTCTAATTAGTTATTGTTATGCTGAGTTTTTTAATATCGTATTGAACTAGCATCACTGAACGACATAAGATGATTGTCTTTTTTTTTTTTTTTTTTAATTTTTAAATTCATGTGATAAACAAATAGCAATCCTTAATATTTACTTATTTAGCAAGACCACTGGTGCCTAACAATGTCTTTTATTAATAGGAAGACGAATAGTTTAAATGGGCACCAAGGGGTTGCAACTCGTGTGCAAAAACTCTATGATTTATCTATAAGTAGTGCCATATAGTGGTTTCAGTGAATACTGTGGTTGCAACTGAACCAAATTTTAGAGTAAGCAATCTCATCAACATAGGTCACTTTATATCCACAGTCTGTTGAACATTGGGGTGGTGATAAAAGAACTCTTGTCTATTTCCTTATCAGTCCAATCTATTTGTTATAAACTCTCAATGAAGATACTTTTCTTGATGACTTATCTTCTAGAGAATTTTAGTATTTGCTATATGTCTTGCCTTGTACAATTCCCTTTTTCCCATTAATCACACAGAAAAAGACAATGCTCTGGCATGCTAACTCAATCAATTTTCAGACAAAGGCTGCAGGGAGCACATGTGCTTCTGAGGTATGTTGGTCGAGTTGCCAGCATTCCAAGTTTCTACCAGCGGGATCCATATGAGTCAAGCCAGGTGCCTTTTTTTACACATTTTCGCCTTTCTTGAAAAGGTTCAAAAAAAAGTTTGTTAAACTTATTTATCCAACTATTCTCATTCTTCTGTTGTAGAGTGATTCCTCGATGCTATTTATAGTTTTTTCTTTTGTCCTCGCTGTTTTTCCCCCCCTTAAAATTTTGATAACTTTGTTATCGTCATTTTCCCTCTTGTAGATCGATGAGTGGCTAGACTATGCCCCCATTTTTGGTAGTGGCTCTGAATTTGAGGGAGCATGCAGCTATGTGGATAAATACTTATTGCAACATACTTTTCTAGTTGGTAACAGTTTGTCAATTGCAGATATAGCAATTTGGGCAGGCCTTGCTGGTAAGTGTTTTTGATTTACCTAATTGAGTCTCTTGTTGTTGTTGATGCATCTTATATAAGTCTGTTTCCTTTTGCCTGGTGATTTTTCCTGACAGACATCACTCGTTCCTGATTTTCCAATTTATACTCCAGCTTTTTCTTTTGATTGTCACATTAGTTTTTAAATCCATTCAATATTATTGCATAAGGACAATGATTCTCTTAAATATGTACCTTTTTGCACGCTTTGGTAGTCTGCTATGCAACACTTACATGTTTTTTCTGAATATTCTTGCAGTAACTGGTGTGAGATGGGAAAGTTTAAGGAAATCTAAGAAGTACCAAAACCTTGTTCGGTGGTTCAACTCAGTATCTGCTGAATATGATGCTGCATTGAGTGAAGTTCTTGCAGCAAATGTTGGGAAAAGAGGCTCTGGGAAGTCTGTAACATTTAAGTTGAAGGAGCCACAAGCTTCTAATACTCAGTCAACTGTTGTGGAGAATGGTGTCAATTTAAATGAAACGGCAGGAAGCCGATCCACATCTGAGGTAGATCTTCCGGAAGCTGAGGTTGGAAAAGTGAAGTTGCGTTTTGCTCCAGAACCCAGTGGTTATCTTCACATTGGTCATTCAAAAGCTGCATTATTGAATCAGTATTTTGCAGAGCGGTACAAAGGTCAGGTGATTGTACGCTTTGATGACACAAATCCTGACAAAGAAAGTAGTGAGTTTGTGGATAATCTTCTGAAAGATATAGAAACCTTGGGGATTAAGTATAGTGCTGTAACACACACATCAGACTACTTTCCCCAGATCATGGAAATGGCAGAGAGATTGATTCATGAGGGTAAGGCCTATGTCGATGATACACCACGGGAGCAAATGCAGCACGAAAGGATGGAAGGCATAGAATCAAGGTGCAGGAATAACAGTGTGGAGGAGAACTTCAAGTTGTGGAAGGAAATGATTGCCGGTTCTGAGAGGGGTTTGATGTGTTGTCTCCGAGGAAAATTAGACATGCAAGATCCAAACAAGTCACTTAGGGATCCAGTATATTATCGCTGCAATTTGACTCCTCACCACAGGATTGGGTCTAAATATAAAGTATACCCAACATATGACTTTTGTTGTCCGTTCGTTGATGCCGTGGAAGGTATTACACATGCACTTCGATCTAGTGAATACCATGATCGTAACGATCAATATTACAGAATTCAGACGGATATGGGATTCAAAAAGGTTCATATATATGAATTTAGTCGGCTTAATATGGTTTATACACTTCTTAGCAAGCGCAAGCTGCTTTGGTTTGTTCAAAATGGAAAAGTTGAAGGTTGGGATGATCCAAGATTTCCTACTGTCCAAGGAATAGTACGCAGGGGTCTGAAGATTGAAGCACTGATACAGTTCATTTTGGAACAAGTAAGTTTATTTTCGAGACATGATCCATAACATGTTTCAGAACCATACCTCCATTACCATAGCAATCAACGAGGTAGCCATTACTTTGACGTCTCTATGTGCATGCTTGCATGTGTCTGCTTTCTTCTCCTTCTTCTTGAGTTTTTTTATTTTTACGTCATGTACGGCAAATAACCGTTCAGTAAAATGTGCAAGGAAAAGCCCTGCATTTATTTTTACTGGGAATCTGAATCTCTTCTCTGAATTGTTTAGGGGGCATCCAAGAATCTCAATCTCATGGAATGGGACAAACTCTGGGCCATCAATAAGAAGATCATTGATCCTGTGTGTCCCAGGCATACTGCTGTTATTGAAGAAAGATGTGTATTGCTGATTCTATCTGATGGCCCCAGAGATCCTTTTGTGCGCATTTTACAAAAGCACAAGAAATATGAAGGTGCCGGGGAGAAAGCTGTTACTTATTCAAACAGAATATGGTTAGATTATGTGGATGCTGAGTCAATTTCGGTCAGTGAGGAAGTAACTCTGAAGGATTGGGGTAATGCAATTGTAAAGGAAATCAAGAAGGACCAGGATGGAAAGGTATCAGAGCTAGTTGGAGTTTTGCACCTTGAAGGAAATGTTAAGAAGACAAAGTTGAAGCTCACTTGGCTGCCGGACACCAATGAGCTTGTCAGACTCAATTTGGTGGATTATGATTATCTGATTACGAAGAAGAAGGTGATGTTTTCTGGAGAAATTTTAATTCCTCTCATTATGAGCTGAAAATAAAATTTCAGATCCTAATATGGTAGATTGCTAAATTGTATGGTTGTTTATAATTGCAGCTCGAGGAAGATGAGGATTTCATTGATGTGGTCAATCCCTGTACGAAGAAGGAGACTCTAGCACTTGGGGAATCAGATATGAGGAACTTGAAGCGTGGAGACGTCATACAGCTTGAGAGAAAAGGGTATTACAGATGCGATGTTCCTTTTATTCGACCTTCTAAGCCTATAGTTCTGTTTGCCATTCCAGATGGCAAGCAGCAAACAATAATGAAGTAATATTACGTCTGACCTATGATTTTGGAGGTGACTAGAAATGGGCAAAAATAGGATTTCTCCATGTGTTAACACATATATTTTCACGTCTTTTCTAACAGTTTGTTTGATATGTACTTGTTTTAATCTTGATGAATTTTCCTGCATTTGCGATATTTTATTTCTTGTGGCATGTTTTGGAAGGTAATTACTAGTCCTTTTAATTTCTTGAAGCCATATTGTTTGGTATTCTTGCTTCAAGCTATTGCTGCAGAGATTCTTTTTGCTCGAAGGCTTAGAATAGAAAATGTGAACTACAAGATTATCATTGTTGATTTATTACAGCGTGTTAGTACGATATCTGAAAGCCCTTTCCATTAGAGTTCATGTACAAAGAAGACAGGAGAACATATCATAGTTACAAACCTAACCTTATCATTAACTCGTTCAAAGTATTGGATCACTGGTCCAACCGTTGGGTCGATGTCACACAAACACACTTTATTTTCTTATGATAATCTATACTTGAAAGAAGATGAGAGCCATGCTTACTTGTAGAATGGCTTTGGGATTGTAGAAATGGAAAATGGGAGTAGGAATCATCACTCAATCACACAAGAATCCATTGGGTGGGAAGTGATATTATGTAGTAGTATTATATTATTAAGTAATTAATCTGCAATAATCCTGCGTTTAGTGTAGAATTAGTAACCTAATTAGCTGTACTTAATCTCACCCTAAGTGCAATGATTAACAGGTGATTGACAAATTTTTTTGTTCAGGTCTCACTGAGCTGGAGGGGTAAAAAAAGCTGTACTGCACTTTGTTCTGTTAATTTTTAACCATTTTATTTGGGAAAATAATTTAGGGGTTTCAATTTTGAATAGGTCATATTACTTCATTTTATCACAATTGACTGATTGAGTCACTTAATTTATACTTTTGTTTATTAATTGCTGTTTGATTTGTTAAATTTCAGTATTTTAGTAGATTTTGATAAATATTGATAAAATGTGTAGTTGAAAAATTGATAAAAATTGTAGATCTTATGAAATGTGTGGTTAAAATTTATTGTTGATTTTGATTCAATTTTTTATCAATTTTTTAAGTAAAACCAAACAAAGACTAAGTTTCGTTTAGCACCATTGGTTTGCCAAATGGAAAATTGTGATGGATGTCGACAATATGATTAAATTTGTGTTCTACACAAAATCATCAATTGTCACGTTATCGTTTATATTTGATTAATTAATGAATTTTGATGAAGGGGCATAACATCCAAGACGTTAAATGATTGTGTTGTAACCAAGATTATGTTACTATTTGTGTAATTTATAATCTTTAGAAGTATGTTTGATATATTAGATCGAACATGAATATTATGATAAACAAATATTCGACATTTTGCTTGTGCTTATGTTCAATATGTTCAACTTATGAAACATGTCATTAAAGTTTTGTTATCTTGGGAAAGAAGTTCTAATAATAGTAGGTAGACAAAGATTTGGAAACTCACCTACTGATTAGTCACATAATGATTTATGATTAGAAATAATTGTTATTGGTTTGATTAGATGTCATATCCAATCCTCTATCAAATCAAGCATCAAAAGTTGGTATGTCTTTATCTGTCCAGTGGGTTAATTATATTAATTGCCACTGAACTTTGTACATATAATTGCCACTGAACTTTGTACATAGTGTCACTTGTAATATTGAACTTTAAATTGTTTCATTTACCTCATTGAACTTTACAACCCGTTTCAATTATATCACTACATAGTCGGTCATCTAACTTTTTTAAAGTTCTATTAGTTTGTTGATGTAACCCTCACATGAGATTGTTAATTACACCAATTACCGCTGAACTTAGTTTTACTATACTACTAAATTTTAAATCGTTTTATTTATCTCACTGAACTTTAAAACTCGTTTGAGTTAAGAATTTTTAAATTGTTTATTACCATTTTTATTCATAATTTTATTCAGAATAAGAAATGTGTATATGAAATTATTTTAGAGAGTCTCACGTTGTTATATTAAAGCATTGTAGCAACGAAAAAATGGTAATGAACAAACTTAGTTATATTTCGATTAAAAAAATGAACTACCATACCAAAAATAAATAATATATATAAAGCTATAAAGTATAAAAATACAACAAATGGTCAAATCCATATTATGTAGTGGTCTCCCATGATCGGCTAGCTAACATGGTGGTATAATTGAAACTGATTTTAAAGTTTAATGAGGTAAATTAAATGATTTAAAGTTCAGTAGTTTAAGTAACACTAAATATAAAATTGGGTGGCAATTGAAAATATCCCTTTCTAGACTACTATTTTCGCTTTAAAAACAAGTTAACTTTTGGATCTCTGGTTGAGTTGTCAAAACATGCACTAAATTATGTCTAAAATAAGATCTCGTCTTCAATATTTTAGCTTTAAAAGTTGTTGAAAAATGAAAGTAAAAATCAACAATTAATTTTAATTACACATTTCATGAAACTCGAAATTTTTATCGACTTTCCAACTACACATTTTATCATTTTTTATCAAAAAGCTTTGTCAAACATCCTCTTCAAATCTTATCTTCTTACAATAGAAATTGCAGCAAAGGTTACAGACAGGTGTAAGAAGGCATGCAATTGAAATGTAGATCAATATTAACACAATTTGTTGAAGTAGTTAAAAATCTAATTTCTTATAAACACTTATAAGTTTGTCAAATATTATTTTTATCTACATATTTCGTAGAACTTACAATTTTTATCTACACAGTTTGTAAGACTCACTGCTTATAATATATAAAAATCTTTACTAAACATATCCTTAATAACTTCATGGTAATTTATCGAACAAAGCGACAAGAAAGAATTCATGTAACAAACTCGAATTTCATTGTCAATAAAGTTTATTTTGTATTATTTATTAGGGACAAGTATATGTAATAGAGATTATTGTCTGAAAAATTAAATCTTATTGTTGACAACAAAAAGTTTTTTTTGTACTTTACAACCATTCCAAAACCAAATAAATCAAATATTCAATTTTCGATCAAAAAAAAAAAAATCAAATATTCAACTCAACAATCAAAACAAGCTAAGACTGTGGCATGTATGGTAGAGTAAATTGGATAACAATAGTCAGATTACAAGATAAAAATAAGTTAAAATATTATTTATTATACTGTCAAGTCGTATCCAATACTGCATATCAAACATTTCCGAGAGTTTTATGTGCCAAGAGTCTACTTCTTGGGTGCAAACTTGGACTTGATTTTCTGAACTTCCTTGGTATCAACTTGGAATGCCTTTGTCAAAACATCGTCTGGCACCGGTGGTGTTGCGCCAAACAATGTGGCGGCGATCGACTGAGTTCCGGGCAGTTGGCTATTGAATGCAGCAATCACGGAAGCCGGAACCTTGCCATTGTTCTTCTGGAAATGGACTAAGCCTTTAGGGAATGTGAAAATTTCACCTTTCTTGATAGACTTGGAAATCAGGACATTGGCTGTGGTTATGAAGCCCACATCTAGTTCCCCTTCGAGCACGAAAACTATCTCGGTGGCGCGTGGGTGGGTGTGGGGTGGATTTAGGCCACCGGGTGCATAGTCGATGCGCGAAAGGGACACTCCTAGAGTGTTTAGGCCCGGGATTTTCTCGACATTGGCTGCAGTTACAAGTGATCCTGTGGTGGTGTTGGTGGCGCCAGGATTGGCTAGGCCAGCAAAAAAGAAGTCCTCGGCTGTCACATTGGACTTGCAAGCAAATCCATTCACTTTGACACCTATTTCAGATATCAAATTAGAAAACAATAACCGCATCTTCTAAAATCTTAAACATTGAACAAAAAAAAGAAAAAAAACCCTCACAATTTTCATAAACGAGCAACAATTAAAAACCCTTAAAACATTTAAAAGAGGTACACAATTTTTGAAGAAAAAGGGTGAAAGGCAGATGAACTAATCAAGAACGAGACAAACCCCGATAAAAGATTTGATACATTCATAATTTTATAGATGGGCGACGACTAAAACCTTAATCTTTTAAAGATGGACAAACTCTCACTTGAAAATCAAATTTATATTTTCACAAAAGATCTAATATGCTTATAAATGAGTAACGACGAGACTTGTATCCCATCTAATAGCTTTGTGCACATATTCCAAAGTAATGGGAAAATTAGAAGGCAAATAAAGTTGAATAGGTGTAGAATATAGTAACACAACTCTTGTGCAGTGTTCTAAAAAACTCATTTAAACGTGAAATGTGGACCTATGCCTCATCTACGCTCGAAAAATTTGAAATTTGATCTCCACGCCTAATCACATTTTACGCTTTTTAGACTATTGAAGTATTGAATCAAAGAACCTCAATATCATCAATTACAAGATTGCACACACAGTCACAGAGAGAGAGAGAGAGAGAGGTTGAGTATTGAGGGCATTGATGGATATATACCAGAAGTGAGATCAGCAACACAAAGATCTTGAAGCAAATCTGGATCAGCAGAAACACTGCTTAACATCATGACTGTAGCCACCACCATTACTAGCACCACTCTACCAAAACCAGTCATTCTTGGCATGTGATGTGTGTGTATATGTATGTATTTGTGTCTAATATTGTATGAGTAAAAGAGAGTGGGTGGGTGGGTGGGTGGTGGTGGTGGTGGTGAGCTTTGGGACAAGTGTGTGAATTATTTATAGTGGGTTTTGTGGGAGTGGGGATGGTGATGGTGGTTGGGTGGATTGAACCATGTATGTAAAGGCATTGTTACACACAAAGTTAGACAAGGATAGAGGGGTCAAATAAAATGGGTTCATTTTGGGCCTTCGTGCCGTGGACGGGACTGGACCCAGTCAATTTTATATTTAGGGTTAATTACACTAATAGTCCCCATTCTCTCAAGTTTGTAACGATTTCATCCTCATTCTTTATTTTTTAGCAGATATTATTCTCATTTTTCCATTTATTCTCACAGAGGGTCCCCAAATCACTATTTTTCACTATTCCGACAATTCTATGACAATTTTATCCATTGAATTAAATAAATTAAAATAATAGAAAAAAATACAATGAAAACATTGTAATTAGGCCCTTAATCTTTTCAAAAATACAAATAAATCATAAACTATTTTATTTTATACATATATGTGTTCTTCTCCAACAAAAAAAGAATCTATATTTTCCTCTCACCCCCACACGCTTCATACGGCAAATCTTGCCCACACCATATCAAAAGTAAAAAAAAAAAAAAAAAAAACTCATTAAACTTACCTCTTCTTCCATATAAAAAAACTCATGGAACCACCATGCAATCACCACCAGCAGCAATCGCACCACCACCAAGAAGACCCATCAAAACTTTCATAATCACCAACAATCTGTGCCAAGTGCGGCAGCCACACTTGTTTCTCCCCTCCGCCGGACCTATCCGCCAACCCTTCTTACATCCCAATCTGCTTCCCCGTCGTTAACCTTCCCAATCCGCCCACCAACACCAAAGAGGCCATCATCCGCACTCCGGTGCTACAACCCTAAAAAGTGGACCTCATTTCCCCACCCTACCACTTCATTGTCCCTTCCAAGATAATCCACTCCCAAGACGACATCGTTCGGTTCCACTCCTCTCCCATTTTTCACAATTTTCTTCTCCCATTTTTCACAATTTTCTTGGCTTCGTTGTTTCTCTCTCTAAGTCAATCAAATCCCGCAAGCTTTTAAACCCATATCGTGTTTCGTCCACCATCTAAGTCATTATTTCCATTCTCCAGATTCTGAGTGATTATGTTGATGAAATCCCGCCGGCTCCCAGTCCTTTCAGTATGGAAACGTTGAGTATCGCACGTGGCACGAGCGAATGAGCTTAAATGCTGAGCCCTTAATGCTAAAATTCCTATCGATGGATCTTTACGGTGCTACTGTGGAACTCGTGCCTTATTTCAACGGGAAATGTTGAGGCCATTAGTCGAAGATTTTCTCAACGGGAAAAGTGGGATGTTGGCGGCGATGGGACCGAGTGGTTTAAGAAAGACTCACACAGTTTTTGGCTGCGCAAAGGAGCTTGGCATGGTGGTGTATGTATATGTAGGGTAGGGTGGGTGGGTGGTTGGGGTGGGAAAAGATGATTTCTTTGAGATAGAGAAGAACACTATTTGAATAAAATAAAATTGTTTAGGATTTATTTGTACTTTTGAAAAGGTTAAGGGCCCAATTGCAATGTTTTCATTGTATTTTTTTCTTATTATTTTAATTTATTTAAGTCAAGTGGTAAAATTATCAGAATAGTAAAAAATAGTGATTTGAGGACCCTCTGTGAGAATAAATAGAAGAATGGAGATGATATCCGCTAAAAAAAAATGTGGATGAAATCGTTACAAACCTGAAAGAATTGAGACCATTAGTGTAATTAACCCTATTGCAAAAGACTTTCATAAACTTTTATGAATTTTTATAGACTTTGATTTTTTCAATTAAACATCTTGAATATAAAAATATAATGTACTACGATTACAACAAAAATAAAAATTATCGCAGAAGAAAGTCAAATTTAAAAAATTATAGTTGATTTATTAAAAAAATAAATTAATTTAACTTAAAAGTCTAGTTCACGTATTATTCACGATAACAACAATTATTTGAAAATAAGATGATGGTAATTTAATCCAATTCAAGACATTATAATTAAATTAGTTAAGATATCAAAATTATAGGTCAATCTCCATAGCTATTCAGATAAACACAAGGTTTTGTTTCTCGATAAAGTGAAATCAATATTTTGTGTATGTGTTTGTGTAAATATATTGACGTACTTATTACTACTCTAGATATTAATTATGAATTGTGTTGATCCTCAATCCAAGCGTTTTATCCCTACACACTTTGCAACAAACCGTCAGCTAACATAGGCAGCCGGAGTGGCCATCGTATGCGCTCCGACGCACAAATTAGAATTCATAGTTCTGCCAGACTGGCTCAACTTAAGTTTGACCATATAAAAATACCCAATTAGATATATTTAGCATTCTCTGTTCTAAATTATGAGAGAAAAACTTACCTTTTCATTGGCATTCTTCCTCAGCATGAGCTTAAATGGTTAGTGAGCATCTAACTCCTACACGTGTGTGATTGATCCGCGTCCATCAAGCAGTTACTGTCGCCGTTCCTTTATGCGTCTGACTTTGGGTTTGTAGGCAGTCTAGGTTAACATGGCCTTATTACTCCCGTCTCATCAATCAATCACTTCAATTCGGTCCTTAATTGATGCCCCAGACTGCTTTGATAAAGCAATCTAGATGGAATTGCACTACTTTCCACGTGTCATTATGTGATCAGTCCACTTTTAGGTTGAATTGGCAACTAAGGTTACACGCCATATGCTACTTGGATATGTTATTGAGAGACGTAACATTTAGTCCCCTAAGCACATGACTTAATCATTAATGTGAGTCCATTGGCTTATTGAATCCTATAACAAAGCGTCGGGCCCTCCTTTGGTTAGAGGGACTGGGTATGTGCCGGGGTGCGTTATAGTTCGTGGTGCAACTATTGATTGATCTGGTCCATCATTATGTGCCGGGGTGATTCTATTCTGAGGCTATGAAGCCAAGGTAAAGATATGGAGTTGGAACACTTGCAGAATAATAGTTAGATTTGTTCAGGAGTGACCGTTAAGTGATTTGGCAAGTTATGGGGACAAGGACGAAGAACATGGTTCCAGTCCCGAATAATATATTTATTTTATTTTATGTTTTAAAATTTAAATTGATTAAAAAGTGATTTTTTTTTAAAAGTAAACATGGCAGAACCAATATTTTATCCCCGTCTTGTCACACATCCGAAAAATTTTTGGGGGGAGGGGGGTGAGAGACGGGAAGAGCCACCACGACCCTAACTCGTTATCATATCTTAGACCAATAGGACTAAGAAGAATTTGAATAGCACTCATTAAGAAAAAACCAATATTTATGACAATAGATTTTCCAACGAACTAACCTGAAATAAATGTCATAAATGATCATTTCTTGATTTTATGTTGATTCCTTATGAATTTTATTTTTTTTTGGTTTATAAAAAATTGTTTGATATACAAATTGACGACACATGTGTACTCCCCTAATTTTTTAATTTCTTTTCGTTGTTAATCTTAAAGTTAAATTTTAATTTTGAAAAAATCAAAACTTAGAAAAAAAGAAATTTATTGTTGTTTGTGGGTTGATATCCCAAAATTCCACGAGAAAGTCATTTCGGGTTCCAAATTGAAAAAACAAAAACTCATAAATCAAACTATCATTATGTAATATTAATTACGGAATTCATCATATAATCAACATTTGTTACAATGGTTTTATAATTTCTATTACTATGTAATATTATTTGCCATGGTCTAAATAATCGAACTTTTATTCACACTAAAATAATAATAATAATAATAATAATAATAAAAATATATATGTATATACAAAAACCATTAAAAAAATGTATGATTTATATCTTTACAATAATATAAGAGTCTTAAATTTTTTACTGTAGTTTTTTTCGTCCAATATGTCGTCGTTTTGACATTGAAGCCGCAATCTTTGACTTTTTTTTTTTTAAAGATTAATGTTTGGTTTGTCTCAACAATCCCATTCACTATTGATCATGTATCTTTTTCTTCACAAAATCAAGATTCTTTACCACTCTACACTTGAGTTTTTCATGCTTAGCTCAATTTTAGAGTAGCCAAATTTTGAAAGCATTTTTTGATTCTGTCAAGTTTGAGTTACTTCAAAAAGTTGATTTGATTAGTTTGTTGAAGGGTTTGGACCTTTGTGGTAACTGAAAAATCTCTATTTTGGTAATTTGGGATTCTGTCAATTTTCATATGAGGGATTCTGTCAATTTTCATCTGAGTTTTGATGTAATTAGAAATATAACTCAAGTTTCTAATTTTCATTTGAAATTCTTTTTGGTGTTCAATTTTGAATTTTTTTATTTTGGGTCATAAGGGATTCTATTAAACATTGTTTTGTGATCGGAAAATATTTTGGTGAATTTTGGAAGGGACTGGTCATTTTCTTCAGTAAGAGATATATATCTGTACAGAGTAATGGTGGACAACGGTCGACAGCTTAAGAGGCATTGTATATATTATGGTTGTCGAGTGATGTCGAGTTACTCGACAACCAACAAATTTCAACTCTTTAACTTATCCAATTGTATAAAAGAAGTGCATTAGGCAACTAAAAGGGTCTTAGAGTCAGAGCACTGGAACAATTCCCCTCTCACCAGATAAAAATACAAACAATTAGCAGAAGGAATACACAAATTAAACTAAAAATTGCATCCTAAACCTCAAGGGGAGCAGGACCTAGGCCATCGTGAAGTCTAACAACTTAATGTATATTTTGTACGCATTATTGAACACGACTATCCACACATATTTGTTAGTTTTGGTGATTACAAATTGTTACTTCAATTGAGAGGGATTATCCACACATATTTGTGGAACTAAGCATGTGTTTGATGCTGATTTTTTCAGGAAAATCGATTTTTTGGTGCAACTTCGTGGGCCCCATAAAGAATAATTTGAAGTTCATTGGCAGAGAAATAAGAGTTAAATGTTTTATTGGTCACTGAACTATTACTTCCGTCTTCATTCACTCACTCAACTTCAAAATATTTCTGAGTAGTCACTGAACTTTCAAAAATACCTCACCGTTACTCACTGAAGGCATTTCTGTTAAGACCAGGTGACGGAAAATTCACGTGGTAGATGGAATATACATGTGATAGGCAGAATCATCCACCAAGCATCTGAAATCGTCCATGTCATCCAAAATTGTGCGCCATGTCATCATTTAAAAAACGTTTTCACTCAATTTATTTTGGTTAAAACATTTTTTAAATGATGAAATGTCGCGCAATTTTGGATGACATAGACAATTTCAGATGTTTGGTGGATGATTCCATCTGCCACATGTATATTCCATCTGCCACGTAGATTTTTCATCACTTGGTCGTAACATAATTGTCTTTAGTGAGTAACGGTGATGTATTTTTGAAAGTTCAGTGAGTAACGGTGAGATATTTTTAAAAGTTCAGTGAGTATTGAGAAATATTTTGAAGTTGAGTGAGTGAATGAAGACGGAAGTAATAGTTCAGTGACTAATGAAACATTTAACTCGAGAAATAATGGGACTTGTGACTTTTTGGCTTCCATCCTCAATGATCGAATTTCCCTCAACCTATCAATGTTTACCCCTAAAATGGTAATCCCCTCTTCCAAGTCAAGGGAAAATTTGGAAATGGAGAAAATGCGTTGTCGAGGCGTGTCAAGGGAATTAATTGAATTGAATTTTCCATTTTCCTGAATAAATTTAATACAATCCCCCAATTTCAAACTACAAATACGGCTAAAATTTTGATTTTAATCAGCATCAAACACGTGCTAATAACTTCAAGTCTAACCTGGTCAATTTCAAGTCCCAACGGTGAGCAAACTTAATTAAATTTGAAGTTACTCGTCCAACTGATGTAGTTAGATTTAATAACCTGTGTCTTTAACCTCTTGCACTTTCATAGCTTGAGAATTATGTGAAGACTGAAGAAGCAAAGGTTTAAGAGCTTATCAAGGCAGTTGCAGAGTCAGGTGCTAAATTCATTGTTAGTGGGGCGGCTGTTGGGGAGATGGCATTGCATTTTTGTGAGCGTTACAAGTATAACCTCTTTTTTTTTTTTTTCTCAATTCTATTACTCTTGATATTTGACTATTTCCCCCTGATTATTCTTAGTTAATAATGTATATGCAAGCTTATATAGCTATTTATAGTGTGTAAACACCTAAAATATGAATTCTATTATGTGATCATTTCATCAGATCCTGTCTATACCTGGATATTTCCCTTCTTACTCCTTGCCTTTTCTTCTCTTTTGTTCAATTGCAAACTAATATAATTCGATTTCTTGGGATAGTTGGGTGATAGGTGCAGGACTGAAGCTTCTATTGTAAATGGGTAACTTTGGACGTCTGTCGAGATCAGTGTTTAAAAAGGCTAAGTTGAGATGTACTGCCTCTGTGAGGCACATGCCTCAACACAAAACAATGAAACAATTCAAAACTTTTGGAACATAGTGAAAAGGCTTCTATAAATTATTATCCCTGGGACATGAATTCTATATCTCATGGACAATTTTGAGGGCTATTCTTACAACTCTTGTATATAGGATTTCCTTCCAAATAATCTCTTCTAATATTGAATTGATCAGGCCCTCCTAGTCGTTTGTAACCGGGAGCTAGCTGAAGCTAGAAAAAGGGGACGCATTAGAATGAGTCAGAATGCGTGGAGAGCAACTATCTCTGGAAACCTATGCTGAACTAGAAGCTCTGCAGTCCAAGATTGAGTCACAAATGTGATCTGGGACTGTCAAGGTGGTTGAGTATTGGGAAGCTATTCTTAAACGCCTCCACATATACAAAGGAAAGGTAATTTTGATATGATCTTACGTGTCTCTGGCGTTTGCAAATTGAGTTGGCTCTAACAGTTCACATATGCAATTGCAGGCTTGTTTGAAGGAAATCCATACAAAGATGCCACACAAGCATTTGGAGTGCCTTGAGAAACCATTTGAGGGTGAAGATATAATGATGGAACAAAGTTCAAGACTTGACGAGGAGGATTCTGATCAGGACGCAAACGACATAGATTCTGATGAGGACGCAAACGGTATACATAATTCAGATATGCTTGTCACAGGCCATTCAACGTATCAGAATTCTCTCTTACTCTGTCTCTGTCCAGTCAATGATGTTTACATTGTCATCTCTTCATATCTTGCATGGACCGATTTCTAGGATTCTGGTTTCAGGTGATTGGTGAGTGCCATTCAACTCAAATTAGTGACAAACTTGCTGCACGTGATTCCAAGGACTGTGAGATATTTCTTGAATTTTGTCTTCATACAATTTTGTATCAGCCATCACCTCAGAGGTTGGAAAGAGTCTAATTTATATTGCTACATATATTTCTCCTGCGTTTAATTGATCCATACATTCATATTGTAAAGTGAGAATGACAGCTGAGTTTGCAGTGGAGGATGTCGAGCTGGACTTTCAACTGTTCAATGTGAGTGAATTATGGGAAAACAACCACTAAAAAGTGATATGCTTCAAAATAGGAAGGTACTATTCGTAGACACATTAATTACCATTGTCATACCAACAGATTGATTCTAAGTTTTGTCTAATGTCTACTCTAAAAATTAATGAAACTCGTGATTAATTCCATCTTAGCATTGATGTTATAGACTGAAAATCATCTTCTTTACAAGGAATTGTGAGTCCCATGTCATGATCAAATCCAAATTCTTCTTCTGCACGTTGCAGAAGCATCTGGAACTCAGGTTTATTCAAGAATGAGATTGGAACAATGTATCTGCTTCTGTTTTCCCCAACCTACACTACAAAATGCCCTTTTGGGACGTCCACAGGAAGCCCTTCTTCATCATATCCTGCATGTTTTGTCCCTAAACTCGAGAACCTCTTCAGAATCTGCTTTATAACTGCAGCTTGTGACAATTTGTTTGATTTTCTGATGGCCATTTTTGATCAGTGAAGAAACAAAAAGTGATCAAATTTTTTCTTGAGTGAACAATAGACTGGTGTGGTGGGAATGTAAGGATGAACAAAAGGGGTTATATAAAAGAAAAGAATGCCATATGGGGTGGGAGAGTTGGGGGTGAGGCCAAGGGTGCTTTGGGGTACTGTTATTTAAGCTGAAAAAACATGTTGGGAGCCAATGTTCTCAGTTTTATTAACTCCTGTTGCCTTTCATTAAGACATGGATGTACTTGCAATTATAGAACATAGTGAAAAGGTTTCTATAAATTATTATCCCTGTGACATGGATTCTGCATCTCCTGGACTTTTTAAGTGCTATTCTTACAACTCTTGTATATAGGATTTTCTTCTAAATAATCTCTTCTAATATTGAATTGATCATGCCCTCCTAGTCGTTTGTAACTGAGAGCTTGCTGAAGCTAGAAAAAGGGACACATTAGAATGAGGGAATTATTACACAGAGTGTACCCAGCATATCAACATGTTCTTTTGTTTTTATGCCTCATGCTCTTCCTCATCCAGTCTTTGGTAGTAAGCAGAGCAAGTACATGCACTAGTAGCCAAAATTCCTTCCTTGTCATTAATATATCTTGCCGGTGGCAATTTTGACCTCTTGACAGATGAATGACTGCATGTTTGAAATGTTGCTAGTACATCTTGGCTAGATGTAAATAGGGCCAGTACTATAAAACAAAGGATTCAAAGACAGATAGTGAACTGTAGAACACATTTAAAGTTTCCAGACGAAGCAAAGCTATCTTTAGAAGCAAAAGATCTTACAAGCGAACTACTTTGTAATGTCAACCATAGGCTCGGTTCAAAAGGTGCTGATGAAATAAAGGCCCACCCCTGGTTCAAGGGAATTGATTGGGACAGAATATATCATACGGAAGCTGCATTCATCCCTGAAGTCAATAATGAGTTGGACACCCAAAATTTTGAGAAATTTGAAGAGGCTGATATCCAAGCTCTCACTTCATCAAAATCTGGTCCATGGAGAAAGATGATTTCGTCCAAATATGTTAACTTTGTTGGTTACACATACAAGAATTTCGAAATCGTGAATGACTACCAAGTGCCTGGAATGGCTGAACTGAAGAAGAAAAATTCCAAGCCGAAGAGGCCAACAATCAAATCACTGTTTGAGGATGAGACAAACATCTGAGGGTGGTAGTCCATCATCTCAAGGAAGCGTCCGGAATCTCATGCCTCCTCAACATGAAGTTCCTGAGAAGCGAAATAATAAATTCGAGTAAGTTCCTACTCTCTGTAGTGCCTCACTGCTATGTTGCTCATGCTCCAGTTCCTCAAATCAATTATTGTTTGGCATTATGCGTGAATTGATATGCTATGGGGTCAGTGGTTCTTTTGTCATGAATGAAGAAAAATGTCGTGCTTCAAGCTATAGAACAGCTTATTGTCTTGTTTTTCTCTTTAACCATGTCCGAGAGTGATGATTGATTTGTACTCTTATTTTTTCGTCTTGTTTTTAAATCAGAGTGTCATGTATAAAAGAACATACATCAAAGATAGCTAAAATTATTTGTAGATGAACGATACTGAACAAGAACTATTCAATTTCAATTTTTTTCAATTATTAGCTGAACTTATCACTTTTTAATAGTGATATAGTGAGTAAAAAATATATATTCATATGTGATGCAATAATTGTTTTTCTCAAAAGTTCTGATTTTGGACACATTGTTGATTTGTTTCTATGATCGGTAAATTCAAACATGTTTCTTGTATTTTATTGATGATATTTGGTTAAGATAATACCTTTATAAAACTTATGATTATTCCATTCAAATGTAATTGTTGGGATTGCTCTAATTTATCTTAGATTTTGAAGTGGAGATTCAACAGTTATCCACTTCAAAAGTTATACAGAAATTTACTTCAAAAGTTATTCATCAAAATTTCTGAACCTAATTTTTTAAATTGTGCATTAATGGTCCTAGATTCTAATGCTCCAATCTTTGTGTTTCCATATGAAGTTTGGTTTAAGATTTTGATTTAGTTTTCTTATACCTTGATTGCTGAATATACTTCTTGCCTTCACCTAATTTTGGGTCCTCCTATATATGTTCCTGGTCATTTTTTCTTAATTTATGTTCTATCCTCTTTTTCTTTTCTTTTACACAAGTTATTTTTCAAATACTATCAACGTCCATGAGATTATTCAGCCATGCTAAAAGACATTGATAATCACAGCTGGTGGGTCTCTTCACGAGTGATTTCCCTTGGCCTAGATGCAAAGCAGTCATCTTTATTATTTTAGTTTGAAATATAGGCTACTAACAAATATGATTTTGCAATGTTAGATAGAATTTGTTTTCACTTTATGTATCTTGTAAAGAGTGATTAATTGAATTACTAATAATCAAATTGAGTTCCTATATGATTGGAAATTGGAAATGCCACCAGTTCTTTGCATCTATACATTTTGTTCCCTAATAGAAGATCCGATTCAATCCTTCATGATCAGCATTCTCGCTCAGGAGCATCTGCTGGGCGCAGAACTGGGGAGCATATTGACGGGAGTGATAATTTTTCAGCAATGGAAGAGCATTTATGAATCCATTTCTCAAACTCAATCACAACCACACGAACCTATCTTTGGAAGAAGGTCCCGTCAAGAGCTTGCACACATATGGAACAAAGCAGTGGATAAGACATTGGGACCTGTTATTCAGTCTCTTATCTCACGTGGATGATAGAAATGTTGGAATAATTTGACCACATTATGAATAATAGTCTCTCTATTCGTTTCTTTGTAATTTCGAAACATCAAGGCCAAAGTACTTTGTAATATCATGTTTCAAAAAAAAAAAAAAAAAAATAGGACATTCTGTTGTCCACTGTTGTTGATACTTCATACACTACTGTACAATGTAAATATTATTGAAATAATTACTGTTTTTCCTTCATCATCATGATAATTTAGTGCGGATTTATTTTGCAAAAAAAAAAAAAAAAAAAAAATTTATTGGGAGATTAATAATTTTTGAATTTTTGGCGGAAATAATTTTTTTTTACGCTTCATACATTATATACAATAAAACATTATAAAAAGTAAATTCTTATTGAAAAAAATATAATTTCATGTTTGTGCATACTAATTAATAATTTACTATGTATTTGATAATTAGTTTAAAATATTTATTTATCAACAATAGTAGAGTAGACTTGTGACAAATGTTGTTCATTACAAAGATTAATAGGTGACGAATATAGATGTCACGATTTGTTTTCCATCATCTCTACAAGCTAGAGCAATCACAAATATATGTATCGCAAATTTTTCCTATATCCTATAATTTTTAGCAACAAATATTACTTGTCTCAAAAAATTGATCTATTGCATCAATAAAAACTTTGTTGCAAGGAATAAAAGTTTGTCGCCATAAGTTTTCCACAAAATATATTTTGGCGCCAAGCTTCCCATCATGTTTTTGGCGACAATCTTTATTACTTGTCTCGCATTTCAACATTTCGCGACAACTTTTTATGTTGCCTTTTTTTTTTTTTACTTATTTTTCCATCAAAATTTTTGCGACAAACTTTAAAAACGTGTCGCGTTAAATCACTTATTGCGACAAATTTATGTATGTTGCAAAATATATTGTCGCGAAATAGAATTTTTTTTGTAGTGGTACAAGACTATCAGGTTAGTCTTGGCCTTAATTGTCTAATTTTATTGAGAATTAGAGCAACTAGATGTTAAAACTGTTTTTCTTCATGGAGAGTTAGATAAGGTCATTTACATGTCTCAACCTCAAGACTTTGAGGTGAAAAGGAAGTCTGAGCTTGTGTGCTTGCTTAACAAGTCCTCGTATGGTCTTAAGCCGAGTCCTAGGCAATGGTATAAACGTTTTGATGCTTATGTGCTTAAAATTGGTTTCAAAAAGAGTTAATTTGATGCATGCTTATATTATAATAACACTAAGATAGGCTGTGAAGTTTATTTTTTGTTATATGTTGATGATATGTTGTTTGCTAGTAGTATAAAGTTGATAACATAAAAATAAGAAACCTTTTGAAATCTAAATTTGACATGAAAGACTTAGGGTATGCAAGAAAAATTCTTGGTATGGTTATTAACAAGAATATGGCTAAAAATAGATTGACTATTAATCAAAAATCTTATTTGGAAAAGGTAATAACCAAATTTGGCATCAAATTTACTAAATCTATCAATGTACCATTAGCTGCACATATGATTATCATCTGTTCAATGCCCTAAAACTGAAGAACAAAAACAGGAAACAAGCAATGTTCCCTATGCTAATGCCGTTGATTCTGTAATGTATTCCATGATTACCACTAGACCTGACCTAGCTTATGCAATTAGTTTCGTAAGTAGATTTATGTCTAACACATGTAAATATCATTGGATTGCTCTGAAATGGTTGTTAAGATACCTAGCTGGGACTGATAAAAGGGGGTTAGTGTTAGAAAAGATGAGTGATAAGTTTGAGCTTAAGGATTATGTAGATTCCGACTTTGAAGGGGATAAAGATCAGAGGAAATCTACCACTTCTTACTTCTTCATGTTAGGTGATAATTGTATCACATGGAAATCACTGTTGCAACCATTAGTTACACTTTCCAGTACTAAAGCTGAATATGTTGCACTAACTGAAGCCTTTAAAGAATGCATGTGGTTGAAAGGCTTTTTATGTGAATTGAACTTTTTGATTGAAAGTCATGATCTTTACTGATAGTCAAAGTGCTTTATGTAATAATAACCTTGTTATGTAAGAACCTTGTGTATCATGAAAGATCTAAACATATTGAGGTGAAATACCATTTAATTAGGGAGAGTTAGCTTCTAGTGAACTTAAATTGCTTAAAATTGCAACTGATGATAACCCTGCAGATGTTGGTACCAAAGTACTTGGTGCTGGTAAGTTTAACAAGTTCATATCAATTTTGAATATTGATATGGGTTAACTGGTGTGACAGGTACTTGCTGTAGTGGGGAATTTGTGTAGTAGGTAACGGGCTGGAATTGATGATGATGATGAAATAAGACCACAAAAGGATATCACATGTAACTAGGGAACTTGGCAGTGGATTTGTGATCCAGGGAGAAGTTTGTGAAAATATGAGTCACTAAATCCACTTGGCACATTTCCGCTGGGCAAAATAGTTTGTCATGGATTGTGCTTGTTTGTAGAGGTGGCAAAATTGGCCCTACCCGCGGGCCGGCCCATGTAGCCCGCCTTCTTGGATTGGGTTGGCCCTAGCCCAAATAAAACTGGGCCAAGATGGCCCGACCCATCTAGCCTGCGGGCTAGTTGGGCCGGCCCAATTTTGATTTTGATTTATTTTAATTTTTTATTTTATTTTTTGGGCTCCTTAACACTAATTAATTCATTTTGTGAATAGCCCCAATACATAATTCAAATAATATCAAGGGATTTTTTCATAAATAAACCACTTTTTAAAAATAATTCTAATTTTATCAACTTAACAAATTTATTCTAAAAATACTACATTCTTAAAATTATATTAATTAATAAAATAATAAATTAAAATCAAATATATACCACAACATATATATTTTCACATGAATTCACTTAAATTTGTATTTGAGTCCTTGATTATTTGCACATTAAGTCCTTCATCTTTATAAAAGTTTCACTTTAGTCCCTATACTTCTTATTTCATTTCAATTTCGTCATCTTTTATTTGCAACCTAAGTCCTTCAACTTTTAAATTTTTACAACTTGATCCCCATATTTATACTTTTATATCAATTTAGTCCTTTATAGTATCACTATTTGATACATATGTTACAAATGATATTGTGTATCAATGTTGGATACAAATGTTACAAATGATATTTTTAAAAAGTGTACAAATAGTTTACAATTAACAAAAAAAAAATTATTATTTTGAAAGAAAATTGACGTTTATCTATTAACTAATACATGAGAGCCCCAATTTTATAAATTAATCTTTTTAAAAATATCTATATGGTCTAAATTTATCTAAGATTGTATTTGATGTAATGTATTAGATTGTATAAAAAATTTATTTAAAAAAAAAAAGAAAAAAAAAATTAAGATAAGTTGGGCCAATGGGCTGGACTGGGCTAACATATTTCTGGCCCAGACCAGCCCAGTCCAGTTTCATGTGTGGCCCTGTTTTGGCGGGTTGGGTTGGCCCAACCCAGCCCATTTGCCAGCTCTACTTGTTTGGATAAAATGTGGACTGTTAGATATATTGAATGGGTGAGATCTTACAAGGATTTTATATAAATTATGCTTAACTTGTTCTTTTATGTTAGAGGAGTTGGGAAGGAAAACAAGTATCTCTTTTATTTTTTCATAGTGAGGTTGGACTAAGTGGAGTGAATTCTTGGTCACATCCGGTTGATTTATTGGTGAAATCCGATTGCCGAGCCCTTATGTTGCATAGCGGTGTTCCTTGTGGCACAAATCTGAGCCCACAACTTCAATTAATACAAAGAAGCAACAATGGTATTTTCTTCTTCATGTTGTATTTTTCACACTTAATGAGAATGAGTTGTAATAGTTTTCATTGTATTTTAACATTGTAAGGTTATTAAACTCAACAGTCCTAGTTGTAAACGATGAATACTGGGCACGTTAAAATTAATCTGTTATACCTCGTGTTTCATCATAAGGTGACCAAGGCAGGGAATCGAGTTCAGTTTTCTCAGCCAAATTGTCAATCTTCCCGCAAGCAGCATCTAAAGACGGAGAATTGATTATGTCTTGAAATTTCAAATCTGCAGCATCTGTATACTATAAGTGGCAGTTTCATAACATAAGCTTGAACAGGAGCTAACAACATATTACCAAGCTTTGACACTGCTAGTGGTCATCCAGAAAGTGAGAAATTATAATGGGGATTGTGTATTTAATATTCTAGTATCACCTGGGCATAATACAAGTAAAATTTCAACAAAATCTCGTAACCCCAATCCACAGAGTCAATAGAGAAGAAATGAAACATTTGGCATATAATGTTCAAGGATTTATGTTTTCATCGTTCAGGTAAAAGAAAATATTTTCAAGAATAGATAAATCTAAGACAATTATTTACAGTGTTTTAAGTAGACATTATTGTGCTACAAAACTATTGTCTCTGTAAGTGAAAAGTCTTTCAAACCACACTAATAGTGTGTTTGGAAGAGCTTTTTTGAAGTCTAAAAGCACTTCCTAAAGAGTAAAAGTACTTTTAGTTATTTTTATTGTTGTTTGGTTAAAGTCAACAAGCACTTTTTGATTTAAAAAACAGCTTAAAAAAGCTGTTTTAGAGAAGCCTAAATTTTGAGCTTCTCTAAAAAGCTCTAATTGAGCTTTTACAGGAAATTGTAATTAACATTTAATGAACTTCAAAATTAATAAAATTACTATTAATATATCAAAAAATAATAATTTATTTACTACATTAATTACTTATTTCAAATTGTCATTTCATATACTTATATAAATTTAAAAAAATATTGACTTGTTAAATAATATAATACAAATTATATAATATGTTTTATTTAAATAATTAATTAATGTTTAATCAAATATACTTAAATTATCATGTTATTATAATTAAATTAATATATTAAATTTAATAGTTATTATAGGATATAAAAATATATGATTTCTTTTAAAAAAAATAATATGAGTTATACAATAATTAATTATTATTTAATCAAATATAATAAAATAATCGTGTTATTATAATTAAATTAATATATTAATTTTAATAGTTATTATATTATATAAAAAAATTTATTTTAAAACAAATAATATAATATATATAATAATTAATTACTGTTTAATCAAATAAATATAAAGTTTATAGAAAAGTACTTCTATAATTATGCAACCAAACACTCAATTTAATATTCACAGCACTTTTTGAATTCACATCCAAACAGTCAACTGCTTTTTAACAAAAGCTCTATTATCAAAAGCTCTACTGCAAAAAGCTCTACTGCTAAAAGCTCTACTCACCACAGCTGTTCCAAACGGACCCTAAACCATGGCACGGTGTCTTATGCATGTTTAACCGTGTGAGATCTAGTAGGATATTTGTTGTGAAAAATATGTAATTGTAAGTGTACAATATCGTAATTAAGTAATGAAGTGGACCTATTGATTCCGGATATCATTCCCACGAAGACTATTTTATTTAGATATTAGCTCAATTAATTTCAAACCTAATTTATTTAAAACTCTTTGAATTAATTTGATTTGAAGAATTAAACTACAACTATGAATTCTTAGAAAATAATGTGATTGCAAATATCAAGAATTTAGAAAATATGGTTATTAAACCGTTTGGACTAATGAATTCACCATAGTTGTCATCTCTAATTTATCCTCTCAAGATTTATTCCTAATGTTGTATTCGGTCGAATTTACGAAATTGTTTTGTGGTGCATGGTAAAACTATAATGTGAAAGTGTTATCCTTAGCTCAACCATGAAATCCTTATACCAAGTTAAATCCAAATAATACTCAAATATATCAAAAAACTAGTCAACACCGCTAGCAAAGAATGAAAAGGACATTCTACGGTTACTAAAAACACGTATATCCAATACTTCAATTTGGAAAAAATCCCGAACACAACTACTTACAACAAAATTACAAAGTTGAAGCTGAAAAAATTATGTTCGGTGATGACGATGACCTGGCGCACACGCAATAGTAAAAAATGAATTAACTGAGTGCCTGTAGATTTAGATTTAGAGGGGGGGGGGGGGTGGAGATCCTAGTCAAGCGAACTCCAAATAATTTAAAATATGGTGAGAATGAGATTAACGTACTTGCATTAAAAACAACTTTAAGAATTGATGCGATAGGTTCTTCCATATAGAGAGTACTAAGAAATAAGCACATGACAATCTCATTTGATAGTTTTGAATATGGTGAATATTTGGACTCCATAAAAAAAAAAATGTCATATAATTAATATTACAACACTAATATTTACATGTTTGTTATCATCAAAATTCATGGCCCTTTTTTCTATTTCAACACAAACTACACCAATTCTCTTAAAGATCTTTAAGTCTGCAAACAATGCTCTGATGAGGACTCCATATCCCATTCAAAATTTCCACATGAAGTAAGAATAGTTGAAAGGATGTAATCATCCACCTCAATGCCCTCTGCTTGCATTCTGTACATAAGCTTCAAAGCCTCTCCACAGAGCCCCTTTTTTGCATAAGCTACAATCATTGCCTTCCAAGAAACCAAGTTCCTATCTGGCATACTATCAAACACTTGAACTGCCTCTGAAAGATGTCCACATTTGGAATACATATTAATCAAAGCACTTCCCACATATACATTGGGTAATGCCAGGGTCTTATTTATGGAGGAGTGAATCGATTTTCCTTGATTAATATCTTCTAGTTTTGCACATGCTTTCAAAGCTGACGAATAGGTAAAAGGGTTGGGTTCCACACCTTCACCCAACATTTTTTTCAAGTATTCAAGGGCCTCATACTCATGACCGAGATGAGCACATCCAGAAATCATTGTAGTCCATGAAACTACATCTCTATCAGGCATGTACTGGAGAACCTTAGATGCAGCATAATACTCCCCACATTTACAGTAGAGCCACACAAGTGCACTTCCGATGTAAATATTGCTTGGTGCAAAATTCTTGAGAATTTGTGCATGCACTTCTTTTCCTGTCGATAAAGCCCTGAGTAAGCCACAAGCTCTAAGGATGCTAACAACGGTTAAGTTGTTAGGAAATATCTTTAGTCTTTTCATCATACGAAAGAGTCTTATTGCTTCTTCACCAAGTCCATTGCGAGCATATCCTGCTATAATAGATGTCCAAGTGACTGTGTTTTTTCTTTTCATCTCATCAAATAGTGCCCTGGAATCCTCGATCTCCCCGCACTTTGCATACATATCCACCAACGAAGTCCCTATAAAAACATCCATATGAAATGCCTTCTTAACAATGACGCCATGAAATTGTCTACCAAATTTCAGTTCCTTCTCTTCCCCACAAGCATTCAAAATGCTACAAACAGTAAATTCATTAGGCTCAAGCCCATCTGCTAACATTCGTGAAAGCATAAAAAAAGCTTCCCGTCCTTGCCTATGCTGTGAACAAACTGTGATCATGGATGTCCAACTAATCACATCCCACTTTACCATCCGGTCAAATACACGAAAAGTGTCTTCCAAATCACTGCATTGCGCATAAAAATACAAAATAGCACTATCTAAAATCAAATTACTTAATCTACCCTTAATTATACATGCATGTAGTTGCTTTCCAAGTTCATAATTAAATGTCCTGCTACACAAATTTAATGCACATACATATGTCTTCGAGTTTCCTTGAAACCCATTCTCAACAAACTCACTAAACAGTCTTTGAGCTTCATCATCAAACCCAAATCTTAGGAAGCCGTTAAGCATAGCAGTCCAAGAGACAACATTTCTATCCAACATATTATCAAACACCTTACAAGCTGCTACCAGATCCTCAGATTTTATATATGCACTAATCAAATTATTGTAAACATAGATGACGGGATTTTTCGTACACTTGACAATAATTGAGTGCACTTTCCTTGTTTCCTCTGCGCTTGAACAAGCCTGAAGCCAATTACCAAGTGTCTTGGAGTCTGTTGACTGATTGATAGGAGCATCAGAATAAAACTCATTTTCATTAACATCCACATTTTTAGGAGATGTTGAATGAGAATGACAATGGGTCGAAAAGGCTACGTTATTGGGAGAAAAACCCAGGGAGTTTCGGCTGAGTGTGTAGCAGGTACCATTGTAGCTCTTTGTTCTGTGAAAGTGTTTTTCGCTCTTTACCAAATTGGACAGTTGAATATCAGAAAGGGAAGGTGTATGAACCTGTATAAATGACAGTGAGAACATCGCCTAGAAAGCCTGCTAAATGCTTCCCCAAAAGGAGCTTTGCTATATATTGGAGCAATTCCTTCCTAAGAAAAAGGTAAAGCAGCAATCAAAATCTACCAAATGTTGGATTAGAAGATCCACTATTACACCTTGCCATCAAAAGGACTTAAAAGATACAATATTTGAAAGAATTTCAATTAGAAAAGAGAACAGAATTGTACACTAAGTCAACTCAGATATCCAAATCCCTTGTACACATTTTGAAAATTTCCGAACATTTTCCTCTTACTTCTAACTGTCAAAACTTTTAATCCTTTTACTGAATATCTCAAGCATTAGATTGTTTCATAGTAAATATCAATCACACAACTCTTCCAAACCATGTCATTATGCCAAACATAGAAATTTCAATAATTTTGAAGAAGTCGAGCAAATTAGAGAGAGAGAGAGAGAGATAACCTGGGTGGAATGGTATTTTTGGGACGTTCAAGAATTTTCTTCTCCAGACATTGATTCGGCTCTGTTAGATTTTTTTCATTTAATTGGGTTAATGGGCTTTGATTTTTAGAATTAAATTGGGCCAAATTGGGTTTGTCAACAAAGGACTAGCCTATATTGCTAGATAGAATGCCCATTTTATTCCACTTGGATTCTGAATTTTTAGTAAGAAAACATGGGAAATTTTTAGACAAAATTAAGCTCCAATACCCCATTTTCTGAAAACAAAAAGTTAATATATACCTTCAATTTTTATTTTTAACTATTTACCCTTTTTTAATAATTTTGTTAATGAACAAGAGCTAATATGTAATAACATATATATATATTTCCCAACGTACCCCACACTCCATGAACCCACACCTACACCCACACACAAAATAAAGTGAAAAGTTTATTCCAAAAAAAAAAACCCCAAATCATTTACAAAGCAAATTATTTAGTTTTTTCTCATCCTAATTTCTTCATCCGAGTTCGAAATGGTAAAAACAAAAAATCAATATGTCAATATTGAGCTTGAAATAGGTATTAATCCTAAAAGGTCAAAGGGGAAGACTTCTACGTCTGCAAATCGAACTAAAGGGAGTAAAAATTCGAAAAAATCAGTCAAAAAATATGTTTCGGAACAAGAACATGTTCGAAATGTATGTCATATTTCTCTATTTGTTTATTTTATTGTACAAATATTTATACTGTTCAAGATGTTAATAATGGTTGCTCTAATTTTTTAGTTTTTATGTTTCGTTTCTATTGCATGTTTATAGTTCTAATTGTTTCTATCTATTTGCGCTTGGAGAAAAGATCTATTTTTTTTCCCTCTTGTGTAGTTCTATTTTGTGCAGATGTTGATAATTGTTGATATAATTTTGCAGTTTTTATTGTTTCGTTTTTAATGCATGTTGTGTAGTTCTGTTTTGTTTTCAAACTATTGCAGTTGGACAATCGATCTATTTTTGTTTCTTATCATGTGTAGTTTTATTTTTAATAATCAAGAGGCGTGCCTTGTGAGTTACACGCTTTGGGCGTTTCTTGTTGATCACAGTGTGTTAATTAAATTTGGAGGACCTTCACTCTTGCATCAACCAGTCTATTCTTACGCTTTGTATGTACCAAATCATACCTTCAATGAAATATATTATGAGCTTCTTGCCTGAACATCATACCTTGAAAGAAGTCCTAACAACTGCTACGTTTGGTTTAGTGTCTCTTTTAAATACAGTCATTACATAATGTGTACGCCTCAAAAAATATAGTTGAATGATAATAATTTGTCCATGACAATTCAAATGGCTTGTATTTTTTGTGACAAAAAATAGAATATTCACTCTATTGTTAGTTAGAATATTCACTTAGTTATTGCTTGTGGTAACATGATATGCTATATATGTAACACCCGAAATTTCTTAACTCAGATGGTCACTTAAAAATTTTGAAATAACATATAACGACTCTAAATAAATTTTTTCGTGCCCTTGAATAGTTTTACAATTTATCTATTGTGGAAAATTAACAAGTGCGCAAGAAAAATTGAAGTAAACTTCCAAAGTCTTAAGATTTTACCGAACTACATTAGGTGTCGCCACAATTATTTGACCAACTAAACGTATATTAACAATTATTATATTTGAACTGTAAGTACATGGCGCCTTAGGCTACAATATTTCAAAAATTTCGACCATGTCGTTTGATATGAGAAAATCATAACCAAAATTGTTTGAAAAATTGTCTCTGTTACAATTGACAATACATGGTAAAATGGCAATAATAAATTCATACGATGTGATTTTTGGGTTATTCTAAATTTTACTAATAGATAACTTATAAATCTATCAAACGTTACTAATTTGACTCAAAAATTTAAAGTGCACAAAAAGTTATGGTATTTCGAACTAAGGTGCAGAAAGATGAAATTTTCATAAACATAATTCAACAACTCCAGTTTCAAATTTCCAAAATAGAAACTTAATTATAAATTATTTTTTCCTCCAGTTTACAATATTAAAAATATATTCAACATTGTACTTAACATTACATCATAAATGACATTACATCATAAATGACTTGATTATATCGATGCCAAAATATAAATAATATAAAATTACGTCATTTCCTTCGCGGTCGCTACTCTACGCCCTCGCACCAATGCCAACTATGAAGATTTAATGATTTTGGAGTGAGTATTTCAAAAGAAACACTCAATAGCAATTATACCAATGTAAGACAAAATTATACAAAATTAACATGCGACATGTCATTCATTTAAATATCAGTACAACAATATATTTTTTATAACCGGCACCACATAAAATCATAAGTGATTACATTCAATCACTAACATAATTAAGTGATTACCTTCAATCATTATCATAAAGGTTAATTACACTAATGGTCCACATTCTTTCAGGTTTGTAACGATTTCATCCCTATTCTTTTTTTTGGCATATATTATTCACATTCTTCCATTTATTCTCAGAGAGGGTCCCCAAATCACAATTTTCATTATTCTGATAATTCTATGACAATTTTACTCATTGACTTAAATAAATTAAAATAATAAGAAAAAAAAATACAATAAAAATATTGCAATTGGGCCCTTAACCTTCACAAAAGTTCAAATAAATCCTAAACAATTTTATTTTATTCAAATTGGTGTTCTTTCCCAACAATAGATTGTTGAAGCATCGAATTTGACAGTTGCAATGTCGAAGTTCACTGTTGAATTTGAAAATTCAAATTGTCGAATTTGATAGTCAAATGTCTTCTAGAATTATGATTGAATAAAATATTTTGGCAAAATTTGTTGAATAAATTCCTTTCATTCTTGGTTATGGCTGTTTGTTATGTGAGATTAAAAAATTTTATGTTTCTTTTGTAGATGGATTTTTCCTACATAATACCGAATGACATGAGGTTTGAAGGGAAAATCAACAGATAAGTTCAGTTGGATATATCGATCTCATATTGAAGAATTTTGATGATGGACATAAAGCCGCATTCAATGAAATCCTTGTTCACATATTTGTTAACATTGGCGGATATGTGGTTATAACTATCCAACAAAATGGCACAAATAGATCACCCGGAAGGTTGAGTGCAATAAGAATTTTGAACCATAGTTTAAGTTCAATGGACAGTAGGCTCGATTTGGAATGCTGGAGTAGGCATTAAAAACCGGGTTGAATTGTCGTGGTGGGTGCATGACTCTTTGAATAGAACAAGTGTTGTCCAAAAATTGGTGGAGGCGAAGAAGCTTCAACAACCAGAAGCATGTATTTTTGTCCAAATTAGAGACCGCGTTAATCGAGTGCACTCGGCATTAGGACAAGTACAAATTGATGAAGTATTTAGAGTCTAGGATTAGAGTTTGGGTACTGATCTAGAGACGTTGTCCTTACGGATAATCTAGAAATATTCTACTAATACCCATAGAACAGAGATTGCTACTTTTCTCCTATAAGGTCGGTGAATAGTTCTTTTAATAGAAGGGACGAGAAATATCATGATAAGCGGAATGCTAAATTACCACACACTTTGTATGGGTTCCCTCTTGCGTTAGAGGTTCGTAGATACAAATGTATAAATAATATAAAACTTCTACGGTATCTTGTGATCTTAACTTCTCTATTATTTGTGTAGATTTGGGTGTTTGAGGCTGTGACGACCTCTAAATTTTCGGTAATTTTGTTTTTAAAATTTTTGCATCAGGTCTGAAAGCCCTTAGTAGCTTCAAGTTGAACTAGAAAATTTATTTTTTAAAAGAATTTAATATCATTGTGATGAATACATGACATGAATTTGTTTTGCTACTTCAAGTCTGAAGATTTCTAGTATCTTCGAGTTTAGTTGGAAAATCAGTTTTTAATGGATACTAGCATTCTTATATCGGTCTTAAGTCAAACATACATATGTCCATTTTTCAGTTTGTTACCTTAACTCCTGGTGCTTAATTTAAAATTATAACTGTTGTGAAAATAACGTGATTGCAAGTGTACAATATCGTTAACAAGTAATAAAGTGGACTTTTTGAGTCCGAATTATCGTTCCCACGAAGACTATCTTATTTAGATACTAGTTTAATTAATCAAAGTGCTAATATATTGTAAATAATTTAAAATAAATTGAGTTGAAAGATTTAAGCTAAAACTTGTGAAAATAACGAAAATAATAATAAAAAAAATCAAGAATTAATAAAATATGATGGTTGAAGCGTTTGGACAAACGAATTCACCTAATTGTCATCTCTAATTCATCATCTCAAGATTTATTCCTAAAATTGTATTCGGTCGAATTCACAAATTTAACCTAATTTACCTCTCTCGAGTTCAAATTAGTCATATGCATTAAATCTCCTAAGAATTCAATTCAAGACCGTGACAATAACAAAAGCGTATCTCTACCTTTTATCCAATTGCCAGATTTTAGTACGTGGTCTAGATTAATAATTTACCTCTCGGTTCATTACAATCCACAAATCAATGACAAATAATGGCCAATTATTTCAAGCATTAATAAAAGAAGTAAAATCAAATACATAAACAATTTATAAATCAAAACTTGAGATTCGAAATTAAAGAATTAAACTTAGGCTACATCGTTCATCCAAACATTACATCTAGCTGTTCATGACTTGGGAGAAATAAAAGATGAAGAGAAGGGAAGACATAACCGGATCTTGAAAATAATAGAGGAAGAAACGTTGAATATCTTGCACCAAGAAATCTTTGTCTTCAAGCTCCAATCTTCAATTCCGTCTTTGTTCTTCGTCTCTTGATATCTCTTTCTCTCTCAATATGATTTTTTTACAAGATTTTACGACCCCCAATTATGAGTGTATAACTCATATTTATAGTTCCCCTAATAAGCCCTAAAAGATCCCTAAAAATCGTAGGTTACAAGTTTCCAAATTGCTTTAGGACTCAAAAAGGAAATAAAATAAAAAGAAAATTTCGTTGCCAGAATTTGGCCTGGGCGAACACCCAGGCATAATTCGGGTGAACGCCCAGGCCAATAATTTAGCCTCAGCCACTTCAAATTGAAGTTGGGTGTTCGCCCAGCTTTGAGTTGGGCGTTCACCCAACTATAATTTCTTCATATTTGCACTCGTAGTCCTTCAAATTTTAATTGTAGTCATCTTAGTCCTCTGATTTCTTCTTATATTTCAATTTAGTCCTCTTTTATTTGCAACCCAGGTCCTTCAACTTTTGGAGGTTTGCAAGTTGATCCCCATCTCCAAGTTTTCGTACACTTTCAGTCCTTTTTGCCTATTTTGCTTTGTTTTTTTCCAATTCCATCCAATCTTGGGTTTTGACCTGAAATAATTAAATCAACATATAATTAAGTAAAAAATCACTTAAGAGCACTTACAATAATCCACTTTTAATGGTCTAGATAAGTGTAAAATAACACTTATCAAATACCTCCAAACTTGAACATTTGTTCGTCCTCGAACATAACTGATCACTTAAACAAACAAACAAATAATATTAAAATATACTATAGTGGATATCTTGCCGCATTTGCCTCATGTTTTTGAAACAATCACACAATTCATAATAAAACTTCTAAATCATGCTACCAAAATCAATCATTTTGACTTATCCGATGCTTAACAGATATCAGTGTGTACGCATAGTCACTTTAATCACCATAAGCCTTTAAGTTGGTGATATTATGCCCCCAATGGTCAAATATTTCCTTTCTCGCTCGTAAAAAATACACACCCCCAACCGATATTCAATTTTCTCACCCTGGGTATTAGCTCTAGACTGACTCTCAAAACACTTATTCTTTTATCGCTCAAAAGTTGGTTAGGTCTAGCCAATACAATTGCTATCTAGATCTGTGATGATTCTCCTTTTTATCGAATGCTTTGGCCATCAAGCGTCCACTAGGTAAGTCAAACCCACTAGTCATCTATATCCCCAAGTTATGCGCACAATGGTTCAATCTTGCTTTTGCTTTTTTTTTTTTTGGATATATATCTTATGTGTAAGACCTCACTCCCTTAAGCTTTCTAGATGACCCTTGTAGCGAGCTTTAGGCCGATGGCTCCCAGGTCTGTTAAACCTTAGGGCACCGAGTTTTGAGAACTCCAATGGACTTTATCACTCGAGTCAACTAGGCTACGAAGAGAGGTATAAGATAATACAAGTGCCATGCCTTTCATTTTTTTTTTTTTTTTGCAAGATAAATAAACAGGGATTAGATTCCTAGCATCCGGTCAATACCTAGATTCCACTTGGTAGCCAAAGTACACTCCACACATATATTACTCAAGCACGGAATCAACACATATCTAAACAACTTCTGCATTGGTTTAACCACCCCCAAACTATTCTCACAACTGGTTAGGTAATTGAGTTGTCAATTGGTAGTTTTAGTTTTCTCAACTAAGATTCACTACTCTTTCACTGTATTCTATTCAATATACCAACCCAGTGTAGTGAAATTCATGACCATAAATCACACTTAATCGTATCTCCTATGGATAAGTAAGTCTATAAAACAAGCATAAGTAGCATAACCTAGTCATAATTCATGAATTGATATCAGTTTCAAATAATATCATCATAGGTCGGCAAGGCTATCCAACATACAAGCACACAATTTTTTTTTTTTAAATAACACACAAAAATAACAAAAATACTCAAAGTCACCCCCAAACTTAAAGTTCACATTGTCCTCAATGTGACAAAAGAAAGCAAAGTAAATAAGAAATAAGGAAAGAGACAACCCGAATCAAAAGGCGTGGAGATAACAATCGAACTTTTAGCTCATCAGTACGCATTGGATTGGAATGACGATGTGCAACCTGAAATATGAAAAACAATAATGATTAAATATACTTAATCACTAAAAAAATGAGAAACGTGCTCTACTTCCTAATGCAGTCCTAAAATTCTACATGCAATGCAATAAACATAAAAGGGATATAAAAATGGGTTGCCTCCCATTAAGCGCTCGATTTATAGTCTAGAGCTCGACATATTGCTAGTATCATTTATGGAGGCTTGAATTGGGCTTTGGAAGTCTTACATTGGTTGCTCTTACTAGCTTTGCATGATTTATCATTTGCTCTCCATATTTTAAATCGACCCTTTTCATCTTTAATTGGTGCAACTAGTCTACCTGTGTCCGGTCTGCAGTTTTCTTGGCCAATTATTACCCCTTCATCAACTTTAAAGCACTCATCGAGGTCGATTGGTTGCTCGAGTATGGTGTACATACTGAATACTGCTCGTTCATCCTGTACCCTCAAGATTAGCTCACCCTTTTCTACATCAATAAGGGCCCGACTCGTTGCTAAGAATGGTCGTCCCAAAATGACTGGCATATTGCGATCCTCTTCGATGTCAAGGACAATAAAATCAACTGGAAAGAAAAACTTTTCCACCTTGATGAGCACGTCCTAAACTACACCCCGTGGGTACTTGATCGATCTATCAGCAAGCTGTAGAGATACACTTGTTGCTTTTACTTTTTCCAACCCTAATCTCCTGTAGACAGAAAGAGGCATTAAATTTACACTTGCACCTAAATCACATAAAGCATTAAAATTCTAATATTCTCCAATTGTGCAAGGTAATTTAAAACTCCCTGGATCTTTTAACTTCGGAGGCAACTTATTTAGCAGAATAGCACTACATTCCTCAGTTAAAGCCACTGTCTCGTTTTCATCTGGTTTTATCTTCTTGGACAACATTTCTTTCATAAATTTCAAATACAATGGCATTTGAGCTAATGCGTCAGCAAAAGGAATGTTGATATGCAGTTTCTTGAAAACTTCAAGAAATTTTTCAAATTGCTTGTCGAGCTTGTTCTTATGCAGCCTCTGAGGAAATGGAATTGGTGGCACATAAGCTTTGACAGGAATTGGCGCCCTTACTTTTGATGATTCAGCAGATTCTTTTGAAACTTCTTCTTCTGATTTCGCATGTTTTTGTTTAGATTCATCTTCCTCAATTACCAACCGTTCATCATTTTTTTCTGGTCTTTTCACGTGAATCTCTGGCAGTTGTACCCCGCTCCTAGTAATGATTGCATTTACCTGTTCTCTTGGATTTGTTTCTGTAGTGCTGGGTAAAGTGCCTAGTTTTCTATCTGACAATTGTAAGGCTAACTGACCAATCTGAGTCTCTATTTTTCTGATAGACGCTTGTTGATTTTGACTGTTGATGTCCAATCGCTCTAATGCTTTATCAGTTTTCTGCATATACTGTTGGAACATCTCTCCTAAACTCGGTCCTCTTTCCTGTTGAGCATTATATGCATTACCACTTTGTTGATTTTCAGACCATCTAAAATTGGGGTGTTGCTTCCAACCTGGATTGTATGTCTGTGAATATGGGTTGTACTGCTGATGTGTATTATTCTGCACAAAATTGACATGTTCTGGAGAGGCCAATAACATACAATCTGATGTCGAATGGTTAGCTCCACAGTTCTCACACATGATGGTTGCTTGGATTGCATTCACTCCTTGTATTTGTGTTCTGACCAAGAGCTCCACCTGCTTTGTCAATGTAGCAAGTTGTGCATTGGTAGCTGATAGACCATCAATCTCATGTATGCCTGCTACTTTTCTTGGAGTGGTGCGATCAGATGAAAACATGGTCTGTGTGTTTGCAATCAGCTCATAGAGATCCCATGCTTCGTTGACATTTTTATTCGCAATGGACCCGTTTGCAGATGAGTCAACTGTAGATTTAGATTGAGGAGATAGTCCAGAATAAAAATATTGAGCATGTTGCCCTTTTTTAATGCCATGATTTGGACATTTTCTGAACAATTCTTTGAATCTGTCCCAAGCTTCATGATACCTTTCGCCCTCCATTTGTTGGAAAGTAGAAATTTCCAACTTCATCTTTGCTACTTTAGCTGGTGAAAAGTATTTATTACAGAATTTTCTAGCCAAGTCATCCCAGGTTGTGATACTAGCATGTGGTTCTGAGTCTAACCATTCCAGAGTCCCATCCCTCAAAGTGTAGGGAAATAACCGGAGTCTAATGGCATCGTCATTGACTCCTTGAAATTGAAAATTATGGAGCATACGTAGGAATCTGGAGAGATGAGTATTAGGGTTTTCAGTCGCCTTTCCATAGAACTGTAAGTTGTTGCTGAAAAGATTAATCATATCAGCTCTTAGTTGGAAGTCGTTCCGACCAAAAGCTGGATAAATTATGCTTGAACGATCAGGAGCTGCTGCCGGAGTTAGGAACTGAGCCATTGGCATATTTCCATCGTCATCTTCTTCCTGTTCTTCATTTTGTTGAATTTGCTGAGCTGCCATTCGGGCTGCTTCTACAGCGGCTGCTCTTGCAGCCTCTTGTTCAAACTCTCGTCTTATTTGTGCATCTGCCATCTGATTTTGTTGCTGGTCTTTCTGTTTTTGGTTGTGTTCCTTGCGTCTTCGTCTGAAAGTACGCTCAATCTCAGGATCAAAAATCTCAAGATTGCCGCCTTGCGTACGGGGCATGCAACAAACACCCTTTTCTGTAGTAAAAAAGAAACAAAAGGAAAAGAGTATCAAGCTAAAAACAATTTAACTATAAAAATTAATTTAAGACTGATAATAAATAAGAAATAAACATGAAAGAAAATAAACAGATAAGAAGGAAAATAGTAATAATAACAATAATAAAAGAAATTAATAATAATAATAATAATAATAATAATAATAATAATAATAATAATAATAAATAAAACAATAAAAATAATAAAACTAACACAAAAAATTAATCTAAACTAATATTAAATAAGAATAGTCCCTGGCAACGGCGCCAAAAACTTGTTGTGAAAATAACGTGATTGCAAGTGTATAATATCGTTAACAAGTAATAAAGTGGACTTTTTGAGTCCGGATTATCGTTCCCACGAAGACTATCTTATTTAGATACTAGTTTAATTAATCAAAGTGCTAATATATTGTAAATAATTTAAAATAAATTGAGTTGAAAGATTTAAGCTAAAACTTGTGAAAATAACGAAAATAATAATAAAAAAAATCAAGAATTAATAAAATATGATGGTTGAAGCGTTTGGACAAACGAATTCACCTAGTTGTCATCTCTAATTCATCCTCTCAAGATTTATTCCTAAAATTGTATTCGGTCGAATTCACAAATTTAACCTAATTTACCTCTCTCGAGTTCAAATTAGTCCTATGCATTAAATCTCCTAAGAATTCAATTCAAGACCGTGACAATAACAAAAGCGTATCTCTACCTTTTATCCAATTGCCAGATTTTACTACGTGGTCTAGATTAATAATTTACCTCTCGGTTCATTACAATCCACAAATCAATGACAAATAATGGCCAATTATTTCAAGCATTAAGAAAAGAAGTAAAATCAAATACATAAACAATTTATAAATCAAAACTTGAGATTCGAAATTAAAGAATTAAACTTAGGCTACATCGTTCATCCAAACATTAAATCTAGCTGTTCATGACTTGGGAGAAAGAAAAGATGAAGAGAAGGGAAGACATAACCGGATCTTGAAAATAATAGAGGAAGAAACGTTGAATATCTTGCACCAAGAAATCTTTGTCTTCAAGCTCCAATCTTCAATTCCGTCTTTGTTCTTCGTCTCTTGGTATCTCTCTCTCTCAATATGATTTTTTTACAAGATTTTACGACCCCCAATTATGAGTGTATAACTCATATTTATAGTTCCCCCAATAAGCCCTAAAAGATCCCTAAAAATCGTGGGTTACAAGTTTCCAAATTGCTTTAGGACTCAAAAAGGAAATAAAATAAAAAGAAAATTTCGCTGCCAGAATTTGGCCTGGGCGAACACCCAGGCATAATCCGGGTGAACGTCCAGGCCAATAATTTAGCCTCAGCCACTTCAAATTGAAGTTGGGTGTTCGCCCAGCTTTGAGTTAGGCGTTCACCCAACTATAATTTCTTCTTATTTGCACTCGTAGTCCTTCAACTTTTAATTGTAGTCATCTTAGTCCTCTGATTTCTTCTTATATTTCAATTTAGTCCTCTTTTATTTGCAACCCAGGTCCTTCAACTTTTGGAGGTTTGCAAGTTGATCCCCATCTCCAAGTTTTCGTACACTTTCAGTCCTTTTCGCCTATTTTGCTTTGTTTTTCTCCAATTCCATCCAATCTTGGGTTTTGACCTGAAATAATTAAATCAACATATAATTAAGTAAAAAATCACTTAAGAGCACTTACAATAATCCACTTTTAATGGTCTAGATAAGTGTAAAATAACACTTATCAATAACATAGAATTTTTAAGACTTTGAAACTAAAACTAGAAATAAAACTTTAAGAATGTACCAAACATAATAATTTATGAACATGATTATATAATCTTAACCACAACCATAGTAAATAAGATTCTCTTTCTTCAAAACATATCGGGTTTCTAAAATTTACAAAATTATGTTTCCCGATTTACATTAAAGAACCAAAACAACATTATAAGAGAATCTTCAAAAGAGTTGGATCAAAAGAAAACAGTTGTATTTTATGTGATGAAGTGTAGAGTTCTTAAAAGCTCCAGAGTCATCGCGTTGAAAATAAAAATCGTATATACTCCGGGCATTTGTAGAAAGTGAGACCAAACTTCTCTTTTTGTAATAACATGAAACTCCCTCCCATCATTGCCCGTCCTACTCCAAGTCCTCAATACATCGGTGTATTATCTATCTATTCTCTAAAAAAAAGTCATAAAACGACTTGTAAGCGGTGAAGCTTAGCGAGTAAAACAACAATCAATGCACAATGGATACCTATATGTTATCATTTAATTCATACAATTCATGAATACCACTTCTTAGCATTAGCTTATAATTTCATATGTGCTAAATAAAAATGAATACATAATTATTCAATATCATAAGAAAACATCATCTTCATATTAACCACCACATTGATACACATATGTGAGGAAAACATAAAACTGCTCTTAATAAAATCTACATTCAAAATTCATCTAAAAACCAATCATTTATACTTGAATACAGAATGCATATGCAACCAAATTTTATCTTGTCTTTGAGCCCGTTCTATACATAGAAACTTGTACACCGAGCGCTCAAACTTTGTGCTTAAAGTAGTACTAAGGTCATCATACTTTTCTCGAGCAATTCTTCGCTCGTTGGGATCCCAAGGCTCTATGGTCTTAACTCCTCAAACAGCCATCGTGGCTAGGAGTTTATAAAAAGGCTCTCATGGCCTCATCTTTCATATGGACCTCGTGGCCGACGACCTTACTGATTGGACCCTAAGGTCCATGAGGCATCAACCTCATTTGGTGTATATCTATGTATAGAACTTAGTTATGATTCATGATTATTTCATTACTCATAAATTAAGACTTCTTAATCATCATAAATATCTCAAATCTTGTCAAGCATGTTTTCATTTCAATAAAACATAATAATCATGCTTAAATGAAACAATAATCAGAACATAACATATGTACAATTTATATATGCTGTTCTGTAAGAGAGCTACTAGAAGCACGTATCAATAATATTAGAAGCATGAATACATGATACTAGAAGCACAAATACATGGAACATTCTGTACCAGATCATCTTACTACAGCATATCATTTATCAATCATAAAGAAAGCCAATGTCCATTCTAGGAGTAAATGTTAAAATCAATTAAGGCACTTGTTCAATCATATAGTATAAGCACATTGAATGTCTTTGTAAAAATATTTGCTTAAGAAAAGAAAATAAATGGATTATCATAGAATTAAGACTTGAACTATAATTGGTCATGAAAATTTAACCAAATGAAGAAGTATAGATTTCTGGTGATGAAGTATAGATTTCTGGTGATAAAGCTCCGTGAATTAATTGCTTATAAAGATACAAGTTATCATTTTATCACCTTAAGAATTTCTGGATTTCATTTACCCCTATTTGAATAAGTGAAATCATCATTTAGAACAAGAAACCATGTTGCTGAAAACTAAAATTTCAAGAAGAAATTCAAGGAATAACAGATTTCAGATAACATAAAACTAGATTTCATTTACTTCTTTTGAATAAGTGAAAATATCATAATTGAATGAGAAATCATGGTACTAGAATGATGGAAATCAGAGAATAAGTGCAAGAAAACACCTACGGTAAATGATGGAAAAATAATAAGTGATTACAATAACATATTTATTGTAACTTCTGAAAATATATGGAAAATATTGCTATACTATCATTAATAAGGGAGATAATTAAGGAATTCTTTTATGGACTCCAACATGGTTAGAACCAATTTCTACAATCCAACATAAACAACCATTAATCACAAATAACTTTAAAAAATAAACATGAATAACTTATAATATACTGTAGAATATTTCTGAGTAAATTCAACCAATGGTCATTGAACTTTAATTAAGTTTCTACTTAACCACTGAACTTTAAAAAGTATCTCAATGGCCACCTAACTTTCAACTGGTTTTCATTTAGCTACTGAACTTTAAAAGGTATCTTAATGACCACCCAACTTTCAACTAAGTTTCTCATATATCACCAGTTACTTATTCGCTTGCAATACCTGACAAAATATCCTACGTAGCAAAAGCTCTTTCAATATAGCATAGCAATATTATTAAATTTCTCTCAATCAGTAAAAGTGCACAACTCAAATACACCATATTTCTTCAATATGACATAGTAATATTATTAAATCTCTCTCAATTAGTAAAAGTGCACTACTCAAATACGCCATATTTCAAAGAAATTGAAAACACTTTTAATTTTTTTTCAACCAAATTCACGCGAATTAGGCATGTTTGAGTAGTGTATTTTTGTTGATAACATTATTACTACACTCTGTCGGAAGATAATTTGCCACGTAGGATATTTCGTCAGGTATTACAAGCGAATGAGTAGCGGGTGATATATGAGAATCTTAGTTGACAGTTGGGTGGCCATTGAGATACCTTTTAAAGTTCGATGGCTAAATAGTAACTTGTTGAAAGTTAGGTGGCTATTGAGATACCTTTTAAAGTTCACTAGTTAAGTAGAAACTCAATTAAAGTTCAGTGGCCATTGGTTGAATTTACCCGAATATTTCCTAACTTACAAACAAAATGAACATATAAAGAAATAAATATTTTACTCACATTATTTTTTTACCTTTGGTTGTGATTTTCCTCAATGACTAAAGTGCTCTATTTATAGGAGTTTTTAAAGGTCGTGTTTGGTTCTACTTATTTCTTCGCGCTTTCACTTATTTAATGTTTGATTGTCAAATTTCGTTATTTCATACGAATATAGTATCGCACTATTAGATTAATTTATTTTTTGATTTTAAATTCTACCAAACAGCCCCTAAGAAGTCATGATTACTTTTTGACAAGTGTCCTAAAATTCATTATTTTAATAGAAAAATAGACAGATTTTTACATTTGAGATGCCATGTTTGGGTCAATATTTGAGGGTCTTAACGAGATCTATACCGAGAGAACTTTATACCTTTGCGAAGTTCTTGTTACAAGCTTCGTAATGAACAGGTCATCCAGCTGCTCGTACAACTCATTCAAAGTAGGCTGCTTGATCACAAAATTTTACACTTAGCCAAATTTCCAGATTTTCTAAAATTTCACTTAACTTTGGTTCAACTTTAGTTTGACTTTCTGTGATTATCTTGACTCGAAAAGTCTACAAATTTGATATCAAAACAAAGGTCTCGATATGAACTTCGAGGTGATATGACATGCATAACCTATACTTTATTGTGCTATTCATATAATGCTTACAAAGTAAGCTCGAACACAGTGATAAAACTGTAATTTATACAATATTCCAGATTTCTAGATTGGGTAATTATATTCGCACCACAATTTTTGTTAACCACACCACATTTGAATTACAATGAAGCTATTGCTCAGTTTTACATTTATCACATTCTTATTATCAATCTATTAATTTTCACATTTTATATTTATCTTTGATGATAGTTTCTATCTAAAACATTAATTAGGAGAAGGTAAAAGATTTTTTTGCATCTTATATTTTTGAATAAGCAAAATAAATAACAAATAAAAAAATTTGACAAAATATTTACCTCTCATTTCAATACACATTAATAGAATATTTAGATAAAAATTATTATCAAAGACGAGATGTGAAAATTAATTGAAAGTTAATGATAAAATGCGACAAATAAAAGTAGGGGACATAAGTGCCAAAATGTCAAAAGTTGAGAGACATTTATTGCAATTAAAATGTGGTGTAGATAATAGAAATTGTAGTGTGAATATAATTACCCTTCCAGATTTTGGTTTCTGCCTTCAATTTTTAAAGTATGACTAAGTTGATCCTAATATTCCAACTTTAATTTCTTCTAATTTGGCCCTTAAAACTTAATTTATATATTTATCTCTACTTTTTAACATCATACACCAAAGAAAATTTCTAACTCTTAAAGAAATTGATCTTTTGAACTTGAAATTTATTAATATATAATAAAAGTTTAAACATGAAATTTTCGGGACGTTACAGAAGCACTGCCCGAGATTGGCCTGAAATTTGGCGAGAAGATTAACGATCACTTTCCAAGATTGCTAAACTGGGGAGCAATCAGGCAGACACAATTACAAACATACAAGAACTTCTTTGAAATGAAGCAGGTACGATTAAATACCGTTTGACGATAATGAAATACAGTTACAATTTCACTGTAATCCATAAAACTCAATTGATAATTCTGTTAATTCTTTACATTTTCCAGCTTCGAGTTCTGCCTACCCTGCGGCCCACAGCGGTCTATGCCACTAGACCATTTATTGCTTGATGAGCCTGCCAAAGGATGAAACAAATGCGTTATTGAATCAAATTTCTTGATTGTGTTGCCATTGATGACGCTCAACCAGAAGTTTAGTGTCTCGAAGTGGAGGGTGATAGAGAGTTCGATGATCTAGAATTCGACAATGACGAAGATCGTTAACCTACAAGGTGTAAATGAAATTGAGGAGATGAATCGAGACGATTATCAACACTGGAAGTTCATTTGCATGATCCGACTCCTTCATTTCCACCCCCACACTAAACCGCCTAAAAACAGTTGGTTTCTTCCACACATAAACATGCCGTCATCACATCATGACCCTCATTCCCCTCCTTGCAGTATGCTCCTCTGATGTTGAATGATTACATGACACGAGCAAAGATGAATACAACTTTGACGAAGTACCGCTCCATTATTGAGATGCAAATATCAAATGCAAGAGTAGATATATTTGAAAATTGGGTTATATCAAAATCAATAGTGTAATTTCTTATGCATATTTAAATAAGAAAATATCACATGCAAGAATTTGAGTAATTGTTATTATTTAGCTGTAAAATACTATATTTTAGTGAAGTTACATTTCTATTATACTTTTGAGTTTGAATCTTAATTAATGTTTGATGGTGGCCATGTGTTACATTTCTATTATACTTTTGACTTTTGAGTATGAATCTTAATTAATGTTTGATGGTGGCCATGTGTTACAGCTTAGTTTATAGAATTTAATATCAATGAGAAGTAGAGTCAGCTCAATTTTTAATTTAGTTAAGAGGTTTCCTACGGTTTTCTATTTTGGTGAAGTCTTCAAATTTTAAAAAATTTCATTCTAAAATTTTTTATTAACGATATGAAAACAAATTATGTTAGTACTAATTAAAAAATTTACTTTATAAAAAAATTCTTTTACTAAATAAAGTAATAAAAATATAATAAATATTATTGACGGAAAATCCAATAAGTCATAAAAATAAAATTTTAAAATTAGTTGAGTTTTTGTCAGTGATAATTTTAAAAAAAAAATTATCTTAATAAATTTAATTTACTGATAGAATTTATGTCGTTAAATAAAGTAAGAAATTATAAAAGGTTAAATATTAACACAAGAAAATTATGTCAGTAATTAAAAAACAATTAAAAAAATAATTTAAGTTTATGAATTATTTTTTATTTAGTAGTATTAAAAATATAAAAAGTTTAATAAAATTTATTTATCGTAAAAAATTTGTCAATAAATAAAGTAATAAAAATATAAAAATTAAATTATTAACGAAACATTTACCGTCTCTTCATAATATTATAAAGAAAAAATAATAATATTTGAACTTAATTGTCGATAATATATATATATATATATATATATATATATATATATATATATATATATATATATGTATGTAAAATTTTGGAAGTGATACCGACGATTTCTTATCGAGGATCGTCAATCGAAGCACTGGTTGTGGACATCATCGACCACATTATCATCGATAATTGCTGATGAATGTGCGTCAGTGATTACTGATGATATCGTTGTCGATAATTTTTTTTATTGGCAATGTTGTAAAGGGAAAAAAATATTTGATCTTAATCATCTATAACATATAAAAAAATACAGAAAGAATAAAATTTTGTAGGTGATATCGACGACTTCCTGTCGGCGACCCGCGACTAAGTATCGTCGGTGGTTGCTCACATCACCGACAACATTATAATCAATAATGCCAATGGAGGTGCGTCGGAGATCAACGACATTATCATTGTCGATAATTTCATTTGCATTACCTTCAAATATTTAATATTGTTAGAATCTCTTACGGTAATATCGTTAGCGATCATTGATAGAATTTTCGACAATAATAATTTGCTCCAATAATTTTTTTTATCCCTAATCTTGAAAATCCCCTTAGAATTTAATATGGGGTTTTTTTCATAAATAACCACAATAAATAAAATATTTCTTAAAATACTTTCATATTTTTTTTATTCTAAAAATACTTTTTTTTTTTACATTTGTTATTTTAGTTATAATAAATGTGTTACATTTGTTATTAACAAATATAACAAATATAACAAAAAGTGTTACAAAAATAATAAACAATATTTTTAGAATAAAAAAAGTTAAATAGTATTTGTTAAATTATTTTATATTTTGTAGTATATAGTGAAATAATCACATTTAATATCAAGAAAATTATGCGGGTAAGTAATAACAATTGAAAAAAGTAATTTTATTGGCGACATCCACAATTTACTATCGACGATCAATGATTAAAGCAATGTCGGTGGTTGTTGACATCACCAACAACATTGTTATCGATAATTGCTAACGAATCACCGACATTATCACTAATAGTAATTTTGTTTGAATCACAAATATATATATATATATATAGTAAATTCATATGCATTATTATTGACGAATTATTTGTCCATAAATTAGATTTATGGGCTTTTCGAGATTAATGATAAAAAAATAAATGGAGCAAATGATGATTCCTAAAAGGTCGATCCCCGTTCCGGGGGCGTTGCCCCCGAAGCGTGCGTCGAAGTGGCAAATAAATTTGCCTAAACGGATTGGATCGGGACTTGTATATTTGGCTAAGTTGACACGGAGTCACTTAGTTAATTTCTCGACATTTTAAACCAATTTCCAACAATCCCCCATATATTCTATTACTTGCAAAAGAGTTAGATTTAGTAAGAGTTGGACAAAAGTGTCCCTTTGACAAGTCAAGTTTAATGTTGTCAAATTTGGACTCAATTAGCACCAAGACGGTCTCATTCCAAAAAAAAAAAAATGTTTTTAGTGTAATTTTTTTTTATAGTAATAGTTCAATATTGAAGTGCAAAAAATTTTTTTTTCCAATAATAGTTTGATGTCCAAAAATTCCTAATTCCACCCCTGACCACCACGTGTTCGAGGACAAGGTAAATTGAAGATTTTGGATAATGCTCTAATAGTTTGTGCATTTACATGTTAGGCCTTGCAAGCCATCATTTGATGTTCTTGTATTGGATGCCTTTTCAAGGAACATATTCTCTCTAGCCTTTCTTGAAAATTGACTTCATTATTTCATAGGGAAATTGGCCCAAATGGTCCCTAACGTATGACATTAGTGTGAAAATGGTCCCTAACCTTTTGATTTTGGCATAATAGTCCCCAACCTATCCATTTAGATTCACAATTGGTCATTTTTTACAGATTCCATTAAAAACCTATCCATTAGATGTGCAAATGGTCCCTCTCACTTTTTTTGTCTTTATTAGTAGGGGTAAAATTGTCAAGTTACATTTTTTTCTTTCTTTCAATTAGTGCAAATGGTCCATAACCTTTATTTTTTGGCGTAACAGTCCCTAACTTATATATTTTGGTGTGTAATTGATCCTTATTTAATGAAAAAGACAAAAATATATGTAGTTTTAATTAAAGAAATTTGCAATTGGATTTCTAACCAATGCAAAAAGTAAAAATGAGTTCGATACTTTAAATTTTTTATTAAAATATAAAAGAAACTAACAAATTGATAATATACTAAATTAAAATCAAACAAAGCCTTAATATATTTTATGATCTCTAAAATTACACTATCTCGAATGTAAAAATCCCCTCCCGCAGGATGCTGGGATTTTTCCTTTTTTTTTTTTTAAAGAAAAATTAAAACAAAAAAAACAGTACAAACATCAAAAATCCAGTTCAATACCAATAATATTTTACTTGGTTAAAGTTTCAAATGATTGCCTTGTAGACCAAGGTTTGAATCTCAACGTTAATTTTTTGTTTTTCTTTTAAAATTTGAGCAATTAGTCCTTAATCTTTATCAACTTCAAAAAATTCATAATTTTAAAATTGGACTTTTAAGTCTTCAACCTTTTATTCATTTTGCATATTTTGTCATTTTTATATAATTCCGCCAACATGCTAATTTTCAATGGGTAAAGTTGGCAAAATATTATCCTTAATATCTAACATAATTTTTTAGACACAAGAGTTTCCTTCATTTTCAAATTCAAAATCAAAGAAAAACTTTTTTCATGTACACAAAAAGCTCGTTAAAATTTGGTTGAACGCACAACATTTAAGAAGAAAGTTGTGTAAAATGTTCTAAGAAGACGACTCTGCAAGTAATGACTGTGGGTTTTTCAAATTTTTTTAGTTAACTCGAACATAATTGTGTTTTCTTTTTCACTTACTTATCAGGAATGAAATTTTTGTATTTATGTGCACGAGTAAATATGATTTCCATTTATTCCTTCAATCTTTTCGATTTTTTTATTCTCTTTACTATTTTATTTGTATTTTTATGTAAGGTTAACCCAAAGTCGATTATTTTTAGTATTTTCTTAACAAAGTTTTTGAATAAAATAGGTATCTTGATTTTGTTTTTCAAATGCCCTCTCTCTCCTTGTCAGCTACCGCTACACACCAACTATCATAGTAGTGTCAATCGCCATAATGTCCCCTCAAACCAAAAATCCTAGCTTTGCTACTACCTTCTTGTGTTTGTGGACCATATGAACCATTTGTGGAGATAATAGAGTCAATATTACGCAAATTGTGAACAAGGTTGATGGGCAGAATAGGGAGTAGAGGATGGTGCAATAGGGGACACTAGGGTGGGCACTAAGAGCATTTCCAATGTTAATGTGTAGAGGTGGCAAACGAGTTGAACAGTCTGTGGATTTGTCAGCTCGGCCCATGGTCAGTTTAGGCTCATTATGGACGAGCCTGAGCCTAAGCCCGAGCCCTGGTTGAGGCTCAATTTTTCGAACTTGGCTTGTAAAAAACACAAGCAGACTCATGTTTTGGAATTTTTTTATTGAAATTTTGAAATTGTTTAAAAAAAAAAATAAAGAGCTGACTAGTGGGTAGCTTGACTTGGCCCGTGAGGCCCACAAGCCATGGGCCGAGCCGAGCTCTCTAGTGGATCAATCCACTAGAGATCAGACGTGACTCTCTATTCATTAGAAACCAATGTCACGTAGATTGTAATTCATAAAATATATTGAAGATGCTCTAAGATCACTTTGCAAGAAATCAAACTTTACAACTCATATATATATATATATATATAAAACCTATACGTATAAATTACACCAAGAAAAGTTCCGTTTTGATTTGAGATCATAAAAGAATATATTCCATATAAGATATTCAAGTTTTGTCCGTTTGTTGAAGAAATTTGATTGATCTATTTTTTTACATTTGTAAACGAATAATTCAATGAGTCAGAAGTTGAAGAATTATAAGAAATAATTTGTAGTACAATTATTTGAAGTATTTATACTTTCATCTTATTTTATATTACATTATTATAAAATACAATAATACAGACAAGAATTGAATATTGGTTAATTGGATACAATAAACCTATTCAATAGTAGACGGACCACCATCAAAATTAAAACTAGTTAAAAGATAGATATTTGAACTTAAAATCTCGTAGTCCCATCGCTTTTAGTCTTCGTCCTATACAGAGGCGGAGATAAGGGGCGGGGTCGGACAGTCTGGTCTTGAAGTGTAATTTTTGTTTTTTTGTAAATAGTAGTTCTCTTTTCAAAAATCACAGCTCCATCCCTGACTCTACACATGCATGTGCACGAGAACCAAGCAATCCTGATTATGGACCACACTTGTTCGACGACGTTCATGTCTAAAAGTGTAAAGATGGGTTGAGTCGAGTTGACTAATTCAACTCTTGGTTTCCCAACTTGTTTGAAGAGTCGTGTGGGAGATTTGACTTTTGCAAGCCGTACAAATCCCCCTTAAATTCTGTTCTATATTCATAGAAAAACTCACGTTTGTTAACCTAATATTCTCACATTGTCTTGCTAATATAATGTATTTTTGCGTGTTTAGTTCATAATTAGGATTAGTTGGAATGGTTTACCATATTATCAGCTAAACTGATATGGCCAAGATAGACATATATTAATTTTTAAATAAAATAGTTTGATTTGATATGAAAATAATAAAAGTCTCCACGTGTCATTAAGAAAAATAAATTTAACTTATATGTAGTGGCAGACATAGAATTTTACTCAAAGAGGTGCGCTGCGTAAACAATAAGAAAAAATATCAAAACGAAGAATCAACAGTTAAAAATTTTCAGTACATTAAAATTGTCTACGACGAGTTTTCATATTCTTAAATTGTTTAACAACGCCATCATTACAAATATTATCAAAAACATCTTTCTCAATCATGTAATTATTCATCCATTCATCTCTAATTCGATTGTGCAAATGATCTTTAATAATATTCATAATTGAAAACACTACAATAGCAGTTGCAACGGGTAAAAGAAAAACCAATTTGATGAGCAAATAAACTAAAGAGTAAATCTTGTCTTTTTTTTTTTTTTTTTTTGTCGCAACTAGTTTTTGTGCAAGGCCACCTTAAAATTCTATATTCGAGTGCACATCCATGATATAATTATTAGTTGATCAAAAAGTGGCACAAGTTGAACATTAGAGAAGTCATTTGAATTAAACTTAGTAAGTTGAACCAATGTAGACTTATCAAAAGTCGAAAATGAATAAATTGACTTCAAACATACCAAACAAATAAGCATATATTTATTTTTATTTTTATTTGTTTGGGGGGTTCTATGCCCTTAATATATAAGTCCGCCCATGCCTACACGTAGAGGTCGGATGTGCTGAAGAATATAAATGAATATATATTTTTAATTTCTAACTTGTTAAACTTTTAGACGAATGGATTGACCTTTTGAGAAAGACAAACAACTGGCAGCCAGCATTTTGCTACACAACAAACCATTAAAACTTAAGTTGAAGAATATCACCCATTGATCAAGACTGTTTACTTGTTGCCTATAATCAATTCTTTTCCATGTCAATGGAAGAAATGGAATCTATTATATTTGCAATTTGAAGATTTTAAAGACTTCTAAAGTCTTCCTCCTACAAGTAGGTTTCCTTGACCATATATACTGTATTCTTGTATTGGGTGAAGTCCAATTAAATCATCTTGTTTTGCACTATGGCTACAAAGGTATGATCATGTATAACCATATATGCAGCCCACAAACCTAAATTTATTTTTTCTTAATTTTTTATTATTTTTCTTTGCAAATGTGTGACAGAAAATTGAGCTCAAGGTCACCATTAACTGTGAGAAATGCAAGACTGAAGTTCTGAAACCTGTTGCCAAACTTAAAGGTACATCTTTCATATTGTTTGGAATTATATAATGTATATTTATCCGCTCGACCGTGGATCAAGATACTATTAGCTAGGCATTACGTGTATGTATTTGATCGCCCTAATATTCTTACATATATAAAGGACTATTCAAGGGATGTTTTTACGTGAGATACGGGCTGAGACGTGTTTGCTTGTGTGTCGTTTTTATTTTGGTTTGCTCAATAATGCTCTTGTATTGGAAATGAGGTCAATAAATCAACGATCTTATAAAAAGAACAACACATGCACAATTGGCAAGTTACTAGGACGATCACGTAACACATACATCAAATGCATGTTTGGTAAGCACAGTACACCGAACAAGTGAATCGAGTATTATACAATCGACCTTACAGAACAGATCACAATTAGTTCTTATACTGGGATTTTTGTTGTGATTGAGCAGGTATTGATGAGGTAACATTGAATGCTGAGAAGGGCACATTAACTGTTGTGGGGACTGTTGATCCTGTGTCTATCATTACAGCCATCAGAAAGACTAGAAAATTTGTAGAAATTACGAGTGTTGGGCCACCAAAGAAACCTGATACTTCTAAACAAGCTGATCCCCCTAAACCTTGTCCTCCACTACCTGCATGTTGCAAGCAATGCCAACTTGTTGGTGTTAGCTATGTTATCTATGATAGTGCACCTTGTTCAATTCTATAAATTTCATATGGTCGCTTATTAATATTATTTAAGAGGTGTATTTAATTGGAACTTTTAAAAAAATTTATAGACTTATGTAAGTTTGTGATTTTTGAGAAATTTATGAACTTTGAAGTGACTTTGTTAGAAATTAATAAAAGTCTTCAATAGACTTTCATTAAACAAAAACCAAAAAAAAAAAAAAAAAAGTTAAGCTAAAACTTCTTATTAATGTAATACTTCTTTCTTCCCATAAAAATATGCTTATTTAATTCATCTGTCTTAAATTATAGTTAACTTTTTTTGTTGATAGTATAGTTAATTTTTTAGTTTTCTAAAATGTCCTTATTTAATGTAACAAAATAGACTACTATTATATTAATGTAGGGATATATTAGGAAAAATACAAATAAAATTTATTGTTCCAACTATAATAATTGTATTTACTTAATCTGTGTGAAAAGAGAAGCACTGTTCTATAAAGCTTGCATAAGCGACGTCTAGGCTCCGCCTAAGTTTGAAGCTCGGTCTCGATGCCTAGCCACACATCGCCGTTGTCTCGCATTCACCTAGGCCTCGTTTAGGTCTAAAAAGTTTGAAATTCGATTTCTACAACTAACCACACTTTATATTTTTTAGAACACTGAATAGAAGTAAGCATATTTTTTTATGGAATAGAAGGAGTATTATAGTTTTATGGAATAAAAGGAGTATTACTTTGAACAACTTCTTGCTGTCCAAATCATCCACAACACAATTTCTTAAAAAAATACAAAATAATAATAATAATAAGTCACCTCAATTAGATTAAAAAATGACATAAATATAAAAAATAAATAATAATATTTTAGTAATGTTCAATAAGAAAAATATCAAATATATCCAACAACCATCCACAATTCTCACAAGTATATGAGAAAAGAAAAGAAGCGTTTTTTATTTTGAGACTCTGGAGTCTTTACAATTCTTACGAGTAATTTTTTTTTTTTTTTTTACATTTGTTATTTATACTTTCCACCAAAAAAATCTCCAGAAATTTGGTAAGTAAAGAATTTCCTAAAAATCATTGTCAATTTGAATACCCAATGTATACTCATATACATTTGTAAAAAGTTTAAATTGAATACTCCCGAGGCTTTTCGATTGAATACGTCAATACTTTTAGTCTTAAAAAGTCTACATTGAATATTCTTGAACATTATAAATCCTTAAAAATCTTTAAAAGTCTCAATTAAATACACTCTTTAAATAATAATTTTATTTATGTTTTTCATCGTTTGAAGATTGAAAGACCGATAGAAATGACGTTCTTCTGAGCTAGAATCCAAATCTCGTCTATAATTTCCTTGTTATTTTTCCTACTGTTTCTATTGAATTGACATTGATAATATTAATATGAGTAAGGGTTAGTTGATTTTGAAAATGCATTAATAGCATGTACTGTTGTCAAAAATTGTTGGGAGAAATAGTTGAATGCACTTCCAAATTAACAATAGGGATGATTGACTTCATGTCATGTTATATGTTATTTTCTTTATACTTTAATGAAGCTCAATTCCCTCATCGTTTAATTACTTAATTGCGTTTTGTATTAGCATAACTAAGTCCAAAAATGTCGTAGAAATAGTTCGATAGTGAAAATTAGGAATCATACCTACCTTTTTTCACAATTTTTAAATATACTTGATTATATAAATTTATGTTAATATTACTAATTATCATATATATTTACTATATTTATTAATTAATCAATAATATATATATTTGAATTCAAATGACATTAATAATAAAATTGCTATTTTTAAGGAACCAAATCTTATCATCAATTAATGAGATTAATAATCAAAAATGACTATAATACTCTTGAACTTATTCAATTTACTACATAAAACACGTATCACATTATCTATCTTCTTGGCTTTCTCTCTGACAAACAAGGTGAAGTCTCCAGAACAAACCAAGAAACACAATCACAATCTCCACCCAAATCTAGAGGCATTCTTACTCTCAAGTCTCGAGGTAATAAAATTACATATCAATTTCATCATTATGAGTGTATTATCATCTCTAACAATTACAATCATAGCATTTTCATGTTAATAGTTATTTATACTGTAAAACAAAATCGGGGGTTGTTCACGAAACAAGGCGCAAAAGAAGAAGGTCACAGTGCCAGTGATCCAAGGGGAGAAGGTGCTATTTTTATTTAGTACCATAAGTTTCTTAATCTACATGAGTGAAATTTATTTAACCAACATTGAATTCTTGTTGTTTCTTGTTTGGGTTTAAAATAGATGCCATACATTTTCTCATTTTTTTGAATTTCTTTTCAACATTTTTCAAAAATTGTTGTGTTTTATTCTTGATCATTAATGTTTAAGTGTAAAGGGTCTTCATATAATTTCTAAAGTAGTTCAAATTCGTCACGTTTATTATTTTGTATTATATGCCATTTTAGGAGCTGCTATTGTTGAATATCATATATGTTTTCATCTACATGTGGTCAATTCACTTCCCAAAATCGATAATTGAATGGTTATTCTTGAAAACAACACTCATTATTGATATAATTGTAGGTTAGCATATCAAGAATTTTTCAAATATGCTGTTGTTCAGTTTTCGTAGCTTTTCTATATTTATTAGGTATACTTTACTTAATCAAAACATACACGATATTACGCCACCCCGTTAAATATATTTCTCATTTTTTAAATGTTGGATGATGAAACTGCTATGGAACCTGAATTGTTACAGCATATTGTTATCATCATTTCCATTTCATAGATATAAAAACAGTAGGACGTGTTACATCGTGATGTTAATTGAAGAATGTTAAAAGTGGGATGTGTTAAATCATCACGTTAATTGAATCATGTACTTAGTGATAATATATGATGGTATATATTTCTCAATATGTTATTGTGCAAATTAGTTTAATCATAAACGATGTTCGCCACTTTGTTAATTCATTTAGCAAATATTGGATGATGAAACTGTTATAGAACCTCACTTTGATATGGCATGGTGTTATCATCATGTTCAATTCATAGTGCATCGCATTCTGGATGTGTTACATCTTTGTGTTAATTGAAGAATGTATTTAGTGATTGATAGCGATTTTATGTCTTTAAAAATTCCGCAAGTGCACGGATCGCTCAAGTAGTAAAATGGATTTTGAGTCCAAGTATCGATCCCACGAGGATTTAGATAATTCAATTTAATCACGCTAACCTTAACCGAATCTAAAGAACTTTGAAAGATTTTGTGTTTTATAACTAATTTAAGGAGAAAAATAAGCAAAACAATTAACCAACGATTTCTCAAATAAATGCAAGATTAAGATTGACTGGAGATGAATTTAACGTTTAAAAAAAAGAAAAGCACTAGAATTCCGAATCCACTTGTAGATGTTATACCTATTATCTCGATTCTTGGTCTTGACAAATTAATTCAGTTATGAAGATCAATATCCCTAGATTGTTCAACAGTTTCTCTCGAATAAAGTTAAACCTATTCATAAGCATGACTCGACTATATTTCTATGACGAATACGAATACAAATGAAAGCATTAAATTTCCATGGATAATTAAAGATCACCTAAAGCATAGCGGTATATTTCTATCCCCTATCGGACTTTAAGATAATTAAAATAGCGTCTAGCATGCTTTCGACCTTTCGATAGTAAAACATACCACAACAATCATACAATCACTACGTATATAATTGTAGATGCAAGCAAAACAAAATTAATTATTCAAAACTATATTGAAGTAAAGTGTCGAAAACCAAGTCTCAAGATAAAAGGATTTAAACGACAAGTTTCATCGTAATTCTAGCGCTAATTAAACTAGCCTAGCATACTAATAATAAGAAAATAAGAAGGGGAAGAACACTTGGAATTCATCACCCGGAAAAGAAGAAGACTTGAAAGAATAATTGGTCGTCGTTGATCTTCGTTCAATTCCTCAAAGAAGCCGTCTTGATCTCCGTTTAATGCCTTCGTCTATGTTTTTCTCCCCAAAACTCTACAACATTTTATGAGTTAATAACTCATATATATACTACCTTAATGTTGCCCTAGAATATGCCAAAAATCTCCAGAAATCGTGGGCCAAAAGTTGCCTAACTAGAGTAGAATTTAAAAAAGGAAAAAAAATCTCGCGCTGTCAAATTTGGCCTGGGCGATCGCCCAGGCCATTCCCAGGCGATCGCCCAGGTGTAGGTTTTGCATTCTGTTCGAGGTGAGCCTGGCTGGGCGCTCGCCCAGCCATAGGTTGGGCGATCGCCCGGCTCACAATTTCCAATTAGGTTGTTTTGATCCTCCAACTTTTCATGGTTTGTCATTTGGTCCTTCAACTTTCACTAGTCTTCAATGTGGTCCTCATCTTTCAATAATGTGCAATTTGGTCCTTTAACTTTCAATGATATACAATTTGGTCCTTCAACTTTCAATGATGTGCACTTTGGTCCTTCAACTTTCAATGATGTACACTTTGGTCCTTCAACTTTCAATGATGTGTACTTTGGTCCTTCATCTTTCAATTTATACCTCTTTTCATTCCTTCTTCTCCAATTTCTCACAGACGGGTCCAAAATTGAAATGTAAAGCATAATGCACCGAATTAAGTCGAAAATTACTAAAATAACGAATTAAAAGCTTAGTTTAAAGACCCGAATAAGTGTACAAAACGCACTTATCAGTGATAACCCCTGATAGTCTATTGTTATGCAGACTGTGTAAAGACATCCTGTTGACCTATGGTTAACTTTAAGCCTTAATGTTTTGATTATAACAAACAAATTCGTTATGTTTTACTAACAATCTTTGTTCAAGTAATATTCAAAGCACTACAAATCGAACTCTCAATGTCAAGATCGAACTCTCATGCCATGTCAAGATCAAAGTCAAATATATACAAGAGTTCAAGCATCTCAAGATTCGAGATTCGAGGTTCAAAGATCAAGATCGAGGAATAGATTTTTTATAAAATTGTAAAGGTATTAACTCTTTAATCCTTAGCAATTAAATGAATGAAAGCTCAAATATTTTTATGCACAAAACATATGTCATTATCATTGCATAAAATACTTTTATCAAAGTCAAAAATCAAGTTTTTTTGAAACTGCAGAAACGGTCATCCGTTTGATCATCCGGTTGATCATCCGTTTGAACAGAGAGTTCAAACGGTCGACCGTTTGGATGAACCGGTCGACCGGTTGGCTGTCCTTCTCCAAAAAGTGTCCGTTCTGATTTTTTTTCAGTTCCAACGGCTAGTTCTGACTAAGTAAACGGTCGACCGTTTGGTCATCCGTTTGGGTCATCCGTCTGGACAGAAATTGACGAAAATTCATCTCTATAAATACCACTTCATTTATTATCATTCAACAACACTTACAAGAGCATTTATAGAGAGAATCATATTGAAAAATTTCATCCAAAGCTTTATTGCATATATACATTCAATATCTCTTATTGAAAAACTTTATTTGATTATATCAAATTCTTGATTCATCATTCTCAACAAAGTTTTCATCTAACACTTGAGCTTTCCTCATCTATTGCTATTCATTAAAGTGTTAGTCTCTCTTAGAGTTAAACTTGTATTGATCATTCATCTAGAGAGAAATACAAATCAATCTCTTTACATTTTTGGGTCATATTGAGGTCCCGTGAAAAGTTCAATATTGTATAAGGATCGGTGCTCCTTGTTTGTAAGTCACCGGATACATTGTAAGGGTTTGGATTGCACCATAAGTCAATCAAAATAGTGGAAAGGTCGTGCTCGTGTTGGAGAGCTTGGTAACGGGGGACGTAGATCATTGGTTGGATCGAACCTCCATAAAAATCGTTTGCACTCTCTCTTCTCTTTTATTTACTTATATTGTGCTTATACTTGAGTGAATCAATCTTTATTTCTTAAATTTCATTTTTAAGAATATTTTTCGAAAAAGTTTGAGAAAACCAATTCATCCCCCTCTTGGTTAGTTATTCTTGGGCTATCAATTGGTATCAGAGCAAGGTGCTCATTTTTTTTTGATTTCACAATCTTGAGTAATGGCTAACCAAAATTTTCAAAACCTTGAGGGTCATTCTACAAATCGTCCTCCCTTCTTTAATGGCTCCCACTACAATTATTGGAAAACTAGAATGATGATCTATATTCAATCAATTGATTATAACATTTGGGAAGTCATTGAGTTTGGTCCATATGTGCCTACAAAAATTATCAAAATTGATGATAAACCGGACCAAACTACTCCTAAGCCTAGAGAGGAATATGATGAAGAGGATAAAAGAAAGTTGTCTTTGAATGCTAGAGCCAAAAATTTACTCTATTGTGCTTTAGACAAAAATGAGTTTAATCGTATTAGCACATGTGATTCCGCATATGATATTTGGCATGCATTAGAGATAACTCACTTAGGTACCAACAAGGTTAAAGAAACCAAAATAAATCTTTTGACAAAAGATTTCGAAAATTTCTTTATGAAACAAGATGAACCTATTGTTGACATGATTACTCGTTTCACCGATATTATTAATGGCCTTAAGGGCTTTGATCGAAAATTTACTAACGGTGAACTTGTGAGCAAAATGCTTAGGTCTTTATCGGAAGATTGGAGCTCCTTGAGGATGTTGATAGAAAATATAAAAGATATCAACACTTATCCATTAGAAGAGCTATATGGAACATTGATGACATATGAGCTCAACAATGCCGAAACAAAGGAGAAAACGAGGAGAAGCAAAGAAGAAATAAAGGAGCCTCCCAAGAAGCAAATTGCTTTGAAATCAACAAATGATGAAGGATCCTCCAATACAAACATGAGTGATGAAGAACTTGATGACTTAGTTCTTCTTGTCAAGAAATGGAGAGGATTTCGAAACAATAGGCGATTTCGAAAGAAAGAGGACAAAAGTGAAGAAAAGAACAAAAAGATCATATGCTATGATTGTGACAAACTCGGTCACAAGAGGACCGAATGCCCAAACAAGAAGAAGTTCATCAAAAAGAAAGCACTTCAAGCTACATGGGATGATAGTGATGAAGATGATCAAGAAGAAGATGAAATTCAAGAAGAAATTGCTAACATGTGCTTCATGGCTATTGAGGATGAGGTAAGTACAAATAACAATGATTCTTACATTGACTTATCTTCTTCCTATGATGAAATTCTTGAAGAATTTGAGAAACTTATGTCAAAATACTCTATTCTTAACAATAAACATTCTTTGTTGAAAAATGTTGTCAAGAAGCTCTTTATTGCTCAAAAGGACTTTGAAAAAGAGAAAGATGATCATAAGTCCTTAATTAAAGAAAATGTTTTATTGAAAGAAAAAGTGGATGATTTAACAAGCATTGTTCACAAATTTACCCAAGGAAAGAAAAATTTTGAATTAATGCTTGGTGAGCAAAAATGTGTGTTCAACAAAGGGGAAATTGGATATAAACCTCTCTTGAAACAAAAATCCCTTGAAACCATTTTTGTAAAGTCATCCAATTTTTCCCAACAAAACATCACATGTAGTCTTTGCAAGAAAAATGGTCATGTTGCTTATAATTGTTTAATTAAAAAGAAATTATACTTTGAAAGGAAACACAAGTGGATAAAAGAATCCACAAGCTCTAACTATCAAGGACCCAAACTTATGTGGGTACCAAAAATCAAAAATTAAAATTATTTTTGTAGGTACCACAAAAAGTCAAGAGCAATTGGTTCTTGGATAGTGGTTGTTCGAAGCATATGACGGGAAATCGATCTTTACTATCAAATCTCAAAAGAAAAGATGGAGGTCATGTGACGTTTGGAGACAATGCCAAAGGAAAAATCATAGGCATTGGAAATATTGGTAATCGTTCTTCTCCATCTATTGAAAATGTTTTATTAGTTGATAACCTCAAACATAACTTACTTAGTATAAGTCAATTGTGTGATAAAGGTTATCTCATTAAATTTGATTCTTCCAATTGCCTCATTGAGGATGCTATATCTAAAGAGGTATTGTTCATGGGGAGCCGAAGTAAAGATGTTTACATCATATCTATTGAATTTGAACTTGAAAAGGAAATAAAATGTCTTTCAAGTATAAAGGATGATTCTTGGTTATGGCATAGGAGATTAGGTCATGTTAGCATGGACTTACTTTCAAAAATCTCCAAAAACAACTTTGTAAAAGGGTTGCCAAATATAAAGTTTGAAAAAGATAAAATTTGTGATGCTTGTCAATTTGGAAAACAAGTAAAGAGTTCTTTCAAACTTAAACAACACTCTTCTACTTCAAGACCTTTACAACTTCTCCATATGGACTTATATGGACCTTCTAGAACCGCTAGTTTAAGTGGAAAACATTATGCATTTGTTATTGTTGATGATTTTTCAAGATATACTTGGGTCATTTTCTTGAATTTAAAAGATGAAGCCTTAAATGCATTTAAACATTTTTGCAAAAGAGTCCAAAATGAAAAAGGATACACCATTACCACAATTAGGAGTGATCATGGTGGAGAATTTGAAAATATAGCCTTTGATGATTTTTGCAAATCCAATGGATATGAACATAATTTCTCGGCTCCTAGAACTCCTCAACAAAATGGTGTAGTAGAAAGGAAGAATCGAACATTGCAAGAAATGGCTCGGACCATGTTGAATGAAAACAATTTACCAAAATACTTTTGGGCCGAAGCCGTAAACACTTCATGTTATATCTTAAATCGAGTTTTGGTAAGTCGAAAGAAAACCAAAACTCCATATGAGCTTTGGAAAAATAGAATTCCCAATATTGGATATTTTAAAGTTTTTGGTTGCAAGTGCTTTATTTTAAACACAAAAGAAAACTTGGGAAAATTTGATCCAAAATCCGATATTGGAATTTTTCTTGGATATTCATCTACTAGCAAAGCTTTTAGAGTTTTCAACAAAAGGACTTTAGTAGTTGAAGAATCCATGCATGTTGTTTTTGATGAAACTAACTCAATTGGGCAAGAAAAAGTCATTGATGATGAAGATTTGGAAATCCCATTTGAGCAACTAAGTGTTCAAAATCAAGACAAAGGGAATCCAAATAACATTGAAAGTCAACAAGAAGAGGAAACAATTATGCAACAAAATGAAGAAGAACCTCATGAAGATCCCAACACTTCATCATTACCAAAAGAATGGAGGTTTGTCCCCTCTCATCCAAAAGATCTCATCATTGGTGATCCATCAAAAGGGGTAAGTACAAGAAATACTTTTAGAAATTTTCATAACAATTGTGCATTTCTTTCACAAATTGAGCCAAAGAATTTTAAAGAAGCCGAGTTTGATGAATTTTGGATCCTAGCTATGCAAGAAGAACTAAATCAATTTGAAAGAAATCATGTTTGGGATTTAGTTGCTAGACCAAATTCACAAACCGTAATTGGCACAAAATGGGTTTTTCGAAACAAACGAGATGAAAATGGTATAATTGTGCGTAACAAAGCTAGATTAGTGGCTCAAGGTTACAATCAAGAAGAAGGTATCGATTTCGAAGAAACTTTTGCCCCGGTTGCTAGATTAGAGTCAATTCGTATGCTTCTTGCTTTTGCATGTCATAAGAATTTTACTCTCTTTCAAATAGATGTCAAAAGTGCATTTTTGAATGGAGTCATTCAAGAAGAAATTTTTGTTGAGCAACCACCCGGTTTTAAAAATCATAAGTATCCGGACAAAGTTTTCAAACTTAGAAAAGCCCTTTATGGTTTAAAACAAGCTCCTAGAGTATGGTATAAGAGATTGAGTAAATTTCTCTTATCAAATAATTTTTTAATGGGTAAAGCGGATACAACATTATTTATAAAAACCAAAAAGAATGATATGATAGTTGTTCAAATTTATGTTGATGATATTATTTTTGGTGCTACTAACATTTCCCTATGTGAAGAATTTTCTAAGTGCATGAGTAGGGAATTTGAGATGAGTATGATGGGAGAATTCAAGTTCTTTCTTGGTCTCCAAATCAAACAAACCAATGATGGAATATTCATTAGTCAAACTAAGTATATCTTGGATATGCTCAAAAAGTTTGAAATGGAAGGTTTGAAGCCAATGAACACTCCAATGAGCTCATCAATCAAACTAGATAAAGACGAGCAAGGTACTTCTGTTGATGTAACAAAATATCGAGGTATGATCGGATCCCTTCTTTATTTAACCGCTAGTAGACCCGATATTATGTTTAGTGTATGCTTATGTGCTAGATATCAATCTAATCCTAAGAATTCCCATCTTAGTGCCGTAAAACGTATTTTCCGTTATCTTAGTGGAACTAGATCTTTAGGTCTTTGGTATCCCAAAGAAACTCATTTTGATTTACTTAGCTTTTCGGATGCCGATTGGGCCGGTTGCACAATTGATCGTAAAAGTACTAGTGGAACGTGCCATTTTCTAGGCTTTGCTTTAGTTTCATGGTTTAGTAAGAAACAAAATTCCGTTGCCTTGTCAACCGCCGAAGCCGAATATATCTCCGCCGCTAGTTGTTGTGCTCAAATCCTATGGATGAAGCAAACTCTAAATGATTATCACATTTCATTTGAAAAAGTTCCTATTATGTGTGATAATACAAGTGCGATCAATTTATCTAAAAATCCCGTTTTGCATTCTCGTACCAAACACATCGAGATTAGACATCACTTTTTACGAGACCATGCACAAAAGGGAGATATATCTTTGGAGTTTGTAAACACCGAAAAACAATTGGCCGATATTCTCACAAAACCATTAGCTCTTGAACGATTTTCATACATTCGACGAAATTTAGGTATAATTGATGAATGTGAAATATGTGGCTAAATCTTTATGTTTCCTATGATTGATTGCTTTATATGTGACAAACATGTTCTAAGATTATCTGCCAAAAGACAAAATTATTGATTATGGTGATTCTTTTTCAACCGGTCGACCGTTTCTTAAACCGGACGACCGTTTTATATAAAACGGATGATCCGTTTGATCATCCGTATGAGCAGAAACTTTTGCCAAAATTAAAAAGGTTAACCGGTTGACCGCCTCAATAAACCGGACGTCCGCATGATATTAACCGGACGACCGTACATCATCCGCCTACTCATCCGGTTGAACAGAAAGTTTAAACATCATTTTTTTTTGGTCAAACCGGTCGACCGTATGAGGTTTCCGGTCGACCGTATAAGCGGAAATCAGGGTTTTAAGGTTAGAAATTTTTCAAATTTCTTCATTTCAACTTCCCGCGAACCACGTTTTCTCTCCAAATCTTCCTCAAATCTTCCAATCTTCCCAAAATCTTTTCAAATTACTTTCAAAATCTCAAAACCCATATCATTTCACGCCTAAATCTTCAAAATCCCCAATTTTTGTCCACCAAATCGCGATAAATCCCCCAAACGGACGATCTTCAACCCTAGGCTCCAAATTCGGTTCCTCAACCATGCCTCGAACGAAAATAGCAGCCAAACGACCTAGGAGAGAAAGGCTACCATCTCCATCCTCCTCCTCCGACGACGACAATCCTCTATCCAAGTGCATCGAAGGAAGTCCGGTTCTCATTGGTAAGAATGTCGATCTTGCCTCCTTCACATACGAAGCACCATCTTTTAACATTGAAAATCTCTTCACGGGTATGGGGTGGGTTCCTCTTCTCACTATCAATGAAAATGTTTACCCCCCCATTATCAAAGAATTTTACAAAAATATGACTTATTCCCCGGGGTCGGGTATTTCATCATTCGTTAGGGACAAACGAATTAAGATCACTCAAGATCTTATTCGAACCATTCTCCATCTTGAAAATGGTGGTATGCGTCTTTATACCACCAAGACAATTCCTCACACCGACGAGTATAATCCCGTCGAAGCTTGTTGTAATGTCACCGGCAAGCATTTTGAGGCTGCCGTTCGTCTTAGCTCAAATCAACTCACCCTTCCTTGTCGTGTCCTTCATAATATCATCGCCCACATAATTGTCCCTCGAAAGGGTCATTTAGATGAGGTGAACCATTTTGATGCTTTTATGCTCGACTCCATTCTCCGAGGGCGTAAGCTCGATTTTTCTTACATCATGATCCAACACATGCACTATGTCCTTAGCGGCAAGAGTTCTAAGGCACTTCCCTATGGCATGATTCTTACCAAAATCTTTCAACATTTCGATATCTCCTTTCGTGATACGGTCACCCTCCTTTCGAAAGCCACCGACACCATAAATATTCTTACACTCAAAAGAATGAAAATTGTAAAGGAGAACGGTCAATGGGTGGCAAAGTCGAAGAGATTTGATGAAGAGTCGGGACCCTCGACTCTACCTTTCGAGGGGGAAGATATCGACGAAGATGCTCCTCCGTCCCCTCCGCGGCAAAGAGCACAAAGGCCGTCGTCCTCCACTTCCGGTCATAACGAGGACCAATTCACTTTACTGCATGGACGGATAAATTTACTTTAATCCTTAGCAATTAAATGAATGAAAGCTCAAATATTTTTATGCACAAAACATATGTCATTATCATTGCATAAAATACTTTTATCAAAGTCAAAAATCAAGTTTTTTTGAAACTGCAGAAACGGTCATCCGTTTGATCATCCGGTTGATCATCCGTTTGAACAGAGAGTTCAAACGGTCGACCGTTTGGATGAACCGGTCGACCGGTTGGCTGTCCTTCTCCAAAAAGTGTCCGTTCTGATTTTTTTTCAGTTCCAACGGCTAGTTCTGACTAAGTAAACGGTCGACCGTTTGGTCATCCGTTTGGGTCATCCGTCTGGACAGAAATTGACGAAAATTCATCTCTATAAATACCACTTCATTTATTATCATTCAACAACACTTACAAGAGCATTTATAGAGAGAATCATATTGAAAAATTTCATCCAAAGCTTTATTGCATATATACATTCAATATCTCTTATTGAAAAACTTTGTTTGATTATATCAAATTCTTGATTCATCATTCTCAACAAAGTTTTCATCTAACACTTGAGCTTTCCTCATCTATTGCTATTCATTAAAGTGTTAGTCTCTCTTAGAGCTAAACTTGTATTGATCATTCATCTAGAGAGAAATACAAATCAATCTCTTTACATTTTTGGGTCATATTGAGGTCCCGTGAAAAGCTCAATATTGTATAAGGATCGGTGCTCCTTGTTTGTAAGTCACCGGATACATTGTAAGGGTTTGGATTGCACCATAAGTCAATCAAAATAGTGGAAAGGCCGTGCTCGTGTTGGAGAGCTTGGTAACGGGGGACGTAGATCATTGGTTGGATCGAACCTCCATAAAAATCGTTTGCACTCTCTCTTCTCTTTTATTTACTTATATTGTGCTTATACTTGAGTGAATCAATCTTTATTTCTTAAATTTCATTTTTAAGAATATTTTTCGAAAAAGTTTGAGAAAACTAATTCACCCCCCTCTTGGTTAGTTATTCTTGGGCTATCACATCCCACAGCAAACAAATGGGTCAAGTTTACAACTTGTAATGTTTCTAAATTTCCTTCTACTACTTCAATAATTATTTTTCATCTTTTATGTATTTCACAGCGGTGATTGTGGGATTTTCGTGATCAAGTACGTAGAGTACATCTTCTAGAAAAAGATAACTGCAGAATAAGTTTGATACATGCATGGCTCGATACAACATGGCTGTTCAACTTTACAAGTACGCAATCGAGAAGCCTGATATACCACTTTCAAGGCTGACGAAGTAGCTTCGGTGTTATGGTTCAAAGACGATGTTGTATCACCTCGAAGTCACATCTAGAACTGTTTTTGATAGTAAATGGAGGATTGTTGTTTTTGGTGAATTTTGAAGTATTAATCTTCCATGGGTACCTTCTTTATTTTGATATGTAATATCAACATATAAGTATATTCAAATGTTTTGGAAGTAGATTGACTACTTAACATATTGAATCGGTCTAATGATATATACACTAGCATTCATCTTCACAATACTTAAATGATGATTCTACTTTTTTATGATCTTTACATTATATTTATTATTTGTAGTATTTATTGCTTCTTGTTCATTTAAATATTTTTGTCGAGACAAGAAAAGTGTTAATTGTGAATATGATTATCAGTTTTGAGATTCATTTTTGTTATCTAGAATTGTATTTTATCATGTTATGTCAATGTGTGATCAAATAATTCATTGATATGTACTGATTTTAATTCACAATTGACGATTAAGAAATGATATAACCAATCATATCCATATTTTGTGAGTCAAGATAAAAGCCTAATTGATTATGTGGACTGGAAAATTGAGCACACACCGATAACCTGTTTGGAATTATGGTGTTCTATCACGTGTTAACAAGTCTGGTGCTTTTCTTCATAATAGCCAAAGCTGAAAATTCTAATGGTAATATTCCTTGTCATTATTATAGGACCAATGGATAACAATTATATCCCACCATCATTCAGGATAATGAATATGGAATTCAAATAAGATCACGGTATTATCCCGTAAATAATCATAAATCATATAAATAATAAATCAGCAGTTAGCTCATGATAAATTAACATCGTTACAATCTGGTTACTAACTGGTTCTTGAACAAACAATACAGTACAATGGAATGCAAGGTAAATTGTACCAAGACAAATTAAAAATAGACAATTATCCAAGAAAATAACATCCCAAATGTATTACAGAATTTTCATTCCAAAATTGCAAAGTTGAACCAAACATATGACTATACATCATTGTTCTAAAAAGTCCGCCTAAGCTTCACCTAGGTGAAGCGCGGCCTTCACGCTTAGTTACGCCTTACGCTTTGCCCTTGCCTTGCCCTTATCTTGCTCTCGCCCAAGCCTCGCCTAGACTTGAAAAGCTTGAAACTCGACTTTCACGCATAATCACGCTTTACGTTTTTTAGAGCATTGCTATACATCATCTCGCTAATAACATTTGTCAAAAAATTGATAAAATTTACATTCATTCTCAATAAACAATGTCCAACATAGCTAGTTACAGCTACCCTTTTTAGAACCATTCCCCTGCAATTATGTACATATCGTAAGTCTGCGAAGAATTCCACTAACCATCGAATTTAACCAACACACTAATCGATCCCATATCTGCAACATAAATTAAACATTTGATACATTGTTCAGTGATAAGTAAACTTCAAACTGATTCAATTGTTTTCCAAGAACATTAACAATATGCACATATATTTATGGTCTAATTCAGTAAAAATAAGGTAATCTACATAGTTTTGTTCCAATTTAATATGATGATACAATTTCAACTTTTATCTAAACCAATTTATATTCAATAATAATTCATTAATTTTTTGGAATTCTGTATTCATACAACAATTATGCAGTGATGTTAAGGGTCTTTCAATAATACAAGCTATTGTTACTTTACATGTCTAGTTCCAGATTTGTGAAAATAAATTAGTCACAAAAATACTTACCAACTAATCATTCAAAATCTATAAATCACAATGAACGTTAAATTCTCAATTTCCACGATCAGGTGACCATGGTAGAAGGTGAAAATCAGAATCCGAGATATATATGAAAAACATTATCATCATAGTTATAATATTATTTTATCAAATTCAGATTACATTTAAAACAAAAGATTAAAACATTGTTCACGTCTACAATTCAAAGTAATCACATAGGAATCAGCTCTGAATTAATAATATTTGATACCTTCAATTAATTCCGGTGATAATCTTCACGCACGGAGAAGGAGAACATAAGCAAAAAATTGAAAATATTTTGTGTGGAAGACGATTTCAACAAGTTTTCGGTAATAATCTTTTGTACCGGCGAAGTAGAAGAAACAAACCCAAAACTGAAACTATATTGTGTGGAAGAAGTTTGAGAATTTCAATTTCCACTGATAATATTTTGTACTACCGAAGGAGTAGAGAGAAACCCAAAATCGAAACTTTCTTGTGTGGAAGACATGATAATCTGGTGTTTGAAATTCAAAAGGAGAGATAATTATGGAATGATACTCATCCCTTCTGTTAAGGCTGATTCTAAAGGGAAGGAAGAGAATTTTTAGCTGGCATTAATTATCCAGTAAATCTAAATTTTTATTTTATTATGTAGCAATATTTTATTTATGCTTATCAATCCAGTAGTTTTGTAAATTACATCAGAAAAGTAGGCATTTATGTTATTAGCCCTAGTTCAATATATATAGAGATGGCAAAATGAGCAGACCCAGTGGGCTAGCCCAAATAGCCCGATTTCTGGGTTGGGCCGTCCCAATAAAAATTGGGCCAATTTAGCCCATTACAACTAACTCACTGAGCTAATTAAGCTGAAGTCGGGCTGGCTGGATAAAAAAAAAAAATTGCCCAAGTCTCCACACCCACACCCAAACCCAAACCGTGACACATGGCAGCAAATGGGGTGGGAGGAGGTTGATTCTCCCCCTTATTTTCGACCAGAAACGATCCGCCCCCCTTCTGCAGCAAATGGAGAGATGCCGGAAACAAGGGGGAGAATCCCCCTTGTTCGTGGCGAAACTAGAGAGATTTTGCAAGAAATTCTCACGAAACCAGGGAGATTTTTTTGCAACCAAATAGGAGATTTCTCTCCCCCTCTGGTTGCTGGGCCCGACGACCCAGGGGGGGAGAGAATTCCTTCCTCTCTGGTCGGATTCCCAAATGGGTGGGGGTGGGGGTGGGGGTGGGTGTGGGGGTGGGGATTTGCCTTGGCGACCAGGGGGGAGAAATCTCCTCTTCTCTGGTGGTGGTGGTGGTGGTGGTGGTGGTGGTGGTGGTGGGGGTAGGTATGGATATTTGTTGGATGAGGAAGATGATAGAAATGGAATGTGAATTTTTTTTTTAATTTTTTAAATTATAAATAGTTATTTTAGAAAAATAAGTTGAAAATTTAAGTTGATCTGGCCCATTAGCCCTGTGGCCCAAAATTTGGCTGAGTTGGCCTAGCAAATACTAGTCCATGTACAATTGGGTCAGGACTAGCTCAACCTAATATTTTGTGTGGTACGTCCAATTTCGAGTTGGGCTGGCCCATCTAGCTAATTTGCCAGTTCTAGATATACACTACTAGTTTCCATTCACGCTAACAACAAAAAGTTTCATTGTAAAATATCAAAAAACAACGAACATACTTTTAATCGCTGGCTCATCGAAAGACCTTATTTGAGCATAAACCACAATTTGCATGAATGGAAATATAAAGGAAGAACATTTATGACATGTTCGATAAAATGGACTAGACACTATTAAAAAGCAACATATTAAAATCTTATTCATTGTACTATGTTGAATGCAGTCCAATACTGCATCTCAAACATGCAATTAACTGTACAATATTAGAGTGATAGTCTTGAGGATTGTGTACATTTGATTTATATGAGAGATTTGATTAATGATCACTAGAAGGTTTGTTATTCATGGGTCCAAAACATACCTAGGAATTTCAGTGTCAAAAAATCTTTTAGTCTGAGGTTCATATCTTTTTTATTTCTTAATCTCCACTTATATGATACCTTTTTTTGGACAATGACCCTTGTCAATAATTGCCCTTTTAAAAAAGTGGCATCAATAGTTCACACAATAAAAATTTATGAAAGATGGAGTGAATTGTGATACTTTCTTCTCATGGGTTTCAGATGAATCCGACAAGCGCGGTGATGTACATAAAAAAAGACAGAAATTTTAAAGTATTTTTCTTTGTTTATCCTATCTAGCTTTGCTCTTGGTCTTGTTGAAAACTGGCACGAGAATTAGTCAGAAAACAAAAATTTTCTTTAATTCATAAAACCAGGATCTTTGCTAGATGTTCACGTATTTATTATAATTAAATACTAATGGATTAGTATTATACCTGAATCGATAATCGATATTGATCTGGATCTGATTCACGAACTTTCTGCTTTTGATTCATGAACTTGGTGCTCCCAACATTCAAGCCTTCTATGGTATTCTCCCAAGTCTGGATTACACCGGCGTGTGGGCACCTTTTAATTTTAATCAAAAATAAAACTAATTTCTGGACTGGTCAGATCTAGAAAACTGAGAAGCTAAATTTCTTCTATTTTCTAACTGATCGAATTGTTCGAATGAATTTATGTCACAAGCAATGTGATATAAATAACGATAAGTGATCTGATTGCAAACAACGACAAGAGTCCTGATTGCATCCAAGTCCAATTAGTTTAGGATTGATTTAATTACACATGTAATCCCTGAACTTATATTACAATTACAATTAAGTCCAAAACTTTTATAGTAACTGTGATTAAGTCCAAAACTTTATAGAGCTACCACAGGGACCTGATCGGACATATATTTTCCAAGCTCCAATAATTAGATTCCGTCTAGTCGACCCTAGACCCCTCAATCTAATTATTAGTCTTTTGCTTTTTCCACTAAAGGCAAGAGACTGCACTCTCGGAATATATAAAATTACAGAAGTTGTAATACTTTCCTCTGACCTACCGTATATATAATTCATCCCTGTCTGAGATCCGATAATTAGGTATGAGCATAAATGACCGTTTTGCCCTTCTAATTATTCTCACCAACTTTAAGTTACATTTTCTTCAACGGTCCTGTGAACTAATCACAGATGTCGAAGTTTAGCCGTCGCTAAACACTGAGCTCAGATTTATAACCGTTCAACAGAAAATACTTAAGTTGTCACTCGACCCATTTTTCAGGGCGACAGTTCCCGACACAAATTCGTGTTCTCTACTTCGCTCATTCTCAAGCTCCCAACTCACCGAGATATTTGATCAATTAAATTGATCTCACCCATTGGTGAATCAAAGAACCATCAAACTAACGAAAAGATATACACAATCCTGTCAAGGGATTTAGATAAAATACTCGGTGATCAAGTGGAATTTAATTATTTGCACGGTCATGCTATATAATTAAATTCGACACATGGTCCGTTCAATACACTCTTAGTGTACTAGTGTCACTATTAATCCATTTCTGCGATAAGGACAAATCGCAAACTCGAATGATTAAATAGTCAACACTACAACCTTCCGGTACAAAGCGCCAACCCTTATACATTAGTTGTGAACAATTTTATTGATGATCAAAATATAAGTTGTGTCACACTATACTTCTCAACGCAAGTATCCAACTTATATTATCACAAGTGCATTGGCACTTTATTTACATACTCAATATTAAACAAATGCAATAATAACAAATGAATACAAACCAAAGTTTTATTCAATATAAAATTGTCATTTCATCACAGCAAAATTATACTATTTGGGCATACAACCCAACAGGTCTTACAAATTCTTCACATACACTGAGAGAAAAGATCACGAGAACAAGTCTTTTAAACAAATAGATAAACTCTCGAGGTCCTATTAGTCGACTTTTGCGTCCTACCAGTTCCTTAAGTAGACTCACCTTAGTAGAGAGAATTTTTTATTTTTTTATTTTTTGATAAATATATCATATATGCAAAGCATTGAATATAGTAGATATACAATTGTAATGCATTTTATCTGTTTTTTTTTTAAAGGAAAGAAAGAGAGCATAAAATTATTAATTGCAAACAGTTAGTCCTCTAACTTTTGATTAAAGTCAAAAAAAGGTTCAATCACACTAATAAATAAATTTTAATACAAGTAGCAAGCAAGATAAGATCCAATGTACTTCCTCATATCTATGGAAATTAGCTCTCTTTCTCTCTCAGATAATTTTAACAATAAATTGTTGTTTTTCCAATCATTCAATCAAGAGAAACACTGAAAATAATTCATGTACAATTAACTCGTGGTATTAAGACTCGAACTTTCATTCATAGAATCTCATTTAAAAAACTTTTCAAGTTGAGTTTCTTTGTTCCAAGTCGAGCAAAATTACCTTTTTTTTTATTATTAAAATCAATCTAGGTGGTATGTTTTATTAATAATGAAATAGACATAGTATAAAGTTTAGAGGGTCGGGCTCAGCCTAACCTTCAACAAAAAAGGGGTAAATAGCACAAAACGTCCCTACCTATTGAGGGTATTGTGGAAAACGTCCCTACCTTCAAAATTTTGGCATTTTCACCCTTACCTACTGGATTTCCAAAACAAAACGTCCTTACCTTCAAAATTTTGGCATTTTTCACCCTTACCTACTGGATTTTCTACGCAAAACGTCATTCAGTCCAAAAATCAGCCATTAACTTAGGGGTAAATTAGTCCAACCATTTTTTTCACATATATATTACTTCTTTTAAAATTGGGGGGCTTCCCATGCAATTTCCAAAATTGCATGGTAGCCCCCGTCCCCAAATCTGATTCGAGAAATAGGAATGGCAGACGGCATTGGGTTGATTAAAGGTGGGATCGTCCATTTGCGTGAATGTATGAAAAAAATTTCAATGGCTGAAATTTAGCAGCCCCAAGAAAACCCAACCTAGAATCCACATCTGCTCGTCGATCGGAGGCCAAAAAAGTTCAAATTTGTTTTGTTCTCCTTCTCTGATGGAGTGACGATCAACCTCTGATTCTCATTCAGAATTCAATATTAATATAACCAGAAAAGGATAAACGCTGCCCTTGAGATTCCAGAACCCAGAGTAATCGCTGCCACCGTGGGAGTGGAGTTGCCGCTTTTGCAAACTGTATTTCTCACTCATCAATCGATTGGGAATCGTGGAGTCACCAGCTGAAGATTGGAAGTCGGGAGAGTGGAAGAGGTAAGAGGGACTGTGCGGCTGCCGGTGGGCTTGCGGCTTGTGTTTGCTACAGGTGTGGTGTCGCCAAGTTGAGGGGCAGAGAGTTCTTCTAATTATTAATCCAACCTAACAACTTCCTACTATGTACTAACATGAAAAAAATTAAGTGCAAATTTTGTATGTAGTACACAATCTTCTTCATTTATGGAGGTGGGAAAAATTCAGGTGGTGGGTCGGGGGGATTGAGAAAGGCGCCACCGGTGGAGATTTGGGGACGGGGGCTACCATGCAATTTTGGAAATTGCATGGGAAGCCCCCCAATTTTAAAAGAAGTAATATATATGTGAAAAAAATGGTTGGACTAATTTACCCCTAAGTTAATGGCTGATTTTTGGACTGAAGGACGTTTTGCGCAGGAAATCCAGTAGGTAAGGGTGAAAAATGCCAAAATTTTGAAGGTAAGGACGTTTTGTTTTGGAAATCCAGTAGGTAAGGGTGAAAATGCCAAAATTTTGAAGGTAGGGACGTTTTCCACAATACCCTCAATAGGTAGAGACGTTTTGTGCTATTTACCCACAAAAAAGTGTCAAAAAATAAATAACCAACCCCAATAAACGGGAAGAACAATGTAAAAGTTAACTTAGCCATACTTCTCGTGAGCATATGACTACAACAGAGTTTGCTTGTTAAATCATGCAATACAAGCCGTAAAATCATCTTTAAAGCGTAAAGCTGAACATCGTATAAAGTAATGCCGTAAAAATATTTTTGAGAAGTTGATCAGATCCTCAACCCATAGAATTAATTAATTATTTTAATTAATTGTGAATCGAGAACTCACTTAATTGGATCCATAGAAATCACCAAAATAATTGGATAATCAATTTGTCAATAATAATGAAGAGAGAAAGAAAAATCCCTTGAGTTGAGGAGACTTCCACATAATGGTGTCAAACTTCATGAAAACAAGACATGATAGATGGAGTCTTTAAACTGTGGTTTTCACATTCAACCAATAATTTCAAAGCACTTTATAACAAGTACGAGGCTCAAAGTTAAAATATACAATGATTAAATTCGATCACAAACAAAAACTTTTTGTTACTTTGGTTTCTTTAGTAGTTTGGGTATTGCTTTGTTCAAACAATGGTAATTATGATATGAGTCTCTCCTCATTAACCTACAGATGAAACAACACAACAAGTAAAAAAAAAAAAATTATTAAAAAAATCCCATCCAAAAACAGACTAAACAAAAAACTTGAAATTCCACCAAGATCTACTACCAAATCACTCTATATTTCAACTCTTCTATCAAATTCCACAAGAAGAAGTGGTTCTCATAATCTTCAATGTCGAAGAGGCCGAGAGATAAAGTCTTGATAGAGAGAAGAAAAATCGTTCACAAAGAAAAGATTATTGATTAGGGAAAGGTTGGGCGATTTATGTGAAAAAGGGGAAAGGGGGTTTCTGAAAAAAAAAAAAAAAAAATAAGCAATGGAAAGAAAAAAATTTAAGGGTTTGGGCGCAAGATAAATAAGCAGGTGCGCAGGAAAGGATCCATCCTATACATAGGCATGCGTCAAGAAATATACCATAAAATATTATCTTTTACGACATTCTTAATATGTATGCCGTGAATATTATATGTAATTAGTAATTTATGGCACATAATTAAGGTATGTAATAAATAATCTATTTTAACGATATTTTTTATATGTACGCCATAAACCAATGCCGTGAAAGACTAAATGTGTTGTAGTGATGTCCAATGTAGTGTTGCTCCGGCTCTTGGAACTTTCAAACTCGTCACTTGAAAATGATCGAGTAAATTTATTTTGGTACTCAAAATTTGAAAAGTTCGTAGCGTCCTTGGTATATTCGCGTACTCTCAACAAAGATATATTACACACTCGATCTCTCTCTAGCCTTTTTGGACATACCCTATCCCCACAAATCACAATACTAATATTTCTAATATATGAATTCCTTAAAAGTTGTAATAAAAGATAAAGGGGGTGAGAACGACATTATTAGCTTTATCAAGTGAGTGGATGCGCAAGAAATAAATCCATGCAGGTTAATATGCTCTAGAGATATCAAGATGTAATTTTGATTTAAGAAAAGAAGAAATAGGACTATGTCGTCATATTTGAAAAACAATAGGACCTTTCGTATTGAAATTAAACTTTTGCTAATTTGAATACGACTCAACGTGACAATTAACAAATTTTATTACAAATGTATCTTTTTATAATTTTGTTTAATTGTGTCTAATTTAACATGCGAAATGTGACTTTATTTGAAATACAGAATGACCACAAGACTCTACTATTTAGCTTTGATTAATTCAGGCCATTTAACCACTTTACTTACTTGCCTTGTGACAATAAACATGGCATGTCGAGGTGGGCAAAATGTGTTACATTCACAGATCCACTACTCCAAATGTCCCTACAAGGAACACTTTTGATTGGCAATTTGTTCATAGTGAAGTATCACTATTTTGATTGAGATAGATATGTCGATGTTTGTTTCAACTACAATTTAAGCTCAATCGAAATCTTTTGTACCAATACTTATCTAATTGATGAACTTCGAGAAATACTGAGTTACCAATTTTTTGTTGCATCACTTTCTAATTGCACTAAAAGTCCTTAATTTTTGCTAAATATCCCGCTTACGTTTCCAACTTTCTACATCATATTTTTATTCTCAACGTTCCATCAATTAACACATCTCATCTCTGATGACAATTTCTATCTAAAAAATTTTATTAGGAGGGTTTAAAAAGATTTATTTGTCTCACATATTTTAAATAAACAAAAAACAACAAATACAAAAGTGCAAATATTTGGACGAAAACCATCATCATAGACCAAATGTGCTAATTAATGAAAGATTGTGAGGGGAAAAAAAGTGGAGACATATAAGTGCGACACAATAAGCAAAGATGAAAGATTTTTAGTAAAATTAAAAATAGTACAAAAAAATTGTCAATATAACTTGCCCTTTTCTTTTTTTAACACATAGGAATAAGTTTTGGATCCAATTATTATTAGATAATAAAAGAATAGTCATATATTACACTAAATTTTTGTGTCGATACTTTGAGCCGAGCTTCCTACTTTGTCATTTTATCTTGATTTTATATTTAATGATATATTTGATATAATGAATTGAACACAAATAAAAGAAAAAGAGTCATATGACAAAATTTATCGATTATTCTATCCAATTATTGCAATCTAAAATATAAACACATGCTGTAAAACCATGTATCTATTGAAGCCTTATTTTACAAACATTTTTTAGGTAAATGCTCTCAAAAGCCTTGTAATCACTTTTAGTCAAATGAAACAAAAGAAAGCATATACTCTCGAGAAACAAACAAACGAAACGAACATAAGAAAGCAATATGTATGAAAACATCGTTTGAACGCACACAGCAAATTCATTTTTCATCAAATACGTCAAATTTTCATAAATGGGTAGTAGTAAAATTTGAACTTGTAACTTCCTAATATTTGATTTTCCCGTCTTCATTTTCAAGGGCGGATTCAAACGGGACTAAATAAAATTTTAGATTAAACTAATATATGAAAAAAAAAATTGTTTTTTCCAAAAAAATAAAAATAAAAATAGACTAAGGGGAAGTCCAACAAAGAAGAGTCGCCTGTATCCGCCCTGTTCATTTCACAGCTAACCAAACAAACCATTAATTAGATAAAGTTTGATTCCTTGAAAATACTTATAAATGAGAAGCAACTGAAATAAAGCACAAAGTTTTCATTTATTAAACATAGGTCATTTTCTAGCCAAACATATTTAATGTCCTAAAATTAAATAATAATACTATTTATAGGTCATTTTCATTGAGGTTATGTTTCTCCAAAGTCGATAGATTCTAAGTTGATAATGAATATATTGTTGGAAACTGGCACGAGAATTAGCCAGAAAACAAAAATTTTCTTTAATTCATAAAACCAGTATCTTTGCTAGATGTTCACGTATTTATTATAATTAAAATACTAATTGATTAGTATTATACTTAAATCGATAATCGATATTGATCTGGATCTAATTCACGAATTTGTTGCTTTTAATTCACGAACTTGATGCTTCCAACGTTCAAGCCTTCTATGGTATTCTCCCAAGTCTGGATTACACCGGCGTGTCGGCACCCTTTAATTTTAATCGAAAAACCAAAACTAATTTCTGGACTGGTCAGATCTAGAAAACTGAGAAGCTAAATTTCTTCTCTTTTCTAACTGATCGAATTGTTCGAATGAATTTATGTCACAAGCAATGTGATATAAATAACGACAAGTGATCTGATTGCAAACAACGACAAGAGTCCTGATTGCATCCAAGTCCAATTAGTTTAGTATTGATTTAATTACACATGTAATCCTTGAACTTATATTACAATTACAATTAAGTCCAAAACTTTTATAGTAACTATGATTAAGTCCAAAACTTTATAGAGCTACCACAGGGACCCAATCGGACATATATTTTCCAAGCTCCAATAATTAGATTCCGTCTAGTCGACCCTAGACCCCTCAATCTAATTATTAGTCTTTTGTTTTTTCCACTAAAGACAAGAGACTGCACTCTCGGAATATATAAAATTACAGAAACTGTAATACTTTCCTCTGACCTACCGTATATATAATTCATCCCCGTCTGAGATCCGATAATTAGGTATGAGCATAAATGACCGTTTTGCCCTTCTAATTATTCTCACTAATTTTAAGTTACATTTTCTTCAACGGTCCTGTGAATTCGAAGTTTAGCCGTCTCTAAACACTAAGCTCAGATTTATAACCGTTCAACAGAAAATACTTATGTTGTCACTCGACCTATTTTTCAGGGCGACAGTTCCCGACACGAATTCGTGTTCTCTACATCGCTCATTCTCAAGCTCCCAACTCACCGAGATATTTGATCAATTAAATTGATCTCACCCATTGGTAAATCAAAGAACCATCAAACTAACGAAAAGATATACACAATTCTGTCAAGGGATTTAGATGAAATATCTGGTGATCAAGTGGAACTTAATTATTCGCACGGTCATGCTATATAATTAAATTCGACACGTGGTCCGTTCAATACACTCCAAGTGTACTAGTGTCACCATTAATCCATTTCTGCGATAAGGACAAATCGCAAACCCGAATGATTAAATAGTCAACACTACAACCTTCCAGTACAAGGCGCCAACTCTTATACATTAGTTGTGAACAATTTTATTGATGATCAAAATATAAGTTGTGTCACACTATACTTCTCAACGCAAGCATCCAACTTATATTATCACAAGTGATCATTGACACTTAATTTACATACTCAATATTAAACAAATGCAATAATAACAAATGAATACTAGCCAAAGTTTTATTCAATATAAAATTGTCATTTCATCACAGCAAAATTATACTATTTGGGCATACAACCCAACAATTCTCCCACTTGCCCTAGAGTATAATCTTAACATACATATACCCCAATGACAAAGAGTTAACCAGCATATAGTTTCTTGTTCTCCGAAGGTACTTAAAGATATACTTTACAATCACCCAATGTTCTAGTCCGTCTAGACTAATAACGAGTTATCATACCAACATCATAACAAACATGAGACTACTCATTGCAAATGTATAAAGTATTATACTCATGTCATCTATCTCTTCAGGAGTTTCTTTAGGAACGCTCCTTAGATAGTTAGATTCTATGTCTGAATGGCAAATTGCCTTTCTTAGAATCTTGCATGGTAATTTGACAAGCATCTTGTCAATATATATAGTTTGGGATAATGCTATCAGCTTGTTCTTTCGATCCCTCAAGATCTGAATGCCTAGAACATAACTAGCTTCACCCAAATCCTTCATATGAAACTGTTGGGCCAACCACGCTTTCGTAGATGATAACATACCTGCATCATTTCCTATTAGTAGAATATCATCCACATAAAGCACTAGGAAAATTACCTTTTTGTCTTGTATCCTTTTATAGACATAGGGTTCGTCGAAGTTCTGATCAAAATCATATATCTTAATCACCTCATCGAATCTTTTGTTCCAAGATCTTGATGCCTGCTTCAGTCCATAAATGGAACGTTGCAACTTGCACACTTTAGATTCATGACCACGTTCTACGAACCCATCTGGTTGTACCATATAGATACATTCTTCAAGATGACCATTAAGAAAAGCCGTCTTGACATCCATTTTCCACACCTCATAATCATAATGAGCTGCAATGGATAAGAGAATCCGGATAGATTTGAGCATAGCTACAGGCGATAAGGTTTCCTCGTAGTCGATACCTTCTCTTTGGGTAAAACCCTTAGCCACTAGCCTTGCTTTGAAGGTTTCCACCTTCCCATCTACTCCTCTCTTTCTTTTGTAGACCCACTTGCACCCGATGGGTTTTATCCCTTTTGGTGCATCTACAAGTTCCCATACTTGATTAGAATGCATAGATTCCATCTCAGTGTTCATAGCTAGTTTCCACAAATCTACATCCACATCGTTTATAGCCTCCTTATATGAAATCAGATTATCTACTTGTTTTATAGAGATCGCCTGTTTGGATTCTCCGACAAACAAGTGCCTAGATGGTTTTCTGATGACCCTTTGACTTTGTCTAAGGGGCGGTGGATCTTGAACTGTGGCTTCATTTAGAATTGTAACATTTTCATCAATGTTAGTATCACCTTCAGGTGGTACAATTACCTCATCACTACCTTGAACATTTTCCTAATCTATGGGATTAGATGATGAATCATTTTTCCCACTCAGATAACGTTCCCTAGGTATTTGCGATACCATGAGTCGTCTGTCACCAGGTTGTGCTCCAGGAATTGATGAGTTGGGATTACTCCCACTCATTTCTTCCAAAACAGCCTTACTTTTGGAATGACGTTCATTAATATATTTATCCTCTAGGAAGGTTGTATTTGTACTGACAAAAACCTTCCTATCTAGAGGACTATAAAAATAGTATCTCCTGGTACCTTTAGGGTATCCCACAAATAAGCATATTTCTGATCTAGACTCCAACTTTTCTGTCTTTCCTTTCAACACATGAGCCGGACATCCCCAAATTCGGATGTGACGCAAATTTGGTTTGCGCCCATTCCATATTTCTAGTGGAGTCTTGGGAACAGACTTAGATGGAACTTGGTTAAGAATATAAGCGGCTGTCTCCAGTGCATATCCCCAAAGTGAGATAGGTAGAGTTGAAAAACTCATCATTGACATAACCATATCTAACAATGTCCTGTTTCTTCTTTCTGAAATGCCGTTCTGTTGGGGTGTACCAGGCGCACTCAGTTGAGAAACTATACCATTTTCTGTCAAGTAGTCCCTGAATTCTCTCGAGAGAGAGATATTCGCCACCTCGATCTGATCGAAATGTCTTTATACTTTTACTTAAATGTTTCTCGACCTCAGTCCGATATGCTTTGAATTTCTCAAAAGCCTCCGACTTTCGAGTCATCAGGTAAATATATCCAAATCTAGAGTAATCATCAGTAAAGGTGATAAAATACTCATATCCCCCTCTCGCTGGTGTATTCATAGGTCCACATACATCAGAATGAACTAGTTCTAACACTTCTTTGGCTCTATGTCCTTTTGCTAAAAAGGACATTTTGGTCATCTTACCCTCCAAACAAGAATCACAGACCGGCTATGGTTCGACCTCAATTGAGTTGAGGGGACCATCCTTTGCCAGTCTCAGTATCCTGTTAAGGTTGATGTGTCCAAGTCTAAGATGCCATAAATAAGTATCACTAGTATGGTATGTATTTTCTTTATTATGGTTTGCAGAAGTATTATTAATTTCATTCGGAGAATAGTTTAATATATAAAGACCATTCATCAAATATCCAGCACAAATAGGAGCTTTATTCATCAAAATGTAAAGCGCTTTATTAGACGCAAAATCAAGAGAATAATCCTGTCCTATTAAACAAGAAATGGAAATCAAATTCCGCTTCATTTGCGGGACATAATAACAGTCTTTAAGAATTAAACGCCTACCACTACTGAAATAAAAATAAATTACTCCTACAGCTCTCGCCGAAACTACTGCTCATGTGCCGACTGTGATAGTGAACTGGCCTTTATTGAGTTTTCTGCTCTCCTGAAGCATTTGCATTGACATGCAAACATGATTAGTAGCTCCAGAATCTACAACCCAGGAATATGTAGAATCAACCACCAAACAAAACTCAGTTATGAAAAACTCACCCGCACTTTGCTTCTGTTTAGCTAGTGCTTTGGGACAGTCTTTCTTCCAGTGACCTTTCTCGCCGCAGCTAAAACACTTGCCTTTCGGCTTTCCATCTACTTTGGTCTTTTTGTTGCTTACTGGCTTGTTGCTAGCTCTCTTTCTTTTCTTTCCGCCTTTGCCTTTCGGCTTGGAATTAGAGGAGCTACCAATTGCTGCATAAGCATTACCACTTTTGGCCTTAAGACCACTTTCCACATTTTGCAACTCATTCATCAGCTCAGTCAATGGCATATCCATCTTGTACAAGTGATAGTCCATAGTAAACTGTGAAAACATATCAGGTAGAGAGTTCAATACCATATCCACCTGAGTTTTTTGATCAATAGCTGCACCCAGATTCTCCACTACATTGAAGTGTCCAATCATGGTTAACATATGGTCCTTCACTGGCGTTCCAGGTTTCATGCGAATGTTCTGTAAGGTACAAATTACTTCGAACCGAGCTCTTCTACTTTGATGTGCAAACATGTCCTTGAGGCTTTTCATTATGTCATAAGAGGTTTCAAGACTGTCATGCTTCTGCTGTAACACATTCAACATCGATGCCAAAATGTAACAGCGAGCCAACTTGTCTGTAGCCACCCACTTATCATAAGAATCCCTCATGTCCTTGCTTGCAGTCTCAGTGGGTTGCTCAGGCCAATCTTTTTCAAGCACAAAATCAATTTTCTCAACGGTGAGAACAATCATTAGGTTACGTTTCCAATCCACATAATTTTCTCCAATTCGTTGGTTTTGTTTTAAGATAATCGAAAATGGACTGAGAGACATTTTGCTGAAAATAACAAAATTATTGCATATTAAAATTGAACAGTGAATTTAACATATAATACATGAATGCACATGTAGATCCATAAAACTACAATAATGTAACGACTACCTAATCCTTGTGATCCAACAGGCCTCTCTATAGGTAAAGTCATCGTGTCCACTGATTAAGCTGGGACCCTCCCACTAGACAAATCATATCTTGACAATAAATGTTCAGATAAATCCAGTATTGCTTTATTTGGTCACCAAGATTATAAACGAGAGCCTCTATAGGAGGTTCGTAGATAATCTCGATTTGAGTGTATAACCTTTGTCTAGATCACTAAATACTTGAAAAATAATCCCGCCATCTATAGGATGATCTCAAATTATATTTTATCTAGATGATCTTACCAAAAAGGAATCTAATCAAACAACCTGAATTACGCAGCCCTCCTATAGGGAGTCCGTTGCGTTACCTGCACGGGGCTAACGCATTCTGTTGCTTATAGATTGACAAGAGGAGACCGTGGGTTTTTATTTAAATAAATACCCGCTCCTACTCAATATTTTAAAATAATGGATTTTTAATAATTATCAACTGTTCACATTAATCAAATTAACATACAGTTTAATTATTGTGAATTTTCCTTTCCAGAAAAATTTAATTTAAATTAAATTAATCGAGGAAAAAACAATATTTCAATAAAATGCATTCTATTCTAAATATCACGAGCGATGCCAAAATTAATTCTATATGACATGATTTACAGAATAATAATATCTCAAACAAATATTTAAAGCATACATTAGCAATAAATCTAACAATTATTTGTGGCCCAAAACAAGACTCGAGAATTAAATTACAAAACTAATTGGGCTCAAACCCAATATTTAAATTTAATCTTCATCTCTAGTTCTTGCTCCAATTGCCAAACAAGCCCAAAGATTAATTGAATCCAAACACCAATTATTCTTAGAACCAAACATAAGCTGTCTATAGTCCCAAACGGACACTATCCTTGTAGCCAAACAAGGTCATCTTCTTCCTTGAGTCTCCTCTTCAAAACAAACAACGACCACTGCCGCCGGAAAAATACCATGGACGGAATCCACCAGATCTGCATCGGAAGTCCAGATCCGACGAGATCGCGCCCAGGTACTCGCACCGACGCGCTGCTGCGCGCGGATCCAGCGCCGGATCAGCACACAGCAGCAGCGCGCGGATCCATCACTAGATCTGCGCAGCGTGCGCAGATCCGCGACCAGATCTGTACGAGCGCAGATCTCCGACGCGACTGATCTGCGCTCGCGCAGATCATCTGGTAGCGCGTCTCTGGCGTGCTGCTGATCTGCGCAGCTAGTGCACCTTCGGTCTGCCATCTGCGCGCAGATCAGTGATCTGGTGGCACGCCTCCGACGCAGATCAGCTAGTGCGCCTCCGGCGAGCTGATGGCAGATCTCCGGCGATGCCGATCTGCTAGTGCGCCTCCATCTGTGTTTGAGATCGGTTATCCTGCTGTCTGATTTTACTTTTCGTCGATCTAATCTTGAATCTTTAATATTACAAAAGTAACTAGCCCCAATTTAGGGCTCACAATTAAATCTATTTTGTAATTAAAAATTAAATCAAGATGATGGAGTCGTAATCCACCTATCTTGTTACAGACTCAAAATAACGAAATACAATGAACAATTGGGGCCACAAAATAATTGGATCACAGTTTAAAATAATACCAATTATTCAATCAACATATAAACAGATAATCCTAGGCATCGCTCGACTAGAACATACAATTATCAGATCTAGATAATATAACAAACACGTGAACGATCTAGACCGCTCTGAAGCCACTTGTTGGAAACTGGCACGAGAATTAGCTAGAAAACAAAAATTTTCTTTAATTCGTAAAACCAGGATCTTTGCTAGATGTTAACGTATTTATTATAATTAAAATACTAATGGATTAGTATTATACCTAAATCGATAATCGATATTGATCTGGATCTGATTCACGAATTTGCTACTTTTAATTCACGTACTTGATGCTTCCAACGTTCAAGCCTTCTATGGTATTCTCCCAAGTCTGGATTACACCGGCGTGTCGGCACCCTTTAATTTTAATCGAAAAACCAAAACTAATTTCTGGACTGGTCAGATCTAGAAAACTGAGAAGCTAAATTTCTTCTCTTTTCTAACTGATCGAATTGTTCGAATGAATTTATGTCACAAGCAATGTGATATAAATAACGACAAGTGATCTGATTGCAAACAACGACAAGAGTCCTGATTGCATCCAAGTCCAATTAGTTTAGTATTGATTTAATTACACATGTAATCCCTGAACTTATATTACAATTACAATTAAGTCAAAACTTTTATAGTAACTATGATTAAGTCCAAAACTTTATAGAGCTACCACAGAGACCTAATCGGACATATATTTTCCAAGCTCCAATAATTAGATTCCGTCTAGTCGACCCTAGACCCCTCAATCTAATTATTAGTCTTTTGTTTTTTCCACTAAAGGCAAGAGACTGCACTCTCGGAATATATAAAATTACAGAAGCTGTAATACTTTCCTCTGACCTACCGTATATATAATTCATCCCCGTCTGAGATCCGATAATTAGGTATGAGCATAAATAACCGTTTTGCCCTTCTAATTATTCTCACTAACTTTAAGTTACATTTTCTTCAACGGTCCTGTGAACTAATCACAGATGTCGAAGTTTAGCCGTCGCTAAACACTGAGCTCAGATTTATAACCATTCAACAGAAAATACTTAGGTTGTCACTCGACCCATTTTTTAGGGCGACAGTTCCCGACACGAATTCGTGTTCTCTATATCGCTCATTTTCAAGCTCCCAACTCACCGAGATATTTGATCAATTAAATTGATCTCACCCATTGGTAAATCAAAGAACCATCAAACTAACGAAAAGATATACACAATTCTGTCAAGAGATTTAGATGAAATATCCAGTGATCAAGTGGAACTTAATTATTCGCACGGTCATGCTATATAATTAAATTCGACACGTGGTCTGTTCAATACACTCCAAGTATACTAGTGTCACCATTAATCCATTTCTGCGATAAGGACAAATCGCAAACCCGAATGATTAAATAGTCAACACTACAACCTTCCGGTACAAGGCGCCAACCCTTATACATTAGTTGTGAACAATTTTATTGATGATCAAAATATAAGTTATGTCACACTATACTTCTCAACGCAAGCATCCAACTTATATTATCACAAGTGATCATTGGCACTTAATTTACATACTCAATATTAAACAAATGCAATAATAACAAATGATTACTAGCTAATGTTTTATTCAATATAAAATTGTCATTTTATCACAGCAAAATTATACTATTTGGGCATACAACCCAACATATATAAGATCAATTCTAATACAAATGGATTGGATATACTGACAACTTTCATCATACTATTAAATTTGTAGTCGATTATATATATTCATGAGGATCAACACAATTTTTTGTTGGGAAATGGGGTTTTTATTGTAAAGAAACTCCAATTCTCAACTATTGTGTGCATGGGATTTAAACGAAAATGGGGACACGAAATAATCGTAATCGTTGAAAAAAATTGAGTTGAACTCTGTACCCACATAAAGTAATGACCCTTGACACAGTGATAGTCTTGAAAAAACGTGTGATATTTCCTAGTTTGAAGAAAATAGATAAATCATCGAAAATTTCACATCAACTAGAACTGAAAATGATCTTCGATTTATAAAGAAATTAAATTACTCGTAATATAAGTTTACTAATATGTCCAAATTGTGCCGACTCAGTTTAAGAATATACTCGTTGTCTACAATAATGTCCATGAACAATATTGTATATTAGCTCATTTTAAAGGATGATACATTTAATATTAATTAGATATAAGCATATATGTTTAAGTAAATTGAAGGTTCTCCCTCCGATGTATAATGATAAACTTACTTCCATTTTCACAAAAATTAAGAAAAATTAATTATTATAATTAGTGTTGTAAAATTATAGATAATGATGAATGACTATTTAGTTGTATCTAGATGTCTATATAGTTATCTACTTACTCCAGAAGAGTGTATTCTAATCAAGTTGTAACTCCCTTTGGAACCCTATAAATAAGGGTCATTGTTATAATAAATTAATAGACTTGAGTTTTGACTCTCTCTATTCTCTCTATTTTTCTAGTTTCATAACACGTTATCAGCACGAGGTTCTAACCAACTGAGTTATCAAAGCAATCCTTCTTTACTATCAAAAAAAAAAAAAAAAAAAAAAAAAAGGGAGGAAAAAAAAAGAGAGAGAAAAAAAAGGACCAAATTGGCAGCTTCTTCTACTTCCCTTCAATAAATTTCCAACGGGCCGGTGGCGGATTCGGCCCAATACGAGTTAACAACTGGGTTGTCATTAAAGTGCCATTTCCCAAGCCCGAAGCACAGTTTGATCTTCTTATTTGGTGATTGGTATCAAGAGAGTTTCAAGGATGTTAGGATGCTGATGAATGGGAAAGGCTCATTCTTGGACCCACTTGCAAAAACCCATGAAACCTTCACAGTATCACAAGAAAATATTGGTGGAAAATTAGTTGGAATCCAATCTCACATTTTTCGGACCATTAATTGGTGGAAGGTGCCAATTATGAGGTTTAATTTATGTACATCTCTTTATCTCTTTCTTTTAACCTATTGGATTTCATATTATTATGAGAAATTAACTAATGAGGTGGTAAAATTATGATCACATAATTAAAGTCCAGAAAAACATAATTATTTATCTTTTACTAATTATTCTTTTAAAAGAATCTTTTTCCTTTTAATTGAATATTTTAACCATGCATAAGTGTTGTTCAATGCACGCATCAACTCTATAGTAAACAATTTACATGTGATTGCAACAGCCTATTATTTTAAATGTACATGCACTATATTTTCATGTTTACTAATGTATTATCAATTCTTAAACAAGATTAATTGTTAATTGTGTTATTTTTCACAAATCCGGTAATATTTCAGAAGAATATTACATTGTTGCTTTTCTTGAATATAACATAACCTCACATATAAATATTCTAGAAGAATATTTTATTGTTGATTCAGAATATGCAAAGATTTATATTACATTAATATTCCAGTAGAATTTTAATTGCTTCCCGAAGAGCCTAATTTTATAAGATCTAATATTCTATAAGAATATTATAATATTACTCCTGGAGAGTAAATATTTATATCAAAATAATAATTTGTTGTAGCTGAATAAGTACAACTTTATAATATCCAGAAGAATATTAATTGCTCCTGAAGAGCATAGCGTTACAATTTAAATATTCCAGAAGAATATTAATTTTTACGACGTTATAATTTTGATATTTTAGAAAAATATTGAGCAGTAGTCGAAATAATATTTTATTGTGTTCTAGAAGAATCACATGTTTCGAAAAATATCATCACATAATTAAATTGTGATATAAATAAATAATTAATCAACTAATGCTTATCCCCGAAGGAAAGCATATAAATCATATTATGTTAAATTGATTAATGCGAATTATAATTGATCGATTGTTTTAGTGAAAACTTTTAATTAATCGATAAATTATTTTGTATTGTGTCGTTGCTCTTGAAGAACAACAACCTTATATTCCATCAATATTCTTGGAGAATATTGCATTGTAATTCCTAAAGAAGCATAATATTACATATATTAATATTTTGATATTGCTCCTGAAGAAGCACAAATTTATAGTATATTAATATTTTCCTGAAGAAGCATAATTTAATTAAACGAATATTATACGACTGCTTTTGAAGAAGCATAAATTTGTACATATCAATATTCCAGAAAAAATATCGTGTTGTAGCTTTTGAAGAAGCACAACTTTACAATTTTAGAATATTAATGTTGTGTAATATTAGAGTGTTGATACTCTTAAAGAAATACTATATTGAACCAGAAGTTCAATATCTTAAAAATTGTATTAATTGGCATTATCGGTTAGACCATCCCGAATCAATATGATGTGAAATATTAATGAGAATATCTATTGAAAACTAGAAGATTTTTCAATATAATGAATTCTCATGTGATGCTTGTTCTCATTGTATATAAACTAGTAGACTTTCACTAGGTAAAATCGGGACTGAATTCCCTACATTTCTGAAAATTATTTAAGGTGATTTATGGGGCCCCATCACCTTCCATGTTGACCATCTATATATTATTTGTATCTAATAGATACATCTACTAGATGATTGTATGGTGTTCGCAACTTGAAGTTTGCGAGATTACTTGCTCAAATTTTAAATTATGAGCATAATTTTCAGATTATACAACCAAGACGGTGATATGTCTTGTCAATACTAGTGAGTCTAAATCTCAAACTTTTAATAAATATCAGTTGAGATGATTTTAAATGGTTTAGCAATATTATTTTTCAACGCCTCCAATTAAATTCTAAACAATTACTATTGAGAACAAAGCGCTTCCCATTTTTGTTTAGGGAATGCTATTTTATATGCGGAAACACTTATACGCATCATGCCAACATCAAAGTTACCCCCGCTATAGTTGGCTTATGGTCAGAGCCTAATATTATCCATATAATATATTTTTTATAGTGCAATATATGTATAATCAGTCCACCAGAGTGCACTGAGATGGACTTTGAAAAATGTTGAGAATACATGTTTAGCATGAAACATTATAAAATATCTTAAGTCCTAACGGGTGATATTTTATAATATGGTTTTCCAAATGTCATTTTAATAAGACAGTTTTCTCAATATTAAGGGAGAGAAATTAAGTAGCTGGAAAGAATACATGAAAATGCTGTATATTATATTTTCTAGATCCTTGCACAAGACAATATGAACCAGAAGTTCGACAAATAACTCATTTGTAAGTTATACAATTGACAGATGCATTTACTGACCAAAGAGATTAAATCAAATCTCATATACCAGCTCTAAATGCTCCAATTACAATCCATTAACATTATATCAGGTAAATTAATGACACGCCTAAAGCGTGGTGACATTTGATTCCAAAAAATTCTCAAATAAAAAATGGAGCCAATTATAAAGATAGTCCTATTGAGGAGGTGTGTATACTCTTGAAGAGTATATAGACATAACTAATTATAAAACCCCAGAAGAGGTTCAGCTAGCTGAAATAATAAAACGAAAAAATCTCGTTAAGTTATGTCATTATGAGAAAGAAATGGATTCAAAACTAAATGTTGTTGACAACAATTTTGTATATAAAGAAGCGCTTTATATTATGAAAGGTAGCAAGGATATTGAAAGAAATCTGTCAAAGAATAAATCTGCCAAATAAAAGAATGTAATCCAAATAAATTGAACTGACTAGAGAAATCTGAAGTTTCTGGACCTATAGTCAGAGCACCTAAAGGTGTATATTTATGCGAAAAGGAAATGGAAAAATGAAGTCGTAACATGTAATGTACGACTTTTAACATTATGAATTTCGCAAAGACTTATGTAAAACAATCATAAGTTGATATCTTGTTAGTCTGTCAATGCATGACATATATGCATATAATGAATATTGTTATAACCAACTCATCTAGCATGACTAATAAAACAATGTATATAAATCCCTGGAGGATTTAATATGCCTGAAGCATATAGTTCAACTTTTCGAGAACTCAATCGATCAAAGTACAGATCTGAACTAATATTATAATGAGGGGAGTAAATACGCATTGTACTCTTTTCCTTGACCAAGGTTTTGTCCCATTGGGTTTTCCTGGCAATGTTTTTAATGAGGCAATTTGCATGGCGTATTAAAAGAATTATGTACTCTTTTTCCTTTACTATGATTTTTTCCCACAGGGTTTTTTCCTAGTAAGGTTTTAATGAGACATATTCTTTGTATAAATGATATCCAATAAGAAGTGTTATAATTCTTATAGTTATGGATGTCTATAACCTACAAAATATTTACTTTCATCATAACTCTATGGTTATACTCCCATGTATTATAAATTGTATATGAGATCCCTGAAGGGAACAATAACAAGATCTATTTTTAATATAATAGCATCAGACCATCATGCTGATTACAGTCAATCAGAGCTAGTGTATGAAGATGATATTGCTGGAGGTTATAACATGGAGCATATTTCACCAGAATTGTTTTATACAAGTTTTGAAAAGATGGTGGCATTGAAGACATTGGCGCACAAGATATAGATAGCTCGATACAAGTTTTTTCTATTGGTTGAAATCAAGAGGAGTAGCTGTACTCTTTTTCCTTCGCTCAGGTTTTGTCCCACTGGGTTTTTCTGACAAGGTTTTAATGAGGCAGCATTTGAGTACTCCAATTTTTGATAAATTTTTTATTGGTATTTTTGTCCCATTGGGTTTTTGTCAAATAACGAATCAGTTATTGTGTAATAAGTCATTCAAGGGGGAGTGTTGTAAAATTATAGATAATGATGAATGACTATTTAGTTGTATCTAGATGTCTATATAGTTATCTACTTACTCCAGAAGAGTGTATTCTAATCAAGTTGTAACTCCCTTTGAAACCCTATAAATAAGGGTCATTGTTATAATAAATTAATAGACTTGAGTTTTGACTCTCTCTATTCTCTTCTCTTTTCTCTCTATTTTTCTAGTTTCATAACAATTAGAACAATTTACTTAAATTTTTTCAAATATACCCCTACATTAATATAATGATAATTCATAATTGTTGATAACAAGACACATTAAATAAAGACATACTAGAAAACTAAGATATTAATTATATTCTCAACAAAAAATTGGACTATAATTTGAGACGGATGAATAAAAAAAGTAAACATATCTTTATAGAATTGAGGGAGTAATTAATCACATTTTGAAAAAAAAAAATGTATAGCAATCAGTTTAAAAGGAGGCTACAAGCCTAAAGAACCCACGGCCTCCATTCATGTATTATATGTCACCTCTCCACTATTATTGCCTTGTGAAAGTGAACATTAAACCCAACTTATAATTTTTCTTAACTATAAAAAAAAATAAAAAAGGAAAAAAGAAAAAACCCCAACTTATTAGATGCTAAAGGTGTCCAAATCATGAACTGTAAGTTAGAGAAAGCTAGAGAAGAGCAAAATGACAAAATGAGAACAAGAAGGCGATCAATTAGATGCCAATAGACGTTATGCACAAGGTACCTTATAGCCTATATCTATGATCAAGCCAAACAACCCTCCCTTCACTTATTCACATTTCCCTCCGAAACATACAATGCTTGTTAGCTTCTGACTGCCAACCTCCCATCCATGGTATGTATTTCTATTAACCAACTCACGTAAAAGCTCATGTTAAGAGGGAGATCACATATATTCACTTAAAATCTTATCTAATTCCCACCACCCCCGCCGGAAATTTCTATCTTATAACTAATTATTATGTTATGCAAACAGGCAGAAGAAGCTAAGCCAGAGTACAACACCCTAAACCCATGGAAAGTACAAGGGAAAGGGGGATTCAAAGCTACTTCTTTCATTTATGGTATAATCAACTTCTTCTTTTCATGAACAAACAGTGTGATGGACTGATGGTTTTCTGTTTCTATTTTGTCTATGTAAAGGTATGGTGGCATTGGAGAACATGGGTTTTGTTGCAAACATGGTGAGCCTGGTCCTGTACTTTCGGCTCAAGCTGCATTTTGATATACCTGGTGCTGCTAACACACTCACAAACTTGATGGGATCAGCTTTCTTGCTTTCTGTTGTTGGTGGCTTCATTTCGGACACATATATTAACAGATTCCATACATGTCTGATTTTCGGGATGGTCGAAATATTGGTTAGTTTTTTTCCCCAAATACTCCTTTCTCCCTACATTTTCTTTCATAGTCAGTCCCAAATTGGGATAAATGAGTATGTGCTCGTGTTTTTCCTTAGGCTCTAGTGTTGATGACAATTCAAGCTCACGACGTTAAGTTGCAACCAGAACCTTGTGTTGGGAAGTCAAGTTGTATTACAGGTAGACCAGCTGTCATGTTCTATGCCTCCCTGTGTTTGTTGGCACTGGGGTCTGGTGGGGTTCGGGGGGCTCTTCCTCCACTTGGTGCTGATCAATTTGATCACGAGGACCCAAAGGAAGCCAAGGGTCTTGCAAGTTATTTCAATTGGCTCTTGCTCAGTACAGTGAGTGGTGCATTAGTTGGAGTCACCGTCATAGTTTACATTAGCACAAACAAGAACAACCATAACTGGTGGAAGGGTTTTCTCATAACTGTTGTGGGTGCATCTGTTGGTTTTATCGTTCTTGCTCTCGGAAAGCCTTTCTACCGCATTCAAGCCCCTGGAGAAAGCCCTCTCATAAGAATCTCACAGGTATATCTCCTTTCTGTCACTCACAAACACGCTCGCAAAGATTTCAATGCTGACTACACCGTCCATGCATTCGAATTAGTGGTGTCAATCAGGCTGGGCCAGGTCCAGTTTCAGAGAGGCCTAGAGTGGCCCACTTATGTGCCTGTGACAGGCCGGATTTTGTGGTGGGGCCCAATTTGACACAACTAACTCCTATGCTAGTGATGGCAACGGGGCGGATCGGCCTGATCCAAATACGCCCCGCAATAATTGTAGGAGATCCAAATCCGCCCCACGATCCACCATTTTTCGGGGCGGATCGGGGCGGATCGGATACGGATCGGAGCGGATCAGAGCCTTGATCCGTATACTGATCCATATATTTTTTCTTTTTTCTTTTTTTTTTTTTTTTGGCATTCAAAAAATTTAAAATATATTGAAACAAGCTTTACTACTATACTATAAAGTTTAAACAAAATTCTAAAATACATTAACTACTTAATTAAATGTCCAAAAGAAAAAAACGACATCAATTACTTAATTAAAAATTGAATACTCCGAAATTAAATCTTTTTTTTTAATTCGGGGCGGGGCGGATCGGGGCAGCCCCGATCCGATCCGCCCCGAGATCCGTGGCGGATCACGGATATCTGCCCCGATCCGCGGATCAAGTATTTTTCGCTTCATTCGGATCGAGTATCCATCGGATTCGGGGCGGATCGGATATTTTTGCATAGGACCTATGCATTGGACCGACTCAGAACGACAGCATGGAAATTTTCCATTTTTGGTCATGACTTGTTATATCACAATTTAAGATTTTAACAAAACAAATAATGGTTCTCAGGTTATTGTTGTGTCAATAAAGAATAGGAAGTTGCCACTTCCAGAGAGCCCCAGTGAATTGTACGAGATTAATGAGAAAGAATCAACTTTCAAAGAGGCAAAGATTGTCCATACTGAAGAATTTAGGTACTTTTTTCCTTCTCTCCTTAATGATGAAAGTAGTAATCTCCTTCTTGGAATACCCCAACCCGCTTGGATTTAAATACATCATAGTGTCATTGATACGAGTCAGGTGCCATTTTAGCTTATGGAACAGAATTAGACACAATTATCTGTTATCATGTTTAGTAAGCAGGCAGGACTTGAAACTACTATGAACAAGATTTTAACTTTTTTTCTTATTTAATATTGTCCAATCATATGTAGCAATGTGTACATGCACTCAAGATGTGTTTGGACAGTTTGGTATACCGTATTGGAGTAGGGAGGATGGGATTAGGGGGGTTAGGATTGGGGAGATTGTATTAAGGTGAATTATGATATATTATTAGAATATGGCGTTTGGTGATACACCGTATTAAAGAATATACAAGTATTGAAAATAAAAAAAAACTTAAGACAATATTTTTGTCTAAGCCTAAAAAAGTGTAAAGTTAATTTAAAGAGAAAATAACATATTTTAGTCATCAGCATTTAAAAAACGCAAGGACATACCACTGGCTTTTAAAAATAGCACCAAACATTCCAACGATTAATGAAAGGGTAATTATATTTACACTGCAAAATTTATTTGTTGCACCACATTTTAATTGTATTTAAGGTAATCAATCTTTATTCATTGTAGCACTTATGTCATCAACTTTTTTTGTCGTTTTTTTTTATCTTCAATCTTCAATTAATTAGCACATCTCGCCTTTAATAAAAGTTCATGTCCAAAAAGTCCGTTTGTAAGGAGTAAAACTACTTATTTACCCATCATATATATATATTTTTAAAAAGAATAAATACAAAATTGTGATAAAATATTTTTATCTTATTTCAAAGCACGCAAAATAGAATATTTTAACAAAAATCATCATCAATAACGAGATGTACTAATTAATTAGAAAGTTAAAGATAATAATTTGATGGAAAAAATGTTAGGGACATAAGTTTTACAATAGGCAAAGATTGAGAACTTTAAATTTAATTAAAATGTGGTGCAACAAAGAAAAACTTGGTGGCAATATAATCACCCTTAATGAAATAGGCATAGTAGGTTCTTTATGACGAAATTATCCTCCATTTTAAATAAACAAAAATAAAATAAAATAAATAACTAAATGTACCACAAAAATAAAAAATAACAAAGAAATTATCTTCTTTATCAAATCACAAAATCCAAAATCCATCACCACCCCAAAAATCCCAAAATCTACCATAATTGTTAATTCCATTTAAATCATATCAAAGACAATTCGGCTTTTAATCCCCCATTAAATCCCATATTAGATTTAGATATATTTGTTGTAGTAAAAGTGATGAATCTTAAGAGTCTCCTTTAATTGTGCGAAGAACCTCAAAAAACAGAAAATCCAATAGATGAAAAATATTTTCAAATAGCCTACAATTATGGATTAGGAAAGGATAAAAAGAGTCAATGGATGCTCGTGCAAAGAATCCTTGGACAAATCACAAAGCTTAATTCCAGATTCCACTCCATCTATCCCACAATTTGTGTTGCTAAGGCCATTCCAATCAACATACAACAAGAAAAACCCAGAAAAACATATGGTAAAAGCCAAACTCAAAAGCTCAAATATCCACTTTATGATAATGCACCAAAGGCCTTTCTTAGTGTAATAGCTGTAAATCCTTTGAAATAGGTAAAGGTCACCAATTGACCATAATTATTAATTCCATTTAAATCATAATTTTTTGGGATGGTTGATTTTGGGAATTTTGGATTTTTGTAGATGGTGGTAGATTTTGAATTTTGGGGTTTGAAAAAGAAGATGGTATGTTTGTTATTTTTATTTTTTATTTTTTAAAGGTACATTTGGTTATTTTTCTATTCTTTTTTGTCTTTTTCTTGGTTTTGGTTTTTTTATTTATTTAAAAGAGAGGGCAATTTTGTCATAAATGACCCACCATGCCTATTTATTCAAACGTTGAGGGTGTCCGGTGCTATTTTTAAAGGTAAAGGGGTGAATCTCTTACGTTTTTGAAAAGTTAAAGACCAAATATGCTATTTTCCCTAATATAAATAACTTTATGTCTATAAATATGTTTGATAACTTATATTTCTTTTAATTTTAAGCAAAAAATTAATTTGTTAAAACTTAAAAGTAATTCTTATGTTTGTGTCAAAATAGGTGACTTGCTTGTTTGGTGAAAAATGTTTTTTATTTTAAAACTTACTTATGTACTTATCAGTTAAGATACCTATTTACTTATAAATATATTTACTTATAAGTGAATATACTTATTTACTTACAAGTAAAACACTTATTTGTATATAAACATATTTGGATCACTTACTTTCTTATTACCTTTAAATAAAAAAAGTTATTTTTTTAAAAAATAACTCTTAAATTTCTATCAAAATAAGTAACTTCCTTATTTTTAACTTTGATTAGTAAAGAAAGTTATTTATTTCAACATATACTTATTTGCTGATAAGTAAATTTACATATTTCAATTCAACTAACTTACATATTTCGATTCAACTAACTTTTTCCCCATTATTCATCACCCATCCCATTGTTCTATACGTGTGTGAATAAAGGAGAATAAGCTCCCCGGATTAACTTTAATCTAGGTATTATTTGCGTCAAACACCGGATAGGATTTAATTAATCCTTATCCAGCGTAATATGGCATGCCATAAGTTCCCCCAGTGTTCTAATCCCTTAATCTACTGCAACTGCATTGAAAAACTAAGCAGCTGCAGAACTACCTCAATTTTTTCAAAGCAGGAGACTCCAATTCAGTCTTTTGACATTATTTTGAATCATGCAACTTAAATCATCAAGATATTGAGTAAACTGGACCAGAATCATACAGACTATGTACCTTAATGCATTCTTTAATTTGCTAATGGCTGCTGATTCCTTTGATATCACGAAATTCATTGCCGAGACATTGCCGAGTTCCTTTATAATATTCTATCCTCTTTATCAGAAAACATAGAATAATATGTACAGATGCAATTCTTCATTGCATAACCTATTGTACATACATACTTGGTCTTCCATTTACACACAGTATCAAAAAGTTACAACCTGTTGATGAATCATTTTTTTTTTTGCAATTTGATTACATTTAATGAAGAATTTAGAGCTTATTTGGTACAAATTATAATGGGTTTTTAGTTTTCTATTATTTGACTGAAAATAACCAAAATTAAAGCACAATATATATACTAGTTTTTTTATTCGTGCATTGCATGTAGGCTGTACGTAGGCATTGTTTGAATATATATAGATAAAAAAAATTAGTATAAAAAATATCAAATGTAGATTTAAAAAAAATTGTTGGCTTTGGTTTTGTCGAGTTTGTCTGTTACTCGACTAAACCAAAGCCAAAAAAAAAAGTCAAAAATAACAATTGGACTTTCTAAGCTTAAAAAAAAAAATCTTGACTATGATTTTGTCGAATTACTCGACAAAACCAAAGCTAAATCTAAAAAAAAACGCCAATAAAAAAATTGCAGCTACAATGTTAAAACGGTGTCGTATTGGACGAAAAAACTAAAGTGAAAAAATTTAAGACTGCAATATTATATATACTCGAAAAAAAAAAGACAAAAACTCACATCTAACCACTCGACAAAACTATATATAAAAAAAATGATTTCAAAAGTAATGTTGTCGATGGCGTGAATAGTTAATTCCTAATTCACTCTTATTTTTTTTGTTCAAAAAAAAATTTTGATTCTTAAACATATGCAGCATTTATTTAGAATAATCTATAAAAAAAAAATTTGAAAGATATAAAAAATTTACCTTACAATTCAAAAGGTAAACTGAATTAAAATCGAAAAAAAAGTAAAGTAAAGTAAAGTCAAAATGGGCTAAAAGCCCATTTTGATTGATATGGGTATGTGTTTGTCGAGTTGCTCGACAAACACACACCCAAAGTATTAAAAAAAAAAATTAAGAAATGTAAAAGCCCATTTTAATTTAAGATATGGGTATGTGTTTGTCGAGTTGCCCGACAAACTCACACCCAAATTATATTATATTTTTTATATATACATCTATACTATAATATAAGTGTCTATCACATGTTTAATATTCACACTTCAATCAATGCGACGTCGTTTTGTTAATTTAGTTTTCCTAATTTCGTCTAAATCTCACTATTTTGTCCTAATCTTTTGACACTTTTTTATAATAAATTAATATATTTGGCCGCAATGTTTGACTTCTTCATCTTTTCTTTTCTTTTATTTATTTTAATATACAAATATTAGTGTCTTTTAGCCGCAATTATTGACTTCTTATATATTATAGTAAATATATATTCATTTTTCCCTTAATAAGTCATCACATTTGGTGCTTTTTTATTCCCATTTGCTATGGGGAACAAGGGACGAAATACAATCGATTCCTAAAGGTTTTGGTAAATTTCATTTTCTCTAACCTGAGTGTTGACAAGGTCCTCATATCCTATATTTATATCAGCCATGAGTACCTTTGAAAAATTCACAATGAACAGGTTAAGACAAATTGGTAGAAGTTTTATCCAATGAAACATATTTGCATGAGAATGAAGGCGAGAAAGAACCTGGAAAACTACAACAATGTGTTCTTCCGGAGATTGTGGCATTTCATGCATGAGTTTGTCCAACAGCTTGATAGGAGCTCCAAACTCATAATCCTTTCCATACTGGAATTTTATGTAAATTGAAATAAAGGGATAATAACAAAAACATGAATCAAAGTATATGTGATAGTTGTTTTAAATAACATCTTCCTTTTCTTGTATATTAAAACAAAATTGCAACTCATTTATAACTGGAGTATCCAAACCCGTAAAAGGTAATAATGAAAATACTAATAGACACAGAGAGCTAAAGAAACTTGTAAAACACATGAACATAAAGAAATTTTTTTTATCCCCAGTTGCTATGGGGAACAAATGACGAAATACAATCGATTCCTAAAGGTTTTGGTAAATTTCTTTTTCTCTAAACTGCAGTTTTTGTTATCCAACTTAAATATTTTCTGTAGCTTATACATTAGGTATTTTTACATAATTCCAGTTGGAGACGATATTCCTATGAGTTACCTAACTATTGGCTTTGGTTTCACATAATTTTATGTTATATAACTCAAGTTATGGACAATTTTGTAAATTGTGACAACATTGATCCGAGAAACTGCCTTGGATGTTTCGGTTAGCATTTTAGTATTTCGAAACATGCCGTCGAATTATCAAATTTTTATATGTGGTAGCTACATGGGTATTCTACGTTCCGTGAAAATTTCGTATTGTTCGGTGATCGTTTTCTATGTCAAAGAAATATTTTTTACTCCATGACCAGGTGAATTGTTTCTCCAAACTGCACTTTCTGTTGACCAACTCAAAAATATGTTGCACCATATATATTAAGTATTTTTACATAATTCCAGTTGGAGACGATAGCTCTATGGGTTACCTAACCATTGGCTTTGGTTTTACATAATTTCATGTTATATAACTCAATTTATGGACGATTTTGTAAACTGTGACAATATGAATCCGAAAAACTAACTAGGATGTTTCAGTCAGCATTTTAGTAAGCCCAAACATGCCGTCGGAGTATCAAATTTTGATATGTGGTAGCTACATGAGTATTCTATGTTCCCTGAAAATTTCATATTTTTCGGTGATCGTTTTCTATGTCAAATGAATTTTTGTTAATCCATGACCATGTGAAGTTTAGAAATTTTTTTTCCCTTTTTTCCCAGTTTTTTCAAAAATATTACTAACTCTGTAGCTACCACATATCAAAATTTGATACTCCGACAACATGTTTCGGCTTACTAAAATGCTTACCGAATTATCCTACTGGAATAGGGGGGAAAAAAATAGAAAAAGTCGACAAAAAAATTAAATAAAAAAATTGGGCCTTGTCGGGAATTTTTTTTTTTTTTTAACCTTTGTTGAATTACTCGACCAAAAAATAAAAAATTTAATTTTTTTCCCTTACTTGAGTTATTTGACCAAAAAAATTAAAAAAAAATTTCGTACCAAAAAACCCAAAAAAGTATATTTTTTTTTCCCTTTATCGAGTAACTCGACACAAAAAAAAAGTTAAAAAATTATCAAATTGGATTTAAGACTTAAAATTAAAAAAAATTATATAAAAGTCAATAAATGCGGCTAATACAAAAAAATGTTAACATTTAGACAAAAACTATAACACTAAAATTACCTATGCTGGTCCACATACCAAAAAAAAAAAAAAAAAAATTGTGAACAGTAACTTTTTCGAGTTGAATAGTAACTCGGAAAAAAATTTCGAGTTTACTGTTCACGCAAAATTATTATTATTATTATTTTTTTTAAGGTGAGCTTTTCCATTTCTATTTTTTTTTTCAATGAAAACAATCAACAATTAATGATAATGCTTGAACTTTTTGTTTTATATTATAAACAAATTGTACACAAGCAATTTTTTTTAAAAAAAAAATTAAGCCGATAACATTTGATTTTTATTTTTTTTTCTAAACAATTTGATAACATTTTATATTAAATTTGTACTGTAGATTTTTTGTGTAAACTTTTTATTCCAGTATATAATAAATTGATTATTTTAATAAATTGACATAATTATTATAATAAATTTGCATTCCACTGTGTTATCATAATTGTTAAAATAAAATATAATATATTATAATAATTTAATATATCGATCAGTTATATGCCACAAACTACAACTTTAAAAAACAAATGTTTTATTTACAATAAATTCATATTAAGTTTTATTATAATTATTAATTATACTAAAAATTGATTATTTTAATAAAATTTATATAATTAGTATAATAAATTGACATAATTATTATAATAAATTTGCATTCCACTGTGTTATTATAATTGTTAAAATAAAGTATATTATAATAATTTAATATAATACATAATAATTTTATATCATATATAATTTATTATACAATGTTATAATAAATGATAGAGTAAAAAAACTATGCATGTGCTTAAATTATCAACAAACTCGACAAACTAAAATTTGAGATTGCCGAGTTGCTTAATTAATTATATGAATAAAATGCCACATATCACACAGTCAAAAATATTTCAAAAGTAATATTGTCGATGGCGTGAACGGTTAATTTCTAATTCACTCTTTTTTTTAAAAAAAAATGATTCTTAAACATATGCAGCATTTATTTAGAATAATCTGTAAAAAAAATATATAAAAAATTTACGTTACAATTCAAAAGTTTTCTGGATTAAAAATAAAAAAATATAAAAAAAAATTGTAAAGTCAAAATGGGCTTAAAAGTCCATTTTCATTGATATGAGTGTGTGTTTGTCGAGAACCTCGACAAACACACACCCAAATTAGCTTATTTAATTTTTTTTTTTTTAAATGTATAGTGGGTGCACCCACTGTTGCACTAAAAATCAAAATGGGCTAAAAGCCCATTTTGAACCTTTTTAAAAAAATTTTTTTTTAATATTGGGGGTGTGTATTTAACAAACACACCCCCCCAAACAATAAAAATGGGATTTTTTAGCCCATTTTAAACTAACTTTTTTTTTTTATTTTTTAATTTGGGTATGTATTTGTCGAGCGCATTTGGACCTTTATTTATTATTTTTTTGGTGTGTTTTTTTTTCTATAATTTAGTAGCAAATAGATTTTCATTTAATTCTTTACTATTTTAATTTATTTTTTCTTATAAACAAATTGAACACAATTCTCTCTAAAATTTGCTTATAAGAAAAATAAATTAATTTGAAATGACTTTGTCAAGTTGACAAAGTAAAAAATAAAATAGTAAAAAATGTATTGTAAACAAAAATTTTTATTTACCACTTTTTTGTTTTTAGGCATATAATTGGTCAAGTAAATCGGCAATCTCAATATTGAGTTTGTTGAGTTACTTCAAAAATGAATCCTATTGTTTTTTGTATTTTTTTTTAATTTATATTAATTTCTAAATTAATTTTATGTTTTTTTTCTTCATATAATTCATCGAAGAATTCGACAATCTCAATTGTGAATTGCTCGAGTTACTTGATAAAGTAAACATATGTATAAATTATTTTATTCTATCGTTTATTAGAAGATATTATAGTAAAATATATATTATATAAAATTATTATATATTATATTAAATTCTTAAAGTATATATGATATTTATTTTTATCAATTATTGTAAGATAGTGTAGTATTTTATAATATTTATATTAATTTATTATAGTAATTGTAATCATTATATCAATTTTTTTTTTACAAATAATCAGTTTTTATTATAATTAGTAATGATGTTAATAAATTTAAATTTCTTGATCATATTATTGTTGATGATTAATGTGGATTGGATTTATAGTTAGGACAAATCTGCTTCAAGAGTATTTTTACATAATTCCAGTTGGAGACGATATTTCTATGAGTTACTTAACTATTGGTTTTGGTTTCACATAATTTCATGTTATATAACTCAAGTTATGGACAATTTTTTAAATTGCGACAGTATTAATCCGAGAAACTGCCTTGGATGTTTCGGTTAGCATTTTAGTATATCGAAACATGTCGTCGGATTATCAAATTTTTATATGTGGTAGCTACATGGGTATTCTACGTTCCGTGAAAATTTCATATTGTTCGGTGATCGTTTTCTATGTCAAAGAAATATTTTTTACTACATGATCGGGTGAATTGTTTCTCCAAACTGCACTTTCTGTTGACCGACTCAAAAATATGCTGCACCTTATATATTAAGTATTTTTACATAATTCTAGTTGGAGACGATAGCTCTATGGGTTACCTAACCATTGGCTTTGGTTTCACATAATTTCATGGTATATAACTCAAGTTATGGACAATTTTGTAAACTGCGACCGAATGAATCCGAGAAACTGCCTAGGGTGTTTCGGTGAGCATTTTAGTAAGCCAAAACATGCCGTCGGACTATCAAATTTTGATATGTGGTAGCTAAATGAGTATTCTATGTTCCCTGAAAATTTCATATTTTTCGGTTATCGTTTTCTATGTCGAACAAATTTTTGTTACTCCATAACCGGGTGAAGAAATTTTAGTAACACTTCCCTTATTTTGAAAATTTTATTCACCTGGTCATGGAGTAACAAAAAATTCTTTGACATAGAAAACGATCACCGAACAATACGAAATTTTCAGGGGATATAGAATACTCAGGTAGCTACCACATATCAAAAATTGGTAGTCCGACGGCATGTATAGGCATACTAAAATACTCACCGCGAAACCTCCTAGGCTGTTTTTCGGATTTATGCCGTCGGCGTGCCAGAATCGTTATTATAAACCAATCAAAAAACTTTAAGTAGTGTAAATATCTTCTTAAACTTTGTGGACCTTGGTTTTGTGGTAGTTTTAGTGGATTCCCATATTTTGGTTACACGTTAATGATGTAAACTTGAAAGGTTTTGCTAAACTTCATGTTTTTCTAAGATGCAGTTTTTGTTGTCCAACTCAAAAATTTACTGCACCTTATATATTAAGTATTTTTACATAATTCCAGTTGGAGACGATAGCTCTATGGGTTACCTAACCATTGGCTTTGGTTTTACATAATTTCATGTTATATAACTCAATTTATGGACGATTTGGTAAACTGTGACAACATGAATCCGAAAAACTAACTAGGATGTTTCAGTCAGCATTTTAATAAGCCCAAACATGACGTCGGAGTATCAAATTTTGATATGTAGTAGCTACATGAGTATTCTATGTTCCCTGAAAATTTCATATTTTTTTGTGATCGTTTTCTATGTCAAATGAATTTTTGTTAATTCATGACTATGTGAAGTTTTGAAATTTTTTTTTTCCTTTTTTCCCACTTTGCCTCATAACTCAGCAAAGTTAGTATTAAAAAAAAAAAAAAAAATTTACTCTCTCAAGAAAGTCAAAAAAAAAAAACAAAAACAAAACAAAACAAAAAAAAAAAAAAAAGGCTCGAGAAAGCAATGAAAAAAAAAATTACATTTAAGGCTTTCTCGAGTAACTCAAGAAAGCCACAAAAAATATTTTTTTTTTTTTGTTTTATTGTGGCTCTCTACTCGAGAAAGCCACAAAAAAAAAATCTCGAGTTACTAACTCGAGAAAGCCACAAATTTTTTTTTTTTTTTGGTGGCTTTCTCGAGTTAATTTTTTTTTTTCGAGTAACTCGAGAAAGTCATTTGGAAAAATATACATTTTTTTTTAAAAAAAAAAATTACTAACTTTGCCGAGTTATAAGGCAAAGTGGGGAAAAAAGTAAAAAAAAAATATTTCAAAATTTCACTTAGTCATTAATTTAAAAAAATTCAATTGACATAGAAAACGATCACTGAAAAATATGAAATTTTCAGGGAACACAGAATACTCTGTAGCTACCACATATCAAAATTTGATACTCCGACGGCATGTTTCGGCTTACTAAAATGCTTACTGAATTATCCTACTGGAATAGGGGGGAAAAAAATAGAAAAAGTCGACAAAAAAAATTAAATAAAAAAATTGGGCCTTGTCGGGAATATTTTTTTTTTTAACCTTTGTTGAATTACTCGACCAAAAAATAAAAAATTTAATTTTTTTTCCCTTACTTGAGTTATTTGACCAAAAAAATTAAAAAAAAATTTCGTACCAAGAAACCCAAAAAAGTATATTTTTTTCCCTTTATCGAGTAACTCGATACAAAAAAAAAAAAGTTAAAAAATTATCAAATTGGATTTAAGACTTAAAATTAACAAAAATTATATAAAAGTCAATAAATGCGGCTAATACAAAAAAATGTTAACAATTAGACAAAAACTATAACACTAAAATTACCTATGCTGGTCCACACAAAAAAAAAAAAAAAAAAAATTGTGAACAGTAACTTTTTCGAGTTACTATTCAACTCGAGTTGAATAGTAACTCGACAAACTTTTTCGAGTTGAACAGTAACTCGAAAAAAATTTTCGAGTTACTGTTCACTTTTTTTTTTTTTAATTAAAGGTGAGCTTTTACTTTTTCGAGTTGAATAGTAACTCGAAAAAAATTTCGAGTTTACTGTTCACGCAAAATTATTATTATTATTTTTTTTAGGTGAGTTTTTCCATTTCTATTTTTTTTTTCAATGAAAACAATCAACAATTAATGATAATGCTTGAACTTTTTGTTTTATATTATAAACAAATTGTATTCAAGCAATTTAAAAAAAAAAAATTTAAGCCGATAACATTTGATTTTTATTTTTTTTTCTAAGCAATTTGATAATATTTTATATTAAATTTGTACTGTAGATTTTTTGTGTAAACTTTTTATTCCAGTGTATAATAAATTGATTATTGTAATAAATTGACATAATTGTTATAATAAATTTGCATTCCACTGTGTTATCATAATTGTTAAAATAAAATATAATATATTATAATAATTTAATATATCGATCAGTTACATACCACAAACAACAACTTTAAAAAACAAATCTTTTATTTACAATAAATTCATATTAAGTTTTATTATAATTATTAATTATACTAAAAATTGATTATTTTAATAAAATTTATATAATTAGTATAATAAATTGACATAATTATTATAATAAATTTGCATTCCACTATGTTATTATAATTGTTAAAATAAAGTATATTATAATAATTTTATATCATATATAATTTATTATACAATGTTATAATAAATGATAGAGTAAAAAAAACTATGCATGTGCTTAAATTATCAAGGAACTCGACAAACTAAAATTTGAGATTGCCGAGTTGCTTAATTAATTATATGAATAAAATGCCACATACCACACAATCAAAAATATTTCAAAAGTAATGTTGTCGATGGCATGAACGGTTAATTTCTAATTCACTCTTTTTTTCTTTTTTTTAAATTTGATTCTTAAACATATGCAGCATTTATTTAGAATAATCTGTAAAAAAAAATATAACAAATTTACGTTACAATTCAAAAGTTTTCTGGATTAAAAATAAAAAAATATAAAAAAAAATTGTAAAGTCAAAATGGGCTTAAAAGTCCATTTTCATTGATATGAGTATGTTTGTCGAGAACCTCGACAAACACACACTCAAATTAGCTTATTTAGTTTTTTTTTTTAATGTATAGTGGGTGCACCCACTACTACACTAAAAATCAAAATGGGCTAAAAGCCCATTTTGAACATTTTTAAAATTTTTTTTTTTTTTTTTTATATTGGGGGTGTGTATTTAACAAACACACCCCCCAAACAATAAAAATGGGATTTTTTTTTATCTCATTTTAAACTAACTTTTTTTTTTATTTTTTTAATTTTTTAATTTACGTATGTATTTGTCGAGCGCATTTGGACCTTTATTTATTATTTTTTTGGTGTGTTTTTTTTTTCTATAATTTAGTAGCAAATATATTTTCATTTAATTCTTTACTATTTTAATTTATTTTTTCTTATAAACAAATTGAACACAATTCTCTCTAAAATTTGCTTATAAGAAAAATAAATTAATTTGAAATGACTTTGTCGAGTTGACAAAGTAAAAAATAAATAAAATAAAAAATAAAATAGTAAAAAATGTATTGTAAACAAAAATTTTTATTTACCACTTTTTTGTTTTGAAGCATATAATTGGTCAAGTAAATCGGCAATCTCAATATTGAGTTTGTTGAGTTACTTCAAAAATGAATCCTATTGTTTTTTGTATTTTTTTTTAATTTATATTAATTTCTAAATTAATTTTATGTTTTTTTTTTCATATAATTCATCGAAGAATTCGACAATCTCAACTGTGAATTGCTCGAGTTATTTGATAAAGTAAACATATGTATAAATTATTTTATTCTATCTTTTATTTGAAGATATTATAGTAAAATATATATTATATAAAATTATTATATATTATATTAAATTCTTAAAGTATATATGATATTTATTTTTATCAATTATTGTAAGATAGTGTAGTATTTTATAATATTTATATTAATTTATTATAGTAATTGTAATCATTATATCAATTTTTTTTTACAAATAATCAGTTTTTATTATAATTAGTAATGATGTTAATAAATTTAAATTTCTTGATCATATTATTGTTGATGATTAATGTGGATTGGATTTATAGTTAGGACAAATCTGCTTCAAAAGTATTTTTACATAATTCCAGTTGGAGACGATATTCCTATGAGTTACTTAACTATTGGCTTTGGTTTCACATAATTTGATGTTATATAACTCAAGTTATGGACAAATTTGTAAATTGCGACAACATTAATCCGAGAAACTGCCTTGGATGTTTAGGTTAGCATTTTAGTATATCGAAACATGCCGTCGGATTATCAAATTTTTATATGTGGTAGCTACATTGGTATTCTACGTTCCGTGAAAATTTCATATTTTTCGGTGATCGTTTTCTATGTCAAAGAAATATTTTTTACTACATGATCGAGTGAATTGTTTCTTCAAACTGCACTTTCTGTTGGCCAACTCAAAAATATGTTGCACCTTATATATTAAGTATTTTTACATAATTCTAGTTGGAGACGATAGCTCTATGGGTTACCTAACAATTGGCTTTGGTTTTACATAATTTCATGTTATATAACTCAATTTATGGACGATTTTGTAAACTGTGACAACATGAATCCGAAAAACTAACTAGGATGTTTCAGTCAGCATTTTAGTAAGCCCAAACATGCCGTCGGAGTATCAAATTTTGATATGTGGTAGCTACATGAGTATTCTATATTCCCTGAAAATTTCATATTTTTCGGTGATCGTTTTCTATGTCAAATAAATTTTTGTTAATCCATAACTATGTGATGTTTTGAAAAAAAAAAATTTTTTTCCTTTTTTCTCACTTTGCCTCATAACTCAGCAAAGTTAGTATTAAATAAAAAAAACAACAACAACAAAAAAAAGGCTCAAGAAAGCCATGAAAAAAAAAAAAAAATTTACATTTAAGGCTTTCTCGAGTAACTCGAGAAAGCCACACAAAAAATTTATTTATTTTTTTTTTGTGTGGCTTTCTCGAGTTACTCGAGAAAGCCACAATTTTTTTTTTTTTTTTGTGGCTTTCTCGAGCCTTAATTTTTTTTTTTTTTTTTGGACTTTCTCGAGTTACTCGAGAAAGTCTAAATAAAATTTTTTTTTTTTTGTTTCTCGAGAAAGTCATTTGGGAAATTTTTTTTTTTTTTTAAAAATTACTAAGTTTGCCGAGTTATAAGGCAAAGTGGGGAAAAAAGTTCAAAAAAAAAAAAAATTTCAAAATTTCACTTAGTCATGAATTAAAAAAAAAAATTCATTTGACATAGAAAACTATCACTGAAAAATATGAAATTTTCAGGGAACACAGAATACTCATGTAGCTACCACATATCAAAATTTGATACTCCGACTGCATGTTTTGGCTTACTAAAATGCTTAACGAATTATCCTACTGGAATGGGGGAGAAAAAATAGAAAAAATCGACAAAAAAAATTAAATAAAAAAATTGGGCCTTGTCGGGAATATTTTTTTTTTTAACCTTTGTCGAGTTACTCGACCAAAAAATAAAAAATTTAATTTTTTTTCCCTTTATCGAGTAACTCGACACAAAAAAAAGTTAAAAAATTGTCAAATTGGATTTAAGACTTAAAATTAAAAAAAATTATATAAAAGTTAATAAATGCGGCTAATACCAAAAAATGTTAACATTTGGACAAAAATTATAACACTAAATTACCTATGTTGGTCCACATACCCCAAAAAAAAAAAAAAAAAAATTGTGAACAGTAACTTTTTCGAGTTACTATTTAACTCGAAAAAGTTTGTCGAGTTACTATTCAACTCGACAAACTTTTTCGAGTTGAATAGGTTCGAAAATTTTTTTCGAGTTTACTGTTCATTCAAATTTTTTTTTTTTTTAAGGTGAGCTTTTCCATTTCTATTTTTTTTTTTCAATGAAAACAATCAACAATTAATGATAATGCTTGAACCTTTTGTTTTATGTTATAAACAAATTTTACACAAGTAATTTTTTTAAAAAAAATTTAAGCCGATAACATTTGATTTTTATTTTTTTTTTCTAAACAATTTGATAACATTTTATATTATATTTGTACTGTAGATTTTTTGTGTAAACTTTTTATTCCAGTGTATAATAAATTGATTATTGTAATAAATTGACATAATTATTATAATAAATTTGCATTCCACTGTGTTATCATAATTGTTAAAATAAAATAAAATATATTATAATAATTTAATATATCGATCAGTTATATGCCACAAACTACAACTTTAAAAAACAAATGTTTTATTTACAATAAATTCATATTAAGTTTTATTATAATTATTAATTATACTAAAAAATGATTATTTTAATAAAATTTATATAATTAGTATAATAAATTGACATAATTATTATAATAAATTTGCATTCCACTGTGTTATTATAATTGTTAAAATAAAGTATATTATAATAATTTTATATCATATATAATTTATTATACAATGTTATAATAAATGATAGAGTAAAAAAACTATGCATGTGCTTAAATTATCAAGGAACTCGACAAACTGAAATTTGAGATTGCCGAGTTGTTTAATTAATTATATAAATAAAATGCCACATACCACACAGTCAAAAATATTTCAAAAGTAATGTTGTCGATGGCGTGAACGGTTAATTTCTAATTCACTCTTTTTTTTAAAAAAAAAAAAATTTGATTCTTAAACATATGCAGCATTTATTTAGAATAATCTGTAAAAAAAAATATAAAAAAATTTACGTTACAATTCAAAGGTTTTCTGGATTAAAAATAAAAAAATATAAAAAAAAAATTATAAAGTCAAAATGGGCTTAAAAATCCATTTTCATTGACATGAGTGTGTGTTTGTCGAGAACCTCGACAAACACACACCCAAATTAGCTTATTTAAATTATTTTTTTTCTTTTATTGTATAGTGGGTTACTGCACTAAAAATCAAAATGGGCTAAAAGCCCATTTTGAACTTTTTTAAATTTTTTGTTTTTTTTTTTTTTAATATTGGGGGTGTGTATTTAACAAACACACCCCCCAAACAATAAAAATGGGATTTTTTAGCCCATTTTAAACTAACTTTTTTTTTATTTTTTTTTATTTTTTAATTTGGGTATGTATTTGTCGAGCGCATTTGGAACTTTATTTATTATTTTTTTGGTGTGTTTTTTTTTTCTATAATTTAGTAGCAAATATATTTTCATTTAATTTTTTACTATTTTAATTTATTTTTTCTTATAAGAAAATTGAACACAATTCTCTCTAAAATTTGCTTATAAGAAAAATAAATTAATTTGAAATGACTTTGTCAAGTTGACAAAGTAAAAAAAATAAAATAAAATAAAATAAAATAGTAAAAAGTGTATTGTAAACAAAAATTTTTATTTACCACTTTTTTGTTTTGAGGCATATAATTGGTCAAGTAAATCGGCAATCTCAATGTTGAGTTTGTTGAGTTACTTCAAAAATAAATCCTGTTGTTTTTTGTGTTTTTTTTTTATTTATGTTAATTTCTAAATTAATTTTATGTTTTTTTTTCATATAATTCATCGAAGAATTCGACAATCTCAACTATGAATTGCTCGAGTTACTTGATAAAGTAAAAATATGTATAAATTATTTTATTCTATCGTTTATTAGAAGATATTATAGTAAAATATATATTATATAAAATTATTATATATTATATTAAATTCTTAAAGTATATGATATTTATTTTTATCAATTATTGTAAGATAGTGTAGTAAATATTTTTTATAATATTTATATTAATTTATTATAGTAGTTGTAATCATTATATCAATTTTTTTTTACAAATAATCCGTTTTTATTATAATTAATAATGATGTTAAAATTTACTATGAATTTATTATAATATCAATTTGTTATAATATAAATTTAAGTTTTTGAGATTGTGGTATGTGGCATATTGTTTTGATTTTAGTATGTCGAAATATGCCGTCGGACTATTAAATTTTGATATGTGGTAGCTATATTAGTATTCTATAATTCGTAAAATTTTCATATTGTTCGATCATTGTTATGTATGTGACATAAATTTTTTTTACTCGATAATTGGGTGAAGAATAAAAGAAATGAAATAAGTTTTGATTTAAGACTTAAGATTACAAAAAATTCTATACAAGTCAATAAATGTGGCTAATACAAAAATATGTTATTAGATACTCCGACGGCATGTTCCGACTTACTAAAATGCTTACAGAATTATCCTACTGGAATAGGGAGAAAAAAAAATTGACAAAGTCGACAAAAAAATTAAATAAAAAATTTGGGCCTTGTCGGGAATAATTTTTTTTTTTTGAACCTTTGTCGAGTTACTAGACCAAAAAATAAAAAAATTTAAATTTTTTTCCCTTAGTTGAGTTATTCGACCAAAAAAATTAAATTTTTTTTTTCCTACCAAAAAACCCAAAAAATTATATTTTTTTCCCTTTATCGAGTAACTCGACACAAAAAAAAAAAAGTTAAAAAATTGTCAAATTGGATTTAAGACTTAAAATTAAAAAAATTATATAAAAGTCAATAAATGCGGCTAATACAAAAAAAATGTTAACATTTAGACAAAAACTATAACACTAAAATTACTTATGTTGGTCCAAAAAAAAAAAAAATTTGGTTGTCATTAATGCAAAGGTAATACAGAATCGAAGCTGGAAACAAGAGAAATATTTGTCGTACATACTAATATTTTGTGCTAATTTGATCTTTGAAGCATGTTAACTCACTTTCTTTATTTTCTATTTATGTAATGTATCCATTAGTATCCTCGGATTTCAAGTATTAGCTTTTATGTTTTCTGCTTGGATTTTGCTTGTTTTATATAACCAACTGCTTTTATGTGATATGGTATGCAGAAAAGTTTCCATGAACAATTCTCTTATGTAAACCTTTCCGTATGCACCATTTTTGTTACAGAACCTCCTCAAATTTCTCATTGTTACGATTTTCTTGTCAACTGTTAAACACGTTAATGTTATTTGGTTTCGTCTTTTGAGCATATTGGTTAGGGTACATACAGTACTGTGTTCCAAGCGCGTGACTTAGAAAGTGGGAAAATAGTTGCTTTGAAGAAGGTACGATTTGACAATTTTGAGCCACAGAGTGTTTGTTTCATGGCTCAAGAAATAATGATTCTTCGCCGGCTTGACCATCCAAATATTAATAAAGTTGGAGAGATTAATTACTTCCCGATTATCATACAGCATATATCTGGTGTTTTGAGAACATGATATCTCAGAGCTATTATCTTGCCCAGACATAAAGTTGAGTGAAGCATAGGTTTGGATATTTATGTGGAAGGATATATTTTTCTCTCTGTGAGTACATTGGATTAGAACAATCTAATTTTAATTACAATGGTGATTTGCACCTTAGATAACACTAGATCAGAAAATTGAATATCTTGTAATATTTGGAAGCATGTTAGATTTTAATATTTAAAATTATTCACAAGGAAAAATGGAGAATTTTTGTGCAGATTTGAGAGTTTATGCGTGCATATCTAAGATGATTCACTGAAAATGCTAAGAGTTGTATTATTTTTTGTCGCTGCTTCTGAAGAACTGATTATTAAGCTTATTATATTATTAAACAAAGAGTTAGAATTTTTTAACTTAGCAAAGGCATGGGACAACTAGAAATAAAATCCCACCATTGGAACAACATAACTTTACAAAAATTAATGAGTTCATTATTTGACAAGTACAAAAAATATTTAAATTCTATTAAAATTATATTAACACAATCGCTTTTAATTAGTAGATTATCACGGAAAACTTACGTGCATAGCACGTACATATAACTAGTATACATATAACTAGTATATATATATATATATATACATAAGAAAAATTCAATAATTGCATGTAGAAGGCATTAATATATATATATATAAAAATAAAGAAGTCTAACATTGTGACTTAAATTATTAATTGGTCATGACAAATCGGCAAGCTACTCGAAAAAAAAATTTGTCAAGTTACTTGACAAAATTTATTTATTTTTTTAAAATTTTTTTTGTCATGATAGATTGTCGAGTTACGCGAAAAAAATATATTTTAGAATTTGGAACAAATAAATGAATATTAATTTTCATAAAACTGTTTACTGCCATTTATTTAAAATATGTGGTATTATGTTCTCATGCGTACACTTGATATAAATTTTGTATAATAATGACATATTTGTATAATATATAGTTCGATTGAGAATCTACATTTTGGATCCTATAAGCAATGGTACCGAATAGGTTTTAAATTGGACAAAGTGAAAAAAATAAATTCTATATATATAATCTAAATGAATTGGACCAAACTTAAGAGTTACTAAACAAAACAAAAGCCATAAAAAAAAAGTCAAAAATTGTTGGATTTCCAAAAAAAAAAAAATTGTTGGCTTTGGTTTTGTCAAGTTAATCGACTAAACCAAAGCCAAATATATATATAAAAAAAAAAGTCAAAAATGGCAACTGAACTTTCTAAGATTAAAAAAAAAAAAAAAAAAACAAGGTGAGCTTTTTTTTTTTCAAATATAAATGTAAAAGCTCACCTTAAAACAAAATGTAAAAGCTCACCTTGTTGATTATTTTTATTTTATTTTTTTATAAGTTACAATTAAAATAGGTATTTTCCTTTATTCTTGGATTGACTCCTCTTACAAAATGTATAGCATTGTCACATTGTGTGCCTTTTTGATATCTTAATAATAATTATTATGATTGTGAAAAATTACAAAATGGTATTTATATTCTATAAGTATAGACAACAAGATGCGCAAAAGAGATAAGATGAATAACACCTATAGGTGGTATTGCAGGCTAGGTCACATAAATGAAAAAACATATTTCCATGTTACATACTTGGATTCATCTGGTTACAAATCATTTGATAAATGCGAATCATGCCTTCTACACAAGATGAGTGTAAATAAAACAGTAAGGCTTCTCATGTTTTCAGCCACGGGTTGAACACCTGCAGCTAGCATTTAACGAAACAATTCAGTCGCCTCTTTAAAGTTTCCATTTTCAATGAACCCCAACATCATAGCACCCCAAGTGATACAGTTTCTGTAAAGGACTTCTATGAATAACTGAACTGATGCTTCCAAATCGGCACACTTTGCACAAACATCCAACAAACTTGTCCTCAACATATCATTGCAAAGTCCATTCTTTATTGAAAGACAGTGTATTTGCCTAACTTGACTGAGGTTCACAACCTCTGCCAACCCCGAAACATGCATAATGTCTCAATGATTGGTTTCAACTCATCCCAAATTTTAATGAAACAATTGGTCATTTTCAAAGTCTTTCCTTTTGAAGAATACAAGGATATCATAATATTCCTAGACATCCGGTTTATCAATTTCTTCGAAAAGAGTTTCTGTGTCATCAGCACCACCAGTGTCAGCATACATTTTCAAGATTAAATTTAGGACTGATCCATCCAGAAACCACTTTTGATACATAACCATGAATCTGTCTCCCTTCAAGAACACTTGAGCATATTTGTAACATCACAATGGTTGTCACTGCATTAGGCTCCACCTCTTTCCGCATTTCACAAAACAATTGAGAAGCGCCACCAACAATCCTTTCACCAACATACCCTGGAATCATCGATGTTCAAGACACCAAAGCCCTGTAAGGCCTTTCACCAAACCACTCCATAGCATTTTCAAAACACCCACTGTTTACATAAGCCTCAATCATTGTATTGCAAAATTAAACATCAGATTCAAAACCCATTTGGACAGCCACACAATGAACCATTTCTACTTATATTTTGCCACTATCAAGCAACATAAGCAATCTATTCAATATTGGAAGCATACAACTATAATGTGAAACACCATTTTCTCTCATTAACGCCGATCCAACAAAACCTGCATATACACGTGCTCTGACACTTGAATTCCAAACAAAAGCTTTGGGCATTCAATTTAATACATAAAGATATCAACTTTGAAACAATTGTAAGGGGGGTAACTCGTGCCTATTAGACGCATAGACGCAATTGAACAAACTCGAATTAATGTAACATGAAACTTATTCGTTCGAAAGTGCTGAATTCTTGAAAAATGCAGAAACAAATTGTATGGCATAAGCTAACTCGCCAACCTCGTTTGCCACGGTTGTCGAGTAGCTCGGCAACCAACTTGGTTGTCGAGCTACTCGACAACAACCATGGTATTGTTTCTAGAAATATGGATTTGGAGAAAACAAACTTAGAATTGAATCCTCACTCGGAGTATGGCTCTAATCAACATTGCCTGATTTCCAGGGAATACGAGGAAGTTAGGAAGGTTGAGTTCTTAGAAGATAACAATAAGTGCACACACTAATAAAATAAATTTAACAAATAAAAAAAATAAAAAATAAAATAAAAAAATAATTAGGCTTGTTGAGTAAATGGATAATTTATTTTACTAAAAAAATTTATGAAAAAGAAAACAAATAAAGACAAAATATAAATTAACTTTTGTTTATATAAATCAATGAGTTTTTTTTTTTTTTTTAATAATGTTGTCGAGTTACACATTTGATTAATGTTTTTTTGTAGTGCTGTAGAGCAACTCGACAATATTTGGTCGTTTGAAATTTTTTTTTTTTTAATATTGTCTAGCAACTCGACAATATTTGGCCTCTTGAATTTTTTTTTTTTTTTTTTTTGTTAGTGTTGTCGAGCAACTCGACAACACTAACAATTAATTCATTGAAAATGGGCTTTGGCCCAATTTCACTTTTGTTAGTTATTTATTTATTTTTTTTGAATGGTGCCTTTTACGTTTTTATTTTTTTATTGTGTATTCATTTATTGTAGAGTGTGCAAATTAGTCCATTATGACAACAAATTTTTTCTTTTAATTTATTTTTCTTATTTTTCTTCTTTTACACCTAATTTTTATTTAATTTTTTACTATTTTTTAATTTTATCTTTTAAATCTACAAATTATTCTAAATAAATGCTATTAACTTTTTCCTTTTACTATTCACACACATTCGTCAAGATTAAAAGTTGTAGGACTTCATTTGTAATTTTATTTTATTTTATTGTTTTTTTTTAACTTTTATTTTATTTTTTTATTAAAGAGGAGGACAAAAACGTCAAAATATGTCAAAAGGACGTTGTTACCACCCGATTTTAATAAGGCCTCCACGTCAGCAAAGTTCTAGTAAAAGTCTCATCTAGGCCTAATTCAGGCCTCGCTAAGACTTTATAGGCCTAGCGAGGGCCTTCCAGATTCATAAAGGTCCCATAGGCCAGGCGAAGGCCTCGAAGGCCCAGCAAGGACCTTGTAAATTCTCAGAAAGCCTCAAAGGCCCATCGAATATCTTAGTATTCATGAAGCAGAGTATTACGAAGCCCATGAAGGGCCCCGACACTCATGGCCGACCCAAAGAGCCTCGCCGGGCTTCGTATTTATTATGGTCCGCATATAATTCTTATTTTGGGACAGCTGAAAGGATATCTCAGGGAAGATTGTGTTTGATTGTCACAAGGAAACCATATCCCAATCCAATAAAATCAGCAATACAATCTTAGAGATTGAGAGAGATTATGATGCAATCTCGGAAGATCATGGCGAGATTGGAACCTACCTTATCTGATAAGGAAAGAGAATTCCAATCAGAATTCTAATTGATCGTTTCCCTAAATCAATTAGGATTCTCCCCATATAAATATCAGACTCCGATTATTCCAAGGTAGGCACCATTTTGATTATGCCTTCTTTAGTACGCAATTTTCATGACGCACTTTTTAGTACGCATTCTTTAGTACGCACGATTTTGTTGACGCACTTTTTATGCTTAAGAATCCCACCCTAAACTCTGCTCAAATCTCTGCCTGCTTGTCTCTCCCACACCCCATTATTTCCGTCCCCGTGTATCCTCTATATATCGGCAGTTGACTTGATCGTCGGAGTGCCAACGATCGCCGGACCCTTTTTCTCCGGAGATCTTGGTGCCTAACGATTATCCTAGTGTGCAGGTAACATACAAGTTGGCAGAGGAGTGACTGGAGATCTGTTGACACGTGGACTGTAACGACCCGAAAACTTTCATATTTAAATTTTATTGTATACTAATATATTTCAAGTTCGAAAGAGAAATTTCTTCAAGAATTGAAATTTTCTATGGCATATGATGTAAAAAGTAGAGATAATTGTGTAGTTTAAGTTTTAAGGACTAAATTAAAAGAAATTTAAGTTGGAACATTAGGACCAATTTAGTCATAACTTAAAAATTTAAGGCAGGAACCAAAATCTAAAAATGTGGAAAATTTGAATAAATTTTCAGTTTTGCCATTTTGTTCGAACCCACTTTACGAGCATTTTATGAGTAGTACATTAAAGTATGGACGATGCATGTTATACCACATCGAAGTTCATGTCAAGGTCTTCGTTTTGGTATCAAAGTTGTAAACTTTTCGAATCGGGATAAGCACAGAAAATCGAACCAAAGTTTAGGGAAATTTTAGAAAATCTGGAAATTTTGGCTAAGTATAGAATTTCGTGGTTGAGCTGCGTACTTTGGGTAAGTTGTACGAGCAGTCGGATGATCCGTTCTTTTTGCATGTGTGTGCGTTGCAAAGCTTGTAACAAGATCTTCGCAACGGTATAAAGTTCTCTCGGTTTGGATATCGTTAAGACCCTCAAATCTTGACCCGAACATGGCCTCTAAAACATGAAAATCTGCCTATATTTCTATTAAAATATTGGATTTAGAGACACTTTCAAGAAGTCATCATGACTTCTTAAGGGTTGTTTGGTTGAACTTAAAATCAAAAATCAAACTAATCCAACACCACGATATTATATTCATATGAAATAACGAAATTTTGGACAATCAAACATTAAATAAGTGAAAGCAAAGGAATAAGTAAAACCAAACATAACCCTAAGATTTCCTCTATAAATAGACTACTTCAGCCCTTAAGTAATACACAGCAAATCAGGTGAGTAAAACATTTATTTGCTTATATGTTCATTTTATTAGGAAATAATCTGCAGTAGATTATAAGTTATTCATGTTTATTCTTAAAGTTATTTGTGATTAATGGTTGTTTATGTTAGATTGTAGAAATCGGTTCTAACCATGTTGGATGAAAAGAATTTCCTTAATTATCCTCCTTATGATGAAAGTATAGCAATACTTTCCATCTATTTTCAGATATTATAAAAACTATGTTACTGTAAGCACTTATTTCTCGCCATCATCTACAGTAGACTATTTCTTGCACTTGTTCTCTGATTTCCAGCATTCCAGCACTATGATTTCTCATTATAACATGATGTTTTCACTTATTCAAAAGAAGTAAAGGAAATCTAGTTTTATGCCAATTGAAATATGTTATTCCCTATGTTTATTTTTGAAATTTTAGTTTCCAGCAGTAGGATTCTTTGCTCCAACATAATGTTTTCATTTATGTTTAATGAGTAAACCAATTCCAAGAAGTATTAAGGTTCTAAAAGGATATATTAGTACTTTATATGTATTTAAATCATGAGAATTTTATTACCAGCAATATGTTTTCATTGGATTGAATTTTTATAACCAATAAATCATAGAAATAATCTAATGTTTTCAAATGTTCCAAAGTTTCATATGACTTTGATTTAACTTTTGGAATTAGTTAAACATAATACTTTTACTTTGAGTAACTCTAACATATCTTATTGGAGATTAAGATATTTGTGTGAATAAATGTTATGAAATTTTAGTTCAAATCTGGATTCCATTCTGATCCATTCATTCTCTTAAGTAAATGTTTATGAAGACTTTCATTTTGTAGGTACTATATGTTCAAACAATTGTCTTATTTGATTTTAGAATCGCTCCTAGATTGGACATTAGCTTTCTGTATAATAATTAAATGATGAGCTAAGATAATCTGTTACAGAATGTTAATATTCTAACTCCATGCTTCTAATACCTTGTTTTCAAGCTTCTGGTATTCTAGACACGAGCTTCTAGTACCTCTCTTACAGAACTGCATATAGAAATTTTGAATACGTTATGTTCTGAATATTGCTTCGTTTAAGCATGATTATTATGTTTTATTGAAATTAAAACATGCTTGAAAAGATTTGAGATATTTATGTGGATTCATGATCATTAAGAAGTCTTAATTTATAAGTAATGAAAGAAGCATGAATCATATTTAAGTTCTATAAATAGATATACACCAAAGGAGGTTGATGCCTCATGGACTTTAGGGTCCATATAGTAAGGTCGTCGGCCACGAGGGCCATATGAAAGTTAAGGCCACGAGGGCCTTTTTATAGACTCCTAGCCACGAGGGCTATTTAAGGAGTTAAGGCCATAGAACCTTGGGATCCCAACGAGCAAAGAATTGCTCGAGAAAGTATGATGACCTTAATGCTATTTCAAGCACAAAGATTGAGCGCTCGGTGTATAAGTTATATATATAGAACGGGCCCAAAATAAGATAAAAATTTGTTACATACGCATTTTGTATTCAATTATAAATGATGGGTGTTTAGATGAATTTTGAATGCAAATTTTATTAAGGGTAAATTTATGTTTTCTTAGATATGTATAAATATGATGATTAATTTAGATATGATGTTCGCCTATGATCTTGGATGTTTATATATTGATTTTATTTAGAACCTATGAGATTATAAGAAGTAGTATTCATGCATTATATGCTATGTGCCTTAATTGTTGTTTTACTCATTAAGCTTCGCCGCTTATAAGTCGTTTCATGACTTTTGTAGAAAATGGATCGAGTTTACACTGACGTAGTACGAACATGGAGTAGAATGTCAACAGATGGAAACGAGTATCACATTATCACTAAGAGGGACGTGTGGTCGCGACATCCTTTGTGGCCTGATCTATATATCAAAGAAAGAACTTACCAAACCGTTTGTATTTATCGTGCGATAACGTTAGAACATTTGAGAACTCTTGTTTTCATCTCATAAAAATAATCGGTTAAAATATTTTGTACTTTCTTTGATATCATCACAAGGATGAATAGAAAAGAATGATGATATTTTGTTGTAATAGAAATCGGGAAGCTAAATTTTGTAAAGTATAGAAACCCGATACATGAAATGAAATTTAGTTACTACACTTATAACAAATTTAAGGTTTTAATTTCGTTATTCATTTTTAAAGTTTAATTTCTAGTTTCAGTTTCAAAGTCGTGAAAATTGTATGTTATAATTTTAAATTAAGCATTGGAAATAAACTGAAAAATGAACGGATACATATTTGACTTAAGACTAAAATAAGGATACTAGTATCCATTAGAAACTGCTCTTCCAATTAAACTAAATGATACTAGAAGCATTAAGACCTGAAGCAAAATAAATAAATAAACACATGTCCTGTTTTCTTTAAATAAGATATTAAATCCTTTAATAAGTTGGTTTTCTAATTCCGTTTCTAAGAACCTTCAGTAGACCTGAAGAAAAGAAAGAAAAAAAAAAATTGAAAAATCATAGGTCGTCACATGGACGCTGCAGGTTCCGACGTCAATAGACGTGATCTGCAATCTACAACAAAATTCAAAGGCAATCTACAACAAAATTCAAAGGCTGAGATGGCAATTGCTAAAAAAAAAGTTAGGAGTAGATTTGTTATAAATAAAAAAAGTTAGGGACCAAAAATGCAAATTACCAAATGAAGATTACGTGATTTCAAGACGCTTCTCGAAATCAAACAGCCATTGAAAGTTAATGTAAGATGAGCAAAGTGTATAGTTAAAAAAGGAAAAATGATTTCTGGGACAAAAAAGAGAAAATTACTACTCTACTCAAGATTCCATTCTAGAGTGATGCAGGTATCAGGATGGTTTCGTCACACACTGCATTAAAGAAAATCAAGAAAAAAATAAATCAAGTTCAATAAAAAATACAAATATATATATATATATATATATATATATATATATATATATATATATATATATATATATATACTAGTCTTAGTGACGTGCTATGCACGTAAGTGAAAAATATAGGGAAAAATTTTAAATTTTAAATATAGTTGAAATGACAAAAAAAAATATATATGAACAAATTTGAAAAATGTAAAAAATTTAGAGAGGATTGTGTACAATTTGCTTATAAGATAAAATAAAAAAAAATAGTACAAAAGTAAATGAAAATCTACTTGCTACTAAACTCTAAAAAAAAAAAACACACACACACCTTGAACAAATAATAAATCTTTAAGTGTTATAAAATGAATATTTTGGGTTACATTTGCAATAAAGAGAAGAAAATAGGGGAGAACTATACCATTCGTCCCAAGTTCATTGTAGTTCTATTGCAATTTGGAATGTTAGAATTTGTAACTTAGACATGCAGCAGATGGTTGTTTCACTACTTTGAATGTCCAAAGAGGGTAATTAAAAAAGCGATAGCATAATTTTTTGCATGAGTAAGGTGTTCAACAGGTCCAACTGCAATCTTTCTACTAATTTTGCAAGACTTGTAGAAGTACTTGGCATTTGATTTCACATTTTGTTTCGGTTTTGAAACACAGCCACCCATGTCAAAAGATGATTTTAGATCCCAACCCGCACAAACTGATTAAATATTAAATATATAATACGTAATTAATAAATATGAAAAACACATACCATTTAATACAATTAATTAAGTAAAATATTAAAATTATAATAAGAAAAGCAGAACCAAATAAGCACATAATTCGTATAAAAAAATTAAATAACTAAGATTCGTAAACGACCTTGGTAAAGTAATGTGGTAAAGTGACCATTTTTTATATTTTTATTGAATTGCACCACTTCAAAAATTTGAATTGGACCAAACTCTCGGCAACAACTTTTTCAGCTTTTTTACTAATAACTCAAAAGCCATAGTTGTGAACCCGAACTCTTCTTCCATGTTATAATGACAGCTTGCATGTTACCCTTAACATGAGGTGTAAACTGTTCTCAACTTCGTAATGGCTATTCTATTATTTTTAATTTTTTTATAATCAACTGATCCCTTATATCTGAAAGAAAGAAGGAAAAAAATTGGTAATACGGTACTAAAAAGGAAAAAAATAAAAAATAAACAGGGAGTTCACTAACAAAAATAAATAATAATAAAATAAAAAATAAACAGGTACTTCATGACCCTCAAAAGTGTAGTGCTTAGCACCAATGGCTGTATCCCACACCTGCATGGATAAACATTGTAAAGTGCTGTGCACGCCTCAAATTCTCGTCCTAATATGATATATTGAAGAATACAAACCTTAATTGCCTTAACCTCTCCACAAGTAATGATGCACAACTGCTTGTTAGGATTAGAGAAAGCGACATTACCACCATGGGCATCAATCTGAAACAATTACTCAAGCAAATTCAATCATCATGTTGGTATCCCCATTCATATTAAGTATTAACAGGGAAGGACAGATAGCTGAAAATGCGAAACAAATTAATAATACAAAAACAGATTCCTGCAATTCCAATACAAACCTCAAGGTGATTCCATAAATCATCACTGCCGTGATAAGCATATATGTGAACAATGTGCTTTGAATATGCAACACCTCGATCAGAGTAAAAACAATTATAACTGATAGCCAAGACTCGTATCGTATGCCATCTGATCCTTTTAATTGTCTGGCCATCTTTTACAAAGGAAAAGATCGCAAGGAAAGCTCGGGTACACAGAATGTTAATATCAATGAAATTGTTAAATAAATGATGCTCCTAGATAAGGACCTAGGATTTGGGAATGAAATATGGATTTAGGATATCACTGCATCTAGAACTCAGGTTGGTGATGTACTTGTTATGATAAAAGAATGTCCAATTTGTCCAAATCCAAAGTTCAGCTTGTGATCGAAGCTTTCCATTTACTTAAAAAGTTAAATCTAATTGAGGAAAAATCTAAATAATTATGACAATCTGCCTTTATCTTTTAAAAAGGATAAGAAACGAAAATAGCATTGATTGATATTAACTATTTTTCTCATATCCAAGACATTCAGATTCTGAAATTACAAATCCAGTTCCAGAAACTAATCCCCCAATAAATGATTCCTATCCATTATACAATTGTCCTTCTGTCAAGGAAGGGTTATATTTATCTTCTTTACTGATGAAAATGTAATTAATGTAGAGGTTTGAAGTAATGACTATGGTCTGACTATTTAAGTTCATATGGTTAAGGCTTTTTCTCAGTTTTCAATTCTTTGCATGCTGGGGTTGAGGTTCGAGTTATAAGATGAATAAGCATAAAATACCTAGCAGTACATACCAAAAAGGGTTCCATCAGGGCTCCACATTACACGGTTAACTGATGCAGTATATTCATTAGCCAAAGAGGCCTACATATTAAAGGCAGAAAATTGATCCCATCAACAGTCAAAGTGGAGCGAAGAGGAAGCAACTAAAGACTTTATGAACAATACCTGCAGAGTCATTGTGCATGCTCCAAGATCTCAAACCTTAAAATTTCTAAAAGCAAGCCTCTCCCTGCTAGCCACTTCCCATACAGCAATGTCGCCGATGTTTGTACCCACTATAATGATAGGAAGACATAAATAATTTTATATGCACAATGTACATATATTTCCTTCCACATATGGAATATCATCTATTAATATGAATAACAGATCCAAACACACGTGGATGGATATACTTTCTAAACTCTCAAAACCTTTTTCCGGGCCCCTTAAATAAAATAGATACAGCAAAATTGGTGTTATAATGCAAAGGTAAATGGCTTTTAACATCTTGTTGATGGGGAAAAAAATGAAGTACATGAACAAGTTCCTAAATCAAAATTAGTCTAAGTACTAATAGCAATCTGAAAGACCCCCATACATTGTATCATTATCGTCACTCTTAACACTAATTTGTCCAAAATTGCTAACAATAGCCTTACAAGGCAATTATGACAGGCTATAGCCATTGTATAAAAATGAAGAATAGTCAAAGGATGAAAAATAATATAGATAAAGAAACGGAGTGTTGCCAAAGTCGTGATAAAGAAATAAGAAGGGTCTTGCAATTGCCACAATTTCAAGTAATGCATCAAGAAACTATTCATTAACATATGGCTTCAATAAATAACGTAATCAAATGAGCAAAGTTTATAGTGACCGAAAGAATAATTAAAAGCAATAGATAACAGAAAATGCAAGGTTAAGATAAAAATGATGATTCAAAAAAATGAACCCAAATCAATGTAGTATAATGGGCAAAATGTGATTAACCTAAAGCAAAGTTTAAGGCAATATCTAATCGGCAATGTCATGAACATGTTAGATCTAAACTAATGCAATTGAGAATGACATCAAGCAGTAGATGATTAGCAAACACTCTGATTGATCTAAAGCAAAATTCAAGACAATAGATATTCATAAAAAGGATGGATTTGATTGCCTAATACATTGAATAACATATTGGTTTCTAGATAAAAAGAAAAATGAGGCAATCATGATTGTTTCTTTTTTACCTATTGGACCAATTTTTGAGCCATCTCGTCCTCTGACAATCCATTTCCAACCTGTTATTTCAGAAAAAATAGTTCTTGATATCCAATAGTATTTGACCGCCCTTCCCCACTTAAAATTGGTATAGAATTTAGTTTAGAATTCAAATAACTTCTAAAACTGAGAGGAAAATCCTTCAGAAACACATCTTCATAATAAAATTAGGAACAACCTCAACACATGAAAGGGATATAACCAGTCTCCCAATTAGATGGAATACAATAACTATCCTTACATGAATACACCATTTGACAGCAGCACGACGGCAAAAGGCTTGTGAAAGCTCCTATTGGCCATATAAGGGATAAATCATAGCACAATTTGCATTAGGAAACCTAAAAATGTAAAGATAATAAAATGAGCATTTTAGGTATTGATTTGACAAAAGTTAACAAATAAGTACCCAAAAAGAAAAAGAAAAAGTTATGTCTGGATACACTATGCACTGAATGTAAAGCATCCAGAGAATTTTTTATTTTTATTTTTTTTCTAATTTCCATCTTTAACTCGTTGATTGACAGCATCCACATTGCTCAGAAAAGAGTTATGCAAAAATAATATGCATAAGCTCATCATGTGCTCTGAATCATGCTAAAAAGAATGAAAATTTTACATGGGCAAGATAAAGGATTTTTACTCTGACCCGCAACCCACTGCAAGATCAAATGACTGCATAAATTCGATCTGCCTAATTGACAATGTCACATTGGGTTGCAATGACATTTTTTTTTTCAGTTAAGCAACAGCCTAATGCAGACAGAAAGGCAAAATGAAATTCTCCAAGTTACATACATCTTTAATCAATTTCTAATAGATCCTTCCATCAATGGGAGATAGAAACATTAACTTACATTAAATTAAATTTCTTCATTTGCAAATAAATCCTTCAATTCCATCCATTCCATGGATTAAATTAAATTTTAAACGAAACAAACATAAAACAAGAAAATAAAAATTCATTAAAGTTAGAACTCTTCCAAATGGGACATAGAACCATTAACTTACAACGTTATCAATGGCTTGACATTTATCTAATCATACATCTCTTATCATCCCAAAAGAATAGGGTGCAGTCAAAAACCAAGAAAGTGACTTACCTCTAAAAAGCAGAAAATCCAACGTGAACATAGGTAGACGAACCTGAAAAGCAGAAGGCACTATCTTGAACAAAAGAACTCAAATGAATAGATGTATGTATTTATTTAATTTCGAGAATATAAAGCATGTCAAGTGCACAAGAAAATATAAAAAAAAATCAATTTTGTAAGATTTAACACGCAAACCATCGTATAAAACTCTAGGAATTGTCAGTGACCAATACTGTGTCAAATGTATGGACTGATTTCAAACTAATAATAAACAAGGTAACTTAAAAAAAAAAAAAAAAAAAAAAAAAAAAAAAGAATGACAAATGACAAATACATTACTCCAAGTCTCCAATTAAAGCAAAGATGGCCAGTTTGTTGATTTACCGCATTGACCTATGAGGGGTGTACTTCATTGTATTCAATCACAAGAAGTGGTCTATCTTTACCTTGCTGTATAAAAACACTAACATTCTCTTGTGGATATGCCTATAATTCCAATCAAGAAAGACATTAGACCGTTCTAATTTTGTTCAAAAGCAGAATGATAAAAAAAATAATTGGTTTCAAAGTACAACAATAAAGGGTGGGTCCAAATGGCTGACACAGAATCCACACAAAAGCTACGCAGTATATGATGAAATTATATCACAAAAATATGTAAACAGTAAACATTAGTGTCTCAATAAAGATTCCACAAATCAACATTCTCAAATATACATAAACACATATATATACACATAAATATTTCATTGGATTCAAGAGCAGAGTGAGTAGATTGGTATATCACTGGTTCAATCTATTTGTCTCCCTACCGGGCAAATAAGGGCCACTCTCTTAACCTACGTGACTTAATGACTAAATGTATAGAAAATTTTAAAGGTTCTAATCTCTTATAAAGTAATATTTCAACAAGCAAGAGAGAGAGAGAGATTATGTTGACCAGGTAGATGAGAGTTTTATCTTTGTCGCAAAATAAGATTGAACAATACGATAGATAAGATCTCTGTTTCTTTTCCAATTTACAGTTTGAGTATTATCCCGTCAAAATACATAAATTATATACTGTTAAGGTATTTTAACGTACCATATCTACTCAAAGTAAATCCATCTGGTTAAGGTATCTCATAGGTGAGTATTACTATAGCCCACCCAGTCTAATCCGCACTGCCTACCTAATGCTCGTACTGTTAACTTCCAAAATTAAATAAATCATCTTCCTCAACTGCTACTTCACTGCAATTTTTACCAAAATCAATTTAAAAATGTAGACTTTAAGCATCATTATTGAATTAAGAAAATTTAAACAAAAAAATGAAAACAAAATTAAAAGATAAAATTTATCAGTATATTTTGGGTTCAATCCATTTCTTTGTCCAGCAAGAAGGACCTTTTGGAGCAAATTTTAACTTGAAAACAATATTAAAAAATTGAGGTATCGGACTATAGTTAAAGGCAAAAACAATTCTCACCAAAATTGTTCTTGTCCTAGCTAAAGGGATATCTGAAACCAAATCAGTGTTGATTCACGAGTCTTACTGCATATATACACCAAAAATCCTAGAATTGTACAATAGGCAAACATATCAAGAAACAACCTAAGTAGCACAAAAAGGTTATATATATATATATATATATATATATATATATATATGCGTTGCACATGAGACGATTGTAATATTGTAAAATTTGAGATTGATAAATAAGTGTTAATTTTTCTGAAATTGTTTACCGATATCTTCTTTGAGATATGTGGATATTTTGTTGTTGTGTGTGTTACGTGATAAATTCATTCATAGGCCAAAATATCAAATTAGAGGAGAACAATGTAGCTCTAATGAAAAGCTAGATTTCCAAGTATAATCTATCTTCAAGTGGTAACAGGTGCTGGATAAGTAGCTTGAACAGGTGATCAAGAGTTGTTAAAGACCAAACACTTTAGGGTTCATTTACATTTATCATAAGCAACAATATTTTGAACTTTTGAAGTTTGAATAGAAAGATTAATGTCATATGTTCATCAATTTGCAGTATATACTATGCAATGAAATGTACCTAACCAAGAATGACAACAATATCAATACTTGTCAAATTTGGAGCTAAATTTCTCTAGTCTGCTTGGCCATTATATCACCAAACAAATTCTCTTGCAGCATATATTCCACCCAATTCCTTACATAATTCACAAAAGAATGAGGGCCTGCTCCAAGCTATAATGCTTGAAATTGAAAACACGGGATTGTGATAAAGCTAATACATATAAGATCCATTTATGTTGTATGTAACAGAGTCAATGTGCTTACCTGATCAATAGTCATTTCGTCAAGATTAATACGCGCATTACTTTTGTCCTTTGCCAAAGAAGTGATATCACTGTCAAAAACGTACAATAAGCTTAAATTATGAAAGTGATTAGCACAAATCAATAAGCCGAAAAACAAAATTTCATATGTATAATAACTGCATTGCTAACCTTCGAGAATATACGTCCAACAATGAATCATTTTTGTGAACAACAGGAATCGAACTTACTCGAGCTGCAAAGAAGCCACATAAGACAAGCTATAAAAGACTACTTTTATTTCTAAATCTAAATGCTTCATAAAATAAGAATTGAAAGAGGGTACTGTTTAAAGCAATTTCTTAGAATGGCGCCTATATATATTATAACCTTATACCTTCTTCAACTAACAAGGTGTACCTAGAGAGCATTGAATTTCAGGAATAAAATATTAAAATAAAATCAAGAAAATGTCAGCAACTATTATTAATATCTGGAAAAGAATTTGAGAATCCAACTCTTCAATGAATTACATATATTCCTTGAACTAACAAATTCAGTGTTGAGTTTAAATTGTAAAGAAATTTCAAACTGATAAAAGCTTTCTTAATGTTTCATTTCAGCAAGAGCTGATATATATAATACAGGAGGCGAGAGAGGAATACATACAAAAGGCTATATACATTCTATCAACCAATCAACTATTTACAAGTGTATAACTAACAATTACACTTTCTGAAATTAGGATGCCACCAATGCTGTGAGTCATTAACGGCAACAGAATCTGGTAAAACAATTCATCAATTGCACTTCACTCTCATACTTTCAATCAGCTGCACTTCCATCCTCAATGCAAGGTTTATGTGACAAACGATCCTGATCTTCATCTTTAACACCCTCCCTCAAACTGGAGTGTACTGCAGTGACTCCAAGTTTGTCCTTCAGAAACAAAAACTGAGAGTGTGATAAAGGTTTTGTAAGCAAGTCAGCTCTCTGTTCAGAAGAAGGAATGTAACATATTTGCAACTCCTTTCCAATGACTTTATCTCTAACAAAATGAATGTCAAGCTCTATGTGCTTTGTACGAGCATGATAAACTGGATTTGAGGCAAGTGCTTTAGCACTAAGATTGTCACACCAAAGAGTAGGAACTGCTTCTTGTGGGAAATTTAATTCCTTAAACAATGATTGCACCCAAGTTATTTCTGATGTTGCATGAGCCAATGCTCTGTATTCTGCCTCTGTACTTGATCTGGCTACTACATGCTGTTTTTTCGAGGACCATGATATTAAGCTATCTCCCAAATACACACAATATCCAGTTGTTGATCTTCTATCATCTGGACAGGAAGCCCAATCAGCATCAGCATATGCAGTTATATCCAGATTGTAGCATTTTTTGATCATCAAACCTTGATCAATTGTCCCCTTCAAGTATCTGAATATTCTCTTCAATGCCTTCCAGTGAATATCAGTAGGCATCTGCAAGAATTGGCTTGCCTTATTCACTGCAAATGTAATATCAGGTCTTGTGTTGATTAGATACTGTAAACCTCCAACTGCGCTTCTGTACAACCAGGGATTTTTCATCAGCCCACCCTCATGTTTTGACAACATTTTTCCAACTGCTATGGGAGTATTACATGGCTTCAAGTGTTGATAATCAAACTTTCTCAACAAGCTTGCTATATATCCTTTTTGAGTAAGATGTAAACATAAGTTATACCTGTGCACTTCAATTCCCAAAAATTGACTAAGAGATCCCATGTCTTTCAAAGCAAAAGTAACATTGAGCTGATTTATGAAGGTTTGGAGCAAGCTATTATTGTTTCCTGTCACAACTATGTCATCAACATATATAAGTGCAAACACAACATGCTTCTCATTTGCAAAATAAAACAGAGAATTATCAGCCTTTGATTGTTTGAACTTCCACTTAATTAAAGTAGAACTCAGCTTCTCATACCAGGCTCTTGGAGCTTGTCTCAATCCATACAGTGCCTTCTCCAATTTACAAACAAAAGTTGGATTTGCCTTATCAATAAATCCCTCTGGCTGTTCCATGTATACAGTTTCTTCAAGATTTCCATTGAGAAAGGCATTGTTGATATCAATCTGTCTTATTTCCCAATCCTTTGCCACAGCAAGAGTCAATATAATTCTTAGTGTTGCAGCCTTTATCACTGGACTGAAGGTCTCATTGAAGTCTACACCAGCAGTTTGAAGGAACCCTTTTGCAACCAATCTAGCTTTAAATCTTTGTACCTTTCCTTCACTGCTATATTTGATTCTATACACACACTTGTTTCCTATCACCTTCATGTCTGGTGAATGTGAAACAAGCTTCCATGTTTTGTTTCTCACTAAAGCATCAAATTCATCTTTCATTGCGTTTCTCCACTTGCTATTTGACATGGCTTCCTGTACACTTAAAGGTTCTGATTCTCCTGACTTTTCAATGTATTCAGCAGCTTGTCCAGCATACACCTTGGGCTTAAACACACCTGCCTTGCCTCTGGTAATCATAGGATGCTGAATAGGTGCTTCATTCCTTTGTTCACTTATCTGTTCATCTGTTTCAACATTTTGATCTTGCTGAGTTTCATCACATCCACTGATATTTTCTGGTTCTCCAATTTCCTCTGATAACTCATAAGGATAGTGGTCTGCATTATCAGGAATTAGGTGTTCATGTCCACTTGACAAAGGTTCTTCAGGCAGAGTTGCATCAGGAGGAATTGTATCAACTGAAGGATGATCTATTGTTTCATGACAGGACATGGTATTGAAGGGTAGATAGGAAATGATTACTCCTTCATTTTTTTGAATGATCTTTTTGTTTAAGAATCCAGCTTTGAAAGGAAAGTCTAGTTCATTAAATACTACATGTCTAGATGTGTAGATTCTACCCACTGGACTGAGACACTTATATCCCTTGTGTGACTCACTAAAGCCCAAAAACACACACTTCAATGAATGATAACTAAACTTGTGTTTTTGATAAGGTCTTAAACATGAAAAACAGGCACATCCAAAGGTTTTCAATGACTTGTAGTCTACACTCTTTCTGTATAGGACTTCAAAAGGAGGTTTCATTTTAAGTAAGGGTGTAGGCATTCTGTTAATTAAATAGGTTGCTGTTTGGAAAGACTCCCACCAATAATGCAAGGGCATTTGTGCTTGTGCTAAGAGGGTTAAACCTGTCTCTGTCACGTGTCTGTGTTTTCTCTCAGCTCTTCCATTTTGTGCAGATGTATAAGGGCATGAATACCTCAGTTCAATACCTGAAGCAGAGGCTATATGTGTAAAGGATCTAAACTCACCTCCCCAGTCAGATTGTATGACTTTAATTTTCCTCTCAAGTTGGTTTTCTATCAATTTTTTGAACTGTATGAATATGTTTAATGCTTCAGATTTGTGCTTCATTGGATATATCCAAGTGTACCTACTATAATCATCCACAAATAGAATGTAATGTTTAAATCCAGAGGTGGAACTAATGGGTGCTGGTCCCCATACATCAGAGTGGATCAAGTCAAGTGGAGCAATGGCATGTGATGTTGATGAATTAAAGGGAAGAGAGTGTGATTTTCCATATTGACAAGCATCACAGAAGGATGATATTTCATTAACATTGGATTTTTCATTACATAATTTGAACACTTGAGACATTACAAGTTTTGAAGGATGTCCAAGTCTCTTATGCCAAACATCTAAATTTGATTCAAAAGACTTAATAGGAACTGAAGCTTTTTCTTTACTGGAACTTATAGTGAAGACAGTGTTTTGGAATTTGGGATAGTTTTGATGACTCGACTCATTTGATGATGAACTGGTGACTTGATTTGGGAATTCCAGCTGATACAATCCTTCCTTAAGCTTCCCTTGTAGCATAACCTTCTTTGTCAACTGATCCTTAACAGCACAAGAGTTAGGGTGAAATTCCATGAAGGCATTGTTATCAGCAGTTAATTTGGACACACTTACTAGATTCTTCTTAACAGCAGGTACATGAAGCAGATTATTTAGAAGTATAGGCTTATCATTCAAAGCAGTCAAACATTTAATACCAGTATGTGCTATGTGTAGTGAGTTTCCATTACCAACTACCAGTCTTTCCTTACCATTATACTCCTTGGTCATGGTGAGATTTTCCTTTTCTGCTGTTACATGATGACTTGCTCCAGTGTCTGCAAACCAGGCAGGATCTTCAACTGTGCTTGGAGATGCAACAAAAGCTGATGGTGTTGAGTTGTTGTTGCTCCCATTCTGGTTGTTTGGCCTGCTGCCCATGTATCTCTCATCGTATCTATTAAAACACCATGAGGCTGAATGATTATTCATTCCACAGATCAGACATGGATTTTGATGCTCAGTCATTCTTCCTCCTCTACCTCTATTTCTACCTCTTCCTCTGAAGTTGGATGATCTGCCATAGTTTCCTGATTTGTTTCCTCTAGTATTATTGAAACCACTTCTTTGAACAAAGTTAGCAGATGCTTGATTAATATTTATGTTATTCATTCCACTTCTTACTGCATTCAGATGTTCAATTCTACTTTCAAATGTCATAAGTATTGATGTGAGTTCATACCAGGAAATTTCTTCTCTGCTATTAATCTGCACCACTATTGGTGTAAACTCTTCATCCAATCCAGCAAGAACTTGTGTTACTAGATCTTCATGAGTGATGGTTTTTCCAGCAATTTCAAGGTTGTCAGCCAATTGTTTCACTGTGGTGAGATATTGATCTACTGACATTGATCCCTTTCTGGTTCTTTGAAGTTCACCAGTGAGGAAGGTTACTCTAGATCTGTTCATTATGCCATAACTTTCATTCACTGCAGTCCACAACTTGTTTGAGCTCGAGCAACCCATTACTCTCATGGAAATTTCTGGTGTCATCGATGAGTACAGCCACCCCATAAGTAGCTGATCAGTAGAGATCCACTTGCTGTGCTCTGGATTTGGCAGCATCTCCACTCTTTCTCCATCATTGGTAATGGTTTGAGAACCAATGAATTCTGGTGGACACTTCTTTGTCCCCAGTATGAAGGCTTCAAGATTATGTCCTTTAATGATTGGCATAATCATGTTCTTCCACAGCAGAAAATTGTTTCTATCCAGTTTCACTGATGGTGTTTGTGTCAAATTCATTCCAAAGGGTGAAAGCTGATTTGCAGCTACTGGTGTATACATTGTTGTACTGGATTCAGATGGAGAAGAGTTGTGGCCAGCTCCGGTGTTAGCCATTATCAAGGCTCTGATACCAAGTTTAAATTGTAAAGAAATTTCAAACTGATAAAAGCTTTCTTAATGTTTCATTTCAGCAAGAGCTGATATATATAATACAGGAGGCGAGAGAGGAATACATACAAAAGGCTATATACATTCTATCAACCAATCAACTATTTACAAGTGTATAACTAACAATTACACTTTCTGAAATTAGGATGCCACCAATGCTGTGAGTCATTAACGGCAACAGAATCTGGTAAAACAATTCATCAATTGCACTTCACTCTCATACTTTCAATCAGCTGCACTTCCATCCTCAATGCAAGGTTTATGTGACAAACGATCCTGATCTTCATCTTTAACATGTTGCACTAAGGAGAGCACTCGGCCTCAACACAACCAATGGCCGAACATTTGGAACTCCAATTCTGGGAACCCAAGTGCCATTAGGAATTGCACATTTGTCATTACTACTGCTAAATGAATTATGCATTCACGTATATAATTACAAAATACCATATAAAAGTAAATTCAGGATTGGAAAAAGAGATGACCTTAATCTAGTCCCTGGAGGCATGCTTCTGCGAGAACTACCAATTGTTTATGATTCAATTATTCCTCTAATCGAATTACCCACCAGGATCCCTGCTTGACCTATGTGAATGCTTATTATTTCTCTCATCTTTGTCTCTTTCTCTCTCTAAAAATGTTCAAATTAAACCCTTTTCCTCTTTTTCTCTCTACAGGCCGTTTTGATCCGATTCAGAATGGGATTCTCTCTTTTATATAGAAACATGTATATGTATATTTGGTTGCCGAGGTTTCTCGGCAACCATTTGTGGTTGCCGAGATACCTCGGCAACCAAATCTGTTTGCCGAGCAATCTCAGCAACCAAATCTAGTTGCCGAGATTGCTCGGCAACCAGATTTGGTTGCCGAGATACCTCGGCAACCATTGTGGTTGCCGAGTGTTTGGGAAAACCTATAATTAATACTCTTAAAATTGGAGGAGAAAACCCAAAAAGTGGAAGATGGAGAATAGGAAAGATGGTATTTGGGATATAACTCAGGCAACCAAGGATGAAAAGAACTGCTGATTTGAAATTGTCAAAAAGATTAGAAAAAAAAAATTCAGTCACCAAGCAACTCGGCGATGAACAGTACACAATTTTTTTTTTTTCCTTTTCCATTTGCTTTGTTTTTTCTAATTTTTTTCACTTTTCTGAATTTCAGGAAAATTACGTGAAGTTCAGAAATTAACTTAAGAACACAGGTAGTAGAATCCCAAGATTTCACAGTGCGTGGGTGTGGATTTGTACATTAACTGAAATTCTTGAATCCTCTTTTGGACCTTTTTTTAACAATAAATATTCCAACTTTCTTTCAATTTTTTGGGTTATTTTTTATATACTATGTGCATTACCAAATCCCAGTAATTAACTCTTAAAAAGACAACCATGTTAACGACCAATTATGGTTGCCAAATTGCTTGGCAGCCAAGACCAAGCTGGTTGCCGAGACATTTGCTGTTAAACGATTGGGATAATATGGGCAATTCAATAGAGAATAACTTGCTGATCAAAGTTTGCTTTCTCCAACAGTGTTGGATTAATAGAATCAAGTTAATACATAGACGTGCATTTGAGGGAATTCTTATTTCAATCTCAAGGAAATTCACTAATACTCAAATTCCCTTTATTAACTGATACTTTACCAGATTGACTACTCAGAATTTTTTATGGGAAAGCAGCAATCTGTTTCCTGATCTCCTTGAGCAAGTTTCAGTTTTCATATTACATAAGTTGATTTTATTTTACTATATATTTTATTTTTCTTGTGTTTTTAAAAATATTTCCGAGTTTTGATGAAATCTCGTAATGTAGGCTGATCTTTAGGTCCATCATATTGTTGGAATCAAAAGGTTGCCGAGCAACTTGACAATTCCAGGGTTCATCTCAGCTTTGATTGAGAGAGAGAAGAGATTTTTTTAGGTGAAATGTTGGACAAAGTAAAAAATTGCGGCTGGTTTCATTGTCAAAACGATGTCGTGTTGGACGAAAAAAGCTACAGTAAAAAAATTAAGGCTCTTATATTATTGTAAGGATATATATATATATATATATTTGTTTTTTTTTATAACTCGAGAAAGTCTTAAAATTTTTTTTTTTTTTTTTTTTTACTTTCTCAAGTAACTCGAGAAAGTAATTTGGGATATTTTTTTTTTTAATACTAACTTTGCCGAGTTATGAGGCAAAGTGGGGAAAAAGGAAAAAAAAAATTTCAAAACTTCACTTAGTTATGGATTAACAAAAATTCATTTGACATAGAAAACAATCACCGAAAAATATGAAATTTTCAGGGAACATACTAATGTAGCTACCACATATCAAAATTTGATAGTCCGACGGCATGTTTCGGCTTGCTAAAATGCTAACCGAAACATCCTAGTTAGTTTTTCGGATTCATGTTGTCACAGTTTACAAAATTGTCCATAAATTGAGTTATATAACATTAAATTATGTGAAACCAAAGCCAATGATTAGGTAACCCATAGGGCTATCGTCTCCAACTGGAATTATGTAAAAATACTTAATATATAAGGTGCAGTAAATTTTTGAGTTGGACAACAGAAACTGCACCTTAGAGAAACATGAAGTTTAGCAAAACCTTTCAAGTTTACATCATTAAAGTGTAACCAAAACATGGGAATCCACTAAAACTACCACAAAACCAAGGTCCACAAAAGTTTAAGAATTTTTGATTGGTTTATAATAACGATTCCGGCACGCCGACGGCATAAATCCGAAAAACAGACTAGGGAGTTTCGCGGTGAGTATTTTAGTATGCCTAAACATGCCGTCGGACTACTAATTTTTGATATGTGGTAGCTACCTGAGTATTCTATGTCCCCTGAAAATTTCGTTTTGTTCGGTGATCGTTTTCTATGTCAAAGAATTTTTTGTTACTCCATTACCATGTGAATAAAATTTTCAAAATAAGGGCAGTGTTACTAAAATTTCTTCACTCGGTCATGGAATAACAAAAATTTGTTTGACATAGAAAACATTCACCGAAAAATATGAAATTTTCAGGAAACATAGAATACTCATTTAGCTACCACATATCAAAATTTTATAGTCCGACGCCATGTTTCGGCTTACTAAAATGCTCACCGAAACACCCTAGGCAGTTTCTCGAATTCATGCGGTCGCAGTTTACAAAATTGTCCATAACTTGAGTTATATAACATGAAATTATGTGAAACCAAAGCCAATGTAAGGTAACCCATAGAGCTATCGTCTCCAACTGGATTTATGTAAAAATACTTAATATATAAGGTGCAGCATATTTTTGAGTTGGTCAACAGAAAGTGCAGTTTGGAGAAACAATTCACCCAGTCATGGAGTAAAAAATATTTCTTTGACATAGAAAATGATCACCGAACAATATGAAATTTTCACGGAACGTAGAATACCCATGTAGCTATCACATATAAAAATTTGATAATCCGACGGCATGTTTTGACATACTAAAATGCTCGCCGAAACATCCAAGGCAATTTCTCGGATTCATGTTGTCGTAATTTACAAAATTATCCATAACTTGAGTTATATAACATAAAATTATGTGAAACCAAAGCCAATGGTTAGGTAACCAATAGGGATATCGTCTCCAACTGGAATTATGTAAAAATAAATAATGTATAAGCTGCAGCAAATATTTAAGTTGGACAACAAAAACTATAGTTTAGAGAAAATGAAATTTACCAAAACCTTTAGGAATCGATTGTATTTCGTCATTTGTTCCCCATAACAACTGGGGATAAAAAAGCACCAAATTTGATGACTTATTAAGGGAAAAATGAATATATTGTTATGAAGTTACTGATCAATTTTTTTGTTAGTTTTTTTTTATATTTTTTTATATATATTTTTTTTATTTTGCTTGAAACATGGTAGGTTGATTAAATGAAATGACATTTAACAAATACGAAAAAAAAATATTTTAAAAATCTTATGGTGCGTTTGATTGCAATATATTTTTTATGAAAAAAACATTTTTTCACCTATTTTCTAACTAAATATGTTTGATAGCCACATTTTCCCATGGAAAACACTTTTTCTCACTTATTTTTGAATTACGCGTTTGATTGATTTGTAGTAAAACATTTTCTCATTTACGTTAAAAAGGCAACATTTTATTTTAATTGTTTAATTATTTTTATTACAGTGAGTTGCTCAAGATATTTTTTTTTTCCACAAAGTTTAATTTTTTTTCTAGTAACTTGTAAAACACTAAAATTTAATAATTTTTTATTTATTTTTGTCTCAATTCATTGTTATAATAATCGCTCAACAAATTTTATTTTATTTTGACAAAGATTTTTTTGTTTTCCAATAAGTCGACACACTAATAAAAAAAATTAACAAATAAAAAAAATAAAAAATAAAATAAAAAAATAATTAGGCTTGTTGAGTAACTGGACAATTTATTTTACTAACTTGATTATACAGTAATCATAAAAATTTATGAAAAAGAAAACAAATAAAGACAAAATATAAATTAACTTTAGTTTATATAAATCAATGAGTTTTTTTTTTTTTTAATAATGTTGTCGAGTTACACATTTGATTAATTTTTTTATAGTGCTATCGAGCAACTCGACAATATTTGGTCATTTGAATTTTTTTTTTTTTTAATGTTGTCTAGCAACTCGACAATATTTGGCCGCTTGAAAATATTTTTTTTTTTTTTGTTAGTGTTGACACTAAGCCATTGGAATTTTTTTTTTTTTTTTTTTTTTTTTTTTGTTGTCGAGCAACTCGACACCACTAACAATTAAGTCATTGAAAATGGGCTTTGGCCCAATTTCACTTTTGTTAGTTGTTTTTTTTTAATGGTGCATTTTACTTTTTCATTTTTTTTATTTTGTATTCATTTAATGTAGGGTGTGCAAATTAGTCCATTTTGACAACAAATTTTTTCTTTTAATTTATTTTTCTTATTTTTTTTCTTTTACACCTAATTTTTATTCAATTTTTTACTATTTTTTTTATTTTACCTTTTAAATCTACAAATTATTCTAAATAAATGCTATTAACTTTTTCCTTTTATTATTCACACACATTCCTCAAGATTAAAAGTTGTAGGACTTCATTCGTAATTTTATTTTATTTTATTGTTTTTATTTTAACTTTTATTTTATTTTTTTATTAAAGAGGAGGACAAAAACGTCAAAATATGTCAAAAGGACGTGATCTGCAATCTACAACAAAATTCAAAGGCTAGGATGGCAATTGCTAAAAAAAAGTTAGGAGTAGATTTGTTATAAATTAGAAAAGTTAGGGACCAAAAATGCAAATTACCAAATGGAGATTATGTGATTTCAAGACGCTTCTCGAAACCAAACAGCCATTGAAAGGTAATGTAAGATGAGCAAAGTGATGTAGTTAAAAAAGAAAAAATGATTTCTGGGACAAAAAAGAGAAAATTACTACTCTATTCAAGATTCCATTCTACAATAATGCACGTATCAGGATGGTTTCGTCACACACTGCATTAAGGAAAATCAAGAAAAAAATAAATCAAGTTCAATAATATTGTTTTTTTTTTTTTGACTTTGTCGAGTAACTCGAGAAAGTCTTATGATTTTTTTTTTTTTACTTTCTTGAGTAACTCGAGAAAGTCATTTGGGGTTTTTTTTTAATACTAACTTTGCCTCATACTAACTTTGCCGAGTTATGAGGCAAAGTGGGGAAAAGGGGAAAAAAAAAATTTCAAAACTTTACTTAATCATGGATTAACAAAAATTCATTTGACAAAGAAAACGATCACCGAAAAATTTGAAATTTCAGGGAACATAGAATACTCATGTAGCTACCACATATCAAAATTTGATAGTCCGACGGCATGTTTCGGCTTACTAAAATGCTAACCGAAACATCCTAGTTAGTTTTTCGGATTCATGTTGTCACAGTTTACAAAATTGTCCATAAATTGAGTTATATAACATTAAATTATGTGAAACCAAAGCCAATGGTTAGGTAACCCATAGGGATATCGTCTCCAATTGGAATTATGTAAAAATACTTAATTTATAAGGTGCAGTAAATTTTTGAGTTCTTAGAGAAACATGAAGTTTAGCAAAACCTTTCAAGTTTACATCATTAACGTGTAACCAAAACATGGGAATCCACTAAAACTACCACAAAACCAAGGTCCACAAAAGTTTAAGAAGATATTTACACTACTTAAAGTTTTTTGATTGGTTTATAATAGCGATTCCAGCACGCCGACGGCATAAATTCAAAAAACAGCCTAGGAGGTTTCTCGGTGAGTATTTTAGTATGCCTAAACATGCCGTCGGACTACTAATTTTTGATATGTGGTAGCTACCTGAGTATTCTATGTCTCTTGAAAATTTCGTATTGTTCGATGATCGTTTTCTATGTCAAAGATTTTTTTGTTACTCCATGACCAGGTGAATAAAATTTTCAAAATAAGGGCAGTGTTACTAAAATTTCTTCACCCGGTCATGGAATAATAAAAATTTGTTTGACATAGAAAACGATCACCGAAAAATATGAAATTTTCAGAGAACATAGAATACTCATTTAGCTACCACATATCAAAATTTGATAGTCTGACGGCATGTTTCGGCTTACTAAAATGCTCACCGATACACCCTAGGCAGTTTCTCGGATTCATGTGGTCGCAGTTTACAAAATTGTCCATAACTTGAGTTATATAACATGAATTTATGTGAAACCAAAGCCAATGGTTAGGTAACCCATAGAGCTATCGTCTCCAACTGGAATTATGTAAAAATACTTAATATATAAGGTGCAGCATATTTTTGAGTTGGTCAACAGAAAGTGCAGTTTGGAGAAACAATTCACCTAGTCATAGAGTAAAAAAAAATTCTTTGACATAGAAAACAATCACCGACCAATATGAAATTTTCACGGAACGTAGAATACCCATGTAGCTACCACATATCAAAATTTGATAATCCGAAGGCATGTTTTGACATACTAAAATGCTCGTCGAAACATCCAAGGCAGTTTCTCAGATTCATGATGTCGTAATTTACAAAATTGTCCATAATTTGAGTTATATAACATAAAATTATGTGAAACCAAAGCCAATGGTTAGGTAACCCATAGGGATATCGTCTCCAACTGGAATTATGTAAAAATACTTAATGTATAAGTGGCAGCAAATATTTATGTTGGACAACAAAAACTGCATTTTAGAGAAAATGAAATTTACCAAAACCTTTACGAATCGATTGTATTTCATCCTTTGTTCCCCATAGAAACTGGGGATAAAAAAGCACCAAATTTGATGACTTATTAAGGGAAAAATGAATATTTCTTTACTATACTATATAAGAAGGGTTTTTTTTCTCTTGAAATGTTTTTATTTTTTATGTTCCAGGCTCCATTTGGTGGACCAAGCCTTAATTCAAGCTTTTTTTCCTCTGAAGATCCATGTCTTGTTTGTTTTTCTTTTGCACTTTTTGTAAGCCATTCTTTCTCTTTTGAATCACTTCCAGTAACTGAGGACACCCCTCATCATTTCTTGAATAACCCTCCATTTATACCCCAGAAAATGAAACTAAAAAGGAAAAAATTGCATGCTATGTGTCAGATGATGGTGCTACCATGCTCACTTTTGAAACTCTTTCTAAAACGTCTGAATTTGCTCAAAAATGGGTTCCCTTCTGCAAGAAATTCAGTATTGAACCACGAGCTCCAAATTGGTACTTCTCTCAGAAGATGAACTATTTGAGAAACAAAGTCCATCCAGCATTTGTGAGGGAGAGACGTGTAATGAAGGTTTGTGTCTCCTTGCCTCTTAAATAGAATATGATTATCTGCGTGAGAGAGATTTTTTATGATTCCTAATCAACTGCATGAATGTCCTGCTTTGAACTACAAAAAGCAAAAAAAAAAAAAAAAATTCATCAAAAATTGCCCTACGCCACTGACTCGAAAAAAACAAAATAACAAATGGCCACAATAAATTTTTTCGAGACACTCGACAATTAATCCAAACAAATATTGGCCAATCTCGAAAGAAAAAGAGCAAAAGCTAAAAAAAAGAAAACAAGAAACAAAGTCAACAATAGTGGCGCCTGTCTAATGTCTGGATACAGAAAAAAAATATTAAAAATAAAAATATACTTTAGTTTTGTAAGAAAACCAAAATGTCTAAAATTGTCAAAAATGACGGCTCCCAAAGAAGAGTAAAAGTCAAGAAAGGTCTTTTTTTTAATAAGTTAAACAAATTTATAGTACTAATGAGTGAGATTTGGACCAAATTAAGATTAACAAAGCATCCAAACTACGTCGTGTTGGTTGAAGGGTGAAAAGTAAATAGGTGATAAACACTTATATTATAGTAAAAATATATAGTATATTACTCGCCAACCAAATTAGTTGTCGAGCAACTCGGTAACCAAAGCTGGTTGCCGAGGTTGCTCGACAACCAGTTTTGGTTGCCGAGCAACTCAGCAACCATTTATGGTTGCCGAGAATTGGTTATTTTTTATTTTCTTCGTTTTTTCTCTTGTTAAAAACTACAATAATATAAACTATAATTGATGTAGATAAATTGTAGTCAAATGAAGTATTTCCTACGTGAATGCGCACTCATTTTGTATACTAGTGTTGTCAAATGAATCTCACTTACATATGACAACAGTTTCAATTTCCATGAGATTAAAAAAATAATTAATTTGCAGGCATACACAAAAATTGACATATGTGCATTTGCTTTTAATTGCACAACTTCCAATTCCAAAGCTAACATCATTGTATAATTACTGTGTAATTGGCTATTGAGCTGAAACAACTTTCTGGAAAAACTTTGTATTGCAGATTGATGCCACTCTAATTTGCAATTTTCTTGTAATAATCTTCATTAAGCATTCTCTAAATCATGTGGCGCAGTCTAAGATATTGCCATGAATTATTAAGCAATGTAAATAAAACTAATTAACTCAAATGATGGTTGCCGAGTGATGGTGTTCTGTGCTTTTGGCCCCAATCAGTTGAATGTAGCTCAAAAAATGACCAATACTGGTCTTTGGTTTGTGACAAACCAAAGCCAAAGCACCAATTTAAAAAAAAAATACAAAGGTAAAAAATTGCGGCTATTTCATTGTCAAAACGGTGTCATATTGGACGAAAAAAGCTACAGTAAAAAAATTAAGGCTCTTATAGTATTGTAAGGATATATATAGAAATAATAAAATTTTGGAGGTGATATCGACGACTTCTTATCAAGGATCGCCAACCAAAGCATTGGTTGTGGACATCATCGACCACATTATCATCGATAATTGTTGATGGATGTGCGTCAGTGATTACTAATGATATCGCTGTCAATAATTTTTTCTATTGGTAATGTTGTAAAGGAAAAAAAAAGATATTTGATCTTAATCATCGATAATGTATGAAAAAATACAGAAAGAAAAAAATTTTGTCGGTGATATCGACGATTGTTGATGGTTGCTCACATCACCGACAACATTATAATCAATAATGCCAATGAAGGTGCGTCAGAGATCAACGACAGTATCATTGTCTATAATTTCATTTGCATTACCTTCAAATATTTATTATTGTTAGAATCTCTCACTGTAGTATCGTTAGCGATCACTGATAGAATTTTCGACAATAATAATTTGCTCCACTATTTTTTTTATCCCTAATCTTGAAAGTCCCTTTAGAATTTAATATGGGGTTTTTTCAAAAATAACCACAATAAATAAAATATTTTTTAAAATACTTTCATATTTTTTTTATTCTAATAATACTGTTTTTCATTTTTAATTTTGTAACATTTGTTGTTACATTTGTTATTTTTGTTATAATAAATGTGTTACATTTGTTATTAACAAACATAACAAATGTAACAACAAGTGTTACAAAAATAATAAACAGTATTTTTATAATAAAAAAGTTAAATAGTATTTATTAAATTATTTTATATTTTATAGTATATGGTGAAATAATCACATTTAATATCAAGAAAATTATGCGGGTAAGTAATAACAATTTAAAAAGGTAATTTTATTGGCGACATCCACAATTTACTATCGACGATCAATGATTAAAGCACTGTCGGTGGTTGTTGACATCACCAACAACATTGTCATCGATAATTGCTAACGAATCACCGGCATTATCACTAGTAGTAATTTTGTTTGAATCACAAATATATATAATATGCCACATTACTGGTGCTTAGCTAATACTTAGGAGATCATTTCTATATATTTATTTATTTATTTATTTATTTCTGTTAGAATCTCTAACAGTTATACCATCATCGATCACTGATGAAATTTTCAGTAATCATCATTTGCTCCATTTATTTTTTTATCATTAATCTTGAAAAGCGCATAAATCTAATTTATGGACAAATAATTCGTCAATAATAATGCATATGAATTTACGAGTTCAGACTTGCTGTCCCAAATATATGTCCCCTTAGCCGTCCCTCCAATAAAATTTTTATACATCATCAAATAAATAGATGAGGGGATCGTTACGGACAATGACAGATTTAGAGTGGACAACTGCCCCCTACTCTGATTTCAAAAATTTTGTTTTGTTTTGGAAAAAAATTAAATTAATTATTTTGTCACCACAATAAAATATAAACTTTAAATTTAGATAGATGCAAATGAATTTATCTATCCTGGTGGCAAAGCTTATTATTTGTTTTTGGGCAGATTTGGGTTCAAATCCCAACTGTCATGTTATTTTTTGTTTTTATTTTCATTCAAGAAATTTGTGCAATTAAATTCCAATCTTAAAAATAATTTTTAAATCTCTAATCTTTAGTTCTATTTGCATATTTCATCTTTTTACATAATTCTATAAACTTGAGTGCTAATTTCCTCATGTTTTAGAATGATAAAATTGACAAAACACTACACTTAACACCGAATGTAATCTTTTAGATCTTAAAGTTTATCTGATTTTCAATTCCAAAATCTAAAAAATTAAACAAAATACCCTTTCTTTTTTTACATACAAATCTCCTGAAAATATAGTTGAGTTTTAAATTTTTGTACTTAACTAGAACATAATTTTTAATAAAATAAGTGGTTTTATTGTTTTCATAAATGATGCTATCTCTACTGACTACTGTTTCGTTGCTTACTGCTATAGATGCTACAAGTCAGCGCAGTGTCGTCAGCCAGCACTATAGCACTGCGAACTGTCATATTGCCCCCACAAGCTAAAATTTCTGGCTCTACTTCTGGTTATGGACAATATTTAATGCATTCACACTTACTATTAAGTAATTTATTTGATGGTGTATAAAGTTTTTATTAGAGGAACATTGGAACAACAGGTATGAACTCTTAATTTACTTCGTCCACTCGTGAATTATGTTATACATAGCTTAACTAATGCCAAAATCACATCTTCTTTAGCTACAGCAAGCTCCTAGAGGTGAAGTTGCTTCAGAAATAACTACTCCTAAATTTGTGGTGGCGGATACATATGAAATGGACTATTTATGTACTTTCGCTCTACTAAGATCATATCTCCACGCAGGGAGAGGTGAGACAAATTATATTGGCTGCTGAGTAGTTGTAGCATTTTTAGTGCAGTAATGTTTAAAAGGTTTTTTTTCTCATTATTAACAGCTCGCACCAAGATTGGAGAATTTGGTGCGTATGATCTTGACAATGAAGATGGAGATTAGCTTCAAGAGTTCAACAAAGAAAAAGAAACTCTTGTAGATAAAAAGTAATAATCTCTCTATCTTATATTAATCTTTGCGTAAGTGAATTATGTTTTTGATTTCCTCCTTTACCAATTTTTGATCGACTAAATGTTAGATCGTTTCTTATCAGTATCACTTATGTATCTCATTGTCTGAATAGCTCTAATTGAATGATTTTTTGAGCTACGCAAATCTCTGTCGAGAATTTAGACTTTGTTTCAAGTCCTAAAACTTCTATTCTATTACAAGTGTTGCTATTGGGGTGCGTTCTCTTCTGAGAATATGACTTTTGTTGAATCCACATGCCCCCGGGTGGAGGTGGGGGTGGAGGTGGAGGTGGAAGTGAGGTGAAGAGGAGGCTTTCTATGACATTTAGTGGTTTTAGATCACATTATAGCTCCTCCAACATATGATTTATCGATTTTTTAAAACTTTGGATGCTACTTTTAAGGTGAGAACATAACTTCTCTAATTGCAGTTACAAAGGCATCGGTGTTCTCAGTTGATATGCTTCTAGATTTGTGCTTTTTTAATTACTTTTTTCGGGCTATAAAGTTTATTTTTTGGAAATTGATTTTAGTGTTAAGCTAAATGTTTTGATGAGTGCAATTCCAATATATATTTTACCCACTTATCTTGTTTTATTAGTAATTATTCATTGATGAAAGTGCTAATTAATATCTTATTTGGATTAGAACTAATTGTGAATGATAATGAAGATTTGCGGACTAATGTGGAAGTTTTTGGAAGTATGGGATCAAGTTTAAAATTTTGGAGAAAAAAAGACTAAATTTGCATAGAAAGTAGAAACTTGAAGTAAGGACCAATTCACAAAACTACTGAAACTTTAGAGACCAAACATGCAAAATTTGGAAATTAAAAGAAATTTGTGGCAGAAGTTCACTGTTTGAGACCACGGTTGATCGCGACCATTTAAAATCTGTTTGACGCGGTTGGGCTGCCGTACCACAGCCAGTCAAGGCCTTTTCGATCTTTTTACGTGCACAAGTTTTAATACAAAGTTGGGATTATATAAAGACTGAATCTAGGTCAAATTAATGGATGATGACTGCTACAACCAAGAAAAAAAATCACGTTGTGAACAAGACTTTTAGAAGATTTATTCTCCTTCAATCTATATTGAGTTCTATCAATTTTTTTATTAGTTTAATTATGTTCTAATTTTCTTGAGCCAAGGTAGACAATGTTACATTGTTTAAACGAAGTGATTATCTTGTTATAACTTTACTTTCATTTTTGGGCTTTAACTTTCATTGTTCGTTTTTTGTTGGATAATTAAACGAATATTCTTTTATCTTAAATATCATGTATTCTTGATAGTTAGAAATTAATTTGATTAATTCGTGCTTGGTGCTTGAATGTGTTCTATTTTTTTTTTTTTTTAATTTTCTGTTATCTTACTATCGATTTGTGATACATAGAATATTTAGGATGCGAAACATTTGATTTTTTGTTTTCTTTTAATTGAATTTGATACAGGAAAAACTTAAGTAATTTAAGATCGATGCAAAGAGAAGTCGATATTGGATTTATTTGATAAATATTTTAAGATAACAATTGATTAATTTCGAGTTGTCGTTCGTTTTTGGAAATTAATCAATAATTGGATAATTGCTAAGTTAACAACGGTGAATTCCGAAACATTGGTACTTAACTATTTGAACCTTAAACTTAACTTTCTAGCAATAGTTAATTAATCCTTAATTTAAATTCTTTCAACCAAACGCTTTTCGACTCAACTAGCTTAGAATAACAATTAATTAGAATTAAATTACACTTTCTTTATTGTAGTCCCTGTGGGATCGACCTCGATACTACTTTTCCATATCCCAATAGAATCGTGCGTTTGCGAATTATTTAAAAATTTGAGAACAATTTTGTTGGCTTTTGGTAATGAAATTGCCAGGTGATTGTTTCAAGTTGTTTTCGATCATATCACTACAATAATAGAGTCTTATCTTGTTTACTGTTCAATTTTTTGTCCAATACGACGTAGTTTTGGGTGAATAATGTTCAATTTTCCGTAGTTTTGGCTGACATTTTTTTTCACGGCTCAATGTTTCTATCCAACTCTAAAGTTTCTCCAAAACCTCCCCAGTTCCTTTCAAATCCCGAACCACAAATTGGCGAAGGCTCTAGCTCGAAATCTCATCAAATATTTGTGGTTTGTACGAAACTACCAGGGCTCGACTCGAAGGTAAATTCTTTATAATTTTCAAATAGGGTTTTCACTTTTAATTTGCTTCTTTCATTTGTTCAGAAAATAAAGAGTTATTTCTTTGTATTGTGTTCTAAAAAAATTGTCTATATGTATGTGGGTGTATATATGTGTATCTGTATATTGTAGCATTGAGGAAGAGGGAGAACAACAAAATGTATGTATAGTGGCTGTGGGGATTGGAGAATCAAAATATACTTAACTATACTAAAATTCACTTTCATCCAAGTTTTACTTATTTTCTCCTCTTTATGAGATTCGCTTCCAGTTACGTAAAATTCCCACAATTTTTTTGAACCAATTTTTTAGACATTTTTACAAATCGCATTTGTCGACTAACTCGAAAAATTTTCTATTTGTCGAGCATCTCGAGATGCTCGACAAATAGGAGTCCCATTTGTCGAGTAACTCCATAAATTGGGTCAAATTACCAATTTATCGAGTTACTCGACAAATTGGAGTATAATAATATACTTTTTTTGGTCGAGAATATCGACACTGCCCAAATGCCAAGCAAAGCTTTTGACACTTTTATTTTTCCTTAATTTTTAACCACAAATGCCTATAGAAGTAAAATGTTAAAAACATATTTTTAACCACAAATTCCTATAAAAAAATTTTACTTCTACGATCTTCTTATTCAAAGCTTATAGGCATTTGTGGTTACATATGTTTTTTATATTTATTATTTGCGGATTATACATTTAGAATTTTTTCTTTTTTCGGTGTATAATTGAATTCGATTTAGAAATCTTGAAAAACAACTGGCAAATTTGTAAGATCTTATATAAAAATTGACATTTTATCTCAAAGTGGGTGCAAACACTATATATTTCGGTATATAAAATATGTAAGGGTTAATTACACTAATGGTCCCTATTCTTTCAGGTTTGTAACGATTTCATCCCCATTTTTTTAGCAGATATCATCCTCATTCTTCTATTTATACTCATTGATAGGCCCCAAATCACTATTTTTCACTATTCTCACAATTCTTGGACAATTTTGCCCTTTGACTTAAATAAATTAAAATGATAAGAAAAAAAATATAATAAAAGCATTGCAATTGGGCCCTTAACCTTTTCAAAACTACAGATAAATCTTAAACTATTTTATTTTATTCAGATAAGTGTTCTTCTCCACCCCACCCCACCCCACCCCCACCCCCACCCCCACCCCCACCGGGTATATTAGACAGGCAACTCGCCCCTTCACTGAGCAGAGTTGGCTTTATTGATAACCCGCGTTTCTTCACCTTCTTCACCCTGGGCATTTTCTTGTATTTCTTCTTCTAGGTCTCCATACAGGAAGGCATTTTTGACATCGAACTGGTGTAGTGGCCAGTCCAGGTTTGCTGCTAAGGATATAAGTACCTGAATTGTGTTGATCTTTGCTACCAAAGCAAAGGTCTCACCATAATCAATCCCACAAGTCTGAGTGTATCCTTTTGCCACCAATCTTGCTTTATATCGATCAATGGTGCCATCTTCTTTGAATTTTATCGTATATATCCATCTGCAACCTACTGTTCTTTTTCCTATAGGAAGCGTAGTCATTTCTCATGTGGAACTCTTCTAGAGGGCCTCCATTTCTTCATTCATTGCATGAGTCCATTTGGAGTCTTTCAAAGCTTCCTGCACATTACTTGGAATAGAAACAGTGGATAATTGACAACAAATGATCCACACGACGAAGAGAGCCTTTGTAGAGAAATATGATTAGTGATAGGGTATTTAACTTTTGCATTAGGGTCAGTATCATATTGTTGTCTAGGGATCCCTCTAGTTGTGCGAGGGGGTAACTGATAACCTGTGCTTTCTGTATGACTCAACTCAGTTAAAATGTTTGGGTTTGAGTGTTCAGTTACCTGTGGAGAATTTTCAAGACCTGACTAGATGAAAGGAAGTGGCACTATAGGAGAAGTTGCAGTATTATTTGGAGTTACCAATTCTTGAGGCTCTTGGTCTTGTTGCACCATTGTAGCTAGTGGTTCAGTAGAAACTATATCCTCTAGTATTGTCAGAGGCTGTTCAGATACAAGTTGTTTTCAAACTTGGATGATTTGATTCTGAGTATCTTCTGCAAAGATAGAACTCTCCCTCTGTAGGAGATGCTTAGAATCTCCTCGTAAGTAGTAAAATTCACTCTTATGGAAAGTAACATTTGCTAAAATGTACAAGGTCTGAGTAGGAGGGTAGAAACACTTATACCCCTTCTGAGTATCAGTATACCCTATAAAGACACACCGTAGTGCACATGGATCAAGTTTGCTATGTTAGTGTGGATATACATGAACATAAGCAACACAACCAAAGACACGTGGTTCAAGATTTGGAATGGACAATATAGGAAGAAGGGTGGTCAATGTCTAAAGTGGAGTTTGATATTGAAGAGTACTGGATGGTGTTCTATTGATCAGATAAGCAATGGAACATAGAGCCTCTCCCAAAAAATGATGGGGCATGTGGGCCTCAAATAAAAAGGCACGAACAACTTCCCAGAGGTGATGATTCTTACGTTCTGATATACCATTCTGTTGTGGAGTATGGACACATGTAGTTTGATGAACAATACCATTGTGACTCAAAAAATCATGAAGATCATTGTTGACGTATTTTCTTCCATTATCAGACTGAAGTACTATGATTTTCTTATCAAATTGAGTAGCAACATATTAATGAAATTGTTTAAATTTTGCATTGACTTCACTTTTCTGTTTCATGGGAAAAATCCAAGTCATTCGAGTAAAGTCATCTATAAATGTTACAAACCACTTAAAGCCACGAATAGTTGAAACTCTTGACGGTGCCCAAACATCAGAATGAACAAGCATAAATGGAATAGAACTTTTATTTAATCATAATGGGTAAGAAATATGATGGCTTTTTGCTAAAATGCAAGTTTCAACATGAAAGTCTGTTTCAGTAAATTTGGAAAAAAATCAAGAAATAAAAGTTTCAAATAACCAAATGAAGCATGCCCTAATCGTCTATGCCACAACCAAATTTTCTTCATCCTGATGGACTCGTCCCCTCTCATATGATAAGCTTCACTTAATCTTTTACTACAATCTCTATTAGGTCCAGATAATACAACTTTTCCTTTCTAGTACCATATCCAATTACGGTCCTGGTGAGGAGATCCTGAAAAGTACAATACAATAGGCAAAAACACACAATACAATTAAGGGAATCAATGATTTGAGGAACAAATAACAAGTCATAGTCAAGTGACGGGACGACTAAGACATGATCTAGACTTAATGATGATGTAAGAGATAGAGACCCTTCTCCTAAAACTGGAGAGGTGGTTCCATTGGCACTGGTAACATATGTTTGACTAGATGGTTTGGTAGAGTGTAACCTAGTAAAACTAGATGTCATGTGAAGTGTCAATAATCCATGATCTATTACAAGTGAGGATGTGCAAGAGGAAATACCTGAGGTTGTCAAGGCCTTGGAACCAGATGTACCTGATAAAGGTTATGATATGGTTTTTGAGGTGATTCGGCGAATATACATGAGGCTCTACTGAATCCCTTTTTCTTCCTTTGTGAACCCATCCTTCTAGATAACCAATGATCTCATAACAACCCTTAACTGTATGGTTGTCTAGTCCATAGTTGGTACACTTCATAGAGGCCGATTACGAGTAGAGTTAGATTTATGAGTGAATGGCTGAGATTGCTTCAGCCTTGTTGTAACCAAAGCTGTTACTTCAGATGTGACGCCAGCTTCAGACATGGTTCCCTTTCGGTTAATTTCTCTTTTAATATGTGCATAGGTTGCCTCAAGTTCAGGTTTAGGCTCCATCCTCAAAATTTCTCCTCGGATTTGATCAAAATTATTGTCCAATCCTGCAAGAAAAATATAAACTCGAAGGCTGTCAATCTCATTACGTCTAGTTTCAATGTCTAATGGATGTTGCATGTTTCTTGGATTTAATTGGTTAAGTTCCTTGAAGATCTCAGTAAGTTCGATGTAGTAGTTTGCAACAAGTGCTCCATTCTGTGTCATTGTGAATGATCTCTTATGTAGATCATAAATCTTTGCCTCATCGGAACCATCAGAATATGTTTTCTCGATTGCATCCCAGACTTGCTTGGCTGTGTTATAACGGATAAACCTTTTCATCTGATTGGGTTGCATTGCATCAAATAGCCAACTCTTGACTTGGCAATCCAACGCACGCCATTTATTGTATGTTGGCTACAGGTTGGGTAGTATCACCTGTCAAGTAGCCATGTTTCTCTCGTCCAGCAATTTTCATCTCTAGACTTGATGCCATAGAGAATAATTATGCTCGTCCAATTTGATTCCAATTGAAAAGTTTGAATTATCTCCTTGGATGGCAACAATCTGGGTGGAAGGATTAGATTCACTAGCAAGTGATTTTGGAGGTGATATAGATTCATCTTCAACGGCCATGATGATGACTGCACAGAGAAGTCTGGAAAATTGAAGATCAAATACAAACTGAATAAAAATAAGCAATAAGTGCTGAAAAACAGATTCAAGGGTGATTCAAAGCTGGAAGAAAGATTCAAAAAAAGAAAAAAAAATGTCAATTCCAATGGGAAAGAACCTTGCTCTGATACCATCTCAAAGTAGGTGTAAACACCATATATTTCAGTATATAGAATATGTAATGATGTTGAACTTATATACAAAGCTTAGAATAACTAATCTAGAAAATACAATATTACAGGGAATGATTAGTGGAATATTTAGGGAATAATTAGGATCCTATAATATTGCATAATAAAGAATTGATTTGTTTCCTTGATCATGAAATACAACTATTTGACATTTTACATTTTTGAAAGCTACATAATCTAAATAACATTTGACACGCTAAATTCAACATGACTACATTAGACAGCTAACAAATACATCTTTTTGAGTTGTGGCAAAAGCAATACGGATCATGATTATCCAATATTTCTGATAAAGCTCCTTGTAATTTGTCTTTGTTTCTACTGTCAATAGTTTCCTACCATTGATGTAACTCCATCACAGATGACAGCGAATTTCAATTCAATGAGTGAAAGTATGTTAGAATTGTCATTAAGCAACAAAAGAAAAATTGACAATTGGGTCCCAAACATTTTCGAAATAAAGTATATCTGGGTTGACAATCTTTTGATTTTGTTGCACATGAATCCCCAATAGATCCATCTTCGTAGATATTTAACTTAACTGTCATATGAGAATTGTATATTTAACTTTTTGAGGGGCAAAATGGCATACAGTGGCCATGAACTCATGACCTTTGTGACTAATACGCCTAGAAGTTTAAAACTTTAAAAACAGAACAACAATAAATTGGTGTGTGTTTGAGGGAGGGAGGGAGTCCCCAACAAAAAAAAAATCGTAAGTGAGGTAGATGATGAGAATCTGAACTACTTGATAGTTAATAGGTAATGATAATTTCGGAACACTAAATCTAAAGCAATGAATATCGTCATTTGCATTGTTAAAATTATCCAACTTATACAGTTTACCATAACGACGGCTATGTAAGTTACATTATTATATATACGTCATGTGCAACACGGGCCAAAAACTAGTATCATATATGAATTTAGGTAGATCAAATTGTCTAGATGTAAATACACATCTTCTGTTTTTATATTATATAATGGCCGTGGAACACACTTGAAACTTGAAAGACGATGGACTATGAAGGAAATTTAACTAAGATTCACCTCAATCTCGTCACCTACCTGAGTTCATACCAGCTATCTAAGGTTTGGATTTTGAGGAACAAGATTTATCGTGTTAATGTTTACAATATAAATAGAATATATTCTATTACTTGCAAAAGAGTTAGATTTAGTAAGAGTTGGACAAAAGGTGTCCCTTCGACAACAAGTCAAGTTTAATGTTGTCAAATTTGGACTCAATTAGCACCAAGTTCGGTCTCACTCCGAAAAAAAATGTTTTTTAGTGTAAATTTTTTTTATAGTAATAGTCCAATCTTGTAGTGCAAAAATTTTTCTTGTTTCAATAATAGTCCGATGTCCAAAAATTCCTAATTCCGCCCTTGACCACCACGTGTTCGAGGGCAATGTAAATTGAAGATTTTGGATAATGCTCTAATAGTTTGTGCATTTACATGTTAGGCCTTGCAAGCCATCATTTGATGTTCATCAATTGGATGCCTTTTCAAGGAACATATTCTCTCTAGCCTTTCTTGAAAATTGACTTCATTATTTCATATCCTTGTTAAGTATGCATTAAGTACAAACAAATGACTAACAAAGGACACCGCGTTAAGGTAACTAGTATACTAATTTATAGGTGGTGGGATCTGACCATAGACTCAGTAGATTAAGAAGGAAGGATGAGATGAATTTGAGGAGGAAGAAGAAAGAATGAGATGGATTTGTGGAGATGAATTGAAGAGATGAAAATTAAAAAATTAAAAAATTGAAAAATATGAAAACAGACATATGTAATCATTTTTGGACCAGTACAGGAGAATACTCCCTACGGTCGTGATAAACATGCTATCATATTCAGCTATAAAGCCCTAACATCAATTACTTAGTGTCTGTTTGATTTTGTTAAAAATCAGATTTTTTTTGTAAATGTAATGACATGTGTGGTTGAAAAGTTAATAAAAATTGTGGGTCTTATGAAATGTGTGGTTAAAATTAATTCTTGACTTTGATTTTAACTTTTTAATAAAATTTTAATCAAAATCAAACAAAGCCTTAATATATTTTATGATCTCTAAAATTACACTATCTGTGAATTTAAAAATCCCCTCCCCAGGATGCTGGGATTTTTCCTTCTTTTTAAAAAAATAAAAAAAAAAAATTAAAACAAAAAACAGTACAAACATCAAAACTCCAGTTCAATACTAACAATATTTTACTAGGTTAAAGTTTCAAATGATTGCCTTGTAGACCAAGGTTTGAATCTCAACGTTAATTTTTTGCTTTTATTTTAAATTTTGAGCAATTAGTCCTTAATCTTTATCAACTCTAAAAACTTCATATCCAAATTTTAAAATTGGACTTTTAAGTCTTCAACCTTTTATTCATTTTGCATATTTTGTCATTTTTATATAATTCCATCAAAATGCTAATTTTCAATGGGTAAAATTAGCAAAATACTATCCTTAACATCTAACATAATTTTTCAGACATAAGTCTTTCCTTCAGTTTCAAAATCAAAATCTGAAAAAGAAAAAAAAATTCATGTAGACAAAAATTTCGTTAAAATTTGGTTGAATGCACGACATTTATGAAGAAAGTTGTGTAAAATGTTTGAATAAGACGCTCTGGTAATTACTGTGAGTTTTTCATATTTTTTGTTAACTTGAACATAATTGTGTTTTCTTTTTCACTTATTTATCAGGAATGAAATTTTTGTATTTATGTGCATTGGTACATACGATTTCCATTTATTCCTCCAATCTTTTCGATTTTTCTATTTTCTTTACTATTTTATTTGTATTTTTTTGTAAGGTTAACCCAAAGTCGATTATTTTTGGTGTTTTCTTAACAAAGTTTTTCAATAAAATAGGTATATTTATTGTGTCTTTCAAAAGCCCCCTCTCCTTGTCAACTACCGCTACACACTGACTATCGTAATATCGTCAATCGCCATAATGTAGTCAAACCAAAAACTCTGGCCCTGCTACTACCTTATCCTATTTGTGGACCATATAAACCATTTGTGGAAATAAGAGGAAGTCGATATTATGCAAATTGTGAACAAGGTTAATGGGCAGAATAGGGAGTGAGTAGAAGATGGTGCAATGGGGGACATTAGGGTGGGCACTAAGAGCATTTCCAATGCTAATAATGTGTAAGGGTGGCAAACGAGTTGAACAGTCCGTGGATTCGTCGGATGGGCTGGTTTAGGCTTGTTAGGGACAAGCCCGAGCTTAGGTCTGGCTCAATTTTTCTAACTCCGCTAGTAAAAAACACGAGCAGACTCGTGTTTTGGAATTTTTTTTATTGAAATTTTAAAATTGTTTAAAAAACTTTTAAAAAAAAAACGAGCTGACTAGTGGGCGGCTTGGCTTGGCCTAGCTTGTGAGGCCCACAAGCCATGGGCCTAGCCGAGCCGAGCCGAGCCCCTAGTGGATCATGAACCAACTTCCTAGTGGATCATGATATCCACACAGGTCGAGCCGTGCTCGGTGGCTCGGCCCATTTTCAGACCTATTAATACGACTCGACGGCTCAGCCCATTGCCAGTCCTATTAATGTGGATTACTTTAAAGATTTGCTATATAAGAAAAATAGATAGTGTTTAAAAAAATGTCCTACAATGCTATCTGTTAGGGATTCTTCAAACTGATGTGAAAAAAAAGATTGTCTAGAATTCTATTTAGATTCATAGGCTCTGTAACATATGCTGACTCAACAATTTATTTGATTCTATTTGTGTTTCTAGAACATTGTATTTTATCTCCTCCTCTTCAGTTTATATATTTTCATTTTATAGTAGATAAAAGACACGTATGTATTAATATTGGGTTGCACATACAATCTATTAGAGACCAGACTTGACTAGCTCTCTATTCATTATTGTAATTCATAAAATGCATTGGAGATGCTCTAAGAGCTTGTTTGTTTGACCAAAACTATTCTTGATCAAATAAACTATTTTTGGTTTAAAAAATTATTTTATAAACTACACCAAACAAGTTCTAACGTCACTTTGCAAAAAGTCAAACTTTACAACTAAAATACATATAAGTATATATTACAAGAGGACTTATACAGTGCCCGATTTCGGGCACTGCCCGACTCTCACAAGGGTGGGCCCCCTGTACAGTGGGGCCCACCCCACTGTGAGAGTCGGGCAGTGCCCGAATTCGGGCAACATATAGTTGCCCTATATTACAATAAGAAAAGTTACGTTTTGATTTGAGATAACAAAAGAATATAGAAAGATGATATAACACCCATAGTGGGTAATAATTATGGTATCCATTTGACACGTGACATCACCACATTAGTTGCTTTTTAAAAAGTAGTTTATAACTTTTTAAAAAATGACCAATGTAGTGATACCACGTGTCAAGTGGGTACCATAATTATTACCTACCATGGGTGCTATATCATTACTCAAAGAATATATTCCATAAGATATACAAGTTTTGTCTGTTTGTTGAATAAATTTGATTAATCTATTTTTTTTAATTTGCAAACGAATAATTTGATGAGTCAGAAGAAGGAGAAGAATTATAAGAAATAATTTGTAGTACAATTATTTGAAATATTTATACTTTCTTATTATTTTATATTACATTATTATAAAACACAATAATACAGACAAGAATTGAATATTATTAGTTAATTGGATACAATAAACCTATTCAATAGTAGACGGACCACCATCAAAATTAAAACTAGTTAAATTAAAGATAGATATAAGAATTTAAAATCTCGCAGGCCCAACTCTTTTAGTCTTTGACCTATACTGTACAAAGAGGCGGAAACAGGGGTGGGATCGAACACTCTGGTCTTGAAATGTAAATTTTTTATAGTAGATAAAAGACACATATGCAGTAATATTGACTAGCTCTCTATTCATTAAAAATCAATGTCACGTAGATTGTAATTCATAAAATGCATTGGAGATGCTCTAAGAGCTTGTTTGGTATATATTATATACCAAATTTTCAACCAAAAATTGTTTGTTTGACCAAAACTATTCTTGATCAAATAAATTATTTTTGATTTAGAAAATTATTTTATAAACTACACCAAACAAGTTCTAACATCACTTTGCAAAAAGTCAAACTTTACAACTGAAATATATATAAGTATATATTACAGTAAGAAAAGTTACGTTTTGATTTGAGATGATAAAAGAATATAGAAAGATGATATAGCACCCATGGTGGGTAATAATTATGGTACACATTTGACACGTGACATCACCACATTAGTTGCTTTTTAAAAAGTAATTTATAATTTTTTAAATTTTTTAATAAATGACCAATGTGGTGATGCTACGTGTTAAATGGGTACCATAATTATTACCCACCATAATTGCTATATTATTACTCAAAGAATATATTCCATAAGATATACAAGTTTTGTCTGTTTGTTGAATAAATTTGATTAATCTATTTTTTTACATTTGCAAACGAATAATTTGATGAGTCAGAAGAAGGAGAAGAATTATAAGAAATAGTACAATTATTGGAAATATTTATACTTTCTTATTATTTTATATTACATTATTATAAAATACAATAATACAGACAAGAATTGAATATTATTAGTTAATTGGATACAATAAACCTATTCAATAGTAGACGGACCACCATCAAAATTAAAACTAGTTAAATTAAAGATAGATATAAGAATTTAAAATCTTGTAGGCCCAACTCTTTTAGTCTTTGACCTATACTGTACTAAGAGGTGGAAATAGGGGTGGGATCAAACACTCTGGTCTTGAAATGTAAATTTTTTATTTTTTATTTTAAATAGTAATCTTCTTTCAAAAAAATTTTAGTTCCGCTCCACGCACGTGTGCACAAGGACCAAGCAATCCTGATTATGGACCACACTTGTTCGGTGACATTCATGTCTAGAAGTGTAAAAATGGGTTGAGTCGAGTTGACCAACTCAACTCTTGGTTTTCCCAACTTGTTTGCCCATGATTATAACTACATTTACTTGTCACCACTGATTTTTCACTATGGGGAGGTTCTATGCCCTTAATATATAAGTTTGCCCATGCCTACATGTAGAGGTCGGATGTGTCGAAGAATACAAATGAATATATATTTTTAATATCTAACTTGTTAAACTTTTAGACGAATCGATTGACCTTTCGAGAAAGACAAACAACTAGCAGCCAGCATTTTTCTACACAACAAACCATTAAAACTTAAGTTGAAGAATATCACCCATTGATCAAGACTGTTTACTTGTTGCCTGTAATCAATTCTTTTCCATGTCAATGGAAGAAATGGAATCTATTATATTTGCAATTTGAAGATTTTAAAGACTTCTAAGGTCTTCCTCCTAGAAGTAGGTTTCCTTAACCATATATACTGCATTCTTGTATTGGGTGAAGTCCAATTAATTCATCTTGTTTTGCACTATGGCTACAAAGGTATGATCGTGTATAACCATATATGCAGCCTACAAACCTAAATTTATTTTTTCTTAATTTTTTATTATTTTTCTTTGCAAATGTGTGACAGAAAATTGAGCTCAAGGTCACCATTAACTGTGAGAAATGCAAGACTGAAGTTCTGAAACCTGTTGCCAAACTTAAAGGTACATCTTTGATCTTGTTTGGAATTATATAATGTATATTTATCCGCTCGACAGTTGATCAAAATACTATTAGGCATTACGTGTATGTATTTGATCGCCTTAATATTCTTACATATATAAAGGACTATTCAAGGGACGTTTTTACATGAGATACGGGCTGAGACGTGTTTGCTTGTGTGTCGTTTTTATTTTGGTTTGCTCAATATTGCTATTGTATTAGAAATGAGGTCAATAAATCACGATCTTATAAAAAGAACAACACATGCACAATTGGCAAGTTATTAGGACGATCACGTAACACGTACATCAAATGCATGTTTGGTAAGCACGTCACCGAACACGTCAATCGAGTAGTATACAATCGACCTTACAGAACAGATCACAATTAGTTCTTATACTGGGATTTTTGTTGTGATTGAGCAGGTATTGATGAGGTAACATTGAATGCTGAGAAGGGCACATTAACTGTTGTGGGGAGTGTTGATCCTGTGTCTATCATTACAGCCATCAAAAAGACTAGAAGATTTGTAGAAATTACAAGTGTTGGGCCACCAAAGAAACCTGATCCCCCTAAACCTAAACCAGCTGATCCCCCTAAACCCCCTAAACCAGCTGATCCCCCTAAACCTTGTCCTCCACTACCTGCATGTTGCAAGCAATGCCAACTTGTTGGTGTTAGCTATGTTATCTATGATAGTGCACCTTGCTCAATTCTATAAATTTTATATGGTCACTTATTAATATTATTTAAGAAGTTTGTTTAATTGAGACTTCTAAAAAATTTTATAGACTTTTGTAAGTTCATGATTTTTGAGAAATTCGTGAACTTTTAAGTAACTTTTATAAATTTGTTAGAAATTAATAAAAGTCTTCAATAGACTTTCGTTAAAGGGAAAAAAAAAAGTTAAGCTAAAACTTTCTATATAATGTAATACTTCTTTCGTCCCATGAAGATATGCTTATTTTATTACTTAATCTAAAACTTTCTAAATTATAGTCAACTTTTCTTGTTGATAGTGTAGTCAATTTTTTAGTTTTCTAAAATATCCTTATTTAATGTAACAAAATAGACTACTATTATATTAATAGAGGGATATATTAGGAAAAATATAAATAAAATTTATTGTTCCAACTATAATAATTGTATTTACTTAATCTATGTGAAAATAAAAGTAAGCATAATTTTATGGGATAGAAGGAGTATTATTTTGAACAATTTCTCGCATGTCCAAATCATTTACAACACAATTTCTTAAAAAATACAATAAATAAATTAAGTCACCTCAATTAGATTATAAAATAACATAAATATAAAAAATAATTATTAACATTTTAGTATTGTTCAATAAGAAAAATATCAAACATATCCAACAACCCTCCACTAAACTCACGGGTATATGAGAAAAGAAAATAAGCGTTCTTTATTTTGAGACTCTATAGTTTTCACAATTATCATGAGCAATTTTTTTTTTTTTTATATTTTCCACCAAAAAATCTCCAGAAGTTTGGTAAGTAGAGAATTCCCTAAAAATCATTGTCAATTTGAATACACAATGACTTGTAGACGTTTCTAAAAAGTTTTAATTGAATACTCCAGAGACTTTTCTATTGAATACATCAATAGTTTTAAAATGTCTTAAAAAGTTTAAATTGAATATTCCTTAACATTATATAGATCCTTAAAAGTCTCAATTAAATACACTCTTTAAATAATAATTTTATTTGTGTTTTTCATTATTTGAAGATTGAAAGACTGATAGAAATGACGTTCTTCTGAGCCAGAATCCAAATCTCGTCTATAATTTCCTTGTTATTTTTCCTACTGTTTCCATTGAATTGACATTGATAATTGATAATATTAATATGAGCAAGGGTTAGTTGATTTTGAAAAGGTATTAATGGCATGTACCGTTGTCAAAAATTGTTGGGAGAAATAGTTGAATGCACTTCCAAAGTAACAATAGGGATGATCGACTTCATGTCATGTTATATTTTATTTTCTTTATACTTTAATGAAGCTCAATTCCCTCGTCGTTTAATTACTTAATTGCGTTTTGTATTAGCAAAACCATGTCCAAAAATGTCGTAGAAATAGTTTGATATATATAGAGATGGCAAAATGGGCCGGCCCAATGAACTAGTTCAAATAGCTCGGTCTCTGAATTGGATAGGCCCAATAAAAATTGATTAAATAAAAATCGAGCCAATTTAGTCCAGTACAACTAACCCACCAAGTCAGTTAGGCTGAAGCCGGGCTAACTCGATATATATATATATATTTTTTCCCCAAGTTCCCACCCCCACACTATGAAACGTGGCAACAAATGGGGAGAGGATACTCCCCCCTTGTTTCTGACCGGAAACGATCCTTCCTCCTCCCACAGCGAATGGGGGGCAGCTGAAAACAAGGGGGAGAAATCCCCCCTATTCGTAGCGAAACCAAAGAGATTTCGTAAGAAATTTCACGAAACCAAAGAGATTTCTCCCTAATTTTGCGACCAAATGGGGGATTTCTCCCCCTTGGTCGCCGGGTCCGACGACCATGGGGGAAAAATCCCTTCCTCTCTGGTCAGGTTCCCAAATGGGTGTGGGTGTGGGTGACTAGGGGAGAGAAATCCCCTCCTTCTAGTCGGGTTCCCAAATGGGTGGAGGTATGGTATTTGCTGGAGGAAGAAGGTGGTGGAAATGGAATGTGGATTTTGTTTTTTTAATTTTTTTAAATTATAAATAATTATTTTAAAAAAATAAGTTAAAAATTTAAGTTGAGTTAGCCCTATGGCCCAAAATCGGGTTGGGTTGACCCAGCAAATACCAGCCCATGTAAAATTGGGTCAGGGCTAGCCCAGCCCAATGTTTTGCGTAGCACGTCCAATTTCGAGGTTGTTTGGCCCATCTAGCTCATTTGCCAGCTCTAGATATACACTACTAGTTTCCTTTCACACTAACCACAAAAAGTTTCATCGTAAAATATCAAAAAATGATGAAAATATTTTTAATCGCTTGCTCGTCGAAAGACCTTATTTGAGCATAAACCACAATCTGCATGAACGGAAATAAAGGAAGAACATTTATGACATATTCGATAAAATATATTAGACACTATTAAAAAGCAACAGACTAAAATCTTGTTCATTGTATTGTGTTGAATGCAGTCCAATGCTGCATCTCAAACATGCATTAACTGTACAATATTAGAGTGATAGCCTTGAGGATTTTGTACATTTGATTTATATGAGAGATTTGATTAATGATCACTAAAAGGTTTGTTATTCATGGGTCCAAAACATACATAGGAATTTCAGTGTCAAAAAATCTTTTAGTCTGAGGTTCATATCTTTTTTATTTCTTAATCTCCACTTACATGATACCTTTTTTTGGACAATGACCCTTGTCAAGAATTGCCCTTTTAGAAAAGTGGCATCAATAGTTTACACAATAAAAATTTATGAAAGATGGAGTGAATTGTGAAACTTTCTTCTCATAGGTACATAAAAAAAAGATGAAATTTTAAAGTATTTTTCTTCGTTCATCCTATCTAGCTTTGCTCTCTATTGAAGAGCTTACAAATACTTCACATACACTGAGAAAAGAGATCACGAGAACAAGTCATTCTTTAAACAAAAAGACAAACTCTTGAGATCATATTAGTCGACTTCTACGTCCTACCAGTTCCTTAAGTAGACTCACCTTAGTGGAGGCATCAAAGGCTTGAGAATATTTTTTTTTTTTTTTTTTTTTTTTTTTTTTTTTTTTGATAAATGTATCATATATGCAAAGTATTGAATATAGTAGATATACAATTGTAATGCATTTTATCTGTTTTTTTTTTTTTTTAAGGAAAGAGAGAGAGAGAGAGCATAAAATTATTGATTGCAAACAGTTAGTCCTCTAACTTTTGATTAAAGTCAAAAAGGTTCAATCACACCAATAAATAAATTTTAATACAAGTAGCAAGCAAGATAAGATCCAATGTACCTCCTCATATCTATGGAAATTAGTTCTCTCTCTCTCTCTCTCTCTCTCTCTCTCTCTTAGATAATTTTAACAATAAATTGTTGTTTTTCCAATCATTCAAGCAAAAGAAACAGTGTATTTATTGTTTTTCCAATCATTCAAGCAAGAGAAACACTGAAAATAATTCATGTACAACACACTCGTGGTATTAAGACTCGAACTTTCATTCATAGAACCTCATTTAAAAACTTTTAAAGTTGAGTTTCTTTGTTCTGAGTCGAGCAAAATTACCTTTTTTTTTTAATTAAAATCAATCTAGGTGGTATGTTTTATTAATAATGAAATAGAAATAGTATAAAGTTTAGAAGGATTCAGCCTAACCTTCAATAAAAAGGTGTCAAAAAATAAATAACTTACCCCAAGAAACAGGAAGAACAATGTAAAATTTATGCAAGCCGTAAAATCATCTTTACGGTGTAAGGCTGAATGCTGTATGAAGCAATATCGTAAAAATATTTTTGAGAAGCTGATCTTAATAATCCTCTATCCATATAATTAATTATTTATTTTAATTAATCGTGAATCAAGACCTCACTTAATTGGATCCATATAATTAATTAATCACCAAAATAATTGGATAATCAATTTTTCAATAATAATGAAGTGAGAAATAAAAATCAATTGAGTTGAGGAGACTTCCACATAATGGTGTCAAACTTTATGAAAACAAGACATGATAGATGGTGTCTTTAAACTGTGGTTTTCACATTCAACCAATAACTTCAAAGCACTTTATAACAAGTACGAGGCTCAAAGTTGAAATATACAATGATTAAATTCGAGTACAAACAAAAACTTATTGTTACTTTGGTTTCTTTAGTAGTTTGGGTATTGATTTGTTCAAGTAATGATATGAGTCTCTCTTCATTAACCTACAGATGAAACAACACAACAAGTTAAAAAAAAAAATTATTAAAAAAATCACATCCAAAAACAGACTAAAACAGAAAAGTAAAATGAAAAAACAAAAAAAAAAAAATTCATCTCTTCTATCAAATTCCACCGGGAGAAGTGGTTTTCATAATCTTCAATATCGAAGAGGCCGAGAGATAAAGTATTGACAGAGAGGAAAAAAATCGTTCACAAAGGAAAGATTATTGATTAGGGAAAGGTTGGGCGATTTATGTGAAAAAGGAGAACGGGGGCTTCTTAAAAATAAAAAATATAAAGGTTTGGGCGCGAGATATATAAGTAGGTGCGCGGAAAAGGAGAAAAAAAAACACGGTAACTTTTTTTCTTCCATCCTCTACATGGGCATGCATCAAGAAATATGCCATAAAATATTTATCTTCTACGGCGTTCTTAATATGTATGCCGTGAATATTATATGTAATTAGTAATTTACGGCACACAATTAAGGTATGTCATAAATAATCTATTTTAGCGATATTTTTTATATGTACGCCATAAACCAACGCCGTGAAAGACTATATGTGTTGTAGTGATGTCCAATGTAGTGTTGCTCCGGCTCTTGGACACTTTCAAACTCGTCACTTGAAAATGATCGAATAAATTTATTTTGGTACTCTAAATTTGAAAAGTTCGTAGCGTCCTTGGTATATTCGCTTACTCTCAACAAATATATATTACACACTCGATCTCTCTCTAGCCTTTTTGGACAAACCCTATCCCCACAAATCACAATACTAATATTTCTAATCTATGGATTCCTTAAAAGTTGTAATAAAAGATAAAGGGGGTGAGAACGACATTATTAGCTTTATCAAGTGAGTGGATGCTCAAGAAATAAATCCATGCAGGTTAATATGCTCTAGAGATATCAAGATGTACTTTTGATTTAAGAAAAGAAGAAATAGGACTATGTCGTCATATTTGAAAAACAATAGGACCTTTCGTATTGAAATTAAATTTTTGCTAATTTGAATACGACTCAACGTGACAATTAACAAATTTTATTACAAATGTATCTTTTTATAATTTTGTTTAATTATGTCTAATTTAAACATGCAAAATATGACTTTATTTGAAAAAAAGAATGACCACAAAGCTCTACTATTTAGCTTTGATTAATTCGGGCCATTTAACCACTTTACTTAGTTGCCTTGGGACAATAAACATGGCATGTCGAGGTGGGCAAAATGTGTTACATTCACAGATCCACTACTCCAAATGTTCCTACAAGGAACACTTTTGATTGGCAATTTGTTCATAGTGAAGTATCAATATTTTGATTGAGATTAGAGGTGGTAAAATTGACTCGATCCGCGGGCCGGCTCATATAGCCCGCTTTATTGGATTGGGTTGGCCCTAGTCCAAATAAAATCGGGCTAAGATGGCCCAGCCCATCTAGCCCGCAGGCTAGTTGGGCCTGCCCAATTTTGATTTTTTTTGTTCCTTAACACTAATTAACTCATTTTGTGAATAACCCCAATACATAATTCAAATAATATCAATCTAAAATGATCTAAACCAAAGTCACCAATAAATATTAATCCAAAAATCTTAGGATCTAACATAAAATTGTTTAGATTTAATTAAAATTTAGTTTAATTTAAATTTCAATCCAAAATATATTTGGTGTGACAAGTAAATTATTTATTTTAAATTTACTTATAAGTAAACCTTTTAATTTAAGCAAAACGTGCTTATATTTTAAAACAATAAGACTAACATGTTTTTAATATTTTTATTTTTTTAAAAAAAATGTCTACAAATAGTTTACAATTAACAAAAAAATTATTATTTTGAAAGAAAATTGACGTTTATCTATTAATTAATACATGAGAGCCCCAATTTTATAAATTAATTTTTTTAAAAATATCTATATAGTCTAAATTTATCTAAAATTGTATTTGATGTAATGTATTAGATTGTATAAAAAATTTATTTTAAAAAAAAAAGAAAATTAAGATAAATTGGGCCAATGGATTGGACTGAGCTAGTATATTTCTGGCCTATACAGCCCAGCCCAGTTTCATGTATGGCCCTGTTCTAGTGGGTTGGGATTTGCCAGCCCAACCCATTTGCCAGCTCTAATTGAGATGCAAATCCCAACCCATTTGCCAGCTCTAATTGAGATAGATATGTCGACGTTTGTCTCAACTACAATTTAAGCTCAATCGAAATCTTTTGTCCCAATACTTATCTAATTGATGAACTTCAAGAAACATTGAGTTACCAATCTTTTGTTGCATCACTTTCTAATTGCACTAAAGGTCCTTAATTTTTGCTTAATGTCACGCTTACGTTTCCAACTTTTTACATCATAATTTTATCCTCAACGTTCCATCAATTAACACATCTCATCCCTGATGACAATTTCTAACTAAAAAATTTTGTTAGGAGGGTGTAAAAAGATTTATTTGTCCCACATATTTTAAATAAACAAAAAACAACAAATACAAAAGTGCAAATATTTGGACGAAAACCATCATCATGGACCAGATATGCTAATTAATGAAAGATTGTGGATAAGAATGAAAAAACAAAAAATAAGTGGAGACATAAGTGTGACACAATAAGCAAAGATGAAAGATTTTTAGTACAACACAATAAGCAAAGATGAAAGATTTTTAGTACAATTAAAAAATTGTACCAAAAAAATTGTCAATATAACTGGCCCTTTTCTTTTTTTAACACATAGGAATAAGTTTCGGATCCAATTATTATTAGATAATAAAAGAATCGTCATATATTACACTAAATTTTAGTGTCGATACTTTGAGCCGAGCTTCCTACTTTGTCATTTTATCTTGATTTTATATTTAATGATATATTTGATATATTGAATTGATCGCAAATAAAAGAAAAAGAGTTATATGACAAAATTTATCGATTATTCTATCCAATTATTGCAATCTAAAATATAAACACATGCTGTAAAACCATGTATCTATTGAAGCCTTATTTTACAAACATTTTTTAGGTAAATGATCTCAAAAGCCTTGTAATCACTTTTAGTCAAATGAAACAAAAGAAAGCATATACTCTCGAGAAACAAAAAACGAAACGAACATAAGAAAGCAATATGTATGAAAACATCGTTTGAACGCACACGGAAAATTCATTTTTCATCAAATACGTCAAACTTTCATAATTGGGTAGTAGTAAAATTTGAACTTGTAACTTCCTAATATTTGATTTTCCTGTCTTCATTTTCAAGGGCGGATTCAAACGGGACTAAATAAAATTTTAGATCGAACTAATATATGAAACAAAAAAAAAAATTGTTTTTTCCAAAAAAATAAAAATAGACTAAGGGGAAGTCCAACAAAGAAGAGTCGCCACTCGCTTGTATCCGCCCTGTTCATTTCACAGCTAACCAAACAAACCATTAATTAGATAAAGTTTGATTCCTTGAAAATACTTTTAAATGAGAAGCCACTGAAATAAAGCACAAAGTTTTCATTTATTAAACATATGTCATTTTCTAGCCAAATATATTTAATGTCCTAAAATTAAATAATATATAATACTATTTATAGGTCATTTTCATTGAGGTTAGGTTTCTCCAAAGTCGATAGATTCTAAGTTGATAATGAATAACATAAGATCAATTCTAATACAAATGGATTGGATATAAATTAAATTTTTTTAACTATTAAATTTGTAGTCGATTATATATAATCATGAGGAACAACACAATTTTTTGTTGGGAATTGGGGTTTTTATTGTGAAGAAACTCCAATTCTCAACTATTGTGTGCATGGGATTTAAACGAAAATGGGGGCCCGAAATAATCGTAATCGTTGAAAAAAATTGAGTTGAACTCTGTACCCACATAAAGCAATGACCCTTGACACAGTGATAGTCTTGAATAAACGTGTGATATTTCCTAGTTTGAAGAAAATAGATAAATCATCGAAAATTTCACATCAACTAGAACTGAAAATGATCTTAGATTTATAAAGAAATTAAATTACTCGTAATATAAGTTAACTAATATGTCCAAATTGTGCCGACTCAGTTTAAGAATATACTCGTTGTCTACAATAATGTCCATGAACAATATTGTATATTAGCTACTTTTAAAGGATGATACATTTAATATTAATTAGATATAAGCATATATGTTCAAGTAAATTGAAGGTTCTCCCTCCGTTGTATAATGATAAACTTACTTTCATTTTCACAAAAATTAAGAAAAATTAATTATTATAATTAGAACAATTTACTTAAATTTTTTCAAATATACCTCTACATTAATATAATGATAATTCATAATTGTTGATAACAAGACACATTAAATAAAGACATACTAGAAAACTAAGAAATTAATTATATTCTCAACAAAAAATTGAACTATAATTTGAGACGGATGAATAAAAAAAGTAAACATATCTTTATAGAATTGAGGGAGTAATTAATCACATTTTGAAAAAAAAAAAAAAAAAAATGTATAGCAATCAGTTTAAAAGGAGGCTACAAGCCTAAGGAACCCACAGCCCCCATTCATGTATTATATGTCACCTCTCCACTATTATTGCCTTGTGAAAGTGAACATTAAACCCAACTTATAATTTTTTTTAAATATAAAAAAAGAAAAAAGAAAAAAGAAAAAACCCCAACTTATTAGATGCCAAAGGCGTCCAAATCATGAACTGTAAGTTAGAGAGAGCTAGAGAAGAGCAAAATGACAAAATGAGAACAAGAAGGCGATCAATGAGATGCCAATGGACGTTATGCACAAGGTACCTTATAGCCTATATCTATGATCAAGCCAAACAACCCTCCCTTCACTTATTCACATTTCCCTCCAAAACATACTATGCTTGTTAGCTTCTGACTGCCAACCTCCCATCCATGGTATGTATTTCTATTAACCAACTCACGTAAAAGCTCATGTTAAGAGGGAGATCACATATATTCACTTAAAATCTTATCTAATTCCCACCACCCCCACCGGAAATTTCTATCTTATAACTAATTATTATGTTATGCAAACAGGCAGAAGAAGCTAAGCCAGAGTACAACACTCTAAACCCATGGAAAGTACAAGGGAAAGGGGGATTCAAAGCTACTTCTTTCATTTATGGTATAATCAACTTCTTCTTTTCATGAACAAACAGTGTGATGGTTTTCTGATTCTATTTTGTATATGTAAAGGTATGGTGGCATTGGAGAACATGGGTTTTGTTGCAAACATGGTGAGCCTGGTCCTGTACTTCTGGCTCAAGCTGCATTTTGACATACCTGGTGCTGCTAACACACTCACAAACTTGATGGGATCAGCTTTCTTGCTTTCTGTTGTTGGTGGCTTCATTTCGGACACATATATTAACAGATTCCATACATGTCTGATTTTCGGGATGGTCGAAATATTGGTTAGTTTTTTTCCCCACATACTCCTTTCTCCCTACGTTTTCTTTCATAGTCAGTCCCAAATTGGGATAAATGAGTATGTGCTCGTGTTTTTCCTCAGGCTCTAGTGTTGATGACTATTCAAGCTCGTGACGTTAAGTTGCAACCAGAACCTTGTGTTGGGAAGTCAAGTTGTATTACAGGTAGACCAGCTGTCATGTTCTATGCCTCCCTGTGTTTGTTGGCACTGGGATCTGGTGGGGTTCGGGGAGCTCTTCCTCCACTTGGCGCTGATCAATTTGATCAGGAGGACCCAAAGGAAGCCAAGGGTCTTGCAAGTTATTTCAATTGGCTCTTGCTCAGTACAGTGAGTGGTGCATTAGTTGGAGTCACCGTCATAGTTTACATTAGCACAAACAAGAACAACCATAACTGGTGGAAGGGTTTTCTCATAACTGTTGTGGGTACATCTGTTGGTTTTATCGTTCTTGCTCTCGGAAAGCCTTTCTACCGCATTCAAGCCCCTGGAGAAAGCCCTCTCATAAGAATCTCACAGGTATATCTCCTTTCTGTCACTCACAAACACGCTCGTAAAGATTTCAATGCTGACTGCACCGTACATGCATTCGAATTAGTGGTGTCAATCAGGCTGGGCCAGGTCCAGTTTCAGAGAGGCCTAGAGTGGTGGGGCCCAATTTGACACAACTAACTCCTATGCATTGGACCGACTCAGAACGACAGCATGGAAATTTTCCATTTTTGGTCATGACTTGTTATATCACAATTTAAGATTTTAACAAAACAAATAATGGTTCTCAGGTTATTGTTGTGTCAATAAAGAATAGGAAGTTGCCACTTCCAGAGAGCCCCAGTGAATTGTACGAGATTAATGAGAAAGAATCAACTTTCAAAGAGGCGAAGATTGTCCATACTGAACAATTTAGGTACTTTTTTCCTTCTCTCCTTAATGATGAAAGTAGTAATCTCCTTCTTGGAATACCCCAACCCACTTGGATTTAAATACATCATAGTGTCATTGATATGAGTCAGGTGCCATTTTAGCTTATGGAACAGAATTAGACACAATTATCCGTTAACATGTTTAGTAAGCAGGCAGGACTTGAAACTTCTATGAACAAGATTTTAACTTCTTTTTCTTATTTAATATTGTCCAATCATAGATAGTAATGTGTACGTGCACTCAAGATGTGTTTTGTATACCGTATTGGAGTAGAGAGGATGGGATTAGGAGGGTTAGGATTGGAAAGATTGTATTAAGGTGAATTATGATATATTATTAGAATACGGCGTTTGGTGATACATCGTATTAAAAGAATATACAAGTATTGAAAATAAAATAACTTATGACAATATTGTCTAAGCCTAAAAAAGTGTAAAGTTAATTTAAAGAAAAAATAGCATATTTGGTCATCGGTATTTAAAAAATGCAAGGACAAACCACTGACTTTTAAAAATAGCAACAGACATTCCAACGATCGATGAAATAGGCATGATAGGTTCTTTATGACGAAATTATCCTCTATTTTAAATAAACAAAAATAAAATAAAATAAAATAATAAAATAAATAACTAAATGTACCACAAAAATAAAAAATAACAAGGAAATCATCCTTTTTATCAAATCACAAAATCCAAAATCCATCACCACCCTAAAAATCCCAAAATCTACCATAATTGTTAATTCCATTTAAATCATATCAAAGACAATTCGGCTTTTAATCCCCATTAAATTCCATATCAGATGTAGATATACTTGTTGTAGTAAAAGTGATGAATCTTAAGAGTCTCTTTTAACTGTGCGAAGAACCTCAAAAAACAAAAAATCCAATAGATGAAAAATATTTTCAAATAGCCTACAGTTATAGATTAGGAAAGGGTAAAAAGAGTCGATAGATGCTCGTGCAAAGCATCCTTGGACAAATCACAAAGCTTAATTCCAGATTCCACTGCATCTATCCCACAATTTGTGTTGCGAAGGTCATTCCAATCAACATACAACAAGAAAAACCCAGAGAAACATATGGTAAAAGCAGACTCTAAAGCTCAAATATCCACTTTATGTTAATGCACCAAAGGCCTTTCTTAATGTAATAGCTGTAAATCCTTTGAAATAGGTCAAGGTCACCAATTGACCATAATTATTAATTCCATTTAAATCATAATTTTTTGAGATGGTTGATTTTGGGAATTTTGGGTTTTTGTAGATAGTGATAGATTTTGAATTTTGGAGTTTGAAAAAGAAGATGGTCTGTTTGTTATTTTTATTTTTTAAAGGTACATTTGGTAAATTTTCTATTCTTTTTTGTCTTTTTCTTGTTATTGGTTTTTTTATTTATTTAAAAGAGGGGGCAATTTCGTCATAAATGACCCACCATGCCTATTTCTTCAAACGTTGAAGATGTTCGGTGCTATTTTTAAAGGTTAAGGGCACATCTCTTATGTTTTTGAAAAGTTGAAGACCAAATATACTATTTTCCCTAATATAAATAACTTTGTCTATAAATATGTTTGATAACTTACATTTCTTTTAATTTTAAGCAAAAAATTAATTTGTTAAAACTTAAAAGTAATTCTTATGTTAGTGTCAAAATAGGTGACTTGCTTGTTTTTAACTTTGTTTAGTGAAAAATGTTATTTATTTTAAAACTTACTTATGTATTTATCAGTTAAGATACTTATTTACTTATAAATATATTTACTTATAAGTGAATATACTTATTTACTTACAAGTAAAACACTTATTTGTATATAAACATATTTGGATCACTTACTTTCTTATTACCTTTAAATAAAAAAAGTTACTTTTTTTAAAAATAACTCTTACATTTCTATCAAAATAAGTAACTTTTTCCCCATTATTCATCACCCATCCCATTGTTCTATACGTGTGTCAATAAAGGAGAATAAGCTCCCCCGGATTAAATTTAATCTAGGTATTATTTGCGTCAAACACCGGATAGGATTAAATTAATCCTTATCCAGCGTAATATGGCATGCCATAAGTTCCCCCAGTGTTCTAATCCCATAATCTACTGCAACTGCATTGAAAAACTAAGCAGCTGCAGAACTACCCCAATTTTTTCAAAGCAGGAGACTCCTATTCAGTCTTTTGACATTATTTTGAATCATGCAACTTAAATCATCAAGATATTGAGTAAACTGAACCAGAATCATACAGACTATGTACCTTAATGCATTCTTTAATTTGCTAATGGCTGCTGATTCCTTTGATATCACGGCCTGATCCAGGTCCCTTGACAAAGCTGCAATTCTTCCCAAAGATGCCGAGGCCTTGCCATGGACAGTCTGCACAGTGACACAAGTTGAAGAAGTTAAGGTTCTGACAAGAATGTTACCAATCATAGCCAGTACAATTTTAATGAATACATGTCTGGCACAACTTCAAACCTTCTCAGTGCAGCAAGGTAACATAATGGGCAGAAAATTCGGCTCATTTGAAGTCCCTGCTCCATCAATACCTTTCATCCCACTAGCCTTCATGATCATCCTTATCCCCATCTATGAATTTACTTTTGTGCCATTTGCGCGCAAAATTACCAAGAATCCATCAGGGATTACTCAACTTCAACGCGTAGGGGTTGGTTTGGTCCTTTCAGCCCTGTCCATGGCAGTTGCAGCCCTTGTGGAAGTAAAGAGAAAGCACCAATCCTTGAAGAATCCATTAAAGCCCATTAGTCTTTTTTGGTTATCATTTCAATATGGCATTTTCGGGATAGCAGATATGTTCACCCTAGTTGGGCTGTTGGAATTTTTCTACAAGGAAGCCCCTTCAGGCATGCGATCCCTTTCTACTTCATTTACATGGATTTCACTATCATTTGGCTACTTCTTGAGCAGTATATTTGTTGACATCATTAATGCCGTGACCAAGAGAATTACACCTAGCAAACAAGGGTGGTTGCATGGCCAAATCTTGGACCAGAACAATTTGAATCTCTTCTACTGGTTTCTGGCCATTCTTAGTGTCCTCAACTTCTTTAACTATCTCTATTGGGCAACATGGTACAAGTACAAACCAGAAGACAAAAATGTTGCTACCATGGCAAAATCCACATCAATAAGTGGTGTACCATTCCTCAAAACTCCCGAGGAAGATGTGTCTAAGGCCACTAATGAAACATCAATAAGTGGTGTACCGTTCCTCAAGATAGCTGAGGAAGACGTATCCAAGGCCACAAATGGAGAATCCACCACTGAACACACCGAAGAAACTGATGGGAAAAATTGACAAATTGGTGGAATCCAAACTACATGAACAAGAAATGAAAGCTCCATACTGCTCAAATATACATATAGATCATGCAAGATAAGGGCTTGTCCTCTTTTTGTATCTAGCTTAGGTGTGTTTTGAATATGATATTCCTTATAAATGTTTCTGACATAATATGGTTCGATTCCCTATTAGATGTTCACTTACAATTAATAAGACTGTAAAAGTTGAGTTCTTGAGTAAATTTAATGACTTGATTCCCTATTAGATGTTCACCAAGATAATGCATCTAAAGAGATCAAGAATATTGATGGATGATCAAATGCTAAATAATCCCCATTGAACAGCAAAAAGTGCTTCTGAGTGTCATAGACAGTTACATCTACCAATCAGATAGAAACATAAAAATGCTCCATATTAGAAGAGAATAGACGAGCTACTGAAGCAAATGGATTTATACATAATTATGTTTTTGTCAACATTAGAATCGGAATTGAAAACATAAATTCTAATCAAATAATCATTTCTTTAACCGGCACTGAACTTAATTTTCAGACTTAAAGAAGATCAAGTCAGTACAGAATTCTATTGGATATCAAAATAGAACATGACAGTGTCTTTCAAAAATTCAAACCAATGATACATGATATTTTTATAACAGATCAAAATCCGAGCAAGAAACAGGGTGGTAGAAAAGAGTATTGCAAGTTTATCATGCCTATGGACATCCATTTGTAACTGAGACACCTTTGTATGTGAATCTGTAGTGAAGTTCCAGAGGATTCAAATCCACATAATTCATACAGATTAGACGTATCTGTAAATGCTTCACATGTGTGAGAATGTCCTTGACCAGTCTAGAGTAGGTGCCTGTTTGGCATAATTTAAAAGTAGTTTTTTAGGATTTTTTTTTTTATAAAAGCTATAAAATGTGTGGTTGAAAAGATGATAAAAGTTGTGGGTCCAATAAAATATGTGGTTGAAAATGAGTTTGAAAAAAAAAGAGTTTGAAAAAAAACTTAGCCAAACATGCTTAGATTATCACTATGACAAATTCAATCGCAATATTCGTCAAACTCTTCCTCTGACGGGAGTAGAAGATGACAGATAAGGAGCATGATTATGAGAAACAAAAGACCATCTGACTAATAAAATTGTCCGGGGCTACACATAGATCATTTATGCACCAGAGTTCCAAATTGAAATTATCTCAATAAGATCAACTATACCACTCACATGGCAATACATGAAGTTCCTTGTCACATACAACCAACAAGGCAACACGTAAAGTGCCTACCAAGTAGATAAGATATTTTTTTTGTGAGATGCTACTGTAAAGTATGGACATTCCCAAAGAATAACTGAAATTCCATTAAAAGCAATATGCATATACATAATCACATTGACCTGTAACCAGATGCAAACAACATATTCAGGTACACGATCAAAACCCCAGAACCATATATATCTAATACTACAAGTTCCCGATTATATGTGAAAACTCATAAGATCCTCACCATAATATGAGGCGTGCTATTATAAGTATTAAGCAATCTATGAAAAACCGCACATAGTTTGTCGAACATAACACAATGATTGACAATAATTTACAAAATATGACAGGGCTCTGGAGCGACGACATAAACTCATATATTGCTAAACGACAAAAAAAACTTGAATGGAGCAATACTAACCACAAATATATTAATATTGATCTCACATGCCATTGATTCTCTCTATTACAGTAATAACCCCCTGACCGCCAAGCTTGTCATCACCATTAGCCACCATCCCGGAAAACAATTGCTTTGACAATGCGGCTCCGGGCAACACCACCACATTATCCTCATCCCCCTCCTCCACATCCACTCCCATACCCAAGTCCTTCACCATGTACTGCGCAAATCCCCCCGGCCTAAAATCCCTTTTAATCATCCTCTCCCCAAACAACTCCATCACCATTGATCCGGCAGCTCCACCCCTCACCGCTTCTATAAACTTCCCCTTATCCAACCCCGCCTTCTCTGCGAACACCAGCCCTTCACTCACTCCTACTAAATTCCCCCCCACCGTGATCTGATTCGCGATCTTACAACTCTGTCCCTTTCCTGGACCTCCCATATAAGTCGCCTTCCCAAGTACATCAAACAAGGGCCTCAACCAATCCACCACATCGGAATTCCCACCAGCAAAAATTGCCAATTTCCCGTCTCTAGCCCCGATATCACCTCCTGACACAGGGGCATCAATAGAATAGCATTGCTTCTCAAGGGCAGAATCGCATATATGCCTGGCTAGTGCGGGATGGCTGCTAGTGTGGTCAATGATGACAGTGTTGGGCTTGATGGAAGGCAAAAGGGTGTCCAAAACGACATGTTTGACGTCGGAGGGGTGGCCGAGCATGGTGAAAACGACGTCGCTGAGGGCGGCGAGCTCCGCCAGGGAGGAAGCGAGGCCGGCGCCCTGGGATAGTAAAGAGGTAGCTTTTGACGGGTTGCGGGCGTAGATAGTGACGGCGTAGCCGGCGGAGAGGAGGCGGGAGGTCATGGCGCCTCCCATCACGCCTATGCCAATCCATCCTATGCGGGTTTGATTGGGGGTTACAGGGGTCGGGTAGGGAGTGCTCATTGCTGCTGTACTGTCTGCTATTTTACGCCTTTTCTCACAAATGTAATTACCTGCTACCCGGGAGTATTTAGGGTGTCAATGATTGATTCCATTTAAAAGAAAAAAATTTTTATGTAAGTAGAAAAAAAAAATTACTTATTTTGACAAGAAAATATTTATCAATTTTTTTTTTTTAACCATACTTTAACTAATTGTACTTTGAAAATTATTTTTATTTTCTATGTGTAATCAAACAGTCAAAGATGGAAAATATTTTCCACTGATGTGACAAGATTTTTCATGAATTAGATATTTTCCATAGAAAATCTTCCAATTAAACACACCCTAAAGTTCAACCCCATCCTTGAACGCCACTTGCTTATTAATGTACTTGCAAGTAGCTGTTACATATCAAATGTAGGAATCGAAATCTATTTTGGCCCCGTATGGGATTGATTTTGGAGCCCAACTTCTGATTCTTAAACAACTAGAAGTTGATTTAGGCGTTTGGCAAACTTTTTAAAAGTGATTATAAAATAATCTGACTGACCTGGCAGCAGATTTTGAGAAGCAGCAAAATGGTAGCTTTTCATATTCTGCTTTTAGCTTTTACATTTATATATTATTAAAATACTCATTGTACCCCTAATTAATTAAATTAATTTCTTTAATACCCATTTGAGAAATCGAATTGAAGTGGATTGGATGCATAAAAAATAATATAAATGTAATTAATTTTTGCACTATATGACTATACTTTTATTTTGTAATTTTTATAAAATTTAAAATTTATTAAATATTTATTATTTTTATTTTAAAATAATAATAATGAATGTATTGTCTTATTAAAAAATATATGACTAGGAAAACAATAAATTTTACCACTTGTGATAATAATAATAATACAAAATAACATTATTATATTCAATGTCCTCTTTAGTAATTTAATACCGTTGCAGCAATAAATCACTTTTGTTTACCAAACGCTCAAATACTGATTTTGAAACATACAACAATTTTCAAACAAGAGTTTACCAAACACTTATCTGATTCTTCCCACAGCTGATTCTTTCTGCAGCACAGCAAAAGCTGATTCTCTTAAAAGCATAGCAATACCAAACCAAGCCTTAGTGAAATTGAGATTACCTCACTCTCACTTTTCAATCGGAGCTCTAGACTTTTTGATTGATATTTTACTTTTATAGATTTTAATTGATTTCTGTTACCGCACGATTACGATATGGCCGCCACGTCAGCCAAAGCCCTATCTAAGCCCAGTAAGGGCCCAGTTCGCATTCTGTCAAGAACTCTATTTGGGCCCTACTGGGGGCCCGTAACGCGCTTGGGCCTTCGGCGCCTAAGAATCCGCAAGTTACATAAAGGGCTTCGGCGCCCTCATGCGAACCATAAAGCCTCGTCGGGCCTCGCGTCATTCACAACCAGCAAGCGACTCGATAAGCTAGGGCAGCCAGAGGAATAATTAAAAGAAGATCGCGTTGAGTTGGCGCAAAGATCCTCATAAGGAAACCGGATCGCAATCTCCCAAAATCATGCAACGTGATAAGCTCAAAGAAGGAAGATAATCTCGGATATCTTTATCACATAAAGAAGGAAGATAATCTCGGATACCTTTATCACATAAGGAAGGAGGATCCGATTGAGTATCAAATTGATTTGTCTCATAAATCAATTAGATCTCTCGCGCTATAAAAACAACACCTCCGGTTGTTCCAAGGTATGCACTTTTTACGCTTACGAATCCCACCCTAAACTCTGCTCAAATCTCTGCCTGCTTGTCTCTCCCACACCCCTCTTTTGTTCCCGCCCCCGTGTATCTTTCATATACCGGCTGTTGACTTGATCGTCGGAGTGCCAACGATCGCCGGACCCTTTTTCTCCGGAGATCTTAGTGCCTAACGGTCGTCCTAGTGTGCAGGTAACATACGAGCTGGCAGAGGAGTGACTGGAGATCTGTTGGCACGTGGACTAGTGCAGGTTCAGACGTCAACAGATTGGCGCCGTCTGTGGGAAACGAGAAGCCTTACACGACCGAGTGCTTTTGGTAAAACGTGTCTTCTACCCAAAGAGTATGACACCCGAATATCGACCGAAACGGGTGGTGGGACAGAAGAATCAGGACCTGGAGTCGGATGACGCCCGGATGGAGGTCGCGCTCGGGCTGCTGGATGATCAGCCCCTCCAGCAGGGACCCAAGCGTAGTCGTACCCGGAGAAGCCCTTCGCAGCCTGGTTCTTTGGACTACCACAGCTCCCATAACATGGACGAACTGCAGAAAATGGCCATACGCTTAGAATCAACGAAAATTAACGACGAAGGAATGGATGAAGAATTGGTATTAGACGAATGTCTAGATCCCCGGATCATAGCCTCGGATTCTCTCACCTCCCCAGCGGAGGAGCTGGAAACCTTTCCGGTAAGCCCCTCGGAGCCAACCCAGATGCTGCAGATGGGAGAAAAGCTCGAGGAAAAGATGAAAAAAGAGTTAAAACAATTCCTACGAGAGAACGCAGACGTCTTCGCATGGAAACACAGCGACATGGTCGGGATCGACCCATCGATCGCATGCCACGTTTTGAAAACGGATCCAAAAGTGCGCTCCAGGATTCAGAAAAGAAGACCTCTAAGTGCCGAGAGGTACCAGGCCTTGAAAGAGGAGGTGGACAAACTACTGGCCAGCGGGTTCATCAGAGAAGCAATTTACCCCCAGTGGGTATCTAACCCGGTGTTGGTTCGGAAAAGTAACAAGAAGTGGAGGGTATGCGTCGACTTCTCAGATCTAAACCAGGCGTGTCCTAAAGATAGTTTCCCACTACCACGCATCGACCAGCTCGTCGACGCAACCGCCGGCCACAAGTTACTTAGCTTCATGGACACATACTCGGACTACAACCAAATTCTGATGTTCACAGGGGACGAGGACCACACGTCGTTTATTACGGACCGAGGGCTATACTGCTATAAGATGATGCCATTCGGCTTAAAGAACGCGGGAGCCACCTATCAACGGCTGGTAAATCGCATGTTCGCCGGACAAATTAGGAACACGATGGAGGTATACGTCGATGACATGCTGGTAAAGAGCGTCAACGCAGAAGACCACATAGATCACCTAAGGGGGATGTTCGAAACCCTTCGCAGATATCGCATGAAGCTTAACCCCTTGAAGTGTGCGTTCGGGGTCGCGTCCGGAAAGTTCCTCGGCTACATGGTCAATCAGCGGGGGATAGAGGCCAATCCCGAAAAGATCAAAGCGCTCATTGAGATGCGGTCCCCATCCTCCCCCAAGGAAGTCCAAAGTCTGACAGGGAGATTAGAGGCTCTGAATCGGTTTATATCCAAGGTGACCGATCGTTGCCAACCTTTCTTTCAAACCATAAAGGGGGGTAAACGGTTCGAGTGGACCGACGAGTGTGAAAAGGCCTTCCAAGACCTCAAGATCCTTCTCGGGAAATCCCCATTGCTATCCAAACCCAAGAACGGGGAAACGTTACTCGTTTACCTCGTCGTCTCGGAAAAGGCAGTTAGCTCGGTGCTCATTCGTGAAGAGGGTCCGGCACAATTCCCCGTCTATTACGTAAGCAAAGCCCTACAGGACGCGGAAACGAGATATCCAGACATGGAGAAACTCGCCCTGTCGTTAATCGTCACCTCCAGGAAACTTCGACCGTACTTCCAGTCCCACAGCATAGATGTCCTGACGAACCTCCCCTTACGGCAGATACTCCAGAAGCCAGATATTCCAGGACGATTGATGAAGTGGTCGGTAGAACTTAGCCAGTTCGACATCAGTTACAAACCACGGCCTTCGATAAAAGGGCAAGCTTTAGCTGATTTTGTGGCTGAGTTCGCCCACATCCCCGATGGTCCGCTTGAAGCCCGACCCTTGGAGGTACCGACATGGAAGTTATATGTCGATGGATCCTCGGGAGAGGCCGGAGTTGGAGCCGGGATCCTGCTAATCAGCCCGGATGGCCATAATCTCAACTGCGCGCTTCGCCTGGAGTTCAAAGCCTCCAACAACGCAGCAGAATACGAGGCCCTACTAGCGGGCTTGAGGCTAGCACACGAGATGAAGGCAAGGAAGCTCCAAATCCACAGCGATTCGCAGCTTGTCGTGAGTCAAGTTAATGGAACCTTCGCAGCGCGTGAACAATCCATGGTATCCTACTTATCCAAAGCTAAAGAACAGTTGTCCCGCTTTGAAGAATACGAACTCCTCCAGATCCCACGAACTGAAAATGGCTACGCGGATGCCCTCTCAAAACTAGCAAGCAGTAGGGACTTCGACCTAATGAAGGCCATCCCGGTTGAAAAGCTTACCCAACCCTCAACCGAAGGCGCTACCGCACCCTCCGTTCTAACCATCCAAGATTCCCTGAAATGGATGAAAGAGATTATCGAGTATCTAGTTAGTCAGGTGGCGCCCGAAGACAAACTAGAGGCACAGAAGCTTCGTAGAAGGGCCGCAAAATTCGTATTACAGGACGGAGTTCTGTATAAAAGGGGATTCAGCCACTCCCTCTTGCGTTGCCTAACACAAGAGGAAGCAGTATACGTGATGAAAGAGATACACGAGGGGATCTGCGGCAATCATTCAGGAGGGATGGCCTTGGCACAGAAAGCCTTGAAACAAGGGTACTATTGGCCGACCATGAAGAAAGATTCCCACAATTTCGCGAAGAAATGCAACAGATGCCAGAAATTTGCGACAGTCCCGAAACTCCCCGCTCAGAACCTTACTCCGGTCACTAGCCCCTGGCCCTTCGCCAAATGAGGAATTGACTTCATCGGCCCCCTCCCGACAGGGAGAGGCGGGGTCAAGTTCGCAATTGTAGCAGTAGATTACTTCACCAAGTGGAGCGAGGCCGAGCCTTTGGCCAAAATCACGGAGGAGAACGCCTGGAGATTTGTATGGAAAAACATTATCTGCCGCTTCGGTGTTCCCCATTCACTCGTCTCCGACAACGGCACGCAATTCGCTGGAATGAAGTTCAACGCGAACTATGAGAATCTTGGCATCCGAAGGAATTTCTCCACCCCTTATTACCCACAATCCAACGGCCAGGTGGAAGCCGTAAATAAAATCATTAAACATACCCTTAAGCGGAAGCTAGAGTCCGCGAAGGGAGGATGGGCGGAAAAGTTACCCGAGACCTTGTGGTCCTACCAAACCACCTCTCGCACGGCCACCGGCAAAACCCCGTTCTCCATGGCATATGGGACAGAGGCTATGATTCCCGTCGAGATAGGGATACCCTCGCCCAGACACCTGCACTTCAATGAAGTGATCAACGAGGATTTACAAAAAGCGGGCCTCGACCTACTGGATGAGAGACACACGGAATCACAACTGCGCCTCGCGGTTTACCAACGGAAGATGGCCCGATATTATAACTCCAAGGTCAGGGGCAGAAACTTTCGTGTCAATGACTTTGTCCTGAAGAAAATATTCCAAGCTAATAAGGAAGCAGGGACCGGAACCCTGGGGCCCACCTGGGAAGGGCCGTACAAAGTCATCGAAGAAGTCCGTCCAGGAACTTATAGACTAGAAGATTCCGAGGGGCAAGAGACGAGGCATCCTTGGAACATCGCCCACCTGAGACCATATCACCAGTGATACAGTTTTTAGTAATTTTCTTCTGTTGGTTTCTTTACAATTTTTTGACGGACGTCATGAAACACGGCGCCGATTAATAATGTCCGTCCTTTATGAATTCAAAGTGTTCCACATACAACGAGTACTGACACGGCAGCAAGGGAGTGCGGTTCACGGCCAACTCCATTAACTCGCTGGGTAAACATTTTACGCGTAAGAAAGCAACTACGAAGTACACAGCAGCGAGGGAGTGTGGTTCGCAGCCAACTCTATTAACTCACTGGGTAAATATTTTACGCGTAAGAAATCAAGTACGAAAACACGGCAGCGAGGAAATGTGGTTCGCGGCCAACTCTGTTAACTCGTTGGGTAAATATTTTACGCGTAAGCAGGCAATTACGAAGTACTCGGCAGCGAGGGAGTGCGGTTCGCAGCCAACTCCATTAACTCGCTGGGTAAATATTTTACACGTAAGAAAGCAAGTACGAAAATACGGCAGCGAGGGAGTGTGGTTCGCGGCCAACTCCGTTAACTCGCTGGGTAAATATTTTACGCGTAAGCAGGCAATTACAAAGTACTCGGCAGCGAGGGAGTGCGATTCGCGGCCAACTCCATTAACTCGCTGGGTAAATATTTTACGCGTAAGAAAGCAAGTACGAAAACATGGCAGCGAGGGAGTGTGGTTTGCGGCCAACTCCGTTAACTCGCTGGGTAAATATTTTACGCGTAATCAGGCAATTACAAAGTACTCAGCAGCGAGGGAGTGCGGTTCGCAGCCAACTCCATTAACTCGCTGGGTAAACATTTTACGCGTAAGAAAGCAAGTACGAAAACACGGCAGCGAGGGAGTGCGGTTCGCGGCCAACTCCATTAACTCGCTGGGTAAACATTTTACGCGTAAGCAGGCAGTTACAAAGTACTCGGCAGCGAGGGAATTTGGTTCGCGGCCAACTCCCCTACCTCGCTGGGTAAACATTTTTCGCATGAATAAGTGTCACCGGTTCGGCAGCGGAAGAATATGGTTCACGGCCGACCCACTGGGTGAATATCGAACGCGTTATTAATCGAATGCAATTGAATCGGCAGAAAGAAAGTAGGGTTCGGAGCCTGTTAACTCGTGGAATGAGCATTACGCACGTAAAACAAATCTCGCAATTCACTAGACAAACATCCGACGCGGATGAATACAACTAAGGATCGAAGGATGGCGAGGGAGTATGGTCCGCGACCAATTCTAAGCTCGACTAGCAAGGTAACAAGTACGAAAACATTTGAAACAGACGTAAAAACTTCTGCTACAAACTCGTTATTTGATTACACAAAAACCAATGCAACAGCACGACGAGAAAAATTTGACCTACGCATGCAACACTACGTTTCGGTATAACCCGGTACCCCCAGTTTTGCCAGGAGACCTTTAGCCTTCGCCAGTTCGTTTGATACTTCGGTCAGCTCCTTATCTTTGGCTTGTATCATATTCTGGCACGATTTCAACTGGGACTCAGCCTTCTTCTGGGCAACGACACACACCTTTTGGATTGTCTGGGCTTTCGTAATGTCATACGTGGCACGACTGCGTGCATCTTCCGAAAATGCGAGTCTTGCCCGAAGGCGTTTGACTTCGGCCCTCAACGCCTTGACATTCTCATCCTCTCCAAGAGCAGACTGTATTTCAGCAACCCTCATCTCCAGCATTTTATACAACTCACAATTTAAGACATGACTGCGAGAGGTGTACATTTCGGCTAGCTTCATCAACTCCGTCACCTCCGCGGCATCTACCGCCTTCCCAAAGGGGGATGTCCAGTATTTGTAGACTGAGGTAGCCGCAAGTGCAACCGCTGGGGGCAGCTTCTCAACAACCGACGGATCCAGATCATCCTGACGGGCCCCAATGTTGATATACTCACACCTGCCGGGAGGGGGAGAAGCAGGCATTCGGGACGCCTGTTCTCCACTCTCGACCTTTGGTCTCTTACCCACTGGCGACCGAACGCTCCCGGCATGGGACCCACGACTAGCAAAATCCAGAAAGCCTACTCTCACTCCCAGCGCAGGGAAAACGGACGGTTGACCTGCCGTCGTCTCCGAATCCTGCAACCCTGTGGGCCCGGACCCAGGCACCCCAGGTGACGCCAAATGGGGATAGGAGACATCCTCCACTATGGACCCACGCCTAATTTTGAATTTAGGGACTTTGGAAAAGTGGAAGCCCGACATGGTCGACAAAGTTCAAAAGTCTAGGTATGACAGCGGAACGACAGAAGAGTGCTGATTTAGGGATGCCCTGTCGCATTATATAAGCCCAACGGGATACCAATAGTCAGGTGAATCGACACGTGGCGGGGAATTTGAAACACATATGATAAACCCTAAGGGAATATATCTAGACGATTGGGGGTGCGGAGGGCGTGACTACGCGAACGCTAAGGCATGATAAGACTACCGCCGACGCCCACCCACGTCAGGTCAAGTTCGTTAGACGCTCGCACCAACCCCATCGAAATTCCTACACAGCGGCGGGGTATCGATTGTTCGCCACCTCAGTCTTGTACCAATGACTTCGAAAAGCTAAACATCGACGAGACTCGGAACAAGTATGTAAAGCATGGGCATCAAACACATGATAAGGGTACACGCATATAGATACGAAGGTAACTCGGCATCCTTTTTATTACATACGGTACACAATACAAGAGAAGTCATAACTGCAAAATGTTCTAAAACCCCCGCCGCCTCTCTGGGTCAGCACATAACTGGGGTAGCTAGATCTACGAAACCTACCCCCTAGTTTCCTCTAGCATCGTCCAGGTTAGAGAACCTGACTCCATTTTGATAGGGGGTCCCCCGAGCCAACCTGGGTTAATTTGGTGGCTAATTAGACCATGTTGCTCAAAAAAGGCCGTTGATGCCTTTCTTGGCAGCAGGAAAACACCCCCCCCCCCCCCCGCCGCCTCATCCACAGTTCAGGGGAGGGCCGGGCCAAGGCTACTAAGCCTAGATTCCCTCCCTGGATGTTTGGTCCCCTGAACGTTGATTGGCACATCCTTTGGTCCTCTGAACGTTGATTCTCAGATTCACAAGCATATCGGTTGCCAGCCCCCCAGCCGCACCACCATCACACGTCCTCTATTCTTATCTTGATCACACGGTTATGACAAGTTATATGACAAGTTGATTACGACTGAATCACGATAGAAGACTATTGTTACGCCTGCATCCTATTTATAAAGGGCTACATCGGAAAGAAGAGCAATGCAATAAATACGGGCATGACCGGGAACCTGGAACGACGCAAGGACGTTCTACCTCCCCAAAGCATTGAAGACGCCAACTTTCCAGGTTCCACTGAGTGTCTGCGCCATTAATGCTAGAGAAATGATTCCCAAAATTTAAAAACCCTCCATATTCTCTCTCACGCGACCGCATTTAATGCACGCACCCCCTCACTCATGATTACCTGACCAGAGAGTGACAAACTGGATAGCTAGAATCACGCCATCAGAAAGCACGTCAGCATTGGCCTGTCCCCTTTAAGCCCTCACCCGTCATAAATGTTCGGCTTCGGACTTGGGGGACTATATTGGGTAGGACGAATTACTCCATGCCAAACCACCTTAAGAAACACTTCCTGCGAGGCACATCAACATTCTACTTACCCTCACAAGTCCCACGCCTAGCATAAATAATAGGCTTGGACTTGGGGGACTATTGTTACCGCACGATTACGATATGGCCGCCACGTCAGCCAAAGCCCCATCTAAGCCCAATAAGGGCCTAGTTCGCATTCTGTCAAGAACTCTATTTGGGCCCTGCTGGGAGCCCGTAACGCGCTTGGGCCTTCGGCGCCTAAGAATCCGCAAGTTACATAAAGGGCTTCGGCGCCCTCATGCGAACCATAAGGCCTCGTCGGGCCTCGCGTCATTCACAACCAGCAAGCGACTCGATAAGCCAGGGCAGCCAGAGGAATAATTAAAGGAAGATCGCGTTGAGTTGGCGCAAGGATCCTCATAAGGAAACCGGATCGCAATCTCCCAAAATCATGCAACGTGATAAGCTCAAAGAAGGAAGATAATCTCGGATATCTTTATCACATAAAGAAGGAAGATAATCTCGGATACCTTTATCACATAAGGAAGGAGGATCCGATTGAGTATCAAATTGATTTGTCTCCTAAATCAATTAGATCTCTCGCGCTATAAAAACAGCACCTCCGGTTGTTCCAAGGTATACACTTTTTACGCTTACGAATCCCACCCTAAACTCTGCTCAAATCTCTGCCTGCTTGTCTCTCCCACACCCCTCTTTTGTTCCCGCCCCCGTGTATCCTTCATATACCGGCTGTTGACTTGATTGTCGGAGTGCCAACGATCGCCGGACCCTTTTTCTCCGGAGATCTTGGTGCCTAACGGTCGTCCTAGTGTGCAGGTAACATACGAGCTGGCAGAGGAGTGACTGGAGATCTGTTGGCACGTGGACTAGTGCAGGTTCAGACGTCAACAATTTCTATATACTTTTATAGATTTTTATAAATTTTATTTTCACAAATTTTTATAGATTTTCATAAACTTTATTTTTTTAATTACAATTTTGAATATAAAAATTTAATACATTTAAAAAAAATTTGTCGCACGAAAAAGTCTAATAATAATTTATTTAATTATACTAATATTATTATATTCATAAAAAATATTCTTTTTAATTACTGCAAGTAAACTACGTCAAAAGTTAATGATATAAATTATTAACTCACTCTATTTTTTTCTTTTGAGTAAAAATATTAACTTTCAAATGGCTTGTCAATAAATTCAAAAAATTATGGCACGCGACTCTTTTTAAAAATATTTTCCAACAAAAAAAATTTATCAAGTTCATAATCTCTCTTTTTATATTTAATAATTTATAGGTAACATATCATTATTAGTCACCACAATTACATAAATAAATATCAAAGTACCAATTTACGGGAAAAAAATACAATCATGCTCATCAAGATAAATAGAAAAAACAAGAATGAAAATAAAAATAAAAACTACAGTAGCAAAAAATTAATTTTTGACCTAATAAAACTCATTGACCTGATAAAATTCATTAATAAACTACAATCAACAATTATATAAGAATTTAATTATAAATTTATCTTTTTTTAATAAAAATGGAAAAACCATGAAAAAAAAAAAAGAAAAAATAATGGTTATAAGAATACTGAAGGAAAAAATCACATTGTCTCTAAAGGTTCATAAAAGAAAAAAAGAAGAAAATACAAAATGAAAAAATGGTTAGAAGAATATTGAGGAAAAAAATCAAATTGACTATAGATAAAAATATTAATATTATTTTTCATAAAAAAAATATTGATAATTAATCATGGTTATAGGGTTCATAGAAAGAAAAAAGAAGAAAGGGAAATAATAGTTAGGAAAATATATTGAAGAGGAAAAAAAATCACATTGAATAAAGAGAAGAATAATAATCTTGACTAGGGGTGGCAAAAAAGTTCGTCGGCTCGTGGGTTCGCCGGCTCGGCTCGTAAAAGCTCGGCCCAACTCGGGCTCGGGCTCGTCAAGCCACGAGCACGAGCTAGGGCCGAGCTCTAATAAAAAAAAGGGTCGAGCTCGCTCAACTAGGTCAAAAAACGAGTTGGCTTGTTGGTTCGTCCATGAGCCGGCTCGTGAGCTCATATCCACAAGCCAATTGACAAGCCACGAGCCGGCTAAGCTCGTAGCTCGTCGCAACGGTCACCCTTTTTTTTTTTTACTTTCATTATTTTCCTATAAATACCTATTTTTTAAACTCATTTTTTCATACTTCAATCTCTTATCTCTCATTTAATTATATACTCAATCTATTAACAATTCTCAAATTACATTTTCTCAATATTAGTATTCTAATTAGTATCTATTATCTTATTATCTAGATATTACTCTATAATTTTAAGTTATAATTTTTTACTTCTATTAATTCTCTACATTTCTATTTTCTAGTTTCTACGTTCTACTACATCTTCATCTTCTCCTATTTTCTTTATTATATTATTCCAAATGGCATACAATCGAAGTAATGATGATTTTCAGTGGTCTTAATGACATTTCAATTCTAGAAGATATTATTGATTAGTTTGGTGGTAGCACTGATCCAATTGATTTGGAAGACGTTCATGACGACGCCGATACACAAACTACCATTGGCTCTAGCACTAAACGAAAAGCCACCAAACAAAAGACTAAATGCTGGTAGCATTTTGAGTTGGTACTGACTAGTAAACTAGTGAACGGAGTCCCTAAGTTCAAAGCACAATGTAAACACTGTCAGGAGAAGTTTGCTTAGCAAAAGGAGATAGACACAACCCATCTAAACAAACACTTCAAAAAATGTCAATACAAACATGGAGGCTTAGATACAAATTAGGCACAACTCCAGTTTGGATCTCTGAAAATCGAGTCCAATAGTCCCACTCTCAACAACTGGATATACTCACAAGAACTCATGCACCACGAAGGATTGCCGGAATTGATAGCAAATGTTGAGTTTCTACTTGGTGGACAATCCTCATTGGACGTCATTCGTCCAAAAATATCTACAACCAAGGTATATTAGTATTTCTAGAAATACACTTCGTAAAGACACTATTATTAGATATAATACAAAAAAAATAAGCTTTTATTAATGATAATAATAATTACAACGGTGTTGTATCTTTTACATCAGACTTATGGACATGTTATAACCAAAAAGGATACATTATTACAACTGCACACTATATTGATAATAATTGGATAATGCATAAAAAAGTAATAGCATTTAAACAAATAGATTATCCTTATAATGGAAATAATATTTATTATGTTTTATTAGGTGTGTTAGATGGATTTAAATGTGATTATAAGGCTCGTAGTTTTACATTTGATCATGCAGGGCCAAATAATATAGTAATTGAAAAATTAATGCAACATTGTATTCTAGATTTTGATGGTATTTTATTTCATATTCGTTATGTATTGTGTTTAATTTAATTGTACAAGATATATTAAAATTTATACAACCCCAATTAGAAAAAATTAGATATGCTATTAATTATATTTCGGTCTCACCATCAAGAAAACAAATTTTTGCTGCTTTATGTACAGAAAATGGGCTGCAATCAAAAAGTTTTGCAACTGATGTTGCCAATAGATAGAATTCAACATATCTTATGCTTGAATCTTGTGAAGGCTACGAAGATTACATTACTGTATATTATAATAGCCGACACTCACACGGCTCAGAATATAATTTAAAATTACATGATTGGAAAATATGTGGTATGGATCGGGCCGAGCCGAGCCGAGCCGAGTTCGAGCTTGACTCGTCCCCAAAATTTGAACTCGGTTCAACCGGTCCACGAGTCGGGCCGAGCTAAGTTCGGCCCGGCCCTCAATTTTTTTATTTTGTTTAAAATTTAAAAATAAAAAAGAAATACAATATCGAGAAATGAATCATTTATCTTTATGTTAAAAATTAAATATTTAAAACCCTCCGTTTTTTTGTTTTTGTTTTTTTTTTTTGTAAATTTGAAAATAAAAAAGAAATACAATATCGACTATCGAGAATCCTTTATATTAAAATTAAACTATTAAAGATTTAATACCCTCATCTCTTCTTCTTTTTTTTTTAAAAAAAAATTTGAAAATAAAAAAAAATACCATATCGAAAATTCTTTATGTTAAAAATGTAAGATTTAAAACCCTCCTCCTTTTTTCGAGCTTAGGACCGGCTACTTTAAAAGTAGGCGGAGTTAAAATTGTACACGAACAAGATATTACGTGTACAATTTTTTACAAAAATAAGAAAATTCTTCAAATACAGAAATATTAATGTAAAATAATACTTACTATGAATATGATTAATCCATATTCAAATCTTCAAGTTATTCGGACATTATTATGTCGAATTTATCTTGAATTCGAAGTTCGGTATCATCCCAATTCTTTAGACACATTAAACTTTCTAAAATGTCGGCTTTGAGTCTTGACATGACATCAGATAAAACTTTGCCACTTATACTAAATGCAGCATCCGATGCTACAGTTGAGACCAGAGGTGTTAGTAGATCACGTGACAATTTGGAAAGAATTGGATAAATACGTTGATGTTGTCTCCACCATTTAAGTATATCAAAGTTTTTTCTCTCCTTGTCATCTAACATACTAAGCACATCATGCGCAAAATACCTACCTAACTCTACAGGTGTATCATTAGAATAGGGAATGGAAGAACTAGAAGAAAAACCAACTAATTGTTGATCTTGGGTGGTCCTATGTGTACTGACGTAACTCCATAAGTTAATGTCATCAGTTGATGACGAAATATATGTTGGATCAGGGAGTCGTACAACGTTTGTACCGGCCTTTTCAGCATAGACCTCATACATAGAACATAAAATTTATTCTAAATTAGCACACGTGACTGAATTTTCATAAGTTAATTTATCTGAAATTGTCATTATTGTTACTTTTGTACCATCTAAGTTAAGTCGATGATCCATGATACATGCTAATAGAAATAACATAGGCAATTGTTCCCAATATTTCTTAAATTTAGCTTCCATAACATGTATAATACTAGTAAAAAGCGTAAAATTCTTATACTTATTAAAATTGTTAACAATATAATAGAAATGATTTAAAACAAGTGGAGTAGTTGAGTAATAAATATCAAAACATGCAGTTGTTGCATCGTAAAAAACTTTTAAAAATTTTCTAACATGACCACATATTTTCTAATAATGTAATTTTAAATCATATTCTAAGCCGTGTGAGTGTCGGCCATTATAATAGACAATATTGCAATCTTCATAACCTTCACACGATTCAAGCATAAGATATGTTGAATTCTATCTTTTGGCAACATCAGTTGCAAAATATTTTGATTGCAGCCTATTTTCTGTACATAGATTAGAAAAAACTTTTTTTTCTTGATGGTGAAACCGAAATATAATTAATATCATATCTAATTTTTTTCAATTGAGGTTGTATAAATTTTAATCCATCTTGTACAATTAAATTAAATACATGACACACACAACGAATATGATATAAAATACCATCAAAATGTACAGTGTTGCATTAATTTTTCAATTACTATATTATTTGGGCCTACATTATCAAATGTAAAACTACGAGCCTTAGAATAACATTTAAATTCATGTAACACACCTAATAAAACTTGATAAATATTATTTTCATTATGAGGATAGTTTATTTGTTTAAATGCTATTACTTTTTTTTATGCATTATCCAATTATTATCAATATAGTGTGTAGTTGCAACTATGTATCCTTTTTGGTTACAACATGTCTATAAGTCTGATATAAAAAATACAACACCGTTGTAATTATTAATATCATTAATAATAGCTTTTTTCTTAGTATTATATCTAACAATAGTATCTTTACGAAGTGTGTTTCTAGAAATATTAACGTACCTAGGTTGGAGATATTTTTGGACGAATTTCGTCTAATGAGGATTGTCCACTAAGCATAGTAGAAACTCGAAATTTGCTATCAATTCCAGCAGTCATTCGTGTCGCATGAGTTCTTATGAATATATCCAGTTGTTGAGAGTAGGAATACTGGACCCGACTCCCGAAGATCCAAACTGGAGTTGTGCCTGATTTGTATCTAAATCTCCATATTTGTATTGACACTTTTTGAAGTGTCTGTTTAGATGGGTCGTGCCTATCCCCTTTTACCAAGCAAATTTCTCCTGACAGTGTTTACATTGTGCTTTGAACTTAGGAACTCCGTTCACTAGTTTACTAGTCGGCATCAACTCAAAATGCTGCCAGCACTTAGCCTTTTGTTTGGTGGCTTTTCGTTTAGTGCTAGAGTCAATGGTAGTTTGTGTATCGACGTCGTCATGAACGTTTTCCAAATCAATTGGATCCGTGCTACCACCAAACTGATCAATAATATCGTCTGGAATTGGAATGTCATTAAGACCATTGAAATCATCATCACTTCGATTGTATGCCATTTAGAATAATAGAATAAAGAAAATAAGAGAAGATGTAGTAGAATGTAGAAACTAGATAATAGAAATGTAGAGAATTAGTAGAAGTAAAAAATTATAACTTAAAATTATAGAGTAATATCTAGATAATAAGATACTAGATACTAATTAGAACACTAATATTGAGATAATGTAATTTAAGAATTGTTAATAGATTGAGTATATAATTGAATGAGAGATAAGAGATTGAAGTGTGAAAAAATGAATTTAGAAAATGAGTATTTATAGGAAAATAATGAAAGTAAAAAACAAAAAAACAAAAAAAAAATTAAAATGACCGTTGGCCAACGGTTATAAATGTGACCGTTGGATGATCATCCAACGGTCACGATTTCGTGATCATTGGGACGAGCCACAAGCCGAGCCGGCTCGTCGCTCGTCCCTTGTCTCGTGGGTACGAGGCTCGTGTCCACGAGCCCAAACTTGTTGGGTGAGCCAACAAGCCGGCTCGTTTTTTGGCCGAGCTGAGCAAGCTCGGCCTTTTTTTGTCCCGAGCTCGGCCCTAGCTCATGCTTGTGGCTTGACGAGCCCGAGCCTGAGCTGGGCCGAGCTTTTACGAGTCGAGCCGGCGAGTCTACGAGCTGACAAGCTTTAAAGTTAGTACATAAAAAATTGTCTATAAAGTCATTAAAAGTCATCGACATTTTGAATACTCTTGAATTATGTAGGATTTTTAAAAGTCTGAATTGAATATTGCACGACTTTATAAGACTTTTTAAAAGTTTTTAAAAATCTATATTGAATACTCTAAAACTTTTATGGAGTTTAAAAAGTCTGAATTAAAAACACTTAAACTTTTAAACTCCATAAAAGTCTTATCAAATCTTAATTGAAAACACCCACCTTACTTTTGTCAGGGTAATGTGAAATCTGTCGATTTATATTTTTTCTTATTGAATTATATTTCAAAAATATAAAGGTACACAATTTGTTCACTAGGGATATGATCACTAGTATAGATGGTTCATCGTGAACGTCTTTTCATCTCGTTTTATTTCTTTATTATAAGGATAACATTTCTTGTCAGGGTTATATTTTGACAACTTCAAGTTTTTCCAAGTGGATAAGTATAGATAGAAGCACCTAAAGGTGCAAAGTTTGGAATGGTTGGGTGGTATATGAAACAATTTTTTAAATGGTGTGAGCATCGAGAGACCACGGGTAGACATACAATTGATTAGTATAAAACAGTAAGGAGGAGTGCATGACTCCAAAGGATGAGTGGCATGGATGGTTAACGGAGTAATGTCAAGCTGATTTCAATGATATATCGGTAAATCGTTCTGCAAATCATTGTGTTGCGATGTATGTATTTGTTGAGAAATACGATCGATAACATCTTTCTGCAAAGCATTGTGTTGCTGTATGTATGGGAGCATCGTATAGTGAGAGACTCCATTTGTTGAGAAATAAGACCTAAAGTAATAGATATTCTCCACCACTGTCAGAGCATGGAGAGGTAATATGGTTGTTAAAGTATTTTTCAACTACTGGTTTGAATTTGAGAAATACTGATATCACATCCAATTTGCATTTGATAATGTAGAGCCAAGTATATTTTGAATAATGATTTATTAAAATCACATCATACTCATTCTCCTAAAAAGAAAATAAAAGAGAAGTTTATACATCAGAAAGACTACTTCAAGAAGTTTATTACTAGATACTTAAGAAAACGCGAAAGGTAACTTATGCCTCTTCGCGCACTTGCACACGTTATAGACAAATAATGACTGGCTATTCATAGTAACAAACACATCTTTAGATGAAAGTAAAAATTTTAAAATAACTTTAGATCAGTGATCTAATCGGTTGTGCCACTCTCTAGAGACATCACAAGAACTGGAGAATTCAAAGAGCAAAGTGGAAACTAGATGTAATTTGGGCTATTCATAAATTGTATTTTTTAGACTAGTCGCGCAAAAGACATGCCCCCATTCGAATATCCTTCATCTAAAAGTATGAGGGAGAAAATTCAACAAACACATTATTGTTAGAACAAAATTGTGAGATGGATATTAAATTGCAATTCACGGATAGGACACATAAGACAATGGATAGATTAAAAGTCATGTGGGAGGAGAAACCTATGGTTGAACTTGTGTAAGAGAAAAGAGGTTTACCATCTCCAATCATCATATAATTAGGGTCATTGTAAGAGAAGTGAAGAGAGAGATTGTTCATGTTTTTGTAACGTGGTGAGATGCGCCAAATTGAATGAGCCAGGAGTTGGAGAGAGAAATGACGAAAACAGTGTAATGTGCATTTGGTGAAAACCAGCGAGTAGATGGATTGTGCTGATATGGTGGCACGAGCGGAATTGGGGATAATTTAATACATGGTGGGGCGATGTAGGATAGTTTCCAAGAAGTGGCAGCGGTAGGGTGCCATTGGGCAGCATGCGACAATAGAGGGCAAAGTGCCCTCACAATGCCACAAAGCTAATAACGGCCTTTGTACGGGATCCAGTGGTAAGGTCGCCTAAAGTGGAAAATGATGATGGATTACAAGTGCCACGAGATTGGAGTTGCTCAGGAGTTTTGTTGGCTACATTAGTTGAGGTAGGGAATTGAATTTGTTTGGCTTCAATTTATTGAAGATAAGCCTAAAAGTTAATTATTTTTTCGTGAAACTCGTCGAAAGAGAGCGAAGTTTCATGGGCGTGAACAAAAGATGAGATGTCTTTGTATTCATTCGACAGGCTATAAATTATTTAAGGGTTAGGTATTTGAAATAAATTGGAGAGTCCATGAAAGCCAATTTATCTGCTTTGCTTTTGACAGTATGAAGATAGTAGTTAATGGAGTGGGTACGTTTTGTGAGATTGGATATATGAGTTTTAAGATGCATTATTCAGCCACGAGAGGGTTTAGTATAAGTGGTTGCGAGCAGGGTCCAAGCATCGCATGAAGTGGAAGAGTAGGCAATGAATGTAATTATTGATGGAGAGAGTGATCTAATAATTGTATTTAAGATAAGTTTGTCTAGGCAATGCATAACGCAAATGCTGGATTAGAGTTGGTGAATCATTGACTTCGATCATAGGAGACAGGCATGGATGAGTGCCGTCAACAATGCCATAAGATCGTATCCAATTAGTAGTGTGTGGAATTGGACGCCAAGAGGAGTAGTTGGTTGTGGTGAGTTAGTGGGGCTTGGGCTAAGATATTGAGAGAAATCATATTTGTTTGAGAATGAGGAAGGATGGCACCCAAACTTATGGGAGTAGCAGCATGGGTTGTAGTATCGTTGACGTCGGTCTATTGTTGTTCGGCACTGGATGTTTTTTAAAGGTGGATCAATAATATTTCTGTTGTCAAAGTTGTACTCATATATAGGGGGTGGGCAAAAAAAATCGCCAAACTGCAATCTGACCCGACACAACCCAAACCAGTGGTCGGTTTTTAGCACGAAAAACAGGTCGGTTCGAGTGCAAAAACACAATTTTTCGAGTCGGGTACGTTTTCGGGACCAAAACTGACCTGACTAATTTTTTTTATTTCATTCCCAATTTTTGAAGTTTTACCCAAAAAGAAAATAAAGACAAACCAAAAACTAGAAACGCAGCCAATTAATGCAAGGAATAACCAACCCAAACCCAAACCCAAACCCAACCCATGGCCTAAAACCCATTTCAATTACCAAATACCATTACCAACCCAAATCAAAAGAGCAAAACCTATTCCACATTTCCACTAAAAAGGAATTTCCTCAACACTTCAGTTCGTAGCCGGAAGCACTCAGCAGAGCAGTGGTCGCGACTTGCGTGCCTCTTCGACGAATCTTACCCTAATTTCTTCGATCTCTCCTCCATTCTCTCGGAAATCCACAGGCCAAGCCCCATTAACGGCAACTCAAGCGAGAAATAGCACAATGGACCCATGTAGATAATACTTGATATTGCAAAATTGTTTATGAAATATTTTTTGCTTTATTGTGAAGCCATTTTTTTGTGTGGTAATCTATATATTTTTTTTCATAATCCGTTTTTTGTGTTGTTAAAATCAGTTTTTCTCTATTTTTGTGTTGTTGAAAAAACCTCAAAATCGACCCGAACCGACCCAAGCCGAATCAGGTTGGGTCAGGTTAGTTTACAGCAACCTACTTGATCGATTTGATTTGTAAAATTCCCAAATCGAATGGTATTGGGTTGGGTCCGAACCCAACCCGTGCCCAGCGGCCCCATCCCTACTCATATACCATTTTGAGAAACGGCGCTTAGAAGTTTATGAAGCAACATATTTTGTTGTATTTCATTTATCAATATATATAGACTCGATACAAGTGCAATCTTATTTTAAGTGTAACACTATACAATATAAGTAATAACATACAGCGGTGGAGGTGGGGAAGTCCTAAGGAAGACCATGTCTCTCAAACTTTCTGAATTTTATTTTTATTTTCTTTAATTTAATAACCAACCAAAACAAAAAATAATAATGCCCAAATCCAATAATGAATGAAATAACAAATAAAGCCCAACAAAAGTCCAATAAAATTGATTCATCTAAGATCACTCATTCTTCTTCATAGATACAGTTCACGTTCACGTCTTCAGCCTTTGACACAAAAAAAATTAACTGTGATTACATCTTCAGCTTTTTTCACTTAAACTGGATATTTTTTCTTCTTGCTATGGTAGAACATTAATTCCATGAAACAAATTCTAGTTCGAGTTCAAATCGTAATTCTTTTATTGTTGGCGGGTTCTCAAATTGGAAGAAAAAACATAATCTCAAAAAATATATTGGAAAATTTAGTAGTACACACAACATAGCTCGGATTAAGTTAGAATTATTCAATAACCAAGAAGAAAGTATTGAAACTAGTCTTTTCAAGCAATCAGAACATATATGAAGTGAGTATCGAATACGTCTAATTGCATCAATCGATTGTGTTCGATATCTTCTTGTAAATTTTTTAAAGATTATGACTTATAAAAAAATATTAGATTCTTATAAAAATGGGCTCAATAATTGGGGTTTGAGGGAAAAACAATAAGGGGCACTGCCCTCGAACCCAGAGAGGAGTTCTCCTTCCAATCCACCCCTATTTGAAGACCCCCCAAATTAAAATGTATGGCTCCATCACTAATAACATAAAACAAGAGTTCGAGAAGTGCAGGCCAACTGGAATCCTTATCTCTAACACTAAGTTGCTACTTGCTCGATTTGATTAGGCTCGGTCGCTTGTAGATTCCATGGGAATCCAAACCACCCATTGAGTTTAAGTGGAGGCTTATAAGCTTTACATAAGCTTTGATGGTATTTTGCTTATTACAAAAAAAAAAAAAGGAATTGACTCATGAAGTTAATTCCCATTTAATTAATATACACGCAATTGTAACAAAAATAGTAATTAAAGGGAAAGTATAATTATTTTAAACCCAAAAAAAAAAAAAAAATTAATGTAAACAAAAAAAATATATTAGTAATGATAACTTCAAATTAAATATGTGCATAAACTACTTTATTTTAGATATAATTTGTTTTTTCCTTAGTGGTCATATAACATCTCTACTAGCAATAATGCATCAACTAAAACTAGTAATTAAAAAAACTATTTAATTATATATCAGCCACTAACAGTAAAAATTATTATTCAAATCACACAACACGACATGTTAGCTTTCTCCAATGGATTCTAACAGTGCCAAATAGAATATACGAAATCCGTCAAAAATGACCAATTGTGCAACCAACAGTAGACTGTTAGGGACTATTGCGCCAAAAATGAAAAGTTAGGGACCATTTGCACACTAACGTGATACGTTAGGGACCATTTACGCCAATTTTGCTATTAGATAAGGACTTTAATCTTGCTAAAGAAAAAGACTACTAATACACAATCTCTATAGGGGGACTTTAACTGAAAAAAAAAATAGTGATTAACATTTAGGAAAATATAATTTCCGTAGTAAAATTTAAATAACCACATGATTAAAATAATATTAGTTATATTTTCAAATTAACAACAATTTAAAAATAGAAAAAAATAGGAATTAGAAAAAGTGGCACATGAAGAGTTCCTAATGAATGTAATCTCATATATATAGTTGTATATTTATCTCTTTTTAGGTAACTATATAATATTACTACGACTCCAAAATAAAACCTCAAATCCTTTTATTAAATTCGTACAACATGCGCGGTGAGAGAGATATAAAAAATACTTTTTCAAGTTGTCAAACTCAAGACCGAACATGTAGAATGACTTGAGGAAGGATTCAAAGCGTGAATAGAGCGAATCCTTCTTCGACTGATATAGTTGATGCTTATTCTTCCTTGGATGATTTATTATTGAAAATTTGACGGATTTGAGATCTTTTTTTCAACCTTCTATTCATTTTGTATTTGTTGGAATCAACGAGTTTTCAAAACTTCCATTAAATGCATCAATTAATTATTCGTTTCAAAGATAATTCACATAAAAACATGTCCACAGTTTAACATGAAAAGAAATAAATAGTTGAATTTCAATTATTCAAACAATTGCATAACTAGAAACATTATTTATTCTAAAAGTAAATATATTTGATAAACTTACAAAAATTTACAAATGACGTGACCTCGGCCTAACTAGGTCGTTCTACCTATATGAAAGGAGAATATAATACAAGTTTTTTGGCACGATTCACTTTCTTGTAGTAGCCTTCAATAGATCCCTAATAATAGACTAATTTGAGAACAAAATTTAAGTGGACTACCTTAGTTGGAACACGTACACTAGTCAACAATGGCATAAACCTTCCTTTCATCCATCCGGATTCTACCATAGGTCACCTTGACCTAGTGATGTTGAAAGTGTACTTTATGTTGGTAAAATTCGTACTTTTTTCTTTTCGTACTCTCCAAACTGGGATACTTGCTTTAATGCCAAATGTGATTCTCACTACTAAAATTAATAAGATTCTTTAGTTAGAAGTGAGTTTGAGTCGTAATATTTTGTCAATGAAAATGGTTATAAAACTTTTAGGTTGATCTAGGAATTCAAACCCTATAAACTATATTTGCACATCATATACCGGCGTGCGCGCGTGCACGCGCACACACACACACACACACAAAGGAATATAATGACTTTAATTGCCTACGTTAAAATAAGATTTGCCATGTGGGTTTATAAAAGACATGGTGCTTCTTACAAGTCGGATTTTAATCAAGAATGATAATTACCAAAAGTGGTTGTAACAATTAATATTAAATCATATAAGTAGGCAAAATAATATTGAAAGAAGGTACACAATGAAGAAGAGAAACACGTATATATTGGAGCAAATGTATATAAGAATTATATGTACATGTGAAATGCTTTGAGAGTATGAAGTCTGGTCCGGTGCCGTCACATTTTCAATTCGAATCGAAAGAGAAAACTCTGAATGCAGCGAGCCAGGCAACATTCCCCTCAAATGCTCAATCCACTTCTTGTTGTGTTCAATATGCTCAACACTCTCCCTCTCATATAATAAAGAAGAAATGCCCATACCATCCTCTCCCCATCCATCCCCCCCCCCCCCCCCCACCCACCCAGCAGCAGCAGCCGCCCTCAAGGATTAAGGAGCTACTGCTTTTCCTAGTGCAAAACCCTTAGAGAAACATGCTTATTTATAGGAGGAGGATGGGGAGGGGGGGTTAGGTAAACACCTTAAAGCATGTTTGTCAATGATTAACCTTTTTTTTAAACTAGTCAAACATACTTTATATTCACACATTTCGTAGGATCCACAATTTACTGTCTATTTACTATCTACGCATTTTGTAGGGCCCACTATTTATAAGTACTTAAAACATAACCAAACAAGCATACGATGACAGCAATGAATTGTGTAATGTGTACACACATTTGTGGCTGGTGGTGTAAATGCACTCTATTCTACTCAATTCACTTACCAAATCATGACAAAAAATATTGGATGGATCAAATGTACTTACCAGTTACCACTAGTATTTTTGAAATTGAAAGAAAAAATTAATGTGGTAATTAATAATTACTAAACATTTTTGTAATAAAGCCATTTAGATAAGCCTTCATTTGAATCTTTTAATTTTGTTGTAGTTCCAATTGATTATACAATATAAATTTTTGTCCTATAATCTTGGCAAAGTTCAAAAGAAGAAAAAAAGAATTCTAGTGCTTACGTTCACTTTATGATCAATAATTTTATTCTGTCCATTCATTATGTTTTGATTACTCTGAACTCGGGGTTTTAAGATTTTATATTAGAGGGTCATTGTTTCGGAGTGTCTTCTAATTCTTTAGCATATGGTTTACAACGATATTACATTTCCAATTAATTAAAAGGCACCGAGCTCGGAGCAATCCACGAGTTAGGAGCAGACAAAGTAACTAATTAAGTTTGTCGATTTAATTATCGAAAGAGACAAAAAAAAAAAAAAAAAAAACCTTTTTGATCAAAAGAACGTGATAAAGTAATGGCAACCTCCTCGATATTAATTGAATGGAAACTCAAATGAATCAATCTACTACACATTTTCTTTTATTGCAATATCAGGAGTTATATCATCCTCCACATATATTATCAAACATGTTATGCAAAGTGAGGGAAAACAATGTAAGAGGCATGTTCTCATGCCTCGAGTGGGAAGTTTTAATTTTGTCTCCATCCTAGTTGGCACATCCACATCAGCCAACATGTCAGCAATGTAAGAATCTTTTATTTTCTTTTTTTTTTTTTTCTTTTTTGCCAAAGTTAAAATAAATAGTCTTTATTAAGAATTTGTTTGATTTTGCTTAAATATTTGCTAAAAAATTGAAATTAAAGTCAACAATTAATTTTAACCACATATTTTATAAGGACAACTTTTATCAACTTTTCAACTATACATTTCATCAATTTTTTTCAAAAACTACTAAAAAAACTGATTTTTAACAAAATCAAACATGCACTGACTTAAAAAATAAAAAAAAAAACAAAAAAAAAAACCATAGATAAGCATCTCGAGTAATATGGAGCAAATAGATATAACATTTTGTTTGGACTATTTTAATTAAACTCGGGACTTAGAGATTTTCGCGAATAGTGAGCCACCTTGTTCTAGTATCCTTAATTTTTTGGACAAAATAGTTTGTTTTTTTATATAGTCGCAAGTAGTCTAATTAATTAATAAAGGTAATACGACCAATGTAGCTTGAATTATGATATTTATTTGGGATTTTTTTTCGTAAATAAGCTGCTTTTTAAAACGAATTGCAAAAAGAGTAATTATATTCACACTACATTATTTGTTAACCAAAAAATATTTTAATTACAATAAAAGTCTTCAACTATTGTTCATTTTTGCATTTATGTTAATTTTTTTTATCACATTCTTATCATCAACCTATTAATTTGCATGTCTTTGTCTTTAATGATGATTTTTGCCCAAAAAGTTAATCAGAATGTCGTAAAAATATTTGTCCGCCCTCATATTTTCAAATAAACAAAATAAATAATAAATACAAAAGTTTGAAAAAATAGTTTTTCCTTATTTCAATGTACATTAGCAGAATATTCAGATAAAATTTTCATCAGAGATGTACGAGATGTAAAAATTAATGATAAAAATGCGACGAAAAAAGTTAGAGACATAAGTGTCAAAATGTCAAAGGTTAAAAGACTTTCATTACAATTAAAATGTGGTATAGATAACAAAAACTGTTGTGTGAATATAATTACCTTTGTATAAAACTATTCTTGTTACATATATTCTAAAAATATTGTTTTTGAAAAATCATTATTTTAATTTATTATACTATATATATAGTAACAGAATCTTTTAAAATCGGAATTGATTAGAATACATATATTACATAATCTTTTATTGTTATTAGTTGGAGAGAAATGAAATTCTTTGCCAAATTTTTTTTTTTTTAAAAAAAAAAACTCATTATCGATTACATATCATAATTAAAGCGTAACATAAATGTCAAATATATATCATTTGTATCAAAAATAGTTGTAACAACCATAAACAGAACTCACGATATCTTCAATTTCAACATTTTGTAACAAACTGTGTTACAAATTGAGATATAACACATAATACCAGTTTTCACACACACACACACACACACACAAAACTCATGATATACTCAATTGTATCATATGTATGAATCAGTTATACAGAATATCAATTGGGGCTCTAACAACCACAAACACAACTCATGATCCCTTCATTTTCAACATTTGTAACAATATGTGTTACAAATTAAAATGTAACACATAATACCAGTATTCACAAAAAAAAAAAAAAAACTCGTGATGATACTCAATTGTATCTTCTATAACAATCAGTTATACGGAATATCAATTGGGGATAACATAATCTGCGTTAAGAATCAAAACATCATATTAAATATTAATGTTACAAACATCATATTAAACATTAATTAACCAATAACAAGTTGTAACATCTTTAGAAATCAGTGTTACATTGTTGTATTGTTCAACCCAATCCAAAAATGGTGAAGAATGTACTGAGGTAAGTGATTAGGGATTTGTTTACAAAGATTTCATGAAGATTTTTGAAAAAGATTGTGTTGTACCGATGGTTACTTTGACGAATTGTTTGAGGCTCTACATCCATGTGGGGGGTGACATAATCTGCGTTAAGAATCAAAACATCATATTAAACATTAATGTTACAAACATCATATTAAACATCAATTAACCAATAACAAGTTGTAACATCTTTAGAAATCAGTGTTACATTGTTATATTGTTCAACCCAGTCCAAAAATGGTGAAGAATGTACTGAGGTAAGTGATTAGGGATTTGTTTACAAAGATTTAGTGAAGATTTTTGAAAAAGATTGTGTTGTTAGAAGATTTTGTTTACATGATTTTCGCCTGATTTAGATGAGTTTTCCTTTGAGGATGCGAATTCCAAGGATCGTTTGTAGAAACGATCGTGTATAATATTATATTTTATTTTGATTTTATTTATTAATATAATAATTGGACAGTATTTTTAAAATAAAAAAAAATTGTGTTTATAAAATTAAAAATATTATTAGAATGATAAGTAGTGAGTGTAATTTCCATTATTTATTTTAGAGCATATTTCGCATTAAGAAGATTTCACATTTTCCTAATGGGTAGATTTTGTATAGAATTTTGAGATTTTTGTAACGTAATCCATTGAGTGCATGTTTGGCAGTATTGAAGTTATTTTTTAAATATAAATCTTATAAAATGTGTAGATAATATGTAGATAGTAAAGGGTAATTGGCAGTAAACCTTCCTACTTTTTGAAGTGATTGTACAAATCACTCATACCTATGAAATTTTGGCATTTTCATCCTCAAATCCACATTTATTTTTGCACAAAACATCATTTATAGCCATTGTCATCCAAAAACTTCCGTTAACTCTGATCCTCAACACGAACTGTACCACATTGCAAAGGTATTTTCGTCCACATACCCATTTCACATAATTGGGGTGTTTTTGTATAATTTTTTGGTGAATTTATTTATCTAATTAGTTAACTATTCATAGTGTATAACATAGTGAGGTGGGGTGGGGTGAATAAGAAAGAGCAGGAGAAGAGGTATAAGAATTGGTGGAGTCTTACTAGAAATGAAAGAAGAACATCAAGGCACTACTGAAGATGAGAATCCTACAATTAATTTTGATTTCGAGTTTGGTACAAAAGATGGGCAACAAGTTAAGGATTCAGATATTGAACATGGGGAGTCCGATGAGAACAAAGTGTTGACAGTGAAGAGGAGCAGCAACAAGCTCAAGGAAGAAAACTAGACATGATGCTTTTAACGCAATGATATATATGGAAGATTCAGCCTTCAGAAAAGGTTAGCTAAAGAAAACATTCATACCTTTTTAAAGATTTTGGTGAAAATCATTCATATCTTTTAAAGTGTCTTGTGAAAACGTCCCCACCTTTCAGAGAGTGTTGTGAAAATCGTCCCTACTTATAATGATTTGGGGGTTCCACCCTCCAATTTGAAATGAATTTATCCTCTTCTAAAGATGTACTTAAAAGTGCCATCACTGCACACTTCTCTTTCAATTGTGTAGGTATGCTACTAAAGAACACAAAAAGACAAGTTTTGTCATCAAAAGAGACATGAAAGAACATACTTGTGTTATGGTGTATATGAAAATCACTTAAAATAGTATCTTACAAAATTAACTTTGATTTCTTGTTTGGAGGAATGTGTGAGCGTGTGTGCACGCGTGCGCTTTTACAATCAGTTTCTTGGTGTGAAACAAAAAATTAGATTGCAAACCAAACTTCCATTGCGCTGCAAGATGGTGTTGTGATCTCCTCGAGAAGAAAATTTATCCCACTTCACAAATCATTTGTGTTCTAGAAATGCACTTTTGAAGATTCATTCAAGTTCTTCTCCATATCTTAATATAGTTTCTGCTTTGCAAAATATAATAACTGTTCTTAAAATAACTCCAACCTCCAAGTCTGAGAGACTGGGATTTCATTTTATGTCTTCACCCAAAAATTATACAAAAACACCCTAATTATGTGAAATAAGTGTGTAGACAAAATTACTCTTACAATGTGGTACAAGTCGCGTTAAAATTCAGAATTAACGAAGTTTTTTGGATAACAATAGACGAAAATAATGTTTTGCACAAGAAAATGCGGATTTGAAGGTAAAAATACTAAAATTTTAGAAGTTCGGATGATTTGTCAAAAGGTAGGAACATTTTGTGCAAATTACCTAGTAGTAAATTATGAGTCTTACAAAAATATGTGAATAAAAAATATATTTAATTAACTTAAATTATTATTTAAACTTAAACAAACAAGCTATAATAAGTTCATGTGTCCTTTGCTATAAAGTCACAAGGGATAATCAAGGAAGTCAACGTGATCGTTGTGACTTAATTATATATTTATATTGGAGAAAAAACTATTTCTTTTGTTGCTATTTAGCAAATGAAATTCAAATTTCCCAATATACCATACCACTCAGAACTTAGAGGATTTGATATATAGATATATAGTTGCTTTCCCTTTTGATCAAGAATGTTGTGAAAATTACAACGGTCTCGACTTTCACCAAATTAACTAATAAACAAGCGCTCGAGTGCCTAATCAATTTTTCTCTTAAACCAGGGGTATCGGAATTGGTTCACATTTTCCCTCGCCCCCAACCCCCATAATTCGTGGTCGAAAAGGGAGTGGGGTATGAGAGTGAGGTGCTTGGTGAGACTGAGTCGGGGGTGACGAGTTGTTGGGAACTGAGAATGGGGATGGGGAGAGGGTTAGGGTTAGGGTGGTTTTTTTTTTTTTTGTCCTCCTCTCCAGTCAATATAAAGGCTAGTCTGTAATTTCTGAATTTGTATCAAGCGAAAATTGAAAAATACAAGGGACATAAGGTTTCGCCTGACACTTGAATATAAAACCATAAATTAGCCAAATGTATATTTTAGAACATATTGCAGATATAATACATCCCACGACGACAAAATTAATAAAATTGAACAAAAAATCCAGAAATGTCATAATCATACAGCATTAAAGATAATGCATCAAGTTGGGATGCTAAAATTCTTGTGTTGTGCTCATGAAAATATAGCTTATAGAAATGCATCCTTTTCAAGCAGTTTTAGCACCTCTTGTTGCTTGTTCAGTTTAGCAACTTCAATAGGTGTTTTGCCATCCAAGTTCGGAAGAGTGCTGCAGAATTCAAAATAATAAAGGATAATAAACTGGTCTAAGTACAAAAATCCTGAAACCGCAGAAAAAATCCTAAATCATTTGTATGCAGGAAGAGGGCTTACACGGCAGCGCCATTCTTTAACAAAAGCTCCACGCAGTCCATCCGACCATAACCGGCAGCATAATGGAGAGGAGTATTCTTGTTTTTATCCAAAGAATCGACCTTAGCCCCAGCCTCGAGAAGAACTTGAGCACACTTGACCTGCAGTAGACCCGAGTGCAATTGTTCAGCTTTTAGGTAAGGAATCTAACAGTGAATAGAGAACATCCACACAAACCAAAATTAGAAACTAAATAATGCAAAGAGAGATCGACAACAATAACGAACTAGTTTATACGTCAATCCTTTTTCATTAAACTATCTGGTTCATGCTACATCTAGAAGATATAGTGAACCTAGATCAATTGCAACCACAATAGACCAAGTTAATTTTAGTCTACCTCCCCCTCTTCTAACATTTTCTCTGAGTAAAAAGCACTGTTAGTCACCAAACTTTATATAGTTCCAAACCAGTCATTGAAGTTTGCTTTTGCTTCAGTTTGGTCACCTAGTTAAAATCCGTTACTTTTTCACAATGGAACATGTGACGTGGAAGAGCTCCATGTTGATGCCACGTAAATCTGTCAGATTGACGGCTTCCACGTCAGGTGGATTTTAACAGTGTTTTTAACCCGTTTATATTAAGATCCAATCATTCTTATTAACAGATGCTTCTTCAGCTCTACTGAAGATGTAACCCATACCACCTACTCTCTTTCCTAATTTATTGTTAATTTGCGCAACCTCAACTTATGGCCATATAATCTCGCAACAAATGAGATAGCAGGGGAGGAAAAAGGTAATACTGAGCATAAAGTGAGCTATGGAAAGTCAGAAACTAGAAAGAAACTGCTAGGCAGAAAAGAAAACATAGAAGGGCCGGGTAACCCAGAAGAGCCCGGTCCGATGAATGAACCTTGCAGTGCATGGATTTGGCAGGCAGGCAGTACTAAATCCACACCGCAGAATATAAAAACATGCCCAGTATTTTGAGTAAAAAGGTGATGAAGAAAGGTCCAATATCCATACCTCACCGTACCCACAAGCAAAATGTAATGCTGTCCTTCCCTCGGAATCTTCTTCGTCTTTATCAGCACCGTCAGCTAGTGCATTTTTCAAACCCTAGTTATTTCATGAGACAGTCAAGTACATTAAACCCAAATAATTTCAACTTCACTGCAAAACCTATCAGGAAAAATACAGGTAAAATAACGAGGAAAACAGTCAAGTTTCAGTTCTCCAGAGATTGGATGGGGAATTTCAAGACTAAAATTTCAGCATAAAATGACAATCTAAAAACTAGGAATTCAAGAAATATTTCAAACATCAAGAGGTTATTATCTTTTCTAAATCCAGTATTGTTTAGCTCAGAGAATTACCTCAATGTCACCAACACTAGCAGTGTGATGAACAACGGATTCATCTTCATTTACTTCATTGGTTTCGTCTTCACCAGTAGTATTCTGAGCAGATGTAGCAGTTTCTCCTCCAACAGAAAATCCCATTGCTTCACCCAACTTCTGGAGAACCTCTTTATCATTCCAGTACCTGCTGGACATAAATACATCAGTACACCCAAATCACAAGTAATGAGTGGTTCGACAATGAAAATACAAGTGAGATCAGAAACTGGATAAGAAGATAATTAAGAGAAAGCTAACAAATATGGTTTGGATTTGTTTAACAAACAACAAGTAGAGCATAATGATTCCTTATTGAAACAAAAGAGTCCTCCATTTAACATGCATCAAAGAATTTAACCAATTAATCAAGAAATGTGAACCAGATAGAAGAGTTGATATATGAAATTAAAAACAAGAAGACATGGAAATGAAGAATGCCATTAGCAAGCCCAAACTCTCATGGAGCATAAAGCTAGAATAATTTCAAGTAATTTATGCAATGTGATGTTTTAAAAATCAACAGCCAAATGACACGTAATATTTCATGTTCTGCATATTCTGCACATACTCGATATTCAAGTCAAGTGCACGTAGATAACTTTCTTATTCTTTTCGATTTATCTAGTTCACGTGTCTCATAATTGCTGAACATACTCGACAGGTGATAATTTCACCATGACAATTCAACTCTATATATTTAACCAGAAAATTATTAAACTTTGTCTTTGGCAGTTTTGCTATGATATCTCGAGGCTCCAATGTAGGCGTTTTTGTAACTTTTCCATAAAATTGAATTAACCAAGCAACTAATGTAAGCAGCCTTGCCTGTTCAGTCATCACTTCAGATAGCTCAAGTTCATTTTATTTCCCTCACCACAAGGATAGAGCTGGAAAGGGTAATTTTTTGTATCAATAAGTTAAGTGTGCTGATTAGTGATTTGTCCTCATAAATGACTAATAGTATGGAAAACAAAGAAGCAATTCGTAAACATATGATAAAATTTTATGACCTCATCATAGCAGCTGGGCCACCATTCTCAATCTCTTCCAAAATAGGTTTCAAAGATGGATCTTCCTTGATACGTGTCATTCGTTCTTCAAGTTGGTCCTTCTGAGATGGACTAGCAAAACTCTCAAGCATACTAGACATGGATGGATCCTGCAGAAAATGAAAATGAATCACTAATGCAAGATTTAAGATTATATGGAATGAAATTTAAATGAAAGTCAGGAACACAGGATCAAGAACTACCTGCATCAATGTGCTTCCAAGTCGCTCAGCCATGCTCATAAATTGAGGATTTTGCATAACCTGTTGCATTGTCGAATAGTATTGCTGCGTATCAAAGCTGGGCATACCATCTTCGGCTGCAGTGCCCTGAAAGGTTTTCTGAAGTTGTTCTGCCATCTGATTAAATGAAGGATCTTTTGCTATCTGTTCAGCTAATTCTTTGACGCTTGGGTCCTATAAAAGAACAGAATTGTAAATCAAAAAACAATGTGGGAGAAATTAATTAACCTTTAAGTGCATGTTTCGTACACATTAGTGAAGAGGACTTGATAATGTAATGAGCAAAAAATTTCATTTCTTTTTCTTCCTTAATACTATCCAATGCTATGAAATCCTTCCTACCAAGCATGTGCTAAGTGTTGCCATGTCGGTGTGGAAACTGTACAGGTCATGCCCAAAATATCATCTTCCCGTAAATACTGATTTCTTGGGCGTTAAAACTCCCTATTATGTATTTTACTATTTTATATCATATAACTCAAAATTCTTCCTGGTTCATTGCAAATTCAAAAGAAATGATTTTTCAATTTGCCAAATTCGAATAAGAACCAGGTTGTGAACTCCATCATTACATCTCAATACTTTTATTTCTTTCATGAAATTATATTAGTTAGAGAACACTTCTCAATGAGTGAGGGGAAATCAAGCTTTGAACCAACTTGCTCCTTTTCTCAAAATGGGAATAGTAGTTAAACAGAGATGGCTTGATTATGAATTTAGAAACTAAATTTTTTCTGACTTAACAAAACAAATAGAAAAATCATACATTAAGCAGTCCCGTCATAGCTGAGAAATCAAAGGGATTTGGCATCCCTGCAACTGAAGCAGGGGTTGCTCTTCTCTGTTCTGGTTGTGTCTCCACAGGAGCTGAATCAGTAAGAGTTTTACTCTCAGATGCACCTGATTTTTCTTCTGAAGATAAGTAAATGTGAAATTTCTGAGAATTAGAACGTATTAATAAATAATAGGTCAATAGGTCAAACAGAAAATGCTCAGAACTAAATACTTCTATTAGAACATCAAGAATAAAAAATGAATTTATATATGTGTTACATGCAACAAGTGAATGCACAATTTGTTTTGAAATTGATAGTGTAAAGTGTTAAAATGAATGTGTTTTCTTAAACAAAGGTATTAAAATCATTAGTATTATCAAGAAAGAAGGGCGATAGGATTTGTAAAGCAATGTTCATCAGGACTCCCATAATTCCCTACATCAACAAAGTGCACTTTCTTAATCTAATCTTGGCAGATTTGTACACTCAATAAGTAATTACGGTTAAACCAACATTATCATTTCATAAAGGCTAAATATATTCACACCAAATTTTATACATTTTTGTATAAGTGCACTATATTAAATTGCATAAAAGGTCTATAACCTTTACTTATTATTACATTTATATCCCTAATATTTTTTCATTGCGTTCTTATCATCAACCTTCCATTAATTATCGCATATTATCTCTGATAACGGTTCTCATCTGAAAATTTCATTAAGAAAAAACAAAAAAACTCATTTTCTCTTCGCATTTTTAAGTAAGCAAAAATATATATATATATATACAAAAATTCGATTAAATATTTGTCCCTCATTTTAAAGCAAACTAATAGAATTTTTGGACGAAAATCGTTAGTAGGAATAAAATGTGTTAATTAATAAAATGTTAAATATAAGATCTCAATAAAAAAAAAATTAAGGACATATGTGACGATAAATAAAAGTTAACGACTTTTTATACAATTAAAATGTGGTGCACTTATAATAATAAAATTTGGTGTGAATATAATCACCTTTCATAAATTGATATAAGAAATTATATTTTCAAGATCCTTTATTATGAAGGGTTACAATTTCTTAATCTAATCTTGGCAGATTTGTACACTTTGCCGTCCTAAAAAGACATTCCTCGTAATATCTTCTTACCAACACTTCTTTTCAATAGACATAGATAAACGCTATTGCAGAATCACTGAGACAAGCATATATGATATTTAGTATTTACAGACTTCAATTGGGGAAAGAACATACCATCTTTCAGAACCGGCGGACCTTTTACTTCCTGAATAGCATAAAAATAATCGTTACTAAATCAAATATAAACATTTCAGGAACCAAAATCCTTTTAATAAATCAAATTTCGAAAACATAAATGAAGTTAACAAATCAACTAGAATAGCAAATAAGAAGATTGGAATTCCACCAATAAAAATTGAATAGTAATTGAAAAAGTTAGCACTGATAATAGTATAATACCTTAGACATTGCTCTAGAGAGACTGAGAGATATTCTTTGAATGGAGCGAGAGAGAGGGCAGAGATTTGATGGATCACGAATGGCACAGATGCTATTTATTTGGGCTTGGGACTGAAGCTGGGCTAGATATTGGGCTTGGGAAAATACATGGCTGCGATATGAGGCCCCTTATTGTGGGCTTTATTTTATCTTTAATTTTGGAAATTTATAATGAGTTATTCTAATTTTACACTCTTACTTACATCCTTACTTACATCAATTTATGTGGTAAATAATGATTTGGTCAAATAAATAATAATTTGGTCAAATTATTATTTGCCACATAAGTGAGGATGTTAGTGGGAGTGCACAAGTCGTATAACTCATTTATAATATACACACTACATTAATAGCATAAATTAAAATTGACTGATCGATTAAAAAATATTTAAATAATAGAGGTATACTTGATAATTGAGATTCCTATTTTATCGAATTAATAGAACTGTTTCTTAATCATAATCATATTCCAACAAATCCTCTCAATTTCAAATTTAAAATTAAAATTTTAAGAATTCCAAACTGAATCAAATTCACGATAACAAGAAAGAAGTTTTGAAAATCAAAAAATATTTGCAGAATTATTTCAGCATTGAAAAAATAATTTCCAATATCACATTTTATTTTGGCAGCAGTGACAAGTAACAAGTGCAGTAATCACCATAAGATAAAGTAACAATTTGTAGCATTATATATTGTTCACCAAGTATAGCAGTCACGTGTGCAGCACAACAAATTAGGACATCGTTCTGACTACGTAGATTCCTTTTCGTCGTGAAAAATTGAACACAACTTTCCGAAAAAAATTTACTCCCACTACACGTTGCCACTATCTCTAATAACATCAGAGTAAACAAGATCTAATAAAATTCAATCAAAAATAGGAATCAAGACCTTGAAATCAAACAAAAAATGAATTCTAAACTCTGCAAATCATTTGAAACCAATAAAAAACTCTAATCTACGTACTCATATTCTCGATTAAGGTTTTTTTTAAATGAAAGGAATTGAAGAAACGAGGAAGACTATCTTTAATACTATCTAGATTACGTATTAAAACTGGACAAAACCTTCTCGAATTTAGGATTGATTGTGATCGGAATTCATAAACTTTTTCTGGTGGGTAACAGTCTAGGTTGTCAAATTTAAGGGATTTTTCATATATTATAAGTTACAAAATGGGGAACTGACTGTGGACGTCACTAAAAAAATTAAAAAATATCCAATGAGGTTAGTGTGAATATACACAACTGTAGATGTCTATACAAAAAATAGTGTGAATTATAACTATTTTAATTGAGTTGACATAAAATTTACTACTTAAGATGTGGCTTTACACATACACACGAGTTTGAGTCCAGATTTGATGTCCTGGTTTGATTGTCCCACTACTATAATTTTGACATCTCAATATAATTTTGAAGTGTCAATTTTAGAGAAGTAGAAACAATTTTTTTTTTCTTTTTTTTACATATAAACTATGTCTACTAAAATTTTGATATCTCACTACAATTTTAGTGGGACAGCCAAGAAGACAATCAAGCCGGGACATATATCTGAACCCCTTTCCACTCTCTGCTTCAAATTTTCATGTCCAATTTTAAATCGGCATAGAATATCGGTTATTATTGACAACAAACTAAAATATTATTGTATTCTAGTTCTTAATTTACATGTAATAATACAACTCTTAATTTAACAAAATCAAGTGATTAGGGCACTAACCCATTCCAATGCGAGATTGGGTTGGTGTTGAGCATACCGAACTATGGACACAAGATCAAAAAGAATGTTAGGTATTTCAAGTGAAATGTTCAAAATAAAATGATCGTAATAAATTTATACTACAAAAATCATGAATGAAGAAGCGTGAAGTGAATTCAGCTGTCTACGAACTCAATACAACACACATTCTTTAGCAACTCATACTGCATAAAAAAATTTTAGGCCCGGCCTGAGTCGGGCAAATCAGGCACTGATCCCCACCCTTTGTTTAAATTTTTTTTTTTTTCGGTTGATTTTTTGAGGGAAAAAAAAGTAAAATATTTGGGATGAAGAGAGTTTGTCATGGAATGACTCTATGATTTTCTCTTTTTGTCTGCGAAATTTATGGAAATAAGATATATATATTTTTTGTAAATACTATAATATATTAATATATGATAATACCCAATATTTTTATAATAATTACATTATAAAAGTAAATTTTATAATATATTATATATGTACAGTAATGTGCATAATTTTCTCTAAAAGGTAAAGAAGGTGCATACGCGTAGCAATCCTGAGAGACCGGCCTAGCCCACGTCTCCAGACGATCCAACTTGCACCACGACACCAAACAAGACCCTGTAGACCTTCTGAATCAGTTATATACAAATTCTAGTTTAAATTATGGTAAATTATAAGAAATGTCTCCAACCTCATGTGCACTGTCTTTTTCAATCTTTTTTTGGACATGCGTGTAACCAGACATAGAATTTTATTCAATGGGAGCACTTTGTAATTTTTATAATGCTCGAAAACTAGAAAATTGCGCTAATATTCTTAGTACTTTGGAAAATTGTCTCTCGAAAAACCGCTTGAACCGTGATTTTGTCGCTGGCTTCACCAGCTTGAATACACGTGGTTTAGTTTGTGCGTTGAAATCAACTAGTTGAATATTCATTAAAAAGTTATTTCTGGTGATTAAAATAAGAAAAAATTATTCTTTTAATATTATCTTAAGCTTTCAGTTTTCAAAATTCATTTTCGACACTAATGTCCAATCAAAGATGAGACTTCAAATTCTAAAATCTAGTTCTCATATATTTTCCGTGATACTTTCTCATCAAATTTCAAGAAAATTGGTTACAGAATACATCGATCATTTCAGAAAAAAACAAAGATTGGGCACTCCTATGGACATACCAATTAAACAAAAAACAAAAAGTGATAGCATACAGATTAAACAAAAAATAAAAATTTTTATATTTTCAATTTAACAAGAAAGTATAGAATTTGGCTATAGAAAATTGAGAACTTGGCAAAAAAAAAAAAACTAACCGATCTTCAAAATTTGAGAGGTTTAAACTAAATGGATATATTTATATCACTGATTATCTTGATGATTATAATAATTACTTGCTTGAAAGTATGGAATAACTTCTAAAGGATACAAACTAAAATTGAAAACCTTTATTTTTGCTTAGAGTTTACAAATACAACTAATATGTCCTCAACCTTTTGAAAATTGGCAGGTTGAATAGGTTGATTTTAATTTTTGGACATGTAGGTCAACTGAGTTGACCATAGATGAATACCGCCTATTTTCGAAAGACACGGTTGTTTGAAGAAAAAATATTAAGGGTGAAAGTGCAAATGACCTCAAAGTTTGGCTACATTTTCAGTAATTTACCCTTTGATTAATTAAGTTATGAGTTCCGTTCTAATGCTCTCGGTGGACATTGTTATAATGTCCACCGAGACATGTGTCATGCAATTATTGCATGAGTGTAAAGGGGCCTTTACACTCATGCAATAATTGCATGACACATGTCCCGGTTGGCATTATAACAATGCCTACCGAAGGCATCAGATCAATATTCATTAAGTTATTAGTATAGCTAATGAGTGAGAAAAAAGAGTATCAATTAATCAGAAGGGACCAAAATAATATGGATATGGCCTTGTTCATACTACAAGAAGATTAGATCCCGTTTTCTGTATCCAAAGTTGGAAATTAAAGTCAGTATTGATTGAATCAATTAATCAAATAGAGTAAACAAATGAAGGGATCAAGAAATCTTGCACTTTTTCAATGGAAAATGAGAACAAATCACCATCCCTATGAAGGATGGACCTCGCTAGAGTTGAAGACAGAACAAGAATAATGTTCTTATTTTAATAAATTAAGTGTATGTTTGACGGTGCTGAAATTATTTTTAAAATATTTATAAGTTGTGGATATTATACGTGAGTTGTAAGTTGTAGACCTTACGAAATGTCTAGATAAAAATAATGTTTGACATAATTTAAGCTTAACCAAACAAGCTCTAAGGATCAACTACGTGAATAAAGATTTAAAACAACTAGATGACAATTCAAAAACATGATCAACATAACCTTTTTTTGTATCCGAAGTTGGAAATTGAAACAAATACAGTAACCAAATGATCAAGGGTTGAAGAAATGTCGGGCTTATTTCAAAAGGAATTAGAGGAAATGCCCATCTCTATGAAGGATGAACCTTTTTCAGTGCAGTTTTCATTGATGCAGAAGCTGATTTTGCTGCAGCCTCAATATACTTATTTGAAGCAAAAGTGGCTGCCTTTTGAACTGACTTGCTCATTTTTCTTTCACTCTTAGCCACATCCACCAAACTGTCATGCTCAGCCATACAAATCCTATTCATTTCTTCTTCGAAATGACGAAATTCTTCCATGGCACTTTCCATTACAGAATCCAAATGGTCCTCAGTTTTCTTCACTTTACTTTCAGTTTTCTTCATGTTACTTTCAGCTTCTTCAACTTCTTTTTCTTGCTCGACCTCGACTCCGGCCCACGCCTTTGTAAGCCTCTACTTCAAAGAGCTTGATGAGATTGTCAATGGTGGATGGATCAAAATTCTTGTTTTGAAGAGACTGATCTGATAGGAATGTGAACACAGAAATCAGTGATTCCATTGTTCTTTTTCTTGTCTAGTGGGTGGAGAATCGTATAAAGAGATGTTATTCCAAATGGATTGGTATTTAGCTACAAGCTAAAACATGTTTGGTAATGCTAAAATTGTTTTTTAAATGCTTATAAGTTGTGGGTTTTACAAAACATGTAAAAAATAAGTGGACAATAACAAAATGTGTGGATAAAAAATATATTTGACCAATTTGATCAGTTTAAATTATAATTTAAGTTGAGCCAAACAAGATATTATATAAATTCTTTGGACACTGAAAATGTGTTGTTTTATTTTTTTTAAAGCAATAATTTTTGTATATTTTCAAGTTTTTCTTTTTAGCTAACGGGAATCGAGACATTAACGAAACAATAATATTGAAAAATATATATTTTTTAAAAAAAATAGATGAAATCTTATACCGTTTGTATTTGTACCCTTTGAAATGATATATACTTATATTATTAACATACTTAAAAATCTTATATCATATTTGATATGTTAAATTGAACAAATTACTAGTCGAATATTTTGCATTGATCACTTCTTTACTCTACCTAATCGTGTAACACTTTTTTTTTTTTTTTAATGTCTTATCCATATCATAGTTGGGAATCTAAATTAGTGGTGGAGTGGGCCATTTGTGTGGTGTTTGTCAAAGCCAAGATGCTATTCCCCTGTGTTTTTCCAACTATAGGTGTAACGGTGGACTAGTTCTAACTTGGTCGTACTATGGGTCGATTTATTTGGAGAGACTAATCGTATTGACTCAGATTTTTGATGGCTACAATTTTTTTTTAAATTTTTTCAAATAGTTATTCAACCAACAATATTAGGTCTAGTTATTTTAACGATCAACATGACAATCTATGTCTCTAATTGTAAAATTAAGTGAGAATATTTTGTATTTTCATTAGAGTTTTCTAATTTTTGAATTTGGTTAGTGAATTAAGGGTAGAACTAAACTAGTATACCGTTTTTTCGGTGTGATCTGATTGTAGGTTCTATGAGAATGGGTTACTGATATTTGAATCTCTGGATTCTGATGGAGTTTTGATAGGCGAGAATGATAATATGAGTTATGGTAGTTATGATTTTATGATTGACGTAGTGAGTAAAAAAAGGAGAATATCAAATGGGAGAGTTTCGTTTGAAATGGAGATTGAAAATGTAGAGATACACAGACGTGTATATATATATATATATATTTTATTTATTTATTTTTTTCAATAGCAGAGAAAATTTTTTACGATCGTAATTAATTTTGATTAGTTACTTCATTAAGATGACAATTGAAAATATAATGCAATTAATTTCTTAATTATAAGTTTGTTTGCCACATTTAAGCAAAGGGCCATTGCTAGTTACTCCTCCCGTCAACCATAAAGCAAGAGAGTTAAATTAATCATAATTAATTGGCATACAATTTACTATCAATTTATTATGTGATAATTTTACTATATACTACAAAATATAAAATAATTTAAAAAAATACTATTTAACTTATTTATTCTAAAAATAATATTTTTTATTTTTGTAATACTTGTTGTTACATTTGTTATTTTTGTTAATAACAAAATGTAACAACAAGTGTTACAAAAATAAAAAAACAGTATTTTTAGAATAAAAAAAAATATGACAGTATTTTAAGAAATATTTGTAGTTAGGGAAATTGGCGCAAATGGTCCCTAACGTATCATGTTAGTGCGCAAATGGTCCCTAACCTTTCATTTTTGGCGCAACGGTCCCTAACCTATCCATTTAGGTGCGGAAATGGTCATTGTGGACGGATTCCGTTAAAATTCCGTTAACCAACCTTTCATTTTGGTGCGCAAATGGTCCCTATCAATGTTTTTGTCTTTATTAGTGAGGGTAAAATTGTCAAGTTACATCTTTCTTTGTGGCTCAAAAGTGGGTTGGATTGACCCAGTAAATATGAGATCGTATAAAATCGAGTTGGGTTGAGCATAATTAAAAATTTTATTTGTGACAAATTTATTTTTCTTTTTATTATGTGATGATAAAATTAAAGTTTGAATTTTAAATAATATGATTACTTAATAACAATAAAATAATTTTAATTAGCACACTCGTTAATAATTATGATTTCAATTTTAGTTATTTTATAATAGTTCATAAAATATACAAAATAATTTAGTATATTATCAATTTGTTAGTTTTTCTTTTAATTTTATCTTTATAAAAAAATTAAAGTATTGTACTCATTTTTACTTTTTTTAAAGGTTAGGAATCCAATTGCAATTTTTTTTAATTAAAAGTAAATATATTTTTGTCTTTTTCATCAAATAAGAATTAATTGTGCACCAAAATATAATTATATGTTAGGGACCATTTGCGCCAGAAAAAGGTAAAGGTTAGGGACCATTTGCGCCAATTGAAAGAAAGATGTAACTTGACAATTTTACCATCACTAATAAAGACAAAAACATTGATAGGGACCATTTGCGCACCAAAATGAAAGGTTGGTTAACGGATTTTTAACGGAATCCGTCCACAAGGACCATTTCCGCACCTAAATGGATAGGTTAGGGACCGTTACGCCAAAAATGAAAGGTTAGAGATCATTTGCGCACTAACATGATACGTTAGGGACCATTTGCGCCAATTTCCCTTTGTAGTTATTTATGAAAAAAAAATCAATTTATTATCCACACATTCTATAAAATTTATAATTTATAAGTACTTAAAAAATAATTTCAGTACCACCAAGCACGTAACAAAGCTGGGCTTTAGCCGGGCACCTTTTAGGCTGGCAACTTTGAGATCACAAGGTCTATAAGTAAAATACTATAAATAGCATAACAATGAGACAGTTAATGATCTGTAGCACCTCTATAAAAATTTGCTAGAAAAATTTCAATCGCTAGATATATTATAAATCGAGATAGGTGAATAAGTAGAGAATGTTCAAACTACAAAACAACTATCTCAATGGAATGATTTTTAGTTCTAAAACCAAACTTACATAAAAAGATTGTGAATATAAATAGGAACTTTCTTGTTTTTGTTATTTCTTTAATGTTTAATATTTTAATCGAATATAATAAATAAAAAACATTTTTAATTAGGTTTTACTTTCTTGGTAGGTAACCTAAGTTTTTGTTTTCATTCTTTTTTTTTTTTTTTTTTAGTAATTTATGAAAAGTCCAATTGTCTTGTAAATGTTTGTACGCATCTCTTTTTTATATTAAATTCTATATAGTCAATAAAAACGTATTAGAAGATAAAAAACTATAATGATAACATTAGAAGATAAGATCAAACGTATTATCTCTACAAGTCGATAAAAAGCTCCTTTATTCGTTTGAATAAAGGTAAGATTTTGTTTTTAATTATCACTCAAATTCTAAGAATTGTAAATTGGAAGACACACATAACACATTTACCATAACTGGAATTTTGCAGAAACCCACATGCAATGCCAATTCTAAAACTGGAAAAAATTATTTATAGTGCTTAACAAACACTCAATTTGATGTGGGAAAGTAGATAGAATTCTGAGTCATTTTTCACTAAAAGATAAATGAAATACGATTAAAGTAGACGAGTACGTAATAAAAGGTTTGAGTCGTTCAATTCAGCTGACCAGATGTGCAAATAGAGGAAATCAGCAGATTTTTTTTTTTTTTTTTTTTTGTCCCACCTTTTTAAAGTTCAAAAATACGTTTTGGAAGAAAAAAGCGATTTTCATTAAAATTATGGATATTTGGTTATAATCTGTTGACCTCCAAAAAGGGCTGCCAACAGGATCCCCAAGCCTCCTCTTCCTACGTGTCTTTCTTTCCTTACTTGGACCGCCACGTGGTTTATTCAACCACGTAGATATGTCTAGGCCCGGGTGGGTAGATAATTAAGGAAAAGGAGCAACACGTTATGAGAGAGGGCGCGGCTTGAGGGCCTCTAACTTACACACTCTCAGGTAGCTAAGGCCCTTAAGAGTTGTTAGGATAGAGGACTTAAGATATGTGTCGTAAGTAATATTTTCAACATCCTTATCCTGTGAAATGAGTTTGGTACTTATAGGCCAACTTTGTAAAAACGATCCCCCTCGATGTGCGACACGTGGCTCCATCTGAGGGGTTCTTAAGTCACATCTTTGACGTCACGTCATTCGCATTAATGGGAAAGTCACTTTCAGCCGCAAACTAAAGGGCTATGATCGTGACAAGCCGTAATGGCAGGCCGTCCCATCAATCTTCTCAAGATTGAGTTGTCAGTTTGGCAGAGAAGCTTTCTCAGCACGCAACTGGGGTCGGCTAACCGATCTGCTCGGCGCCTGGAGATTCCGGAATCTGTTTCCCTCGCCCCCAGGCGCCTCGGAGCAAGGTTAGGTTCGGACCAAAACCCCTAGACGCCTCGGAGCAAGGTTAGGGTCGGACCAAAACCTCTAGACGCCTCGGCTAATGCCTGTCTGGCACTGTGGACTACCAAATGGGATTGGTGCGTAACAATAGTCTCCCAAGTTCAGAATCTGTCATTTATGTGGGATGCTGGACTTGGATGTTCGTTCGTTGAAGTTTGAGGTAGGGATTTAAGTCCCATAAGGCCCGGGACGCTCATTTATGTGGGTGGCGGGCCTTGCAACTGTTGGTGGTTGTGGTTTGGCGTGCTATAGGGTATGAGCCGAGTCCCAAGTTTGGGAGAGGTGAATAGGCTGAGTCCCCAAAATTGGGAGAGGCGGAGAGGCCGAGTTCCAAGTTTAGGAGAGGCGAATAGGCCTAGTCTCCAAACTTGGAAGAGGCGGAGAGGCCGAGTCCCAAGTTTGGGAGAGGCGAATAGGCCGAGTCCCCAAACTTGGGAGAGGTGAATAGGCCGAGTCCCCAAACTTGGGAGAGGCGGAGAGGCCGAGTCCCAAGTTTGGGAGAGGCGAATAGGCCGAGTCCTCAAAATTGGGAGAGGCGGAGAGGCCGAGTTCCAAGTTTGGGAGAGGCGAATAGGCCGAGTCCCCAAACTTGGGAGAGGCAGAGAGGCCGAGTCCCAAGTTTGGGAGAGGCGAATAGGCCGAGTCCCCAAACTTGGGAGAGGCGAATAGGCCGAGTCCCCAAACTTGGGAGAGGCGGAGAGGCCGAGTCCCAAGTTTGGGAGAGGCGAATATGCCGAGTCCCCAAACTTGGGAGAGGCGGAGAGGCCGAGTCCCAAGTTTGGGAGAGGCGAATAGGCCGAGTCCCCAAAATTGGGAGGGGAGAAGGGGCCGAGTCCCAAGTCTGGGAGAGGCGAATAGGCCGAGTCCCAAATCTTGGGAGAGACAAATTGGCCGAGTCCCAAGTTTGGGAGAGGCGGATAGGCCGAGTCTCCAAACTTGGGAGAGGCGAAGGGGCCGAGTCCCCAAAATTGGGAGGGACGAATAGGCCGACTCCCCAAATCTTGAGAGAGGCAAAGGGCCGAGTCCCAAGTTTGGGAGAGGCGGAGATGCCGAGTCCCAAACCGGGAGAGGCGGGAACGCCGAGTCCCAGGATGGGGAGGCGAAGGGGCATGCTGCCAAGCAATTAATGGCTCAATCTACGGGTCATGGATTGATTGGGTAGCCTGACGCACGTCCTTTTTGGGTATGGTGAAAAGACGGCCACAGGTAATGATGGTGTTGAATTATGGGGGCTTTGGTGGTACCGAGAAATGACGCGCGCGTGGTGAGTACGCCTGCATCGTAGGCGTTCATTCAAATGGTTGATTGCGCCTTTTCGGATTCAAGGGCAGAGATGGCCTGATGACATCGGACGGTACGGATGGATCTCTGGTTGATCCAACGGTGTGAAGTCATCCATATTTGCCTATAAGTAAGTGGGAGGGGTTATGATTTTTCATTTCACTGTTTGAGAGAATTGCTCCTGCATTGTAGATTTCAGGCGAGAGAGTTGCAGTGTGTTTGTAGACTTCAGGTGATTGTCGCCGGCGTTTGTTCCCATCTCCGTTTCCGGCGAAGATTTAGGTTTAGGTAAACCCTTCACCTAGAGTCCCTTTATTTACTCTATTTCTTTTAATTTTAACAATGTCTGCGAACTTCGGAGAAAACGAGGCTTCTGGTCGTGTTGATTATGAGGGGTCCCGACCCGTTTCACCTGAAATGGCCGAGGTACTACCTCTGAGGAGCGTGTGTGGATCGACAGGCGAGGTGATGAACGTATCCTCGCTGTCTAGGGTAGTGTAGGGAACAGACCCGTTCATGGACGACCCAATTAGGTGGACCGCGATGGATGTCCCTTCGATCATGGTGGAGGGGGACCTGGTGTCGTTGAGGGAGCAGTACCGGGTACCTGGAGACATTGAACTTATACTCCCGGAAGCAAACGAGCGGGCCTGTGTTCCGAGGAGGGGTTGCACTGCCTTGCACCTCAATGCTTTCGTGGGAGGCCTGCGACTACCCCTGCATCCCTTCTTCCGACGGATTCTGCGGGCTTATGGGCTGGCTCCGACTCAGGTGGCTCCGAACGGATGGAGTCAGATAGCGGGGAGCATGTACCTGTGGTTCAGGCATTCCTTAGGGTTGGAGATGCCTCTCCACGTGTTCCAAACCCTATACCAGCCACGGAAATTACCGAGGAATAAAGACAAAGAGGAGGAGGTCGGTTGGTACTACTTCTGCCCATGGGGAGCACATAAGCCCCTTGTGACGGACTGTCCCTCCTTCATAAAACAGTGGAAAGAGTCCTGGTTCTGGGTGTCGGGTAATTGGCAGAGGGTAACAGACGACCCAGAGCCAGATTTGGACGTGTCCAGTTTTTACGGAATAGCTAGTGAGTGGGGGATGCGCACGTGCTTGTTTTCGAAGCGGTTGGAGAAAGATTCTAATTTGTTTTTGGTTTACTTTTCAGGATTGCTGCCCCGTTGTGAGTTGTCTGAGGACTTGGTGGACGTGCTTCAGTCCATTTACCAGTCGCCTCCGTCAAATAGGAGATACAGTTTTCTTTTAAACTGGCAACGGTGTCTGAGTGAATTGGGTTTAATGGCCTCGAAAGGTAATGTTCTGATACTCTTGTTCGATTCGGGTTTCGTCCAGTATTTTGGTTACATTCAGATCTCTTTGTTGTTGCAGCTGAAACAGCACAAGGCAAGCGCCCGAGGCCAACCTTGGCTCGCTTGTCGAAGCAAAAACCAAGGGCTCTGGTTACCGGGTCCAAGGAGGAGTCCAGGCAGAAGAAGGTCATTGAGGACCTGAGTCGGGAGGGGAACAAGGGAGACACCGAGGCCTCGAAGCCGATGGAGGCCGAAGACGGGGGTGTCCCGGAGCGTGAGGAGCCCTTATCGAGGAAAAGGAAGCTCACAGCCGCCTCGGCCGAACCCTCACAGACAAAGGGGAAGGCTGTGGAGGTAGTTGGGGACGCAGCCTGCGCCGTTCCTCCGGGTCAGCGTACGCTGGCGGTGAACACCGCGGGAGAGGTGGTCCTGGAGGGGCTACCGAAGCCCCAGGATGCGGGAGGAAATGAGGGAGGGCCGTATGACTCCAGGAAGAAGCTGAGTGAGCTGATTGGCGGCTCCGGGTCGAAGATCCCTGAAGATTCGCTTCGGGACTTACCCTTTTTTCCCTCTCTGGGGGCCCAGGCCGTCAAGAAGTACTTCACACCCAAGTGGGAGGAGTTCACCTCGCACGAGAACCTGGAGGACGTCTTGGAGGCCAGCCTGGCATCGGCTATCAGGGCCTCCGCTATGCAAATGAAGGTGCTCGGCGAGTTTCGGACGCGGATGAAGGAGCAGAAGAAACTTAGTACCGAGGCCTTAAAGAACGATAAGGAGCACCAGCGGGCCCTGGAGGGCCTGCAGACCGCGTTGGACAGCGCCCGTGTGGCCTATGAGCAATTGGAGGCTGATTTGAAGGAGTCTGACTCCAATGTTCTGCAGCTGACGAGGCAGCTGGACAATGCCAACGCAGCTCAAAGGGTGGCTGCCGAGGCCCTGGAGGCGGCAAACAAGGAGAAGAGGAGGCTCCAGGATGAGGCCCGGTCCAGCGAGGATGAGCAACAGAATCTGAAGGGGAATGTGGCCTCCCTGGAGTCAGAGGTGGCACGACTGGAGGTCGAGAAGAAGGAGCTGGAGGCGAGGCTAGGGAGTGCGGAGGCGGATTTCATGGCCAACTTTCACAATACTGAAGCCTATACAAACTTCTCGGATTATTTTGCTAAGGTTGGGCATCAGGAAGTCTTATCTGTGCTCTGAAATGACTACCCTAGCCTCAGCCTCGAGTCATTAGAAGCTAGGTTCCCTCCACCTGACGTAGAGGGTGAGGAGGATAATGAGGAGGATAGTTAGGTTTTTTGTACAAGTTTCTTTTGTAATTCCTTGTTTATGAAATGAAGCTTTACTTTCCTTATGGGCCTCGTTTTCAATTTGTGTCTTGTTGTTATTTGATCTTGTATGAAAAACACTTTGCTTTTGAGTTTGCTTTCCGACGCTGCGAATTCGGGTAATCGTACAAATAATATTAAAAGTGACTAATCGCATCGTAACAGCCAAACATAATTACGCGTCGTAATAGCCAAACATGATTAAACTAACTACTCGGCCTTACAACGACCCATTTAACTACTGGTAATACCGTCGTAAGTGCTCGGCATTCCAGGGATGAAGTTGCAATTTGGCGTCCATGTTCTCGATGCGATATGTCCCGGGGCGTGTCTCACTAACGACCCTGTAGGGTCCTTCCCAGTTTGGTCCGAGCGTTCCGACACCGTGTTCTTTGGAGGACAGGAACACTCTCCTCAGGACGAGGTCACCTACGCGAAAAGTCCTCTTCTTTACTTTCTTGTTGAAGTATCTGGACATTTTCCTTTGATAAGACGCTAATTTCACCTGGGAGTCGTCTCTTTTTCCACTTAGGAGGTCCAACCCTGTCCTCATCAAATCGTTGTTAACTTGGTCACTGAATAATAACCGACGGGGCGAGGGAATACCAATCTCAACTGGGCTCACAGCCTCGGCACCATATGCCATGGAGAACGGGGTCTCTCCGGTCGGAGTTTTCATGGTGGTTCGGATAGCCCATAGGACTTGAGGAAGCTCATCGACCCAGGCCCCTTTTGATCCCTCAAGCTTCCGTTTAAGCGTGTATTTGATAGTCTTGTTGACCGCCTCGACCTGACCATTGGCCTGGGGATGATGAGGGCTAGAGAAGTGCTTGGCGATTCCCAGTTCCTCACACAGGTTCTTGATCTTTTTGTTGTCGAATTGTTTGCCATTGTCTGATACCAGGGAGTGTGGAATTCCGAACCTGCATATGATATTCTTCCATATGAATCTGGAGGTATTAGCCTCGGTTATCTTCGTCATTGGCTCAGCTTCTACCCATTTTGTGAAGTAGTCGATGGCGACTAAGGCGTGGCAGGCATTTCCTCTCCTCCTCGGCATGGGCCCTATGAAATCTATCCCCCACTTGGCGAAGGGCCATGGGCTGGATACTGTGGTAAGTTCTTGGTGGGGCTGACGAGGAATGGTGGCGAAGCACTGACACTTGTCACATTTCCTTACATGATTCAAGGAATCTTTCTTTAATGAAGGCCAGAAGTATCCTTGTTTGAGGATTTTTTGTGCCAAAGCTAGGCCTCCGGTGTGATTGCCGCAGACTCCCTCGTGGACTTCCTGAAGGATGTAATCCGCTTCGTTCATTCCGACACACCTGAGGAGTGGTAGGGAGTAGCCTCGTTTGTACAGCACGTCGTCTGATAAGACGAAGTGGGCTGCCCTCCTCCTCAGCCTTCTTGCCTCATCTTTGTCAGTGGGGAGCGTTTGGTCTTTCAAGAAGGCGAGGATGGAATCCATCCACGTGGTGGTCTCCTTGACCCACATTATTTCCGAGACCGCCTCTATGGAGGGTCGGTTGAGGTGTTCGATGGGAACCATTTTGAGAAGCTCGGAGTCCTTGCTACTTGCGAGTTTTGAGAGAGCATCTGCGTTGGCGTTATCAGCCCTCGGCACCTGAACCAGTTCGAACTTCTCGAAGCTAGGGATGAGATTTCTTACCAGTTTTAGGTAGGAGGCCATATTTTTCTCCCTGGCGGCGAAATTTTTCCTTACTTGGCTTACTACTAACTGGGAGTCACTTGCGGCGGAGAGCCTTTGAATTTTCATTTCTTTGGCTAGGCGCATGCCCGATAGTAAGGCTTTGTACTCCGTCACATTGTTTGAGGCTTTAAAGTCGAACCGGATTGCGCAATTCAGTCTATGGCCTTCAGAGCTCGCGAGGACCACTCCGGCACCCGACCCTGCATCCCCTGATGAGCCGTCCACGAAGAGATACCAAGTGGGTGGCTCCGCGGGCTCCATCGGGGTATCTATCACGGGCGCGTTAGTAAATTCTGCTACGAAATCTGCTAAGGCCTGCCATTTGATGGATGGCCGAGGTTTGAATGCGATGTCGAACTGGCTTAATTCGACTGCCCATTTCAGTAGCCTCTCCGAGGCGTCGGGTTTCTGCATAACCTGCCTCAGAGGAAAGTTGGTCAGGACGTGAATGCTATGGGCTAAGAAATATGGCCTCAGCTTCCGAGAAGCGGTGATGAGTGACAATGCTAGCTTTTCTATGTCTGGATAACGTGTTTCTGCTCCTAGTAGAGCCTTGCTTACGTAGTAGACCGGCAGCTGATGTCCCTCTTCCCTGACCAGGACCGAGCTCACCGATTCGGTCGAGACGACGAGATAGAGCAGTAGCGCCTCTCCTAGTTTGGGTTTCGATAGTAGAGGAGCCTTGCCAAGGTGTTCCTTCAAGGCTCGGAATGCATCCTCGCATTCTTCTGTCCATTCGAACCGGTTCCCTCCCTTTAGGATCTTAAAGAAGGGAAGGCACTTGTCTGTAGCTTTTGAAACAAATCGGCTGAGGGCAGCCATCCTCCCCGTGAGGCATTGCACATCCTTGGGTTTCCTCGGTGATTCCATCTCTATCAGTGCTTTGACCTTTTCGGGGTTGGCCTCGATACCTCTCTGGTTTACTATGTAGCCCAGGAATTTTCCCGAGGCAACTCCGAAAGCGCACTTCTGAGGGTTGAGTCTCATCTTGTAAGCTCTGAGTGTTTCGAAAGTCTTTTCTAGGTGCCGTATGTGGTCCTCGGCTCTCAAGCTTTTGACAAGCATGTCATCCACGTAGACTTCCATGGTCAGGCCGAGCTGATCGACAAACATCTTATTGACGAGCCTCTGGTATGTCGCTCCGGCGTTTTTCAAGCCAAACGGCATGACCCTGTAGCAATAGAGCCCCTTGTCGGTTACGAACGACGTGTGTTCCTCATCAGGCGGGTACATCAGAATTTGATTGTATCCCGAGTAGGCGTCCATGAAACTCAAGAGTTCATGTCCCGCCGTGGCATCAACCAACTGATCAATCCGAGGCAGTGGGAAACTGTCCTTGGGACAGGCTTGGTTGAGGTTTGAGAAATCTATGCAGGTCCTCATTTTTCCATTCGGCTTCTTGACCAACACAGGGTTGGATACCCACTTCGGATACCTGGCTTCTCGTATGAAATTGTTTTGGAGGAGTGTGTGTACTTCTTCCTTCAAGGCCTCGTACTTTTCAGCATTCAGCGGCCTCCTCTTCTGTCTATGCGAGGGAAACTTGGGGTCGATGTTGAGATGGTGGCAACTTATCTCTGCGTCGATCCCGACCATATCTTCGTGCTTCCATGCAAAGATATCCAAATTTTTTCGAAGGAAACTTTTTAGGGCTTCTTTGGATTCCTCCGGGAGATCCTTCCCTACCTGAAGTCTTTTCGTCGAGTCGTTGCTAGATACATGAAAATGCTCTAACTCTCCGCTGGAGGAGGCTTGGGAGTCAGCTCCCGTTATTCTTGGATCGATGTCATCGGAGGTAGTTGCTTCCTCCATCGTGATGTCTCCCGGCTCCTCTATCATTTTGTCTATTATTTCCATGTCCATCAAAGTCATGTTAACTTCTTTCTTCTCTGCCTTCCTTAAGGCATTACGATAGTATTTCCGAGCCTCAGGTTGATTGCCTCGTACTGTTGCTATTCCCCCTTCGGTGGAGAATTTCATGCACAGGTGGTGGATGGAAGTTATTGCCCAAAGCTCTTTCAGGGCCGGTCGGCCCAAGACTCCGTGATAAGTCGACCTCCTGTCAACCACCAGGAACTCCATGAAAGTATGGGATGCGAGGGGCTCTTCTCCCATGCTAACGGGGAGGCGCACTATCCCTTTCGGGGTCACGCAATCCCCGGTGAACCCGTAGAGGGGCTCAGTTGATGGTTCCAACTGCACATCCACGTTCATCTGCTCATAAGTGCTTAGGAAGATGACATTGACGGAGCTACCGTTGTCAACCAGCATTCTCCCTAGCCCATTCCGAGCCACCACTGCCCTCACAACCAGGGCGTCGCAGTGGGGGTAATGCACGCCCTTCATGTCCTCCTCCGTGAAGGTGATAGGGTCGGCCCTTTTTTACCCAGAGGGCCTGCTATTGATAAGCCAGTTGGTCATCTGGGTCCCTTCGGCCTCCTTGGCATAACTTTTCTGGGCGTTTCTCGTCTGCCCACCGATATAAGGTCCTCCGTGGATGGTGTCAATTTCTCGAATAGGGGCCTTTTCTGGCCCCTTGATCAGGCGGGGCTCAGGGTTGCGCTCAATCTGAGGTTCTCTGGCCGGGCTTCTCGAATTATGCCTCGATCGCTGCTCCTGACCCGGAGGCCTCCTGTCCCATTGCTGGGAGCGCCTATTTTGAAAATTGGTACCACGTCCTCTCCCTGGGGCCTGATCTCCTCGCCTGGTATTCATTCCACGTCTGGCCCCTGGGTTGACCATTCTTCGATTGGCAAGTTCTTCCACCTCTCGACATTCGTCTGTGCTATGCCCATAGCTTCAGTGAACGCAGCAGTATTTCGGCTGAGCTCCTTGAGGGGAAACCACTGGAGGCGTACTGGTTCCGGCCTCATAGTAGGTGGATGGGGGTGCGCCATAGTTGTATAGTCCGGCCGCGGAGACCGACAGCGAGGGAGCCGTGTAAGGGGGGAGCAGGCCCTCTTGCGCAGAGGCCACATAACTCATCCCGACATTTGGGTCGGATGGGTAGTTTCTCCGTCGAGGATTGTGTTGGGGAACAGCTCTGCTGGGATTTTGGATATAACCGGCCCTTGATGCAGGGTTGGCTCCCAACCCGCCTCGATTTCTGTGGAGGATCATGTTCTCATTGGTTATCTCCTCGGTGATCATTTCCACCAGCTGGTCGAAAGTAGCCGGGTTCTTGTTGCGGACATCCCTCCAGAACGGATGGTTCATGTCTAGTCCTGCTTTCAGGGCGGACAAGGCCTCGGCATCTGTTATTCTTTCGCAGAACAACATTTCTTCATTGAAGCGGCCCAGATAACTTTGCAATGGCTCGCTTGGGGCCTGCCTCACATCGTGGAGGCGTTGTACCGGGGCTGATGCGGGCTTTTGTGATGAGAAGTAATTTATGAAAGTCTTTTTCAGCTCTGGCCAGCTGGAAATGCTCCCTGCGACGAGCTTGTTATACCACCGCTTCGCTCCTCCTGACAAGGTCAGGTGGAAGGCCCTGCATTTCAAGGCCGGGGTGGCTCCTCGGAGGCTCATCTCCGTTTTGTATGTGTTCACGTGATCCAACAGATCACCCCTGCCTGTGTAAGGGGTAATCTTTGGTACGCGAAACTCGTGGGGGATGGACGCGTTCCTGATTCCGGCCGAAAAAGGAAGATTCTCGTCATCGTCATCTACCTCGAATGATCTCGTAGGCCTCGGATACTCTCCCCCGGTGTTAACCTCTGGGGGTAATGGGGCGCAGCATTGGGCTTGCTGCCCGCCCCCATAGTTTTGCTGGGGTTGAACGGCTGGCTGGGGAGCGTATGGCCGGCAATCCGACTCTCCCCTAGCCTCGGCCTCCTTCGCCCTCCTTTCCCGCCTATTTCTAGGGGGACTCGGGGGCATTTCCCTCCCTTGTGGGCTTTCTTGTGGCCATCTCCGGTTTTCCTGTTCGCCTAACCTCTCAAACACGCTGGCGGACATCGTTGGCTGGGGCTTCCTTTTCGAAGCTGAAGCTTCGACTCTTGCATGAGAGGCTTCTCCCCCGACTTGCTGGTCACGGGGGTGCCTGCTGTTAACTTCCTGCTCCTCATCGGGCTCGTCTGGATCAGAGTCCCGGGGGCGGTCCTCACCCCTTGCATGCATCATTTGGATATACCCCTGCATTTGCGCATGGTGCTGAGCCAGCTGCCTCACACTGGCAGCCATCGTTCTCATTTCTCATTCAAGGTTCGTGGGAGGCCTTCTTCCTCGCCTCCTTCGGGGGGCTTCTTCAGCCCTGACTCCGTCGTTTGTTACGGGCCTGGTTCTTCTAGGGTTCTCTTCTTCATTGCTTCCACTCATTTTGTGGGTCGGTTGATCCCTTTTCAGGGGAGTTCCTTTGTTCAAGGAAAAAGAAGCTTTTTGTCACGCTTCCCACAGACGGCGCCAATCTGTTGACCTCCAAAAATGGCTGCCAACAGGATCCCCAGGCCTCCTCTTCCTACGTGTCTTTCTTTCTTTACTTGGACCGCCACGTGGTTTATTCAACCACGTAGATATGTCTAGGCTCGGGTGGGTAGATAATTAAGGAAAAGGAGCAACACGTTATGAGAGATGGCGCGGCTTGAGGGCCTCTAACTTACACACTCTCAGGTAGCTAAGGCCCTTAAGAGTTGTTAGAATAGAGGACTTAAGATATGTGTCGTAAGTAATATTTTCAACATCCTTATCCTGTGAAATGAGTTTGGTACTTATAGGCCAACTTTGTAAAAACGATCCCCCTCGATGTGCGACACGTGGCTCCATCTGAGGGGTTCTTAAGTCACATCTTTGACGTCACGTCATTCGCATTAATGGGAAAGTCACTTTCAACCGCAAACTAAAGGGTTATGATCGTGACAAGCCGTAATGGCAGGCCGTCCCATCAATCTTCTCAAGATTGAGTTGCCAGTTTGGCAGAGAAGCTTTCTCAGCACGCAACTGGGGTCGGCTAACCGATCTGCTCGGCGCCTGGAGATTCCGGAATCTGTTTCCCTCGCCCCCAGGCGCCTCGGAGCAAGGTTAGGGTCGGACCAAAACCCCTAGACGCCTCGGAGCAAGGTTAGGGTCGGACCAAAACCTCTAGACGCCTCGGCTAATGCCTGTCTGGCAATGTGGACTGCCAGATGGGATTGGTGCGTAACATAATCAATAAGTGTTTATTCATCATAAAAACAACTTTTTGAGAAATTGATATATGCATTTAATTAAACTTTTAAATTTCCAAATATGTTAAGATTTTCCTACCTAGCAAATTATCCACACAAAAAAAAAAAAAAACAATAAACGTGTATACTTTAAACAAATAAATTTTAAATAATATAGAAATTATATAATAGAAATTGCACATTTAATTGTATACTTTAAATAAATAAAATTTAAATAATATAATATATATTAAAATAATCGTGCTATGATAATTAATCAAAACATTAATTTTAATAGATTTTATAGTCTGTTAAAATAAATATTATTTATGAAAGAAAAAAATTATGTGATATATACGAAATAATAAATATTTAGTCAAATAAATGTATAGATTGTACAAAAACACTTTTATAGTTATATTTTCAAACAATCAATATTGATGACACTTTTAGAATTATCAGCCAAACCGTCAACAATTTTTGGATAACATTTATTTTTAAAAAAGAGCTACTCTTGAAAGTTCTATTGACAAAAACTCTACTTACAACAATTATGATAAACGGACCACAATCTTATTCTGTGCCAGAACCTAAATCTAATTTTTTGCAAACTGAGTTGCGACTCAACCCCTTCACATATTTAATTTTGATTGAAAAAATTGGCACGTATATTTCATTGCATGTTGAAATTGAAAATTTTTTGTGAAAGCCCTAAGAATATTTTACGAGTTTTAATGTGAAGCTAAATCGAACAAAATAATATTTGTATTGACAGTTGTAAATTATAAAAATATTGAACCCGTTTGAATAATTGACTTGTACAACTCGAACTGCACTTTAATCATAATTGCATCTAACCCACTGATCTTTCTAAGATATATTTTTTAATTACTAAAATAAGCAATAAATAATTAAATAAAAGCTATAAAAGTCGAAAATAAAAATAATAAAATCGTCCCTTTCCACGTCGGCTTCATGTTACATTACATTAGAAGGCCTCTCATTGTCCAATCTTGTAAATCAATAACTATAAGATACCTATATGATTTTGTTATAAGAACACAATTATGAAGTTTCATTCTTGTCGCTTTAATTTTGAATCTAACTTCACATTCACTAAAACTCATTTACAACGTGGATGCAAGTGAAGGGTCAACTTTTTGACAATTTAATCATGAACAATCAAATCCCAACTTTAAAGTTACTTTTTTAAAATAAAATTGACATCTCCCAAACACTACGTGTTTAAATCTTGAATTTGAATAATTTAGGAATAAATTATTTGCATGAATTTAAAGTAAACGTTGGATACGTTTGTTAGTTTTTATAAATATTTATAAGTTGGTCAAACATTATTTTTATTCACAATTTTTACCACATATTTCGTAGGACCCACCACTTATAATTTACAAAGATCTTTACTAAATATATTCCTTGTAAGACGTTTGCATATTTTGAATTAAAAAGAAAATAATTTCTATTATCTTTCTCTTTACATGATATGTATGTTTGGATGTGTTTATAAGTATCAAGACCTATTACTTTATTTATTTATAAAAAACAACTTTTACACATGATCGAACAAGTATTCTCCAATTCTTACGCACTCACACCCAATTGTCCCGCCCTTCCACATCCGCTCTAACTCTTCCCTCTACCACTATAGTTGTTCTCTCCTCGAACAAGTATTCTCGAACAAGTATTCTCCAATTCTTACGCACTCACACCCAATTGTCCCGCCCTTCCACATCCACTCTAACTCTTCCCTCTACCATTATAGTTGTTCTCTCCTCGACCCATCGTATAATTCACGGGGGTGGGGGTGGGGGTGGGGGTGGGGGCGGGGGCGGGGGATGCAATAACTATGATTTATAATGGCGACAAAGAAAGTAAAGAAAAACACTTAAAAGAGGAAAGGAAAAAGCATGTCACCGAATAGGAACTTGGAAGGAAAAACGAGTACATCATGTTTGGCCTCATTGTGAATGTTAATTAAGGCTTCACTTTGTGACGCTCTCTCTCTTACTTTGTCTCACTAGCTTTCTCTTTCGCCTTTGCTTCACCTCAACGTTCGGTAGCCAAACATCATTAATTATACCATTATTTAGTCCCCATTAATATTAAATAAATACAAAATTGTTTTTTATTTATTTCAAATAACAAATATGTCCCTATATATCGAAGAGAATTTCAATTACATACCTACAATCAATATTTTTGGTACAATAGTCTATTAACTCAATGAATAATTTAAGTTGTCGTCTGCTTTTAATTACATTTTCTACGTTTCTATACAAAATTTTAGTGCATGTTTGGTTTTGTGAAAAATCGATTTTTAAACAAATTTTGATAAAAATTGTTAAAATATGTAATTGAAAAGTTAATATAAGCTATAAGTCGTTAAAATTATTTTTTGACTTTGACTTAAAATTTTAACAAAACCGAACAAATGCTAGGTGGTGCATTTTTTCCTCAAGTATCATAATTTTGTTCTGCTCCAAGTTGGAATTTCTTGTATAGTGAAATGTCTTACACAAGTTAGTATTAAATTAATTACCATTTCTTAATGAAAGTCGAAAATAAATAACTTATTTCGACAGCTAACTTAAAATTGTGGTCAGAAAATTTTGTGGCATCAAAATGGTCTATAAAAAAGTAAACTAAAATCGACCAAACCCAATTCAATCCAGTTAATGAGTTGACTTGTTCTAATAAGTGGGGTTGTGTTGGGTTGAACAATTTACAATTATATTTCAATTTTTAATCATATTAAATTTTAAAAATTATAAAATTACACTGATCGGTTTGATATATAACTTTGAATGAAGACCATGTCTTGGACCATATTTTTACTCAAGTCTATTTTGATATCCAACTGTAAACTTAAAATGACTGAGCTAACAAATTTCTCATCAATATTTTAATCATAAGAGTATGTTCGATAGCATTTTTTCTCAAAAAAATCTATTTTTTTTGCCTACAATTTTTGACTTTTCAACCTTTTTACACTACAAAAAAATTTGAAAAGTTAATAAAGCACCCCAAAAATCCCATTTTTTCCCAAAAAAATCTACACCAAATATGCTCTAATTTAAGTTACTAAAAATGCAAAAAATATTCAATGATTATCAGTGTTTTAAAAGTACAATTAGGCACGATGTGCAATCTCCATGTCTCGCTTAAGTCATATGCACACAATTAAGAGATCAATTGTATTTTTTAATAAAAAAGTCAGTGTCTAGACCCGCTTAGTTGCACTTAGTTTCATCTAAGCACGCTTTTATTTATTTTTAATTTTTAATTTTATTCTTTTAATATTAAAAATACGAAAATATCTTTTCACAACTTGCATTCGCCTAAACGTGAATAACTTGAAACTTAACCGCCTAATCAGGATTTACATTTTTTTTAAAAATTGATAATTATTATACTAAGCAAAGCATTTGAACTGTAGTGCACATAGCATATTCAAATTCACCATCAACATCACATGTCCATGACTACGCCAAGTTGTCTCCACACCATTTAGAGAGAGAGAGAACAAATACACTCCCTCTTCCCCCCATCACCATTTACATACATACACCTGTACATACAACTCTAGAGAGATAAACTAGAGAGAGAGAGTAAGCACCGAAAGAACAGATGCTGTGGTGGAAATGGGGAAAGTCGACAATCAACGACTACCAGTGGTGCAGCAGCAGCGGCGGCAACATCCTCAGAACGACGTTTCTAGAACCTTCTTCGGCCGTAGATGTTCGGTGGTCCTTTCTAGAATCTTCCAAGAGTTTAATTTCAAATGTTTTGTGGTTTTGATACTTAGCATAGCGATTTTTCTTTCGGCCGTGTTTTGGGTTCTTCCTCTTCGCAATGGGAAAACTGGGTTTGATGCTAAAGACTCCATCAAGCTCAGTGGTAATTATATATGATCTGCTTAATTATCTGTTTTTTTTTTTTTTAAGTTTTGGATTTTTGTTTGGGAATTTTACCGTAGCGTTGCTTTGTAATTAGGGTTCTTTGTTTACTTTATATTTGTCCCGTGTTTTTAACTGGTGATTTGGAATATTATTAGAATTTTTTGTTATTATTACTACTACTATGTTTAGTGTTTGGGGGGTATTTTAAGCGGCAATTGAAGGTTTTCTTGTTTGATTTATTTATTTTTTCCCATTAATTGCTTGTGGGCATCGGTTAGCTTTTGTCTAGAAATAGTTTTCGATGGCTTTGATTCACCACGGAGTTATTTGAATCACATGTAATTATAGGAGTTCTCCTTAATCCTTTTTGAGTAATTTTTTATTGAGGCCATAGATTACAAACATTACACGTTTTAAACCGTCCAATTACAATTTTCTATCTTACTTGTTATTTTTCTTTGAGTTTTTTAAAATTTTCATGATAAAATGTCAAAATCACCTAAAGTTTAACTTTGTGATAATTTACAATGTAATCAATCACCTATAGAGGTAACTATTTAAACTTGTATATATGCTTCTATCTATTATCCATATATTATAGGAAACCACTGGCTTCTTTCATTGAAAGTTGTAACATTATGGTAATAGAAATGAATCAAGGATTTATACTTCTTGATGCAGTTTGAATAAATTGGCATATATGGTGGTAGATTAGTTATGTGATTTTTTGGGGGACTTAATCTACTTCCCTCGACAAATCAAGGTTGTATGGGAGTACTAGTTGCTGAAAGAGGTCTTCAAAATATGATTCCTGGAAGTGCTAAACAATGAATACTTCTTTAACAGGGCCGTAATATGTGAAATTGTCTATGGAAAATGTACTGATTTTCCATTCTCAAAACTTGTACTTCAGTGCTGCCAACGAGCTTCAATTTCCAATGGCGAAATTGGAAACAAATATCGGAGTTATGCGTGTTTTTGAACATGCTTGTTGCACTATCAGTATCTCATTGTAAGTCTATTGGTGTCTAGTTTAAGTAAGAGACCTATTGATATTTTTCCTTGTTTTTGAAGTGAAACTTTGGTCTAGGAATCTCATTTTTCTTCGTAGTTTTACAAAATTTAAGAGGGCTTTGTATGAGTTTCTTTTTGCTTTACATGAAGTTACACTGGGTAACAACCTCCCATCTGCAAGTTCAAATTAACCCCCATTTGTGAGCATATCCCTGCCCGTATAGGCTAACCAATATATTTATGTTGCCAAGCACTGACAATAAACACGAACAGCATAACTTTTGCAGTATTACTTCTGTCCGAGACTCCTTTAGTTGGCATGATTTGGACAGAGCTTAGACATGGGAGATATTGTAGCCTCATCTTTTGGCAGTTGTTTCTTTTTTTACTACCATTCTTCAATATTAATTTTCCTGGAGTGGGATAAATGTGAGTAAATTGATTAAGCACCATGTGTCTGTGTTTTTCCTTAAAAAATCTTTATAAGGCTTTTATTTCTGAAATGGTCACAGAAAAGAAAATTAAAAATGAACATTATAATATGTAGCTTACTGGGTGCTGCTTTGATTTTCCATTTACGTGCTTGGTCCTTGGTCATTTTTTTGGTTTTATTTCAGCCACTGTTCAAGCATACCTCACACTTCGCAGACCAGTTTCAGAGCTTGTTCCCTACATTGCAAGACTAGAATATGATGTCAATGAAGAGATCGGTGTCCCTTCCTCAAAGGTCTGTTTCAAGTTTTACATTCTACAGACTATTTGCATTGTGTATTTGACTAAGAGTGAGAAGTGATTTGTCAATATTTTCACAGGTTGCTGTGCTATCCATGCATCAGGCGACTGTATCAAACTGGACTGACGTGGTGTTCGGCTTCCTTTCTGATCCAATGAATACTTCAATAAATCCTGTGTCATTGAGTGTGCTAAAGTCATCCTTTATTGATCTGTTTCTTCAACAATACAATTTAACACTGACCACCTCAATTTTCGGAGAGCCATCTTCATTTGAGATTTTGAAATTTCCGGATGGAATCACCGTGGTCCCAGAGCGATCTGTTCTGATTTGGCAGATTCCTCAGGCCCTCTTTAACTTCAGTCTCAATAGCTCGATTTTTGAAATAAAGGAAAATCTTCTTGAGCTGAAGGAACAGCTAAAAGTGGGATTGCATCTGAGGCCCGAAGAGGTATATTTATATTTATGGTGGCCTTTGTCTACATTTTAGTCGGTATTAAATCTTTGAAAAATACTGGATATGTAGCTGGGTGGTTTGACATTAACAGTTATTTTCAATCATACTTCGGCAGTTATCACAACCTGCTGTATTTCATGTTTACTTGTGATTAATAAACTAGAGCAACCCCGACCTGGTTCTTTCTATTTGAGAGAATCTATGCATTGTAAAGTATGTCTTCCTTCCAAATTCAGAAATATTGTCATTCTGAAAGGTTTATCTTAATGGATGCACACTGCCTGGTACCTTCCAAGTCGCAGAGGGATCTTAGATAAGGTCTATCGCATTTTTTATATGTTTTTACAAAATTCGAATTCTCAATTGTGATTTGCAACTTGTCAAATATCTCCCTTTTCAAAATTTTCTCTTGGAATGCTAGCAGCCATCAAGTTTTGGTTTCATCTTGCTATATTTATTCTCATCTCACGAAGTGCATTCTTTCTAATTTATACATCCTTAAAAAAGCTTTTCTCCGTATGCAGAATGTGTATATACAAGTGACAAACAAGATTGGCTCGACAAAAGATCCTCCAGTTACAGTTCAAGCTTCGGTTGTACCAGCTCTAGGGAGCCTACAACCCGAGAGATTGAAACAATTGGCTCAAACAATTACTGGATCTCCTCCCGCAATGAATCTTGGCCTTGATCATACTGTCTTTGGCAAAGTTAAGGAAATCAGCCTATCTGCCTTTCTAAACCATTCACTTAATGCACCAACACCAACACCAACTCCAACTCCAGCTCCAGCTCCAGCTCCAGCTCCAGAGCAAAGTTACAATGCGGTGCCATCTCTGGCTCCATCTTATTCTCCAGCCACCCCACCGAACTGTAATCTGTCACCACTACCCTCCCCGAACTGTTATGCCACTGCACAATCTGATCCATGCCCGACTTCTGCCCCCAGTTCACAAAATGACCCTCACCATTCTTTATCTCCTTTTTCCAGTTCTCCTGCACCGTCCTTAGCATGCAGTGGACCAGATCCACCATGCCCTTCAACATCTCACTCTGACCAAATGATTCCTGATTTATCACCTCGTGGTGCTGTTCAGCCACCCCTCAGAGGTCCCACACGACGGATTTCTCCAAGTCCTTCTCTGCCGCCAAGTATCACGTATGGCCCTCGGGGTCGGGAGGAAACGAGTAGGAAAGGTTTGGTATCTCCCCCACATGATTTGCTGCCTTCCTCGTCATGTAAGTTTCCATGCATAATATTGATATAATTTACACTGCTTTAATGTTGGAAACTAGTTGATAAGGTCTCCTCTTATCTATTAAATGATTGGATAGACCTTTTCCACTCTATTTGTGTTTCTATAATCGTAAATAGTTTAGTAATTTGTTTTGATCTAGTTGCTTGAGTTGCTTATTTCAATTCAGTTGAACAGAGTGAAAAGAGAGGGGACTGAGAAAAATGGTACTTTTGTCTAAACACTATTTACCCCGTTCCTATAATCATATAGGTGGTGCATGTTAACTCAATGAAGTGGTAGAGATAACATTGAGAAACCATTTACCCTGTTCCACTTTCTAATTAGTGCACACGTTGGTTACACTAACAGTTCCTAAGTTCTCAGTTTGGTCCATGATATTCCGATGTCAATACATTAGTCCCTAAAGGTTTTATACAACATTACCATTGAACTTCTCCACTCCATCTCTTTACTTTTCAACAAGAGGGGAAAATAATAAAAGTCCTGAGCAAACATAGCTTCTTTAGTCCTTTCTTACATGCTAAATTTTTACCATCCTATTATCATCCGAGTAACTGATCGTGTTCCTTTGCAGCTTTTGCAGTAGGCTCTCTGTGCAGGAGGATCCAGTGGTTCCACTTATTTGGACTCTTGACATTCTCTCTTCTGTTTTGGATATCGTGAGATATCTTTTGCACATAATCTGAATATGTTTGACAGCTGCTCACAGTTTTGCTGGTGGAGAGGTCGAGTGGGTAATGATAAGCTATACAAGTGTACATGAAGTAGGAAAGTTGCAGGTCGAAACCAAAAGGTGGAAGGCCTAACATTGCATGGAATCATATGGGACGTGTCTTTCCAAAGGGAATGACTTCTCAATACAACTGACAATCCAAGAGTGAATGCTTCCCTTGCAGTTTTCAGAAAAAAATCAACTGTAAAACTTGTGGGTTCTTTCTGAACATTTGCAAGGGGGAGCATCGAAATATGTTAACAAAGAGACTTATTAACTTTCATGAAAAGTATCATCATATGCTATATTTTGGTCTTGAATAATCTGTAGTTACCTTGTGCTTATGTTTCTGCATGAGCTTAACTGAGCTACCCACAGCCACCAACCAGCTGCAGAACTATAATCTGATTTCTTGCAGATTCTTTCCCAACTGAAGTATGGAAAATTCTTCATTCAAACTTCCCCTGGAGGTGCCTCAATATTTCGTGTAACCTGTCTTTTTGGGATTAATTGTACCGATAGTTACCAAACTTTGATTCCAACTATAATTAGGTAAATGAACTTCAAAAGGCAGCCATTAGGTTACTGAATTTTAATTTAAGAACAATTAGAGTTTGTTTGGTGTGGATTATAAATTAGTTTATTTGATCAAAAATAATAAAAATATTATATTATAAAGGTAAATTTTTTAGTTAAATAAATTATTTTTAATTAAGTAAACTATCTTGATTAAATAAATTAGTTTATAATTTACACAAATGAACTTCTAATTCATTCATTAGTAATAGTGTAAATGTGGCCTATCACGTGGACTTGGGTTAATTGTACTAAGTAGTCAACCAACTTTTATACTAACTGCAGCTAGGATACTAAACTCAAATTGGCAGCAATTTGATCAATTGAACTTTAATTTAACAACAATTAAATGTCGTTTGTTTTCGAAGTAGAAATAAAATATTGATGTTAAACTAGATGATTATTTCTTAAGCGGAAATAAAAACAAAACATTATTATAAGCTTGTTTGGTAGAGTTTTAAAATATGTTAAAAAGTTAAAGACAAAATTAACAATTAATTTTAACTACATATTTAATATGGCTTATAACTTTTATAACTTTTCAACCACATATTTCATCAACTTTTTATCAAAATCTGCTAAAAAACTTCACTAAACAAGTACTATATCATTTTCATCGATATGTTAACAAGAACGATGAATTTCGTGTAATTGTTCCTCTTGATGCACGTGCTTATTTAATTACTCCATCCGTCCTATTTATATATGTTGATTTCGTTTTTCACACGCATTAAGAATTTTTAATTAATGTTATTGAAAAAACAAATTTTATAAAGAATTTTCCTAGTTTACCCTTATTTAAGAACTATCAATTTCTACTATATTTGAAAGAGTACAAGTTTATTTGTATTGATAATAAAGTACATTTAATAGGGTTATAGGGATATATCATGAAATGAAAAAGTCAAATACAACCTCAATAAGATAAGTAAACTATAATTTGGAATAGATAAATAAAAAGAATACGTATATAAGAAGGAGAGAGGGAGTATTTCTTTTGAATTTATGCCACTAATGAAGATAATAAAACAATAAAGAATACAAAATACAGTGGCTTTGTGAATTACTTTAACAGTTTCTTTTATTTATGTTTAACACTTTATTTTACTTCTCTCAATAAGAATTTATTATTTTTTCTTCTATTTTATTTTAACATGCTTCCTTCTTAATTACTTTATAATTTCTCTATTTTCCCTATTTTATTTTTTATATACCCACTCCATCTCATAAAGATAAACTCATTTTTCTTATTTATCTGTTCCAAATTATATGTCATTTACTTTATAAAAAATTAAACAGTGTATTAAATTTTTCTTTTTTCTAATATACCCTTATTTAATTTACGTTTTTATCAACTCAAATAAACTTAACATATTCCAATTATAATGAAAAATTATATAAATTTATTCACACATTTACTCAAGTATGCAGTCAATAAATTCCACATTACCTAGAAACACTCAGGGATTATTACACTCTATACTTATCAATTTTAAAATAATTCCAAATCTAACAACTTAACAAATTTATTTTAAAAATACTACATTCCTAAAATTATATTAATTAATAAAATAATAAATTAAAATCAAATATATACCACATGAATTCCCATGTGAATTTTTAAGAACTTTTACTTATACTAGTTAAACACGCGTACGTTACACGTGCTTTTGTAAGTATATTGTTAATTTTTAATATTTTCAAATCTTTTTTATTTTTTAATTGTTAATAATTAAAATATTAAAGTAACAATTGCAATAAAGATAAAAAAAAATGGTTGTTGATAACATGTTGTTTTGTATTGTTCGATGTTGATATTTTATTTACATTCATAGAAGTACAATTATAATATTTTCGTCTCGATGATTTGAATTTTAATAAGATAATTTAAAAAGTTACAGTTTTTCCATTCATTTTTTTAAAATCCATTTCTCATTTCCTTCATCTACGTAAGGCAAAAAAAAGTTGATATTGTCTTTTCACCTTCATATTTAATTTAATATGTTAAATATTTACAAATTTTAAATTTACGTTTAACAAATTGTTAAAAATTTAATGTACAATAATAATGAACAGTAAAAGAGTAACAAATAAATATTAAAAGATAATTGAATTCATTTAAAGAGTTTTATATGGTATCAATAATAACTTGAACACAATTAAGACCTTTTGGTGATTTAAATTTTGATAATTGACAAACAATTGATATCAAATATTATAGTATTAATCTTCAGGGTTGCATTTTACGAATAATAAAATTAATAATTACTAATTTTATTGTGAGAAAATGTAATAATTGACTACATAATATTGTACATTTGTTGGAGTAGTAGTTCCTTGTAAACAATATTCTTTGTGTATGTTCTCTTTTTATCAGACGTGTTTGATTTGACGACGTAAATAAAACATCATAAATGTGAGTAAGAAACAAAATTAAAGAAGTTACAATATGTGACAACTATAATTTGAACTATAATTTGAATTTTAAATACGATAATAAACAAAATTACAAATTTTCACATTCATTTTTTATTTTTGGTTGAAACTCATTTCTCATTCCTTTTACGTACTTAATGCAATAAATAAATAAATAAATAAAAATTGTGATCATGTTTTCACCTTCATATTTAATTTAATAAATTAAATATTTAAAAATTTTAATTGTATATTTAGTACATTGTTGAAATTTTTTAATGTACAATAAGGATGAATAATAAAAGAGTAATAAATAAAGTATTAAAAAAGTAATTATACATTAATGAATACTAAAGGTTAATATGGAGTTTTAAAAAATTTGTAAGGGTAGAATAATCCAATAATGTTTCTCCATTTAAGCTCCTTTTAGAAGTAGTATAGATTTACTACTTGAGTCTTTGATTATTTGTACGATAAGTCCTTCATTTTTATAATATCTTCATTTTATAGTCTATGTACTTCCTCTTTCATTTCAATTTCATCCTCTTTTATTTGCAACTCAAGTCCTTCAACTTTTAAACTTTTGCAAATTGGTCTCCATATTTATACTTTTATATCAATTTAGTCTTTTATAGTATCTATATTTGATACAGATGTTACAAATGATATTTTATATCATTGAATATGTTACTGAATATGTTACAGATTATATTATGTTATTTTATACATCATATGTTACATAAATTGATATAGATATATCACTGATGTTACGTATATTATAACTGATGAAATCTGTTGACGTCTGAACCTGCACTAGTCCACGTGCCAACAGATCTCCAGTCACTCCTCTGCCAGCTCGTATGTTACCTGCACACTAGGACGACCGTTAGGCACCAAGATCTCCGGAGAAAAAAGGTCTGGCGATCGTTGGCACTCCGACGATCAAGTCAACAGCCAGTATATGAAGGATACACGGGGGTGGGAACAAAAGAGGGGTGTGAGAGAGACAAGCAGGCAGAGATTTGAGCAGAGTTTAGGGTAGGATTCGTAAGCGTAAAAAAGTGCGTACCTTGGAACAACCGGAGGTGCTGTTTTTATAGCGCGATAGATCTAATTGATTTAGGAGACAAATCAATTTGATACTCAATCGGATCCTCCTTCCTTATGTGATAAAGATATCCGAGATTATCTTCCTTCTTTGAGCTTATCACGTTGCATGATTTTGGGAGATTGCGATCCGGTTTCCTTATGAGGATCCTTGCGTCAAATCAACGCGATCTTCCTTTAATTATTCCTCTGGCTGCCCTGGCTTATCGAGTCGCTTGCTGGTTGTGAATGACGCGAGGCCCGACGAGGCCTTATGGTTCGCATAAGGGTGCCGAAGCCCTTTATGTAACTTGCGAATTCTTAGGCGCCGAAGGCCCAAGCGCGTTACGGGCACCCAGCAGGGCCCAAATAGAGTTCTTGACAGAATGCGAACTGGGCCCTTACTGGGCTTAGATGGGGCTTTGGCTGACGTGGCGGCCATATCGTAATCGTGCGGTAACAAAATCAATAGTTTTATTTGTTAAATTTGGTATTATATTATATATCTATATCATAGTGATGTAACACAGTATCAATAGGATTTTAGAATCCAATGTGTATATTAATACGAACTTGTTGAAGTTTAGAGTTGATTTTGCATTTGTAACAATTCTTGTTTAGTATCGCGATCTAATACAGATGTTACAAATAATATTGTGTATAACTGAATATGTTACAGATTATATTATGTTATTTTACATAGCACATGTTACATGAATTGATATTTTGTATCATTGATGTTTTTCATCTCAATTTGTAACACAAATTGTTACAAAATATCATTTGTAACATTTGTATCAAATATTGATACACAATATTATTTGTAACAAATGTATCAAATAGTGATACTATAAACGACTAAATTGACATAAATGTATAAATATAAGGATCAACTTGTAAAAATTTAAAAGTTGAAGGACTTGGATTGCAAATAAAAAAGAACGAAATTGAAATGAAAGATGAAGTATATGGACTAAAGTGGAGATATTATATAGATGAAAAACTTATCATACAAATAATCAATGACTCAAGCAGCAAATTTACTTATTCAGTTACTATATATTATTTAATATAATAAATTAAAATAATAGTTTTTAAAAAAATAGTATTTTTAAAATAAATTAAACAAAAATAATTTTTGGAATTATTTTCAAAAAGTGTCTTATTTATGTAAAAACCCCAAACACCCATCACCCAATAATAGAGTCAACAATTGATTTTATTATTGTTTCAATGTAATGTAATTCAATTTAATTTGTATTCCAATTATAACTTAATGATCATTTAAATTTATTAGATTCATGAATGACTAATATTAAATAGGGACATAATAGGAAAAATGTATGAAAATTTTATAATTTCAATTATAGTAAATGAGATTTCTTAATCTGTGTAAAAAAAAACGAGCCTATCTTTATGAGACGAAGGGAGTACTATTTAATTGGGTTATTATATAGAGTATTAAATATTGAAATTCTTTGAATATATTTAATTATAGAGAGTGTTTGACTCTTCAAATTTAGAAAATCAAATTCAATTTCTATTTTAAAAAGTTGATTTGAAGAGTTTTTTAGAATATAATTTTAAAAATTGACTCTTTAAAATAAAAAAACATCTTATATTTAAAGAGTTTCTTGGAGATCCTTTGAAAAGATGAAAGTTCTATATTTATTAATTAGTTTCAGCATAAGTAGGGTGCAAATAAATGAAAATATTCGAAATCTAAAATGACGTTTGGCATACCATTCTCTCCCAATTCTCAGAGTATGTTTTTGTGTTTATAAGTACTTATAAGTCGATCAAACATTATTTTTCATTCACACATTTCGTAAAACCTACAATTTTTATCTACATATTTCATAGGACCAATTACTTATTATCTATAAAATTTTTTTATCAAACATAAATACATTCCATACCGTCTGTACTAGCTCCAAGGCTAACTTCGTACTAGCCAAATTAATAGTTTTGGGAGTATTTAAAATGTGAGTTTTTGTAAATTTTTATCAGTTTTGATACAATGTATTTGAGAGGATATTTTTAAAGTTTGAAAGCACTTTTGGAGGGGTAAAAATTATTTTGATTGAAAAAAAATGTTATTTAGCTAAAATCAATAAATACTATTTAACTAAAAAATAACTTAAAAAACTATTTTAGAAAAGTCTAAATTTTGAAATTTTCTAAAACATTACTAAATGTAATTGAAATTTACATTTAAAAAAACTTTAAAATTCAAAAAATATACATTAATATATCCCAAAAAAAAATAAATTAAAGTCTTAAACTAATTCTTTTTCTTTTTCTTCTTCTTCTTCTTCTTCAACACTTAACCCAATTAATCGTCTTCTTCAACACTTAACCCAATTAATCGTCTTCTTCAATGGTGTGCAGACTCCTCTAAATACTAAATATTCTCGAAATCTAAAACACTGCATGCATATATTATGCATTAAATTGAAACAGAGTAGTGATATAACACTCACAGTGGGGCACTAATTATATTGCACACTGTCCACAAGACATCACCATATTAATCACTTTTTAAAAGAGTAATGCTATTTGCAGTCTTCACTACCAGTAGTCATCATACGTGTCATTACTCAATTAAATGAATTATTCATAATTAATGGCTATAAATACATTACTTAATTAGAGTATATAATTCAACCAATTGAATAATATCACGTATGATGACTACCGGTAGTGAAGATTGCAAATATCATTATTTTTTTTAAAAAGTTCAAAAAATTATCAACAATTTTATAAAAAGTGATTAATGTAGCGATGCCACGTGGACAATGAATACTATAATTAATGCCCCTGTGACAGCTATATCGCCCCTCTTGAAAACAATACTTTAAATTTCATTACGGGACAAATAAATATGTAGAGGATGTTTTTACTGTTTACTGTATACAGTAAAAAGGCCGGCAAGTTGAGGGAAAGTTTGAAAAGAGGATAAAGATTTGGGAAAACCGAGAAATACATTTATAAATTAATAATTAGGCGAATATTAAATAATTCATTAATTTATATTACTTAATTAATAACTTATTAATTTATCAAGATATTCCTTATTTCTTAGATATTGTACGTTGTATTTAGGGGGCGTGTTAATTAGCTTCTTCTTTAACACTTTTATGTATTTGTTTATAAATTTGATATATTATTTTTAAGTCAGGATCAACTAAAAATATTATTTAATCAAAATAATTAATTTATCAATTATTACCAAATTCAACGAAGGCAGAGGTGGAGTTACGATATCTATGTTATTTGTATGATAAATTACAAATATAACGCGGACTTACAAAAAATAAAATAAAAAATTAATACAACAAATACAAGAATATATTTGTACAATTTACAACTTTATAACCCTCATCCTGTTTTAGAGGGGGCTTGTGACCAGTTACATTAAGGGTGTGTTTGATTTTAATTAAAATCAGATTTTTTTGTAAAAGTTGATGAAATGTGTTGTTGAAAAATTGTAAAATGTGTAATTAAAATTGATTATTGACTTTGATTTCAACTTTTTAGCAAAATTTTAATTAATTTCAAACGAAGCCTAATATTAAGCGGGGTTAAAATAACAAACATAAAATATTATGTGTACAATTTTTTTTATAAATAAATTGTAAACGTGTAGGAAATTATAAATAACATTACCTTATTCTTGTAATCTACAATTGTAATGTCTGGCAGCCAAGGGAAGCTCACACTCTTCAATCCAGTATTTTGTGCAAAAGTCTGCTTCGATGCAATGAGAAATGTTGTTGCGACGTTCCATTTGGTTAAAGCGGTCGACAATATGTCTTGCCAACGAAGATGATGCCTTATCGGAGATAGGTGATGAGGCCAGGTGCGTTGTTGGTATATCACGAACAACACTAAACAATATCGGATTCATAGCGTTATATATTCCACCATTGGAAGAATTTTCACCAACTGACAATTAGTCCAATTCGGTAATCCAAGCGTAAAATTATTGTACATGTCGAACTTAGGAAAATTCATACTGAAATAAAAACTACACAATTCAAGCATTTTATGATGGAAGGCAGATACATTTATACCAAAGTTAAAATTTAAATTACTTTCAATTAAATGCAAACATCGTGTGATGAATGAAACTTCAGCACTGGTAAATTTCACTCAAAATCAACAATGTGGAACTCAAAATGTAAACCTCAACTAATATTTAATAAAATCAACTCCAATACAGAATGGGTAGAATTAATTTGAGAACGAGAAGAGATAAAGAAGAACAGAATTCAGAGAATGAGGAAGAAGAGCTCTGCAATTCAGTTAGCAAAGTTACATTTCACGTGTTCTCTCTCCTCAGCCAAATGTATATATCAGCAAAACAATAAAAAACGTGTTTCTGAAATGCAGTAAAAGAAACGTAATATAATTTTTATCATTTAGTTTAAATGGTAAAACGGCGCCGTTTCGCGTGTGATTCAAATTTTAGTTAATATGGTTGGTTGTTGGCTCCTTCTTCTTCTTCTTCATCAGCTCCTGGTCCATCTTCAGTTCCTGGTCCATTTTCAGCTCCTGGTGTTTCTGGTTTGCTTCTCTTCTTCTTCCAGTAACTCTTCCGTCTCCTTCCTTGCCACTGCAACTCAGCCTCTTCGCCATAACAACTCCCCCGCTTATCTAAACTTTGTCCCCAAGGTTTAAATGTAGGATATTGCATCTGAATTTTGGTGGAATCTTCCCATGTAGATTCTTCCTCGGTCTGATGAGTCCACTATATCAACCATTTAACTCTAGCCTCACTCCATTTTTTATAGATTCTGGCTTGTAAAACCCTCTGTGGTTGTTTGTCTACGGCTGTTGTTGAGATGTCCACTGGAAGATTTGCTACTCTCACTGCCTTGTCCCCAATTTTTTTCTTCAGTAATGACACATGAAATGTGGGGTGAATTTTGGTCCCCACAGGAAGGTCCAATATGTATGTTACTTCTCCCACTTTATCCACAACCTTATAAGGTCCATAATATTTAGGGCTAAGTTTCTGCTTGATCCTCTTCACTACAGACTGTTGTTGATAGGGGTGCAACTTCAAATAGATCCAATCTCCAACCTGAAAATACCTCTGTTCTTTTCTATCAGCATAGTACTTCATTCTAGCTCTTGTCTATGCCAAACTCTCCTTCAACTGTTGATCCATTTTGTATCTCTCCTGCAATATGTCATCCACAGCAGCAACATTGGTCTGCTGGTAAGGTCCCATGGCCAGCTGTGGAGGTGGAATTCCATATAATGCTTCAAAGGGAGATCTCTGAATAGCTGTATGATAAGTGGTGTTGTACCACCATTCTACCAAAGGAATCCACTTAGCCCATGCCTTAGGCTTGGCATGAGTCATGCACCTTAGATACATTTTTAAGTATTGGTTGAGTCTTTCAGTCTGCCCATCAGTTTGAGGATGGTATGCAGTGCTCATTTGCAATTTAGTTGCCAATAGCTTGAGCAACTCTTGCCAAAAGGTGATGGTAAATATTCTATCTCTATCAGAGATGATGGATTGCGGACATCCATGTAACTTATAAATATTATCAAGGAACATTTGGGCAACTTTCCTAGTTGAAAAAGGGTGAGAGAGTGTTAAAAAATGGCCATACTTTGTGAATCTGTCAACTACAACCAGTATTACATCCATGCCCTCTAATTTAGGTAGGCCCTCCACAAAATCCATAGCTATGTGACTCCAAGAATGATGTGGTTCAGGCAGTGGCTGTAAAAGACTAGGGTAAGGAACATGTTCCTCTTTACATTTTTGGCACACATCACATTGCAAAACCTCCCTTCTGATTTCTTGTGTCATGCTTGGCCAAAAGAAATGCTGCTTGGCCCTAAGAATACTTGCCTGAATTCCTGAGTGTCCCCCTTCTTGAGAGGAATGAATGTTCTAAACAATCTTCTGTCTCATGTTTCATCCATTGCCAATGTAGAGCTTGGATTTATACTTAAGCACCCCATTGCAATACTGATACATAGGGTCAGTATTTGTCCCAATCATCAGGTTTTGAATTTGTTCCTTAGCAACTGTGTCACTTTCATAGCTGTCAATGACTTCCTGCAACCAAGCTAGGACAATCTGAGTTACAACATTGCATTCTCCCTCCTCTTTTCTTGAAAGGGCATCAACTACTACATTGTCTACCCCTTTCTTGTATTGTATCTCATAATTCAATCCCATAAGTTTAGTCAACCATTTCTGTTGCAGAGGTGTAGTGACTCTTTGCTCCAGCAAGAACTTTAATGATTGATGATCTGTTTTGATGATAAAATGGTGTCCTTCCAGATAATGTCTCCACTTGACCACAGCAGTTACCAATGCAAGCAATTCTTTCTCATAAATGGACATCCCTAAACTCTTCTGTCCAAAAGCTTTACTAATATAAGCTAGGGGTCTTCTGTTCTGCATCAATACAACTATCAATCATCCATAACTAGCATCAGTCTCTATAATAAATGGGTGAGTGAAATCGGGTAATGCTAGGACAGGGGCGGAACTCAAAGCTTCCTTCAAAGTATTAAATGATGATTCAGTGTTTTCATCCCACAAGAAGTTGTCCTTCTTTAATAAGTCAGTCAAAGGTCTAGCCAATGTTACAGATCCTTTAACAAACTTTCTATAGTAACCAGTCAAGCCCAGAAATCCTCTTAGTTGTTTGATATTGGTTGGGGAAAACCAAGACTGCATAGCTTCCACTTTCTTTGGATCTGCAGCCACTCATTGTTGGTCAATTACATGACCTAAGTATTCTACCTTAGTCTGTCCAAAAGTACATTTACTTAGCTTAGCAAAAAGCTAATGTTTCCTCAGAAGTTGGAGTACAGTGCCCAGATGCTCACCATGGCTGATAATATCCATGATGTATACCAGAATGTCATCAAAGAAGATTAACACATATTTTCTTAGCTGATCCTTAAAAACCTCATTCATCAAACTCTGAAACGTGGCAGGTGCATTAGTCAACCCAAATGGCATCATTTTAAACTCATATAATCCTTGATGAGTTTTGAATGCTGTTTTAAACACATCATCAGGCTTCACCCTGATTTGGTGATAAGCAGCCCTAAGGTCTATCTTGCTGAAGTACTTAGCCCCATATAATTCATCAATTAACTCATCAATAAGGGGCATAGGATACTTATCTTTCACAGTTAAACTATTCAACTGTCGAAAATCAATACAAAACCTCCAAGTTCCATCCTTCTTCTTGACTAGCAGCACATGGGAGGCAAAAGGACTATTGCTTGGTTGTATGATCCCTGTGGCCAACATCTCTTTTACTAGTCTTTCCACTTTATTTTTCTGTATGAAAGGGCACCTATAGGGTCTGATTTTGAAGGGTTGGGCTCTCTCTTTCAGTGGAATATGATGATCATGTAGTCTCTCTGGAAGTAATCCTTTAGGTTCTTTGAAAACATCCTCAAATTCTTCCAAAATGGGTTTAATCTCTTCTGGAGTAGCTGGTATCCCTTCATCCCATATAGTAAAAAGTTGTCCCACCAACCCATATAGTTGTTGTGTCATCAAGGACTCTATCTGTTGTCCTTGGATTAAATCAAACCTGCAGTCAGAGTCTCCACTACTGAGAGTTACTCTCTTCCCTTGGTTCATGAAGCTAATGTGTCCATTATTGAAATCAAATGTTATAGGCCCAAACTGGCTCAACCAGTTAACCCCTAAAACCATGTCACTTCTCCCAAGTTTTAAAGACCTCAATTTGTATTGAAATTCCATACTTTGCATCTGCCAGGCAACAGGTTGATTTACTGATCTGCTCTCCAATTTCTGCCCATTAGCTATGGTTAAAGTTAAGGGCTTGCTGCTATCATTTTGATATCCCAGAATTTGCACCAAGTTATCATCTATGAAGCTATGAGTGCTTCCACTATCTATCAAAATAGATATATTTTTGTCTCTGATTTTCCCTGGGATTCTGATGGTTTTATGGATAAGATTCCCCATTAATGCATCAAGAGAAATCTGCATAACCCCTATATCCTCTTCCTCGGCTAACATCTCATCATCCACCTCTCCCTCTTCTTCTTCTTCTTCGGCCACCAAAATATAATTCAGCATCATGTTCTTACAGACAAGTCCAATGGTATACTTATCATCACATTTAAAACAAAGTCCCAAATTCCTCTTTGTTTGTAAATCAACAGGGGTAAGTGTTTTATAAGGAAAAGAAGGGCTTGGTCTTTTGGTTTCTGTATTTACTGCTTCAGGTGGCTTAGGGTGGATGTAAGGCTTGTTTGTTTTGGCATTTTTACTGATGGATGAAATGGTGGTTTCTTGTAACAAGGCAATCTCAATGGCTTGGGTCAAGGAAGTAGGTTTGATTATTTTGACCATGGATTTAATTTCTCCCTTCAATCCACTTGTAAATACACTAATATAATGGGACTCAAGTAGGTTTGGCAAGGCTTGCATAGCTTGAGCTTTCAACTCCTCAAACTTCTCCACATATTCAGCAATCCCTCCATATTGCCTAATTTTACAAAAGGTTTCTACCACTTCTTCACTAGTGGTTTCTGCAAATCTTCTACACACTTTAGTGGTTAGAATTCCCCAATCTACATTTGGATGGCTAGACTGAAATCCATGAAACCACACATATGCTTTCCCTTTCAAATACATCTCAGCTATTCCTACCTTTAACTCCTCTGGTACCTGATGCAATTGAAAATATTTATTGGCTTTCCTCACCCATTCTCTTGGATTGTTACCACAGAATTGAAAATATTTATGATTCATTCTGGCATCATTTCCATTTCTCCCAGTTCTATTTTCACCACCAAATCTCACACCCAACACACTCTCCTCAGCTAAACCCAGATAGGTTCCTTCCACTTGTTTATCTTTAGACATGCTTTCATCTACTTGTTTATCTCTAGACATACTCATTTTAGCAAGCATAGCAACTATAGATTCATATTTATCATTCATTTCCATCATATAATTATCATGTTTAGTGCTCATTGCTCTAAGAAGTTTTTCAGTCGAGTCTACCTTACCATAAAGTGTAGTGTAGGCAACTCCCAGATCAGTTATCTCCTTATCCACTTTTTTCCAGCCTTCCTCGTTAGCCTTTAGTCTCGTTTCCATCTGGTTTTTGGATCTTTAATTCTCTGATACCAAATGTGATGAATGAAACTTCGGCACTGGTAAATTTCACTCAAAATCAACAATGTGGAACTCAAACTGTAAACCTCAACTTATATTTAATAAAATCAACCCCAATACATAATGGGTAGAATTAATTTGAGAACGAGAAGATATAAGGAAGAACAGAATTCAGAGAATGATGAAGAAGAGCTCTGCAATTCAGTTAGAAAAGTTACATTTCACGTTTTCTCTCTCTCCTCAGCCAAATGTATATATCAGCAAAACAATAAAAAACGTGCATCTGAAATGCAGTAAAAGAAACGTAATATAATTTTTATCATTTAATTTAAATGGTAAAACGGCGCCGTTTCGTGTGTGATTCAAATTTTAGTTAATATGGTTGGTTGTTGGCTCCTTCTTCTTCTTCTTCTCCATCTTTAGTTCCTGGTCCATTTTCAACTCCTGGTGTTTCTGGTTTGCTTCTCTTCTTCTTCCAGTAAGTCCTCCGTCTACTTCCTTGCCACTGCAGCTCAGCCTCTTCACCATAACACATCGTTCAACTTCACATAGCTTTAAATGAGGATCGTACACTGGAGCAATGAAAAAAAATTTTTTTGGTAAATTCTGAAATATTTGTTTGAATCTATTTTCATTACCTTGCTATACTTGTAAAAAATTATTATTATCATTTTTAAAATATAAAAAACTTTGGAAAACATTACCAAATGCAGGTACAATATAATGAGATGTGGCATCATTTCGTTTTTAGCCACTCCTATATCATCGTACATCAAATCACCACTAGTTATTACAATAGTAACTTTATTTTGTCTCAATATTTTTGGCTGCACAACCTTTTTAGGTGTTGTAAAATACAAATTTTGTTATAAAATTATTGGATAATTATTGATAAATATTTAGTTTTATCAAAATACTTAGATAAGTCGTATTTAATTTACAAGTTTGTATCTAAATCAATTCGTAACTCTTTTTTCTAAATCGTAATACAAATCAAATAAGTCAAATAACGGGTGCTTATTCTTTACAAATGAATTAGCAACGATACTTTGATATTATAAAACACCGTGTAAATTATGGCATGAACATTCTGTTGTTGTTTTTTCTTTTTGGTTGATTGGTTTACATATACCAAATTCAACACATTAATTGATGTCATTCATGGAAAATAATTTTAGTATTCAAAAAAAAATAATAATAATAATAAGATTTTTTATTGCAATTCTGTTTCACAAAGGTTGCATTTTTTGTTTGCTTATGAAATTGCTCCGGATGTTTGATTGATTGTTCTCAAATTGGAATCTATATTACTTTTATATTATATTATATTAATATATGTTGAACTGAAATTATTATGAGAAATTATCTATATTTGTTTTTTTAAATTGTATTTTTATTGAAGAAACATAATTTTACAATTCTATTAATATTTGAGAAGAATATTATATTGTATTTCACAACCTAGACATATAACTATTATAGAAGAATATTTATAAATACTTTGAACATGTGTTACAAGCGAATCGATCAACAAATGTAACGAATTATGTTAAAATGTATCATAATAGTTGGTAGAATTTGTAACATCAAATGCAATATATAGTGATCAAATTAGATGGCATGGGCTCGGCCCGTCCCAAAAAAAGTGGTTCGGACCGGCCCGTGGTCAACGGGGCACACAGGCCGATCCACGAGTTGGCCCACGGACCCACGTGAAATTTTTTTTTTGTGAAGCTTAAAATAAATAAGAAATAAGTCAAGATAAAATTTTAAATTCAAACTCTCCTCCTTTTTTCGGGTTTGGGACTGGCTACTATTAGCGTAGGCGGAGTTAAAAATTGTACACGAACAAGTTGTTACGTGTACAATTTTTTGTAAATTTAAATATCAAGACTTACAAGTTAAATGAATAAAAATGAAATTAATTTATACAAAATATACTTATATTTTATGTACTCAGTTCGTTCATCTCTTCGGCCAATATCAAGCTTACTTTATCTTAGATTCAAAGTTCTGCATCCTCCCAATCTTTCAAACACATTAAACTCTCTAATATGTCTGGTTTAAGCCTTGACCTCAAATCATTAAGAATCCTACCACATGTACTAAAAGCAGACTCCGTTACTACAGTTGATTCCAGATGTGTTAGTAGATCATGTGCTATAATAGAAACAATTGAGCATTGGCGCCCGTTTTGTCTCCACCACCTAAGTATATCAAAATTATTCATTTCATCTTCATCTAACAAATTAAGTATGTCGTGACCAAAATATCTAGGTAACTCTAACAGTATATCTCTAATATTAGTTTCTACATTTGTGGCACGGGAAAGCGAAGAAGAAGAATAAGAACTAAGGTTTTGAGTTCCCTTATAAATAAGGAAACTCCAATAATTATTAGGATTAGGGTTATTTGAAGAAGAAGAAGGGTTTGGTGCAGGAGGTCTTCTAACGTTCCTACCAATTTTTTCAGCATAAAATTCTTACATTTCACATAATATTTTTCTAAATTACCGTAAGTTAATAGATTACCGTAACTCAAATTATTAGAAATTTCAGAAATAGTATGTTTAGTAGCTTGTAAATTTACTCTAGGGTCCATAATTGACGCTAACAGGAACAACATAGGCAGGTTTTCCCAATATTTTCTAAATTTTATTTCCATTGTTTCAACAATATCAGAAAAAATTGCATACATCTTATATCTATTAAAATTATTTGCAATAAAATAAAAATGATTTAAAATTAATGGACTAGTAGAGTATAATACACCACCACATGCATTTGTGACGTTGTAAAATACTTTTACAAATTTCCGAACATGAAATACAATTTCCCTATCATATGGTTGCAAATCGTATTGTGGACCGTGTGAATGTCGGTCATTATAATAAGCAGTTACACAATGTTCATAACCTTCACATGATTCAAGCATTAAATAAGTAGATTTCCACATATTACGTACGTCTGTACATATACCTTTAGTTGGAAGAGAATTTTCTATGCATAATTTATCAAATACTTGTTTTCTAGCAGCTGAAGCAGTAATATAGTTTAAGGCATACCTAATTTTTTCTAATTGTGGGCCTATATACTTTAAACCATATTGGACAATTAAATTAAAAATATGGCATACACATCTAACATGAAACAAAATTCCACCGAAATCTGGATGTAATTTTTTAATTAATTTTTCTATTATAATATTGTTAGGCAGAGTATTGTCAAATGTGATACTGCAAATTCTAGATTCGCAATTAAATTCTACTATAATTGTCATTAAATAATTAAAATTTTGCATGCCATTATGAGGGTAATCAATTACTTTAAAAACAATTATTCTTTTATGCATAATCTATAGTTTATCAATATAATGTAAAGTATTCGCAATATATCTTTTATGATTTAGACTGGACCATAAGTCCGAAGTGAATGATACAATACCAGTATATTTACTTAAATTATTTTTTATATTTTGTTTTCTTTTATTATATGCAGCAATAGTATCATAACGAAGAATGTTTCTAGCAAAGAGCAAATACCTTGGTTGAAAATACCTTTGTACAAATCGTGTGAAGTGAGAGTTTTCCACTATGCTAAGCGGGAACTCACTACTGGCCACCAACTGACACATGCATTCCTGACGCATAGAGTCTTGTGAATAAACCTAATTGTTAAGATTGGGAGAAGAACTAGTAGATCCACCCGTAGATCCGAAATGTAGTTGAGCTTGGTTGGTATCAACTTCTCCGTGCTTTTGCATACACTTCGAAAAATGTTAGTTAAGATGGCTCGTTCCACCACCATTTTTCCATGCAAACTATTGTTTACAATATTTACAAACTGCCTTGAAAATTGGTTGCCCGTCTGCAGATGCACTGATCTACACTAACTTGAAATGATTCCAACACCGAGCCTTTTGTTTTGCAGCTCTTCGTTTAGTAGTTGATTGAGTAGTGTTGGTCGTTTCTAACACTTCGTCGATATCATCTAAATTGAAACTTGGACCAGTGTTCACAACTCCTAAATCATCACCAAATTTTGGAATTTGAACATTATTTAAACTACTAAAATCATATTGAATTTGGTTTTCGACAGACTCGGCACTTCCTTGAAAATTGTATTGATCTATGAAAAATTATAGATAATAGAAATGTAGAAATACAAAAAAAAAAAATGTAGAATGTAGAATACTAGAATGTATATTGGACAATTGTAGAAATGTAGAAGATTAGAAATCTGAAAATTCAACAATATAATTTTTTGGATTGTTGTATGAATGTAAGATTGTAAGTTGAGAGATTTGTGAAAAATAGAGATAATTTATGGGGTATTTATAGGAAAAAAAATTATAGCCATTTGAAAAAAAAAAAAAAATAAATTTGGGGATCAAATTGCAACGGTAAAGCTGGGGACCAATTTGGTCCCAAATGGACCACGGACCACGGGCCTGTTTCGTGGTCCACGGACCAGTCTACGGGCCAAATCCACGGGCCAGCCCGTGTATTATTTTACGGCCCATTTATTAGCCTGGGCAATTGAACTTTTTTATTTTTGAATTTCTTTCCTGATAAATTTCCAAACAATATTACAACATCATAATGATATGTAAGTGTAGCCAATATTTTATAAGTAAGAAAATAATATATACATACATGTTTGCAATGATATGAATGGTGATTAATTATTTAGATGAATCAATTTTTGGACATAGCACATAGTATGTATTTGCAGAAATAACTTAATCGTTTTTTGGTAAATTGCCACATATAAAATTATAAAATTCTTCTCCATTTGAATCAAACTTTTCCTTGCCATAATGAATTGAATCCAAATTTCAGTTTAAAATTATACCACTTTCATGCTTATGCCTAGATGGTGGGATAAATGAAAATTTTATTGACAAGATCTTTTAATTTTTTTTTATAAGTGCTGTTGTTCTACATTTGTTGTGTCATTGAAAATCAATCTATTCTCTTTTATCTCTTATTTTCTAATCTAAAACCTTTAAACAAAGAGACTTGATGAGTTAGGTGAACTTCATTGTCCTTTTATCTCCCTCAATAAATTCACTCATAGCCAGCCACCTCATATTATTCAAACTTGCAAAATCCACGAATGAATGTAAAATAAATAACAGAACTCAACTGTAGTGAATATTGATGTATACATAGGACATTTGGAATGATATCAATGGTGACTCGTTATTTAGATGAATAATTTGTTGGATAGAGTATGTATTTCCAGAAATAACTCAATCATTTTTTTGGTAAATTGCCACATATAAAATTGATTTTGCTCATATTTTTAAAAAAAAAATATTTGTCGATTATTGTCGAGTTATTCAACAATGGTTATGTCGACAATAACTAATGTCGAGCTGCTCGGCAATATAATTGTTGAGCTACATTGTCGAGAAGCTCAACAACGCTACATTGTCGAGCTGCTTGACAATATTATCCTCGTTAAATTAAAAATAAAATTAGTGAAAATAATACAAAATTAGGATTGGACGCAAAAATTTAGAAAAAGATGTATTTTCATAGAGAAAAATTTGTACTAAATAGATTTTTAAAATTTTTAGTTTGATTTGTTTTGTTGAGAAATGGATTATTTGTGTGAAGACCAAAAGAAGTAACATGGTTTTAAATTTAATCACTACCCAAAAATGTGACAACAAAAATTGTAGAGCAACTCCACAGTGAAATAACTTGATAAAAATGATTGAACTTGACAATTTAAGATTGTTGACTAACTCATATATCTTTGAATATGCCTCTTTGTAGGAAAAAAATAAAGAATTATAATCAACTCGGCAATTAACTTTTTGAGTTGCTCGACAATGTATCACTGTCAAGCAACTCGACAACGTGTCTTCGTCGAGCTACTCGACAATGATATATTGTTGAGTTGCTCGACAAAGTTTTAAACACTACATTATGGCAGAGTTGTTTGTAAATTGCACAAGTATCGAGCAACTCGACAACAATGATGGTCAAATTGGATGACAATCCCATCATTGTCGAATTATAAATCCACCAACGAATTTACATTAAAAATTACATCAAACATTTATTTAAAAACACCAAACATTAATTGAGAAGAATCATACTTGGTGAAATAACATTCTTTGTTAACATTGATCTTATAGTTGTCTATGATCCTCAAATCCCCTTTCTTTTGTCTCCTTATTTTTGTCTCGAGAGCATTTGCAGATGGGGATTGTATTTTAGATTTCACTAAGAGCTTTGGTCTTCAGATTAACATCAGCAAATCTATCTTTTATTCGACAAGTATTTTTGTTTGCAAAACAATGCCTTTGAAGTACTTGGGGAATTCTTTTGACAGATGGAAAACTCAACACAACATATGTTAATTTTTTCCATATTCATTAATGACATTGTCTCATATATATATATATATATATATATATATATATATATATACTAGTTTTAAGCCCATGCCTTGCACGTCCGTGAAAGATGTAGGAAAAAATTGTAAGTTGAAAAAAATTTATTGATGAGATATAAGATATGAAAGGAAAAAATGACTGATTTTGATATATATATATATATATATATATATATATATATATATATATATATATATATAATAATAATAATAATAATAATAATAAAGTGAAATAAAGAATATATATGTACAATGCAAGATAGACAATTGCCAGAATTAATGCATGTCTAAAAGCGAGGGAAAGAAAGGAAATTGGTGCATGAATTTCTTCTTTCCCTTTATTATTTTGTTGATTTAGGATGTTAGGATTTCGCGCATTGTGGCAAGCCAAAATTCAGAGGCCATAAATAGGGAAAATCTCTTATCTATGTTGTAGTCAATGAAGCACTATTGAATGTACTTAAATCTTAATCTTATTTTAGCCAGAGTTTGATGTTATTGCTTGTTGATTTTTTATTGGTAATATAATTATCATTTCAAATATGATAATTGTGATTTGTAAAATAAGTGGAATATGTAATTTGTGAGCTTATCTATTATAAACTTTTTGCAAAATTTTGTAAATAATTGTGTTGATTTATTAGTAAAATTATTTGTATATATAACATATTTGTAAATAATTTATTAGTAAAATTATGTGTATATACAATATATAGTATTTGAAATTAGAACTTATTTAATTATATAGATGATTATAATAACGTGTAATTTAAATTTGTCATAATAATTATATTAATTTGAGTACAGTAAACAATATTTATTATAATTAATAATTATAATAAAATTGAATATGGATTTATGATAATATTAATTTGTTACAGTATCAATTTATTATAAATACAAATTTGTATTTTTAAGTTTATGATTTGTAGAATATCGAGTTACTTGGCAAGTGATTATATGGATTTAGTTCTATTTATTTTTGTTTTGATTATTGATTTATATAAGCTGTTTAATTAAATTGATATTTATTTGTTTTTTAGTATGTAATTAATGGAGAAACTCGGCAAGGTAAAATTATATCAAATTATATTATGAAAATAATTGTCTATTTATAATTAATAATTATAATATTATTTATAACAGAATTTGTAATATAAATAAATATGTAATAAATTCTGTTACGCCCCAATTCCACTTGGGCTCCATGTGTGCGCGGTCAAAGTCAACCGAGGCTATTTGTGCCGAGGAGGTTAGACAACCGAGGCTATTTGTGCCGAGGTGGTTAGTCAACCGAGGCTATTTGTGCCGAGGAGGTTAGACAACTAATGCTGTCAAAGTCCGACCCTGGTTGCGTGCTAAAAAAGCATTCCCTACCAAACCTGTGATTCAATCTCTGAAAGATTGATGGGACTGCCTGCCAATGCGGCTTGTCACAGTCATAGCCCCTTAGTTTGCGGCTGAAAGTGTCTTCCTCATTAATGCTAATGACGTGACACCAAAGATGTGACTCAAGAACCCTTCAGATGGAACCACGTGTCGCACATCGAAGATAATCATTCTTGTAGAATTTGCCTATAAATACTAAGCTTATTTCCACAAGAAATGGAGGTTAAAAATATTACTCTCACCACACATATATCAAGTCCTCCATTCTAATTATTCTTCAAGTGTTATAACCACCTGGGAAATTGTTAGTTAGAGGCCCTCAAGCTATTACCTCTCCCATAATGTGTTTCTCTCTATCCTTGATTACCTACCCATCCGGGCCTAGGCATATCTGCGTGGTTGAATAAACCACGTGGCAGTCCAAGTAAGATGAGAAATACACGTAGGAAGAGGAGGCGTGAGGTTCCTGTTGACAGCCATTTTTGGAGGTCAACAAATTCTATAATAATTTACACTAGAATTTAAAAAATATCAATTTGTTATATAATAAATTGATTATAATCAATTAATAATTATAATAAAAAAATAATTGAATAATAATATTTTACTACAATAATAATTGTATTGTAATAATTTTTTATTGTACTATGTTAGAGTAATTGCTAAAATAATTTTAGATCCACGTATTGTTTGAAGGATAACACGACAAAATACAAAGTAAAAAATAAATAATTTAAATAATAAAGCAAATACAAAAATTGAAAAATATACAAATCATCACCTACTCGAGTAACTCGAAAAACACAAATCTGAGTTTGCCGAGTTACTCGATCCATAATATGCCAGGAAATTATAAATCATAAATTGGAAAAACAGAATATGTGTATATATATATATATATATATATATATATATATATATATATATATATATATATATATATATATATATATATATATATAAATTGATACTATAATAACATAATATTAAGTATTAATTATAATAAACTTTTATGACACTTTGTTATAACAATTGATAAAGGAAAATAAAAGTTGCTCAAAGAATAACATAAAAGAATACAAGTAGGAAAAAAATAAATTTAATAAATAATTAAAAAAAACAGCCAAACAAATGAAAAATTTGCAAAGAATCAATTAGTCAAGTAACTCGAAAAACTCAAATTTGAGTTTGACGAGTTATTCGAGTTACTGGATGAATAATATGACAGAAAGCAAAAACTACAAAATCAAAAGTTTATTGATTATAAATGTATATTATAAAAAATTAATACTATAATAAATGATAGAATAAAATAAATTATGTATTTGCTTACTTTAATATCTATTTATTATAATACGAATTTGTTGTAAAATGCTGTTATTATAAAGTTAAATTGATTTTTCAGTCTGTGTATTTTTTCATATATGTAATCGAGTAACTCAATAGGCTGAAATTTGAGTTTCTCGAGTTAGTTGAGAATCTGAGCATATTTATATATATTTTTTTTGTATTTGGGCTTATTTTAATGTATAATAATTGTTAAATTCAATGTGTTGTTATATACTTTTTAGCCATTTTTTTACAATACTTACTTTTTATTGTAATGAATAATTATTATAAAAGTCATTATTATATAACATAAATTAAGAAAGAATAATAATAAACTTTATACTAAATTATAATATTCTAATAACTATAATTAATTAGTATAATAACAATTTGTTATAACAAATTTATCATAATCAACTATTAATTATAATTGGGAGGAATAATTGATTATGAATCCATATTTTTATATGAATTTGTTGCAGGTTTAATTTATTATAATATCAATAAAGATTTAAATTTTGTTTACTCTTTATGTATTCTTGTGGGTGGTCGCTATTGTGAAGAACGAAGATCAATATATATATATATATATATATATATATATATATATATATATATATATATATATATATATTGTCGATGATTAGTTTTCAAATAACTCGATAAACTCAAGAAATCGAGCAACTCGACAAACTCAAATTTGAGTTTATCGAGTTACTCGAGAATGTGATCATTTGCATATTTTTCGTTATTTTTGTATTTATTTATATTATTTGTTACATTCACTTTTTTGGTATTTGTGTTTTTTCATATCAGTTGTGATCAATTTGATAATTTCATATTTGGGATTGTTGAGTTATTTGATAAATTAAGTACATCCATAATATTATAGCAAATTGATATCATCTAAATTTTAGTATAAATTATTATATAATTAATTATATTTTTATTTATAAATTTTGTAATAAATATTATTATAGATTCTGTTATAAATATTATTATAATTATTATCTATAACAAAAATTCATTTCCATAATATAAATTGATACGATTATTATAATAAATAGATATAATTATTATAACACATTTTAATTACACTATGTTTTCATGATTGATAAAATTAAATATGACATATTATAATAATTTAACATAATATATAATTATATTACATGATAAAATAAAAAAAAAAAAAATTTATACATCTGCTTACTTTTATCAAGTAACTCGAGAAACTCAACATTGAAATTGCGAAATTACTCAACCAATTGAGTACTAAATAAGAAATACAAAAAAATTAAATTGAACAACTAATATAAATCAAAAAACAAACCAAAAATAATATGCTAAATCCATATGATCACTTTCTCAAATAACTCGACGAATTCACAATTCATATTGCCGAGTTAATCAATTACTTATATGCCAAAAACAAATAACAACAAATTTAATTTACACACTAATATAAATATAAAATAAAATAAAATGTGTATATACTTATTTGAGAAGGTACGTTGAGAAACTCAAAATCAAGATAGCCGAGTTACTCGATCTAGTATACACCAAAACTATAAACTCAAAACTACAGATTCTTATTATTAATAATTATGTCAATTTTTGAATATATAATATGTATCATACAGTTTTGATTTAAGTATGTTGAAACAATACCGTCGGATTATCAAATTTTGATATGTGTTAACTACATGAGCATTCTATGTTCTCTGAAAATTTCATATTGTTTGGTGATTGTTTTCTATAACAAAAATTTGTTTTCCAGTCCATGACTAAATGAAGAAATATGATTGACAAAAGGAAAAAATTAATAAAAATGGAAAAAGGAAAGAAGAAAAAATTGTCCTTTGCCAAGTAACTCGAAAAACTCCCAAATAGTGAAAAATTTTATTTCTCTTTTTCGAGTTACTCGAGCAACTAACTTTATTCTTGTTTGATAAATTTTTGGGCTTTCTTAACTAACTTGTTTTTCGAATAAGTAGAAAACATGTAATTGTAAATATTCTAGAATAATTTAATATAATATATATTTTACTATAATATGTTATAATAAATGATAGAATAAAAATATATATGCATATGTTTACTTTATCAAGTAAATCGACAAATTCAAAAATGAGATTGTCAAGTTGCTCGATGAATTATATGTGAAAAAGAAATATATTTAACAAATAATTTTTGTAAAAAAAAAAAAATCTATTCATTTGATTAATTTTTGAACTAACTCGACAAACTGAAAATTGAGATTGCGGAGTATTATAGTAAAATATATATCACATAAAATTATTATATATTATAATATTTATTAATTATAATAAAGATTGATAATTGTAATAAATTTTTTCTAATTATTATACTAATTTCATACGATATATAATAATTTTATATGATATATATTTTATTATAATAAGTTATAATATATAATACAATAAAAATTATTATGCATTTGTTTACTTTATCGAGTAACTCGACAAACTCAAAAGTGAGACTGTTAAGTTGCTCAATGAATTAGTTATGAAAAAAAAAATACCAACAATTTATTTTCTTCATAATTATAATAATAACCATATAATATAGTAATCACTAACTCTAGAAAATTAAACAATTGAAAAAATAACAAGTCAAACACTGCGGGTATAATGTAAAAAAGGTTATAAATTAAGATTATAAAATTCAACAAAAATATAATTTTGTTGGGATATTTGACATGTAATTCCTCGAGTAACTCGACAAAATCGAATTTTATCATGTTGAGTTACTCGAAAAACAAAGCATAGAAATAAATAGTTTTTTTTTCTTTTAATTTGTTTATTTACCTTAAATGAAATATGTCAAGTAGCTCTACTGAGAGTGGAAAAAATAAATAAAAATCAAATTTTGTCTAGAACTTGATAAAATATGGGAAAAAATAGTCGAACATCAAAGTTTGGCGAGCAACACAATATTAGAAAAAATCTTACAAAAGTTTTTCGAGTTACTTTGCAAGTGATTATATGGATTTAGTTCTATTTATTGTTGTTTTGATTATTGATTTATATTAGTTGTTTAATTAAATTGATATTTAGTTGTGTTTTACTATGTAATTAATCGAGAAACTAATCAATGTCAATATTGAGTTTGTCAAGTTACTTGATAACATAATAAGATGCATAATTTATTTTTATTCTATCATTTAATATAATATATTATAATAAAAGATCTATTATATAGAATAATTATATATTAGTTTAAATTATTATTGTATATTATATTTATTTTTATCAATTATGAAAACACATTGTAATAAAATTGTGTTATAATAATGATATTTATTTGTTAGAATAATTATGTTAAATTATATTATGAAAATAAATGTTTTTTTTATAATTAATAATTATAATATTTTTTATAACAGAATTTATGATAATATTTATTACAAAAATTATAAATAAATATGTAATAAAATCTATAGTAATTTATATTAAAATTTATATAATAGCAATCTGTTATAATAACTTGATTATAATCAATTAATAATTATAATAAAAAAATAATTGAATAATTATATTTTACTACAATATAAATTTTATTGTAATATAAATTCATTATAATAATTTTTTATTGTACTATGTTACAGTAATTGCTAAAAAAAAATAAAAGATAGACTAGAAAAAAAATAAAAGATAGACTATATTACTTCAATATAATATATATTACATTTATATAATATATATTTTATTGTACTATGTTATAATAAATGATAGACTAGAAAAAATTATGTATGTACTTAATTTATTAAGTAACTCGATAAACCCAAATTTCAGATTAATGTGTTGCTCGAAGGATAGCATGACAAAATACAAATACAAAAATAAAAAATTTAATAAATAATTTGAATAAAAAAGCAAATAAAAAATTGAAAACTATACAAATCATTACTTACTCGAGCAACTCGAAAAATTCAAATATGAGTTTGACGAGTTACTCGATTCATAATACGACAGAAAATCATAAATGACAAATTGGGAAAACAGAATGAATATATATATATATATATATATATATATATATATATATATATATATATATATATATATATATATATATATATATATATTAAGTATTATCATAATTAGTTATTATAATAATTTGACATAATGATTATAATAAACTTTTATGGCACTTTGTTATAACGATTGATAAAAGAAAATAAAAGTTGCTCGAAGAATAACATGAAAAAATTCAAGTAGGGAAAAAAATAAATTTAATAAATAATTATACAAAAAAATAGCAAAAAAAATGAAAAATAGGCAAATCATCAATTAGTCGAGTAACTCGAAGAGGGAATAACAATATAGTAAATAATGGAAATAAAGAAAACACGAGAAGACATTTAACTTATGGAAATTATTACTTTCTCAGGCAACTCGAGAAACTCAAACTTTAGTTTGCCGATTTACCTGATCAATAATACAACACAACTCACAAATTAAATAAACAAAATTCCATATCTATAAAAATTTATATTATAATAATTTGATATTACCTTTTGTAGTTATTATTAATAATTATAAGATTAAATATTGTAATTGAAGTGATATAATTATTATAATAAAATTATATAATTATTATAATAGATTGATATTATAATTTGTTAAAATGTTTTATAAACTAAACCATAATATATTATAATTATTTAATATAATTTATAACAATTGTATATATTATATAATTAACTATAATATGTTATAATAAATAATGGAATAAAAAAATTTATGCATGTGCTTACTTTATCAAGTAACTGAATCATATGTGAAAAAAAAATATATTTAACAAATTATATTAGTAAAAAAAAAAATTTCATATGATTAATTTTTCAAGTAACTCGACAAATTGAAAATTGAGATTGAAGAGTATTATAGTAAAATATATATCACATAAAATTATTATATATTATAATATTTATTAATTATAATAAAGATTGATAATTGTAATAAGAATTTTTTAATTATTATATTAATTTCATACTATATATAATAATTTTATATGATATATATTTTATTATAATAAGTTATAATATATAATACATTAAAACTTATTATGCCTTTGCTTACTGTATCGGGTAACTCGACAAACTCCAAAGTGAGATCGTCAAGTTGCTCAATGAATTAGTTACGAAAAAAAAAATACCAAGAATTTATTTTCTTCATAATTATAATAATAACCATACAATATAACAATCACTAACCCAGAAAATTAAACAATTTAAAAAATTACAAGTCAAACACTGCGGCTATAATGTAAAAAAAGTTATAAATTAAGATTATAAAATTCAACAAAAGTATAATTTTGTTGGAGTATTTGACAAGTAATTCTTCGAGTAACTCGATAAAATCGAATTTAAGCATCTTGAGTTACTCGAAAAACAAAACATAGAAATAAATAGTTTCTTTTTTTTAAATTTGTTTATTTACTTTAAATGAAATATGTCAAGTAGCTCTACTAACAGTGGAAAAAATAATTCAAAATCAAATTTTGTCTAGAACTTGATAAAATATGGGAAAAAATAGTCCAACATCAAAGTTTGGCGAGCAACACAACATCAGAAAAAATCTTGCAAAAGTTTTTCGAGTTATTTGGCAAGTGATTATATAGATTTAGTTCTGTTTATTATTGTTTTGATTATTGATTTATATTAGTTGTTTAATTAAATTGATATTTAGTTGTGTTTTAGTATGTAATTAATCGAGAAACTCGGCAAGGTCAATATTGAGTTTCTCGAGTTACTTGATAACATAATAAGATGCCTAATTTAATTTTATTCTATCATTTAATATACTATATTATAATAAAAAATCTATTATATAGAATAATTATATATTAGTTTAAATTATTATAGTATATTATATTTAATTGTATCAATTATGAAAACACATTGTAATACAAATGTGTTATAACAATGATATCTATTTGTTAGAATAATTATGTCGAATTATATTATGAAAATAATTGTTTTTTTTATAATTAATAATTTTTGTATTTGTTTCCTTTTTATTTTAATTGTGAAATAAATGGAACATTTAATCATTGACCTTATTTAGCACGCTATATTTACTAATAATGTAAGTAATTGTGTTAATTTATTCAAAAAAATGATTTTATATATTTTATATAAAGATTGACATAATATAGGTTCGTATAGGAAAAAATAAAATAAAATAAAAAATAGGGAAAAGTCAAAAAAAGTGTGTCAAACCCTAGTTTTTAAATTGGACGCGTGTTAGTGAAAAGGTATTAACTATCATTCAATGGACCATTGGTTTTGTCTAAACCGTTTATTCTTTATTTCAACGTCCATTTTCAATTAAAAGTTTTCTGCATTTTAGTTTGTAGAGGTTTGAAGGAGGCAAAAATCTTGTTCGCAACAAAATTGTATTTGGGGCGTAATTTTTTTTATAAAATCATAACATCATCTTTATAAGGTATGTATTTTAATTTTGTATGAAACTATTTAATATGGATGAATTTATATGTGAATTTCTGTGTAGATATAGTTATATATATATATATATATATATATATATATATATATATATATATATATATATAAATGATTGTTATATAAGTTTATGTATTCTATTATATATACATTATGTATTTAAATTATATAGTTTATTCTTATATTTGTGGTAGAAAGCAGCTAATGAGAATGATGATAATTTTTTTTTCAGATATTGATGTTGAGTATGTGGTCGCTGAGAATCGCAGATTTCGTGGAGTAATTACACAGATCAGTAATTTTATATATGTTGATGTTATAATGGAAAATTATAATGATGAGCAGATTCAGAAATTTATGAATAGTTGTTTTGCACATTTTGAATTTTTTCATGGTAGGAGATTTTAGTTTAGTGGTAATTTGGTACATGAATTTTTGTTAAATAATATGCATACAAATAAAACAAACGAAGTGTGGTTTAAAATAAAATGTCATTTATGTAGATTTGGGATGCAGGAGTACTGTTTGATAACATGATTATTATGCCATAATAATGATGATAATCTGAGTACAATAAGAGCCTTGGCCAGACATAGAATTCGCAGAAGGTAGTTTAATAATTTTGTACATATATCCCTAAATGAACTTGAGAATGTTTTTATTAATTGTGATAATGAGGGAGATAAATATAAATTAAGGTTGACATTACTTATCGAATGAGTTATCAGGCCTATGGAGAGGAAGAAAATAAATATACAGATATTATCTTTAGTAGATAATTTAAATGTTTGTTATGAATATTCATGGGGCCGATATTCTTATTTCACACTTCTTCATTCTTTATTGACTTCTTGGGAGAGACGTGCGTTGAAGTGTATTGATAATAGTGTCGCGATTACAAAGTATACCATATATGGTTGTCTCCTCGTGTTCCAGTTAAATACATATAATTTATTTTAATATTGATTTAATGTACTATAAATATATTATGTTGTTCATGACTAAGTTTTATTTATGTTGTTTATAGATATGGATTTACGAGGCATGTCGTGAAGTTGGTGAAAGATTTGCTGAAAAAGTGCAAAATACGTTTCCACATATTTTAAACTGGGATGCACAGCATCGCATTGGAAAAAAAGCTTTGGATGTATTTTTGCAGTCAACCGAGGTTTGTGAGTATAATTTTAATTATGTAGGAGAAATGTTTAGTAGTTATGAAAGTGTTGGTTAATTTTTTGCTATGGTTTTTAGATGGGTATTCTGCCAATACTTGAACCAACCATAGAAGAGGTAGAACAACCATATTTGTACACAATGGTCTTAATAGAAGATGTAGGAGATGTACGTGTTGATGCAGTTGTTCACAATTTTGTATATGGAGACCAATGAATTGATGAAATTGGGCAAGGAATAGAACAATTTGAGGCTGAAAATGCAGCCGATCCAGATGTTGTAGAAGGATATGAAAATATTGTGTATGGGACTGAAGAATTTTATGAAGTTGAGGAGCAAATTGAACAAGTTGGGGAAAAAAATCTTGGTGAAAACCAGAGTTGGTCTCCATATATAGTGGTGGAAGAACCTGTGAATAATTGGTGTACACGAAATGTGGATGAAGGGCAGCAAGGTTATGAGTATGATCATCATGATGATTATGCTACAAATGAACAGTTACGTTCATTATTTGATGATCAAAGAGTGTATATTGATGACCAGTTTGGTAGTATGAGGGATGACCAAAGAGCTTATTTTGATTAACAGTTGGGCAATTTGAGAGATGAGCAATGGGATTATATTGATAATCAATTTCGTGATATGATAGATGCACAACGTTCATACTTTGATGAACAACTGGCAATTACAGGAGATGATTTGATGCACTGTTTCAAACAGATTGAGTCATCTGTATCTAGCAGTAGCAAAAAAAAATTTGATGAAAAAAAAAAGAGATCCAGGAATATATCGATATGAAGTTGGTGGCATTTGAAGTTGAACATAACAGTATGATTGGTAGTTTACGTGATGACCTGTGTACAAAGATCGAAAGTTCTACTGCGAAGATTGAAGAAATGTTTAAGGGGACATTGGTAGAGAAGCATGCTATTGTAGGTAGTCATAGAATAGAACATCAGGCAGCTCCTGTAAAGCAGATGGTGGATAATAAAGATAAAGACAAGAAGAAAAATACATCTTCGCCATCTAGTTGTATTGACATTCCAATACTGTGTGATATTGATGAGCAAAGACAGATTGAATTTCTTCATTGGATGTATAAATCAAATGATCAGTAAGTTTTAATTTTGTATATGGTTATTTATTATATATATATTATTTGTCTATGGTATTTATAATTTTTTTAATCTTATAAAGATGTTGTCCGATTGCGTGGTGATGGTGGCGGCATTAAATTGACAAAGAAAAAGCTAGAATATATTGAGAATCCTCAATATATATTGGCGGCTGAGGTATATCTTATTTATATTGTTTGATTTCTGATGTCTACTGTAAGGTATTAGTCTTATATTGTTATATTTGTGTGTTTTTTTTTTATAGGATATGGATAATGCCATGTTTTTAATTAAAAAAAAGATCAGCAAATTTCTCATATATATTCTTATTGAGATATGGAATTCTAGACAGTGGATTTGGAATACTTCTTCGAAGTATTGGTTCCAAAATTTTGGATTGTAACGGACAAGTTATGCGTAAAGCTCTTGTTTGTTACCATGGTTCTATGGAAAAATATGCAAATGGTTCTACTCCTAGAAGTTTTGGTAAAAGCTGGAAAACCTGTGATCATATATTGTGGCCGGATATGATCGACGATAAACATTGGGTCCTTTTCCATGTTGATATATTGAGTTGGAGGCTGACAGTTTATGATAATAATTATCACTTTTATGATGAAGGAACACTATATCGATATGTTGTTCCTTGTATACATATTATTCCAGATATGATTGAAAAGTATGTGGTTATTGATAGAGCAGAACTTGGGAAAAAGATAATTCAGCCTCTCAAATATTTCAGGAAGTCATACGTTGAAATACCGCAGACTATTCGATTTAGGTAAGGAATTAAAATAAATGTTGGTATTTGTAATGATATTTATATATACTTATAAGGTTTTTAATGATATTTGCAGCGACAATGGCTTATTTGTTATCAAATACATTGAGTGCCTTGTAGCTGGAATACCTGTTGATGCTGTCGCACTGAAGAAAATAGATCTGTATAGAGGAAAACTTGTAATAGATTTCTTTCACAATGAATTTTTTTGTCCCGAACAAACGAAATGAATAGATACTATGTTTGTGCATTGAATCTGCAATTGCTTTCTTATTTCTATTTTATTGATTGTATTCATATGTTGATATTGTATATAGTGTAAAATATGTTGGTTTTCTTTAATTGTTTGTGCAAGTTTATCAATCTATTTAGCATATTTGAGTTTTAGTATATCATTTTGAGTTGAAATTGGTGTTGTCTTGATATTTTCACAAGAAGAAGAGATAAAACATTTATTGTTTGTTATGATTTAATATTAGTAGAAACTGGTGTGAGGTATCTTATGAGCAATAGAAATAGAAAATTTGTTCAATTTATGAGTTAGGTAATTTAATATGGGATACATGAACAATGAGCATATGTAATTTTGGTATTTAAAATATTTGTGGAAGAAGTTATTTTGTTAGTCGTATTTGATTGATTGTATTTATGTTTTATGAAGTGTCAATTTTTTTTTGTCAATGTACCTGAGAAAGTAAGTATATACATATCTTATTTTATTTTATATTTATATTAGTGTGTAAATTAAATTTGTTGTTATTTGTTTTTGGCATATAAGTAATTAATTGACAATAATATTTACAACAAAAAATGCAAGTGATACTAATAATTTTGTAGAAAAATACTCTATTGTGTCAAAATGTAAAAAGTTTCTTTAGTAATTTAATTATTATATGAAAAGCGATAATTGGAGTTTGTTAAATAAGCGGAATACCTAATTTGTGATCTTATTTAGTACAAATTATTTACAACTATTGTAAATAAGTGTGTTAATTTATTCATAAAAATGTTTGTATATATTTTATATGGAATGACATTGTAAATATTTTTAGGTTTGTGCATATTTAATTTTATATTTTTCTTGATTTTAATAAAAAATTTCTATATATATAAATTTGATATACTTAGCACGTAGGTAATTGATGAACTTGACAAACTCCATTCTGAGTTTGTCGAGTTAGTTTACCAAATCTATGAAATATGTTAATTTGGTAATTTTTTTTGTGTTCAATTGAATGAAAAATAGTTGATTTCTTAAATATATGTTAATATATTTATTTTGAAATATTTGAATTTTGTAGGTTATTAATTATTATGTTGCATGGTTATTATTATAATCACAAAATATAATTATCTATAATGAATTATATTAGCTGTTTAATTAAATTTTTTGTATTTGTTTTTTATTAGCTAATTAATCGAGCAACTCGGCAAGTTCAATGTTGAGTATGTTGAGTTACTTTCTAACGTAATCAGATGTGTAAATTTTTATATTCTATAATTTAATATAATATATTATAATAAAAGAGCTATTATATAAAATAATTATATATTATTTTAAATTATTATAATATATCATATTTATTTGTATGAATTATGAAAACACAATGTAATAAAAATGAGTTATAATAATTATTTTTGTTTATCAAAATAATTATACTAAATTATATTATGAAAATTATTTTTTATTTTTTATTTATAATTATAAGATTATATATAACAAAAATTATATTAATATTTATGAAAAAAAATTATAAATAAATATGTAATAAAATTTATAATAATTTATAATAAAATTTATATAATATCAATTTGTTATAATAAATTGATTATAATCATTAAATTATTATAATAATGTAATAAATAATTAATAATATTTTACTACAGAATTAATTTTATTGTGCTATAAATTTATTATAATAATTTTTTATTATACTATGTTATAGTAATTAGTAAAATAAAATATATTCTATTAATTCAATATGATATATATTAAATTTATATCATATATATTTTACTTTACTATGTTATAATAAATGATAGATTAAAAAATATTATGTATATACTTAATTTATCAAGTAAGTCGACAAATCCAAATTTGAGATTGACGAGTTGCTCGAAAAATAACATGAGAAAATACAAATTAAAAAAAAAGTAAATGTATTAAATAATTTAAAAAAAGAAAGAAAAACAAAGAAATGTAAAATATGCATTTCATCAGTAACTCGAGTAACTCGAAAAACTCAAATTTGAGTTTGTCGAGTTGCTCGATGAACAATGTGATACAAAAGCAAAAATCATAAAACAAGAATATTTTTGTCAAATAAATTGAATAACTAATTTGAGATTTTATTTAGTAGAATTTATTTACAAATATTATAAATAAATGTGTTAATTTATGTAAAAAAAATGTTTTAATATATTGATATTTTGTGGATTAAAAAAAATTATGTATGTACTTAATTTATCAAGTAACTCGACAAATCGAAATTTAAGATTGACGAGTAGCTCGAAAAATAACATCATAAAATACAAATAAAAAAAAAGTAAATGTATTAAATAATTTAAATAAAAAAAAAATGAAAAATATGCATTTTATCTGTTACCCGAGTATATATTCTATTAATTCAATATGATATATATTAAATTTATATGATATATATTTTAATATACTATGTTATAATAAATGATAGATTAAAAAAATTATGTATGTACTTAATTTATCAAGTAACTCGACAAATCCAAATTTAAGATTGACGAGTTGCTCGAAAAATAACATGAGAAAATACAAATTAAAAAAAAAGTAAATGTATTCAATAATTAAAAGAAAAAAAAAAGAAAAACAAAGAAATGTAAAATATGCATTTCATCAGTTATTCGGGTAACTCGAAGAGTTTGTCAAGTTACTCGACGAACAATGTTATACAAAAGTAAAAATCATAAAACGGGAATATTTTTGTCAAATAAAATGAATAACTAATTTGAGATTTTATTTAGAATTTATTTACAAATATTATAAATAAATGTGTTAATTTATGTAAAAACAATGTTTTAATATATTGATATTTTGTGGATTAAAAAATTTATGTATGTGCTTAATTTATCAAGTAACTCGACAAATCGAAATTTAAAATTGACGAGTAACTCAAAAAATAACATGACAAAATACAAATAAAAAAAAAGTAAATGTATTAAATAATTTGAATAAAAAAGAAAAACAAAACATGAAAAATATGCATTTTATCTGTTACCCGAGTATATATTCTATTAATTCAATATGATATATATTAAATTTATATGATATATATTTTACTTTACTATGTTATAATAAATGATATATTTAAAAAAATTATGTATGTTCTTAATTTATTAAGTAACTTGACAAATTCAAATTTAAGATTGACGAGTTGCTCGAAAAATAATATGACAAAATACAAATAAAAAAAAAAGTAAATGTATTAAATAATTTAAATTAAAAAGAAAAACAAAAAATTGAAAAATATGCATTTCATCAGTTACTCGAGTAACTCGAAAAATTCAAATTTAAGTTTGTCTAGTTACTCGATGAACAATGTGATACAAAAGCAAAAATCATAAAATGGGAATATATTTGTCAAATAAATTGAATTTACGATTTTATTTAGTACAATTGATTTACAAATATTATAAATAAATGTGTTAATTTATGTAAAAAAAAAAAATGTTTTGATATATTTGATATTTTGTGGATTTGTGTATATTATATTTTCGGTTTTTCTTTATTCTAAATAAAAAATTTCTATAGATATAAATTTGATGTATTTAGCATGTGGGTAATAGAGTAACTCGACAAATTCTATTTTGAGTTTGTCGAGTTACTTGAGTAATGAATTGTAAAACATAGTTTTGGTTTATGATTTGTGTTGGGTTCAAATAAAAAATCATGATTTGTTAATATATTTATTTTGAAATATTTAATTTTCTGGGTTATAATTATTATGTTGCGTGGTTATTATTATAATCATTAAATATATTTCCTAATTGTTTTTCGGATTTACCTGATCGAACAACTGGACAATCTCATTTTTGAGTTTGTCGAGTTACTTGATAAAGTAAACACATGCAAAATATTTTTATTCTATTATTTATTATAATATATTATAGTAAGCAGAAGAGTATATTTTTTATGTTCTATAATTTAATATAATCTATTAGAATAAAATATATATGATATTAAATAATTAGATATTATGTTAAATTATTATAATATATCATGTCTAATTTTATTCATTATATAAAAACAGCGTAATTGTAATGTGTTATAAAAAAAATTATATATTTATTATTATAATAATAGCAACTTATATTATGAAAATGTAATATTTTTATATTTAATAATTATAATTTAATTTATAAAATAATTTATAATAATATTTATAAGAAAATATATTAAAAAAATTTATACTAAATGTTATTAAAAATTATGCTAATATTTATATAATATAAATTTGTTATAAAAAAAAATTATTTGTACAATATCAATTTCTGTAGTAAGTTGACAAATTAAAACTTAAAATTGATGAGTTACTCGATGAATAACATGCCACAAATCACAAATAAAAAAAAAATTATATCTATAATAAGTTGATATTATAACAAATTAATGTTATCAAAATTTGTGAAGTTGTAATATAATTATTATTTATAATAAAAAAATAATTATTGTAATAAAATCGATAAAATTTGTATTATAAATTTTTATTACGCTTCATTATAATAATTTATATATACAATGAAATATGTCACAATTTTATATGATGTATAGTTTGTTAGAATATTTTATAGTAAGGATATGATAGGAAAAAATTATTTATATATGTGCTTAATTGTATATGTTTAGATTTTGTAATTTTTCTGGGTTATTCATTAATATTTTGTATGGTTTCTATTAGTTTATTAATAAGAATTTCTAGTTTTGAGTTTGTGGTTTTGATATATATTTGATCGAATAACTCAGTAATCTTGATTTTGAGTTTCTCAAGTTACTTGAAAAAGTGAGAATATATATTTATGTAATTTTTTTGTAGCTATATTATTGCGTAAATTGAATTTATTGGTATTTATTTTTGACATATAACTTGTCGAGTAACTCGGGCAACTCGATTTTGAGTTTGTCGAATTACTCGAGAAATTGAATATTGACAAGGAGATGGAAAGTATGGGCATTAAGAAGGATATTGTCACCTACAATGCTCTATTGGATGGCTTTATGGTCTTTATTCTTTAACAATACATCAGTAGCCTCATTAAAACTACATTTGAGAAACCTTCATTGCCATGCCAATCCTGATGTTGCACATAAAGCTTTGAAAATATGGTATGTGGCATACAGTTTTGATTTAAAAATGCCGAAACATGTCATCGGATTATCAAATTTTGATATGTGTTAGCTACATAAATATTATATGTTATCTGAAAATTTCATATTGTTCAATGATCGTTTTCTATGACAATTTTTTTTTTCGATCCATGACTGAATGAAGAAATATGATTGACAAAAGAAAAACATTAATAAAAATGGAAAAAGGGAAAATGAAAAAATTGCCCTTTGCCAAGTAACTCGACAAACTCACTAATAGTGAAATTTTCTTTTCCCCTTTTTCGAGTTACTCGAGATACATTTGTCAAATTAGGCTTTGTTAACTAACTCGACAAAGCGAAAGATAATTTTATTATAATTTATGTTTAAGTCCCTTTGCTTTTGTTTTTGAAGTAAGTAGAAAACATATAATTTTATTTACTTTCGTTTTTCAACAAATAATATTTTTTATATTTATATTGTAAACAAATTGTGTAAATATTTTATTCCAATACTCAACAACAATTTAATTTTAATATTTTTGTTTTCCATTTTACTTATCTATGAAATAACTCAATATGATTTTTATTTTAAGATTTTTCCTAATGTTATGTTGCTCGTCAAACTTTGATGTTGGACTATTTTTTCCCATATTTTCTTGAGTTCTAGATGAAATTTGATTTTGAATTATTTTTTCCACTGTTAGTAGAGATACTTGACATACTTCATTTAAGGTAAATGAACAAATGAAAAAAAAAAAAAAAAAAAGAAACAATTTATTTCTATGATTTGTTTTTCGAGTAACTCAAGATGCTGAAATTCGAATTTGTCGAGTTACTCGACGAATTACATCTCAAATACCCCAACAAAATTATACTTTTGTTGAATTTTTTAATATTAATTCATAACATTTTTTACATCATAGCCGCAGTGTTTGACTTGTTATTTTTTGAATTGTTTAATTTTCTGGGTTAGTGATTATTCTATTGTAGGGTTATTATTTTAATTATGAAGAAAAAAAATAGTTGGTATTTTTTTTGTCGTATCTAATTCATCGAGCAACTTGGCAATCTCACTTTTGATCTTGTCGAATTACTCGATAAAGTAAGCAAAGACATAATATTTTTTATTGTATTATATTATAGTAAAATATATATTATATAAATTTATTATATATTATATTAAATTATTAAAATATATTATATTATTAATTATAACAGAGTGTAAAAAATTTTTTTTTCATAATTATATCAATTTAGTATAATAATTATATAAATTTTATGCATATAGTTAATTTATCAGGGAACTCGACAAAGTAAGATTTTAGATTACCGAGTTCGTCGATCAACTATATGCAAAAAACAGATATCAAGAAAGTACATTTAATAAATAATAAAACTAAACAAAAAACAAAATTTAAAACTTAAAAATATTTAGACGCTTACTTTTTGAAGTAACTCGGCAAAGTCAAAGTTGAGATTAACGAGTTACTCGATGAAAAATATGCCAGAAACCACAAAATCAAAAATGAAAATATTTATCTATAATAAATTGATAATAAATTTCCTTATTGTTGTAATTAAATTGATATAATTATTTTAAAAAATTTATATAATTATAATAAAAAAATTTGATTACACTTTGTTATAAATTGATAAAATAAAATATACTATATTTGAATAATGTATTATAATATATAATTATTTTGATTGATATTATAAAGTAAAAAATGAGATATCTGAGTTGCTTGACTAATTAGATGCGAAAAACAAAGAAAAAAATGTCACTTTTACACATAATATACAAAAAATATAAAATAAAAAAATCTTTGCATATGATCACTCTATCAAGTAACTTGAAAAACTCGAACTTGAGATTGCCGAGTTGAACGATGAATTATATGACAAAAGGAAAATTATATTTAATAAATATTATTAAAAAATCCAAAAAACAATATGCATATCATCACTTTTTCAAGTGACTCAATAAATTTAAATTTGTGATTGCTAGTTAGTCGATCAATTGTATGACTCCAATAACAAATATTTCTTTTATAATAAAATATAATTATACGTAATTGATATTACATTTTTATGATCATTACTAATTATAGTAAAAAGTTATTATTGTAATAAATTTGATATCATTTGTATAATATATTTTTATTATACTATGTTATAATAATTGATGAAATAGAATATAATATTATATATTTTAATAGTTTAATACAATGTATAAAAAATTTGTATGCTATATATTTTATTATTATATGTTATAATATATGGTAGAATAAATTTTTTTATACAATTGCTTACTTTATCAAGTAACTCAACAAACCTAAAAAGGAGATTGACAACTTGCTTGATCAATTATATGCTACTAACTAAAGACGAGAAAATAAAATTTTACGTTTAATAAATTGATATTAGAAAAAACTGATATTGTAATAAATTGATATTAAAGTATACTGTAGTTATTAATTATAGTGAAAATTTATTATTGTAATAAAATAAATAAAAATAAAATAATAAATTCGTATAATATTATAATAAATTTTTAATACACTATATTATTATAATTCTAAATATTACACTAATTTATTTCTACACTAAATTTTTATTACAATAAATGTTTGATTTATATTATGTATGAAATTTTAATTTTCACCAATTGGTATTGTAGTCAAGTCAGTCGATGAACTTAAATCAATTACGCAATAAAATTATTTAGATTATATATATATATATATATATATATATATATATATATATATATATATATAATTTTTGTTGATATATAATACAATGTATTTTCGAAAATAACTCATAAGCTACTAATTGTTGCATAAAAAAAATTTAAGTTTTTTTTAATATACTCTGTATAGTTATACTTTTTTTGGGTTTGTGCTTGTTATATTGTATGGATTTTATTATTTTCATAAGAAAAATATGTTATATATTTATTTACGGTAAATTTTTTTTTTCTTTTTTTTTTTTGTATTATGTTTATTAAATATACGTATCCAATAATATTAATTTAATAGCAAAAAGTAAAATTACATAAAAAAATACATTATATAGATTCGATAAATATAATTTACATCATTGCATTGTATTAAAAAAGGCTAATATCTATAAATGACAAAAACCTTTTAATATTACAAAAAAAAACATAACATCCATTCCTCAAAATGAAAAAACATATCAATGCATACACGGATATCATTAGTTTTCAAAGTGTCTTTGTCTTTCGAAACCCGTGAATGTCCATATGTTCTTGACGTAGCCAATTTCTCTGGGTTGGCTACATTGTCGGATGAGATTGGATGTTCTTCAAATTTTCTTTTCTTAGATTTAGATGCGGGTGAAGAAGGAAAATTAAGCTGTTTCACGGCACTTGGAAATGTTTGCCCATGAAGAGGCATTGGTGTGTCAGTGGTGTATGCTATATCTTTCCTTTTGTCAGTTTTTGATCTTATACTTGTAGAAGTGGTTGAAGTCGAAGGAACTGGTTTGTTGAGGAAGATAATGACATACTTGTATTTATTTTCCGAGACATTTTTCTTCATTCCTTTAATGTAAAAGAATTGGTCTTCCTCCAACGTGATTCTGATTTTTTCCTATACTTCCGATCCACTATCCATCAGTTGTTTGCTTGTGTACTGTAAGAATTTCTCCGTTGTTTCTCCAATCATAGTCTCAGACAACGAGCTTGTCGAGTCCTCTAACTCCATATATACGCGTGTCTTAACATATAAAAGAAGTTAAAAATGTTACATGTGTAAATAAATGTAAATAATAAATAATTCATGAATCATGTTATACCGTGGTACTGCAACTGCATCGGGAAATTTGCAGAAGACACATTCATATGTCTCATTGAAATCGGCTCTTGATATTTTGTTGCAGGTATTGCAAGACATGTACCAAAAGGCTTGCTTAAATACTCTCACATATGCCCGTGCGTGAATCCAGAAATATCCCTGCCCAGTTAGCTATTTTTGAAGATAAATTGTATAAATATTTTACAATAATGGAATGCATTTTTCTATATGTTATTTTAATTAGGATTAGCCTTACTCCAGATAACAGCTATGAAATCTGTTGAATCTCCGTGATATTGTTCATATCTAGGGTTGAAATATCCTTTGTTGCTGAGGATGGATATATCTTTGTCAAAGATCATTTCATCTAATTTGTCAGAATTTGTTTCAACCCTTGCACAATATATAAAAATATTAGCAATATATATATATATACCAGTTAGAGTTTGAATATAAGATAATGAATAAATAAATTGTTACCAAGATGTTAGCTCAACCACTTGTTCCAAATAAGTATTGAAGGAGAAGATGATGTTTGCCTTTGTTGAAATTGAAAGGCCTGTACATGAAATAAATATACAAATATATTTATTGAAAGAGCTAATATTGACAATAAATGTCGTAATATTCCATTGATGAGTTAAAGAATTATTGACAACATATTACCACTAAAAGATGATACTTTCATATGGTTTCCAATGATGATTTGTTTCTTGCTTAAGTTATCGGTAATGAAACGACATTCTTTCTCAACAAAATTATCCCACATGGTTAGTGACACAGTGTTGAAGCTAGTATAGAAACACAGAAAATATATGAGAAAGTAGTACATGAATTTATTTAATAATATTGTAATTATTGGAATATGTATTTATATTTGAAAATAATATATCTATATCTATATATATATATATAAACCTCATGTCAATGAAACTATATCTTGAATACATGTTTGTATTTCAAATCTAGTTTGAACAAGTCTTTTAGGTTTCACATCAATTGCAACTCCAATGATACCTAAAAGAAAAAAATAACAAATTACTACAGATGAAATGTGTTATGAATAAAATGTCTAGGGTGGACATCTAAAACGTGTAAATATAGTAATTTAAATGAATAGAAAGAAAACAATTTTTTTTTTTTTTTGTAAAATAAGAACAAATACTAATATTAGAATTTGAGTCCATGTAGAGTTCCAATTTGTTGAAAGGGACAAAATTGTATGTAGAAGATATCAAAACACTGTGGTCTTCATTGATTTCCTCAACTCTTGTTCGACTTGATATTGTCCACTGTATGTTGCCCATAGAAGCTTGATTTTCAAGCTTCGTGAACTTGACATTTGCATTTGAGACAAGATACGTTTTGCCAAAGAGTAACTTGTCTTCGTATGCTAAGATGTTGGCATCATAGATAGTTGCATGGACTTTATTTTTTTGTATAATTCCATGCATTGAAATTAGATATTTTGTAAAAAGCATGTATACAGTTTTAGCTAGATATTATTTTTTAATATGAGCAAAGACATTCTAAAGTTGTAACATATTAGAGAAAAAAAAAACGTAAATATATCATGTGTCTAAAATTAAATAAATCAATAAATATAAATAATGGATTCAAGTAATATACCTCTGAACCCATAAAGACCATATTCTGGTATTTTGTTGGGCTTCATTGAGCTGTTCTTGGAAATAATTTTTCCACAACAATAATTTTGGATGTCCAGTTTGTATCAGTGGGAGAAATATTCAGTATTAATTTATATTGTCTTTCCATCGTTTGATCCAGTAAAAAAATAAAAATTAAAATTAAAGAGTATAAATAGGTTTTCAAATTGAAATGATATTTATGCTAATAGTGAATTGTAAGAATATGTGTTAGAATATAGTACGCACTTCTATTACGTGAAATCCAAAACAAATATATCATAGTTGAACCAAACCAAGCATAGTAAAACATAGTTAAATATTAACATAGTTCCTTACATTAAAAAACATTCAACCTGAGCATTAATAACTTTCTTGTAGGTTGAACAAAAATACAAATATATATATATATATATATATATATATATATATATATATATATTGGCAGTCATAGAACATCTAGAGACGGAATAGAAGCAATCATTTTGCTTCTACAATCTTAGCTTTTTCTTTGGAGTTGTTTTCGACAATGTTTTGATTTCAGTTGTGACATGTTCTTCAATAGGTCGTTTGTTAGGAGTTGATTGGCCACGTGATTCAAATAACATGCGTTTTACAGTTCATGAAAGTGGGCAACTCACATAAGAGTTTGCCGCGCCAGAAATGAAGCTTACATCACTGCCTTCATCCATTTTATTTTCTAGTTCATTGGTCGCCCCCAAAGATGATATCTCCATCATAAAAATTATATCATATTTAAAATGGTCAATTTGTGAATCTTTCTTTTTAGCCTTCATATAAAAAATATGATTTTCTTCAACAGTGATCCGTATCTCGTCGAGAATCTGAACTTCGTTACCCTGGAGACACAATAATACTAATGTTTGTAAGTAATTTGTATAGTTTTGGTGTGTATGTGTCTAGTGTGTATGTGTACGTACTGAAGAAGCTAATTCCATAAGCCTCTTGGTAGAACGTTGCAAAAATATTTCAGCAGTAGCTCCAATCACTGTTCTATCGATAGACCCAATTGAATCTTCTAATTCAACAAATACTCTTGCTCTAGTGCAAGAATAACATTAGTAATGGAAGTTGAATCTAGGTAAGGGAGTTATGTTTGTCAATTTTCTAACATTGGCGTTGCTCGTGCGCGAGTGGATTTACAATATATGCAGTGGTACACCTCACCAGAGCTAGCATTCGAGATCTTATTATAGTTGTCGCAGCACATATACCAAAATTCTTGATTGAAAATCCTAATATGGGTTCATGCCTCTACCCAAAAGTAAGATTGCTGAATTCACAAAGGACAAAGGACTTATAGTTAATAAAATAATGTCTAATAATGAAGATGAACATAGAAAACCCCCGTAAAATAATAACAGCATATCAAAATGAAATAGTGTAGTACAAATAATTTGGAAAAGTATTCCAATGTTTATCATTAACATCATCACGATAACACATATAGATTCTAACAAAAATAAATGATGACCAATGTGTATCCAATTTTCTATTTTCATTTCAGATGTGAAAGTATGAATGGGAAAATATAAAGATAAACGGTAATTAAACAGTTTGTGCAAACTTACACATTATTGCTTAAGATTGGAGATTCATATTATACGTACTTAATAAACTCATGTCATACCCTTTGTAATTTATGCCCTGACCATTATGTATGACAAAATAGGAAGGTAAAGAAACAACATATTTTAAGATAAGTCCCATTTCCAAAGAGAATATCAAAAGTGAAACTCAGCACAACTCTTATTCAAATCAAGCACAAACATACACTCTAATATGACTCGGAAGAAGCTTTTCGTCAATGCCAATAGAATTAAAACCGTTTTAGTCTATATATGGTATCCAACTACCTACTCATACTTGCAGATCGAAGGTACTAAAATTCATATTATTTATCATTCAACCCCAGCCGGCCGTCTTGCACAACCAAGAAGAACATTGCGACCATCCGGCCGGCCAAAGAGGATTGGTTTCCAAGCATATATGGTTTGTTGGGTTTGTTATTTGCTGTGGGGGAAAAAAAAAAAAAAAAAAAAATTGGAAAGAAGGCCAACTTACTCTTATATATTGTTAGGATTAGGATATTTGAGTTTAGCCTCTGGACATAAATCATGCATTAGATTAAACAAAATAACACATAAATATTTATTATATTTATATTCCTATTTATTAATCCTATCGAATTCTCTACCTTGCAAAGTACAGAACATACACAAATTCAAACAAAGTTTTAGAGCATATTTGGCTAAACTAAACTTGTTTAATAGTCATTTAATTTTTGCATCGAACAATAAATCAACTACAAATTAATTTTAAATTAATGCAATGATTTTACAAAATCAACAAATATCATAATCACGTCTTCCACAATTACTATTGCCAAATCAAATTTCGAAAGAAAATAAAATAAATTAGTTCTAAATTTCAGTAAAAAAATTTTCTAAATGTGCATCTTGAAAACCATGTAAATATATTAGAAACGCACCTTATAAATTGAGCAAGGAATAATATTTCCTATACCACCCATACCAAGAGCCCGGATTCTTCCACATCTCATTCTTTGATACTCCATTTTTCATAGCAGTTACAAAATTACAGGCTGCGTATATGTTGGAAACAGAGATAATATGAGGAGAAAATGGCATTTTCATATATAACTTAAAACTTATAAAGGTTACTCTAGAGAAAAAGTAAATTAAGCCTGCCGCAATCACGTGCCACAACAGTCCCAGACCGAGCAAAATTATGGCAAAGCCAAAAACCCTAACCCTAACCCTAACCCTAACCCTTAGACTTGTTGTAGCTTATAAGCTATAAACACACGTCTACAAATTTCTGGATGGAATTGACAACACATCACAGAAAAAATCATTATGTTTACGTGTTTGAAAAGTAAAAAGTTGTTTTTGTAAGTTCCTCTATCAAGAACTGGGCCCCACATTTTCAAATTCCCAAGGAGCATAGGAAATTTCTAAACTAATCAGTCGGGTTCGGCAATTGAAATTGGAAAACTTTTAGCAATTCAATTATAAAATCAATATAAATTGACTGGAATAGCTCACCTGATCGCCCTTTGGTTCCGGGCAACTGAAAAACCTCTCTTCCCATTCATTTTTTTCCCGCAAATATCCCTTTGTACGCCCTTTGGTTCCAAACAATTGAAATTCTAAGGTTTTGAATATGTTTGGTGGTATTGAAATTATATTTTGAGTGTTTATATTATAAGTTGTGGGTGAATGTGTGGATAAAAATAAGTTATAAGTTGTGGATCATATAAAATGTGTAGATAAAAAATATATTTGACTAATTTGACCAATTGAAATTATAATTTAAACAGTGGCAAAATTTCAACTTTTGATTTGGGAAGCCAAGGGCGGGCGAGATCTGAGAAGTAAGAGCTTGATAGAACGTTTTAAGAAGTTAAAATAAGCTGTGGTCTCGTGAAATGAAATTTGTTGTAAATTTGTTATTGATTTTCGACTACAAATTTTTAGCAAATTTTAATTTGAATCAAACAAGTACAAGTGTCTATTTATTTGGTTTAAAAATAGTTTTTATTCAAGAAATTTTAAAAAAATTTGATGAAATGTATAATTATAAAATTGATAAAAGTTATAGTTATAAAATATATGATTAATTTTTTTTAAAAAACTATACCAAACTTCAAATAAAATATATACTTTTTTAAAGCTAAGGGAGCACACGGGTTGGCCACAAGGCCCCTCAACAAGGCGGGGCCAAGGCTCACAAGGTCCAGTGAGGGCAGATGGACTCCGCCCCTAGTTTTTACCTCGATCGTACTTTCTTTATTTCAAGGGTAAATTTTACAATACTGTAATTATATTCACACAACACTTTTATTTTTTTGCGCCATATTTTAATTATATTTAACATCTTTAATCAATAAACATTATACCACTCATGTACCAAACTTTTGTTATCACATTTTTATTCTCAATTTTTCATTAATTAGCACATCTTGTATTTGACAACGGTTTGTGTCTAAAACATTTGTTGGGAATTCATAAAAAGACTAATTTATCTGTCATATTTAAAAAAAACAATAGATACAAAAGTACGATAAAATATTTTTCCTTATTTCAAAATACGTAAACAAAATATCTCAACAGAAACCATAATGAAATGTGCTAATTAATGAAAGTTGAAGATAAGAATTCAATGACAAAAAGTTAAGATTATAATTGCAACAATGAACAAAAGTTGAAGATCTTAAGTACAATTAAAATATGGTGCACTTATAACAAATTATAGTGTGAATATAACCACCATTTACAATAAAAAAATAAAAGAATTTAAAAAATATTATTTTATTTTTTAATTATTAAAATAATGTTTTTATTTTTGTAACAATTTTTATTACATTTTCTTTTAAAAAAATATGTTACATTTATTACATTTAGAATTTAAAATGTTGAAAAGTAATTGTGGAATTTTAATATAAAAACAAATATTTGGCAAAAATATTACTTATTTCAATAGTTAACTATTTTGTTTTGCTTAAAATATTGATAAAAATTTGAAGTGGTAATTTTGACACATACTTGATTTTATATTAAAATTCCACAATTACTTTTTGAACATTTTAAAATCTAAATGTAACATATTTTTTTGTAAGAAATGTAACACAAAAAATAAAACAGTATTTTTAGCATAAAAATAAAATATATATTTTTAGTTTTTATGATATATGATCAAACTCTCATAATTTTGAGTCAAAGTTAACAATTAATTTAAACTACACATTTTATAGAACTCATAACTTTTATCAACTTTTTAACTACATATTTCATCAATTTTCATCAAAATCTACTAAAAATTTGATTTTTAACAAAATCAAATAGCCACTTAATATAGTAATTAAACTTGTTCTCTTTCTTATCATTTTCATTAAGGTTACCAACGTTATAGAGTTATTTGGTAAAGTAGATTGTACAATATTAGACGTTTATACTTCCCACTTCCCACAAAGATAGTCTTACTTTCATTTTCATACAAATTAAGAAAATATAAGTAATATAGGTAAAAAATAAAAAGTAGTTCATATTTATTGATAACAAATTACATTAAATATAAATATATTAGAAAAATAAGAAATCAATTATACTATCAATAAAAAAACTGAACTATAATTTAGAAAAAACGAATAAAAAAAATTAGTCTATTTTTGTGCAACAGAAAGAGTGTCAATTAAGATTGTTATACCGTATTTTCGAGTCAAACCAATACTACATACATACATACCAGACATACCATCAAAATGGACACATCTTGCCAATGTGCATGCACATGTACTGCTGCTATTATAAGTATGGATTCCCCATATCTCCTTTTTTAGTGTTTTTTTTTTTTTTTTTTTTATCGTAAAAGGTTGATAACCCCCAACTCCAAGGGGCCCCCCCACCACCCCTGCCCTGGAGCCACATGGGGGAGGTAAATCGCAGGATGTGCCTCCCAGCAGCCAGGGTGGAGGGAATTATGTAAGCATGAGAAATCTCAATAACTCTCGCTTTCCACAAGGAACAAATCCAGTATTTCAGGATTCGAACCCTGCACCCGAACGCGCTGAGCACTTACCATCCCTCCCCTTTGTCACTGGGGATATGCCCTGGGGGCTCCTTTTTTAGTGTTTTTATCCATGGGGATGTTGGTGCTTGATGAATTTCTGTTTCTTCTAAAATTGCAAGTTGAATTGTAATTTGCAATAAATCCACTCTTCTAGGGGAAGATCTATTTTGCATTATATCAAATTCAAATAAATAACTTTTGTAATTTCTTTAAAATTTTAAATGAAACAATTGAAAATTCAAGTTTCATCATCTCTTATCTATGAAATTTGTACTCGTATTAAACTTTTAATGAATTTTAGAAAACTTGTGCTCGTGTTGAAAATTTATTCTTCTTTTTAAATGATTGACGATAGAGGTGGTAAAATCAGTCCGGTCTGCGGGACGGCTCATATAACTCGACCTTTTGGGTTGGACTGGTCCATGCCCAAATAAAACAAAGCCAATATGGCCCGATCCAATTTTTATTTTTATTTTTATTTTTTTGCTCTTTAATACTTATCACTCATTTTGTGAATTGCAACCTCAATACATAATTTAAATAATATCAATCTAAAATGATCTAAACCTAAGTCACCAATAAATATTAGTCCAAAAATTCCAAGATTTACCATAAAATTGTTTAGATTTAATTAAATTTTAGTTTAATTTAAGTTTCAATCCAAACTATATTTGGTGTGTCATGTAAATTATTTATTTTAAATTTACTTATAAGTAAACTTTTAAATTTAAGCCAAACATGTTTATATCTCAAAGCAATAAGACTATCATACTTTTAATATTTATATTTAAAAAAAAAAAAAAAGTCTACAAATAGTTTACAATTAACAAAAAAATTATTATTTTAAAAAAAAAAATTGACGTTTATCTATTGACTAATATATGATACTCCAATTTTATAAATTAATCTATTTAAAAATCTCAAAATATATAGTCTAAATTTATCTAAGATTGTATTTGATGTAATGTATTAGATTGTATAAAAAATTTATTTAAAAAAGAAAAAAAAAAGAAAATTAAGATTAAGTTGGGCCAATAGATTAGACTAGACTAGCATACTTATGGCCCATACAAAACTGGACTAGGTCAGCCATCCATTTTCATCCAAAGTTCTCTATCCCTATTTGCCAGCTCTAATAGACAATAAATGATAAACTGTTTACAAAAAAAAAACATGTAGCTAGATTTTATTATGTGATATATGAAATCATGACATACTTTTGGCCTTATAAATTTTCCTTCAATAACTCTAAGCCAAAAATATAATTATGCTTATACCTACTCTGTATAATTAAGGCTATCTTTAGATCTTAACAAATCCTGTCTGAATCTATGGACATATTCACACAGGAGTTAAAAAGTCTTTTTGACCGAGCTAATATATTAAAAATTTAAAATTTTAATATAATTTTTTTTAAAAAAATCCTATACTAAAAAAAAAAAAAGAAATTTTTGGGTGAAAGAGGACTCCAGTATACAGAGCCTATGTATCCACCCTGCCTGAATATTTTCACAATATCCATCAAAACAAGGGATTGTGGGATGAATAAATTAATTAATCACTTGCTACTTGCTGTTGCAATTTAAGAGCTTGAAGAGGAAAAAAAAAAAAAAAAGAGAGTCCATACTGTATTATCAAAATGTTAATACAGAGAAGAGAATGTTATTTAGCTGCTCAATTAAACAATTACAAAAATTAGATAGTTGCAATAAAGAAGGTAATTGTTTAGAAACCACTCAAGGGATCGAATCGTATGAATCTTTAAGGGACACACATCTAAGTGATGATGATTCATTCGAGATCAATATTAATTTTGACTTGCGCAATTGTATCTTTTGAAATAAAATTTCAACCGAAGACGAAAGCGTTTGAGATATTCTAACACTATCCAATTCCGTTACCACTACTTTGATAGCTGGTTTTTTCTTATCATTCAAATTTAACACCTTTGAGAAGTTTAGCAATCACAACCATGAACTTTTATCTTACCTTGCTCTAAAACTTGCATGTCAAGAATTTTTTCAAGATTGTTTCCTTCCATGCACAATAGAAATTTGGGTAATTTGCAATTTTGGTCTCCAACATTTTAAATCTGTAACAAATTTACTCCTAACCTTTTTTTTAGTACCAGGCATTCTCAATCTTTCAATTTGTTACAAATCACGTCTACATTGACATATTTGATAGTTTTGCACTCCTTTTTAAATAAACAAAAATAGAAAAAAAAAAAAAGCTAAAAACAACAAAAAATAAAAGAAATTGCAAATAAAGTTCTATAACTTTTAAAAGGTACAAAATAACTTCATTTTCCCCAAAAACTCCACCCACCCCCAATGGAATAACTGGTTCGCTGATTAGTAGATCAAGATCTAATTCAGGGTAAAAAAGATTTACCAGCAGCAGTTCAAGAAAGTAGAGGAATGAGGGACTTGGAGGTATAAATCTTGCAAATTTGGAGGAAAAAGTAGAGGACAATGTTGTCCTCCGTTCGCCGATTCCACGGCGATCAAGATCAGGAAGAATGCAAATGAAGGAAAAAGGGATGACCCTCATTCATATTCAATGGAGGATCTTGTATTAAGTAGCCTGGATTCGCCTTCTTTTAGGTCATCTAGGCCTAATTCTACTTGTTCAACACCAAAAAATTTATCTCCTTCACCATCTATATCTTGTACCAAAAAGCTTTCTTCTTTGTCCTTAACCAAATCTCAAGCTAAAAGTAGTGAAGATTTGACGAGAAGAAAGAATTCCCACAAGTTTTCACCACCTCCACCTCGAAAATCTGTACTAATGAAATCAAATTCTAGCGTATTGAACGATGCAGTTTGTTCCGAAAAGCAATTAAGGCGAAGCATTAGGAGTGTGCCAACACAAGAATTGAGCGAGACAGAGTTAGATGAACCACCAAGATGAGCCAATTTCGGGTTAGATTTCAAGGCTACTAGAGTACGAAGTGATGATGTTCCATTTGTTGGAAAGTCTATTCGAACAATTAAACGCGATGAATTTCAAGTTGAGAAAAGTTCCCAAAAATATGAAGCAACAACTTTCGTTGATAGAAGTAAAGGATTTACTAGCAAATTTATGCATGAATATGTTATTTTGTGGGGTGGGTTTTGGGGGAAGATAAAGTTATTTTCTACTTTTAAAAGTTATGGGACTTTATTTGCAATTTTTTTTATTTTTTGTTATTTTTAGATTTTTTTTTATTTAAAAAGGAGGGTAAAACCGTAAAAATATATTAATGGGGACGTGATTTGCAACAAATTGAAAGGTTGAGGATGTCTGGTGCTAAAAAAAGGTTAGGGATAGATTTATTACAAATTTAAAAAATTGGAGACCAAAATTGCAAATTACTCTAGAAATTTTTTTGCTAAACCTCTTTCGTCTTCTGTTCCATCACAACATATAGGCCTTTGTCTAGTCAAGAGCTCAACAACAACTCCAAAACTCTAAATATCGCTCTTTTCTGTAAATTAATTTGAATAGAGGTATTCTAAATCTAAATATCCATATATCCTTTTCACTAGAGTAGTTAGGTGAATTTGATCGTCTGACCTCAAAGTTCCAAAGTGTGTTGCTTGATTTGATGTCTATGTGGTAGATGGGAGGGAAAATTGCATGGTGGAGATAGTAAGTGCTCGTGCCACTCATGTTGTAATTTTTAAGCGCATATTCTATGAAATAGGGAATTCAACACTCTCATTATGGATATGATCGAAAAGTGTTCCATTTAAAATAAATTCATGAACTAGCAAATGAACTTCTGTTTTTAGGCAACATCCTAGTGACTTAACCACATTCCTATGATTGATTTGCAAGAGTATGACAACTTCAATGATAAACTGTTCCACCGGGCTTACATATACTAACTTCGTCTTTTTTTGTTTTTTTTATTGCTACAATTTTTCTATCAAATATCATACCTTTATAAACTGTCATTTGTCGTCTTTAATCAAGTATTCGACTTTTATTAAAATGGTAAGTGACTTTCTCTAGCTTTTTAACACCGAAAAGTCGTGTTTTCTCAAACATACCTTCATGTGCTAATACTTGTTACAGCAAAAGATGAGAGAAAAATCAAGCCAATTCAATCAATTATCTTCTCTTACAGTCAAGGGCAAGTTGCTATTAAATCAATTATCACCATTAGCGAATCAACTGGACTGGTTCTTCTGAATAATCTGTGAAAAAATTAACAGAACAGTGAGGGGCTAACTGGTACAGATAAAAACGAACCCTCCAAAAAGATTTTACATATTATCTTGAGGGGCTAACTGGTACAGATAAAGTTGAAAGACTTGATATATACATTTTAAAGTTTAGAACCCACTCTCCGAGCAAAGTATAATATTCAGGGACGAAGCAGGTTTTAAATCCTACTTGCAATTGCATTTGTCACAAAAGAGTTGCACAACAACAAAAGTTTTAGTTCCTCATAAATTTGAAGTCAATTATAAGAACAATTTTCGTCATTTTTGTTCGATTCATTGCCTACTTTAGATCAAATGCTGTACAAAGCCGAATTCACTGTAGTAGTATTGACCCTTTACTCACTTATAGGCCAACATTAGTTTTGGAGTAACCATACCGGTCACGTCATTTTTCAATGTTCATCTTTAGAGTCAGATGGAGGGAGATCTATCCTTTTTCCTATCCTGTACGTAGATGAAACTAGTGAGAAGAGCCTCAAAACAACCTCGATGCACAAACATTACTTCGAAGATCTCTTGATGAGGGAGAAAATTGGTGCTTTGTCTGTAAAAACTTTTCGCCCGTTGCGTGAAACTGACTCAACCTTCCATGCAGGACCAAGAAGCCAAGATACAGCGGCTCCACCTATCAAGCCTCCTACCTGAAGTTTGAAACATACGAGCAAATGATCAAATTGGACCTAATATAAATGCTACGATGGAATGAAGAATATATAAACTAAACTTCATTACTACGTTCTTTGGTCCATATTAAAATCTGCTAAAAAACTGTGGTCAAAAAATGTGAAACTAAAATGTCCCCTTGACACTTTATTTTGATCACGACTTCCCTTGTTGGAACTTCTGACAAACACGAGACATTTGTTTAAATTAATAACAAATTCAACAATAAGTGCCTCCCAACGAGTGGTTGCATACAAATAATATATTCTAAAACAAGTTAGCACACACTTAATAGTTTGAAGAGAATCGTAAATGAAAAGAGAACTATATTAAGAATGGCATGGGTTGAGAGCAAATACATCAAAGAAAGTACCACGTAGTAAAAGTAAGTTAACCATACTTACATGCCCCCAGTTATCGATGCCTTTAGATAGAAGTCCAATAGCCTGCATGACGGAAGGTCAATTTCATTTGGTGAACTACAGTAGAAAAAATTAGAAGATAAATGACGAGTTAATTACAACCCAATAAATGTCCTACCAGCACCGCCTGATTCAAGCAGTTACCAATATTATGTGATAAAAACCACAAAATTTGATGATAAAAGCCTAATCTGTGCCCAAAGATTGAAATACAGGCAATGGGTGTAATCCGGAGACCTGGTTGAGGTCCTTAAGATGCACTATGGTTTCGAAGTATGGTATATAGTTTCAAAGTCTTGATCACGTGATTTAAAATAGAAATCTGTGACTTATACACAATATATTATAGGATTGTAATGTGCGTGGCGTACCATATTCAACACGATCACGTGATGCACTATGGTTTCGAAGTATAGTATATAGTTTCAAAGTCTTGATCACATGATTTACAATAGAAATCTGTGACTTATACACAACATATTATAGGTATTGTGAATCTGAGAAATGTGCGTGGTATTGTGAATCAGAGAAATCTGAGAAATGTGCGTGGTATACCATATTCAACACGATCACGTGAGCTATATGCTGGAGATCTCCCTCACTGCCTTTGACCATGCCCCTATGCCTCAGGATAAACATAGCAAAAGATCCTACCTGATTGTGCACCAGATTTAGGCAATTAAAACATACATAGAAAGGTGAGGAGAAACAGGGATGCAGAAAAGATTTCCTGGTTCTGAAAGTTCTGTAGGTTTTTAGTATAGCTTCTCATAACTGAATGAACCTTGAGAAAAGATTGAGGTAAAGATTATGCGATGAAACCAGGCATGTATAAATTTGCATCACCTTTACAAGATTTATACCGATACTGCATATTTTTGGTAACAAATGTTTTAGTTTTACATTATTACTCAACTTCAAAAGTCCACCAAGTTGGTAACTTCACGGTTCAAGAACTTACTAGTCCAAAAATAGCTCCTGATGCGCCAACAGCAGGTGCTTTGCTGAACCAATAACTCATCGCCGAACCTGATTTTCTTTAAATGACTTAATAAGAACAATTATGGACTTTTGAGGATAAGAAATGCATTGTCTATTGTAATCAGATATCAGTGTTTACTTGCTATTGCAGAGGTGACATATATCGTAAGGTATCTTCTAGGACCGCATATTTTCTCGACAGTAGGACCAACAGAGTTTAGAGAATAACAATTGACCTGAAAAGGCGAAACCTTTTTTTTTCAATAACCAGGTAGATTGTCAGACTAAACAAGCATTTCATTTGTAGTAATTCAAATCAAACCATCAGATGCACAATATTTGCATGAAGAAAGGATGATGTAGCTAGCCTCCACAACTGCCCTTTGTCTATAAGACTATTGATCTACAAGGTTATGGAACTCCATAAGAATTTATATAACAAAATCTGAATATGAATGTAATTAAATACTGTAGTATTGCTATGTCAACTACAAATTCAGACCTTTGCTCCCCAAAATAAGACCTTGCCTTCTGTAAGGGTTTGAGCTATATATACTCTGCAAATAAATTAAGAGAAAAGAATTTAACTGCTTGAAATCAGGAGGGGAATCATAAACCAGATATTTATGAGGAGACTGCTTTTCAGAGCTCTTTTCTAGGTTATCTGTATGTTTTTGCTTCCTTCCATTTCCTTGTTTTGTGTGTTGGCGGTGGGGGTGAGGTCTTTGGTGGAAGGAGTTAAAAGAAGCAGCATTGAGTTTCTGATACCAAATAGAACTAATCGTAAAGATGGTTTGGTTTGTAGCAGTGATACTCACAATACATTGGCTGCAAGAAGAATATTGGTCCACTGCCTTCCATCAAATAAGGCTCTTCTAGATGTGCTTGAGTATGGCTTCCCAATATCTTTAGAGTCACTTCTAGTTTCATCTCCATTGAAGAAAGATAAGCTCAAAAATGGAAAAGCATCGTGAGACCATTGAAAACCATTACAACCTGTAAATTGAAGCGCCTTTTCATACCACATATCCTTGAACTGAGGGACATCACCAAGACGAGAAATATTCTGTACGCCAAGCAAAAACTCGGTGAAATTCTTCCTGGTTTCAGCAATACATCGAACTACTGATGCAAGCAGAGACTTAAATGCCACCACAGTAACTATTAGTTGCTTCTCACACTTTTGACAGGTTACAACTAACAGTGAAATGCTTAACTAACCACCATAATGGGTCCTTTGTTAGTCCTAAACGATAGATAATCTATCAGGTTTAAGCACAATGGAGCTAAAAGAATATGAATATTAGATCTCCAAGGACGATCAGTTCAGTATATTCAGAAATCATTTAAAGGAACACCACCCACCCTGAACCGAAAGATGCCATATTATGGTATAATCTATCAGGTTTTAGTCACAACGTGTGAGCATGTTTCGTTTCACTTATAAGCACTGTTGTAAAAAGTTCACCTAGGCGTGGCCACTCCTCGCCTCTCGCCTAGGCCCGAAAAGCTTAAAACTTGGCCTCCGCGCTTATTAGACGTTGCTTAAAAGTAAGTCAAACTCACTTTTAAATTACTTATTTCACCCAACATGATTTTCAAAAGCACTTTTTACACTACCACAACTTACTTTTATAACTTTTAAGCACTGCCCAACATTCTCTTTTTTGTTCTCTTTTTATTTTCATGCGTTTGTTAAATCTTTTAATGCGAAATTATGGAAATTTCTCCTAATCCATAAACCTCAGGATTTCCATAAGCATCAAAGGAACTCGAGTTAGAAACCATAATTTAGTAGCAAATGCACCAGCATAACCTTAAAACCATATCAACTACAAACAAATCATATCATGTAATTTATAACAATTACCAGGAATGGATTAATAAAAAATAAAAAATCAAGAACTCTCATTACTTGCACTACATGTAATAAGGCATGGGAATGTTTTTTTTTTTTTTTTTTTCTGAAAAAATGTGGAGTACCTTGAGGGAGGAATGAAGTAGGAACCCAAGATGAAGGCGGCGGTGGTGGAAGACGGCGTTACCAAGGCGGAGAGCGGCGGCGGTGATGAGGGGAGTGGGTGTGGGACCCACTCTGGAAATGGGGATAGAAAACTTTGGATTGGGTGACAATCCACCCATTCCCTGTGATCTTCAATTTCCACACACAAAAATACAGGGCAGCAAATTCCACCCAAATTCTTTAAACAAGTAGATTGTTATTACAGAGATTGACGTGTCTCAATTTAATTGGTGGACAGGAAGACAGTCATTTTAGAAAAATGAACAACAGAGAGAAAGAAGAAAGGGGGAAAATTTAGAAAAAAATTCATTTTTTGCATATTTTTTAATTATTCAAACTTTTTACACAACAACAAAGTTTGAATAGTAAAAAATTTGATAAAAAAATCCATTTTTTGAAAAACAATCCCCACCAAACAAGCCCTTGTTTTTTTCCCTTTCCTTTTCAATTATTATTAATTTTTAATTGGGATACATTTTATAGTTTGGTAAAATCAAAATCAATTGGGACAAATTTTAAAAGCCTACAAAGAATACAATGAAATGTTAGAAAATCTAGAAAAGAAATTGACAAATATTAAAAGCCTAAAAAAATATAACGAGACAAAAAACAAGAAATTTAAAATCATACACATAATTTAATGATCAATTTTAAAAGGACGTTTTATTTTGAAGATATGTAATTTTACGATTGAGCACAATTGATGTCAATGTTTAGTCTTGGATTTCGAATAAATGTTGTTAAAAGTGACTAATTCTGTAAAATTATTTAACTTTAGTAACTAAATAAATCACAAAAATATTTTAATAATCAAGCGAATTAAAATTTCACTTAAACTTTGGTAACTCTATGTGAAATTAACTCTTAAATATATGATTTATCATAATTTTTGTTCAAGAACCATTAAAAATAATTATTAATTAGTATTTTATTTAACATCTATCATAATGAGGAATATGATCTATTGCCCACCATGTGGGCAACATGAAGTGCCCACATGCTGATGTGGCAGCATGTGGGCACTTGATGATAAAGTGCACTTTATCATCAAGTGCCCACATGCTGCCACATCAGCATGTGGGCACTTCATGTTGCCCACATGGTGGGCAATAGATCGCTACTCATCATAATGATAGCGACAAAACTTGTAAGTCACTGCTTTTATTCTATTTTATCTTGGTGCATTTTCTTAGTGTTCCCAAAATTCTCGTTATTTTTATTTTTACTTCCTGTTCGATACCTATATTTTTGGTAAAAAAAAAATAGGTTCTTTTTCAACCACCATTTTAGATTTTTCAAATCAAATTGTGGCTGAAATAACTAAATTGTCATTCATTTGAAAAATATAACAATTTTGATATAGAGCAATATGATCATTTCAGCCACCATTTGGTTTGAATAGTCCAAAATGGTGGCTGAAAAATCCCATTTTTTGGCCCAAAAAAAAAAAGGGTATTGAACAAACTCCTAATAATTTTTTTCGATGTTTAACATATATAGATATGATTCTCTTTTTATCAACAAGGAGAAAAGAAGAATTAAAAATTAATAGGATGAAAGTATATTCTCAATTCCATGACGAATTTTATGAGAATTTTTATTGTAAATTTCACGTGGTGAGAAATGAATTACATAGAAAAGTAGAAAACAACTTACCTGCTAAAAATGGCATTAAATGTTTCTCCGAGGATTAAGACATCACATTAGAGAGAGCGAGCACACGCTAAGGAATCGACCAAGAGCGCCATAAGAAATTATCTATTGAGTATACAAATCATCGTTGTTAATTAATTAGACCTTAATGTGATTTAATAAATTAAATTTAAATATTTAAGACTAAAATTAAATAAATAAATATATTGTTTTTAACATCTTAATTTTTAAAAAAAGATGGTGGGCATTATCTTACCTCCATGAACCGCATTACTAATTGAATTATCTAGAAAATCCAGACACAGATTCGCCCAATTCAACACCATTTCAAAAGGCCGCCGCAGAGAGAAAAACCGGGTCCATCTCCAGTTTTCACTCGTCACCGTTTCATCACCAATTTCATTATAATTATATTGAAAAATATTATTATTATTATTTGATAATCCTTGCAATTCAAAACGACAAACAGGACAGGTATTGTGCATGTTCAGCCATGGCAGAATGCATTCAGAGTGATAAAAATGTTTGCATGGCAGTTGTCTCGCTTCTGTTCCAATCTCAAATTCATCCTTGCAAATGGGACATTGTGAATCGTCGTTCGCCAAATGCTCGGCCGTCAGCACCACCACCGGCAGTGCCTCCACCGCCGAATCAAGTGCCGGAGGTTGCCCAGGCGCCGTGTTGTTCTGAGTCAGCTGTTGGATGAGCTCGTTGGAGATCCTATAATTTCCATGGTACAAAGTATGTGTTGTGAGTCATATCTAAAAAAGTAGGAGTAGCAAAATTCTCTACTTAAATAATTGGGACGGAGACGGAGAAAATGATTCTAACCTCGAATTAATCGAATCCGTCCCGAATTTTTTTATTTTATTTTATTTTTTATATTTTTACATTTAAAGTATTTTAAAAATAAAATAAAAAATAAAAATGAATAATTAATTAAATTAGATGGTAAATTGGGATATTTTAATTTCCACCTAAACCTATCCCACTTCCTGAAAATCTCTTATGCCCGATTGCCATCCTTACTTAAAATTAAAACAAAATGAAAACTTACATATTTTCATTAGGGGAAACAGGTCTTGGAAGGTGCTCAGGGCCTATAAATTGAAGCAACACCAAAGCTTGGTGCCTTCCATGATTTCCTTCATCAAGATTTGGATGTTGCCTAATTGGTGGATCGAACATTTGAGCCAAGGAATCCAATATCCGGGCCGCAGGGGATGGTTCCAGCCCATTGTCTAAGCCAAGTCTCGGCCTTGACATGTCGAGCTCATACTCGACTTGTCCTAAACAGTAAAGACACAATATTTCAGCTGGATTGTTAGTTGTAGTTCTTATACTTCGTTGGCAATGTCGGCACCAATAGTAGTGGTACGTTCTGAGTCTCTGAATTCCATTAACCATAACACGACCACGATTAACCATAATCGGCATACTTATTAATTATTTGAACACTAAATTCAGCAAAGAGTGGTGGAAAAGAGAACATATTATGGGAGGTTTTTATATGTAGATAGATTGTGAAGAGAAGAAGGAAAGGTATGGCTTTTCAAGAATTGCAGGTTTCTTTTCTTGATTCTTCATGTCTCCTCTATCCAAAGCAAAGGATGAGTGAAAACTTAAGGAATGAGAAAATCTTATTTTCTGCAATCCCTTTTCCTTTTCAATCGTAATCATCTGGTAGTGATAAACCCTTTTTGTTTTCAACCTCAATCCAATTCCTTGTCGTTTACACTTGACACGTTCACGATTATCACAAATGAGTAAAAGTGAAACTTGTAGTTAATATGTTCGCTTGGTTTGCGATTTGTGTTAATTAAACTAGCTCAAATGAAATTATTTTTATTTTTTGGTTAAACTGAAAAAAGAATTTAAAAAAAAAATAATACAAAATTTTTAAATATTTGTATCAAACAAAACAAAAAAAAATTATAAGATTTGGGTAGTGGTTTAGTGGTTAACGTTGGTAGTTTATAAGTTTCAATCTGGGTTCGATTCTTCTTTAGTCCATTTTTAGTGAGTATTATAATTTCTACTATATTTTATGATTTTTTCAAAAAAAAAAAAAAAAAATCTACTATATATTATGATTCTTCTCCGAATTTTTTTTCTCAAACTATAATTATTTAGCCAATTTTTATAATAATTTAATATTTTTTTATAAGTCATAATCTTTAAAAAAAACTTACAAGAACTCATTACATAAAAATATTCTGAAACTAATTAAAAAAAAGTTGTTGTTCCATGATTTTTTAAATCTTTTGTTTATCATTTAAATCATTTTGAAGTGGGTTTGGGCTTTGGACTTATATTTGGGTATGGGGTAATGTCTATTAAATTAAGTGATAATTTTATCATACACCACAAAATATAAAATAATTTAAAAAATATTATTTAATTTTTTTTATTTTAAAAATACACTTTTTTATTTTTGTAACACTTGTTGTCATATATGTTATGTTTGTAAATAACAAATGTAATACATTTATTGTAACTAAATTAACAAATGTAATAAATCGTGTTATAAAAATTGAAAATAATATTTTTATAATAAAATAAAGTATGTCAGTATTTTAAGAAATATTTTATTTATTGTGGTTATTTGTGAAAAAAAAAAACTTTTATATTAATTGTTTCAATCTTATTTTGGCTGGACTTCCAAAATTTTCTTTCAAATTTTTTTTTGGGCTGGACTGATCCGCCCCTGCTTGTCGAATGCATGAAGTGTGATTGTAGAAGATTGTGGCAAATGAAGGCCGTGATTTAATATTTTCTTGAGGTAGCGCAATACTCGTTTTGCAGTTGTCCAATGAGTAGAGGTGGGGCAATGCATGAATCGAGTGAGTCGATTCATTGCAAAAGATATGTTAGGTCTATTAATGGAAAGTTACGGAGGAGCTCCCATCACTTGGCGATATTGTTTGGCGTCCGTAGGAGGAAACCCATCATTAATGAGTGTCAATATCTATGTTGTGGAAAGAGGGTTGTACACACCCTTGGCTTCATGTATGTTTTGCTTGTGCGATAAATCAGAGATGTATTTGTGTTGAGAGAATAGTATTTTATGGTTGTTTCGAAGCACCTCCACACCAAGAAAGTAGTGCAGTTCACCTAAATCCTTAAGAGAGAACCAAATGGAAAGTGAGGAGATAAGATGTTCAATAATTTTGGTATTGTTTCTTGTAATGATAATGTCGTCAACATAAGGAGGAAAATTTTCAATTGCCCTTGACATAAAATAAATAGAGAGGCGTCAGAATGTGAATTCACAAACCCATATGATGCAAGAAAGGCTCACTACCAAAAAAAAAAAAAAAAACAAAAAAAAAAAGAACTATGGGGACGACACAAAATTCATCTCTATATATAGTATTTATAGGGACGACAATAAAATGTCGTCCTTAAATATTGTGATAATATTGTGATAGCTATGGCAAGAACAAAAGTCGTCCCAACACACAGTAGTCGTCCCTATAGGTCCAACATCTATAGAGACGACTTATTTTGTCGTCTCTATAGAGTATAGACCTATAGAGACAATACGGAATGTCATCTCTACAGAAATAAAGTCGATTAATATTGTCTTTATAGCCTAAAAAATTCGTCCCCATAGATCATAAGAAATGGCACCATTTTTCCCACTTTATAAGCTACTGGGACGACTGCTGTCATTCTAATAGCGTTAAAATTCGTTCCTACATGTCCAATATCTATATGGATGATTTAGTTGTCGTCTTCTTAGATTACAGATCTATAGAGACGACAGAGAATGTCATCCCTACAAAATCAAAGACGACTATTGTCGCCCCAATAACCTAAATATTCGTCAATGTAAGTCTTAATACCCTCAGCATATATTGGCGGGATTTTCTCGCGCTCAATTATAGCAATTGGGACATAATGTCCTCTCTATAGATCCAGTCTACAAAATGCCAACAGAAGCAACATTTCTCTTTGAAGTCTTAGTCTACAAATTCTACCATTTTGAATCTCTCTTTCTCTATTGCAGTCCCTCAGTTTAAAGGCCTTAGTTGCCGTCTTCAAGAGATTCTTGGTCAGTCAAATTTACGTATTTCGCTTATATATTTAAGATTTAGTTTTCTGTTTTATTTTCTATTTTTTCTTTTATTTTCACAATACATTGCACTTTCATAAATCTTAGAATACCGTTTGAAGATTAGTTTGTTAAGCACACATAACCTAATTTTGGGTTGTTTGATATTTACAAACTAATCTTTGAATTGTCCTGTTTCGGACAGTTTGACATTGATTTGTAAGTTACGATTTGTGTTATCATATATTTTTTTGATGATTGTCTCGATTATCGCGTATGATTTTTGGTATTGTCTCCATTTTATTCTCCAGGTGTGGACTGTGTTTCAAATACTGCGCGCACTTAGGAGAATAGAAAGGAGATGTTGCCAAAATTTACACGTGAAATATAGGCAATAACAGGAAAAATTAACACAACTCGTAAATTACAAATCAATGTTGAATGGCTAGGGCCCACACCTAAAATTAGTATTGGAGCGGCAAAGAGTTAGGACATTCTCACACCACTTGTATACTGCACTTAATTATTGTTATTTTTTTGGTGTTGCAGCAAATCTAAAGTAGAAATGGAAATCGATAAGAGTTGGATAAAGTTGAATAGAAGACAGGCAAAGTCTGCAGAGTTTTGGCATGGTCTGAAAGCGTTCATAAACATGGAGGAGATAGTGGAGATGAGCCTCCACATCAGCATGCAATAGGCTACATGCTAGATAGGTAAGATAATTTTTTTGGCAAAACATAGTGTGTATTCAAAGTGATTTACATATTTAACCATTTTTTTTTGTGAATTCGTAGCTCCTGCAGCTAAAAAACGGGGTCCTTCTAGATCGCTAAATCTTGTTAAACTATTCCAGTCTAACGGGAGAAAATCCCTCTCCATAGATTTTGATACAAAAGAGTGGATCTATTGACCTACAGGAGAGAATCAAAAATACTTATCGAGGGTTGTAGGGACATGTGTGAGACAATTTGTGCACCCCTACTTTGATAGATGGGCAAATGTTCCAGAGGAACAAAAAGCCCGTGCCACTGGCTACATATACATAAGTGAATTAGCTGTCATTTTATACCTTAAGTAATTTTAATAAAGTCTAACTTGAATGACTTAAACAATATTGATTTGCTATAGGAATTCTTCGACGTCAATCCAAGGCGCTACTCCAAGGTTGATTACCAGCTCGTTGTTGATGGTATCGAAGATACAGTGGTCCGAAAATATCGTCAGTACAAGGCCAATGTGAATGCATACATAAGAGATAAATGTAGTGCTGTGGCTGACGACAGACGTATGGAAAAAGTGCATAGAGCGCTCATCGAGTAAAAAATGTAAGGTAAGCACAATTCATTTAATTGAATTTTTATTAAATATTAATATTAACATTCTATTAATTTCAATTAATTTTTTATAGGATATTTCAATGACGAACAAATTGAACATGGAAAAAATAAATTACACTAGCCTGCAGAGGTCAAAAACTATCGTTGCTACGCGTTTCGATATGGTAACATATGTTATTTTTAATGTATTTTCATTTTCAAATTATGGAATACATTTGAGTTAGTCATTTAATACTACATACTTATACAGCAGGACCGCCAGACCCAGGAGTGACCGAGTGTCATTGAAACTTTCAAAGTCAACCATCAAAGAAATGGCGAGTGGGTGAACGAAAGGAATGCGCAAGATTATGTACGTAAAAGTTAATACAAAGTGATGTATTACTGTTAATTTTTTGAGTTTCACATTTAATTGACAAATATTTTAAATTTGATTATTTAAGGAAAAAATGGTGGAGGAACGGGATGAACAAAGTAGCAAGCTAGCTCCACCGGCGTGGCAGTTAACGAGCACGACGTTGTTCTTAAGGTCCTGGGAGAGAGGAGGGGACACCGACGCGCAGTTGGACGGGTTCTGAGGAGCACTTCCCGCTCTCACTCGTCCACTACGACATTGCGGGACCAACCCAGTACCAATCAATCTACTCTGGATACCAATGCGTTGAAGTCCAAAATGGGGACATACATGCAGCAAATGAATGAATTTATCATGCAGTTTACGAGTAATCTGCAATCTGTCATGCCGGGAATTCAGCTGCCGACATCGATACTGCCACCACCACCTTCGCCTATGCATGAAGAAGATTTAGATTCTTCGAACGACGAAGATTATTTATCTGATCTTTAGTCTTCTTCTGTCTATCTATTTTGAGTTGCGGATACTTTTGTTTTTGTACTTTATGGTTATTTTGTGTTGGCAGTTTTTGTTTTTGTGCATGGTTTTTTAGGTTGTTTTGGTACAATTTGTTTTTGTGCACAAATAGGATAATATAATTGATATTATTTAAGTTGTTTTTATTTAAACATTTTATTTGTGTTGGTACACTTTTATTTAATGTTTCTATTAAGTCATTGTTATTAAATAATTTTAATTAGTATTGAAAGCGTAATAATTACTAGAATCAATAAATTTTAAAAAAAATTAATTAAGACGACAAAAATTGTCCCTGTAGTTTTTTCGAAACCAAATACGTGCCAATAATTTTTTCGAGACCAAACACGTGTCAATATTCAAATTGAAAGTGGGCATAAAGAGACGACAAATGTCGTCTCTATAGATTCAACATATATTGGGACGACAATTTGTCGTCTCAATAGATTAGTTGAAATGAATATTTGGACGATAGTAAAAGACGAAAATAAGGACTATATGGACAATAAAATGTCGTCCCTATAAATCGTGAATATATTGGGACGACTATTGTCATCTCTGTTGACTTACTAGGACGGAATTATTGGGACGATTATGTCGTCCCTTTAGCGACGACAATTCTATCTATAGGGACGACAAAAAGTCGTCCTTATAACTCTCTTTTCTTGTAGTGGCTTTCGATTCATTGTACTACGTTCATGGAGCTTGACGTAATTCATAAATTGCTTTGGGAAATTTGCACACATAATCAGAAATTTGTGGAGGTTGCTTCATATAAACATCATCTTCAACGGTACTTTGATTATGTACCTAGCGGAGTTCTTGTTGTACAATTGTTGTTGTGTTTAAATCGCAAGTGTACGATATCAATTTAACAAGTGGTAAAATAGATCTAACGAGTCTGGACCATTGTTCCCACGAAAACTATTTTATTTGAAGATTAATTTAACTAATTCTACCTCTTATTTGATGAGAACAAATGTATTGCAAAGTGTTGATTTATATTATGAGTATCTAAAAAATAAAAATAACTAAACAAGTAAATATGATGGTTAAAGTGTTGGGACTCACGATTTCACCTTGTCAATTTCCAAATTTTATACGATTGAATTCACTAATTAAATCAATTTACGTCTCTCGGGTTCAAATCAATCGTATTCAATTAAATCAACTTATTATATCTATAAGTGAATCTGAATAAGCCTTAATTAAATGTATTTAAAACATAAGAATTCAATTAAGGGCTACAACAATAGCAAAAACACATCTCTACTTTTTATCCAATTGCAGGATTTTTCTACGTGATCTAAATTAATAACTCACATCTCGGCTCATTAAAATCTACATATCAATGAATTAGTGATCAAGTAATTCAATCATGAAGGGTAGAATTAAAAATCAATACATAAATCCATGAATTCCATAAAACTCGAGAATTGAAATTAAAGTTTCAAACTAGGTTACCTACCATTCATTCCAACTATAAGTTAAGTTACTCATCATAAAAGAAGAAAAACAAAAGAATGAATTGAAATTCATCACCGAATTTGAAAGAAAGACGAGAAAAAAGTGATATATAGCACCCATAATTCTCATTTTTCAAGCCGACGTATTCAAATCTTAGTTGTAATTCTCTTATCTTCTCTATGCTCCACCTCGTTTCCTTGATTTTCTAACCCCTAATCTAATCTAGATTATGTCCTTTTATAGTTCCTTCTCAGTACGAGATAAATAGAAAGCAACAATCTAAAGCATTAGTACCGCCCCATTGGAATGCCACTTTATCACATTACGTCTTTAAACTCGTTTTAATTGAAAATGACATAATACTCTTGAATCTCAATTTTAAAAAATCAGACTTTTTTTTTTTTTACGTAGGCAGCGGTTATACCGCAGCAAATAGAAATTTGTTTGCCACATTTCCTTTATTTTTCAGTTTAATCCCTCAACTTTCAAAATCGAGCACTTTAGTCTCTAATTCAAGTTTTTCGTGCATCTTTGGTCCCTTTTGCTCCACTCTTCAACATTCATCCAAAAACCTTCCAAAAGCTTCCAAATTAGTCCACAAACTTCTTTATTCATCCAAATTTAGTCCTCCTCAAGTTTCAAAAGTGTGCAATTCAATTCTCAAACTTTTTGTAAGTTAAAATACACTCTTAAAACTTGTGACATTCCTCCAATAACTCTCTTAATGATTCTTATCACTTCCTTGCCATCATGTTACTCTTCAAACGCTTCCGATCAACTTCTATTTAAGGTCGAATTCTCTATTTTTGCTCAATTTACCTCTATTTTTGGGTTTCACATACAATGACAATATTTATACTAAATTAAGTAAAAATATGCTTAAATCATAATTATATATCAAACTTATAAGCTAGGATAAGCGTGAAAAACTCACATGGACCATAATTGAATGATAATTGGGACGAATTTATCTCGAGTTTTACCTTCTTTTTTTAAATCTAATTTTGGTCAGTAATTTTTGGGCTTTGAGATTGAACATGACTTATATTGTTGATATAGTGTGTCCTTAGGCTCTTAAAATATAAAATGCTATCTATTTTAAAGAGCTAACTCATAAAATTTTGTTATAAGAGACTTTCCGAATTGATTTTGTAAAATATAGAGAGTGTGTTTGGCTCTCCAAAATAAACTTTTCAAATTAATTTTTTAAATATAGAGTGGATTTGACTCTTCAAATTTGGAAACATACTCTCTATAATTAAATGTATTCAAAAAATTCAATTTGTAATACTCCATATAATGATTGAATTAAATAGCGTATACAAAATAAAATAGAAAAAATATATATATAATAATTAAGAAGAAAGCATGTTAAAAGAAAATAAATAAAAAGATAATAAATATTTATCGTGAGAAGTAAAATAAAGTGTTAAAGATGAAGAGACTGAATACTTTTTAAATTGCCTAATATGCTCTTTATAAATAATCTTTTGGATATATTCTAAATGTATACCTATGATGCATCTACTTGTAATTTTTTGAGGGGGACAAAAGGGTTTGAGTCTTTAAAGCATCTACAATAAATGTGTTAATTCAACTATTAGTGTTAGAATCAAATTTATTTTTACAATGGACGTTTTAGTATGTTAGCTAAAAACATTTATTTGTGTAATAAATTAACTAGTTTATTAACTTTAACTAGCATTTTAACTAGCTGACGATAAATGTGTTAATTAATATTTATTTTATTGGCTATATAGTAATATTTAGCAAGTTAAAACTAATCAATGATGACAACGGGGTGGGCAATACCTAGTCAGACAAAGCTAGTCACCTTAGTCTACCTTCCTTAGATCAACCTTTCTTTCCATTGTTTGGCTTGAGCTCGCCTGGGTTTTTTTGGAAGATAGGTGGGGACGGAGATTAATTTACCACATTGTTTAATTAATTAATTAATTTTTTAATATTAATTTCTATATTTTTAAACATGGTTTAAATTTTAAAACATAAAAATAAAATAAAACAAAAAATTCAGGATGGCGACCATAATCCCTCCTATCCCCGTACTTACCCCGATTACATAACGGCGGAACAAAATGGGACGAGTTGAGGACGGAGTATTTTGTCATCTTAAAATTAACACATTCAATGCGGATGCACTTGTAGCTTTATGTTTTGTTATAACACTAAAATACTTTATTTCCATTTCAGTTTGGGCGTTTTGTTTTGTTAAATTAAAATCCAATTCAATTCTCCTTCCAATTCAGTCTACTCAAATGCCGTTTGCTGTATCAGCTTAAGGTTAAGCTAAGTGTACGGATTTGGACTTTTTTGAAGTACAGAGACCAAATTGAACCAAGCCCTAAAGTTGAGTGACTAATCGGGTATTTAAACTAGCACGTGACTCGTGGATTTTTGTTTGGTGTCAGCACATACCACGACAATGCAATAAAATCCCATCCGTTCCTCCACCCCTTATCCTTCCTTTGCGGCGGCGCGGGATGGGCACTCTCTACACCGCCGTCCACTACTGGCTAGTTGACCACCCAACCATCAGCCAATACGAATGGATTGCCGGCCAAACCTCCGGCGCCTCCCCGCTCTTCCTCACAATCACCGTCCTTGTCTACCTTACTCTCACTCTTACCCTCCACCACTTCCCCCTCCTCCCCACTTTCCCCGCAGCCGCCCTCCGTCTCATCACCGCCATCCACAACCTAATCCTCTGCCTCCTCTCCTTCCTCATGGCCTTCGGCTGCACTCTCTCCACCCTCCACCAGATGCCACCCAATGACCCCACCTGGCCCATCTGCTTCCCCGCCGGCCGCACCCTGCCGAATGGCCCCACATTTTTCTGGGCCCACGTCTTCTACTTCTCCAAAATCCTCGAATTCATCGACACTCTTCTGATCCTTCTCAGTGAATCCCGCTCCCGTCGCCTCTCCTTCCTCCACGTGTACCACCACGCCGTGGTGGTCGTAATGTGTTACCTCTGGCTCGCCACCGCGCAGTCGCTTTTCCCGGTGGCGCTCGTCACCAACGCCTTCGTGCACGTGGTAATGTACGCCTATTACTTGCTGTGCGCACTTGGGATTCGTCCATGGTGGAAGAGGTTGGTGACGGATTTTCAGATTATTCAGTTCGTTTTTAGCTTCTTGATTTCGGGTTTGATGCTGTACTACCATTTTACCGGTTCGGGTTGCTCCGGAATCTGGGGGTGGTGCTTTAATGCAGTTTTTAATGCCTCCCTTTTGGCACTTTTTGTTGATTTTCATCTCAAGAATTATGCCAAGAAAAAAAATAAAGAAAAGCGGTTGTGAATTTGAGTGCATTTATTTCGGATGTTTTCTTTGGGATAAACACAATGAAATTGCTCTATCTCATCTCTCTTTCATTATTGATTTTTCTTTACTCATTCTGGCTTATTTTTGTAAACAGATCAATTTTTGTTTGATAAATATTGGCAGAGATCAAATTTGCTTTTAAGCACGATCAAACATGGCTTTACAGTTGTTATATTGTTTAATAGAGGGTATCCATCTTTTCTCTCAAATTCCTTTGAATGGAACTTGATTCTATGACAGTTGAATTGATACTTGAGCAACTTGGATCTTCAAGATTTGCTTGTGAACTGGAGTGGCATGTTTGGTATAAAGAATTAGACAATCCGGAATAGTTTTAAAGTAGAAAAAAAGTTAATATTTTGTTCATGATGCTGTCCAATGTTAAGCATCGAGTATCAAACATGCACGGGTGTTTCAAAGCCAGTTATTCTTGTAATACGCTGTATATAAGGCCTATGTAAGAATGACCATAGGGTATGCGAAGAAATTGGGTTCCGGCTTGGAACGGGGCGAACTTTTGAAGCAAGACAATATGGTGAAGAAAGCAAAAATAAAGCAAGCGAGATCAGAACTAGACGAGACATATAATGCCTATTTCTTTTATAGTTTTCAATTGGTGGATAAGTTGGTTATGGACATGTCCACCGTGAGTCTAGATCCTTTATCACTGTCTCTTTATTGTCCCTCCATTAAAAAAATAGTTTCTCATAACAAATTTACCCTTCAGCTTCAAAGATCTTGACTTAGCTCATGTTTGTCAAAATTTAAATTATAATTTAAGTTGGTTAAAATAGTCAAACATATTTTTTATCTATACATTTTGTTAATTTACTATTTACTTATTATTCACACATTCAATAATACTTATAACTTACTATTAACTTATTATCCACATATTTATTATGACCGACAACTCACTTCTTTTCAGTGCTATATGGTTGAGATAAAATGCCTCGTTTCCAATCTTGTGAGATCGGTTGAATGAATTTTTATGAACTAGAAGGGCTTTGCCTCCAAGTTTTGTAGTTAATCTTTATTACGTAATTTTTGGGGGTTTAACGTTGTCACTTCATGACATTGGAGAATGTTTTTATTCTTGAAGATGACATAGGAGTTTCGAACAAAAGTTTAGGTTAATAGCAATAAAAGGAAAGTGGGGAAAAAAAAACACCAATATGTTTGTTAATAGCATTTAATTGAAAAGCTGATGTGTAAATTTTTTATGACGTGTCATTTTTTTATTGAGGATCAATGTCTGTTTTTTATGATAGGCACAACTATGGAGCTTGAACTTACTAATGAAATTATAATTTTGAATAGATATTAAATCTTCGTAGAGTTTATATGATTCCAATGGTTCGAATAATATTTTGATACGTTACTTTTTTCTTTTTTAATTGACGAAGCTCTAAGTTGATCGAGTGAAGTATGATGTGTTAGTTATCATCAGTCATAGATGCCAAGCCCAAGAATCATGCCTTCAATTTAATGTTTTAGTGGCATGGATTTGATTTAGAACAGTGTTCAGTTTAAATTTGGTATAACTCTTCAACTTTCAAAAGTGAGTTTTTGACGTGCTATATTCTCAACTAGTTTAATCTTTAAATTTAAGTTCTACGTGACTATGAACGGCAAAATATCTCCCATCTCCATCTTCATCCTCATCTTCATTCTCATCCTCCCAAGATTAATCGGGGCGGAGACAAAAAAGATGGTCCCTATCCTGAAATCCACATCCGAATCTTATATATATATATATATATATATATATATATGGGTAAATAGCACAAAACGTCCCTACCTATTGAGGGTATTGTGGAAAACGTCCATACCTTCAAATTTTTGGCATTTTTGCCCTTACCTACTGGATTTCTTGTGCAAAAGGTCCTTCAGTCCAAAATCATAGGGGTAAATTAGTCCAACCACTTTTTTCACATATATATTACTTCTTTTAAAATTGAGGGGCTTCCCATGCAATTTCCAAAATTGCACGGCAGGCCCCCGTCCCCAAATCTTCAACATATATCCTAGGAGCCGAAGGCTTCTTTTCACCCTTTTTATCCACGTTATTCCCATTCTGCATTTTTGGGCAAGTAAACATAGGCGAAAATGGGGTCCAGGTTGTTCCCGATCCGCTATTTTTCTCCATATTTTCCATTGAAACACCCAATGAAAAAAATCCCCAGCAATAGAAGTACCCCTCTTGCCCATTTACAATTGGCGGTGGTGATGGAATCACCACACCCTGAAAGGCCCTTTTACAATTCTGACAGCGAAGGGTACACTCCGCATACACCCCAGGATACTCGTACATATGATAACAATAAGGACATGCAGTCCAGAAAGTAGAGCCACCATCATTTGAGGGTACATCCACTCTCTCCTCCTCCTCCTCTCGTGTATCCATTCTCTCCACCTCTTGTTCATCCATTCTCTCCTCTTGCATATTCTCATTGGCATGCAGATTATGATTTGACCCAGAAACAGTAGGTACATTACCAGTGAAAGCAGGGTAGTTTTGCGGTGGCTGTTTATTCAAGGGTTCTTGAGTCGACACTGAACCAGACCCAAAAGCTATATTAGTACCTGAATTAAAATTAATGAAATTCTGCGATGGGTTGCGGCTGTGGCTGCATATAGAAAGCAAGCTCCTTGTCGAACAAAGATTTCTTCGAAGGATTGGAAAGCACAGTCCAGGCATCCAGCACGAGGCGGAAGGCCTGGTCAGCAAATGGGAACTTATTCTTGTGTGGGTTTAGAAGGAGAGCCAGGCGGCAGTACTGAGGCGCTACGAGTTCCGAGTCACGGCCCTGGTGGGGTGAGACCTGAAGAATCGAATACCAGTTCTGCAGGTTGTTCCCGATCCGCCGGTCTCCAGAGAGGAGCGTGTCAGCCACGGCCAGAATTTGGTCGGCGGGTAAGAGAGTCGGGTCAGAGTCACGCGCCCGGGTCGCAAACGACTTACTCCCCATCAGGTCACGCTTCGAAAGAAGCTTTTCCGCAATCGTCAGCCACCGCAACGCCTCCGCTCTTGTGGTTGTCGTCGGAAAAAATGGGTGCTCCATTTTTATCCTTAATTTTTCCGAAAATAATTATTTTTATTTCTTCTCCTTATAATTGGAGAAGTGAAGTAATATCTTGAATAGAAATGAATGGGATACTGGGCGAGTAGTGAAAGATGAAAGAGGTGAAGTGAGTATTTGACAGAAAAGGCCTCGAGTTTTAAGGAAAAGAAGAAAGTGGTAGTTGGGATGGGGGCTGCCGTGCAATTTTGGAAATTGCATGGGAAGTCCCCCAATTTTAAAAGAAGTAATATATATGTGAAAAAAGTGGTTGGACTAATTTACCCCTATGATTTTGGACTGAAGGACCTTTTGCACAAGAAATCCAGTAGGTAAGGGCAAAAATGCCAAAAATTTGAAGGTATGGACGTTTTCCACAATACCCTCAATAGGTAGGGACGTTTTGTGCTATTTACCCATATATATATATATATATATATATATAAGTTTTTATGTTTCATTTTTATGTTTTTAAATTTAAATCGTAATTAAAAAAATAAATAATTAAACATGACGATAAATGAAGATATTTTAATCTTCGTCCCATCTCCCAAAAATTTTTGATGGGCCGGGATGGGAGGGCCGCTCCGACCCCACCCTCCCATCCTCATCCAGTCATGTTGCATCTCTACATGGGATCAAAATTGTTAATGTGGAAGTTAAAATTGCATGCGATTTTCATATGATTTAAAACTAGAAGATTCAATTAACATTAACATTCCTCACCAATTCAATTGAAAACCATGTGCGAGTTTGGTGCCCATATTAACAGTTTCGTCACGTAGACACATAGATTCATAGATATAAATAGGTTGATGACTTAGAATTTCCCTTGCCTATATTCATAAATAAATAGACTGAGGGTTTAAAATAATTACTTTTATAAATTGAAGACTCGTCACCACACTACGGAAAAGTGGAGAACCCAGTCTTAATTTCCCAATTTATTAGAGAGGAGAGGTTTGAGCCTTTGAGGTTTCTCTAAATCCAGAGAAACCACTAGACCAAGAAACATAAATAATTATGAATTATTTATTAATCATAATTTCAAAATTTAAACAAACTAATAATGCTAGGATAATTGCTAAATATTATTAGAATAATGACCTAAGAAAATAAAAATTGGCAATTCTACTTATGATATGTAATTTTTATTATTTTTATGGGAGAAAAAATATTTATTACGACCGCAGATAAGCAGAGAGTTTTATCTGCTATTGAAAAAAAAAAGAATATAAACGTACTTGTATCTCAACGGCTTTAATATTATTTTCAATCAAAAATCTCCTGCAAACGATATTTTATTTGCTCCACTCACTGCTTAAATTTTAAAATCATAACTACCGCAATTCATTTCATCATCATTATTCATCAAAATTCTATCAGTAACAAAAGAGTTCAAATCTCAATAGCCCATTCTCTTATATTCAATAGTCTAATCCCACGTATACTAGTTTTAAAATTAATTCTTTTATTTAATTGTCCAAATAAAAGATTTATTTTTAATTTTGATCAACTAAACGTATCTCACTCTTGTCCATACACTCAAAACTCATAGTCAAACCACACCACCGGCACCATTAGAAGCGTCCACCATCACCACCACTCTTCCAATTCGATGGCCTTATCCTCACTCTCTCCGCCGCCAACATCTCTCACCACCCACTCCTCCGCCTCCTCAGTCCCCAAACTCCTCCACTCCGCCTCCTCCATATTCTCACTTCCAGTCACTCGTTACGCGAACGGCCTCTCAATCACCACCAATTTCCCGCCAGATTACAGTAAGTGGAGAACTCACGTTTCATTCTTCCCTGCTTTCTTCAACAACAAAACCAAGAATGCAGAGGGCATCAAACAAGAGCTTCTTGAAGCAATTGCGCCACTTGATCGTGGTGCTGAAGCCACCCCTGAAGACCAGCAAAGAGTTGATGAGGTTAATTTCTTTTGCTTTTCAGTTTCTTCGTTTCTTGTCATTTTTTATTTAAGGATAACAAGTTTGGGGAAATTAAGGTTTACTATTGACTATTGTCTCTTGTTGGTTTTTGAGTATGAGTATGATAAATGATGATGTAAATGATTTAAAATTTGTGTCCCCTAGAACATAAGTTTTAATTAGAGTGTGTTCAGTATATCCATATGTAAGATAAAGCATTATTCAGTTGATTGTATTCGCCTTTATACTGAATACCTGTAAAATGAGAATAATTCAATCATTGATTGTACTCGGCTTGGTTATTACTCGAAGATCCAAAGCAACTAGATCCCTAGATCCCGTCTTTCTATTGAAACGACTTTTAATGGATAAAAGTAGTAGTAGTACAACACAATAATATTCTCTGAATTAGTAAGTTTACCATCGTCTGGGGTCGACTGCATAGTTATCAAAGATTTGGTTCTGGTTCTGATTGTTTTTCCTTCTAGAAGGGAAAGGACCAGTGTATTTCTTGATCTTTTTCAGCATAAATAGTGGTGGGGGACCTTAAATGCGATTGCATAACTTTTTTTGAATTGGATTACACGAGATATCTAGTTTTACTGTCTCCAGAATAATACGGCATATATGAGTAGGAATAAAGGATAGCAGGTCACAAGAACTTGCATTGATAGTGAACATACTGTAATGTGATTCTTCAGGATAGTTTAATTTCATCCTTTTTCATTTTCCTGCGACTTTGTCCTTAGCTAGATAGCTCGCAAACTCGAGGCAGTCAATCCAACGAAGGAGCCACTGAAGTCTAGTTTGCTGAATGGAAAATGGGAACTCATATACACGACTTCGAAATCAATTTTGCAAACACAGGTAAAACTGAATGTCGGATATATTTCTTCATGTAATCCAATTGCAAAAATGGCTGCCAGGAAAAGATCTATAATAGAAAGGCAATATGGATTTTTTAAACTGCGCTTTCCCCTCAATAATATGATTATTTTTTGAAGCTGCTACCGGAGAATGATTGCTTCTGAATTTTTCTTCATGCCTGTGTAATTATTGAAATTACTCACCAAATTAACACTCTTAGCAGAGACCGAAGCTTTTGAGATCTAGAACAAACTATCAGGCAATTAATGCTGATACACTTAGAGCTCAGAATATGGAATCGTGGCCATTCTTCAATCAGGTATCTGATTCGATCTTTTAGCCACTATGCAATGTATACTGTCTAATTTCCCCTCTCCCTTCACTTTGTTCTATAAACACTAGCTCTCTTCCTCACTCCCGCCATACACTCATACACAAACAAACAAACAAACCTAAGAGTTCAATTACGATCTGGCATCGATGTATTTTTGCTGAAGAGGAGCGCCTAGGATATTATTTAGCATACGTATGGGTTTCTCATGCCATGACAGTTTCCACTTTCCAGAAAACGTTTCAATACCAAAGTCCACCTTCTCAAATCCCTAAGAACATGTTTGGTACGCAGTATTAGACAATACTATATAGGATAACAGACAACATATTAACTTCCTTAATACTTGGCTGTACTGTCTAGGCTAGCATTTCAAACACGCCATAAACGTTTTGTGTCCATCTTTGCAAGCCAGCCATAATCGCCTACAGGTATAGCTATTGTCATTTGAGTGGTTTTCCCATTAAATAGCTGACACCATTGATATTTTTGTGTGTTTGTATGAACCAATCTGAGTTGATGACGTTTTTCCCATGTCCGACAGAACTGACTTATTATCAATAAATAATCCGAGGGGCGCAAGTGTTCCGTGTGCCTCTCCCATAAACTGATCCCTTAGCCTTCCAACACTTGAATGCTTCATTATAGGAGATAAATAGAGTTTCCTACTGTATTTATCACTAATTATTTGGACAGAATAGCATTTCACTGCAAATGCATAGTTCACTGACCTTTTTCTTCTAACTCGATATTTTGTAGGTTACGGCTAATTTAACACCTTTGAATGCAAGAAAGGTGGCTGTACAATTTGATTATTTCAAAATTGGAGGGCTGGTAAGTGTCGTTTCCTTGTTAACTAAGCCTCGTGCATAGTGGTTATAAAAGTACATTGTTAGGCTGTTCTGCATTAAATCTAAATTTCATGTACTAACGTATAAAGAATTGGATGCACACAAACAATCATAGGATTTATAATTAGGGATGCCATTGGTCCTTCAAGCAAGTTATGCATTCTTGTCAGAATTATTATGATGAGTATGTTACATAATATGCTGATCATTGACATTGTGGTGAACAGATACCGGTGAAAGCTCCGGGAAGAGCTCGAGGCGAGCTAGAAATTACTTACTTGGATGAAGAATTAAGGTCAGTTGATGAACTGGATTTGCTCCTCTCAAATTAGATTTTACGACCAATGCTCTATTAGTTGCAACTTTTCCTTCTGTTGCCGGTGGGTCAGAAAAGTGGCATGAAATATTACATGTTGTCAATTTATATACTGCTCATGTTCATAGGAGTGACTCATTCTTGATAGAACATGTGAGAATAAGAAAAAAAAAGGGATAGGTAGACCTAAAGTAACATTGTGTGTGCTAGTAGATAAGGATATAAGTATATATAACATGTATGGCTAAGCCAGGAAAAAAGTAAAAGTTTGTTTTAGAAAAGTGAAGACTTAGTTTTAAAAAATTTAATTGTTAATATACTTACTTTTCTAGACAAAAAAAGGGTTGCTTTAAGCATAGATGTGTTTGGCCACGCTCAAAAGTTACTTTTACTTTTTCTAGGCTTAGCCAAAATTTTCCTAGTTGCTTTAGATCTTCGTATAGGTCTAGCCGTCTAGACTTAGTTTGTTTTTGTTGTTGTTGTCATCATCGCCGTCCAATATAATGTATATACAACAAAATGATTGTGTTTGCTTTCAAGAATCAATATTGAATATTGAATATCTTTGGTTCTAGAAGTAGTTGTTCAATACTCTCTACTTTTCATCAGAATCCTTCCATGTGTCCTTAAAAGCTTGTACGCCAAGATTGGGTTCGAAGAGAATGGTAATTCAAGGGATGCAACTGCCTGACAATATTCCGTTTGCTTATTTAATTAGGTTATTTTTGATAAACAGTAGTAAGTAAGACTAGCAATTTTTAGCTTCGTTTTCTTTTCATAATACTAAAGAAACAACCTTGTCAAACATGCCATTATAGTTCATGGATTCATACCCCAGAATGTTTTGCAGTACAAGAATTTATTGATTCGTGTGATCTGTTTGTTGATGATGAACCTGCTTCTAAAGTTTGAGTTCTAATGGAAGCCGAGCCGTGAACCTTGCTAGTCTCTAAATGCTTTCCTTTTCCTTTTCCTTTTCACTGTTTCAGAGTATCAAGAGGCGATCTGGGGAACCTGTTTGTCCTAAAAATGGTGGATCCTTCTTATCGAATCCCTTCCTAATGCATTACACCAAGATAATTTGATACGAGATTTCTTGTAATAACTGCAAAAACAATATATATTACCAAAGTTTTATGTACAATTTTTCTCTCTCTATGTGATATTTATGGATTAATTATATAAGTCATATTCAATCGTAATTCAATTCAAGCTTTGAACAGAAAGAATTTTTGTTGATATTTCTGTTACCATCCAATTTTGGCAGATTTCAAGGTCAACAACTTCCTTAGTAGCCACAAAAAAAAAAAAAAAAATGTATGTCACATCGAACAACGGGCTAGAAATGACCAAGAAAAATTGAGAGAGGAATTCAAGGTCAGTATTGGACAACAATAATCAATATCATTAGTTTTAAGTAAAGGTTAGTCCATTTTGCACTAGACCCTTGAAAATTTTGTCTCGGAGTCGTTCAAGAAGCCATTTTTCAGTTTCTCATCCATCTCTCTATGGATAAGAAAAATAAGAAGAGAGTAGAATCATAATCAAGAAGAATTTTGCAATTTACATTATTCCAAATATAATTTTGTTACGTACTTGATTTTATATTAAAATTCTACAATTACTTTTCAACGTTTTAAATTTCAAAAATAACAAATGTAACACACATTTTTTATAAGAAATGTAACAAATATAACAAATGTAACAACAAGTGTTATAAAAGTAAAAATAGTATTTAAAAAAAAAATTAGATAGTATTTTCTAAATTATAAAACTATCCCCCTTTTTCAATTATTATGTTCGGTTCATTCTTTTGTGTATTGAAAATTTAATACATCCTTAACAACCACATTGAGTCATACTTAATCTCAAATAAAGGAGGGGCATGTAGATTGACAACCCACGCTATATTTTGTCAAGGGTACACATTTTTATAATGTCAACTAAATTGATAAAAACTTATAAACTTAATATTTGTTTTGTAGGGGGTAAAAAGTGACCAAAAAACATTTTTCATCTGTTTTTTATACATTTATTAACCAGCTGCATTTACAAATATGGGGGAAAAATTTATTATACTGGTCATTTAAACATTCTACATTGAATGAAATTTTTGGGTTTAACTATTAATTGATGCGAGTTAAAGAGGTACTCTATATGTTGGATCAACCATTTTCAATATAAACAAGTTCCCTTGGTTGCCTCTTGATATCCTGCAAATCATGAAAAACAAAGAAGAAAATTAAGCAGATGGTTAAAAGAAGAAATGGCTGATACTGAATTTAAACAACCAATCTTGTGGTGCACACAATGGACAGATGTGATGACAGTGAAGAAAGCCTTTTCCTTGAAATCAACTAAATAAAGAATACAATGAATTATTAGGAGGTAAATGACCACTAATTAATCATTGATTCTAAAGCTAATCAATCTCTAAAAACTAGTTTACCAACTGTAGGGATTTAGAATAGGAATTCCACGCCCCTTCCCTCCAACTGTTTTGTGACCCCGTGCTGGTGGATGGGGGCAGTGGGGGGTGCACGGGAGGCAGCGGAGGTGGAGAAGAGATAGAAATGTGAAGAAGAAATGGTAAAGTAGACATTTGACGTAGAAAGAAGACCTTTTAAACGAGCCAAAAAACCCATTTGAACAAATTTACCAAGGTATTTCCGGAGAACAAACAGACAAGAAACGGCAAATTTCCCCTTTCTCATGTAAATATGCCATAGAAAACAAGGTAAAACATTTCAAATTTAATGCAAAAACAAAGAGCATGTACACACAAGAAGCTAGATAAAAAGATCAATCTCAACACTAGCTCAGGAAAAAATAAGTCAATCACGAGAAGAAAAAAGTTTGATGTATGTCAACCGCATTTAAATAGCTGAGTTTCATGTTCCTCACCGTAACTCTTCATCCAAATATGTAATTTCCAGTTGACCACGACCACTTCCACGAGACTTGATAGGTATCTAGTGAACATGAAGAGGAATTATTCATATAAATATATACCTCAGCAAAGAACAAAGATCTCTAAAGCTTTGAGTGAAAGCAGAGTGAATGAGAAACAAAGGTAATAAATACAAGAATGTTCTAACTTAAAATTTTGCAGATTAATAAGGTTGAAGGAGCTCTAAGGGTCTGCATGTGCTATTATTCATTACTGTTTTGTGTCATTGTTCTAGAGGTTCACTACCTACCACAACATTTTCTTGGACCAAATATGTTGCGCTACGTGAAGCCTAATCATTTTGTGCACTTATCTCCTCGACCACAGATCGACCTCATATTCCTACAACCTATTGTGCATTCCATATATTTGCATTAGGTCACCCTAATATTCTTGAATCTTACACTAGTATACCGTTTATCGGTGGAATTCGACCGTAGAAAAATAAATGGAGATTGATAGGAGGAACAAGGTTGAGGTTGATAAGGAAATATTTAGAGAAGAATAGTGAAGAGAAAGACAATTGGGAAGGAGAGAATTGAAAGAAAAAAAAAATTGGAGAGGGCAAGGATAGACGTATAGTGGATTTTTGGGCCAGTAGAGGAGAAACTCCCTACGGTCGTGATTGTACAAAGGATTTTTAGGAGGTTGTTTTCTATGTCACATAGGCGTGACATCACCATTATAATCTTCTTCTTCATAATAGTGAAATCTGCATCAACGAGTGGACGGAACTCTCACATTGAGGGTGAACTTTATAGCTTTGTGCGCTTTGCTTGTTTTTGTTTCCTTTATCTCTCTTGAGAATAGGTCATATTTAACAACTTAATCCATAATAAGATGTGACTCATGTGAGAGTTATATACCCTATCAAGTCCAAATTACAAAACATGTTTATTAATTTATCTTAATGGTGGGACAGAACAGTTTCTACTTGCCCAAAATAACTAATATATTGCTGCTGTTATCACCCATAATATAAATCCCAAAACATTGTTTGCACAGATATATACAAAAGGATAACAGCTGCAAATTAGTTGAATTTCAAATGCAGGATATGACCTACCAGAGCTGCAATCTTGAAAGCATCAAACTTAACAGCCACTCTACTTGCATTTAAAGGAACCAAATTAGCTGTTGCCTGCAAAGAACCAATAAATTGATATCAAATTTGATAAAAATGAACATAACACCCTACACCCATTCTGTCTATCAAGGAATTTTCTTGGAATGAACACTATAAGCATAAAAAAATTAAAGATACTTCTTTATCTTTTGAGATATTCTGCCCTTGGTCGCTCAAGATCTTTTTGTCTCTACACAGACCCAATGCGAAAACTGGGATTATCATGGTCAATCATGAAAATGGAAACTTTCTGAACCATACAGGTGAAGTAAACAAGTAGCTGGAAGTCAGGTAAAAGGGAGCATTAATATGGACTTGCTCACGGAGCTTCCCAATGGTTATTTCTTTTCTTTATGATGCTGAAATGTGATAAAATCATAAAACACGTGCATTTTAGCATAAAAAACTTCTATGTGGCAAAAATTCCCTGTAATTTTTCAGAACAAAATTCTTGGCTTTCAACAGTGAATATGTTCAACAATTGAAGCATCTTTAGAAGAAAAAACTCCAATATTTCTTCCAGCAATACTGTTGTAGCTAGAATAAGGAAAAGCCTAAATGACATGATTTTGAGATATATCATCTAAACCTCTTCTACTCATCCGAAATTAGAAGGTAAAAGAAGGACCCTTTTTAGAAATAATTGTTAATTTTTTAAATTCTTTTAGAGCTTTTATTTTTATTCTTTTGGGGTGGAGGGAACAAAATGAATTGACTGGTTTGAGAGTGTAAAGTGAGGTAACAGAACACAAGAAACCACTTTCGAGAAGCAAAGAGAAGAGGGGCATAACCAGTTTGTTGTTCTGCCACAATTATACGATTGAGAATCCTCAGGATTTTTAGGTATCTCTGAGTATGTTAAAGTCAAATATTATGATTAAGTTTGACAACATATTATGTATGACAGTAATATGCAACTGCTCCTTAGATATTCCAAAATCATATAAAAAAAAATAAAAGTATGGCCTAGATGACGCTCTATTTTGTTTGCTCTGTGAATACCACAAGCACAATAACACGACTACACGAGAAACACAAGGATATCTAGAGGGATAAGCACATTACGTAGGAAGGTTATGCCTTCCCTTGAAATCAGTAGTTACCTGATTGAAAAATGGCCAAGTTTCCAAATTTTGAGCCCTCAATGTATCCACGTTAATTGCCTGGTAAATTTTTCCATTTGGCCTTAAAAATTTCGGTCTCTGCCACAATTTATAATTGAAGGTGAGCATTATGTTTAGGGTTAGAAATGGCACAACACATGTAAATTTTTATACAAAGAGAAAATCCCATTAGTTTAACCAACAACCAATCAAGACTGCATTAATCAAGATCCGTTTCATAACTTAGATTTCTCTTCTCAAGAGATGCCACGTAATGCGTTGAATATTAGGACGACAGACAAAATTAAAAACTTTTCCTGGATTGCTTAGAAATAATTTACATACGAAGAAAGTATGCATTAAGGATAAGTTCAGGATTAACGAATTCTGCTCCAACATATCTGGCTCCTATAATTCTTCAGTTTTGTTTGGTTTAAAAAGAGAAAACGTATATAATTTATTTACAGGTGCATCTTTGAGTATGGAAACTTGGGAAACTCTGATATCAACTGAAATCAAGTTGAAGTACACACAAATTTAGTTAGAAGCTTTGGTTTTGTTCATAATCAGCTGAAGAATGAAAAACAGAGAAGAAAGCATCCTGAAGTTTAGCAAATCATCGTGTGAAGCCTTTCAGCATTTTGACAAAATGTAGTGACGACAAAATCAAATCGTTAAGGCAGATATTTCCAGCTTACTATTAGCCTTTTTTTTGTTCAAATGATGTTCTGCTGACCTAATGTCATTAAAATGACCTGCCTTGGCTTTTTATGAACTTCTGCATTCAAATTACAGAATTTCACCAAATCTCATTTAAATGTTAGTTTAATCTATTGCCGTTATGTTCCGCTTCAAATAATTCATTTATCTTTCTGAATGCAAGAGTATTTTTTATGGCAAAATATATTTACATTTTCTTCAAACAGTAGCATAAGAATCCTCGAAGTGAAAAGCAGATATTACAAACCTCTGTTTGCAAAATTGATTTAGAAGTTGTATATAAAAGTTCCCATTTCCCATTCAGAAGACTCGATTTGAGTGGTTGCTTCACTGTGTTAACTGCCTCGAGTTCACGTGCGATCTGAAAAGTAACTATATCTAAGAATATTCATGTATCACTCAAGGTATGAAAGTTAGAATCAAAATCTGAAGATTTTGTCCTCCCCACTTTGAGTAAGCAATTTTCCTTTTTTCAATTGGTTTCCTAGAGGATATATTCAATTATGCATCCTCCAAGCGGATGAAAAATCCAAGAAACAGAAAATATGCAGACATAGATAGAGAAGAAGTAAATTCACTTCCTGAGTCGACAAACAGCATAAAATTGTGGCTCTATTGTAGATATCAAAAGAGGTTCCAACTTTGGCTAAGCTTAAAAGTAGGTAAAATTTACATTAGTAAATAATTTATTTCAAACATGTTTGGATAAGTTTCTCTCTTTACCTTTTTAAGTATAAAAAGTTACTTATTTTGAAAGCAACTCTTCCATTAAGTAACTTTGATCCAAACATGTGCCCACTGAATGGAAATCACAAGATCAGAAAAATTGCACCGGCATGCTATAGACACAGTTATACTAGGTCTAGAGTTCAGAGAAATTTTTCCCCTCTTTTTTACTAAATCTTTAATCCCAACAAACCCTATATTCGAAATTAAAAGCTACTCAATTATCCCAACAAAATGCACAAAATATCTATCAAACTCAATTCATTTCCCAGATTAGTTTAAAACCCCCACAAATTAACCAAAATAATAAACTAACATAATTGGGCTTACAATTCCTACAATCACGTTTGAAATAACCATCAAAAGATAATCCAATAAGCAAATATAAGAGACCCACTTGATCAATACGCTGCTGGTCCTCAGGAGAAGCCGCTGCACCGCGGTCAAGTGGAGCAATCGCCTCAAGAAGCTCCTTCTTGAGGCTCTCTTTGTCTTTGATCAAGAAAGATGGAAATAAAGAAAACCCTGTTCTCCATTTCCAAGATTGGGCTTCAAGGATTTTGTTAGTATTAATAAATTTGCAGTTTGTATATGTGCTGGGAAAATAAGGAAGGGATTTTGGCGTGATTATAGCAGTTGGTGGAGTACGAGAAGTGCAATTGTGCAATAGAGTAGGATATGAAGAGAAAGAAAGAGTAGCCATTTGAATGTTAGTTTTCGTCCGTTATTATTCCAGTTAATTGTGGATAATATGAGAGGAAATTATTAAAAATACTATAAATGTATTTATATCCTTAACTATATAAAAGAGTGAATTTGTAAGGTTACTATTCATAGGATTTCGTGCCATGCAATATTTAGTTCTTTTTTTATATATATATATATATATATTTTTTTTTTTTTGATACCCAGGTATCCCAGTTAGACCAGACTATATCCTGGACCACCCATCCCCGGCCCCTCAGTGATGGGTGGAGGTAAATCGCGGGATATGCCCAAGTTGACTAGGGTTCGTGCACCCTTTATACTCCTGGACCCAAGGGAGCCTTTCTCCATGGATATTACATCACCAAGCTGCTCCACCCATAAATGAATATTACATCACCTAGCTGCTCCATCCAGGAATCGAACTCCCCACCCTGAGGTTGCAAGCCCCGCAATGCCCGTCCTTTGCCAACTTGGCTGTGCCCCGGGGGGCTCTTTTTTTATATTTTTCCCCCTTACCCTAATAGCGCTAGAGGAAATGAAAGACCATTTTATATTCCTATATATCCCAATATTATATATTTTATTTATTATTTATCTCTATATATTAAAAGAAGGAATTTAGTGTGGCACTGTTTTTAAGAATACGAGCTACTATTCAATTTTTTTTTTTTTTTTTTAACTTTTATATGTTTCAATATCCTATTCTTTCATTTTTATTTTTTCCAATTTTTTTTTTTCAATTCTAGATCTTTTTCAACCCCAAAATTTTTCCAACATTTCGCCATTTTTCTCGTCTTCATTTGGTTGTCTTGTTCGTCTTCCTTCCGATTTTAGTTATGTCTTTCAAAAAATCGCCTAAAAAGTTTGTAGATATGTAGATTATTTTGGACAACCAATAAAATTTTTTTTTTTTGTTTTTTTTCCATATAGAAGTTATCCAAATGTCTAATAACTTAAATCATTGAAACAAGATTCAGCTCCACACATATATATATTAGGCCATATGTTCGACCTCTTAGGTCGAGCCATAGTAACATATACTAAACTACCTACTTTGAACTTCAAAATTATTTGCAATTGAAGCAACTTTTCTTCAATTAATTACTTATATTAAGTTAGCAACACAATTATCAAGATTACAAGAAATACATAGTTTTAAGTCATTTTTCTAGCGATTACTGAATCAAATTACAATTAAATCCAAGAAGATTTACCCACAAGCTCAAAATCTTGCACTATGTAAGAAAAAAGAGAAAGATAGTACTACTCTTAAAGTAGAAAGTTACATAAGTAGAGAAGAAAAATATTTCAATGAGTACAACCATGTCCAATATACCAAAAAAATAAAATCACTGATTAACAACTTATGTTAATCTATAATAAGCATTTTCACTACTTATTACCGTGACTTCACAAAAATCTTATACATATCTTACGACACTCATGTGATTTAAACTTTTTTGAATATCTCATACATTAGAATGAAAAAAGTAAATTGAAAATTTGAAATAATTTACAAAGTCGGGTCATAATGAGTAGAAGTATAAAATAAGTTTAAATTTTTAAGTAACAAAATAATCTTGTGAGATCATAATTGAAGTATTCACTTCTAGAATTTGTATTAATCAATTCTATAAGTAAACTATACATTGTTCATTACATTATCTAAAAATTAAGAACGTTTTGTTTAAAGATCAATTTAAGTTATATCTCCCGCCTTTACATAATACATACTTTTTTCAATAAATTTTAATCCATATTTTACTTAGTTCTTCATAAGTGAGCAAATAATTAAGAAACTCATTAACAATGACCACACTATTAAATTCTTAATTAAAATACAACACGTGCATTGCACGTGAATTTTACTAGTATAGAATAAAAAATGTAGAGAAATATCAAATGAAGAATGAAAGAGAATGTAATTTGTAGCCGTTCCTTTTTTTTTTTTTTTTTGATACCCAGGTATCCTAGCTTCGCTAGACTATATCCTGGACCCCCAAGACCCTTGCCCCTAGAACCTTGGAGGAGGTAAATCGCGGGTTATGCCTCAACTGGCTCCCAGGTTCCCCTCATCCGACCGTACACTTCTGCGCACAAGGAGCCGCCTCCAAAGTGATTGCTCCATACCGAATAAAATCCAGCCGCAGGTTCCCACCAAGATTCGAACTTCCACCCTGCCGCTGGAAGCAAGCCTTATGTTGATTGTTCCACCAGTTGAGCTATGCCCCGGGAGGCTTCCTTTTTATATTTTAAATATATATATATATATATATATATATATATATATATATTCCTTTTTATATTTTAAATATATATATATATATATATATATGATATAGAAGAAAAACATTACCATTTTTATGATCGCAGATGGTGATTAGCTCCACTAGGGCACATTTGCAGTAGTCATAATCAATTATTAATCATGATTACAGGTTTTAGGATGTCTTTGTTGAAGTTATTTGATTATTTACCTCAAAAATAAAAAATTTCGACTACAATAGTCAATTCGGTTGATTTTTTAATGTCCTATCAATTCAATTTTACCTATTGATAAATATAAAAATTCATATATAATGAAGGCTTTGCTAATTGGGCTCTCTTAAATTTAGATTCAAATTTGAACTTGCATATAAATCAAAATGTTATCTTTGTGCTTACTATGGGTCCGTTTGACAGAGATTACAAACTAGTTTATAAACCAATATTGATTTATTTGAGTTGAAATTGTTGACTTTTCATGTTAAAAGTTGGTTGAAAAGTCAAAAATAACAGCTGAAATAAACTAAAATTGGTTTATAAACCATGTCAAACAAGCTCTATATCTTTGTTAAGGGGAAAGTTTCGAAGGTGAAACCCTCTCACTTGTGTCAGAGGCCCTTGACCAGGCGGGTTGTAAATCGAGGGATGTGCACGAGTGGCAGAGATCTGAGGGAGAGAGCCAACAAGCCAACCCTCAGGACAGACCTCCACAATATTTCAGTGAAAATCTGCTCCACACGGGAATCGAACCTGCGTTGCCGGAGGATTTCTCTCCACATCACCTCAAGCCTTACCAACTCACTTATGCCTCTGGGGGCTTGTGCTTACTATATCTCATTGACAATGTGGTAACTAATCAAGAAAGAATTCACTAGTTGACCCCACGGGCATGGCGCAATGGTAAAGCAGAACTATTCTCTATGGAAGATCGAGGGTTCAAATTCCCGCAGCACCTAGAAGGCAACAACTATGTTGGAAGGCGAGAATCGTCGAATGTTCGACCCAAATGTGTATAAGTTGTAACCGCATCAGAATTTATCTGGGTGGTGAACCATGGGGGAAGGCCGCCTCTCATCAAGATTTGTCAGGCGAAACTTGGCCATCTGAGTCATTAAAAAAAACAAAGAAATAAAGAATTCACCAGTCTCTATGGCTATTGGATTACTATCACATTGTCTAATAAATAAAAATACACCACAATTTTATTGAAAAATGTGACAGAGATATATCGTCACATAGACTAGTGATGAACTCTCAAGAGAACAACATTTGAAGACAATCATACCAAGATATTATGTAGGGTGTGTTTGTCACATCATATTTAACTAAATAAAAATTAAATTAATCTTTTTTGATGTTTCGTACCATTAATATTTGAATTAAATTGAATATAGTCAATGACTACTGTACCATGTTGACCGGATAAATTAATCAAATGCATGACCATGTATTAGAATTTATTAGGACACTCACAATCATCATAATGGTGGAAAATGGAAGCAAGTTTGGAAGGCAATCATGATTGGTGACTAGCAAACTAAGGAAATGACAACAAATGGGGGATAAGCAATTCAAATGAATTCAAGTATTGAGGCAGCAAAGAAGGATCTGATTGAGAATATTGGGGAGAATCCAACTATATTAGGAAACCCAAAAAAAAAAAAAAACCCATAATGGGGGCCAAAAACTCACAGCTAGCTATGGAATTATAAAGAATAATATTAGTTGTAGTCGTTCACTATTGATAATCATTATACGTGGTATTATTCAAATGGGTTGATCATTCTAATCAACTTGGCAATGGAGATGTAGAATCTTTAGGGACCAACTTGCAAAATCCAGAAATTTCAAGGGAAGCTTTGCATCACATAGAAAATTTAGGGACTGAATTGAAAATTTTTGAAAAATCAGGGTACAATTTGCAGAATCCAGAAAATTCAGGGATTGCAGAAAACAAAAACATCATGGGAAGAATGTAGAATGTTGAAAAGTCAATGACCGTCGAATCAACTGGAAATATTTTGGACAAGGGAAATAAATACGAGGGCGACTTGTACAAAGCTGTTAAAAGATTGGAATTGGATTTTTCTCTTAAGGAGAAAGTTTCGAAGGCGAAACCTTCCCATTTGTGTCAAATGTTCCTTGACTAGGCGGGTTGTAAATCGAGGGATGTGCACGAGTGGCAGGGACCTGAGGGTGAGAGCCAACAGGCCAACCTCCAGAACAGATCCATTGGAATTGGATCCTTTTGCAGTTGGGATGAGGACCAAGTTAAGCACGGGTTATTGAATTATTATTTCAAGAGCTACACATTCAAGCTTAGCTCGCAACTTTGATATATTGTTGATGATCATTTAATTAGAAGTATCATTGATAGATCAACTAAAAAATCAGAAGGTCAACAAACATATAAATTAGATGCTAACCAAGCTAATGGGAGTCAAGGCAAAAATTAAGAGATTTTTATGTTTATGGTGTATCTGAGCGGCAGGTAAATAGTTTAATGGCATTGTTGAAACATGTTGACACTATACTTGGTCCTAGGGAGACAATGCACAAAAATTCGGTCGAGCAATTAGTTCAAAATGATTTAAACAATATGAGATTGGATAATCCAAGTCAGTATTTTGAAATCCTCATCAGTTCGACGGTTCAACCAAAAACCGATGACTGATAAGTGTGATTTTACACTTGTCTAGACTATCAAAAGTGGACAATTGTAAGTGCTCATAAGTACTTTTCTACTTAATTGTGTGTTGATTTAATTATTTCAAGTCAAAACCCAAGATTGGATGGAATTGGAGAAAAACAAAGCAAAATAGGCGAAAAGGACTGAAAGTGTACGAAAATTTGGAGACGGGGGTCAACTTGCAAACCTCCAAAAGTTGAAGGACATGGGGTACAAATAAAAGAGGACTGAATTGAAATATAAGAAGGAATCAGAGGACTAAAATGACTACAATCAAAAGTTGAAGGACCACAAGCGCAGAATGGACAGAATTTTCAACTGGGCGAACGCCCCTAGACCAAAGCTGAGCGCAGAAGCAGAAAGCGACTGAGGCTGTTTTCCAAGCCTGGGCGTGCGCCCAGGCCATTTTTTACCTGCGGATTTCTGATTATTTTGTTTTCTTTTTTTTTAGTCCCAATGCAATTAGGAAACTTGTAGTCCACGATTTTTAGGATTTTGAGGGATCTTTTAGGTCATCTTGAGAGACCTATAAATAGGACATATACACTCATAATTAGGGGTCGAAAAATCTTGTAAAAAAATCATATTGAGAGAGAGAGATACCAAGAGACGAAGAACAAAGACGGAATTGAAGATTGGAGCTTAAAGACAAAGATTTCTTGGTGCAAGATATTCAACGTTTCTTCCTCTATTATTTTCAAGATCCGGTCATGTCTTCCCTTCTCTTCATCTTTTCTTTCTCCCGAGTCATGAACAACTAGATTTAATGTTTGGATGAACGATGTAGCCTAAGTTTAATTCTTTAATTTCGAATCTCAAGTTTTGATTTATAAATTGTTTATGTATTTGATTTTACTTCTTTTCTTAATGCTTGAAATAATTGGCCATTATTTGTCATTGATTTGTGGATTGTAATGAACCGAGAGGTAAATTATTAATCTAGACCACGTAGTAAAATCTGGCAATTGGATAAAAGGTAGAAATACGCTTTTGTTATTGTCACGGTCTTGAATTGAATTCTTAGGAGATTTAATGCATCTAATTGAGGACCATTATGACTGCCTAAGTTGACTTAATTAGATAGGACTAATTTGAACTCGAGAGAGGTAAATTAGGTTAAATTTGTGAATTCGACCGAATACAATTTTAGGAATAAATATTGAGAGGATGAATTAGAGATGACAACTAGGTGAATTCGTTTGTCCAAACGCTTCAACCATCATATTTTATTAATTCTTGATTTTTTTCTTTATTATTTTTTTCGTTATTTTCACAAGTTTTAGCTTAAATCTTTCAACTCAATTTATTTTAAATTATTTACAATATATTAGCACTTTGATTAATTAAACTAATATCTAAATAAGATAGTCTTCGTGGGAACGATAATCCGGACTCAAAAAGTCCACTTTATTACTTGTTAACGATATTGTACACTTGCAATCACGTTATTTTCACAACAATGACCCAACTATCAATTTGGTCTGGGTCGCTTTATCAAATTAGTCTGCGATCGATTTGAGAAAAAATTAAAAACCACATCAAGTTATCATAAAAACCACTAACGCAAACGCATTAACCCAGTGGAACCTTGCTAATAGAGAAATTTCAGATTTTATTTAAGATTTGAACATCCGCTTACCTCTATGAGCTTCAATTTTCACTTTTTTAATTTTACCTACCATTTGTCTTAATTTGTATTCTTTCGTGTAATTCATATATAGTTGAACACATAACATTTGCATATTGCGAAATTCTAACGTCAACATATCTCTAGTCAAGTTAATGTGTTCTCTTTTTCAAGCCTCTATTATGATTGGGATTTAAATATGTAAGATAAAAGGAAAAATTAAAAAAAAAATTATTTTTTCTAACATGATTTTTTTAACTTCATCTTGAAAATCTTTCATCTCATTGAATTTTGGAATAATAGATTAAAAAATAATATAGGATTAATTTAGTGAATGATAATTAGTATCACTATTTTATTACATAATAAAAATAAATATTATTATATTTGACATGAGTTAACATGCTTGTTCAACCACCGGGTTATTGATTGAATCTCTGAGGTAGCGACCCACCTCTTCATCTGGGTTATTATTTGGGTCGGGTCGAAAACCGTGACCTGAGTACAAGATAATATGCTGGGGGCGCTTTTCAATATGCTCATGGAGATTTTGACGAAGCTATGGACTTCCCAAATTTAGAGTTTAATAATAAATTTATGAAATCTCTTTCAAGTAGCAAGTCTAAAAGTGATCACGAACCAGATTGACACTTCACTCGGCTTACGATGACCAAGAGTATGACTAAGACGAAATAAAGTATCATTTTTGTTTAATTCTTACATTGTACTTCTCGTCTCCAAATAAAGTAAATTTATTTTTGTTTCTTATACACCTTTGGTTGAAGGTTAGGTTGAGCTCCTTCCTAAATATGTATATGTTTTATCTTCGGTATTATATATGAATACATGCAAATATGATCATCATCATAATTTACTTCATTTATTATTTTCAAAAGGAAAAGCAATAAACAATAAAAAATGCGTAAACTTACTTATAATTAAATACGTATGAAATAAATAATTATTTTATTAATTAAAATTAAAAATAATTAGGTAAAGGTTCCCCTTAAGAAAGTAACTTTTTCTTATTTACAAGTAAAAGCATGTCCAAGAGAATTTCTCTATTTTAAAGAGTGAATATTTAAAATAAAGCTCCAAAACACACTATTTTAACTTTTAAAAATAGAGAGTGGTTTTGGATAGACAAATTCATTCTCTATTTATATTTTCTATTAAATGTATTTAATGAATTACAAGTTTCAATGACACACTTGTTTGATTATTTAAATAATACTTAAATATTTTAGTCATTAGCACCTCATTTAATTGTAAAAAATTATAAATTAAATAAAAGATGAGGGAGAAACAATAAATGTTTATTAAAAAAAGTAAAATAAAGATTATTGTTGGAGTGTACAAAAAAATTAGATGTTCGTTATAATACGTACAACGTACTCTTTAAAAATAAAGAGGTTCTTGGAGATGCTCTAAAAAAAGTAAGTTATAAAACACGAAATAACTTTTTTTTTTTATAAGTAAATAAGAAAGTTTTAAAATAAATAATTTATTAATTTATTAATTACAGTTAAAAATAACTTATTTCTTTTGATTATTTTTTAGAAAGTAATTTTTTACCCAAAGTAAGAGAAACGAAAGCTATCCATATGTTTACGTATAAAAAAATGTTAAATACAAGTAAATCAACTTTTTTTAAAAACATTTAGACAAAAAATATTGTCGTAAACTTTTTGTTTTTCAATAATTATAATAATACAACTTAATGCCCGTTTGTTTTGTAGATGAAATTATTTAGTGATAATTTTGCCACATACTTGATTTTTTATTAAAATTCTACAATTATTTTTTAACATTTTAAAGTCCAAAAATAATAAATGTACCAAATATAACACACATTTTTTATAAGAAATATAACAAATGTAACAACAATACTTTTAGAATAAAAAAAAAACTAGACATTTTTAAATTATTTTATATTTTGTGGTTGTATGGTGAAACTATCTCAATTATTTATTTGAATAATAGTTATCCGGATAACAGGTTTATCATTATTTTGTTTGGTTCAGTTGGGTATAAAAATTCACTGTTAAAGATCATTTTACTCTTATTTTTAATTAAACGGGAAAAAAAAAAGCAAATTAAAAAAAAAAAAACTAAAAGAGAAATAAACGAGTGGAGTAATTGGCGGTGGCGATTATCTTATGATATGAATGTCCAAAAATAGAATTGTTTTATATTATAAATGATATATTCGTCTTTTAAAAGTGAGTGAATATATATGTATCCACATAAAAATAAAAATAAAATAAAATAAATTATTCTCCTTTTTTCAAGGAAAAAACTTTTCGTCATTTTTGACTATTTGTTATTCAGATAAAAGTGTATGGATATCAATTTTGTCCAAACATAATAAAATTGGTATGTTTAACCATTTATCATATACTAAATGGAAGATGAATAAAACTTCTCTAATCCTATACTTTCGAACTCTTTTATCTCTAATCTTGTTCATAATCCGTTACCACTTACCAAACGCACCTAAAAGGTTAAATAGAAGTGGGATATGAGTTGACATTGTAATAATGTAAATTATGTAATTTCAAGGTTAGTGGTAGACAATGGCAATCCAGTTTGCACTCTTCTTTTGCAGCAAAAGTCAAAAAAGAACACCATAACAGCAATCAGAATCATAGGGTCAAACAAAGCTATATTAGTTTTGCATTCAAGCTCTAGAACATTGTACTAGAACTTGGCTTATCTTGGTTGTACCTCGAGGAATTTAAACTTTAAAAAATAAGAAAAACATACAATTAACCAAGAGATGCCATGGTCAGTCTACCTCGACAACTACTCGAGGAACAGTGCTTGATAAGAAACATGTCGGGGCATTGAACTATGTCATGTGTTATATATAGCGTGCAATGCACTTTAGAGTGTCACGTTTGTGACAAAAAATTGCTTGCGACTATATTGACATATGGCGTGCGTCACAATATTTTTGTATAGTAAATAGGTTGGTTTATAATTTGTGAACGCGAGCTCGACTATTTTTACTGTATTAAAACCAAGAAATACTATGATCGGTCTATATTGACAACTATTTGAGGAACGGTGCTTCATAGGAAACATGTACGGGCATTGAACTATGTCATGTGTCATGGCGTGCAATGAACTTTAGAATGCCACGTTTGTGACAAAGAATTGCTTGTGACTATGACATGTGGCGTGCATTGCAATATTCTCGTACAGTAAAAGTAAGTTGGCTTATAATTTGTCAATGCGAGCTTGACTATTTTCACACAGTAAATTGGCGAGCAAGGTGTGTAAAAGAAGACAAGAAAGAACAAGAAACGGGAAGCAGATTTCCACAGGTCGTACAAACACCATGCATGCGTGCTCATGCATGTATCCTCTTTCTAGAAAGGAACCCACTACTGAATTCAAAAGGTCAGCATAAAATTGGCACATCTATCATTCTTTGTGCCCCTATGTCTCTCTCTATCTCTTTCTCTCTCTAGGGTTTCTCAAGAGTAACATTTCAGAGCTATTTTGGCATTCTGTCCACCTCCATTACCGATAAAATTTTACTTTTAACGATGAAAACCGGGAGGCGGCCAGCTTGTCAAACTAGCTCTGAAAATTTCTCTTAGAGAAACTTCTGAAGATATTCAAAACAAAAAACCCTTGTGGATAATTAGTTCATATATTTTTGGTGAGTGATGCTATTTCCCTTCTTTTTTGTTCATTTTTTAGTATATATAAAGTTTTATATTATGCCAATATTTAGTTTTGTGCTTTTATTAGAAGATTTCGTTCATGTAAATTCTTCTGATCGAACGTAGTAACAAAAATAGATTCATATAATCGATTTTAAATTAAGAATATGGCTTAACTTGTTCTTTCTACTGTTATGTCAATCACTTTGCATTTTCAAGTTTGAATTTCTGATGCATGCTTTCCAATTGACAAATTAATATTTGGTCTACATGTCAGTGTTTTTGGAATTGACATGCAAAAAACACAAGTATAAGACGGTGTTGAGGTTGTTCAGTAGAGGCCTTCCGATGCTCAAGTCAGTCGAGCAGTTATAATATCACCATTAAAGCATTAACATGTATTTGATGATAAATAAGTGAGTGTTGTGTATGATCTATACCTTCTCAAGATATATATCTCTTTATATTGGTCTTACTCTTCAATATATTTCGTGTGGTAGTTAAACATTCCACCAATTAAGGCAAATTGCAGAGCCTTCTCTTATTTGCTAGTCCTAATATCTTCATGGCCGTTACTTATTAGGTAAACTTTGGTGAAACCTGTTGCGACTCTCGGTCCATCATTTAATATAGTGGTCGATCTTGGCAAATTTGGCCATAGTGACCCAGTTACTACCATGGTTGGTCTTGGAGATTTCAGCAGCCATACTGACGCGGTTAGTATTGTGGTGGACCATAGATATTTCAGCGGCCATAGTGACCCAACTAATCTTGGTCGGCCTAAGTGATCCCTTGGCGATTTTAGCAGCCTTATTGACTTGGTTACTAGTTACTACTGTGGTCGGCCTTGAAGATTTCAGCAGACTTATAGTGACCTAATTAATATCATGGTTGACCTTAGATATTTCAACGGCCAAGCTAGTAACTCGATTAATATTGTGATCTGGTTACTACCGCAGTCGGCTTTTGAGAATTTTTTGGAGCTCCCCTTGAACTAAGGGGCTTCTTTTGATAAGATGCAGCGAGCGATCACTTCACTTTAATTAGCACGGTAGATGAGTTCTTGCCCTGCAATACATTGATATAACTCTAAAATTACTTAATTAAAAAATAAGTTTAAATTTACTTTTAAGCTAGCCAAGCATGTTTAAAAAAAAAAAAATTCTGAAATACTTAGCAAGTCAACCATTTATTAAACAATTTTAAAAGTTGAAAAGTTGTGTGCATTTTGTATGTAATTGAAATACAGATGGAGCAATTTCATTGGTTTTGAGCAATAAAAACTATATGATTCTGGCATTGGATTCCTTATAACATTAATTGTGCCTTCATATTTTATTATTGGATTCTTTTAAGTGACACCCAACAAAAAGCAACCGATCGACCAAAAAGGATTTGTATAGACTATATTAAATTTATCGAGAAAAGTATTTAGTTTATTATTGTATTTTATGTATTATAATTTGGAATTAGTAAAGTAATTGTTCCAATTATCTTTTGTAGCATGTGTGTATATCGTACAAGTGACATGACAATTACTTGAACTCATCGACAAAGTTCTAAATCGACATAGTTCTAAATATAATTGACCTTATAATGAACAAACTTTGAATTTTTTATTTAACATGACCAAAAAAATATAAGAAAATTAATATAGAATTTGAACTTGGAGTTGGTCAAGAAAGTGTCCATATTGTTGAGATTAAAAACAATAATAAAGTATTACAATCTTGTTTGTATGTTTAAAAATACAAGAAAAGTTCTTATTTGTTGCTCTTTTGTTCTTGGTTAAACTTGTGGGCTCAGATTCTTGCCACAAAGAACACTGCAATGCAACCAAGGGAACGACAATCGAATTTGTTAACTAACCAACCAACCGGAGATGACCAAGACTTTTAAACACTCAGTCCAATCTCACTTTTTGAGAAAAGAATGAAAGACGGCTTCTCACTTTTCTTCACTCTCTTTTCTTACCTAGATGAAAGACAATAATAATATTTATATAAAACCCTAGAATGATCTCAACCATCCATTACATCTAACGGTCCACACAAGACAAACCATATTGTCCAATAGACTTGGGCCAAGTGGATTTAGTGACCCACATTCTCACAAACTTCACCTTGGTTCAAAATTCTACTACCAAGTTCCCTGGCTACAAGTGATATTCCTTTTGTGGTCTTATTTCATCATTATCGCCCACTCTAGCCTGGTACATGCTTCACCAATCCTCTACTGCAGCAAGTACCTATCACATAAGTTAACCCGTATCAATATTCAACATTGATATGCACTTATTAAACTTACCAGCAGCAAGTACTTTGGTTCCAACATGTGCAGGGTTATCATCAGTTGCAATTTTAAGCAATTTAAATTTACCATAAACTAACTTTTCCCTAATGAAATAGTATTTCACCTCAATATGCTTATATCTTTCATGATACACAGGATTTTTACATAGCATTAATGCACTTTGACTATCAGTAAAGATCATGGCATTTTCATTTAAGAAATTCAATTCACATAAAAGGCCTTTCAGCCACATGCATTCTTCAAAGGCTTCAGTTAGTGCAACATATTCGGCTTCAGTGCTGGAGAGTGTAACTAAATGTTGCAACTGTGATTTCCAAGTAATACAATTATCACCTAACGTGAAGAAGTAAGAAGTGGTAGATTTCTTCTGATCTTTATCTCCTGTAAAGTCAGAATCTACATAACCCTTAAGCTCAAGCTTATCACTTCTCTTTTAGAACACTAACCCCCTTTTAACTGTCCCAGCTAGGTATCTCAACAACCATTTAAGAACAATCCAATGATGGTTTACCTGGGTTAGACATAAACCTACTCGAGAAACTAATTGCATAAGCTAGGTCAGGTCTAGTGGTAATCATAGAATATATTACAGAACCAATGGCATTAGCATAGGGAACATTATTCATTTCATGTTTTTCTTCTTCAATTTTAGGGCATTGAGCATGTTGACGTCTGAACCTGCACCAGTCCACGTGCCAACAGATCTCCAGTCACTCCTCTGACAGCTCGTATGTTACCTGCACACTAGGACGACCGTTAGGCACCAAGATCTCCGGAGAAAAAGGGTCCGGCGATCGTTGGCACTCCGACGATCAAGTCAACAGCCGGTATATAAAGAATACGCGGGGGCGGGAACGAAATAGGAGTGTGGGAGAGACAAGCAGGCAGAAGTTTGAGCAGAGTTTAGGGTGGGAATCGTAAGCGTAAAAAGTGCGTACCATGGAACAACCGGAGGCGTTGTTCTTATAGCGCGAGAGATCTAATTGATTTAGGAGACAAATCAATTTGATACTCAATCGGATCCTCCTTCCTTATGTGATAAAGATATCCGAGATTATCTTCCTTACTTTGAGCTTATCACGTTGCATGATTTTGGGAGATTGCGATCTGGTTTCCTTATGAGGATCCTTGCGCCAAATCAACGCGGTCTTCCTTTAATTATCCCTCTGGCTGCCCTGGTATATCGAGTTGCTTGCTGGTTGTGAATGACGCGAGGTCTGGCGAGGCCTTATGGTTCGCACGAGGGTGTCGAGGCCCTTCACATGACTCGCGGATTTCCAGCTGTCAAAGGCCTAAGTGTGTGATGGGCCATTCTAAGGCCCTAGCAGGGCCCATATAGTCCTTAAGTGGGGCATGTGCTGACGTGGCGGCCATATCATAATCGTGTGGTAACAATAGTCCCCCAAGTCCAAGCCTATTATTTATGCTAGGCGTGGGACTTGTGAGGATGAGCAGAGTGTTGATGTGCCTCGCATGAAGTGTTCCTTAAGGTGGTTTGATAGGGAGTAATTCGTCCTCCCCAGTATAGTCCCCCAAGTCCAAAGCCGAATATTTATGACGGGTGAGGGCTTCAAGGGTCCAGGCCACTGCTGACGTGCCCTCTGATGGCGTGATTCTGTCCATCAAGACTGTTACCCTCTGGTCAGGCAATCATGAGTGAGGGGGTGCGTGCATTAAATGCGACCGCGTGAAAGGGGCATATGGGGACGCTTTTAAATTTGGGAATCATTTCCCTAGCATTAATGGCGCAGACACTCGGTGGAACCTGAAAAGTTGGCGTCTTCAATGCCTTGGGGAGGTAGAACGTCCGTGCGTAGTTCCAGGTTCCCGGTCATGCCCGCATTTATTGTATTACTTCTCTTTTCGATGTAGCCCTTTATAAATGGGATGCAGGCGTGACAATATTCTTCTATCGTGATTCAGTCGTAATCAACTTGTCATAATCGTGTGATAAAGATAAAAATAGAGGACGTGTGATGGTGGTGCGGCTGGGGGGCTGGCAGTCGAGATGCCTGTGAATCTGAGAATCAACGTTCAGAGGACCAAAGGATGTGCCAATCAACGTTCAAGGGACCAAATGTCCAGGGAGGGAATCTAGGCTTAGCAGCCTTGGCCCGGCCCTTCCCTGATCTGTGGATGAGGTGGCGGGAGTGTTCTCCTGCTGCCAAGAAAGGCATCAACGGCCTTTTTTGAGCAGTATGGTCTAATTAGCCACCAAATCAATTCAGGTTGGCTCAGGGGACCCCCTATCAAAATGGAGTCAGGCTCCCTAACCTGGACGATGCCAGAGGAAACTAGGGGGTAGGTTTCGTAGATCTAGCTACCCCAGTTATGTGCTGACCCAGAGAGGCGGCGGGGTTTTTAGAACATATTACAGTTATGTCTTCTCTTGTATTGGGTATCGTATGAAATAAAAAGAATGCCGTGTTATTTTCATATTCGCGTGTGCTTGTCATTATCGTGCCCCTGAATTGCATATTTGCTATGAGTCTCATCGGCGTTTAGTGTTTCTTATGGAATTGTGGGCAAGAATCCGAGGTCGCAAATAGCGCCCCTAGTAGCGCGAGGTGGTTCGCGAGTCACGATTATTTTTTTTGGTTATCGAATGGACCATAGTTACATACAAACGCGTAAAATATTTACCCAGCGAGTTGACAGAGCTGGCCGCGAACCAAACTCCCTCGCTGTCGGATCGATTTTACTTGATTAATAACGCGTAAGATATTTACCCAGCGGGTTGGTAGAGTTGGCCGCGAACCAGATTCCCCCGCTGTCGAGTACCTTATAATTGCTTGCTTGCGCGTATAATATTTACCCAGCGAGTTAATGGAGTTGGCCGCGAACCACACTCCCTCGCTGCCGTGTACTCCGTAATTACTTTCTTACGCGTAAGATATTTACCCAGCGAGTTAATGGAGTTGGCCGCGAACCACACTCCCTTGCTGCCGTGTACTTCGTAATTGCTTTCTTACGCGTAAAATATTTACCCAGGGAGTTAATAGAGTTGGCCGTGAACCACACTCCCTCGCTGCCGTGTACTTCGTAATTGCTTTCTTACGCGTAACATATTTACCCAGCGAGTTAATGGAGTTGGCCGCGAACCACACTCCCTCGCTGCCGTGTACTTCGTAATTGCTTTCTTTCGCGTAACATATTTACCCAGCGAGTTAATGGAGTTGGCCGCGAACCACACTCCCTCGCTGCCGTGTACTTCGTAATTGCTTTCTTACGCGTAACATATTTACCCAGCGAGTTAATGGAGTTGGCCGCGAACCACACTCCCTCGCTGTCGTGTACTTCGTAATTGCTTTCTTATGCGTAAAATGTTTACCCAGCGAGTTAATGGAGTTGGCCGCGAACCACACTCCTTTGCTGCCGTGTACTTCGTAATTGCTTTCTTACGCGTAAAATGTTTACCCAGCGAGTTAATGGAGTTGGCCGCGAACCACACTCCCTCGCTGCCGTGTTGTTGCTCTTCGTTTAGAGAACGCGTTGGTTGCATAAAAGACGAATATTTATTGAGCGGCGCCTAGTTTCCCGGCGTTCGGCAAAATAGAAAAGCCTCTAGAGAGACCAAAACAATGTAGGAAAAAGACAAAACAGAAATGCCATTGGCAGGGTTTCAAGTTGTTGTGGCTGGGGTGATATCCTCGCGCTTGGTAGCCTTTCGTAACGCGTTCATGTAGCATGCCCGTGCCTCCGTCTGATTACCGCGGATCTTCGCTACCCCCCCAGGAGTCGGGAATTTCATCGATAAGTGGTGTATGGACGTAACTGCCTGTAAGTCCTTCAGTGCGGGCCTACCAAGAACCCCGTGGTAGGCCGAGCGAGTGTCCACTATTAGGAACTCCATGTATTTCTGGAGGTGGCACGGTGGCTCCCCGAAATCTACTGCCAGGGTGATTCTTCCCCGCGTGACGAGACTGTCCCCGGTAAAACCGAACAACAGCTCGGCGATGGTCGTCGGCTTGTGATCCACGTCCATCTGGTCGAACGTATTACCGAATAGGATGTTCACGGCACTTCCATCGTCAACCAGCATTCGGCCTAGGCCGTTCCTAGCGACAATGGCGCGCACCACTAGAGCATCGCAGTGCGGGTAATGAATCCCGGATTCGTCATCTTCTGTGAATGTGATTGGCGGTATTCTAGGCCGATGTCCGTGTACCTGCCAACTCTCCAGGGGTTCCCCCTGGCAGCCTTCGCATAGTTACGCCGTGAGTTCATCGTGCTTCCTCCGACGTACGGTCCTCCAAAGATGGTATTTATCTCTCGGACGGGCGGGGCTCCTTGGGGCCTCTCGGCCCTTGGTTGGTCCCTATTCCCCTCGTTCCTTCCTCCTTCGCGACGAGGTCCCTCATTGTGGCGCTGAGGAGGGGGCCTTCGCCCTTGCGTGGGCGGTCCTCGTCGTCCTCGCGCCGCCTGATCCCTCTCGCCTGGCCCGTGGTTCCCGCAGTTGATTAACTCTCTTACATCTGGGCAGTCTTCTGTGTTGTGCACCCTGGTCTTGTGTATACGACAGAACTTGGGTGGGGCCTCCGTGGGTAAGGGAGCCGCTACTGGTGCCCGTGGGACTAGGGCTACCTCTGTTTGATTGAACCTCCGATAATGGCTGTGGGCGGGTTCCGGGGAACGCTTTCTCTGAAAGCGGGTAAACCGAGGTTCTGGAGAGCGACGCCCCTCCCTCCTGTATCGGTCTCCTCTCTCCCTTTCAGCTCTTTCTCTGTTCTCGATCGTTTCTTCTGATTGGATTTCACGTTGTATCATGTCCACCAGCTGGCTGTAGACTTTCGACTGACTATTTTGGACGTCTCTCCAGAAGGGGGTTCGCATGTGGAGCCCTGTTATCAACGCATCCAGGGCCTTCTCGTCGGTCACCGTTTCGATCTTGTTGATGATGTTGCTGAATCGTTTAAAGTAGCTTTTGACGGTTTCTCCCTCCTTTTGCCGGATATCATTAAGTTGGGCGATGTCGGCGATCATCGTCCGGTTGCCAATAAAGGCGTTGACGAACTTCCTCTTGAGTTGTGGCCAACTTCGGATGCTCCCAGGTCTTAGCTTGTTGTACCACCTCTTCGCATCACCCGTGAGCGTGGTATGGAAGTTCCGACACTTCACTGCGGGAGATTGGCCCTGGAGTTTTGTCTTGTAGGTGTTAATGTGGTCCGTGGGGTCACCTCTCCCATTATACTTGTCCATGATAGGCATTCGGAAGTTGGCCGGCACCTCCATCGCCTTCATGTAGTTGGTAAATGGTAGATTCTCGTCGTCATTGTCCTCATAACACTCCAGCCTTTCCTTTTCGTCTTCGGTCTTTTCTTGATTCTTCGGGTCCTTCTTCTTCTCCGTACGGGCCTCGTTATGCTCGCTGCGCCTGCTGTGCGAGGACTGGGGAGGCGCGATCGAAGACCCTACTCCCAGCCTGTCAAACACGCTAGCTGCAGGAACAGGATGGCTTTCTCGTACAGGGAAGGGTCTCCCTTTGTGGCCGTCCTGCGGAGGCTTCGGAGCCGGATTCTGGAGATTCTGGTCATGAGAAACGGGGGGTTCCTCTCGGGAACCATGGCTGTCCAGTGAACCAGTGGGTGAGGGACTCCTCCGGGCACGGCTGCGCTTGGGTCCATGTTGGAGGGATTGATTCTCCAACAGTTCAAGCGTGGCCTTCATCCGGGCGTTGTCTATCTTGAGGTCCTGGTTCTCCTGCTCCATCGTTCGTTTCTTCTGATGTCTTCTCTTTCTGCGATGGGTAACGTTCTGTAAGTCCTGAACGCTCTTCTGTCGCAGGTTGGTATGGTGGGACTCCACCTCCTCTTCTGTGGACTGTTCGGACGTCATGCTTCTTTGGGTAGAAGACACGTTTTACCAAAAGCACTGGATCGTGTAAGGTTTTTCATTTTCCACAGACGGTGCCAATCTGTTGACGTCTGAACCTGCACCAGTCCACGTGCCAACAGATCTTCAGTCACTCCTCTGCCAGCTCGTATGTTACCTGCACACTAGGACGACCGTTAGGCACCAAGATCTCTGGAGAAAAAGGGTCCGGCGATCGTTGGCACTCCGACGATCAAGTCAACAGCCGGTATATAAAGAATACGCGGGGGCGGGAACGAAATAGGAGTGTGGGAGAGACAAGCAGGCAGAAGTTTGAGCAGAGTTTAGGGTGGGAATCGTAAGCGTAAAAAGTGCGTACCTTGGAACAACCGGAGGCGTTGTTTTTATAGCGCGAGAGATCTAATTGATTTAGGAGACAAATCAATTTGATACTCAATCGGATCCTCCTTCCTTATGTGATAAAGATATCCGAGATTATCTTCCTTACTTTGAGCTTATCACGTTGCATGATTTTGGGAGATTGCGATCCGGTTTCCTTATGAGGATCCTTGCGCCAAATCAACGCGGTCTTCCTTTAATTATCCCTCTGGCTGCCCTGGTATATCGAGTTGCTTGCTGGTTGTGAATGACGCGAGGCCTGGCGAGGCCTTATGGTTCGCACGAGGGTGTCGAGGCCCTTCACATGACTCGCAGATTTTCGACTGTCGAAGGCCTAAGTGTGTGATGGGCCATTCTAAGGCCCTAGCAGGGCCCATATAGTCCTTAAGTGGGGCCTGTGCTGACGTGGCGACCATATCATAATCGTGTGGTAACAGAGCATATGATAAAATCATGTGTGCAGCTAATGGTACATTGACAGACTTAGCAAATTTCATATCAAATTTGGTTCTTACATTTTCCAATAAGACTCTTGATTAATAGTCAACCTATTTTCAGCCCTATTCCTTTTAATAACCATACCAAGAATTTTTCTTGCACATCCTAACTCTTTCATGTCATATTCAGATTTCAAAAGATTTTTCATTTTTATGATATCAGCTTTACTATTACTAACAAGCAACATGTCATCAACATATAACAACAAATAAACCTCACAACCTATCTTAGTGTTATTATAATATAAACATGCATCAAATTCACTCCTTTTGAAACCAATTTTAAGCACATAAGCATCAAAATGTTTATACCATTGCCTAGGACTCTGCTTAAGACCATACAATGACTTGTTAAGCAAGCACACAAGCTCAGATTTCTCTTTCACCTCAAAGTCTTGAGGTTGAGACATGTAAATTACCTCATCTAACTCTCCATGAAGAAAAGCAGTCTTAACATCTAGTTGCTCTAATTCCCAATTGAAGTGGACAACTAAGGCCAATACTAACCTAATAGTCTTATACTTAATCACCAGAGAAAAAACTTCATTGTAATCAATCCCTTCTCTTTGAGTAAATCCCTTAGCTACCAACTTAGCTTTGTATCTTAAAGGGTCATTTGGTTCTACTCCTTCCTTCAACTTGTAGATTCATTTACAATGGACTATCTTTTGATTCTTTGGTCTCTCAACTAACTTTCAAGTATCATTCTTGCCTAAGGAATGAATCTCCTCCCTCATAGCCTTCTTCCAATTTTCAGAATTTTTACAGTTAACAGCTTCTTCATAAGAAAAAGGTTCAACTGACTCCAAGGATTCACCTTGAAGATAATACAACACATTCCTCTTGGGACCTTTCATAACTATTAGAGAACATTTAAGAATCTTTAAAGTACCAAAATCAGATTTGAACATACAGCCCTCATCTTCAAGAACTCTTAAGGAAACTAGATTTCTCTTAAGGTTTGGGACAAACCTAACACCAAGAAAGGGTCGGACAATTATGCATCCTAATAGCAATGTCACATATTCCATCAATTGTTTGTGAATTGTTATCCCCCATGTATATTTTCCTAGGTTCAATTTCTCTATAGTTATAAAACCAAAACCTCACGGGACACAAATGAAAGGTAGCACCTGAGTCTAATATCCACTCATAGTCAATCTCACCATCAGACACGGCCATAACATATAAACCATCTAGGACATCCCCAACAACAGCAACATTTTGATCTTCATTCTGCTGTTGCTTAGTTTTTCTCTTAAGCTCATAGAATCTTTCTTGAATTGTCCTAACTTCCCACAATGATAACATTTCTTATTGCCTTTATCTCTAGACTTAGACCTACCCTTCGATTTTCCTCTGCCCTTCTTACCCTGGTAATTGTTCTCTCCTCTCATTTCATTTATCCCTCTAATAAACAAACTCTTCTCCCTAGCGTTTCCCCTAGACTCCTTTTTGACTTCTAAGTCTTTTGATCTCAAAGCATCTATCACAATTGATTGAGTCAAAACATCTCTAGCATACTTAATCGCATTCCTAACATCTATATAAGAATCAGGAAGAGAATTTAAAAGTATAACAGCTAGATCCTCATCGTCAAATTTCTTATCATTGTGACAAGCTTTTGACAATTTGGCTAAAATCACTCAGATTGGATTCAAGATCCTTCTCCGAGTCCATTTTAAAACTAAAATATTTTTCTAGCAGATAAATCCTATTTGGCAAAGTTTTTGTCAAAAATAACTTGTCAAGAGCTTTCCACAATTCTCTAGCAGTCTTAGCATCATCAACTTGCCTAACAATATTATCAGATAAGTGCGATATTATAAAACTGTATGCAATTTCATTCATCTTCTCAATTTGATCGGGTTTAACTTTTAATGCATCAGAAAAATTTTCTAGATCATCAAGGACTTTAGAAACTCTTTGTTGAACCAGAATATCTCTTATTTTTTATTTTCAAATTGAATAATCACCATTTCCATCAAATTATGATAATTCAACTATCGAACCCATGGATGGAAAATCATCCATGAATGAGAATTTATGAAAAAGTTTTATAAAAAGCTTACTCACACAAATGCAAACACAGAACACAACTTTTTTTCAAATTACTAACTAAGATGACATGCAAACACAATTTATCAACACACAAGATAATAAAGCCACAAATTATACTAAGGAGATGTAGGCTCTAGCCACCTATTTTGTTTTTACCTCAAATACAATTAACAAAGTATAAAATTAAATGAGAAGGTTCAAGAAATTCAAACTCAGCGGACAAATCTGCTGTCCGTATTTATAGGAGAGACGAAACGAATTTCTTTGCGTTCCAAGGCACCGCTATCCGTCTTAGAACAACCAATAAAGCTGCACCGTTGCTCCACCGACCAAGTAATACCACCAAAAGGTCATAAATAAGTCAGTAAGCAATCTGCTCCAAAACACATTCTCCGAAAAAAGCTGAACGCACGTTCACGTGCCTCTTGAAGTCACTGTACGCGTCCCTACCGGAGCCCACGCACAACCACCAAACTACCAGATTGTATGTTTCAACCAGGAGAGTCGTCTGCCACAAACCACGCGCAAAACGGAGCTACTACGCACCGCCACGTACCTGTAGAAGCAGATCTCAGCTGGATTTTTACGCGCCATACGCACTGTCGTCGGAGATCCCACACGCCGTACGCACTGGTGGGCTTTGTTCGCCTCTTCGCCGTGAACCCAAATATGGTCTTAGATCTCTTCGCCGTGCACAACTGGAAAGAAAGAAAAACTCTCATTTGTTGTTCATTTGTTCTTGGTTAAACTTGTGGGCTCAAATTCTTGCCACAAAGAATACTGCAATGCAACCAAAGGAACAACAATCGGATTTGTTCACCAACCAACCAACCAACCAACAGGAGATGACCAAGACTTTTAAGCACTTAGTCCAATCTCACTTTTGAGAAAATAATGAAAGACGACTCCTCACTTTTCTTCACTATTTGTTCTTACCTAGATGAAAGACAGTAATAATATTTATATAAAACCCTAGAATGATCTCAACCATCCATTATATCTAACGGTCCACACAAGATAAACTATATTGCCCAATAGACTTGGACCAAGTGAATTTAGTGACCCACATTCTCACACATACATATGTGAATAAATCCATAAATATACAAATAAATTAAAAATATTAAAAATTGGTCAAGATTAAGTACTTAAAATCGAGTAGTATTTTGTTGATAAAATAATGTGGAGGAAGAGGTTACTTTAGAGTCCAATTGTTTGTGTATGATTTTGCACCCTGTATTTTGGTAAAATTACAATTTTTACTTTATTAAAGATTGATTTATATTTTGTATTTGCTAGTAGATTACATTGTGATGGTGACGAAGAATGACATCACTACAACAGAGTTTGCTTTCTACGGCAAGCAATATATGTCGTAAAATAATATTTACGGCGTATAGTTAAACGTCGTATAAAGCATTGCCATAAAAACTTACCTATTTTTACGGCACACATTGAATACTGTAATAATAATAAAAGTACGCCGTTAATTGACTTATTACGACATTTTTATACACGCTGTAAATAAATCTTTATTTATAGCACACAATACCTATCGTAAATGTGTTGTCAAATGACAAATAAATGCTTTTTATGGCTATCAGTTGTGCGTTTTAAAAGAAATAAATTCCATGGCATACATTAGCTGCCATAAATTTGAGCTTATCATTTTTTTATAGCTTACATTTGTACGCCGTTTTATGGGAAAAAAAGCATATGCTAAAATTAACAAAACTATACAAATCAACCCTGTTGACGTCTGAACCTGCACCAGTTCACGTGCCAACAGATCTCCAGTCACTCCTCTGTCAGCTCGTATGTTACCTGCATACTAAGACGACCGTTAAGATCTCTGGAGAAAAAGGGTCTGGCGATCGTTGGCACTCCGACGATCAAGTCAACTGCCGGTATATGAGAGATACGCGGGGGCGGGAACAAAAAAGGAGGTGTGGAAGAGACGAGCAGGCAGAGATTTGAGCAGAGTTTAGGGTGGGATTCTTAAGCGTAAAAAGTGCGTACCTTGGAACAACCAGAGACGTTGTATTTATAGCGCAGGAGTTCTAATTGATTTGGAAGACAAATCAATTCGGTCTTCAATCGGATCCTCCTTCCTTATGTGATGAAGATACCCAAGATTGCCTTCCTTCCTTGAGTTTATCACATTGCATGATTTTAGGAAATCATGACTGCGTTTCCTTGTGGAGATTCGTGCGCCCAATCCAACGCAATCTTTCTTTAATTACTTCTCTGGTTGCCCCGGCATATCGAGTTGCTCGCTGGTTACGAATGATGCGAGGCCTGACGAGGCCCTATAGTTCACATGCGGGCGCCGGGGCCCTCCACATGACTCGCAGATTTCTGGCTGCCGAAGGTCCAAGCATGTGACGGGCCCTTCCAAGGCCCTAGCAGGGCCCAGGTAGGGTTCTTGACAGATTACGGACTGGGCCCTTACTGGGTTTGGATGGGGCCTGTGCTGATGTGGCAGCCATGTCGTAATTGTGTGGTAACAATAGTTCTCTAAGTCCAAGCCTATTATTTATAATGGGCGTGGAACTTTTGAGGATATCCAGAACGTTGATGTGCCTCGCAGGAACGAAATGCGGATGCGCTTCGCGGGAAATACATTCTCAACGTGGTTCGGCAGGAAGTAATTCGACCTACCCCCAATATATAGTCCCCCAAGTCCGAAGTCGAGCATTCATGACGGGTGAGGGCTTCAAGGGGCCAGGCCAATGCTGACATGTCCCCTGATGGCGTGATTCTGTCTATCAAGACTGTCCCTCTCTGGTCAGGCAATCATGAGTGAGGGGGTCTACACATTAAATACGGTCGCGTGAGAGAAAGAATGGGGGCGCGTGCGCCCTTGATTTATTAAATGCGTAGGTTTCGCTTTCCCGCCTGCTATACCATTAAAGACACGCGTCGACCATCCGTATGCCCAGATGGAACGCTTGGGATCTGGACGGTGGATGTGTGAGTGCGCCTATATAAAACCAGGCATCCACCCAAATGTTACACCTTCTTCTTACCTTCGCGCTTACTGTAGTTATTCTTCCGATAAGCGAGACGCTTATAGCTGGTGTGCCATTTGAGTCGTACATTTGAGGTAAGCGCTCGAAAAGCGGTTGAAATTTGCTTGCATTGTTTATAGTCATAGTACGATACCATTACCTGGATACAGCCAAATGTCATCTGGAAACGACGACTCACAGAACCCGTCCGACGCTCCCACAAACTCTAGTATTATTGGGAGTGTTTCTTCGTCGGCCTCTACATCATCTTCTTCTTCTGGAGTCATAGGAGGGGTGAATCCGGAGCCTCCAGTTGTGAACCCGTCGGCTCCGTTGACGATTGGAAGGGAGGTCAGGCCCCCCGTGCCGGCGGGAGAGATGGTAGCGAAGGAGAGGCCGGACGCGGGGGTGCCTGAAATGAAGAGATCTCTAGACAAGAGAGATGCTCCGGCTACGAGGGCTCTGGACGAGGAGCTGAAACGGTCGGCAACCGAAGCATCCATGGCTCAGTCGAGGATCACGGAGGCGGAGTTAGAGGACATACGGTTGTCCTACGATATTCCTTCGTCCGTGACACTCAGAGCCCCGAGCCCAGAAGAACGTGCCGACCATCCTTCCGAAAGGTATGTGGTGGTCTACGAGCCTGCGATGCAGCAAGGCCTTCGCCTACCCATGCATCCTTTTTTCCGCCAAGTGTTAAGGGACTGGAATCTGGCTCCCTGTCAAATAACGCCGAATGGCTGGGGACAGATGGTAGTCTCCTACATTTTGTGGAGCGTTGCCAAGGCTGGAGAAAACTTGTCTCCCAGGGAATTTGAGTCCATATTTCGACCTTGCCGGTCCGCCGGATGGTATAATATATCTCTCCGGTCTGGTCAGAAATGGGAGACGGCCACCGACAGTCCCAACAAGGTGCACAACTGGAAAGAAAAGTTCATATTCGTTGGCAGAGATTGGGAATTTACGCCCGAGGACCCCCTTCCGCACGTGTCTATCCCTCAACATTTCGGGGATCTTGGTATAACCCGCCACAATCGTATGAAATTTTGATTACGATTCCTGACTTGATGTATTTATTCCCTTTTACAGATTGCGGGAAGCCACCGATCCCGAAGAGAAGCCAATGAGAGCTGAGGTCGGAGTGGGATAAGGTTCGTCTCTCAGCAGCGACTTCCGAAGCCTCGAGAATCTCTTAAAAGATGATAAACTTTTGGCCAGCTGCGGACTAATGTGTAAGTCTCACTTGCTTCGGTGTTCTGGTGCTATAGCGTGGAATTATCTGGGCGCATCGCTTATTAACGTATGTGCTTAACAGCTTTCAGGTTCAAAAGCATGCCCACACTCCACCTTGCCCACCCTGCTAGCGGAGAAGAGTCTTCCACTCAGGTGCCCATCCGAGAGGTGCCTGGGTCATCGCAAGGTATCCCGGCTGCTACGCAACCGGAGCCCGCCCCTAGTCAGGTCGTTCTTCCTCCCTCTCCTCCTTTGGCGACTGATCTGTCTCCTGGCGATGCAGGTGCACGAAAGAGGAAGGCGCTCGAGTTTGGAGGGGGGTTTATGGGGGATGCCCGTAAGTCGGGGCGAACCGAAGGTGCAAAGAAACCTGGCCCCTCGTCCGACCAAGGAAGCTCCGTCTGGATAACCCAACGTCGGGAGAAACTGGAAACTTCCGTCCTAGAGATGCTCCCAGTCCATCCCGCGATGATGGCGGCAAGCGTGCACAAGTACTGGACCTAGAAATGGGAGAAGACTGCCTAGGGGGCCACTGTACGAGAGTGGCTGAAGATGGCAGAAATAAACCTGATACGGGGCCTGGTGCTGAGCAATGAGCTATTCAGTATTGTGGAAAGTTATGACGGCCAGTGCCATGAGGAGAGGGCCAAGTCTGCCAAGCTGTCCGAAGAGTTGAAAGCTGTTCAGCTCGAGAAGGCACAGCTGGAGTCCGAAAGAGGGGGACTTCGATTCAAACTCGACGCCTCTGTTGCAAGGGAGGCGGATATTAAGGAGAAATATGAGATTGAATTGAAGGCCTCGAAAAAGTGCCTGAAGGATGCCTGGGAACAAAAGCGGGCTACCGAGAACGCTCGAAAATGAGCCGAGGAGCTTCAGAAGAGTGCCGAATAGGCACAGAAGTGCGCTGAAAAGGCCCAAAAGTTGGCCGAGGATCGGGCACTTGCCGCCGAGGAAGCCCTTGCCAACGCGACTAGTAGGTTGGAGGCCATCGTCGCGGAGGAGGGCAAGTTGTTGGCGGACACGAGGCTGGAACTGGAAAGGGTCCGGGCCGAATGTGCAGTTGCCGGGGCCAAAGCGGTGGAGACTTACCAGGATGCATTTGTGGAAACGCCTGAGTATCAGGACCTTGCCCAACGTTTAATGACAGCTGGATGCGAGCAGTTGGTGGAGAGCATCATGGAGGTCCACCCGGAATGGGGCCTTTCTTTCCTTCGGCAGGGCCCTGCCGAGGCTCAAGCTCCCGACGTTGGACCTAGTACCGCAGGTGATCAGACACCCTCTCCAACTGAGGGAGGCCCGCAGTGTGCCGACCCTTGAAGAGGCGACGGGGCATTTATATTTTGCAATCCTTATGTTTTTTGCCCGAATTAATTGAAAACAAAATTGGAATTGACCTTTTGCTTATCCGACGTCTCGATTCTGTGTGCGCGTGGGGGGAGGAGGGGGGGAAGACGCTTTAAATTTGAGAATCATTCCCTTAGCATTGATGACGCAGACACCTAGTGGAACCCGGAAGGTTGGCGTCTTCAATGCCTTGGGGAGGTGGAACGTCCGTGCGCCATTCCAGATTTCCTGTTATGACCGTATTTATTGCATTACACCTCTTTCCAACGTAGTCCTTTATAAATAGGATGCAAGCCTAACAAGACTCTTCCATCGTGAGACTGCTGCATTTAACCTGCCATTATCGTGCAATCGAGATAGAGATAGAAAACGTGTGATGGTGGTGCAGCTGGAGGGCTGGCATCCAAGATGCCTGTCAATCTGAGAATCAACATTCAGAGGACCAAAAATCTGGCCAATCAACGTTCAGGAGACCAAACATACGGGGTGGGAATTTAAGCTTAGCAGCCTTAGCCCGACCCTCTCCTGAACGGTTGACGGGGCTGGGGGGTCTCCCACTGCCAAAAAAGGCATCAACGGTATTTTTTGGGCAGTATGGTCTAATAAGCCACCAAATTAACTCAGGTTGGCTTGGGAGACTCCCAATCATGGTGAAGTCAGGTTTTCCAACTTGGGCGGAACCAGCGTAGACCAGGAGATAGAGTTAGTAGACCTAGTTACTCCATTATGTGCTGGCCCAATGAGGCGGCGGGGTTTTAGAATATATTGCAGTTATATCTTCTTCTGTATTGTATTTCGTATTTAATAAAAAGGTGCCGAGTTACCTTCATATTTGTGTATGTGTGCCCTTATCGTGTTTGTGATGCCCACGTTTTACATACTCGTTTCTGGCCTCGTCGATGTTTAGTGTCGCTTACGAAGTCATTGATATAAGTCTGAGGTCGCAAATAATGTCCCTGGTGGCGCGGGGTGGTTCGCGAGTCATAATCGAATTTTATTTACCATCGAATGAATCCTAGTTGCGTACATTCGCGTTGACTGTTTATCCAGCGATATGATAGGGTTGGCCGCAAACAACACTCCCTCGCTGTCGGGTTAATTGTACTTGCTTGCTTTACGCGTAAAATGTTTACTCAGCGAGTTAATAGAGTTGGCTGCGAACCACACTCTCTCGCTGCTGTGTTCTTTGTACTTACTTTCTTACGCATAAAATGTTTACCCAGCGAGTTAATTAGAGTTGGCCGCGAACCACACTCCCTCGCTGCCGTGTTCTTTGTACTTGCTTTCTTACGCGTAAAATGTTTACCCAGTGAGTTAATTAGAGTTGGCCACGAACCACACTCCCTCGCTGCCGTGTTCTTTGTACTTGCTTTCTTACGCGTAAAATGTTTACCCAGCGAGTTAATTAGAGTTGGCCGCGAACCACACTCCCTCGCTGCCGTGTTCTTTGTACTTGCTTTCTTACGCGTAAAATGTTTACCCAGCGAGTTAATTAGAGTTGGCCGCGAACCACACTCCCTCACTGTCGTATTGGTACTCTCAGCTTGGGGGACGCTTTGGATTCATAAAAGACGAATATTATTGAATGGCACCTAGTTTCCTGGCGTCCATCAAAAAGAAAAATCTCTAAAGAGATCAAAACAATGTAGGAAAAAGACAAAATAGAAATTTCGGCGGTAAGGTCTCAGGTTGCTGCGGCTGGGGTGATATCCTCGCGTTTGGCAGCTTTGCGTAACGCGTTCATGTAGCATGCCCGTGCCTCCGTCTGATTACCACGGATTTTAGCTATTCCTCCCAGAGTCGAGAATTTTATCGCCAAGTGGTGTATGAACGTAAGCGCCTGTAAATCCTTCAACGCGGGCCTACCAAGGACCTCGTGGTAGGCGGAGCGGGTGTCCAGTATTAGGAATTTCATGAATTTCCAGAGGTGGCAAAGTGGTTCTCCAAAATCTACCGCCAGGGTAATCTTTCCTCGCGGGACAAAACTGTCCCCTGTGAAACCAAATAGCGGCTCGGTGATGGCCGTCAGTTCGTGATCCACGTCCATTTGGTCGAACGCACTATCGAATAGGACGTTCACGGTGCTTCCGTCGTCGACCAACATCCGGCCTAGGTCGTTTCTGGCGACAATGGCGCGTACCACTAGGGCATCGCAATGCGGGTAATGTATCCCGAATTCGTCCTCTTCAGTGAATGAGATTGTCGGCACTCTAGGCCGCTGCCCGTGGACCTGGCAACTCTCCAGGGGTTCCCCCCTGGCTGCCTTCGCGTAGTTACGTCGCGAGTTCATCGTGCTTCCTCCGACATACGGTCCTCCAAAGATGGTATTTATCTTTCGGACAGGTGGGGCTCCTTGGGGCCTCTCGGCCCTCGGTTGGTCCATGTCCCCCTCATTCCTTCCTTCGTCGCGACGAGGTCTATCGTTCCGGCGCTGAGGAGGAGGTCTTCGCCCTTGTGTGGGCGATCCTCGACGTCCTCGCGCCGCTTGATCCCTCTCGCCTGGCCTGTGGTTTCCGCGGTTGATTAGCTCCCTCACATCCGGGCAATCTTCCGTGTTATGCACCCTGGTCCTGTGTATATAACAGAACTTGGGCGGGGTCACCGCAGGTAGGGGGGCCGCTACTGGTGCCCGTGGGGCTGGGGCTACCTCTGTTTGATTGAACCTCCAGTAATAGTTGTTGGTTGGTTCTGGGGAACGCCTCCTCTGAAAACGGAAAAACCGAGGCTCTGGAGAGCGACGCTTCTCTCTCCTGTATCGATCTCCTCTCTCCCTTTCAGCTCTTTCTCTGTTCTCGATCGTTTCTTCTGATCGGATTTCGTGCTGGATCATGTCCACCAGCTGGCTGTAGACTTTCGGTTGACTATTTTGAACGTCCCTCCAAAAGAGAGTTCGCATGTAGAGCTCCATTATCAGCGCATCCAGGGCCTTCTCGTGTGTCACCGTCTCGATCTTGATCTTGTTGATGATGTTGCTAAATCGTTTGAAGTAGCTTTTGACGGTTTCTCCCTCCTTTTACTGGATATCATTAAGTTGGGCGATATCAGCAATCATCGTCCGGTTGCCAATGAAGGCATTGACGAACTCCCTCTTAAGTTGTGGCCAGCTTCGGATACTTCCTGGCCTCAGCTTGTTGTACCACCTCTTCGCGTTACCTGTGAGTGTGGTATGGAAATTCTGACACTTCACTGCAGGGGATTGGCCCTGGAGTTTTGTCTTGTTGGTGTTTATGTGGTCCGTGGGATCACCTCTTCCATTATACTTGTCCATGATAGGCATTCGGAAGTTGGCTGGCACCTCCATTGCCTTCATGTAGTTGGTGAACGATAGGTTCTCGTCATCATCGTCCTCATAACACTCCAGCCTTTCCTTTTCGTCTTCGGCCTTTTCTTGATTCTTCGGGTCCTTCTTATTTTTCGTACGGGCCTCGCTATGTTCACTGCGCTTGCTTTGTGTGGGCTGGGGGGTACAATCGAAGACTCCACTCCCAACCTGTCAAACACGCTAGCTGCAGGAATCGAGTAGCTTTCTCGTACAGGGAAGGGTCTCCTTTTGGGTTCTGAGGGTTCCGGCCGTTAGAAACGGGGGGTTCCTCTCGGGAACCATGGCTGTCCAGCAAACCAGTGGGTGAGGGACTCCTCCGGGCACGGCTGCGCTTGGGTCCATGTTGGAGGGATTGATTCTCCAATAATTCAAGCGTGGCCTTCATCCGGGCGTTGTCTATCTTGAGGTCCTGGTTCTCCTGCTCCATCGTCCGTTTCTTCTGATGTCTTCTCTTCCTACGACGGGTGATGTTCTGTAGGTCCTGAACGCTCTCCTGTCGCAGGTTGGTATGGTGGGACTCCACCTCTTCTTCTGTGGACTGTTCGGATGTCATGCTCCTTCGGGTAGAAGACACGTTTTATCACAAACACTTGGCTGTGTAAAGTTTTTCACTTCCCACAGACGGTGCCAATCTGTTGACGTCTGAACCTGCACCAGTCCACGTGCCAACAGATCTCCAGTCACTCCTCTGCCAGCTCGTATATTACCTGCACACTAGGACGACCGTTAGGCACCAAGATCTTCGGAGAAAAAGGGTCCGGCGATCGTTGGCACTCCGACGATCAAGTCAACTGTCGGTATATGAGAGATACGCGGGGGCGGAAACAAAAAGGGGGTGTGGGAGAGACGAACAGGCAGAGATTTGAGCAGAGTTTAAGGTGGGATTCTTAAGCGTAAAAAGTACGTACCTTGGAACAACCGGAGACGTTGTATTTATAGCGCAAGAGTTCTAATTGATTTGGAAGACAAATCAATTCGGTCTTCAATCGGATCCTCCTTCCTTATGTGATAAAGATACCCAAGATTGCCTTCCTTCCTTGAGTTTATCACGTTGCATGATTTTAGGAGATTATGATTGCGTTCCCTTGTGGAGATTCGTACGCCCAATCCAACGCAATCTTTCTTTAATTACTTCTCTGGTTGCCCCGGCATATCGAGTTGCTCACTGGTTACGAATGATGCGAGGACTGACGAGGCCCTATGGTTCACATGCGGGCACCGGGGCCCTCCACATGACTCGCAGATTTCTGGCTACCGAAGGCCCAAGCGTGTGACGGGCCCTTCCATGGCCCTAGCAGGGCCCAGGTAGGGTTCTTGACAGATTACGGACTGGGCCCTTACTGGACTTGGATGGAGCCTGTGCTGACGTGGCAGCCATGTCGTAATCGTGTAGTAACAAACCTATATATATATATAACCATGATTTCCAAATTAGAATAAACAAAAGGGTAATTAATACATTTTGTCCCTATCCTTTGAATCTATTGTGCAAATCGTCCATATAGTTTGAATTTTGGCATTTGGGTCCTTAAATCACTAATTCTTTGTGCAAAATGTCCTTACCGTTTAATTCTATCAACTGTTGCACTTAAAGACAGCACGTCATCTGCAATTTCTCATTCTATGAAGGGCATTTTCGTCAACTCACCAAATATAATGTTTCTGCCAAATTCAACCCATTTTCTCCTGCAAAACCTTCATTCTCTCCACAATTCTCTCTCTACGTAACTGCCCACATTTCATTTTCAGCACAAAATAACAAAAAAGAAACCAAATATTCAAGAATCAGAAACAAACTCAAGAGAAGATGACAAAAATACTTGAATCAATTGCAAAATTGAATAAAGAGACACTGCAAAAGATAATTCTGAGAAGTAAAAAATGAAATAAAAAAACTCAGATGAATGCATACCTAAGAAGAAAAAAAATTGCTATTTGATTAAGCCCATGAATTATCAAAGGCAGCATAGGTAATAGCTTGTGAAAACTCTAAAAAATTGATCCTTCTATCTCCATCTGTATCAGCCTCTCTAATCATCCCAGTGAGTTCTTCAACAGTCAAGGCATGGCTGAGTTTTGCAATTGAGTGAGCCAACTCGGCGGCCGTGATATACCCGTTTCCATCTCCGTGTACAGCGATTTCACAAGCAAAAGCTCTGGCGCCACCAGTGCCACAAACTCCGAGAATTCCACTAACCCATTATTGTTCTTATCCGCCTTTTGAATAAGCGAATCAAGTTGATCCAAACTGGGTTTGAGTCCCAACGATCGTAACAGTGAGCCCAACTCGAGTTGCGTTAAGCTAAGGTGGAAGATGGAGGACACAATGGCTTCCAATTCTCTGCTACCAGGTTGTATATTACGTTTCCAAATGAATCTCAAACCTTAAATTTCATAAAATTAAAACAAAAAACTGATGTCTTATTTCTTGTAACAAGGGCATTATGGAGCAGTTGTTTTCCAATTTCAAGCAGTAAGAGAAAAACATGAAAGTATGAGAATCATGTTTGGAGTTTGGGAAATTTTAGAATGTTTATTGTGCTGAAAATGAAATGTGGGCAGTTACGTAGAGAGAGAGAGAGAGAGAGAGAGAGAGAATGAAGGCTTTGCAAGACAAAATATGTTGGATTTGGTGGGAACATTATATTTAGTGAGTTGACAAAAATGCCCATTGTAGAATAAGATGTTGCAGATGACGCGCTGTCTTTAACGGCAACAGTTGACATAATTAGACGGTAATGACCTTTTGAGTAAAGAATTGGTGATTTAAGGACCTAAATACAAAAATTCAAACAATAGGGACGATTTGTGCAATAGACTCAAAGGATAAGGACGAAATGTGCTAATTACCCTAAACAAAAATATTGAGTAGAGCTCAATGCAACTATATGAAAATAGTAGAGTTTATCTAAGTAACTAAGAATATCATTGGTCGAATAAAAAGTTGATACCAACATGCCAAAAGTATATCACTACCATTCCAAAATAACTAATTAATATATTACAAAATAATCAATCCATATGTGTGTGTGTGTGTGTGTGTGTGTGTGTGTGTGTGCAAGTTTGCTTATTTGGTAAGTAGTTTAGCTATCCAAAAATAATCAACTCCCTGCAAGTCACAAAAATAAATAAAATAATCAAACTCATTGTCGAATTGTACTAAGCAAAATGTGGGGGGAAAATGCATTGGTTGAAAAAGAGGCAAATCAAACAAAATATAGTTAGAACAGAAAGAAAAAGAAGATTAAAAACCAATTGAATCTAAACATAGTTTATATCAACTTTTAATCTCTAGAACAATTCTTAGTTACTTAATCATTAATTTTACTTAACACCTAAACAAATTTATATTAGCAAACGATTTCATGCATTGTAAGCATCGATAAAGCATCAACTTTTGGGCATATGATTTCTGGAACTTGAAGCATATTGACCACTGGCAGTAACAAAAGTCATATAAAAGGACTTTTTAACTGATAATATACTTTAATTCTTCTATTTGTTGATAATATATTTTTATCTGCATAGTGAGGACACCTTTAGGTAGCTCCCTAAATGATATCTTGCACTGTGCAACAGTTTTGTTATTTTCCAAAAATTTTCTAGCACTTATCAATTTCACTTCATTTGTTGCGCCTAGGGTGCAATTTTTTTTATCTAAAACAGAACATAGTTTTCTAAAGTCCCAATACATAATGATTCAATTTAAAAATCAAAACGTGTGATGATGGAAATGATATAAAATATATGTAAAGCATACTTTAGTTGTGATTACAATTAATCCACTTTGATGTACTTAACTGGCCATGCAATTGTACTTCCTAATACATCTTCGAGAAGAAAATGCTCATGTGTTAGGGATGGCAATTTACCCCACGACCCGCCCCCTGCCCCGAACAATCGAATATTCGGGGCGGGTACGGGGCGAAGAAAATTGCCCCGGGGCGGGTTCGGGGCGGAGTTGCCCCGCCCCGAATCCGCCCCGAAATACATTTTTTTTTTTAATATTTTTAATTTTGAAAATAATGGTTACAAAAAAAAAATTAAAAAAAATAAGCAAACCGCCCCGTCCCCGACCCGACCCGACCCGACCCGACCCGACCCCGACCTGCCTCGATTTAAATGGGGAACGAGGCGGGTATGGGGGTCAAAAATTCCCGACGGGGCGGGGACGGGGAGGGCCGCCTCGGTCCCAACCCGCCCCGTTGCCATCCCTATCATGTGTGAGTCGGTACAAGGTGACATTATCAACTACCTCAGTAACCCAAACCCTCCAACATTCATTACCAAAGGGAACATGATGCACCGGATCACTTGGATTTGTTGATGCGATTTCACCATTTGCAACAACATCATCTTTCTCAAACCAACATAACAATTTACACTTCTTACTTTAAAGGTTATCTGAACCATTCATACTTTTGTCTCTATGCTATCAAATTCATATCAGTATAATTTTAAAAAATTATGCAATATAATTCAAATTTATAAAAAAAAATGTAGGTAGATGATTTAGTTTTGGAAAATTTACATATATGAATAATATGTAACTAAACTACAATTTTACTAGATGAAAAAAAAAAAAAAAAAAAAGCAAGACATAAATATTGTTTTCAATTTAAGAATGATTAATATTACTGGATAATAAATACAATTTGTAATTGCTCAATTTCAGCATCTTCGTTTGACCATTTCATCAGTTACAAAAATAGATATCGCCAAATTCCAAAATTATCTGAGAAATTGAATTTGAAACCCGAAAGTATCATTCATCATCAACAAGAAGAAGTATCGCAGTCCAAATCCAAAATTCATCTCAAATAATTAATTTTAGGGAGGGGGAGGGGAATAGCACATTCCATTGTCACCAATAAGACCAATCAGTATCCAAGTTTGAGAATCACATCAAAAATTGAATTCTACAAAATATCGCTAGAACCCGATGTGGTTATCGGTACATGGTAAATGCAAAATTTCAATAAGGTGTAACATCGTAACTATTAGTTAACGGTGCATTGTAAACGCGTCAAAATGTGGTATTGTAATAATATAAAATATTAACAAATATGCACAAAAACCAGAAATATATCATATGGTTATACGACTTTATCAAAAGAATTCACGACAATATAGAGTTATAAATTCGACGTCGTCAATGCATAAAAAGACATTAGCACTTGATACTGTAAGCCGACTTATTAGTGTTCGACCAAATTTATTAACATGCAAAACTGATATAAAATGAGGATTGATAACTACAGTCATGTAGTTATCATACAATGGTACCACATACATTATCAATAATCTAATTCAACAGTTAACATAAACTTATCTGGTAGTGCTAGTTACACAAGAAAGAATCAAACACCTAAGAATGAACATTTAAATGCAAGGAACAGTGAATTTTTTTTGTGATCATACAATTTGAAAATCTTTCCAATACATAATATACATAACTGAATGCCAACAACAGTCATGATAACTACAAAAAAATCACATAGTCATTTTAGAACGAAATGAATGCAACCTCCATAAATTACTCGGATAGTGTTATCAGCAAGATCAACAACAAATTGATCGTGAGTATACCAAAAAACGAATGTTATGTTGTTCAAGAACCAAATTGAAGGATACAATTGTACTCACGTGGCTTAAATCTGTTTGATCGTGAGTGTAATTCGCTTAGAAATGAACAGAGCAAGAAATGTATGTGGCTTGACTGAGGAAATGAAAGATAGTTCCAGAAGAGGGATTTCTCGTATCGTAGTGACAAGAGAATGGTGTAGAAGAAACGTTGAGAATTGTGATACTTAGAGGATATTTTGGGAAAGATCTTTGATTAATCCTCTAATTAATTGTGATAAAGATTGGGGTAATTATATTCACACAACATTTTTTATTTTTTGCACCACATTTTAATTACATTTAACATCTTTAATCTTTTCACATTATAACACTCGTGTCCTTAATTTTTTATCACATTTTTATCTTTAACTTTTCATTAATTAGCACATCTTGTGTTTGATAACGGTTTCTATAAAAAAAACATTTGTTGAGAATTCGTAAAAAGACTTATTTGTCTGTCATATTTTTAAAAAAAAAACAATAGATACAAAAGTACGATAAAATATTTTTTCCTCATTTCAAAGTACGTAAACAAAATATCTCGACATAAACCATCATCAATGATGAGATGTGCTAAGTAATTAAAGTTGAAGATAAGAATTCGATGACAAAAAGTTAAGAACATAATTGCAATAATGAACAAAAGTTGAGGATTTTAAATACAATTAAGATGTGGTTCACTTATAACAAATTGTAGTGTGAATATAACCACCTTAAATATTGGTGCTTGAAAATTATCTAATCAGTTATTAAATGTATTTGAATTCAAATTAATTAAATTTGTTAATTATTTTTAGATATAGTAAAATTAAGTAAAAAATGGTGATATTGAAAAATATTTATCCAGTATATGTCTAAAATAAAAAATAAAATAAAAAGAGGTATAGTTCCTAATTATCTCTTTATTTTTCACTTTATAATTTTAAAAAGTTAGAATAAATAATTAAAATTTTAAACCACAAAACCTATGTGGGAAAGACCTAAAAACCCAAATCCACCTTAGACTGGTCAGATTTACTTCAAAAGTAAAATAAAATTTGTACCAACGGTTCGGGCTTAAAAACGATTTGACCCAATTTGACCATCTATCAAATCGATGATACGGGTTTGGTTTCGTATTGGATTGAATATCAACCCAATCACGCCCACCCCCAACATAGAGTATCGTTTCTCAACTAGCTTCAATTAGATATTTGTTTCTTTGTTTCATTTATTTTTCACTAACATTTAAACCAAAAGAAAAATAATTTCACTTCTCAGCATTTGAGTTTGACAAATTTTTCAACTCATTGTACTAATATTGAAAATATATGTCTTCTAATTTATTTATATAGTACAACAGTCAAATCTTTAACGGAAAGAAATGATGTCGCCCGTGATAACTTCCTTTCACCGCAATTTCGGGTTTTTCTTATTTAAACGCAAATCTAGCTTTTGTGTTGGTGGTTCTAAGGACAAAAACCGGCTGACTTTTTTATACCTTTTCTTAACAATCTTTGTCTAAATTGTAATGTCTAGAAAATCGGACTGGTTATCGATCTGGAAAAAATAACAGGTCAAGAGTCAAAAGATCGAATCGAATCGAATCGAACCGGGGTGAAACCCGGTTGCAATTAAAAAATTAAAAAATTAATTTATAAATCTCTCAAAATTTCTAAAAATAAGTTACTTGCAAATAAACCAATATTTATAGACAAAATCACTCATAAAACTTGAAGACTTTTCACAATGTCTATTTTCAATATTAGTAGAAAATAGTCAAAATTCATGTTCAAAGTTCTAACATCATATTATCAATTCAGTCATTTCAACAGTAGTAGGACTTCTAACAAAATGCAAATGATTCTGTACATATATTTGGACAGCTAGTCCAGTGATAACAACTGGGTTGATTCACACACACAAAATGCTGTCATTTTTTCTTTATTCGAGTCTTAAATATCCTCAATAGACTAAAAATCAAAAGGCTAATAATTTTTTATATGAAAAAAGTACAAAATAATTGAGGCTCATTAAATAAAATTCAAACCCTAATAACGTGCAACTATTCATGATAAGTAAAGTAAAAGAAACTAAAAACAAACTCTCAAATATTCATCACACTTTACATCTTCTTCTTCCTTTGATACTTTTCTCAAAAATCACAAACAAATAAAAGCTCACACTAGAAAAGTGTAGTTTTCTAATTAAGATGAAATTAAAGGCTAAATTCTCAGCTTTGTGTCTTCTTTCAAATGGCAACAAACCAATAATTAAATCTCAAGTCCAGTGGCGGATCTAAGGTTAAAGTTTAGCTAGGGCAGACGTTGACTGATCAACAGACGATGCTTATGAAAAAATAATGTGAAAATATTTTTAATAAATACGTAACTTATAAAGCAACAAAAAAATCATATAATAGTGAAATATAATTCGATACAAGCCGTAATAATTCCTATTTGATGGCAAAAAAAGAGAGCAAAAGTTCTGATAAATACTTTTTATATTCTTCAATTTTGAAACCTCCCCCCCCCCCCCCCCCGGGTCCCCTTCAAATTATGCAATTATTATATTAAAGAGAGATAATAAATTCTTTACTTGAGTATTTATTCATGCAATTTTCAATTTATCTTATTTGTTATTTAATATAATAACAAATAATATCTTATTTGTTTAATTTCTCAAAGTTTAAAGACCACAAATGAAATTTTAAATTTTAAATGGACATTCTCTCTCTCTCTCTCTCTCACACACACACACATACACACACACACACACCGTCTTTCCCAAAAAAAATTTATATATACAACATATACATACACTACATGCAGGGAAAAAAAAATTGATGAAGCTAACACTATTTTTTCACAAAATTTCAGCACGGGCAGACGCAGGGTCTCGCCATGTGCTAGATCCGCCTATGCTCAAGTCTCTAAATTTCTGGTGAGTTATGGGCCAAGTTATGCGAGTATAATAAGTGCTGCTAAGAAAGCGAATTGTGTTTATTTCCTCTCTCTATTTCTTTCTTGTGTGTGCGTGCGCCCGTGTGTTTTGTGGAATTTTCTGCCGGTGCTTTGGCTAAAAGGCCGTGTTAAACCAGCTGAATTGGAAAAGACTCTTAATTTTTGCCCTAAATAATTTTTGACCCAGTTTAACTGCTTAATATTTCTGACCCGGGTCGCAGTTGAACCTATGTAAAACTCGGTTTCCAGTTTGATTCTCTAATGGACGATTAATTTATTAGTCCGGACTGGTTTTAAGGTCGTTACTGGTTTTCTTGGTTGAACTAGCCAGTCTAGTTCGATTTTTTAAATATTGCTAAAAAGTTTAAATTCGGGACTTTTTTAAAAAAAAATTAATTTTATCAAATTCAATTCAAGACTTTGAAATGTTAACAATTATGGTATGTCTAGAGCACGCCTCCTTCGTTGGCACAAAGATCTCCTCATAACAACCCCTATTATGATAGAAATAGAACTCGACAAAGAATTTACGAAGGCTTCAAGTAGTGTGGGATAGGCAAATTACAGACTACTTTAAAATAATTTAATTTTTGAATACGTACATGAAAATGGGAGAATATATACATATTAATAAAGGAGTAATAAACTACAATTAGCAATCTTGGCTGGGTGGAGTGTAAAATAAATCTAATTAAATATAAACATATTCTTAAAAGAAAGAAGTTCCGAAATAACTAGTCGAGAGCCTTCACATAGTTATCTTAGTAATTCAATGTGACAAAGTAGAGCATAAATGAATTCAAGTTACGGTATCACTAGTGTGTAAAATTTTATCACCCCTTATATATTTAAACATCAAAATGAATTTGATTTAAGTGTATGTTTGGTGGAGTTTAAAAAATAGTTTTTTAGAAGATTTTAAAAAAAATTGATAAAATAGGTGGTAAAAGAATTGATAAAAATTGTACGTCTCATAAAATATGTAACTGAAAATGAATTTTAGAGAAAAAATTGTTTATCTAAACCCAACCAAACGTGCACTTACAAATGAGGGCTACAATTATAAATTTATAATTTTATGTTCTCTTTAATGTCTGATTTTGGTTCAAATTTAACACTAATCATGCATACAATACACAAGGGTAATAATGAGATTATACATTTGTATAATTTTAATTTTGGTAGGTACAGTCATACTTACATTTTATCCCATAAATACACCATATTTTCATTTCAATAAAAGTATATTCATTCTCACGTTTATGTCCCTAACTTTTATTTTATCGTATTTTTATCTTTAATCTTTTATTAATTAATACATATTGTCCATAATAACACGATTTTCGTTCAAATTTTTTATTGGCGTGCTTTGAAATGATAAACAAATATTTAATCGTAATTTTATATTTATTTATTTATTTACTTATTTAAAATACAAGAGAGAGACAAAATATGCTAATTAATATAAGGAATTTTGGCGCAAATAGTCTTTAACATTTGTCCTTAGTATGAAATTGGTCCCTAACGTATGTGTTTTGATGCAAAATTGGTCCTTATGACACATATACCTTTAGTATTAATTAGAAAAAATTGTACGTAGATTCCTAATCATTACAAAACATGCAAATAGGTCCAATACTTTTATTTTTTATAAAAAAATTAAAGAAAACTAATGAATTTTTTTTTTTAATTAACACTTTAGTAATAAACATGTCAAATAAAATTATTATTTTTATTATTAAGTAATTATATTATTTAAAGAGGGAGAAATCATTGTGAGAAATCATTTTTCTCCCTCTTTACTTATAAAATTTGTTCTTCCTCTTTACTTTAAAAATTAAGTTAAATAAATAACAAAATGACGTATATAATTTTATGGCATTGAACTAATCTTATTATATTTTTATTTAACATAAAAATACTAATAAAAATTAATTTATACATTATGTATTTTATTTTTGAACGAAAATAAAAAAATAAATTAAAATATGAAGAATATAGTTGGATTTCTAATATTTGTAGTTTATAAACATATAACTCAATTAAATAAAAGTATTTGAATATCAAGTTTGTGACAAAGTTTTTTTTATACAACAATAAAACAAAATTTCAAATTTTAAATAATATAATTATTTAATAATAAAAATAATAATTTTATTTGACATATTTATTACTAAAGTTTTAATTCTAAAAAAAATCATTAGTTTTCTTTAATTTTTTATAAGAAATAAAAGTATTGAACATATTTGCATATTTTGTAATGATTAAGATTCTGCATACAATTTCTTCTAATTAAAACTAAGGGTATATTTGTCCTTTTCATTTCATGAAGACTAATTTCGTACCAAAATACATAGGTTAGAGACTTGTTTGTTAAAAAATAAACGTTAGAGACCAATTTTACATTAAAGGCAAAAATTAGAGACTATTTGCGCCTAAATCCCTTGATATAATGCTGACCATAAAAATGCAATCAAAAGAAGTCTAAGAGATAATTATTATAATGATATAGTAAAATTGTAGAAATTTTATGTTATTTAAATATAGTACACAACTTGTGATAAGACATGCAAAATACTAGAATATATCTTGAAATAGGCATATAAATAGTAAATCTTGTCAACACTTTATTTATTTTTATTATTACATGGGCCATGGGTCAACAAGCAGCTGTAGCAGTAGTGCCTCATATTATTACACTGCATTGATGGATATCTTCATTCCAGATTGACAGTGGCCTGCAAAATTGCAAATGAAGAAATTCTGTCCCTTAACAAGTTTGATCTGATCCTTGCCGGTCTTGTACACCTTGGCTCCGCGAGGGGTGGTGCAACCTTGGTAGCCACCTTTGTTCACTGCCACCACGTTGTGCAGCGCCGAGTTATAGTTGAACACTGTATACAAAGTCAAGCAAGTTAAAATGATATTTTTTATATGTCGCGGAAAAGTATTTTCTCAAAAACTTGCCAAAGAAAAAATATATTAATTTTAAACCTACTCGAATAGGCCAATAAAGAAAGATATGGAATTTCGAGCTGTAAAAGGAGTTGGTAGAAAATGACTAGAGGTATCCAATCGACTCAAAGTGGATCCGATCTTTTTCTTCTTAAATAAAGGATGTCGGGCAACTCGGGGGACAGTGCTAGAACCCGACGAGAAAGATTTCTAAACTAAAGTGGTCAAATGCTACTTGTGTAGTAGTTAGAGAAGAAAAATTAAATCTAATATTCAGAGAGTTGTCTCGTTGTCTTTGTAGTTTCTACAAATAGTAGAAAATTGAAGGTGGAATAATAAGTTGTTTACTTAAGCTTAAATTATAATTTAAATTGTTCAAATATATTTTGTAAGATCCATAATTTATTATCTATTTATTATTTATATATTTTATAAGACTCACGACCTATAACCATTTTATACTTTTATCTATACATTTCATAGGACCTGCAATTTATTATCCACATATTTTATAAGAATCACAATTTATAAGTACCTAAAAAATAATTTTAGTACAACGAAACATCTACTAAGTATCTGTTTGATTTTTCTAAAAATTAACTTTTTAGTAAATTTTGAGAAAAGTTGATGAAATGTGTGATTGAAAAATCAATAATTTAGTAAATTTTTCACGTAGATCTTAACACTATTTTTCTCCACCTTTTCTATATAAACAAAAATCACGTGGAAGAATCAAAGAATTAGCATTAATTTCCAACATTTTATTATCAAATATGATTTCCCGATATGGACGTTTTAATTGTTTGTGCCCGTTTGGGTGTTTGCATATATATTTTTCTTAGAGAAAATAGAACCGACACTTTATTAAGGATAAAATAAATGCAGTGTGCATGGTGGTGGGTGTGTTAGTTGAAGGATGTGCTTACCGAGTGTGTCGCCGGCTTTAAACCTCTTGCCATTGGGCCAACTGTCCACGTTAAAGGTCCAACCACCCTTGCCTCCGACGACGTAGGTGGCGGCTTCTGCCACCTCAAAATGAAAAAGCACCACCAGACATAGCACCATTGTTGTGGCAAAAACTGCACTGCCTCTTCCCTGAGACATTCTGTATAATTTTAACAGAGAGTTGTGTGTGTGTGTGTGTGTGAGAGAGAGAGAGAGAGAGAGATGAGATGCATCTTGTAGTTCTAACACTGAACAATTTATAGATGGAGTAACCACCAACCACCACTCCATCTGGGTAGGGGTGGGGGTAAAATTGGACAGGACCCACCTGCTTTGAAGATATATATGATCTGCTGAAATTGAGAAAAGAGTGGGGTTGGGTCATTTGGGGTTTAGGAATTGGTAATTGGGTTTTCGTCGTTAGCTTGTTAGATGGATTAGTCAAACTAATCTTTCACCTGACATTTGAAGATCATTTTGAGTCAACATAATTAAGATTTCGTTTGGGATTGATGTTCAACTTATAATTGTCAAATAGTCATAAGTTATATTAGGCATTGATAATATTTAGAGAAAAAAATGATTATAGAAAAATCTGCATAATAATTTTGAGAAGCAGTAAAATTGTAACTTTTCAAATTTTACTTTTAGCTTCTTCAATTATAGATTTATTTTTTTATTCAATTTTCCTTGTTGAAGGTATAATTTCTTAGTTTTTTAATATGTTTATATTTAACATGTCTTGTTATCTATAAATATAAACTGTTATTATATTAATATAGGAGTATATTAGATAAAAAAAAAAGTAAGTAAAATTTATTGTTTCAACTTTAATAATTAATATTTCTTAATTTGTGTGGAAAATTAAGTAAATATATAATTGGGGGACAAGTGAGTATTTTTATTTTAAAATAATTATGGTGAATACATTGTTCTCTGAAAAAATATTTGATAATATTATATATTGTTATAAAAGAAAAAATAAATTTTATAATAATACTCGTGATAATAATACAAAAGAAGATTATTATAATTAATGTCTATTTTAATAATATTATATAGTCACAACAATAAAGCAGTTTTGTTTACTAAACGTTCAAATACTGATTTTGAAACATATAACAATTTTAAAACTAGAGCTTACAAAATGCTTATCTAATTCTTTTCGGGATTTTGGCGCAAATGGTCCCTAACGTATTCCCTTAGTGTGTTTTTGGTCCCTAACTTTTTATTTTTGGCTAGGAGGTCTCTAACCTATGCAATTGAGTGCGAAAGTGGTCTATATGGACGGATTTCATTCAAATGCGCTGTTAATTACTCGCGTGGTTTGTTTTTACTTGCAGGGGGCAAAATCATCAGTTTACTTTTTTTCGTCTTTGTTGGTGACTGTCGTTTCAGTTCAATCATCCCATTTTTGAACAAAAAACAACTCCACAAAAAGCGGAGACGGAAACAGAGACGGAGACGGAGAGGGAGAGGGAGAGGGAGAGGGGGAGGGGGACACGAAAGTATCACAACTCCAGGCAATTATAGGTATAGATTCTTCACTGCTGGGTTGGGTTGGGTTGGGTTAGGCTGGGTTGGACTGGGCTGGACTGGATTGTGATTTGTTAATCACTGTTGTTCCATAAACTCTAATTGCTACAATTTTTTGCTCCAGCTAATCCACATTCTTCACCAAAACATTTTTTTTCGCTTTCCTTTTTAGATGGCTGCTCTTCTAGAAATGTACCTGGTTTTTGTATGATTGATGTTGTATATTTTGTTGTCCATATGTTATATGTTGTTGGTGTATGAAAGTTAATGTAAGTCATAAATTTTTGTTGACTGTATCAATGTAAGCCTTCAATGCTGGTATATATTAAATGTACATTAATGGGACATAAAACCCACATCCTTACTAACGTTTTGGACCATTTTTGCACCATTATCAAACGTTACATATGGTTTATACGCCATCTTCAAAAATTTCACATCATAAAATTGAGAAGTCTATCTCATTAATTATCTCGTTAGCTTATTAGATGGATTAGTCAAATTATGTTCTTCTGAATCTTTCACTCACATTTGAAGATCATTTTGAGTCAACGTAATTAAGATTCCTTTTGTGGTTGATGTTCAACTTATAATTGTTAAATAATTTAATTAAAAAAATGATTATAGAAGAATATGTAACGTCTGAGAGCATATTAATTTTAAGAAGTAGTAAAATAGTAGTTTCTCAAATTCAATTTTTAGCTTCTCCAATTATATACTTTCTTCATCTCATAAAGATAGATTGTGTGTTTTTATTCATTTGTCCCAAATTATAATCAATTTTTCTCGTTGAAACTATAGTTTATTAGTTTTCTAATATGTTCTTATTTAATGTGTCTTGTTATTAACAATTATGAATTGTTATTATATTAATGTAAAAGTATATTAAAAAAACGTGAGTAAAATTTATTGTTCCAACTTTAATAATTAATTTTTTTTAATTTGTGTGAAAAATGAAGTAAGTATATAATTGGGAGACATGTGATTATTTTTATCTTAAAATAATTATGGTAAATATATTGTCTTGAAAAAATATTTAACAATATTACATATTCTTATAGAAGTAAAAATAAATTTTACAATATTACTCGTAATAATAATAATACAAAATAATGTTATTATAATCAATATCTATTTTAATAATATTATACAGTCACAACAATAAATCGGTTTTGTTTACCAAACGTTCAAATACAGATTTTGAAACATACTGTAATAACTAGAATTTACAAAATACTTATCTAATTCTTTTCACGATTGATTTTTTTTTTTTTTTTTTTTTTGCAACACATTAAAAACTGATTCTCTTAAAACACAGCAATATCAAACCAAACTTAAGTTTGGGCATGACTATTGTATGTTTGGTAGGGGTATAAAAGTAATTTTATAGGAGATTTTGAAATAGTTGGTAAAATGTATTGTTGAAAAGTCGATAAAAGTTGTGGAACATACGAAATATGTAGTTGAAAATAAGTTCGAAAAAAAAATTCATAAAAAACTGATTCTTTTATAAGACTCATGATTATAAGCATGTTTATGAGTGCAGTACTCATAAGCATGTTAAACATTATTTTTATTCATTTTTTTTATAAGACTTAATAATTTTATCTATTTTTTATTTACATATTTTTTAAAATCTACTATTTATAAAATAGACAAAAAAATTACCAAACAAGTAGCATCGCTGTATTTAGTGGATGTGAAACTTCTATTGACTAGTTCATGACATCAAGTGTGGGCGAGGGTCGGGTAGAGAGAGACAAAAATGAGCGAGGACCCACCTGGTTGAAATATGTGATATATGAAAATTCAGAAAAGGGTCTTTATTTTTTATGGTTTATTTTTAAAAGTTACTAAAAATTCGTAGTTAAAATTAATAATTAATTTTAATTATATAGAATTTATAATTTTTATTAAATTTTCAACTATACATTTCATTAACGTTTATTAAAATTTTTACTCTCTTCATCCATCCTGCAAATATATGTTTACTTTTTTTATTTATTTGTCATAAATTATAGTTCACTTTATTTATTGAGAGTATAGTTAATTTCTTAGTTTTTTAATATACCCTTATTTATGGCATGTTCAGTAGCCTTTTTTTTCCCCCAAAAAAACTCATATTTTTGTCTACAATTTTTGACTTTTCAATATATTTACACTACAAAAAAGTTTAAAAAATCAATAAAGTACTCAAAAAAATTCATTCTTTCCCAAAAAATTACACCGAACATGTCCTTAATGTTTTATTATCAACAAATATGAACTATCGTTATTCAATATAAGAATATATTAAGACAAATATATGTAAAATCTATGATTTCAACTAATTTTCTTCATTTGTATAAAAATAGAAATACATTTATTTTTATGAGACGAAAAAAAAAATCGACAAATTTGTCGAACATACTTTAATTTCCAGTCAAATTTAAAGAGGATTGGATTGGATCCTACAAAAGGGAATTGAAAGTTGTGAGGCATTCAAGATGGTCATTAAATATTTTGAGCTACCAACCCATTAAGTAGGATACAAATATTATTTTTTCCAACTTCAACTTGGACTTATGGGGTTATGTTCTTCAATGCGTGGGCTAGACTCTATTAGTGGATATGTGCCGATTTTTGTTGGGCGTTGAACACGACTGAACGTAATGAACAAATAATAGGTTAAAATAATGGAAAATGTCTGTTGAACAATAAGTTGGACTAAAAATTGAACTACTTTTACTAAAATGTCAATTTTATTATTTAAAAAGACATAAAGAAAAATTTGAATTATATCTTTTCAAATAACAAATTTGATATTTTGACAACGGTGGTCCAACTTTTGGTCCAACTTGATGTTTAAGTAGCATTTCCCTAAAATAATTTAGTGCACGTTTGGTAGAATTAAATTATTTTTTAGATATTTAAAAATTGTAGATTTTATGAAATATGTGGATAGTAAATCGTGAGACCTACAAAATGTGAGAATAAAAAATATGTTTGATCAGTTTAACCAACTGAAATTATAATTTAAACTTATCCGATTATAGCATTGTTTTACTTTAGTTATCGAACATTTTTTTTCAATTTAGTCACTGCACTTCTATTTTCATTTCAATCTAAACACTCAATTATTATAAATTAATTAAAATGTTAACGTGCCATGAATAATTGAAGAAGGACGACTTTTCCAATAATAAAAATAATTTCTAATTGGAATGTTAAAATAACGACTGTTTTTCCCATTAATTCAAAAAACAGAGGCAGGGGAATGATTGTGAAGTTGGAAAAAAAGAAAAAATGTGTATTCCTTAATCATATTTAATAATGTTCAACTAAATAACAAGTCAAATAAAAAAAAATTACAAATATTTTATGTTCCAATGCAAAATAACAATGGTTAAGCATTGACGCTATATTAAAAATAGACTAGACTCAGGTTCAAGTACATTTAGTGAGCACTCTACGTAGAGACAGTCAATCAATTGTCTTAGACGACTGTTGGGTAGACCGACTACTACGTTGGGTGATCGGTTGATCGACATCTACCAATAATCCATAAAATGTTTTACGTGACGATTATTTTAAGGGTAAATCAGACGTCACAAGTTTCGGATTCAACTGGCGAACCGCCGAAAACTGCTAACACGTGGACAATAATTGTCAAGCAAGTGGGAGGTAACTGTCAGGCGTGTGAGAGAGAAACTGCTCACCTATAAATATCTCAAATGTGAGTCATGTAAAATATATCCCACAATTTTCATAAAACTTCGTTTTTCCTTTCCATATTATCATGTTCTCTTACAATTGATAATTCTCACTGTTGACACGTGGATAGTGCAAATTTCAACGATCAAGTCAACTGCCGGTATATAAGATAATATATGGGGATGGGGAATACTTTTGGGTGTGGGAGGACAAGCAGACAGAAAATTGAATAGAATTTAAGGGTCAGAATAATGCGTACATTAAAACAACTAGAAATGTCTTATCTATAATATCAGAGTTCTAATTGATTTAGGAAAACAATTAATTAGATATTTGATTAGATACTCATTCCTTATAAGATAATGATAATTGGTTGTCAATGCAATCTCCCAAATTTTATCCTTTATTTGAGTTGATTCCCATTATCAAGCAGCATAATCTTTAGGAGATTGATATTTAGTTTTTTTGTGAGAATCCGTGTGCCGATCAAACACAATCTTTCTTTAAATATATCTCAGGTCATTCTGAAATCTCAAAATACCTGCGGATCTTTGATGGATATGATTGTCGGCGAGGCTTTCACGGTCGACCATGAATGTTGAGACCCTTCATGAGCTTCACTATAGAGGAAATTACATCCAGTACTGTGTAAATGCAAAATAATTTCACATATACTTTCCATATGTTTTTATTCCCAAAATACTGTGTGAGGTGTAAATATATTTAATATTATATTAAAATAATATAATCCAAAAAATATCCTCTCATCCCCAAATTACCGCACAAGAAGATCAAAATCCCAAATTTTTCGCCTTCGATCCAGCGAATAAATCAAATCAGGAGTCTTTAATTTTGTAGGGTTCTTGAACAATCAACCAATATCCATATTTTCTCAACAAAATCTCATACAGTTCTTCACTATTCAAGATCAGAAACCCATTTTTACGAAACCCTAACCACGATTTTTTAATTTATACGTATTGGCAGCAATTGATTCACTGTTATTGAAGGCAAAATCCGACCCATATAGCTCGAAGAAGTTAATGGATTCCGTCCACTTCTGCCGTTAAACATACGCGTGACTTGCACGTAAATTTGAAAGAAAAATGGAGGAATATTTTAGGGGGTATCATTTGTCAGGTTTGTATTTATACGTTTATACTTGCATTGACCAATTTCTTCTTAATTATAATTCTGACTGTGGATAAAAGTCATACTTTTGAGTTTCTTGGATTAAAGTTCTGGGGTATTTGATTAGTGCATGCTAATTTCTTCGAGGAAGAATTAAATGCAGGGTGATTTTCTTGGCCTTATTTGGCGAAATTGAAGTAAGGAATGATTAAAATGCTAATTATGTTTCCATGAATGGATATCAGCCATTTCCGCTGCTTGCTGCTTATAGAACCTCTGATTCTGTACCAATTGGGACCGTGTTTGCATAAGACATTAAGTCGATTTCATGATAGACCCTTGCAATGGTGCAGTCTTAGGATTATTCTTTTAGTGGTTCATTGATTATTAATTCTAGTTGACATTTACATGGATTCACGATTTCTTTAATCAAAGTCAGTGGTATACTGGAATTTAGCTTCAGCTTTTTGTTGGCTTTTCTTCCTACTTATATGCTCTGCTGGATGTCTAATGTGCAACATGTCTTTTTATCAGTACATCCATGGACTGGCTGCTCAAGGTGTTCATTATATACATCGGCCAGGACCAATACTTCAGGACGCCTGCTTCTATCTTCTTTCCGTAAGCAAAATATATTTTTATACTTTTTGTTGTTTACTGATACTAATGGGTGCCTACTCACTCTCAGAGAACTTTAGTCATTTACAAACTTCTTATATTGCAGGAGCTCGGAAAAGACAAAGCTTACATAAGTGAAACTGTATTTACCTGTGTGTTTCTAATTTGTCTTGGTGAGTTTTCCCTTGGTTTTGATTTTCTTCTGATTGTCATTTTGTGAAGATCACAATCCTAAATATTTGTAAACATGGTTGATGTTCTGTTGCAGTGGACTTTCCATCCCTTTGTTTTCAAGAGCAAGAGTACTCTGTAAGTGCAACACAAAAAGCTTGCAGCTTGGCATATTATTGTCTGAGCCAAAACCCAAAAGCTAGACCTTTAATGAGTGATGTGGTTGAGACTTTTGAGCCTTTACAGGGCAGTGGTGGTGTGAATGAAGTCTCATCATCGTCGTCCTTGACACCAACTCTTATGTGTGGTGGTAGTCCATTTGTGTCAGGAAGGATTCCAGATTATCGAATGCATCACAGATTTGGTGGGACTGTTGGCAGTGCTGTTGGTTGCCGGTCTTCCAACCCAAATTGTTCCCCAGGTGGCTCTGTCGCATGCCGGGTTAGATAAGAGAAGAAACTTTGAGTAGTACATTGATTTACTGCTTATTTCTAGTTTCTGTATATTGTAATGGTGATTGCGAGCGAGCTTGTTCATTATTGATGTACCAATAATACTTTTCTATCTTGGTGATCATTGTAAATTACAAGTACCATTTCAGAGAGGTGTCACAGACTGTTGTATGCACATCTTTTACAAGGTTTCTCCATTTGCACTTTTGGAATCGTTACTCCATCGTTTGATTCTTAAACCCTTGTATATTAAGACGCTTCTTGTTGATTTCATCTGCATTGCTTACATCCCCCACTTCCCCCAACACACACACACAATGACACAGCAGATATGTGATGCATTCGATATTAATTCAGATTTTTTAATTCAAACTCGCAAGCCATTCAACACATGTAACATTACTACAAATTTTTATTACACCAATCGCAAACAATTAATACACATTTTGTAACTACACGTGCAATACCTATTAGACATTCAATGCAATGTAACAAACGCAACAATTTAGATTTTCCATATTTCTGTTATATTAATTTAGATTTTTTAACAACCCATGCAACATAATTCAGATTTATATAAATATAAAATGATGTGCAACATTAGTACAGATTTTTGTAACATTACTCCAGATTTTTGTAACATCAAACTCGCAAGACAATCAACACGTGTAACATTATTACAAATTTTTATTACACTAATCGCAACTGATTAATACACATTTTGTAACTACACGTGCAATACTCATAAGACATTCAATGCAATGTAACAAACGCAACAGTTTAGATTTTCCATTTTTCTGTTATATTAATTCAGATTTTTTAACAACCCATGCAACATAATTTGAACTTTAAATAATAATAACAATGATGAACATCTTGTAACATTAATACAAAATTTGTAGCAGCAATAGGTTTTCTAAACTACGATAATACAAAAAAACGAAATGAAATCATATAAAATTGAATCTTATTGGAATAAACAAAATTCACAACCGGAAAAATTTTCCAGATTCTGTTTTGTTATCAATGTCGCACGTATTTTGCAAGAGAGGAAGAAGAAATATTAGCCATGAAGCCACGACTTCTTTTAGAATATGTAGGAGAGAGATTATGAAGGTGAGAGAAAACATTAATTAGTTACAAATTAAATCGTAATCAATATGGAAAATGAGATAATTAAGGATTCTGTTATAATATTAAATCAATTAAATAATTAAATAAAAATCAGATAAAATCCAGTATTTTTGGAATAAAAAACATGTAACAGTTTTTTTATAAATAATATCATAAGATGGCCTACTTGTGAAAATTTCCCTTCACTATACTTGGTTCAAGAGCGTTAATATGTTGCTGGGCCTCCAAGGCTTTCAATGTATTCATGAGGCCCTCGATGGGCCTAACCTAGGCCTAGGAGGCCTTTGCTGACGTGAAAACTTTACCAAAATTGGGTGATAACACTCACATTAGAGGATAATCCAGAAGAGAGTCCACTGCCCTCCTTTTAAAGTCATCAAAGTCATACAAAGAGATCATTATAGAAACATCTTAAACTTGGTAATATTTCACGCACCAGCTCCTATGCTAAGAATAAATGCATAAATATTTGAAATATTAAAAAAATCACTTTAAATTAAGTGTATGTTTGGTGGAGTTTAAAAATAATTTTTTAAGAAATTATGAGAAAAAAAAATGATAAAATATGTGATTGAAAATTTGATAAAAATTGTGGAACCCACGAAATATGTAGTTGAAAAAAATTTGAAAACAGAAGTTTTAAAAAAAATCTTGTGAAATATAGAAACATCAACAAGTCCAGATAGTATAGTTGAAAATAAATTATATGCTTCGATTAAAATTTAAAAATAATCTAAAGAACTGACAACTTAAAGAGATACTAAATACTAATTATATCGTTTTACAGTATTTAACTATTTATAGATAAAGTCGTTCTTTTTATTAATGAATTTGACAAATAATCACAGTATTTAATTTAAATTATTATAACAGTCTAAATTTTTTAGAACTTTTAAAATCCTTAAAGCTACATCCAAATATATTCTAATAATAATTTTAATATATTTAGAATGTTAAATTAGATAAAATTAACGATTGTAATTATTTATTAGTTTTATTTGTCAAATTCGTTATTAGGTGAAAGAATATATTTTAGATTTGAAATAGACTAAAGACAAACCTTTTTAAACTTTATTAAACAAAGTCAACATTAGTTGCAAGTTCTTTGACTTTTCAGACCAGACCAGACAAATCACGATGTAACGCGAAAGGCCGGAAATAAATATGTCATAATGACGTTAGCATGCTCGCAGGTGTAATAGAAATAGTTTTTTATGTAAAAAAATATATACATATATATTATATATATAGAATATTGATCTACTCCCCACTAGTAGGGAGTAGATCTTTTAAGTTGGACAAACGGACTAGTGGAGAGTAGATTACTCCTGTATATATATATGTCAGAATTCAAAATCTCACTTTCGAATATTTGAAATCTATCATAAACACACCTAGTGAAAAGTTGGAGAGTCGGACCCTTTTTTACCAAAAATAAACAAATTTAGAGTAATGACAAGTTGACATTTTAGACATTTGTTGGTTTGATATCATATTTAAGTAAAGGGTAAAAAAATTGTTTTGTTACACTATTTTAATTCCAATAAAAATTCTCAATATTTGCTCAATCACAACTTTTCTTTCGTCGCATTTTTATTCTTATTTTTTCTTTAATTAGCAAATATGGCCGTTGATGACCGTTTGCTCCAAAAGTTCGATATGAAGAAATAAAAGACTTATTTGTCAATCATATTTTTAAATAAAGAAAAAAATACAAATACAAAACTACAATATAATATATGTGTCATTCATTTCAAAGTATGATAACAAAATAGTTAGACAGAAACATAGTTAAGGACCATATATGTTAATCAACGGCAGATTGAGGATAAGAATGCGACAAAAAAATGTGAGGACATAAGTGTGACAATAAATTTTAAAAAAAAAAAAGACACGGACGAACCCCTTTTATTGTTTTAAGAACGTCTAACATGCTTGTATCGAGATTAGTCCCTTTATCTTTTTAGCTTTAGTCGTGGATGAATTCAAAAACATATCAATAAGTTTGCTAATGACCTAGATTTAATTGATGAGGGGATAAATCGTAAATAAGATTTTGGACCAACTATTCTTTGGAATATCAATTTAATAGTAGTAGGAATAAAATTGATACCGAGGTCACTATACATGATCTTATTATTCTTTAGGGTCCGTTTGATTTGTAGATTAAAATTATCTAGATAATAATTATCTGAATAACAGGTTATTAATATCTTGTTTGGTTCAATTGGGTATACGAATAGAATAAGTCACTGTTAAAAAGTCAGTTCTTCGTAAAAAAGACAATTCTATCATTATTCTTAATTAAACGAAAATAAATAAATAAAATCTGTGAAACGACGGGTGTCGTGGACGGCGGGTGGCACAGACGACGGAAATTATTCTAGGATATAGATGTCCAAAAATAGATTTGTTGTATATTATAAATGGTATATTCATCTTTTAAAAAATTGAGAGAACTTTTATCGAGATAAAAAGTTTTCTCCTCCTTTTGAGGATAAAATTTATCCAAAATTCAATTTCCACCAAGCATCATAACACAAATTTTATATGTTATCTTTATCCATTAACCATTTACTAAACTGGCCCTTAGTGATTGTTTCAGGTTTCTAGTTTGTCTATTAATAAGGAATGAGAGCTTGAGAATGTCGTAATGCATAATATCAAAGCGAGTTCGACTAAAATAAAAATGCTACACAAATTCTATGTGACAAAATTTTTTTATAAATAAATAAATAAATAACAAGACTTACAATATTTATTACGCCCGTTTGATAGAGTTTATAAACCAGTTTATTTGACAAAAAAATTTACCTTGGTAGCTATCATTTTCTACCATTCTTGATCAAATAAAATAGTTTATAATCTCTACCAAACGGGCAATTAGTTTAGGTAGTTAGGAAACAATTTTCTTAAGGTAAATTTAGTAGAAATGAGTAGTTAATTTGGATGTGTGGCGGTGATGCCAATCGAGTATAGATTAAGATAAGAGAATATCTTGAAGGAATCGATAAAAATGAGAATATACACTCTTAAATGAAGATAACGCAAATTAAAGATATATTAAGATAATGATGATTTTAGTGTTAGAGACACTCTTGCATAGATCTAAAGATAGTCTTGCATAATGACATGCTTTCTTATTGTTCAGTGTGTCTTCTTGTCAAGAGAGGCCAAAGTATTTGTCCCGATCTCCCAAAAGAATGTAAGAATTGACTAGTAATGCACATTTGGTAAGCAACACTGACTATGATTAGATTATACATAAAAATTAAGTTCTATACTCATTTTTCTCTTTAATCAATACTCTATAATCTTCCTTGTCTCGAACATGTTAATAGATATTTACTTTATTCTGATTTTGTTCAATATTTTGTTTAACGAACCTTTTTATCAATAGTGTCTAGTTCCCCTTGTCAATAGTCTTAAGAAAGAAGCATGGTCGTTCTATATCGAAGACTCAAGTTTTCTCCTAACTTCCCGTGATAGGCATAGTATCTTCATGGGGATGGAGAAAATTCTTCGATGTGTGCATATGATAGCTTATATCTGCACGTGTATAAGTAAATATTTTGAATTTATTCCAATCTAAAATGTTCGAAATTTTGACCATCTATTAACAAGTTTGGCTTTGTATTAGTAATTCCGAAGCTAATTTTGAGCCAAAAGCCTAGTAGCTTCAGAGTTTTGCACAATAAGTCGAACTTTCCAATTATCTTACCACACAGGCTACACAATCAATATTTCTTCGCAATTAAGTGCATGTTTGGCAAAACTTTTCTTTTCTTAAATTAATCAAATACACTCCGTATCTACACATAACATAAAACCCAGAACTTATTATATACATAGACACAGCTTATAAGCACTTCCAAGCTTTGCCAAACATATACTTTGATTTTTTTATCATGTTTGAAAGTATTTATGAACACTTATAAATTAGTTAAATATCACTTTTATCCATATTTTCTATAAAATTTGTAAATTTTATCTACTTTATATACACACATTAAGACAGACCTACAGATTATAATCTTTTAAAAAAAAAAATACTAAACTCGCAAGTTCAAATCTGGTTCCCAACACAAGATTATTAATTCTTGTGAACAAAAATGCTCAACGTCTTTTATTCATGTATTTGTAATTAATTGCTTTGCAAACCAGTTGTGCTCAAATACTATCAATTTTGTCGCATTTAAAATAACAGACATATCAAACATTTTGGAGTTAAATGTTTCAATAATCACTGAACTTTTAGTTGCGTCTTCGATCACTCATTGAACTTTCAAATGTTGCTGCATGCTAATTGAACTTTAGAAAGTAACGATTCGTCAATCATTCATCATGATTTCGTATACCAATGGACGAAAGCGCACACGTGGCTGACAAAACACCTACGTGACACACATTTGAGAATAAATTCTGCCAACCAATTGAAACTATCCATCCATGTCATCAAAGCGATTTTTCAAATTACGATTTATATATGAGAAACGTATATTTTTTTCTTTAAATTAAAATCCCTCAAAGTCTATTCCCACAAGTTCAATTCCCTCAAATTCTATTCCTAATCCTAACACATTATAACCTTCAACAAAATGACAATGCTTCCCTATAAACTAGCCTAATCGAAAACCACTATTCCATTTAGAAATCAATAATATCGCACATGAAAGTTCTGTCAATTAGTGTTTTTTTTTTTTACCCAAAAATCTATTTATATGGAATTCCTCTCTAGGAAACCTAATCCTAAATGTGAAAAGTATATTTTTTAAAAAAAAATTATTATGATGAATTTAATGTTGCATGCCATATGTTAGAACATGTATTTTACGTCAAAAAATATGTATTTTGACCATATTAGATCTATTTTATCAACTAACTGTAGCTGATAGAAATATATGGTCAAAATATATATTTTTATTTTGACGTAAAATACATGTTCTAACATATGACATGCAACATGAAATTTATCATTAAAAAATTTAAAAAAAATGTAAGTTTCACGTTTAGGGTTAAGTTTCCCAAATAAAAACTTTAAACAGATAAATTTTTAGAGTAATTAAATCAAAGTTGGGGTAATTGAACTTAAGAAATTCCAATATAGAAAAAAATATATGTACCAGTCATATTTAAAAAAAAAAACGATTTGATAACATGGATGGATATCTTTAATTGATTGGCATAATTATCCTCACATGTGTGCCACATACATGTTTCGTCAACCACGTGTGCGCTTCTATTTATTGATAGTTACCAAATCATGAAGAATGATTAACAAATCGTTTATATCTAAAGTTCACTGAACACGCATCAACATTTAAAAGTTCAGTGAGTGATCGAACACATAATTAAAAATTCAATAAATGATCAAAGACACGAATAAAAATTCAATAATTATTAAAATATTTGACTCTTGTCCTGTCAGCCACGTGGGTATTCAATCAACTGCTCTGTCAATTGGTAGTTACAAAACTGTGAAGAATAATTAACAGAGCGTAACTTTTCAAAGTTCAGTAAGTAGACAACAACATTTGAAAGTTCACTGAGTGATTGAACCTAAAAGTATAGTAATTATTGAAACATAGTTTAAAAAACGTTCTCAATTGTAAACAAGTCAAATTGACCAAACATATGCACTAACCACTAATTATCCACACATCCATAGAACCTACAATTTATAAACGCTTAAAATTAATATCAGCACCACCATACGTGCACATGAAGCATTTACTTCCCTGCAGAAAACAAATAGGATGTTTTCCTAGTTAGTCTATCAAGCAGCCAGCAAACCATCGCATTTCTTCAAAATTTTACTGAATATATAATGCAACAACAAATTTTTGATTCAAATGTCAAAATCGCACAAAATTTCTGAAAGAACCAGGTGCAACAAGTCGTATGACTGGATAGAGAACCCGCTGTGTGTAATTTTAACTGGAAAGGGACAACCCCAGATGACAACATTCTTTATGGGAGTTCTGCAAATCCTACGAGGATTCAATATCTGAATCTTCCAATCCTTCTTTATAAATCTCAAAGTCCTCAGAGCTCCATCGACACGTTAAGTGAAGTTTGAAGGTGGCCATCTTTATAGCTAACAGACGCTGCTCAACAAGTCATCGACTACATAGTTAGAGATTCTCTACCATCAAAATACAAGTAAAAGCTGCTAGTCATTGGCAACAAATGCGCAGATAAAACATTGTGCTCCATATATTGTATGGGGAGAGAAGTGGTGAAAATATTATAAAAAAGTATGAAAATGGTTTTAAAACTAATAATAAAAGAAGATTGAAAATGGTGGAAAGCAAAGCAGTGATTACAGATATCAGACTCGAAGTCAGGTTTCATCACTAGAAAACATGGACAGCGCAAATTTTAGGGAATCGCCTCCTAATAACAAGATGCAAGCAAAGATCAAATTTTGAAATTTTAGACAAACCAGTATGCGAGCTGCCTCGGGTGATATTGGCTTCCCTTCTTCACATACAATAAAGTCCGATACAAGCTCAACGACTCCTGTCACCACCAAAATTATGTGAATAACGTGCAAGACGGAGGAAGAAACATACCTCGATTAATAATAATATCAACGCACAAGTCAAGTCAAGGCACACCTTTGTTTAACCTAACGGGCATCCCCTGCTTACGCAAGAAGGGCTCCATCTCATGTGTGAACTGATACAAAGGACCTTCTTCAAGCTCCACCTAAAGAATTGAATCGAATATCAGCAAAAAATGGGCTCGGTAAAAAAGCAACATACAAGAAGGCATCAAAGATTTTGCTGAAAATTCACATAGAACATGGTAAAAGAGCAATGTAACATTCTCAACACAGGCTTTTTCTCCACGGACAGTCACATTGTCTCTAATGACAAAAGATTTAGCCAAAAAGCTATTTTAAGTTCATCCAGTCATAACATCGTTTTTTTTTTGGGGAGAATTCATTTTATCCATTTCCATTACATCATGTCAATGCAAACTCAACCATTCAACCCAGACGTGGTGCCCAAAAGATTAATCGTGGGCCCTCTGGCATACCTTCTCTGTTGCGATACTTCCAGTTCTTGCAAAGTCATAGTCTTCATATCCATTAAATAATCTGACAGACATTTCAAAAGGATGGAAAACATATTAATGTGTATAATAATAAAAGGTTGATACAGACTAGAATGAACCAATGACAAGAAAGAGAACGGAATGCAGAACTTTCACTGCTGCTTTTAGTTTAAAACTTAAATAATCCAACGCTAAGCCAACACCACCGCAGTTCAAATCTTTTGAAGTTTTTACATTTGTGGAACAGTATAATTCACAGCAAATTCTAGGAGAAGACAGTTGTCTTAGGAAAATGAAACATCCTATCAAGAACTGCCATGATATTTATACATCACAATAAGTAATAAGAGATGAACTAATAGTTTCTGCAGCTAATTTTACGTAAATATATCATAAAAACTGAATATAAAATTAAGATAAACTATATGTTCAAATAAAATGTTTGGCCAATTCCTTGCATGTTCGGTAAGCCATTTTAAGCTACGACATCATAATAAAGTAATTAAAAGATAAAAGATAAATTATGAATCATGAAACAGAATTATCAAAGTGATATCCCCAACTACATTCCCCTAGCCTAAACTTTGGGATTTCGAAGCTTGATAATATGCATAGAATTTGTCGTCAGAATAAGAAATATCACATGAAAATTTTAAAAAGAATTAGTAAACTTCGCATGCAAGTCCTTTCTGCATGACATTGACACATCCCATATGCTTTATAATCAATTGTTCAAGGACATACCTTACAACCTCTTCCTTTGGCAAACTAGTAAAACAAAGCCCAGAATCACCACGTAAAAGCTGAAGGAAAATAATATTTCAATCAAATACTAAAACAAACAAAAAAGAAATATTAGAAGTTAATGAAAATTAATTACCCTGTAGAACTGCTCATCCTACCTTAGAAATCTTGTGAAGGCCTGGTCTGATCTCATCAGCAACAGACCTACCTAGGGCAACTTGCATGACTTTATTTGATCCAAGAAAAAATCTGATGCAAAAATGAGAAAAAGTAAACAAATGTCCACTGCTAGTTATCTAGTGATCGTAACACCTAACTATTAAAAAATGGACTCCAAAAATGGACAACTTTCTTCACAAAAAAAGAGGCTGCTTGAATAAGTAAACTTCAACCCTACAATCTTCTTTCTTTATACATAACAAATATGTTGTTACCTGAAGATAGCCATTTTAGTTGTAACCATAAACCAGCCAGTTTAAATTTCATTGGAATCACATTACAAATAAGAACGACGCAGTAAGGAAAAAAAGTCATTCTGTACGGCTTGGAAAACAAACACAAAAACTTCGCCAACATTTAACACCATTATTAGCAGTCCTACAAACCTATCAGCTATTTAATTTGATTGAATTGTGAAATAACAGAGCATATGTATCTAGGGAATAATCTCTTCAAAGCGAATCTTCCCCTCCAATATTCGCAAAAACCTATTGGACCAAGACCACAAACACAGTTAAAGTTAAAGACAGGAAAGCTATTATGCTACCAATTATCACTATCCCGCTTAAGACACAGCTTTTCAGCAACAATATAACGATAATAAGTAATAGAGCAAGTATAACAAGCACATATTTCTCCTCATACCACATCAACTCAAGCATTCTTATCAAAAAAATCAGAAAAAGTATTGGTATATTTTCCCACCTGCTTGAAGACTTGAGCTGGTCTCTAAACTCTTTAAACTTGAGATTCCTCATGTTCTCAAAAGTAAAAACATACACTGACTCGTATTTCTCGACCGATTCACGTATCGCATTCACTACATTTTCTTTATGTTCCCTGCCTTTCTTCTTCGTCTTCGATAAAGTCACTGTACAGCAATTACCAAATAAAATCAACAATCCAAAAATTTAACTTCAAAAAAAAGACGGAAATTCATATGAATGCTTCAATCTTTGATATACTAAAGCAAGTAGAGGGTAGAAAAAATACGCACCTGGCCTATTACGTTTTGATTTCGGCATGGCTTTAGAACCCTAGAGAGAAAAGAGAGGAAATTGGTGGATTTTTGTTCTGTGCTGCTCTACAAATCACTAAAACCCTAATTAAGCCCCCATCAGGCGCTTTTGAGGCAATTTAATTTGGGCCGCCTTGGGTAAAGCCCACTTGCTGGTTGGTAGTTTTTGTTAGGGTTAATTAAGCCCATCACTGTAGCAGGGCCTGGATAAAAGAAATGTTTTTCTTAAATTAGGATTTGGGTAAATACTAAATAGTAAGTAATATTAGTTTTAACACATGTTTGCCACTGTTTAAATTATAATATCAGCTGGTTAAACTAGTCAAACATAATTTTATCCACACATTCATCCACAAATTATAATATAAGCACTAAAAATATAGGGTAAATAGCACAAAACGTCCCTACCTATTGAGGGTATTGTGGAAAACGTCCCTACCTTCAAAATTTTGGCATTTTCACCCTTACCTACTGGATTTCCAAAACAAAACGTCCTTACCTTCAAAATTTTGGCATTTTTCACCCTTACCTACTGGATTTCCTGCGCAAAACGTCCTTCAATTCAAAAATCAGCCATTAACTTAGGGGTAAATTAGTCCAATCATTTTTTTCACATATATATTACTTCTTTTAAAATTGGGGAGCTTTCCATGCAATTTCCAAAATTGCATGGCAGGCCCCCGTCCACAGAGTTCACCCATCAAGCAAGCCAAATGGATCAAGCAAGCCAAATGGCACCGCCACCGCCAAACCCAGCACCACCTCCGCCGTAACAACCACCAACCCACCACTCAAATTCCCTCCCGCAACCAAAACCCACCTCCACAACCACCCATACCGCCCCACACCCACTACCCGCCACCGCCACAATCGTCGGATTGTGATGGAGCTGTTTGCCGGAGAGTCTGTTAAACGAGACGTTAAAGTAACTAAGATTATTGCCTCCAAAATCTGGAGGTAATGATCCATTGATCAAGTTAGAAGACAGATCTAAAACTTGAACTGAATTAAACCCACTAGGAAGTGAACCAAAAAAGTAATTATTCCTCAAAGAAATGACTCTTAAATTCTGAAGGGCTGTTAGATTTTTCGGCATGTTTCCGACAATAGCATTGTCGGAAAGATTAAGAACCTGAAGATTCTTGAGTTTTCCGACAAGTTCCGGCAGCGTACCAGAAATTAAGTTGTTGGAGAAATCAAGAATTTGAAGCTCAAAGGCGCTGAAAAGAGAGGAGGGAATAGAACCATTAATGGAATTGTTGGAGAGATTAAGGTTTCTAAGATGCTGGATCATGCCAAGAGTGGCTGGAATTGAACCAAGAAGCCCGGAATCTGGAAGAGACAAGCCCGTGACACGAAAATACGTGTCGGTAGAGCCCGGAGTGCCACAGGTAACCCCATTCCATGAACATGGTGTTTGATCATGGTAATTCCAGCTCTGTAGAGCACCAAACGGATCACTCAAAATACTGTACTTGAAAGATAGCAAGAGAAGTCCGTCATTATTAAGCCCGAAACATTGAGCTCCAAGTAGAAAAATTTTGAGAATTCTCCACCACCATAAATGGAGGAAATCAAAACTTTGGGAGGTCATGATTTCTCAAAATGATCCCACATCTCTCTAATCAGGGAGATTTTGAGAGAGAGAGAGAGAGATAGGGTGGGTGGAAATTATAACACTTGACTGAGATTGTGGCGGTGGCGGGTAGTGGGGGTGGGGCGGTGGGGGTGGGGGTGGTTGTGGAGGTGGGTTTTGGTTGCGGGAGGGAATTTGAGTGGTGGGTTGGTGGTTGCTACGGCGGAAGTGGTGCTGGGTTTGGCGGTGGCGGTGCTATTTGGCTTGCTTGATGGGTGAACTCTGTGGACGGGGGCCTGCCATGCAATTTTGGAAATTGCATGGGAAGCTCCCCAATTTTAAAAGAAGTAATATATATGTGAAAAAAATGGTTGGACTAATTTACCCCTAAGTTAATGGCTGATTTTTGGATTGAAGGACATTTTGCGCAGGAAATCCAGTAGGTAAGGGTGAAAAATGCCAAAATTTTGAAGGTAAGGACGTTTTGTTTTGGAAATCCAGTAGGTAAGGGTGAAAATGCCAAAATTTTGAAGGTAAGGACGTTTTCCACAATACCCTCAATAGGTAGGGACGTTTTGTGCTATTTACCCAAAAATATAATATAAGCAATATCAAACATATATTTAGTACGAAAATAGTCTATAATATTTGTTTCTAAGCAATCTAAGATATTCGTTTATTAATTATAAACAGTTCCGACTATTATCTTCATAGTTTAATTTATTGTTTAATTATCATTCGATAAAGAAAGCACATAATTCGTAAATTATTTTCTATTAATATTTTATGTTTAAAAAAAATACAATAAGTGCTTGTTTGGTGTAGTTTAAAAGCAAATTTTTAGAATATTTTGAAAAAAGTTGGTGAAATGTGTAATTAAAAAATTGATAAAAGTTATAGTCCTATTAAATATGTGGTTGAAAATTAGTTTTTAAAAAAAATTAAAAAAAAAATGACCAAACATGTTCTAAAATTGATGGTTTAATGTCATAAAATTATATAGGTCATTTTATTATTGATTTATCTTAATTTTTATTCAAGTCACATCACAAAGCAATTACACATACTTAAAATACAATAATTTAACTTTGTTTCCCATGTAAAAAATTTAATTGACACAGACTATAAAGATATATATTTAATATGCTAGTGGAAATATTATTGAATTAAAGTTTAAGATGCATTTACACTTATTACATAAGTTAAAAGACCCAACTCGTTGAAATTTGGCGCAAATGATCCCTAACATTTGTCCTCAATGCAAAAAATAATCCTTAACATTTATTTTTTTAGTAGGGATGGCAACGAGGCGAACCGAGGCAGGGTGGGGCGGGGGTTACTATCCCAACCCTGTCAAGAATTTTTGGGAGGTGAGGCAGGAATTGGAACGAGGTGGATATTGAAAAATCCCCATTTAACGCACATGTTTAATTAATTAATTTTTAATATTATATTTTGTATTTTAAATACGATTTAAATTATAAAACATAAAAAAAAAATTCTAGGCGGATTCAGAAAATTCGAGATGGGGACCATGATTCCCGTCCCCGTCCCTTTAGTAATCGGGCGGGGCGGGGATTTTTTGTCATCTTTTGTTTTTTAACATATACATCTCTAGCTTATGTATTTTTGTTCGCAATTGACAATTAATTTATTAAAAAAAGACCAACATGCCCTTAATTTCAATTAGAAACAATTGTAGTTAGATTTCTAATCTTGCAAAATGTACAAATATGTCTGGTACATTTATTTAATAATATTTAATTTAATGTATTAATTAAATTTTCATAAGATAAAAAAAATTAAATTATTGTACTTTAAATATATATAATTGTTATGTGATGTGAAAATTTTGAATAAAAATTAAGATAAATAAATAATAAAATGATGTATATAATTTTATGATATTAAGCCAATCTTATTATATTTTAACAAAGTTACGTATATAATTTTATGACATTGAATTAATCTTATTATATTTTTATTTAACATAAAAATACTAATAAAAAATAATTTACGAATTATGAATTCTTTATTTTCGAATGATAATAAAATGATAAATTAAAATATGAACAATACAATTAGACTTCTAATATTTATAGGAATTTGGTGCAAAAGGTCCCTAACATTTTCCCTCGGTGTGGAATTGGTCTCTAACGTTTATTATTATTTTTTGCACATAAGTCCCTAACCTATGTATTTTTGTGCGCAATTGGTTCTTATGGGATGAAAAGGACAAATATGCCCTTAGTTTTAATTTTTTTTAAAATTGTTTGAGGATTCCTAATCATTACAAAATGTGCAAATATGTCATATACATTTATTAAATAATATTTAATTTTGCATAATTAATATACCATTATAGTAGTAAGAATTAAAATTTTCATAAGAGAAAAATATAAAATTATTGTACTTTAAATATATGTAATTGCTATGTGATGTGAAAAAAATTTGAATAAAAATTAAATTAAATATATAATAAAATGACGTATATAATTTTATAACATTGAAGTAATCTTATTACATTTTTATTTAACATAAAAATACTAATAAAAATTAATTTACACATTATGTATTTTATTTTTGAACGAAAATAAAATGATAAATTAAAATATGAAGAATACAGTTGGATCTCTAATATTTATAGTTAATAAACATATAACTCAATTAAATAAAAGTATTTGAACATCTAGTTTGTGATAAAGTAATTGTTTTTATACAACAATAAAATAAAAGTTCAAAATTTTAAATAATTTAATTACTTAATAATAAAAATAATAATTTTATTTGACATGTTAATTAATAAAGTGTTAATTCAAAAAAATACTCATTAGTTTTTTTTAATTTTTTTATAAAAAATAAAAGTATTGGATATATTTGTACTTTTTACAAATGTTAGTAACTCAACTACAATTTCTTCTTATTAAAATTAATGGTATATTAGTTTTTTTAATCTAACAATGACCAATTATGCACCAAAACACATAGGTTAGGAACTTGTGTGCCAAATAATAAACGTTAAGGACCATTTACACACTGAAAGCAAAGGTTAAAGACTATTTACACCAAAATCTTAATATTTATAGTTAATAAATGAATAAATCAATTAAATAAAAATTTGCGACAGGTTTTTTTTTTTGTTATAACTTATAACTATAAAATATAATCTTAAATTTTTTGTTTTGGTTAAAATATGGTAATTTCATGTTTGACATTGACTAAGTTTCTAGTCAGATTTTTTGTTTTTAATGTTAGGAAACTGGCGATCAAGAGAAGAAATTATGTCATTGACATCAGTGGCGGATCTAGGGTTGAAGTTCAGCTAGGGCGGACGTTGACGAGTCAACGGCCGATGCTTGTGAAAAAATAATTTGAAAATATTTTTAATAAATACGTAACTTATCAAGCAACAAAAAAATCATATAATAGTGAAATATAATTCGATACAAGCCGTAATAATGCTAAAAAGTGTTTAGTACAACTCCAATTTCAATTTGTGAGACTAGATAACTGCATTCTCCGAAGTCGCATAGTCTAAAACCGTTTCAAGATCGTCTCATTCTCTATTTCTTTGAATATCCCCCCCATTTTGTGTAAACAACCAAGTTATCGTTCAACCAAACATCACTCATTTTGTTGCGCAAATCATTCTTAATAAGATTCATAGCAGAAAATGCCCTTTCAACACTCGCAATTGCCACAGGTAGAGTCAAAACCAATGTAATGAGCCTATAAACCAATGGGAAATAACAATGGCATTCTGTTTGAACAAATCTCTCAGTGATGCAAGATATGCTATTGAGATCAGCATATGCCGCATCACTTCTGACAAGCATAAGGAACTTAACCAATTGAGGTATGAGTAACATGATGTCCTCAGTAGTGAAGTCCATAGGATAGAGCTGAGCTAAACGTACTAATTTAGTCGTATCAAAACATGCAAATGAGCTCTTTGGATTGAGGCATGAAATACAAGTATGAAGATGCTAGTCTCTGAAAAACGATCATTCAACTCCTGCAAGATTGAGTCTATGACATGGCAATACAGGTCAACATAAAAACGATGATGATAAGTCACCTGATGAGTTCCGCGTCTAAGTCGACCTTTCCTCACTACAATATCCTCCAAGTTGGACACTACAATCTCTCTACCAACACAGAACACAATTACCCTTTTCATCAGCTTCACATTATGAATTAACCCGCTGTAAGTTATAACAACACCTTTTGCATCGCCAATTGACTATGATGTGAATTGAAGAAAGCATAGTTCATCAGCACGTGGCACTGAATTACAATCTATACTTACTGAAGGCACGTCTTTGGAGTTTTTCACCCAAGAATTTGTGTGTAACCAAGGAATATTAGGCCAACGACCCAAGCCCTTTCCATTTTTATTGGACAACGATATCAAATTCTTTACAGAGCCTGCTCTAACAGCTAATTGATAACCTACAGTGGAGAGAATTGCCACTGTCTTGCATGATTTAGCAATATTCTCTATCTTCAAAAGTACCTGTCCACCTTTTTGAAGTGGATCAGGAGGAAGAACCGGGACTGGCAATACTCTGGCTCTTCAACACCCAAAAAAAAAGAATCAATAAAATCCATACCCGGGACATGAACAAGAAGGACCTTGTCACCTGAATTGATGACCGGCTTCCTGCTAGACAAGAGCTTTTCAGCAATGTAAGCAGCATTAGCATGAAGTTCTCCAAAAGTTCTTTGGCCCATCATTTCTCTTTCATCATTTATCCATCTATAAAGGATCTTGTTGCAACTGATGCTATGATTTCCTCAGTATTTCAAATAACAATCAAGGCTGAATAGGTATGGAAATTCCTGTCCCTTGGATTCATCAAGCTCTCTAGGGATCTTATCCCAGCACTCTGACTTCAGCGTAAACAATCTCTACAGAAATAGAGGTCCAGTAAGTAGAAGTTCAACCTCATAACAGTAACAAAGAAGCATTTCTAGTGTAATGTAAGTTTGATCTTTGAAAATAGAAAGGTTAAGGCCCAAAACATTTTACGCACCATTTTTTCACGAAATTTCAGCACGGGCAGACGCGAGGTCTCGCCATGTGACCCATCCGTCCCTGATTGACATTTCAATAAAAAATTTAAAATCGAGGCCAAACAAGTCGTGGAAATTTACTTAACATGTATGGTAAAAAATTTTATGGATTATAAATAATTAATCTTATGAAATGTATGGATAAATAATAAATTTTATTTTTGAGTTATATAAAACACGTGAATAAAAATTATAAATGCTAATAAACACTTTCAAACAATGATTCAAATCTTATTACTCTGTCTAGAAATGGTTAAAAGAACCATAACAAACGGAACCAAACCAGAACCGGTGTTCTACGTAAGTATCAAACGAATCTGGTTCTTAGAAGCGAGAACCAATCGGTTTTGGTTCTGGTTCTATATCCAGAATCGAGAACCGAAACCAGTTCTAATTTATCAATTAAATTCTTTTAAAATTTTAATAATTAATAATTTTGTTGTTGCCTGTTACAGGTTAATTTCACCAACGGTCATTGAAGTTTAAAAATTTCAATGGTGGTCAATGAAGTTAGAAATCCTTTCACTAATGGTCACTCCATTAAATTTCTAATTTAAAATAATGATTTAGCATGATGATGTGGTATTTATTTATTGCACTAATGGTCACTCCATGTACTTTATATAATATTCACTTTAGTCCATATATTTCAGTTAAGTCCTTCAAAAATTATATTTTAGGTCCTTAATCTTTTACATATTTACACTTTGGTCCCCAAATTTCTAATTATATTTCAATTAAGTCCTCACAAAATTGCATCTTAGGTCCTTCAACTTTTTACATCTTTACACTTTGGTCTCCAGATTTCCAATTATCGTACAATTAAGTCCTCTAACAAATTGCATCTTTGGTCTTTTAACTTTATACATTTTCAAACTTTGGTCCCCCCATATCCTTTATTTTAGTGACCAAAATAAGTACAATTTTAGTGATCAAAATAAGTGTACTTTCAATTAAATCATTGACTTTAAACTCGAATTTTCACCAAAACGAACAAAATAATATAATTAAATAATAAACTATTTAGTTGTCAAAATAAGTGTAAAATTCGCACTTATCACTTAGAGTTGATCACTAAAAGTAGACATTTTAGTGGTCAGACCCTATAATATTATTTTGTTCGTTTAGGTGAAATTTCGAGTGTAGAGTCAAGAATTTAATTGAAAATGCACTTATTTTGACCACTAAAATTACACTTATTTTAGCCACTAAAATCAAAGATTTGGGAGAACAAAGTTTGAAGGACCTACGATGCAATTTTTTAGATGACTTAACTTAAAGATAATTAAAATTTGGGGACCAAAGTGTAAAGATGTAAAAAATTGAAGGACCTAAGATTCAATTTTCAGAGGACTTAATGAAAGATAATTAAAAATTTAGAGACCAAAGTGTAAAGATGTAAAAAGTTGAAGGACCTAAGATGTAATTTTTGGAGGACTTAACTGAAAGATAATTAAAAATTTGGAGACCAAAGTGTAAAGATGTAAAAGATTAAGGACCTAAGATGTAATTTTTGAAAGATTTAATTGAAATATAGGGACTAAATATAAAATATATGGACTACTATGCAATAAATAAATATCATATCATCATACCACATCACCATTTTAAATTAAAAATTTAATAGAGTGACTATTAGTGAAATGATTTCTAACTTTAGTGACCACCACTGAAACTTTTGAACTTTAGTGACCATTTTGTAATTTGAAAGTAACTTCAGTGACCGTTGATGAAATTAAACCGCCTGTTACTGACTACCTAACCACACACTCAAATAATTTACCAATTTTCTTAATTTTTTAATGCAAACAATTGATTTTAAACCAATTACTTCGTCAAAACATTCTCTTACAAATCAAAATCAATTAATCTTTAACGACATAAATTTGTATTGTAATTTGCATCATTATTTTAAAAAATGTGGTTAATGAACTGAACCAGAACCATTTGATTCAGTTCTAGTTTGGTTCCATAATTTCAGATAGTTATAATGGTTCCATTAGAATAAAACAATTAGTTCTCAATTCCGATTGAGTCAAATAGAACCATGTTCACCCCTAATTTTGTTACTCTTAAGATACACTAGTATATCACATGTGCGATGCACGACACTTACTTTTCATGATAGTGATTTTAAAATATTTTAAAAGTATATTGTTTATTTATTATATTCAAATAAAAAAAATATCATATAAATAACATTTAATCACTCATTGATATTAAAAAAAAAAAAAAAACAACAACAACAACACAACTAATCTAGATTTTCAAAGATCTCTTTGAAAACAACATATGTTGTCGAATTGGTTGGCATTTCATCCCTATCACAAATCAACATCTTCAATTCCGTACGATTTGTAACTCTAGACAATACAACATAAAGTTGTCCATGACTAAAAAATGATTTTTTTCAGATTAATCTCACATGGGAAAAAGATTGACTCTGACTCTTATTGATAGTCATAGCGTATGAGACAATTTTTTTTTTTTTTTTTTTGCGCAAGTATATTATAATTCAAAAATTAATTTTCTAAATTGTAAAGATGCAGATTGCGTTAATAATATTATGCAAATTTATTGTTTTATTGTTTGTAGACAATAATTAATATTTACATAATCTAAATCTTATATTGATTAATTAAAATGTGGCATTCAAATTTGTTATTACTAATAATTGAAATGGATTTATATTATTCTGAAAGATGTATATTTTTTAGGGTAATTTGCACTTTTGGTCTCTAACCTTTCAAATATGTAACAAATCTACCCCAACCAATTTTTTTAGCACCAGACATCCCCAACCTTTAAATTAATTACAAATCAGGTCCCCAATAACAGTTTCTGTTAAAATGTGCCGCTATCTCATTAGCGTGTATCCCCCGCGTTTTTATCCATCAACCAATGCGTCTAAGAACTAAAGGGCAAATTGGTCCATTCATAAAAATCTTCCCTCATTTATATATATATATATATAAATGATCTCCTCAGCACCGCGCTAAGCACCAGTGATGTGGCACATTAATTACCATGTTGATTACATTACACATTTATTATCAACAAATGTAATCAACATAATAATTAATGTGCCACATCACCAGTGCTTAGGAGATTATTTATATATGAATAATGATATTTGCAGTCTTCACTGCCGGTAGTCATCATACGTGTCATTATTCAATTGGTTGAATTATTTACTCTAATTAAGTAATATATTTATATCCATTAATTATGAATTATTTATCCTATTTTTTAATTGAAAATGTCAATTCATAATTTTATTCATTTTTACCGAGTATTATAAAAAATTCAAAACATTGGACAACTGAACCGGCAGTACTATTTACATTGTATTGGAATATTGATAATTAATTAACTGAAAGTGGGCAATTACTTAACAAATAAATCATTGGGAATCTCATTCGGGCTGCATTATTGTTTCATAAGCGTTTCTATCATAACACAATTAATCCTTTATAAGTCTATTACTACGAATTGAAACATCTACGATTTCAGACTCTTTCCATTACTCAACAATATTTTTTCAATCTCTGCGAATATATAATTTTTTATTTCTTCATCATTCAATTCTAAATCTGTAAATCGACACAAACAAATAACTATAATTAATTTAAAAGACAAATGAATAATAATTATTATTATGTAATAAAATATTGAAGAGCTAGAATCTGATTATTTAATGTTTTAAACATATGTAATAAAACATTAATAAAATTTAATGTTGATTATTTAACGTTCTCAGCCTATCGTTTGTCTAGAACCCTTTTGAGGAGCTAGAATTTGAGGCGGTCTTTGAATCGTATAAATTTAATTTTGAAATTATCATATCTATTTTAGTTTAATCAACTTATTATTTTTAATCAATAAATCAGATGTTTTGATTATATACCACAATTACATATTTTTCGTGTATTGATTTTTTTTAACTGCAACCTATTTATTAAACCCACTATAGGAAGCATAAAAAAAATTATGGAGAAAATAAGTCCATTTTCGAAAAACTACTATATTATTGCCAATTGTTCTCGTGCTTTGAAGTTTCATTTTTTTAAAAATATAACTTATTTAGATCCCTTTATAAATTAAGATATTGGAACACATAACCTCATCTATTTTGTGTTTTGAAGTAAATTTATCTTATTTTGGAAGATGTGCATTTTTTTAAAATATTAATTCTTGATATTATTCATTTTAAATGAGTATCATAGGAAATTGAATCATTGGAAAGCTTATCCTGATTAAATTGTATTGTAATATTTAATTTAATGAAAGGCTTAATTATCATTTCTTAATTTTTAAAAAGTGATTCTAGCTTAATTTTTTGCGCGGCTCATTAAATAACCCATTAATTCTTATATTATAATTTGAAAATTGATTTTCTAATTTGTAAAGATGCAGATTACGTTAATAATATTATGCAAATTTATTATTTTTCTATTTGTAGACAATTAATAATATTTACATACTTTAAATTTTATATTGATTAAATCTTATATTGATTAATTAATGTAACATTCAAATTTGTTATTACCAATAACAAAAGTCAATTTATCTTGTTATGAAAGATGTTTATTTTTTAATTAGAAATGTCAATTCATAATTTTATTCATTTTTACCGAGTATTATAGAAAATTCAAAAGATTGAGAAGCTGAACTAACGGTATTATTTACACTGTATTGGAATACTGATAATTAATTAACCAAAGTTGGACAATTGTTTAACAAATGAATTGTTGGGAATGTCATTCGAACTACACATTAAATCTAATTATTAATTAATTAATATTGGATAATTAATATGTGGGAGATGTTTTTAACAGAAAAATGTGTTGACTTTTATTTATGACCATCATTCTTTTATATATATTAAGATTAAGGTCAAGATTTAAGATGTTTTGTATTCAAAATTGAGTCATTTATGGGCTTTTAAAATTTTTGTCCATATTTTCTTCAAACAAACGATGAAATCATGAAACGAAAACATTGTGTGGAAATATTGCGTCTATTTTTATAATACTTGCGTCCCTCCTAATGGATTGTGTGGAAATCTTTTAAAGGTCACGTATAGTAAGGGTGTGTTTGATTGGCCAATTTTCTATAGAAAATGTCACATTCATGAAAAATAATGTCATATAAGAGGAAAATATTTTCCAACTTCGACTGTTTGATTAAAGGTGGAAAATGAAAATGATTAGACAACGTGATCAACTCAAATAAAGGCTAAAATCTTGGAGATTGCCTTGACAACCAATTGCCCTTATTTCATAAGGAAGAAGGACCAAATGTCTAGTTGATTGTTTTCCTAGATCAATTAGTACTCTGAAGCTATAAATACAACATCTCCAGTTGTTCTAAGGTACGTTCTTTTTACTCATTATTATCACCCTTAAACTCTGCTTAAATCTATGTCTGATTGTCCCTCCCACACCTAATTGTTTTCATTCTCCGTATATTATCTTATATACCAGCAGTTGACTTGATCGTCGTCGGACCCTTTTTTCTCGGTGATCTTGGTGTCTAACGATTGTCCTAGTGTACAGGTAACATACATGTTGGCAAATGAGTGACTGGAGATCTGTTGATGCGTGGACAGTGTAGATTCCAACGTCAACAGTACCTAATGATGGTTTAAGTACCTAACGATGGTTTAAGTGTGAAACATGAAAGCGATCAATATTAATTGAACAGGCAGCCACTCAATATCCGTTTAAAGTTTGTTTAAATGCGAAGGCGGTTGTTTAAAGGCAAGCATCCAAAAAGAATATCACAAATATCAAAAACGAACTATTTTACTTAAAACAAATATTTAAAATCCATAAAAAATTAAAAAAAAATGAGGGGAAAATTCTCTACAACTCTTAGAGATTTTAAAAAACAAAGGTATCGAGGATGGAAAAAGAATGAACCAAATGAGCTAGTTCGGAAGCGGAAGGGCCCTATGAGGCTTCAACAAGAGGAAGAGCAAGGGGAGTCTTGGAGGTTGATCTTCATTACCTTCGAAAAGAAAGTTGAAGTTAAGGTCCAAATACTCATCCTAAATCAAGACGAGGAGTTCTTTGCCTCCTGCCTGCTTTCTGTCCTCGTAGATTTGTTTTCCTTCGGCAGAGTCCTTGAAGCCCTCCAATTTCTCTTGAAGAACATCCATCTGGGCAGAAAGCTCAGCTACTTTAGACCCTAGGGAGGACGCAGAATGTTCGACCGATACCAGTCTCCTTTGAAGGATGCCCATTTCTTTATCCTTAACTGCCAACTCTTCATCTCAATATTTCTACTGAATATGGAAAACGGTCAATTCTTCATTTTTACTCTCAAGCTCCCTCTGAAGTTTTACCTCACACTCATCTGAGTTTTTTCTGGGAGGCCTCTAGGTCCAACATTAGGCGACAAACATCTAACCTTAACCTATCGACTTTTGGATTCCTTTTGGAGGCCTCAATCTCCCTCTTCTGTTTTTCCACTTTCTTCTCCAATTTTGAGGTTCGAGCCATGCAAGCATCGAACTCTTTGTTTTGGTCTTGGACAAGAACCAAAGCTCGCGCGAGGTTGCCCTCAATAAGGGACACCCGATGACAAACTGTCATTGTCTCAGACAAGTTCTCCCAAACTTGGTTGAATCATCGGAAGATAGAGGTACAGGCCCGAGAGAGGAAGCTTGGTAAGGGGGCCATAACAAAGTCCCCTAAACTCTCCGGTCTATTCCAAAAAAGTTCTACTAACGGCGGAGCTACAAAGAGATAAGCTTTATGTTTCTTCTTAGGAAGACCATTTACGTTTTCCTCTGAAGCCCTCTTCTCGCTAACAGAGGATGTAGAGGTACCAAACCTTGCAACTGCTTGAGGCACTAACGAAGCTTTGCCTTCGAAAACATCTACTGGACCACTACCCTTACCCATGACTTCTCTCAAAATAGGTTGATTAGTAGGACGAGCCGAAGGCTTATGTATTACTACTCAGTTAGAGGATTGATGAAGAGCCTTCAACTTCTGCAAGACTTTGGCTGGTGAGGACTTGGAGGAAGAGGTCTCATCAAAAGTGGTGGTGGTCTTCTTCTTTCAGTTGAAATTGATATTTGCTTCACAAAGCAAAGAAAGAAGGTTAGAGTGAGCCAAAAGACATTCGTGCACAATGATAGTTAAAGGGCACTTACAAAGAGTCATTTCCACGCCAGGGTTATAGAAATATGTGTTACCTAGCTAGAGGATGGTCTTGGTCTCTTTACTTAACCGATCGATGTCAAGAATCGGACGCTGGATAAGGGAGATAAGTTCTGCAACCTGATCTTCGGAAAGAAGGGGTCTCCTATCCTTGCCTGTTCAAAGAAAGTGAAGGGTAAAACAATTATACAATAAACAAAAAAAAGATACGAACGAACATCTTAAACCGAAAAACAAGGCCAAAGACTCACAAAGCTTGCTATAGAAACAAGGCATGGAAATCGTAGGATTAGGGTCGTCTGGTTGGAATTCCCAGTTTCCTTTCACAAAGAAAAATGACGATTTCCAATCTTTTACTTTATTAGAAGTGGGTACAAATTTGGGAGTAGGCTGAGACCTATGAGTGATACAAAAATATCCAGGTTGTAAGTTTTTAGTGTTCTAGTTTGCACCCGGTGATGGAAAAAACAAAAGACTCCAACGAAAGTTCCCCCTGCCTTTTTCCATAATAGGAAAGAAGCTGCGATGACAACCATCTCTTAGGTTCTAACTGGGTAGGCTCTAACATAGCATATGTTTGGACATGCTTAAATTATAATTTTAACTGGTCAAACTGGTTAAACATACTTTTTATCCACACATTTCATAGGACCCACAACTTACAACCCACGTTTTAACCACACATTCACCAACTGCTTATATTATAATTTTAGTACTACCAAACATGCGCATATACCCACTTAAGAGTTCGCAAAAAAAGTGATGGAATTGAAGACGAAGACCAGACTTTACGGAAAGTGCATGGATTACCACACAACCAACTGGAGGCCTATCCATCGTCTACAAAGGACCCGAATGGATTAACTCTACGCCTTGAAGAATGTTGTAGAGACTCCAGACCTCTGTAAGCTCTTCGTCTATCTTATTGGACAAAAAGGCCTTGTAGGCCTGGAAAACATTACATGAAGAACCTTCTACCCTTTTATCCCCATCACCTACGTCGGGGACGCGTCGTTCGGGGCATGGTCAGGCTAAGGTTGCTAGGCCCAACCCCCCGTACGTTTGGTCCCCTGAACGTTGATTAGTTGGGTGTTTGGTCCTCTGAATGTTGATTCTCCATTTCGTAGGCATTCTGGACGCCGATTCTCTAGCCGTACTTCCATAACACGTCGGATACGAAAGGCCCGACCACACGACTCGGGAAATTTGGGGACACAAGGATCTAATTCACGCAATTTAGTGGAGTTGCGCATGCATGAGGAGCACGATGGAAGGATCTCAATGTATTCTTTACTAATATATAGAAGCTGCGTTGGAACTTGACACAAAGCAATAAATACAAATGTTCCAGGGGGATTTGGAACGCCACACAAATGTGCCGCCTCCCTAGGACATTGAAGACGATAACTCTTCAGATTTTGCCAAAAGTTAGTACTACTAATGCCCAAGGGAGTGATTCCTAGATCTTAAGAACGGCTCTCCGTGCACAATCATTCTTAAAATTAAATGCGGGAACAGGAATACATTAAGGAAAACAAGTTTAACAATTAATTCTGGAACATACGCGAAAGAAAATGACAAGATTCAAAGTTCAGACGCCCCGCCGCCTCTCTACGGGTCGGCACATTGCGGGCCTTCCCCCACAACCGGTGGGGAGATTTGATCACTGGCTTCGCCAGGAACGGTTTCAGGCGCCTAAATCTCGATAGGACCCTGCCAAAGGAAAGATATGTCCCATTCTGGATGGACATCCACGATCTGCTCCACCAACTGTTCGCCCCCAATGGTCATTAAGCGGTGAGCGAGGTCCTGATACTCAGGCGTGTCCACGAACACGTCCTGATATGCCTCCACCGCCCTGGCCTCGGCAACTGCACATTCGGCCCGGACTCTATCCAACTCCTGCTTCACCGCGGCCAGGGACTTCTCATTCTCCGCGAGGACTGTCTCTAGACTGCTGTTCGCAGTAGCTAACGCAGTCTCAGTCGCAAAGGTCCGGTCCTCGGCTAACTTCTGAACCTCTTCGACACGCTTCTGAAAAGCTTCAGCAGCCATCTTCTGTTCCTAGGCTTATTTCAGACACTCTTTGGCGGCCTTCAGCTCAATCTCATACATGCCCTTCATGTCCGCCTCCTTCGTCACAACCAAGTCCAACTTAAACTGAAACCCCCTTTTTTCAGACTCCAGCTGCGCCTTCTCGAGACTCATGGCCTTCAGTTCTTCGGCCAACTTACTGGACTTAGCCCCTTCCTCGCTGCACTGGCCATCAAAGTTTTCCAAGGTGCTGAATAATTCCTTGGTCATAACCAATCCCCGTATCAAGTTCATCTCTGCCATCTGCAGCCGCTCGCGAACAGTGGCTTCCTCGACCGCCTTTTCCTACTTTTGGGTCTAGTATTTGTGCATGCTCGCCGCCATCATTGCAGGGTGAGCGTGGAGCATTTCCATGACAGAGGTTTCTAGTTCTCCCTTGCGCTGGGTAATGCGGACAGGACTCCCCTGCCCAGCCGAGGAGCCGGAATTCCTTACGCCCTCAGCCCAACTCGATTTGCGGACATCTCTCATAAACTCTCACGTGTCTGCAGTAGCCTTCAGAGGCCGAGTTTTGACGGACCCCAATGGCATAACATCCTGGACCTCTTGCAATGGACCAATCGCCTCACGCGCAAACACCCGGGCCGAAGAACCCTCTCCACTGGCGGGACGAGCGAGACAGAGCGCAGGAATATTTTTGAACCTCAAAGCTGTTAACACAAACACAAATATACAACACGTTCAAGCAACTTTTCACAGTAATACCAATATATCGAAACTTACGGGACTCACCCATCAGTCCGCAGCTGGCCAATAAGTTGTCGTCCTTCAACTAGTTGCTGAGACTCCTGAAATCGCTGCTGAGAGCTCACACCTTATTCCACTTCGACCTCAGCTCCCCTTGGCCCCTCTTCAGGATTGGTGGATTCCCGCAGTCTGCAAAAGCAAACAATACATTAAGTCAGGAACTATAGTCAAAATTCCACACAAATGCGACGGTAAATACCAAATTCCCCAAATTGACGAGGAATAGACACATGGGGAAGAGGGTCCTCTGGCATAAATTCCCAGTCCCCGCCTACAAAGATAAACCTCTCCTTCCAGTTATGTACTTTGTTGGAACTATCAGTGGCCGTCCCCCATTTTTGGCCTGGCCGAGGAGAAATGTTATACCAACCCGCGAATCGGCAGGGCAGGTATATGGAGGCAAACTCCCTCGGAGACAAGTTCCCTCCCACCTCGGCAATGCCCCACAATAGGTACGAGGCCACCATCTGCCCCCAACCATTCGATGTTATCTGACAAGGGGCCAGATTCCAATCTTTCAGAACCTCGCGAAAGAAATGATGCATAGGCAGGCGAAGGCCCTACTGCATCGCAGGTTCGTAAATCACGACAAATCCTTCAGGAGGGTCGTCAACGCGTTCCTCTAGGCCCGAAACCCTGAGTATTACAGACGCGAAAATATCGTAGGATAGCCGTATATCCTCCAACTCCCCCTCAGCGATCCTCGAACACGCCATAGACGCTTCAGTGGCCTACCGCTTCAGCTCCTCGTCAAGCGTCTTGGCTGTCGGGGCATCCCTCTTATCAAGCGACCCTCTCATCTCAGACACCCCGACGTCCAGCCCCCCCTTCTCCGTAGTCTCTTCCGTCAGAGCGGCTGGGCAAGCCCCCTTCCCACTTGTGGACGGAGTCGACGGGCGTACGTCGGACGGGGCTTGATTCACTCCCCCTACAACCTCAGAGGTGGAAGAGGATGAGGCAAATGTTGATGACCCACCCCGAATACTAGGGTTTGTCCGGGCGTCCGATTGATTTTGTGAATCGTCGCTTCCGGAAGACATTACAAACCTTCTCTACCCTGGAAGTTGATGATCCTACCCTCCGTCGAAACGCGCAACAAGATATAATCCCTACACTACAGAGTCAAGAAATAATCACAAAAGCAAACAACAAAACAAATCACAGCAACACTCAGCGCACTTACCTTGGAAAAGCAGTTAGAAACGTTGCAACACTTGGAATTTTATGCTTATCAGCAGAACACTCACAATACTCACATCAAGCATAGAAACGAGAAGAACTTGTAATGAAGGATGGCACCAAACTTTATAGGTTGAGCCATTCCAATCTCCACCGTCAATTTCTCACATGTTGCATCTGAACCGTTGGCCATTGGACACATGTTTGGAACAGTGCATCAGGTGGGAAACGGAACCCTAAGCGTTTCTTAAAACAAGGACGCACGCGACGCACACGCCGCACGCGCGCCCCCATTCTCCGCTACGCGCTATCGGCATTAAATATATATATTATCTCACTCATGATAGCTTGGCCACGGATTGACAACCTTGATTGACCGGATCCCACCAACCGCAGACATGTCACCAAAGGTCTCGTCTCCTGAAGTCCTCACCCGTCATAAATGTTCGGCTTCGGACTTGGGGGACTATACATACTGAGTAAGTTCAATTCATAATTGAATGTGGCGATGACCACACACCGCGGAATCCGCTGAAATTTTTTGGTTTGCCCAAATTTTCTTCTCTCACCCTCAAAGTCCCACGCCCATTATAAATAATAGGCTTGGACTTTGGGAACTACTGTTACCACCCAATTTTGATAGGGCTCCCACGTCAGCAAAGGCCCAATAGGAGCCCTATAAAGGCCCAACGGGAGTCCCATAAAGGTCGAGCGAAGGTCTCGAAAACTCTAAAAGGGGCTCGGAGGCTCATCAGACATCTTATCATTCTCGAACCATAATATCGCGGGGCCCAGAGAGGGCCTCGACATTCACAGCCGATCCATAGGGCCTCGTATTTACCGCAATTAGTAGGCAGCACGACATTCTGGGATGACCAGAGAGGTAATTGAAGACAAATTGCGTTGGATTGGCGCACGGATCCTTACAAGAAAATCGAATCATAATCTCCTAAAATCACGTAACGTGATAAGCTCAAAGAAGGAAGATAATCTTGGAGATTTCCTGGGTAAGGAATAATCCCTATTCCATAGGGAATGAGGATCCGGTTGGGTATCTGATTGATTTGTTTCCTAAATCAATTAGGACTCCTGCGTTATAAATACAACGTCTCCGGTTGTTCCAAGGTACGCTCTTTTTACGCTTAAAATCCCACCCTAAACTATGCTTAATTCTTTGCCTGCTTGTCCCTCCCACACCCAATTATTTTCGCCCCCCGTGTATTATCCTTATACCGACAGTTGACTTGATCATCAGAGTACCAACGATCGCCGAACCCTTTTCCTCCAGAGATCTTGGTGCCTAACGATTGTCCGAATATGCAAATAACTTACGAGTTGGCAGAAGAGTGACTAGAGATCTGTTGGCATGTGGACGCTGCAGATTCCAACGTCAACATCTATAAATAGCCTTTGAAAATGCTAAAGGCTAGAAAGCCAACAAACTAGAGATATCTATAAATAGCTTTTGAAAAATCAAAGAAATTGAGAGATTATTGAAAATTTTGGTCAAATTCTTGCTCTTTGAATTCTTATTTCTTACTTGACGGCAATCACAACTCAAAATTCTCGATTTAAGGAATATCGACAATTGACAAGTGTTGAGTTATTTATTTGAGTGAAGAGATGGGTAATGACTTGTTTCAAAATTTTTAGGTCAACACATTTTAAAGGACTCAGATGCTAATTTTTTGGATGCAATTTCACAAATTATAATCAAACAGTTTAGTTTTGAACAGTAAATCAAAACTAAGTCTAAAGACATACTAGCACAACTATAGAGAGGGGGGCGAGGACGGGGGCGGGGGCGGGGGCGGAAAGAATTCAAGAATGCTCCATACTCGTCATATTTTGGTACGATAACCCTGAACTACGAACCTTTACTTAAGTCATCTCCAGGTATATCATCTTCGTCATGGTAGATGTTCTCTGCCATCTTCCATATTTGTAGTACGTTATCCTCGGCTACACTGGCAACAACCCAATCTTCACACGGGTTCCATGAGAAATCTGAAACTTTGCTCGTATGACCACCGTGAATAAAAAGCAACTCCGGAGGCCCGTCTTCAGCATCCTCCGGTGTTTGTTTTTCATCAATCCTGTAAAGAAGTAAAATGAAATTAATTATCAAGTGGAAGCTAATCGACCTAACTAGTGTCTCAAAACAGGAGATAATTATTATAGATGTTGAGAAGCGCGGGTACGTGAACCTAGAGTATAAGTGAATCTGCAAGTTTATGGAATTGCCTACTTGCCTTCCTCTCAAGAGTTGATAAACCAAGTGTCGACAAAAAACTCAAGAAACCCAAAAAATTTAAAAATTAAAAAGAGTTTGATAAATTAATAGTTTGTGAAGAAAAGAGTTCAAACTGTAATGTGATAAGTGAAAATTGTAGTAAAGCAAGTATTTAAGGTGACGGAACATAGTTTTCAGCAATAAATGTTTTCCTCAAAACGAAAACAATTAATTAGCAAACATTTTCTTGTTTATGCCAAAACAAAAAAACAAAAAAAAAAAACTAATTAACGTAAAATAACAATAATAGAGTAATTGAATCCAAACAAGTCCTTAAATTCTCCTGCAAAGTATGGAATTTGGGTTTTGCTAGAACGAAATATCTGCATAACCTATGTTTTGCTAGAAAAAAATGATATTACTTCGACTACAAAAACAGAAGTTTTCACCATGTAATCTTACAAAAAATAAGAAAAGAAATTACCTGCTAAGATCCCACACCATGAGCCTCCTACCAAGACAACAAGAAGCTAAGATGGTCTCATTCTTTGGATGCCATCCAACCTGGAAAACCGCCTCTCTGTCATTAAACACGACAGCATTGTTAGCAAAATATTAATCCACGAATTCATCCCTCCATTTTCACTAAGCATACAGATCTATGTATGCATGAGATTCATACTCAAGGACTAACGTGAATTTAAGGAACATCCTTGAAAACAAAAGGCAAGAAAACCCTCTTACTTGTGACAATCAAAGGTATGGAGCGCAGAAGAAATCTTTCGAAGATCAAATAACTTGACAGTCTTGTCAGTAGAACCTGTTGCTAAAACCCACTCGTTTAATGGATTGAAAGCTAAACAGTTTACCTATCAAAGATTGAATGGAAAAAAGTTAGTGTCAAGTATACAAAATCCATTCATCTGAACACTGGTAACCATAATTATACAAAATGAAGAATTTGGTGTTTACAAGAGAAATCACTATGCATAATGAAATGGACAAGGATGGATCCAACACAAAAGAAGAACTGTTTATCCTTTCTATGCGGGTAAGGATGTTTAAGGGTATTAATAGATTAGCTAGAAGTGTTGAAAATCAAAGATGGAGAAAATTCAGTATCTTGACAATCTAAAACCTTCTAATTAGAATATTTCCTTCCATTAGCGTTGAAGCCTTGGCTTATATGGGGAGAAAAAAACTTAGAAAGAGCTTATTTCAGCAACCTGATGTTCTCTAAGGAATAACATAAACCAACGGCTGATTTTGTTCACAAACACTGGAAAGCACCTCATCGTACAAGTTGACATTTATAGACTACCAAGCCAAAACATGAAAAAAAAGCAAGAAATTATAACCAAAAAGGCACATAATAGAATTAACCTTAAAACTAACGAGAGGAGACAATTTAGACCATTGCATGCATAGGCTTCATTTAAAAAAGTTCCAGACATGTAAGTGTGAGCAGAAGATTTTGTGTATTCCTGGTCTTGGCTATAAATAGCAATAAATGTCAGTACACGAGTATTTGATAGATGACTTCAACTAGAAAGTGTCAATAATGCTTGGATGCGATCAAATTTCCATTATTCTACATGAGCTACCCACAAGAATTACTCATAAAAAACAGATCTAATAATATTTCCAATCTCTGTCTCCACTTTAAGGGTGATTGGAAAGAACTTCTACTCACCTCACTTTGATGAGCAGCTACAGATTGAATAGGCTTGCTGACTGATGGAGTACGGAGATCCCATATGTGCAGATATTGGTCATCCCCGACCGAACCAAACAAGAATTCATGCCTGAGATGCCATGCAACATCTTCTACAACACCTTCATGGATCTATTCACAGCAAATATTAGATCATTTTCAATGAAACCATGCATTTCAAGGTAAGAAAATTAAGAATTAACAACCTGTAGGATAAAATTTACCAATCAATGATAGATTAGAGATGAATATCTCATTTATAAGGTGCTTTCTATGTATACATACCTTAAAAATTTGCATTGCATCTAGAGCCTTATTCTTCGGAGTTGCACCAATGTCCCACAAGCATATTTGGTTATCATCAGAACCACTCAACAAATGACCCTGCTTGAACGGACTCCACGATAAACCGTACCCTTCAGAAATGTGGCCCCTCAGCCTCAAATCAGGGCTGCATGGACCATCTAAAGGAGGCTTAGATGGATGTTTGCTATAATCAAAAACATACACTTCTGCACTAACTGTCTTAGTGGCAATAATAAAAGGGTTTTGCGGCATATAACGAGCCCGGTTGACTTCTCCTTCATGATATATCTGCTGTATAATTTGCACCTGCAACATAAATACTCAGTATACCATTGTATATTACCATAAGCCTCAAAGTGCACAGAATGAAAAAGCGCCGATGACGATTCATGCAAAGAAAGTGTGCGTGTACATTTGACAAATTAAATCAAAAGGAAAAATGAATCAGGAATTCTTCAGATGCTACTTCAGCGTAGCACAAGTAAAAAATATGCCACTAACATAAAATTTTCACAACTGCACATATCGAAGACTGTAGTAACATAAATATATCACAACTACGACCCAAGTCTTTTTGTTGAGTGCAAGTAATCCCTAGTTCAAACGTTTTAACTTTTATGTCACCCAGGTAGTGCAGGCCTTACTGGTTTTAAATCTAAAACAAGTTCAAATTGCATACAATTAACTAAATTTCCAAGTGTCAACAGAACAAACAAATGTTGCAGATGGACTCCACAGTGACTGAAAAAAAAAATTGCTTGGTCCATTTCCAAGCTATTAGACTTAAGCTGATTGTGTCATTGTATGCATGATTGACAGTGTATGAAGTGTATTCACCGGTTCTTTTCCATAAAATTCTTCAGAACTGTCTAAGTTTCAATTTGTCAACTTTCAGTTCAGCCACCAGCTCCACTGCATTAGCCTTCTTCGTAGACCTAAATTTCGTCACTTCATTTCTCACACAAGAAACAATTATTTATGCCATGATTGGTGCCATAAAGTTGATACATTTAGTCTGGTCGCGAAACTCCATTTCAGAATCGAACAGTCGTATCTAATTTAACATGAAGGCCCTACAAAAGGCCCAACCCTAAAAAATCTTCGTCCGATTCCCTAACCCCCAATAATATAGAAGCGCAACAATATTGAAGTTACTGAGCCAAGGTACAACCATTATAGCGTGAAATACGAACCGTATTTTTTGTTAAAAACAAACAACACAAAAACAATTTAATTTTTTTTTTTTAAAGTTACGAGATAATTGAAGGGGGGAAAATAACTACCTTGCCGTTGGCGCATCCAAATCCCCCAAATTCCGACCGATCGTCATCGTAATGGCGGGCATCATTTTCAGCATCCTCAAGGGGGAGCTGGACCTCGGCCAGCATAAGGTGATTAGGCTCGTCATCCGATGTATGGGTCCCCAGTATCATCTTCTGAACCGAGTACTCCTTGCCCGGCGGCTCGTCCCGGTCAGGCAGCCACTCGACGGTAAGCGAAGGCCACTCAAGCGCGTGGGTAATCGCCAGATCGTACAGAAATGGGGTGTTCTTCTTCCAAATCTTGTACTCTTCGTTTACCAACCGCTCCTCGATTTCGCCCCGCGTCTCTTCCTCGTCTTTCCCCATTACTCTTCTTCTCTCGCCTCTGATTTAGATTGAGTTTTTTTTTCTCTAGATTGAATTTTACTAGGGTTCTTTGTTTCTGGAGTTTGAACGCGGGGTGGGGTTCAGGTAGGAGCTGGAGAATTGGAGGGAAAGTGATTTTTTGGAGGGTTTTATTTAAGGGTGGGCATTCAATCCACTGATTGGTTCGGTTTGTCACACCTGATGATTTGGTTTAATTTACTGAGTTAAAAATTAAATTTGAGTTGGTTTGGTTTCGATTTGTAGCAAATAAATCAAACTAAACTGCTGGAAAATTGAACCTACAAAAACACACCTAAAATTCAACCCAATGGCCCAACCCAACAATCCAGCCCAATCCATTTCATGTATCAGTATGTCCACATATCCAATTCTCCAAATAATAGTGTCCACCCTGGATTTAATCACAGCCAAAATCGTCTTTTCCTTCTCCATTTCATCATCTCCTTCTCATCGACTGCGTAGTTTTCATTTTCCATTTCATCATTTCTACTATCTTCATCAATTTCAATTCATACTTCATAGTATTAAAGCAAAGCGACCACGAACTGCAAAGTGCTGACTGCTGCTTCATCAGCTTCAGTCCATTAACTCTCTCTGAAGGTAAAGGCGACGCTGGCTGCTATTTTTTGTCTAAGCTCCAAGCTCCAATTCAAAGACCTAGGGTTCTTCATTTTGATTTGTCTCCATCTTCGACCCAAATTCTCAGACAAATCAAGTAATAGATTATCTCTTATACTCTTTTGCGTATAACTCCTTATTTTGTGCAAAATCAAAACTGATAACATCTAATTATCGACTACAATGGCATTATCTCCATAATTTGTCTATCTTCAGCTCGTTGTTGTTACAATTTCTCAATTTGAAGGTATGAATTTTCATTTTGTTAAGAAGTATTAATCAAAAAATGGGAGTTATTTTATTTTATTTTTTCTGATAATACAAATACAAGCCCAAACTGCTTAAACCAAATCGAACCAAACCAAGATTGGTCGGTTCGGTTTGGATCGGTTTTATCCAACGAGACGGTTTGGTTCGGTTTCAATTGATAGCCAAATTGAATTGGTCGATTCGATTTTGATTTGGGCCCAAAACCGAACCAACCCAACCTATGCCCACCCCTCGTTTTATTTGCGTCAAAAAGTACAGCTCACTTCGAGATAAATTTTAGGCCACGTTTGGAATTTGCCTTTAGATTTTCAACTTTTGGCAGTCAAGTAAGGCATAGTTATTTTATATAAATATGTGACAAATTTTTTTTTTTAAAAAAAAGAAAAAAATAAGGGATTATAAGAGAAGGTGTAATTTTATATCTCCCTATTTATGCCATTCTAATAATACATTAAAGGTAATTTAAATTTATTTGCATATTTTCTATCTATGGACTACATTTTTATTTTATTATTTTATAAATTTTAAGTTAATAAATATAGATATTATTATTATTTCTATAATAACTACAGTGAATATATTATCTTATATAAATATTTGATAACATTACATATTGTGACAAAAATTAAATTAAATTTGATAACTTCAGTTTCATCTTCATTTGTTTGCATTTGAATTTTCACTTTTTTAGATCCAACAAATTAATCAATACCTTGTCATCATCACCATTATAATTATCATCATCATTGATGTCGTCATTTTCATTGTCATCTTCGCAGGTTTCTCTGTAATCCCGAGCATCAATTTTCCTCTTTTTCAAGGACTTATCCCCATCGGAGGCAGAGGCTAATACAGTGGGGAAATGAGCCACGAGCCGAGCCCCGCACGTTTGCAGAGGAGTCGACTTGGAGCCGTAGTCCTTGTCACTCTGCAGCTTGAGCAAGAGCTTGAGCTTCTTCTTCCTCCGCCACTGGTCCTCATCGTTGTCATCGAAGTAATTGTTGAGATCGAAGATGTATTTGACATTCCTTCGTTGGGGCGTAGGTATCTCTCCGATGGCTCAGCCTCACCTATACGACAGCCGACAGGATTCGCCTTTGCTGGCCTCCTTTTCTTTTTCCTCTTCACGATTTGGCCCATCTTTTCTAGATTTTTTTTGCTCCCTCACTCTCTCTCTCTCTACAACTCTCTCTCACTAGAAAATGAACCTATTAGTTTTTTATTAGGTCAATTTTTGGCAGATTATACAAGTGCTCGGGTTTTAGCTTTGTGCGGTTTCTGATATGGTGTGGGCGAGTTTTGCAGTATAAAGCATGTGCCTGGGGTGGTGGGGGTGGTGATGGGGGTGAGTTGGAAAAGATGATTCTTTTTTTTGTTGGGAAAGAACGCATATCTGTATAAAATAAAATAATTTAGGATTTATTTGTACTTTTGAAAAAAGCTCAATTGCAATGTTTTGATTGTATTTTCTTTTTTCTATCATTGCAATTTATTTAAGTCAAGGGATAGAGTTGTCAAATAATTGTCAAAATAGTGAAAATTAATTATTTGGAGACCATTTGTGCGGATACATGAAAGGATGAGGATGATATCTACTAACAAATTGAATTGGGATAAAATCGTTACAAACTTGAAAAAATTGGGACCATTAGTGTAATTAACCCTAAACAAAAATAGAAAAAAGCTAAAAACAACAAAAAAATAAAAATTACAAATTACAAATAAAGTCTCATGACTTTTAAAAAGCACAAAATAACTTAGCATATGTTGGTAGTGCTGAAATTATATTTTAAATGTTTATATTATAAGTTGTGGGTGAATGTGTGGATAAAAATGAGTTGTAAGTTATGAGTCCTATAAAATGTGTAGATAAAAAGTATGTTTGATCAGTTTGACCTGTTGAAATTATAATTTAAGTAGTGGCAAACATGTGCTTAATCTTCCCCATAAACCTACCATTCATGTTGTTTTTGGGAAAGATGAGGCTGGCTTGATGAGGCTGTTATTTTTGCTCTGGCTACACTTTTTGTTGCGGCAGTTAAGGTGGAGAAGAGGGTTGAAGGCGGAGGTTTGTAGGATGATTGATTGATTGGATTGCTCATATATAACATTATGAGTGGTGGTGATTGATTGCTCATTTCATAGCTGGCTTGCTGGATTTTCCATCTCATAGTTGGATGGTAGTGATTTGGTCATGATATGTAAGTTTTTGGGGATGATAAAGTTATTGTGTTTTTTAAAAGTTATGAGCACTTTATTTACAATTTTGTAAAAAAAAATTTGTTGTTTTTAGCTTTTTCCTATTTTTGTTTATTTAAATAGAATGGCAAAATCGTTAAAATATGCCAATAAAGACGTGATTTGCAGCAAATTGAAAGGATGAGGATGTTTGGTGTCAAAAAAATTGGTTGGAGGTAGATTAGTAACAAATTTGAAAGATTGGGAACCAAAAGTGCAAATTATCCATTCAAATATTAGTGTCAGGTCTTAGGTGTGAATCAAATTTATCTTTTCAATAGATGTATTAGTATGTTAGTTATGAGCATTTATTTGTGTTATAAGTTAATTAGTTTGTTTATAGCTAGCACTTTAACTAGTTGATATAATATTTAATTAATTTTTACTTTTTTTGTTGTTCCAATGTCATATATATATATATATATATATATATATATATAATAGTTTTGGTCACGTGCGTTGCACGTATGTGAAAAATGTAGAGAAAAGTTTTAGGTGTAATTGAAACGAGTTATAAAAAAATATAAATTTTAAAATTTTAAACAAATGGGGAAAACGATTCCCAAAAATGATAAATTTTGATGATTAGTATTACCCAAAAAGATCGACTTAAAATTGTAAGTAGAAATCAATAATTACGTGCAAATATTTCAACAATTTAAAAAATAAACTTTTCTAATATTTTAAAGTTTGTAAAATGAAATGGATTAAAAAAAATTTGTAGATTATTTTCTTCTTTTGGTTTGGTTGATGTGATACTTGGTCATAAAGTGAAAATAAATAAATGAAGCGTGTGTTTGTTTGGGTTTAAAAACTGTTTATTTTATGGTGGTCAAATAAACTCAATGCCGGGCCCACCATAGCTTTTTTTGTAAGAAAACAGAATTGAATTTTTTCCAATTTTACCCTTAGATTGAGCCACAAAATTTAACCGTTGAAAAGATTACAATATACACACATGCAGCCAAATTTTTTGCGATGTTTCCAGTTTGAAAGCATATATAATAATAGGGTCATTTTGGGAAGATTTTGTATGAAAAGGAAAGATTGTTTTCTTACAGAAAAAATGATGGTGGGCCGGTATTGAGTTATTTGGCCACCCAAAATAAACAGTTTTTAAACTCAAATAAACACACGCTAAATTGAAGAATGTACACAAACTTCCCTACCCCACTATTCACTTATCACATTATCACATTGGTATTTTACCGGGCAATGATTTCATACCCACTGATGATGTCTACTCATGTTGTCTACATTGAGGTGGCATTACATGATTGGTAAAAATAATGAGTGCGAGACCATGAACTATCAATCATATGATTCCACGTCAGCGTGAGCAACATAAATGGGCATTATAAGTGGTTAGGAGATCATTGCCCTATTTTACCCTCCAGACACGTACTCCTCCACATTATCACATTAATATTCCTCCCTTCCACAACTTACTTCTCCATTTTATCTTAACACCGAAATGTGTGTATTTTGATTTCATCTTTGTTCATACTCAAATATTTTTCTTGAAAAAATAAATAGATAAGTTTATTTCATATGTTTTTTTGTAGATATTTAGTTTTAGTTTTATTTGTTTTTCTTATGTATTTATTTTTGAATGGATTTATATGTGATTGTTTTTGTAAATAATATTATTTAAAGCTAGATTATAAAAATATGTTTTGTTATATTTATAATTATAATTAAACACAAATACATTTTTTGTTTTGATAGGATTAATAGATAATTTGATTTATTTTTTGCAGATAATTCGAATTTTGTCAAAGTGGAGATGAAATGGAGCAAGTAAACCAAAAAGATATTGTCGAACAAACTGTACAATCGGACCATGGGAATGTTGGAAATGTTAGTGATTATGAAAGTTGGTTGACAGATATATGTTATGAATTACCTATAGATAATTGGATTATAACTTACACTGCAGAAGAAAATATTCATGAAGGTTCTTTACATTCAGGTTATGAGTATGCTTACTCTGATAATTATGCTACTAATGAGCATTTGAATTCACTCTTTCATCAATCTGCGAAGCAAAGTTCTTACTTTGATTATCGACTTGCTAGTACAAGAGAGGAGTTATTGGAGCGGTTTGATAATTTAGAATCTTCTGTATTTAGTAGCAGTATAGATATGGGTGATAGATATCATGAAATGCAGCGGTATATTGATACAAAATTTAATTTATTAGAAATTGAACAACATGTTCATTTTGGTAGTCTACGTGATAATTTGCATAGAGATATGCAAAACTCCCTTGTGTATATTCAGGGAGTGTTTGAGGGGATGATGGTGGACAAACATACCATTGGTGGTGGTGGTGATTACATGGAACGTGAAGCGGCATTTGTTAACCCCTGGTATGATACCACATGGGAAGCAAATTGTAGCGTCGTCGTCTACTTCTGTTGAGATTCCAGAAATTCTTATATTATGTGATATTAATAAAGTTAATAAAAGTAATTTTGTTAGTTGGATGTATCGTGCGAATGCTAGGTAAGTTATAATGGTTGATATGGTTATTTATCTTATTTATTTATTTATGTTATTTAGTTAACGTAGTATAATTATCTGTAATGTTATAGAGATGTTGTACAAATCCATGGTCAACCATTGTCGAAATTGATGAAACGAAGGTTACAAGATATTAGCAAACTTGAATTTCCATTGGAGTCTTGGGTAAATAATATTTATATTTTTTATTTTATTTTGTATATTGTATAGTAATGAATTGTGTTTATATTATATTGTTATATTTGTGTATAGGATTTATACAATGCAATGTCTCTGACAAGAGCAAGAGCTCTTAAATATCCAAATATATTTTCAGCAAGCTATGGAGTATTGGACTATTCTTTTGAAGTACTTATTAGTTCTTTCTGGGTGAAAATGTTGGATCCTTAAGGATATGTAGTGCAACATGTTGGAATGGATCACCATGGTTTAATGTGATCATATACATATGGAGCTCTTCCTAGATATTATGGGAAAAAATGGGAGGGATGTGAGCATCTATTGTGGCCACATTTGATCAACGATAAATATTGGATCTTATTCCATGTTGATTTAAATGCTTGGAAGTTGACCGTTATTAACAATATTTAAATGTTTTACACTGAAAATGAGAGGTATATTTATGCTCTTCCATTCTTTAAGGTGATTCCAATTATCATTCAAAAATATGTATCGCCAGATCTTCGGAAGAAGAATAAGTCATTACAATACAGGTGAAAATCATCTGCTCAAATACCGCAACTTCGAAGTTATAGGTAATAAATTCAAATTATTATAAATAAAAATCTTAAGTGCACTTACTTAATTTGTATTGATATTTGTAGTGATAGCGAAGTATTTGTGATTAAATACGTTGAGTGTCTTTTAGCTAGAATATCTCTAGATGCTGTTGTAGAGGATAAAATAAAAATTTATAAGCGGAAACTTGTGCAAGATTTTTTTCATAATGAATTTTTTTCTTCCTAAGTAAACAAAGTTAAAGTTAAATGTTTGTATTGATTTGTTTATTAAATTAACAATGTACTGTTATTTGAAATTTGTTTTATTTTTATTATATATTGTTGACATATTCTTTAGGTTTATGTTTATGTTTGTAAAGTTTGATTCTTGAATTTTTTTATTGCAATTTTTAACTTTGTTACAAAATTTGATCATTTTAATGACAGACTATGATTGTATATTTTAACAATGCTTGTTCTCTCAAACTTACCTGTTTTTGCTAGATTCAAAGTGGTGTTGTTTGTTTTAATAAGGGCTTGTTCTGTAGAGGTTTTTTGGGGAAAGAATGAGTTTTTTTTGTTACTTTTTGATTTTTTAAATTTTTTTGTAGTGTAAAAAGGTTGAAAAGTCAAAAATTGTAGGAAAAAAAATGAATTTTTTTGAGAAAAAACTCTACCGAATATGACATAAGAGTCCCGTTCTAATGCCCTCAGTGGACATTATAACAATGTCCACCGGGGGCATTAGATCAATATTCTATGACCTAAATAACTTTGTCTTTTATTTTAAATTTTTAAATCTGTTTAATTATTACTATTTACAAAAAAAATGTTTTGTACAATTTAAACTTTACTATCGTAACAACAAAAATATTTACTTTCTTTTTCAATTTTTTTAGCATAATAATGCTTACAAATTGATGGTATTTATATTGATCAATTCGAGTTGGACATCATGCTTCGATTAGAATAATTGGGAGCTGTCCTCCAAATTAAAGAAATTGAGTTGGCTGCTTAGATTAATGATTTGCCCACCATAAACACTAACACGTGTTTCACCTTATCACTTAATAAGTTAGAGCTCGTTTGGTAGAGATTATAAACTAGTTTATTTGACCAAAACAGTTTATTTGATCAAGAATGATAAAAAATAACAGCTAACAAGGCAAAAATATTTGTCAAATAAACTATTTTGGTCAAATAAACTAGTTTATAATCTCTACCAAACAGGCTCTTAATAGATAGAGTATATATTATTACCTAATACAACGAAGTTTCATTTTTTTTTTTTTTAAATAATTTTCTATCATTTATAATAATTTATTTTCATTAAAAGTGTACTTACGAGTACTTATAAATATTTATATCAATTATTTTTTATAGTTCAAAATAAATAAATTGTAAATTTACGTAATAATTGTTCTATTGTGATTCTTACTAATCTTGTTTAATATTGTATAATTTAACATATTTTGGCGCATATAAGAATTAATTTAATTTAATTCTTATCATAAGTTTGGTACAATTAATATCCATTTTAAATTAATCAGAAGTATTTATCCTCCTTTAGTAACCGTATATGAGGTGTGTTTCAACTCTATTTTAATCATCATTTAAGAAAACTTTAGTTGAATTGAAATATATAAATTTACTTTCTAGTAAATAAGAAATAAAAATTTCACTTATAAGTAAATATGTAAAAGAATAACTTGTAAAAAAAAAAATTTACTTATAAGCAAAAAAATCACTTACAAGTTAAAAAGTAATTTTAAGTAAACTTTACACATGAGTTAAAATACAATTTATAAGCAAAAAGTCACCTACAAGTAATAAATGTAACTTGTAACTAACAAAATTAACTTATAACTAAAAAGTTCACTACTTATAAATATTAAATTACTTGTGAAAATTTTACGTACAAGTAAAAAAAATTGTTATAAACTTTTATTTTTCAACACTTGTTTATTTTTTTAATACGTGTAACATGAAACGTCCAATCCATCATAATTCACTTTAATCCCATTATTCTTAATCACGTCTCTCTTAATTCTATCTTGTATCCTTTCTGTCCTACAAAAACAAGTTTAATTTATTTATTAATCTGTCTCAAATTATTGTCAACATTCTTATCGAGAGTATAGTTGATTCTTTAATATATGTAATTATTTAATGTGTTTTGTCAACAAATATGAACTACTATATATTAATACAAAGATATATTAGAAAAATGTAAATAAAATTTACCATTTGGCCAAATAAGGTAGTAATTATATTTACACCACATCTTTTGTTAACCACGTTATATTTTAATTGCAACGAAGTTTTTAAACAATTTTTTTTTTTTTTTTTTTTTTTTTGCATTTATGTCTTCAATTGTTTTTTTTTTATCACATTTTATCATCCACTTATTCATTTTTCATCTTATATTTGTCTTTGATGAAGGTTTCTGTTCAAAAAATTAATTAGAAGGGTATATATAAAAAGATCTTTTTGTCTTTTGTATTTTTTAAATAAGTAAAATAAATAACAAATACAAAATACTAGTCCCTTATTTTATTGCACATTAGTATAATGTTTAGATTTGATCCCATTAGCCGAGAAATAATTTGGATATCTATATTAGAATGAATTGAGTTTACACTATCAAATATTTTGATTTTCAATAACGGAAAATTAGGCTTATTCGATAAGTGTACCAATTCAATCATTACGGTATTTAGTGGTAAAATAAAAAGTTCATAAAAATCTTCTTTGCTGCTTTAAATGAAGCTTTTGAGATAATCAATAAGTTAATTGATCAAATCGTTTCATGTTCGAATTTAAACTCTTAAAACAACATAATTTCTAAAAGTAAATAAATCACTTTGCAGTTGTTAATTAAACATGCTAGTGGAAGTTGTATATATTTGATGCAAGTTAGAAATTGTGGGCCACAATTGTGTAAAAAAAGTAAACAAGTCAATAAACATATTAATTACAATTAAAAAAATTCAATAACTACTAGTATATAAAAAGTAGCATTTTAAATACAAATTTCTAAAGCACTAAATAGAGTTCGCATTGCTAATGTACAAACAAATCATTTTCAAAAATAATACTCTAGAGTTGTATTAATATTCAAAAAGAAAATGACAATAAAATTATATATGTCATTTTGTTATTTATTTAGGGACCATTTGCGCCGATTTTTCTAAAAATTAAGTTAAAATGTGAAAAATACAATTGAAACTCTAATTGACAAATATTTGTAGTACAAACGAATAGCTCAATTAATAAAAGTATTTGAATATCAAGTTTGTGACAAAATTATTATTTTTATGTTGTAACAATAAAATAAAAATTTTAAATTTAAATAATAAAATTACTTAATAATAATAAAATAATTTTATTTAACATATTTATTAATAATTATAAGCTTAAATTTTAGCTATTTTATAATAGTTCGTAAAATATACAAAATAACTTAGTATAATATCAATTTGGTTAATAAATTGTCAATTAAAAAAAAAACTTGCTAGTTTTTATTTTTTATTTTTTTATAAAAAATAAATTTATCGAACTCATTTGCACATTTTGCAAAAATTATAAATCCAATTACCATTTTTACTAATTAAAACTAATAACATATTTGTCTTTTTATCAAATAAAGACCAATTGTACACCAATACACATGTTATAGGTCTTCTATTTAAAAAATAAACATTAAGGATGATTTATGTACTGAGGACAAAGGCAAGAATTCATTTGTGCTAATTTACCTTTTGGTTGATCATTATAAATAGTGAACTTAATATTCACATTTTTTATGTTGGTAGGAGATCTATATCTATACTTATTAAACATTTCCATTCACTCTTATCTGATTCTCATACCAAAATCCAAAATCCAAACATGAAATCTATAATCACTTTCCTTTTAGCTTTCCTACTTATATTTGCTACTCTCTCCTTTGCAATTCCTACTTATATTTGCTACTCTCTCCTTTGCAACCCGGCCCAAATTTGGTGAATCATCCAAACCAAACAAGAAAGGCGGTGGAAACTGGAAATGATGGTGGGGTGGGTGGATTCTTCGGACCTGGAGGCGGGTTCAACGTACCCGGGTTTGGAAGTGAGTGGGGAAATGGAGTTGGCGGCGGGTATGGTGGTCCAAATGGAGGGTACTCTAAAGATGGCATCATAAGGTGGTCCAAATGGAGGGTACTCTAAAGATGGCATCATAAGGTCTTCTATGATGTGAAAGGAAAAGGGACCATGTTACAAAAAGAAACTGACATGTCCGACTAAATTTTTCAGCTTATACCATTGATTTGGTTTGGTTGTCGAGCCATGTCAACTCGACAACCATATGGTTGTCGAGCAACACATCTAGTTAACTCGAGGAAGAACTCGACGCGATGTAATTCTCGATTACTGAAAAATCATTCTACCATTGATCCTAATTAAATTTTAATTTGTTAGTTGATTGTTCTCAAACATTGCTCAAACACAGGAAATTTAAGCTTTAGACAAATAAGAACTTACACATAAATATGTAAAATATTCTAAAACATATGTAAAAATTAACAGATTTGATAAGTTTTAGAAATAAGAACTTACACTTCTAAAAATATAAATTTACAGTGAATAAAATAATCTATAACGAGTTCTATAAAAAAAAATTTACATTGTAAAATAATCTATAAACTTACAGATAACTTGCTTTACACTGGAGTTCGAGCCCTCCATCTGAATTCTGAGCTCCAATATAAGAATTATAGAAGATATTGAATAATTTGAGAGAAATTTTGCTATCATATAATAGGTGAAGTAAGTAATATAAAGGAAATAGAATTAAATGATATTTGAAACAATGCAATGAAACAATGTATTGGACGAAAAATCTACAATGACAAAATTTAAGACTCTTAATGGTTGTCGAGTTAGACAACCAACATGGTTGTTGAGCTAACTCAAGAACAAACTCAACGCGATGTAATCTTCAATTACTGAAAAATCATTCTACCATTGATCCTAATTAAATTTTAATTTGTCAGGTGATTGTCCTCAACTGGAAAACCGGTGATCTGGTGTCCTAACCGGTCCAATTCTCTTAATTGGACCATTCAACAATTAAACCATTTATGACCCGAAAAAATCGTCAATTTTTTAGTAATCCGGTGACCCGGCCGAGTTATTGCATAACAAAAAATTTCAATTTTTTCTATTACTATATTCTATCCAGATGATGCACCATGTACTTATTCACTCTATTAATGATTTGTTATGCAATAAATTACAATAATTTATGTTATTTTTTTACAAGAATTAGTTGATGGTAATAGTAGTTTTGTACTTATTTACTAAATAAATTTTTGATGGTGATGGTTTAACAAAAATAAACTTATTGGTTCGACATGAATTGACCCACTGGTTCAACCACCAGATCACCGGTTCAACCAAAAACTCGATGACCCGTCTCCTTGTCCGGACCGGGTCTGATAACTATGCTCAAACATTGCTCAAACATAAGAAATTTAAGCTTCAGACAAATAAGAACTTACACAAAAATATGTAAAATATTCTAGAACATATATAAAAATTAACAAATTTGATAAGTTCTAGAAATAAGAACTTACACTTCTAAAAATATAAATTTACAATGAATAAAATAATCTACAAATAATCTATAACACTATAAATTTTTTTTACAATGATTGTCACTGTAAAATAATTTACAAATAATCTATAAAATAACTTGCTTTACACTGGAGTTCGAGCCCTCCCTCTGAATTATGAGCTCCAATCTAAGAATTATGGAAGATATTAAATAATTTGAAAGAAATTTTGTTGTCTAGGTGAAGTAGGTAATATAAAGAAAATATAGTTAAATGTTATTTGAAACAATACAATGAAACGATAGCGTATTGGACGAAAAATCTACTATGACAAAATTTAAAACTCTTATATATTTATTTATTTATTGTGAATGTCAAATTGAAGATTGACTAATTCAAATATATTAATTAAAAACGTGTTCATTCTATTCTATTAACTAAAGGTCAAATCCAACAAATGTAAAATTTAAATTCCCAAATCTCATCCCCAAATTCTTGCTTGAAGATGAAAATTTTTAATTTTTTTTTTAAACTCATTTTCAACCAAATCTACAACCATTATCTCACTAACTTTTTTTTTTAAAATCTTATAAAACCAATAATTTAAAATTATTGCGTTACACTAGCTATTGCGGTAGGCGGGAAAAAATCTGAACAAAAAACCAAAAAAAGAAGAGAGAGAAACGGACAAACCACAATCGATCTCTGATTATGAGAGCCGCCGGTCGCCGCCGTGCTACGGAATCCTTAGCATCGGACCGCCGTCCCCCACCACCCACACCCACCAACACTGCAGATCCATGGCAATACCTATCCACCCCGGCCCCTGGCCGCGACTCCGACGCCAGTTTCTGCAGCAGCCGCCCCTCAAACGCCTCCATCGGCCGCCCGTCGACCGCCGTTCCCAACATCTCGGAAAAATCTTATCAGCTTGCTTCTCTCCGCACTATTAACGCCTATCTTGCCTCCCTCTCCGTCCCCTTCTCTCTCAAACCCCCACTTCCCTCCGCCAAAGATATCACTGAAACCTTGAAATTCCTCCTCCACCGCCTTGGCTTCTCAGCGCAGAAGTTAGATGAAGACCTTGTCCTGAAAGTTCTGAAAATCCTGAAATGCCCTTTGAAATTAAACAAATCTGCACTCAAAGCCCCGGGTACCCCTCATGCCTGGCCTAATTTGCTTGCGGTCATTCTCTGGGTTGTTCAGATAGTTAAGTACAACGATCATTTGCTGAACTCCCCATCGAGTTTTGAGGATAATAGCATGTTCAAGTACACGACAAATAGTTATTTGAGTTATATTAGGGGGGACGATCAGGCTGTGGATGCTTTGGACGAAGAATTTATGAGGGAGTTGAGGGAGGAAAGGGATAAAATAGAGGAGAATGTGAAGTCTGTTGAAGGAAATGTGCATGAATTGGAGGCAAAATTGGAGAGTTTGAAGAAGGGACCGAGCCAGAAGGAGGTATTGGAGCAGGAGAAAGCTTTATTGGAGAAGGACGTGACTAAATTCCATATGATTATTGAGCAGTTGGACGGGCATATGCTGGAGGTGCAAAAGAAATTTGAGGAGAAGGAGAAGGAATTGGAGGTAAAGGTGGCTGAGAGGAAAAGGATTTGCGAAGAGAACGTGGAGTTGAAGAGAACTATTGAGGATCAGGGTATTAATGCAAGGGATGCAGAGAGGATGAAGAGGGAATTGCAGGCTGTGGAGAGGGAAATAGAGGATGCAGAGGCTTCTAGGAATGGTTGGGAGGAGAAAATTTGGGAGCTTGATTCTGAGATCGGGCATAAGTTTAAGGAGCTCGAGTGGTTAACGATCGAGTGCAACCAAGCTATCCGGAGGTTTTTCCCTGTTCTCTTTGCCCTGTTGTTGGTTTTTGATGTGAATTTAATGAAAATTATGGTTAGATTTTTTATTCTTTTTTGTAGTTATGATTCATGTTGTTTATAGCCGTGGTTTTTTTATAAGAAGAAATTATCCTTAGCATACAATTTCTGGCAGTGTTAGTGATTTAGGTGCAGGGAATTAAGCTAATTATGTTGTAAACTGCAGTATGATAGTAATTTACTTTTGAGAAAGAAAGTGCCATCAGTTAAAAGTCCTGTGCCAGACATATTAATATTAACAATCAGCTTAAACGTATGGGACTTTCTGGACCTGATTGTATTCGTTTATTTATCTGCTTTTCACGATATTTGGAACTGCTGAATCATTGGTGGGCAGAAGCTGATCCATATTCACTGCATTATCGTCAGGCATTTTTACTACCGAATTTTTGGATCACCTTGTCCAAGCAAGTATGCTTGCATGTTAGAAAAGTGTCAAAGATAATACTTCTATTCCATCTTCCCTCTTTGTCCTTGGTACTTTTAGCCTTGAGATGCAAATTGGCTAGACGCATCAGTATGAAGAAGTATTGTTTAAAGTAGTCTTTATTTGGTTCCTGTAGATTCCGTGTATAGTTTCAGAATATGTTACAGGGTTATGAATGCAAATCAAGCCCCTACTCCCACACCCTGACTGCCCCCTACCGGAAAAAAAAAAAAAGAAAGTAAAAGAAAAATATCAATATATCTCTTATTTAATCACAGGGACTGATTTTTAAAGATGTCTTTTTAGTCTTCGTTCTCTTGAAAATATATAATAGTATCTTGACTTGATGCAAAATTATCCATTAGGTTCGAGGCAGAGGATTTCCTTTGTTGTTTTATGATTCTTTTGAACGAAATATACCATAATAAATTTTAATTATTACATTTTGCTTTTTATGAAGTTGAAGAGAAGGGATAGGAAATCGACTCTTCTTCATTGTTTTGATCATTTTACAGATAAGAATATTGTAGACATCAGCTGATAGGTGCAAGCAAGCGTAGTAAATCACATAGATAAGCCCCTACCCGCCAGTGTGCCCAGGCGTAGCTTTCCGCACAGCACATTCCATTGTTGTTGAATAACCTGATAAAACTAAATCAAGATTTTCATAGAAGGTGAACTGCCAATACTTTGTTTTCCATGTCTTAGTTATTTTCCCTTAATTACTGTGTAATTTTCAGTGTGTTATTTCACTGACCATAAAAATTTATGATCGATCCTCCCTATGCTGGCAATATTTAGTTATTTACTCAAATTTGGTTTCTAGGTTAAAGCTTGGAATTGGATTTCAATATCAGTTGAATGCCAAGGGGTCAACACCTGGTGATGTACTGGGATTAGATTACAAATCAATACTAAAGCCTGCACTCGCCTCATTTACTGAGGACATAAAAAGAAGTTCGGTAGAGAAATTGGAAGAATTGATATCTCTTCGGCAACAGTCAGGCGAGAATGCTGCTCAGATTGAGGAGAAAAGAAATCGTATCTCTGCCCTTCAATCCAACATTGACAAAGTAAGAGATGACAACCATTAGATATTTGCAAATGCTTCTTTTGCATCCATACCTAAATTCATTAAGAATCACAAGTCATGAAATGATTACCCACCTGTCATTCTGCATGAAATTCACCAGATTACATCCTCAATTAAAAGATTGTCCAATATGAGATTACTACTGTGTCTGAAGAATCTCAAATAGTTGAGTGATGTGCCCCACTATACACATGATACCATGGAGATAATTGACCATTTTTGGCTCAAATCTAAAGGAAATGCCTGCCCCCGTGTTCTGGCCAATAAACTCAGCTTATCAAGCCTCATTCTGTACTAAACTTAGGTTGGCATGAATTCTCTTTTCCCACTTAGAAATTACAATTTTAATTACATCATTCTATGTGATTTTAGGTCAACCTCTTCCTCTAGGTGTACTATTAATACCAGTCACTTCACTTTTCCATACCAATGCATCTAGCTTTGAATTTAATATTTAATCATTTGCCTCATTTGTTTCAGTTTTAATATATTAAAGATCTTTCGAATCTATATCACGCATCTGCCGCGTGGTCATCCCAAAAGAGATGTGGGAGAAAAGGAAACATTTTTTCGCGGTCCTTACATTGCTATTTTTATTCTGGATTATATGCTTTTTGCACTTGTTATAACTTTTTCCAACACGATAATTTAGTAAACGATTTGGTTTGTCTTTTTCTGTCAAAATGAAAGTCCCTAGATTGTTAGACCAAAGACTACTAAAGATTTTAATATCGGTTTACAACTTCTAATTCTGCTGTTTCTAGGATTATTAGAAACTAGCAGCAAATCCAGATTGCCCAGTATTTGTCCTTATATAGGATGACAGAGATCTCACAAAGAGGATTGCATTGGTGGCGCTTTCAGCTAATTTCTCAGAGATGGCTCAAATTGTCTAATTTGTATGTTGAGAAGCATACTTGTTTGCACTTCACACACCATCTGTTGGTTTGTAGATCTTCCTTTTTTGGGTCTTGGAATTTAACATTTACTAAGAGGAGCGTTGATGGTCATAAGTGGAAGGCTTGGCCTAGTCTTGAAGTTGTCTCATGTACAACTTAGATTTCTGGTTGATCTATTTTGTTGTTTTGGGTGCACATGAACCTTTGAAATCATAGTTTTCAATCCCGACCTAGCATTGCCCTGGCCTTACAACAGCATCATTGGACTAGTGGTTCAACTGTTGGGTCACTGCTAACTGCAAATTTATATAAAAAATAATTCTCAAAAGATATAACGTATAATATGACTCTATGTTCAAAAACTAAAGCATGCCATATGCTAAAAATATACTACTTACAATTATTTAAATTATATAAATAGATATTTTTCATGTTTTTTAGATAACTAAGGCTTTAAATAATTTATGCTAGACTATAGTAATTAATCAAGAAAACAAAATACCAAGTAGATAAGTTTTATATAAAAGTTGGTTATTGTTTTACACAAAAGCCTGCATTACCAAAGTGGTAATAGGCTCCATCTTTATGGTGAAGGTATCAGTTTCAGTCCTTGATTTCGTGGTGGTGGCCTGGAAATTTTCTTAAAAACCGGTGCAATGTGTGTTTTAGTAAGCCTGGCCGGTTTTTATTCGGCTTAACCGGATTTTGATAAGTTCTTTGCAGGTTTTCACGGGTTTGACTGTAAACCGGTCCATGAAGACCACCCAGACCAGTCTATGGGCCGGTTTTCTGGTTGAACCGGCTGGTCTGGTCCGGTTTTTAAAACTATGTTCGTAATGGCCTAAAGGTTGCAATTAGTTCTCATCAGATATAGATTAAAGATTGCTTTGGCATTGTTGTTGGTCATATGCAAAGAATGCCGGACTACATTGTTACCAGCTAATTGGATTCTGTTTGTTCTAGGTCTAGCTGAATTAAATAGAGAGGGTATAACATTTTATGTTTGAGTATATTGGAACTTTGGGGGCGTTTTGCTCTTCCTTTCCCCCTGACTCGGCAACCTCCTGAAGCTTTGCTATTGTTAACATTTCTTTGGGAGTTTTATTAAATTTATGCCTCTGTGTACAACATTTGAAAAGAGAATTTGTGTGAGAAAAGGAATAAAGATAGAACTTTTAGGTTCTGCAATCCTTTAACTGCACAGATTCAATGGCCTCCAGCGTTCAAAGTTATCTGTTCAGTTTTACAACAGCAAGGAACTAGGTTTGACCTTCTTTTATGCCAAAAAAAGGAAGGAATGAACATTCAAACAGATTCATAGTAGTCTTCTTTCTTGGAGTTAAGGCTTTTACCAGGTTTTGGAGCTTGGACTGTTGAGCTTAACATTTTCATTTCTGTGCACTGGAGACTGTACTGCTGTTGCCCCACAGGAGAGTTGCTTAAAGACATCTTAGGGAGCAACTGATATCTAAAAATACCACCTTTAATGCTTTGATGATCAATTTTGTAGGTTGGAGCTCAGGTTAGCTTAACAAGGAAGGAATCACAGGAATACACTTCTAGATGTGCGGCAGAAGCTAGAAAAATGGTGGAGGAAGTTGAAACAGAGGCTCGCAACATGGATGTTGTTGAAAATGAAGCATCAGAATTTTTGAAGGTAAGCCGCCCATTCCTATTTGTTCATGCTAAGTATGAAGTGTGATTTATTACTTCTTTGTAGAGGAACTTACACATAATAAGTGCAGGATTTACTTTATGCTTTTGAATTTTCCATTAAGTGACCTTCTCTTTTTATGCTTTGCTCAATATTTGATATGGTCTGGTGAAGACGTCCAAGGAAAAGTTGCAGGAAACCATCGTGCAAATTGAGGGGGAAGTTCAAATGTGTGCTCAGGAACTCTTTGGTCTGATTGATTCAGTTTCAACATATAAAGAGTACATGGGATCAAAAATTGCAGAGATGAAGAACGATCTTCTACAGACGGCTGGTTCTGTCGCTGATATTTATAAAAGATATCGTCCATTGCAAATGTGTATTGTTCCAGATTCAAGCAACTGACATTATGCCTCACCGAAATAAAAAAGTGAATGTTTGAATATGCACTACCAAAGAGATTGTGGCAACTTCTGGTAGAATACTTTGCCGTACAGCAGTGAAGCTACTTTTTTGGAACAGATTTCTGATGTCAAATTTTAATTAACTCGCAAGTGTACGAATCTATTGGAATATAGATAAATAAAAACGAGGTCGATCCCACAGAGACTGCTATGAGGAAGGTGTAACTTAATCCAAATTAACTGTTATTCTAGTCTAGTTGAGTTGAAAAGATTTGTTGTTGAAATTGTTTAACTAAAAGACTAAAGAAATAAGATAAAAAGATGAGTTGATAATTCAAGATGTGTAAAAGACCAAGGTTTCAGAATCCATCATTGTCTAATTTAGCAATTATCCAATCATTCATTAATCCCCAAGAAAAACACATACGACAACCCGAAATCAATCTATTGTCGTCCCTAAAGATTTATCAATTAAGTCCCGAAGAAGAAGATCAAATATAGGCTCCCCTTATGCTTCAAACATAAATTACTTAAGCATTTTTCATATCACGTTCCATTGAAAGAAGACAAAGAATCAAAGATCACCTAAGCATTCCATGTATCCCAATATGAATAAAAGAAGATGAAAAATCAAAAGAAATTAATAGAACCATTTAAGCATCAAGCACGGATTAATTAAACCAAGATCTAACTATAAAAAATACATGATATTTAAGATGAAAGAAATCATGTTTAATTAATTTAATTAAGAACAAGCTATAAACGTTAAAGCTCTTAAGAAGGAATTAGATGAATAACGGAATAATCACTTAATCAAAACAAGGTTTCATCGTCTACCTTGGATAAAGAAAACTAGAAGAACATGATTAAACTAAGAAAACAATAAATGATAAAACCCGGCATGGATTCAAGGAGAAGAAATCTTTGAAGAAGTCTTGATAGTCGATGAGTCTTGTTGTCTTGATCTCTTCCGTCTTCTCTTCCGTCTTCTCTTGATTTGCTCTCCAAAAATCCAACCCGTGTTATGAGAATGTATCTCATATTTATACTCCTTTATTCTCCCACAAAATATCCCAAGAAGACCTAAAAAAATCGTTCAAAACGTTTCCTAGTTGAATTGGGACTTAAAAAAGGAAAGAAAATAAAAAACAAAATCTGCAGCCGAAAATGGCCTGGGCGATCGCCCAGGCTATTCCCGGGCGATCGCCCAGGTAGCCATGTTTGCTCTCTGTTTCTGACTTGAGTTGCTGGGCGTTCGCCCAGCCTTAAGCCGGGCGATCGCCCAGCTCGGCACTTTTCCCATCTTGTATTTTGGTCCTTTAACTTTTAACGGCCACCACTTTGGTCCTTCAACTTTGGGTCTTGGTCATTTCAGTCCTCCAACTTTTTATAACATCAACTTTGGTCCTTCAACTTTACATCCTCTCTAGTTTAGTCCCTCAACTTTGGGTTGTCTCCAGTTTGGTCCCTCAACTTTGGGTTGAGCGCAATTGAGTCCTCGAACTTATGAGATATCTTCTAAATCATTGCTCTTTTTACCCAATCTTCTCCAATTGTTCACGAACAAGTCCAAAACTGAAATATCATGATAATAAACTAGAGTGAGTAGAAACGCATTTATACGAGGCATAAATGAATAATTCAAAGGCCAAATTAAGTGCATAAAACGCACTTATCAAACACCCCCAAACTAAACCTTTGTTCGTCCTCGAACAAAAACAAAACTAAAATATACTTTAACTAAGCTAATTGAATCCACGAAAATTTGTCAATGTTAACTTCCTTACCATATGCCTCAGGTTCAAAAATAAAGCAACATTATTAGAAGGATATCAAACAACAGCACAAAACTTTTCACTTATCCGATGTTCGACCTTGTGTGAGTGTGTGAATAGCCAAACATTGAACTTATGCATGTATTAGACCATGACCAATATTGTGTTGTTGATATTTTAGCAATCCCGAACCCTTTGTAGTCATTTATTCCTTACACCTCTCGTAAGTTATCACACTTCTAAAGCTTTTCTCTCAAGTCCCGAGGTGTTCTAGCGAAATTGGTTTCTATTGATCATTACAATGCTCTTTCTTTTCAACAAAAGTGGTAAAACTTAGCACTTGTATTCTGAGAATTAGGATGGTGAGAGATTTCTAAATTCTCATCTTCAGTCTCCAAGGTTCTAATCTAGCAATCCTTTCTGAGCACTTCTACTCTTTTTATTTATTCAACTCCTGTTAACAGTCTTACATCCTGTGCAATACTTCTCTTTCACTAGCTTTCTGTGTGACCCTTGTAGCGAGCTTTGGGTCGATGACTCCCAAGTCAGATGACCATAGGGCACCAGGTTTGAAAATACCCTAGCAGACTTAATTGCTCGAGTCCCACAGGCTAATAGAGAAGTGAAGATGTAAATTTATAAATGTCGCTCTCTTTTCTTTTTCTTGTTTTAGATACAGGACTCATGTAGCGAGCTTTGGGCCGATGACTCCCAAGTCAGATGACCATAGGGCACCAGGTTTTAAGATACCCTTACAGGCTTAATTGCTCGAGTCAGATCTTTCATTTAAATTTATCAGCTGCGAGTAGTGCTCAGTTCAGATTCCTTGACTATAACCCATTCAACCAAAGATGAAACTCAGAAAACCCAAACCATCAAAAGTCCTAGAACAAAAGTAGTAACTTTAACACCCCCAAACTGTTCTCAAAACAGTTTAGTCACTAGCTCTAAGAATGTAGGAACGGAATTTTTATCATGATACTCAGTCAATAATATCAATACAAACACTCAAGTCATGTCTCCAATAAATGATAAGTCAATGTGGCTATGTGCTTCCATAATCAGGTCTAACATGGATAAAGTGTACAGATAAAAGAACAAGTTCAAGTGTTGTCTAATAGTCTCCTAAAAATGTGCTCAATGTTGAACAGATATCATCATTGGCGGTAGGATATTTAACAGCAACCAGACAAATATATTATTATTTTTTTTATCAAAGCCATTTTAGTTACACAGACCAGAATGATAAGCAAATCAGAGGTTCTTAAGTAACATGACATTTTTTAATCCACCCCCAAACAAAAACCTTACATTGTCCCCAATGTAAGAATAACAAAAAGCACAGAGTAGGAGGGAAAAGATCAGTTACTCCCCAGGGATAGATGTGGAGAAGAAGCATCTGGCAGGCTGAAAGATGTGGAACACCGTGGACACCGCAGGATCAGTTGCACAAAAGCAGTCCTAAAAGAAAAACAGAGAAAACAACAAACAAAAACAACGAAAAAATATATATATATATTTTTTTTTTTTTTTATTTTATTTATATGTCAAAAATGCAATTTTCAAGAATGAAGGGTAGGATCACCCAAATCAATTTCCTCCTCCCCCTCGCGAGAGTGAAACTCCAAGTAGGGTTTTAAACGTTGGCCATTAACTTTAAACAGATCACCATTTTTGGGGTTTTCAACCTCAACAGCACCATGGGGATAAACAATTCGAACAATAAAAGGACCTGACCATCTGGAGCGTAGTTTACCTGGAAATAAATGCAGGCGAGAATTATATAAAAGTACTTTCTGACCTGGACTGAATGATTTTCTGACTATGTGCTTGTCATGAAAGACCTTCATTTTGTGCTTGTAAATCTTAGCATTCTCATAAGCATCGTTTCGAATTTCCTCAAGTTCAGCTACCTGCAATTTCCTTGTTGACCCTGCCTCCTGCATATCAAAATTGAATTTCTTAATGGCCCAATAAGCACGATGCTCTAACTCAACCGGAAGGTGACAGGCTTTCCCATACACCAATCTATAAGGGGACATGCCAATGGGTGTTTTAAAAGCTGTCCTATATGCCCACAATGCATCAGTAAGTCGTAGAGACCAATCTTTCCTATCAGGTCGAACTGTCTTCTCTAAAATATGCTTTATTTCTCGATTTGAGACCTCAACCTGACCACTAGTTTGTGGATGATATGGGGTGGCAACCTTATGTGTAATGGAGTATTTTGCTAGAAGGGTTTGAAAATGTTTATTGCAAAAATGAGAACCCCCATCACTGATAATGGCTCGTGGAGTGCCAAAGCGAGAGAAAATATTGCTTTTCAAAAAGGCCACTACACTTTTGTGATCATTGGTCCTACAAGGAATCGCCTCAACCCACTTGGAAACATAATCGACACCTACTAATATGTACAGATAACCAAAAGATGGAGGAAAAGGTCCCATGAAATCAATCCCCCAGACATCGAAAATCTCAACTACGAGAATAGGATTAAGTGGCATCATATTTCTTTTTGAGATGCTTCCCATGCGCTGACACCTATCACAAGAAGAACAAAAATTATGAGTGTCACGAAAGAGAGTAGGCCAATAAAAACCACATTGTAAAATCTTAGCAGAAGTCTTTTTAGCACTGAAGTGACCCCCACAAGCTTGGTCATGACAAAAGGAGAGAACACTGTTAAATTCACTTTCTGGGACACATCTCCTTATAATTTGATCAGCACAATATTTAAACAAATAAGGATCGTCCCAAAAGAAATTCTTCACTTCGGCTAGGAATTTAGTTCTATCCTGTTTAGTCCAATGTTCTGGAATTTTGCCTGTAACAAGATAATTAACAATATCAGCAAACCAAGGCACAACATCAATATTCATGAGTTGTTCATCTGGAAACAACTCATTTAATGGTAGTTTATCCTGCACAGAGTCAAGCACAATTCGAGATAAGTGGTCAGCCACCACATTTTCAGAACCCTTTTTGTCCCTAAATTCAATATCAAATTCTTGCAAAAGCAAGACCCACCTAATCAATCTAGGTTTAGCATCTTTCTTAGTGAGAAGATATTTGAGGGCAGCATGGTCAGAAAAGATAATGACTTTACACCCTACAAGATAAGATTGAAATTTATCTAAAGCAAATACAACTGCTAGCATTTCTTTCTCTGTAGTAGAATAATTTAATTGAGCATCATTGAGAGTTCTACTAGCATAGTAAATAACAGAAGGCAACCGATCTAATCTCTGTCCTAAAACTGCTCCTATAGCATAATCAGACGCATCACACATAAGTTCAAAAGGCAAAGTCCAATCAGGTGGGCGAATAACAGGTGCAGTGGTTAACACTTTCTTAAGATGTTCAAAAGCCTCTAAGCATGAATCATTAAAGATAAAAGATACATCCTTAACAAGTAAATTGCATAAGGGTCTAGAGATTTTACTAAAATCTTGAATGAAACGTCTATAAAAACCAGCATGCCCAAGGAATGATCTTACTTCTTTCACAGATTTTGGAGGTGGAAGATTGGAGATAAGATCAACCTTGGCTTTGTCAACCTCAATACCATTGCTAGAAATAATGTGGCCAAGAACAATACCTTGTTTCACCATGAAGTGACATTTTTCCCAATTTAGTACTAAATTCTTTTCCTCACATCTCTGCAAAACTAAAGTTAGATGGCGCAAACAATCATCAAACGAGTCACCATACACAGAAAAGTCATCCATGAACACCTCAAGAAACCTCTCAACCATGTCAGAAAATATACTAAGCATGCATCTTTGAAAGGTAGCAGGTGCATTACACAAACCAAACGGCATTCGTCTATATGCAAAGGTTCCAAAAGGACAAGTGAAAGTAGTTTTCTCTTGATCTTCTGGAGCTATGGGAATTTGATTGTAACCCGAATAACCATCTAAGAAACAATAATAATCATGCCCTGCTAGTCTATCAAGCATTTGATCAATGAATGGAAGAGGGAAGTGATCTTTTCTAGTGACTAAGTTCAATTTCCTATAGTCAATGCACACACGCCATCCTGTAGTTACTCTAGTTGGAACCAATTCATTGTTTGCATTAGTAACTACAGTGATACCTGATTTTTTTGGGACAACATGCACAGGACTTACCCATTTGCTATCAGAAATAGGATAGATAATTCCAGCATCTAACAACTTAAGGACTTCAGTTCTCACAACATCTTTCATGTTAGGATTTAACCTACGTTGCATCTCTCTAGTGGACCTAGAATTTTCCTCAAGATGAATATAATGCATGCAATCTGCAGGATTAATACCTATTATATCAGCAATGGTCCATCCTAACGCCTCTTTATGTTCAGTTAAAACACCTAACAACTTACCTTTTTGTGCATCATCAAGGGCAGAAGAGATAATTACAGGTAAAGTTTCTGCCTCTCCTAAGAAAGCATACTGCAAAGTGTCAGGCAATGCTTTGAGCTCTAATTTCGGCGGTTGTTGAACTGATGGGATGTTCTTCTTCTCACTTATTGGGAGTGGCTCAATTTTCTGTCTCCACTTACTTGTATCCATGACAGGTGTTGACTCAAGCAAAGCATTTACTTCATCTATAGCACTATCAACATCAAAATCTGTACCAAAATGCGTTAGACACATCATTAAAGCATCATCAAAATTAGTTGAAATACAAGAGTCATCAACCAATGCTTCTATCATATCTACATCAGCAACATCCTCGTTGTCATGTGGTTGCTTGTTGACGTTGAAGACATTCAATTCAATTGTCATGTTGCCAAAGGACAGCTGCATGACTCCATTCCTGCAATTAATAACAGCATTAGATGTTGCTAGAAAAGGACGACCAAAAATCACAGGAATATGCTTAGTGGAGTCTCGAACAGGTTGAGTATCAAGTACAATAAAATCAACTGGAAAATAAAATTTATCAACCTGTATCAAAACATCCTCAACAATGCCACGAGGTACTTTCACAGATCTATCAGCAAGTTGTAAAATAACAGATGTTGGTTTTAACTCGCCTAGTCCAAGTTGCATGTACACAGAGTAAGGAAGAAGATTGACACTAGCTCCTAAATCTAACAATGCCTTCTCAATTTTATGGTTTCCTATGATGCAAGAGATAGTAGGACAACCTGGATCTTTAAATTTAGGAGGGGTATTGCTTTGAATTATTGAGCTAACTTGTTCAGTTAAAAATGCCTTTTTACGTACATGTAATTGTCTCTTTTTAGTACATAGGTCCTTCAAAAATTTAGCATAGGCAGGAACTTGCTTAATAGCATCAAGTAAAGGGATATTTATGCTTACCTGCTTGAAGATGTCCATCATGTCACTGATAGAATTACCTTGCTTTACCTTTGTCAGCCTCTGAGGAAATGGGGCTTTTGGGATATAGGATGGCTCATTGTCTTCTTTGTGAGCTTCTTGGACTGAATCATCAGTTGATGTATTACCTGGATGAATTAGTTGAGGTGTGTTTTGCTTTGACAGATCCACTTTGTTGTCAACCAGTTTGCCCCGTCTCAAAGTCATGATGGCCTTAGCCTCTTCATGTTGGTTGCTTGAATCTGTTCCAATATTGTGCACCCCTTTAGGATTAGGAAATGGCTGACTAGGGAATTTACCTTTTTCAATGGTTGTTGCCAGCTGTTGTACTGATGAAGCCAGTTGCCCCATCATGTTCTCCATATTAGAAATGGATTGTGCCTGTGAGTTCTGGCTAGTGCGCACTTCCTTCTTGAATTCAGTGATGGTGTGATTCTGATGCTCCAAAGCAGCTTGTGTAGCTTTTGTCAAGTTTTGAATTGCCTCATCCCATGGTTTAGGCTGTGAGAAGTTTTGGTTGAACTGTCTAGGCTGCTGAGGGGCTTGACCTGCTGTGTTATCCTGTTGACTACCCTGTGACCAAGAAAAATTGGGGTGGTCCCTCCAACCTGGGTTATAGGTGTTGGAGTAAGGATTGTAAGGAGGCTTCCTCATCATGTTGAGGGCATTGGCTTGCTCAGCACCTGTTTCTGGTTCTGTAGGATTATTGGCTGTCAGTGAGGTCAATTTGCGCGAGATGTCCTCTATCATGCATTTGACTTCCTTGATTTCTGAGCTAGGTTCACTGCTGCGAATTTCATAGATACCCCTTTTCTTTGGTTCAGTTCTAGAGGATCTGCTCCGCTGTTGTGAATTGTCAGCCTGTTTTTGAAAGAAGGTCCAGATCTCTGTAGCATTCTTAGACATAAGCTCTCCACCGCTCGTGGCCATCAACCATTCTTGAATATGTGGTAGCAAGCCCTCCAAAAAGTATTGGCATAAATGCCATTTTTCATAGCCATGATGTGGACATTTCATGAGGAGCCCGTTGAATCTCTCCCAAGTTTCATAGAATGGTTCATCGTCTCTTTGCACAAACTCTGAAACTTCCCTGCGAATAGCATTAGTTTTGTGAACTGGAAAATATTTGTTCAAAAATTTAGAAACCATTTGTTCCCAAGATGTGATACTATTTGCAGGCAATGTATTAAACCAAGATCTAGATCTATCTTTCAGAGAAAAAGGAAATAGACGAAGTTTAACATTATCAGGGGAAACATTCTCATATTTAAATGTCTCACATACAGCATAAAAGTCAGTCAAATGATTATAAGGTTCTTCACTATCTAAACCATAGAAAGATGGAAGACAGTTAAGCACACTCGGTTTAAGCTCAAAATTCCTAGCTGTGACTTGAGGATATTGTATGCATGAGGTGCTCAAGTTAGCTAATGGACTAAAATAGTCCCTGAAAGGTCTCTCCTCAATTTCATCCCCCATAACTACTACTGCTTCGGTTCCTCCAATCTTATCTAAGTTGGTAGGTCGAGATCTTTGGTGAAAAGTTCTTTCTATCTCACTATCTAGAGGCTCTAGCTTAATATCCAAAGATCTACGACCAAGCATGCACAATGAAAATCCCCCCCTCTTTTTTTTTTTTTTTTGTTTTTAATAAAGTAACAAGAAACAAATAAAAGCCTAAATTATAACTAGTCAAGAATAAAATTAACTAAAATTAACTTAACCTTCAGACGCAGTCCCCGGCAACGGCGCCAAAAACTTGATGTCAAATTTTAATTAACTCGCAAGTGTACGAATCTATTGGAATATAGATAAATAAAAACGAGGTCGATCCCACAGAGACTGCTATGAGGAAGGTGTAACTTAATCCAAATTAACTGTTATTCTAGTCTAGTTGAGTTGAAAAGATTTGTTGTTGAAATTGTTTAACTAAAAGACTAAAGAAATAAGATAAAAAGATGAGTTGATAATTCAAGATGTGTAAAAGACCAAGGTTTCAGAATCCACCATTGTCTAATTTAGCAATTATCCAATCATTCATTAATCCCCAAGAAAAACACATACGACAACCCGAAATCAATCTATTGTCGTCCCTAAAGATTTATCAATTAAGTCCCGAAGAAGAAGATCAAATATAGGCTCCCCTTATGCTTCAAACATAAATTACTTAAGCATTTTTCATATCACGTTCCATTGAAAGAAGACAAAGAATCAAAGATCACCTAAGCATTCCATGTATCCCAATATGAATAAAAGAAGATGAAAAATCAAAAGAAATTAATAGAACCATTTAAGCATCAAGCACGGATTAATTAAACCAAGATCTAACTATAAAAAATACATGATATTTAAGATGAAAGAAATCATGTTTAATTAATTTAATTAAGAACAAGCCATAAACGTTAAAGCTCTTAAGAAGGAATTAGATGAATAACGGAATAATCACTTAATCAAAACAAGGTTTCATCGTCTACCTTGGATAAAGAAAACTAGAAGAACATGATTAAACTAAGAAAACAATAAATGATAAAACCCGGCATGGATTCAAGGAGAAGAAATCTTTGAAGAAGTCTTGATAGTCGATGAGTCTTGTTGTCTTGATCTCTTCCGTCTTCTCTTCCGTCTTCTCTTGATTTGCTCTCCAAAAATCCAACCCGTGTTATGAGAATGTATCTCATATTTATACTCCTTTATTCTCCCACAAAATATCCCAAGAAGACCTAAAAAAATCGTTCAAAACGTTTCCTAGTTGAATTGGGACTTAAAAAAGGAAAGAAAATAAAAAACAAAATCTGCAGCCGAAAATGGCCTGGGCGATCGCCCAGGCTATTCCCGGGCGATCGCCCAGGTAGCCATGTTTGCTCTCTGTTTCTGACTTGAGTTGCTGGGCGTTCGCCCAGCCTTAAGCCGGGCGATCGCCCAGCTCGGCACTTTTCCCATCTTGTATTTTGGTCCTTTAACTTTTAACGGCCACCACTTTGGTCCTTCAACTTTGGGTCTTGGTCATTTCAGTCCTCCAACTTTTTATAACATCAACTTTGGTCCTTCAACTTTACATCCTCTCTAGTTTAGTCCCTCAACTTTGGGTTGTCTCCAGTTTGGTCCCTCAACTTTGGGTTGAGCGCAATTGAGTCCTCGAACTTATGAGATATCTTCTAAATCATTGCTCTTTTTACCCAATCTTCTCCAATTGTTCACCAACAAGTCCAAAACTGAAATATCATGATAATAAACTAGAGTGAGTAGAAACGCATTTATACGAGGCATAAATGAATAATTCAAAGGCCAAATTAAGTGCATAAAACGCACTTATCAATTTCCATCTCTCGTTTTATGGCTATGGCTAAAGAAACTTGTTCCATGGTGTTTAGATGCTTTCATCTGCGGAGATCTTTTTTTTTTTTTTTTAAAAATTTATTTATTAATAATTTTAAAGAATATTGGGATTATATATTCCTCATTTCCATCAAGTTGGACAAACATTTTGTTGGTTCTGGCAAAATGGGCCGGGCTGGCAGCCCAGCTTAGACAACCGAATTCTGAGCTGGGGTTGTCTAATAAAAATTTAACACAAAAATTCGGTCCTATTTGGCCCGGCACAATTTGCTGGACCAATAGGGCTGATGTCGGGATGTCTACAGTCCCTTTTTTTTTTTTATTTGGCTGGTAAAAATTTGTCTCAAATCCTCACGCTCTCCCCAAGACTTGTCGGAAACTAGGGGAGAACGGTTTGGTGAGTGGGTGGAATGGGGGAAGAAGAAGATTTTTATTTTTATTTTATTTTTTTAATTGTTTTGAAAATATATATTAAAAAAAATAATTAAAATATTAACTTTTTTATAATTGTTTTATAGCCCAAAGTATTAAATTGTAACTTTTTTTTTTCCATTATTCATTAACTAATCGAGCATATTAAATATGTACTAATATTTTATTGTTATTTTTCTTTCTTCACTCTATTAATTAAAATAATTCATAAATTTTCGATTTACACGCAAAAATTCCAATTAACATGATATGTGAGGTAGTACGCGGAATTGAAGTCATCATCTCTAAATTTTAGCAAGAGAATAATTATTTCATTAATTAGATTATGATAGTGATGGATTAAGTCATTGAGTCGACAAAAAATAAATTAATTTATTGAATTGAATGGCGAATGAAATAAGACGTAATTTTCCAATTTTTTTATACAATCCCTGCTGATTCTGTCAACATTCAATTTTACTCCTCAACTTAGTGCTTGTTTGATATGAATTTTAATGGGTTTTTAGTTTCTCATTTTTTTTACCAAAAGAGTAAAAGGACCAAAATGACTTTGTTGCTGGTAAAAGAAGCTGCAATTTTTGACCAAAAAAGGGACAATTTTGGAATATGACTTTTGACTAACCAAACTTTTGACTTATCAAACTTTGACTAATCCAAAAATACCCATTAAAATGGATATCAAACAAGTACTTAAATTTCTTATTTAATAGGACTATAAATGTAAAGAAAACACATAATAATGGTAAAAACCTAAATTCTCTAAACATTCATACCCGCTTTTTTACAAGGCCCTTTTAGAAATTCTTCCACTCAAGATGTATGTATTAATAATGCTATTTATCATCACCAGTAATTACCAGTTTCTATGTAATTGATTGATGTTTTATAATTGTGTTGTCTTTTTAAATCAATTAATTATAGTGGATTATACTAACATATATTGATGAAGATCAATAGTGGTAATAAATAACATCATTCATTTTTTGGAAGAAAAATATTTTGTGTAGTAAATGATCATAAATTTTGAAAAAAAAAAATAATGTATTTCTCTAGAGTTTAATTGGCATATGTTTCTCTAAAAGTTATAACATGTTTGGTTAACTCCTTTTTTTCTTAAACACATTTTCAAGTATATATTTTATGGTATATACAATTTTTATCAAATTTTTAATCACATATTTCATCGATTTTTGTTAAAAAATTTCTTTTTAGACTCTATCAAACAAACATTTAGTATCTTGTACACTATTATGTTAAAAGTAATGCTATTTGTATATACCCACTTACACTTATGTGACAGTAGAATTTAGGGATGAAACATTTGACCAAAATATTATTTTGAAGTTTTTTTCATTATATTATTTTACTACATAAACAAGTATAAGTGTGGGTGTAAGTAGGAATGTACAAGTAGCATTACTCTTATATCAATATGTACTAAGAAAAAATAAGAGTATTATTAGTTAAAAATAATTTTATTTAATAAATGCTCACAAAAGGACCAAGTCTCATGTTTTTTTCAGGACCAAGTTGGTCTCACAAGAAAATGCAATTTGAGCCGAGCTCATGGATGACCCGTAATGACCAACTTCAAAAACGACTCGACCCAATTCACACACCCTGGCATGCAATGAGCAATGTGATCAAAGTCAAACTAACCTGCATTCAAACTCATTGTCAAATTCAAAATTCTAGTTTCTAGCCAACTATAGTTTGAAGTGTTATTAGAATTTTCAAAGAAAAAGAAAAGTGGGTTGTACCGTTGTACGAAATGTTTGAAAAAAAAAATAAATAAAAATTGTAGATCTAAAATATAAAATAAAAATAATATTTAATTAATTTATAAATATTTATAAATACCGACAAAAATACTCTAAATAATTAAGCTTGTGATTTAGGTTGGCTATAGATACAAATTAGGTGTAGTGTAGAATTACAGTCCCTAGTACTAAAGTACACCATCCATATAGGAATACTAATAAACAACAAACAGAGGAAAAATATAAGGCAAATTTTCTTCAGAAAACTCACAAATATAAACACAAATTTCCTCAAAATATTCATATATACATACAAAATCTCCCCTTTCTGAGTACACACAGATAAAATATCGCCACAAAGTACACAAAAAGGTCTAAAATTGAGAATAGAGGACAGTTGGGCTTGTTTGTTTTTCTATAAAATTTATACAGATTTTGAAACGTCAGTTAAAGGCGGCGACTAGGTTTTTGTTTTTTGGGTTACACAGTAGATTTTCAGGGTATATCTTTTCGTTATTACTGATTTGAAGATTGAGGGCCAATCTATTAATTGATATTTGATATATACGGACTGTTTCCTTTTGTTTTCTGAGAAATTTCAGTACTACCAAGGGCTCAAATCTTGGGATTTTTCTGGGATTTTGGGATGCTTTTGTTATTGTTGGATAGTTTGGGAGTCTAGGGTTTGATTGCCTCCCTGCTTTTCATCTGGGATTATTGTTTTGTTGAATAATTACGCTGTTTTGGGATATTTTTTTGCACGGATTAGGATTAATTTTGGTGGGCTGGTTATTGAATTTTCTGGTTACTCAGATATGTCATTCTTCTTCATGTGGTTTTCTTGAACATTGAGGCTCGACAAGCCTCTGTTAATATAGCGTATGGGCACTAATGAGATTACAGAGTCTGGTTTTTCAATCACTTGATTAGAATTTTCTTGTTGACTTGACATTATATGTTGTAAAGAGAGAGAAGTCAGATTCTTTCATCGGAAGGCTTGCTCTTTGAGGAATTGTTGGGGTTTGGTTGATGTGATACTGGCTAGTGAGTTTTAATTAACATGGCAACGGCTTTGGCTTATGAAAAGCAGGATTAATTTATAGGAAAATTTGGCTTAACATTGTTTAGACCACATTCTGGTTTTTTGGGCTGGGTAGGCGCGCGGCATTTATCGATCATCAGCACGTGCTGGTGGATACGTGGTCATTCATTTGAGGAAGACAAGTCGGTTTTCTTTCCATTTATTCCTTTATATGATAATGTTTGGTACTAGCTATGGAAAGAAGTGAGCCTACATTGGTTCCGGAATGGTTGAAAAATGGTGGAAGTCTGTCTGGTGGCAGCACTACATCACATTCAGGTTATCTTTATCATAATTTGAAGCAATATCTTTTATTTTAATATGTTTTGCTTAATTGGCTAATCTAGTTGCTAAATTGATCTCTGTTTTGTTAGATGCTCATGCTGCATCAAATCTTGCAAGAAACAAGTCATTTATGCACAGTAATGGTCATGATTCGGGGCGATCATCTGCTTCTGATGGACCCACTTCGTCATATTTCCACCGGAGTTCTAATAGTAACATTTCTGGTCGTTTGAGGTCTTACAGTAGTTTTGGTAGAAATCAAAGGGATAGGGACCGGGACAGGGACATTTATGATTCTCGTGACAAGGCAAAGCCAGTTTTCGAGGACTATAGGCACCGAGATTTTTCAGATGTGTTTGAAAACATTTTTCCGAATAAATTTGAGAGGGACGGGTTGAGGCGTTCACAGTCTATGATTTCTGGGAAACGTGGGGAGACAGAGCCAAAGAAAGTTGTAACAGACTTGAGGAGTGCCAGCAGGAACAACAAGGGTTTGCTTACTGAGGGCAGTCCTGTTGGCAGTGCCAACAAAGCCGCTTTTGAGAAAGATTTTCCATCCTTGGGAGCAGAGGAAAGACCAGCCACTCCTGAGGTTGGAAGAGTTCCATCTCCCGTCTTGAGTACTGCCATTCAGAGCTTACCCATTGGCTCCTCATCTGTGATAGGTGGCGAAAAGTGGACCTCAGCTTTGGCAGAGGTGCCCGTGTTAGTTGGTAGTGATGGAATTGGCATCTCATCTTTGCAGCAATCCACTTCTTCAAATTCTTCCTCTGGTGCTTTGGGGACAAGTTCCGGTCTCAACATGGCTGAAACTGTGGCTCAGTGTCCCACTCTTATTCAGACTACTACTCAGGTAGTTTTCAGTTCTCCCCATGTTTTTGGGGAATGATTAGAAAGTTATTATGCTTATCTGCTGTTTTATGTTCTGTTGTAGTCATCTGCTGGAACCCCGAGACTGGAAGAACTGGCGATCAAACAATCTAGGCAGCTAATTCCCGTGACGCAGTCCATGCCGAAAACCTTGGTAAGAGCGATACAACCTTTGCTTTTAAGTTTGTGATACTTAGTCAATCAGCTTTGATCTACTAATCTACTATCATGTTCTGTCAGCGTGACATTTAGGCATCAGGATTCAAAGTATTCCAATGGGGTAAAAACAGAAGTAGAAAAAAGGAAGTATCCCTAAGATACGAAGAAATTTATTAATATAGAGAAAATTTACCGAAGTATAGAACAAGGGTTCCTCAGGTACATGTAAACACAATGAAAGGAACATATTATGAAATAAATGAATCTTTATAAGCACGTTGCAAATCTGGTAGAGCTAAAACGGAAAATATGCTAGATGCTTTAACAAGTAAAGATGACAAAAACACAATGTAATTAATGCAGAGTCTGTTTCATCTTCATGTGAATACTATATATTCTTTCAATTCGTGCCATCAGTGTGGCAGTTAGGCATCAGGTTCTTAGTATTCCGATTAACTGAAAAGGTAAGGAGAAAAACGGAAACACGTCTAAGATAACAGAAGATTTGTAATGTACAGAAAGACTTACAGAAGTAGAGGACAAGTCCTGTGGTACATTTGAACACCGCAAGACAAAAGGAAAATTACCGGTGGGATAAATCTTACTAGCATGTTGCATATCGGATAAAGCTAAACCAGCAATGGCCTAGAAACTTTAGACCATAGCGATGACAAGAAACTCACTTTGTCGCACAAGCAATGAAATAGACTCTCTATTATGTCTAATCCGGAAATTGCTTATCTTCTTCTAGTTAATAAAGAACGCTATTAATATTCTGATCTTCTAAATTGGAGAATATTTGCCGCCATACAAACTTCCAACCAAATTGTGTAAGGAAAAATAAAATTGTTTCAGTATATACTGAATTAAGCATTATTTTACTTCTTTCCCCACTCTTTTTGGGTATATTGAAAGTTATTTGGTTTATTGTAGGTGAAGTGTTAAGAGTCTCTGTCAATTGTTTGCCTTTAGCAGCATTAATGTTGATCCAACATCTCCACTTCTACTTTTATCACCATCTTTGTTCATTTAAGCTCCAACCAATGATGATTTCTACTAATATGAATGGATTGTTGAATGTGAGAATTACTGACATGAGATTTTAAATGTGCATGGTCAATTAGCGAAAAAATCTATTTGAGGCTTATGCCTCAAATCCCGCCCCTTAAGTGCTATTTGTGAGGCTTACGCCTCAAGGCCAAGCCTCGAGACAACTAATATGTTTGTCCACTTGTCTTGTATTTTCATGACATTCTATTATTGACTTTAGTTTTTTGGGCTATTTTACTTTCTTTTATTGATTTATTTTTATGTTTGTTTGGAAGCTAAATTTTTAATATTGTAAATTTATTTTATTATAGATTTTTTAAGATGGTATTCGATTTATTATGAACATATTTTTGTATTTCTATATTTTTATGAATTATTTATTAGTCTATCTTGAGGCTTACGCCTCAAAACGCCTCGAGGCTTACGCTTCGCCTCATAGACGAAAAACGTCTCGCTACTGGATTAAGCCTTTTTAAACAATAGTCTCACTTATACAGCTTATTGTCTCACAACTGTTCCTTTCTTATCTTCACCAGACTCGTGGTCATTTATCCTTCTAGCCTATCTTGGACGAGGTAACCATGTTATAGTCAATTGTCCGGTTGTCCTTGAAAGTCACTAGCCAGTATTGAATCAATCGAAATCCAGAAAACCCCCCAATAATTCCTCCAACAAATAAGCCTTCCTATGTAAGAGTCTGCATTCTGTGTGTACAATTTATCTATACTGTCAAGTCAATAAGAACGATTCTACTTGAGTAATTTAAAAGCCAAACTTCTGTAATCTCTTTGGTGCCCAGAGGCAATATTAACAAGGGTTTCTTGAGGCCTCTATGTTCAAGAAGATCACAAGAAGAATGCCATGAGGTAACCAGAAATTTTAATAAACACCCCACAAAATAATTATCCTAACCGTGCAGGAAAAATCCCAAAACGGTGCAATTCTTTAAGAAACAACAATCTCAGATGAAAAGCAGGGAGGTAATCAAAACTTAGACCCCAAACCAACCAACAATAACAAAAGAATTCCAAAATCCCAAGTGAGTAGCATGGAAAAAAGTAACGGTGCATATATTAATTGATAAATAATGGATTGGTCCTAAATTTTCGGATTAATATAAGAGAAAAAATATACGCTGAAAATCTTCTGTATAAGTGAACCATAGTCCCTTCAGTCACCGCCTTGCAAGTGGCGGTGGTTCAAAATTCGTGGAAATTTTTTTAGATAGAAAAGCCAATGCCCTATTCTCTCGATTTCAGGCCTCTTCATGTACATTGTGGCGAGTTGAAGAACAGATTTTATCTGTGTGTACGTAGAGAGAGAAATTTTGTATGTACATGTGGATATTTTGAGGAAATGTGTGTGTTTTGTGATGAAAATTTGTCTGTCTTTTCCTTCTTTGTTGTTAGTAGTATTCCTATATGGATTGTGGAGTTCTTCTACTTTCTATGCACTTGTGTGTGCATCGTAGTAAAGATATGTTAGTAGTTCACTTTGCTCTAGTGGTGATAAGATATACGGGCTTTTGGATTTGCTATGACGGATAGTCAAATTGAGTTTTGTTCCTATGGACAGTACAGTTTACCTGAAGTCACCCTTAAGGTAGGTTCCTTATGAGGTATAAATAAATTATTCTTAGTTGTTACCTTTCTCTTTATAAAGTCTCTCCAACCTAAACTTGTCCGACATAGGTTTGAGATAAGAGGTTCATACACGATGGAGTATTGACTTCTTTCAATAAATCGATACTTGAATGTGATTGTTTGTACGAGAGTAGGGGTCGAAACTTGTTTACTTACCAGAAACTCATAGAAACTTTTCAGCTGTTAAGGTGGAGGAAAGAGAGAGAGATTTATTTGTTTATTTCAGAAGAGAGAGGGGGGTTGCTGTTATTCCTGGAAATGGCAGTTTTCTGACAATGGAATAGTCTAAGGTCTTGAAGCATTTTATTTGTGGAATAATGTCCAGTAGCTAACAACAACGACATTTTCAAGTTTGCTGCCAGGACATGAATGAAAAACTTGCCGCTTTAAGTGCTTATGATATGAGGTTATAGTATTTACTATGAGTTAAATTGAGGGAGAGTTTGCAGTATGTTCTTGCCCAGTGCTCTATTTGGTTTGTGCATGAGATCTGTATTTTTCACTTTAATAAGTAAAATAGCTTAAGCAGTTGCTGACTTTTAGGAATTTGATTATCCTTGTTGGACAACTTTCCGTTCTTAGGCATCATTCATCTGCAGATGTATTATGAATATATGGTTAATAATGTTGAACTTTCGCTTCAGGTCTTGAATTCTTCAGATAAACAGAAAACTAAGGTTGGCCAACAGCATACGCTGGCATCTTCACTTCCTGTTAGTCACTCTACTCGTGGGGTTCCTGAGAAGTCTGACCTTTCAAAGACATCTAATGTGGGAAAGCTCCATGTTCTGAAGCCAGTGCGAGAGAGAAATGGTGTCTCTCCTTCTGCTAAGGATAACTTCAGCCCAACAAGTGGTAGCAGAATCTTGAATTCCCCTTTTGTTGTTGCTCCGTCGTCGGGTTCTGGATCTGCAGCAAATAGGGGCCCACCAAACATCCCCGTCCTTCATGGTGCCAATCGCAAGCCTGTATTGACTGTGTCGGAGAAGAAATCAACTTCTCAAGCTCAAAGTCGAAGTGAATTTTTCAACCTCGTGAGGAAGAAATCTTTGGCAAACTCGTCTCCCGTTCCTGATCGATCTATGGCAAATCCGTCTCCTGTTCACGATCCATCTATGGCAAACTCCTCGAACGTTCCCAATCACAATTCTCCTGCATCACCATCTGTTTCGGATAAGCTTGGTGAAGTACAGGAGGTGGTGGCTTCTAATACTCCTCATGCGGGTGATGCCTCATCATCTGTTGGCCTGAGCGAGGGCCATTTGTCTGTGGAGCGGGTTGACTTGACCTGCAACAGTGATGCTTGTAATGGGCAGAAAGATGTTAGCAATGGAAAAGAAAGTTTAAGCTTGGATCCTATATTTCCAGAGGAGGAAGAGGCTGCCTTTTTACGCTCTATGGGCTGGGAGGAAAATGCTGATGAGGGTGGTCTTACTGAAGAGGAAATTAGTGCTTTCTACAGAGATATAACTAATAAGGTACTCTGATATTGTCGAAATTAATATTGTTTCATGTTTATTTATCTTGGTAAATACTGATGCATTTTTATTAATGACTTCTGTTGGTTACTGCAGTACATCAATCCAAGGCCGTCACTGAAAATATTACGAGTACAGCCGAAGTTTTTATTGCCTCTCGACTCACAAATTGGGACTGGTGATGGCATTTCTTCTGGATTGAGTTCGTCTGACACTAATCTGGAATCTTGATTTGCTGGACGTGCTGGGTTTCCAGAGTCCTTGATTGTTGGCCCGTAGGTATCTTCCATTTATGTTTCTTTGATTGACATTGAGATTAAGAACTACGGTAGCCAAATAGGTGTTTAGAGAAGATGGCTAGTGAGTTGATGCTTTTGCTCGTGTCACGAAAGTGGAATAGGAATAAGTAACTAATGGTTCCAGTCCCGATATCGACTTCTGATGATCGATGCCAGCCAAATCGGATCAAGAATTTTCTAAAGTTGGGACGTGGAGTAATGGAGAATAGAATAGGTTTTTATCAAGCTACTCAAAGTCATTGCTTGTGCAAATTTTAGGCTTTTTAACAGTTATAGGTTTTCTCGGTAGTGGAATCTTTAACAGTCATGGTTTCTTTAGCTGTTTAAAGATAGAAAAGAAAAAGAATTTATTTCTCTTTGATTCTTGTCTTCATTTTTTCTTGATTATTTTATTATTTTAACATTTTTTTGTCTTTCATCTTTTCTTATTTTAAGATTGCCATTTGATTTATATTGGATTTATGTAAAGTTTTTTCACGCTCTATAGTAAGTCAATCTTATGAGTCCAGAAAACTGCTTTTAATTTTGCTGGATATTAAAGGATGTTTTGTGAGTTTTAAGATGTGCAGGAGTTCAAGGTTTGTAAATTTTTTTAATGTGTTAGTTTATACGGTCTAAAAGTGAGTTGTGTTGGTCGAACATGCCTTAATTTATACTTCTATTCCTCCACTTTTTCCCCACGATTCTCGTTTCCTCTTTCCTGGGGCGGAGATAAGATGTTTGAGTTATGAAGCTAATGAGGGTATACTCAACTCAATTTTGAATAGATTTCAGCAGTTTGGCCATTGGGGTTGTTTAAATTACAATTTCAGCTAGTCAAATTGGTTAAACATATTTTTTTATTCATATATTTTATAAGATCTACAACTTACAACTAGTGATGGCAACGGAGCGGATCGGCTTGATTTGTATCCGCTTTGCAATAATTGTAGGAGATTCAAATTCGTGGATTGATCCGTCATTTTTCGGGGCGGATCGGATACGGATTGGAGCAGATTAGAGCCTTGATATGTATATTGATTTGTTTTTTTTTTTTTTTGAATATTTTTTTTAACTAAGTCTAGCCACCTCTAAATTATAATTTAAGTCCCAAATTTTTTATCTATTTATTATTTAATCCTATTTATTTTCAAACGGGGCGGATCGGATCGGATTACACATGATCTGATTCGCCTCGATCCGTCCCACTGATCTGCGTATAGGGAATTTTTCGCTCCATTCGGATCGGGTATCCATTGAGTTCGGAGCGGATAAGATATTTTTGTCATCCTTATTTATAACCCACTTTTTATTGATACATTTACCAACAACTTATAATTTTAACACTTAAAAAATAATAGCAGGACTACCAAACATGTGCTTTATTAAAATTTAGGTGTTGTCAACTCGAATTTAAATAGATTCTTTAGAAATCTAGGTTTGTTCTCTTTGCTATTTTCAGTTTTGTAAAACGCACAAAACATGTTTACTATCTTGTTTTTGAAAATTCATTTTCGAAAACAAAGTTAAATTTATAACACAAAACTCAAAACACATTTTTAACGTTTTGAATATTTTTAGGGAAAACATGGAAAACATTCAAAAAAAGGAAAACAAAATTTAATTAAATAAAATTTATATAAACAAAAATTCAAAAAAATAAAATAAAAGAGTAATTAGCACAAAATGTCCTTACTTATTGCAGTAATTGTGCAAAACGTTTATACCTTCTATTTTTTGGCATTTTTACCATCACCTACTGCATTTTGTGTGCAAAAGGTCATTCCGTCCAAAAATCCACCATTAACTAATCATATTAGCACGAGAGAGAGAGAGAGAGAGAGAGAGAGAGAGAGGTTGAAAATGGAGTTTGTGTTTGTGTTTTTTTTTTCTTTTTTCTTTTGTAAAATGAAAAGAGAAAATTACGCACCTCTTCTTTTCAGAAGAAGATGGATATATAGCGAAATCTGGATTCAAATTCTTCTTTGTTTAATACTCTTTTCTGTGAAGAAGAAGAAAAATGGGGAGAAATTGAAGAAGAAGAAGAAGGTGAAATCATTTTGAACAAAAATGATTATTTTAATGTCAAATCTTTTTCTGTTTTTCCGATGCTATTAATGGAATAAAATTTGTTCTGAGATGATCAAGAACTTCAATATCTTTGCGGCGGGGGAGATTTCTTCAATGGTTTTGACAAAAATAGAGAAAAAAGGAATAATGCTATTTTTTGATTTCCTGGTATGTTGTAGTGAGCAAGGACAATTAGGTGAGGATGTTCACCACAAATTTTCAAATAGGTAGGGCCGTTATGCACATTAAGAAATGAAAAATAAGGACGATTTATACAAGTTAATCTAAAAAGTAGGGACGTTTTCTGCAATGTCAATTACACATCAAAATGAACGATGCACAATAGTATATCAATCCCACAACTGGTTCTACACTTCTGAGTACCCACATCACTACAAGATGTGCATAATTTTCTATTTTCATTCTACAAGAGGTGCGTAATTTTCTCCCCACATTTGTTCAAAATGATTTCACTTTGTTCTTTTTCTTCTTCTTCTTCTTCAACTTTCTTCCTACAGTTGTGCGTAATAATCTCTCTCTCTCTAAGTGAAAAAATGTAGCTGAACTATTTTATCCTTAAAATGCATTACATTTCATGTTGGTATGGTTAGATAACGGCGAATTTTTGGATAGAAGAACCTTTTGCACATAAAATGCAGTAGGTGAGGGTGAAAATGTCAAAAAATAGAAGGTATTGACGTTTTGCACAATTACTGCAATAGGTAGGGACGTTTTATACTAATTACCCAAAATACAAATAAAAAAAAATTCTAAATTCTTAAAAAATAAAAATTCTATTAAAAAAATTCTAAAAAATAAAAATTCTAAATAAAATAAATTTATAAAATTATAAAAAAAGTAAAAATTCTAAAAAATTTAGAATTCTATAAAAAATGGAAATATTAAAAACTAAAAAAAATTAATTTAAATGAAAGTATGGGTCGTCGATTCAATCTATCTTGATGGAATTTTTGCTTTTGTTGAGTAGTATAGAAGAGATTTATATAGTAGGTAGCGACAAGACTGGCAGTAGTCTTTTCATTTAATTTCTTAATTTCTTCAGAAGTAATTCGCGAGATCATGCACTTTTTTTTCCTAGTTATAAAGGAAAAAAGTCCAGCTTAAGGACGGGGGGTGCATGGTACTTCTCAACCTTGTCTCCGAGAGACAGTTGAATGAGCGACTCATGAATGCTGTAGGCACAAGCTGAGTCAACAATGAAGAGAGACAAGGGATAGCAACTCTTCCTACTTTATCAATTATACTAAAGCTTTTAGGATTAGTAAGCTTAGATCGAAGTTATCCCATTTTTACAGTGCGATGGTTGGCTGTTCATGAACTAGCTGTACCTACCCTTTCTTTTTGAGGGTCAATATAAGCAATGCAGTTCATCCAACGATAAACCTAATTCGAATTATAGAGCTACGACACAATTAAACTCGAACAAACAAAATGTTGAATTGAATCTTACCAGTCTTTACTAGGGGTTTTTACCCTAAAATTAAAATTTTCTGTCCACGTCATTAATTTTTATTTTTTTATTTTCTCTTTTGTTAATTTATTATTTGTTTGTATTTTATTTTTGTCAAAAAAATATTATAAGCTCTATTGACTTTAAAATGTATATATTATTTTATCATATATTAGCATAAAATTATTCTATTTTACTGAATAATCAAATTCATTAAATAAAATGTTATAAAAAAAATTTTTTAAAATTTTAAACAGAACGTGTTTTCAGTTTTTTATTTTCATAAATAGTTTTTCAGAACGACAAACCAAACGCGTTTTCAACAATTTTAAAATAGACTCTCAAAATAGAAAACTGAAAAAGAATTTAAAATTCAAAATTGAAAACTGAAATGTAAAGAGAACATGCCCGTAGGTGTCCTAAATACCTAATGTATTTTTAAATATTTCATTAATTGATAGATTTTAACAAATTTTAATATATTTGAAACTCTAATTATAACTATTAAATTTTTAACAACTGTAGCTCCAAACTTCAAAATTTCAATTGAGTTTCAACCCTCATCCACAAACCTCTCACCATTCACAAACGATTTTGCTAAAACTCTTTTGTATCAATTGACTTATTTTTTTCCTCTCCCCTCTCAAACCTCTAAACTTTCACATAAAATTTTGATAGAATTTTTTTTTTTACCAATTTGTAATTTTTCACGTCATTATTTTTAATATAAGATAATGTTATGAATTTTATTTTCTACTTACAATGTTAGAAATTTTTTTTTAAGTGATCTAGTTAGACGTTATATCATTTTTTTAAAAATTCATATTCTATTTGTGCACAATGAGTGGTTAAAGTAAAAAATTATAAAGATATAATTTAATTTGAAAAGAAAAGTTATAAAGATATTCCGTTTCTTTTCAAGTCAAATTATATCTTGATGAGAAACTTGTTCTAAAATTAATAGAATAAATTTATATTTTTTCTTTTCAACCTGAATATCCATCCCATCTTTGTCCTTTAACTCTGTCCAATAGGGCAATCTTGTAGTAGTGGGTTGGAAGTTCGAACAAGAAAATGAAAGTACTTTTAGAATATTAAGAGTATATGAAACACTTTTGAATAGAGTAATAAAATGAAAAAACGTTCGTGTACGTACGAACAAAAAATATTAATATTTAAGTCCATCCAAAGGTGAAATAAGAGACGCAATGTCAATTTCAGGCATGATCCGCTCTCGTCCTATTCCGTTATTATCCCTAATCGACTAGATGTTACAAGTTTTGTAGTTTTTTATTTTCCACTTTCTCAAAACTAAAAAAAATTATAAATATGTCTTCACAAACAAACCTCAACCTAAAGTCAGGCCCAACCCGTGTATCTAGGAGGATAGCCCAGAGCATAGCCTTTTCGGGACCTAGTCCTACCCAAACAAGGGAGGTCTCGAGGCCCATCAGAACAGAACGATAATGAAAGTCAAATAAAAATCCTGGTATCTATTAAAATTAATCGTAAGGGTTTTGCAGTGCTCACGCACACGCCTGCACAATGGGAAGCACAGAAGTAGCTGAAAAGACAGAGGAAGAGCTTCGCAAAGAGATCGATGAACTTCACCGCCAAAGGCGTGAGGTATCGCTTTCTATGTTTATTTAAATGCGTGTATTTCAACTTATATTTTAGAGGGATTTTTTATCTTACGGTTTTGGTGAATTTTTTATTTATTTAATGTGCACAGATTACAGAGCGGCTTCGCGATCCCAGGGGAATTCGTCGCGGTGGTTTATTAGGCGCTGGGCCGAGGAATTTTGCCGCCAACGGCGGGCGCCAGCGTGGTTTTGTTCGACCTGTGAGTGCTTCCTCTCAAATGCATAACTGGAATGTCTGAAGTTCTTTGTTTTGTTCATTAGTTTTTTAATTTGATGTATAGGCGGAGAGAAATGATTCTGAGGATCAGCCACCAGCAAAAAGGAGACTGTCTTCAGCTGTTGTGAAGGTGCGGGGGAGAACCCTAAAAATTGTTGTCGTTAAAGCCCTCAAGTTAATTGGAATCCGTTTTGCATAAAAATGAATTTTTATTTTTTGTGGGTTGAAGGTTGAGGATGGGGAAATAATTGGGGAAGGTTCTGAAGCCTTGAATGACACGAGAAAGAAAGATTTAGCTGTCGAAGGAAGTGGCAGCCGAGAGAATGTGAGTACGAGTCTGGGTGAGAAAAAGACATCAGATTGGTCTCGTGATGTTGGTAGTCAGAGGCAATTCAAAACGGTAAATATGATGTATATCCTTTAATGTTTTTCTTGGGATTTCTTGGTTTGTTATGCCAGTCTTCAATTTGTGAATGAAATGAATAATATGTTGGATGCTTTATTGGAAAAGTCAATTGAATAATGTTTTTTTGTTTTGGTGTGTTTTTTATGCTACCAGGACTTTGAAGTTCCTCCAGCTGAGCATGTTCCTAGAGTGTTACCAAAAAATGAGGACCCTAGTTTGGTTAGTAGAAATAAAAGGATGTTGGGGCAGCTTCTTGGGACTTTGGAGGTACGTCCACTTCCGATTTTTTTTTCCTTTTCGAAGATTCATGCAGGCTTTGTTAGTTTCCAAATGGCTTATAATGCATTCCCTTTCTGTTTACACAAATTGAAACTAGTGTATTTGACTTCAAACGAATATAGTAATTATTACTTGTTGATTATTTGATTTTATATTTCAAGGGGCCAATGGAATCATGAATTTTGGCTACTTAAGGTGCTAATGTTTGCATTTCAAATGGCTTGTGAATGTGGTATTGAAAACTTATTTCAACCCAAGGTCCAGGGATTATAGAACCAGCATTTAAGTCTTTGCAGAGAGTTTTAGTACGTATTTGTGCCGGTCTCCTGATATCTTGGTTTGGAACAGTCATTCACAACTCATATACTGAGATGTCCATGTTTTGCTAGATATTCTCTGCTATTCGTATTTGATGAGTATTGGACATCTACATCCACGTTTTCTTTTGCCTCCTGTTCTGTGATGCTAAATTCATTACTTTTCTTAATTAAACTGTTTGGAGAAAAATCATGTGACAGTTTTAAAGGGTAAGGAATAAGATAATTAGTTTTGCAAATATTTCTCGACCATTTAACACAATTATATTATGAATAAACCCTCGTAATTTTGTGGAGAAAAACTACTAAGTTGATTAGATATATATATATATATATATATATATATATATGATTGTAGCTGCATCATGTGCATGAATCGTTAAATATAAGATTATTGATTGTGAGGAATCTTTTAAGAGGAAACCCTTGTGGCACGGCCTCAAATTGTTTTACTGTTGAGAGGTATACACATCATCATATATTGAATGAAACTGCATGGATCCTGCTACGAGTAGAAGAATCTCGAAATTTTATCCGCTGTATTGGACCATTCATATTCGTAGGATTTTGACATTCAAATTTTGGAGAAGATTATCATTTGCTGGGTGGGGGTGGGTTTGCGGGACCTTGTGCAACTTCCTCTGAAATTGTACTTACTTTCTTTATGTTCAGCCCCTCTCAGAGTTGTATGGTTATGGGATGTGTGATTTCTATATCTATCAATTACTTGATTAATACTATCTTGAGGGCTACGGAACAAGGAAAACGTGGTTCCTTGTTCTGTCTAGTTTTGTCAATTATCTTTTTCCTGCCTGATGGTCTGTAGGTGTGCTAGATATTCTTGGTCCAGACAAATAGAGTTAGGTTACAAGCTGTTGACCCTGATTTTTACCTGAATGACAGTAAAGTGAACATTTTATGGTTTTCTTCTTGAAACAAGGAGATTGTCTTTAGCTATTGGCATTGGATATCTAATTTCATTTTATTTGTTTGACGCACTTCCAGAGGTTCAGGAAAGAAGACGTGCAACTATCGGGTACTGAGGCATACATGCGGAGGTCTGATTCCTTGAAAAGGGTGAGCACTTTTATCCAGTCTTTTATTTCTACTGTATATAACTTCCTCTTATCTTACATCACTTCTCCTCCCACCCAGCCCCAAAAAAGAACTCCATCCCTCCAAATCTACGAGAAACTGGTGTTTGAGATAACTAGCTTGAATCAGAAAAGAAGCCATACATTCTAGATTTTAAAATTGTTAGTCTATGAAAACTCTACACTCAAAATTAAACTTTTATTAAACTTGATGAACTAATAAAGAATCAATACATTTGGAAAATTTCGTTCATGATTTTTGGTTGGAATTTGGTGAAAGTAGTTTACCTTATTTTTCTTTTTGTTTGCTCCCCCCACTTGTTGGCTGCATACAAAATACATGCAAATACTTGCATGTAACTGGAGTAGAAAAACCGAGAGGCCATTTGAATTTATGGATTTATGTACATTCATGGTTATTTAACTGGGAGCTTTAAACCAATGTAGGCTGAGCAAAGGGCACGTGAGGAAAGTGAAAGGCTGAGACAACAAGAACGTGAACAGATTGCAGAGAAGCGGAAGAGGGATTTGGTTTGTTCTTATTATTAATCTCTACTGTGCTTTACAACGATGTTTTATGTTAATGGCTCTCTATGTGCAGAAATAGTTCGACTTTTTGAAAGTGTTTCTTTTGTTTATTGCTCTTTTTCTTATCAGACTCTCAGAGCACGTATTGCTGCGAAAGCGGAAGAAAAAAAGTTGGAATTGCTGTTTCTTCGGTGGAGTGAGCACCATAGAAAACTTGGCAATTTCATAAGGTATATTGCATTGACACATTGATTTGCTATTCTTGCATGTACTTCAGTGGATCCTGATGACTGACTCTTGTACTCTCTTTTCCGGTGCAGGTTATTTCTAATTTTGGTCCAAAAGTGTCCATATTCACTATTTTACTGACACGAAGATAAGTTTCTGATCATGTGCAGAATGTTGAAGTACCTAAATGATGCCAATTTCCTGCTTTGCAGGAGTTTAGGTTAATGAATCTAGTGAATTTCTATTTAATGTGTTTATGACAATTTTCTTTTATCCCTTTTGCTTGCATATCTTCCAGGACCAACGTGGAGCCTCCAATATATTACATGTTTGCCAAACCTATGGATGATGATGCAGCTTTGCTTGAGCAACAGAAGGAACAGGTATAACTCGAATATTTTTTGACTTGATTTAAAAAAAAAGAGAAAGAAAAGAATAAATAGGCAAAGTGATACAAAAGAACTCTGATCGATTTTTGAGTCCATCTATAAGAGGAGATCCTATGAAAAATGTAACCAATTCTTTCCTAATACCGATATTTTAGCAACAAATCCAATAAATCTAAGTGTAGTTCCCTGTGCGATCTGATTATATCAAATGCAAATTTGGTCTGTTTCATCATAATGACATTTAGTGTTTAAAATAATCTGCCACAACTTACCCCCACGTGTAAATGTGTCCATTACATATATTTGTTTATGTAAAAGTTAAACGTCAGTGCACAAACAGCTTAGAATGTAAAGTTAAGATTATTTTAAATCAATTTTTTGTGACAAAATTTTATGTACTCTATTATGTCCTGCATTTGTCTTGTGAAAGGAGCTTCCTTCAACAGATAATTGAATAAGGAGTGTTTTTCTTGTGTCCGAGGATTTTTCTCTATTTCTTTCAGAACTCTTTCTTGTTTTTTCTTTTTCTTTTTGTTTTTCGGGAGGGAGGGATCTTTTGAAGAAATGTTTGCAAATATCTTGGCCTTTTCTCTTTTTGTATACGTATGAAATTTGATTATTTTGACCATGCTTTATCTAGAAGAGCGATGCTATCCCAGTAGAACATGTTAGAATATGAACAGACAAATTTAATACTCAATATGGTTACAAAAGAATTGGTTTATTGGAGCTGTCATTAGATATATTGCTAGATGGACGAAACATTGTAACAGTAGTAATTGATATAAAGTTGGTAGATTTGGAATAGAAGCCAATAAGAGTGCTATGTTCCATTTGCCAATAAGTCGGTTTATACTATTTTTTGGACCAGATGTTTCAAGAATGGAAAGCTAGTAGGAGAGAGGAATTGTCTCAATATCAGAAGCAGATTGGAGAATCGTATGTGGGAAATGTGGACAAGGAGCTGGAAAGGTGGCAAAACGGAAGGAAAGGCCGGAAAGCAAACAATGACATGGCAAACTTACAAGAGACAATGGACAAAGAACTGGAGACTCATCAGCTTGAGCACGGCCCCAAGACTCGAATAATTCCTGGTGGAAGCAACAATGAAGATGAAGACGATGTGGAAGATATAAATGTTGGGGAGGATGATATGATGGATGACGTGCTGGATGTTGATGATGGGAGGAGAGTTGATGAAGCGGTGAAAACTGAAACAGGTAACGGTAGCCCACTGGAGGACAAGAAAGACGAGTAATCATTAACTCCATGTGTTACCAGTTACTACTAAGCTTAAATTCTTATTAGGTTTGTACTTATCCCTCATATTTGAGCCTGTTATCTTAAAGGTTGTATTAGGACCAATGTGCTTTTTAGGATTTAGATTGTTTATTTATATTTCTTCAATTTTGTTGTATTTGCACTATCTTTTGGACTAATTGGCCTGTATGATTTATTCTTATGCTTAGTGGATCCATTTTAATTTCATGGCATTTCTCTAAATCGAGGATAAGAAATTGAGTAATGTATACTTTATATATTGGGTTGATGATTGAATTTTCATATCAAATGACATCTAAAGTAAAATCTGTGTGCTCAATTCAATTTTTAGGCCGAAGTTATCTAAAAGATTATTGAACAGATCAAGGGGCCTGAACCGACTTGTGAAAATGAACTCTCATGGCATGTTTGGTTGGTTGAATGGGGCAATATTTGGTGTTTGATGAACCGGACTCCTAACTGGTTTGATCAACGTGTATTGATCGTTTTAGGTACATCAACATAATATGGCGCTTTGTAAGCGGTTTATTGAACTTTAAAAACTATTCCCCAAAGTAAGGCACAATGCATTTTGAATGTTATCTATCGAAAGAAGGTTTGGAAATGATATGGTAACAATCGTTTATTAATTATCTATAATACATATATGCACATCATGCCCAAGAGACCTAGTTGCAATAGATTAAAATAGTTAAATGTAAACTACAATACATGAGATGGTAATACTCTACATGAAGTGATAAAATACAATATATGATAATATATTGAGTTCTATTTTTAACTTGCTCTTGTAAGATGGTAGAGCTATCGGTGACATTAATTCAAGATCGAAGTAGCTGGAGTCGAGGCGTGGAGGGGGACTTGGTAAGACCATCGGCAAGCTGATCGAAGATCAAGACATGAGAATCAGAAAGCTCTTATGTTGCACATGGTTGCGAACAAAATGAAAATCAATTTCAATATGTTTTCATGCTAGAGTGGAAAACAAGATTGAAGCATAGATATGTGCTGCCAATATTGTTGTAGTGATCTATATAGAGACACCAAGATCGCCAAGAAGGGACTTTATCCATAGGACTTCAGAGGCAGTGTTAGCAACAACACGAGCAATAGAGTGTTGCTTCCAAGAGCTTCAAACAATGGGATTTCGACCAAGAAAGACGACATGAGCATTGGTGGAGGTGTGAGTGAATAATTAGTAAAATCAAATTTTACCAAAGCATTAGTAAAATCATTTTAGCCTTCACAAAAGTGACATAGGACAATAAAAATAGCTTACATCTGCTGTTCCAATTGTGTGTCCCCTTGGCTGTCCAATCAATAAAAAATCTACATATTATTAAGTGCTTGTTTGGTATAGATTTTAATGGGTTTATAGTTTTCCATTTTTTGACTTTTGGGGGAAAATGACCAAAATGACTATTTGTTTTCCAAAGGAGCCGCAATAGTTGACTAGAAAATGGGGTCATTTTGGTCATTTTCCCCCCAAAAGTCAAAAAATGGAAAACTATAAACTCATTAAAATCTACACCAAACAAGCACTAAATAAATATAATTATTTAATGTATTCACACTTGTTAAAATTAACTCGTATTTATTTGATGATGTGTAGATTTTCTATTGGTAGAACAGTCAATAAGACATACAATTAGGACATCAGATCTTGATTCAATAAGAAGATGTGCAAAGGAACCAATACTACTAAAATGGAAGCCAATATTGAAGTGTTATTTTGTAAATCTTCATATTGATTGTATATGGAAATCAGATATTAACAATTTACAAATCAAACCTGAAACCCTAAAGTTCTTTCTACTCAAGGTTTGATCAACAATCTTCATAATAATGATGCATACTGCACCCCTTCCATGATTTCAGTCCGATCGTCCGGCGAAATTGAATGGAGTAGCTGACTCTCCCTTTCATTTTCATTGTCTTCCAATCCGATCGTTGAAAGTTCATCGTTTTCTTCCTCCGGCGAAGAGAATTCGAACCCCGGCGTTGGAAAAAACATTGGATCATCAGAAAATTCTGGAACTACTGGTTCATTTGGAATTCCTGCCGAATAGTTGTATGCTTGCAAATACCCCGCCGAAATGTCAGCTGTCTTGGGGGAATCTGTCTGTGGAGATCCATGAAGATCAGCTGGTTCAGATACCGGAGATTTGATTGTATTGTTATCTAACCATTTAGAGGTAGAATTCGGCGGCGTAGGTGGCGCCGCACTTTCACTGACAACCGGAGGAGAAACGCCATGATTACCAGAAAAATTCGCTGGTGGTAAGTGAGATGTATTTGGCGAATGGGCCGGTAAATATCCATCAAAATCAACTGGTTCAGGCACCGGAGATTTGATTGTGTTACTATCTAAGCATCCAGAGGTTGGCAGCTGAAGAAAACCGGTAATAATGGTCGGCAGTGGTGATGCCGCACTTCCACCGACAACCGGAGGATAAACCCTATTATTTTCACAAAAATTCGCCGGCAAATAGTGAGGTATCTTTGGCGAGTGTGACTGTGAATATGCACCAAAAATAGCCGGTTCTGGCACCAAAGATATGATTGTGTGGTTTTCTAACCATGCAGAGGTTGGCGGCTCAGTCAAATTCGTCGGCAGAGGTGGCTCCACACTATCATTGACAACAGGAGGAAAACTGATCTGATTATTTGACAAATTCACTGGCGAAAGTGATTCCGGCGGAAAGTAAGCTATATTCGGCGAATTTTCTGGTGAATACTCACTAAAAACAGCTGGTTCAGGCACCGGAGATTCGATTGTATTGTTATCTAACCATCCAGAGATTGGTGGCTCAAGAAAACCAGTAAAATTCGTCGGCGACGCCGGTGAATTCGATGAATTTGGACCTAGAATCGGAGGTTCCGACGGTGCCAAGGAATCTTGACCCGACCCAAAACCTGATATCAAGCAGTTCAAGATTCCTCCCAACCCATGAACCGCAATATCACGGCTGTAAAACAGCCCCGGAAAAACCATTTCCACGCCGTCCAAATTAATCACATCATTATCTGAAATTAGGCTACTGCTTTCCACCCTGATCGCATGGTTCTTGGCGAGGGTATCGAGACCATAACCAGAATTCAGGTGGCGGATTTCGCTGAGAGTAAGGCGGAGGGGGACAACGTGGCAGCGGAGAACGGAGGTGTAATCCGACGCCGTATTGATCATGTCTGTGGCGAAGAGGTTGGAATCGGTGGGGGCGAAGAATGTGAAGGAGCTGTTGCTGTTGAATATCTCGTAAATGACGTCAGAGGTGGCGATTGCGTTGCTGAAGAGAGCGTAGCCACGGACGCGGAGGACTGTGAGCATCGACTCTAGTTCATCTTCCTCAATGCCGGTAGTGACAGCTGCGGCGAGGAAGAGGAGGAGGATGGGGTTGAAGTGGTGGCGGAAACTTGACGCCGCCGCCATTAACGTAGAGTACTGGTTGAAATTATTGATTTTGGCGGGATTTCTTTATTGAATATATTGACGTAACTAAAATTAGTTACAATCTCTTGTTCACACCATAAGGAAATTGACAAAAATAGCATTTTTTTAATTTTCTCTAAATTTTTCTTTATAGTATATCATTTTTTTTTTAAACATTTTCTACTACCCTACGCCTTGTCCACATATCAAACTTCTTTAATTTTTTTGCCTATATTGTTGATTGTTCAATATTTTTATCACTATAGAGGGAGTTGAGTCAATGTTGAATAATCATAGTCGGAATTTTTGTTTAATTTAAAATATTTCAACTTGAAATTATTGTTTAAAAAAAAAATAATTCCCCGATTCCACCAACCTCGATCAAGAGTTTGGTCAAACTTGACAATTTTGTCTTAATCGTTTATTGAATTAAGATTGAAAATAAAGCCTCCGTTTGGTATAGATTATAAATTGGTTTATAGCTTATTTGACTATTTTTGATCAAAAATGTCATACTGTATAGGCAAAAATTTTGGTCAAATAAACCGTTTTTGGTCAAATAAACTATTTTGGTCAAATAAACCAGTTTATAATCTATACCAAACGGAGACTAAATAAATAAATAAATTACTCAATATTTCTCATAAATAATTATTATAAGATAAAAATAAATAAAAAGAGGTTCTCAATCGAGAGTAACTACTTTAAGCGGTCCTGTTCTCCTACCCCCGGGGGGCAGGAGAAAATTCACCCACCGCCAACGTGGCGAGCTCCACGTCAGCGGAGCTGGCCACGTCAGCGGCCATTTTGGAACACATTTTCATCTGGCAGAGAACCCAAGGAACCCATTTTGCTACTCCCGCAGAACCAATGAAGAAGGCGGATCCAACGAAGAAGAAAACAAAAAAAAAAGGTTGCCGGAATCCAAACTTTGAAGATGCTGCGAAGAAGGAGAACCGACGAAGAAGAAGTAGACCCGCCTCGCCGGATCTGCGCTGAGGCGGAAGATCCAGCCGGATCTGCGCGCAGGTCCAGTGGGATCTCCGCGACCGAGGCGCACAAATCCAGCGAGATCTGCGCTCGGTTGCGTAGAACCGGTGATCTGCGCATGGTCGCGCAGATCGGCGGCGAGGATCCACCGGACCCGGTAGGTTTTTTTTTGAGTTTTGTGCCGTGGTTGATGATAGACTGGAGAAGGTTAGTGGCTGGCGGGATTCCGGTGGTTGATGATAGAATGGAGAAGAATTTTCGGCGAGGGTGGTGAATGGTTGGCGGTGAATTTTCGGCGAAGAAGATGCCGGATGAAAATGTGTTTCAGCCGTTGACGTGGCCAGCTCCGCTGACGTGGAGCTCGCCACGTCAGCGGTGGGTGAATTTTCTCCTGCCCCCAGGGGGCAGGAGAACAGGACCGCTACTTTAAGATAGATTCTTATTTTCATATTTTCTTTGATAACTTTTCGACTCAAAATATATTTGGTACTATAGGTCTAGAAATTTGTTTTTCTTGAAATATTTTCTATTCTTCATAAATGTTTTTTTTTAGGAGAGAATTTAGGACTGTGCAAATTAAAATGGAAAAATACTCACTTCTCTATTTTTTTTCATTATGTTATATCATTCTAAGGGCCCGTTTGACAGAGATTATAAACTGGTTTATTTGACCAATATTGGTTTTTTTAAGTTGAAATTGTTGACTTTTCATGTTAAAAGTGGGTTGAAAAGTCAAAAATTATAGCTGAAAAAAATCAAAATGAGTTTTTAATCCCAATCAAACAAGCTCTAAACTATTTTTATTTCCCAATTGAAGGAGGTAATTTTAGGCTTTTAGCTAAAGGTGCTGATTTAGATACGCATGGACCGGATTTTTGTTTTAAAAAATCAGATCGATGAACCTTCAAAACCCGTGTCCAGGTCAGCCGGTTGAGTGAGTTTGGTATTAGGTTCTAGATAAACGATTTTTAACACCTAACCGATTTAAATTCCGATCTACTTTTCAAAATATTGACAAGAAATTCGAGAAGAGAGAAAAATAGAAGCACGCGAATTTTATTAAGCTTGACTTAATTTGTTGCAACTCCCTCTCAACACCCAACACCCAACACCCTAAACACACTGTATACTCATTTATTTCTTCTTATTGTCTTACTAAGGACATGTTCGATAACTATTTTTTCTCAAAAAAACTCATTTTTTTGTTTACAATTTTTGACTTTTCAACATTTTTACACTACAAAAAAATTTAAAAAGTCAATAAAGTAAAATAAAAAACCCATTTTTTCCCAAAAAAACTATACCGAACATGCGCTAAATTAACTTTTTTTAAAACTAAAACAATATGTTTGATCGTTTTATATAGTGAATTAAACACACTACATTTCTTTTAAGAAATTTTTATTATAAATTTAAAACGAGGTTTTTTTTTTTTTTTTTTTTTTTTTTTTTTGTTGGGAAAATTTACAAAATACTCTCGTCTATAAAATGTACTTAATTTACATACTATATTTTTAATATTTACATTTTACATCCTCTAACTAACATCGTTTAGTCAACATTAACGAAAGTTGAAAAAATGTTACCAAATTTCTATTTTTTATTTGCGCATAAGAGAACGCCCATTTTTTGAGAAGAAAGGATGGTATATTGATCGATCATCATGGATTTAAGTTATTAAATTTTAAGAATCTTAAAATAGTCAAAAAACGATACTTTAAAAATTGTGGCCATTTTTTAGAGGAAATTGTGTCCCATACTGTTTATTTCATAAATATTTTTAATATTATTTTTGTTATGCATTTATTCCAAGAAAACTGTATGATATATTAATATCTCCTTTTTTTTTTTTCAAATTACGAAGAGATAGAAATATAAAATACATAATATGAAGCCACGTATACAATTTACAAATTATTTGTTTTCCATGTATAGTCCACTTAGAAAAGAGTTTTGTTCACATCCATGGTGATTCGAACTTCTTTATTGATCAAAATGTTGAATATAATATATACTTTAACTTTAAATGTTCACACTAAAGCTTAGAGATTAATCTATTTCAACTAATATGAAACATTCATATCTAAAATGTTGGGAAAAACGTGTGTCACCAGAATTGTTATTTCATTTTCTGCCTTAAGTGAAATGCGATTTCACAAGTGGAGTAAATTGATCAGATGTTTACACGTGGAGGCTGTTCAACCCTTGGATGTATATGGCGTCTGATATACTCATTCCCTGGCTTCTGGATACTTCACTTCTGGCAGAGAAATTAGGGTTTCTTCGTGAAAATGCTCTTCGTCTTCTCTGTGTCTTCTTGTCTCTGAAATCTCTGGAAATCTTCTTCTCATTCTTTTTCTTTTGTTAAAAGATCATCAGTTGATGATTCTTGGTGATAGATAAAAGTCTTCTGACTTTTATGCTTAGTTGCCGAATCAAACTGAGTTGTGTTGTTCTTGAGTGAACAGTAACAGAGGGTGATTTCTGTACATTTTTGTGATTTCTTGAGAGTTAAACCTTGGTGGTTTAAGGGAAGTCTGTAATACTTTGATACACTCTGTACTTGGTTGCCGATTGGTTATTTTAATGGTACTTGGAGCATATTCTACGTTGTGGATGCTCAACAGAGGATGTAGGTGTTAGATTTGGTCACCGAACCTCTGGGGCTTAGGCCGAAAAATTCCTTGTGTTCTTTACAGTTTTATGTTTGGTTTTGTTACTTAGATTTGTTGAATGTTAATCTTCTTGAAAGTTACTAATGGTTCTTGGCCTTACATAAAAGCTTATCCGCAAGAAAAAAATATACTTTTTAAAGCCAATTTTCCACATTCTAATGTTTTGTTTCCTAAAAGATTTTACCATGATTTGAATGTCAATGCTTCTTATTAACATCTACATGTTAAGGTTCTTCAGACTAGTGTTATGAACAAACAAGAAATTAAGAACCAAAGATCAACAAAATTCGACAAAAAATGGACAAGATGTTGGGAAAAATGGGAAGAGCAAAGAAATGAGGCCGATTCTATTATATATGACCAGGAAAAAAAAATCCAAAAGCGACATCATTTTGAGTTGGTCCATAACAATGTCGTTTTGGACGATTTTTTGAATAGTAAATACTTTTCAAGCCTCTTATATTATTGTAGGGATTTAATTGGAAAAAAAAAATGAAAAACTTTTCTTACAAAACCACGGTCCCTATTACTTGTAATGTAATTAAAATGCAAAACATTCGGTTGAATGAATTTTTAGAATTTAGAAATTATTACTATATCAATTGCATGATTAGCACAATTCAAAGAGATATATGTGTTCTAGAAGCATTTATAGAAATTTAGAAAACATATTGAACAAACGACAAAAAAGGATTAATAACAGCACCTTGTTTGCAGCATCATACTAAGTTTTCTTGTAAATTATCTACATGCAGCAAAATTTTAAGATTAGAAGTTCTATACATGCAGCTTATAGATAAGAAAATTTAATGAGAAAAAAAAAGAAAATTAAAAAATGCAGAAAATGCTCCACTATAAGATAGAAGCAAATTGTTCTATGTTTTAGTAACATTCACTTAGAATTGAAAGAGAAATTGAATATTTCCGAAAGTCTAGCCTTTAAACTTAGCTAATATATCATCTTATCAGCCAAAAAAGAAATATTTTAACAGCAAAAGATGGGAACTGAATAATAAGTTTCATATCTACAAAAGAGTATTTCTACAGCTTAGCAAATATTTGGAACTTGTTTACTAAATATGAAAATCTTTCAGCAAACAAAAGCACACAATTAAGGTCAAACTAAAAATAACTCATGTACTTAATTCTGATTCAAAAAATAGATATTATAAACTAATATAAACATAGAACTAATAAATGATTGTCATTTTCTCTTATCTATAAATTCTTATCGCTTCTATTCTTTTAATAAATTCACACCTTAATGTAAATGTCAGATTACATAAAAAATGACCAAATTTTAGTGAAGAAAAGCTCTAAGTATGCATTAAAATTATATCTTTACAAAAGGACAATCTTAAACTTCGGCAAATAATTTGATGACTACCAAATATGAAAATTAACAAATAGAATCATAGAATTGAATGTAAAATTCAATCTTTAACAAGAAGTAGGCGGCCTAACATTCAGTTAATAAAAAAGACGTAATACGATTAAGCAAAACATACACATAACTATGATCAGTAATCAATAAATTATCACATCACATCAAAATGAAAGACTTTTAGAATGTCTACATATGAAATTAAATTCAATCTTCAAAATGGTCGGTCCTAACATTCACCAATCAGAATTCCAATCAAATACAATTCAAAAATTAATAAAATTCATATTTTTCTGTGATCCAACAATTTTATAAGAGGGGAAAAAATCAAAACCACGAAAAAACACTAGCTTTTTAGCAACTAAAAGCTAAAGCTTGGTAAAAGCTTAAAATATGAATGGAAAATCATGTTGGAAAATATGTATGCTTAAAGTTGTGGAGCTTACATCAATAAAATCCCTAAAAACTGTCCCAAATCAAACCAAAATCGAATAAATTCCATATCAAACTACCCTAAATTTGACAAATCGACAGAAATAAATTGATAATACCTATATTGAAGCATGTTCTGCTGGGAATAAAACTAACTTCAAAGTTCTTTTTTTTATTAAGCACAGCCAAACATCCGATACAAAGCAAATATCTGAAAAAAGAAAAAAAAAAAAAACCCAGTAAATTACTCGGACTCAAATTCAATAATAATTGAAACAACCAGAAATGGAAATGGTAAAATCAATTTAAAATATAAATTAACTACCACATTATAAATCATTATCAAATTAAGGAACCATCAAAAGTCAATCCAATAATTATTATAAGCAAGCATTATAAAGAATCCCAGATGGTATCCAGATGTAATAGTAGTGGTTTTTCCTTATTTTTTTACAATGATCATGACACTAGCAGCTGAAACGGAACTATTTCATGATCATCTTCGTTCTGTTTCAAGTAAGAAAAAAAATGATCGCATATCTAAAAATAAGCAATCAACATTGACAAATAACTGTGAAAATAGATCAGAATGTATTGATTTAAATAAATTAAAATAATAGGAACTATTTTTTTTACTATTCTGACAATTCTTTGACAATTTTACCCATTGATTTAAATAAATTAAAATAGTAGGAAAAAAATACAATGAAAGCATTGCAAGTGGTAGGGCTGGGCAAAATAACCGCCAAACTGACCCGACCCGACCCGAACCGACTCGGGTAGGTTTGGGTGGTTTTCGGGTTGGGTTTTGACTCTGGTCGGTTTGGGCAAAACCCAACCCGAAACCGACTCGATTTTTTAAAACAATTTTTTTTTACCTAAACTTGGCCCAAAATCGAAAACCCAAACCGACCCGAGTCGGTTCGGGTTGGTTTCCAGCCAAATTTTTTTTTGTGGTTTGGTTTCGGTTTGGCATAATCCCAAATCGAATTTTACTCGGTTTGGGTCTGGTTGGGTCGAAAACCGACCCAACCCGACCCACGCCCACCCCTAGCAAGTGGGCTCTTAACATTTTCAAAAGTACAAATAAATCTTAAACTATTTTATTTTATTCAGATAAGTGTTCTTCTCCAATTCAAAAGAAATAATCTTTTTCCATCACCCACACCCCACTCCCACCCCCACTAGCTCCTGCTCCACCCCTACTAGCTCTTCATTCGATGGAGACAACCACAGCAATGGCGGTGATGCCACCGCCACCACCAATTGGAGTCCATGTTAGCCCTGTAAACACATCCCCACAAGGTACCAATATAGTTATCAGACCCGGCCCGGACATCGACCTATAACAACGTTTTTTGCTCGTTGCAAAAGGCTATTTTTCTTGTAGTGATAGTAGAGAAAAATTATGAAACTTGTGCATTTTCTATAGAAATTTACGTTGTGTGCTATCAATTACACATTCAATTTGTAGTATTTGAATAAAAGCTTTACTCTCTTGTTATTGCTTGGTAAAAATAGAAAAATTAAAAAAATCCTTCCCCAGCAAAATATGCGATAGATAATTCACCAAGTTTATGTCCTATATTAATCAAATGATAGTGGTCATTTGATCTTTTCAAGAAACTCCCCTACCTCCCGGCCCCGTTCACCAATAAAAAGGAGAAAACACATTCGGCAAATCTCATCAAATTGAAAAAGGTGGCTCATTTATAGTAACTTTACTATGCAACTAAATGTGATTCAAAATGCAAATGATGACAATTTCTGTGGCAGGATAGTTAAAAGAAGATATTAATTTGTCATGATATCCAAATCATGTATATTTGAAGGAAAAGAAACACAAATCGAGCTTTCAGAGTGTTGTAATTCATTCCCTTCCAATTCTTACATTTCTACCGACCATAAATGTTTTCCATATGAAACAAGCACACACAACATAAAACAATTCAATTTCATGGTAGAAGTCCCTTCTTTATAGGCAGGACCACAAGGGTTATACTGCAATAGCGTGCTAATTTAAAGCAGAATTAGTGCATATTCAACCTTAAATTCTTTCAAAAGAACAATTATTACAAAACAAAAGATGAAATCCGAGTACACAAAAAGGCAATAAAAACTGCAAGGTAAAAATGAAATTACCATAAAATAAAATTATATAGCCAGACAAATGCATTATCACATGAAATTTTCTTGAAAAGTATCAAATAAGAGACACCAAATCACTCAGTCCTCGAATTATAATCACAAATCAAAAACAATGTGAAGCTAAAATCAAAAGGAAAGCTAAGAAGCCCATTTCAATTGCTCAATCTTTTCTTGTAAAATGCTCACATTAATAATTCAAAATAGCTTAATTTCTACCTTAACATGCAAAATTTATAACAAAAAACCTCAACAGGTAACACAAAACCCACAAATTAAATTTATATATGTAGCATTTCAAAATTTATATATGTATTAATCTTATAAAGTTCAATGCACCTTATCCTAAGGAAAGGTACTTGGTAAGCATAGAGTGCATACATTTAGCAGCAAGAAGTTAAAACCATATTTGATACACTAATGTCCAAAATAAAAAACTGGAGTAAATATCTCAAGCATCAAATCTTTTGTTTTTCCACAAATTTACATTCAAATTAGAATAAAAAAACACAAAAGACAACTGAACGCATTTGGATAAATTTAATGAATAGCCGCCAAACTTATTAAAGATTACTACTTACTCACTTAACTCAAAAAAGTTTCGAATTGCTTATTCAACTTTCCAAATGGTTTCTCATCCATCACTCATTGGAAAAATAGTCAGATGTCTAGACGGAAATTCACACTTAGCAAACGGAAATCTGATGTGGCAAACTAATGTCGTTAAAATTGTCCACGTAATAATAATAGTAGCCAAACATGACTTTATCACATTTTTAAAAATACGTTTTAACCAACAGTAAAAAGTCCCCAAAATCATTTAACCCTAAATTTTATTTCCTTGCGATTTCACCGGGAAAGTTGTCCCACTTTCTCTTTCAAAATCCACAATTGAATTCTCCTATAATCTAGTCTTTGATTTTTGGACAAAAGTGACATACAATCTGCCTAAATGGACAACACGTCCATCGATGAAGAACTTTATTGGAGACACAAGACAAGGATAAAGAAAGTGGAGGTAATTTATGTTTTGTTGGCAGTATGTATGTGCAGTGTTTATTTTTATATTACGCTTTGTTGTGTAGTGTATGGGTATTGTTGGGTTTGGACAATACATGGGCAATGTGTAGGTATTTTTATTTTACCCTTTGTCGTGCAGTTTGTTTTCATTTTATCCTTTTTGATTGTTTACAATAAATACATTTTAAATTCAAACTTGTAGCTAATTAAAATTTGTATATACACATTACAGGCGTAGTCAACGAGGAAGACGAGGTCGTCGATGCTTGTTTGCATTTCAACGATTCTGAGGATGATGTGAATGATGGAGAATTTGAATTTGACATGAATGCACCAGAACGCATTGCAATGGGACTAAAATTAGATCCTGCAGTTGAAGAAGCATATATAGCAAGAACACATTGCAGGGTCTACTTGTAGGATTGCCTTATATGATTCGAAGTTTCTAGGGATTTATGTATGTCTAGATGCATGCAAGAAAGGTTTTAAAGGAGAGTGTAGGCAACTTATTGGTTTGGATGGCTGTTTTTTGAAGGGAAGTTTTGGGGGTCAAATGCTTTTTACAGTTGCACTTGATGCGAATGACTCTATATATCCAGTTGCTTTTGCTATAGTTGAGAAGGAGAATACAGTTATTTGGAGATGGTTTGTTAGACATTTAGGTGATGATTTGGGCATTGTTAACAACAATGAGTGGACATTTATGAGTGATAGACAAAAAGGTTTGCAGATTGTGATTGAGAATATGCATCCATAAGCAGAGCATAGGTTTTGTGTGAGGCATATGTACATAAATTTCTTCAGGATAGATTTCAAAGGATTGACTCTAAAGGAATATCTATGGAAGGCGACAAAATCAACAACGGTTGCAGATTACAAGTTTTGGATAGAAGAGATATAAAAAAAATAACAAAAATGCTTACAATTTGTTGATAAAGAGCCTGCAAAGCAATGGAGTAAGTCACACTTTGTGACTAAGGTAAATAGTGATATACTGTTCAACAATATGTGTGAGTACTTTAACAAGATTGTTTTACAGGATAGAGAGAAGTCCATTGTTACTTTGTTGATTGATATGCATATAATTAGCTTTATGAAGAGGATACACCAAATAAGGGATAAGATGAGGAGAGTTGGTAGAGATTTGTGTCCAAAAATCGAGATCAAGTTACTAAAGAATGTTGAGATGGTTGGGGGCTACGAAGTTGATTGGAACGGGGGATCCCAGTGGTATGTGAAGAGTAGAGATGGTGAGTTCGTTGTTAACATACGTGCTCGAACATGTGCTTGTAGACGATTGGACCTTACTGGCATTCCATGTGGGCATGCTTGTGCCGCTACAATGGACTATAGAGATGATCCTTTGAAGTATGTTCATGACTGGCATTCCATGTGATGATGTATTTTGGATGATCAAACTTCACTTTCTTGAATGTAGACTAAACTTTAGTCGAGGAGATCCAATAGGAAATGTACTAGAGCTCCGGGATTGCAACCACCACCATCTGAATTTCAGTTTATGCCGACTAGAGGCATTGAGTTTTCAAACACTGGTATGTACAACAAAGCCAGTCCGACGATCAATGATCCTCATAGATAAAGATTCAACCAAGGGAAAACATTGGTTTCAACTGACGTTATTGAAGTTCAAACTCGAAGCATGTCTGTTGCCATGGCTCTTTTTGTATATAATGAGATCGAAGAAAACTTAGTTACGTAACCAACAACATCAAATTTTTGTATAGATAGTTAATGTTGTTGTTCAGTAAAACTCATCAACATCTTTGTACTGTTGCCATGGCTCTTTTTGCAATACAAACTAGTTTTTTGGTCACATTCATTTGGTTTCCTCTACTTGATCGACATAATTTGACAAATGAATTTGCATCCATGTTTAAAGTAGGCTAATCAGTAGCATTGCATCCACTTAAAGCAGGAAAGAAAGAGGAGTTTTCCCCTCTCTGTCCGCTCAAGCGGGCATTTTGCTCGCTCGAGCAAGGCAAGAGAGGAGAATTTTCCCCTCTCTGTCCGCTCGAGCGGACAACCTACGGGGCTCACAACCGTTTTCCAAGTGTGATAAAGTCATGTTTGGCTACTATTATTATTATGTGGACAATTTTAACGACGTCAGTTTGCCGCATCAGATTTTTGTTTGCCAAGTGTGAATTTTCGTCTAGACATTTGACTATTTTTGCAATGAGTAATGGATGGGAAACCATTTGGAAAGTTGAGTGAGGAATTGGAAATTTTTTTGAGTTGAGTGAGTAAATAGTAACTTTAAATAAATTTGACGGCTATTCATTAAATTTACCCTAACCCATTTTAACAACAATGCACAATTTAACTGGCTCCAAGAAATAGTACTTCATAGATGGAGTTACGAAAATAGCACCACTGTAATAATTTTTGAATAAAAATTGGAGAAAATGAGTGAAAATGGAAAAATTAAACCTCAAAATCCTTAACCCACACTTATACACTCCAAATTTAGTATTTAGAATTGCATAAACACCATAAAATCAATTATTAGAGTTTTATTTTACAACCCATATTCAAATTTCTTCAATTTCTAACAACCTCAACATAACTTTTCTTCTTTACAAAATTTGTTGAAATTAAAGCATAAATCTACACTAAAAACATTCAAAATACAATGTAAATAGGTTAAATATATATACAAATCTAAATTGTAAAAACTTTGTTCAAAATCATTTGAGAAAAGACTTGAAGAATATACATTAATTTAGAATTTGAGACAAAACTCGATGAGAGAGCAAAAAAAAAGACTTGATTGATTATGGATTACAACCTCTGTGGATTTGTTTTCGACCCGGGATTTCGCAAGGAATTGGGGAGATTTTGGAAAATTCTATCTCAGTAGAGACGAGTAGAGACGATGAAACGCGATTTGGAGGAGAGAGAAATGAATTTGTACAAAAAAAAAAAAGAAGCTAGAACGACGTCGTATTGGACGATAAAATGAAAAGTACAGTCCATTAAGACTCTTATATATTTGTAGTGATAGTGATGTAACTATTTAAAAAAGATACACGTACTTGTTTATCGGGGATGTTCTCCTGGTGGATATGAGTTATCATGCCTACTGCTGAGGTAGTAGCACATGATTGAAAAAAATAATAAGCATAGACCATAAATTGCTAATCATGTGTAGCCATCTTAGCAGTAGACATGATAATTCATACCCACTATAAGTAGGAGAACATCCTCTTTTGTTTGTCATAGTTTAAATTGTAATTTCACTCAATCAAATTAGTTAAATATATTTTATATTTACACATTTGATAAGATTTAAAATTTACTACATATTTATTATCTACACATTTTATAAACTAACAATTTATAAATATTTACAAAATAATTACAACAACGTCAAACTAGTGCTTAGTTAGAGCTTGTTTGACAAAGCTTAAAAACCTATTTTAATTTTTTTTTTAGCCGTAATTTTTGACTTCTCAATTCAATTTTAACATGAAAAGTCAACAATTTCAACTCAAATAAACTAATATTGGTCAAATAAACCAAAAACTAATTTATAAATTAGTTTTTAAGTTTTGTCAAACAAGCTCTTAGTTTCGGTCACGGACAATGCAACTATAACCAAAGGATGGTCCACCCCACCCCCAAAACCCAACCCCACACTTGATGAAATGACAAATATGCCCTTAAAATTAATACTATCCCACCAAGCTCGCCTTTGTCTCTGTCTCTCTCTGTATCTATCGTTTTATATCTACACATTTCAAGCACAAATTCAAACTCTTTACAAGGGTCACGCGTTCTCAATCTTAAAGTCTGAACAAAACTATTTTAATTTGCAAAACGGAGAAAATCTGGTTAAAATCCTAGAAAATCGGTGGGCAGTTGCCAGTTGTATATACATAGTTGGCGTCGTCAAAGGTGATGATGGCGTCTACATCACGGCCCAATCACGATCTGCCAAGTACACCATTGCATTCTTGTACCAATCTCCACTCTGATCACAGTCGGGCTTTCGGGTCTATGAGCATGGAGGAAATTCTGAAGAATATTTACTCTGATTCGGGGTCTTTTGCTTTGGAGAATAATGGGGTTTCTGGTGGTGGTGGTGGTTCATCGGGCGCGGGGGGAGATGGTGGAGGGGTGATGAATGGGAGTGAGAATGGGTGGGAGGGGATAGTGACTGCTGGTGGTGGAGGAGGAGGAGGAGGAGGAGGAGGAGGAGGAGGGAGAGGGGAGCCGGCGATGACATTGGAGGATTTTCTAGCGAAGGCTGGGGCAGTGAGTGAGGAGGATGTTAGAGCTTCGTCTGTTGTTACAATGGGGCCTCCTTCGCCTGCCACGGTGGCTCTTGGAATGGAGGCAACAATGAAGAATGTGATCGTAGGGGTGGCGGCGGCTCAATTTGCTCCGGCAGTGTGCATGCAAAATGGACTAACAGACGGAGGGTTTGGAGTGGAGTTTGGGAATGGGATGGTGGCCGTGGGAGGGAGTACTGGCGGTGCTGGCAGAGGGAAGAGGAGGGCGGCTTTAGAAGAGGCGCCGCTTGACAAGGCCACGCAACAGAGGCAGAAAAGAATGATAAAAAACAGAGAATCTGCAGCCAGGTCCAGGGAGAGAAAGCAGGTTTTTGTCTTTAAGTTGTTATTTCCTCATTTTTTTTCTACTTCATTTGATTTGAGTTTAAAAATTTTTGGTAATTAATTTTTTCAAGGCTTATACTGTGGAATTGGAGTCACTGGTGACTCAACTAGAGGAGGAGAATGCAAGGCTTTTGAAAGAAGAGGTATAGTGTTTTTCTCCTTAGATAATTCATTTGGCAGTATAATTAGAGTCTAATCAGCCCTTGAATTCCCTTGCATGAATTTGTTATGTGATATGTGAATCTTATTATAATCTAAGAAGATTCCCATAATTAAGAAAAAGATTCTCGCACAAGGTGGGAGTATTGCCTGTAAAAAAGATAAAAGAAAAGAATGAAGAGTTAGATGATTGAATTGTTGAGAATTATCACGATCTTTGTCGCTTTGGGAGCCACTTTCGCATGTGATACCTAGAATTGTGCTCACCCCCTCTTGTTTGATTAACAAGTGTTATTCTTAGATCTTGTCAGTCAGATTGAGAAAAAAAAAGGATATTTATAGACTATTCTAATTTCTATGTATACCAAACCATTACAATTAAAGTGTTGGACTGTTGCTAATACTGAAAGCTGTAAGGGTTTATTTTGGTGAATATTGTATCCAATTACCTGTGATCATCCACTTTTCTCTTATATATGGTTGGTAATCAAAGAATTGGCAAATTTTGTTAATCTTATTGTATAAATGACAAATAAAGATCATTGTGTTGCGATAGTAATTGGTTGTGTATTTGTAACTTCTCATTCTAAATTTTGTCCTTTTCTCAGGCTTCAACTATTATTTCCTTTGTGTCATTCCAGTTGTTTGATTATTTGGTTTAAACACTGTTGAGGGAATAACTTCTCACTTGCCCATTAGATATTTGGAATTGATTGACTTCAAATTATGGGATAGGAAATATGGGGAAGTCTTGCAATCTTTGTTCCCCTTCTTGTTTACCATATCCGGAAGATTCTAAAGAAAAAACTGTTCATTTGCAGGCTTGGCTGAACAAGGAGAGGTACAAGCAGGTTAGTTTTGACATCTAGTAATTATTTTCTTGTGGGAATCTCGCACGGTTTAGAGATTCTGTCAGATGCAAATGCTGTATCTTTGGTTCTTAATGCATGCCTCCTTTGAATTCTTGTTGTCAACTCATGTCTTTAAAATCACTAGACTATATGATGAATGAAGTTGAGCTTCATACAAGCCTTTTATTATGTTTTTAGCACAGTTGTTTCCATGATCTCTTATTCTCTTTACAGCAGCATATTCACATTAACCATGAAATATTTCCTCGATCTTGATTTTTTACCATTTCTGAAGTCCATCTTTTTGTCTCTATAGTAGGGACTAAACTTAGAAAAAACTACAATATTTGTCGTAGTATTTTAAACTACATTGATGTATATTTAAATAACTAAGTGAATTTACTAGCCATGGTATTCATATTGCTGATTGTTTTGAGGTGATTTGGTGAGGATGCTATAACTCCTTATGCTAGTGTTAGTACTGTTCACAATCAATCTTGTTTCTATAAAATTCTAATCTACATGAGCAGCTATTCTTATAAAGCAATGTGATGAACTAGGTGCTGAAAGTTTGTCATTGGAGGATAATTAGTCTTATAACTAGTCTTTGATGAATTGTGGATCTGAAGGATGAACATAACTGATATTCTCTTCTCTTGTTTATTATGTTTTTGGAAGTGCCTGGAACTAAAGCCTAAAGGTTTAGCATAGTTCTTCCTGTTCAGGGACATTTGTCCAATATAGTTGCCAATCTAAAACATTTTGTCTCATTTACTTGTTGAAGGTATTTTAAACATGGATCACAGTTTTAAAATTAAATTAGAAAGTTGAACTTGAATATAAGAACAAGATATGGGTGGGGAAGTAATTGATGAATTGTCAATGTTGTCTGCAGGAGCTTCTGATCATATTCTGTGAGCTTACCACTGACTTTCATCTCATGATGTTGGTTTACCAAGTTCTACTTCTTGGACATTTTGTGTCTGCCATCATGTTATTTAGCTCATTTACTGTAGTTGCCAAAATTCTTGTCAGGAAAATGGACCACAAAATTACAGTTAGGACTTGTGTACAAGTAGAGTCGTAAATTGGGCCAGGCGGCATGTCCAGGAAATGTGAAGCCTGGCCCGGACATGGTACAAGTCAAATCTGAGATGTATGCCAAACCATTACTTGCAATTTGCAGTTCTGGATGATAGTACCGTGATTTTTTCCATTCTACAGTTTTGAGCGCGATAAGCATGTCCTCACTTTAGTTGGGAACTGATTGAGTTATAATGTTAAAACATTTACAGAGGAGCAATGCACGGACCGCCAGCTTTATTCATGATAGAACCTTTGATTGGAATTACTCTCTCATACCCATCTTAGTACTCTATGCTGCAGTCTGCACAATTCCTTTATGTGGCATGAACAGTCATACAATGTTTTCGTTTATAGTAAATCAACTGACCTGAAAAGCTAATTCCCTCAGTTAAATGGGGTGAACATGCCGTGGAAGTTTCATTCTACAACTGCTAAGTTCTTCCTAAAGTTTGATTTGTCGAATAGAATTTTTTAGCACTTGATTTGAAGAATGGATAAATTTTTAAAAGAAAATGCTTTGATGTATTTTCTGCCTTTACTTGCAATTTCTTTCTTCATGTACCTCTTTCAATTAAGCATTTAATGAGTGCAAACTTATCCTTACATGTATACATGATTTAATTGAAATATGCAGTCTGATTATCCTTATGAGCATCTCTATCCTGGAAGTCAGTTCTGGTTGTAGTACTATTAACAATCATGCGCTCTTTACTTCATCAAAAGTTTAGCTTTTCTAACCATTTTTGCATTTTATACATATGCAGCTCATGGAGAACCTGATTCCAGTTACAGAGAAGCGAAGACCTCCAAGAGTTCTTCGGAGAGTATGTTCCATGAGCTGGTAGATGTCCTTGCGTCGTGGTTGGCAATAAAAGTGGGAAAAACTAGTTCTTCCCCCCTATGGAGCTTTAGTAATGTCGCGAGAAGACATTCTAGTACATAGGAGTTTTCAGATGTTCACTTCTGATGAGAAGCTGAATGTATCAGTCAAAACTTGTAATGTTAATAAAACTGTAGATGGATGTGGTTTGCAGGGAGATTCTGGGAAAAATGTTGTTAATTTTCATAGTGAAGTGTTGTAGTCTTGTAGATTAAGGAATTCTGGGTTTATAGTTATAGTGAACTATAGCTAATTGATAATACTAACATAACAAGATGATTATGAATAATTTGTTTGTTGAACACATGAAACTGAGTGGTGCCTTGATTTAGAAATTCGTTGAGTGATCATCATGTATTGTAGAATAACTATTTACATTTGCTGCTTGTCTGAAAGCTATAAGTAGTGTGATCTTGAATGCTTTATTGTAATTTTAGACTTGCAGTTTACATTATTACAGTTTTATTATTTTTACCAAAATAGGTCAAATTCTTTGGATTTCGGTTGAGGTTTAATTATCTGGGTCAAATTTCTTCTGGGATTTATCATTTTTCTCTTCTGTTTCTAATTTTCCTTTTCTTCTATATTTATGTTTGGGGGATATGCTCAAGAATTGATTTTGGTTATTTTTGTAGAGAAATTCTAGTAAAATTTGCGGCTCTGAGGATTTCTGCGCTTAGATTTGTGAGATTCCAGCGAAATTTATCTTAGTTTAACGGTTCGTGTAGTTTTCGGAAGAAGATATCAAGCTTCGCTCTGTTAGAGCCCGTTTAGAAGGTTAGATACTTCTTTCTTGGGTGTATCATTGAAGATTTGTTAATTATATAATTATAATTTGCTACATTTGTGTTATTGTTAGAACATGTTTGGGGAGCAGTATTTTATGTTATAAAGAAAATATTAGCTTATTTGGGGGTGATGTCAATGATTTGCTTTTTATACGATTATAATTTGCTACATTTGTTTTACAATGTTATTATTAGTACATGTTTGGCGAGTATTGTTGCATTATGGGATAGTCCAATGTACAAATTTCTGCTTATTTTTCTTTCTCAATTCCCTCAAGTCGAGAGCGGGTTGCAGCCATTATGGTATACTTTGTTTTTACACTTTAAAGCTCAATTCCAAAATGACATTTGAAGCTCCAAATATTATGTTTATTTAGCTTTATTCAAAGGGTGCCTGTAGGTTTCATAGTTCCATATGTTTGATTTAAAGCTTTTAGATCAAATGGTTCAACATGGTATTAGAGCAAGCAAATATGCTAAGTTCAAGTCTCATTGTCTCCCATTTAATGAAATTGTAAACGTGTTAAGCTTACACAAAAAAAACCTACAAATATAAATGATATACCCATGGTCATCTCTATCAGCTTAAAGTTTTACATCAAGTGATTCAAGATGATAATAGAGCAAGCAAATATCATGGGTTGAACTCGCTGCTCTTCTTTTAAATAAATTGTGTACGTGTTAGGCTTCGATACGAAAAAAATGAACTCTGGCGACACGTGAGGGGTGTGTTGTATTACTTAAATAATATAAATGTTACCTTATTTAAGAGCTTAAATTTTTAGATGATGTGGTTCAACTCGTATCAGAGCAGGTAAAGGTCACGAATTCAAGTCTCGCCTCCATCCACTTAATAAAATTGTGCACGTGTTTTTGCTTAAAAGGGAAAAAATGAATTATGTCTACATGTGTGGGGGAATATTGAAGGCAAAATATAAATGATATACATATAGCTGTATAACAGTTTAACCTTTTAAATCAAGTGATTCAACACCATCCACCTTTGACATTATTTGCAGTTATTTTGCTATTTCTGGAACCTAGAATAGAACTGTATATAATAAAATTGTTGTGATTCATCTGTGTACTTAAAGGTACATATGGAACTGTCTTTTTCTATTCACCCCAGCCCTCTTGTTTTCTTTTCATTTCTTTTCTTATTTTCTATCTATAAACGCATTGTTCTCCTTTATCCTTTCTCCCTTTTCTCTTTTCTTTTTGGATATGTTTTTGCTGAAATTTATTTCGCTTTTGCTCATTTACAGCCAAATTCACATGTCAAGTGGATTATAATTTAGTGGAAAATGCACATTTAGATTAAGCATCAAGAAAGCTAGTGGTACTTAACCACCATTTTAGTTCCAACTATTGCTTGGGGATTAAATGCTATTTCGCCGTATGGATGGAAGTCTGCCTGGTCATCGTAGGGGAAAATCACACGACTCATTTCACGACTCCAATGACCAGCATTGGTGCTTCAGAATAGTAGCTTGGCAAAGCTCCCACTTGAACCACTTTTTGATGTAATTAGAAGGTTGGAAGAGAGCAAGAATGACTGGCCCAATCAGAAGCATGAAGTTGCATGCGCTGCCGTTTGCAGATCATGGAGGAGCATGTGCAAGGAAATTGTTAAAAGTCCATAGTTCTCTGGGAAGCCCACGTTTCTCGATTCCTTAAAGCAGGTGACTTCCCACCTCTGTCATGCCTTCGTATCATGTGAAATTGAATTAAAATGTCTGTCCTTTGAGCATGTTTCTCTTACGAGATTACATTTGCACTAACACTATAGAGCATGTTTGGTTAAGCTTAAGAATAAGTAAGTTTATTACAAAACGTTTGGATTAGTTACTTTTTTTCTTTAAATAAAAAAAGTTACATATTTTGAAAGTAGCTCTTACTATCAAATACTCAAATAAGTTACTTATTTCCAATTTTGATAACAAAATTCATTTATTTGAAAACTTATTTACTCATAAGTAAACTTTTTGAGCTCATCCAAACATGCTCTAAGTAGTTTTCATGAAAAGCTAATCCCGAGTCTTGCCTCTTTTCCATAACAGCAAGGGCCGCATGATGGAAGTATTCAGTGCTTCATAAAGAGGGATAAATCTAATTTAACATACCATCTTTTCTTGTGCCTTAGTCCTGGTAAGATTATACAGGCCTTGTGGTGCTCTGCTTTGATATTTTATGGGATTATCTTCTGAATTTTTATGGTACTTAATTGGCAATCTATATTTTCCGTTATCCTCTCTGAAGATCTATATAGTAGCACGGAATTTTCCTTGTATAATATGAGTATATGTACTTTGTGTCATAGTAACGCCGATGAGTGGTTCCTCAATCCTTGTCTTTTGACTGTAAAATGTAGCTTGATTTATTGGTTATTAAGTTTTTCTTTTTCCTGTCTTGCAGTTCTATATATCTTTTTCATTTTATAAAGTTAACATATTATCCTAAAGAGTTCCATGGTTAGAAGCTTAAAAGAAATTGTTGAAACAAATGTTTCAAATATTCTTTGCCATGTATAAGGAGATAGCAATATCTGCCATATATGTTATCAATGGTAATGTGTAAACGACAAATTGACTGCATAGACAGTTGTGAAGAACAGCATATGGATTTATGCAGATGCGACTAGGTCATATATTCATTTTTCCTATGAAGAATTGATCCTAATCTTTGGACTTTTTCCCTTTAGTATGTATTGCTGTTTGTGACTTTTCTCATGTAAGGTGAAATTCAGTTCATCAGCTTTGCTAGTAGAAAATTGGAAGTTCCTTCTCTCTGCGAAAAGAACTCATAGAACTACTTGTACAGAGTATGTTATCTCAATGGATGCAGATGACTTTTCTAGATCAAGCAGCACGTATATTGGAAAGCTAAGGTAATATTTGATGGAAGTTCATTAAATTTTTGATTATCCTTTTTTACGTTATTCTTTTTCGCATATTACATTGTTATATCTTGAGAACTGTCCTGATTTATCAAAGAGGGTTTAGTTAACAAAGCCGTTCTTTCTAGAAAGTCTTCATGCTTTTCTTTACCATTGAAATGTGTACCACTCAACCAATATAATATATTTCTCTAAATTAATTGGATAAAGTTGAAATAAGTTTATAGTCAGTATTTCAGATAAGATGAAACTATAAAGCTCGAAAGGCGATAAACAAATGTTTTGTTAATGGACATGAAGAAAATTAATATCTTGAGTAATGTCCGTAGCAGCATTATTAAATGTCCGAAAATTTGTTGCATGCAATAGGATTATTTTTAATCAATGGTCCATCTCTATTTAGTAATAATATGTATGAACTCTTGAATTGAAATCTATAGTCTATATCTCAGTTCCAACTCCCACCTTACTTTTTAAGAATTTGTCTTGTCACCTCTTGAGCAATTACCCTTATTTTGGAAACACAAGTCTTTTTCTGCTTTACATTTAGAAGCATCTATGCTGTGGACTTGTGGTCAGGATACCTTTGCTACAGAGATCTTGGTTAAATATTATGGATTCATGGGCTTCCAGTGCATTTATTTTGCTATCGTTTTTCATTAATCTTTAGGTTAACTAGCATTTTTTATTTTCTTTATGCTCTTCATCCATGTGCTGTAGATATCCTTGATTTACTGATGTCGCATGTAGTAATGATGTGGATTTTCTCATTTATTAATATCAAAAGCGTACACCTTGATGCAGATTGAATTTCCTCGGTACGAAATTTATAATATACAACATGCAGCCTACTCATGCTTGTTAACACATCTCTCCACCGGGAGAACAAGCCCTCAGTTCCATTCCAAGAAAGTGTCTCCAAAGGTACCAAGTGGCAACTACAACATAGCTCAAATCAAATATGGGCTGAATGCGCTGGGGACGCACTGCATCATGCACTTGATTCCGCCTCGGCCCTTGAACCTGGCAGTTTAGTGCCTGGACAGCCAGTGCTTCTTCCGAGGTCCCTCGAGGACTCATTTGGGAGCATCTCTTTCGTGAAATCATTCTACCGTGTTCAGCAACTCTCAATTTTCTGATATTTTTGGGCTATCTAACGAGGAAGATGATGAATTCAGTTCAAAAGATCCAAATAGAGCAGGTGCCCCCCACCTCCCACCTCCAATCCCACCCTTGATTGAAATGACAAATATGCCATTGACATTGAATCATATTCCTATCCCACAGCGAGTTTAAAGCTCCCTTTATCTACTCCAGCAAACAGCCTTTAGTGTATCTCTCTCTCGCCCTTTTTCACTTTCTCTCTCTGTAGCCATCGTCTTTATATCTACACGTTTCAAGCACAAATTAAACTGTTTACAAGGCTGACGTTCTCATCTTACAAGTCTGAACCTTTATTCAATTCTTAAAAGGCGAAAATCTAATTAAAATCCGAGAAAATCGGTGGGCGCAGTTGTAATAAATCTACATAGTTGGCGTCGCCAAAGGCGATGGCGTCAACATCACAGCCCAATCTCAATCTGCCAAGTCGAACCTCCTCTTCCCCTTTACATTCCTGTACATATCTCCACTCTGATCAATGTCTATGAGAATGGAGGAAATCCTCAAGAATATTTACTCCGAGTCCGAGTCTTTCGTGTTGGAGAATAACAGCAGTGCTGACGCATCTTCCGTAGTGGGAGACACTGGCAGTGGTGGAGTGATGATGAATGGGAGTGAAAATGAGAATAAGACAGTGGAAGAAGTGTGGAGGGTTTTAGAGACCGGTGGTGGCAGTGGCAGAGGGAGTGGGGAGCCCACGATGACCTTGGAGGATTTTCTGGCAAAGGCTGGGGCAGTAAGTGTGGAGGACGTCAAAGTTTCGGCTGTTGAGACAATGGCTCCTCTGCCTGCTACAGCTGCTATTGGAATGGAGGCTCAATTTGCTCCGGCAGTGTGCATGCAAAATTGGCCAACAGATGGAGGGTTCCCCGTGGAGTTTGGGAATGGGATGGTAACTGTGGGAGGGAGTGGAGGTCGTGGAGGCAGAGGGAAGAAGAGTGAGGAGGACGTCAGATTTTCGGCTGTTGTGACAATGGCTCCTCCACCTGCCACGGCTGCTTTTGGAATGGAGGCGATAATGAAGAATGAGACCATGGGGGTGGGGGTAGCTCAATTTTCTCCGGCGGTATGCATGCAAAATGGGCCAACAAATGGAGGGTTAGGAGTGGAGTTTGGGAATGGGATGGTGGCTGTGGGAGGGAGTGGAGGCGGTGGTGGCAGAGGGAAGAGGAAGGCGGCTTTAGAAGAGGTGTCGCTTGACAAGGCCATGCAGCAGAAGCAGAGAAGAATTATAAAAACCAGAGAGTCTGCAGCCAGGTCCAGGGAGCGTAAGCGGGTACTTTTCTTAATACTTATCAATTTTTCTCCTTAATTTGAATTGAGTATAATTTTTTTGGTAATCAATTTGTGTGTAATTTTTCAAGGCTTATATTGGGGGATTGGAGTCACTGGTGACTCAACTAGAGGAGGAAAATGTAAGGATTTTGAAAGAAGAGGTATACTTTTTTCTCTTTATATATTTTATTTGGTATAATGTTTCATTTGATTCTGTCTAATCTGCCCTTAAATTCTCTTGCTGAACTATTTATGTGATTTTCTTATCATATTATAAGCTAAGAAGATTACCATGATTAAAAAAAAAAAAATTCTCAACTTCATACTTTGGGATTAGTACTAGTAAAAGAAATAAAAAGAAAAAAGAACAAAAAGTTAGATGGTTGAACTGTTGAGATTAACTAATGTTTTGCAACCCTCTTGTTCGATTAATGTTATTTTTTGACCTTGTCGGTGTGATTGAGAAGAATAAAGTTGTTTATAGATTGTTATAATTTGCTTGTACACTAGAATTTTACAATTAATTCATTGAACTGTTGCTAATACTGAAACTTGAAAGGGTTTATTTAGGTGAATATTCTATCTAATTACCCTTTATCGTCTATTTTTCCTTTTATATATGGTTGGTAATCAAAGAAATCGCAAATTATGTAAATCTTATTGAATAAAATGAGAAATAAAGATCATTATATTACAATTCTCGTTGGTTGTTTATTTGTAACTTTCAATTTAAATTTGGCCATTTTCTCAGGCTTCAACTATTAATTCATTTTACTTGGTCTTTGGTTTAAACACTATAAAAACTTCTCATATGGAATATGGAGCACTCTTGCAATCTTTACTCCCCATCTTTTATCATATTAGGAAGATAGTAAAGAATTAAATCTTCATTTGCAGGCTGAGCTGAAAAAGGCGAGGTACAAGCAGGTAAGTTTTGACATCTAAATAATTTTCAGGAATTTCGCACAGATTTGAGATTCTGTCAGAGGCAAATGCTCTATCTTTGATTCTTATTGCATGCCCCCTTGTATTCTTGTTGCTTTACTACTGAATGAGATAGATGACGATAATTTATTTCGTGGGTGAAAATCTATGAGAAAAATTTCTCTCTTTAACATGAATATCTGGTAATCTAAGTTGAGTTTCTTTCAAGCTTGAACATGTTTTCAACAGTTGTTGTCGTGATCTCTTTACATTGGCTTATTCCAGATTAACTATGAAAAATTACCTTGTTAATTGATTATTTTTGTCATTTTCTAGAGCATATTCTCTATAGTTGGGACTAAACTTAAAACAACCTATCATATTTACCGTAAAGTCTTAATCTAAATTGATGTGTTTAAAATAGCTGGGTCAACCTGTTTGTCATAATATTCATATTACCAATTGTTTTGAGGTGATTCGGAGATGGATGCTAGGACTCCTTCGTGATGTTGTTAGTTTTTTTCACCATCAATCTTGTTCTATAAAATCTTGAGCTATATGAGCAGCTATTGTTATAAGCATCGCAATGAACTAGGTACTGAAAGTTTGTCTGTGGATGATAAATTAGTCTTTTGATGAATTGTAGATCTGAAGATGCACGTGACTGAATTCTTCTCTCATCTTTTGTTCCATTATGTTTTAAATATTTGGGTTATTCATTTGTTTGTCTTTGGTAGCACGAAAAACTGGTGAGTGCCATAACATGAATAGAGAGGTTTTTTAAAGGGTAATTAGCACAAAACGTCTTTACCTATTGACGTAATTGTACAAAACGTTCATACCTTCTAAATATTGGCATTTAACATTCTCACCTACTCCACTTTTTGCGGATAACGTCTTTCCGTCCAAAAAGCTGCCATTAACTCACCTTACCAACACGATTCGTGATAAAACTTGAGGGTAAATTAGTCCAACAACATTTTGGCATCTCCAACCTCATCTTCTTCACCATCTCCGCCCATCACGTCACTACCCACCACCTGAAGACCATTCCAACCTCATCTTCTTCTCTGGTTATTTTGTTTCAAATCTTGTATCAATGCTTCTCTAATTATAATTCTTTTTATGATTTCAACCAATAATTTTCTGGTATTGCTTCTCCAAATTGATTACAAGCTATTTCAAATTTTGTGCCTTGAAATAAATAGGAGTTTAGCTTCAAACATCCAACTTTATTCCGCGGTCATAGATTTATATTTTAGGTTAAAGCAGATAGTGCACAGTTTGTAGATCCTAAAATTTTTTCTTGCCCTGAAGTAGTAAAGGATTGCGATTTTCAATGATAACATGAACCCTAACCTAATTCCGGCAGGCGTGGCACAGATATCTATGCCGGATCGACTTTTTCCATGTCTCCTTTTCCTAGACCTCTGCCTGTGCCTTCCTTTTTCAACAACAAGAAAGAAGATGGTGCACACAAAGTGTTCGACGATTTGGCTACAAGAGATTTGAGACGGTTGCTTCATCTCGAATGAAGGACTGAGTTATATTTCTGGATATTGGCTTTTTGGGTTCTTATTTCTGGGATTTAGGATTCGTTTTGTGAAATTTTTTGACTACGGATGAATCACAAGATCGAGAATTTGAGATGAAGAAGACTTTTCCGTTCTTGCCACAACAAAATTGATAATCAAAACGAGCAATCTTGAACACCCACTTTTCTTCACCATTCCACCCACTTTTCTTCACACTCTCAACATAATGAATTCCTCTCTTTGTCAATACATCCTCCTCTGCTAAACAAACCAACAATCTTGAACACCCCAACCCGGGGTGTGTGAAGAGAGAAAATGGAGTGTGTGAAGAAGACGCGCCGCTGTCTCTCAAATGCACAGTAAAAAATGTTGATGGACTAATTTACCCTCAAGTTGTTTCACGAATCGTGTTAGTAAGGTGAGTTAACGTCAGCTTTTTGGACGGAAAGACGTTTTCCACAAAAAGTGGAGTAGGTGAGGATGTTAAATGCCAACATTTAGAAGATAGGGACGATTTGCACAATTACGTCAATAGGTAGGGATGTTTTGTGCTAATTACCCTTTTTTAAAATATTTATTTGCACTGGACTGTTATAAGATTTCTCAGGTGTGTTAGACTGAGTTTGAAGTGCCAGGAACTGATGTTTAAGCATATTTCTTTCTATTGTGGGTCATTTGTCCACTATAGTTGCCATTGTAAAACTGTTTGTCCCATTTACCTGTTGAAGGTGCTTTGAAACCTGGATAAAAAATATAAAATTAAATTAGAAACTGGAAGTTGAATAAAAGAATAAGATGTGGAGGGGAAGAAAATTGGTGAACTATCCATTTCATCTGGAGGAGCCTCTGCTCATATTCTTTGAACTTATTCATCTCAAGATGTTGGTTCTACTGTTTCTTGGACATTGTCTGTGCTATCTATATTATTTAGCTCATTTACTATAGTTGCCAACATCCTAGTCAGGAAAATGGATCACAAAATTACGGTTATGCACCAGTAGAGGCGTAAAAGGACAGGTCACGTCTTCTGGGGAGCCGAACCATGCCTGGCACGTTCAAAAAATGTGAGGCCCGGCCTGGCCTGGCCACTGTGGTATAGATAGTATATAAGTCAAATGCTAAATGTAGGCCAAACCATGACTTGCAATTTGCTGTTGTTGACAAGTACCGTGATTATTTTCACGGTAAGTTTCGAGCCCGATAAGCACGTTTTCGCTTTAGCTGGAACAGATTGAGTTATAAATGTTAAAACATTTATAGATAAGCATTGCACGGATCACCAGCTTTGTTCTTGATTGAACCTTTGATGGGAATTACTTTCTCATACTCATCTTGGTTCTCTCTACGCTATAGTCTGACCTATTCAAATGATGTACTTTTTGCCTATTACTAACAATTTCTTTCTTCATGTACCTCTTTCAATTAACATATAAAGAGTGTAGGCTCATCGTTCAACAGGCAGACGTGATTTTATATGCAGCTCATGGAGAATCTGATTCCATTTTCATCAAATGAGTGCAGGCTAATTGTTTCTAATCATTTTTTCATTTCATACATATGCAGCTTATGGAGAACCTGATTCCTGTTACAGAGAAGCGAAGACCTCCAAGAGTTCTTCGGAGGGCCTGTTCCATGATCTGGTAGGCTTTCTTGACTCATGGTTGATAATAAAAGCAGAGAAAATTGGTTCTTTGCCTCCTGTAGGGCTATTAATAAAGTCGCGAGAAGACATTCTAGTATGTGGGTGTTTTCGGATGTTCACTTGTAACAAGAAGCTGAATGTATCAGTTGGAGCTTGTAAAGTTATTAGAACTGTAGATGGATATTGCTTTGCAGGCAGAATCTGGGAAAAATGATGTTTAATTTTCATAGCTTCTCCACAAGGGAAAGTGAAGACTGCTGAAGTTTGGCTAATCATAATATGATTATTATGAATAATTTGTTGTTGAACATGTGAAACTGCTTGGTGCCTTGATTTAGAGTATGTTTGGATAAGCCTAAAAAGTTCACTTATAAGTAAATAAGCAAGTTTTAAAATAAGTTTTCTATTGGTGAAAGTGGAAAATGAGTTACTTATTTTGATATTAAGGTGATACGTTCTTTTGAAAAAGTAATTTTATTTACTTAAAATAAAAAATAAGTAATTTATCCAAACAGAAGTACAAGTTTAAGTGATTTTGTAAGTTGATGAAAGTTAAGGCTGTACCATTCAAAATAAGTAATCAATACCTTTTATAAAAATAAAATTTGGAATCAATTAAGCAATCATTTACTTACTAGACTTAGACGTGGTGATCAATTAAGTGATCAGTTAATTGCTTTTGACAATTAATCTTTTAAGTGGTCCTCATTTTATTGATGAATCACTTAATTAAGCAATTAAGTGATTCATCATTTTTCATACATCTGGAATGCTTTTTTGACACTTGCAACATTTTATAGTTATATTCAATAAATAGCATTGGACTTCATTTGGATTACATGCACCCTCATATATAGCCATATAGAGTTCTATCATCTTATAGTTAGACATCTAAAATTTGATTGCTTTTAAGTCAATAATCAAATTTTAGATGTCTAAAGTCTAAACTTTAATCTAGACAACTCAATTTTTTGGACATAAAAAACTCACGTCGTTTGAATAATTTGTCTGAAACTCAATCTTCAACTCTTTAACATAAAAATATTAGAAATTTGTCTTTAATCATTTTTCTCTGTTCTACAACTTGGACAAGTTGAATATAGAAACTTTCGATTCTTAGTGAAAGTCTGATCAAATCCTTCTTGCCAAATATGTCATTTGCTCTTTTTGCCTACTCTCTAACATGCTTTCCAATTTTAGTGTTTCATGGTAAGTTTTGATCTCAATAGTTGTTGCCTTATTATCTACACGAAATACTCATTCGTGAATTATTGCAAGCAACAGCCAAAACACAAGTGAACGTGACCATTTTTAAGTAATTCGACATATCCCCTCTTTGCGTCATGCACAAACATATCGAATTTTTATAGAATCGAGATTGATAAATGAGCAAAAGTAATGAATACAAACTTCACGAGGGCACATAGTTATGCATATTACTAGCATAGATTTTGTGTATGAACTAAACTTTGTTTTAAGATTATACACGAACTCACAAAACTATTTTTTATTCATACAAAAGTTAACATCCGTCAGTCAAAACTAACGGTCAGCCCACGTGGCAAATAGTGCACCTACGTGGCAGATATTTGACATTATTAAAATATAGTTAATTATGCTAATAGTACATGAATTTTACCCCTTGATTTAAAACCATAAATTAATTGAACTTTACTTCAAAATTATACATGACCTCACAAAATGATTTTTCATCCATACAAAAGTTAACATTCGTCAGTCAAAATTAATAGACAAAACCCACATGGCAATCGACTCGTTTACGTGACAAACAGTTGATATTATAAATACATCATGTAGATTGATTTGTTAGTTTTAATTGATGGATGTTAACTTTTGTATGGATAGAAAACAATTTTGTGAATTCACATATGATTTGAAACAAAGTTCATATATCATTCGTGTAATTGAACTCAATTTTAATAGTGTCAACTATCTACTACTTAAGCGTGTAATTTGCCATGTGAGTTGCCTCTTTAGTTTTAATTGACTGAAAACAATTTTGTAAATTCATGTATTATTTTGAAATAAAATTGCATAGTTATCAAACTCGGACTTGCCTGGTTGGTCCGACCGGAAAACTAGCGATACGGTGCCTCAACTGGTCCGGTTCTCTTAATTGGACCGCCCAACAATCGAACCGTTTATAACCAAGAAAAACCGCCAATTTTTTAACTAACCCGTCCGGGTCATTGCATAATGAAATTTTTTATTTTTCTTATTACTTTATTCTACCTAAATTATGCACCAATTTCTTCTCTACTATATTAATAAATAAGATGTTAATGTAATGAAGTATAATAATTTATGTTATTTTTTACAATAATTAATTGATAATACTAATAGTCTCGTACTTATTTTGTTAAATACATTCGTGATGGTGATAATTTTTTATTATATATTTAGTTTTTTGTTTGATTTCTACTTGTAATATAATATTTATTTATTAGAGTGTAATAATCATGATTTTATGTTATATTTAACAAAAACAGACCAAGAAAAACCGCCAATTTTTTAACTAACCCGTCCGGGTCATTGCATAATGAAATTTTTTATTTTTCTAATTACCCTATTCTACCTAAATTATGCACCAATTTCTTCTCCACTATATTAATAAATAAGATGTTAATGTAATGAAATATAATAATTTATGTTATTTTTTACAATAATTAATTGATAATACTAATAGTCTCGTACTTATTTTGCTAAATACATTCGTGATGGTGATAATTTTTTATTATATATTTAGTTTTTTGTTTGATTTCTACTTGTAATATAATATTTATTTATTAGAGTGTAATATATTAATCTCGTGACAAAATTATTATAATATTTATTTATTAGAGTGTAATAATCATAATTTTATGTTATATTTAACAAAAACAAACTTAATCGGTTTGACATAAATTAACCCACCTGTTCAACTACCGAATTATCGACGAATTATCGGTTGAACCAACAACCCGGTGACCCACCTCCTTATCCGAGTCGAGTCTGATAAGTATGCAAAATTGGTTAATGTATAATTTTAAAACAAGAAGTAAAATTCATTTGAATGTACTTAACTCAATTTTTGAGCAAGCCAGGGAAAATACTAAATAACAGATTGTCAAAAACCCGAATACTGGTTAAGAAGAATCTGTACAACGCGAAGGGCAGTATCTGATATTATAGTCGAGTTCTACAGTACCATTAAAAAATTATTCGTTTCTAACGAAGAAAAAGGAGAATAAGATACAAACGATAAAGATACAAGCATTTTTGTTAACAATTTCTCCCTTGCATTTTGTCTCTATTCACAAGCCAATTTGGTGTCAAAACTGCTTAAGCAGATAGCGAAAGCCTGAAAAGCAGACAGGGGATATCGATAATCCATGGTGAACATATCTTTACTGACCTTGCCGAATTGGAGAATGATTTTATCATGGTCTGACTGCACTGGCTGGGATGTCGTAGGTGCGTTAGCTACTGGTTGTGTAGCAGCAACCAACTGAAAATTCTTGACTGATGCAACAGTCACCCGTCCTCGAAAATTGAGGCACCAGCATTGTAATTGTTCGTGCCATCTGGGTGCCTTGTTCTTCAGAACCAAGGGTCTCGTTTTACCATCATCATTGCCCTCCTTGGATAACCCAACAACATCAGAAAATCGAGAGCTGCTGAACTCGGTCGAGTGATCAAGAGATTTTGAGAAAGAGGTGCTCCGAAACGAGTCCTCGAGGGGCCTTGGAAGAAGCTCGGGCTGTCCAGGCACTACACCGCCATGGTCGAGGGACGAGGCAGGAATCGAGTGCATGACACAGTGCATCCTGCGTGGACCTCGTGTCCCGAGCACATTCAGCTCATATTTGATTTGAGCTATGTTGTAGTTGCCACTTGGTACTTTTGGAGATACTTTCGTGGAATTGAATCGACGGCTTGTTCTACCAGGTGGTGAGGTTTGTGAACAAGCATGTGGAGGCTGTGTGTCATATATTATGAATTTCGTACCGAGAAAATTTGATCTGCAACAAGGGGTAAGCTTTTGATATTAATAATTGAGAAATCCCACATTAATACTGTGGGTCTACGGCAGTAAGTCAAGGATATCCAAAGTGACATGGATGAAGAGTATAAAGAAATTAAAACATGCAAGTTAATGTACAGATTAATGAAAAGGGGAAAAAAAAAAAATGCACAATTCTCTGGAAAGTCTTGAATCCACTATATTCAACCAAGATATCAGTACCAAACTTATCCGGACCACAACTGCGAAAATATGATAATGTTTGAAAAACTCGTTCACATTCAAATACCAGAAGAAAAGCCCACCGTAAAGATTTTATAGAAAGAATGGCAGCTTGTAAACAAAAGCATCATCAATAAATTAGGACAGTTCTCAAGAAATAACAATGTAATTTGCGAAAAAGAATAACATACAAAGGTAAGACACACGAGTTTAATGAACTTCCATCAAATATTTACCTCAGTTTTCCAATATATGTGCTGCTCGATCTAGAAATGTTATCTGCATCCATTGAGATTACGTACTCTGTACAAGTAGTCCTACGAGTTCTTTTAGCAGAGAGAAGGAACTTCCCATTTTCAACTAGCAAAGCTGATAAAATTGAATATCAACTTACATGAGAATGGTCACAAACAGCAATAAACACCTCAAGGGGGAAAAGTGCAAAGACTAGGATCTGTCATAAGAAAAATCAATATGTCCTACTAGAATCTGCACAAGACTATATGCTGTTCATCACAACTGTCTATGCAGTCAAATATGCTGTTTATACAATACCACTGATAAAATATTTGACCTATACTGCGTAACCACTTATACATGGCACATAATATTGAGGAAGCGTCAACATATTTGTTTCAACAATTTCTTTAACACTTCTACGGAATCACTCTTTGCCAGATTTGTATTGTTAGGATATTCAAATACAATTTTCTTAACTTTATAATATGAAAAAAAAAAAAAAAATACGGGAAGACAATAAACTTCAACAATAACCAATAAATCTAGCTACATTTTCTCCATCTTACTTATGACGCGAAGTACACATACTCATATACTTTCAAGGAAAGAAAACATCATGCTAATATATAGATCTTGGCAAGATTGCCGATTAGGTACCATAAAAATTCAAAAAGACAAGCCCATAAAATAGCAAAGTAGAACCCAAAAGGTATATATAATACTTACCAGGACTAAGACACAAGAAAAGACGGTATGTTAAATTAGATTTATCCCTCTTTATGAAACACTGAATAGTTCCATCACGCGGCCCTGGCTGTAAAGGCAAATAACGGTAGATTCAGTATAAGCTTTTTGCAAAAAGTAGTTAACGTGCTATCTATAGTGTCAATGAGAACGTATTATTGTAAGAAAGGAACGACCTCAAAAGACAGAAATGTAAATTCAATTTCACGCAATATGTAGGTATGACTGAAGTGAGAAGTCACCTGCTTTAAGGAAACTGGAAATGTGAGCTTCCCACAAAATTCCGGACATTTAACAATTTCCTTGCACATGCTCCTCCATGACCTACAAACGGCAGCACATGCAACTACATGCTTTCGAGCAGGCCATTCACTCTCACTCTCTTCCAACCTTCTTATTACATCAAAAAGAAGTTCCGGTGGGAGATTAGCCCAGCGACTATTCTGAAGCACCAAAGGCTCATTCAAGTAGTGAAATGAACCGTGTGATTTTCCCCTATGATGACCGGACAGCCTTACGTTAAAACTCCGCTGGGATAAGCTCCCTATACCATCTCTTATATCTCGAGCTATACTGCGGAATGACATTTAATCCCCAAGCTGTGAAGTTGGAACTAAAATGGAGTTAAATATAGCTCGTTTTCTTGATCCTTAATTTTGAACAAGTCTCTTCCACTAAATTATAGTTCACTTGACGTGTGAATTTGGCTGTGAATGAGCAAAAGCTAATTAAATTTCAGCAACTACAACATATCCAAAAAGAAAAGAGTAAAGGAATAAAGGAGAAGGAGAGAAAGACATTTACAGATAAAAGATAAGGAAAGAAATGAAAAGAAAAATGAGGGCTGATGTGAATAGAAAAAGACAATTCCATATGGACCTTAAAGTAGAGTGAATCACAACACTTTTAATCTTTTATAACATACAACTTTTCTAGATTCCATATGTTGCAAAATAACCACAAAATTGTCAACAGCAGATGAAACTATGAAGCTATATCAAAGAAACAGAAACATATTATTCGGAGCTTCGAATATGATTCTCGACTTATGTTTTAAGGTGTAAATATGAAGTATACTCCAGTGCTCGACACTATTAAGAAAGAAAAATAAACTAAAATTATGTTCAACCACTGTCCAGATGGTAATACTAGGTATCAAACATTTAGTAATAGAGTTAACAAATGCAGCAAAATTATAATCATATAAAAAAACAATCTTCGATGGTAGCCAAAAGAAAGAAGTATCTAACCTGCTATAAGGGCTTCAAGAAGAGTGGAGCTTCTTTGGAAATCTACAAAAACTGCTAAAATAACATAAATTTTGCTGAAATATCACAAATATTAGCCCAGAAATCTTCAAAGGCCACAAATTTTACTACAATTTCTCTCCAAAATTACCAAAAACAAGTGTTGAGCATATCCCCCAACGGAAAACAGAAGAAAAAGTGAATATTAACAGAAGGGTAAAAATGATAACTCCCAATTAGACCCAGAGAACTAAAAAACAGCTAAAATCCACAAGAATTCAACCTAATTTGGCAAAAATAATAAAGAAAAACCCAAATGTGAAGAAAAGTTTGACCTATGACACAAAAACATCTGAATCATGAAAAATTATAAGGTGAACAAAATGAGATCAGAGATCTATATCTCAGAAAAACAAATTCTTGAAAAAACCCAAGTCTACAGCATGTACATACAAATTAAGACCCAAAAATTAAGAGAAGTTTTCAAACAGAAAATAAGCAAATCAAGAAAAGAAAGAAAGAAAGACAGACCTCAAACAAGAAAAAACACACACATATGACCTACTCTTTCACGCACTAAGAGTCACAGAGGAGGGCATCATCTTCCGGACTGTAAGATTGGATTAGACAGAAAATCAGAAGAAAATGAGCATAAAATAAAAATTTATATGAAAAAGTCTATGAGTACTTTATTGTTGTTCGGTACTGGGTTGAATAATGGGGGCTTAATATATTGCCCACTACATCACCATAAACCTGCCTACGAAGCAACTACCGAAGTTGGGATTTTTTTGACTTTTGATGATTTTGTACTTTATCTTTTTTTTTTTTCTTTTTAAATTTGAATTGTTTATAGGAACTTGTTGGCAAAACTATATTTCAACATAATTATAATACTTTTTTTCAACAAAATTATCTTTTTTTGTAATAATTTCATCATTATCAGACAGATAATGCTGAAATTATTTTTTAAATTCTTATAAATTGTGGATTCTATAAAATATGTAAATAATAAGTTATAAATCTAAAAAAATATGTCGATAAAAAGTATGTTTGATCAATTAAGTTATAATTTAAACTTGACAAACTTGCACAAACTATTTAATATGAATGAAACGATGAGTAAAACAAGAAATTTGGAAGTTTTCTAACAAGAAATTTGAAAGTTTTCACAAATGTTTTCAAGGTTGAAAAGTGTGTGTATAATTTATCTTTTGTAATTTTAGTTTTGGGATAAACTAAATTATTAAAATGATGTGAATGCATAAATAAATTGGAATCAAATGAAAGTTTGTAAAATAATAATCAAAATTTCAATTTTGATTTAGAGTAATAATTCATTATATTTATCTGTCTTACGATAATATTCTAAAAAGCGTAAAGCGTAATGCAAAATACGTGGCTAGACGTAAAAGTTGAGTTTTAAATTTTTCGAGTCTAGACGAGATTTAGGTGAGAGCGAGATAAAGGCAAAACGAGGACGATGTGTGCCTAGGCGAAGCTTACGCGAACTTTTTAAAACAGTGCTGATGAATGATAGTTTTGAGAGAGAATAATTAGCAATTATATGCCTTGCTAATTACATGTTTTAAAATATATTTTAGCATTAATATAAATAGCTTAAAGGAGACACCAACCCAAAACTAATATCGAAAATTAAATAATTATTTTGTTATATTAATTAAATAGAAAAACTCACTTAAGTTATCTTGTCATTTTCACGATATTTTTATGAAATTAAAGATTTTATAAAATAATTAATATACATTTTAAAATAAATTCCATCTCTATAAGACCAACTGGAATTGTCAATTTAAAACTTTTAGGCCATTTTTTCAATAATTTTTCTTCTTTCTTTTACCAATCCCTTCGTAGGTATTTCCAATTATTTATTTATTCTTTAATACGTATAATAGTTTAACTTCTTTACATTATTTATACTTATTAAACACGTTTAAAAGTTAATTTGAAAAAAGAATTGAGTAAAAAATTAATTTAAAAAAAAATAAGTTTTCTAATTTAAAAGTAGATTTAAAAAAAAGAGAGAAAAATGAAGTTTGACGTACTTTTTAGTAGAACCAAATGAATAATGATATTTATAGTTGTTCACTACCGGTAATTATCTTACGTAGCATTACTCAATTAGATGAATTATTCATAATTAATGACTATAAATATATTACTCAATTAGAGTAAATAATTCATCTAATTGAGTAACGCCACATAAGATAATTATCGATAGTGAGCGATTATGAATAACATTATTCTATTTTTAAAGACTAAAGTGAATTAATTTTTGTGGTTAATTTTAAATTTATTTTTAATATTATATTGATTTTTATATAGTCTAGAAAATCATGAATTGAACGGAAAAAATATAATTTTTTTTTGTAGTTTATTAAATATATATATTTTTAGTGAGAATCTTATCTTATATATTCTTACATAATACCCTCCAGACACAGCATTACACGTAAGCTTCTGTGACTATTTATTAGTAGGCCAACTACTCCTGACTTCCATTAAGACATGTTTTAAATTACATAAAAATATTTATAAATTAGTTAAATATTATTTTTATTAATATATTTTTAAGATTCACAATTTTTATTTACTTTTTATTCGCACATTTCGTAAGACTCACTATTTATAATCTATAAAAAAACTATATCAAACAAAAACTTAGACACATGAAATTCGCCTAACTTGTTCGATCCCGTATTAATGTTTTAAATAGTTCCACAAAGCTCAAATTGTATAGGACTTACAAATGTCTGAATTTCGTGCTAGTCAAGACCTCCAAAGCTTGTTTTTTGGAATTACGGGTCGAGTCGAGCAGAATTGTTGAACTTCAATAAAAGTAATTAATAATAGATATTATATAATTAATAATAAATATTATATTATGAATAGTCACTAAAGAAAAGGGTGGAAAGACTTGGGGAGTTTCCTAATAAGTGAGTTTTGAGATTACTTTAAAGTCAATGTAGCAAAGGGATTCAACTAAAAGAAGCTTAAGAGGAAACATGGGTGAAATGACTTTTATGAGCTATCACATTAATGACCTTATTACATGTGAAATTAGTGGATTAACTGTCAAAAAGCTAAAAATATATTTATAGATAAAATGCTAATATGTCTTAGGTACTCTTTCAAATTCAAATAAGACAGAGGAGGGAATACAAAAAAATCAATAAAAAGTTGAAAAGTCGTAGTGTGCTCGCGACACCTCAAGTTCTAGTGACTCAAGTACCACCTAATATGATTTTATATGATACGGATAATGATTTAAAGATTTACTTTGAACAAACAAGGTCAAAATATGATACACAATTGAGGAAAAAGCTAGGGTTTAAAGCTCGTCATTTTGGAAGATATTATTAGACTTATTAAATGATCTTAAATAATTTTAGAAAAATTAAGCAATCAAATATCTTACTCCATTTGTCTTATAAAAATAGACTTACTTCTATTTTTACACACATTAAGAAAATTTAGTTATTATAGTTGGAACAATAATTTTTACTTATATTTTTCCTAATATATCCTTACAAATTAATATAATAGTACTTTATATTTGTTGATAACAATGCACATTAAATAGAACATATTAGAAAACTAAAAAATTTATTATACTATCAATAATGAAAGTGATTTATTATTGTGACTTTATAAAATTACTAAAATCAACATTAATTATAATAATATTTTTTGGTATTATTATTATCATGAGTAGTATTACTTTTATAACAATATATAATATTTTGAAATAATTTTTCAAAACAATATATTCACCAAATTATTTTAAAATAAAAATAATAAACATTTATTAAATCTCAAAATTTAAGAAAATCACAAAACAAAAAACATAGTTATATATTACAAAAATCAATTGAATTTAAATTTGAATCATTCGTGGAGATGCACTATATTTAGAATATTAATAAATATAAAACATAAAATAAATTACTTTAATTAACTGAGATTAAAATTGATACTTTAATAATAAATAAGTAAAAAAATTAAAAGTAAAATATGAAAAACTATCATTTTGTTACTTCTCAAAATCTGCACAAATGGTAGTATGATACATATTATTTTATAATTATTTTTTAAAAATTTATCAAACGCTTCCAGACAATCAGGAGTTAAATTTTAGAATCAATCAAAAACGGACCCCCAAAACTACTACACTTGTACTTTCATAAACCACCAACCAAATCGTTCAATTACTTGAAAATGGGGATAATTGAAATAGTAAGGCCATGTAGCACCACAACACAATGGCATTAAATGCCATAGAGTCTAAAGAGGAAACAAATATCTCACAATTACTTGAAAAGGGAGATAATTGAAATAGTAATGCCATGTAGCACCACAACACAATGGCATTAAATGGTATAGAGTCTAAAGAGGAAACAAATATCTCACAATTCAAGATGACAGGATGTGAATTCAGTGTAGAACAATACGAAGCAGAAAGAGGTTTTACAATCTCAAAATTACACAGTAAGTGTACAATAGAAGTACGTAATTAGAGAACGAGAAGTAATGAACATTCTATTATTAATATAAACTTGTAGAACAGTCGTTTTTATTAATACTTATTTTTCTGATTTATGATCATATAGAAACGTAGCCCTTAACTTCTCAGTAGTCCCGAGATACATCTGCCCAACTGAGTTCATGACACCCCAAGATGCTTTTATTGAGTGAACTTCACAGCTTCAACTCTCATTCGCTTCGACTCCTGCCAATGTCGACAAACCATCAATTAACTTCACAAAAGGGTATAAAAGTACCAACATGCATATTACAGTTTCTGCAGATATCAGCAAAAATTTGATTTCAGATGCTCATTAATGATTTTAATCCGACCTCGGATTCCATAAGAAGTAATATACTTGCACATATCTAATCCAATTTTGAGACGGCATGTAAAGAAAGTAAAAAGAATTGAAACCCGCATAAGCTCGATTCAATAGAGTTAGACAACTTGATCATAATTATGTATAATTTCTTTTAAGTTCGTTTTATGTAGCAAAATGGCTTCAAATTCTTTCCGAATATAAGGTTTATTCATATTTTCACAAGAGAGAGTGCCCCAACTTCAACCCATATAGAAGAGTAGTTCTACTCATGTCAATTGGTATGTATCAAATAACTCAATTGGGTGATGAACCTGATATCTCGGCCATCAAATGAGGCATTTGATTTGGTTTTGGAGTTAAATTCTATTAGCAAAAAAAGAATGCATTTAGTTCAAATGAACCTTGTTTCTCTTTTCTTGCATTTAGCCAATTTATTATTATTATTTTTTTTGTTGGGGGGGGGGGGGGGGGGGGGGGGGGGGTGCGCGCAAAGGCATTGAATAAATGCAAGTTGGAGAGAGATGACACTAGGGAAAATCAAAGATGCAACAAAAAGTGGGTTGGGAAGGGCAATTCTTTTTTTATTTTAGAAAATATAAGGAAAATTGTTAATGACATTGACTACAAAATGCTGATAAATTTATGTGTACTATTTTTTCTCCTTCACCTCAGGCAAGGGGAAAAAGAATGTTTCATTCACAGAGATAGAAATTTCAATAAACAAGCCAATAGATCAATCTTCAAGTTGCTCAAGCTCAGCTTCACATCATAAACAAGCCTGCTTTGTGATTATTCGGATCAATAGGTCTGAAATTGAGCTCAGCTTCATCGAGTTTTTGAGAAGTCGAGCTCGAGCAACTTGGTTCATTATACTATACCCAGTGCTTTTTAGAAAAGCCCTAATCATCCCCCCACCACACCCCCATCAAATATATTGATAGTAAAGAGTATCCATATTAGCAGAAAGCACAATAAACAATGATTCTAAAGCAGAAAAGGAGAACACGTCTTAATTGGGGAAAATACCTGGACTGCACCGTATCCGGCACTTGGCCTCGCAACGCTGCATAAGCCTGGCTAATATATACAGAAAAATGAAAATCAGTATAGATTAAACAACACAAAAATGAAAAAAAAAAAAAAAACCTAAATTTCACGTACTGTTAGGATTAACGCAGCCCGTTGAACAGGAATCGAAGCAGTCTATTCCTTGAGATTCAACGTTCTCCATATTTGCCGAAAACACGAGCAGAACTGTCGCTAAAACTATTATCATCATCTTCTTCTCCATTTTTCCTCAATTGTACTATCTAGATTTGCACTTCCGGAGTACAACTGCCGAATGCTTCTATTTATAGAGGTAGTTTGACAATTGAGCGAATTTTTTGACTAGACCATTTTAAAGTCAAATTAAAAAAAGCCTGCCATCGCCCGCATATCCGCAAAGGGGAGGGATGGTAAATGCTCAACGCGTTTGAATGTAGGGTTCGACTCTTAAAATATTGGATTTGTTCCTTGTGGAAAGCGAGAGTTATTGAGATTTGCTCATGCTTATATAATTCCCTCCACCCTGACTGCTGGGAGGTACATCCTGTGATTTACCTCCCCCATGTGGCTCCAAGGCAGGGGTGGTGGGGGGCCCTTTGGAGTTGGGGGTTATCAACCTTTTTCCGAACCCAAAAAAAAAAAGAAGCCTGCCATCTGGCTTAAGGATGGAGCATCGTATGGGATTACTGTTGCTGGGACTAGGGAAAATGCAGTTAGAAGGGTAATCCAACCGATTATGTAAAGGTAATTACACTATGGGACTTGATCTATTGCTCCCGGTGGACATTCTTATAATGTCCATCGGGAGCCTTATACTCAAGTAATAAGTGTTTTACACTTGTCCCGGGGACCTTACACTCAAGCAATGAGTGTTTTACACTTGTCCCAGTGGGCATTATAAGAATGCCCACCGGGAACAATAGATCAACACCCATTATATTAATGGTACACTTTTTATTATTCATACCACGTTTTAATTGCAATAAAAATCTCTTAACTTTTGATATTTAAATACTTATGTCTCTAACTTTTTTTTATCGTATTTTTATAATTAACTTTCATTTAGTTTTTACATCTTGTCTCGTATGAAAATTTTTGACTAAATATTCTTCTAATGTACATTGAAATGAGGAAAAAATATTTTGTCAAACTTTTTTATTTGTTATTTATTTTGATTATGTAAAAAATATTAGAGGCATAAAATTTTTTTAGGCCCTCCTAGTTAATTTTTAGACAAAAATCATCATCAGACAAATATAAGATGTACAAATTAATAGTTTGATGATAAAAATTTACTAAAATAAAAATGTTAGACATAAATATAATAGTGACTAATAGTTAAAAACTTTCATTGCAATTAAAGTGTGGTGTACTTAACAAATAATGTTGTGGTAATATAACGTTAGTCAATTTTTATAAGTGAATTATCGAGTATATCTGTCTTTTATTTTTTGTTTATTTTATTTCAAATAATTTCAAATTCATTTATGTTGGTTATATACTATTGTAAAAAAATATAAAATATAAAATTTGACTATTTTGTAAAAAATTTAACATCTCATTAATCTCAAAACAAGGTTCAAATAAGTATAGAAAATCTTATTTTGAGGTTAGAATCTAACTCATTTAAATTATTATATGTGGTTATTTTTTTTTTTTTTTAAATTTATAGTAGAAATTGTAAATTTTATAGTATAAATCATAAAAATATGTATACATTTGAGAATGAATTATAATTTTTAAATTTCTATAAGAGTGAGTCTATTTGAAATGGGTTAAACCAATTTATCATATGTAAACGAGTATTAACAAACTATGGATTTAGTCTATTAACTTAACAAAGGCCTGTTAACAGACTGTTAACAGAATGATCCGTTAATAGACTATTTATTAACAGACTTACATATGAGAGTATTTAAATTATTTATTTGTAAAAGAGATATTTACAACTTAAATTTTATTAGTTATGTTATTTTCTGATTTGTCATGTTTGACGTGATCACAATTATGAAATTATGAAATTAAAACATTGAAAAATCATTAAAAACAATTAAAAACATTTAAAAACAATTAAAAACATTTACACTTAATTATAAATATTTAATTATGGAATTAAAAACATTTAAAAATCATTACAAACAATTAAAATCATTTAAAAAGAATTAAAAATCATTACAAACAATTAAAATCATTTAAAAAGAATTAAAAATCATTACAAACAATTCAAACACTAAATGTGACATAGGGGACTTGAATTGCTGACCTCCTTAAGTTGAAAACTCGTTCCTGGCAACTTTGGAAAAGAACCACGTTTTGTTAAAAACACGTGAAAATTGGTTAAATCATCATCATTTTGCATGGCGTAAAAAAAAAAAAAAAAAAAGAAGCCGCATTGAAGAATCGAAACCCAGACCTCCCATTTGCAAAACGCGCATTTTGCCATTTTGGAAAATGCCATTCTTTTGTACAGAAAACACGAAAACAGCCGTTTTCCATTTCTTTTGTTATTTTTTTGCGCGTTTTGGAAATTTGTTTTTCAAAATAGGTTAAGTAAACGTGTTTTCACTATTTTCAAAAATAGAAAATAGAAAATGGGTTGAAAACAACCAAGAAAACATGCCCTTAGCTTCTTCAGGAGACAAAAATGAGCAAGAAGCTAGTGCACTCCAAACAGTAAGAATCGAGCCTACTAGTGCTAAATAATTTAGTTTGAGATCGTATTGAGAAAGATGGACTAAATGAGCTAGAAATATACATAGATGCTTATCCTCGTCCAATTTTATTAAATCCAAATCAATAATGATAATTATATGTCTTCTTCTCCTCTAAGTGCGACGACAGCAATGATGGAGACCTGCAAAAGGTGGTGGGGCTTTGTCACCCGTTTCCACTCCAGCATGAGAATTAGTATAGTATAGATTCAAATATGCAGGGTAACAATATTGAGTATGTATGTTATATTTTTACGTTGAGTGATGATCTCCTATTTATAGGAATGACCCGTAGCTATATTCACAATAGTCATTAATGGCGGGTGCCTTTTCATCTTCTTCATAATTAGGATTTAATATGGGACGTTTCGTCTTCTTCAACTGCTGGTGTTTCATATTCTCAATGGATATGGGTGACTGTTGTTCTATCTACTGTAGGCGGGCATATGAGGACAATAAGGCGGGCAGACCGACGAGGCGGGTAGATTACTTAAGTCATGCGTCCACAGGAGAGCAGCAGTCATTTACCAAAGTATAATCATATTTATCATCATAAGCCCCTCTACTTTTCATGGACTATTGTCAATGAGAAGTAGAAATATTGCCTTTTAATCATCTACCTTTGACCAAAACTTTTGAAAAATAAATCGTGTAATAAATAATTCATTATTTATTTACAATAAAAAATATATGGTAACTAATTGACCAAATATGGAATAAATATTTTGGGCCTAATCTGAAATTGATATGGGCTTAGATCTTAGCCCCATTTAGAAGATTTTTTTTTTTTATATATATAAGAGAGGTAGAGGGGATATTATTTGTAGTATTTCCATATCTCTCAGTTTGGCTGGAATTCTCTTCAGACTGGTCTCCTCTTTTCTGTCTAATTCATATAGGTTTTTCCTTCTTTCATCGTCTAAGGTAATTTTTTCATTCTTGTGCCTTTTTCTTCGAAAAAATTTCGGCTTTCTTCTTAGATGTATAAAACGGTGGTCACATCTAGTAGTGGTTATTCAACCAATAATTTTAACAACAGTCCCTCTTATCGCGCCCTATCTATAGGAATAGATGATAATTTTTCACCAATTGAAGAATGGACATTTGTTAGTTCTTTAGGACGTGGTGGGCCTCGATATTTGAATGATCTTGTTGATGAACTTGATGCAGGTCCAGACGAAGAAAATTCATTTATAACTCAAAATTATTCTACCCAGGACGAAAACGGGACGGGGCGGCACTCAAGCCCAATGCCCGCCGAGGTAGCCCGCCCCTAGCTAGGGACGGGCGGCCAGGCTCGCCCGCTTTTATCTGATATTGACCATATAATTGACTTTTCATCCTCCAATGGATTGGTAGATTCTGATGCCGATTCTTCTACAGTGTCCCGCCCACTCAATATTCAAACTGAACATTCTCCAAGTGGCAATTTGATAGAATTAGAAATACCAAACGATGCCAGTATTTACAATTCAAAAAGTTTTATGAAAATGTTGAAAAAATATGAATTACCTCCCGGCCATATATACCGAGTTCCCCATTCTAGTGAAAGAATTTCAGGATCGGACCATTTGGAGGTGGTAGTTTACCGTGATAGCATGACAGCTGGTTTAAGATTTCCTCTTCATCCTTTATTTGTTTCTTTTCTCAACGAATTTCATGTCACTCCTGGCCAATTGACCCCTAATTCTTGGCGCATTTCAACTTACTTTTTATATTTGTGCCTTATAAATAATATCGAGCCATGTTTAAGGCTTTTTAGAAGTGTATTTGACATGTATCATGTGCTTGGGAGTAACTGTTACACGTATATTCAACTTAAGGTAAAATTGTTAGTACCTCATTTTTCCAGTTCAAATAGCGGTTGGAGGAGACGTTTCTTTTTTGTTCGACCTGAGGTAGGACAGTTCCCCTTTAGAACTTGTTGGAGAACTCCTTTTTGCAAACACTTTAACGAGCCCCTGGATCTTGATCATGAATTGAAAACACGATTAGATAAGCTTTTACGCTTGACGCCTCCGGGATCACAAATGAGCGAGGTGTTATCTAATGAGAATTTGAGGCGGGTTCACATTGGATCACCTGAGGGTAGGCTACTTTTATGTCTTTATTCTTTTTGGACTCTTTATTTTTGCCTGCATTTGTTTCATCAATTTCTATTTTTCTCACAGATATGGATAATTTCGACTTTGGAGGCATGATGGATGTGGTAGGATTCGCCACTGATGCTGAAGACCCGTCTTTATCTCCTTTAAACAAAAAGAAAAGGCGGGCTGATAAAAGAAAAGCTATTGCTGAGATAACAGTTGCTCCTCGCTCCGCGTCGCGCACTACCAGGGTTAATGATGCCCATGCTTTCAAGGAGTTTGGATTTCCTCCTGTTGATTCGACTGTTGAAGCTGAGATTATGTTAGGCTGTGTGAATGAGAAGCTCATTGATAATTTAAAAAATAAAGAAGCAGCTGCCATGTGTCGTATTATGTACACCAACCACCGCAGGGTAAGCTGTTATATTTTGATAACAGTCTATTGCTTTCTCACTTAACTTTTATCTTCTATTTAATTTCGATTTCTTCTGTTGTATAGATGCTTGTTATGGAGGAGAAAGCATTGCGTGATTTGGCGAAATTTGAAAAGTGTGCAGCCGATAAAGACCTCGATAAGAAAAAAGCCGTAGCAGAGATGCAGTCTTTGTTTGACAAGGCAACAGCTGCGTCTAAGAAAAAAGATAATGAGAATTCTCTCCTTCAAAAAGAGGTAGACCAACTTCGCAAAAAGTTGGAGATTGCAGATGATGAGGCCATAGCACGGTACAAGTTGTCTGCCGAATACAAGGGTAGCTTACACATGTATGGCGCAGAATCTTTGAAGGCCGCTATCAAAATGACCAAGGAGTGGCTGGTTGATGGTCATCCGAAGATAGACCCAGATGAATTTGATAGGTATATGAGGAAATGTCGAACTGCAGACTTAGCTGCTCAGAAAGTTAAAGTAGCTAACCATGGAGGGGTTGGATCTCAACCTGCAGGCTCTCGTGATGATTAAACAATAGTTTTATTTATTTTAATTTCATGGCGGTTGTCCCGCTTAATTATGAAAATTTTAATATTCAATCTATTTCCTTTCAAATACCGTTGATTACTGCAAATTTCAGTTTTGTATGTTCGTCATTAAACATACATCATTAATAAAATTGTTTTTCACTTTAAAATTTGTTGGTTGCAATGTATAACATATTATTTATACCCTCCCCCAAACAAAATAAGAAAGTGAAAAACACGTTAAAAATAATCGAATGGCTAGGTGTGTTTTGCGTATCAAGGAATTTCTATTCATGTGGGAGATTGTTAGAAATTGGTTTAAATATGTCGAGAAATTAACTAAGTGTTAAAAACAACGAAAGTGACTTCGTGTCAATTTGGCCAAATATACAAGACCTGACCCAATCTGTTTAGGCAAATTTGTTTGCCACTTCGACGCTTCGGGGGCAACGCCCCCGGAAAGAAAATTCAGATTTATCTGCATGTTTAAATGGTATATTTGGCATTTCAAAACCAATTTCGAATGAATGAGAAATTAGGGGCTAATAGGGTGGGTTTTCGGGTACCCTAGCCCCTTGCTGGGGGCGGGCGTCCAGCCCCCTTTGAGGGCAGGTGGGCGCCCTGCCCCCTTAGGGGGCGGGTCTCCAACCCCCTTTGGGGGCGGGCGTCCAACCCTCTTAGGGGGCGGGTGGGCGCCCTGCCCCCTTTGGGGGCGGGCGTCCAACCCCTTTTGGAGGCGGGCGCCCGTACGCCCCCCCCTTTTCTTTTTTAGCGAACTTTTGATTAAAGATCACTACCTGAATAGGGTTATTATCTTTCTTTTCGAGCCATAGACTTATCGCCTTGGTCTTTTGATTAAGGTTCATCACTTTACTTTTCGAGATATAGGCTTATCGCCTTGGTATTTTGATTAAGGTTCATCACCTTAATTTATAAGATATATGCTCATCACCTTACTTTTTAGGACATAGGCTCATCGCCGTACCCATCGATTTATAGGCTTATCGCCTTGTTCATTTCATTAAGGTTCATCACCTCAATATGTTGAATAAGGCTCATCGTCTTAATTTTGGATACACAGGCTCATCGCCTTGGTATGTTGAATAAGGCTCATCGCCTTAATTTTGGATACACAGGCTCATTGCCTTGATCTCTGAGATTTAGGCTCATCGCCTTAATATTTTAATTAAGGCTCATCGCCTTGATGTGATTGTAGTAGTAGTTGAAGAAAAATTCGTATTGCCCGATAAAACCTTAATAGAGACCATATCAAGTAATAAATGGTTGCCGTAGGTCGAGTTCAGTAGGTGCACCAGGACTTCTCAGCGAGGTTGATCCTTCCGTAGCACCCTCATCATCCGTCCGCGTGGGCATTTTATTGAATTGGAAATCAAATGTAGGAGTACTTATTTATACAACTACATATACTTGCTTCTATAGAAAAAGAAAAGTGATAAATTACTGATAATATTTCTTCAAAACCTGACCTTCAGCTATCACCACTTCCTCAGTAAGTTCCAATGGTTCGATTCGTGCTTTAGGTTGTTCGATATCAAGCATCATTATCGTATTTTTGAGAAGTATACTGTCTACATAACACCTTCTTGATGCTTGCTGGTCACCTCTCACACATCCTACTCCACGACTAGTAGGGAACTTCATCACCTGGTGGTACGTGGAAACCACAGCCCTAGCTGCATTCAAAAGTGGGTGACCATAAATCGCATTGTAGGCCATAGGAGCTTTTACCAACAAGAAGTTAGTCATTATCACCACATTAGTTGGGTAAGTACCCAAAGTCACCGGTAATTCAATAGTTCCCTCTGGTATAACGGTGGCTCCTCCAAACCCATGGAGTGGAGTGGTGACAGGTTTGATCTTGCTAGGTGATATCTTCAATCCTATGAAAACTCCCCAGGACATAACGTCAGCTGCACTACCATTGTCTACTAATATCCTCTTCACATCAAAATCTGCAATGTCAGCTACTATTACTAAAGCATCATCATGTGGGTAAGTAACATCTTTTAAATCCTCATCATTGAAAGTGATATTCTGGCTAAACCTTCCACTTTTATCTACCGAAATAGATCTATTAGCCCGGGAATAGTTCTTCCGTGCTGAATTAGAGTCACCTCCCGCGGCAATACCACCAACTATGACATTTATAACACCAGCGCGAGGAGGTGGTGGTTGTTGATATTCAGCCTCTTTTCCCTTTTCTTTATCTGTTTTCACGAATTTGGATAGGTATCCTCTTTTTATAAGTCTTTCTATTTCCTCCTTCAGCTGCTGGCAATCCCCCGTATCATGTCCATGATCTCGATGGAATTTACAATACTTGGTCTCACCTCTCCTATGTGGTGGCGCCCACATCTTTTTGGGCCATACGAGTTCTTTCATATTTCGGATCTCCATCAGGACGTTAGTCCTGGAGGTGTGCAGCGATGTACTATACGCCTCAATTCCAGTACTAGTCCGATTAGGACCTGGGTGGACTATTTTTTGCTTGCCTCTGTCTTCTAGGGGCCTTGGTTCGTCTCGGTTCTTTCTTTTGTTAGACTCAGGTTCTTTTCGATCTTTCATGCCCTTAGTAATGAAAAAGGCCTCTTCTACATCCACATATTTATCTCCTCTCCTTAACAGCTCGTGCATTATATTAGGTGGGTTTTTAGAGAGTGACATTTTGAATGGATGACTGCGAGTTCCATTCATCATAGCAGTGACTACAGCAGACATCTGTAGATCCTTAATTCCTAAAGTGGCCCTATTGAATCGGGTAATGAAATCTTTCAATAATTCATCTTTGTCTTGGGTCAATTGTAATAGACCGAGAGCAGTTTTCTTTGCACGTTTGCTACTAGCAAAGTATGCAGCAAACTTCTTGAAAAAATCATCAAATGTGCGAATTGACTTTGGGGGGAGAGTAGCTACCCAATCCCTGGTTTCACGCCTGAGTGTGGGTGGAAAGGCCCTGCACATGATTACGTCAGGGGTAGCCCTCAACCTCATCAAATCGACAAAAGTTCTGAGGTGATCGACAGGGTCAGCTGATCCGTCGTATTTCTCCATCTTCGGCTATTCGAAATCCCGTGGCAATAGAACTGCCATTACTTCTGGAGAAAAAGGGTCTTCTTCCAACACCATAGATTGTTGTCTACTGCATTTTTCAACATAGCCTCAGCTATTTTGTGACTCATCATGTCTTCCGGACGCTGTTCTAGGGTTAACACAGGTGTCTCAACCGGAGTGGGCGTTGGAACCCACGACGGTTTTCCCCAAAGTGGATTTGGACCAGATGCCAGTGAATTGAGGTGAGGTATAGGAAATGGAGCTAATGAACTCGGAACCAACGGTGGAGCTGTTGTCGGTGGTGTTTCCATCGCTGGAAAATTATGAGCCAACGGAGGGGCTCGCGGCGGTGCTTCCGTTGCTGGAAAATTATGATTCTGGGGAGGAGCCTCTGGTGGCAAGGGTCCTAAAGGCGAAAGGTTGGGACTCTGGGATGGAACATCCAGCGGTGAAGGTCCTGCCTGCGAAGGGCCAGGGCCTTGTGGTGACTGAGAAACCGTAGTGTTACGACCCTGGAGCAAAGCCGTTAAGGCCGCCACTTGAGCTTGCAACGCCGTAAGTTGAGCAGCAGAAGCAAACTTTTGCTGTGGATGATTAGTGGCGGCATTAGACTCCGTATCTACATCCCTGACAGGGACTGCTGGGGCCGTTGCATTCTTAGTTTTTCTGGTTCGAGCCATGATTTCTTGTACGGTTTCCAACAGACGGCTCCAATTGATAATTATATGTCTTCTTCTCCTCCAAGTGCGACGACAGCAGTGATGGAGACTTGCAAAAGGTGGTGGGGCTTTGTCCCCCGTTTCCACTCCGGCGTGAGAATTAGTATAGTATAGACTCAAATATGTAGGGTAACAATATTGAGTATGTATGTTATATTTTTACCTGGAGGGATGATCTCCTATTTATAGGAATGACCCATAGCTGTATCCACAATAGTCATTAATGGCGGGTGCCTTTTCATCTTCTTCATAATTAGGATTTAATGTGGGACGTTTCATCTTCTTCAACTGCTGATATTTCATATTTCCAATGGATATGAGTGACTGTTGTTCTATCTACTGTAGGTGGGCATATGAGGACAATGAGGCGGGTAGACCGACGAGGCAGGTAGATTGCTTAAGACAGGCGTCCACAGGAGAGCAGCAGTCATTTACCAAAGTATAATCATATTTATCATCAAATAACACTCTTGATAATTTTGTGCTGATCGCACGAGACTATTCAAAAAATGCATTTGATTGTATTATTGAAAAACTATATGTGAGAAGTTTGAGCTCGAAAAAAGTTGGAATTTTCAACATTTTAAACAAATGATTGAGTTTAAAAATAAATATACGTTCTTCTTAAAAGGATTACAATGTTTTTTATTGGTAAAATAAACAAGTTACTTATTTTAAAAATAATATGAAAGTATTTTCAAATTAAGTAATTTTCTCATTAAAAGTAAAAAATAAATAAATTATCTAAACAAATAAATATCACTTAGCTAAACATGATCTAAATTTGCTTGTTTGCTTAATTTTAAATTATAATTTAAATTGGTTAAACGTACTTTTTATCTACACAATTTTGCAAGACTCACAACTTACAGTTACTTATTAATCACACATTTCATAGAATTCACAATTTATAAGTACTTAAAAAAATAATTTCAATACTACCAAACACACGCTTCGTTACATGGAAATGGGTAGTCTTGGTTCAGTACGACAAATTCACGCATGCTAAGCCATGGCAAGGGTCCACACAGACCAATAAAAAAATTTATACGTATATTAAATTAAAATACTTTAAAAACACACTAAAATATTTCAATATTTTTATTAAAAAAAATTACTTAAATTTGTTTGGTAGAATTTAAAAATTATTTTTTAAGAAATTTTGAAAAAAGTTGATGAAACATATGGTTGAAAAATTGATAAAAATTATAATTTCATGAAATATATGATTGAAAATAAATTTGAAAAAAAAAAATTTTTAAACTCTATCAAATATGTGAGAAATTTTGCAGTAAACTTAAATAAGGAAAATGGAAAATCCCAAAAAGGTCAAAACATTTTATTTCAGCCGAACCACAGCCCACGTGCACCGCATTCATGTCAAATCTCGACGGTCCAACGACTCCAACCCTTTATACTATCATAGAGTTCAGAAAACATTTGTGGGGCGAACCTTGTAAAATGAAAAACTTGTAAAGAAAATAAGGGTACAAAACAATAAACATAAGGGATTTTTGCAATTTTTGTCTTCAATTTTTTTAATTTATGAAAACTAATTTTTATATCATTACACATCTCCAATCTTTTATTTAATTACAAATCCCGTCACTGTTGACAAAAAATAACAAATTTGCCCCCCTCTTTAAATAAATAAAAATAAAAAAAAACTAAAAAAATACAAAATACAAAATACAAAAAAGAGTCCTACAATTTTTTAAAAAGTACAAAATATCATAATTCTCACCTACCCACCCACCTCATTCTCAGCCTCTCTCCACCAACCATCCTCACCACTCCCCCTCCCCAACCACCCGATTGTCGCCGTATATATTAAAACCTTCCACCGCCATATCCAATTCAATTGTAACTTCTCTAGAGTCCTTCATATCGCGTGCGTGATAAACTGTGATCCAACATCATATTTATCATGCTCTGCACAAGTCATCTCCACCATCCTACACCAATAAATTTTCGACATGGACAAGTTTAGAAGTTTCGTTCTCAATCCTCACTTTGTCAAATACAAAGGGTAAATTTTGACACCCATTTTTCCTCACTTTCATGGCCAAATATTGGGTGAGTAAAAAGAATATCGAAAAGGAGAAGAAGAATTTGGAGGAAAATATTTTATGTGTATATATGTGTATGTACATAAATGTACATAGAGAGAGAGAGAGAGAGAGAGAGAGAATTGAATTGAATTGGACATGGAGGTGGAGAATTTTAATATTTACGGCGGTGGGTGGGTCGGTGGGGGTGGTGGGTGAAGAGAGGCTGAGGATGATGTGTGATTGGTGGGTGATGAAGATAATAATTTGTATTTTTTAAAAAGTTGGGGGACTTTTTTTGTATTTTGTTGTTTTTTTTTAGTTTTGTTTATTTAAAGAGGGTAAATTGGTCATTTTGTGTCAATAGGGATGTGGTTCGTAATTAAATAAAAGATTGGAGATATCTAATGCTATAAAAATTGGTTTTGGTAGATTAATAACAAATTAAAAAAATTAGAAACAAAAATTGAAAATTTCCTTAGACGAAAGATCACAACCACAAGGATGAAATTCCAACCTATGACACCAGTCAGTCAAAACTATAGCGAATCCAAATTATAAAAAAGAAATTTAGGGCATGTGTAATAAATATACTGGATTATGCATGAATAATCAAGAGAGGCAAGGACTAGGTACAGCACATTTGTAAATACAATTATCTGCAACCCGATTGTTGCTGGACGAAGCTGCTGTATGGTTAGAAATCTCTATTAGTTTACATTTATATGAAAATAACGGTTTTACAATCCAATACCCGTACTTTGAATTATAAGAATTTTACTAAAACAATGCAAAAATCATATAGTAAACATTTCGAAAATCGCAGATTTTTAAAAATTTTCAGATTTTGATGAATCATATACCATTAAACAATAATTTATTTTCATACAAAAAACAAAACGATTTTCTAGTCCAAGAGTCGTGCTTTGAGTTATAAAAATTTTACTAAAACAACCTTCACCCAATAAGATTCAATGAATCGTCGAAATGCTCGAAGAAGAGTATGGTATCTTAAAAAAACTGTGAAGTACTAAACACAATTAAATAGATACAAATTCAAAACAAATTCAAAAATTCTGTAAGCTGTTCTGAAAATCAAATGCCCCCAACCAAGGGAGCCGCCTACGTTCAGAATGTCCCTCCTTATTCCCGACATGCTACGGTGCTCCAGGGTGGGTAGGAGCGAGTCAAGTCCGAGCAACGGCCACGTTCAGATTGTGTACTCTATCTATGCTATATTTTTAAGAAAAATACACAGTTCTATGGAAATTCAAAATCAAGGACTAAAACTCCATCCAGTGCCAGTCAAACTCAGAAAGCCCATAATTCAAAAAGGAAACAATTCGAACAAATATTTCTTCCTTTGAGTATATATACAAGAAGACGGTATGAAATAAGAAAATGAAACTCAATTCTTGTATATTGTATTGTCTAGTATGGTTTAATACTAAGTACCAAACATGCTCTCAAAACTACTTGGACTAATACAAATCTAGTAGTGCTTGACTTTGGACTAACAGTTAGACCCAAAAAGTCAAAAGTTGCGATATATGCAGTCGTGACACAACTTCAGGCAAGGTCGCGAAAATTAGAGGGCAATCCAGATTTTCGCACGAAAATATGCTCCATTAATTCGGTAAAAGGCACAATAAGAAACATAAAACTCGTAAACCATAGCAAAAACCCAATCATTTAGTCATTATCCTTTGTTGATGCATTCAAAGTTCAACCAAATAAAGCAAGCGGAGATGTTTTTAAGTACATGTTAATGAACTTACTGAAAAAGGGGGACAACAGAAAAAAGAAAAATGTCAAGTTCTGCAGCATGCACCTGGCATAGTGCCTAAACCCACTTTATCATTTGCTATCAGAACCCATTTCCCGGCATGTAAGTTCAAATGCCAAGCGCTCGTTCTCAAGCTTCATCAACTCGTTTTCTTGCTTCATTTTGATCAACTCTCTGTCCTCCTCCTGGCTTGACTTCAGCCACTCAAACTTCTTCATCTCCAGTTCGAGCATCTCTCTTCGTAGTTGCAACATATGCTTTTTCAACTGCAGTGAGCGAGAGACGATCCTCTGATTCTGTTCCTGTTCTCTCTCCACACCCATTGGGGGAACACTATTTGCATTGGCAAGCTCCTTAGGCGATTGAGGATCTGATCTCGTGCACTCTACATAATTTTTAGGACAGTCAAGGTTGACAACACCATGATCTTTTCGCAGTTTCTGCCTCTTTGCAGCCACCGCCTGAATCACATCTTTAGACTCATTTTTGACTTTGAGAGCAGAACGCAGTGACTGTTGAAGAGCCTCGTCGTGAAGAAGAAAAATTCTATTCCTATTATGATATGAGCACATTTCTCGATAAAACAATTGCTTGCAAATTAAAATCTTCTTAGCCTCCTCTTTCGTTTCATTAGAAATGTTAATCGATTCCAGAACCGCAGGGTTTTCAACAACCTCACACGAAGTTCTTCTCCCTAGTATATCATTAAGTCTCCTATACTTCTTGTTCAGATCATTGAATTTATCCTCACACTGTTGAGGTGACACAATATAACCTCTTTCAACCATGGTGTTGGAAATAGCCCTCCACTTACCTTTTATCAGAGGAAGAAACAGATTCCTTCTTTCTCTGTTATTAGCATCAGATAATGCATCTTCCTCAACATAAGAAACAGCTGTTATCAAAAGCTTAACCATTTCATCCGTCCATTTTATCCTCTGCCACACGGGTTCCCTTTTCTCTGCGCCTACTTCATTCTGCTCATTAAGAGCGCCTAGAATATTCATCCATTGACTGTTTCCTGAAAAATTGTTCAACCTCTCGTCTTTGTTTCCATCAAGCAACGGCATAGGTTGATCAAATTTTTGCATGCTGCCAACCTGAAAAGAGAAAGCATCTGGAACTTGCCATGGATAAGGAGCTTGTTGGTGATCGACTCGCATCATATCACCAGGAAGTGATAAGTTAGATTCCATTTTTATTACAATAGCTACCTCAAGCCTTGGAAATTCTCCCTAGAAAGCATAAATTAACCTTATTACTTCACGTCAAAAAATAAAAGAAGGCAGTTGTACAAACTCACTCAATACAGGAAGAAACAAACAGAAGTATCCACTACTTTGCAAAACAAGCTAATTGATTGGCATAAACTAAAGCAAATAACCAAATCGAACAATAATTTTTTAATCACCCTTTCCTTGATCGTCTAATTGATCTGTGTAAGTAGTGCATATCGATGTACATTATACCAAGTAAAGCATAGATTGTGAAGCACAAAAGAGAAACAGGGGATACTGTATCATGCAAATCATGTACAATGATGATGTGAGATTTAAAGGAAACAGAGATTACCCAAGAAATAATACACCCACAGAATTCTAGATTTGAAATCAAAAGCAAATCTTCTTTTATCACCGGAACATTGATGCAATTTTCTCATATGGGAAAGGCAAGAAATGTCAGTAAGTATCAGGAGTACTTCAGATAACCACATTGTTAACATCGCCATATGGGACCACAGGGATCGAACGATAGGAGAGAAAACAAGTGCCGTTACTTTCAACAACTGGCCAATGGCGAAGCAACCAAGTGGTTTAAGTTGGTCTGCTTCGGGATTGGGACTCCATTATTTTCCAGTAACAATTTTCAACATTGATTGGTAGTACCCAGGACACTCATATATAATGGAAAAATAATGATAATGATTTTGAAGATTTTACAGAAGATCCTGGGCCTTTATTGTTTGTATGTGTTTAATGTTAACTAATGAGTAACTTGTCGCGTGAGGGTTCATATAAGGACTCCAGAATATGCACAGACTACACCAAATTTGGTATTGACACTCTTCACCCTTCAACACCATGATGGCTTAAAGCATCTGACCTTCTTAAGCTTCATTAATTTGCTTTCTAATAATTTTTTTCAGCTTTACTTGGTAGTTATTTATCTTACTCTTCATCTCATTATGACCAAGTAATGGAACTTATTCTTTCAGAACACAGTGTGCTGGCCCACAATGACAGAATTTCATTTTGGATATTACAATATTTTCTATCTCCCTTGGTAAACATAAACATGTACATTTCCACAAATGCCGGGGTGCAAACAAGCTATTGTGTCTGTGAATTAGATGAGTATCAATCCCGTACTCTTCTTATTCCTTTATAATAATATATTTATTTCCTTTTATATCATTCTATTTTAGGGAAGGTCATGAAAGTTTGGTAACAATCTTGAAAGATTGATAATACTCGAAGTTGAAACACATTCAACACAAAGAGCAACATTTCTATTGGTTACATGATCAATAGAGACAATTAAGCTAAATTCTCTTCAGCCTGAAAATAGAATCAGTGTAACTATCAGCACCATGCACCCATTCATCCTTTAAACTGTAAAATTTTCTGGTCAAGTAAATTCTAGTGTGTGAGAGAGAGAGGTAAAATTTCTGAGTGACTAAAACAAATTGTTGCAATATTTTGTCAATTTCTAATTTTCATTTCTGCCATCTTTCATCTCGATAGGGTAGTTATTCTGAGTGCACAGAATTAATGATGACGAAAGGAAAATTTAAAAATCAGAAGAATAAAAGAAGATAAATATCTCAGACTCATCGTTAAAATACATCATCAGAAACAAATGTTTGTGTAAGCCAGATTTGTTTCATGTGAGAAAAACAAATACCTTTTCTTCTATAAATGATCTAAGAAAACCCAGATTTCTATCCAAATGAGAATGAAGTTTTCAGCCAAATTTAATCTTTCATTTGCTGAAAATTACATGTAAACTCCATTGAGAACAATAAAAATTATAGTGTTTCTTATGTTCTCTAGGCAAGAAAGCAACAAAATCCATATGGTATGCATTAAGACAATAAGAAGAAGAAGAATTCCATAAAAAGAAAAGCAAGAAACACGAGTGCTATGTTTATGGTCTGACAAGGAGAAGATAATATGTTCTTGTCAAAAAATACAATAGCTGAAAGATAAAAAGACCACCTTCAACAATGAGTGGCCTTCTCCATGCAGCTGCAAAAATAAATCCAACTAAGTACTGACCGTATTGTGTCAAAACTTAAAAGTTTGATAATCTCATTCACAAAAAAAGGTGAAATGAAAAGTCTTAATTTTTTACAGATAATCAACTCTTATTGTAGTGGTGTTCAACAAAAAAAACACTTATTGTAGTGTTTAACAGCTAGAAATAAATTCATCTTAAAACATGTCCATCAGTAACTGGTACAAGCAGGGAGTCATTGTCATTTGATGAGCCATGAACTGCATAATGTCAAGTTCCACATCATATGCTAGCAGCAGCAGCATCTTCAGAGGCATCAAATAGAAGACCGTAAAATAATAAATGAAAATGATGCCTAAATGCAGGTGCACGTGCATGCAAAAGTTGGCTAATATGTCTATCAATCTTTCATCATAAAATAAAGATACCCTCTGTGCTAAGGAAATAAACTAATAACTTCAAGTATGTACGAGGAAACAATGGCAAATAGATTTGCAGCGTCTAATCTCTTACTAATGTTTCCTGAATGGACTGAATTCTTCCACATCTGTCCGTAATATAAAGCCTGCCACATAGTAACCCATATCAATGCATAAGAAAATTACGTGCACATATTTAACGTATCCATGAGATTATTGACACTATAAGCATAACGGTATTAAACAACATCTACTTAATAGCAATAGAAGAAAATAAGATCAGGACTTGTATGTTAAAGAAAAGGCCGGGGACACAAAAGAACACAGTAAGACTTCCAGATTATCTAATCACCAGAGGACAACACAATTTTTTTTTTTATCTATGTATGTGGCGACATCTATCTGATAATGCTCCAAACTTCATTTATTCGGAGGGAAATGAAGCTTAAAGGATGCAGGAATAGAACTTAAAAATAGACAGACAAGTTGACTAGTATGCACCTGGAAGCAAAATGAAAAAACAAGCCAGTGCATGCTAAATTCAGTCGGCGTAGTCACCCATTTCTTGCCTTTTGATTCTAATGCAAACACCCATTCTCGAGCTTTAAATACTCCATTTCTAGTACTATCTTGTTGATCTCTGTCTCCAAGCTTGCTAACCCCGTCCGACTGGTTTGCTGCTTCTCCAACTTCAGCATTGTAGTAGATTGAATTTGTAATTTCTGCTCGTCTAACTGAAGAGCACAAGACTTAAACCATTGATTTCATAGTCACTCTAAGCACATCCCTCACCAAATATCTGCGGTGCAACAGTTGCACAATCACGAGGAGTAGATTATTCTATAGCACTCTGAAAGTTCAAAACATAACTGCAACCAGATCTTCATGCGCTTCCTCTGTTTCCTCCTATTCCCAAACACCTTTAATGTATCAAGACGCTTATTCAAAGCATTTTTTATCCAGTAGCATCATTTGGACTCACTTGCCTCATCTTCTTTTTCACTATCCATATTGTCAGATATACAGGTCTGGCTTGATGAAACTCAACATCATTGGTCCATTGCTACTCCTAAGAGCCAACTGTATTGATCTATGAGTAACCTGTTCATGCAAATATACAACATATCTCCATTGTGATACAAGCACATTTCTCCACGAAACAACAGTTTTGTTCAGATCATTGAACTTATACTCACCAAGTGACAACAGGAAAATGCGAGGACCTCAGAAATTGCCTTCCACTTCTTTTTCTTTGGCAAAATTGGTGACTGTCTTCTACCACTGCAATTAGAGACATCTTCTCCAATATAAGAAACTGCAGCAATCAAAAGTTTTACTATTAGATCAGTCCACTTCACACACTGTGTACTCCTTTTTCTCTCTATTGCCTTCATTGTGCCCACAAACATGTTCTCCAGGCACATAAGTAACGTGCTCATCACAACAATTTTTTGCTTCCTCAGCCTTGAAACGACAATCAAGAAATAGAATAATGGCTGAGATTTGGCATATTCCTATTCTAATGGTGGATAATATATTGAACTGGTGCCTTAACATTTCCAGGCATCAATTTCCTACTGGCAAATGATTTTCCTTCCAGTGTCAGCCACAAAAACAACCTCAAAATCAAAACCCGAGTCATCATCGTGCCCCTTATGCCCTGGGCGACACAAGTTCTTCAATGATCAGGACAAAGGATTGCAATCCCGCCAGAGTGAGCTAAACCAAAAACCCATCCCCAGATCGGATTGCAGACTGCAACATTCTACTGCCAAAGTTTTAACTCAGCTAGCTATACTACTCCCAATCCCATTAAGCAATATCTTTTTTTTTTTTTTTTCATTTGATTTTGTATCAGAAAAAAAAATGCAGCAGTTTTTCAATATCCTTAACAACTTCGACAAAAACAATGAGCAATTCTAATACAAGTCTTGTCAAGTGTTTCCACTGCAGTAACACAAACTAAGGCAAGAAACCATATAAAGCAAATGCAATTTACTGCATTTCCACGCATAGCCTTTAAAGCATTTGCTTTGATTCTGTGTGGATTTCTTCATTATACTGCAAGATATGGAAAAAATGTATTTACACAAGATGCCCCATGCCCAAATGCCTATTATTCAAGAAAATTTAAAAGACATCGAACCAGAGAATTACCTTAAAATATGGCAGACCCATGTCAAATTCGGGGTTAATTTTACCTCTTGTGAATTTGCATTATGTGTGATTGTGTGAAGATAATATTAGGAATTTTTGTTTTGGCTGGCCAGTTGGGAGTGGGGTAAATTTAACCAATCACCACTTAATTGAGTTTCTAGTTATCCACTAACTTTAAAAAATATTTGATTTCTATTTAGCTACCAAACTTTAAAAAATATATCAATAATCACCTAACTTTCAACTAAGTTTTTCATATATCACTTGCTACTCATTCGCTTACAAATACTTGACAAAATATCCTACATAGCAAACGATCTTCCAACAAAGTACAGTAATAATATTATCAACAAAAATGCACTACTCAAACACGCCTAATTCGTATAAATTTGGTTGTGAGAGATATTTAATAATATTACTATGATATATTTAAAAAATGTAGTTAATTTGAGTAATGCACTTTTATTGATTAAAAGAGATTTAATAATATTATAATACTATATTAAAAGAGCTTTTGCCACATAGGATATTTTATCAGGTATTGTAAGCGAATAAGTAACGGGTGATATATGAGAAACTTAGTTGAAAGTTTGGTGGTCATTGAAATACATTTTAAAGTTTAGTAATTAAGTAGAAATTCAATTAAAGTTGAGTGGTCATTAGTTGAATTTACCCTGGGAGCGATAAAGAATAGAATTTTGAGAAATTAGGAACAATGGATGAAAAATAAATACTAACTAATATAATTTTGGTTGCATTGATTTTGACCACACCTAAGTAAATTTGAAAATGAAGATACATACTTTTTTATTGATTTCTTACAAATATTCTTATTTACATGTAAATAAGAAATAGTAAAATATCAATATATATAAGAACAAAAATTTAGAGCATCAATGCAACTGTGTATTGCTTTTGCTGTATAAGTAAAATAGATAATATTTAAAACAAATTTTATAATAGACACAAACTTCGTCAAGTTGATGTAACAGAGAAAATAGGTATTATTTAAAACTCTGTTTAGTTTCAAAAGCTCTTTTAGATATATTAATTTAGCAGATTTATAATTTATATGCAGATTTAATTATAAGTTTGTTTTATTTTAAGAAAATAAAAGATACCTAGATAGTAATTCATAAAATACATTAGAGATTAATTTTAAAATTGAGTATTTATTCATTAAACATCCACGCTACGTAAAATGAAAGTTTTTTTTAATAATCTTAATTACTTGGATAACAATTCATAAAATGTATTAGAGATACACTTACTTAAACATTTCTTGACCTCACTGGCTCCGCCAATGGTGTGCCTTGTGGAGGTCATGTGACCTCCAAAAAAAAATTCCATCACTTTTTTTTTTAAGTATAGTATAAAGCAAAAATTTAGCAGTATTTGTGAATCTGGCCCAATTGTGATTTTTGGCCCAATTGTCAAGCAATTAATGAATGAATTTATTTATTTTTATTTACAATTTAATTTTGACCTAATATCAATTTAATGGATGGTAATTGAATTCATTCACCTATAAATTTAATATAAGACAATTAGACCTATTGGCTTAATAAAATTAATAATACAAAATTACAAATGATTGACACATTCCTCAAATGATAATACAAAATTAATAAAGATATTTTGCTTGTTAATACATATTGTGTTCAATTGATTTTTTTTTCTTTTTTCTTTTGAGTTTGAGTAATATTTAATTTAATTTGTGAACCAGATCTTACTATTTTGGAGGATAATTTTATATAAGGCAACGTGAATAAAAAGAGTTTGACTAATTTTAAATATTGAATATTTTTGTGCAATGACTTATTGTAAGCTTTTTAAAGATTATGACTTATAAAAAAATATTAGATTCTCATAAAAATGAGTTTAGTAATTGTGGTTTGAGAAAAAATATTTCGGGGGCAGAACCCCCGTGAGGGCTTCCCCCTTCTCCGACCCGCCCCATAGGTGACCTCCTAACTTAAAATGTCTGGCTCCGCCACTGCTTGACCTTCATAGTTTTGTAGATAAAAGAATTCATTTTTGTCTAAACTGACTTTAAATAGAAATAATGTTAGTGCAATCTTACATCAAAAAGAAACATCTTGAAGCTAGATATAATTGACGCAATCTTGGATCTTCAGCAGCAATAGTTTTTTTTTTTTTAGCTTTTTCACTTTTTTTTTTGTACATTTTAAAATGATGGCAAAAATAACTTGTCAAAAAGAAAGAAAACAAAGGAATGATGGTTGATGTTGGTCGATTTTTACCTTCACATGAGGGTTTTCAATTGAGCGGCAAGACCTACACAAAAAGGGTTGGGAGCTTTGAAAGGAAACATAAAAGAAAAGAAAAACTATAGAGTATATAAAAATGTTCTAACATTTCTCCTTGAATGTAGCTTCTTTAATATAGAGACCTTTATAGGTGCTAACGTGTCCTGAAAACAGTTATTCACGCATAGGAAATGTGTCATTAGGGTTTTCTTGATATTTGACACGAATAAAGGATATGAGGGGATTGGGTGTCTCATTAGTTTAGTATTGAACGGAATGAATTATGTTTTATCGATGCATTTGATTCTCGATCCAATGTTGATGCAGCTTGTCATCCTCGACCATTGGTGGTCTCATTTTGATATCATCCATCGAGTTAAGAAGGGCTAGATCCTTTCTTCCTTAGTCGATTGTCCTCCATCACTCAATGTCTTCTCGGTAGGTGAATAGTGATCGATCCAAAAAATTGAGAAAATCTTAAGCACCTCTTTATTTCGAGCTAACCATTTATCACCATCTTTAGCCTCCCTACTTATGAGCAATGATTAATTGGGAGTGATTGGATAATTTTATGCGACAAATTTTGTCATTCTCTCAAATATAAATAAGGGTTTAATCGAAAAAAGTTCACTTTCATTTTTCAAGTGAACCAGAGATAAATTTTTAACTTTAGAAACCCCTAATTGCTTTTGAATCTTTAGCGTGAACTAAAAATTGTCAGGTAATTTTTATATTTCCTTCTTCGTTTGCTTGATGAACGTTGAGATAATTGATTAAGATAGTGATATTTAGTTTCGATCGAATTGTCACAAGGGGTGAGAAAGTCCAATGAGTTAGTAGGAGTCGATCAACCTTCCATCTCTGATTCAAAAGGTAAGGGTAAAGTTATTTTCAGTTCTTTTTCCTTATTTTCTCCTTGTTCCTCAAGTTTCGTTGCTTTTTTTGAAGAGGTTGCAACTGATAGTTCATTTTAGCGATCATTGTTCAGGCATACTAAATCCCTATAGCTTAGGGATGGCAATAAGGCGGGTTCCAAAAATTGTGGCCCTCCTGCCCCCCCACCCACCCACCCACCCACCCACCCACCCCGCGACTTACGAATTCGTGGGGCAGGGCGAGGAGGGTCGATGGGCAGTCCTTTGACCCTCCAACCGCTCCGTTTTTTTTTTTTTTTTTTGTAGTTTTTTTGTTAAACCGAAAAAAAATAAGTAAAAAAAAAGAATACAAATTTTTTAAATATTTGTAGCAAACAAAACAAAAAAATTACAAGATTGGGGTTGTAGTGTAGTAGTTAAAATTGATACTTTATAAGTTTCAATATGGGTTCGATTCCTCTTTAGTCAATTTCTTGTGAAAATTATAATTTCTATTCTATTCCATGATTTTTTAAAAAAAAAAATTTTTTTTTGAGGAGGCGGGGCTGCCCCGAACCTACCCCTATTACTCGAATAAGCGGGGTGCGAGACGGATCCGGGGCGACGGGTTTTTTTTTGCTATCCATACTATAGCTTTCTAAATGATAAATCAAGTTCTCGATCGCATTCCATTCGTGTTCCCATGGCCTGTATTCAACCCTTACCAGTGCCTTTGAGATTTTCTCAATATCCCGTCCATTACAATGAGTTGAAGCTTACCAAAGCTTTGAAATAATTTTGGGCACTCGAAAGTGAGGAGTGTTTTCCTCATGGTTGAGGAAGTGAGGTGGCAATTTACGTAGATAGCCAAAAAGGGGGCTTGCATTTTTCAGTACATCCATTTATCGCCTTGTTTTTAAATGAGTTTGTCATTTCTTGCGAACAACTTGTCCCCAATGCATGTAGTATGTTGACATACTTTATTCTCATTTTGCCTGAAATTTGACATTGCTCCCTCTCTAGAGTTACTTCGGTCAGTTTATGGATGAATATTTTGGAGATTACAATAGATATATGGTCTTCGTGACTAGGTTACCCTTTAAGATACCCTATTGTCCTTTGTTCAATAGCGAGTGAAAAATTAAGTTCTTTTTTGTCATGCCTCGAGAAGAGGAGAGCTTACATTCCCAATCGATTGGTGCCATCCCAAACTTGATCTTTTCAACAATTGGTTTTCCGATTGATGAAGCCTTGCAAGCTCAAATGCATTTTTTAGTAAGTCTGGAGCCATTGGAAGACATAATAGATAACATGTTAACTAATAATATAGTGACTGGAAACTTTGTTGTCTTTTAAATTTCAAGAAAATATAATTTTAAGTTTCGACGTCGCCAGAAACTTCCTAGTACGTTTTAAATATTTTAGTCGCGTTATTTTTGTTTCACATGCTTGCCTTAATTTTATGTAATGAATATGAAATATATTTTATTATGAGACTAATTAAATTTTTATAACCTGAATAAATTTTCTCTAATTAATTTTGGTTTAATTGTAGAACAATCGTTAAATTAAAAACATATTCCCGCCCAATTTTCGATAATTATTTAGTTTAGTGTCAACCTTTTTTCCACTCAATTATTATTCATTTTTTAGTCTAAAATACGGTCCACCTAACCGCTAGAAAATCACCCCCAAATGATCCCTTGTGTCCTGCCAAATAACCATCCAAGTGGCCCTTAATCCCAGTCATAATTCAACTCCCAAATAGGCCTAAAAACCATGAAGTAACCGTTATTGTCACCCAATGTTCTCAGCTATTTTTCCTCCCATGTTCAAAACTTTCTTACCCACCAAGTTATCCAACGTTGGCAGCTAATTTAACCCCAATCAATGAGAAGCTGTCAACTTTCTTATGAAGAGGTCTTGGAGGTCGATCAAGTGTGAATTGATGGTTGAAAACTAGAGGGTAAGATATATTTAATTTAATGTGTACGTATTTCAATTTTCTTCATTGGTTTGGCTCTTATCAAGGTCCATTATATTTTCTCGAGTCATCAGTATGGAGAATGCAACCTTTTGATAAATGGAAGAGTATAAGAATAGGTTACGGGAGCTCTCCCCGGCCATAAAGATGAAATCGGACCAATTTAGAGATGAAGAATACTAATGGATGTGGAGAGAGAGAGAGAGAGAGAGAGAGAGAGAGAGAGAGAGAGAGAGATAGACCTACGCTGCTGATGTCATCTAGGATTATAAAGCAAATTACGTTGTTATGTACGGTGTAAAGTAGATGTGTAAATTTGGGTTAGGTGGGCAGGGTTGGCCCGCCTCGAATGAAGCCGATGACGGCCCACATTAGAAAAAGTCAGTGTCATGACTGGTTGTAGGTCGGCTCAACTCAACCCACAAAAATTGAATACGAACATATCTCACCCGTCGGTCCATCTGGGTTGATCGACCCCATGTGGGCCGCGGTTCGGCCCATATGAATAAAAAATTATGGAAAAATATTAGGCCAATCACTGTTACTGCCAAAGTGGGCTAAAAAGTCATACGGCTCAATCTTAATTCAACTAAAGTCATACTTTAGTGCCAAAAGTCCAATATGCCCTCAATTGAAAAAACCGCCATTTAAATACGTAGACCACTACCAAAACTTCCATTTACTTTCGCAAACTTCATCTTTTTCGTGTTTGATTCTTCTCATAGAAAATTATAACCGCATACAAAGCAGTTCGAATGTTCGATGGCGAAGGTAATTTGTTTAGTAAATTTTTTGATAATGTAGTTGCCGTGAGTTAGTTTTTTCTGTAAGAACAAGTGATGTAGGGCTTTGAAATGCTTGATACTGTATACTATATGTTAATATTTTGGTGATTTTTTCTTCTTCTTAGAACGCGTTATTTAACCATGCAAAATGCTTGATACTCTTTCGATCTATGATGTTGTTTCTATTTTTGTCGAATTTTTTTCTTGTTTCTAATGATAGTGAAATATTATGACAAAGTTTCAAACTATGATATTGTTTCAATCTCTTAGTTTTATCTATGATACTGTGTTATTATGATAAAGTTTCGACCTATGATATTGTTTCAATCTTTTAGTTTTTATCTATGATACTGTTTTTTGTTAGAACGTGTTATTTAACTATGCAAAATGCTTCATACTCTTTCGATCTATGATACTGTTTCTATTTGCCAATTTTTTTCCTTGTTTCTAATGACAAAGTTTCAACATATGATACTATTTCAATATGACAAAGTTTCAACCTATGATACTGTTTTATATTTGATAATGTTCCATCTATGATATTATTTTTATTTAGATAATGTGCATTGGTAAACTTATACCATGCTTTTATCTTTGATACTGTTTAATTATGACAAAGTTTAACCGGTGATACTGTTTCAATCTCTTAATTTTGTCTATGATACTATTTTTTGTTAGAACGTGTTATTTAACCATGCAAAAAGCTTCATACTCTTTCGATATTTGATACTGTTTCAATATGACAAAGTTTCAACCTATGATACTGTTTTATATTTGATACTGTTCCATTTATGATACTGTTTTTATTTAGATATTGTGCGTTGTTAAACTTATACCTTGCTTTTATCTTTGATATTGTTTAATTATGATAAGGTTTCAACCTGTTATACTATTTTCTATGATATTGCTTTGATACTTCTGATACTGTTTTTGTTTATGATGTAGCAAAACAAAAAAACTTCTGGATACCAAACAATTGGTTACAAATCAATGGGGAAGAAGAAGTCTATACCTATATGAAGAAAAGTAATAGTCGAGAAGAAGGCTTACCCACAATATCGTTCTAACATCCAGACAGTGATCAGGGAGGTGAAAGGGTTACAATTAAAAAAAGTACAAAGGAATGGGTTCAAGAAATTGCCATTTTATAATTTTATCAAGTTGATATTAGATGACAAAATTGATAGACAATGTTGTTGTTGAAGTGATATGGATCAATACAAGATCATTGAGTGTTTCGACAAGTCAAAGAAGGATTTTTTGATAAAAAAATCTCATCTAAAGTTCAAGACGAATGATGTGAAGGGTATTTTTGGCATCATCGAAGGTAAAAATCTGATGGTGGTTGAAAAACAAAAGCCAGCCTCGATTTCAGATTTTTTCCAACGAAGATTCAGAGGCTGTCGTAGATTGACCAAAACAATAATATCTACACAGTTAAGGGCTGCAGCAAATGGACAGAAAAGAAGACATCGACGATGTTTCTAGGTTAATGATGCTCTTCCTAATGGCATCGTTCTTTGTGCCAAATAAATCCCTGACTTTGAGCTGGGGATATATTAAGTACGTTGAAGATGTCCACAAGATCAAAACTTACAATTGGTCGAAGCACATCTTTGAATACCTAATTTCTTCTCTATGTAAAAATAAAGACCCATTCGATGTCACAGGTTGTGTGATGGCTTTAGCAGTAAGCTATTTGATTTCTGTATACTGTTTTATTGATATTGTTTTGCATTAAATGTGATATTCGCACTAATACGTTTTTCTTTATGAAAATTCAGTATTGGTTGTTAGAAAAACTCAATGTCTGCAAACCGTTGAACAGAACCAAAATGCATTAAATGGGACTTAAGATATCTCACATGTAGTCTAAAATCTACGACTGTACACGAACTATAAAAAAAAAAGGTAATAACAGTGTCATCAATTTACAGCATACAATATATTAGATGAAGAGTTATTCAATATACAAACATCCAGTATATTTATTATACAACAACTACACTATTGCAGGTTGTCAAAGAATCCGATGAAGATGAAGAATCCAATGAAGATGAAAAATCAGATGAAGATGAAGAATATGATGAAGTTGATATGGAAACAAAAGATACTGAAAAGGAAGAATCTGATGAACTTGATACGGAAGAAAGTGATGACAATCGAATAAAGGAGAATGATTCAACAAAAGAAAACAAAAAGGAAGAAAGTGAGAAAGGCAACGTCAATGAAGAAGAACATGGCAGTTTTGAAAAGGAAGATGACAGTTGGCTACACTTGCCCCTGAGTCACCTGGCAGAAGTTGCAATCAAGGATTCATCACCTAAGAAAGCCATAACTAGTTCATCCAGACTCCATGATGAATTACGAGCCTCTAGAGAAAATGAAAGCATCTTGCAAGCTGCGTTGGATGAAAGCGTGTCGCAGAACGAAAGGTACTAATATATGATACTGTTTTATTTTGATACTGATATGATACTGTTTTTATTTATGATACTGTTTTATTGTCTATGATACTGTTTAATTAAGATATTGATAATAATATGATTTTAATACTTTCGATAATGATAATAAATACTTTTGATACTTTGCAAAATGAAAGGAATATACAGAAGCTCGATGAGATGAGCAAAAGAATAAGAATAATAGAAGATAAACTACAAAAGTCAATGGCTCTATATGCAGCAGTTTTGGAAGAAAAAAATAACAATGCCGAACAACTTAAAAAGCTGCAAGAAACATTAGATTCTCTTACAAGTGAGAACAAAACATTGAAAAAAGAGAATACAATACTTGTAAATGAGCTTACTCAAAAAGTAGTGCATGAAGTAACTCAAGCTTTGAATGACAGAAATATCCAAACGACAAAGGATGCAACAAAGCAAACTTCAATGGTCAAAAGAATAAAAGAAAAAAAAAGAACGAAAAAGAAAGAAGGATGACGATTTCACCTACTCTGCTACGAAAAAAAGAGTCGCAAAAGGTGGAAAGGCCAAATCTCAAGTGCAAGAAGAAGAGGATGACAACACTATCATTAACGTTGAGGACCTTCTCGATATTCCAATGAGGAAAGCAAAAAAAGTACCAACCAAAATCAATGCAAAATGGTTGACAGCAAAACAGTTAACTGCTACTAACAGAAAGAAGATTGTCAAGATCGAAAAATCCACAACCTATCATAAGTCTCTTTCATCCTCTAATAGTTGATGTTTTGATAGTGATACTGTTTTCATGATACTGTTTATAAATATTGTGATACTGTTTCAATTACAGAATGTTTTACTTATGATATTGTGATACTGTTTCATTGCTTAATGCTTTGTTATATTGTCGAGCGACGGTTTACAAGCCGACTGAAGCAGAATATTGTTTTGTGACATTGGAGGATTTGTTTGATATTCTTGGAGACCAATCAATATCAAATAATGTAAGATTGTAAAAACCAAAAAATGTATTCCCAAATTATAAACTTATACAAAATATAACTATGATACTTTATCTACATGTAATTGATGCATACGGAAAAATCCACAAGGCCAATGACCCAATTGTAGACAACACTAACAACAAAAAATTTGTCATTTTTTTATTCTTTGTGCTGGGTGAATTATTTAATTTCAACATAAACATTTTAATTACAAACTTTAGACTAAAACAAAATAATTTCTTAACTTGATATTATACTTGAATATTGTAGCTATATGTCACAAATTCTGAAATGGTAATTCCAAGATCACAAAAAATCGACATAGTATTGGAGCACCTCCACAACACCAGGCAGCCTCGACTTTTGCTGTTCCCGGTAAACTCAAATGGAGGAAAAGGATCTGACGTAGATCCAAACCATTGGACACTACTCACATTCGACTTAGAGGTAGGTCAATAGACACTTTACAACAGCAATTTGCCAAGAGGCGGGACATCAAACAGATATATTGAGGATGTTAGAATATTGGTAAGATAATGAGTTGTTACAGTACCATATACTGTTGTTTGATATTGTATTATACAAAATAGTCTAACATTTTACATTGTTGTTTCTTCCCAAAAACGTGTAGAAAGAATATGTTGAGAGCAAACAAAAAGATTTGTTTATGAAATCTCCCGTTACAAATACTGTTGAGTACAAAGAAAAAGAATTCAGTCATCTATTTATCTCCTACGAGAAATGCCCGCTACAACACATTGGGACGTAAGAAGCGACTACTCCTTCAAACTCCTTATTTGTATTATCTTGTGTTTAAATGACTATGCAGCACACCGACATTTACTACATGTTTCTAAATTTTATTTCGCAGTGTCGATTGTGGAATACACGGTTGTCATGTGATAGAAAGACTCGCAAAGAATGAAGAGATAGAAGAAACAATGACAATGAAGGAAGTTAGACATTATAAAGCAATCATGGTTTCTCAATTCATCAAAAATTTCGTTGTAGATGAATAAATAGATGAAAAGATTTTCTTCATTCTAGATGAATAGATTTCCTAGTTATGAATTTGGGTTTGATATTAAAAATTGTACTGAATACAATTTATGATACTGTATTGCAATACACTGCTGTTAATCAATAAGATACTGTTTGTGATATTGTATTGCAATGTAATGTTCTTAATGAGATACTGTTAGTGATACTGTTTTGTTAAACTTTCTTTCTTATATTAAGATAAACATTTTGTGACACTATTTTGTGAAAATAAATGTTGCTTTCATTAATTCAACTAACAAATAATTACAAGGCAATTGTATTCCCTACATATTTAAAAAAGAAAGAATAATATCCTTAACGGGAACAAGCTCTTAGACCAATAACTCCTTACAACTCTTCTTATTGTGATTACCCAACTTTTTGCACCTTCCACATCGTATCATCCGCACTTGTTCGCTCATTGATCTAATTCGCCTCTTTTTAGATCTTCCAGGCTGTCTCTTTGTAGGTGGAGGCAAAATGTCAAAATTGGCAGAATTTTCATATTTCAACCTCGTTGACGTAGGAATGGGATGTATAGCTTCTTCATAGGACTTACGGAATGCTGCAACATGAAAATAATAATCAACAAATTCATCGATGCGCCTTCCAGATCTATTAATTGCAGCAACTACATGCACACATAGAAACCCATTCAGTTGCCACTGGGAACAAGAACATGTGCTTTTGCAGATGTCCACACAAACCGATGGATCTGAAAAAACTTCAAAAATTGTATCGGAATATCGCTTGATATTCCATGATCGACTTTCATCTTCATATCTCTGCAACTTCTCTATCATCTTTCTTCGGGTAGACAACCTTCGTCCACTCACCTACCTCAATATCATATAGAAAATAAAACAGTATCACATTAAAAATAAAACAGTATCACATTGAAAACAAAACAGTATCATGCATAAAATAAAACAGTATCATAATATTACCAGAATCATTTCTTCTCGTAACAAATATGTTCATCAGCTTTATCCTCAACATGTTAACCATTCGGGTTATGGAAAAACTCCTACAATCAACTATCCATGCATTGAAAGACTCAGCTGCATTTGACGACATCTCTCCATACTGACATCCAACACTATGAGCATCCGACCAATTTTCAAATGGTAAACCATTTAGAAACCTTTTAACAATAGCTCACCCCCCACGTTTAATACCTCCAACTTCTAGTTAAATAATACAATTGTTGGAGCATGCGTACATTTCTAGAACAACCAGACCATACGCTTTCTATAACTGTTTGAGAAACCACCACCACTGAATTTATCCCTCAAATTTCCTTTAAGGTGTTGTAAACAAAAAAAAAATGATTGGATGTAGAGAATGCCTTAGGCAAAGCTTCCATTAACCCAACATTCCGATCAGACACAAATGTAAGCTCCCGAGTACTCTGAACAAAACTACCCAAATGTTCCAAGAACCACAACCAATTATCGTAGTTTTCAAAATCTACAACGGCATAAGCCAATGGATATAAGCCTACACAAAATAATAATATCAGAAAAAAAGTATCACAAAATAACAGAAAAACAGTATCTTTCCTTGGTTGCCGTTCTTAGCTGTTGCAGACAACAAGATACCTTTGAACCTCCATTTCAAAAATGTTCCATCGATAAACAACATGGGATGACAATGATTAAACCCATGAATACACGTATGGTAATAAACAAACAATCTTTGGAATCATTTGGAAACTTGGTCCACCTCTAAATCAATATGACTTTCATGATTAAATGACATTGCAGCCTAAATATACCAATATAACTGCTTGAAAGATTCAAATGCGTCACCAAAAATCAATACCTTCGCTCTCTCCAACGTATTCCAAGCATTCTCATAGCTTATCGTGTAACCGTAACTTGTTAAAATGTGTGAAACAACGTCATTAGAGCACAATGTTGGTTTCTCCTTTAATATATCGACAGTGTGAAACCAGAAATCACCTTACAACTTAATCTCTCACTTTTTTCTTTCCTCAACACTATAGGACAACTATGCTCATTCACAAACTTTCGTATGTAAAAGAAACCGCTAATCTTTGATACTGTTGCACAAACATACCACATACAATCATCAAAATATATGTTTGAACATTGCGCCTCTACCCTACCATTGTTATTTCTCATGTAATCAAACTTAAATCCTCTCTTAATCGAATATTTTCATAAATCATCTCTAAATTCAGCTACACATCTCTCAAACCTCTATCCAACATGAGTGATTACGCTTGACCAACTAGATGAAAGTAATGCCCTATTATTTGTTGAAGAACAATATGTAGTTATGGAAGTTCATTCATTTTCGAAAATAGTATCACAATCATGTGTTACTGTTTTACAATCAAATGATACTATTTTAGTGTCTGAAACACTAATATCAACAAATTTTAATTCAAATGCAGAAATCAATGAAATCGTGTTCCTAAATTCTTCTTCATTCCTTAGAAAACACTTATCATGTCCAGGGATTGAATAACGCAATAAAATAGTGTCTACTTCTAATGAATTCCCATTATCACATAATTTTCTCAAAACACCATAAAATTCCCACCAGTAGAAACTTTTATAGGAAGTGTGTCTGAAATATACTTACAAAGTAAAATCAGGCCACCTTCAATGATTAAGAAGAAAAACAACATTGAAAAACCGTGAAATTCTTGAAATAATCAATTGCGAAAACAAAAAAAGGTTTGTAGACTGCGGTGACTCACAGAATGTCGACTACGAGGTGCGCCGGTGATGTGATCGTCGACGGGGAGCTTGTGGAAAAGAAAGTTGTTAATGATAGCTTGTGAATAAGAATTGTGAGTTGATGAAATCTGGTTTGGTTTAAATTGGTTTAACAGATTATATGGGTAATTACGGTATTAGATAAATTAATATGACTTACTCACAATTTTGGAAAGTTGTTTGGATCTAATTTAGAATAAATCAGGTACGGATGACTTATTGGCAATTTTCTCAAAAATTAATTTTTTTTTTGAAATTACTAAAAAAAATTACGAACTTATTTTACTTAAAAAAAAAATTTACATGGAATTTATATCTTATTTTATATTGAATTATTTCTAACTTCGTGAATTTTACATGCTGCTTTTAAATTTGAATAAAGCAGCGACTGTATTTTTTTTAATATTAAACTGGCTAGCGTTTGACGTTGAACCGCCCGGGCCGGCATTTCAGCGTCATCCAGCTTGTGAATAGCCCACCCAGTTCATGGGACTGCCCGCAATTACAGGTCTCCACGAGTGGGCCGATGTGAGTTTGGCAGGTCCGCCCATCTTGACACCTCTAGTATAAAGTGGATAGGGATGGCCTATGACAAAGTCAAGGCATGGCTGAAAAGTGATCACCCTAAAATCAACCTTAATGAGCTTGCCCGTTTTGTTGAGGAGGAAGACTCCCATAAAAACCTCAAAAATAAAGATTTGTGTCAGCGTAAGCGACATTTAGAAGGATGGAAACCCTCAGCAATACCCTCCGACGGACCAATGATTCTCTTAACACTTATATTCTTTTTTATCATGGAAAATAACAAATTACTTAAACAAATTTTTTTGAAAATGAAGGTTTGTTCCCTGTTTTAGGAGAGGTTGGATTCATCTCGTGGTTGTATTCATGCTATAACATCATCATTTTTTTTAAATTTATAATAAGAACGACTTTTCATTCTTATTGTGCATGTTGAGCTGTTATTACGATCTTAGTTTTAGGTGAACATTGTTAGCCTTGTTTGTTCCAAATATGTGCATATGATCGATCTTTGATCGAGTATAGACATATGTTCGATGACTTTTGAATGTTATCTGCGATATTATCTTCTATTTGACCGTGGCCAAAATTTAGCCATTATTTATTTATGACGTAGTTGATTTGTGCTCAAGTGATTGCTATCACAGCTTAAAAGATGCTCAATTGCTGTTGAGGCATTTCACTCAGTTGTTGTCGAGACAATTGGGAGCTTTGAATCATAACGAAGTCTTTTGACTGAAATTTGTCGATAGTCGAACTAAATAGGCGCACCCAGACGTCCTAGCTATGCTAGCCATTTCTTAGCGCCCTCATCATTTGCTTACTTCGATTTCTTTATTAATGTTGTCAAATTAAATCATTCTCATGATACAACTTGTCAGGACCGTTCATTGGGATCAAAGCTAACAATTTTCTTGAAAATTAAAGTACAAAACAACTGAAACATATCTACCTCTCATAGTCGAAAGTGGCCTTTGATCACTTGTAATATATCTCTTTAGGGGTTCTACATTTCATGGTCACCCAAGGGATTTCCAGTCATGTCTTTTAGGTTGTACGACCCCTTACCAACTTGCTTTAATTATTTTGTAAGGGACTTCCCAGTTCGGCTCAAACTTTGATGGTCTATAACTGAAGGCTACAACACTCCTCAATACTAGATCGCTAGACGCAAACGCTCGTGGTATTGCCATTCGATTGAAGTACCCTACTGATTTATTCTTGTATGCAACAACCCTGATGGGCCTTTTCCTTAGCATATCAAGTTTGAATTTATGTGCCTCGTAATTGATAGGCTCGATTTTCATTTTGAGAGTGGGGACAATTATTTTTGCTGGTACAACATTTTCTAATCTGAAACAAAGTTTATATAGCATCTCTGGTTGGTTCCATTTAGTAGTATGGTACTCCCACAGTAAGTTTGGTATCTCATCGGCCTAAGAACCCTTCTCATTTTCTACTATGGTCTTAAAATCCCACAAATTTGTTTTTTATTTTTATTTTTTACATCGGTTTGCCTATTACTCTGAGGATGTGTCACATATAGTAATTGATGCTCGATTTTATAGCTAGCACAAAATTCCTTGAAGCCGTGATTCTCAAACCGATGACTGTTATATGTGCTTAGTACCATTGAGATACCAAATCGATAGATCATGTTTTCCAAATAAAGCTCTGAATTTTTGTAGTTGAAGTAGTCAATGGTCACTAATAAAAAATTTCTTTGACCTCATACGATAGAGAACCGTCCCAGAATGTCCGTACCTTACGGATAGAATGGGCAGACTCCATGAATCTCTAATTGGTCATCGGCCGGTAGATGTATCAGATTTCCAAATCTTTAGCCCACGTCACATTTTCTTACTAACACTTCTGTATCTTGCATTCTGACTAGCATGTTTGCCTCTTGATGATTACTACAAGTTCCCTGGTGTATCTTTGGGAGCACGTGTTGCTCCTCACTCAAATCGAACACTTCATATACGATATTGTTATTCCTCGTTTGTAAAGACTTCCATCAATCAAACAATATCTTGTAGCTTTGGTCTGCAGTTTTCTAGCCTCCCAAAGCTCATCGGGCAACCTTTCTTCTTTCAAATAATTCAATATTGGATTGATGCAACTTGTTGTGAGACCGACATCCATAGTTCAATGACGGATATAAAACTTGGATTCGCAAGTGTTTGTACCGACGTCAACCTAGGCATGTTATTGGGGTCGGATGATACCATATTTGATAATGCGTCTGCTCGAGTGTTCTCCTTTTTGAGGTCTATTTAGAAACTCACATTTAGCGAATCTTCGTTGTAGATCTCTAATTTTCATCAAATATGAAGCCATTCTACTTTCATTTGCTTCGAAATCCCCTATTATCTGACCGATGACTAGCTGAGAATCACTATTTAATTCAACTTATTCGGTCCCCATTCTTTGAGCTAGGCTAAGGCGTGTGATGACAGCTTCGTATTATGCATCACTGTTCATGGCAGGGAACTCAAATATAAGTGAATATTCAATTTCTTCCTTGTTTGGGCGAGCAAAATTGTCCTGTCCCTTGACCCCACTCTATTAGAGGCTCCATCCACAAATAACTTCATTGTCGATCTATTTGTTTGGCATACGGGGGATTGCTCCAGCAATAAAGTCTGCTAATACCTGAGCTTTGATCACGGTTGGTTTGAATTATATGTCATATTTGTTGAGTTCGATCAGTCTTCCAGATATCTTTGGTCGATGTAGAATATGTTTGAGTGGTATTTGTCATGACAACGATCGAATGAAATTGAAAGTACTGTCGTAAATTTCAGGCTGCCATTACTAGAATTTTCTATTCTGCTAGACTATATCTCAACTCTTTCACAACTTGACTTGTGAAGTACGATCTAATAAATCAAGAAAACTTTTGCTTATCTTTATTTCGAGTTGATCATTTTATCAGCATCAATGACAAACACTTTTAAATCACTTAGGTCATGTTCGGTTTGCCTAGAATTTTTGACTTTTTAACCTTTTACACTACAAAAAAATTTGAAAAATCAAAAAGTAACAAAAAAAACCCATTCTTTCCCAAAAAAAAAAAAAAAAAAAACTCTACCGCACAAGCCCTTAGTACGGAGTCTACAGTACAAGGTGATGACAAATTACCCATACAATTTGAGTAAGTTAAAAATCCATTTATATTTTTTCCCTAACCGATAGTAAATTTGAATAAGTTATAACATGTCTACAACATTATTCCTGTATAACATTTTACCACGATAATTCTTACTTGTAACTTGATAACAGAAAAAGGCAAAAGTAAATCATTTATGCGCTGCATAAGTTTTGACATCTATTGGTAGGGGTGGACACATTTCGATTTTAGCAGTTTTTGACCTATTTTGAAACCAAACAATTTAAGACGGTTTGGAAAAATTTCAAACCAAATCAAACCATTTCATTTTCCAAACCAAACAAACCATTTTTGCAGTTCAATTAGATTTTAAACCACGATTTCCTATGGACATAATAGTAACACATTTAAAAGAAGTTAAAAAATAAGTAATCTGGTCTAAAATTATTAATACAAGCTTAAACGAGAATTTTCTAAACATAAATGTTATATTATATTAATATTTGTCTCAATTGTTACATTACATTAATATTTGTTGTAAAAGGAAATAAGAATGGAAAGGAAATTGACAAAAATTAATAAATAACTGATTCTAATAATGAACTTGTTGGTGATGGGTCAATGGCCCAATATTTTGACAAAAATTAAATAACTCAACCCAATAAATTTATTATTGCATTGTAGTTTGATTATTTTGTAAATGTGCAAGTAGAATTAATTTATTTTTAAGGAGAAATTGCATATTAGTCACCTATAAGTAACTTGTTTTCAAATTAGGTAAAAACACTTTTCAAAATTGTCATTAAGTCATATTCTTCAGCCATATTTTATATTAAGCCCGTAATTACCCTTTTGATCCATATTTAAACTTCAGATCAACGCACGTGGCCACCATCGTCTCCCACACCTTCTCGTCAACTATTGCACCCCGTCACTGGCATTTCCTGACTTTCTGCCGACCACCCAAATATTTCTCACTGTTTTTTGTAAGTGATTATGTTCTTCTTCTTTCCAATTGTGTAAAAGATAAAATTTTAAACTTTAACAACCTATTATTGTTATCAGATAATGACGTTGATTATGATAAGTGTTTGGCAGTCCCCTAGATTGCAAAATTCTAGAAACAAATACTTTTTGAATATTATTTTGTAAGTGGATTCAGTTTTTATGAATGATTTTTCTTGAATTAGGTTGTTTTTGTTGAAGATATTATTTTTTTGATAGATAAGAACAATTGTTTTGTAATTATTTGTTGGTTGAATAAAAGAAAACAACATTTGTTTCACATATATAAATATTTTTGTGTGTTTTGGGGTGTTATTGTCAAACGTTCATGTGTGTTGTTTGATACTGTATTATTAAAAATAATATCTTAATAAAACATTATCACAAAACATTTTTATAGAAAAATTATCATAGATAACAGTATCAGAAATACATTTGTATCAATATCATAATAACAATATCATTGATAATAGTATCATAAGGTTAAAGATAACAAATATTACAATATCAGAAGCACATTATTATCAAGCACATGCTTAGGTGAGTACAAATATTATGTTTTAACATAAACCATAACACAATATCTAAATAAAATAATATATTAATAAAACATCTTAATAAAACAGCATCATAATAAAATAGTATCATAGATAAAAATAATTTAATATATCATTATCATACATGATAGCAACTTGATAAAATATTATCACATACACAAACTACAACTCAATAAAAGAACAATGTCATACTACTAATGGAGCATTTTGACATAGTATTATTACTTCAACCATAAAATTAATTTTGAATGTGTGTTTGTTTGGTGGAGTTTAAAATAAATATTTTTTTTTTGAGATTTTAAAAAAAGTTGGTGAAATGTGTAGTTGAAAAATTGATAAAATTTGTGGGTCCTATGAAATATGTGATTGAAAATAAGTTTGAGATAAAAAAGTTAATACACTTGGTCAAACATGCTACAATGTAATGATAATTAGTGTACAATATTAAAAGTAAAACAGTATCAAATATTTTTTATAAAATAGTATCATAGAAAACAATATCTTAATAAAACATTATAATAGAAAACAATATCATAGAAAACAATATCGTTTTTGAATTAGCGCTTTTTACAATTGTAGGAACACGTTGGTCTTTTAGCGCTGAAATTTGTCTTTAATTGAATTAAGTTTGGGTTATATTATAATTTAGGGTCTGTTTGATTTTGATTCAAATCAGATCTTTTGTAAAAGTTGATAAAAGTTGATGAAATGTGTGATTGAAAAGTTGTGGGTCCATGAAATGAGTGGTTAGAATTAATTGTTGACTTTGACTTCACTTTTTTAGCAAAAAATTTAGTGAAAACAAACAAGCTCTTAAGAGCCAACAAGCGCATAATTAGTGACCCGCCGTAAATTTTACCTATTTTTAATTATAAAAAATTAAAAAAAGTTCGGTTCAATTCGGGTTAAGCAATTATTTAAATATTGAAATATAAACCAAACTATTTTTAAATAGTTCGATTTGATTTACAACTGAAATATTGACGTGTTTACGTAGACTCGAACTAGCAATCTCAAATCTAGGGATCCGATTCAATTTGCGCGATTTTTTTGTACTAGCCTATCTACTTCCCAATCGACACGTACTAGGGCGAAAGTGACCCTGGCCATTAATTGACCCGATTTGTACTTTATGTGGCAATAGTGCTTAATGGCCGGGTGACCCGACCATTTTTCCTAAATGGCCGTTAACCAATTTTAGCCAGTAAATTACCAAATATAATCACGCCTTCTCTTTCTCTTTCTCTTTCTCTTTCTCTTTCCCGCTTATTACATTTCAAATGATTTTAAACTCAACCCATTTCATCTGCTGAAAAAGAGATTTCTAAGTTAGAATCTAACTCGTTTTATCTGTATAAGAAATTTCATTTTAAGTTAGAAATTTGTCTCTATTTTCTTTTTTTAATTCACGGTAGAAATTGTAGAGTTTATGGTATAAATCATGAAAATATGTATACATTTGATTATGAATTGTAATTTTTGTTTTAAATTTTTGTAAATATGAGTTATTTAAAGTGAGTTAATTGAAAAATCAATTAAAAATGTGTGAATTCGTGTTAACAGACTTGTGGTCTGTTAATTTTGGCCTTCAAGGGTATGTAGTTTGTTAATGGTCGGTTAACTGTGCTTATTATTAAAGAGTAATGCTATTTGCAGTCTTCACTACCGGTAGTCATCATACGTGTCATTATTCAATTAGTTGAATTATTTAATCTAATTAAGTAATGTATTTATAGTCATTAATTATGAATAATTCAACCAATTGAATAATGACACGTATAATGACTACCGATAGTGAAGACTGCAAATAGCATTACTCATTATTAAATGAAGGTATTTAATTGTTTTTTTAATATAAAAAACGCATTTTCATCTTATTTGATGTAAGCGCTTTTCCGATTAGGGTGGTTTGATGCCTTTTAGCCAACGTGGGCATACTTTTCTAGTACATTCCATTTTGATAGTAAACGCGCACCTCGCACACGTTAATCAATGCCGCTTATGCGTTGTTAGCCTTTTACAGAAAGCTTCAGCTCGTTCAGCCTCCGTTCCAGGCGTCGAGATTTGCACCTCCGTTTAACCGGTAAAGTACTTTCATTTTTCGTTCATCCATTCCATCGATCTTCAACTCCAAGGCTTCAGTTTTATGTACGTATATGTATATATTATGTGTCTACATTTCCTCCCACTGATTTTGGGAAGATCTATCGAAAAATTGTTTTGAACAGGTGATTTTGCTGCGTCGTTTGCAATCATTCAACAATGTGAGTATTATCAATTCTTTTTCTTTCAATCAGTTACATCTTCTTTATGTGTTTTATTATTGCCCAAAACATTATTTGATATTGGTGCTTTGCTTTGTTTGCCCTAATTACAAATGGATAATAAGGCCCTCAGTTGACTTTCATTTTCCCCCCTTTTGGCGAAGTCTATTTGTTTGGTTTCTGATAAAACATACAATCTTTATAAGTTTTCTGGGTAATGTTTGTGCTAGCCGAGGTAGCTTGTTTTGAATTTGATTATGAGCATATTTAGCTTTGCTTAAATGCTACAAAAGAAGCTAACTTTTGGCTTCTTTTGTAGCATTTAAGCAAAGCCAAACATGCTCATAGGTGCTAGTTGTCAGGATTAAGGTGATAATCAAAATTAGACGTTATTTGGGTTTTCGAATAAGTAAGAAAATACTGTTCAACTGGGTTGTCCCTATCTTTGGCTTCTTTTGTAGCATTTAAGCAAAGCCAAACATGCTCATGGGTGCTAGTTGTCAGGATTAAGGTGATAATCAAAATTAGACGTTATTTGGGTTTTCGAATAAGTTAGAAAATACTGTTCAACTGGGTTGTCTCTATCTGGTTATGTAATAATTACTTCATTGACATAGAACTCTAGGTCTAGGCTACTGAAATGAGTGTAAGGTTTTCTTGGTTAGTTAAGAACTATATTGGCTAATTTCCATCCATGAGCTAAGAGTTTGGATTTTGATTTTGATTTTGATTTCCACATTTTATGTGCAAAATAGTCAAATTCTTCAGTTGATTCATGAATTATCTTGTAGCCATCCACTTGAAATTTTCTAGAGAAAACAAAAGGTCTTGTTGAAAAATGCTACATAGGGTATCAAGGCGTTTTGCCTCCATGAAGCAAGCCGGAAGCCTCGAGGTTCTTTGCATAAGCCTCAAAATGAATCAACAAAATAATTTAATAATTATAATATATTCACAGTAAACATGAAGCATATAAAAATCGAACACATTTCAACAAAATCAAAGTTTAGTTTGCCATTAGAAGCATTGTTTAAAAAAGCTATTTGAGGCTTACGCCTTGAAGCTTGCACCTTGAGGCACATTTTTGAAGCTTACACCTCGACAAGGTTAAGCCTAACGGGACTAAAGTGTTTGCTTGTTTGTCTATGTTTCCCGGACATTTTGTTATTAGCCTTAGCCTTTTGGGCTATTTCTTTATAATCTAGAACTAGAATGTTTTACGATTTTTTTTTATTTTCTTTTTCCTTTCTCTAAATTGAAGGGCAAGGTGAAGGAGAATACACAAATAGTAGTGGAGGACAATGAAAAAGAATGAGAGAATTGATGTTGATGAAGATGATTTTGATGATTCTCTTAAAGAATTTATTATAATTTAATGGGAATTTGCACTTTTGGTCCCCAACTTTTCCAATTTGTAACAAATCTACCTTTAACTTTTTTTTAGCACCAAACATTTCCAACCTTTCAATTTTTTGCAAATTACATCAATTTTTTTGCAAATCACGTCCCCATTGACATATTTGGACACTTTTGCCCTCCTCTTTAAATAATAAAAAAAAAAACTAAAAACAAAAACAAAAAAAGTTGCAAATGAAGTCCCATAACTTTTAAAAAACATAAAAGAACACCATCTTCCTCAAAAACTCCACCCCACCCCACTCATCTTCTTCCTCTTCCATTTCTTCTTCACTGCCCTGTGCCTCCCCTGTTCCCTTAATTAAACCCAGCAAATTACTCTAGATGAAAGCTTTATTCCTGTTAAATACATTGTTTTTCAAACTGGATTTTTCAGTTTTTGTTTATATATTTGATTTCGGGAGAAAAGGATAATGGATCTGTACATTCCGTCAGAGAACACACTTCATCCTTATCGTGTTTTTGCAAAATCAAGCTTAAGAATTTCTTATTACAAACGGCGCTGATTTCGTACATTCTGTCGGAGAACACCCAGTTTCCTGAAGAAAGCCCACAAACCCTCACCGCCAGCTTCTACATCAGCAAGTTTGATCTTGAATGGCTCACCGGAAAGTCGTCGCTCTTTGCCACCTCCAAAAAATCGGACTTAAAATCTCGATCTACAATGGCCGTCGGGGCACCACCTGTGGTGTGAACTCCTGTCGACTTCTAGGCAAAATCTCTGTGCCGTTGGATTTTACCGGAACGGAGTTTTGGGCCATACTTTTCCACAACGGGTGAATTAATGTGGAAAAAGTGAAAAGTTCTTCAAGTGTTCGATTTCATTTGAATGTGAAGTTGGAGCCAGATTCGTGTTCCAGTTCGATAGGGAGCCCGAATGCAGCCTGCAGGTTTTTCAAATTCAAGGGAGTATCTACCAATATGGAATAGATTGAGTGATGAATTTTTACATTATTGGTAGTGATTTGGGGTGGGGTTAATTTGTGTTTTTTAAAAGTTAAAGGATTTTATTTGCAATTTTCTTTTATTTTGTGTTGTTTTTAAGTTTTTCTATTTTAGCTTATTTAAAGAGCAGGGCAAAACCATCAAAATATGTTAATAAGGACGTGATTTGCAAAAAATTGAAAGGTTGGGGATGCGTGGTACTAAAAAAAAGTTAGGGGTAGATTTGTTACAAATTGGAGAGGTTGGGGACCAAAAGTGCAAATTACCCTAATTTAATTTAGTGATTACTAATGTGAGAACTTATTGTTTGATGCTTTTTCAATCTATTTTGTATTTGTTTGCATGATAGACTTTTAATTTTGTTGTTCTATCATAGATTTTTTAAAATAGTCTATGATTTAATATAAGCATATTTTTGTATTTTTATATTATTTAAGTTATTTATTGGTTTGTCTTGAGGCTTACGCCTCAAAACATCTTGAAGTTTATGCGTCGCCTCACAAAGATAAAATGCCTTGGTACCCGACTAAGCTTCTTAAAACTATGATTCAAAGCATAAAATAGATAAGCAAAATAGCAGAAAATAAATTATGAGTAGTAATCACATAACAAAACCACTAATTTTACAACTAGAACTAAAAGTCTAAAACAATGGGAAACAAGTGATCAACTATTTTTAAGAATTTTGTTTTCTTTGATTTTAAAAGAAAAGGAAATCAGAGAGACAACGAAAAATGCCAAAGAAATTAAAAAGAGTTGACCTGCTAAGACTAGCAAAAAATAGCCCATAAAGGGGAAGACTAAGGAGTGAGTGCCTTTGCCTGCCAGAGGCTTATGCCCTGGGCATTCACCTCAGTAATTCAAGGCGTATGCCCCAACAATGGGCACTCGATAAAGTGTAAGCTTTGAGGCTTTCCAACGACCTCGTTTCAAGGTGCAATCTTCCTGTGCTTTGAAAACACTGGTTAAGCTTCTAAAAAGAGGTTTGGCCCACCTTCGGGGTGTATGAACTGTAAAATATGGAAATAAGATTACAAAGTACAAGTCCTATGTTATTTGACAGAAAATTCGTCGAATTTGAAAGAAAGGACTAGTTGGATACCAGCATAATAACTAGTTGTAGTACTTTTCATTTCACGGTTAATTTAAGTACCCTCCATTTAGCTGACTTGTTCTTCAAATTTGTATTGTCCATGTAGGGCAGATGACGAGCCCGTAGATCCAAAGAAGGAACTTGAAGAGCGGTGCAAGGCACCATGTACGCGGCCACTTAGAGAGTATCAGGTGATTTTGAACAGAACGGAAATGAGCTCTTGATTCTCCAACTTCTCTGATATTATGTTTGCTTTATTAATTTTTTTAGCTTTCTGCTTTGTGACAATATGTTCATTTAATATGTAACGTTGCTGAAGTATTTGACACATGTTATTTTATTTTTCATTTTTTCTCTTTCCTTTTCTTTTTCCTCTTCGTTTTCTCACCACTTTGGTCCTTCTCAAGAAATTTACTCTTGATGCTTCATTATTTGCTTCTGGGTAATTGTTTTGTCTGTCATCATCACAAAATAAACCTGATATTACAACCAAGCCATGGTCATTGAGCAATTCAGTATGAGATTTCCTGATTAACTGGCCATCTGATGAATGTACACAAGCTTTATGAGGAGACCAATTTCAATTTTTTATAATGGTTAGTCTTCTGCAACTTTTAACATTCCCATCCAGTTGTCTCTGGGTGGCACCCATGTACAATTTATGCAGTTCATGCACATACAAACACACAAGGAACTACAACATATATGCTCTTTTATCATTATTACCTATAACGCTTCTGGCAATTGCAAATCTAATTTGAAGATTCTGGTAGGCGTGTGCTAAAAGGATTCAAGGTGATGAAACCGGGCATAAACACTGTACTGGACAGTACTTTGATTATTGGCGTTGTGTTGACAAATGTGTAAGCCTCATTTTCTGTCTAGATAATTTTTTTCCTCTGCCTTCTTTAAGGCAATAAATTGAAATTTTTTCGTACTGATCTTGATCTGCTGCCTAAATGCTTCTCAAATGCAGGTCGCGACTAAGCTATTTTCTTATCTGAAATAACAGTGTAAGACCTCGCTGGTATACAAGAACTGGATTATGCTCTTTTGGTGTTCAAAACCAAGCTTTCAATATTATTCTGTTTTCAGTGCATACTAGTTGTGCTTGTAAGCAACCACTTGCCATGTGGAATTTTGAGATGCCAAGTCTTGTATGAGATTAATAAGACAATTTGTTGCATTGAATTTCATATGCTTTTGCAAGTTAAGATGTATTCTTTACTCTCAAGTTCAGGCTGTTAATCATATGCTGAATGAATCCCACAGTTGAATTATAATAAATAAAACTTGGGCTTCTTTTTCTTTCTTATTATGAAATTTGCCTCGTCAAAAATACTATCAATAGTTGCAACAATGCTTTTATTTGTATTGAGTTTGGCAGACGAATCAATTGAATGGCCAATTCTCCCCTCGACCCTCTATTGAAACGTCACTTATGAAATTTTTTTTTATTGGTCTACATTGAACACTAAAATATAGATTAGGTATTAAAATATAATTCTGGATCTTGAAAACGTAATTTTTTGCTCTTTATTTCAATTACATCGTTTTTGGCATAGTTATCAAACCCGGACCGGCCCGGCCGGTCCGACCGGAAAACTGGTGACCCGGTGCCATAACCGGTTCGGTTCTCTTAATTGGACCGCCCAACAATCAAACCGTTTATAACTTGAAAAAATCGCCGGTTTTTTTACTAACCCGGTGACCCGTCCGGGTCATTACATGATGAATTTTTTTATTTTTCATCTTACCATATGCTACCTAAAAATGTACCAATTTTTTCTCCACTCTATTAATAAGATGTTAATTTAATAAAATATAATTAATTTAATGAAATATAATAATTTATGTTATTTTTTACAATAATTAGTTGATAATACTAATAGTCTCGTACTTATTTTATAAAATACATTCGTAATAGTGATGATTTTTTAATATAGATGTAGTTTTTTGTTTGATTTATACTTGTATGGTGATATTTAGTTACAAAATTAATATAATGTTTATTGATTAGAGTGTAATAATCATGATTTTATGTTATATTTAAAAAAAATAAACTTATCAGTTCGACATGAATTGACCCACCGGTTCAACCACCGAATCACCGGTTGAACCAACAACCCGGTGACCCATCTCCTTGTCAGGGTCGATGTCCGAGCCGGGTATGATAACTATGGTTTTTGGAAGATGATGTTTCGCCGGGTTTAAAAATTAACTTGTTAATAAAAATTTAATTTTAAAAGTCAATAAATCTTTCACTTGTTAAAATTGAAAATAAATACTTTATACGATCCAACAAAGATTAGGGTATTTCTATTTTCATATTCATTAAGAAAATATAATTAATATAATTAAAATCATAAATTTTATTAACATTTATTCTAATAAATTTCTATATTGAATAATTGTAGTTTATATTTATTGATAATAAAATATATTAAATAAGAATGTATTAAAAAAATTAAAAAATTAAGTATACTATCAACAAGAAAAATTAATTATAATTTGGGATAAATAAATAAAAATATAATTTGGGACAAATAAATATAAAGAAGATAATCATATCTTTGTGGAGGGATAGATTAACATATTTGTTTTGACATTTAAAATTAAGTAAATAAGCCATGTCGGCTCAACCCTTTTCTACACCTAATTCAATAAAAAATGAATACATGCATAATATTTTTAACTATTCATATAAGGGTTTGTTTGTTTGCAATACATTTTTCATGGAAAAAAACATTTTTTCAACCTATTTTTTAACTAACTGCATTTGATAGTTACATTTTTTCATAAAAAAAGTATTTTCCCACCTATTTTTCAACTACGCGTTTGATTGATTTGTATTTTTTTCAGGTAAAACATTTTCTCATTTACCTTAAAAAGACAACATTTTCCTTGAAAACAATGAAAATATTTTCTTGTGTTTTTTTAGGGGGGATGAAATTTTATTTTCTAGGGAAAATTTGCCATCATTTTCCTTGAAACAAGTTCTTGGCAATTCAATTCTCTGAAAAATGTTTTCTTTCCACCCAAATTCAATGCTTGGAATCACACGCACCCTAATATGTCAATACACTTTAGTGCTCGTGAGAGGTCGGTAATCATTTGTCGTGCAAGATTTCGTTGCTTGTCCCGTTGCCAATCCACCATCTAACACTATGGGTCATTTGGTATTTAGTCAATGATTAGAGACAACGGATAAAATTTGTCTTATTTTATTTAGATAGAATTGATGTTCATATACACTTGCATTCGAATAACAATTTAAGCAAAAAATGAGAATAAGTTTTATACCTAAAAAGAGGAAGACATATTTTTTTATCCGTATATAGATTCACTCAATTTTTTTTAAAAGACGAATGTACCTTTTATAATATAAAATAAATTTATTTTTAGACATCTATATTCTAGGATTATTGCCACCGTCCCCCGTCGCTGCCGCCCGTCCGATAATCGTAATTGCCCTTCACTGCCTCTACCATGAACCACTACCCGCCATCGCTCGACTCATATATATTTTTTTCCGTTTAATTAAAAATAAGAGTAAAATTGTCATATTTTAAACGAAAAGCAGAATTTTTAACAATGATTTTTCTCATTCTTATACTTAGCTGAATCAAACAGAATAAATATGTTATCCGGATAACAATCATCCAGATAAATAATTTTATCTACAAATCAAACGGGCCCTATGTTCAATAACCAAACAAAAATTTCCCTGTGTGGGGCTGCAATTTGTCGTCAACACGACAACATAGTATATATACATCTATTCACAAACCTGTTTTCAACTCATTAATATTGATACAACTCTTTGTTAAGGGGAAAGTCCCGAAGGTGAAACCCCCCCACTTGTGTCAGAGGCCCCTTGACAAGGCGAATTGTAAATCGAGGGATGTGCACAAGTGGCAGGGACCTGAGGGAGAGAGCCAACAGGCCAACCCCCAGGACAGACCCTCACAATATTTCAGTGAAAATCTGTCCCACACGAGAATCGAACTTGCGTTGCTGGAGGATTTCTCCCCACGTCACCTCAAGCGCCTTACCAACTCGCCTATGTCCCTGGGGGCATTGATACAACTCTCATTTCATGGATCCAAGGTTTCTCCAAGATTGCATTATATGTCGATGGGCACTACTCTTTTATGAGGAATCTGGTATGAAGGTTTACACCATGTGCATAGACTGGAAGTGAGAGATCGATAGTCATTTGTTGTGCTAGATTTCATTGTTTGTCTCGTTGCTAATTCACCATCTATCACTATGTTCAATAACGAAACAAGAATTCCACCGTTGCGTGGGGCTGCAATTTGTCGTCAACACACTATACATACATCTATATACAAACCTGTCTTCAATCTCATTAATATTGGTACAAGTACAACCCTCATTTCATGGATCCAAAGTTTCTCCAAGATGGCATTGTATGTTGGATGGGCACTTTACAACTACATCTTCTGCATAGACTGGTAGGACAATCTCCCTTAAAGTGTTCATATACTGACACCCATCAACTTGGTTGTCCGGTATGTGATGTTTTATTTTAGAATTCCCACGGCATTTATGGTTTCTAAGAAAGTATGTTGGTGTTGCTGCCATTATCCACTAAGATGCGTTTGATTAAACAATGGACATTATGTAGAGATATGACTAGAGCGTCATCATGTAGGTTGGGCAATTGTGTGGCTTCAGAGGTTGTTGTTGATGATACGCAGTGAGTTTGGCTCATTTACCCGGTTCACATTTTGACATGGGAGAGTCGCCTAGCGTTCATGTCTTCGTGCTGCAGCCCTAGTTATTCCACTGACTTGTGAGCCATTGGTGATGAAGTTAATAGTTCTCCCATGCTACTGTGAATTCAAAAACGAGATAAAAATCGGGAAAATTTTGGGCCAATGATGCCATAGTGGGCTCCAAAGTCATATAGCCCAAACTTAATTCAATTAAAGTCATACTCAACTACCAAAAGACCAATGTGCCCTACAATTGCAAAAATCGCTCATTTAATTTAAACACGTAAAGACCCACTAATTAATCCCACTACCTGTTTAGAAACCCCTCCATTTACTTTTAGCAATTTTCATCTTCTTCTTGTGTTTGATTCTTCTCACTGAAATCGCATACAAAAAATTCGAAAACTGCTATTTCAATGGAAAAGGTAATTTTTTTTCTATAAAGCAACCATTTTCGATTAAAATAAACCATGAAAATGTTGAGATACTATTCCAATTGAAACATATGCGATGCTGTTAATGATTGGAGTTTGGATTAACTGATTCGACTAGTTTTTGATAATGTAGTTGCTGTGAGTTATGATTTTGTCAGAACATGTGATATAAGGCTTTGAAATGCGTGATACGGTATAAAATGTGTCAATGTTATGCTGATTTGTTTTTTTGTTTTTTGTTAGAACGTGTGATTTACTCATGGAAAATGCTTGATTGTTTAGATCTATAATACTGTTTTTCTATTGGATTGAACTTTTCTATGTTGAGTGTGTGTAATATTTTTTTTGTTATTAATGATAGTGAAATATTAAGATACATTTAATATGTTGATATTTTAAGCCACTTTTATCTATGATACTGTTTTATTTAGATAATGTGCTACGATACTTATACCATGCTTTTATCTTTGACACTGTTTTATTATGATAACGTTTCAACCAATGATACTATTTTAATCTACTTCAACCATTAAAATATCTTGTGCTTAGTTTTATCTTTGATATTGTTTTGTGCTATGATACTTATACCATGCTTTTATATTTGATACTGTTTTATTATGATAATGTTTCAACTTATGATACTATTTCAATCTTTTTGTTTTATCTATGATATTGTTTTATTTAGATAATGTGCATTGGTATACTTATACCATGATTTTATCTTTAATACTATTTTATTATGATAATGTTTCAACCTATGATACTGTTATTGAATGTAAATAGTATCAATGATCTTATACTACTAATAGAGTATTTTAAGAACAATATCATTACTTCAACCATTAAAAAATATCTTGTGCTTAGTTTGATCTATGATACTGTTTCAATCTATGTGCAATGGCCTACTTTTACCATGCTTTATCTGTGATATACTATTTATATGATAATTGTGTATTATTGTGATAATATTTTCTATGATACTGTTTTGATATTTCTGATACCGTTGTTGTTTATGATGCAGCAAAAAAAAAAAACATTGAATACAAAACTATAGGAAAAAAGAAAGTTGTACCAATACGAAGAAAAATAACAGTGGAAAAGAAGGCATATCCACAGTATCGGTCTAACCTCTAAAACAGTGATTAGGGAGGTGAAAGAAATATCATTAACAAAAGCACAAAGAACCGGATTGAAGAAATTTTCATTTTGGAATCTTGTCAAGTTGATCTTGGATGACAAGATTGATAGACATTGCTGTCGCCGAAGTGATATGGATATATACACGATCATTGAGTGCTTTGACAAGTCAAAAAATGATTATGGGAAGGGTATATTTGGCATCGTCGATAGTGAAAATCTGATTGTGGTTTAAAAACAAAAGCCAATCTCGATTTCAGATTTCTTCCAACGAATGTTCAAAAGCTGTCGTAGATTGACCAAAACTGTAATCTCTACATAGTTAAGAGATGCGGCAAATGGAAACAAGAAAGAAGACATCGACGATGTTTCTAGGTTGATGATACTCTTCCTAATGACATCGTTCTTTGTGCCAAATAAATATCTGACTTTGAGTTGAGAATATATCAAATATGTTGAAAATGTCGACAATATCAAGATTCACAATTAGTCAAAAGACATCTTTGAATACCTCATTTCCTCCCTGTGTAAAAATGAAGACCCAATGGACGTCATAGGCTGTGTGATGGCTTTAGCAGTAAGCTATTTGATTTTTGTATACTGTTTTGTTGATACCGTTTTCCATTAACTGTGATATTCGCACTAAGAAGTTTTTGTTTATGAAAATCCAGTATTGGTTGCTGGAAAAACTCAAATTATGCAAAGCTTTGAAGAAAAATGCATATGAAAATGCATTAAATAGGACTTGAGAGATCTGGCACGTAGTCTAAAAACTACGATTGTTCACGAACTATAAAAAAAAATATAATAGCAGTATCACCAATTCACATTATACATTATCTTACATGAACAATTATTCAATTACAGCATATAGTATAAAATACAATATATAAATATCCAGTATATTATACAAATACTACACCATTGCAGATTGATGAAGAATCTGATGAAGATGAAGTTCATACGAAAACTTAAGATAGTGAAAAGGAGGAGAGTGATGATGATAAAAAAGAGGAGCATGATTCAAAAGAAAAAAGCAAAAAGGAAGAAAGTGAGGATGGCAGAGTCAATGCAGAAAGATATGAAAGTTTTGAAAACATTGAAGAGGAGGATGACAGTTGGCTACACTTGCTCCCGAGTCATCTGGCAGAAGTTGCAATCAAGAACTCATTATCCAAGAAAGCCATAAACAGTTCATCTAGACTCCGTGATGAATTACGATCCTCTAAGAAAAAGGAGCGTATCTTACAATCTGTGTTGGATGAAAGTATCTCGCAAAATGAAAGGTACTAGTATATATAAATATGATACAACAACCTATAATACTGTTGTATAAGATACTATTTTTTTGTGATACTAATATGATACTATTTTACATATGATACTGTTTTATTGAGAAAGTATTATCTATGACACTGTTTTAATATGATACTATTCAATTACTTTTGATACTGATAATAATTATTTTTTATACTTTGCAAAATGAAAGGAATATAGAGAATCTCAAAGAGATGAACATAAGAATAAGCATTATAGAAGATGAACTACAAAAGTCAATGGCTTTATATGCAGCGGTTTTGGAGAAAAAGCATATGACTGTCGAAGAACTTAAAAAACTACTGGAAACTTTGGATTCTCTTGTAATGGAGAACAAATCATTAGAAAAAGAGAATACATCGCTTATAAATGAGCTGACTGAAAAGGTGGTATATGAAGTCACTCAAGCTTTGACTGACGAAGAGATTCAAAATACGAAGGATGCATCAAAGCAGACTTCAATGTTGAAAGAAATAAAAGAAAAAAGAGAGAGAAAAATAAAGAAGGAAGATGATTTCACCTACCCCGCTCAGAAAAAAAAGGGTCGCAAAGACTAAAAATGGTAAATCTCAGGTGCAAGAAGGAGAGGATGACAATACTATTATCAATGTTGATGACCTTCTCGATCTTCCAATGAGGAAAGAGAAAAAAGTACCAACCAAAATCAATGCAAAATGGTTGATAGCAAAACAGTTTAGTGCAGCTGACAGGAAGAATATTGTAAAGATCGAAAAAAGCCAAAACCCATCGTAAGTCTCTTCCATACACTAATTGTTGATGTTTTGATAGTGATACTGTTTAAATATTGTGATACTGTTTCAATTACTGAAAATGTTTTACTTTTGATATTGTGATACTGTTTCAAACAAATATACGATCTCAGTTGCTGGATTTTGTTATTGTACAATTAATTGCTTGGCACAAATAGAGCAGTACAATTTACGCTTAGTCTTGAAATAAAGCGGCATAAAGCAGAACCTCCAATTGCTCTCCACGTCCATGGTTTGAACCATCCATCCACAATACGGATAGCCCCCGACGCCGATTGCCTTCTGATTACTCTCTGATCCTTGTCACAAACAAACACCAATATTTAATTGGGGGTGGTGCAGAGAATGATATTCTAGAATAGAGTAGTACGGTCTAGATATAGGAATTTGTGATATTTGATTTAGGGTTTAGAATATTCCGATTGAATTCTAGGCTACGAAAGATTTGCGGGAAAATGAGAAAAATACTAATATTTTGCACGTTGACTTTTCACGTTGAAAACACCTAGTGTGAGCACGTGCGTTACACGTGATGCATCAATAATTAAGAATATAATAGTGTTTATTATATATTATTTTTACGAATTTGCTTGATATTGGTAATCTAAGTGAAAAAAATTAAATATTAACAAATTAGAGATTGAAACCTAAATAGCATGCTTATAACTTAAAACCTAGTTTATTAAAATTTCTTACAATAGATGACTCAAATAAATGATAAAATTTAATTTAATTTATTTAATAAAAGACACTATTCTTAGAAATGTTAAACTTTCTAAAACAATTAAAAAAAATTACAAATTTAATAATCTAATAAATAGTAAAACTACAATTCTTCTGAAATTCATACTCCAAAACAACTAAAAAACCAAAATTAGAACTCGCATGTCGTCAAATTTAACCAAAACGTTGTTCAAAACATTTCGCAACAACTTTGAATTAGTCAATTATCTTTCTTCATCTTATTGTCGTTTTACTATAAAGTTCGAAAACCTCTTACGTTTTATTTTTCTTGAAACTGGATTTTACGAAAATCCAAATTACACAATTTCTAATTCTAATGTCAGACATCATTCATCAGAACTATTTAGTTAGACAATGCCTTGAAAACTTGGAATAATCATAACTTAGTTTATTCAAAACTGATATAAAAGTTGCCAAAATTATGCTAAATATATATTTTGCCTATTTGTGACCAGCAGTTGCAACACAATGCAATAATTAACTGGTGTAAGCCTATATAATCAGAATGAATTCAAATTCAAAGAAATAGCAAACAGATACGTAGATATATGTCTAAAAAAAATCCAAGTTTCACTGTGTGAAAAAGTCAATAAAAGCAAATATTTTGATTATATTACTATAATAATATTGGTATATTAATCTCTCTTATAATGTGTTACCTTATTGCATTACTCACAAGATACTTTATTTTAGTCTATGCAAAACAAGCCATAATTATCTTTGATCTTGTATTCGAAGTTGAAACACTTTATGATCAAGTCATATAACTTGTACTCGGTGTAACGATGCATATGAAGTTCTTTAGGATTTCATTTTACATAGGTTGGTTTGGATTTCAAAATATATTTTAAATTCTATTCATTGACGTTACTTTGGAAAGTATTACACGTGTAAATTCACAAAATACTCCCTAGTTCTTCGTCACTGCACATGTCATATTTTCAAGAATTACATATGTATTTCACGTTCCATTAAATCTCTGTAAAAATAATAAAAAAAATATTAAAATACTGAATTTATTCACATAAACCTAATTTTTAAATTTACAATTTACATACCATTATATCATATTTAATTAGGATAAATTCATCTTTGGATTCATATAATTATTATGTAATTTTTTTAAACCAAATAGGTAACCAAATATCCACACTTTTAATACAGGTAGGAAAATATGTTGATTATATTACTATAGTAATCTTGGTCTAATAACCCTGGTTATAATGTGTTCTACCTTATTGCATTACTCACAAAATACTTTCTTTGGGTTTATGCAAAACAAGCAGCAATTATCTTGAAATTTGCATTCGAAGTTGAAATACTTTTTGATCAAGTCCTACAAATTGTACCCGACGTAACGATGCATATGAACTTCCTCTAGGATTTCATTTTACATAGATTGGGTTGGATTTCAAAATGTATTTTAAATTCTATTCATTGAGGTTACTTTGAAGAATATTACACGTGAAAATTTACGAAACACTCATTAGTTCATTGTATAAAGAATGTAAATTACATTCCACATACCATATTTTCAAGAATTACATATGTATTTTACGTTTTATTAAGTCTATAAAAATAATAAAAAAATTAAAATACTGAATTATTCACACAAAACAAATTTTTAAAATTAAAATTTACAAACTATTAGTTAAAAAATGTGAACAAATATCATATTTAAATAAGATGAATTCATCTTTGAATTGTTATAATTATTTTGCAAATTTTTTAAATCAAATAGGTAGGAAACAACTTTGGTTGACTATTTTGAATAATAAACCAAATATCCACACTTTTAATATAGGTAGGATCGGTTGGTTTGGATTTCAAAATGTATTTTAAATTCTATTCATTGACAATTGGAGAATATTACATATGCAAATTTACGAAACACTCCGTAGTTCTTCGTATAAAGATTGTAAATTACATTTCACATGCCATATTTTCAAGAATTACATATGTATTTCACGTTCTATTAAGGCTATAAAAATAATAAAAAACATTAAAATACTGAGTTATTCACATAAACCTAATTTTTAAAATTACAATTTAAATACTATTATTTCAAAAATGTGAACAAATAACATAATTAATTAGGGTGAATACATTTTTGGATTGTTACAATTATTTTGCAAATTTTTTAAACAAAACAAGGGGGAAACAACTTTGGTTGACTATTTTGAATAGTAATTCAAATATCCACACTTTTAATATATGTAGGATATGTTGGTTTGGATTTTAAAATGTATTTTAAATTCTATTAATTGATGTTACTTTGGAGAATATTACACGTGAAAATTTACAAAATACTCATTAGTTCTTCGTATAAAGAGTGTAAATTACATTCACATGCCATATTTTCAAGAATTACATATGTATTTCACGTTCTATTAAGTCTATAAAAATAATAAAAAATATTAAAATACTGAATTATTCACACAAACCTAATTTTTAAAATTACAATTTACGAACTATTAGTTCAAAAATATGAACAAATATCATATTTAATTAGGATGAATTCATCTTTGGATTGTTATAATTATTTTGCAATTTTTTAAATCAATTAGGTAGGCAACAACTTTGATTGACTATTTTGAATAGTAAACCAAATATCCACACTTTTAATATAAGTAGGATAGCTAGGTTGGTTTGGATTTAAACATGTATTGTAAATTATATTCAATGCGGTTACTTTGAAAAATATTACACGTGCAAATTTACAAAACACTCCTTAGTTCTTCGTATAAAAAGTGTAAATTAAAATTCACATGCCATATTTTCATGAATTACATATGTATTTCATGTTCCATTAAGACTATAAAAATAATAAAAAACATTAAAATACTGAATTATTCACAACATAATTTTTAAATTACAATTTACATACTATTATTTCAAAAACATTAACAAATATCACATTTAATTAGGGTGAATTTATCTTTAGATTGTTACAATGATTTTGTAAATTTTTTAAACAAAATAGGTAAGAAACATATTTGGTTGACTATTTTGAATAGTAAATCAAATATCCACTCTTTTAATATAGAAGAAATAGGATAAGTTGGTTTGGATTTCAAAATGTATTTTAAATTCTATTTATTGAGGTTACTTTAGAGAATATTACACGTGTAAATTTACGAAACACTTCTTAGTTATTTGTATAAAGAATGTAAATTACACTTCACATGCCATATTTTCAAGAATAACATATGTATTTCACATTCTATTAAGTCTGTAAAATAATTAAAAAAATATTAAAATATTGAATTATTCACATAAACCTAATTTTTAAAATTATAATTTACATACTATTATTTCAAAAACATGAACAAATATCATATTTAATTAGAAAAAATTCATTTTTGGATTGTTATAATTATTTTGCAAATTTTTTTAAACCAAATAGGTAGAAAACAACTTTGATTGACCATTTTGAATAGTAAACCAAATATCCACACTTTTAATATAAGTAAGATAAGTTGGTTTGGATTTCAAAATATATTTTAAATTCTATTCATTGAGGTTACTTTGGAGAATATTACACATGTAAATTTACGAAACATTTCTTAGTTCTTCATATAAATAGTGTAAATTACACTTCACGTGCCATATTTTCAAGAATTATATATATATATATATATATATATATATATATATATATATATATGTATGTATGTATTTCACGTTTCGTTAAGTCTATAAAAATAATAAAAAACATTAAAATACTGAATTATTCACAAAAACCTCATTTTTAAAATTACAATTTACATACTATTATTTAAAAAACGTGAACAAATATCATATTTAATTAGGAAGAATCCATCTTTGGATTGTTATAATTATTTTGCAAATTCTTAAACCAAATAGGTAAAAAACAATTTTAATTGACAATTTTGAATAGTAAACTAAATATCCACATTTTTAATATAGGTAGGATGTAAATAATTAAGTTGACATGAATGTATATTGCTCTCTTAAAGAAGATTATAACCCTATATAATTTAAATAAATTAAGGAACCAATGCATTATAAATCTAGTGATTGTCTTATCTAGAATAGAACAACCAACTAAAATGTTGGCATTTCAAAATCAATATGCACTATAATTCCAATTCAAATCTCATTAATAAAAACAAAAGTGGTTATATTTACACCATATTGTTTTATAGAAACACATTGTTTTAATTATATTAATTTTTTTTAATTTTTATTAATTGTTACGTGTTTAAATGAAATTTTTTTTATCATATTTTTATTTTTAACTTTTTATTAATTAACACATCATGTACTAAATGACTATTTTTCGTCTAAAAATTTTATTAGCGTTCTTTAAAATTAGGGATAACTATTTAATCACAATTTTGCTTATGTTATTTGTTTAACTTACATAGAAAATACGAAGAGTAAATAATTCTTTGTACTCTATTTTTTAATAGAAATTTTGGACGAAAACCATTGTCAGAAACAAGGTATGCTAATTAATAGAATGTTGAAGATCGAAATGCAATGAAAAAGTTAGAGATATAAGCGTGACAACGAGTAACTGTTATGAACCTTTCATGCAATTAAAATATGGTACACTTATAAGAAAATACGGTGTTAATATATTTATCCTAGAAACAAATCCAGGTTGAGGAGAGAGTAAAAATACGATATGATATATGCATTGTATATTAATTTGTTCGCAGTATTTACATATTTAAGAATGTTGTAAAGCATTTAGTAACCGTTCTATCTACCAATGTATTTGATAAATAATTACAGTTCTTAGTTTCAATTAATCTAACAGTCTAAATGTATTAAAAATTTTATTGGGATATGTTTTAATGTGGGTATAAGAATTTTAAAAGTTCTAATAGATCTAAACCGTTGGATTAGTTTAAATTAAAGACCGTGATTATTTGTTAAATTCATTAATTGGACTACAAGAAAAATGAGAATTAACAACTAATTTTTTAACGACCAAATTAATATAGTCGTTACAAATATTTATCAACGACCAAAATAAATATTTAGTCGTAAATAGTGTATCACAAACAGTTGTTTGTTGAGCGAGTTGGAGATAAGCTTTAACGACCACGTCATTGGTTGTAAATTTATTCTTTTCTACGATCAAGTTTAAGTTGGTCGTTGTATGTGTGGTGCCAAAACTTTCAAACCCGCCAAAACAAACAACGACCAAAACAATATATTGGACGACCAGATAATTAGTTGTAGTTAGACTAATTTAACGATAATCATATTTTAGTCGTTAAAGTGATAAAAACACATTACAACCAATAAATGTTTAGTCGTAAATAATGTGTCACAAACTATTGTATTTTTGGCTAGTTGGAGATGAGTTGTAACGACCACGACATTAGTTGTAAAAAAATTATATTCTACGACCAATATAAAGCTGGTCGGTATGTGTGTGGCGCCAAAACCTTGAAACCCGCAAAAAAAAACAACGACCACCACAATATATTTGACGACCGGATAATTGGTTGTATTTAGAAACCATTTAACGACCACCCTATTTCGGTCGTTAAAAGTGATAAAAACTTACAACCAATGTTAAATAGTCGTTAAACGGAATATTTGCCAACTATATTGGATGGTCGTGGAAATTACTATTCACAACCAATAAACGTGGTCATTAAAAACCGTTTTCAACAACTAAATGATATATTTGGTTGTTGACAATGAATTGTATACAATCAAATTTTGAGTTAACTACAAATATATTGTAACGACCAAAATATTAGTTGCTAATCTTATATTTGTTGTAGTGGCCAAAATGAGAATTAACAATTAATTTTTGGACGACCATATGCATATGGTCGTTACAAATGTTTAACAACGACCATAATAAATTTTTAGTCGTAATTAGTGTGTCACAAACATTAATTGTACATGGAGTAGTTGGAGATAAGCTTTAACAACTACAACATTAGTTGTAAATGTGTTACGACCAAGTTAAGGCTGGTCGTTGTATGTGTGGCGCCAATACCTTAAAATCTGCCAAAACAATCAACGACTAAAACAATATATTTGACGACCAAATAATTGGTTGTATTTAGAATAAGATAACAACCATCTTATTTCAGTCGCTAAAAGTGACAAAAATGAGAATTAGTTGTTAATCCTATATTTTTTGTTGTGGCCAAAATGAGAATTAACAACCAAGGTCTTAGTTGACTACATTTAGCGGTGCCTGGGTAGTGATATTTACAGTAGCCTTTTGAGAAGACGAGGTCGGCTTGGTGGCCAAGGGCTTGCATAGGTCTTACAATATCTATGGACTTGGACGTCACTGCCTCATTTTTCTAATTCTTTGAAGCTTCGCGGCATTAGATGAGCATAACCAACTTTGGGATTCATTATCGCTTTCTACAGACAAGATGCAATTTTGTTCTCATTTAATCATCTTCGCCTACATTGTTCTTTTTTAGATTTATCACTTAAACTGAAAATAAGATACATAGTTCTCCTACTTCGTCGAGTCCTTCTTCAGAATTGAGTTACGATAATCTCTATATGCAATCCCACACAAAATAGAGTCGAGATGATTTTGACTGGTGGTACTGTGATTTGAGGATAACGATCGAGACTTATTACTTGATTATTTTTCAGAATGATTGATCAAAGTGGGTTTATGGACATATATAATGTTCTAAAAACAATGTGTCAACTATGTCTCATACGACACATCTATAATCATTATTTTTTTTATAAATATGTTAAAAGATTGAACAAAAAAATTGCTCATCGTAAAATATTAATTTTTTTTTAAAATACAGTATAAAAAATGAGTTGAACAATATTAACTACAATATTATTGCCAACTGAAATATAAATTAAAATGCAAAATTATTATAATTTTCTTTTTATAAAAAGTTGTTGATGCTTTTTAATATAAGTTTGTAATTATGTAATATTATTTTCTACGGTATAGACAATCATCATTAACTTTCATTTATATTTTAAAGAAATTAAAAACAATATAATAATAATAAAAATAAAAATTTCTCCATCCATATCTAACCTGTAAGTGAAAGGATCCCAAACTATTCCCTTTCATTGGATTTAGAATCCATCCCTCGAGAAGAAAATCCTTCCATTATCATGGGAAATCTGTGGTTTGTCCTAATATTTCAAGCGATTTAGGATCCATAACCTTTTTTCTGATTAAAACTTAATATATATATATATATATATATTCTCAATTCCAATATTTCACTCACGTTCTTTCCCCGCCCAAATTTCTCCCAGAATCCAAATCTCTAAGGAAACTAATGGAAATTCTCCAATACCAAATAATCCTACCATATTTACATTTGAAAACCCTAAGTTCACAAATCAAACTCTTTTTATTTTCCTCTGCTCATGATAATAAGCAAAATCGATCTGGTGTTGTCCAATTCCTCAATTGTTTTGTCAACAGCAATTGGGAGCTTGTGTTCTCTGTTCTAATTGTTCTAATCAGGTAAGTATTATTCTATTGAATGATTACTTTTTTTTTTCTCCTATTGGGAGCTTGTGTTCTCTTATTATTTTCCTTTGCCCGTGAACATAAGCATAATCGACTTTTACAGTGTTGTCCAATTCCTCAATTGCTCTGTAGACTGGTACTTGGAGCTTGTGTTCTCTATTCTAATCAGGTAAGTATTCTTGTATTGAATGATTGCTTTCTTTTTCTCCAATGTTTTTTGGATTAATTATGTGGGTTATTATAAGAGGTTGTAATTATGGGATTCTTGTGTGTTTTATATAGTATTTATATTCTACTTTCCTAGGTTTGTGAATAGATTGAGCAATTGACATGAATAATTGATACACACAGTATATAAAAAATTATTAAATCGATAAATTAACTTATTTTCTAATGGCTTAGTGATTAATTTACCTGTTATTGGTGGATCTAGTGGAAAACCTGGCATATTCTTTTGATGTTTTGGGGAAAAATCTTGCATCCTGAATAATTTTGAAGTATTGTTAGGTTTATCTACCATCCATACCAATCCATTTATCAGATGTCTTTATGATTGTTCCAAACAGGTGGAAGATTTCTAGCTTCATTCTTTAATTCAAAGTTCAGTTCCAAAAGAAAAGTACTATAATTTGATCATTAAAGTTTCTTGTGCTTGGTTAAATTTAGTTAGTTCTTTTCAGTTTTCGTAGACAAGTTAAATCAGTTTCTTGTTTCTTGTGCTTGATTAAATCTAGTTCTTGTGCTTGGTACAAATGATATTCAAGAACATAAGATTGAATGACTAATAACGTCAACATCTTATTAAAGTCTAGTAACATCCTTGTGAAATTTCATAAAAATCTATTAACGCGGGATTGTTTCCCTGTTTCTTGATCTGGGAATATTGCTGTTAATTTGCTTGTTTTGGTCTGGGTTGACTTCCCATTGAGATATGGCCATTTTCGCAATTTCGAGTTTTCTACATTGAGATATGGCCATTTTCGTAAAGTAGTGCAGTGCTGTCTCCAGAGCCATATAGCTGCGGGAATTCTGTTTATTTTCAATAATTTCAATGACATTGATGCCCTTTTAGTTTTCAAATAGTCTTTCTTGTATTTGGTGGTCTAAGTCAAGTTTATATGGTCCTATCCTAGGCTTGATAAATGTAATGTCAATTTAGTTATTAATGTTGTTTTGGAAGACATACAACTAGAGGGTTGTCTAGCATATAAACATGTATGTTCTCTGCACTAAAAAGTAGACTTGAGTATTTTGATTATTGATAATAGATTATGAGAATAGAATTTATCTATTTCTCTTTGATCTTAACCCTGTGAAGTCGAATTTGGCATATCTTTAAATCTTTCATTTCACATTTTTTTCTTTTTCTCATCACATATGATACAGAGCCTTCTTGTAAACGACGAGGACGAGGTCCTACGCGAGGAAAATGGAGTGAGCATGCTGTGGCTACTACTGGACATAAAATTCAAGTAGAATTTAACAAAAATGGAGAGGCTATTGGAGAGAATGCATGTGCTTGGGCTAATGAAATTGGATTTATTGTTCGTTTAATGGCACCTCTAGCTGTAAAAAAATGGAAAGAGATTGGCGATGCTTCTAAGACTCCACTTTTGGATCGTCTAAACGTACTTCTCTTTTACTTAATATGTCACTCTTTATTAGATATATATGTGATTTTTTCTCTAATAATTTTTTTTTAAAGGAAAAATTCGAGTTTGAGTTGAACTAAGCAATCAAAGATAATATTGATCGTTCAATGAACAAGAAGTGGAAGGAGTACCGTTGTAGACTACATAAAAAATTTCAAGGCATGGGTGGCAATGAAGATATTGGACCTGCCAAAAGAAACAAGCCTGCGTCTGTATTAGAGCAAAGCGATTGGGATTATCTTTGTGATTATTTTGCAAGTGATGAGATGAAGGTTAGTAATGTGCAATGATACTATTTGTAGTGGATGTTATTGATGGAATCTATGGATTTATTTAATGGGTGATTGATAAATTAGAACACTTTATAATTACCACTACATTCTAGATAAAAGTTATGAACAGGGCAGATGGAGAAGGAAGATGCTTTTTAATAGCTAATCTTTTATACCCATACAAGTTGTATGGTTTGTGTTTCTACTAAGGACTGCCTTCAGTTGTTTATTCTATTTCAATGACGTTCAATTAAAAAATAAAAAGTTGCATATGATGGACTCTTAGATTAATTATTAACATTCTCTAATTTATTCTATTTTCTTTGATATTAAATAAATTCTATGAATTGCAACTCCTTGACTAGTATTTTGTCACTTTTCATTCTCTATAATTCATGTTGTATAAGCATACACTTGTGGTTAACAATGCTTCAAATTATGTATTTTGATTAGAATTGTGATACATATGTATTGTAGAAAAAGTCTGAAGTGAGCAAAGCAAACCGTGCCAACAAAAAGTTGGTAACTCTTCAAGAATTGAAATCTTATGCTGCACATGCACATAAAATGGTAAGTTATAAATAATGATACAATATTATATTTTTAATGAACTTCATACATCAAATTCGTTTTTTTTTAATAGAGGGATCCGCTTACAAAAGAGCTACCTGGTGAGATCAAATTTTTCTTTGACATGAACTGTAGTGAACGTGGGTGGACAACCAAAGAAGCAGAGTCCCATTATGTAAGTAGTTTTATTTGTTGCAATGGTATAATATATATTTCAAAATTATAATCATTTATTTATAATTTACATTGATCCACAGAATCAAATGCTGGACCTTTTACAAGAACAGAATTCTCAACTAGACCCGAATGAACACCTTATACCTTTGAAAGAATCTGAATTATGTGAGCAAGTTTTGGGCAAGAGATTTAGCTACGTTGATCAACAGAAAAATCCAAAGAAGTCAAGGTTGGAAAATTGTGGTACTTCTATAGAGAATGTTGCTTTACAGAAGGAGGTTCAAGATCTTCGTTCTCAGTTGAAATCTATGCAGACATTCTTAAATCGCATTCCTGAAGAGCTTCTTATGCAGCCTATTCCACCTGATGCGTCTCCGTCTAATGGTTCAAATGGTGATAATTAATGAGTTTTTGACTTTAATATTTGTGATGGTGGTAATATATATATATATATATATATATATTTCTTCGATCGAAACAATAGTCTACATCTCTACATTTTTTATTTTTATATTGAGAACACCAATGTCTGAACTGGGTGTAATCTTTTGTTTAAGTCATAACATTTGATATTGACATATAGTTGTAGTTGATATTGTGATATTTAATTGATTGAAGGCCCATGGAAATTTTAGTTTTTGTTAATCTTATTTATTTCCCTTACTCTTATAATTATTTATGGTTGTGGGTAAGATTTGCTTGTAGTATGATGTGAATGTGTGAAAGTTATGGAGCCGTGAATATTATTGTTGCCAAGCATATTTCTCGTCATTTTAATAGTTTGGTTGTTAATATAAACTTTTTACAACTACTTATTTCGTTGTTAAAAAGAAAGGCAACTAAATTCTGGTTACTTCAATGCTTATTTATCGACCAAAATAATTAATATGATGACAAAGCAAATAGTTGTTGAAATAAAAATCGGTTTTCAATATAAATATTAATGACCATTTCTTTTGTTGTTGAAATGAAAGGCAACTAAACTTTGGTTGCTTTCATTGTAATTTAACGACAAAAATAATTAATACAACGACAAATCAAGTAGTTGTTGAAATAAAAATTGATTGTCACTATTACATATTAACGACCATTTATTTCGTTGTTGAAATGAAAGGCAACTAAAATTTGGTTGCTTTTATTGTATTTTAACGACAAAAATATTTGATACAACAACCAAATAAGTGGTTGGGAAATAAAAATCGGTTGTCTCTATTAAATATTAACGACTATTTATTTTGTTGTTGAAATGAAAGACAACTAAAATTTGGTTACTTTTATTGTATTTTAACGACTAAAATATTTGATACAACAATCAAATATGTGGTTGGGATAAATATAATCGGTTGTCAATACATACCTTGTACGACCATTAATTTAGTTGTTGAAACAGTACATGTAACGACCAATCGTTTTGTAGTCGTTGATTACAATCACCAACACCGCTTTGCCAACCAACGAACGACCAACTGATTTTGGTCGTTGAATGTAATCAACAACTACAAATGTATATTCTACGACTATTTGTATGGTGGTTGAATGTCATATTTCTTGTAGTGAACCCTTAATTAGACTCTAATAGAAAGATAATATTTTATGTACGAGATAAAGTTCGTATAGAGTTAAATACTTCCAATGCCACTATATTTTGAGAAATGTTCCTAGAATGTCACTGTACTTTAAAACGTTATTGGAATGCCATTGAACTTTAAAAATTGAATTCTATATAACTTTAAAACGTTCTTGAAATGCAATTGAACTTTTAAAAGTGAATTCCATAAGCCACTCCGTTTTAAAAACGGAATGTAATAGAGTGGCATATGAGATTTATTTTTGAGAGTTTGATGGCATTCCAAGAGCGTTTTAAAATATTATGGCATTCCAAGAACGTTTAGCAAAGTATAGTGAAATTGGAAGTATTTAACTCCGTTCGTATAAGTACTTATAATTTGTGGATCATGTGGAATATGTCGATAATAAATAAGCAGTAAGTTGTGAGTTATATAAAATATCTAGATAAAAAGTATGTTTAACTAATTTGATTAACTTAAATTATAATTTAAACTTACCCAAACATACACTAAAATCCCCCACTCAAACCGTATGGGATATTTGTTTTTATCCTAAAACAACTATATAAATTAAGCATTTGACAATTTACCTAGTGTTCTTCAAAGGCTTTTAGAACGATTCCATGAATCGTAATAAGACTTAATGTTCTGATTTAAAAAGTTAACTTTGTTAAGAAGAGTAACTCAAGCTTTTACATGTTAATTAATTATTTTATATTTAAGTGATGTGAAATTTATTCATTTATAACATATTCTTACAAGATGGTAGTTCAAATAAGCACAACAATCTTGTAATGTAAATGTTTATTTTAAAGTTTTAGACGTATCAAATTGTTCGTTTGAACTTAACGGAATCTAATAAAACTTGAAGTTTCATCTTAATAAACCAACCTTGTTAATAGATTCAAATCCTTACATGTTAGTTAATGCTTTTATATTTAAGCGATATGTAATTTATCCTCATATAAAAAAAGACTTGGAATATAAAATTACAAGCGAAAAGACTAAACCACCCTGCATAAAGAAACTATATAAGAATAATATCTAACGCTCACAAGCAATGTAATTTTCTATCAATTAATATGCAGAAATTATTTATCATTGCCTTTATTAATAAGTAAAATTTTAATATTAAAATGTTACAACATCCAACATGCACAAGGTTAGATTAGGGGTGGCAAATGGACTCGTCAGCTCTGCACATCAAAGCTCGACCCATAATGGACTTGACGAGCACGAGCTAGGACTGAGCCAAAAAAAAAAAAAAAGAGGATCAAACTTGTTCAACTCGACAAAAATACGAGTTGGCCCAACGAGCCGGCTTGTACGAGCTCGTGGGCACGAGCTCACGAGTTGAGCTCATTTTATGCTTGTGGGCACGAGCCATGAGCCGCTCGGCTCTTGATGATCTAATGGTCACAAAATGTGACTGTTGAGTAGCATCACCTTTTTTTTTTCAGATTTTTTTCCTATAAATACCTCCTTATAAACTCAATTTTTTCACTCTTCAATTTCTTAATCTATTACATACTCAATTCAATAACAATTCCCAAATTTCAATCTCTCAATATTAGTTTATAATTAATATCTATCTCATATCTCATTATCTAGATATTAATTTATACTTTTAAGTTTTAATTTTTTACTTCTTTTAGTAATTAGTTTGATATTTTTTTGTCTTATTTTAACAAAAAAATTGTACATACGTAACAACTTGTTCATGTACAATTTTAACTCCACATACGTTCAAAGTAGCCAATTCCAAGCCAGGCTAAAAGAGGAAGGTTTTCAACCTTGAATTTTGAACATAAAACATTTTCGATACTTTCTTTCATTTTTATTTTAAAATTATCCAAAAATAAATAAAATTCAGGGCCGAACCGAGCCCACAATTTAGGGACAAGCCGGTTCGGCTCGATCCATTGTCACCCCTAGGTTAGATGATGATTACACTGTTTATACATTGAAATTATTTTTTAAGTGCTTATATTATAAGTTATAGGTGAATGTGTAGATAAAAAATGAGCTGTAAGTTGTGAGTCTTATAAAATGTGTGGATAAATAGTATGTTTGATCATTTTGACCAACAAAAATTATAATTTAAGTACTACCAATAAATATGACAAATAATCACGATTATTAATTTAAGTTAATTTAACATTTTAGATGTATTATAATATCTCCAATAGACTCTTTAAACATAAGATTCTCTCTATTTTAAAGAGTCAATTTTTAAAATTATGCTTCAACGAACTCTTTAAATGACCTTTTTAAAATAGAGAGTTGGACTTGGAGAGCCAAACCCACTCTTTATAATTAAATGCATTCAAAGAATTTCAATTTTTAAGACTCCATATAATGATTGAATTAAATAGTGTATACAAAATAAAATAGAAAAAATGGAATAAAATCATATAATAATTAGGAGAGAGGCATGTTCAAAGAAAATAAATGAAAAAAATAATAAATACTTATTGGAAGAAGAAAAATAAAGTGTTAAAGATAAAGAGATTGTTGTAACGGTTAAAAATTTTACTCTCTAAAAATGTCAAAAATACTCTTTATAAATAGAGAGTCTATTGAAAATGCTCTTATAGCTTTTAAAATTATTATTCCTATATCTAAACACGTTCCAAAAACTATCCGATTAAGCAAAGTGTGAACGCATCGGATTCCTCTAAAAATAAAGCCTCCAACTCACCGCGTAACAAAATAAAGAAATAAAATTAATGGCCATAAAATCTGTCATACATGAACATTTAACTGCGCCTATAAATATCCCCCTTTGCTTGGCGTGTGTCCTCCACACTTCACCATATATTTCAAACCCTAGTTACTCTACATTTTTTTATAATGGAAACAATCAAACAAAACAACCCACAAAAATCCCAGATTGAAATCAACCAAATTGTGTCAAGAAATGATGATTTTGAAGGTCATAATACTGTACAAGAAATTGAGGAGGTTAAAGTTTATGATTATTCAAAGAGAGCACAGTGGCTTAGAGCTGCAGTTTTAGGCGCAAATGATGGGCTTCTATCCACGGCGGCGTTGATGGTGGGTGTTGGGGCGGTCCGGCAGGATGTTAAAACTATGGTCCTTGCCGGATTAGCTGGTTTGGTGGCTGGGGCTTGTAGTATGGCCATTGGAGAGTTTGTTTCAGTGTACTCACAATATGACATAGAGGTGGCTCAAATGAAGAGAGAAAATACTAGGGTTGAGAAAAGTGAGTTGCCAAACCCTTTACAGGCGGCAGCTGCCTCGGCCACTGCTTTCACGGTGGGGGGATTGGTGCCTTTGGTGGCGGCTGCCTTCATAAAGAACTACCGTGTCAGGGTGGGTGTGGTGGTTGCCGCCGTGAGTCTGGCACTTGTTGGGTTTGGAGGGTTGGGTGCATTTCTAGGGAGGTCACCACTGGTGAAATCTTCCCTGAGGATTTTGATTGGAGGCTGGTTCGCCATGGGAATCACTTTTGGTCTAACCAAGTTAATTGGTTCAATTGGTATTAATTGAATTCTATATAATGCTATCTATCATTGTATGCAGTAATTAAATGAAATTATTTGATATAATGTTTTGAAATAGACCATATATATTCCTCTATATATATTCTTACATTTAAGATATATCAATTAATGTCACTTAATTGCTACATACGCTACTTGACTATCTATCCTATTGTATGAATCGAGTCAATAGGAGGCGGATTGTCATAACTAGCATTAATTGAAGAATCATATTTTCTTATAGACATTTTTCCTTTACTTTTAGTTTGTTGCAATATTACCTATTACTGTTATATAGTGCCGCAAATGTAAAAGGTCTTTAATGCTATATATATATTCCAAAGTTTGTTTTTTAATCATCTTTTGCCTTTTTACTTTTTGCCAACCCATCCCACCCCCACCACCCAAAAAAGGGAGAAAAAAAAGATATATAGATAAAATTATTGTAATTTCAATAAAGATTTTAACCACAGAATTTTTCACATCGTTTTAACTTTTTTATAGTTACTTATTTTATTAAAACATATAGACACACTAAAGTGTGCGTGTAAGATCATATTGAACCAAACTAAACTTGCGCGTACACACGCATGAAGTATTGGTTGTAGGATGAATACAAAATTAACAATGAGCATGCTTGTTTCTTTCATTGATCAAAATTGACATTGTATATACTCGGTGTGACTCGTGATCAAGAGTATAGATTTGTTATCTGATTAATCACGTAATGATTATAAGGTTACATAGTTAAATTTGATTTTAGAAACGACTAGTTATTCATTCAAATTTGAGTCGACAAATTATTATAAAATAATTGAATCATTAGAACCCTACTAAATATTTTTGCTCAATCATCATATGATTAAAATTTTAGTCACAAAAAGTGCTTTACATGAATAAGGAGATTATATATTTCCCCTCCCCCCTCCTCCCCAACCCACAAAAAAAAAATATTTCTCTAGTTCACTAAAATTATTTTCTTTTAGAAATTATCATTAACCCGTTCACAAGCAAAATTACATTTTAAAGACTAACATTTCAACTGAATATATAATTTTAAATTATACATACTATCTTATCCATTAGAATAATATTATTAATAGTCGCTCACTACCGGTACCGGTAATCATCTTACATGGCATTATTCAATTTGATAAATTATTTACTCTATTTGACTAGTGTATTTATACTCATTAATTATGAATAATTTATTCAATTAAATAATATCATGTATGATGACTACTGGTAGTGAGCGACTGTGAATAACATTACTTTTTCTATTATTAGTGAAAAAATGATAGCAAAGTAAATAAAGATTGACCGATCATAATGAGAACGAGCAATTAGCCCTAACAAACCAGCAAACCTATCATGTTGAAATGAGAACCTATAATGAGAACCTATAATGAGAACGAGCAATTAGCCCTAAATTTCTTTACATATACTATAATTGGAGTCTTTCGTGTTGAAATGCTAGACCACTTCACCTAACATGTTACAAATTTTATTTTATTTTTTAAATTTTATCGTTAACATGATCTATCGGACTATCGCGTGCAAATCAGATTTTATTTTTATTTTTATTTTTATAAAAAACCCTATTTCATTCATAATTTTCATAAATGACTGACTGCGAGACTTGACTCCAACTATTTTGTCTTTTAAGATACAATTTTAAAATTGAATCACTTCATTTGAAAAGATTAAGCTATCAATGATGGATACAATTATTTAGCATATTTTGATAAAAGTTGATGAAATGTGTGGTTAAAAAGTTAATACAAGTTGTGGTTAAAATTGATTGTTCATGACTTTGACCTTCATTTTTTTTTTTAATCAATTTTTTAGATATTGTCTAGAGCCCCAACTTTATTTAAATGCTCTGTTAGACATGTCGTGTTGTGTTACGTGCGGCAATAGTAATGAATTGTACATAATGAAAAAAACAAAGAGCAAATCCTAGCATGTACAAGATATTAGAGAAATTTCAAAAATATCCCTATATATACTAGAGCGTCGACCTACTTTCAGTATATATGTATTTCACTCAATATGAGCTACATACTTCAACATGCGAACTCAACAAAATTTAAATATGTTATGCAACTTTAAATGTGATTGTTTTTATTTTAACAAAATAAAATATACCTAAATAGTAATTCATAAAATCTATTGAAGACCAAATTTGAATTCGAATATCTATTCATTAAACATCAATTTCACATAGATTAAAAGTCTTTCAATCTTCGTGCCAATTTAAATAGTAATCCAAAGAATGTCTTGAAGAAGCTCTAAGAATTTTAAATAATTTTTAATAAAGTCTTTTTTTGTCACAACGAACGCTTATTTAGCACTCTAATTTGTAACAAGATACTTGTTTGTTGTAATCGTTATTGTTATTATTTATTTATTTATTTATTTTGACTATTTGCACTCCTGGAAATCACGATAACATTTTTGGAAAATGAAAGATGTCTTATTGGAGATGCACTTTTTTTTTGGCTTCAAAAAAGTGACTACAAAAGCATGTAATTGGCACCGCCTAGCGGTATTTGTAAAGTGGACTTAAAAGGCTGTGGTGGTTGCGAATATGACTTTTGCTTGTACAAATATTAAATAACAATGTTTTAATAATTGGTACGGAGCTTACTCAGAATAAATGTAAAAGATCAAAAGTAAAAAAATTAAAAATTAAAAATTAGAACCAAACCTAAATCAAACAGAATGTAGAAAATTAAACATTCTATAGTCGATTTTTGGTTGAACCAGCTAGTTTTTGTATCAAATCGACCGATTTGCGATTAAACCGACTCGTTCTTAAGTGATTTTAATAGTTTTTAATATCCCGTTTTTACTTTTAATCCGACCGATTTCCAATTTTTTGGGTTAGAACTTTAAATTTTGATGAGTGATAAATAAAGAGTATGTTGTATTCACACTCAAACTTTGTAAAAGAATCTTGAAAATGGAGAAAATTCTTGAGTTGGCAAGTTTTATTTATCTATAAAGAAAATGGATCTTTAACAAAGGGTTTTCCTTTACCTTTTTTGGGAGTTTGCTAGACTCAAAGTCCTATATTAATTTTGTGTTCATACTTATTTAAATGCAAGGAGCTACATTCTTTTTTTTTTCCTACACAGACTTGCATTATATCAAATTCACATTGCTTTACAGTTTGTCTGATTAAGTTTAAATTATAATTAAAATTGATCAAATTAGTTAAAATAATATTTATCTATACATTTTGTATAACCCTACAACTTACTATTCACTTAATATCTACACGTTCTAGAAGATTCACAATTTATAAGCACTGCCAAACATGCATTAACAGTTGGTAAAAATATTAATTTTTTTTGAATAAGCAATAAATACAGACGGGTAATCGTTTGTTGCTACATTTTCAGATTGCTTAAGTTTTCAGGTTATCGATAGACAATATTAAATAATATGCGTGTTTTTAATTTTTCTAAAATTGGTATCTATAAGTTTCTATTTATTTTTTATTTTCAAATATAATGCGTTGTATTAGAGTCAACTTTATTGCTTAATCCATCCATACTTGTATTGTCTTAATAAATAAATAAATAATAAGCTTTTAAAATCCCGTGGCTACCGGTGACAAAACCCCGCCGTTAGTTATATCCATCACTGTAATAGCATTTTCTACTAGAGTGAATAATGTATGACTTGTTATGTTTGCTAGATTTTACAAGATTAAGGCTTGGTTTGGTATTGCTGTGCTTTTAAGAGAATCAGCTTCTGCTGTGCTGTAGAAAGAATCAGTTGTGGGAAGAATCAGATAAGTGTTTGGTAAACTCTTATTTCAAAACTGCTGTATGTTTCAAAAGCAGTATTTGAGCGTTTGGTAAACAAAAGTGATTTATTGCTGTAATGATATTAAATTAATAAAAAAGATATTGATTATAATAACGTTATTTTGTACTATTATTATTATTACGAGTGATAAAATTCGTTTTTTTTCTTTTTATAGTAATATATAATATTGTCAAATATTTTTTAACAACACAATGCATTCACTATTGTTATTTTAAAATAAAAATTATAAACACCTGATGATAGTTGATTTTCTCCTCCTCCGAGCACGACGGCGACAGTGGTGAAGATCTGCAAAAGGTGGCGGGGCTTTTTTCCCCCGTGGCCACTCCGGTGTGATAATCAGTATGTGATTAGAATACTTGTGCTAAATAGCAGTATAGAATGTATTAGAGTTGTGTGTTGTGATTTTACCTGGGGGGTTGGTCTCCTATTTATAGGAATGACCTGCTGATGTAACCTTCAACGGTTATTAATTGTGGGTGCCTTTTCATCTTCCCTCTTTATGAGGAATTAATTAGGGACGTTTCACCTCTCTCAACCGCTGGTGTTTCACATTCCCAACGGACGATGGTAGCTTCCGTTTTATAGATCACCTGTCTAATTGGTTAGATGGCAGACAGGTTATGGTTGTCTGCTTGCTGGACGCGGGTATATGAGAATAGCTAGGCGGGCGGACCGATAAGGCGGGCGGACCGACAAGGCGGGCAGGTGCTTCAGGCAGGCGTCCCAAGGGGAGCAGCAGTCATTTAGCAAAGTGTGTTTATATTTATCATCATAAGCCCCTCTACTTCCCATAGACTACTTTTCATAAACTGTTGTCAATGGGAAGTAGAAATATTCTACTGCACCTGCTATTTTCTAACTTTTTCAGATAGAAGCTAATCGCTTTAATTTTTAAACATAGGCTCATCGCTTTGTTTTTTGGACATGGGCTCATCGCCTTGTTTTTCTCACATACTCATGGCCTTGATTTTTAAACATAGGCTCATCGCCTTGTTTTTTGGACAGAGGCTCATCGCCATAATTTTTAAACATAGGCTTATCGCCTTGATTTTTAAACATATGCTCATCGCCTTGATTTTTAAACATAGGCTCATCGCCTTGTTTTCTGGACAGGGGCTCATCGCCCTAATTTTTAAACATAGGCTTATCGCCTTGATTTTTAAACATAGGCTCATCGCCTTGTTTTCTGGACAGGGGCTCATCGCCCTAATTTTTAAACATAGGCTCATCGCCTTGATTTTTAAACATAGGCTCATCGCCAACATGTTTGGATAGGGGCTCATCGCCTTGATTTTTGGACAGGGGCTCATCGCCCTATTTCTCTGACATAGGCAGCTGAACTTGGCCTTGTTTCTGGCCTTATAAGCCCCTCTACTTCCCATAGACTACTTTTCATAAACCGTTTGTCAATGGGAAGTAGAAATACGTGCTCACCTAAAAAAAAAAACAAAAAAATTTTTTTTTTTTTTTTTTTTTAGTTTGGGGCGAGGTCGCCCGCCCGCCTGGGCAGGTGTGACCTCTCAAAAAAAAATTTTTTTTTTTTTAAGGAGGTCGCCCGCCCGCCTGTGACCTCTCAAAAAAAAATTTTTTTTTTTTTTTTTTTAAAGATGAGAGGAGGTCACCTCTCTTGGGCGAGTTCGCCCGCCCGCCTGAGGCCTCTCAAATTTTTTTTTTTTTTTTTTAAAAGATGAGAGGAGGTCACCTCTCCTGGGCGAGGTCGCCCGCCCGCCTGTGACCTCTCAAAAAAATTTTTTTTTTTTTTTTTTTTTTAAAAGATAAGAGGAGGTCACCCTGTCTCATCTTGGGTGTGCTTGCCTCTATTATCTTGAGGTTTGAACTCACCTGGAATATTTCTTTTGTTAGACTCAGGCTCACTTCGATTTTTCATACCTTTTGTAATGAGATATGCTTCTTCATCATCCACATACTTTTCTCCTCTCCTGAGTAACTCATGTATAGTACTTGGCGGGTTTTTGGAGAGTGACATCTTAAAATGACGATTTCGAGTTCCACTCATCATGGCAGTGACTACAGTAGACATCTGTAGTTCTTTGATTCCTAGCGCGGCTCTATTGAACCAGGCAATGAAACCTTTCAGCTGTTCATCCTTGCCCTGTGCCAATTGCATCAGACTGATAGCAGTTTTCTTAACACGTTTGCTGCTGGCAAAGTGTGTAGTAAAATTTTTAGAAAACTCGTCAAATGTACGGATTAATTTTGGGGGAAGGGTGGCCACCCAGTCCCTGGCCTCCCGCCTAAGCGTCGGTGGGAAAGCCCTACACATAATTGCATCGGGGGTGGCTTGTAACCTCATCAAGTCAACAAAAGACCTGAGGTGATCGACAGGATCAGAGGACCCGTCGTATTTCTCCATCTTTGGCTGTTTGAAGTCTCGTGGCAAGGGGACTGCCATTATTTCTAGGGAAAATGGGTCTTCTTCCAACACCATAGATTGTTGCCTATTACTTTTGTTGGACAAAGCCTCAGCTATTTTGCGATCCATCAATTCTTCTAATCTCTGTTCCCAACTTAATACTGGTGTCTCAACAAGCGTAGGTGTGGGCATCCGTGATGGTTGCCCCCAGTATAGATTTGGGCCAGATGTCAGTGAATAGAAGTGGGGTGCAGAAGGTGGAGCTAAAGAAACTGGAGCTCGCAGCGGAGCTGTCGTTGGCGGTGTTTCTATTGCTGGAAATTTAGGAATATGGAGAGGAGCCCCTGGCGGTAATGGCCCTATCGGTGGAGGGCTAAGACCCTGGGGCAGAGCCCCTGGTAGTGAAGATCCTACCGACAGAGGGTTAGGACCCTGTGGTAGATGAGAAACCGCAGCGTTCCGATCTTGGAGTAGAGCCGTTAAGACCATTACTTGAGCTTGTAGTGCCGCGAGTTGAGCGGCAGAGGCAAACTCTTGTTGTGTGTGATTAGTGGCGGCGTTGGACTCGGTGCCTACATCCCCGACGGGGGCTGGTGGAGCAGTTATATTCCTAGCTCTTCTGGTTCGAGCCATAGCTTCTTGTGCGTTTCCCACAGACGGCGCCAATTGATGATAGTTGATTTTCTCCACCTCCGAGCACGGCGGCGACAGTGGTGGAGATCTACAAAAGGTGGCGGGGCTTTTTTCCCCCGTGGCCACTACGGTGTGATAATCAGTATGTGATTAGAATACTTGTGCTAAATAGCAGTATAGAATGTATTAGAGTTGTGTGTTGTGATTTTACCTGGGGGGTTGGTCTCCTATTTATAGGAATGACCTGCTGATGTAACCTTCAACGGTTATTAATTGTGGGTGCCTTTTCATCTTCCCTCTTTATGAGGAATTAATTAGGGACGTTTCACCTCTCTCAACCGCTGGTGTTTCACATTCCCAACGGACGATGGTAGCTTCCGTTTTATAGATCACCTATCTAATTGGTTAGATGGCAGACAGGTTATGGTTGTCTGCTTGCTGGACGCGGGCATATGAGAATAGCTAGGCGGGCGGACCGATAAGGCGGGCGGACCGACAAGGTGGGCAGGTGCTTCAGGCAGGCGTCCCAAGGGGAGCAGCAGTCATTTAGCAAAGTGTGTTTATATTTATCATCAACACCTAATAAATTTCAAAATTTATAAAAATTACAAAATAAAAAACATAGTCATATAGTGCAAAAATTAATTATATTTATATTACTTTTTATGCATCAAATTTTCATCAATTCGATTTCTCAATTTCTCCATTTTTATATGATAGAAAAAACGTCAAATAATTTTAAATTATCATTAATTTATGACTTACAGAAATCCAGGTTCTCAATTTCTCAATTTTCATATAATAAAAAAACATCAAATAAATTTAAATTATCTTTCATAATCGAAGTTACAATGATTTGGTTTCTCAATTTTTCCATTCTAAATAATAATAAAAATAATAAAAATATTTATATTATCGTCCATTCATCAAACTTGCAGCAATTTGGTTTCTCAAGTTTTCCATTTCTTGTGCTCCATTATCGGTAATATTGCAATGTTCTCTTTCAACCTCATCACTTTCCATTTCTTCATCATTATTGTCATTTTGGTCAATCTCAGTATATTCAAGATGATGATCACGTCTAGCGTGTCTTCTTATGTAGTTATGCAATGCCATCGTTGCAATAACTATCTTCACTTGCTTCGTGAATGGATAATTAGGCATTTCTCTAAAAATCTTCCATCTCTTTTTCCAAACTCCAAAAGTTCGTTCAATAACACTTAAAGAAGAATGAGCATGATTAAACACTTCTTGATAACCAGCTAGTTGGCTACCTCGTCGAAAATCTGGAAGGTGGTATCTATCAGCTTTATAAGGTCTTAAATATCCATTCATTTGTGGGTATCCAACATCAACAAGATAGTATTTTCCTGTTGAAAATGAACGATATTTTTATTAGTATAAATTGTAAGAGTGTAAACATTTAATTATAAAAAAATAGAAAATGTGAATTTTTGAATGGAAAAAAATACCTTTAGGAGGTTTAGGAAAATTTAAATTAGGATTGTTCAAAGCAGACAAAAATACTCTTGTGTCGTGTGCTGTTCCTTCCCAACCTGCATATGCAAATATGAATTGCATATCAAAACTACATGCTGCCATTACATCTTGGGTGGGTATCCATTTCCTTCCAATATATGGTATTTGATCTTCAACAGGTATTGAGGCTGGAACATGTACCCCATCGATGGCACCAATACAATTATGAAAATTAAACAAAATAAATATGTTAATTAGGAAGTATAATTTATTTTTACTATTAAATTATGAAATATAATAATTACCTTGAAATGAGGCATATATCTGGAATCTTTCAAAATTTCTTCAGGAGTATCATTAAACTATGGGTCTAATGGCTTTATCACATCTGTAGCCATACGACAAACAATATCTAACAATTTACCGAAATATCTACTCACAGTCTCACCAGAGCGTTGAAATCTTTCTTGTGCTAACCTATTTCCCACCCCATGTCCTAAAATATGTAGAAACATTCCTAACATCTCCATTGCTGACACTCTGCTTGAACTCTTGAGCTTATAATTGTTTTGCAACTCATTGCATAATCTAAAAAATACATCTTTTTCCATTCTAAACATTCTATGGCATCGTTTTTCATTCCCTTGCAATACTTCTGTCAACCAAATATTACCTATTTGACTAGAATTCATACAAGGTCTTTTATAGATATATCTATAATAATAGTGTTCAATGAGAAGAGCACAAACATGTACAAGTTGATCTTTAAACTCATTATCCTTTTCTGATGTATCCATTATTTGAAAATAAATCTGTAACAGTTACACATTGCTATTACACATCATCATAACATAAAATGCATAAATAATATTAATTACCAAAACATCATCAAAATCAATAATCTATTACATAACCAGAAATAATAAAGAAAATAAATGACACTTGATAAAAAGTACACAATCTTCTTAGACAAAAGATAATGATAAGATTTCTACATTGGTGGACCTAACATTAGTTGATAATTAAGCCATTTAAGCATGGCACCTGGTTCTTTTATTGTAGAAAACATCTCCCTCTTCACTTTATTTTCAAAAAGTTGACATCCCAATAACCAGAGCTCGTTTCCTTTCTCTACTCCAGGTAAAGATTCAAATACTTGTATTATTTCAAGAATACTGCAACCAGGTAAGTCAGTGCGAGGTGTCACATTATTTCTAACCTCAGTTGCTTCAACAAGTCTACCAATTTGTTGTCCCAAGAACATTGCACCTCCCACTTTTTCTCTGCCAACTTTTTTGCTATTCTTCTCCTTTTTAGATTGTTTGCCAAGTGTTTCAAATGTTCTCTTATTTTTATTTCTTTGAGTATCTTCAATTTCTGAATCATCACCACCATCAATTGGAACAATATCATCATTAAATGCATCATCACAGTCATTTGGAATTACACCCGATGAGGGTGCCCAAGCATGGTCTCCAGTGGCCGTAATATTCATTGAACATTTTATTTAATTTATCTAATAACTCTGGATCAATACCATCCTTGCGAAATTTGATAGCATTTGGATGCACTTACATATAAAAAAATGATTTAATATAATAGAATAGAAATGCATGCGCATTACAAATTCTATTTGTTTATCCATACCTGCAATTTACTTTGTCACCACTCTTCTGTTGCATCGACAGTCTTCAGTTGGGGATTCCATCCTAGTCCTGTATCTTTTCCAATAAGTTCTTTCCAAAGTTTCCAATCATTTTTAAGTGCGTCCCATTTATTTTTCAACTGTAGTTTATCATAACTCTTTCCAGTTTTTTGACTAAAGTTTGTGACTAAGTTATCCCATCCAACTTTGGTAAAGTGGGTTCCAGGTCGACGCCCTGCTTCCATTTCCACGATACATAAATCACAAAATATACTCACAGAATTTCTATCCTGTATGGCCTTAAATCCTTTTGATCTGATACCCCCATCTTCAGGACACTTGGTATTATTATTATTCTTCCCCATTTTCTTAGAACTTCACGAAAAAAATGGTAGAAGATTTGCCAAGAGTGATAAAGCCACTTTTTATGTTCAATTTTAATAAATAGTTTTTGGAGCAAACATATTTATTCACAGCTCCAAGAAAAAAGAAGGAGAGATAAAATTTTAGACTCCAATAGCTTTTCATATGGATACTATTTCATTATATATAACACTTCAAAAAGGGCAAAAAAAGTAATACAATTTCATGATAGCAATAATAAACCATCATATCCTCTGTTCCAATAATAATCCAAAACATCCAAAATTCACGTGTACATATCTCCCCATGTATACATATCCTTACAATAATATAAGAGTCTTAATTTTTTTACTATAGCATTTTTCGTCCAACGCGACATCGTTTTGACAATGGAGCCAGCCGCAATTTTTTACTTTGTCCAACATTTCACCCAAAAAAATCTCTTCTCTCTCTCAATCAAGGCTGAGATGAACCCTGGAATTCATTAATAAACGAAATCAATTAAAGCTCAGACTTTTTAAAAAATACAGTAAGAAGAATGAATCAATAACCAAAAATTAAAACTTTTTCCATGCTTCAATCATTTATACATACACCAGATGTACAGGAAAAATTACATACATATGTATGCATAAACACAGAAGCTGAGAATAGAACTCACGGGAGAAATTGGAAAAACGATTCAAATTTGCAACAGTGCGTCTCTCTGTATATATATGTGTGTGTTTATATGTATGATTTTTACTAATAATCTGTTTGGTTTATTAATAAAATTTATCTGTCCAATAATGTCTACAAAATATTTTAACTTATCCTGGTAATGAGTATCTCGGCAACCATTTTTGGTTGTCGAGCAACTCGACAACCAGCTTGGTCTTGGTTGCCAAGCAATTTGGCAACCATCATTGGTTGTTAACAGTAAGAAGAATGAATCAATAACCAAAAATTAAAACTTTTTCCATGCTTCAATCATTTATACATACACCAGATGTGCAAAATTACATACATAAACTGGACCTAAAAATTGTAATAACTCTCAAAGGATATGAAAATCATACGGGAAGCTGAGCCAAATATATATTCATTAGCCACCAGTATACAAAATGAGTGTTTATTCATTTTACTACATGGTTGCCGAGATTGCTCTAAGGAAAAAAAAAATTTTTTTTTTGCTACAACTGGTTGCCGAGGTTGCTCGGCAACCATCTTTGGTTGCCGAGCAACCTCGGCAACCAGTTGTTGGAGAGGCAGAGGGAGATTTGATTGAGGAGGAAATGGAAGGTATGCATGAAGAACCTGAGCCTCAGGAAGACAGCTTTTGAGAGATGATCATCTGCATCTTTCTTATATTCTGGAAACACATCCAATATGTTTCCTCTCAAATACTCATAAGTTGCTCTTTGCATTGGCGATTTCCTCTTCTATGCAACATTAATAAATAAATAAATCGATGCACATAAACACATTTAACAGCAAATAATCGTTTAATACTTAAAAAAAAAAAAAGTAAAATACTTGATTGCCGAGCCATCTCGACAATCAATTATCTATGCATTTACACCAAAAAGAAAAAAACACAAACTTAATGTTTTTAACTTACAGCTTTTGAGAGATGATCCTCTGCATCTTTCTTATATTCTGGAAACACATCCAATATGTTTCTTCTCAAATACTCATAAGTTGCTCTTTGCATTGGCGATTTCCTCTTCTCTGCAACATTAATAAATAAATAAATCGATGCACATAAACACATTTAACAGCAAATAATCGTTTAATACTAAAAAAAATAAAAAATAAAAAAGTAAAATACTTGATTGCCGAGCCATCTCGGCAATCAATTATCTATGCATTTACACCAAAAAGAAAAAAACACAAACTTAATGTTTTTAACTTACAGCTTTTGAGAGATGATCCTCTGCATCTTTCTTATATTCTGGAAACACATCCAATATATTTCCTCTCAAATACTCATAAGTTGCTCTTTGCATTGGCGATTTCCTCTTCTCTGCAACATTAATAAATAAATAAATCGATGCACATAAACACATTTAACAGCAAATAATCGTTTAATACTTAAAAAAAAGTAAAATACTTGATTGCCGAGCCATCTCGGCAATCAAATTGATTGCCGAGATGGCTCGGCAATCAAGTGTGTGTGAGAAGATGATTCCCAGCTGTTTCCCTATTCTATTTGTGGAGATGAAATTAATGCTTTTGCATTTAAAATCTATTCATAGTGTCAGTTAAGGCAAATTTGACCCAATCTTGAAAATGGCACACACTTCTATCTTTTAATGGATTTTCAACATTTCGGTTTTTCAGGAAATGGATTGCTACACTTGGTTTATCAAACACTGATCATTTGACATTCAGTGGGCTAGATAGTCCATTGAGTTCAGTTTATCATTTTAATGTTGGTGTTCGTTTTATGCGTTCGACGTGGATAATTCAAAACCAGATCTTCATCTTGGTCATTGACAATCTAGATGTTTAGTGCACGCGGAGGTTAGTATATACACATATCTGATTATTAATGGAACACTTGGTGCCCAACATTTGCTTATCATAATCTCGGCAATCAATTGATTACCGAGATGGCACAATTAAAATATATATATATATATATATATATATAAGTGCCTGGCTCGGCAATCAATTGATTGCCAATTGGGCTCAATTTGAGCCCAATTGGCAATCAATTGATTGCCAAATGATATTATTATTATTATTATTATTTTTTTTTGTTTTTAAAAGAATAATTGCACAAAAGGTCCCTATTGTTTTAAAATAGTTGGAATATGCTATCAAGCATGCAAGTGTTTCATTTTTACATTTTACTTTTGAGCAAGCTACTTACATTAAAATAAATAAGTAGATTTTAATATAAATAATTTGATAATAAACATGCATGTTACTTATTTTGTTTACATATTTAATGATTTCCATATATTATCCTAAATGTATGTTCACCAAATTACGCTTAATTAAAGAAACATTATTGTGCAGTATGAGCAATGCCATATTATATATATATACAATCAAATTGGAATACATTTTTATTAATTGAATAATATAGCATAGACCTAATAGTAATATAAACTAATTATCACTTTAAGTACTATTATTGAGATTAACACACACGTTTCAAAAATATGAGGCATATTAATTAAAGTAATTAATTTTCTCAACTAAATCATCAATAAAATTTATCTGTCCAATAATATCTACAAAATATTTTAATAATACAGTCTTTTTTCTTGTCCTTTCATGCAGTATCCACTTAACCTAATGAGTATCTTTTTAAATCCATTTTCTTTGACACAATTTACAAAAAAAAAAAAAAATGTGCCCAGCTCGGCAATCAATTGATTGCCAAAATGAATAGTTATTTTTTTTTTTTTTTTTTTTTTTGGTTTTGTTTTTAAAAAAATAATTGCACAAATGTCCCTATTGTTTTAAAATAGTTGGAATATGCCATCAAGCATGCAAGTGTTTCATTTTTAAATTTTACTTTTGAGCAAGCTATTTATATAAAAGGTTCGTATCGTTTCAACCTAAAACTTTTCACTATATTTTTTACAAACGTGCAACGCACGTGGTCAAAACTAGTATATGTATACATACATAGAGAAAGTGGGAGACTATAAGCACAACATTGGTCAGCATTTGAAAACTCAGTTTCTCAGTCAAACTTCAACTCACCCACTCTTTTTCCATATCGCTTTATGTTCCCAATCAATCCTAAAAGGTATATTAAATTCAGATGCCTCATTTTCTATCTATTTCATAAGCTTCAAATCTATTTGCTTATATACATCTCCCTTTCCCTTATATATGTATATATATCCCTTCATAATCATTCTAACTATTTCAAGTTCTGGGTTCGTTTCATTTGTTCTCATAGTCTGCTGGTTGATAAATTTGAAGCGAAATCGTTAATGTTCTACTGATTTGTCTAAAAGGAACCAGATTTGTCTACAAAAAACGGGTAAATCAGCCAGATTTTCTTTCTTTCCTTAATTTTTGAAGGTTTTACGCAGATTCTGGACTTCACCAACAAGATTCTCACAAAAAAAAAAAAAACTAATAACGCAAATTCAATCTCAGAATAAGAAGAAGAAGATGTATTAAAATTTATATTATTACAAAAAAAACAAATAATCGTACCTCGAATGTTTGATTCGGTAATGGTGATTCGTGAAGGTTGAAGAAGAAGAAGGAGGATGAGGCATATGGAGATAACGTGAAATCATGTAGAAAATAAAACCTAGGATATTAAAGGAATTAGTTTAATTAATTAGAGGTAAAATAGATATTTTAATAATATATAAATATAAAAGCTAAAAGCAGAATCTAAAAAGCTACCTTTTTGCTGCTTCTCAAAATCTGCTGCCAGGTGAATCAGATTATTGTATAATCACTTTTCAAAATTTTGTCAAACGCCTAAATCAACTTCTGATTGTTTGAGAATCAGAAATTGGGCTCCAAAATCAATCCCAAACAGGGCCTAAGGAAGAAAATAAAAGGGATTTTGGCACAAATGGTCCATAACTTTTGTTCTTAGTATAGAATTGGTCCATAATATTTATTTTTTGACAAACAACTTCCTAACTTATGTATTTTAGTGCGAAATTGATCCTTAAAAGATGAAAGAGACAAATATTCCCTTATTTTTAATTAAAAGAAATTGAATATAGATTCCTAATTATTACAAAATGTGCAAATAGAGTTTTTTGTAATTAATACTTTAGTAAAAAAATATGTCAAATAAAATTATTATTTTTATTATTAAGTAATTATATTATTTAAATTTTAAACTTTTATTTTATTGTTGTATAAAAAAATAACTTTGTCATAAACTTGATGTTCAAAATCTTTTATTTAATTGAGTTATATGTTTATTAACTACAAATATTAGAAATCCAACTATATTCTTCATATTTTAATTTATCGTTTTATTTTTGTTCAAAAATACAACAAATAATGTGTAAATTAATTTTTATTAGTATTTTTATGTTAAATAAAAATGTAATAAGATTAGTTCAATGTCATAAAATTATATACGTCATTTTGTTATTTATTTAACTTAATTTTAAAGTAAAGAGGTAGAAAAAGTTTTATAAGTAAAGAGAGAGAAAAATGATTTCTCACAATGATTTCTCCCTCTTTAAATAATATAATTACTTAATAATAAAATAATAATTTTATTTGATATGTTTATTACTAAAGTGTTAATTCAAAAAAAAAATAAAATAAAATAAAAAAATAAAAACTCATTAGTTTTCTTTAATTTTTTTTATAAAAAAATAAAAGTATTGAACATATTTGCAAATTTTGTAGGGTTAATTTTACTAACGGTCACTAAAGTTACCTTCAAATTACATAATAGTCACTGGAATTTAAAAGTTCCAGTGATGATCACTGAAGTTAGAAATCTTTTCACTAATAGTCACTCCATTAAATTTCTAATATAAAATGGTGATGTGGCATGATTATGTGGCATTTATTTATTACATGATAGTCTATATACTATAATATTCATCTTAGTCTCTATATTTCAATTAAGTCCTTCAAAAATTGTATATTAGGTCCTTAATCTTTTACATCTTTACACTTTGGTCCCTAAAATTTTAATTATTTTTCAGTTAAGTCCTCAAAAAATTGCATCTTAAGTCCTTCAGCTTTTTACATCTTTACACGTTGGTCCCCAAATTTCAATTATCTTTCAGTTAAGTCATCCAAAAATGTATCTTATGTCCTTCAACTTTTTACATATTTACATTTTGGTCCTTAAATTTTCAATTATTTTTCAGTTAAATTCTTGACTTTACAATCGAATTTTCACATAAACGAACAAAATAATATTATAAGACTAACCACTAAAATGTCTACTTTTAGTGGTCAACTCTAAGTGATAAGTGCAAATTTTATATTTATTTTGACCACTAAATAGTTTATTATTTAATTATATTATTTTGTTCGTTTAGGAGAAAATTCGAGTGCAAAGTCAAGGATTTAATTTAAAGTACACCTATTTTGACCACTAAAATCAAGGATTTGGGGAATTAAAATTTGAAGATGTATAAAATTGAATGACCTAAGATATAATTTTTTAGAGGACTTGACTGAAAGATAATTAAAAATTTGAGGACCAAAGTGTAAACATGTAAAAAGTTGAAGGATCTAAGATGCAATTTTTGAAGAACTTAACTGAAAGATAATTAAAAATTTGAGGACCAAAATATAAAAATGTAAAAGATTAAGGACCTAAGATACAATTTTTGAAAGACTTAATTGAAATATAGGGACTAAAGTGAATATTATATAAAGTATATAGACTACCATACAATAAATAAATGACACATCATCATGCCACATCACTATTTTAAATTAGAAATTTAATAGAGTGACTATTAGTTAAAGGATTTCTAACTTCAGTGACCACCACTGAAACTTTTAAATTTTAGTGACCATTTTGTAATTTGAAAGTAACTTCAGTAACCGTTGGTGAAATTAACCCCATTTTGTAAGATTATGAATCCACATACAATTTCTTCTAATTAAAATTAAGGGCATATTTGTCATAAAGACTAATTTTGCACCAAAACATATATATTAGGGACTTGTTTGTCAAAAAATAAACGTTAGGGACCAATTCCACACTAAGGGCAAAAGTTAGGTACCATTTGCGCCAAAATCTCAAAATACAATACGAAACGTTTATAATATAGGTAAAATATATTCACATTACATTATTTATTAACTACAATATATTTTAATTGTAATAAAAGTTTTCAAGATCATTTTTACATTTATGTCTGTAATTTTCTTTTATTATATTTTTAACATCAACTTATTCATTTGTACTTCTTGTCATTGTCTTTAATGATGACTTTTGTTCAAAAAATTAATTAGGAGGGCGTATAAAGATTCATATTTTTAAATAAACAAAATAAATAACAAATAGAAAAGTTTGGCAAAATATTTTCTCCTTATTTCAATTCATATTACCAGAATATTTAGACAAAAATTGTCATCAAAGACAAAATGTGAAAATTAATGATAAATATGCGATGAAAAAAAGTTGGATGCATAAATGCAAAAAGGTCAAAGGTTGGGAGACTTTCATTGCAATTAAAATGTGTTGTAGATAATAATAACTGTGAATATAATTGCCCTTATGTTATAAACTAGAGAAAATATTAGACGATAATAGAGAAATTATGTATTTTATTATAATAAAGGACCCATATATATATATATATATATATATATATATATATATAAACTAGGTAAGAAATCTCTAAATATGGTCATCAATATTGTTTTCCATATTTTACAACACTCCCTCTTTGATGACCATTAGTACAATAACTATTTTGTTAAATATATTGTTTGGTAAAAACCCAATGGGACAAAAATACCAATAGAAGGAAAAAATTATAAAAAATTTAGAGTAATCAAATGCTATCTTATTAAAACCCTGTCAGAAAAATTCAGTGAGCGAAGGAAAAAGAGTACAGCTACTCCTCCTAATTTCAATCAATGAAAAAAGCTTGTATCGAACTATCCATATCTTGTGTGTTAATGTCTTCAATACCGCCATCTCTTTTAAGACTTGTATAAAACAATTCTAGTGAAATGTGCTCCATGGTATAACCTCTAAGCAATATCATCTTCATACACTATTTTTTGTTGACTGTAGTTAGCATAATTGTCTAATGCAATTATATTAAAAATAAATCTTGTTGTTGTTCCCTTTCAGTAGTCTCATATACAATTTATAACACACGAGAGTATAATCATAGAATTATGATGAGGGTAAATGTTTTTTATGTTATGGACATCCATAACTATAACATTTACACTACTTCCAATTGGATGTTATTTACAAAAAAAAAAATGACTCGTTAAAACCTTACTAGGAAAAACCCCGTGGGAAAAATCTTAGTGTAAGAAAAAGAGTACATAATTCTTTTAATATGCCATGAAAGTTGTCTCATTAAAAACCTTTCCAAGAAAACCTAATGGAACAAAACCTTGGTCAAGGAAAAGAGTACAACACGTATTTACTCTCCCTCATTATAATATCACTTCAGATATGTACTTTGATCGATTGAGTTCTTGAAAAGTTGAACTATATATTTCAGGCATATTAAATCTTCCAGGAATTTATATACATAGTTTTATTAGTCATGTAAGATGAGTTGGTTATAACAATATTCATTCTATGCTATATGTCATGCATTGACAGGCTAACAAGATATCGACTTATGATTGCTTTACATAAACATTTGTGAAGTTCATAATGTTAAAAGTCGTACATTACATATTACGACTTCATTTTCTCATTTTCTTTTCGCATAAGTATACACCTTACATGCTCGGACTATAGGTCCAGAAACTTTGTGTTTCTCTAGTCAGTTCAATTTACTTAAATTGCATCTTTTTATTTGGCCAATTAATTCTTTGACAGATTTCTTTCAATATCCTCGCCAATTTTGATAATATGAAGCGCTTCATCATGTACAAAATTGTTGTCAATAACATTTCCTTTTTGAATCTATTTCTTTCTCATAACGATATAACTTAACGAGATCTTTTCGTTTTATTATTTCAGCTAGCTGAACGTCTTCTGGTATTTTATAATTAATTATGTCTATATACTCTCTAAGAGTATACGTCTCCTCAATATGACCATCTTTATAATTAGCTCCATTTTTAAGTTGAGAATTTCTTTTTGGGAATCAAATGTCACCACACTTCAGGCGTCTCATTAATTTACCAGATATAATGTTAATGGATTGTCCTTCAAGGACGTTAATATAAATTGGAGCATTTAAAACTAGCATATGAGATTTGATTTAATTTCTTTGGTCAGTAAATGCATCTATCAATTATATAACATACAAATGAGTTATTTGTCGAACTTCTGGTTCGTATTGTCTTATATAAGGATATAGAAAATATAATATATTGTATTTTTATGTATTCTTTCTAGCTACTTAATTTTTCTCTCCTAATGTTGAGAAAACTGTCTTATCAAAATGAGATTCGAAACATTGTGTTATAAAATATCACCAATTAGGACTTAATATGTTTTATAATGTTTCAAACTAAACATGTATTCTCAACATTTTTAATGTCCATCTCAGTGCACTATGGTGAACCTTTTGTACATATATTGCACTATAAAAAATTATTAAATGGGTAATATTAGGTTCTGACCATAAGCCAACTATAGCAGTGATAACTTTGATATTGACATAATACGTATAAGTGTTTCTGCATAGAAAATAGCATTCTCTAGACAAAAATGAGAAGCACTTTGTTCTCAATAGTAATGATTTAGAATTTAATTGGAGGCGTTGACAAAAAATATTGTTAAACCATTTAACAGCATCTCAACTAACATTTATTAAAAGTTCGGGATTTAGACTCACTAACATTGACAAGACACATCGCCATCTTGGTTGTATGATCTAAAAATTATGCTCATAATTTAAAATTCACGCAAGTAATCTCGTAAACTTCAAGTTGCGAATAATAATATCATACAATCATCTAGTAGATGTATCTATTAGATATAAATAATAACTAGATGGTCAACAAGAGGATGATGGGGCCCCCATAAATTACCCTAAATAGTTTTCAGAAATGCAGAGAATTCAGTCCCGATTTTAGCTAGTGAAAGTCTACTAATTTATATATCATGAGAACAAGCATCACATAAGAATTCATTATATTGAAAAAAAATCTTTTAGTTTTCAATAGATATTCTTATTAATAATTCGCATCATATTGATCCGAGATGGTCTAACCGGTAATGTCAATCAATAAAATTTCGAGGTATTGAACTTCTAGTTCAATATAATTTAGCAAGTATATTTTTCATTTATTTGAGAAACAAGTTTATGTTTTTTGTCTCACAGTAATGGAGAAATGAATAATAGAAAATTGTCTCACAAATTTATTATATTTCTTTAAGAGTATCAATACTCTAGATTACACAACATTAATATTCAAAAATTGTAAAGTTGTTTCTTCAAGAGCAACAACACAATATTTTTTCTAAAATATTGATGTATACAAATTTATGCTTCTTCAAGAGGAATCATATAATATTCGTTTAATTAAGTTGTACTTCTTCAGGAGCAATAATACAATATTCTTTTAAAATATTTCTACAATTTTTATTTATTCAGGAACAACAATATCATTTTATTTTAGAATATTGATATTCATGATGTATTAACGTTATATTTTTTCATGAGTATTAAATATTTATATAAATATTAATATACAAATAATTGTTCTTCTTCGGTATGAACTCAATATATTTCTAAAATATTGACATGTATAAATTTTATGTTTTTACAGAACAATAAAATAATATTCCTATAAAATATTAAAATGTTCATCGGGAGCAATAACTTAATATTAAATTTTACACATTTATGCTCTTCGAGAGTAAGTAATATTCTACTGGAATATTAATATAATATTGTGCTATTTCAGAAGTAAAAACAAATTGTTATTTAAAAATATAATAAATGTTTAGATCTTATACAATTATGTTATTTGAGAGCAAATAATATTCTAATAGAATATTAATATTTACAAAATTGTGTTTTTTTCAAAATATTATATAATATTCTTCTAGAATATTGATTTTTAATAATAGACAATTCTTTAAGAATAACGATATAAATTTCTTCTATAATATTGATATAAGAAAATCACGCTTCTTTGATAGCAATAACTCAATATTCTTCTGAAATATTAAATTAATAATATCACGCTATTTAGGGACAAGTAACATTCTTCTGGAATATTAATATAATATTGTGCTCTTTGGGAGCCTTAACATATTTATCAAACTTATACTTGTATAAAATTAATTTTCATGACTAACATAATATTCTTCTATAATATTGATTTGTATAAAATTTTGATTTCTTCAAAATTAACCAAAAAAATATTCTTCTTGAATATTTATTTAGTTGTGTTATATTTCTTCAAGTACATCAACACATTTTTACTTATTTAAAAGTATTTAATTTGTTAAAATAAAAGATTTAACCAATGAAAAATTCATAAATCATGTAAATCCAATCTTACAAAATATAATTAAAAGATTTGTAAGAATAAACTTACTTCAAATAGGAAAATAGTTATTTGTTGAAAGTAGTACAATATAAAATTTGTTATTACTCATGTAACAATTTCTCACGAATGAACCGTTTGATCTTAATTATAGCCGTTCAATTTCAAGAACAATGAGTTTTGAAGTTATTGTCCAAATTTCACAATGATCGAACCACAAGATGTTGAAAAATCAATATTTGATCACAGTTGCGCAGGCTACCCAGATTCTACAAATTTTATAAACTAACTGTCGAATTTTCTCTCTATTTTGGGTGAGCTTCTTCATGGTGATAACATGCTATAAACTAGAGAGAATAATAGACGAAACTAAAGAGAAACTGTGTATTTCATTATAATAAAAGAAACATATATATAGGGGTTTCAAATACTTGTAAACTAGGTAAAAAAAAATCTCTAAATTAAATATGGTTATCAATATTTTACAACACCTTATAATATTTATCATACGATATAAAGTTCAATTTAGACTAAAATTTTACATTTAGAACAAAAATGAAATAAAATAACATTTTTTTCCTTGCAAGATTTTTTTAATTTTAATTTTATTTTTAAGTCGCCCTAATTCCTATGTTATATAAAGAAATATGAGGAAGGGTTGAATTTTTGTGGGTCCATGTAGAGATGTGTGAAATCTCTCTTTGTGAAACTTTTTTCGATTATAGTTATAAAAAAAAAATGTGTTTTTGTATCTTTCTATTTCTTTCAATTTGGGATGAAGATGTTAACAAATATACAAAAATAATATAATATATTCAATAATTAAATAGAAAAACAAAACAAGAAATTGTAACAATAGCGACAGAAAATTGAAATTAACAATTGAAGAGAAAATAAATTTAAGCAAACTGAGGCCTATGTAAATATAGTGTCATTAAAACATATTCGTCCCCCTTACCATATATGATTGAGGATAACTGAGCGTTTGTCTCACATGATACAATGGTTTGTACAATGTTTCTACTCTGACGAACTGAGTTTTTACTAAGGGCTAATTTCGATTCGACACTCATGCATGTTAATCACTCTCACACATAAGTTCAATGACCCAAGATGTTAATTTGTTAGTGATTTGCACCCCACCCCACCCCCGAGTCGCGCAAGAGAGAGTTAATATGCCACACTCTATTACACATTTGTAAAGTATGGGCATATAAATAGTAAATATTAGTTATAATTTTGTCAATTTTCTAACGTGGGATATTTCATTCGCCCGAGCATCATTTTAGGCAAGTAATGTGATTTCGATATTCACATGGAGGAGAACACGGATTTATTTTTATCTTTCACAATGAAGAAACAGATCCCACACAAAATTATGCCCAAACATAACATAAAAGTCTAAATTTTCCTACAAATTGAATCCATAACATCACAAAACTCATAAAAATTATTTAGCAATCAATCTCGAACTATCGAGATCATGAGATTGTGACTTATTTTTTTTTTTGGTACACTCCCATTAACATAGAGTTGACCTAATGTATATATTCTGCACTAGGATGCCTATCTGATAAACTCCAGCCGACAAGATAATTTTGTGCTATTTGAATGCTTATGGGGAGCATAAATTAGTGGTCTACTTTCTTAGTGCAATCGGTTCATTTGGCACAAATGCCAGTATTTTTCGACGTATATGAAATCTGATTGCTTATTTGATACAAATTCTACCATTTTCGTCGTATATTAAATTTTTAAGACATGTTTGTAACATTGAACTTGAGAGGACAATATCACGTGCCCCTTTTCTTAATCATATTCCATGCGACATTCCAACAGTTAGTTTTGATGTTGTCACAGTTGGAAATACTTCCATCGTACAAGTGGTTGATGTAATTTTATAGCCATTTTGTTTGAAAAAATGAATATAGGCAAGCATCACAAAAGGTCATCATAAGATAATATGAAATGACAACGTGAGACATGGAGGTTATGCACAGAATATACAATACATTCGACGAACATGTTGATTGTGTTTAAAGTAAATTAAACTTATAGTCATTTATTGTACTAACGCAATTTTCAAAAGTTATATTTTAAGTACGATCAAACATGTGCCACTCTAAATATTGATTTTTTGTGATACGATTGTCTCACTCAAGTAAATTACGACACTTGAACATCTTAGAATATAGGAAAATTGACGCAAATGGTCCCTAATTTTTAATTTTTTGGCACAAAAGTCCATAATCTATGTGTTTTGGTGCGTAATTAGTCCTTATTTGATGAAAAAAACAAATATGTCCTTATTTTTAATTAGAAAAATTTTAAATTAGATTCCTAACCTTTGCAAAAAGTATAAATATGTTCGATACTTTTATTTTGTATGAAAAATTAAAAGATTCTAACAAATTGATAATATACTAAATTATGTTGTATATTTTACGTACTATTTTATAAAATAACTAAAATTTAAGTTCATAATTATTAACAAACGTGTTAATCAAAATTATTTTATTATTATTAAGTAATCATATTATTTAAAATTTAAACTTTAATTTTATCCTTTCGACATAAACAGAAAAATAAATTTATCACAAACTTGATACTCAAGTATTTTTATTTAATTGAGCTATTCGTTTATTAACTATAAATATTAGAGTTCAAATTGTATTATTCGTATTTTAATTTTATCATTTTATTATCATTCAAAAATAAAGAACACATAATTTATAAATTAATTTTTATTAGTAGTTTTCTGTTTAAAAAAACATAATAAGATTGATTCAATGTCATAAAATTATATATGCTATTTTTTTATTTATTTAACTTAATTTTTATTCAACTTTTTCACATCACATAGCAATTACATATATTAATTACCTAAAGCACGATAATTTTATAATTCTCTATTGTGAAAAATTATTTTACACGATTATAGTAATATATTTAATATACTAAATTAAATATTATTTAATAAATGTATCGGACCTATTTGCATATTTTACAAAATTTACAAATTTAATTGTAATTTTTTTTAATTAAAACTAAGGGCAATTTGTCTTTTTCATTAAATAAGGACCAATTGCGTACCAAAACACATAGGTTAAAGACTGATGTGCCAAAAAAAAAGTTACGGACCATTTACACACTGAGTGCAAAGGTTAGGGGATCATTTATTCCAATTTCCCAAGAATATAACAAAGATGCTTGCAAGTTTCTTCAAAATTCTCATAGCCAAAAAGTTTGGAGACTGCAAAAGAATTTTTTTTTTTTTTTTATTCAGTAGAGTTAAAAGGCTTCAACATAAAGCAATCCACTGTGTGCAAAATTGCAATTAAAAATAAATAGACAAGGTTGTGGGCATTGTGTAGAATGCACACTCCCTTAAAGTAATTTAATTAAAAATCTTCCCACTTTTGTGTGGAGAACACACTCCCTGTCTCCCTCCAATTTTATATTATACCATTGAGTGCTCTCCTAAACTGCAATCCCATTTCCAGGAGGCTAATTTAATAAATCCCACCTATAGAAAGAAAGAGGGGCTCTGTCTAATCTTGTTTAGTCGAACATACTAATACGTGACAGATGTTATAAGCGATACAAATTGTGTGAACGGAAAAAGGAGGTAGAATGTACATGGGAAAGACTTCTATCTTGTTTTATATCTCATGCATTAATGATAATACCATTCAAATTTTTTTTTTTTTTGTTCAACACACCATCACATCCTCAACGTGGTTGTTAGGCCTCTACCAAGAAATGATGGGGGGTTCGGAAAATACCATTCAAACATCACATAGTTCAAAAAATGCATTTTCAAAAATAACAGTTTTCATGTGCCGTGTTTTGCTACATTTTCTATTATAGTTTTTGTGCAACCTAGCTTCAAAGCAACAGAAAACTCCAGCATAATGCTGTTCTGCTGTCAAATGCTGATCATTTGGCTCATCCAGTGCCTCGTGGTGATGATAGAAGTATACGGTCTCAGTGCTGATCTAGGCCAATGCAGAAGCCTCAATGCTCATAGTGACCAAATTTAATGCTGATAAACAACATTGGATATGACAACTAACTAGTATTTCATATGTTTCCATTCATTAATGTTTGTTTGGTAAAACTTTTAGTAGATTATAAGCAGTGGGTCTTACGAAATGTGTAGATAAAAAGTTGTGAGCCTGTGAATAAAAATGACATTTGACAACTGTCTAGTCGTGTTAACCCACTGCCAAATATCAAAAGAGAAGTGCTTACATTAAACAAACCAAGGCTTGTGCTCCTCACTCTGCACCTTTTTCTTTTCTTTATTTCCATCCCCATTAACAATCAAACTTTTTTTAGTATCCCTTCAGTATATATAACCCTTCAGGCTTCAATAATTCATGCAGCATTGTATCTTCAACAAGCAACTTAACATTAGTAATAACATTCTAGCTAGCTGCTACTTAGTCTAGACTTCTAGTCTTCATGGCTGCCCAAAACCCAAACCATGTCCAAATTGTGATCCCTGAGCACAATGCACAACAAAATCAATGCAATTTTCTTGAAGACAAAGACTTTGATTACTCACAAAGGGCACAATGGCTTCGTGCTGCCGTGCTGGGAGCCAACGATGGATTGGTCTCCATTGCATCATTAATGATGGGAGTTGGAGCTGTTAAAGAAGATGTCAAAGCTATGGTTCTTACTGGATTTGCAGGACTGTTTGCCGGTGCTTGTAGCATGGCCATTGGAGAGTTCGTGTCCGTGTACTCTCAACTAGACATAGAAATAGCCCAAATGAAGAGAGAAAAGAAAATGACAAATGGACAGAATGAAGAAGAAACGGAAAAGGAAAAACTCCCCAATCCGTGGCAGGCAGCCATGGCATCAGCCCTCGCGTTTTCTTTGGGGGCTGTTGTGCCATTACTTGCAGCTGCATTTATAGAAAACTATAAGGTGAGGCTAGGAGTTGTGGTGGCAGCAGTCACCTTAGCATTGGTTGCTTTTGGAGGAATCGGGGCAGTGATGGGCGGGACACCAGTGGCAAGGTCTTGTTCTAGGGTGGTGGTGGGTGGTTGGATGGCTATGGCTATTACATTTGGTCTTACTAAGTTACTTGGCTCCAGTGGTCTGGAAATGTGATTGTCAAGTTCACCTTCAGTTTTATGATCTTTCCTAAATTTGTTGAATGAAACTTGGGCGGTAACACAACAACAAATGATGTATTATATGTATTATATTAGCATCCAATGGTAATAACTCATTTCCAAATGTTCTCAAACACATCTCACTTCTATTTTATACTCCAAAAAGAGTACGACTCCTCTCTTTTGCACATTTTCTTAAAACTTCGAAGTGTTGAGTTCTGCTGTCTTCCGTATATTAACGTTCTACCAACATATTAACCCTAGGACAAGATAATTATGTGCTATTTTTAAGCCTAGGGGCAGCAAAATAAAGTCAGTGGTTGTTGTGAATAAACAAATACAAAATCGTTTTGGTGAAAGATAATAGAACCTATTACATTAGAGTAATGAATTTTATTCATGTATTTCATATCTTCATCGCTTACTGGAGATTGATTTTTAGACAAAACAAAATAATTTGCTAAAGGTAAAGTAACATGTTTACTTTCATTCATGCCAAAAAATTTCAACACTTTTAACACATAAAATATTTGATGCAACCGCAACCACGAATTTGATCTATCCCTTTCAATTTTCATACATAGGATTCATTTTGCTTTACCTAGGTCTTTCATATCAAATTGTCCACTTATGGCAGTTTTTATCTTATTAATTAAGATGATAAATGAACCAATTAACAACATATCATCTACATATAATAAAAGAAACACACAGCCATTATTATTATGATAATAATATAAGCAATGATCAAATTTACTTCTATTGAAATCAATAGAAAGAACAAACGAATCAAGCCTTTTGTACCACTATCTAGGAGACTGTTTTAAGCTATAGAACGATCTTTTAAGGTGACACACATGATCATGTTTTAATTTATCCTCAAAACCTTGAGGTTGATTCATAAAAAAAAAATTCTTCAAGTTTGCCATGTAAAAAAGTAGTTTTCACATCAAATTGTTCAAGTTCTCAGTCAAAATAAGCAATTAATGCAAGCATGACTCTAATTGTAGTATACTTAACAACCGGTGAGAACATTTCATTATAATCTACTCCCTCCTTTTGTGTGAACCCCTTAGCTACTAACCTAACTTTAAACCTTAAAGAATCATCCTTAGTGGTACATTCTTTGACCTTAAAAATCCACTTACAACCTACTAAAGATTTATTTTTAGATTTAGGAACTAAATTCCAACTTTGATTTTTCTCTAGAAAACTCATCTCCTCCTTCATTGCCTCTAACCACTCATTTGATTGTTCACTTTTAAAAGCCTCCTAATATGATCTTGGCTCCCTATCGACTAATTCTTCAAAACTAGCATAAGCGAATGCCACCTCTAACTCATACCCAAATCTCTGAGGCTCTCTATGAGGTCTTCTCACCCTATCTCTTATCAATTGATAGTCTCTTAAATAATATTCCTTATCTAAATATTCGTCAACAATAGTATCACATATATCAACTCTCTTGAGTTGTTGAACCTCCACCTCACTAGAGGTACTAAGATATGTGTACTAACCTTAATAGTCTCCAACTGTCTACTATCACCCTCTTGTTGATCTTCACTTAATTTCTCTAAAACATGTCCTAAACAATGCATTTTAGATTCATTGAATGTAACATCTCTACTCACTATGACTTTTCCTCCATTCTGGCTTCTATTCTACAACCTTCACCCCTTCACACCCTCAGGATAACCTAAGAAAATACATTTCCTAGCTCTAGGTTCAAGCTTTCCCTCACTTTGATGAGAAAAAACAGCACAGCCAAAAGTACGAAGTATAGAACAGTCAGGACATTTACCATACCATTTTTTCATGAAGAGTATTACCATTCAAAGCACTAGACGGAGTAATATTAATTAAATAACAAGCAGCCATCACAACTTCACCCCCAAAATGATTTAGGGACATTAGAATTAATCATTATGTATCTAACTTTATCAAGCAGTGACACCCATTCAGTTGATGAGTGTAAGGAACAATTTTATGTTTTGTTATTCTATTTTCAACACACATCTTATCAAATTCAGCATTGCAAAATTCTAATCTTTTATTAGTCCTAAGAAATTTAATCTGTTTATCAGTTATATTTTCAATCTGTTTTCTCTAATTATTAAAGTTGTCAAATGTACCCGATTTATATTTTAAAAGATAAACCCATATTTTCCTAAAATAGTCATCAATAATAGATAGAAAATATCTTTTCCTACCCAAAGTAGGATTACTAGCAAGACCCCACAAATCAAAATACACATTGTCAAAAATTCCATTTGTTTTATGAATACTTGAAGAGAAAGACAGTTTATGTTTTTTACCAAATACACAACGGTCATAAAAAGGTATATCAGACACACAATCTTTATCAAAAACACATTTTTCATTAAGGAGCTTAAGTCCTTTATTGCTCACATGAGCTAATCTACTGTGTCACTTGTGTGTGTCATCTGTGTTGGCAGAAAAAACTAAAAAACTTGAATTTTTAATTACTTCTCCTACAGTGACATAAATACCGTTTATTTTCACGCCTTTACAAATTACAAGAGCTCATTTGCTCATTTTAGCATCTTGTTTTCAATTTTACCAATTAAACTTATTTCTTCTCATTCACCTACTGCAATTAAATTCATAGTCATTTCATGAATTTATTTGACTCACTTTAAAGTGAGCACACATCCATTATTAAATTTAACAGAAATATCATCAATTTGAACAACTTTGCACGTTAAATTGTTCCACATAATAAATTGACATAAATCACTTTCATGCAGAGTTTCAAACCACTCTCCATGTGATGTAACATAAAAAGATGCACCAGAGCCAAGTATCCATTCATGCATATGAGATTTCTCAAATAAATTTAATTCAACAGAGTTTATTAAAACATAAACCCCACTGAGTTCCAAATCAGAATTACTTTTGACCTAGACTTTGATCTAGATTTTTCCTTACCCTTGTTTTTACCACTTTCACTACTATTTTGATTCTCGTGATTCCCACCCTGCCCGTATTGAAATCTACCCCTAACCATATGGACATTTCCACCTCTTTTTTCTATTCTTTCAGCTTTTAATTCTAACTCTTTATTTCTCAAATAATCAACGACAATTTCATGTATTAACGTGTCTACCATACTTAATGACAATTTTAACCTCTCTATAGGTTTCAGGTATAACATTTAACAAAATAATTGTTTTATATTCTCCAGACACAGTTTCACCACAATTAACAATATCTTGAACTAATTTGTTAAATATATCCACATTATCATCCAGATCTTTAGAAGAGTCCAATCTAAAACTAAAGAATCGTTCAAGCCAAAAAGTTTAATATGAGTAGATTTTGACGAATACAGTTCTTCTAACTTTAACCAAAGTTTTTATGTAGAATCAAGTTTACCAACTTTTTTTCAAAACAGCGTCAGACAAGTGTCAAGTTATTGAAGTGTAAACTAGCTTGTCAAATTCAATTTTATGTTCATAAGTAACAGTTATAGCAAAAGAATCATCTATAGCTTTAGAAACTTTTTGTTGAACCAAAATTTCCTTCATTTTTTGTTGCCAAATTGAAAAATCTCTTTTTCCATTAAACACATCCAAATCAAAATTATGAGTTGTCATTTTTAACAAATCAAATAAATTCACACAAACAAGACTCAAACAAATTGTAACACACAACCACAATAAAAATAAGTAACAAACGCAAAAAAAAGTAATCTTGCAAATAATGGTCACAAATATACTGTCATATATTCTACAGGATTCCATGAGAATCAGGTTCTCAGGTTAATGGACAATATAGAACAGGCAAGTCTTGGAGATTTGTTAAAAATTAGTTTAAACAACACGAAGCAGAATTATATAATTAACAAATAGTTATACCAACAAATAAATTTCAGACAGAAAAACAAACCACAGAAAACAGCAAAGTAGTTTGCTACCGTTAAGGTAGCTATTTTCAACGCGTAATCCCAAACAATTAATAGCAGTTTGCTACTGGCAATGTAGCTATTTTCAACTGAAATAAATAAGGATTAGATGTTACCAAAGATATGAGATTTTTAATTTTTATTGGAGGTCTACTCAAAACTTGCAAAAAAAGTAATCACCAACAAATCACCAAGGGCAAAAGTGTCCAGATTTTAGCACACTGGACATAGGAACGAACCAACACCACCAGCAGGTCCAAAATTCTACGAAGAACAATCTGCCTCTTTACCCGAAGTTCAGCCGCCGCTGCACGCACCACCAACAGTCTGCACGTAGTCTTCACGTGCCGTCATTACAGTCACCCACTGACCTCACGCGCCTGCCAGAGAGCTTCACCTCGACGTCAAGAGTACAACGGTACTACCCACGCACATTAACTCTGACCAATTAGCCTCCCACGAAGGTTTTTCAGACTCGATTATTTGAAAAATCGCCCAAAAAATTTTCTCCTCTTTTGATTTCTAATCTTACCACCCAACACAAGCTCTGATACCAATTTGTTGTAAATAAACAAATACAAAATCGTTTTGGTGAAAGATAGGAAACAAAACTAAACTAAGAAAAATAATAGACACAGAGAGATGAATTTTTCATATCTACCAAGTTTCAGATAAAACTCTAATCCCACACTAAGTGTATCACAATCTCAACTGACGCACATAAAAAAATCTCACAAAGAAATTTTAAGAAGAGAACGCGCCATTATTAACCTTTCAGAAGAATAAACAATAGCAGGGAAAAACCATTCAAAGCAGGAGACCAAACAAGCTGCTGCCAGCGAGCACAAAAAAAAAATGTGGGGTGGGTAGTTTTAGGAATGGTGGACTCTTTTAACTCTTTTTTCCCTTACCTTTAATATATAGGTTATATAATTATATAACCAACAGCTAGAGTTTTACTTTAAGTAAAAATCTAATAGATGACCATTACATTCAAAACTAATGGATAAAGACGGTTCAAACTCGATCACTTAAGCAACTACAATTGGTTACACCTCAAAAGTAACTGTTATCCAAACCAACCCAACAACCATGATTCTCTAATTTGAATGGGTCAATAACTCGATACATTAGTGTGGGATTAACTTGAGTTGTACATTTCATTTAAAGTACAAGCCTAATTATGTACAAATATTTTCTTATCACTAACTTAGAGATTGTTTGGTACAAAATACCCAACAGTGGTGTCACCTTGGTGTAGTCCTTAGTGGACTTGAGAATCAACAGGACAAAATTCAAGAATTAATAATGTTAGTTTCATTTGGCACAAATCCAAGCATTTTCTTCCAATCTTTATGTATTCTACGCTGAATTAGACAAGACATTCCCGCATACCATTTTTTCTTAATTGTATTCTAACTAACATAACAAAGGATACTTTTGACCTTTTCACGTTACATCCTATAAATTCACCATGTGGTACGATATGCGATAAGGTGAAATATCAATGGTAATGTGAATAGTTGGTTAAACATGGCATACTCTATATTTATAAAGATGTGTAATAGAATCCATGTATAATAAATTCTGAAAAAATCCTAGGTTTTGTGATTTGGTGGGTGATAGTTTCTATGAATTGGAGTGATATCTATCTATCAATTGTATAAAGTCACAATAGGAACAAAACAAGGGACGAGCGAACGGGGGAAGACCAAATGAAGAAGTCGTGTTTCATCAAATAGCATTGTGAATCTTGGAATAAGTTTAAGAATACAACACCTTTGAGTAGCACGTCATGAACAAATTAATACACTAATCATTAAGGATCCCCAGTAATAAAGCCTTTGAGTAGCAGACAATCGTTGATTCTTGAACAAATGAACTGTCCTTCAAATTTACTAAGAACAAGACTTGAGTAGTTTATTCTACTCCCTCTCATAAATTTAATGAAAACATTATTGTCACATAACATGAGCTGAACTCCGCCTTTTGTGGCATGTCGTCTCACTCTCATTCATTTCACGATTTTCATTTTCATGTCATTATCTCGCGATATAACTAAGATAATTGTAAATTTCTTCAAAATTGTCATGGCCAAAAAGGTAGGAGACTGCAAAAGAAAAAATTAGTTAAAAGCTTCAACCTAAAGCAAGCCACTGTGTGCACTATTTCATTTAAATAGAGAGGCTTGTGGACATTGTGTGGAACGCACACTCCCTTGAGTAATTTAATGAAAAATCTTCCCATTTTTGTGTGGAGAACACACTCCCTCCAATTTTATATCATACCATTGACATTGAGTGCTCTCCTTAAAAGCAATCCATTTTCAGGAGGCTACTTTGATAAATCCCACCTATAGAAAGAAAGAGGATATCGTGATAAAAATTGTTAGTTATTCTATCCAATCTTGTTTAGTGGACAATGCAGAAGCCTCGATGTTCATGGTGACCAAACAAAATGCCCAGTTGAGTATACTGGACAGCATTGGATACAACGAATGACGAGTTTTTAATGTGTGTATGCTCGTTAATTCTGTCCAGTCATGTTAGTCCAACTACAAAATATAAAGAGAAGTGCTTTTGAATAAATATACCAATTGTGCTCCTCACCCTGCAACTTTTTCTTTTCTTTATTTCCACCACTTAATCCTGCATACATTCCAATGAAGAACAAGCAATATTTTTCTAGTACCCTTTCAGTATATATAACCCTTCACTCATTCATGCAGCATTGTGTCTTCAACAAGCAACTTCTCATTAGTACTAACATCCTAGCTAGCTTCTACTTAGTCTTAATGGCTGCCCCAAACACAAACCATGTCCTAATGGTGATCCCTGAGAACAATGCACAACAAAATCAATCCAATTTTCTTGAAGACAAAGACTTTGACTACTCAAAAAGGGCACAATGGCTTCGTGCTGCCGTGCTGGGAGCCAACGATGGATTGGTCTCCATTGCGTCGTTAATGATGGGAGTTGGAGCTGTTAAAGAAGATGCCAGCGCTATGGTTCTTACTGGATTTGCAGGACTGTTTGCCGGTGCTTGTAGCATGGCAATTGGAGAGTTCGTCTCTGTGTACTCCCAACTAGACATAGAAATAGCCCAAATGAAGAGAGAAAAGAGAGTGACAAACAATGGACAGAATGCAGAAGAAATGGAAAAGGAAAAACTCCCCAACCCGTGGCAGGCAGCCATGGCATCAGCCCTCGCGTTTTCTTTAGGCGCTGTTGTGCCATTACTTGCAGCTGCATTTATAACAAACTATAAGGTGAGGCTAGGAGTTGTGGTGGCAGCAGTCACCTTAGCATTGGTTGCTTTTGGAGGAGTCGGGGTGGTGCTGGGTGGGACACCGGTGGCAAGGTCTTGTTCTAGAGTGGTGGTGGGTGGGTGGATGGCAATGGCTATTACATTTGGGCTGACTAAGTTACTTGGCTCCAGTGGTCTGGAAATGTAATTGCTAAGTTCACCTTCAGTTTCAGCTTTCCTAAATTTGTTGAATAAAACTTGGGTTCTGTATTAGATATTTCATATTAGCATCGATCCTATGCTTAGTTTGTATTCTCTGAAAGGCTTTCAAATGTATTGTGTTCATTTGCAAATGTTTCAAAACTAATAAACAGGTAGCAACTTGCTAGAAGAAACAATGGATTTTTCCTTCCTAATATTTCATCTTCCTTTTCCTAACGCATTCTCACAGAACGGATTTTCTTTTCTATCGAGTCAGTTATAAAAGAGTTCAGATCTGTTGTCCCAAATGTGTAGAAAATGTACCTATCATCCAATTAATACAAGTTAATTTTAATAGCAAGTGTGAACACTTTAAATAATTGTTTTTTTTTATAATGTGTACATTTTTTATTGGTGGGACAGTCAAAAGGACACACATTTGGGACAGTAAATTTGGACACGTTATAAAATCCCATTAATTGATTGAGGGAAATTGTAGGAAATGGCTGTCCTTTTTATTAAATGACATTTTTTAGTTTTTACAAATATTATGAAATGTCCGCTTTTGATAAAAAGTACTCCCTCCGTCCCAAATATATAAGCTGATTGGATTTTTCACACGGATTAAGAATGTTATTGAAAAAGTAAATTTTACAAATAGTTTTCTTAATTTACCCTTATTTAATAAGTATTATTTAATGTACAATTTCAAGATTTAGTTGGTAAAAATAATTATAAATAAGCACATTAAATAAGGGCATTTTAGTAAAGGAACAAAAAAATACCTCAAAAATAGAAACAAGCCTATATATTTGAGACTAGAGAAAAATGAAATGTGGCCTATATATTTGGGACGGAGGGAGTATTAAAAATAATATTAATATTGATTTGCGTGACAATTACAACTATCTCGATGGAAGAGAACTACCACGAAGCTTCTTGTTAGGCAAATATGTCCCCAACTATCTGTCTATTGCGACAATTTCGAAACCGCGAAAGTTAATTGTCTTGAAAATTCAAGTATCTCATAAATTAATTTCAAATGAACGCGCAAAAAAAAAAAAAAAAAAAAAAAAAAAAATCATACGAAATTATATACAAGTACATGGAAAACACGCACATTTATCAATTTTATGTCAAATCTCATTTAACCGTTCAAAAAAAAATGAATGAATGTATATATATATATATTTTGTGTAGGGTAAATAACACAAAACGTCCCTACCTATTGAGGGGATTGTGGAAAACGTCCCTACCTTTAAAATTTTGGCATTTTCACCCTTACCTACTGGATTTTCTGCGCAAAACGTCCTTCAGTCCAAAAATATAGGGGTAAATTAGTCCAACCACTTTTTTCACATATATATTACTTCTTTTAAAATTGGGGGGCTTTTCATGCAATTTTCAAAATTGCATGGCAGGCCCCCGTCTCCAAATCTAGCTATCCTTCAGGCATTCCTTGTGGTTAATTATTGGCAAAATTTCACCCTCAGACACCCTTCTCTCTTCAGCTATCCTTCTCTCAATTCTGCTATGAAACTCATCAAAAATATTCCCAAAAAGCTCTTCAGTAGAAAGAAATCTCAATCCATTCCTGGATCGGAATCTGACCCAGCTTCCTTCAGCTTTCAAACAACGTCGTCTGCTTCTTCGTCGGATGATTTCCAAACCAAAGTCAGAAACCCCACCAATGGGTCAGCCACGCCGATCAGTGGTCTACCCGCCGAGGAATGGGCGGATTTTGAGTTAAAACAAGCTTTTGAATTGATAGACAGAGATGGTGATGGGAAGATAAAAAAGGAGGAGCTAGAGGCGTTATTGATCCGAGCCAATGAACTCCCGGATCTCCTCCACATTCATCCTATTCGAGATTAACTCCTCTGCGCTAGGTGTATCGACACCATAGTAACACGAGCCTATGATTGGAGGACTCGCGATTCTCATATGGACTTCTTTCGCTCCGGCTTCCTTTATCAATCTAACAATCTTCGATGAAGTGGTTTCCCTAACAATGGAATCATCCACCACCACCACTCATTTTCCCTCCAACACTGCCCTTACCGGAAAAAGCTTTAGCTTCACTCCAAAGTCCCTGATCTTCTGAGACGGCTCAATGAATGTCCTCCCTACATAATGTGACCTAATCAACCCTTGCTGAAATGCCACCCCTGCTTTTGCTGCATAAAGGCCTGAATCAGGCACAACAATCACAGGAGTCGGGAGAGAGAGGCGTTATTTTGCTAATCCTGAGGGGTAATACTAATAATGTGCTTGTTTCTCAGGAGTCGGGAGAGAGAGGCGTTATTTTGCAGCGAACCCAATTTCTGGACGGGGGTCTGCCGTGCAATTTTGGAAATTGTATGGAAAGCTCTCCAATTTTGAAAGAAGTAATATATATGTGAAAAAAGTGATTGGACTAATTTACCCCTATATTTTTGGACTGAATGACGTTTTGCGGGTGAAAATGCCAAAATTTTGAAGGTATGAACGTTTTCCACAATACCCTCAATAGGTAGGGACGTTTTGTGCTATTTACCCATTTTGTGTATATTGTCTTGTACATTTGTAATAGAATGTTCTTTAATAGCTTGTCTTGGAAGCTTACAGTTTTTTTCTTAAAAATTACGTGCCTACAAGTACCAGCGATGGTCTAACATTTTTTTAACCAAAAAAAAAGGGTAAAATCGACTTTTTATTATTAAAAAAAGGGTAAAATTGACATTTTATAAGTAAGAGAGACCATTTTGTCAATAGTAATTATATTCAGATTACAATTTTTGTTTGCCGCACCTCATTTTGATTGTGATGAAGGTCACCAACTTTTGTTTATGGTTATGCTTATGTCTTTAACTTTTTTTTTTTGGTCGCATTCTTATCATCAACCTTCTATTAATTAGCATATTTTATCTCTGACGACGTATTTCTGTCCAAAAACTTTTTTAAGGGGTATAAAAAGACCTATTTTACCTCTCATATTTTTTAAAAAGCAAAAAAAATTGTAAAAAATATTTGTCCCTCATTTCAAAGCACACTAGGAGACCATTTGTATAGAAATCATTATCAAGAAAAATATGTAATAATTAATTAAAAGTTAAAGATAAGAATGAGACAGAAAAAAGTTCAAAATATAAATGTGATATTGAGGAAGGTCGGAAACCTTCGTTCAAAAATTGTTGTAATGTCCTGAATTTTTCTTAAACCGGATAGTCACTAAAAATCTTAAAATATAACTTGAAAACTCCAAATTAAATTCCACGCGCCTTTGAATGGTTTTAAAATTCAGTTGCAGTTGAAAAATAACAAGTGCGCAAGGAAAATTCATAAGGACTTAAAAATCTTCAAAGTTTTACTAGCAATACTAGATGTCGCCAAAATTATTTGACCAACCTAACATTCTCGAAAAATTATGATTTTTGAACTGTACATAATTGACACCTTAAAAAAGACGTACAAAAAATATAGACCTCAACCAAGTCTTTTAATATGTGAAATACATGGTCAAACTAGCCTGAAAATCTACCTCGGGTACAACTGACGTTACTCGAGTAAACGGTCATAATAAATTCATACGACATGATTTTTAAGTGATTCCAAATTCTACTAACATTCAACATATAAATATATCAAAATCCACTGATTTGACTCAAAATTTCGCATTATACAGGAAGTTATGATACTTTGAAATCAGGAGCACAACATTGAAAATTTCAATATACAAGCCTAAAATTTCAGCTTTGATTTACAAATCGGAGAAATAAACATAAAATCGATTTTTTCTTAAATTTACATAATTAAGACCTAGTCAAATATTGTACTTTAATTTATATATAAAAAGGCTCGATTATATCGACGCCAAAACATATTAAACATACATTATTTTCTTTATTGTCGCTACTTTACATTGTCGCCCTGCAACTAAACATATCAATTTGAAGAATAATTAAATTTGGGGTGTGAGCATTTGAAAAGAAACATTCAGTACTAATTATACATGCATATGAGAAAATTATACGCATTCATAAAAGCAACATGTCATACTTTGAAACATACTTAAGGAATAACATGAAATTGATAGTCGGTACCACATAATTTCTTAAGTGATTACTTTAAATAACTAACATTCTAGCTAATTGTTGTGCGATTTAAATCCCACAAGTGGACGGATCGTTTACAAGTAATATAATGATGTGTAGAGTGTCGAACCCACGAGGACCAGATATTAATTTAACTAATTAATTTAAAAACTTAAATTTTAACAATAAAAAGAAATACAGATTTGATTTGGATTTGTGATTCTAAACTATTCTAATTAACTCTAAATTATCAAACAATTAAAATAACTTTGTGAGAACGAATTTGAATTATACCAATACTAAGATTCGCGAATCCACATACATGTTCTTTAATTAATTATCCGTTTAATTTCTTTAGCTCTTATTTACATTGGATTGAAAATCGGTGTTCTTAAAATAATCAAAAGCCTCTCTCGATGGTCAATCAATTCTATACGATATGTGAACCTAATTATCTCTAATTAAGCTTCGAACATAAACATATGCATTAAAATCTCAAGAACACCTAAATGGCTAAATGGATTTCACAGAGCATAATAGTAATCTATATCTATTATTGGACCATATGTTATTCAATACCACGTGCTTAATCTATATTGAATCTCTCGACTTCAATATAGATCACAATATATTCTAATGGTGATCAGGCATTAAAATAATAGAAATAATGAATAAAGAATAATCAATCCAAAAGCAATTAATTAATAAAACGGAAAACTTCTAATTAATTATAGGCATGAGGTTTCATCGTTCATCCTATAAATAAGTAAATTAGCCGAATATGATTATGTAATATAATACAATAATTGTATTAATCATGTTCCGGTGAAAGAAAAAGAAGAAAGAATAAATAAAACTCGTGACTCTGGCTGAAGAATCTTTAATCCCGTGCCTTGATCTTCGATTCTCCTTTTGTATCTTCTTCCCGAAATTCGTCTCCCCAAAATTCCATCCAAATTATGAGAATATATCTCATATTTATACTACCCTAATGGTACCCTAAAAATATCTTAAAATCGCGTCCAAAACGGTTTCCTAATCGAATTAGAATTCGAAAAAGAAACAAACTTCCCGCAGCCAAAAGTTAGCCTGGGCTGCTGTTTTTCAAACGATCACAACGTTTTGTAGGAAACTCCAAATTTAGATCCGTAAAAGGTGGTAGACTCGTAATTCAATTATCTTTCCAATGATATATCATTTCCCTTGTGAAGATTTTAATACCAAAATTTGTGCACGAATTTTCCCACATACTTCGGTTTCTCAATTCAGTTCTTTGACTTTCAAGTGTTTGATCGTTTGCTTCAACTCTTCATTGTCACTCCAGCATACCTAAACTTATTTGTTTTATCTTCTTCCTGATTTACTCGTTGATTTCACCAAATTGTTGCTCTTTCCGTCCATTCTTCTCCAATTACTTATAAACGGGTCTAAAACTGAAATAGAAAGAAAAATGCAATAAATTAAGTAGAAAATTAATAAAATAACAAAATAAAAGCTTAGTTTAAAGCCCTGAATAAGTGCACAAAATGCACTTATCACTAATCACCTTCGATGACCAACACAATATTCCATCATAAAATATTTAACACGGAAAATGAGTTACGTAATATTTTCCCAAGTTGAAACATCATGAAATCATATAAATTATGTAGTATAAGAACTGCATCAAAAATAGAGTTTTTGTTGAAGTTGATGTGGAATAACTTGTCATTGCACCTTTCCAAAAATCTAACCCGTACGCTTGCCTTTTTGTTTTACAAAATTCGTGTTGTAGTAAGGTTTAAATAAAGGTAAAAGGAGAAATTATGAACTGTTTTTTAGGTTAAGTAATGGAGATGAAAATTTGAATTTTCTGGGTAGTAATATATGTGTTCTGTGGACTAAAATTTGGGGAAGAAGAGAAGTTATTGGAGGATAAATAAGTGGACTTTTGCTGTAAAAATTTTGTGAAAGAGAGGCGAGACTAATTATCCAGTTGCTGGCCGAAAATTTTGTAACAAAAGGGGAAAGATGGGACTTCTAACTTGGTTGAAAAATGAGAAGGAATTGTAGTGTTCTTTTCGAACTTTTGTGGCTGAAAAATGAGAGGGAATTATAGTGATCTTCTTGAAAATTTTGTGGCTGAAAAGTGATGTTAAGTTGAGGTTATAGAGGTCGATTTCTGGGATTGTAATTGGGACTCCTCAAGTGATCTAAACATTGCTAAAAAGTCCAAGAGAATATCTAACACTTTTTGTGCTTCGGTAGACTTTCAATATCGTTTCTATGACCTATGTTGTATCGAAGTGATATTTATCTAATTTGATCAATTGTACAAATCCCACATTAATAGTAAAGAAACAGGTGACAAGGAGTGTGGGAAGACCTAATAAAGAAGTTATGCTTCCTAAATAGAAGATAAATTGTCATTTTAAGTTTACTAAGAATAAGACTCAAATCGTTTATTGTACTTCCTCTCGGAAATGTATTCAAAACAATTGTTATTATCACATACCTTGAGCTCAACTCCACCTTATATTATCAAAACAAATAAATACTTTAATTATTCATTAGAGTAATCAAAGCTTCAACCTAAAGCAATCCACTGTGTGCACGATTTCATTTTAAATAGAGAAGCTTGTTGGTATTGTGTGGAATGCACACTCCTTTGAGTAATTTAATGAAAAATCTTCCCACTTTTGTGTGGAGAACACAATCCCTTCAATTTTAAATTACACCATTAATGTGAGTGCTCTCCAAAACATAAATCCATTTTCAGGAGGTGCTTTGATAAATCCCACCTATAGAAAGAAAGAGAGACTCGTGATAAAAAATTTCAGTTATTCTATTCAGTCTTGTTTAATTAAGAGTACCAAACACGTTAGAGATGTTTTAAAAAATACAAATTGCATGAACTGGAAGAGAACGTAAAGTTAGTAATGGCAAAGACTTAAAACTTGTTTTATATCTCTCACGTAATGGAAATACCAAGTATGCGAGTTAAAAGATTGCATTTTCAGAAATGGCATTTTCACGTGAAGTGTAGTGTTGTGTTGGGAACCTAGCTTCAAAGCAACAGAAGACTCCAGCATTGATGCTGTTCTGGTGTCAAGTGCTGATCATTTGGCTCATCCATTGCCTCAAAACACAAAAGAAAACAGGTCAGGGAGACACATATACAGTCTCGATGCTTATCGAGGCTAATGCAGAAGATCGATGCTCATAGTGACCAAATAAAATGTCAAGTCGCGCGTATGCTTATGGCATTGGATATGACATCTGAAGAGTATTTCATATGTTTTTATTCATTAATTTTGTCTAGTCATGTTAGTCCCACTACCAAATATCAAAAGAGAAGTGCTTAGATTAAACAAATCGAGGCTTGTGCTCCTCACACTGCAACTTTTTCTTTTATTTATTTCCACCACTTAATCCTGCATACATCCCCATGAACACACATTACTTTTTTAGTACCCCTTCAGTATATATAACCCTTCACTCATTCATGCAGCATTGTGTCTTCAACAAGCAACTTCTCATTAGTAATAACATCCTAGCTAGCTAGTCTTCATGGCTGCCCCAAACCCAAACCATGTCCAAATTGTGATCCCTGAGCACCATGCGCAACAAAATCAGTGCTATTTTCCTGAAGAAAGAGACTTCGATTACTCACAGAGGGCACAATGGCTTCGAGCTGCCGTGCTGGGAGCCAACGATGGATTGGTCTCCATTGCATCATTAATGATGGGAGTTGGAGCTGTTAGAGAAGATGCCAAATCAATGGTTCTTACTGGATTTGCAGGACTGTTTGCCGGTGCTTGTAGCATGGCCATTGGAGAGTTCGTCTCTGTGTACTCTCAACTAGACATAGAAATAGCCCAAATGAAGAGAGAAAAGAGAGTGACAAACAATGGACAGAATGCAGAAGAAATGGAAAAGGAAAAACTCCCCAACCCGTGGCAGGCAGCCATGGCATCAGCCCTCGCGTTTTCTTTAGGTGCTGTTGTACCATTACTTGCAGCTGCATTTATAGCAAACTATAAGGTGAGGCTAGGAGTTGTGGTGGCAGCAGTCACCTTAGCATTGGTTGCTTTTGGAGGAGTCGGGGCAGTGATAGGCGGGACAACAGTGGCAAGGTCTTGTCCTAGGGTGGTGGTGGGTGGTTGGATGGCCATGGCCATCACATTTGGTCTAACCAAGTTACTTGGCTCCAGTGGTCTGGAAATGTGATTGCCAAGTTCACCTTCAGTTTTATCTTTTCTAAACTTGTTGAATGAAACTTGGGATGAAACACAACACCAAATTATGTATTACATAAGCATCCCAAGCTTAACTAGTATTTCTACAAGGCTTTCAACTGTAGAACATATATGAAGTTCATGCCAATGATAATAACTCATTTCCAGAAGTCCTAAAACTAATAAAAAGATAGTTACTTGCCAGAAAGAATTGCTTGTTTTCTTCTTATTATTCCATCCTTCCCTATATAAACTTAACTCTCTTAATATTCTATCTTTCCACATCCAATTCATCCTTTGGAATGAAAAGTATCACAACCATACCGAATTAAAGCAATTTTAGCTTATTTTAGCAATAATATTCAACTTTCATTCATCAAAGAAATTCTCACTAAGATTCGAACCCGAATAATTATTGTCCATTTAGCGATATTAGTGTCCAGTCCCCAAAGCCAACATACCATATTATAGGAAGTTAAGCATTAGCCAGTGTATAAGAAGTTTAATTCGTCCTTGGGTAGAAAACCTATGAAGCTAAAGCTATATGACATCGTCAGACTATTTAAAACCACAGTGTTAATCACTCTACCTCCGGAGAGAAAAATAATATAATGTGATAACAAAAGGCTGAAAATATTACAATATAACAAGAATTCGGTTATAAAACACAAAAGGAGAGAATGAAACTAACCAAAACTTGAATGTCCAGACTATAATATAAGACTCGGAGAAATCATAAAGAATAATTTCAACAACCACAGTAACAGCAACATGTGACAAGAATTTTGCAGCCCAGATAAGAACATAATGTTGTACCTAAGATTCTACGAATATGAAAGGGAACTGACAAATCAACTTACACCAAAGAAGTGAAAAACAACTGAAAGTAACGACACTCTGAAAGGGATCTGCTCATTGCTACAAAGTCGAAGAGAATATCTATCACTTTGTGAAAATAAAATAGATTTACAAAATATACACGTCTTTCAGATCAACCATGAGAATTTGCAATTTCAGAGAATCAATCACAATTAGACAGTGACATGAAGACAGACTATGGAGAGTTAATTTCCAATTAATCCAGCTTAGCAGAACATAAAATCTGGTAACCATGGAATATGAAGGAACAATACTTAACGAGCAGCATTTTTTTAGCAGAGATAAGAAAATGCCCTAAGATGCATTATGTTTAACATGTCGAATAGGTACAATCACAGGTAAAAGGGTATTGTAGCATCAAGAACCTGTCTGGACTAAGGGTATTGTAGCATCAAGAACCTGTCTGGACTAAACCACCCTTGAGCGAAAAATGGTAGTGCAAGTGAGTGCAGCCAATAGCAGATCTTGAACAAGCTTCTCAATTGGAATTCGTAAGCAGGATGAGAAATTGTCGATACCCACCACCTCAAAGAAAAATCAAGAACCACACACGGGAAAAATGTATAGGAACAAACAGAAAACACTGATCAGCCCAACAGTTATTTTTTGTTCAGGGACACTTCACAATTCAGCATAGGCAGCACTCTCCATAATTCCCCAAGGAAACTTGAAACGTGTATGATACTATATCCAGATCTCAGCTACCAAAAAAGAGGACAGGACAAAAACATAACAAGAACCATTTCTTCCCGGAACAGGGCCAGAACAAAACAGGAGACAGCAGTTGCTGAACTCTTGAACCTTATCCATAGTGCCCGTCCCTTTTACTAGGAAGAGCGTGGCTCTTCCTTCAGTGCAACTTGCAAAGCTAAGAGTGACTAATGATATAACAACTTGCACGGACGTGTCGCAATCCAAAAGCTTTTTTCAAGTTTATTATGATTAAATGTAGCCAATTAGCAAAAGCAAGCCAATCATCAAGTTTCCAAAAAGGCCATTTAAAATCCAGGTTGCCTGCCAAAAGTAACAATATTAATACTGCAAGAATCGGAAACTGAGAACTGATTTGAAGAGATAGATAAGGTTTAAATATAATAGAAAGGAAGAAAAAAAATAACTAAATTACCCGGTTCAGTTGTTCACTCCTGTTAAATGATTAAAAATCTGAGTTTAGAAGGGCAAGAAAGGAGTTATAGCTTCTATTACAGCCTCTATATTTCGATTCACGAGCACACGTGATGGTGGCTCCATGTTTCATAATCACCATTTCCACATTTTGACCACCATTCCCAGTCCCATTTAACTCCATACAGACCGCAACGTACAGTTTCCATGGGAGAAAATATACCAATCCAGAAGCACTTAATGGCAGTGTAAGCAAGAAAGAAGACAACCAGCAGCGATAATAGCATTTAAAGTGTAAGATCAGTTTCGTTTGCACATCAAGCAAGCAAAGGACCCCAACAGACCAATATATAGAACATTTAAGGGAACAAACATAGTTGATTATTAGAGCCGAGTTTCACACTTTCAAAAGATTGATCCATTTTGCTGACATGTCCAAAAGACTGAAAGAGAGGACGTCATGTCAGGAGTAACTTCATAATAACTGCATCCAGGAGCCACAGGACCTCAAAGTTTTCATCTGTAAAACATATGAACGTAATCCATTAGCACCGAGATTTGTTGAAGACTGGAAATACAAAATTCAGTAAATGTTGCATAACATAATGTCAGCAGTCAAATTACCCAGATCGGAATCCCCCAGAAGCTCGACGATCGTATGGCCCAGCACGATCACGACTGTATCGGTCACCTCCTCCACGACCACCAGCATCCCTGTTGCGGCCACCAAACCGATCTCCACTCCTGTCAGGACCATAACGGCTGCCGCCTCTGCCACCACCGCCATACCTATCATCCCTTCCTCCATATCTACCACCTTCACTGGGACACTCCCTAGCAAAATGCCCAGGCTTGCCACACTTGAAGCACTCCCCACCACCAGATCCCCGACCACCTCCATATTCACGAGAGCGATCACGATCTCGCCCTTGGTCACGATCACGTGAGCGATCATTGTCATAATCTCTACCTGAACCTTGGTGAGGCTGAGCTTTGTCTACAGTTATGGTTCGACCATCCAAATCCATCCCATTCATTGCTTCAATGGCCTCTTCCATTGCTTTCTTTTCATCAAAAGTGACAAACCCAAAGCCGCGAGAGCGACCAGAGACCTTGTCAATAACAACCTATATGAAAGTAGGAACTTCCGTGGTGAGAATCCCTTTCTTCTCATTTTATGAATGAAGTCATACTATGAATTTCAAAATGTGACTCAAAATCGTAACTACTCATAGCAATAAATTTATCAGAATATATGTTTCTGAGAAAAACATTTCCAGCCAGCTGACGCATACTCATCTACCAGTCATCTGTCCCAGAGAGAAAAAGGCAGGAGGAGACATGATTTACTAAAATAGCAGCTAGCAAACACTAGATAATTAAATTATCATATGAAAACATAAATGCTTATTGTTACAACTTACACGCCTCAAAACCAGCTAACAAGCTCACTTTTTCCCTTTTAAACAGACACGCACACATTTGTTTCAAAAAAGTGGAGGGAAGATTTTGCTTCGCATGGTTTGGAATGATAATACATCACAACTGATCATCAACAAAATGGGTTCAAAGCATGCCTTTACTCACTAGACATAAAATAACAATAATTTTATTTCCTAAGATAAATAATCACCGAAAGCAATCAAATTTTTTATTACCTTCGCCTCAAGGAGATGGCCAAACTTCTCAAATGCTTCTTTCAGACCTCGATCAGATATTGACCATGATAAGCCACCAATAAAGCAGCGATACTCAGCATCATCTGACATGTTTCAAACTGCTCTTCTTCCAAAAAGAGAGGATAAGAAGTAACAAAATTTAGAGAAGATGTTGAAGGTTCTGTAAATAAACTAAGGGCTAACTCATGTATGTCATAATGTTAAAGATGCAAATTGATAAGAATAAATTTTAGACTATGATAGCTCAACTCAGATCTAATATGAGCAATTGTTGGCCAAGGTATTAGAAAAAGACATTGCAGGGTGGATGGCGTGTGATTAGACGACCATATAATGCCCAAATCATTCTCACTAACCTTCAATTGCGAAGAGTATTAATCAGTTTAAAGTTTCTAACCATATCGCTGCCTCTAAGAGTTCTTGCCAACGTCCATCCCTTTCTGTGACTCTCTTTAATGATTCTATAGTGAAGATAGTAAAGCAGAGACTCGTGACATGATGCATATAAATAAGTTTGGACTCGTTAAATTCCCACAGCTCATATAAATAGTTCTAAAATATATTCATTAAATATCATGAAACAAAGGAATCCTGAATCTATTCGCATTTTTATGTGAAAAAGAAAGTGTTTCAAAATTTTTGCTTGCTCCTGCCTTGTGTGAAAAGCTTCCACGATTAAAAATAGAAAAAAGAAAGAAAGAAAGAATTATTGTCTAAAAAGTCCACAAGATAAAAAAAAAAAGCCCAATCCATGACCAACTCAATTGAATCATAATTATCTGATGTGTTGTCCTCAATTCAAATAATATTTCCATTGCATAGGCTTCTCTAGTTCAACTGGTACACCGTTAACTCTAAATAGCATTATATAGCATTATAGTACATGCACTTACTGCTACTAGCTTATTGCGCGTATAATTAGGGGTGAACATTTTAACCGTAACCGAACCGGAACCTGAGGTTCCGGCCTGGTTCTAAAAAAATAAAATTAGGAAAAGGAACCGACAACCGAACAGGTCCGGGTCAGTTGTTGGTTCTTGAACTAGAACAATGGGAACTCGATTGGAACCGAATTTGTCATTTTTTTTTTAAATTTTTATTTTTTATAATTTATTCACCTTAACCCAATGACGCACAACCCAACATCACGGTACCAAAAGCAAGAGTCCAACTGTCCAAAACTTAAACCAAAAGTACATAACACATCCCTCTTAAACTCAAACTCAAACTCAATTAATCCAATTCCAATTACCCAAATTGCAAATTCTCAATCGCTATTTATTCAAATACTCAATACAAAAATTGTCGCCTATCTCTTACTTTCACTCATTTCTCTCTCGTTCGCTTAACACACAGTAAAACGGAAAAAGCGAAATTCTTGTGTAACCGAAACGAATTCCCAATTTTGAAGGTAATTTTCCTTTTTTTTAACCCTAATTTACGAGTTTGTAATTTTGGTGTCTATTCTTTCAGTTAATGTTTATATCTTTCATAAATTATTTTATTATCTAACGTACTTTAATGTTAACGGGTTTGTAATTTTTAATTTTTTTCAAAACACGTTATCAACTCATAATTTTAAAAGAAAATGTTATGGGTAGAACCGAACCCAGTTCCAGTTTGATTCAAATAATTACGTGGAACCAAATGATTCTATTTACGAAATACCGAAACCGGTTCGGGATTGGTTCCAATAATTACGTGGAACTGAATGGTTCTATTTACGAAATACCCGAACTGTAATGATTCGATTATTGAAATACCCGTACCGACCCACCCGACACCCAGAACTACGCATAATTATATATAAATACATGATTTATTTATACTACATAAGCTTCTTACGTAAAAGTTTTACTCAGCATTGCACCCACATAACCATCAACTGACCTCTACAATAACTAATACAATGATAAGGTGAGAATTTTATATTAAAAAAAATAATGGATCCACATGTTTAAAATTTCTTTCTACAGAGACGGCGCACATAAGAGGAACTCGGGTATAAGATTCCTGTCAAATCCATGCATTTGTTACACATACTATTCTATAATCCTATACCTAATTACCTATTGATGACATGCACAGTCCAACAGAGCTTGTGCAAAAAACTCTTAACAAGATAATCAGCAGTACATGACTGTTCAAAATTAAAGTTACCAAATAAGTTTCTTCTTCCTTCCCCGTATTAGAATTTAGGTCATTCAATATCGCAATCATCCCAAATACATGACAGTAAAATAATCGCGAAATTATCAAATAACTGAAGTGACAAGATCTAAGAAATACAGTTATCACATAGATTGTACCGTTAATCAAAATATAAAAAGTAAACTTGATTATACCAGCGGCGCAGACTCGAACAGAGAGAGCGAGAGGATTTTTGAAATTATTTCTTAGCTTTAAAGAAAGAATCTTGCAAGAAAAGTAAAATAGTGGAAATGAAATTTTTCAACTAAAATTTATGTATAGAGAAAAATCCACATGGAGCCAATTAAAGAATTGTTCCTAAACTAATTCGAAATTATCCCACAATATGAGAATTTAGGTATTCTAATTTCATAATTATCGCAAATACAAAAAGTTCTTTTACCATAAGTGGATCAAGAAATTATCAAATCACTGAAGTTAAACCAGATCCAAGAATTACAATTATAGGAAAATCTGTACTGTTAGTCAGAAATATAGAAACTGAAATTTTTTTATCGTACCTTCGACGAAGACCGAGAGAGAGCACAGAGAGAAAGAGAGAGAAATAAGAAACCCTTATAATGTGTTAGCTATTTCGCACAATTAACAAACTAATACACCGTTTTTCTTTGCATGGTAGAAGATTTTAATCGATTAAGAACTTGAAGAGTTTTGTTTGAAGAGAGTTTGATTTTAATTAATATAGAGAAGAATATGGAGAAATTAAAGAATTGAGATAGAAATATGAGTTTTGGTTTGAGAAGATGAAGACATAGTGACGGACAAATAAGTATTTTTTTTTCTTGTAGTAGAGTAAACCTTCCTATGGTCGTTGATTAGATTTAGTATTTACACAGAATTACATAATTAGAAACTTAACCAAATTATTTTAATTTTTGAAATTTGGTTGATTAAGAACTAATTAAAATCTTAACTAAAAATAATTAGTATATTGTTTTTTTTTTCAGTAGAATCCGACCGTAGAGGATTATAATAGATTGAGGAGTTGAGAATAATGGGAGAGAGAGTTTTGTTTGAGGGTAGTTTGATTTTGATGAATATTGAGAAATAGAGGAATTGAGAGAAAGATATGGGTTTTGGTTTGAAATGACAAAGATGTAGTGACAGACAAATAACTATTTTTTTGTGCTTGTAGTGGAGTAAGCCTCCCTACGATCAGTGATAAATAATTATAATTTAATTAAATAAAAGATTAAGTTTATGACGAATTACTTTGAATATGAGAAAGAAAATTGTACTATTGATTCAAAATCCACTCATACTAATCTCGTTTAACGCGAATCGTTGAATTTAATAACACAGTTTAATTATGAACATCAGTATTTCTAATTTGTTTAACAATCTCTTTTTAGTAGAATTAAACATATCCCTATATGTGACCCAACTATATCTCTATGACAGATGTGAACATACAAAAATGCATTAAAATTTGTGAATACTTAAATATCACGTAAAGCATAGCGGTATATCTCTATCCTCTATCGGACTCTACGATAATTGATACTATATTTAACTTATTTTCAATCTCTTGATGGTAAAATAAGCTACAAAACTTATACAATCATTGCGCATATAGTTATAGAGAAAAAGAAATCAATATCAATTATTCAAAATTAAAAACATGCTTGAATATAAAAACTAGATTCAAATAATTAAATGTTCATAATATAAGTTTCATCATAATCCTAGCACAGAATAAATCTAGCCTAACATACTAAGAAGAAGAAAATAAAAAAATATATAAAAGTCATCACCCGGATATGAAGAAAACTTAAAAAGAGTGGATCTTGATCTTCATTCATTCTTCGTTATTGTTTTTCTCCCAAATATCGACTCTTAAATTATGAGTTAAGAACTCATATATATAGTCTTTTAGATTCAATAAATTATTTCAGTGGTCACTGAACTTAACCTCGCAATACTAATTAGTCACTGAATTTCAAATAATTTCTCAATAGTCCCTCTTCTTTTATGAAACAATTCTCATCTCATATAGCTTTTTATATATTAATATACCATTTATCGGTGGAATTTGATCATAGAAAAATAAATGGAGATTCATAGGAAGAACAAGGTTGAGAATAAAAAATTTGGAGAAAAATTGTGAAGAGAAAGAGAATTGAGAAGGAAATAATTGAGGAAATTGAAAGAAAAAAAAATAGAGAAAGTAAAGACAGACGTAAGTATTCATTTTGAGTAAGTGGGGGTAAAATTTCATACGGTCGTGATTATATTATATGAAATAGCATATATTTTAGGGACATAAAGTTTAGGAGTTTAGATTTGCTAATCATATTGACAAAATCAGAAAGGTCATCCCATGCACATCTTGCAATTAGTTGTTATTTGTGACCGTTGAGGACAAAATGTATTAGTGAAATGTTAATGATAAAAATACGATGAAAACAAAAGTTAAAGATATAAATATGTCAATGAAAAAAAATTAGAGACTTTTAATACAATTAAAATATAGTGCATTGATGAAGAAAAAAATGTGGTGGCAATATAACCACCCATTTTGAAATTCTATCGGCTCATCGAATCGATATTATCTCTCTTTTCTGGAAATTTTCTCCTTGCCAATCTGCACATAAATAAAAAGGGAAGGAAAGGTAATTTTGTTATCTATCCCAAAAAAGAAAATCAATTTCCCTCCTCTTAGAACCCTTATTTTTTGTCGCAAAAAAGATAACTCATTCAAAATTAGAGTTGTGTCTCATCTTCAAACCAGCAAGTCTTATCTCCAACCAAGGGAAGATGTAGTGAACTCTCAATTATTGTCAAAAGATCAAAATTAAGATTATCATTACAAATCATACTCTCAAAGAATATGAAGATTAAAGCCACTTCATTCATGACAAATCTCAGGAGACTCTTTCAAGAAAGATAAATGTTCAGTCATTTCGATCAAATGTAAAGGTACTAACACGTCAGTATCTATGAATGATAAAATTTCAAAAATAATTTTATGCACCAAAAATATTTGATATCACTTGCATAAACTATTTTGATCAAAGCTAAAAATGATTTTTCAAAGCTTTTCAGAGTAGAAGAAAACCTGTCAATTGAACTTCAATTCGGTTGATCGAATTTCAAAAACCGATCCACCAATCTAAAGAAAGGTTGTCCAAATTGACAACATTCAAAATATTGACGGTTTTGATTCTAACATTGTACTATTCAAACGGTTACTTTTTGGTCATCCAAACTTACATAGGTTGACCAACCCCTTCATTCGAACTAACAGAAAATTCTGTAGATTGTTATCTATAAATTGCCTTTCATTTGCAATCAATGTAGACACTTACAAGAGCATTTAAGAGATGATTATTTTGAGCAAAATCATTAAACTTCTATTACATTTACACGATTATTTTGAGCAAAATCATTGAACTTTCATTACATTTACTTCTTCTATATCTTCACATTGAAAAACTTTGATCAATTGAATCAAACTTCTAAATTATTATTTTCATCAAAGTTTCTCATCTAACACTTGAACTTTTATTCATTGCTACTTATTGAAGTGTTAGTCTCTCTTGGTACTTAATTTGTCTCTATAAGTTATTAGGAGATAAAATTCATTGTAAATTATTGTTTACACCTTTGGGTCATATTGAGATCCCTTTAAAAGCTAAATATTGTATAAAAATTGGTGCTCCTTGTTTGTAAGTCACCGAAAGTGTTGTAAGGGTTTTGATTGCACCATAAGTCAATCAATATAGTGAAAATGCATTGCTCGTGATGGAGAGTTTGGTAACGGGTGACGTAGATCATTGGTTTGGATCGAACATCCATAAACATATAGTTTGCATTCTCTCTACTATTTTATTTATTTATAGTTTGCCTGCAATTGTTACTCAATTGATCTACATATCTTAAATTTCTTATTTTGAGATTAATTTTTGAAAAAAATTAAAACCCAATTCACCCTCTCTTAGTTAGTTATTCTTGGGCTATCAATTGGTATCAGAGCAAGGTGCTCGCTTTGAAATTAAGATTTTACAATTTTGAGTAATTGCTAATCATAATCTTCAAAATCTTGAGGAGCATTCTACAAATCGTCATATTTTCTTTAATGACACTCAGTATAACAATTGGAAAGTTAGAATAATAACATACATCAAATCAATAGATTATAATATTTGAGAAGTCATTGCATTTGATCCTTATGTGCCTACAAAAATTATTAAGAATTTAAAAGAAGCTAAGTTTGATGAATTTTGGATTCTATTTATGTAAGTTGAACTAAATCAATTTAAAAGAAAATTATGTTTGTGATTTAGTTGCTAGACAAAGTTTTCAAACCGTTATTGATATAAAATGAGTTTTTCGAAATAAACGATATGAAATAGTATAATTGTGTGTAACAAGGCTATATTAGTGGCCTAATGTTACAATCAAGAAGAATGCATAGATTTTGAAATAACTTTTTGCATCGATTACTATATTAGAATCCATTCACATGCTCCCTTGCTTTTGATTGTCATAAAGATTTTACTCTTTATCAAATGAATGTCAAATGTACTTTTTTAAATGGTGTTATTCAAGAAGAAGTATTTGTTGTGCAACCTCCTGGTTTCAAAAATCATAAGTATCCGAACAAAATTTTTAAACTTAGAAAAGCTTTTTATGGTTTAAAGCAAGTTTCTAGAGCATGGTACGAAAGATTGAGCAAATTTCCTATATCAAATAATTATTCAATGGAAAAAGCAGATACTACATTTCTTATAAAAATAAAAAGGATATTATGATTGTTATACAAATTTATGTTGATGATATTATATTTGGTGCCACTAACATTTCCCATTGTGAAGAGTTTTCAAAACGTATGAGCAAGGAATTTGAAATAAGCATAATGGGAGAACTCAAGTTCTTCCTTGGACTCTAAATTAAACAAACTAATGATGAAATATTCATTAGTCAATCCAAGTACATGATGAACATGCTTAAGAAGTTAGAAATAGAAGAGTTAAAACCAATTAATATTCCAATGAGTTCATCAATCATATTAGACAAAGATGATCAAGGTACTTCCGTTGACCTAACTAAATATCGAGGTATAATCGAATATCTTCTTTACTTAAATGCTAGTAGACCTGATATTATGTTTAGTGTGTATTTACGTGCAACTATCAATCTAATCTTAAAAACACTTACCTTAGTGCTGTTAAACGCATTTTTACATACCTTAGTAGCACTAGATCATTGGGTCTTTGGTATCGTAAGAACACTCACATTGATTATTTAACTATTTGGATGCTGATTGGGCCGGTTACACAGTTGACCGTAAAAAGTACTAGCAGAACTTGTCACTTTTTAGGCTTTGCACTTGTATAATGGTTTAGCAAAAAACAAAATTATGTTGCCTTATCTACCGTCAAAGCCGAATATATTTCGGCCACTAGTTGTTGTGCTCAAATAATATAGATGAAACAAACTTTTAAGTGATTATCATTTATCTTTTGATCATATACATATCATATGTAATAACACTAGTTCAATAAACTTGTCTAAAAATTCCGTCTTACTCTCGGAACACTGAGATTAGACATCAATTCCTAAGAGATCATGCACAAAATGAGGATATTATTTTAGAATTTGTAAATACGGAAAAATAATTGGCCGACATTTTCACAAAACCTCTAGTCCTCAAAAGATTTTCATATATTCGAAAGAGGGTTTGGGCATAATTGATGAATTCAAAGCATGTGGCTAAATTGAGTATATACCATTATTTATTGTTTGATATTTATATGATAGTAACATGATGTGAATCATTTCATAAATTTTCAAATTTTCATCAATTTCAGCTAGTCAAACGATTGTTGGAACAAACGGACGACTTATGTGTCATTTGAAATTTTGAATCATCTTCTGAATTGACAGAGAATTCCTCAAAAAAAAAAAAAATCCAGTATAAAAAGAACGATCGTTCTATAAATCAGTCGACCTATCTAACTCAAATTGGTCGACCGGTTCATCATCCGAACCATTGTCTGAATTGTCAGGGAATTTTTCTTCTTTCTGGAAAGAAATTTTGGTCGAACGTCCTCAACATAGGTCGACCGAACTTACGCAAAATCAAGTTTTAATCTCAAAAAATTCCCCATTCATGATCAAAGCTCAAGAGACTTTCAAGAAACATAAATGTCTAGGCCTTTTGATCAAATGTAAATGTACTAACACGTCAGTATTTAACATTGAATGATAAAAATCTCAAAAATAATTTTATGCACCAAAAACTATTTTGATATCACTTGCATAAACTATTTTGATCAAAGTTAAAAATGATTTTTTCAAAACTTTTCAAAGTAGAAGAAATCAGTCAACCGAACTTTATTTCAATTGACCGAATTTCAGAAATCGGTCGACCGATCCAAAAAACGGTCATTTGAATTGCCAACATTCAAAATCTTGACCGTTCTGATTATGACATTGTACTATTCAAAGTGTTACTTTTTTGTCATACGAACTTACATAGGTCAATCGACCGTCATCCGAACTAACAAAAAATTATGTAGATTGTTCTCTATAAATTGCTTTTCATTTGCAATCAATGTAGGCACTTACTAGATCATTTAAATAGGATTATTTTGAGCAAAATCATTGAACTTTTATTACATTTACTTCTTCTATATCTTCACATTGAAAAACTTTGATTAATTGAATCAAACTTGTAGATCATTATTTTCATCAAAGTTTTTCATCTAACACTTGAGCTTTTAGTCATTGCTACTTATTGAAGTGTTAGACTCTCTTAGCATTTAATTTGTCTCTATCATTTATTAAGAGAGAAAATTCATTGTAAATAATTTTTTATACCTTTAGGTCATAATGAGATTCCTTTAAAGCTCAATATTATATAAAGATTGATGCTCAGTTACTAGAAACGTTATAAGTGTTTTGATTGCACCATCAGTAAAAACAATATAGTGAAAATGTATTGTTCGTGACGTAGATCATTGATTTGGATCGAACTTCCATAAACATGTCGTTTGCACTCTTTTATTTATTTATAGTTTGCCTACAATTGTTACTCAATTGATCTACATATCTGAAATTGCTTAATTTGATATTATTTTTTTAAAAATTTTTTAAGATCCAATTCACCCCTTCTTGGTTAGTTATTTTTGGCCTATCATTATTATCGCCCGACTTTTCATTAATTAACACATATTGTCTTTGATAACAGTTTTCATCCAAAAATCTTATTGAGAGAGAGAGAGAGAGAGAGAGAGTAATAAGATTCATCTGCCTTGTATTTTTAAATAAGCAAATAAATAAATAAATATAAAATTATAACTTTATATTTGTCCCTCATTCTAAAGCACGTTAATATAATTTTTGAATGAAAATTGTCATTAAGGACATTATGTTCTAGTGAAAGGTTAAAGATAAAAATGTGATAAAACAAAATAAGGGGGATAAACATGACAACAACAAAAAATAGTTAAGAATTTTTAATGAAATTAAAATATAGTACATTTCTGAAAAGTTATTGTGCCAATATAAATTGCAAATATTTTTAAAATTAGTCATATTTCAAAGGAATTTTGGGCAAATGGTCCTTAACTTTTGCTCTTAATCTAAAAATAGTTCTTAATGTATTTTTTAGCCCAAATGTTTCTAATCTATGTGTTTTGGTATGTAATTAGTCTTATTTGATAAAATAGACCAATATATCCTTAATTTTAACTGAGAAACAAGCAATTGAGTTCTAACATTTGTAAAATATGCAAATAGGTCAAGTGCTTTATTTGTATAAAAAATAAAGAAACTAACGATTTTTTTAATTAAGATTTTACTGACCAAATTGATAATATAAGTGACTTGTTTTGAATATTTTATGAATTATTATGAAACAATTAAAATTTAGTACTTGTTTGATGGGATTTAAAAGTAGTTTTTTAAGAGACTGTGATAAAAGTTTATAAAACATGTAGTGGAAAAAATGAAAAAAAAAAATTTAAATATCATGAAATATGTGGTTGAAAATGAGTTTGATAAAAAAAGAGTTTAAAATAACTATACTAAATATGTTCTTAAGCTCATAATTATTAATAAACGTGTTAAAAAAATTATTACTTTTATTATTAAGTAATTACATTATTTAAAATTTAAAATTTTATATTATAGTTATTAAAAAAATATGATTTTTTTTTTTCATAAACTTGATCATAATATACTTTTATTTAATTGAGATATTCGTTTATTGACTACAAATATGAAAACTCCAATTGCATTCTTCATATTTTAATTTATCGTTTTTTATCATTCAAAAATAAAGAACACATAATTTGTAAATTAAATTTTATTAATATTTTTATGTTAAATAAATATATAATAAGATTTGTTCAATGTTGTAAAATTATATATTTCATTTTGTTATGTATTTATCTTAATTTTTATTTAAAATTTTCACATCATACAACAATTACATATATTTAGAGCATAATTTTAACTTTTTTTTTTCTCTTATGAAAAATTTAATTGACACGACTATAATAATATATTTTATAGGTTAAATTAAATATTATTAAATAAAAGTACTAAACTCATTTGTATATTTTGTAAATGTTAATTAACAACTGTAATTTTTCCTAATTAAAACTTTGAGAATATTGGTTTATTTTATTAATGAGGATTAATTTCGCATCAAAACATATGAGTCAAAGATTTTTGTGTCGAAAAACAACATTAAGGACCATTTTCACATTGATGGAAAAGGTTAGGGACCATATAAGCCAAATTCCCTATTTCAAATATACCCACACTTTTTCCACGTTTCAAAATTCGCCATAAATTCATAAGAAGCCATTAAAAGAAGATATTTGCCTCGAGGGTTTTGGGTTTTTAGAAAGAGGAGACCAAACTGTCGCCACTTGCCGTCACACACAGGACATGGGACGTAACATCGCCTTTGCTCACTCCACGCGCCACCACCTCCACCACTGTAGTTTCTCTTACGTCGTCGTATAGCTGGCGATAGCATTCACCATTCGTAGAAGTAGAATTCATCCCCTTCCAGTACAAAATTGCAGTCCAATATGTGGTATCTATGCGTGTTCTACCATAGACTACTAGAATATAGAAAACCCGAGTTCGAATCTCTTGCCGGACTCTTCGGTGCATTCGCTGGCACCACCACAGGATCGCTGGAGTGGAGGCTCCCGGAGGACCAACACCCCGATTCACCGTTCCATTTCGTCAATATTCCTTCTGAAGAAATCGCTCGAAACATCGCCAGTCGAAGTAAGCACTCGCGTGTATACGTATACCCACACAAATAAAGAGTATTTTTGTGTTGTACAATATTCCTTGTAATTGATCGTTTTTCGAATTAGAGCTTGAATGATGTTTGGGGTTGAATTAAGACGAAACCTAGATTGGTATTTGATGTTGTTGAATTTATTGGTTGAATGAACTCGTAATGGAGAATAGCTAGGATTCTTGCACTTTTGCATTTATAGTTTATGCAATGCTTTGGGATGAGTTAAGACGGTAATTGCTTTTGCTAATTTAATTTTTGAGTAGACATGGATTGCCATTGATTTATTCAAGAAGCTAAAGAAAGGGTCCGTAAGTTAAAAAAAAAAGCTCGCAAGTGTTGATTCACGAGTGTAACCCAAGTTTATTGGGAATAAGAATTAGCTTGTTGATGTATATAATGATATAGAATTGCTTCATCCCATATCTATATAGTAACACAGATATATGCTGAATATTCGTTTTGGTGAAAATGGATTTTAGTAAATACTATTACATGTAAGTTGTTGCGCAATCATGCTTAAATCCAACATTTTGGCTTCTATCTTCATGCTGTGGTATTGGAAAGTGTTTTGAGGATAAATCTCACGCCCTGGCCTCTTTGAGTGTGCAGGTATTCTTGTTAAGGGAATATATGAACTTTGGGGGGAAGGACAAACTTTTGAGGAATTGGAAGAGGCTATCAAAAGTTATCCGGATGAACGGAAGTTGCCATACTTAACACCTGACACGACTTTTAAGATTACTGTTGAAAGCTTTGGGAAGGTTATCAGCTTTCATGAGCAAAATAATCGCCTTCAAAAGCTAGCATTCATTCCTTTTAAGGTGTGATTTTGTTTCATTTCAAATTGGAATGTTGGTAACTTTAAAATACAGTAACTCAGAAAACTTAAAATCTTCAAGGCAAGAGCCAACTTAAATAACTGTATTAATATATGGGAACCTCTTCAAGAAGATTTGGGCTATAAAATGTTGTTGAAGGAGACTTCATTATTCAGAAAGTTCTATACTACTTTTTTTCTGTCTTCATGAACATGGACAAAGGTTTTTTTTTTTTTTTTTTTTTACTGATGAAGTTTGTGGATGTCCATGTTCAGACTTTTTATGTTGAATTTTCTTTTTACTTGATGGCAAAGGTCAGTTAGGTGCCCTGAGGAGATTTGAACTTTTCGTAGATGTGTTTGGATGCAAATGTTGTCAGTTGTTGCTAACAACTAACTCAAAATCTTTCAGGGGCGGGTGAATTTGAAAAATCCTGATCACAAGTTTTTTCTCATGGATAATGATGATTATGGATCGGAGAATGGGCTTCCACCCATTGTGCAAAGGAGGATCTTTTTCGGTCGGGAGATTGGTGCTGCTGATAGGAAGATCCTGCAAACCTATCAATTAAAAAGCCGCAAATATCTTGGCCCAACAGCAATGGATGCAGAAATGGCTTTCCTGATGGCAAACCAAGCACAAGTCAGAACCGGGAAATTGGTCTATGACCCGTTTGTTGGCACTGGAAGCATTCTGATTGCGGCAGCTCATTTTGGAGCGATGACAATGGTTTGTGATGCTCTGGGATTAGATAATTATTTCAATTGATTATTGACAAGTTGTTATTGAAATTATCTGATGAGAATTTTTGGTGCATCTGGTAAAATCATATTTTTGAAATGTCATTATGTGCACCAATACTGGATCTGCTTGCTAATAAGAAAGTTTGATTATTGATTATTGAAGGAATGATGGCAAACACGCCAGCGGATAACCAATAATCAACTCAAAAACTTTGCCACTTTTGTTTGTCAGATGTTTGTTTAATCAATTAGTAACAACTGATTTTGTTCCAGTTTCACTAATGTGAATATTTCAGGGTGCAGATATTGACATTCGGGTAGTGCGTGATGGCCGCGGTCCTGATTGTAATGTGTGGAGCAATTTCAAGCAGGTCATTGATAGACTTCTTTTTTTCCAGCTTTTTAAATTACTGTGTTCTTGGAACTATTTCTCTGAATGCTATATCATTATCTTGTCATGCAAATGTTTTTAGTCATCCCTCAATGTCAAATTTATAACAATCTCGTAGTACTATTTTTATGTGAGATGAGGGGAAATGAAGAAAGGGCATCGAGCATGTGATTGTTATAACCCTTTCGTTAGCTTCTTGTCCCAAAGCAATTTTGTCATCTCTCATATGATCTAGGAATGTTGAGTTTTGCATTTTTCTGTTCACCATAAACTTGAGACATATGTTTCTGCTGCATTGCAGTATGGATTGCCAATGCCATTATCATTGTTAAGGGCTGACAATAATCTTCCACCTTGGCGTTCTGGATTAAAAGAGGTAATTTGTCCACTTAAGTTGGTTATGCAATTTGTTTACTCTTTTTCATGTTCATGCACTACATTATTTTTGCATATTCTCCTTAATTTTCTGATACTAGTGCTTGAATTCCAAGTATTTCCAAAGAAACATTTTATTAGTTTTGGTTATTACGATTTTTTTGTTTTGGGTTATGAGCCACTGCCCATGTACCAGAATGAAAGAGAAAAGTATTCTGTTACAGATGGCATCAGTATTTTAGGCCAGCATGTTCTTCTATGTCAACAAGGCCAAGGTCTGGATAGAGTCTTTACAGATGGCATCAGAGTCACACACGTTAAGATGGATTTTAAGTATTTTGGAATAGTTGGTTACCAACTTTGTCATGGCCAGGGGATTGAGTCGTATCTAACATTCCATGAGTTATGTTGTTCAACTGCTGCCATAGTTTTCCTTGTTTCTTTTTATTTTTGAACTTCTTTAGTGCTTCTTGCAGGTGTTTGATGCCATAATATGTGATCCTCCTTATGGTGTTCGTGCCGGGGGACGTAAATCTGGTGGCCGTAAGCTTTTGAAAGGTGTTGTTGCTCCCTATACTGTTCCCGATGACAAGAGGACTGGGCACATACCGTCTACTGCCCCTTACAGCTTAGTGGAGTGTGTGCATGATTTGCTTGAACTTGCTGCTAGGATGCTTGTACCAGGGGGGCGACTCGTCTACTTCTACCCCGTTCTAAGAGACAATGAATCGGTAGATCCCAATTTCCCAGAGCACCCATGTTTTGAATTGATTGCTTCCTGCGAACAGATCCTTAGCTACAGGTACAGCCGGGTGTTGCTAACCATGATCAAGATTGCACCGTACACAGAAGATATTGCAGAGGCAGCTAGGATCAGGCATTCGGAGTTTAAGGAAAACCACCTGAAGTGGTTAGAAGATGGTAACTTACATTCAGCGGTATTTGAACCTGCTGAAATTCAGATTAATGGTTCGGGTGATGCAAAATTTGGTACAAAGCCTAAATACAGGGGCAAATATGTGTAGGTTTAACATTAAACAGCCAATTTTCGGCTGGGCTCTTTAGGTTTTAGGCCTCTTTAAGTAAGTGTATTAGTAGGATAAATGCCAATTATGTACTCAGGATGAATACTCTATTATATATTCAGCGTTTTCAAGGTACGACACTAGAATAGCTATTCTTGAATCTTTTTAAAGAGATATATTTTTATCTTGATCTAATTCTAATTATATATATTTTTGTTTTTCAATTTTGTTATATTTTGTAATTTCTCTGACAATTTTAAGGTGGAACCAACATTTTAGGCAATTGATTACCTTTTGTAGATTGTGAAATGTGTTGAAAACCTTGGATGACATAAAGTATAATGCCGTATTTTCAAGTTTGAATTTTATAACTTCATAATTGTAAGAAAATGTGTTTTGTCATGGTCCTAGCAATGAATGGTAAGTAGAATTATGTAGTTATTTTTAAAATTTTATTGAGAATAGTTAAGATTTTTCTGTACAATTTACTTTTTCAAACAAGCCAAGGCATTTTTAGTAAATTGGACGAAGATGGTCTTTATTAATAATTATTTTCGTTTATGTCAAATTAATGTATCAAGGTAATGTTTGAGATTGATTTTAAAGTTGAACTTCTAATTGATAAACAATCATAAGTAGCCAAAGGTATTCTATTTTAGCTTTTCTAATTATTTATAAATAAAACATTAATTTTAACTCTAATTAATTAAATTAAAATATTTTCTACTACGTGTTTTTATTTTGTAATTTTATAAATTTTGATATTTTAATAGATATTAATTTTTTATTTATTTTAATATAATTACAGTGAATACACTTTTTTAGAAAAAATATTTGATCTTATTACATATATTTTTATAAAAGTAAAAATAAATTTTACAATACTATTAATGATAATAATAATACAAAAATATATCATTATAATTAATGTATAGTCATAGTATACATGGGGGAATAATCTTTTGTTGATGGTGGGCAAGAAATATGTTGTCCATTGTGTGGACAACATTTGTGTCTATACACAATTGTGTGCTCCCACTACTTATGTGGCACTCTCACATCAACTGTGGGCAACATATCTCCTGCCCATAAAATGTGTAGGAGATATGTTGCCCATTGTGTGGACAACATTTGTGTCTACACACAATTGTGTGCTCCCACTGCTTATGTGGTACTCTCATATCAGCCGTGAGCAACATATCTCTTACCCACTTTTATGAGCAGGAGATCATTCCCCAATATACATGTACAATAATAAATTACGATGGATGATCTAATGTTCTTAGTGGGCATTGGAAGATGAAAATGTGTTTGACAAACAGGTCAAACACTCCTCCAATGTCCACTGGACACTTGTTCACTGGGCCAAATAAGAATTGCCTACTAGGGGCATTAAATCATTCCCCAATAAATTACTTGTATTTATTAAATACTTAACTGATTTTTTTCGCAACTGATGGTGTTTTTTATTTTGATTAAAATTATTATTTTTTATTTGTAAAAGTTGATGAAATGTATAATTGAAAAATTGTGAGTCTATAAAATGTGTGATCAAAATTAATTATTGACTTGATTTTAACTTTTTATTAAAATTTTAATTAAAATCAAACGAAATTTATAAAAATGGATTCTCTTAAAATCACACCAAATCAAGCCTAAACATGTCATTATAGTTCTTGTCAATACCATAAAGGTTTGGCTTGTGTTAATGTCAATACCTCTCTCTCTATATATGGTGTCTCTATCAATGAAACTAATAAACTTTATGAACAAGTTGAGTTTGGCCCATAAATAAGAGGCATGTCATGTGCAATCATAACGACTTGCAATTTGATTTGGTCTTCACCAAGCAAAGTCCAAAAAAACCCATGAAAACTTAATACATTTAGGACTTGCCTTTGTTCACAATTAATGAGTATGCACTTACATTATTTTCTTTTCTTTATCTCTCTCATCTCATGCATGTGCTCTTGTTTGTAAATGCAGTCTGTATGGGTGAGATGATTAGCTTCTTCAGTGCTTACTAGCTAATGAAGCAATGAAATAGTTTTATTATACGTACCCAATATTATGCTTATACCACCAGATCTTTGTCGAACCACTTTTATGTAACGATCAATTTCGTCTGTTGATCATCACTTACTTTCGTCTGTTCAAGTAGTCGAGCCTTTGTTATAAATTGTAAGAGTCGGGATGTGTGATCAAGCGGGCCATAGCTGAACCAATTATACCCTTTGTTAATATCAAGAAGGGATACTTAACCAGAAAGTCACACCAATAATGTCTAGTGATCTCTGTGGATAGGTTTAAGGATTAGGGGAAGGTAAAAAGTACAACATAGTACTGTTTTTTAGTCAATTTTGTTTTTAAATATAAAAGGATAAGGATTAAGGAAGATAAAAAGATTATATTATTTAGTAATTTTGATAGCCAATTTTGACCAATAATACTTGCAATAGCCACCATTAACTTTGCTATCTATAATGTTCTAAGCAACTTGCAAGTTGCAAGTTTGGAAGCTATTTAGATTTTGAAAAGTGATTTTAATTGGGTTTGAATTCAACATGTTGAAAGCAACTTTAGATTTCGCTCAAAGGAGATCAAGACACGGCCCTCAAGACTATAAGGAATGGTAGGGCTCTGTTTGTACAAGAGTTATTTGAAATTCGTCATTCGATTTTTCTTATATCTAATTAAATATTTTAGATATAAAAAGAAATTACACAAAATTGATAGTCTAATAAAATTTCGCGACATCTTATCACATCACTCTCTATCCACATTATGTGGGAGTATTCCTTATTAGTGACGCTTCATAAGTAAAAGTAATTATGTACGGAACAAAGTTAAAATGATTCATTTAACGTATTCAAAATTTATTTATTTTGTTTAGTGTTATGTATTGTGATTACTTGAGATTTCAATACTTTCTCCCCCACCCCCTACACAAACCCAAAATCAAAATGGCACGAATTTCTTTAGTTTGTTTCTTGATATTTGATAAAAACACACGAATGTTTTGGTTATAATTAATTAATTTAAAATAATTAATGAACATATTTTTGAAGAATTTCATGCTTGCGTCACAATGACTTAATGCTTACCTAAGCAGACACCAATGAAAAGAAAAGAAAAAAAATGTTCCTTAGCTTTGTGATACAAGACAACTACCAAATTCCCATCATATATTTATAATAAAAGCTAAAAAGGCTACTCAATAGCATATGAAGATCAAGAATGCCAAATGCCACCCCCACAGAGTGGTTAATGGGCCCCTCAAATCCAATTATCTCTGCACGTGACAGTCCCCTCCAACTAAATAATGAAATTACAGAATTTTGAAGCAACATTGTGGCATATCAGTTTCATCCATCTTATCTTAATATGCAATTCTTGTGGTGGATTTTCTCATTACTATTTCCACGTCTCATTTATTCCACGTCACCATTCATTGTATTCAACAACATTGTACCGATTCGATTCAATTTAACGTACTAAACATTTGATAGACTTATAACATAAATTTACATTAAAGCGGATTACAACATTTTACCAAGAAGATTGAATTGACATTCTACATTGAGTTTAAGCCATTTTTGGAACTTACTATCTTGATGAATCTAATTTGGCAAACTAATTTCGTCGAGATCATCCAACGACAAGAAAACTTCGTCCAAGCATGAAAGTCCTGTACTATCTTCGTCTTCGTTGTTGTTATACTGCTGCACTCGACACACCACCCAATTACTATGTTCCTTCAAGAAAATTATTATACAAGAATAGTCAAAAATGTCAGGATACCAAGACAAATTTTTTGGTCAAATAAACTAGTTTATAAACTCTACCAAACGAGCTTATAATTAGTAACTTTTCTTAACCTCACAACAATGTAGCAACTACAAAGAAACTAGGGGCGGAACCAGAATATTTTGAAAAGGTATTACTACTTACAAAAAAAATTTGCATTTCAAATTTTTTTTTTCCAGAGCGTCTCGCACCTCTATCTCCACCCTTGAAAGACACTAAGTGACTGTTTGGTGTAGTATAGTTTTTAAACTGGATGATTTGACTAAAAAATTTGTTGATCATTCTTAGTCAAATAAACTATTTTTGGTTGAAAAACTGGTTTATAATCTATATCAAACAAGTCCTAATTATCAATACAATTATACAATATCCATAAAAATTTGACACCAGATGCTCATACAAGATATTAACTTCTTTTTCTTTGTCTTTTATGGTCCCGTCCAAAATATCATATATAGGATATTGTACTTACCATCTTGGAACTTGTTCTTCTTGATGGTCTACTACTAGAGGAACAAGAATCAGAGTCTCTATATTCCTGCATTATCCAATTTGTTTTAACAGCTTGTGGAGATTCACCCATGTAAAATGCATAACATTTCTTGATGCCAACTTTGTGGGCTGCACTAGAATATATTGGTTCATCTACACCCAAAGACTGCCAATAGCCACTGGCAGTGATTCTGCTTTGTGTCCTCCTACTGTAGAAGTACCATTTGTTACCTTCACAAATTGCTTTACCTACATGCATATATAATAACATTAATCTTTACGAATATATAAAAAATGAATTATCAAGAAGAAGTTTCTAGAACCATTTTACCATCTAATTCCCATGGATCATAGGGATAAAGATCAAGATCAGGGATGACATCAGGGTGGCAAGGTAAAAGAGAGGCCTTTCTATGAAGGAAATGGACTACAAGCTCTTCATCAGTTGGATTGAATCGAAAACCAGGCGGCAAGTTGAAACTTTTATCTCCCATTTAGTGAAACTGAAGATGTGGGGTTGTGGGGAATGGGATATATATAGTAAGTCGAGAGAGAGAGAGAGGAGAGAGAAACGTGAAATACAAGGTGTGTTTGATCAAGATTCAAGCATGGCCATTATTTTTTGGTGTTTTTTTTTTTTTTTTTATATATATATAACTGAGTGCTGCCTTCATTCCAAGGCGGCGGGTAATGGGATATGTTGGCATTGTTGGGAACGGGGTGGGAGTGGGGGGGGGGGGGGTGTTAATACATGTATTTATCTATATTTGAGAATTTGGAAATAGGGTATGTATATATGTAATTGTTTTGTTTGATAATGTGGGACATCATCACACTTCATGCTTATATCATCAACCTTGTAATCCATGTTGCATGTCACCAAGGTCTCAATAAACTATTTCATCTAAAAAATTTAAATTGTTGGAAAGATGACAATTTTTTATTTGTTAAATATATGATGACGAAAAATATTCTTACTCTCTAATACTGATTATTGAGTAGTTCAACATGTCTAAAAAATTTGAGTTGTGGGACATATGATCTTAGGTGGAAAGCCCCACCTAATGGAGTGCCCATAAAACCAATTATGATCATAATTTATAAGGTGTACAAGCAATTGGGTTCTTAGTTTTATCCTAAATTTTCATGGCCCCATTAGTTTTGATTCTTTGGTTGAATGTTAGCCCTTTTTGTGATCAAGAATAAGTTTTAATTTACTCATTTTATAAACCACTTATTTTGGATAATGATGATGGAATAGGATTAATCCATTGGATTTACCACAACCAACTTAAGTAATGGGACATTATAGTGAGTATTGTTCTTATCTAATTAAGTCTAATAGTATCATTTTCCTTCATTTCAAAATGAGATTAATTGAAAGAAAGAGAAGTCCACACGGAATTCTCATCTCTCTCTTCTTTCCGACACTTGTGATAAAAAGGATACTATAGAAAAATACTATACTGATGCTGATTCATTCGTCATTTCACAATAGTTAAGTAAGATCATGATTCTCTGACACATTTATCATCCCGTAATATTTCACTAGCATCGTATCCTTATGACGTTAAACACTATTATCATGTCAAGATTACATAATTCACAACTCCATCACACACCCTAGTCGAGGAAATCAAACTCTGAAGTGCACACATTACATGTGCATTCTTGTAAACATACTTTTGTATGATCATATATACACCAAACCTTGTGCTCGTATAGTACTATAAGTTGTAACTTATAAGTTGATCAAGCATTCTTTTTAAAAAAAATTGGTGCAAATGGTCTCTAACCTTTTATTTTTGGTAGAGTAGTCTCTAATCTATCCATTTAGGTGTGCAATTGGTCCTTATTTGATAAAAAGGACAAAAATACCCTTAATTTTAATTAAAAAATTACAATTAGATTTCTAACTTTTGCAAAATGTACAAATAAGTCCGATATATTTATTAAACAATATTTAATTTAGCATATTAAATATATCACTATAGTCGTGTCAAATAAATTTTTTTATAAGAGAAAAATATAAAATTATTGTGCTTTAGGTATATGTAATTATTATGTGATGTGAAAAACTTGAATAAAAATTAAGTTAAATAAATACAAAATGGCGTATATAATTTTATGACATTAAACCAATCTTATTATATATTTTTTTTTAACATAAAAATACTAATAAAAATTAATTTACACATTTTGTGTTCTTTAGTTTTGAACGATAATAAAATGATAAATTAAAATATGAAGAATATAATTTGAGCTCTGATATTTGTAGTTAATAAACGAATAGTTCAATGAAATAATAATATTTGATTATTAAGTTTGTGACAAAGTTATTTTTTTATGTTGTAATGATAAAATTAAAGTTTAAATTTTAATGATTACTTAATAATAATAAAATAATATTAATTAATACATTTGTTAATAATTATGAGCTTAAATTTTAGTTATTTTATAATAGTTCATAAAATATACAAAATAATTTAGTATATTATCAATTTGTTAGTTTCTTTTAATTTTTTTAAAAAAATAAAAGTATCGGACCCATTTGTACTTTTTACAAAGGTTATGAATCCAATTGAAAATTTTTCTAAATAAAAATAAATGTATATTTGTCTTTTTTATCAAATAAAGATCAATTGCGCACTTAAATAGATAGGTCAGAGACGACTTCACCAAAAATGAAAGATTAGGAACCATTTGTACAATAAAGACAAAGATTATGGACTATTTGCGCCAATTTCCCTTATTTTTATTTATACATTCATTTAGACCTTCTACTTTTATCTATTTTTTATCTACAAATTCTTTAAAATTTTTTGTTTACAATTCATAAAAAAACGTTATCATACAAAAAAATTTATCAAACAAGCACTCGATTAATCATCCAAAAATGATGATGCAAACAGCATAAAATTTTTGTTGCTTATGTCACCAATATATTATGCTTATGAGCATTTGCACTAGTATAGTTGCAACCCCACAAGTGTCCAGTCCATTAAATTCTCCCAAGTCCTGACAATCCATATAGCACACAATTTTGTACCTAGATTCTCCTTGCCAATCCCATCCCACCAATTCTTGGAGTTATTATTGACACATTCTGCACAAAACTTTGTGCAATCAAGCATGTGAAACAAAAGACTGAATTTATCCAATGTTGATATTCGATATTCTATATTAAATAAGATTAGACATGATTAAAAAAGATAAATATATAAAATATTTTTCAATTGTCATCGAACATAATAATCTTGCTATTCGAGAATTTCAAAAAGATACTCATATGCAGTCATGAGTAATTTACTAATTTTCAACTTTAAAAAATTACTTATTCATTTTATAAGTAAACTTTTTAAGCTTAGCCAATCATTATCCGATGTCCTACCACCATCTTTATTAGAAGGAATGGACAGATTGCTCACTTGTAGTACGTGTCCATTTTATAGCCAAATCAAGCGCGAAATTTTTAGCAGATTTTGATATAAAAAAAAAATGATAAAATGTGTAGTTGAAATGACGTGAATCTAAAAAAAATATGTGGTTAAAATTAATTGTTGACTTTGACTTTACATTTTTATCCAATTTTTAAGCTCTACCAAACAAGCTGTGTCCTTTAATGATTTATTTCCCGGTCGATTTTGATGATATTATAGAAGGAAGCTTGTGATGGTTGACATTCAACATAATATTTTATAGATCTTATGTTAATTTTGTAAATTCTTTAATGCAAACTTGAAGTTTGAGCTCGTTGAAAAGTTTAAAAATACATAACTTCGAAGAGTTTTATCACGTGGCCGAGTAATATAACTTTTTTTTTTAATTATATTATTAGTAGTCAAGAAAGGGTGAATTTAAATTCCAATTGAATTGACAATCACTTGCCTAGTTGATAATGCCATATAATCTTACCAAATTCCACATTTTTCAATCTCAATCGTGATGATTAAAAGAGTTTTAACTTTTAAGTACTTGTGTACCATTAACACACCACGAGAGCCTTAAATTCCATGTGGGATTTTGCGGGTCGGCCATCATATATCTTAATAAGATAAACGTATTAGATATTTTTCAATTTTTGTTTTTTATAAGTAGAATTTTTGTTATATTTCTTTTAAATTTATTTATTTTTCAAATTTTTTTATAGGGATTTGGATGTTACTTTTGTAGGCAATTATATGCGTACTTTTTTGTTTGTTTTTGTTTTTGTTTTTTTTGCAATATTTATGATTTAAGAGTAATAATCACTCAATTGAACTCATTTTAAAACATAACAAACTTGGATTTTGTAGAGTTTGAGATCAAAAGACGACAAAAATGCTATAAAACTAGAAATGAAAGCTCACCTAAAAGTAACTCCTCACTCAAAATTAGAAGAACCCAATGGTGTCCTTAAAAGGAAGGATGGAATTTGCTCCTAACAAATTAGGTTTTCTACTAATAATTAATACAGACTAACTTTTAATAATCACAAGCTAACATAATCCATGCCATCATATTGCGTGATACGCTCGGCTCTATAGGATTAGATAACAACTGTAGAAATTTCTTTTTTCAGATTAAGGAAAAACTCCATTATTCAAGAAAATCGTATATGGCCCAAATCATTCTATCTTGATCAGTGATTTGCATTGATTCTAAATTTTTGATTTTAAGTTTGGCCAATTTGGAAATTGCTGAAATTAGTTCATAATTTCTTACCATTATGGAGTACTCGGTGATAGATTGAGTGCATATAAGAAAGAATCTTTGGGGTTCTTATTGCCATTCCATCTGCTCCTTTACTTTGCACTATCATTCAAAAGCTGGAACAAAACATTAGAAGCTCCCAAAACCACAAACTCAGTGGCTAAGAAAAAGCAATTACGTCGTCAATGGCAGGAAGTATTTCGATCATTCAAATTCCACAATTGATCGTATTTATTGCTATTTAAGTATATATGATACTTACAGTTGATATTAGAGCCCGTTTTGCCTTTGCTTTGAATTTTTTTTTTTCAATCTGAAAACCTTTACGAAGAATACCCTATGATGCCTTGAATTTATCAATATTACTTCTGGATTTTCTGATAAAATGATGTTAGAAATCATTAAGAAATCATTTTTTCAACAAAATATGATTTTTAAACGCTGAATTTTTTGTGGCCGAAGATGGAGAAAACGTCAATGGCTAGCAGACAGCTTTCTATTCTTTATTTGATGTAATGAGCCCATCTTGGGGTTGGTAGGCTAGATTTAAGTTCCTCCAAGCCCAATAATCCCCTTTACTGTTAGCCCAGATAATTTAATGAAGTTTTTTCATAAATAACTACAATAAATAAAATATTTCTTAAAATACTATCATATTTTTTTATTCTAAAAATACTGTTTTTTATTTTTATTTTTGTAACACTAGTTGTTACATTTGTTATTTTAATTATAATAAATATGTTACATTTGTTATTAACAAACATAACAAATGTAACAACATGTGCTATAAAAATAAAAAACAGTATTTTTAGAATAAAAAAAGTTAAATAATATTTTTTTAAATTATTTTATATTTTGTAATATATTGTAAAATTATCACTAATTTAATTGTTTGGTCAATTCTTACTTATATTATTTAAGCGGTAATTAATATTTGAATAAAATATTAATATTAATGACACTTATGTGTAACTCACTTTTTTTTTTTTTTTTGCATATAATTTGAATAAAATATTTGGAATGCATAATTATGAATTTTGTTTATATTTGTTCATATTGCTTATTATTACATGCAATTTTGGATATAAACAATTTTGGAGAATTTTAAATGTCTAGTAATCCATAGAGTTTTAAATAACTAGATATTAGCTACAATATCTTTAATTATAAAAAATATATATATTAAGAGGTTTAAAATCACATATAAGAAAATAGACATTTATTGTAATTAATTATACATGATATGATAAAATTTATCCCACAGGAATTTTTTATTGTATTGGTACAATTAATTAGGGTAAAATATCAAATTGTTTTATCATAAAGATATTTGAATCTATTTGAATTAGGACTTTGGTATGATTAATTAGGGTAAAAACATGATTTGGATTTATTAGTCTCAAATTAATGTAATATATGCATGTATGTTTGATTTTATGCAGCCGTGCAGCCTGCAAATTTTTCTGATATTAAGTGTGAAATTTTCGAATTGAAAGGGGACAACTACAAGGTATGGAAGGAGAGAATTCTCTTTCATTTGGGATGCATGAATATTGATTATGCTATCAGGAAAGACAAACCGACTATTACTATGACCAGCACTCCAGAAGAAAATGCTTTTTATGAACAATGGGAGCGATCTAATCGCCTTAGTGTGATGTTCATAAAGACCAAAATCTCTACTGGTATTCAGGATTCTGTTGATAAACATGACGATGTCAAGTCATTACTAAAGGTTATTGATGAACAATTTGTGACTTCAAATAAATCACTTGCTAGTATCCTAATAATGAAGTTTTCATCCTTAAAGCTCACTAGTGTGAGAGATGTGCGTGAGCACATCATGCAAACGAGGGATGTTGCAGCTCAATTGAAAACTCTTGAGGTTGATATGTCTAATTCCTTCCTTGTGCACTACAAAACACTATTCTACAACAATATAGACCTTTCAAAATCTCTTATAACACACGTAAGAACAAATGGTCAATCAATGAACTTCTGACCATGTGTGTTCAAGAAGAAGGATGGCTAGTTATGGAAATGGGTGAGATTGCATTATTGGTAACACATGAAAATGACCAGTCTCAGGAAAAGAATCATAACCAAGCCAAACAAAAGGAGAAAAGTAAAATACCACCCCAATGTGGAATAAAAAAGAAAAATAAGTGTTTCTTCTATAAAAAGAAGGGACACAAGAAGAAGGATTGCACCAAATTTCAAAATTGGTTTGAGAAGAAAGGTAAATCAATCTCTTTTGTTTGTTATGAATCTAATATGGTTGATGTTAATCATAATACATGGTGGATTAATTCTAGTGCTACAATCCATATTTCGAATACCTTGTAGGGTATACGAAACCTAAGGAAGCCAGTGGGAAGTGAGCAAAGTATCTTATCAGAAAATAAGATGGGTCCACATGCGGAGGCTATTGGAACATGCAGGTTAGTTTTAAATAATGACCATGTTTTAAAATTGGAAAAGACCTTTTATATTCCAAGTTTTTTTTAGAAATTTGGTTTCAGTTTCAAGACTTGTACATTTGGGATATTCATTTAATTTTTTAGATACGTCTTTTAGTTTGTTTTATAAATCCGAACTTGTTGGGAATGGTATTTTATGTGATGGTCTTTTTTCTATTAATTTACAACATGGTGTTGCTAATAATGTTATGCATATTCACACTGGTAATAGACGTTGTATTATGAATGAAGATTCCTCTGTTTTTTGGCATCGGAGATTAGGACATATCTCAATAGATAGAATTAAAAGATTAGAAAATGACGGAGTACTTAGTACTTAGTACTTTGGATTTTGCTAATTTTGAAACTTGTGTGGACTGCATTAAAGGAAAGCAGACTAACAAGTCAAAGAAAGGTGCCAAGAGGAGTACAGATATCTTAGAAATCATACATTCAGACATTTGTTGTCCAGACATAGACACACATGGTCCAAAATACTTCATCTCCTTTATAGATGATTATTCAAGATACATATATCTTTACTTGCTTCATAACAAGAGCGAATCAATAGATCCTTTATAGTTTTTAAAGCAGAAGTAGAGAAACAATGTAATAAGCAAATAAAGATCGTGAAAACTGATAGAGGTGGAGAATATTATGGTAGATACACTGAGGATGGACAAGCACCTAGTCCATTTGCGAAGTTTCTTGAAGAGCATGGGATATTTGCTCAATATACTATGCCCAGTTCTCCGGACCAGAATGGTGTGTCAGAAAGAAGAAATTGAACATTATTGGACATGGTGCGGAGTATGCTTAGCAGCTCCAAGCTTCCTAAATCCTTGTGGACTGAAACTCTTAAAACAGCTGTGTATATATTGAATAGGGTTTCAACCAAGGCTGTTCCAAAGACACCATTTGAACTATAGAAAGGTTGGAAGCCGAGTTTGCGACATATGCACGTTTGGGGATGCCCGTCTGAAGTAAGAGTTTATAATCCACAAGAGAAGAAACTGGACCCAATGACTATTAGTTGGTATTTCATTGGATATGCCGAAAGGTCTAAGGGTTACATAATTTATTGTTCATCTCATAGCACTAGGATTGTGGAATCAAAAAATGCAAAGTTTCTTGAAAATGACTTAATCAGTGAGAGTGATCAATTTCAGAACATAGTCTCTGAAAGAGATCAACCTTCCACATCAAGTGAAAGATTGATTATTGTTCACAACACTCCTCAGGTCCAAACGGGTGTTGTACAACAAATTAATAAAGTTCCACAACCTGTTAATGATAATTCTGTAGATCAAGTTGTTCAGAAAATTGCAGAAATGGTTGAACAACCAGTTGGACAACATAAGCTTTAGGAAAATGTTGAACCAATGTTAAGAAGATCTACAAGAGAAAGAAGGTCAGCAATTTCAGATGACTATGTTGTGTATCTACAAGAATTGGACTAAAACATTGGAGCTGAAAATGATCCCGAAACATTTTCACATGCCATGAGTTGTAAGGAATCCGATTTATGGCATAATGCTATGAAAGATGAGATAAATTCTATGGTATCTAATGGAGTCTGAGATCTTGTTGAGTTACCTAATGAAACAAAGGCCATAGGGTGTAAATGGATCTTTAAGACGAAGAAGGTCTCATTAGACAACATTGAAAGATATAAAACATGACTCGTAGCCAAACGATTTACTCAAAAAGAAGGAATCGACTACAATGAGACCTTTTCTCCTGTATCGAAGAAAGATTCTCTTTGCATTATTTTAGCAATATTTGCACATTTTGATTTTGAGTTGCAACAGATGGATGTGAAAACTGCTTTCCTCAATGGAGAACTAGAGGAAGAGGTGTACATAAAACAACTGGAATGATATACCACTAATAATGGTGAACATTTGGTGTGCAAACTTAAGAAATCCATAAATGGATTGAAACAAGCCTCCCGTCAATGGTATTTAAAATTTCATAATGTTATTTCTTTATTTGATTTCATAGAGAATATTATGGATCAATATATATACCAGAATGTTAGTGGGAGAAATTTTTTTTTTCTTATTCTATATGTGTATGATATTTTATTTGCAACCAATGACAATGGTATGTTACATGAGGTCTCATGAAACAATCTCTTTCTAAAAATTTTGACATGAAGGATATGGGTGATGCATCTTATGTTATTGGCATAAAGATCTTTAGAGACAGATATAAAGGCATTTTGGGTCTGTCACAAGAAACTTATATTAATAAAATTTTAGAGAAATTTAGGATGAAAATTTGTTCACCAAGTATAGCTCCCATAGTGAAGGGTGATAAATTTCATTTGAATCCATGCCCAAGGAATGACCTTGAAAAGGAACAAATGAGAAACATCTCATATGCTTCAGTTGTTGGAAGCTTAATATATGCTCAGGTCTACAAGGCCTCACATTGCATTTGCTGTTGGAATGTTGGGGAGATATTAGAATAATTCAGGTATAGACCACTGGAGAGTTGCAAAGAAAGTTTTGAAATACCTTCAACGGACGAAGGATTACATGCTTATGTATAGACAAACTGATAATTTGGTGGTAGTTGGCTACTCTGATTCAGACATTGCTGGCTATGTTGATTCACGAAAATCAACATCTAGATACATTTTCATGTTTGCAGGTGGAGCTGTATCATGGAGGATTGCAAAGTAGACACTGAATGCTACTTCCACTATAGAGGCTGAATCGCATGGTGTATGGATGAAGAGTTTCATTTCTGGGATTAGAATTGTAGATTCTATTTCTAAGCCATTATGATTATATTGTGACAATTCAGCTGCAGTTTTTATGGTTAAAAACAACAAAAGTGGTAGTCGAAGCAAGCATATCGACATTAATGGTGATGATGATGCAGACCTTGAGTCCATATTTTCAGAACAAGATGAACAATCTCCTGATGCAATCTTCATACTTGAAGAAGACAGCCATGAAGAGAGTGACTCTAACAGTTCCCTCCACAGTCTTGATGAATGCTGTAGAATTCAAGTCATTGGCCTGAGCTTTTCAGTACCCATGATTGAGGTCAAAATCTTCCCAGGGAAATATGACAGGCCAATTGTTGTAGCCGGCTTATTTGACACAAGAGCAACTTGTTCTATTCTAAATCCAACTGTTCTTCTATCCTCTATGTGGAAATCTCATAGGCAAATCTTTCAGGCAGTAAATAATAAGTACTTCTCCACCGAAATCATTAGCAAGCCTATCAGCATCCAATTTTTCCCAAATTGCACAATCTCTCATAAGCTCATTAGTTCATCTCTCCCTAGTAAAGATATTGTCATTGGCTTTGATATCATCCAACAACTTTGGGCAAAAAGAGTCGTACCAAAGTACAATGGACTGCAACACAAATCTCACTTTCTGTTATATATCCAACCAACTACCTACTTCTCCATGAAATCTCTAAGCTCTCTTAAGGAACAACTGATTGAAGATTGTTGTGCAGAATCCCACACAGATTTTCTCACTAAATGCACAAACCCTTTATGGAAGAATCCAGATTTCTTTGTATCTTTCCCATTCAAGCTTAATGAAGATGTTAACCCAACAAAGGCAAGCCATACAGAAATAAGTCCAGAATATCTTCAACTTGCAACTACAGAACTTGCAAATCAACAAGCTGAAGGACTAATCGAACTTACTAACTCCCAATGGGCATGCCAAGCATTTTATGTTAACAAGAGAGCTGAACAAGTTCGGGGAAAAATGAGACTTGTAATTGATTATAAGGCTCTAAATCATTTTCTTGCAGATGATAAATTTCCTCTACCCAACAGGAAGGCTCTATTTGCTAATCTTTCTGCTGCTAAAATCTTTTCTAAATTTAATTTAAAAGTAGGTTTTTGGCAGATTGAAATCCTTCCAAAGGAGAGACATAAAACAGGATTTTGCATCCCAAATGCTCATTATCAATGAACAGTCATGCCATTTGGATTAAAAACAGCACATTCTATTTTTCAGAAAGCCATCACACGCATATATCATCTTATCATGAAGTCAACTTTAGTGTACATTGATGATATTCTGCTTTTCTCTCCTGATGAATCCTCACACTCACAGTTGCTATCTGATTTCTATGATCTCACTAAAAACCATGGAGTATGCCCGCTCAAAAGAAAATGGTTATTGGAGTATATGAATTGATTTTCTCGGCATGCATATCAAAATTGGTCAATACTCCTTACATCCCCATGTCGGACAAGAACTACTGAAATTCCCAGATTCAAACCTCTCAAAAAAGGAAGTACAACAGTTCATTGGAATTGTCAACTACATAACCGACTTCATTGACCATTTATCCACAGTCATCAAACATCAAACATCTGCAGAACATGCTAAAAAAAAATGCTCCTCCTTGGTCAGGAGAACAAACTAAAGATGTCCAACAAATCAAGTAGAAGGTTCATAGTCTCCCAACCTTATCCATCCCCACTGATGGAAAGAGAATTTTGCAGTTAGATGCTAGTGACCTATATTGGGCAGCAATCCTCCTCGAAGAAAAGGATGACAAGAGAAATATATGTGGATACAAGAATAGTTCATTCTCTGATGGTGAAAAACATTACTATTCTACATTTAAAGAAATTTTAGCAGTCAAAAGAAGAATTGAGAAGTTTCAGTTTCATCTCATTGGGTATCATTTCTTCATCGAGATTAAAAAATATTAATCGCAAAAATGTAGAGTATTGACTCATATCAGAAATAAATGGATAGTAAGTTATAGATCCTATAGAATGTATAGATAATAAATGAATAGTAAATTACGAATCTTACAAAATGTAAGAATAAAAAATATGTTTGACCAATTTAAATTATAATTTAAGCATAGCCAAACAAAGACAAAGTCAAAACACTATTTTTGAACCCAAATCAATAATCTCATTCTAATGAAGCGGGAAAAACAATAAATATTTATTTGAAGAAGTAAAATAAAGAAGTTATTGGAATGTATAACAAAGTTCAATCTTTAAATTTTAAGACACTTTCTATTATATACAAAATGCTCTTTAAAAATAAATAGTCTCTTGAATCATTGTGGCACTTCAAATAACCAGTGCAACCACCCTTTTCCAATTATAAACTTTCTACAAAATCTACAAACTACTCTAGCACATATTTGGATGTGCTTATGGAGTTCACTACTTATTGTGATTTAAAATAAATAAATTGTGGATCCCACACAATAATTGTGGCTCTTACTGTTGTCCACTTTTTAAAGAAGCAACTTTTAAGCATAAACTATGAGATATTACAAAAAAATCAAGTTTATTTTCAGCAGTGTAATTATTAAGTAAATTATAAAATAATAAAAATATGAGGATAGGCACTAATAACTTATTTGAGAGTTTTGGGAAAATTGAGAATGTAAGACAATATATATCAGCAGTAGACTTCCCAGCATTTATCCAACTGTTATAGAGAAATATTCTTCTTTGCCTAAGTCTCTTGTTTGATTTTTGAGTCATTTAATTAAGATGGCTCAAGTTTCGTTGTACAGTTTTCGGAACCTTGGCCAATATCTCACCCTTGCCATTTGTTGTATGGAAGTTGGTTCAAGAAACAAGACACAAGAAGATAGTATGATCAATTTACGTGACTAGAGACGATCAGTTTATGGCATCAAATCCCAAACAATGTAATGGAAATAATAGCACGAAAATTGGCTATTGGAGATCTAGCACGAATGAGCATTGTTTGCGAGATTTATTCTTGGGAGTGAAAATGTTTTTCAAATTAGTTTCCACAGCTTGTTTGAGGAAAGAATTTACAATTTTAAAATGCCCAAACTGATAGAAGAAGAAGATGATTAGTCATTGTAGGACGATCATATTTCAGTGCAGCTATGATCTTGCTTAATCCAATTTCCAGAGATGGAATAAATCTTCATGATATTATTTTGAATTGCTATAGTTTTACACAATATGTACAACCGATAGGCATCACAGATGAGTTGTTCAAACTAAACGATCACTGTGAAATTAGATTGAGGTTCCATCACTTTTCAAAGTATGGATCACATTCGAAATGCATCAAGAGTTTTGGAAGAACATGTGAGGTACCACATTTTTGGTAGAGTCCACGTTGACAAACTGTTTTGTGTGAGGACAATCTTTGACTGGCTTGAGAACCATGGAATTGATGGAGAAAACAACCAAGGAGTTGACATAGATGACTGAAATAGATGAACACCACGATGAAGAAGGCCTTGGGAAGGATGAGAGAAGATATGGTCCACTGAACAATGAATCTGCGTTAACTGATTTGGGTGGCCAAGCTCTGTTTGTGGCAAATGGTGGTCTCTTATCTTTTCTAATTCAAGAAGATTGCAATAAACCACAAGGAGCTCACATGATGCTTTATAATGGGCATTTTGAATCTTGGACAAGGAAGGATTAGACGGTGTTTCCCTAGTATAAGGCTGCGTTCGCTATCAAGAATAGGTTGGTTTACCCCAACAGTACACTACTACCATAATAAAGCAGGCATACCTTTATAAATACTTCATTTACTCAAATTGAAGTCAGCATAGCTACAATTAGCTAATAAAACTTTGGTTCAAGATTTGAGAAAAGTAGAAAATCAGAAGGTGGTCTCAAGATATCCTAGATGAAATTCTTATAGCTAAAAACTCATCTGCATCAAGAACAAAGGACTATGGACATATCCAAGTTACTTGTATAAAGTATAAACTAATGAAATAAAATTGAATATTTCAAAAGCCATGAATAGAAGGTCGGGGGAGAATTGACCGTTCAATCACGTGAAGTAATCGACACAGAATTCAATAAACATAAGATATCAGCACACGATTAAGAGTTCACATTTAGCATACTAATCGTATTCCATTTGATCTAAACATACAGAGTTCACTGTGCTGTGGGTTTCAAACCCTTGCTTTTAGAATCATTTTATAAGGGAAAACGTCAGGTCAAAGAGATGTATTCTGATGTCTTCACCATTTCTTGAATAGAAATAAATGAAATCCAAAGAATAGAAGTCCTGGCTACTATTGCAGTAAACACAAAGTATGAATGAACTATTGTTAATCTGCCCCAATTATTCAAGCAACGATATGGCAGAACAACCTAAAAAAGAATTAAAACGTTTAAAGGATTCTCACTTATCAGTAGCCTATAAGAAAAGACAAAAGAAAATAGCAATTATCTCCATATTGGTGATATCTGTGTTACTCCATGCTCAACTCTTCAAGGATGGACATCACACCTCAATACCTTACACAAGCAACCAAGCATTATGGTACACCTACAATTTACTTAAAAAAATAATATGATCTGTTATTATCATTTTCGAACTATATATAATTTGTTTATAAAAATGCATTTATTTAATTTTCTTTTAAATGTCATCTTTGTGGAGAAAACGGTATTAGCTTCCAGATTTTAGAAAAAACTAATATCTATTTTCAAAAGGGCTACCGGGGTTCTAAAATTTGACACTTCCAGATTTGCTCGTAACATACGATGATGTTAACATAATTAATATAATGAATGTTCGGACTAGTTTTCTCCTACAGTTATCACTGACTGTGTTTATTTGTGGCTTAGGATTTGCAGTGGAGCCCCAGGTCCTGAAATTCGAGGTACCTTTGGTTACACACTCACACCAGACATTCAAACTAGAGCAACATAGTGTAACGTAAACATAATCAATTATCATGAAAGTTTCTGACTAGTTCTCTCTTATAGACATTATCGTCCTCATCTATTTTTGGCTATGGTTCTCAAGGATATAAGCAACTAAATAATTGTTGCACGGTAGCTGCAATCAGCAACTAATCTTGTTAAACATGAGATTTAGTCATAAACAACAAAAAGTTACAGAACCAAATGAATCAACATGCACTTTAAATGCACGTAATTAGCTGCTGAAAAGAAAAGGCAATATTGGCATTTTAGATCAACCTAAAAACCACCATTACCGAATAGATCTTGATTGTCTCAACGGGAATGTACAGACAGAGAAACCTATCCAACATGAACGCATGCTCATGTGGCAAGAAAATATAAAGTTCCAAGCATCCTTCAATTTTATTTCCATGTCTATTAAATTTCCAAAATACAGTAGTGTAAATTTCGTTAGTCTCAAAAGACAAAAAATGCGTGTTATCAGAAAGGTATGCGACAATTTACTTCTTTTATTCAATTCCAGCTCTATCTTATAGCCTATAAGATGTTCCCAAAAAAAAAAAAAAAACACGAAATGGAAAACCAAGAGCACAACAATTTTACAAATATTAACCAGTGGCAAGTATGGATAGTCTGTTACCTTTGTTCTGCAACAAAAATCATATTCAGCAGAAAATTAGTGTCTTCTTCGGCAAAGGCATTCCAAATCAATCGTTTACTGTGCAAAATTCAGCAAAAACAGGCAATCTTTTCCTTGAACCAGTTCCATAGAGAACCCTCTTTATATAAGCATCCTCATCTTCTCTCGAGGGATTCTCTCTCTCAGTCGAACCACAGGGCAAAGTAACCTCAATTCCATCATCCTGAGGTGTCCAATCAGAGGTAGTAAGAGTGTTGGTTGAGGGTGTGCTATTGACAACGGCATCAGAAGTTTGTTTGACTTCGATGGGTGATGCTGGTAAGGCCATAGGTATTGGCAGTGATGGAGAGATTGGTGGTCCTGGTGCTGCTTTGACCTGGTGAGGACCAAAGCGGCACTTCGTGCCATAAGATGAAGAACTTGATCCTCCTGAAATGTTGTATGATTCGCAGATCTGTGCAATGCAAATTGTATTCAATATTATTAAATTTGCAGATATCAATAATATGATTATCAGTTATTTCTACCTCAAGTTTGTTCTTGCTGGACGAAGGAATTGGGCGCGGGCACAGCTCTTCTTTCCCGTGTGCGAACTGTTCAAATTGCAATTACATTCATAAAAGCACAGTAATTTTGAGTAAAGGTGGAGCTCAAATCAGGTATAAAGTCCAACTCTTTTAGGAAAATATTGTTGATGTACAACGTGCTTTAGTGTTTGTACTTGATTTTGCAATATGGAAACAGATCTGGCACGAGCTTTTTCGTGAAAACAAGAGTTAATCACAGCCGTCGATGAATATTTTTCACTGTACATTATTATACTATTTGATCAAAGATTGAGAACTCTATTGACCTGGCATTTGGATCCGAAGCGGCATATACCGGAATCCTCCCACGACCGACACTTTTCAGCCTTGTAGTAGAAGAAGCTTCTATTGTTATTCTCGCTCCCTCCGTCGCCGGCGCGGCCTTGCGACACCGATGACAAAGAAGAAGAAATCGAACTCCCTCCGCTGCCTCTGCTGGAATCAGATGACTTCAGCGACGACCTAACCCTTACACCACCACTGTCACTGCTTTTCTTGAACTTGTCTATCAGAATGCCGTCCATCACCAGCACATCTTCCTCAACCTTCACCGGCGCATTGAACACCGTATGCGGTCTCTGCAGGTTCTCAATCGCCGCCAGTGGAGTGGTGGAGCGGAGGTACTTCGCCAGTGGAGATGGAGAGTTCGAGCTGTCGGATGCGTACGGATCGAAGATTGAACTCAACGAAGAGTTGTTATAACGGCGGCCAATGACATTTTGCATATTGATTGGCAAAACGGCGCGGCTTAGCGACTTGAGCTTCGGAGCTTTGGAACTATGAAGGTTCTCCATGGAAATTTTCTGCAATCATAACTAAAATTAGTACACAGCTTAAATTACATCTTACGTAGTTGAAATTCAATCGGAAATCGACAATTTTTATGTATACGACAAATTTTACGAAATTTTCAGCAGGAATTTGGAATTCGAAGTTTGAACTTATGAGCCTTATCTTTAATGAATTACGACAATAAAAGAAAAGAAATTCCATACGAAACAAGTAAAATTACATGATAGATACTCGAAACATAATGATTCGAAACAGAAATTCAAATGTAAACGAGAGACAAAAATTGTGAGAAGATGGATAAGTTAACCCAAAAGAGGAGCTCTTGTACAGATTTGTCACGGCAATTTGATTATTTGCAATTTTCGAGCTTTAAAATCAGTAATAATCAAAGCGCGAAACTCAGGTATACAAATACAGATCAAATTCGAGGCACAATCCTAAAAGAATTTAGATAATAATCGTAAATTGTGATGAATTTACCTGAAATTGAGTGTGTTTGGCGTAGTTTAATCGAATCAATTCATGAGATGACGGAAAGCAAAAACAAAAGGAAAAAAAGTAGTGAAAAAAAGGTAAATTAATTGAAGCTTTCTTTCATTGCCACTTCACCAAGTGCAGTAATCTGAATTTGTAGACTCCAATGGTATTTATACAGTTTTACTGTGATCAACACGGGATGGATTGAACAGACTAAATTATAAACATGCGTTTGTAAGAGAGTTTCACAACGCACCTTTCATAGGAGCGGTAAGAGTAGACATGAGAGTGCCATCGATACAAGATTTATGCATGGGTGAGTCTAGGGATATGTGGAGGTGTAAATCCGGCCGGGCCACCCGGTTGGATCAGTGCTAAAACGGCCTGGTGGCCGGGTGTATAGGGCCTTCTCTAGCTTTTTTTTTTTCCTTTCAAAAACTTAATCAAATAACTGAATATTGAGGAAAATGAAAATTGTTCTCTGATAATCTAATCGGCCGGCACGACAATCATGCTTGTAGTTCGTATTGACACCCAGTTTTACACCTATAAACGTGATTGATTGATTAGTTTAAAATCTTATTGACTAATGTAATTTCTTATCAACCTACTCCAATCTTAGAACATCTCGCGTGCCTAGAGGTTCATTTCTATTTTTTTGGTTTTTCTAAAAAATCAACCAAACTCAAAAAAATTAAAAAATTAAAAGATTATCGAGTCAATAGGTCCACCTAGCATGAAAGAGTTGTGAATGTGGGAATGGCCCACACCTAACAAACCCTCTCTACACCTCTCGACATGAGTGATTGGAAAATTCATAGACTCAATAAAGTTTCAAGATGATTCAACTCGATTTGTGTTATACCTCTTAAATAGATTTGATTGGAAAACTTATAGACCAATGAATTTTGGTGCATGGACAAGAAATTCTGCATCTTCATTTCAATTGACAAGTCTAAGTTTATACTCGAGCCCAAAGATTGCTCATTTGCACTGACATGCATTATCCCATATAGTGAGGTGAATGATCAGAAAGAGAGATGTTGAAGAATTCAAATCCAGGATCTAGAGAAAATGCTGCATAATATTACAAATTATTGAACTTACAAATAAGTTTTTAACAATGGACAATACAGGACGACTTACATTATGACGCTCGATATTTTCAAGTGTTTATACAGATTAATATCAAGAAATTCATAACTACGAGCATAAATGACAAGTGGAAGGTTTGGTAGAAGCAATTCAAATCCGATTAATCGTGCTTTTCAGGTTTCCCCCGAGTAAGGACATGAGTGCACCACCATGGACCCTTCCCTCAAAATTAAAGCTGTTGCTGCGAATGTTAACCCTAGTGCTCATTTCCTCTTGCTTCTCCGAACCTACTGGTCTCGATCCAGACGATGAGGCCTTCATTGACAAAGGAACCAATAACTGAGGCGGGATAAGCAGTTGTCTTTTAGCAGGCTTCTCAATCATATTGGTGGAATCCAAGATCACACTTGCTCCAGAGGACGGGCACGTGTTGTCAAAGCTGCTGATAGCATTAGAAGCAACAGGAACCAATCCGTGGAAGAGTCCTTGTCCAAGCATTCCTCCTTTGATAGTCTCCTGCCCCCAAATTAGGTTGCTGTGTGCAGCACATAAACCACTCTTTCCCCGTGCAAACTTTTCGCATTTTCCATCACTCCAGTTGCACCTCTTTCCGCCACCATGGGCCTTACAGAAGTCGGTGCTACCTTGAGCGCTCTTATCACAGTTTACAAACTTGCAACGTTTTCCTCCTCCATGCTTGACGCAGCAATCAGTTCTGCCCCGTGCACTCTTGGTACAATCCGGAACAGAACACCTCTTTCCACCACCATGGGCAACGCAGAAATTCGTACCTCCATGCACACTTTTTGGGCATATCCCACCACCATCAAAGAGACAGCGTTTTCCACCACCATGCCCTTTGCAGAGAGATGTACTTCCCTCGGCACCTTTGGTACACCCTGTGAATGTGCATCGTTTTCCACCACCATGTGCTTTGCAAAACATGGTACTCCCTTGAGCACCCTTCATACAACCTAGGAATTGACATCGTCGTCCGCCACCATGAGAGATGCACAGGCCAATCTGCCCCTCAGCACTGCGAGTGCAGCCTTCCATCCTACACCTCTTCCCTCCACCGTGTCTGATGCAAAGACCCGACTTGCCACGTGCTGCTTTCGTGCACCCTTCTGGATATCCACAACGTTTTCCACCACCATGTGCTATGCAGTAGTCTGTTTTCCCCTCGGCACTTTTAGTGCATCCCAGATGCTGGCACCTCCTACCTCCTCCATGGGCTTTACAGTAGACAGTCCTGCTTTCGGCCCCTTTATTGCACCCAGGTTTCTGGCATCTCTGTCCACCGCCATGGCCAATGCAAAGACCTGTTGCCCCACGGGCCCCTTTAGTACATCCATCAAAGTTGCATCTCTTCGTATTGTTCGTTCTGTGATCTGAAGGTACTGCAGCTCTTGCAGGTTCTGTTATGATACTTGTCGAGTAATTAGAATTTCCAGAAGGTTCAGAACTTAGCTGAGAAAATTGGCAGTGAGACGCTGCTTCAAGCTCTAAAAATTTATTTCCCGTCAATGAAATTTCGGTATTCTCCAATCTTGAAGCAAGAAATTTTATTGACAAATAGCCACAGGATTTCTTGCCGGATGTAGAACCCTCGTCAACAACAGGGATCGAAAGTCTATTACCATCCGAAGATACTTGATCTGAGATACATTCTGTGGAAGCTGAAAACTGAAGTACACTGGAAACTTCGTCGGTGCCCCCTGACAGACCTAGTTTTAGAATTGAATCATGCTTGGTTGATAGACCTTGTTTAAATATTGTTGTCAGTCCTTTGCTTTTGTTGCCCCGTGAAGGTGAGAAATTATCTGAGTATGTACTTGGTGCTGGGCCCAATCCGAGCACTAACTTGCACCCATCATCTGGAGCATTTGCATAAATACATGGAACACTGTCAGTTCGACTGTCCTCAAGCCGGGCAGTTTCAGGTCTTCCGTAGCCAAAGCAATCCAATTGTAAAGAGGTGTCCCTGACGTTGCCATTCTTTAAGAGCTCGCCGTTGAAAGAGGAAAACATACTGTTCTTATGAGATAAACCAAAACTCCCGCCAGCAGAAGGTTATGAGATACTAGGAGGAAAATCCATAAATCAAAATGAAAAAAACAAGAATAAATCCTAATGGGCGACATCCTCCACCACTCACAAAACCTGATGTGTCTGACCTGTCCATTATATGACCTGCCTTAAGGAATCAACATATATGGGTCTCAAAGCACTGTATTTATGAAGAGCATCTAATAATGTTTCTATGATAGAAAACTATAGTAGAAGCAATCCAATTAGACAATTCGGTTCCCACCTCCAGGTACGGAGTCTTCATATATTCACCTGACATAAAAAAGAACTTGACGCTTCATTTTATATAATACTCGTACAGAAAAAGGAAATTGAAACATTATTCATGAAGCAAATCGAGATCAGTAATTACAATTTAAGTCAAGTCAGACGGACAAAGAAAAAGCCGAACGAACATGAAAAGAGAATACTTTATTTAACGAAGTCACAAAAGCATTATCTGCTACAGCATGACATAACCAAAAACTACGCAGATCCGTGTTTTCCATTCACTTCAAGACAGATTGCGATATCATGAACACAATAACTAATATTGAAGCTTAAAAAATCAGACTAACATATGGCTTAATGGCTAATTATATATTGGGATACAGTGAATTAGTCGGTTGAGTCATGGTAAGCATCATAACTTGAGAAGAAAACACGAAATAAATTACTATTTATATTAGTGAATTGAATCTATCCACATTAAGAGTCAAAAGAACCTTTTTTAAGTCAAACTATGATCATTTGTATGTTAAATTTTCTTTTTCCAGTGAAGGTGGAAAATAGAAACAAGGATGCTGGGTCGAACATAACCACAATACGGGATTAATTTGTTTCTTTGACTTTCTTTTTCAAGAAATATATTAATTGACACCACGCAAAAAACCTAACCCCCCGGAAGAGGAATCAAGAAGATATAAAATAATATGCTTTCAAACCATAAAATCAGGAGTTTTCAACTATTCTTATTTAGCTTTTGTCAGGACTGATTCAGAATTCTTTGAGGTTGAAGAAATTATCAAAAAGAAAATACATGACAGGTTGTATTGCAATCAATAAAAATCATAGGAGAAAGTCATATAAAATAATATAACTGCAATTCAATTTGAGAAATACAAGTGGCCTTTAAAGATTTATACCGTGGTAAAGATAGCAAACTCTCCATACAAAGGTCATAGGCAAGAGGTAACATGTTGGATCACTCACACCAACATTAGCCTTATCATGATTAACAAATAGAACTGTTAAAAGAAGTGATATTTCTGGTCTACTCGAATCCCAATACGTTATCTCTATCTGAGATATTGTTACTCATAATATTGCTCTGATTCAAGATCATCGAGGGGTAAAAGATTTATCGAATTTAGACATGAGACAAAAACCAGAAGAACAGACTGCAAATCATGAGTCATAGCATCTAATTGGAACTTGTAGACGCAACGGCAATCCATAAATTGCAAGTTAGTCAACAAGAGAAACATAATAATAGACGGGAAGGTGAAAACATTAGAACTATGTCTATGGCCCATGTCTTTGTTCAAAACAAGGTATCATCAAAGATGAGTAATTACAGACACCCTATATGAAAAAAAATGTAAAACAGATAACTGTCAAAAATTAATAACTCGAGTCAAAAGAACCTCTATTAAGTCAAACTACGATCATTTGTACATTAAAGTTTCTTTTTCCAGTGAAAGTGGAAAATAGAAACAAGGATGTTGGGTTGAAGATAACAACAACATGGGGTTAATTTGTTGCTCTGACTTTCTTTTAAAAGAAGATAATAGTTGACACCACTAGAAAACCTAACCCCCCGGAACAGTAATCGAGAAGATTTGAAACAATATGCTTTTAAACCATAAAATCAGGGGTTTTCAACTATTCTTATTTAGCTTTTGTCAGGTCAGATTTAGAATTCTTTGTGGTGAAGGAATTATCAAAAAGAAAACACATGACAAGTATTATTGCAATCAACAAAAATCATAGGAGAAAATAATATAAATGCAATTCAATTTAAGAGACAGCAGTGGGCCTTTAAAGATTTATAGAATGGTAAAGATACCTAACATGATAAACAAATAAAACTGTTGAAAAAAGTGATCTCTCCGCCCGGTCTACTCAAATTCCGATACGTTATCTCTATCTGTGATATTGTTATTCGCAATATTGCTCCAATTCAAGATCATCGAGGGGTAATTCATTATGCGCGAAAGATTTATAGTCTCTATGGGACTAAACCCAAGTTGTTAAAGATCAATTAATTTAGACATGAGACAAAAAACCGAGAAAACAGAGAGCCATATGCACTGTCTGCAACTCCTTGAGTCATAACATATAATTAGAACTTGGAGATGCAACGGTAGCCCGGTAGGGATATTACCCATATAATGCAAGTTAGTCAACAAATAGAAACATAATAATAGATGGGACGGTGAAAACCTTCGAACCTACATCTATGACCGATGTCTTCGTTCAAAACAAGGTACCTCACCAATGAAGAGGGGAACGCACAGTAATTTGACCCCCTATATGATAAAATTAAAAACAGATTACGATAAAAAAAAAAAATTCCAATAAAAGAAAACACATATAAAAGCAGCCAATCAATTCAAGACTTGGAAGAAAATTGTAATTTTGAACAGCACTGATTAAATTCCTCAATCATCGAAACAAAAACGGGTATACTAGATTTCTGTGAACCGAATTCAGTAAAAGAAAACATTAAATTACGCATCAAACCATTTAATTCGCCAAGAAATTAAGAAAATAAATATAATCAGAAACCCACAAGCATATTAATTCTACGAATCCGCATAAGCTTAGTTGCGGCAAAAATAAAGTAATACACATGCACTTCAAAAATGGAACTGAAATGGCAATAAAAAGTAAGAACAGATTATTACCCTTCAAAGGGAATTTCTGAATAGAAGTCAACTTTTTCTGAAGCCATTTGTAGAACACCACCAATAATATCAATCTAGTGTAGAGAGAGAGAGAGTGACAAGGTGAATCTAAAGAATGTAGTGAGAAAGAGAGTGAAAAAAGAGGGAACTTTAATTAGGCCTAATGCTGTGTTAAATAGAGAAAATTTTGATTTGGCCACCTCCTAATTCTTGATTAATTGAGTGGCCTTTTGATTTTTAGTAGTGGTTAATTACTATAATACCCTTTGCTGACATCAAGAAAACAGCAATGTTTTCTGGACTGTCTTGCGCAGGTTTGGAGTTTTGGACAAACGCTAAACTTTTTAGTGAAAGGGATGGGAAATGTATTTTGACTATTTTACCCCCGAGAATAAATTCATTTTCGAGTGCGTGGAAGAAGGGTGGTTTTGTCTTTTGACATGTTTCGTACTTCCGTGGTCGTCGGGTAGATCAAACGGTGGAGGTGGAGCAGATGAACTCTGGTGGCCCTAGTTTTTTTCGAAAAAAAAAAGAATTTGAGATTTTTTCATTTAAAATTAAGATGGTCGACTTTGTTAGTTTGTTGCATTATTTTTCCCGCTTCCCATAGGTATAGAGACGAGAATAGTAATTAAAAACTCATGTACAAATAGTCTCGTCAACCAAAAAAACATACAATAGAATTTTACAACTCGTATTTAATTAAGAGAATTCATTTTGAATTCTTAAGTTACTCGGATTTTTTTTTTTTCTGTTTACTTTCTATTCATAAGTAAGACGAAAGAGGAGACAATGAAATGCTCTACAAATGGCAACATTAATTTTTTTTCTTTTATTTGGAAAAGTCTTAAAATTACCCTGCACATAATATTATAAAATAATAATTATCTTTTTTATAATGATTCATCAGAAGTAAAATAATAGATTATTCAAATATTATTGTTTTAGAAGTTCAAGAATTGATATATTCTAATTTAAAATTAAAAAAAATAAGAAGAGAAAATAATTGAGCGGACAAAAGCTAAAAAGGACTCAGCTGACAGGGCCACCAACATAGAATATGTTCCTTCTCCACTCTCCATTCGCTGCATCAACGTCTTTATTCGTTAAAATCTAGTTTAACACTAGTGATTCTTCCATTGGAGAAACCTGAATTATACTTAGGACTTTGTTTAATGAAGTTGTTGATAAAAATTGATGGAATGGATAGTTGAAAATTTGAAAAAATAGGAAAATTGGTGCAAATGGCTTCTAACCTTTGTCTTTATTGTGCAAATGGCCCTTAACTTTTTATTTTTAGTCTTTATTGTGCAAATGGTCCTTAACTTTTTATTTTTAGTGGAGTGGTCCCTATTCTATTTATTTAAGTGCGCAATTGATCGTTATTTGATAAAAAAGACAAATATACCTTTATTTTTATTTAGAAAAAATTTCAATTAGATTTCTAACCTTTGCAAAAAAATACAAATGAATCCGATACTTTTATTTTTTAAAAAAAAAATTAAAAGAAACTAACAAATTGATAATATACTAAATTATTTTGTATATTTTACGAACTATTATAAAATAACTAAAATTTAAACTCATAATTATTAACAAACATGTTAATTAAAATTATTTTATTATTATTAAGTAATCATTAAAATCTAAACTTTAATTTTATCATTACAACATAAAAAGAAAAATAACTTTGTCACAAACTTAACAATCAAATATTATTCTTTAATTGAGCTATTCGTTTACTAACTACAAATATTAGAGCTGAAATTGTATTCTTTATATTTTAATTTATCATTTTATTATCGTTCAAAAATAAAGAATACAAAATGTGTAAATTAATTTTTGTTAGTATTTTTATGTTAAAAAACACAATAAAATTAGTTCAATGTCATAAAATTATATACGCTATTTTGTTATTTATTTAAATTAATTTTTATTCAAGTTTTTCACATCACATAATAATTACATATACCTAAAGCGCAATAATTTTATGTTTTTCTCTTATAAAAAATTTATTTGACACGACTATAGTGATATATTTAATATGCTAAATTAAATATTGTTTAATAAATGTATCAGACTTATTTGCACATTTTGCAAAGATTAAAAATCCAATTGCAATTTTTTAAAAAAAATTAAGGGTATTTTTATCTTTTTTATTAAATAAGGACAAATTGTGCACATAAATAGATAGGTTAGGGACCACTCTACCAAAAATGAAAGGTTTATGAACCATTTGCACACTATTGGTATACGTTAGGGACCATTTACGCCAATTTCTCAAAAAAAATTGTGCATCTTATAAAAAGTGTCGTTAAAATTAATTGTTGAGTTTGACCTCAACTTTTTAAGCAACTTTTTAAGTTAAACCAAATAGACACTTAAATCTTGGAGTCTACTCTTCACTTATAAAAATAAATTTAAATATCATGTTTGATCAAATAAGGGAAATTGACACAAATAATTCATAATATTTGCCCTCATTTTAGAAATGGTCCCTGACCTTTATTTTTTGACATATAAATCTCTAACATATGTGTTTTGATGTGCAATTAGTCTTTATTTGATAAAAAGACAAATATACCCTTATTTTTTATTAGAAAAATTTTCAATTGGATTCATAACCTTTACAAAAAGTGCAAATAAGTCCAATACTTTATTTTTTTTATAAAAAATTAAAAGAAACTAAAAAATTGATATTATACTAAATTATTTTGTATATTTTATGAACTATTATAAAATAAAAATAATTAAAATTTAAGCTCATAATTATTAACAAACGTGCTAATTAAAATTATTTTATTATTATTAAGTAATGATATTATTTAAAATTTAAAGTTTAATTTTATTGTTACAACATAAAATGAAAAATAACTTTGTACAAACTTTATGTTCAAATATTTTTATTTAATTGAACTATTCGTTTATTAACTACAAATATTAGAGCTCAAATTATATTCTTCATATTTGAATTTATCTTCAAAAATAAAGAAAACATAATGTGTAAATTAATTTTTGTTCGTATTTTTATATTAAAAAAATATAGTAAGATTGATTCAATGTCATAAAAATATATATGCTATTTTCTTATTTATTTAAATTAATTTTTATTCAAGTTTTCACATCACATAACAATTACATATACATAAAGCGCAATAATTTTATATTTTTCTTTTATAAAAAATTTAATTGATACGACTATAGTGATATATTTAATATGCTAAATTATATATTTAATTTGTTAAATTAAATATTATTTAATAAATGTATCGGACTTATTTACACATTTTACAAAGGTTACAAATCCAATTGCAATTTTATTTCATTAAAACTAAGGGTATTTTTGTCTTTTTCATCAAATAAGAACCAATTGCACACCAAAACACATAGATTAGGAAATATTGTGCCAAAAAATAAAAGTTAGAGATTATTTCTACACTAGGGGCAAAGGTTGAGACCATTTGCACTAATTTTCCATCAAATAATTAACTTAAAAGTAAATTACTTTTATACATAGTCAAATATGCTTTTTAGAAGAAAACTAAAAGAGAGTCTTGCATCCTTGGACTCTTTGATAAATATCCTCTTTCATCAATTAACTCATTTATTTTGTTCACTTGAATGTCGAATTGATTTTAAGGCATGACCTATTCTAACTTAGATATAAGATTATTTGACTAATTTAGTTTATCATTGTAGTTAAAATAGAAAGAATATCATTTGCAACAAGGCTATTTAAGATATTTTATACAATGGTAATTTGTACTTTTGGTCCTCAATTTTTTTTTCTCCAACATTTACAGTTTATTACAAATCACGTCATCGTTGACATATTTTGGTTAAATAAACAAAAATAGAAACAAACTAAAAACAACAAAAAATAAAAGAAAATTGTAAATAAAGTCCATAACTTTTAAAAAGTACAAAATAACTAGGGATGGCAAAAAATCCCGTCCCCGACCTGCCCCACCATGCCCCGACCCTAATGGGGCGGGGAATCCCCGCCCCGATTACTAAACGGGGCGGGGGTGTCCCCGCCCCGCATTACCCGAACCCGCCCTGAATAGTTTATTTTATTTTATTTTTATATTTTAAAATTTAAATTGTATGTAAAAAAATAAAAAATAATATAATTAATTAATTAAACGGGGCGATAAATTGGGATTTTTCTATACTCGCCCCGCCCCGCACCCGACCCGATCCCCGCCCCGCTTTCAAAAAATTTCCGACAGGGTGGGTATGGGAATGGCCGCCCCGCCCCGTTGCCATCCCTAAAAATAACTTTATTTTTCCCAAAACCTAACCAAAAGTGCAAATTACCTCACGATCTGGAACACTAGGGTTGTCATGATGTGGCAGCAAATCTCGCGCCGCCTAAAAATATGTCGTCAGCCCGCAATCTTGATCCAATCTGGTGGACAACGTTCGATGTTGTGAGTGGTCGCACCATGTACAAGTATCCCCAAGCAAAAGACAATACGGCTGCACCCTTCACCGCCGAACAAACTCAAAGCCAGCACCACTCATCTTCTTAAATTCAAACCCAGATATAAATAATAACACTTTTTCAAGCCAAACAACAACCTCCGTTGAGAATAAGATACTGCTGCCACCTCCTTCTGCCGGTGTTGTTAGAGCCGGCGATGGTTTGTCACCCACCGCCAACATCCACGGCTAGGACCCATGGCCTCCTATGACATCCACCGCCAACAACTACTGTTGGTTTTCTGTTTCAAACACGCCCAACCAAACACACTTTTTGTCTTCGATCAAATTGGCAGAGCAAAAAGTCCCGTGCAATAGAATAAACTATCAATCAATAAGCCAGCACCATTCATCTCCTTAAATTCAAACCCATATCTAAATAATAATACTTCTTCAAGCCAAACAATAACCTTCGTTGAGAACAAGTTGCTGCCGCTGTCGATGTTGTGAGAACCGGCAATGGTCTGTCACCCACTGCCAACAGTCACAACTAGTACCCACGGCCTCCTGTGACATCCACTGCCAACAACCACTCTAGACCTTTTGTCAAACACTTCCAGCCAAACACACTCTTTGTCTTCGATCAAATTGACGGAGCAAAAAGTCCCGTGCAATATAATAAACTATCAATCAATAAGCCATAAATTATCAATTAATAAAGTCATTCAAAATCATATGTAAATATGTAATCACATAATTTTAACACTGCTCAACTAAACCACAAACCTCTGTATCTCTGGATGAATTCGTACTAAATGACCACATTGAACTTAAATCACCAGAATGGGATGGCCTTGAGAGAAGAGGATGTTGAAGACCATTCCCATTCAAACATTGGCTTTCATGATCAGGTTGTTGATTTCCAGATTGGTCTCCAGCAGTAGGGTAAGTTTTTAGAGAAGATGAAGTTATTTTGTACTTTTTAAAAGTTATGGAACTTTATTTAAAATTTTCTTTTATTTTTTTGTTTTTTTTAACTTTTTCTTATTTTTGTTTATTTAAAGAGGAGGACAAATCCGTCAAAATATATCAATGGGAACGTGATTTGCAACAAACTATAAAGATTGTGAACAAAAATACTATAAAAATTGGTTGGGAGTAGATTAATAACCAACTGCAAAAGTTGGAGACCAAAAGTACAAATTACTCTTTATACAATGGTTATGACCTTTTGAAAAAAATTCAACGCTCAATGGTTGTATTACAATGTTTAGCTATTGTGTGTTAAAGAAATATCTTTTGAAACAAAAACATTTTGAGAAATAGATGAGTTGATAAACAATATTTACATCTTGCAATTATAAGAAAAATTTATTGCGTGCAATTTATTCGAGCTCCTAGACATTCTAAAATGATTTATATATCTTAAATTAAGAGTTCCAATTTAATTTTTCTACTTAGCACATATTTGTAATTGCTTAAATTATAATTTTAATTAGTCAAATTGGTCAAATATACTTTTTATCCACACATTTCGTAGGACTCACAACTTACAATCCACCTTTTATCCACACATTCACTAACAACTTATAATTTTAGTACTTAAAAAATAATTTTGGCATTACTAAACATGTTCTTAATTGAGATTAGAATAAGAGGGGTACAATAGGTTGATAATTGGCATACTATTATATGATATGAAATCATTTATATTATTAAAAGTAATATGTCATTTTAATTTTGAATTAATCTATATTAAAGATATAAAAATAAAAATAAATCAGAGAGACAAAATCAAGGCTTTTCACTCTCTTTGTTGATTAAATTTTGATGAGAAAAAGTTATAATGTCAAATGTCAAATTTTTTTTTTTTTTAAACAAATACAACGTTTGAGTGCGACAATATAGATGATCGGTGGAGTAGAAAACCATGTTGAGGGCACATGTTAGATAGTGACTTCCTAACACATAAACATCGACCCCTTAAGAGTGCGACTGACCCCACGTACCCAATATATTTGTATTTTTTTAAATGATGTTAAGAAACAAAATATTTGCAGAAATCAATATAAGTCGTGGTGGTCCTGGACCATGTCAAATACAAGTATTTTATGTAAAGTCTCTTCATTTGTTACATAATTGATATTATATTATAAGTATTTCTTGAAATGGTAACAAGTTGCAGAATATTCAATAGAGATTCACACCTAAACCTAAAGCCAGCAACATTTTCGCAGTATCTAGTAATTAATCGTTTTCTTGGAAATTTTGCCTAGGTGGAGTGTGTGCCTCTCACTATCTAAGCCAACCAAAGGGGGCAAAGCCAATGATTAATTAAAATTTTTTAAACTAATAACTTTTCATTAATATTATTTTGAAATTGACTTTTTTGAATATTTAAAAAAAAATATGCCCAACTTGTGTAACAATAAATTATTTATAATATGTTTATACGTTAGACAAGATAAGAATTAGAAAATGTAAGTATACATTGGAGTGCTAACGATTCTGTATCGTTTAGTAGGATTCGAAATTTTTCAAAAGTAAAGAATTTTTTAACACCTGATCTCCTGCCCACATGCTGACAAGCATGTGGGCAATAATTTCTTGCCCCCAAGGGGCAAGAGATCAATTCCGTATCAAATATATAAGGATAAAGTCAAATACTTAAGTCAAAAAAGGGTTTTAGAATTTTACAAAACAAAGTAAAATGAAGATGGAGTACAACTTGGTTTATGTCATTGCTTATCAATCTTAACAAGAAATGGAATTAAAAATAGGGATTTGGTTGTACTTTAGTTATTTATTTTATGTGATTATTTAGTTGGGGTGATGGGATCTAAGGGACAATAGAGTGTAATGATTTTTTATTTTTTTTTATTTTTTGTGGTGGCCAATGCTAGTGGACTTTGTGCAAGGTTATGGAATCTTATTTTATTATTAGAATTAATTGACATGGGCGATATGATCAAAGTGTTTTATTTATTATTTAGATGGCTTGAAATGGAAACTAGAAATGCCAAGATTTAGTATTTTATCACATATTTGTATTGTTTATTTCACTTCAAGAATGTTTCTTGATTTTGTTGGAAACGATGTAAAAAACAGGGAGTTTTGTTGCTTTTGAGAATGCTGGCAAAGGACTTGTATCCCTTGTTTTTCTTGACAGTGTATAAGGATATGTTCGGACGAAGTAGTAGAAACCAGTACGATAAATAATTTTAACTTTTTTTAAAAAATATTATCGAGCATTATTAGTACGAATACCATATGAAATGGGTATTTTTAAAGCAAATGAGTTAGTGAGGTAAAAGCATGAAAAACAAATCAACTTCGATGAGTTATTGTCTCGACACATTTTTATGGACCTTTGGAAGGCATTGCTTAGATTACTCAGATGCGATTTTATTAAAATTATTGTACAAATTATATACTCTGTATTGTGATACTTATGTATTTTGGCACGAATACAACTTCACCCAAAAGCTATATGGATCCATGAAGTCAGAATTCATCTGGAATTTGTACGTTCAGAACAAAGTATCGAACATAATTAAATAGTACAATTTATTGAGATTTTAACTTGATTTTCTTTTTTTAACATCATCTAGTATCATTGATTATTATCCAATCCAAATATTCTTTTGCCTAGAAGCTACATGGATTCCTAATGCCTGAAATCAACTAGAAATTAGGTAATGTGCTGGAAGTTTGGTACGAAGTATTAGACATTACAATTAATAAAGTTTTAACTTTTTATTTTTGTAATATTCCTCGGTCCCATCCAGGGCTGGGGTTTTGACTCAAAAATATTAAAATAAAAGGGCTTCAATTGCAAATAATAAAATTAATTGAGGTGATTTTTTTTTTTTTTTTTTTTGAAATTGTCGTGTGTCCTCTTGCTGACAAATATTGCAAAGATGTTTGTGGAATTTGGCAAGGAAAGTTTGTGGGAAAAATTGGAAAAGTGTCCTAATTAGTAACTATATACATATTGGGTCAATCGAATTTGGAGGAATTTTGATAAAAATATAAAATAAAAAATCAAGCAGTATTCTCTTACAAATTGACGTTAATTTTCTCTTTTGTGGTACAAGTGAAAGATGAAAAATTATATTTAGCGTCTTTATGGTTCGTTAAAGGGTAGAAAATTGTGGATGTGGTAAAACATAAGTTATTTATTTTGTGATACTTGATGGTTTAAGTAGTCGATATTTTCTAGCAATTTTTCATATAACGAAATATCTCTGTCTTTGACTGTCCGCGATTTTTCTCCGATTTTAAAAATTTTCTAGTAAAATCTTGTATTGTTTTTCTTCATTTATTTTTAACTTTTTACGTCTTATTATAATTTTTCTTAACAAGAATTGTGTAGCCAAATTAAGGAATTGATCTTGATTCCCAACATCTCGTACATCTCACCATACATATATGGATTCAAAATACAAAAGATGGAATAAGTGCAGAACGGAGAAAAGAGAAATCATATAAACATAACCTTCATTTTCTTAATTCTTCAGAAGTCTACATTGAGAACCTTAAAAATTAAGAAATTTCTTACAAAAGATGTTGAATCATTAATACTTATCAAATCCTTTTTCTGATATTCTTCCTTGGCGATGAGGATTCCTTCAAATCCTCACATTCAAAGAATGTGTCAAGCTTCCTACACGAAGAATATGCTGTCCCAATGCAACTTTTCGATTACCTTTCTCATCAACCAAACTCAAATGCTTGCAAACATCTACGACGAATCTAACCAGTTTTTCTGCTTGTGGTGTCAAATGAACCTTCTGGAATCCTAACAAGTGTTTACGAGGCGCATTGTGCACATCTGGAGGACTGGAAAACAAGAAAACAACGTGACCTCCACTCATTTTCCCAGTGTTTTTTACTCTCAAATGAATATCGAACGCTAAATTCTTGCAGGTTTGCTCTAAAGCATCAATGGACTTGCATGCTGATGAGAGACAAACATGTCCCACTGCTAAGGGGACAGAGACAAACTTAGGGGCTCGAACAAGATGGTGATCGAATTGAGAATAGCTTAGTCCTTCCCCAAAGGAGTAAACAGTGTCACCCGTGTAGAATCGATATGTTCGACCAGGGTATTCTGTGGCAGGGTCTGGTCTCATTTTCATGTTTGTCATGGGAACCTTTTCTACATATGACTGTGGATACCATGTCATTGGCAGCCTTCCACCTGCATCAGAAGTGAACCATGATTTCCATTTTTCAGACGCAGTCGATACTATCAAGAGAATCGAAGTCCCATTTGATGTGAATGGCAATTCAAGATCATAGAACTTACTAGCGTGTTTGGCTAAGCTCAAAAGTATCATATAAGCTGTCAATACTATCAACAGAATCGAAGGACCTTTTTCAAAACATGTTTCAAAGTTACTTTTCTTGGTAGAAAGTACTACTTTTTTCTTTTAGTCTTAGCCAAACATGCACTATCAATGTTGAAGAATTTTGTAATACTTTCATGAACTTTGATGTACTATTTGATGGCAATGACACTTTAAGATCATATAAGCAGTAAGAACTGCCAAATTATTCAGAAAAAATCAGGGAGGTTTACTTGGATTGTGATATCCAAAGATTATGTCTGCGATTGCAGCTCCACCAGCTTCACCCGGAAAACCGACCCAAAGAATGCCAGAAATTTTGGGATTATCTTTCGCAAACCGTATATCCATGCCACCTCCAGACATGATAACAAGAATCAAAGGTCCCTTGGATACATTTGCAACCTCGGATATTAAAAGCGATTGCTGTCCTGGGAGAGTAATATCAATCCTGTCCAAGGCCTCTGACTCAATAGATTGATCTGAACCCATCACCAGAACTACTGCATCAGATGAAGTTGCGATTTCCTTAGCTTCCTCAACTTGAACATTGCCACATGCCACACTGTCACAGCCGGGATGGTAAACTGTTGCAACTGAGGCCGTTAGGCCTTGCAAAGGAGTAGTGTATTTACAGGGAATCCCTGCAAATAATTCCCAAGTAAACAAGAAATTCCACAAAAATCTTACATCAGAATATTTATGAATTCATATTGAAAAAATAGAACTAATAAGAGTAAAATTTACCTTCATAGTTTCCAATCATGGTCTTAGTTACATTAGCATTGGGGCCAATTACTGCCAAGGACTTAATGGCAGCGGGAGATAGAGGTAATAATCCTTCGGTGTTTTTGAGAAGAACAGCGCCTTGTCGTGCAGCTTCACGGGCAAGTTCCTGGTTTGCGGGTGTGCACACATCTTCTGGACCAAGATTTCCATAAAGTTGCTTACTTGGGTCACCATCAAAGAATCCCAATCTCATCAGCGTTGCAATGTTGTTTGAAATGGCTCTGTCGATGTCTGTTTCGTTAAGTAGTCTACGATCTATTGCGGCTTGAATGTTATCGGTCAGGAAAGATCCACAGTTGAGATCCAACCCTGTAGAATCAAAGTGAACCATCATATCGATCAAGTCAGTAATTGGGCGTAAGCAAAACATTTGTATAAACTTTTGATTCCATTTGCTGGATACTAGGTATTAAGAATGTTAAAAGTACTTGATTTTTGGATCTGTTTGCAAGACTTTTGAGATTTAGACGACGTCTTCTAACTAATCCAAGATCAAAACTACCAACTCAATCACACATTACACACCAGATTGTATAGCCAAAGCTGCAGTCTCTTCTGGAGTTTTGGTATAGTGCTGGGAATAGAACATCTCTTTCAGAGAATCACAATCAGAAACAATGTACCTGCAAACAAACCGAAAACGAGAAAACTTATCCATAAGCAATACAGTTCAAACTTCAAAGCTTGAATATTACGGTTGGAAATTATCAACACGACAAATACCCGTCAAGTTTCCATTCGCCTCGAATCACCCCGGCCAAGAGGTCAAAACCGCCACAAGTTGGCCTTCCATTAACTTGATTATACGAACACATCACACTCGCAACATTCCCATCAACAACACAGCTCTTGAACGGGGGCTGAAACGTATCCTCCAAATCTTGCTGTGTAACCTAAAACTCACACAGAACATTCAACAAACACCTTACAGACAATCAGAATTCATAAACATATGAACAAAATTCATAATTTAATCCATCAAGAATTAATTACCATAGCATTGAATCTGTATCTCTCGAATCCTTTCCACTTATCCAAATCATATGCTGTATAATGTTTACAGCAAGCAGCAACTTTGAGTCTGTTTTTGTCGCCATCATCTCTTTGCTGCAAACCTCGTACATATGCTACGGCGTACTTGCTGGAAAGCAATGGGTCTTCTCCCGGAGTTTCTTGGCCTCTTCCCCATCTGGGGTCTCGGTATATGTTAACATTTGGGGACCAAAACGTTAATCCAGTTAATCCAACATTGTACATTGCTCTTGCCTCAGTGGAAACCACCTGCACCCATTACAAACTTTTTCAACGCCCCTCATGCATAATTTGATTGTCATCTCAAAGATTAGGGAGAAATTTAATTGATCATTAAAAAAATATATATATAATGGTGTGTTAATTAATATAGTATCTACTATCTAGTCGTGCAAATATATGAAAATTCAAATCAAGAAAAGACCTCGAATACATGTCACACAGTTTTAAATCCCTGCATGCTCTATGTTACCAACGTGCTTGAAAACTGTTGAGAATTTAGAGCCTATCTGATATCACTAAAACCTGAAATCAATTTTTTGACCAAATAACGTGGGTCCCAATGGATACTATTTTGGAGGAAATATATGTGAAAATAGCCCACAATTGTTGACTTCTCTACTTGATTTATTACGAATTTACTAATTCGCCCCTCTATTTAATAATTCCATACACACAAGAAAAGGTAAAATAGAACTTACAAATATATTAAATGGAATGTGGGCCCAGAATAGCCCACAATATTTTTCCTCCAAAATATGTTCGGTAGAATTTTTGGCAAAACAGTAGATTTTTTTGAGCTTGAAGTTTTAGACTTTTCAAATTTTGAATGTGAAATGATCCGCTTGTTAGGTGTAGTTTTTTTTTTTTTTTTTTTTTTCCTTTTCAAAAAATGGGTTTTTTTTTGTCTATTTTTACACTTTTAAAAAAAATTGTAATTTAAAAAGTTTGAAAAATCAAAAATAGTAAACAAAAAAATAGATTATTTTAGATAAAATGGAACCGAACAAGTCCTTAATCAAAACAATTCTATTTCAAAATAGTAAAAACAATACATTCATTTCACCTTCAAAATTTTAAAAAATCAAAATTATCAAACCAACAAAACAATTTGATAGATTATTACCCTTATTATATAACAATTATCTATCTCGCGTTGCGTGATAATTTTCAGCCAAAATTTAGTAGATCCATCTAAGACCTTCTAATTGAGATATGAATCTACAGTAGGAGACATCAAACATCCACTCTATCAGGTCGGTTCGTGGTTGAGGATTATATGCATTACCTTTCCAATGATCTCAAACAAGGATTCATTGAAACTTGCTGCAGTGAGAATGACCTGAGGGAAGCTAGTAGCAGCAGGAACCGGGTTGGCAAAATGGGTCCCGAAACCATAAAATGAGACTCCATGTAAAGCCTCAGCCCACCATTCGTATTTTGGAATTCCAAGCCTCCTCACTCCGTGTGAACCATTTACCAGGAACCCTAACTTCTCCTGTATTGTCAGTTTCTTCACTAAATCTTCCACCCGGGTTTTCACGTCCAGCAACGAATTACAGAACGCGAAATTCTTTACCTCAGGAATTCTCGAAACATCACAGGCAAAACCCGGGGATGTCTGAGCTAAAACAGGCGAAAAATGGTGGAAAATGATGCAGAGCATGGGAAAATAGTGTGAAAATGAGTAGGGTAATTTTGAAGAGATCATTTTGAGTTCCCTGCAAAGATAAAAAATAAATAAAGTAACTGTGACGTGAATGTGGGAATTATGTAACAAGCTTGGGGTTATAATTTATAGTGATCAAGTTTACTAGAGTATTACTGTTAAAGGCAAATGAATACTTGAGATTAGGGACGAAGCCATATTTTTTTGGAAGAGAGACTATTATTAAAAAAAAAAAAAAAATATTATACTTTAAGACTGAACTACTATTGAAAAAAAAATTTACATTTCAAAAATTGATTTTTTTTAGAGTGGGACCAGACTATAGTTTGATCCACCCTTATCTCCGCTTCTACTCGACATGACATCATTTAGTATGTGAAATATTATATGATTTCTAGTAATCTAAGTTTGGCGGAAACAAAAATAGAAAATATGATGCAATATTACACCAAAATGTTTGCTAGAAACCAAAGTTACGCGAAAATACAAATAGAAAATGTGATGCGATATCACACCAAAATGTTTGCTAGAATTTAAAAAATGCGTTCAATACAAAAATACTACTCTTTTCTAATTTTATGTGCAATTATAGTTAATCGGTGATGGATGATAATGTGACTGCTCTTGTTTCTACACCAAAATTCAATGATTTTGTAAAAAGAGGATAATACGAGTACCTGAAAACAAAAATTAATAACTTCATTTTTGGGTTAATTACACTAATGGTCCTTATTCTTTCAGGTTTGTAACGATTTCATCCCCATTCTTTTTTTTTTAGCAGATATCATCATCATTCTTCCATTTATACTCATAGATGGTCCCCAAACCACTATTTTTCACTATTCTCACAATTCTTGGACAATTTTACCCTTTGACTTAAATAAATTAAAATGATAAGAAAAAAATACAATGAAAATATTGCAATTGAGCTCTTAACCTTTTCAAAAGTACAAATAAATCCTAAACTATTTTATTTTATTCAGATAAGTGTTCCACCACACCCCACCACCTTACCTTTAAAAATTATTGGGGAAACTATTCCCAAAGCAAAAAGCCTTCACTCTTATCAACCACCACAACCTCCTGACGTTGGTGGTTTCACGCACAACACTGTGGTTGTTGAATCCTTTTCTTCACCTCCTCCTCACATGTCGATCTCAATCATCTTCCTCTGATGGACCACATCGCCTCAATCACCCATCGCCTTGATCGTAAAACGCCACATTCTCTTACTCCTCCGCTTCGCCGTGGGTGGTCCATTTGCAGAATTATTGAGAGTCGACGAGGAATGTGATGACTCGCCGCCGGCATTGCGGCGGAACCTCTCGTCACTGAGCGATAACTAGCCGACATACTGTATAAATCAGTATAATGTATACAAATCAATTTGGATGCTGAATTTCTCTAATTAAACATACAATTAATGAATGAAAAATTGTTGAAGAAAATCTGGACATGAAGGAAATGGAGAAATGAACCGATTGCTCTGTGTATAAATTTATGTCCGGGAGAAAAAAACAATTTTGATTCAGTGAATGTCAACGTCATATCACTTGGATTTGAGAAGGCAGACCGATCTACAAGCTCCGGCCAGGGTCGACTATTGGAAAGACCAGAGCGGACGATACCGGAGATTTGGAAAAATAGTGAACGGACGGCGGAGTTCGTGACGGCAGATTGTTGAGTGGTGGTGGTTGTGGCATCGGTAGTATGTTGAAGATTAGAAATTGGGAGAATTACTGGAGTGGAATTAGCCATTTTTTTCGGTGGTTTGTTAACAGGCTTTTTGCTTTGAGAACAGTTTCTCCAATAATTTCCAAAGGTAGGGTGGTGGGATGGGGTGGAGAAAAACACTTATCTGAATAAAATAAAATAGTTTAGGATTTATTTGTACTTTTGAAAAGGTTAAGGGCCCAATTGTAATACTTTCATTGTATTTTTTCTTATCATTTTAATTTATTTAAGTCAAAGGGCAAAATTGTCCAATAATTGTGAGAATAGTGAAAAATAGTGATTTGGGGACCATCTATGAGTATAAATAGAAGTATGGAGATAATATTTGCTAAAAAAAATAATAGAGATGAAATCGTTACAAACCTGAAAGAATGGGGACCATTAGTATTATTAACCCTTTATTTTTTAACCATTTTTTTAGTAAGAACTTTGTGTTTGGTAGCTCATTTGCTGGCAGAAACAGAGTTGTATTTTTAGGGGTTTTTTTTTCTTCTGGAAATTAATAATTGACCAATAAATGGCATAGTGGAAGGTGATAGATACAGTAACGATGTGCATATATATATATCTTTTTTGTAATTTAACTTATAAGTAAGTTTCATAATTATATAATTTTTTTTTTTTTTTATAAAAACTGAAAAGTAGCTAGTAAATTATAATGAAAGTAACTCTTAATATCAAAAAAAATATCTTTTCGTTTCATAATCTTCTGTTATATATCAAAACATAGACAAATTAATCCTAGATTATAGATGGAGCCAAATAGGGCTTTCATAAAACTTAACGTGTTAGTGAATGATTAAACATGTCTAGGCTAATTTTAGTGTTAATCCGAACTAATAACAAAAACAAATATAAATTTTATGCATTCACACTCCCAAGCACACATATGTACAACTGACATTATTGTCACGTTGATTACTGCTAATCACCAATTGTATAATAGCATTATCCCACACAAAAAAATAAGTATAAAAAAAAAAAGAAGAAGAAGAAGCTAACCTCACTCGTAGGCACCATCCCATTTTGCCATTTCTTGATCAATTATTTATTTCTAGAAAAAAGAAAAAAAAAAACAAAATACAGTTGTCTTTGGACTCACCCAAAACGATTATTATTTATATATAATTGTACAGAAACTTAGAAAAAGCTAATATTTTTTTCTCGACGCATTTTGAAAGTTAAAATTTCAAAATTTACAAAATGTTTTGTCAATTTAAAAAGAATTTTGTTTTAGAAATAATTCAGAAAGTTTCAAATCTTTACAAAAAATGTTAGTTTGACTAATTGTCTTAAATTTAATATTTAGTTAATATTAAATTCATTTGTTGAGATTAAATATTTAATATTAAATTATTAATTATACTTAGAATAATATTTTTTTCAATAAAACGTTTCTATATCAGTCTTTCACATTGTATTATATTTCATCAAGCGACCATATTCAACTTTAAATAACTAGCTAGAACATTAATATAGTAGTTAATGACAAATATTGTAAAACAATTATTGAGGTTTGAGATAATGTAAAACAGTTATATATTGAAGTTTTATGGCGGGTAAATAGCACAAAACGTCCCTACCTATTGAAGTTATTGTGGAAAACGTTCATACCTTCTAAATTTTGGCACTTTCACCCTTACCTACTGGATTTCCTGCGCAAAACGTCATTCAGTCCAAAAATCAGCCATTAACATAGGGGTAAATTAGTCCAATCACTTTTTTTTCATATATATTACTTCTTTTAAAATTGGGGGGCTTCCCATGCAATTTCCAAAATTGCACGACAGACTCCCGTCCCCAAATCTGAAAAGCTGAAACCAGTGGAAACCATTGGCGCCCGTAATTAGGAATCTTTTTCTCTATTTCAAATGGAGTTACGATCATAAATTAGAAATTTCACAAACCCTCTCAAAATTCAAATATTGGGAAGAAATAAACACGAACAGAACATTTGTTTGTGATGCTACAAAATATGAGAAAAGAAAAATGATTCTAATGAAATTTCAGTTCTATAATCACTTATACACTCATGTTGCCAAAATGGCACTAACTTATAATTGGAGGCATTATGACATTTGGACTGATGTTTGCTTACTCTTTCTGTAACTGATAAGATTTACCTCTCTCGGAACTGGAGGATTCATGTTACAGTTCCTAGACAGTGGTGGTGGTGGTATGAATATATGAATGTAAAAATCAAATGAAAAGATATCACTACAGGTTATTGGAAAGAGCTTGTTTTTCAACCAAGGTTGCGTATATGAGCTCGTTCCAGGCATCAAGTACCCCGGGAAGACACCAATGGCTGCAATCTTGTCGCCTGGTGGAGACCTTCTTCTCGGCAGTCACATTCTTCCCATAAACTGTAGTACTACGGCGGAGGTGAAGCTCTCGCCGGATAGTTGGGGGTTGGTCGAGCAATGGAGTTGGGGTTAATTACGGATTCGCCATTTAAAATAGAGAAAAAGATTCTTAATTACGGGCGCTAATGGTTTCCACTGGTTTCAGTTTTTCAGATTTTGGGACGGGGCCTGCCGTACAATTTTGGAAATTGCATGGAAAGCCCCCCAATTTTAAAAGAAGTAATATATATGTGAAAAAAGTGGTTGGACTAATTTACCCCTATGTTAATGGCTGATTTTTGGACTGAAGGACGTTTTGCACAGGAAATCCAGTAGGTAAGGGTGAAAGTGCCAAAATTTAGAAGGTATGGACGTTTTCCACAATAACTTCAATAGGTAGGAACGTTTTGTGCTATTTACCCTTTTATGGCATATTATATTGTTTTCACAAAATAAAACAATTATATATACACATAAGATATCAAATTTTCTTAAATAAGCAATTAATTAATTGTATTTCTATTTAATTAGAACAATACAAACACAATGTATATAACTATATAAAACAGAAACAAATGCAAACTCTCTGCAAACACCTCCCATCCCCCTTTTAAGAAAAAAAAAACTATCTCATAAGAAAGGCAGTCAATATTTTTTGGAGAAATGACAACTACTTAAAAAAAAAAAATTACACTTAAAAATATATACAAATAGAGTATTACTATTAAAGACACGTCAATTTCTAGCAATCTAAGTAACGCAAAAATGCAAATAAATACTCGACATGACATGATAAACTACGTGCAATATTAGATTAATTACTAGTAATCTAAGTTACGTGGAAACACAAATAGAAAGTGTGATGCGATATTACACCAAAATGTTTGCCAGAAATCTAAGTTTTGCAAAAATGCAAATAGAAAATGTGATGCGATATTACACTAAAATATTTTCCAGAATTTAAAAAATGGGTTCAAAAGAAAAATGCTAGTCTTTTCTAATTTTATGTGCAATTATAGTTAATAATTGGTGATGGATGATAATGTGATTGCTCTACACCTAAATTCAATAATGTTGTGAAAATAGGATAATACAGTACCTGAAAGTGTTTTTCTTTTTCTTTTTTTTCCTTATTTTACCATTTTATTTTGCAAGAAATTTTTGTTTGGTAGTTCACTTGCTGGAACGAAGAGAGTTGTATTTTTAGGGTTTTGTCTGGAAATTAATAATTGACCAATAAATGGCAAAGTGGAAGGTGCATGATAGATACAGTGTCGATGTGCATGTATATATAATTTTTGTAATTTAATTTATTTATTTTTATCAAACTGAAAATTAGTAAATTATAATAAAAGTAACTCTTACTATCAAAATAAATATTTTTTTTGTTTCACAATCTTCTCGAAGCCGAATAAAATAATTTTTCTACTGATATTTTTATAATACATTATATATCAAAACATAGACAAGTACTAGATTGTAGATGGAGCCAAATAGGGCTTTAATAAAACTTAATGTATTAGTGAATGATTAAATATGTCTAGACTAATTTTAGTAGTAATCCGAATTAATAACAAAAACAAATGTAAATTTTTTGAATTTACACTTGCACCCTCCCTCATAGGGCTGAACAACGAAATCGTCAAACCGTAAAACTGAATCAAAAATGCCTTTTCGAAACTGTTGGTTTGGGTCCACGTGGATCCATCAACGTTTTGGTTTTAAACCGAACCAAACCGCTTCGAAGTAGTTTAGTTTAGGTTTCAATTTTTCCAAATCATTTAAAATCAAAAAATCAAAAATCAAAAAAATTAATTTCAATTTTATTTAACTCAATTAAAACTAAATCCATCAATTATCCATATTAGACCCAACCTAATTAAACCAAATACCCAACTCAATTAAAATTCATCCATTATTCATATTATTGTTTCTCTCTCTATAGTTTTTTCTCGATCCCAATCGCCGCTCCCGAAACTCTTGATTTGCCTTCGCCTAAACAACCACTATATTCTAATTTTCTTTCACCAAATTTCATATGGGTTTTAAAGAGTAATTCGATCTGTAATTCAGGCAAATTCTCTATTTTCTTTGTAGCGATTCAGTTTATTTTCTGCCAGATTTTTAGATATTATATTAAATTGGTGACTTCATCATTAGCTCCATCAAAAGATGCTACTCAATCTGGTAGCCCAAGTCTTTTACAAACTCTTTTGGGTATTTCCAAACTCATTCCATCAATTTTAAAGCTAATCTTGTTCGAGAAGCTCAAGCTGAAAATAATGATTTTGTGGATTATTTAAATGATCGTTGTGAAGATTTGACCAACGAGCTTTTCGACATATTATTTTAGTGGAAATTGAATGCAATTAAGTACAAGATTGTCTCCCAAATTGTCAAAGATGTGTTAGCCATTCAAAAACCAACAATTTCTTCTTCTCTATTAGTGGTCAGATTCTTGATTCCTTTAGAAGTTTATTGAGTACAAAGATAGTTGAGGCGGTAATTTGCACTAAGAACTGGTTGCATAGTAACAAAGAATTTATATTGATTCGTCAATGTTTGAATGAGTAGAGGCATTAGATGATTCAAAGAAAGCTATAGCATATATTATCGTATTTGATATTTCTATTCATTTTCTTTTATTACTAGCATTATATCATTTAATTATAATTAATGAATGTATTTGATATATTCTTGTCTTTATGCTAATACTTTTTGTCTTTTATTAACACTAATATTTATGTTTTATTATGATATTGTAGACTAATATTTATGATTTAACTTGTTCAATATTTTTTATATTTATTTGCTAAACCGTGGTTTTACACTGAACCAAACTGTAAAAAGTGGTTTGGTTTGGTTTGGTTTCGAAAGTGAAATGGTTTGGTTTGATTTGAAAATTTACCACAAACTATTCAAATCGAACCGTGTTCACCCATACTCCCTCATACACATACGTACAATAGCATTGATATTAATATCACGTTGATTAGTGCTAAACATCAATTAAATTCAAGCATTATCCACTCCACCCCATCCCATGTCAAGCCACACCACACCACACCACACAAAAGCTAAGCTCACTAACTCGTAAGCAGGGGCGGAGGTGGGGAGGGGGGGTCCTGGTCTCCTGGGGGGGACTAGGACCCCCCAACTTTCTGGAAAAAAAAATTTTTTTTTAAATTTTTTTTTTTTTAAAATATTGTGTTTCATTCTACTATTTTGGAGGGAATATAGATTATTCTCAGTAAGAGTAGAGCCAATTAATTAATTGTAGCCCACATAAATGTTGATTTTTGGTTACTTTATTTATTACTAATTTATCAATTTGTCCCTCTATTTAATAATTAGATACACACAAGAAGGGTAAAATTGAAATTACAAATTTATTGAATAGAATGTGGGCCAAAATTTGTTTAGGATAAATTTATTTTTTCCAAAATAGTAGAATCAAACATGCTTTTAAGATTACTTATTCTTCTTAATAATCAACCAAAACAAAAAATAGTAAAGCCCAAACCCAGCAATGAAAACAAATAAAGTCCAATCTAACTCGAATTAAATTGGAATCATTCAATAATCAAGAAGAAAGTATTGAAGTTAGTCTTTTCAAGCAATCAGAACAAATACGAAGTGAGTATCGAATACGTTTAACTGCATGAATCGACTGTATTCAATATTTTCTTGTAAACTTTTTAAAGATTATGACATAAAAAAAATATTAGATTCTCATAAAAATTGACTCAGTAATCGTGGTTTAAGGAAAAAAAAAATCGGGAGCGCTGCCCCCGAACCCCCGAAAAGCTTCCCGACTCACCACTGTTTGAGGACCCCCCAACATTAAATTTCTGGCTCCGCCACTGCTCGTAAGCACTATCCCATTTTGCCATTTCTTAGTCAATTATTTATTTTGAAAAAAAAACATAAAATAAAATACACTTGTCTAAGACTTACCCAACAAAATTACTATTTATATATAAATGTACGGGAACTTAGAAAAAGCTAACCATTTTTTTTTCTTGACGCGTTTTGAAAATTAACAATTCAAAATTTAAGAAATATTTTGTCAATTTATAAAGAGTTTTCTAATTTTTTGTTTTTGAAATAATTCAGAAAGTTTCAAATCTTTACAAAAACATTTAAAGAAACCTTTAAATTTAACAAAAGAAAAAGGAATTATGTGTTCACTGCGCTTTAACTGAAAGAATAATGATATATCATCCATGGTAGATAATAATTTTGATACCCACTTGACATGTAGCATCACAACATTGATCACTTTTTAAAAAGTTTAAAAAGTTATAAACAACTTTTTAAAAAGCAACCAATATAGTGATGCGTACCATAATTATTAGCTACCTTGGATGCTATATTATCTTTTTTAATTGGAATTCACTTGATAGTGATTTTAACCATTTCCACACAAAAATGTACAAGTAATTAAGATTTTTGCCCAATCTCTAAATTTTTAGATGGCTCAATGCACCAAGTTAAAATATAAGTTTGACCAATTGTCTTAAATTTAAAATTTAATTAATATTAAATTCATTTGTTGAGATTAATATGTAATATTATATATTTATACTATAGAATAATATATTTTCAATATAATATATCCATATTAATTATATCAGTCTTTCACATTGCATTATATTTCCTCAAGTGACCATATTCAATTAACAAATAAGTCAAATCATCCTCCAATACCCATTGGACAAGTGTCCAGTGGACAATTCTTATTTGGCCCACTAAGGACATTAGATCATCCCCCTGAGATTTTATGACATCATTATAAAGAAATTATATTCTTTTATGATTATTGCATTAATTAATATATTTTTTTCACAAAATAAAAAAAAATGCGCATAAAATATTTATATGCATGAGATATCATATTTTCTTAAATAAGAAACTAATTGTATTTCTGTTTAATTAGACTCATACAAACATAATGTATATTATATAATTATATACATTAAGGGTGTGTTTGATTCCTTTTATTTTCCATGGAAAATGAAAATTTTTCACCTATTTTTCAGCTTTGATCTGTTTGATTGGCAAAATTTTCCATGGAAAATGCATTTTCTCACCTATTTTCCATCTTTCGTTTGATTGAAACTTTTGATTTTCCATGGAAAATTTTTTCCATGTTTTCCACTTTTGGCCATATTTTCCTTGTTTTCAAGAAAAATATTTTTTTGGTGGGATAGGAGAATTTATTTTCCATGGAAAATTTGTTAACATTTTCCAATCCAAATTTTCTTGGTAATTCATTTCCATGGAAAATATTTTCTTTCCATCCAAATTTTCCACTTGCAATCAAACACAACCTAAGCCATAAATTTTATTTTTGGTACGTTATTTTATTTATATTTATTGCATTTTCTATATTATGGATTTTTTTTAAAAAAATGACTAGTGCAATTGAGCATACCAATGGACCGATTGGACAAAATTGTGGTTCCAATCAATTTCTCATGTCGCCAGTCTCACAACATGAGAAACCGGAGAAATTCAATGGCACGAACTTCAAGCGATGGCAAAAGTAAATGATATGCTTATTAGTTATGGGTTAGTGAAAAACTTGTGGAGGAAGCAATTTTAACTGCTAACTTTATTCTGAATAGAATTCTCCACAAGAAAACTGGTTCAATACATTATGAAGTTTGGAATGGAAGAATGACATTCTACAAATACTTAAAAGTGTTGGAGTGTCTAGTAAAAGTAGCTATTCCATGTCCTAAAAAGATTAAGGTCATGTTCGGTAGAGAATTTTCCCAAAAAAATCTATTTTTTTGCCTACAATTTTTGACTTTTCAACCCTTTTTACACTACAAACAATTTTGAAAAGTCAAAATTAACAAAAAAAAAAATCAATTCTTTCAAAAAAAAAAAAAACTCTACCGAACAAGCCCTAAGTTAGAGTTCTAAAAATCGGATATGCAATAAATAGTAGTGCTTGCAAATTTATTGTGCATAAATTTCACATAAGTGACATTTATGTCAATACAATTATTGAGTCTAGAGACGCCGAATTCTTTGAAAATGTGTTTTTCGATAAAAGAGATATTTTTTAAAATACTTAAAAGAAAACTCGTGACAATGCTCTTGAAAGTAATAAAAAATCTAAATCAAGAAAGAGTAAAAGAGAAAATATTGCTAAATCTTTTGATGCAGACTTTATATCTTTTGTGATAGCTGAATTGTATTAGGCAAGATATAGCTTACTCAGTAAGTAAACTAAATCAATATACAAGTAACCCTATCAATAAACATTGGGATGCATTGCTTAGAGTATTGAACTACTTGAAACACGCTAAAGAGTATTCATTATATTATGAAATTGTACAACCTAAAGGCTCAGATTAATTATATCAAATAGTGTACTATTCATAAAGTGGCATACACATATTCAAAAAAACGCTTTGAACCTATAAATAGGGGCTCCTAAATTCAATTTTTTTTTCACGAAATTAATTATAAATTATTGATTTTGTAAAAAGAGGATAATATGACCCGGATTTGGCAGCGGGTTAATGGGTCACCGGTTCAACACCGGGTTAACGGTTGAACCGGCGGGTCAATTCCTAAGTTTACACATTTAATTACTTTTAACTTATAATACAAAAATAAATAATTTTTTTTGTAAAATAGTGAAGACAACAAACTTTTCATAACAAGAATTATTAAAACAATTATAAAAAGTTATTAAATTGAGTTATATGGTCAATGCAAAAATTATCAAAACAATTTTTAAGCAACAAGTTTGAACGAAACACGATTCTAATACTTAAAACAATTATAAAAAATTCGGTAAGTGTGTCTTTGACGATCTAAAGTTGAGATGAAATCACATGTAATAACATATTAATTGTGAAGAAAAAAGAAAAAAAAATAAGAAAAAGAGTTGAAAAAAATATAAGAAAAAGAGCTGATGCAGATTGCTTAATGAATTATGAAAGTTTTTACTAGGTTCTTAGTTGAATAATTGTGAAGAAGATAATAATACTTTAGATTTACGACAGCCACTAGAAGACAAAGAGTTGAATTTGAATGTTTTTTAGTTTTTAAATAATTAAGAAAAAAAATAAAAAGAGACCCGGGTTTACCACTAAAACCTGGGTCACCGGGTTGCACGGTTTTTTTTTGGTTTATTCGATTTTTTTCAGGTCATGTCCTTGTTTGGTTAAATGAAGTAACCGGACCGGTCTAGTGTCCGGGTCACCGGGTCACCGGTCGAACTGACCGGGTCGGTCCGGGTTTTATAACTATGCCTGGAAGTTTTTTTTTCTTATTTTACCATTTTTTTTGTAAGAAATTTTTGTTTGGTAGCTCATTTGCTGGCACGATGACAGTTGTATTTTTAGGGTTTTTTTCTGGAAATTAATAATTGACCAATACATGACAATTTTCACAATCTTCTCGAAACCAAATAAAATAATTTTTCTACTTGTTATAGATATTTCATAATACGTTATATATCACAACATGGACGAGTCCCATATTATAGATGGAGCCAAATAGGGCCCTAATAAAACCTAACGGGTTAGTGAATGATTAAACATGTCGAGACGAATTCTAGTGTTAATCTGAATAAAATAATAAAAATAAATGTAAATTTTCTACGTTCACACTCCACCCTCTCTCTTATACACACACGTACAAAAAGAATTATGTTATGTAGCACTGACTTTATTTTCACATATATTGGTGCTAAAGCACCAATTTTGCAAAATAGCATTATTCCACGCATAAAAAGCTAACCTCGCTCGTAGGCACTATCCCATTTTGCCATCCTTGATCAATTATTTATTTCCAAAAAAACAAAAAACAAAATACAGTTGTCTTATATTCACTCAACATGATTTCTATTTATATAATTGTACGGAGACTTAAAAAAGCTAACCTTTTTTTCTGGACGCGTTTTAAAAATTAAAATTTCAAATTTTACGAAATGTCTTGTCAATTTAAAAAGAGTTTTCTAATTTTTTGTTTTCGAAACAATTCAGAAAGTTTTAAATCTTTACAAAAAATTTTAAGAGACCTTTAAACTAAATAAATAAATAAAATGAATTATGTGCTTTTACTGGAATTCACTTGATAGTGATTTTAACCATTTCCACACAAAAATGAACAAGTAATTAAGATTTTTGCCCAATGAAATTATGAGTAATTTTTTAGATGGCACAATGCACCGAGTTAAAATATTAGTTTCACTAATTTTCTTAAATATAATAGTTAATTAATATTAATTTCATTTGTTGAGATTAAATATTGTATTATTAATTATACTATGGAATAATATTTTTCCAATAAAAAGTTTCTATATTTATCCATATTATATCAGTCTTTAACATTGTATTATATTTCCTCAAGCCACCATATTCAAATTTTTTTTAAAAAAATACTTTGTAAAATCTACTGAGCTATATGTTTGAGATATTGTAAAACAATTATTGAGGTTTCATGACATGATTATAAAGAAATGATTCTTGTATGATTATTGCATTAATATATTCTATTTACAAAATAAAATAATTATGCGCATAAAATATTTATATGCATGAGATATCGATTTTTTTTTAAGTAGGCATGCTAATTGTATTTCTAATTAATTAGAATAATACAAACATAATTGCATAACTATATAAAATAGAAACAAATGTAAACTCTCTGCTAGAGTGCTAACCTCTCTCGTACCTAGGTATAGAGTAGCATATGTCCATACACATTGTTAATGTATCTATCAACATCCTTGTTGAGAAATATCTACAACAAATCAAACAAACGAAGTTTCTATCTACACTAACAATATTTCGGATTACAAAGATTAATAAGAATCAGAAAATTCCTTTTGTATGGCAACTGGTTGTTCTAAGGATTCGACCTTCATATCCTCTTTCTTCCAGTTCTCTTACAACTTTTAGGACTCAGAAAAATAGCCTTAGAACCATGGCCTAAACCATCCAAAAACATGAGCACAAGTCTCACCGAATCTATAGACTAAACCCCAAATCAACCAACTCATTTCTATCCTCACAGTAAACCATATAAACCAACATATGCAGTCAATAAATAAGAAAGTGATGAATGAATTTGGCCAAGGAGATAAGAAAGGAAGAATAGAGACGCTGAATTTTTTTCTCCAAAAAAAAGCTATACTACCAGATGAAAAATTCAGCAGCCAAAATGTAAAGGCTGACCACAACTGAATTATGTTGTACACACACAAAGTCAAAACCGTAGAAATGATCTCAGCCATTGGAAAACCAATGGCTGAGATTAACTCAAACAAGCACAATCTGGATGTTATCAAATTACCCCATCAATGTTTGCCATGTGGACAACCAGCTTAAATGAGGTTTAGGAAACACGTTTCTACCGTCTTCACCTTGGATTATAAACCCGTACTCAATGTTCTAGTTGCTCAGTGCTTATTCTTCTTTTTATTTGGTTATATAAATGTCTCACCATCGCTCTCACTTGCAAGGAAGAAATTAACCCAAGTCAATATTCAATTATGTCAAACAAGACTTGAATTTAACAACAAGTAATACTTTCGTACCTATATTAACTGGATTACAATCACTTAATATTTTAAACAATTCAACTTCACCTGAATTTAATTTCTCTCTTACAAAATGATACTTAACTTCAATATGTTTAGATCGTTCATGATAAACTGGATTTTTACTCAACACAAGAGTACTTTGACTATCAGTGTGCAAGCGTAAAGTGTCATGCAAAATATCTAATTCATAAAGTAAGCCTTTTAACCACATACCTTCTTTCACGGCCTCTGTTATAGCTACATATTCAGTCTCAGTGTTGGACAAAGAAACTAAGGACTGCAATTGTGATTTCTAAGATATACAACAATCACCCAAAGTAAAGAATGCAGTAGTTGATTTTATTTGATCACGATCACCGACAAAATCAAAATCAACATAATCATGTAAAGCTAATTTATCACAAGTATTTTCATATACCAAGCCTACATTTAATCTTCCTACAATATATCTTAACAACTATTTTAAACCAGCCCAATGAGGCTTCTCAGGGTTAGACATAAACCTACTTAGTAAACTAATAGAATAAGCTAAGTCCGATCTTGTAGTAATCATGGAATACATAACGGAACTAATTGCATTTGCATAAGGAATGTGTAACATTTCTTCCTTTTCTTCATTTGACTTAGGAGATTGATTTGAAAACAAAAGCATATGACCGGCTAAGGGAACATTCACACACTTAGCATTTTTCATACCAAACTTGGTTATAATCTTGTCAAGATAGTTTTCTTGAGTAATAGTTAGCCTATTTACACTTCACTACAAGAAAAATAGCTTTTTGCAACATCTAAACAACAACATTCATTAATTGTTTGTTGCTAAAAATGGTTTATAGCAACAATCATTAAAAGCATGTTGCCATTGGTTAACACAATTGAGATTTAGCAACAATATTTAAATGAACGTTGCCAATGCCTCCTTTTGCAACGTTCATAGTCCGTTACAAAAAAAAAAAAAAATTCATTTAACAACGTGCGCAGACCGTTGTCAAAAAATATCATATTTGACAACGTTCGTACACGTTGTTAAAATATATAATTTTTGAACATTTTGCAACGCTCAGTGCCTGTTGCTAATAATTATTTATAATATCATATTTTGCAACGTTTGTTGAACGTTGTTAAAACATATATTTTAGCAACCTGTTGTTAATAAACATAAATGGACCATTTTGGCACGTAAAATTGAACCCTTCCCGCTTATAATTTCACTTCTTTCAATCAAAATTTCTTTTTTCCTCATTCTCTTCCCAACCCTAACACACACGCACACACAGAAACACCCCATTTCCATTCCCAACCCCATCTTCACAGCCTTTCATTACAATTTTATTCCAAAAAATTTCAATTTCTACCTAAAGGTAACTTTTTTCTCTCTTTTATGTATTTATTTGTCATTTTGAATTGATTTCTGAAAAAAAATCGGCATTTTCCTTTTGGAGTGAGGATTTGAGGCTTGGTTGCAGTGCAGTTGGGTCTGATTATACAAAGAAAATTCACGATTTCCTTCAAACCCATTTGAGAACTACGCCGAGGAAGCTAAAGAATGGTGCCGGTTCATCGTTGGTGAACTCTGACGACATCTTCCCGGGTCAGAAATAAAGCTGCAGAGCTTCGAATCTGGGTTTTGCACTGTTTTTGTGTTGAATTTGAATATATTTTTCATTTTCCCTCTGTTTTTGTCCATCCAGGTGAACATGATTTTCTTGTTGACTTGACACACGATCAATTGGTTTATACAAGAAATTGGTTTATTTTGATTTGGATAACAAGAATTCTCAAAAACAAGATATGTGTTCCCTGGTTTTTCTCCAATTTTCTTCTCCATTCCTGACTTTATTATTATTATTTTTTGAAGTGTAGTGTATGTTTTCAGTCTGTTATTGATGTAGTGATTGGAAGTAGGTAATGCAAAGGAACGAAAATTAGTATGGACAGCACCAAATGAATAATTTTGTGGAGAAGAGCTTGGAGATCATTTCATCAGAACATGTGCCTCCAATGTGTTTGTAATTTTGCCAGAGAGAATTTATTGAGTCATTTTGCCTTTTGGTTGATATGAAAAATTAAGCAGTGTTCTTCAACTTGAAAAGTTTGTACAAAATCCATTTTAATTGTTGATTGGATTGACTGAAATTTTTGCTGATAATTGATTGGAGCTTACATCACTAAAATCAATGATTTCTGCTCCTTTTTGTTTGTCATGTTTTTCAATTCTAAGTGTTTTCCCAAAATCTGTATACATTTCATTGATTTATTCTAACACATTTTCCTTCTTCCTTAAAATATTACTCATATGCTACTATAGAGATAAAAAGAAAAGTAAATTCTTCGAGGGTATTGTATATCTCTCACTTTAAGGCTGTACAAAATGTGGTGCAGCTGCATAAAGCAAGCAGTAATGATGCCTTAGAGGAAGTTTCAGCTTTAGCTTCTTCAAATTCATGCTCCATTGAAGAAGTAAGGAACATAAATTGTTTTCTGTTACTGCCTGAACTATTTTACCATATTTTGTATCTATTTCTCACATTTCCTTTTTAACAATCTTTTGCGTAGTTTTTAGATGTAGGTGTTGTTGAAGCAAATTCAGTTTTTGATGATCTTCAGGATGCTTTATCAAGTCACCAAGGAGAAACAGCGCATTTGGCTAGAGAGCTTCGCCAGGTTTGCATATATACTCTACTAGCATCTGGGTGCACGCGATGCATTAACGTTTCATGTTTTTCAGTTGAATGAACAGACAGAAATTAGACAATAAGTCAGTTCTTTTCAAGATTGCAGTGGCTAGTTGTTTTATATATTAACAACTTGTGGTTTATTTGTCTAACTTTTCAGTGAATCCTTTAATTTTGATTTCCTGCAGAGATTTACTTCTAGTATTGAGCACTTGATAGTTGATAAACACCTCAGAAACCATTCACGAATTTCTTGATAAGCTTCTGGAAGAATCAAAAAGTCTTGAAAGGCATGCAATTGAGGTTGATGAAATTCTGTTGAAGAGTATTGTTGAATTTCAGAAGGCTTATGAGGTATATTATACTAAAACGTCCATTCCAAAGTGTAATGTTCTCTTATTTGTCTCAATTTTTTCTCTAGGCATTGAATTTCTTATTTTGAAGTGTAATTATCTCTATGTTCAATAATCCATACAAAAACTTGGTCTTATAAATCTTAGCAGATGATGCCTTTTCGCTTCAATTTAGTATAAATTTCTGTTTCTTGGATGTAGTTTTCATGCGAATTGTTGGTCTGTTTGACAGGATTGAATGAATCTCGTGGAACATTGGCTTCCAGTGTTGATTGGTTGGAAAGAAAGTGCAACTATGGACACGTATTGTAAATCACTTTGCACGGAGCTGGAAGAAACATTCTTGAGAATTATATCTACACTCTCCGTGTCAGATGCACAAGAATTGTTGCAGCAATGTCTCGGTTTTGCTATTCAAAATGTTGGAGACTTCCCTCACTTGGTCACTGCTTTTACCACTTGGTTTCGTCGCGCAAACAGATCTCCACATCCCGACGACTTTGGTCAGTGAAACACGGTAGTATTTCGTAGTTGCGTTATTTTTTAGATTTAGCACATACAACTCATATAGCTAAGGAATTATTTGTGTTTAAACATTCATGAAAGAAAATTAGTTAAGCTTTAAAATTTCCACAGTAACTGCTGACTGATACTTTTAAGTTCATAAGCACTCCTGAATTCATTCTACAGTGTATGATTCAGAGGCAGTTCAACTTGTAAATGAACTATCATGGGTTTTGCTAGCTGTTAAAATTATGGAAGAACTCGTGTTTAGTGTTTCTGTTTGTGGAAATATTTTCATGTTTTTGAGAGATGTTTACTTCTGGAAAAACTAGTGGCTATATATCAGTGCTTGCGTTTCAGTTTAGAATTCTGTGTCTATATTAGTGGTGTCAAATGGGCAACCCACTTTGAACCGGCTGGGCTATTTATGGTCGAAGAAAATTGGGGCCCCGAATGTCCCATCCTCCACGACTGTGGGCCACCAAATAGTTAGTTTTTACTTATTTTTATTTCTTTTGCTATTTAGAGCCCGTTTGGTAGAGTTTACAAACTAGTTTTGGATATATGTGACATTTGCGCTTTGTAAAATTTTAGGTATTTAGAGCCCGTTCTAGAGCTCTACGACAAATCTAAAACTCTACAACAAAACTCTTCAAAATCTTCAACTGGTAGAGTTTTAGAGCCCGTATATTTATATAGTGACATCACTATATAAATATATTTCGTAGAGTTTTGGATATATCAACCTAAAATCTTCCTCTTTTAGTTTTGAAATATGTGACTCCTGTGATTTAATACCTAGGCCCTTTTCTCCCTTTGTCTTGCCTTGGTTTGGTTTTGAATCTTCTGCATGTTCTCTATCCAGTGCAAACACTGCCGAAACAGCTCTGAAGCAGTGGCAAAGAACACAAGAATCTTTGAATGACATGGGAAGTCAACATGCAGCAACAATTGCTTCACATTTTAGGTTAGTCAATATACTTTGGAGGCTTTTTTCAGTTGTCAGTTCTAGATAGGTTCTGAAAGATGAACAAAATTCAACAGTCATTATTGTATTTTAGCTTGCGGCACATGTTTTTCCATTTTCCTTTGTATTTCCTGGTTTCAAATAGCTGCAACTGACTGTTGTCTTCTAAATTACCTATGTGTGGTGCTTATCCCTTTGAGAGCCAACTTTGTGTAATCATATCCATTTGTTTTTGTTTCTTTTTGTTTTAGGAGCATTTGTGATACAAATGAACAACTTGATACCGAGATTAACTCTGCAAGAGTTACGGCTGAAGAAGATATCACAAAGAACAGTGAAAACATTGTCCAGTGTCTCGGTGGTAAGTTTTCTCATTAATCACTATTTCTTCCTGCTTTAAATTATGCGAAGAATTTTGCACCAAGTATTATTCTGTTTTCATATTCCTTCTAAATACTCGCTGATAGTGTTAGAGTACAAATAAGTAAATTTAGGTTTGTCTCAATTCATTCCTCAAGTCAATGTGACATCATATACAAGCGTTGAAAACATCTGCAAGACCAAGATTAGTGTCATCCTGCTCTGCACCATATGCAAAGATCTTCCAAGAATATAAATAGTCTTGTTTCTATTTTGCAGCAATCCAAGTTTGGACATTGGTGATCAGTCAGGAGCCGTGAACTTGAATCTTCGAACAATAAATATTTGACGTTACGGATTCCTTGATTCGGAGTGTTAGTTATCAAGTTTGTTTTGCTAGATTTTGGTAGATTAAATGTACAACATTGTAAAAAACTTTTAGGACATGTCTGTTTTGTTAGGTTTGGTTCAAACTATGTATGTTTAAAGAAACTTGTAGGCTATATTTTGTATGACAAATTTCATTAATATTGTATAAATTCCAATTAAGCGTTGATGTGGTGTATAGATTGAGTTTTATTATATTTACAATGTAATTTGTATTTAAATGGTTGAGAAAGTAAATATACAGGAATATATATAAAATATTTTTCAAAATAATAGATAAAAAAACCCAAGGTAAAAACAACGTGCACAAGAACGTTGTTGAAAATGAATGACAACATAGGTAAATGCAATATTCAAATATACGTTGCTAAAACTAAATGACAACGTTCAATGAACGTTGTTAAAAACTAAATGACAACGGACATTGAACGTTGTTAAAGACATAAGTAAAGGCAACGTTCAAATATACGTTGCTAAAATTAAATGACAACGTTCAATGAACGTTGCTAAAAACGAAATGACAACGGATATTGAATGTTGTTAAAGACATAAGTAAAGGCAACGTTCAAATATACGTTGCTAAAATTAAATGACAACGAACAATGAACGTTGCTAAAAACTAAATGACAACGTATTTTTTTTTTAACAACGTGCAATGCCTGTTGCCGTAAATGGATACTTTTCGGCAACTTCAAAGGACGCAACGTACGGGTGAACGTTGCCAAAACTCTTTTGCAACATATTCTGCCCGTTGTGAAATGCTCTTTTTGTTGTAGTGCTTCTATCTCTTTTAATTACCATCCCTAAGATTTTCTTAGCTGTCCCTAGTTATTTCATTTCAAATTCAGCTTTAAGAAGATGCTTCATTTTACTTATTTCAATTTTATTGTTACAAAAAATCAATATATCATCAACACAAAGCAGTAAATACAAATTACAGCCATGTTTCAGATTTTTAAAGTACAAACAAGCATCGTATAGTTTAATCATATAAGCGTCGAATTTCTTATACCATTGTCTAGGAGACTGTTTAAGTTCAGACAATGATTTCTTAAACAAGCACATTTTCTCAAAATTCCCTTTTACTTCAAACCTTTGAGGTTGGGCTATATAAATGATCTCCTCAAGCTCTTGATAAAGAAAAGTAGTTTTAACATCTAATTGTTCTAATCTCAATTGAATTGAGCAACTAGAGCTAAAATTACTCTTATCGTTTTATACTTGATTACAAGTGAGAACACCTCGTTGTAATCAACACCTTCAAGCTGGGCAAAACCCCTAGCCACTAATCTAGCTTTATACCTAGGTAAATCATGGGGGTTTACACATTTTTTGATTTTATAAAGCCACTTACATTGGACCACTCTTTGACTTTCAGATTTGTCAACCAATTTCTAATTCTCATTTTTAATGAGGGAGTTCATTTCTTCTCTCATGGCTTCTATCCAACTCTTAGACTTAGGACACTCTATGGCTTCTTTGTATGTTAATGGTTCCAAATTCTCTATAGCTTCACCTGAAGCTAAAACATATTCAATAAGGTTCAAATAGCTATATCTTAAATTTGGTCTAACCTCTATTCTTTTCCTATCTCTAGCAAGTTGGTAATCTTGAAGATCTACATGAGTTTCGCCTAGAGTAGGATTTTTATGTTCATTAAGATCAGGTTGTTGTTGCTACTGGGGTGATTCAGGTGTAGTTTCTTCAACATCAATTTATTGAGGTCTTACACTAGGATCGACACCAAGATGTTTAAATTTATGTGTCTCCACCTCAATTTAAACATTCTTGACTTGTGGTTGCTCATTAGGTTCATTTTCAATTTTAAGACAATACATTTCCATTTCATTAAAGAACACATCTCGACTATTAATAATTTTTATACCTTTTTCACCTAAAACCCATAACCTACATCCTTTTACCCCCCGCAGGATAACCTAACAACACACACATGATAGCTATAGCATCAATTTTTCCTCTGTTTGGTGAGCATAAGCTGAACACCCAAATACCCTAATGTGGGACAAATTTGGAGGTTTCCCACTCCATAACTCTTTTGGAGTTTTGAAATTAATAGCACTAGATGTTGACTTATTAATCAAATAAACAATAGTACATGCTGCTTCTCCCCAAAAGCCCTTTGCTAAACTAGAACTTATAACCATACATCTAACCTTATCCATAATAGTCCTATTTTAACTTCTCAGCCACTCCATTATGTTGTGGGGGTATGTCTCACTGTTCTATGTCTTTGAATTTCTTTTTCGACACAAAAAGAATCAAACTCTAGGTTACAAAACTCTAATTCATTGTCGATTTTTAGAGTTTTAATCTTGCTGCCCACTTGATTTTCAACAAGACAACCAAATTTTAAAATTTCTAAAGGTCTCATCTTTTGACTTTAAAAGGTACAACCAAGATTTTCTATTATAGTCATCTACAATAGACATAAAATACTTATTCCCACCATGAGTGGAATGTTTCTCAAGCCCCCACTAATCAGCATGAACATAAACAAGAGGTCTTTGTGCATTGTGTGCTTCTTTCCCAAAGCTAAGCCTACGAGACTTACTTAAGACACACGTTTCACAAAATGTCATTTTTGTCACTTGATCTTTTCCAAACAACTGTTGATCACTTAAAAAATTTAGCCCTTTGTTACCCATGTGCCCCATTATATTATGCTATAGCTCAATTCTATCCTCATTGACTGAGAAAGAACTCGAGCCATTTGCCACTTGTACCTCACCATGTAAGTAGTACAAGTCATGCTTCTTAGGACCTTTTATAACAACTAAAGAACCCTTAATAACTTTTAGTGTGTAATTATCAGATTTAAACATGTGACCCTCATTCTCAAGAACACCTAAAGATATTAAGTTTCTTTTTAAGTTTAACACGTATCTAACACTGTACATGGATCTAATAATGCCATCATGAATTTTTATAGAAATATCCCAAATCCCATGAACTACACAAGAGTTATATCACCCATGAAGACTTTTCTAGGCTCAATCTATTCATAATTAAACAACCAGGCCCTAACGAGACACATATGAAAAGTGCAACCGAAATCAAGAATCCACTCTTGATTCATCTCACTTTCACTCACTGTCATAACATGAAAGCTACTAATTTCAGCTTCTAAAGCTGCATTATTTTGTGGTTCTAAAGCCTGATCTTTTTGCTTATTCTTAAAATCATAGCAATCTCTTTTAAAGTGTCCTAATTTTTCATAATGATAACACTTTTTATTGCTCTTGTCTCTAGACTTAGACCTACCTTTGGACTTATCCATATTCTTCTTATTTTGACTATGATTTTGATCATTCTTTTCTGACATACCCCTCACATACATGCTTTCTTCTTTAAGTCAATTTTTTGACTTATTTCTTACCTTTAACTCCTTAGACCTAAGGGCATCAATAACAATAGTTTAAGTTAAAGTGTTCCTAGCATACTTTATTGCATTTTTTTACATCTTTATACGAATCAAATAAAGAATTTAACAAAATTATAGCCAAATCTCCATCATCAAATTTCTTATCATTATGTACAAGGCTCTTTACAATAATGCTAAAATCACTCAAATTAGATTATAAATGTTTACTTGCATCTATTTTAAAGCTAAACAACTTTTCAAGCAAGTAAATCTTAAATAACGTATCTAAAGATTTCCAAAGATCTCTAGCAGATATTTATTCATCTATTTGCCTAACAATATTATCAGATAAATACAATATGATACAACTATAGGTAATTTCATTCATATCATTAATTTCATCTGATTTTGATTTCAAATCATCTGAAAAAGTTTCTAGATCATCAATGGCTTTAGAAATCCTTTGTTGAACCAGAATATCTTGCATTTTTTGCTTCCATATAGAGTAATCTTCATTTCCACCAAATTGGTTTAATTCAACCCGTGAACCCATTTTCAGTTCAGCAAAATGAGAAAATACTCTAGATGTTGATGTTTGATTCCTTTTGAAACCAGAATCAAACATAAGCAAGAGAAATGGTTTAATAAAATAAATTTTTCACAAGAAACTTATCACACACAAATATTAAATAATCAGATTTTTAAATGAAATTATTCTTTTAAGATTTAAGATAATGAATGCCAGAACATTTAATAATGATAGATCCAAAACATCTTGAATCAACTATCACAAGCAATTGTCTCAGATTTAGAACTATATCTCAAACATGCTGAAAATATCTCAAATTTAAAAGAATTAAAAAGAATTAGAAATATACACATGCTGAAAATTTTTAGAAATATACACATGCTTAAAATTTTCTACTCATATAAGCATATTTTCACAATTGCACTTTTAACATAATACAATCAGAATTTAAAGTAAGGAGGTTTAGAGAGCGCAAACCGAGCGAACAAATTTGACTATTCGTATTTTCAAGAGAGATGCAAATTTCTTTCGAAGACCAAAATAATAAGAAGAATCTGAAACACTATCATACAACCCATTCCCGTTTGATTTCTTCCCCCAAGAATATTTAGGGCTCTGAAACCAATTTTGTTAAGAAATATCTACATGAAATCAAACAAACGAAGTTAAAAATCTACACTAACAATATTTCAGATTACAAAGATTTATAAGAATCAGAAAACTTCATTTGTATGGCAACTGGTTGTTCTCAATTGAATGAAGGATTCAACCTTCATACCCTCTTTTTTCCAGTTCTCTTGCAACTTCTAGGGCTCAGACAAATAGCCTTAGAACCATAGCATAAACCATCCAAGAACATGAGAACAAGTCTCACCATTAGTAGACTAAACCCCAAATCAATCAACCTATTTCTATCCTCATAGTAAACCATATAAACCAAAATATGCAGTCAAGAATGAGAAATGGATGAATGAATTTGGCCAAGGAGATAACTGAAGAAAGGAAGAACAGAGACGTTGAATTTTTTTCCCAAAAAAAAGCTGCAGTACCAGATGAAAAATTCAGCTGCCAAAATGTAAAGGCTACCCACACTTAATTCTGTGGCACACACACAAAGTCAAAAATGTAGGAATGATCTCAGCCATTGGTTAAAACCAATGGCTGGCTGAAATTAACTCAAACAAGCACAATCCGAGTGTTATCACATTAATCAATGTTTGCCACGTGGACAACCAACTTAAATGGGTTTAGGAAACACGTTTCTACAATCCCACTTTGCCATTTCTTGGTCAATAACTAATTTCCAGAGTAAAAACTTTAAATACAACTCTCTTCCTGCATTTAAATGAATCTCTAGTTTATGGCGTGAACAATGGGAAAAATTAACCATTGGCCACCGAACTTTAACCAGATTACTACTTAACCACCCAACTTTGAAAGGTATCTCAATGCCTACTCTTCTTTGAAAGGAAAAAAAATACATCGTAACTTTTATTGTCCAATACAAATTATTATTTTTTTGAAAAAAAGAAGAGAATTGAAAGAAGATTATTCACATTAACTAACAAAAATCATAATCACAAATACAAATCTTCAAATGCAGTCTTTATGGATATCACAAACTACATAATCACCTTCAAATAAAACAACCGTAAACTTTAAATTAGACTTTAAATAAGCTGAATAAATTGTTGGTGGAATGTCAATTACTATTAATCTTATAACTGACCAAATCCGTTCTCACAATTCAAAGAAAATATTTTCAAAATTCATTAATTCAATATAATAAATGGATATTTATCATTTTCATTTTCTAAGGACTATATGTGATTATAAATGTTAAATTAGGAATTCAATTATAATATTAACTTAAGGAAAATTTAGGAAATAAAAAATATTAATGAGGAAATAATTGTCTAAAAATATTTCTCCATTTAAGCCTCTTTTAGATTAGTATAGATTAAATATGTACAACAATGTATATGTTTTACTTTTGAAGAATAAAATGTGCATGGCATTATTTGACCAAATTATACCCTTATTTCTAATGAAAATAAAATAAATAATTAATTAATAAAGAAAAAAAAAATAACACTCAATGTCGATCACTTAAAAACTTCCAAAAACCACATCCCTATCCCTTAAAAATAAGTCCCGTCCTTGAAAATCATTGGAAGCGCCTCTAACACCTGCTTCAATGCATAACTGAGCAACATGTTTTATGAAAAGATTATTGGATGAATTCAAACAATTTGGACGATTTCAACAAATACTAATCGATCACATCAAGTCAATATCATCCACATCATATTAGGCTTATATGCTGTTTATTATTTATCTTTTATTTTTAAGCTTATCTTTTATTTTTATTGTTTATCGTTTCTTTTTTAGTTTATCTGTTGTTTAGTGTTTATCTTAATTTATCTATTTTATAATTGTAAAATACATTTTGTAAACATATAAATAGACACATGAATGAGAAGTATTTTCGTGACATCACAATCAATCATCTCTTTACATTTTAACATATTATAAGAGCCCTAAACAAATATTTTTCGGTCATCTATTCACATTTTTTCACCATGTTTGATGAAAATCCTGCTGCCACCGTCACATCATCATCATCTCCAATCAAAATCGTTCTTTATGTCATTCATCACTCAGATAGCCCATCTACTATTCTTGTTACTCCACTACTATCAGGAGACTATTATGGATCATGGAATCGTGTAGTAACAAGCAAATTGGGTGGGTCACTCCCAATACTAACAAATAAAGATGATATTCTCAATTAGGAACGATGTAATGATTTAGTTGGAAGTTGGATTCTAAATTCTGTTTCATTCGAGATCCATCAAGTATCTTGTATGCTGAAACTGCAGCACAAATCTAAACAGATCTGAAGGATTGTTTTTCTCAATCAAATGCTCCTAAGATCTATCAATTGAAATAGTCAATTTCTACCCTCAAATAGGAAGGTATATATGTTTCATTATATTTCACACAACTCAAATCATTTTGGGATGAACTCAATTCCAATATCTCTATTAATCCATGTATTTGTGGTAATGCCAAACGTATTATTGATCAACAATATCAAAATCATGTTATGGAGTTTTTTCAAGGACTCCATGACCGTTTTTCATCTATTCGCAATCAAATCCTCTTGATGGATTCGTTTCCTTCAAGTCAACGTATCTATAATCTAGTGAGTCAAGAAGAAAAACAACAAGAGAATCGCATTCGAACAATCCCTACCATCGATTCGATAGCGCTTCAGGCATATAAACCACCTTCTCGATTTTTTGGAAAGCGTCAACATCTTTTTCTATGACCATACGCTTGCCACACACCAGATCCATAGCTTCCCAGATAAGCAAGTGAAGGCATCAACCCCGCCATCATCTACTTCCGCTACTCAGTTGACATCTGCACAATATATCAAGCTCCTTGCAATTTTAGCCAAAAGAGGAATATGCTCGATCATCAGCCCATTTAGCAGATATAACTCTTACTTGTTTACCCATTTGTTGCATTATTGATTCAGGTGTTTTTAGTCATATATGTACATCTCTTTCACTTTTTAGTACATATTCTATAATTCATAAAGGGTAAATAGCACAAAACGTCCCTACCTATTGAGGGTATTGTGGAAAACGTCCCTATCTTCAAAATTTTGGCATTTTCACCCTTACCTACTGGATTTCCAAAACAAAACGTCCTTACCTTCAAAATTTTGGCATTTTTCACCCTTACCTACTGAATTTCCTGCGCAAAACGTCCTTCAGTCCAAAAATCAGCCATTAACTTAGGGGTAAATTAGTCCAACCATTTTTTTCACATATATATTACTTCTTTTAAAATTGGGGGGCTTCCCATGCAATTTCCAAAATTGCATGGCAGCCCCCGTCCCCAAATCTAATTCGAGAAATAGGCCTGGCAGAAAGAATTTCGAGAAACGTTTCTTGAAATGTGTTCTGCAAGACATACATAACAAGTTTGCTGGTCAAATCGGAGTCATTATCTGGTGGACTTCATAAAGTTCATCGTTCAATTTTGCAACATTCCGCTGGGTTCTTGTATCCTGGTACAATTTCTTTGTTTTCTGTATGAAGGTGTCTTCCAAAAACAAGTGAAAAGACAAAATATATCAAACATGGATGGGCAGAAAATTTACCACTAACGAAGTGGCAACTAGATCTTACAAAAGTTTCACAGAAAACAAAAGTAACCATTTTGAAAAATAACTGAAAGCAAAGATACAAAATACATTTTAAGGCTGATAACAGAGAGAAGATATAGCTTACCAAATTTAATAAAAGCATAAGGTCTTGCAGCAGTTTCAGTCTGATTTCCATAGACACGCTCAAATTCATTCTTAAGGTCTTCCAGATATTGAAAGGCGAGTTTCTTAGGATAAGCACGAACGCATTTCAAGAAACATTCCCCAAATCGAACGGAATATTGAACGCCTCTGCCATCAGTTCGGAGTCGAATTCCTGGAAAATGTTTTGGAATATCTGCCTTTCTTGCTCTTGCTGGCCTCTCTTTGGTACTCCTCCGGCCAAGTAAAATGCCTGTCAAATATTTTCTCACACATTTAATTACCTTCAAGAACCCCAACAACATCATATTTTACATCATGTTTTGGAATCGAAACCTGGTCCACTTACCCTAAATTTTTGGACTCCTGATGATATTTTTGCAGAAATTTTTGGGGAAAGTGGTAATGGTGTTTATGGTAGTAATGCGAACAATGGTGGTGGCAGTGGGGTAAAGAGAGATGGGTTTTTTAGGAGTACAACCACGAATGGTGGGACGAGTTATGGAGGTGGGGAAAATTCAGGTGGTGGGTCGGGAGGATTGAGAAAGGCGCCACCGGTGGAGATTTGGGGACGGGGGCTACCATGCAATTTTGGAAATTGCATGGGAAGCCCTCCAATTTTAAAAGAAGTAATATATATGTGAAAAAAATGGTTGGACTAATTTACCCCTAAGTTAATGGCTGATTTTTGGATTGAAGGACGTTTTGCACAGGAAATCCAGTAGGTAAGGGTGAAAAATGCCAAAATTTTGAAGGTAAGGACGTTTTGTTTTGGAAATCCAGTAGGTAAGGGTGAAAATGCCAAAATTTTGAAGGTAGGGACGTTTTCCACAATACCCTCAATAAGTAGGGACGTTTTGTGCTATTTACCCATTCATAAAATATAAATTACCTGATGATTCTCAAGCGCCTGTGACACACATATGTATCGTTCAATGTTCATCAATCTTCACTCTCACGAAGATTTTTCACATTCCATCATTTAAATTCAATTTATTATTTATCTCACAATTAACAAAATCAACAAATTGTGACGTCATTTTTTCATCTTCTGAATGTGTATTTCAGGATTGAACAACGATGAAGAAAATTAGTTGGGTTAGCGCTCGAAATGGTCTTTTTCTTTTTTCTTTTTATCTAGATTTAAACTACGTTATTAATTTTACCTTTCTTTCAAGTACTGTGATAAATTTGATCCATGGCATTCCCGCATTCGTCATCCATCTAAAATTCGTTTTGATTTTATTGTTAATAATTCTCCAATCATTATTGCCAATAAAGATTTTGTTTGTGATGTATGTCCGCGTGCCAAACAATTGTGTCTTTCTTTTCCTAAAAGTACATCTTGCTCTTTTTATTGTTTCGAATTAATTCGCATTGACATTTGTGGTCCTTTCTTTATACCCTCTCAAAATGAATCACGTTCTTTTTTAACTATAGTCGATGATTTTTCAAGGTGTACATGGATTTATTTAATAAAGCATATATATGAAACTTTAACATATTAATTCGCTTTTGTAATCAAATTAATTGTCAATTCAATACGAAAATTACTTGTATCAATTCTGGAAGTGGATACATTTTCCTTCCTCAACTCCAAATCATTCGTTTTCTGAATTTCTTTCTACTCGAATTCAACCGTGGTTTCATGACAATAGTATTATTTACCAATGTAGTTGTATTGCGACACCCCAATAAAATGGAGTTGTAAAACATAAGCACCGACATCTACTCAATTTTGCCAGAGCTCTACGATTCCAATCAAACTCGCCTCTTTCTTTTTGAGATGAATATATTATCACCGCTGCTTTCTTTATCAACAAACTTCTAACATCTATCCTCCAACATAAATTATCTTATCAAGTTTTACTTGGTACTATTCCATCATATTCATCTCTTTGAGTTTTTGGTTGTTTATGTTTCGCTAAAAATATAAATATTCAATATAAATTTGATGATTTAGCCAAACCTAATATTTTTGTTGGCTATCCATGTGGTAAAAAAAGATACCATATTTATGATTTCAAAACTCGTCAAAGCTATATTTCTCGTGATGTTATATTTCATGAATTCATTTTTCCATATAATGATCTTCCATCTCTATCATTAAATAATTTAATTACGATTATTCTAATCAATGATGATAACGCATTGATTACACCACCGCAACACCAATTGTTCCTTCCATTAATTCTCTAGTGGCCACTCCCATATCTTCTCGGTCTGATAGTCTAACTAATTCTTCAGTGGCTACTCCTACTTCTTTTCAGTCAGATATTATAACTAATTTTCCATCTGTTTCTGTGGACACTCCTTTTACTAATTGTCTTTTTTCGGCTTTTGATCTTATCGTTAATAATCGCCTTCAACGAGATCGTCACCTCAAAGATTGTGTTTACAATCATGCATCATTCTCAACAGATTTCTCGATTGTCAATCATTTTTCTTTGTCTCATCTAAGTCACTCTCACCGTAAGTTTCTAGCAAATATCATGACCAATCAAGAACCACGTTTTCACTCTCAAGCCATTAAATCTATTGAATGGCATGATGCAATGTCCAAAGAAATTCAAGCCCTTGAATCCAACAACACTTGGTCGTTATGCCCACTTCTAAATAACAAACTACTAATTCGATATAAATGGGTCTATAAAATTAAATATTGTCCAAATGATTGACTTGAAAGATATAAAGCTCATTTAGTAGTCAAGGGTTATACTTAAGTTGAATGCATCGATTGTCATGATACTTTTGCACCTATGGCCAAATTAGTTACTATTGGTTTGCTTTTTTCCATTGCTGCCATTAAAAATTGTTCTTTTGTACCAACTTGATGTCAACAATGCTTTCCTCCAATGTAATCTAAATGAAGAAGTTTATATGAAACTCTCATTGGGATTTTCTCTAAAAAGAAAGACTCGTGTATGTAAATTAAATAAGTTTATCTATGGTCTTAAACTGGCTTCTCGTCAGTAGTTCTCAAAGTTTTCAACCACTCATTCAACGTAGTTTTCATAAATCTATTTCAAATTATAGTCTATTTACATATATTCGTGGTCAAACTTCTATTTCTGTTCTTGTCTATGTCGATGATATTATCATCACTGGAAACGGTGATGATGACATCTTTGATCTCAAAGACTTTCTCGCTCAATCTTTCTCATTGAAAGATTTCAGCAAACTTCAATATTTTATGGGCATTGAAAATGTCTCGTTCTAGAGAAGGGATATTTCTTTGTCAATGAAAATACGTTTTTGAAATATTATCTGATTGTGGTATGACTGGTTCACGACCATTTGAATTTTCTATGGAACAAAATCTTTGTTTACGTTCGACATACGACATTTCACTTTCTAATCCACAACTCTATCGATGACTAATAGGTATCGACCACTGATAGGTTGTCTTCAATATCTTATTGTGACACGACCTGATATTCAATATGCTATAAATATTTTTAGTCGATTCATGCAATCTCCACGATATTCCCATCTTGATGCTGCCAATCAGGTCCTTCGTTATCTTAAATGTTCTATTGGTAAATGTTTATTTCTTTCTGCTTCTAGTTTTCTTACTATAGTTGGATACGCCGATTCCAATTGGACTGATTGTCCTACTACTCGTCGCTCAACTACTAGCTATTTCACTATGTTGGGTTTTAGTCTCATTTTTTGGAAAACCAAAAAACAACCAACAATTTCTTGCTCTTCTGCAGAAGCTGAATATCATTCACTCGCCACACTCACTTTTGAATTACAATTGTTGATATCACTTTTCTTAGATCTTGGTTTTACTCGTCCACAACCAATTTCAGTTCATTGTAATAGCTAAGTTGCTATTCACATTGCTAATAATTTTGTCTTTCATAAACGTATGAAACACATTGAAATTGACTGTCATTTTGTTCATGAAAAAAAAAATCCAAATTGGTCTTATTGCTCCCTCATACCTATTATCTAGTGATCAATTGACGGACCTTTTTACAAAACCACTTGGAGGTGAGACTAACATATCGCAGACAACTTCGCAAGTTAGGTGTCATCGATCTTTCAATTCTAACTCCAACTTGATGGGGAGTATTGGATGAATTCAAACGACTTGGACGATTTCAACAAATACACAACCGATCACATAAAGTCAACATCATCCACATCCTATTTGACTTATCTATTGTTAAGTGTTTATCATTTTTTTAGACTAATCTTTTGTTTAGTGTTTATTTTTTTCTATATATTTTATAATTGTAAAATACCTTTTGTAAACCTATAAACAGACACAAATTTACATTTTAACAAAGATGGACTTCTTTTTGCGATAAAAATATCCATTGAAATTATGCAAGGAGTAGGAAAGATGAGCTTGTCTTTTCATTTGTTATATTTTTTTTCTATTGTTTTTTTAATTATAATTAGAAATAAGTGTATAATTAATTAAAGCAAAATTTGTAATTTTCATTTTTAACCTTTGCAAAATTTAACAAATCTATTATCAACCTTTTTTTTAGCAGTATCCATTCCCAAAACCTTCAATTGTGTAGCAAAACTCATCATTCCCTCTATTTTACCCATTAAATGATGGATTTGCCCTCTTTAAATAAAAAAAATAAAAAATAAGAAATAAAACAACAAAAAATAAGAAAAAATTATATAAGAAATCCCATAACTTTTCAAAAAATACAAATAAATCTTCCTTAAATAATCTAATACTCTCACGTCCAAAAAAGATAGGCTTATTTCTATTTTCACACAGATTGAAAAAATGTAGTTATTATAATTGTAAATATTTTACTTCATTTTTCCTAAAATACTCTGACAATAAATAGGAGCATATTATGGAACTTAAAAATAAATTATACTTTCAATAAGAAAAGTGACATATAATTTGAGACGGATGAAAAAGAAAAACAAGCATATCTTTTTGGGACATAGTGACTACATATTAACACCCAAAAAAAAAAAAAAATTAGAAAAAGTAAGTATTTCATATTTTTCATCCAACCTCACCCCACCCGCGGCCAAACACCACTTTCACAAATGCAATCAATATGAAGTTGACACCATCATCTTAGAAAAATTAATTTAGAAAAGAAAAGAAAAGATAAAAACCAATTGAATAAAAAATTGACAGTCGCGATTTAAGTTTTGCTATCTAAGCTACGATTTGGTTTTACAAACAGATGGTAGATGGCTAGTGAGGTGCCCACTGTTAGTGGTAGTTATGCAAACTAATCTACTATCAATTTTTTATCCAATAATTTTTTTTAATTAATTTTTCTAAGGTAGAGGTGGTGCCACTGTCTTCATTACATTTGTGAATGTGGTATTTGGCCACGGTGGGGGTGTGGGGGTGAGGATGAAATGTTTACTTTTTCTAAATTTTATAGTTGATGTTTTATTGTTTTTTTTTTTTTTTTTTTTATTTAAAGAAAAAGGCAAATATGTCATTTAATAGTTAAAATGGAGGGAATGACTAGTTTTTCTATATAATTAAAAGATTGATGATGCATTATTTATTACATGCAAAAGTTGAGAAAGAAAAGTGCAAATTTTCATTAATTAAATGACTTCTCAACCATTTTATCCCTTCAAAGTTAAACATGTATGAGTCGCGGGTATATTTGACCGACGCAATGACATAAACCAGTTATTAGAGATTACATAGCGGCAAAACCGTCAAGAAAAATAAATTAGAGACTAGGTTGTAACAAAGTCTGTAGATTGAGAACCAACGCTATAATTTCCTTCACGAACCGTTGAAGATTCTACATTTCTATTTCTAGCTCTATTAATCGCAATGGAGAAAATAAATTAAAAAAACTACTCAAGTCAATCACTGTCTGCAGTTTCATTTCCCAGAAATTAAGTCAATATAAAATCACAACATTATATTTCCAATTTTTCCTTCTAATGCTGAGTAATTGCATCTTAATTTGTTTTAGTTTTTTCTTGTTTGATATTTAAATTAATTCTTCTTCAAATTGGATGAGCTTAGCTTGGAATTAGGGAGTTTTTGTTAATTCGTGGAGTTGGATGTTTTTGTAATTATGTAGTGAACTAAGTGAAGTGGTGAAAAAATAGTATAGGGTTTGATGCAGAATCTAGGTTTTTAGGTGGTTGGTTTGGAGTCAATCTTATTTGATGGATTGGTCAATTGCGCCGATTTTAACCTCGGCTTTTCTCTGCTTAATCCTCGTCTTTACTGGATTTTCGCGGGTTTCTGCCAACGGTGAAGGTATGCTCTTTTACTTCGAGTTTCATTTTTATTTACGTTATCAGTGATTGTGATGCAATGACTGAACATTTGTCTCAATTGTAAATTGATTTGCATTAAGCTTGGTGTTTCTTAATTTTGAAGTCAATTTGCAGGATATAAGACCCATTATAAATCTGTTTTGTTTGTGGGGTGTCATTGTGAAGTTACTGTTTAAAAGTGTGATTCGAAATGAAATATTTAACAATGACAAGATTGTTCTGTTTATTTTTGCTGGAATGAAAATCTTATGATTTTGTTTTGTTCCTTCAAATTTTGTACTCTCGTGCTGTCTAGTTGTTGCTTGACTAGAATCTGAAAACTGGTGTTTTAATAATAGCAAATTGATTCATGTGAGACAGGCGATGCCTTGATAGAACTGAAGAACAATTTGAAAGATCCCAATCAAGTTCTTCAGAGTTGGAATTCTACCCATGTCACCCCGTGCAATTGGTTTCACATAACATGCGACGGTGGCGATAGTGTTATTAGAGTGTAAGCCTGCACATTTCTGAATCAAAGATCTCGGTACATAATTTGCTTTTAAATACCATTATTTTCTGATTATGGATATATTTTGTGTTTGTTTACGCTCAGTGATCTTGGCAATGCAAGTTTGTCTGGTCAACTGGTTCCACGGCTCGGTCAACTCCAATATTTACAGTACTTGTAAGTCACAATTTCGCTGATCAAAATTTGATGCATTAAAATTTGGAATTTTGGCGCAAATGGTCCATAACCTTTGCCATTAGTGTGGAATTGGTCTCTGATGTTTATTTTTTGGCAAATAAATCTCTAACATATGTATTTTGGTGCGAAATTGGTCCTTATGACAAATATGCCCTTTGTTTTAATTAGAAAAAATGTATGTGAATTCCTAATTATTACAAAATGTGTAAATATGTCGAATACTTTTATTTTTTATAAAAAATTAAAGAAAACTAATAAGATTTTTTTTGGGAATTAACACTTTAGTAATAAACCTGTCAAATAAAATTATTATTTTTATTATTAAGTAATTATATTATTTAAAGAGGGAGAAATCAATTTGAGAAATTATTTTTCTCTCACTTTACCTATAAAATTTTTTCTCCCTCTTTACTTTAAAAATTAAGTTAAATAAATAATAAAATGACGTATATAATTTTATGACATTTAATTAATCTTATTAAATTTTTATTTAACATAAAAATACTAATAAAAATTAATTTACATGTAATGTATTTCATTTTTGAACGAAAATAAAATGATAAATTAAATTAAAATATGAAGAATATAGTTGGATCTCTAATATTTGTAGTTAATAAACATATAACTCAATTAAATAAAAGTATTTGAACATCAAGTTTGTGACAAAGTTATTTTTTTTATACAACAATAAAATAAAAGTTTAAATTTTAAATAATATAATTACTTAATAATAAAAATAATAATTTTATTTGACATATTTATTACTAAAGTGTTAATTCCCAAAAAAAAAAAAAACTCATTAGTTTTTTTATTTTTTTATAAAAAATAAAAGTATTGGACCTATTTATACATTTTGTAATGATTTAGAATCCACATATAATTTCTTCTAATTAAAATTAAGGACATATTTGTCTTTTTCTATCCCATAAGGACCAATTTTGCACTAAAACACATAAGTTAAGGACTTATTTGTCAAAAAATGAACGTTAGGGACCAATTCTACACTAAGGGCAAATGTTATAGACCATTTGTGCCAAAATTCCTTAAAAATTTTTTCTTTCTTTTTTCAGTTAATTTTTGGGATTTCGGCGCAAATGGTCCCTAACGTATGTTCTTAGTGCGTTTTTAGTCCATAACCTTTTATTTTTAGCTAGGAGGTCCATTACATATACCATTGGGTGCAAAAGTTATCTCTATGGATGGATTCCGTCCAAATTTACAATTAGTTGGATGCGTGGAGTGGACTCTCCTTTACTTTGTCTTTACCTACAAGGGCAAATTGGTCAAATCACATTTTTTTTTCCTTTTTACTCTTCATGTTACCCAACAATGGTTTGAGAATTTTGAAAAAAAAAAAAAAAACTCTTACCACACTGAAACACGAAAAAATCCTCATTCAATCATTACAAAAAACGTAAATTGAATCCAATGGGAAGAAAAACATATTGCTTTGGATGAACTGTTTTTTAAGACTAGTGTGCAGATAGAATGTTTCTGGTTTTGCAAATATGTAAATGACACTCGTAATTTGTAGGTCTTAAATGTAGTTCCTATGGATTTTATTTTTATTTTATTTTTAAGGAAATTTATCTTGTTTTGCAAATGTGTAAATAACACTAGTTAATTGAAAATTTTTCTGCAAATATTTGAGGGGGATGTTCGTGCAACTTTTTCAATATGTTTATGACTAACATTGCACTATTTTACATACGTTAGGACTAGTTGTGCACCTTTACTGAAAATGTTAGGGACCAAAAATGTTATAGACCACATATGCATCTGAAACGTTAGGGACCATTTACACACATTTATTGAAAAGGTTATGGATTATTTATGCACCATCTCCAACAACTTTCATCTCCAATAATTTTCATTCATTCATCCAACAACTACAATACACATTACAACATGTTACCAGAGAACCCAAGAACCCAAAAACCAAATCTTCCAACTCCGCACATAAAACTCAAAAACCAAATCTTCCAAAAATTACCCATCTTCTATGGCAAAACAAACTTAAAAAATTATGAACTTTTGCAGATAACTCATTACCAGAGAAAGAGAAATAAAAACAATAGCTCACCTATCTTCCCTGAAAAGCGAGAAAACTTCTTTTAAACTTCTTCCAACTTACTTCAAAGGAGAGAGAAAGTGTATATATATATGTAGAAATTGTTTGCTCAAACTAACCAAAGGAGAAGTAAAAGGAAGTGACGATTTTGCCCATTCAGGTAAAGACAAAATAAAAGAGAATTTACTCAACGTACCCAACTAACGGTAAATTTGGACGGAATCTGTCTATATGGACCACTTTTGCATCCAATAGCATAGGTTAGGGATCTCTTAACAAAAAATGAAAGGTTAGAGACCAAAAATGCACTATGGCATACGTTAGGGACCATTTGAGCCCAAAATCCCTTAATTTTTTACACATTGTCTATGACTTATTTTGTCAGTCTCCTTCCAGTATTATTTAAGAACGAAAAAGTTCATTATCCTAATAATTATTCACATGAATTGATATGTTTTGTCTAAGGTTGTGTTTGATTGCAAGTAGAAAATTTGGGTGGAAAGAAAATATTTTCCATAGAAATGAATTACCAAGAAAATTTGGATTGGAAAATGTTAACAAATTTTCCATGAAAAATAAATGGGTTGGAAAAGGTTAACAAATTTTCCATGGAAAATAAATTCTCCTATCCCACCAAGAAAATATTTTCTTTGAAAACAAGGAAAATATGGCCAAAAGTGGAAAACATGGAAAAAATCTTCCATAGAAAATCAAAAGTTCCAATCAAACGAAAGATGGAAAATAGGTGAGAAAATGCATTTTTTATGAAAAATTTTGCCAATCAAACAGACCAAAGCGAAAAATGGGTAGAAAATTTTCATTTTCCATGAAAAATGAAAGGAATCAAACACACGCTAATATTATGGAGGGTAAGCATGAAAACTTAACACAAGGTACCCACTTTTTCCACTTTCACTTAAAACTTCGTGCCAAATCAGATAGGGCCATTCAATTGTAAATAAAGAAGTATCTATCAGAATTTATAGGCAATCAGTCTTTACTTAAAGAATTGCTGGTTTTGAATAATGAAATTCAAATTCCTTGCACAAATCTTCTCGGTAGACATAAAATTGAAGTTCGCACTCAAGTCCAAGTACAAGCAAGCAACTGGAACCTAGAGAAAAGTAAAAATTGTCTGTTACCAAATGAAATTTATGGAGAAACGATTTTATAAGTGGCTCGTATATGGCTCAGAGATCAATCTGTTATCTGGAGAACATAGATTGACCTTACTGCTGCTGCTTTGTGTGAATGCAGGCAGTAGTCTAGGACCCAATCCACCCAGTCTAGCATTTACTAATTCTAACTTGATGTTTCTCGTATCAAATTGTTAAGCAACAGTTTTGTTTAATCAATTATTTTTCACTTTTGGATCTGCACCAAAGATTTTAATTTTGAGCTGCTTTTTTCGTTTCTCTGCATAATCTTTGATTACAAGATTATCATCTGAACTCGCCCCTCCTTCCTTTTCTTCCCCCTTCTGTTGGCAGGGAACTGGATAGTAACAATATTAGTGGAAGAATTCCATATGAGCTTGGAAACTTAACAAACTTGGTGAGCTTGAATCTGTATCGGAACAACCTAAGTGGTCCAGTACCCGAAACATTGGGCAAGCTTCAGAAACTTTGTTTCCTGTACGGGTTACTCTTTTTGAACTTTATATTCTATAATATTATTTGTCTTTGAATTTTTTCTTGAGCTTTCTTTCCTGTACGGATTGAAACTTTGCCCTTCAAAAGTAAGTTTTCTAGAGTACCAAACACAGGGTAGCATTATTTACGTTTTTTCTTGTATTTTTCTTATTTGAAATTAATTTTCTTGCATGTCTCTACAATAATTTCTAAAATCATCATGTGGCCTACAATGAATGAAGTAAAAACCATAGGGCCAGCATGGCCTTTTTTTTTTGTAATTAAGATGTCTAGCTGAATTTGGGCTCTTACTTCAACTGAGCAAGTTTTATTGAAGAATTAGCTACTGGCCCTTGATATCAAGAGACAACCATGTCCAAGTTTTCGTTGGTGGCATTGCATTGTCATCTTGCTAAAGAAAAACTGTTGAGTGGCTAACACGTTGCTCTATAAAAACACCAGACTTACAGACAGTAGTTATTTTGTCTTGATGGTGGTAGAGAATATATACTTTTGATTTTTGTAGTGTTAAAAATCGTGTCCAAGGATCTTGATAGTCTGTAAAAAGGCACAACTTCTTTGTAGAGCAACATACTTGCTGCAATCGAAACAGATAATTGGATTTGTCATGTTGTCAGAATGCTCAGGCGAAAAAAAAAAAAAAATTAATTGGTACTATTATTCAACCATTCTATTACTGTTTAACTAGAAAAAACTGTAAAGTAAGCATATGCTGTTTTAAATCCTTTATATTCTGGTAAGTGAGTCAACAACTTCAGTTGCACGTAAAGCTTAAACATGACAACTACTCAAAATTTTTTCTTGCTTGAGTTTCATATTTCAGACTTGTAGATAATGATGTTTTTTTATTCTTTGAATTTGAACTACACAGGAGGCTAAACAATAACAATTTGACTGGAGAAATTCCCATGTCTCTGACCAATGTCTATACTCTTCAAGTTCTGTAAGTCAGGAGCTGAAGTATTTCTGTTAAAACTGGTGGTTTTTACTTTCATATGGTTTCTTGGTGGAATGATATTCATTTCGGTGTATAAATGCAGCGATCTTTCAAATAACCAGCTAACAGGAAAGATTCCAGTCAATGGTTCCTTTTTTCAACGTTTCACTCCTATCAGGTTTGACTTGTGTATTTTCCCCTGGTAGACCATAGTAGTCCATCAAAGTCTTGTGCTGACTTCCTAGATCCTTTATTCAGTTTTACCAATAATCGCTTGGAACCTCTTCCCGTATCTGGACCACCTCCATTTCAACCGACAAACCCATCTCCTTCTGGAGGTTTGTTAACTTCTTGTGCCTCGTCCTCTTTTATGAATATTTTTCTCCTTGCTGATATTTAAGGGAAGGTTGACCCTTGCCTGTGTAATTATTCTGAAGAGATAATAAGCTGTGTATGCTTTTGCAAAAGCTAAGAGAATACGCAAAAGTTGCTGACTATTTTTTATCATTTGCATCTGATGCATTCACCGGAACATTTTTCTTCAATAAAATATTTAATCTCATATTTACTTTGGATAAGAATACTACATTTTTAATCAAAACAATGGCATCTAGTAGCACTGTTGTCTTTCTGAAATTGTTACGTGTTAGTTTGAATTCTGAACTGTAAAATTCAAGGATTACTGTGGAATTTGCTGCCAAATCACATTTTTAGAAATGAATAATGGAGGCTTGTGAATTGATTCCATGCAGTTGGCAACAGTGCAACTGCGCCCATTCTTGGAGGGGTTGCTGCTGGAGCGGCCCTTCTATTTGCTGTTCCTGCAATTGCACTTGCCTTGTACCGACGAAAGAAGCCACAAGATCATATAGTTAATGTTCCTGGTTTGTGGGTAAAATAATAGGTTAAATTGAGCATCATATTGCATCACCCATTGTCTCTTATCTTGCATTCCTTTGCAGTTGAGGAGGATCCAGAAGTACATCTGGGACAACTAAAGAGGTTTTCCCTGCGTGAACTGCAAGTTGCATCAGAATATTTTTGCGACAAAAATATTATTGGCAGAGGTGGATTTGGCAAGGTTTATAAAGGCAGATTAGCAGATGGCTCTCTAGTGGCAGTTAAAAGGTTAAAGGAAGAACGCTTTCAAGGCGGAGAGCTGCACTTCCAAACAGAATTGGAAATGTTCAGCATGGCTGTGCATCGAAATCTGCTTCACTTGCGTGGATTTTGCATGACTCCAACAGAACGATTACTTGTTTATCCTTATATGGCTAATGGAAGTGTTGCATCGTGCTTGAGAGGTAGGCTTGATCCGTTTCTCCTGTATTTAATTGTGCTTGGTGATGTCAAATTTTAATTAACTCGCAAGTGTACGAATCTATTGGAATATAGAAAAGTAATAACGAGGTCGATCCCACAGAGACTGCTATGAGGAAAGTATAATTTAATCCAAATTAACTATTATTCTAGGCTAGTTGAGTTGAAGAGATTTGTGTTGAAATAGTTAACCGAAAGACTAATTAAATAAGCTAAATAAATGAATTGATAATTCAAGTTGTGTAAAATACCAAGATTTCAGAATCCACCATTATCTAACTTAGTAATCATCTAATCATTCATTAATTTCCAAAAACACACACGACAATACGAAATCAATCTATTGTCGTCCCTAAAGATTTATCAATTAAGTCCAGAAGAAGAAGATCTAATTTAGGCTCCCTTTATGCTTCAAACATAAATTACTTAAGCATTTTTCATATCACATTCCATTGAAAGAAAACAAAGAATCAAAGATTACCTAAGCATTCAATGTATCCCAATACGAATAAAAGATGATGAAAAATCAAAAGAAATTAATAGAACAAATTCAATCACCAAACATGGATTAATTAAATTAATATCTAACTATCAAAAATACTTGATATTTAAGATGAAAGAAATCATATTTAATTAATTTAATCAAGAACAAGCCATGAACGTTAAAGCTCTAAGAAGGAATTAACCGAATAACCAAATAATCACTTAATTGAACAAGGTTTCATCGTCTACCTTGGCTAAAGAAAATTAGAAGAACATGATTAATCTAGAAAAACAAGAATTAATAAAATCCGGCATGGATCTTAGAAGAAGAAATCTTCGAAGAAGTCTTGATCGTCAAAGAGTTGTCTTCTCTTGTTCTCTTCCGTCTTCTCTTGATTCGGCTCCCAAAAATCCAACCCTTTGATATGAGAATATAACTTATATTTATACTACCCTAGTTGTGCCCCAAAATATCCCAAAATATTACAAAATTCGTGTCCCAAAGGTTTCCTAATTGTATTAGAACTCAAAAAGGAAAGAAAATTATGTTTCTGCCGAAAATACACTGAGAGATCGCCTAGTGCAAACCCGGGCGATCGCCCAGGTCAAGGAAAAGCTATTCTGCTATTGAAAAATAGGGTTGGGCGATCGCCCAAATTTAAGCCTGGGCGATCGCCCAGCTTACGCTATTTCTTCTGCAGCGGCTGTTTTTCAAATGGCCATAACTTCTTGTAGGAAACTCCAAATTGAGATCCGTAAAAAGTGTTGGACTCGTAATTCAATTATCTTTCCAATGGTATATCATTTGCCTTGTGGAGATTTTAATATCAAAAGTTGTACTCTAATTTCTCTACATGCTTCGGTAGGTAGTTTCTCAATTCGGTTCTTTGACTTTCTGGTGTTTGATCCATTGATTAAACTCTTCGTTGTCACTCCAAAATACCTTAAACTTATTGAATTTCTCTTCTTCCTCATCCTCAAATGTTTGGCTTTTGATATTCACTTTAAAACTCAACTTACTCGCCGATTTCACCAAATTGTTGCTTTTTCCGTCCATTCTTCCCCATTTGCTTATAAACAGGTCCAAAACTGAAATAAGAAAAATAATACACTAAACTAAGTAAAAATAATTAAAATAATAGAATAAAAGCTTAGTTTAAAGGCTCGAATAAGTGCACAAAATGCACTTATCACTTGGTCAAAAATGTAAGTTTAGGGAATGTGATTAATGTTTTAAATAGTGCAACATAATATTTTTCATAGAAACCTATTGTCCAAGCACTTATTTACTTCACAAGAATCACAATTGAAATAAATCTTAATGATGAATTGAGAGATATTGGTTGGGACATTTGTTCTTACTTCGAATATATTATCAAAGTTTAATCCAAGAAAACAACATCTATGAATTTCTAATCTATGCTATTAATGAAATTAAATCTCTACTTGAGATACAAAAAGAAGATTGTTTCAATTTGAGTATGCAACATTAATATCTTGTTAAATTTTATTCAGAACGTTTTTGGTTTATGTACATGAAAGTTATACTAATTACAGGGTAAATTACATCATTCGCTTCTTTTACCTAAGAGAAATGTTTTGTTTGATATGACTGCTCACCGCGTGGAAAGAAAATTGGTGCATAATCATGTAACCACGCTCTGTGGCAGATGTCTGTTTTGCTCGTGTATTTGTGCAGATGTAATTGGAGACAATTTTTATAGTAAATGGTGGCAAATACAAAATGCTAAATGTAGGTGGACGAGTAAGGCGATGCGTTAAACTTGTGTTGATGATTATTGATAGTGCAGATGAAAATGATCTGTTCCAAGTAAATATTTGATAACACAGGATCAGAGTGTAGTGGTTCAGTTGGGGTTTGCTTTATATTCTTTTCTACTGTTCTAACAAGCATATTGGTGCATTGTTGTAGAGCGACCTGAATCAAAACCTCCACTTGATTGGCCAATAAGAAAACGTATAGCATTGGGAGCTGCGAGGGGACTTGCTTATTTGCATGATCATTGTGACCCTAAGATTATTCATTGTGATGTCAAAGCTGCAAATATATTGCTGGATGAGGACTTTGAAGCAGTTGTTGGCGGTTTTGGGTTGGCCATACTTATGGACTACAAGGATACTCATGTTACCACTGCAGTGCGTGGCACGATTGGTCATATAGCTCCTGAATACCTATCCACTGGCAAAACTTCACAGAAAACTGATGTTTTTGGGTATGGGGTCATGCTTCTTGAGCTCATCACTGGGCAGAGAGAGTTTGATCTTGCTCGGCTTGCCAATGATGATGATGTTATGTTACTTGATTGGGTGAGCATTACATTCCATAAATGCCTTTTTCTACTGTTGTGTTGCTCTATATTTGAATGTTTGACTGTGCTTAAAAATTACTTTTCTAGAAAGTACTTACTTTCAAGAAACTAAGTTTTGTTTGTAATATAAGTAACTTTGAAAATGGTGTTTGGAAAATTAAGTAAATTAAAAGCTAGACTTACTTTTAAGCACAGCTTAACAATGCTCTTCAAATTGATTCGGCAGCTTCTGAAAAAGTCTTCATCATGGGGCACTGAAAATAGAGGAAGAATTGATATTTAAATTTTTTTATTTGAATTTCAGTTTAAGGGACTTCTAAAGGAGAAAAAATTGGAAACATTGGTAGATGCGGATCTTCAGGGTAATTATATCGAAAACGAGGTGGAGCAGCTAATACAGGTAGCTCTTCTCTGCACGCAGAGTTCTTCTACCGAACGCCCCAAGATGTCAGACGTTGTCAGGATGCTTGAAGGTGATGGCTTGGCCGAGAGGTGGGAGGAGTGGCAGAAGGAAGAAATATTCCATCAAGAGTTTAGACACACCCAGCAGCCTAATACTGACTGGATCATTGCTGGCTCCACTTACAATATCCGAGCCGATGTATTGCCTGGGCCAAGATAACCATGGGTTCCAATGCACGAGATCTCATCTCCGACCAGCTAGAGAGAGAGTAGAGGCTGTTAATGCAATCTCCCATAGCACATCTGGAGGGATTCTTTGGTGTTTGTCATCGTATATGATTTTCTTTCGTTCTTTTTCAATTTAAATTTTTGTTCATGTCAAGTTCATATTGTTTTCGGAATTTTGATGATGCAAGTTGTCAATAGGTCGACAGTTGACTTTTTGGGCGCGATTATTTCACGGGAGGAAAGGCTGTGGAAGCACCTGTGTATTTTACTTTTACCATTGTAATTCTATTTTTATGTATTCAATGGGGAATGTTGTCCAAAAATTAAATGATTTGCAGAGTTGTAAATTCCTACGAAAGAACATAAAATATGCCTTAATGATCCTGTTCTAACAATAGATGTACTAAGTTTTTTTCAATAACCAAATACTTTGTCATTATAGGCATCATATAGACGTATAAAGATAAAGTTGCCATAAACAGGGGTGGAGCCAGGAATTTTACTTTGTGGGGGTAATATAGCGGTTAGCAGTACTATAATGCTGGCCGACGGTATTATAATTCTATTTATAGTAGGATACCATACATGTAATATTTCTATTTTAGGTAGTATTCTTTTTCTTATATTTATTTTCTCATTAGGTTTCTATTAGTCATTCATTAGTATATATATATATATATCTTGTACCCCATTCATTAATTACATTACATCAATATACAGAGAGAATTATTTCTCCATATATATTTTCTCTCATATTTTACATGGTATCAGAGCGACGATTCTGAGCAACGATGTCTGGTACAAATACCATAGAAGCGACGATTGCCCAATCGGATCCCATGGCTCTACAGCAATCCGATCATCTCGGCTTAATCCTCGTTTCTAAACCACTTGATGGAAACAATTATGGACAATAGAGTAGATCTATAAGAATTGCTCTAATTGCCAAGAATAAGATTGGCTTCATTGATGGAAAGATCGAAACACTGGAAGCAGAAGATGAGAAGTATTCCATATGGGATCGAAGTAATCATATGGTGCTGTCCTGGATACTTAATTCGGTACATCCAGATATTGCTGAAAGTATCATATACTCCGAATCTGCCACAGAGGTATGGAACGACCTACAAGATCGATTTTCTCAAGGCAATGATGCGCGAATATATCAGATTCGCCAAGAGATTGTTGAGCATCGACAAGGAAATCAATCGGTGTCAACTTATTATACCAAATTAAAGGGACTATGTGATGAATTGGGTTCTTATCACAACCCAATTGGATGCACTTGTGGAAATCTTAAAGCACTGGCTGAAAGGGATGAGAAGGAGAAAGTCATGCAATTCCTGATGGGGTTGAATGATTCTTATTCTACAGTTCGTAGAAATATACTAATGATGAGCCCCTTTCCAGATACCAGAAAAGTCCACGCTATTTTAATGCAACATGAAAGGCAAGTTGAAGTTACAACAGATCGTGAAGGGCAACATTCAATCAATTGGGAGAAGTCGAACAATTGGGAGACGAACCGGAAAGATAACAATCGGTCGAACCGGTCTATCGTTTCATCCAACCGGTCGACCGGTTCGACGGAACCTGGCCAGAAACGATGCACCCACTGTGGGATGGTTGGCCACATCATTGATACCTGCTATTTCATCCATGACTTCCCTCTAGGGCACAAGTTTCATGGAAAGGACGTGAAGTCACGAAACAAACGCTTCACAAACACTACTACCACTTCTACACTTGACCCAAAGGAAGGCAAAACGCTCACAACCAAGGAATATGAACAGATCATGACACTTCTAAACAACAAGTCGGGTAATGACAAGTCTTATGTTAACACCTCAGGTATCAATCTCTCTACTACCCCTTTGAGTAATTCATGGATTATTGATAGCGGGACCACTGACCATGTGACGAAGGATGGTATTCTTGAGAATAAATTCATGCCAAAACACAAAACTGTGCAACTACCGAATGGGGGTCATGCTCCTATTAAATCCATTGGTCCAGTTAAATTTGAAAATAATATGATTGTTGATGATGTGCTTTATGTTCCCAATTTCAAAGTTAATCTATTACCTATTAGTAAACTTACTCAATGGTAGGTTGCTATGTGACATTTTTTCCTGATTTTTGTGTCATGAAGGATTTGACGACGAAGAAGACGATTGGCTTAGGAAGGCAGAGTAACGGCCTATATTATCTTTCGCAAAAACCACAAATACATAATACTACTAGTGGATCAACCAACTTATGACATAGACGTCTTGGACACCCTTCAGCTTCACCTCTTCAATTCTTAGCACAAAGTACCTTAGATATTAGTTTTGATTCTCAAGATATTTGTGATGTTTGCCATTTGGCAAAACAATCTAGACTCCATTTTAAAGTTAGTCAAATTTCTAGCAATAAACCTTTTGATTTGATTCATTGTGATATTTGGGGACCTCATAGGATTTATTCATATTCTGGTGCTAGTTATTTACTTACGATTGTTGATGACTTTTCTCGTTATACTTGGGTACACCTCATGCATCACAAATCTGAAACTCAAAGTATAATTAAAAATTTCTTTGCTTGGGTTAAAACTCAACACAACCTGACTATAAAAATCCTGAGGTCTGACAATGGCCAAGAGTTTTTATCTTTGCAAACATTCTTAGATGAAAATGGTACAATTTTTCATAGATCATGCCCTTATACCCCTCAACAAAATGGAGTGGTCGAGAGAAAACACCGACACCTCCTAAATGTGGCTCGTGCCATCAGATTTCAAGCCAATCTTCCATTAAAATTTTGGGGGGAACATATCAAAACAGCTTGTTATCTCATCAACCGGATACCTTCGCCATTAGTCTCACACAAAACACCATACGAAAGATTACACAAGACACCACCACCTTATTCCCATTTACGTGTCTATGGTTGCCTATGTTTTGCCACCAACCTCAAACCCAGCCATAAATTTGACACACGAGCCAAACGGTGTGTGTCTCTTAGATATTCCACAGGACAAAAAGCATATACTTTATGTGACCTAACCGACAAAAGCTAGTAGTATCCCGAGACGTTGTGTTCCATGAAAATATATTTTCATACACTTCCCAACAACATGATGAAACCAACTCCATCCCATTGCCACAATCTATGCTTCTAGATGTCGAAACACCATATTTCACAAACCTAGAGGACCAACCCATAGCAGAAACGGATAACTTGCCTGAAGATCCCAAACCATCATCCGGACCAACCGGTCGACCGGTTCACTCGTCCGCTTCAACAGAGAGTCCAACCGGTCGATCCACCGATCGACTGGTTACCTCATCTGGTTCAACAGAGAGATTAAACGGTCGATCGACTTCACCTACCGATCGACCGGTTGAGCAGTGTCCAACCACAATTGATCCACCTACCTCTTCTCACCCTCTAGATGACCAACTTAGACGATCCACAAGATCAATTCAAACCCCATTTCACCTGAAAGATTACTATATCAATCATACTCTGCCTACTCAAGCCGAGTCTCTTCTAGTCAAATCCAACACTCGACACCCTATATCAAGGTATGTATCTTATAGTAACCTTTCTTCTATTCATCGTGCTTTTACATATAATATTTCTCATATCATTGAGCCAGCTACATATGAGGCAGCATGTCAGGATCCCAAATGGGTCGCTGCTATGAATGATGAAATTCGTGCCTTGGAAGAAAACAATACTTGGTCACTTGTATCACTTCCTCCAAGTTCTCATCCTATTGGTTGTAAGTGGGTGTTCAAAATTAAATTTCATTCTGATGGTACAGTTGAACGTTACAAAACACTGTTAGTGGCAAAGGGGTTTACACAACGAGAAGGGATTAATTATAATGAAACTTTCGCTCCAGTTGCAAAGTTAACTACAGTCAGATGCTTGCTTGCTATCACCTCTATTCGTGACTGGACACTTCATCAAATGGATGTACACAATACCTTTCTTCATGGTGATCTTGATGAAGAAGTCTATATGACTCCACCTCTTGGATTTCGTCGGCAGGGAGAGACACCAGTTGTATGTCGACTTCATAAATCTTTATATGGATTGAAACAATCATCTCGTTCTTGGTTTCAAAAATTTGTATCTGCTATTATTTCGTTTGGGTTCAAACAGTCACATGCAGATTACTCACTCTTTACAAAGGTCAATGATAATTCATTTACGGCGGTTCTATTATATGTGGATAATATGATTGTCACAGGAAACAATAGAGAAGCAATCTCTACTACAAAAACATTCATTGCATCTCAATTCAAGTTGAAGGACCTTGGCACATTAAAATACTTCATTGGAATAGAAATTGCTCGCTCAAGATCAGGGATTTCAATAAACCAAAGGAAGTATACTCTTGACATTCTTCAAGAAGCCGGATTACTTGGATCAAAATCTGCAGCATTTCCTATGGAGCAGTCATTGAAATTTAATTTGACTGATAGAAAGTTATTGAAAGATCCCACATACTATCGACGGTTCGTAGGAAAGCTCATTTATCTCACCATTACCAGACCAGAGATCTCATATTCAGTCAATACACTCAGTTAGTTTATGCAGACACCCAGACAACCCCATCTTGATGCAGTTCACCGATTGCTCCGATACTTGAAAGAGGCACCAGGACGAGGATTATATTTCTCATCAAGTGGGAAATTGTAGCTAGCAGGATTTTGTGATGCAGATTGGGCCGGAGATATTACTACACGACGGTTAGTTACAGGATATTGCGTGTTCTTGGAAAAGGCACTTATATCATGGAAAAGCAATAAACAAACGACTGTGTCCAAATCTTCAGCAGAAGCTGAGTATAGGGCAATGGCTTCCATTACATGTGAGCTTATATGGTTGAGACAATTGCTGACAAACTTATGTGTGGACCATCCACAAGCAGCAATATTATATTGTGATAATCAAGCAGCAGTGCATATTGCTGCTAATCCAGTATATCATGAAAGAACAAAACACATTGAAATAGATTGTCATATTGTTCGTGAACGAATTGATAAGGGAGAGATCAAGACTGCCTATGTTCCAAGCAACAACCAAATTGCGGATTTATTTACTAAAGCATTGGGCAATGAGGCATTTCACAATTTCACTCACAAGTTGGGTACTTTTGACATATATGCTCCAATTTTAGGGGGAGTATTAGAATTCTATTTATAGTAGAATATTATGTAGTAGGATACCATACATGTAATATTCCTATTCTAGGTAGAACTTTTTTTCTTATATTCCTTTTCTTATTAGGTTTCTATTAGTCATCTATTAGTATATATATATATATATATATATATATATATATATATATATATATATATATATATATATATCTTGTACCTCATTCATTAATTACATTACATCAATATATAGAAAGAATTATTTCTCCACATATATTTTCTCTCATATTTTACAGACGGTACTGCACTTAGTGTTTATAGCAATAAGCAATGAAATAGTAGTCGGTAGATATAGCTTTGTTGAAGAAAACAATAAAATCACTTATTTTATTCATGCAAAAATTTTAAAACTCAACTATATTTTCATTAGATTTGTACGTAAAAAAAGAAAGGGTATTTTATTTAATTTTACAGATTTTGAAATTGAAAATCAAATAAACGTTGAAGGTCTAAAAGATTAATTTGTTCAATTCAAAAAAAAAAAAAAAAAGGATGTAGATAAAAATCCTGTATTTTGCAACGAGAAAAATAGCTGCCAATTCGATATATGATTTATCATTTATGGACGTTGATAAGATTTATCCATTTAGCAGCACCTTAAAATGGCATTACATTCGGTGTTAAGTATAATGTTTTGTCAATTTTATCATTCTAAAACATGAAAAAAAATAATACTCAAGTTTATAAAACTATGTAAAAAGACAAAATATGCAAATGGAACTAAAAATTAGAAATTTAAAAGTTATTAATAAGATTAGAAATTAATTGCACAAATTTTTCGAAAGAATATAAAAAGAAAAAATAATATGGCAAGAGGGATTTGAACCCAAATTTACCCAAACACAAATAATAAGCTTTGCCACTAGGATAAAGAACTTCTTTTGCATGTATCTAAATTTAAATATTTATGTATTTTGGAGGCAAAATTATAAAAATTAATTTCTTTTCAAACTAAAACAAAAATTTTGAAATTAGAGTGGGAGGGGGAGGGGGAGGGGGAGGGGGAGGGGCAGTGGGCCCACTCTAAATCCGCCACATAAAGCCATATTCTAATTGATGGAAAAATAATTATCATATGAATGATAATTTAGCGTGTCCATGAATATAGCAACTTGCTCTGCTAGATAGTTCAAAGGCCACGTAGGATACATTTCAAGCATATATAAATACTAGTGTTGCTTCATGCTTTGCACGTTTTGTAGTTAAAATTGTGTTGTAATAATATTAGTTGAAATAGTAAATTGAATGACACTTTTTTTCCTCCCAGTTGATTCAATTCATAGAAATTATAAAAATAAGATACAAAATTTGATATAATGTAATGGAAGATACATATATATTCACATGATGATTCTACCACAATTGTGGAATGTTTAATTTACTAAATTGATTGCTCAACGATGTTGGCATTCCAATATTGATATTGTACATGTTACTCAAGTCTCACATAATATTGTTTTGCATTGTTCCTTATCATGCAGCAAAAATAGGAGGAAAAAGAGTTGAAACATGAACTTAGAACTTAATGGTAAAGCAAATTATGCAATCTGACTGAGATGATGTATTGATGAGAGATTACTTAAACAAAATAGCATCACTTTCTTGCCCCAAAAAGCCAACAATTGAGTTGCTGGTCTATAATACCTGTGGTCATAAAGTTTCAAAGAAACTATATTCTCCACGTAGTCGATCTTTTGTTTGTAAAATATAGACAAAGAAGGGGCACATAGTCTTTACAGATTGTTTTTGTAGCCAAAAAGTGATATTATCACAACATGTTTGGAGCAGCCCTTTTTTTACTTCGACGCTGATGAAGTCGCGTCAATGAAGTTGTAGCTCTGTGTCAAATTCTTGATTGTTGAATGTAGTAAGCTGGTCATCTGGACTCGTTCCTTCTTGTTGTTTCTGCTTTTTCTTTTTTTGAGGTTCACTTTGAGTACCAAAAAGAACCCTCAGAATAGAAGAATTGTTGCTCTCTTGGAATTACTGATATGGAATGACTTGGATTTCTTGTTTGTTGATGGAAATTCCAAGGCTTCAGTTGCCTTTGTAACGGTGAATGGGTCTAGGAGAAATATTAGATCAAACGTTGTTCGGTTTGTAGATTTGATATAGACGACAAGTTCATCTTTTATTTGAGTGTGAAAGACGGGGACATTGTTTGGATTATCATCTTGTTTAGATTCAGAAATAGATATTTTTAGTATAATTGTATTTTAAAGAGAGAACGAAGGATTTTACTATAAGAGTGTGATATTTACCATTGTATTTTGGTGCATGAGTTCTTCGCCAAAGCAATCAAAGAACTTTTCAGGAGCTTCACCAATGACTGTTGTAGTAATTGAACCAGTGTCGTCTCTCTATTTGATTGTAGCTCGTCCTCTATTATAATAAGAATTTGAGAACAGAATCTTTGAATATGTTGAGAGGAATTTATGATATTTGGTGTAAATAAATGTAATATAAGAATTATGTATTTGGAATTAAAATAGAGGAAAGATTTTTACCTTGGGACTGCTCTTGCACATGGATATTTACAGAATATACATGGATATACTTCATTGTATTGAGCAGCCGATATTTTGTTACAGTTACTGCACGCTATATACCATAGTGGTTGTTTTGTCCACTTCAAGCTTAGTGTTGCTTTGATCCAAAAATATTTTTGTTGCATTCAAAATAATGTAGTTTATTGACAATAGATAGTTGTAAAATGGTATACGAGTATAGATAACAAATAGAACTGATATTGATTATTGTTAATGTCTGTATTACCATGAGCAGTAGTTGTTGCACCTCTCTTATCTTTGTGAGTTTGTGTCCCAGTGGACTTGAAATAGCTGTTGAAGTTGGTAGTATGCATGACTTCTTTAGTACTATGCTGTTTAGCATATCTGTGTTGGCCTTTACCCTAGTATTTGTTGAAAAATGTAGACATCAGATAAGCAACTTTTATTACAACGGTGTGTTTTATAAAATTGATGCTAAGTATAGCAGATGAGCATTATTTTGAATTAATAATTCGAGAAAAAAGTATCAGTGGATTGACTATGTGGATGAAATATTGCAGCTGTATTATTTTTATATGAAGCAATTAATAAATAAGTCTTGCTATTATAAACTGTAGGAACAAATGTGTTTATTGTAAACACAAAATGAACATTAATAGAGAAGAGTTACCATGATTTCAACAGCCCTTTCAAAGTTCGGATTGATAGAGATGGAACTATTCATCTATGTGGAAATTGATAATCATGTCAAGTGTAGTGACAATGATTAAGTAATGTGTGGGAATTTAAAGTGTTTAATGATGTTTGTAGTGGCTCTTAAATGTTTGCCAACAATGATTGGTCTTTTCGTTAGCAAGTTAGAGATTATAATGCATTCATGTTCCACGAAGTTGTCCCACATTTGAAGCAATATGGCTTGCAATCTGCAGGGATTATAAGAGACCAGAAATGGAGAACATTACATGTTTGAAGGTATGAACTATAATTTGAATAGGTACTTTCAAAAGGAATGATCTCCTACCTACTTATGTTTTCTATCTATGTTGTCCACGTTGAGGTGACATTACATGATTGGTAGTTCATAGTTCCACACTCATTATTTTTACCAATCATGTGATGCCACCTCAGTGTAGACAACATAAGTGGGTATGAGATCATTTCCAGTACATTGAAATATGAACCTTTCATTGATTAGAACAACATCTTGAACGATGTATTATGTTCTCTTATGGTTTTGAATTTGTCTTATTGGGCGTAGATCGATGACGACTCCAATATAACCTATAATAAAACAAATATATCAAATATTAATATTTGTGACATGTTGTCATATTTGTGACAAATGGTTTTAGTTATATTTGTGAAGATGTATAAATGGAAGACATGTTGTCATATTTGTGACAAATGGTTTTAGTTACTGATATCTGCATCCGAATCCATGTGTTGTTGAAGATCATCAAATGCCAAAAAGTTATATGTTGCTGCTGGAAAAGTTCTAACAATAATATAAATTAAATTAGGAAGAGAAGAACAAATAGGGAGAAAGAAGAACCAATATTACTAAGCAAACGGCATAAGTAAAAAACTTGATACAACTAGTTTATATAATAAGACAAACTCTAATCTATATTAAGTAAAACAATCTACTAATATATTTTAATATATTAGGACTCTAATATTACTCTAACATTCTCCATCAAATTTACGATGCTACAGCAACAAGTAGCGAGAGTTTGTTAGGCAAGAAACGAAAACGGTAGACTGAACATGACTTTGTGAAGTCAGCAAGTTGCAACGATGAAGAAACAAATGGCAAGGAAATAATGACATGCTGAAGATAGTGATGAATAAGATGACAGTCAATCTCAATATGCTTCATGTACTCATGGGTTGGCAATTTCATTACAAAATCCATAACACCAAGCCGAACATATCAAAGTAATCAAATCAAAATAATGCAAACTTCGAAGCCAAAATTTCATATTAACTTGATACCAAATTGACGACGGACGATCGTACAAGAACCATAATTATAGAAACAAGGAAAAATGAGAGAAGGAGAAGAGAAAGGAAAGGAGAAGAGAAGAAGGAGATATAAAAGGGGGAGGAGAGACAAACTGTGAGAGAGAGAGAAATAAAGGGAAAGAAAATAATCTTTATTCAATAATCAAAATAATCAAATCAAAAGAATGCAAACTTCAAAGACCAAAATTCTAGATTAACTTGACCAAATATCAAATTCCAAATTAACTGGACCAAATTCCAGATTAACAAGGGACAAATTCCAAATTCTAAAATAGAACAACTGGACAAATTCTAAATTGACTTGGACATAAATGCCCCAAACAAGTCAAAGGGTCCAAGTAATCTAACCAGTCAAGACCAAAACAATCTGATGAACCTACAAGAAGACTCTAAAAAATAAAACTTATCCGAATGACAATATCTAAAAGAAACAAAAAAAAGGCTTGGACGGACAAGTGGCATAAGGCCACTAATCGGAAAATGGAAGCGATTTCAAATTTAAACCAAGTCAGATCAAACATGCTTTGATATAATGTGAAAGTTCTAACAATAATATAAATTAAACTAGGAAGAGAAGAATAAATAGGAAGAAAGAAGAACCAATATTATTAAGCAAACAGCATAAGCAAAAAACTAGATACAACTAGTTTATATAATAAGACAAACCCTAATCTATATTAAGTAAAATAATCAACTAATATATTCTAATATATTATGATTCTAATATTACTCTAACATCTCTCTCAAACTTATAATGCTATAGCAACAAGTAGCAAGAATTTGTTAGGTAAGAAACGAAAACGGTGAACCGAACGTGACTTTGTGAAGTCAGCAAGCTGCAACAATAAAGAAACAAATGGTAACAAAATAATGCCATGCTGAAGATGGTGACGAATAAGATGACAGTCAATTTCAATATGTTTCATGCACTCATGGGTCGAAAATTTCATTATAAAATCTATAACACCAATCCGAACATATCAAAGTAATCAAATCAAAATAATGCAAACTTCAAAGCCAAAATTCCATATTAACTTGATACTAAATTGACAACGGACGATTGTACAAGAACCAGAATTATAAAAAGAAAGAAAAAGGAGAGAGAAGAGAAGATAAGAGAAGAGAAGAGAAGAAGGGGATATAAAAGGGGGAGAGAGAGAGAGAGAGAGAGAGAGAGAGAGAACAGTCTTTATTCAATAATCAAAGTAATCAAATCAAAAGAATGCAAATTTCAAAGACCAAAATTCCAGATTAACAAGAAACAAAGCCAACCAAATTCTAAAATAGAACAACTGGATAACTTCTAAATTCCAAATTGACTTGGACATAAATGCCCCAAACAAGTCAAAGAGTCCAAGTAATATAATTAGTCAAGACCAAAATAATCCGATGAACCTACAAAAAGACTCTAAAAAACAAAACTTATTTGGATGACAATATCTAAAAGAAACAAAAAGAAAAAGACTTGGCCGGACAAGTGGTGTAAGGCCACTTGTCGGAGAACGGAATTGATTTTAAGTTTAAACCAAGTCGGATCAAATGTGCTTTGATATCATGTGAAAGTTCTAACAATAATATAAATTAAACTAAGAAGAGAAGAACAAAGAAGGAGAAAGAAGAACCAATATTATTAAGCAAATGACACAAGTAAAATACTAGATTGCTTTGTATTGGTCTTTTGTAAACTTCATCACTACATTAGAAATCAGATATGTCTTTAAAGGAAGCAAAGTGTCTTAGAAAGCTGTTATGTTGTTGTCGTATATTGTTGTGTGGACTTTGTTATTCTAGTTTAAGAAATAAAAGAGAAGCACTATATATCAGAGACATATTACTCAATAGTATGAAATTATTTTGAGAATTGAATATGTAGAAAATTGCTCACGCTCATGAATTTTTGTGAGAGGCAGAATGCTTAGCAATCTGGAAAATGCTAGAACTTATAATATACTATAGATGTTTTGTATACAAGGATTTAGTCTAAGATTATATGTAATAGGAAAAGAATATACCACTGAATCTATGAGCCATAGATGTTGACCCTTTGTTGGGTTGCTATGTGCCATCTTTACATTTGATTTTTCAGGAATGATTACTTTTGCAATCCAGTTGTATTGTCGTGGAGATATTTTGGAGATTAGTTTGTGCTGGGAAGTCATTTTTCTTGTATGGAGTTGATGTAGATCATAAAGACTATGACGTTATTCAAAAGATGAAAACCAAAAAAGTAAACATGTGATTATTTTCATATACTCGATGAACAAACTTAGTTGATTACAAGTATAATTGTGTTAAAAATAAAGAAGATAAGGGATTGGAATAGAGTTTCTTATTTACCAGTGAAGAATGGAGTCTTGAAGAAATAAATTTGCAAGAACAATGTATACTTGGTAGAGGAGAAAATCGATTTAAGCCTTCAAGAGTTTGCTTTGGAGAAGCAAATCTGCCAACTTATCGTTTTAAGTAGTGGAGAAAATCTGCAGAGAAGTATGTCATGAGTTTACTTGTAATTGTAGGTAAAAGTACAGTCACTAATGAGAAAGACATTTAACTACTAATGAGAAAGACATTTAACTGCAAGAGTTAGTGCACAAGTGTTGCTTGAGAAGTTGGTTTGCAAAAACAGTACCTAAATTTGAGAGAAGTATGGGCTGCAGTCAAGTAAGTACAAACATTGTTGTTAGTCCAATCAATAGTTACAATGGAACAAGTTAAGTCAAAACTCATTATATTTCTTCCAAGTCTTTATAATATAGACAATGTTTCACAAGCAGATTTTCCTTTATAAATATGGTTAAGGTTCAGCTCATCTTTTGAAGGAATGAAATAATATAAATGATGAGGCCATTTTGAAACCTGTAAAGGAATTTTCCTTCTTGCTCCACGGCTCAATAGCTCCAAAAAAACATTGTAGTTATGCTCAAGATTAAAAAGAAATTTCAAGATTTTGTAACTCAATAGGGAGCTCATTTAAACACAAGTTGCTAGACAATTTTTATCCCAATCAATTATTTTAAAGTAAAAATTGTTGGGTTTAAATTATTAGACCCAATTGTTTTTTTTTTTAATTAAATAGGTTAAGTCTATGAGAATTAAATAATTTTGGATGCAAGTGAAATTCTAATTAAAATCTAAGGACTAGACTTGCAATTTTTGGTCAAAGAATTCTAATTAGATTAGAATTGGTTTTCTGTGGCACGAAACAAATATACACACGCAGAACAGAGAGCAGAGAATATATACGCTGTTTTAGGATTTTTCTTGGAACAGAAAAATATACACATGCAGAGAAATTAAAAAGAGGAAAAAAAGGATTGTTAGTCAAGAAAAAATTTGGGTTTTCTTCTTCAACTCTTGTATTTCACCATTGATTATTTGATGAGGTCTTTCTATTTTTTATTGGCTTAATATTTTTAGAGTTTCATCTATTGTGATAGATGATGTTTATTGTAGTGAGCCAATAATGTGTGGTTGATGTGGTGTGTTGGATTACCTCTTAATTTATGGCGTAAATCTAGAAAAGAAACATTGTAATATTCATTCGATTAATAGTGGATTATTGTTGGTTTGCCCCGTTTATTTTTCCTTTATCTTAAATGTTTATACGACGTTAAAGAATAATTTTGGTGTTGTTTAGCTTGATTTATTATTCTGATATTTATATTTTTTGCATTAAAATATTGGGTTGAGTTGATAACATTCATTTTAATTGCACGGTGAAAAAGAAAAAATATATTATTATATTTGTACACCTAGTTTTTCCCTAACAAAAATGATGTGCTAAATATTGGGCCGGATAGTTACAAGAAATATCCCCAGTCAAGTTAACGAGAGGCAGATCACATGTACAACGAAGGCAAAGAAACCATTGTAACTCTAGAAAACAAAATATGTATGTCATTGTTCTAAACGTACAAGGCATCATAATTGATTATGACAGAAAATAAAAAGAAATAGGAAAATGCTAATTGTACACCCAAAATGTACACCATCACTTACACCATGGAGATGTGTCAAATAATGATTGGATCACTCTATTTATTTGGCTAAATAAATAATGATTTCACCCAACTAGTATGTGACACATCACATGGTGTAAGTGATGGTGTAATTGAGAGTGTACATATAGCATATTCCAAATAAATAATATCCGACTGGTAGTTATCAACATTTGTAACTGAAATATAGAAAATCATTACTCTCCTCAATTGACTGAGAATAGTCTTTCATATAGCAGGGATTCCAAAATAATAAATAATTAATTGAAGATGGATAGACTTTCTTGAATGATAGAGGACTATGAGATCATTTTACATTCAAAAGAGAATTAGTTAAGTGCAGACGTATCTTCCTGACTTATTAAGCGAAATATTGGTGAAATATGTTTGTATAGATCGAGAAAGAATCATGAGCAAAATTTTCAAGAAATAATCATGAGGAATATGCGAGCTTAATTTGATAAATGACCCGTGACAACCAAAAGAATGACGTCGCAGCCACATAGTAGGGCAATTACTCCAATGTATAGGTTGGAGTATCCTTGTAGCTCCTACAACTAAAATCACATTACATGCCTACAATTGAATAAAAATCAGCATTGCTAAGAAAATATTTCTTTCATATCATGACAAGAAACTATAAATACTTGCCCATAAGAAACAATGGAAGAAGCTTCTAATAATATTCGTTGGCTTGGCGTAACTAAATAAAGGAGCCTCTTGCATTATGTCGAGCAACCTATTATGTTGAAGGGGGAGATTATAAAAAAACAAATAGAAGTATAAAACATTGATTAATGTAGATGAATTTTAATGACAACTGTTATGTATCAATCCTACCTGACAGCACACGTTGGCGAGATAGTCCCACCCACGTGCCACGTGAACATAGCCGAGGCAAATAGGCTTTGGCCAACCCTTCCCCGAGGCTATCTGGACCGAAGGAACGGACGGCCGAGGCTAATGGGCGGAACGGCTCGACTGACCGGCCCTGGTTGCGTGCCCAGGAAGCCTTCTGTGACTCGACCGAAAAGAGACTGACGGGACCGCCTGCCAATACGGCTTGTCACGATCATAGCCTCTTAGTTTGCGGCTGAGTGTGACTTTCCCATTAATGCTCTTGACATGACACTAAAGATATGACTTGAGAACCCATCAGATGAAACCACGTGTCACACATCGAGGGGATTGTTCTTGTGAGAATTTGCCTATAAATACTAAACTCGTTTCCACAGAAAAAGGATGTTAAAAATATTACTCTCAATATACTTATATCAAGTCCTCTACTCTAGCAATTCTTAAGGATCTTTACCACCTGGGAGTTTGTGAGTTAGAGGCCCTCAAGCCACTACCTCTCTCTTAGTGTGTTGTTCTTATTTCTTGATTATCCACCCACCCGGGCCTAGACATATCTACGTGGTTGAATAAACCACGTGGCGGTCCAGATAAGAGAAGAAAGACACGTAGGAAGAGGAGACGTGGGGATCCTGTTGGCAGCCATATTTGGAGGTCAACAGATTGGCGCCGTCTGTGGGAAGCGTGACAAAAAGCTTCTTTTTCCTTGAACAAAGGAACTCCCCTGAAAAGGGATCAACCGACCCACGAAATAAGTGGGAGCAATGAAGAAGAGAACCCTAGAAGAACCAGGCCCGTAACAAATGACGGAGTCAGGGCTGAAGAAGCCCCCCGAAGGAGGCGAGGAAGAAGGCCTCCCACGAACCTTGAACGAGAAATGAGGACGATGGCTGCCAGCGTGAGGCAGCTGGCCCAGCACCATGCGCAGATGCAGGGGTATATCCAAATGATGCATGCAAGGGGTGAAGACTGCCCCCGAGAATCTGATCCAGACGAGCCCGAGGAAGAACCGGAAGTTAACAGCAGGCGCCCCCGTGACCAGCAAGCCGGGAGAGAAGCCTCTCATGCCAGAACCAACGAGGCAGGGGACAAAACAGCCTCTTCGGAAAGAAGGCCCCAGCCCACAATGTCAGCCAGCGTGTTCGAAAGGCTAGGCGAGCAGGGAGGCAGAAGATGGCCACAAGAAAACCCACAAAGGAGAGAGACGCCCCAAAGTCCCCCTAGGAATAGGCAGGAAAGGAGGGCGAAGGAAGCCGAGGCCAGGGGAGAATCGGATTACCAGCCATACGCACCCCAGCCAGCCATTCAACCACAACAGAACTATGGGGGCAGACAGCAAAGCCAATGCCACGCCCCATTACCCCCGGAAATCAACACCGGAGTGGAGTATCCGAGGCCTACGAGATCATTCGAGGTAGACGATGATGACGAGAACCTCCCTTTTTCAGCCGGAATCAGGAATGCGTCTATTCCCCACGAGTTTCGCGTACCCAAGATTACCCCTTACACGGGAAGAGGTGATCCATTGGATCACGTGAACACATACAAAACGGAGATGAGTCTCCGAAGAGCAACCCCGGCCTTGAAATGCAGGGCTTTCCACTTGACCTTGTCAGGGGGAGCGAATCGGTGGTACAACAAACTCGTCACCGGGAGCATTTCCAACTGGCCAGAGCTGAAAAAGACATTCATAAATTACTTCTCATCGCAAAAACCCGCGTCAGCCCCGGTACAACGCCTCCACGATGTAAGGCAGGCCCCAAGCGAGCCGTTGCAAAGTTACCTAGGCCGTTTCAATGAAGAAATGTTGTTCTGTGAAAGAATAACAGACGCCGAAGCCTTGTCCGCCCTAAAGGCGGGACTAGACATGAACCATCCATTCTGGAGGGACGTCCGCAATAAGAACCCGGCTACCTTCGACCAGCTGGTGGAAATGATCACCGAGGAGATAACCAATGAGAACATGATCCTCCACAGGAATCGAGGCGGGTTGGGAGCCAGCCCGGCATCGAGGGCCGGTTATATCCAAAATCCCAACAGAGCTGTCCCCCATCACAATCCTCGACGGAGAAATTACCCATCCGACCCAAATGTCGGGATGAGTTATGTGGCCTCTGCACAAGATGGCCTGCTCCCCCCTTACACGGCTCCCTTGCCGTCGGTCCCCGCGGCCGGACTATACAACTATGGCGCACCCCCATCCACCTACTATGAGGCTGGAACCAGCACGCCTCCGGTAGTTCCTCTTCCTCAAGGAGCTCAGCCAAAATACTGCTGCGTTCACCGAAGCTATGGGCATAGCACGGACGAATGTCGAGAGGTGGAAGAACTTGCCAATCGAAGAATGGTCAACCCGGGAGCCAGACGTGGAATGAATACCAGGCGAGGAGATCAGGCCCCAGGGAGAGGACGTGGAACCAATTTTCAAGATAGGCGCTCTCAGCAATGGGACAGGAAGCCTCCGGGTCAGGAGCATCGATCGAGGCGTAATTCGAGAAGTCCGGCCAGACAACCGCGGATTGAGCGCAACCCCGAGCCCCGCCTGATTAAGGGGCCGGAGAAGGCCCCAATTCGAGAGATTGACACCATCCACGGAGGACCTTATATCGATGGACAGACACGAAACGCCCAGAAAAGCTATGCCAAGGAGGCCGAAGGGACCCAGATGACCAACTGGCTTATCAATAGCAGGCCCTCTGGATCAAAAAGGATCGACCCAATCACCTTCACGGAGGAAGACATGAAGGGCGTGCATTACTCTCACAGCGACGCCCTGGTTGTAAGGGCAGTGGTGGCTCGGAATGGGCTAGGGAGAATGCTGGTTGACAACGGTAGCTCTGTTAATGTCATCTTCCTGAGCACTTATGAGCAAATGAACGTGGATGTACAGCTGGAGCCATCGACTGAGCCCCTCTACGGGTTCACTGGGGATTGTGTGACCCCGAAAGAGATAGTGCGCCTCCCCGTTAGCATGGGAGAAGAGCCCCTCGCGTCCCATACTTTCATGGAGTTCCTGGTGGTAGACAGGAGGTCGGCTTATCACGGAGTATTGGGCCGACCAGCCTTGAAGGAACTTTGGGCGGTAACTTCCATCCACCACCTCTGCATAAAATTCTCCACCGAAGGAGGAATCGCGACAGTGCGAGGCAACCAACCCGAGGCAAGGAAGTGTTACCGAAATGCTTTAAGGAAAGCAGAAAAGAAAGAGGTCAACATGACTCTGCTGGATACAGAGATGAAAGAAACAATGATGGAAGAGCCGGGAGATGTTACGATGGAGGAAGCGGCAACTCCCCTAGACATTGATCCGAGAATAACGGGGGCCGATTCCCAAGCCACGGGAAGCGGAGAACTAGAACATTTTCAGGCAGATGGGGGCGACCCAACGAAGAAGCTTCAGATAGGGAAGGACCTCCCTGAAGAGCCCAAAGAAGCCCTGAAAAGGTTCCTCCGGGAAAATTTGGATGTCTTCGCGTGGAAACACGAAGATATGGTGGGGATCGACGCAAAGATAAGTTGCCATCGCCTCAATATCGACCCTAAGTTCCCCTCCCACAGGCAGAAAAGAAGGCCGCTAAATGCCGAAAAGTACGAGGCCCTAAAAGAAGAAGTAAACCTACTCCTACGAAGCAACTTTATACGAGAGGCCAGATATCCGAAGTGGGTATCCAATCCAGTGTTAGTTAAGAAGCCAAATGGAAAAATGAGAACCTGCATAGACTTCTCTAACCTCAACCAAGCTTGCCCCAAAGACAGTTTTCCACTGCCTCGGATCGATCAACTGGTCGACGCCACGGCAAGACACGAGCTCCTAAGCTTCATGGACGCTTACTCGGGATACAATCAAATTCCGATGTATCCGCCAGATGAGGAGCATACGTCGTTCGTAACGGACAAAGGCCTCTACTGCTACAAAGTCATGCCCTTCGGCCTAAAAAACGCCGGGGCCACTTACCAGAGGCTTGTTAATAAGATGTTCGCTTCCCAACTTGGTGCAACTATGGAAGTATATGTCGATGACATGCTGGTCAAAAGCCTTAAAGCAGAGGACCACATTCGCCACCTCGACGAAGCATTCCGAATTCTTCGAACATATAAGATGAGGCTGAATCCCTTGAAATGCACGTTCGGGGTGGCCTCGGGTAAGTTATTGGGATACTTGGTCAACCAAAGAGGAATCGAAGCCAATCCCGAAAAGATCAGAGCATTGGTCGAAATGAGGTCGCCAAGAAAGCCTAAGGATGTGCAATGCCTTACGGGGAGAATGGCAGCCCTCAGCAGGTTTGTTTCCAAAGCAACTGATAAGTGCATCCCTTTCTTCAAAATCTTGAAAGGAGGCGCCAGGTTCGAGTGGACGACAGAATGTGAAAGCGCTTTCCAGGCCTTGAAGGATCACCTCGGCAGAGCGCCTCTGTTGTCCAAACCAAAGGCTGGCGAGCCCCTGTTGTTATATCTCGCCGTCTCCGAAGAATCAGTAAGCTCGGTCCTAATTCGAGAGGAAGAACATCAACTGCCCGTCTACTACGTGAGTAAAGCCCTGTCAGGGGCAGAGACGCGCTACCCGGATATGGAAAAATTGGCGCTATCATTAATCACAACCTCGAGAAAGTTGAGGCCATACTTCCTAGCACACAGCATCCATGTCCTCTCCAGCTTCCCACTAAGACAGGTCTTGCAAAAGCCAGATGCCTCGGGAAGACTGCTAAAGTGGGCCGTCGAGCTCAGCCAATTCGACATTATTTATAAGGGAAGGGCGGCAGTCAAGGGACAGGCCTTGGCCGACTTTGTGGCGGAATTTGCCAACCCTCCCGATGTTGACGACCCTATGACATTGGGTGAACCACCCACGTGGTGCCTATTCGTAGATGGCTCATCGGGAGACATGGGATCGGGAGCCGGACTAGTCCTTATAAGCCCAGAGGGACACAGGTTAAACTGCGCCATCAGATTCGACTTCAAAGCCTCAAACAATGTCGCAGAATATGAGGCACTCCTGGCAGGTATCCGCCTCGCCATCGAAATGAAGGTTCAGAGGCTCTCAGCAGCGAGCGACTCCCAACTCGTTGTAAGCCAGGTAAACGGGAGCTTCGTTGCCAGGGAAAAAGGGATGGCCGCATATCTCAAGTTGGTAAGGAATCTTATTCCCCACTTCGATAAATTCGAGTTGGTCCACGTCCCCCGAGCCGACAACTCCAGCGCAGATGCACTGTCCAAACTGGCCAGCAGCAAAGACTCAGAGCTCCTCAAAATGGTCCCGATCGAGCACCTCATCCAACCTTCCATCTACAATGTCGAAGAAGTGATGTCAATTGAAGAAGGCCCCACATGGATGGACCCTATCACCGCCTTTCTCAAAGATCAAACCCTTCCCGACAACGCATCGGAGGCAAGGAAATTAAGAAGACAATCAGCGCACTTCCTACTCTTGGATGACATTCTATACAAACGAGGCTACTCATTGCCCCTCCTCAGATGCGTAAGCACCAGCGAGACAGGATACATCCTTAGAGAAATCCATGAGGGAATATGTGGCAATCACACCGGTGGGATGTCCCTAGCTCAAAAGATCCTCAAGCAGGGGTACTTCTGGCCCACCTTGAGGAAAGATGCCATGCTCCATGTAAAGAGATGCGACAAATGTCAGCGCTTCGCCACGATCCCAAGACAGCCCCACCAAGAGCTTACCGCCGTATCTAGCCCTTGGCCTTTCGCCAAGTGGGGAATTGATTTCATAGGCCCAATGCCTAGGGGGAGAGGAAATGCTTGCCACGCCCTAGTCTCCATCGACTACTTCACGAAGTGGGTGGAAGCGGAACCAATGGCAAAAATCACCGAGGCAAACACTTCCAAATTCTTATGGAAGAACATCATTTGCAGGTTCGGAATCCCCCATTCCCTGGTTTCGGATAATGGGAGGCAGTTCGACAACAAGAAGATCAAGAACTTGTGCGAGGAATTGGGGATCGCGAAACACTTCTCGAGCCCCCACCACCCTCAGGCGAATGGCCAAGTCGAAGCGGTTAACAAAACCATCAAGTACACACTCAAACGAAAGCTCGAGGCCTCCAAAGGGGCGTGGGTCGACGAGCTTCCTCACGTTCTCTGGGCTATCAGAACCACGACCAGGACCCCTACTGGGGAGACTCCTTTCTCCATGGCTTACGGATCCGAAGCCGTGTGCCCAGTCGAAAGCGGCATACTCTCTCCCCGCCGATTGATGTTCAATGAGAAAACCAATGACGAATTAATGAGGACGAGCCTAGACCTAATAGACGAGAAAAGAAGCGACTCCCAGGTCCGGTTAGCCTCTTACCAAAGAAAGATGACAAAATACTTCAACAAGAGGGTAAGAAAGCGATCGTTTTGTCTTGGAGACCTTGTCTTGAGAAGAGCATTTTCATCTTCGAAAGAAGCAGGGGTAGGGACCTTGGGCCCCAACTGGGAGGGTCCCTACCGAGTCACCAGCGAGACACGACCCGGTACCTATAGAATCGAAGACATGTGTTGTAAACCACAGCCCCACCCGTGGAACGCTGAACATTTGCGTCGTTATTATCAATAGGTCAAAGATGGGGTTCGTCTCCTCACTTCGGATGTTTTTGTAGTCTGACCGCCCTTTTTGTACTTATCATATTATAAAGTTGTTCAGTTTCAAGTTCCGTAATCAGAGTGACCAGTTCGGAGAACAACAGGCGAGGCTCATAAATTGAACAAAATATAACTAAACTTATTCCATATTAAGTGTTGCGTGACAAAGTAACAAGCTTCGGAAAGAAATTTTGTTTCATTGCAGAAGTCCTATCTATTACAGATATCAGTTATCCTCCTCACTACCAACATCGGGCGGGGGAAACTTAGTTACAAGAGATCCTACATCTAAATCCGGGAACTCAGTTCGGAGCGAGGAAAGTACTTCCTGGTGCCCTACCCTGGCGAAGTAATCGGAAAAGTTGGCATAAGCGTCGGTATTGTGGAAGTTAGCAACAAAGTCCGCCTCAAAGTTCTCCAACTGCTTCCCCAGCCCCTCCAGCTTAGCTGACATCTCCGTCCGCTCTGCCTGCAGGGACTCGGTCTCCTCCCTCAAACCCTTCACCTGAGACTTCAGAGCCTCATTCTCATCACGCAAGCCGGATACCTCCGCCAGTAGGGACGTGTTTTCCTCCCTCAATCTCTGCCTCTCCTCATTTGATTTCCCTAGGGCTTCGGTGGACACAGACTGTGCCGCGTTGGCATTATCCAACTTGCGCGTCAGCAGCAGGACATTGGAGTCAGACTCCTTCAGATCATTTTGGAGCTTCTCGTAAGCGGAGCGCATGCTCTCCAATGCTGCTTGAAGACCATCCATCGCCTCCTTATGCTCCTCCGCCCTAGAAGCTTCAGCCTTCCACTTCTTATGCTCCTCCAGTCGCTGCCGATATTGGCCTAGGGCCTGCATCTGTGCTCCGGCCGCCCTTATGGTCATCGCCAAGTTTGCCTCCATCAAATCCTCCACCTCTCCGTTAGAGGCAAAGTCCTCCCACTGAGGAGCGAAATACTTTTTAAAGGCCTGAGCCCCCAGAGCAGGATAAAGGCTCAGGCCGCTGACAGCCTCCTCCGGGATACGTCCACCAGAGGCCCCAATAAGGTCGCAAAGCTTTTTCCGCGAGTCGTAGCGGGCCTTTCCAGAACGGGGCTTCGCTGACGCCGAAGATTTTGACGTAGGCTGCTCCAGCACCACCTCCCCAGATGGGGTAACTGTAAGCGTCCTCTGAATTGTCGGAGGAATGCGAAGGACGTCATCTTCAATCTCAATCACCTTCCCCCTCGAGTCGGCCGGGGGCACACCACTCGATGCGATGGGCCGCGGGCGCTCCCGAGCAGGGGCCTTCCTTTTCTTGGATAGAGGTACCTCTGCCTCGGTTACCTCAGCCTCATCACCCTTCTCAGCCTCCTCCCGCATCGCCTCCCGGCTGGCCTCCTCAATGGCTTTCTTCTGACGAGAGTCCTCAGAAAATCCGGGAGCCAAGAGTCTCGGCCTACTTTTGGCCAATTTCGCTAAAGAAGGCCTCGGACGCCTACCCTGCTCAATGTCGCCTGTCAAGGAAAGAACAGAAATCGTTACAAAGTTTTTATAAACATATACCAAACTCAGGTAAATATACATACTCCGGGAAGCCATTAATCCGAGCTCAATAAGAAACCGATGTCTGTTTAGAAAAAAATCGTGCTTCCTATTGGAGGGGGTCGTCTGATAGATGGACCGGAGCACGTCCAGATGATCGAAACTCAGCTCACACCGGGGAAGAGCGTCTGCAAGAAAAAAGAAGAGGCAAATAAGGTAAAATTCCCTTTTAACAAAAAACCCCATAGCACATCACCTCTCCCCCTATCCTACTCACTGGCAATTCCGTAAACACTGGGGACATCCAGGTCAGGCTCCGAGTCCTCAACCATCCTCTGCCAATTTCCCTTGACCCAGAACCAAGATTCCTTCCACAGTTTGATAGAGGAAGGACAATCTGTGACAAGTGGCTTATGGGTCCCCCAGGGGCAGAAGTAATACCACCCCGGCTCTTCACCCTTGCCTTTCTTCTTCGACAATTTCTTGGGCTGATACACCGTCTGGAAGACGTGGAGGGGCATCTCCAGGCCGAAAGAATACCGAAACCATAAGTATAATCCCCCCACCATCTGGCTCCACCCATTTGGGGATACCTGGGTGGGAGCTAGTCCATATGCCCGCAAGATTCTCCGGAAGAAAGGATGTAAAGGGAGCCTCAGACCGGCGACGAAGGCGTGCAGATGCAAGGCAGTACATTCCTTCCTCGGAAAACATGCCCTTTCATTCGGGCCTGGGGGAATTAGTTCAACATCCCCAGGGACTCCGTACGCCCCCCTTAGAGAAACCAAGTATGACTCCGATATTATCGACTGAACGTCCACTGCCGCCCATCGGATGGGGGTAATGCCACGGAGGTCCGCACCCTGGGTCGGCGTCGAAGCAGACGCGATGGCCAGGATCTCTCCTGTAGAAGAGTCGACTCCCCGGATAGGGACTACGTCGGCCATGGAAGAGGATACAGAAGGTAATGCCTCATCCTCGCGTCGTCCGAGACCGTCTCCTCCAACAACACTCATATATGTATAACTAGAGAAAGATAAGGAGAAAGCAAACAAGGTTCAAGAGAAATGTTTACCTAACACTAGCCCTTCAACGGAAACGCTGCCGGAAAGTTAAACGCCGGGCAAAAGTCGCCTGAGTAATGGAAGCTCTCAGAAACCTTCGCAAATGCTCTCTCTCGAAATGATACGGTAGGATCAGGATTTACAAAGTGGATACTATTTATATAGGCAACAAACGATTACTATTCACCGTCAGATCTCGCGAAATCCGATCCCCACCATACAAAGCTCTGCAAGCATCCAGACCGTTCAAATCCAAGCGACATCAACGGTCATTCAAACAACCGGCCACGATACATGCGTGCTGCACACGGGCGTGTGCTGGGACGCTCCCCCCTCGACAAACCCAGAGCCGTCAGAATTAATTACAAAAACCATCATTGCATGCAGCTGTCCTTTCGGCACGCCCGAAACAACGTACGGCAGGAATTCCAATCGCCCACATTCAGTTGACACGTCATCACTGTCGACTCGGCTCTCAATAAGCCTCTCGCTGGCTTGGACTCGGCTTCCAATAGCCTCTCCCAACCAGGGACTCGGCTATCAAAAGCCTCCCCCTTGCTGGGACTCGGCTCTCAATAAGCCTCTCCCTGGCTTGGACTCAGCTTCCAATAGCCTCTCCCAACCAGGGACTCGGCTATCAAAAGCCTCCCCTTTGCTTGGACTCGGCTTCCAATAGCCTCTCCCAACCAGGGACTCGGCTATCAACAGCCTCCCCCTTGCTGGGACTCGGCTATCAATTGCCTCCCCCTTGCTGGGACTCGGCTATCAATTGCCTCTCCCCTGCAGGGACTCGGCTCTTAATAAGCCTCTCCCTGGCAGGGACTCGGCTCTCTATCGCCGTGACTCGGCCACCCTCTCGGGCCCTCCCCAAGGATAGGACCAACACCTACAAATTTCACCCCATACACACGCCACAATGCTAACCGCCAGGGTTTCCAAGGCCCGCCACCCACATTAATGTGCCTCCCGGACCTTGAGGGACTCATAACCCTGGGCTCAAAACTTTAAAACAAGCATCCAAGTCCAGCATCCCACATAAATGACAGATCCTGAACTTGTGGGACTATTGTTATGTATCAATCCTACCTGACAGCACACGTTGGCGAGATAGTCCCACCCACGTGCCACGTGAACATAGCCGAGGCAAATAGGCTTTGGCCAACCCTTCCCCGAGGCTATCTGGACCGAAGGAACGGACGGCCGAGGCTAATGGGCGGAACGGCTCGACTGACCGGCCCTGGTTGCGTGCCCAGGAAGCCTTCTGTGACTCGACCGAAAAGAGACTGACGGGACCGCCTGCCAATACGGCTTGTCACGATCATAGCCTCTTAGTTTGCGGCTGAGTGTGACTTTCCCATTAATGCTCTTGACATGACACTAAAGATATGACTTGAGAACCCATCAGATGAAACCACGTGTCACACATCGAGGGGATTGTTCTTGTGAGAATTTGCCTATAAATACTAAACTCGTTTCCACAGAAAAAGGATGTTAAAAATATTACTCTCAATATACTTATATCAAGTCCTCTACTCTAGCAATTCTTAAGGATCTTTACCACCTGGGAGTTTGTGAGTTAGAAGCCCTCAAGCCACTACCTCTCTCATAGTGTGTTGTTCTTATTTCTTGATTATCCACCCACCCGGGCCTAGACATATCTACGTGGTTGAATAAACCACGTGGCGGTCCAGATAAGAGAAGAAAGACACGTAGGAAGAGGAGGCGTGGGGATCCTGTTGGCAGCCATATTTGGAGGTCAACAACAACCATAATACAACATTATCCTTTTTTCAGATTCATTAGAATTCTTAAAAGTGGCCAAGAAGACAATGAAATTATGTCAACAAATATGAAGCTCACGTTGTGAAGTGTGTCTAATCAAAGTATTATATAAAGGCTTTGAACCAACTTTCAAGAACAATTTTTTTTCTGTATTTGTTCAATGGCTTCACCAGTATGTTTCTCCACCCATCTTGATTGTAAAAATAACAAAAAACTTTAACACACATATAGATAAACAGATGAAATGATATTCCAGTAAATGAGTTAATAGAAAACATTACCTAGGCATATAGTCTGTTCCTTGATATTTGAAATAGTTCCATGTGTAGCCTAAATTTAAAATGTTTCTTCATTTGAAACTTAAACCACTCAAACAACAAAAAGGGTGAGATACGGAGTTACTTCCATTAATGAACGTCATGTGATGTGATGTGATGGTGATAGTTTTTTTTATTCAAAGAACACTATATAGGGCATACATAGTACAAATAATATGTATTTAGTATTTACTAATACTTAATTAAGGAACATGAATCTCTTACATGGAAGTACATATATAGTACAAATAATCTGAATTTAGTGTTTACTAGTGTTAGAATTAGAGCAATAAATAAATGATCAAAAATAAAGAACGCAATGATTTATAAAAGTTTGTTTCAATGTGAGACTATATCCTGTCTTCAGCCATTTCAGTATTTTTATTATAATGAATGATTATTTTTTTTTTTTTTACAAGAGATCATTCCTATATATAACAACTCAATTAAGGTTCCCGAAACTCTAACGCAATCCAATAAAGGTTCACTAGTAATAATGAAATTCTAAGCAACCCAATAAAAGTTCCCAAATTATAATAAAATTTTAGAGCAATCTAACTACAAATGAAAAATCTTGAAAAACATCATTACTTAAGCAAATACAAATACCATAACGGCCGATTCGTGAAAGAAGGCTGCCTGCCTCCTTCTAACCCCCACGTCGACCTTACTGCAAAGGTCGATTTGTGCTCAGCTCCGCGTAGCGCAACTAATTAGGCTCCACAGCTTAACAATTTCCCACTTAGAGACTAATCCATCATCAACTCCTTCCTTTGCAGCGGTCGGTACACCTCATTCAATCTTCAATGAAGAAGACTAACTGAAGTTGCACACAACTTCAATTTCTCAATTGTAAAAGTCTTTGTCAGCTGTACCACCCAATGTGTATACATATTCAGTAGTACTCTTCTTGCTATCAATGTCCTCATCCATGTAAACATCTACAAAGCCTTGTAATCCCAAGCTTGATTTCCTTCACAGTGGCTACCCCAATAAGCGTATGGAATTTCATGGAGAGATGATGGATCGAAATGACCTCCATTAGCTACTTCAATGATGAACGTCCTAAAATCTCATTGTAAGGAGATATTCGGTTAATGATTAGGAATTCTATATAGTTTCTGGCCACTAGGGGCTTCTTTCCAACCTCAACCGCAAGGGTGATATTTTCTTGAGGAATGATGCTATTGCCAGTAAAACCATACAGGGATTCGGACATAGGTGTCCAGGGATGGTCAAACTCCATCTGGTTGAAAGCATTTTCGAACAAGACATTCACCGAGCTTCGATTGTCTACCAACATATGCTTGACGATGTTGCAGACGATCACCACCTGGACCACAAGGGCATCACAATGTTGGTAATGGACATTGGCCTAGTCTTTATCGCTAAATATTATGCTAGGACCCTTCGCCTTTGATTCTTTGCACGCCTAGTAACTTTCCAACAAGGGGTTCTTGACTAGCCTCACATAATTTTTCTAGAATTTTTTGATTACTCCTCTAATGTAGGCCCCCAATGATGGCCCTCCCATGTTGATCTCTCTGATGGGGGTTGAAATACAAGCGACAAAGCGTTTGGCCTTCTCTGGGTTCTTGTTGAATCGCACGAGATGCCTAAGGATAACCTTCTCTCCTCACTCTCATCCTCCGTCCCCTGTTGTAAGTATAGTTTGGAGCTCTCGCCTGCGAAGGTGGCCCAGACTTGCTTCTTTCGCTAGCCAGTACCTATTTTCTACCATTCTATCAATGGTGGCCTTCACATCAGGACATTCTTCTGTTTTGTGGCCTTCGAATCTCTATATTCTACAGTATTTTTTCCTGGACAGAGTGACAGAAGCCTCGAGGATCGGCCCTTCACATGGGCGACCTCATTTATCTCTACCTTATACCATCAATGCCTTGGTCTTGACGTCCTGTTTGGATTATTTCGCCTTTAGAAGTAACCTTCGCCGCTTCTTGTGCAATCATCCCAATTTCACCTTCATGCTTCTTTTTGTTTTCAATTGTTTCCTCTATCTGGATTTCTCCCTTGATCAAATCCACCAACAGATTATACATTTGATAAATCTTATTTCACACATCTCGCCAGAATATGGTCTCCATCCTTAGTCCATTCCACAGGACATCCAATGCATTCTCATCTAATATGGACTCTATTGTGACCAGTTCGTTCTAGAATCTATTAAAATAGCTTTTCATGGACTCACTCAGTCCCTATCTTATATCATTTAGTCTTGTGGCCAGAGCTTCACCTAGAGTGTGGCGTACGAAAGTGCTCATAAGTGCCTTCTTCAGCTGAGGCCAACTTTGAATGGAGTTGGGCTTTAGCTTCAGGTACCATCTCTTGGTCGCTTTCGTAAGGGATGTGGAAGGCCATACACTTCAGTGAGGGCAAAGCATTTTTGAGCTTCATTTATGTCTTATAGTCTGCCAATTGATACATGGGGTCACCTCGCCCAGTGTATTTATCCAGTTTGGGCCTCACAAAGCCTTTGACAAAAGAATATTCCGTATTTTATGGGAGAATAAGAGGTCTTCGTCGTCATCGTGTAGTTCAAAAGATTTTGCGAGGCCATCCTCTTCATTGTCATAAGAATAATCTGGCACATATAAGGGTCCTTTGTAATTGAAATTAGCGCAAACATTCGCCCTTCAAACACATGGGGCTTCCTTTGCTAGGAGTTAGCTTTGTCACCGAGCCTATCAAAGAGACTAGCGGACCTAGTAGGTCTACGCTCTTGCTCTTTAAGCGGATCGGTAACGCCTAGAATTGTGTGGCTCACTGTGCGGGTAGGAGTAACTTGTTGCTAGGGCTCTAGCTTCAACCCCACTTTCTTCTTCATTTTTAGCTTGGCCTCCGAACATATAGTTTTTTGTTCTGTTTTCTTCCACCACTATTTAACTTTCTCCACCAAGGTAGATACAATTTTTTCTTTGGAAATCTTCTTTTGCCACCGGTTGCGTTTCTTCTAGGGAACTTATCCTCCTTCATTGGCTGTTACATTCGGGATCTCATCCCTTTACCTCTTATGATTGAAATCGCTGTCTTCCAGGTGCTCACTTTGCCTTTCTAGATCATTCTCACCCATCTTTCCCTATATCACTCATTTTCAGCTTTCTTGCAACAGATTTTTCTTATTTGTCTAGGATTGCTCAAGAACTTTCACCCGTGGTTTCTGATTTTCGTGGAAAACTGTGCGTTTTCCACAAACGGCGACATTTTGTTGACCCAAATAATTGAAGCCAACAAATCATTACACACCTCCTAACTCAAAAGAATAAACTCAACCTTGACCGCCTAAGGGATGAGAATTATAGGAGTAAGAATTTGAATCAGGTTTATAATTGTTTTCCAATTTTCTTTAATTTAATTTGGACAATTTATAAATATTTCAAGCCTTTGGACTTTTTGGTCCTTTTTTTTTTTTTGCCACATGTTGCCGCTTTATCGAATGCTTCATGATTCTAAAATATTCTATGATACATGGCAGAAAGTTATTGCTCCAGCCATCTTATTCAACAGATGTTGTGGCACTATCCTCACATGGATTTTTACAACTAACTCTGCCATGTGGAGATTCACCATGTCGTCTAAGGGATGCTCTGTTATCAGTAATGGTGCACCGGCCAAACTTAAAAGCTTCTCCAAATCTTTAACCATGTGTCAAAGTCAAAAGAGCATAACGAAGTCGAACCCAAATGTTCGACAAGTTGTCCTTTTGGTTTCTTATCCCTTCGTCAAAGGCATAAGTTAAAGGACCTTTAGCGAACCTTTTTCCTAAGTCGAGTATAAAGTGAGGCATAACAATAATTAAATTTTTAGACAACCAGATTTAGCAATTATTGTTAAATACTACATGTCATTTTCTTGTGATGGATAAGTGTATGATAGACTTAGGGTCCATTAATGTCAATGGTTTACACTTTAATTACACCTTATACTAGACAATCTTTTCTCTCTAAATTCCGCGATTTTGTAATAGCATGATATATGAGTCCATGAAAGGGTTTTTGCTTTTTAAATAATTATTTTCCTTATATAAGAGTTTAATTTGTAAGAACTTTTTGTTTATTTGCAGGTATGAAGAGAGTTGTAATTAGGGTTTTCTTTTGGAATTAATAATTGATATATGCAATCAATACAATCTCTTACATACTGATAAGTGTGATTTACACTTATTTAGACCATCAAAATTAGACAATTGTAAGTACTCTTGAGTGATTTTTTACTTAATTATGTGTCTATTTAATTGTTTTATATCAAAACCCTGAGATCGGATGGAATTGAAGAAAAACAAAGCAAAATAGGTGAAAATGGATTGAAGGCGTACGAAAATGGAGAAGTGGGGATCAACTTGCAAATATCCAAAAGTTGAAGGACTTGGATTGCAAATAAAAGAGGACTAAATTAAAATGAAAGATGAAATTAGAGGACTAAAAAGGACAAAATCAAAAGTTGAAGGATCTTGGATGCAAATAAGAGGATAAAAAGAACAAATTATGAAAAAATATGAAATGGGGACCAAATTAAATACATATCAAATCTTGAAGGACTAAAACTACAATTTTTGGATTGAACCATAATTTGGAAACATTATTACTGTTTACCGCGGTCAACCCGCAGTTTGCAAACCACGTTGACCGCGGCAATGCGCGGATAGCGCGTCTGGAGGTTTTTTGAATTATTTTTAACTCTAATCAGGGTCTTTTTCGTCTTTTCACGTACATGAGTTTCAATTTTAGTAAAATACTATATAAAGACATAACTTAGGTCAAAATAGAGAAGGTTAATTCTTGGGAGAACACAAGAGAAGACGGAGAAAAGAACGGCAAAAGAAACGAAGAACGATCAAGACCAAGAAGATTGTAACGTGAAGATCAAGATATCTTGGTGCAAGATATTCAACATCTTTTCCTCTTTCATTCAAAATTCAGTTATGTATTCAATTCTTTTAACGTTTTCTTTCTCCCGAATCATGAGTAGTTAGATTTAAAGTTTGGATGAACGATGTAGCATAAGTTTAATTCTTTAATTTCGAATCTCAAGTTTTGACTTATAAATTGTTTAAGTATTTGATTTTACTTCTTCTCTTAATGCTTGGAATAACTAGCCATTATTTCATTGATCTCGTGGATTGTAATGAACTGAGAAGCAAATTGTTAATCTAGACCATGTAGTAAAATCCGACAATTGGATAAAAGGTAGAGATACACTTTTATTATTGATGCGGTCTGAATTAAATTCTTAGGAGAATTAATGTATCTAATTAAGGACCATTCTGACTGCTTAAGTTGACTTAATTAGATAGGACTAATTTGAACTCGAGAGAGGTAAATTAGGTTAAATTCGTGAATTCGACCGAATACAACTTTAGGAAACAAATCTTGAGAGGGGGAATTAAAGATGACAACTAGGTGAATTCGTTTGTCCAAACGCTTTAACCATCATTCTTTCCCAAATTCTTGTTATTTGCTTTTACATAAGTTATTATATTATTTTCTTAAATTCATATTTCTAGTTTAAATCTTTCAAATCAACTCAATTCAATTTATTTTAAATAAATTAGTATTAAGATTAATTTAACTAGTATCTAAATAAGATGGTCCTCGTGGGAACGATAATTCGGACTCAATAGGTCCACTTTATTACTTGTTTGCGATATTGTACACTTGCAATCACATTATTTTCACAACAAGTTTTTTGCGCCGTTGCCGGGGACTATTCTTATTTAATATTAGTTGAGATTAATCGTTAGTGTTAGTTTTATTTTATTTATTTATTTATTTTAATTTTATTATTATTATTGATTTATTTTATTATTGTTATTATTACTATTTTCTTTCTTCTTTGTCTATTTCTTTCAAATGACAGATGCTATTACTGCACAACTAGCTGCATTGACAAAGCAGGTGGAGCTCTTTGTCAGAATACAGACGCAAAGAATGAATGCCATCCAAGCAACCATCATGTGCAAAAATTGTGGGGCTAACCACCCGATATCAAATTGTCTGTTATTGGCCTCTCAAGAACAGATCAATTTTGTGCTATATAATACACATCAGCAGTATAATCCAGCGACTATCTAAGATTTTGAAATTGATGAGGGCAACATGAATTTTGGAGATTTCATCGCAATGCACAAAGCTAATACAGCGAGATATGATGCGCTTTCTGAAATTGATGAGGACAACATGAATTTTGGAGATTTCATCGCAATGCACCAAGCTAATACAGTGAGATATGATGAAACTTCTAAAACTGATGAGGACAACATGAATTTTGGAGATTTCATTGCAATGCATCAGACTAATACAGCAAGATATGATGAAACTTCTGAAATTGATGACGATGACTTGATCTTGGGAGATATATGGAAACTATCGGTCCCACAAAATTTTTGTCCATACTCCTACACATTCTCAAGTGAAGTTGAAGCCAACCAATTGGAACACATGCCAAGCATTACAACAGTAAGTGAAGAGCAACTGTCCGAGATTTTGGATAATAGACATGTCATCCAACCCGATGAAACACCAGCTAAAGAAGAAGAGTATGTGGAAAAAGAGAAGTTGATCCTAAATGAGCAAAATAAAAAAGTGATATTTAATGATGTTTCACTTATCAAGCAATTTTCCAACTCTCGTATTTATTCTAAAATTGATTTTGTGATCAAGGCAGATGAGGAAGTTGAGGTTTTCGTAGTGGTGTTCGAACAAGGTGCTAAACTACAATTATATTTATCTGAGAAGCACAAGTTAAATTTTTGGAGGATAAACGAAAAATGGTGCAAAGTCAATAGATGCAAGCAAAACAAGTCCTCCAAAGCACTATTTAAAGTGCCATAAAGTAGTCAGACAATAAGTCGAGCTCTAGACTATAAATTGAGCGCTTAATGGGAGACAACCCATTTTTCTATCCCTTATATATTTATTGCATTGCATGTAAAATTTTAGGACTGCATTAAGAATTAGAGCACGTTTCCCGATTTTTAGTAAATGAGTACATTTAATTATTATTATTTATTTCAGGCTACGCATCGTCATTCCAATCACAATACATACTGATCAGCTGAAAGACCGACATTGTCTCCACATCTTTTGATTCGGGTTAACTCTTTCCTTTTATTTATTTATTTTGCTTTCTTTTGTCACATTGAGGACAATGTGGATTTTAAGTTTGGGGGTGAGACTTTATTATTTTCATTATTTTTGTGTTGTGTGTTTATTATTTTCATTATTGTTGTGTGTGTGTGTGTTGTGAAAAAAAAATTTATTTGTGTGCTTGTATATTGGATAGCCTTGCCGGCTTATGAAGATATTATTTGAAACTGTTATCAATTCATGAATTATGACTAGATGATGCTACTTAAGCTGTTGTTATATGCTATACTTATCCGTGTGAGATATGATTACGTGTAAGCAAAATAGTCATGAATATCACTACCTTTGATTGGTATATTAAATAGAATACAATGAAAGAATAGTGAACCTAAGTTTTGAAAGCAAGACCACCAGTTGATGACTCAATTACCTAACTAGTTGAAATGATAGTTTGGGAGTGGTTAAACCATTGCAGAAGCTGTTTAGATAGGTGTTGATTCCGTGCTTGAGTAATAGTTGTGTGGAGTGTATTTGGCTACCAGGTGGAATCTAGGTATTGACCGGATATTAGGAATCTAATCCCCGACCTAATTTTGCAATTGGCCTCTATCTCCATCTCAAACTCCAAAACAATGGTTGATCTCCATCTCCAAAACAATGGCAGATAAGAATGGTTGATAAGAGAAAGCGTCGCTAACTACCGACCGTCAACTGCCCGCCCGCCATTGCCCTAGCTTGATTTCTCGCCTCTGGTTCAGGCATTTTATTAGTCACCTTGTGTTATTCCACTTTGATTGTTCCTGCCGGAAGCTTCTTTGAGGAGCAATCTGATTTCGTGTATTTTTCTCCCAAGAGTTCTAGAGATAGAGGGGACGTAGAGCACTGCTAACTCAAAACAGCCCCAGAATCATTCATCCCTTTCTTCAAAGAATCAGTACAAGATGAGGAATGGGTATCTTCCTTACCGTGAATTGTGACTGAGTTTTTCCCCACCAAGTTCTGTACTTTATTGAGCAATCTTGCGGACGGAATAGTGTGTCAGCAATGCTGTTTTCTTCTTCATCATAGCTTGAAATGGGCGAACAAGAATTGAAACTCAGAAAAAGCAAGCTGGCTCATTGATTAAACAATAACCCACGATTACAAGCAGAAATTTTGAAGGAAAAACGCCAAAGAAAGATTGTAGCAGGAAGCTGCCCAAAGAGTTTCTCTCTCTAGGTTGAGAGCATCTCTCTCTAACTTCCTATGTCAAGATTCTGCACTTTGGTGGGAGGATGTGTTGGTTTACCATTGGAGATAAAAATGGGTGTTTGTTCTTACTTCTTGTTGAACCAGAGCACGCCGAAATTTTGTTGCATCCCACTAGTGTTGGCTGGTTTTTTCTGGTGGGCGGTGGGCGACGACAGTTTTGGAGATGGAGATGGAGGCCAATTACATAATTGGGTTGGGGTTTAGTTGCAATTTTTATTTTATTTTTTATTATTATTATTTTAATCATTCAATTTAAGGGTAAAACGGTCTATTTAACAAAATTTTGACCATTTAACGGTTAAATTGACGATTTCTGTCAAAAATGGATCTCAGACGCTAACATTTCATAGGTTCGGGACTCTATCTGCTAGTAAACAAAGGTTCATGACCCCATCGTTACAATGTTCAAAGGTTAGAGACCCCAAATGCTATTTACCTTTCTTCTCTTTACAGCTTGACCTGCATAGTTCTTTGACCAATTCCAGGTGCAATAGAAACCTCTATGGCCAATCCAACAACAATAACGGAAATGGCAGAAAAAAACTAATATTGTTTGTTATGGTTGGTATAGATTTATCTCCAATGGATCTTTTAGTGAATGTACCAATCAACTAGACAAAAAACAAAGGGTTAATTACACTAATGGTTTTTATTCTTTCAGGTTTGTAACGATTTCATCTTCATTCTTTTTTTTTAGCAGATATCATCACTATTCTTCCATTTATTCTCACAGAGGGTCCCCAAATCACTATTTTTCACTATTCTGACAATTCTATGATAATTTTACCCCTTAACTTAAATAAATTAAAATAATAGGAAAAAAATACAATGAAAACATTGCAATCGAGCCATTAACCTTTACAAAAGTACAAATAAATCTTAAACAGTTTTATTTTATTCAAATTAGTGTTCTTCCCCAACTCAAAGAAATCATGTTTTCCGACAATCGGCGTTGGCGGCCATTCCACCCCCTTCCCTTCGAATTCAAAGGGTAAGGGCATCCCCTTCATCTAATAATCAAACCCACGAAATCAATTCTTCCCTCCAGCTTGAAAAACAAACAAAAATAAAAAATAAATTACAAACCAAACTAAAAGAACACTTGTTGGATCCAGAAACTCAAGAATATGTATACATACACTCATGCATGTATGTATATCTATTTTTCAGTGCCTACCAATAATTTCTAGTTAATATGAAGATAAAATGTATCTTGTGTACATAAATGGCTATGGAAGAGAAATGGGTAAAGTTTTCTTCTTCTTTTCTTGTCTAGTCCATATTAGTCTCTTTGTCTTGTGTTCTCTGCCATGGATGCGTGCAACATAAAAAAGTAGTAAAGTGCCCCCCATCCATTCATCCTCTCTCTCTCTCTCTCTCTCTCTCTCTCTCTCGTTTTTTCTTGGGTGGGGAGTGGGGGACGGGGGGTTTGTTTCACCCATTTGAGTTAATTTGTGTGGCTTGTTTGTAAACGCAGCTATCACTGTCCAGTACCCATTACGCAAGTATGGCGCGTCTTTCTCCAAAACCAAAGGTTTCTTCCCTGTAATAGCCGCCGCTAAAGGGCCGCCAACGCCGACTGTCGGAAAACATGATTTCTTTGAGTTGGGGAAGAACATAATTTGAATAAAATAAAATTGTTTAGGATTTATTTATACTTTTGTGAAGGTTAATGGCTCAATTGCAATGTTTTCATTGTATTTTTTCATTATTATTCTAATTTATTTAAGTCAATGGGTAAAATTGTCATAGAATTGTTAGAATAGTGAAAATTAGTGATTTGGAGACCCTCTGTGAGAATAAATGGAAGAATGAGGATGATATCTGCTAAAAAAAAGAATGGGGATGAAATCGTTACAAACCTGAAAGAATAGGGACCATTAGTATAATTAACCCAAAAATAAATTAACATTCATGTAATCAACGTTAAATTTACGGAAAAAGGGCTTAACTTAAATTTATATAATTAAATTTCGTTAAATTTAATGATTCAATCAAAGCCATTATTTAGTCATTTAAAACATGGCATTTTTTTCTTTGAAGAAACTAGTGGTAGTGTTTTAAATTTCATAATGATTTGGATTACTAAATCACAATCATTATTTTGTCATTTACGACATGTCCATTAGTTTCAAAAGAATTTAGTGATAGTAGTTATAGTACTATCTCAAACTATTATTTCACTACTTATTAATTGTAGTGATATGAATACGGTCTATTTGAAATTTGAAATTTGATAAAATTCAATAAAAATCAAAGTTTATCGTGTTTTACTAATCGTGTGACTTCATCATACATGTAATGTGAGTGATGGGAGGTTTTAAAATGAAAAAAGAAAAAGAAAAAATGAATGTAAATATGTACATTGAACATGGTGTAGAGGTGAAAAAACAGGATCTTGCATGAAATAAGTTGCCAGCAGACAAAAAAATATGCACTGAGAGTTAATTCAAAGTTTGTTTTAGTGCTAATTTAGTCAACTGCCCCAAATGTTTTACACAGGAAAATGATGAGGCCCATAAAGATTCGGGAACCACTAAAATCCAAGGGTGGGCAAATTAGGCCCAGTACAAATTTTTACTAAAAAGTGAAAATTATATCCCCTACCTATTTTTTTTTTTTCAAAATTTGAATTTTATTAGATAGTCTTTATTTTTTATAATAATACTATTTATCATTTAGTTTGTACTTTTAACACACAAAAATTAATTAATTGTTAAATAATTATCATTATCATTTTGTAACGGTAATAGTATCATTACCAAATTTAATTAACAATTAATTAAATCCTAAATTATCCCTACACATGCAATCAATATTCACTATTGCCAACACCCTTGTTGAAACAAGAAAGAAACCCTTTGCAACTGCTATCATCTTTCCAATTATCTTCCACATTTCTTCGTTACCAAATCTCTAAATGTCAACCCATGTATTTGATGTAAGTGCATTGACGTTTGCTGATTTTAGAAACCCTTTCCAATTGCTATCATCTTTTCAATTATCTTCCACATTTCTTCGTTACCAAATCTCTAAATTTTAACCCAGATATTTGATATAAGTGCATTGACGGGTGGAGATTTTAAATTCGTTTGAAATAATTTTTTGAATTGTTCGACAATCAATCGTTATGGCATGCTCACTTTTGATTTTTTTTATGCCAGTAATCAGAGAATGACATCAACACGTAGTAGTACTAAATCAAGGCGAAGAAGCAAAAAAAAAAAAAAAAAAAGGAGAAATCTCTCCACACTCAAGAGAAGCCGTTGTCGATAAGTCATTTTGAAAGTTTGAGTTACTAGTTGTCTATGTTCTTATTACGCGTAGTAGGTACCATAATGTGATAACATGCAACGTGAATGTTTACCAGTATTGGTTCTCAAAATTAGTTATATGTGCCTGCTTTGTAACTGTAAATATAAAACAAAATGTTAGCAGGTTGTCTTCTTTTATTCATGTATGCTAGATGTGTGATTTATTTTTTGCGATGCCATGATGTGATAACATGCGACGTGAATTGCTACTGATTTTTGTACATTGTTAATGTGTATAAAAGTATGTATTACTCCTTTCACAATCATAATTTTTAAACGTGCGCATAGAAACCAGAAACTACATTCAAATGGATTTCTTTATCAACACAACACCTATTTATGACTTCAAATATACCCAAGCAAGATGGATCATTTTATAAGTCATTTTGAAAGTTTCCGAGTTACTAGTTGTATATGTTCTTATTACGCGTAGTCGGTGCTATAATGTGATAACATGCAATGTGAATGTTCACCGTTATTGGTTCTCAAAATTAGTTATATGTACCTGCTTTTTCATTGTAATTGCGAATATAAATGTTGATTTCCTACAAATTTTAACAAAAAGTTATTATAAACCATTATTGTTTGATATATTATGAAGTATCAATTCAATAATCAACAATCTTACTTACCCGGTATTCTTATTGATACTGTTGTTGACATCACCTCACCAAAAATCTATGTAGAACTGAGCTTCTTCAAAGAAAATCATACTATCAAAAATGTCTATCACAACATTGCATTTTATGGAGAGTAACACAGACGTTAACTATTCTTCATACTGTAAATGAAATCTGAATTTCATTTTTTTTATCAATTTGAATTTTGAATTCCACTTGCAAATTTGCTGATAAGTTGCTGCAAGTTGAAACTAATTTAATGTTATCTAATATGGTATAAGTGCAATAATGGTGGGCTGCATTAAAAATCAAGAATTATTGTTGGCCACATCTAAAACCCAGTATTTTTACATACAGATTGGTAACATTCCAGTATTATTACCAATTTTATATTAACCTAGTATATTTCAGATTTGAAAATAGAAGTAGGGTATATATGTTAATTACCCTACTAAAAATTTGAAAAATAAGCTCAAAATTTTAAGTAGTTAAAAAATATGTTATCACTTTTTACGAAAAAAGTTACATATTATATCACTTTTTAATAAACGAACTTAATTGACATTTTAATTAAAAAGTAACACAACATATCAATTTTAATTGTGCGTGACCTTTTACTTAAAAAGTGACAGAGCCTATCACTTTCTTATCTAGTACATTAATTCATATTTAAGACAAAGAAAATGATACATTAATGTTTAATCATCCTCAATAAGGCATGTCACTCAATAATGTACAACATATATCAATTTAGAACAAAAAAAAAAAAAAGTGATCCATGAAAAAGTTTGTGATCCAAAATTGTTCTGTCACTTTCTCAGTAAAAAGTGAAAGTGACAATACATGTCACTTTTCTCAGTAATCCAAAGAGACACTGTATGATATTTTCATTAAAAAGTGACACATCATGTCACTTTTTAAATGACCAAACTTAATTCATATTCAACATAAAAAGTGTATGGAGTAATATCGAAATATCAATTAAAAGATTTTTATAAGCTTGTTATATCCTTAAGAAAAAGTGTTCTATTAAAAAAATCAAATTGGATTGTGTGTGACAGTTTACTTAAAAAGTGACTGAGCATGTTACTTTCTTATCCAGTACATTAATTTATATTTAAGACAAATAAAATGATACAATAATGTTTGATCATTCTCAATAAGAAATGTCACTCAATAATGCATAACAAATATTAATTTAGAACACACAAAAAACTAGTCCATAGAGAATTTTGTGATCCAAAGTTGTTCTTTCAGTTATTCTTCTGTCACTTTTCTCTCAAAACCTCAATTTATATTCATATTTATATTTTTCACAAACACCTTGTATTCATCTCTATAATTGATATTCACATATATTTTCACAAGACATTACTCAATACCATTTATCCAAGTTGAACTTTCATATTTATTAACATAAACAAAAATCTAAGAAATCATAAATCTATAATAAGCGTGAATGAATAAGGATGAGTCAAGATAGAAATCTATAACGTAATGCACTTATTGAGCATGTTACTGAATATTTCGAAACAAAATTCAGAAAATTATGTAATTCATAATAAAAACTATGAACAAGAAATAAAATTTATCATATTACTTGAAGATTTTAGATTTTTGAGTTCTGATTTTGTGCAAATTGGAGAAGAAAAAATGAGAAATTTGTTACAATAATATGGAGGAGATCCTTTTTTTTTTTTTATTCTGAATTTGGATTTGTCAGAAGGAAATTTTTGTTCCTTTCTAATTTGAAGGGATAGATTTTGTGTTTGATTTGGAGTTAATTTGTATTTTGAGCATATTTAATACTGTTTTAATGTTCAACAATAATTTTTAACGTGATTTTTTAGAAGGCCCTCAACTTTATGGATATTTGTGTAATTTGCCCAAAATCCAATTATCAAATGATTTGGCAATCAATATTGTACAACTTCTCCATGTAAGTATTTACTAATGATTGCCAGTTAATTATTTGATAATAATTAGAGCATCTTCAATGCACTCCGTCTATTGTAGTTTACGCGACAGGTAAATTAGATAGACTTCCCGTCCATGTAACATTATGTATATTGAATAGACGGTCAAATTATAAATTCATTTCCAATAAATTCTATCTAAAATTAATATTACCCCTTATGTGGCATTAATTTTTTTTTTTTAAATTAGCAGGTCTTCAATTTTTATTTACCTCGTATGACTTTTTTTTTTTTTTTTTTATAAAATGCTAAGTTGGATTTAAATTTTGCTGAGTCGCTCTGTGTAGAAGTCAAACGGACTTTTAGACGTAGTTTTTTTTTTTGGTGTGCCACATCAGCTAGACGGAGTCCTCGTCTGTATGCATTGGAGAAGATTTTTTTTTACAACTCCGTTTATTTGTGCTTATGTGACACGTCTAAAAAACAATAGACAGAGTGCATTGGAGATGCTCTTAGGATTCCATGAAAACTACATTATGTTTAGAATCAAAATTGAAGCTCTTTGGAATTGAAACTAGCAAAGGCCAAAGAACAAGCGACTACAAACCTTTGAACAATTTGGTTACCAAACATGATTAAACACTCTAACCAAACAAGAACACCTTGGTTCAGCATGGATTCATAGATAGGTGCCATGGAGTTTGATTATCACAGAAAATGACAACTTTGTTAGTTAATAGATTAAATTCATCAAAAACATCTTGTAACCAATGTTCCTTACCAGGGCCAGCCATAAACCTAGTCAATAGACTAATTGAATAAGCTAGGTCAGATCTGATGGTCACTATAATATATATTATTGACTCTTCTACATTTGCATATGGAATCTTTCTCATTTAATATCTCTCTAGATCATTTTCAGGGACTGCGAAGAGCTAAATTGGAAATCATGTGACCCTGAAGGTTGATTAGCAATTTTATATTGTTTCACACTAAACTTAATTTTCTACTACTTTATTTAGAAGAGATGTTTGTTTAAGTGTTAGAGTAGAATTACTAATTATGTCCTCTCAATTAACGTTCCTAAAATCTTCCTAGCATCTCCAAGCTCCTTCATTTCACACTCTTTCATCACAAGGAGTTCTATTCTCATAATTTATTGCTTGTTGTTACTTGCCAACAACGTTATCATCTACGTAGAGTACAAGGTAAAATGTTAGCCATCTTCATCTAAGTTGCTAATTTTATATTGAATTCGTGGATATGAAATAACTGTTATACCAAATATATAGAAATTATAAAATTATAATTTATTTATTAATTTAATTGGGAAAACAGAAAAAAAAAAACAACTGCAGAATATTGAAATTCAAATTAGAGAGAAAACAACCGAGGCCTGTGTATTCATAGTGTCCTTAAAACAAATTCGTCCTCTCACCATAAGTGTTTAAGGAATTTTGGATGGCTGTCTCCTAGGATATAACGGTGGAAGCAGCAGAAAGTTTAGCACAAGAACTTCCTGCTATGACGAACTGAAGTGAGGACCGAATAAATCACCAAGTATTGGAAGTTTATGAAAAAGGAAAATGGATTGAGCAGAACACTGGGATTTTTTTCTGGACTATAAACAAAGAGAGCAGAAAAATCGTGTTTATTGTGGAAATTCGAACCTGTTTATATAAGCTCCCAGGTGACCTTCCAATCCCACCATAAACAGGTAAGTTTCAAGTCATACAGAATTAACACCTAAATTAACACAGTATTAATAGCATTCTGGAAATCAATAGAGAAGATGGAATATTTGGAAATAAATAAGAAATTAAATTGGAAAAAAAATGACAAAACGTGGACCCCTAAGGGGCCAATTTATTCGACATTCGTGTATGTAGGTCGTGCTCGCAAATGAGTTATATGGTCCAATGTGTATATCGGACCGTGATTTGCCCCTCCCCCCGGGTACGCGCAAGAAAGAGCTTCTATGCCACACAATATTACACATTTGTAAATTGTGGTCATTTAAATACTAGTCAACATTTCATCATTTTTCTAATGTGGGATAATCCACTTATTTTCTCCTTCAACCATTTTATAACTCCACCTTGAACTTCAATTTCTCATTCACCCGAGCATCAATTTTCCAAGTAAATATATGATTTCGATGTTCACGCGGAAGAGAAGGCGAATCTTCTTTTATCTTCCATATTGAAAAAACGGGTTCTACACAAAATTATGCCCAAACATGGCATAATATCACTAATTTTCTAACAATTGCCCATATGAATGGAAATTGACAGAGATATGGAAGACTTGGTTATAAAATTCAACAATCGAAACCTGTATAGGATAGGTAGGTATTACCCTTTGAACCTTCCTTTGTGAAAGTATATTTATTTTTCTAGCAGACCAGTAGATGTGATGTCTTTGAACTTTTCTACCCATAGTGTAAATGATGGTATACCTCACACAAGATTCTTCCTAACATAATTCAGTTCTCATTGTTATGTTCGTTAGTGGCCATGAACATACGCCTAGTTCTGTAAAAGTTTTTGAGAATTGAGCCCTATACAATTCCTTAGAAGCGGCCCACTTCTCTATCACATAGATAATTTCTTACTTAAGAGTATCCCGCATTACTCCACTCAAATTTTCAACGCATAAGAATCATTAAAAGCCTGTTGCTTATCCTGCTACCCACAAGCATCACTGTTACATCACGAGAATGGACAGGAGAGAACCCCTACATTGATCTAATTAAGTTTTTACAATTAAGTTGTCCCTTTGAATCTAGATATTGGGATATCCAGTTAGCATCACTATATCCTTCAATAACAGTGGGATATCTGGTATATTGCAGTCCATAATCACGAGTATATCTTAAGTACCTTAGTACTCTTACTATTCATTTCCAGTGATCAATTACTGGATTACTCGTGTATCTACTCAATTTACTAATTGTATAGCTATGTCTGGTCTTATACAACTTATTAAGTACATTAGACTTCCAATAATTCTAAAGTACTCTACCTGAGAGATATTCTAGCCTCCGTTTTTCGATAGATGCTGACTTGTATATATCGGTGTTCTAACTATGCCATAATCATCTTTGTTGATTTTTCCAAGAATTTTGCCCACATAATGTAATTGGCTTAGAAAAAGTCTAATTTGATACAGGATCTACTCCCCACAGTGTGGAGTAGTTATAACCCTCACAGCTTATGTGACGCGCTAATTAAGATGAAAAAATGGCCAAGTGGGCTTATTTGTTTTAATCACCAAACACACACTACTCTCCCATGCCCACCCACCCTCATTGCAATTTTACACACTCTCTCTTTATCCACGATTCAGCCCCAAATCGGTGTCCTAGCTCCCACAACCGCCATGTACCACCACTCCATCGCTGTTAACCACCACGATCCATCCTTCTATCGTGCACTGAACAGCGACTGCTCTTTGTTGCGCAGTGAACTCCCACCACTGTCGTGAACCACCATTGATGTACCACCCTTCTGTTGTGTAGTGAACATTGACCCCTTTGTCGTGCAGTGACCCACCATTGACGAACCTCTCTCTGCGCGGTGACCCACCATTTTCAGTTCCCGGTACTGAATATTTTTTTAACTTGTTTTAAGGGTATAGTGAGATTAGGCAACAATTATTTTGATGCCAATCTTAATCCTACCTACTGTTCTAAAAAGCCCGCACAAGCCTCGCCTAGGCTCCGCCTAGGCTTGAAGATCGGCCTCCACGCCTAGCCACGTATCACGTATTGCCCTCTCCTTGCCCTTATCTCGCTCTCGCTTAAGATTCGCCTAGGTCTGAAAAGTTTGAAGATCGGCCTCCACGCCTAGCCACACTTTACGCTTTTTAGAACATTATTCCTACCCAATGATTCACCAAATGTTAGGGTTTGTTTGTTTTGATGGAAGCTGAAATTAATTGCGTGAATTGGGAACTTTGATCCTTAGTTTTTAATCGATTTGTCTGAAGGATGATGATTTATGATTATTTGTGATCCTTTTGTTAGCTGAAGGTTTGCCTGATTTGTGATTATTTGTTTGAAGGCTATTTTTTTCCCATCTCTATCGAACCCAATGCTTTTGTGATTTATGTATAAAGAGAGAGGGAGATAGGGTATGTGATGATAATGTGGGCAGGAGAATTGGACTATAATTCGATAATGAGCTGTGATTATTAATGTTATTGATTTGTTATGATTGTTGGAATTTGAAAACTACACAATCAGTCTCGTATCTTGGCTTGGCAGTCGGGAGGGCATGAGAATATGGGTGTAGCCCGTATTTTCATACAACCAGTGTTTTGTAGCCATAGCGGTGCTAATCAATGTAGTCCGAAACATGATCTGAGCCTCCAATGTATTTGTCAATTCGTAATAGATTGTATGTCGTATAGACTTTATTGGTATTCATGTGATATTGGTGTAACCTTCGAATAAGAGATAGGTAAGGATAAATGTCTTCTTCTAGTAGAAATGTTCCCCAGTCACGACTTAGATGTATATGTGGTACGTATATGAAGATTTATACCTCGCACTCCGAAAGGAACCCACATCGTTGATATTGGAGATGTCATAGTGTGAAGGTAAGTGACTTTTAATATTGTAGTTTTTGGATTGTACAATTGAATTGACTTAAATTATATTATGCTATTGCAGGATGGTGTCATGTGCAGAGCTTAATGAAGAATGTAGAAAAGCTAGAAGACATAGTTCATTCACTTCGACGTCTTAGAAGTAGGGGATACAATTGCGCAGATGTTTTCATGATTTCATGTATCGCCCTATTTGTATTTTTTGTAATGAATTTATTGATGTAATTTTGTAAACTAATCACTTGCACTTTTGACTCAGTGCAATAATTATTAAGAAATGGGGTTCAAGAGAAAGCAGATTACTCATAGATGGTTTCATTTATAAAAACTTTTTATATTGAATCTTTAATGTACCACTAACAGGATTATGATATGTTAACAAACTTGATGATTCCACATCCAGGCTTGATGAAATATCCAATAGATTCAATACATTAAATCCGTAAAATGCAATGTTCCAAAAATACACATTAATTGACCATTGGCTAATAAAATACATAAACGTGCATTGTCCAATTGCAGGGATACGATGCACACAAACTTGAGGAACATACACATTGTGTGCACTTTGTAATTCCATTCCTATCATATACGAAACAATAAACAAAAAACCAATATTATCAATACAAATTTATCGATTACATGCTAAAATACAATTTCAACAATGATGATTTTCAATTTTTTAATATACAGCTACTTCATCCCCATTGCAGCTAATTTCAAACAATAAACAATGATCATTTTCAATTTTAAAATTTATCCCCATTGTGGCTATTTCGAACACATTTAATATTTCCATAAATAATCAGTACCGGGAATTGAAAATGGTGGGTCAGCACATAGAGAGAGGTACGTCAATGGTGGTTGATGGCCAACTGGAAGTGGTGGTTCACGGTGGTGGTGGGAGGCCTGCGCGACAGAAAGGTGGTACGTCAATGGTGGTTCACGATGATGGAGTGATGGTTCACAGCGGTGGTGGGAGGTCACCACGCAGAGAGATGTTCTTCAATGGTGGGTCACTACGCAACAAAGAGAGGTCGATGTTCACTACGCGACAGAATGGTGGATCGTGGTGGTTAACGGCGATGGAGTGGTGGTACACGGTGGTGGTGGGAGCTAGGGCACCGATTTGGGACTGAATCGTGGATAGAGAGAGTGTGTGTGAAATTTCAACAAGGGTGGGTGGGCATGGGTTTGGTGATTAAAAAAAAAGGTAATTAGCACATTCTGTCCCTATTCTTTGGGTCTATTGTGCAAATCGTCCCTATCGTTTGAATTTTAGCATTCGGGTTCTTAAATCACACATTCTTTGTGCAAAACGTCCCTACCGGCCAAATCTGTCAATTTTTGCCGTTAAATTAGCGCGTATAGTGCACTCTCTCAATTTATGAAGGACAATTTCGTCAAATCATAAATTCTACTATTCTCCACCACTACCACCAAAAAACTCACACTTCCAGTACCTGTGATTTCTCAACCATAATATTGCAACTTGTAGCACTTGGACTCGGCAAACTCTAAAGATTAACTTAGGCCGCTGCCGCTGTCGTCAGTGCTATGTTAGCGCCACCAAGTTGCACGGCGGAACCGCAGATATAGGCCTTGCAGCCGCATAAATATTTACAAATTGGAGCCCATTTTGTGCTGCTTGTGGAATGATAAAAAAAAATTGGGGATGCATTTGGTGTTGCTGCCGAAATAGCCCACATAGTGATCAACGACACAAGTGTGTGAGCTGGAGTTGGTATAGTCGACATTAATGGAGCTGGCATTGAAGAATTCGTTGAAATAATAGCCGGATTTGTAGTTGTAGGAATATTATTAGTGTCAGAAGTTTTGTTGCTGATGGTGTTTATGTCCACAAATTCGCTATTAGTGGGGTGTTTGTGTTTTCGGTTTGAGTGACCCTCGTCCGTGGAGGTGGTGGTGGGGATTTTTAAGGTACTGTTGACTGACACAGCAATGGCTAGGATAGTACCGGTGTCTGTGGCGGCGATTATTGAGGGTTCAACTTGTTCTAAAAGCCACCTAATGGTTCGCCGTCAGACTTGTGGCCGAGTTCTCTAGTTAGCTGGAAGACTCTGACGGCACAGGTGGCTGGCATTCGGTGGTGATGGCGGTGGTGGCTGGTTAGGGTGTCGGATGTGTGGGTTTCTTGGTGGTGGCGGTGGAGAACAGTAGAATTTATGATTTGACGAAATTGTCCTTCAGAAATTGAGGGAATGCACTGTACGCGCTAATTTAACGACAAAAATTGACAGATTTGGACGGTAGGGACGTTTTGTACCAAGAATAAGTGATTTAAGGACCCAAATGCTAAAATTCAAACGATATAGATGATTTGCGCAAAAGACCCAAAAGATAGAGACGAAACGTGCTAATTACCCTTCAAAAAAATAAGTCCAGTTGGCCATTTTTTCATCCCAATCAACGAGCCACATAATATGTGGGGGTTATTACTACTCCCCCTTATGGAGAATACATTAGTCCTGCTATTTGATATTCTTCAAATTTTTATTCCAAGTATCACGTCACAATACTATTGACTTACTAATCTAATTTGACATTCATGACATATTTTAGTTTGGTCACTTTATATATTTGTAGTGTTCATGTATAAGTAAATGTGGCAAATGGCAGGCCAGCCCAACTCTAATTCTAATTTTTTTCTATTCTAATATATATTATACAAGTATATAATAAAACTAAAATATCCATCAAACAATTAGGCTAATTTGTCGAGTTGGGATTGGCTGTCTCAAAGAATTAATTCTCTCAACAAGTGATTCCATTGTGCAGCAAATATGTCTCATAATATGATCTCATCTTAAATATGTCTCATAACATGATACACGGTATAAGGAAGGGCAGAACTAAAATGCAAACCTAAAGTGATACAAAATTTTCTGTGGGATCGGAGAGTTCTATACAAGAGCAACATTATCCTCTTCCCATATACAAAAATACTACGATACATTCAAGAAAATCACAGATAAAAAATGAGAATAACAGGGAATTTTTAACGTAAATATTTTGTCCTAAGCGCGTAGATATGCTTGATTCTCAAACCATTACGTTCTATTATATACAATGCAGCAAGTATAAATGATGAAGCATGTAGGTCACATGGCACATATGAATGCAGTAATAGCACCAACAATAGAGCATTGGCTCAAACAATATTTAGGATAATATTGAGCAAAATTGGTGAAAAGGAAAGTCCATTTGAAAAGGATTACCAAAATATTTTTTTTATAGTCTATACAAACAATTATATAAGCTAAATACCAAGTTGAGACTTGTCATTGTTTATAGTCTCTTGGCTTATTTTTCTTCAAACTCTTAAGGGCTTGCTTGAGAGTTTTTATTTTACCGGTTTTGACTGGTTTTGAGTGGTACTGTTTATGGAGGGTTGAAAAAATCGGTGCTTGTTAGTTTTTTGGAGCATCGATTTTGGACGATTTTTAAACCGCCAAAAACCGGTGTAGTGTAAATTGGAGTGTATCTCTCAACCCCCTAAATCGGTGATTTTTTACTGTTCTTCAAAATTTCTTCCAACTTTGAACAATTATTTTCAAACTACAATAAACTTAATATTTATAAAAATAGAAAAACTTATGCACACGTCAAAAAAAATAAAAAATGCAAGAACATAAATTTAATTTTATATTTTCAATGATAGGTGAATATATAAAATTTTTAAAATAATTTTTTTTATATGAGCAAATATGTAATTTGATTCTTTTAAAAAACTTTTAGAACCACTGGATAATAAACTCTCAAGCATGGGTTGGACGATTTCAAAAACTGCTACTAAAAACTACCAAAAATCGCTCCCTTCATAAACAAAACCCTCATAACTAGTAATTCAAAACTCCCAAGCACACGTTTACAAGTATATAAACAAATTATACACACTAAATTAGATACTTAAAAATAATAATAAATAATATGTGGCATAATTATATAATTTCTAAACTTACTTCATATATGAATGACAATGAGCTTGTTCTATTTCCTCCCATAGTCGTTGACCCGTGTGGATACGATTAAGTCATATAACTCGCGAAGCAATTGAGCTTGATGTCCCATTCTGTACATATTCAGCAAAGAGAATATACAAAATATTCTTCACTATATCCATCTTCTCTTGATAGTCACGTGGACAGAGCCTTCTATAGCAAAAGTTCAAAAACTTCAACTGTGTGGTCATCAAGAACACACCTTAGTGCAAGAACCACATAATACTCACTCCAACACTTGTCCTTCATCCTTATTGCCATATATTTGATCACTTCATCTTTAGTATTTAAATTTTGATTCAATTTCATTTCTATAATATAAAATACTTGCATGAATGCGTGGAGTACAGTCATTTTAAATACAGTATAATATTTAGAGCCTTGTGAAAAGGCTTCATTTTCTTACAAAATAATGTTTGGTCCTATTTTCTAAATGCACCCAAAAAAATAAAATTATTTGTTAATCAATTTTGTACGCTTTTGTAATTCCTTATAACAATATACATTAATATTTGCACGTCAAATAATAGATACCTCCACCAAGTCATTTATTTTGTTCCAGACAATTATATTTCTTACCCATATATATTTCAAAAGGAACCATGGAGAATTCACATACTATGAAGAAACGAGGAACTTCAACTTTATTACTAGGTTCACCGTTCATGTTTGGCAATGTTGAAATTATATTTAAATACTTATAAGTTGTAAATTTTATGAAATATATAGATAATAAATAAATAGTAAATTGTAGGTTTTACGAAATGTGTTGATAAAAATATATATTTAATCATTTCGACCATTTTACATTATATATATTCGACCATGTAAAGTAATATATATTGTCATATTTGAATTTTTAGAATAAAAAGATATTGTGTCTACAGACTCTACACAACGTTATTAGGTCGTTGCCTTCTATCCTACTAATTTAATATTACGAATGAAGTTAAAAATCTTTAAGTTAGATTGCAGAATGTATAATAAAGTTTCCCTTTTTAATTAAATAATTCAATTCAATATAATGTACTAGCGTGTGTAACCTAAAATAATTTGGACTTCCCATGTACACACAACATCATGATCAAAATACTAGTATTCTAAAAAGTTAAATTAAAAAATAATATTATTTATTACCACTAATCTATGTGTCAGTGTCTTTCAAAGAGCAATAAGCATATTCGACTTGAGCATCGCTTCTCCCGAAAAGCAGAAGAAAATAAGAGAAGTAATAAACGAACTTTCATTGTAGTAGACCCCACTAAGATATAGACTGGTGATTATCATCTGTGGTAACAGAGGCAATATTTATTGGAGGGGACTACTATTTTTTTTTAAAAAAATTGCACTTCAAAACCATGCTACCACTACAAGAAAAAGACTATTTTGCAACAGATTGAATACGTTGCTAAAGGGATTTAGCAACGTTCACATGTACGTTGCGGTCCTTAATGTTGCCGAAAAGTCTCTATCTACGGCAACATGCATTGCCCGTTGCCAAAGAAAATAAGTGCGTTGCCATTAAATTTTTAGCAATGTACATAACACTTTTAACAATGATCAATACACGTTGCCTTTAATAATTTTTTAGCAACGTTCGCATGTGCGTTGCTATTTACCTTTAGCAACGTTTAGATGCGCGTTGTCATTTATCTTTAGCAAAGTTCACAAGCGCGTTGTCATTTATTTTTAGCAACGTTCCCTTGTGCATTGTCATTTAGTTTTAGCAACATTTACATGCACGTTGTCTTTACCTTTGACAACATATTTAACAACGTTCATTTGTGCACGTTGTCGTTACCTTTGACTGTTTCTTTTGCATGTTTTGTTTTTTTTTTTTTTTTATCTATTATTTTGAAATATTTTATATATTCATTTGCATTATATATATATATATATATATATATATATATATATATATATATATCCTTACAATAATATAAGAGCCTTAATTTTTTACTGTAGCTTTTTTCGTCCAACATGACACCATTTTGACAATAAAATAGTCGCAATTTTTTTACCTTTGTATTTTTTTTTTATTTTTTTTATTGGTGCTTTGGCTTTGATTTTTCGAGTTACTCGACAAATCAAAGACCAGTATTAGCCATTTTTAGAGCTGCATTCAACTTATTGGGGCCAAAAGCATAGAACACCATCACTAATAAATCAGCATTCAACTGTTCTACAGCTTCACAAATCTTCTCCTCTGGATCCCTCACGAGTAATTGTGTTTTAGTATTAACTTGATTAGAGAAACATCAAAAACCCCCATCAATAATAGGAAAAGACTATGACAAAAGCACACAATATCATAGTTTTGAGAAATTTTAAATCAAATATTTATGTGTACTTTGTCCAAAGATTACATTTCTCCCGAATTCTTTAGTACATTCTGTGGTATATTTGTATGAGGTTGCTTGATATTCGGACAATATGCTTTGTCACAGACTATCAACCAAACTAACTCGGTAGGTTGGTTGCCGAGTAACTCGACAACCAACCATTGCCGAGTTGCTTGGCAGCCCCGTGCGTGATTGCCGAGTACGCTGGGGCAACCACGCTAGTTACCGAGTAGCTCGGCGTGGTTGCCGAGCTGCTCGGCAACCATCCTTTGAGTTAATTAGTTTTACTTACATTGCTTAATAATTCATGGCAGTCTTAGGCTGTGCCACATGATTTAGAGAATGGTTAATAAAGATTATTACAAAAAAATTGCAAATTAGAGTGGCATCAATCTACAATACAATGTTTTTCCAGAAAGTTGTTGCAGCTCAATAGCCAATTACACAGTAATTATACAATGAGGTTAGCTTTGGAATTGGAAGTTGTGCAATTAAAAACTGCAATTCCAAAGCTAATGCACATATGTTAATTTTTGTGTATGCCTGCAAATTAATTATTTTTTTAATCTCATGGAAATTGAAATTATTGTCATATGTAAGTGAGATTCATTTGCCAACACCAGTTTACAAAATGATCGCTCATTCACGTAGGGAATACTTCATTTGACAATAATTTATCTACATCAATTATAGTTTATATTATTATTGCTTTTAACAAGAGAGAGAAAAAAAACAAAAAACAAAAAAAAAATTAAAAATATAACCAATTCTCGGCAACCATAAATGGTTGCCGAGCAACCTCGGCAACCAACTTGTATATATATATATATATATATATATATATATAGAGGTGTATCTGGATCCGACTTTCTCTCCTTTTCTCTCTCTGTTTTTTGCAATTCAAGTGTTGAGAAGAAGAAGAGAGGGGGCATCCAAACCCCCCCACCAGTAGAGCCTAAAAAAAAAAAAAAAAGAAGAAGAAGAAGAAGAAGAGAGGGGGCTTTTGTGTGAGAAAAAGGGTTTGGTGTTTAAGTGATTTTATGTCGAGAAGTTCTGATTTGGCTGTTGTTTTTGGGGCTCCATTGAAGCTCTATTTCTCTGTTTCTTCTTCCTCTGCTCTCTGCATGCAACAATTCCTCTGCTATGAACTCCAGTAGAGTAACCACCTTTTCTTACCATTTGTTTCGATGCGTTTGAGGCCCAAAAGGTGACCCTTCTTCCTTAATCCCTTTTCGGTTTTTCTGTACGCTGCTCGGCAACCACACGATTGCCGAAGAGCTCGGCAACCAGAGCGTGGTTGCAGAGAAGATCGTTTTATGCTTTTTGACATTTTAGAAGATCAGTTCAAATCAAGATTAATATAATAGTAGGCAGAACTGTTGGTTATGATTGACATACATGAAGATGGCATTTTCTTGTAATAGAAATCATATGTTTCAGGCACAGGCTTACCCAGGCCCTCACATTGTCCATTACTCCCTATGATCTGCTCGACAACCACACGGTTGCCGAGGTGCTCGGCAACCAGAGCGTGGTTGCCGAGAAGCTCGTTTTATGCTTTTTGACATTTTAGAAGATCAGTTCAAATCAAGATTAGTATAATAGTAGGCAGAACTGTTGGTTATGATTGACATACATGAAGATGACATTTTCTTGTAATAGAAATCATATGTTTCAGGCACAGGCTTACCCAGGCCCTTACATTGTCCATTACTCCCTATGAAATTAGCCTACAACTGCATACTTTGCATCCTAAAACCTTTAATGATTTTGCCTCAGAGCAAAACCCCCCTCCACCATTAAAATTTTAATATTTTATCCTTTTTGCAGTTTACAAAATCATCTAAAAAACCCTGTCAAAGATCAAATCAGTAAAGAAATTTCTGGCGAGGATTTCGCATATTTTTTGTGAAAATATTTTTTGTTTGTTCATACTTTTCCGTGCACGTGTTTGATGAAATTTCTCAGTTAACTTTTATAGTCAAGTACTAAAACACCGTTCAATGCTCTATGACCGCGCTCGTTTAGAGCTTTTGAATTCATTTTAATTTAAAAAGGGATGATTGCATTGCTTTTACTGAAATTGGAGTGTAGTTGCGTGCATGCACAACAAATTTTTGTTATCCAATTAGTTGCTGTTATCCTTAAGTTATTGTTTTTTAACCTTTTCTCATAATTCATTGTTCATATATTATAATCAGTATGCACGATCATAACCAAAAGAGAATTGAAGGTTATTGTGATATAGCCACTATTACATCTTAAAAGTCAAAAATGATTTTATATTTCAATCAACAAGATCTTTTTTATGAATGAACTTCATCCCTATGTGTAATGTTTAGCAAATTAAGAGTACCTCTTTTACAATTGATATTCTCTTGGCAGGCTCAAATTAAGCTGATGTCGTTGCTTTGGTGGGAAAAATTGAATATTTAGAAGGGCACAGCAAAATGGCACTAAGGCACATGCTTGGATTTTTAGATGGGGAACTTATGAGGTCAAATGCAAAACCTTGCTCCAGATTGATGCGGCATTTTTAGTGTTTGAGGGGGATTGGGATTTTGGATCCTTTGTCGATTGCATTACGGTGTATTTTACATTGCCACCTCTCAGATTTTCCTCTTCTACCCTCTTTTATGCCCGTCTTTTATGCTTGTTTCTTGAGTTCTGCACATAATTAGGAGAAAGTTTGAGTACCAATTCTATTTCCTGTTTCTGATTTTCTTCATTTCGTTTGATATTCTTATTTATCCAAGTCTTGTCAAAACCTTTGATTAGTATGATTAACATTAGATTCATTTTGAAGGCACTCTCGAGACTCGTTTCAGTCCGTGGTCCTTATCATCGAATGACAGCAGGGGCATACAGTCTGTTGGCTGTGGTGCTATACCACACTGGGGACTTTAATCAGGTATGAGGTTGTAATGTTGGATATCCATGCTTCACTACACTGACAAACTGATTATGTTGGCCATATATTAAGACAAAGTACCTGGTATCTCATTACATCTAAACATCAAAACCTAAAGGTATTTACCTTGTCTGAAAAAGTTGCTTGGCAGGTGATATTGGTGACAGCCTCTATATAGTTTGTGAGAATGAAGGTTTATGACATTTTGATAATGCTGACTGTTGCTGATGGGTTTGCATGTCTTTGTTCTCTTAGATTACACCTATGTGCAACAATTGTATTTCAAGTGCTAGATTCCAAGTTGAACTACAAAGTTGGAATTTATTGTGAAAATAACAAAAATTCCCAATGGAGTGTAAACCCCAAGTCTAAAAGTAGCTATATTAAGTCACTTGTATATGTGTCCCGTTGCAGAATATGCAGACTGAGTTCTATTAGTAGGGCAAGCTTGTCACTAATGTAAGACATTGAAATGAAATAGCACCTAATAAATATAACTTTTGGCAATTAAAAAATTGAGCGTGAAGTTCCAATTTTCTGACCTAAATTCATAGTGTGAAATATGACCTCAAAGTATTGACCATTTAGAATAGGTCTTGCCATTTTGAGATGATTTATGAGATCTATCCTGATGTCATCCTTTGTTTTGTTTATTTATTATTTGAGCAGGCTACTATCTATCAGCAGAAAGCTTTAGATATCAATGAGAGTGAACTTGGACTTGATCACCTAGACACAATTATGGAGATTTAGCTGTCTTCTACTATCGGCTCCAACACACAGAGCTGGCCTTAAAGTATGTCTATGCACGGAGCTGTCTTCTTCTATCTGTTCCACTATTTGACATTTATTACATTTCCTGATGATTTGAATCTGATTCCCATAATTTGAAAATAATTACTGAAGATGGTATTTGTGAAATTTTGGAATGGAATCAAAGTTGATAAAGTGTGCACTACACACTTGGGGAGAGATATATTGTCAGGAGAATTTGAAAACCACATGAAAATCTGAATTTTGGTCCAAATTACCAACAAGGAAAAAAAAAAGAAAAAGAAAAAAAAGCAGGTCATGCTCCATGAGACCATGAAGAGTTTCCTAATTTTTTTTTTAAGTGTTGTTGAGTAACTCGACAACATTAGATTTACTTTTTTTTTTTTTTTTTTACTATGTTGTAAAGTAACTCATAGGGCTTGATAAGCAGACAAAAATCATTTATGTTTGCATTAACTGAGTTCCAAACTTCACTTCCTAATTCTAAAGGTTCTTCCTTGTTCTACTTTCTAGCTTCCAGACTGTACTCTTAACTATGTGGGAAAATTTTGTGGACAAGGAATGTGTCTTCATTTCTGACAATCTCACCAGAAAACTAATTGTTATTGGGACTCATTTGAAGGTTTCATAAGAACAATTTAAAGGCATAAAGAAATATGGAAATAGTTTATAAGATTACTAATGGCCACGACCACGGTTGTCGAGCCAACTCGACAACCAAGTTGGTTAGGAAATACAGCATCCTACTATTTTTTTTACTACCCAAGGCTTCTCCGTCTTAGTAGAGCTTCCACCTCCTTTCAGTCGACAACCAACTCCATATCCTAAAAAATCAAAAGAAAAAAGAATTATCCCAAAATTCATTTCCCAAACAAGAACAAAAATAAAGATTAAAGCGCCTCTTGTTTTGATTAAAAAACTGACCTTTAACTCCTCAATCAAAGCTCATATAATGGAGAATGGCTAATATATATAACACAATACAATATACACCTTCCTACACTCCTTTATGTGTAAGCTGAATTCTACCTCATTACACAGTATTAGCACTAATTACTAAAAATGAAAAATGAAAAAAGAAAAAAGAAAAAACCAACTTATATATTGAAAGATTAAGAGATATTCGGGTAAACATAAAAAAAAACAAAAAATTTTGCTCGGCAACCATGTTGGTTATCGAGCCAACTCGACAACTAACTCCATATCCTAAAAAATCAAAAGAAAAAAGAATTATCCCAAAATTCATTTCCCAAACAAGATAAATTTTGGAAAAGCCCACAAAAAAAAAATGAGTACTGTTCATCACCGAGCAACTCGGATATGAACAGTTCATCGCCGAGCTCAAGATCAAATCTAAATTTGGCCAAGAAAATCAACTCTGACATATAATGCTATGCTGAATCTTGGCCATGTATTGGACACAAAGGATAGCGATTTCCTTCTCCAGAATAGAAAAAGAAAAATCGGAACTCTTGGCCCAATCTTAGGTATTAAGGAGATGTTGAAGCACCTCAATGTAATGATAGGGAGAAGTCAAGTATGCCTCGCCTTAAAGAAAACCGAAAATTGTTATGCAGCAAACCTTTCTCAATGTAGTCACAAAATCAACTGATCCAGGCTTGATGTATAAAAATGTTATTCTTTACCATGTGTGCTTGCTGGCAAGCTGGCTTATGAAATACTAGATTCCAGATTTTGAAATATTGTATACCTTAAGTCTTAAGATTGAGACAAAATCAGCCATTAGCCCATTACAAAGCACTGTTGAACCATAGTTTGTAAAAATTAGGAATCAGAAGTTGTATAAAGATCCCAACGGTACAGACACCATCTCAAAGTTATACGAATTCAGAGACAAGGTTAGATTTTGAAAATGAAACCAGAGATAAATCTTGGTTTACCTTCAGAACCATTGCTTATTGGATCTAACAACTGCCAGGGTCATTTCCGATGTTTACAGGATCAAACTCTAAGAGATATTCTGATATACACAAAAAAAAAAAAAAAAAAAAAAAAAAAAAATTTGCTCGGCAACCATGCTGGTTGTCGAGCCAACTCGGCAACCAACTCCATATCCTAAAAAATCAAAAGAAAAAAGAATTATCCCAAAATTCATTTCCCAAACAAGATAAATTTTGGAAAAGCCCACAAAAAAAAAAAAAAAAAAAAATCGAGTACTGTTCATCGCCGAGCAACTCGGCGATGAACAGTTGATCGCCTTATTTTTGCTTCCTCCTTGAGTAAGAGCTTTATTGTTTGTAGCTTCTTCTGGAACCTTTTCTGTGGAAGAAAAAGAAGAGCATGAAGCAAGCACAAATCTTCAGCTTGATTTCATTAAAAGGCCAAGAGAAACCATTATAATTTTGATTTCTTGATTTGTATTTAATCAATAATATTACCAACATCTGCCCTCTAAGGCTTGAACCAAAATCCTAATGGGGACCAAAAGTCTCAAATTCCTAAAATTGAAATCATGAATCTAAACAATGGGTCTTTGAATAAAAGCAAAGAACCAAAGAACAAAACAATATTGAATGGCCAATAATTATTAAAAGTAACCCAGAAAAATAGAGAATCTAAGAATAATTAACAATTGGATCATCCATGGAATCCATGTTTTGGGTGGGACTAGAGAGAAAGAGAAGAAGTGGGTTTTTCTTTTCCTCCCAATTTCCCGCAGAAAATGGACAGAGAATGGGAGGGAGAATTTGAAGGATGTTTAGAAATAAAGAGACAAAAATGTGGGAACCATGTTTGTAGGGGCTTAGGACATATTTCAATTACTACATGCTGGCAAATCTCATTTAATAATTATTTTTTCTTCATCAAAATTATTAAATTTATGGAACTAATTAATTAAGATAATGTTTGGTAAAGATTTTTGTACATTATAAATAGTATATCTTACTAATGTGCAAATAAAAAGTGGATAAAAATGTGAATTCTACGAAATGTGCATTTGTGTATGCTTATAAGCACTTATAAGATGGTGATACTTTAACTTTGAGGCTTCTTGTTCAATCTAAATTTTATTGAGTGTATTATTGGAAAAAGTGGTTCAATCATAAATTAAATCAGGAAGACAATTAAAGCAGCTAAATGGAGGCTAGAAGCCTAAATGTGCATATGCAAAGATTAATTTGTTGAGGTATATACCAGACTTGTGTTATAATTGTTAGTCAACAATGTCTCTAAATTGGTACCTTATTTATTGAGACGCATGTTGCACATGAATTTGTTTCTATTTTTGAAATAATTTATATTTTTCAGTCGTCAACTAAGTAATGAAAATTGTTCTGTACGATTAGAGATGGTACCTAGCTTCATAGAGTACATTAATACCCATTTTTAGTTACCAAGTGTAACAATAAATTCTACCACTTACATTCTCCATTTAGTGCTTATTATATTTTTAGTACAATTTTCTCGTGCTACTCTTATGTATTTACCTAATAATTGTTTTCTTATATCTTTAAAGAAATATTTACTGCAATATGTATTAAGAATACCGATTTTAGAATTTATCAAAAGATAATATAGGATAAATAATTAATATAATATTAAATATCGTATTACAAATACGCCACGTGCATTGCACGTGCCAAAAACTAGTATATATATAAAACTCAATCCATACAAAATATGAACAACACTAAACCAATTTAATATATTATAAAATTGTAGAATTTGTATTTAGTCATACAAAATATGGCCTAGAAGTTTTCATACATGATACAAAGTTTGAACCAAAATTTAACATCTGAAAGTTTATTTTCATTACAAATATTTAATCTACCAAATCTTGAAACTGGAAATAATTGCTAGTGCGCAAAAGCTTGAACCGGCAATATTTTCAACTGCTAAATCCAATAAGAAGAGCAAGAGCCGAACGTGGGTCAGCATCCACCTTGCCATTTGCATAAGGTTGCTGGAAAATCAAAACCAAATATGAAAGAGAATCACAAGAGAACTCGGAATTGACAAAACATTAGTTTATATGCAATATTGGACAGATAAAACAAAACTGGAAACTAGCTTTCAAGCGAGGCATCCTGCTGATTCTTGTTCAAATAATTGTTTATGCATGAGTAATGATAATACTTTAACATACACAGGACTCTATAGGATAATAGACAATATTTTTCAACTTCTTTTTCTTCTTTAGTACCATATACCGTGCAGTCTAATCCTACCAAACAAGATGTATGTACTCGAATATTTATATGAGTTTCCAAATGTTGATTTGACAATATCTTATACAAGAATCTTAGTCAAATAATGATGATTTAAGCTAAGATTTATAATATACTAAAATATTCCTCAGTAGTTATCTTCATTCTTATACTCTCTCTTTGTAATTATCATTTTCATATTGTTTTAGATTTCTATTATGGAGATACTCATCCTCCAGACAATTTGAATATTTTCTCTAGTAAATTACCTGTTCTGCATTCTATATCTTTTCTACATATCCATTATTCTGTCTAAAGCAGAAGCAAATTAATTATGAGATGACAGATACAAAGTAAACATCTATGAATAAAGTTTTAGTATTTATAAATATTTCTTACACTTAATTCACTTATTGGAATTAATCATTTGCATACAGCTAGTATTTCCAATGAATGCTGAAACGTACACAAGAACTAGCATGCCGGAAGTAAATTATTAATGCTGATAACTTCCATTTACCCACATCAGAAATAAAAATACATCTAAAACATTGTAATGATCCAGAATGATATTACCTTAAAAATATTGGCAAACATTGAATTTAGTAAGTTGTAGAAATTTTATCAATGTCTTGTTAACCTCCACATCCTCATCCGGGACCTTTTTCTGGGATTGCACCCTTACCTTCGAAACCGAATATTACTCAGACATTTAACCACTTCCAACACATATATCACCCCCTTACATCCTTCAGATTCAACAATTTTATTGCATGATGATAGGCATTTTGGTATAGACTGTAATTAGTGAAAAACGAGTTGCTTTTAACATGAGCCACACAAGAATTAATCAAAACATTCAAAATTTTTAACACTATCGTGAACTACTCACGCAACATGACAATTGGATTCAGTAGTCAAATTTAGTACATCTGCTATCATTTCACGATATAGCATTAATTTGCAACTAGCTCCAAAAGTATTTATAATATCAGAAATAGCTTGATCATACCAAGGAGTATAGCTGAAGGTCATCTACCAGAGAGCAACAAGGGTCAAAATAATATCTATATCTATATTATATATAAAAGTATGATAGTCTGCATAAATTTTTGCATAGTGGCAATCAATGGTGAAGTCAACTATTTTTTTTTTTAATTAATTCATTTAATGCTTCGATTTTGTAAAAAAATATATCATTTCCAATATCCAAAGTCAAAATACATTAATATATACATTATCTATACTACATTTTTTTTTACTTCATTTCATTCTTCGATTTTGTAAATTTACATTAAATAAACTTATTAATTAACTTACTCAAAAAATGAAACGAACATTAATTAATAAGCTTATTTAATTTAATTTTGAATTGCAAAACGATTTTTTTTTCCAATTTGTAAAAAGACCTAATTACGATTCCATTGTACATATTAAATTTTTGTTTTTGTTTTTAATTCATTCATTTAATGCTTCGATTTAGTAAAAAAATAGATCATTTCTAATATATCAAAATAAATTAATAGATTGTATTCGTCGATAAAGAGGTATTTGTCATAAATATATTGTCGATTTTATTATTATTATTATTATTTTTTTTTTTTTTGCTTTTATCCTGTCTATTATAAAGAATGTGTAGAACTAAAAAAACGTTAAAAAAATCCATACAGTAACCCAGTTGATACTTTAAAATCAATAAGAAATTAAAATATGTTATTGAATAATTCTTTTTTTTTTTTGTTATTTTTATCATGTCTACGCAGAAATACTGTGTAGAATCAGAAAGATGATAAAAATCCATATAGTAAGAATGTCGATACCTTATATCCAATTATGTGTCAATTTCATCGTCAAATTGGCCGAAATAAAAATATCTATAATTGTTACTACTCTTTTTAAAATTAGTAAGTTAAAATATTTTCTTGAATAAATTTTTTTTTTTTATAGGTATATTTTTTTAAAATTACTACCACAAAACACAACTATCGTGTATCGCACAGGTTGAACACTAGTTAATCTAAATGATGACATACTAGTTGTTTTAACGACAAATAAATTATCCTGAATCGCTCTCAATTGGTTGGAAACTTGCACGTGAGGTCGAGATCTCCTTGGGTTTTTTGTCGTGAAAAATCCACCATCTATTTTAAGGTGGGACCAGGAAAATAGGAAACTGTAACGGAGGGTCAAAGTGTGCATGACGTTGGCCCCACCTCGCAAAGCCTAATTGGAAATTGTCCACAATTGCGAGTCAAGCCGTCAAAAATGGAAATTTCTTTAAAACGTGTGCAAAATGAAATCCACAAATATAAAAGAAAAAATGTGGATTAAAATCATTTAGCTATATTTATTATATTTGACGAAAGTAATTATATTCACAATACATTTTTTTTTTAACTACACTACATTTTAATTACTTTAAAAATTCACAATTATTGTTCTTTTTTTATTTATGTCCATAGCTATTTTTTATCACATTCTTATTATCAACTTATTAATTTGCACATTTTATATTTGTTTTTTATGATGATTTTGTCTAAAAAATTAATTAGGATTGCGTAAAAAGATTTTTTTGCCTATCGTATTTTTAAATAAGTAAAATAAATAACAGATATAAAAAGTTTAAAAAAAAAATTTACATCTCATTTTAATATACATTAGCAAAATACTTGGACAAAAATTATCATCATAGACTTGTGAAAATTAACGATAAAAATACGATCAAAAAAAGTTAAAGACATAAGTGTTAAAATATCAAAAGTTGGATGATCTTCATTGCAATTAAAACATAGTGTAGATAATAAAAACTGTAGTGTGAATATAATTACTTTTTCACAAAATATAGTTATATTCTTCAACTTGTAAATACAATCTTTAATCTGTTTGAATCGGTATCAACAATTGATAATACCATATTTTGAAAAGAAGCATGTTAGAGTTAAATAATAATTTTTTAAGAATTAAATTATATTTCATAATTTTATTTAAGTAATATCACAATAAATCGTAAATATTTGAAGAAAAATATAGAGTTTCAAAGAAAATTTTTAAAAGAAAGAAAATCAATTCTAATAGATTTTGAAAATTTTAGATATCTCCAAAGTTGAATTATTGTTGTGCGGATAAAATTATAATAAATAAAAAGATAAATTCATATACGCTTTGTTTATAAAATTATTCTAAAATTACGAATAAAAGTTTTTTAGGAGATTGAAGTACAAGAATAGAAAGAGAATGCGCAATGCTCGTCTAAAAAAAAAACGAACATTAAATATCCAAACATAAATATAAAAGAGTTAAAATGAAGCCTTCAAAAAAAAAGTAAAAGAAAATATTTAATTGTTTATTATTCTATTCGTCACACAAAAACTAGGTTTATTTTTATTTTTAAACAAGTTAAAAAATGGGAAAATTGTCAATAAGTCATCTCCACATGACTTGTTTTAAATTAGGTCAAAACTTTTTTTTTAAATTGTGATTAAATCATACTTTACAACAATATTTTATATTAATTCCAAAATCAACCTTTTTAATCATATTTTTCATTAGCACAATCTTCCAACTCCACAAACCTCTTCCACCTCCACCTCCACCACCTCCGGCGACCTCCGACGACCTCCGGCGAATGATTCTACAGCGCAATGTCAATTTTTAATTCTCTATAGTAAAATCTGGACTATCTGCTATTGAAATTGTAAAGATATCTAAGCATTCATGGAAGGAATGAATGATTTGTGAAAGATTTTGGTGTAGCTAAACTGGTTTTGGGATTGGTTTTAGGCAGTTTTTTGGTGAAGATTTTGGATCAATTTTCAGTTGGGGTTTTATGGGTTCTTTTGTTGTTTGCTGGGATTAAGTTGGTTATGTGTTCAAGGGACATGAATTCTAAGAAAAAGTTATGCTTATTTGCACGCTGTTTCACTTGTTGGCTGAAATGCAGCACTTGTTGTGAGATTGTTGTGCATTTGCTTCTTAGGACAAGAAGATTGGGTGATGGCCCATATTGTTCCATAGTTAAGTGCAATAATCTGTAGATCAAATGTTGAACTGGAGTTGTCTTCGTGCTAGAGTATTTATAAGGATGATTTGTTTGATGAATTTCTATATGGATGATACTGTATTATAGAAAACAGTATCATAGAATATAGTATCATTATATTAGTTGTAACCATGATTTGCCGCTTGATATTGTATTATAGAAAACAACTCGATACTGTATTATAGAATAGCAACTTGATATTGTATTAAGTTGGCCATTAGATTATTTCTTTGTGTTGTTAATTAGTCATGAAAGTTGTTTGATACTGTATTATACAAAACAGTATCACAACAGAAATGGGCATAGAATGCTGTAAATATGAGCTTGAATGCTGTAAATATGAGCTTTAATACTCCACTATCTTATGTAAATAGGAGCTTGAATGCTCCACCATCTAATTAATGTAAATAGGAGCTTGAATGTTTCACCATCTAATATTTAGTCATGTTGTGTTGTTTGATAATGTATTATGAAAAACAGTATCACAATAGAAATGAATATAGAATTCGCACACGTGCTCAGAATTTTTATTATAATATGTTTTCGGAATGGTCTCGACGAGACGGTCAAGACCAGTCGCTTTGCCACTGCGTGTGATGGATTTTACCCGTTTGAAGTCGTCTCTTTAACTTAAAATGGCAATCTTTAATTTTTTTTTTTGTCAAAACAGTATCACAAATCTTCTAAAACAGTATCACGGATAAATGTATATTTATTGAAGCCACCTTTCATCTTTCTCTTGTTGAACATCCTTTGAACTTGATCATTTTTCATTAACACTCCCAGTTCTTAATTCATTAGAAGCTGATTCGTGAATCTTAAGGTAAGCCATGAATTAAATATTGTTGAAATTTCAACTTGTTAAAGAGATCTGTTGAGGCTATGAACATGTTTAAGATTCAATTAGGACATAGATTCCCATTGGATAAATAAGTATAAATAAATAAGGTGTTTAATAGTAGACGAACTAATCAGTAGAGAATAAACAAGAGAATAATATTGTTCTTAAAATGTTCTATTAATAGTACAAAATCATAGGTTTAACAGTATTACAAAAAAAAAACAGTATCACAAACAAAACAGTATCACAATTAACGTTTTTTACAATTAAAGGTATGTTGGTCTTTTAACTCTAAAATATGACTTTAATTGAATTAAGTTTTGAACATATGACTTTAGAGTCCATAAGTGCCCAAACAGTGACCGGCCCTGAATTTTCCCTTAAAAAATTAATTAATAGAATTAGAACTATAAATTTTATTTACATTTTTTTTAATATATCCATATATTGAATAATTGAATTCATATTATAAGTAACAAGATATATTATATAGTAGTATATTAAAAAAATTAAGAAAATAATTGTACTTTTAACAAGAACAGTAGATTAAAATTTAACACAAATAAATAAAAATAAATAAATTTATTTTTATAGGACTACCTTGGTAACATCAACTAAATAGTAATAAGTCTTTATAATATACTAATTCGTCCATTTATTGTCAAATGTCAACATAATGAGTAATGACTGAGAGAGAGACTTTGACCAGACATTTCCATTTTTTTTTAAATTTTCACAATTGATCCGCAACTTATAGACTGTGTTATAACTTGGTCTCTAACTTATTTTTCTTGACAGCTTTTGGTTATGCGAGAGCATCAGTCCTTAATGCCTCTTTTTGCGTCATTTTAAGTACAGTATGTAAATCATGCATTGCACGTGATTTAATAATGGTATTATGAGATATATGTCTTTCAAATGTTTAAATAATTATAACTTAATTTAATACTGAATTAAAATACAAAAATTTGACATTAAAAAATACGGTAAAATATAATATTTTTTTTTGTATTCAAACAAAGTACTTTCTACAATTATGTGGTCAGTATTAAACATCTATTTTTTAAACTGTAATATAGTCAAATAATGTCAATTAAAGAACACAAATAAAAAGAATAAAAAATAGTGTACATAAATTCTTAAATATATCGAGTACTCAAATCCATTGAATTTTCTTGCTTTATGAGATGGCAAATGACTTCTAATAAATCTTTGTAATTTAATATAACTCTCCAACTATGAAGATGTTTAAATCCAAAATATCACATGCAATTTGAGCTCGTAGCCCCTCAAGTTAGGTAGATTTATCAATCAGTATATAAAAGAAAACAAAATAACATTTACATTAGAAATTGACAAAATTAAGCATTCTCATTTGCACAATTCAGTGCTCAGATGTCTTCATGTAAACTTATCTAAATTGTAATGGAGAAATAAATTAATATTACTAAAACTAAATATTCTAACGATTTAAGCATCTTATTCACGTTGGAGCATAAATAGTTAAGAAAAATTAGTTTAAGCAAAATTGATAACAATTCAATTCAAAAACATAAAAAAGAATAATAGAAATAAGATACGTATCAATAGTGGATTGAAATCATTATTGAAGTTAGCCAACAAAGTTTTTTTATCTAGAAAATCTGAAGCCGCAAGTCAATTAGATATGTAAACAATATACAAATACACATGAGTATGCACAATAATTAAAAAAATACATCGTAACCTTTATAATCCAATACAAATTATTATTTTTTTTAAAAAAAGAAGAGCATTGGGAGAAGATTATTCAAATTAACTAACAAAAATCATAATCACAAATACAAATCTTCAAATGCAGTCTTTATGGATATCACAAACTACATAATTTTCTTCAAATAAAACAACCTTAAACTTTAAATTAGGCTTTAAATAAGCTGAATAAATTGTTGGTGAAATGTCAATTACTATTAATCTTGTAACTGATCAAATCTGTTCTCACAATTCAAATAAAATATTTTCAAAATTCAGTAATTCAATATAATAAATAGATATTTATCATTTTCAACTTCTAATGACTATATGTGATTATAAATGTTAAATTAGGAGTTCAATTATAATATTAACTCAAGAAAAATTTAGGAAATATAAAATATTAATGAAGATATATTTGTCTAAAAATATTTCTCCATTTAAGCCCATTTTAGATTAGTATAGATTAAATACGCGTGTTGTCCGTATGTTTTACTTTTGAAGAATAAAATGTGCATGGCATTATTTGACCAAATTATACCCTTATTTCTAATGAAAATAAAATAAATTAATAATTAATAAAGAAAAAAAAAAACACTTAATGTCGATCACTTAAAAACTTCCAAAAACCACATCCCTATCCCTTAAAAATAACTCCCGTCCTTGAAAATCATTGGAAGCGCCTCTAACATCTGCTTCAATGCATAACGGAGCAACATATTTAGTGGAAAGATTATTGGATAAATTCAAACGATTTAGACGATTTCAACAAACACTAATGGATCACATCGAGTCAATATCATCCACATCCTATTAGGTTTATATGCTGTTTATTATTTATCTTTTATTTTTAAGCTTATCTTTTATTTTTATTGTTTATCGTTTCTTTTTAGGCTTATCTATTGTTTATTGTTTATCTTAATTTATGTATTTTATAATTGTAAAATACATTTTGTAAACCTATAAATAGACACTTGAATGAGAAGTACTTTCATGATGTCACAATCAATCATCTCTTTACATTTTAACATATTATAAGAGCCCTAAACAAATATTTTTTGGTCATCTATTCACATTTTTTCATCATGTTTGATGAAAATCCTGCTACCACCGTTATATCATCATCACCTCCAATCAAAATCATTCTTTATGTCATTCATCACTCAGATAGCCCATCTAATATTCTTGTTACTCTACTACTATCAGGAGACTATTATGGATCATGGAATCGTGTAGTAACAAGCAAATTGGGTTTTGTTGTTGAGTCACTCCCAATACTAACGAATAAAGATGATATTCTCAATTAGGAATGATGTAATGATTTGGTTGGAAGTTGGATTCTAAATTCTGTCTCATTCGAGATCCGTCCAAGTATCTTGTATGCTGAAACTGCAGCACAAATCTGAATAGATCTGAAGGATCGTTTTTCTCAATCAAATGCTCCTAAAATCTATCAATTGAAACAATCAATTTCTACCCTCAAATAGGAAGGTCTATATGTTTCATTATATTTCACACAACTCAAATCATTATGGGATGAACTCAATTCCAATATCTCTATTAGTCCATGTATTTGTGGCAATGTCAAACGTATTATTGATCAACAATATCAGTATCATGTTATGGAGTTTTTTCAAGGACTCCATGACCGTTTTTCAGCTATTCGCAATCAAATCCTCTTAATGGATTCGTTTCCTTCAAGTCAACGTATCTATAATCTAGTGCGTCAAAAAGAAAAACAACAGAGAATCGAATTCGAACAATCCCTACCATCAATTCGATAGCGCTTCAGGCATATAAACCACCTTCTCGATTTTTTGGAAAGTGTCAACATCTTTTTCTATGACCATTGCAATAAGCATGACCATATGCTTGCCACACACTACTAGATCCACTACTAGATCCACATCTTCTTAGATAAGCAAGTGAAGACATCAACCCCGCCATCATCTACTTCCGCTACTCAGTTGACATCTGCACAATATATCAAGCTCCTTGCAATTTTGGCCAAAAGAGGAATATGCTCGATCATCAGCCCACTTAGCAGGTACAACTCTTACTTATTTACCTACTTGTTGCATTATTGATTCAGGTGTTTTTAGTCATATATGTACATCTCTTTCACTTTTAGTACATATTCTATAATTCATAAAATATAAATTACCTGATGGTCTCAAGCGCCTGTGACACACATAGGTATCGTTCAATGTTCATCAATCTTCACTCTCACGAACATTTTTCACATTCCATCATTTAAATTTAATTTATTATTTATCTCACAATTAACAAAGTCAACAAATTGTGATGTGATTTTTTCATCTTCTGAATGTGTATTTTAGGACCGAACAACGATGAAGAAAATTAGTTGGGTTAGCGCTCGAAATGGTCTTTTTTTTTTTTTTTTTATCTAGATTCAAACTACGTTATTAATTCTACTTTTCTTTCAAGTACTGTGATAAATTTGATCTATGGCATTCCCATATTGATCATCCATCTAAAGTTCGTTTTGATTTTATTGTTAATAATTCTCCAATCATTATTACCAATAAAGATTTTGTTTGTGATGTATGTCTGTGTGCCAAACAATTGTGTCTTTATTTTCCTAAAAGTACATCTTGCTCTTTTTATTGTTTTGAATTAATTCGCATTGATATTTGTGGTCTTTTCTTTATACCCTCTAAAAATGGATTATGTTCTTTTTTAACTATAGTCGATGATTTTTCAATGTGTACATGGATTTATTTAATAAAGCATATATCTGAAACTTTAACATATTAATTACATATTAATTAGTTTTTGTAATCAAATCAGTCGTCAATTTAATACAAAAATTACTCGTATCAATTCTGGAAGCGGAGACATTTTCCTTCCTCAACTCCAAATCATTCATTTTCTTAATTTCTTTCTACTTGAATTCAACTGTGGTTTCATGACAATGGTATTATTTACCAATGTAGTTGTATTACGACACCCCAATAAAATGGAGTTGTAAAACGTAAGCATCGACATCTACTCAATTTTGCCAGAGCTCTACGATTCTAATCAAACTCGCCTCTTTCTTTTTGAGATGAATGTATTATCACCACTACTTTCCTTATCAACAAACTTCTAAATAAACAAAAAATAAAAAATAAGAAAAAATTATATAAAAAATCCCATAACTTTTCAAAAAGTACAAATAAATCTTCCTTAAATAATCTAATACTCTCACGTCCAAAAAGATAGGCTTATTTCTATTTTCACACAGATTAAACAAATGTAGTTATTATAATTGTAATTATTTTACTTCATTTTTCCTAATATACTCTTACAATAAATAGGAGCATATTATGGAACTTAAAAATAAACTATACTCTCAATAAAAAAAAGTGACATATAATTTGGAACAGATGAAAAAGAAAAACAATCATATCTTTTTGGGACATAGTGACTACATATTAACACCAAAAAAAAAATTAGAAAAAGTAATTATTTCATATTTTTCATCCAACCTCACCCCACCCGCAGCCAAACACCACTTTCGCAAATGCAATCAATACGAAGATGACGCCATTATCTTAGAAAAATTAATTCAGAAAAGAAAAGAAAAGATAAAAACCAATTGAATAAAAAATTGACAGTCGCGATTTGAGTTTTGTGATCTAAGCTGCGATTTGCTTTTACAAACAGATGGTGGATGGCTGGTGAGGTGCCCACTATTAATGGTAGTTATGCGAACTAACCTACTATTAATTTTTTATCCAATAATTTTTTTAATTAATTTTTCTAAGGTAGATGGGGTGCCATTGTCTTCATTACAATTGTGAATGTGGTGGGTTGGGTTGGATTGGGTTGGGTTGGGTTAGCGTGGGGGGGGGGGGGGGTTGAAATGTTTACTTTTTCTAATTTTTGTAGTTGTTGTTTAATTTTCTTTTATTATTTTTTTATTTAAAGAAGAAGGCAAATATGTTATTTAATAGTTAAAATAGAGGGAATGACTAGTTTTTCTATATAATTAAAAGATTGATGATGCATTATTTATTACATGCAAAAGTTGAGAAAGAAAAGTGCAAATTTTCATTAATTAAATGACTTCTCGACCATTTTATCCCTTCGAAGTTAAACATGTATGAGTCGCGGGTATGTTTAACCGACGCAATGACATAAACTAGTTATTAGCAAGGTTCTAAAATGCGTAATGCGTGACGACGCGGTGATGTGAAGCATCAAGAATTATAGGCCTAAGCGCGCCTATGCGAAACCTATGCATCAAAATGCGTTTTCGAATTTTTTTTTTAATGCTCAAATTTTAAATTTTAATAACATAGCATATAATATACTAATTTAGATTACAAAATTATAGGCCTAGTTTTCAAATAACACATAAAAAATACATGAGTTTTCAAAATTAGATGCACGCTGTAACAATGAAGAAAAATTAGATTTATATTAAGGTACATATCATGGTTGAACATATCACATTCAACGTGGTCTAAAATCAAAATTGAAGGACTAATTTTAATATCATAGTCTACCATTAGATTACAAAATAAAAGCCCAATATAATAGTTTTCAAAAGTTAGTAAATTTTAACTACCACAAATATAAACACAAATTACTCAATAATTTTCTACAATTTTATTACATACCAACATAGCTTAAATTTTTTCTAACTCTTTATCGAATTCTAAGTCAAGCTCTTCTTCTTCATCTAACTCATCTTCCGTGCCATCCGATACAAAATCATTTTCATCGGGTTCTCTTATTTTATCTTGAGCATTTCTAGTAGCTCTTGTAGATTTAAAAAATGTTTATTTTGGCCCAATCTGAAAATAAATTTAAAAAGAAGCTTGCTTGCTCTAATGCGTGTTATGCATGATTATTCGCGCTTATTCTCTATTAATCATGTTTATTCTCGCATATTCTCGTTTATTCGTGCCTAGGTGGTCAACAAAAAGAGTTGACAGCATTTTAACGAGCATACCCTCAATACGATGCATTTTACAAATGCATTGAGCTTAGGCGCGCTTAGACGAGACCTAAGCGGGCCTTTTAGAACACTGGTTATTAGAGATTAACATTGCGGCAGAACCGTCAAGAAAAATAAATTAGAGACTAGGTTGTAACAAAGTCTGTAGATTGAGAACCAACGCTATAATTTCCTTCACGAACCGTTGAACATTCTACATTTCTATTTCTAGCTCTATTAATCGCAACGGAGAAAATAAATTAAACAAACTACTAAAGTCAATCTCTGTCTGCATTTGCATTTCCCCGAAATTAAGTCAATATAAAATAACATTTTATTTCCAAATTTTCCTTCTAATGCTGAGTAATTGCATCTTAATTTGTTTTATTTTTTTCTTGTTTGATATTTAAATTAATTCTTCTTCAAATTGGATGAGCTTAGCTTGGAATTAGGGAGTTTTTGTTAATTCGTGGAGTTGGATGTTTTTGTAATTATGTAGTGAAGTGGTGAAAAAATAGTATAGGGTTTGATGCAGAATCTAGGTTTTTAGGTGGTTGGTTTGGAGTCAATCTTATTTGATGGATTGGTCAATTGCGCCGATTTTAACCTCGGCTTTTCTCTGCTTAATCCTCGTCTTTACTGGATTTTCGCGGGTTTCTGCCAACGGTGAAGGTATGCTCTTTTACTTCGAGTTTCATTTTTATTTACGTTATCAGTGATTGTGATGCAATGACTGAACATTTGTCTCAATTGTAAATTGATTTGCATTAAGCTTGGTGTTTCTTAATTTTGAAGTCAATTTGCAGGATATAAGACCCATTATAAATCTGTTTTGTTTGTGGGGTGTCATTGTGAAGTTACCGTTTTTATTAATAAAAAGTGTGATTCGAACTGAAATATTTAACAATGACAAGATTGTTCTGTTTATTTTTGCTGGAATGAAAATCTTATGGTTTTGTTTTGTTCAACCAAATTTTACTGCATTATAAATTGTCCTACAAAATATGTACTATTAAATGTTGCCTTCAAATTTTGTACTCTCGTGCTGTTTAGTTGTTGCTTGACTAGAATCTGAAAATTGGTGTTTTAATAGTAGCAAATTGATTCACGTGAAACAGGCGATGCCTTGTTTGAACTGAGGAACAATTTGAATGATCCCAACGATGTTCTTCAGAGTTGGGATTCTACCCTTGTCACCCCGTGCACTTGGTTTCACGTTACATGCGACAGTGGCGATAGTGTTATAAGAGTGTAAGCCTGCACAATTCTGAATCAAAGATCTCGGTACATAATTTGCTTTTAAATAGCATTATTTTCTGATTATGGATATATTTTGTGTTCGTTTACACTCAGTGATCTTGGCAATGCAAATTTGTCTGGTCAACTGGTTCCACGGCTCGGTCAACTCCAAAATTTACAGTACTTGTAAGTCGCAATTTCGTAGATCAAAAGTTGATGCATTAAATTTTTGTTCTTTCTTTTTTCAGTTAATTTTTTACACATTGTCTGTGACTCCTTATTGTCAGTCTCCTTCCAGTATTATTTAAGAATGAAAAAGTTCATTATCCTAATAATTATTCACATGAATTGATATGTTTTGTCTAATATTATGGAGGGTAAGCATGAAAACTTAACACAAGGTACCCCCACTTTTTCCACTTTCACTTAAAACTTTGTGCCAATTCAGATAGGGGCAGTCAATTGTAAATAGAGAAGTATCTATCAGAATTTATAGGCAATCAGTCTTTACTTAAAGAATTGCTGGTTTTGAATAATGAAATTCAAATTCCTTGCACAAATCTTCTCGGTAGACATAAATTGAAGTTCGCACTCAAGTCCAAGTACAAGTAAGCAACTGGAACCTAGAGAAAAGTAAAAATTGTCTGTTACCAAATGAAATATATGGAGAAACGATTTTATAAGAGGCTCGTATATGGCTCAGAGATCAAGCTGTCTATCTGGAGAACATAGATTCACCTTACTGCTGCTGCTGCTTTGTGTGAATGCAGGCAGTAGTCTAGGACCCAATCCACCCAGTCTAGCATATACTAATTCTAACTTGATGTTTCTCGTATCAAATTGTTAAGCAACAGTTTTGTTTAATCAATTATTTTTCACTTTTAGATCTGCACCAAAGATTTTAATTTTGAGCTGCTTTTTTCATTTCTCTGCATAATCTTTGATTACAAGATTATCATCTGAACTCACCTCTCCTTCCTTTTCTTCCCCCTTCTGTTGGCAGGGAATTGTATAGTAACAATATTAGTGGAAGAATTCCATATGAGCTTGGAAACTTAACAAACATGGTGAGCTTGGATCTGTATATGAACAACCTAAGTGGTCCAGTCCCTGACACATTGGGCAAGCTTAAGAAACTTCGTTTCCTGTACGGGTTACTCTTTTGGAACTTTATATTCTATGATATTATTTGTTTTTGAATATTTTTCTTGAGCTTTCTTTCCTGTACAAATTGAAACTTCTCCCTTCAAAAGTAGGTTTTCTAGAGTACCAAACACAGGGTAGCTATATTTACGTTTTTCTTGTATTTTTCTTATTTGAAATTAATTTTCTTGCATGTCTCTACAATAATTTTTAAAATCACCGTGTGGCCTACAATGAATGAAGTAAAAAACCATAGGGCCAGCATGGCCATTTCCTTGTAATTAAGATGTCTAGCTGAATTTGGGCTCTTACTTCAACTGAGCGAGTTTTATTGGAGAATTAGCTATTGGCCCTTGCTATCAAGAGACAACTGTGTCCAAGTTTTCATTGCTGGCATTGCATTGTCCTCTTGCTAAAGAAAAACTGTTGAGTGGCTAATATGTTGCTCTTTAAAAACACCAGACTTACAGACAGTAGTTATTTTTTCTTGATGGTGGTAGAGAATATATACTTTTGATTTTTGTAGTGTTAAAAATCGTGTCCAAGGATCTTGATTATCCTTAAGAGCAAACACCATATAGTTGGATGCGGCCAACCACTCTGTAAAAAGGCACTACTTCTTTGTAGAGCAACATAATTGCTGCAATCGAAACAGATAATTGGATTTGTCATGTTGTCAGAATGCTCAGGCGAAAAAAAAAACAACAAAATTTTAATTGGTACTTATTATTCAACCATTCTGTTACTGTTTGACTAGAAAAAACTGTAAAGTTAGCATATGCTATTTTAAATCTTTTATATTCTGGCAAGTGAGTCAACTTCAGTTCCACGTAAAGCTTAAACATGACAACTACTCAAATTTTTTTCTTTCTTGAGTTTTCTCATATTTCAGACTTGTAGATAATGGGAAGTTATGCCATATGTAACAACATCATCGACTAATTGGTTTCTCTCTATTGTATTTGTAATTACGCTTATTCTTTGAGCCTTAATATGTTTTTTTATTCTTTGAAATTGAACTACTCAGGAGGCTAAACAATAACGGTTTGACTGGAGAAATTCCCAGGTCTCTGACCACTGTCTATAACCTTCAAGTTCTGTAAGTCAGGAGTTGAAGTATTTCTGTTAAACTGGTGGTTTTTACTTTCATATGGTTTCTTGGTGGACTGATATTCATTTCCGTGTATAAATGCAGCGATCTTTCAAATAACCAGCTAACAGGAAAAATTCCAGTCAATGGTTCCTTTCAACTTTTCACTCCTATCAGGTTTGACTTGTGTGTTTTCCCCTGGTAGACCATAGTAGTCCATCAAAGTCTTGTGCTGACTTCCTAGTTCCTTTATTCAGTTTTAGCAATAATCGCTTGGAACCTCTTCCGGTATCTCCACCACCTCCATTGCAACCGACAAACCCATCTCCTTCTGGAGGTTTGTTAACTTCTTGTGCCTTTTCCTCTTTTATGTATATTTTTCTCCTTGCTGATATTTAAGGGAAGATTGAACCTTGCCTATGTAATTATTCCGAAGAGATTAGAAGCCGTGTATGCTTTTGCAAAAGCTAAGAGAATACGCGAAAGTTGCAGACTACTTTTTATCATTTGCATCTGATGCATTCACCAGAACATTTTTCTGCAATAAAGTATTTAATCTCATATTTACTTTGGACAAGAATACTATATTTTTAATCAAAACAATGGCATCTAGTACACTGTTGTCTTTCTTATATTGGTATGTGTTAATTTGAATTCTGAACTGTAAAATTCAAGAATTACTGTGGAATTTGCTGCCAAATCACATTTTTAGAATTTAGCTACTCATCTGAATGAATAATGGAGGCTTGTGAATTGATTACATGCAGTTGGCAACAGTGCAACTGCGCCCATTGCTGGAGGGGTTGCTGGTGGAGCGGCCCTTCTCTTTGCTGTTCCTGCAATTGTACTTGCTTTGTACCGACGAAAGAAGCCACAAGATCATTTCGTTGATGTTCCTGGTTAGTGGGTAAAATAATGGGTTAAATTGAGCATCATATTGCATCACCCATTGTCTCTTATCCTGCATTCCTTTGCAGCTGAGGAGGATCCAGAAGTACATCTGGGACAACTAAAGAGGTTTTCCCTGCGTGAACTACAAGTTGCATCAGATTATTTTAGCAACAAAAATATTCTTGGCAGAGGTGGGTTTGGTAAGGTTTATAAAGGCCGATTAGCAGATGGCTCTCTAGTGGCAGTTAAAAGGTTAAAGGAAGAACGCACTCAAGGAGGAGAGCTGCAGTTCCAAACAGAAGTGGAAATGATCAGCATGGCTGTGCATCGAAATCTCCTTCGCTTGCATGGATTTTGCATGACACCAACAGAACGATTACTTGTTTATCCTTATATGGTTAATGGAAGTGTTGCATCGTGCTTGAGAGGTAGGCTTGATCCGTTTCTCCTGTTTTTGATTGTGCTTGATCAAAAATGTAAGATTAGGGAATGTGATTACTGTTTTAAATAGTGGAATATAAAATTTCATTGAAACCTATTGTCCAAGCACTTGTTTACTTCACGAGAATCACAATTGAAATAAATCTTCACGATGAATTGAGAGATATTGGTTGGGACATTTGTTCTTACTTCAAATATATTATCAAAATTTAATCCAAGAAAACAACATCTATGAATTTCTAATCTATGCTATTAATGAAATTAAATCTCTACTTGAGATACAAAAAGAAGATTGTTTCAATTTGTGTAATTTATGCCCATTGGGGTGGGGTGGGGGTGAATCTGCAACATTAATATCTTGTTAAATTTTATTCAGAACGTCTTTGGTTTATGCACATGAAAATTATACTAATTACAGGGTAAATTACACCATCCGCTTCTCTTACCTAAATGAAAGAGAAATGTTATGTTTGATATGTCAGCTCACCGCGTGGAAAGAAAATTGGTGCATAATCATGTAACCACACTCTGTGGCAGATGTCTGTTTTGCTTGTGCATTTGTGCAGATGTGATTGTAATTGGAGACAATTTTTATAGTAAATGGTGGCAAATACAAAATGCTAAATGAAATGGTGGTGGACGAGTAAGGCAGTGCATTAAACTTGTGGCGACGGTTATTGTTGTTGCACAAGTAGAGGGGAAAAAAATTTAATTTATTTTGTAAGTTGTGATTTGGATCTCATTGTGCAGATGAAAATGATCTTGTCCAGGTAAATATTTGATAACACAGGATCACGTGTGGTGGTTCAGTTGGGGTTTGCTTTATATTCTTTTTTACTGTTCTAACTAGCATATTGGTGCATTGTTGTAGAGCGACCTGAATCAAAACCTCCACTTGATTGGCCAAAAAGAAAACATATAGCATTGGGAGCTGCGAGGGGACTTGCTTATTTGCACGACCATTGTGACCCTAAGATTATTCACCGTGATGTCAAAGCCGCAAACATATTGCTGGATGAGGACTTTGAAGCAGTTGTTGGCGATTTTGGGTTGGCCAAACTTATGGACTACAAGGATACTCATGTTACCACTGCAGTGCGTGGCACGATTGGTCATATAGCTCCTGAATACCTATCCACTGGTAAATCTTCAGAGAAAACTGATGTTTTTGGGTATGGGGTCATGCTTCTTGAGCTCATCACTGGGCAGAGAGCGTTTGATCTTGCTCGGCTTGCCAATGATGATGATGTTATGTTACTTGATTGGGTGAGCATTACATTCCATATATGCCTTATTATACTGTTGTGTTGCTCTACATTTGAATGTTTGGCTGTGCTTCAAAGTTACTTTTCTAGAAAGTAACTAAGACTTCTAGAAACTAAGTTTTGTTAGTAATATAAGTAACTTTGAAAATAGTGTTTGGAAAATTAATAAATAAAAGCAAGACTTACTTTTAAGCACAGCTTAACATACTCTTCAAATTGATTCGGCAGCTTCTTAGAAAGTCTTCATCATGGGACACTGAAGATAGAGGAAGAATTGATATTTAAAATTTTTAATTTGAATTTCAGGTTAAGGGACTTCTAAAGGAGAAAAAATTGGAAATATTGGTAGATGCGGATCTTCAGGGTAATTATATCGAGGACGAGGTGGAGCAGCTAATACAGGTAGCTCTCCTCTGCACGCAGAGTTCTTCTACCGAACGCCCCAAGATGTCAGACGTTGTCAGGATGCTTGAAGGTGATGGCTTGGCCGAGAGGTGGGAGGAGTGGCAGAAGGAAGAAATTTTCCAAGAGGTCAGACACACCCAGCAGCCTAATATTCAATGGGTCATACCTGACTCAACTTACAATCTCCGAGACGATATATTGTCTGGGCCAAGATAATCATGGGTTCCAATGCACCAGATCTCTTTTCTGACCAGCTAGAGAGAGAGTAGAGGCTGTCAATGCAATCTCCCATAGCACATCTGGAGGGATTCTTTGGTGTTTATCGATAGTTGTATATGATTTTCTTTTTCAATTTAAGTTTTTGTTCAGGTCAAGTTTATATTGTTTTTTGGAATTTTGATGATGTAAGTTGTCAATAGATCGACAGTTGACTTGTTGGGCGCGGTTATTTCACGGGAGGAAAGGCTGTGGAAGCACAGGTGTATTTTACTTTTACCATTGTAATTCAAAATTTATATGTCGTATGGGGAATGTTGTCCAAAAAATAAATGATTTGTAGAGTTGTAAATTCCTATGAAAGAACATAAAATTTTCCCTAATGATCCTGCTTTGACAATAGAACTACATTAATTAACCGAATACTTTGTCATTATAGGGATCGTATAAACATATAAAGTTAAAGCAGCCATAAGCCATATTCTGATTGATGGAAAAATAATTATCATACGAACAAAAATTTAGCGTGTCCATGAATATAGCAACTTGCTCTACCAGATATGTTCAAAGGCCACGTACGATACATTTCATGCATAAATAAATATGTTTACTACTCTATGGTACCTGAAACATTAAATTTTAGTTGTAGAAAGTTACTTGCATGTTAAATCAACTATCCTATGTGTATTCAAGATTGATCACGTTGGGGAGAAATGGTCCTTTTAACAAATTTAGTAGGGATAACGCTTGTACAGTTAAAAAATGTTGGGGACTAAAATGCCACATTTGGTAGGTCGGGGGACCTAAATGCCACACTTGGTAGAGGTTTAGGACTCCCAATGGAATTTACCCTCAATGAAGAGTTGTTTCTCAACCATGTTTGATTCAAGGTGTGCATTCTAATACAAATTTCTTAGAAAATAAAATATTGACCCAAATTTATCCAAATTTGTCTAGGTTTTCTAGGCTTTGGACTCAATGCCCTAATTATATTGGGAAAATTGCCTATAAGTTACTTCTACATGACTTGTTTTAAATTAGGTCAAAAAAAAATTTTAAATTGTGATTAAGTCATACTTTTAATAATATTTTAAATTAATTCCAAAATTACCCTTATAATCCATATTTTCTATCCACAAGTTCTTCCACCCCCCACAAACCTCCTCCACCTCCACCTCCACCTCCACCTCCACCTCCGGCGAAAACCTTCTCCACCTTCGGCGACCTCTGACGAGTGCTTTTACGGTGCAATGTCACTTTTTAATTCCCTGCGCGTTCAGTGGAGGAGGTCACTTTTTAATTCCGCCGCGATTTGGGTACTATTTTTTTGCGTGGGGGCTGAATTTGATGGTGTGAGGCTGGTTATGGGTGCAATGAGGATGACCGAATGTGGTCCAGTGAAGTTCGGGTCCGGTGGTATTGGGTCAGGTCTACCATAAGAAATCTGGTTCTGGTTTCTTGTTTTCTGATCATTTTGCACACATGAATAGAAATCAAGTCGTGTTTATTAGTTGTTGGAGTCAGATGGGCTTTTGTCTATGATTCAAATTTCAGACGTCTGGATGAATATTTATATAATGGAAAATTATGCAAGAGAAGAATGGCATATGGTTGACAGGGATGGTGTCTGGCATTTTTTCAATATGTCAGACTGGTGAATATGTTTTCCTTGCAACACACAAGCAAGTATTGGTTTATCAAAGAAATAGCTGAGTTTGGAAGGAGATGTATTCTGTGAAGAACAATGTCACCCTGCCATTGTGGTTATCTATCAATAAGGTATAAGGTGTAGATGATGGATTGCATACTTGATGTTGGTGATTTAAATTTTGAATGTACATGTCTAATTGAGTTTTTTTTTTCCTTATAGTCTTTGGTACTGTTAATGTATCCGTGACTGACTTGCAAAGTTTGCAATTTAGTTATCAACCAAAGCTTTGAAGTAGTGCTAGATTGTGTAAATCAATGATGGTGATAGTTTCATAAAAACATGTTTCATGGTTCTATGATAAAAGTTGGTCATTAGATTATTTATCTGTGTTGTTAATTAGTCATGAAAGTTGTTTATACAAAACAATACCACAAAAACAGTATCACAATAGAAATGGGCATAGAATTCGTATACGTGCTCAGAATTTTTATTATAATATGTTTTTGAAATGGTCTCGACGAGCCGGTCAAGACCAGTCGCTTTGCCACTGCGTACGATGGATTTTAGCCATTTGAAGTCGTCTCTTTAACTTAAAATGACAATCTTTAATTTTTCTTGTCAAAACAGTATCATACATATTAAAACAGTATCACAAAATATTATCATAATAGAAATGACATAGAATTCGCATACGTACTCGAAATTTTTATTATAATATGTTTTCGAAATTGTCTCGACGAAACGGTCAAGACCAGTTCATTTGCCACTACGTACGATAGCTTTTATCCGTTTGAAGTCATCTCTTTAGCTTAAAATGACAATCTTTAATTTTATTGTCAAAACAGTATCATACATCCTCTAAAACAGTATCACAAATAAATGTTATACATGAAAATATGTTGTTCAAGTCCATTGATACTGTTTGCATTCAATAACATTTTCACAAATTAAAACAGTATCATAGATGTTTTACTAGTTGAAGTAATTAAACTGTTCTTATGATATTGTTTTAATCCATGATATTGTTTGAATCTATGTGGAATGAATTTTTTTTTATGATACCGTGCTTTTATCTTTGATATTGTTTAATTATGACAATATTTGAACCCGTGATACTATTTGAATGTCTTTGTTTTGTCTATGATACTGTTTTAATCTATAATAATGTTTTGTTTAGGTAATGTGCATTAATATAAATTGATATTGTTTTAATCCATGTTTTAATCTATGATACTATTTTGCATAATACAGTATCAAACAAAACATATGACTAATTAAACAGTATCAAAGATAAAAGCATGATATCATAGTCATGTGTGTTGTTTGATACTGTATTATGCAAAATAGTATCACAATAGAAATGATCATAGAATTTGTACACGTGCTCAGAATTTTTATTATAATATATTTTCGGAATGGTCTCAACGAGACGGTCAAGACCAGTCGCTTTGCCACTGCGTGTGATGGATTTTACCCGTTTGAAGTCGTCTCTTTAGTTTAAAATGACAATCTTTAATTTTTTTTTTCAAAACAGTATCACAAATCCTCTAAAACAGTATCACGGATTAATGTACATTCTTTTGCTGCAAATTAAAGCTCTTCCAAGGTATCTGAGTCCCTTAAAAGCAAACACATACTTCACCAGAGCAATGCCAATATGAAGAAAGAATAATTGCTCACTATCATTAAAAACAAAGAAAAAAAATCAATAAATTTCACTATCATTAGAAACAGTATCATATATTGAAACACATCTATTGAAACAGTATCAAGCATTTTACATGATCTAACATAAAACCCTAACTCACAACAACTACATTATCAAAAACTAGTTGAATCAGTTCATCCAAACTCCATTCATTAACTGCATTGCATATGTTTCAATTGGAACAATATCTCAATATTTTCATGATTATTTTTAACCGAAAATGGTTACTTTATACAAAAAAAAAAAAAAATAAAACAATATGTTCGCTATTGAAATATCAGCTTTCGAATTGTTTGTATGCAGTTACAGGTTATGGTGAGAAAAATCAAACACAAGAAGAAGATGAAAATTGTTAAAAGTAAATAAAGGAGTTTGTAAACAAGCATTGAAATTATTTTGTTGGTTTTTACTTGTTTAAATGATAGTTTTTACAATTGGAGGGTATATTGGTCTTTTAGTAATAAAGTATGATTTTAGTTGAATTAAGATTATATCATATGACTTTTCAGCCCACCATGGCGTTAACAGTGACCGGCCCAAAATTTTCCCAATTATATTTTCCATCAAACTAAGGTGGACCAGTTAAGATTGTGCCCAACAAATAAATCCACGATTCTAAGTTTACCATCAAACCGATTAAGGAATTTCCAAGGAAAAAACATATGGATTAATTCTTGCATCCTCATTTCTATAGTTTAAGATTTCATGCTTGCCCAAAAGAATTTCACATTATTTTATTTCATTTTCTTGAGGTAACAATTCGATTTTAAAGTGTAATTTTTTATTTATTTTTAATAATAGTCTTCTTAAAAAAAAATCTTGACTCTAACTTGATTTTAAGAAGTACACAAATCGCAGATGAACTTTCGAGGAGGACGAATGCGGTAGGTTAAAGATGATGTTTTTTATTCTTTTGTTTTTTAATTCTTTTTTATTGTTTTATTTTAGAATTAACAAATTTGCCCCTACTATAAAAAGAAGTTGCCACTCACACGCCCAACTAACAACAAATTTGGATGGAATCTGTCTATTGAGACTAGTTTTACACCCAATAACATATGTTAGAGACTTACTAGCCAAAAATAAAATATTAAAAACCAAAAACGTACTAGGAACATACGTTAGAGACCATTTGCGCCAAAATCCCTTCTTTTATTTGTTAATCAATTTTGGTACGCGTTTGTAATTCCTTATTACATAATAGGGATAATTGCATGAAAGATCCCTAACGTTTCCAAATAGTTGGGAATATGCCCATAACCTGAAAAAATAGCACCACACGTTCCCAATGTTTGAAAAAATATGTATCGTAGGTCCCTTTTAATATTTTCCATCTATTTTTTTCGTTAAATCTCAGAATTGCACTGTACACACTTTTTCTCTCCAAATTAAGCGATTGAGTTTGTCTGATTTTGAAGAGATTGGAATCACATAGTCAGGGAATGGAATTTGCAGGTAAGTCTAAACCCCTTAATCAACCTTCAAATATTTCCAAAATATTTACTAAATTTTCAAAAGTATGTAAGTTTAGATCCGTTGGTGTAAGATTAAGAGGGCTTACAAGGGGAAGCTAATAAAGAAAACGAATACAATACCTGCTTGCTCAGCTCTTCTACCTGCTGAAATTCAGGTTCAAGAGAAGGTTTTGGAGAAGTTGAATAATAAGTTGACTTAAGGGATAATGGAGCAAGAAAAAAAGATAATTAAGACTTTTACACACTCTTCCTTTGAGGACATATTCAAGTCAACTAGAAAGGCTATTCATGATTTTGCAAAGCCTTTAATTGCCTCGATGAAAGTTTTTGATTGGGATCTAGACCAGGCTGCAAATGCAATAGAAAATTCTGCTGTGTACGCCAAGATATCCCACAAAAAGTATGCATTTGAAACTTATGTCGCCCGGAGGATTACGGGTACCGCCCGCCTCCCCCTCAGCCTTTGTCTCCACAGCAACAACAGCAGCCACCTCCTGCGATGGCCACGACAAGTAATGTGAGCACTACTAGCGTAGCTACCAGTGAAATGCCAAAATAGAGGTGAGTCCTTAATTTTTCTATTTTTGTCAAGTAAATCTTTTTCTGAAGATGTCATTTGGTAGGTGAGGAAACCAGGTTTTCTTTGCTTGTTAGGCATTACACATTCCGGCCAATGCTTCCAGTCAAAGTGATCTCCATGGTATGGGCACATAGGTAGCATGTAATGGAAAAGAGGCCAAAGTTGTTGCTTGCAGATACCATGATAAAACCCAATGCAGATCCGTCCCTTATAGAGTTTCATCGTTGGCTGCGGCGGAAGTGGAAGTGGATTCGGTGGAGGATACTGAGAGTGAAGCAAAATCAAAGCATGAATTGAAAATTTTCAGTTGCGGAAATGTGGTGGAGGAATAAAAAAATGGCAATGAGAGTGATGAATTGGGAAATTCAGTGAATAATTTCTCCAATCGCTTAATTTGGAGAGAGAAAGCGCTTGTAGTGCAATTCTGAGATTTAACAGAGAAAATGGATGGAAAATGTTAAGAGTGACCTACGATACCTATTTCTTCAAACGTTGAGGACGTATTGTGCTATTTTTTTTAGGTTAGGGGCATATCGCCAATGATTTTGAAACGTTGGAGACCTTTCATGCAATTATCCATACATAATACATTAATATTTGCACTTTATATAATAGATACCGTGTTTGAAAGAATGAAGAATAAGGAAAACCAATTAAAGGGGATAAAATAGCTCACTACCCAAGCAAACACTTCGGGATACAGATTATCACCACCCAAAGGAATTCGACAAGGGATACAAGGCTAGTATAACTCACTACTCTCGGAATCCACTAAAGAGATACATGGTTTAATAGGAGAAAGTTTAACACTTCTCAAATGAACTTGAATATTATTTCAAACTTGAATTCTTCATGAGTTACATAGGGTGCCTTTTTATAGTTGAGACTTGGATTACCAAAACAATCAAAATAAATGCAAATGAATGAATCTAAGTTACAAATTCATGTATGCAATGAAAAAATTAACATTTAGTATTCAATGAATCTTGGAAGATGAAAAGCTTCTTCAATTCTCGGGTAGGTAGACTGCATGATCATTGTGAAGTAAAACAACCACAACTCTTTGTAGAAAAGTCCAAATCGATATCCGTAAAGTTCTTTGGAATCCTAACTTCAAGACCTTTCCAACGGTATCTCATTGCCTGGTAAAAGCTGCTATATCATTCCAAATTTCAATAGAAAGTAACCCTTAGATTCTGTGACTTGGAAATTAACACACCAATGAAATAATTTTGATTTCTCTAGGTTCAAATGTTGTAATTGGTGATACTCCTGTATCATATTGATATTGGTGTCTTGGGTACATACTGTGAATAATGTATCACTATAATACTCTTTTAAGAATGTTCCATCAATTACAATTATAGGTCTACAGTACTTCGATCCTTGCGAAGAAGCCCCAAAAGCCATGAAACAGTACTTGAACCTATTGTTCACATCAGTCTCTAGTTTTGTAATTAATCCTAGATTTGTTACTTTCAACATCTAAACGTATGTATAAAATTTTCTATATGATTCATTAGGATTACCTTTCAATTCCACAAATGTATGCTCTCGGGCCCTCCAAGTTTTATTATAACTCAGTGACACCTCATACTCATTTCTCATGTCATTTATTATGTCAGGTGGACTGTATATAGTTTTTGCAGAGATGTACTCATACTTGATGCAATTTCCTACCAATAAACTAGATGCTTGTCGATGATCTCCTAATATTATATCCATTGAAAATACATGTTCATTTCTAATGTACCTTATTTTGAAGTTGTCTATTTTTCCAACTTTTGAAGCGTTGAAAGACCATTGATAACTGAAATCCATGCAATTTACGACATAAATCTTTTTATCTAATTTTTTCACCTTGAATTGGAAGTGGTTCCGCATGGCATATATTGCAACACTATTCATCAAGACCTCTTTATTGCAGTAAATCTGATTTCTTTCAATTTTATCAATATTTGGATGAAAAATCATGGTGATTTCAACTTCCATAATCATGTCGTCAACTTCAGGTAAGTAATGAGAAACCTCATAAGCAATATCTTGAATAATTGGTAATCTTGTAGGGGCTATGACTGTTGTGTTATTTATTTCATATAGCTGCAATTGTAGCATGTTTGAACTTATAGCAATAGCTGGTTTTTCAAATGGAGCCCTTGATGAAGATTAAGTGATGCACTACTAACTGTTGAAAAATCAATGCATAAGAGAAAACTTGTAAAATTTTTGTCTTTTCTCTTCAATTCCAAATAGATGACCATGGGCTTATTGGTTCTACTCTTTATTAGAGGCTCATTATACTTCACTTGATTCTGAATTGTTATCTCTATGATTGTTTGATTTAACTCCAATTCTGAATAAATTTCTTCAACAATCATGTTGAATATGCATTCTAGAGGAACTAAGATCCCAACATTCTTGAAATTCTTGTAATCATAGGTTTCAATCTATTCACCACTGTAATGTAAGAAGATATTGATATATTATATGCCTGCAAAAAATAAAACAGTAACACAATTTGTTAACATGATTACAATATGCATGAAGAATTATGTGTTACTTATTTAAATAAGCATAATTCACATGATTAATGTATTTTAATAGACACTAATATATGTGTTACTAGAGTTATTAAAATGAATTTTTTAATGAAGCAAGTAACATATAATAACACACACATGTGTTACTTATTTTAACTTGCACCAAACACATGATAGACACTATATGTGTTACTAATTTTAACATGTACCAAAAAGCTTTGTAATAGATAGTAACATATGTGATACTTATTTGCAAAATATGTCTCTAAGTCTAAAAATCCACATGATGAAAATTACCATGATTAATGCATTTCAATAGACCATATGTGTTACTGAAGTTATAAAACTGACCTTTTAATTAAGCAAGTAACATATAGTAACACACATGTATTAACACACGTGTTACTACAAATTTGATGGTACATGTAACACATTTAGTAACACACACGTGCTACTCATTTTAACTTGCACCAAACAAATATTAGGCACTTTACATGTTACTCATTTTAACATGCACCAAAAAGCTTTGTAATATACAGTATCATACGTGTTACTCATTTACAAAATATGTCTCTAAGTCCAAAAAGACACATGATAAAAATTATCACGATTAATGTCTTTTAATAGACAGTACACATGTGTTACTGAAGTTATTAAATCGATATTTTAATGAAGCAAGTAACATACAGTAACACATATAGTAACACATATAACACATATTGTAACACATATAATAACACACACATATTGATGCTAAATATAACACATATTGTAACACATATAATAACACACACGTGTTATTCATTTTAAATTGAACCAAATCTATGATAGGCACTATATATGTTACTCATTTTAACATGCACCAAAAAGATTTGTAATACACAACTCATTACTAAAAGTCTAAAATATGTCTCTAAGTTAAAAAGGCACAATATGTGCATTTGAACACACAATAACTCTTATGTGTTACTTCTTCTTAATACACAATCACATGTATTAATAAAATTATTAAACTGAACTTTTTAATAAAACAAGCAATACATAGATGAATAAAAAAAAGCAAATGAAACAGTTTCATTGCATAGATGCGGTATAGAATTATAGTAATTATGAAATCAAACAATTAGACGTGGAATTAAAGATTTTTACGTTGATCTATTTGGACAAATTCTTGTCATCAATAGTCCAAACTGAACTAAGGAAATACTTGACCCCAAAATTTGCACACATACATTCTAAGGTAAAAGCAACATACATCTAATAGTAAGATACATCAGTTCAAAGTCTTGTGGCAGGATGAAAACATATATATTAAATTCTGTTTGCAAGTAAAAAGTAGTGATAACAATACTACAAACAGAATGATCAACAAAAAATTGAAGAGAAAATCAACTGCAAATTTAGATCGTCCACAAAATCAACAGCAAATTGAAAATCAACAACAAATTTTAGAACCAAAATCAAAATTCAAATAGAATTAAATATTCCTCGCCTTATACTTGGAAATTTGCTTTGAATAGAACTGATCGGGGTGAATACTCCACCAAATTCTTAGTATTTTGAAAAAAATTCAGAATCTTTTAAAATGAAGTTAGCTCGTTTACATATTTGAATGAGTTTTGAACTTGTATTTAATACATCAATGTATTATCATATTCCATTCAAAACTTCAACAAAATTTCACAATCTGCTAAATGTTCATCTCAAATTTGATTTTTTGTTCAGATTTGACGAAAACACGTGGCCTAAAATCGGTATATATAGTTTTTAGGGATTGGGTAATATCAAATTTGATGAATTTTGGTTGTAATTTGAGTTTCCACAGGTTTGACGATTTGGTGATGAATTTGGGGGTTGACTTTGGTATTTTTTTAAGTGTTTTGTTTGAGTGTTTGTTTGTAGGTAATTTTAGGGTATTTTTTTATTAAGTATGTTAGTTTGTTGGGTAAATTTTAAAAAAACTAATTTTGAGGGTATTTTTCAACATATTTGTAAATTGTAGGGTTGTTGTCAATTTTGCTCGAAAAATAATTATCATATGAACAAAAATTTAATGGGTCCATGAATATAGCAACTTGCTCTACTAGATAAGTTCAAAGGCCATGTATGATACATTTCAAGCATAAATAAATATGTTTACTATTCTATGGTACCTGAAACATCAAATTTAAGTTGTAGAAAGTTACTTACTCTGATACAAATTGTTAAAAATAAAGTCTATAGTCTTTAATTACACACTAATAATTAAAGAATCCATATATCATGCAAAATTACCAAGTACAATTAATTTAGAAGAATACATGTCTCCATTGATATTGAAATAGAGAGGGTTAGGATCTTCCACAGCCTAATCAGCTCAATAATGTTCAATAGAATCTCTGTCTATAATGGTGTAGAAGAGAAGAACAAAAACTGTGATTGATTCGGGGACCATAACCCTTATTTATTATATTATGTATACCCGAGTTAAAATTAGAAGTCCATCAATTATAATTGGATTAGGATCCGGTCTCTACACATTACAAAGTCCGTATTCAGTTTAAATGTTTCTAAAGCCCAATCAACACATCAAGTAATAGCTCTATTAATTAGATAGTACATATAATTGCAATACAATATTTAGCCCATTATAAAGATAAATAATCCAACATCAACTACCCTATATATTCGAGATTGATCATGTTGGGGTGAAATGGTCCTTTTAACAAAATTAGTAGGGATAATGCTTGTACAGTTAAAAAATGTTGGGGTCTCAGATGCCACATTTGGTAGGTCGAAAGACCTAAATGCCACACTTGGTAGAGGTTTAGGACTCCCGGTGGAATTTACTCTCAATGAAGAGATGTTTCTCAACCATATTTGATTCAATGTGTGCATTCTAATACAAATTTCTCGAAAATAAAACATTGACCCATATTGATCCAAATTTGTCCACACGAGGGTTTTCTAGGCCTTGGACTCAATGCCTTAATTAGATTTTCCATCAAACTAAGGTAGATTAGTTAAGATTGGGCCCAATTTGGCCCATATTATTGATGTTCCAAGTTTTATAGGAGTGGCAATGGCCTGAGTCGATTCAGCTCACCCATTTTTCAAAAATGAGTCTGGCTCGACCTAAGGGACTAGTCGGGCTCGATCTGTGTGGAATCGAGCCGAGCTTGAGCACGGCTCACGACCCACTAGGGGGCTCGGTTCGGCCCATAGCTTATGGGCCAAGTTGGCTTTTTATTAAATGAACTTTTAAACAAATTGAAAAATTCAAAATGAGATATAGTACGGGTAATTTGAACTTAGAAATTGGGCCTAAATTGGTCTATATAATCAGAGTCCAGGCTATGGACTTAGAAATCGGAATTGGTTTGGTATCAAATATGGTCGATCTGTTAAAATTGGGTCGAGCTCAAATTATAGAGTTCAGATATGTGGATTAAGCGAGTTCAGCCATGGGAAAAAAATTTGTAATGCTCGTACACAAGCCAAGGGATGAACTTTATTCTTGTGTCATAAAATAAGGAGTCTTCTTAACAAATGAGATTCCCACATAGCAGAAGGGGAATGAACTCCTGCCCAACTCCACTGCTGATGTGGCACTCACACATTAGCCCATATCAACAGTGGGCAATTGATCTCCTATCCACAGGGACATGAGATCATTCCCCATTATAAGAATACTAAACTAAACCGGTTAAATTAGGCAAAATTGGTCCATATTATAAGGGGATATTTTCACAATACACCACAAAAATAAAATAATTTAAAATATACTATCTAACTTTTTTTTATTCTAAAAATAGTGTTTTTATTTTTGTAATACTTGTTCATTTGTTACATTTGTTACATTTCTTATAAAAAATGTGTGCTATGTTTGAAATTTAAAATTATAAAAAGTACTTATAGAATTTTTATATAAAATTAAGTATGTAACAAAATTATCTCTATTATAAAAAGTTTCAGGCTTCGGACTTTTAAGTCAATGTGGGATTTTAAGATTGACCAATTAAAATGGTCATAAGCATATGTTTGGTTGTGCTGAAATTATATTTTAAGTGTTTATATTATAAATTGTGGGTGAATGTGTGGATAAAAAATGAGTTGTAAGTTGTGGATCCTATGAAATGTGTAGATAAAAAGTATGTTTGACCAGTTTAACCAGCTGAAATTATAATTTAAACAATGACAAACATGGACTAAATTGATCCATATAAGTGTTCCACGCTTTGGACTTCAAGTCCATATTGGACATATCATCAAAACATCAAAATAAGTTTAGTGATAATTTTGCTACATATTTGAATTTTTATTAAAATTTCACAATTATTTTCAACATTTTAAAATTCAAAAATAACAAATGCAACAAATGCAACATACATTTTTTAATAAGAAATGTAACAAAAGTAATAAATGTAACAACAAGTGTTACAAAAATAAAAATAATATTTTTAGAATAAAAAAGTTAAATAGTATTTTTTAAATTATTTTATATTTTGTAGTGTATGGTAAAACTATCTTGTCTATTAATATTGGGCCCCAATTGATCCATATTTATGTAGGTTGACTTTGGACATAAAAGTCCAATAAAATTGGGCTGGAGTTGGTCCATATATAAAGATACCGGGTTTGGACTTAAAAGTTCAAAATGGTTTTGGCTTGGCCCATGTTTAACGCTAGCAGAGACTTATAAACACGATTTTAGGTCCATTTGGCGGAGCTCTTGTAATGATGCGGGTTTCCCCCTTACATTCATCTCTTCCTCTCTTTAGTTTCAGAATCAGTGTCACTGTGTGCGTACTGAATGTCGTACTGAATGTCTTCTTCTATAATGGCGTCCAGAAAGAAAAAACGACGAGGTACCAAAATTCACCATTAATTTCTTGACCCTTTAATAAATTTTCATTATTTTTCTTGTTTTCTGGTATGTAACAGTTAAAATCAAGGCAAGAAAGAGAGTCGAAATGGCTGAAAAGAAGAAAGAAAAAGAAAATGTTACTCCACTTGTTAGAAAGTACTGGCTTCAAAGGTACGATCTTTTTTCAAGATATGACGAGGGTATCAAAATGGATGAAGAAGGTTGGTTTTCCGTCACGCCGGAGGAAATTGCTGCCCGGCAGGCACGGTGGTGCGCCGGCGCCGGAGTTGTCATCGACGCCTTTGCTGGCGTCGGTGGCAATGCCATTCAGTTTGCACAGCTGTAAGTTTAACACTCTAACTATGAATTTGGCCTGCTGATAATAGAAACTAGGGTGTTTTTGATTGCAAGCAAGAAATTTGGTTGTAAAGAAAATGAATTCCATATAATTGAATTGCCAAGAAATTATTAATTGGAAAATAAAACAAATTTTCTATGAAAAATAAAACCTCGTCCCACCTAAAAAAAATATTTTCCTTCAAAACTGGGAAAATGTGGCCAAAACAAGGAAAATGAGAAAATGTTTTATAAGGACAAAAAAGTTGCAATCAAACAAAACAAGAAAAATAGGATTTTTTCCATGGAAAATCTTGTGCAATCAAACACAATCATTTGGAAAATAGGTGGAAAAAAAGTATTTTCCATAGAAAATGTTGATGAATCAAACACATTAAAACTAAAATTCAAAGACGTTTTAGAAGCTGTTTAAGAAAATTAAAGGGAGAAGGGGTAAATAATGTGTGGCTCTTTCTTTGGATCCTATACTAAATTTTACTGTGTTTTCCATTGCGAACAATCTGTGGAACGAGCGGAGCTCAGAGCCTATACTTTCTATTAGATTAGTAAAGCACACTCATTCTAAGGGCTTACCTTTAGCATGATGGGTCATCAACGAAATGGGAACAGTGGCTTAATCCATTAGGTATTTCTTTGGTGTGTAGGCTCTGAATATATGAATGTATACTCTGAATCTCCCTTCATTAATATGGAAATGTTAATCACAACTGACCTTATAGAGAAAGTAACCGAACACTGACATAAATTAGGATGAATAAATATGTGAGGAAGTGGGAATAGCGGTAAATGACCCGGTGACCTGACAAATTTATCTGAATGGCCCCATTTTACAAGCAAATTACCAAATATATGGTCCTTTTCTTCCTTGCTTATTCAGTTTCAAACTATTTCAAGTTCATCTATGATTCTTATACATTATTGCTGGAAAAGAGAAGATTTCAAAGATTAGAATCTAACTCATTTCATTGTTAGAATCTAATTTATTTTATATCTGTATAAAATCTCATTTCAAGGTTAGAATCTAACTCATCTAAATTCTTGTAAAATGTGGTTTTTTTTCTTTTTTTTAATTTATAGTAGAAATTGTAGATTTTATGGTATAAATTATGAGATTATGTATATATTTGAGTAAGAATTGTGAATTTTTCTTTAAATTCATGTAAATTTGAGTTCTTTTGAGATGGGTTAATTGAAAAACGGGTTTAACATCATAACACGTGTAAACTCGTTTCAACAGATTCATGGTTTATTAAGATTTGATGCCTTAACAGAAGTCTTTAACATACCACACTAGATTAGCATACCACCGTGGTCTGTTATTCTGGCCTTAAGAGGCTTGTGGTATATTAACAGGCCTTTGGTTTGTTAATGGTTTGTTAATAGACCATCTATTACTGTTAACAAACTTTAGTAACGAGGGTATTTAATTTTTTTTTTTTGTAAAAGAGGCATTTTCAACTTAAATTGTACAAGTTAGACGCTTTTTCTATTCGGCTTGTTTGACACGACCTTTTAGCCAAAGTGGCCATGTGAGGAAATTCTTTCTTGGCCTCTTACTTTTCCCTGGCAAAGATTTTGAGAGTTCCCGTGTTGCTTAAATTGCAAGTAGCCTCCTATGGTTCAATGTGTTTTTCCAATTTTAATAGTGTTTAGTACTTAGTAGTGTTCAAATTTGGGAAGAACAATCCATTATTTGTTGGAAAATGCTTTAAATTTTTTTCATGCCAAACCTCCCCATATAGGACTTTTAAGGGCATTTTTCACAACCACTTTTGTCAATGGTATCTAATGCCAATGGGGATGGAGGGTGCGAATAGGCTGTGGCTGTGCTAATGAACAATTTTTCTTCATTTAATAAGTTAGGTTTTACGTTAGATGTTAGTTGCATTCTGCTTTTAGTCGTGATGAGTTCAAAATTTGTTAGTAAAAATTTTGCAAGTGTACATTTTTGTAGATAAGTAGAGAGTAGAGTATTGTCCTACGAGGATTGCGTATTTAGTGCTTATTTAATTATGATTAACTTTAATCAAACATACACATGTCACTGATTTTGATGTTTTAAGTTAAACTATTTTATCAATTTTATGAAAGCAGGTTAAAAGTGCGTAATGAGTTTTAGGGAAAATACAGAGAGAGTCCACTAGGATTGTGACTCCACCATTATAATCCATTTAATTCTTAAACCGTTCGATTCGGTTTGGTTCAGTTCCGTAATTAAAGTTTTCAAATTTGTTATATTTCTTACAATTTTTTTTATTCTCCTTATTTGAAACAACACAATAATATAGACAATTATATTTTTCAAACCTTAATTTATTTATAAAATAACAATATATCAAGTTTTGAACACAAAGTTCCATCTTAATACAAACTAACAAACATAGAAATAAAATATTTTATTTTTATTAGCTAAATTTAAAAAAAATTTAAAGAACAATAAGATCGTTTCGGTTCTTTGGTTTTGAGTCTAGAATCGATACTCGAACCATAAACGGTCTGTTCCCGGTTCTAATACCCATTACCCAATTTAAACTTAAGAAAAATCGAGTTCGATTCGTTTGGGTACTTTTGTCCACCTGTACTCATAATTGAACCAATTCATGCTTATGTTGATAATCAATGTTCCTAGTTTGTCTTAAGATCCCTCATGGGTAGGGTTAAAATTATTTCTACATGTGAACTTCCTATATTTCTATGAAAAGTTGCAAACATGTAAAAACTTAATCCGAACTTGAACATTTGATCAAAAATTGCGCAAAGCATATATCTCTATACCCTATCAAATTCTACATTATTTTTTAAAAATGTGCTTAAACTTATATTAAACCTCTCGAAAATAATACAAGTCACAATACGTTTCAAGAATGATCAATAATTCAAACGCGATTAATACTTAGCAACAATCAACCGAAAAAAAATAAAAAAACAAGAATTTTTTAATTGAAACGTCAAACAAGATTTACATCGTCATCCTAGTGTAAAAAGATTTAGCCTAGAATTTTTGAATCACTAATACACGTAAATAATTGGAATATAAATATGGAAGAAAATAGAAGATCGATCTTTACCCCTTCATTGACTAAAAAAGTTCTTAAATAATCTTCTTCTTCTTCTTTTGAGAACAAAGAATACCTTAGGTTGATGCAAACTCCCAAGAGAAATCTCTTGTTTTAGCCTGCAAACTCCTCTCCTATGAATAACAAGAGTTTGTATATGTATGTGTCAAACTAGAGCTCACAAAATCGTGCAAAGACTACCCAAAATGAGCCCCCAAAAAAGTACCAAAAAAATACATTTGTTTAGATTTGGTACCAAAAAAAAAAATTTGCGCAGATTTTTACTCTGCCACTCGAGCGGCCTTCATGTCTACTCAAGCAGACAGAGAAGGTAAAAAGTTAGGCACAGGTCCGCTTGATTGGACAATGCGTACGTGGTGATTGACCTTCAACCGACCATAAATTCTCGTAAGAAAGTTCGAATTGCAATATGTAAAAAGTGTTGAACTCGTAATTTAATTATTTTTCTAATGGCATATCATTTGCCTTGTGGAGATATTTGTATCAAATTTTGTGCTCTAATTTTTCCACCTACTCCGTGCATATGTTTCCCCTTCGCTTCTTTGGCTTTCAGGTGTTTAATCATTCACTTCAACTCTTTATCACACTCAAAAATACCTTAAATTTCTCGATTTTCTCTTCTTTTGCATCCTCCAATATTTAGCTTTTGATCTTCACTTAAAAACTTTGCTTCTTCTTATTTTCTTGCCAATTTCACCAATGTAACTCAAGTTCCGGAATTTCATCCTATAATCACAAAAATGAACTAAAACTCAATAATAGATATCGACTCTAGAACACTTGGAACTATAGAGAAATTTTTCGTTAAGGTGTCAATATAAATGTAAAAATTACATTTATTGTTTGGTTGTTTAATTCTATAGGCATGCTGAAGTTTGTGAAGTCCTTAAATCTTGAAGTTTTTATGAACAAACATCTCGTTTTGGGCCTTGGTAAGCATTGAATAGTGCCTTGCTCGAGAACACCTGAACAATGAACTTTCATTTTCATACGATTAACACGGTTACTACATGTTTTGTCCACTTCAATAGACTGGACAATCTACAAGATTTTAGCTTCTTTTTCTTTATTAATATTAATATTGTCCAATGTTATTCAGTCCACCTTAAAAACAAGCCATTAAGGTATATGTGCCGTGTGAGCAACTTTAAAAGTTTATACATTTGTATATTTCGTTGTAGCCATATGAATATGCATACTGTTATAGGAGCATGAATTTTGAACCTTTTTCTACTTTGTTTCCCCTGCATCAAAAGAATCTTTAATGACTAGAATGGCAGTTGAATGACACTTATATTGCTACTGCTAGGTGTCATCATGTTGTTGCGGTCGACATTGACCCAAAAAAGGTTGCATTGGCATCTGATAATGCAAAGATATATGGTGTAGAAGATAATATTGATTTCATTGTAGGAGACTTTTTCCAACTCGCACCCTTTCTGAAGGTACTTGGCCATGTAATATTTTCTTATGATTTTGAAATTTAAAATTTGGTAGAAACTACATTCGTGCAATGGAAGCAATGTTATATTGCATAAGTTTGTTGGGGTGTGATATTGATTATTTAGTTAATTATTTCTATAGGGTACTTAATTTGTTTCTCAATCTTATTGAGAGTCAGATGGCACAGAGTTTATGCTTCGTAACAACTCAATTAGAATGAAATTTTTATTATAGCGAGATCCAGAAAGATACTTTTGTTTTCAATCGTTAACCTGTCTTAAGTAGGTGAGCTTTGTCGGATCTTCTTATCCTTGTTTTATAGAAATGTTCTTTTCTGAGCTTGCTTTTACACCTTTATCTTTACTGATAAAATCATACAATGCCGCCAAAAAAATCTTACTTTCTTAAAAACTCAAAAGTGAAGAATAAGAGGTTGTCAAAGGCTTCTCCAACCACACTACTTGCATGATATAATGGTACATCATACATGGACTGCCAGATAAATAGTGGTTGTATTGTGATCATCTTGTGAGCATGTGGCAGCTAAAAGTATATTTGGGTATACAAAATCAAATTTCTGGTTTTAAGCTTGAAATTTTGAAAGAGTTCTCAGTCCTTTGCTTTCTCTTCAATTTGGAGTTTGATAATCATATTTTTTTTTGGTTTCTTTCTAAGTCTCTACATCTATACAAGTATTCTCCTCAACTCTGAAAGTTATGCTGGAAGTAATGGGAACAGAAACAATAAGTTTACAGGTGATGTTGAAGAACGTGACCCATTGATATTCATTTAAGATCACACTAATCTTATTTCGGCTGTTGATTGTCTTGCTAATGTTGCAAGCTAATATTATCTTTTTCTACATTCAAAATTCTGCTCACTGTTTTAGGGGGATGTGGTGTTCCTTGCACCGCCTTGGGGAGGTCCATCATATAAAGCGATAGAAAATTTTACTCTCGACTTGCTGAAGCCGAAAGATGGGTATGTGATGATGTCTTTATTTAAGGTTCTCTTAAAAAATAAATATTGGGTTAAATTGATCTTCCTTTTTCTTCTGTGATCCTAATTTATGCATTTTAATTTTATGCATGTGCTCATATGAAAAAAAATGTGATAGAGTGGTAGATTAAGGTTCAATTTTTCATTTGTTTGTGGCAAATTGCTTCTGTACGTTAGATTTATGTATGCTGTTATTTTCACAGTGAATATTTCAATTCAACTGTAAGTCTGAGTGACGTGATTAGGAACGGGGTCTACAATTATTTCCTGGTCAACTAAAGTATTTCATCGGGATCTTCATTAGACTAAAGATACAGGATTGTTCTCCTTAAGTATTTGATGTTATAGTCTGTGTTACTTTTCCTTGCAATCCTTCGGTGTTCTGTACTTCAAATTTGGCGATGTTTTATCGTACTTGAGAGACCTCAGTTTACTATGTTTGCAGGCATTCCCTGTTTCAAGTTGCTCAAGCAATAACACCTAACATTATTATGTACTTGCCTCGAAATGTGGATGTACTCCAAGCAAGTGCACTTTCATGGTTGTCGTCTCCACCTTTGAATGTCGAGGTATAGCTTCCTACACGCGTCCTTTTACGATTAAAAAACCTATATCCTGAAAAACCGATATTCTGTATGCAGATCGAAGAAAATTTTGTGAGGGGCAATTCGAAAGGCATAACCATTTATTTTGGTGATACTCTATTCACATAGCACAGCGTATCCCAAACTCTCTAAAGATGGAACCTTCTTTGATAATCTGCTGCCATATTCACTTGCACAGTGTGAATGTTTGGTTCGAATTGAAGTGTAGAATTCCTAATGTAATATAAATCCGCTTGCTGACCATTTCTTTGTTATCCTTCTCTATTCTCGGCCTATGGTAGTTAAACTTTCAATTTTGTACATAAATTTCTCCAATTTCTTGTGGAATGAGAAAAAGAATTCTTGTACTTGTATTTTTGTAATTGTTCAACTCGACATGTTAAGTCTAAAACTATGTCTACAAATATGTGAAGCATCTGATTTATCTTTCAAACTGAACACTGCTCGCAGCCGCGGCTGTGAGGGTGGATACGGGTGTAAGCGTATGCGGTGCTGTAATTCGTGATCATGAGGGCACAACAAGCATTTTCAAGCATTTTTTTCCCCAGTAGATGTAGAGGCTTTTGCATTGAGAGAGGGGTGTCACGTTGGCAAGAAACAAGGCCCTACAACTTAAAACCAAACTTCAATTAAACAAGAAATAAAAGGTTCGAAGTATTGTTGTTGGCACGTGCTTAATTTTTTTTTTTTTAACATAAAATTCATGATAACAGTACGAAATTTGATAATGATTAGGAAAGTATCCTGTGTTTGCATCAAAAGGAGTCAGAAGTTGTGTTTCTTTTTAAATCTGTCTTCCAAACAGAACAATCAGGTAAAATTACAGATACAAAAAAAAATCAAGAACGATGAAGAAAAATTGAACTACTCTTTGATTGTTCACAAAAATCTTTAAAAAAATTCTTAGTGCACTGTGGCTAATCCATGTAAAATGTAATTGAATTCATTCAACAACTCCATTGTTGGACCACTGAAATAAACCTTCTTCAACTCCATAAAAGCTTGAATTGTGAGAAGGCTATCGGAACCGGCCTGATGGCTTTTTCCCGCCATTCTTTCAACATTCAAACTCTTCGCCATCCGCTCAAGACCGCCGTGAAGCCCACAAAATCCCATCATCTGCTTCATATCAAATACCTTCACCCCAAAATACATTCTCACCAATCCCATGAATTCTGACAGATCATCCGGCAATTCTCTTTGGGACAAAATTTTTATCAAGAAACCGAAATCATAAGTGCTGTGAAAAGTTACCCATGTTCGGTTCTTGTCTACCCATGTCGGAGCCAACGAGAGTCCAGAATTCGTAAAAAGCCTGGCGAAGTAAAAGGAATGAATTCCCATTCTCTTGTTCTTCGAAAAGTCTATGCCTTGACGCTTAAGCAAGTCAATGGATTGTGGGTTATATAGATCTTCATCCATGTCAAATTCCTGGAAATTAAACTCCCAAACATAGCAATATTCAGTACCAAAATCAGGCAGATGGCCTTCGGCATCAGATAAAGCAAGTCCAAGTTGAATCAATTCCATGGCATCAACGTTTTTCTTCATGATTGAGTAGCTTTCTGTGGGTGAAAGAGAAGAATAATGCAGTTGTGGATGGTCGTATATTACTCCAGGAAATTCAGTATCCATTGATGCGTATGGATAAGAGTGAAGAACTTTTTTAATCAGAAGAAATTCATCTACTAAATTAAACTGCCAAACTTCTCTAACTTTAATTGGCCGCGCCATCTCTTCTTCTCAAACAAGAAACAAAATCTGGAGACTATTATTTTTAATTTTTATTACGGAGAAGAGATTTATATATATAGATGTTTGAGGGTTTTGGATTTGGAAAGGATTCCATATTCTATTTTGGTAAGAAGATCCGTTGAGATCTAAATCGTGTAAAAGTACGGAGTTCGGCTTGCTTATAGCAATATTTTTTACTTTTAAGTGAAAATTACTTAATTTGATGGTAAATTATCATATAATCCGTTGAGAATGATCAAGTTTCCTAATTATCAATGATCAAGTTTCCTAATTAAGGGATTATCTCTATTAAAGAATTTGAAATTCAACTAGTAATGGGAGACATTTCAATATATAAGTTTTGTTTTTAAACTTTTTGTAACTATAAAAATTTTTCATGAACAATCAAAAAAAGGTTTCCTGAATTTTCATTTTTTAAAATAAAATGAAATTACTTAACGATTTATTTTTAACGATTCAAAATTTTTCATATTTTTATATTTAATTATACATATAAGACGAGTAAAATTTTCGTCAAAATTGACGTTTAAGCACAAAACGAAATTGTATTATTAAATTTAGTAATAGTAGTATTTTTTTGACTTATTATTTTTAACTCGCTGTGTAACAATTTTTCAATTCAAAAGAAGCGTTAGAAAATTTGTCATGAATACTTTGAAAATAGATCAAGAACTTACATTAACGAGTGAATAACATAGTCCGAAAATAAGTTGAAAAATGTGACTTCAAAATTAAACGAAATAATAAAATATCGAACTATTAAATCGATTTCTAGCAGTTATTTTTGCCTTGTTGTTTAAAAATTGTCATTTAATTGTATTTCAATCCGAAAGATACACTGCGAAGTTTGCCATGTCGATACAATACTAATTGCCTACCCCCGACGAATGAAGAACACAACTTGAAACTAAGTCGAAAATGTGACATCAAACTGAGATTTAAAAGATAAAAAATAATATTATTAAATCCATTATTGGCCGCGCCATCTCTTCTTCTCAAACAAGAAACAAGAAACAAAAAATTTAGATTCTTGAATTATTCGAAATAATCTGGAGAGTATTATTTTAATTACTGAGAAGATTTATATATATACTAGTTTTTGATACGTGCGTTGTACGTAGACATTGCTTGAATAAAAATATATTTTATATGTATAAAAAAATTTAGTATAAAAAATTTTATATGTATAATACGTAAATAATAAATATGAAAAATATATTTTTGAACATACTATTTAATACAATTAATTAAGTAAAATAATGAAATTCTATTAAGAAAAGCATAATCAAATAAACACATAATTCGTACAAAAAAAATTAAATAACTAAGATTCGTAAACGACCTTTGGAAGTTGGTAAAGTGACAATTTTTATATTTTTATTGAATTGCACCACTTAGAGAATTTGAATTTGACCAAACCCTCATTCTTCAAACTCGGCTCCAACTTTTTCAACTTTTTTACTAATGACTTACAAGCCAAATATTAAATAATTGTGTACAATTTGCTTATAACATCAAATAAAAAAAAAAGATTGTTAAAAAATAGAATGAAAATTTGGACGAATGTGTGAATCGTAAAAGAAAAAAAAAATTAAGGAAAAAAATAATAGCATTTATTTAGAATAATTTGTAAATTTAAAAGGTAAAAAAAAAAAAAAGATTAGTACAAAATTGAATGAAAATTAGGTGTAAAAGAAAAACAAATAAGAAAAATAAATTAAAGAAATTTTTTTTTTTTGGTCAAAATGGGCTAATTGGCACACACCACAATAAATAAATAAAGAATTAAAAAAAAAAAAGGTAAAAGGCATGGGTGTGTAACACAAACCCAATAACAAAATTATTTTTAAAAAAATTGAAAATGGGCAAAGCCAAGCATGTATCACCCAAAAAGTAAAAATAAAAATCAAATCAAATATTAAAAAAATAATAATAAAAAATAAAAATCAAATGTTGTCGAGTTGCTCTACAACATACCCAAAAAAAAAAAAAAAAAAAAAAAAAAAAAAAAAAAAAAATCCTCGACAACATTTGAAAAAAAAAATCAAATATTGTCGAATTACTCGACAACATTAATATATATATATATATATATATATATATATATATATATATATCAAATGTTGTCAAGTTACTCGACAACATTAAAAAAAATATATAAAAATCAAATGTTGTCAAATAACTCGACAACATAAAAAAAAACAAAAAAAAAAAAAAATCAAAATCAAAATGTTGTCGAGTTAACTCGACAACATTTTGAAAAAAAAAAAAAAAATTCAAATGTTATCAGTTCGAAAAACATTAAAAAAATAAATCAAAATCAAAATGTTGTCGAGTAACTCGACAAACATAAAAAAAATCAAATGTTATCAGCTCAACAAACAAAAAAAAAAAATCAAAATTAAAATATTGTCGAGTTACTCGAAAACATAAAAAAAAAAATCAAATGCTATCAGCTCGACAAACTTTAAAAAACAAAATATTGTCGAGTTACTCGACAAACATAAAAACAAAAAATCAAATGTTATCAGCTCGACAAACATATAAAAAAAATATTGGTATTTGACAATATCGAGTGCTATATAATTGCTTTCTAATCTTTTTAAAAAAAAAAAAAAAACATATTGTCGAGCTGGGTTAAAAGCCCATTTTGCTTTAATTAAAAAAAAAAAAAAGCAAAGGCAAAAATTGTGGCTTCAATGTCAAAACGGTGTCGTATTAGACGAAAAATCTACCGTAAAAAAATTAAGACTCGTATATATATAGTAAGAGATGTTTGAGGTTTTGGAGTTTGGAAAGTATTCCATATCCTATTGAGAATCGGACTCGACAGAGTTTTGGTAAGAAGAAATTGAATGAAACTAGTAAATATCTGTGGAGTTCTAAATCGAGTAGAAATGGGACTTGGAAGTCCGATGACAATTCTAGAACCTTGATTTTATGAAACAAGTTGGGATCCATATTGGGATCCATATTTGGGTAAAAGTAAATTTTATTTTAATTTTCGAACTTGTTCGGCTATGCTTTTTATATTTCATTATTAAAATAAGTAAATAATTATTTCATAATTTTGTGCTACCAAAAAATAATTTGTTCTTTTTTTTTAACACTTATTTCTTACACATGGAACCAAACAACCGATGTATCAATTCTCACTTATTACGAGCTTGTTTAAGAAAGAATTTTAATAAATTTTGATAAAAAAATTGATAAAATACGTGGTTGAAAAATTAATAAGAGTTATGTATCCCATAAAATATAGAATTAATTTTGACCACAACCTTTTAACAAAATTTTAAATTCCAACAAACAAGCTCATCTTTAGATCAATTTCATAGAAAATATGACCTAATCAATTATTGTCCACTCATAAATAAATTTTAAAGAACAATGTTATTTGTTAACAAACTATTAGTACGAATGGAGTTCGAGTTAAGTTAGAAAATAATGTGATTTAGAATTCTACTTAGTTTCTTTTCCTTTTAAATTTAGGACTCTTATTCTCTTATGAATATGGTTGATTGTAATGAGCTATTGTAATAACCACGGACTTTTTCCTACATGCCTTTCGTGCATGGGCTATTACGTGCGCCGTTAACTTACGTATTGTCTACTGGAGGTTGGGCTCCAAACTGGATTTCTTTCGGGTCTCCAAGGATTCGAAACATCCCATTAAGGAGAATTTAAGTAGAATGTAACAACCACGGAATAGCACATGGGGGAAAGTCCGTGGTTGTTACAGCTATTTACACGTATTATTGAATATACGAATTCATATTATTTATGCTAATTATTCTCACAGTCCACATTTTTTTTTTTGATTTGAAACAATATTATCTTCATTTAATTTTATTAGCAAATATCGTCCTCAGTCTTTCATTAATTCAAACAGATAGTCCATTTCGACAATTTTGCCCTTGACTTAAATTAATTATAGAGAAATAAAATGAAAAAATTACACTTAAGGTCCCTAACATTTTTAAAAGTGAAAATAAATCCTTTTATTTTTAAAAATTATTAGAAAAAGAAAAAAAAATAAAAAAAGAAAGGAAAAACATCACCCCACCAAACCAAACTCCTTACCCACCTAACAGTCACAACTAGGGGAGATTTCTTCCTCCGTTGCAGACCCAAACTACTGGGGTTTGGCCGGCAACCGGGTGAGAGAAATCTCTCCCATTCGCGACTAAAAACCAAGGAGATATCATCCCTGGTTCGGGCGACAGAGAATGATTCTCCCCTTGGTTGTGAATTTTTTGGGTTGGGTTGGGTTGGGTTGGGTTGGGTGGCTGATATTTTTTTGTATTTTTTAATTATTTTAAATAATATAATGTAATAAATTATTTTGTTCTTGTTAAATTAGTTATATTTAGGTCACGTGTTTGATTTTTTGTCAATTAACACATCTGTATGAAATTTGTACTCCAAACGTCCTTTCGGTAAATATAATTAGAAGTTTTGAGACTTGATGATATATTTACGGACAACCGGTAGTGCCGTGATAGTAATTCTCCGATAGAAAGTTTTTGGCGTTCAACAAAAACTTTATATAACTTGGATCTGGTGCAGAAATTCAACAAAAATGATTAGCTTCTATTTTAAAAACTGAAGCAAAACAGACGACAATAAAATAGACTTTTTATGCTTTAATGAATGTCATTTAGGTCTAATTGTATTAAATTCATGTTAAGTGGAAAATGGAAATTTATTTCTTTTGCATTTAACAACCAAACGGGTTGAATTGATTTCAGAGCTTGACTCTTAGCTCTAAGACTGAATAAGGCGTCTACATATATCATTATTATAGGTTTAATTCATTGAAATTCCATCCAATAAAATGGAAGAATTACAAATCTCCAAAATAATAGATAGAAATACTGCAAATAGAGCCATTACGACACCCATCAAAGGAGTCGTTCCAATACTCCCAAATCAAAAAGGGAATTGATCTATGGTCGATTTCGTAACTAATTTGTACACATTTCTATTTGTACCTATTAAAAAAAGACTTTTTGGTTTTGTGGAATTAACCAAACTTCTTGAATTAAAAAATAATAATTTAAATTTATTAGATTAATAATCTAAAATCTAATTGGAATCGCCCCGAAGAGAGTCTCTGGCGATTTCCGCCTAACATAAAGGAATGAAGTGCTTCACTTTGTTAGGAACATGTGCTAACCAGATAAATGAACAGTTGTCATTATTGTTAGATCTCCCTACATCTACATTCGAAGCACTTTTTTTTACACTATTTCAAAAACCCAATGACTCATTGGAAAAAGGCCGGGTGGATTACCTTTGGGAGCTAGTCGAGTATGTTAGTGGGATAGTCGAGTGGATAGATGGCAGCACGGCTAATTAAAGAAAGTGAAACTGTTGACCAACTCATATTTACACTCTTTGGACCTCCAGTCATCTGGGCTATGGGGCCCTTTTAACCCATTTCTTATGAGTTCGGGGATGGCCTCAGACGTTTCCACTCCTGCCCCCGCAAGCAAAGAGCTTTCAAGATACCAGGCGACCAAGTGAAAGTGAACAGCTCCAAGCAAATCTTGTAGATCCTTTAGATTCAATGTCAACCATTCTTCAACCTCAAAACGTTGGTTGAGGAACACAAGTCCAAGTCTCACCTGATTTCTAGGGCTTTTACTCCCTTTCGGTCAAGGTAGACCTTCGAAATCGCTACTTTTGGTTACCCGGTTCTCCATACAGCCAGTGGGTACGTTCGAGGTGTCTCTTCTTTTGTTCTGGTCTTCACTCATTTCACTTGCCGTTACTACGGGAATCACTTTTGCTTTATTTTCCTCTAGCTACTAAGATGTTTCAGTTGGACAGGTTGTCTCTTGCCTGCCCATGGATTCAACATCAGTTTGAAAGGTTTCCCTATTTGATAATCTCCGGATCTATGCTTATTTTTAACTCTGCGCTTCTATCGAGTGAAGCACCGCGTGTGTCCAAAAAACAACTAGAATCCCAAGAAGCAGAAGGGCAATCCGCTTTATGAAGTGCTTCTTTCGGAGTTAAACTCCCATTTGTCCATATTTCAAGAAATAGAATTTCTTGTTTTTCTTTCCCATTCCCATAAGAATGAATACTATGATTCGCATTTCAAATAGGCATAAATGGTTAAAGCGCCCAACTCATAATTGACGAATTTGTAAGTTCAATTCCTATTGGATGCACGCCAATGAGACCCTCTAATAAGTCATGAGAAAGAGCAAATTCAACTTAAGACATTGATGGTATTGTTTACAAGTAGCGAGAAAAGAAAAGCATTATCAACAACAAATGTCGAGCCCCTTTATTCTGAATTCGTTAATTCAGAATGAATCAATCTCCCCAAGTAGGATTCGTTTAAGAGTTTTTTAAAAGATTGTGAATCCTTGCATCTAGGATTCAAGGAAATATTAAAATCTAATGATAGAGGGGTGCCGATTCTCCCAAGACCATACCTTAACTAGTGCCAAAATGCGTCTTGTTAAGGTCAAAGGGAGAAAGGAAAAATCTCTATGTCAGGGAAATCAAGGCCTATCTACAGAAGGTCAAACCTTATATATATATATAAGGTTTGACCTTCTGTAGATAGGCCTTGATTTCCCTGACATAGAGATTTATATATATACATATATATATATATATATATATATATATATATATACGGTTTAAGATTTATTTATACTTTTGAAAATGTTAGAATCCCTATATATATTAATTTTAATTTATTTAAACTAAGGGTAAAATCATAAAAAATGACCACTTGAGGACCATCTGTGCGAATTAATGAAAGGATAAGGACGATATCTACTAATAAAATTAAATAGAGATGATATTGTTACAAAATTAAAATAATGAGAATTGTGAGTGTAATTAACCCATATTATTTAACATGGTATCAGAGCAAGTTACGATCCTGCTTTGAAACACTATTCGGTTCCAGTCACCGGCGACTGGCCCTGTGCTCGTAATAAGGCTAGGTTAGCTTACTGGGGAAGCGAAAAATCTGAACGTGGAGACCTAACTTTGGAGGCATGGATAACTGATAATCACCGAGTCAAGAGCTAGCTTATTGACTCGATGAGCCCTTCCTTGATGCATCGATTTATTCGTCTTCCCACCTCTAAGGTGATATGAGAGGCGGTGTCTCGTACTTTCTATAACGGATCGGATGAAACCTGTATCTTTGAATTAAACCAGATATCTTTCTCTATCAATTAGAATGGTCGTCCATTGCCCACTTATTATAATGAGTTGGTTGCAATTTTTCAAGAAATTAATCAACGGACGTCGTCACCGGCAAGAATAGTTGAAGAAATAGTTCAGTTGCACTCGGCCATAGCAAGACTTCGAGTTCATCTCTTTCTAAGCGGACTTGATTCTAAATTTGATCAAGTTCGTGGAGAAATTTGGAGAAATGATTCAAAACTTGATCTTGAGAGTGCATATGCCTACGTTCGGAGAGATTGTCAACAAAAACAGACATATATGCTCCAACTCGAGTTGATCGCTATTTTTTGGTTTGCGGAAGAGTGTTCCGTGGTGCAATTAGCAAGTTGGATATGATAGACATCTATGCTCCAACTTGAGGTGGCACGAATAGAGTTTCAGTTAAGTTAAGAAACAATATGTTATAGAGTTTCAATTAAATTAGGAAACAATGTGTTTTAGAATTCTACTTAGTTTCTTTTCCTTTTAGAGTTAGGACTCTGTTCCCTATAGATTGGATTGATTGTAATGAGTTATTTACACGAATTATTGAATATACAAATCCGTATTATTTAACACAAACTAGTTAATGTTAATAGTTATATGTGTAAGCAAAATCTTTATTGTGCCGCTGTTAAACAAGATTGTGAAATTGGTTGACGTAATTTTTAGTTGGACATTATCATAATCCGTTGAGAATGATCAAGTTTCTTAATTATCAACAATGTTTTAATTGTAGTGTTTTAAAATTTAGATCGATTTGACGGTTAAATCGAAAAATTCATGACATGGTCAACAATTCGGCCTAAGTTGCTCTATTAGACCAATATGCGAACAATTTGGGAGAAAACTGAAAACCCCACCTGGTTTTCATAAAAAAATTGATGACCAAACACATTAACCCAGTATGTCATTGCTTATTGAAAATTTTCAAATATTATTTAGGATTTGAATAGTGTCTTACCACTTTAGCATTTAGCTTTCACTTTTTTGAATTGCTTTTCATTGCTAATTATTTTCTCTAACATGATTTTTTTGACTTTATCTTGAAAATCTATCATCTCATTGAGTTTTGGAGTAAAGATTGAAAAAAAGTATAGAATTAATTTAATGATTGATAGTTATTATCACTGTTTTATTATTTAATAAAAATAATGACATTATATTTGACAAAAGTTGACCCGTCAATTCAACCACCGAGTTAGCAGTTGAACCACTAACTTAGTGACCTACCTTTTCATCTGAATTAGTGCCTGGGTCGAGTCTAAAAACTATATTTAAATGTGTAATTCTTTATCATAACTTTCTTAACTTAAAAAATTAAGACATTTTCAATAGTAAATAGAAAATAGTCATGTTCATGGAAATAAATAGGTGAAAATAAAAAGTAAATTACTTATTTCTAATTTAATTAGTAAATAAATTATAAGCTTTGAATCTTACTTATTTAATTACTTTTTCAGCTAAGCCAAACACGGCCTCAAATTGTTTATACTTGTGCTTCCACTTTTCCCTCCCTCTGTAACGATTAACAAATTATGTCAACCAGGTATGCCCTTGCAAAATTGGTATGTACTAATTGCTTCTTTTTCTTAATTCATTCTTCATCTATGTAAATATTCACGAATCACCCAATTTTATTTTTTTCAGGTATTGAAAATATAGCAAAAGTCCCCATAATACACCTCGTGAACCGTTCCAATTGTTTCCTCCATAATTTATAGTTTGGTTATATTTGCACTATATATTTTTTATTTGTTATACTATATTTTAATTGCACTTAAAATTCTAATCTTTGTTCATTGTAGACTAATGTCTATGACTTTTTTTGTGAATTCTTATTTTCAATCTTCCATTAATTCGTATCATCATTAATTATGGCTTCTATCAAAATATTATATTTACGTGCTTTGCAATGAGAAAAAAAAAATTGTCGCACTTTTGGATTTATTGTTTTTCAAAAATATATGATGGATAAATAATTTGTTTTAAGCTCTCCCAACAAATTTTTTGGACAGAAATCGTTATCAGAAATGAATTGTGCTAATTCATATAAAAATAGTGATAAGAATGTGACAAAAAAATTTGGGACATAAATGCAATAATAAGCAAAAATTGAGAATTTTAAGAAAAATTAAAATGTGGTGCAATAAATAAAAATTGCGGTGCGAATAGAGCGATTATGTTGACACCACATTATTTTACGGAGAATTTATAAAACTAGACAAATGTAAAGGGTGATTTTTAAAAATAACAACTTTGGTGTGTTTAATTTTGATTAAAATCAGATTATTTGTAAAAGTTCATAAAAGTTGATGAAATTTGTGGTTAAAAAGCTGTAAAAAAATGTGAGCCAATGAAATGTGTGATTAAAATTGATTGTTGATTTTGACTTTAGTTTTTTAGAGAAATTTTAATTGATTTCAAATAGGGGTAATAACATTTGCAAAAATTACAACTATTAGATGCAAAAAGTCATATATACTATTTTGCAAAGATGACAAGTTTCTTTTTTTTCTTTTTTTTTTTTTTTTTTTTTTTTTCCCTGACTTCCAAAAGAAGCTATCTACTGACTTGTTTTTTTTTGTTTCACCGAAAAAATGACAGTTGAATTGATAAATGACAGATTGAATTGTCGGTAAAGTAAAAAAAAAATAACTTCCAAGCCTATAGTTAATTTTTTTTTTCTCTCTCTTTCTTCACAACAGTTTAACTTTTGAACAACGGCAGCTCAACCCACCATTTTCGTTTGCTTTTTCTTCCACATTATTCTTCTTCAATTAAACATTAATCCATGAACTCAATCTCTTCCAACAATTTTTGAGCAATTATACTTAACGTATTTTCAGATCTAGAAACAACCCAAACTAATCTAGCATAAAACATATTGAATTTTTGTTCTTTTACAACTCACATCTATCAAAAACCTTAAATTGAATTGAGTGGTAGCTAATAGTGGCGCAAGGCTCCCGGTGGCCCAAAATCGGGTTGGACAAGCACATCAATATATTGACTTGTATAAAACAGGGCCAGGACCAGGACCAGGACCAGGACAGGACTAGCTTGGCCCAGTTTCATGTGTGTCCCAGTCCCTATGAGGAAATTACCCGAGGTACTTTAAATATGTTTTAAATTCTAAATTTACTATTCACATTCTTTTTTTTCAAAAATACTGAGTTTAAAAATAAAAAATGAAAAAAACACAAATCACTCCCAAATTCCTCAAATTGTACTAACAAATCTGAGTCCCACTTTCAACATCTTGTTTCAAATATTATATTTCTTAGTCTCTCCTAATTTCAAACATAGTCTTTGGTCAAGTTCAACTACATTTCTGATTTTATTTTGCACCTTTCTACTTCAAATTGCAATCGTCTTGAAAAATCGCCTCTCTACTTTTTGCAACATAGAATTGGTAATTGAGTTTTTGAATATATTGGTGAGATTTATTAAAGGTTTTAATGGTATTGGTGGGGTGGCGGCGGCGGTGGTGGTGGAAAAGTTAAAAGTGAAACTGCAATGGTTTTGTTATATTCAAATACAGAATGTATGGTTATTGACTGAATGGGACACCAACATCTTCTATCCTTCCGTCCTTGGATGTATAGAGGGGGACGACAAGTTTTTGTTTTTTAACATTGTCGACGAATTGAAATTACATACAATAATGAATTGTGATTTTATCTCAAATCTTGAGCAGTACTGATTAATTTTGTTAAAATTTGCAAAAACTCATTTTAAAAAATAAGAAAGAAAAAAGGAACGTATAAAATGCAATTGGCATAGTAATCGCATTTGCAGATTATTCTTTCTTGGTTTCCTAGTGCAAATGCAATATGGTATGCTAATTACTTGAACATAAATTAGTACGTTTGTGATTTTAAAATAACATAACTTATTACATTTGTGATTTTGAAATAATATAACGTGTTACATTTGTGATTTTGAAATAGTATAACTTGTTACATTTGTTGTATTTGTAATTTTGAAATAACATAACTTGTTACATTTGTTGCCTTTGTGATTTTGAAATAACATAACTTGTTACATTTGTAATTTTAAAGTAACGTTTGTTACATTTGTTACATATGTTACGTTTGTAATTTGTAATAATGACCATCTAATTGTTTTTGAAAATGTGGTTTAATATTCAATTTATTTGATAAATATGTATGTTTTTTAATCTATTTTATTCTTAAATTTTAGGATTGAGACTATTGTGTAGATCACAAAAGCTAGCTTGTTGGCAGAGACGGAGCTAGGATTCAATCATAGTGGGGACTAGGGGTGGCAAAAAAGTTCTTCGGCTCGCCGACTCGACCCATAAAAGCTCGGTCTAGTTTGGGCTCGGGATAAGGGACGAGTACGAGCTAGGGTCGAACTCCAAAAAAAAAGAGGGTCGAGCTCGCTCGGCTCGGCCAAAAAACGAACCCACGAGCTCGTCTCGTTTGGGCTCGTGGACACGAGCCCAAAAGCACGAGCCACGAGCCGGCTCGACTCGTGGCTCGTGCATTAAGTGACCGTTGGATGATCATCCAACGGTCATACCATTTTTTTTTTAATTTCATTATTTTCCTATAAATACTCCTATTTCTAAGGATGAGGGTTCTCAATCTTTAATTTTTAACATAAAAAATACCCGATATTGTATTTCTTTCTCATTTTCAAAATTTAAAAAAAAAAATTTGAAGGCCGAGCCAAGCTCGTGGGCAGCTCGGCTCAACCCGTTCGGCCCACGAGCTCGTGGGCCGAACCGAGCAAGCATTTTGGAGACGAGACAAGACGAGCCGAGCTCGTATTTTATGGCAGAGCCGCCTCGGCTCGGCCCATTGCCATGCCTAGTGGAGACTAGCCGATTGCCATGCCTAGTGGGGACTAGTTTAAAAAATTAAAAATTTAAAAGTGAATTTTGATAGTACGAAAATATTTTTTTATAAAGCAATTAAACTATCTCGTTTTGGGTTGTACTACAATTTCAATAATATGTTTTTGGTATTAGTCTTAAAAATTGAAAGAAATCATATAAAAAACTATATTTTTTATACGGGATCTATAACAGACTATGCTAATTTAAAATTTTTTTTTTGACTTCATATATATTGTTACAGTATACATTTTTCAATCTATCTTCAACTATGTCTGTATCATATCAGCAATTTAGTGCGTGCATTATGTCGGGACAAGAATTTTGGTTCGTTTCTTTATAGCAATTGTTGATGACATTTATCATTTCTACAACTACATATGTAACATAGTATACAACATATGTTATTGATTATAGATATAACATATTTTGTAACAAATCAGCTAATGAAAAATGAGATGTACACATAATAACATTCTAGTATATCACGTAACACATTGCGAATAAAAATACATAACATATAGTTTGTCACAATTGACATTTGTTCACCATATAACTTATCAAAATCTACACAAAAAAAATATTAGAAATTGCTACACATTGTTCAATATATGGCTTGAGAAATCCAGTGTCTTACAAAAATCTAAACAACAAACTATATATTATAACAGGCTATTGTCTTGTTGAATTCATAATTTGACACGGTGTCTTGAAGTCACCTCTCTTCACTTTAAATAGAATTCGAGATCAATTATTCAAATTCTCATACATATATAATATTAACATGATTCGAAAGAAATTTCTATTATACCCTAATCTTATCAAAATATTTATAAACAAAATAATAGATCAAGTTATTCTACACAGAGTCCAATCGGCAATAAAGAAATATCATCCCTTTGTTTTGTTGGAAATGGCGTGAATTCAATTTCATCTTTAATGTTGGACGATTTCTGTGAGGTTGTATTCAAATATTTTAATATTTTCTTGTTTTTATATTTGTGATAGTTACATTAATTAATGTTAGATACGGTTCAAGTTATTTTAGAAACAAAATTTTGGTAAAATAATTTTCAGAATTTATTTTCTTTTTTGGGGTATACGTGAAAATTTCCCTAGACCTATTCCGAGCCAAGCCAACCCATTTATCTCCTCTACATCTAACTTTAACTAAAGTTCAGCCGCGTGAAATCTAAAACCAAACTTCAATTAAACAAACAAGAAATAAAAGGTTCCAAGCATTGTTGTTGTCACGTGCTTAATTTTTTTTTTTTTTTTTTTAACATAAAATTCATGAAAACAGTACGAAATTTGATAATGATTAGGAAAGTATCCTGTGTTTGCATCAAAAGGAGTCAGAAGTTGTGTTTCTTTTGAAATCTGTCTTCCAAACAGAACAATCAGGTAAAATTACAGAGACAAAAAAAATCAAGAACTATGAAGAAAAATTGAACTACTCTTTGATATTGCGCACAAAAATCTTTAAAAAAATTCTTAATACACTGTGGCTAATCCATGTAAAATGTAATTGAATTCATTCAACAACTCCATTGTTGGACCACTGAAATAAACCTTCTTCAACTCCATAAAAGCTTGAATTGTGAGAAGGCTATCGGAACCGGCCTGGTGGCTTTGTCCCGCCATTCTTTCAACATTCAAACTCTTCGCCATCCGCTCAAGACCGCCGTGAAGCCCACAAAATCCCATCATCTGCTTCATATCAAATACCTTCACCCCAAAATACATTCTCACCAATCCCATGAATTCTGACAGATCATCCGGCAATTCTCTTTGGGACAAAATTTTTACCAAGAAACCGAAATCATAAGTGCTGTGAAAAGTTACCCATGTTCGGTTCTTGTCTACCCATGTCGGAGCCAACGAGAGTCCAGAATTCGTAAAAAGCCTGGCGAAGTAAAAGGAATGAATTCCCATTCTCTTGTTCTTCGAAAAGTCTATGCCTTGACGCTTAAGCAAGTCAATGGATTGTGGGTTATATAGATCTTCATCCATGTCAAATTCCTGGAAATTAAACTCCCAAACATAGCAATATTCAGTACCAAAATCAGGCAGATTGCCTTCGGCATCAGATAAAGCGAGTCCAAGTTGAATCAATTCCATGGCATCAACGTTTTTCTTCATGATTGAGTAGCTTTCTGTGGGTGAAAGAGAAGAATAATGCAGTTGTGGATGGTCGTATATTACTCCAGGAAATTCAGTATCCATTGATGCGTAAGGATAAGAGTGAAGAACTTTTTTAATCAGAAGAAATTCATCTTCTAAATTAAACTGCCAAACTTCTCTAACTTTAATTGGCCGCGCCATCTCTTCTTCTCAAACAAGAAACAAAATCTGGAGACTATTATTTTTAATTTTTATTACGGAGAAGAGATTTATATATATAGATGTTTGAGGGTTTTGGATTTGGAAAGGATTCCATATTCTATTTTGGTAAGAAGATCCGTTGAGATCTAAATCGTGTAAAAGTACGGAGTTCGGCTTGCTTATAGCAATATTTTTTACTTTTAAGTGAAAATTACTTAATTTGAAGGTAAATTATCATATAATCCGTTGAGGATGATCAAGTTTCCTAATTATCTATGACTTGTAAGTGCATAATTCTTTATAACAGCTTTCTTAACTTAAAAAATTAAGAAATTTTCAATAGTAAATACATAATAAAAAGTAAATTACTTATTTCTAATTTAATTAATAAATAACTTATAAGTTTTCAAACTTACTTATTTAATTACTTTTTCAGCTAAGCCAAACACGGCCTCATATTGTTTATACTTGTGCAGGGTTTTCCACTTTTCTAGATATGCAACTCACACAATTATAAGGTTTGACAGTGCTGAAATTATTTTTTAAGTGTTTCTAAGTTGTGGGTCATATAGAGTGTGTGAATAATAAGTAGGCTGTAAGTTGTGGATCCTACAAAATGTATGAATAAAAAGTATGTTTGATCAATATGACCATTTTAAATTATAATTTAAACTAAGACAAATAAGCACTTTAAGAGTTGGTCTCTTGTATGGACAACATTGTCCTAAACCATGGTCCGATGTGCTGACTCTTGTGAGAACAAAGTCTGATTTAACATAATAACATATCGCAATTACACATTGTCATCAACATGTTGAGTGCATCCGAAACAACCATAATCTCCTTTAAAGAAGATACAATTCTTCACCACATCTCTAACGAACTAAAGGGTGCCAATGGAAGTCAAAATTAAAAAGCAAAGTATCAAAAAATAAATACTTATTTAGCTGTAATTAAAAAATCAGCCTTGCTTAGACTAAACACCTTTAAACCATATCTATTTACTAATTAAGGGATTATCTCTATTAAAGAATTTGAAATTCAACTAGTAATGGGAGTGTAAAATATGAGAGAAAATATATGTGGAGAAATTATTCTCTCTGTATATTGATGTAATGTAAATAATGAATATGATACAAGATATATATATACTAATGGATGACTATAGAAACCTAATAAGAAAAGAAAAAGAGTTCTACATATAATAGGAATATTACATGTATGATATCATACTACATGGTATTCTACTGTAAATAGAATTCTAATACTCTCCCTCAAGTTGGAGCATGTATGTCAAAAATGCCCAACTTGTGAGTGAAATTGTGAAATGCCTCATTGCCCAATGCTTTAGTAAATAAATCCGCAATCTGATTGTTGCTTGGAACATAGGATGTCTTGATCTCTTCCTTATCAATTCGTTCACGAACAATATGACAATCTATTTCAATATGGGTTTCACTTACCATACAGGTATGATATGGCTTCTAATCGTTGGATGAAGGAGACAAGTGTGCCAAAAAAAGCTTCAGATGATTTGTCAGTTGGGTTTGTTGCGTTAGACGGGGAGCTGCACTTACTTACCCTTCAGAATGGAAATGATTCAATGGAGAGCCGACTATCACGACAACATAAGAGGTCAGCAACACTGTTAATACAAATATATCATCCTAGAAAGAGGACATGGAGATCCCTTGTTACAAAGCCACCCTTTCATCACTATATAGATTTCAAAACAGCAGTTATGAGCACCATTCGTCTGTAAATCCATTGATTTTCTTGATGTGTATGTAGTTCGTTTTCTTATCTCAGTATTTCCTATTTGACATGCAATCTTATGCTGGATACCCTATTTGTATATAACTTTGTATAGCTTGATGACTATATAAGTTTTCATAAAAGATATTGGATGACAGCATGTAATTGAATAGGTATAAACGGATGTAAATTCACGTATATTTCGTGTCTCTCTTCATAAATAAATGTATTCATTGTTGCAAAATCTATAATTTGTTATTTTAAAATTTTGAGTGCACTGTGGATTAGGGTATTTCTCATAAGCTCACATGTAATAGAAGTCATCGCCCTATACTCAGCTTCTGCTGAAGATTTGGACACAGTCGTTTGTTTCTTGCTTTTCCATGATATAAGTGCCTTTCCTAAGAACACACAATATCATGTAACTGACCGTCATGTAGTAATATCCCCGGCCCAATCTGTATCACAAAATCTTGCTAGCTGTAATTTCTCACTTGATGGAAAATATAATCCTCGTCCTGGTGCCCTTTTCAAGTATCGGAGTAATCGGTGAGCTACATCAAGATGGAGTTGTCTAGGTGTCTGCATAAACTGACTGAGTGTATTGACTGAATATGAGATTTTTGGTCTGGTAATGGTGAGATAAATGAGCTTTCCTACCAACCATCGATAGTATGTGGGATCTTTCAATAACTTTCTATCAGTCAAATTAAATTTCAATGACTGCTCCATGGGAAATGCTGCAGGTTTTGATCCAAGTAATCCGGCTTCTTGAAGAATGTCAAGAGTATACTTCCTTTGGTTTATTGAAATCCTCGATCTTGAGCGAGCAATTTCTATTCCAAGAAAGTATTTTAATGTGCCAATGTCCTTCAACTTGAATTGGGATGCAAAGAATGTTTTTGTAGTAGAGATTGCTTCTCTATTGTTTCGTGTGACAATCATATCATTCACATATAACAGAACTGCTGTAAATGAATTACCATTGACCTTTGTAAAGAGTGAGTAATTTGCATGTGACTGTTTGAACCCAAACTGAATAATAGCAGATACAAATTTTTGAAACCAAGAACGAGATGCCTGTTTCAATCCATATAAAGATTTATGAAGTCGACATACAACTGGTGTCTCCCCCTGTCGACGAAATCCAAGAGGAAGAGTCATATAGACTTCTTCATCAAGATCACCATGAAGAAAGGCATTGTGAACATCCATCTGATGAAGCGTCTAGTCACGAATAGAGGCGATAGCAAGTAAACATCTGACTGTAGTTAACTTTGCAATTGGAGCAAAAGTTTCATTATAATCAATCCCTTCTCGTTGTGTAAACCCATTTGCCACTAACCGTGTTTTGTAACGTTCAACTGTACCTTCAGAATGAAATTTAATTTTGAACACCCACTTACAACCAATAGGATGAGAACTGGGAGGAAGTGGTATAAGTGACCAAGTATTGTTTTCTTCCAAGGCACGAATTTCATCATTCATAGCAGCGACCCATTTGGGATCCTGACATGCTGCCTCATATGTAGCTGGCTCAATGATATGAGAAATAGTATATGTAAAAGCACGATGAATAGAAGAAAGGTTACTATATGATACATACCTTGATATAGGATGTCGAGTGCTAGATTTGACTAGAAGAGATCCGGTTTGAGTAGGCAGAGTATGATTGATATAGTAATCTTTCAGGTGAAATGGGGTTTGAATTGATCTTGTGGATCGTCGAAGTTGGTCATCTGGAGGGTGAGAAGAGGTAGGTGGATCAGTGGTGGTTGGACACCGCTCAACAAGTCGACCGGTAGATGAAGATGGTCGACCGTTTAAGCTCTCTGTTGAACCGGATGAGAGAACCGATCGACCGGCTGGACTCTCAGTTGAAACGGATGAGTGAACCGGTTGACCGTTTGGAACGAATGATGGTTCGGGATCTTCAGGGAAGTTATCCGTTTCTGCTATGTGTTGATCCTCAGGGTTTGTGAAATGTGCTGTTTCAACATCTAGAGGCATAGATTGTGGCAATGGGATGAAGTTGGTTTTATCATGTTGTTGGAAAGTGTATGGAAATATATTTTCATGGAACACGACGTCTCGGGATACGACTAGCTTTTTGTCGGTTAGGTCATATAAAGTATATGCTTTTTGTCCTGAGGAATATCCAAGAAACACACACCGTTTGGCTCGTGTGTCAAATTTATGGCTGGGTTTGAGGTTGGTGGCAAAACATAGGCAACCATAGACACGTAAATGGGAATAAGGTGGTGGTGTCTTGTGTAATCTTTCGTATGGTGTTTTGTGTGAGATCAATGACGAAGGAATCTGGTTGATGAGATAACAAGTTGTTTTGATATGTTCTCCCCAAAATTTTAATGGAAGATTGGCTTGAAATCTAATGGCACGAGCCACATTTAGGAGGTGTCGGTGTTTTCTCTCGACCACTCCATTTTGTTGAGTGGTATAAGGGCATGATCTATGGAAAATTGTACCATTTTTCATCTAAAAATGTTTGCAAAGATAAGAACTCTTGGCCATTGTCAGACCTCAAGATTTTTATAGTCAGGTTGTGTTGAGTTTTAACCCAAGCAAAGAAATTTTTAATTATGCTTTGAGTTTCAGATTTGTGACGCATGAGGTGTACCCAAGTATAACGAGAAAAGTTATCAACAATCGTAAGAAAATATCTAGCACCAGAATAAGAATAAATCCTATGAGGTCCCCAAATATCACAATGAATCAAATCAAAAGGTTTATTGCCAGAAATTTGACTAACTTTAAAAGGGAGTATAGATTGTTTTGCCAAATGACAAACATCACAAATATCTTGAGAATCAAAACTAATATCTAAGACACTTTGTGCTAAGAATTGAAGAGGTGAAGCTGAAGGGTGTTCAAGACGTCTATGCCATAAGTTGGTTGATCCACTAGTAGTATGATGTATTTGTGGTTTTTGCGAAAGATAATATAGGCCGTTACTTTGCCTTCCTAAGCCAATCGTCTTCTTCGTCGTCAAATCCTTCATGACACAAAAATCAGGGAAAATTGTCACATAGCAACCTAACCCTTGAGTAAGTTTACTGATAGATAATAGATTAACTTTGAAATTGGGAACATAAAGCACATCATCAACAGTCATATTATTTTCAAATTTAACTGCACCAATGGATTTAACAGGAGCATGACCCCCATTCGGTAGTTGCACAGTTTTGTGTTTTGGCATGAATTTATTCTCAAGAATACCATTATTCGTCACATGGTCAGTGGCCCCGCTATCAATAATCCATGAATTACTCGAAGGGGTAGTAGAGAGATTGATACCTGAGGTGTTAACATAAGACTTGTCATTACCCGACTTGTTGTTTAGAAGTGTCATGATCTGTTCATATTCCTTGGTTGTGAGCGTTTTGCCTTCCTTGGGTCAAGTGTAGAAGTGGTAGTAGTGTTTGTGAAGCGTTTGTTTCGTGGCTTCACGTCCTTCCCATGAAACTTGTGCCCTGGAGGAAAGCCATGGATGATATAGTAAGTATCAATGATGTGGCCAATCATCCCACAGTGAGTGCATCGTTTCTAGCCAGGTTCTGTCGAATCGGTCGACCGTTCGGATGAAACGGTCGACCGGTTCGACCGATTGTTATCTTTCCTATTCGTCCCCCAATTACTCGACTTCTCCCAATTGATTGAATGTTGCACTTCACGATCTATTGTAACCTCAACTTGTCTTTCATGTTGCATTAAAATAGCGTGGACTTTTCTGGTATCTGGAAAGGGGTTCATCATTAGTATGTTTCCACGAATTGTAGAATAAAAATCATTCAACCCCATCAGGAATTGTATGACTTTCTCCTTCTCATCCCTTTCAGCCAGTGCTTTAAGATTTCTACAAGTGCATCCAATTGGGTTGTCATAAGAACCCAATTCATTCCATAGTCCATTTAATTTGGTATAATAGGTTGATACTGATTGATTTCTTTGTCGATGCTCAGCAATCTCTTGGCGAATCTGATATATTCGCGCATCATTGCCTTGAGAAAATCGATCTCGTAGGTCGTTCCATACCTCTGTGGCAGATTCGGAGTATATGATACTTTCAGCAATATCTGGATGTACCGAATTAAGTATCCAGGATAGTACCATATGATTAATTCGATCCCAAATAGAATACTTCTCATCTTCTGCTTCCGGTGTTTCAATCTTTCCATCAATAAAGCCAATTTTATTCTTAGCAATTAGAGCAATTTTCATAGATCTACTCCATTGTCCATAATTATTTCCATCAAGTGGTTTAGAAACGAGGATTAAATCGGGATGATCGAATTGCTGTAGAGCCATGAGATCTGATTGGGCAATCGTCGCTTCTATGGTGTTTGTACCAGACATTGTTGCTCAGAATCTTCTCTCTGATACCATGTAAAATATGAGAGAAAATATATGTGGAGAAATTATTCTCTCTGTATATTGATGTAATGTAAATAATGAATATGGTACAAGATATATATATATATATATATATATATATATATATATATATATATATATATACACACTAATGGATGAATATAGAAACCTAATAAGAAAAGGAAAAGAGTTCTACCTAGAATAGGAATATTATATGTATGGTATCCTAATACATGGTATTCTAGTGTAAATAGAATTCTAATAGGGAGACATTTCAATATATAAGTTTTGTTTTTAAACTTTTTGTTACTATAAAAGTTTTTCATGAACAATCAAAAAAAGGTTTCCTGAATTTTCATTTTTTAAAATAAAATGAAATTACTTAAAGATTTCTGTTCAACGATTCAAAATTTTGTCATATTTTTATATTTAATTATACATATAAAACGAGTAATATTTTCGTCAAAATTGACGTTTAAGCACAAAACGAAATCGTATTATTAAATTTAGTTTTAGTAGTCTTTTTTTGACTTATTATTTTTAACTCGCTGTGTAACAATTTTTCAATTCGAAAGAAGCGTTAGAAAGTTTTTCATGAATACTTTGAAAGTATATCAAGAACTTACATTAACGAGTGAATAACATAGTCCGAAAATAAGTTGAAAAATGTGACTTCAAAATTAAACGAAATAATAAAATATCGGACTATTAAATCGATTTCTAGCAGTTATTTTTGCCTTGTTGTTTAAAAATTGCCATTTAATTGTATTTCAATCCAAAAGATACGCTGCGAAGTTTGCCATGTCGATACAATACTAATTGCATACCCCGACGAATGAAGAACATAACCTGAAACTAAGTCGAAAAATGTGACATCAAACTGAGAATTAAAAGATAAAAAATAATATTATTATATCCATTATTGGCCGCGCCATCTCTTCTACTCAAACAAGAAACAAAAAATTTAAATTCTTGAATTATTCAAAATAATCTGGAGAGTATTATTTTTATTACTGAGAAGGTTTATTTATATACTAGTTTTTGATACATGCGTTGTACGTAGACATTGCTTGATTATATACGTATAAAAAATTTTAGTATAAAAAATTTTATATGTATAATACGTAAATAATAAATATGAAAAATATATTTTTGAACATACCGTTTAATACAATTAATTAAATAAAATATTGTAATTCTATTTAGAAAAGCAGAATCAAATAAACACATAATTCGTACAAAAAGATTTAAATAACTCGTACAAAAAAATTAAATAACTAAGATTCGTAAATGACCTTTGGAAGTTGGTAAAATAATGTAGTAAAGTGGCTATTTTTATATTTTTATTGAATTGCACAACTTCGAGAATTTGAATTTGACCAAACCCTAATTCTTCAAACTCGGCTCCAACTTTTTCAACTTTTTTACTAATAACTTAAAAGCCAAATATTAAATAATTGTGTACAATTTGCTTATAACATCAAATAAAACAAAAAGATTGTTAAAAAATTGAATGAAAATTTGGACGAATGTGTGAATAGTAAAAGAAAAAAAATTAAGGAAAAAAATAATAGCATTTATTTAGAATAATTTTTAAACTTAAAAGGGGGAAAAAAGTTTAGTACAAAATTGAATGAAAATTAAGTATAAAAGAAAAATAAATTAAAAGAATTTTTTTTTTTTGTCAAAATGGGCTATTTGGCACACACCACAATAAATAAATAAAGAATAAAAAAAAAGTAAAAAGCATGTGTGTGTGACACAACCCCCATAACAAAAAAAAAAAAAAAAAAAAAAATTGAAAATGGGCCAAAGCCCAGCATGTGACACCTAAAAAATAAAAATAAAAATCAAATCAAATATTAAAAAAATAAAAAATAAAAATCAAATGTTGTCGAGTTGCTCTACAACATAAAAAAAAAAAAAAAAAAAACCCTCAACAACATTTGAAAAAAAAAATCAATATAAAATGTTGTCGAGTTACTCAACAATATTAAAAAAAATCAAATATTGTCGAATTACTCGACAACATTAAAATATATATATATATATATATATATATATATATATATATCTATCAACACGACAACATTAAAAAAATATCAAAATCAAATGTTGTCAAGTTACTCGACAACATTTAAAAAAAACAAAAAAAAAATGAAAATCAAAATGTTGTCAAGTTAACTCAACAATATTTTGAAAAAAAAAAATTCAAATGTTATCAATTCGACAAACATTAAAAAAAAAAATCAAAATCAAAATCAAAATGTTGTCGAGTAACTTGACAAACATAAAAAAAAATCAAATGTTACCAGCTCAACAAACAAAAAAAAAAATCAAAATTAATATATTGTCGAGTTACTCGGCAACATAAAAAAAATTAAATGTTATTAGCTCGACAAACATAAAAAAAATTCAAATGTTATCAGCTCGACAAACTTTAAAAAACAAAATATTGTTGAGTTACTCGACAAACATGAAAACAAAAAATCAAATGTTATCAGCTCGACATAAAAAAAATATTGGTATTTGACAGTGTCGAGTGCTATATAATTGCTTTCTAATCTTTAAAAATAAAAATAAAAAAACATATTGTCGATCTGGGTTAAAAGCCCATTTTGCTTTAATTTAAAAAAAAAAAAAAAAAAAAAAGCAAAGGCAAAAATTGCGGCTTTAATGTCAAAATGGTGTCGTATTAGACGAAAAATCTACAGTGAAAAAATTAAGACTCTTATATACATAGTAGGAGATGTTTGAGGTTTTGGAGTTTGGAAAGTATTCCATATCCTATTGAGAATCGGATTGGACATATTTTTGGTAAGAAGAAATTGAATGAAACTAGTAAAGATCTGTGGAGTTCTAAATCGAGTAGACATGGGACTTGGAAGTCCGATGACAGTTCTGGAACCTTGATTTTATGAAACAAGTTGGGATCCATATTTGGGTAAAAGTAAATTTTATTTTAATTTTCGAACTTGTTCGGCTATGCTTTTTATATTTCATTATTAAAATAAGTAAATAATTATTTCATAATTTTGTGCTACCAAAAAATAATTTGTTCTTTTTTTTTTTTAACACTTTTTTCTTACACATGGAACCAAACAACTGATGTATCAATTCTCACTTATTACGAGTTTGTTTAAGAAAGAATTTTAATAAATTTTGATTAAAAAAAATGATGAAATATGTTGTTGAAAAGTTATGTATCCCATAAAACATAGAATTAATTTTGACCACAACCTTTTAACAAAATTTTAAATTCCAACAAACATGCTCATCTTTAGATCAATTTCATAGAAAATATGACCTAATCAATTATTGTCCACTCATAAATAAATTTCAAAGAACAATGTTATTTGTTAACAAACTATTAGCACGAATGGAGTTCGAGTTAAGTTAGAAAATAATGTGATTTAGAATTCTACTTAGTTTCTTTTCCTTTTAAAGTTAGGACTCTATTCTCTTATAAATAAGGTTGATTGTAATGAGCTATTTACACGTATTATTGAATATACAAATCTGTATTATTTGAGACGAATTATTCTCACAGTCCACATTTTTTCTGCTTTGTAACAATATTATCTTCATTTAATTTTATTAACAAATATAGTCCTCAGTCTTTCCTTAATTCATACAGATAGTCCATTTCGACAATTTTGCCCTTGACTTAAATTAATTAAAGAGAAATAAAATGAAAAAATTACACTTGAGGTCCCTAACATTTTTAAAAGTGAAAATAAATCCTTTTATTTTTAAAAATTATTAGAAAAAGAAAAAAAAAAAAAAAAAAAAAGAAAGGAAAAACATCACCCCACCAAACCAAACTCACTACCCACCCAACAGTCACAACTAGGTGAAATTTCTCCATCCTGGTTGCAGACACAAACTATTGGGGTTTGGCCGGCAACCGGGTGAGAGAAATCTCTCCCATTCGTGACTAAAAATCAGGGAGATATCCTCTCTGGTCTGCGCGACCAAAAATGATTCTCCCCTTGGTTGGGTTGGGTTGGGTTGGGTTGGGTTGGGTGGGGTGGCTGATATTTTTTTCTATTTTTTAATTATTTTAAATAATAGAATGTAATAAATTATTTTGTCCTTGTTAAATTAGTCATATTTAGGTCACGAGTTTGATTTTTTGTCAATTAACAGACATCTAGACTAAATATGTACTCCAAACGTCCTTTCGGTAAATATAATTAGAAGTTTTGAGACTTGATGATATATTTACGGATAACCGGTAGTGCCACCTCCTACAATTATATAGTCATAGTAATCCTTCGATAGAAAGTTTTTGGCGTTCAACATAAACTTTATATAACTTGGATCTGGTGTAGAAATTCAACAAAAATGATTAACTTCTATTTTAAAAACTGAAGCAAAACAGACGACAATAAAATAGAATTTTTATGCTTTAATGAATGTCATTTAGGTCTAATTGTATTAAATTCATGTTAAGTGGAAAATGGAAATTTAGTTTTTTTGCATTTAGCAACCAAACGGGTTGAATTGATTTCAGAGCTTAACTCTTAGCTCTAAGACTGAATAAGGCATCTATAGATAGCATTCTTATAGGTTTAATTCATTGAAATTCCATCCAATAAAACGGAAGAATTATAAATCTCCAAAATAATAGATAGAAATTATGCAAATAGAGCCATTGCGACACCCATCAAAGGAGTCGTTCCAACACTCCCAAATTAAAAAGGGAATTGATCTATGGTCGATTTCGTAACAAATTTATACACATTTCTATTTGTACCTATTAAAAAAAAGACTTTTTTGTTTTGTGGAATTAACCAAACTTCTTGAATTAAAAATAATAATAATTTAAATTTATTACATCAATAATCTAAAATCTAATTGGAATTGCCCCGAAGAAAGTCTCTGGCGATTTTCGTTGAACATAAAAGAATGAAGTGCTTCACTTTGTTAGGAACATGTGCTAACCAGATAAATAACCAATTGTCATTATTGTCAGATCTCCCAACATCTACATTTGAAGCACTTTTTTTTACACTATTTCGAAAACCCAATGACTCATTGGGAAAGGGCCGGGTGGATTACCTTCGGGAGCTAGTCGAGTATGTTAGTGGGATAGTCGAGTGGATGGATGGCAGCACGGCGAACTAAAGAAAGTGAAATTGTTGACCAACTCATATTTACACTCTTTGGACCTCCAGTCATCTGGGCTATGGGGTCTTTTTAACCCATCTATTATAAGTTCGTGGATGGCCTCAGACATTTCCACTCCTGCCCCGCAAGCAAAGAGCTTTCAAGATACCAGGCGACCAAGTGAAAGTGAACAGCTCCAAGCAAATCTTGTAGATCCTTTAGATTCGACGTCAACCATGCTTCAACCTCAGATCGTTGGTTGAGGAACACAAGTCCAAGTCTCACCTGATTTCTAGGGCTTTTACTCCCTTTCGGTCAAGGTAGACCTTCGAAATCGCTACTTTTGGTTACCCGGTCAAGGTAGACCTTCCAAGCATTGTTGTTGTCACGTGCTTAATTTTTTTTTTTTTTTTTTTTAACATAAAATTCATGAAAACAGTACGAAATTTGATAATGATTAGGAAAGTATCCTGCGTTTGCATCAAAAGGAGTCAGAAGTTGTGTTTCTTTTGAAATCTGTCTTCCAAACAGAACAATCAGGTAAAATTACAGAGACAAAAAAAATCAAGAACTATGAAGAAAAATTGAACTACTCTTTGATATTGCTCACAAAAATCTTTAAAAAAATTCTTAATACACTGTGGCTAATCCATGTAAAATGTAATTGAATTCATTCAACAACTCCATTGTTGGACCACTGAAATAAACCTTCTTCAACTCCATAAAAGCTTGAATTGTGAGAAGGCTATCGGAACCGGCCTGGTGGCTTTTTCCCGCCATTCTTTCAACATTCAAACTCTTCGCCATCCGCTCAAGACCGCCGTGAAGTCCACAAAATCCCATCATCTGCTTCATATCAAATACCTTCACCCCAAAATACATTCTCACCAATCCCATGAATTCTGACAGATCATCCGGCAATTCTCTTTGGGACAAAATTTTTATCAAGAAACCGAAATCATAAGTGCTGTGAAAAGTTACCCATGTTCGGTTCTTGTCTACCCATGTCGGAGCCAACGAGAGTCCAGAATTCGTAAAAAGCCTGGCGAAGTAAAAGGAATGAATTCCCATTCTCTTGTTCTTCGAAAAGTCTATGCCTTGACGCTTAAGCAAGTCAATGGATTGTGGGTTATATAGATCTTCATCCATGTCAAATTCCTGGAAATTAAACTCCCAAACATAGCAATATTCAGTACCAAAATCAGGCAGATTGCCTTCGGCATCAGATAAAGCGAGTCCAAGTTGAATCAATTCCATGGCATCAACGTTTTTCTTCATGATTGAGTAGCTTTCTGTGGGTGAAAGAGAAGAATAATGCAGTTGTGGATGGTCGTATATTACTCCAGGAAATTCAGTATCCATTGATGCGTAAGGATAAGAGTGAAGAACTTTTTTAATCAGAAGAAATTCATCTTCTAAATTAAACTGCCAAACTTCTCTAACTTTAATTGGCCGCGCCATCTCTTCTTCTCAAACAAGAAACAAAAATTTTAAATTCTTGAATTATTCGAAATAATCTGGACAGTATTATTTTTATTACTGTGAAGAGATTTATTTATATAGATATTTGAGGTTTTGGAGTTTGGAAAGTATTCCATTCCATTCCAAATCTTATTGAGAACCGGACTTGGCAGATTTTTGGTAAGAAAGAACTTGAATGAAACTAGAAAAGATCCGTTGAGATCTAAATCGAATATACATGGCACAATAAAGATTTATTTATTGTTGGACATTAAATTGAACGTGGTTTTTAGTTAGACATTATCATACAATCAGTTGAGAATGATCAAGTTTCCAAATTATCAATGACTTTTGAATGTACTAGTTAAGAATACGTGTTTTGCACGTGATTTTGCAATAATATTATAAATTATTTTGTAATTATCGATTAATATAATACTTATAAGAAACTCTTTTTCAATTATAAGTCTATCTATAAATATGACCAACTAAGGAATAACAGTAAAGTTTTTTGGTAAAACATGTGGTTTATTAAAAAGTACATGACCTACGTAAATGTGAAGTTTGAGAAATTACTGACGTAACATGTTAATTTATTGCTGATACTCTTTTAATTATATTTTGAAGCATATATCTAATGGCATATCAAGAAAATACAAATTTCTTTTATGAAAATTAATATCAAATTCTAAAATACATGAAAAATAGTATGTAGAACACAATTTTCATTGATTTTATTCATATCATTATAAAAATTACGTGGATACAAAAAATTTAGCATTTTTAGGCAATTATTTCTCCTCAAAAAAAAATCTCAAAATTCTTTGATATAGAATAAAAAGGAATTTTCTCCTGCAATATCCTCACTAAAACACTTATCAAGGCTTCTCATGCATTCTTTCTCGCAATTCATTCTTAATAAAATTCATGATTTTAACTCTATCATGTAAAATCAACTTATTATGATAGATTTACCTTCACTTCATGCATGACACGGCTCCGTTTATTCAAGTTATGTAGTACATGTTAACAATCTACCTCAATTGTGGACTTAAGAGAGCTAAAGCAACAGCAATCTTCTTTATTCTAACTTGTTTTCTTCAATAAGTATATATTTAATTGCTTACAAAATGACATAAAATATCATTCGAGCTTAAATTTATTTGCTATCAAGACTACCACGATAACTAATATTTTTACCTCAAACAAACAAATCAAGAAAAAAGATATAGAAATCAAAATTTAAATGCATATTACCATCATATTCTCAAAAAATAGTGAACGCTTCATGAAAAATTAACACATCCACTATTATCACATTACTATCAAACTAATCAAAGATTAAAAATTGTCCATGTAAGAGAGAAAAAAAAAACAAGAAACAATTCCCGACATAATTGAAAACAAAGAAGAACAACATATGAAGAAATCATGAATCAATAATAAGAAAGCCAAAATCCACTTTTTTTTTTGTTATGTTGATTGATGAGTTTGATTAAATTTTCATGCATAATAAGATTGACTTTTGGAGTGTTTATTATTAAAGATAATAATTTTAATATATTAAAAACCTTATTAGCATTACATTTTTATTTATTTTTATTAATTACAATAAATAATGGAATTTAAAGGGGGCAATCCACTATCAATTATTAAAAATGTAATATTTATTTGGTATTAAATAATTTAATAAATTGAAGCCTAAATAAATAATACTAATTGAAAGAAGAATTTAGAAATTATAAGTTATTTGTAAGGGCAATATAGTCTTCTCCCATATTGGGACTTTTATATGTAGTATAGATAAAATATTAAAAAATAATTATACATTAATGACTAAAAGTGAATATGGAATTTAAAAAATTTATAAGGGTAAAATGGTCAAAAAATGTTTCTCTATTTAAGCCCCTTTTAGAAGTAGTATAGATAATTCTTTATCGGGTAAATTTAATAAATAGCCACTAAACTAATTAGGATATACTAGTTGCTCATTCAACTTGAAAAGGTTTCCAATCGCGCACCCAACTTTTTAAATAGTTTACAATCCATCATTCATTGAAAAAACGTTAAACTGGGAACAGAAGTTACCACGTGGCGAACGAAAAGTTTATATAGCATAATTAAATTATTAAAATTGACCACATAACAAAATCGTAATAACCAAATACGCCTTTAAATTTCTTTCAAAAAAATTTCTCCAACTTCGAAAAACGTCTTTAGCTTGGAGAAACGTTTTTTAAAGCAAGTTAAAGGCATGTTTGGTTATTGTAATTTAGTTAAGTAGACAGTTTTAACGATTTGATTATGCCACATCACTTTTCCGTTCACCATGTGGCAATTTCCATCCGTAAAGCCTAACATTTTCCCAATGAATGATGGATGACAAATTATTTGGAAAGTTGAGTGGGTGATTGAATTTTTTTTTAAATTGAGTGAACAAGTAATAACCCTAAATTAGTTAAGTAGGCCATTTAATAAATTTCCCCATTCTTTGTCATAACTTTCTTAACTTAAAAAATTAAGAAATTTTCAATAGTAAATACTAAATAAAAACTAAATTACTTATTTCTAATTTAATTAATAAATAACTTATAAGTTTTCAAACTTACTTATTTAATTACTTTTTCAGCTAAGCCAAACATGGCCTCATATTGTTTATACTTGCAGGGTTTTCCACTTTTCTAGAAATGCGTGACTCACACAATTATAATACTTGATGGTGCTGAAATTATTTTTTAAGCATTTCTAAGTTGTGGGTTATATAGAATATGTAAATAATAAGTAGGTTGTAAGTTGTTGATCCTACAAAATATATGAATAAAAAATATATTTGACCAATACGACCATTTTAAATTATAATTTAAACTAAGACAAACAAACACTTAAGAGTTGGTCTCTTGTATCGACAACATTGTCCTAAACCATGATCCGATGTGCTGACTGCTGTGAGAACAAATTAAAGTCTGATTTATAAATTAGTTTATATTCTCTACCAAACGGGCTCATAATAACATACCACAATTACACCTTGTCATATACATGTTGTGTGCATCCGAAACAACCATAATCTCCTCCTAAGAAGATACAATTCTTCACCACATCTCTAACTAACTAAAGGGTGCCAATGGAAGTCAAAATTAATAAGCAAAGTGTCAAAAGATAAATACTTATTTAGCTGTAATTAATAAATCAGCCTTGCTTAGACTAAACGCCTTTAAACATCTATATTTACTAATTAAGGGATTATCTCTATTAAAGAATTTGAAATTTAACTAGTAATGGGAGACATTTCAATATATAAGTTTGGTTTTTAAACTTCTTGTTACTATGAAAGTTTTTCATGAACAATGTACACTTAGATACTGCTTCATTCAGATCGAGTGGCATTAATCCACGTCCTTTAACAATAACTAAAATACTTTCATAAGGTTTCAAGTTTCTTTTCTACTTTAATCATGTCCAATAATTTCAAGTCGAACCATAAAACATGCAATAATAGAATAGGAGGCATCCACATTTTGTTATCTTAAAAATGTATCTCTTGTTTCAGTTGCAACCACTATAGTCTTGAGCATGTATTCAATGTTAGCTATAGGTAAAATCAGCCCCCCAAAAGAAAAATCCTGCCTCCACCAGAACCACCCACCTCCTCTCCCTCTTCCCATTCTAGATTTTACTTACCAAATTATTCCCTTGTGCTTTCACCATCGAACCTACTAACAGGATTATCTCAATAAAAGAATTTGAAAATTTAACTAGTAATGGAGGACATTCCAATAAGTTTGGTTTTTAAACGGTTGACCCAAATGATTGAAGTCAACAAATTTTTACCTATCTCTCACTCAAAAGAATAATTCAACCATTTTCAATTACCGTCTTAAGGATTGAGAATTCAAGAAGCAAGAATTTGACTAAAGCTCATAATTGTTCTCGCTTTGTTTGATTTAATTCTAGCTATTTAGAACATCTCCAATGCACTCCGTCTATTATAATTATGTGGCAGATAAAATAGACGGATTTTCAATCAATGTGGCACTATGTCTATTGAATAGACGGTAAAATTATAAATTCGTCTCCAATGGGTTCCGTTTAAAATTAATATTAGCGCTTATGTAGCATTAAATTTTTTAAAAATTGGCAGGTTTTCAATTTATATTTTCCTTGTCTGAATTTTTTTTTTTTTTATAAAATCTGAGATTAATTTAAATTTGTTGAATCACTCTGTCCAAAAGTTTGTCTAAATTTAGACGGACTTCTAGACAAAGTCTATTTTTGGTGTGCCAAATCAACTAGACGGAGGCCCCGTTTGTGATTGATTTTGGAGCCCAATTTCTGATTCTCAGACAATCAGAAATTGATTTAGGCGTTTAGCAAAATTTTTCAAAGTGATTATAAAATAATCTGACTCACCTGACAGTCGATTTTGAGAAGCAGCAAAATGGCAGCTTTTCAAATTCTGCTTTTAGCTTTTTCATTTATATATTATTACAATACCCCTTTTACCCTTAATTAATTAAACTAATTCTTTTAATAACTATTTGAGAAACCGAATTGATGCAAGTTGGATAATAAAAAATAATATTAATTTAATTAATTTTTACACTATATGACTATATTTTTATTTTGTAATTTTTATAAAATTTGAAATTTATTAGGTTTTTATTATTTTTATTTTAAAAGAATAATAATGAATGCATTGTCTTGTTAAAAAATATTTGACTAGGAAACAAAATGAATCTTACCACTCGTGATAATAATAATAATACAAAATAACATTATTATAATCAATGTCCTTTTTAGTAATTTAATATTGTTACAGCAATAAATCACTTTTATTTACCAAATACTCAAATGCTGCTTTTGAAACATACAACAATTTTGAAACAAGAGGTTACCAAACACTTCTCTGATTCTTCCGACAGCTGATTCTTTCTGCAGTACAGCAGAAGCTGATTCTATTAAAAGTACAGCAATACCAAACCAAGCCGGAGTCCTCGTTAACATGCATTAGAAAGGGTTTTTGATAACTTCGTCTATATATGCTTATGTAGCACGTCTAAAAAGCAAAAGACGGAGTGCATTAGAGATGCTCTTATAGATATTTTGGCTTTAGGGCTTTTTAGTCCTTTCCCTGTTTCTTGCCAAAGGTCATTGCCTTATTAGGGAGATTCACGATTCTAGAATATTCTATTACACGTGGCTGGAGTTTATTGCCTTAGCCATCCTTTTCAATAGCTATTTTGGCAGTTAATTTCATATGCCTTTTTGTAACAAACTCTGCCACATGTAAATCCTTCATGTGGTCCATGGGATATTCTGTTGTTAGTGAGTGATGGGATGATCTAGCCCAGACCCTTTGTCTTTAGTGAAGTAAAGGTCAAAGAAAAAAAGCGAAGTTCAGGGGTCTTGGCGAACCTCTTTGTTTTGGACTTTGATTAAAAGATCGGCGAATGATACTTCCATAGTCATGTATGTTGCGAGGCATAACATAAATTATGAAGAAAAACCTCAGAAAAAAAAAATCAATTTGCTAATGAAGTGTGGCTAATCCATGTAATTGAACATTGGAATAAGGGATAAATATACAGTTGATCACTCAAATATAGGCAAAATTTTAAATTGGTTGCCAATTTCACGGTATTCAAAATTACTCACTTAAAACGAAAATGGCTTAGTCACGTGGAACATGAAAAATCTAACTCGTCCCTTTTCTGTTGTTAAACTTTTAGCTAATACATTCATCTTTTCAAAATTGACTTCACGTCACTCACCTGCACCTAACCATTCAAGAATATTATACTTGTCTCTATAAATAGCTATCACATGGGTAGAGAAATTGATGAAGAATATAGTTGAAATTTGTTCCAAAACTTACCCCTTATCACTTCTTCTGTCTATCTTTGAATCTGAATTCTTCTACTCCTCTTTATTTCTACGAATATGCTATTTACCCATTTGCCTCTATTTCTGCTCTTTTCTTGATCTTCTTCTCAGTATCATCTAGAGATAGCAAAAATATCTGATCCGCCCCGAATCCGATGGATATCCGATCCAAATGGAGCAAAAAATACCTGATATGTGGATCGACGGGGCGGATCGGGGCAGATATCCGTGATCCGCCACGGATCTCGGGACGGATCGGATCGGGGGCCGGGCCCCTAATTAAAAAAAAAAAGGATTCAATTTTGGAGTATTCAATTTTTAATTAAGTAATTGATATCGTTTTTTTCTTTTGGAGATTTAATTAAGTAGTTAATGTATTTTAAAATTTTGTTTAAACTCTATAGTATAGTAGTAAAGCTTGTTTCAATATATTTTAAATTTTTTGAATGCCAAAAAAAAAAAGAAAAAAGAAAAAAAAAACGGATCAGGGCTCCGATCCGCCCCGATCCGTATCCAATCCGCCCCGAAAAATGACGGATCGCGGGACGGATTTGGATCAGGCCGATCCGCCCCCGTTGCCATCACTAGTATCATCTATGTCATTCTCTTCAATTTTATATTCTGTTACTCCTTTTAATTTGTAATTCCTACAATCAAATAGCATTTAGCAATTAATGACTCATAAAATAGCATCTACAATTAATAAAAATTGCATTTATACTACTGTTATTTGTCTCTAATATTCAATTTTCCCTTGGTTGGTTGGTTGTTTGTGTTGTTAATTTGATTGTTTGTGTTGTTAATTTGAAGTGTGGGGCTGATTGTGGTTTTAATTAATTAAGTTTGGGGGTTAAAACCATAAATTAATATTTGACTCTTTGCAAAAATCAAGAAGTATTAAGAAAATCCGAGACAATAATTAGTCGTGTTCAATTCCATAAAAGACTGCATCATTAGCAAGCTATCGAACTTGCCTTGCGACTTTTTTCCCGCAATTCTTTTGACATTCAAACTCTTTGCTACCCGTTCAAGGCAGCCACGCACCCGTAGAAATCAAACACCTTTGTTCCAAAATACATCCGCACCAATTGCATGAAATCCGACAGATCATTCGGCAAGTAACTTTGGGACAATTTTTTTTACCAAGAATCCAAAGTCATACGTGCCATGAAAAGTTATCCATGTTCGATTCTGTCGAGCTACGTCGGTGCATTGAAAGCCCAGAAGCCCTAAACAACATGGTGAAGTCATCAGAAGTTCAGAACGTACATATTCCCTTTTGCTTGTTCTTGGAAAAATCATCCTATAATTGATTGAGCCATTGTTGTGTTTTGTAATGACAAGAAGAAGAAGAGAAAAATTCATTAAGCTATTGGAAAAAAACAATATTAGGTAGTTTATTTTTGTTTGTTTGAATTATTGGTCAGGGGCGGAGTCAGAGTATAGGACTGGGCCGTGGTTTAAAATGGACTGGGACATAACATAATTTTTTTTTTTTTATTTAAGTACACATTTGCAAGAAAATTTTTAGGACAAGCCAGTCCTGTCTGCACCCCTGCTATTGGTGGATATAGGATTTTAGTCAAGGGGGACACTGTAAAAAATAAACAAAAAATAAAGACGAATTATACATAGAAAGCAACAATAAAAATTTCAAAAACATTAAAACTATCTACGACGAGTTTTCATATTTTAAAATCGTTTAACAATACCATTACTACAAAGTGATTAGAACTATAACATCGCCCATTTATGTTCTTCGAACATTGCGATCCTTCAGGAACTTGGATAAAAATTGCAAGAACATTGGATTTTTCAACAGCATTAACTAACAAAAAATGCTGCAAATCGGATACAATTAAATTCATCTCAATCATCTCTCTAATGTTATCATCACATACAGAACAAGAACAATTATTTTCACATCTAGAGTATTTAACAATGAAAGCAAACAACACAATTTCAGACCAACCCTTGTTTTAATTGAGAGGGGTCTTGGGATATTGGGCCTCATTTGGGCCTTGAATTATCCCAATTGCATGTACTAAATTGAGAGTGGCATGGGGGTCGAGCTATTGTTGTGTTTTGGAATGTTGGTGGATGTTATTTTGACTTGAGAATGGAATGTGCATAATCTTATATTTGTAAATAGATATAAATATGTTAATTCTGATTTATAATTGAATGCAGGTGGATGTTATACTAATAGAATGTTAAGTTATTGTTATATCTTTTGTGGATATGGAATGATTATTATTGCTTAGACTTGAATGATAAATATTTTACAAGTGAAAAAATGTGTAACCACTAGTGAATAGGTAATGTAAAAACGAAAAAAAAAGAGAGGGGGGGAGGGGCGTTTTAGGGACGGTTTTTTTCAGTTCCTAATAAGTAAATGGGTAGATATATTCACACTACAATTTATTATAAGTGTACCACCTTTTAATTGTACTTAAGATCCTTAACTTTTGTTCATTATTGCAATTATGTTCTTAACTTTTTATCATCGAATTGTTATCTTCAACTTTCATCAATTAACACATTTCATCATTGATGATGGTTTGTGTCGAGATATTTTGTTTACATGCTTTGAAATGAGAAAAAAATATTTTATTGTACTTTTGTATATATTGTTTTTTTAAAAATATGACAGACAAATAAGTCTTTTTACAAATTCTCAACAAATATCTTTTACGAAAACCGTTATCAAATACAAGATGTGCTAATTAATGAAAAGTTAAAGATAAAAATGTGATAAAAAAAAGTTGGGGATATGAATGCTATAATGTTAAAAGATTAAGAATGTTAAATGTAATTAAAACGTGGTGCAAAAAATAAAAAGTGTTGTGTGAATATAATTACCCTAAGTTCTTTAGCCATGGTGTCCGGGACAGTTTTTGTTTGTTGTAAATAATTGTGGATGGTTCAAAACCGTAGCAACAGTTGAAAGTATTCGAACAAAGAGACCTATATATGAACGATTACTTATATTCGCGAATAAAAAGATTTTTTCCAATGCTTGTGGAATTGTCGAGAAAATCGTGACGCTTGAAACTAATTGACCATTTCCAAATTTCCAAAACAAAGCAATAGGCATGGTATCATATAATGAATAGGCTCGTCCTCTCCCCGATACCATCTGACATGTCCTTAACAAGGATGGTTTTAGTGTTCGTTCCAACTAAGTATTGGGGACCCAAAAGTCAATTTTTTAATAGTGGTTGTTACCATCAGGAGGAGTAAATATGTATTGCAACACTCTTTTTTCTTTAATTGAAATTTTGTCCAACTTGGTGTTTAATGAGAAAGCTTTACATTGCGTATTGGTGAGAAAAATGTACTCTTTTTCTTTACCTAAGATTTTTTCCATAAGATTTTTTCTAACAAAGTTTAACAATACACGTTCTTTGTAAATAGACATCCAAGGAAAAAGTGTTATAAAAATTGTAACTATTAAAGTAAATGTCTATAACCTCCATATATTTCAAATTACTTTGGATGAATGGACATTTGAGTTAATTCTATATTTCATCCTACTAAAATCTTGTAACCTATATGGGATTGAAAGCCTATTTATATGCATTGTAAGAACCTATGAATCATTCAATTTGAAGAAGAAAAGTTTGTATATTTTGTCTTGTCTCTTTCACATATATATATCTTGTTTTCTTGAGTTTTTTCAATTAATAAATTGTTAGAAAAAATCCATTTCAATTGAAAAATACTTAAAGGAGAACCTTTAAGAATTAATTATGAAAAATGTTATTTATTAATAATAATTAGTCTACATGGTAGTCGAGTCCACTGCAATTGATTAGTGCTTTGTTATATGTTCAAATCAATTAATGACTGTGAACTCCATTAACACATAGATCAATAATTATCACTAATAATGATAAATAGCAATACTCATTAATTAATAACGAGAGTGCCAATTATTACCTTTCCTATCGACATGCACCTATAAGAATAATGAGATGAAGACAAGCTGCTTGTTGACACATAATAATATTAATTAAATGCAGAGCCATTTATTTTTCTTATTTTCTTATTCCTATTTTGGCCTTTTTGTTTTGTCACTTGCTGATTTAGAACTGGAATAATTTTAATGGGGACGACTTTGGGAATTGCAATGTTTTTGTTTTCATTTATTATTTTGTCTATATTTGTATATTGATTGATCGTGATTTACAATTCGAACATATTTATATACATTGAACTTATAAGATTAGACGTGATCAGTGACGGAGCCAAGAATTTAAAGTTTAGAGAGGAGTCTTCAAACAGTGGTGGGCCGGGAGGCTTCTTGGAGGTTCAGGGGCGTTTTTTTTTTTTTTTCAAACCACGATTACTGTGCCAATTTTTATGAGAATCTAATATTTTTTTATGTCATAATCTTTAAAAATCTTACAAGAAGATATTGAATATATTCGATTCATGCAATTAGACGTATTCGATACTCACTTCGTGTTTATTCTATTTGTTTGAAAAGACTAACTTCAATACTTTCTTTTTTGTTATTGAATAATTCTAATTTAATCCGAGTTAGATTAGATTTTATTTGTTTAGTTAATTCATTGTTGGGTTTGGAATTTATTATTTTTTGTTTTGGTTGATTATTAAGAAGAAGTGATCTTAAAAGCATCTTTGATTCTATTATTTTGAAAAAAAAAAATTCTATTTTTCCCAAACAAATTTTGGCCCACATTCTATTCAATAAATTTGTAATTTCTATTTTACCCTTCTTATATGTATCTAATTATTAAAAAGATGGGCAAATTGGTAAATTAGTAATAAATAAATTAATTAAAAGTCAACATTTATGGGCTACAATGAATTAATTGGCTCCAAGAATAATCTATCTTCCCTCCAAAATAGTAGAATCAAACATAATATTTAAAAAAAAATTAAAAACCAAAAAAAATTTCAGAAAATTTCATAATATTTAATAGGGGTTTTTTCAGAAATAACCACAATAAATAAATTATTTCTTAAAATACTATCATGTTTTTTTTTTTATTCTAAAAATACTGTTTTTTTATTTTTGTAACACTTGTTGTTACATTTGTTATTTTAGTTATAATAAATGTGTTACATTTGTTATTAACAAACATAACAAATGTAACAACAAGTGTTATAAAAATAAAAACAGTATTTTTAGAATAAAAAAGTTAAATAGTATTTTTTAAATTATTTTATATTTTGTAGTATATGGTGAAATTATCACTATTTAATATGTCAGATGACCCACCCAATAATTTATGAGTAAAACTCATTTATGTAATAAAAATACTTTATGGAAAAATAATATCGTCATCCCTTACATATGAAGAATTATACACTCGCTAAGTATTTGACGAAGAATGAATTCAATTTACAAATAAAAGATGTGGGATGCTCATAGACGGAGTCAAAATCTTTTGGAGTAGGACTACTACTAAAAAAAAATTACACTTCAAAAATTAGGACTCGACTACGGTCCGATTCCGCCTCCATCTCCACCCTTGGGATGCTGTCAAATAATGTAAATAAATGAATTTATAATATATGTCTATTCCCAGAAGTTCCCACTTACTAAAGATTACAAGAAATGCCAAGATCTTCTCTTGTTATCTTGTATGTCCGGGCATTGCAATTATCATTTACCCTATCTATGTTTGTGTATATATTTTCTCTCTCTAACAAATCGACCTGAACTGAAGGACGTGTTCCCCTTCATTCCTGTTTAGGGCTTTCAACTTCTCATATTATAAAGCAAAATTGTCATCATCAAACAAACTAGTGAAAATTTCAACGCATTCAAATTCATTGAACCTGGACACAGTTTCTGATATATATGTCTTCGATTCTATTTTTTAGTTCAATCAGAGTTGTCCAGGTCGTGCAAGAAAAGGGTATTTGTAAATTGTATAGTGGTTTTTTATTTTTTAGGGTATTTTTTAATTAAGAAACCTTACGTATGTATACATTTTTGATTTTCTGTATCTTCTTACAGTTGGAGATATTGCTTTGAGATGAGATGATACAGTGAGGCAGTTTGTGGGGGTGGCATCCATGCAAAGCCTTTCATTGACCTGATTAATATATAAGGCTTTCATCAAAAGGTAAAGCTCTTTAGGTCCCAAAAGGCCACTCTTGAATTTTATTTCTGAAATTCTTTATGTATATACTAAATATCAAGGCTGATCTACTCCCCACAATGACACATGTCATTTTCATATCCAATGGCCACATGACACTGTTTTTAACAAGGTTAACGTCAAGACTTGTTATGTATAAGAATCCTTCAAAAGCTCAGATGGCTCTTGAGATTGGTATTTTTAAGCTCTTAATTAAAAGTAATTATTACTTTTTAAAAGGCTTAAAGCGTGCTTGGTGTTGTTTCTTCCTTCCTAGTACTTGATTCATTGATCATGTCTATAGGGTTGGGGGTTATCTTGGGTTTGTTGTGGAAGCTAATCAAGACTTGGCACTTTTTTTTTTCTTTTTACTTTTCAAAAATAAGACTTTTTAATGCACGGTATATTTGGGAAGATGGACATGATCGCATTGAATAATAATATTAAAAAGAAAAATACGTTAATATCTCGTTTATTATATTGTCCAATTTTATTCAATAATACGTATTAGACATACCATCGAGATTTATTTAGCTAATATTGGTTTTAATTAATGTGAATCAAAAGGTATATTCAAAAAGCAACTTTTGTCGCATGTTTGTTATAAAGCACTGTGAACCCACAAGATTTTTAGACCCCACTTTGCCATGTAATTAATTCTTGTAAAATTAATGAGTGGAAATATATAGCCTGCTTCCACTTTTCACTTTTTTTATTTTTTTTTCTTTTCCACTTTTTGTTCTTCCAACTCTTCTTTTATTCTTTTCTTTTACTTTCTTTTTGTCTATTTATTCCATGGATCATGCTACTTGTACACCATTGTTTACACCATCACTTACACCATCACACTTGTCAAATACTAGTTGGTTCAAATTATTATTTAGTTGGCCAAATAAATAAAGTGATCCAATCATTATTTGACATGTGTGAGTGTGTAAATGAGGGTGTAAATTTTGTGGGTACAAGAAGCATTTTCCTTATTCCATAACAAATTTGCAGGATAAGGATTAAAAAATAAAAAATAAAAAATTAAAAAAGGTATAATTTTTTTTTAATTCTAATTCTTAGACAGAACAACTAACAAGTTATGATTTTTTTTTTTTTTTTTTTGTATTTCTGTTTCAATCATATTTTGTTTATAGTTTTTAAGAATCAGAGAATTTAAGTCATGCCTCTTCCTACTATATTCTCTATACAAGTTGAAAATTTCAAAATCCGGAAATTATGATTTCTAATTTATATTCCAATTATCGTATTGTTCTATTCTTTGTTAAGGGAAAAGTCCCGAAGGCGAAAAATCCCTTCCTCTTGTGTAAAACATTTGCCACGGATGACAAAATCCGTCGACTTTATCTTAAGGCCGAATTATCAAAACATATTTTGTTTAGACCTGAAAAGATTTTAGTTCATTACTCATTAGAATGTTAGAATCTCAATAAAATAAGTCACGAATAGGAAGGTAGTACTAAAATAGCATGTTGTAACTGCCAAGGATCTAATAATAAGAACTAAATATTGAAAAAAAAAAAAATTACTTTAGTATACTGCTTCTTCGCATGGAATCCAACCGTAGGATTTATGAGAATGAATCACTGAGATTTGAACCTTTTTTTCCTAATGGACTCTTGATGGGCAAAGATGACGATCTGAGATGTGGTGGTTATGGTTTTAGGATTGGGGCAGTGAGTACAACAATAATAGTTTCGTTTGAGAGATTTATGGAAGACATAGTGACACGCAGACGTATATATTCTTTTTTTTTTCCTTCCAATAGCGATACTAGTATACTGCTTCTTTTGCGGTGGAATCCGACCGTAGCGCTATTATGATAATGGACTGAGGTTGTGAACCGATTTTAGAGATGATTGGTGGAGAAAGATGATCGATTGAGGAGGATTGATTGAGGAGATAAGCAGATTTTGGAAATCCATTGAAGAAGATGATTCAACAGCAAATTTTGGAGGGGATGAAATTGAAGACGTAGTGACACACAAATGTGTTTTTTTCTTCTCCTAGTAGAGAAAACACCTTACGGTCGTGATAATTGAAATCAAATTTATCAAAACAATGCTTAGATTGTTATTGTTTAGTCGAAAAATTGAGGTCTTGTAAGTTTTCATAGTTATTTCACTTCCATAATTATGATTGTATTGAAGTTTCTTGAACGAGAAAAGTGAATGCACTTACAACGGCTGTCCGCCGCGAATGAAGACTCAAAGACTCTGTTGTCTAGTATGAACCATTATTAGAGGGCAATACAAGACTTTCATTACCCAAAGATAACGTACTAAAATTCCAGGGTAGGCAAAGTGGGCTATAAAGTATACTTTCCAAGATTCAAACTTAGGACACCATCTGTTAAAGTCAACTCTTAATTTATGCTTAATCACTTATTTTTATTTTGTATTAAGTAATTATTGTAAATTATATCACCCTACTAGCATTAATTAAGTAGTTTAATCCAAAACCCTCCTCTTAAGAATATGAATGTGATTGAAAAGAGATCTAGATTCATTCCTATCTATGATCAAATGGCCCTTCAATGTAACATAATGTGTGTGTGTGTACATATACTATATAAGCTTATAAGGTTGTCCTTTTCTTTTCATATATGATATCTTACAGCTCCTTCTGTACAGGCTTATCTGGTGAGTGGTGACTAGCTCTCTTCTGAAGTCGTCGCACCATATTCTTTCATATTACTTGTTGATAGTCGACTCCAAATTTATTGAACCCTTTGATCATATGTTATAACATTTTTTTGTGTAGGTGATCTGAGGCCAAAATGAGCAGCACCCGTGTTACAAATGAGGAAGACATAACTCGTACTGCTTCTTCTCGTAGCCACTCTGAGAACTTGCCATATGTTCACAAGGTGGGAGTTCCTCCTAAGCAGAGCCTGTTGAAAGAGATTACATATACTTTGAAGGAGACATTCATGCATGATGATCCCCTAAGGCCCTTCAAGGACCAATCGAGTTCGAGAAAATTGGTTCTTGGAATTCAATCCATTTTTCCTATACTTGATTGGGGAAGACATTACAGCCTTTCTAAGTTTAAAGGTGATCTCATTGCTGGACTTACCATTGCAAGTCTCTGCATTCCTCAGGTAATATAAATCACAAGAAACTGTATATAATCTATCTTACAAAAGAAATAATAAATGGAACAAAATCAGAAATAAACAAGCAAACACATAAACTTATATGAAAACCTCATCTAGTTGCCGTTACAAGTTTTGCCATACTGGAGAACAGTACGTATGAGTTTTCTCACGCCTTTCTAACACTCACACCCCAAACTGCATATTATAAGACTAACAGTATAAGTTTTCTCACGCCTCTCAAACACTCATGCTCCAAACTGCATACTAAGACTTGAGTTTCCATCTTAAAAGTTCAATCTAGTTAAGAGTAGTAGCTCAAGTCCTTATATATTGATTATAGTTTAGATATTTAATCGATGTGGAGTTTATCTCTTAACATGCTCTGCAAGATAGTGACTCGCTTGAGCACGACAATCTTGAAATTCGAATGCTCGTTTGAGTTTTAGACGGATCGAATTGCTCATTTGAGCTTAATAGGCTCTTATACTATATTAAGACTTGAAGTTCTATCTTAAAAGGTCAACTTTGTTAAGAGAAATATCTCAAGTCCTTATATGTTGGTTGTAATTTCAATATTTAATCGATGTGAGATTTGTCTCTTAACACTCACACCTAAAAAATCCTTATGTATACCCCATGATAAGAAGTTTTGCCTTAGGGAATAAATATACAATATGATTAGACTCGACTCAAGCCAACAGTAGCTCTCTACGTGCAAGTTCTAATGTTTCTTGGTTTTTCCTTGCAGGACATTGGATATGCAAACCTTGCAAACTTGGATCCCCAATTTGGGCTTTGTGAGTTATACAATTTTTCCTAACAATCTGCATTTCTTGATTATTGAAACCTAATGAATGTACTTACTTTTTGTCCTAATATCTCAGATAGTAGTTTTGTTCCCCCTCTTATATATGCCTTCATGGGTAGCTCAAGAGATATTGCCATTGGACCAGTAGCTGTGGTTTCTCTGTTACTAGGAAGTATGCTTCGGGATGAGATTGATCCCAAGAACAAACTTGAGTACCAGCGCCTTGCGTTTACAGCCACCTTTTTTGCTGGAGTCACTCAATTTGTACTCGGTTTTTTCAGGTATTCCTTTTTCTTTTCGCAAGAATAAAGGGTTACAAACACCGTTAGCTTGACTATCTTGTACAGTCTAATCGGCTGCCTGGTTCGCTAATAACTAAATTGTTACGTCACCTTTTCCGTGAAAGTTTTACTAAAATTTAGTAGCCGCTAGTATATTTAACCCCAAGAATAGATAACTACTACTATGCTCATGTATTCCGTTCGACTCTGTGATCTTATGACCACTGGTTTCAAAAATGACTGATTTCCATTTTCTCTGACTATCTTTATTTACAGATTGGGATTCTTGATTGACTTCCTTTCTCATGCTGCCATTGTTGGATTTATGGCTGGAGCATCAATTACTATCAGCCTTCAACAACTCAAAGGTCTACTTGGGATAAAGAAATTCACGAAGAAAACTGATATTGTTTCTGTGATGCGTTCTGTCTGGACCAATGTACATCATGGGGTGAGACACATACGAATAGTTTTGGTTTTATTTTTTATTGATCAATTTCAAATTCTTGACCTCAACCTACGTAGAGATGACAAAAATATTCAGTTTTCCGTATCCCCCCGCAGGGATCCTCCCCTGAACGGAGTAAAAAAACCACAATTAATTAGAAAATGGGTAGGGGACAGGGCGAGTCCGGGGAACATGATCCCCGTCCCTGCACCTGCCCAGGTTACAATAAATAAATAATTTTTTATTAATATTATATTTATAAAAATACATATAAAAAATACTAATGAACTAAATATTAATTAAAAGACCACATATAGCAATGTAAAACCTGTTATTTATTTAATAATAAATTGGTTCATTTTATAGACTTCTTTTTCAACATATTTATTTAAAGAATTCGACGTGGAATTCCTTCCATGCATTTATTGTTTAAATGTTGGAATTTTACTTACATATTTCATTTTATTCTACATCGAAAAACTCTCTTTAAAGTCTATAAATAATGTAATTTTGTTATATTTTATTAATATTTTAATAAGTCAAGTGTTTATTTATTTTAATAATTTAATTTACTATTTAAAATATAATATATAAATTAAAAAATTAAATGGAGAAATAAACGGGATATGGTTTCCCCCGCCCTAAGCTGGGATCGGGTCGGGGATGAGGTGGAAAAATCTCCGGTGGGGCGGGAACGGGGAAGGTCGCCCCTACCCAGTCTGCCCAGTTGTCATCCCTAGGCCTAGGTGGTCGAGCAACATTCTGACATCGGCCTGTGGGTTCAGTGTTCAGGCAGTATTCATTCCTTGTAGCTCATCGTCTTTGGGTCTATGTTTCATCACTTGTGCCCCGTCCGGCATCCCCTCCCCGGAACGAAATAGCAGTTTTGTTTACGCCTTTAATTATGAGCATCGCTGTGCTGAAGCTAATTGTTTCTCTGTGTGTTGTAGTGGAACTGGCAGACTATCTTAATAGGACTCTCTTTCTTGGCCTTCCTTCTCCTTGCCAAGTACATTGTAAGAATTCTAATTAATTCTTTTGAATTTTCTTAAGTAACATTACGAGGCTATTAATTCGTTATTATTTACAAAATATTTACATGAGCAGGGCAAAAAGAACAGGAAATTGTTCTGGGTTCCAGCAATTGCTCCATTGATTTCAGTCATCATTTCGACCTTCTTCGTCCATATCACTCATGCTAATAAGAAGGGTGTCCAGATTGTGAGTATTCAAATCGCGATGAAAATCATAGTATTATCATTCATTAAAACGAAGTAATTTAAAACTTTTTTGTATATGATCTTTGAAGGTGAACCATATTGAACAAGGCATCAACCCGTCGTCTTTGGATAAAATTTATTTCTCCGGTGACTATCTTGCAAAAGGTTTCAGGATTGGGGTTGTGGCAGGCATGATTGCATTGACGGTAAGCAAAAAGTTAACAAATTAAGCCGTAATTCCAATTACTAGAGCGAGAATAGGCAAACACAGATTTATAGCAGTTCAAAAAGAAATGCATGCCAATACTATCACACCTGATAAACATTATTGACATTGAATTACAGGAAGCTGTAGCAATCGGTAGAACATTTGCAGCCATGAAGGACTATCATCTGGATGGAAACAAAGAAATGGTAGCATTAGGAACAATGAATGTGATTGGCTCAATGACATCTTGTTATGTGGCTACAGGTTGGACTAGAATGCCAATTCTTTCTATCCCTAAACGCTAAGTACCTAACACATCCTAATTGTTTTGTTTCGTGACATTGCAGGGTCGTTCTCACGTTCTGCTGTAAACTACGTGGCTGGATGCAACACAGCAGTGGCCAACATCGTCATGTCTTGCGTTGTACTACTAACTCTAGAATTAATCACCCCGTTGTTCAAATACACCCCAAACGCCATATTGGCTTCCATCATTATATCAGCCGTGTTAGGCTTATTCGATATAAATGCGATGGTTCTTATATGGAAGATCGATAAATTTGATTTCGTTGCTTGCATGGGAGCCTTCTTTGGTGTGGTCTTCGCGTCTGTTGAAATAGGCCTCCTGATCGCTGTAAGAAGATACAATTTCTATGATATATCAATATTTGTTCTGCAGCACAATTTTCTAATTTTTCGAGTTGTTTTATACACCAGGTAGCTATATCTTTCGCAAAGATTCTCTTACAAGTGACAAGGCCAAGAACAGCGGTCCTAGGTAAAGTTCCTAGGACTTCTGTTTACAGGAACATTCAGCAATATCCCGAAGCAACAAAGGTTCCTGGTGTTCTGATTGTCCGAGTTGATTCTGCAATCTACTTCTCCAACTCCAATTACATTAGGGAGAGGTATAATCTTGTTTTAATTAAATTCATACCCAATTTGACTCCTGGTTTGAATTCCATCTTCCTCAATTTACAATCTAAAAACTGTAAGTACGTGTTTAATCTGTCTTACCAAACATGTTAGAAGGGTTCCTAGGAGTTCTGTTTGGAATCTTCGGAATGAAGGGATTCAAAACATAAACTCGTTTCCAAATAAAAAAATTTTGTAAGAAACAGGTTAATGTATTTTCTTGGAAGATTTGACTTGGAGTTCAACAAATGCTAATTGAGATACATATTTGCAGGATCTTAAGATGGCTAACTGATGAAGAAGATAAGCTGAAAGAAAATAACCTACCAAGAATCCAATACCTGATTGTTGAAATGTCACGTAAGGAATTCCAAGTCTCACCATTTTTCTTTTTCTCCATATTAATCCCAAATGAACCTAAATTCGACTACGAAATCATGTTTTTTCAGCTGTAACTGATATAGATACCAGTGGTATTCACGCCCTAGAAGACTTATACAAGAGTCTACAAAAGAGAGATATACAGGTAATTCAGCTATGTCGATATGCTACATGTTAATTCTTAAGTTTACAAGGTATACTATACTCTTAGGACATGTTTGGTATACTAGACTGGACACGATCAGACATAATATCATGTCAAGTCCAGCGTATCAGATATGGCATTTCTGATGGCCTGTCCCAGTAAACTTACCTTCATTCACGTGTTTGTTCCCACACAGCTCATTTTAGCAAATCCGGGGCAAGTTGTGCTCGACAAGCTCCATGCATCAGATTTTGCTAACGTGATTGGAGACGACAAAATCTTCCTCACTGTGGCAGATGCCATTATGACTTTGGCTCCCAAGATGGAGCCTTGAGATTGTTTCTAATCGGGCTAACCCAGAATGCGAGTTGAGAGTATGTGAATATCTGAGGAATGTTGATTGAAGATGGTGATGTATCGTACTCATGGAGAAGAGTGTAAAGTTGGCTTAAAGTTCAGAAGCTTTTGACATGTATAATTTATTTCATTTTCCTGTTATTCTCTTACTATATAGTTCGTTTTAGTTGTGATTTCTCTTATCGATAACTACAACTTTGTTGCAAAAGGATATTATGACAATATCGTACATTACACGTAAAATTAAGTGAAAAGTACAATTTATGTCCTCACCTTCAAATAACTCGAAAAAACCATCAAATACGAGAGCTACATGTAAATTGTTAGGTGGACGGACTTCTTTCTTATTCTTAGTAAGCTAGGGCTATTCAATCCTCCCTACGATTCAATATTAGATCGCATTAATCAAACAGATAATTAACTACTATCAACTCGTCCACTATCGTTCCCAACCTCATGCCAATAAAACTATTAACAGAAACATAAAAGTATAAATACCTGGAACCATGAGTAAAATTGAAGTAAATCAAATATTGAAGTTAAGAACTTGTTCAGTAATAGCAGAACAATAAGCTAAACATCAATCCTATTTATCCACGTCTCAAATCCAAAAGGCCTAATAATATAGAGTGCACCAATAGTTAATGCAAACAAACATAACAACAATCCCTCTTGCGATCCATTCTCATCTAAAAATCGAGCATTAAATGATCAGAAGATAGCAGGTGAAGCCGCAAATACCATGGTGAGGAAAAGCGTTCTCAAGGAAATGGCCACAAGTCCACAAGAACTAGAGCTTCCGGGAGCAGGTGCAGGAGCAATTTCATTAGCAACAATGCCAGTAGTTGGAGCACCAGCGACTGAGCTAGGAGCCACTGCCAATGGAGAAAGAGCTGCAAACAAAAAGAATATCTCTTCTTAAGAAATTTGAAAAATCTACCTTACTTAGAACATGTTTGGCTTAAGCATAAAAGTTACGAATCACAATTGCCACCAACAGCTTGTCGTCCTAACCACAAAGTTAGGAAGCATCAACAACCAAACATATTTAATTTAGATCCACCTTAGTAGATTGCCTCGTGATGACAATACAAGAGTGAACTAGACTTTATATGAAAAACTATGTCCATTATCTCAATTTGCAAGTCTTGGATTAACAACTAATTCAATTGTATTCGACAAAATATGAAGCAAACCATCGATGAAAGGAGCACACGACCTTCAGTTACATATACATTTTGTTTACCTAAGATGACTTGGGTGGATGATTTCATCAGTCCCTGCTTCAGTCCATGTAGTAAAACTTACCATTTTGTCAAGAATTACAAATGAACCCCAAGAAAACAATAAAATCACCATCAAATCGTCAAACAGTGCATAGGTGATGCTGATAAAGTAGGAATTAATATCACATGGACTCTTTGACTTAATTTGGCCCACTTCAAACCTTGGGCAGCACAACAAAGAATGAGACACCACCAGAATCACATGAAAGAAATTACAAGACCCCAACAACAAAGAGGATGACAAAATAGGCCAAATAGCCCCCAAATTCGGGAGGAGGACTGACACCTCGCAAAGTGGGAGTCGCAGTGACAACTCCTGGGCGACCTTTACCAAAGAGATAGGTCTCTGTAAAGTTTTCCGACCCACTACTGCCGGAAGGTCAAGGAAGTTGGGGGGTGACACGAAAAAATACAAAGGCTCGTTCCAATAAATTTAAAGTCAAATATGTGAATCTTTTAATAATTTGGTTTATTGCTAGAGCTACACACTTATATACAGATATTACATTAGCACTGTGTGATAATTTCTACAGGAAACAAGATCAGATCAAAGTAAATACAAACATGAAAGAAACATATAATTAGTCACATATGATCAGATCTGTTTGTACCTGGAGCAGCCCCAGTGCCAATGCTCACTGTGCAAAGAACAAATAACAGAAAACCCGCGTTAATACAAATGATGAGGAATTGCAGAATGTATTAAATAATTATCAGGATACAAAAACAAAAAATGAAATGTTGCTAAAATTCCTTCTACATAAAAACCCATGTATTAGATAAGTAATTTTTCATGCAGGGAAAGGAATATTTAAAAAAAAAAAAAAACGCGAGTAAAATAGAAGAAAGAGGAAACTCACAGCCACAGTTACTAACAGAGGGTGCAGAGACATGGCATTCAGAGGGCAGAGCCAGGGCTTTAGTAACATTCAGAGTGACACCAAATTGGGCACTGTTTTTAAAGGCATCACAGAGACACTGAGCGTTGGTTTTCAGCACAGTTTTGAGCCCAGAACAACAGGTTCCTTCGGGCTTCTTGGTGGTGCTTCCACTGGTCACAAATGACAGGCAGTCCGCCATGTTGAGCACCAAACTGGAACAATCCACTGCGGGGGCCGGCGCCGCGTGGGCGGCGGAGTGGACTGAGGTGGCAAAAGCGGCCCAGAGGAACAGCATGCAGAAGAGTGAGAGTTTGGACGGTGTGCAGAAGAACAGTGCCATTGTTGGGAGACTTGTTTTGGAGAGAGGGTGTTGAAAAATGAAATTCAGGAAATAGAAAATGAAAAGGTAAGAAATTTGAAGGTTAACGAGAGTTTATTTATGGGTGGAATTTGGTCGGGGTAGGTTGTGTGGGATGGGGGTACTAATGGTGTTAAATGATGGGATCGAATGTGGGGACACGTTTTTTAGGGTGCTTGAGTTTGAGTAATGACGTTCTAGAATTTTTTTTTATTATTTTTAAAAAGATTTGAATGTTATTAGAGATCGTAATAAAGTTACGAGGTTAATAGGTGATTTAGTAAAATTTAAGAAGAAAAATGGATGATTGTAAGAATTCTCCTAGAAATTTAAAAATACAAATAAGATATTTGCATCCAAGTCCTTGGAGAAAACAATATTTCGTGAAGGGTTATTTATTTTCAAGGTTTTCAATTCTCTCCAAAGCAAGTTGTTCACTTGGGAAACTTATTTTCTATTTATATAGCATTTTTTAATTATTTTTAGAAGGGAAAAAATAGTATAAAGACTTCCCGGCAAAGTACTACATGCTTGGCGTGCAAGACTAGATGAAAAATCTACTTTCGGGAGTAAGATCCCGTTTGATATATGGTCAATGGTTAAAAATAATAGATAAAATTTATCCTATTTAGTTTGAATAGATTGATGTCTAAATATACTTTTATCGAATAATAATTTAAGCAAAAAATGAGAAATTTTTTTTATCCTCAAACAGAGGAGGCTAAAAATATTTGTTCTGATAAGGATTCAATCAATTTTTTTTTTAAAGACAAATACACATTTTAAGAACACCAATTGTTTTCTCTTATACTATTTCATACTGCTACTTCCTTTCGTCGCGCTACCATCCCCTAGCAATCAAAACCACCCCAAATCAACTATCTAGACTTTATGGAATAACCTTCGTTGCTCCACCCATCATCTACCAATCCAAAAAATTAATAACACAAAATCTAAAATCTTTCGCACTCGTCATCTCCACTATGTATCTTCAATCGTGTATTACGCTTCAAATCTCTGCTCGATTCAGTTTTTCAAATGATTTGATTTAGGATTGAAGAAGATGAAGATTTTTATTTTACTTTTTTCTCTTTTAGTTTTATTAATTACTTTTTTTCATTTAATTAAGAATAATTGGATAGTTGTTTCTCTTTTTTTAAGAAAATGTGACTTTTTCCATTCTTATACCTAGCTGAACAAAACAGGATAATGATAACTCTATTAATTGGATAACTATTATTTAAATAATTTTTATCCAGATAAACAATTTTATCCACAAAAACAAACATGGCCTAAAGGTAGACGCCATTGATAGCCAAACGAAAACGTTCATAATATTTTGTTAAAAACTTTGAATTAAGAACTGTAAAATGTGTTGAACTCCTACCACGATAAGCTTTTGAATAGTATATTATATGGCTTGTGGAGACATTTGTATCAATCCTGACATTCTAGTTTCTCCATATTTTATGCGCGTTGTTTCTCTAGTATCAACACTCCCTCTTCAGTTTTATCTTGGGATCCCATTTTTGGTGTTTTTTTAGCCCCGACTGGCCTTTAAGTGGATCCCGGAAGGTAACATGGTCATAACTAATACAATGGCACTTGATTTATGTGGATGCTAATCTATATATGAAATGTGGATGAACGAGACACTTAATGCTAAAACAGGTAATAGTAGAAGTAAGTAACGGCTCAACTACAATGCAAAACAATAATATATTTATTATAAATATGCTCCTATGTAATTATACAAGATGTATTGTTCGAATATAATGTTGCTGCATATCTCCGTATATGATTGCAATATTCGGAATATGATGTTGTTATCAACGTGGAATGCCATTGAAAATATTGTCATATGTAATTATGACACATGCATGTTGCACAGAATATATTATGGCATTCATGTCTGCATGCATGTAATATGCATGAATCTAAAAGAAATGAACATTCATAATTCGTAAAGGAAAAGATAAAAAATTATTTTTTTAAAAAAAAGTGGTTTGCAAATACTAAAACATGACATTTAGAATGAGATGATAACTTTGAATTGCTCTACATGTGTATTGTAATATTTGGTGCCTAGATAGATATATTTATTGTAACGACTATGAACTTTCTTCTACAGACCTCTCATCCAAAAGCTATTCCATATGTCGTTAGCATACGTACTGTTCACTTGGGGTTTCATCCTATAATGAATTTCTTTCACGTCTCCAGCAATTCAAATTCTTGACCTTCCCCTTTAAAAAGAATTTTACAGAGAATGCTGGTATCAATTGGGATCGCTAAAAACGTAAAAGAAATCCAGTTTGAAGCACAACTTTCAGTGGACAATACAATACATATGCTAACGGTGCAGGGAATAGCCCTTGGGCGATAGGCTTATAGGAGAAAGTCTGTAGTCGTTACAGCTCAATTAGTACCAGCATTCACCATAAGTTCTTCTTAAGAAGAGAGATCAAGAGTTCAAATCGTTGAAAAATCAAAAGAAATCCATTATGGGACGCAACCTCTAGTGGATAATACGTAAGCTAATGATGCACAGAATAGCTCTTAGGGCGAGAGGCCTGTAGAAAAAAGTATGTGATTGATACACTTGTTGAAGCTGACTGTCACTATGGGTAGTTAAGGATAGGAAATTTGGGGTCTGGCACCCGTATATGGACGGTGTCACTGGGTATCCCGATGGCTGAGGGATTGCAAATCGGCAAAGGCGAGCGAGACAACGCCTATTTTGTGATTTTATATGATGGTGGAGTATTATAGTGTGCATGTTATTGACTATATTGATATTTGAACTCGTATGTTACACCATAGTAGAATTTGGGGGCTAAAGAAAAAAGACGAATAAGTTGTGAATCTCAAAACAAGTAAATATATTGATAAATGTGTGAATTCTAGTAACGAAATCATAACAATATAAAAGATATATACACACGTTCAGTACAACTGTACTTAAAGTATTCAATCATATAGTTGTATATTGTAGGTGTGACAATACATATACTAGAGGTTGATACTTTCTCCAGATAACGATACAATTATATACTTAGTACTTGATCGTAGTTTAGTGGGTCTATCGCCAAAAAAATCTGAAGAAATATTATAATTGATTGTAAAGAATGTATTTAAATTTTGGAAATAGCAAAATATATATTATAATGTTAATTCATAACCGTCTTTCGCTCTCTAGTTTAAATAAATATTATATAGCAACTTCTAAATTACTTTTTTTTCGTTAATTATTAGAATAACATTAAAAAAATGTGTTATTTTAGTATAATAGGACTAAAGTTAAATAAATGATTTTAAAGTTAAATATTTATTTTTTGTACGATTTTATGATATTGTTAAATAATTTGAAAATTATTTTCACGAAAATGTCAAAGCTGTTTGATAGTATTCTTTATTTTGTTTTAAAAAATTGGCAGTCAACAATCAAATGCACAAAAATTAGAATGGGGTGCTACATGCTTAACACTAGTGAGATGGTAGTGCGGTCATTGTCATGTTGTCAAATGAAATTGAAATTTATTTTTATTCATTGAACAATATAGAAATAACTTCTCTAGACCTAGATTGATGTTAAGCACTACTAATGTTAAGTACATTATTCTTTGATTTAGAAATTTAGAGTTCAAAAATCAAAGGAAAAACTCGAGACCATCGTTGACTTATCTTGTTAGTTAGTTAGTCTTCAACATTTTCAAAAACATGATGTTTGTTTTGTAGAGTTTAAAAGTATGATAAATTTGTCAAGTATATTTTTTATTCATATTTCGTATGATTCACAACTTACTATTAACTTATTATTCACACATTACATAAGATTCATGACTTATAAACACTTAAAAATAATTTCAATACTACCAAATATATATTAAGCTTAAAAAGTTTACTAATAAATATATAAATTTTAAGATAAATAATTTTTTATTGTGAAAGTTTAAAAACCAAAAAAAAATGTAAATCAACCCCCAAGTCAACGAGGAGATTGGATGGTGTTTTACAGCTTGACAAATGATTGGTCGGATATCCTCGGATTTGCTTTCTGTCCATCTGTCAATTTACGCGGCGCAAGTTCGACTTTCAAGTTTTCAACTTTGGATTTCAAACTAGTCAATTTTAGTCGTTATAACCTTGTAAGGCGTGTGATTATCGAGATAATGTACAAAATAATTAAAAAATTGTGATTCTTTTATATTTAGTTCTAAAATAATTTTTAAATTATGAATTTTATAAAATATGTGAATAATAAATAAATAGTAAATTATAAATTTTACGAAATGTATAGATAAAAATATATTTGATTAGTAACAAAACAAATTTTTGAAAACATCACACGATCGATAACTAACCAAAGTACTAACTATTGTTGTTGAGATAAAATCAAGCATGTCGTTAAATAGTACTTTCTCTGTCTCACAAAGATATACTCGTTTTCTTTATTTATCTGCCCCAAATTATATGTCACTTAATTTATAGAAAGTGTATTAATTTTTTGTTTTTCCTAATATACCCTTATTTAATTTACATTGTTATCAACTCAAATAAACTTAACATATTCCAATTATAATAAAAAATTACATAAATTTATTCACGTATTTACTTAAGTAGACAGTCAATAAATTCTACCTTGTCTAGAAACACTCATCCTCCAATAACAAAGTCAACAATTGATTTCATTATTGTTTTAATGTAATGCAATTCAATTTCATTTATATTCCAATTGTAATTTAATGAGCATTTAAATTTATTAGATTTATGAATAACTAATATTAAATGGGGGGCATAATAGAAAAAGTGTGTGAAAATTTTATAATTTCAATTACATTAAAAGAGATTTTTTAATATATGTAAAAAAAGAAACGAGTATATCTTTATAGGACAGTAGGAAGTAAATACTACGCCCATATATTGAATCAATATTCAAATTAGTTAAAAATATGAATTCAAAAGTAAAAAGAAGAAAAATACATATATTACAGTTAGAGTAATGATCTCTTTTCTATGGTGATGAGAAGTTATAAAGGCCACAAAACACTATGGCGGGGAGAAGATCATTTCTCATTGCAGTTAACTCTCTAACTGGTTCCTAGGCTGTGTCAGAGCAATAAATTTCAGCTGCAACATGCAAATCAAACTTACCTAATTAATAATGTGTTAAATTCGATTGTATCATTGAACATGAACCAAGTTGTATGACCTAAGCGGGCATATCGGAAGTGAGCACTTCCAATGCACCTTCCAAATACTGAACAAATATGACGTATTAAGATCTGTATGACAAAATTTCTAATAAAAATTATAAATTTTACGAAATATATGATTAAAATTAATTGTTTATTTTAACTTTAATTTTTTAATATTTTTTTAACTATACTAATCAAGGCTTAATTTCTCACACATACCCCTTTATTCGATTGACAAATAAATAAATAAATAGAAAGTTTGCAAATAATTACCACTTAATATATAAGTTTTCATCTATCGATTTTACCATTATTATTTTCGTTTTGATATTAACATTCTATCACAATCTTCATTTTTTGTTGGAAAACCGAGTCTAGGCTAGAAATTTAACAAAATAAAATAAGTCAATTCACATTCTAACTTCAGGAGTATTCAAAAAGGTCTCGTAACATTAGTATCTTTGGTTTCATATTCAAGAGTACAACAAATTAACTTTGAATGTCACACTCACGTTAGTCCTCATGTGATCTAGTTGTATATGAAAACATAGTATCTTTTGGGTCAATATATATATTTTTCTTCACTTTGAATTTGGCGTGGCTATGATTTTGATTGATGGATCCCACGAGACCCAAATAGTGATTAGTGGTGGTGTAATGGTCCACCATCAAAACGAGAATATTTTATTTCTCCATATCAACTTGGCTAACTTTATGATATACTCACTCCTTTTAATCATTGTTTTGACAAATTTTTGTTTAGTCAAAATCGCCAAATATATTTTGATATGGACCACTCAAATATAATAATTTATAATTAGTCGGGATATATGTACAATATAATTTATTTTTATTTTTATTTTATTTGGAACGGTAGAAAAGATAATTTTTTAAAAAAATAAATAAATTCATCGATATTTAATAGTCGATCTATTTTTGAAAACTCAGACGATGAGACCTGGACTTCTTGAAGGCTGCTTAAGCCAATTTAATGCAAACTAAAAAGATTTGAGCCATTGTTCCTATAACTTAATACTTAAGGTATTGTTTGACACAGATTAAAAATTTATTTTGGTTTTTTTCGGCCGATATTTTTTACTTTTCAACCCACTTTTAACATGAAAAGTCAACAATTTCAACTCAAATAAATCAATATTGATCAAATAAACCAAAAATTGGTTTATAAACTAGTTGATAATATCTGTCAAACGGGCCCTAAAAATCTCTACATCGAACTTTAATACTTTCGAATTGGACATGGAGAACAGACCTCAAAGAATATTTATGTAATTTTGAAACGAGAAGCCATGCTATGTAATAATCAATTACTTCGAAAAAATGTCTATGCATTTATCTCTTTTTGAAAAAGGTTTTAAGGCAGTTTTAATAATCTGCTGAAAGCCTGAAACATGATAATAATTTGATATAAAAGCGTGGTTGTTATGATTTGTGTAAGTGGGCTTGAAACCTTGAAGGTCATATTTAGATCTAAAAGCGTGGTTGGAGAAGGGCCCTCAAGGCACGCCATATGCCACCTTTCGGTGTATTTTGCTACAAAATAATAAGTGCAACTTTTATGTTAGCTAGTCACCATAAAAAGTTCTTAGCCCTTATATTATTCTCCAATTTTTTTTATTTTTATTTATATTTTACATCTTTTTTTATTTTCTTTCTTTCATGCAATTGCTTTGACTAATAATTAATATTCTTTGGCAAAGCCAAGAAACTTTTCAATCATTAACTCAAATAATTATTAATACACGACACTAAAGAATAAACGATCAAGACTTAAAGAGATTACATGAAATTAATAACTTCACAGTTTAGTATATTACTTATAAGTAATAATTAAGTTTAAAATAAGTAATTTTTATTAGTGAGAAGTTAAAAATAAATAAGTACTTATTTTAATAGTTGTATAAAAACAGAACAATACATGTGTTATGTAGTCTTTTAAACCTTTCATCAATATATATTTATGAATATCAGTCTCGTTATATACTTTTCACATCGCTTTTTATCGTAATATTACGCAAAAAGATAAATAATTTCATTAATTTGGAACATATTGTGATAAAACATCGCCGTACCCATATAGAAGTATAAAGTACGACAAATTTTGGATCATGTCAATTAAGTCATTCTATAATGGGAAAAATTGATAAATGTGAATAATTAAAGTGGCATTTTAAGAAATAACAAAATATTATACAATTTACATAAATCATGTTATATATAACTATAATTTTTAAAAAGATTATATTATGTAATCCATTTGGTATGTGGCCTAATATAATAAGTTTATAAGGTAACAATGTGATAAATTTATGATTATATTTTTTGTGTGTATAATCTATCTTCACAATGTTGCTGTTTCACACCAAAACTAACTATGTGGTCGATAATCTAAATTGTGTGTGGGAAGTTTAGCAAATATACTCACATTAAAAAATAACTCGTTGAACATTACATGTACCACGCTTGGCTAAACATTATTTACAATAAGTTTACAGTATCGATAAATAGAGGTGACATGAATGGAATCCATTGTCACATGCTAGAAGTTTATTGAAATATTAAAGAAAAAAAAAATCATAACGAAAGTCACTCGTCACATTAGCAATCACACAACAAAGGTCACAAAACACCAATAAGGATCGCATGTACTTGAAATTGAGGTATTCACAGTCATACCATAGAAATCACATGGTATTAATGTGGGTCACACTAAAATTTTCTACCGAATATTATCATAAATTAGATATAGAACCACATAATAAGAGGAGAGAATAATCGAATGCCACACAATAAATGTAACAATAGTACTGAAGTGAAAAGTCACAGTCATAATTCAAACATGACACGTCACACTAAAGGCAGGGTTATTTGAATTAATTTATTTTTTAAATATTTGTTTTTATAAAATATTTATTAATGACCTTATTTCTCAAAATAAAACATTATGGGGTGGGTTAGCATTCTAATCGCCAAAACTTGCTTCCAATTATAGGCTCATTCAGGCCAACATTGCTGGACCTATGAGCCTTCTTGGGCCATGAAATTTTTGGTCACCACTCAAAATTTATGGGTTATTCCAGACCCATTACTACTCATCATATTACACCCCTATGCAATATCAGAAAATATCACTAATTCTCTCTCTCTCTCTCTCTCTCTCTCTCTAATTACGCTTCAACCTCTAATAAAAGAGGCTAAATTTCCTATTTTCCTATTGCCACATTTCGGATGAGATGTGGTCGTCTTTCATTTTTTACCAATTTTTTTTCTTTTCGTTTTCTGTTTGAACAACGTCATAGCAACGTATACCGTTTCCAACCTAATTCCTTTCGTCCAAAACACAACAACATTTCAACTTTTGTAGCCCAATACGTCTTCTTCTCTCGATTTCTTCCCAAAATCCCGTTTGCTTGGTGATTGTTCTACATTATTTCAAAGCCAGATCCTTAATCTATATCTAAAAATCCCTTATCCAAATTCGTGGACAAAGCATAGAAACTGTAACAGATAGGGGAAAAAGCTAGATTTCCTAAGAGTGGTAGTCTGACACTCGGTCTTTGATTCACCCTTTTGTAGATTTTATTGTTTAGTAAATGATTTCTATCGGTGATTTCGAGAACTTCTTTGCAGATTTGATTGGTAGGTTTGTAATCGATTTACCCCTATTCAAATTAAAGTGTTGTTCTTACAATCCTAAAGATCTAGATAAATACTTTCATAATGCCGCCCAGCATTATTACCTATTGGAAGAATGGATTCTACCAATATCAAGCAAGCCTATTTGTAATCTATTCCACAACCTCTCGGCCATGAAACATTGCGAATGATTGAGATCAAAGGATAGTCATTAGGAACTACTTCCTTTGGTGAACTGCATAACTGGGTCATGAAAACATTAAAGAAACTTTGCAACCAACTTAAGTTTCTCAAGAAAATCAATACCACCAGTCAAAGGCTTGTAAGCGGCCAGACCTAAAGATCAAATTTCAGCATGACGTTAAAACCTGTGATTGTCCATACAAGAAGAAATACCACAAGAAAAGGTTCAAATTTCACAGCAAAAAGTTCTCCAAAACCTTCTCTCGAAAGAGACGATTCTTCAAAAGAAAGTTCTCAAAGAAAAAGGGGTGATCGATGTTTTATTTCAAAACAAAAAGGTCACTTTGCAAAAAATTGTACTCAAGTAAAGGTCCTTAATCGAATCTATGCAGCAACATAAGTAGATCTTGACGATGCAGATCTAAAGTTAGTCTTTTCTGGAGAAGACGAACAGGCCATGAGACTGTCTTTGTTCTTGGGACTAATTTCGATATTGGCACTGAGAAAGATTCTGATGGTTTAGATAAATGCTATGGAATGCAGGTGATCAACTTAAGCCTTCCGATTCCCATAATTAGTGTCAAAATATTTCCAGGGAAATACGAACGGCCAATCACTGTCGCAAGATTATTTGACACATGAGCAACATGTTCAATTTTAAATCTAGCTGTTCTTCCAGCAGCCATGTGGAAAACCCACCACTAGATTTTCCAGGCAACAAATAATGAACATTTCTCTACCGAGATTGTTGTGCAGAAACTCCATACCATCACAGATATGCTGGTCTAAGATTGTTGTGCAGAATCTCACACAAATTTCCTCACCAAATGTACTAATCCGTTATGAAAAAACCTAGACTTCTTCATATCCTACCCTTCAAGCGAGTCGAGATGGACATGTCAACATTTCCAAAGATGCCTTCTTTCAAACAAAAATAAATCTCCAATTCTCAGTTACTCCTATGGGTAGAATAATTTTCAAACTTTGATTTTGACGTCAAACACATAAAAGGACCCACAAACCTCCTTCCAAATTTTATCTCCCGTCCAAAAATGTTTCCTATGCATACCATATTTGTTATCTGTATCATGAGACAGTTCACCTCTTCTTTTCTAAGATCTTTTCCAAAATTGAGTCCATCCCAAGAACTCCACACACTCATTACAACCAAAACACTTCAGTCTAGGGCAAAAGAACTTATGCTCAAATACCAGTTCATTGTCATTCACCAAACAGGAATTGAAACACTTGGTGGTCTTGGATTTCATCCAGACTATCCTTTTTTTACCTTGTTTCACATCATACTGCATCAAGCAGTATCCAAATTTTACAATGAACTTCTGTGCATTTTATGGTATTTATTAGAGCTTTTTCAAATTGGCATTGGTTTTAATATTTGTGAATGCCTTGAATGGTTTAAAGAAATCACTTTTAGAACTTTTGACAAAAAATTATCCTTTCCAAGAAGCACATTTTAAAGCAAAAAAAAAATTCTTTCGATAGTTTCATCCTATTTGTCATTGGATAAAAATGTTTGAAAGTTTTGCTTTAAAATTTTGAGATCTCAGGACTTTTCAGAAAAAATGTTTATCCAAATATGAATACTTAATTTTTCAGAGACAGTTTTCTCACTGATACAGGATTATATGAATACTTCTCGCATGTCAATGAATATGCAATCCAGTCTTTCAACCTTTATCGGGAATGGAAATGTTATCCAAATGAATTTTGAGAGTTTCAGAAGAAGATGGCCAAAATCAATCAAATCATTCCTCCCCAAATTTGGCCAAAACATAGAAGATGATGCTCCATAGGAATCACTGCCACTTGAATATTTGAGAAAAAATCAACAAGACATCAAAGTATACATGGAAGGTCAGTGCAAACTTTTTGAAGGCTTCTTTGACACCTATCTGACAGAGTACCGTGAACTTGATATGACCCATTGGAACCAGCTGTCACTTGGAAGACCACACTAGAGCCTTGGAAAAGCAGCCAGGTATCCCAAAGTCACTCCAGGATGACAAAAACTCAAAACCATGTGGCAAAATTTTGAACAACAACTTGACCAGAAACAAGAACATGAGACAGAACATGGAAATTGATAAACTAGAACCAAGTAACATGAACATGATAAACTACAACGAAAGTGTGTTTTAGGACTCTCAAATTCCATACGAATTTGATCCATCAGACCCCAGTGACCTTGAACAATTACAATATAAATTATTTGTGGCATGTCTTGACACTCAAAAGTCTCCTCGGTAGAAATGCCAATGATTATTTTATGACTCAGATGACTCAGAAACACCTGCCTCTACAGCAAATCTTGAGACCCCTTGACCAAGATTATTTTACGCAATATTGGTGCCACTTATCCAGATTACTTTATCTATTATTGCTATTGATTGAGCTACGTGTCCAGAGTCTTGTCAGAATGCTTTTGAATTATTGTCCTTGTAAAATAAATGTGTTCTAAGTGTCTGACGTTTTATGGAGCCTCCACTCTATTTAAAGAGGCATCCCTTCAGTTGTAAATTAGAAGTTGCAAAAAAATAAAATCTTTGTTTATATTACTATGTCTTTCTAAGTCCTCCCGGCCCGCCCTTAGTTTAAGAAAAGTTGTGATAATCTTAAGATAAATAATAGGAATAAGAGTTGAGTAGTATCTTAAAAGTATGATTTGCATTTGCTTCTCTGAATATCTTCTGCATGAGAAAAAAGAATTACTACAAACCTTATGATCCGATACAGAGATTTGATGATTTCTGTTCTGAAAGACAAGCCCGTGTTGATACCCATTAGAGGCTGTTTTAGGGCTACAATACTGGAATAAAGTAAGATCATCACACCCCCGCTATTTGGGTCTATAGGAAATATCTCCTCTGGACCCTTTAAGGTCTTCTAGGAACAAGGTTTATCACGATAAAAGAAAATTGCATTTGGATAGAGTGAAATCAATTTTTTTTTCCTGGGATTTTTTAACACCTTCTTTAGATTTGAATCATGCACCATTACTTGGTTATAGAACTAAACCAAAAATATACGTGGATGGACATGGTATTACAATATTACTGGTTCAACTCAGTTTTTAAAAAAATCAAATCAATTTGGTTTTTGTTCATCCCAAATTTTGAAGGAATGTTCACATGAAATTTTAAAACAAACTACGAACTAAAATTGTAAGCGCACGTTTGAATTTGCTAAAAATTAGATTTTTTTACAAAATTTGATAAAATGTGTGATATAAAAGTTGATAAAATTTATGTGTGATTAAAATTAATTATTAAATTTAATTTTAATTTTTAACAAAATTTTAAGCTATCAAACAGCCTAAGATTGTTTGAAAGCTAATAACGAAGAAAGAGTGCAAGTCCAATTTCATTTAGATGACTTCTAAGTAAAAATCTTCAATTAGGGTGAAATATGAAGACTTATAGTAGTGATTGAATATGATCTCATTAGGTTTCATCGTCAGTTTGAACTTGTCTATGATGAATTTCACTGAGGGCAAAATTTTATTAGTGTGCTTTGACAAATATTTAGTCGTAATTTTGTAATTATTTATTTTTTTGCTTATTTAAAAATATGATGGAAAAATGAGTCTTTTTACTATCTTTTAATGGATTTTTGTACGGAAACCATTATAAAAAACAAGACGTGCTAATTAATAAAAGATTGGAGATAAGAATGCGATACCATTATATCAATGTTTTAAAAACCAACCCGGATATCGACATGGAAAAGTGAAATGGTCAAAGGTCAAAGGGTCGAACCGGAGTTGACCCGGTGATCTTTAAAAAATTAAAAATTAAAAATAAGTTTTTAGAAATCACAAAATTGCTCAAAAGTAAATTTTTTTTTGTTTTTTCATTCTTTTTAATCCATTTCATGCAAGGAGATAGATGAATTTCAATGGTTAGTTACAATTAATTGTGGAAAAAAAATAATTTTTAAACTAATAAAATCGAGAACAGTTCAACGAGTTTCTCAAAACCGGGCAGGTCGACGAGTTTTTGGGCGGGTTTTTAAATAGAGAGTTTTTCTGCATAATCAGCCCAATTTTGAGACCGGTTCCCGGTTTTACTGGTTGAACGGGGCGGGGCGGATAACACTTATATATATATATATATATATAGGAGAACCGTTGAAAATTTCATGCACACATTTTTTCGCCATTTTTTCTTTCCAATTTTGGTAAGTTTTGTCATAAATGCTACGTATGCCAATTTCTTTCTTTGCATGTTTCAGCAGAAAACGAGGTATGTTTTCTTTAATTGGTTTCACACATTGATTGTTTATTTATTTTTCTTTTTTCTGCAAAAAACGAAGTGTAACATTTATAATATTATATATGATAAATGCAACAACTTTTTAGATTATTTAATTGGTTTCACACATTGATTGTTTATTTTATTTTTTTCTCTTTTCCTGCAAAAAACGAAGTGTAACATTTAATATTATATATGATAAATGTAATAATTTTTTAGATTCTTTAATTGGTTTCACACATTGATTGTTTTATCTTACAAAAAACAAAGTGTAACATTTAATATTAAATGATAAATGCAACAAATTTTCAAAAACGCGTTGGATTCATTATCTTTTTCTTTTTTTGTATGAAACCGTCGTATTCAAACAATTTATTTGTTTTCTATTTTTTGTTAAAATAATTTCGGTAAATTTTTTTTATATTTTTTTACTGTGTGTTCGGATACTGTTTTGTTTGTCTTTTTTTTAAAAAAAAGAATTAAAATAACTTTGCGAAATGCACTCAAATATAGATAAATGCAATAATTTTTCAAAAACTAACAATTGGACTCATCATAAACCGTCTTTTTGCTTTTCATGTGGTATTTGAACAGTTTAATTGACATTTTTGAAGGAGAATCACTACATCGATCTGCGTGTGATTGTGCATTTGGAAATTATACTTCGTTTTGTAAAATTGTAATTGTGTTTGAGTTATATATATGAGATTTATTCATAATTCACTTTTAGATCACGATATTGTTTTGTTTCTTGCACTGACGTTTTGTTCATTATATAAAAATTGATGAGTTCTTTTATTTTTTGTACGGCTAAAATCAAATGAAGGACATTTCACAACAATGGTTCATTTGTTTAATCTCACCAGCAAGGTGAATCCAACGAAAACACAGTGGGCTTTGAAGGTGCGCGTCATCCGCCTGTACGAGGTTTTGGCTTACGGTAACGCAAATGAGACCTTCAGTCTAGAGTTTGTTTGCCACGACAAAGAAGTAAGTCATAATTGTTTCCAAATTTTTGTTAAAATCATTTCAGTAAATTATTTGCACTTTCAAATTTTTTTGATATCATTTTTTAAAAATTTTTACTGTGTGTTCGGATACTGTAATTTTTTATATTAAAATAGTTTTGCGAAATACACTCAAACATGGATGTTCAAAATCGTAAGATCTGTTCATTTAATTTATCCTGTTGTACATATTCTGTTTTTTTTTTTTTTTTAAATGCAGCTAGATAGTTAAGCGCTTTTTAATTTATTTTTTTAACGATTACGATTTTTAATTTAATTTTTATAAATTTCATCATATATACACATTTTCATATACGCATTTTTAGAAACAAAACAGTTGTGTATACACATTTTTATTTTACATAAATAATTGAAATAGTTGTTGGTTTTTATTTATGTTTATTATTACCGTGTAATTTCAATTTACTTTTTGAACTGTATTTGTCATTTCTTAGCTGTTATTTTGTAGTTTAAATTTACTGTTACAGTTTAATATTCCGTGAATTTCAATAATGATTTAGAAATTATTTAGATTGTACATGTTCATATCCAGTTTGATCTGTTACATCAACTAAGTAATTATTTACCGGCACTACAATAGCAGGTCGGACCTCATCCCAAGGAAGGTCTTACTTCAGATCGGATCTCATCCCTATCTATGTCTTACTCCAGGTCAGACCTCATCCCAATGAAGGTCTTACTCCAGGTCGGAGATCATTCCCATCCAGGTCTTACTCCAAGTTGGAAGATCTCCTATCCAGGTCTTGCGGTTAAGCTCACGTCATCAGTATGGCATGTCTTCTCATATGTCAGACGTCAGACTTGACCTGTCATAGCAACCAATATTTCTTCACGCCCGTCGTGGAGGTCTTACCGAATTATTGAAGAAGGTCCTACTAGGAAGGTCCTACCTATCCAATGTGGTGAGGGACCTCCCTACCTATGGAGGTCCTACCATATGAGGTCCTACCTCATCAGTTCTTACCCGACCTATTTTAGGTCAGACGTCAAGCAGCAGTCAACCAGTATTATGCTATTGTCATCAATGGCACGTTTTCTCAAATGTCAGACGTCAGATCAGCCGTCCATTACAGATATGTCACTTCACATTGAATTTCTATAAAGGAGATGTCATGTAAGCATTAAATGCCTAGCTTGGCATTTAATGCATGTAATCATCACATATTTTCCTATAAATAGGAGGCATAAATGTCCAACAATTCGAATATTCAACTGCTTAATAAAAGCATTCTTACAAAGATTATACAATCAGGTCTTTCTACATATATTTACCTATCTGCCACTCATTATGGTCATATCTGACCTCAACACTTATCTTCAAGTTGGCTAGAAATCAGTGCAAACCATTTTCCAATATCAACAATACATTTTCTAATTTTCAGACTGTATATTGCTCTATCTTAATATTGTTTCGTACTTTAAAGTTACTTTTACAGTTGATATTGCTTGTGTTTCATCTGTCTTTTAGTACAAGTTAATATAATTTTTTTTTCTTGATTCCTACTTTTTCTGAGTTTTGATGAAAATTAATACAATTCTGTTTTTGTAATTTGTTGTTATTGTATTAACATGTTGCTTCTAGGGTGAGCGTATTCACGCGTCCATAAAGCAATCGTTGATACATATCTTTAAGCCTTTGCTTCGGGAGGGAGCTCTTTATATGATACGACGTTTTATTGTCGGGGTCAATAACTTGAAGTATAAAACTATCGACCATAAGTATAAAATCAACTTCATAACCAAGACTCACATCTATGAGATAGGCGATGATAGGTTCTCTAACCACATTTTTCAATTCAAGACTTTCAATGACATTCTATCTTCGACAAATCTCGATTGCACTGAATTGTTCGGTAATACTTGATAACATACATATTTTTTTACGCAAAATAAGGTGTTATATAAATTCTTATTGTTATTACATTTTGTTGTCAAATTTACTGAATAGTTTGCTAAATACAACTAACATATATGCAAAAAGACATCATTGACGAGGTTGTTGCCAAAGATATCTCGAAAACTAAGGAACTGTCTGGACGAACCACATATATTGTAATCAACAATATGCTTGTTATGTGCAATTTATTTACTGAAATTAATGTTTATACACAAATGTAACAAATATTTCTTCTCGGTTCAAGTAATTAAATTGAAAATAGTCAACACCGTGCATTGCACGAGTAATGCACTAGTAAGTATAATAATGAATAAAAATTATGAACTTTTTATACAATTTAAATATGATGTACTTATAAAAAAATATGGTTTGAATATATTTCACCTTAACAAAATTAATTTTAGGAACAATATACCAAATTAATTTTCGTTTTGATATATCCAAACTTTAATTTTGTAAACTTTTAGGTGCAAACCACTTGTTACACACTCAAACTTTGACCAGTCCTTATCCACTAAAGCTAAACCCGAAAGGATCAACCGTCACCGAACCCGACACGAAAACTACAGGTCAGACCCGGATCCGACTAAAAGCGAGCGCCACTTCGCCTCTTTCCCGCCGCCGCCGCCGCCGCAGTACATGAACTAATAGAACAATTTATACTTGGCGTAATTGGAGTACAATGTTCAATCTCAAATCAATTATTAAGAGGTAAAAATGCATTTTACATGTTACATTTGATTTTTGTATATCCAGAATTCCGTGGATAATATATATCTCGATCATCGGCTACACACACGCGTTAGTATATATTTTAGAAATTGAAAGAAAATTGGATTTTTGACATGGATCCTTTTACCTCACTTTCCTTGGTCCGTTGTTATGTAGCTTAAGTGTTTGTAAAAATGTTTCAGTGTGCTCTTCATTTATTTTTCTCTTTCTCAAGTTGCAAGTGAAGATTTTTGAGGCTTTAGTCAGGTATAATTACATCGTGGAATTTGGCTTTTGACTTGGAATGCAAGTATAAGAAAAAAAATTGAAAATTGATTCAGGTTCTTGCAGCATGTCTGGCCAGGTTTTTAAGCTTCTTTCCCAGCAGCATGTCCCTGTGTGTTGCCGAGAAAAACAGCTAGAGAAGACACTTTTCTGCATGACCAAACATCTTGTTATTAGTATTCTTCTTGGATGACAATTGACAATTCTACACTCAGTTCCTACAAAATAATTATTGTTTAGATTGATTTATTGGGTGCTACTTTATCTCTGAAAGAGATTCGTGATCATTTATTTATATGAAATGATCATGATTTTTGGTTTAGATTAGAACTAAAGCTCTTTCATGCATTAGCACTTGTATGCCAGTCCTGTGCTTGTGGAATATGATCATACTTGGCTCTCAATCCTATTTTCTTATTTCAAATGTCTTCATGAGGGGTGTTGTGTCCTTATGCAGAGAATCTTTGATTTGGTATGATTGGTTTGTAAGAAGCATTTCCACTCCTTCGTTTTTATCAGAAGTCACTTCGTTGGCGAGTTTTATTTGCCATGATGGATGTGTTAAGTCGAGGAACTATAAGTTGGAGAAATTTCTCCCACTATGTTCCCATGGATCTCTTTTGTCAAACACTTCAACTGTTAAAAGATCGTATATATTTGAGCCACACAGTATTTATTTGAAGCTGGGACATGCTAGACATATGAGTAATGCATCAATTGAGCTGAAGACTGATGAAGATGTCGTCAGATTTAACATTGGAAATCAGATTGCTAAAGGAGGATCTCAAAAGAAAGGAAAGAAGACTTCGAAACGGGTTAAAATATCGAGGAAAGCTAAGCTAAACGAACTTAGGTTCTTCAGATTAAAAGCGAAGAAGAAAATGAATTCTCCAAATCCAGAAGTCAGAATAAGATACAAACTTGAAAAGGTAAGTGAACTAAACCTTGTAAGTAGCTTTGAAGAAAGAAAAAAAAAAAGGGAAAGATGCCAGCTCAATGCAGTTGATGGAACGAAGTTCTGGGATTTTGTTTTATGCTTGTGCCTTGATTTTGTTACTATGACACCTTTTCTTTCAGGCTAAAAGAAAGGAAGAATGGTTGATTGAGAAACTGAGGAAATATGACGTACCTAAAGCACCACAGGAAATGTATGATCCTGAGATATTGACTGAAGAGGAGAGGTTTTACTTAAAGCGTACTGGTGAGAAAAAGAAAAATTATTGTCCAGTAGGGAGACGAGGAGTATTTGGAGGTGTTGTTCTCAATATGCACCTTCACTGGAAGAAGCATGAGACTGTAAAGGTTATTTGCAAACCTTGCAAGCCTGGGCAGGTTCATCAGTATGCTGAGGAGCTTGCTAGATTGAGCAAAGGCATAGTTATTGACATAAAGCCAAACAATACCATAATATTCTATCGGGGAAAAAATTATGTTCGACCAGATGTAATGTCACCTCCAGATACCCTATCAAAAGCCAAGGTAATTGAACTTTTTCTGCAGTTGTATGTTGACTAATTTTGTTTACCTTGGGAGTCAATTTGGCTTTGCAGCTTGCGTCCTGTCACTGTGTTCAATTGCGTAAATTGAGTATTGACAGTCGAGTTTATAAAAGATAGGATACCTGATTTTAGTTTAGCTGATCAAGTGTTTTAATCATATTTCTAATTTGTTTTTCATTATTATTTTTGTTTAATTGGTTGCTATGCATACCGAGCAAGATAAGACCTGGGTGGTATTCGAGGCTCATAATGTATCTGGACTATATATTCCACAATCAAGATTTTCACAATATGATTTTATAATTTTGATTATTGATTGCAGGCTCTGGAAAAATATAAGTATGAGCAGTCCCTCGAGCACACAAGTCAATTTATTGAGAAATTGGAGAATGAGCTTGAAGAGTATCATAAACATCTTGCTCGGTATAAAAAAGAGAAGGAGAATGCACAAAAGGAGGTAGATTTTAATATCTGATGCTTTCATCTACTGTGTACAAACTTGTAATTATTTGGTTATTTGATTGATGTAGATAATATTTGTGGACATTGCGTGTTCCAGTTGTTTATATACTGCTCCTTTCTCTTCTTCCCATTAAAGGTTTTATAGCATTAGTTAATAATTGGCAATATCTTGATATCATAGTGCTTAATAGCACTATGTAGTAATTATGTCCGGTCACCGTTCAGAATTTTCAATTTATTCAAGATGATATATGATAGTTAAGCTTTTTATCACTGTTTTTCAGTTTAAGACCCCCCCTAAGTCTGCGAGAAAATGCGAATGAGAACCAAGCCACAGTAACTGTGATGGAAAAACTTTTCTAGTAAGAATTTTCCTCTAATTTGCAGGATGATGCCATTGCAAAACCCCCTTTAATGTGAGGGATATGTAAATAGGAGACGACAAGAAAAGATTCTATGGAGTAGATAGAGCTCCAAGGGAAGGCTGTAGCCGCGTTTGTTCTTTAGCATATGTGCCTTGCACATGTGACAATTCTGTTAGGAGCGCAAGACCGGAGATCAAGCTTGTGTACGCCAGGCGCAATAAGAAACAGGGCCAAAGCTGAAAGCGGAGACTGCGACTTCAAGATTGTTTTAAGTGTTGCTGTTTTAATTTTAGTAGATGATACAATGTAATAAGCCATTCCTTTTTGTATGTAGCAGGGATAGTCATTGTTATGAATTGTAAATGGGGTATAAATACCAAACAAGGGGGAAAGTTAGGCATTCAGTTATCATTTTTCAGCAATTAGTTGAGCAATTAGTTGGAGAGGCAGAGCTCTCGAACACTCTGTAACCAAATATTTTACATTTGCTTGCAATTACAATTTTACAGCAATAAAGACCAATACAACTCATTCTTCAAATCTCATATACATTATCTCCAACTAACTACAAATCTAATATACTATATCACTGACTTCATGATGAATCTGGAACTTTCACCACTGCTGCAGTCTGTCGCGTCTTCTATGATCTGAAACCTATAAAATTAGTATCAGAGCACTTTCCACTATCACATGGCCACGTCGAAGATACAGATGGAAGATCGAATGGGTGCAATAGAAGCACGAATCGAAGAAATGTATGGAGGTATGCATGGCGAAATGGAATCGATTAAAGAGGATCTAGGTCAAGTGATAGGTAAACTATCAGTGATCAATAAAATGGAGCAGTTGTTGGACAAACTGGGAGTGGCGAATCAAGTAGAATACAAAGAAAGAGGCAAGGGGATTCCACCGGAATCAAGCACTACACCCATACAGTTTCGAAACTTCGAAACGGGAAGAGATCGCTGCCAGGAACCGGTGAGTGAACCCGTTCGCTGGGAACACTGCCATCGACGCTTGGAGATGCCAGTATTCATTGGTGACAATCCTGATGGATGGATCTACCGCGCAGAACGGTATTTCAATCTAAATTTGTTGACTGAAGCAGAACGGTTAGAGGCAGCAGTCTTATGCTTCGACGGGGAAGCATTAGCCTCGTTCCAGTGGAAGGAACGGCGCCGGCCAATGAGACGATGGGGAGAGATGAAAAATTCGCTGTTGGAGAGGTTCCGTTCATCGCAAGAGGGAACCATTTATGAAAAATTCCTGGCCCTGAAGCAGGATACGACGGTGAAGGAGTATCGTCGCCGATTCGAGGAGCTCGCGTCGCCCTTACATAATCTGGCTGAGGAAGTGTTGGAGGAGAACTTCGTGAATGGATTGAGACCAAAGATCAGGGCAGAAATCAGACTGCTCCAACCCATGGGCTTGGACCGCATAATGGAAGTGGCCCAATGTGTAGAGGACCGAAATGGGCTAGTTAAGCAACCTCATAGTGGGCCAAATTTTTTAAACAGAAATAAGGGAATGAACACTGGATTTGCCTCACAGCCAACCTATACCACTATTACATTGCCCAGGCGAACTTCTGCATCTACGGTATCTGTTTTAGCTCCACCCAGATTTCACCATCCTTTCAAACGATTAACTGATGCCGAGCTCTAGGAAAAAAGATATAAGGGACTTTGCTTCCGATGTGATGAAAAATATAACATTGGCCATCAGTGTAACAGGGACTGCAGATTTTGATTGTGAGTGATGCAGATTTTGGCGTAAAGAAGGAAATGGAGGCAGTCGACCCACTTGAGGATATAAAAGACTCCATAGAGTTGTCCATCAATTCTGTGGTTGGACTGACCGCGCCCCAAACCATGAAGTTAAGGGGATGGATAGCACAACGTGAGATAATTATGTTAATTGATTCGGGAGCGACTCATAATTTCATATCGGCTGATGTTGTTCGACAGCTGGGGCTTCTCCGAACAGGGACCACCAATTATGGAGTGCTTATGGGGACGGGGATGACTGTGAAAGGGTAGGAGTATGCCGTGGAGTTCTATTAGAGTTACAGAATTACGGAGTAATTGAGGACTTTCTGCCACTGGAATTGGGAAGCTCAGATGTAATATTGGGAATGCATTGGTTAGAAAAGTTAGGCGCCACACAAATAGATTGGGGTCGCCTGATTATGAAATTTACAGTAGCGGGAGGAACTACCCTAAAGGGCGAGGCTGCACTAAGCAAAACTCTGATGTCGTTAAAATCAATGATGAAGGCGTTCAAGAAAAAAGGTGACGGGATATGATTGGAATTCGGAAGTATTGCAGTGGAAAATGATCGTCCCCAACCGAAGCCACCTGAAGAGATAAGTCGAGTGATCAGCCAATTCATGGGGGTGTTTGACGGACCCTAACAATTGCCTCCGAGTAGGAAGCACGACCATGCCATTGTACTGCAACCAGGGACCTCTCCCGTAAGTGTTAGGCCCTACCGATATCCTTATTTTTAGAAAACAAAAATTGAAAAGTTGGTTGGGAGATGTTGGCAGCGGGAATTATCTAAAATAGTGTCAGCCCCTTCTCCAATCCGGTGTTGTTAGTCAAGAAGAAAGATGGAAGTTGGCAGTTTTGCGTTGATTATAGGGCTCTCAACAAAGTTACAGTTCCGAACAAATTTTCCATTCCGGTTATTGACGAGTTATTGGATGAATTGTATGGGGCAGTTATATTTTTCAAACTGGATTTAAAATCCGGGTATCACCAGATTCACGTAAGGGGAAAAGACATTCCAAAAACTACATTTTGAACTCATGAGGGTCACTACGAGTTCTTGGTCATGCCTTTCGGTTTGACTAATGCTTCGGCTACTTTCCAATCGCTTATGAATTCTATGTTTAAGAATCAGTTAAGGAGGTTTGTGTTGGTCTTTTTTGATGATATATTAGTGTACAGCCAGAGTATAAAAGATCACATAGAACACCTGGAACAAGTTTTGAAAATATTGGAAGAAAATCAACTTTTGGCAAATGAAAAGAAGTGTATGTTTGGCCGAGAAAGGTTAGAGTATTTGGGACATATTATTTCAACCGAGGGAGTGGCGGTGGATGGGTCCAAAATTGATGCTATGAAACGATGGCCGAGCCCCAGTCGTTCCGAGAGTTGAGAGGATTTTTGGATTTGACTGGATATTACCGATGATTTGTTCAGGGGTACGGAAAGATAGCTTGGCCGATGACCCAACAGCTCAAGAAAGATAATTTTTGTTGGACTCCAGAGGCAAAGGCGGCATTCCAACAACTGAAGCAAGCTATGATAACCCTTCTAGTGCTAACCCTACCAGATTTTTCACAATCTTTTACACTGGCAACGAATGCATCAGGGTATGGGCTAGGCGCGGTATTGATGCAAAATCAGCGACCAATTGCATATTTCAGCCATACCTTGAGTTCGAGATCCCGTAACAAATCCATATACGAAAGAGAGTTAATGGCAATCGTGATGGCGGTTTAAAAATGGCTTCACTACTTGTTGGGTAGGAGATTTGTGGTAAGGACGGATCAGAAAATTTTGAAATTCTTATTGGAAGAGCACTTGGTGACTATGGAGCATCAGAGATGGTTAACTAAATTGCTGGGGTTTGACTTCGACATACATTACAAGCCCGGTTTGGAGAACAAAGCAAGGGATGCTCTTTCAAGGTGTGATTCGATAATCTCCTTGATGGCGATCACTATTCCACATTCTGTTCAGTTGAAAGACAAGGCAGTTATAGGGGATGGAGACTTGAGCCAAATTGTGGCAGCAATTAGCACCGATTCTTCGTCTCATACCGGGTACTCAATGATTCGCGGCACACTGCTCTACAAAGATAGATTGGTCATTCCGAGAGAATCAAGCTTGGTAGGGATGGTGTTGAAGGAGGGACATAATAGTCCGATGGGAGGCCACACCACGGTGTATTGAAAACTTATAGAAGAATAGCTGCTCCCTTTTATTGGAAGGGAATGCGACGCGATGTGCAAACCCATGTGGCTGAATGCGAGGTCTATCAAACCAACAAATACATGTCCCTCGCTCCGGCCGGGTTGCTGCAGCCTCTACCTGTGCCAGACTAGATTTGGGACGATGTTACCATGGATTTCATCGAAGGGCTTCCCAAATTCGAGGGGTTTAATTCCATATTAGTGGTGGTGGATCGACTTAGCAAATATGGGCATTTCGTGGGACTGAAACATCCTTTCATCGCGTCGTCGGTCGCTGCCATTTTTATTAAAGAGATCATCCGCCTCCATGGATTTCCACGTTCTATAGTGTCCGACAAAGACGATCTTTATGAGTATTTTTTGGAAGGAGCTCTTTCGTTTACAAGGAACAACATTGAAATATAGTTCAACATATCACCCCCAGACAGATGGCCAAACCGAGGTGGTGAATCGAAGAACAAAAACGTATTTACGATGCTTTGCATCTTCGAGACCTAAGGTATGGTTTCGATTCTTACATTGGGCAGATTTCTGCTATAACATTTCTTTTCATGTAAGCGCACAGAATACTCCATTTCGGATTGTGTATGGCCGAGATCCCCCACCTTTGATCCGTTTTGAAAAGGGGACCACGGTGGTTTCATCCTTAGACCGTCAATTAGAAGAGAAGGATTCAATGTTGGTGGAGCTTAAAGGGCAGTTGCATCGAGCCCAACAACATATGAAGAAGGGGGCTGACAAGGTGAAGCGTGATGTGGAGTTTGCGATGGGTGATAAGATGTATCTTAAGTTGTGACCTTATCGGTACAGATCCTTGGTTGTCCAGGGTAATGAGAAGTTAGCTCCGCGTTATTATGGTCCGTTTGAGGTGGCTGCTCGGGTTGGTGCGGTGGCATATAAGTTGAAGTTGCCTGAATCTTCTTCCTTTCATCCGGTGTTCTATGTGTCCCAATTACGTCGGGCAGTGGGGCCTCATCACGGGGTCAATCACTTACTAATGCAACTGGGTTCGAACTTGGAGTTAGGAGTTGAACCAGAAGCAGTCATTGGTGTAAGGAATGTAGAGCCCCACTCTTCATCGTCTAGGGAAGTGTTGATCCACTGGAAGGGGCTATCTGAAATGGAAGCCACTTGGGAACCTTTTATGTTGATTGATCAGCAATTTCCATCATTCCACCTTGAGGACAAGGTGGCTGTTTTGGGGGAGAGTATTGATAGGAGCGCAAGATCGGAGATCAAGCTTGTGTACGCCAGGCGCAATAAGAAACAGGGCTAAAGCTGAAAGCGGAGACTGCGACTTCAAGATTGTTTTAAGTGTTGCTGTTTTAATTTTAGTAGATGATACAATGTAATAAGCCATTCCTTTTTGTATGTAGCAGGGATAGTCATTGTTATGAATTGTAAATGGGGTATAAATACCAAACAAGGAGGAAAGTTAGGCATTCAGTTATCATTTTTCAACAATTAGTTGAGCAATTAGTTGGAGAGGCAGAACTCTCGAACACTCTGTAACCAAATATTTTACATTTGCTTGCAATTACAATTTTACAGCAATAAAGACCAATACAACTCATTCTTCAAATCTCATATACATTATCTCCAAATAACTACAAATCTAATATACTATATCACTGACTTCATGATGAATCTGGAACTTTCACCACTGCTGCGGTCTGTCGCGTCTTCTACGATCTAAAACCTATCAAAATCCCTCAAATATTATTTCAACTGAAAAATACAAAGAAATTGCACATTCTTTTCCTTGGCTGTTGAAATTTTGTTTATGCTCTCAGATGATAGTTCGTATCGCCCCTTCTTTTTGATGCACATTTTACAGTGACTTGGCAGATGCACACAATCTTTTAAAGCTTGGAGGGTCCGATATCACGGGAAAGGTGGGCAGCACGAGTCTGAGGTTGGTAGCAAGCGTCTTCCAGTGGTGGCGGTGTACGAATTTCTTAAGGTGGCCCCACCAATATGGAGCAATGCCATCAAAGAAATCATGGAAGATTATGTTGAAATTCCCTCCAAGTCCAATTTGCAACCTAAATTGAAATCCGGGAAAATTGAATTTCCAGGAGTGTTTCACCTAAAGAGTTTATTGAGCAGTGTTTGTCATTTTGGTTGTCAAAGGAAGAAAGAATTTTGCTGAATTTGAGGCCATCAAATTGATGCTTTCCCATATTTGATCCAGTCATAGAGGGAGAGAGCATATATATAGTTATTCTCTGGCTGATTTTTGCTTGTTATCCTCCCATTCATCAAGGGTGCATAGAATATTAATAGATGTGTCCCTGGCATGACTCATAGGTACAAACCACAAAATTTTAACTTTATTAAATCATTCATATCCGGTTTAAGATAGCTGACTCTGTACAAGCAGCGTTTCTTTTTGTTTTTTATTTCGTGCTGCTATTTTTTTGTTGACATTTTTGGAATAGAGTTTTTCTTCGAATATTTATTTATGAAATAAAATGGATTTCTGGTATTGTTCTTTAGATATCATACTGAGGCTCAACGAAATTCTAGTATAATATTGCATATGGAAGTCTGGAATTTGAAGTTAGAAAAATTCACAACTGGCACGTGGGAATGACGATTGAGATAATTTCATTGACATTTGGGACTCGAACTTCTGGAAGATTTGTGGGTTTGAACAAATGAGCAAGAACCTTAAAATTTGCCATATATTTTCCGTTTATGATCGACTAATTTGGGGCGTGGTTGCCAAGAACAAAGTCCCATAAAATAAGAGTTTCCAGAAAAAAAAAATATCACAGTAAATGAGACAACATGCAAATGGTGAATATCAGCTGCAACTTGCATTCAAGAGAGAATAAAACCCACTCTAATATAAAACGTTTGAAAGCATATCATAGACTGTACATATACTTGCGACATATACAATATCTTGAAAACAAGAAATTCAGGTGTATTACATCAGAAATACAATACAAATTGGCATCTATACATGAGGCCGCTTGTGCGTTTCTGTACACGTTCATGGATCGAATACAATAGTCGTACAAATAACTTACCTTTTCAAGCTCTCTTCTATACTTCTTATCAGCAGCAGTTTCTGAATTTGAACGAATCATGGGCACGTAAAAAGTAAGTGTGCTATTGAGCGATCTACAGAATTTGTATCAGTTTCCATTTTCATAAATCCAGTGCACCTATAAAGAAAGGTCATTGATATAAGAATTATCAAAGAACTCAAAACAGATGAGCAAAAAGCATAAGCCTTTGGCATCAGTTTCAGCGAAACAAACTCATTTCTACGTTTAGGTTATGCAGAATGCATGAATATATTAAGGATGTGTACGTATATGGTGACATACTTATTTGCTCCTTCAGCCATAAGTGATCCTCTGGCATCTCTTTCATCTCCGGAGCTTCTGTTCAGGTTTTCATGATGTTGTCTTTGTTCAGCACTACTTGCCAAACGATATAAACCGTCCCTTATGCATAGCTTCATCCTTAAGTTCAACTAAACAAAGAATGTTAACAGCAATCAGTGCCATGGCTGTTGAATATGTATGAAGTAGACATGGAGCACTATAAAAATGATAGGCAGTTCGCATTTAAGGGGCGTGGAAGCACCTATTGAATGGAAATAAATAGGAGATGTAACTCTAGTTCTTGTTACCGTAATAGGCCATGCGCGTACAAGCTTATTCCCCGCCTGCGGGACTATATGTATGTGTACGCCTATACCTGATGAGTATCTTTACCAAAACCTTGCGTTTGGGTGGTCCAATGGACAACTTATCATGCTGCCCCCTTTCTCTCGTTTCACTGCTTTGGAAGAGGGCCTTAGAATGAAAATATGAATCACAGGACCCCCTCGAAAAGCTCTGTTACCCACAGATGAGAGTGATCAGGGAGGACAACTCGAAGTGAATTACTAAATATTAGAAATAAGCCTCACATGTGCATAATTTTATTAAATGGGTGGCAGCGAGACTTAAAACCCAAGACCTTCGCTTGCTCAGATACCACAAACACGAAAATAAAATTCTGATAGTGTTTCATTATGAATAAAATTATGAGAATATATGTATACAATGGATTGGAGCTAAATATTCTCATCAACAAGATATATAAATTGTGTAGTGAATTTGATTATCTTGTCTTGGTAAGTTTAAAACTATCTTCTTCCGTTTTTCTTTTCACTTTAATTTTCCCTGGTCTACTCCATACCACGAAAATTCTATTGCCAAAGGGTGCATTCAAACTATGAGGAAGTTAAACGAGGAAAGTTCTCAATATCTATTCGCAGCCATGTCATGAATAAAACTGCACGTTAGCACTTGCATAGGACATCTCTTTGTAGTTTAGCTCCAACAGAACAACTCATGCTGATTTTGACTGAATTTGCAAAACATACATATGTAAAATTGAAGTTTTAATGCAATCTACGGTCTTTAGGACCTTAGCACTACATGAGTGCGAATAATAATTCTGTAGTGTCTCTATCAACTGGAAAATTGCATTCATAATAATGCGGTGTCAATTAACAAAAAACCTCAGAATTTTCTGAAGATGCAACTATAAACTATATCTTTCTAAAAGCTCAAACTTTTGGTTTATAACACTACCACACGAAAAGATACTGGGTTTGAATCTTACTACAAACAATTATGACATTACTTGGATGCAGTTCTAAAAGTTTTCATCTCACGTATGATAAGACACTGTGCAATATATATTAATAGATAAATTAAACCTCAAAGGGTGTATGCCATTAGAAAATTTTCATAATGTACCACAACTTAAATCGTACATATTTTATAATCCAGGAAGGACAGTATACCTGTGTTGTGACATGCTGAAGCCGGCGAAAACTAACTGCTTCTGGTGAAATATCATCCAAATCCAAACTCCTTGACAGACTTTCTTGTACATTTGAGGGACATAATTCTGCTGGAGTTACTATCCTGACTCCTTCAACATCACAGTGATCGTCGAGTTTATCTCCAGAAAGGTGGACTTGCTTTTCTAATGAGACAGAATCACACGTGGAGCGATAAGAATCTCGACCCAGAGCTTGCTGTCGATGTTGAATGTCCACATATGGGAAAGCTTGACAAGATGTGTCCCCATAAGGAAATTGAATGACTTCACTTGGCGGGTTACTGATATAACTAAAAGAACTACCATTTCCAAAGTATTGTTCTTTTCTTTTTCTCTCAGATGGGTTCTGGTGCTTCAACTGCATTTTGTACTCATCAATCTGCCAAGTATTTCACATTGGAATTGTTACATCGCCAAACTGTTTGAAAATCATTCAATTATAGTGGACCATCTTTCACCGAGACAGCATTAACAGATTTTATAGACTATAGACTTAGACTAAAAGAAGAAAATTGCACCCCAAAAGTAATGGAACTTTAATAAATAATTATTGCATAATCAGGATTAAAAAAATCACATATAATTAGCAGGAATAATTCCTTCTCTAGATACATCAGTGTTTTAAGTACCATTACATGCCTGCCAGTATTGGAGTGATTCTTTAGTGACATCTTGGCCAGAACTTTACAATTGAGTCTTACTCCCCACAAAAAATAACCCCCAGTGGTGAATTGTGGTTCCAAATTACTTCCAAAATTTCAGAAGTTTTAGTATCTGAAAAGAAAGAAACACGTATTCCAATTACAATGACACACACTGACCTGATCTTTAGGCGTAAACTCATCTCTGCTGTCAGAGCTGGAGGGTCCATTCACAATAGACAGATGAGAAGTAAATCCATCCCTACCTAGGGGACAAGAACTCTCTTTGGACCCAACTGGGGATGTTTCCAATGCTGAATCATTAATAGTGCAGGTCACGATCAACTTTGATGGTTCATGGTTTTCTGAAATATTTTCCATTGCATTTGATTCAGGACGCGAAAACTTAAAATCTGACTTCAGCACATCTCTAGATCCTCCTAGAGCGTTGGGTGATGAAAACCAACCCAATTCATCTTCTCTGCTAGCACCAAGTCCAAACGTTGAATCACAACTTCTGGAAGACAGGATCCAATGATGAGCAAATAAATGATGCAGTGAAAATTATAAGTACCTAATCTCAAAAGGAGAAGGTGAGCAATTACCTAAACATCCTGTCAACATCCTCAAAATTATCAAAGAAGTTGACATCATTGTCTGTTTGGGGTGTCTCTCCAAGTGGATAACTATAAGATTGGCTATGAACTGCAGTACTCTTCTCATTGTGAATTGGATCGTTTGTACAAAACCCACCACCAATAGAGTCTGTAATATTACTTTTGAAGTCATGACCTGATGTTGTGGTATTATTAGATACTAAACCGGGAACATCTTTGATTGAGTTGCTATCAGATGAAGTAGGAAACAAGATATTTTGTGTGTGGGACAATGAGTCTCCTTCCAACATTGAGCTCCTTCTATTATATTCTCCTTGCTCTCTTTCCTGATCAACATATCTATCACTATACCTGTCTGTAAAATTACTTGAAATACAGGTTACTCCACAGCGAGGTTTCTTGCAGCCATCACTGCGAAAGAAATTTCTGTTGGCCCGTTTGTCACCTGAATGGGGCACTATATGGTCATCAATCTGGCAAAACTCATCCCAAACTGTACCTTCAATCTGTTAACAGCAGTTACAGAATTTTTAGGGGTGAAAACTGCAGAGAATGATTTTACAGAATGAGTGTAAAAAATTACAACAGATTAGTGACTAATGAACTCGTGCTTGAAGGAACCACCACGAGGCAGTTGTGAAGTGTAACCATGAATTCAGTCCTAAGAGCCTTGAAGTGTAAAAATTACAACAGATTAGTTTCTATGTTCATTTCTCTTTCGTTTCTAGAAATTCAGATGTAAAGGTATTTTCCAAATAAGCAATAGATAGATGAAAATATTTTATTAGCTGTATCGCAACTCATAATTTAATTTTGAATTCCCTTTAAACTTGTTCTTATAGAAACATACACAATACGCTACCCAAAAAAAAAAAAAAAAACACATATATAACAAAAACAGGTCTGAATTTTATTTTAATAGATACATGAAAAGCAAAATATAAGAAGAGAGAAAAAGTAAAGTCGCTCTCTGGACGATCAAAAAATAAACCCTACCTTTACGATCAAAAAAAATAAAATAAATCCTACCTTGTAGGCGCATAACTCTGACATTTTTTCAAGTCTTCAGGCTGCAATCAAACTGCACACAGGTTTCTTATATTTAAAATCCAAATCCTTTCTTCGTCTTTGTTCGCCAATCCACCGAAACAACAGTCATAGAAAAAGCCAAGAAGAATGTCAAGTTGATGCTAAAACAGAGGAATATATAAAAGCACTGAAACTTAATTGTCTACCACAAGCAAAACGATCAATTTTTACAAAAATATTGAACGTAAAATTTTATCAAAAGAAGGTACCAGAAATTTAAAATCAAATGATGAAGGAATAATTAGTGCCTTGGAAAAACATAGCAAATATACCCAAAATAACTTAGATCGTTTCCATCAGAAAATTAGTGGAAGCACAGAAGTTTCGATTCAATTAGCAGAGTAAAAAAGTTTTAAAAATAATAACAAAATTAATCTCCAAGATTCAATTTTCATCAGAAATAATCAAGACTCGATTCGCAAAACGAATCGTAAAATCTAAACAACAAACCAACCCATTCGACAGCAAAAAAAAATCCGCAACTTAAAATAACAGCGAATACTTTACAACAAGATCTTGCCTGGAAACTCACCAAAAATTATAAAAAGGCCGCAAAAGTCGTAAAAATTCTCAGAAATGATGATTTAACCCCCCCACAAAGCCACAAGCAGACTAAATTTGAATCACAAATCGCGGAATCGGAGGTTATAGAGAGAGAAGGGACCAAGGATTATGATATAAAAATATTTTGAAGTATGTTTGGAGTGATTCCAGATTTCTTGTATAAATATATGGGAGCCACGAATAGAGCGCCACGTGTGCGGAAACAAAGGCAAGTGGGATCAGAATTCGTGGACGAGAGAGCGAGTCGAGATGCGATCTGTTACTAGAAAATTATTGGTCCACATGTCTTTTAGGTTTTGATGAGGGGACGCGTGGCGGTTTCTATAGGTAGGTAGTAGTAGAACGGAGAGGGGGAGTGAGAGACTGACTTTGATGATTGGACAGTGCGCGTAGCACTTGGAGAGTGGGCTTTGCTTAACTTTGCTTAATCCAGTTGTTATTGTTCGATTTTTTTTTTTCCTATTTTTGGATAATATCAAGATTGGGTCTTAATCATCCAAACACGTAGAAGATATACTTTTAATATTTAAAAATAGAGTAAATAGCATTAGATGTCCCAAATTTTTGAACCTTATGACGATAGAATCTCAAACTTTTTATTTCTAACACTCGGTACTTAATCTTTAAAAAACGCGCGAACAAACTAATTTACCTTTTTCAAATTAAAACAAAGAAAAAAAATAAAAATAATATTATAATCAATCTCATCAACCACTTCTTCTTCTCCAGCCAACCTCCTCCCCATTTTTTATTCATCAACTACTTATTCTTCACCAATCTTTCTTTTTGTCTATATATTTTTTTCTTCCATTGTTATCACTTGCATATGCATAACTAATCTACATCATCAAAATCTCTTTCGATTTCAAACTATTACTGAAATTGATATCTACAAAGCTCCTGAAATCCCAAATTTGTATATGCATAACTAATCTACATCATCGAAAACCAAAATTTATATATACACCCCAAAGCTCACAAAGAACACCACAAGTAAAATAATTAAAAGGAATTATAAACCCAAAAAAAAGATGTGGGAGCAACGCCGGCGAGAACGGTGGCGCCGCCGCCAACTTCTTTGCTATTTGTGTTACAGAGAGAGAGAAGGATTTGACATGGGCTGGGCTGGGCTGGGCTGGAGCTATTTGATTTGTGTGTGTGTGTGTGTGTGTGTGTGTGTGTGTCTATCTTACACAAACACAAGAATCTCTATCTCTCTTTTTGATTATTATATTTCAAGGGAAGAAAAATCACGAGTATTGTTGAATGGAGAAGAAAGGAGAAAAATTGTTTGCTTTGTGTTGTAATGGTTTTGGTGTTTCTCTAATTTGGTTTTGGCATTATTGGTAGTGCTTTTGAGTTGGGGTAGAGGGTGGGTATCAGAACAGTCATAACCAGACCTTTCCTCCGCAGGTGACTGATGGGTGGTGGCCGACGAGGTGTTGGAGAAGAAGAATTTTTAGGATTGGGAGTTGGTTAGAGTAGAATAAGTCTGACTGGGTTTGTTGTAAAAGAAATTTCTTTTTTCTTTGTTTTAATTTAAAAAGGGTAAATTGGTCATTTTAAGTAAATTTTGACCATTTAACAGTCAAACTAACGTTTTTTTAACAGGAGGACTTTGCTCGCGCGTTTTTTAAAGGTTAAGGACTTGGGGGTTAGAAATGAAAGATTCGGGATTCTAGTACTATTTACCCTTAAAAATAACATATGACATTCTCAACGTTTAAAAAATAGGTATGTTAGGCTCTAGTGACAGAATTCATTCATTTTCTTCATTATCTCACTAAAGTGGACTTCACGCATTATTTGACCCAAAATAAGCGCTTAAAACAAATTGGTAAAAACAAGTAAAATTCAGAAAAACGTGAAAATCATAAGGAAAAAAACAGTCCAACCCTCAAATCCTCCACCCCATTTTTTGCAACGATTTCTACAACTAGTTAACATAAAAACTAGGGGGAAAATCCCTTTAGTTTCGTGACTTGATTTTCACAAAACCAGGGGAATTTCTCCCTAGTTTTTGTGAGATTTGAGGTGGTGGTGAAGTCTAATTTTCGTTTGAATATGGTGGCTATTGGTTGTGGGTTGTTTCCTGTGGCGAGTATTTAGATGTAGATCTGATATTTCTAGCGGCCGCTGGTTTTTGGAATGATGTTCTTGGATTGGTAACTGTGTGGCTCGATTCACAGCCTATTGGTGGCTTGCAATCGGAGATGATGATTTGCTTCTTCTTTTTTAATGATTTTCATTTTTTATTGAATTTTAAGCAATTTCACCAATCTAACGATTTTATCGTTCTGATTTTAAGCTTTATTTTTTGGTCAAATAACGCATGAAGTCCACTTGAGTCAGATAACCGAGATAACCGAGAAAATTGATGAATTCTGTAATCAGAGACCTACCATACCTAATTTTTCAAATATTGGGATGTTCAGTGCTATTTTTAAAGGTTATGGGTATTATTCTCTACGTTTTTGAAAGATTAGGGACCAAATTTGCTATTATCCATTTTTTTTTTAACGTTTTGCTTGTTGCTTAATGGTTAGGGAATAATGATAGTCGTGATTGATAGTTAAGAAATATTTTTTGATGGAGACACTTTTGTCTTCTTATGTGTTAGAATTAGATATTTACATTAGTGGTTAGATTTTATACAACTTGTTAATAAAGAAGTGATAATAACAATTAACAGGTTAATATCGTCACAGAATATTTGAATTATTATAGATTGACGAGTACAAATAAATAAAAAATAATTCATATATCTAACTTAAAATTATTAACAATAAGATTTATAAATTGCAATTTATATTCCATAAAGTTGAATATTTTTTGTTACATAACATTTTTCTTGTTTATCTATAATAATTAAATTTTAAGGTGCTAACATGTTTAAAATTAAGCTTCTCAAAAGATGTAGTGATGTGTTAAAATTCAGGATTTTATTAGAAAATTGATTTTTTTGGAGTGGGACCGGATTACAATCCGGTCTCGTCCCCTTATTTCCACTCCTAAAAATTTGAGTAGACTACAGCCAAAGGACGGCGATTTAAAGACAGCATACCTCAACTCGCATTTTTAATACTTCAATATGAATTTCAAGTGCACTACAAGTACACTATTGACACATAATAGTTCATCTTATGAAACAAGCAATTAGAAACACATTTTCAATTGCAAATGATATAACAAGTACATTATTAAAAAGTAAAAACATCCAAATTGCATTGATACAGTGCTGTAAAAGAAAAACCTGTCTACACACACAGTGTAGTCATACAGTGAAAATCCCACAACCAAAAAGTACATTGACAACAAAATTTGTACACTGAGGCTTCATAATTTAAGCAACTAATAGCACAGATGCCAACCTTTACACTTCGCATTGATAAAAGGCCGAGTATTCAATTATTGTTGAGGAAAATTGACAAACTCGTGAAGAGACAAAAGAACCATTTTCCACAAATGGAGTCAAGAGGATAAACAACAACATAATCCTGAAAGACTATACATCACTTCTTCAAGAGCTTGTGTGAGAAAATCCTCTTGGAATAGGGACTGTTGCGCGAGATTGCCTTACGAGACTCAATTGCATCAACCAAAGAATTGTGCACCTGACCCTGTTCCAGAGGGAATATAGAAACTTTTCGTTAGAGGAGATCAACCGCGTGTGCGTGTTGGAGGGAGGTGGGGCAGGTTCATCTACTTTATATGCATAATGGTGCTTTCTACCATTAAGTACAAGCATAATGTGCTTCATGACCATGCTTCTAAATAGAGTTCAAACTCGAAACAATACTAGTTCTCATATAAACATTTGTCCAAAGCCAAGTGACGAGCAACAATAGACTTTAGAATAGCATACCTCAGAAACCCGAAGAGCTGTTTGAACAACATAGTTTGCATGTGGATCCTGAAGCAACTGCTCAAAATAAGTTATAGAGAGCAATTCATGGATGATTTTTGATCGTGTTTCATCGTTACACACCACGAGACACTTTTCAACAACATGGCTACCAAACTTTTGGGTCGAGAGATGCACATAGTTACCCTCAAACTGAGATGTCAACTTGTATGCAGCAGAAGGGATCTTAAGTTCTAAAATAAACTGAACAACATAATTTCTGCAAGCCAATGTAAATCCCGACTTCAGATAAATGTAATAACAAAAGGTATACATAAATCAAGTACCCACGTAGGTAGAGCAAAATAATATAAGTGACAAAAATGTAGTTATTTAATTCACACAAAAGTCTTGGCAAATGAACTAGAATCCAATGAGAAGAAGAAACATAATTTAACTATAATCTAGAAAACCAACAGAAGAAGATAAGAGACACTAATCACAAGAGAAACAAAGGGATTACCTACTTTTGGCATGTTTGGTAAGGAGAATTGGATAGTTCTAGAAACTATCAATCAAGAAAAGGAAATTGAAAATCTTGTTTATGATACGTTCCAATCTTGTTCAATACTGTATACCAAACATCCACGTCCGGTTTATGTCCGGGAAATATTTTCAGCTATTACTACTCGAAATAACATAGAATCTTAAGTGAAAAGGTGGCTGGAGAGCCAGGTAAACTTTGGTTAAGAAGGTGAGATGGGTTTATAGTTGCCAAGTGCTAGTGATGATGATAAAATATTTCACCAAAATGATCCTTTTCCCTTCTTCTTTTTTTTCCCATTTTTTTAACTACCAAGTCAATCTATCAAATTCCAGAATTCACCAATTGGAGAGATTATCAAGAACGGTGGGAATGGTCCCGTGGAAACAAAAGAAAGGGAATGTAAAAATAAGACACTCAACAACATGATCTAAACTAAATAAAAAGATTGAAGTATTCATGGAGGTTTAAGTTTGTCATGAGTAAAGAATGAAAAAGAACAGTGGTCTGAAAAGAATAATAAACCTATAAACTACTTTGCCTCGGAATTGATGAGGTATTATATAGTTATGAAGCTTTAAACTTCGAACTTAAGCAACTACCTACAATAAGAATTTCAAGAATTATGAATGAAGAATATCAATCTGACCAGGCACTTGTATATGTTTGGGAGTGCTTATAAACACTTATAAGCTGGTCAAATATTATTTTTATCCACCAATTCTATAGGACGCATTGCTCATAATCTACAAAAAGTTTTACCAAACAAGCAGTATTGAAATTTTGGTTTGAAAAGTCTACGAAGCATGGGGGATCAAGCTTATTTTCAGCTGTAAAATTTAAAATCAACAGAAACTTAGATGGACAAAAACTAAAATTTTCTAAATAATATTAGTTTTTGATATAGTTACCCAAACGCATCTTGAGCGAGAAGAAGCCCATTTGCAGAAATTTCTGCAACCAAGTTCTCCCGATGTTCTCCAGTTGCATGGCTGATGCATCGTTGCAGAACACAGCATCCATGTTGATGTGTCGCGATATCAACACAATAATTTGCAGCAGCAACAAAAATGAACTGCAAATGAAATAGCAATAACTGTCAGATAAGAGTTGAAGCGCTTAAATTAGTAAATCTTACCTTACTCTGCCAAAATAAGTAACTGCTTCTACTTATAAATAAGAAATAAAAGTGACATAATCAAACACTATTAGAAACATGACATTAGTCAAAAGTAATTTTAAGTAACTTAGCAAAACATGCTAAAAATCCCTTCCACCATCCACTAAGTGTGGACTAAAGACACTAAAGAAAACTAAGATCAGCTATAATCCCTTCCCAGCCAGAAATACCTGAAGCTATTGAATCACACTGCAAGATGCCATTCCTCAAGTTCAATTTTCTATCCACGAGTTCAATAATTCAATATTTTCAATAGAACATGCGACTGTGCGTGAATAGAGAGAAAAATCGAAAGGAAAAGGATGAGAGGAAATCATCAGCACAAAACCAACATAAAGAAATGAAGATTTTTTGCTCAATCTAGACACTGCAATTGGCTACAATCAGCAGTTATAGATGTTCAACTCTTACTTTTATGTGTGTTTGAAATAACATGGGTCAAGCAACCTGTTTACAGGTGTAAACTATCATTGCAAACATCACAAATATGAGCTCAATAGTTAAGAAGGAGAGCCAATACCTTACTATCTTCATTGGTAAAACACTGCAAGCATCGCTGGACAACATGGTTACCATTTATGTCTTTGATGAGGGTGAGGAAGCCCTGTTCAAGGGCTGCAATAGCTAGAGAAATTTGCTTCCTTGTTTTGAGAGTCTCAATCAACTTCTGGACCACTCGAGTGCTGATATGGAAAGAACACAATGTGTAATCAACATGCAGAAATAGAAAGACAAAGCAAAATCTTCACGACTTACCCATGTGTATTTAAAGAGATCCTAACAAGCTCCCCTGGCTCCTCAGTTACCCTAAGCAGAATCTCCATTCTCTGTTCTTCATTGCACACTTCCAACAGTTTTTGCATAAGGTAATTGCCAAAGGGGTTCATCATAAGTTCAACCACATGATGAATTACCTCACTGAATATTATCTGAACAACTCGAGAAGTTCCTTCATCAAACATCCTTTGCAAGAATCGGCAACCATGCTGATCCTTGGCTATGTGATATATATATCCTTGAGCTTCGGATAGCGAGCCACACTTTGATGGGATTGAGAAAGGGCAATATGTCCTAGCATTTCGGCCACTTTCTTGGATTTTAGCAACATGGGGACGGCCATCTAGTTGTAACCTGGTTTCTTGGGGTACAAAATCCCGGGTATTTTGCCCCCTTGAACGTCCGTATCTTCTTTTCATCGCATCATTTAGATCTTCCCCTTGATCGATCGAACTATCCTCTCTAGTTAAACCTTCGAAAACCCCATCAGGCACTCTAACACACGCAGGAACTTTGCTCCTTCCATCAGGCACTGGTTGCTGGAAATGAAGTAAGTTTTGAGCACTAAATCGGGGCATTAAGTTAGTCGATTGAAGCACGTTAGCTGAAGAAAAAGCATCTCTGCCATCAATCAGATTCATCCCATTTCGCGAAGCATAAATTGAAGTATCGGGCTTGTTCAAAGTGGAAGAATTCAAAGCCGGAATTCCCATGAACAAATGATTGCCTGCCTGCATATTAGTTCTATAGAATTGAGAACTCAAAGCAGCATTCTCGCAATCTGATTGAGCAAACAATCCATCAGGTCGAACAGGGGAATACCGGGATCCCAATAAATTACCCATTCTGTAATCATGTCGAATTCCCAACGGTGCAGAACCCACCTGACCCTCAAAATTCATAGGACTTCTTGGAACATAAGAGTTAAATCTTCCCAAATCCGAAAAACCCTTCCCATAATTAACAGATTCCCCATACTTGTCAGAATTCATTCGAACATCCCCACTCGCAGATTGATCACAAACTTGAATACCATTTGGGGATGCTGAAACATCCCCTTTCTCATCATTAATATAAATTTTACTAAAATTTCTCAACAAATTCAGTTCATCAACCATACTTTTGTCATTAGACCTCTTAAATTCCGACCAAAATCCATTCCCAGAAACCGAGTGGGGCTTCAGCTCTTCAAATTGGGGTGGGGTGGGTGATCCACTATCAGAAAATGAAAGCCCACCAGAGAACAAGCTTGATGAAGAACCATCAGATTGTAAAGAAAACCCACTCACTGGAGAAGATATACATGCATACTTATGCTTTAACAATTCATCATCAGACATACCGTGATCACGACCGTTAATTTTCCGTGGCACAGACGATACATTACCATATCCATGATGATCAAGATTATGATGATGAGATTTGGCATGTGTGATTTGAATATTCAATGAAGATGTTGCATGAGGGATCTCACCCAATAGCATTTCAAGCTCATCATCATCCTTCATATTTTCTGCTCTTTTCTCGATCTTCACTCTCTCAAACATTAAATAAACACCCAAAAAATCCCGAAAAAAATATACAACAAACTCGAGATTTAACAACAGTAGTGATGAAATCAGTGAGAAAATCAGAAGAGTTTCATCAAGAAACGATCAAGACAAGAGAAAATAATGAAAACCCACGAGAGATTACCACTTTTGAGCATTTGGGTTGGTCAGTCCAATTGATAAAAATGGAAAGGGATGGTGAAATGACGAAATTTCATAAGCATTTCGTTTCGATTTTCATTTCAAGAAAGATTTTTTTCTTTTTCTTTTTTAAAGCTCATTTGGGTTTTGAACGAGAGTTGGTGAAGCATGCAAATATGAATGGATTGGTTTACATACATGTACTGTAGATTATACACATACAGACTCTGGTATGGTCTCAAGCCATTAAACCTGGAGAAAAGAAACGGACTCTCTCTCTCTCTCTCTCTCTCTCTACATACACGTCTCTTTCTGTGTGTATATGTGTGTCATGTGTGTGTACGAGTGAGTTTTTAGAGTGAGAAAATTTGTTTAAGAAATACTAATCTACTGGCATGGCACGGGTACGTACATGATACACGCACTATTGTTACTTTCAAAAGCTTTGTTGTGCAATTTTGTTTTTTTATATAAACTAACTATAAGGGTATGTTCTAGCCATTTTTTCTAAAAAATAACTTATTTTTTTTATCTATAATTTTTGACTTTTTAATTCTTTTAAACTACAAAAAAAATTTGAAAAGTCAATACAAAAAAAACTCATTTTTTTCCCCAAAAAACTACACCGAACATACCCCAAGACTAGAAACTTACTATTTATTTATTTTCCACATATTTTATAGGACACGTAACTTATAAACACTTAAAAATAATGTCCAAAAATGTTATAAGTCCTTGTTTGGTACAGTTTAAAAAGTTGAAGTTAAAGTTAACAATTAATTTTAACTACATATTTTATAGTACTCACTATTTTTATCAAATTTTCAACTATATATTTTATCAACTTTTATTAAGATTTGTTAAAACTTTTATAAAAAAAATTTGTCAAACATGCCTTAATGCAATAAAATAGAGAGAAAATTGCATAAGTGGTTCAAAACTTACTATAATAACGTGGTCGCCAATTTTTAAAATAGTAAGTTAATCTTTAATTTTTTATTATAGTTGTACGATCAATCTTCGATTAACAAAATTATCAAATTTGTGTTAGTCGTCACGTGAAAATTATCTAATAAGACGGTATAAGACATAATTATTTGTACATATAAGAATAGATTGAGGATTAACTTGCATCTTTTTAAAATTTGAGGACCAACATGCTATTGAAGTAACATATGAAGGAGGCGGAACTTTCCTTGGATGAAATGCTTTTAATTTCTGTTATTTATTTATTATCGTCATTTATAATCATTATTATAATTTAATACAAAGAAAAGGTCCAAATAGAAACCGTTATAACTAATTTAATTCTACCATTCAATCATTTTTATCTATTCTCCACGTGGGAAAGTTTTTATTTTTTTTAATCTGCTTTCTTTTAAAATAATTGTTATATTAGCATTAATATAAGAAACATATTTAATTAATTGGTTTTATTTTCCCTAACCTTTACAACTTTTTTCAAACTTTCACACGTAGGATTTTCTTTTAGAATTTTTAATTATTTTATAGGACGAAAACATCCTTTATTTTGTTTTTGTTTTTTTAATTTTTTTGCCTTTTGCCTTGTGATTTCTACTTTCTAGCGAGAAGCGGAGCCTTGTGACTATTCTTGTTACTATCCAATTTTAGAAAGACTTTTATGTTAGCAAGAGTTTCCTAGGCCGAGTAAAGGCCCAAGTTAGGCCCCACGAAGGCCTCAAGAACCCAGCGAGGATCTCGTGAATTCGTAAAAAGCTTCGAATACCCAGCAACATCTTAGCACGCTTAAATCAAGTACAGTGAAGCTCATGAAAGGCATCGACGTTCATAACCGACTTAGAGCGCTTCACTGGTCTTCAAATCCACCATAGCTCACAGATATTGTGATATTTCGAAATGACTGGAGAGATATTTAAAAGAAGATTGTATTTGATTGACACACGAATTCTCACAAGAAAATCAAATTTCAATCTCTTAATTATTAGGCAGCGTGACAATGGGGATCAACTCAAATAAGAGCTAACATCTAGGAGATTGCGTTGACAACCAATCATCTCTTATCCCATAAGGAATGAGAATCCCATCAGATGTCTAATTGATTGCTTATTTAAATCAATTAGAACTCTGGAATTATAAATACAACATCTCTCGTTATTCTAAAGTACGAATTATTCTCACCATTAAACTATGTTCAAATTTATGCATGCTTGTCTCTCTCATACCCAAAACACTCCCTCTCCCCGTATATTATTCTATATACCGGTAATTGACTTGATCATCAGAGTACCAACAATCACCGGCCCCTTTGTCTTCGGTGATCTTGGTGCCTAATGGTCGTCTTAGTGTGCAGGTAACATACAGACTGACAGATGATTAACTGGAGATCTCGTGGATAGTACAGATTCCGAGGTCAACAATTCTTAAATAATTACTTTTTACCAAAGTTTTTTACATTATTATGGTACTATAATTTTGTACATTTTGTTTTAATACACATAAATCTTCTACTGGAATTATCGAGCGAATGTCCATGAAAACAAATCACCCTTTATACCAAAGAGTAAATATGTTTTTATACTAAAGACGGGCATGGAAAAATCATAAATTTTATATCAGTTCTAGAGTTACCAACAAGCTGTGTAGGCACGGCCCTTGCTAGGCCAGACAATACACTGAGTCAAATGATTTTTTTTATATTTTCATTGATTTTCTTAAAAAAAAAAATTAAAAAAATTCATGTATTTTTGAGAGTTAGGTACACCGTACACGACACGCCTCTTTAGTCGAGTCATGCAAGATTGGAATCAGGTTGCATATCGAAATCAAACCTTTAATAAAGTATGTTGATTCTAGCGGACGACACATTGAATTTCTAAAACTTGATAAATTGTTCAACCATTGTAATGTGTTAATGAAATGTGCTAATATGGCAGAATTATTGATTTCATGGACCATATTATGTCACAATCTAATAGTCATAATCAATTTGAGCCAATAGTGGTTTTCCCAGGATAAAGCAGAGCTCGAATGGTAAGGTGACAAAGTTCTGAAATTTTAAAAAATGCACATACTATGTAGCATTTACTTAACTTTCTACTTTGGGTGGGACAATAGATACAAGGTCTATGATATATTTAGTATGTGATATTAGATAATATTAAATTTTACGATGTTAATTTTTTTTTTATTTAATATTATTTAATTAATTTATCAAATACATAGTCTAAGACTCACTCCATATACAAAGGGCAACTAATGCCAATGTTTAGAATTTAAATATACATAATCTCGTAATATTGCAAAGAATTATGATCTAAATATTATTCGTCCAGGTTAATATTTAGCTTAATTTTCAAATATTCGTAAAAAAATTTGAAATGATTATCAATTACTATATATTATTTTGATCTTGATCTTGAAATATAAATTGTTTGCAAAATATACACGTCGTTATTTGAATATTTCAATGCATTTTAAGATTTACAAGATTTTACATATTTATGGTTGCATTCTTATTTTACAGATTTTATATGTTCGACCCATGTTCTTAAATTTGGATGAACTTTCATTTTTATCTACACATTCTCTAGAATACACCATTTTTATCTATATTTTTACCTACACATTCAGTATGACCAATTGTTTACAAAAAAATTTATCAAACAAACACTACCTCTCCTTTAAAATAAATTAAAATTTGAAAATGAACGAATGAAAAAATTATTTACATTTAAAAAGATATACAATCTCTGAGTTATGAAAATTTAAGTAAAACACAGAGTCTCTTATAGAAATATATTAAAACAAATTTATACAATAAAATATTGATAATAGATATTCGATAAGTTAATAATTCCATTTAAATAATAAAAAATTTCAATCCCATCTCAAGTTAGTGTACTAAATTAATAATTTCACTCAATGCATAAAATAATAATTCTATTTAAATCCTTTGGAGTCTAATTCATATATAAAATATTAACTTATTCATTATATAAAAGTTCATAATATTTATTAAATTTTTTTTTACATGACAATTTTTATTTTCTTAATTCACTTATTTCTCAAAATATACATCTAAAGTGGTTTGAATTTTCTCTGTGTCGAAATCAACCTCATCCCTAAGACATTGAATTTGGAAGTCACATTCATTACGCAATTTTTTCGTTGAGATTTTTCAATTATTTTAAATGACCAAAACATCCTTTATTGTAAAGTTTATCCTTCTAGTTTCTATAGGTGGAAAAAGGTAATTACGGCATTTAATTCACTCGTTTTCTTATAGCAGTTGAGCAATTTAAAGGAAAATACAACATTGAAATTATGTTTAGGAATTGTAATTTGTGTATAACGAATGTGAACTCATATGTTGAGCTAAAAAGAACAAGCTTTTTGACCAAACATTTTATTAATCACAACTTAGTGATTAATTTGACCACAGCACCGTGTTACTCATTCAATCTAAGGTTTATTAATCATCGACTAGGCCAAACCTATGGATGGCAATATGACCTGCCCTGTGCCCCGCCTCAGTTATTCGGATAATAGGGGCAGGTCTGGGGCATCCCCTCGGACCCGGTCCCTCAAACAAAATTTATTTCAAAAATCATAAAATACAATTATAAATCACAATTTGGCTAGAAATGGGATTTGAACTTAGGTTGAAAGTTTTAAATTATGAAGCTTAACCAATACACCACAACTATAATCTTATATTTTTATTATTTTGTTTGCTACAAATATAATAACAAATTTTTATTTTCTTAATCCTAACATTTTACATTCATAATCCTTCATATTCCAATTCTTCCCTCCAAATTTGTTTAATTTTTTATTTTAAGTCTACAAAAAAAAATTGGGACAGTTGGCGAATCAAATAGGCACCCTACTCAGCGAATTGACGGGTCGCAGGGAGGAGCTAACCCGACCTAAACCCACCATATTGCCATTCCTAGTCAAGTCATCCCTTTCCTCATAACATATATAATATATATCGTAATCAATTGATAGATTACTTGTATGACCTAACATTATATCACATTTTCACCTATAGAAATACAGTGATAATTAAACTCACTTATTTAATTTAAACATGTGTGATTATCTCCAAATCATGTTACTTTGCGACTCCAGCATTCGGTTGACCTCCAAAGCAGCACGAGTCTAAAGTGATGCTAGGATTGCTGGATGGTAGAGGTGGCAAAATTGGCCCAGCCCGCAGGCCGGCCCATGTAGCCCGCCTCTTTGAATTGGGTTGGCCCTGGCCCAAATAAAACCGGGCCAAGATGGCCTAGTTCATCTAGCCCGCGAGCTAATTGGGCCGGCCCGATTTTGAATTTTTTTTTTTTTTTTTTGTTGATTTTTTTTTGGTTTTTATTTTTTTTATTTTTTTTGCTCCTTAACACTAATTACTCATTTTGTGAATAGTCTCAATACATAATTCAAATAATATCAATCTAAAATGATCTAAACCAAAGTCACCAATAAACATTAGTCCAAAAATTTGAGAATTCAACATAAAATTGTTTAGATTTAATTAAAATTTAGTTTAATTTAAGTTTCAATCCAAAATATATTTGGTGTGACAAGTAAATTATTTATTTTAAATTTACTTATAAGTAAATCTTTTAATTTAAGCCAAACATGCTTATATCTCAAAACAATAAGACTATCATACTTTTAATATTTGTATTTTTTTAAAAAAATGTCTACAAATAGTTTACAATTAAAAAAAGAATTATTATGTTGAAAAAAAATTGACGTTTATCTATTAATTAATACATGAGAGCCCCAATTTTATAAATTAATTTCTTTAAAAATTTCAAAATATATAGTCTAAATTTATTTAAGATTGTATTTGATGTAATGTATTAAATTGTATAAAAAATTTATTTAAAAAAAAAGAAAAAAAAAAGCAAATTAAGATAAATTGGGCCAATGGGTTGGATTTGACTAGCATATTTCTGGCCCATACAAAATTGGGCTGGGTTAGCCCAATCCAGTTTCATATGTGGCCCTGCTCTAGCGGATTGGGCTGGCTATTTGTCAACTCTACTGGATGGATCCCCTTCGAGTCGGTCAAGTTGTTTGAATATTACCATAATGAAATCATCTACTCAGTACATTAGTATGATGAATACCATTTGTGCGTATTGTGTGTTGAGACTAGAGAATTAATTCATTCTCATCCTATCTTGTGTTCTTTATAATAAAAATTAATATATAAAATGTAAATTTTAAAAACAAAAGTATATGGAATACACAGAATTTCTCTTCATGTAAACAATCATAAATAAATATTGCGAAAAAATAAGTGAGTACTATACATCAATATTGTGAGAATGATCGGATCGGCCGTTTCAATTGCAAAATTTGGGAATTACATAAAAGAAATTGCAAATTGTAAAATGTTTAGAAAATAAGAAATTTTTATTTATTTAATTTTTGTGAATATTCCCTCTATACTTTGACTCTTGACCCTTTAACATTTTTGTGCATCGATTTTCAAATCATTGCTACTTTTACACCTACTTGTAGATAGACTAGTTTGTGAACGTGCAATGCACGTCAAATGCTCGTGATAATTTATTTATTAAATACGAGTAGACAAATATAATTCGAATAATATATATAAAAAATTGTTTAGTAATGAAGGAATGTGACGTTAAATTTAAGGTATTTGTTTATTTAGTAAATAGATAATTAATGAATGATAAGTGATAGAAAACCAAGAAAGAAGTCTATTATTGCAATACAAAGAGTTTTACCAAACACCAACCATACATATATGGATTTGCATTTCTAGCTAAGAGAGTTATAGTCAAATCCTAAGGGTAAGGGGGTAGTCTTTATTCAGGTAAGGGTAGTCTTTATACAAAGTTTCACCTTCTTTTCTTTAATGAAAGTTGGAATTTAAAAAAAAAAAAAAAAATCTTCAACTCAAGGTACTTGATCATCCTTAACAAAACAAAAAATTATGTTACCAATAAAAAATATAATCTACTACATAATAGATTTAGCTCCAATTTGTGCGCACGTCTGTTAGGAAGCAAGCGAAAGACAAAATGATGACTTATATGAACTTGTTACATAGAAATAATTGACCGAGGATGTCAAATGACGTATAGCAAACATACACATGAAAGTGCATTTCTACTTATATTTGCATCAAATTTCATAAATGCCGAAAGATGGAAAATTTATTCCAGAAATTTGACTCACCATAATCCTCTTTCATCCGGTGTGAAAACTATTGGATTGCAATCAAATCCCACACGGATAACGATTTTCTCATAAATGAACAAAACCTAAATCGAACACCCGCCAACCGTGCAATTCATTAAGACCAATATTATAGCTCACAATAAATTTAGTAAAATGCTTTAGAGTAGATACCGACCCACACAAAATGCTACACTATGGGCTAATGGAGAAGGCCCAACATCATCAACAACGAAGTATATCATGAAATTATGAATTGAGGTTTTTTTTCCCACAAGTATCAAACAAATTAAGTTATGTTACAATCGAACCTTATCTAAATATTACAAATTATAGCATCGAGCCAAAGAGAATTTAAAGAATCTCAGACCACATCCAGACAAAAGGTAAGCTATATTTAGCGCACAAGTTGCTAAGGGTGATATCTAAAACGAAGCATGGTGATGAATTTCTGACCAACATAGGCAATTGTATTGTGATTTGGAGACGACTTGATGCCAAAATGCCCAACAAAATGATATATCAATCCGCATAATTTGCTACTAAAAAATAAAGAATGAAAGAATGTTAGTGCAACGTCTTGGATTTTTTTAAAAAAATTTAGGAATTTTTAAGAGTTTTCTGGGAATTTTTGAGATTTTATTGGAATTTTTTTTTTTTTTTTAAAAACGCTTTCTTAGTTAAGAAAAAATAAAATTCTAATTGCAACGTTTACCATAAGTGAAAAATATAGTTACTGAAAATAAATTATTGCAATCAAACCCCTAGTCCCTCTTATAAACAAGAGAAGGGTGAATTCATTTTTAAAAAGTTAGAAGCCAACTCCTTCTACAGGAAATATAGGAATTAATTCAATTTTTATATGTAATATACAAAAGAATTTTGTGCGATCTACAACCCGCCTGGTCAAAGGGCCTCTAACACAGGTGGGGGGGTTTCGCCTTCGGGATTTTCCCCTTAACAGAAGAATCTTGTGCGATCTATATTGAATATATGAATTAATTCAATTTCTATATGTAATTAAGAAAGTCAATTTAAAACGATTTGTCTAAAAATCACAAACTTGTTTTTCTTACAATAAACAACAAAAAAGAAAAAGAAAATCGTCCTAGTTAACTATGTGTACGTTGTCTTCCAAGAACTCTTTTAATCCACCATTAGCTTGTTGAATTGTTTAATTTTTTCTTTTCTTTGATACGGTATTCTCTGTACAGCCATGCACGCAGGGCTAGAATTAAACGTGGAAGAAATTTTAAAAAAAAAATTTGAACCAATTAATTAATTGCTTAAAAAAGTTAGAAAGAAATTATCAATTTCTAGATATACGAGTTTTATCTTCAGTTGAAAAACTTTCCACACTTGAAGGTGTAAAACGAATTTAGTATCGTTTGATTCTGCTAAAAATCAGATTTTTTGTAAATTTTGATTCAAATTGTAAATTATGAAATATATAGTTAAAATTAATTGTTTAAACAAAATCAAACAAACCTTTTATTTAGTAACCATTGAACAACCCACCTTTCTATTCAGGTCGGCACATGACTCAACCCACCCTTTTCAATTTAAAAATCTTTTACAATATGTATATCAATCTATTATAAAATATTGTTTTTAAATAAAAGGAATTAGAAAATAAGGCTGTGTTTAGTTGTAGAAGTAGTTTTCATAAAAGTAAGGAAATATTAACTTTTTCTTGAGTTTCTTCCAAAGTTTTTATGATAAAAAAGAAAAAGTAACTTTAAAGTATGTTTTGGATAAAAAAAAAATAACTAAAAAGTTACTTTTCAGCTTAGGGTGTGTGACTTTTCAAAATTTCCCTCAAAACTGATTTTGAATTGTATTCATGTTATGTAGCATCAAGAAAATGTAGTAATCATACTCATGGCCCTTGTATGTATGCTTTCCATTTAGGTTTATGTGCACGTTTGGATTTGTAGTAACCATTCCCATCTCCCTCATGGCTATGTATAAGGTTTATGTGCACGTTTGATTAAGATTAAAGATTTACTTATAAGAAATAATCTACTATTTTTTTTTAATGACTCAGGTGTCTAAGTTTCGTCCGACTAATTTTGAGGAGTAGCGACCTTCCACCTGATTCGCCATAGTAAATAATCTACTATTGAAGAAGCATCTAATGGTTGCAATTGTAATTTCATTTAGGGTAAATTACAACTATTGTCCTCAACCTTTGACCTTCATTGCAATCTTGTCTCCAATTTTTTTGTTGTAAAATGAAACTTAGCCTTTGGTTAATTAGTGGCGTTCTACTTAATGACCATTTTACCCTTTGAAATAAGTAGTCAAAATTGTGTTACGAAGACGATCTTACCCTTATTTTTAAAGAAATAAAAAAATTGAATAAGTCCTCTTTGGTTGAGATTACATATATGCTAAAAAGTTGTGTTTAAAGTCAACAATTAATTTTAACAACATATTTTTATAGGACCCACACATTTTATTTATTTTTCAACCACACATTTCATCAAATTTTTGTCAAAATATGTTAAAAAGCTTTCTCAAATAAGCTCTAAATAACATAAAGTAAGCCTCATTCATTGGCAAAACTTCAACTTTGATTTTCCTTCATTGTTTGCAGCAGTGACGAATCACATCAGAAGCCAAGTTGCCTGCACATCAAAAGCGAAAAGGTAGAGAAGCTGACGAAAAACATTGAAATCTATGACATTGTATTTGCGAATTGTATATGAAATATGAGTTGGATTTGATTTGAATTGTTGTGGTGATGGCGGCTGACAATAGTGATGGGGTTAGAGTCGACAACGAGTAGAAATGGTTGTGTTTGAATTTTGAGACTGTTGATTTGGATTATAGGATGGTGGTGTTTTGCGGTGATTAACCAATGAACATTAATATTTTTGTTGTTCTCTTTACTCTTTGTTATTTATTTAGTTAAAAGAAGGGAAAAATTGTCCTTGTAACAAAATTTTGACTTCTTATTTTAAGATAATTTGTCATTAAGGATGAATGCCACTGATTAATCAAAGGTTGATGTTCGATTTGCAACAAAAATACATTGAAGACAAGATTGCAATAAGGGTCAAAGGTTGAGGACTAATTTACCCTTTCTTTCATAATGTGGGCGGTCAACTTGAAATAAAATTAGTGTTGAAGAAAAATTGGTGCCACTACATTTTTCAAAGTTCACTTTTAAGTAGAGATGACAATGGGACGGATCTGGGGCGGGGTGACCTGCGAATTCGCGGGGCTGGGCGGGACGGGGGGGTCGACCCCGCGACCCGCCAATCACCCCGTTTATTTTTTTTATTTTTTTAATAAACTGAAAAATTAATTAAAAAAAAAAGAAATAATTTTTTTTAATATATTTATACCAAACAAAACAAAAAAAATTATAAGATCGAGGTTATAGTGTACTGGTTAAGATTGGTATTTTACAAGTTTCAACCCGTGTTCGAATCTTCTTTAGTCTATTTGTAATAAAAACTATAATTTCTATTTTATTTTATGATTTTTCAAAAAAAAAATTTTTTTTTTTGAAGTGCAGGTCGCGAGGCGGCGGGGCAGAATTTTCTGCCCCAAACTCGCCCCTATTATCTGGCGGGGGAGGGGGGATCGGCGGGGCGCGGCGGGGCGCGGCGGGGCGGGGGGCGGATTGCGGGTTTTTTGGCCATCCCTACTTTTAAATGAGCAGTTGCGAATTATTTTGAAAATCTATAAATTTGTAAATAAACAATTGATTAATTAAAGAGCAATGAGAAAGTTGCAATATTTTTGGTTGAATTTTTTTGGGTTCTGTGGGATTAAATTTGCTCAATAACCTTTTTGTAGCGAGCACTTATACAATTTTAAAGACAATCGTACATGATTCAAAGTTATTTTTATTTAATTTAAGTTTTTTAAATAACGGTTTTAGCCAATTGGACTTAGAGCTCATAAATAGATGTACGTTTGACGCAAGTGCATAGTCATCAAACCCGATACACGAATGATCCAAACATTTGCTATAATTTTTGAACACTAGTGTCTATTTGGTTTTGCTAAAAATTATTTTTTTAGTATATTTTGATAAAAAAAATGATAAAATGTGTGGTTAAAAAATTGATAAAAATTGTAGATTTCATTAAATATGTGATTAAAAATAATTGTTAATTTTAACTCAAATTTTTATCAACTTTTTAAATAAAACTAAACAAATGCTTAAAATGAAATCTTAGAAGATGTCAAAACACATAACATATGATTTTAAAAATTATTTTTTTAATAAACAAACATATATTTGGCTAAGTTAAAAAAATTAAATAAATTTACTCATATATAAAACTATTCTTTTATTAGTGAAGGTTATTCTTGATAAAAAAATAATAATTTATTTACTTATTTAAAAGAGAGAGAAGTAAATTAATGGAGTATATATTTGGTAAAATAATAATTTTCTTCTTTTTTTAGTCTTGACCAATTGGTTAGGAGCTAAATTTGTCTTATTGTTGAAATTTTAAAACCTATATCCATGCGTGGCACCCTGGTCCCACTACATACGGAATTCATGAGTTGCTCATTATTTCCCACCCCAATCCCTATATATACAAGACAACTCATCATCTCTCTCTCTTCCCTCTATAATCTATTCGATCCAAACTTTTTTATGCACCAAATTATATATACAAACACAATCACAAATATGATTTCTGACTATTAGATTGACCCTCACATGGAGGAGGTCTTCGTCGCTACTTCAATTTTGAATTTAAGATAAAAGTAATGTGGTCAAGATGCGCCGCCAACCAAATCAAAGCACTACAGTAGGCGCAGTGTAATTATTAGTTTATTAGTGATTCATTTGTTCTCTCTTGTATTGTTTTGTCCAAAATTTTATTCGTATGTGATTTTTTTTTACGGACTTAATTTGATAGCATTCTAAAAAACCGTTAATTTTAGTAATGGAAACTAATCGAGTGACATATTGCGCAACAACTGAGTGATCCGGTTGCAACAAATTGAAGTTGAATGACTTCGATGAGATTTTGGTGATAGTTGAGTGGCCAAAATGAAATTTACCCAATTTCAGGGTAAAATTACAATTAACTTAAATAATAATTACTACAAACTACTACATTAATTACCGACAATATTAAAATAGGATCAAATATTTTCCAACTCTGATTCCATCCCCTACTGGTGCGTACTACTCCCACAACGTATGTTAGATCCACTCTCTGTTGCTGTTTTTGATCAATTTCACAAAATCAACTTAGCACAATACATATAGCATATACATACATGTATATACACGTATAGAGATACGTGTATATACAGGCGCAAATGGCGGAGGGGAGCTCGAATGGACGATTGGTATCGGTGGACTCGATGGAGTTCCGGTGGGTGTATCAGGACGAGGAAGGGTCGGAAATTGATAACGACGGTAACCCCGGCGGTGGCGAGGGGGATTTGACTCTGCGTGATTCCGACGATGAGGATAATACGGAGCAGAGGCTGATTAGGACGGGTCCTCGGATTGATTCGTTTGATGTTGAAGCCCTCGAAGTTCCCGGCGCTCAGAGGAATGATTATGAGGTGAGTATTTTTAGAGTTGATTTTACTACGTGCTGATAGGAATTGAAAAGTAAGAGGAGTATTAGAATGGTGGGGTTTAGTACTATGAGGAAATAGTAGCATGTTGTGATGTCGGACTATGCTGCTCGGAGGAATTATAATCCCATTGGAATAGATAACGCAATACACACCTCCTTCACTGACTTTATGCCATTGGTATTGACTCGTTCTTACTGTGGCTGAGCATCATTGCTACTACTGTCACCCTGCAAAATGCCACCAGCATCACTACTAAACAGTTCTGTACCGAAGTTTACAGCTTAAGAACATCTTGCACGAATCTCAGACAAACTGTTGAATTGAATCCCATTTGCTTGATACTTCAAAATATTGGCCGATTTTATATGGAGCAGATTGAACTAAGGAAATTCAAGCCACAATTTTATATCAGCTGAGCTTGGATTAATAGATCTTAGCCATGTAAACCACCCCGTTCTCTGACAGACAAAACCTCCAAATACAACATATTGATAACATACATATTTGTGCTATAACACCGTGGTAAAACAGCCCTTATTCTAGAAATAATTGCTTGTGTTAGGTATCAATAACACATTGCATTGTATTTTTTTGCTAAAGTTGATGGTAATGCAACACAATTTCTCAATCAAATAACTTTTCAAGAGTGAGCTTATTCAATCAACCCTGAGTTTACTCAAAGCAGTGGTTTTGAGATTTATCAAGTGATCTGTAAAGCTCACTGATTTGAGGTAGAACTTAAGCGCGTAACAGCTTGTTTGGCTAAGTTTAAATTATAATTTAAGCTGGTCAAATATACTTTTTATTCATATATTTCGTACGGCCCACAACTTACTACCTACTTATTATCCACACATTCTATATAACCCACAACTTATAAGCACTTAAATAATAATTTCAACACTGCCAAACATGCACTTAGCATGTCTGAGATAAACTAAGGCTCTCATTATCGATCGGGGAACACCCTTTCTCTCAAGTCAAACATGCCCTTGCTTTACCTAATACACACGAGATATTTTCTTTTAATACCTTCATTCTAGTAGAGTAGACTATTACAAGAAGTTGAGATTATTTTGTACGAAATTTTGCCTAACCCCTGCAAGCTGCAAGGGTGGAGGGCTCACTACTTTTCCACCTTCTTGTCTTTCGTTGAAAAATCATTTTTAACTGATCTCTAAACTCACTGGCCATGTATTCCACATCATTGAAACTCGAGGCTTCGTGTGAAATTTCCCTATAGCTACCTCCATGTCATTCTGTTACCAATATTAGTATAGGTACGATCGTAGATGTCAAAATAAAAATAGAAAGGGAACGGAAAACTGTGTTGTTAAATCAAGTGCTAAACCAAATAAAAGCAACAAAATATGAAAGAAGTGTCTGAAGAGCAGTTTTCCTTTCAGCAGTGCTGGAATAGGATTGTAAAATTGCCCCAACTAGTAAATTTATTATATGTATTGTAGCACCTCAATAAAAATAAGTCCTGAGTAAGTTATTAAGCCCATGTTTGTCAAACCTTAAATTATAATTTTAGGTAGTCAAAATAGTCTAACATAATTTTTATCTACATATTTTGTAGGACCTATAATTTACTATCCACTTATTATCTACACATTCAATAGGACCCACAACTTATAAGCACTTAGAAAATAATTTTAGCATTACCAAACATGCACTAAGATACCAAAACTTTCTTAAATCTTGATAAGTCAAAAGTGATCCTGGAAACAACAATTAATAATCCACCTTAGAGCATTTGGAGCTTGATTATAACCCTCGTATCAGTAAACAACTTGTCCAATTTTGACTCCAGTAATCTCATAATAGGTGGATGAATGAGAGATGGACTTTCTGATTGATTTACAGCTAGAAAGTTCATTCATCAAGAAGTTTAGAAATGCTTTATTGTTTGAATAGTTGCATTGTGTAACTGCAATATGGACTTTTTATGTGTCATTTTCCACATAACTGTCCAACTTCAGAGTACCCTTTTACCTGTGGCTAATGGAACTACTGTTACAGAAAAATATGTTTAGATATTATACCGATTGACTTAGCAAATTTTTAATAATTAATAAATAAAAGAAGTATTTTGTGGAAGCACCACTGCACTTATGTTTTGGTAAATTCTCCTATGACAAAAAATGCTATGAGGGATTGGTGTCTTGATTTGGAAAATATAATGGCAGGATGTCACTTTGGGCAGGAGGATCATACTGGCCTTCCAGACACTAGGGATTGTCTTTGGTGATGTAGGGACCAGTCCATTATATACCTTCAGTGTGATGTTCAGCAAGGCACCAGTCGAGGGAAACGAGGATGTTCTTGGTGCATTATCACTAGTTTTGTACACCTTGATTCTGATTCCACTTATCAAGTATGTCTTTATTGTTCTTTGGGCTAATGATGATGGTGAAGGTATATTACCTTTCAAGCTTCTTTACAACATCAATGTATATGATTACACTCGGCGTGGAATGTAATTTCATTCAGCAAATGAGTTTCATTTTTCATACCTCATTTGTGCAGGTGGTACATTTGCTTTGTACTCCTTGATTTGTAGGCATGCTAAAGCTAGTCTTCTGCCCAACCAACTTCCATCAGATGCTCGCATATCTAGCTTCAGACTTAAAGTGCCATCACCAGAACTGGAGAGGTCTCTGAAAATAAAGGAAAGACTTGAAACTTCTCTGACACTGAAAAAGCTTCTTCTGATGTTGGTTCTCGCTGGTACTTCTATGGTGATAGCTGATGGTGTTGTTACACCTGCAATGTCAGGTACTTATTAGCAGATTCAGTTTAATGCGATATACTATCGTTGAAAGTCTTGGTGCTGTTGGTAGTCCATAGGAAAGATGAAACTTTGCTACTAAGTGTATTGCCTTCCAACATTTGGTTGATCGCTTGAAGTTGATGTCAATCTTAATAATTCCTTTTTGCAGTAATATCTGCTGTTGGTGGCTTAAAGATTGGAGTTTCTGGGGTAACGCAAGGTAACTGATCTTAAATAATTGATTGTAACCAACAACATATGTATATTGGACATAAGAGTAGGATTTTTGTTTCTCGGTTTCTCAATTCTTTTGCTATTCATCAAGATTTGAACTTATAAAACTGAGGGATCCTCGGAGATAAACATGTTGGAAATTGGTTTAAAATGTCGAGAAATTAACTAAGTGACTCCGTGTCAACTTGGCCAAATATACAAGACCCGACCCAATCCGTTTAGGCAAATTTGTTTGCCACTTCGACGCACGCTTCGGGGGCAACGCCCCCGGAATGGGGATCGACCTGCCCGGTCAGGTCGCGGGGGTCGAGGGGGCAGCGCCCCTCGTGGGGGCTCGGGGGCAACGCCTCCGGACAAAAATTCAGATTTATCTGTATGTTTAAAGAGTATATTTAGCATCTCAAAACCAATATCGAATGAATGAAAAATTACGAAAAAGGACAAAATCGGGTCAAATGTTTGACCATGCGATCGCACAGGTATGTAAACCTGCGATCGCAATATGACTAAAATTTTAGCATAGCGTATTTTGGTCCTTCCATGCGATCGCAGGAGGCAAAGCCTTGCGATCGCATGGTTAATCTGGGCGAAGTCTTGTTCTATTTTTTGTGCTATGCGATCGCAGCTTGGTTAAACCATGCGATCGCATAGGTTTGCGTGAACAGACATGTCTTTTTAAAGGGTTGCACGTTTTAGTTCATTCCTTTTCGTGTTTCAACCGATCTTCAGTGCTAAATAGGACCTGTGAACGTCCATTTTGACAGAACTTGATACAGAAACGATTGCAAACAAAAATCTCTCATACATTTCATCCTTGAACTATTTTTTATTGCATTAAAGTTGCATAAATCTGGTTTTCCATTTTCATTTCATCCGTTGGAGTACAAAGCCATCTTTGGTTCGCTGTACTTGAGTTTTTGTTGTGCTACTAAACTCAAGCGAAACCGTTGTATCTTGGGAGTCATTTGCCAAGGACCGAAAGCACCTTACGGGGCAATTTGACTTAAGGACAAAGAATGCAACTCTTGCCTCAGTTTATCTTCTTCATTTCCAGATTTTCGGTTTCTGATTTTTACTACTTTGTGTCACTTCCACAGAATTCCGCCAACAAAACAATCTGATGATTAAATTACCTCTTGTGGATGGGAAACTGATATGGATTGGTTTTTCTAGACACGCCAATACCCTTACTTTGATTACCTGTTAAATAAAAAGTAAATTAACAGATTAAAGACACATTTTCATTTTCAAGTCAACTTAGGAACTTAGAAAATTTGCATTTTCTAAGGTAGCGAGTCACTGCAGTATCGTTTTTAATCAGAAAAATGCTGCAATATAAGTATTTTGGAGAAGATTGGAGAAAATGCTGCTGAGGAAGTTTAGATGTTCGTCTGGAGGTATCTTTAACACATCCTCTATAGTTCAACTGACGTAAAGGACTAAAGTTATGCTACTTAAGTATTTGTTTGGCCAGCCAGTCTGATTGCTGACGTGCTAATCATCTCGACATAATACTTGAATAAATTTTGATTTCTTAACTTCGAAGACAGTCAATGTAACTGTGAATTACAAATACCTACTCGAAGTTATAGAGTAAAACCTCTCTATGGTCATAATGTTGGGACCAAACTAATTTTATTACTATGAGGATATTATAACTTAATAGAGGTGTAGTTACAAAAATTATTGTTTTGAGTTAGTTATCTTTAGTGCAAGTTGTATAGAGGTAAATTATGCACTACATTAATAATTAATTAGTAGAGCTTGTCAAATTCAAGGTATAGACATTGATAAAAGAGATACATATAGTTTCAAAAAACAATTACACGTATGTATGTAGTGTTGGGAATATGCAAAGTCATTTTAAAATTCTAAGATGCCGTAAATTCTAAAGAATAAATCATTGTCCCAAACAACTTTAGATAAATATTTTATTCATCTTAAACATTTAGGGCTTGCTTGGGAGTTTTTTTCTACTGGTTTTGACTGTTTTTGGGTGGCACCGTTTATGAAAGAGGTTGTAAATACCAGTGCTTATTAGTTTTTTGGTGCACTGGTTTTAGATGGTTTAAAAACCATTCCAAACCAGTTTAGTGTAATTTGGTGTGTATTTATTAAACCATCTTATCGATGATTTTTTGTCATTTTTCAAAATTTTCCATTTTTCTTCTTCTAAAAAACTTTCAGAACCGCGGGATAATATACTCTCAAGTATGGTTTGGACTGTTTTAAAAACCGCTACTAAAAACCACCCAAAATCGGACCCCTCATAAATGCGCAAAATCGGCACTTCTATAAACTCCCATAACGGTACCCAAAACTCCCAAGGAGGCTCTTAATATAACATAGCATATATTTTTTGCAATGTACAGATAATTATTACTATGTACAGGCAAGTTCCTTAAGATTGGACGTATAAAAATTATAACTTATTAAAATGTAGAGTTTATTCTTATTTATAACTGGCCCAAGTTGGGACCAGAATTTTTTATATTCCTATATACAGTATCACTATAGAGAAGTCTTGTTGTAGTACTTTTGGTAAGAGCATCATTGACTTTGAAACTTATGATTTTCATCCATATTTACACTATAGTTCTTACTTACGTATGGCATATGAAGTCAAGGTGATCACCAAGAGTTATTATTTCTTTTGTATTGCAGAGCACGTGGTGATGATCGTGGTTGCATTTCTTATAATCTTGTTCAGTGTACAGAAATACGGAACAAGTAAAGTGGGGCTCATAGTAGGTCCTGCCTTGTTTATATGGTTTTGTTCTCTTGGGGGCATTGGCATATACAACCTTGTTAAGTACGATACTCGTGTCCTGAGGGCATTTAATCCGGTTCACATTTATTACTTCTTCAAGCGCAATTCTACCAATGCTTGGTACTCCCTTGGGGGCTGTCTTCTTTGCGCAACAGGTAAACTCTGAAGTATGGAAACTTTTATGAAAACCTTGAAAGGAAAACATGCATTAGAAGAATTGATTTAGTTTTTTCTGCTCTCTTTAATGGATTCCAAGTTACTCTTGGAGTCAAGCTTGCCTTCTGTAACTTTGCTGTAAACATTGAAGTCCTTTGTTATAATTGCAAGTTTCATGACTTCTTCTTTTTTGTTGTGGGAGGGGAGGCACAATCTCATGGTTAGGATAATTAGTTTCTTCTTGCTCACTGAGAATTTTTCCTTCATATGTTCTATACATTTATTTGTTACATTGCATTGGAGAAGTGTTTGATTAGTGATTAATTATTTCTGTATATCAGGATGGCCTTGAACACCACAAAGAAGTGCCTATTAGAAGAAAAAAAAAACAAAAACTTCCATTTGCCATTTGGCTTAATAACCCGATTCGATAATGTTAAGAAAATATTAAAAATCACTGGAGCTGTTTATAAAAGAACCTTCTATTTGCTCTACTCCAGCAAATTGATCTACCCATAGGGAGCTTGGCTCATAGGGTATTTGGTCCTTTCTTTGAATTCAATTCTGTGGTTTCGTCCTTCAAGAGTAGCCCATTAACTCTCAACTATGAACACATTAATTTTGTACTGAGCTGATTTTTAATTTTTCCCCATAGTTGTTGAAATCTTGCATAGTGAAGGCTGTACTTAAGTTTTGCAACTGGTCTATTTTGTAAATCTGAATTTTGGTGCGTGTATTTGAGAAACCCACCATCACTGTCTAGTCAGGAAAGGATTTGCAATGCCTGAAAAATGCTTGTCTATGATAGAGTTTTACTTCATCAGTAATGTGATACTCTTGGCTGTCTTCTTTGACTTACTTTGTTATTGTTCTTTATCCTATATTGCAGTTCTTATATATTTCTGACGATCAGTTATGTGACTCAGGTTCTGAGGCTATGTTTGCAGATCTGTGCTATTTTTCCGTAAGATCAGTGCAGGTAAAGCAGTAAACTGCATCAGACCTTTTTATTTTATTTTAACATGATAATATCAAACATTTTTTTTTTCCCAACAGTCCTAATTTTTTCTTACGAAGACTCAGTTTTCTTGTTGCAGCTTACCTTTGTGTTTCTTGTATTACCTTGCCTTCTGTTGGGTTACCTGGGTCAAGCCGCTTACCTAATGGCAAACCATGGCGATACAACTCAAGCCTTCTTCTCGTCTGTTCCAAGTAGATACATTTTTCTATTTCTCACCCTGATATATCCATACTTCATTCAAATATGACAGATGTAGCCATAATGTATGATACTTTTAAGTTTGAACTTGGATATGGTAAAAAATGCCTTAATTGTCTAGATACAGCTAATAACGCTAATTTCTTTTTTCTTCATTCATGATTGCAGCTTATACAATTTTCTCATGCAGTATGGCATATCAATTTGTGTATAACTAGGTCTAATCCTGTATAAAGAGGATAATTAAGTCTAATCCTGGATTTTAATTTTTAATTCTGCTACAGGTGGAGCTTTCTGGCCAGTTTTCCTTATTGCTAATGTAGCTGCATTGATTGCTAGTAGGGCTATGACTACAGCGACATTCTCTTGTATTAAACAATCAGCGGCACTTGGTTGCTTTCCTCGCCTTAAGATTATTCATACCTCGCGGAAATTCATGGGTCAAATTTATATTCCAGTTATCAACTGGTTTCTGCTGGCTCTTACTCTGGTGTTAGTTTGCACTATCTCAAGTATTTACGAGATCGGAAATGCATATGGTAATTATTTATCACTTATCTTTGTTGTTTGCCTATATATTTTTGTGTTGTTCACTTTTAGAACCAAGCTGTCTCGAGTTGAGCTTGATAAATTGATAGAGACTAAAATGTGTTGAAGCTTAGTTTGCTAAGCTAGTAAATCACTTTTAGCATCTATTTGTGAGCTGATCTTTGAGAAGCTTGATTCGTTTCTCAGCTAGATCCAAATGAGAATAGTCATTTCATGTTAGTTCATATTGCTTAGACCCCGAACAAGGTACCAGTTCTGAATTATAGGCATTGTTTATGTTATAGAACCTTTGCATGCACGATCTAGCTATATAAGATGTCAACATCTTACATTTCACTGGGAAGATGAAATTAGCATTGGTGCTTCCCAGTCCCTGCCCTACTTTTTTAGTTGACTACCATAGGTCTAACCTGAACTCCATGTCATAATGAGCTGTTGGAAGTTCCCAATACGGAGTATATGTTTAAGACCAGCTTTATTTCCATATAGTAGTGGTAACATAGCCAGTTGTTTTCTAGTTCTCGTGACTTTTGATTTCTTTCTAGTAAGTCCTTTTTCTAGATGGCTATTAAAAAGGCTCTTGTATATTCTGATTTTACTTTGTTTGACAGGCATTGCTGAAATAGGAGTGATGATGATGAGTACGATCTTAGTAACTCTTGTAATGCTTCTTATATGGCAGATACATATCCTTATTGTGCTGAGTTTCGCTATTATCTTCTTGGGTTTGGAGTTGACATTCTTTTCGTCAATTTTGTGGAGTGTGGGGGATGGTAGTTGGATCGTACTGGTGTTCGCCGTAGTTATTTTTTTAATAATGTACATCTGGAACTATGGGAGCAAGATAAAGTATGAAACCGAGGTTAAGCAAAAGATGTCAATGGATTTGCTACGAGAACTGGGTCCTAACCTAGGAACAGTAAGAGCTCCAGGCATTGGCTTGCTTTATAATGAGCTTGCAAAGGGAGTACCGGCTATATTTGGACATTTTCTTACCACACTGCCTGCTGTGCATTCAATGATCATATTTGTGTGTATAAAATATGTTCCTGTTCCTGTTGTGCCTCAAAGCGAAAGGTTTCTGTTCCGACGAGTTTGCCCCAAAAGCTACCACATATTTCGTTGTATTGCCAGGTAAGATCTCCCCATCACTATATTTTGTCCATGTTTTATATTAAATTATAGGGTTAATTACACTAATGGTCTCCATTCTTTCAGATTTGTAACGATTTCATCCTCATTTAATTTTTTTAGCAGATATCATCCTCATCCTTTCATTTATTCACACAGATGGTCCCCAAGTGACTATTTTGACAATTTTGCCCCTGATTTAAATAAATTCAAATATAGAAAAATTGCAATTGGACTCTTGACCTTTTTAAAAGTATAAATAAATTCTAAATATTTTATATTATTCAAAATAATTAAAAAGAAAAAGAAAAACCAAACCCCATTTCATCACCCCACCCCCAGTTTTTTTGGTTTTTTTTTTTTAAATTATTTTGAATAATATAATATAATTAAAAAAAAAAAAAAGGTTTGGTTGGTGAAGTGGGGGTGGGGGTGGGGGTGGGGGGGTGGGGTTTGATTTTTTTAATTATTTTGAATAATATAAAATGTTTAGGATTTATTTGTACTTTTGAAAAGGTTAGGAATCCAATTGCAATTTTTCTATTGTACTTTCTTTTTTCTATCATTTGAATTTATTTAAGTCTAGGGCAAAATTGACAAAGAATTGTCAAAATAGTCATTTGAGGACCATCTGTGTAAATAAATGAAAGGATGAGGAATTGAATGGGGATGAAATCATTACAAACCTGAAAGAATGGGGATCATTAGTGTAACTAACGCTAAATTATAGCATTTTAAATTTCGTCCTAAAACTTGCATGACTCTGATTCATCTTGATTAGAATTTTGCGGATATAGACAATTTGCATCAAAATTAAAATGTCGCATCAAAAGGCATTTCAAACTCCTTTGTTTATGGAGAAGAAATCAGAAATAATTGAATTTTTTTGATTTTGTTGCATAGGTATTTGAATGCTATGTCGTGGAAGTTTAAGATACTATTTCCTTGGCTTATTCCCAACATAAGAAGAGTAGGCTTGTGGTTAGGTGATGGGTTTATTGTGAACTTATGCCATGTGGAGCCTTGCTTTAAAACTGAAAGATTGTCGCATGGAAGTTGCGCCTTAATACACAAATGTTCAACAGCATTATATTGTAATAACTTTCCTTGAACATGGCAAATTTTTAGATCCAGATCATTTGTTCCAATTTCATTAAAATGTCTCCCATTGACTTTTTCAATAATGCATCTCATTTACTTGGAAGTTCTATTTGTAAAATACAGTAGTTAGATTGCCAAAATATCCAGCCTTATCCTGATATTGTCATGGCTCCATTAAGTCCCATTCAGTGGTAGGATACTGAACCTTGTTAGCATATAGTAATCTCATGTGGCAATAAGCATATACATTTCTTGTTTATTTTTGTAGAAAAGCCTCCACAAACATGGTAGTGGGGCAGGCTTTTTTCAGGAAGATTACTTAATGTTCTGTCCAACTGTTGCCACTAACAGATACGGTTACAAGGATGTCCGCAAAGAAAACCACCAGACTTTTGAGCAGTTGCTGATTGAGAGTCTTGAGAAGTTCATTCGTAGGGAAGCTCAGGAAAGGTTGCTGGAGAGCGATGGTGACGGGGACTCGGATTCTGAAGAAGAACATTCTTTTTCAAAGGTTCTAATAGCTCCCAATGGGAGTGTTTATTCACTTGGTGTCCCTCTCCTGGCCAATTTTAAGGACACAACCAAGTCCTTTTCAGAAGCAAGCACTTCGGACGAGCAGTCAGAAACTCCAACCAATCCATCTATATATGATGCAGAGCAAAGTCTCGAGAAGGAGTTGTCTTTCATACGCAAGGCCAAGGAATGTGGGGTAGTATATCTTCTTGGTCATGGGAATATTAGGGCAAGGAAGGATTCTTGGTTTATAAAGAAGCTTGTCATTAATTACTTTTATGCCTTCTTAAGAAAGAACTGTAGGAGGGGGGTTGCAAATTTGAGTGTTTCACACTCGCAGTTGATGCAGGTGGGCATGACTTACATGGTCTAAAGTCGTGCTTTATTGTAGAAGGCGGACTTCATTTTAGCACCAATTCTTGACAGCGCTTTTGGTTCCTGGAGGATTGAGGGAACTAAATGGTACTTCTACAATTCATGCGAGCTACACTTGTGGATGAAGTCCTAACGGTTGCAAGAATTAGATTTTTATCTTCCTTGGGTTTTACATTAGCTGATTTTGGAGTTTTCTTTTTATATTTGGAAAATTTTGTAGTCCTTCGTCGGTGCTACTACGTGGATAATTATGATTTGGGGGTTGTAAGTCTTGTAATTGCCATGTTTCATATCAATGCGTCTTTGGTAGTGTAGTTCTTTTTCCATACCATTTAATTGTTTATTTTTGCATGGATGCAGACCATCTCACTTAACATTTACGCGCTGTTTGGTAGGAAAATCATAGTTCATATTATTTTTTATAGCATGTTTTAGTATTAGAATAACTTGTTTAACCTCCACGCATAATTTGTGGACATATTTCTTTCAGAATGGATCTTTGAAGAAACAAGTAGACGGGGCTGGGGAGCTAAGAAATTAAGGTGAGAAATTAATTTGAATGCTTGTTGATAAATTTCATTATGGTGGATGGGAGACGTCAAATTTGGCATGGGAGAAAAATGTAACTGAGGGAGCAACTTAAAGAAGTGTACTTGGTGAAGTTATTGAAGAGGCTGTAGAATTTTACTGCTTGTTTGATAAAGTTTTTGGTCGATTATAAGTAGCGAATCATACGAAATATATGGATAAAAATTAGATAAAATATTTTGTAAGATCAAAATTAATATTTAATCAACTTATAAGTGTTTATAAAATCTTCCCAACATGCTTCAGATATGTTGGGCAGGGTGCGGGTGCGGGTGCGGGTGCGGGTGCACTGGATTTTGCTAGAATGCAAGTGACACGTTTATCATTATAGAGAAGGATGTCCATAATGAGTAGATCAAAGGTAGTTTGACGAAGAAACAATTCCCACATTTTGTTGACCTTGCCACTGTTGTTAAAAGGATAGAGAAACAGGAGATGATGCTGAAACTCCAGCTTGATGCAATTGAAGAGGAAAATGTTATGACCAATAATCGAGTAAATCTTACTTCCCATTCTTGCAACATAACATTTTGCCATCAAATGCATCCACAAAACCATGCAAAAAGAATTAGTCAAACGAAACAATAAGTTCAGATAATATTGCCTCACTTTCCGCTTGATAAAAGCATTTCATCTTTCCTCCTCAAACGAATCCAGTCAATTATATAACTTATGTTACTACAGAGAAAATTTCATACAATTTTCGAACATAAGCCACGAAACAAGTCGCTAGCTAGATAATGTTTTATCGTGTGCTTTTACAAGTATTAATGGGATCTATTTGAATCTAGACTACCATCAAATTTAAGCTTTTCGGGCTTTAGAAGACCTGGATAACCAAATGGTGTCACTTCCAACCCCCAAAAGAATTTTGAGTTGAATTATTCTGACGAGGTCTTGACTCTTGACCAATCCAATTAGTGATTTTATTCCTCCTACGTGTGGCATCATATAAAAGCTGTATTCAGAAAACCTCACTCACTAGCTAGTTAGTGGTTCAATAATTCCCCAAACAGGCTTGCATCATCTAGAAGCTGTATACGGGTGCTGCAATCTCTTATTTTCTTCCCTGGTATCATCGTTGTCTGAAGGTGGTCATCATCTAGAAGCTGTATACGGGTGCTGCAATCTCTTATTTTCTTCCCTGGTATCATCATTGTCTGAAGGTGGTTTAATGTATAATGATGATTTGAAAATTTCTCTCTGTTTTGATGCAAACTTGAATCTCAGAAGCAGCGAGTTTGTCATCACACCAATAGAACTCAAACCCATAAGGGCACCCGCAATTGAAGGAGATAGCATGGTTCCCGTCACAGGCAGCAATGTTCCAGCTGCTATTGGAATTCCTACCTGCAATGAATGAAGAAAAGTAGGTTAAACTACTAATATGTATGAGTAAATTAGCGTGCTGAATTGAGGATTTTTCTTAGACATACTGTTAGTAAAGTATGTCTAAGAAAAATCAATTTATACATATTAAAAAGAAGTGATGGAAAAAAAATAAGGGAACAAAAGACTTGTATCAATGACAGCTTTGGTGAGGCTGGGTGAGGGAACAAATAAGAATTTCAATAATCAATGCAAAGAGACGGCGCAAGTCTGAATACTGTATATGATAATGAAGGAATGGAAAGAATCCGAATAGTAATCAAGGACATCCATTTTATCATTTTGATCTTTGGTCCATTTGAATATTTCTTGAAATGCAATGGAATAGCCTCAGTTTATATAGAAAGTTCGGCAAGTATTAGACCTGAATATCTGATATTTGCATCCAGGTAGATATAAATCCAACATAAAACTGTCCTAGAAATACCACACGTGCAAAATTGGAAACAATCTTCTTTGATTCCTTAGTTTTCAATAGATTGCAAAATGGAGCAAAGAGGCTGAGCCCCTGAGATTAAGAGGCCTCAGGTTTGAGTCCCATCATTGAATGGTTCTTCTGTTCCTTGTTATTGTTGCACCAGTATCGTTATATACTATGATTTGTAAATATGAAAGAAAATTAAATACAGCGTCGTTTAGTTCAAGAAAATAAATTGTAAAACGTAAACTTCTTACAATGTTGTACGCAAAAGCCCACCAAAGATTTTGTTTGACAGTCTTCATGGTAAGTCTGCTCAGCTCCAGAGCATCAAGTAACTGCATGGGATGTTTCTAGGTTAATAATCTGTGATACAAGGGCTGATGACTTTTTTCATCTTTGAAAAGATGGACGACATCCAAACCCAGATTGTTATGATTTCCATCCCAAATAAACATATATAATGAGATAAACAAGTTGCAGGCAAGCATACCTGGGATAATTTGTTGTGCATTAGCACAATAGATGACACCTCACTAGCAGCTCCAACACCTCCACCAATTGCAACGCCTACATGTGATGAAGCCAGAGCTGCTGCATCATTGATACCATCACCAACCATAGCTACAATGTTTTGATCCTCCTGAAGTCTGCTAATGAACCTTTTCTTTTCATCTGGTTTGACTCCATACAACACCTGCAATCGACCATTCCACGTTCTTATAGTGTGTGTGTTTCTGTATGTGGACATGAAGGAAGCACGTGCATGTATTATTTATATCATCTCACCCTTTCTTTTGGAATACCAACAATAGATGCAACATATTCAGCAGCATTCTTTTTGTCCCCAGAGAGCAAGTAAGTGATGATTCCTTGATTAGTCAAAGATTTAACGACGTGCCTGGCATCTTCTCTGATCTGATCCTCTACATAAATTATACCAGCAAGAATATCGTCTACCCCCACAAAAACAGCTGATTGATTCTTAAACTCCTCAAGTTCTTGGAACGGATTGTTTTTCACTCCATGCCTGCATGAATCCAAAGATATAATGTTTAAAGGTTGAGAACATTAAATACAGAGAGAGAACAAACTTTTTAAAGTTTTACTAAGGTTAAATAAAAGAGAGCTTTTTCATGCTATAAATCTTTACATGAAAAGTTTGAACTACACTTCTCTGTCAAAAGAAGTAAGAGGGGCCCCTGTAAATGGGTTGATAAATAATATATTGCCTAATTAAACTGACAATAGTAGGGAAAAGCTTAATCCTCTCTACTTTGGAACCAAAAAAAAAAAAAATCTTCCATTATCTTCTCACAAATCTTTTCCTTCATGCAGAAGACGCCCATTGACCGACTGTGATAATAGCTGCTTCAAAGATGATGTTTGCTTCATGGATTCTGTTTCAGTTTTGGATGGAAACTCTCTGGAAATAATACACAGCAAGGACTAACGACATGCAATCATTTTGTAGTTTTAGAATCAGCGTTTAAAATATGATGCTCCAAATCCTGCTCCGTGAGAATCGTCAGATTGCCCACTTCTCTGTGCAATCGCAAACATCATAAACAAGAAAATTCCAGTGTAGCACTGGTCACCCAAACCTTATATAGGGGTTTGCAGGAGTAAAGATAAAAGATGAATATAGAGTTGGAAATAGGGAGAGATGAAAAAGAAGCAGAACAGATTTATAGAATTTTTTTCACTCCTTCACATACTCCTCAATTCAAGTGCAAGTAGGAAAGGTAAAATAGCATATTTTCCTTCTCATCCTCCCTTCCCTTAAGAAAAAATCCTGAACCAAGTAAGCTGAAGAACACAATTGTTCATTGGTGAGGCTGAAGGTCAATTGAAAAGAAAAATCAGAAGGGAAGCAAGTGCAATTACATTTCTAAGAAGCAGTTTATTTTGCTAATAGAAATGGAGGGTTCACGTTCAAAGATGCAAATAACTGAACACACAGAAAGCCAATACAGCCAAAGTGGAAACTCAAAGATGCATATTTAGACATAAAATAGATGAAAAGTGAGTTCAATTGAATGAAGTCAACATCAAATTTATTCCAAATTATATGAACAAACAGTTCTAGAATTTTAAAAAATGTACCCGTTATGAATCCAACAAAGTGCCAGTTGTATCAAATTAGTTATTAAGTGCCATCTAAAACAAGAATCAAAACAAGAATCAACAACTTCAAATACCTTTTAACCCACTCCAGCGTACCAACGGACACCTTTTTCTCATCCACGGTTGCCATCGCACCAGACCCAGGTTCCTCTATAAATGTTCCTTCTGCCGCCTAGAACCACCATTGTTTTGCAAGAAATTTAAAAATTGTTTGGTAACAAACTGATTAAGGAGAAATCAGAAAACTATCAAGTGTACATCACACTCAATATTGATCATTGAATTGCATTAGTTTATATTGGTGATTGATATTCCACATTTGGTGATATCTTACAATAAAGATTGAGAGAGATAAAGGTGACCTACAAAATATATATATATATATATATATGGTCATTGACAAGCTTAACTTGAGCAATATAGAGAAGAATTGCACGAAATTTTCCTTTAAAACAAATGATCATTTTCTTGTCACCTAAGAAATCAATCAAAAACTTAGCAAAGTGGAAGGTCTACAAGTAGGTTGGCACATTTTCAGTTTTTCCCACCAAACTCAGTTACGTTGGCTGAAGCATTTTTATATGACGTGTCAGCTTTCTCTATACCTCAAACATGGAAGATTTTAGAGACTACAATTATACAAAAGGGTTCCACTGTACCAAAATACTGTGGAAGCAGTGATGGTAATCAACAATGCCGCTGAAATCTAGCAACTAGGAACTAAACATCAAATTGAGGAACAAGTCACAAAAAATTCAAGCATTAAATTCCCCCCGGGGTTTAGCCTATAAGACGACAGATGTTCATAACTGTTAATGATTTTTATTGATGAATCTTTTAATTATTTTGTGCACAAAAGAGTAGTTAAAATTAAGTCAACACACATTTCATCCAAGAACATGCAACCGAAAAATTAGAACCTCAAACTCTCAATATAAACAGATTCTTCATATTTCACATGAGTGCAACTGTGAAGCAATCTAAGCACGCTGGCTGTTAAAATCACGATACTACCAGAAGACAATGCAATTGACAAAAGGAGCTGAGTTTATATCAAGGAGATAAGTTATCCGACAAAGAAACAGAATTATTTCTAAATATTTCTATTATGTAACATAATGAGGACAAACTTAAATATCAACATTGCAATTTAAAATAGCAGTAGTTAACAAATGATATTTCCAGTGGGGCATCCATGAAGAAAGAAAATACCTTCACATTTGTACAGTTCAAAGCATGTGCTGCCTCCACAATCGCCTTTCCAATTGGATGAATTGTATTTGATTCAACTCCAGCAGCTAACTTCAAAACATCAACTTCGGACCAATTACGAGCTGAAGCTAAATCTGGTCTGCATTAAAACACAGTTCATTACCCTCTTGAATGCAATATATTTTCACACTAACTGGAAATGGAATTACTTGAAAGAAGAGAAGCGCTGCTGGTGCAGAAAAATGCATTTTCAGATATCAAATTTCAGTGGATATGTCGACATATAATCTGCATGTGGTGCTTTTGGTGATCAACATAAACCACAAATATTCAAATACATCTACTACCAGATACTATCAGTATTCATATAACCTGAAGAGTTGAGAGTAGTCTCCTTAAGAGCACAACCGCCAACCAAATATCCCCCAAAAAAAAGGGGAAAGAGAGAGGATGGGCAAAAGTTAAAAGGACAGCAGAAACATGCATATTTATTTAATTACCTTTTTATTCTTTGACAGAGAAAAGTGTAATGCGTACAATTATAGGAACAGCCATTTTGATTGATTTGCAGATTTAAACGAGATTTGAATATGAAAGATCTTGAATGATAACTAATAGCTTTCTCAAGTTTTTCAACAAATTTCCCAATATCAAGAATCCATATTAAAGTCAAAACCCAGTACAATAAAATTGACTTTCTCAAGATTGTTAAACTTATATCAGATAAAACAAACAATGATGGAACTTCTTATAAAACCTAAAAGATATATCATAACCAAATTGAGAAAATCTTGTACTCAACTGTGGATCTGTATCAGCTTGGTAACCCTGTGTCACTACTTTGGTCACACTAGGTCTGCCAATTGTTAATGTCCCTGTTTTGTCAAAGACAACTGTGTTCACCATCGAGAATTTTTCCAAGATACTTCCACCACGCAAAAGCAGCCCTCTTGTAGCACCAAGTGAAGTTCCAACCTAAATTTTAAATTTTATTGTGATTTGATATAATTAAGACTCCATATGAACCATGTTAAGTATTCAGATGAATCTAAGTTTCATTATAAAATAATTACCAGTACAGCTGTTGGTGTTGCTAGCCCAAGTGCACATGGACATGCAATAACCTGCACTCAAAAACAAAGACTAGTTACTGTTAAGTTGAAGAATGAAGATGAGCAGACACCAAGAGGGACATTGATGACCTAGCAAATAGCAGATTCAAAAAGAAACAACCAGGGGTGGGGATGAGGATATTAGATAGCTTGAGGGAACCAAGACCTTCCTGTTAGTAAGAACGAGATTATAGTCAAATCTTAGGATTAGATTTGTTACAGGAATCTCTGTGAAGAAGGTGCCAAAGTCTATGATGAATTCATGAGTTGCAATTTATAATACCAGAACGCTACAGGAAAGTTGCAATGCTAATGAAAGAGGAGTCCCTTGATGAAGAGCAGCTGGCAAAATTCGCGTACCAAAAAGATTCCAGAACATAAATGTGGCTACAGAGAGCGCCATCACTCCATAAGTGAAGTGTCCAGCAACCTAAACAAAAACAAGCTGGACATTGAGAAGTAGGGCATAAAGGAGGCATAAACTACTAGCTTAAGTAGAATCTAAAACAACACTAATCGGAGAACAGAGATGATAGCAAATATTCAAAAGTATCCGATGTTAGCTCTAATAATTCGGTAACTATGTTTAATCACAAACATGATACTAGAGAACAGGGATAACAAATGATGGGTAAATCCCTGAAGAACAGATTTAGATCCAGGAATAAGGTTGTCTTTCTACCAAGTGGATTTACAGTACTTTCAACTACCTTTGACAATATGTATTTAGTAACCTATAATAGAGTTAATGGTAATGGTTCATCCGTGGTTTTGCCAGTAAATATCAAGAATGTTTAGGCAACATAAGTTTTGAAATTGCATACTCGTAGATATTACAGCATGGAAAACTCTGTAATAGCACATGCTAAACCCCATTAAAACATTATATCATACTTATGTGGGGGCAGCTCATGGTTTCGCTTCTTCCACTTTATTCTATCAGGGCTTATGTCCAAAGTTAAACCACAATTGGGAGAAGCTCATCCAAAACTAGAGCTAGAGAAAGACTAAAATCCTTTGTAATAAACTCACTCTATATGATTATAGGTTGACTTCTTCATCTAGGTTTATCATTAGTACTTGTTGGATCATATTTCCTAACTTGTACAATTCTGTAAATGCATATAGTAAAAACAATTGGTCAAAACATACAACAATATTGAATTTTCTAAGAAAAGGTCAACAAGTTAAATTTGCCAACTTTTTCTAACAGCCTTGCCAACAAAATGCAGTTAATGCAACATGCACTGTAAGATTCAGACACTGCACACAAGTTTCACACAATGAACCTTGTCAGCCAACCGTTGTACAGGAGCTTCTCTAGCCTGTGCTTCTTCTACCAACCGAACAATGTCCCCAATGGCAGTCTCGCCACCTTGTCTTTGCACCTCAACAGTAATTTTTCCATTTAGGTTTATGCTTCCAGCCGCGACTTCTGCCTGGTCAAGAAATGCCATCCAAAGTGATATAATATGAAGGGATACATTTTTTTGAATGCTACAATGGCAACTTATCTCTCAACAATGCAGACAACATGAAAGAAGGCCAAACCCTCCCCCTTTCTCCCTGTTCCCCAACCCCTTTCTCCCTGTTCCCCAACAATTGGGGAAAATGAAAATGAAAATAGAAAAAGAAAAAAGAAGTTTACATAAAAATTTCACCCACTCATTGTCTACACTTGTTGTCCATATTAGTTATGAAGGAAAGCTGGTGACGAGGAGGATGGAGAAAGTCCAACGGATTGAATTTTCCATCATTGTGAAATAAAAATTATTTCCCTCCCATTTTTGTGCAGGACGGAGAGAAAATAGGATGGAAACAAATTTTTGGATTTTTTTTTATCAACTAGCGGTTAAAATTTGCAATATGAATACCAATCAAGCACAGAAACACTCCTGGAGTATCGGTGTTCAACAAGCCTTGGACACACTGAGAAATGTGTCTGACACGCCTTGTGGCGTGTATTATTTTTTATGAATTTTTCAAAATTTCCAACAAACAAGGGACGCGGGCCCGTCATGCCACATGGCATGTCCTATTTTTTATATTCTTTTAATGTCTGACTTGCAAGGGACACGACGAGACCCATTTTGTAAATTTTGGAATAGAAAATTAGGCCAAATATTAATTATAAAACATGCTTATAAAAAAAGTGAAATTAATGCGACAATTGTACGAACTTCATGCTGAATTTGTTTTATATCATTTATTGCATTTTGATACATGAACATTTTAATTTCTTTACCCTAGTTGTACAGAAAACAATCCAAGTTATCTTAACACGGCAAATAGCTACTCCTCAAATTCAAAAAATCTCACCTGTAAAATTCATATCGCACCTAAACAATAAGTATTAACTTAATTGAAAAACAAAAATGTAAAACATTATATAAATTTATAATTTTAAAGTATTTTAGTCAACGTGTCCCTCGCATGTCGATGTCCTACTTTTATGAATAATTAAGTCTCAGCATGTCGTCAGTCCTACCAGTGCTTCATAGAATATCACATTCCACCCACTTTCTAGTCACTTCCATAATGTATTTCCAATGAAATCAGGGAAAGTCGAATTCACTTTCATACCACCCCAACTCTTCCTGTACTAAACAAAGCCGTAAGCTAACCGATAGAACCCTTTCTTCCTCTATTATGATAGGAAAATCAAGTCACAAGGAAAGAGTATGTTTGTATAATTACCCCAGGTAATTTAGTGACAGGTAGAGGCTCCCCTGTGAAACTTGACTCATCAACAGTGCTTCTGCCTGCTCTGACTATCCCATCAGCTGGAATACGATCCTAAAAGACAAGAAGAGCATGCGTAAAAGAATTAATGCAGTTGTTTACATAAACAATTGTCAAGTTCTATGTTATAACATTCTCAACAACAATTGGACTACAGTTAGTAGCAGAAACCCACGTGATAATAGTCCATAAGATAAAAGTAAGATGAGCTATAGTAAGAATATTAACAATATAATACCTATTCAAGATTCCATCAGCTCTAAATGACAGACCAGTCAAAGGTATAAGGTATTAATATAAAGCAACCATACTTACTCCAGGCAGTACAATGATTTGATCTCCCACAGAAAGACTGCTAGAAGGAACTTCAACAGTTGAGTCCAATTCTCCTGCATCACCATTAACCAAGAGACGAGCTTTAGCTGGCAACAAACTTAGAAGGCCTGTCATGTCACTGGTTGCTCTTATCTTGGCTCTCTGCTCAAGATTTCTCCCTAGCAAGACAAATGCTATCAGCATAACCGGTTCCTCGAAGAATGTTTTCCATCCCTGTGTGAACGCAAACTTCATTTAACAGGATGCAGGTGGCTAACTCAAACACTCATATATGACATGTCTCTGATGATGGGGAAGCCTCCTAAAAGACTCCGTCATCAAAGATGAAACAAAATAAAGCCTAATGCCTAGCAAATATATTGATCAGCACTTGGGTTGAAAGGTAAAAGAATTTCAACCCAAGTTGGGTCAAAAATAGCAGAGCCAGAGTTTTTGCAAAAAAACATATTATAGAACAATGAAACTTTAAGATGAGACGAGAGGTAATTGCTGATACAATCATGCATGATCAAAAATCAAGTAGTAAATTTCCAATTAAAAATATCAAAAAGCATTCATTCCATGAGATGGGAAAAAAAAGTAAAAATAAAATAAAGGCACAAAGGGTCACGCAAGAACACATGACAACAAAACATTTGATGTCCAAACAGATTGGGATGATACTTCAATTTCTGCTGCCAGGCCTATTTATGGTGGATATTGTTTATTTAAATAGATCGCATCAAAGATTTAACTATTAAATAATTTCCTTCGGATTATTATTTTTTTGTTTCTTTGATAGGGAGGTGGTGGTGTGGGGGGTAATGTTGTCAATCTACGTTTCAATGAAGCTGCCGGCGACTGCACGGGATATAAACATAAATACAAGATGTCGGACTCTCGGCACGATTTGTCCTGTTTCCTTTGACATATTTCCTTGCAGCACAGGAAATGATTTTATTTTTCCACTAATTACTGTGTAGTCGTGTGTATACATATATACAGTTAACACTTCTTGAAACCAAAATTTCATAAGAAAATGAAGACTTTATACAGGAGCATCAATATACGCAGTGTCATATCATGATATCTTTCAATGGAATGTGACAACTGGAGTAGAAGTCGTCGTGCATTTAAAAAGTACATATACAAGACCCATCTTGTTCCTATCAGTTTAATATTTGCAAAACGTTTACAACTACTTGGTTGATGGGATTTTTGACCTTTATCTATAAACAACAGTACACTAGTACTTGTGTGAGGAAATAGCAAACATGATATATCAAGCAACAAGGTTAATTGACATCAATTTAGCACAATAAAAATGAAGTTGTGTGTTTCGAACAAAATTAAATGCCACTCGCAATCAAATCCATTCATTTCTATCTAGAAAGTATAACCCATGTAGGAGGATTGAACAACAAATTACCAGTTTTGGAATAAAAGCAGCGAGTGAGCTGACAGCAAAGGATGACAAAGCCCCAAGACCAACTAATGTATTCATGTTTGGAGCCCCTCTAACAAGGCTTTTCAGGCCGTCAACAAGTAGTTGGCGACCAGGGCCAAGCAATGTAAACAAACACAAAGAAAAATGAAATCCTGTGGAATGCATTGCGTGGATCCATGATGCCTTGGTTCCAAAGAAGTGAGAGAGATGGCCAAAGATGCATACAGCACACAAAGCCCAAGAAACAGCTAGCCCACGACCTGATGAATAGGCAAGTTTTCAATCATGTGGCATTGCCTCAAACGCGCACGCAAACCACAAATAAATTCAAATCGTAAATATTGCGATTCTCATATATTTGAACTTGTACAAACTAGATCTATTAAAATTATCAGAAAAATACTTTTTTCCTAATTAGGCTGAAATTTCTTTCATACTTTTAACTGAGCAGTTTAAATCTGAAATTAAGTTAACTCCAAACATCAAAATCGTGAATTTCCCATCAATTCTCATTTAAGATACGTCTATATTTCTAAATAAACGTCATTAACATAGACTGTTATAGTCCATAATATAATGGCCAGAAAGGGTCTACCGCTTTCTCTTAACAGAGCACGCTTTTCATTTATCTTCTTCTCAAAAGTCTCGTAGATGTTCACCCTTCTTGAATCTGCAAACAAGGACACTGAGTCATGCTTGCTAAGATCATAAGACACACAAATAAGAGTTGAAATCTACTTGAAATCTTTCAAGCAAAGCTATCTTATCGCATTTTAACTCTTCATAATGATTTAATGGCTTTTAGTTTTCAGCTATGTTAAAATTCAAGCAAATGATAAGCTCAATGAATAGATATTATACATCTCGTTTTGATTCCTAGATTTTAGAGAATTCAGAAGCAGACAGTGTTTATATTACAATGTGAAGTAGCAGGAATAAGTGTAATTGTCCATTGCAAAATATAAATGATTTCAGAATTTCAACATACTATACATCCATCATGATACGAGGTTTAGATTATGAAGTACCCGTATGAAGTAAACTAAATACCATAAATAATTGATGTGATTTTCACATGAAAGAAAGGGCAAGTTATTGAAGATATAATACGTTTTGCATACAAATGTCTTAGACTTGGTGAAGGAATGTGAAAACTTATTAGTCACCCTTCCCTCTTTGAAATTTAACACTATTAAGTAAAACATTCCAATTATTGCAGCTGGAGACAATTTTTATTTGAACGAACGGATTCTCTAATATCCACTCAAATGTTTATATGCAAATTGGCAGCCATCTTATATTCACATCCTCAAAATGCTCTAGGACCATTCAAAAATTTGAAATTGATGCTCCTGTTCACCTATACACACTACAAACTGCTCTAGCTCAAAAAATTTGTGATTCAGCTGTGGTAATGGAGACTGTTGGAATATTGTATTCGAGTTAGTGGAACTACATCTGCCCTTACTCATGACAGCTAATACATTAATCCTTTCGGAGAATGGAACTCCACGATGTCTCGTTTTCTAAGAATGAACTTCCTCAACCCATATGAAAGTAAATTAATCAAACTGCATGGGGTTTCTGGTGATAGATGTGCCTGCATTCAACAAATCCACCTCTAGTAAGCAAGGAGATGCACCTATTGATGGAGAACTATTTCATATTTTCGTTAGATATAATTTTTTTACCAAGGGTTTTTGTGTGAAAAACGATGAAGGGGGACAAAAGATACTATTTGAATTAGTCTAAAAGGTTATGCCAATAATACAGTGACATACCATGAAGGATAATGGTTGTCATCACAAGAATCCATTGCATCCTATGATGGACTATCCCCCCCTTCAATTGCTCCCTGATCTACCAACCCATGAAACTACGCATAAGTTATATGAAGCCCAGACGTACTATACTGTCTAGCCTAATTAGCAAAGTAGACAAGCTCAGTGAACTTAGTAATAATAGATGCCGAGTCATGTTTCCTTTCGGCAAAAAATGAGAGCATTCCCCATTGACCTTTTTCTCTTTCATGGCCGCCCTAAAAAGATGACATCATACTAAGGAAAAATTAACAAAGAATTAAGGAGCGTTTTAAATTTACGATTCGTACCCACATACAGATATGTTAGATTTCCTAGTTAAATATATAAATCCAACATCAGCCTCATCTATATTGATAAAACTTCATACTTGTGGGCCTATATCCATATCAAAATCAACTTCTCCCCACACCACCACAAGAATTTCTTGATTTATGCCTTCCATGGATTTGATATCTATCTATGAAACCTCTGCTGGTTCATGGCTTTCTCATGCTTGTTCTAGTTTAATTTTTCCTAGCCTAAAAAGAGAAAAATTATCAATAAATTGATAGTTGAGTGACCAGCAGTTGTGCAAAAGGTTCAAGTAAGCTCCAATATATTACTTGTTTATAGAACCTGAGGAGCCAATTGTTTGACAGAATCTGAGTCTCAGAATTGATTGAAATGTAAATATTACATAAAGGAGGAAATAAAGCCTGTGATACATATATGATAGTAATTTTTGAAATTTAAATGAATATTTATAGTATCTAAGAACTTGTTATTTAGCATATGTTTGGAGGTGCTGAAATTATAATTTAAGTGTTTATAATATAAGCAGTTGGTAAATGTGTGGATAAAAAGTGGTTGTAAGTAGTGGGTCCCATGAAATGTGTGGATGAAAATTATGTTTGACTAGTTTGACCAGCTGAAATTATAATTTAAGTTATGCCAAACATATGCTTAGATCATTCTCGTGAAATTAGAACTGATTACTGACCTGTCACAACTTGGAAAAACAAAAGTTTTCCAGTTTTTTGGATACTCTTCTGGTAGATGTTATGTTGGATTGAACAAAATGGCGAAAAAGAATTAATGCTGTATTGCTGTTGACCCCAAGTTGATTGGGAATTGGGCTTTGTTTGTTGTTGAACATCTTCCTCTACTTATTTAGGGTCCATACTAAGGATGGTTTGAACCTTATCATTAATACTGTTGGGCACAGTTTGATAGGTAGCAGAAGATGTTATCTTCTCTCAAACTGGATAATCATAATTGAATGTTGGTTTAGCTTCATATAATCTGAAATGACACTATCAAATATTTTCCCCATAGGATACCATTTTTTATCATGTTTCAACTTAGAATTTCTCATTGTTATTACCTATATTAGACTAACTATCATGCCCCAATTAGGTATCTCTTAATGACACTATTAAATATTTTCCCCATAGGATACCATTTTATGTTTTAACATACAATTTCTAATTGTTATTTACCTATATTAGACTAACAGTCATGCCTCAATTCCATTCCCACCTGAGGTAGAAAAATACGCAGATGCCTAATCATTGACATTAGAGAGGAAACAGTACATAATTAGAACCCATAGCAATCGATACTCTTTTCCATTAGCTTGTTCAATTTATCATCAGTAGACTCGGCAATTTAAGTATTCTAGTTCACAGAAATCAAGATAGGCTGGTATGGAAAGGATAGATACCATAATTATCCCCTCTTCGATGAGTTTGATATAGGTAAATGAAACTGCCTACAAATCTTGCAGAATCTGTCACCCCTACATTAGGGCTGTTTTAGATTTTTCTGTATATCTAAACAACGACAGTAAGTTCAGCAAACTGCTTGTTCTACGTATTTTCAACTTTTCATACCTCCATTATGGTGTTATCTAAAACAAAGAATGGAATAACATCCTTGTAAAGAGTTCGTCAATTAAGATCAACAACTCATCATTGTTCATAACGTGGTGATAACGAAAGCAACAAGAACAAGAATTGTGGGTAATAAGATGCAAATCAAATGGCAGAACAAATGAGCTTTCAATATCATAAACCGAGAAGTGCTGACCTCGAAGATTAGATGTGAATCCACAATTAGTCAAATGCTTTGCAAGAGCCTCTCCTAAGTCCTTCTGCCAGTTTGGTGTAACCTTGGCTTCAGATAGAGGCCATACAATTGCAGTTTCAGTCGTGAGATTCACACTAGCTGAAAAAACCTGTGGCTGTTCATAAATTAAACCACAATTCTCATGAGTTATACGACATGGCAAACTATAGAGTTTGTCCATGTTGTACTTTAGGCAAGTTAACAAATAACAATCTTCTCATTAAATATCAATCCCTAATAGGTTTCTTTTTCCTAGAGCAGTCAACTCCATAATGTATTCACCACGATTATCTAAACATCTTCAGAAACATTTTTTTTACCAAGAATTCTACTACACTTTTTCTCTAGGTAGATTGATTGCATAAAATTAGTTGCCATCCAATAGCATTTTGGCAATTTAGCAGCTCAAAGATGAGCGACTATATCATGTTGAGCTGGGTCCAAGAGCAATACACCATGCTTAATTTGGCTTTGATCATCCAAACCTTTATTCCTCCCATTAGAATTCCTTTTTGCAATAAAATATAATATTTTGCCCCACGAGTTCATTTAACCAAATGGTAGAAAGCCACAAACACGTGTGGACAGACAAACAAAACATGAACTCTGATTTTCCCATGAAAAGCTAGCAAAAAGGATCTCTTTGAGAGTGAAAATATCATCAAGAAATACACTAAATCGCTTCAAAAATTGGATAATGAAAATTTCTTTTCTCCTCCCAAATTTCATGGAAGACGAAACATAAATCAAGAAGACATGCGCAGTCAGATACCAGTAAATGATGCACCATGAAACTTAGGAACCTATTTAAAGCCAACTCAACTTAAATTTAATTACTTACTTGACTTTCTAAAATTCTCTTCACACTCGCAGCACATCCTCCACATGTCATTCCCTACAATATTAGAAAAATAATAATTCATAAAGAAAACGATAATTAACAGACAAAGGATATAGAACGTATAATTCATTATATCCAGAAAAAAGTTATTTCTTGGGTAAATGGTATAAAAAAATATTTATTTTTTTGAATTAATGGTCAGCAAAATGTTTAAAAGCTCTTTTAGAATAAATTATAAAATCAATGAACAGAACCTTTAAACGAAGGGAAACACATAAAAATAAAAATAAATTAGTTTGAGAGATCTTACTCCAACATCAAGAATGATAACGTCAGAGCTCGAAGCAGAAGCATCCCCAGCTCCAGCCGCCACGGAACGCGGCTTCGCCTTGTCACCCCCAGCCGCACCATCTCCACCGTTGCCGCCGCGGCCACCGCCATTTCCATCAATCCCACCAAAACCACCTCCGTCGGACGGAAACGAGGCAGCTGAACCGCCAATGCACTGCAATCGGGAACGGCATAGGTCCACCGAACCCAGGCCCCTTACCAAAGAAACCGATCCGACGCGGTTGAAGTCTCTGTCTAGTAGACATCGCCTGAGTTTGAGGTGAGCGATTGCACTCGGGCGAGTCGTGCAGAAGCAGCGGTAGAAATTGGAAAGAAGAGCGGTAGAATGGGAATTAAGAGACTTCGAGAGGGACAAAATAGACATTGTAGTGCTCGCTGAGAGTAATGTTGACTCCATAGCAATGGAGTCTTCTTCTTCTCAGTTTCTCTATATACGCTTGTATATGTGTATCTATAGGTACCTCTGGTCTCGGTTTCTCTCCATACAGCTGAGAGAGGAGAATTAAAAGCGTTTTTATTGCTCAATCAGTAAAAACACGTGTTCTTTATCCTTTCCCAATGGCATCTTCTTCTTTTTTTTTTTTTTTTTTCTTTTTTTCTTTTTTTTTTTTCAGTACAACCTTCACAGCACGTGTTACATGCTAATCCATGTTTTTACCCAACATTATTGAATAAACATTGTATCCATTAATACTAATTGCCAATGATCTCCTGCCCAAGATAAGCTAGTAGCTTATCCTGAGAGAGGTCACTCTTGTAATACTAATATACCCTTCTTTTTTTTTTTTTTTTATACAGTAGAATCCGACCTAAGAAGATTTTAATGAATTAAAGAGTTGAAAAGAATGAGAGAAAAATAGTTTTGTTTAAGGAGAATTTGATTTTGATGAATATAGAGAAATTGAAGACTTGAGAAAGAGATATACAAGTTTTGATTTGAGAAGATGAGGACGTAAAGACGGACAAAGTAACACTTTTTTTTGTGCTTGTAGCAGAGTAAACCACCTTACAGTCGGTGATAATGCAATAATTTATAACGAATCAGTTGAGATTTAAGGAGGAAGAATAATATATTTGGTAAAGATTTTTGTAAATTTTAAGTAGTAGATTTTATGAAATGTATGAATAAAAAGTGGATTAAAATTGTGAGTCCTACAAAATGTGTGAATTGAAAATGATGTTTGATTAACTTATAAGTATTTTCATCCTCTCAAATCAAAACTCATATATCTCTCTCAATTATTCCATTTCTCCATATTTTTCTTCATATTCATCAAAATCAAACTCCCTTCAAACAAAAATTTCTCTCTCTCATTCTTCTCAACTCTTTAATCCATTAAAATTCTCTACGGTCGGATTCCACCGCAAAAAAAAACGATATATTAGTTGTAATAATCATATATAAAGAGCAATAGTCAAATATTGGGTGAATTTTTTAAATGACCTTGTCAAACCCTTGAAATCGCAGAAGAGTCTAACTTATACCAAATAAGTTTTAAATGCCTCTTTTAAACATAAAAGACATAAGTACCCTTACTTATTCATAGTTGTTAACAGACCATCTGTTAACATATGGTCGGTTAACAGACTATGAGTCTGTTAACAGGTGTCTGTTAACAGAACATGTTAACAGGCATGTTGGTCTGTTAACAGACCTAGAATCTGTTAAGGTCAATTTTGGTTTTAATAGGTGTGAACGTATATTAACAGACTATGAGTCTGTTAACACAAATTTATATAATTATAACTGATTTTTTCAATTAATTCACATCAAATGAACCCATATTTGCAGAACTTTAAAGAAAAAATTACAATTCATACTCAGATTTATCCATATTTTCATGATTTATACTACAAAATCCACAATTTCTACCGTGAATTAAAAGAAGAAGTTAGAGAATGATGAATTTCTACTTTAAAATGAAATTTCTTATATAAATGAAATGGGTTATATTCTAACCTTGAAATCTTCTTTTTTTTCACAGACAAATGAATTTGAAATCGTTTGAAATGATTATAAGCAGGGAAGGAGACAATGTTACATTTGGTAATTTACACACCAAAATGGGTCAACGATTATTTTGGAAAATTGGCCGGGTCACCCGACCATTCAGCATCATTCCCACTCATATATTAAGAGCAATACGCATGTAGTACAATTGTACTAGGTGAGAAAGTGGTTATCAAATTTTTAATTCGAATATTCTATTTTAATTTTTTTGATAATTGCATATTTGGTCTTCAATTTTTTAAAAATATTAGAAATATACTCATAACTTTTAAAAATACTATTAGACATCCCAATGTTTGAAAATTTTGGTATAGTAGGTCATTTATAATGAAATTGTCATTTCCTTTAGATTAAAAAAAAAAAAACAAGAAAAAAGAGAAAATGATTAAAAACTAATCAAATTTACCCAAAAAAAAATAAAAAAGTAAGAAATGTATCTCAAAAAAATAAAAAGTAACAAAGATGTCATCTTCTTTATCAAACTTCAGAATCCAGAATCCACCACCATCCCCAAAAACCCAAAATCCACTTTAAGGCACTGCACATAGTATTCATGGATCTCGAAATTCCAAGCTAATGCTTAATGTGATTCTAGATTAAATAATTGAACGAGCATTGAAAAAAAATGTGTTGAACATTCTCCTTAGCCGAACCACACATTACACACAATCTGTCAATAACCAAGTGTTGAACCTTATCCTCAGTGAGTAATCTAGATTTCGCAGCTAGCCAAAGAAAAAACGAGTGCTTTGGGATACAAGGGTTCCAAACAACAGTGACCCAGTTCGTTTTAGTTCGTTTATGTCTGAAGAAATTATATGTGTGAGCAATGCTTAAATTGGCTCCTCATTTTCATCGAGCAGTCCGAAGGATAGCAAACTGGACGGATCCTCTTTGTTTCAAATAAGATCCCTGATGTTGAATATTTTCTTGAGCAGTGGTGAATCTGCTTTGCTAGGCGTCCACTCCCATGCAAAATTTCTTTTAAGACACTTTGTTCACCCATCCGATCCACAGCGAGTCTTTTTTCTCATGTATATTCCACAACAATTTGGCATTTGATGTCTCTGAATCCAAGCTCGTCTTCACTATTCGTAAACACGTTTCATTCCAAACTACAAGCGCTTTTTTGGCATGTTTGACTGAATCACAGTTGGGGTTTTAGTCTCATTTTATGAGATTTTGATAGTGACAGTGACAGTTGAAATGCTTAACTTCATCGATAAAATATCTAAGATTTAACAAATTTAACTGTTAATAATTTTGTGTGGATTTTGAATTTTGAGATTTGATAAAGAAGATGACATTTTTGTTACTTTTTATTTTTTTGAGGTAAATTTCTTACTTTTTATTTTTTATGTACATTTGGTTAAGTTTCAATCATTTTTTCCTGTTTGCTTGTTTTTTTTTTTTTTTTTATTTAAAGGAAATGACAATTTCGTCATAAAGGACCTACTATGCCAAGTTTTTTAAACATTGGGATGTCTAGTGCTATTTTTAAAAGTTATGAGTATATCTTCAACATTTTTGAAAAATTGAGGATCAAATATGCAATTATCCCCCCCCCCCCACCCCACCTTCCCCTTTTTTATTTTTTATCATTGTTGACTATTCCGTTTCATTTTAAATGAATTAAGTAGGTTATTTTGTTGAACACTTGTGCTGAGTTTTATTTTGAATCAAAACTAAGGGAAAAGAGAGAGAGAGAGAGAGAGAGAGAGAAAAGGGCAAAAATTAGTATCCCTAATTTGCAATATGTTATCTTTCATTCTTTGTCGCATCTTGCTCGACGATGGCACTCCTTCGTGTGATATTTTCGAACTCTTTAATTTTTCTAGTTTTGTTTTGCCACTTTTAAAGTAACTCATTTTTATTTCTGTTTCTAATCTATATTAACTCTTATTTCTTTTTCTATTGAGTTGAATTTATATAACTTGTTGAAAATCAATTGTAAAATTAGACATAGTTTTTTCAGGCCCATAATGTCGTGATTCTATTGAATTGAATTTCTATAGCTCATTGAAAATTAATTGTAGAATTAAATATAGTTTTTTCAAACTCATAATGTCGTGATTGTTTATAAAATTTATAGTTGTTTGTAATTTATGCATACATGTATATTATTTGTATTCAAATATATAGCTCTACAATAGTCGTCTACACACAACTTTCGTTCACAACACAATTTCAGGTCAGTTTCTCCATGAAGTAGTAAAAGATAATCCATTCGGTTGGATTTTGAGGCGGAGAAGAACAAAACTTAGCACATGTTTATAAGAGTTTAAAATGAACTCTTTTTTTCTCACTCATTTTCAACCACATATTTCATGAGATTCACAATTTTTATCAATTTTTCAACTACACAATCATCATTTTTTTTATTAAAATCTCACAAAAATTACTTTTAAACTCTACCAAGCATACACTTAAAAAAATGTAATAGATAACAAAAATGCACACCACGGTTCATCTTATACTAAGAGAGAATGACTGGACCAAACTAGTTGCAGATAATGCACGAATGGCATGTCCTGCAACTTTGAATAGTTATAACGCACCAACCCTTATCTTGATTTCAACTATGATTTTTAGCATATATAGAAAGACCCAGACCAATTAAAGAGAACATGTTTATAAACAAGCATACGACCAAAAATTAGTGGTAACCGACTGGAGCTGGAGCTTCCCTTAATTCCTTTCCTTGGAAATGAATGTCCTGCACATCAAGCCAGATTTGAATAGATCATAAATCAACCTTAAAGCAAGAAAATAGATGAGAAAAATTGTATATCTTAAAATCAAGCCGTGAAATGTGTATCCACCAGCCACCACACGATATCTAAATGCAACAGTGCAGCCATAAAATGTCTCGACTTTTTACCCTTTAATACAATAAAGCAAATAAATCACATAAAACTTACCCCAAGGTGAAAGTCAAAAAGAGAAAGAGATAAAGAAAAGCAAACAGTAAAATAAAGAGGCCAATTGGCACTTTAAAACGATGAGAAGGGTTAAACAAATTTTGCCATCGAATTAAAAGATCAGGGGATCTTTTCTATGCTATAAACACGGCATGCTGACAAACAATCTGGAAAACTGTAGTAAATCAAACCATAACAAATAAAGATGGTAGACATTAGAGAAAAAGGCAGCAAACTATTGGAAGAACATTAGTACACATACCATGGATTTTTCAATGCTGTCTCACAATACAATATATATCCCGTGGATTTTTCATCCAGATTCTTCGATAATACAAGAGCATATGGAGGGCAAGGGTAAGTTTTGAGGTATACGATATCCAGGAACTAGATTTCAATTTTTGTTTGATTTAAGATTAAGAAGACAAGGTTTCTTTACTTTTTAGGATTCCATTTATTATATTGACAAAATAGACCAATCTTCCTCTATCCCCTTTTGTCCTTAATCATCAAGATGAGCAAAGAATTAAAACGACAAATAAATTAAAAAACAGAACCAGAAAGACAGAAATAATGAGATACATAAGTTCTAGCTCAGCCAGTAGCGGATGCTTCAGGGCTAACCCCAGAAAGAGGAAGCATTTCTCAGTAAATTTTAAATTCTCTTCTTGCCTTTTTTGCGAGATGCATGAAAAATTGAATTTACCATTTCTTTGAAATCCTTTTTTTACGTCTAATCCAAACATTAGTTCTACTTTTCTTATTTTCTAGACAGAATGACTATTTATTTAATTGAATCAAACAAATTCCTATTTTCTACAACAAAAAACTTTTGAGTGAACCTAGGTATAGAACAAATGAAAGATCCTCCATTGTATTTCAATGATCAGCTTTTGCATTTATGCCTTTCTCTGGGCATTCACGTTCGTCATCTTTTAATTCAGGAAAATATTGCAGCATCTAGCACATCATCTTGCAAAGTATGGAAAGTGACACTCACAGAAGCAAAATGATTAACATCTCGGTGGTGGGCTTCATCGGCTCGGATAACAGTAATAACGTCCTTCAGAGTTGCATCTTTAGGCAATCTCCAGTAGTCAATAGCAATAGCTGGAGCCGGGATGTTCTTGATTAAACCCCTATCAATATCCTTCAAGTATTCAGTATATGAATGTATTGCCTCCTCTTCCAAATACCCAACAACTCTATGAGCCAATTTGGGAGACAGCAAGTAGAGCACGAAGAAAGCATTGAAGAAAACTCCCTGAACAGTGAGCACCAGCAGTCTCTCGTACCATTTAGGCTTCACAAGCTCTACCATGGTCATCAAGTGCATCCTCTCATTCTCAGCTTCTTCAAGTAATGCTTTAATCCATCCACCACTTTGCTCAAACTTGCGAAGAGACCTGAGATGCAACAGCATCCCCCCCACCATGCCAGGAACAGCAGCCACAGTTTCAAGCATCATCGCACGGCACCCATACCGCCTCTGCAAAATAATCCCGGTATCACCATCATTCAACTAACATGCAAGGTGGTGCAAGGATAACTAATGGATGGATTTTTCCAATCTTCAAATAAGTACTCAAAAAATTTACTACTACAGTAATATCACACCAAAAATGAGCAGTGAATGGCACAACCATTTTCCCACTGTCAAACTGAGCGGAAAATTACCATTCTGGTAAGTACAGGAAACAAATTAGAAGTTTGTTTTTGACATTGCAATGGGAAAAAGTCATTTGAAGATCTTATGCCAAAGTGTCTTCATCATGCATTTCTAATTAGAAGTTTGTTTTTGACATTGTAATGGGAAAAAGTCATTTGAAGATCTTATGCCAAAGTGTCTTCAGCGAGCATTTCTAAGGTCTTACATCAAAGTTTCTTATAAAACATTTCTCAGATCCTGTGTTAAATATCTTCATCCAACATATGTAAGATCTTAGTCAAAATGTATCCATCACACATTTCTTGTAAAACTACAAATGGACTAAAATCAGGCTGAGGAGTCAAAATTTGCAGCGAGCCAAAAGCATTAACAATATTAGCTCCACTAATAAAATGAAATGGCATTGATTCATCGACCTAAACTTCCCTTTCTTTTCTCCGGATAATTACAACGTCGGAGTTTCTCCCTGCATTAAGGAGAGGGCCATTTTTTGTTGCATATCACTTCTTGTGGAGATAAGATCACATAATTGTCAACAAGTTCACATTACTTTGAACACCTCATATTCAAACTTCCAGAGCTAAATCGTAATCTTTGCTAAAAAGAAGATACAAAATGCAGCAGGTCAAGTTATGCACACAATGTTGTATAAATTGATGCACCGAGCTTTTCCAGAAAAATTAAATAGTACATGGTTGTATTTCAGCACATAATCAATCTGAAAATGAATATTTATTGAAACAACAACAATTTTTACACTTGTGTATCCTCAAAAAGAGTACATTTGGTCCATAGCATTCAAAAGGAGAAGGGAAGAAGCTCAAAGAGAGATAAAAAGGATAACAAACCTGGAAAAATATATCTGTTGGAATTCTAAGAAGTTTCACAGTCCTGTATGCAACTTTGTCCAATAATGTCTTGGGAACATGGTGCTTGGTCAGATCTATTGACACGTCTGACTGGTAAGTTTCCCAAGGCTGCAAACAAAAAAAATGAAATACACTCAAAATTATCCTGGCAAGCACTAAATAAGCATTGATGTACAGAGCTAGCTATTGCATGTCACTGTGAACATTTCAGGATGAAAAGCATGCTTGTGGTGACTCAAACAACTAGTTCTACGCCAAGTAGCTGAGAACAAGATCAGTTTGCAAAAATATTGAGCCAGATAGATAAAAACTAGTAAATATTTATGCACCAAGTACAAGTATTGATTCACGAATTCAACAGTTAGACTGGCATATATGGTAATGAGGCAGTACAAGATATACTACGACTTAAATTCATATGAATCATTTTGCAGCCAAAGTGAAAACCAACCCAATGGAACAAAAAAAAAAAAAAAATCGGCATGTATTGATCAATAGGAACCAAAATTCACTAGAACACTTCGGGATTGGAGAGAAAAGCGTTAGAAGTGTGATATTGTACGAGATGTGTAAGAAAATAATGACTACAAAGGGTTCAGGATTATAAATATATCAACAACACAATGTTGGTCGTAGTCTAATATAGGTGTAAGTTCAATATTAGACTAATTATACACCAACTAAATGTCGAGCATCGAATAAGTAAAAAATTTATTTGTGGTGTTGTTTAATATCTTTTTAAAAGTGTTGCTTTATATTCGAACCTGAGGTATTTGATAAAAAAATTTAACATTGAATCCGTTTCTTGTGATTTTCTTAGTTTAGTTGAAGTTTGTATTTTAGTTTTGTTTTTGTTCGAGTACGAACAAATGTTTAGTTTAGGGATGTTTGATAAGTGCATTTTGTGCACTTATTCAAGCTTTAAAACTAAGCTTTTGTCCCGTTATTTTATAGATTTTCTATTTAATTTAGTACATTGTTTTTTCTATTTTAGTTTTGGACCCATTTATAAGCAAGTGGAGAAGAATTGATAAAAAGAGCAATAAATTAGAAGATGCTTAGAAAGTACGATGATACAATTGCACTCAATTGAAGCTTGAAAGACCATATTAGAGGTTGTTGAAAGATTTTAGAACTAGAAAAGCCAAAATCCAAAGTTGGAAGACTAAAACGTGTAGAGCAAAACATTTGCCCAGCTTCACAAACATCCAACATAACTTATTTTTTTGGCCTGGACGAATGCCCGAAAAATTCTGCCAACGAATTTTTTTTACTTTTTGAGTTTTATTACAACTACGAAACTTTTTGGGCTATAATTTTTAGGATATTTTGGAATTTTTTTGGTACTATTAAAAGACTATATATATAAGTTCTTAACTCAAAATTAGGATAGTTAATTATTGGGAGAATTCAAGAAAAGAAACAAAAAACGAAAATTGAAGAAAGATCAACATCCATCCGATTTACCTCCTTGCTTGGAAGAATAATTCAACCTTCTTTAGGACTTGTTTGGTGTAATTTTTTTTTTTTTTTTTCAAAAAATGGGTTTTTTTGGCGCTTTTTAAACTATTTTGTAGTGTAAAAAATTTGAAAAATCAAAAATAGTAGGTAAAAAAATGTGTTTTTTTTTTTGGAAAAAGTTACCGAACAAATCCTTAATTACCGCATAAGAATTAAAAATTCAAGGAGCAAGAATTTGGCTAATATTTATAATTGTTCTCTTTTTGCTTTGATTTAATTTGGACTATTTATAGATATTACAAGTCTTTGGACTTTTTGGTCTTTCTTCCTTTTTTTTTGCCACATGTCGCTTCCTTATTGGAAGACTCATAATTCTGGAAAATTCTATGACACGTGGTAGAAGACCATTCATTCAACTATCTTAGTCAATAGATTTGGTGGTTGTTATTCTCACTTGGTCCTTTTGCCACAAGATTCACCATGTGGTCTCATGAATATTCTGTTATTCATAATTAGTTGATAATGCGAAGAATATGCTCAGAACCTTCGACAAGTTATGCCGAACCAAGACGAACCCATTACCTAGCTAGGATATTTTCCAATAGTCCTTCGCCAAGCTAGCTTTATTTAGATGACGAACTTAAGGGAGAGCCGAAAGAATTTGGATAGGCGAGTTGGGGAAAGCTTTGACCATTTTTCTTTTGTTCTAGTCGTTTATGAGTTCCTACATTTTCTTCTCTATATGCATTCTTGTGGGCCCTACCTGCCACATTTACACTAGGCATAACACTTTTAATATAAAATTGGAAGCAAGAATCTGTGCTATCTTTCTTGCAACTATATGTAATGTCAGACCATTCAAACTGAAAGATCTAATATGTACAACAATTGAATCAATATTAGAAAAGGTATAGGCCAGAATTAGAAATTATATTGACCATTGACTGTCCTTACCAAGTTCCTCCACAAGCCACTTAAATTATCATCCCTAAAGTTTGGGACTTTCTACATTTCACAACATATTGTCAGTAATTTAATCTACAAAATATATTTTATCCACCACCTGAAATCAAGGCAACTTCGGATTTTTAAATCATTTTTTGTTATAAAAGAATGATTTACAAACATTACTTCGATAATATCAGCGGTATTTGTAGTTTGGATATGATTTATCAAAAAAAAATTAAAAAATTAAAAAATGCTACCAACGGATAGAGCAAGACACGCCGTTCCACACATACACAGCTTGCAGCGTTTGCAGCAATTTATTTTTAAATGAAACATAGAACAGCTAGACGATCATAAACAAGCACAAAACGTTATGGACATAGACTCTATGGATCGAGCTCGCAGATAAAGTACGAAATGCGTAAATACATACATATTCAACATTTATCTAGCTATATATAATTATATATTACCATAAAACAGTTCCAAGGCCACTCAGTGCCATCTTCTCTAGTGACTTTAGGCCTCGAAACTCCCCAGTAGCTGGAAACCATGACTTCACCCTTCTCTTCCTTCTTCTCCGCCACCTTGCCACTGCTCTCCTTCTCCGTCTGCGGCACCTCCCCCGTCGAGGAAGGCTCCGACGCGGTGCTTATCATCCTCCTCCACCCTCCCAACAACATCCCAACACCCTGCCCTCTCACTCCAATCACCGCCTCACCAAACGGCGGCCTGATCAGCACCGCAACCCTCGACGCCGAAGACGTGTACCGGCGAGAATCACCGCCGGTGATCACACGCTTCATCAGAGATCTCGCCACCAAGTGGTTCATTTTCGTAATTAGAAGTTACTTGACAAAGGTTCGGTTTTCAGGCATATATTAAATGGAAATGGGGTGATTAGCAATATTTACGGAGAGGTAGGTTATGATCTACTACACCCGGTGAAAAATATTCTGATGCAACCGTTGTTTGTTTCAAGTTTTTAAACCAATATATTCGTTGAAGTTGGAAAATTAAAATTCTTTATGTAATTTTATTTACGAGTTTATTAGAATTAAAAAATTGTAGTCAACAAATTTATCCAATTGTTTTTATTTTAATAGTCAATTTTTTTAATCTAAATTAATTATTAAATTTTTTATTTTATTTAAATTTAAATATTTTATCTACTTCCACTCATTAACCTCCGTTTCCTAAATTAACAAGAATGTTAGCAATGTATTGCCACAACAACACTAATGAAAGAGGCTCCATGGCATCTGAGAAAGAAAATAGCATTTTTAAAAGTTACGAGGAGTCGAATAAAACTAAAATTATGTAATTTAGAGAGAAAAACAATACAGTAATAAATTTTTTATTACATAGTATATTTTTTGTAATTTTTATATTAATTTAGTAGATTCAATTATACAAAACTTCTAAATTGATCATTTAATTGTATAACTACAATTCTCTCTAACTTCTACGCGTATTTATGTTCAATATAAAGTATTTTAGAGCATTTTGTCATTGTTTTTTTAAATTTATAAAATGGTTAAAAATTATTTTTATTCACATATATTATTATATAATTCATAATTTTTATTTATTTTTTATCTACACATTTAAGAATTTATTATTTATAATTTACTGAAAGGCAAAAGCATTATCAAACAAAGAATAAATGAAATTTGTAAAACAGTAAGGTATATTGATTGGATGTGGGTGGGGTGGGGTGGGGTGGGGTGGGGTGGGGTGGGTGGGTTTGACCGGTTAGTGATGGTGGGGCCGGTGGCGGTTGTATGACTCAATAATTAGTCAATTAAGTACATGGAGTTTCCGTAAGAAGACTTTCTTTCCTCCAAGTTTACTGGAGACTTCACGGTGTGCGCGGTTGCATGGTAAGTTACGTGGGGTGTGCTTCCCGTTACACGTGGCTGTTTATGGGGAGGCTGTTACGTGGACGGAAGGAAAGGTGTGGTGAAATGGATGAGACCCGCACTAGACATTAGGGCATTTTTGGATTAGTTTTTACTTTTTAGAATCTAGAATTATCTATTAAATTATGTCAATTTACAAAATACACTGTTACATTTTATATTTATATTTTGCAAATTTACTGCATTTTTCTTAATAGTAATAAAAAACACATTTTACTGAAAAAATAATTTTTTACAATCTTGCCATTAGAATAACTAAATAGACCAAGATATTCCTAATTGAAAATAACAAATAACATTTTATTTATTATAATAAATAGCATTTTACATACCATTTTATTATTCTTCAAAATTTTAATATTATTACTTTCTTATTATAAACTTGTTTCTTAGTGTTTACAAGTACTTGTAAATCGATCAAACTTTATTTTTATCTACATATTTTTTAAAATTTATAATTTTTATTTATTTTTTATTCATACATTTTGTAGATACTATAACTTATAATATACAAAAATCAAACAAGTTTTAAATGTATGACTTTTGTTTGTGAGGCAAACCATTGACCTAGTGACCTTTAACCAATTAAAGCATTGAGTGGTCCCATATGTCAATTTTCAATTGAAGAGGCATTTATTTATATTGAATAAAAAAAACATAGCTTATTTAGTTTTCAATATTTTAAAAAGTAAGAGATATATCATGGCTTTTAAAAATAGCACCGAACATTCCTAATATTTGAAGAAATTAGGCATTGTGGATCTTTGATAACAAAAAATTGCTCTTTCCTTTAAATAAACAAAAAAGAAAAAGAAATTAGAAAAATAATCAAATGTATCACAAAAATATAAAAAATAACAAAGAGATCATCATCTTATTTATCAAACTCCAAAATCCAATATCTACAACCAACAAAAAATAAAAAAAAAAATTATCTCTTCATAGCTCATCCTTAACTGATTTTAGCATAATCTAGTTCAACTAAGTCGGCTTACGCAGACTTATCTCAATTTTTCTAAATATAGTCAATAATGTCATCATTTGTTTTTTCCCCTTCATACTGCTTTACCACTTGTAGATCTGAACTTAAATGTCAAAGTTGCCACTTGGGATATCGTTTGCGGTTGCCTCCTGAGCATAACATAAGAGATTTTAGATAATATATGAAAATTATATTTTCCTCAATAAGATAATGATTAGGGAGAAAACTCATCAACTCATGAACTTAATAACTCCTTAGCTCAATTAAGGGTTGTTACTCCTCAAACCCCCTCGGGGGGAAAGAGGAGGTCTATTCTTGTCTTTCACCTTATGTACTGCCAAGCGGGATACAAGGAAGTGTTTGACTTTGAACATAAATAATATATATCATTATTAGCCTTCTGACCGATCTTTATGCTTGGCATGGAACTCTTGTTTCAAGTGAAAGGGAGAGCAGTGACCCGCACCGTATTCACACCCCACGAAATGAAAAGAGATGGCAGTTCCTCAGCCTTGCCCCATTTTGCTTATCGGCAAAAATATCTCTGAACAAGTATGCGGAATAAAGTAATACCCTACGATCAATCTAAAACTCAAATAGTGCAATTCTTCAAATAACTAAGCAATTTAGTACAAAATCTTAAAGGTCAACTCGTGTAAAACAAACGAAGCAAGAATTAATAAAAAATAGATATATGTTCCAAATGTTTGTTTGTAACATATTAAAGGGGAAAAAAACGAAACAACTACAAAACGACCCGAACGAATAAACCTTAGATCAGACCTGAAATATATACACCTATTATATGAAGAGAAGATTGAAATTGTGGTCCATGGCCTTTGTACGATGAATCTTTTGTTTTTCCTCACCCACTGACCCACGCACATGAACATAAATATCGTAAACCCAAATAGAGAAATGTCACAAAAGATTTCAATTTATTCACAAAGAATAACATATTAGTTGTATCAGTTTTCGGCTAAAAAAGATATTAGTCCATCATCAAAGAACAAATAGCTAACTGCAAATCAAGAACAACGAACCAACAAAAGTCATTAAATTATTTCAACATGAAATGATTTGACGAGCACAGTGAAGCTCAGAAAGATATTCTCGTTTTCATAATTAAATAAAAAAAATGCGAACTTTGAAAAAAATGAATGTCGGACCAGACATTGGTTTTATTCACGTGTTCTCTTTTCGTTCCTCGCCTAAACACAAAGTAATGCATGAAAAAATAAAACGTGTATATATATATATATATATATATATATATATATATATATATAGAAATAAAATAATTCCCTATGGTCGATCTAAAGCTCAACGAGTGCAACTTTACAAATAACTAAGCAATTTAGTACAAAACGTAGAAGGTTAATTCGTATAAAGCGCACGAAGTAAACATTAATTGTAAATAGCCATATGTCCAAATTGTTTGTCTGTAACAAATAAAAGGAGAAAATAGTGGGGAAAATCGGATAAAATAAAATATTAGTCAAACATGAAAGAAGATAAAGGCACCACGACGACAACAAAAAACATATATGTTGGAGAACGGGACCATCATCAAAACAGGGTGAATAGAAATAGAATGGAAAATGTAAAATCCTAAATCACATAGAAATTATGAAGTCGGAACACAACAAATAGGATAGGCAAACGGAATCGCATCATACTTAAAGTACATTAATCCCTCAACGAATGAAACCAAAAAGTAGAAGCCAATTAAACAAGAAGCATAGAAATCATAGCTTAGCTATGGAACAACATAGAAGTTTCTCCAAGAACAATAACAAGTTCATTCAAAATGTGCTTTACGAAGGATGACAAGAAAATACGCATATCAAAGGAAAGAAAGCTACCAAAATGGCAAAACAATGCCTTTTTTTTATATAGCGTGCTTTATAAGTCCGGTCTACTAGTAAGCTTCTTATGACGAATAAAAGTCAAAGGCTTCTGTAACACCTGTAATCATTTATGAAAATAAAGAATATTGCTAAAGAGGATAACATCAGTTAATTGAGTATAGATAAATATGATAACTCGATCTAACGAACCATAAAAAACTTAATCAATTTTAGAGGTCTTGTGAAAATGAGTTAGTTCCCTTTGTTTAGAAATATTAAACCACAACATATTTCAGAAAATCTTATCCGAATAACATATATTTTATTGCACAAAGGCGCACTTGCAAAATAATAACCAAACAAACTGTTAACACTAAGTATGAAAATTGAAAATTTAAATTGTAGCAATTCCTAACTACTTTCTTATCTTCCATTTCTATCCTCATTTCTCTAAGTACCTACATTATCCCTTCCGACCTCTTTTCCACCATCAATTAACAAATAAGAAAAGACAAATGTACGTATGTTTCCAGTCAACCAAAATTTTTGACTAAGTAAAATCCCTCTTTGAGTCAACATACAAAGCACATAACACGTGTTCACAAAGTAAAGTCCCTTTCTAAAATACTCACGCTACTGCACCATGCTGGGAAAAAAAGAAGGCCAAAAATGGAAACATTAGCAAATGAAATCCAAATATTTGTAAGACGAGACTGAAATTGGAGGCTTTCAAAGCCAACACCTTGTACACTAATTCGTAGGATATTCGCTGTAATCAATGCACAAGTCCAAAAAGAAGATGACAATATATGATTTTTTTTAAGGAATCCGTAGAATACTCAAAGATTTATTAATAAAAACTTTAATCTCATAAGTTAAATCTGATAACCAAAAAAATTTCAACACATAAAATACAACATACCATGAAATCGAAGTACGAAGGTAAGCGGTTGAAAATTTTGAACGGATAAGCTGAAATCGCAATGCAAAAGTCCAAAGCAATCCTACAATATATTGACTTTTTTAACCAATCTGTAAGAAACTCAAACACTTTGACTGAATCGGTGAGGAATTTGTTTGTTTGCTTCAGATTTGTTGTGAGCGTGTGCCGAATCTAGGGTTGGAGATGGATGAATCGGTTGGTACAGAAAGAATGAACATAAGGCGGCTGATATAGAGAAAAGTGTTGAAGAGTGTTTTGTTAGGGCAAATTACAAAACGACGTCCTTTACTAATTTGGTGTAAAAAAAAATTGCCACCCAAAACGATGTCGTACTGGTCGACGCGTGAACAGTGATAAAAACAAATTGACTTTTATACATTGTTGGAATAGTAAATACCACGTGACATCAAATAAACCTTATTTGTAACACTTTATGTAAAGATTAGATGGAGACAGTTACAAACAACATGAGATGTAATATTATTCACAACAACTATTCCAAGATATGTAAGGGTTTTGATCTCCTACCCACTTATAATGCCTACACTGAGGTGGCATCATATGATTGATAAAAATAATAAGTGTGAAACCATGAACTACCAATCATATGATGCCACCTCATCGTAGACATAATAAGTGGGTAGAATACGTGGGTAGGAGATCAAAATCCAACTAACTAAATAATATAAAAACAATCCACAGTAGTTGACAAAAATGATATTTGTCAAATAAACCTTATAATGATATAGTAGAAAATGTATTTTGACGCAAAGGGTGATGTGCCGGATTTCAATGCTCATTTGTAGCATAACTTAAATGAAGACAATTACAAATAACAATGGTTGAAAAGGAAATCGAAGTTGTCACATAGTCACATATTCAAAATAGTGTATACCACGTGACATCAAATATTGCTCATTTGTAACACTTCATGCTAAGATGAGATAGAGACAATTATAAACAACATGAAAAGTAATGTTTTACACAACAACCACTGCAATTTGATAACTAACTTAATAATATAAAAACAATTTACAGCATTTTACAAAAAATCATATTTATCAAATAAACCTCATAACATCACCGTGGAAAATAAATTGTGACACAAAAGGGTGTTGTGCTGCATTCCAATGTTTATTTGTAACATAAAAGCATAAACGAAGACAATTGCAAACAACAATGGTTTAAAAGGAAAACGAGGTTATCACATAATCACATTTTCAATATAGTGAATACCACGTGACATAAAATAAACCTCATTTTCTAGACTTTATGTTACACATGAGATGAAGACAGTTACAAAAACATAAAATATAATATTTTACACAACAACCATTCCAAGAATTGGAAACCAAATTAATACTATAAAAATAATCCACCGTTGGCAAAACCCATATTTGTCAAATAAACCTCATAAACAGTTGTTGGAAAGGAAAAAGAGGTTATCGCGTAATCACATTATCAATATTAATTTTACACATGAACAAAACCAAGATTATGCAACTAAATTAATACTACAATCATCAACAAGTCTACAAAAAACACTTACACGTCATTTGGCAAAATCAGAATTGTCATTTATTTAAAATTGTAAAATGACAAAGTTAATTTAGAAATTCACATAATGTGGATGATTTGAAATACCCGAGGTTCGACATTTTGGCACTTTTTATTTATTCTTCTTTAAGCTCGGTGTTTGGTCTACATTTCCTTAACTTTATTTACCATCGTTCTGATTTTTTGGCGACTCTTTCGCGGTTGAAGAATTCATGCGCCAACAAGGTGTCAGTAACTTCTGACTTGTTTTGTCCCACTGATGAATCATTTTTCGACCTAGACTGAGATATTCGAAGTTTGGGTGTATCCAAAGAACCGACATTTTTGTTGCAAATCGCTACATAATCCTTCATATCCACATGCGACTCCAATTTTATTAACAATCGAGTCAACCTATGAGTTGATGTGGGCTAAGTATGAACAAATCAGTAGCTTCTAGGACTCAAATTTTAGATTTATGAAGAAGAATAAGTTAAAATTCAAAGCTCGAATTTTAGGATTTTCACGAATATACTTTGGGTAATTAGAAGAATCAAGGAAAAATAGGTAATTAGAAAATCCAATCAAAATTTGAGTGAGAAATTATGGATGATCATCATGAATTTTGAAAGAACTCTTGCAATTTGGCTAGAAATAAAAGTCGAGGATGAGCAATGGGGATAACGGAAGCCCATCATAACGACTTGCAAAAAACCAGTTGCTCTATTTCAAGACGTGGGAATAGTGCTAAATAGCCGGTGATTCGGCAAATTTTTCTAAATGTCCGTTGACCTATTTTGGCCTGCAAATTACCAAATATAACATTTGCATTCTCTTTCCCGTTTATTATATTTCAAATAATTTCAAATTCATCTGTTGTTGCCGTCTGCTGAAAAAGAGATTTTCAAGTTAGAATTTAACTCATTTCAAGACTAGAATCTAACCTATTTTATCTATGCAAGAAATCGCATTTCAAGGTAGAAATTCATATGTCTCCATCTTCTTCTTTTAGTTCACGGTAGAAATTGTGAATTTTATGGTATAAATCATGAAATATGTATACATTTGAGTATAATTTGTGATTTTTGCTTAAATTTCTATAAATCTAAGGGTGCGTTTGATTGCAACTTATTTTTCATGGAAAAAGTTTTTTTTCCACCTATTTTCCAATTGATACGTTTGGTAGCTACATTTTTCCATGGAAAAAGAATTTTTTCACATATTTTTCAACTACACGTTTGATTGATAGTCATTTTTTTTTAGGCAAAATATTTTTTCATTTCTATATAAATGGCTACATTTTCTTTGAAAATAAGGAAAATGTTTTCTTAGGGGTAGATGATGTTTTATTTTCCAGGTAAAATTTGTCTTCTAACTTGATATTTTCTAATTAACAATTTATTGGAGTGCATTTAATTGCAAGCATTGAATTTGGGTGGAAAGAAAACGAATACTAGAGAATTGAATTGCCAAGAAAATAAACGCAACCTTAGAAGATAAATTTTACCTAGAAAATAAAACATCATCCCCCTAAGAAAGCGTTTTCCGAGTTTTCAAAGAAAATGCGATCATTTATGTAGAAATAAGAAAACGTTTTACCTAAAAAAAATACCATCAAACACCATTTTAGTTGGAAATATATGAAAAAGGGCTTTTTCCTTTGAAAAATATGGCTATCAAACTTATTAGGTGGAAAAAATGCTTTTTCCATGGAAAAATGCTTGCAATCAAACGCACCTGAGTTCATTTGAAATGAGTTAATTGAAAAATAAAATGCGTAAATTTGTCTTAACAAACCAAATGTCTTAACATATTGATGTTCTGTTAATAATCTATTATCAGACTTTGTTAATAATGATATTTATGTCTTTTTTTTTTTTAATGTATTTGCATTTGGATAATTATATTCACACAACACTTTTTATTTTTTGCACTACATTTTAATTACATTTAACATCTTTAATCTTTTAACATTATAGTACTCATGTCCCCAATTTTTTTAGTGATAATTGCATCAAAGGTCAACTACCTTTCAAAATCGATGGAAATATGTCCCTAACCTAAAAAAATAGCACCATACATTCTCAACGCTTAAAAAATTTGGCATGGTAGGTCCTTTATGACGAAATTGTTATTTTCTTTAAATAAACAAAAAACAAGGAAAAAGAAAAAAATGATTGAAAAATAACCAAATTTACGCCAAAAAATAAAAAGTAACAAAGTGACCCTCTTTTTTATCAAATTTGGAAAAATGAGATAAAAACCTTCTTCAAAGCAAGTCACTGTAAACTTAATAAATAAGTTTCAAACCCATGATCAGCAACCACCGATTTTCAACATCAGCCACCGATTTCTTCAAGAGCAGCCACCGATTGAATCTCACTGTAAGTTTTAACAGCAGCCACTGATTTCTTCTTCACTTGTAGTCAACCTATGAGCAAATGAAATAGTTTCAAACTCAGCCATTGTTTTGTAATTCAATTTTCTTAACTAGAAGCTTGCAGTGAGTGAAAATGGTGAATTCTACTAATAACTGTGAGAGTGAACCCACCTGTTCCAGTTTACCTATGAACCATGTTTGCCGCCTTCCTCAACCGCATCTCCTACCAGAAACCACCGCCCTCAATCACCATTTCCTCCAATCGTCACCCTCTCTCTTCCACCACCACTACCACCACCACCACCTCCCCAACCTCCTCCTCTTCATCAACCCTTTACTCTAAATACCCTTTCAAGCCTCATGTCTCTCTCAACCTCCCACCAACTCCATTAAGCCCCATCCCAGAACCCCATCCATAGCCCAACCCACCTATAGTAAACAGTCAATACCCCCGTATCGCCCACCATCACCCATCGATAGGGATGGTAAAGACCGGTCCGTTCCAACCTCTTTTTTGTGGTTTCCAGTTCAGTTTCATCGACAGCAGTCCAAATGTGAGACCCAGTGGCCTTCGCAAGTCGAAGTACTCCCCATTTAGGCCTGGCTGTCTAGATAGGGACTGGACTAGTGTGTTGTGCCCCAGTGATCGACTTGAAGGAGTGGTCCTCAGAAAAGGAACAAGATTTGGAGGAAGAGAATAGGAAAATATTGAGAGAGAGAGAGTGCAGTGGGAACCGTTGACTAATGCTAGATTTTCACTCACTGTAAACTTAATAAAGAAGATTCATCTTTGTTACTTTTTATTTTTTTGGGATATATTTCTTACTTTTTAATTTTTGGGGTACATGTGGTTAATTTTTAATCATTTTTTTGTTTTTTCTTGTTTTTTCTTTTTTGTTTTTTGTTTATTTAAAGGAAATGGCAATTTCGTCATAAATGACCTACCATGCCAATGTTTTCAAATGTTGGGGATATCTGATACTATTTTTTTAGGTTAGTGGTATATCATCAACGATTTTGAAAGGTTGGAGACCTTTAATGCAATTATCCCATTTTCATCTTCAATTTTTCATTAATTAGTACATCTTGTGTTTGATAACGGTTTCCGTAAAAAATATTTGTTTAGAATTCATAAAAAAACTTATTTGTCTATCAAATTTTAAAAAAAATAATAGATACAAAAGTACGATAAAATATTTTTTCCTCATTTCAAAGTATGTAAACAAAATATCTCGACATAAACCATTATCAATGATAAAATGTGCTAAGTAATGAAAATTGAAGATAAAAATTTAATGACAAAACATTAAGAACATAATTATAATAATAAATAGAAGTTGAAGATTTTAAATACAATTAAAATATAGTACACTTAGTAACAAACTAGTGGGGATACGTGTGATGCATGTGTTGTGGCCATAATTGTGCGCGTAATATTGTCAAAAACATTACTCATCAGTATACAATATGTTTAATAATTTGACAATAAAATTTAATTGAGATATTCCCATATTGATTAAAGGAATGACAGTGAAAAACATTCAATGTTATTATAAAACAAATCACAAGTGCAAGTATATTGAGGAAACTACTAAATCTCATATAATAAAATAGATTTACCCTGAAAAGATTCAACTACATCCTTCAACATTTCTTGCATTGAGAATGTCAGATGAATTAGAGCTACAATTCTGGAATAATATTTTGAATATCAAGAAGAAATTTTGAAGGCAAGTAATACTTTAAATAGGGTTTTCACCAATTAACTTAAAAGATAAAGAAAAACAAGGAATGAGCACTTGAAGGCACGTGATACTTGGAAGTTCAAAAAGTTAATTCCCGTCATTTGATTATTAGAGATGTATTGCTTCTCCAATGTAAATAATGGAGAGACATTTTAGACGGCATTGTGAAACATAAGAAAAACAATTGTTAAGAAGTGACATGAGGACGACTGAGGAAAAGGAGAACATAACCAAGAATATAATATAGGCAGGCTGAGATGGAAAGATAAGCATTTTGTCATTGAGTAAATACCTTGAAACTGAAGTGGTAAGATGTAGCGGTCAAGACTCCAACCACAAGATAAATGTCATAACAATAAATATAGAAAATAAAGACTTTCTCATCTCGGTATGAAAATCTAGTAAAATAATCCAATTATAAACACTACATCTACATGGCTTCAAAAATAGATGAACAAACACAATTCGCTGGTACGGAAATGTTACTAAAGCATAACTCCAACAGCTTTACATCCAATTTGGACACTTACTTCATGGATACCTGCAAGCATGAAGGAAATTATAAATTTCATCAACATTCAACCTTCTATTATCTACTTTTATCCAAAATATAAGCCTCAACAAATCTTCATACTATGATAGCATAAGAAAACAGTATTTGCACAGAAACCACATAAATTTGCCGATTGATTTAGAAAGAGAAAATCTAAAACATGAAACATATGACATGAGAACAAAAAAATGTATTTAAATGTATATACATTCGTGCACAACGGATGCCATTCCCTGTGGAAAAGTAGGCTCCTACAACTCTATCAAAAGGAAATTCCACGAACCAAGGTAAAAAGTCCACATATATACACAATTTCTATGAGACGACTCTGAGTTCATAAAAAAATGGGAACAAGAAATCTTTAACATCTTAGTTCATATTCAGAAAAACCACTTCAATACCAGTTGCTGCATTAGTTCTTCCACAAATAGAAAACAATCAATAGAAACAAACACCGAATGCAGAAGAAGGTAAAACTCATATGCATGCAAGCTAATCTTACAATATGTGCTTCTATAGATTGGCATATCAAGTGCACTACAAAGTTGATTACAAAATCAGAACAGTAAACCAATTGAAAATAAATTTCATAAGCATTCAAAATAAACTACTACATTATTGACATAAGGCAAATTAACAGGAAACAAACCCACAAAATAATTCAACAAGACAACAATCAATTACAAGTAAAAATACTTGCAGATTTACATATATTCGTGTGTATATATATGTAAAAGAGTAGAGATATGAGATTGCGTTCTCCAAAATCTATCTCCATACTACAACCATGAAGGATAGCTCATTAAAAATTCTAACCTATAAGTAAAACAAAGCAATCCTAAATAATTGTGGATATAAATTACCTTTGAGCACATAACTTCACGTAGACGATCAGATGGATATTCATTCAAATATCAATTATAATTTTTTCCAATTTTTTAGCTCTACCAACTGCCACCACAACAAATTTTTATGAATAGGAAAATATAAATATTCACATAAGTACAACAAATGTATATGAAATTTCAACATATTCCTTGATGCTTACAATAAAGAGGAAATAAAAAAATTTAAACAACTATGTAACAAACCAGCTAAGTAAGGGGTGAAAAAATTACCATGGAATGTCCTTGTGCAATCTTAAGAAGCAATGAGAGGGGAAGTTAGAATAAATAATTAAAAAAGTATCCCTCAAATTTTAATAACAAAGTAAAACTTCGAAAAAGAATAAAAAATATACCAAATGAATCCTAACTCTATTTTTCACATAAAGCCTACCATTTTTCCCCATGGATGGAAGACAAAAAACCATTCAACCTCGAGACAGAAGAATCTATTAAAATTGATATAAAAGTAGCAAAAATTATGCTGAATATACTTTTTACCTTTTCAGCCAACCATTTGTGATCTCCAGTTCCAACGACACGATGTTGACTAACGTAAGCCTGCACTATCAAAATGGAAAATGGATTCAAATTCAAAGAATAAAACAATTGATACATAGGTTTGGGTTTAAAAACGCTAATTTTTCAATTTTCACTTCATTAAACAAATGCAAAATTTTATATTGCTATTACTATCACAATCAGATATGACTCTGAGACATCCAAGCTCTCTAAAAAAAATTCAATTAACAGAGTCAATCAAAAGATACAAAGAAATCGCAGAAACAAAGTCTCGGCAATGCAATTGGTTCCACTACTAAAAAACCAAAATAAATAATTAGCAAATTAAAAAAAAATGAAATCCATCGTTCAAGAAACAAACCCAAATTAGACACTGGTAAGATAAATCAAGGACAATTGATGAAGCATATTTTGTTTGTTACATGATTGAGTTTATTACCTCAAGAACTTGTAATTAAAATTTTAGTGAAACATATTTCACCCCAACTTTTGATAAAACAACATAGAGGCAAAAGAAGTAAAAAATAAAACTGACTAGTGCATTTCACAACTTCATATTTGTAGTCTAAAGTTTTCGAATAGTTATTTAAATTTTGATTCTAGATGTTTTCTCATAACGAATGAGTTCTTTTGTTGGATTTTCATTAGAAATAGATGCATGAAATATAATTTTGTGTGTTCCAAATATTAAAAGCCATTGGTGAATTGTATTAATGTCAATCTTAAAATAAGGTCAGAACAAATTCATATTCATTTTAATATTGAATGAGCATAAAATAACTTTTTTTTTTTTATGAGAATATCAACTAATATATTGTTCGTTTTAGACTTTGGACATCCTGTATGTAAGAATAGAATGGATTAATCATGATTGCTAAAATAATTTTTTTAAGTTTTTTTTTATTGTACAAATAAAATACAATAAAAATTGGAAAATTTCCTCCATTGCAAGTTATATCCGCAGGAATTCATCATCATTTGCGCAAGTTGAAACCAGAAAATCACTGAGAACAACATAATAATCAATATGCTTTCTTAAATCAAATTGAACTCACTTTTTTAGAACAATTATCAATATGCTTTGTCACTCTCTTCCTTTGGCTCTTCATGGAAAAACAAATCACTTTTGTTAAATAATTTATTCAAACAGAAAATAATCAAATGAATATGCAGTGATTTTAGAATGGTAAAGAGTACCAACCGGACCTAATATCTTGAGGAAACGAACATATTCCTCAAAAATATCAAAACCACATAACACCAAAGAAATCGAATAACATAATATACACAAATTATCTACAAAAAGCACCATAAACTCATACTCCATCTATATCTAAACAAAGAAAATGCCAAATAGCATCATAAACAGAATAATAGCACAAAAAACTGTAAAACCATATAACAAGAAAAAAGCCAGACCGCGCAATAAACCCAAAAAATCGCCGAAAAATTTGTAAAGCCTCAAACATAAAAAAATAAACCATATTTATCCACAAACAATACCATAAACCTAGATTTCTTCTATATCTAGACAAGGAAAAAGCCAAACAGCACAATAAACCAAAAATCGCAAAAAAAAATTGTAAAGCCTCGAACATAAAAAAATAAAATAAAAAAGAATTCCCACACACAAACAACACAATAAAATCAGATTTCGTCCATCTCTAAACAAAAAAAAAAAAGCCTAACAACATAATAAACAAAAAAATCACACAATAAAAATGTAAAATCACAAACTTCACACAAAGAAACAGACACAGTCACAAATTTATTAGAATACGAAATCGACTTATAAAAGAAATTAGAATAAAAACACAAACACAACCATAAAAATGACTAATAAATTCAATATCATAACCTTTTTTTTTTTTTTTTTTTAATGCGAAACAAGCCAATATGATTCAAAGCCGGTGGAAAAAGAAATGTATAACAAAATCAAAGAAAATACAATTTGGAAAATCTATTAAAATATGCTTGAATTCAGCTAGCTTTAGAAATAGAATAAAGCAACATTCAGCTCTTCGTTGAGACATGATGCATTTCTCTGTCAAGTGTGATTCCTAAGACCCCTAGGTTTGATGACCAAGTTGCTCTCTTATCTTTCCTCCCTCTTCCCCATTAGTGTTGGATGAAATCAAACATTATAGTATAAAGAGATGATTAAGAAATAAAAGGACAAAGGCATCAGCAAATTTGAAAAATATTTTATTGCAATAATAACACAAGGTTCAAAACATAAACAATAACCAAGTCCTTCCATGGGTTTGTAATGGATAAGTCTCCATTCGACAACTACCTTATCAGCATCTCCTGAGGATTGAGCAATCGTATCTGGAATTTCTTCACGGTTTCCAAGGCAATAGAAATTCAAATAGTCTAGAGGGTATGAGTCCACAAGTTGCATAGATTTGAGCTCCTATGCAACCACTTGATAGTGCATTGTCTGGCTTTGTCAAATGCAAACACCATTCAGTCATATAATCTCCCAATCCTTTTTTTTTATATGCAACCTCTTGTCAAATATTTCTTCATACGAGGACAAAATAAATTGACAAACAATTGTTCTCCAAAACACGTGGAGATCCAGTTAATAGTGGAAAAATCATAGTCTTCAAAACCATAAAACCTATTCTTATTGCAATACTCTACAAATTTGTTCACGGAGTAGGTTACGAAGCGATTAAAATAAACGTGAAGCATCATTTAAATTATTAGATTGAACCACATGCATAAGTTATGCAACCTATGGAAAAATAAAGCGAGAAGAGAAAAATAGTTTTTCACTTCCAATATCATAACCTAAATATAATAACTTCAACAAAATCTAGTACCAAAAACACAAACATACCTGTAAACTGAAAAATGAGGGTCAGGGACATAAAATATTGGACCAAATAATTTGCAATCACACTGCAAAAGTCCAAAATAAGCCAAGGTGGTTCAACTGGCTTCAGCAAACCAACCTCATCACACTGCATTTTTTGACAGAAACATTTCATGCGAGATTCTCAACATTCTATGCAAACTTCAGGGTTTCAATAGTAAAGAAAAATAACTCCACCAAGAAGGGAAAGCAAACCCGAAGCAAGTGTTTACTGAATTCTTTGAACAATCTATTCGTAAACTACATTTTCCACATATAGCCATTTCCAGTGTTAAAGGACAAAATGACAGATTAAGACAAGAACTAAAACAACCCCTTTTCTTGTTTCAAAAAAAAAAAATATGGAGTTACAAACCCTCAAAAAGGGAATCAACAACTTGGTAAAAAAACAAGCCAAAATAAAATTGAAACTTAAACTGCAAATTGAAAAACAATACCACGCTTCAAATCCACCATATCTTCACAACATGAATAATTACACAACCAAAATCACACAAACAACACAAAACCAAAAGGACATGATTTTTACACAAAAACTCCCAGAACAAAAAAACCCATATCCGGAGCTGAAATTACAGAACAAAACAAAAGGTCCCCGTGCACTAACTCAGATCTAAGATGTATTCACCGCTAGCTTATGTATTAAATCTGATGTTAATAAAGCAAAAGAGGAAATAACACAGAAGAAAAATCGGAGAAGACGAAGAGACCAAAACCACACTTACACGGCCACTGTGTGTCTAGAAGAACATGAAGAGAGTATAAAACGACCACTGTGTGTATAGGAAGGAGAAGACGGAATTGTGTGTATTGAATCTGATTTCATATCATAACTAAAAAAAAAAAAAAAGCTGGCTGATGTAGGCAAAACGTTGTCGTTTCAATGACCACAAGAACAATACTCTTTCCAAGGCTCTTTTATGTTTTTAGGATTTAGGATTTCAGTGGAATATAACCACCATTTGCTTTTTCCATTCGGTTTGTTTTGGGGGATTTGGCTAAATAGCCTTGTCAAACAACCAATACAATGGAATAGCCTAACTTTTAACAAATAAGTCTTGAAGGCCTCTTTTGTTGTAAAATACATTAATACCCTTATGAAGTTATTAGAACTACAAAAATAGATAAAATGTAAAAGACCTAAATACCCTTTTAATGATACAAATTGAATTAAATGAAAAGGTCAATTCATTTATTGAACACAACGGCTCCTGTTATTGTTAGAACAGAAACGCATCCAACATTAATTCATTTATCAAATTGCAGCAAAAGTTATCTTCAAAGTAGAGATCAAGCATCGCAAGCATCGCGTGAACAACACAAAATCCAACATGTTGACATTTTGTAATTGGTAAGTAAGTTCATTCTCACTTTGAAGTAGGTGGGTATCGTAATTATGAAATGATTAGATTAATTGGCATGAATTGAACGAATTAATTAGCAAAATCTTTGTTCCTGTATTGTGTTAATTGGAAAGATCTTTGTTCCTGAGTTTAAATTGAAGAAGGTAACCTAGGTAAGAAGTAAGTAGGTTAACCTACACTTGAGGTTCAGATAACCGACCATGTTGGTCTGTTAACCTACACACTTGAGTCTGTTAACCTACCTTATTATTCTGTTAACCTACGCTCTTAGTCTGTTAACCTACCTTGAGGTCTGTTAACCTACCCTTGGCTGTTTATTTAACCTACCCTTGAGGTCTGTTAACCTACCATTTAGGTATGTTAACCTAAACTTGAGGATCGTTAACCTACACTTTGGTCTGTTTTCCTAAACATTGGCTATTTATTTATTCTGTTAACCTACACTTTGGTCTGTTTTCCTAAACATTTTCCTAAACATTGGTCTGTTAACCTACACACTTGAGTCTGTTAACCTACCTTATTATTCTGTTAACCTAAGCTCTTAGTCTGTTAACCTACCTTGAGGTCTGTTAACCTACCCTTGGCTGTTTATTTAACCTACCCTTGAGGTCTGTTAACCTACCATTTAGGTATGTTAACCTAAACTTGAGGACTGTTAACCTACAAGTTTGGTCGGTTAACCTACCCTTGACTGTTAACCTACCATTTAGGTCTGTTAACCTAGACATGATGTCTGTTAACCTACACTTTGGTCTGTTTCCCTAAACAGTTGCTATGTTAACCTACACTTTTGGTCTGTTAACCTACTATTTAGGTCTGTTAACCTACATTTTGGTCTGTTTTCCTAAATAGTTGCTATGTTAACCTACAGTTTTGGTCGGTTAACCTACCATTTAAGTCTGTTAACCTACACTTGATGTCTGTTAACCTACACTTTGGTCTGTTTCCCGAAACAGTTGCTATGTTAACCTACACTTTTGGTCTGTTAACCTACCATTTAGGTCTGTTAACCTACATGTTGGTCTGTTTTCCTAAACAGTTGCTATGTTAACCTACACTTTTGGTCGGTTAACCTACCCTTGAATGTTAACCTACCATTTAGGTCTGTTAACCTACACTTTGGTCTGTTTTCCTAAACAGTTGCTATGTTAACCTACACTTTTGGTCGGTTAACTTACCCTTGAATGTTAACCTACCATTTAAGTCTGTTAACCTACACTTGATGTCTGTTAACCTACACTTTGGTCTGTTTCCCAAAACAGTTGCTATGTTAACCTACACTTTTGGTCTGTTAACCTACCATTTAGGTCTGTTAACCTACACTTTGGTCTGTTTTCCTAAACAGTTGCTATGTTTACCTACAATTTTGGTCAGTTAAACTTTCTAATTAGCCACTAGTTGACCGAACTTAGCATACGTCTGTTAACATACCAACTGGACTTAAGAACCCTTATGAAATAGAATATAAAAACCATAACCACGCAGTCTGTTAATAGTCCATATGGATTGATGTTGTTACTTAGCTAACGCCATTTTAATTGTTTTGTTGAAATGCAGATATGGCACTCCTTGCTATTTGTTACTTCGGTGAGTTTAAAAAGAATGAGCAAGGGCAGTGGACATGGAAATGGAATGGGGATAATGGAGAATCGGTTGCTGCACTTGTTGTATCTGAGAATACATCGTATACGGAATTGTATAATGAAATAGAAAACCTCCTTATTTTTTACTCTTCAGAATACGAGATGGAGTTTGGATTTCTTTTTCCTAATAATACAAATTTTCCAGTTCCGCCGGTAAAGATAACTTCAGACATGCAGTTGAAGTGGCTGATTGAACTGAACAAAAGACACCATACTCCTCTATGTGTAACTCTTATAAGGAGAGAGCAACCTATGAACAGACCCAACGCAGCGAATGAAGCAGATGATGAAGTTCGGGATGAATTGTACCATAACCGTGATGATTTTTGGAATACAGTAGAGATAGCTCGAGATGATGATGTAGTTTTTCCAGAGACAAATGCTACACAAAGACCTCCTGAGATAGTTCAAGACAATGAAGAGGAATTTCCATTTACAAACGACGATCTAATAGCCTCAGTTTCACGTAGCAACCAGGCTGGTCCTAGTTCACGATCTTCTCGTACGACACGAGTGATTCCTGATGGTGAAGATTTGCATGTTGACCAGTTGTTTGATAAGAAGAAAGATCTACAGGAAGCTTTGCACTTGATTGCGTTGAAACATAACTTCGAATTTAAAGTGAAAAAATCAAATAAAACAGTGTACACACTTGTTTGTGTAGATGATAATTGCAAGTGGCGAATGCGAGCAACGAAGTTTGACACATCTGATATCTTTGTTATTCGCAAGTATGTACGGGAACATACTTGCGAATATGGGACTCGTCGCAATGATCACAGACAAGCACGATCATGGGTTATTGGAAGACATATAATGCACAAGTTTCGAGACCCGAAAACTTTGTACAGACCTGCAGATATCATACATGACATCCGTTGGGAGTTCGGGGTTGTAATGAGTTATCAGAAGGCCTGGAAGTCTAAAGAATGCGCTATGGAGGACTTAATGGGTTCACCTGAGGATAGTTATAGTAAACTGGCCTCCTATTGCCACAACTTGGAGAAAACAAATCCTGGCTCGGTGTTCTTTATTCAGACTGATGTCGACAACCGTTTCAAATACTTCTTCATGGCTCTTGGCCCGTGTATTAGAGGATTTATATCTTCAATGCGGCGCGTAATTTGTGTCGATGGAACATTTTTGAAAGCAAAATATGAAGGTACGATGCTTATTGCTACATGTCAAGATGCGAACATTCAAATTTATCCTCTTGCATTCGGCATTGTCGATAATGAGAATGATGAATCGTTGAATTGGTTCTTCACAAAGTTGAAGGAAGTAACAGGCGACGTTGGGGACATTGCTTTTGTGTCCGACCGGGGTAATAGTATAAAAAATGGTATCAGAGATGTTTATCCTGATGCACACCATGGCTACTGCATGTACCATATACAAGGCAACTTGAAGACGAAGTTTCGGGTTCCTGCTCTCTTGTCATTGTTTAAGAGAGCGGCAGAGGCATACAGTGTCGAGGAATTTGATAAAATTATGGGCGAGATACATAATAAATCGATCAAAGCATGGCAGTATTTGATCGATATGGGGGTTGAACATTGGGCAAGGGCACATTTTACTGGAATTCGGTACAATATGATGACATCAAATAATGCAGAGTCGCTGAATTCATTGTTTAAGAAAGATCGGGAGTTACCAATTCTTGCACTAATAGAGAACATACGCAGCAAGTTGCAGGAATGGTTTTATAGTAGACGCGAGGAGTCGCAGATGCATACAAGCACTCTAACCCCGGCAATGGAAGAAAAACTTTTCAATAGTCTTGAGGTGGCAAAGACGTTGTATGTAGAGCCTCTAGACCAATTCCGGTTTGACGTGAAGAGTGGACCAAACACTCGGTACGTTGTGAACTTGGATGACAACACTTGCACGTGCAGACAATTTCAGTTAGAGAGTTTTCCCTGCACGCATGCTGCCGCCGTCGCAATGCACAGAGGGATTTCAGCCCACGTGTTGTGCTCTCAGTATTACACAGTTGATTTTTGGAGAGCAGCATATGCTGAAACAATATTCCCCGTGCCAAATGAAGTCGAATGGGAAGTTCCCGACCATATTGCTAGCACACTCAATATTTTGCCACCTTTAGTGAAACGACGGGCTGGCCGCAAATCTACATCAAGAATACCATCAGCTGGAGAGTGCCCCCGCCGTCGTAAGTGCAGTAGATGTCGTGCAACTGGACACACTCGACTTAATTGTAGCAGTCAGGTTCCTCTTGCTAGTAGCCGCATGGACGGAGAATAGTATATGCACATTTAAATGATTCATTGTATGATTTTTATTGGATTTATTGTGGGATGTTTATTTTATTATTTATTTTAAATCTGTTGAGGAAACAATGTGAAAAATGACTGAGATGAAATAAAGTTGCTTCTGTTACGAATAAAGTTGCTTCTGTTAACCTACTATATTTAGTAGGTTCACCTAATCAAATGATCTGTTAACAGATCAATTGATTAGGTTAACCTATCCATACTTCTGTTCACCTACTATGCAAAGTAGGTTAACCTAATCAATTGATATGTTAACCTACTATCTCAAGAGGTCAATTGATTAGGTTAACCTACTATAATGTTCTGTTAACATACTATGCAATGTAGGTTAACCTAATCAATTGATCTGTTAACATACTATCAAGTAGGTTAATAATCTGGATGTTCTGTTAACCTATTATGCATAGTAGGTTAACATAATCAAGTGATTAGGTTAACCTACTATAATGTTCTGTTAACCTACTATGCATAGTAGGTTAACCTAATCAATTGATTATGTTAACCTACTATCAAGTAGGTTAATAATCTGGATGTTCTGTTAACCTATTGTGCATAGTAGGTTAACATAATCAAGTGATTAGGTTAACCTACTATAATGTTCTGTTAACATACTATGCAATGTAGGTTAACCTAATCAATTGATCTGTTAACATACTATCAAGTAGGTTAATAATCTGGATGTTCTGTTAACCTATTATGCATAGTAGGTTAACATAATCAAGTGATTAGGTTAACCTCCTTGAATCTTTCTGTTTACAGGTAGGTTAACCAACATTGGTTAGGTTAACCTATTTCAATTAATTTAAAAACATAGTTCAATCCACCTGTTAACAGGGTAGGTTAACCTACCTGGCATAGAGTAACCTATATATCTTAGCAAAATTGGTTACTTAGTTAATCTAATCAGTTAACCTATGTTTATCCACCCTATAACAGAGTAGTTTAACTTACCTAGGATCTGTTAACCTAACCTATACATTACTTAAGAAAGTTGGTAAACTTATTTCACAAAATATGTTAACCTACTTCAATCCTCCTGTTAACATTGCCCAGTTAACCTACCTGGGACAGGTTAACCTAACCTATATACATTACTTCGGTTAAAAGACGTTCTGTTAACAGATAGTCTGTTAACAGATGGTCTGTTAACAGATTATTAACAGATCCCCCAGATCTTGTAACAGGCATTTTGACTGTTAACAGGCCTTGGGGTCTGTTAAGGCCAAAATAGGCCTTAATTTTGGCCTTAACAGACTCCAATGCCTGTTAACATACCCATATGTATACAATCATAACCTACTACACATTCTTATTTTTTCCTGGTTATGTTAACATAGTAGGTTAACCTACCCCCCAGGTAGGTTAACCTAACAAGCAAAAGGTTAACCTATTCCATCCGATAGTTGTTTAACCTATTTCAATGAATCTGTTAACCTACTACAACCAACCTGTTAACAGAGTAGGTTAACCTACCCCCCAGGTAGGTTAACCTAACAAGCAAAAGGTTAACCTATTTGCATGAATCAAATAACCTACTACAACCCACCTGTTAACAGAGTAGGTTAACCTACCCCCCAGGTAGGTTAACCTAACAAGCAAAAGGTTAACCTATTCCATCCGATAGTTGTTTAACCTATTTCAATGAATCTGTTAACCTACTACAACCAACCTGTTAACAGAGTAGGTTAACCTACCCCCCAGGTAGGTTAACCTAACAAGCAAAAGGTTAACCTATTTGCATGAATCAAATAACCTACTACAACCCACCTGTTAACAGAGTAGGTTAACCTATGTCAATGAATCAAATAACCTACTTCAACAGACCTGTTAACAGACACAATTAACCTTCTTGTGTTAGGTTATCAGAACCTCACACCTAACTTTGTTCTATTAAATATGATCATCAACAGAAATACTACATTAATGTGATCCTATTTACAAATATACATCAGAAATAATACAAATTTAAAAAAATGTAACCTACCCCAGGTAGGTTAACCTAACAAGCAAAAGGTTAACCTATTTCAATGAATCAAATAACCTACTACAACCCACCTGTTAACAGAGTAGGTTAACCTACCCCTTTGCATGAATCAAATAACCTACTACAACCCACCTGTTAACAGAGTAGGTTAACCTACCCCTTTGCATGAATCAAATAACCTACTACAACCCACCTGTTAACAGAGTAGGTTAACCTACCCCCCGGATAGGTTAACCTAACAAGCAAAAGGTTAACCTATTCCATCCGATAGTTGTTTAACCTATTTCAATGAACCTGTTAACCTACTACAACCAACCTGTTAACAGAGTAGGTTAACCTACCCCCCAGGTAGGTTAACCTAACAAGCAAAAGGTTAACCTATTTGCATGAATCAAATAACCTACTACAACCCACCTGTTAACAGAGTAGGTTAACCTATGTCAATGAATCAAATAACCTACTTCAACAGACCTGTTAACAGACACAATTAACCTTCCTGTGTTAGGTTATCAGAACCTCACACCTAACTTTGTTCTATTAAATATGATCATCAACAGAAATACTACATTAATGTGATCCTATTTACAAATATACATCAGAAATAATACAAATTTAAAAAACTGTAACCTACCCCAGGTAGGTTAACCTAACAAGCAAAAGGTTAACCTATTTCAATGAATCAAATAACCTACTACAACCCACCTGTTAACAGAGTAGGTTAACCTATGTCAATGAATCAAATAACCTACTTCAACAGACCTGTTAACAGACACAATTAACCTTCCTGTGTTAGGTTATCAGAACCTCACACCTAACTTTGTTCTATTAAATATGATCATCAACAGAAATACTACATTAATGTGATCCTATTTACAAATATACATCAGAAATAATACAAATTTAAAAAAATGTTTCAAATTTACAAAATGTACATTTTTTCAAAGAATAATCCTATACTATGGATCATAGTTTTGTGTGTACAAGTCAGCTGCTAGCTTCTTCCGCCATATGGATATGTGTTCGTTTTTTACGAGCAACGCCGACTCTCCAACACTTAAAAATTCAATGAATTTAATTGTGAATACACCGCAATCACCCCTGCAATTAAATAATTAAGTCATTCGCGCAAATGTCAATTTTTTATAAGTTGCAAATAGTAATAATCCAATACAAAGAAACTTACGAATTTTTTTGTTTAACCGTGCCGTCAACCCTCTGTACTCGTACTGTGTCTCGTACTGGAATATTGACTGACTTCGCAAGAACAGGGACGAAATAACACACCGGCTCTAAAAATTTCTCAAGCTGACCTTGTGTAAGGCAACTCTTGTCCGGGTCATAAACATCTACCGTACCTTCGGAAAAGTTAACCTCCACTGCAAACCAGTGTGAATTGGCGAGCACCGGAATGTAAAGATGTGTACAATCATTCCATGGTTGACCGTTCGACTGTGACTTCCCGTGTACGTAGTCGAATAGGTAATCTGGGCACACAAAATTGTCTGGACATGTGTCTTTCATCATTTGTGCAACATCCAGCATGTTCTTGAATGCGAAATCCATGATGACTCTTCGATTTCTGAATGATTTTGGGTACATGGCTGCCCGTTGTCGCAGCAGGTACATCGCCATGTCAACATGCTACAACATAAAAAATGAAACAATTATAATAACATATAGTCACTATATCATAGTACTGAAATAAAATTTGGCTTACTTCATCTAAGAGCCACTGGCCGTCCGTCAATAAGTCGTTAAACCATTCTTTGGCGTCTGTGATTCGAACACTCCCCAATTGGTATGTTACGCTGAAAAAATAGTGTCATCAACTGATGTCTAGTAAATAATATGTTAGCAATGAATGTATAAATAACTTACCCAGTCCCAAGTTTAGAGTACCACTTAAGGAACTCTGTCTCTTTTGACGGATCAACCTTTTGGAATAGATCGATATTCGACCCGTCAATGAAGGTTCTTCTCTTCATCCCAGCCGTGTATGGAGAACTCAAGTAGGCTGAGGGTACTCTCATCCTCTTACCCACCACCTCCGTATTCTCAATCATCCGATTGTCCTTCCTCTTTCTACGTGTGAAGAAGACAGCCGGCACATTTGTTGTCACCACCTTCTCCGTCGCTCCATCTAAATTTTCCTCCGGCTGTTGAATACCCGTCTCTATCTCCATCACCATCCCCTCTGCCACTCTCTCTAGCTCTGTCACCACTCCCCCCATCACTCTCTCTATATCTACCTCTGGCTGCTGACCACCAGTCTCTAGCTCCGTCACCATTTCATCCGTCACCCTATCTGTCTCCATCTCCGGCTGCCCATCTGTTACCCCCTCGGTCTCCACATTCGGCTGCCCACCCGTCTCCATCTCTGCCTCCACCTGCTCTGTCTCCACCACTGACTGCTGACCACTCGTCTCCAGCTCCGTCACCATCCCAACCGTCATACCATCGGTCTCCACCCCAACCGTCACACCATCGGTCTCCACCACCGGCTCTCCATCTGTCACCCCATCGGTCCCTATATCTGGCTGTCCAGTCTCTATCTCTGTCTCTATATCCATCCGAACCCCCGTATCAACCTCGGGCTGATCCCTAATCTCCATCTCCGTCTCCACCTCCTCGTTCCTCACCCTGTCAGACTCAACTGGAACCCCATCCGATGCCATCTCCGGTGCCAAATCTGTGTGGTGATATGGTCTCACCCACTCAATAACTTCATCGATTTTTTTGCTCAACTGTCCAACTTTCTTGTTTACACGTCTGACCTCGGCCATCAGCTGAGAAGTCATTCGATGCTCCATCGAAGTCAATTGCCTGTTCAAACGTTCAAATAAATCATCGGATACATTTGAACCCGGATGTGCTGTAGATGACCGACGTACAACTGGGGACGGAGTACGAGAATGGTGAGGCGATGTCACACGACGATGGGTCGATAGATGGGAAGATGAAGGTCGATGCGATGTAGGTGACCGCTGTGCAGTAGGAGAATGTCCCTACATATAAATCAGAATAGACAATGTTAGAAATTTTTCACACCAACTATAATAACATAAAATATATATATATATATATATATATATATATATATATATATATATATATATATATATATATATGCATACCTCTTCTCCAACAAGATATGCGTCGAGAATAGGATCTGGTACCCTAGCAGGAATGTATAATCCCTGAATGCACGCATTATCCATCTCTTCGGGTGTAGGAGTCAGAACAGTATGGACCTCAATCTGACATATTGAACTTTAACATTAATTCGACACGCTATCAATAACATCACTTTCAATATAAATAAAGAGTTATCACCTGAGGATCGTCAAGTATAGCTGCGACATCCTTTGCAGTAGGAATGTCCGTCGCCTGCCAATTTAACATCCTTGGAATCCTCGTCGACTCTTTTTTTATAGCCCATTTCTCGGCCAGCCCTACTATAGCCTCATAAGCCCATACCTACAAATTAAGTATCATTACATATACTGTAATACTAGAATGCTACAAATTATAAGTTTCACTACTTACCTGTATAGCCAATGGAAATCCGTATACATCGTACTTCCGATCGGTCTTAGAACCCTTGATCGTATGCATTCTTTTAAATGCATGCACTGTGTCCATAAAACACCTCCGACCCCATGGATATGCATTAAAGACCTCCACATCGTCGACTACGTCCAAGCAAAATACATCGATGCTGGTCTTGTGGTGTTTGCATCTCAACACGGTCTCCAAGATGTACACCAATCCAAGCTTATATTTATCATCCATCACCGTGCATGCATCAAACGCAGACTCCAGCTCAACAGGTGTGACTGTTGTCTTGCCAAGGAAATATTTATTCAAAAGTCTGTTGGACCGTTGAATATTTGGTCTTACTTCTTCTTCATTGCCGGCATTTAGACCAGTGACAATAACAAACTCAATCAAGCTGAACCGGACAACCTTCTCATCCCCTAATACAAACCACAGTTCGTTTGCATTTTCTGATTTTACCAGCCGAAGCAATAAATTGTCAATTATTTGGCCCGAGAATTGCATGCGCCTAACCTGATGGAATTTCCAAAAGCATGATCGGCGCAACTCTGCTTTGTGGTGGTCATCAAGAGCATTCTCAACCTTCTTGATGTTTGTAATATTACAATTAGCAGTAACCTTTCCAGGAAATTCACATAATCTACGGTCAAGTGCATACTCCATCCTGCAATAAAAATTAACATTTAATAACTTAATAAATGAAATAAAATAAACATATTAAAGCAGGTCAATGAAACAGGTAACTGACATAATCTTCTGTTAACAGGTTGATATATTCTGTTAACCTAACACAAATTTCTGTTAACAGGAAAAAAATAGTCTGTTAACCTAACATTTGTGCATGTTAACAGGTGACTTCCTTAATTTAACCTACCTTTTGTCTGTTAATAGAAATATTTATGTAGGTTAATAAATTCTTCTGTTAATAGACACTAATGTTCTGTTAACCTAACAAATTGTTCGGTTAACAAGTTGCATATGTTTGGTTAATAAGTTCCATTTTGGTAGGTTAACAGAACATTTTGGTAGGTTAACAGAACAATGGTGTCTGTTAACAGAACACTGTCTTAGGTTAACAGAACATTTTGGTAGGTTAACAGAACAATAGTGTCTGTTAACAGAACACTGTCTTAGGTTAACATGTGACTTTTCTTAGGTTAACAGGTGACTTTCTTAGGTTAACCCATTGGTTGCCATTAACAGAATGTTGGTAGGTTAATAAATTCTTCTGTTAACAGACACCAATGATCTGTTAACCTAACAAATTGTTCTGTTAACATGTTACATATGTTCGGTTAAAAGGTTACATATGTTCGGTTAACATGTTACATTTTGGTAGGTTAACCGATCATTGTCTTAGGTTAACAGGTGACTTTTCTTAGGTTAACAGGTAACTTTCTTAGGTTAACCTATTGTTTGCTATTAACAGAATGGTGGTAGGTTAAACTAACAATTTTACCTGTTAACATGACACTTTCTTCTGTTAATCTAGGATTTGACTGTTAATAGAACATCTACATTTAAACATCAAATGAAATCCTAACAGGTGATAGTTCGGTTATAGTTCTCTAAGAATTTCAATCTTCCTTTTAATCAATACATTGCTTCATTTACAATCAGTTATGCACTTCTTATGTAGTTTCAACATGTCCCAACATATTTTGAACATTATTACAAGATTTTCATACAATAATATCAAATTAAGTTGAAGTAAATACAAAAAATTTGAAGTTTGCTGAACTCTTACTCGAAAAATGAAAAGTTCTATCCTGCGGAGTTCGAAAAATGCAGAGTTCTTGATTGTGAATTCTACTGAGGAAGAATCCCAAAATTTCAACTGTGCAGAGCGGTTATCAATTTCACAGTTCACCAATTTTTTGATTTTTTTTCATTTCTTTGGAAGTTTATACGTTTCATATGTTTTACAGTGCTCAGGGATATTTTGGACCTTTCAAAATAACTTATTTTAATGTTTTTTTTTTTTTTTAGTATAAGTGGTCAACGGCCTTTTTGGAAAAATGGCCGGGTCACCCGGCCATTTGCCACCATTCCCACGTTTGTTTTAGACGGCTTTTTAGCCCTTTCAAGACCCAAATTGCTGTTCTTTATTCCAAGGCCACGTGTCCACAAACCAGTGGGTGTCACATGTTCATATGACTTTTACGGCTGAACCTTCCCCAGAGTGAAAAGCTTCTCCAAATCAAATCCATCACATTCTCATTAGTCATTCCTCTCATCTCTCTAAGTGGTTTTTCTTCTGTGTATAAATTAAGCCTAAGCTGACTCGAACTTTTGGTCCACTGTGATCCAGTTATTCATGGCTGACAGCGGATCGAATAATCTAGGGTTTCGTTCAGGTATAATTTCAACATTCTCTTAATGTTTGTCCTTTATATCGGGCCCGTCTTTTGATTTCGGAGAAAAATACAGTATTCTACAGTTCATAAGAGTTAATTTTCCCGAATTCCATCCATCGAATGGATAAATGAGTAAAAGAGGTATAATCTGTGGTTGTTCCACTTAAAAGTGTCCAAAGGGAGTATAACCGATTACGGTGGTAAAGATTTTTATTCATTTTGGTTGATCAAATATATCTTTCAGTGTAATTCCTACTTATTATAATTTTTCTGCTACTACTTGGTAAACGAGGGTTTTGTTTTGGATGAAGGTACTTATCTTGGTGTAATTATGTTGACATTTTAGACTCTAAAGACCAAACCCTGTCAATTGCTAACAACAAATGGTTGAGCAAATACAACCTTTCGAATTTGAAGCCATTAAATTTTTTATTTGGAACTTTTGGCTGCAAAATTTGTTCATTCTTTCAAAATTCAAATTTATTGAAACTGCCACCCCTATCCTGAAAAACAGATAAATACAACATAATTTATTAGATGATCTGAGGTATTATAAGAACCCCCTGATTTTGATGTGTGCATAATGATGTACTTGTAACTTGGCTTCCAAGTACTTTCATATTATAATTGGATGAATATTTTCCTCTACACCAATACCTTTGATCAAATTAATTATGAAAGGGATGGGATACACATCATTTTGCTAAAAAGAATCTGAATTTTCCAATATTTAAGCAATAATCATATTGGAACTTTTGTCATTACTGAGAAGTGAATTGCCAGTAAACCCAACATAGTAAATTCCTAAAACCTTGGGTTGGTTCTTATACTCCCAAATACTGTTTAACTGCTATATATACCCACTTTTCCAGTGAGAAAAGAGGAGTATGATAAGAGTTATACATATTTCCGCAAAGATTAGCCTGTCAGTTGTTGGCTAAAGTGAGCTACTAATGAACACTTTCATTAGAAATGCTCACTATTATATGGTCAAACAAGTGCCGGTATCTCACATAGAATATGTCTCAGAAAATGGATAATAACCCTCTTTATTTTATTGAATAGAAGCTAAATAGTTTCAAAACCTAAGAATTTCTTGGTGTTTCTTTGTCAACAATCCAGTTCAAACTTTTAGCTTCAACATTAAAAGCTTGTCCGGAGGAAGCTTTATTAAATACAAATCAGAGAGAACTGTTCTTTCTTGTGCTCGTCTTCCCTCCTCCCACTTTCTTGAATCGTTTCTCATGCTCAAAATGAGTCATTTAATTATTTCTCGAGACTAGTTATTGTGAATAATGCGTGGGAAATGCACTCATTTGATTACTGATGTTTAATGTGCAGATATTAAGCAGATATTAATAGAAGCGCAACATCGGTGGCTGAGACCTGCCGAAATTTGTGAAATTCTACGAGACTATCAAAAGTTTAATATTTCCCCAGAGCCTCCGCATAAGCCAGTCAGTATGTCGTTTTATATACTCATTACCAGTCAATTTTCTCGATTATTTTGTCTGAATTATTTAATTTTAATACCTACTGAATGCCTACTCAACAGACAAGTGATTTACTTAAGTCCCACCATGCATACCTGGCTAAGGTACACAATGAATCCTTATTTTATCCAGGGAAATTATTTTTGATATTTTTAATCCTAGGGAGATCACACAACTGTGTACAAAATATGGACATAGAGTTCTCAATGCCATACTCCAAGTTACTGTAAAGTAAAGAACTGACCTTTGCACAATGCTAAAATCTTTTGATTTGATTTTAAACTTCTGTTGTTCCACACAATCAGGATGTGGTGCCTTGGGAAGCTTTGTAACACCTGAAAAAGGGGCATCATATGGCAAGTAGCGCATCTCTATGGCTACTTCTGCTGAAAACTCTGATTCATCTAAATCATGGTCAATTGACTTCATGTAAATAATTGCAATCTAATAATCATCTATTGAGTCACATTTGGCGGTGAAAGAAATTCACATTTTATTTACGATTCAATCGCTCACAATGCTATTACAGTGTTAGAGGAGGGAACAGTCTAGAGTGATGCAACTTGCCAACTAGCTTACTTGTGTGTTTCCTATTAGCACCGCTTATTGGTATTTTGTGTTAACGTCAGAGATTTTTGAATGTGAGAATTTGAACTTGAATATTGGCTTGTTTATCACATCACCTGGGAATTTGAAATAGTGGATGTCCTGCTTTTGTGTCAGGAATACATAACGCATCAAGCCTTGTGTCCTAGCCAGTGTGTTCCTTTCTGTTAATTCATGAATATTCATCAATTCCTGTGTGTTATAAAATGTGACAAGTTCTTCTAGAAAAATGTGATGAAACATATGATCTTGATTATCTTTTGTTGAATGTTGAAAGAAGTGGTTGTAAATTATTCTGCTACTTGCATAATACTTAATATCACTAATATTCGTATACAGTATTTAGCTACACTGCCATAAGTGCTGCATGAAAAAATTAGATGTAGTTGGGAAAAGCTGGAAATTAGCATTCCATGTTGATTGATTTGGTCTGTTTTCCAGAATTTGGGTTTGGTGATTCATAATCTCCCTCTGAATGTTATTTAATAACCTTTGGCTTCAAATTTTGTTTGAAAGTATCCTATTTTTACTTTGCATGCATGCTTCTTCTCAGGTGGTTCTGTTTTTCTTTTTGATCGGAAGGTATTAAGATACTTCCGGAAGGATGGACATAATTGGAGAAAGAAAAAGGATGGGAAGACTGTTAGGGAAGCCCACGAGAAGCTGAAGGTAAGCTTGGAGTCTATTATTAACGCGAAAGGTTTTTCTTTTGTGATTTTTACTTATATAAATCATGATATAGGTACTGGATCTTTCGTCCAATAATCTGACAGTAACAAGTAGTCATTAGATCCTTCGGATAAAATTCAGAGAAGAAAAGAAAATCTTGTTGAAAATTCTCCTCATCTGGGTTTCGTTTATGCATTATCTGTTGATATCATTTTTCTTCAGGTTGGAAGCATTGATATGTTACACTGCTACTATGCACATGGAGAGGACAATGAAAATTTTCAAAGGCGCAGCTACTGGATGCTTGAACAGTAAGTGTGGAGACTGATAAATATTTGCATTTAGATTCTGGCTTTCTTTTGGCTACATCTCATGTACAACAGTGCTGCTTTGGTTATGCGATAGTTGTCTGCTCTTGTTACAGTTCTTAAACCTTCTAGACGAACTTAATTGTGTTTACAACAATTTTTTCAATGTTCTAAAGCCATGAAATGATAATGTAGTTTATAAGTAAGACAATGCATGGAATTATCCTGTTTTTAGCAAGCTTACTACTGTACTTGCTAGCTCAAATTATGTTCTTGAACATATGAAATAATCATGATACAGAATAAGAAACAGGAAGTTAGATAAACTAAACGTTAAACTGAATCCGCCCTTGTTGCTGTAAATTGAATATATTTCGTGGCATTCTTGTTTAATTTTTCGAGAGTGATGCTGCTGGAACTATTGCTCACTTCATTTTGATGTTCCTCTGATGTATCCAATATTTATTTATTTTCTTAACTTTTCATAATTTTTCAGCTTTTTCTTCACCACAACTGTCCCATTTTTTTTTTTTCACATTGTATCTGTAGGTTTGTTCCAGGTGATAATCTCAGTCATAAATTATTTTGTCTACTTCTCTTTCAGATATCTACCTCTACCTCTACCTATAATAAAAGAGGCTAACTTCCTTACTATTCATGTTGCCACGTGTCAGCTTCACACCGTCTAACTTTTTTTTTGGGTAATTATATTTAAACCACACTTTTTTTAACCACACCACATTTTATAATTGTAATAAAAGTCCTCAATAATAACTAATTTTCACATTTATGTCCCTAATTATTTGTTATCACATTTTTTATTATCAACCTATTAATCAGTACATCTTATCTTTATCTTTGATGATGATTTCTTCTCAAAAAATTAATTAAGAGGACGTACAAATATTTTTTTTAACCACACCACATTTTATAATTATAATAAAAGTCCTCAACAATATCTAATTTTCACATTTATTTTTCTAACTATTTTTTGTCACATTTTTTATCATCAACCTATTAATTAGTATATCTTATCTTTGTTTTTTAGGATAATTTTTGTTCAAAAAATTAACTAAGGGGGGCATAAAATTTTTTTTTTCTCTTATATTTTTTAAAATTTTTACTATTTATATTGCCACATGTCAGCTTGAAAAGTGGCTGTCTTATATTTGTTTACCAATTTTTTTTTAATTTTTGTTTGGGTAATTATATTTAAACCACATTTTTTTTAACCACACCATATTTTATAATTGTAATAAAAGTCTTCAACAATATCTAATTTTTACATTTATGTCCCTAACTATTTGTTATCATATTTTTTATCATCAACCTAATAATTAGTACATCTTATCTTTGTCTTTGATTTTGATATCTGTTCAAAAAATTAATTAAGAAGGCGTAAAAATATTTTTTTTCTCTCATATTTTTAAATAAACAAAATAAATATAAAATACAAAAGTTTGACAAAATATTTTTCCTTCATTTTAATGCACATTAAAGTCCTCAACAATATCTAATTTTTACATTTATGTCTCTAACTATTTGTTATCACATTTTTTTATCATCAATCTATTAATTACTACATCTTATCTTTGTCTTTGACGATGATTTCTGTTCAAAAAATTAGGACTCACAATTTACAACTCACTTTTTATCCACACATTCACTCATAACTTATAATATAAGCACTTAAAAAATAAATTCAGCACTACCAAAGATATGCTTAGTATTTCTCAACTTCTACTATTTTGTTTAGCAAACAATTTGAAAATAATTATACAATCAACCACAAATTCTTCTAGGTCGTAAATTATGGTTTGTTCAAATAACTATTTGCTTGTTATATTTATATTTAAGAAGTGTGCCTTTTGATTATCGATTTTATATTTGTTGAGTGCTAATTTTTTTAAACCATTTGCTGCAAATTATTGTCAAACTATTTTATATCTTTATAGATTATAAATTAAAATATAATAACGTAAGTATCCTACGAACCACCTTATGAGCACCGCATGTTCTACAACTAGTGGAGTCTTAACATATGATCTGCCTTCTCCCTTCAAATTGAAATTGGAATTTCATTTCTTATCAAGTTTTTAAATTGTGCAGGGATCTTATGCACATCGTTTTTGTCCACTACTTGGAAGTCAAGGTCAGATTCTATTCCACATCAAAGAGGAAGTTTTAATCAATATCTTCTTCTCCTCCTCAATTTTGAAAATGTGTAACCAATTTAAAATACTTAATATTTGCACTGCTCAGTAAAAAGAGAGTGGAAGCTCATACATCTCATGAGGTGCATTTCATAGCATGTTCCGGTGACTGCAAATAAATTAAGGGTGAAATAATGCATTGCATCCTTCTCATCTTTTCCCCAAACATAGGAGCACATTTCCATTTTGTAGATAATTAAGAACTACTTTCTGAAGCCTCTGTGACCTTCAAAGAAAACACAGCAATTACATGTCTGTGAACTGTAATTTAAATTATTTTCTTTAACAGTATTTATGATTTAACAACCAGATGTACAAATCATGAATACTTGCAAATTTCTTGATACAAGATAAAAATTTGAGTCTAAGAACATAAATAAGTGCATATTTGATCAAGTAATTTATTTATTTATTTTTTTCTTTTTCAGGGTAATAAGACGAACACGAGTTATGCTAGAAGTACTGACTCCGCTGTATCAAATTCTGAAGATGACAGCTCATCGTCTTCTTGCTACCATGGAAATTATGACAAAGTTGTTTCAGCAAATGCAACCTCAACAAGTCCCATCAGCACCCTGACATCAGCATATGAAAGTACTGAATCTGGTAATTTGTTTTTGTTTTCTGTTATAGCAACTACTTTCAATGCCTTATTTCGACTCGAATTGAAAACTAATTTTCCATGAACCTTGGTAGATTTTTTGCTTAGTATTGTTCTGTGTTTAGGGCTTCATACTGAAGCACTCGTGCATCTTAATTGTTCATTCTTTCCCCTATGACAACATACATGCAACATGATTTACTGCAGAGGATATTCTCCAAGTGAGTTCCAGATTTGATTCATTTCCAGAGTCACCATTGACAGATGACAGCCACACCACTCTCTCAAGTCCTTATGATTCGCTTCCATTCCCAGGTATCTAATTTACTCCGTTTCCTGATCTTCTGCAATTCATTCTCATTTAATATACTGTTACTAACCCCGAAGACATTCTTAAATCATGCGTATCTATTGAAAGGAAATCGAAATGTTGCTGCAATGAATTACCATAGATATGAAAACTCTGATGGAGGCAGCATCATAAGTGGGGCTCAAACAAAACTTGATTTGGCATCATGGGAGGATGTTTTTGGACACTGTACTGCAGGTAACAAAAGTATATAGTTAAAATCATCCTTTTCATTTCAATTAGTGTAAAAACAATTTGAGAAGCGGACTTTGACTAATTACTGGTTCTGGACAGGTGAGATTGCTTACAAACAGGAATCTGGGTGTTCACTGCCAGTCCAAGCAAATTGGCAGGTTGTTAGTTGTTTTGCACTTCGAGACATCAATAACCAGCATGCTTCTAAATGTTTCTTTACATTTCTAAACATCTTTGAAATATCGAGCTAAAAGCTTTACTTTGATGCTTTACACAGAGCAAAGAACCGTTGCCCTCTTCATTTCTTTAATGCTTATCTTGTAATTCTCAGTGTTGAAACATTAAAACTGTCAACCACGAGGCTGGAATCATGCTAACTATATACTTGGATTATATAATAGCAGCAAAATGACAGTTACTTCCGAGTTTCTATTCATCTGCCTTTTTTAAAATTTTTTTGTAGCACCATTATACTCACTCATCCTTTTTCCATATGATGCTAGATGCTAGTTTTTGTTCTCACCCATTATATTCATCAATTGATTTCTGTTCTTCTGTATGGCTTTCTGTTGAAGACAGAGCATTACATTTGCTAGTTCACATGACTTAAAATTTGATCTTGATTCATCTCATGATCATGGAAGTAATTTGTTCGAGGAAAAATATCTGTTACTTTAAATTAGCAGAACATTGTGGAGTCATTTTACCTGTCTCTTTGTGAACAGGAAGATCCATCAGATCAAAGTGACCTTCAAATGCTGAACTCGCATTCAGATATAGGAAATCTGATGAAGCCACATACGGAGAATGATATGACTCCTGTTGGTACTGAAAACTACTCTTTCTTACTGAAAAAGCCACTGATAAGTGGGTTGCAAACGGAAGAAAGCTTGAAGAAAGTTGACAGCTTTTCCCGTTGGGTTGCCAAAGAACTTGGAGAAGCTGATGAATTGCATATGCAGTCAAGTAATGGAATTTCATGGAGTATTATGGGGGCTGAGGACTATTCTAGTATGCCAACCCAACTACAAGAAGATTTGGATGCACTCAGTCCTTCTCTCTCCCAAGACCAGCTATTTAGCATTATTGATTTTTCACCAAACTGGGCTTACTCAAACTTGGAGACTAAGGTAATTAGCATTAGCATTTGATCTTGGTGTCGGTCTTTAGAGTAACCTTATTTGTCAAATGCAGTCTGGATGCATGCTGAATGCAAAGTGGAACAAGAGACGCGAGGCACAAAATATTGCATTTTATCAAATCTTTCATTTTCTGTCCTTTTTCATTTGAATTGTTGATTTTGTGTTTGTTTATTAAGCGGTGTAGATTTTTGGCTGTTGAGATGGGATCAATTTCTAAGTTACACATAAAGATCTTTTGTAAAGTTGCTTAAGTGCTGATTTTGGTGGACTTGGTGGTAAATTAATTGGTATGTTAGATGCAGTTCCACACCATCTTTGGTTTCAAAAAGGTTAATTGGTATGTGCTGAAATTTATTGAGAACTACCCCAATATGCAAGTTTTCTTGAAATTTTGAGCATTTATGAAGAATTTTACGGGCTTTACTTCAATTTCTCTTTTGTGGGATTTCTTAGTTCTTAGTGAGCTACACTTTATATTTTATATTGGGTCAACAGAGATGTTTTGGGTTGAGCTTTAAATTGGATTCGCTAAGTGGGGTCGTTTTTTCTTAATTTGAATCCTCAGCCAACGGCTATGAAATTTGTCTTAATCATCATTGCCCTTGTGAGTTTGTTTGGCAACAAATACCCAACAAAGTGCAACCCTTGCTAAGCACTTAATCCCAAAGAGGCCGTGATGCCTAGGCGCACTTTACCCATTGAACAACTACAAATTCACTTCAATATTTAAGTGAGTTTTGATGTCCTGGTTCTATCATCTAAATATAACTGTCTGTATGCACTGTTTCTCCAGAAAAATAAAAAAAATATGCCTGATATTTTTGTTGTTCATCTATTCATCAAGCTTTCTGTTTATTGTATAGAACAAGATATTGGCTGTGCTGGTTTTTATGGCTAAATTTTCACCCATTTAAAGAATTTCAGTAGTTTAATCTGTGTTTTTTCTAGGTCAACATTTCACTAGTTGACTGATCATGCAATTGTGCCTATTACTGTCGTTAATATCTCATTTTCTTGTAACCACAAAGCAGGTACTGATAGCTGGAACTTTTCTCAAGAGTGAACAGGAGTTAGCAAATAGCGGATGGTCAATTATGTTTGGAGAAGTGGAGGTTCCAGCAGAGGTTTTAGCAGACGGTCTTCTTTGTTGCCACGCCCCACGACACAAGCCTGGACTTGTCCCTTTCTACATAACTTGTTCCAACAGGCTGGCTTGCAGTGAAGTACGCGAATTTGAATATAGGTTTGGACCTAATCAAATGATTGGTGCTGAAGATATATCTGAAGGTACTTCTGAGATCCAATTCCGTCTACGATTTGAGAGGTTGTTGTCCCTGGATCCTGTAGGCAATACTTACATCTTGGAAAATGATACGGAGAAACAAAATCTAGTCAATATAATTTTTTCTTTGATGGAGAGGGAGAACCACCAAGAGGCAAAGGTGACGTCAAAAAATTACACGTCACAGCTGAAGGTGATGGGGGAACAGTCCCTTGAAAAGCAGTTAAAGGAGAAGTTCTATTCTTGGCTTCTCCACAAAATAACTGAAGACGGCAAAGGACCAAATGTTGTTGATGAAGGAGGTCAAGGTGTGTTACATTTAGCAGCTGCTCTTGGTTATAATTGGGCCCTCCGGCCAATTATAGTTTCAGGAGTTAGTATAGATTTTCGTGATGTAAATGGATGGACAGCACTTCATTGGGCTGCATTTTGTGGAAGGTAGAGTGCTCCAGACTTGTCCACTGTTAAATGATGAACACCTTAGGGACCTTCTCTTATAGTTGGTTTGCGTTTACATAGAGCACACACTGCAATCTCCAATCAAATTAACTAGCCTAGTGCTTTTTAATATGCTTTCTGCTAATCAATTCTTTCGAGAAGAAGTTGTTTCTCTCTCTTTGTGCAAACTTTTTTGACTACTTAGATGTAATTGAGGTTTCAGCATTTTTTACCTAACAAATTTTGCAAATGCGGTGTCCCTGACCTCATAAAAAATGTCGGTTATTATAATATTTTCCACAATTCAAAAGCTGGAAAGAAAACTTTATCCATTTAAAAAATATTTGAATAGAAATTGTTGGCCAAAATACTGGATCTCATTAAGTTCCCTTTTATCTGCATCACATTAATTTTTCCATTCCTCCCATCCATTCTGTTTAAAGAAAAAGAAAAGGGTTGCAGCTTTGTATTAACATTTCTTCTTTTTTACTAGGGAGGACACAGTTGCTTCCCTCATTTCTCTAGGTTCAGCTCCTGGAGCACTAACGGATCCTTCTGCTGAATATCCATTGGGTAGAACTCCTGCAGACCTGGCTTCTGCCAGTGGACACAAGGGAATATCTGGTTTTCTTGCTGAGACTTCCTTGACCACACACCTTTCTTCTCTGGCGGTGAATGATCCACAGGATTATGGTACCTCTGAAGTTTCTGAAGTGAAAGCAATACAGACAGTTTCAGAGCGTGTAGCAATTCCAACAACTGGGCAGGATGTGCCAGACGTACTTTCACTAAAGGATTCACTTGCTGCCGTCTGTAATGCTACTCAAGCAGCTGCTCGCATTCACCAAATCTTTCGGATTCAGTCATTCCAGAGGAAACAGTTCGATGAACAGAGCTTTGATGAGTTGGTGACCCCAGAAGAGCATGCTATTTCACTTGTAGTTGCTAAAACGAGCAGGTCAGGTCAGAATGACGGTACAAACAATGCTGCTGCTGTACACATTCAGAAAAAGTTCCGTGGATGGAAAAAGCGCAAAGAATTTCTGTTAATTCGACAGAAAATTGTTAAAATCCAGGTGCTTTGCTTCTTTCAGTTTGAACGAGTTCATTATTCATGCCTTTTGTAATGTAAATATAAACTCTCATCATTTTGTCAATTACCAAACAATGTTGTGTCATTCATAATAATAGTGTTTGATGTGGGATAAAATAAGAGTGACTTTGCATTTTTAGTTCAACAAAAATTGAAATATATTGTGTTGCATGACCGGGTAATTCAAGGAAGGGAGCACTGTAGGGATGTATCTTTTAAGACTATCTTTTTCTCTAGAGAACAGTCTCCAGAGTCCTCAATTGATGGAAAATTGTGCTTCTCAGTTCTGATAACAATTATTCCTGAAATCGTGTTAAATTTAAGCAAACCATTTCATTCTTTGTTGATTTACGTCACTTTTGGATATCAACCGTTCTAATAATGCTGACTTTTCACCATTTATTGCTCTAGGCTCATTTTAGGGGGCATCAAGTCAGGAAAAAGTATAAAACTATTGTCTGGTCGGTGGGAATTCTGGAGAAGGTGATTTTGCGCTGGAGGCGGAAAGGAGCTGGTTTGCGTGGATTCCATCGGGATGGGATTCTAAAAGGAACCAACATGCAAGGCGCACTCCAACAGGAAGACGATTACGACTTTCTGAAGGAAGGAAGAAAACAAACTGAAGAAAGGTTGCAAAAGGCACTTTCTAGGGTGAAGTCCATGACTCAGTATCCTGAAGCGCGAGCTCAGTACCGTAGATTGCTGACTGCTGCTGAAGGGTTTCGTGAAACTAAGGTAGCTATTTACATTTGGCAACTTAATTTTCATGTTCATCATGATAATTATCAGGATGTAGAGAAATGTCTCCCATGAGAATACTTTTTTGAGATTTTTCCATCTCCAGTATCTAGTGTCTTGTCAAATTCAATGCACATATATGTTGCTAAACCCAACATAAAACCTTTTGATAGCTGCCAATTGCTCTCCTCTATTTATTTGGGTTTATTGACAGCGTGTTCTTTGGTCCATCTGAGTCTAGGAAAATTTTAAGTTTTATGATTAGGTGATCTAGGTTTTCAGGCAATTGTCCATAACTTTTGTGGCTGTCATAATGAAATATACAATGATAATTCTACTTCCCCTATAACTGATGATTTCAAGATCTTTGTGGACGATATATTATTCATAGTCGATCCAAGAAATAAAATTGTTTTAATTTCCCTCTCGTTTATTTCTTCCTTGTTTTCAGCAGGATGCTTTTGATGCGACCCAAGACAACCCGGAAGACACAATTTACCCTGAGGAGGAGCTTATTGATGTTGAAGCTTTGTTGGATGATGACACTTTCATGTCTATAGCGTTTCAATGAGCAGAATTCCCGAACACCTTTAGATTTTGCATAGCTTTTCTGTCATTGCTGACTGATTGATATTCATTAATATTTTGTAAATATACCCAAGCAGTTCCGTTACAGAACGTGTAAAATGACATGATCATATATATATATACATTTCTTAATTATGAATACCTTATCAAGCATCTGTTTTGCTTCTTGTATCGTATAGTCCTGCTACAAATTGAATTCCAGATTGGCTATGGTCGGTTTCGTAGATGGTTGCTCAATAGGTTTGTACTTGGGATATAATCTTAAGACTGCTTTTGCCCTTCAGTATCAGTAACATTTCTCTTGTTATGTGATTTACCATGTTTGATGTCTTATCTAACATCTGCAGATTGGGATGATCTGGTTTTGTTTGAGTTAACTACATCACTTGCGGAATGGATGGTTGAGACAAAGTTTGTCATTCTTCGTGTCTAATCTTATGCTGTACGGTGAAGTAAACATGCAATGCCAAATTACTATCAAATTTATAACAACAAACTTAAGTTTGTTTGCTGTTAATTTTGAAGTCGTCTTGTTCTTGCTTCATTTCTATATGATCTGTATATTTTTTTCCCCAACAACAAAGTCCCATATATCTAGGATGAGTTGTTTTACTATCAAACTTTATCTTTTTTTAAATTATGATTTTGGAAATTCACTAAAAACATTAATTTGTTTATATCCATCGATACGTAATTTGATTTTTCCATTGGACCATACGTTCTCAAATGACGTTTGTCCTTAAATGGGCACAATGTCATTTTTTGGGGGTGGGGGAGTATTTACTCTTACTTTAGGGGTTGAATGAGAAAAATATAAAATATTTGGGAAATAAACAAAAAAAGTAAATGGAAAATTAAACGAATAATTACTGGAATATTATTTCTTCAGCAAAAACCTAAGAAGTTTCGCGCGTCACACGAATCGCACGATAGTACAAAATTCTCTCTCTCTCTCCTTAAACCTCCACCTCTCTCTCTCTCTAAAGAGTAAAACCCTTTTGCTGGTTCTGTAACTCGCTGACTAATCAAACACGATCGGAATATCATTCCCCCATCGTGATGTCTAAATTATCAAAACTCAATGTCTCGAATCCCAAAGTCTGGGTGGTAATCGGCGTCGGCATCGCCGGAGTTTTAATTCTCGCCGAGGTCCACCGCCGCCGGCTTAATTCCAAAAGCATAATCAAAGAAGACTTTGGAGCCTTTGTTGAACGCTTCGAACTTCTCCCATTTCCTCAACCTCCTCCCCCAGCCGCCCGCCTCCCACTAGCTGGCCTCGCCTTCGCCATCAATGACAAGTAAACAAATTGTTCTTTTCAACCATATTTTCATCTATATGTACTTATATACATATGTAAGTTATAGTTTAAATGTTATAGTTAACGTTTTTTTTTCCGGTTTCGATGGAGTTATTTTCTCTTAAAGCAGTATTTATGTTAATGCACTGGATTTCGTGAAATGCATTTCAAAACAATGATAAATGACTAAAAAGATGCGACTTTGGGGATTTCTGGAGTTTAAAAGATTGAATGAATGTCAAATATAGTTTCAGTTCTCGAAAAGAAGTAGCTTTAATTTTTTTTCCCATCTTACAAATTATACTGAGTTTTTCTTCTAGGAAATAAACTTATTTATATGTTCTGATCTTTGTAAATTTCTTGATTAAGTGGATCCATGCAAAATGCTGTTATGAAAAAATTAACTACGGTAATTTGAAGTATGCTTAAGGATATGTTGTTTATGTAGTTATATATTGTGTTGCCTCTTTATTTATTTATTTTTGTAATTTTTGTAGTATTGATGTGAAAGGATATGTGACGGGGTATGGAAGTGCAGATTGGAAGAGGACGCACGAGGCTGCAGGGAAGACGGCACCAGTGGTGACAGCGCTGCTGAAAAATGGCGTGACCTGTGTGGGCAAGACTGTCATGGATGAGCTTGGATTTGGGTATTTATATATATATTTTTGTGAGATGAGCATTATTTTACTCCAATGAAAAATGGTCAAAGCAAATGGAAATTAGTAGCAAACTATTTTAATCCTGCCAGAGCAAGGAACAAGTATTATAGCATATACTACAAACTCCAGGATGTTGTACCTTGCTGTTGAAGGTTTTAATTTGCTCTGGCTGGATGAGAACTGTGAGAGAACTGCCAAAGTTTCTTTCTTGTTTTTCCTGATAGAGAATCGGGGGCTGGGGGTTTAAATGGCAAATTTAAGGGAAGACGCTGATGCATGTTTTTCAATAATGCTTGCAGGATGACAGGGGAAAATGTGAATTATGGAACTCCAACTAACCCACAAAAGCCTTCTCATATTCCAGGAGGCTCGTCTAGTGGATCCGCAGTGGCTGTCGCAGCCGAGCTTGTTGATTTTGCTATTGGTATGGTCTTTTTTTTGTTGATTTTGCTAGTGGATCCGCAGTGGCTGTCGCAGCCGAGCTTGTTAGTTTTTTCCTTCTACTTTTCTGGCACGTGTATTTTCTCTTGTGACACTAATTCAGCATATGCAAGTTTTGACCTTTATCACGTTTTTTTCCATTTGTCTTATTGCAAATGCTTTTGTGGGCTACATGAATGCTTGCTTACTGGAGCAATCATTTGTCAACTTTCCATTCTAATTATGTTGATTGATTATTTCAGGTACTGATACAATTGGTTGTATAAGAATGCCAGCATCATTTTGTGGTGTACTTGGATTCAGACCATCTCACGGGCTTGTATCTACAATTGGTGTTCAGCCAAATTCACAAAGTTTAGACACAGTAGGTATGAATTTATGGTTTTAATGGCTCTATCAGAATGGAATGAAAATTTAATTGCTCACTTCCAATTCTAACAACTAGATGTATTTTGACACATTCCATCTCAGTCGAAAATTATAGTTGTCTGCATGTGCTATCTCAGTCTTCTCACATGAAAGATGTATTTTACAGAGAAGGATGAGAAAAGCTGTCATGTAACTGAGCTGATATGTCATTTATCTTAAAATAATGCGCATGATTAGCACAGCGAAAAAGATTGATTCATTTCTTTGTTTCTTTAATCTTTTTATCTTTTATCTTTTTACTGTTAGATATGTTTTACCAGATTGAATATTTGGAACTTACTTTCCCCTGCTTTTATAAAATGCAATTAATATATTGAATTTCTGTCAATATTTTCTCAATAAGATTTATACTATTTTGTCAGGATGGTTTGCTCGTGATCCATCTGTTTTGCGTCGCGTGGGACATGTTCTACTTCAATTAAACCCATTAGAACCTAAGAGGACGAGACGGTTTATCATAGCTGATGATCTTTTCCAGCTTTCCAAGGTTTCCAAGCAGAAGATTGTATATGCTGTAGGCAAAGTAACAGAGAAATTATCTGGCTGTTAGTTGCAATTTTTCTTCTCTGCTGCAGAATATTCTGTTTCCAATTTTGATTAATTGATAGAGTCTCTAGGAGCTTCTCTTTGTTTGCATCGGTCTGGTGGCATTTCAAATTTTTGCCAAAATGAGTAAAGTTTCAATAGTGATATTTTCATTCGTTTCTGATTATGCAGACCAAACACCCAATCACATGAATTTTGGGCAGTACATTGCTTCTAAAGTGCCCAGTCTCAAAGTCTTCTGTGAAGAATCAACAAACCAGCAAAATGGAATATCTACTTTGAAAGCGCTCTCTTCTGCAATGTTTCTACTGCAAAGGTATTAAAAGGAGACCGTTCTATCTACAAATGTTTTTAACAAATAAATTTGACAAATAATTACGACCCTTAATTTCAACTAATCTAACAGTCCAAATATATTAAAACCTCTATTGGGATGTGTTTGGATGTGCGTATAAAGATTTTAAAGGTTCTAATAGCTAGACCGTTAGATTAGCTTAAATTAAGGGCCGTGATTATTTGTCAAATGTAAATACTTGAATATTTTTGGTCCATTGTTCTGACTCTCTGATACTAACAATCATGCTAACATAAACTACTGCGGCACATGGTCCGTGAATCATATCAAGCCATTTGTATAAATGATGAGCTATGGTTTATCAACTTATGACTTCCAGTTTGAGCATGTTTTTGAATTAGCTTCTTCACCCCGTCAGCCCTTCCCTGCCTATCAAAAAAGGAAAGAAAAAAAAAAGACCTTTTCCTTTTAATTAAAGGATCAATCTTCGCCTTCTTTTTCAAACTGAGACATTGGTTTCTTTCTCACCAGGTTATGTGATGTTTCTTTTCAGATATGAGTTTAAAACAAATCACGAAGAGTGGATTAAATCTGTCAAACCCAAGTTAGGCCCTGATGTTTCTGATTGTGTTCGGGCAGCAATCACCACAACACCAGACAGCATAAAAAATCTATATAAAGTTAGAATGGAAATGCGAGCCGCCTTGCAAAGCCTCTTGAAGGTACCGGTTATTACTTTAATTACAATAAAAGCGTCCTTCTTTGCTTCTGGAGAGTGACTGGAGAAGTTCGGCTTAATTTGAAGTGTTTTAGTGAATATCGGAACAACAACTGTTTGGCTTTTGAGTATTATTTCGAAGAAAAAATATTTATTTGTGAACTTTGATAAGGGCACAATTTAAATTCTAGATGTTCTGCATAACAAAAAATTTCTATGCTAAACTTTTAAATTGCCTTTTCCATTGCTAATCATTACTGCAATTTGACATCGTCTCACAATAATAATGTTTTTAGTTGTTCAAGTCACGTTAGCTACTAATCCTTTGGGCTATCATTCTTTGTAGTCTTTGGTAGTCATTGGGTTTGAATTTTGAAGTGAGCTGTATTTCTTGTAAAGTAACATACAGGAGAACAATTCAGTTCAAAACACAACCATATCCTCACTTGTGATTGCATTTCCCAATGTCAAGATCAGGGGTTCGAGAGGACTGGTAACCTCAATTGATCTTCTTGCATCTCAGTCTCACCAGTCCTCTTGAATCCCTGATCTTGACAATGGCAAATGCAATCACAAGACCACCGGTCCTTCTTGGCTTGGCAGTTCAAAACACAACTATATCCTCACTTGTGATTGCATTTCCCAATGTCAAGATCAGGGGTTCGAGAGTACTGGTAACCTCAATTGATCTTCTTGCGTCTCAATCTCACCAGTCCTCTCGATCCCCTGATCTTGACATTGGGAAATGCAATCACAAGACCACTGGTCCTTCTTGGCTTGGTGGTCTTGTGATTTTGCATTTCCCAATGTCAAGGTTGATGAACTATGTCTGTTAGACTAGAGATTGATTAATAGCTCAGCCACCGTCAACTAGTGGTGGTTGGTGCAGTGGAGGATCGTTCTCAGCCGGCGGTGTCCGGCTGGGGTGGTCAGGCAGTGGCCTGACAGACTTCTACCCATACTTTCGATTTAAACAATAAAGGGGAAAAAAAAAAGATTCATTTGTTTTTTTAGTGCTTGTTTGGTAAAGATTTTTGTAGATTATAAGCAATGGGTTCTACGTAATATATGAATAAATATTGTGGGTCCTACGAAATGTGCAGATAAAAATAATGTTTGACCAGCTTATAAGCACGGGCAAACAAATGCTTAAAAAGATAAAACCCAGCCGCAGCCATGCAACCCTCAACCTGCTGCTCTCACTGTCACAGTAATTTCCTCTTTTTTTCCCGTCGCGCCTTCAATATTGTGATCTAATGACCATAATTTGTTAATCTGTTGAAGCTTTCATCACGTTGCCTTTTCAATCAATTTAAGCTTAATTCTGTAATATGCATCTGTTGCCTATAGCTTCAGAATTTTGATGGGTTAAAATTTGTTGGAGCTCTGCAGATCTCCACTACTAGCAACAATAACTTTCATTATTACCAACATCAATCTGATGGTTCAGAATTTGTACCCTCCGCTGACCTATGGATGTTCATCTACTGATGAAGTGACCCTCCAAATCCAAATTTATTACCTTCAATATAGGTATAGAAGAATATACATTGAAACCGTATGCCAAGGGCGCCAAATCACAAGACCGTTTCCTGTAAGAAAACATTATTTTGTTCTTAAGTTGCAGTGGAGATGATGACCCTAATAAACTTAGAACGTAGCCTTCTATATTGAAAGTGACAGATAAACATGATTATGATAATTTGAACAATATGTGTTTTGATTGCTAATATATTTTTCTTGTGTTTTTGTATCATCTTTTAATTCATTGCGTTTCTAATTGGCTCTTTTCACTTTCTTCACTTTTTAGGATGACGGGATATTAGTAATTCCCACAGTGGCAGATCCTCCACCTAAACTTCGAGCAAAGAAAGGTCTCGCTGCAGAGTTCCATGATAGAGTATATGCTTTGTTGACCATTGCTACTATGTCTGGAGGTTGTCAGGTAATTTTATAGCGCAAGGTTTTCCAGCTTCATCTTTTATGGTTCTCACCCTTTTTGTAACCTAATTCCACTCTTTGATGAACAAAGTTTAAATATTCTTACCTTGTCTTTTTGAGTCTCTTCTTCCCTTCTCCCCCTTCTCTTTCTACCACTGTTATCAGTTTCATTTTTGCCTTCTTATCAGGTGACTATTCCATTGGGAAAACATGATGATTCTCCGATCTCTGTATCATTTATGGCATCCCATGGAACTGATAAGTTCCTACTTGATACTGTTGTGGATATCTATTCATCTCTTCAAGAAGAGGTCAATATTGCTTCCAGTACTTCACCCTTGCCAGATACCAATGGTAACATGGATGCCTCTGAACTATTGAAAGAAAAGGTCCATTCTCTTTAACTTCCTTTCTAGTATGATGTGTTCCTTTCGTTGAAAGTTTGTCCTTCATGATTCTGTTTTCATCCTGTCAAAATTAGATGAAACAGTGAAGTATTAATTTATAGTGATATAGTCATTGCATCAAATTTTTACTGCTAATATTAATATCTGCAATGATGGATTGTCATGACTCATATATTGTTTGTGCAATGTGGCTGAAGTAATTCTTGCCTCTTAAGCTCTCATGTCTTTTCTAAATATCAATCATTTTCTTTGCAGGGGAATGCTGCATACAAGGGGAAACAGTGGAATAAGGCTGTAACCTACTATACAGAGGCCATAAAATTGAATGAGACAAATGCTACTTACTATTCCAATCGAGCAGCTGCTTACTTGGAGTTGGGATGGTCTGTTACATCCTATGATTTGTGCACTGGTTTTTCTTTTCCCACTTACTTCTGAAAACCTTTTGTCTTGATGAATCACCTTTTAACAGCTTTCAACAAGCCGAAGATGATTGCACTAAGGCAATATTTCTGGATAAGAAGGTGAGGGACCGCGATCGGTATAGTTCCTCTTTGGAGGTTGTTTATGTTGACGACTGATTTGTTGAATATCAATGGATAATCAACAGCCAAGATTTTGAAATAGGTGGTTCGCTGATTCATTGAATGGTATTGTAACGACCACGGACTTTTCCTTACAGGCCTTTCGCCCAAGGGCTATTCAGTGTGCCGTTAGCTTATGTATTGTCCACTGGGAGTTTCATCCCAAACTGGATTTCTTTCTCGTCCCGAGCGATTCGAACCTTTGACCTCCCATTAAGGGGAACTTAAGTGGAATGCTGGTACCAATTGGACGACCTCCCATTAAGGGGAACTTAAGTGGAATGCTGGTATCAATTGTCGTCCAATTGGTACCAGCATTCCACTTAAGTTCCCCTTAATGGGAGGTCAAGGGTTTGAATCGCTAGGGATGCGAAAGAAATCCAGTTTGGAGCCCAATTTCCAGTGGACAATACGTAAGCTAACGGCGCATAGAATAACCCCTGGGCGAAAGGCCTGTAGGAGAAAAGTCCGTGGTTGTTATAGGTATACTCGAGATAAATGAGCCTAGCTTAGTTTTTATCAGCTTATTCTGTTTTGCAAAAATGAAAACATGTAATGTGCTGGTGAAGCATTCAAAAGGACCCCTCAATCTATTTAATGATGTTTTAAGAACCTTCTATTTTCCTATGCAGAACGTGAAGGCATATTTGAGGCGAGGGACAGCTCGGGAATCACTTCTTTTCTATAAGGAGGCTCTTCAAGGTCAGAAATCAATTTGGCATCTCCTGTGTATATAATGTAGTGTTAATGTTTATTGTTTTAGCCCTCCAACCATTTTACTTTTGTACGGTCTAACATGTAGAATGACAACTAAATATTTAAATAAATAAATTTGTTTACTCTCAAAAAGCACAAGCTTTTAGATGAAGTGGTTCAACATGATATTAGAATCTTGTATTCAAGTTTCGCTGCCCCATTATTGAAAATTGTACAAGTTTTGTGCTTTTGATAAAAAGTGATTTGGCCTGCACGTGAGTGGGCGTGTTGAGGATATTATTTAATAAATAAATTTTTCTTATCTCTAAAAGCTGAAGCTTTTAGGCGAGGCATTTGAATGTGGTTAAAACAACAAACTAAGCTTTATTCCAATAAATTTGGGGCGTTTCAAATGCCTATTAAATCTAATGTAACCTGTTGTTTTTTATCATCCCCCTCGCCCTTCTCCCCTTTCTTCCTATCTTGCTAGATTTTCTTTCTTTAGCTCTCTCATATACTTTGTGGTAACTTGCAGATTTCAAGCATGCGCTCGTTCTCGAGCCCCAAAATAAGGTTGCGAATATGGCTGAAAAGAGACTTAGAAAGTTAATCAGTTGAAGCTTCTCACCGGCTTTTATCTTTCTATCAATGGAAACATTTGATCGTCCTATAGTGATACGATCTCACAATGATACTAGATCAACACGCATCCATCATTCCATATTTTGATTCTTTGAAAGAAAACTTGTATAAATCGAAGTGGACAAAATTACTGGGATGTGCTCGGTATTAGGAATTTTGCACACAATCAGTTCGGCTTTTTATGTATCCCAAGTGTATGTATAGATTTGTAACTGGACCTTGTTGGTACTACAGTGAAATTTCTTTATAAAGTACGGTCGATGTTGCCCACTTAATTTCTTTTGTGTTGTGGTGTGCCATTCTAATTTCTATGACATTTTCTATTGGTCCTTGCATTCACCCTACTGAGGCGACCAACCCGTGCAGAAAAATGCATAGTCCGTATCGATCGAGCAGTGTAGACTACTGCTTGACACTCTTTGCATTCAATTCTTTTTAGTGAAAAGGCGTGCCAATAATCAGGCTTGACACGAATTACCTCTTCACACGAGATAAGTCATACATAAACATCTTTGTATATGTTTGTTAGTGGTCATCAATATTTATAAGTTGATTAAATATTATTTTTATTTACATATTTTATATAATTTACAATTTTCATCCACACATTCCGTAGGTTCACAGTTTATAATATACAATTTGTTTAGTAAATATAGTAATGTTTGTACTATTATTTCAACCCAGTATTTATGTATAAGTTCTAAAGTATTTATCATTACTTTTTTGAATATATCATTTGCTAGTCAAATGATCAGAAATAACATTATGTGATTTTATGCAAGGAAAATAACATTATATCAGTTTAAATCTTATATAAGTAATATTTTATATTATATTATAACAACTTCTGAACAAACAATATTATAATTGCTCAATAAAAAGTAATAGGATAGGGAAAATTGAGTACTAGTCCCCAACAGTTAGCATTTGTAAAAATTTGGTCCCTAGCCTTTTAATTTAGAAATTCTCATACTTGTATTGGACGATTTTAGAGTTAAATATCACAATAAAAATGTTTCTCAATTATCATTGAATTTAAAAGTTTTTCGAATTGTCATTAAACTTTTGCAATGCTTTATAGAGTTGTCGTTGAACTTAAAAAAATATTGAGTTACCACTAAACATGCTTAAAAATATTTTTATCAGTCACTCACCGTTTTAGAAGTTAACAGACTTGATGACATGGTAGACATAACGATTGATAGGGTAAGTTCATCAAGTTTGTTAACTTTTAAAACGACGAGTGATGAAATATTGATTAAAATGACATTTTGGTAAGTTCAATTTCAAAAAACTTTTAAAATACTGAAAAACATTTGAGAAAGTTGAGCCACAAGTCAAAAAACTTTTAAAGTTTAATGAAAATAAGGAAACTTTTGGCAAAGTTTAGTGGCAACTGAGATAACTTGACGAGTTTGTTCAAAAGTTCTTTTATAACACGTTTGGTACGAAAGATTAGATAAAATACTACGAGATTAATAAACATACATTTAAAAATACAAGTAAAAATTCGGTTGAATAATGCTATTAGATTGATGGGATCCGGATCTCTAAACCGGCAAAAGACCCATTTTATCGGGTCGTATATGTAGAGTTCTGGAAAGTCCTCTCTCTCTCTTTAGGAGCCTCATCTCTCCAAACCCCAAAAACACGCACTACACACACTGAGTGCTCCCTTCCGCCTCGCTCCGCTGCACTGCCATAAGCTCAATTCGGGAAAATCTTCAGGTATCCATTATTCATTTCCCCTCCCTTATGCGTATAGGCATGTATATTATGTATTTCTTCGTTGTTTGTTGAAGAAAAGCTTAAAATTTGAGGAACACGTTTTAGGTTTTTCTTATTTTTATTTTTATTTTTAATGAAAATCGCATTTTACGCTTTTTTTAAGTGATTTATTTTTTCATTTCAATTTCAATATATGCAGTGAATAATCTTTGGACCTTTTCGCCAGAAGAATGTTTTATTTGATTTTGATTACTGTTGAAATTTATTTGGTTTTGGGGGAGGTTGAATGTGCTGCAAATTTGGACTTTTTATGGGATAGCTGAAGACATGTTTACATATGGGCAGCTAGGCTGGCTCTTGTGAATAAGAAAGGGTGTAGTTTAAGTTTAGACCAGATGAAACTAATGTAATAATTGGAATTAATTTGGTTTGAAGATGATTTTTATGTACTATAAATATTTCTGGAATTCAATTAAGCTGATAAATTGTTTTGACAACTCTAGCTTTATTGGTTATTATGAAGTATTTGCTGTACAGAATTTTTACTGCTTCAATACTGCAAGTTGTTTATTCGATTTGGTTGTATAATTCTTCTTTGTTACTTTTCAATGTTTTTACAGGATACTATCTTCTTGGCATATGATAATATTGTTTTTGTGTGTAACTCTTTAGAAGTTTTGTGTAGCATCTGTTGTGCTTTGACTGAACTGAGAGATATTTCTCAACAAATAAACGTCTTTTGTTATTACGTGTGCAGTGAATTGAATGGCAATAATTCCTTGTGGAAGTACATGGGGAGTTCAGCCTCATTGTATGTTAAGATCCTCCATTACAAATAAATTCTCAATATTGCCTCATAGGTAAGCTTTTATAGAAATTATCTTCAAAAATTGCCAATGTACATTTATGGGTGGACCATTTTTCCTTTCTTAATTTATAAACTCTTAACACCTCATTTATTTAATTCACATAGCCATTTATGATTTTATCTTTGGCATTTTCCTTGCATGTTTAATCTGATTGTAGCAGTGGAAATTTGTTTGCTGGTCTTCACTGGTCAAGGAGCTCGCTAACCTTTGCAATATGTTTGTTAGATATCCGGGAAAGTGAATTCTACTCACCCATTAAAAATGTAGGACGTTTTTGAGATGAATTAAAGGGAATTTTTTTCCTCTCTATAGTGATGATTAATTGTCAGACAAATTTCTGAACCACACCTTTGTAAATTTCTTGTTCACATTTTTTGTGTTCATGAACAAAATGAAAAGTACATGACAATATCATTTTTGGTGTTACCATTGTAACTACATACTTGCAATGCTATCTCAATGAAATTGATTTTCCCCTTTCGGGTTATGTGCTTGAAACATAGTCAAGCTCAATTAGGTATATAATAGACAATATGAAACTCAACAAATGTTCTGTATGAAACCAATTAAGATCTTGCAATTCATGCTTTTCCACAACTGTTAGAACTTGAGAGGTTTACAAGATGCTCTCATGGCACAAATTATGGAATGACTTAGTTTGAGAATTCGGAGCATTGACACTCAAGTTGAAAGCTAGTGCTGCTGATATGTTGTTCATGAGGTTTCCCTTGGAGCTGTTCAAATAAAGGATTCCGATTCAGAGATTGATGGAATTCAGAATTAAAGTATTTAGAAGCCTAGATGAGAAAGGCTTTGCTCAGATTGGTGTAATAGCTCTCTGTTCCACCTCATAGAATGTGGGATCTGCTTGCAGATGTTGAGATGGAACTGGGTGTAATTTCATGGGAAGAACAGAATTTTTGACAGAATGACACGTGGTTCATTTTGAATTAGTAGTTTGTCCATCACAATTTTTATCAAGAAATACACAACAATTGGTCTTTGGCAGTTTATTTATGAAAATGTATGTTATCATCAACGCCAGATACGGTGATTGATTACTTATGGTTGCATGATACTTGCAAGCCAGCCAAAGTAGACAAGAACTCAGTGCCACAGTAGAATGCACTCAATGGTGAAATTTCCGGATGCAAGGCAGCTGAAGATTAGAATGAGATGTACTGAACTTTTGCTAAATGATGGCAGAAATGCTTGTTGTAGGCTTGTAGCTGTTGTTGCTTCGGTGATGGTTGTGCTAATACTAGTGATGGACATATTGAGCTCTCACCTTGGGAAGATGATGTCGATGATTGCCTATCCTTCCCACTGCTGCCATCGATGGATGCATTTCTTTGAGGCTCCTCCTTGAGTCCAACACCTTTTTTGCAGAGGGACAAAAGACTGATTGGACCTTTGCTAATTAGAATAACAAAATTTTGAAAGGAGTCAATGTTTCTCCTCGAGTCCATTACCTTTTTGCAGAGGGACAGACTGATTGGGGCCTAGTAATCCGAATAAAAAAATTTAAATAGGATGCAATGTTGTTGTTGTGGTTGACATAATAGTATGGTACCTGACATTGAGGATGCATGTCATTGGCCTTGTTGCTGCTCCACGTTCCATCTATTTTTGAGAGAGTGTGCATTTAGTATATATGCATGGACTTGTTTTTTCTTCTAATGCACATGAGACTTTGAGAGACTTTAACTTAAAGTCTATTGAGAACTGTTTCAGTCATCTAGAATGGATAAAACCTGTGTTTGTATAGATTAAGCTCATGTTTGGAGTTGCTTTAACTATAGTTTCAGTTTGTCAAACTGGTCAAACGTACTTTTTATCCACACATTTCATAAGACCCACAACTTACAACCCACTTTTTATCCACATATTCTCCAACAACTTATAATTTCAACACTTAAAAAATAATTTCAGCACTACCAAACATGCACTAAGATGATCAAATACAGGAATACCTTTTAGGTCTTGTATTATATTTTGTCTAAATTATATTCATTTCATAGTTTCTAACACGGTATCAGAATCTATGCCTTGAGAGCTAAAATAGTTTCTTCATCCATTTCAGTCTTATTTTATCTTTCTCATCACCTCAAATTTTGTGTAAATATTGTTCTTGTATTACCATTGTGCTTTGATGGTTCTATTCTATATATGATTATTGTTTTCTTGCATGCAGTGCTTTGATGGTTCTATTCTATATATGATTATTGTTTTCTTGCATGCAGTATCTCAAGCAGAATCAGGTCATTGTCATCACCAAGTTCAACATTTTTTTCTCAAGAATCCTTGAGTGCACTTTTCAGTTCAGGGTCATGCATTAACTCACGCCAACAGCGAAGAACTCGTTTGGTTGTCAGAGCTGACAGAGTGAGATTTGTCTTTTACTCTCTTTTGGTTTCTATTTATTTTGATGTAAAGAAATTTCATTGTCTCCCGTTATAGTAAATTATGCAGTAGTAGCATTGAATAAATTTTCTGATGACCTTTTACATGCAGGATTACTATACTGTGCTTGGCGTGTCTAAAAACGCCAGCAAATCAGACATCAAAAGTGGTGAGTGCTACCTTGACTCTTTTTTCTCTTCTATGTACAATTATTTTCTGTGATAAAATCTATTATTGTACGATAGCTTTGCTCTTACTTTTTTGGTTCCAAATGGACCGTGGTTATCATAAGATCTTCCTTGATGATTTCCGGAACCTGCATCAGTACCAAGCCACCAGATGGCCTTCACTAATTGAGGCATGGCTGTGAATTTTTTACATACAGCAATAAATCTTGTTGTCTATGCTGCCAGTGAGGCCTAGCTCAAGCGGGAAAGGCTGAGGCACCAGGACCGTAAGTTCTTGAGTTGAAGTCCCACAAGAATACTCGGCATAGTCTAACACTGCATAAGTTTTTACTCTCACTTTATGTGGAATTTTTTAGTAGCCGACTATGTTTTATTGCTTGTGTGATAATAATTGAGTCGTAAGGATTTACTTCCATCATGGATTGCTTTTAGTAATATTGCTTCACTAGAAAAAAATTGATATCTTGTCTAAGCTGGGGAGTGTCTCACTTCTCTTTTCTTTTTTAGCGATTGAATTTTATCTCTGCATTTGTTAACGTTGGTTATGAGAATTACATATCTCTTTGGATTACACATGTATGTTCTAATTAGTTCATTTGAGATTTTTATGACTTCTTGAAGCAATCAAATTTTTTTTTTCTTTTTGTGTTGTTTCCTGTAGTTGTCAATATGTTGTTTAGATTTCATTTTACTTGGTTCTACATAATAATTAAAAATTCTTGCCTGATGAAAGATGTCTGAATTTGTGTCAAGTTTTAATTGTTTTTTCTTTCTTGTTCAGCATATCGAAAGCTTGCCAGGAACTACCATCCTGATGTCAACAAGTAAGTCACAGTGCCACTTCAAACGTGGCAATTAAGCTTTTGAGTATTTTGTTGATATTTTAATGTTCTTTAATTCTTTCTGTAATCTTTGATTGGCTTGCACAGAGTTCACTCTATTGAAAGTAGGCATCTTATAAACCCTTTTAATGGAAGGATATACAATTAAATAAACATGAGAAATTAAATATTAGAAGAGAGACTATCTCTTTACTCCGCCTTCTTCCGAAGAAAACAAAGGGTAGTCCATTAGATTTTGATGTCTTCAATCATTCTTTTAATTTTACTTATGCTAGTACTTCCTAGTTCTTTCTGTTAGGAGTTGAAGTTGAAAGTTATAAATCATGACGTGTACTTTGCTGTAGAAATTCTACGCTGACATAATTCTGCTGATTCCACCCTTTCGAAATCTGTGCAAAGAACTTTCATCTGCATGGATGTCAATAAATAATGCAGTAGTACATTCTTATTGACAGGGAAAACAAAAGAAGTCTCTTTTTCAACTCTAGGTTAATGACACGAGAAAGGAAGCAATATATGCTCTTCTGAAATCTTATTTCTTCTCCCTGTGGTGGACAAAAGATCTCTCTTAGATTTGAGGCCCTCATCATTTTTTCCCTTGATGTTACTTGCAGTTGCTAGTAGTAGTACAAGCTAGGTTTTAGCATAGTAGCTGAATCGAAGTTACAAAACATTCTGACATTCATTTTTGGTAAAATGTTCACCTTGTCATAATTCTGCACTTAAGTCATACTCTTTCAAGATATTTGCAAGAACCTTCATCAGCAAGGAAGTCAATAAAGCATGTTAGTAAATTCTTAAAAAGGCATCTCTCTTTTAAGGCTTTATGTTAATGATGCAAGAGAGGAGCCATTTGCTCATTTGTATTCTTATTTCTTCCGTAATGCAGAGAACCTGGAGCAGAAGAGAAGTTTAAGGAGATTAGTAATGCTTATGAGGTGAAGTATCTGGTCCTTTACCCCCACCCCACCCCACCCCACCCCACCCCACCCTACCCATTCTCTATGCTAATTTGGTTAACTATTCTCGGCTCAGCATGCAAGCTAGTGGCAACTTTTATTTAGGATTTGGTCATAAATATAAGACTTGTGCAACAGGTTTTGTCAGATGACGAGAAGCGTTCCATTTATGATAAGTACGGAGAAGCTGGGCTCAAAGGTGCTGGCGTGGGCACGGGGGTGAGTCTTTCTGATACAATAGAAGAGTGAACCCACCAAAAAAAAAAAAAAAAAAATAATCCGCTCCTTGTACTACTTTCTCCTACATTAATGTTTTAACATCTTATGCTTCTCCATGGCAGGATTTTAGCAACCCCTTTGATCTATTTGAGTCATTATTTGATGGCCTTGGCGGTATGGGTGGTATGGGCATGGGAGGAAGAGGCTCTCGTAACCGGGCCACAGAAGGTGAAGACCAGATCTACAATCTGGTTTTGAATTTCAAAGAAGCTGTATTTGGGGTTGAGAAGGAGATTGAGATAACTCGCCTTGAGACCTGCAACACTTGTGATGGATCAGGAGCGAAACCGGGAACAAAGCCATCTAAATGTAGCACATGTGGCGGTCAAGGGCAAGTTGTCTCGTCTGCAAGGACTCCACTCGGAGTCTTCCAACAGGTAATGACATGTTCTTCTTGTAGTGGGACCGGAGAAATTTTTACTCCTTGCAACACATGCAACGGTGATGGCCGAGTAAGGAAGTCAAAGCGGATTAGCTTGAAAGTTCCTGCTGGGGTCGACTCTGGCAGTCGTTTGAGGGTCAGGTCCAAGGGAAATGCCGGAAGGAGAGGGGGCCCTCCTGGGGATCTTTTCGTGATCATAGAAGTTCTTGCTGATCCTGTATTGAAACGGGATGACACCAACATACTTTACACTTGCAAGGTTTCATATATAGATGCTATTTTAGGAACAACATTGAAGGTGCCAACGGTTGATGGGATGGTCGACCTCAAGATTCCACCTGGTACTCAACCTAATACAACGCTAGTTATGGCGAAGAAAGGCGTCCCCCTTTTGAACAAAAGAAATATGAGGGGCGACCAGTTGGTGAAAGTGCAAGTTGAGATTCCAAAGCGCCTAAGCACCGAGGAGAGGAAACTCATAGAAGAGATTGCCAACTTAAACAAGGCTAAAGCAACCAACAGTAGCAGATAGTCTAAGTCGATTGGCTCTCTCCTTTTCTTATTCCCCTCTCTATGCTTCAATGATTGATGCTGTATTGCTTACAAATGTAGCTGGCAAATTTTAGGACTACACCTTGGTCAATTTACATGCAACTGAATTTAGGGTTAGGAAATTTTGTGAGTTAATATTTGTATTGTTTACCAAACAGTGAAAAGTGAGAAAGATATTTAGGGACACCTTTCTTCTATTTATGTGGAAGTCTATCTATATATTTCTATAACTACCTTCTTGACTCTAATTGTTTAGAATTAGTTGGAAATTTCTGGTTGGTTGATATCGTCTTAATACAAATTTTCATTTTTTGTTCATTTTTATTTGTTATATATCTAAACGGCCCGCAGGGGGCCGCGGGGGTGGGGGGGGGGGGTGTTTATACTGAGGAGTTTGTTTTTGCATCTCTTTCTTTTTGTTTGGAAACTTTCTTTATAGGTAGTTTATGCTAACAAAACTCGTTGTCTAATTAAGTCGTCATTGATGGTTCAAGACCGTCCGTATCAACTAGTATAATATAGATTTATTTATGCTTTGAGTTGAAACATTTTTGCTTCGGTTCTCCGGCGAGTGGCTTTGTGATACATGTTTAACCTATATTATTTGTTTTTTTTTTCCTCGTCGTTTATGGTTGTTTCTACTTCAAATATCGGGCTTTGAACTTTGAAGCCCTTGTACACGTCTTCGATTTGCTTTGGTGGGGGCAATTTCCCAAGCTTTCAATACACTTGATTTCAATCCCCATTTTCTGCTGGGGTGCTTGAACATAGGCACGTAGTTATAAATTTAGAATCAAAAGAGGACTACCCGGATTAATTTCACTTGCGATCATTGAAGTTACAAAATTTCAGCGTCGGTCACTGAAGTATACTAACGCGTTCATCGATGGTCAAATTCTTCGTTTGAATTGATGACGTATCACCGTTAAATACCCACGTGGTACACAATCAATCGACATTTGGTAAAAATTGATGCCACATGAATTTAATGTACTAATAACAATAAAATCAGACCCAAGTTGGTGGTTTAATTGGTTCAAACCTACTCGGAGGCCACATCTTCTGTCCATTTATAAGATAAATGAAGTTTTTGTAAGCTCTCAAGTATGTAGCAATTTTGTAGCACTTGTCTACCAATTGCAAAGGATCCTTACCCCATTCACATATGCTCGCTATTGCGTGTAGACAAGGCACAACACTTAGATCCCACTTCCTACACGTGGTCCGAATTTATAGTTATTAATACATTAAGTTCACGCGGCGTTAATTTTTGTCAAATGTCGACTGATTGTTTGCCACATGGACACTTAACGGTTACACGTCATCAATTCATGTAAAAAATTTAACAGAGTGGCTGTCAGTGAATGCGTTAGTATACTTCAGTAATCGACACCAAAACTTTATAACTTCAATGATCGTCTTGTATTTTCGTTGAAACTTTAGTGACCGCCAGTAAAGTTAACCCGAACTACTCAAAATATTCATCAAGCAGTCATGGTCTATTAGTGCAACGACAACTCTATTTTTAAAGAGTTTGATTAATGATGTGGACTTCAAAATGGATGCCGGACGACATCATCTCCACTAGGAACTAATCAACCAAAAAATCTTGCTAAAGATGACACTGTAGAACAGATAAATTATGATACATTTTGAAAAGCAGTTTATACATAGATAATATTGAAGATCTAAGACTTCTAAAACTTTATACTCTCAACATACTTTTTCAGATGCACCTACACGAAGTGATACTGACATGAGTAGCCAACAAGTAGGTACCGAAAAGCGAGGGACGACAATGCCAACTCTTCACTAATGTAGGTGTAACTATGAATTTATCTAGAAAGTTAGTGGTGAGCATGTATATGCAGAACTCGGGCAAATGACATTGACAAGCAGTAAAATGGATTTATATTATATGCTGAATATCGTAGATATTGATTTAGTTTTTGAGCGGGATGTTACACTTGGTCATTGCGTGATTGGTTATGTTGACTTTGATTATGCTGGTGATTTGGATAAATGTCAATCAATTATTGGATATGTATTCACTCTTTAGTCAATTAGAAGTCTACCTCACAGTCTTCAATGATTTTGTCTACTACAAAGGCAGAGTACATGTTAGTTACAGAGACTGTTAAGGCATTTATTTGGCATAATGGATTGAGGGAAAACTTGAGAGTTGCACAAGATCGCATCAGTTTGAAATGTTATAGTTACAGTGCAATTCATTTGGCAAAGAACCAAGTTCATCATTCACGAAATCACTTTGTGCAGGAAATTATCGAAAAGGAAAGATACTGGTTAAGAGGATTGGGACTTAAGAAGATTGGGACTGTTGAGAATTGTTGTGAGATTTCAATCCCACAAGTGTACGGTTCGTTAACAAGTAATATAGTAATGAATGGAGTGTCGAACCCACGATGATTAAATATCAGTGTAATCAATTAATTTATAATTCAAACTCTAACAATATGAAAAACACAGATTTGTTTTTGTTTGTGATTCTAAAACTATTTTAATTAAATCTAAATTATCAAACAATTAAAGTAAATTTATGAGAACGAATTCAAATTGTGCCAACACTAGGATTCGCAAATCCACATACACGTTCTTTAATTAATTATTCGTTTAATCGCTTTAGCCTATAATTACATTGGATTAAAAATCGGTGATCCTAAAATAATCAAAAGCCTCTCTCGATGGTCAATCAATTCTATACAATATGCGAGCCTAATTATCTCTAATTAAGCTTCGAACATAAATATATGCATTAAAATCTCAAGAACACCTAAATAGATTTCATAAATCATAATAGCAATCTCTATCTATTATTGGACTCTATGTTATTCAATATCACGTGCTTAATCTATATGAATCTCTCGACTTCAATATAGATCACAATATATTCTAATGGTGATCAAGCATTAAAATAATAGAAATAATGAATAAGGAATAATCAACCCAAAAGCAATTAATTATTAAAATAGAAAAACTTCTAATTAATTAAACATGAGATTTTATCATTCATCCTATAAATAAGTAAATTAGCCGGACATAATTTCGTTAATTAACGAAAGAATTGTATTAATCATGTTCCGGCAAAATAAAAAGAAGAATAAATAAATAAAACCCGTGATTTCAACTGAAGAATCTTCAATCCCGTGTCTTGATCTTCGATTCTCTTTTTGTATCTTGTTCCTAAAATTCGTCTTTTGTATCTTGTGTTTTAGACCTTATTCTGCCTATTATACTGCTCTTCCCACTCCAAGATGTGAATTAGGTAGTTGTATTATCCTAAACCTGGTAGAGTTTTATTTCCATCAGAAAACTGCCAAACTGCTGCCCGTTATACCCATGCGATCGCATGGTTCAGTTGGTTAATGTTCTACAGAAATTTTGGATGCCTTGCGATCGCGACAAAGTATAACCATGCGATCGCATGGTTATCTTGGACGTATTCTTGATTTTCTTCCTTTAATATTTGCATGCCAAGTTCTTCAAGTCTCTTTATCTTTGCAATTAAGTCATCTTTTCTTCTGTTTGCATGGTTATCTTGGACGTATTCTTGATTTTCTTCCTTTAATATTTGCATGCCAAGTTCTTCAAGTCTCTTTATCTTTGCAATTAAGTCATCTTTTCTTCTGTTTGCTCTCTTTTCATCATATTGACACTTGAATTTGATTATTTCCTAAAATAATAAGAAAACAACATGCCATTAAGCTGAAAACAAATAAGAGTACTCATAATTGTCCCTTTTTGTGAGCTCAGATAAGTACAAAATTGAACTTATCAAGAATTCCACAGATATGACGACTAAGGTGCTAACAACTGGCAAGTTCAAATATTGATTGGACTTGATCAACATCCTTCAAATTTGAACGCTTCTGATTGGTGGTGCATATGAGTGCATTTGTAAGCACTATAGAATTAACTTCGTTTGTCAAAGAATATGCGAGATCAATAGAGTTGTGTGGGATCGGCTAACTTGCTAACGTGGAGATTTGTAACAATTTGGCTTATTAGCTTATCTTGTTGACTCCTAAATCAAAAGTTTAATAAAGATGGGTCTCATATTGCAACTATAAAAGAACATCCTCACGGACCTCACCTCTTTTACTAGACACAATTAAGAAAAAGAGAAGTGAAGCTCTTTAGGAAACAAAGAGCAATCTTAGATATTGTTTTATTTTTTAATTAAAATTGATTTTGAAAGGTCTTGCCTCCAAGATCTCCTAGTTGTGGGTAATTTACTATTGCCCTTAATTTTGTAATATTTCCTTTTCGAAGTTGGTGAAGTGATTTTGTGTGCCCGAAGACTAATTAGACTTTATCTACCTCGTAAATTCTTGTGTTATTTTTTTTTTCTTTATTTATTGTTTGCATTCAGTATTTTCTGCTTTATTATTATTCTAATAGCAATATTCGACATGAATTTTTCCCCCAACAATACACCCACATTAGTTTCACGTAAAGAATTTCTTCCATCTACTCATTAAGAACCCATCGCTTTTCAAAACCTACTTGTTGGCTACTAATGATAGTATCACTTTGTATAAGTGCATCTGAAGAAGTAGGCTAAGGCATCTCCAATGGGTCTTCATTTCACTACTCCATTTTGTTGTGAATACTGCAGCACTATTCATTTGGCATGAGTTTTAGAGTTTTTTTTCCTTTCAATTTTGTTCTTCATGTTATACTAGGTAAATTTGTTTTTCCTTGTATATCTTTTTTTTTATTTTATAGTTTAATTTTATTTATGTTTCTTTTCTTTTCATTACTATTTTTATTAATATAACAAATTGTAATCGATTAATAAAAAGTGATTAATGAATATGTTAAAATAAAATTACTCATTAATTTTAAAAAGTTACAAATGTGAAAAGAAGAAGACGATATTTATTATTACGACAACATAAATATTGAAAAGTAAAATACAACATAAAATGATAGACGATAATTTAATAATTTGGTAGATCATTTTCAGATCCTTCAAAATCATCAAAAATATTGACTAAACGGAGCTGAAGTACTTTGAGATTGTTTGGCTAGCTGTTTAGCTCTTTTTTGCATGATTCTTGTTTGACTTGAAGTACTTTGAGAATTTGTTGACAAAATTAGTATATTTATATTTGTGTTTGAACATTTTTATGTTTTATGTTATTTATTTTATGTTAAATGTTGTATTTTGTTAATTGTGATATTAATTGTAATGCCTTTTTAAATTTGTTGTGATAAATGCAATTTTTTAGGTAATTAAATTAAAATTTTAATTTATAAATTTTAGTAATAAAAGAATATTTAATTTTTCATTTATAAATTTGAGTAGTAATAGAATATTTAATTAAATAATTTTTTAAATCAATAAATTGTTGAAAATTAAAAAATAAGGAAATAAAACAAATACTATTAAGTTGGTGCAAATTTTAAAGATCTTGGTTGGAGATGAGTAAAAAAGATAGTATAAAAATTTCACTATTTTGAAGATTGTGGTTGGAGATGCCCTAAGAGCCTAGGGTTTAGTGTCATGAGCAATAGCAATGGCAGGAACTAATTTGGGGAAGAAAGAGGAACAAGGGTTCTTTCCATACTCTCAAACATACAACCCAAGATGAAAGCTCCCAAACTTCATGTAGAATGTCAATCAAAATAATGATTCAAATAACCCTCAGCAAGAGAGAATACCAAGTTTGAAAGAAATGTTTCAGCAGTATATGCAAAAAACAGATAAGATGCTTCAGAAAAGTGAGATAAATTATCAGAATCAACGGGCTTCTATTAGGAAGTTAGAGACTCAGATTGGCCAAATTGTCTTAAAATTTTCAAAAAGGACCAGACACTATACCTAGTAACACAAAGAAGAATCCATGAAAATATGTCAATGTCATCACCACACTTAGTGGAGTTCAACTACCTGAGATACTTGGAAAACGTTCGATTGCTATAGATGACAAGGTACTCACCACATGCAATGAGCAAGTGGAAAGGTTTGAAAAGACACCAAAAGTAAGTCAAGAACAAAATTCAGACACCCCATAAGTTAAGACAACTGTATGTGTCAAAGCATATGTACCGCTCATTCCGTTTTCTCAAAGGCTCAAAAAAACTCAGCTTGACAAACAATTTGCAAAATTTCTTGATATTTTCAAGAAACTACACATTAACATTCTATTCTCGAATGCTTTAGCTCATAGACCACTATATTTAAAGTTTATGAAAGAAATACTAGCAAAGAAAAAAAAGATTGAGGAATACGAGACAGTAGCTTTGACTGAAAAATGTAATGCTATTTTGTTCAATAAGTTGCCTCCAAAGTTAAAAAATTCAGAGAGTTTCAAAATACCTTGCACAATTGGACAATTTTATAATTTTAATCCTTTATGTGATTTAGGTACAAGTGTTAATTTTATGCTCCTTTTTGTCTCTAGGAGAGATAAAAGTAACGATTATATCTCTACAACTTGCTGATAGGTCAATCAAAGGTTCACGAGGTATGGTTGAAAATGTGCTCATCAAAGTAGATAAATTCGTCTTCCCAGTTGACTTCATTGTCTTTGATATTGAGGAGGACCGAGATATGCCAGTAATATTAGGACGACAATTCTTAGCGACAAGTTGAGCCCTTATTGATGTAAAAAAGGTGAGTTGATCTTGAAGGTACATGATGAACGAATTCAGTATATACACCGCAACTGAGCAACCAATCGACCTTGAGGGGTGTTTTAGAGTGAATGAAATGGTTAAAATTGACCAATAAAAGTGCAAATCGGAAGTGAAGAACGAAGGTAAAGAGAGGTTGCAAGAAAATTTAGGAAGTCTTGGTGGAGCGGAATTTGTTGAAAGAGGGCAAACAAAAGTTTGGAGGGTGAAAGAACAATTATGCAAAGAAAGAAAGTGTTAGCAATGCAAGTCGTCTAAAACCCGATTCAAGCCACATTAAATGACTGTAGCAACAAAATCGAGCTAATGACTTTAAACAAGCGCTTATTGAGAGACAATCCAATTTTCTATCATTTATCTATTTTATTTTTCATATTTAGTGTAGGATTATGTTTTCACTTTTTAATATTTTTAGGATTAGTGAGCAGTTTTAATCTAGGTTATTGTGGCCCCGATTCGTATTCCTTCCATATCACTATATATCGTTTTGTTTATACTTTGTATGAACTCTAAAGCCACACCATGTAGCCAATAACAATGACTACCACCTTCCGATGAGATCTAAGTATATGTCCACTACATGGCACCTCCACTCCACGGAGAGTCTAGTAAACTCTTTTCTTATTTTGCTCACATTGAGGACAATATGTACTTTAAGTTTGGGGGTACAGTTGATGACTTTGATATTTTTTGTTATGTTTGTGTGTGCTGTTTATATTATGTGAGTGAAAATATAACTATTAATATTAAGTGAAAAAATATATATTATCTTATTACTTGTGTTCTTGTGTGTGTGTTGAATAGCCTTGCAGGCTAATGATTATTTGAAACCGTTTTGATTCATGGACTATGACTAGGTGATGTTACTTGTGCTTACTCCTTTACTGTAATTATCCATGTGAGATGTGATTAAGTGTGAGCACAATAATCATGAATATCATTACTTTTGGTTGGTATATGGATAAAATTGTGGACATAGGTTGTTAAAACCAAGATCACCAATTGATAACTTAATTACTTAACCAATTGAGATGATAGTTTGAAGGTGGTTAATCATGTAGGAGCTATTTAGATATGTGTTGATTATGTGCATGTGTAATATTTGTGTGGAGTGTCTTTGGCTATCAGGTGGAATCTAGGTACTGACCGGATGTTAGGAATCTAATCCCCACATATTTTATCGTGCAAAAAAAAAAAAAAAAGGCATTACACTTGGTTATATTATGCCTCTTTTCGTAGTATTTTTAACTCGAGTGATAAAGCCCGCAGAGTTTCTCAAAACTCGGTGCCCTAAAGTTTGTCAAACCTAGGAGGCATCAGCCTAAAGTTAGCTACAATGGTCATTTAGAAAGCTTAAGAGAGTGATGTTTTACATATAAGATGGAAAGAAAAAAAAGCGCAGATCCTTGGAACAAAAGATGAAAAATTAGCAAGATTGAGACATTGTGATTATAAATTGGAGATGTAGATAACTAGTGGGTTCGACTTGCCTAGTAGAATCTTGGTAGTCGAAACACTCAATAAAGGAAGAATCATCACAAATCTAGATAGTTACTCCATTGGTTAGGTCCAACTAAACTTGAGTGGTAAAAGAATAAGTATTTTGAGAACAATTTATTAACACTATGTGTGAGAGATTTAATATCAAGATGGGGGTGTGTGAGAGAGAGGAAATATTTGACCATTGAGGGGAGGAATATTACTAACCTAAAGGTTTATGGTGATTAGATTGACTATGCTTACAAACACACGTCGGTCGAGTATCGAATGAGTAAAAATTGGTTTTGGTAGCATGATTTAGAAGTCTTTTATGAATTGTTTGATCAGTTTCAAAACCTAAGGCAAATACAGAAAGCTGTCTATTGAAGTAAATTTTATTGTTATTTGTTTTTGTATTTGAGTAGATAATCTTGTTTAGGACGAACAAGTGTTTAAGTTTGGAGGTATTATCCTATCTTATAAACATGACATATAATTGTAATTTGAGTAGATTTCTACTTAATTTAATATAAATATTGTCATTGTAGATAAAATTCAAAAATAGAAGTAAATTGAGTAAACAAAGAGAATTCGAGCTAATTAGGAGTTGATCAGAAGCATTTGAAACTTGACATGATGACATGTGAGTGATAAGAACTATTAAAAGAGCCATTTGAGGAATGTCACAAGTTTTGAGAATAAATTTTAACTTACAAAAAGTTTGAGGACTGAATTGCACACTTATAAAACTTGTGAAAGACCAAATTCGGATGACTAAATAGGTTTTGGGACCAATTTAGAAGTTCTTAGAAGTCTTGAGATCAATCTTGAAGGACTTGGAATAAAATTGGACCAAAATTTATAACTTTAAAAATTTGGAGACCAAATTACAAATTTACGAAAAGTTTTCTGTTTGCCATGGTCCGGCAGTGGTTTGCAATTCATCGCCAGACCCCGGCAAACCGCAGCCTGCATAAGGTATTTTTTAGTTTTTTTAAGTTGAAAATTAGGGGTATTTGTGTTCTTTTCAATTAAAACGAGTTGGAAGAGGTGTAAAAACTATATAAAGACCTAATCTAAGTCAGATTAAGGGTGAGAGAAGTAGAGAAATAGTAGACAACAAAAAGAGTAAATGAAGAACGGTGAAGGCTTTGAAAATTGGGACGTAAAGACAGTTAATTCTTGGTGCAATATATTCAACTTTTTCTCGTACTTCATTTAGATCCGGTTGTGTATTTTAAATTCTTCATACTTTATTTTTCTCGTATGATGAGTAGCTAAACTTATAGTTTAGATGAACGATATAACCTAATTTAGTTTCTTCAATTTCAATTCTCAAGTTTTGAATATATGTTGATTATGTAATGATTTTACTTGTTCTCGTAATGCTTAAAATAATTGGTCATTATTTTATTGAATTGTGGATTGAAACAAACCAAGATGTAAGTTATTAATCTAGACCACATAGTAAAATTCGATAATTGGACAAAAGGTAAAAATACACTTTTATTATTGTTGCAGTCTTAAATTAAATTCTTAAGAGATTTAATGCATGTAGTTAATGATTATTCTGATTTCACATAGAGATATAGTGAGTTGATTTAATTATATAGGATTAATTTATATTCGAGAGAGGTAAATTAGGTTAAATTCGTGAATTTGACCGAGTACAACATTATGAAGAAATCTTGACAGGAGAGATTAGAGATGATAACTATTATGAAATCGTGAATCCTGATACTTTAATCATCATATTTGATAAATTCTTGATATTTGTGTTTACATACATTATCACATTTAAATTAATAGTTATAGGATAATTATTCAACTAAACGTATTTTAATATTTTTTTCAATAGATTAGGATTATGATTAATTGATTTTGTATCTAAATAAAATAGTTTTCGTAGGAACGATAAACTAGACTCAATAGGAATGATAACTATTGCGCACTTGCTATTATTTTCAAAACAATCTACCTTGTGAAATTGGGATTACAATTTCACATCTTCTTTTTCTAAGCAAAATGGACCAAATTGAGTCTCAAATTCTTGGATTTTCGGTCGAGAAAAGAAAAATCAATATATACTTACAAGCGGCCAGACTAGCTCTTTCTATGTACTCAGATGTGTATACCGCCAGACATTGTCTATGTTGTGGGTATGTTTTTTCTATTTGATAAGGATTTTTTTTATTCTATCAAATACAGTATTAGGAACCATTAAGAGGGTATTAGTACCCTCATATGCAGAAAGCAGTTTGGTTTTTCTTGTTTATTTAGAAGCTGAATTGTATTATTCTTGTAACATTTTTTGAAACCTTCTTTTAGAAAAAAAAAACAATTAGGAATAAGCAGAGCATACATTTAAGAGTCGCCCTTTTTCTTTTGCTTCGGATTTGTCTTATCTATGGTGCGTGAAAAAAGTACACTTTGTAATAGTAAACCAAAAAATAAGACCTAATAAATTAAACATAGCGGAAGAGAATAATATGTAGATCCTGTATTTTAATTTATTTCACCTCCATTATATTAGATCATTATACAAAACATGTGCTTATATAAAAGTTTGAAATACACCCATTATAAATTTGTTCCACAATGACTAATGACGAATCATTATATCTCATTAATAATACATATATTTTCAGCCCATTTCAAAAGTCTTACAAAATACTTCAACAAAAATGAGAGGTTCATATAGTTTCCTAAAGACAAGATCATCTAAGTTATTACATCACATAGAAGCGGATTACAAGATATTTCATAGTCCAAAAGTCATACACGTCCACAAAAAGGTAGGTCGCTTCATATTTTTGTAGCCCGGGTCGATGAGGGTAGTACGACCATACATATATCTCGGCGATCAAATGGTATTCTTGACCATTTGAAACTAGCTCCCACATTTGCCCCCACGACTTCAAAGAAATCTCGATCTATTTTCTACAAGTCATGAAACTAATATGAATGGTGACATTCAATGAATAAAATACGGTGCATGTGTGATATTGCACATAAATATATCTTTTATCTTTCTTAGGGCCCTTTCCATAAGCAATAATTGTACATCGAACGCTCAACTTAAAATTCTTTGTGCCTTTGCAAGGTGGCCAAACTTATTTGTACATTTGTTCTTTTATGGGTTATTTATACTCTTGGCCATAGTTGATCAACCATTTTCTTTAGACCTTTGTCCCTTTATAGTTAATAATAACCTTTTCCGTTAATTAAACTTTAATCGGACATTGTGTCCTCATATGAGTCATTCTAACCCTTAGCCATAGTTGATTAACTCTTTTCTTTGGACATTTGTCCGCTTAAGGTGTACAAATAGATTTAAAGAACTTATTGTGCTATTAAACAACTTATCTTTGTATGTATACTTTGTTTTCTCAACTCAAGTTGAACATATATAACATAAAATAAATTATCATTCTCATTCTTTCTTCTTTTTGCGTAAATGATAAATAGATTCAAAATACTCAAAATATCTCATCTCTTACTTAAATCAATCTTATCAACATAACTCTTTTTGGAGCACATATAAGGACAAATAACATTTATGCACATATATACTTATCATATTGCACATAAGATAAATAACGTAGTATACTCACAACTCGTCGTAAATGGTCTTGATACACCTAAAAATAAAAGGTATTGTATGTCACAATTTTGTAGAAAGTGAGTATTACTAAAGTCTTTAGGCAGGAAACTAGGACCTTGCATAACCCAATCTCAGGCCTTTATGGTGCAGAGGACTCTAAGGTACTGATATCCTATTTTTAAACAAAAGATTTGGGGTACCAATACCCTCTGGGATAGAGAAGACAGAAGTATGTTTTGTTTTTGAAAAACTAAGTTTTAGCTCCTAAAATCTAACATTCTCTTCCACCATGAAACTTGAGATTTTAATCTCATTTTTGCTATTGCCTGTTTAGGGTTCTTGAGGATCCGGTGTGGAGATTTCTTTATTAATTTAGAGAACTTCTACACCAAGTTCTTTCATTTCCTTTCATTTCAGATTTTAAATCTTGACTCACCTTTTTCTCTTAGGTAGATTTTCCTCTTTTAAATATGTTCTTCTTTCCTTCTTAAAATTTTAGTGAGAGTATGTGTATATATGATTAAAATATTTGTAGTGAAAGAGATGACAAAATGTTGCCTTGATTTGGGGAGGTATTTATAGAAAAGTCTTACCCTCTCATACAGAACACACATACACGGTTTATACATATGTATACACATTTATATTATATCACTTCATGATTACTATTATTCTCATTAGGCCACTTGTAAAGTTTGCTTAATTTGCTTAAAGATTTTCACTTGGTCCTTAAGTAACCCCTTCACATTTTTCTATAGTTTTGTAGGATATAATATGGACAATAGAGAAGGCATAATAGAGACAATCTGGAGGCAAATTTCTGCACCAAATCTCACTTGGTTCACTTGTCAATTGTTTAATACAAAATTGGTAGATTTCTTGTTTCTTAGACCTATATTTGGGTCGTGATTTGGAGTTTGATGCTCGATTACTTTTCGACGTCTCTTATCCCGTCTCGAAGATCTTATGGAGATCTTCACAAACACTTTAAATCATAGAAAACGGACTATCACGGCAGTTATATGACCGCTCTAAAAATGGATATCCGAACATTGGTTGGTGGAATTTTCCAAGTGTTCCCAGATTTTCCAACTTCTTTCACACTTTTGGCATTAAATTTTGGGAATGATTTCTTAGTCAAATGTAGGTATATTTGGTACCATTTCAAAGGTCTTGTCACAGCGCCATAAGATTCATAAAATTCTGACCATCACAGAACTTGTACGATTGCCTCAAAGACTAACGCTCAATTTAGATAAAAAGACTTAAAACTTTATTTTTCCAACTTTTTGGGTCTCAACCCAACTTTTGCACTTTTAATCAATCGAGTCCTAACGTGAATTATTAAATATTAATTTAACTCTCATTAGTCCCTAAATAATTTATTAAATCCGATTTTTCTTTTTTATTATTCAAATTTAAAAATACTAAATGTTACGACTTTTTAGGCACTTTTCGAGACGATTCAAATAAATTCCTTAATTCATTCTATTTTTCGGTTTTTAAAAATAAATAAGTAAAGCTACGAATTTTCGGGTCGTTATATTTTTCTTATTAATATTAGAGGTATCAAAACAAGCGGGGTGGAATTGAGCGGATTGCAGGGTGGTTGAGGGACTAGCCCGCTAATGAAATCATTTACTTTGATAATATTAATATATTATGCAACTTTGTAACATGACTATTAGGGTATTAAAATAGGCGGGTTCACAAGTCTTGTGGGACTAGACCCGAACAAAATCGATATAACATACATTTTTGTAACAAATATTAAAAAAAAAAAAAAAGTGAAAACAATATTTTTATAATAAAAAAATATAAAAATATTTTTAAAATTCTTTTTTTTTTTTTATGATTATTTGTAAAACTATCCCAATTTTAATTGGGGTTAGAATGGGTCTAGACATTCTATTTTATCTTGGACTGGACTTGGATTAAGTTAGCCCATTTGAGACCAGCATCATTAGTTTACATAGAAAGTGTGAGTGAGCCATGCCGACCACACTTTGTGGACTGCAGCCCAGTTACGGCCCGTGATCATATAAATTGTGGGAAAATTGTCAATAAGTCATCTCCACATGACTTGTTTTAAATTAGGTCAATTTTTTTTTTTAAATTATGATTAAGTCATACTTCACATCAATATTTTATATTAATTCTAAAACCACCCCTTTTAACCATATTTTTCATTGACACAATCTTCCAACTCCACAAACCTCCTCCACCACCGGCGACAACTGTCTCCACCTCCGGCGACCTCCGGCCACCACATCCGGCGACCACCGCCTCCACCTCCGGCAACCTCCGGCGATAACCGCTTCTACCTCCGGCGACCTCCAGCGAGTGCTTCTACAGCGCAGTGTCACTTTTTAGGCAATTTTTTGGTGAAGATTTTGGATCAATTTCCAGTTGGGGACTGAATGTTGTTAGCTGTAAAATTACAAAAGTAAATGACAAGTTACTTCATAGAATCCAGATTGAGGCAACAAATTAACGTATGAATATTGTTATTAATTTCTATGTTTTAATCTTAATTCTTGTATTTGATTATTTTTTCAGGCTAGTGATCTAACAGCTAGCATTGATATATCCGTGCTGCAAGAGAGGCTGACTAATATGATTAACTTGGGTTGATTTTAGCAGTTATGTAAACAATGAGCATTTTTCAAGTTATGTAAACAATAAGGTAACATCTATTGTTGATACTGTATTATAGAATAGCAACTTGATATTGTATTAAGTTGGTCATTAGATTATTTCTTTGTGTTGTTAATTAGTTGTGAAAGTTGTTTGATATTGTATTATACAAAACAGCATCACAACAGAAATGGGCATAGAATGCTATAAATATGAGTTTGAATGCTGTAAATATGAACATGAATACTCCACTATCTTATGTAAATAGGAGCTTGAATGCTCCACCATCTAATTGTTGTAAATAGGAGCTTGAATGTTCCATCATCTAATGTTTAGTCATGATATGTTATTTGATACTGTATTATACAAAACAGTATCACAATATAAATAGACATAGAATTGTTGTAAATAGGAGCTTGAATGTTCCATCATCTAATGTTTCAATGTCTTAGTTTTAATCCATGACACTGTTTTAATGTCTTAGTTTTAATCTATGATACTGTTTAATTATGACAAGGTTTAATAGATTGAAACTTTGTCATAATATTTCACTATCATTTGAAACATGTTTTAATCCTGTGATATTGTTTAAATATATGTGATCTTTGATACTGTTTAATTATGGCAAGGTTTGATACTGTTTGAATCTATGTGATCTTTGATATTGTTTAATTATGGCAATGTTTGAATAAGTGATACTGTTTGAATGTCTTAGTTTTAATCTATGATAATGTTTTGTTTAGGTAATGTGCATTAATATAAATTGATATTATTTCAATTCATGTTTTAATCTATGATACTATTTTGTATAATACCGTATCAAACAAAATATATGACTAATTAAACAGTATCAAAGATTAAACCATGATAGCATAGTCATGTGTGTTGTTTGATACTATATTATACAAAACAGTATCACAAAAAACAATATCACAATAGAAATGATCATAGAATTTGCACACGTGCTCAGAATTTTTATTATAATATGTTTTCGGAATGGTCTCGACGAGACGGTCAAGACCAGTCGCTTTGCGACTGCTTATGATGGATTTTACTCGTTTGAAGTCGTCTCTTTAGCTTAAAATAGCAATCTTTAATTTTTTTTTTCAAAACAGTATCACAAATTCTTTAAAACAGTATCAGGGATAAATGTGCATCATTTTGTTGCAAATTAAAGCTCTTCCAAGGTATCTGAGTCCCTTAAAAGCAAACACATACTTCAGAGCAATGCTAAAATGAAGAAAAAGAACTGACAATCATTCTCAAGTTAATGAGAAGTCATGCAAAGGGTTCTCATCTAAAACTATAAATAATGTTTCTAATTTTTCCTTTGAATTTGAATATGTTTGAGATTCAATTAGGACATAGATTCTCATTGGATAGATAAGTATAAATTTATAAGGTGTTTAATGGTAGGTAGAAGAATTAATCAGTAGAGAATAAACAAAAGAATACTATTGTTCTTAAAATGTTTCATTAGTAGTACAAAATCATAGGTTTAACAGTATCACAACAAAACAGTATCACCGTAAAACAGTATCACCACTCAAAATCCGTATTTTTTACAATTAAAGGTATGTTGGTCTTTTAGCTCTAAAATATGACTTTAATTGAATTAAGTTTTGAACATATGACTTTAGAGCCCATAAGTGCCCAAACAGTGATCGGCCCTAAATTTACCTATGAAAAATATTGAATTTTATATATTATTGAAAAGTACTCATAAATTCTAATATCTTGTTAAAAAATAATGCTAATTATTTATCAATCACAATTCTCTATCTAACTAAATTCTCTCTCCTCTCATCATTTCTTTCTCTTCTATACTACACTCTCTCCACATTCTATCCTATAAATCCGATCAAAATTCAAAATTGTTTAATTGAAATCTCCATGCTAAGAAAAAAAATGCAAAATTCTATCTATATGCAATAACAAAACACTGCAGCAATTAAAGTTTCAAAAAATAAAACAATATGTTGTTTAAACAATGGAGATTAATAAAATATAGTAACAAATGTATCTTGAAAATTATTTCAAATTTCAGTAATTATATGCACTAACGGCAGTAAAAATGATTGTTCGGCACTATCTGCATCGCTGACACTACAATAACAAAGTGCTGTAACAACCATCACCATCGTTGCCCTTGCAATAACACAGATAATAACAATGACAAATAACAAGGTAAGTTTTCATTATGAGATAATTATATTTGATTTGTAACACGATATAGAGACAATCATGGGACATAAGTTCAACAATTAGAACCATGAGTTTATTTTATACAACAAGCAGTTTGTATATATAAAATTCAGATCTTTGATAAAATATTGTAAAGTATCATTGACTATGATATGACATTAACAAATGCACATTTTTTCCATTGCTAATCTGTCGATAAGAAGAAAGAAATAATTAACTAATTAAATAAAAAGTTCTGTAAATTTTAGACATCTTGCCAGAACATTTGGTATGGAAACTGTTGTTCTCAGATATACCCAAAGAATTGATTTGAAAAACACAACAAAAATTAAAAAAATAACAGTTTTTACAAAAATAGAAAGGCGGGCACTTATTTTTTTATATCCATCAAGAAGTTTACTCATTGCTATATTTTGACCATAAAAACTATTTTTTCGAATAAAATGATTATCAGACAATGATTTATTTCGCTTTAACATATAAGGAATTGATAATGGATGTGAGAGAGTTATGAGATAATGGAGGACTTGGAGTTTGAAATGAAGCAATATGAAATATATTGTAATTTTAATTAGGAGCTTAATTGTAGAATTTTCTTTTAAAGACATTTTAAATTCATATTTAATTTAAGGATTAATTACATTCACAGTTCTCATTCATTCACTTTTGTAACAATATTATCAACATTCAAATTTATTCGCAAATATCGTCCACATCCTTTCATTTTACTCGCACAGAGATTACTCTAGAGATTTGTTGTGAAAATAACGTGATTGCAAGTGTACAATATCGTTAACAAGTAATAAAGTGGACTTTTTGAGTCCGGATTATCGTTCCCACGAAGACTATCTTATTTAGATACTAGTTTAATTAATCAAAGTGCTAATATATTGTAAATAATTTAAAATAAATTGAGTTGAAAGATTTAAGCTAAAACTTGTGAAAATAACGAAAATAATAATAAAGAAAAAAAATCAAGAATTAATAAAATATGATGGTTGAAACGTTTGGACAAACGAATTCACCTAGTTGTCATCTCTAATTCATCATCTCAAGATTTATTCCTAAAATTGTATTCGGTCGAATTCACAAATTTAACCTAATTTACCTCTCTCGAGTTCAAATTAGTCCTATCTAATTAAGTCAACTTAGGCAGTCAGAATGGTCCTCAATTAGATGCATTAAATCTCCTAAGAATTCAATTCAAGATCGTGACAATAACAAAAGCGTATTTCTACCTTTTATCCAATTGCCAGATTTTACTACGTGGTCTAGATTAATAATTTACCTCTCGGTTCATTACAATCCACAAATCAATGACAAATAATGGCCAATTATTTCAAGCATTAAGAAAAGAAGTAAAATCAAATACATAAACAATTTATAAATCAAAACTTGAGATTCGAAATTAAAGAATTAAACTTAGGCTACATCGTTCATCCAAACATTAAATCTACCTGTTCATGACTCGGGAGAAAGAAAAGATGAAGAGAAGGGAAGACATAACCGGATCTTGAAAATAATAGAGGAAGAAACGTTGAATATCTTGCACCAAGAAATCTTTATCTTCAAGCTCCAATCTTCAATTCCGTCTTTGTTCTTTGTCTCTTGGTATCTCTCTCTCTCAATATGATTTTTTTTACAAGATTTTGAGACCCCCAATTATGAGTGTATAACTCTTATTTATAGTTCCCCCAATAAGCCTTAAATGATCCCTAAAAATCGTGGGTTACAAGTTTCCAAATTGCTTTAGGACTCAAAAAGGAAATAAAATAAAAAGAAAATTTCGCTGCCAGAATTTGGCCTGGGCGAACACCCAGGCATAATCCGGGTGAACGCCCAGGCCAATAATTTAGCCTCAGCCACTTCAAATTGAAGTTGGGTGTTCGCCCAGCTTTGAGTTGGGCGTTCACCCAACTATAATTTCTTCATATTTGCACCCGTAGTCCTTCAACTTTTAATTGTAGTCATCTTAGTCCTCTGATTTCTTCTTATATTTCAATTTAGTCCTCTTTTATTTGCAACACAGGTCCTTCAACTTTTGGAGGTTTGCAAGTTGATCCCCATCTCCAAGTTTTCGTACACTTTCAGTCCTTTTCGCCTATTTTGCTTTGTTTTTCTCCAATTCCATCCGATCTTGGGTTTTGACCTGAAATAATTAAATCAACATATAATTAAGTAAAAAATCACTTAAGAGCACTTACAATAGTCCACTTTTAATGGTCTAGATAAGTGTAAAATAACACTTATCAAGATTCTGAGTGAAAATGTTTTATTCGAAAGTAGATGACTTCTAACTCTTCTCCTTCTGACCTGAGTAGAAAGTAGGTTTTTGTAATGGTTTCCAATTTTTTTTTTTTTTTTTTTTTTGATAATTTTACCCATTACTTAAATAAGTTAAACAACAGGAAAAATACAATAAAAAAAATTACAATTAAGACTCTAACATTTTCAAAAGTACAAATAAATTATAAAATATTTTTATTTTTTATTTTTACACATTATCACTTTAAATAATAAAAAAAATGTATCATCAAGTCCTAAAGCTTCTAATTACATTCACAGAAAAGACATTTGAAATCTATACAGATTTCATCCAGTGGTCTGTTAATTGAGAAAAAATCCTACATGTGACCTAAATTTGACCAATTTAATAAGGACAAAATAGTTTATTACATTTTATTATTCAAAATAATTAAAAAAGAAAGTAGCAGTTTTGGCAGGCAATCAAAGGGAAAAATACCCCGTCGCCGTCCCCATCCCCATCCCCATCCCCATCCTCGATTGTGATTGTTTAGAGAGGTGGGGAAGATGCTGTTTTTCTTTCTTTTTTTTTTATATTCTTTTAATTTTAAAAAATAAAAAGTTCATGATTTATTTGCACTTTTAAAAATGTTATGGACCTCAATTACAATTTTTTATTTTATTTTATATTTAATTTATTTAAGTCAGAAGTAAAATTGTCCAAATGACTATCTGTGCAAGTAAAATAAAAAGATAAAGACGATATCTACAAATAAAATTGAATGTGAATGATATTGTTACAAATGGAGATTGTAAGCGTAATTAACCCTTAATTTAATAAAAATCTCAAGTTGTAAAATAATTAATGGATTTATGTATAAATAAATAAAATTATTTATTTATAATTGTCTAGTAAAAATATATGATGTATAGTAAAATTGATAAGGATAAATAGCACTGAGATCTCGAACTTTTGAATCTTGTAACGATGGAGTCCTGAACTTTCAATAACTATTACTCCGAGTCTTTAACTTTTAAAAAACTCGCGATCAAGGTCTTTTTATTAAAAAAAATTTTAGTTTGATCGTTAAATAGATAGAATTTTCTTAAAATCACTAAATTATCTTTTTTGAAATTAAAATAGAAAATTAGACAAGTCTCATGCATACTTGTTAAAGAATATCTGATTGAGTAGACGAATATGATTTCGATAAAATACGTTAGAGGTTTTATAAAGTAACAATAAATTAATAAAACGATAGGAAATGATTTATATAGTGAAACATTAAATTTATTTGAAAATATACTTTATTATATTTATTTTAACAATATTAAAATTGAACCCATAAAGGGTCCATTTTCTTGGAAAGATGGACTTGGTTCTTGGAATACTACACTCTACAGCTGTAAATTGGACAATATCAAATTAAAATAATTTAGTATATACAAATTTGAGGTCAAACAAAGTTGACTTTTGTATATGTCATTGTAGGTTATGATCCATTTATTAGCCATGCCAATGTGTACGTGAACCTGCAAGTTGCTAAAGTTGAATATTTGTTGATGGAATTAGACAAATTACCTAATTTCATTGACGAATTGGTCAAATTTAAAAATTGAATAATAATATTCATAGTTATTCATTAATAATAGTTACATACATAATATTATTCAATTGAATGAATTATTTATTCTAATTGAGTAATGTATTTATAGTCATTAATTATGAATAAGTTATCTAATTGAATAATGTCACGTATGATGACTACCGGTAGTGAAGGACTATGAATAACATTACTCTTAAAATTTTGGACAAAATTTTCTTTATATTCTCAATTAAATATCTATTATATTCATTTTCTTATCTTCCAACACTCTCTCTTTCTCCCTTTAACTAAAACATTATATCTCTTCATTTCTTCCACCATTGCCGTAGCCGTAAGCTCTATGTCCCACTCCCTTTGCTATTTTTGTGTCTGGATTCTCTTATTCTTATTCTAGATTCAAATACATTCACAGACATGTCACTGATTTTTGAGTCATTTGCAAACTTGATCGATTTGAAATTTTTGATATTAGTTATAAACTAATAATCATAAATTAGTTGGGGAATCAGTTTTAAAGTCATTCGCATCACTTGAAAAAATTAGTGTATTTTTATTGTAAATTACATTAAATTTAAATTTTATAAACTGTATCTCTATTTTTTGGTCAATATATTTTTGGAATACTTGCATATATGGTCTCCAATCTTTTAAAAAAGTTGAGGATATACCCCTAACATTTAAAAATAGCACCAGACATCTCCAACGTTTGAAAAAAAATAAGAATTGGATGTCCTTTATGACGAAATTGTCATTCTTTTTAAATATACAAAAAAAAAATAAAAAAGAAAAAAAAAATGATTGAAAAATAATCAAATGTACCCAAAAAATAAAAAAGTAACAAACATACCCAAAAAAATAAAAAGTAACAAAGATATCATCTTCTTTATCAAACCTTAAAATCCAAAACCCACCACCATCCTCAAAAATCCAAAAACCCAATCAACCATCCCCAACACCTCCTAGAAGACTCTAATCCCATCTCTTGAAATTTTAGTTTTACCCTGCGTAAGAATTTAGTAAGAATGAGAATGTGTAAACTAAGAACAATTATGTAATGCCTCGCGGCCAATGTTCTAAAAAGTGTAAAGTGTGGCTAGGTGTGGAGGCCGAGCTTCAAGCCTAGGCGAGAGTTAGGATGGCTTTTTAGAATAGTGGCAGCGGCACAACAGGTATCGTCGAGCTTGGATTCGAGGAAATAAGAAGGGGTCTTGCCCTCTACCACTGACTTGATGGTCTCCTCGTCCACCTCCGAGGAGAAATGAAGTGCTGGTATTTGATCAGCGGCATCAATCTTGTCTAGTATAAACTTAGGTTTTGGAAAATTTGGCAATCAGATGGGGACAGCAGCACATGGTTCGTTGCGCATAAATCGATGAATATTCTCCAATTCATGGTCATCGTCATTCAAAATGTCGTCGACAGCACGAGGAATAATCAAGGGCTAGACAAAGGTGATGCCGAAGAATCCGAGGAGACCCGACACCTTTTTTCGAGCTGGATATCGAATCTCCATCGTGTACTTCCCCATGGCCGCCGCCTAACCACTAAGTAATTCCTTCACAATCGTCTTGAACACGACCCGATTTTAGGCTTAATTTCAATTTAAAAAATGTACGGCGACTCGAAATTGAAATAGCTGGAAGTTGATGAATCGGGTTGCTTTGAGTCCGAAAAGGAAAAATGCGAGCCCGACCCGGATGTAAGGGTTTCCATATTTCTTGGGCTCAAAATGAGTTTATCATTATAACCATCTAAGAAACAAAGATTAAGGTTGTCAATGAATGATTCAGTAGAAGTGAAATCTTCTAGGAGGTGTTGGGATGTTGGATTTAGGGTTTTTGGATTTTTGGAAATGGTTGTGGATATTGAATTTTGAAGTTTGATAAAAAAAAAGACATATTTCTTACTTTTTAATTTTTTTGGTACATTTGGTTATTTTTCAATCATATTTTTCTTTTTTCTTGTTTTTTTTTTTTTGTTTTTTGTTTTTTCTTTTTTTTGGTTCATGTAAATGGAAGGGTAATTTCATAATATAGTACCTACCATACCTATTTTTTCAAACGTTAAGGATATCTGGTACTATTTTTAAAGGTTAAGGTATATCCTCAACTTTTTTGAAATGTTGGGATTAAATATGCAATTATCCCTTTATTTTATGTTATTGGATAATTTTTTTTCGATTTAATTTGTATATTAGTAGAATGTATTAGATATTGAGTTTAATTTACAAATTTTGTCGATCTAATTTGATGGTATATTTTGTTGTCAAAGAATAAAATTAGTTATATTTGGTCGAAAACAAACATAAAAATAGACACAGAACTCGTCTCTTCGACGACAAAATGGACATCAATATCATCGACAAAATGACATGTGTGCCATTTTGTTAATGTACAAAAAGAGTACCAAATTGGTGACATATTGAGCACTAATTTGTGTCCATTTGTTAGTGCCCATTTGGTCAATATCATCGACAAAAATAGACAAAAATGTTATCGATGTAGACAATTTTTTTTAACAAATTTGTCGATTTTTTGTTCCTTTTTGTCGACTTTGTTTTACCACTGTCGATTTTTTTGCCCAATTGTCGGTGTTTTGCCCTTGTTGTCGATTTTTGGAAAAAAAAATTTGTCGATTTTTGTCCTTATAGTCAATTTTTTTTACAACAAAAAAATAATTTTTTTTTTTTTTGTAAATGTCTATTTTTTACCCTTATTGTCGATTTTTTTACACAATTTTTTTTTTGTTGCAACTATCGATTTTTACCTTATTGTTAATTTTTGGGGGAAAATTTTTTTGTCATTTTTTGCCCTTATTGTCAATTTTTTGCCTTAATGTCGATTTTAAATTTTTTTTTTTCAAATGTCGATTTTTGGATTGATAGTTTCTCTTAAAAACTATTTTATGAATCTTAAATCTTAGTCACACGAAGAAGTTGTACTTGTCATTTTTATAAAATGGTATATTTAAAATTTTGCATCTAAAAAATGACATATTTACAAATGTTATCATAAATTATCGTATTTTCAATCCACAATCTACTTTTGAGTACAATTCAAAATTTCCAATATTTTTTGGTTATAACACACGACAATAAAAAATGAAATAATTTATTGAATTACTTTCAAAATTAAAATTAGATATTATACTTTATATATAATGTTTGCACTAATGCCAATTTCATATTTTAATCATCCTTTAGATATGAATATTTTCCATATATCCTACTTTTGACTGTATTAAAACACTGTTTGGACCAACTAAAAAAACAATTAATGTTATAGAAAATGATAAAAGGATTTAGTATAACTTTCTGAATATTCGTAGTATTAAAAAATAAAATTTTATAAGAATTTTAGAAGTTAGTTTAGAGTAATGGCATTTAAAATTTTGTAAAAGAAAATTTAGAAATTTATTAATTATTTTTGAACCTAAAAGAAATTTAAATAAGATGTTATAATTTGTTTTTATGGCCTAATTAGACCATCTCTAACTCATATATTTAAAATGGTACAACTTTTGCACCAAATTCATACGTCATCTCTAATCCATTACTTCAAATTTTGCATAAAATGAACAATGTACATTCTCTTTCCTTATATTTTTAATTCTCAACAATTAATTTATTTAAAAAATTATTTAATTATATAGTGTATTTATATTAAATGTATAAATTAAAAATTACATTTATTTACCTAAATTATTGCATTTATTAAAAAAATAAAAAAGGCACAATACTCAATATCACAATTAACAAAAAAAAAAAACATTTAATATCACAAAAAAAAAAAAAAAAACTCACAATAGATACAAAAATCCAAAAAAACAAACATAAAATATAATTAATTTTGTATTGTAATATGATAATAAACAAGGATATAGGAAGAAAAACAAATTTTTTTGTTATAATTTGAGGGCAAAATCGGGGGAAAAAAATGCACAACAAATTCATCTCTATATGAACAGTATGACGCAGCACTGTTTTTAACTCTATTTTGATATCTCAATTTGAAGCTAAGTTGGAGCATTTTTATACTTTATTTTGGTGTGATATGCCAAAATAGAATATGGATTGGAGATGCCGTTAGACATAAGTGAAAAGTCGAGTAATGGGTTGAAAATTAAAAAGTTGAAAACAGGAGATTCATTTAGTCAATCGAACAGTCAACTTTGAAGCAGTCATACGACTTCTCTAGTCAACAGTTTTTGCAGTGTGAAATGCATTGCGTAGATGTAGTTCTCCATCTTCAAAACGGTATCAAAGACATGTACAAACGATCGAGGAACGAGCCTCCAAAATCAACCCATAGGTGGGAGTCGTGGGACCTTGAAACTGCATGTTGGACAACTTAAAAATGTTTTCAACGCCTTTAGTGAAACACCTGGTATTCATGCAGCATCTCCACCTTTTTCTTGGCCTGAGTTTGAGAATAAAATACTGATCCAATACAGGGGAATGTGAAGTGTTACTGTACTAGACATTATTTAAAACTAATTTTGAAGAAAATTGAGTGTCATGCTTTTGGAGTTTTGGGACATCAACTTGGTGTATGTATGTGTATGTATAGGTATAGTATTACTATAACAAAAATTTGCATTTTTTGTTGGAAAATTGGTCTAAAACGTCCATAACGTATAGACCCGGTGCCCAAATCATCATTACTTTTCAAATTTTGGCAAATACATTCCTCACCTATCCATTTAGTGCACAAATTCTTTTGAACAGAATCCATCGAATATTCCGTTAAACCTTTGGGATTTTGGCGCAAATGGTCCCTAACTTCTGTCTGTAGTGTGGAATTGGTCCATAATGTTTATGTTTTGGCAAACAAGTCCATAACCTATGTATTTTGGTGCGAAATTGGTCATTATGGAATGAAGAAAACAAATATATCCTTAGTTTAATTAGAAGAAATTGTATATGGATTCCTAATCATTACAAAATGTGCAAATAAGTCCAATACTTTTATTTTTTATAAAAAAATTAAAAAACTAATGAGTTTTTTTTTTTTAATTAATACTTTAATAATAAACATGTCAAATAAATTTATTAGTTTTATTATTAAGTAATAAATATATTTAAAGAGAGAGATCATTATGAGAAATTATTTTTCTCCTTCTTTACCTATAAATTTTTTTTTCTCTCTTTACTTTAAAAATTAAGTTAAATAAATAACAAAATGACGTATATAATTTTATGACATTGAACTAATTTTATTACATTTTTATTTAACATAAAAATACTACTAAAAATTAATTTACACATTGTGTTTTATTTTTGAACGAAAATAAAACAATTAGGGTATAATAAAAAATAAAAATATTGGACTTATTTACACATTTTGTAATGATTAGGAATCCACATACAATTTCTTCTAATTAAACTAATGGTATATTTGTTTTTTTCATTCCATAAGGACCAATTTCGCACCAAAACACATAGGTTAGAGACTTGTTTGTCAAAACATAAACGTTAGGGACCAATTCCACACTAAGGACAAACGTTAGGGACCATTGCGCCAAAATCTCAAAGGTTTAACATAATATTGGATGGATTCCATTCAAAATGATGATTTGCGCACTAAATGGATAGGTCACGGATGTAATTGCCAAAATTTGAAAAGAAATGATGATTTGGGCACCGAGTCTATACGTTAGGGACGTTTTGGACCAATTTCCCTTTTTTGTTCTCAATCTTTAGTGCTAGGCATCCCTAATCTTTCATGTAAATCACATCTCTATATTAATAGATAATAACAAAATTGCATTCCTCTTTAAATAAAAATAAATAAATAAAAAGCTAAAAACAACAAAAAATAAGTACTAAATGTTAAAAAAGTCACATAATTATTTTAAAAAGTACAAAATATCTTCTTCATCACCCATCCTACCCCCATCTCATCCCATCATTACCATTACCTCTACACCACCACCATCTCCACGCCTGATGAAGATAAATTCGTATTCACACTAACTCACTAAGAACATGAAGATTTCTGATGATGTAAGACTGACATTTTACTTTTAAAATCAAAATTTATTTTCTTGGACAAAACACAAAATTTGTAAACAAGATTGTTATGACGCTGCAGGTGGATTTTGATTGAGATGCAAAAGATACTCATGGCTATGTTGGTGCTGACCTTGCAGCTATGTGCACTGAAGCTGCACTCTAGTTCAATAGAGAGAAAATAGATGTAATTGATTTAGAAGATGTTTCAATTGATGCTGAGATACTAAATTTTATGGCTATTACAAATAAACACTTACAAACTGCTTAATTTTATTGCTATTTCAGGTTAATTATTTCAAAAATTACTGTACTTTCTTACGCGTCACGGATACTTCATTGAACTTAAAAATGTTACTAAATCCTCACTATACAATCTAAATGTTATCTCCATCTATCACTCTTCACATAACCGTTTGATTGCTTTGACGGAGGTGTCGACGTGGAAAACAGATATCCTACGTGGCGCGTATCACCGTTCATTTAATCCAACTTAGCATTAACACATTTCCTTTCATTGAAAAAAATGCATTCCATGAACACGATTTTACCTTCACCAAAAGGAAATCCCCAGATCAAAAAGTCATAACCCAAATCCTCTCCTCAACTTTGTACCTTGTTCCTCCTATGGTCTGGATATGTTTCTTATGATGGCATTTGCTCCAACTCCAAATTAAATAAAGAAGACACGGTTAAGGAGAGGATTTGGGTTAGGACTTTTTGATTTGGGGATTTCCTTTTGGTGAAGGTAAAATCGTGTTCATGGAATGTGTTTTTTAATTGAAGAGAAAATGGACGGTGGTACGCGCCACGTAGGATATCCGTTTGCCACATCGGCACCTTCGTCAAGACAATCAAACAGTTATGTGAAGAGTGATGGATGGAGATAATATTTAGATTGTATAGTGAGGATTTAGCTACATTTTTAAGTTCAGTGAAGTATCCATGACAAGTAAGGAACTACAGTGATTTTTGAAACAATTAACCCGTTGCAAATGAACACTTCCATTCTGCTCTTGAAATAAGCAATCCTTCTGCACTGCATGAAACTGTTATAAATGAACACTTCCTTACATTATCTGCTTGCTATTATAGATGAATCTTGATTTTGTGATTTATATTCTCTAATTTTCTTACTTGATGAGTTGGTTGTTGAAGTTCCCAATGGAAGATATTGGAGGGCTTGAAAATGTCAAGCCAGAGCTTCAAGAGGTAATGGAAACCATCAAGTTAGATTTGAGCTGCACCATATCTTTGTTGTGCACTTTTAGGAGTTGAACAATGCTAACCTTTTGTTTTCATGTAGACCGTTCAATATCATGTGGAACATCTAGAAAAGTTTGAGAAATTTGTTATGTCATCTTCAAAAGGTGTTCGTTTCTATAGTATTCCTACATGTGGGAAAACCTTATTGGCAAAGGCAATTGCAAACGAATGTCAAGCCAATTTCATTAGTGTTAAAGGGCCTGAACAGCTTACCATGTGGTTTGGCGAATATAAATTAGTGATATAATTTTTTGGGTAATTAACACAAAACGTCTCTATCTATTGCAGTCACCTACTGTATTTCTTGTGCAAAACGTCATTCCGTTTAAAAAGCAGCCGTTAACTCACCATACCAGTACAACTTGTAATGCATTTTAAGGGTAAATTAGTCCAATTACATTTTTTCACTTGTGATATTATATATATATATATATATATATATATATATATATATATATATATATATATATATATATATATATATAGAGAGAGAGAGAGAGAGAGAGAGAGAGAGAGATAGAGAGTGTGTGTGTGTGTGTGAGAAATAGAGAGAGGTTGAAAATGGGGTTTGAGTTTCTTTTTGTTTTCTCTTTGGTAGAATGAAAAGAGAAAATTACGTACCTCTTCTTCTCAGAAGAAGATGGATATAGAGCAAAATCTGAATTTAGATTTTTATTTGTTTGATGTTCTTTACTGTGAAGAAGAAGAAAAATGAGGAGAAGTTGAAAAAGAAGAATAAGAAGAAAGTCAAATAATTTTGAACAAAAATAATTATTTTAATGCTAAATCTATTTCTACTTTTTCGGTGCTGTTAATAGAACAAGATATGTTCTGGGATGATGAAGAACTTCAATATCTGTTTTGCCAAGAGAAGTAAGTTTTTTTTTGAATCAAACAATATTGTTGAAATCGAATTTTCTGTCTCTTGCTCGAAAACAGTTAATAAAATGGATCTTGAAAGTCAATCCCCATTATGGATTTTCAGCATTGACTGTCATTCTTACAGTTAATTATCTTGACATGTTTATTTCCAGCCTTCATTTTCAGAAAGATAGGCCATGGATGATTCAACAGTTTGCGGCGGAGGAGATTTCTTCAATGGTTTTGACAAAAATAAAAGTGCCAAAATTTTCTCTTTTCATTCTACAAAATTCTCTCTCTCTCTCTCTCTCTCTCTCTCTCTCTCTCTCTCTCTCTCTATATATATATATATATATATATATATATATATATATATATATATATATATATATATATATATATATATATATATATATATATCAGTTTTGATCTAATACCTCCGGTTGGCATTATTATAATGCTCACCGGGACAAGTGTTATGTACTCATTGGATGAGTGTAAAATGGGTCTTTGTACTCATTCAATGAGTGCATGACACTTGTCTCGGTGGACATTAGATCAAGTCCCAAATATATATTTATATATATATATATATATGGGCTTGTCACAAGTGAAGAAATGTGGCTTGACTAATTTACCCTTAAAATACATTACGAGCAAGGTTCTAAAATGCGTAATGCAAGACGAGGCGGCGAGGTCGCGCATTAAGCCTAGGAGCGTCCAAGCATGGCAATGCATGGTCGATGCGCAAAAATGAGCAATGCGGGGCGAGGCAGCAATGCCAGGTATCAAGTCTAGGCGTGCGCCTAGACGAGTATTTTAGAACACTGATTACAAGTCATATTAGTATGGTGAGTTAACGGCTGCTTTTTGGACGGAAAGACGTTTTGCACAAAAAATGCAGTAGGTAAGGGTGAAAATACTAAAATTTAGAAGGTATGAACGTTTTGCACAATGACTACAATAGGTATGGACGTTTTTTGCTAATTACCCATAATTTTTTATGTTGAAAGGTGGGAGCACAACCAGAAATGGCTTCAATTCATGAAGAAGTCGGCAAAGAAACCCACCTCGCCATTTCTTGCAGTGAAAATGTTGCCGACCACGAACTTGATGAATTTATGGTACTAATGAATATTTAATGGCAGATTTAAAGTGATAGAATTTTTTTCATTTTAAATCTTCCATTAATGACATATTGAAGCGCTATCATTAATGACACCCTTATTTCTGTCATTTCACAGTGGTGGAGGTGGTAGTGTGAAGGTAATGGTTGTGGTTGGGGTTGGGGTTGGGGTGGGATTGGGGTTGGGGTTGGGGTTGAGGGGGTGAGGAAGAAGATATTTTGCACTTTTTGAAAAGTTATAGGATTTTTTTGTATTTTTAAAGCTTTCTTTTATCTACTTTTATTTAAAGAGGGGGTAAATCCGTCATTATCTGTCAATAGGAACATAATTTGTAATTAACTAAAATTTTGGAAATGCTTGGTGCTAAAAAAATAGGTTAAGGGTAAATTAATAACAAAGGGTAATTGGCACAAAACGTCCCTACCTTTTGAAGTCATTGTGCAAATTATTCATACCTTTGAAATTTTAATATTTTCATCACCACCTTCACCTTTTATTGCACAAAACGTCCTTTCTGTCTATTGTCATCCAAAAATATCCGTTAAGTCTATTCTTCGACACGACTCATACCAGATTGCAAGGGTAATTTTGTTCATACATTTTCTTTCCAAATTAATTTCTACTTGAATTCTTCCTCTGCAACACAGTAGACTCATCCGCTACAAGTCTGCCACTAGGCCTTCCTTTTCTTTACCAACACCTCTGCCACCTGCACTTCACAAATGGGTTTTGTAATCTTGACAACAGCTCCAAATCAAAACCAAAAGAGGAATACACCTCTACAAAAACATCAGTAGATGGAACACACAAGAAAAAAAATTGCAAATGGACATACACCAGCTGAAAATTCCCATATGGTGAATATCTTGAAATGGTGTACACAAAAAAAAGAAAAATAAAAAAATAGCAATAGAAGGAAAGCATGGAAATTTGCAGATCAACATCATCAGTCGAAAAATTAAACCTGGAGCTATATGTCCCAAGAAATATGTATGTATGATCAAAATTCTCTCTCTTTTCTCTAGCTTTGTCTTTACATTTGTAAGAAAAGAAAAATTGGAAAATTTTATGAATATTAATTACATAAAAGGAGATAACTTTGTAGAGAGAAAACATTGAGGGATAAAACGTTTCATGTTGAAAACGAAAAGCTCACGTGGTCTCTAGGTGCAGATTTGTGCTTGCACACACTAACAACATTGTTGTGCTTCAAAATGGGTTTTGTAATTTTTTCCTCATTTTCACCAATTCTTTAATGGTTTTCTCAAAAGAAAAATCAAAACCATGAATTTCTTGAGAGACACACACTAACAACCTTGTTGTGCTTTAAAATGGTTTTGTAATTTTTTCCTCTTTTTCACAAATTCTTGAGTGGTTTTCTCAAAAGAAAAATCAAAACCATGAATTTCTTGAGAGACCCATTAGCCCAAATAGAAAGAACTCTGCTTTCTCAATAGTCTTCTCTTTTCCAAAGGAAGAATTTCAGGTAGAAATTAATTTAGAAAGAAAGTGTGTGGACAAAATTACTCTTGCAATCTGGTACGAGTCATGTTGAAGATTAGATTTAACGGATGTTTTTGGATGACAATGGGCAGAAAGAACGTTTTGCGCAAGAAAATGTGGAGATGAGGGTGAAAATGTTAAAATTTCAAAGGTATGAATGATTTGTACAATGACTTCAAAAAGTATGAATGTTTTGTGACAATTACCCTAATAACAATCAGCAAATGTGGAGACGAAAAATACAAATTTTTCTTATTATAAATACAGAGAATGACATGAATTTATAAACAGAATCTCTACAAAATATATACTACACATACATATAGATGCAGTTGAAAAGGAAAGAAAGAAAAGAGAAAAATAAGAAAATTAAAAAAAGGAAGATGTGAGAAATTGGGAAAAAACCAACAAATGGATATTGATTTGTAGGCACCGTAAGTTGATAAGGAATTCTTCATATTCAATACAGTAAATGCTTCAAGAAATGGAAGGTCATATTTCACAAAAATAGAGAATTCACAAAAGAAGAAAGTGCAAGTGGATTCTGGGTATGGTACTTTACAATAGGTATTAATACCTAAAAACTAATGTTCTAAAAAATGTAAAGCGTGACTAGTTGTTGAGACTGAGCTTTAAACTTTTTGAACCTAGGCGAAGCTTAGACGAGAACAAGACAAGGGCAAGGCGAGGACGAAGCGTGAAGTGTGGCTAGACGTGGATGTCAAGCTTCACGCCAAGGCAGTGTTGGCGGATTTCTTTGTAAATGACTCCAAAGCAATAAAAAACCAGAAACCAAAAATGGAAGAATAATAGTCGAGGCAAGTGTTGAACACTTTGTCCTTAAGTCAATTTTGCCCCGCAATGGTGCCTTCGGTCTTTGGCAATTGACTCCCAAGATACAACGACTTCGCTTGAGTTTGTGGCACTTCAAAAACTCAAGTACAGCGAACCAAAATTGTTTTTGTACTCCAACGGATGAAAGTGAAATGAAAACCAGAAATTTGTGCAACTAAATGCAATAAAATTGGTTCAAAATGATGAAATATATGAATGGATTGTTTTGTACATATGTTCTCTGTCAAAAAGGACGTCCAGAAGTCCTAAATATAGCAGATGATCAGTTGAAAACTAAATAGTGTTGAGTCAATTCGTGCAATACTTCAAAAGGACACGTTTGTTCTCGTAAACCTATGCGATCGCATGGTTTTACCATGATGCGATCGCAAGGTACAAATTTGAAAACAGAATTTGATCCATTTTAACCATGGAATCGCAAGACTTTGCCTGCTGCGACTTGCGATCGCATGGAAGGACTCAAAAACGTTCTGCTTAAAATTTAGGCAATTTGCGATCGCATGGTCAAAAATTGACCCAAAAATTGTCATTTTCCATAATTTCTCATTCATTCAATATTGATTTCGAGATACCAAAAATACCCTTCAATACATGTAGAGAATTTGAATTCTCTTTCGGGGGCGTTGCCCCCGAGCCCCCACGAGGGGCGCTGCCCCCTCAACCCCTACGACCTGACCAAGTAGGTCGATCCCTGTTTCGATGCTCCGAAGTGGCAAAGTGGCAAACTAATTTATCTAAACGGATTGGGTCGGATCTTGTATATTTTGGTCAAGTTGACACGAAGTCACTTTAGTTATTTAACACTTAGTTAATTTCTCGACATATTTAAACCAATTTCTAATAGGCAGAGCCTAAGTAAAGCTTGAACAAACTTTTTAAAACAGTGCTAAAAGTTATTTGCATCACAAGTGAATGGGTATCAACACATTCTTTCTTAGTGAAGTTCAACTATCTTAAGATTTAAACAAAGTTCAACTATCTTAGGTGAGTGGAGCATGTTTAAAAATTTTATATGTAAACATGATTATTTTTATGTAAAGTGAGTAAAATATGCCCTTCATGCAACATGAGAAATTATGTGACTGTGTGAATTACATTTTTTTTGTATTTATGTGTTCGCTTGGATTATTATATAATGTTAAATCACAAGAAAATCATAATACATGCGACGAACGTACTAATTTCTGAAGTAAATTTTCACACCATATGAAGGGACTTTGTGGCCCACCTAGTATAATTGTGTGGCATTAAATGTTGATCAACAATGGTCCAAGGCTTGTGTAGTAGTCATTTAGTGCTCGTGAAACACATTCAAGAGACTTTGTGATCTACATAGTACTTGTGTAGTACATCCTTATGGCCAAAATGCCCGTGTAGCACAATATTTTCAATATGATGCTCGGTGTACAAATGTTATTCAAAGAAGGGTCCAAAACAAGATAAAAATTATAATTATGTATGTTATAACTTGAAGAGCACTTATGTTTTGCCCGATTCAGGCATGTGCTCGACTCTCACTTGGGGGTTGGCCTCACCTCACAGGGGGCCCACCCCTGTGAGAGTCGGGCACATGACCAAATCGGGCATTAGATATATACTCATAACTTGAATGCTATAATTTACTCATTGAATGTCATATTTATTATTGTTTCATGATCCTCCAAGAAATTGAAAGAGAACATGGTTAATAAAAGAGGTTGGCGTGAACTTTTAGAAGACAAATAGGTGATGGTGCATTAAGAAAAGACCTACGGGTTATGGGATTCGTCAACAATTGAAAGTTGTATTTTTGAATATCATTGTGATAAAAAGAATTTTATTAAAAAAAAAAATTATGTATTTGTTCTACCCCGCTAAGAGATCATTTTATATCAATGTTTTATGCGCATGTATTAATGGATAGAAATAGGAGTGTTTGCAAAATCAATTACCTGATATTCTAAAATGTAAATACTCAATAAATATAAACTATTTTAAATTACAGCCAGGTGTCACAGTGCATGGTCGGTTCTAACATTTTGGGATCCGAGACGAATTCCAAAAATTAGGCCCCCAAAACAAAGTTTGACAAGTCATGGACATGACTACTACCTAATAATATTCATGGCCCTCATGTAATGTGGCTTGCTTTGTTTTGTTGGGCTTCAAAATTTTGCACAAATTTTTTTTTTTTTTTTTGACAACTTCAGTAATTAATTTTTTTTTAATGAAAATGGACTCCTTCGATTTTGAGCCCGAAACGGTTGCCTCACTCGTCTATGCCCAAAACCAGGCCAGTCACGGTGGGTATCGTATTGATACCTTGTGTTGAAATGTAAAACTTACTAAATATTTACTCAAGGTAAGTGACATTATTTATGTCACTTGTAAATAAATAAAAGGACAAATATTTGAACAAAAAATCGGGTCGCCACATGAAGAATTAAGCTCGGTCGTTTATTTGCAATTGAAACCTACTCAATTTAATAAATTTCATAAAATTTAAAGAATGTAAAATAGTTATTTGAATCTAATTTCAAAATAAAGCCGTTTGATATTAATTTTAGACTCTAACTTTCATTGTCAGTTGCTTTAAGTGCTTGGTAAAGTCAAGAAAAATTTATTATAGAATGATTTGTACTATCTGATTGAAAATTTTGAGAAGTAGCAAAAATATAGCTTTTTAAATTCTACTTTTAGTTTCTTCAATTATCTACAATCAAAATATAAATGTTAACCCTATTTAATTAAATTAGTTTATTTCCTACTATATAGACTATGATTTTATTTTATAATTTTATAAAATTTGAGATTTAATAGATATTAAATTTTTTTCATTTTAAAATAACAATTGTGAATTTGTTTTAGAAAAATATTTGATGATATCATTTAATGTTATAAAAGTAAAAATAAGTTTTATAATACTACTAATGATAATAATAATAATACAAAATGACATCATTATTATCAATATTTATTTTAGTAATTGTATACATGCACATCAATAAATCACTTTTGTTTACCAAATGCAAAAATGTTGATTTTGAAATATAGATCAATTGTGAAACAAAAGTTTACCAAATACTTAAACACTTCAGGTCTACTTGGGAGTTTTTTTTTTTTGTTTTCCCCACCAATTTTGAGTAGTACCTTTTATAAGAGGTTGAAAAAAACAGTGATTGTTAGTTTTTTGGGGTCATTAGTTTTTGGTGGTTCTGGTGTAGTGTAATTTGTGGTGTGTTTCTCAACCCTCCAAATTATATGAAAAATCATACACACAATCTCTTCTTGCACAGTTGAACAATAATGGATCGTTGCTTGTGTAGATGTAGAACGCAAATTGAGATGAAGACATCGTGGACACAAGCCAATCATGGTAGACGGTTCCTTACGTACCAACGTCGTCTGGTAATTACTATCGCACAATTTTATTTTTTCAATTTGTGCTTCTTTTTTTTTATTGACATTTGAAATTGAAATTCTTATACAACAAAATGAAAGTTGTGGCTTCTTTGCCTAATGTGACCCATCTAAAAGTCTTAAATCTATGGAGATAATACCTGGTTTGCTTAGATACAAGAATGCGTATGAAAAACAATTGTTGAATTCGTAGAAAGTGAATAAGTAGTTCAATTTTAAAACATGGTATTTAAGTTTTGTGTGTGTGTTAGTTATAATGTAAGTTATAAAAATCACATATTTGGTGGCATATATTTGTGTGGATGTGTCAAGTTTTTGTAATGTGTATGAGTTTCTTTCATTGTGTTTAAATGTAATATTAAAATGTATGTGATTTTATCTCTGTGTAGAATTCTATAGTTGCTGGAAGAAGAAGACCTAAAATCTGACTTTAAACGTTTGTGTGCGCAAAAGATTCCTATCGTTCACTGATTTTTGTGCAAATCATCTATCTCTTTTAGATTTATTTGCGCAAATTAACCTCTTTGTTAATTTTAACTGCAAATGTTCACGGATATGGATGACAATGACTTTTTCAGCAAAGAAACATTTATTCAGGAGTTCAGATGTTAAAATCCAAACGATATGAATATTTTACACAATAAAAACAAACAATAAGAACGAAATGTGATAATATTTAACGTATACACAATTATTATAAGAATTAGGGGTCTATCAAATCATATTCTTCTAGTCTAATAATTCAACAATCAGTTCGTTATGTCATTTTACAGTACCTTATCCAATGTAGACATTGATGCTCTAAGTAGAATGTCAATTTCATGTACTAACCAGTCTAATTAATATTAAAATATACCTAATTAATTAGTGATAATTATCTCTATAATTGAGTTAATAATTTGATTTTTTAGCACTGTTGTTTAGTTCATCCAAATTAATAGGGATATGTTGATAGAGAAATTGTTCCAATAATTTAATGAAATATTCTGTTCAACTTTGAAGTATCAATTTGTTGATTTATTAAAATAACTTGTATAATTTCGAATATAATTTGCGATAAAAAAAAAAATCATTTTATTACGAAGAAAAAAATGATCTTGGACCAACCGAAAACAATTTTCTCGATGAAATTATGCAGCCCGATACATGGGTAGATTTTTTGTTATTTTATTTTATATTGGTTTATTTTTATTGTTTTTATTATATAGGACTTAATAATTGTTTTGATTAAAGGTGAAGGACGAAGAATGCAATTATGATCAAAGTGTGAATTAAGTTTTGTTTAAAGGGCTCTTCATATATTGTTATTGTTTTTATAATTTAATAAAACATTGAGAAATATTCTCCATATTTTTCTTTATTTTCAATCAATGAACATTTTCTGTTTATTTCTTTCGCATCAGATAATTGCATTAAAACTGAGAGAAAATTTGGCTCCCATCTATAAATGAATAATGACTACGATGTTGTTCTTGTTTTATTTCAATAAATTTGTCGATAATTTTGTAAAAAGCAAAATAAAATCTTTTATGCCTTCCACGAACAACACCATAAGGACCTTGTAGTGATTTTTCATGGTAATCCATCATCTAACAAGAAATTGAAATTAACACTAGATTAATATACTATTGTCAACTCTCAAAGTGATGCTAGGGAAAGGCAAAATCTCAAAATTCGCACCAAAAGACGCATTGACAATCCAATCCTACACAAAGTCGATTAACGCACACTAGTATCATCGACGGCCGAGTAGCACCCAGCCCTCACTCAACCACCAAAACCTCAGAGCCATGTAGCATCCTACCCAGGAGGGCTTGACTCGTATGTCGAATTTCAAGCCCTTACGAGTCTGAGTTGCCATGAGCCGAGCCCAAACAAGCCAAGCCAACAAACGGCTTGATCCCGTTTGACACCCCTAGGTACATAGTGGCTAACACATCAACTAAAGTAACAAATTACAACTTTTTGTATTTACACCATTCTTATTCATCTTAAATTTGACATATCGAGAACGTCAAAAAAATTCAATGAACATAAAAAGGGACATTTACATGAACAGATGAACTTGTAACATCATAGCTTCTTAGGATTAGGTAATGGTTGGGTGGCTATTATATGGTCCCAAAATTAATTTAACATGACTCAAATATGCCTATATTATCATAATACTAAAATATAAATATGGGAATAGAAAGAGTTCTCAATTGTACACAAAATCAACATATTGTGAGATAAGGAGGTAGCCTCCCAAGTCCCACCCCACCCCCAATTATTAGGATGCTCTCAATTTTAAAACTACAAGACAATTGACATTATTATAGTAGGTGTAAAATCTTTGTTTTTGTTGACTAAATTTAGATACTTCATAAATTAAGGCTCCTATGACCCTACAAATGATTGGAACATTGTTTGTACACATGCACCTTACATATTCTCTTCTCGTGAAGATGAAATATCAGAAAAAAACCCATAATGAGAATAGAAGGGGTAAATCTTGATTGGTCCCAACCAACCTAAAAATTCAATGCGTACGACCTTTTTGTGAATAAGTTAAAGATATAAGGCAACAATAATAATGAATAAACTCTTATTTTTCTTGAATAAGTTAAGATATACGGCAAGAATAATGATAAATAAACTCTTATTTTTAATAATGATGACAACTCGAAAAGAAGCTTTTATAGTGCTCGTGTCATTACTCCAACAAATTTGATTTATCACAAATGAGTGAAGTGATATCCGCTCAGTGACCGACACTTATAGTTCAAAAATCAATTGCAATGTACTTTATGCAACGATGCAAGCATGTTGAGACCAAATATAAATGTAAATAACACGAGGATGTAAGAAATTGAAGCTTCTCAACTTGTCATAATTCACGAATAATCGAGATACTCACTTAGACATGACTCGCCTATTTTGTTTTAGTGTAAAAAATAAAATCAATCTAGAACACTTCAACAAATATTAACTTTACACGAGAACTACATAAAAATAATTATCTTTAATTTTTTGTTCTTAAAGAAAAATAGATATTTCAAAATCGACTAGTCCATTCTTTTTCGTTACTTCATTCTATTCATAAGTATAACCATAATGAAATTACTTTTTTTTTTTTTTTTCTCTCCATCATATGATAGAGCAAGAGTAACTCTTCATTGGCCAGTGATATATTTTTAGACAAAGACTGCATTAATTTCTATAGGTCCACTTTCTGGACTTGAAATTGATTGGGTGTTGAGCGAGACTCAAGGGCCCCTACAATTAATTTGGCTACCACACGTGTTTCTTGATTTCAACAATTCAAAATTAGACCCCTACCCAAATAAAAATATCAAATAACAATTTAAATAAATTCGAGTGCTTATACGAAATATTGTATATATGTTTAAATGATTAATTAATCAATTAAGATTCAATCCGAATAGGCTTTAAAAAATTAAAATGAATTAGAGAATGCGAATATGAGATTATTATACTTTGTTCTTGATTAGTATTAGTATATGTGATATTAAATATTATTTCTTCCCTCCCATAAAAATTTTCATACAGATTAAAAAAAGTTAATTAATATAGTTAAAAAAATAAATTTTATTTACGATTTTCATAATATATTCCTTAATTAATATTATAGTAGTTTAAATTTATTGATAGCAAAATACATTAAATAGAGATATATGAAGTAACTAATAAATCAATTATACTCTCAACTAAGGTTCTGAAAAGCGTAAAGTATGGTTAGGCGTCGAGGCCGAGCTTCAAGCTTTTCTGGCCTAGGCGAGGGGCTTAGGCGAGAGCAATAAAAGGGCAAAGCGAAGACGATACATGAGGCGTGGCTAGGTGTAGAGGCCAAGCTTCCGCCTAGGCAAAACTTAAGGTCCGCCTAGGCAAAACTTAAGTGGGCTTTTTAAAACAGTGCTCAACAATTAAAGATAACTAAAATTTAGAATAAATGAGTAACAGTAATACTATTTATCACAAAGAATGATAATCGTCTGTCTATGTGGTAATAAATGATGGTTCAATAAAATAAATTTCATATCCTCATATTTCATTAAACCAATCATTTATGCAAACAAAGTTGCTGCGTAGATGGGTGATAAAGATGATAAATAGTATTATTCGATGAATAAAGTGAATAAAGTAAATAAATCTATCTTTATGGAACATAAGGAGCATAGACGGATCCCACCCGCCCGCCCGCCCGCCCGCTTACTTTTAAAAAATATTATGTTTTTTTTATTTTTTATTTTTTAACAATATTTTGATTTTGGGTAATTGTACGCTAGTGAAATTATATTTTATGTTAACTAGTTTATACAACATGGCAAACCTTTGTAAATATATTTTGTTATAATATTAATTTATTTGAGAATCTATTTATAGTTAATCAAAATTAATTTTTTTAAAAGTCATTGTGACAAATATAAAACAAGTGTTGGTCAATGTTCAATCGTTTATGTCGCATTACCTAATAATTATTTAAGATTTTGTTTGATGTATATGTCAAAAAGCTTAAAACGTCATTTTTCTTTAAAGGTCCAATCTTAATTTTCTCATTTCTTTTTTCGTCTTTTAGATTAATGTATTCTGTTAATTATATGCATATTAAAGGGTAAGAGTCGTTAGGTCTCACTAACTAGGGGTTCATTTACTGTCAAATGTCGCTTAAAAAAAATCAAACCCTCCTACTTGTTGATTCCTAGATCTGTCCTATGAGAATGAGTAATATATTTGGTGTTGGACTCATTATGTAATAGAGTTATGATGTGTTTATATGCATTGAACAATAAGATCGTGAACTCCAATGTTACTTAGACTAATGTTTAAGAGCATCTCCAATATTAGATACTTTCTAAAAAATATATATGACAAGAGAGAGAAAGAAAATGAGGAGAAAGATAGTGAAATGAAAAAAGATAGAGAAAATAGATGAGAGATATATACACAATTTAATAAAAAATTAGTAAATGACCGTCTAATTAAATATATAAAATTGGACGGTCCATTATAATAAATAATGTCATTTGAATTGTGTCATCTCCATTTTATTGTCACATTAATTAAATATTAAAAATAGAAAATAATATCGGTGATGTTCTAATATTACTTTTTTGACACGTTAGTTTAACAAAATAACGTATTAACGTAGAAATTGAGTCTTTGTCTAGAATAGCAAGCAAAATATCGAAAATTGGGGACTAGAACCGCCTTGTAATGAAGGTAATTTGTAATATTGCCAAACATGCAATGGAGCGTCGGCACCGGCCCCATCTTCGACTGGCGTGCTTCACAACCAAGAAAAAGTTTGAATCTAATCACCCCCAACACCCACCCACCTCCCCAGCATTCGTACCCCACCATCACCCTCATCAGCACGTTGCATGGTAACTCCAACAAAAGTCATTCTGTCATAAAATTTTTACGGTGATCTCTTGCTTCTTGTGGGCAAAAAATCCTTACCTATTTGTTGATGTGTCAGCAGGTGGACAATTCAAGATCAAACAATTAATGATAAAAAAAATGTCAAAATTTAAAAATAGTTTTTTAAGAATTTTTTTTTAAAAAAAATGGTAAAATATATAGATAAAAAATTTTAAAAAATTTAAATTCTATAAAATATGTAGTTGAAAATAAATTTGATAAAAAAAAAAAGTTTAAAAAAAAACTACGCCAAACAATCTCTAAGATATATTTCGTATGCAATAATATAAGTGAACTTTATTGTGTTTCCAAAAAAATAAAAAAAATAAAAAAACTGTAACATAAGTATTGAATCAAATTCGTCTAGTCCTAAATACTAAGAACCCGTTTAATGTGGATTATAAACTAGTTTATTTGATCAAAATAGTTTATTTGACCGAAAACGATTTATTTGATCAAAACTTTTGTCTTTGTAGCATGACATTTTTTATCGTTATTGATCAAATAAATTATTTTGGTCAAATAAAACAATTTATAATCAACATCAAACGAGCACTAAAATCGAAAATCAATAAATTTTAATTAGAACATCATTGAACCGGCTATTTTAATCCGTCTCAATCCGAGTAGTTATGGCAAGAAATGTGCACCTCAAACTTTTGTTCTTTATTCATGTTTATCAAACTTTACAGGAAAAACACAATTATATTGGCATCCAGTTGTTACAAAAAAAATTCCCATAAAACTCAATAACTAAACAAACGTGTCAACATCAGTTTCATGGTTATATTCCACGTCACCATCGCCTCCCCCCGTAGACCGTCCACGTCATTCTCTGAAACTTCCAACCTGGCAACACCCCTCAACCAATCAAATCTACCCACGTTGCACCCTTATAGGTAGATACCTACCATCACTCCTATTCCCCCCTTATATAAAGAAATACTGCACTTCAATTTCAAAGCATATTAAAAAATAAAAACCAATGGCCTCGAATTACTATTCTGCCACTGGCGCTATATTTTTGCTCTTCATCTTCTTCGTCTCTTCTTCTATGGCAGCTTTAGTAAAAGAACAGCCCCTTGTGTTGAAATACCACAGAGGGCCTCTTCTAAAGGGTACCATCACCGTTAATCTTATCTGGTATGGAAAGTTCACACCCATCCAACGGTCCATAATCATTGATTATCTGCAATCCATCAACTCTGTAAAGGCCCCCCAGCCGTCTGTTTCAACATGGTGGAAAACTACAGAGAAATACAAGAGTGACGCCCGAGGTTCATCTACGCTCGTCGTAGGGAAACAAATCCTAGACGAAAATTATTCTTTAGGAAAGTCTCTCAAGAATTACCATATAATTTTCTTGGCGTCTAAAGGCGGGCATTTAAGCCGGTCGGTTAATATTGTCTTGACGGCGAAGGATGTTGCCGTTGCTGGGTTTTGCATGAGCCGGTGCGGTGGACATGGGTCGACTCGTGGGGCGACCCGGTTCGCATATGCATGGGTTGGGAATTCGGAGACACAGTGCCCTGGTTACTGTGCATGGCCATTTCATCAACCCGTTTATGGGCCGCAGACGCCTCCGCTGGTGGCGCCAAACGGCGACGTCGGAGTTGACGGAATGGTGATTAATTTAGCGACTGTTTTGGCGGGCACGGTGACGAACCCGTTTAACAACGGGTATTTCCAGGGCCCGCCAACGGCGCCATTGGAGGCGGTGACAGCTTGCACAGGCGTTTTCGGATCGGGCTCGTATCCGGGTTACGCCGGTAATGTTTTGACGGATAAGACGACTGGTGCTAGCTACAATGCGAATGGAGTCAACGGCCGGAAGTACTTGCTTCCAGCGATGTGGGACCCACAAACATCTAAATGCTCTACACTTGTTTGATAAGTACGAGAAAGGGAGGAAGGATTCAGTGTGTGCACATGTATGGATGTAAATATGCAGACGCGAATAGGCTTTAGCCTTTATGGAAGGGTTTGGAATTTGGAAAAATTTGGTTATTTTGTATGACGTTTAAATTCTCTTTTTCATGTGAAAAATCTGAAGAAAAAAAATGTAATGAGTAATATAATAAATTAATAATGGGTAATTTAGTCAAAGTGAAAGTAAGTGTTGAATCAGTTTTTTACATGAAATTATAATATTTTGTTGAAAGATAAAAATATAAATAAATATTTTTACTGTAACGTTATTTAAGTTTTAAGTTTTTACCGTAGTTATTAAATTTGAACCGGACCGGTCGGTCGGACCGGAAAATCGGCGACCTGGTTGTTCAACCGGTCCGGTTATCTTAATTGGATCGCTAAGCAATTGAACTGGCTACGACTCGAAAAAACCGTCGATTTTTTTAGTAAACCGGTGACCCGAAACCCGGTAACCCGACCGGGTTGTTACATAATGAAAAATTTTAAATTTTTTTAGTCTATTTTATTAGTCCTTTTTTTTTAGTCTATTTTTTTTCATTACAATAATTTATGTTATTTTTTACAATAATTAGTTGATAATACTAGTAGTCTCGTACTTATTTTGCTAAATAAATTTTTGATAGTGATGATTTAACAAAAATAGACTTATCGGTTTAACATGAATTGACTAACCGGTTCAACCACCGGATCACCGATTGCACCAGAAATCCGATGACCCGTCTCCTTGTCCGGGTCGATGTCCAGGCCAGGTTTGATAACTATGGTTTTTTCTGCTGAAACCATTCTCATGTGACCATTTTGCATACTAAAATCGTAACTGTAAATCACACGTAAAATTAACAGATATTTTAAATAAAATTTATCTATAAGAACTTATTTGCGAACTTAAAATCGTAAGTTCATGACCTACTTGTCAAAAATAATTAAAAGGTTAAGAAATAAAAACGCTCACAATGAACATACGTTATGAATCATTTATGCCAATTTTTCATTTATATTAAACACACTCGTGTTTTGACCCTTTTGTGTGTTATAATGCAATCAAGCAAATCAAATTCAAAATTAGCCAATAATGTGTTGATATAACTCAAGTATTTATCATGGGTTTAAAATTATTAGTCTTGTCCAAAATTATTGGTCTTATCCATCTTTGTCTTAAATGTTAATTGTTTTATATAAGAAAAAGGCTATCTTTCAAATTATGTCTTAAATCTTTCCAGTCATCCACTTGCTTAGTTTAGAAGTCATTTTTGTACAAATATAATAATTTATAATCCACATCTAAGGATAACAACAATACAAATTCAACTTTATTCTCCAGAAATTCAGTTAAACTATTTGAATTTATTGGCCACACTTTTGAATCATTGTTACACTTACAGTTACACTATGAATTAGTATAAATAATTTTTAAAACCTATAGAAAGTTATATTCTCTTACGTCCCATAAAAATAGACTTATTCTTTTTATTTATCCATTCTAAATTATATGCCACTTTTCTTGTTGATAGTATAGTTAATTTCTTAGTTTTTTAATATGCCCCTATTTAATGTTTCTTGTTATCAACAAAAATAAACTATCATTATATTAATAGTATGGATATATTAGGAAAAAAATATAGATAAAATTTAGATTAATTAAGGGTGATTATATTGCCACCACAATTTTTCTTTGTTGCACCACATTTTAATTAAATTTAAGGTCCTCAATCTTTGCCTATTGTAATACTTATGTCTCTAACTTTTTTTCCATCAAATTTTTATCTTTAATCTTCTAATTAATAAGCACACCTTGTCATTGATAATGATTTTTGTTAATATATTCTATTATGCATGCTTCTTACAAACTGATTTTTTAGACGTGAACTTTTATTAAACACGAGATGTGCTAATTAATGGAAGATCGAGGATAAAAAAACGACGAAAAAAAGTTGATAACATAAATGCTACAATGAATAAAGATTGAGGACCTTAAATGCAATTAAAATGTGGTGCAACAAATAAATTTTCTAGTGTGAATATAATTACCCATTAATTAATTCACACTATGATTTTTATTTGTGGCACCGCATATTAATTGCATATTAGGACTTCAATCTTTGTTCATTGTAACATTTGTGTCCTCAACTTTTTTATCGCATTATTATCCTCAACCTTCCATTAATTAGAACATATTATCTATAATAATAGTTTTTGTCCAGAAAGTCTGTTTAGAGGGTGTAAAATGACTTTTTTTTTCTATCATACTTTTAAAAAAAGAATAAATACAAAAGTGTAATAAAATATTTTTATCTCATTATAAATCACGTAATATAGAATATATTGACAAAAACATCGTCAAAGAAGAAATGTGCTAATTAATAAAGTGTTGAAGACAAGAATTCAATAAAAAAAAGTTAAAGACATAAGTACTATAATGAGCAAAGATTTATGACCTTAAATTTAATTAAACATGTGGGACAACAAATAAAATTGTAGTGTCAATATAATTACTCTAAAATTTATTATTCCAACTATAATAACTATTTTTTCTTAATCTATGAACTTTTCTTATTTATCTGTCTCAAATTATAGAACACTTTTCTTGTTAATAATATATGTAACTTCTTATTTTTCTAATATATCCTTATTTAATGTGTCTTGTTATCAATAAATATTCCCTCCGCCCCCAAAAAGATAGAATTGTTTTCTTTTTTTCATCCATCTCAAATTAATGAATTATAAGTCACTTTCCTTGTTGAGAGTATAGTTGATTTATTAGTTCCCTAATATATCTCTATTTAATGTGTCTTGTTATCATTACAGTATGAACTAATTTTAATAAAATGATGATATTAAAATAGGGTTATATTAGGAAAAACGTTAGTAAAATTTACTGTTACCTATAATAACTATATTTTTTTAATCTGTGTGAAAATATAAGCAAGCTTATTTTTTTGGAATGGGAGAGTATGAACGACCATTATTTTAATTGTAGCAGTATATTAGAAAAAATATAGGTAAAATTTATTGTTTCAATTATAATAACTAAATTTTCTTAATTTATGTGGGGAAAAAAAAAAGTCTATCTTTATGAGACGGAAGAAGTATTATTTTATATTTATCCTCTCTATCTTTTAACGTGTTATATATGTTGAAAATATCACTTCTACTAATTACGATCCCTCTGAATTTACACGAGACGTGTCTCTACCCCTTATATCGTTATTTTTTTATTTTATCCTCGATCATTGCTTTCTCCACATATTAACATATATTCTCATTTCAATTGTATGACACACGTTTTATCTTTAACATTCTCGTTTATGTTATATTCGTCCTATAGACATTTGGCTTTTTAGCTGATGTTGTGTGTGTGTATACATATATATAAACATGTCTACAACACTCGTGTGCAACACATTCGATACACATTATTAAACAAAATCGAATAATATTAAATTAAAAAAATAAGTTAAAATATGGATCATTATAGCATGAAGGACAAGTTGTAGAAAACAGTTTGCTTGATAGAGCATTGGCTGGCAAGATGTTGATTTGTGCAAGAATTGATTTCTGCCTTTGGCTTTAACCAAATACTGGCGTTGGTATATGTCACTATAAAGTCTACCAAATCTACAGTTGTATAGCATGCAAGCAAATTAAAATTTAATTATGAATTAGTTTAATTATATATTGGATTAATTATCCTATATATTTAATGACAGCTGTTTAATTAGCTATGAAAGTGGTGGACCAAGTACATAATTTAGGTCCTTTAATGCTTCTAATTCTATTCAAAATTGTCTGCATAATATGACTGCAGATTTTAGAGCCTTTAGTCTTTGATATATTAAAAAAGACAACTCTCATCGACCAAGAATTCGATCGACTAGATTGGTCTCATTCTACAACTTGTGCATAATATTTTATTCAATAGTCATGAAATTTTAAGATAGAAAAACTCGTTTTTCGAGTAAAATAAGAGCACGATAATTGTCTCTCTCTAAAACTTATTTAGAAAAACTCGTTTTTCGAGTAAAATAAGAGTACGATAATTGTCTCTCTCTAAAACTTATTCTTGTTGAAGGAATGAGCCAAATTTGAGTTGGTTAAAGTCCACTGGCAGGAGATGTCTTTATAATTATTTATAAGATGGTCAAACATCATTTTCATCAACATATTTTATAAGAACCACAACTTTTATCTACTGCTTATAATTTACAAAAATCTTTATCAAACAGATTCATAATTGATAAACAAGCTTCGAATATGTAAATATTTGCATGAAATGAAAGACAAATACTCTATCCGTTTTATAAAAATAGACTTATTTTTTTTATTCATCTATTTCAAATTATAGTCCATTTTCTTTGTTGAGAATATAGTTGATTTTTTTTAATGTCTCTATTTAATGTGAATTGTTATCAACAAATATAAATAATATTATTTAAATATAATATTAAAGTAGAGATATATTAGAAAAAAACGTAGATAAAATTTATTGTTTTCAACTATATTAATTAAATTTTCTTAATATATTGTGAATGAAAATAAACTTATTTTTGTGGAATGGGAGAAATATTAAATTTAGTAACAATGAAATGGCTTTAGAAACCGTAGAAGGGAATTTTTTAAGATAAAAATACATAAATGGTAAAATTGGGTCATAGTTGAATAATATAATATTCTCTTCATCTCATAAAGATATGCTTACTTTCATTATTTATATATCTCAAATTATCGAATAATGATATTTATCATCATTGTTGATAATCACCAATTTATATGACATTAAATGATATATCTACTAAAATAAGTTTTATTCTCTATATTTTATTAGACATATCATTTAATGTCATATAGACTGATGATAAATAACAATATTCTAAAGAGTAAATTACACTTATAATCCATATTCTTTCAACTTTGTAATAATATCAATCACATTCAATTTTATTACCAGATATCGTCCACATCCTTTCAATAATTCGCACGGATAATCCTTAACTGATCATTTTGACGATTTTGGCCATAGCTTACGTAAAGTAAAATAAAAAAAAATATATAATAAAAAATGAGTTAATTACACTAATCGTCTCTATTCTTCAGGTTTATTACAATATCATCACTATTCAATTTTATTCACTTATATCATTTTCATCCTTTCATTTATTCATATAGATAGTTCTCAAATGATTTTTTTTGATAATTTTGCCCATACTTAGATAAATTAAAATGATAGAAAAAAGTAAATACAATAAAAAAAAAATAGCAATTGGGACCCCAACTTTTCCAAAAGTACAAATAAATCCTAAACTTTTTATTTTTTTTTTAACAAATTTTCACTTAAAATAATAAAAAATGTGTCACCAAGTAATAAAATTCCAATTATGTTCACCGAAAGGACATTTGGAATTTCAGCAAATTTCGTCTAGTGGTCCGTTAATTGACAAAAAAATTATATCCAAATTTAAATTTAACCAATTTAATAAAGACAAAATAATTTATTATATTCTATTATTATCAACAAATACCATCTATGCAAATTAGTGAAAGATCGAGAATGATAGATGCAAATAAAATTGAATAATGACAAAATTATTACAAATCTAAAATGATGGAACAGTGAATGTAATTTATCCTAATTTTTTATATTTGAAAAAAAAAATTATACCAATGACTCACATTTAAAAAAATACAATATGTATGTATTAGTTCTAAAAATATTGTATAATTATTTAATTATTTAATATATTTAAATTAACTAAACACAAAACCCCACTCCTAGCAAAATCTATCCTTACAATAATATAAGAGCCTTAAACTTTTTACTGTTCACATTTTCGTCCTACACGCCGTCGTTTTTGAACTTCTTTTTACAACTATAACGACACCGTTTTCACAGTCAGCCACAATTTTTTACTTTGTCCAACATTTCACCCAAAAATATATCTTCTCTCTCTCTCTCTCTCTCTCTCACAATCAAAGCTGAGATCAATCCGGAATTGCAGAAAACACCACTCTGATTAATAAATGAAATTAATTAAAGCTCAGACTTTTTAAAAAATACAGTAAGAAGAATGAATCAATAACCAAAAATTAAAACTTTTTCCATGCTTCAATCATTTATACATACACCAGATGTACAAGCAAAATTACATACATATGTATGCATAAACACAGAAGCTGAGAATAGAACTCACGGAAGAACATGTATTTGGTAGAATCATCAGAAAATCTTCTGCTTGTACTTCACTATAATCATCACTTGATGTTTAAAGTTTACAAGTTTGATATATTGAAAAGCAAGTGGATGGCATCGGTGGACTTGGGCAACAGATTATTATTTATCGACGACTATGGTTGTACTTCAGTTTCTGCTTGTGGCTACTTCAAACCCAATTGCATCTACTTTGCACAAGATAACTTGGGATTTTCAGTGCTACCTCAGCAAGAACAAAATATGACTGTGTACAGCATCAAGGATCACAACTTTGTTGATTATCAGATTAATGCTAATCCGAGCCATCTCGGCAATCAATTGATTGCCGAGGTGGCTCGGCAATCAATTGCCGAGCCACCTCGGCAATTGAAATTGGCGTTTTTGTTAATGCACGTGATAAATTGCTTGAATTAAAAGAAAAGGAAGAGAATTTTTACCAAAATCTAAGCCATTTGGAAGATGAAAATAGAAAATTGGTGGAACAACTTGATGAACACAAAGTAATGGTTGAGAATGCAAATGGAGAAATTGGAAGACTAAGTGCAGAAGTTGAACAGGAGAAGACCAAGTACTCTAATACCAAGGAGAAACTTAGTTTGGCTGGCTGGGAAAGACGCTTGTAAATTGTAGCTAAACAAATCTTCTTTAGATAAGTAATAGTAGCAGATTCCAATGGAATAGTACAAAGCAGGAGAGTACTCTTCAAAATTGCACCCAGAAACACTCCCACTTGAACTCAATAAAACCAAAATAATTAAGACAGAGATAGACTAAATATTCAACTCAAACCTGCAATGAATGTTGAAAGAATTTTTCAAAAAAAAAAAAAAAAAAAAGAGGTAAGAATAAGTGCCCGGCTCGGCAATCAAATTGATTGCCGAGCCATCTCGGCAATCAAAATTGATTGCCGAGATGGCTCGGCAATCAATTGATTGCCAATTGGGCTCAAATTGAGCCCAATTGGCAATCAATTGATTGCCAAGCCTGATGAATAGTTTTTTTATTTTTTATTTTTTTTTTGTTTTTAAAATAATAATTGCACAAAAGGTCCCTATTGTTTTAAAATGGTTGGAATATGCCATCAAGCATGCTTGTATTTCATTTTTAAATTTTACTTTTGAGCAAGCTACTTACATTAAAATAAATAAGTAGATTTTAATATAAATAATTTGATAATAAACATGCATGTTACTTAATTTGTTTATATGTTTAACGATTTCCATATATTATCCTAAATGTATGTTCACCAAATTAGAGAAACATTATTCAATTAGAGTGGTGCAGTATGAGCAATGCCATATTATATATATTCAATGAAATTGGAATACATTTTTATTAATTGAATAATATAGCATAGACCTAATAGTAATATAAACTAATTATCACTTCAAGTACTATTATTGAGCTTAACACAAACGTTTCAAAAATATGAGGCATATTAATTAAAGTAATTAATTTTCTCAACTAAATCATCAATAAAATTTATCTGTCCAATAATGTCTACAAAACATTTTAATAATACAGTCTTTTTTCTTGTCCTTTCATGCACTATCCACTTAACCTGATAATGAGTATCTCGGCAGGTTGCCGAGAAACTCAGCAACCAACTTGGTCTTGGTTATCGAGCAATTTGGTAACTATCATTGGTTGTTAACATGGTTGTAAATTTTGCAATACCATTATGAACTACTAGGAACTTTGATGGCTAGGTTTCAGACTCCTACATCCAAAAAGACCAAAAATAAGTTAAAAAATTTATTCCAGAAATGTCTTTTACTTGGATTGTTCTTGTATCGGTGAATCATATGCATAAATCAAGTTCATAAAAGAGTCCCCTTGACAACTGTGGGTCAGTGCTTTTTTGTTATTTGTTTTTCCCTAATTACGTCCATGTTTGCCTATTGAACCCCACCTCATCGTAAGTTAAGCCGTTAAACAGAGGACAATTTTGTTTATCTTCAACATGCCCATTGTTTCATCAAAGGCATCTAAAAAAAAAAAAAAAAAAAAAAATTATGTGAACTGTGCTCGGCAATCAATTGATTGCCATGAACAGTAACATTTTTTTTTTCTTTTGACACATATTAAAAAAAAAAAAAAAAAAAAATTAATAATGCTCATGATTGCCGAGATAGCTCGGCAATCAATTTTGATTGCCGAGATAGCTCGGCAATCAATTTTGATTGCCTTGAATAGTGTTTTTTTTTTTAAAGGAATAATTGCACAAAAGGTCCCTATTGTTTTAAAATCGTTGGGATATGCCAACAACTTAAAAAAAAAAAATTTAATTCATTTTTCTTATTTTTTTTCTTTTACACTTAATTTTCATTCAATTTTTTACTAATCTTTTTTTTATCTTAAGCAAATAAGCAAATTGAATATTTTTATTTTTTATAATGTTGCCACATTAAAAAAAAAAAAAAACGTCAAGAACATAAATAGCAAGTGAGTTGCACAGAAACATACACTTGGTCGAAAACAATTAATTATGAAATATTTTATTCTCAAAATGATCAGTGAAATATGTTTATATTAGTTGACCTTCAAAAAAATAACACAAAATGTGTGTTTATATTATTGTTGTTTTTAACAATAGAAAAAAAAAATACAAAGGAGTATAGTTGTCGAGATATGGTTGCCGAGATTCTCGGCAACCGTAAATGGTTGGCGAGATTCTCATTTTATATTATTGGTAATTGTATTCTTTTGTAATTTTTTTTTTTATTTTGTATTGTTAAAAACAACAACGGAAAATGTTGATTTTCAAAAGTTTTATTACCTTGAATAAAGTTATTTTTATCTTAATTAATCATATTCATTGTGCTTTTATATTAGAAAGAAGTAGGTATTGTACACTATTAGAAAGAAGTAGGTATTGCTATGTACAAATGCAAGTATGTAAAAAATGTAAAATGCAGTGAAAAGTTTTAGAATTATTTATACAATCATTTTTAAAATAAAGTAAAATAAAAATGGTTAATGTAACATGTATAAAAAAAATTTGAAATTAAAATGTTTATTTGACAAAAAAAAAAAATCTTGTTGAGTGAAAAAAATTGAAAAAAGACAAATGAGATGTGTTAATTAAAAAAAAAGAAAAAAAAAAAATTCCCTGTGTTTGCTGAGTAGGCAAAGTGGGAGAAATTTTTTTTTTTAATTTATCCTACTTTGTCGAGTTACTCGGCAAAGTGGGAAAATTAAAATGTTTTTAATTTTTCCACTTTGCCGAGTAACTCGACAAAGTGGGAAACATTAATTTTTTTTTTTTTTTTTGTAATTTGCACTTTTAGTCCACAATCTTTTCATTTTATAACAAATTTACTCATAACTTTTTTATTTGCTTTGGCCATCCCTGACTTTTAAATTTCGTTACAAATTTTATTTCGTCCACCTCTTTAAATAATAATAAAAAAAAAAACAAATAACAACAAAATAAAATAAAAATGTATATGAAGTCCTAGAACTTTTTAAATCTTGTCAAGTTACTCGAATTTAAAAAAACAAAAAAATATTTTTTTTTTTTTAAATTATGTCGAGTTACTCGAATTTTAAAAAAAAAATTTAAAAATTTTTATCGAGTTACTCGAATTTTAAAAAAAAAAATTTTTTTTTTTTAAAAATGTTGTCGAGTTACTCGAATTTAAAAAAAAAAAATTTTTTTTTTTAACTTTTGTCGAGTTACTCGAATTTTTAAAAAAATAAAAAAATATATATTTTTTTTAACTTTTGTCGAGTTACTCGAATTTTTTAAAAATATATATATATATTTTTTTTAACTTTGTTCGAGTTACTCGAATTTTTAAAAAAAAAAAAAATTTTTTTTCTTAACTTGTGTCGAGTTAATCGAATTTAAAAAATAAATATATATATATATTTAACTTTTGTCGAGTTACTCGAATTAAAAAAAAAAAAAAAAAAAATTTTTTTGACTTTTGTCGAGTAACTCGAATTTTTGAAAAAAAAATTTTTTTTTTTTAAAACTTTTGTCGAGTAACTCGAATTTTATAAAAAAAAAATTTTTTTTTTACATTGATCGAGTAACTCGACTTTTAGAAAAAAAAAAAAAAAAAAAATTTTTTTTTTTTACTTTTGTCGAGTTACTCGACGTGTAAAAAAAAAAAAAAAAAAAAAATTTTTACATTTGTCGAGTTACTCGACGTGTAAAAAAAAAAAAAAATTTTTTTTTTTACATTTGTCGAGTAACTCGACTTCTAAAAAAAAAAAAAAAAAAAAAAATTTTTTTTTTTTACTTTTGTCGAGTTACTCGACGTGTAAAAAAAAAAAAAAAAAAAAAAATTTTTTTTTTTTACATTTGTCGAGTAACTCGACTTCTAAAAAAAAAAAAAAAAGAAAAAAAATTTTTTTTTTACTTTTGTCGAGTTACTCGACGTGTTAAAAAAAAAAAAAAAAATTATTTTTTTTTTTTTACATTTGTCGAGTTACTCGACGTGTAAAAAAAAAAAAAAAAAAAATTTTTTTTTTTACTTTTGTCGAGTTACTCGACGTGTAAAAAAAAAAAAAAAAAAAAAAAAATTTTTTTTTTTTTTTACATTTGTCGAGTTACTCGACGTGTAAAAAAAAAAAAAAATATTTTGTCGATTAACTCGACAAAAATTTTTAAATTTTTTTTTTTTTTTTTTTTTTTAAATTCGAAAAAGTTTGTCGAGTTACTATTCAACTCGACAAACTTTTTCGAGATGAATAGTAACTCGAAAAAGTTACTGTTCATGAAATATTTTTTTTTTTTTTTAAAAATTCGAAAAAGTTTGTCGAGTTACTATTCAACTCGACAAACTTTTTCGGGAAAAAGTTACTATTCATGAATTTTTTTTTTTTAAATTCTAAAAAGTTTGTCGAGTTACTATTCAACTCGTCAAACTTTTACGAGGTGAATAGTAACTCGAAAAAGTTACTGTTCATAATTTTTTTTTTTTTTTTTTTTTTTTTTTTTATGGTTAGCTTTTACATTTCTAATTTTTTTTTTTCAATGAAAAAAATCAACAACATATTTTATTTTTTATAACTATTAATTATAACATTCTTACTAATAATGTTACTAATATTTTTTTATACTAATTACTAAAATAAAATAAAATAAAATATATTGTATTAATTGATTATGATATATATTAAATTTATATGATATATATTCTATTTTACTATATTCTAATAAATGAAACATTAAATAAAATTTTGTATATGCTTTATTTATCAAGTTACTCGACAAATCTAAATTTAAGACTCACGAGTTTCTTGAAAAATAACACCACTAAATAAGAATAAAAAATTATTTAAATGTATGACATCATTTAAATAAAAAAGGGAAACAAAATAATAAAAATTTTAAATTTCGTTCGTTCGTCGAGTAACTCCGGCAACTCGATTTTCATTTTGTCGAGCTACTTGAGCTATTGAATAGATTGATTTCGTATCACATTTTTAATCGAGTAACTCGACAAACATGTTTTTGCCAAAGTGTTGTTTCGAAACCTAACCATGTCCTCCTCGGTTTCATTCTTGTCTCCAATACTTTGTGTAATGTTTTCTGTTTTTCTTCATTATTTTCTCAATATTTAATTAACGTCTAAGAAAATAATAACGTAGATTTGCACTATGAATGACTTTTTATATCCGCATTATATATATACATGCAAAAAGAGAGTTAATAAACTCCTACTCAAACTTAGAGTTCCATATTAAAACTTTAATATGTAGCTCAAGTCTTACGTATAATTGTGATTTTCGAATTGAAACAATATAAAATTTTACTCTTTATATTGAATAATGTTTTCATATTAAAACGATTTAAAATTTTAGCCTGAATGACTAAAACGTATGTATAATTTCAATCACAATAACTTTTTTTATTGTTCCACCTTTACATTCTTTCTACACTCTTTTATAACTTTCGTCTAATGAAAAAAATTGTGGTCAATTTTCTAATATCAAAATATATAAATTTGCTTGATCACAAGTGCAAAAATTATATTTTCTATACAAACTTTCACAACTTCATGACTTTCACACGATTTAGGTATGAAAAAAAATGCACTTTGAGTCATTCCAATTTTGAATTGAGTTCGAAGAAGGATAAATGCGATTTTCTCTCTTGACCTCTTTAAAGTAATTTAAACTCTTATTTTATAAAGCGTGAAAAATATTTTCCATTGAAACACAACTATTCATATGAGTTTTACTCTTTCATTGAAACCTCGTAATTAATTATTAGATAAATTAATAGAATAATTATGAATGTTGATATGGGCCACAGTAATAAAATCTTGTGATGAAAAGTGGAAAATAAAAGAGAGGATTATCTTTACTAATTTTCTAATGGAAAGTGAAAGCGGAGAATCATTCACCTTTTCTTCCCCTCTCACATTGTGGGTAGAAATGGTATTGGGGTAGGACGGAACCGCGAATTTGCGATGCGGTGCGGGGCTTTGACCCATGAACCGTCCCGATTAATTTTTTTTTAAACAGAAAAAATAATTTTAAAAGAAAGAATATGAATTTTTTAAACATCTTTCTTAAACATTTTTTTTTTCCTTTTTTAATAAGGTTTTTTTCAATTGCATACAAAGTTCTACATAAAAAAGTTCAAACTCAATTTCAATAGACTGACAATAAGTTACAAATTAATTGAATTTTTATTTCAAGCTATTCTTAAATTCTATTACATCCAATTATTGCATCAGTTTGATGAAATTTCCAACCTCCTTATAAATATATACACAACTCATATACTTTACAATGTATTCAAAAAGACAAAAATCTAATGATAACCTACTTTGTTTTTATTTTACAAATAGTGCTATAAAACGTTCATATCAACCTACAACTTTTCACTACATTTTTCACAAACGTGCAACGCACGGGCCAAAACTAGTATTTTATATAACAATGGTAGAAGTTGCACTGTACGGTAGAGGATGAGGAAAGTTTTCCTTTTAAATATTTTACCCACTCCACTCCACTCCACTCCACTCCACTCCATATAATGATGGACAAAAACAATGATAGAATTTAAAACCCCCCACCCCCACATATTCCATTGTTTCTATTATTTTTGTTCATTTTTTTTCCTGAACACCATCTAGAAGTAGCAAAAAAACTCGTCGACTTGTAAGTACGCCGGCTCGGTCCATAAAAACTCATCCCAACTCAGGGTCGGGCTCGGGCTAGTCAGCTAGGGCCAAACCCAAAAAATAAAGCTTGACAAAAGAACAAGCCAGTTCATGGGCTCACCCAACGAGCTGGCTCGGTCCACGAGCCCAAAAGCACAAGCCACAAGCCAACTTGACTCGTGGCTTGTGTAACGGTCATCCAACAGTCACGAAATGTGACCGTTGGCCAACGGTCACACCAATTTTATTTATTTATTTATTTTTTTGGTTTTTTAATTTCATTATCCTCCTATAAATACTCATATTCTAAATTCATTTTTTCACACTTCAATGTCTAATCTCTCATTCAATTATATACTCAATCTATTAACAATTCTCAAATTTCATTCTATCAATATTAGTATTATAATTAGTATCTAATATCTCATTATCTAGATATTGCTCTATAATTTTAAGTTGTAATTTTCTACTTGTACTAATTCTATACATTTTTAGTTTATACTTTCTACTACATCTTCATCTTTTCCTACTCTTTATTCTATTATTCCAAATGGCATACAATCGAAGTGATGATGATTTCAATGGTCTTAATGACATTCTAATTTTAAACGATATTATTGATCAGTCTGGTGGTAGTACTGATCCAATTGATTTGGAAGACTTTTAAGAAGATGCCGATACACAAACTACTATCGGTTCTAGCATTAAACGAAAAGCCACCAAGCAAAAGGCTAAGTGCTGGGAGCATTTTGAGTTGGTGCCGACTGATAAACTAGTAGATGGAGTCCCTGGGTTCAAAACACAATGTAAATACTGTCAACAGAAGTTAGCTTGACACAGGAGGATATGCACGACCTATCTAAACAGACACTTCAAAAAGTGTCAATACAAATATGGAAGTTTGGATATAAATCAGGTACAACTCTAGTTTGGATCTCCGGGAGCCGGGTCCAGTAGTTTCAATCTTAACAACTGTATATATTCACAAGAAGTTATGTGCCGCAAAGGACTGCCGGAATTGATAGCAAACGTCGAGTTTCCACTATACTTTGTGGACAATCCTCATTGGACGAAATTCATCCAAAAATATCTCCAATCAAGGTACGTTAATATTTCTAGAAATACACTTCGTAAAGACACTATTGTTAGATATAATACAAAGAAATAAGCTATTGTTGATGATATTAATAACTACAACGGTGTTGTATATTTTACATCAGACTTATGGACATGTTGTAACAAAAAATGATACACGGTTGCAAGTGCACACTATATTGATAATAATTAGATAATGTATAAAAAAGTAATAGCATTTAAACAAATAGACTATCATCATAATGAAAATAATATTTATCATGTTTTATTAGGTGTGTTACATGAATTTAAATATGATTCTAAGGCTCATAGTTTTACATTTAATAATGCAAGCCCAAACAATATAATAATTGAGAAATTAATTCAACATTGTAGTCCAGAATTTGATAGTATTTTATTTCACATTCGTTGTGTATGTCATGTGTATAATTTAATTGTACAAGATGAATTAAAATTTATACAACCCCAATTAGAAAAAAAAAATAGATATGCTATTAATTATATTTCAGTCTCACCATCAAGAAAACATGTTTTTGCTGCTCTATGTATAGAAAATGGATTGCAATCAAAATCTTTTGCAACTGAAGTTGCCAATAAATGGAATTCAACATATCTTATGCTTGAATCTTATGAAGGTTACGAAGCTTGCATTACTGTATATTATAATGGTCGACACTCACACGGCTCAGAATATGAGTTAGAATTATATGACTGAAAAATATGTGATCATGTTAAAAAAATTTAAAAGTTTTTTTAGGACAAAACAACTGCATGTTCTGGTGTGTATTATCCAACTACTCCACTTGTTTTAAATCATTTCTATTATATTGCTACCAATTTTAATAACTATAAGAATTTTGCTCTTTTTTCTAGTATTATACAGATCATGGAAGCTAAATTTAGAAAATATTGAGAAAAATTGCTTATGTTATTTCTATTAGCATGTATTATAGATTTTAGACTTAACTTAGAAGGTACGAAAGTAATAATAATGGCAATTTCACAAAAATTAACTTACGGACATCTAGTAACGTGTGATAATTTAGAACAAACTTTATATTTTATGTATGAGGTCTATGCTGAAAAGGCCGGTACGAACGTTGTACGACCTCTTGTTCCAACATGTACATCATCATCAACTGATGACATTGACTTATGAAGTTACGTGAATACCTATAGGAGTGGTTAAGATCAACAATCAGTTGGTTCATCTTCTAGTTCTCCCATTCCCCAATATAATGATACACATGTAGAGTTAGTTAGGTATTTTGCGCATGACGTGCTTAGTATGTTAGATGACGAAAAGAAATATTTTTTGATATACTACGATGGTAGAGACAACATCAACGTAATTACCTAATTCTTTCAAAAATAGCACATGATCTATTAACACCACTGATCTCAATTGTAGTATCGAAGGCTGCATTTAGTACAAGTGGTAGGATTTTGTTTGATATTAAGTCAAGGCTCAAAGCAGACATTTTAGAAAGCTTACCGTGTCTAAAGGATTAGGATGACGCCGAACTTCGAATCCAAGAAAAAATGGACAGAATAATGTCTGAAAAATTTGAAAATTTGAATATGGATTACTCAGATTCGTATCAAGTAATATTTTCCCTTAATATTTGATATTTTTCCTTATTTTAATAAAAAAAATTGTACACGTAACATCTTGTTCGTGTACAATTTTAACTCCACCTACTTTCAAAGTAGCCAATCCTAAACCCGAAAAAAAGAGGAAGGTTTTCAATCTTTAATTTTCAACATAAAAAATTCCCGATATTATATTTCTTTCTTATTTTCAAAATTTAAAAAAAAAAATTGAGGATCGAGCCAAGCTCGTGGGCAGCGTGGCTCGACCCGTTCGGACCACGAGCTCGTGGGCCGAACCGAGCAAGCCTTTTGGGAACGAATCGAGCCGGCTCGACCCATTGCCATGCCTAACAATCACCATCTTCTTGTTTGGTGTTTTCTCGATCTTCCTCCATGATGTGAAATTTTATACCTATAAAGTATTTAAATAAAATTTTTATGGCAGTAGGCCTGTCTTGTTTGGACAATGATTGAATTGAAGTATTAAGTTTGTGTTTGTGTTTGTGTTTGTTTCAGGTCTGGAGATGGTAAACTAACTGAATATGATGGAGGTGGTGGTAGTGGAATACACTCTGATCTGGTGGTAACGATACAGATCTAGTGATTTTGAAGTAATAGTGGTGAAGTTTTTCCTATCATTATTGTGGTGAACACTTTCTTTAGTAGCTATAACAGTGTAGATCTAGTGAAAGCAGCGACTGTGTATCAAAAGTTGTTACACTTGTTCCAATTACAGGGTGGTGCATAATACAGATTGTTACAAATATTACACTTTATATTTCTCTAGTTGTGGTGGTACAGATATGGTGGTGGCGACGGTCTTATTTATTACACATGTTGTACTTGCAAAGTGGCGTGTAACACAATGTATTACAAATGTTACACTTTGTACAATTATTTCAATAGTGGTGACTGCAACTGTATAACATAAGTCGTTAATACCAATAGTAGTAATATCGATGGCAACATAACATAATTTTTATTATAAATGTAACATATGTATTACAAAAGAATCAAATATTGGTGTAAATAAATAAATAAATATTGGTGATAAAAAAAATGAAACAATAATTTGAAAAAAAGAAATAAAAAATAGGTTTGAAAGTATTTTGAGAATTAATTTATTTATAAAAATTTCCCAAGAAAAAATAGTAAAGAATTTTTTGAAAAAATTTTAATTTCAATAATACAAATTTTAAATAGTAGAGCCCAGGTTGCTGGCAATGGCTGTATGTGCCTCATTTTCTAGACATGCCTCGTTTAATTTGATGCAACTTCTTTATTATCCTAAATTATAGAAGTCATCGGCTATGCTACCCGAAGCTCTGATGAAGTCAAATAGGAGAGACCCATTGATTTTGGACCAATTAAGAGCCGAACAAGCAGCTCTAAAGTACGAATAAAAAATAAAGTTGGAAATGTTCCAATCACTAAAAAAAAAAAGGCTATATTTTCAACAAGAAAAATATTTAAGCAAAGAAAGGAGAAGACTTGGGAGCAAATTGGAACTCCTAAAATAATTGTAAACCAAAAGTACTGCACAGTGTTCCTGCAGATGTAATCCGATAAGAGGGGGAAAAAAATTAACCATCATAATCACAAACATTAAGCAATAACAATCCACTAAAAGCTCCAATCCATTACTTATCACTTCTAAAAGCTCGCGCAAACTTTAAGATGGAGGAGTATTAAGGGTTGACTGACTACATACTCCTAGAGCACACACATATCTCAATCAAAATCTTGAGGCTTAAAAGTAAGGGCTGTATCGCATAGGCATTCTGAACCTGGGAACCTTCCTGCAACGCAAATGACAAACAATCGTGACAAGTAATTTTTGACGTAATAATGCCAAAGTAATGCTTTCAGCCACGGGTTCCTCCCCTTCCCCCTTAAAAACTTCCCAGAAGACCCTTTCTATCTCCATCTCTCCCCAAGGGCAATCATCTGCTCGTCCCTCTACCCCCCTTCAAGGTCCCTTTTTCCTTCAATTTTCTGCTGCAATAGCATCAGTTGAGCAGGCAAATATCGATTTTGGATATCACGTTAGGGGCCAGTTTGGAATATACAAGTACTTCTCTTTCTCATAACTCTTATTATTTGATGATCCCCTTTGGTTTTTTTCTCTCCTTATTAACCAGATTTTCTTTTTCTATCTTATAAAATAAAATTCTTTTAAGCTCAGTGAACCTATGTTTTCCGTCCTATCCTTCCTATATAATTTTTAATTGTTTACATATTCAATTTCATGTGTTATTTAGTAGTGTTACTACTTACATCAAGCTCAGATATAATATGAATTCAGTTTAGCCTTTCTCGTTTCTTCTGTAGTTTCTTACCTCGTTGAGGTAAAAATCCAAGAGTCATGCTTATGCATCTTAAGCAATGATCATTACTCGAAACATTGGTAAAGAATGCCTATGGCTGAGTAAGCAGACAAAATGACTTGGATATGGGCCCACCCCTCCTAATCTAATAATTCTAGAACCACTGTCATTTCAAAATATATAGTAAAAAATCCAGAGGTTAATGATTCATACCCATATCCATAAGGAGAATAGAAAATTGGAGCAGCCATGTATGGTGTCCTGGAGCGATAGCCCGTGTGGGGGTTGGCACGCCGTGGGCGAAATTGCTTCATGCCAGGAATGTTGGTCCTCTTGGCTGATACCTGACACAATATCAAAAGAAATTCAACAATAGGAGAACGGAATGACCATGAAACTGCCATAATCACAAGGTTCAGTATCCTTATTCATATGGTTCTTCCATGTATAAATGCAGCTAATAAATAAATATGCAATGTAGCTTAACCTTCAATTGACGACCATGTAGTTCAGATTCGTTCAGAAGAATAGCCTGTTCAACAGCTTCTGGCTCAAGAAACTCAACATATGCATACCCCTTTGGTTGCCCATACTTGTTAGTCCGAATAGTTACTCTATTAACGGTCCCACAAGACTGGAAATGCTGCTGCACTTCCTCTGGGGTACATGCATAATCCACCTACAAAGCAAGTTTCATTGTCCAAAAGAAGCTACCCCAAAAGGGGGGGGAAAAAGATCACTGTGAGTGTTGTGTCTGTGTGCCGGTATGGATCTACTGAATACATGTAGGTGTATTTAACTCCTTTAAAGCTTAAGTAGTAAGGAAGAATAGGTATGAGGCAAACCTAGGCACCCATCAGTTATGTCAGCAAACAACAAATTGAGTATAGCAAAAAATCTCTAAAGCAGTTATGTCAGCATTATAAGAAATTGAAACCAATATTTGCTAAGATAATGAAATCACCAACATTTCGTTAATGGCAGGAAACATAAATGGAAAAGGTGTCAAAAACAAATATTTCAGAAAGAATTGACTTATTGACCACATATATAGAAGGAAAAGGAAGCATCCAAGTCTTGGAAATTCACAAAAGCAGCATCAATCTTGAAGCACAAAAAAGACAGCATTCCTATTAACAAATAATTGTAAGCAAAACAGTGAAGGTTAATGCCAGAGCACGCAATCCGCACACGTGCACAGCCAATTTCTTTGGTTCATGTCACCTATCCATACATAAATAATAAATGGATTATGCAGACACACAAACCCATCTTATTCTTGCTATCATAGAGGAGTACATTGTCTAACTCAGCAGCATTAGAATAAAACACACATCAGATCACTAATTTGCATACGCCATAATTAGCATGTACCTGCTAGGAACAATTGTTTAAGAGGCTCCAATAGAAATAAAAGTTAACTAACTCGTTCCAAGAAGGACAAAAAGTACAGCTTATCCACACAAAGCAGACCTAATAGAAAGACACCCAGAACATACCAGCAGTGGAATTTACCAAGGACTAAATGTAAAGTTCTCATAAAACAAATGCCACTTGTTGACAAAGAAGCCTTACATTGCCAACAAAGATTGAGCGAGAATCCACTTCTTCCTTATTTGCCTGATTAGCTGCAGCAGCAGCGGGATCTAGTTGCAATAAAGGAAATACATAAATAAATGAAAAAGAGGCGTTGATAAGAAAGGTAATACAAAATGGTAATTATTGATGACATTGACATAATTATACAAATGCTGTCAAATTTAATTTTATAACAACGCTAGCAGTCAATGTATGCTGCTCATATAAAAGAAAAATAAGCCCTTCAATATTTTGGACCTGTCAAAGTCTCAAGGTCCATTCTGCCAGAGACATGACCATTGTAGTATATTGTGGTGTAGCTCACTAACAGATGTATATCAAATGGGGAAGATGAAATAAATAAACACAATTGGAAATAAATTTCATTAACTCTGAGAGGCCAACTATACTAGTCTTATTTATGTGTAAAATTCCTAACGAGAATCGAAAACATTTCTAACTTGAAGATTAACAATTATTACGAGAAAATAAAATCATATTTACTTCTTAAATTAAATTTACGCCTAAAATAAATTACCGATTTTTGGATTGTGATCTCATCACATCTAAAAGGTTCGAACAAATTTCATCTTGTAGGGTAAGTTTGGCATCAATTCAATGTTTCAACTCTCAAAAGTAAGTTCATTCACGTTCTTCGAATGTGGTACCCCATTTTTATACTCCATCATAAAGATTCAGGTTGTTGAACTAACTACTTTTTGCTAAAGGGAATCTTGCAACATCACTTTTAGATGAAAATTTATTTAGCCTTCATAGACTAATCATTCAGTTGTCAATTTTGTCAAGCATAGTAAAGAAAAAAAATTAATTATTTGAAGAAACAAATTAGTCTCAAATGGAGTCATTCCAAGAAGTCTTCGATCACGAATGGATACAAATATAAATTAACATGCTAAACTACATTCAAATTTCGCATTTTTCCATATACATTGTGCTGCACCCCTTACCTTGCCGTGAAGATGCATTCTTTTATCATCAAATAACGAAAAAGAAATACGCTTATAATTCTAATTCACACAATATATACAGACACAAGAAATTGGGTGTGTGCGCATCCAGTAGCGTCTAAATTGGAAAAATAATTATATATAGGGATTGGGACTTGGGAGTGACCTTGAACGGCGCCCATTTCTTGCTCAACTTTAGACTGCATTTCACGGAGAGCGGCCGCTTCGTCCTCCATCTCCTTGAGCCTCTTCTTCATATCATCCAGCTCCTATGCAGTGCTCCAACGATACATATATACACACACACATAAAGGTTAGGGTTTTTACAGGATAGCGAAAATAAATCGGAAAGAAATTAAATCATAAAAAGAAAATTGAGAGACAGAGTGATAAATAGAAATATTACGACGCCAGATCCGCCGTCTGCCGCCGCCATCTCGACGTCGCCCTCCTCCATCGGTCGCTCTCTCTCTCTCTCTCTCCCTTCTCTCTCTTCCCCGTACAAAAATTATTGATGTCTTATTTTGGTCCGTGTCAAACTTCCCCCCATTAGACAAAAATTACACGCTCATCCCCAACCTATTAATTTGGTTGCAGCCATCCCTCTAAACATTTTTGTTGATGGCACAACTCTCAATTCAACGTTTTTGTGCTTGTTTGATAAAGTTTTTTTTTTATAGATTATAAGTCGTAACTCTTACAAAATGTATGGATAAAAAATAAATCAAAATTGTGAATCTTATAAATGTATTGATAAAAATAATATTTGATAGTTTATAAGTACTTTCGAACACGTTTTCTGTTGCAGTTTTCTTTTTTAATTTTGCTGATTGTACCATCAGTTTGTTTCTATGTGTCTTCAATAGCAAGGAAGCATGCATGAAATTTGTATGGTTTGATGTACCAAAATAAATTCAAAATAAAAGTTATAGAAGTACAATATTTTTTAGGGTAAATAATATTAGACGTCCTGAACTTTGTGATGATAAGGTCCCAAAGCTTTGGTGTCTAGGAATTAGGATCCTAAACTTTTTAAACTTTTGTGACTGAAATCCTTTTGAGACGAAAAACGTCAATTTGATCGTTAAATGATCATTTTTTTAATTGAAATTACAGTTTTATCCTTACTTTAATTTAGTGTAAATAGCATTGGAAATCCTTAACCTTTAAATTTTATGACAATGAGGTCCTGAAACTTTAATTTCTAGCACCAGAGATTCCTAAGCGTTTAAATGTCTGCGTCTGAGCTCATTTTGTGATGAAAAATATCAGTTTGACCGTTAAATGTCAAATTTGAGTAAAATGATTAGTGTACTCATATTCAATCTTGAATTAAATAAAAATAAAAATAAAATGAAGAATCAAAAGCAAAACAAAAAAAAAATAATCATCTTACTCAATTCCAAACTACCCACTCCAACTCCCAACAGAAGCTGTATCATGAAAATTAGTTTGTCTTTCCAAACTGTGGATGAAATTATTGGTTGGAATTGGTGGGGGTGATGATTTCATTTTTCTTTTTCTTTTTTTAACAGTCAAATTGATGTTCAAATTGGTGTTTTACGTCATAAAAAGACCTCAAGTGCAGATATTTGAATAGTTTGGAATCTCAGGTGCTAACAATCAAAATTTTAGGACATCATTGTTACAAAGTTTAAAGATTAATGACTCTCAGTGCTATTTGTTCTAAATTAAATAAAAGGTAAAACTGTTATTTTAATAAATAAAAAATAATAATCCTTTAACGATCAAATAACGTTTTCTGTCACAAAAGGATCTTAGACACATATATTTGAAAGATTTGGGACCTCAGTGTTAGAAATCAAAAGTTATAGACTCTATTGTCATAAGGTTTAAAGTTTTAAGACCTCTAGTACTATTTACCCTATCCTTACAATAATATAAGAGCCTTAATTTTTTTATTGTAGCTTTTTTCGTCCAATACGCTACCGTTTTGACAATGAAGACAGCCGCAATTTTTTACTTTGTCCAACATTTCACCCAAAAAAATCTCTTCTTTATCTCGTCAAAAAAGGCCCTAAGCACAGCTCAACCTTGGTTTCTGCCCATAATTTTCATTGGAGCTTCTAATTCAGAGTTCTTGTCAAGTTCTGTAAGTGTATATTATTTGTATGACAATGACAAATTGTTCAAGCAGAACTTCCTTCTATTTAACAACATTTTCATTCCATGTTGTTCGTCCTTCTTCCATCCATTGGAGCTTATAATTCAGATAGTCAAGCAAATTCTAAGAGTATATTATTTGTATGACAATGACAAAATTTTGAAAAGTTTTTGTTTAACAACAAATCTATTAATTTTTTTTCATAATTTTGGAAAATTTCAAATCAAATATTGATGTTTACTTTGTCTAAAGGTTACATTTGTCACGAATTCTTTAATACATTCGACGATGCTATGTTATATTCGCATTGGTTGCTTGATATTTGGCCAAGGTTGCAAAGCCAAACCAAGCTAGCCACTCGGCAACCGTATGGTTGTTGAGCTGCTCGGCAACCACGCTGGTTGCCAGAGCAGCTAGGCAACCAATTGTCGAGTTGGACCACCATCTCGACCTGTATCCATTATCCAGTTGATTTAGTTTTTGCTGCTTGATGAAACTGTGAAATCAATTTTATGTTATAAATTTTATGTTTGATATTTGTAAGGACACATTCTGTATCTATAATTTTTAGAAAATTTCAAATCAACTATTTATGTTTAAGTTTTTCTGAATTTTACATTTCTCCTGAGTTCTCTGCTACTATATTTGTCTTAATTGTGAATAATCTTGAGCCCAATTGAGATTTCAGTGGTCTCATATATTTGATTACTAACCAATAACCGATCATCAAACTTTGTGTGGAGCCGAATATTATTGGTGGTCGAGTTGCTCGACAACATTTGCCGCCGAGTAACTCAACATTGGTAATCTTGCTGTATCCATTATCTTTTTTTTTTTTTAGTTATATTGAATAATATGAACACTTAAGCTTAGCCAAAGAATTGGTCCAGTTTCATGTCACGAGGAAAAGAGGAAATTCAAGTATTTACAAGGATCATAAAACATTCATGTCACGAGGAAAATAGATAATGTTTATGAAACTGTGTATGTGGGAATGATGGATACAGCAAAACAAAAAAGAGAAAAACAAATGACTTATGAAACTGGAACTTGAATGTTTTTATGATCCTTGTAATTACTCTATGATGATGTTCAAACTAAACTTGTAGACAAATCATGATGGTGCTGATTCAAATGACTTAAGAGAATTGGAAGATAAAGCCAATCTAAAGCCTCCATTCAACTTGATGACCCTCATGCAAGTCTATAGGGAAGCGATTTTAAATGGAGACAGTAAGACTGTATCTGATATAGTAGAAAAAGAGAAAAATTAATTGGTCCAGAAAGTTTCAAATTATACATTATCTTTTTTGCCATGTTCTTCTTGAAATCAGCAAATCTGCATTATAAGCATTGATATTAAGTTAATTTCTAAACTTCACGTAATTGTTGCATCTTCGGTACATTTATGTTTTGGTTTTGGGAACTACAAAATAATACATAATTGTTACGGCTGTATTTGGGAGATTGAACAGATGATCATTAGGTGGTCGAAATGTAAAAACTATGTGGAATACTTGGAATCTAAGATTTTTCCTGAAGTTCACACTCGACGAGAAAAAAAATCTTGTCAAGTAAAAGAAATTAGAAAAAACCAAAGGAAATAAAAAAGTCCACAAAAAAAAGAGTATTGTTCATTGTCGAGTTGCTCGGCGATGAACAGTAGTTACTGTTCATTTGAAATTTTTTTTTTTCTAATCTTTTTGACAAATTTTTTTTCTTTAGTTCATTTTTCCTTATTTTTTTTTTATTTTACACATTTTCATTCAATTTTTTCATTAATCTTATAAGCAAATTTGAATTTTTTTATTTTTATTTTATTTTATTTTTCTTTTTGTGTTGTCGAGTTACTCGACAACATTGTAATTTGATTTTTTTTTTTACACATGTTGAGTATTGATCGATTTTCATTTTTTATTTTATTTTTAGGAATAATTGCATGAAAGGTCCCTATCGTTTCAAAATTGTTAGAAATATACCCATAATCTAAAAAAATAGCACCATACATCTCATGAAGAAATAAGTATCGTATATCTCTTTTCACACTCTGCCAGTTTTCTCATTAAAATGCTATTATTTTTTCCTTATTTTTTTTTTCCTTTTAGGCTGTGTTTGATTCATCAAAATTTTCTATGGAAAATATCTTTTTTCCACCTATTTTCCAACTGATGTGTTTGATTGCACAAGATTTTACGTGGAAAAAACATTTTCCTCCCTATTTTTCTTGATTTGTTTGATTGTAACCTTTTTTTTCCATGTAAAATCTTTTCTCATTTTCCTTGTTTTGGACACATTTTCCTTGTTTTCAAATAAAATATTTTCTTATGGAGGAAGGAGGTTTTATTTTCTATGGAAAATTTGTCTTATTTTCCAATCAATAATTTTTTGACAATTCAATTCCATGAAATTCATTTTATTTCCACTCAAATTTCTTGCTTGCAATCAAACACACCCTTACTATTCCAGATTTTCATTCAATTTTTCACCAATTTTTTTTTTTGTTTGATGATATAAATAAAAATTGTACACAATTATTTAATATTTGGCTTTTGAGTCATTAGTAAAAAGTTGAAAAAGTTGTAGCCAATGAGAGTTTGTTCCAATTCAAATTCTCGAAGTGGTATAATTCAATAAAAATATAAAAATTGTCACTTTACCAAGGTCGTTTACGAATCTTAGTTATTTAATTTTTTTACGAGTTATTTAATTTTTTTTATACGAATTATGTGTTTATTTGATTCTACTTTTCTTATTATAATTTCAATATTTTACTTAATTAATTGTATTAAATGGTATATTCAAAAATATGTTTTTCATATTTATTATTTACGTATTATATATTTAATATTTTTTATACGTATATATTCAAGCAATACCTACAGTCTAAATATAAAATTTATTCCTACATTTTTTATGGACGTGCTTTTCTTAATTAATTGTATTAAATGGTATATTCAAAAATATGTTTTTCATATTTATTCTTTACGTATTATATATTTAATATTTTTTATACGTATATATTCAAACAATACCTACAGCCTAAACATAAAATTTATTCTTACATTTTTTATGGACGTGCAACGCATATAGAAAAAACTAATCTTTTAAGAAAATTCATAAATCTCAAGGCAAAAACTCAAATAACTTGTTAAAATAAATATCACTTTTGATAAATTTTAATAATATGGTAATAAGTTTTTATTTTTTTTAAGGGAATATATGGTAACGAGTACTTGAAAAAGTAAGATTACGTACTTTACTTTTGTGGGGTTTTAGCATCCACTGATATTGATAGTTATTGTGTGTGTTTAATGCTTTTAAACTATGTTTTAAATACTTATAACGGTCCTGTTCTCCTCCCCCCTGGGGGGAGGAGAAAATTCACCCACCGCTGACGTGGCGAGCTCCACGTCAGCGTTTTAAATACTTATAACGGTCCTGTTCTCCTGCCCCCAGGGGGCAGGAGAAAATTCACCCACCGCTGACGTGGCGAGCTCCACGTCAGCGGAGCTGGCCACGTCAGCGGCCATTTTGAAACACATTTTCATCCGGCATCTTCTTCGCCGAAAATTCACCGCCAACCATTCACCACCACACCACCAACCATTCACCACCCTCGCCGAAAATTCACCGCCAACCACCAACCTCCGCCAACCACCAACCTTCTCCAGTCGATCATCAACCACCGGAATCCCGCCAACCACCAACCTTCTCCAGTCTATCATCAACCACAGCACAAAACAAAAAAAAAAATCTACCGGGTCTGGTGGATCCACACCGCCGATCTGCGCGACCACGCGCAGATCACCGGATCTGCGCAACCGAGCGCAGATCTCGCTGGATCTGTGCGCCTCGGTCGCGGAGATCCCACCGGACCTGCGCGCAGATCCGGCGAGATCTGCGCGTCACTGCGCAGATCCGGTTGGATCTTCTGCCTCAGCGCAGATCCGGCAAGGCGGATCTGCTTCTTCTTCGTCGGTTCTCTTTCTTCGCAGCATCTCCAGCAACTTTTTTTTTTTCCGCCTTCTTCATCGGTTCCGCGGGAGTAGCAAAATGGGTTCCTTGGGTTCTCTGCCGGATGAAAAATGTGTTTCAAAATGGCCGCTGACGTGGCCAGCTCCGCTGACGTGGAGCTCGCCACGTCAGCGGTGGGTGAATTTTCTCCTGCCCCCTGGGGGCAGGAGAACAGGACCGATACTTATAAATTGTAAAATTATATAAAAATGTGTGGATAATAAATAAGTATTAAATTGTGAATTATACAAAATATATTGATAAAAAATATATTTGACGAGTTTGAATTATAATTTAAGCCGAACAATCACATTATACGTACGTTTGATAAAACTTTTTATAAATTATAAGTAAAAATAGATAAAAATTTCTCAACTTTTTTTAGCATAATCCATCTCTAACTTTTCAATTATGTAGCAAAACACATCATTCCCTTCATTTTTGCTACATAATTGAAAGATTTGTTTTATTTTGAAAATGTTGGAATTATGAATTATAAGTTGATAAAAATGGTATTTGATGAATTTATAAATTTAAAAATACTTTACCATATTATATTAAAGGATTTTTTAAAAGATATTTCCAAATGCAATCCAATAATTACACTATTTTATTGAAACTTGCAAAAACAAACCTTTCAGACAAATCTGTGGGGTTGACTTTCTTCACAACATCTTACTACTCCATTTTCATTCTTCTTCTTTCTGTTCAAGAATGACTGAATCTCTATTAAATTGATCCCAAACAAAATTGGTTTTTATGGTTCTTGAATTCAAAGCTATTTTCCTGTATTTTCTGATCAAAATTTGGTAATGGCTGCTGCTGCATTCTACACAAACCATGGTTCTGGCATCAAGAAACTCAATGGATGCATTCTGAACAGGGACAGCATTAAAAGGCAAGTCAGAGAATTTTAACTTATGATTTCAAGAATTTTGATGCATTTTGAGTGGAATTAAAGAACAATGCTGGATAGTGTGTGTTCACCTATTAACTTTCTGGGTTGTTCTAATATTTAAATAATATATACGTAAGTGAACATGGTATTAGATCAGGTAAACGTCCTGGTTCAAGTGTCACCGCCATTTAATTTCGCCCGAGGTGATGTGAGGGGAAGATAATATTTAAATGGTATACATATGGTGGTATCTAACGGTTTGAGCTTAGATCAAGTGGTTTAACACTGCCCATCTTATAAAGGTCTACTAAGAATTTGTAAAGATGAAAACTGAGATCAATAATCCTTCGAAAATATAAGATTTTCCCTCAAAAGTTTTCTCCATTTCAAGATTAACATGTAATCAAAGCAATCTTAGATTAAGATGCTATGCACACTGGTATTTGGCTTTTGTTAGACATTTTACATAAAATAGAGACTTGGATTATTGCACAATGAGGATTGTATTAGTATAATCCTTCTTCATCTTCATCTCGTTTTTGAAATATTTTTCTACCTTTGGTTGCACATTCATACCCTGTTTCGTAAGATGGACTAAACAATTTTCGACAGTATTAATGAAATTTGTACTATCTAGTCGTTTCGAGTAATGCATACTCAAGTAGGCTGGCACCCTTCAATTTCAGGCCTTGTACAGTGTTCTTCTCTCAAGATGCCGTGCAAAGATCATTATGCCGCTTCAAAAAGTCTCAAAGACGTTGCAATGAGACACACACTAGAGAGTTAAGATCTAACCAAGAGCTTCCACGTCATGGAATTTTACAAAAATGCCAAGCAGAGCACACCGAAACATCCCATGAAGAGGAAAAGGAAGAAGATATTTCTCGAGCAACTTTGATATGGAGAGCCATCAAATTACCAATGTACTCTGTCGCTTTGATTCCTCTAACTGTAAGTCTGTTAATTTTATTAATTTGTATACGAGTTTTTGACGTTTCCAATTTGATATGTTTTCTGGCTGCAAAAGAGCTAATGATTGCAAACGAAGTAGATAAATTTTGGTTTTTTGATTAAGAACTCATCAAAAGTACAATGGAGTCTGTACTTAGGATAACAAGAAGAAACTGAAACTTGGAGGCCTAAATTGCTATTAGTTTCATAGTATTCCACTTTAAAAACCAATGCTAGATGTAAATAATGAAACTTCTTGAGATAGTAAAATTTAGTTTTCACTTATTCATTTGGCATAAAAATAAATTCATTGATTCTTCTGTTGTTGAGGATGGAAATTGATAGAGTTTGAGCATTTGGGTGTACAGATTAGAGTTTTTATTCTCATAAATTATTTTTTCTGTTCATTAGTTGTTGGAAAAAGTTTTTAGTTGCTCTTACATGTGTTTTGATTAAGATTGATAACATTTGTGTCTTGCAAAAACTCGTTATTGTGAACAGGTAGGATCTGCTGCTGCTTATTGGCAGACAGGTCAGTTTTTTGCCAGGCGGTATTTCATGCTCTTGGCCTCTTCAGCTCTTTCCATCGTATGGATCAACTTAAGGTCAGAAATCGACCTTTTCTTTTTTTAATTTTTTGAAATTTTAGATACTCTTTTTTTTTTTATAACAGAGATAGGTGCTTGGTTATAACTTAACCAAGAGTTTTTCTGTTGCTTCTTGTTTTCTTTCATTGGAAAAAGTTTCTTTTTATCTTTTTCAGCAAGTACATCCATAGGATAATCGCGGTATTTGATTTTAAAGACGATACTGAATTTTGATAATTTACAAAAGTTCCCTCTTGAATGTCTCCTTAATATCTTTCATCTGTTTGGTTACTTGTACGCAGCAACGACGTTTATGATTTTGACACAGGAGCAGATAAAAACAAGAAAGAGTCAGTTGTGAATATAGTTGGCAGGTGAGAGTTGATCCTGACAACAATACTGGACAGTATTAAAGAAGAAAATATAATATTGTCTATTGTATTGTTGAGTCGTATCCAACACTACGTAACAAGCATGCACACATTTTCTATGTATGTTCTTTAGAATATGGATAACAAGTGCTGATGGTGTTTCGTTTTGGTCGTTGAAGTCGCACGGGAACTCACGTTGCTGCTTGGTTAGCTCTTGCACTTGGCTTCGTGGGCCTTACTTGGGTATCATTGGAGGCTGGAAGTCTGTGTACAATGCCACTATTTTTTTCTGCAGTTTTTTGCGGCTACATTTACCAGGTACAAGTAATCTTCTGACGGTCTAGAAATTTGATACTTAAAGAGGATTGCAATCTGCATTTAGTTACAGCCTACAATGTCACAGGTCGCATCTATGAATCATTTTTTCCGATGAATTTGTGGTCAGCTATACGAGATATTCATTTTCTGTGGAAAAAATAATATATTGCAGTGTCCACCATATCGTTTGAGTTACCAAGGACTTGGAGAACCATTAGTATTTGCGGCATTCGGCCCATTTATCACCAATGCTTATTATTTGCTTCAAAGAACCACAAGGTATATATATTTTTGTTCATTGCCTGTAATATTATGATACAAAAGGTAATGCCTACTAATACTAACTTCTAGTATTATGATACAGTGAGCTACCCATTACTAACACAGTTGTTTCAGCATCAATTCTAGTCGGTTTCACGACATCCTTGATCCTTTTCTGTAGTCATTTTCATCAGGTTCGACTCTCTGTCTCTCTTTCTCTCCCGATTATTCTATTTGGATTCGTTTTTATCTGACAAGAATAATGGACAGTTCAGATCAAGGATGATAAGGCTGTCGGAAAAATTTCCCCTTTGGTGAGTATTACATACCTATGTTGAACCTCAAAGATTAAAAACGTGTTTACCAAGCTTAAAGATAAGTATAAGTTAGTCATTTTGAAAGTAAAATGAGTTACTCATTTTGAAACTCGCTCTCAACTTTATTATCACATATCCATTTCCATTCAATTCCAGGTCAGGCTTGGTACTGAAGCGGGTGCAAAATTAGTGAAAATGGCTATTGTTGCACTCTACTCACTTCTATTTATACTAGGAGTCGGCCAAATTATTCCTTTACCATGTGTTGTAAGTATTGCTCGTGGTGTTTTTCTTTCTTGAGATGTGAGGAATTCACTTCGGTATGTCTGGTATACTAGATTGAACAAGATTGTACGGGAACTAACAAAGAGTGGCACACGATAAAATTTCTCATTTATCGTATCCAGTTCTATCTAGTCCAGCATACCAAACATCCCATGCTATGAGGCTATTTTTGGGCACCTTTTAATAGAGGTGTTGTTTTGTTCCAGTTTCTTTGTGGTTTGACACTACCCGTGGGAAATTTAGTTGTTAGCTTCGTTGAGGATAACCACAAGGTTGGTACAAATACTTTCATGGATGAATTCCTACTTATTTTGAAAAGTAATTCTTGCTTTACTGTCAAAATAAGCAACTTTTCCATTTATAAGTAGGAAATAAGTAATTTATCTAAACATGTTGGCAAACGAAAATTTACTTAGGTTACTTTTAAGCTTAGCTAATCATTCTGATAGTATCTAGTTTCTTGCCACTTGGCTTCATCTTTTCTAAAGTTATAATTAATTGCTGCTTCTGATTATGGCTTTTTAATTTTAATTTCATAGGACAAAACAAAGATTTTCATGGCAAAGTATTATTGTGTGAGATTGCATACCATATTTGGTATCGCTTTAGCTGCTGGGCTGGTTGCAGCTAGGATGTTGGCTAGGACACAACTTCCAGAATCAATTGTCCCTTTGAAGATTTTAGATATGATCAAACAAGGATGATGGTTCGACGCACGATGCATGCGCGCACACATATATAGAACTTGTAGCTTTTTTATTTATTTTTCATTACTTGCTGGAAAATAAATTTACAGTATTCATCTTAGAACATGCATCTCATTTATATCGTAGTTGCAAGAGAAAAACAGTTATCGAGGAATTACTAAGTATTGGATATCAAATGTACCTTTGGTGTATGTTTCATATTTATTATTTGACAAGATTAGGTAGTATTATGAATGAGATTTTAATGCCTTTTTTTTTATTATTGTTCATTACGTAATATTATGTTAGAGAAAAGATAGTGTGGTAGGTGTGACGAAGATATAGATTCGACTATGGCCTACTACGGTAGGGCATGATAAGATTTTTTAGCAAGTGGAAGATTCGACTATGGCTTACTATGGTAGGGTATAATAAGACTCGACAATCATTGAGCATGGGGAAGATTTGACTATGGCTTAGTAGGACAGACAAGATTCGGCAATCATTGAACACGTGGAAGATTCCTATGACGAATTACAGTAGGGAGCGATAAGGCTCAGCAATCATTGAGCTAGTGAAAAATTCAACTATGGCCTACTACATTAGGGCATAGCAAGAATTGAAAATCATAAAGCATGTGGAAGATTTGTGGCCTATTATTTACTGGACTCCGGTCAGGGGTGGTAAAACCTAGCTCTGCCTAGGCACACTGCAATGAAGACTACTTGACTCCGGTTGGGGATGGCAAGGCCTAGCCCCTCCTAGGCACACTGCAATGAAGACTACTTGACTCCGGTTGGGGGTGGCAAGACCTAGCCCCGCCTAGGCACACCCCAATGCAGACTACTCAACTTCGATCGAGGGTGGTAAGATATGGGCACACTGCATATGAAGACTACTCGACTCTAGTCATGGGTGGTAAGATCTAGTATCACTTAAGCACACCACAATGAAGACTGCTCGATCACGATCAAGCAAATGTGTATAACATAGTCAACATAGTTGATCTGATAAAGAATCAATGGCAATCGAGCAAACATGTATAACACGGTTAAAAACTCAACATTGTTGAGCGAGCAAACATGCCTTTTCTCACAAATCAAGCGACTAAGTCTCAACTTAGGTTGAGCATATAAGACTCGATCAAAATTGAGCGTAAAAGAGTTGATATAAATCAATCAATTAGGTCTCGCCTTAGGTTTCGTCAAAGTCTGAAAAAATACAAGCTCTTTGTTGTTTTAAGAGATGAATAAAAAGTGGAGCCAATCCCTAGACCTCATCATTCGTCCAAGGAGTGGGGACTATGATGCTACTCAGTTATAAATACAAAAAATGACCTTGCCCAATTTGGGAAATCAAACTTGCAACCTATTATTTCGTATTGATTGGGTTACCTATAGTGCTAGAGGTACAATTACACTATCCTTGAGTTATGCGACCAGAAACATCGCAAATTGATTGTAGTCTCAAAAGAAGTATCACTCTTATTTGGTTATAAAAGAAGACAAATGCCAGGCGATTTGTTCGTCACTAGTCCACCCCTCAACAACATTTATCTCTTAGTGGGATTACCTATAAATAGAAGGTATATGAAGGTATTAGAGCTTGCTTTCTCTATCTTTAGATAGATAAGTATTATATTGCTTCATTTTTTTTTCTCACTATATACTAAGGCTTCGTTTGAGATTGATTTTAGATCACAATTGGAAATTATTTTAAGTGTTTGATAAACTTAAGAAAAATTAATTATAAAGGAATTCTTACTGTGTGACAACAAATTTTGGAAGTATTTAAATTGTAGCTTCTCATATTCTACTTTCAGTTTCTTCAATTATCTATAATTAAAATACTAATTTTAACTCTAATTAATTAAATTATTTCATTTTCTACTATGTGAACTATACTTTTATTTTGTAATTTATATTTTTTTATGAACAGGGTTTTCTTCCACTGAAAAAATGAACGACTTGAGGTCTAATCATTTAAAGGCTCTCAATTGGGTGATCTTCTTGATAATTAGATGATATTGTTAAACGTCATTACCGTGTAGATTCAACAGAAACGAAGACAAAGAGGCGTGTCATTTACTCTTGGCTAGAATCATACCATAATTTTCAGAAAATGTAGAATTCCAAAAGTGCACTCAAGGTGCCGATAAAATGCCCATGACTAATTCACGAGTCGAGATCTGCTGTCCTAGAAGCATGTCCCTTAAACTGTCTCACCAATTAAAAATGTACACATCATTCAATAAATACAATTGTTTAATGTGTAATTGAATAATGTGTATATTTTTAGTTGATGAGACAGCTTAAAAAACATATATTTGGAACAGCAAATCTTTGACTCTGTCACACTTGTCACTTTAAATTTATATTATAGTACCTGACACTATGTATATTGCTTAAAATAAGTGTCCACGTATATTTACTATTGTGAACATGCTTGAATTAACTTAGGCTTAGATGAGAATAAAATGTTCTTAAAATTGGCAAGACTTTGTGTACGGCTAGCCTTCAATACTAGATGCTGGGAGATGGAGAAAAGTCTTTCCACTTCCATCAATATTTATTTTGAAAGAGTAATGATATTTATAATGAGCAATTACAGTCTACAATAGTCAATTTATGTGACAGTTATGTGGTATTCGTTGATATATCGTTTTGAATAAGATCCAAAACTCTATATTTAAGATGATATATCAATTAATGCTACATAGACTAATTATGATAGTCGCTCACTAAAAATAATATTATTCATTTTGGAATGGCTGCAGTGTCAATTGCAATTCATGACATGTATTTACTTGAGAGTCAAATTCAACTCTGGTTAGTTTTTCTTACCATTATGTTTCAATTATAGAAAACATAGAAAGAAGGGAAAATTAGGTATTCTATCTTCTTTTTTCTAGGATTTGAAATATACTGGAGTATATTAATTACTTTATAAATACCTATTTGTTTGCATGAACACCGTTACTTTATTTTTTTAATTTCAAGTTATTTGCTTAATCAGACCTACTTGGAACGGAATTTTTCACTTTTCAAGAGAGTAAAATAATATTTCTATAATAGAAAGAAAAAATCATGCCACCATTAAAGTCAAAAGTTCTTTACTCTCACGAGATGCTCGAATCCTTCTTTTCTCTTTCATTCCACAAAACCCTTTTAAATATATATGTTAAGTAACTTTCATATGATTGGTATGTAATTGTTCATAAAGAGCAATCCAATTTTATGATTATTTGAAGGTATTCAACAAATGTATTTCTCTTCTCGTTATGTTATCGAATTACAAATTTAACAATATTACTCTACTTTGTTAAATTATGTTGGTACTCCATGGCTCTAATTTAACATTGTTTTCTAATGTTGTTAACTTATATTGTAATGTGGATGCCTATAGATTAATTTCGTACTTGTTACTACAATTCGTTAATAAAATTTATGTCATGTGTTTGGAACTAGAGGTGGCAAATGGGCTAGATGGGCCAACCCAAAATCAAACAGGCTACACAAAAATTGGGCTGGGTTGGCCATGATCCAATTTTACCTGGACCAATAATTTGCTGGGCCAGACCCAGCCCAGTTTGGACCAGGGCGACTCAAAATTTTATTTTATTTTTTCTTTTCTCTTTTTATATTTCAAAACAATAAAAAAAATCTACCTCCACAAAAAAAAAAAAAAAACTCCCCAGCCCCCCTTCATCCCAACAGTCACCAAATCGGAGAAGATGATGAGTTTCTCCCCTAGTAACAGGTATTTCCTCCCGACCAGGAGGAGAATTACCCCCGGTTTGGCCTCCCTGGTTTTGCGAATGATAAGGTTGAGGAGTTGGTGTTGTTAAAAAAAAAATCATAATCTAGGAAGAAGAGGCCGGAGATGTGACACGCCATTTGAACATTCTGGGTCGACATTTAGGATCGAACACCATACAAATCAAACCATCTCTTTCAGGGGATGAAGGCAAGGGTGGAGGAGCATATTGAAATGCAACCATCTTCAGAATTCGCACTTGAAAGAAATCAAAACCTACCAAAGGAAAAAAAACTTTTTAAATGCCTCTCACCATCAAATCAATCCCGAACTTGGTCTCCCGAATAGTCTTGACCTCAATTGCCGTAGCCTTCCTGTTCAGACCGAGCGAAGAAATAGTTAGACGTGTAGTAGAGATGGACTGAAAAGTACAGACGAGATAAGAAGAAAATGAGCTAAAAGAAACAAAAGGTAGATGAATTCAGGGATGCTCACGCCTTTGTCCCTGTCGAATCCGCAAGTTCATCAACATTGACTTTGGCACATGGCGATGATTCACTTTCTTTTCGAGCCATCGTTTCCTCTTCATTTACTACCCCATCACAAATGGATTTTTGAACTGATGTGTTACTTGGAAATTTCTCTTTCTGCGGCTCAAATGGGACCACTTCCATTGATTGGGGATGAAATTTTTAAATGAACTTGTCAAACCCTCGGAATTGCAGAAGAGCTTAACTTATACTAAATAAGTTTTAAATGCCTCTTTTAAACATAAAAGACATAAATACCCTTACTTACTCATGACTGTTAATAGACTATCTATTAACCGACCATCTGTTAACATATGGTCGATTAACAGACCATGAGTCCCTATTGGTCAGTTAACAGACCAAAAGGGCCTGTTAAGGCCTATTAACAGGTTCTATTAACATGCCTGAAATCTGTTAAGGCCAATTTTGTTTTTAACAGGTGTTCATACATGTTAACAGATCCATAGTCTGTTAACAGGTGTTCATACATATGTTAACAGACTATGAGTCAATTAATGCAAATTTATATAACTAGTATATCGCTTTTCTTTGCGGTGGAATTCGATCGCAGAGAATTTGAATGAATCGAGAAGTTGAGAAGAGAGGGAGAGAGAGTTTGAGGAGAGTTTGATAAACACGGAGAAGAATACAGAGAAATTGAAGAATTGAGAGAAAAATAGATATATAGGTTTTTGTTTGAGATGATGAAGACGTAGTGACAGACAAAGAAGTACTTTTTTTGTATTTGTAGCGGAGTAAACTTCCCTACAGTCTGTGATTATAACTGATTTTTCTAATTAATTCACATCAAATGAACCCATATTTGCAGAAATTTAAAGAAAAAAATTACAATTCATACTCAAATTTATACATATTTTTATGATTTATACTACAAAATCTACAATTTCTACCGTGAATTAAAAGAAGAAGTTAGATAATGATAAATTTCTACTTCGAAATGAAATTTCTTACATAAATGAAATGAGTTGGATTCTAACATTGAAATGTGTTAGATTCTAACATTGAAATCTTCTCTTTTTTCACAAACAAATAAATTTGAAATCGTTTGAAATGATTATAAGCGGGGAAAGAGATAATGGTATATTTGGTAATTTACACACCAAAATGGGTCAACGGCCATTTTAAAAAATTAACCGGGTCATCGACCATTCAGCTCCATTCCCACATTGGATTGGTCATTTCCAACTTAAAAGCATAATCCCCAGCATAATCTACTGAAACTTGCTTCCACTGAAACTTGGGCCAATAATTTTTATCGGGCCAGCCAGGCGTAGGCTAAATTGGCCAGGATGAGCTAATTTTACCGGGCCGAATATGACCGGTTTTATTGTGATGGATTTTAATGGGTCGGCCTATTTTGCCACCTATATTTGGAACTCTTATAAATGTTCATTGATAAAGTAACACAGTTACTGAATATTATTTATCTAAGATTATTGTGTACATTATGTAAATTTATAAGAATTGGTTTGTATTTTTGTATTTGAAAATGTATATAATGTATGTTCACAATTTGTCAACTATTTCATAACATGTTTTGTTTTCTCATTTCGCAGGAATGATGATTGATTATATAATTTCTGGATTTTGGTGTAAATGGTCTCTAACGTTTATTTTTTAACACAAAAGCCCTTAACATATATGTTTTGGTGCGTAATTGGTTTTTATTTAATAAAAAATATTAATATACCTGTAATTTTAGTAAGGGAAAATTGCTAACCTCTGTAAAAAGTGCAAATAGGTCTAATACGTTTATTTTTTTATAAAAAAAAAAAATTAAGAAAATTAACGATGTTTTTTTTTTGAAGTAACACTTTATTGACCAATAATATAATAAATTATTTTGTATATTTTACAAACTATTATAAATAACTAAAATTTAAATTCGTAATTATTAATAAATATGTCAAATAAAATTATTATTTTTATTATTGTGTAATTACATTATTTAAAATTTAAAATTTTATTTTATCGCTATAACAAAAAATAAATAACTTTGTTACAAACTTGATGCTCAAACACTTTTATTTAATTGAACTATATGTTTATTAACTACATATATTAAAGACCCAAATATATTATTCATATTTTAATTTATCATTTTATTATCGGTAAAAAATAAATAATACATAATGTGTAAATTAATTTTTATTAGTATTTTTGTTAAATAAAAATATAATAAGTTTGGTTTAATGTTATAAAATTATATACGTCATTTTTTTATTTTTTTAAGCTAATTTTTATTCAAGTTTTTTACATCACATAGCAATTACATATATTTAAAGTACAATAATTTTATATTTTTCTATTATTAAAATTTTAATTCACACGACTATAATAATATATTCAGTATGAAAAATTAAATATTATTTAATAAATGTATTGGATCCATTTGCATATTTTACAAAGGTTAAGAATTCAAATATAATTTTTTCTAATTAAAACTACTGGCAAATTTGTCATTTCTTATCAAAAAATGACAAATAGTTTATAGATTTTTGTGTCAAAAAATAAATGTTAGGAACCATTGCCGTACTGAAAGCCAAGGTTAAGAACCATTTGCGCCAAAATCCCTATAATTTATTAGGCAGAGCTTTTTTTTTTTTTTTGCGATTGACAAATGATTCTTCCTTCACTTAAATTGGTGACTATCTTCAACAATTTTATAGTTCATAGTATATTTTGGGATCAGATTTATAAAATGAAATAGTTGTATTTATTATTTGATATAAACATTTCATAAAAACACCTTCTTTGCATTTGATTGTAAATCTTAATTTATATAAAAATACCAGTATATTTTAATTTCTATTTATATGATAGTGTATATGTGTAATTTTCCCAACAAAGAAATTGAGAAAAAAATTACTTTGTTCTATTTTTAGATAATTGGCTCTGATTTTTCTTCCAGAGGTCATTATTATTTGTTTCGTGATAATTTAAGTTTGTTTAAATTTGTAGGTTAAATTTGAAGCTTTAATTTTTTTAAAAAGTTGTATAGCTACATTTTCTTGTTACGGTAAAGTGAATGAAAATATTTTTAATTACTATTTTTTATTTTTTTTAATGACAAGAATATTATTGTTATCTAAATTAATACACATATCAATTAAATATTAACAATGGCACCAAATAGTCCATATTTCACGAGTACTATAAATTTTTCCCTTTAGTAGGTGGTGATGAACAAGTAGTAAAAGTATTCAAAGTTATTGACTTGTGGACTTGATCTTGTGCCTAGGGCCGCATTGGCTAAAAGGCCGTGTCAAACAAGCTAAATCGAAAAAAATGTAACTTAAATGAAGTTGAAAATGTCTCTTTTATATAATAAAAGACTTAAATATTCTCATTTAATTAGTACTGTTAACAGACCATCTGTTAATAGATGATCTGTTAACAAATCATTAACAGACCACATGCTTGTTAACAGATCTGTGATTTGTCAAGGCCAAAATTAATAGACTACAAGTCTGTTAACAGAACATGAATCTGTTAACGCGAATTTACACATTTTAACTGATTTTCAATTAACATATTTCAAATGAAATCAGATTTACATAAATTCAAAGCAAAACTACAATTCATACTCACGTGTATACATATTTTCATTATTTATATCATAAAATACACAATTTCTACTGTAAATTAAAAGAAGAAGATAGAGACATAAGAATCTCTACTTTGAAATGAGATTTCTTATGTAGATGAAATGAGTTGGATTCTAACTTAGAAATCTCTTTTTCAGCAGATGAAATGTGTTGAATTTGAAATTATTTGAAATGTAATAAGCGGAGAAGAGAAGACAGAACTATATTTGGTAATTTGCAGGCTAAAATGGGTCAACGGCCATTTAAAAAATTTGCCACATCACCCAGCTATTTAACACTATTCCCAATTGCGCCTATAAGGTTTGATGCTTTTGAATATATTATATTTATCTATATTTGTATGATTATAACGTAGATCGATCAAAGTGTTATAACAAAATGTTTATCTAATAATTATATTAAAGGAGACTTGAGAGTTTTGGTGTATCAGTTATGAGAATTTTTTAAAATATTGATTTTAAGCGTTTATGAATAGTTCGATTTTAGGTTGTTTTAGTAGTAATTTTTAAAACAGTCAAACCCATACTTCGAAATTTATCCAACAGTTCTAAAAAAAACAATATGAAGTATGTAAAAATTTAAATATAAATTATATTCAGTTGCAAAAGTTTTCAAAAATAATTCAATAGCAAAAAAATTATTATTTGAAAATAATAGACAAAATGTGCATTTGGAGAGAATAGGTAGAATGAAGTATGTATGATTAGAGGCGTCAATCCGGGTTAGGCAGGCTGGATCGGCCTGCCTCCGATGAAGCCCAGTGACGGCCCGCATTAGAAAAAGCCCGTGCTACGGCGGGTTACGGGTCGGGTCAACCCATCCCACAAAAATTAAACACGAGCCCGGCTCACCTATCGGCTCATCCGGGTCGAGCCCATGTGGGCCGTGGTTCAATCCGGTATGGCTGGAATGAATAAAAAAATTAATTTTTTTTTAAATTAATAAAAAAATTTAGTTACTTATTGTAATTATTAAAAAAATGTTTACATATATAGCAAAAAATGTGTTAAATTACTAAATAAAAAATAAATAACAATGATAAATTCACATTTGTTAATTTTTTAATTCAATTTCTATTTTTTTTATATATATTTAAAGACTAAAACATCACGCATCTGTCATATATTTTACTTTAAATGGCTCTCTACAATTTATAAAAAAAATAAAAATAGGACAGCAGTTAAAGGCCGAATCGCTCGGGCCATGAATAGCCCACTCGGTTCACGGATCGGCCCGTAGTTCGACCTTCTCGGCCTTTGAACGATCCGTTCAGTTCACGGGTCAGCCCGTGGTTTCGGGTCCAGACGGGTGGACTGATGTGAGTTCAGCCGGCCGGCCCGTCTTGACATCTCTATGTATGATAAAATGTGCTTTTGAAGAGAACACACCAAATGTGCACAAAAAATTAGTTATACCAAAGAGTTAATTACACTAATGGTCTCCATTCTTTCAGGTTTGTAACGATTTCATCTCTATTCATTTTTTTAGCAGATATCATCTTTATTCTTCTATTTATTCTCACATAGAGTCCCCAAATCACTATTTTTCACTATTCTAACAATTCTATGACAATTTTACCCATTGACTTAAATAAATTAAAATAATAGGAAAAAAATACAATGAAAACATTGCAATTGGGCCCTTAACATTTTTAAAAATACAAATAAATCATAAACAATTTTATTTTAATCAAATAAGTGTTCTTCCCCCACCCCCACCCCCATATATACATACACCACCATAAAAATACCTGGCTTTGGACCACGACCTTAAAACCCGGAACCACTGTGAATGCCACCTGAAAATAACCATCTCCGGCGGCGAAAATGTCATCTGTGACACTTTCTATATACACTTCCTAAAATCTGGAGTTCCTTTTAACCTGAAATATGCTCACTTCTTGATTAAACGAGAATGCCAAACAGTGTAAAAGCCAAATTCTTCTTCCCATTTCTGCAAAGCCCTTGAAGAATTCAGTTTCTGGGTATTCGCCGAAATTTACCATTTTTCACGAGGACCAAAACAGCTTACAAAGAAAAGTAGTAGGCCTCTTTCCACCTTTTGCGCTCGGCATTCACCAAAATCAGGGCCCAATAATTCATATGGGGTTCTCAGCCCTCTACTCGTGCTCCTACGCTAATAACAATGCCAGCCCCTTCAAAAGAATTACGAACCAAGAAGCCCGAGAGCATAGGAAAAATGGCCTATGCTATTATTGTGATGAAAAATTTCTTCTCGGACAATGGTGTTAATGATCCCAGCTATACGTGATTAAAGATATAGTGGACACCAATGAGGGACCACACGACGCCGAGCACCACCCATTAGCTCTAGGAGATATGATGTCTGAAATTTTCTTTCCACGCCATCGCCAAAACTGAATATCCCTAGACCATACGACTTCAAGGCAGATTAAAGGGTAGAGAGGTCATCTGCTGTGATTCTTCTTAATTTCTTTAGGGTCAGGGTGAGGTGTATGTATGGTGGTGTATGTATATTGCGGTGGGGTGCGGTGGGGTGGGGTGGGGTGGGGAAGAACACTTATTTGATTAAAATAAAATTGTTTAAGATTTATTTGTACTTTTAAAAAGGTTAAGGGCTCAATTGCATTGCTTTCATTGTATTTTTTTTACTTTCATTTTAATTTATTTAAGTCAAGAGGTAAAATTGTTATAGAATTGTTAGAATAGTGAAAAATAGTGATTTGGGGATCATATATGAGAATAAATGGAAGAATGAGGATGAGGATGATATCTGCTAAAAAAAAGAATGGTAATGAAATCGTTACAAATTTAAAAGAATGGGAATCATTAGTGTAATTAACCCTATGACAAATGTGCTCATGTGTGATTTTTGATTCTTGCCATGTTTGTCAATTGATTGTGTAGGATTATTGACATCTTGCTACAAATATTATGTATCATGACGTGCTACAACTGTTATTATCATGAGCTTTTTTATTTGTAGGGTAAATTCAAGATCGGTCACTGTTTTGGTACTTATGGGCTCTAAAGTCATATGCTCAAAACTTAATTCAATTAAAGTCACATTTTAGAGCTAAAAGACCAACATACCCTTAATTGTAAAAAAATGCTAATTGTGATACTGTTTTGTGGTGATACTGTTTTATCGTGACACTGTTTTGTGGTGATATTGTTTTGTCGTGGATTAAAACGGTATCATGAATTAAAACTAAGACATTAAAACAATATCATGGATTAAAATAGTATCATGGATTAAAACTAAAACATTCAAACAGTATCACAGGTTCAAACATTGCCATAATTAAACAGTATCATGGATTAAAACATGTTTCAAATGATAGTGAATTATTATGACAAAGTTTCAACCTATGATACTGTTTCAATCTCTTAGTTTTATTTTTGATACTGTTTAATTATGAAAATGTTTCAATTTCTTAGTTTTGTCCATGATACTGTTTTATTTAAGTAATGTACATTAGTATACTTTGATTCTGTTTAATCCATGATACTGTTTTTACTTAGATAATGTACATTGGTGAACTTTAATCCATCAACATATGATACTGTTTGCTTAAGAAAATGTTTCAACTATGATACTAATATATCAAACTTTATATCTGGCTGGATTTATGGAATTTTTATTGGGTCTTTGTATATTTTTGCACTTCAGTGTGCTGTAAGTGACATTTATAATTTATGCATTTTGTTTCGTTTCAATTCATTTGAGTATGGTTGGTTAAGCTTAAAAGCAGCTTATTTGTGCGTATTTGATCTGATTTAACCATCATGACCGGGTTAATTCATTTCTGGTTCAATTCATTCATTCGAGCAACGATTATGATGCACCAACTCCGCTTGTGATGTGTGATACTGTTTTAGATGATGTCTAATACTGTTTTGACAAGAAAAAATAAAGATTGCCATTTTAAACTAAAGAAACGACTTCAAACGGGTAAAATCTATCGCACGCAGTGGCAAAGCGACTGGTCTTGACCGTCTCGTCGAGACCATTCCGCAAACATATTATAATAAAAATTCTGAGCACGTATGCAAATTCTATGCCCATTTATATTGTAATACTGTTTTTTGTGAAACTGTTTTGTATAATACAGTATCAAACAACACATGACTAATTAACAACACAAATAATTCAATGGACAACTTAATATAGTATTAAGCTGCTATTCTATAATACAATATCAAATTGTTTTTTATAATTCAGTATCAAACTGCTATTTACAAATTTGTTTTCTACAAAACAATATTCTATGATATTGTTTTATTGGAAGGGTAAACATCAGCATTGCCATACTGATTTGTTGGCGGTTTCTCTTCTAGGAAGCCAAACGAATAATAGTCATTCTGTTTCATGCTGGATTGAACATTTTCTCAGGAAGTCCTTCACGAAGATTCACCTTGCCTGCATGTTTTGAGGCAGAAACTAGAGCATCTTCAAGAAAATTTACCTTAGCCTTTTTGCCCCTTATCCTCCGAGCCTCAATATGATAAGCTCTTGCAGCTTCCTTAGCAGTGTTAAAAGTTCCAAGCCATTGAAGTTTAGAAAAATGATTTCGAATCTATAATAATTTTAGATCTATCAGTGTTTATATTGCAAGTAAACCATCAGGCAAAGAGATAAGAACATGGGCTACGAATCCAAATGGTACTACGTTTTAAGGACGTCTCTGTTCTTCCTTTGTCCAGTAACCATTCTGAGTGAGGATCGACCGCTAGGAAAAGAGCATTCAGTCAGTCCAGAGCTCTAGCCTTGATGAAATTTTGCTAACAAAATCCACAATTTCCTCAGTGATTCCCACTATACCATCATTCTCCTCATCCAAATCTTCATCATCATCATCATCGGTATCGTTCATTTCTCTCGAAAACTGTAACAAATTGGAAGTGAATTTCGAGTAGAATAAAGAGAGGCCCGATTTAAAACCCTGAATTTCTTCCAAGTCATTCTTTATTCCAGCAATCATGTCCGCAGAAAGCCCCGACGACGATGTCGTTTTAGTGGAGGAGGAATTGGGCGGCGGCGGTGAAAGAAAGGCGGCCACACCGCGGAATAGGGTGGAAAGATCTTCTTTAATGCCGGCGGAGGGACTTCTGGGGAAAGAGGATACAGGTGAAGGATTGTCATCGGAATTGAAAATTGACGGAAGCCAAGGTCAAGCACTCACCGGAGGTTGATTACAGGGTGATTTTGGAATTAATTTAGAATATTATTGAAAGTATGACTTAATCACAATTTTAAAAAACGTTTTGACCTAATTTGAAATAAGTCTTGTGGAGGTGACTTATAGGCAATTTCCCTTATTTGTAACACAAACTGTTACAAATGTGACCAGGTTGAGATTTTTGGGTCTTGTCATGTTATGTTAACTGATTGCGTCGTAACAATATGTGACAAATGATATGTAATATGAAGTGATACAAATCTTATGTATTATAAAGTGTTGCAAATATTATTATCATAACCTTTAATATAAGTAGCACAAACTGTTACAAATGTAATATTGTTGAGATTTTTGGTTCTTGCTATGTTATGTTAACTGATTGCTTTGATACTTATTAGTAGTTAATGACCGAGATTGTTATTTTTATTTTTTGTGAAGAGGGATATTTTTTTTTCAAACAAATATATCAAAATTATATTTGGATAATTAAAACAGTTATTTCATAATTAAAATTCTACAATCTTAGATTACAATGACTCTCTAGTAATTAGCTTTCACTTATGATATATAATAGAGGTGACAATTGGCCAAACCTAGTCAGCTTAGCCCATTGCCCAGTAGGCTTAGCTCAGTTCGGCCTTGGCTAGTGGGCCAAACGAGCCGAGCCGAACGGCCAATGAGCCCGGCTCTTTTTTTTTTTTTGGATTTTTTTTTTTTAAATTTTGAATATTGTTTTGGGAAAAAAAATGTTGGCCTTGTCCACGAGCCTGGACAAGTCGTCTCGTCTATTTGCCTAGCCTTTTGGGTTTGACTTTTTTTTAGCTTGGTCCATGCTCGGGCTCGTCCCACGACGAGCCCGAACTTGAGCCCATTATAGACTGAGCTGGCGAGCCCACGAGCCACTTGGCCCATTTGCCACCTCTAGTATATAATGTAATTAAAAAATTGGATACTTACACAAATAACCATAGAAAATAAAATAAATTTAAAAATACTGTTATATTTTTTATTATAAAAATACTGTTTTTATTTTTTTGTTACAATTGTTACAAAAAATATATATTATATTTGTTACATTTGTTAGATTGTTACATTTGTTATAAAAAAAAATGTGTGTTACATTTGTTAAAAAAATGTATGTTACATTTGTTACACACATTTCGCCGCCTCTATCTGTCGTTGCCGCCACCATCTCCGCTGTCACTTTCTGTTACATTTATTACAAAAAAATGTATCACACATTTGTTAAGCAAATTTCACCACCGGTTTCCACCACCATTGTCACCGCCACCAAATTTCAAATCTAGTTATACTAATGAAAGAATACAAAAAAAAAAAAAAATTAAATAAAACAAAAACTATCACAACCTCAATTCCAATAGTTTTAGTCTATTTAGAACACCACCACCAACCACCAAGATCCTATTTTCATCTTCATCCACGATGGACCAGATCTGCAACACCATCACCACTTCGTCGACGCCGTCACCAGTAAAAAAAAGAACAAAAAAAAAAGTAATAGGTCCAATCTCTACAATTACTCACTATCGTTGCCACATTAAGTTCCCAGCCACTGATTTGGTTAGGGATGGGAGTGGATTTGGTAATGGTGGATGGTGCTTCACATTTAGGAATTGCGTGTGAAACAGTATTTTTAATAAAATAAAAGATGAGTAAATTTGTAATTTATTAAAATTAAGCAGTATGGGTGTAATTTTCCCTTAAAAAAATAACATTACTAATTAAAAAAAAAAGACCACGTAATGTGCAATCACCACATAATGTGCTTCTATCGAGTTTTAATTAATTTTTATAGTTAGATTATTTGATCAAATATGCCAACTATAATACTACAACGGAGTATGTTTATGGGCCTCAAGCAAATAAGTAATAATTCGATATTTAATACAATACATGTATAATTTTATAATAATATAATTGTTCAAAACATGTTTTAAGATAAACTTTATGAGTAAATCGACCATAATTATATTAGTCCGCACAAAATAATCTAACATATTCATTTGTAAAAAAAAAAATATCAATTGACAAAGGTAAATTAGTAATAGAATACAATCAAAGACTAGATAAGGAAATTTTGAAAATTTGAGATTTGTACAATTAAAGGATATAGAATAAGGGGTAATAACACAACATACTATGGTAAAAGAGAGATGGCTCTTTTGTTGTAAGGACTAAAGAGTGAAAATATATAAATGGATATAAGTTAAAATTAAGTGATTCTCTAGTTATATTCACCAAGTGTACACAAATATTCAATCCCATATTTAATTTCAAAATAAGCATTCAATTTCATCTATAATCTCACGTTCTAATTTATAAGTTAATATCAAAATTTTAAATATTTACTTATTTAAATTTGATATTTAATAGCTGAAATTTATAAAAATAAATTATTATAAATTTTAATAGGTATTAAGATTTAAATAAATAAAATATAAATAATTAATTAACATCAATTTAACTATGTCCGTAGTGTAAATTAAGAATTTACGTAAATGTTTTCTATGATATGCTACTTTTTTTTGGTTATGCGATTAATACGAATTTTAAAATGAATCAATTTAATTCGATAATTTATGATTGAGTGTATTTGTTTATGATAATAATTGTTTGATCACTATTTAAATTGAGCAAACCATTTTTAAAACCAAATGTTATCTAAATTGACATCTCATATATGTAATTTTATTTTTGACAATTTCACCTTTAAATACAATTGACGTTGTAGTATTGTATATTTTTAACTTTTTCTCGTAACATGTTTATATTTTAATATAAGATTTAGAGATTATTGTAAATATTTAAATTTGTAAATATTTTAGTGGTATGTTATACTCTAGTAGTTAATGTTCTAAAAAACGTAAAGCGTGGCTAGACGTGGACGCCGAATTTCAAGTTTTTCGAACCTAGACGAGGCCTAAGCGAGGGCCTTGCAAGGGCGAGGCGAGGGCGAGACGTGATGTATAGTTAAGCGTGGAGGCCGTGCTTCAAGCCTAGGCGAAACTTAGGCGCCGCCTAGAACAATGTTAGTTGTGACATAATCGAAAACTTATAAATGCAGTCAACACTTGCACTCAAGATAGCACCACAAGTGCGCGAGGGACGTCTGAGTGTTTGAAATGCAAAAAGGGCCAAAGACTGAATACATGAACACAATCAAAGGCTAAAATTAGCTAACACTATTGGCATCCGACCTATATATTTGGCAGAATTTTGAAGATATTTGGGAAAGACTTTAGAAACATGAAAAACTTTGTGAAAAAAGTAAATTCTAAGGAATTCCATATGAGGAACTTGTTAGAGCATTCTAGAATAATAAAAAAGTCATAGGATTTTATAACTATATGTCCTATTAAGAATTTGTAATAGATGTCTACAATACTAGCAAAATCTATTTAAATATCCATAAAGAATAATCTAAAAAATAAATATAAACCATAAAACACAATCAATCTTCACCGTCCGTAAAATTATAAAAAGTTGAAAAAAACCTCATTTGTAACCAACTAAATTAGAAATAAGTTATAAGTTAGATACTGAGATTAAAAATTTTGAGAGATATTGTAATATTCTTTGAGACTTTATATATAAAGATATTATGTCTTCGTTAATCTAAACTTTTGACTCTGCCCATGCAAGTAGACCCTAAGAGATTGAAAACAATGGATGTAAGTTCTCGAATTCATATTTTGAATGCTAAGAACCTGGAGACATAAATTATGCCATCAACATGTTTGCTTAATTGCCTTGCCCAGACGATTTCAATTACAACACAATACTTATCAGAAAGTAAGGCAAGACAAGGATGAACAAATTGTTTTTTCCTTCACGAAGCTTAATAATGCTTGTTCAAGGAAATTCACTAATAACATGTAAAGACAAGTTCATAGAAACATCAACATATAATGATATGAAAAACCAATAGGGCAAGGAATAAAGGAAATACGATTGGGCATGAATTTCATTTACAGGTACTTGCCACAATACTAATCGACTGATTATGACAAAACTAGTTGTTAGAAAGTTCTCGACTGCGCTTGCTGGCAGCAACAACCGCGTTCATCAAAATTCCCCGAAAACCAGCCTTCTCCAACTCATGAATGCCAGCTATAGTTGTCCCTCCAGGAGATGCAACGTCATCTTTCAACTGACCGGGATGTTTTCCTGTATTAACTGCCATTGATGCTGCTCCCAGTACCTGTAACAATTCAATAGCTGAGGCTGAATGAAGTTTTGATGCCAAGAAGATAGAATTGAAAAGAACATTTTGTTGAAGACATTGAATAAACAAGGTTGTTGAGGTGTCGTGTTTGAAGACATTCTAAATAAATTTCTCCCCCCTCTAAAAGGGTTCAACATATTTCAACGATTCAATTCAAAGAAATGTATCATATAGCATGATAAAGTAAACATATCCATTGGCTTACCGTTTGAGAAGCTAGCCCTAGTGCCAGATCCCTAGGAAGACCTGCAGCCACCCCTCCATCAGCCAAAGCTTCTATTGCTAAAAATATGTATGCTGGTCCACTACCGCTGAACATTCCATAAAAAAAATAAAGTTATTAGAACATGTCAAATTAGCCCCATCTTTTCGTGTCTAGAAAATATACAGGCTTATATTCACATGTGTGGGGCAGTCACAGTGGGAGAGCCCAAAAACTTAAACTCAATTATGTTAGAGAGAAACCAAAAGCTTTGCATTAAGAATTAACCACAACAGCGAAACATGAGAGAAGTAAACAATACCTCAGGCCAGTGATTGCGTCAAAGTGTTTCTCATCAGCTGTCCACACCTTACCAATAGCTCCAAATAACTTGGAAATTAATTCTCCATCATCTTTAGTAGCTGCAGCCCCCAGGCTAATAACTATGTATATTATAAGCAGATTGTTAAAATTGCATTATAATGTCAGATTCTAAATAGAGAAACCAAAATAGATGCATATCTGTGTAGTAACAAGAAACTCAAAATTAGATTCAACAGAGTGGCTGAAAGGAAAATCTTGAAATAATCTGACAAAGAGAATTGAGATTTCCGAGGGGAAATTATCTATAAGTAAATGGTACTTAATGATAAAGGTGTCCCACATCTATAAGGTGTAACGACAACGGATTTCCCCTACAAGCTATTTACTCAGGGTGCACCGTTAACTTAGTACTATCCACTCAGGGTTGGGCCCCAGCACGGATTTAATTCGCGTCCCTAGTGATTTGAACCTAAGACTTCACCTTTAAAAAGAACTTAAGTTGAACGCTGGTACCAATTGAGCCGTTACATAAGGAGCTAGAAATTCTAAAATGATGTGGTCTACCATTTATTTTCTCAGTTTAATGATCAAAATAATAGTGAGGAACCGATACACAAGTCTATCATGATGTGTTTTTAATTTAAGTGAAGCTCCAAGTTTTCAATCACAGATTTTACTCTAAAGTTGCCAAGTAATATTTGGCATTTACAAGTCACGAGGCAAAGATGAGAGAGATAGGAACTGGTATACCAGATGCCGCGTTGCCAACAGCAGCTGGGGTGTTGGGCATAACTCTAATAAATCGACTGTGACCAGCCCACTCCTGGACAAATGAAGTGTGACATGAGTAAAGTGACTTGAAGATAAATATGGAGTCATAAAAATTACAAAATGTAAAAGCGCAAAAGGACTTTCTAAGTGAACACGAGGCCTATGGTTGGACCTATTACAACTTTTGAGAACCCAGTGAATCTCTTAGGAAAAGAATATGGAGGAAGCCAAGGAATTTATAATAAAGCATGAAAATAAATAACTGTGCCCATAGAACATAAAAGCCAAAAGCCTCGAAGATAATATATACCAAGAAAGTGAACATAACTCAGAAGGCATTCAATTGCACAAACCTGCAAATCTTTTAGTTTAACTCCAGCAACAACTGACACCAAAAGCTGCTTCTCTGAAAGGAGTGACCTCAACTCCATTACCACGCCTTTAACTGCAAATATGTTAGGCATCAAGAGAATAGCATAGTATGCAAAGCAACATCTAAGAAATCATCTTCTAAAAAGTTCAACGGAAGAATTACCAAAAAGATGAAAAAGGAACCAGAAGCAAACAAAGATCTGCTAGATTTTTCTCAAACAATTATTTTGAATTTTATGATGAGCATGGAAAAATGTGTTTCCATCCTGGATACTCTGCTATTAATTCAAGTAAACCAAAGTATCCACATATTGAAATATTTTAGTTCTGGTGGATCCAACATAAGTGTCCACATGGTTGCCGAATGTTTTACATATAAAATGAGTAGTAAATCTCCACAGGAGTTGTTACTCGTTTATTCAAGCTTTTGAAAATAACCTAATTTTTTAATAAACCACACATGATAATTGTGGGCAACAACCCCAAAAAAGAGAAACAGAAAAATAACAAGCTGCGTTCTTCCCTCACCAGCCCTTGTGCAAAGTGGAAAGATGAAGAAAAATGAGGTGATAGACCAGATTTTTTTTATATGAATATAATGATTGTGACTAATTCATGTTACTTGTAAAACATATCACTACAATTTCTACAAATGAAAGTTATCTTTGCATTTAAATAGCTCATCTGAAAAATAAGAAGAAAGAACCAAGACAATTTTCCCCTCTCCTCGTAGAACCTTGATAGATTGAAAGTTTCCAGAAACTAACACAAATAAAGCTCACAGACAGGGGCCAAACAAAAGAAAAGAACGGAGGAAATGGAGCAAATAGAAAAGCTAGAACAATACCAACTTGAGGCTTGACAGAGAATACGATAACATCACTGTCTTCAACTACCTGTCTTTGAGACACACAAGGTAAATGAGAAGACATCAATTCATATTCATGACAAGGTAATAAGAATTTGGAGCTAACCAAAATATTTCACAACGGGTTCAGTCAAAAGAAATGAGCCCTACAGCTCTATCTCAGTGACAAAAATCTGTCATAAGTTTACTAATATTAGTGTGTGCAAAACATGTTGAGGTGCCAGGGGGGTCTTCTCAGGATTAAACTGAAATCAGGGCACGTTTCTTATTGAAGCCAAGAGCATATAATGTCGGAAATAAAATTATCTATGCATGCATAATAGTCGGAAAATTCAGATATTGCAGCAATTTTCCATAGATTTTTCCATAAGACCTCAACTTAAAGCGTTGATTAGAGAAAAATTAGCATTGAAGCATGGCCAGAATAAGATTTATATGTATTTCAACAATTAATCCAATTTCAGTAACCAAAATATCGACAGCATATGACAAACTAAATTTTTTTTCTTTTGTACTATGCACATTTTTGGGCATTCATGCCTCTCTGAGGTTTGCGCTTAGAACTGCATGTAACAACGATGCATTAAACAAATCTTTATCTTTGTAAGAACTTGGAGGAGTTTTTAAGAAATTAACTCTGCAAATTATTAAATCTACAATTACTTATTTGATTGTGAATTATCCAGTACATATTTTTGCATATGTGCAGACAAAGAATTGGACAAATCAGCCAAAAGCATCTAGAAGCAGTACTAGTTTTGGTGAACAGAATCAGAGAACGACAACATTTCCTTTGCCTCAAGATTTTGCTTTTCTGTTTTAAAATTTTACAAACACATTCCGTGTATAAAACATATAAGCCACAAAAAACACAAGTCGTAATTAAATGATAAAAGATTACATACGCAGAGACACCCACACAAACACCCTGCACACATTAGCATAGATCGAGAAACTGAGGATAGTGGTTACCTGACTGTTGTGATCTAGGACTTTGACGCCAAAAGATTCAAAAGCAGTACGACGAGCATTTCCAAGATGTGCAGTTCTAATCTGGGAAGCAGGCAGCAAACCTGATTTGACTACACCTCTTGCGATGCTCTCAGCCATTTTTCCAGCCCCGATGAAACCGAGCTTGTAGGAGTCGCATGGAATCGGTACAATGGTCGTCATTGAGAATTTCTGGAACAAGCTAACAATAAACATCGTGTTAGATAGGAATTAAAAATTGTGTTTAAGATAAAAGCACCAGAAAAATTATGGTAGGTTGCCATTGGAATGCCCTTTCCTTGATTTTTCGTATGTGTTCCGAAAAGGGGAGGCCGGCGGCCGGCGGCTGTGAATGAGCGCAAAAGTGGTGGCGAGTTGAAGTTTGTTTTTTTTCCCCCTGTATTTAAACTGAAAGAATAGCTTTTGTAGTCTAATTTTCTAAATGACCGGAAAATATCATAAATCTCAAAAAATTTAATAACATTTTAATATCCAATAAAAAAATATATCAAATACTCTCACTATCACCGCAAAATATAACTATCATATCAAAGTTTTGATTACGGCAAATTCTAGATTAAATTGTATATAAAAATTAATTGATTAATGTAAATTCTTACTTGAACGTAAGAGATGAAGAAAATCTAAGAATTGAAAGAAAATAGATATTTTTTTTGGGAGCTCTAACAAATATGGGGGAGATTTTTTTTTTTTGAATTTGTTATTTATATTTTCCACTAAAAAGTCTTCTAAATGTCCCAGAAGTCTAGTAAGTACATAATCCCTAAAAGTCTTTTTCAATTTGAATACTCCTAACAACTCCTATAAAGTTTTTATTGAATATCCCGTGATTTTTAAAGATTTTTTTTTTAAGTGAGTGTATTCAATTGAGACTTTTATAGATTTTTATAAGTGGATGACTTTTATAGAATACGTACACTTCTAAATGACTTTTATGAATTTATTGAGAATTAATAAAAGTCTTTCTTGGAGGGTGTATTTAATCTAGACTTTTAAAAACTTTGATTGACATTTTTCAAGTGACTGACTTTGATAGATTTCATTAACATTTATTGACATTTATAGATTTTAATAGACTCCTACAAACTTTTATGAATTTGTATAGATTTTATTTTGAAAAATTTTCCTAAACTTTCACGGACTTTTATGAACTATTATATACTTTTTTAATTACAAATTTTGAATATAAAAATTTAATATCCCACAATTAAAAAAAAATATCGCAGGAGAAAAGTCTAGTAATAATTTATGTAATCGTATTAATATAATTAAATTCATAAAAAATATTATATTTAATTATTGCAAGTAACTACGTCAAAAGTTAATGATATAAATTATTAACTCACTCTATTTTTTCTTTTGAGTAAAACTATAAATTTTCAAATGGCTTGTAAATAAATTCAAAAAATAATGGCATGTAATTCTTTTTAAAAAGATTTTCCAACAAAAAAAATTATCTAGTTTATAATATTTCTTTTTATATTTAATAATCTATAGGTAACATATCATTATTAATCATGACAATTGCATAATAAATAACCAGTACTAATTTACAGAAAAAAAATGCAACCATTATATATATAAAAAAACAAGAATGAAAATGAAAAAAAAAATATATTAATAAAAAACTAATTTTTAACTCGATGAAATTCATTAATAAAATATAATAAACAATTATATAAGAATTTAATTATAATTTATCTTGTTTTTAATGAAAAATGAAAAAAAAAGAAAGAAATAGTTATGGGAATATTGAAAAAAAAATCACATTGTCTCTAGAAGTTCATAGAAATAAAAAGAAGAAAATGAAAAAATAGTTAGAAAAAGATTGAAAAGAAAAAAAAATCGACTAAAGATAAAAATATTAATATTCTTTTTCATAAAAAATATTGGTAATTAATAATGGTTATATTATTTGTAGAAGGAAAAAGAAAGAGGAGAAAAAAAATAGTTAGAAGAATATATTGAAGAGGGAAAAAAATCACATTGAAGAAAGAGAAAAATATTAATCTTGACTCTACAATTTGTTGAAGGAAAAAGAAAATAGAAATGTTGCATACAGGAAAAAAAAATAAGGAAATGAATTTTTTTTTTCCAAAGTCTTTCAAATTCTTAGGGGTGAATGTGAGAGAAATTGTGATATCATTTATTTGTACATTGTGCTTTAAAGTTTGTACATATAAAATGATCTATAAAGTTATTAAAAGTTATCAATATTTTGAATATCTCTGAATTTCGTAGGATTTTAAAATGTCTGAATTGAATATCGCATGATTTTTAAAGACTTTTTAAAAGTCTTTACAAATCTATATTGAATACCCAAGACTTTTATAGAATTTAAAAACTCTAAATTGAATACACCTAAACTTTTAAACTCTATAAAGGTCTTACCAATTCTTAATTGAATACACACTCCTTAGACTTCTGTAGACTTTGCTTAAAGACTTATGTAATAAATTACATTTCTCATGTCAATAACAATATTTTATTAAAAAATATTAATTTTTTTTATAAATTTAATAATTGAGAATTAATATAAGTCACATCAATTAACAAATAACATAAATACAAAAAAGAATTAATAATATTTTAGTAATGTCCAATAAAAAAAATATCAAATATTTCCAATATCTTAGAATAGACGGAAGAGATACGAGAAAATCCTATAATTGAAATAAAATAAGCGTTCTTTATTTTGTGCTCTGAAATCTTCACAAATCTCAAGATAGGCGGGAGATATTTTTGGGATTTGCTATATATATTTTCCACAAAAAAATCTCCAAAAGTCTGGTAAATAGATAATTTTTAAAAGTCCTTCGCAATTTAAATATTCAATGACTTATAGAAACTCTTAAAAAATTTTAATTGAATATACTGTGATTTTTTTTAAAAAAATTCAAAGCATTTAAAAGTCTTTATTAAATACACTAAGAGGGGTGTATTCAATTGAGACTTTTAAAAACTTTTATAGACTTTTATAAGTGGGTGACTTTTGTAGAATTCGTGGACTTTTATAGATTTGTTTGAAATTAATAAAAGTATTCTTTAAACTTCTGTAGACTTTTATTAAAGACTTCTGTAAACTTCTATATATATTTTTTTTTTAAATATTAAGCTAAATTTATATATACTATAATATTATTTTATATGTCCAAATCATCCACAACATATATAATTAAGAACTCAAAATAATAAATTATATTTCTCATTGTTAGCATGTCATTCTTATTGGCTGTGAAATTAATAAAGTAGATTAAATTATGTTATTATATATATACATAAGTATTGATTGATTCATTCTTTATTTTTAATAAAAAAAAATTTCTCTAAAATAAAGAGAAATCATAAAAGATTGTAAATTCTAGATTCATTTTTTTGGCACAAAATTATTTTAACAGTGTTTATAATAATATAAATAACAGACAAATAATGATACACCTATTTTGTTGACCTATTAGCCAAATTAATTCTTAGCTAAATTACATTAATAAAATAATCAAAGTAAAACAAAAGATTTTCAGTACAATATCAAACTATTACCATGGAATAATTTTTAATAATTAAGCGAAAAATTTGACTCCCACTAATATTAATCAAAATACTATAAATTCATCACATAAAATATCTTCAAGTTTTGACACAAGACTACTATGATATCAAAGTTTTGATTACTGCAAATTTTAGATACAATTGTATATAAATTATTGATTACAACAAATTCTTACTTGAATGGAAGAGATACGAAAAAACCCTAGAAGTGGAAAAAAATGGACGTTCTTTATTTTGGGGCTCTGAAGTCTTCACAAATCTCACGGTAGACGAGAGACTTTTTTTTAGATTTGCTATATATAGTTTTCATTAAAAAGTCTCCAAAAGTCTCTAGAAGTCTGGTAAATAGAGAATCTCTAGAAGTCTTTCTCAATTTGAATACCCCGTAACTTATAGAGACTCATACAAAGTTTTAATTGAATACCCTATGACTTTTAAAGACTTTTTAAAAGTCTCTAAAAGTCTCAATTGAATACACCAATACTTTTAGAGATTCTTAAAAAGTCTACATTGAATACCTCTAAACTTTTAAATACTTAAAAGTCTTTAAAAGTCTCAATTTAAATACACCCCCCTAATACTTTTAAAGAATCTTTAAAAGTTTATACTCTCTCCCTCCCAAATATATATGCCACCTTTCCTTTTTCTCTTGTCCCAAATATATAAGCTTATTTCTATTTTGTGTTTTTTTTTTTGTTCATTTACTAAAATACCTTTATTTAATTTGCTTATTTATAACCATTTTTTCCAACTTAATCTTGAAATTGTACATTAAATAATACTCATTAAATAATGGTAAATTACGAAAACTATTGGTAAAATTTACTTTTTCAATAACATTTTTAATCCGTGTGAAAAACCCAATCAGCCTATATATTTGGGACGGAGGGAGTAATAAATACCCTTAAATTTTTAAATTCTAAAAAATTATTAAAAGTCTCAATTTAAATACACATTCTTAAAGTGTCTAAAAATCTTGAATACATCAATACTATTAGAGAGTCTTAAAAATTCTTTATTGATGGCTTGTTTGGTAGAGGTTTTTTTTTTTTTTTTGGAAAGAATGAATTTTTTTTGTTACTTTTTGACTTTACAAATTTTTTTTTAGTGTAAAAAGAGTTGAAAAGTCAAAAATTGTAGACAAAAAAATAGATTTTGAAAAAAAACTCTACCGAACATGACCTGAATATCCTAAACTTTTAAATCATGAAAGTCTTAGTTTGAATAAACTAGTAATATTAATTTTGAGACAAATTTAATATTAAATTTTGTTCTAAAACATCACAAGTAATTTTTTTAGTGCTCAAAGTAGGAAATTAATTTAGTAATTATTGTTTTGAATTTTTATTATTTAAGTAATAAACTTTTAGTACAAACTAATATTTGAATTTAGTTCTAATAATCAATAATTTATGTTGTTTACAGTTTATTTTCTAACCACACTGAAAAATTAGAATTATATTATAATAAATATTTTTATTTTTTGCATCAACAAGTGCATGTTTAGTGGAATTTAAAAATAGTTTTTTAAGAGAATTGAATAAAAATTGATGAAATGTGTAGTTGAAAAGTTGATAAAAATTATAAGTCCTTATAAAACATGTGGTTGAAAATAAATTTAAAAAAAAAATTTAAAATAAATTCTACAAAACATGCTCCATGTTGAAAGTATAAAAATAAATAATTCTGATAAAATAGAACTTAGGAATAGAGATTCATCTAATTTACCAAACTAAAGGGCCTAATTGCATGTTTGGTAATTGACGCAGGCAGAAACATAAACAATGAAACAAAGCTCAAAATCAATTCGTTGATTCCTATGAATGTCGAATTAAATTAATTAATTGTGGAGAAAACTCCAAGAATAATATTTTTCTTCAAAAACAACTGCTTGATCAAATAATAAAAGGACTCTTAAATACTAAACTTCTAGTTGAAATAAAACTCTAATTGATAAATAAAATGCAAAAAGACAAAAATAGACATGAAACTTAAAGAAAGCCATTTTAAACTAACTAAACGACTTCAAACGGCTAAAATCCACCATCAGCAATTGCAAAGCAATTGGTCTTGTCCGGCTCGTCGAGACGCTTCCGAAAATATATAATAATAAAAATTCTGAGCCCTATGTCTATTTCTTTGATAAATCACGATTACGATCCCTTGCGTCCAGATAAGCTAAAGCTAGGTCCTCTACGCCATCAATAATGCTGCAATTATTTTTTAAGTAATTATAAATTGTGAATCTTATTAAATATTAAATATGTAAATAATAAGTGGGTAGTAAATTGTGACTCATACAAAATGTATAGATAAAAAGTATGCTTAACTATTTTGACCATCTTAAATTATAATTTAAAATTTCATAATTTTTTTATAAGTATTTAATTAACAAGTGTATTGCATAATAATAATTTTTAGTTTAATTGAAATTCATACGTATAAATATCAATTAAATAGTGATGAGTTCCATTTGTACTAAAAGTTTTCCCACTCTTAGGAGGTGTATTCAATTGAGACTTTTAAAAAAAATTATATACTGGGTAACTTTTGTAGAATTCGTGGACTTTTAACTTTTAAGTGACTTTTATGGATTTGTTAAGAGTTAATAAAAGTCTTCTTTAAATTTCTATAGACTTTTATTAACGATTTTAGTAAACTTCTATAGACTTTTATTTTTTTAGGTAACTTCTCTTATGTGTAAATCATTCATAACATATGTAATTAAGAACTCAAGTAATAAATTATATTTCTCATGTCAATAAAAATATTTATTAACAAATATAAAAAAATTTAAGTTACCTCAATTTAAATTAATAAATAACATAAATCTCAAAACAATTAATAACATTTTAGTAATGTTGAATAAAAAAATATCAAATATACTCAAAATCACTCTACATTAATAAAATAATCAAAGAACAACATTAGATTTTCAGTACAATGCCAAACTACCGCCATGGAATAATTTTTAATAATCAAGCGAAAAATTTGACGCCTACCAAAACTTTAATCAAAACATTGCAAATTCACCACACAAAATATCTTCAATTTTTTACACAAGACATATTGTGATATAAAAGTTTTGATTACTGCAAAATTTAGATACAATTACATATAAATTATTGAGTACAACAAATTCTTACTTGGATGAAAGATATACGAAAAAATCCTAGAAGTGAAAGAAAATATGCATTATTTATTTTGGGGCTCTAGAGTTTTCACAAATCTCACGATAGATGAGAAACATTTTTTTAGATTCGCTATTTATACTTTCTATTAAAAAGTCTCCAGAAATCTCCAGTGGTAAATAGAAAATCTCTAAAAGTACTTTTCAATTTGAATACTCTATAACTTATAAAGACTCTTACAAAGTTTTAATTGATTATAACGTGACTTTTAAAGATTTTTTTTAATATACTAATATTTTTAGAGACTTCTAAAAAGTCTACATTAAATACTTTTAAACTTTTAAGAGTGCCGAGATCATTCTTCAAACTTTTAAATACTTAAAACTTCTTGGAAGTTTTAGAAAGTCTCTGATTGAATATACCCCTCAAAACCAAACCAAAAAATGGTCAAAATATTTCGATAAAAAAAAAAATGGTCAAAATATGAAAATGGTAATGGCTTAAAGCGCATTTATGGAGATAATGTTGGAAATAAATTACCAAACACGCTTAACAAATAACAACACGAGGTGGCTGGTTATTTCTTTCTATTTCTTTCTTCTTTCACAATGAATTGTTGGCCTTTCCCTTCACGTTAAACCAAGAACCTTTAACGCTAAGAAATCCGTGCACAAATTTCCCTTTCTTTCTTTCATTTTCCATTGGAGAGATTGGAAGGAAAAGGAGAGCAAAATCAATATCGAAATGTGGGTTTTTTATTTGATATCGCTGCCATTAACGATGGGGATGGTGGGTATAACGCTACGGTACTTTGCCGGACCAGACGTGGCTCGCTACGTTCTCTTCACTGTCGGCTACACCTGGTTCTGCTCCCTTTCGATTATCATCCTCGTACCTGCCGACATATGGACCGTACGTTGTTTGATTATGTAATTTTTTTTTTTTTTAAAAAAAGATACATTGTAGGACCTGTTATTGATCAGTTGTGTTTTTCCGGTGCATTTTGTTGTGGTGTTTTGTATTATAATTTTCTGCCCTCAATTCCTGCTGATCTTCACTTTCAGTAGCCGTTACAATAGGAATAATATTGTGGAGAGATATGTACTTGGGCTGCTGAAAATCACAACTTTTGAAAAATATGATTTCTTTAAGAACAACTTTTGTTTTGTGTTCGAGTTTTGATGAATTACCGAGCTGTGTTTTTGAAAACCACACGGTTCAGATTTTGGATTCTTATTTATTTATTTTTTAAACAAAACTGAATGGTTGCCCTTTGATTAATTTTTAAGGCATATATAAATAATCCGTTGACATTTGATTATTCGGGTAGAATAGGCATTTATGGATGAAAAAGAGGTATAATTAAGCCTAACAGTCTCGTGTAAGCTAAATAAATTAGTCTAACCAACTTACCACTAACTAAACTAATATATAAGATTTGGTCCTAATGTACATTTCTGGTGATTGAAAATGGTAGCAATCATACATGTTAATGCTTAACTTCTTTAATAAAACACTGTATGAAGTTGTTTCTTTTTACCTTCAATTTTATTTTAGTCCATATAATTAGTAATATTTTGCTGAAATCAATGGAAGGATTTTATGATTGACATTTCAAAATTCTGAAACTCGAGATCCTGGAAGAGTTGTAGCACTAGAATATACTATTTGTTAATGAATTTAATTTTTTTTGTAAACCTTGTAACATGGCTCTTGTGATAATCAAAAAATATTTGAAATCTTTGGCATGCAGACAGAATTCAAGAACAATTTGTCTATATAATTACAGAACTATCTTTGCCGTGAATATTAATTTGGAGTTAGATCTTATGAAAAGCTAGACAGACTCCATCCACAGTTTCTACTTCAAGGTAGAAGCCAGACCAATTTCTCAAGTAGACTTATTATAAATATTGCCCTGACATTCTCTTCATTTATGACTCCTTTATCTGTGATGAGAGTTATTGTTTGGTATATTAACTCGATATAGACATGACTCTTATCAATCTTTAATTAATAAAATTTCTACTCATGAAATGCTCTTACATCCATCATTGTTTGGTTTGATCTAATGAAATTTTGCCAAAACCTTTTGTACTTCACACAGACAGTTGTTAATCATGACAAGGGAGGAATCTCTTTCTTCTGGAGCTGGTCATATTGGAGTACATTTTTACTTACTTGGTATGCTGCCAACTCTTTTGGTACTTTTGCAGGCCTAATTTTTCCAATAACTCTTGCTTAGCATGCACCAAATTTTCTTGGTGGGTTATCGCCTCTATATTTTTTGATATGTGGTTTAGCGATGTACACAAAAGAGTCTATACAGCTTAAATATGGCCCTTTTAAGTTTGCATTCTTTACATAGTCACTAGACAACAATTTTATGCTCATTCTCATTACGATTTCTCGTTAATTTTTCAGCATAAATAATAACTTTAGCATGTTGTTTTTTGGGTTGTCATTCTATTCTTTGTGCCTTTATCACATCTATCATTTTAATTAGAGCTAAAAAATCAATATATCGATATATTACAAAAATCTTTATGGGTTTGATGCTGAATCATGCAATTAGTAGTAAAAAAACCTGATGCAATAACTTATATTTTTGGTTCTTTTATATGCTTCTGGATGTTGGTTTAGTAGACTTTGGAACCCTGGTGTTTAAGGTAATTTTGTAACTGCTTGGATTAAATAACCACGTATGCTCATAAACTATTTCTCTAAGCAGGGGTGTGGTGCCTATACTTCAGGGTTATGAAGATGCTGGGGATTTCACTGTTACTGAAAGATTGAAGACTAGCGCTCATGTAAACCTAATCTACTACTTTTGTGTTGGTTCTATTGCACTCTGTGGACTTGTACTACTCGTCATTCTGCGCAAGAACTGGTTTGTTTCTCTCTCCTAAAATATTTGCTCTCTGATGTGGATTTTATAATCTCCTCCAAACCCGGGTGTCTAATCTTGGTAATTCATAAGATTTTAAGTGTCAGACTCAGCTACTTTAGTATTCTTAGCTACATAGAACTTCAACTGTGATTCCATGAAGGTGTGACATCTTCATATTTTTATATAATTTGTATCAGCAGCTAAACAGCGTTAAGTCTCATAAAATATTTAGAAGCGCTTTCTAACGGCAATGTTCTCATTCTCTTCATTAGGAAAATCCAAATGTGAACATAAACATGCGAATCGATAGATTGGAGAACTGGAGCATAGGATGCTACTGACATATTAGATTCATCTAAGCTTGGGCAGCAGTCATTTTATTACAGTTCCTCGACATTTCGAAGTGCATTGTAGGTGTAGCTTCAAAAATATCGATAAGTGCAAGCTAGTCTACAAATGCTATGGAGACTATCATCTATAAACTGGGATCTTGTAATACCTATTGAAAAAAAAGAAGGGAAAAAAGGAACACGCTGATAAAATAAGCTTTCGTAGAAAGACGACTGTAATGGGGAAACTTATTACCTCTTTCAGGTAGCTTGGAAGAATGTTGAATTTTTGCTAGATTTATGATGTGAAGATTTAATGTAATCACTGATTAAAAGGAAAGAAAATCTAGGCAAACATGAATATGTAGATTACGTTATGTATATTGTTTGTTTTATGCTGGTAGAAATCACGAAGTCCGATGAAGATACTCAAGCTTGTAATCATTGTTATATACCCCCAAAATTACCCTTGTATTTGAATCCTTAGAATTGCAGGTGTGTATGTTTATGTGCTTTAAGCATGCATGGAAACATGGGAGGCATAGTCTTAGTGTACACATGTTACCTGTAATCACTGCACGGCTTTCTTGGATGGCCAATATCCATTTCATCTTTTTCCCCTTTTCACATTATATCAAATATTAAATTGTACTTGTTGATATGCAGGAGTGGTAGTATTCTCGGTTTTGCTATGGCATGCTCAAATACATTTGGTCTTGTGACTGGTGCTTTTCTTCTGGGTTTCGGTTTGAGTGAAATTCCAAAAGGTATCTGGAGAAATGCAGATTGGACAACCCACCAGAAAGTCCTTTCTCATAAAGTGGCTAAAATGGCTGTCAAACTCGATGATGCTCATCAAAAATTCTCAAATGCTATAGTTGTAAGATTGTCACGATATACCTTTTGTTTTCTTTTATCCTTGAGCACCTTGATATTGAAGTATTTTCAGCTACTCCCGCCTCCTTTTGCAACTTTTCTACCAAAGTATGCTCATTCTAGCAATTGACATCTGAGGATTTCATATTAATGAAAGAGGAAGATAACTTGATAAGAGGCTTCATTTGAGTTACTGAACTAGCAGTCTTCCTTGAGTGCATAGGAAAATGGACTATCTTTGCATGACTTCTTTTAATATGGGTCGCTAATGTATGTTGGGGCAAATTTCACCTGAAGTCCCCTCTCGCAAATGTGCTTGTGTATTTTAGAAATTTTGGGTAAATGAAGTTTCTTTCTATTATTCTATTTGTAACATTTTAATTATTATTGAATTAGGTTGCTCAAGCAACATCGAAGCAAATGTCGAAGCGTGATCCTCTGAGGCCGTACATGAATATAGTTGATAAAATGTTGGTTCGGATGGTAGTTATACTTTATTAGCAGTTTTTGCTGTTCCTCACTTTTTAATATTTTTTTCTTCAACTCTGAGATGAAATATTGATGTGTCAAATTTAAACGCAGCTGAGTGAAGATCCCTCTTTTAAACCACAAGGTGGTAGATTTGGGGAAAATGATATGGATTATGACACTGATGAAAAATCAATGGCTGCACTTAGACGGCAACTTAAGAGAGCTCGAGAAGGGTACTACCGCTATAAAAGGTAATAGCAATTCAAGTACATCTTGCCTTTATATTCATTCATCTTTTTCTAAATCATTCTTAATTCTGCGTACTATGAAGCTATTTTTGGAGTAATCTCACTTTGATTTTCATTTCTTGGTATGTTCCAATTGTGGTCAAATTAATTTACAATTTCATTCTATAGTGCAGTGAGTATATGAATTTTGTCACAGAAGCCCTAGAACTAGAAGACACTATAAAGAATTATGAGCACTGCAGTGCTACTGGATGGTATATGCTTCTTCTTCTCCATTATCGTTTCGACTCATTCTTTGTATTGTATTAAACTCACATATAACCCTGCATATTTTTCTCAAGTCAGCATCATTAACTTCATTCTATTTCGTAATAGATTGCATGGTGGTCACCATTATTCATTGTGATTACCTTGACATTTGGCCGTGCACATATTTGTTCGTTGTACAAATCTTAGAGAATTCTTGGAAAAATAAGAATCTTGTTGCATGACCTTGCATTTGTAGGAAGCCATGAAGTGCTTTTTGATAGCAATACTTTTCAGGGAAATGAGGAAAAAAGAACGAAATGATTATTAATTAGAAGTATAACAAGATACTACTGCTTCGTGCTTCCACAAATTCCATAGCAGTAGAGCATATTAGTTTTCTCTTAAGCCATTCTATCATATTTGTTTTGTCGACTAGATTCCCATAATTTCCAACGATTTTGCAGGAAATTCATTTCAAGCTTCAGACCTGAACGTAAAGGCAAAGTAGGGACTTCTCTCGATGTCCTTGGTAATAATTCAGATTTTCGTTTTCTCAATAATCTGTGCATTCTTTTTGTCAATTGAATGTCTATCCCCTGGGAGTTGAAGTTCTCATTAAAATCTTAGGCCCATTCTCTTTGCGTTTCTGAGTTTTGAATTTTGAATTCATTTTGAATTTTCTGTTTTGAGAGTCCGTTTTAAGATTGCTGAAAACGCGTTTGGTTTGTCATTTTGAAAAACTGTTTTTCAAAATAGAAAACACGTTTTGTTTGAAATTTTGAAAAATTATTTTATGATATTTTATTCAATAAATTTGATTATCTAGTAAAATAAAATAATTTTATGTTAATATATTATCAAGTAATATATACATTATAAAGGTGGTGAATCTTACAATATATATTTTTTTGCTACAAAAATAAACTACAAAAAAATAATAAATTGGCAAAATAGGAAATAAAAAAAATAAAAATTAATGACGTGGATTGAAATTTAATCTTTTTTTATTTAAATAAATTTTTTAAGAATTTTTATTTAAATTACCAATAAGGACTTGAATAATTTTTACTTTTTTTTTAGTATTTTAGTATTTTAATTTTTTAAAATTTTCATTTCTATAGAATTTAATTTTTTTAGAATTTTAGAATTTAATTTATTTTTTAGAATTTTTATTTGAACGCTTATTTCTCCTATTTTGAGTGTTTTAGTGTTTTCCTTGAAAACACTCGAAACGTCCACGTTTTGGGTGTTTTACAAAACTGAAAAGAGAAGATGCCCTTAATTTTCAATTTGAGTTGATCATTTGAAGAGAGTAATGGAAGGGTTTAGAATTTCATTTTTGTGAGGAACTTTGAAATCTACTAAGACATCCAAATCTAATGCTATTGAGTAAATGTTCCTGGTATTAGTTAAAGGGAGATTGCTTTTCCTATAGATCTTCCAATCCTATTACCTGTTCTGCATGTTTTATTTAAAATATCTTGAAATTTGAAAATGGTTTATTAAATTTTTCTTGATCAAACATACGGAATTATCCCTTCCTAATTTGTGTTTACATTGATGATAAAATCTAGAATTGGTATGGCGATGTATATTAAGAAAACAACTTGAGAAACTCTTGGCTATTGTATTGGGCTGCATGTCAGCTGCAATTCTCCTAGCAGAAGCGACAATTCTTCCTAGTGGAGTTGATTTGTCTCTCTTCTCAATTCTTATAAACACCGTCAAAAAGAATGAGGTGCTTGTGCAGGTAAAATTTTCATTTTTACGAGTCATTTTTATGTTTTACCCTCTTCCCTTGGTAAGTAGTCGTTTTGGCGTCTAATTAAGTGAATAATACTCCATGAAGCATCTTTCACATTTCCCAATTGTGAATTGATTCTTCTATTCTCTTAATTTTTATTTCCATTATTCTAAACAGGTTGCTGCTTTTATTCCTCTTATGTATATGTGTGTCTGCACATACTATTCCTTGTTCAAGATTGGAATGCTGACGTTTTACTCTTTTACTCCAAGACAAACAAGTTCAGTCAGCTTGCTTATGATATGCTCGTATGTTTATTTTCTTTTTACTTATTTTTTACATCTTTTAACCTGTTCAATTACTCAAAATATGCATTATCATTTGTTCATTCTTTGATATATTTTAATTTTGACTTTTATAAGGATGGTTGCACGTTATGCTCCTCCCATTTCATACAATTTTCTTAACCTCATTCATCTTGACAAGGATGCCAAAACTATTTTTGAAAAGGTAAGTGGATTTCTCATCTATCCTTTTACTTGTAAGCTCCCTTCATTGCAGAGGACTGTCAATACAGACAATTATTTTTATTAGGTAAGTTAATTTATATCACGCATAAGTGCTTTGAGAGGAAGTGGTTTTCGATCGTTTTTTGTCTTGTATAGGAATCACTGATCTGCACACCCAATAATCCACCAATCCCCTACGAATATTTTACCTAGCGAAGGATGCTAATATTTTAGGGCGGTCAATAATAGCTGCAGGTGGCAAAATAGTCATTAGTTCAGCAGCAACTGGAATTTTCTGCTTTTCAATCAGTAATAAAACAGAACTGCGTCAATTGCAATATAAATAATTATGGCTTTACGTGCAGCATTCCACAGAGCAAATTGATGGATGTTCAAACTTTGCCCCGTCTCTCTCTACTTTTCTTTCAGATCCCATTTGCAAGCTAAAATTTTTATCCTTCCACATTTGCAGAGAATGGGGAATATCGATGATGCTGTCCCCTTCTTTGGAAAAGGATTCAATAAAATCTATCCACTTATTATGGTCATATACACCATGCTGATAGCAAGCAATTTCTTTGACCGCGTCCTTGATTACTTTGGAAACTGGAAAATATTCAGATTTCTAAGTGAAGAAGCTGATGATTTAGATGGTTTTGATGCATCGGGACTGATTATCTTGCAGAAAGGTGAGTGAATTGCATCTTTCTGTTTCAACTTGCTTAATTTGAACCTTCCAGATTTCAGGCAAAAAAATAGCATGTCAAAATTGTTTTATTTGAGCATTTATGTTCTCAGAGCGGTCTTGGCTTGAGCAAGGATATAAAATTGGTGACCTTGTTGTCCCCTTAGCAAGAAATTTTAACAATGCAAGCATAGATCTTGAATCTGGAAGCACTACCACGGTATGTGAAATGCCTAAAAAAATATTTGAAAATATTGGTTAATTTACTTTATCGTTTTTAATTATAAGAATGCAAGTTGTGACTAACTTTCGATTGGTATCTGAACAAGGATCCGCATAAAACAAAAGCATCCACATTTACGAGCGAGGATGATCGGAATAATCACTCGAAACCTCTGAAATCCGAGATGCAGTATGAAATGAGCCGAGAGGGCATCAGCAAGAAGTATGCAGCCATAATAAGATCGCAATCAGACGGACAAGAAATGAAATTGACTACAAAAGAGGGAAACATGCTAGCAAAATCATCTTCCGGAATAGCCTCCACCTGGGAATCAATGAAGACAGGGTTGCGTAATTTCAAGTCTAATATTGACGCGAAGAGATTCATTCCTTTACGCCAATTTGAAGATGAAAAACACTCGCGCGTTTCTTCTTCTGAATCCCTTGATGATATATTCGAGAGGATAAAACTGCCTACTGCTGACCATACGAACGATGATCTTGATGATTATGCAACAGGCAAGAAGAGGCCAGGGTGAAGCAGATGATATATGCACTGGAATTGGTTGCAAATCTTGTTCGATATTTTCTTGAAAATAGGCCTTCTGTAGAGACACGGATCGTACTTTTTGCCCGACTTTCTGCTAAGGTTCAGATTGATAGAGATATACATAGAAGTATACATACACAACAAATATGTAGTACAAGGAAGAGTGTAACTGTCAAATGAATTGAGAATATGAAGACTTGGGAAAGTACAGAATTTTGCTTCAATTTTATACAATATGAAAGTACTTTCAAGAGTTCTGTGTCCACATGCCTGTGAATTTCTTTTAATTTTTATTTGTTTCTCCAAATATATATATAAATTATTTTGCTAGATAATTATAGTTTCACCCAGAAATTAAAGGCCGATCCAGGTGACCCTAGGATCCCTCAAGCTAGGCAAGCCGACATGGCCCTATATGGGATGTGTCGTACTGTATTAAAATTATTTATCTCTACTGGTCATTTCTGTCTTATATTGAAATCAAATAAGAAGAAAAAATTTGAATGTATACTTCTCATGTTATCTCATTAATCACAAATTAATCAATCATAAAGATAATGAAGTAACTCTCGTTATGTAATGTACATGTGTGGGAGCATAAATTCGAACATTGGTTCATACAAATTTGATGATGAGTTTTCCATGTTAAACATCTGTTACTGATGATCTTGAAATAAAATAAAGTTTGATGACTAAAGTGAAACTTTCTTATAAGATGAATGACAAAGTGTTATTTTCAGTAAAAATTTTTACCATTACCTCGTCGAAATCAAATAAACTGAAACGTTCACGTTCGTATTTGTCCATTCTATGTGGTCTTCGTAGTTTCCGCCCCTTCTCTCTCTATAATATATAAAATAATATTTGTAATCACAGAACACACACACGCACAACTTGATCTGAATTCTATCTAAGGTCCAGTTATGGAGAGTATGGCACTGTATTCTCCGTCCGCCACCACATCCTTCTCCCGCCACTCCTTCCACCACCTCCGCCACCGTCCTTCCGCCACCAATCTCCGTCCCATCTCCTCCCTCAAGAACCATCCTCCTCTACTCTCCACAACCCACAAATTCCCGCTCTTCAATCCCTCCAAATTCTCCCTTCAAAATACCCAGAAATTCATTCCCCTCAGCTCCTCATCACCCGAAAATACGCCAGTACTCACTGATTCAAAATCCCAAAATCCTCCACCACAAGGCACAAAACTCATTCCATTAATCCTCTCCATTTCCATAGGTCTCATAGTCCGCTTCTTCGTCCCCAAACCCCCTGAAGTCTCCCCACAAGCCTGGCAATTGCTCTCCATTTTCCTCTCCACCATCGCCGGCCTTGTTCTTAGCCCGCTCCCCGTCGGTGCCTGGGCTTTTCTGGGCCTTACCACTTCAATTATAACCAATACCCTGACCTTTTCTACTGCCTTCAGCGCCTTCACCAATGAGGTTATCTGGCTGATTGTAATCTCCTTCTTCTTCGCCCGTGGGTTCGTGAAAACTGGCCTTGGCGATCGGATAGCGACGTACTTTGTGAAATGGTTGGGAAAGAGCACGCTGGGATTGTCGTACGGATTGACTCTGAGTGAGGCGTTGATTTCACCGGCAATGCCGAGCACTACTGCCAGGGCCGGAGGGGTTTTCTTGCCAATTATTAAGTCATTGTCGCTCTCTGCGGGGAGTCATCCCGGGGAACCATCAAAGAAGAAGCTTGGATCTTATTTAGTACAATCTCAATTTCAGGTTGGTTCTTAAATTTTGTGGGTTCATTTATATTATCATTTTGACTTCGATTCGTGAATATTTTACATAGAGTACCTAGTTTGCAGAATTAAGATACAATTTTGAAGTAGATTGCACTCTGACAATAATTGTACATGGTTGTGCGCCATGAGAAGGGTTCTGACATTGTCGTTTTCTTGTCTATTCTATGGTTTGAGAAGCAGTTTCTTTAATTTGCATATAATTTGGTTTTTCAATACTTATCTGGCAGCTTCATCAGAATAATAATAGCATGTAAATTGTTGTAACGAGAATAATTGTTGAATTGGTCCCAAGCAATGGGAGCCGGGGATGGATCAATGAAATCAATGTATCCTTGTATTCGAAAATGTGACTGCAAGTTGAATTGGGTGGATTTTTCAGATTTTTGCCGTGTTTATCACTGTTTATGCCTTGCTGAAACTTTCTTGGCTTCATGATCACATTTTATTGAGATTACTTTTCCCGTTGATTTCTATTTAGATATGTTCTATTGCATTCTCAATTGAGACGCAGTAAAAAATTGTGTAAATGATTCTGATTCTACTGTAAGCAATTAGTCCTTTCCCGAAATTGAATTCTGTATATCTTTGGTGGATACATCATTTGATAATACTTCCCAACATATCTTGTGCTACTTTCGCTCATGTTTTCTCTTTTGACGTTTTGACAGTCCGCTGGTAACTCTAGTGCTCTTTTCCTAACTGCTGCAGCTCAAAACCTTCTATGCCTCAAGCTGGCTGAGGAACTTGGGGTAGTAATTTTGAACCCATGGGTTTCTTGGTTCAAGGCTGCTAGTTTACCTGCTTTAGCTTCTCTTATAGCTACTCCGTTCATCTTGTACAAACTTTATCCCCCTGAAACGAAAGATACACCAGAGGCCCCTGCTATGGCTGCAAAGAAACTGGACCTTATGGGCCCTGTCACAAGAAATGAATGGGTGATGATCGGTACAATGCTTCTTGCAGTTTCTTTGTGGGTTTTTGGGTAGGTGCTATTTCATACTTTGGTTCTTGCTGATATCCATTTAAAATGAATTGCTGGTGATTTATTGTTTCATTTTTCTACAATAAGCATTGATGAACATTTGTTTATTTGATTAAATTAGGTGAATGAATGACTTAGTAAGATAAGTGTAGAGCTGTATAAATATCATATTTGCTTTTGCAGTTTGTAGTATTAATGACCTTGTCAGTTCTTGTATTTACGTACACATGTTTCTATTCATATATCTTAATTTTTGCCACTTTAAAATGGTTAACATTTTATATTTCTTAGCCACTTCTCACTGGTATTACGTAACATTGCAAGTTCTTTTCATCGGTTTCCCTGTAACTTTCTAATTTGATATGCTGATAATGTGTAAACAGAGATGCCATTGGTATTGCAAGTGTTGTTGCTGCCATGCTCGGCTTGTCAATACTCTTGTTGTTGGGAGTGCTTGATTGGGATGACTGTTTAAGTGAAAAATCGGCATGGGATACTTTGGCTTGGTTTGCAGTTCTGGTGGGCATGGCAGGACAGTTGACAAATCTTGGCATCGTAAGCTGGATGTCTAGTTGCGTAGCCAAATCCCTTCAGTCGTTATCATTGAGTTGGCCAGCTGCATTTGTTGTTCTTCAGGCTGCTTACTTCTTAATTCACTACTTATTTGCAAGTCAAACAGGCCACGTGGGAGCATTGTACTCTGCCTTTCTTGCAATGAACTTGGCATCTGGAGTTCCTGGTGTATTGGCAGCATTGGCTCTTGCTTATAATACCAACCTATTTGGTGCTTTGACGCATTACAGTAGTGGTCAAGCTGCCGTGTACTTCGGAGGTACAACAAATTCTTGTTCCCACTTCTGTGTTAGTCATTTTTTTCTTCTGCTTCCGATACATTCTTTATCGCCCGTCCCTTTTATTCTTATCAAACACTGTTGGTCACTCTTTCAGCGATGTTTTACTTAAGTCACCAAACTTGTTTGTTTTCCAAATTGGTCATTCAACTCTCCTTTCTGTTTCAGTTACTTCACCAAGTGAACTTCTGTTAGTAAAATCAACAAATTATCCGACGTGGAAGATAAAATATCCGACGTGACAATCTTCCACATAGGACAATCCGTTAGTTTTACTGATGGAAGTTGATTTGGTGATGTAATTGGAACAGTAAGGAAAGTCAAGTGACCAAGTTGACATAAAAAAGTTCAATTGACTAAATGAACTTTGTTGAAAGTTGAGTGACTTACAGTGTTTTAAACAAGTCGGGACTCAATTCGTTAACTTGTTATATCCTGAAAAATACATTCTTTTGTTTCTATTGAAAAATTCAACTGACTGGTGTCGTTCCCCTTGTGGCAACAGCTGGTTATGTAGATCTCCCGGATATCTTCAAGTATGGATTCATAATGGCCGTCGTTAATGCAGTAATATGGGGAGTTGTCGGGACATTTTGGTGGAAGTTCTTGGGCCTGTACTGATTTCAAATTTCATGTAAGTAGAATTTTTGGTTTTTCATCTATGGCGCCCTTCAATTCGTGGCACCAAAACAATTAACACAAGCATAATTGGAGTTTGTCAGTAATTGAGCTGACATTTTAGTTCGAGACGTGTCATCATTTTTTCTGAAATTCAGGTGGATTAATTATAATGTTCCGGAAACAAACTTGAATACGATCTGTCATTTTGTTCGTCTCCTCTATGTTGTCATTAATAGCGTTTTATTTTGAATGTTAGTCTCCTCATAATGTGTTCTTATGGTGAACATATTTCTGGGTGATCGGGGTACTGAATCCTTGAAAACGATATAAGTGATTGCGTGTACGTCATTTTATGACAAATGAAACTTCATATATTCGTAGCCATGGGAAGAAGGAAATTTTAAACCAAGACATTGTTGATCATTCGACAATGATATTTCTGTCTTATCATGTTGTTAGGCATTTTTTGACAGGCTTGTTTTGACGTGACTTTCTGGCCTATTATTTGAGGCAACCATTGATTATCAAGTACTATTAAAGCATGCTTCGTAGGTTAAATCGGACACGACTAAGAAAGAGAGACAACCCGGTACAAGTTTTGGAAGTTGTAATTGACCTCTTGTAAGATTGGAATATATAAGTTGGGGAATTTATAAAAGTGGCAAAAAATAAATGCTTATTTTGAAAAATGACATTTTTTTTAAAAAACTTCCAGGAGAAGATATCTACGGTAATTAACCAATAAATAGTTCTAATTATATGTAGACACTGACATAAACATGTATTCATTTTTATTATCCAACATCAACGACATTTTCACATTGAACAATTTAATTAGCCATTGCCATCAAGATTGCAAGACGACAATCTTTAACAGTAGCTAAGTTGAGCAGAAGCAGCATGAAGATAAGAACGAGGTAATTTTGTAGTTTTGAAATGCTAATTATTACATGTTAACTCCTTGCGTTTTTTGAAAATATAGTCAAATAACGAATAGCAAAATTAGAATCAACATTTCAAATACTTTAAAAAAATGTTTTTGACATTTCAATTCAAGTCAAGAACTATTTTCTTTAGGATGAACTGTGGGTTCGACAATTCCGAAGGAAATAACTGTCGAACCGACAGTTTATTCCTAAAGAACTACTTATTTCACAAAAGAAACGAAACCGTGGACTTCAAGTTAGCATACTTCAGATATGTCTCCACTTACTCATGTCTTACTTATTTTTTAGATATGATAAAATCTCAGATTAATTGTATCGCACAGTGGAAACGTTACGAACAATTGTAAAGAATGGAAGTGAGGTGGCACAAAAACGACGCTGATACAAGTCGCAAGTGACATATCTAATGATGAACTAGTCTGCGGATTGATGACAAAGCTAAATGTCGATGACGAGAGGTATACATTTCATCTAAGATTAAGTTCCTTTCACGAATCTTCCGCCAGGAGACATAAATGACGATGATTTACTGTGGTATAATTTAATATACAAAGAAACAACATTTTGTGTAGTTCTTAACAGCATGGCATTCCAACAACATATGTGGGGTTGATGTTGCCACATATGCCCATATTGAAATTCCACTACATCACCAGCTAAGTGATAGACATACCGTAGTGGAATTATCAGTGCACGAATCTTTAGATGCTACACAGATTGACAGCAATGGCCAGAACGAATTTGTTCGTTACATTTGGTGGGTAATTTGCAGCTGGTGGATTTGACCAGAACGAATTTGTTCGTTACATTTGGTGGGTAATTTGCAGCTGGTTGATTTGACGGACATTGAAGTAAACCAAATGTTTTTAGTAAGTCGGAGTTGATTAAAAAATGTCACATGCTTGCTCAGGTGCAAAAATCACAATTTAAGGTAAAGAAATCAAACAAAAGTTGCTTAACATTGTTATGTATTGATGCTAATTGCAGTTGGCTTTTGTGTACTTCAAAAATCAAGTCTGCCAATGTGTTTAAAGTTCAAAGTACAAACGTGTGCACTTGTACTCGTTAGATTTTTGACGCAATAATCATAGGTAGACAACAACTTTCATAATCAGAATACATCATGCAAAGATTTCAAAATGCAGACCAGCCTTATGTTCCAACTGGCATTCTTGGTGATCTTCAACACGAGTTGGACGTTACAATAAGTTACAACAAGGCTCGGAGTTCTAAGAAAAATGTCCTAATTCTTCTTCGAGGATCTCACATGGAAAGTTTTGCAAAAGTTGTTGGTATATTGCTACATGCTTCGATTAAAGAACTTGGAAATAATCACATACAATGAAAGAGACACTGATAACTAGTTTTTGTATTTATTCGTTGCACAAGTAGTGTAATTAGCTCATGAAAGAGTCTATCACCTTGATAAAACATTAATTCGCGCGGCTTTACTTTGGTAATTTATGTTGTCATTTTACAAAAATCATAAGCACTCAACTAGCACACAATTCTTTTTACCAATGATGTTACTCAATAAGGATGTTTGGCTAAGCTTACAAAAAGTTACATTTAAGTCAATTAAGTAAATGTTAAGAAAAGTAAATTTTTTATTTAAAATAAAAAAGTGCATTATCACGACCATAGAAAGTTTCTCTTTTACTGGAAAAAAAACACATATCTTCGTTTTCAAAATTGATTTTTCTATCATATCTCATATATTCTTCAAATTCAACATCTTCAAATTAAATTCTCAAATCCATCTTCTTCTTCATCTGCTACATCATTCTCAAAATTGATTTTTCTCCATTATATCTCATATGTTCTTCAAATTCATTCTACTCAAATCAAATTTTCAAATCCATATTCTTCTTCATCTACTACATATTTGAGTTGTCATTGAATTTGAATCATAACCTACGGTCGAATTCACTACGAAAAAGCGGTAGGAATTAAAAAAGTTAGTTAAAAGTAGCTGAACATCCTCTTTGAAAATGTAATTAGAAATTGTGTTTAAAAGTAAAAAGTTACTTAACCAAACATGTTATTACATTTTAAGATTATCCAAACATGAGGACACCTCGTAAAAGAGAGATTTGTCAATTATCCGAAAAGCTTCTTTTCCCTTGGTTGGTGACACAGTTATATAGCCCGCGTTATTGTCGTTCTCTCTCTTTTTCATCCATTTCCTGTATCTCGATCCTTCTTTGTATTTGTCTCTCCTTTCTATTTTTGTGTCAATCCCAAATTTTCTGAGCCAAAAAATTGTGTTTAGATTTTTTCACCATTGACTGCCCTTTAGCCTTCAAGTGATAAAAATGGCTTCCATAAACTTTTCTTGCCCTTCAACCTACCTTTCTCGCTCTCAGTAAGCTCTATCTCTTCTTTATGCTGTCGTTCTTCTTATTGTTTTAGCATTTCTGCTCAATTAAATGCAAAGATGAGACTTTTAATTAGTGGGGTTAGTTTTTTTTTCTTTTTCTTTTTTTTTATATATGAAAGTATTGTTTTAAGTAATCCAAAGATAGAGCTTTTGTAGATTGATTGTCTTGATGGGATATATGTGATTTTTATGTGAATTAATGATGGGTCTATCTATTTGTGGTAGAAGAAAATTGTTTCTGGCGAAACTCAAAAGCTTAAACATTTGGTAAGAAATACACACTTTGAAGCTTTTCTGTTATGATGTGAACTGTGTTAACTGGGGTTTGAATGGTTATAGGTAACTCATTTGTCTCAAAAGGTTTGAAATAACTTCATTTCTTGATATTACATTATCTCAATTTTCATTGAAGAGATTTTGATAGGTCATAGCTTTTGAGGACTTCAAAAATTTTAATATCTACTCAATCAAGAAAACTCTATATTATTGCATGTCATTACCGCAGTTAGTTTTTGTGTTCTTAGATTGCATAAGAAAGTTGAGTGTCAGTACTTTACGAACTATGCTGTTCAGAGAGGTTCGGTTCCAAGGTCTATGCTGATGTCCATGAATTGTAGTTAACCTTATTTCTATGCAGGGCTTTTAAAAATGTTAGACTATTCAAGGGACCACATTATGGAAATATATATTCTGTTAGTGGCTGCCCCTTAGAGTCCTTTGATCGAACAATTAAGAGCACGGGCTTCAGCATCAAGGCTAATGGAAGAAGTAAATCCATGTTGTTATCAGGGGAAGGTGGCCTCCTTCCACACTCCAGTGGTACGAATGTTGCAAGCAATGATCTCATCAGCGAAGTCTCTGGTGGAGTTGAGGCGCAGCCTGATTCTGTAGCTTTTGAAGCACTTTCTGCGGATATGACTCCAAGTACTAGCGGCTTCCCCATAGAAAATGGCGAATTTGATCTGGACCAGCCGTCAGAAGGTTTCTCATCTATTCCAGAGGCCATTGAAGATATTCTCAAAGGAAAGGTTGGTTCTTTCCATCGATATGTCATTTTACTAAATGCTAAAGTAATCATTAAGCCATCATTTCATTACTTCTATTTAATGATTAGGATTGGGATTGCAGATGGTCGTGGTGGTAGATGACGAGGATAGAGAAAATGAAGGAGATCTAATAATGGCTGCGTCAAAAGTTACTCCAGAGGCTATGGCTTTCATTGTGAAACACGGGACTGGAATTGTTTGTGCAAGTATGAAAGAGGAAGACTTGGAGAGATTGCAGCTTCCCTTGATGGTCACTCAAAAGGAGAACGAGGAAAAACTTTCTACTGCATTCACCGTTTCGGTGGTAAGTTGTTACTTTCCTTTTAGAGGAACAATCAAAGCCTAAACCTGTAGTTTTCTTTTTTCTTAATTTCAGGTTGTCTTTCTAGTATTGCTCTGAATTAGGTTTTCACCATTATTTTGTTGTACCGTGTGGAGAAAGAATATTAGGGCGAACCACTTTTTAACATAGGGAGATACATAGACAGAGAGGCTTGAGATCCTATTGTTTCTCAACTTCACTCTAAATCTGCATGTAGCTCTCACATTAAGGTTGAACCACTATAAATTTCTGTGTGTTTCTGTGCGTGCATTTTTTGTTTTGTTTCGTTCCGTTCATTATTGCTGTTGGCATTGGGATTAGCATTTTTAATCCATAACATATATCAGCTATTTCTCTGCATATAAGAAGTGAAGATTCAAGTAATGATATTTTGAAGTTCATCTACCCAAATTCGCTCTCTCACACAAACACATAAATGCCCACAAATGTAATTGTTTTGCAACACTTTGATGAGATATAAAAAAAAAAAGATATCTCTACAGAAGCATAATGAATGATGCAATAAAAATGCAGATCATGTGACATGTATGTAAAGTATAATATTGTTTTAGGATGCTAAACATGGTACAACCACGGGAGTCTCGGCACGTGATAGAGCAACAACAATACTGGCTCTTGCATCGAAAGACTCAAAGCCGGAGGATTTCAACCGGCCGGGTCACATTTTTCCTTTGAAGTACAGAGAGGGTGGTGTTTTAAAAAGAGCTGGACATACAGAAGCTGCTGTGGATCTTGCCATGCTAGCTGGGTTAGACCCTGTTGGAGTTCTATGTGAGATTGTCGATGATGACGGTTCAATGGCTAGATTACCTAAGCTTCGACAATTTGTACAGCAAGAAAACTTAAAGATCATATCTATTGCCGACTTAATCAGGTAGGTTAGCCGGTTACTTTTACAAATCTCATTTTACCAACATTTTGTAAGTAGTTGTGGTTCATTAATTTAATGACACTGACATTTTTATTGGTAGTTATTATGCATCGTTATGCTGTTCTTTCGCAATTGGTTGTACTTACGATTTCTGATCGTTAAATTTATGTTTATTATGCTAATTTATGGTATTAATTTGCATATCAGATTCAGATCTTTTTTGCTTGCATAATCACTTCATATAGGCTATGCGTGCACTCTTAGTTTTGTTTTAGCTTTAATTGTTGAAGTGATTTACTGTGTAAAATTATCAGCACTAGCGACGATGTGATATTCTATATGGTTTAATTAATATTCGTGACTGATATTACTTGCTATATTGTTATTTATTGTGCTAGACTCGCCCCTTTTAATGTTCCTTTTCTTTTATTTCTGTGCATAACTATAGTTTTTCTCAGAATTGTCTTCTATTTAGCAGCTTGTAAGAGAAGGCCTAACATTGTCTATGATTTGCAGATACAGGAGGAAACGAGACAGGTTAGTGGAACGTGCATCTGCTGCTCAGATACCTACTATGTGGGGCCCATTTACTTCATACTGTTACAGGTCGATTTTAGATGGAATCGAGCATATTGCGATGGTTAAGGTGAGCTAAAAATATTTGCTACTATAAATATTTCAAATTACTTTATCTACATCACTTGGGACAATGGAAATCTCACCAATATGGTCTCAATTTTCTAGAGTTCCACTGGACAAGTTAATGTTCTACTCCCCCTCCCCTTTTTTAAAATTTAATTATGTTTTAAGAAAATCCAACTTACCAATTCTGAATCATGGATACATATTGCGAGAATCCCCCCCTCCTCCTCTCCAAACTTTGTAAAGAGATCTGTTTGTATAAATCCCGGTTAAAAAATGAAATTGATAACCAACATTTAAGGGTTTGGGCTGCTCCTCTTAATATGGTAGACCTTTTAAGATGGAACCTTAAAATTGAGTCCTCCCAGAAAATGCCTCCTTTGGGATAACTCAAGAAGCCAATGTTGCTTTAACAATAAGTCTGGAGCTGTAAAACAGCCTATTATAATTGTCAACCTTCAATTAGGTACACTTTGCTGAAAATCACAGCACAAATGCATTGCCATACGTGCAAAATTCTATGGGTGTCCTATGAAATTGATTTCCAGTAGTAAATTAAATCTTAGAATATGTGGAGCCTTATTATATTATTCACTTATTTCCTCAGCCACAGACCAACCTTCGTGGTGAGGTTGACCGGGGGGTGGGGGGTGGGGGTATTGGGCATTGTATTAGTCGCCCTAGTTTCCAATGTTATAAATAACAACTGAGGGGAGCCATTGTGTATGAGAAAACAGCAAGGTGTAAGATCTCTTATTGTAATACTCGTTCTTCTTGATTGCAGTGAAATTGTTGTGATTCTGTGTACGCGTTTCTGTTTTGTTCCGTTCATTAGTGCATTTGGGATTGGGCATCCGTAATACAAACCACACCATACCTTTTATCACAACATACAAAAGTCAAGTGACATCTTTCTGCTTTGGGAAAAATTTATTTTGATCAAATCATGATGTAAACAGGGTGATATTGGAGATGGACTTGATATCCTTGTCAGAGTACACTCAGAATGTCTCACAGGAGATATATTTGGATCGGCCAGATGCGATTGTGGGAACCAGCTGGCACTTGCAATGCAACAGATTGAGGCTGCTGGCCGGGGTGTCTTGGTTTATCTCCGTGGTCATGAGGGAAGGGGAATTGGATTAGGTCACAAGCTTCGTGCGTACAAGCTGCAAGATGCTGGACGTGACACAGTTGAAGCAAACGAGGAGCTGGGTTTGCCTGTTGATTCAAGAGAATACGGGATTGGTGCACAGGTACTACCGAGTCAAATATGTAGTAGATAGAGAGAGACAGATATCGGGTTACTTATACTTGACCACATAATAATATCAAATTTACAAGTAGAACATCTAAATCGAAGCTTGTGAATCATTGTGCAGATACTAAGAGATCTCGGGGTTAGAACTATGAAGCTGATGACAAACAATCCGGCAAAGTACAGTGGGCTCAAAGGTTATGGTTTGGCTGTTTCAGGAAGGGTTCCCCTTGTGACGCCCATCACGAAGGACAACCAAAGATATCTAGAGACAAAACGTGCCAAAATGGGCCACATTTATGGCTTAGAATTCAGTAACCTTCCTGCCATAATCAACACCACCAATGGTAAACCAAGTGCAGAGAGTCCACCCGATTCTTAATCTGTTTCTATGTTTTTGATGCACCTTTTGTAGTAGAGTAATGATGTTTATCACCACGGGTGATCATTACAAATTTATGTGTCAGTGCAATTGATTGATATGAGAAGATGCAGTGGACCTCACTGCCACATACATTGGCGATGATCACTAGTGGTTATAAATGACATTGTTTTTTTTATAGTAAGGTATTTGGATGGATTTAGAAAGAGAGGTGATGCTACGGTTGCATATTTTGAATTATATACGAGATAAAATTGGAATATGCATTTTGATTTTTTATTTTTTTACGCTGTTCGAAATTAATAAATATCTGATTTTTCATGAGCAACAAAGATTTTGGGTGATTGTTTGTCGAAACATTCTCACATGTTTTCCTTGTAGGGCATGTTTGTTATGTATGGTACAAAATGACAAATTTTAATTTTTTTTCCCTTAATACCGATTAATATCTTTGTCAAACATGTTAATAATTACGTTATTGAAAACTAGTGTGTCTAATTTGTGGGCCTGTAATAAATGTCCACTCCTTTTGGACCTTTTCTTGGTTGAAAACATAATAAATGTATCTTTTTCTTTACAAGCTTAAATTTTTAAATGAGTCGATCCAATTAAGATTACGATTTCGAGTTTGAGTTGTCTTAAACATGTGTCATGTTTTTAACTTTTTATTAAAAATAAATAAGAAATAACACCAAGGTCCAGGGTACCAAATTGGCCAACCACACCCCCGCCCCGCCCCAAACCAAACCACCCCACCCCACACCCAGAGAGATAGAGTAATTTATTAAAACATTATATTAAAATTTTGTCAACTGCTTTCCATTGGTTAACTAACATTGAATTCATCTATTTTTTTATTTATTCTCAGTTAAATGTATTGCTTTTTTTTTTAGTTGTGGCTATCATTTTTTAAATTTCATTTTATTGGTCAATGTATTCTGTTTATTTTACAGTTTTTGTGCCAATTTATGATGTTACTTGATCAGGGAAAATATAAACAAAATAGGGTATGGTAATAAGTAATAACATAAATAATATTTAATTTTGTGACGTGAGAGTTGAGAATTTAATTTTGGCAACTTGAAATGCATGCATGAGCATCTAATACTTCAAGTGGAGGTTAGGTTTCAAGTCCTTTTTCTTAGGTGTTTTTCAATGTTTACAGTACTCAAAAATATTGATAAACAAAAAGACGTTGAACTCGACTATAATGTCTAATGTTGTGCACGAAATCTATTAAAGAATAAATTTCAGATCGATTAAATATCGAAACTATAACCAACATATAAAGACTTAAATTATTTTTATTAAAAATGTTGACTTTTTTATATGGAACTTCAAATATTAACAATAATATTTCTTTATATACTACCATACTGGTGCATAACCTACTTATCTTAAAGAATATATTCATTGCAGTTGTTGTGAGTAGAGTTTTTGGCAGTTGGTGTTTTGTTAAACAACTATTTATTGTTTGACTGTGAATATAAGAAGTGCTATGAATATTAAATTGAGTGTCCGTTTGGCACATAATTTGTTGTGAGTAGAGTTTTTGGTTATAGAGATTTTGACAGTGCAACTTTTGTTAAATATGTTTAATGTTTGATTGTGAATCCAAAAAAGTATTGTGAATATTAAATTGAGTGTCTGTTTGGCACATTTGTTGTGAGTAGAGTTTTTGGTAGTAGAGATTTTGACAGTAGAACTTTTGTTAAATAACTGTTTAATGTTTGACTCTGAATCCAAAAAGTATTGTGAATATTAAATTCAGTGTTTAGCTGCATAATTATAAAAGTACTTTTGTATAGACTTTGTATTTATTTGACTAAACAATAATTATTATATATCTCATATTAATTTTTTTTCTTCATATCTTATAATAACTATTAAAATTTATATATTAATTAAATTGTGATAACACAATTATTTTAGTATATATCATATTAAAAAAATTAACTTATTTAAATCAAACATATAATGTGTAATTTATATTATATTATTTAATGCGTCAATATATATTTTTTATTTTATATAAATATATAAAGTGACCATTTGATATTAATAATTAATGAGGAAAATAAATTAATATTTTTTTTATATATTAATGATAATTTTGATAATTTTAATATTTTATTAAATGTTAATTGCAACTTCCTGTAAAAGTTAAATTAGAGTTTTTTAGAGAATTTCAAAATTTGAATTTTTTTAAAACAATTTTTAAAGCTATTTTTTCAATCAAAAAGTACTTATTGACTTTAGCGGTTTAGCCAAACAACTATAAATTTAATAAAAAATACTTTTACTCTTTAAGAAAGTGCTTTTGAGTTTTAAAAAGTCATTCCAAACACGCTCTGAGTGAATGATTGCCTAACTATAAAAGTACTTTTGTATAAATTTTATATGTATTTGACTAAACAACAAATAATTATTATAAATCTCATATTTTTTTTATAAACAATATTTTTCATTCTTATAATAACTATTAAAATTAATATCTTAATTAAATTACGATAACACAATTAATCAAACATATTATGTATAATTTGTGTTGTATTATTTAACACGTCAACATATATTTTTCACTTTATATAAATATATGAGTGACAATTTGATATAAGTAGTTAATATGACAAATAAATTACTGTCTTTTTTTTTATGTATTAAATTTCATTAAATTTTAACTGCATTTTCTCGTAAAAGTTTAATTAGAGCTTTTTAGGGAAGTTCAAAAATATTTGAGCTCCTCTAAAACAAATTTTTTCAATTAAAAGTACTTATTAATTTTAGACAAACAACCATAAACCTAATCAAAAGTACTTTTTAACCTAAAAAAATCTTCCAAACACACACTAAGTCTGTTCCTAATTCTGAGTTTTCTTTTGTGTGAACCCACAGCCCTCAACTCTGATTCAATATTCCCCATCATTGAATTCCCCCTATTCAGTATTCACCTCTGGTAATCCTGATCAAAGGTCTAATGCCATCCATGACCTTGGAAAAGCTTGTGAACAATGGGCTTTTTTTTTTTTTTTAAGTATTACTTTTTCCTAAACATTTGCACTAACTGTTTGTATTGTACCAGTTTATCTAAAATCAATAAGTACTTTTATACATTGGTAAATTGTTGCATCTAGTAAATCACGGGATACCCGAAACCGTGATGAAGGCAACAATCGATGTGGCTATGGATTTAATGCTTGTTTGGTAAAAAAAATTTGTAAATTATAAACGGCACGTCCTATTGAATATATGAATAAAAATGATGTTTGATTAACTTGTAAACTGTTAAAAGCACAACAATTTGCTTGAGGAGGAAAAGTTGAAGTATGACGCAAAACATAGCTCGAATCCCATCAAGTACTGTTAAATTGAACTTTTATATCGTATTTTGTACAGTGGACTAGACAATATTTCTTATGAGAAATAAACTAAAATCTTGATGATTTTATGTAGAGAGATTTTATTAGAATTAGATTGTCTGAGTATTTTTTTTTTTTCAGATATGAACATATGGTGAATATAATTGCTAAAAAATTGTTGGAAGATATTGTGTTTAATTATGGATTAATGTCTGGTTGAAGAAGAAGAATGTGAAAACAAAATAAATAAATAATGGGTTGAGGTACCGTTGAATGACAGCTTTAAGCTGTCGAACGACAGCCTCAACCATCGAACGACAGTTTGAACTGTTAAATGACAGTTAAATTATAAAAAAAATATATTGTTGACTGTCGGTCAACTTTAACTTTTTTTTTGTTTACCGACAATTCAAATGTTGTTCAATAGCTTAGGTTGTCGAATGATAGTTCAAGCTGTCATACATCTGTTCAACTGTCTTTTTTTTTTTTTGTCATAAAGTTAGTAGGTAGTTTCTCTTGGAAGTAAAAAAATAAAAAAATAAAAAAACTTGTTATTTTTTTTGAAAAAAATGTATATATAACTTTTTGCAACTAAAATTTACCATTTTTACAAATAATTAACCCTTTACATTTGTCTAGTTTAATAATTTGTTCGACTAAAAAAACACAATGAAATCTTCCTACTAAAAAAGAAGAAGCAATTTCATTTTGGACTAATTGATTATGTTGACAAGTTGACAACGGAAGGCTAAATATATTCACACTATATTTTTTTATAATTGCACTATCTTTAAATTGCATAAAAATTCTATAACCTTTATTTATTATTAAATGTATGTCACTAATAATTTTTCATCGCATTTTTATTATCAACCGTCAATTAATTAGCACATATTTTTTTTAATAACAGTCTGTCCAAAATTTTCATTAAAAAGGAGTAATAAGACTCATTTTCTCTCGTACTTTTAAATAAATAAATAAATAAATATTTTTAATTAAATATTTGTCTCTCTTTTTAAAGCATACTAATAAATATTTTAGACGAAAATCATCAGTACAAGCAAGATGTGTTAATGAATAGAATGTTAAATATAATAATTCGATAAAAAAAATTAATGACATAAATATGACAATAAATAAAAATTAACAACTTTATATACAATTAAAATATAGTACATTTATAATAAAATATTGTGTGAATATTACCACCCATAAATTAATCCTCACTATCGAAACAATAATGACATATATGTCCTTGTGTGCATTATTAGGCCTTTTGTTAATGTTGAAATGACATGCAAACTCTCGATGTGAGAATTGACTTATATGCCCGTCTCTGTATTATTTGAGTATAATTAATAAAAAGGACATTTTGTCTTTTTTACTTCCACTTGATTTTCAAAGTGAAAAATACTTTCTTTTTATTCTGTCAACAACTTGAATGAATTGTAGGCCATAAATTTAAGTCATTGACGAAAGTAAAAGAATTGGACTTTTGATTCCTACTTTATCAAAGAAAATATCGATTAAATATAGTTACTTATAGAGATTTTAATGTTCAATAGACTGATTCTTCTAGAAGCTTAAATAGTAAAAAAAACTAAACACGTTCATTTATTTGAATTTAATTTTTGACTGATTCTTCTAGAATTTGTAAAAAACTAAACACTATCATTTATCTAAATATAATTTTTAACACATTGTTACGTATAAATGTGGTAATAAATATGTGTGACGATTTGGAAATAAAATTATGAAATACAAAATTTCTCATAAAATGAATAAAAGTTTTTGTTGACTAAAGCAAACAACATGTTTCATTTGACAAAATTTTAGGTAAAGAGTTTTGAACTTCTGAATCGTTTGACGATAAGGTTTTAAACTTTTCATTTGAGGCGTACTAAGTCTCTAACATTTTAAAAGTGTGCGAACATGATTCTTATTTGATGAAAACTGTTAATTAGCAATTTTTTTTTAAAAATGACCAATGTACCCTTATTAAATTAAAACAAGGCTATTTTTTTTTTTTTTTTTTGATTAATTCAGAACCCCATCGTTAAAAAGTTCAAATGTTGGGATCTTTAACTAGAATATATTTTAAAATAAATTAATAAAGATAATTATTGAAATGCATAAATGAATCAATTCGTAATTTTTTCTGTCTATTTTTCTCATCAAAATGCTAGATATTGTTATAGCATTTGATTTATAAAATTTAATTTTTATTTTTATATTCTCATAATATTTATATTGAGGCAAGTTTTAGAATAATTGAATTACTCTTTTCAAGAAAATAACAAAAACAAAATTGGTATTGATAATAAGATTCAAATTTTGGATATAATTTGTTCATTTATTTGAATTTAATTTTTGACTGATTCTTCTAAAAACTTAATTTGTAAAAACTTAAACACGTTCATTTATTTGAATTTAATTTTTAACACACGTTGCTACGTGTAAATATGGTAATAAATATGTGTGACGATTTGGAAATAAAATTATGAAATGCAAATTTTTCATAAAATGAATAAAAGTTTTTGTTGACTAAAGCAAACAACATGTTTCATTTGAGCAAATTTTAGGTGAGGTGTCTCGAACTTTTGATTTGTTTGACGATAAGGTTTTGAATCTTTCATTTTAGGCTTACTGAGTACCTAATCTTTTAAAAGTGTGCGAGCATGATTCTTATTTGACGAAATCATTAATTAGTAATTTTTCTTAAAATGACCAATATACCTTTATTGAATTAAAACAAGACTATTATGTTTTTTTCTTTGAATAATTCAGAACTCCATCATTAATAAGTTCAAAGGTTGTGATCTTCAACTAGAATATATTTTAAAATAAATTAATAAAGATAATTGAAATGCATAAATGAATCAATTTGTAATTTTTTTTTTTCGTCTATTTTTCTCATCCAAAATGCTAGATATTGTTATAGCATTTGATTTATAATCTTTAATTTTTATTTTCATATTCTCATAATATTTATATTGAGGCAAGTTTTAGAATAATTGAATTACTCTTTTCAAGAAAATAACAAAAACAAAAACAAAAATAAAGTTGGTATTGATAATAAGATTAAAATTTTGTAAATAAATTGTTCATATATTAACTTGATCACCGGCCACCACCAAAAATGTGTATGTTTTTCTCGGTAGGTTGTATGACAAAATTGCTTTTGTTTTTGAATGATAATTTTGATTTTCGTGTACTAGGAAGACTTTCTCATAGGTTCATAATATCTGGATGACATATATTCAACAGTTGTTATAATTATTTGTTGGATTAATTTCAGCAATGATTACTAAAATTTGTTAAAATTTTTAAAATAATTATTGAAGTAATTTTTTTTTATAGTAATTGTCACATAAAATTCGAATAATTAAATTAATGGTTATTCGATTGGTTGGAATCATTAACCTAAAATTCTACGCATCACTATTAAATTCTAATATAGACACAAATATTTTTAATTAGTATGCCATATGAAACAAAAATACCATCACTTTCAAAAAATTGCCAACAAAAGTACGAAATTTCACCAACTGATTGCTTATTAAAGTCGAACAAAGGTGAAAAAATATATTTGACAATTACGTCTTTCGCTCCAATCAACATGACTTTGCCTAGCTAACATACTAGTTAACGTCGGTTATGCCCATATTGGAATTTAGTGACACATAGAATTTTAGGTTAATGATTTCAGTTGAGTGACAATTAGTGTAACTATTAGAAATTTGTGTTACTATTATTACAAAAAATACTTCAATAACTATTTTAAAGTTTTTTAACAAACTTTAAGTCTGAGCTAGGAGTCTTACTTGATTTTTCTTGGTGTCGAGACAGTTATCTCAGTTTTCTTAGTTATCTATGTTATATTCATTGTCAAAGGTAGAACATCCATTAGGGTTGGCAATTGGGCGGGCTCGGGCCGGGGCGACCATTCTAGTTCCTGCCCTATCGGAGAATTTTGACCCCCAAGCGGTGCGGCTTAATGCCTTGCTTGCCTCGATTTTAATTTTTTTTTTTGTTGGGTTAACTGTGATTTTCATTGTATGGCATGAAATTATGAATAATGAAATAGAGAATTAAAGTTAATTCTAAATGGTATGGGTTATAATTTAAAGAATGAATTTTGTATAATATATTAAATAAACAAAATGAAAAAAAATGCAAATCAATGTGTTGTATTGTATTGATTAGAAATTGTGAACCAATGTTCACATCTCGGGTTTTACTCCTTCAACACCCATTTCAGCAAAAAATTAAATTATATATATATATATATATATATATATATATATATATATATATATATATATATATATATATATATATATATTAGTTTTAAACCCGTGCGTTGCACGTGTACATTTCTTCCATTTTGAAGATAATAATTGCTTCAATTTAATAAAGTAACGTGTCAAAAAAATATCTGATTTGAGGAAAAACCATTGTTGAAAATATTTTCAAATGTGAAGTTAAACATCTAATTTTGGACAAAGAGGATAACTTTCTACTTCTTTATAGAAAAACAGTGATTATGATTGAAAACTTCATTTTAATTACAAGGAAGTTTCACCTTGATGCTATTTTTGCATACCATGTCGGAAGTTACGAACGAATGTTCATCAATATAGGTCAAGAATAACAAATTGTGTGCACTAAGCATTCTTACAACTTAAAAACAGAGAACCAACATACTATAATTAATACACACTTAATATGAGATAGAAAAGATTATTGAATCCCATATCCCAATGCAGCAACATGGATAGTGAGTTTTTCTTGAAACTTAATAGATAATAATAACTAAGAATTGTCTTCATTTTTCATGTATCTTCATCTGATTATGAATATGCTTATTTGACTAATTCACTCTTTTTTTTTTTTTTTTTGGTAAAAAAAAAATTTGATTCTTAAACATATGCAGTATTTATTTAGAATAATCTGCAAAAAAAAAAAAAAAAATTTACCTTACAATTCAAAGGTTTTTAGGATTAAAAAAAAATATATAACAAAAAAAAAATGTAAAGTCAAAATGGGCTCAAAAGCCCATTTTGATTGATACGAGTGTTTCTCGACAAACACACACACAAATTTGCTTTTTAAATTTTTTTTTTTGTTTTTTTAAATGTGTGTGGGTGTTTGTCACTCGACAAACACCCACTTCTCCACTTAAAATCAAAATGGGCTTTTAGCACATTTTGAACTTTTTTTTATTTTTTTTATTTTTATATTGGGTGTGTATTTAACAAACACCCCCCCCCCTCCCTCCCTCCCAAAAAAAAAAACAATAAAAATGGACTTTTTAGCCCATTTTAAACTAACTTTTTTTTGTAAATTTTTTAAATTTTAAATTTGGGTATGTATTTGTCGAGCGCATTTGAACCTTTGTTGAGTAACTCGACAAAATAATATTAAGCATTAATCTTATTAAAAAAAAAAGTTAGTTGAGTAACGCGACAAAAACCAAAAAAAAAAAAAAAATTCAAACATAAAAAACATATTTAAAAAAAATAAAAAATAATGTTGTCCAGTATAAAATATTTATAATTTTATTTAATTTTGTTGTTATTAGTTTTTATCTTGTTTATTTAAAGGGGAGAACAAAATAAAATTTGCAACAAAATTCAAAGGTCGGGGATGGCCAATGCTAAAAAAAAAGTTATGAATAAATTTGTTATAAATGGAAAAGGTTGTGGACCAAAAGTGCAAATTAAAAAAAAAAAAAAAAAGATAAAAGCCCACACAACTAAAAAAAGAAAAAAAAAAATATTCCAAATGACTTTGCCGAGGTAACTCGGCAAAGTTTTAAAAAAAAAAGAAAAAAAAAATCAAATGACTTTGCCCAGCAACTCGGCGAAGTAAGTTAAAAAAAAAAAAAATCAAATGACTTTGTTGAGTAACTCGGCAAAGTAAAAAAAATATATATATTTCAAATGACTTTGTCGAGTTACTCGGCAAAGTAAAAAAAAAAAAAAAAAATTCAAATGACTTTGTCGAGTAACTCGACAAAGTAAAAAAAAAATTCAAAAAAATTTGTCGAGTTACTCGACAAACTCAAAAATAAAAAAAAAAATTCAAAAGACTTTGTCGAGTAACTCTACAAAATGAAAAAAAAAAAATTCCAAAATATTTTGTCGAGTAACTTGACATAGTCATTAAAAAAAAAATTAAAAAGACTTTGTCGAGTTACTCGACAAAGTCATTAAAAAAAATTCAATCAAAAGACTAACTCGAAAAAGTCTTGATTTTATTTTTTATTTTTTAATTGTAACTCGACAAATTGTTGTCGAGTTACGCGATAAAGATTTAAATTTTTTTTTTTTACCTTTGTTGAGTTACTTGACAAAAAAAAACAAAAAAATTTAAAAAATATTTTCCCCTTTGTCGAGTTACTTGACAAAAAAAAATAAATAAATAAAATTTTCTACCAAAAAATCCAAAAAATTAATTTTTTTTCCTCTTTATCGAGTAACTAGACCAAATAAAAAAAAAGTTAAAAAATTGTCAAATTGAACTTTATTGAGTAACTCGACAAAATGTTATTAAGTATTAATCTTATTTAAAAAAAAAAGTAAGTCGAGTAACACGACAAAAACCCAAAAAAAGAAAAAAAAAATTCAAACATAAAAAACATATTTAGAAAAAATAAAAAATAATGTTGTCCAGTAAAAATAAAATATTTACAATTTTATTTTATTTTGTTGTTATTAGTTTTTATCTCGTTTATTTAAAGAGGAAGACAAAATAAAATTTACAACAAAATTCAAAGATCGGGGATGGCCAATGCTAAAAAAAAAGTTATGGGTAAATTTGTTATAAATTAAAAAGGTTGTGGACCAAAAGTAGAAATTAAAAAAAAAATTAGATGAAAGCCCACACAATTAAAAAAAAAAATATTCCAAATGACTTTGCCAAGGTAACTCGGCAAAGTTTAAAAAAAAAAAAAAATCAAATGATTTTGCCGAGCAACTCGGTAAAGTAAATAAAAAAAATATAAAAAATAAAAAAATAAAATTTCAAATGGCTTTGCCGAGTCACTCGGCAAAGTAAAAAATATATATATATATATATATTTCAAATGACTTTGTCAAGTTACTCGGCAAAGTAAAAAAAAAAAAAATAGTTGACAAAGTAAAAAAAAAAAAAATTTTGAAATGACTTTGCCGTGTTAACTCGGCTAAGTCAAAAAAAAAAAATTTTGAAATGACTTTTCCGAGTTACTCGACCAAAAAAGCAAAAAAAATTAATTTTTTCCCCTTTGTCGAGCTACTCGACCAAAAAAATTAAATTTTTTTTTCTACCAAAAAACTCAAAAAGTTAAAATTTTTTCTCCTTTATCGAGTAACTCGACAAAAAAAAAAGTTAAAAAATTGTTAAATTGGACTTTGTTGAGTAACTCGACAAAATGATATTAAGCATTAATCTTATTAAAAAAAACAATTGTCAAGTAACGCGACAAAAATCCAAAAAAAAATTCAAAATAAAATAAAAAACATATTTAGAAAAAATTTAAAGAAATGTTGTCCACTAAAAGTAATATAGTTACAATATTATTTTATTTTGTTGTTATTAGTTTTTATTTTGTTTATTTAAAAAGAAGGACAAGACAAAATTCGCAGCAAAATTCAAAGGCCGGGGATGGTCAATGCTAAAAAAAAGATAATATGTAAATTTGTTATAAATTAAAAAGGTTGTGGACCAAAAGTGTAAATTAAAAAAAAAAAAAAAAAGAGCTAAAAGCCCACACAACAAAAAAAAAAAAAAAAAAGGAAAAGAAAAAAAATTTTAAATGGCTTTGACCAGTAGACAAAGTCAAAAAATAAAAAAAAAAATTTTTGAAATGACTTTGCCGAGTTACACGGCAAAGTCACCAAAAAATATAATAATAATAATAATTTGAAATGACTTTGCCGAGTTATTTGGCAAAAAAAAAAAAAAAATAATAATTTCAACACTTCACTTGGTCATGGATTAACAAAAAAATTTTTAACATAAAAAACAATCACCGAACAATATGAAATTTTCAAGGAACATAGAATACTCATGTAGCTACCACATATCCAAATTTGATAGTCCAACGGCATGTTTCGGTTTACTAAAATGCTCACCGAAACATCCTAGGTAGTTTCTCGAATTCATACTATCACAGTTTACAAAATTGTCCATAACTTGAGTTAATATAACATGAAATTATGTGAAACCAAAGCCAATAATTTGGTAACCCATAGGGCTATCGTCTTCAACTGAAATTATGTAAAAATAATTAATATATAAGGTGCAGCAGATTTTTGAGTTGGACAACAGAAATTGCAGTTTAGAAAAACATGAAGTTTAGCAAAACCTTTCAAGATCACATCATTAACGTGTAATCAGAACATGGGAATCCACTAAAACTACCACAAAACTAAGGCCACAAAAGTTTAAGAAGATATTTACACTACTTAAAGTTTTTTGATTGGTTTATAATAGTGATTCCGGCACGTCGATGGCATGAATCTGAAAATCTGCTTAGGAGGTTTCGGTGAGCATTTTAGTATGCCTAAACATACTGTCGGATTACCAATTTTTTATATGTGGTAGCTACATGAGTATTCTATATCTCCTGAAAATTTCGTATTGTTCGGTGATCGTTTTCTATGTCAAAAAAGTTTTTGTTACTCCATGACCAGGTGAAGAAAATTTTCAAAATAAGGGCAGTGTTACTAAAATTTCTTCACCCGGTCATGGAGTAATACAAATTCGTTTGACATAAAAAACGATTACCGAAAAATATGAAATTTTCAGGGAATATAGAATACTCATTTAACTACCACATATCAAATTTGATAGTCCGACGACATGTTTCGGCTTACTAAAATGCTCACCGAAACATCCTAGTCAGTTTCTTAGATTCATGCGGTCGCAATTTACAAAATTGTCCATAACTTCAATTATATAACATGAAATTATGTGAAACCAAAGCCAATGGTTAGGTAACCCATATGGCTATCGTCTCCAATTGGAATTATGTAAAAATACTTAATATATAAAGTGCAGCAGATTTTTGAGTTGGACAAGAGAAAATGCAGCTTAGAGGAACATGAAGTTTAGCAAAATCTTTCAAGTTCACATCATTAACGTGTAATCAAAGCATGGGAATCCACTAAAACTACCACAAAACCAAGGCCCACAAAAGTTTAAGAAGATATTTACACTACTTAAAGTTTTTTGATTGGTTTATAATAGCGATTCCGACACGTCGACGACATGAATCCGAAAAACTGCATAGGAGGTTTCGGTGAGCATTTTAGTATGCCTAAACATACCGTCGGACTACCAATTTTTAATATGTTGTAGCTACCTGAGTATTATATGCCCACTAAAAATTTAGTATTGTTCGGTGATCGTTTTCGATGTCAAATAATTTTTTGTTACTCCATGACCATGTGAAGAAAAATTTCAAAATAAGGGCAGTGTTACTAAAATTTCTTCACTCGGTAACTGAGTAACAAAAATTTCTTTGACATAGAAAAATATCACCGAAAAAAATGAAATTTTCAGGGAACATAGAATACTCATTTATATAGCACATATCAAAATTTGATAGTCCGACGGTATGTTTCGGCTTACGAAAATGCTCATAGAAACATCCTAGGTAGTTTCTCGGATTCATGCGGTCGCAGTTTACAAAATTGTCCATAACTTAAGTTATATAACATGGAATTATGTGAAACCAAAGCCAATTTTTAGGTAACCCATAGGGCTATCGTCTCCAACTGGAATTATGTAAAAATTCTTAATATATAAGGTGCATCAGATTTTTGAGTAGGACAACAGAAACTGCAAGTTAGATAAACATAAAGTTTAGCAAAACCTTCAAGTTCACATTATTAACTTGTAATCAAAACATGTGAATCCACTAAAACTACCACAAAACCAAGGTCCACAAAAGTTTAAGAAGATATTTACACTACTTAAAGTTTTTTGATTGGTTTATAATAGCAATTCCGGCACGTCGACGGCATGAATTCGAATAACTGATTAGGAGGTTTCGGTGAGCATTTTAGTATGCTTAAACATACCGTCGAACTACCAATTTTTAATATGTGGTAGCTACCTGAGTATTATATGTCCCCTGAAAATTTTGTATTGTTCGGTGATCGTTTTCTATGTCAAATAATTTTTTGTTACTTCATGACCAAGTGAAGAAAATTTTCAAAATAAGGGCAGTGTTACTGAAATTTCTTCACCCGGTCACTGAGTAACAAAAATTTCTTTGACATAGAAAACGATCACCGAAAAATATGAAATTTTCAAGAAACATAGAATACTCATTTAGCTACCATATATCAAAATTTGATAGTCCGACGGCATGTTTCGGTGTACAAGAATGCTCACCGAAATATCCTAGGCAGTTTCTTGGATTCATGTTGTCGCAGTTTACAAAATTGTTTATAACTTGAGTTATATAACATCAAATTATGTAAAACCAAAGCCAATGGTTAGGTAACCCATAGATCTATCGTCTCCAACTAGAATTATGTAAAAATACTTAATATATAAGGTGTATCATATTTTTGAGTTGGTCAACAGAAAGTGCAGCTTAGATAAACAATTCACCCGGTCATGGAGTAAAAAATATTTCTTTGACATAGAAAAAGATTACCGAACAAAATGAAATTTTCAGGGAACGTAGAATACCCATGTAGCTACCACATATAAAAATTTGATAGTCTGACGGCATGTTTCGGCATACTAAAATGCTCACCGAAACATCCAAGATAGTTTCTCGGATTCATGCTGTCGCAGTTTACAAAATTGTCCATAATATGAGTTATATAACATGAAATTATGTGAAACCATAGCCAATGGTTAGGTAACCCTAGGGATATCGTCTCCAACTGGAATTATGTAAAAATACTTAATGCATAAGGTGCAGTAAATATTTAAGTTGGACAACAAAAACTGCAGTTTAGAGAAAATGAAATTTAGCAAAACCTTTAGGAATCGATTGTATTTCGTCATTTGTTCCCCATAGCAACTGGGGATCAAAAAGCACCAAATTTGATGACTTATTAAGGGAAAAATGAATATATCTTTACTATAATATATAAGAAGTCAATAATTGCAGCTAAAATGCACTAATATATATATATATATATATATATATATATATATATATATATATATTAAAATAATAAAAGAAAAGAAAAGATGAAGAAGTCAAAAATTGTGGCTAAAGATATTAATTTAATATAAAAAAAAGTGTCAAACGTTTAGGACAAAATGGTGAGATTTGGACGAAATTAGGAATAGTAAATCAATAAAACGACGTCGTGTTGGGTGAAGAGTGAATAGTAAACAGGTGATAGACATTTATATTATAGTAAAGATATATAACCGGGGCGGAGTTGCTCCACCTCGAAGCAATTTTTTCTGCCCCGTACGCGCCTCGAATACTAGATTGATCGGGGCGAAGCGCAAGTAATTCTGCCATCTCTAATAGCCAGCAAGCATTAGTCCAATTCGAAAGTTAGTTAGATAAAACAAGACAGACAGTTATCCACAGTGCTTGCCACCTCTTGTCAAAGTAGGCTGATGGGCAAGCCTCCTGTCGCAAAGGTGTGGGGCGTCAAAGGCTATTGCCCTTTGGACCAAATGGGGCTGAAGTTCGATGCAGAACTTTTTGGTTATTAAGTTATAACAGCTTTAAATGAAAAACATAAACGACGACAATAACTCTAATTGTTTTAAGGTAGCTAAATTCTTTGTCGCATAACTAACCTATACGAATGGTGTAACGACTGTCCCACTGTCTTCGACATGGACAATGTGAAATTTGTTACCACACGATTATGATATAGCTTCCACGTCAGCAAGGGTCCCATCTAAGCCCAGTAAGGGCTCCCTCCAAGATCCATCAAGAACCCTAGTTGGGTCCTGCTAGGGCCTCGGAAGTTCTGATAAAGCGCCCGAAGGCCCATCGTACGCCTTGGCTTTCGGTAGCCAGAAATTCGCGGGGTTCGTGGAGGGCCTCGACACTCACGTGCGATCCATAGGGCATCGTCAAGCTTCGTATCATTCGTAACCAGCAAGCAGCTCGATATGCCGGAATGACCAGAGAAGTAATTAAGGAAAGATTGCGTTGATTTGGCGCACGAATCCTCACAAGGAAACCGAATCGTAATCTCCTAAAATCATGCAAAATGATAAACTCAAAGAAGGAAGATAATCTTGAAGATTGCATGGGTAAGGAAGGATCTTTATCACATAAGGAAGGAGGATCCGATTGAGTATCAAATTGATTTGTCTACTAAATCAATTAGAATCTTGCGCTATAAATACAATGTCTCCGGTTGTTCCAAGGTACGCAATCTTTTATGCTTAAGAATCGCACCTTAAACTCTGCTCAAATCTCTGCCTGCTTGTCTCTCCCACACCCCATTATTTCCACCCCCGTGTATCACCCATATACAGGCAGTTGACTTGATTGTCGGAGTGCCAATGATCGCCGGACCCTTTTTCTCCAGAGATCTTAGTGCCTAACGATTATCCTAGTGTGCAGGTAACATACGAGTTGGTAGAGGAGTGACTAGAGATCTGTTGACACGTAGACGTTACAGGTTTCGACGTCAACAAAATTGAATTCTCCATGAAGATGCGGAATATCAACGGCTAGACGGTAAGACCTGTGCACCTTAATCGTTGATGAAATTAATCTATTATTTATTAAATCTTTCCAGATTGAAGATAAACAAAACTCGAGTTCTGTTATTTTCAATTATTTATTACATGAGTTCTGTTATTTTCAATTATTTATTACATTTTGCATATATGTCAAGTACTTACAATATTTTTTCAGTTAAATTACTGCTCATGTACTCACTAGTCGATTTAACATATTTGGTGATGTGTGTAAAAGGTAAGACTTATGCAAATTAGACTGAGATGATATTAATAAGCTAAAAAAATTTCACTTTCACGTAGATTTTGGTTTCGTGCTACTTAGTCAGATGTTTTATGTCTCTAGTTAAAATCGAGTGTGGAAAAAATTTCACTTTCACGTAGATGTTTTATGTCTCTAGTTAAAATCTCATCAATCTCGTTAAACACTTCAATAAAATTGTTAAATTTGATAATTACATATAGATAAAAAGGGACTTAACTAATAGGGGTCTCCTCAACTCAGATTTTAATAAATTTCTTAATATTTATAAATTTTTATAAATTTCATGGAATTTAATAGAATTTGACATATTTGATAAAATTTTAATAGATTTCTATATCATAGATTTTAATAGATTTCTATATCATAGATTTTAATAGATTCTCATGGATTTCATTGAATTTGTGGTCTTTTTATTAAAAATTATATTTTCATCTCCTCAATTGTGTCAATTGTAAATTTTGAAAAAATTTTAAAATTTCATCATAACATTTCAAATCTATTTTTTTTAAAAACTAAATTATGTCTTGACGAGAAACTTGCTCTAAAATTAATGTTGACAAGTAAACTCACCATAAAAGCACAATTTATTTTTTTATTTTTTAAAAATAGACTAATAGCCAAAAAAAAAAAAAAAAAGGACAACTAATTCATAATATATTGATACATATAATTTATATTATAAATATTAAAAATGAGTATCGAAACGTTTTAACTTTTAAAGAATTCTAAATTATAGAAGTTAATAGAGTTCGTATTTGTAATTTTTTTTAACCATAACCACTCATTGTGCATAAACGGATTATTATTATTTTTTTAAAAAAGCTAAGAAAATAGTATAATGTCTGACTAGATCACTAAAAAAATAACATTGTGATTAAAAAATAAAATTCATAACATTATCGTACGTTAAAAGAAATTCCTAACTTTATCATTTTAAACAAAAAATTCATAAAGTTGGAAATATGTGCATCGTTTTGAGAAAAACGGAATAAAGACGTGAATAATTACAAATTGGTATAAAAGAGTTTCAGTAAAATTTTATGTGAAAGTTGAGAGGTTTGTGAGAGAAAGAAAGAAAAAAAAGTCAATTTATACAAAATAGTTTCAGCAAAATCGTATGTGAAAAGTGAGATGTTAGAGAGAGAGAGAGAGAGAGAGAGAGAGAGGGAGGGGGGGAGAGAGAGAAATCAATTGAAATTTTGAGGTTTGGAACAAAAATTGTTAGAATTTTTAGTAGTTATAATTATAGTTCCAAATCTATTGAAATCTGTCAAAATCCATTAATTAATGAAATCTTTAGAAATTCACTAGTTATTGAGGACACCTAGATTTCTTAAGAATCTATTTAAATCCGAGTTGGGGATACCTAAATTTCAATGAATTCTATTAAAATTTGAGTTGAGGACACCTAAATTTATGTGAATTTTTCAAATTCATTCAAATATGAGTTGAGGACACCCCCCTAAAATAATTTTGTGAGTTCGTGACTAAAGTGACACATTTTAAAGGAAATTTGACGCAAATGATCTCTTACGTATGTGTAAAATAAATTTTTAAATTTTTTTATTTTATTATATTATTTTAGAATTGATAAATTTGCTCCAACTACTGAAGTGGAGTGTAAACGTCCACACGCAAAACTAATGTATATTTTTGACATATTTCTTCCAAAAAAATATAGATTTGAGACTTCATCGTAAAAAATAAAAAATTAAAGGCCATTTGTACCAATTTATCTATTTTAAGGGCATGTTCGATTCCTTTTTTTTTTTTTTTTTTTCAAAAAATCTTATTTTTGCCTAATTTTTTTTAATTTTTCAAAATTTTTATACAATAAAAAAATTTGAAAAGTAAAAAAAGATGAGCAAAAAAACCAATTTTTTGAAAAAAAAAAATTTACACCGAACAAACCCCCCCTAAATGTTGGTAAGTTTGGCGGCCAAGAGAGTTTAGAGAACTTAGAACTATTTCCACTCAAAATCTCTATTTCCACTCAAAATCTCTATTTCATTTCTATCCTATTTTCAACACATGTGAATTGACCTCCCTCTCCCTCTCCCTCTCTATATATAACATTCATCCATCTCCCATTCCCACCCCCCCACCACCCCCCACCCCCCCACACACACACACACACACACACACATCTATAGAGAGAGATAGAGAGATGGCAGGCGTCAAAGTTCTTGCAGAGTCTTCTGTTGTTCACAAGTCTGTCCCATCTAAATTTAACTTTGTGAATGAACGAACTGCTTCAAATTCTGATTTAATCCCCATCATTGATTTTTCCTTCCTCACCTCTGGTCATCCTGATCAAAGGTACAAATTCATCCAAGAACTTGGCAAAGCTTGCCAAGAATGGGGTTTTTTCATTGTACGACTCGCCGCCACCCATTTATAAATAATTGTTCACGTGTTGGTTTCTTTATGGATGTGTTATAAAGGATATAATTAAAATAATTTTTTTCCTTAATTGCTTGATCTTTTAGATAAAGTGATTGAATTAAATGTTTGGTGTTATCGCAGCTTGTAAACCACGGAATACCAGAAAACGACATGAATGCCATGTTCGAAGCTGCTACGGAGTTTGTTGGAAATTGGTTTAAAATGTCAAGAAATTGACCAAGTGTTTAAAAAGAACTAAAGTGGCTTTGTGTTAATTTGACCAAAATATACAAGACCCAATCTAATCTGTTTAGGTAAGGTAGTTTGCCATTTCGCCGCTTCGGAGCGTCGAAACAGGGATCGACATGTCTGGTTAGGTCGCAGGGTCAAGGGGGGCAGCGCCCCTCGTGGGAGTTTCGGGGGCACCGCCCCCAAAAGAGAATTCAAATTTCTCTACATGTGTTGAAGGGTAATTTTTGGTATTTCGAAATCAATATCGAATGAATAAGAAATTACGTAAAAGGACAAAATCGGGTTAAAGTTTGATCATGTGATCGCATGGGTATTTCAAACTGCGATCGTAACTTGTCTAAATTTTAAGCAGAACGTATTTTGGTCTTACCATGCGATCACAAGAAATAAAGTCTTGCAATCGCATGGTTAAACTGGATTAAGTTTTGTTTTCAAATTTGTACCTTGCGATTGTAGCATGGTAAAACCATGCGATCGCATAGGTTTACGCGAGCAGACATGTCCTTTTGAAGTGTTGTACGATTTGGCTCCATACCATTTCGTTTTCAACCGATCTTCTTCGATAAAAAGGACCATTGGACGTCCTTTTTGATAGAGAATTGATATGCAAAACAATCCACTTCATATATTTCATCTTTTGAACCAAAATTCTTGCATTTGTTACTTGAAATTCTGGTTTTTCATTTCATTTTCATATTTAGAGTACAAAAACCATTTCTGGTTCGTTGTGCTTGTGTTTTGAAGTGCTACAAACACAAGCAGAAGTCGTTGTATCTTGAGAGTCGATAGCCATAAACCGTAGACATCGTTGCTGAACAAATTTGACTTAAGGACAAAGTATTCAACACTTGTCTCTAATCAAATGAAAAAGACAAAAATATCATTAGTTTTAATTATAAAAACAAAATTGAAATATATAAATCATAATATGTCAACTTAATTTATTTTAAATAATATTCAACCTTGGAATTATTTTTCATCTTGGATCATCATTTGTTCCAAGAGGGGTTTTCCATTGACTTGAGACTTCGTCAGTTGTTTTTCAATATATTCCGTATACTTCATCGGAAGATAGGAAGCACGGCCATCTCTTGCCACCAACGGCTGAGCAGGGCCGACAATGGCGTCCGGTGATGGACCATTGGCTACAACAATTGAAATCCTTGTCTTCTCGTTATTTAAAACGGCTCTATGCTTCACACTCTTGCACCTCCCATTGCTAAATATCTGTCCAAGTCTCATTCATTATCAGTTTTTCTTAATCCATTATATTAATGTTCGGGTATATTAGAAAAAAAAACGTAAGTAATTAATGTAACAATTAAATTTTCTTCATCTGTGTGATAATAGAAATAAGTCTATTTTTATGGGACGAAGAGAGTATAATTTACCTCAAGCTGATCAGCGGTGTTAACAAGAATAGAATTCTGAGGTGAATTAACATTAAACCAATCTCCATTGTGTTGAATCTGTAAACCAGCCACACCATTATGTATCAGAAATGTCAAAAGTCCATGATCTGTGTGTGGTGGAATGCCAATTGCTCGATCCGGTTCAGGACAAGGTGGATACAAATTTGCAGCAAATAATTGAAATAATGACTCCAAATTTAGGGTTTCTTCCATGTAGCCTTTCTCCAATTCTAGGGTTTCTGATATTGCTTCAAGTAATGCCCTGGCTAATTTCCTTGTCCTTTCGCTGTAAATCAGTAAAGCTTCCCTGTAATAATAGTGGGAGAAGAGTAAATCTATCTAAGTATTGGTGTCTTCGACTCAACACTATTGAGTCTTGGAGTTTTATCTTAAAATATGTCAGCTCTCTTAACGTGCTGCTGAGATGGTGTCTCGTTTGAGAACTGCTCATTTGAGATTTTAGCTGGATCAAATTGCTATATTACCTCAAAATATCGGGTTTAAGAGGACAATGAAATTCAGGATGGACGTAGAGCTTAAGGTAATCCCTCCATAAGGTGAATGTGTGGTTTGAGGTATCTTTGACGTTGAAATTCCCACACTTTATGGGATCAGAAACATTCTTCGGTTCATACTGCCGCTTTTCCTCCGCCGGCATATTGAAAAACTCCGTAGCAGCTTCAAACATGGCCTTCATGTCGTTTTCTGGTATTCCGTGATTTACAAGCTGCGACATCACCAAACAGTTAATTCAATCACTTTATCTAAAAGTTTAAACTATTACAAATAAAATTATATCCTTAACACGTCCATTAAAACAATTTTTTTATAAATGAGTGGCGGTGAGAGAAGATAAACTAAAATATTTGGAGATAAAGGTTAGATTCCTACAATGAAAAAACCCCATTCTTGGCAAGCTTTGCCAAGTTCTTGGATGAATTTGGACCTTTGATCAGGATGACCAGAAGTGAGTAAGGAAAAATCAATGATGGGGATTGAATCAGAGTTTGAAGCAGTTCGTTCGTTCTCAAAGTTAAATTTAGATGGGACAGACTTGAGATCAACAGAAGACTCTGAAAGTACTTTGACACTGGCCATCTCTCCCTATAGATTTATGTGTGTGTGTGGAAATGGGAAATGGATGAATGTTATATATAGAGAGGGAGAGGGAGAGGGAGAGGATGAGACCATGGGTCAATTCACATCTGTGTCATCTTATAAGAGAACTTAGATTTTGTACATCACAATCTGGAAAGATTTAATAAATAATTCTAACAACTGTTGAATATGTGTCATCAAGATATTATGAACATATGAGAAAGACTTCCAAGTACAAAAAATTCAAAATTATCATTCAACAACAAAAACAATTTTGTCATACAACCTACCAAGAAAAACAAACACGTTTTTGGTTGTGGCCAGTGATCGGTTTTCTAAATTAATTATTACGAGATAGTCAATAATCGGTAATCAAGTTAATATGAACAAATTATATCCAAATTTTGAATCTTATTGATCAATACCAACTTTATTTTTGTTTTTTATTTTTTTTTATTATCTTGAAAAGAGTAATTCAAATTTTTTCTAAAACTTACCTCAATATAAATGTTATTAGAATAAGAAAATAAAAATTAAATATTGTAAATCAAATGATATAACAATATCTAGCATTTTGGATGAGAAGAATAGACGAAGAAAAAATATTTTCTTCCATATATAAGATTTAACAATAAGATTATAAATTAACCGAATCAAACAAAATTATGAAATGATTCATTTATGCATTTCAATTATCTTTATTAATTTATTTTAAAATATGTCTTTTGTTAATGTTGTAAATAAATAGGGAATATTCCATTTGAGGTCCTCAACCTTTGAATTTTTTAACGATAAGATCATGAACCTTTCATTTGTAATATCTATAAGTAACTATATTTATTTGATATTTTCTTTCATAAAGTAGGAATAGAAAGTCCAATTCTTCTACTTTCGTCAATGACTTAAATTTATGGCATACATTTTCTAGAAACTAATTCTAGAAGATGTCAAATGATCAAAACATGGTAATAAAGAATTAAAGATCATGTAGCCGCCAATGGTGAAGTTTCTTTAATAGCCTAAATGGAAACTTGGGAGTCAATTGAAAGTGGGTTAAACAGTACAAATGATATTAGACCATTTTACGCTCTCAATTTTATTTATATAGACTGATTTTTTTTATTTATCCGTATTGTTTATCGAATTAACTAAAGTCAGAAGTAGAGAATAGGGTATTTCAACTCGCGATTTGAAATATTGAATATTTTAGGCAGCTTATCGGACTCATAAGCAAGAAGTGGATCCTAGCTCATGATTTTTCTTATTTATCTATCTCAAATTATAGTTCACTTACTTTGTTGAGAGTGTATTTGATTTTTTTCATTTCTTAATATACCCCCTATTGAATGTATTTTATTATCAACACAAATAAACTTATACTCTTTCAAATGTAGTAGAAACTGATAGTACTTAAATAAAGTTAAACTAACAAATCAGTAAATCTATGTAAATATTGGTGTAGTTGATTCAATGGTTCTCGAATCAATTAAATTTTATGGACTGTATTGAATCTTGTAATTTTATCTTAAAATATGTCTAAATTGTAATAAATAATTGAAAATAACAGAACTCAGATTTTGTTTATCATCAATTTGGAAATATTTAATAAATAATTCTAACAACTGTTGAATATGTGTCATCAAGATATTATGAACATTTGGATAAAGTCTTCCTAGTACAAGAAAATCAAAATTATCATTCAAAAACAAAAGCAATTTTGTCATATAACGTACTAAGAAAAACAAACACGTTCTTAGTAGTGGCTGGTGATCGGATTTCTAAATTAATTACGAGATAGTTAATCGTTAATCAAGTTAATGAGGAGGTCGTCTTACATCCAATCATTTGAAAAAATGTTGAAATTGAACAAAATATATCCAAAATTTTGGTTAGAAATGGGGAGGGGAAAAAAAAAAAGATATACCAAACTTTATTGTTGTTTTTGGTATCATGTCGAATAATTTAATTTTTCTAACACTTGACTCGATATAAAATATGGTACACGAAGCCCTTTCTTTGAGTAAATAAAAAATAAAAGAGAAAGAGAAGCGAAAGGAAAGGAAAAAGAGTTGTAAACAAAAAAAGGGATATTCGTCAAGAATACAACCACGACCAACCCACCACCGCTGCCAATGACCAATATTAAACGTATTTAATTCAAGAGGGTACATTGTTCATTTTAAGTAAGGACCACGCTCGCATACTTTTGAAAAGTTAGAAATCTAGAGTGTTACAAATAAAAAGTTCAAGACATTATCGTCAAAAGATTCTAAAGTTTGAAACCTTAACTAAAATTTTCTCAAATAAAATATGTTGTTCTCATGGGAAGTCAACAAAATTTCATAATTTTATTTACAAATTGTCACAAATTTATTACCATATTTACATGTGACGATGTGTGGTTAAAATTATATTGAAATAAATTATGTATATATATATTTTTATAAAATTAAATTTTTAGACTAAACAGTCAATCAAACATTAAAATTTCTATATCTAATTATATTTATTTGATATTTTCTTTCATAAAGTAGAAATAGAAAGTCCAATTTTTTGACTTTCGTCAATTACTTAAATTTATGGCTTACATTTAATTGGAGAATGTATCAAAGGATGATCAAAGCATGGTAATAACTAATAAAGATAATGTAGCCGCCAATGGTGAAGTTTCTTAAATTGCCCATTCAAATGGAAACTTGGGAGTCAATTAGAGGTCGGTTGAATAGTGTAATGAGTATGTTTAGTAAAGATTTTTATAAATTATAAGAGCATTTTCAATAGTAACTTCTATTTTAAATGTTTAGTTGATGTAGTGATGAGGTGGATGAGACAAAATTAATGTGACATTATTTATTGTAAAAGATTATTCAAAAGAATGTTCACTTTTAGACAGCTTGCTAGACACCTTCTACAATAAATGCTGTCACATTGTATCTATCTTTCTCTTTCCTCATTCTATACTCTCTCTCCTCATTTTTTTTTCTCTTGCCACGTAGACTTTTTAGAAGATATCTAGTGTTGAAGATGTTCCAAGTAATTTTACGAAATATATAAATAAAAATAATATTTGATTAATTTATAAGTACTTATATAAAAACACAAACATACTCAATATTTTTGGTCGGTAGAATAAAAGATATTGGCCAATAGTATTAAGCTCTTGTTTGGTTTAGTTGAAAATCGGTTTTTTTATCAAAACTTGATAATTTGAAAGTACGAAGTAACATTAAAATATTATACGGCCCACAATTCATTCAAGTTGACAGAACAAACTTTGAAAGTGGAATCTTGTTTTGCCCCACCTGTGAAAGTAAAAAAGACAAAAATGCCCTTTTGATTGATTACACTCAAATAATATAGAGAGGGGCATATAACTCAATTCTCACAAAGGGTGGTGTTCAATTTTTCCTCGAATTTTCAAGTATGTTTATGCGTATTTTTATGTTGGTTAAATATTATTTTTATTTACACATTTTATAAGACTTACAATTTTTATCTACTTTTTATCTACATATTTTATAGAACATACTGCTTATAATTTAAAAAAAAAAAATTGACCGACATACTCAAATTCAACATCAAACAAAAGGCCCAATAATGCAGAGGGATATAATTAGTAAAATATAATTAATGTTTAGTTGTTGTCATAATGAAGTTGAGTCCTAAACTATTAAAGATTGATGTGAAAGTAATAGAAATTCAAGTAAAATCAATGAAACTATAGATGTTTAGATGAAAGTAAATAAGGATATATAGGATGTGTTTAAGAAAAATAAAAAAATAAAAAAAAAGATAGGATGATTTGGTTATGCTCAAAATAATTTTTTTTATTAATGTTAAAAATAAATAATTACTTATTTTAAAAGTAACAGCTACTTACAAATTCTTTTACTTGAATATGAAATTTGCTTTAAATTTAAGCTTAGTCACATTTTCTCAAAGTTTCCATTTCACAAAGGGAAATTGGCGCAAATGGTCCCTAACGTTTACCATTAGTGAGAAAATGGTCCCTAACGTTTCATTTTTGGCAAAAAGGTCCCTAACCTATACATTTAGTTGCGCAATTGGTCCTTTTAGGTGCGCAAATGGTCCCTAGCACTGTTTTTTGTCTTTATTAGCAGGGGTAAAATTGTCAAGTCACATTTTTTTCAACCTTTCAATTGGCGCAAATGGTTCCTAATCTTAAGAAATTTGCAATTGGATTCCTAACCTTTAAAAAAGTGAAAATGAGTCCGATACTTTAATTTTTTTTATTAAAAATTAAAAAAAAACTAACAAATTGATAATATACTAAATTATTTTGAATATTTTATGAACTATTATAAAATAACCAAAATTGAAATTCATAATTATTAACAAATGCGCTAATTAAAATTATTTTATTATTATTAAGTAATCATATTATTTAAAATTCAAACTTTAATTTTATCGTTACAACAAAAGAAGAAAAATAAATTTGTCACAAATAAAATTTTTACTTATACTCAACCCAACTCAATTTTATACAGTCTCATATTTACTAGGCCAATCCAATTCGATTTTGAGCTACAAGGTTATTGGACCAGTCCTATTTTAAATTTTAATTAATTTTTACATTCAAAAAAAAAAAATAAAGCAAAAAAAAAAAAAGTTTCCACCCACCCCACCCCACCCCACCCCACTCCACCCCACCCCACCCCACCCAAAATACGAGCAGAAAGGGAGGGGATTTCTCCCCTCCCCGGTCGCCGTCGCCGTCGACGGCAACCGCGACCGGGAAGGGGAGAAATCCCCTCCCTTTCTGCTCGCACAACTTCGCCGCGAATAGGGGGGAGAAATCCCCCCTATTTCGCTTCGACGGGGGGGATCTCTTCCCTCCGTGTTTCGCCGAAACACGGGGGGGAGAGATCCCCCCGTCGCAGCGAAATAGGGGGGATTTCTCCCCCCTATTCGCGGCGAAACCAGGGGGGAGAAATCCCCCCTGGTTGCGCGAGCAGAAAGGGAGGGGATTTCTCCCCTCCCTGGTCGCCGTCGCCGGCGACCGGGGAGGGGAGAAATCCCCTCCCTTTCTGCTCGTATTTTGGGTTGGGGGGTGGGGTGGGGGGGGTGGGGTGGGGTGGGGTGGGTGGAAACTTTTTTTTTTTGCTTTATTTTTTTTTTTTGAATGTAAAAATTAATTAAAATTTAAAATAGGACTGGTCCAATAACCTTGTAGCTCAAAATCGAATTGGATTGGCCTAGTAAATATGAGACTGTATAAAATCGAGTTGGGTTGAGTATAAGTAAAAATTTTATTTGTGACAAATTTATTTTTCTTCTTTTGTTATAACGATAAAATTAAAGTTTGAATTTTAAATAATATGATTACTTAATAATAATAAAATAATTTTAATTAGCGCATTTGTTAATAATTATGAATTTCAATTTTGGTTATTTTATAATAGTTTATAAAATATTCAAAATAATTTAGTATATTATCAATTTGTTAGTTTTTTTTTTAATTTTTAATAAAAAAAATTAAAGTATCGGACTCATTTTCACTTTTTAAAAGGTTAAGAATCCAATTGCAAATTTCTTAAGATTAGGGACCATTTGCGCCAATTGAAAGGTTGAAAAAAATGTGACTTGACAATTTTACCCCTGCTAATAAAGACAAAAAACAGTGCTAGGGACCATTTGCGCACCTAAAAGGACCAATTGCGCAACTAAATGTATAGGTTAGGGACCTTTTTGCCAAAAATGAAACGTTAGGGACCATTTTCTCACTAATGGTAAACGTTAGGGACCATTTGCGCCAATTTCCCTTTCACAAATGAATAAACGTCCAAACTCTTTTACATGACTAGTCAACACATGATGGGACTTTGACGACAATGATAGTCTTTTTGTCCCTTCCAATTTTAAGAGGTGAAATGGTGTCTGTCTCTGTTTTGGTGATGAATATGTATTGGCACCGGTGTTTGAGGTGATGGTTGAATTGGATGAGGATCAGGGCGGCCGACCTGCACTAGGCTGCTAGTCAACCGCTTAAAGTCTATTTGATAGAGATTATAAACTAGTTTATAAATCAAAATTGATTTATTTGACCAATATTGATTTTTTTGAGTTGAAATTGTTGACTTTTAATGTTAAAAGTGGGTTGAAAAGTCAAAAATTACAGCTGAAAAAAACCAAAATGAGTTTTTAATCCCAATCAATCTAGCTCTTAGAGCCCCGAAACCATCCAGGATCTAAAAATTTTAGCTTAAATTTTTTTTTAAAAAATCAACATACTTACATCTAAAATGAACTTAAATAGAAAACATATTCAAATCTAACATACATTATCTATCTTAATTTAATCTTTAAATTGTAGACCGTGTAATTTTTCCTTAAACCACATTTTAGAAATTTTTATCTTGAATCAAAATGATTTTACAAATTTCAACTATTTTTTCATTCAGTGAAGAAGAAAAAAGTACTATTTTTTGGCTTGTAAATCTGTTTATATTTATACGCACACACCTCTGCATATGTTGTTCGTATGTTTTTTTGTTATTATATATTTTCTCTTTTATTTGACATTTTCAACTGTTTTTAATTCAAATAATTTTATTTTTTTTATTAAGTAAAATAATTTGATTATATTTTTTGCTTCTGTATTGTATAATAGTTTTTGAACCGGCATCGGCCCACCCGCCTTGACCCGGAACCGCGGGCCGTTCACGGGCCGAAGAGGCCAACCCGCGGGCCGGCCCGTGAACCGCTTTGATTTTTTTTTTTAAAAAAAAAGGGCAGAAAATTCAAACTTTCATATTTGAAATGATATTTAAAAAAAAAATAAAAAAACAAATGGCAGAGAGCCGTTTAAAGTGAAAGATGTGACAGATGCATTCACGTTTTAGTCTTTAAATATATAAATAAAAAATAGAAATTGAATTAAAAAATTAAAAAATGTGAATTTATCATTGTTATTTATTTTTTATTTAGTAATTTAACACATTTTTTGTTATATATGTAAACATTTTTTTTTTGAATTACAATAAGTAACTAAATTTTTTTAGTAATTTCAAAAAAAAATAATTTTTTATTCATACGGGTCGAACCGCGGCCCATATGGGCTCGACCCGTATGAGCCAATGGGTAGTCCGGGCTTTTGAAAAAAATGCGTGGGCTGGGCCGACCCGGCCCGCAACTCGTAGTAGCGCGGACTTTTTCGAACGCGGACCGTTACCGGGCCTCATTGGAGGCGGGCCGACCCGTCCCGCCTGACCCGGATTGACACCACTAGGTGGAGGTGGGGGTGGGTGATTTGGGTCAAAAATATTTTTTACTGTTTCAACCTAATTAATCCGTTGGATTAGTTGTAATGGGTCAAATTGGCCCAATTTTTACTTGATCAATTTTTTATATTCCAAGTTATCTGGGCTGGCCAATTTTTGCCACCTCTAATTCCAAGATGGATTTTCCATTTACTCGAGACTTGTTTAGTAATTTCATTGGAAGATACAAAGTACGATTATTCTTTATTGTTTATAATTTTAGATATCTAAATCAACGAACTTCATTTATTAAACTTTTTCAAAAATTTTGTTCATATATTTATCCATTATTATAACACAATTAATGTTTTGCTTCATACTTCCGCTTTTCCTTCTTAGTCAAGTTGTTGTGCTTTCAACAGTTTATAAATTGATCAAACATCATTTTTATCTACACTATCTATAAGACACGCTACTTATAATTTACAAAAAAATTTACCGAACATGCACTAAAGAACTCCATAGCCGCATCGATTATTGCCTTCATCAGTCATCATGGTTTCGGGTATCCCGTGATTTACTAGCTGCAACAATTAACCAATGCACAAAAGAAAAGATAAAAAGAAAAAATTAAGCTAAACGCAAGTAAATAAACGTGTCTCATTTCTAATAGTTTGTCCTCATTACAAATCTTGTTACACCCATCTTATAAAGATTGTGCACGTGAAGGGTGTGTTGATGTGTAAATCTAAATAAATAAATCTATCACATTCTAATTGCTTAAACTTTTAAACAATGTGTGGTTTAATTAATACAAACAGAATGTGCAAATGTCTCGATATTTAATCAATGTCAAATTTATTCATATAACACCTTTCGTCCATAACATTAGATAATAATATATCAGACAGTATAGTCGAGTTCAACTTGTGTTTTCTTCGTCAATATTGAGTACCATCAACATGAAATACACCTAAGAAAAAGGACTGGAAACCCAACCTCCACTTGAAGCATTAGGTGCTCGTGCATGCACTTCAAGTTGCCAAAAATAAATTCCCAACTCTCACATCACAAAATTAAGTATTATTACTTTTATTACTATACCCTTTTTTTTTTTTTTTTTTTAAATATTTTCCCTGATCAAATAACATCATAAATTGGCGCAAAAATTGTAAAAGAAACAGAATACATTGACCAAGAAAATGAAATCTTAAAAATGATAGCCACAAGTTTAAAAAAATATACATTTACTAAATGTAACACAGGCATTTAAAGATGATGAATCTGAATAAATAAAAAAATATATAGATGAATTCAATGTTAGTTAACCAATGGAAAGCAGTTGACAAAATTTTGATATAATGTTTTAATAAATAATGGTTTTATTGGCATCACAGTTTCTATTTGTGGCACCTTATTTTAATTTCACTTGAAATTCTCAACTTCTGCTCTTTGTAGCAGTTACATTCCTAACATTTTTTTTGGTCGCATCTTTGTATTTATTGTTTTTTTTTTATATTTAAAATATGATGGATAAATAAGTTATTTTAAGCCTTCCTAATAGATATTTTGGGAAGAAATTGTTATAGAGATGAGATGTAGTAATTAATGAAATATCGAAGATAATAATACAATAAAAAAAATTGAAGATATAAGTGATATAATGAAAATGATTAAGGACTATAAATATAATTAAAATATGGTGCAGCAAATAAAAAATATGGGAAATTGCCAATAAGTCACCTGCATGTGACTTGTTTCAAATTAGGTCAAAACTTTTTTTCAAAATTGTGATTACGTCATACTTTACAGCAATATTTTAAATTAATTCCAAAATCACTCTTGCTAACCATATTTTCCATCAGCACATTCTTCCACCTTGACTTCCGGCGACCTCCGACGAGTGCTTCTTCTACGGCGCAGTGTCACTTTTCTAGTGTTGCAGGCTTGGCTTGGTGGATTTTCTGGTGGTTGTATCTGTTTTATCTAAATGTCTTCATTTACTTATCTAAATTTAGCATTTCATCAAATACTTGAAGGCTGTCTGTTAATTATTAGTTTAGTTTATTATAATGTATATGGTTGAAATTACAGATTTTTTTCCCTCTTGGATTTCTGCCTATTCTTTCTTATGCTTGAAAATAAGTTTATTGTCGATGTTGGATGATAACCATCATAAATGTTGGAGTTAAAATTTATCGACGTATTAAACTTGCTTAGAATATGCTGATAATGTGTTCATTTGCAGTATGCTTGCAGGAAAGCACTAGCCGACAGCCAACAAAGAATCCAGGGAAGATTTGCAAAGACGGATGAGATAGACACTCCTCACAAGAAGCAATAACTCCGGGCAGGACGAAGAAATATGGGGGAAAGTAATAGTTATAACTGATGATGTAACGAAATAGAACCTTGGTAAGGTTAGTTGGTATAATGAAAGTCAATGCAAAATCTAGTAATAAGATGGAATTTAGTCGATTTCTTGTTAAGTGCAATAATTTGTAGATCAAATGTTGAACTGGAGTTGTGTCTGTGTTAGAGTGTTTATATAAATGATTTGTTTGATGAATTTCTATAGGGATGTACTATATTATAGTAAACAGTATCATAATAAAAAAAGTATCATATAATATAGTATCATTATATTAGTTGTGACCATGATTTGCAGTTTGATATTGTATTATAGAAAAGTTTGATACGGTATTAAGTTGGCTATTAGATTATTTCTTTGTGTTGTTAATTAGTCATGAAAGTTGTTTGATACTGGATTATACAAAACAATATAACAGAAAATAGTATCATAACATAAATTGGCATAGAATTTGCATACGTGTTCAGAATTTTTATTATAATATATTTTCGGAATAGATATCATGTCGAATAATTTAATTTTTCTAAAACTTGACTCGATATAAATATAGTGTGAAAAAGAAAATAAAAATTAAAGAATATAAATCAAATGCTATAACAATATCTAGCATTTTGTTGGATGAGAAAAATAAAAGAAAAAATATTTACTTTCCATAGGATATGACAGTTAGATTATAAATTAACCGAATCAATCAATATTACGAATTGATTCATTTATGCATTTCAATTATCTTTATTAATTTATTTTAAAATATGTACTTTTGTTTATGTAGTAAATAAATAGGGAATATTCTCGGTGAGGTCCTCAACCTTTGAATTTTTTAACAATAGGGTCTTGAACTTTTCATTTGTTGTATCCCGAGTTCTAACCTTTCAAAGGTGTTATAGCGTCATCCTTAATGGACGGAAACCGTCTATTTGAATGTTAGAAAGTAAAAATTCAATTTAAAAGAGTTACAAACAAAAAAAAATGGGGATATTTGTCAAGAATCCAACCACGACCAACCCGCCACCTTCGCCAATGACCAATATTAAACATATTTAATTCAAGAGGGTACACTGTTCATTTTAAGTAAGGACCACACTCGCATACTTTTGAAAAGTTAGAGATCTAGAGTGCTACAAATAAAAAGTTCAGGACATTATCGTCAAAAGATTCTAAAGTTTGAAACCTTAACTAAAATTTTCTCAAATAAAATATGTTGTTCTCATGCGAAGTCAATAAAATTATGAGTTAATTACATTAATGGTCCCCATTCTTTCAGATTTGTAACGATTTCATCCACATTCTTTTTTTTAAGTAGATATCATCCACATTCTTCTATTTATTTTCACAGAGGATCTCCAAATCACTATTTTTCACTATTATGACAATTTTACCCCTTGACTTAAAGAAATTAAAATAATAATAAAAAATACAATGAAAACATTACAATTGAGCCTTTAACCTTTACAAAAGTACAAATAAATCTTAAACAATTTTATTTTATTCAAATTAGTGTTCTTCTCCAACTCAAAGAAATCACGTTTTTCCCCCCACCCCATCCCATCTCACTTCATGTAATTGATCCTCATTAGCGTCAATGGACCGCTAGTGGCGACGATTGTGATCACTAGACTCTGCCCTTTCACCATATGTATTTTTCAGCAGCCTCGACTCTACTTTCATTCCAGTTTGTTGCATACTGATGCTTGGCTAGATTTCCAGCTCTATGTGAAAAAGGTTTTTCTGACGGTGGAATCTCAGCCATTCTTCATCCATAAGGATTGAATGTAAGCATTACTGATTCCAGTTCTATCATTCTCTTGAATATGAGCTCTAAACCCTGTTTTGGAATAGGGTTTTTTAAGTAATCAGATTTTCTTTTCAGGTGGGTTAGTACTTGAGGAACCCTACTGAGAAGAATGTTAACCGGAGTTCCAGCTGGAAAGTTTGTCCAGAAAAGAACAGATTCAACCCAACTCATTTCAGTACAGTCGGATTGTTTCAATCCCATATTAGGAAAAGTTTCATTCATAAGGGAGAGAAGTTTTTCTGAAACTCCGAGGAACAAGGTCCAAAATGTTGCTTTGTTGGTTTTCTCTCCAGTTCGGAAACTGCTGTTCACAACATCAAGTGTCATTCTGATGAAGATTTCTTCAAGAAACTTGTCTGCAACTTGCTGGTAACTGTAAACTTCGTTAAGTTTTTCTCATAAGTTCTTGTGACTCGAAAAATAGTTACTGTAGAGAGGACTTGAACAAGCTTGATTTTGTATGATAGAACAAATCCAAAGCTGGATCCACCACCTCCAGTAATTGCCCAGAACAAATCCTTTCCCATTGATGCACGATCAAGAATCCGGCCATTAACGTCAATTATTTGTGCATCAATAATGTTGTCAACGGAGAGACCGTATTTTCACATTATGTTACCGTATCCACCGCCGCTAAAATGGCCGCCAACGCCGACTGTCGGAAAACACGATTTTTTGAGTTGGGGAAGAACACTAATTTGAATAAAATAAAATTGTTTAGGATTTATTTGTACTTTTGTAAAGGTTAAGGACTCAATTGCAATATTTTCATTGTATTTTTTTCCTATTATTTTAATTTATTAAAGTTATAGGATAAAATTGTCATAAAATTGTCAAAATAGTGAAAAATAGTGATTTGGGGACCCTCTGTAAGAATAAATAGAAGAATGAGGATGATATCTGCTAAAAAAAATGGAAATGAAATCGTTACAAACCTGAAAGAATGATGATTATTAATGTAATTAACTCTTTTATTTACAAATCATCACAAATTTATTACCATATTTATATGTGATGATGTGTGGTTAAAATTATATTGAAATAAATTATGTATATATATATTTTTATAAAATTAAACTTTTAGACTAAACAGTCAATCAAACATTAAAATTTCTATATCTAATTATATTTATTTGATATTTTATTTCATAAAGTAGAAGTAGAAAGTCCAATTTTTTGACTTTAATCAATTACTTAAATTTATGGCTTACATTTTCTAGAACCTAATTGGAGAATGTGTCAAAGGATGATCAAAGCATGGTAATAACTAATAAAGATAAGGTAGCCGCCAATGGTGAAGTTTCTTAAATAGCCCAACCAAATGGAAACTTGGGAGTGAATTAGAGGTCCATTGAATAGTTTACTAAATATGTTTGGTAAAGATTTTTGTAAATTATAAATAATTTTATAAAATATATAGATAAAAATTATAGATCTTACGAAATATATAGATAAAAATAATATTTAATCGATCTATAAGTACTTATATAAACAAACAAACATACTCAATATTTTTGGTCGGTATAATAAAAGATATTGGCCAATAGTATTAAGCTCTTGTTTGGTTTTGTTTGGTTTAGCTGAAAATCGATATTTTATGAAGGCTTGATAGTTGATAATTTGAAAGTAAGAAGTAATATTAAAATATTATACAAAGTGGGCCCACAATACATTCAAGCTGACAGAACAAACTTTGAAAGTGGAATCCTGGTTTGCCCTACCTGTGAAAGTAAAAAAAAAAGGACAAAAATGACCTTTTGATTGATTCCACTCAAATAATACAGAGAGCAGAGAGGGGCATATAACTCAATTCTCACATGGAGGGTGGTGTTCAATTTTTCCTTGTTTTTTCGAGTATATTTGTGTGCGTTTGTAATTATTTTTATGTCGGTTAGATATTATTTTTATCTATATTTATTGTAAAATCTACAATTTTTATTTTTATTTTTTTCTACACATTTCATAAAACTTACTATTTATAATTTTAAAAAAAAAATTTACAAAATAAACTCGTATTCAACATTAAACAAAAGGCCCAATAATGCACAGAGGGATATATATATATATATATATATGTGCCATTATTGTTTGGATAGTGAGGATTAAATTGCTGCACTTTGTCAGCATGTATAGTTAATTATAACATGTATACCACTGTTTAAATTATAATGGGATAATTACACTAAAGGTCTTTCAACGTTTCAAAATCATGAGGGATATATCCCTAACCTAAAAAAATAGCACCATACATCCCCAACGTATGAATAAATAGGCGTAGTAGGTCCTTTATGACCAAATTGCCATTTCTTTTAAATAAACAAAAAAAAAAAACATAATTAAAAATTAACTATATGTACCCAAAAAAATAAAAAATAAAAATTGTACCCAAAAAAAATAAAAAGTAACAAATAGGTTATCTTCCCCAAAAAGTCCTAAAATTTTATTTGTAATTATTCACTGTTATTGCTACAAATTTTTCAGTTCCTCCATTCAACACCTCTACTTCCGAATTTCAATAATGCTTCCTGCAAATTTACATAATTTCTCACCAGAAATCCACAAATCAAACAAACCCAAAATCCTCAATTTCTTAAAGAACACTCTGAATTCAATACATACCTACTTTTCTTTGCACCCTCGTTTTTGGCTCTTCATTACTTTCATCTTGATTCAAGCCCTCGTCATTTTTATTGCTCGCACTCATCCACCCTCTCTCCTGGTTGAATACACCGCCATCTCCGCCTTCGAAAACCATTTCCACCCTGAAACCACCATCGTCTGCAACAACACTCAACGTAAGTCGGAGAGGAAGCTGCTTTCGAATACAGAAGAATGTGGACCGAGAAAATTTGTGTACGACCTTCCTTCCATGTTCAACAAAGACTTGTTGCTAGCCAATTGCACTGACCTTAACTCGTGGAACTGGCAATGTGGCATATTTCCAAACCACGGATACGGCAGGGCAGTAACGGAATTGACCAGAATATTGTCGGGATTCTTTCTTCATCTTGGTACCGTACCAATCAGTCTCCCTAGAACCAATATTTCACCCCGGGATGTAGCACCATAAATATAGAACATTAGAGCCAGAATCTGCTACGGCATTCTACATACCATTTTACGCTGGGACTTGCTTGCTGTTGGGAAATTCTTGTGGGGTAATGACACTTCTAAACGGGATTGGCATAGCCGCATGATGATTCAATGGGTAAAAAAGCAAAAGTCTTGGCAAAGATCCAACGGTTCAGATCATTTCATGGCGGTAGGCTTTTACATAGGATTTTCGAAAGTTGACGGGCAAAAAAAAAGATGACTTATTTGTTCATTTTTAATTTTTTGGGGTCTATTTTTTACTTTTTATTTTTTCGGATACATATGGTTAGTTTTTAATTATGTTTTTCTTTTTTCTTGTTTTTTGTTTTTTTTTGTTTATTTAAAGGGAAGGGCAATTTGGTCATAAAGGACCTACCACGCCAAGTTTTTCATACGTTGAAGATGTGTGGTGCAATTTTTTAAAGTTATGGGCATATCCCCAACGATTTTGAAACGTTGGGGGACCTTTGATGCAATTATCTCAATTATAATTTTAACTGGTCAAACATATTTTTTATCCATACATTTTATAAGACCTACAACTTATAATTTATTTTTATCCACACATTCACCAACACATAGCTGTTTTCCTCTACCTAGTGGGGGGAATTATTTTGCCCACTGGATACTTGTCCAGTGGGCATTGGACAAACAAAAAGTGTTTGACAATAAAATCAAACACTTATCCAATGCCCACTGGACAAATATCCAGTGGGCAAAATAATTCTCTCCATTAGGTGGAGGTGGTCATTTCTATTCACTCATAACTTATAATATAAGCACATAAAATATAATTTCAACACTATCAAACATAATTGTTATATTTGTTAATAACAAATGTAACACATTTATTGTAACTAAATTAACAAATGTAACAAAAAGTGTTATAAAAATTAAAAATAGTATTTTTATAATAAAAAAAGTATGACAATATTTTAAGAAATATTTTATTTATTATGATTATTTGTGAAAAAACTCCATAAATGAATCTATAAAAATATGGGTTTCGTAAAACATAAAACAATGTATAGTATTGAGACTATTTATTAGGGGCTTTTTCACAAAAAACCATAATAAATAAAATATTTTTTAAAATACTGGCATACTTTATTTTATTATAAAAATACTATTTTCAATTTTTATAACACATTTTGTTACATTTATTACATTTGTTATTTTAATTACAATAAATGTGTTACATTTGTTATTTACAAAAATAAACAATTTAAATCTTTATTTAAATCTTGTCAAATGTATTTTTTAAGATAGGCAATGCTAGTGTTATTTAACTTAGTATGTTTGTATATATTTTTGTTATTATTGATGAATGAATGTTTTACAAGTTATCATTCATAGCTTTAGATTAATTTTCCTTCATCTTGTAATTTGTTAAATTAATCAAAATTTGGAATAAAATTAAATGGGTATATTTCTTTTTTATTTATAATTTTTGTAAGTCTTAAATGGGACTTAGGATTTTTCTTTTATATTACATTTCATTCTCAAAAAGAAAGATGCAACAAAGAAAATTAAAGAAGTGGATCGACTTGGAGGTCTTTGTTCTTTGTTCTTTGATTATTGTTGTCATTATATATCTAAGAAATCCATAAGTAGCTATTTTTTGTCAGTTCTGATGAATGATGAATGAATGTCATACATGTCATGTAGTTTAAATAAAAGCATCACCCGATTCACTAAAGGCATATGAATTTGTTAAATATAATTTTTCTGACTTTTCTAAGTTAATTGAAATAATTGAAAAAATATCTTTTAATAATTAGACCATTATAGTTATTTTCTTATAATTGGTTGATCATTATTAAAAGAAAACTCAACGGTTTAAAATATAAAGTGGGAGATGGCACACCCACATGTATGAGTCCACGGTCTCTCCATTATCCAATTAGTTATAAAAATGTATTTTGCCTCGAATTCAAATTATATCAGTCTCTCTATAGGAGGGTTACATCATTTAAGATTAACTAGATTTGGATCTTTTTAAAGATAATTTTTAAAATGAAATAATCAGTGATTATTTGTAGTTGATATCTCTTTATTTCGGATGTTTTAAAATTATTGACGCAGGTTTATACACTTAAGTCGATTGTTTCGAAGGGACTCCTATAGAATATCTCGATAGATTCATTGACGATCAAGCACAATCATTTCTTATTTTATTTTGACAAGAGATGTTTAGATAAATAAAATGAGTAGGATGTTCCTTACCTAGCTAGCAACTACAGTGATTCTCTTATAGAGGACGTGTTAAAGGTTGCAAAGGTTTAAGATTCTTTATAGTAAAATGTAATAGTGGGTTTATATTTTTTGCATACATACATACATGCATTATACAAAGATTATACTTAATTTAGTCAAGAGCTTGTGGCCGAGTTGGCAAAAAGGCATGGCCTGGGAAACCAGGTTAGTTTCGACGAGGGTTCAACCCACGCTTGAGACATCCGCCTTCTCTTTGGGGAAGATTTACCTGGCTGGTGTGGTTGCGGGTCTTGTGCCAGCCTCCAGGTTTACCTAGTGCGCACTGGTGGTCGGGTCTCCGCTCTAAGAGTGGTCGGGGCTCCGCCAGTAGCGACTGCGGGTTCCTGGGTCATAAAAAAAAAAAAAAAAAGATTATACTTGATTTATAATTTCAGAAAAATGTCCCTAAATCCACTATCAGTTATACTAAATAAAAACCAACTCATTGGAGGAAACTACATAGACTGGAATATGAATATTAACATCATTCTCACTGTTGAAAAACACCAATTCTTGCTAAGTGATCCCTGTCCTAAAACCCCTACTGAGGCATCCAGTGATGATCATCGAGCTGCCTATGAAAAGTGATGTCATTTTGATGAGATGGTCTGTTGCTACATTTTGGTATTTATGTCAAATGTTTTGCAACAGAAATATCAAAATATGGAAACCGTTTTTGAAATGATAGAGAATCTTCATGCGATGTTTGGACAACAAAGTCGTCAAGCAAGACGGGCAGCCATTAAGGTCATAATGAATTTTTACATGAAATCGAGTACGTCTGTAAGAGACTTTATGTTAACCATGATTGTGATTTTAACATGGCGGAGGTTTTAGGAGCTAACATTGATTCTGAAACTCAGATTGACATGGTTCTAGAAACTTTCCGTGGGATGTCCTCATAGTTCAAAGTGAAATATAATCTTCACAAGATGAAAATGTCTCTGGTAGAATTAACGAGGAACTCCAAAGTGCCAAGACTGTTCTTAATGCTAAAGGTGGTGATATCTTGACTATGATTGGTAGACCGTCTACTCCAAAGCCTTCTAGCAAGGGAATCAAGTGTTGTAATATTGTTCAAATTATATAATAAGAAGTGATTTGGATATAAATTAGGTAAAAACAAAACCCGGAAATCAAAAGAGAAAAAACAAAAAATTCATTTTGTTTTAAAGCTGGGCAATAGCTGGGCGATCGCCCGGCCTCCTCTTTTTGAAACAGAAAGCAATTGCCGTGTGCCCAGGCCAAATTTCTGGCCGTTGGATTTGAATTTTCTGGTAATTTTGGAGGTTTTTTGCACCTATTCATGAATTAGACATGATCATCTATATATATAGATGATTTTCATGTTGGAAAATATAAGATTAACATCAAAGAAAGATCTATACATCCAAATCAAAGTTCAAATCTCAGTTTTTTCAAAGTTTAATTCAAGTTCATTTTGCTTGATTTTGAACTTGAATTAAAGGTTTGATTACTCCTACAAACTATTTGCATTTAAAGCCTTCAAGCACTTTATCCCGATGGCGGCAAATATCGTTTGAGGACAAAGATTCATAATTGTGTTCAAACCATCTTTCGGTGAATTTATTCTAGTTTTTGTTCTTCATCTCCTTCGAAAGTTCAACAATCTCAAACAATAGTTTGGTGATGGAGAACGAGACTACGATGGCTATTATCAAGATGATGAATCAAGACTTTGTGAGGCTTGATAGGTTCGATGGATCCAATTTTACAAGATTGAAGGATAAGTTGAAATTCCTTCTCACCACATAGAAGATCTTTTACATCTTGGATCAGGATTTGGCACCATTGTTGGAACCAACCCCAAATGATTCAGATACGATAAAGGCAGAAAGAAAGAAGAGACTAGAAGATGAGTTTATTTGCAGAGGACACATCTTGAATGCTCTCTCTGATCGGCTATATGATCTCTACACCAACACCACTTTGGCAATGGAGATATGGAACGTATTGGAGAATAAATACAAGGTCGAGGAGGAAAGTACCAAAAAGTTTTTGATTTCCAAATACTTTGATTTCAAATTTTTGGATAACATACATTTGTTAGGATAAGTACATGGATTGCAAGTCATTGTGAACAAGATAAAGTCCGTGAAGATTGAAATTCCTGAGACTTTCCAAGTTGGTGCAATTATCGCTAAGTTGCCATCATCATGGAAAGGTTATAAGAAAAAAATTCTTCATAGTTCCGAAGATTACTCTTTGGAAGGAATTCAAAAGCATCTTCGAATTGAGGAAGAATCAAGGGCACGAGATGGGAACGGACATTCTCATGAGTGGACTTCCAAAGCCCATGCCGTGGATCAAGTCGACAAATCTAACAAGAATTCCATAAAGAAGAAATTCTCAAACTCCAACAAAGACAACAAGGACAAGAAAAAGTTTAAAGTTTCTTGTTATGTATGTGGCAAACCCGGACATTATGCCCGTGAGTGCAGTAACCGCAAACAACCAAAACAAACAGGAAAAGTGAACTCCATTAACACGGATAACATTGTTGCTACTGTGAGCATTGTCAATACCGTCAAGGAAAAGATTCAAGGATGGTGGTATGATACTTGTGTCACCATACATGTTTGTTATGATAGGTCAATTTTCAAAACCTATGAAGAAGTTGATGAAGAACACATTCAAATGGGAAATCAAGTTTAATCAAAGGTTGTTGGCAAAGGAAGTGTAGACTTACTTATCACATTCGGCAAGAAGATTACATTAATAAATGTCTTACAAACAGAGAATTATGAATAAAAATTTAGTAAGTGAAAATTTGTTGGAAAAACAGATAATTAAGTCTGTATATGAGTCGGACAAACTTGTTCTTTCCCGTAATAGTGTATTTATTGGAAAATGCTATTATTGTGATGGAATGATCAAACTTTGTATTGTTGAAAATGATATCAATAAAGCTATGAATTTAAATTATGTTGTTGAGTCTATTACTTTATTGCATGATAGACTATGACATATTGGTTTCTCTACTATAAGAAGAATGATTAAAAATGATATGATTTCTTGTGAAAATGTAGATCATAATAAATGTAAATTATGTGTTAAGTCTAAATTAATTAAAAAACATTTTCATAGCGTTGAAAGAACTTTTAATTTATTAGACTTAATTCATTCCGATATATGTGAATTAAATGGAATGGTAACAAGAGGAGGTAATAAATACTTCATAACATTCATAGATGATCATTCTAAGTTTTGTTATATTTATTTAATGAAGCATAAGGATGAAGCCTTTAGTATGTTTAAGATATACAAAACTGAAGTAGAAAACCAATTAAATAGAAAGATTAAAATTCTTAGAAGTGATAGAGGAGGTGAATACTTCTCTAATGAATTTAACTTTTTTTGTGAATAACATGGCATAATACATCAATGTAGTGCTCCTAGAATATCCGAACAAAATGTTTTGGCTGAGAGAAAGAATAGGACATTAGTTGAGAAGATAAATGCTATGTTATTAAATTCTAAGTTGCCATTTAACTTATGGGGTGAAGCTTTATTAAGTGCATGTCATATAGTGAGTAGAATTCCTTTTAAAAGATTAAAAGTTTCTCCCTACGAATTGTGGAAAGGAAAAAAATCGAGCATTGGTTATTTCAAAGTGTGGGGGTGTCTTGCTTATTGCAAGAACACAGATCCTAAAAGGACTAAGTTGGGTCCTAGAGGGATCAAATGTGCTTTTGTAGGATATGCTCAAAACAGCAAAGCACATCGTTTATTAAACTTGGAAACCAATGTTATAATTGAATCTCGTGATGTAGAGTCTTCGGTTAATAATTCGTTAAGGAAATCTCAAGTGGAGACTTTTATTTCTACAAGATCACAAGTAGAAACACCTTCTAAGGATGTTGATACAAATGAACTTCGTAGAAGTAAAAGAGCCCGAAAGCATAAAGTACTATTCCATATGTTCTTCAAGTTGAAACTGATCCTAAAACTTATTGAGAAGCAATGTCATCAAGAGATAATATATTGTAAGTAATCAAATACAAGGTATAAAAGAAACAAAGATATTTCTATCTTCCACATTCAAAATGAAAGATCTTGGTCAAGTGGATACCATATTAGGTATCAAAGTTACCAAGACTAGTGGGGGTTTTATGTTGAACCAATCACATTATATTGAAAATGTGATTAAAAAGTTCAATCACTTGAATATCAAAGAGATAAATACCCTGTTTGATTCAAGTTTGAAACTTGTAAAGAATAATGGAAGAGTAATAGCACAACTTGAGTATGCAAGTGTTATTGGAAGTCTTATGTATGCGGTGCAATGTACAAGATCCGATATAGCATTTGCAATTAGTAAACTTAGTAGGTTAACTAGCAATCCAAGTGAAGAACATTGGAAGGCCATTGGAAGAGTTCTTAGTTATTTGAAGAAAACCAAGGATCTAGGTCTCTAATATCCTAAATTTCCGGCAATCCTAGAAGGATTTACCGATACTAATTGGATCTCTAATGCATGTGAGAATGAATTCACATCAGGTTGGGTGTTCATTCTTGGAGGAGGTGCAATTTCTTAGAAATCCAAGAAACAAACGTGCATTACACACTCAACTATGGAATCCGAATTCGTAGCATTGGCTGAAACTGGAAAAGAGGCTGAATGGCTTAAGGATTTAATGTATGAAATCCCATTGGGAGAGAAGAATAATTCTTCTATATCTATCTTGTGTGATAGTCAAGCCACTTTAGCTAGAGCGTACAATGAAGTGTACAATGGTAAGTCTAGACACATGAGTCTAAGACATGACTATGTGAGAAAATTAATTAAAGATGGAATAATTTCACTCACTTATATAAAGTCAAATGAGGATTTGGCCAATCCGCTTACTAAACAGCTCACAAGGGAGTTAGTACGGACAACAACTAGTAGGATGGGGGCGAAACTCCATAATTAAATCCACCAAATGATGGCAACCCTACCTGATTATACTAACAAGTATATCTCGGGTTCAAAGGGTAACAACAAGTCATTTGATAAGTGGATAGTTTTAGTACTTATTCTTTCTTAAACCCTATCCTAGGTTATAAGTGCTAGTTGTCACAGAAAAATAGGGATGAATTTTATAACTCTTAATAAAGTTTAGATCGTTAGATCAAGTATCTCTGAAAGTGACAAAGATACTGCAAGAATTTAACCTATACGAACTTCGAGGTAGTGCCGCCTCAATAGAGAGTTGGAGTTTATCTCTTAAAAGTTCATGAATAGGAAGATAGCAAGGCCTTAAGAGTACTAAATGAGATAATGTGGAACTTAGAACACATGATGCTTATGTGTGTGATTTCATCGATATCATCACAAGGAATAACAGGTTCAAAGCTTTCACGCTACCTGAGATTTCGATGATACTTTGGGAGATTCACACTAAAGTTGGATTCAAATTGAAAGATAACCATACTTTATGCATAAACATCGTTCAATTTAAATTTGTGCTCATTATATAATTGAACAAGTAGGGAATTGTTGTAATATTGTTCAAATTATATAATAATAAGTTATTTGGATATAAATTAGGTGAAAACAAAACCCAGAAATCAAAAGAGAAAAAACAAAAAATTCATTTTGTTTTAAAGTTGGGCAATCGCCCAGCCTCCTCTTTTTGAAACAGAGAGCAATTGCTCGCCCAGGCCAAATTTCTAGCCGTTGGATTTAAATTTTCTGGCAACTTTTGGAGGTTTTTTGGCACCTTTTGGTTTGTTTTTTGCACATATTCGTGAATTAGACATTATCATCTATATATATCTATACATCCAAATCAAAGTTCAAATCTCAATTTTTCAAAGTGTTCTTTATGTTTCATTCAAGTTCATTTCATTTTGCTTGATTTTGAACTTGAATCAAAGGTTTGATTACTCCTACAAACTATTTGTATTTAAAGCCTTCAAGCACTTTATCCCCGTGGCGGTAAATATCGTTTGATGACAACGATTCATAATCGTGTTTAAACCATCTTTCGGTAAATTTATTCTAGTTTTTGTTCTTCATCTCCTTCAAAAGTTCAACATCAAGAAGATGAAGAAACCCAACAAGAAGACTACTCAGAATGGGAAAAAATCTATGGCTGATGGGAAGCCAAAAGACAAATATTTTATTTGTTTACAGAAATAGCACAAGAAGAGGAACTTTCCAGATTACCTAGCTAAAGGAAGCAAGGTAAATGTAAAGCTCTTTTCATTGTGTCATACTTGGTTGTTAACTCTCCTAATACCTGCATTGTAGATTGTGGAGCCACTAATCATATTTGCAACTCTTTACAAGGGTTCCAGGTGACCAAGCAGCTCAGTAAAGGAGAGTACCTCTGAAGGTCGGCACAAGCGTAGTTGTGTCAACAAAAGCAGTTAGCAGCTTTACTTTATGTTTTGAGAGTCATAGACATTTGATATTGGATGACTCTATTATGTCCCAGAACTTACACGAAATTTAATTTATGTTGCACTTTTATTTAGATGTAGTTATTCAATATTTTTTGCTCATACTTTGGTAAATATCAAGTTGAATATTGCTCATATCTTATGGGACAGTCTTTACATCTTGAATTACATGACAACCTCTTTACATAATAGTATTGCAAAAAATAAAAGAAAGTGGTTATCTAGTACTAATGAAACTCTCTTATGACATCTTAGGCTAGGTCATATATTAATTTAAACAAGAGGTTATCTCTTTTGTAGTCCTCAAGACAAAAAAAGGTATTTGTTAGCATAAATGCAACTTTCTTAGAGGACAAGTACATAGAAGTGCATAAGTCCAGAAGTAAGATTCTACTGGAAGAAATGTTAGGACGTTATATTAATGTCTCAGTTCCAAAATTTCTAATAGAATTGAACACTGAGGACTTGACACCTCTTACATCTACTAGACCAATGTGAGCTTAGTCTAATGGTAGGAATGGGCAGGAGGTTATACCACCAATACAGCCTATAGACCTAAATGGGTAGACAGAACTAGATGAATAGGTACCAATTGTTCAAAATACTCGTTTTTTCATAGTGGAAAAGCTAAAGGGGTTGGTCCCAATTAGGGACAAAAATAGATAATGGGAAGAGAAAAATTATCTCTTCGTCAGAAATGAAGACCAAACACCCCACTTGAAGTGTGAATGTCATGAGATCACATTCTAGATACTTGTTCCATGGAGAGTCTTGCCAGACAGTCTTCAATGAACAAGATGATGGTCCCATTTTGTTTAGAGATGCGATGGAGGATGTGGACACTAAATTGTGAAAAGTTGTCTTGACTTGAAAATAGAATCCATGTATTCCAATAAAGTTTGTAATGCAGTAGATACACCTTGTTATATCTAAAAATGTGTCCATAAGTGGACATGTCTGAAGGGAAAAATTATAGTTGGCATGAAATTAATAACTTAGTGGACAACTCAGCTAGATGCCTACGTGTAAGAAATATGAGCCTTACTTCGGCTCAATATCTTAGTTTCGATAGCTGAAGTATAATTTGTAGCTTCGTCTAGAAGAAGATAAACGAACGAATAACACTTGTAATAAATAAAAATTTGATGAATAGAGCGCAGCCTCATCCCAGCATCAGATTGGACGAAGCTCAATAGTGCATGTTCTAACAATCTCATTCTGGTATTAGTGCGCCATATCTTTGCTTGCAAAATAGAATATTCCTGCTTACATATATCAATTCCTTAAAATTCATAAAACTGGTAAAAATGAATAATCTTGAAAATTAAAATATGATAGTGTTCTTGGATCAAATGAGAAAAATTCTAACCATAAAATTTACCAAAATGCCCCTGTAAACTTATCTACAAATACTACATTCCTCATGCATTTGAAGATATGCAAATTTCGCTACGCACAATACACATATTATACATACAACTTGAGCCAATTTTCTGTCCATTATCTTACACCCACATTTTGATCACTAACTTGATCGTTGAAGTACTTACGGCGTTGCACCACCTCATGGGATCGGCTGTCAATATTCTAACGTGTCTTCCAAGTGTGCATGTTATCATAACATGGACAATGATGTGGCTTGTTTCTGTTGGCATTGAAGTCTAACTAGATTTTGAGGTCAACACACCTAATAGGGTCAAACTCATATGATTCAAGTGAGTCTATAAAAAGAAGTGGTGGATAGATGGAAAGATGAAACCGTCAAAGCAAAGTAGCACCCAAAGATAAGGCATAGATTATGAGGAAACCTTCTAGCATGTAGCTATCTTTAAATCTATAAAGATTCATTATACATTGCAGCTCATTATGACTATGAGGTTTGGCAAATGGATGTCACGACAACATTTGTTAATGCACGTCTAGACGAGACTATATACATATTGCAACCTGTAAGATTTTTGAAATAAGGCACGAAAGTAAAGTCTGCAAGTTCTAGAGGTCCATTTATGGACTAAACTAGGCGTCTAAGTCTTGGAATGTCATATTTGATCAAACCATTAAGACTTATGGATTTCAAAAAATTCCTGACGAGCCTTGTGTATGCAAGCATTTACAAGACGGTAAAGTAATTTTATTGATTCTTTATGTTGATGACATACTACAATTTGAGAATGATATATGAGCATAGTCATCGGTAACAATCGGTTGGCACTTCAGTTTGATATAAAGGACGAGATAGGAAGAACAATCGGATAGATTTATTCCAAACTTTATAGGTAAGCAAAATATAGGTAAGATGTGTAATGCTAATTCAAAGAAAATACAACTTCCTTTCATGCAGGTAATTCATCTATGTATATATGGAGCATTCTCTCAAGATTCCTAGTGAGATAGAAAACATGAAAATGTTCCTTATGCTTCGATTATAGGAAGTCTTATATATGCCATAGTTTGCATTAGACCGAATATTTGTTAGGGAATTTGGTGCAAATAGTTTTTAACCTTTGTCCTCAGTACAGAAATGGTCCCTGACATTTGTTCTTTGATATAGATGTCCATAACCAATGTATTTTGGTGCGTAATTACTCATTATTTAATAAAAAAGACTAACATGCCCTTAATTTTAATTTTTTAAAAATTCAGTTGAATTCCTAACATTTGCAAAATGTGCAAATGTATAGGTTCTTTTATTTAATAATATTTAAATTAGCGTATTAAATATATCATATATAATAGTTTTATCACTTAAATTTTTCATAAGAAAAAAAAATTAAATTATTGTACTTTAAGTATATATGTAATTGATATGTAATATGAACAACTTGAATAAAAATTAAGATAAATAACGTATATAATTTTATGACATTGAATCAATCTTATTATATTTTTATTTAACATAAAAAACTAATGACAATTAATTTAAAAATTATGTATTTTTTATTTTCGAATGATAATAAAATGATAAACTAAAATATGAAGAATACAATTTAGAGCTCTGATATTTGTAGCTAATAAACTAATAGGTCAATTAAATAAATGTGTTTGAGGATTAAGTTTGTGACAAAGTTTTTTTATTTGTTATAAAAATAAAATAAACATTTAAATTTTAAAAAATATAATTATTTATTAATAAAATAAATTCATTTAACACGTTTGTTAATAATTATGAGTTTAAATTTTAGTTATTTCATAATAGTTCGTAAACATCTACAAAAAATTTACGTATATTATCAATTTGGTCAATAATGTCTTAATTCAAAAAAAAAAAAAAAAACTTTGTTAGTTTTTTTTTTATTATTAAATTAATAGAGGTATTAAACCCATTTGTACCGTTTACAAAGTTAGGAATTCAACTGCCTGTTTTTTTATTAAAATTAAGGGCATATTGGTATTTTTTGTCAAATAATGATCAATTGTGCACCAAAACACATAGGTTCAGGACATTGATGCTAAAACATTTGTTAGGGACTGCACTAATGGTAAATGTTAGGGACCATTTGAACCAAATTATATATTTGTTATGATATGGATATTGTTAATCGTTACCCGTCTAATCCAAGACCGAAGCACTAGAAGGCAGTAAAACATATAATCAAGAATCTTTGAAGAACAAAATATTATATTCAGGGCAAGTTTTGAATCATGTGGGTTATACTGACTCAAACTCCAATCTGACCGAGACACTAGAAAGTCGACGTCTAGATCAGTGTTTACACTGTGAAGTGTAATTGATGTGTGGAGAAGTATAAAGCAATCGTGTATTGCTAACTCCACCATGAAAGCAAAATATGTAGCAACTTTTGAAGCTGCTAAGAAAGTTGTTTGACTTGGAAAGTTTCTTATAGACCTTGAAGACCTTTGACATCGAAGCCCATGATACTTTATTGCGGTAACAATGTGGCTAGTCAATACTAAAAAACATAGCAGTCATCAATGTGGCAAACACAGTGAGAGAAAATACAACCTTATTAGATATTGTTTATCAAGGGAATGTGACAGTGTGCAAGAGTGCGTCAATAGATAATCTTACAGACTCATTCACTAAGAGCTTACCGGCTAAGAGTTTCGACGACCATCTCGAGAGGATGGATATTCTTAATATGTCACATATACTCCAAGGGCAAGTGGGATATTGTTAGTTTTATTCTTGTTAAAGTAGCATTTTGTAAGTGACATTATTATTAATAATTATAATTAATTATCACATTTTGTATATTTGACTTGAGCAAATAATCTAATATTCCATGATTATACGAGTTGTTATAAATAGTATACTTAAGTGGTTAAGTATGAAAAGACATAATTTATAATGTTATCAAAACTAATCGGTGGCAATCAGTAAATAAAGTCAAACACTTTATTTTGATAAGATCATATAGTTCTTATTTGGTTTCTCTAGATTCAATAATAAGAATAGTGAAGTATTTAGAACACATTGAACGGGACCACATAAAATTTTATTTGTGACAGCTTGAAACAAGACTTCCCTTTATTATCGAACTTGTCATCATAATCGTGAGCGAGTAATTAATTTTAATTGCTAGTTCAAATTCTTTGAGATACCAACGAGTGAGATTTATTGATCTAATTTAGAAGGTCAATACCTCGGTATTTTGGGAATCGAGACGAAACAATTAGGGACATATACTTGCAAGATGAAATCCATTGATCACATTGTGAGATGATTGTCACTTCAAATTTTTATAGTAGGCAATTGAATCTGAACTTGGTAATTTAAAAATGGAATCATTAAATTATTTTTGCGATTTGATCACAATCAATTGCCATATGAAAATAAGAATGGAAGAGTGAAATATAATACATTGAACGGGATCACAATCAATTGCCATATGAAAATAAGAATGGAAGAGTGAAATATAATACATTGAACGGGACCACATAAAGACTTATTTGTGACAGCATGAAATAAGACTTTTCTTTATTATCAAACGTGACATCTTAATCCTAAGTGATTAATGAATTTTAATTGCTATTTCAAATTCTTTGAGATACCAACGAGTGAAATCTAACTTATAAGGTCAATACCTCGGTGCTTTGGGAATCGGGACGAAACAATTAGAGACATATACTTGCAAGATGAAATCCATTAATCACATTGTGAGATGATTGTCACTTCGGATTTTTGTATTGGGCAATCAAATCTGAACTTGGTGGTTTAAAAATGGAGTCATTAAATTATTTTTGCGATTTGATCACAATCAATTACCATGTGAAAATAAGAATGGAAGAGTGAAATATAATACATTGAACGGGACCACATAAAGACTTATTTTTTACAGCATGAAATAAGACTTCTTTTTATTATCTAACATGACATCTTAATCCTAAGCTAGTAATGAACTTTAATTGCTATTTCAAATTTTTTGAGATAACAACGAGTGAAATCTAACTTATAAGGTCAATACCCCGGTGCTTTGGGAATCGGGGCGAAACAATTTGGGACATAGACTTGCAAGATGAAATCCATTAATCACATTGTGAGATGATTGTCACTTCGAATTTTTGTATTGGGCAATCAAATCTGAACTTGGTAATTTAACAATGGAATCATTAAATTATTTTTGTGATTTGATCACAATACCTACGTGCTTTGGGAATTGGGACGAAACAACTAGGGACATATACTTGCAAGATGAAATCCATTAAACACATTGTGAGATGATTGTCATTTCGAATTTTTGTATTGGGCAATCAACTCTGAACTTGGTAATTCAACAATAGAATCATTAAATTATTTTTGTGATTTGATCACAATCAATTACTCTATGAAAATAAGACTGGAAGAGTGAAATATATTAAGAGGGGGCAAAACAGTCATTTTACTCAACTCTAAAATATTGACGATCAAACAGGGTTGATTTGTTGGAAAGATAATTGAAGAATTTGGATAGTGTTGAACTTCCATAATATCAATTGATATGAGAGTGTAATCTCGACTCTTTAGTGAAATGAGCCAAGATTAATAAGTAAATCGCAATTGGTCAAGAGTTGACTAAATTGATATTTGACTTATGAATATGTTTGGGCATCGGATGGGTCGATTCTGGTATTTCAATACCCAGACTTACTCATTACACTTCGAGTATTTTGTAAATGAAACCATTTGGGTGCAGGAAACAAACTTGAACTTGATCCGTCGGTTCCGATTCCGATTTTGATTCCGTTCTACACGTAACTTTTTTTTTTTTTTCAAATCGTGAGTTGACAATATAAATTATCATCTCAATATCTAACATGAATAGAAGAAATAAAATGTCACCAAATACATATTTCAACATTTCTTACTCCGCTGCAAATATGACAGCAAATAGCATTCAATATGTAGCAAAATATGCCACCAAATAGCATTCAATATCTAGCAAAGCATAAATACAGAATTACATACCCAAAGAACAAACCAAAACTTAGAAACCAACAATAAGGAAGAACCAAATTCTACAAATGTTAAAAACAATATAAATTCATTCTTCTGAAAACAACATAACAATAAAGATTGTCGACTTTTATTCCATTCCATCGTTTCTTTTACATCACCATTCACCAAACTTGTCAACAAGTGTCAACTGCAAAGTTAAAAACAATATAAATGACATATTTTTTTTTTCTAGAATTACTTACCATTTACCAACCAAGCATTTAAACACTCATTGCTTTAGGCATTGACAAACTCTACAAGACATAATTAAAATAATCATAATTAAAACAAGTGTAACAAAATTAAAACTTATTAGATTAGTAAAATGCAATATGAAAATATAGAGAATAATCACCTGTCTCAATTTGAGGGAAAATCAATAGAGAGATGAGCGAGAGTGAAAGAGATATCACAGTATTTGTATTGTGTATCTGAATAAATAGCAATTGGAAATTTAAGATTTGAGCATTTGGAATTGGATCAATTGAGTTTGGGTTTAGAGGTGGTGGGTTTTGAGCTTTCGTTTGAGTATTGGACAGTTGAACTCTTGTCTTTAGTAATGTGGTATTGAGTGGGTCATTGGGTCAGGGTATATAAATTGTAAAAAATAAAAAACTTATAAAAAATAACAAATTTGGTTCCAAAGCTGAATACTCATTGTTCTAGTTCAAGAACCAACCCAAACTCAGTCAATTCTCGGTTTCGGTTCCTATATTTTATTTTATTTTTTGGAAATCGGACTGAAATCTCCGATTTTCAATTCAAAAAATTCTGTTCCGATTAAAACGTTCATCCCTACTTATGGAACTTGAGTCAATTGAATTAGATCAAGTTCCATTTTAACTCCACAGGAAGATAATGACTAAATTATAATATTCATAATTGGTTGATATTAAGTTGCAATAAATATTTTACTTTTAAGGCCAAATTGAAATAAAACTAAACATGTGTAACCATATGTCTATAGAAGTGCCCATTAGAATGGATTACTAGATATTTAAGGGTTTAGATACACAAAAATCAGCTTATTTTATTTAAGTAAAAAATCATACATTGGCTTATTTGCTTAGAGTTCCACAATCTATCTTAATTCCAAAGAGACAAAGAAGAAAAAGATGAGGTTGAAACTAAAGCTAAAAAGACTTGTTAGGGTACACATCAAGGGTAAATTTATGGGTTATATACTTAATTTTTTTAAAATTTAAGTGTTTTTTTTATAAATCTTTTTTGTAGATTATAAACAATAAATCTTACAAAATATGTTAATAAAAAATGTAATAAAAATTATAAATCTTACAAAATATATAAACAAAAATAATATTTAACCAACTTCAAATTATAAAAAAAAATTTAAAATATACACCCAAACACGCTCATATAAGTTTCAAGTTGCTTTTTTGAAAATCCAAATAGATCTTTTATTTGACCTTTCACTTATGAAAGAAACAATTCTTTCTAACATTTTTATAACAAAAACCAACATAATAACATGAAAAGGATTAAAAGATTAAATAACAAAGAACAAAACGACAACAAACTAAGTTTTTTTTTCTCAATAAATTTGAAATCGATTAGAACTAAATATTTTTGTTTTTCAATATATTTAAAGTCGACTAGAAAAATCATATTCCACCACTATAAAAAAATCAAAGCAATAATAACAAATTGAAAGCATACAATAAAACCATTTAATATTTATTAAAATTATACTTGGTAACAGTAGAATGAAAAGACACATTCACGCCAAACCAAAATTTACAATACAAAAGTTCACAAGTGGAAAACAGAAATTCAAGATGAATCTTTTGAGGGTCCCCCTCAATAAGAACCCTCATAAAGACATGTTTTCCAGGGGAAAAAAGACATAAAATCAAGAAACAGAATGGAGAGTGGGACCTAATCACCAAGTGCACATGCCCTTAGTCCATGGTGTGCTCATCAATCCCAGAAAAAGGGGTCCTCATTTACAGCTCAGCACACCATTCAAATCTTTCATACTTTCTTTAATAATCCCCAAAAGGCTCAAAAATAATCATTAAAAGACAACTGTAGAGCTCCATTTTTCTTCACCACTTGAGAGTAATGAGAGTAAAAGAGCAAATTCATCCCACTAAGCTCCTTATTTAGTGGTTCATACAGCATACGTTTTCACTGTTTAGAGTGAAAAGCATTGTAAAAAGGTTTCACTAAAGGAAAAGCACTTGCTACTTTCAAATCCATAAATAATAATTTTATTCAACACACTGTTTTCTTATATACCCTTTGGTCTAAAATGATCTGTCAACCAACAAGACCATTTAAAACTCGAGGGTAGTCAAACTCCCGGGGATTCGGCCTCGCGTTTCAAGGATTTCAAGTAATCGATAGCTTTATCAATTATCAACAATGGATCCTTACTCTTTAACCCGGGAAGAATACTCATGAGGATCTTCAATGTCTCGCGGATTTTAACTTTCTCCAATCTTTTCATGGAATTGGAATCATCAGAGTTTATCTCCTGGGCAACACTTGACTCCTCATCATCTTTGTAGTTGCATGAAGTAGCCAGTTTCACAGGGCTTCTATCGACCAACAATGTTGATATCTTGTACCTACCATCAAGCAATCTTTGCCTTTTAGTCGAGCCATCAGAACTCGCAACTTCTTCAATAAGTTCCTCAAATTGTATGCCCTTGTCGTAACCATCTTCAATGCCAAATGAAGTACGCACCCTGCTAGTTACTTCATCATTTTCATCATAATCATCATCGCTATCAGAATAAAGTAAAGCATCGATTTCTTCAGTGTCTTCATGCATCTCACTTCCTCCACTGGTAAAATGATTTTCCTCCCATTTCTCTTCAACAACAGGCTTCACCAAGGATTCTTCCTCTACTTGAACTGCTAATTTCTCATTACACGAGGCATGAACACCTGGAGGAGTCTTAGAAGAAACAATCTGATTTTGAAAAGGATAGAAAAAAGGGTTAAAGAACAATCTCGTGTGATTCCCAGACTGATCAACAACGAGGAACCTTTTCCGACAAGTGTGAGAAGCATCAATTGTGCTAGCACTAACCCCGAGCCCATGGGGTACGGCACATTGAGAATCTATCAAATATGGATGTACGCTTGGAGATGAACTCTCCCTAAGAGGAGGTAACCCTTTGAAGAACCCATCAACTCCATTTAGTTGTACCGAGTTCAAATCAGGTAAATCAGAAACTGAACATGGTGGAAAAGCCACGTCAACACAAAATGTGGAAGAATGAGGAGAACACGGTAAACGATAGTTTTGCCCCAGCTGCATTGGTGCCATTCGGTCTGAAGTGGGCAAAGGAGAATTCCATGCAGAAAACTGCTGAGAAGTCTGTAATTCTTTGGATGTAACCATCCAGCCAAAATAACCTGTTGTACATGTTTAGAATTAGAATAGTCACACAGAAACTATTGCAATGAATCAAGAAAATTTTGTGCAAGTACCATCTGATTACTATACCAGGATAATGCTCGTATTTAACCGGCAAATAAATTACTTTCTGGAATGCTTAACAAAAGAGGGGAAAATGCTGTATTGCTAGCTTGGTGTGATGATGGAAACTCAGGATCAATCTACGTAACAGGTTTTAACAACTGACGGAAATATTCGGCCTGGGAGCAGAAGAACACGGCAAAAGTTAGCAGCCTTTCAATTAACATTAATTACAGAAACATGAAACCAGCATATGAAAAACAGTTAATTGATTAAACAATCCAATTATGAAAAGTAATATGTAACATCACAACCAAAACTACAAACTGAACTTAACAAACCTGGCAATTCTGCAAAGGTTGAAAGCATGCTATAACTCTAACTATAATGGTTGTTCTCCCAGCAATCCCGTTTTCATGTTTTAATGCCTTAAATCTCGTCTGGCTTGCTCCTTGGCACACCATAACTTCTTTTGAACCTTGAACAAACTTCAAATTCTATGCAAATGCAAATGAGAGAAGCACCACAAACAGCTAAAGATTGACACGGGAGACAAGGCAAAGAAACAGAGGTGAAGATATAGATAGGATCTAATCAATTTGATGAATGAAATACAAACAACTTGAAAAAAATCAAAGCTACAAAGGTTGTTAACTCGATCCAGAAACGAAGACGACAATAGTTTGAACTATAGTAATTTGCACGCTTTGATCTCAAGACTAAACTTAAAGAATAAAGATAAAACAAACAAAGAAAGGAAGGTGATTGGATCCCATAGATAGCTAATTAATGGAACAATAGATATAATGTTTAGATTATAGGTTCAAAGCAGAAGTAACAACTTATAGAATAACCCTGCAGTATAAATTCAAGGAGATAACATAACGGAGACTCAGCCACAGCATATTGGTTCACTCCTATATCCAATTTGTATATCCCAAGGCACCTGAAATGAAAGCAAAAGATCAACTTTATTAGACTCAAAAATTACAACTGAACAACGAAAATAAGTGTAATCAAATACTCTAGTACAGAAAAATAAAATATGCTCTGGTCTAATTCAAGATAAAAGACGTAGATTATCTCACTCCTAAGTTATTTTTCCCTTATCTTATCCGGGATTAAAACAAAAAACAAAATACTCTCAAGATTTTTATTAATACCCACAAACAAGAAAATTTATCATAATTCCATTGTCAATTACAAAGCAGACTATTAAAGTAACTTTGATATGAACTAAAATTTGACAAATAGTATGTGTATGTACAAGTGATTCGATGGGTTTCTTCAATTTGTCAAAATGATCAAGCTTTACTTCAAGATCCAAAAGGGTTTTCTACAGAAATCCAAGAAAAGCAAGAAAATTAACCCACTAAGAAACTAAAGTAATATCAAGAAATGAATTGAAACATTACACAAAAATAATAATAATAATTTTCTAAAAATGCTTAGAAAAAAAGGAAAATATTTTGAGAACTTACAGATCTTTGATCGAAAAGTAGAATCTTAGAATATCATATGGTTCTGAGTGTTCTGACCAGTGAGAGAGGAAGCAAAGATGAACAGATATTTGGATAACAGATCGAAGTATGGATGGAGCAGTCTTGGTTTGCCAAGACCTAGGATTATATAAGAATCCAATTACCATATTACCCTTCTTTAAGGGGACACTCGTCCACAACCAATTATTTTATATTTTATAAATTTAATCTTCAACATTTCAATAAAATCTCAGAAAATCCATCCTAAAAAACAGTCCAAATGTGTTATATCATGTAGTCCTTGTATATCTTGCTACACAACTTAGGCCAATGCCGGGGAACTGTATATGCAGTGCAGTTAGTACGATAGGCGTGGATCAATTTGTTCATTTTAAAGATTCGAGATCAAAACAATAGAATGAGACTAGCAATTTTTTATAAATTAATTTTATTTTTTATTTTTATTTCTTGAAACAATTACTTCCTAGTTTGTCTCCCTCTTTATTCTTCTTTATTTATTTATTTTGTCAAGAATAATTTGTAGCATCATGGCATTAGCCATTTGTAGCATCATGGCATTAGCCATTGAAGCTTCGTATTTTAAGAAAATAAATTGAACAGACTAGTTAGGCATACTGTACAATGATGGCTTATAGTTAAAAGTTACTCCTATTAACTGTTTCGTATTTTACAATTCTTGAATTCATGAACATGTAATTACAATAACATTTGTCAAAGATGTTTCATTGCTGTTTTCACATCAAATATCGACTTAAAAATCTGGACATTGAACGCTCAAAACATTGTCCTAATTTGGACACCAAATATGCTCTCACCGAGCATGGGATTAGCCGTGTCACTGAGAGACGAGAATGAATTCCCTCACACTTGGTGCCAACGAGTGCACAACTGTCTTTTTTGACAATTCAAAGACATTGCCAGCAGGACTCGTTCTTGAAACAGATCATGATAATGGTTGAAGACTTCTCTACAAGGGATTAACTCAGTTCACATACAACTTCAACAGTAGAAAAAATGGATATTTAGAGGCCGCCTATATACAAATTTCTGTACATTTTTGTCGCCTCATAAATACAGAACTTGCATGTATACATATATGCTACAAGATGGGATGGCTACACCTCTAAAAGTGAGATTGGACCGAAATAAACTAAATTTTACCTAATTGTCTACATATTCAATGCTGGCTTCAGCTTCTGTCAAGTCTGCACCATACTGAAATAGCCATTCCAGAACTTGATCTGCGGGGGGACGACTTTGGTCGAACAAATAAGTACCAAACCCATGGGAACCCAAGAGAGGGGGAAAAGCTCTCAAATTTGGGGATCAAAAATAACAAGTGGGTGCAGGAAAGAATTACTTTTTACCTAATTGTCTACATATTCAATGCCAGCTTCAGCTTCCGTTAATTCTGTATCATTAGCATCTAACAAGTGGTCACAGAGCTCCAGAAGTTGATCTGCAAGGGGAGGAATACCTGGGTTCCGCCGATCATTGTACTGATGAGCGTTGTATGCAATCTGATACATATCATGCCTGAACTCCTCACGGCTCTTGTACTGCAACCTCCTCGCTTTGTCTCTCATTGTGGACAAATCCATAGGGTGTTCGATGATATCCAAATAGTCGGGAGCTTCCTTCTTCGACACTGGCTTTAGAAAGAGGTAGGAAAGCTCTTTCCTGTCTTTAAGAGTTTCCAAAACCCTTTCCAATATGTTTGCCAAACCAACCTGCGATTAAAATTGGATAAACCTTGTATGAATACTTATTTACAATAAATTACACACGTGATATACTTCAGAATTCCAATATAAAAAGTAAGCAGAAAAAAAAAAAAGCCACGAGTGCCAACAAGTTTGCTTGACTGAAAAAGGATAATAAATTCAAATCATGTCCACAGTTCATTTTCCTACTATCCTTGTAATTTTTTGTAGACAAGGAAGGTGAAAAACAATCCTTAGCCACATGCTCAATTTGCCACTTTGAGCCTTCTTGAGTTTCTTCTAATGAAGTGAGACTGAGTACTAAATCTAAAAGTAGAGAGCTTCAGTAAAGTATTTAGTATACATTCTGAGTAACATGCATGCAATGGTACTTCAATCAGAAATTAATCCTTCCTGGTTTTACTTCATTAAGATTAAAACGTGAGAGACTTGAATCGAGCAATTCAGAAACTAAGTAGTAGAAATAGCGAAACATAATACAGATAGTGCTTGATATTTGGGTACCGCCAAGGGTTATACTGTCGAAAGTTACAGTTGCCCAAAACATGCAGAAAGTCAGAATACAAAAAGTGGAAACATCAATTACCTCCCCTCCACGTCGACGCTTAGCGGGTGGGGCACTCTCAGCAGTGTACCTTCCCGACTCAACTGTGGGCCTCCTCCACCCCATTCTCTCTCTTTCTGGTATTCTTCTATCGTTTCTTTTGGGAGGAAGGTCATCTAAGTAACTATCCCTCCTTATTTCAGGCCTTTTCTTCTTTTTTTTCTTTGTCTTTGCCTTTTGCCGTTCTTCTTCTTCCCGCTCCCTTCTTATGGTTTCTTGATACCTTCTTAAATCGGCTAACTTCTCTTTCTCTTCAAACATCGTCATTTTTTCCTCATACGCCCTTCTGGCTCTCTCTTCTTTGTGCCTCTCTGCAGTTATTCTTTTCTCTTCTTCTTCCCACCTTCGCATATCCTCTCCACTTCTCATCCTCGACGTCCCTTCCGAGAGATGTCGGCTTTCGTGTTCCCTATGCTTATCAAAACTCGACAATTCAATAATTTTCTTCATTTTCCGGTAATCATGGCCAAAACTTCCTTCCTGGCTAATTTCATCCACATTGATAATCTCCTTCGGCTGTTTAATTATAATTTTCTTTTGAGGCTGTTCTGTCTCACCCTCCATTGGTGGCCTTATTACAATAGACGGCTTATGAAATTCAACCTGAACATCTTCGGGTTTCGTCTTGTTTGAAAATATTATCTTATTGACTTTGACAACGGCATTATGTCCCGTTTCAGCATCTGATTTAACTGGTTTGTCAGAAATCTGTGGGGCAGCAGGAGTGAGTTTATCAGAAAGCTTGTCCGTTGACCCACATTTGACCTTCAGAACTTTTGCTTTTGCACTAGGCCTATCGTCTTCCTGTGCTTCTACCACAGCAATTTTTGTTGCAGTTTTCTGTATGAGCTTTTTTGGAACAATTTTCTGTGGCGTCGGCTCGACTTGATCTACATAATTAGGTTTCCCAAGTGCCTTGTCAGGATCCATGCTTTCGACACGTGTTTCTGAATCTTCCCCATACTTAGGGCAGTTCTTGTTGGTCCTCATATGACCAAGCTGGTATATCAAGAAGTATAGTCTAGTAGATATACAATTTCCATGAAAAGAACAGAATTCTGTGAATAGCAACATACCTGGCCACAAGCTCCACATACAAAACTTTCTCTTGCTGATTTCTTTTCCTTGATGATCTGTTTTTAAAGCAGCAGCAGTGTCAAGGTTGGTTTCGTGCAAGAAATGAAACAATAAAATAAAGGTCCGCAAGTTGGGATTGAAAAGACTGTGTTAAAATCTTGTTTATTATAGTATCAAATACTGCGTACCAAACATACCCTTTATGCATAAAGGAGACTTACCTTCATTCCATCCCCTAATATTTTAACTTTTTTATGCAGTAATCCCATCTGTTCGATGTCATTCTTTCTCTTTGGTTTTACTTTCGCCGATAGGTTCTTTCTAGCAGAAAAGTTCTCGCTCTGCACCAATCAATGAAAAAATAAAATTATCAGAGTTTTACACTGAGAACTTGTACTGTAATATGATTATTATAAATGTACAGTATTAATGTCAAAACGCATAGCAAACTTAACGGTCAAAGAAACACAATTTTGGACCTCTTTTTGATTTTTAGTAATAAGTTCTGTCAATGCATAGGATCCCTCAGACTGGGTGATTTTTTTAACAACTGCGTTGTTTTTCTTAATTCGTTCACTGCTTTCAGGACCAAACTTCAATTTTGAGACCAGTCCAACTTGCTCCCCAACAGCTCGCTCCTTTTTCTTCTTTTTCCGTTCATCTTCTTCATCTACAGATAATATTAATGGTCAGATATTGCCATCAGAATACGTAATTACAAATAGAATAATTGATGCGGAGCATGTTTCCCAAGCATAAAATGTTCACTTATAAGTAAATCAGTAAGTTATAAAATAGATAATTTTATCTATTGATCAAAGTTGAAAATAAGTAACTTATTTTGAAAGTAAGGTCAGAAGTAACTTCCAAAATAAATAACTTCTTTTACTTAGAAAGTACGAAAAAGTAAGTTATCTAAACAAGTTTGGAAATAAAAATTAAGTTATCTAAACAAGTTTGGAAATAAAAAGTAACTTTAAAATATCTTTTACTTCGTTTTAAGCTTAGTTTAGTCAAGTATGCTCCTAGAACTTCAGCATGAGAGTAATAAAACAAAAAGAACTGCTGCACCCGAATAAGCATGAAATGGAATGAAAACTCATTAGCATGTGCGGCAAAGGGGACAAGCTGGACGCTCTTATAAGAATCTTCTAGAATTCCCCTTGATCTTATAAGCAATCTTCAATCACAAAAAAGGGTACACTGCTTCACTTAACAAGCCTTAATCAATCAAGTAAAATTATCTCCAACCTCTCAATCCTATTTTGGTTTACTCTTAGGTGCTTTATAACCTCCAACATTGAAGTCAATTTCGTTACGAAAAGAAGATCAATGAACATCTATGAAATGATTTCACGGGATTCAGCCTACTACCTTCATGGGTGCACTATTGCTTTACAATTTATACTCTATATACTCAATTTCAACACCACAAAGTTTCAAAATGTTCTCTCCAAAACACTAACTTAAAAATGATTCCTCCTGTTAAACCAACTTATATAACGGCTCAAGCTCTTAGAGAGGAGACACATTTATTTATTTAAATTTTGTTTCCAACAAGCCCTTTCATGTGTAGACAGATTTGTTTATTTATCACAGCTGTGGCCTATGCCAATTTTCATAAATAGAGACAGCTTGAAACCGGGTGTTTTGCCTGAATACCATATTGACCAACTGGTCTAAAAGCTTAAGCGGTTAAAGAGGGGGCACATTTGTCTATTTAAATTTTCTTCCGTGCCTCTTTTAGCCTCATCCACCAATGCAATACTATCGGTAAAAAGAACACACCATACTACTGTCGACTTACAGATGACATCGGCACAATCTTTAAGTGATCACAAAGTCACTAGAATCTCTTAAAGGACAACTGGTTAATAGCTCTCTCGTACATATCCCTGATAACATTTACCACCATCCAATGAAAGTGTGTTTGATGTTCAGGAAAGCCATATCCCGCATCATCCAATCTCAATTAGACAGACAACCAAATATGGAAATTAATTTTTAGAAAAGAATGCTCTGCAGTTGAGGGAAAAAAAAATTGCAAATGGCTGGTTTCATTATATAGAAGTGCATTTGATGTTCTGCAAACAGTTTGCTGCAAAAAGATACCAAGCAACTTGAAACAGTAAGATAAAAAGAAACTTCCTACCATCCATTAGCATCCTGCACAATTCTGCTGCTTCTGCTGCCTCATCTTCAATTTCTTCTTCTGCTTGAGTTTGAAATGGGCGACGTCGCATTTTAAGTCCTTCAACACCATCTGCACCATCATGCTTAGCGTCATTATTACCTTCTTCGCCCTCTTCGGCATCTAGAAGATTTTCCAAATCCCCGGCAAAAGAATCCAAGTCACTGTTTGCCTCTGATTCACTCTCATTTTCTTCACCGTCAGCAGTACAGAGACTTTGAACTTGCCGATCCCAAATTTCCTGACATTTTTCTCTTGTCTGCTGCTGAAGCTGCAAGAAGGACATGCGCTGTCCTCGAGCAAACTTGCTTGTTGTTGTTGGATCAACCTGAACACCTGATGCAGCTTGCTCACTTGAAAGCTTGCGTATCAAAGCAATCCGATGCCAACGAGTTTGTTTGGCAATCTGCTCCTCTGGAACTTTGAATTTAAGGAGAAGCTATAAAAAAGAGTGATCAAAACATGGAAATTAGGTATAATACATTAGTTTTATGTTACATAGTCTTATATATAACATTCTAATTAATGTCTGCCCAATATCTATTATTTGTTGAGAAGTGTTATAACTCGCCATAAGACTCAATACAGAAGGGGAAAAATTGAAGAGAACAGAGACACTATATACATGATTTCAAGCTTGTCAAAGTAATTTTGTATCAATATGTCCTTGTACACCATATAGATAAATCTTGATGAATATTTGAGTTTCTCAGTGACTAGGAATATGTATTTAGAAACACTTCCAAATTTAAAATTCGAGCAAACAATTCTTTCCTCCCATTGAATTAAGCACCAATTAAGTTAATAGACATTACAATCTCTTTGTACTCTACAGACAGAGAAAAAACGGGCCCATGTCCAATGCAAGGATCATAGTTGACCTCCATAAAGATTCACAATAACTCAATTTTTTTGGGCAGTGGACTCTCTCCCTCCCTCCCTCCCTCAATTTTCAATAATTATTTTAGGAACTAGGACATAATTAATTTTACATGAAAATCGGTAAGATATAACTATATGTTGTACAATCGTGAAGAAAGAATAATGCCTTTTATGGTACCCTCCCAACCCCCCTTCTGACACAACAAATAGTTAATTTCCAACTATGCTGCTTAGCCTATCCATTCAGCACCATTAAGATCTTTAGTAAATAATGAAGTTACGAGATTCAATTCACAAGACATAATTCAAGAAAAAGTGGAGAAAAAGGCTTTATATCAGATTACTTATTGTCCAACATCTAATGGTATAAAAGGTCTCCTACTAACTGGGAGCACTTCTCAGGTCAAATTAACGCATAAAAACGACAGATAATCCTAAGAGAAAGATCTCTGTTCATCTTTGGATATCGTGGATATATAATAAAAATGCATCAAACTTGACAGTTTATTTATCTCCCCACTACACATGCAAATCTTAACTCCCCGTGTTCCGCGTTTCATTGTCCTCTCCCCGCCTAACACCACCACCAAAAACAATGTAGACATGCATCCCTTCAAATATTTAGCTATTTAGCATGAAAAGATTGTGAATGGAAGCAAAACTACAAAGAAAAAAAAAAGTAATCAAGTTAGCTTAACATTAACTTTTTCTCTATCAAGATTATCACAATTAAACACCATAGAATGGTAGATGAACACTCTTAAAAAAAATTTGTAGGAAGTTTGAAGTGGGATTAGTTCCAATGAAGTCAATAAAGATCAATGAAAGCACAAACAAAGGGGAGAGAGAAGAAAAAAAGATGTATTGGCAAGAAGAATTGAAAATTTAGTAAACGATGATGGATCCAGATTGATTTCATATTCTATTATATCATAGTCATATAAGCATTTGGGTGCAGAAAAACAACACACCTCTCGTGCAGCTTCCATGCTCAATCTACGTAGATCAGCATCTGTTCCAGTTACTGTTGATCCTTTGCCAACAACTGTTTTCTTCTTCACCATTGCATTTGAAATTGGGGCCTTAGGAGTTACACGAACATAACTGAAACCTAGACCCCGTCCAGAAGGGTCACCAACACCAGTAATCTCCAGACGCTCAATCTTTTCTTCATCCTGAATATCAGAGGTAAGATCAATTTCCAAATGCATGATCCTAAAAATGATGGTTGAAACAAGTATATCCCAAAGTGAGCAACCCAACGTCCTCAAATTCAAGGTGTAAAAGATCCAGAACTGGAAATAGCCAACATAGACATAGGAGAAAAAAACATGATTACACAATTAAGCAATGCACTAAAATTATCAATTGCCTGCATGACAGGTTGCCCTTTAAACCAGGCAAGTCCGCAGACTCTTAAGGCAATCAAAGCTATCATTTAACAAATATTTTCTGAACAGTATATTAATGGACAGATAATATACTGTAAGAGGTAAAGACAAAATGTCAATTCACTTTTCTTTTTTCCTTTCTTCTGAGGAGGGGTGGGTTTTGGCTTTCTTCCTTTCCACTTATATTGGAGGCTGGAGAAGGGAGTGCGACGGAAGGGGAAGAAGTTATAGCATACCTCTTTCGTACAGGCAACAAAATTGCTACTCAAATTCCATGGTGTTATCTGCAGTTCCCTCTCAATGTGTGATGCGGCAGCTAAAGCAATTGCTTCATCTGGCAGTTGATTCATTGCAGACGAAAGGCCTGCAGGATGAGTCAGCCTAGTGATTCCTAACCGTCTAAGCCTGTATTGACCAGCTTGCATGCTCTCATAGGCACACACCTACGGCAAACCGAAAAAAGTAATAAATTATCTACTTCTATCAAAACACCAGTAAAAATATTAAATAATAAAAATAAGTACATAAGATGGTAAAAGAAAAATAGGAAACAGTAATCCTGTTTGGGGGTTTCGAAGTAAATCCTACATCACAATTCTGTGTGGTTTGACACAGTAGTAGGAGTGTTGCACAACAACAGTTTCTTCATGCAATGAGATAATTTAAATTTTGCCAACATCAATCTGTTGCCATTTATTATGCCCTCATTATACAACATTGCAGGCAAAAAGGAGGAAACTAATAACTGAATGCAGCAATTATGCCTTCTAAGGCTTTATATCATTAAAAAAATGAGAAACAAGCATCTCATGACATTAGCAAACTTCCAAAATTTGAATAGCTCGATTGAGACAAGTTTTACAAGGACATTAATGCACAAATGAATTTCGACAAATTCTCTAATCCTTATATCAAAAGAACTACTATCTTAGACATCTCAGCCAAGAGGAATGACTCCTGAAAATACCTAAATTATTCTTCCATACTCCTCTTCTTCCTTCTGTTTTCTGACGACATCTTATCCTTTTCACTTTTTTTCTCAACTTTCAAGCTTCAGGCATAATTGCCTGGTCAAACATGAAACTGTTTTGGTTGAAAATAGTAAGGAAATAGGCTATCTAGAAAAGCCACCTATGTTTAAGTAATCCCAGAAGGCTTTGTAACACTCCACTCAGACCACCCTCTGAAGCAATAAACACTTTAAACCTGATTTATCTTACTATATGATCAAAGCCAAAAGATGCCAAAATGTTAACCAAGCAAAGGCATGTTTATGTTACTTGGACTCTTATCAACATTCCAACTACCTGCAAGGCATGTTTATGTTACTTGGACTCTTATCAACATTCCAACTACCTGCCCAACGTAGTGCCAGTTGTGTAAGTTCGTAGGCAAATAGAGAACCATAGAGAACCTTTGCCACGAGTGATTTGTCTGCATTCTACATTTTTAGGACTAGCCATTTTATAATAGCATGCCCATGCGTGATCTTTTAGCAAGCCTCACAACCAACAGTAGCTATTGATACCACCCATTCTACAAAGGATCTCAATATTAAATAACTAATACACTCTTCTTCAAGCTTTGGAACTATATAATAGACAGCTATCAACCATTGGAAAACTACATAAAAAATCTTTTTAAGCGTCTGGTCTCTTCAGAGGGAATAAAAAAGATAAACTGTCAAAACTGACTCACATCTTCAGGAGTCACCAGCCTCCTCAATTCTTCCTCGGAAGGGATGCGGGAATTGCGCCTCATAACCCAAAGAGGTTGTCCATTTGGTCCCCTCTGGTACATTGCACATGCAAGAAATATGATTTATTTTAACAAACGGAAACTAGCAAGAATGAGCAAATTAAAGATATAATTACTGCTGATACAACTAAACAGAGGCATGTCTTCTGCATTATTCTTTAATTTCCAATTTTTGTTTCTTTTTCATTTAGTTTCTTTTGTTTGTTTGTTTATTTTATTTGAATTTTTATCTTGTTTTTGCTTTTTTTATTTTATTTTATTATATTTTTTATTTTTTGGGGGGTGGGGATGGGGGGACCAAGATTGCATGATACCTGTAAATCAGCAATATTTTTCAGTTGCTTCCGAACAACAGCTTCAGAGAAGCTAGGAAACAGAGCAGACAACTCATCTGCACGTATGGAAGGATGCAAACCACGCTTCTCGGCAGCATGGAACTCTCTATACACGTAAACCAGTAGCCTCTTCCCATTATATGACTGCACAATACCTTTCGCAGGAGACATTACCTCCATGTGAGGTTCCTATAGATTACAGTTACAAACAGAAAACACATTTAACAGCGAAGCAACCTTACGTTAAATATTTAAATATAGCAATGGAATGCTGCAAAGCAAGATAGAATTGAACAAATGCATGAAAGAACGATGTGGCCAGCAACCTATACCACACACACGTGCGCCGGGGGGGAGGGGGGAGAAGGGGGGGGGGGGGGGTGGGGTTGAGAGATCATGCAGTTCAAATAGACAACATGGCTTGGCAATTGGGTGTGGCACTTTTCCTAGTGCATCATCCTGAGAGATAATAGTTGCCAGCACCTCCATTGCCCTTTAACATTCAGTTGTTGAGGTGTGCACCTCATAATATCAGCTAAATTAATGGAGTTAAGTCCCAAGAAGTGAAAATAAACAAATAATTGAGACAGGGACTTTATTTTTGTTGATATCTCATCAAGTTGGGTGTTCCTGTCCTGTCCTGTCCTTTGCCCAAATGAATTGAGACCATGATGTCATTGTGCATCTTGCACAATGCTTGATGAAAAGTCTTGGGCAGTTTCATGTGTAAAAAGTATGAGTGTAACAAATCCACAACAATGCAAACAGAAGTGGAAAAGGAGATATAAGGCTAGACGAAATACTGGAAAATCAACACAATGAATAAACGTGAGAAAGCAGTGTCCTATATACCTTAATTGAAGAGCAGAAAAAAATATATAGATATACCACACAATTTACTGAAATGGAATAATCTTGCTTGAGAACCATAGTGCTTTTGGACCTTTCGATCCATAAGTTTTACTTTAATTTAAGATCTGTATTTCAGTTCAAGTTTAAATGGGTTTTCCTTAGTAGTCTTAGAATTAATAAACCAAGAGTTACATAGATGAAGGCCTATTCCTTGTTCTACTTGGTGATATCTTTACGCCTATATATACTAGTGTTAGACTTCTTGATTGTGAGAATTCAATACTTTGTGATGGTAAAATGCAACAGATACGATTTAAAATGTATAATCAGATTCAGCAAATTCATTAGAAGTGACGAAATTTGACAATTCTGGAAAAAGTTACTTTTAAAACACGGCAAACAAGAAGGCGGATTTTCCAGGGAGGGGGTAAAATCAGAGAAAATAATAATGTTACTATTACCTGTTGTCCAACAACATCAATCCTGTCGATACGTCTTATGGATAGCTTGCCTTTTGCAGACCGAACCAGTAAATAATCTGTTGATGACACTTTATGCTGAAATATGGGTGCCCTGTACATGTTAGTTTCAAGGCATGACTGGCTGCAACCAGGTTTTATATCTCCAAGGAAAGGAGATTTATCAGCAGGATCAAGTATGCGGACACTCCCCAAACTGTGATTTTCATTACGCAGCATGCTGCCCATTTGATCACCAGGGGTAGATTTCTGATAGTACGTACAAAGTTTTGCACCCATTCCAGCATTCCCCAGGAGTAAAGGTCTTTCCTCACAGTACCTGCATAAAATATTTGTTTAAAAGAATGAGTTTTCGAAGTTGGAGAAAGTGACCAGTAAACTGTTTTTTAGAATAAAAGATAGAAAAGAAAGTTATGAAGTGGAAGTAAAGGTTTTAAAGCAAAAACCAGATCATTTCAGGGGCTGTGAACAGTACCCTAGCTTTTCACTTTGTTACAGCTAGTCAATAGTTGTAAGGAAAGGAGGAACAATTTTTATTATAGCAGCAGAAAATCTGAAACAATGAGAAGAATAATACTTTACCCACACAAAGAATTATGCAAATCCAGGCTAACACAATTCAAGTTCTCAATAATGACCCACTCAACTAATATAAGTACAGAAAAATGTGAATCTACTAAGTAATTGATTCTAAGACCAAGATTATATAACTGACTCCAAATAAAACAAAAATAACAATAGAAATCATAAATTAAGACTCAAGGACCAATATTCCAGAAAATCTAGAAAATTACAAAATGTACTTGACCCTTGAACATTATAAAAAACAAGGCTCTAAATCACCATAAATAATGCGCTTTTGACCAAGAAGACTTCTTGCTTATTGCATAAGTCTTCGCTTTTGGATTCCAAATTCAATATTGTCATGCAACCAATTAAGAGTTTTTGCATTAATACGCCTACGCTGTAAAGAAATCAAGTTAGGAACATTTGCAAGGATGCCGTTGGATGAAAGCAAATGTGTTTTTTCTCCCTGATAATGAGTTTTGTTAATGGTGAACCAAAAGCTTGGTTTCATCCTCTCCCCTTTACCACTTTTCCGGTGAATGTTCTTATATGTTTATGCATGCTCAGTTGTGGCAGTAGTAGAGTTTCTATCATTTCCAATCTTATCCATCCTAGTACAACCACACGTCCATCTTCAACATCCTCATTTTGCCACGTTAATCTTATTGATATCTTGTCATTTAACTGCCCAACATACTCAGTACCATAAAGCATAACATCTCTAATAAATGTTCTGTATAACTGGCCTACCTTGGATCTTTCTATAACACAAAATTCATGTGGTATTTCTCCATTTTGTCCAACATGGTTTAATCTGAAGCACTACATCCTCTTCTTTCCCTCCTTGTTAATAATCGAACACAAATACCTAAAACAATCACTTTTGAGACAACAGTCTTCTATAGTAACTTTATTATTATCCTTATTCCTATTATTACTGAAGTGCACTGCATGTACTCTTTCTTCTTTCTACTTATATTAACCTTTAGAATCTAAAGTACTACTCCAAAGTTCTAAGTTTTGATTTAACTTCTTTTCAGTCTTATCAACTAAAACTATGCCATCAGTGAATAGCATACACCAAGTAACCTCGTGTTGGATATTTCCAGTAAACTCATCCATGACTAAAGCGAAATGGTAAGGACTTACGGTAGAGACAAGGAATACTGGCAGGGGATTCTCTTAACACTACTAGTTGTCACTCACTATTGATCCATTATACATATCCTTAATAATATTGATTTATCTAATAGAAATTTCTTCTCTAGCGCCTACCAAGCATTTCTCTAGGCACCCTATCATAGGTTAAGTTGAAATGATAAAACAGGGGAAATTTACAAAATACACCCTCCCTCTGGATACATTATATTTACACTTCAATACCATGTTTTGTAAATTTACATTTTACATACTACACTTCACTGAACAGTGACAAAAAACACCTTTTGCAGAAAAATTTACAAATATTCCATTATAAATTTCTGAACATACTAAAATCTCCCAATTCAAAATAATAAAATGACGCCCTATATATTACATAATGTAACACTTCACAGACTTTTTTTTAACTATTTTATTAAAAATAGTTAAAAAAAAAACATCAATTCCTATTTCTTTTTCATCCAATTTTTGTCAATCTCTTTCACCTCTATAAATTAAATTGTCATGTCTTTCGACTACATTAGCAACAAATTTTTTTCCATTTCCAAATTTTACATAATATTATATATTTTTATTAACAATATATATATTTGTCGTTCCTTTTATTAAACATCCTCGTAGAAAAGAAAAGAACAGAACTCAAGAAAAGTACATATGGATTCTTGAAAAATTTTTAGATTTTGGAATGATATAAGCTAATAACCCAAAATTAATATTAAGATTCAAAATAATAGTTACTATCAAAAATTACTTTTACTTGATTTTTTAGAATTTTTATTTAATAAACACAGATTTTTTATTTAAGAGATGACAAGTATAAGATTTTCCATTTTACATTTTACAATTTGAAAAAGAAATTTTTTTTGAAGTTTCTTCTACATTTTAAACTATGTTGTTAACTTATTAAAATCAATTTCTTAATTATTTCAAGTTGGAACTCAAGAAAAATGAAGATAATAAATTTTGTAAGAAAAAGGTTTAATGAAACATCATGGCTTCTAGTAATTAAATTTTGAAGAATGACAAAATAATTAAAAAATGGTAAATATGTAAGGTGTTACATAATGTAAGTATAGGGTCTGATGTCTTAATTAATTTGTTATTTTCAATTAAGGGTATTTTTGTTTGTTTAGCTATTTATAATGGTATTGTAAATTTTCAATATTTTTTAGCGAAGGGTGTTGTTTTGTTAACATGAACTAAAAAATAGTATGTAAAACGTTATCAAAATAGGGTATGTGAAGTGTAAATACACCCAATCTACAAGGTGTATTTCTTAAATTTCCTTAAAAACAATATTTAGTAAATGGCTTCCATGGTAGATCTCCATAGTATAAAACCAAGCTGATCTTCTAAGAGCTTCCTATTACACCTTAATCTACGCTCAATCAATCTCTCCCATTATTCATAATATGACTTGTGAACTTAATACCTTTACGCTTTATAATTCTTACAATCTTGAATATCTCATTTGTCAATATAAATAGGCAACATTACACTCTTGCTCCAAATTAGTCACTATTCTAGGCATTGGAGTTTATCTTTTCAATGGTATCTAATTTGCATGGCCATTTTCTCTGGATAAATACGGTTTTGACTGTGAAAGGACCATAACATCAGTGACTGATGAACTGCCTTGCTATTAATTACCAGGCAACAATATTCCTTGTTTATTGTTTCTAACTAGCTTCAGACTTATCATTTATCATTTCAACATATTGAGAGCCCACATATTGAAATGAAGAAATTCATAAATGAAAGCCTCCATGTAATTCTTCCTTCTGAACATAACACGTATAATATCTAGAATAAACGTACTAGCCGTTAAATTTGAATATATATAAATATTATGTTTATCTGAAAAATAAGGACCAATTTGGAAGTAAACCAATAGTTTGGGGACCAAAGCGTAATTTACTTTATTGTTCATATATTACAGATTTTATAGTAATTGGATAATTAGATATAATTTTGCATATCTTTTATCCAATTAATTATATAGTGGGATAATTATGGTAGTGTATATCGTTTAAATTTTTGGATGGACCTTTAAGATAGATGTGGTTGAGTTATCCTCAACAAATCCTATCTCTTTGGATATGATTGTTTTTAAAGATAAGAGTTCAAGATAAGGTTTATCTTTTAAAGAGTTTCAGTTGGTTTCAACCAGGACTCTTAATAACCCTATAAATAGAACCTAAGGTCCATCATAATTTTCACACCTCTCTCAGTTTATACATAAGTACGATTCAAGAGATAGTGAAATAAAAGAGACAGTTTAGCAAATTACTGTTCTTCATTGTTTCAAGCAAGGTAAGTGTATACATGCTTTATATTACATGTTTATGGAATATATGATGGGTCCACATGTATATTATAAGATCGGACCGGAGTTTAGTAGCGCTACGCATGAATAACTATTACCATCTAAGTTCGGTATAGTTTTTATGTCTCCACTATGAAAGTTCAAGTGAAAGTTCCAATTGAATGTTCCAAATGAAAGTTCCAAAGTTCAAGTACAAGTTTCATATTTCAAGTTAAAGATTTCATAACATTGTAAATATATAAACATGTATGTACTTACTGAGATTTTCTCACCCCTTTCATTTTTCCCCTTCCAGATAACTAAAGACTTGTGAAGATTCGAAGCGTGGACAACACCCGTGGTGGAATATTTTATATTTAGATTAGAAGTCTTTAAATTGAATAAGAATTTTGAAACATATGTTTTACGATTAATGTTTGTTCTAAATAAAATGTTCTTTGGTCATCTTTTAGCCTTAAAATTCTAAATGTTATTAGGTATTGATTTATTTTTCTAACGTTCATGTTATGTCATTATGACTCTCGGGTTTTAGGATCCGGGCGTCACAAAGTGGTATCAGAGCAAAAGTTTACATTTCTGTAGACTTTTCAAAAAAAAAAAAAAAAAAAAAATTTATATATTCACACCTGAACAGTGACGGTACACTGTTCACGGACGTTAACAGTGAAAAAAAAAAAATTTGGTTATTAGTTAAGTAATAAAGACTATTTCATGATAAGCTGATTTAAAGTTCACCAGGGTGATCGTCCAAACTTCGAATCTCCAAGTCAGGTACAAGTAATTTTGCATAATGTATTTATTTATTTTTTTAAATTATTATGCGAATATGAATAATTAAATGTTTGAATATGTATATGATGGAAATTAAGAATTATATGAAAAGCACGTTTTAAATTTAAATGTTAATTAAGTATCATGTTATTTCTAGTGAGAGAAAAAAAAAAGCTTTACATATACAGAAAATCGTTAAGATTCTACCCTATTGTTTGAGTTTTCTTGATTTGATATTCGCAAAATTAAAAGGCTTTGTCAAAAGGACCTAAACTGTCTAAGGAGAGCTTGGGATTTAAGTGGTCTAAATGACCCCCCTCCTCACCTGAAAGCCTTTTAATTGCGCGATATTCAAGTTAATGAAACAAAAAAACAATTAATTACAATGTTTCTTTTTTTTTAGATGGTTGATAGACGTCCACAAGAAATTAGAACCCAGGCCAAGAGACGTGAAATGTTTTTGAAATTACATAAGACGTATGTAAAGAACCCGAACCATAATCTGCTAGAGCACTTGAACGCTGTGAACAAAATTATAAGAGGAGCAGAGAAAAATGGGCACAACTTTTATAAAGGTGAAACTGTATATCACCTTCAGAGGACACTCAGCCCTTACTGAAACAGTTTATAGATGAGATTGAACAGAGGTTTGAATATCAGACACCCCCAGCCTTTTTAATGATGAGTTTGAGAGAGAAATGGTTAATCACCGACTATAGGAAAATGATTGAGCTCGACCTCACAGTGGTACCCTCAGTTGACAATAATGGTAACATTATTGAGGAAGACCGTGAGGAAAGCCTTGAGTACAACCCCACACCATACCCTGATGAAACACATGAGCCAAACCATGTGGATAATCAAGAAGCAAGAATAAACGAAAGCGATGGAGAGAATTTTTAGATGACTAGAAAGCTATGTTTTATATTCTAAGTTTTGGACTTGCATGTCAAGTAATCCTTTCCTTTTATGTCAAATTATTAAGATTTATAAAATAAAGTATGTTAATCTTTTGCCGAGTTTAGAGCTTTCAATGATTGATTGTTTTACGTTTACATGTTAACTAAGGAAATGGAAACTCGCGCTAGAAACACTAACAATAGGAACGGTCAGCCACAAAACGAGGAAAAAGAACAACCAATCAATTTATGCAATTCCTTGATGTGATACGCAACTTGGTGCCAACACCAGCTGGACAAACCCCAATTCTAAGGAATGAGGTGGCTGCGATTGTTGAACAATTCAGGAAGCTCCAACCCCCATCATTTGAGGGTGGGTCTGACCCTCTGGTAGCCGAAGATTGGATAGCCGGAATTGAGCGGATCTTTAACTTAATTGAATGCCCAGATCCCGGAAAGGTGACTTGTGCAGCATTCATGCTGCAACAAGGAGCTAGACATTGGTGGGACTCGACAGCCAGGTCCAAAGCTAGTAACCATGTGTGGACTTGGAATGAATTCAAAAAACTTTACCTACAAAAAAAGTACTATCCACCAAGCATTCGAAGTCAGAAGGAGGCAGAGTTCCTGACATTGAAGCAGGGTACAATGACCCTGACAGGGTATGAAAGGAAGTTTGATGAATTATCACGCTACGCACTGGAGTTGGTTGACACTGAGCTTAAGCGGGCAAGGCCCTTTGAGCAAGGCTTGAAAGATGACCTTAGGCAATTAGTGGTTACCTTAGAATTGCACACGTACCATGAAGTGCTAGCTAAGGCTCAACTAGCCAATTTTAGGGAGAACTCCAATAGCAGTAACAAGCAACCACAGTCTGGGTCATTCGAGAAGCGTAAGTGGGAGGATAGTAAGGATAAACAGAAGCAGAACTTCACGAAAAGGAGTAAAGGGGACTCCATTACGAACAATTATCAGCAGCATCCAACTACAAACAATAATCAACATCTAATTTGCGGCAAGTGCCAGAAGCGCCATGCTAGAGTGTGTCTTATGGGAACCAATTCATGCTATTTTTGTGAAGAGGCAAGCCATGTGGCGAAATTCTGTCCCAAGGGGCAAAAGAAGAAGCAGCAGCAACAACAGCAACAAAAGCTTGGAAATCTCCCTAAAGGCCATGCCAGGGTGTTTGCACTCGCAGAACAAAAAAAGGATCAAGATAGCAACGTGTTAGCGGGTAATATCTTCATCTCCCGTATACCTGCTTATGCTTTGATTGATTCTGGCTCTACTCACTCTTTTATAACCCCTAAGTTTATGAGCAAACTCAATACTCCTAGTGAACATGCAAGTACTCCCTTAGATGTTGCTACCCCCTTAGGAGAAGTATTGAGTGCAGGCCAAATAGTAAAAACAGCTAAAGTAGAGATTAACAGTAAAACCTTGGAGACAAACTTATATGTCATGAACATGCAAGAGTTCGACGTGATTTTAGGAATGGACTGGCTATCCAAGAACCACGCAACTATTTTATGCTTTGAAAGAGAGGTGGTGTTTAAGCAGCCTGGAGAGGTAGAACTTCATCTTTCAATAACCAAGATAAACCCCTACCCCGTATCATTTCAGCATTGAAGGCAAGGAAAAATTTGAGGTCAGAAGGATGTACGGGATTCTTAATGACAGTAGTAGCTAAGGAAGTTAAAGAACTAACACTGGGTGACGTTAAGGTAGTGCAGGATTTTTTTAGATGTTTTTCCCGATGATTTGAATGAAATGCCACCGGAACGAGAAATAGAGTTCACGATTGATTTGATTCCTGGATCTACACCTATTTCTAAAGCTCCTTATAGAATGGCACCAAAGGAGTTATATGAATTGAAGGCCCAAATAGAGGAGTTATTGAAAAAAAGATTCATTCGGCCCAGTGTATCACCATGGGGAGCACCTGTGCTATTTGTTAAGAAAAAAGACGGGTCAATGAGGATGTGCATTGATTATCGGGAGTTGAACAGAATCACTATTAAGAATAAGTACCCCTTTCCTAGAATTGAAGATTTATTTGACCAACTACAAGGGGCCAAAGTATTTTCAAATATCGATTTAAGGTCAGGATATCACCAGTTGAGAATCAAACCTAGTGACATTTCAAAGACGGCCTTAAGAACTCGTTATGGTCACTATGAGTTCTTAGTTATGCCGTTTGGCTTAACTAATGCTCCTAGAGTTTTCATGGACTTGATGAATCTCATTTTCCATGAATACTTGGACCAATTTGTCATCGTTTTCATTGACGACATCTTAGTCTACTCTCAGAGCGAAGAAAAGCACGAGAAACACTTGAGGATTGTGTTAGAGATCCTAAGGAAGGAAAAACTCTTTGCAAAATTCAAAAAGTGTGAATTCTGGTTGGAACGGGTGGTATTTCTTGGACATGTGGTCACAACACAAGGAATAGAAGTGGACTCCAATAAAGTAGAGGCAGTACTGAACTGGTCAAGGTAGCTTTTTGGGTTTAGCAGGATATTACAGAAGGTTTATTGAGGGATTCTCTAAAATATCGGGACCATTAACACAGCTGACTCGCAAGGGTATAAAGTTTGACTGGACAGAGAAGTGTGAAAGCAGTTTCGAGAAATTGAAGAAGATGTTAGTTAATGCGCCAGTATTGACTATACCTGAAGGATCAAAGGATTTCGTAGTCTATACTGATGCATCCAAACATGGCATTGGATGTGTATTGATGCAACAAGGCAAAGTAATTGCGTATGCATCAAAACAGTTGAAGCCTCATGAGCAGAACTATCCAACGCATGATCTAGAGCTAGCTACGGTAGTCCACGCTTTAAAAATTTGGAGGCATTATCTGTACGGAGGAAAGTGTGACATACAGATCATAAGAGCCTCAAGTATATTTTCACTCAAAAAGAGTTGAATATGAGGCAGAGGAGATGGCTTGAATTGGTAAAGGATTACGATTGTGAAATCCATTACCATCCAGGTAAGGCGAACGTAGTGGCCGATGCCTTAAGTAGGAAGACAACAGGACAAGTGGCAATGTTGACAGTACAGAGACCCCTATGGAAGAAATTTGAAAGATTAAATCTCGAGGTGATTATCCCACCTTCTGATTCTGTTGCTCGAATTGCAGCACTTTCGATTCGACCAACTCTTCGTGATCGGATTAAGAGCCATCAAAGAAGTGATCAGTTCTTCAAGTTTATCAAAGCTGAGATTAACATTGAGAAGCGGAAGGATTTCAACATAGCCGAAGATAAAGCATTATGTTATCGAGGACGTCTTTGTGTACCGAATTTTGAAGAATTGAGAAAGGAGATTTTGGAAGAAGCTCACTCTACTCCTTATTCTGTACATCCAGGAAGTACAAAGATGTATCGTGACTTAAAAACTATATTTTGGTAGAAAAATATAAAGGAGAATGTAGCTAAATATGTAGAGAAGTGCCTAATATGCCAACAAGTGAAAGCCGAACATCAGCGACCGTCGGGATTATTGCAACCATTGGAGGTTCCAGAATGGAAATGGGAACATGTGACGATAGATTTTGTAGTAGGTTTTCCGAAGTCAGTAAAAGGTCATGAGGCCATTTGGGTAATTGTTGACCGATTAACCAAGTCGGCCCATTTCTTACCTGTTCGTATGACTTTTTCTATAGATCAATTTGCACGGTTGTATGTTAAAGAAGTGGTGAGGTTACATGGTGTCCCAGTTTCAATTGTATCAGATAGAGACCCAAGATTCACCTCTAACTTTTGGAAGAGTTTACATCGGGCTATGGGTACTAAATTGAAATTTAATACAGCTTTTCATCCTCAAACAGATGGACAATCTGAACGGACAATACAAACTTTAGAAGATATGCTCCGATTGTGTGTTCTAGAGTTTGGAGGCCATTGGGAAAAACATATACCTTTAATTGAGTTTGCATATAATAACAGCTACCATGCCTCTATTGGCGTGGCACCCTATGAGGCATTGTACGGGCGAAAATGTAGATCACCCGTTCATTGGGATGAAGTTGGCGAGCGTAAAATCTTGGGCCCAGAAATTGTTGAACAAACAGTACAGGCCATTGAGAAGATTAGAGTTAGTATGAAGAAGGCTCAAGATAGACAGAAAGGTTATGCAGACAAAAGAAAAAAAGACTTGGAATTTGTAGTCGGAGATAAAGTACTCTTAAAGGTTACGCCAATAAAAGGAGTACTACGATTCGGTAAGAAGAGTAAACTTAGACCAAGGTATATCGGTCCTTTTGAAATTTTAAAACGAGTTGGAAATGTCGCTTACCAGTTATCTTTGTCACCAGAACTTTCAGCAGTACATAATGTCTTTCATGTATCGATGCTCAGAAAGTATATTACTGACCCAACCCATGTAGTGAAACTTCAACCTTTGGAAATTCAGCAAGATCTGAGTTATGAAGAAGCACCGATATGTGTTATAGCTCAGAAGGTGCAGAAGCTTCGCAATAAGGAGATACCGTTGGTTAAAGTATTATGACAATACCATTCAGTAGAGGAGGCAACTTGGGAACGTGAGAATGAAATGCGATCTAAGTATCCCCAACTGTTTGCCGACGACAGCTGAGGTAAATTTTCGAGGACGAAAATTGTTTTAGGTGGGTAGATTATAATATCTAGAATAAACGTACTAGCCGTTAAATTTGAATATATATAAATATTATGTTTATCTGAAAAATAAGGACTAATTTAGAAGTAAACCAATAGTTTGGGGACCAAAGCGTAATTTACTTTATTGTTCATATATTACAGATTTTATAGTAATTGGATAATTAGATATAATTTTGCATATCTTTTATCCAATTAATTATATAGTGGGATAATTATGGTAGTGTATATCGTTTAAATTTTTGGATGGACCTTTAAGATAGATGTGGTTGAGTTATCCTCAACAAATCCTATCTCTTAGGATATTGTTGTTTTTAAAGATAAGAGTTCAAGATAAGATTTATCTTTTAAAGAGTTTCAGTTGGTTTCAACTTGGTCTCCTGGTAACCCTATAAATAGAACCTAAAGTCCATCATTTATTTCACACCACAATATACACTTCTCTCTCAGTTTATACATAAGCACGATTCAAGAAATAGTGAAGTGAAAGAAACAATTTAGCAAATTACTGTTCAAGCAAGGTAAGTGTATACATGTTTTATATTACATGTTTATGGAATATATGATGGGTCCACATGTATGTTATAAGATCGGACCGGAGTTTAGTAGCGCTACGCATGAATAACTATTACCATCTAAGTTCGGTATAATTTTTATGTCTCCACCATGAAAGTTCAAGTGAAAGTTCCAAATGAATGTTCCAAATGAAAGTTCCAATGAAAGTTCAAGTACAAATTTCATGTTTCAAGTTAAAAGATTCTATAACATTGTAAATGTATAAACATGTATGTACTTACTGAGATTTTCTCACTCTTTTCATTTTTCCCCCTTCCAGATAACTAAATACTTGTGAAGATTCGAAGCGTGGACAACACCCGTGGTGGAATATTTTATATTTAGATTAGAAGTCTTTAAATTGAATAAGAATTTTGAAACATATGTTTTACGATTAATGTTTGTTCTAAATAAAATGTTCTTTGGTCATCTTTTAGCCTTAAAATTCTAAATGTTATTAGGCATTGATTTATTTTTCTAACGTTCATGTTATATCATTATGACTCTCGGGTTTTAGGATCCGGGCGTCACAAATACCGTTGGTTAAAGTATTATGGCAATACCATTCAGTAGAGGAGGCAACTTGGGAACGTGAGGATGAAATGCGATCTAAGTATCCCCAACTGTTTGCCGACGATAGCTGAGGTAAATTTTCGAGGACGAAAATTGTTTTAGGTGGGTAGATTATAATATCTAGAATAAACGTACTAACCGTTAAATTTGAATATATATAAATATTATGTTTATCTGAAAAATAAGGACCAATTTGGAAGTAAACCAATAGTTTGGGGACCAAAGCGTAATTTACTTTATTGTTCATATATTACAGATTTTATAGTAATTGGATAATTAGATATAATTTTGCATATCTTTTATCCAATTAATTATATAGTGGGATAATTATGGTAGTGTATATCGTTTAAATTTTTGGATGGACCTTTAAGATAGATGTGGTTGAGTTATCCTCAACAAATCCTATCTCTTTGGATATGATTGTTTTTAAAGATAAGAGTTCAAGATAAGGTTTATCTTTTAAAGAGTTTCAATTGGTTTCAACCAGGACTCTTAATAACCCTATAAATAGAACCTAAGGTCCATCATAATTTTCACACCTCTCTCAGTTTATACATAAGTACGATTCAAGAGATAGTGAAATAAAAGAGACAGTTTAGCAAATTACTGTTCTTCATTGTTTCAAGCAAGGTAAGTGTATACATGCTTTATATTACATGTTTATGGAATATATGATGGGTCCACATGTATATTATAAGATCGGACCGGAGTTTAGTAGCGCTACGCATGAATAATTATTACCATCTAAGTTCGGTATAGTTTTTATGTCTCCACTATGAAAGTTCAAGTGAAAGTTCCAATTGAATGTTCCAAATGAAAGTTCCAAAGTTCAAGTACAAGTTTCATATTTCAAGTTAAAGATTCCATAACATTGTAAATATATAAACATGTATGTACTTACTGAGATTTTCTCACTCCTTTCATTTTTCCCCTTCCAGATAACTAAAGACTTGTGAAGATTCGAAGCGTGGACAACACCCGTGGTGGAATATTTTATATTTAGATTAGAAGTCTTTAAATTGAATAAGAATTTTGAAACATATGTTTTACGATTAATGTTTGTTCTAAATAAAATGTTCTTTGGTCATCTTTTAGCCTTAAAATTCTAAATGTTATTAGGTATTGATTTATTTTTCTAACGTTCATGTTATGTCATTATGACTCTCGGGTTTTAGGATCCGGGCGTCACAACACGGCTGGGCTAAGCACTCTTTATCTATCTCCTTCTCTTTCTAGTGAATGTTTTTTCATACTCATCTTTAAACCCATCACTTGCAACCCCGTCACACCTTTAATCCTTTCCACTGTTTCACATACTTTCTTTGGATAATCACCGTAGCTTTTAGTGTCCACTCAAAATAAACGTTTTGGTGCTGAAACTAAAACTAAAAAAAAAAAAGGGAACTTCATCACTAGTACACCTAGCAACAACACTGAATTAGAATATTTCTAGTATTACCTAGTATTACCTACACTCATCTGGTATAGAAATGCCATTAAATCCTAAAATGTGTAAGATTGTACAGGTAGATACACTATGTTGCTGTAAATAAATCAAAGGTTGAAAAGAGAGAAAAAAACTCTAAAGGGGTTAAGATTACTCAAAGATATCTGATGACCTTTATTTCAGTGATTGCTGATCCAATCACGATCAAGTTAACTATTTAGAGGGTTGGGATCGTCTATTTCGAGTACAGCGCTCAGGTCTTACCGCAACTTAATTCAGATTGATAGACATGGGCTTCCTACAATTACGAGTCTATAGATTTTTTAGGACTCAATGTTTGGGAGGTAGTACCTCCTTATTTGTTGCTTTATTATTTATTCATTTATTTGTTTGCTTTAGCTCTTCTGATTAGAGATCAAGTTTTTTGCCCCCTCCTATGTATTTTTTACGAGTTATTTATATATGGTTGGGTATCCAAACTCCCCCATCCTTTTCTAGTGGAGGTCTGACAACCACACTGGAGATGTGATGGCGTGTTGACTAAAAAAAAAATCATGATCAAGTTAACAATAAAACAATTTAAAACATTTCAACATAACATTAAGTAAGGACATCTGATATTACCCCTTTTCACACAATTGAACATACCAATCATAAGCTGATCGAGCACAAGAAGATACAAAATTGATATATTTATTACCTTGATTCACATAATATGAATGAGCTTTCAAGGAGAAAATATATAAGTAACAAAATATCTTGAAAACTTACTCCATTAAGAAAACATGGCCATCTTTCACTGAAAGATCAGATTTCTTCTTAAATGCCCCAGGAGGTCGCAGAGACCTGTTCCCCCCAGGAAGCTTTTGTGCTCTGGGAAGTAGATATATTTTTGTACGAATAAGATGCAACACGGAGTTTGGACGAACATTTTGTTCTGACAGAGATTTGTAGTCTTCAAGCTCCATTCCCGAAAAAAATATTTTCACTGGCTCAGATAGTTTAAAATCTACATAACAAGAGAAAAAACATCAAGTTCGTGGTCGGGATTTTATATATAGATAGATTATACGCACACATAATGTTCTATGCAAACATTCTGCAAATAAATACAGGCATCATATTAATGTAAGAGAAAGAAAACTGACCTAGCTTTTTTGAAGCTTTAGCCTTAACTGACAAAATGGTTTCTTCAGCATCCACGTGAAGTTTACTTCCTTTGCCTCCCAAACTCTTCAGTATGACTTTCATTGGTCCCTGTGTAGGTAGTTTTTCTTGTTCCTTGAGAGCCACCTCAATATCATGAGGATACCATAAAGCCTTCGGGCGGTGAAAATTAGCGATATCCTTGCTGAAAAGAATAAATTAATTCAACACTAGTAAAGAAATCTTAAGCTAAATATAAAATAGATATGCAAAACAATAAATGATATTTGTTTCCAGTATCATTGAGGTACATAATAATGGACTCCTAAATCATAACAACCTCATGAAGGTCGGAATAAACGGACAAACGTGTATGTGTGAGCGTGTCTGGGTTTTACTTACTGCATGAAGATAGTAAACTGTGTGCCACAAATTTTTTTTTTATTCAACTTATTCTTGCCACCTCATCAAAATATGGTCAAGGAGATGATTATAAGTATAAATTTCAAGATAGTTTTTCTTTAACAAAGATGGGAAGTTGGATTTTGGAAACCTAAACTCAAGCAGACCACCTGTAACATACAAATAGTTGTCATCAGGCGATGAGGGCATCATCATTGGCAATAACTAGCCTTATTCCACTTATAACTAAAAGAAAACCAAATATTAGAATCTTGATTGATATATAAATCTTTGGCTGAACAGTTGCTCATTGCTCTTTTATAGGCCTCTCTCCTAAGTTTGGTGTTTGTGGAACTTATTAATGATCATTAAAAATTTGAATAACCATAGTTACACTTTTTGGACTTGTATTGTGTTTCGATAAAACTGGCAGAGAAAAAATGAAAACAAAATCATGATGGCAATGGGGCGGTAAAAGATAGATGGTTGTTTGATGGTGGATAAAGAATATAGTAGTAAAATAACTATAACACCCCAAATTCCCACTAGTAGCCGTTAATTTCGAATTTAGGACCTAATAGAATAGTCTACAAGTTTACGACCAAATTGTGTACCCGTCCATAGTTGAAGGACCTAACTGCAATTTTCAAAAATTGCAGACTGTGGGCCTCATGAACAGTAACCGGAACAGCGATTATAGGGAGGAAAAGATATCTTTCAATCATGTCAAAAAGATCTTTAAAAAAGGAAGGATAGAAGGGGAAATTAGGAAACTTATGAATTCTTGTCATGCAAGATATTTGACTTGTATGTAATAATATATTCCCTCCGTCCTACAAAGATAAACTTACTTCTATTTTCACACAAATTGAGAAAAATTAATTAATATAGTTTGAACCATTAATTTACTTACATTTTTTCCTAATATACCCCGACATTGAATAATGGTAACAAGACATATTAAATATGGGTATATTAGAAAACTAAAAAATGGACTATACTCTCAACAAGGAAAGTGGACTATAATTTGGAACAAATGAATAAAGAAAGTAAGTTTATCTTTGTGGGACAAATGGAGAATATAAATATATGTAGTTGTATATATTTTAACAAAACATTATTTCTTACTTGTGCCTGAATATACTATCTTATCTTTTCGTATTTATATCAAAAGAAACAATTGTTTCACGAGTGCAAGGAAATTTAAAGAGAAGTTTCCATACACTACCATGACCTACATACACACCAAAATACACCCCCTCCCCTTCTCTCTCTCTCTCTCTCTCTCTCTCTCTCTCTCTCTCTCTCTCAGCACCCACACAAAAATTTATTTCTTGTAGTTCAGTGAGAAAAATAGAGAGAAAAATTAAAGAAGGGTTTGAGTTTGAGAATTTTCAAGACCTTTTCCTTCCACCTTTCTTTATTCTAACTTCTCTACATCAAAGCAAAAAGGTAAACATGCTTGCACATGGTTTAATTGCAATTTTTTCTTCATGTATTAAATATGTGGATATCATTTTACGTTATTTATGATATGGATGAAAAGGACCGGAGTTGTAGTACCATGCATGGATACAAGCCTACGAAGCTTTGTTTTCATGTTCTCCACCTATAAGTTAAGTTATGTGATACCCACTATTTGGAGCATGTTTGGTAAATTCGCTTGCACGTATTTATTGGGATTTTATCTCAACCCGTTTCCTTTTCCCCCACCTTTAGGAAATTAAGTGGTTCGTGGCAACTGGAGCATGGAAGTGGCTAATGGTGGTGGAATAAAAGAAGCCAGCAACAAGTTTTCATTTTTTAAGTATTTTATGGAAGTTGAAAACTTAGTCTTTTAACTCTTTATCCTGTGCTTTTACTTTTTCCTTGTTATCTAGGAATTGGAGTTTTATTAGTTAAATATTTTACCTTGGATTGGAGTAACAATTATGGGGTTTCTTTAAGCTTTAAGGATTATTAGTGTTCTCCAATTATTGAAGTCTTCTTTTTAAAGTCATGTTTTTTTTATCTTTTCACGCCTTTAAGTAGCAAGTTTTAGTGGCACTCGAATCCTAGGATTCGGGACTCACAATAACAGAGATATTACTTAACATCCATTGCAGCAGAGAGAGAGAGGAGAAAGCGTAAGATATTTTTTCCCCTTCTGATTAGTGGCCTAGTGACATATATACCATCCTAAACCATCATGCAAAGCTGAACACAGAAATTCAGTTTGAAACTGAGGAACAATTAGACAAGGGTAAGCTACTTGTACTATAGGGTACACGATTCATTGGACATTGCCTGCAGTGAGCTCCTCTTTGAAAAACAAAAAGAAGAGAGAAATTGCCATCTTCCTATGTTTGTATGAATACATTTATCTCATGCACATGCATTCAAGTACATGTGTAGTGTATATATGCATGCAGACATGTTGTAGCAACCTAAAAATTTAAGCAACTTGATTACTATATTGCCAGACCTAGTTCAAGCCCTTTCCAAAAAAATATATTGCCAGACCTAGAAAAGGAACAGATAGAGAATGCATATCAGAGCAGCACCAACCACTACAAATTGGATATCAGCTTCAATGTACAATTAACATAGATGAAGAAATAACCGAAAGAAATAAAAGAGAGTCAATTCTTACTTGCTTAGCTTTACTTTCATAGTCTGTAGTTTAAGTGCTGGTACTGAATGCAAATTTTTATGATCAGTTCCTTTTTTGGAATGTGATCCCCGCTGCTGAGAAGATATCCTGTTTGGATAAAATTTGTCGTTAGCAATATTGAAACGGCCAGTTGATATGCCTCCATGACCATGTAGCTCAAGTGAATCTCCATTGCTGGGCATTACAGAACGAGCTATGACCATAGCACCTGCATGAAGCCAAAGGTGCTTCGCATTCTTATTATCTAAAAGTTCAAAAAGCATCTGCTCATCTTGGAGATCAAGAATTAGCTTTGGCTTTGCAATGGATTGATGTGATTCCCAAACAATATTATCTAACCACGTTCCTTCCACTATATCCCTATTCTGTAATGTGAGGTTGCTAAACCGCCTCATGGTATCGCAGCAGAGTTTTGCTTTAGAAGCACCATCGTCTCCAAAATCTGTGTTCGGGTCATCCAAGTCTACACGAGACTCTAACCTTAAAAGTTGAGGATGATATCTACTTCCCACAAAGGAAAGGTTTGAATGTCCAGAAAAATTTTCCGAGCCAAATGGCTCCACTGAAACAGAACAACTACGCAGGAAAGAACCATGATCCTTTTCATAAAGTTCACTTTGAGGTTCCGGCCGGATAGCTGGTGTCTCAGCCTCCAAATCCCTTTCCTTATCTGCCAAGGATTCAGAATCAGGTCCAGAAAGCTCATAACTCTCACCAACATCACTCGAAGATGGCGAGTTATCCCAGATAATTTTGTCTTCCCATTCTTGTTGATCAAGTGGGTACAATTCAGGTAAGGAAAGTGGACTCCATTCAGTAAAAGTATTCAGTGATGAATCCTCTTTCATTGGTTCAGCACTAAAACAAGAATCTTTCCTATGATCAACTTTTGAAGCCATCTTTGCATTTCCCTGAACAGTTAAAAAATCTTCTGACTCCTGTACATCATCCAAAATGGCAATTTCACTTTTTATCTCATGGGATTCCCTCATCCCAGAAAAATTTGGCCATGACTCCTTCAAGAATTTTTCTTCATCTTCTTCAACCATACAGCAGGCATCCAGGGGCTTGTGCCTCTCTGCAAGAATGGAAAAGAAATTATGCCACTATGAGCCAAATGCCATTGAGCTTAACAATAGAAGATAATAGTAGATAAAAATTCTGTGAAATATCAAGGCTAGTGACTCCAATAGAATACGCTAATCAGTAAGGCAGACAAGGAAGTGAAATGCCAAAGATTTCAACATTAGTCTAAAGTGAGACAGCGCGAAATACTTTTTGACTTATTTGCTCTACTGTACGAGGCCATTCATAATTCATCACAAAAATCATAACTGTAGAACCCAACACAACAGACCTTTGGGAATAATGAATGGACGGTCCCTTTTCACTGCTTTCTTTAGGGGCTCATGAATGCCGAAAATTTCAGAGAACTTTAAGATCGCCATCCCATCCTGCACACAAAGAATAGGAAGTGGTGCTGAACAGCCATCACCAGCTGGCTCTTCTGGAGCATTCTGTTCCTCCTGGTAAATAATGTATGGCAAACGGCATTAATAATTAACATGGCTGCACCAACAATGCCAACACACAGGTTTTTATATTTCAAAGTTGTAGGTCAACGTGTTTGCACTTGAGTACTCGGAGGAGATAGCCGAATGATCACCAAGGGCAACAAGATTTAGGGTTTCGCAGTCCACTTTTGAATAACTTCCTTTCAAAATAAAGTCTCCTTTCATTTTTCTTTTATGAAAGAAAAGAAAAGAGTTGGCACTTTCAAATGGTTGTGCATGAAAGAGACTCAAACACAAAAAAGGGAGAGAAGCAATACTCAAAAAGTACCAACTAGCTGGCAAAGACTTCAGATGCTTCAAAAACATCGAGCTATAAGAACTTAATCATTTGAATTCAGGGGGACAGAAAAAATTAAATCTAATGTTGAATAAGATTTGGATCGGACACTTTTCTGATATACAAATCTCTAACCTCCCTGATGTCCACCATATCAGCATCCAAATTTTCAGAGTCAAGTGCATCCCTAAAAAGAATGTCCTCTTGGACATCTTTCTCCTGTGGTAGCACTTCATGACTATTAATTTGCTCACCTGCAAAAAGTGAAAGGCTCAAGAAAATGAATTTGATTACAAAAATTATTTGATACCAGTGGTTAAACAACTTTAAAAAATAGGGTCCTCCCTTGTGAGACTTTTAATTCAGCACAAATCAAGATAGTACGTTGTAGTCATAATGGTGATTAGACAGCACTATGGATAGTTTCAGAACCTCAACTGAGTTATTTCTTCCCAAAAGATCATGTAATTGCTGAAGGATTAATTAATCACTCTAGCAATGGTTAGTCTATTTTGATCTATTAGCCCCCATTACCTAACCTTGGGTTCTACAGCACTTAAATCCAAAAGAGATGAATGGATACGTCTATATTAGAAAATTGTGTCCCCAACAAAAAAAAACAAGTGTACAATTAACACTTCACTGGACAGGTATAGTCCGACATGACATGCAGTAAACGCATAAAGTATAATATATGTCAATCAATCTCCTCCATTGAAACGGTACAACGGACTGCTTAACTTTCCCTTCTAATTTTAGTGCAGCCTTCCAATAATAAATCACTGGTATAACAGTAATTTTATTTTTGGGTGAATGAGAATCTGATTAAATCTTGAGAAATAATCAAGGCCCCTTATTTTTTGTTTTGGCCATTGTCTATCCATCAGAAGTCATTTTTCAAGGTAGTACTTGAAAAGCAGAGGAACTGCAATACTATCAAAGTCCTAGGAACTGCAATACTATCAAAGTCTTACTTTCATTTTAGAACTTCAATGACTGTTCTTTTGAAGCAATAAAAGGTACAGATAGATGCAGGTAAAAAATTAAGATTATATGCAATAAACAAATATGCATCCATATGCATACCTATACACACACCTATATGTATATAGTTACACAGATCAAAATACACCTAAAGAGTGTACTGATAGAACTAGATGTAGTAAGTCACAATTTTTTAATGTGTTCAGAAGATTGCCTGCCTTTACCCTACAAAGCATAAAATCTCGATCAACATTTTTTAAATCTCAATCAAGACTTTTTTTCTGTTCTTCTCATGAAATACAAATGCAATTCATCCAGGGGGAATTTATAATGCACTTTCAGAAGTTGTACGATCTTTTTGAAGTTAGTGGCAATAAAAAATGTAGTGATTCACTAAATTATACTACCAAATCAACAGAATGCTGAATAGAATAAATATATAGAGACTTCGTAGGCCAGACATATATGCAGTAGTTGGGAATGGCTATGGGATCACCATAAGAACAAAATCTGAAGGGACCAGAAAAATTCACACCAAATAATGGACGATTCTATAGAATTTAGGAGAACAATCAATGGACAATGCCGGAAAACTCAGTCCCACACTCAGACACACACACACAACGGGCCCTTCTATTGATGCTTTTCAACTTCCCATTCTTTAAATAGTTTTCCTTCTGATCTAGTGAACATTAAGGGAAGCATGGTATCACAGAATTAACTTTAAAAAAATCTAAATACACTTGAGATGCCATTAAAAATCATATTGAGCTCAGAAATACCTAAGTAACAGTCTTCAGAAACATGATGATACACATAGTTTAAACTTCAGAGTAGAAGGGCATGGAATATGCAATTCTCAACAACAGAAGATCGTCATGACAATGCTGCACATAATATTCTATCTAGGGGTAACAAAGGTTATGAGCTTAAAAGTTAAACCTGGAGAACCAAAGGGTTGAACTACATCATTGTGTTCCACCTCCTTGTGTTGCTTTTCATCTTCGTCGTCGTCATAGTTTTCATCATCATAGATAGAAGCTGCATGTTCCAAAGTAGATGCTGAAACTTCTTTGGGAAAATAATTTTTCCGCAGATAGTCTTCCTCAGTAGCAGCTTGGACTTCTGGTCCTTCATACTGCTCGTCAATATCTTCATAATTAACAGCATCTTCTGCCTTCTCGTCATAATCTAGTTGCGATGAAGGTAGAGAACAACAAAAAATCAGAAACTCACCTCACTTGACGAGTTTTGTCCTCGCATGTTGCATCACTAAAGAACACCCCCCAAGTGAGTTCCAAACAGGACTGACTTTTGAATTAGATTCCTACTATAAAACAACTGGAAAACAAAAATGAATACAAAGTAGGGGTGATTTCTATACGGATACTCATCATACGCCATTTCTCGATCCCAATGCCCTGTGCACATTAGATTTTGCAAAATTAAAGCCCAATAAAGTTGGTTTAATATGATTCCCCTCCAGAACATTCAAAATACTATAACAGAAGGTGAGTGAACCAGCTTTTGGCTTGCAAACATAGAACTGAACCCCACTCCACGTAAAATTATAACTAGGCTTATAAATAGTAGTGGTAGTATATATTTCATGTAGCTCCAAAATATTACTATATTTGAAGTATGTTAATAAACTCCGCCTATGTTTTTCATTCTGGGAGGAGGGTTGCGGTAGGTTGAGAGTCAGCATAATACTTTTTCAAATTTTATGACATGAATACCAATACACATTTCATTGTTGTTGTCGTTGTTGTATATTAATAACTCATAAGTCCTTTTCCAAAATTCTTAAGTGCAAAAACAAAAAAAAAAAAGTTCATAGTAAGTATATAACTCAAGGGTAATAAAAATACCAACTGAAATTAAATAACTCATGATTTAGTGGTCATTAGTACACAATCTCACCTTGATCAGCAGCATCAGAAGGTGTACGTGGTAATTGTACAGACAACTGAAAATTGAGAACAAAAAGGGAAGCATTAGTGTGATAACCAGGGAATGAGATCATATAGGAATATTCCATCTGCAACCTTGCATCAATGATTATACCACAATATCTACCAAAAAAAAGGCCACAATTATCTATTACTTGCATTTAAAAGTGATAAGTTCCAATACAATCAAAATCATATGGCTGAGATACAGAATCGAGACTTCCATACATCTATCTCTGTCAGGGATGAACCAAGCTCGTCAGCCAATGCAGAGAGATGCTCCTTTGCATCCTGAAAAGCAAAAAGCATAGTCATAATTTAGCAAGACCATTTGATCATACTTCCACCAAATGCCAGAAAACAGATAAAGTTGAACAGCAGAATGTGCATCACAGTTTAGTCATAAATTTCAACATAGTTAGAAGGAAGGTGCAGAGAGAATCTAAAATGTAAACAGTTATTTAATAGCACTTGGTTAAACTAAAATACTCCATTCCAGAGATGGTGCAATCACATGACGAGCTATTAAGGATAATGTTTTACACGCATGTTATTAGCAAAGAGGGAATAAATTTTTATCAATCTTCAAAATAGGAGCGAGGCCATACAAGCTGCGCACCCTGGGACAGCACTCTTGATCGCATAACACAATCCCAAAAAAACACAAAGATAGAGAAGAAAAGAAAATTTGAATAAAAAATATAAAGTGAGCTACACCAATGCCTCTTTGAGGTTTCTTGGTCTTGTCTGAATTTCTCTTCTTGCATCTCCTAAATAATGATGATTATAATATAGTGTTCTTCCTCTTCCCTGTTCCCCCGCATATATTATAAAAAACACAAATGACTGATGGTGACTACATATTTTCTCTCAATTTATTTGTAGAACTATCTGGAGAAAACTATATAACAGCACATGTACGTGGTAGAAGCATGATTCCTCTAGTTTTTTATCACCTACAATTTAAATAGATGATGACCTACAAGAAATTCCTTAAGGATCCACGGATATACAAGAACTTGACAAGACAAATGATTTTAGATGATTCTTTTGCCAGTCTATGATCCCTAAGAAATGAAAGAATGAAATGTCCCTGCTGCCCCTAGGAACAGTCCCTATATTTGAACATAAAACCACAAGCAACATACTCCATATTCTAGTGCAAATTCACTATCAACCATGTGCAGATCTCCATACAAAAAAGAAGGGTGTGAGCTTGCACCCACCCAAACATACTGTGAGAGAGAGAGAGAGAGAGAGAGAGAGAGAGAGCGCATCGATGAAAGGACAACAGAAGAGGTGTGTTTCTTTTCTTTTTTAATTTTTGAATTTAACAATCTAGTATGATGAAACCATCATAAAACAGCTTTTTCGGATAAAATAAGAAATGTACTAATTAAGAGAAAGAATTGAATAAGAAAGGACAAGGAGAACTGGTGTTTTTAAACTTTAAAAATAAAAATAAATCACCTCATCAAGGTAATCAACATCAAGATCACCAGAGCCATCCACATTGCCAAACATGAATCCCAATAGACGGTTACCCCCAGCACCCTCCTCATACTCATCGTCATCATCTGTCAAATTAAAACAGAGAAGTAGTATGCCAAATCAATGCTCCATATATAACAAGGGCATGAAGCTTTTCAGCATCTTTGTTCTTTAAAAAGATAACAGTGGTAGACAAGAATGAGAACTCAAGAAAATGCATTCATATTTCTGTTCTTACCAATAAACTAAGCTGGCATAGATGCACATGATATGTCCACAGTCCACTATACACAACATATCTGAGTCCAATTCATCAAAAACGTGACAGCTTTCACTGAGTCTCAGTATAAGCATAACGGTTTCAACCTATGATGTACCGATACAAACACGCGTGTCCGACACGACACGTATTGGATATGTCGACACGTATTGAATATGTCGACACGTGATTTTTCAAAAAGTATTGACACTGACACACCGCCGACACGTCGATTAAATTTTTTTAATTTTTTTTTTAAATTCTATAGTGTAAAGAAAGTAAAAATTTGTATACTTATTGCATAAATTATAGTAAAAAAAAATGATTGACCCATTTTAATATTAACAAACAAATAATTGGCCCATTTAAAATTTTGACCTATTTTTTTTAAAACTCTAAACAAGTACCCGGCGACGTGTCCAACACGTGTTGGTGTCCGACATGCCGGTAGAGTGTCCGTGCATCTTAGGTTTCAACAACATGAGGTCATGTCTAAACTAATGCGACTCGTATACATTCAGCAAACAGCTGAGAATTATTCATAACAGCTAAATTAGTATCAGCCCTTCTTCATTGAAGTAAATTTAAATATCTCATGCTATCACATCCAACTCTCTAGAGATTATAGGTTAACTTCGAATTATATTAATACTTCGTCTAATTGTCATAATAGAATACAAGAATAACACCTGGAACTTACATCACTGCTCGCATGGACAGTCTAACTCTTTCAAATGCATGACATATCGAAGCTGGTCATGAGACGCTGGGCAAGGGTAACCACTTGTCCAATATTTAGCATTATTTGTTCTACTGCTGTGTAAAATAAATTTCAATGTTCTAATCACATTACATTGGACATCAGCTTACCATGAAAGCAAGAGAAAAAAAGGTGAAAGTTGATAACTTCGAAAAGTCCACTATCCCAAGCTAAGTTGTATATTTCAAATACTTACACATATACAGACACCTAACAAACACAATAAGTCCAATTAACATAAATTCGGCCATAGCAAACCAATCAAGAGTATGCACGCCATGACGATGACGGTTGTATATGATTTTGCACATCCTGTTATTGGCTCGTTCTAGGTATACTGAAGAAATTGCTCCGTTGGAAAAAGATGGATGTTCTTGTGCTTGTGATCTTTTTCTTTTTCTTTATTTTTTTGGTTGTGGGTTGTTGGGAGGGGGAGGGTAGATAGAAAATCTTCATAGAGTAGAAAGTGAAAACTGAAAAGGAAATGAAACATATGACAAGAAGTTGATATTTCTACGTTTCACAGAAGTAGAAATAAAAGTTCTTGTTCCATTGCAAATTGGGAAAATTGAAGAAAAGGATAATACACCTTCATCACGGCCACCATGAGATGGAGGACTAGTTGACTCGTATCCCATGTGCAATTAAAAACTCTGCGAATGCAAAAGCACATTAATCAGAAAGATCTACAGGTGCAACAGGTATACTTCTTTACACAATGAAGTGCAATGGAAGGACAGGGTCCTTAATCAATTTTTCAGAGAAAAAGAGGGAAAATTCAAGTTACTCCTACACAGACGCGGAGCCAGGAATTTACATTGGGAGGAGCTAATATAATAGAAAAAAAGTTATGACATTTCCTACTGGTGTCTAACCAAGTTTAAGAAAAGATGAGCATTAAGCATAATACCTATACCTGGTGTGACTTGTGCGTAGTCCGTAGCAAAATACCAGGTCTGAAATTCGATGAGACACCTTCTCACCAAGGCAGTCTGAAATGTACAAATTAGAAAACATTACAATTTACAAACAAATATGAATATCAAAATTTAAACTATTAAATATCATTCCAAAAAAACCTTCAAAATAGGAGAAAGGGTAACAGAAACAAAGTAAGACTTCTCCTTTCCCCAACTTAACCTCTAAATTCAACCAGCCCATCAAAATCAATAAATACGGGCTAAAAGTTCAACTAATTCTAACAGTTAAAGTAAAACTCCCGCAGAAATATTGTATCTTTTATTTAAAATCACAAGACCCACAAAACCAAAAAGAATAATATTTTGAAGAATTTCAAGCATACCCAGTGATTCAACTTCAACAGCCTTATTTCAAGCCTTTACAGCCCTAAACCCAATAGTATCACCTGCACCACCAAAATCTTGGTCGTCCCTGTTTTTCCTCTTATTACTACAAAGTCGCAGAGGCAATTAAAAAAACCCTTTAACCATCACCGCCACCACCATCAGTTTAGTCACATAAGGGCTCCCCATTTTCATTCTTCTTATTATTGCTAACCCACAAGAAGAATCATCCAAATCACCCCTACTGTTTGTCAAGACTCGATTTTCTCCATTTTTCCCCCTTCGTATTATTACAAGACTTCAGAGGATAGAAAACACTGCCAATAGAGGAGCCCAATTGCGCTTCATCAATTTTGGGCCGGAATTTAATTTTGGGTTGAGCTGTAGCTTATTAGTTTGTGTTGGGCTGTAGCAGAAAACAAAAGAATAAGGAAACCCAAACAAATGTTCAAGATAAAATCTTGAACGCACATATAATCATAAAAAAAATAAGAAATCAACACAAGAAAGAAAGAACAGGAAACCCTTATTCAGAATCTTAAACATTTTAAATACTGATTCTTGCATTAAATTCGGGTGAAAAAATTTAGTGAAAAGATAAAGCGAGTTAATTTCAAGAAAGAAAAAATTATGAAATAAAATGGAAGCAGAATTATTAGACTAATATATAAATTAAAGAAACCAACCTGGAGTAACTAAACCCAGAAGCTGCTTTCTTGAAATCCAATAGCGATTTTCAAAAATTGATTGAAAAATATACAGTGGAAGTGAAGAGAGAGAAAGTACGAAGGTCGAAGGTTTATGGGAATTTATAGTTTTATGGCTACGAAATATTACGTTTGGGTGTCAATTTTTATTTCTTAATTTACTGAATAATTCTATTGAATGTTAATTTGATCAATGCCCAAAACTCTGTCTTCCGCATTTAAGTGAGAATTGAATTACCTGCGCCAAGGTTAATATAAGAATTAGGATAATTGTATCAAAGGTTCCCAATCTTTCAAAAATATTAGGGATATGCCCCTAACCTTAAAAAATAGCACCAGACATCCCCAACGTTTGAATAAATAGGCATGGTAGGTCCCTCTTGACAGATTTCATCTATTTTCTCCATTAAACCTTAGATTTGAACAACACGCGCTTTCTCTCTCCAAAAAACGTGACTGGAGTTGCAGGAGTAATAATCCAAATCTCTCCCACTCGTAAGGGCCAAACAACATTTCCTCGACCCTAATCATCTCCTCCGTCCCAGCATTCCCAAGACCACTTCTAATCCAGGCAATATTGTTCAAATCCATGGCTATGGCACTTAACTCCTGACTTGGAAAGTGGGAGATTTCTTCGTATTCCAAAAATTCTGGCCCCAACAATGTGCTGATGGAAGAACCTCCACTGAAAGTTGCACAACAACCGTGGCCACAATGCAAAGGGATTATGGACTCACCACACGCACCTTCAAGAAATTTGCAGATTCCAAAATCCGATTTGGATGCTTGGAGCAAAGGTCCGTGCATCGGGATTGTCCTTGAAAATGCAGAGTCGTGGCTAGAAATGTAAACATTGAATGCACCTACTTTTGCCACTGGATGGGAAATCATGGGATTAGTTTCTTCAGCAGAGGCATAAACCATGGGACAATTTTCTTCAGCTGAGGGATAAACCATGGAACGATTTTTTCTAGCAGAGGATCAATTATTACTGAATCTGAGGATAGATTTTTTTTTTTTGAGCACCTGAACCCCGTTCCAGCTCCTCAATGAACTGCTTGGCGACCTCAGAACTTCCAAATATCATACCATCAATTGCATCATCTAAGATCAAGTCTTCATGGTCAACAACTTCATTCATTTCATATTGGCCTTCATCTTCCTAAATGAACTCCACTTTGCGCTGCTCGAACCCAGAACTGACCGTGTGCAGAAGGAAATTCATGTCATCTACTTCGAAATCCCAAATTTGTGTTTGGATTTAGAACTAGATTTTTCATGGCCATTTTTCTTCACTAAACAAAAACCTGAAGCTCTGTTGGAAAATTGAGGCCATTTTTCAGTGGCCATTTTTACCCCTGCCATTTTCACTTGCCTTTTTTTGGAGAGAGAGCGCGTGCTGTCCAAATTTAAGGTTTAACAGAGAAAATGGATGGGATCTGTCAAGAGGGACCTACGATGCCTATTTATTCAAACGTTGGGAATGACTGGTGCTATTTTTTAAGGTTATGGGCATATTTCTAATGTTTTTAAAAAGTTGGAGACCTTTGATGCAATTATCCCTATAAGAATTCTATTTCTATCTATTTGTAAATGTTATCTTGTATACTTATTTATATTTTTGACAAATAAGTCCTCGAACTTTAACTTTTTAATAAATAGATAATAATACGTAAAGAATATCAATTTGAAAGAGGTACATATCAAAGATAAGCTCGAAATTATGTCTTTTCTTATGGTCTAATAAAGTTAAAATATCGAGTGACTTTTATATAATAATAATAAGAAGCAAGTTTAACATTTAAATTTAGTTAATCAAAAAGGAAATTATTAAAAGAAGCCAAAAAATAATAATAAAAATCGTCCAGTGTAAGGGTTTTTGTTTAACCTGCATAAAGGTGTAAGTTTGTGTCAAGTTAATATAAACAATGTTCTCTTTAGCTAGTACTAGTATTAGGCTTTTATGTTGAACCTGATACAACTAGTGTTTAATGTGCGACTAGCTAAACTTTATAGTGTGTAACAACTTTTATGTGTACACGAGGCTCGAGATTGAGACAGTATGTATATAGTTATGGACTAATAAATTTTTAATTGAACTTAAAATTAGAAAAATACCCCCCAACGCCAAATTTGTGGTTGTCTAATTGTTTTAACATATTTTAGCCATTAGATTTTTTTTAACAGTTGGACAGATACAACTCACACGGTTACAAGTTGGAGTTTGTTTGCCTTTACATAAATTATAATTTAAACTATTCAAATTAGTAAAATATATTTTTTATTTACATATTTTGTAAGGAATCACAATTTATTGCCACTTATTACCATACATTTCATATAATTCACAACTTATAAATACTTAAAATATAATTTCAACATTACCAAACATACGCTAAGTCGTCCGATTTCTTTAAAGTAGTCGACATACAATTCTATAACTTACCACTGAATGTGAAATCAATTCAAACTAAATACGAAGGAAATTTGCAACATTTGGGATACAAGTAAAACTATACATATATTTTGGCTCATTTACAAGACTTGAGTTAGGGGTGCCAAACGGATTGTGCAGCCCACGGGATTGGGACAAAGCCCCAAAATTGTTTACAAGTCCAGCTTGCTCGCCTCTAGGGATGGCAAAAAAACCCGCCGATCCAAACGCGCCCCGCGCCCCGCCCCACGAAGCAATAAGGGCGGGTTTGGGGCAGAAAAATCTACCCCGGGCCGGGTCCGGGGCAACCCTGCCCCGCGACCCCCCCCTAAAAAAAAGAATTTTTTTTTTTTTAAAAATCATAAAATATAGTAGAAATTATGATTTTCACTAAAAATAGACTAAAGAAGAATCAAATCTGGGTTAAAACTTATAAACTACTAACATTAACACCATTATACTACAACCCAAATTTTATAATTTTTTTGTTTTGCTTGGTATATATATTTAAAAAAATTGTATATATATTTTTTTAATTATTTTTCAGTTTAACAAAAAAAAAAAGTTTGCGGGGAGGTTGGCGGGTCCAACGGCCGACCCGCCCCGCCCCACCCCGCGAATTTGCGGGTCGCGGGGCGGGGCGGGGCCGACCCGCCCCATTGCCATACTTACTCGGCTCGTGTCCTGGAATTTTATTTTAAATTTTTGAAGTTGCTTAAAAAATTTGCCTTAAAAAAATAAACGAGCCAGCTAGTAGGTGGTTCAATTCAGCTAATGAATCCCACAAGTCATGGGCAGAGTTGGTTAGGGATGGCAAAAAAAACCCGCGGACCCGAACGCGCCCCGCGCCCCGCCCCGCCCCGCCCCGCCTATTCAGGTAATAGGGGTTGGTTCGGGGCCCCGCCCGCCCCACCAAGGGAATTTTTTTTTTTTTTTTTTTTTTTTTTTTTTGTAAAATCATAAAATAGAATATAAATTAAAATTTTGTTGAAAATGGACCAAAGAAGAATCGAACTCGGGTTGAAATTATAAATCTTAATCATTACACCATAATCCCATTCTTGAATTTTTTTTGTTTTGTTTACTACAAATATTTTTTTAAAAAAATTATTTATTTTTTAATTATTTTTTTTCATTTTTATAAAAAAAAAAAAATTGTGAGGCGGTTGGCGGGTCAAAAGATTGATCCGCCCCGCCCCGCGAATTCGTGGGTCGTGGGGCAGGGTGGGGCGGACCCGCCCCATTGTCATCCCTAGAGTTGGCCCGACTCAGTTCATTGTCGGCTCTAACTTGAGTTAGAGTTTTCCAATGGATATTTGTTGATTTTTATTTCTTTTTTGTTTATGTTAGAACGAAACTCAACTTGAAGGACATGAGAGAAAGAAATGAAGAAAGTGATGTGATATGGCACGTTTTGAATTGAAGTGGATGGTAAAATTAAAGAGTCAGCCATCAAAAACCAAAAGATAAAAAAGAATACAATAAAAAAGGGATTGCAATCTGTAAGGTTGTTGCTCGAGTAGGCTTCAACCTCACTCGAGCAAGGTTCATAACAAAGCAAAAGCAGATTCTGGTGCTCGAGCGAAGTAGGGTGCCTGAGAGTTAGAACCATCAACAAACATAAAAATTGTGCCGCAACACACACTTGTTGCTAGAGCGATCAATTACATGATGCCTACGAAAGTGCTGTTAAGTTAGGTAAGTCAGTAGTGTCTTAGTCTATCAAGTGCACAAATTTTTATGTGATTTTTACCCTATTTATAGTTTAATTGGTACATTATTAGGTCAGGCTCTTTTGCACAAAAACATATAAATACACATTGAAACCCTAGCTTTGGAAGAAAGCAGAATGAGTAATTTGAAACTTTGCTCGAATTTTTCGAGTAACACTTAGAAGATTCAAGACAAAGCACACTTTTCTATATTCTTCTTTATTCTTGATGTTGTTCACTTATTCAATTATGTTTTTTATTTTGTAATTTATTATGCTATGCTAGACTTTTCATGGCTAGGACATGATGTAAACTGTATTTTAAAATTTTAATTTGATTTTTTTCTATATTTCAATTCTAATTACATATTTGATTGAACGTTTGTTACTTTTCTTGAAGCTTTCAATTATCTCATCAATAATTGAATGAATTGTGGCTTATTTGATTTTCGAGAGGTCAAAAATAGGTGTTAGTACTTTGTAACAAATTTCATAAAGTCCGACAGAAAATAGAAATGTACCAATATACTTTTACGTCATCTTTGTTGTAACGTTCACCATTTGTAATTCATTTTTACGTATTAACATATTTCATAGAATATAAATAGATCGTACGTGATAATAGATTTAACCCTACTCGAGAGAAATTGTTAAACATATTAGGATCATTGATCATCAATTAAGTTGTTTATTAGTCGATTACTGATGATAAATAAAGTAAAAATATACAAGTGGAGTCGAAGTCCTATTGCATTTACAAAATCGAATTAATTGTCGAAATCATTTAAAAAACATAAAATTGAACTAAACATTTCCTTAAATCGGTTAAATCAAAAATAAATATGCAATATTCATGGGACCAAAGGGCGGATTTAGGGGTGCAACCCTGGGCTTCAGTCCAGGGATGCCCAAAATTTTGGCCTAAATTATGTTTAAAAAAATATATAAAGCCCAAATTTAACCAAAACAGTCCATATAAAACAGTCCAAATTGAAATTCAAACTTTAAAAAGTTAAAAATTCAAAAGTGGACTTGAATTTTTTAATTTGTTTCACCTTCCACTATTTGGTATTGAAATATTATTTTATTTTCTAACTTGGTTGTCATAATCTCGTTGTATATGACTTACTTATATGCCGTTTTATTAAATATAGGATTACAATATAATTGTATATAACACTATTAAAGAGTTTAAATATTTTGTGCATCGACTACATAGCTTAATTTTAGATAAAATAGATATAGAATATATTATAAAACAATTTTTGTGCATCAACTACATAACAATTTTTTTTGAGAGAGACCTTGTTAATAAAATAGATAAAGATTCTATTATATAAGAATTCGCACTTGTAAAAGATCGTCGGGCATAACTTTCTTTACCTAGTTTAGATCTTAAATATTTTTGGGAAAATTGGCCCAAAACGTCCATAGCGTATAGACCCGGTGCCCAAATCATCTTTACATTTCAAATTTTGGCAATTACATCTCTTACCTATCCATTTAGTGCGCAAATCATCCTTTTGAACGGATCCATCCAATATTCCATTAAACTTTTGGAATTTTGGCGCAAATGGTCCATAACTTTTTTCCTTAGTTTGGAATTGATTCCTAACGTTTATGTTTTGACAAACAAGTCCATAACCTATGTGTTTTTATGCGAAATTGGTCCTTATGGAATTAAAAAAACAAATATACCCTTAGTTTAATTAGAAGAAATTGTATGTGGATTCCTAATCATTACAAAATGTGCAAATAAGTTAAATACTTTTATTTTTTATAAAAAAATTAAAAAAACTAATGAGTTTTTTTTTTTTTTAATTAACACTTTAGTAATAAACATGTCAAATAAATTTATTATTTTTATTATTAAGTAATAAATATATTTAAAGAGAGAGAAATCATTGTGAGAAATCATTTTTTCCCTCTTTACTTATAAATTTTTTTCTTCCTCTTTACTTTAAAAATTAACTTAAATATATAACAAAATGACGTATATAATTTTATCACATTGAACTAATCTTATTACATTTTTATTTAACATAAAAATACTAATAAAAATTAATTTACACATTATGTGTTTTATTTTTAAACGAAAATAAAACGATAAATTAAAATATAAAGAATATAGTTGGATTTCTAATATTTGTAGTTAATAAACATATAACTCAATTAAATAAAAGTATTTGAACATCAAGTTTGTGACAAAGTTATATTTTTTATACAACAATAAAATAAAAGTTTTAAGTTTAAATAATATATTTATTACTTAATAATAAAAATAATAATTTTATTTGACACGTTTATTACTAAAGTGTTAATTCAAAAAAAAAACTCATTAGTTTTCTTTAATTTTTTTTTATAAAAAATAAAAGTATTGGACTTATTTGCACATTTTGTAATGATTAGGAATCCACATACAATTTCTTCTAATTAAACTAAGGGTATATTTGTTTTTTTCATTCCATAAGGACCAATTTCACACCAAAACACATAAGTGTGGGACTTGTTTGCCAAAACATAAATATTAGGGACCAATTTGCGCCAAAATTCCAAATGTTTAACGAAATATTGGATGGATTCCGTTCAAAATGATGATATGCGTACTAAATGGATAGGTGATGAATGTAATTGCCAAATTTTGAAAGGTAAGGATAATTTGGGCACCGGGTCTATATGTTAGGGACGTTTACGTTAGGGACATTTTGGGCCAATTTCCCATATTTTTGTGTAATGCTTCTTGTAACATTTTTAAAAATTATGACTTATAAAAATTATTGGATTGTCATAAAAATAGGTTAAGAAATTGTGGCTTGAGGAAAGAAAAAAAAGTCGGGGACAACGGGGATCCCTCCCTTCCCCAGCCCACCCCTTTATTATATCCTAGCTCCGTCCTTGCATGGAACGATATTTAACTCATTCTTTATTACTTGTTTTTTATACTTGTATTTTTAGTTAACAATTAGTTCCCAACCAATAGCCTTAGTAGTAAAGCAGTCCCCAGTCTAATTTTAACTCATTCTTTATTACCTGTTTTTTATACTTGTATTTTTAGTTAACAATTAGTTCCCAACCTATTGCCTTAGTAGTAAAGCAGTCCCCAGTCTAATTTTTTGACATTTAAGTTGTCAATCTATTATTTTTGTTGCATCGTGGTTGTTAGTTGACGGAAACCATAAAAATGCATTGACTTTATTATCTTGGATATAGGAGAAGATAGTAATGTACCAGTTATCTTGGGACGACATTTCTTAACTATTGAACGAAAACTAATTGATGTGCAAAAAGGACAGCTAGTATTGAGATTAAATGAGGAGCAAGTCACTTTCAACGTATTCAAAGCAATTTAGTATCCAAGCTCCTTTGACTCGTGTTTTCAAATTGATATTGACTTAATTACAAAGATAAAGAGACTTTAGGAGCTTGGCATTCAAATATCAAAGGAATGAATCCAAGAAATCCACCAAATTAACCATACGATCGCATGGTTATACAGAGCTGCGATCGCAAGAGTAGCTTTTTAAAGGCAGAATATAATGTAGACAAGCTATGCGATCGCAAGGCTTTCCGCAGCAACAATTTGATAGTTTCCTGGTACAAATAGAATTCTACCAAGTCCAAGATAAGTAACAACTTAAATACACGACTTGGAGAGTTTGGAGATGGGTATAAAAGCCAGAGAAGAGACAAATCACAGGAGACGAATTTTGGAAACAAAATATACAAGGAAGAATTGAAGATCAAGCAAGGGATTGAAGATTCTTCGACCAAAAACACGATTTTTAATTAATTTTTCTTTTTTTTTTATTCGGAACATGATGAAATCAACAATTGTAATATTTACGAGATTGTGTCCGGTTAAGTTACTTATTGCTAGGATGAACGATGAAACCTCGTGTTTTTAATTAATTAGAAGTTTTTAAGTTTTAGAAATTAATTAATTTTAGGTTGATTGTTCTTTATTCATTATTTCTAATATTTTAATGCTTGATCACCATTAGAATATATTGTGATCTATATTGAAGTTGAGAGATTTAATATAAAATAAGCTCGTGATATTGAATAACATATGGTCCAATAATAGATAGAAATTACTATTATGCCTTATAAAATCCGGTTATGTATTATTGTGATTTAAATGCATATTTTTATGTTCAAAAATTAATTAGAGATAATTATGTTTGCATATTGATATAGAATTGATTAATCATCGATAGATGCTTTTGATTATTATAGGATTACCGATTTTCAATCCAAGGTAATTATAAACTAAAACAATTAAACGGATAGTTGATTATAAAACATGTAGGTAGATTTGCGAATTCTAGTGTTAGTAAAAATCGAAATTGTCCTCAACAATTTACTTTAATTGCGTGATAAATTAAATTTAATTATAGAGTATATTTAGATTTAAAATCAAATATAAATATGTGTTCTTTACATTGTTAAAACTATAATTATAAATTAATTGGTTAATTGATAGTTGGTCTTCATGGGTTCGACACTCTATTCATTAATATATTACTTGTTAACGATCCGTTCACTTGTGGGATTAAAATCACACAACAATGGCTATCATGATCTAATTTAATATTGTGGTCAACTTTGGTGAATCGTTTTAAAACTCTAATTGTATTGCTAGGTGATTCTTGTGTATGGTGTGGATAGTGGCGGAGCGAAGATATGGCAAAGGGGTGGGTCATGTGGGGAGGAACCCCTCCCCTCATGGGCTGCCCCCGATTTTTTTTTTTCTTCAAATCACAATTATTGAGTCCAGTTTTATGAGAATCTAATGTTTTCAAATAAGTCATAATCTTTAAAAATCTTACAAAAAGACATTGTATTGTACAAAAATATTCAAGATTTAAAATTAACTAAAGAAAGTTGTACCCGACAATCTTTTACAACTACGAATTCTTATATAATAACATCTATATTTATTTTATTAACAAGGTCTTCCCTGTCATATATGTTCTTCCTTTTTTCTAGATCCCGCTCAATTTCAGAAAGATAGAATTGGAAAAGATTGTTGATTACGAGTTGGATGAGGTTTGATGAAGATCATTTGATTTTTCAAATCATTTGAATTTTCAGTTGGTGTATTTATTCTTGGTTTGAAGAAATAATGCAAGGTCGTGTTTCCTTTCTTCGTATGAGGTTGTTTTTGCGGCCATTGTATATTCTAAAAATTCAAAAAAAATTCAAAAAATTAATTATACAAGTAAATTTTAATTGAGAGAACAGGTTCAAAACTCCAAGAACAATAATGTTTAATCCAAAAACCACCGTTTACAGAAATAAAAGGAAAAATTGCCTATAAGTCACTTGTCTGGCTTGTTTTAAATTATGTCAAAATATTTTTCAAAATTGTGATTAAGTCATACTTTCAGTAATATTTTAAATTAATTCTAAAACCACCCACGTGGTCCAAAATCAGGGTCTTCTTCTACCTTCACAAACCACCTCGACCTCCGACGACCTCTGACGAGTGCTTTTTCTACGTATATATGTCAGCCTGTGCTATCCTCAACTACATCTCTATTGTTTTCTTAAAAATAGTGCCGCTACATAGGATCAAATCCAGGTCTCAGTTCTTCAGGATTGCCACTCTCAACATCGTATTTTGTGGGTCTGTTGTGGGTGGCAATATTTCTTTAAAGTATTTGTCGGTATCCTTCAATCAGGCTATCGGTGCAACCACTCCATTTTTCACTGCATTGTTTGCTTATTTTATGACCCTTAAAATGGAGGCTTGGGTTACATATGCTTGTCTTGTTCCTGCGGTTGCTGGGGTTGTAATTGCAAGTAGGGTACGTTTTTCATTCTCTGAAAATTTGGGATTAAATTGATTTTTGTTTTTAAATAAAATCTATCCTGATTTGGGTCTCTGTAATAATTTTTTTTCTCTCTTATATTTTGGTATTAATTCGGGGTTATCTATTAAAAAAATCTGGTTTTCGTGTGTGAAACTAAGATAGCATGCTTTATTTTGATATTTTTATTGTGATATGGGGTTATGTATGGAAAAGATCCATTTTTTCTTGGTGGGTATTGTTTATCGTATGTTGTTTGTTGCTTAAGTTATTTTAGACTTCATATTTCAGGATTGAATATCAAACTAAAATCGTGTTAAGATTTGAATTTGCAATGTAGATATTACAAACATTATGCATTTGGATTTATCTTCATTAATTTCCTTTGGTCTGTATTTTTCAAGGTTCTAAAATGCGTAATGCGTGACAAGCGGCGAGGTCGCGCATTGAGCTTAGGTGAGTCTAAGCGTGGCAATGCGCAGCCGATGCGCAAAAATGAGCGATGCGGAGCAAAGCGGTAAGACCAAACATTAAGTCTAAGCAAGCATTTTAGAACACTGGTATTTTCTATGAGAGGTAAAATTTATGGCAATCATGCATATTTATACTATAGTATATTTATACAATATTTTATAAAAATTGTTTGCTTTGTGTACAGACGGTGGTGCTGCCACCAAGCAGTTTCTTCAGCAGAATGCTTGGAACTTTGCATGCTATTAATTATTTGGTAACAATAGATGTAGTAAATTAGAAGAGTTGTTGTGTGTCTACAACTTGTGTAATAATTTTTACGTAAAAGGGTATTACCTGAAAAAACAAGAAGAAAAAGCAACAGCGGCAGTGGCTGTGAAGAAGAAAAGTGGAGTGAAATGATGTACATAAGTGGATTGTAAAGTAATGATAAGTGGAAGTAGATTGTCCATGATTTGTTGCTGTAAATAGCAGCTTAAATATGGATGATTTGTTTGATAAATTTCTATAGAATTGGCACGATTTGTTGTTGTAAATAGTAGTTTGAATTTTTGTAGGGATAATACTGTATTATAGAAAACAGTATCATAATAAATAGTGTCATTATATTAGTTGTGGTCATAATTTGCTACTGTAAATATCAACTTGATACTGAATTATAAAAAACAGTTTGATACTGTATTATATAATAACAACTTGATATTGTATTAAGTTGGCTATTAGATTATTTTTTGTGTTGTTAGTCATGTGTGTTGTTTGATACTGTATTATACAAAATAGTATTACAGAAAATGGTATCAGAACATAAACGGGTATAGAATTCATATACGTGTTCAGATTTTTTATTATAATATATTTTCGAAATGGTTTCGAAGAGCTGGTCAAGACCAATGGTTTTGCCACTGTGTACAATGAATTTTAACTGTTTAAAGTTGTCTCTTTAACTTAAAATGACAATCTTTATTTTTCTTGTCAAAACACTATTATACATACTAAAGTAGTATCACAAATACATGCACCTTAACATATTAGTGTCATACATGAAAATATTTTAATAAAACAGTATCACATATAAAAACTACAACCCAATAAAATAACAGTATCATATGTTGAAACAATATCATAATAAAACATTATCAAATATAAAAAACATGATATAAGTATATCATATCACTTTATGTGAATAAAACAGTATCATAAATCTGTTTTACTGGTTGGAGTAATTATATTGTTTTTAAAATACTCCATTAGTAGTACAAGACTATTGATATTGTTTGCATTCAATAACATTATCATAAATTAAAATAGTATCATAGATGTTTTATTAGTTGAAGTAATTATATTATTCTTAAAATGTTTCATTAGTAGTATAGGACTATTGATAACATTTGCATTCAATAACATTATTATTTATTAAAATAGTATCATATGTTGAAACATTATCATAATAAAACAATATCAAAGATAAAAGCATGGTGTAAGTGTACCATAACATATTATCTATATAAAACGGTATCATATATAAAACTAAGTACAAAATATTTTAATGGTTGAAGTAATGATACTTTTCTTAAAATGCTCTATTAGTAGTACAAGATCATTGATTAAACATTATCATAATAAAACAGTATCAAAGATAAAAACATGGTATAAATTTACCAATGTACATTATCTAAATAAAACAGTATCTCAATAAAATAGTATTAAAATAAAATAGTATCACAACAAAACAGTATCATTAAATTAGCATTTTTTACAATTGTAAGGGTATGTTGGTCTTTTAGCTCTAAAACGTAACTTTAATTGAATTAAGTTTTAACTATATGACTTTAAAACTTATAAGTGCCAAAATAGTGATTGACCTTGAATTTACTTAAATAAAAAATTTCCTTAAATACTGAAATACTGAAACTTTAATTGAAATAAAACTCTAGCGAGAAATAAATGAAAAAATACGAAAATAAACCAGTTTTTCAAGATGATTTTGAAAACATATTATAATAAAAAATTTGGGCCCGTATACGAATTTTATGACCGTTTTCATGAGACTTGAGAGGAAGAACACGATTAAAAAAAAAGCGTTCACTGGGCCTATGTTAAATGAACTGGGCTACTGATTTAAAATTTATTTATTTATTTATAACTTTATGAGTCTAGTCCGGGACAGGGCTGGGCCGTGGCCCTGTCTTCGCCTCTGGCTGTGGATAGTTTGAGTCACCTGAAAGTGCAATCATGAACAATTATAATTAATCAAGGTTTTGAAATACTAAAATTTTATGGGTTTTGTTAACAATGTAAAGCACAAGTTAAGCGGCATTAAATAGGGCGTTTTCTGTGTAAATTAGAAAAACAAGAGGAAAATAATTATATGCAATATTATTTAAAAAGTAGTGCTACTTATAGTCGTTCACTATCGATGGTCATTCTACGTGACATTACTCAATTAGATAAATTATTCATAATTAATGACTATAAATACATTATTTAATTAGAGTAAATAATTCATCAAATTGAATAATGCTACGTTAGATGACTATTGATAGTGAGTGACTATGAATATCAATATTCTTATTTAAGCTTAGTTAAATGGGATTATAATTAATTTTTTTTCTTAAAAATGAAAACAACCATATTTAATGCAGCTCAACTTAAGGGCACATGTTAACCAGACCCAAAATTACAAAAGGGAATGATAGGGTCAAACAAATTTGATGAAGTAGATTAGCTTGATTTGTAAATATTTTCTTGTATCATCAAATTAAAATAATAAAGTTTAGTCTGCCTTCAAAATAAATAATAGAACTCGATGAGTTAGTAACAAAATGGAGATAGTGGCTTTCATTTTGAAAGGTCACACTAGTGATAAAATTTCTTCAACATTAAAGGTAGATTGTCTTTTCTTACACAATTTATTCAACAACCAAAATTCTTTCAACAACGTCAAAGATCATACTAGCTAATGATAAAATTCTTTCATCAGAGGAGTTCATGTTCAAGATGCTCGATTCTTACCAAAATTCACACGTCAACATATATATTTATTTGTCTCTTAATCAAATTATTCGATAACATTTTTTTTCATGAATTAACCCACATAAGTTGATTTGAGGAGGCAAAAAATTTATTTAAATGAAAGGTGGGCATATCTTGCCATGCCCCTTGAATCCATGCACACTAAATTTCTCCCTTTTAAAAAAAAAAAAAATTGAAACAGTTAATCTATATTGTAATTTAGTTCCTTTAAATCACATTTTTCACAACAAAGTGTTCATGTGATGGTAATTCGAGAGGATAAAAAATTAGAAATGTATAAAATAAGCTACTTTTCTTGTTTTGTGGAGAACATAAAATCATCATTATCTGACTTTGACAATCATAAAATTGTGATGCCGACAATAGAAAGACACCAACTACAAAAGCTCGTTCGACTCTTACGACACCAAATTGTTGACGTCAAAATTCGTCAATTTTGAAAGATGTGTACTTGTTTGTTTGTTGGAGTTTAAAATTAGTTTTTTAATTGATTTTGAAAAAAAAAATTGATGAAATTTGTGATTAAAAAGTTGATAAAAGTTGTAGGTCCATAAAATATGTGATTAAAAATGAGTTTAATAAAAAAAATTATTTTTGAGAATGTCTTTTTATTTTTTCAAATGTCTCTTTTTATAGACGATTCTTGTGGACCGTATTTAACAAGGTGAGTAAACTTTGTATCAATAAAAGCTATGTTTTCTCTAATTTGCCAAAAATATACTTGCTAATTAGGTCTCAATTTAGTGTTAATCTTATTTGATGGGTTATTTGTTCCTTACTAGTTAAGATCACGTGCTTTGCACATGATTTTGTAATAGCATTGTGAATTTATTTTTGTTTATTGAAATTTATAAATAATAAAAATTCAATAGTTATTTCTTTAATTTATCAACCCAAACTTCAATAAGTACCTTGGGTTATTTGGATTAAAAGATTACATCAAATGTAAATTTGCTTGGAATTTGGAAAAAACAATAGAGTAATGAACATGATTCATCACGAATTGTTGAAAAGAGGGTCGAGACAGCAACAAGCAAGTAAATTAAAATTTTCAAATATTAAAATTTTTTGGTTTATATTCCGCTTGATGATTGCTAGCTATTTGAACTCGAAATCAGTCATTGGTAACCTTTTTTTGCGCTTGAAGTTGATTTTCGTTAATATGGGTACATTTTATATATTAGATGTCGGTTTTATATAAAATTCTTGTAAAAACTTCAAGTACCATCACATTATAAAATTAACAGATTGTAAGAAAATCATTTCAATTTAAAAATAATAGTCCAATCATATCATTAGAAACTAAAATTGGTGTTTCCACATAAGGGGACGCGTTGATAAGCCAAGAATGAGTGGTAACCCATATCCATGCTTTGTATATCTATCTTTCTGTATAAAAGTTAAGGCATACATAAAGGCTCCAGAACTTTATACACTTGGTGCACTTTTTATAAGTGAAGCAACACATCTCTACGAATTTGGTCTTCAACACTACAATTTTAACAAAAGTCGCACTTCTTCAATTTCTAGAAAATATAGATGCTCTACATCCAGTGTGTGGTGATGTTGATTTTCTAAAGATCATTTATTCTAAGTATTAGGTATCTATTAAGGCTAGGCTATGTGTTTTCAATGTTAGGTATACAAAATTGTAGATATGTAAGATGTACAAAAATTTTCAATTTTACCCACCATTTTCACCATCATTGAGAAAAATCATAAACTTATCAATGATAAAATTCACAATAAACCCATTATTCATATTTATCTTCATTTTCACTTTCATCTTCGTATGACAAAACTTTGCTTGATGACATGGTATTATCAACAAACGTTGCATAAAATCATCTCCATTTGACAAATTCTAACAGCACTAAACAATATCTCCGGTAATTCCTCAACCGAGTGCCCCTCCACAAGGGAACCTATGTCCATTGTCATCGTCATAGCTCACCCTAAAGCCAGGCACAAAATTGTAGGGAGGATTGCTGAGCTACATTTATTTTGAAGATAATTAGACAATCTGTGGTAATAACAATTGAGGGCTTTACCTAATAGGCACGCAAAGTAATTTTTCACTACAGTTTTCACGATCTATGTTCCCTTTAAAATTTTGTTTACGATCTTAAATCTACTGTTATAAAAAGCATCAAATCTATGAATAAATTTAAACAATAGTGAATTGGATTGGGGAATGATAGTTAAAGTTGGAGGCTAGTGTCTCCAATTAATTATATTAAATGATTGGTGATGGTAGATGGATAGATGGAGAATTTTAAAGTTATTAATTAAGATTTAATTAATTGAACCAACTTTAAAGGTATTTTAAATTAATCAATGGCAAATTGGAAAATCTAAAATATGACTAAGGATATTTTGGTCCAAAAATATTTCTCATTTTAGGGTCTTTTAAATGTAGTCTCCAATTAATTATATTAAATGAAGGGGTGATGGTAGATGGATAGGTGAAGAATTTTAAAGTTGTTAATTAAGATTTAATTAATTGAACCAACTTTAAAGGTATTTTAAACTAATCAATGGCAAATTGGAAAATCTAAAATATGATTAAGGATATTTTGGTTCAAAAATATTTCTTCCTTTTAGAGCCTTTTAGATATAGTATGTATATATATATTACTGAAGAAATGGTTATCCAGGAATTAATTTCTCCATAATTTGGAGAGACTTAACACCAAGGTTTTTCAATGATTTGAATCTTAATCTGAATTTCCCCAAGCCTAAGGTCGAGGTTTTTGACGAGGAGGAGAATCAGTTGTTAGACTTGTAGAGATTAGGAGTGGTCGGGGTAGGGCTGATTTTGGGTCGAGACGATGAGACAACCGCCTCAGACCAAAACCGAAGGAGGCCATATTTTCATTAAAGATTATTATTTGTGATTACTGAAATTGCCCAAACAAAAATATTTGTGCAAAAGTTTTGAAGTCCAATAAAGCAAAGTAAGCAGTGTTCTATGTGTACCATGACTATTATTAAGTAGTGGTCCAAAATCGATGGAGCTAATTCAAATAAAAAAAAAAAAACATTAAAGCCCTGCCCATGACTTATCAGACTTTTCTTTAGGGACCTAATTTTTTGACTTCATCTCGGACATCGAAAATGTCATAACCGGCCCCAGGTCGGGACATGTGGTGGGCAAGATGAGGAAGATACCATTTGCTACTAAAGCAATAGGTTGGAAACTAATGCTGCAATTTTCCTAAATGCAACATATATTATAAATCTGATATGTACGAGTTAATCTATATATTGTCACTATAAACTAATATCTTTTTTATTTAATAAGTTTTGTCGGTCCAACTAAATTAATAGTTTTGATTAATATAAAATGATACATTTATACGAAGTTCACTGTTCATTCTATAAATTAATAATTTACTAAAATAACAAAATAAGTTCAATTACGATGTCTTCTCAAATATGAAAATATCGTTTTTTTATTTTTTATTTTTTGAATTCAAATTTAGTTAGATCTTGTTTCTAACATTAAATTTAAATTGATTAATGAGAAAATGTATGTACAAATAAAAGTCAATATATTCAAAAATTAATTAATAGATTTTATATGATCAAATCGACCAACCCGTTAATTTTAAAGAATACATCTCAAGTAGACTAACTCATTGATTTAAAAGAATATAAAAAACAAAAAAAAAGCTGGAAATCTCTCCATTTCTATTGAATTTTTAATCATACAGAATTGAAACCAACTTTTGTGCTGTTAGTTGCTAAATAGTTAATGCAACCCTAACCCACTGAGTAAAAAATTGCATCCTGATTCCCTAATCTTTAACTGAATAGTATATAAGTCTTAATTAAATAAAATAACATTACAAATTAAGAGTTTATTTGAGAAATTATTTAGCAGATTTTGATAAAAATATAATAAAATTTGTGGTTGAAAAGTTAATAAAAATTGTGAGTTCTATGAAATATGTGATTAAAATTAATTGTTAACTTTGACCATAATTTTTTAGTAGACTTTTAATATTTACCAAACAAAGACTAAATAAAGTACTAAAACTGTCTTAATCAGCACGATTCTAGTGTTCTTGGACTGCATCAAAAGTTATGCTACAAAATCATGATTGAAATAGTAGGACGACTTTCTTAATATAGTACAGAATTTACGAAGTGATATTAATAACACCTAAAAAAGTCTATGAGACAGAATTTTAGTTCCAAATCATAAAAAAATGAAGATATTAAAATACGTCACAACAAAGAAACAACAACCCAATTAATTAATATATATAACAGAAACAACGATCATTCTTAATAAACATTAGAAAACAACATATAGATGGATCTTCCAACAGTCGAAACGTGCGGGCAATATATGTTGCCAGGCAACATTTCTTGTACACATTTATGATGTCATACTCGATATTATTTAAATAAAAAAATAAGTTACAATCTTATTTATTATTCATTTATTGTAATTTCCAGTCTTGTTCGGTACTAAAAACAATACCCTCATGGACTAGTAGTTGCCGGAGGTGGAATAACTGGAAATTGAAAATAAGGAACAGTACCTGTGGGAGGGATAGGGATTGTAGGATACGTAGTTGGTGGCAGGTAGGGGATTGTTGGAAGAGAAGGCGAGGGGAAAAAAGGCGCAAACAATGCAGGATTATATGGTGGTGCTAAGAGACGTCGGCCAGCTGAGACATTGTCGAGGCTCGAGAAAGATAGAGCGATGAGAAAGAAGAAGATGAACCACTTGGAAGAAGCCATGATCAATGGGAAATGAGGACTTGTGACTTGGGATTATAAGCAAAAGTGGGATTTTGTTAAGTGAATTTTTGTTGTGAGAATGTGTAAGGCTTGTAGAGCCTTTTTATTGTGTTTGTTTGATGAGTACAATTATGGTTTGTGGGACATAAAAGATGCCATATTGCAATGAAATTTATGACTTTATTTCAACTTTATTTCAATTTTCCATTAGTACACTTTTAAAGCCGTCAATTTGGTTATCAATTTGGTTATAGATTAAGGAGGAGTTAATAACTCGGGTAACGTTTTGTTAATTGGCGGCAATTTCTGTTAAAAGATAAATTTTATATCAAAAAGGGATTTTGGCGCAAATGGTCCCTAACCTTTGCTCTTAGTATGGAATTGGTCCCTAACGTTTATTTTTTGGCAAACAAGTCCCTAAATTATGTGTTTTGGTGTAAAATTGGTCCTTATAACAAATATGCCCTTGGTTTTAATTAGAATAAATTGTATTTGTATTTCTAATCATTACAAAATGTGCAAATAGGTTCAATACTTTTATTTTTATAAAAAAATTAAAGAAAATTGGTGAATTTTTTTTTTGGTAATTAACACTTTAGTAATAAACATGTCAAATAAAATTATTATTTTTATTATTAAGTAATTATATTATTTAAAGAGGGAGAAATCATTGGGAGAAAAGAGAAATTTTTCTCCCTCACTTATAAAATTTTTTCTCCCTCTTTATTTTAAAAATTAAGTTAAATAAATAAAAAAATAACGTATATAATTTTATGACATTGAACTAATCTTATTACATTTTTATCTAACATAAAAATACTAATAAAAATTAATTTACACATTATGTGTTTTATTTTTGAACGAAAATAAAACGATAAATTAAAATATGAAGAATATAATTGTATTTCTAGTATTTGTAGTTAATAAACATATAACTCAATTAAATAAAAGTATTTGAATATCAAGTTTGTGACAAAGTTATTTTTTTTATCAATAAAATAAAAGTTTAAATTTTAAATAATATAATTACTTAATAATAAAATAATAATTTTATTTAACATATTTATTACTAAAGTGTTAATTCAAAAAAAAAACTCATTAGTTTTCTTGAATTTTCTTATAAAAAATAAAAGTATTGGACGTATTTGCACATTTTGTGATGATTAGGAATCAATATACAATTTTTTTCTAATTAAAATAAGAGTATATTTGTCTTTTTCATCACATAAGGACCAATTTCGCACCAAAACACATAGGTTAGGGACTTGTTTGCCAAAAATTAAACGTTAGGGACCAATTCCACACTTAGACCAAAGGTTAGGGACCATTTGCGCCAAAATCCCTATCAAAAAATAATAAGAAGAATTATACAATATTTAAGAAATTGAGCTACTCCTATTATCAAGGTTAACCTTTTAACATTAATACACAATATCATTTGTAACATATGTATCAAATAGTGATAAAGGACTAAATTGATATAAAAATATAATATGGGGATCAAGTTTCAAAAATCTAAAAGTTGAATGACTTAGGTTGCAAATAAAAAAGGATGAAATTGAAATAAAAAAGGAAGTATATGGAATAAAGTGAAAATATTATAAAGTTGAAGGACTTGTCATGCAAATAATTAAGGACTCGATAAGCAAATTTGAGTAAATTCACTGGAAATATCTTACTTTAGTTATAGATTTGATTTTAATTTATTATTTTATTAATTAATATAATTTTAAGAAGGGTTAATTATATTAATGGTTCCCATTCTTTCAGGTTTGTAACGATTTCATCCCCATTCTTTTTTTAGCAGATATCATCCACATTCTTCTATTTATTCTCACAGAAGGTCCCAAAATCACTATTTTTTACTATTCTGACAATTCTATGACAATTTTACCCCTTGACTTAAATAAATTAAAATAATAGGAAAAAAATACAATGAAAACATTGCAATTAGGCCCTTAATTTTTTCAAAAGTACAAATAAATCATAAACTATTTTATTTTATACAGATACGTGTTCTTCTCCAACAAAAAAAAAAGAATTTATATTTTTCTCCCATACCCCACCCACCCATCCCACCCCACCTCACCTCACCCCACCCCCACCCGCTTCATACTGCAAATTCTCCAAAAAATTAACAATAGAGAAAACCAAGATTCTTTAATCATTTCTAGTGTTCCTAGAAAAGAGAAAAACACCCAGTTCTTGACATATTAATCGCATATAATTCCAAAATTAAAGTCACTCATATGCCTATCAATATTTTCCTAATTTACTGCTCAATGCCAGCTTTAAAACCTAAATTTCAATCTCTAGATGATCAATCAAACGATCATAACCCTGACACTTTTACCTCAATAGAAACCGGAAAGAAAATGAAAATGTTACAATAAAAATCCCCAATCTTTAGGCACAAGTTTGTGGTAATTAAACCCATTAACCAAATTTCACAATCAGAACAAAATTGAAGAGATATATAAGCGAAAATTAAACCTTTATTGAGCTAAATGACGAGTTTTTTTGTCGGCTGTGGAGGCGTGGCTTTCTTTCGTGACAAATTAGCAATAGTCCCACCTTCGTGGCTACCCATGGCTGCAGCTCCGCGGCCGGACGAATGGGAGGCTTCTAGAACGTCACTATGGTCATGGGAGAGTGATCAGGAGGGGTCAGCGAAGTGAACGTGAGGGGTAATATTTTGCTGGCCGTTTTTGTTGCTGTCAAGTGTGCAAGCGACTGCCTGCGACTTGGCCTTCTTCATTGCTGGAAAAATTGTGGCTCCGCTACTTCTGGAGGCGGAGGCTACGTCCCTGGAGGAGGAGGCGGTGTTGGAGGTGGAGATGGAGGAGCAAGGTGTGCAAGGTGTTGGAGGCGGTGTTTTTCTCTTTTCTAGGAACACTAGAAATGATTAAAGAATCTTGGTTTTCTGTAGGGTAAATAGCACAAAATGTCCCTACCTATTGAGGGTATTGTGGAAAACGTCCCTACCTTCAAAATTTTGGCATTTTCACCCTTACCTACTGAATTTTCTGCGCAAAACGTCCTTCAGTCCAAAAATATAGGGGTAAATTAGTCCAACCACTTTTTTCACATATATATTATTTCTTTTAAAATTGAGGGGCTTTTCATGTAATTTTCAAAATTGCATTGCAGGTCCCGTCCCCAAATCTGAAAAGCTAAAACCAGTGGAAACTATGGCCCTAATTTTTAGATGAATGGATTGGATGATAAAACCAGTGAAAGAACAAGATGCTGGAATTAAAGACGGTGTTCTTGTGGCAAATGGAGCTTAAAGTTGGACTTCCTCGGCCGTTGGGTTTTCTGCAACGAGCTTCTTATTGTCATCGTGAATGGAAATATTCAAAAGTGTTGTGATTAAATCTTCTTGGAGGCCCACATGAATTTCACTTGAAGACTTTTGAGAGAATGGGAACAGCAAATGAGGTACTGCATTAACATATTCACCAAAAAGTGCACGGAACGATGGCATTCTTTTTGTCAATTGACGCAATTCTTCTGCGGCTTTCCTTTGACCAGACAGGTTTGAGGACATTTTCTTCAGCAAAGAAACAAAATGGTCCCGATCAGCTTTCGTTAAGCCACCATCCTTGGAAAACTGAACAGTGTCCGGCAATTTAATTCCTTGATTCTTGCACCAGAACGATATCATTTCTCTAATCAATTTATTCGGTGTAAGAGTAGTATGTGAGAGTACTTGCTGTGATTTTGGGCACGTTCTATTCCCGGCATGTAACAAATTCTTGCAGCAAAATATCAAAAATACAGACAGCAAAACTAAAATCAAATAGAAAGTATTCAAAACTCTCCCAAAAATAGAAAGTTGCTGTGATTTTGAGCTTAAAGTGATAAAACCAGCATTTATTCTTTCACTGGTTTTATCATCCAATCCATTCATCCAAAAATTAGGGCCATGGTTTCCACTGGTTTCAGTTTTTCAGATTTTGGAGACGGGGCTTGCCATGCAATTTTGGAAATTGCATGGAATGCCCCCCAATTTTAAAAGAAATAATATATATGTGAAAAAAGTGGTTGGACTAATTTACCCCTATATTTTTGGACTGAAGGACGTTTTGCGCAGGAAATCCAGTAGGTAAGGGTGAAAATGTCAAAATTTTGAAGATAGGGACGTTTTCCACAATATTCTCAATAGGTAGGGACGTTTTGTGCTATTTACCCTTTTCTGTATTGTTAATTTTTTGGAGAATTTGCAGTATGAAGGGGGTGGGGGTGGGGGTGGGGGTGGGGGTGGGGGTGGGGGTGGAAAATATAGATTCTTTTTTTTTTTGGTTGAAGAAGAACACATATCTGTATAAAATAAAATAGTTTAGGATTTATTTGTACTTTTGAAAAAATTAAGGGCTTAATTACAATGTTTTCATTGTATTTTTTTTCATATTATTTTAATTTATTTAAGTCAATGGGTAAAATTGTTATAGAATTGTCAGAATAGTGAAAAATAGTGATTTGAGGACCCTCTGTGAGAATAAATAGAAGAATGAGGATGATATCTGCTAAAAAAAAAAGAATGGGGATGAAATCGTTACAAATCTGAAAGAATGGAAACCATTAGTGTAATTAACCCTTTTAAGAATGTAGTATTTTTAGAATAAATTTGTTAAGATGATAAAATTAGAATTATTTTCAAAAATTGGTTTATTTATGAAAAAATCCCAAAATTTTATGGGTTTTGTTAACAATGTAAGGCACAAGTTAAGCAGCATTAAATACGGTGTATTCTGTATAAATTAGAAAAATAAGAGGAAAATAATTCTATTCTACATTATTTAAGGTGTAGTGTTATTCATAATTGCTCTCTATCGATAGTTATTATACGTAGCATTACTCAATTGGATAAATTATTCATAATTAATGACTATAAATACATTATTTAATTAGAGTAAATAATTCATCTAATTGAGTAATGCCACGTAGAATGACTATCGGTAGTGAGCGACTATAAATATCAAATTGTCACTTCATATACTTATATCAATGTTCTAAAAATCGTAATGCGTGGCTAGGCGTAGATGCCGAGTTTCAAGCTTTTCGGGCCTAGTCGAGTCCTAAGCGGGAGTGAGATAAGGGCAAGGTAAGAGAAATGCGTGATGCGTAGCTAGGCGTGGAGGCCGAGCTTAGGCGGGCTTTTTAGAACAGTGACTTATATAAAGTGGAAAAAAAATATTGGCGTATTAAATAATATAATACAAATTATACATAATATGTTTGATTTAAATAATTAATTATTGTTTAATCAAATATACTAAAATAATCATGTTATTATGATTAAATTAATAGTTATTATATGATATAAAAATATATGATTTATTTTGAAAAAATAATATGAGTTATACAATAATTAATTATTGTTTAGTCAAATATAATAAAATAATCGTGTTATTATAATTAAATTAATATATTAATTTTAATAGTTATTTACACAAATAATATGATATATATAATAATTAATTATTGTTTAATCAAATAAATATAAAATTTATACAAAAGTACTTTTATAGTTATGCAACCAAACATTCAATTTAATATTCACATCACTTTTTGAATCCATATCCAAATAGTCAACAGCTTTTTAACAAAAATTCTACTGTTAAAAACTCTACTATCAAAAATTTTACTGCTAAAAACTTTATTCACAATAGCTATACCAAACGAACCCTTGATGCAGCTTAACTTAAGGGCACATGTTAACCAGATCCAAAATTACAAAAAGGAATGATAGGGTCAAACAAATTTGATGAAGTAGATTAGCTTGATTTGTTAATATTTTCTTGTATCATCAAATTAAAATAATAAAGTTTAGGCTGCCTTCAAAATAAATAATAGAAGACGATGATTTAGCAACAAATGGAGTGAGTGGCTTTCATTTTGAAAGGTCACACTAGTGATAAAATTTCTTCAAAGTCAAAGGTAGGTTGCCTTTTTTTACACAATTTATTCAACAACCAAAATTCTTTCAACAACGTCAAAGGTCACACTAGTGATAAAATTCTTTCATCGAAGGAGTTCATGTGTCACGATGCTCGATTTTTACCAAAATTCACATGTCAACATATATATATATACTAGTTTTGGCCCGTGCGTTGCACGTTTGTGAAAAATGTAGTGAAAAGTTGTAGGTTGATATGAACGTTTTATAGCACTATTTGTAAAATAAAAACAAAGTAGGTTATCATTAGATTTTTGTCTTTTTGAATACATTGTAAAGTATATGAGTTGTGTATATATTTATAAGGAGGTTGGAAATTTCATCAAACTGATGCAATAATTGGATGTAATAGAATTTAAGAATAGCTTGAAATAAAAATTCAACTAATTTGTAACTTATTGTCAGTCTATTGAAATTGAGTTTGAACTTTTTTATGTAGAACTTTGTATGCAATTGAAAAAAACCTTATTAAAAAAGGAAAAAAAAAAAAAAAAGAGTTGAGGTTGATTTTAGTTTGTTTAAGAAAGATGTTTTTATTTGAATAAATAACATTTATTGTATACATTTACCTACTACTTGTTCACCTAACTCTCAAAACTCCAAAGTTATATTTTCTTCACCTACCTCACTATTCATCCTATATTTATTACGTTTGGTAGATATTGTTGTAAATGTATGTCTTCTTCATCTTTATCTTGATCTTGCAGTTTAACTAATCTATCAGGTATGTGTATTTTGATTTTTTCTTGTTTTATTAGAGATGAATTAATTTAATATGTGGTTAATGATTAATAATAAATTGTTGTTCAAAATTTGTAAAAATATTACAGAATGAATGAAGAATGAAGAGGTTTTTTTGGTGTTTTAAATTTTTTTTTTTTTTGTTGTTTAATATATATGTTGTGAATTTTATTGGATGGAGTATGATATTTTCATAGTTTGTTATTATTATGTTTTTTTGTATGTTTTGTATGTAATTGATATATTAGTTTTTTGTTCTTTATTAGGGAAAATTTGTTTTGTACAGGTATGAATGCTGGAAATGAAAGGTTTGTGGAAACTGGAGAGGAATTGGATAAGGGAGATTTTAGTAGTGAAGGAAAAGATGATATTGTTGAGAATGTTGTTCATCAATATTGGTCCCCTTATACATCAAATGAATTGCCCACAAGTAATTGTTATACACAAGATGTTTTAAGTAATATAGATTGTTTTGGTGAGAGAATTATTTCTGAAGGATATAATTTTGCTAATAATGAGTATCTCAATTCAGTTTTTGTTGAGCAGCAATGTTATCTTGACAAACAGTTGGGTAAGAATGATTATGTGATTGCTAAAACAAGAGAGGAGTTATTGGAGCGGGTTGATAATTCAGAATGTAGTAGGATAGGTAATAAATATAATGAAATGCAAGGTTATGATTTAGATTTTATTTTATTTTATAATAGCTATTTTATTATAACATATTATATTAAGTTATAGAATATGAAATATTATTGATATAAAAGAACTGATTATTCATTGTAGAGTATAACTCGACAAAGTTAAAATCGAGTTTCCCGAGTTACTCAAGCCAATAATAAAATGCATAATTTTCATTTTTGTAATCTTTTTTTATTAAAATTATTTAATACATTGACTATTTTGTTTAATTTGAATGTTGTAATATTATTATTCAAGGAACGTGTTGACATGAAATTTGGATTTGTTAACTTATTTGATAAATGAAGGACATACATATTTGTATTTAATTGATTATTTATTAGGAGATATCAAAATAAAATATATATCATATAAATTTAATATATATCATAATCAATTAATACAATATATTATATATTCTTTTATTATGACTAATTTATCTAGTAACTTGACAAATCCAAATTTGAGATTCATGAGTTGGTTTAAAAATAACATGAAAAAACTAAAAAATAAAAAAATTTAAGTGTAGTACATAATTTAAATAAAAAAACTAAACTAAAAAATGAACAATATACATTGTTGAAGTTACTCGAGTAACTCGATAAACCCAAAATAAAGTTTGTCGAGTTACTCGATTAAAAATGTGATACGAAATCAATCTATTCAATAGCTCAAGTAGCTCGACAAACTGAAAATCAAGTTGTCGGAGTTACTCGATGAACGAACGAAATTTAAAATTTTCATTATTTTGTTTCCTTTTTTTATTTAAATGATGTCATACATTTAAATAATTTTTTATTCTTATTTAGTGCTGTTATTTTTCAAGAAACTCGTGAGTCTTAAATTTGGATTTGTCAAGTAACTTGATAAATAAAGCATATACAAAATTTTATTTAATATTTCATTTATTAGAATATAGTAAAATAGAATATATATCATAATCAATTAATACAATATATTTTATTTTAGCAATTAGTATAAAAAAATATTTGTAACATTATTGGTAAAAATGTTATAATTAATAGTTACAAAAAATAAAATATGTTGTTGATTTTTTTCATTGAAAAAAAAAATTACAAATGTAAAAGCTCGCCATTAAAAAAAAAAAAAAAAAAATCATGAACAGTAACTTTTTCGAGTTACTATTCATCTCGTAAAAGTTTGTCAAGTTGAATAGTAACTCGACAAACTTTTTCGAATTTAAAAAAAAAAAAAAAAAAAAATTCTTTTTCATGAACAGTAACTTTTTCGAGTTACTATTCACCTCGAAAAAGTTTGTCGAGTTGAATAGTAACTCGACAAACTTTTTCGAATTTAAAAAAAAAAACAAAAACAAAAAAAAAAATTTTTTTTCCATGAACGGTAACTTTTTCGAGTTACTATTCACCCCGAAAAACTTTGTCGAGTTGAATAGTAACTCGACAAACTTTTTCGAATTTTTAAAAAAAAAAAAAAAAAAAAAAATTTTTTTCCATGAACAGTAACTTTTTTGAGTTACTATTCACCCCGAAAAAGTTTGTCGAGTTGAATAGTAACTCGACAAACTTTTTCGAATTTTTAAAAAAAAAAAAAAAAAAAAAATTTTTCCATGAACAGTAACTTTTTCGAGTTACTATTCACCCCGAAAAAGTTTGTCGAGTTGAATAGTAACTCGACAAACTTTTTCGAATTTTAAAAAAAAAAAAAAAAAAAAAAATTTCATGAACAGTTCATCACGAAAAAGTTTGTCGAGTTGAATAGTAACTCGACAAACTTTTTCGAATTTTAAAAAAAAAAAATTTTTTTTTTAAAAAGTCGAGTAACTCGAAAAAAGTAAAAAAAAAAAAAATTTTTTTTTTCTTTTTTTTAAAAGTCGAGTAACTCGACAAAAGTAAAAAAAAAAAAATTTTTTTTTTTTTTTTTTTTTTTAAAATCGAGTTACTCGACAAAAGAAAAATTTTTTTTTTTTTTTTTTTTTTTTTTAAAAGTCGAGTAACTCGACAAAAGTAAAAAAAAAAAAAAAAATTTTTTTTTTTTTTTTTTTTTTAAAATCGAGTTACTCGACAAAAGTAAAAAAAAAAAAAATTTATTTATTTATTTTTTTTTTTTAAAATCGAGTTACTCTACAAAAGTGAAAAAAAAATTTTTTTTTTTTTTTTTTTCCTTTAAAATTCGAGTTACTCGACAAAAGTAAAATTTTTTTTTTTTTTTTTTAAATTTGAGTAATTCGACAAAAGTTCAAATTTTCTTTTTTTTTTTTTTTTTTTTAAATTCGAGGTACTCCACAAAAGTAAAAAAAAAAAAATTTATTTTTTTTGTTTTTTTCAAAATTCTAGTTACTCGACAAAAGTTATATATATATATATATATATATATATATATATATATATATATATTTTTTTTTTTTTTTAAATTCGATTAACTCGACACAAGTTAAGAAAAAAATTTTTTTTTTTTTTTTAAAATTCGAGTAACTCGACAAAAGTTAAATTTTTTTTTTTTTTATTTTTTTAAAAATTCGAGTAACTCGACAAAAGTTAAAAAAAAATATTTTTTTTTTAAAATTCGAGTAACTCGACAACATTTAAAAAAAATTTTTTTTTTTTTGAAATTTGAGTAACTCGATAAAAATTTTTAAAAATTTTTATTTTAAATTCGAGTAACTCGACATAATTTAAAAAAAAAAATTTTTTTTTTTTGTTTTTTTAAATTCAAGTAACTTGACAAGATTTAAAATATATATATATATATATATATATATATATATATATATGGCCACGTGCGTTGCACGTTTGTAAAAAATATAGTGAAAAGTTTTAGGTTGAAACGATACGAACCTTTTATATAAGTAACTTGCTCAAAAGTAAAATTTAAAAATGAAACACTTGCATGCTTGATGGCATATTCCAACTATTTTAAAACAATAGGGACCTTTGTGCAATTATTTTTTTAAAAACAAAACCAAAAAAAAAAAAAATAACTATTCATTTTGGCAATCAATTGATTGCCAATTTGAGCCCAATTGGCAATCAATTGATTGCCGAGCCATCTCGGCAATCAAAGGCACATTTTTTTTTTTTTTTTTTTTTTTTTTTGTAAATTGTGTCAAAGAAAATGGATTTAAAAAGATACTCATTAGGTTAAGTGGATACTGCATGAAAGGACAATAAAAAAGACTGTATTATTAAAATGTTTTGTAGATATTATTGGACAGATAAATTTTATTGATGATTTAGTTGAGAAAATTAATTACTTTAATTAATATGCCTCATATTTTTGAAACGTGTGTGTTAATCTCAATAATAGTACTTAAAGTGATAATTAGTTTATATTACTATTAGGTTTATGCTATATTATTCAATTAATAAAAATGTATTCCAATTTCATTGTATATATATATAATATGGCATTGCTCATACTGCACAATAATGTTTCTCTAATTAAGCGTAATTTGGTGAACATATATTTAGGATAATATATGGAAATCATTAAATATGTAAACAAAATAAGTAACATGCATGTTTATTATCAAATTATTTATATTAAAATCTACTTATTTATTTTAATGTAAGTAGCTTGCTCAAAAGTAAAATATAAAAATGAAACACTTGCATGCTTGATGGCATATTCCAACTATTTTAAAACAATAGGGACCTTTTGTGCAATTATTCTTTTAAAAACAAAAAACAAAAAAAAACAAAAAAAAAAAAAAAAAAAAAAATCATTTGGCAATCAATTGATTGCCGAGCCAGGCACTTATATTGATTACCGAGATTATGATAAGCAAATGTTGGGCACCAAGTGTTCCATTAATAATCAGATATGTGTATATACTAACCTCCGCGTGCACTAAACATCTAGATTGTCAATGACCAAGATTAAGATCTGGTTTTGAATTATCCACGTCGAACGCATAAAACGAACACCAACATTAAAATGATAAACTGAACTCAATGGACTATCTAGCCCACTGAATGTCAAATGATCAGTGTTTGATAAACCAAGTGTAGCAATCCATTTCTTGAAAAATCGAAATGTTGAAAATCCATTAAAAGATAGAAGTGTGTGCCATTTTCAAGATTGGGTCAAATTTGCCTTAACTGACACTATGAATAGATTTTAAATGCAAAAGCATTAATTTCATCTCCACAAATAGAATAGGGAAACACCTGGGAATCATCTTCTCACACACACTTGATTGCCGAGCCATCTCGGCAATCAATTTGATTGCCGAGATGGCTCGGCAATCAAGTATTTTACTTTTTTTTTTTAAGTATTAAACGATTATTTGCTGTTAAATGTGTTTATGTGCATAGATTTATTTATTTATTAATGTTGCAGAGAAGAGGAAATCGCCAATGCAAAGAGCAACTTATGAGTATTTGAGAGGAAATATATTGGATGTGTTTCCAGAATATAAGAAAGATGCAGAGGATTATCTCTCAAAAGCTGTAAGTTAAAAACATTAAGTTTGTGTTTTTTTCTTTTTGGTGTAAATGCATAGATAATTGATTGCCGAGATGGCTCGACAATCAAGTATTTTACTTTTTTATTTTTTATTTTTTTTTAGTATTAAACTATTATTTGCTGTTAAATGTGTTTATGTGCATAGATTTATTTATTTATTAATGTTGCAGAGAAGAGGAAATGGCCAATGCAAAGAGCAACTTATGAATATTTGAGAGGAAACATATTGGATGTGTTTCCAGAATATAAGAAAGATGCAGAGGATCATCTCTCAAAAGCTGTAAGTTAAAAACATTAAGTTTGTGTTTTTTTCTTTTTGGTGTAAATGCATAGATAATTGATTGCCGAGATGGCTCGGCAATCAAGTATTTTACTTTTTTTTTTTTTTAAGTATTAAACGATTATTTGCTGTTAAATGTGTTTATGTGCATCGATTTATTTATTTATTAATGTTGCATAGAAGAGGAAATCGCCAATGCAAAGAGCAACTTATGAGTATTTGAGAGGAAACATATTGGATGTGTTTCCAGAATATAAGAAAGATGCAGAGGATCATCTCTCAAAAGCTGTCTTCCTGAGGCTCAGGTTCTTCATGCATACCTTCCATTTCCTCCTCAATCAAATCTCCCTCTGCCTCTCCAACAACTGGTTGCCGAGGTTGCTCGGCAACCAAAGAATGGTTGCCGAGGTTGCTCGGCAACCAAAGATGGTTGCCGAGCAATCTCGGCAACCAGTTGTAGTAAAAAAAATTTTTTTTTTTCTTAGAGCAATCTCGGCAACCATGTAGTAAAATGAATAAACACTCATTTTGTATACTGGTGGCTAAGGAATATATATTTGGCTCAGTTTCCCGTATGATTTTCATATCCTTTGAGAGTTATTACAATTTTTAGGTCCAGTTTATGTATGTAATTTTGCACATCTGGTGTATGTATAAATGATTGAAGCATGGAAAAAGTTTTAATTTTTGGTTATTGATTCATTCTTCTTACTTACTGTTAACAACCAATGATGGTTGCCAAATTGCTTGGCAACCAAGACCAAGCTGGTTGCCGAGTTGTTCGACAACCAAAAATGGTTGCCGAGATACTCATTACCAGGATAAGTTAAAATATTTTGTAGACATTATTGGACAGATAAATTTTATTAATAAACCAAACAGATTATTAGTAAAAATCATACATATAAACACACACATATATATACAGAGAGACGCACTGTTGCAAATTTGAATCGTTTTTCCAATTTCTCCCGTGAGTTCTATTCTCAACTTCTGTGTTTATGCATACATATGTATGTAATTTTGCCTGTACATCTGGTGTATGTATAAATGATTGAAGCATGGAAAAAGTTTTAATTTTTGGTTATTGATTCATTCTTCTTACTGTATTTTTTAAAAAGTCTGAGCTTTAATTGATTTCGTTTATTAATGAATTCCAGGGTTCATCTCAGCTTTGATTGAGAGAGAGAAGAAATTTTTTTGGGTGAAATGTTGGACAAAGTAAAAAATTGCGGCTGGCTCCATTGTCAAAACGATGTCGCGTTGGACGAAAAACGCTACAGTAAAAAAATTAAGACTCAAAACGATGTCGCGTTGGACGAAAAACGCTACAGTAAAAAAATTAAGACTCTTATATTATTGTAAGGATATATATATATATTTATTTATTTGTCTCTTGATCAAATTATTCGATAACATTTTTTTTTTCGTGAATTAACCCACATAAGTTGATGTGAGGAGGGAAAAAAAATTTATTGAAATGAAAGGTGGGCATATCTTGCCATGCCCCTTGAATCCATGCACACTACGGGGAGTGTCCTCAACTCAGATTTTAATAGATTTCTTAATATTTATAAATTTTTATAAATTTCATGGAATTTAATAGAATTTGACATATTTGATAAGATTTTAATAGATTCTCATGGATTTCATTGAATTTGTGGTCTTTTTATTAAAAATTATATTTTCATCTCCTCAATTGTGTCAACTGTAAATTTTGAAAAAAATTTAAAATTTCATCATAATATTTCAAGTCTATTTTTTTTTTAAAACCAAATTATGTCTTGACGAGAAACTTGCTCTAAAATTAATGTTGACAAGTAAACTCACCATAAAAGCACAATTTATTTTTTTTATTTTTTAAAAATAGACTAATAGCAAAAAAAAGACAACTAATTCATAATATATTGATACATATAATTTACATTTTAAATATTAAAAATGAGTATCGAAACGTTTTAACTTTTAAAGAATTCTAAATTATAGAGGTTAATAGAGTTCGTATTTGTGATTTTTTTTAACCATAACCACTCATTGTGCATAAACGGATTATTATTATTTTTTTAAAAAAACTAAGAAAATAGTATAATGTCTGACTAGATCACTAAAAAAAATTACATTGTGATTAAAAAATAAAATTCATAACATTATCGTACGTTAAAAGAAATTCCTAACTTTATCATTTTAAACAAAAAATTATGAAGTTGGAAATATGGGCATCGTTTTGAGAAAAACGGAATAAAGACGTGAATAATTACAAATTGGTATAAAAGAGTTTCAGTAAAATTTATGTGAAATGTGAGAGGTTTGTAAGAGAAAGAAAGAAAAAAAGTCAATTGATACAAAATAGTTTCAGTAAAATCATATGTGAAAAGTGAGATATTAGAGAGAGAGAGAGAGAGAGAAAAAAATCAATTGAAATTTTGAGGTTTGGAACAAGAATTGTTAGAATTTTTAGTAGTTATAATTATAGTTCCAAATCTATTGAAATCTGTCAAAATCCATTAATTAATGAAATCTTTAGAAATTCACTAGTTATTGAGGACACCTAGATTTCTAAAGAATCTATTTAAATTTGAGTTGGGGACACCTAAATTTCAATGAATTCTATTAAAATTTGAGCTGAGGACACCTAAATTTATGTGAATTTTTCAAATTCATTCAAATATGAGTTGAGGACACCCCCCTACATTTCTCCCTTTTTAAAAAAAAATAAAAAAAAATTGAAACTACTAATCTATATTGTCATTTAGTTCCTTTAAATCACAATTTTCACAACAAAGTGTTCATGTGATGGTAATTCTGTTGGAAACCGGGATTTAGACATCACAAAAATTAATTTTCTGTGATGATCAAACATCCCTCCACAAGATTTGATTTATTTCGTGCATTCAACTGGATTAAATAAAACTGTAGAACACATAGGTTTGAAGAAATTACCCTTGTAGCGTGTTGTTCTTTAAACTTTCAAAGCTCTAACCCTCAAGCCTTCACCAGTGTTCTCCAAGAGAAGCTATGCCGGTGTGTGGTCACCTCCTTAGTTCTAGGTTATACTAGGGTTAGGGTTTTCTTTGTCAAGAGAAAACACACACTTCACACTTTAGTGTGTGTCCCGCCTCTAGGTTTAGGTTATCCAGAAAAACAGTCTTATGAGACTATTTATAATCTGTTTACATTCCAAAACCCTACTAACCCTAGTACCATAACCCAGGCCCATTTCTGCATAGCCCAAAATAGGTAATAAGCCTATTTAGCCCTATATATTGGAGCCACTGAGGGGACTTGATCGGACCCAATTAAACTAAGCTCTAATAAATTAATTTTGACTCGGTCAACTCTTGATCAGTCAAAATAATTTATTAATCAAGTTCTATTCCACTAAAAGAACAAGACTGCACTCTTAGTCTAATTGAAATTACTGAAGCAACAATCAATAATTATATCCTCTGACTTATCGATCCTACATGTTACCCCCGTCGATCAACTCGAATATTCAGAATAAGTAAAATGACCAAAATGCCCTTATTCGAATATTCACAGATTCTCAACTCTCATCTTCTATCTAACAGTTTGATGTGATCACATCACATCATTAAATTCAACAATCAATGTCGAACTACTGAGCTCAGATTAAACTGTACACTAGAAGAACCAGTGAGATCTTGATCATACCTTAAAGGTGACGGATTCCATATTACGAATATATGTTCCTCGTTAGTTCACTCTAATTTCCAAAGTGTCGAGATATTGACCAGCAATTTGATCTCACTCATTGACACCTCAAAAAACTTCAAGCTAGTAACCGAAGTTCATTATCCGCTCAGGATTAAGGTCCCATGTACGATAGTCAAGTGAAATTAAATTTGTCTGGTCAATGTGACAAATTAATTTCACGTGGTCTCGTTCAATACATTCTAAATGTATTCTCAATTTTATTACCAAAGTCAAAGATAGACTTTAATAAAATCGAGACGATCTTATCAAAATAAATTATCCATATTTATTTACTGATCGCGAACGATAATTGTAGATCGAATCACATATTGAATCTTTCTGTGTTTAACAACTTAAACACTCAATTTGTAATATCAAATCGACCTATGGATAAAAGTAAACTCAAAATAACATAATAAATATATCAATCAATTTATTAATTTTATTTCAAAATGTCACGAGTACAAATAATTTACTCGATGGGCAAACATAACCTAACAAATTCGAGAGGGAAAAAAAAATTAGAAATGTATAAAATAAGCTATTTTTCTTGTTTTGTAAAGAACATAAAACCGTCATTATAAGACTTTGACAATCATTAAATTGTGATGCCGACAATAAAATGACACCAATTACAAAAGTTTGTTCGACTCTTACGATACCAAACTGTTGACGTCAAAATCTGCCAATTGTGAAAGATGTGTACTTCTTTGTTAGGTGGAGTTTAAAATTGTTTTTTAGGAGATGTTCAAAAAAAGTTGATGAAATTTGATGTTGAAAAGTTGATAAAAGTTGTGGGTCCTATAAAATGTGGTTGAAAATGAGTTTGAAAAAAAAAAGTTTATTTTTAGAATGTCCTTTTATTTTTTCAAATGTCTCTTTTTATAGATGATTCTTGTGGACCGTATTTAATAAGGTGCGGAAACTTTGTATCAATAAAAGCTATTTTGTCTCTAATTCGTCAAAAATATCCTTGCTAATTAGGTCTCATTTTAGTGTTAATCTTATTTGATGGGTTATTTGTTCCTTATTTCTTAAGAAATAGTTGTCCAGGAATTAATTTCTCCATAATTTGGAGAGACTTAACACCAAGGTTTTTCAATGATTTGAATCTTAATCTGAATTTCCCCAAGCCTAAGATTGAGGTTTTTGACGAGGAGGAGAAGTAGGGTGGGGAGAATCAGTTGATAGGCCTGTAGAGATGAGGGGTGGTCGGGGCAGCACCGATTTTGGATCGAGGCAAGTGAGGAAACCACTTCGAACCCAAAACCAAAAAAGGTCATTTTTATATATTAAAAAAATTATTTGTTATTACTGAAATTGTCCAAACAAAAATATCTGTGCAAAAGTTTTGAAGCAAAGCAAACAGTATTCCATGAGTAACATGACTATTATTAAGTAGTGGTCCAAACTTGAAGGGGCTCATTTACCAAAAAAAAAAAAAACATTAAAGCCATTCCCATGACTTATCAGGCTTTTCTTTAGGGGTCTAATTTTTTGACTTCATCTCGGATTGCGAAAATGTCAAAACCGACCCCATGTCTGGATAGGTGGTGGGCAGGATGAGGAAGATATCTAATACGTTTTTTTTCTTTTTTCTTTTTTTACATAAAAATAAGGGTATTTGTCTTTTAAATAAAACTTTTTTAATCATCAATTGAGGACTATGGTGCAATAGAAATGATAGAATGGGGACTTAAATGCCAAAAATAATAGATTGAGGACCCATTTGCTACTAAAGCAATAGGTTGGAAACTAATGCTGCAATTTTCCTAAATGCAACATATATTATAAATCTGATATGTTCGAGTTAATCTATATATTGTCACTATAAACTAATATCTTTTTTATATAAGAAGTTTTGTCGGTCCAACTGAATTAATAGTTTTGATTAATATAAAACGATACATATATACGAAGTTCACTGTTCATTCTATAAATTAATAATTTACTAAAATAACAAAATAAGTTCAATTACGATGTCTTCTCAAATATGAAAATATCGTTTTTCAATTTTTTTTTTTTTTTAATTCAAATTTAGTTAGATCTTGTTTCTAACATTAAATTTAAATTGATTAATGAGAAAATGTATGTATGAGAATACAAGTCAATATATTCATAAATTAATTAATAGATTTTATACGATCAAATTGACCCACCCGTTAATTTTAAAGAGTACATCTCAAATCAACTAACTCATTGATTTAGTGTATGTTTGGTAGTGATGAAATTATTTATATTATAAGTTGTTGGTGAATGTTTAGATAAAAAGTAGGTTGTAAGTTGTGGGTCATATAAAATATGTGGATCAAAAATATGTTTGACCAATTTGACCAGTTGAAATTATAATTTAAGCACTATGCTTAAAAGAATATATAAAACAAAAAAAGATGGAAATCTCTCCATTTCTATTGAATTTTTAGTCATACAGAATTGAGACCAACTTTTGTGCTGTTAGTTGCTAAATTGCTCTAAGTAAAAAATTGCATCCTGAATCCCTAAACTTTAACTGAATAGTATATAAGTCTTAATTAAATAAAATAACATTACAAATTAAGAGTTTATTTGAGAAATTAATTAGCAAATTTTGATAAAAATATAATAAAATGTGTGGTTGAAAAATTAATAAAAATTGTGAGTTCTATGATATATGTGATTAAAATTAATTATTGATTTTCACCATAACTTTTTAACAGATTTTTAATATGTACCAAACAATGACTAAATAAAGTACTAAAACGGTCTTAATCCGCACGATTCTTAAGTTTTTGGACTTCATCAAAAGTTATGCTACAAAATCATGCATGAAATAGTAGGACGACTTTCCTAATATAGTACAGAATTTACGAAGTGATATTAATAACACCTAAAAGTCTACGAGATGGAATTTTAGTTCCAAATCATTAAAAAAAATAAAGATATTAAAATACGTCACAACAAAGAAACAACAATCCAATTAATTAATATATATAACAGAAACATAGATCATTCTTAATAATCATTAGAAAACAACATATAGATGGATCTTCCAACAGCTGAACAGTGCGGGCAATATATGTTGCCACGCAACATTTCTTGTACACATTTATGATGTCTTACTCGATATTATTTAAATAGAAAAATAAGTTACAATTTTATTTATTTATTATTTTATTGTGATTTCCAGTCTTGTTCGGTACTAAAAACCATGCCTTCATGGACTAGTAGTTGCTGGAGGTGGAATAACTGGAAATTGAAAATAAGGAGTAGTAGGCCGACCTGTGGGGGGAAAAGGGATTTTAGGATATGTAGTGGGTGGCAGGTAGGGGATTGTTGGAAGAGAAGGCGAGGGGAAAAGAGGCGCAAACAATGCAGGATTATATGGTGGTGCCAAGAGACGTCGGCCAGCTGAGACATTGTCGAGGCTCGAGAAAGATAGAGCAATGAGAAAGAAGAAGATGAACCACTTGGAAGAAGCCATGATCAATGGGAAATTAGGACTTGTGACTTGGGATTATAAGCAAAAGTGGGAGTTTGTTAAGTGAATTTTTTGTTGCGAGAATGTGTAAGGCTTGTAGAGCCTTTTTATTGTGTTTGTTTGATGAGTACAATTATTGTTTGTGGGACATAAAAGATGCCATATTGCAATGAAATTTATGACTTTATTTCAACTTTATTTCAATTTTCCATTAGTACACTTTTAATGCCGTCAATTTGGTTATGAATTTGGTTATAGATTAAGTATGATTTAAATCTAATGCATCCGGTGGGTATTGTTATAATGCCCACTGAGAGCATTAGATCAAGACCCAGATTAAGGAAGAGCTAATAACTTGGGGTACATTTTGTTAATATACGGCAATTTATGTTAAGGGATAAATTCTATATCACAAGATAATAAAAAGAATTATACAATCATGTTAATAAGGTTAACCTTTTAAGATAGAACTACAAATCTTAATATAGTATTATAGTCCATTAATTTCAAGTGAGCGATTCGATCCGACTAATACTCAAATGAGTACACAAATTTTAAGATTGGTGTTATGAAACGAGTTACCATCTTGTAAGGCATGTTGGTGGATAAATCTCACATCGAAAAGTAAAAAAAAAAAAATACAACCTATGAAGATTTGAACTACTCCGACCTTTTGAGATGAACCCAAAATATTAATAGTTTTGACTCGTTTATATATGATTGAATCATTGTTTTCTTCCCTCGTATTGATGGGATTTTGATGAAATCTACGTTAATGTGTAAGAAATAAAATTGATGATTATAATCCTTTCGTTCTAATAGACAAGAATACGGTAAAGATAATTAATTTAGTAGTGGAAGTTTTAGGTGGAATAGAGTCCCCTGTTATTGCACTTCACATTGGAGGGCCTTCAAGTCACAAATTCGGTGGCTTTCATATTTTTGTTCAATATTGTTTAATTCTATTAATTATACAAATAGAACAAAAAAAATTATTTGTTTTGAAAAGAAATATTACAAAACAAACAGAAAAGAAACTAGTAGGAGTTGGTAAAGTAATACATGGCAACTAGGAGTTTTCACGGTCAATTATGGTAGTGGGATATTTTTTCAAAACTTGTCAAAATCAAAAGATACATCAATTATTGAAAAATAAAAAGATGTAATATTATATTTGGTGAATAAAATTGAATAAGTTTCGAAATCTTGGACATCTTGGAAGTCGAAACTTGGAAGAAATTTATGTTATACGTGTTACCACACGATTACGATACGGCCGCCACGTCAGCACAGGCCCCCATCTAATCCCAGTAAGGGCCCAAGTCGTAATCCATCAAGAACCTTATCTGGGCCCCTGCTAGGGCCGGGGAAGGGCCCGTCACGAGCTTAGGCCTTCGGCCAGAAATCTGTGAGTCATGTGGAGGGTCTCGGCGCCCGCATACGAACTATAGGGCCTCGTCAGGCCTCGCATCACTCATAACCAGCGAGCAGCTCGGTATGCCGGGGGAACCAGAGAAGTAATTAAAGAAAGATTGCGTTGGATTGGGCGCACGAACCTCCACAAGGAAACACAATCGTGATCTCCTAAAATCATGCAACGTGATAAACTCAAGAAAGGAAGGCGATCTCGGGTATCCTTATCACATAAGGAAGGAAGACCCGATTGGGGATCTAATTGATTTCGTCTTCCAAATCAATTAGGATTCTTGCGCTATAAAAACAATGCCTCCGATTGTTCCAAGGTACGCACTTTTTACGCTTACGAATCCCACCCTAAACTCTGCTCAAACTTCTGCCTGCTTGTCTCTCCCACACTCCTATTTTGTACCCGCCCCCGCGTATTCTTTATATATCGGCTGTTGACTTGATCGTCGGAGTGCCAACGATCGCCGGACCCCTTTTCTCCGGAGATCTTGGTGCCTAACGGTCGTCCTAGTGTGCAGGTAACATACGAGCTGGCAGAGGAGTGACTGGAGATCTGTTGGCACGTGGACTGGTGCAGGTTCAGACGTCAACAGATTGGCGCCGTCTGTGGGAACCGAGAAGCCTTACACGACCCAGTGCTTTTGGTAAAACGCGTCTTCTACCCAAAGAGCATGACGCCCGAATATCGACAGAAACGGGTGGTGGGACAAGAGGATCAGGACCTGGAGTCGGATGACGCCCGGATGGAGGCCGCGCTAGGGCTGCTGGATGACCAGCCCCTCCAGCAGGGACCCAAGCGCAGTCGTACCCGGAGAAGCCCTTCACAGCCTGGTTCTTCGGACTACCACAGCTTCCATAACATAGACAAACCGCAGGTAATGGACATACGTTCAGAATCAACGGAAGTTAGCAACGAAGGGGCGGATGAAGAATTGGTGCTAGATGAAGGTCTAGATCCTCGGATCATAGCCTCGGAATCTCTCACCTCCCCAGCAGAGGAGCTCGAAACCTTTCCGGTAAGCCCCTCGGAGCCAACCCAGATGCTGCAAGTGGGAGAAAAACTCGAAGGAAAGATGAAAGAAGAGTTAAAACAATTCCTGCGAGAAAACGCAGACATCTTCGCATGGAAACACAGCGACATGGTCGGGATCGACCCATCGATCGCATGCCACGCTTTGAAAACGGACCCAAACGTGCGCCCCAGGATTCAGAAAAGAAGACCTCTAAGCGCCGAGAGGTACCAGGCCTTGAAAGAGGAAGTGGACAAGCTGCTGGCCAGCGGGTTCATCAGGGAAACGATTTACCCCCGGTGGGTATCAAACCCAGTGTTGGTTCGAAAGAATCCCCGAAAATGGAGGGTATGCATCGACTTCTCAGATCTGAACCAGGCATGTCCCAAAGATAGTTTCCCATTACCGCGCATCGATCAGCTGGTCGATGCAACCGCCGGCCACAAGTTACTTAGCTTCATGGACGCCTACTCGGGTTATAACCAAATTCCGATGTTTGCTGGAGACGAGGACCACACGTCGTTTATTACGGACCGAGGGCTATACTGCTATAAGATGATGCCATTCGGCTTGAAGAACGCGGGAGCCACCTATCAGCGGCTGGTAAATCGCATGTTCGCCGGACAAATTGGGAACACGATGGAAGTATACGTCGACGACATGCTGGTAAAAAGCGTCAACGCAGAAGACCACATAGATCACCTGAGAGGGATGTTCGAAACCCTCCGCAGATATCACATGAAGCTTAACCCCTTGAAGTGCGCGTTCGGGGTCGCATCCGGAAAGTTCCTCGGCTACATGGTCAACCAGAGGGGGATAGAAGCCAATCCCGAAAAGATCAAAGCGCTCATTGAGATGCGGTCTCCCTCCTCCCCCAAAGAAGTCCAAAGTCTGACAGGAAGGTTAGCGGCTCTGAATCGGTTTATATCCAAGGCGACCGATCGTTGCCAACCTTTCTTTCAAACCATAAAGGGGGGAAAACGATTCGAGTGGACCGACGAGTGCGAAAAAGCCTTCCAAGACCTCAAGACCCTTCTCGGGAAATCTCCACTGCTATCCAAACCCAGGAACGGGGAAACGTTACTCGTATACCTCGCCGTCTCGGAAAAGGCGGTCAGCTCGGTGCTCATCCGTGAGGAAGGTCCGGCGCAATTCCCCGTCTATTACGTAAGTAAAGCCCTGCAGGACACAGAAACGAGATATCCAGACATGGAGAAACTCGCTCTATCGTTAATCGTCGCCTCCAGGAAACTTCGGCCATATTTCCAGTCCCACAGCATAGACGTCCTGACGAACCTCCCCTTGCGGCAGATACTCCAGAAGCCAGATACTTCAGGGCGATTGATGAAGTGGTCGGTGGAACTTAGCCAGTTCGACATCAGTTATAAACCACGGCCTTCGATAAAAGGGCAAGCTTTAGCAGATTTTGTGGCTGAGTTCGCCCACATCCCCGATGGTCCGTTTGAAGCCCGACCCTTGGAGGTACCGACATGGAAATTATATGTCGATGGATCCTCGGGAGAGGCTGGGGCAGGAGCCGGGATCCTGCTAATCAGCCCAGATGGCCATAATCTCAATTGCGCGCTTCGCCTGGAATTCAAAGCATCCAACAACGCAGCAGAATACGAGGCGCTCCAAATCCACAGCGATTCGCAGCTTGTCGTAAGTCAAGTTAATGGGACCTTCGCAGCACGTGAACAATCCATGGTGTCCTACTTGTCCAAAGCTAAAGAACAGTTGTCCCGCTTTGAAGAATATGAACTCCTCCAGATCCCACGAACGAAAAATGGCTACGCGGACACCCTCTCAAAACTAGCAAGCAGTAGGGACTCCGACCTGATGAAGGCCATCCCAGTGGAAAAACTTACACAACCTTCAACCGAAGGCGCAATCACACCCTCCGTCCTAACCATCCATGATTCCCCGAAATGGATGAAGGAGATTACAGAGTATCTAGCGAACCAGGTGGCGCCCGAAGACAAACTAGAGGCACAGAAGCTCCGTAGAAGGGCCGCGAAATTCGTATTACAGGACAGAATTCTATATAAAAGGGGATTCAGCCACCCCCTCTTGCGCTGCCTGACACAAGAGGAAGCAGTATACGTGATGAAAGAGATACACGAAGGGATCTGCGGCAATCATTCAGGGGGGATGGCCTTGGCTCAGAAAGCCTTGAAACAAGGGTACTATTGGCCGACCATGAAAAAAGATTCCCACAATTTCGCGAAGAAATGTGACAAATGCCAGAGATTTGCGACGGTCCCGAAGCTCCCCGCTCAGAACCTTACTCCGGTCACTAGCCCCTGGCCCTTCGCCAAATGGGGAATCGACTTCATCAGCCCCCTCCCGACAGGGAGAGGTGGGGTCAAGTTCGCAATTGTATCTGTAGATTACTTCACCAAGTGGTGTGAGGCCGAACCTCTGGCCAAAATTACGGAGGAAAATGCCTGGAAATTTGTATGGAAAAACATTATCTGCCGCTTCGGTGTTCCCCATTCCCTCGTCTCCGACAACGGCACACAATTCGCTGGCATGAAGTTTAACGCGAACTGTGAGAACCTTGGCATCCGAAGGGATTTCTCCACTCCTTATTATCCGCAGTCCAACGGCCAGGTGGAAGCCGTGAATAAGATCATTAAACACACTCTTAAGCGGAAGCTGGAGTCCGCGAAGGGAGGATGGGCCGAAGAATTACCCGAGACCTTGTGGTCCTACCGAACCACCTCTCGCACGGCCACCGGCGAAACCCCGTTCTCCATGGCATATGGGGCAGAAGCTATGATCCCCGTCGAGATAGGGATACCCTTGCCAAGACATCTGCACTTCAATGAAGTGGTCAACAATGATTTGCAAAAAGCAAGCCTCGACCTGCTAGATGAGAAACATGCGGAGTCACAACTACGCCTCGCGGTTTACCAACGGAAGATGACCCGATATTATAACTCCAAGGTCAGGGGCAGAAACTTTCGCGTCAATGACTTCGTTCTAAAGAAAATATTCCAAGCTAATAAGGAAGCAGGGGCCGGAACCCTGGGGCCCACCTGGGAAGGGCCATACAAGGTCATCGAAGAGGTCCGCCCCAGAACTTATAGACTAGAAGATTCCGATGGACAAGAGACGAGGCATCCTTGGAATATCGCCCACCTGAGGCCATATCACCAGTAGATATTGTTTTTTTAGTAACTTTCTTCTGTTGATTTCCTTGCGATTTTTCTTGTTGGCGAACGCCGCGAAACCCGGCGTCGATCAAAAAATGCTTGCCCTTTATGAATTCACAGTATCCCACATACAACGAGTGCTGACACGGCAGCGAGGGAGTGTGGTTCGCGGCCAACTCTATTAACTCGCTGGGTAAATATTTTACGCGTAATCCGGCAATTACAAAGTACATGGCAGCGAGAGAGTGTGGTTCCCGGCCAACTCCATTAACTCGCTGGGTAAATATTTTACGCGTAATCCGGCAATTACAAAGTACATGGCAGCGAGGGAGTGTGGTTCGCGGCCAACTCCATTAACTCGCTGGGTAAATATTTTACGCGTAACCAGGCAATTACAAAGTACATGGCAGCGAGGGAGTGTGGTTCGTGGCCAACTTCATTAACTCGCTGGGTAAATATTTTACGTGAAATCAGGTAATTACAGAGTACACAGCAGCGAGGGAGTGTGGTTCGCGGCCGACTCCATTAACTCGCTGGGTAAATATTTAACGCGTTATTAATCAAATGCATTTAAATCGACAGCAAAAGGATTAGGGTTCGGAGCCTTCTGATTCACAGGATGGGCATTACGCTCGTAAAACCCTAAGCCTGACAAACAAGGTTTCAAGTACATCTGAAACGAAACACAAAAACTTCTACTACAAGCTCGTTACTCGATTACACAAAGACCAATGCGACAAAAACCCTACATTTCGGTATAACCCGGTACCCCCAGTTTCGCCAGAAGGCCTTTAGCCTTCGCCAGTTCGTTTGACACTTCTATCAGCTCCTTATCTTTGGCTTGTATCATGTTCTGGCACGATTTTAACTGGGACTCAGCCTTTTTCTGGGCAACGACACACGCCTTTTGGATTGTCTGGGCTTTCGTCACGTCATACAAGGCGCGACTGCGCGCGTCTTCCGAAAACGCGAGTCTTGCCCGAAGGCGTTTGACCTCGGCCCTCATTGCCTCGGCATCGTCATCCTCTCCAAGAGCAGACCGTATCTCAGCAACCCTCATCTCCAGTATTTTATACAACTCACAATTTAAGACATGGCTACGAGAGGTATACATTTCGGCAAGCTTCATCAACTCCGTCACCTCCACGGCATCAACCGCCTTCCCAAAGGGGGATGTACAGTACTTATGGACTGAGGTAGCCGCAAGTGCAACAGCTGGGGGCAGCTTCTCAACGGCTGACGGATCCAGATCGTCCTGACTGGCCCCAATGTTGATATACTCACGCCGGCCAGGGGGGAGAGATGCAGGCATTCGGGACGCCTGTTCTCCACTCTCGACCTTTGGTCTCTTACTTGCTGGCGACCAAACAGGGGACCTGTGATTAGCAAAATTCGGAACGCCTACTCTCACTCCCGGCACGGAGGAAGTGGACAGTCGACCTGCCGCCGTCTCCAGATCCTGCATCCCTGCAGGCCCGGACCCAGGCACCCCAGATGACGCCACACGTGGATGGGATGCATCCTCCACTATGCCCCCATGTCTAATTTTGAATTTAGGGACCTTAGAAAAATGGAAGCCTGACATGGTCAACAAAGAGCAAAGGTTTAGGCAGGACAGCGAAACGACAGGAGAATGCTGATTTGGGAATTCTCTGTCACATTATATAAGCTCAACGGGATACTAATAGTCAGGTGAACAGACACGTGGCAGGAATTTGACACACGTGTGATAAACCCTAAGGGAATATATCTAAACGTTTGGGGGAGCAGGGAGCGTGCCTGCGCGAACACTAAGGCATGACGAAACTATCGCCACCGCCCACCTACGGCAAGTCGAATTTGTTAGACGTTCGCCCTAACCCCATCATAATTCCTACACAGCGAGGTATCGATCATGACGTACGCACCGCCAGAAATGTGGTTCGCTACCCTGGTCTTGTACTAATAACTTCGCAAAGCAACACATCGGCGAAGACCGTGAACAAGTATTTACGGCACGAACATCATACACACGATAGGGATACAATCATACAGAGACGAAGGCAACTCGGCACCCTTTTTTATTTCATACAATACACAATACTAGAGAAGGTCTAATGGCAGAACATCCTAAGAACCCCCGCCGCCTCTCCGGGTCAGCACATAACTGGGGTATCTAGATCTACTAAACCTACCCTTTAGTTTCCTCTGGCATCGTCCAGGTTAGGGAGCCTGACTCCATTTTGATAGGGGGTCCCCTGAGCCAACCTGAATTGATTTGGTGGCTAATTAGACCATACTGCTCAAAAAAGGCCGTTGATGCCTTTCTTGGCAGCAGGAGAACACCCCTGCCGCCTCATCCACAGTTCAGGAGAGGGCCGGGCCAAGGCTGCTAAGCCTAGATTCCCTCCCTGGACATTTGGTCCCCTGAACGTTGATTGGCACATCCTTTGGTCCTCTGAACGTTGATTCTCCGATTCACAGGCATCCCGACTGCCAGCCCCTCAGCCACACCACCATCACACGTCCTCTATTTCTATCTTGATCATACGGTCATGACAGGTTGATTACGACGGAATCACGATAGAAGGTTATTGTCACGCCTGCATCCCACTTATAAAGGGCCACATCGGAAAGAAAAGTAGTACACTGAAAACGGGCGTGACCGGGAACCTAGAACGACGCACGGACGTTCTATCTCCCTAAGGCATTGACAACGGCAAACTTTTCGGGTTCCCCTGAATGTCTGCGCAATTAATGCTCGGGAAATGATTCCCAAATTTAAATGCGCCCCCCATATACCCCTATCACGCGGTAGCATTTAATGCACGCACTCCCTCACTCATGATTACCTAACCAGAGGGTGACAGTCTTGATAGACAGAATCACGCCATCAGAAAACGCGTCAGCGTTGGCCTGTCCCCTGTAAGCCCTCACCCGCCATGAATGTTCGGCCTCGGACTTGGGGGACTATACTGAGTGGTACACGCTTTCCGCGAGACACATCACTCCCTGCCGAACCACCTTAAGAAACACTTCATGCGAGGCACATGAACACTCTGCTTATCCTCACAAGTCCCTCGCCTAGCATAAATAATAGGCTTGGACTTGGGGGACTATTGTTACCACACGATTACGATACGGCCGCCATGTCAGCACAGGCCCCCATCTAAGCCCAGTAAGGGCCCAAGTCGTAATCCATCAAGAACCTTATATGGGCCCCTGCTAGGGCCGGGGAAGGGCCCGTCACGAGCTTAGGCCTTCGGCCAGAAATCTGCGAGTCATGTGGAGGGTCTCGGCGCCCGCATACGAACTATAGGGCCTCGTCAGGCCTCGCATCACTCATAACCAGCGAGCAGCTCGGTATGCCGGGGGAACCAGAGAAGTAATTAAAGAAAGATTACGTTGGATTGGGCGCACGAACCTCCACAAGGAAACACAATCGTGATCTCCTAAAATCATGCAACGTGATAAACTCAATGAAGGAAGGCAATCTCGGGTATCCTTATCACATAAGGAAGGAAGACCCGATTGGGGATCTAATTGATTTCGTCTTCCAAATCAATTAGGATTCTTGCGCTATAAAAACAATGCCTCCGATTGTTCCAAGGTACGCACTTTTTACGCTTACGAATCCCACCCTAAACTCTGCTCAAACTTCTGCCTGCTTGTCTCTCCCACACTCCTATTTTGTACCCGCCCCCGCGTATTCTTTATATACCGGCTGTTGACTTGATCGTCGGAGTGCCAACGATCGCCGGACCCCTTTTCTCTGGAGATCTTGGTGCCTAACGGTCGTCCTAGTGTGTAGGTAACATACGAGCTGGCAGAGGAGTGACTGGAGATCTGTTGGCACGTGGACTGGTGCAGGTTCAGACGTCAACAATACGTTAATTATAAATTGAAGTGTTTTTCTTCTCTTTTATATATGTGACTTCAGGGTTTTTTAACATAAAAATTGTAAGATTAATATCCTAGTTTTTCTTGTTCTCTTTCTGGATTGTACAAAAAGTAGAAATTGGTGGAAAATTTAGGATATTATTTTTCTTACGATACTTGAGGAATTTGGGTGAGTGAAATTCTATATGATTGCAACAATTTCTATATAGTTAAAAGTTTTGACATTTCATAAATTTTTATCTGTCTTTTAATATTTTTTTTTGTCTCGCGTTTTTTTTCTGAACAAGGATCTAGTTGGAAATAAAGGAATTAGTTTCAATTCCCAACAGATTGAAATCTATATGATTGTAACGATTTTTTACACATTGAAAGCTTTGACATTCCATAAATTTTCTCTATCTTTTTATATATTTTATCTTGTTTATTTTCCTCTGAACAAGTATCTTGTGGACAATAAATGAATATGTCTCAATTCCTAACGAAAGTATCAGAGAGTTAGGTCGTTTAGAGTGTTGGCATACAGAGAAGATATATCTATCAAATATGAAGTAGACAAATTTGACAGAAAAATCAATCTTGACTTGTGGCAAGTACAAGTCAATGATATTTTGATTCAATCTAGACTGCACAAGGTTTTTGAAGGATAAACCAACCCTTATTTTTGACAAAGATACTGAAAATCCAGTATGAGCGATGATTATTGGAAATACTTGGATTTGAAAACTGCAAGTATGATGCGTCTCTGTATAGCAAAAAATGTTCTTGCAAATATTCAAAAAATATCTTCTGCAAAGGAACTTTGTAAAAAATTTAAACAATTGTATCAAATAAAGAGTCTTTTCAAATTGGTTGTACTTGAAATAACAGTTTCATTCTTTGTGAATGAATGCATGGACGAAAATTTAAGACCTCCTGAGTGTTCTCAATAGAATCGTTTCTAAACTGGATACTATTGGAGTTAAAATTGATGATGAGGATAAAGCGTTAAGATTTATCTGATCTCTTACATCCTCCTATAACACATCAAACCAATTTTGATGTATGTGAAAGAAAATGCAAGTCCTGAAGAAGTTACAAGTAAATTAATTTTTGAAGATAGAAAATTGAGTGGTGAAAGTAATATTTGATCTAAAAACTCGTTACTTGTTGTTGAAAAATAGAAGAAGAATAACTCAATAGAAAGGAAAGTATTTGGAATTGTGGACAACCTGGTCATTTGAAAAAAAATTGTTCAAAAGGTAGAGTAGGCTCGGCTAACTACTTGATATCAGAAACGGACAATATGTCTCTCTTTATGAGAGACGATGATATCATTTGGATAAATATTTATATTCTCGTGGCATGCGCTAGTTGCCATGATAGAGAATGTGTTACTACTAATGAGTTTACATGTTTGCACAAGAATATTGGCTTGACATTAATGCAAGGTATATGGTGGAATTGATGTCGATGGCTAATGAACTTATAGGTAAGTCAAGTAAAGGAGTTGCACCATAATTTTTCAGCAAATTTATTCGAAATGAGCCGATAAAATTCTTAGAATTCATTATTTCTAAGTAATTATACTTATATGGTAGAATATGTTAATTCTCTATTTTGAGAATTGTGATTCTCAAAGTTTATGAAATTTTTCTCAACTATTGAGTTGAATTAATTAATAATAATTACAATTCTTAATTATAATTATTATAAGATATATTTTTATAAAAAATATAAATAATAGTTGGTACAAATAGTAAATCGAGGTACCCATTTTAAGATACCTTTCATAAACTTTGAGAATAAGAGGCCCATAAGGATCAATGTAAAGACGACTGAGCCAATTTGATATTTTGGTATTATCGCTACAAAGAAGAGCTTTTGGATTATTTTTATTCTTTCGTTGCAGGAGAGATGATTAAGTCTTGATTCGTTTTTCTTCAAGTTGAAGATTGTTGGGATATTTTCTCAAAACTTCCCCAAATTCAAAAATGCACCAATTGTTAAAAAAAAAAAAAAAAGAATTGCATACCTTAAATCATAAAGTCGATTAAACCTAAAAAGTGTCAAATTCTTTCCATTTTTGTATTTTATCATATAACATTTTTTCATAAGTTATACGTAGATCGTTGATCACTTCATCTTGCAACGAGTTTTATATTCGTTGATGACAAAATTTCCGCTGGTGAAACTCATCGTGCACTTGAAAAGTCAGTAACAAAAAGCTCTATAATTTGAAAAAGTTGGTGATTAACTTTAAAGTTTAAATCTTAAAAAACTTATACAGTTTTAGCCTACCCTAAAATTTAATTCTAATTCCGCCCCAAATCATATCCTTATATTGAACCAAAATATATGTATAATAATAGTATATAAGTAGAGAAGGGCATAAAAGGCTTTGTTCAGTTGAAAGTTACAAATTCCATCTCATGACTAATATTTAAAATACTACAGATTGTTAAAATAGAAACGATTCAACAATTTTTGGGCAATCCTGCAAAAAGAATTTCATGCAGTAATATTTAAAAAAATAAAAATAAACAAAAACAAAATTTAGGCAGTGAGGCTATGAAGAACAGCTCATTTGGCTGTAGACAGTGACACAGACCAAAAAAATGTCGTGTTTGAATCCTTTTATGGAATTTGCAGTCTCAAATTTACTTTTATTATTTCTTCTAGTAATTATCTTCTCTTTTTTTTTTTCTTTTTTCAAACAATATTAGTATGTATACATGGTCCAGTTGCAGGATTTTCTACAAAAGCTGAATTACAAAATGATAACTAGTTTAGAATGTTTACCCATGCAACAATATTACCATAAAATTTGAGTGTCAGTTGTTATTTTACTATTTTACTGCAATCCTCTTTTGTTCGGGCTTGGGACGATCTATAAGAAATATAAGTGGAGTGTTTTTTTTTTCTTGAATTGTCATGAGATTTTATAGTTATATACTGATTGTTGACTACTGAAATTGAGCAAACTCGAAAATGTGTTAAATATATATGAAATAGAAGTATAAATGTAATTAATAGCAGTCAAACATAGATTCTCTCCTACTCAATTAACAACAATGACAAGACAATAACAGATGACAAAACAACACGAAAATACAATTATTACACAAACAAATCATCCCGAAAGATGATTTGATGAATCTTAAACCAATCCATCAATATAATTTTATGAAATCCAAACTATGGATTACTTAGTAGAAATAAATGATTCATGGAGATTTTGACTCTTCTGGCAATGAGGGCTTGGGCAGTTCAGGTTGCTTAGGAAGTTCTGGTTTCGGCAAAGTTGGCAATTCAAGCTTTGGAATTGTTGGCAGTTCGGGTTTTGGCATTGTTGGCAACTCAGGTTTAGGCAATGGAGGCAATTCAGGTTTTGGTATTGTTGGAAGTTCGGGTTTAGGTGGGAGCTCTGCTTTTGGCACCTCAAGTTTTGGCATTATGGGCAACTCGGGTTTAGGCAATTCAGGTTTTGATGGAAGTTCTGGCTTTGGCAATGTTGGCACCTCGGGTATTGGTGGGAGTTCTGGCTTCGGCAACGTTGGCACCTCAGGTTTTGGCAATGTTGGCACCTTGGGCTTAGGCAATTCAGGTTTTGCTGGGAGTTCTGGCTTTGTCAATGTTGGCACCTCTGGTTTTGGCACTGTAGGAACATCAAGTTTTGACACTGTAGGCAAATCTGACTTCGGCAATTCCGGTTTCGGTGGAAGCTCTGGCTTTGGTAATGTTGGCACTGTAGGCAACTCAGGCTTTGGCAATTCCGGCTTTGGTGGGAGTTCTGGCTTTGGTATCGTTGGCACCTCGGGTTTTGGCACTGTCGGCACCTCGGGTTTAGGCAATTCGGGTTTTGGTGGGAGTTCTGGCTTTGGCAATGTTGGCACCTCAGGTTTTGGCACTGTAGGCACATCAAGTTTTGGCGTTGTGGGCAACTCTGGTTTAGACAATTCAGGTTTCGATGGATGCTCTGGCTCTGGCTTTGGCAATATTGGCACTGTAGGCAACTCAGGCTTTGGCAATTCTGATTTTGGCGGGAGTTCTGGCTTTGGCAATGTTGGCACCTCAGGTTTCGGAGGAAGTTCTGGCTTAGGCAGTGTTGGCACCTCAGGTTTTGGTGGGAGCTCTGGCTTTGACAGTGTTGGAACTTCAGGCAAGGTCTCTAAGAGACGTCGTGCCTGGACGTGAATTCTATTTTCACTTATCGATAGCAACGCTATCAACATTAACAAGAAGAAAGGGGTGTGCTTATTTAAAGCCATTGTTCTAAAAGATAACAAAATGATCACTCGGGAACTCTTTCTTGGAAATTGTTTCAATCTTAATCTGATTTATGTATAAATTTTTATGTGCTCAAGTTTATATAGACACGGGATGTGGAGAAAGTATAAGAAATATTGGCTTGGTTGGTAGGAACAAGTGTGTGTTAGTTCAACTTCACAATAGTTTTCCTTCCAATATTCTATCTACTAATTCATATCTTAGCCATCTAATTTGCCACGTGTAAATTGGATAGACACATAAAGAGTTGTTTTCATTTGTCATAAAATTCAAACTGGTAGGTAGTAATATCCATTCACAAGAAAAAGACAAGTGTCATTGCCAATCCATGCAATTCATGGCTCTAGAGACTCTTACGACGTCCAAAAGGCTTAAACATCAATTCGATATGTCGATTTTTGTTCAAGTTTAACCAAATGGAGCCTATAAAAATTGAGCATCTATGACATTTTGGGGATGTTCTTAGCTTAAGCTCAAAGTAAATAATGGTCTAATATTGATCAACAACTTAGGATAAACTTAATCAAAATTAGACGAATGATCTTACTTTTTCATATAGATACGGACTTTTGGGTAAAAGTAAGAGACAACTTTTTCATATAGAGACGAACTTTTGGGTAAGACGAATGTTCTTAGTTTAAATTTTTTTTTTATTTTTATTTCTTTATTTATTGAATTTTTTCTATAAATTAATTTTATTAAACTATTTATAATTTTAATATTAATAACTGAAAAGTTATTCGTAATCTTAACTTTTTTTAATTGTTATTTAATTATCGACATAATTTTTTTGATCTAATATTTATTTATTTTATATTTTCTTCCTTTATTTATGGTAAATTAAATTTATTAAGACAGTTCTTTTAAAATTGTCATCGATGAAATACTATGTGTTATTAATATAAAATTATTATTTGTAGTTGTTATTTTACTATAATTTTTTTCGTGGATAATATTTATTATTTTATGTTTATTACTTTGTATGGTAATAGATTTTCTCTCAATAAAATAAATTTATTAAGAAAAAAAATTAGTTATTATTGACCAAAAAATTTGACGAAAATTATTTGAAATGAAATTTTTCAAAAATTAGAAAACTTGCCTAAATATTCGTTAGATTAGAATCACAAAATCTAGGAGCCTCTCGATCGACATCATGTTTGGCTAACGTGCTCTGAATAGTATGTGATTTTTTTCTTTTTTATATAGTCATCTACTTTGTTAGTACCTGTTTGATTTTGCTAAAAATTAGAATTTTAATAAAAGTTGATATGATGGATGTTCTCCTACTCACCATGGGTAGGGGATGCCCTACCTCTTGCTGATGTGGCAATGTATAATTGGCAAAATAAATGAGTGTGAAACCATAAATTGTCAATTATCCATTGCACCTCAATAATGGGTAGGAGTATTGAGGTGTAGGATAACTCCTACCCACAATGGGTAGGAGAACAATGGATAATTGGCAAAATAAATGAGTATTAGATCATGAATTGTCAATTATCCATTGCCACCTCAACAATAGGTAGGATAACTCCAAAATAGATGAGTTGTTGAAAAGTTAATAAAAGTCAAATTAATTATTAGCTTTGCCAATCAAACGGATCCTAAAAGTATGTTTGGTAAAATTTTTGTAAATTATAAATAGTAGATCATACGAAATGTATGAATAAAATGTGGGTAAAAATTGTGGGTCTTATAAAATGTGTAGATAAAAATAATGTTTAACTAATTTATACGTATTTATAAGCACTAACAAACATAAGATAAACTATTAGCACACATTTTAAATCAACATTATATATTAATACTAGGAAACATTAAATTGAGAATGTTTTACATTGCAAATTCGTTGACTCCATCTTTGGTATGTTTGATTATGAAATTTGTCGTTGTCTAAAAGACGTGTTTTGTTCTAATCGTGAACTTACGTTGTTGTTCTGAAAATGATATGTTTAATTTAACTTTTTGTACAAACCGACATTGAAATTGTTTTATCACGACTATTGATGATTGTACATGAGAAGTAGAATGAATCTATTGATGATTGTACAAAAGAAATAAGATGAACCAATAAAAGTGTTTTAAGTACATTAAATGATGTTGAGAATTATCTTAGCATAATAATAGATAGCTGAAGTGATCAATGAGGGTTATCTTTCAAACAATGTGACTCATAAGAAAAATTGTTGCAAGTTCACTTCAATAAAATAGAGTTGAAAAAAGTTAAGATTTAGACATTTAGACCTATCCAAGGATTTATGAGGGTAGCATTGCAGATTATATTCTCAATTCAAGATTCACATTTATCCTACATTTATGAGGATAACAAAGGGAATATTAAAATGGGTTTTTTTTATTTTTTTATTTATTTTTTACTATTTTCAAATTGTTTTCAATTTTTAATTTTGTAAAATATTCAAAATTTGTTTAGTATGCTATTTTTGAAAATACATTTCTAGAAACAAGATAAAACTAAAAATAGATTTTTAACGTTTTTAGTGAAAACGTCAAAACATTCAAAATAAGAAAAATAAAAATTTTAAAAATTAAATTCTTAAAATGTAAAAATTCTATAAAAATGAAAATCTAAAAAATTAAAAAATTAAAAATCTAAAAATAGAAAAAAAAAATCAAGCACTTATTGGTTATTTAAATAAAAATTCTTAAATAATTATTTAAATAAAAACATATTAAAATTATCATCCACATCATTAATTTTTATTTTTTTATTTCCTATTTTTCTAATTTATTATTATTTTTAATTTTATTTTTGTAGCAAATAAAAATATATATTGTAAGATTCACAAATGTATATATTACTTGATAATATATTAGTATAAAATTATTCCATTTTACTGAATAATCAAATTTATTGAATAAAACATTATAAAATAATTTCTTAAAATTCTGAACAAAATGTGTTTTCTAGTTTTCTGTTTTGAGTAATAGTTTTTCAGAATGATAAATTAAACGTATTTTCAGTAATCTTAAAATGAATTCTCAAAATAGAAAACTAAAAATAAATTCAAAACTCAAAACTGAAAGCAAAGAGAATTGATAAAAAATTTGAACTCGTCAAAACACTGCATTATTATGTTCATATCTACTCTAAAATGTAGGGGTAGTAGCGTTCAATAAAATTTCTAAGGGAAAGTTCTTGTACAAACTTTAATAAGTTTGAGGGTGTTTATAGGATGCTTTGCATTACAAATCTATACAAATATGTGATTCTTAAATCACACTATGACCACATTGATCATACGTCTAGTGAAGAGAATTGAAGTCTATAAAGTGTTCGAATTACATTATGAAAAAGTAATACAAAATGATATGAAACATTTGACAAGAGTGTTGTCAAATAATTTAGATTTGATTATGTCAAAATTAAGATCGTCACACTTTGGCCTGAAAGATGATTTTGGGCCTTAAAAAATTACTTGGGGTTATTTTATAAATAAGCTACTTTTTTAAAAGGGAAATTTTCACATTTAGGCCATATTATGTTAATAATTTCATAAAAACTGTTACATTTTTTAAATTATAAGAATACTGGATGGGCATAAAAAGATTCTATTTTTTAATTTTTGCCAAATCTAATTAATTGGATGTAACAGCCGCCACATTTCACTCCACATTACCCTATTAATTAGGAATCTATATTTGACTAAAAATCATGAAGAATCCTAATATTTTCAATCTCTCTCCTCCATAAAAACAAAAATGCATTCATCTGTATCAACTGCAATTGTAACACTAGTTGCAACAGATTATTTACAAATTTATATAAACAGATTTTGTAACATCATTTGCAACGAATTAGTTCCAATCGCACTCTGTCGTGATATCACATACATGGGAACCAGATTTTGTAACACCGATTGCAACATATTCGTAACATAGATGATGAAACATATTTTGTAACACCAATTGCAACAGATTAATTACAAAGTTATATAAACAAATTTCGTAACATCAATTGCAACAAATTGGTTCCAACAATTGCAACCCCAATTAATAGATGCAATATAACAGTTATTTCGCCGATGACCAGCTTCATCATGTGAGTTCTTGTTTTTTTCAGAGATTGAACCTTTTGTAGGAGTGGGTGGGTCAAGGTATATTACCTTCTGCTTGGAATGAAATAGAGGCTTCTTCCCACTGTCAGGCGAGTCCTTCTTTGCCGCCGACCGAGTCATTCTGCGAGTAGGAGTATCCATGTTGGGTATCTTTGACCGGCGCCTAAAATATCTACAAATTGGGGGTTAGGGTTTCACATAATGATGAAACCCTATAGATTGTAGACATAAGATTAGGCTGATTGCGGTAATGTTTGCGATGTGGGGTGTTAAAGATGGTTATGGAAGACGAAAATGGATTTCTCTCACCGGTTCTCTCTCTCTCTCTCTCTCTGCGAAATATATGGGATGTATATTTGTTTTCTTTTTTTAAATATTATTTCTTATAAATATAAATAATAATATATAAATGTTACACAGTAATTTCAGAATAAAAACACAAAAAAAGGAAATTTGAAATTATATTGTATTTACACAGTAATAGATGTAATTTTCTCTTTTTAAAATAATTTTAAAAAGTCATTCTTGTTTCATTTATTTTAAAAATACTTTTTTTTTTTTAAAAAACACTATTATTTTAATTTATTATATTAAATAATATATGATAACTGAACACGATAAATTTGTTGCTTAAATTCTTGATTATTTTTTACAGTAAGTCCTTCATCTTTAAATATTTCTACTTTAGTTCTTGTACTTCCTCTTTCATTTCAATTTCATCCTCTTTTATTTGCAACTCAAGTCCTTCAACTTTTGAATTTTTGCAAGTTGATCTCCATATTTATACTTTTATGTCAATCTAATCTTTTATAGGATTACTATTTGATATAGATGTTACAAATGATATTGTGTATCAATGTTTGATACAAATGTTACAAATGATATTTTAAAAAACTATTAAATTTTATATATTCCAAAAGAGCTATTTATATTTGCTTACTAGTCAGTCTAAGTGGTATTACTTAATTGAAATAATTATTTATAGTTGCTGGCTATGAATAACATTATTCAATTAAAGTAAATTATTATTCCAATTGAATAATACCACGTATACTGAATTACGATTACGGTAGTCAGTGACCATAAATATTATTACTCATTCCAAAAACAATGCATCTAATCCTTTTTTTAATTTTATTTTAAATGTTATTTTCTAATTAACTTTATCCATGCAACAAATCCCTGAATAAACATCATTCATTGCACTCCTAAATTAAAGATAAATCAACATCAGTTTTATCACTTAATCATCTAATGCTGAGTCTTTTTTTTTTTTTTTTTTTGTTTAAATATTCCAAAATCTCTCTCCTGCAAACAACATAAACTAATGTGTATAGTGTAAATTCTAATTAATTTGATTTAAGATTATGATTTTGATACATTATGGTTGCAAAATTGATTTCTATATATTATCAATTTTCATGTCTTGACATACGAGAAAAAAAATCACGTTGAGTATGTAACATAGTTGTAATATTTTGCAATGTTCTTCACGATGTTACGTATCATTATATTTTGATTATGTTACATGAGAAGTCATAATTATATTGCGTTTGCTGTTACAAAATTTGCATGGAATAAATTATGTTTCATGGGATGATATATGTATGTTGTGTTAGCTGTTACAAAAGCTGCCAATAACTATGTTACTAGTGTTGGAATGATATATTTAATTTGAGTCTTAAAAAAATCTGTTACATTCTATTCCGTTTCGTTATATGTTGTTATGTTAAATATTGTTATTTTGCGTTTGATATAACATCTGTTTCAAGTTAATTTGTTGAATTTGATTAATTTTGTAGCACAATATTTGTAGGTATGTAATAAACTATAAATACACAACTGAGGTAACAACTCTAGCATGTAATAAGTGAATTAAACAGTTTTACTGTTTATTTATTTTATTACGCCACCGATGCATGAATCCTACTTGATGCATAAATTTTTAAATTTTGTTGTTTCCCTTTCTTTCTACTAGTTAGACATGCGTGCGTTGCACGTGCTTTTGTAATCATATTGTTAATTTTTAATATTTTCAAATTTTTTATTTTTTAATTGTTAATATTTAAAATGTTAAAGTAGCAATTGCAATAAAAATAAAATATGGTTGTTGATAACATATTGTTTTATATTGTTCATCGTTGATATTTTATTTACATTCATAGAAGTATAATTGCAATCAAAGATCAATTTTATATAGTAGTAATACGAATTCAGTGAAGAGTTTTTGGTGATTTGAGATTTGATGATTGACGAACCATTAATATCAAATCGTATGGAATTACTGATGTACTAATTGGGATCTTCATGATTGTATTTTACGGAAAAAAAATTTAATAATTATTAATTTTATTGGAGAGAATGTAATGATTGACTATATAATATTGTACATTTGTTGGAGTAGTGATTCTTTGTAAAGAATATTCTTTGTGTATGTTCTATTTTTATTTATCGCGTCTGATTTGACGATGTAAATGAAAACAACATATATGTAAATATAAATGTAATCCAATCCAATGTATTCAAAACAATATTTTCATCTCCATGATTTGAATTTTAATTCGGTAATGAAAAAAGTTACAATTTTCCTATTAATTTTTTTTTAAATCCATTTTTCATTTCTTTCATCTACGTAAGGTAAAACAATTTGAAATCATCTTTTCACATTCATATTTAATTTAATATATTAAATATTTACAAATTTAAATGTACATTTAATAGATTGTTAAAAATTCAACATACGATAATAATGAATAATAAAAGAGTAACAAATAAATATTAAAAGATAGTTGCATTCATTTAAGTACAATTACAATTAGATATGAGTTTTATTAAATTAAATTAAAAATTAAAAAGTTTCATACATTAGTTCTAAACTATAATATATATTTGGTGGGGGTTTAAAGATTTTGAAAAAAATTGGTAAAATGTGTTGTTGAAAAGATGATAAAATTTATAGGTCCCACAAAATATGTAGTTGAAAATGAATTTAAAAAAAAAAAAACAGAATCAAATATGCTCGTAATCATTGTAATCTAATGTATTGAAAATAATATTTTTATTTCCTTTTCAGTTTTGACAACTATGATTTGAATTTTAATGCGGTGTTTTTTTTTTATTATTAAAACTCATTTCTCATTCCTTTTATCTACTTAATGCAAAAATAAAAAATTGAAATCATTTTTTCACCTTCATATTTAATTTAATAGATTAAACGTTTAAAAATTTTAATTGTATATTTAGTAAATTGTTGAAAATTTAATGTACAATAAGAATAAACAATAAAAGAGTAATAAATAAAATATTAAAAAATAATTATACATTAATGAATACTAAAAGTGAATATGAAATTTTAAAAAGTTTGTAAATGTATAATGGTCAAAAAATGTTTCTCCATTTAAGTCCATTTTAGATTAGTATAGATTAATAAATGAGATAGAGATCTATATCCAAGTATGAGAGTGAAAACACATAACTAGATTAGGTAGAATTTAAATTTGGAAAAACGAAATTCTAAATGGGTTCAACTATTCATCAATCATGGTGGACAAATATCAAGAATTCTTATCCCACTTGATTGTACTTCCTTTTTGCTTCTTGATATGATAATGTCATACATTATTAGCTTTTAAACTTTTATGAATGAAATGAACCTCCTTTGTTATGATGAGAATCATAATAGTAATCAAAATAATGATGCTAATACCAATATCAAAACTACTTGAACAGAGGAACTAGAAGAAGATCTTATTTGAGCTAGAACTTACAATACAACACAACAAGCTCTTATATAGGGGCGGAATAAATCGGAGGGGATTACAAATTTTTTAGGACTTCGACAGTACGACAAAAATAGAAATACGAAAAATAGCACAATGTGCTTTATCTTTCAATTTAAATAATCACCTTTGACTAGCTATTTTAAGTCTGCTATTTAACAACTTTTCATTTCAAAACATGTGTCGCATAGCTGGTAGCGAGTTATTCAAAACAATACCAAGAACGTACCCTGACAATCAAGAAATATGGCCCCGAAAATAAACTAAAATAGGTGATGGCCACGAATTAGATTTATTAAACTCATTTCCTGCAGTCATTTTTAACTCGCTATTGCGATTTTATCACTTAACAATTTTACAAAATGAAATGTGCGTTACTAAGTACGCAGTCAGTACTTCAAAATAGCATCAAGAACTTTTTTTAACGTTTGACAATTGTAATATGAAATTGACTCGATGAAATGAAAATCCAAAAAAAAAAATTTGAACTGGGTGAGCTCCTATAGGCTAAAATCCGCCCCTACTCTTATACTAATTCACTTAAAAATACGCGTAGTCCATGTATCTTTCAGAAATTTCAAACAAAAAAAATTTAAAAATTCTCTTTTCTGGTTGAATTAATAGCTAAATAATCTTTATTCAATTCCCTTTAAAAAGACTGTCCTTTTAAATAGAGGTGGCAAAATGGGCTGGCCCAGCGGGCTAGCCCAAATAGCCCGGTCTCTGGGCTGGGCTGGCCCAGTAAAAAATTGATCAAATAAAAATTGGGCCAATTCAGTCCGGTACAACTAACCCACCGGGCCCTTTGGGCTGAAACCGGGCTGGCCCACTTATTTTGGGCTGGCCCGGTAAAAAAATTTTTGATCCCAAATCAGTGAATCACCCACCCCAACACCCCACCCTACCCCACCCCTACCCTTCTCCCTCTCTGAAACGGCAACTGGGGGGGGGGGGATTTCCCCCCTTGTTTCCGGCACCGGCCGGTGCCGGAAACGAGGGGGGAAACCCCCTCCCCCCCCGTTTTCGCGAAATACCTGGGTCGCGATCCCTGGTTTCGCGAAAAACCAGGGATCGCGAACCCTGGTTTCGCGACCCCGAGGGGGGGGTTTCTCCCCCCTTGTCACCTCGCGAAACCAGGGTTCCCGATCCCTGGTTTCGCGAAAAACCAGGGGTCGCGAAACCCCTGGTTTCGCGACTCGGTGGGGGGGATTTCTCCCCCCCTTGTCGCCGGTTTCGCGACTCGGTGGGGGGGATTTCTCCCCCCCTTGTCGCCGGGATTTCCCGGCGACAAAGGGGGGGGAGAAATCCCCTCGCGAAACCAGGGTTCGCGATCCCTGGTTTCGCGAAAAACCAGGGGTCGCGAAACCCTGGTTTCGCGACCGTGTCGCCGGGAAATCCCGGCGACAATGGGGGAGCGATCCCCCATCCCCGATTTGGTGGGGTGGGGGTGGGTGTCTTTTGGGGGGGTGGGTGGGGTGGGGGTTGCGAATATGGTGAAGTTTTTAAGTTTTTAAGTTTTTTTTTTTTTTTTTTTTTTTTTAAATAAATTAAATAATTTGTTGGGCTGGCCCGGTAGCCCTATACACAAAATCGGGCTGGGTTGGTCCAACAAATATGAGCCCGTGTAAAATTGGGCCAGGGCTAGCCCAACCCAATTTTTTGTTGGCCCATCAAATTTCGGGCTGGGCTGGCCCATCTGGCCCATTTGCCACCTCTACTTTTAAAGGCTCAAAAACTTAAAAAAAAAAAAAAAACTACTAAAATTCCAAATTCAATACTCTCTTAAGATCATAAACCACAATTTATCTGAATATTTTTTTATGTTCAATATTCCCATTTCAAGTCACAATCAAAATCAACATTTCTAAATTCTACACAGTGAAATGAAATATCTCATTTAATACTTTATTATTCTCCTTAAATAATTCAAATTCATCAAACGACATATATAAATTAACTAAGTCCTACAAAATAAAAGAACAAATCAAACACAACAAAACTACCTCGACAAGCTTGTTTACTTGAGCTTCATATTCTCCACCAAGATTCTTCGTGTTCTCGTCATTATTTTCAGAAGCAGAGATTTTCTTGTTCTTCAATTAATCGTTCTGGGAATAATATACTGTGTATAATTAGAAGAATCAAAAAACTGTACGTAATTAGAAATTTAGTAGGGTGTATTCAATTAAGACTTGGTAGGACTTTTATGGAGTTTAAAAGTCTAGGTGTATTCAATTCAGACTTTTTAAACTCCATAAAAGTTTTGGAATATTCAATATAGATTTTTAAAGACTTTTAAAAAGTCTTATAAAGTCATGCGATATTCAATTCAGACTTTTTAAAATTCTACGAAATTCAGAGGTATTCAAAATGTCTATGACTTTTAATGATTTTATAGAAAATTTCATATGTACTAACTTTAAAGTACAAGGTATAAATAAAAGATATTACAATTTCTCCTCCATTCATCCCAAGACTTTGAAAGACTTTAGAAAAATAAAAAAATACATCTTTCGTTCCCTTTTTTTTTATATGTAACATTTATCTTTTCTTTTTCTTTCAACAAACTGTAAAGTCCAGATTAATATTTTTCTCTTTCTTCAATGTGATTTTTTTCTTCAATATTCCCATAACCATTTTTTCCTCTTTATTTATTTATTATTTTACCATTTTTCATTAAAAATAAGATAACTTTATAATTATATTCTTATATAATTGTTGATTGCAGTTTATTAATGAATTTCATCAAGTTAAAAACTATTTTTTATTACTGCATTTTTTTTAATTCTTGTTTTTTTTGTTTATCTTGATGAGCATGGTTGTATTTTTTTCTTCGTCTAAATTGGTACTCTGATTATTACTTTATGTAATTGTGGTGACTAATGACATGTTACCCATGGATTATTAAATATAATAAGGGAGATAATGAAGTGGATAAATTTTTTTGTTGGAAAATATTTTAAAATGAGTCGCATGCCATAATTTTTTGCATTTATCCACAATCTATTTGAAAGTTTTTTATCCAAAAGAAAAAGTAGAGTGAGTTATATCATTAATTTTCGACGTAGTTTACTTGTAGCATTTAAATGGAAAATTAATTTTTATGAAATATTAATAATAATATAATTAAATAAATTATTATTAACATTTTCTCTTGCGACAATTTTTTTTAATTATGGGATATTAAATTTTTAATTGAAAAAACAAAGTCCATAAAAGTGCATAAAAGTCTGTGAATGTCTAGGAAAATATTTCAAAATGAAATCTATAAAAATCTGTAAAAGTTTGTAGGAGTCTGTTAAAATCTATAAAAGTCAATAAAAATTAATGAAATCCATTAAAGTAAGTCATTTGAAAAATTTTAATTAAAGTTTTTAAAAGTCTAGATTAAATACAACTCCCTTAGAATAATCTAATAAAATATTGGGCGAGAAATTAGGTGGGATTGATCTTGATGAATTTGAAAGAATCCTTGCAATTTGGGATTCACGTGAGACGCGAGAAAGAAGGAAAGAATTGATGGAATGTTTTAATTTTGTTCTATTTTAATAAATTTGAATATTAAATAATTAAATAGTATTTTTAAAACTAGTATACCGCTTCTCAGCGGTGGAATCCGACTATAGGATCTATGAGAATGGGTTACTGAGATTTGAACCTCTGTAAGTCTGTATTACTAATGGAGTTTTGATGAGTGAGAATGACGATCTGAATTAATAGAGTCTTGATGGGTGATGATGACGATTTGCGTTGGGGTGGTTATGATTTTAGGATTGAAGCAATGAATAGAGTAAGAAGAATATTCTTTGAGGGAAAGTTTCGTTTGAGAGAGATATTGAACACGTAGAGATACACATACGTATATATATATATATATATATATATATAATAATTTTTTTTTTTCATTCAGTAGCATAGAAAACTTTATGCGATCGTGATAAATACATATACTTTTTAATTTTAAAATTAATTTTAAATGTGGTACGTGTAATTTCCACTATTCATCCAACATTACATTACAAGTATACCACTTCTTTGCAGTGGGATTCGATCATAAGCTCTATTATGATGATGGATTGAGGTGGTAAACAAATTATAGAGATGATCGGTGGAGGAAGATGATCGATTGAAGGAGATGGATTGAGGAGGTGAGCAGTTTTGGAGGTGATCAATTGAGGAAGATGAATTGAAATAGTTCGCAAATTTTGGAAGAGATGATTTTGTGAGGAGAGAAATTGAAGACGTGATGACACACAAACATTTAAATACTTATTTCTTCCCGTAGAGGAGAAAATTCTCTACGATCGTGATAAAAATATCTGGGCCTTATTTTTTGGTGTCCCAATGCTACCTATGCTGCATTAGCCAAGGGGCAGCCTTGAGTATAGCAAGAGTATATGCTAACATCTTTCTTAGTTGCTCTCGTATGCAATCATGGTAGACATCGTTATTTTGATATACAGTTCAGTCACTAAAATTCATTTTGTGAAACACGTTTTTATAATTAAATAAAATAACATTACTCATCGAATAAACAATTAATTAAACCATCTCAAACTCCTAGCTCGCACGAGGCAGGTGTTCTTGAACCGTATCAAAAAAATTATGCTATAAAATCGTGCACGGCATGTAATAGTTGGAGGATTACAACTGAAGTTAAAAACAATTCGACAATTTTTAGGCAATCCTGCAAAAGAATTAATTATATGAAAAGTATAAAATTTTAGACAGTGAAGAACAGATTTGTTTGGCCATATACAAAGACCACAAAGCATATATATATAAATGTAATAAATGACACTCAAACATAGACTATGTCTAACTCATGAATAACAATGACAAAACAACAACACAAGTACGAATATGACAAGAATATATCATCCTGGAAGATGATGGGTGAATCTAAACAAATCCATCAATTTAGTTCTATGAAATCTAACTATGAATTACTTAGTTGAAATTAGTAATTTATGGAGATTTTGGTACTTCTGGCAGTGTAGGTTTAAGCAATTCAGGTTGTTTAGGCACTTATGGCTTTGGTAAATTTGGCAATTCAGGTTTTGGAATTATTGGCAGCTCGGGTTTTGGCACTATTGGTAACTCTGCCTTAGGCAAATGAGGCAGCTCGGGCTTTGGTGGAAGTTCTGGCTTTGGCAACGTTGGCACCTCGGGTTTTGGCACTGTGGGCAACTCGGGCTTAGGCAATTCAGATTTAGGTGAGAGCTCTAGCTTTGGCAACGTTGTCACCTCAGGTTTTGGCACGGTGGGCAACTCAGGCTTAGGCAATTCAGGTTTTGGTGGGAGCTCTGGCTTCGGCAATGTTGGCACCTCGGGTTTTGGCACTGTGGGCAACTCTGGCTTAGGGAATTCAGGTTTGGTTGGGAGCTCTGGCTTTGGCAATGTTGGCACCTCAGGTTTTGGCACTGTAGGCAATTCTTGTTTAGGCAATTCAGGTTTAGGTGGGAGTTCTAGTTTTGGCAATGTTGGCACCTCTAGCTTAGGCAATGTAGGCAACTCAGGTTTCGGTGGAAGCTCCGGCTTTGGAAGTGTTGGCACCTCTGGCTTAGGCAATGTAGGCACTTCAGGTTTTGGTGGAAGCTCTAGCTTTGGCAGCGTTGGAACCTCAGGTGAAGTCTCCAAGAGACGCCGTGCATCGACGATTCGAATTGTGTTTCCACATATTGATAGTAAAGCTATCAACAATAACAAGAAAAAAGGGATATGTTTATTGAAAGGCATAGTTGCAACTTCTAACAGAAAACAAAGTGACTCAGGAACACTTTGGAGCAAATTGTTTCAATCTTAATTTGATTAGTGCTTGAAATTGTATAAACACAAGTTTATATAGACATGGGATGCGGAGAAACAGCAAAATATTTGGCTGGGTAGGTTGGAAGAAGGGTGTGTTAGTTCAACTTCTTAATGATTTTCCTTCCAATTTTTTATCTGCTAATTCATATCCTAACCATCTAATTGCCACGTGTAAATCAAATCTAAAGAAGGTTTGAAGTTCAAACTGGTAGGTAGTCATATCAAATTGCTGCAATCACAATCCATGCAATATGCAATTTATGTTTATTTTTGTTTTATTTTGGGTTTATTTGCAATTTCATCGAACTTTTCTACAGTGATTATGATGCATTAGGTTAAATATGTTAATTGTTATTGAATAAAAACCATATCTTCTATTGTGTCTCTCAATTATGATAATATCTTGACGTTATTTAATTTCAACTACTTGTGTTCTTGTCTAAAAAAGACGGAGAAACCAATTATTTTTCTAATCGGTGTTGTTTAAAGACACAAATGGACTACAACGTATACAAAATAATATTTCATAATCCCACAATAGTTCTATGTGATATCTAATAACGGGTTTTGATCTGCTACTCAATTATAATGCCTATACTGATGTGTCATCACATGGTTGGTAGTTCATGACCTCACACTCATGATTTCTACCAATCATGTTTAGCCACTTCATCGGTGGACATTATATCTTCTACCCACTGTAGGTAGGCGGTGGGTAGGAGATCAGGAGGCATCTAATACCACCTACAATCAAGCCCGGTTTTGGGCCGAGGCGAGTGAGGCGACCGCCTCGGGCCCAAAACTGAAGGGAGCCCATTTTCGTAAATATTTTTTTTTTTTTTTATATTACTAAAGTTGCCCAATAAAAAATATTTGTACAAAAGTTTGAAGTCCAACAAAGCAAAGCAAGCCACATTCTATATTATTAAGTAATGACCCAAAATTGAAGGGGCCTATTTTTTTAAAAAAAAAATTTGAAGTCCAGCCCACCAATAGCCGACTATGACTTCTTGATTTGGGGGCCTAAATTTTGGACCTCGTCTCGAGCCCCGAAAATGTCAGAACCGACCCTGCCTACAATAACGGTTTCATGATTTTCACAATATAAACAAGTGTTCTATGTGAAAAACTGATTGTATTATATTTCACTTCCATAATTAATTGATTGTGATATTTTCTATATACTCGTGCAAATCTTCAAGACATAATACACGAAAAAGTCTCATTGTCCATACGTTCAATTTCTTCCTATGTACTTTCTCCTCAAATACAAAAATTATAATTACCTATCGAGGAGATTTCATGGAATCACACCATTGCTACTGAATCCTATATTGAGTGTCTCCATGCTAGAATCAATCCTAGTTTAAACTGATTCTTGAAGCGTTGAAGATTCAAGTGGGTACACTTGAAACTGCAGTCTTCGACACACTTGGTGGATGAAACAAATTGCACAAAAGTTGATCGATGTACTGACAAAAAACAAAGGCATGGTCTGTTGTTCCAATACGCGATTGTTCGACTCGATTACAATCCAAGAGTGAAGTTAAAGTTGGGAAGTGGTCAAGACTCCACTTCACTCAATAGTTTAGACAACTGACATAGATATATATAGTGTCTAATGGAACCCTTTTTCTAGTATGATAATTGACTAGATCGAGGTCATGTCTCGTGTCCCCTTTTTAAATTTGTATTTGCAAACAATGTCATTTTAACATTTAGCTTTTTCATACTAGATATAATAACTGAATTAACCATCAGTGTTTGTTTGGTGGAGTTTAAAAGTAGTTTTTAAGGAGATTTTCAAAAAGGTTGGTGAGACGTGTTGTTAGAAAGATGATAAAAATTGTGGGTCCCATAAAATATGTAATTGAAAATGAGTTTTGAAAAGAGTTTAAAAAGAATAGAAATTTGTATTTTTCGTTTCCAACCTTTGTAGTGTGTTACTAATCTACCATCAACCTTTTTTTAGTACCAAACATACCAACTTTCTCTTAATTACAAATCACGTCTCTATTGACAGATAATGACGAATTTACCCTCCTTTTTAAATAAACAAAAATAAAAAAAATAACAAACATAACAAAAAAATTAGAACAAATTGCAAATAAAGTCTCATAACTTTTTAAAAAATACAAAGTATATTATTTTTCACCACCAACCCACCGAGATTAGAAATGTTACGGATCTTTCTTATATTACAATTACAGACAAGACATTATACCATGAATTTTTTTATCTTATGTTGTGTTTAATAATAAAAAAAAAAAAAACCTAAAAACAATGCAAAAGTTTATGCAAAATGGATTCCCATTTTTTCCATCTTTTTCTTCTTTCTTGGAAAAGTTCTGAAGAAGAAATTCTTTTTTCTTTTTCATTTTCATTTTTAAATTATTTTTTACCATAATTGAAAGGGTTGGTGGGAAGAAGACACTTTTTACTTTTTGAAAATTTAGAGGACTTTTTTTTTGTAATTTTTTGTTTTTTTATTGCTTTTTTTATTTGTTTATTTAAGGAGGGGGCAATTCCATCATTTAATTATAAAAAATGGGGGAAATGAAGAGTTTTGCTTCATAATTGAAAGGTTGGGGATATATTATGCTAAAAAAAATATTGATGGTATATTTTAAACAAATTGCAAAGATTGAGGACAAAAAGTGCAAATTTTCCAAAAAAAAAAAAACTCTTTCAATCATGCTCTAAATTTTTTACCATAATTGAGAGGATGAGTGGAGAAGAAGATACTTTTTACTATTTGAAAATTTAGAGAAATTTTTTTGTAAATTTTTGTTTTTTCATTGCTTTTTTTTTATTTGTTAATTTGAGGGGGCAAATTTGTCATTTAATGGTAAATATGGGAGAAATTGTGAGTTTTACTACATAATTAAAAGATTGGAGATGAATTATGATAAAAAAATGTTGACGAAAGATTAGTAACAAATTGCAAAACATATATGACAAAATGTGCAAATTTTCTTAAAAATAACTCTTCAAAACACGCTCTTAATTAAGATTTTTTTTTTTTGAAGAGACTAAAATTAATTAAACTTAATATTTTAAATTATTTTCATTTTTTAGCAACATTATTATTTGAGTAATTGTTCAAATCACGATTAAGATATTGATGAAATTTTTCTTATATTATTAAAGATATTTAAGTTAATTTATTCGGTATGACTTTCTATAAGATGAGCCTAGTCAAACAAACTCATATATATGAGTCAATTATACAACTATGAGCCACTTAATTTCAATATTTATATATAATATGAATATGTTTTTTAAAAAAATATGTTTGAAATAAACTAGAAATATTTGCTATTTAATGAACAAATTTTCTTGCATATCGACTCCATAAAGAAGATATTGTTGGAAAACCAAAAGGTCTGAAAAAGGAAATAGACTAAGAAAGGTGTATTCAATTAAGAATTGATATGACTTTTAAAGACTTTTATGGAATTTAAAAATTTAGGTATATTTAATTTAGACTTTTTAAATTTCATAAAAGTCTTGGAGCATTCAATATAGATTTGTAAAGACTTTTAAAAAGTCTTATAAAATCATGCGATATTCAATTTAGATATTTTAAAATCCTATGAAATTTAGGGGTATTCAAAATGTCGACGACTTTTAATGATTTTATAGATCATTTTATATATACAAACTTTAAAGCACAATGTATAAATAAACGATATCACAATTTCTCTCTCATTCACCCCTAAGATTTTGAAAAACTTTGGGAAAAAAAATTCATTTCCTTATTTTTTTCTGTATGCAACATTTCTCTTTTCTTTTTTCCTTCAACAAATTGTATAATCAAGATTAATATTTTTCTTTTTCTTTAGTGTGTTTTTTTCCCCTTTTCAATATATTCTCCTAACTATTTTTTTTTTCTCTTCTTTCTTTTTCATCTTACAAATTTTATAACCATGATTAATTACCAATATTTTTTATGAAAAAGAATATTAATATTTTTATCTGTAGTTGATTTGAATTTTTTTTTTCTTTTCAATATTCTCCCAACCATTTTTTCATTTTCTTCTTTTTCCTTCTATGAACTTTTAGAACTTTTAGAGACAGTGTGATTTTTTTTCTTCAATATTCCCATAACTATTTTTTTCTCTTTTTTTCATCGTTTTTTCATTTTTCATTAAAAACAAGATAAATTAATGATTAAATTCTTATATAATTGTTGATTATAGTTTATTAATGAATTTGATTGGGTTAAAAATTAGTTTTTTATTAATGTATTTTTTTTTCATTTTCATTCTTGTATTTTCTATTTAATTGTTGCATTTTTTTCTTCATAAATTGATACTTTTGTTATTTATTATGCAATTGTCGTGATTAATAATGATATATTACCTATAAATAATTGAATATAAAATGGAAGATTATAAACTTGATAAATTTATTTGTTGGAATTTTTTTTTAAAAAGAATTGTATGCCATTATTTTTTGAATTTATCTACAAGCCATTTAAAAGTTTATAGTTTTACTCAAAAGAAAAAATAGAGTGAGTTAATAATTTATATCATTTAACTTCTGATGTAGTTATTTTCAACAATTAAATAAAACATTTTTTTTATGAATTTAATAATATTAATATAATTAAATTAATTATTACTAGACTTTTCTCCTGTGACTTTTTTTTTTAATAGTGCGATATTAACTTTTTATATTCAAAATTTTTAATTAAAAAAAGTCTATAAAAATTCATAAAAATATGTGAAAATCTAGTACAATCTTTCAAAATGAAATTTATACAAATCCATAAAAATTTGTAGGAATCTATTAAAATCTATAAAAGTCAATCAAAGTTAATAAAATCCATCAATGTCCGTCACTTGAAAAATGTTAATTAAAGTCTTTAAAAGTCTAGTTTAAATACACTCCCCTAATAGTCCTCATTTGAAAGGGAGAGATTTGAATTTAATAAAATTTAAATCTACATATTTAATGGTTATGTCTTTCAATTTAAAAGAGTTTTTGAATCCTTAAATTGAATCCAATATCTTGATACAAAACCACACTGCACAACAACAGTTATTAAGCCCCCCCCCCCCTCACCCCCCCCCCCAAAAAAAAATCAAGATTTTGAAAACTCACGATCTAAAAACACGAATCGATGTTTATTTTTATATAAATCTTGGATTAAAGTGAAAATGCAAAGAAAATGAAAGAAACTCATCTTACCATTTCTAGTTGCAGTAAAAGTGTAGTCGATCTTGTACTTGACGAATTTATAGTACTAATGAAATATTTAATGACACGTTTAAAGGAACATAATTTTTTCTTCCTTAAATCTTCTATTAATGACAGATTGAGAGAATGTGGTATGTTGTGGCAGTGTGGGGATGATGGATGTGGTGTGTGAGAAAGAAGATACTTTGGTAATGTGGGGATGATGGATGTGGTGTGTGAGAAAGAAGATACTTTGTACTTATAGAAAAGTTATTGAACTTTTTTTACAATTTTTTTTATTTTTTTGTTGTTTTTAGCTATCTTTTATTTATTTTTATTTAAACATGAGGGAAAGTCCGTCATTATTTGTCATTAGAGACGTGATTTATAATTAATTGAAGTATTGAGGATGTCTGGTGCTAAGTTGGAGATAGATTAATAATAGATTAAAAAGATTGGACAAAAATTGCAAATTTCCCTTAAATTAAATTGCACAATGTCGCCTTTCAGGGAATCCGTACAACCAAATGTTCGCTTTTCGAGGCTGTCCGCTGCCACTCTAAGGTCTGTTCTCTGTTGTACGGATCATGAAACAATAATAACACTTTCGCAGGGAAATTACATTTAAGGTCTCCGATCTATTTAAAATGTATCAAGTAGTTCCACAATCTTTATTTTGGTGTTTCTAGTCCCTAACCTTTTCTGTATTTAACATTCGAATGCCTAATGTACATTTTCACTCTTATATTTGATTAAAACCTCAATTTTTTTTTTTTAATTTTAAAAAAGGATGATTATATATATATATATATATATATATATATATATATATATATATATATTTAGTTTTAATTAAGGATTTGTTTGGTTTCAATTAAAATTTTACTAAAAAGTTGAAGTCAAATCAACAATTAATTTTAACTACGTATTTCAAGAACCCGCAACTTTTTACAAATTTTCAACCACATATTTCATCAATTTTATCAACTTTTACAAAAAATTTGATTTTAATTAAAATCAAACACACTCTAAGCAAAAAATAATAAAAACTTAAAGAAGAAAAAACCAAATTACAATGGGGTTGGGGCGATTATGGGATGCTGTGTGGGGTTTTTTTTTCTTTTATTTTAATTTTTTCCTGGTTATTTTTGTTAGTGGAGGCGGTTTGATTTTCATTGGCGTGTTGTTGATCGGTTCATTGAATCGAGTCGAAGATCATAAGATCTTAATAAATATTAATAATTAGAATATTAAAACATAGAGAAATATCAAATATTCTTAATAAAAAAAATTTAATAACTATAACTGACTTAAATCAAACAATAAAAAAAGTTACAACTAATCTATTTTTGAAATGCAAAGAAAGTCAAATAAAAAAATGTGACATGAAAATTTCATCGAGTGTTGAACCAATACCCGAAATTAAAATACATTTTCATTTCAATTTATTTTTAAGATCAAGATTTTAACCGTAATTAATTTTGATATGATAAACTTATATACACGGACCACTCTATATATGTGCACAAATTACACACAACTATAAATCTTATGGACAAGTTCGAAAAACTCAATTTACTCTAGGATGGATTTTCAACAACCCAGTTAGAAATTTTCATCCTAAAAGAGGGGAAAAAAATATAATACACATATATTAAAAAGCAATATGCAAATGAGATTAAAAGTGATCAAAGAAAAGACAAAAGAAAAAAGTTCAAAAATATTACAAATAAAGAAATGTTATCGTCGATTTTCACAATAGGCGACGGAGGATGAAGGATAACAAATTTCAAATTAGGGATTTTAATTTTTGTCATTGTGTGTTTTTTGTTGAACAATAGATGTTATAGATACGAGGTTACTACAAACATATATTTCAATCATCCCTCTCACACCAATTTTTGGTTATTGTTAGCTAAGATGCCATTATCCTTTTAATTGCTTGGGTCCATTTTTTGTCTAATCTATCTGCATCGCTAACAAATGGTAGTGACACTGTACGATGTTGAAAGAACTGAATTTTTATTTGCAGTCCATTTAAATGTACAGCAATTATTTAATTATATAATCTTTTAGGGAAAATTTAGAAGAGGAAGAAATTTTGATGAAATACTAGTTCTTGAGTAGACTTATGAGCCCGAAGCGGGTTTTCAATTGTTATAGATACGGGTTTTCAATCTACTTGAGAGGATGCACAATAGATGTTATAGATACGAGGTTACTACAAACATATCGTGTAGTATTCTTCGTTTTGTCTACGGTAATGGTATTCTTTGAACATATTAAAAGACTCTCTTTGTTTTGTCTACATTATTAGTATTTTTCGTACGGCCTCATTTCTGGTTTATTAGCGATTGTTCAACTGAGCTTTTTCAAATGCACGATATGTCTGTTCTTTTGAAAGAGAGATGTTCGTCGTCTTCTGGTCGGGGTGGGTAGTCGTGTTCTTCAACAGATGTCGCCAGTTTGTCGGAGTTAAGATGGTGCAAGTGATCTTCCAACAGTTTCTAGAACAAATTTGAGGATTTTCTGATTTGTTATATGTTTACGTAAATATTGGTTTCAAACTTGAAAGGAAAAGTTTAGTGAATGGACCAAATTGCAATTCTCAAATGCATTGGTTGAGGAAATATAAACGTGTGGGGTGCACGTTAGTGACATAACGGCAGTTTTTAACGGAATCTGTGATTTGGAATGTGATTTGCAATTATTTGAAAAATTGGAGATGTTTAGTGCTAAAAAAATTAATTGGAAGTAAGATTGTGGATGAAAAGTGCAAATTTCCCTAAAAAAAAATATATTTTTCTTTGTCAAACATGCATTTAATAGATCATATTTTAATACACGACTCCTGATTTCGATTGAGTATGACAACTGCTTTTTGTTATTGTTTGGCTAACGTTAAAAAAGGTAAAAGTAGTTAACTTTTTATTTTTTTATTTTACTTATATTTCATAAAAATATCTAATTTATATATTTTAAACTTTAATTATTTACTTATAAGAAAAATTTTAATAGCATGTTTAGGTTTGTTTTTTTCACAATTTATAAGCTGATATAATATTATTTTTATCTACATATTTTGTAAGATTTACAATTTTTATTTATTTTTTATCTACACATTGAATAAGATTCACTATTTTTAATTTTTAAAAAAATTAACAAACAAGCACTAAGTTTAGCCAAATATTCTCTTCTAGTATCAAAAAAACACATGAGCCCATGTTTGCTTAAGCTTAAATTATGATTTAAGATAGTAAAAATATATTTTGTAAGACCCACAATTTACTACCTACTTATTAGTTATTATATACACATTCCGTAATATTCACAACTTATATACACTTAAAAAAATAATTTCAAAAGTGTCAAAAAAAAAACCATCTAAGAGCATCTCCAAATGTAACAGTAGATTGCACTAAAAAGTGTGACATGTCATCCCAAAATATTTACATAGTAAAAAAATAAAGTAGGAGATGCTTTTTTTTTATAATTTATATCAATCGAAATATGTACTAATAATTCTTTATTTAATTTTTATAATTTATCTGCATCATCTCTTTTGTAAAGTTAGACCATAGTACGTTTTTTCAATTCACTACCTGTTTGGAGATGCTCTTTTTTTCGTTTTTATTTTACTTGCTACTTGTACAATAATCTACGTTACTTCTTTGAAGATGCTATAATGGGAAAAAAAAGAAAGAAATAATAGTACGATCCACCAATAAGGAAAAGAAAAAGAAAAATGGACATCTCTCTCTCTCACCCACACACACTTGTCTCTCTCTCTCTCTCCTCTCATTATTGGTGGAGTTATATTCCCAGTGGTGTGGTCCGTGTGGATCATCACCTTAACCAACGTCCTAGAATGGTAATTTCAAGAAATCTGTCCAAATATCTACGTACAAACTCTATCTCTATCCCCATACCCCCCCCCCCCCCCCCCCCCCCCCCCCCCTCCTGAGAAATATCTGCTTATAAGCTCTCTTCTTTCTCTCTATAGGTTTGTTGTTTTATAGCTTCCCTTTAATAGTAAATGCAACGCTGTACTGTTTAAACCTTCTTTTTATACACAGATTCTCTTTCTTTGCTGTGATCTATTTTGGTAAGATTAAGGGTTTTGTTTACAGATTCTGTATTGTACTTGAAGATTTACTTTTTCTCTTTACCCTTCATTATTTTTATCAAAAGCCCATCTCTCTGTACTAATATTTATGATTTCTTTGTAGAATTGGGTTTCAGTTTGTTTTGTGTACGAAAATGGTGAGACAGAAAATTCAGATCAAGAAAATAGATAACTTAACAGCAAGGCAAGTTACTTTTTCAAAGAGAAGAAGAGGGCTTTTCAAGAAGGCTCAAGAACTCTCAACCCTTTGTGATGCTGAAATTGCCCTCATCATCTTCTCTGCTACTGGAAAGCTCTTCGACTTTTCTTCCTCAAGGTCTCTCTCTCTCTCTCTCACACACACACACACACACACACAACTGAAGTCATGGCGAAACCCTAGGTAGCAGAAATGACAGATCTTAGATAAATAATAAAGCGATATTCAGTAAAAAGTAAAAAATAAAAAATTAGGGTACTCTAATATCATATGCTTTCATACAATATGTGTATATAATTAATTAAACTAAGAAGTAAATACAATATATAGAACAAAAAAAACATATGCACAATCATATCATATGTATAGAAAATTAGATGAAAAGGTAGTGTATCTGTTCTTGATCTTCTGTCATGAAAAATGGGATTTCAATTTCTTTTCTTGGGTATAAAATAAAATAAAATCTCTTAGAACCGATAAATTTGCATTTTTCTCTTTTCGACTCGTTTTTCTTTTCCGTTATGTGATAAATTTATGGGTAGTGTTGATTTTTTTCCAACATTATGTATTTGTTTCTTGTATCAAATATAACCAAATCTCTGAAAATATTGTTTCATGACATTTTATTTAAACTTTATTCTGGGAAAATTGTAAAAAAGAAAAAAAAAAAAAAAGAAGGAAAATTAGATGTAATAGTACATTATTTGGAAATAAATAGGAAAAGTCAGATTGTCCTCACACTTGTAGTACCACAGTGTATGGGCTGTATGTGATCATGATTGATGTGTACATTAATGGAAATAAAACTAATTAATTTGTACATGTATAACTATAAAAATTATAAAATTTTGAATTTATCATAGACATCAATAGCATATATGTTGAACTAATCACGACTGAATGAGATCAAGGAACATGGACCTGTGATAGAATATTATTAAGTTATTAGTGTATTAAACGTGTCATAAAATTCTCATAAGTTATGTACATATATGGTAGCAAATGAAATCATGAGAATGATTACTTGGCCTTGTAAAGAGCCATCATTCTAAGATAGCAATGACATGTTTGATACGTAATATTGAATGAGATTAGATGATATCGTAAAATAATATTATAACTTCTTTTTCATCATCTATATAGTGTTTAGTTGTACGCGGAGTTCATAACCTTTTTAGACGCTCATCAGTCGTACTTTAGTTTTAGTTGTATTTATAGTTGTAAAACTTACATGTGAATGGTGTTGTACTTGTCAAAGGAATTTGAAATTCTTGTTCGCATTAGCTTGTATCAAAGAACATGCATATGTGTTGTTCAATGTATTGAAATTGGTTTACAAAAAAAGGTTAAAAGATGAAACTACTCCTACAAGAAACATAAATAATAGTAATATGTAAGGCTCTCGTTAAACTCACAAATAATAATAATATGTAACGGTCTTGTCAAACTCACATGCTAGACATTGAGAGTTTGTCAATAAGAAAAAATGGGATCATGTGTATGACTTCGTGCAATTTGTCATATCTCCATTATGTCAAATTAAGTACATGGGCAAAACTCAATATCATCATATTGACTTAATAATAATGTCTCTCGATACTTTATATACTCCCTCTCAACGTCATTCGACAGCCCTCCTCAACATTGGGGTTCGAATCTCTTGAAACTCTTAATCCACACAAGGTTGGTGACATGTTACGTGGTCCATGAGCCTAATTAGCACTATTAAACCGGAGAATGAAAGTTTAACTCAATGAAGGATCATAAACTCTGATACTGTGTCAAAGAATACGAAAATGTGTTACTCAATGTATAGAAATTGGTTTACAAAAAGGAAATTATGTTATGAAGAACTCTAAACAATGTAAAAGATGAAACTACTCGTAAGAACTCCTTAGTTTAACATCTTAGACACGTCGTGACTGTGGTAACCATTTGAATGAGCTCGATCGTGTTTGGTGATTATTCTCGTACTTGTTTGTTTGTAGTTTATGTTAAATTTATGTGCACATGTAATTTCAAAGTGGAATTAACAAGGGCTTCTCATCCCCCTATTGTAGTTACATCAGCTAGTTGAAATTAGATATTTTGTAATTGTGCTTTCAGCTTCCTCAAGTTCAATTAGTTCAGAATTTTGTTGTCTCTTGTATCTTTGTGAAGCATGAGGAAACTAATTGAAAGGTATAATCAGCAACCAGAGAGCTGTGACAATTTACGCCAACCATCTGAGGTAAATATCGCACATTTACTAGCTTCTTCTGCGTTAAATTTCATATTTTTGGTACTTAACTTTAAGTAAATTTACTTCGACGATCATAAAGAAAAATGTCATAATCACCATTGTTATATATTGGAGTAGGTGGCTCATATCGTGTGACGATCCGAATCCTTAACGATCCAAGTGTCACTAAAATTTAAAATAAACTTAAATAAAAAGACTGAAAAAAAATACATAAGATTTTCTTTATAAAATAATAAAAATTCAACCTTATTTGTAACATATATATTTAAATAGATTGATTCTACATAACGAAATAAATCGAAAATAGATAGATATGTTTCATAAATTTTTATGAAATAACCCGCAACTCTAACCATCTCGAACTTCTAATTTTCTAAAAAAGTGAAACAAACATAACGTGAGATAAAATCTCAATAAGTGTGCGTCAGTAATTTTCTTTTCTTGTATATATATTTCAACGGAAAATCATACTTGCATAGGGAGACGTAAAAATTGGACCAAACTAAGATGGTACCAAATTTTTGTGTGTAGTGCTACTAAACTCTGGTCATTTCTTAACATATATTGCATAATGTGGACCATAACATAGACAAAGCCGTGAAATAACATATATAAAGAATTACCTCCTTGATCAACATAACAATACACTTACCTTATGCTTGAAACTTGAAATAAAGTAAGATTACTTCAAGAACTTGAAATTTATTTCTCTTTTCTCTCTTATTATAAGGATAAGAAACAAATTGTGTATTTGTGTGTTTCTTGTTTACATTAGGGGTGAGTATTTATAGAAGAGGTTGATGTTTGCCGCCATGTATTGAAACTTTAAATTTTATTAATTATTTTTCTATATTACTTGTATGCATTATTAGAAAAATATAAATTCTTACCTTAAATTATTTGGATAACTAAAGACTAATTTAAACTATTCATATGCAATCATATATATATTAGTATCTAAACGCATATATGATTAAAGACAAATTTAAGTTAATCACATAATCATATGCAATCATATATATATTAGTATCTAATCACTATTTTATCTATCATATATATGCAATTAGACATTAAATATAGATATGTTCCTACCTTAAATTATATGCATGATTTAAACTAATCACATAATCATATATGTGTATATACACATTAACATTTAATAAACTATTTTATCTATCACATATATGCAATTAGACATTAAATATAGATATATTCCTACCTTAAATTATATGTATGATTTACAATCATATATGTATATATACAATCATATACTAATCAACTATTTTACCTATCATATATATGTAATAGGACATTAATTATATATATTCTTTTTTTAAATTACATGGATGATTTAAGATAATCACATAATCATATATGTGTATATACAATCATATACACATTAACATCTAATCAATTATTTTATCTACCATACATATCCAGTAAGACATTAGGCAAATTATTGGCAGACAAGATTACTATTCACGATACTATTCATGGGACAAAAATCTGTATATATCTAATAATTGTAGTTAGATTTTTTACTATGAGCAAACCTATAATTTGGTCCCTAGACTTTCGTGTTTGTACAATTAAGTCGTAAATTCTATTTTAACGGCTAGTAAAAATTTTTTAAGGTGTTACATATTGAGTGGAAAGGGGTATTTATATATATATATATATATGTGTGTGTGTGTGTAACACTACTTTTTCATACAGAAAAAAAATTACTGTTTTGCTCCCGTAGAATAGGCTTAATGTCGAACCACGTAAATCTTTATATTTTCTTTCTTGCTTTTATTCCGTACAATCCATTAAGATTGTCGCACGCAACATAACATTATTTATCTATGTCGTTTAAGGTTGTGTATCAACTAGCAATTTATTTATTTTCAAGCCGGAGTTTGAGTTGCTATATGCATTCTATTTTGTCTGAAAATGGTAACAAATATGTGGCATTAATTTCTGTGTAATAAGTGAACAGAATTACCATAATGTTCACTTAAATATTAGATGATTGCAAGTTTATCTTTCCATGATTGAGTCTTTATAGTGCCTGTTTGACTAAGCTTAAAAAATTTACTTATATAGTTTACTTATAAGTAAATTAATAAATAAATTTGAATGTATAAATAATTTTTTAGTTGGTCAAAGTTCAAAAATATTCACTGCTCGACTTAAAAAATTTAACATATTTGAATATGTTTGTAAAGAAAAACTTGCTTAATATAACTTGAAGTTACTTTTAAGCTTGGCCAAACAAGTTTTTATGTTGAGAGTGACCCCTACTTACTATCAAAATATCTAAATATGTTTGCAAACAAAGAAAAGATATGTCCTTATTGTGTTAATAGCTCATGCGTCGACAGGGGCTGGATTGGACCTCTCCGGAAAAAAATCAATGTGTAATGTAGTATTTTTTCTTTTAAATAGTAGTTCTCCTTCCAAAAAAGTCCGACTCCGCCCCTGGTCGTCGAGCTTTATTGTCAAGAACTTCAGAAAAGACAACTCCTTATTGTTTGTTGTGTTCATACATGGGAAATTTTTACATCCTTTTGTATACATTCTAGTGGGAAAATAGTAACCACGCCATGCTCAGCAAGGAACTTGTCGATAAGACTCGTGAGTTAAGGTACGTATAACGTGCATCTTGCTGTTAAATAGTTGCTATTATTGTATGCTTGAACATCTGGACAATTGAGATGCAAAAATGCTTATGAAAGGCAACTTAACGGAGAAGAGCTCCAAGGACTTTGCTTGGATGATTTGGTGAAACTTGAGAAAGTGGTCGAGGGAGGACTAGGCCGTGTTGTTAAAACTAAGGTAAATTCATTTCTATTGAAATTTTACGATTTTAGACTGCATATACGTACAATATTAGCATGTTTAAATCTTTCGATGGATTGCAGAGTGACAAATTTATCCAAGATATCAGCACACTCAAGAAAAAGGCAAGTCCTCGAACATGATTTTCTTATTTTTTAAGCACTCTAAATATTTATTGAGCAAAATTTTCATACCCTCTTGTGCATTCTCCTTGATGTCGATGAATTGATGGAGTAAATCAATCTCCTATTCAAACGAAGTAACGTGTCTTTTCGGTCCTCTTTCAAGCGATAGTCTATCCATCTCTTTTCCTCAAACTTAGAAAGATTACACGCTCTATCAATGCCCAACTCTTCCATTGCGCCAGGGCCACCGTCTTACGTGAGCATAACCGTCATAAGAGCCAACTATGGATTTTCCTATCCATCACGATTCAACTTATGGCCCACCACCTTCGTTCAACTGCAACTGGAATCTTTCTTGTGCGTCCATGTGGCTAAATTTGAGACCTAGCCCTGATATCACTTGTAGAGAATTGAGGTTCCATCCCAAAAGGTTAACCTATTAGGTGGTAGAGTAGTCTAATCCCTTATAAACTCATCATTTACTCCATGTCTAACCAATGTGAGACTTTATTTGCACATTCTCAACAATTAGCAAGAAGCACGAGCATGTTTGAGTTTTTTTACTTCCAAAGTACTTTTACTTTTCTTAAGCTTTTAGCCAGTGTTCTAAAATGCTCACATATGCGTGCGCCTAGGCACGCCTAGGCTTGATGCTTGGCCTTGCCGCCTCGCCTCGCCTCGCCTCGCATTGCTCATTTTTGCGCATCAGCCGCGCATTGCCACGCTTAGACGCGCCAAGGCTCAATGCGTGACATCGCCGCCTCGCCGCGCATTACACATTTTAGAACCTTGCTTTTAGCCAAAACATGCTTTTAAGTCATCTTCCCAATAAATTTGGAGTCGTATGAATTGTTTTTCATCACTCCATTGATACATGGTGCAGGAAATCGAATTGAGGGAAGAAAATGCATGGTTGAAGCAGCAAGCAGCAGCAGCAGTAGAGTTTCTTACATTTCCATCTTATTTTTCATTTGCCTTTCTTTTAGGGCTTGTTTGATATAATTTATAAACCAGTTTTTCAATAAAAAATAGTTTATTTGACTAAGAATGGTCAACAATGTCATGCTGCTAAGACAAATTTTTTAGTCAAATAAATTATTTTTGGTCAAATAAATCAGTTTATAAACTACACTAAACAGGCTCTTAGTACAAGTGTGTAGTGCATGTTCATATATGCTGCTGTTTTCTTCAGTTGTCTGTTTAATGAATTCTTGATGCAGAAGTCAGAAGGCAGAAGAAATGGTATTGAGCAAGGCAATTCATCTGATCACTCAGTCACTTGTCCAAGTAGCTCTGATACTTCCCTCAAGTTGGGGTAGGTAACTCTATATGAACTAGTGTGTGTAAACTAGGTCGTGTCGTGTCGGTTTTTCTTAAACCAATCCCGACACAACCCACGTTTAATTCATGTCAAGGTAGACGCAGTATATATAAAAAAAAATTCATATATTTCATCTGACTTGACATGACACATGTCTGGTTGTCGATTCTTGAATAGGCATGCTTGATATATGAATATTAATTTGTGAAGTGCCTCCAGTTACATATAAATGCTAGGGCTTGTCTTTTTATTGTTTAATTCAGTATGCTTAATTCTGATATTATTTTCTGCAGCTTACCTTTTTCCAACTGAAACTGAGAGAGCAGATAACAGTTTGGAAGATATCTCATTTAATTTAATAATAATTTATGTGTAGAATTTACAGCTGAGAGTTTATTATACCTTTTCTTATATTCTGTTAAGAATTATTTTTATTTTTCATGTATATGTTGAAGACATAATTTTATGGACCAATTATTTCATATATTTCATCTAGCAGGATCATTGAACAAATTAATAATTATGTTTAGCAAAAAATGATAATTAAAGATTTGACATTTTCCACTATTGATCCTTCTAATTAATTTCAGATTTTTCTAGGGTAAAATGCATTTCCTGTCACTCAACTTTTGCAGTTCGAGTTTTAATTTAACTATTTTGAAATTGTTATTTTATTTGTACTTTACTTTTCCTTTATTTCTTAAAGTTTTTTTTTTTTTTAATACGATTGATATATAATTAATAAATCAATGTAATACACGGTTTTGGATAATTTAATAAAGAAAATTAAGAATTCGTTATACGGCGAACATTCAATGAACAAATATGGCAATGTGAATACATTGAACACTTTACTTCAATCGCGTTGTTTGCAAAAGACATTTGAAATTTTTTAACACGATTGTTTTTTGAAGCAAAGCATTGCAATGATGCTTAAAGACTCTTCTCTTATTGCGAAATAGTTGCTTATAATGCAAATTATCTGGGTTAGTAATCTCTATCGATGTTCTACAAGGATTTGAACTACTAACAACTTGTGAAGTGTCAATAATTTTATCTATTAATGTAAAATGTTTAGTGTGAGCAATATTATTTTCATTTATCACATGAAAATCATCTTTATGGTTGTTGAGCACTATTTCCACCCATCCCAATAATCATCATTTGTAATATTATCACAATTGTACTCGTTCTCACAAATTTGATTAAATGAAGACAAAAGTTGCATAGTTTATCAAATGCATATTGCATTGACCATTGTTGTTGGGTTTTGCTCACAAATAAATTCCAGGGTTGTGATGATTAAATTAGTAAATTTTTATAAGCTTTAAGCTCAAAATTAAAAAAAAAAAAAAAATTCTAATCTACAATATGTCGGCTCAAATAACAAAGAAGGATCAAAAGACTAAATGAGTCACTTGGAAGATTAACGGTTTTATTGGATTTGCTCAGTGGTCTAGTTTATTTGAACTATACCTAAGACCATTGGATCTAAGGTTTGTTATGATTCAATGGTGGGTTGCCACTATATATTGCTAGTACTCTCTACAATATAATATACACAACACAAGAAAGAAAAAAACCTAAGAGCTTTGTGCCCCTTTTTTCGTGGTGACTGACACCGCCTCATTTTGTCTTGGAATTCATGCCTTCATATTTTTCTTCATTGTTTCTTTGTGAGATGAATTTTTGTGAGTGATATACTATACTAGTTTGTAGTCTAAATCAATCATTTGAGGTTCTGATTTGAAGATTGACACATTGTAGATCTTTGTGCTATATAATCTGGGTTTCGTTTTTATCTTACCATCAACAAATGATTCATTTATTACATCAAAATTGGTATTAGATCCTTGTTGGCATTATTTGGTGCAAGAAAAACTACCCTGGTGGCCGGATTTGCGAAGAAAAAAGAAGGTTTGAATATGTTCGCTCAATTTCTAACCAGGCCAAGCATCATCTGGTGAAAGAAAGACATATTTAGGTTTGGGCCGTCAAGACAAACCCAACGATGCGTGCTGGGCTTTTGACTTGCGCGTGAGGGCTCGTACGAGGTCCTTCTGGCGAGTGCTGGACGGTGACGTCATCCTACTGCTGTTCATGACGTCCAGTGGTTGTGTATGATGCTGAATTAATTACACTAAGAAGAATAGTATGTGGCCTTAGGGTTTCGCATCTCTCCAGTAATACGAACAACAAATTTGTTCGATCTGGTATTGCATTCTATCTATTTATTTTACACAGTCAAGGCTATCGTGTGGGATAGCTATTTACTTTTTGTTATAAAGGTCATCGTGTGGGGTGGCCATTAGGATTGGAGTTACCGTGTGGGGTAACCATTGCTTGTTGTTTGATCTAAAATATTATTTGCTGTGTTTTGTGTCTAAATCCTACGTGAGATTGATATATTGTGCTTAACTTGTTGATATTGTTGCCATATTCCTTTTCATTCTACTGTTAGAATTGACTTGGACTTGACCCCTTTTTATCTATTTCTTTGTGTTGATGACGTATTTTTGATTGGCTCTAATATGAAATGAAACAAAGGATAAAAAAAGATTTGAGTAGTGAATTTGACATAAAATACCTATGAAATGCTAAAGGAATCTTCGGCATGGAGATAGAAAGAGATAAATCAAGTTCTTTTTTTGCATCAAGCTCCTTATGTGTTTAATTTTGAAGAAACTTGGTACGAATGAATGTAAACCTGTTATATTGTCTTTAGCAAATTATTTTGTTTTGTCTAAAGATCAATCATTTGCTAGTTATGAAGAAGTGGAATATATGAGTAGAATTCCATATTCAAATGCAATATGATCTATTATTGCTACGGTGATTAACATGAAACCAAAATTTTCTTTCAAACAAGTTGATTCAAGAAATATTGTAGAAAACATAAAAGAAATAACACCGTATATGATTGTCTCTTTTGGGGACAGGCAGTTCAGCCTGTGAAATGCTTACTAGAAGCCTTTGAGGCTCTACAAATGTAGATTAGGCCTCTTATGCACTATTGACACCACAATATGGTCAAAAATGAAGTTTACAAGAGTAATCTACTCAAAATCACCCAAAACCCTCTCATACAGATTCAGATCTAAACACTAGAGATATCGTCCCCACACAATAGATTTAAGGGATAAAATCACATATCTACAGTAATCAAAAAATGATTACTGTAGCATTACTTCCCTCACAGACCATTGAAAAACTAATGGTTTATCCAGAAATAAAGAAGGAGAAGAAGAGTCAGAGTCAAAAGATGGAGAGAAAGAATAAAGAAGATGTGCATCAAAAGAACACACTAACCCTATTATGAAGGATGGTGCATTTAAATACCCAAAACCAATTGCCTGGATCAAGTGTAGTGATCCAACGACTGAGACAATTCTGACGCTTGAAGATCAAAAGGCGCATTTCCATCATATACTAAACACGCATTCTTCAAGTTGGGCCAGCATTCTTCATAGTGGGCTTGGTCATTGGGCTCACAATACTAACAATCTCCATCTTGAGCCATATGTAAAGTTTCATAGTGCAAAAGAACACAACTCTCTCTTTTTTTTTTTTTTTTTTTTTTTTTTTATATCATTGCTTCTGGTACCTACAAAAATTTTAAACAAGTTAGAACAAAAAAAAAATTTATATGTATTAAGCAATTAAACAATACACTTACTTAAACAACTCAATACTTTTAACCTAAATCAATGTTAAGCAAACTTAAACATGATTTGAACTTGTTTAAAGACAATGTCTTAGTTCCCATATCAGAGGGATTAGCTTGAGAGGGAATTTTATCAAGCTCAATAAGCTTCTTGGACACAATGTCCCTTATGAAGTGCAATATAATATCCATATGCTTAGTTATGTCATAGAAGACAATATTTTTGCATAGCTGAATGGCAGTCTGACTATCAAAAAATAAAACAACATGATTATGTAGTAAGTTTAACTTAGATGGTAAACCTTTAAGCCACAAAGTCTCTTTCACAGCTTCAGTAATTGCCACATATTCATATTCAGTTGTAGACAATGCCATAATATGTTGCAACTGAGATTTCTAGTTATTGCAAGAATTACATAGAGTAAAAGCATATGAAGTAGTAGACTTCCTACTATCTCTATCATTAGCATAATTAGCATCTACATATCCCTTTAATTTTATCCCTTCACTGCAATGTCTAAACACTAAACCTATATTTGCAGTACCTTTCAGATATGTTAACAACCACTTCAAAGCTTCCCAATGTTGCACCCCTGGATTAGACACGTATCTATTCAAGACACTCATAGAGTAAGCAATATCAGGTCTAGTGTAGACCATAGTGTACATTACTTTATTCATATATTCGATTTCATTATCAGATTGGGGACATTGATCTTTACTAAGCATAAAATGATTAGCTAAAGGAACAGAAACAACTTTAGAATCATGCATTGAAAATTTATTAAGAATTTTCATGATATAAGACTATTGTTTTAACATCAGAATTGAATTTGATCTATCTCTAATCATATTTATGCCTAAAATCTTCTTGACATTGCCAAGATCTTTCATATCAAATTCAGAACTCAAAGCAGATTTTATGTTACTAATTAAATCAACACATGAACTAATTATTAACTTATCATCAACATATAACAACAAAAACACAAGAATATTATTGGGCTGTTGTGATTTATAATAAAGACAATGATTAAACTCACTTCTAGTAAAATCTAAAGATAACATGAAAATATCAAACTTTTTATTCCACTGTCTGAGAGATTGTTTCAAACCATATAAAAAAAATTTAAGCAAGCATAATCTGACTTGTGTTTATCAATAAAATCATTGGGTTGATTCATATAAATATTTTCTTCAAGTTCACCTTGTAAGAAGACAGTTTTAACATCAAGTTGTTCTATTTCCAAATTGGAATGAGCAACTAAAACAAATATAACTTTTAGAGTGGTGAATTTGACAAATGGGGAAAAGCTTTCATTATAATTATACCATATTTTTTAGTAAAGCTTTTTGTCACAAGTCTTGCTTTAAACTTAACAGGTTCAATATTAACATTACCTTCTTTTACTTTTTAAAGACATCTGCAATCAACAATGGATTTGTTCTTTGATTTTGGAACCAACTCCCAGGTTTGATTATTGTATAATAAAGTTATTTCTTCATTCATAGCAGTCCACTAAATGTTTGACTTATTACAATTAATAGCATAATTAAAAGTTCTAGATTCATTTCCACTCAACTCTTCTAATAGCTAAAGTATCAAGATCATAATCAGATAACCTAGAAGGCACCTTAGCTGTTCTTCTATTTGTATCTTTAGGTAGATGATAATATTTTAGACCTAAGTTTTGGAATTGATCTTCAACTTCATCTCTAATTTGATTTTGATTTACATTATCATCAGAATCATTAAGTTGGGTAGTATCAAGTTGGTTTTGCTCTACCTCAATCTCTGTATTACTGGGATTAAGATTTTTATCATTAGTTTCAATATTTTGCTTTGTACGAGGCATTTCATCTTTTTAAAAATAACATCTCTACTGATAATAGTTTTAAATCCCCCAGGCTCCTAGCCCAAAGTTTATATCTATTGGTTCTATCAAGATAGCTCAAAAAATACACTTCTGAGATCTGAAATCAAGTTTATCATCCTTTTGATGTGTGTATACTGTGCAACCAAAAACTCTAAGATTAGAGTAGTCAGTTGGCCTCCCATAGCACATCTCCTTAGGAGTTTTACCATTTAAGACAGCAAAAGGAGATCTATTAACAAAATTACAAACTATAACAACAACTTCAACCCAAAAATATATAGAAAGACCAGAATTAGAGAGCATGCATCTAACTCTTCAAGAAGAGTTCTATTCATCCTCTCAACAACACTATTTTGCTGAGTGGTATGGGAACAATTCTATGTCTTTTTATTCTTGATTGATTACAAAAATCATCAAAGACTTTATTACAAAACTCAAGACCATTATCCGTCCTTAAACATTTCAAAATTTTACTAGTTTGATTTTCAATAAGAGTTTTCCAATTTTTAAACGGGTTAATTTCACCAACGGTCACTGAAGTTATCTTCAAATTATAAAATGGTCACTGAAGTTCAAAAGTTTCAGTGGTGGTCACTGAAGTTAGAAATCCTTTTACTAATAGTCACTCCATTAAATTTCTAATTTAAAATAGTGATGTAGCATGATGATGTGGCATTTGTTTATTGCATAGTAATCCATGTACTTTATATAATATTCACTTTAATACCTATATTTTAATTAAGTCTTTCAAAAATTGTATTTTAGGTCCTTAATCTTTTATATATTTACAATTTGGTCCTCAAATTTTTAATTATTTTTCAGTTAAGTTCTTCAAAAATTGCATCTTAGGTCCTTCAACTTTTTACATATTTACACTTTGGTCCCCAAATTTTAATTATCTTTCAATTAAGTCCTCTAAAAAATTGCATCTTAGGTCTTTCAACTTTATACATCTTCTGGTCCCCCCAAACCTTTGATTTTAGTGCCAAAATAAGTACAATTTTAGTGGCAAAAATAAGTGTACTTTCAATTAAATTATTGACTTTATACTCAAATTTTCACCTAAGCGAACAAAATAATATAATTAAATAATAAACTATTTAATGGTCAAAATAAGTGTAAAATTCGCCATTATTACTTAGAGTTGACCACTAAAAGTAGATATTTTAGTGGTCAGACCCTATAATATTAATTTGTTCGTTTAGGTAAAATTTCGAGTGTAAAATCAAGGATTTAATTGAAAGTGCGTTTATTTTGACCACTAAAATTACACTTATTTTGACCACTAAAATCAAGAATTTGGGGAGACCAAAGTTTGAAAATGTATAAAGTTGAAGAACCTAAGATGCAATTTTTTAGAGGACTTAACTGAAACATAATTAAAAATTTGGAGATTAAAGTGTAAAGATGTAAAAATTTGAAGGACCTAAGATGCAATTTTTGGAGGACTTAACTGAAATATAATTGAAAATTTAGGGACCAAATTGTAAAAGATTAAGGACCTAAGATGTAATTTTTGAAAGACTTAATTAAAACATAGTGACTAAAGTGAATATTATATAAAGTACATGGACTACTATGCAATAAATAAATGCCACATCACTATTTTAAATTAGAAATTTAATGGAGTGACCATTAGTGAAAGAATTTATAAGACCATCACTGAAACTTTTGAACTTCAGTGACCATTTTGTAATTTGAAGGTAACTTCAATGACCGTTGGTGAAATTAACTCATTTTTAAATTTATCAAAAGTTTTAGATTTATTTTTTGATAAAAATATCCAGAATTTTCTTGAAAGATTATCAATGATTGACAGAAAATACTTGTTCCCTTCATATGTAGGTGTGCTAGAGGGAGCCCATAAATTAGAATGCACATATTCAAAAATGGAGAAAGATTTATGTAAGCTATAAGAGAATTGAACTCTATGTTGTTTTTCCATGATACAAGTTTCACATAAAGGAAGATTTGTAATTTTATCTTTTCAATAACACCTATGGTTTTGTAAGATATTAGGCCCTCTATTACTTAAGTGAGTAAGTCTATGCCATAACAAAATTAGCCATAGTAGAATCTGTGGGCATTTTTTTATGTTCCGGTGAAGTACAAACTATTTCTCTTATACCCTTTGATTGTAAGGAGTTCTCTTTTTGTAATTTTAAAACAACCATTTCTGAATTTGCTGTCAAAGTTAGAATCTTCAAGAGATCCAATAGACATAAGATTTTTGGATAAATCAGGTATGTGTCTTACATTTTCAAGAAGGTAAACAAAACTAGTATCAAACTTAACTCTAATATTGTATACTGTTGACGTCGGAACCTACTACGTCCACGTGTCAACAGATCTTCAGTCACTCCTCTGCCAACTCGTATGTTACTTGCACACTAGGACAATCGTTAGGCACCAAGATCTCCGGGGAAAAAAGAGTCCGGCGATTGTTGGCACTCCGACGATCAAGTCAACAGCCGGTATATGGATGATACACGGGGGGTAGAAATAATGGAGTGTGGGAGAGACAAGCAGGCAGAGATTTGAACATAGTTTAGGGTAGGATTCTTGAGCATAAAAGAGTGCATATCTTGGAACAACCGGAGACGTTGCATTTATAACGCAAGAGTTCTAATTGATTTAGGAGACAAATCAATCTGATACCCAATCGGATCCTCTTTCCTTATGTGATAAAGATCATCCCTTACCTATGCAATCTCTGAGATTATCTTCATTCTTTGAGTTTATCATGTTACATGATTTTAGGAGATTGTGATTTGATTTCCTTGTGAGGATTCGTGCACCAAATCAACGCAATCTTTCCTTAATTACTTCTCTGGTCATTCCGACATATCGTGTTGCCTGCTAGTTATAATTGATACGAAGCCTGGAGAGGTCCTATAGATCGGCCATGAGTGTCGAGGCCTTCATCGAGCCCCGCATATTTCTGGTTGTCGAAGGCCAAGGTGTACGATGGGCCTTCGGGCGCTTTATCAGAACTTCTGAGGCCCTAGCAGGGCCCAACTGGAGTTCTTGATGGGCCTTGGACGGGGCCCTTGCTGGGCCAAGATGGGGCCCTTGCTGACGTGGAAGCCATATCAGAATCGTGTGGTAACAATAGTCCCCCAAGTCTAAGCCTATTATTCATAATGGGCGTGGAACTTTTGAGAATAAAAAGAATACTAATGCGCTTCGTAGAAAATACGGTATCAGTGGGCTTAGCGGGATGTGGTTCTCACGCGTGTAGCTGTAAGACTTCAACCTACCCAGTATAGTCCTCCAAGTCCGAAGCCGAACATTCATGACGGGTGAGGGCTTCAAGGGGCCAGACCATTGGCGACGTGTCCACTGTTGGTGTGGTTCAGTCAATCAAGACTGTCCATCTGCGGTCAGGCAATCGTGAGTGAGATGGTGTATGCAATTAATGCGGTTGCGTGTGGTGGAAAACGGAGGCGCGCGTGGGACATGTGCGTTCTCGATTCACTAAATGTTAGGATTTTCACTTTCCAGCCTGTAGCTCAATTTAAAACACGCGTCCATTGTCCGCATGTTTAGATGTGACGCTTGGGATTTGGACGGTGGATATGAGAGGGCACCACTATGAAACTAGGCACCCCCCAGGCATTACAACTTCTTCTTGCATTTGTGCTCATCGTGAATACTTTGCTGATAAGCGAGAAGCTCCTAGTGGGTGTGTCATTTCAATCGTATCTTCGAGGTAAGCGCTGAAAGCAATAGTAATTTGTTTCCGTTGTTTCTTTTCGTGGTTACTGTATGATTCCATAACCTGGGGATAGCATAATGTCGTCTAGAAACGACGATTCACAGAACCCCTCTAACGCTCCAACAAATCCTAGTATTATTGGGAGTGTTTCCTCATCAGCCGCCACATCAACTTCATCTTCTGAAGTCGTAGGGGGGATAAATCCGGAGCCTCCCGTCGTAAGCCCGCCGACTCCGTCTACGAGTGGGGGGGCTTGTCCATCTGTACCGACAGAAGAGACGGCGACGAAAGGGAGGCCCGACGCTGGGGTGCTTGAAATGAGGGGATCACTTGACAAGAGGGATGCCCCGGCCGCGAGGGCGCTCGACGAGAAGCTATAGCGGTCAGCAACCGAAGCATCTTTGGCTCATTCGAGGATCACTGAGGCAGAGTTGGAGGACATACGGTTGTCCTATGACATTCCCACGCCCGTGAAGCTCAGAACTCCGGGCTAGAGGAACGTGCCGACCATCCCCTCGAAGGGTACATGGCGATTTACGAACTTGCGATGCAACAAGGCCTTCGCCTACCCATGCATCATTTCTTTCTCCAGGTGTTAAAAGATTGGAACCTAGTCCCTTGTCAAATAACGCCGAATGGCTGGGGGCAGATGGTTGCCTCGTACATATTATGGAGTGTTATCGAGGCGGGAGGGGACTTGTCTCCCAGAGAATTCGAGTTCATATATCGGCCTTGCCGGTCTGCGGGTTGGTATAATATTTCTCCTCGGCCGGGTCAGAAGTGGGGAAAGACCACTGATAGCCCCAACAAAGTGCACAATTGGAAAGAAAGGTTTATCTTCGTCGGCGGGGACTGGGAATTTGTGCCTGAGGATCATCTTCCTCACGTGTCTATCCCTCGGCAATTCATGGAACTTGGTATAAACTGCCACATTCGTGTGGAATTTTGTTTATAGTTCCTGACTTAATGTATTGCTTGCTTTTACAGATTGTGGAAAACCACCAATCTCGAAGAGAAACCAATGGGAGCTGAGGTCGAAGTGGAACAAGATACGATCTCTCAGTAGCGACTTCAGGAGTCTCGGGAACCTGTTGAAGGACGACAACCTACTGGCTAGTTGCGGATTGATGTATAAGTCTCGCATGCCTTGATAAACTGATGTTATAGTGGAGAATTGCCTAAATGTGTCGCGTACTCGTGTCTATGTTAACAGCTTTCAGGTTCAAAAATATCCCTACATTCTGCCTTGCCCGCCCCGCTGGTGGAGAGGGTTCTTCTGTCCAAGCACCGGTGACGGAGGTGTCTGGACTATCGCAAGATATCCCAGATGCTGTGCCATCAAAATCTGCTCCCAGCCAGGATGTTCCTCCTCCGTCCCCGCCTTCGTCTGCCACTCCATCACCCAGCCTCGTTCCACCCAAGGACAAGGAGAATGGAATTACTGAGGATACGGGTGATGCGGCATCGCGAAAGAGGAAGGCTCTCGCATCTGCGGGAAGGTTTATGAGGGATGCACGCAAGTCGAGTCGGACTGAGGGTGCAAAGAAATCCGGTCCCTCGTCTGGGCAGGGGAGCCCCGTCCGCATTTCTCAACGCCAAGGAGAACTGGAAACTTCTGTCATAGAAATGCTCCCTGTCCACCCTGCAATGATTGAGGCGAGTGTGCACAAATACTGGACCCAGAAGTGGGAAAAGGCTGCCGAGGGCCACTGTTCAGGAGCGACTGAAGTTGGCGGAGATGAATCTGATAAGGGGCCTGGTCCTGAGCAAGGAATTGTTCAGTACCCTGGAAAGTTATGACGGCCAATGCCACGAGGAAGGGGCCAAGTCTGCCAAGTTGTCCGAGGAGCTGAAGGCCGTGCGGCTTGAAAAGGCGTAGCTGGAGTCCAAGAAAAAGGGGCTTCAATTCAAGTTGGACTCCGCAGTGGCGAGGGAGGCGGACGTGAAGGGTAAATATGAGATTGAATTGAAGGTCGCTAAAGAGTGTCTGAAAGACGCTCGGGAACAGAAGCGAGCAGCTGAAGCCTCTATGAAGCGACCCGAGGAGGTTCAGAAGAATGCCAAGGAGGCTCAGAAGCGTGCCGAGGATGCTTAGAAACTGGCCGAAGACCGGACCCTTGCCGCCGAGATAGCACTAGCTGCCGTGAACAGCAGGTTGGAGATTATCATCGCAGAAGAGAGAAAGTTGCTGGCGGACGCGAGGCTGGAATTGGAGAGAATTCGAGCCGAATGTGCAGGTACCGAGGCCAGGGTGGTGGAGGCCTATCAGGATGCGTTCGTGGAAACGCCCAAGTATCAGGACCTCGCCCACCGCCTGATGACCGCCGGGGGAGAGTAGTTGGTGGAGCTCATCGCAGAGATCCATCCGGAGTGGGACCTTTCTTTCCTTCGGTAGGACCCCTCCGAAGCTCAGGCTCAGGCTCCTGATGCCGAACCTAGTATAGTTAATGAGCAAATACTCCCTCCAACTGTGGAAGAATGCCCGCAATGTACCGACCCATGAAGAGGCGGCAGGGCATCCAGACTGTTGAATTTGTTATTCACATTGGTATATACCTTTGAATAAATTGCTTGACGCGTTGCACTTAGTTTTTTACTATCTTGCCGTTTTAATGTTACGCGTGGGGAGAACGCTTCAAATCTGAGAATCATCCCCTTAGACATTAATGGCGCAGACATTTGGCGGAATCTAGAGAGTTGGCGTCTTCAACACCTCGGGGAGGTAGACTAGTTGTGTGGCAGTCCAAATCCCCCTGGGACGACCGTATTTATTGCATCGTATCTAGTTCCAATGCAGTCATTATATATAGAATGAAAACGTACTAAGGATTTTCCACCGTGAGCCTTTTGTATCTAATCTTTCAGAGCCGTGTGATCGGGACTCGTATAACTGACGTGTGATGGAAGTGCGGTTGGAGAACTGGCATCCAAGATGTCTGTCAATCTGAGAATCAACATTCAGAGGACCAAAAGTCCAACCAATCAACGTTCAGGAGACCAAACGTATGGGGTGGGGTTTTAGGCTTAGTAGCTTTAGCCCTGCCCTGAACGGTTGATGGGGCTGGGAGGAGCCCACTGCAAAAAAGCGTCAACGGTATTTTTGAGCAGTGTGGCCTAATTAGCCACCAAATCAACTCATTTTGGTTTGGGAGACTTCCTATTATGGTGGCATCAGATCTTCCAATCCGGACGATGCTGGAGAGAACGTAGACCAGGGAATAGGTTTAGTAGATCTAGTGACCCCACATGTGCCGACCCATGGAGGTGGCGGGGTGTTAGAATATATGTCAGGCGTATTTGTTTCTGCTATGTATTCTGGGTTTAATAAAATCGTGCCGAGTTTACCTTCTTATTTGCATGTGTGTTATTATTTGTTTGTGATACCTTTGTCTCGGACTTCGTTGGCATTTTGTGTCGCTCACGAAGTCATTGGTACCATTCCGAGGCCATCAAACACAAAGTGGTTCGCGAGGGATAATTAATACCTCCTTGTCATGTAGGAATTTTGACGAGGTTAGGGCAAACGTTATCAAAATCGCTTTATCGCAGGCAGGCGTCGGCGGCATCGCTATCACGCCTTGGCGTTCGCACAATCACGGGCCGCGTATCCCCACACGCTCGTTATATCTTCATAGGGTTTATTGAATGCACTTTCAGTCTTCCGCCACGTGTCAGCCCATCCGACTGTTGGTATCCCGTTGGGCTTATATATGTTGATAGGACTCCCCTAAATCACCATCTTCCTTGCTACCCTGCCGTCATACCCAGACTTTGATTATTGCCGGTCATATCAGGCTTCTATTTTTTCAAAGTCCCAAAGTTTAAGATAAGGCGTGGGGGGGGGGGGGGTCGTGGAGGATGCCTCCCTTCTCCACTTGGCGACATCCACGGCGCCTGGTTCCAGGCCCACAGTACTGCAGGAGCCGGAGACGGTGGTGGGTAACCCCCATATTCTCCCAGCGCCGAAGGCGACAGCGAACATTTCGTCTCCATCAATTCTTGCTAGGCCCGTGTCTCCGTTCGAGAACGTTAGACCATCGGTGAAAATGAAACCAGGAGCCAAGAACGGAGAGCAAGCGTCCCGGACGTCCATGTCTCCCTTTCTTGGCAGGTGAGAATATATCAATATTGGGGCCCGCCAGGACAAGCTGGATCCAACAGTCTTAGAAAAATTACCTCCAGCAGTTGCCCTTGCAGCTACATCAGTCCATAAATATTGGACTTCTGTCTTTGGAAAGGCGGCAGACACCGTAGAAGTGACGGAGTTGATGAAGTTGGCCGAAATGTATACCTCCCGCAATCATGTTTTAAACTGTGAGTTGTACAAAATGTAGGAGATGAAGGTTGATGAAATACATTTCGTCATTGGAGAGGATGAAGATGTCGAAGCGATACTGGCCGAAAACAAACGTCTTCGGGCACGACTCGCATTTTCTAAAGACGCGAGGACTCATGCCACGTATGACGTTACGAAGGCCCAAACAATCCAGAAGGTGTGCGTCGTTGCCCGGAAGAAAGCTGAGTCGTAGCTGAAATCTTGCCAGAGTATGATTCAAGCCAAAGATAAAGAACTGACCGAGGTGTTGAGCGAGTTGGTGAAGGCTAAGGACTTGCTAGCCAAACTTAGGGTCCTCGGTTATGCCGAGTCGTAGGAACCTTGGACGTGCTTAGAGGCGATGCCTCATGGTTATGCTGTTGTAAAGTTTACGGTGTAATTATCCCATGAATTACTAGTGGAGATTTTTATGATTGTTTCGAATCGTAGTTGCATGTTTGCGCGTTTAATGTTTATCCAGTGAGTCGATAGAGTTAGCAGCGAACCAATTGCTTGCACTTGTTTGAATATGCGTTGAATGTTTATCCAGCGAGTTTATAGAGTTGGCCGTGAACCACACTCCCTCGCTGCCGAATTGCTTGTACTTGCTTAAATACGCGTTGAATGTTTATCCAACGAGTTGATAGAGTTGGCCGCGAACCACACTCTCTCGCTGCCAAATTGCTTGTACTTGCTTAAATACGCATTTAATGTTTATCCAGCAAGTTGATAGAGTTGGTCGCGAACACACTCCCTCAATGCCGAATTGCTAGTACTTGCTTAAATACGCGTTGAATGTTTATCCACCGAGTTGATAGAATTGGCCGCGAACCACACTCCCTCGCTGCAGAATTGCTTGCACTTATCTAAATATGCATTGAATGTTTATCCAGCGAGTTGATAGAGTTGGCCGCGAACCACACTCCCTCGCTGTGGAATTGCTTGCACTTATCTAAATACGCGTTGAATGTTTATCCAGCGAGTTGATAGAGTTGGCTGCGAACCACACTCCCTCGTTGCAGAATTGCTTGCACTTATCTAAATACGCATTGAATGTTTATCCAGCGAGTTGATAGAGTTGGCCGTGAACTACACTCTCTCGCTGCGAAATTGCTTGCACTTATCTAAATACACGTTGAATATTTATCCAGCAAGTTGATAGAGTTGGCCGCAAACCACACTCCCTCGCTGCTGAATCGCTTGCCTTAGTTCTTTTTGCATGAGAAACACTTTGGATTCATAAACGACGAATTTTATTAGAAGGCACAGTGCTACGGGGCGCCCGATAAAAAATGTAAGAAGATCAAAACAGTGCAAAAATAAAACTACTAATGATACAGCCTCAAGTGGGCTCCGAGTGTATGGTCATTGCCGCTGGAGTGATATCCTCACATTTGACAGCCTTCCGCAATGCATTCATGTAGCATGCCCTCGCCTCTGTATGATTACCGCAGATTTTGGCCACCCCTCCGGACGTCAGGAATTTCATTGCCAGATGGTGTATGGACGTGACCGCCCGTAAATCCTTCAGTGCGGGCCTTCCAAGGACCCCATGGTAAGCGGAGCATGTGTCCACTATAAAAAACTCCATAAACTTTCAGAGGTGGCATGGAGGTTCTCCGAAGTCCACCGCCAGGGTGATCTTTCCTTGTGGGACGAGACTATCTCCTGTGAAACCAAATAGCGGGTCCAAGATGGTCGTCAATTCATGATCCACGTCCATTTGGTCGAAGGCATTGCCAAATAGAATGTTCACGGTGCTTCCATCGTCGACCAACATCCGGCCTAGGCCGTTTCTGGCAACGACGACGTAGACTACATGTAGTGTATGCCAGACTCATCTTTCTCAGTGAACGAGATCGGTGGCACTTTTGGTCGATGTCCGTGGACCTGCCAGCTCTCCAGGGGTTCTTCTTTCGCTGCCTTTGCGTAATTGCGTCGCGAGTTCATTGTGTGCCCTCGCCCTCCAATAATGGTTTTTATCTCTCAGACAGGGGGGTCTCCTTGGGGCCCCTCTGCCCTTGGCTGGTTCTTGTCTTCATCATTCTCTCTTCCATCGCGACGAGGTCCATCATTCTGGCGCCGAGGAGGAGGTCTTCGTCCTTGTACGGGTGGCCCTCGACGTCTTCGCGTCAGTTGATTCCCCTTTTCTTGCCCATGATTCCCACGATTGATCAACTCTCTTACATCCGAGCAGTCCTCCGTGTTATGTACTCAGGTCCTATGTATACAACAGAACTTGGGTTGGGTTACGGCTGGTAAAGGGGGTGCTACTTGTGCCCTGGACAGGGGCTACCTCTGTCTGATTGAACCTCTTGTAGTGGTTGCTTGTCGGTTCCGGGGAACGTCTCCTCTGAAAGAGGGAGAACCGAGGCTCTGGAGAGCGATGACCCTCTCTCCTGTAGCGGTCCCCTCTTTCTCTTTCGGCCCTCTCTATATTTTTGATCGTCTCTTCTGATTGAATTTCGCGCTGGATCATGTCCACCAGCTGGCTGTAGGTTTTTGGTTGGCTGTTCTGTACATCCCTTCAGAAGAGAGTTCGCATGTGTAGTCCAGTTACCAGAGCATCCAAGGCCTTCTCGTCAGTCACCATTTCGATCTTGTTGATAACGTTGCTGAACCTCTTGAAGTAGCTTTTGACGGTCTCTCCTTCCTTCTGCTGGATGTCGTTGAGTTGGGCAATGTCAGCAATCATCGTCCGATTACCAATGAAGGCGTTGACGAACTCTCTTTTAAGTTGGGGCTTTGGATACTCCCTGGTTTCAACTTATTGTACCATCTCTTCGCGTCGGCAGCAAGTGTGGTATGGAAATTCCGACACTTCACCACGGGGGATTGGCCCTGGAGCTTCGTCTTGTAGGTGTTTATGTGATCCGTGGGGTCACCTCTTCCGTTATACTTATCCATGAAAGGCATTCGGAAGTTTGCGGGCACCTCCATTGCCTTCATATAGTTGGTAAACGGGAGATTCTCGTCATCATCGTCCTTGTAACACTCCAGCCTCTCATTTTCCTCCTCAGACTTTTCTTGACTCCTCAGGTCCTTCCTCTTTTTCGTATGGGCCTCACTGTGTTCACTGCGTTTATTGTGTGCGGGTAGGGGGGGTGCAATGGAAGACCCTAGTCCCAACCTGTCAAACACGCTAGCAGCAGGAACAGGGCTATTCTCTCGTACAGGGAAATGTCTTCCTCTCTGGCCATCATGTGAGGGCTTCGGGACGTGGTTATGAGGGTCTCGACCGTTAGAGATGGGCGGTTCCTCTTGGAAATGGCGGCTGTCCAGTGAACCGAATTGTAAAGGGCTCCTCCAGGCACGACTGCGCTTGAGTCCATGTTGGAGGGATTGATTCTCCAACAGTTCAAGTACGGCCTTCATCCAGGCGTTATCCATCTTCAGGTCCTAGTTCTCCTGTTCCACAGTCTGCTTCTGTCGTTGTCTTCTCTTTTTGCAACATATCACGTTCTGCAGATCCTGAATGCTCTCCAGTCGCAGGTTAGTGTGGTGGGATTCCACTTCTTCTTCTGTGGAATGTTCGGACGCCATGCTCCTCTAAGTAGAAAACACATTTTTACCACAAGTAGTTTGATGTGTAGCATTTTTCGATTCCCACAGACGGCGCCAATATGTTGACGTCGGAACCTACTACGTCCACGTGTCAACAGATCTCCAGTCACTCCTCTGCCAACTCGTATGTTACCTGCACACTAGGACAATCGTTAGGCACCAAGATCTCTGGAGAAAAAAGGGTCTGGCGATCGTTGGCACTCCGACGATCAAGTCAACAGCCGGTATATGGATGATACACGGGGGTGGAAATAATGGAGTGTGGGAGAGACAAGCAGGCAGAGATTTGAACAGAGTTTAGGGTGGGATTCTTGAGCATAAAAGAGTACGTACCTTGGAACAACCGGAGACAATTGTATTTATAGCGCAAGAGTTCTAATTGATTTAGGAGACAAATCAATCTGATACCCAATCGGATCCTCATTTCTTATGTGATAAAGATCATCCCTTACCCATGCAATCTCCGAGATTATCTTCTTTCTTTGAGTTTATCACGTTGTATGATTTTAGGAGATTATGATTCGGTTTCCTTGTGAGGATTCGTGCGCCAAATCAACGCAATCGTTTCTTAATTATTTTTTTGGTCATTCCGACATATCGTGCTGCCTGCTAGTTATAATTGATACGAAGCCTGGCGAGGCCCTATGGATCGGTCGTGAGTGTCGAGGCCTTTCGCGAGCCCCGTAGATTTCTGGCTGCCGAAGGCTAAGGCGTACGATGGGCCTTCGGGCGCTTTATCAGAACTTTCGAGGCCCTTGCTGGGCTAAGATGGGGTCCTTGCTGACGTGGAAGCCATATCAGAATCGTGTGGTAACACATACCCCATGGATTTTACTAGCAACATTATTTCCCATGACAACCATACCAGAATTTACTTTAGTATATGAGCAAAACATATTAAAACCAGGAATCATATGAAAAGTGCACCCAAAATCAAGTAACCATTCATCATACTGACACATGGAAGATACAGAGTTCACTAAGACCTCAGTTTCTTCTTTTCTAATGGATACATATAATTCACCTAGAGTTCAATATTGGTGGTAGCAATATTGCTTTGTATATGAGGTCTATTCTTCTGAGCATTATTATTCAATTTGTAACATTCTTTAATATAGTGTCCTAACTTACCAAAATTATAACATTTTCTACCATTTACTTTAGATTTTGACCTAGACTTACCCATACCCCTCTTTTTTTGACTTTGACTACTAGAATTATTTCCAAACAGACCTTTACCACTACTTCTGGTTTCTTTTTTATTTTTAAGCTCATAGCTCTTACTTCTAAGGGCATTAATAACCATATCTGCAATAAAGTCACCCCTACCATATTTTATGCTTTTAACATCTTTATAGGTGGCTTTATATTCATCAATACATTTATCACCAAGTTCTTTATATCTTAAAGATATCAAAACTTTCATCAAGATCTTTTGAAGGATCAATTTTGAAATTAAAGAATTTTTCTAATAAAAACAATTTATTAGGAAATGATTTTTCCAAATAAATTGATTCAAGAGTTTTCCATAAAGATTGAATATTATCAAGAGTACCAATTTTTCTTAGCACAAAATCAGACAAATGAAGTATAATAGATGTATGAGCTAATTCATCAGCCTCTAATCTTTGATCATCAAACATAGTATCAGGAAAAGATTTGTTAATAGCCTTTGAGACTTTTTGTTGAACTAATATACCTTTCATTTTTTTTTCCAAATGACAAAATCACATTTTCCATTAAATTGTTCTAAATGAAAACTTGAGGTTGCCATTCTAAACAATTTGAAAATATTCATTAACACATATTAGAATAATGAAATATTTTATCCAAATAGGAGACACGAAATCACTAATAACCAGATTTACATACATGCAAGATATCATACAAGATTTTGGGAGAGACCTATAATCAAGAAAACCACAGAATTTCGTGAGAATCAGGTTCTCAGGTCAAGGGATGTTTCAAGTAAATCTCAAAGGAGGAATTTTCAAAGATAACACATTTAGTAATAGGAGTAAAATACAGTTATTCACAAAGAATAAGTATCATAAACGTATTATCAAAATTTATCAGGCTCTAAAACTTTTCTTGAAGATGTTTCACTAAAAAGACTACAAATGAAAAATCATAAAGTATGTATTTTAACAAAATTTTCTTTTATTTGTAAAAACACAAGAAAATTAAGATTACAGAATTTTACCTAAACAAGGAAAAGCAAAATACTTATAGCCCTGAGATTTATTTCAGTAACAGAGGCAAATGTAGGTTAATCGCCAAGAAACATTATTCACGCTCCGATACCACATGTTACGGCGATTAACATGAAACCAAAATATTCTTTCAAACAAGTTAATTCAAGAAATATTGCTAAAAACATAAAGAAAATAACACAGATATGATTGTCCTTCTTGGGGAAATACAGTTCAGTCCGTACAATGCCTACTTCTGCCTTTGAGGCTCTACAAACGTAGATCTGGTCTCTTATGCAATATTAACACCACAATATTGTCAAGAATGAAGTTTACAAGAGGTAATCCAATCAGAATCACCCAAAACTCTCTCATATAGATTCAGATCTAAACACTACAGATATCGTCCCCCACACAACAAATTCAAGGGATAAAAACACATATCTACAGTAATCAAAAGATGATTACTATAATATCACTTCCCTCACAGACCATTGGAGAATCAATGGTTCATCCAGAAATAAATAAGGAAAAGAAGAGTCAGAGTCAAGAAACGGAAAGAAAGAATAAACAAGATGTGCATCAAAAAAACACACTCACTCTAATCTGAAGGATGGTGCATTTAAATACCCAAACCAATGGCATGTATAAAGTGTAGCAATCCAACGGCTGAGACAATTCTGACGCTTGAAGATCAAAAGGCGCATTTCCATCATATACTAAACACGCATTCTTCAAGTTGGGCTAGCATGGATCAGACCACATCAGCTATGGGCCAATATTCTTCTCGGCTTGGTCATTGGGCTTACAATACTAACAGTTATGTATTTGATGGTGTGTTATCTAACTTAGCTTTTGTAGTTGGTACACTTAGGAAGTTCATGTCTAATCCATGGCCAAGTTATTGGGAAGCTTTAAAATGGTTGCTATAGTATTTGAAAGGAACTAGTGAGGTAGGACTCATGTACAAGTTTAATACAAAAAGTGTGAAATTAAAAGGTTTTACATATGCAGATTATGCTGGAAATAAAAACAATAGAAAATCTACATCACCTTATGTGTTTACTTTGTGTTACTCATGCATTAGTTGGAAATCACAACTCCAACACATTATTGTTGTATCGCCTATGAAATCTGAATATATAGTTATCACTCAAACAATTAAGGACGCTTTGTAGTTTAAAGGTTTACTTAATGAAATGTGTGTCTTAAGTGATGATGATTGTATATTCAGATAGTCAGTCTTCTATCCATTTGTGCAAAAATCATGTTTTTCACGAATGTACTAAACACATTTCTACCTTTTCCAATGGAATAATTAGACAAATACCCCTAAAAAATAGAGATATTTTCAAAAATCATGTTAAAACTAATTTAAATAATAAGTACGGTTATAAAGCATAGTGCCATTAATAATTACCTATATGACACTAGCCAAAAAAATGGGAATTTTAGGCCCATATCAATAAATACGTACGACACCAAATTAAAATATGGGGAAATCACATAAATATCCATAAAATTGAGGATTTTTTGAAAAATCGTCATAAACTATTACAATCGTAAGTAGTACGGTAAAAAGTAAATCAATTCCAATTCTATTCCATAATCAACTCGAAAACAGATCCAAATTCTCTACAAATCCAAATTCATAATAAAACCGATCTCTTTCACATTATTATTAAGGATTTCTCATTGTTTCTTCTTCAATTCAATACAAAATCATAACTCAAAATGCAAAATTTTCAGGTAATATACTAAATTTTATTTCTTCTTCATAGTTTCTATTTGAATTAGATAATTTTTTGATTTTTGATTGGAGATATTCAATAACATGCTTAGTAAATGCATACAAATGATTTTGATTTAAATTATCTCATATTCCGATTTCAATGTAGACAAATCATTCTTTATTCACTTCATTATAAATCATTAGTATTGAGTAAAGTCTTCTAAACATGTTTGTGAATATCAGTTACCAATACAGGGATGCATACAATGTGTTTGTAAAAATGTCAAAATGAATATGGCTTTTTTTCAAAAAGTGATATATTCTGTCACTTTTTGCTTAAAAAGTGAAAGAACATTGTATGCAAGTTAAACAAACAAATTTAAATCAAAATCACATATGTGGTTGATTTAAATAGAGGGTTTAACTTGATATTTGTTGTGCATTATGGAATGACATAAAATATTGAGCATGACCAAATATTAATGTATCATTTTTTTGTCTTGAATATGAATTGAGGGTTGAGAATAGAAAAGTGACATGCTCTGACACTTTTTGTTTAAAAAGTGGCATGTTCTGTTATTTTTTGCTTAAAAGTTACAGAACATTGTATGTAAATTAGACAAACAAATTTGAATCAAAATCATTTATGTGGTTGATTTAAATGTAGGATTTAACTTGATATTTGTTATGCATTATGAAGTGATAGGAATTATTGAGCATAACCAAACATTAATATATTGTTTTTTGTCTTGAATGTGAATTGATGCTTGGAGATTAAAAAGTGAGATGCTCTGTCACTTTTTACTCAAAAAGTGACAGAACAGTAAATGCAAGTTACACAAATACATTTAGATCAAAATCATTTATGTATTTGATTGAATTACAGAATTTAACTTGATATTTGTTGTGCATTATTGAGTGACATTAATTATTAAGCATGATCAAGCATTAATGTATCATTTATTTTGTCTTGAATACGAATAAATGTTTTGGATAGAAAAGTGATAGAACATTAAATGCAAGTTACATACACAAATTTGAATCAAAATCATCTATGTGGTTGATTTAAATGCATCATTTAACTTGATATTTGTTGTACATTATGGAGTGACAAGAATTATTGAGCATGACCAAATATTAATGTATCATTTTTTTGTCTTGAATATGAATTAAGGCTTGATGATAGAAAAGTGACATACTTTGTCACTTTTTGCTTAAAAAGTGACAGATTATTGTATGCAAATTAAACAAACAAATTTGAATCAAAATCACATATGTGGTTAATTTAAATAGATAATTTAACTTGATATTTATTGTGCATTATGAAGTGACATGAATTATTGAGCATTGACCAAACATTAATGTATCATTTTTTTGTCTTGAATATGAATTGATGCTTGAGGATAGAATAGTGACATGCTCTAACACTTTTTGCCCAAAAAGTGACAGGCTCTGTCACTTTTTGCTTAAAAAGTTACAGAACATTGTATGTAAGTTAGACAAACAAATTTGAATCAAAATTATCTATGTGGTTGATTTAAATGTATAATTTAACTTGATATTTGTTGTGTATTATGAAGTGATATGAATTATTGAGCATGACCAAACATTAATGTATTATTTTTTTTTTGTCTTGAATGTGAATTGGGGCTTGGGGGTAGAAAAGTGACATACTCTGTCACTTTTTACTCAAAAAATGACAGAACAATAAATGTAAGTTACACAAACACATTTGGATCAAAATTACCTATGTGGTCTATTGAATTAAAGAATTTAACTTGATATTTGTTGTGCATTATTGAGTGACATGAATTATTAAGTATGATCAAGCATTAATATATCATTTATTTTGTCTTGAATATGAATTTAGGTTTTGGATAGAAAAGTGATAAGTTCTGTCACTTTTCGTCTAAAAAGTGACATACTCTGTCACTTTTTGCTTAAAAAATTACAGAACATTGTATGCAAGTTACACACACAAATTTGAATCAAAATCATAACTGTGATTGATTTAAATGTATGATTTAACTGGCTATTATTTGTGCATTATGGAGTGACATGAATTATTGAGCATGACCAAACATTAATGTATCATTTTTTTTTTGTCTTGAATGTGAATTGAGGCTTAGGGATAGAAAAGTGACACGCTCTATTACTTTTTGTTTAAAAAGTGACATGATTTATCACTTTTTTCTCAAAAAGTGATAGAACAATATATGCAAATTACGCAAACACATTTGGATCTAAATTATGTATGTGGTTGATTTAATTGAATGATTTAACTTTATATTTGTTGTAAATTATAAGTGACATGAATTATTGAGCATGACCAAACATTAATGTATCATTTTTTTGTCTTGAATATGAATTGAGGCTTTTAGATAAAAAAAAGTGGCAAGCTCCATCACTTTTTGCCTAAAAAGTGACAGAATATTGTATGCAAGTTACATACACAAATTTGAATCAAAAATATTTCTGTGGTTGATTTAAATGCATGATTTAACTTGATGTTTGTTGTGCATTATGGAGTAACATGAATTATTGAGCATGACCAAATATTAATGTATCATTTTTTGTCTTGAATATAAATTGAGGCTTGAGGATAGAAAAGTGACACGCTCTGTTACTTTTTGCTTAAAAAATGATAGAACATTGGATGCAAGTTAAACAAACAAATTTGAATCAAAATCACCTCTGTGGTTGATTTAAATAGAGGATTCAACTTGATATTTGTTGTGCATTATGAAGTGACATGAATTATTGAGCATGACCAAATATTAATGTATCATTTTTTTTGTCTTGAATATGAATTGAGGCTTGATGGTAGAAAAGTGACATGCTCTATTACGTTTTATCCAAAAAGTGACAAATTTTGTCACTTTTTGCTTAAAAAGTTACAGAACATTGTATGCAAATTAGACAAATAAATTTGAATCAAAATCATCTCTGTAGTTGATTTAAATGCAAGCTTTAACTAGATATTTGTTGTGCATTATGAAGTGACATGAATTATTGAGAATGACCAAATATTAATGTATTATTTTTTGTCTTGAATGTGAATTGAGGCTTGGAGATAGAAAATTGACATGCTCTGTTACTTTTTGCTCAAAAAGTGATAGAACAATATATGCAAGTTATACAAACATATTTGGATCAAAATCAACTATGTGGTTGATTGAATTGTAGAATTTAACTTGATATTTGTTGTGCATTATTGAGTGACGTGAATTATTAAGCATGATCAAGCATTAATGTATCATTTATTTTATCTTGAATATTAATTGAGGATTTGGATAAAAAAGTGACAAGCTTTGTCACTTTTTGCCTAAAAAGTGACATGCTCTGTCTCTTTTTGCTTAAAAAAGTGACAGAATATTGTATGCAATTTACACACACAAATTTGAATCAAAATCATCTATGTGGTTGATTTAAATGCGTGATTTAACTTGAGATTTGTTGTGCATTTTGTAGTGACATGAATTATTGAGCATGACCAAACATTAATATATCATTTTTTGTCTTGAATATAAATTGAAGCTTGCTTAAAAAGTGACATGTTTTGTCACTTTTTTCTTAAAAAGTGATAGAACAATATATGCAAGTTACACAAACACATTTGGATCAAAATTATCTATGTGGTTGATTTAATTGCATGGTTTAACTTTATATTTGTTGTGCATTATGAAGTAACATGAATTATTGATCATGACCAAACATTAATGTATCGTTTTTTTATCTTGAATATGAAATGAAGCTTGGGGATAAAAAAGTGACATGCTATATCACTTTTTGCTCAAAATATGACAGAACAATGTATGCAAGTTACACAAACAAATTTGAATTAAAATTATTTTTGTAGTTGGTTTAAATGCAGGATTTAACCTGATATTTGTTGTGCATTATGGAGTACATGAATTATTTCGCATCACCAAACATTAATGTATCCTTTTTTTGTCTAGAATATGAATTGTGGTTTGGAGGTAGAAAAGTGACATGTACTTTTTGCTCAGAAAGTGACAAAACAATGTATGCAAGTTACACAAACACATTTAGATCAAAATCATCTATATGGTAGATGTGGAAAGTATGGCCACAATCGAAGATTGTTCTCTCACTTTTTAAGCAAAAAGTGACAAAGTATGTCACTTTCTTATCCAGTGCATTAATTCATATTCAAGACAAAAAATAATACATTAATGTTCGATCATCATCAATAATTCACGTCGCCCAATAATGCACAACAAATATCAAGTTAAATCCAGCACTTAAATCAACCCTGGAGAATTTTGTGATCCAAATTTGTTAATCACCTGTATAAATTGTTCTTTCACTTTTTTATCCAGTACATTAATTCATATTCAATAAAAAATGATACATTAGTATTTGACCATCCTCAATAATTCATGTCACTCAATAGTGTACAACACATATCAAGTTGAATCCAACAGTTAAATCAACCAAAGAGAAGTTTTTGATCAAAGTTGTTATGTCACTTGTATACAATGTTCTGTCACTTTTAAGTAAAAAATGGCAGAGCATGTCACTTTCTTATCTAGTACATTAATTCATATTCAAAAACAAATTGATACATTAATGTTTGATGATTGTCAATAATTCATATCACTCAATAATACACAACAAATATCAAGTTAATTTCAGCATTTAAATCAACCACGGAGAATTTTGTGATTCAAAATTGTTAAATCACTTGTATAAATTGTTCTGTCACTTTTTAAGTAAAAAAGTGATATATCATGTCACTTTCTTATCCAGTAAATTAATTCATATTCAATAAACAAAAATTATACATTAATGTTTAATCATCCTCAATAATTCGTGTCATTCAATAATGTACAACAAATATTAAATTAAATCCAATAGTCAAATATAAGTTTGTTTTTAAATAAATAGGTAAAGTTTAAGATATATACTATATTTTGTCGATCAAAATTATAAATATAAAATAAAAAAAATTCTTTTTGTATTTAAAAAATTATTTAAAAAATAATTGACTTATTTTATTTTTAAGGTCTTGAGAAACGTATTTATTCATTTAACAAAGCATGAAGTGTTATCATGCAACAATAAAATAATATGTGGAGCGGCTACCAAAAAAGTAGAGTGGGGTGGGGGATGGGGGGAAGCCAAAGTCTACTCCGCTAATTCAATCTAAATTTTTGTTATAGAACTAACTGTAGAGGATTTTGATAAGTGTAGTCCAAAAAAATTAATTTTCAAATTTCTTTTACTTTATACCGTATTTTTCAAATTAATAATTTTTATTGGGGTATATATCTATTTTACCCTTTTCCAATTTGCATAGCAGGCCCTCCTTTTGTTTCATCTACAAGTCCTCAAACTAATGCATTTTTTTCTCTTTGATTCTCCTTTTTCTTGTTAACCTATTCCAAAACAAAACATGTGAATTAGCTAATAGTAACCAATAAAATTAACTAACAAAAATAAGATTAAGGGCAAATTATGTGTTAAAAATGTGCTTATTAGTGTTTTGTACATTCCACGATTTACAACATTTCAAGTAGTAATGATTATTAAGTGCTTGTTTGGATATGAATCCAAAAAGTGATGTGAATATTAAAGGTTGAACCCCAACCTTGAGGGCCCCCACCGACCTTGTTCTAGGCCTTTGGTAGAGAAGGTAAATCGCAGGATGTGCCTCCCAGGAGTCAGGGTGGAGAGCTTATGGATAGGCCTTGGCTATTAATCATTTGGTAACTCCCGCTTGCGACATGGCACAAATCCAATATTTCAAGATTTGAATTCTGCACCCCACCGTGCTGAGCCCTATCCGCCCTCCCCTTTGCCACTGGGAGATATGCCTTGGCATATATAAATTGAGTATTTAGTTGCATAACTATAAAAGTAATTTTGTATAAACTTTATATTTATTTGATTAAACTGTAATTAATTATTATATATCTCATATTATTTCCTTTAAAATAAATAAATTTTTTTATATCCTATAATAACTGTTTATATATATATTGTTAATTTTTAAGTTCATTAAATGTTTATTACAATTTCCCATAAAAGTTCAATTAGAGCTTTTAGAGAAGCTCAAAATTTGGACTTTTCTAAAATAGCTTTTTGAAAAATAATTTATAGAAAAGCTGACAGAATTAATGTAAAGACTTATTTACCCTTAGTTTTTCCCCCAAATTGGGCATGCCTTACCCGTCGAAATCTCAAAGAGAAAGAGAGAGAGAGAGAGAGAATAAACAAACAAACTAAGAAGTTGTATCGTGGTGGTTGCCAAGTTCCCAAATATGCACAAAGTTCGTAAAATCTGCAAATCAACTAGGTGTAATATGCACATCCATGGAAATAAACAAAAGAAGGCAGCAGAAATAGAAAGTTTCAATTCCTTGTTATATAAATAGTAATAAATATTGTCCACACCACAAGATTGAGTGAAAAATGCACCAAAAACTAATCCAAATTTTTTACAGCAGAATATGTTTTGTGTTTCTCCACCTCAGCCCTTCCTTCTTCACCAAATCCATCCAAAATTGCTTTCAATGAAATATTGGATGAACCTGAAAATTCTTGCATGGTTTTGAACATGAACAAAAAAATGGATATTAAGCATCAGCAAAATGCACAAAAAAAAGTGAAACACCAGCACAAATTGGAGCATCAGAAAATAAGTTCAAATCACCAGCAGAAAATACTTGAAAATAAGCACCATAAATTGCACCAGAAAATGGAAACCCAGAATCATAAAATGCATCACAAATTGTGACAGAAAATGCACTAGCAAATGATTACTTTTCAGATGATCATATATTCCTATAAATAATGACCTTCTAATTGCAAATCGAAAATGGAAACCCACAACAACTCCTAATCGGAGATGAAATTTTTTACAAATCAAGAACTAAGAACATACCTCTGTCCATATCTTCGTCAGAGATGGAAGCGAATCGGAGGAGAATCAAATGTTGCTGGTCGATAGATTGATATGTGTATTGCCATTGAATGAAAATGAGGACCTATTTCCCACGTTGAAAAAAGTGTTTTTTTTTTTTCATTTCTAATTCTTTCATTTTATCGCGAGAAAATATGTTCTATATATCACGATAATTTGAATTGGGATTTCTATCATCAATTATGTACACCATTATGTACAAAAAGCGCGACTCCAACTTTTTTAAGCTATTTTTTTAGTCAAAAAGTGATTGTTGATTTTAACAATAAAAATAATTAAAAGTACTTTTACTCTTTAAAAAGTGCTTTTAGACTTCAAAAAAACTCTTCCAAACACACTATAAGATTAGTTGTGCAATTTTGTTAAAAGATTGAGGATGAAGTTGCTATAAGTGCAATCAGCTGGGGACCAACTGTGGAACTTTGTTAGTTGCCTATTTCGTGTGTTTGTAAGTGAACCAGCTACTTGACTCCTACAGGCTACCAACTCTATCAACTAGGGTTCATTTGTCTTTTTTTTACACATTTTCTAAGTGAACTAGCGTAATCAATCCTAGTCACTTTATCAACTAGGGCCTAGTTGTCTTGTCAACAATTTACAAATAAACAAAGAAAATTAGAACATCTTCAATAATAATGCTATTTATTTTAAAGAACAATATGTTAAGAAATTTCTAAGAGTTAATTTCATCAACGGTCTTCAAATTATAAAATAGTTATTAAAGTTCAAAAATTTCAACGGTGATTACTGAAATTAGAAATCCTTTTACTAATAGTTACTCAATTAAATTTTTAATTTAAAATGGTGATGTGGCATAATGATGTTATATTTATTTATTAAATAGTAGTCCATGTACTTTATATAATATTTACTTTAGTCTCTATATTTCAATCAAGTCCTTCCAAAATTGCATCTTAAGTATTTAATATTTTACATTTTTATACTTTGGTCTCCAAAATTTTAATTATCTTTCAACTAAGTCCTTCAAAAATTATATCTTAGGTCATTAATCTTTTACATCTTTACACTTTGGTCCCCAAATTTTCAATTATCTTTCAATTAAGTTCTCCAAAAATTGCATCTTAGGTCCTTGAACTTCAGTGACCATTTTGTAATTTGAAAGTAACTGCAGTGACCGTTAGTGAAATTAACCCAATTTTTAAAGATGAAGAGTCGAATTTTTTACATAATCCCAATAACACTACCTATATAAAAGCATCTCCAATAGACTTTTTAAACATAAGATTTTCTCTATTTTAAAGAGTTAAACTTTAAAATTATGCTTCAACGGGCTTTTTAAATTAACTTTTTTAAAATAGAGAGTGGGTTTGGCTCTTTAATAATTAAATGCATTTAAAGAATTTTAATTTTGAATACTTCATATAATGATTGAATTAAATAGTGTATACAAAATAAAATAAAAAAAATAGAATAAAATCATATAAATGAAAAAAATAATAAATACTTATTGGAAGAAGTAAAATAAAGTGTTAAAGATAATGAGATTGTTGGAGCACTTAAAAAATTTTACTCTCTAAATTTATAGATGCTCTCTAAAATACCAAAAATGCTATTTATAAATAGAGAGTCTATTGGAAATGCTCTAAATTCTTATTTTACTTTTTTCCATAAAAAATTTTACTTTGATTAGTTTCCATGGAAAATTGTGAAAAATGAAAACATTTTCCATGTAAGGTGGAAAAAAAAATCCACCAAATAGGTGAGAAAATATTTATTAAGAAAGTGGCCAAAAGTGTGCTTTAGGTGATTGTACTTTGAAAATCATTTTCATTTTCATTGTGCAATCAAACAACAAAAGGTGGAAAATATTTTCCATGGATGTGACATTTTCCATTCCTTGGAAAATGTGCCAATCAAACACAGCCTTATTGTTCAACATTTTCCTTCTTTTATTTCTTTCTTTTCTTTTTTTTTTTTTTTTTTTTATCATTTTCCTTCATTTTTTTTATAAATTCAACTAGGAGTTCGAGCGGCCAATGGGCTTGCTGACTCAAGCTCGTTTAGGGACGAACTCGAGGTCCGACTAGGCCCACGATTTGCCTTGTGTTTTAGATTTTTTATTTTAAAAATTTTAAATTGTTTATAAATTTTGCTTTAAAAATAAATAAAAAGAAACAGGAGACTCAATTCGATCCATGAAATACACGAGCTATGGGTCGAACCGAGCTCCCTAACGGATGAGCTCAAACTCGGCATGAATCCACACAGACCAAACATGGCTCGCTCCTTAGGCCGAACCGGCTTGGCTAATGAGCTAAGCTTGGCCCGACCATTGCCACCCCTAAAATCAACCATTCATCCTTCCATTTAGGGTGTGTTTGATTGGTTAACATGGAAAATGGTGGAAAATGAAAATCTTTTTCATCTAAGGTGGAAAATACAATCCAAATAGGTGAGAAATTGTTTTCCAAGAAAGTTGGAAAAATTGTGCTTTAAATGCTTGTACCTTGAAAATCAAAATTATTTTCCAGGTGCAATCAAGCAAGAAAGGTGGATAAGAAAATTTTTGGATTTGACAACATTTTCTATGGATTTGACATTTTCCATAGAAAATGTGCAAATCAAACAAACTCTTAATATCTCAACTTCATTTCCACATATATTATTCTCTTTTCTTTCTAGTTATGTATTATACTCGTTTAATAATTTGATTCTTGATGTCTCTGTCCCAAATAAAGATTTGGAGGTAACAACAGCTTCTATGGGAGATTTGATCAATAAAAGAAGACGAACAACATTTCATCGTGGTGCAGTTCAAGTTGGTGTATATATATGCCGTAATGGAGTTCATAGTCAAGATAAGCTTTTCCATGACTACTTTTGAGAATTTATTTTGAAGATGTTTCTAATGAATCAATGCCTTATCTCCAAAAGATCACGGTTGCACTACAGACGTATAAGTGTCGTTAACTAATCTACATGTCACAATCTTATTGGACAAAGTAGTTTGTCAAAGATTTGTGTTTGACCATTAGATCTTTTGGATAGTCATGATTTTGTTTTGGATCATTCACATGAATTTGAATGAAAAGAAAGATTTTGTTTTTTTCTTTGGATTATTATCTCCCTCTCCTCCATGTGAGGTTGGACTAAGTGCTTCAAATTCTTGATTGAATCCGGTTGATGTTCTCTCGGATTGCAATACGGTGTTCAATGTATGGCATAAATATGAGCCTACAACTCAAACAATGTGTAAGACAATGAAGCAAATATAATGCTTTTCTTCTTGTTATTTTTTACATTGAAAAATGAGTTGTAATGATTTGATTGTAAATTCAACATTGTAACGTCATTAAACTCAACATTGCATGTGGATTTGCTACAAAGTTTTGCTTGGTTTAAGAATTGAGAGTCCCATTTTTTTTGTTAAGGCTGCGATATCAATTTTTTTCGATTAAGTACACGAGATCACCAAATAAAGATGACATTGCTAGATTGTTGAAATAAGGAGAAAGTCGTGACCGTATAACCTATATGAATTAATATTTATATAAGTTGATAGTCTCTATTATATATTAATTTTCTCAGTCCCAACTTAAGCTAATAGGCTAAATTTGATAAATTAATAAAATAATACTTTTCTAAAAATCCTTACTTAACTATATGGTCTCACTCATATTATAAATTAATAGTTTGTTTGAATTACAAATATAATTGACTATGGTATTTTATTAAATATGACTCTATTGTTACTTTTTTTTTTTTTTTTTTTGAAATTTAAATCTAGTTGAATCTTGTCTCCAATTTTTTTTTTTATTGCATCTACAAGTTGTGGGGTTGAATTCTCGAATTGCAATAAAAAATTATGAAGTATTGTAGGATTTTTACACAAATAATCTATTTTTTAAATATAATTACAGAAAACTATTTATGTAGCATATATTTTAAAAATACTACTGATTAAATATTCTTTTTTTATTGTTATTATTATTTAATTTCTTGAAATAGTGCAATTGATTCCTAAAAAAACACTTGATTGTAATCAAATACTACTGTATTATTTTTATTGTAATCCAATTTTATGGTAATTCAAAAACACAATCATTATCATCCTATAATAAAGCTAATTAATATGTTGGCAAAAAAAAAAAAAAACACACACACACACACACACACACATCTCTCATGAAATCATTGTTCTTTGGCTGAACACAAACAAGCGGCAATAGTGCGTATAATATTTTTCAGTTACATATACATCTACTATTTCTTCTTCCGTAGATTATGTAACGCAAGGTTACTTGGCTTCAATTCAACAATTTGTTCCATGATAATCTGTTTGACTTGATTTTTTACAAGTTCATACATTTATGAGTGTATTATAATTATTGTATTTTGTTACATCTTGCTATGTTAAAAAATATGTTTTGGGTTATATGTTGTGAAGTTGTTGTCTTAATCAGTATGCAATATTTGATGTTATCTGTTAAAAGAAATCATGTTTAGATAATTATGTTACGAATGCTTCAAATAATTATGTTGCATTGTATTGCTTGATGATATATATTATGATAGCGAGTCTGTATCATTATTTGTTATCTGTTGTCCATTGATGTTTGGATAAAAATATTACACTATCAACAAATGATTGTGTTACATTCGATTTGTTTTTGAAAAATGCATGTAATGTTACATTCCACTATCTGTTGCAAAGATTTTAATTGTTAATTTACATTAAGTTGCTTTGATTACTTATTCCGATGTTGATTTTTATCGGACACATAATATAACATTCATTGTTACATATTTGCCAATTGATTTCTTGAGTGACAAAATGGAATAACTGTTACAAAATCAGCAAAGGATTTAGTTGCGAATACCCTAATGTTAAATGTAAAATTGTTTATTTACATTAGTTGCATTGGATGTTACATTTCAAATTCATTGCGATGATATTGTTAAATGTTACATGTTCCAATTGGATGTTACACCTACAAATTTTCTTTTAAGTAGTAATGTTGTTAAATATTTTGATTGAGCATTACATTTTAATTTCAATTTCCTTTTAGTAGTTGTTACATTTTGTTCTATGTCGATATATGTTTTGTATCCACACATAACTTGTTTTTGTTTCATGTTACAAAACATATATTGTATTACATACTATTCTTTGACGTTACATGTTATTATTCTCCATGTGTAAGCTTTATTATTATAATGTTAACTTGATTTGTTAACTAATTATTTGCAATTCACATTTATGTGTAGGTATGAAGACTATAAAGGAAGATATTATAAATGTTGGAATTCAAGATACTATAGAAGAAGATACTATAAATATTTGGGGATGAAATTTCAACAAGGAAGATACCATTAATATTGTGATTCAAGATTAACTATAATTTAGAGATTGCTTTGCAGAATATGTGCAAGAATTAAGGATGATTTTGCAAAAGGTTATAGCAGTTGTTTTTGTTTTATTTATTAAAATAATATATTTTTAGAAAATATTTTTGATAATCACGAACGTATAGAGTTTTTTTCGCTACCAGAAGTAAAAAAGAATATATACGTCCGTGTGTCTATACGTCTTCAATATCATTCTTAAACGAAACTCTCCTCAAACGATATTCTTCTTTCTCTACCCAATGCCTCAATCTTAAAACTATAATCACCGCAACTCAGATTGTCATCTTCATTTTCATCAGAAACTAATGGGTTCAAATCACATAGACCCATTTTTATAGATGATATGATCGAATTCTATTGTGGAAAAGCGGTATACTAGTAAATGAATAAATTTGTAACAATATAATTATTTTAAAAAGTGTTAGTCATGGGTGTAATTCTAAAAAAAGAAAAAAGAAAAGGAAAAGAAAAAGAAAAGAAAGATGTACTCATTGGGCTGACAATTGGGCCCGGTTCGGCGGGTGGGGTGTGAATTCGATGAATTCCAATGTACGAATATAAGAAGAACAGGTGGTGGCCAGGAGGAGTCGAATTCTAGCTGATTCTTTACAAACTAATAATATATTAAAAATGAAAGGTATAATTGTATCAAATGTCTCCAACGTTTCAAAATTGTTGAAGATATGCCCTTAATCTAAAATAATTGCACCAAACGTCCCCAACGTTTTAAGAAATAGGCATGAGAGGTCCATCTTCACACTTTCCGTCAAATTTTGCCGTTAAAACCAAAGTGTGGACTGCACACGTAATTATTTTCCAAAAAAGGATAGTGGGAATGGCAGGGCAACGTCAGAGGTGGCGCCAATTACGTAATTATGTGAAAATAAGTGACTTTTCAAGTGAACCTATGGTTAATGTGGATGGTGAGAGAGGTGCTCTTAGTGGAACTGATGGTGGTAGTGCTATAGAAAGAAGTGCTGAGAGGGGTAAAGGTTATAAAAGGGGTAGTTGCCATTTGGTCGCAAAGGCTTTGGAGTTAGATTCCGATGTTAAGAAGGTTGATAAGGAAGGCGGGAGCTTTTACGATTGTAATATATGTTTGGAGGTGGCGAGAAAACCTGTCTTGACTTGCTGCGGTCACTTGTTTTGTTGGGTGTGTTTTTATCAAGTGTCGTACATTGATTCAACTTCTAAGGAATGTCCAGTTTGTAAGGGAGAGGTATCTGATAGCACTGTTATTCCTATTTACGTGAATGGGGAAAGTGAACATGTTGCTGAGTTGGAATCTGGCTTGAAGATACCTCCGAGGCCCAAAGCTCGGAGGGTTGAGAGTGCGAGGCAGCAGCAAGTGACAAACGGTCTATCTCATGTTCCAGACGTAGAAGCATTGAGACGAATTAGGATTAGTATTGGTGCAATGGGGGATCAAACTGAGGGTGCGAGTCGTAATTTCAGGTTTGAGTATGATTTTCCAGAGGTGCAAAATGGAGAGGCAGTAGGCCGACGCCACCTTAGGGTCCAGTGGGTTTCAAGGGTACTATCAAAAAAGTGCTGCTTCTCTTTCATCCCTTTCATATGCTTTGAGTAATGCTGAAAGGTTAGTTGAGGACCTTGAAACAGTTATGAACAACCGGTTTTCATGGATTGACTCACGGGGTTCATCAGTTGATATTGGGAATAATCCTCTTACTAGTGATTCTGCAGTTATACAATCTGACCATCAACTTTCAGATTTAAGTGCAGATCTCAATTCTGCTTTGGCCATTTCATCCTCTTCCCAAACAAGAGATTTTCCTAGTTCTTTTGTACATATCCTGACAATGAGAACTTATAGTGAAATCAACTTGCCCGCAGCACCTTCTTCTTCAGCTTCCCATAGAAGAAGAGTTTTGTCTAGGGTTTTAAATGCTGACAATCAAGATTTCCGTGAATCTAGAAGGAAAAGATTGAGCTGAGTGATTGCTGACAGAACCTTTTTGTCCTGTCATTCCCACTCTCCTTTTTTGGAAAAAAATTGCTCGTGCAGTCCACACTTTAGTTTTAACGGCGAAATTGACGAAAAGTGTGAAGAGGACCTCCCATACATATTTCTTAAAACGTTGGGGAGGTTTGGTACAATTATTTTAGATTAGGGCATATCCCAACGATTTTGAAACGGGACGTCTGATGCAATTATCCCAAAACGAAATACAATTTCAATTTCATAACACCGTCTTTTCGAATTGGATGCCGGGTGGTGGATTTTTTTGTTGATCAAGTCCAGCAGCAGTATGTGCACGGGCTCAGTTTCGGGTTCGGACTCGGGTACAAACGGGTGGACTAGGGCGCGGGGAGTGGTGCTGAAAACTCTGGTGCTAATCGGCGGCGCGTTGTGGCTGAAACGAATGACCAAGTCCACCACGCGCTGGGACCATACGCGCATCGTCACTCAGTCACTCTCCGGTGAAAAGGTTACTTACTATTGCAGTTTTAGTACTTCTGGTGATATATTTTCACCAAGTTTTTTTTAAAAAATATTTAAGTAATTTGTGGAGTAATTTTGGTTTTTGATTAGTGGAGTTATTGAATCATAAATCATTGGTAGTTTTCGCGGGAGCAAGCTTCGAGGGACCCGGATAATTTCTTCAATTTACGGTGATCTCGTTTTCCAATCCTGATTTTACTGTTAAATGGTCTTTTGTACTTGTATATGTGAGTGCGTAACTCATTTAGCAGTAGTAATAACAATAGTAACAGCAACAAGAACAGCAGCAATTATCTAATTGATTATTTTGAAATGAACTAATTTTACCTTTTTTGGTTGATTTTTCGAATAGAGGAGGTTGTTTATTTTCCTTCTAATACAGCGAAGTTCACATTTTGGTCAATTTTGAAGCATTATAGTTTGAAATTTATTGATTCAATGTATGACAGCAGGAATTATGGACACTTTTAATTCATGAAAAATCAATTCAAATTGGCATTAATCATCTCCTGTGCAAATATGATGCTTCATTTCGTTCCGTATGCAGCATGAGTTCAGTTAAGATGTTGCTTGTATACTTTGTGAGTGTGAACTAAATTTCTTAAGGATTCCCACATTATTCTTAGTCTTTTTGGTTCAAATCTTTTTCATTTTATGTTCTTATTTTATATTTTTCTCTAGATGGCTTTCGTGCCCAGCAGCAGAGATGGTAGATGGTTCAAGGGTTTTGTATTTCGAACAGGTGAGAATGTGTGTTATATTGTCAATATGCTCTCTCTCTCTCTCTCTTCACCCTCCCCCCTCCTCCTTCCCTCCAATCAATTTACTTCACACTTGCAAAAGATTGAACTTGGAGTGGAATTCTCATGTGTGCAGGCATTTTGGAGAACACCTCATAAACCATTTCGGCAGGTACGTTCAAATCTATCATCTGCCTCACCCAATGCGATATTTATAATTTTTTAACGTCAGCTGGATAATGCTCTGGTTGGAGTTTGACATTAGTGCAGTGCTCTTTCATTTCCAGTTTTCTTGGTCTGGAAATGGAAAGACAGCTTCTCACTTCTCGATTGTTTTTGTCTGCTTGAGTCTTCCATTTCTATGTTTAATCCTCAACGACAAGAATCTAGTATAGTTCGCATTGATTATAGCTAATGTCTTGCATTTGTCAGCTGTGCTTCCACTTATTTACAAATTCTAACGGCTATCTGGATGCAGAGATTTTTCATGGTAAAGCCTTGTCCAAAGGAGATGAAGTGTGATGTTGAGGTTAGTTTATGCTTATTTTCGAAATTGCTACTTTTTTTTAATACCCCTCCCTAACCCGTGTTACTGGTATACCTAGTATTGCATTGTAATGTGATGAATGCATACAAAAATTTATAGCAGGACTCCCATTAGAAGACATATGTCCATATAAGCTGGAAAAATAAGTTTTAATTTGATTTGTTGCATGGCTTTATGTCAGCGATGTTAAAGATTTTGGTTGCATACAACGGTTTGTTCTCCTAACTAGTAACATTACAGCAATGGAGGCACCAAAGTTTATTGGGAATTATGATTTGCTGGTTGGATTTATTTATCTTTTATATTTTTGGCTGGTTGCCTTATTCTGGTTTACCTGTGTGGAGAGGGGATGTTCTTGATGGAAAATGAGGAAGGAAATAACAATAATGCAACTAGATCATGATTGTGAGGATCATTCATGACCTGTAGAAGAGGACGGTTTCCTATTTTGTCATTGATTGTACAATGTTACACCAGTAAGCTTATGTATTGACATTGAAACTGTTATTACTTTTTGCATCCAATTATCTACTTTGCTACTACAGTTTTTTCCACTAACTAAGTACTGTAACATTTCAATTCTAATTATGCATATACCTATATTTCTCTTATCTAGGGCATGAATGGCTAAGCTTAAATAGAAGTTTGAAAGTTACTTTTAAGTGACATTGTGTTTCCCAACATTTTAGGATATATTACTCTTTTCTTAATTTGAAGGGAAAAAAAGTTACTTATTTGTTCGAAAGTAACCTTAGCTTGCTGTCAAAATATGTAAGTTGTATCCAACTTTGACCAATAAAGTTATTATTTTAAAGCTTATTTTCTTGTAAGTAAACTTTTTAAGCTTAGCCGAACGTGCTTGTAGTTATGGCAGAATATGATGGATTTTGACACTTTAAAATTCATGCTTGTTGGGCAGTTTAGTACATATGCAATCAGGGATGTAGAGGAGTACAAGAACTTCTGCGATCGTCCTGAGGACCAGCGGCCACAGTCTGAAGAAGTTATCGGGGTAAGCTTTCAGTTGCAGTGATATTATACATTTTACTCAAATGTTTGCATTCACTGGAGGGCCATTCTGAGATAGATTCTATTTTGGCTTTCCCCTTGATTTGAGTTGGAAGATCGCTTCTATGACAACTTGCATGACATTACAATTTGGTAGTAAAGCATTGTTCGCCTCATCATGCTCTTTGATTCCAGTTGTCTGTTAATTCAAAAAATCAAATTAGAAATCTTTTTCCTCTCTGCATTTCTTTTAGTTTGAAAGAAGAGAGGGGAGGTGGTGGATCGAGATTTTCTTTATACTCAGTCGTTAGTTCGTTCAAGCATTGATGGTAAGGAAGCATATTGAGAGGAGACAAATCTAGTTCTTAAAATGCATAAAAAATAAATTCATTTCATAAAATTTGGCCCTTCTCCTTTTGTTGTTCCATGTTAATCCTAATAGATTCTTAAGCTGACAAACCTTTTTACCTTACGCCGTAACCATAGTTGTTGTTTCTTGAAAACATGTTACTGGAAGAATAGAAATAATATTTCCTGCACATGCTCTATATGATATTTTGAAGTTTGTATTGGCAAGGTTTCTTTACACCAAATGGGGTGCAAATCTCTGTAAAGACAACCCGTGGGATGCGAAAACCTGTAGATTACAACCGGGGTAGCAAGATAAACTTCACAATTTTCTGATACAAAGTCTACTATGACATCCACAAGTATTTCTAATTATTAACTGTGATCAGTCCACACGGCTAGCTTAGATTTTTCATTGTAATTAGTTTAGAATTATATTCATTGTATGTATGGCCTCCTCAATACATGTACACTAGGCAATCCTGAATTGATACAGAGGCCTAATTGTGGACCAAAGAGAACAGCCTTTTAATTGTTCTAAGTTTACTGCACAAGAGCTTGGACATGCCCTAAAGATCTGTCCTGCATTCCATTAATTGGAAACATTATTGCAAATGGATTAACCAGATGTGCTCAGAAGTCCATTATTCTTGCATACGGTAGCGATGTTATATTTACTTATAAATGAGAGGTATTTAACGACCTCTCACTATTGGAGGTTTATTGTAAACTGTAAAGTTTCAACCCTTTCACCGTCCTTTTGACTGATGAGGTGCTTGCGTTAAATGCCTTTTCCACTTACTTTGATTGACTCCTCTTATTCTGGAATATTGCTCATTAAATTTTTAACATACTCTTAAAGTGTTTTGATGGAAGGCTTCCTTCTTCTATTCTTTTAAAAAAAAATTTGACTTTGTTGTGTTGGGGGAAAAGTGGCCATTTGGTGTGAGAAGGTTAGGAGGTCTAGGGTCCATATCCTTGATGTTTTTTATCCAAATTGGTTGAAAATTTATTATCTCGGATACACGTGACAGATTTTCTCTTTCAACATCCTAGTATTTTCAGTCGTGTTACATGGGCAGCATTCAATAGCCAGAGTCGACTGGATTGTTGCATGAGATTAGATATAAATACAAAGAATGTTGGCCAAGGGCATATACTATATTTTGTCGATTATGCTTGGTGTCTGAGACATTGTTCCAGCATTAATTTCAGCAAATTTCATATACAGGATATTTCTGAGCACTTGACCACCATATATCTGAAACGCTGTGAAAGAGGGAAGCGCTGCTTATATGAAGGTTCAACTCCACCAGATGGATTTCCTAATACATGGGCATGCCTCTCGATCCTGTTGCTGCTTTCTTTACGATGTTTCCTCCAATATCTATCATGTTAAACATAGCCATAACCAATGACTCTTTCTGTATGATATCACATTAAATGGCGTATTATTCTATTCTCTCTACTGAAGATACATGTTTAATGTATTGCAGAATGGTGCATCATGCTGTACCTCAGACCTTGCACTCTTGAAAAATAATGAGATACACACATGGGATATAGGCTACGATAATGATGGAAATCAAGTTAGCGTCGAAGACTTCTTTTATCCGTTTTCCTTTTTTAAATACAAAATACTATATAGTTTAGTTGGACAATTGCAGATTTCTTGAGAATGTTTACGATTCTTGCTCAACAATAAAACTTTTTCTTTCCTGCTTTTCCTCTCATTACAGGTTTGGGGTGGAAAGGAAGGTCCATATGAGTTCAAGCCTGCTCCCCCCTCGAGTTTTAATGATATTTTATCTCCTATAAAAACCTCTCTCAGTGCATAGAGAAAAGGATGGATGGTTCATTTGCCCTTCAAGACTGATTGCTTCTCAGATAAGCCATCGTCTTCATTATTACTTTTGTCCAATATTTGTACAGGAAATGTATATTTTGACTGACATCTTAAACTTGAATATACACGGTTTGTTAGAATCAAATTAATCTAGCTAATGTGGTTAGAATGTAAGAAATAAGTTACATTTTACCGAAGAAATGGCTGAAGTTTCCGTATAGATGCCTCCTGATAACCGAAAAGTTGCGTTACTTAATTTACTTTTCTTTTCGCTTTACCTTATTTGGGCCTTGTCTAACTGTTTAAATTAGGAGTGATGATAGTCTGGTTCGATTTGGTCCATTTTTTAATCGAATCGAAAATCAATAGAAATCTTATAAATGGAACCGTTGGTTCCAAATTTAATTATAGAAACAAACCGTTCGGTTTTGATTCAGTCGGGCTTAATTCCATAAGTTTGAAACAATTGGTAATTATGTCGAAAATTTATATTGCTTAAGAAAAATAAAAAAATAAAAGCAAGAAAAGTTATTTATTTAATATTTTCTAACAATTTCGTTTAAAAGCTTAAATTGTCAGTGTAGTAATGAATTTTTTGTACTCACATTTTAGCTTCAACACTTTCAGGCACATGCAGGGTGAATTTATTTGTTTTTGAACAAAAGGTGATGAAACTTGAACACACGGTATTTGGCAATTCTCATATAAATTTAATAAATAAATAAATTTACAAGGATAGTTTAGATGTTATACAATTTTTTTATGAAGAAATTTAAAAATTATAAGTTTATTATAATCTCAAGTCAATGATCCGTTTCACAACTGTCTGAGAGATAATCCAATGAGCTTGTTTATCTAACATATTCATTTAAGTGTCCTACTACTCTAATTTGTGAGATTAACTACTCTCTTAAAAAAATGAGAACTACAATATATTTTAGTCTAGGTATAAATGTATATTTGGTCTTTAATTTTTCAAAAATATTGGGAATATACCCCTAATATTTAAAAATAGTACCAGACATCTCTAACGTTTGAAAAACTTGATATGGTAGGTCTTTATGACGAAATTGCACTTTCCTTTTAAAAAAACAAAAAAAAAAAAGAAAATGAAAAAAGAAAAAAATAATTGAAAACTAACTAAACGTACCTCAAAAAATAAAAAGTAAAAAATATACCAAAAAAACAAAAAGTAACAAAGATGTTATCTTTTTTATAAATCAGCTTAGGCAAATTTATGAATCAGCAATGGTAACCTCAACCTCTATACCGAGCTCAATAGTTATTGAGGTGATCTATTTAACCACATCTGAGAATTGAAAAGGTCAATCATGTGCTTGTGAACACGAAGCTCAAACCTATACCATTTATAGGTTCCTTCACCACAGGGGGATTTCTGTGTAGCAATGAGAAGAACTTTCGTAGGCATCCTAACCGGTCCCTTGACCTTAAGCATCTTGTCCTTCGCACCATGGACCAAATCCACACACTTTCTCGAGGTTCTTGACATTTTTTGAAGATAGAGTGATATGGATCTTGTGAATCTGCTCTTGTGGTTCTTGCAGCCCTAGCTTAGTCGACTTCATCGCTGCGTACGTCATGATTTCCCTTTTCTCAAAACACAGAAACCTGGCAAATGCGAGAAGTGGATCGCAGCAGTGGAGCTAAAGAAAGGTTGCCCTTCGACTTTTAGATTTAAGATTTCGGTTAATGGTGTTTATAGTGAATAATTGTTAATGGCTCTGGTTTTGGATTTTTTGGGAATGGTGGTGGATTTTAGATTTTAAATTTTGAGGTTTGATAAAGAAGATTGCCTCTTTGTTACTTTTATTTTTTTGGAATACATTTCTTACTTTTTTATTTTTGGGATATATTTGGTTATTTTTTAATCATTTTTTTCTCTTTTCTTGATTTTTGTTTTTTGTTTATTTAAAGGGAATGATAATTTCGTCATAAAAGGCATACCATGTCAAGTTTTTCAAACGTTGAAGATATCTGGTGCTATTTTAAAAAGTTAGGGATATATCTCCAACGTTTTGAAAGGTCGAGGATCAAATATACAATTATCCCTTTAGTCTATTAGTATTAATTTTATCTATGTCTCATCATTAATTTTATCTATGTCTCATCAGTACATATACAACTAAATATAGCTTAAGAATAAATCAAAATGATAAGTAGAGTGGTGAAATAACACATAAAGTAGACATTAAAAATATAGTCCCACTGTCCATGTGACATCACCACATAGACCATTTTTTAAAAAGTGATCAATGTGACGATACTATGTAAACAGTGAGCACCATAATTAGTGCTCATTATAGGTGCTACATCACCACTCATGATATGTATCTCACAATCAAAACTTCTTCTAATTAACATATCGCTCACATTTATTCTTCGGGTTCCATTAATAAATTATTTACTAGTAAATGTGTAAATTTCTCCAACAATCTGCAGTCTTTCATTACTGTGACAGCTATATCCCAAATCTTTGTCTATTTAGAAGCTAAATGTCCATGCGATGTTGCACACGATGTCTAACTATAAGGGTAAAACTGTCTAAAAAAGATTTTATGGCAAATTATATTAAGGGTGTGTTTGATTGGAAATGGTGGAAAATAAAAAAAAATTTCCATGTAAAAATGAAAATAAAAATCACCAAAATGGTGAAAAAATATTTTCAACTAAAATAGCAAAATTCATGCTTCAAATGATTGTATCCTAGAATTTATTTTTCTTTTCCACCTTATATCAAACAGTCAAAGTAGGAAAATATTTTCCTCTGATGTGACATTATTTTCCTCGGATGTGACATTTTTCATGAAAAATGGTGCAATCAAATGGACCCTAAGGGTGTGTTTGAGTGCAAGCAAGAAATTTGAGTGAAAAAAAAAATGAATTCCATATAATTGAATTGCCAAGAAATCATTAATTAGAAAATAAGACAAAATTTCCATAGAAAATAAAACATTCTTCCCCCCTAAGAAAATATTTTCCTTGAAAACAAGAAAAATGAGAAAATGTTTTACATGGAAAAAAAATGTTGCAATCAAACACACCTTGAAAAATAGATGGGAAAATATTTTTTCCATGGAAAATCTTGTACAATCAAACATATCAGTTGGAAAATATGTGAAAAAAATATTTTTTTCATGAAAAATCTTGTGCAATCAAACACAGCCTAAATGTTGTTCTTTTTTGTCAATTTTACCATTTTGGTTAAAAATCACGTGCGTGTCGCATCTCCATTTAACGTCTAAACATACGTTTTTCATCATGTGGATATACTACTACACTCAGTGTTAAAAGGTTGAAGACATGAGTACACAAATTAAAGTTTAGGGACATGCTGCTACACTTATTAAAGATTGAGGACCCCTAGAAGAATTTACCCTAAATAAATTAATGGAGTTCTCATAATTATAAATCATACCGTCTCAATGATTAGACGTAGGACATAATACTAAAAAGATTGAGGGGAGAGATTCCATGTGAATTGATGAATCTTTACTGTCTAGAAGTGTTGCTTACATGTTACAAAATAATAACTGCTCTGCCAATGGAGAGTCAAGAATAAGTGTTTGTTTTATGGAGTTCAAAAGTAGGTTTTTAGAAAATTTTGAAAAAAATTGAATTTGTTGAAAAGTTGATAAAAGTTATGAGTCTCATAAAATATGTAGTAGAAAATGAGTTTAGAAAAAAAAATATTAAAAAAAAGCTCTTCAAATATGTATTAACTTCATCCAATCTAGAGAAGAAAGACGAAAAGGTGCTCCCAAGAACATAGACAAGTTGGTAAGGCCTGAGGTGACGTGGAGGAGAAATTCTCCGGTAACGTAAGTTCGATTTCCGTGTGGAGTAGATTTTCACTGAAATATTGTGGGGGTCTATCATGGAGGTTGGCCTGCTGGCTCTTTCCCTCAGGTCCTTGCTACTCGTGCACATCTCTTGATTTACAACCCGCCTAGTTAAGGAACTTCTGACACAGGTAAGAGGTTTCGCCTTCAGGACTTTCCCCTTGTTTGAAGAAAGACGAAAAATTTTTGCTTCTTGTACATAATAGAATATGCATAACAGGTTATAGATGCTGACATGGAAAGTTTTTATCCTGCTTTTACTGTTTCCTATGCTATATTATTGCTTCTTTGTGTAAATCCCTTCTGGCATAGAAGGCTGTTCAATTTGTCGAGGTATGCTATTACAGGTGCTAAATATTATGTATCTCTTTCCTATATAAATATAATTTTGAGATACAAATGAAAGTTGTATAGCTGGTAATTGGTAGTTACAACTCTCAATGGACATTTATTTGTTTAAGATTGTTACATATCTAGAACGTTAAGGCATAAGAGCATCTCCAATGCTATATGTCAAGACACAATGTCCAGTACTTTTTTTGACAAATTGTTAAAAAGTGTTTATGTGACACAATTAATGCTAGAAGATGTCTAATACAATGTCTAATTCTAGACATTGTTTTTGACAATGTCCATCATTAATTTAATAATTTTTATCCAATCAATACATTTTTTCCTCTTTCTTTTTTTCTAAAAAGCTAATAATAATTTGCCACATTTACACAATGAACATTGTTGCATTGAAAAAGTTTTTTGATATAATGTCAATGTTTTTTGCCACATATACATAATAAACACTGTTGCATTGGAGATGCTCTAATAGTCCAACCTGGATGTCCACATGGCACCATGGGACCCACTTCATGGCTACAAACTAATTCTAAAATCCTTTCGTTGCTAATGTCACTTCTGAAGTTGACGTACCATGGTGCCATCCTCAACCAGGCTAGGTCAGAACAAAGTGAGTCCTCCTTATTCAGATCGAAATAAATGTTTCATCTCCAATATGGTCCCTGTGTAGGCCGCCCGCTACAACCAATCAAAATCTTAGTATAACATGGCTCGAATATCAACGTTTGATCACAAATAATTGATGTGACCATGGCGCTGTCAGTTTTCTCCCGCCCATATAAAGGGCCATTCCTCCATTTCTGCAAGGACAACATCACACCGTCTCTCTTTAATTAGGACATATACAATATTATATTTTACTCCAAACTTGATAAAATTGCATACCCAACTAGGTTCATGTTTTCTTCGTCTTTCTAGATAAAACTCTAATAAGATTTTGTTACGCCTCGCTTTTTATACATGGTAGGAAGGGTCCACAAGATTGCCCATAGGAAGTTCGGTCGAAGCTTTTCGAACTTACCCCTGAAAGTGTCTGGCTATTCCTTCGTCATTTTAATACAGTTCGCTTGGCGAATGAACATTGAAGATACCTCCAATTAAGCAACGCTACTGGGTTCATTGAAAACTCTATCCATATACCTCGTATTTCTAGCTAACAGTAAATAATAGAATGCTTAGGAGACCACATGAAGAATCTCCACATGGCAAAGTTAATAACAAAAAGACCATGTGAGAATAACAACACCAAATATATTGAGTAAGATGGCTAGATCAATGGCCTTCTACCACATGTTATAGAAGGGAAATTGGCGCAAATGGTTCCTAACGTTTCATTGTTGGCGGAATGGTCCCTAACCTATCCATTTATGTGCGCAATTGGTCCTTTTAGGTGCGCAAATGGTCCCTATCACTATTTTTTGTCTTTATTAGCAGGGATAAAATTATCAAGTCACATTTTTTTTCAACCTTTCAATTGGCGCAAATGGTCCCTAATCTTAAGAAATTTGCAATTAGATTCCTAACCTTTAAAAAAGTGAAAATGAGTCCAATTCTTTAATTTTTTTTTATTAAAAATTAAAAAAAAAAACTAACAAATTGATAATATACTAAATTATTTTGAATATTTTATGAACTATTATAAAAAAACCAAAATTAAAATTCATAATTATTAACAAATGTGCTAATTAAAATTATTTTATTATTATTAAGTAATCTTATTATTTAAAATTCAAATTTTAATTTTATCATTACAACAAAAGAAGAAAAATAAATTTGTCACAAAATTTTTTTTTACTTATGCTCAACCCAACTCGATTTTATACAGTCTCATATTTACTGGGTTAATTTAATCCGATTTTGAGCCACAAGGTTATTGGACCAGTCCTATTTGAAATTTTAATTAATTTTTATATTAAAAAAAAAAGGTTCCTACCCACCCCACCCAACCCAACCCAAAAATACGAGCAGAAGGGAGGAGATTTTTCCCCTCCCCGGTCGCCGGCGGTGGGGTGGGTGGGAACCTTTTTTTTTTTTTAATATAAAAATTAATTAAAATTTAAAATAGGACTGGTTCAGTAACCTTGTGGCTCTAAATCGGATTAGATTGACCCAGTAAATATGAGACTGTATAAAATCGAGTTGGATTGAGCATAAGTAAAAATTTTATTTGTGACAAATTTATTTTTCTACTTTTGTTGTAATGATAAAATTAAAGTTTGAATTTTAAATAATATGATTACTTAATAATAAAAAAATAATTTTAATTAGCACATTTGTTAATAATTATGAATTTTAATTTTGGTTATTTTATAATAGTTCATAAAATATTCAAAATAATTTAGTATATTATCAATTTGTTAGTTTTTTTTTTAATTTTTAATAAAAAAAATTAAAGTATCGGACTCATTTTCACTTTTTTAAAGGTTAGGAATCCAATTGCAAATTTCTTAAGATTAGGGACCATTTGCGCCAATTGAAAGGTTGAAAAAAAATGTGACTTGACAATTTTACCCCTGCTAATAAAGACAAAAAACAGTAATAGGAACCATTTGCGCACCTAAAAGGACCAATTGCGCACTTAAATGGATAGATTATGGACTATTTCGCAAAAAATGAAACGTTAGGGACCATTTACACCAATTTCCCTGTTATAGAATCTTCCAGAATTATGAGTCTTCCAATAAGTTGGCGACACGTGGCATGAAAAAGAAAAAAAGACCAAAAAGTCCAAAAGCTTGTAATACCTATAAATAACCTAAATTAAATCAAAGAAATGGGAGAACAATTATAAAACTTAGCCAAATTCTTGCTTCTTAAATTCTCAATCTTCAGACAGTAAATTATAAACTCTAGCCAACGGTAAATTATAAACCCTAGCTAATAAATCCTTGTCCACCTACTTGCTTGGATGAATAATTCAACCCTCTATAATTTGCCGGCCGAAGATGGAGAATTTGGCTACCACAACGCTCAATTATGACGTGGAACCACCTGACAATGGCATTCTTAGCCCAATTCATAGGATCGAGGACTAGAACTACCCAATGAACACCTTGTAAGAATATAGTAGGGCCGAAGTGGGACTCTTAAATTTTACTTCAACCACTTCAACAAACAAATTGTCGAAGTCGAAAAAATATCGGATGATGCTACTCTCATGGCAGTTCTATCAGGCTTAAAGAACCAAAACTAGGTTTTGGTGGTCGGTTCACAAAGACAGACCAAAAACCCTACCCTGAATTCTTAGCAATGGCCGAAAAGTACATCAATGCACAAGACGCCACTTCAAATCGAGAACACGAAAGACATGAAAAATGAGACGTTGGCTCGTACAAGGGAAAGGATAAACGAAAGGAGTATTCTAGAAAGAATTAGGGATCGTCGCGAAATAGACAAACACCATCCCTATGTTCAGGAATATCATCCATTGAACACATTACTGGAAAAAGTATTCATGCAAATCGAGGATGAGGAAATTCTGAGAAGGCCCCAACCACTGAAGAAAAACACTTCTCGCTTAAATCAAGGAAAGAATTGTCGAAACCACAGGTTATCCGGTCACAACACAGACAAGTGTCAAGATCTGAAAGAGAAAATCGAAATCCTGATTCGGTGAGGTTCGCCTCAAGGCAAAGAGACGAGCCTCGACCCCAACAGAGATGCAAAGGAAACACCATCCCTTTTCCGCATCAGCCAGTCGTCGGGATGAACCAAGTCCACGTCGAGATACAGATGATCGTTGGAGGAAATCAATATGACGGTAGATCTGGACGGGAAAGATGAAGATATGCAAGAGCCGCCAGAATCACACAATTCCAACCAACTTGGAAGAGACTTGGAGTAAACCTCAATTATGTTAGACGGGAAGATGACGATTACCTGGACTTCAGATAGGAAGAAGCCAAACATGTCTTACAGCCTCACTCAGATGCTCTAAACATTACCATGCTGGTAGTTGGGGCCAACATCCACAAGACCCTGGTAGAGTAGACAATGGGATCTCAGACAACATGTTAAATATATCTTCGAACACTGGACCGGATGGGAATTTCACAATTCGAACAATCACATTACTGGTTCCCAACAAATACACAGGCGTGCTTTACAAGACAAGATACATTGAAAACGAGTTAACAAGAAAATATTTCTTAAAACACGTTTACCCATTAGTAGTGACATACACGCAATATATTTGTGATAAGGAATTTATTAGCATTAAATCAATCAATCAAAATCATGAGTCTTACTACAGTAGACCCTATATCTGCAAAAGGATTGATATATGCATGTCAAATTCATATTTCACATGTTGATCAGGTTTGAGGTCATTCGTCCCCTTGACCCAGACACGAACTAATTCTTCTTGTTCAACACTTCCAATGCAACGTGGGCTCAGGGACGAGCCAGCAGCGAGTTCAAACATCTCAAAAATCAGCCCCTACCAAGGTTTGAGGTCACCAACTGGACCGGCTGTCCAGTTAAGGATCTTCTCACCCGGTTTCAGATATACACTCTTGTCATGGGGCAACTTACGAGCAAGTCCGTTCAGAATCTGATGGAAAGCGTCCCTCGGCTCAGCAGGTTGTGGGAATAACATTGCCTGCTTCATCGAAGGATTGCCAAGTAATCTCTGCTTCCTCAATATTTCGTCAATCGGAATTGAAGTGAGAATTGTATCCAAATTAGGAACATCCTTCTCAGCTACAAACACCCCAATATCTTCCCAGGGAATTGCATCAGCAAATGGCAAGACAATATCGTCCGCTATGATAACTGGGATGCAACCAAAAACGACTGCTTCAACCAATCTTGGACTCCATGGAGCCCATCCAAGTGGACACAAACAAAAAACAGCTCTCTGCATGTCTTCATAGTAGGTAGTTGGGTGCTCTGTTGAGATGTCAAATAGAGGATTGTTCTTAAAATTTTCCCATACCGATGCTCGTGCACCCCTGTAAAGTTTGAAACAGAAATATTTCAGACTTTAGATTTTTCCAATGTGTAGGTGGTCACTGGAGAATACATAAAAGTGAAATTTACAGCAATTTTGATTAGTGTGTGTGTTTGTGCTGTGATGCGGATGCGGCAAACTCTATACATGACAGAATTTTTTGATAGCTCCAAATCAATGGTTTTCCCGGAAAACCTAAATCAATAGTTGATATTTGATATACACATTTTTATTTAGCTTCAAGGGTCAAAATGTTTTAGAATAAACTCTAATCAACTTCGTTTGCAACAGCATTTAAACATTTGTAGGATGCTGGTCTAATAATATACCTCGCATAATAGCCACCTTCTGGGTCGTTTCCCACATCATAAAACAAACCACGGAAATAAACAAAGATGGAACGAGGAGTGCTAGGCGGGATGAAATGGGTTTGCATTTTCTGCGGAGGAGCATATGGAGGAATTGTGATTGAGCCATCCTTTAAGCAAACATGGTTCCGTTGTCCAAAAGTTTGAACCAAAGTAGCACGCTGGAGCAATGGAAGAATACCTCTTTCAATAGCTTTTTCTTCCTGCAATGAGCATGGTAAAATATAATGAGGCCAGACATTACCAAAGATTTCAATTTATTCTTACACACTATTGTTTCTACTACCTGCAGTATTGAGGAAATGATATGTACTTCAAAAGTGCATTTGGAGATTTTGTATTATGTGTGGGTAAAATGATTAAAGACAAACATCTTACTTGATAGTGAAAGCATGCGCCAAAATCGTGTGGCACAATGAAGAAATGATCAGCCCCCTCGGTTCTATTCCAGTATGGCCAGTTGGAAGAAATAAGCTGTATAGCACTCCTCATCATACGAGGTGATTTGAATGGTAAAGGGAGACCATTTGGTGTAAGATCGCAAGTCGCATACACAGGAGTATAGAACCAATCTGCTTCCTCAGGGTTAAGGGTTCGGACAGGGCTCGATAAAAGGAAGCGGTGCATGTAAATCTCAGCAGCAAACATGTGGGTGAGGCATCGTGGGTCCTTTTGGAGAATTTTTTTGTTGTATTTGCTGGGAAGTTCATAAACAAAAACTTTTAACCTTCCGACTGGATCATCTTCCAAAACATCACCAGCACTACCTAAAATTTCAAAAATACAAGCTATTGAATGACCTCATAGTTCGAAAATCTGAAAGTAAAGTTTATCAATCGACACAGTGTACGAGTTTTTGAAATCTCAAATAACCTAAAATGATAAAAACTCGATCAACTCCACGCCCATATTGTGTCACATTGTCCAATATAACTGAAATACTGTACTCAAGCTAACATACAGTAAAAAAGTTTAAACTATTTGATGGAAACAACTGCAAACACCTAGATATACTATAAGAATATTTTGTATCCCACACCAATCATTGAAAGATTATGTCCCAAAGTAAAATCATTTACATCAGAATATAACTCCTTCCACTTTGACACTTTCTAGGAAAATATATGAAGTTTTTAATTTAGTTATAAATATCAGTAATCTCTGAAGTTAAGAAATTTGTTAGGAGAACAAATTATGTTACTGATCTAAGATTCAACTTAGCAAGCAAGATGAAACCATGTTCAAGTGGACTAAACAGAATCAAAATAACTGAAATCTGAGTCATCACAAATTACCGACTTACTATAATGAAGCACAGGAATAATACTAGGGTCGTGATGGAATTAAGCAAGGGTTTTACCATTTTAGAATACAAAACCTATATATTCTCTTTGACGCATCTAGTGCATGAAAATGTAATTCAAGAAACGTGTACAAATTAGAATAGTCCTACAGTAGCATGCCCCATGTGTCCCAAAGGCATGTTTCAATCATGGTTTCTCACAACTCACTTTCAGCAAAAACTGTGATTTTTATTCAGTGCCTTTATCTTTTGTTTATTGGTTTCAAATTCACATGAATAAAGCAGTATATTAAGGCATGTTTGGTATACATTACTCAATAGAACTTCTTTTTCTACCTCAATACTGTCTAGTACTATTCAATCCTCCTTACCACACATGCTTTCAATACATGGGCCCATAAATGGACAGCTTTATGGAAAGGCCACTCAGAAGGCTCTGCACTGTTTTTGCTGCAATGGCTGTTAGGGTGAAGTAATGCTATATTTCCCGAAATTGATATGATAAGTGAGAGAGCTTCTCAATGTTTTTTCATACATTGTTTATCTTTATTTCTTTATTGTCTGTCAAAGGGATTCTCCATAGTAAAGTTCTAATAACATTGAAGGCAGAGGCGGATCCAGGATATGACAGAGAGGTGGGCTGGTTTTGGGGGTTCAGGGGTAGCACCCTCGAATTTTTTTTCTTCCTAAAATCACAATTACTTAACCAATTTTTATAAGAATCTAATTTTTTTTATAAGTCATAATCTTTAAAAAGTTTACAAAAAATTGTTAGAATTCTTCTATAATATAATCTATATCTATTTTATTAACAAAGCCTCTCTTAACAAAAATTGTTATATAAAAACATATAAAACTCTAAGCACATTTTTGTTTTTCTTTTTCTACTTATTGAAATTTGAAATAATTTCTCAAAATCAAGTAAACATCATTATTCATCACTCAAATACAGATCAAAATTCATATAAAATTATAATTTATAGATTATGAAATAAACAGAAAAATGGACAAAATATAAATAAATCCAATTGGATTTGGCTCTTTTGGAATTGGCCATTTAAGAAGTGGATTTTTTTTTTTAATGTGTAAATGATTTAAATTTTATTTAAGTGGGCTATTTTTTTGTTTGGGATAAGATGTATTTTAATATGTAAATGATTTAAATTTTAACTTAGCTCACTTAAGAAGTTGACTATTTTTTTGTTTGAGATGTGATGGATTTTAATGTATAAATGATTTAAATTTAAATTTTATTTTTTTTGGGATGTGATGAATTCTAATATGTAAATGATTTAAATTTTAATTTAGCCCACTTAAAAGTGAGCTATTTTTTTGTTTGGAATGTAATGGATTTTAATGTAAATGATTTAAATTTTTTTTGTCTACTTAAAAAGTGGGCTATTTTTTTGTTTGGATGTAATAAATTTTAATGTGTAAATAATTTAAATTTTTTTAGCCTACTTTTTTTGTTTGAGCTGAACTATTGTTTAAAACAAAAAAAAAAAAAATTACTCAAAAAAATACCAATTGGGCCAGGGCTCCACTGGGCTGAAGCACAACTATGAAACACCGATACCTTCCTGACGCCGGCGAGTCGGTGTCCGATGCGTGTCGGACACCGACACGCCATGGATACGGCCCGGAGTTGCAATGTGTCATGTCTTCATATTCTCAGACCATTTCAGCCATTGGACACTCGAAAACACGCCTTCCGACACTCCTCCCGACACGCCGGACTTAGAGAATGGGAAGAAATTACTAAAAAAAAAAAAAAAAAAAAAAAAACTTAACCTTTTTTTCAATGTTTGACTGCAAATTAATATGAACTCTCTTGATTCAACTTGTAATTCATCACAACTTATCAACGATTTCCGGCAGCCATCGTTTTTGTCAAAGAGAAGCTGCGGACTGGAGGTGGCTCACAGAAATGGTTCACATAAATGGTTTGCCCTAATTTTAGGATTGTGAAGACTGAAGACGTTTTCATTTATTGGGCCAGCTTTTGTAATGTTTTGTTTGAATGGCCCACACGCTTTTTATTTGGAAAGTGGAAACTGAAATGCTTTTGTTTATATATATAATATATATATATAAAGTGGTCAAATGAGATTTTAAAAGTCAACTACCCACTTATCTTCTCCAAGAAGAAAGTCTATATAAATATAAGTCAGCCAAACAAAATCCATTTCATTTCATTTTCATCACATTCTGGAAAGTGGAAACGTCCGACTGAGCACTGATCACAACCCATTCCAAATCAATACATTTTTCTTCATTGCTTGTACTACTCTTCATAAATATCGGGTAATATTATTCTTTATTTGAGTTTTTTGGATTTTTTTTATCTTTTGAAATTATGAGTAACACTTATACCATAGATGATTTATCCAAACCTCTTTGGAAATTTGTAACAAAACTTGATAAATTGAATGAAGGGGTGGTAATGTACTTTGGCAATGTAATTTTTGTAATACAACTAAGAATAGTTCATATACTCGGGTTAGGTCACATTTGTTAAAAATGCTGGGTTATGGTATTGGGGCTTGTCCTAATGTAACACAAAGAGATATGAATGAAATGCAAAAATTAGAAGATGAGGCTACGTTGAGAATGAAACAAAAAGAACCGAAAAAAGTACCATTGCCATCGGAGGGTTATACGACTTCAACGGATTGTTATGTATTGGGGGAAAAGAAAAAAAAGGATAGTGCAATTGAAAAAGCCTTTAATATGACACCCCTTGATCAATTAGATTCTGAAATTGCAAAAATGTATTATTTAAGTGGTTTTCTCTTTACTCTTGCAAGAAATCCCTATTATATTAGTTTTTATACTTTAGCTCCGAATAGTCGATTGTCGGGATATAAGCCTCCCGGTTACAATAGGTTGAGAACTACCCTTTTTCAAAAAGAGAGAAGAAATGTTGAAAGATTACTACAACCTATTAAGAGCACATGGGCGGAGAAAGGAGTGACTATTGTGAGTGATGGTTGGAGTGACCCACAAAGAAGACCACTAATTAATTTCATGACGGTGACTGAAAGTGGACCTATGTTTTTAAGGGCGGTTGATTGCTCGGGTGAAATCAAGGATAAATATTTTATAGCTAACTTGATGAAAGAGGTTATAGAGGAAGTTGGTCGGGAAAAAATTGTTCAAGTTATTACCGATAATGTTGCAAATTGTAAAGGTGCGGGACATATAATTGAATCGGACTATCCTCACATTTTTTGGACACCATATGTTGTACACACTCTTAACCTTGTTTTGAAAAATATTTGTGCGGTAAAGAATGTTGAGGATAACTTGATTACTTTAGAAGAATGTAGTTGGATCACTCATCTTTATAAAGAAGTAATGGCCATTAAAAATTTTATCATAAACCATTCTATGAGAAGGGCAATGTTTAATGAATTTGTGCCCTTGAAGTTGTTATCCGTGGTCGATACGCGATTTGCTTCAATTATTGTTATGATGAAAAGATTTAAGCTTATCGAGCGTGGGCTTTAAAATATGGTTATTGATGAAAAATGGTCAATTTATCAGGAAGATGATGTGCAAAGGGCAAGTTTTGTGAAGTTGAAATTACTTGATGATCTTTGGTAGGACTCTATAGATTATGTTCTTTCTTTCACTTCGTCTATATATGACATGATTAGATTTTGTGATACAGATAAACATTGTCTTCACTTGATCTATGACATGTGGGATACAATAATAGAGAAAGTGAAAGGAGTGATTTATAGGCATGAAGGAAAGCGTCAAGAAGATGTATCATCATTTTATAATGTCATCTACAAAATACTTGTTGATCGTTGGAACAAGAATAACACTCGTCTTCATTGCTTGTCTCATTCTCTAAATCCGAGGTAATTTTAATTTATATAATTATTATCTATTTACAGTTTTCTATTCATTATATTTCTAGAAAGTTACTAATTATTATTTGTGTTTTTTTGAAGGTACTATAGTGCGGAATGGCTTAATAAAGATCCTACTCGTGTTCTTCCACATAGAGATTCCGAAGTTTCTCGAAAAAGAATAAAATATTTCAAAAGATACTTGTTGTCAAATGAGGAACGCACTAGAGTAAATATGGAGTATTCAAAATTCTCGACAATGGAAGAAGACTTTGGTGATATTGATTCTATCCATGATCGTTACAACTTAGATCCAAAGACTTGGTGGGTCATTCATGGCGCGTGTGCACCCAATCTTCAAACTTTTGCCTTGAAGTTGTTGGCGCAACCATCTTCTTCATCTTGTTGTGAACGAAATTGGAGTACTTATTCTTTTTTGCACTCTCTTAAACGGAATAAGTTAACTCCAAAACGTGCCGAAGATTTAGTGTTCGTTCATAGCAATCTTCGCCTCTTGTCAAGGAAGAGCCCACAATATTTACAAGGAGCAATTAAGATGTGGGATATCGGTGGTGATGCATTTGATTCTTTTGAAGATGTTGGTGCACTTGAAGTCGCCAATTTATTTCTTGATGAACCTGAGTTAGAGGCTATGGTGATTACCGATGATGGAGATGAAAATGTTGAAGATGAATGATTAAATTTATTTCATATTTTTTTGTTGAACTCATGCTACGAGAAAACATGTATAAAGTTAATTATGTCAACTTTGATTTATATATATATATATGGCTATTAGTTTTTTATGCAACAATTATACAAAATTTTATTTGGTTACACAAAAAAATTAAAAAAAAAAAATTAAATAATTAATGATCGTGTCATGTCGCAATTTTTTTCAAAAATCACGTGTCGGCGTGTCGGACACGTATCGTGTCGGACACTCGTGTCCGTGTCGGTGCTTCATAGAAGCACAATACAGCCCACCCTTGGATCCGCCACTGATTGAAGGCAAAGAAACTAGACATGAAAGCAAACTCCCATAACTGCCCTGGAGAATATATCAGCTTTACATCACATGCTTTCATTTAATAACTATACGAGTACGCCATACCACATACCCAATATTGATCTAGAAACCTTGCACCTTCACAGCTCCATCAGTGAGACCAATATATGTTGAGAAAAAAGTTCAGGTTTGATGCTTCTTAAAGCCAACAATGCCTCAAAAGCTTATCTTGATTCTAAGACATTTAGTCAAATAGCCTTAATTTTAACTTAAGGTTCTTCTCAACTTCCATTTAATGTTTCATAGTTTCAACCAAAATATGGCTAGCATAGTGGCTGGAGTAACCACCTTCAAGTGGAGTTTTAATAGTGCAAGGTTAACAGGCAACAGTTTCAACATCTTCAAAATGGCAGGCAAGAGGTTCCTTCACTGTTAATTTTACCAAGCATCATAAGATACATATTAAACTTTATGATCAAAATAGTTCAGCTAACAACAAAAAACTAATCATCCACTACAGTAGTTCTCTCCCTCCTAGGAACCTAAAATAAAACACGCTGCCAAAAGCTTCCAAGATTGCTGAACAATTGGCACTAGGAACATGAAATCCATGTTTTAAGATGAAAATTTTTTAGTTCCTGAGCTGAAGTTTTTGACCTCAGGACTGAAAAATAACGGCGAGTGCCAGTTTTCCCAATAGTCAATAGCTATTGACACTCTGGTAATTTCGCTTTTTATACAAATTCCTCCTCAACATGACAAAACAGTACAAGATACTTCATTTCTTTCAAGTGAAGACATCTTTATATTCCGGACAATAGCATATAATCCCAACTTTTCCTACAATCTGCCTTTCACTAAAAAATCACAATTCTTAGATTTGGAACACACATATCACCTTTATATGCACTTAAACAAACACCATATACGTAAATTAGACCCCACCCCAGACTGTCCTAAAAAATCTCAAACCAAAAATTCAGTTTAAAGAGGAGCAAGAATTATCAGCAGGCGGTGGTATATGGGGCTTATTAAGAGCTCTACAAAGATGCGCATAGATATTAATACTGCCAACTTATGATGTATGGTAATTTCCTATACTGCAAATTCAATCCCGACAAAAATTATGGTTAAGCAAGTAGAAGATTCAGCTATTCCCACAGGTATCATAAATCACCACTTTATTGCCATCTGCTAACTCATCTTGTGTTTTGCAATTGGAATAGAAATGTCAAAATTTTGTGGTTGTGGTTCATCGTGGTCAGTTTAAAAAATCAAATTTACCACTGAATGAAGAAATCGTCTTTGTATTCGTTGTAGAGATTGTACAAGAAATTATATCATGTTTAAGACACAGTACTTGAACAGCAGACAGATCAAGAAGTGACATCATCTAGTGATTCACTATGGTAATTGTATCCGGTGAAAAGTAGAATGGATAAACGACACGTGATCTTGCTAGAATTATATCCAAGTTGAATATTGTTTTCCAATCCAATCAAGCAAACCATCATTACTGCCTCTAGTTAAAATATGAATAACAGACTCTAATTACCACACAATTCATTTCAGTAAACCAGCTGATGACTTTCACAAAGTATAATCAATCCTCGCGACGGCCCACATCACACAGAACCCTAACTTGCATTCCCAGGTCAAACCCAGATATGAAATCACAAATACCAAAATCCTAATTTGCCCAAATCAAATCAATCAACAAAGTGAACCCAAAATAAACCACTAAAATTCCAGCCAAAAACTAATAAATAATATGAAATATCATCCAGTTGAGATGAATATAAAGAAAGACGAAAGGTGAACACAAAAAAGTTTTTACCTGAGATTCTCTCCGTTTGTTGGGTTCTATGGACCTTGGAAGCTTCAATCCTCAAACAAAATGCAAAATAAAGAACCACAGGAAGAACCCATCTCCAGCTCCTCATTTTCGGACTCTCCACTCTCCCTCTCTCCACTAAATCAACCCAAGATCAAGAAAAACCAAAACCTTATTATAAAGGCTAGACCACAAGAAACAAATATGGAAACTTACTTTTACTTGACAACAAATTGGGTAGAAAAAAAGCAGAGATTTATAGTTGAAATGTCACTAGACAAAGTAGTTGCAAGAAATACATTTCTTGCAAACTGGAAGTTCGTAAGACATCACAAAGAAAATGAAACACAATGTCTTCTTTTATCACACAATGAAAAATCAAAAATATGCTTGAAGAAACAGGGAAAGCTCCAGGAGGGAGATGGTATGGTATAGTTTGGTCGGGGTTGGCTGTCAAGTAGCTGCAAGAAACAATTTTTTTCTGGAAATTGCGTAACAGTACTAAAACCTACTATACAGGGACACAGATTTTTTTACATATAAGTGCAAAAGGGAATCTGATTTGTATATTCGATGGGAGGAGGTTTTCATCTTCAATGGTTTGATGACAGGTCGATCTCAATCAAACTAAAGTTGGCTGCCTGTTATTAGTTTTTAATAGCAAATTCAGCTACTAGAAATAGATTTTTATTTTATTTTTTTCCCTTAAAAATGGCAACCACAAATTCTGATCAACTCGTGGCCAGTTCATTCTGTTCACGGTTGATCGACTTTCATCGCATTTTTCATGTTTACATTTTTTAACATATAACCGAAACCATATCAGGTTCAGTTTTTGAGTTTTTCCAGTTGAACCAAGTCTGCCAAAACTAATTTTGGGCATGTTTGACAAATTTTTGATAAAATTTTTAGTAGATTTTGATAAAAATTTAAAATATAGATTTGAAAAATTGATAAAAGTCGTGGATCTCACGTAATATATTGCATTAGTAGTTACTCAAGTTTTATACTAATGGTCACTCTATTAAAATTATTAACTTTAAATCTTACGTAGCACCGATAAATGTCAGAGCGTTATATATTATGCCACGTTAGTTGGGCAATTGTCCTAGTGGTCACTGAAGTTTGGAGAAAATTTAAAAATGATCATTTAAGTAATTTTCTTATCGTATTAGTTATTGAAGTTTCTAACGCACAAAATAGTCACTTGGTTAAAGACATTAACGTTATACCCTATTTCATCTCCAATTTACTGATTACTTTAATTTCGTTCTCAATTTTTCCAATTCACTTTGATATATCTCCATTAAGAAATATATTAGATATTGTTTTACAAATTTGTATTTCATCGTATCATTCTTCTTTTATTCACCTAATTTCTTTTAATTTAAGGTTCTACAACCCCAAAAAATGGAAATACAATTCAATTCACGAGCTTTTTGTTGTTTCTAGGTGTCACTGGGGACAAGCTGTACAACGAAGACTTCATAAATGAAGCTAATCCATATCATGGATTCTTGGGATGCGCAAACTTCGAAGTATGATCAATGTAGTAATGGGGTCCATAGTATTAACGAAATTTAAGTTTCAGGAGTGTATTAAATTTAGGAGTGAATTAAATTTGCATATAAGTGTATCAAAAACAAGGTTGTATACTTAAAACATTTTCATGATCAATAGTTAAGATTACACTCGACTGTGATTTAATAATTATTGTGCGATTTTTGGGTCGATCCTCCAATGCCACTTCAAGCGAAAGAGTTAATATCTAGTTTTCTTAGAAATAACGAATAGGTTGAAAACAAACGAAAGGGATTTGAAAACGAAGGGTGGCAGCTTGAAAAGAAACCGTTGAAAGTTGAATGAAATTTTGAATTTGTAGTATTTGTGTTTATTGCAATTGTCTCGTATCTAGTTGTAATCATTTGCAGTTGAGGGCTATTTTAGTTCATTGTTTTTTCCTTGTAATACTTGTTGTGGGTAGATAAGTAATTACTACTATAAGAAAAATTAATCTGACAGACATAACGTACTATATAACATCATTTGTGTCCACTTAACCATAACCATTTGACAACGCTACATAGGAATTAACATTGATAGTATTCATTAGTGTAACTTTTAAGAACTTTAATAACTAAAAAAATACTTCAATGACCATTTTAAAATTTATTTTAAACTTTAGTTACCATTGACATAATTACCCTTGATTTTTAGACGAGCTAATGCACATAATATCATAACTAGAAATATCACCCCACTCGTTTTGAATAAAACCACGTAACACCTAAAAAGTATTGTTCTAAAAAGTTCGCATAAGCCTCGCCTAAATTTCGCTTAGACTTGAAACTCGACCTTCACGCCTAGCCACGCATCACGCATTGCCCTCGCCTTGCCTTTATCTCGCTCTCGCTTAGGACTCGTCTAGGCCCAAAAAACTTAAAGCTCGGCATCCACGCCTAGTCATGCTTTACACTTTTTAGAACATTGCTAAAAAGACACTTACCATTAAAGATGAACGTAATGGCTAAGCGTGATAATAATAAAATTATAGAAACTTTGTAGCATAGCTGATGTGTAGGGGTTACAACAATAAAATTATAGAAATTTTGTACAAGAAAAGACTCGTGGTAATTCTTAAAATAGAAGAAAATTTTATATTATTAATTATCAAGCATACTTCTACAATTATCGTATGAGTAACTATATATTGACAATGCAGTTTCTGTTTATCGTACTATATTTTAATTTTATTGAAGATCTTTAATTTTTGTTCATTGTCACACTTGTATTTTTTTTTTTTTGTCGTACTCTTATTGTTAACCTTGTATTAATTAGAATATCTTGTCTTTATTACAGTTTCTGTAAAAATATTATGTTAATGTGCTTTTAAATGATACTATCTGCAACACTCTTAATAGGGATGGTTGTAGTTGTCGTTCTCAATATATATTGGAGACAGATAGCTATTAGGGACGGTTTTGAACCAAACCGTCCCCAATGGTCAATTTTTTTGTAGTGTAAATATTTTGTCGATTTTTTTTTTTTAGCTTATTTGAAGATATGAAGAGAAAATAAGTCTTTTTATGTATTTCTAACGGATTTTTGAATAAAAATCATCATTAACGACAAGATGTGTTAATTAATGAAATATCGATAACAAGAATACAAAAAAAAAAAAAATTAAAGATATAAATATGATAATGAACGTATATATCGAGAACCTTCAATGCAATAACTACCATTGTCATGTATTACTACAAAAATTTGCTCCTTTTTACATTTTTTTGGTAATTATAGAAAGCATATAAAGTTATATGATCACCATTTACTTACAAGTCATGCGTGTACTTTACAAGCTCGTGAATATTATTTGTTTCTTTTTATGTTCAATAAATGATATTTGTTATCGATTTCTTGTTTTGATATCTTTTAAACGAATCTTAATAAAATAAAAATGTCAATGATATAGCTATAAACTAAATCGAATATATTCAAATACACTTAATTGTATCATTCCTTACTAGAATACGAAAACGTGACAAATTAAGAATATTATTAAAATCTATAAATGGAATTACACTATGAAATAAACACAATTGAGGTGTACCTTTTCTTCTTTTGTGTCCAACTTACTTCATTTAGATAATTTTAGTATACATAACTATCAAAATATAAGCTTGGAAATGGTGAATAAGATTATCAATTCACGGTCTTTTAATAAATATTGATAAATATGCACTTAATTTTAATTAGAGAAAATTACAATTAGATTCATAATCTTTGCAAAATGCACAAATACGTCCGATACATTTTTTAAATAATATTTAACTTAGCATATTTTATTATTATAATCGTGTCAATTAAACTTGTTCATAAGAGAAAAATGTAAAATTATTGTGCTTTTAAGTATATGTAATTGTTATGTGATGTGTAAAAAACTTAAATAAAAATTAAGTTAAATAAATAACAAAATGGCATATATAATTTTATGAAATTGAACTAATCTTATTATATTTTTTTAATATAAAATTATTAATAAAAATTAATTTACACATTGTATTTTTTTTTTAAATTTTTGAACGATAAATTAAAATATAAAGAATATAGTTGGAACTCTAATATTTGTAATTAATAAACGAATAGTTCAATTAAATAAAAGTATTTGAGCATGAAATTTGTGACAAATTTACTTTTCTTTTAACAATAAAATAAAATTTTAACTTTTAAATAATGTAATTAATTAATAAAAAATTATTTAACATGTTTGTTAATAATTACGAGCTTAAATTTTAATTATGTTATAATAGTTCGTAAAATATACAAAATAATTTAATATATTATCAATTTTGCCAATAGAGTGTTGATTCAAAAAAAAATCGTTAGTTTTTTTTAATTTTTATAAAAATAAAAGTATCGGACTCAATTATGTTTTTTACAAATGTTAGCAACCCAATTGTAATTTTTTTTTTTTTTTTTTATTAAAAGGGTATATTGATCTTTTTCATCACATAAGACCAATTGGGTACCAAAATACATAGATTAGAGACTTTTATGTCAAAAAATAGACATTAGAGACCAAAGATGAGTGACTTTTTGCACTAATTTTCCTTTTATATTGTATTGTTACTATATAAAATTAATTATCATTATCATTTATTATTTCCTAATTTATGCTTCCTCCTACGCATTGAATGCTCTAAATCAAATCCAATTTAATTTTAAATTCTATATAGTAAGATCATGCGCTTCTTATTTATTTATTAAATAAGAAAATTTCATATTTTTATAATAATCTCTTTTGTTTAATCTTCCATTAGTTTTTTTTTTTCAAATTGATTTTTCTCAAATTGTAAGATGGTTACAATATGTAGTGGTAGCAAATCAAAATCGAAAAATAAAATTGTATGCACCATTTTCATCGTGAAGAAAAATCATCGGATCAATAGAGTTTGACTACTATTCATAGTTATTGCATTATGCTATGATGTATAGTGATATATAATTATCTCGATTGACACAAAAACGTAGTTGAACATTATATTTGTGTATATGGGTTTTGTTTTCCTCGACCTAGTGGGGAGCTTATTTTGTCCATTTGGAGTGTTCAAATGAGATTGGAGGAAGAAAAAGTGAAAAAGTGAACTACGTTTTCCTCTTCCTAAACTCTCCACTAGATGGAGGAGAACAGCTCTAATACAAGTATACGATGTTTCAAGTTGTTACTCCAAATTAGTTATTGGTAATTGTTACTGCATTTTTGTAACAAATGTTGATGTGTTACTTTGTGTTGCTCTAGGTTGTTACTTTAAATTAGTCTTCTTATGAAATCGCATTTTGTTTATATTATATGTTGAAAAAATGGTTGAAAAAATGTCAAGTCTCGATTATGATAATCATCTGAGAAGTTCGTAGATTGCAATACGTAATTACGTGCACTAGATGTTCAATAATATTGTGTTTTCTTTGTAGTAAGTTTCCTTGCAATTGTTTTCTATAAATTATGAAAATAGTGTCGGAGAAGAAATAGATACGCAACGTTAAATTTGTTGATTACATTAGGAGAATTTGAATTTCGAAAATAAGATTGAGAGAAATTTTTGAATAAGATTTTCCATTGGAACAACTATATTGATTTTCAAGCAGATAATATTATATAAATAACATAGCTTTTAGATGTCCAATATTTTTTAATTGATACAATCATAAATTAAAATTTTTTTATTATTTTATACAAGTCAAATATATTTCAATTTCTATCCAAAAACTAACGTATATTTGTAAATTTTCCTATAAGAAATTTTAGTGTATGTTTGGTGGAGTTTAAAAATAGTTTTTCAGAAGATTTTGAAAAAAGTTGATGAAATGTGTAATTAAAAAAAATTTATAAAAATTGTGGGTCTCACGAAATATGTAGTTAAAAATGAGTTTGAAAAAAAAATTAAAAAAAAAAAAAACTCAACTAAACATGCTCTTAGTATTTTACTAAAATTATGAATAACATTTCCGTATTCAAGTTGATTCAATTTTATCTTTTTCTCAATACTAGTTGTGACACGTGCGTTGCACGTTTGGTAGCCGTAATTGAACAGCATTGCAAAATTTAGGAAACAAACTAATAAACAATCAAAGTGTTGGGTGATGTAAATACTAATTACTAAAAATATATAGAAAAATGAATTAGACAAAAAACTATAGCTCGCCCCAAGAATAATTTGTCCAAAGTCAGCCTCTTTAAGCAAAAAATTATTTTACAATATTTCAATAATTTATTATCCAATTAAATGTACCAGCAAACCTGTACATTTGCTCTATCATGCTATTGCATCTTTCTGGCATTTGAGATGGATAATTTCTGTTTTATTCCTTTGATTTTCTGTAATGCAATCAATATTTGACAACTTCATAAAAGGAAACCACGATCCCGACTGAAGGGCCAGCTCGAGCAACTCGTAGACCGACTCCACTATTCAAACCTCCATCCCTGATTCACTAACACAAGAATTAGTTTAGAAGCTATAAGAAAGGCTCAGGCTCGACAAAACTTGTACGTTTGTGAAGGGTTACATTTTGATGAAACTATATGATTGCGTTATAATGGAAACTAAACCAAGAATGTGGAAAATAAGGAGACAATTTATTTCCTTGTGACCTAATTACCATGTAGAAACTTTCAATAGGCTCCTCTACCAAAAGCATGCATATAAATGGATATACCAGGTGGCCACTCCATTCACATTAGGCAATACGTCCATAAAATACAGAAACGGTCATCTTTTGAAAATTCCAATGGTAATTAATGAAAATCTCTATTTGCTAACACATAGCACCAATTAAGGTCCGCACTAATCTTTCTGTCGACCAAGGAGAAAGGGTAAAAGAAAGAAAGAAAGCCAAAGACACAAATAGCAAGAAACTCGACCAGGAATAAATAATGGCAAACAAACAACATTGCTAAGAACCAAACATTTGGGGTCTATTACATCAAACAGTTAATAGAATAACAAGAATAAGCATTAACTAAAAATCAAGACAGTAATGACCATGACAAAGGGTTTCTTTTCTGGTCATGCATCAATTCATGACGCTAACCCTTGTGCACATTTCAAAAAGACACTTGGATCGAACTGCATACAAAGGGTGGAAGATGAAAATGTTTTTTCACATGACATTTTCACAGAGGATAGGCACTATATATGCTTCGATAATTGTGTATAGGTCTAGCATCCATGAGAACCCAAAGGCTAACTACCATCTAAAGCTTCTTGTCAAGCGAATATACGAAACGATAATCTTATAGATTCACATAAACAGAGAGGCAGAAGCAGAAAGATTACAGTTCTTGATGCATACCTCCAGATATCAATCAATGTTTGGCTTGTTGTCATTGTCAAAGCCCGCATGCGGTCACTTTCGCTTTGATTCAATTTCTGTTGTTACGATGCTTTTATTTCTGATCATTAATGTTCTCATCTTGGTTTGTTCATGGCATTACGCTGTATTTTTATCTTACTTGTGATTGTAAGTGGTTTCTGGATAGACTTGACACCTTTTTTTTAAAACTTCTTTCCTATTATATACTTCCCAATAACATCTGATTACAACTTGGCAATAAACAATCTGACCATCATGACGTGAAGGCACTCGACGACCTCTATCTTTCTGACATGTCTTTCTAAACCTAAAATAAACAAGTAAACAAAAACAGTGGTAATTCAGGCTATCATTAATCTAATTACATAAACAATCAGAAGCATATATATGACTCCAATGCATCTGGTACATATTTTTCAGTTCTTTTGTCAGTTATTATGCTAATGCACAAGACATAGTTTGTTGTGTGTACTTAACTGGAATGCTATTAGGATACAATGTCTTAAGGATGTTGAGGAGACAAATTAAAAATCTAGTGTTTCTTTTCAATCAAATAATACTTGATAGTCCAAGACTAATTAGACCCAACATTATTTCATACTATTAGTTGTTCTTGCGTCTCTATCACAGCATGGAGATATCATTAGCAGCAACCACAAGACTATTATAACAAGAAAAAATACCAACATCTATTGTTGGAGACACGGAAGTTTACCACTCGAAATGGTGTTCCTGGTACACAACACCACAGAGGAAATAATGTAGATAAAGTCTGCCCCTAGATTTATTTAGAATGAGACTCACTTAGTAATGTTGTTATCTGTTGTGTACAAGAAAAATAGAAATTAATCATCAAGCTCTTGCACATAATTCCTTAAACAAATTTGTTAATTCTTAAAAAAAAGAAATTAATTACCTGAGAGTGGGCTTCTCCTTCAAGCTGCATGATAACAGAAAATGAAAGTAAATATATAAGCCACATTTCAACCACCACTTGAATCAAAAAATTTAAAAGTGGAAGACAAATTTCCATTTAAATCTCTCTACACAAAAATATGAATACAAAATAAAAAATAAAATAAAAGAAACGTACCCCTTCTGGCTATCACATCTCTGATTAAAGGAAATAAAAATAAATTTAAAAAATTTCGAAGATGAAATAAAAACGTTTCCAGCTCTATAAAATCCATTAAAGCAAATAAATTAATGAATCAAGAACAATTCTTTAATAACCTATTTTTTATCCAGAAAACCAGGTATTAAAACATATTTGAATATAAATCGAGAACATATCACAAAAGATTTCAGAGATAGCTTTGCGAAGAAAAACTATATTAAAAGCATTGTATCAGTTTTTGGGTAAGAAATAAATTATTAGACAAACATCAAAGAAGATACAGGCACCAACACAACAATAAGAAGCATACAGGCCGGAAAACGGGACCATCAATAAAACAGAATGAATAGAAATAAAATGAAAAACTGAATAGAAAAATGTAAAATCCTAAATCACATAAAATTGCAAAGACGTAACACATTAAATAGGACGGGTGAATGGAATCGCAGCACACTTAAAGTACATTAATCTATCAACAAATGAAAACGAAAATTGCTAAAGAATATTAGAAATTGAAAATTCCTAAAGTAGATTAGGCAACAATATAAATACTGAGGGGATGTGCTAATGACATTACAAGAATAGCTTGTATTTGAAAAAGTTCATTATACAGATGTCCATAATAGTAGTTATGGTTTCACAAGTTCCTTACCAGATTGATGCCAAAGGCAATGAAAGATTATTTGTTTTGTCTGAAGGTGACCAAGTTCTGGAAAGGTCTAAACTCCATTGTAGAAGCTCAGCATAAGTCGACTCCTCAAAATGTGCTTGAATTACTGCACAAAGGAATTGGTTTAGACACTACTCCACCCACTGTCAAAGTTTTCATTTTCATCTCCTACAAATTCAACTAAGAAGGCAACTTTTGAATGGACTGTTAAGCAGTTAGGCATGCATGTGGAAAACATGGAAAGAAGCTACACCATTCGTGAAATAAAACCATTCAATTCAAAGAATAGAAAAAGTGGGGTTTTGATCAGTAAAAATGGAGACAATACAATTAAAGTACATAGAAAGAGAGCTCCATAAGTGATAATTCCAATGTGTCCTTGTTATTATGAGAGTGCTGGAGGTGTGGAAGTGATGTACAAAGGTTCCGAAGTTTTATTTGACCAAATTCTTGAAGAGGCGTGGCAGAAAATGACCTAAGATGTATAGCTTTTGCGCACAGGAAAACATAAAAAAAAAAAAAAAGAGATTACTTCACTTCCGCTCGCCAACAGCTGATTCTATTAGGCCTTGTGGGACTGACAAATGCTCGTCAAAGTGGGATAAGAGGAACAATGGAAGATTGCCACAGAGCTGGAATCAACGTCAAATTGATCACTCGAGACAACAAAGTAACTACCTGAATCATGGACACTAAGTGTGGAATAATCGAGCTTGATTACCAATCTGGTGAATTGATAAAGGGTGAGGAATTCCGAAAGTTTAGTTCAGAAGAGAGAATGAAGAAGGGACAAAATATTAGAGTGCTTGCAAAAAAAAAAAAAAAAATTCTAGAGCAGCACATATTTTAAAGGAAAAAAAAAATCCAGGTAGTGAACAAGAAAACAACCAAAAAAGGGAAAAAAAATAAATAAATAACCAAACCAAAAAAAAAAAAAAACAAATCCATAACCCTTTGGGTCCGGCCAGATCTGGGTTGGGAGAACACACCGAGAGATTTGCTTATACAAAACGGACAGACCAAAAGAAGTTCCAGAGCATCACATATGGTAAACAAAAAAATTAGACAGTAAAAAAAAAAAAACTGGAAAAGGAAAAAAAAAATACAAACAACTTTAAAAAAAAAAACAACATAAATGTATAACCATTCGATTCCAGAAAGATCTGGGTGGAAAGAACATATTAAAGTCCGAACATCTGGGCGAGTTCACTTGTATTCAATACCACAAAGTAGGAAAATGAAAAGAAAATAAAGGGACGACAGTAGGCTTACAGATGCAGACGGACTGAGGTCGACGATGGATATGTAATTCCGGATCTGTGCGTGGATGGATATGCGCGCAGCGGCGCAGGAGCTAGCTTAGGGTTTGGAAGTTTCATAGTACGGGTGTTCAGACGGAAATGGGAAAACAGGATATTTGTGTGGGTCAATGGACGACGCCGTTTTGTGGGGCAGGAATATTTTTTTAAAAAAATAAAACGGCGTCGTTTTGTAAATGACAAAAACGACGCCGTTTTGGGCGTTGGATGAATAGTGGCAGCAAACCCACTCTTATATGTTATTAGGAAAAGACGGTTGAACAATTTTAAAAAAGGTATCAACAACAACTAGTTTAACTACTAAATAACTTATGAATATTAGATATAATAATCAACAAATGGTCTCATATGTCTTTTGTTTTAATCATGTCAAAATTACATTCAATCTATTACATCAAAAACAATATGAAATATTTATATTCTTTTTTGATCAAATATTTTTATAGAAGTATTTGTACTTACTCTACCAGCATAACCAAAAGTGGGTTTCAAGTTTTAATCAAATTTTGTACAAACATATTTTCTATTTTTTTTTTCAATACACCATTACATCTCAGTGTGGTTGTCCGGCCTTTACGAAGAAAAGATTTGGTGGTTCGGATACCCCAATCATATATAAATAACTTATAAAAAATACAAGGAAAAGTAGCATAAAATCTGACTTCAATCATAAAAGCTAAAGCAAACAAATAAATGAATAAATAATAAAGCAATAAATAATGAGGTACTATTTCCTAAACAAATAGTCTTAAAAAATTCTATAGACCCATAATTGTAGGAAGCATATGTCTATCTACATGAACTAAGCTGCGATAACATCGCGGTAAGTCTTGAGCGTTGTTCTCGAAATAGCAACGACAATCCCAATCCTCTGAAACAAGTAAGTCAGCCACCTAATTGCCCAGACAATGAGATGTTTAATGTGGCGAAAAGTGGCATGAATAGACCAATATCCTTCACCTCTGGTGATGCAGTGAATGACCAAAGTAGACTCGGACTCAATCCATAAATCTGAGAGCACAATTCTACAACATGTTTTCCATTCAAGTGCAAAATATACAAACACTCTTGACAAATTGACTGTTGCAAATTTTAACCTTTTAAAATTTTTAGAACTATATAGTATTTATTTATCAGTTTTCCAAATTTTTTTCGAGTTCCTTGAAAATGGGTTCAAAATTATAGAAATTTAAAACTTACAAAGATGAGGAAAGTGAAAGAAACTCGGATTATATGAATAAGTAATGAAGAAAATAAGTGAATGTGGACATAATCTTGTGCTCCCCCTCACCACGAACATTAACACCAGACATGATAACATTCAAATAACCACCTAAGGCAGCCTGATTACATAAATTAAGAGAAACATTCTATTGTGAGAACCAGAAATGTGACAAGACTAGAAAAGATTAACTTAAAGTATCTACCCTATATCTTTCAGCATTTGGATGCACTGGGAACAAACGCATGATGACGTCTCGGGGTTAAACCACATATCATAAACCGAGACTTATAAAATCAAATAATATATATATTGATCCACATTCAGTACATGAAATCATTTTGCACAATTTAAGCAAATTCTTTGAAGGAAAAAAAAATACTAGAGAGTGTGCAGCATATATAGTCACACTGTATTGGAATCATGTTGTAGCTATCCAGCATAAAATAACTTACAAGCTATTACTAAATAACCTAAATAACCATAATAAACTATTTCACAAGTTATTACTAAATAACCTAAAGAATGATCACACTTTATGTACAACAAGAGTGAAGGTCTAATACTTCACCTAAAATATTAAAATACAAAGCCTGACATCATATTCCTTTCCAACAAGTACAAACATTAAATTGTATTGATAGAAATCATTGCTTAAAAACATGGCACAAATTGAAAGAAAATATAAAAAGGTACAAGAAAAGTAAGAACAATCAATCATCTCTAAATTCCAAAACATAAACTGAAAATAGAGTTCTATAATATAGTAACATCTGTTGACCTATGGTTAACTTTAAACCTTAATGTTTTGATTATTACAAATAAATTGGTTATGTTTTCTAACATTTTATTTTCAAGCAAAATTCAAAGCGCTACAAATCGAACTCTCATGCAATGACAAGTTCAAAGTCAAAATCAATTCAAGAGTTCAAGCATCTCAAGATCCGCCGAAATTCAAGATTCGAAGATAAAGATTGAAGAATAGATTTTTTAGATAAAATTGTAAATGTATTAACTCTTTAATCCTTAGCAATTAAATGAATGAAAGCTCAAAATATTTTTATGCACAAAACACATGTCATTATTACTTGCATAAAATATTTGTATCAAAGCCAAAAATCATTTTTCAAAACTGTGGAAACGGTCATCCATTTGAAATGAACCGGTCATCCGTTTAAAATGAACCGGTCATCCATTTGAAATGAACCGGTCGACCGTTTGACTTCCACTGTCCAAAAAATGTCCGTTCTGACTTTTTGCAGTTCAACGGCTAGTTCTAACCAATCTGACCGGTCGACCGTTTGGTCATCCGTTTGGTCAGAAAATGACGAAAATTCATCTCTATAAATACCACTTCATTTATTATCATTAAACAACACTTTCAAGAGCATTTATAGAGAGAATCATATTGAAATACTTCATTCAAATCTTCATTGCTTTTATATCTTCAATATCACTTATTGAAAAACTTTGTTTGATTAAATCAAACATTTGATTCATCTTTATCAACAAAGTTTTCTTCTAACACTTGAGCTTTCCTCATTCATTGCTATTCATTAAAGTGCTAGTCTCTCTTAGAACTAAACTTGTATCTATCATTCATCTAGAGAGAAATACTCAAATCAATCTCTTTGTATATTTGGGTCATATTGAGGTCCCTTGAAAAGCTCAATATTGTATAAGGATCGGTGCTCCTTGTTTGTAAGTCACCGGATACATTGTAAGGGTTTGGATTGCACCATAAGTCAATCAAAATAGTGGAAAGGCCGTGCTCGTGTTGGAGAGCTTGGTAACGGGAGACGTAGATCATTGGTTGGATCGAACCTCCATAAAAATCGTTTGCACTCTCTCTTCTCTTTTATTTACTTATATTGTGCTTATATCTTTGTGAATCATCTTTTATTTCTTAAATATCATTTTTGAGAATATTTTTCGAAAAAGTTTGAGAAAACCAATTCACCCCCCTCTTGGTTAGTTATTCTTGGGCTATCAACATCCCTAGAACTAAAACCCACAAACCATATTCCAATTGAGAAACATAAACAAAAAAATTATACATTCCAAAATCTTTCAAGTTGCCTACCTGGTTAGTAATTAAGCGGCTCAGTAATCCTTGCAAATTTAACTGTAGACTTCAAGACAAAAACAATTTCGTCTGGAACCCAACCTCTCCAAATGGTGTCAATAAAAGCAGTTAATTTTGAATCTCCAATGTTAATGATATGAACAAATTCCAAAATATGCAAAAAAAAAAATATTTCTTGAATTCTTGAATTCCATTAGGGCTAATCAATGTTATTCCACGAGCATCAATAAAGAAATCTTTAAGTGCAGGCAATTTCATTCACAAATATAAAATTGACAAGCTTGAATAGAATTTCTAGCTCTTCTTTATTTACCATCAAAATGATATATTTAAGCACAATAAATTTAGTATCAAGATCCCTGATCCCATTTTCTAGAACCCAATTCTTGAGACCATAATTCACAAAAATAAATGGAGAAAAATTAAGACGTACAAAATGCCAGTTTTGTAGCTTGAAGCAAAAGTGAAAACTTTAGCTGTGGTGTAAAGTACAATAGAATGGAAGAAGAGTTTACATTTGCTAGAGAGATTGATTTACCTTTGGTCACATAAAATGAGCCGTTCTTTGGTGAATCTCCAACAATATATCAATTTCATTGCTACATTGGAACATTTGATAAGATAATTATCTCTAGCCCTAGAAATCTATCAAAGTCTTGTGATAAACTCATTGTAATAGTTCACCTATAAAACAATAGTCATTTCAATGAACCCATAATGGGCAAGCACCTTTAACATCTATTTGATAGCCTCTTTTTGTCACCACGACAACGGACTCCATATTTCATTGTCTTTCCTTTATTTTTATCATGTGAATATTAATAGCATGTACCGCATTCTTATTCAAAAATTTCCTTATCTGTGATGGAAAAAAAATCTAAATTAAGCCCATTATTCATTGGAAACTAAATTCCTGAATTATTATCTACAAAAAAAGAAAGAAAAAAAACTACAAAACAATATTCCAAGCAATCTAAGACCCCCCACAACAACACACCTAGCTCAATCAATCTAGACCTACAATGATTTCACGCTCAAAACCCAAATTTGTATCTACCTAATGTACATATAAATATTCATGGAGTAGCTTAGTAAAAATATACAAGAAATAGATTTTCTCAAGTATGCCATGTGAAAGTGTAATGTGCAAACCTTAAACTTCGTAAGAACGGAGCAACACAGCTACTTCAATGTATCAACAATTTTAATCTGTAGTAAACATAGACAAATAAGGCAAATATTCGTCGAGAACTCACTAAAAATTTAACGCATAACAACCACGTATGATTTACCTTTACACAATTTTTTAGACAACCTATCTAGAACCTTTTCACCTGTTACATTGGGAGCATAATTCATTAGGCAACCGATGCATAATTCTTGCAATTTGACATTTGGCTTCTCTTTACTTTGGTCCATTACCCATAAACATATTAGGGAACACGTATATTGCAATAAAACAATTTTAAATCTAGTCAAAATTCCAAATAGCTCACAAGCAAGACAACAACTTCAACTTTAAGCCAATCAACTAAATTATACTCCCCACATCAATGAGCACACAACATAAGCACCTTTTATATAAAAATATACACACACAAAACTGCTTCAAGACAAATTATTGCACAACACCATTATTAGCCTATGAAAAAAATTCAAATATCATTGGAATTTACCAACAAAAATAAGGCCAGGAAATCCAAACTCATAAATGATGCATATTTGAAATATGCATTAATTGCTCCACCTTGTATTACATTCAACACCTTGACAGTATTCTAGTCACTACCAATTTCAAAGACCAAAAAAACAAAAAACAATAAAATAAATAATATATCAGACATAACACTACCACCATCCCAATAATAATTTATTCACAAACCAATAATTACTGTTTAGTTTATAAAAAGTAGAACTGGGAGTCACATACCCAAGTCCTAATAAATAAAAAAGCTTCCTAACATTGGGTGATAGAAAGAATCATGTTGAGATATTTGTAGTATGATGGTGGGAGTGTTAGTGACAAAGATTTGTTGTTAGTGGGTCAGTGGTCTAGTAATACTTGGGGTGGAATGCACGTGGTACTAGATTCTAGGTCAAGCCAAACTTTTATTATACGACAAAAAAATATAAAAACATCGTTTATGGCTATGTGTTCGAGCAAAAAATAAATCTTAAAAATAACAATTGCAAAGAAAATATTGCTACTATCGTCTATCAAGCAAAATCATACTTAAAAAGAAGATAATTTCATATAGTTAAAAACATTTACATAATACAAAAGTACATACCTCTATAATACAGTTCGAAGACAATAAATTTTTTTTTTTTTTTGGGGTTGGGGTTGGGGTTGGGGTGGGGGGGATGTATATGCTGCACTCAATTTCAAGTTGATCAATAACATGAAAAATTCAAGTGATGGACTCGAATTCTTAAAAATACCAAATAAACCCATATTGAAAATACCCATAAAGTCCATAAAACAACACAATTATCTAAAAATAAAAATGAAAAATGCAGAAAATAAACTTGCCTGATTAATCCTTTCATTTTTCTAGGTTTAGTAGTTTGAAAGTAAAACAACAAAAATTATCTCTTCAATCTGTCATTTCTCTTGATCTTTATATGTTATGGTTGAAGCTCTGCAATCAGCTAAGATACTACAATAAGCTCAAATTCATGAATTTTACTCTAATCTAGCTCAATTTATAGAAATTCAATATGATTACCAACCTTAATAACAATATAATATGGGGGAAGGAGAATAGAAGAATGGCGTAAAAATTCAGACTAATTATTTTTTGGAATAATTCTCAAATTCTGGCAAAAAGATACACACATCCATGCGCAATCCATATTTAATGGAAGTTGGGAAAAACGTGTTTTCCCAACTCATTACAATAAAAGGAAAATTCAACTTTAAAAAAACGTAATCTAACATAAAGGGCAAAACGACACCGTTTCCATTTGACCCAAACGACAACGTTTGATAATGGCTAATTCAAATTTTAGTTGCTACTATTCTTCTTCCTCAATTCAGCTGTTGTTCACTGTTGTTCTTCATCTGGTATACCTCTTCTTCCTCTGACTCTATTGCAATTTGTTCATCCTTAATTGTTCCTGACAACCCCCCTACTTAAATAAACATTGTCCCTAAGGTTCTAGGTCTGAATATATGATGTGTATTGCTTCAGCATCCTCCCATGTTGCATCATCAATACTTCATTCACTCCACTGCACCAACCATTGTTCTTCTTACATGTCTCTGCCTGGCATTAATCTCTTTTGTAGTAACTTAATAGGAATGGTTCCTGAATTATGTTCTTCCTCTACCAAGGGTAGTTGGTCTACTATAACAGTTTGGGTTCCCACCTTCTTCTTAAGTAAAAAAACATGGAACACATTGTGTATTTTTGAACTTGCTGGTAATGCCAACCTATAAGCTACAACACCAACCTTTTGAATAACTTGGTAGGGACCAAAGTATTTATGGTTAAGCTTCTGATTGCTTATTTTGATTGCAGTCTGTTGTTGATAAGGTTGTAGTTTAAGATATATCCAATCTTCCACTTCAAAAGATCTTTCAACACTCTTTTTGTCAGCATATAACTTCATTCTTGCTCGTGCTTGAGCTAAATTATCTCTTAATTGTTGTTCCACTTTATGTCTTTCTTGTACAATTTCATACACTGCAGCTAAGTTGGTTATCTGATAAGGCCCCAGTGCAAGCTACAGTAGTAGAATACCATATAGAGTTTCAAATGGTGTCATTTGAATGGTTGTATGACAGGTAGTATTATACCACTATTCTTCCAGATTTAGCCAATTAGCCCATTATTTTGGATCATGATAGGTTATGCACCTGAGGTACATTTCCAAACATTGGTTAAGCCTCTCTGTTTGCCCATCTGTCTATAGATGATATGTTGTGTGCACAAAAGTTTGAACAACTCCTGCCAGAATCTGCTGGTGAACACCTTGTCCCTATCAGATACAATACTTTGAGATATCCCATGTAACTTAGATATATTTTTCATGAATAATTGAGCAACCTTCCTGGCACTATAAGGGTGTGACATGGCCACAAAGTGCCCATATTTAGTGAACCTTTCCACAACAACAAGGATAACATCCTTCATTCCTGATTTAGGCAAGCCTTCTATGAAATCTATTGATATGTGGCTCTAAGAGTTGACAGGTTCAGGGAGAGGTTGTAGTAGATGAGGGTATAAGATGTGTTATCCCTTGCACCTTTGACAAATCTCACATTGTAGTACCATTTGTTTAACTTCATGTAGCATTCCCAACCATATAAAATTATGTTTTGCTCTAAAGATGCTAGTCTGTACTCTTGAGTAACCTCCCTTTTATGATGCATGTATATTTTCAATAATTTGTTGTCTGATGTTTCATCTACTATCAATATATAATTTACCTCTGTGCCTAAGCAAGCCATTTTTATACTGATAGTCAGGATCTACCTGTGCATCAATGGTTAGTTATTGAATTTTATTATGTGCTTTTTCATCCTCTTCATAGCTGTTTGTTATCTCTGTTACCCAAGCTGGAGTAGTAGTAGTTATGGGATTGCATTCTCTCCTTCTAGATAATGCATCAGCAACTACATTATCAACTCCCTTCCTATAATGAATCTCATAGTCCAATACCAACAATTTTGTTAGCCAATTCTAGTGTAGTGGTGTTGTAATCCTTTGTTCTAGTAAAAACTTAAATGATTGATGATCATTTTTTACTATAAATTTGTGCCCTTCTAGGTAACGTCTCCATTTGCTTACAGCAATGACAAGTGCAAATAATTCTTTTTCATAAATGGACATTCCCAAATTTCTAGATCTCATAGCTTTGCTAAAGTAAGCTAAAGGCCTCCTAACTGGCATCAAAATTGCTCATATTCCTCCATAACATGCATTTGTCTCAATGATAAAAGGCTGATTAAAGTTAGGTAGTGCTCATAGATACTTTCAGATTCTGGAATGCAGTTTTAGATGTCTCATTCCACCCAAATCCATCCTTTTTCAATATGTGAGTAAGAAGCGTAGCTATAGCTCCATAACCTCTTACAAATTTTCTATAGTATCATGTCAACTCCAAAAACCTCTTAGCTGCTTCAAGTTCTGTGGTGTAGGCCAAGAATGCATAACTTCTATCTTCTTGTGATCAGTAGATACTCCATCTTCACTGATGATATGCCCCAAATAATTAATTGAAATTTGGCCAAAAGAACATTTACTCATCTTAGCATATAATTCATGCTTCCTCAAAATATTAAGGATTGTCCTCAAGCGTTCATAGTGGCTGTTTAAGTCTGGACTATAAACTAATATGTCATCAAAGAACACCAATACATATCTCCTGAGTTGTTCCTGGAAAATTTTATTCATCAAACTCTGAAAAGTAGAAAGGGAATTGGTTAGACCAAATGGCATGACCTTGAATTCATATAGCCCCTGGTGTGTCTTAAAAGCAGTCTTGTGACCTGGTCTAACTCTGATATAGTGATATCCAACCCTTAAATCCAGCTTTGAAAAGTATTTGGCACCTTGTAGTTCATCCAATAGTTCATCAATCAAAGGCATAGGGTATTTGTCCTTGATGGTAAGGTTGTTCACTTGTCTGTAGTCCACACAGAATCTCCACGTTCCATCATTCTTTTTGACGAGCAGGACAGGTGAAGTAAAATGTCTAGTTTGTACAATCACAGATTCTATCATCTCTCTCACCATCTTCTCCACTTCTGTTTTCTATATAAATGGGCATCTGTAGGGCCTGATTTTGAATGGTTGTGCCCCTTCCTTCAAAGCAATCTGATGGTCATGGGATCTGATTGGAGGTAGTCTTGTTAGATTAGCAAATACATCATCAAAATCAACTAAAATGGGATTGATCAAGTCTGGTATCCCCACTATCTTCAACCTCCATGGCATACATCTGTGCCATAATTCCATATCTTTGTGTATTGAGCAATTGCTCCATCTATTAAATTCATTTCAACCATTGGATCTTACCTGGTCAAGCTAACAGTTTGTCCATTCATTTTAAAAGAAATGCAGCCCTGTGTGAAGTCAAACATGGTAGGCCAAGTTGGCTAGGCCAGTCTTCTCCCAAAACCATGTCACTACCTCACAATTTCAAGGCCTTCAGCATGAACTGAAATTCCAAGCCTTGCATCTGTTAAACCAATGGCTGGCTTATAGGTCTGCTACTCAGCTGTTGCCCATTTGCTACTTTTACGGTCCCTTCACCAATTTCTCATCTACAAAACTGTGGGTGCTACCACTATCTATTAGGATAAATACTTTGTGGCCCTTTAATTTACTAGGGATCCCAATGGTTTTATGCTTCATGGTACCTAGTAAAGCACTTATTGATATCTATATCAACTTTTCTGTTTCATCCTCCTGATCATATCGTCTTCTTCTACCTCTTCCTCCTCATCATCCACCAATATAAATTTAAGCATTTTATTCTTGTAAATGTGGTGTGGTGAATATTTCTCATCACACTTATAGCATAGGTTTAGAGCTCTATTGGTTTGAAAGTCAGTGGGTGATATGGTTTTGTATGGCATTGATGATTTTAGACATTTTGTAGTTTTCTCAGTGGCTAGGTTAGGATCAGGATTTTTTGAAGTGGGGTTATTCCATCTAGTGCTAGTATTGGGAAGGTTTTTTGGTTTTTGTGTTTTGTTAAGGGCTGATATGGTATTCTCTTGTAAGGTTGTAACTTCAAAAGCTTGGGCAAGTGAGGTAGGTTTCATCATTTTAACCATGAACTTGATCTCATTCTTGAGCCCACTGGTAAAGATTGAAATTTAGTAAGTTTCAGGTAAGTGAGGCAGAGACATTATCACCGGGCTTTCAATTCCTAAAACCTCTCTTGGTATTAAATAATATTCCTAAACTACTTTATCTTATTGAATGTTTCAACTATCTCTTCTCCCGTAGTATCAGAAAACCTCCTAAATAACTCATCAACAAACAAATTCTACCCAGCATCAGGATAGGAAGCAGCAAACCCATGGAACCATATATCAGCCTTACCCTTCAAGTACATTTATGCAATGCACACTTTCAGTTCTTCAACAACTTGATGCAACTCGAAGTACTTCCAGGCTTTCCTTATCCATTTTCTAGGACCTTCACCATTAAACTAAGGAAAATCCATTTTGGGCAGCTTAGTATAGTTTTTATTATCATCCCTGGGCTGATTAACCTGTGGTGTTCCCACTCTGTTACTCCCAAAACCTCCAAACATGGTTTGAGGAGCAGAACTCTCTGTTTGTTTATCTTTACCTTCTTTCTTATTACTACTAATTTGTGCCATCATAACCACCAACATCTCATATTTTTGATTCATATCCGTTATGATATTCTCAATTTTCTCCTGCCTGTTGCCCAACACCTTAAGAGTTAAATCAGATGAATATACCTTATTGGCAGTGTAAGCTGCACTCAATTCACCCATATCTCTATCTACCTTCCGTAGGTGTTCTTCTGGTTTTTGCTCCTCGTTTCAGTCATGGCCACGAATCAAGGATGCTCTGATATCAATATATGATGGTTGAAGCTCTACAATCTGCTAAGATACAACCATAAGCTCAAATTCATGGATTTTACTTTAATCTAGCTCAAATTTACAGAAATTCAAATATGATTACCAACCTTAATAAAAATATAATATGGATAAAATAAAATAAAATAAATAGAGGAAGGAGAAGAGAAGAATGACGTGAAAATTCAGACTAATTCAGTTGGAATAATTCTCAAATTCTAGCAAAAAGATACAGGCACCCATGTGCAATCCATATTTAAAGGAATTTGGAAAAAACATGTTTTCCCAACTCATTACAATAAAAGGAAAATTGTACTTTAAAAACAACGTAATCTAACATAAAGGGCAAAATGACAACGTTTCCATTTGACCCAAACGACGACATTTGATAAAGGCTAATTCAAATTTCAGTTGCTACTATTCTTTTTCATCAAATCAACTATTGTTCACTGTTCATCTTCCTCTGGTGTTCTTCTTCTTTCTTTGACTCTATTGCAATTTGTAAGGGTGGGCGTGGGTTGGGTTGGGTTGGGTTGGGTCGGGTCAATTTTTGGCCCAACCCAAAACTGTCGGTTTGTTTAGAATTCAACCCAACCCAATCCAACATACTAATGGGTTGGAACCCGACCCAATCCAACTCGAATAAGTTTGGGTAGATTTGGCAGTTTGGCCCAAATAAAAATTTTCACAAGAATATGAAAGAAATATGAAATCTAATCCCACAAATGTTCTTTTTTTTTATAGATTCCACTGAAGTTTTTACATCTCAGAAATTCGACGTGATTAGATAGTTGCATAAAAGCATGACTAGCTTTGAAGCAAAAGCAGGTAATTATTGGGGTAAAAGAAATCAAACATTCAACAACAAATCGTTATATTCTATCTATTCCGTGATTTATTCATTTGTGTGTATATATACATACAATACATGATTTTGAAGCACAAATGTCAATAACATGAAGAGATGGAATTGATTGTTCAATTTATAATTAATTTTTAGGGTTGGGTTTGGATTTAACTTTGATGAAAAAATAGAAGAATGTGAGAGAAACTAACACGATGGTTGGCCGACTGGAATGGTGACTGATGACGAGAGAGGATGTGAAAAGGAAGAGAGGCACCGGTGGCAAAGATGCCAGAGAAGGAAGCAGCAGAGAGAGAGAGAGAGAGTTAAAACAGATTCTGTCTTTCCTCATATATTTCTTTTTTTAAAACGGGTGGGTTATTAGACCCAACCCAATCAGAATCCAACACCCTTAAATTGAACTCAATCCAAACACATTAAAAAACTGACCCAAACCGATCAGGTCAGTTTGGTTCACTTCGGTCGGGTCGGCCAATTTTTTGTTAGATTTTGCCTAGCCCTAGCAATTTGTTCATCCTCAATTGCTCCTGACATCATCATTTTTCTATGCATCTTCTTGTTGTTTGTATATGCTCACTTTATTATCATCCAAACAGAATATTATCGGACCCACCAGAAATGGCACCCTTGCAAGTGAACTCATCGGTGATCTTCTCACTGGGCCAACCACTCATTATCGAAGGAGTTAATTGAGCAACATCACAAGATAGTTGAAGGGTTACCATTTTTTTGTAAATGGAGAAGATGAAATTTAGAGAGAGATATTGCTTATGGAGAGTTTCTAGGCTATGCCAGAGAGTTCACACAGAAGACATATAAGAAGAAGAAGACAAGTGAATGGGTGAATTAAAAGGAGTTAGAGAAAGAGAAATGAAAGAGGGTGTTGCAGATAGAAGGGTTATTAATGTGGCGTGCACTTTGTTAAACAATGTGAATAACATAGAAACGCAAAACAGAGGCTAGGTTTCATTAATATGATTAAATACAAAAGAAAAGTAAAAAAGTATATAACCTAAAATATAATGAGTATATATATAGTCACTAAAAATAAAAATAAAATGCTATTCTACCCTTAATTAATAATGAAAGACAAAATAATCATATATTTATATGTTAACATTTTTTTTCCTCAAACACACGATGTGACATCTAGAAGCTTCGAGAGTTTGCCATCTAGAAAACAAAAACATGAGACAGAATGCGACTTAGTTAAGAAATCTGCAATTTGTAAAGAAGAAAGAACAAAAGACAAAGTAATGGTGCCATGCTTGAGGTGATGACGAGTAAGATGACAATCAATCTCGATATGCTAAGTTCGTTCATGAAAAACTGAGTTGTGAGCAATCTGAATAAAACTCTGGTTGTCACAAGACATAGAAGTGTGATGAGAAAGTGAAACTCCGATATCTGAAAGTAATCAAACAATTTCTTTAGTAGTAGATGACATAGCACAATACTCTACTTCAGTAGAAGAGTGAAAAACAATAGATTATTTTTTGCTCCTCCAAGAAATAAAAGAATCACCCAAAGAGATACTGAAACTAGTAATAGACTTGCGTATGTGGGATTATTACCATAGTTAGCTTCAGAGTATGCATACAACTCCAAGGAAGAGGTGGATGGAAGTAAAAGGCTCTGAAATACTCTACCACGAAGATATCTCAAAATACGAATAACAACTGACCAATGAATGGTAGTGATAAGCAACAAATTGACTAGCGACATTAACCACATATGCAATATCTGGACGTGTAATAGTGAGATAGACCAAGCTGCCAACAATAGTACAATATAAAGTATGATCTAACAAAGACATACCATCAGAGAGGTGAAGACTTTGTATTAAACTTGTAACAACCACAGACTTTTCTCTACAAGCCTCTCGCCCAGGGACTATTCCGTGTGCCGCTAGCGTACGTACAGTCCACTGAAGGTTGAGCCACAAATTGAATTTTTTCCCCATTTTTAGCGATTTGAACCCTTGCCAGCATTCTCCTTAAGGGTGAGGTTAAGGGTTCCAATCGCTGGGGACGCGACATAAATTCAGTTTGGGGCCCATCTCTAGTGGACAGTATGTAAGCTAATGCACACACACAGAATAGCTCCTATGCAAGATGGTCGTATGAGATAATCTGTGGTCGTTACAAAACTCAATGAGAGTATCAACAGTCATATTATCAGTAAGTCTAACCCACTCAAGAATGTTTGCAACATATTTCGACTGAGAAATAAAGTAACCTTTGGGCGAATAGGCTATATCAATACCCAATAAATAACTTAGATAACCCAAATCTTTCATTTCAAATTGTATAGCTAATTCTGTTTTCAAAGTTGTAATACCATCAATGTCATCACCACTAATAATCATGTCATCAATATATAGAGAAAGAACGACCTGCATCAGTGCACTTAATAAAGAGAGCAAAGTCATGACTACTAGAAGTCAATCCAAGTGAAGATATCATAACAAAAAACTTCTCAAACCAAGCTCGATGCGCTTGTTTGAGACCGTATAAAGCTTTCTTAAACTTGCAAACATACCCAAAAATCATGAAGAACACCAGGAGAGCACCATATAGACTTCTTCTTGAAGATCTCCATTCAAGTAGGCATTTTTAACATCCAATTGAGAGAGATGTCATTGCCCAACTGAAGCTACTGCTATAAGAGTACGAATAGTAGTAATATTTGCAACTGGAGCAAAAGTCTCGTCATAATCTATACCATATTGTTGAGAATACCTTTTTGCAACCAACCTAGCTTTGCATCATTCAATAGACCATCATATTTAGTTTTAATCTTATACACCCAATGAAAACCAACCGTCCTCTTACTAGAAGATGAACCAAATCCCAAGTTAATATGTCTTATGCAAAGTAGAAATTTCCTCATCCATAGCTTGCTCTCAGAGTCGATCAAGAATTACCTCATGATAGGAAGAGGGCTCAGATGCATCTTACCAGAAAGTAGATGAACCAAATCCCAAGTTAATATGTCTTATGCAAAGTAGAAAGTTCCTCATCCATAACTTGCTCTCAAAGTCGATCAAGAATTATCTTATGATAGAAAGAGGGCACAGATGGACAATGAACAAAAGCTAAAAAAGAAGTAAAAGATAAAGAATAATAAAAATAATAAAAATATTATAACTTTGTGGACTTACAAGTTTGTTTGCATTGATGTAGAGGTGGATCCAAAATCTCATTCCCATACCGATATGTTAGATCGAAGACTCTCTACTCCCAAGCCTCGTGAGGATCTCACAAATGGGCTTGGCTATTGGCTTAGACGAATGCCTAGAAACTCCTGATCGTCCTGAGCAGGAAGCAGAGTACTCTCAGCCTCTTTTCTCAGGTGCTTGGGAGATTATAAAAAAAAGTGAGAGTTTCATGTGTGCCAGAGACCAAATTGTCAATACTTGCAGAACTATTAAAAATTTCTGAAAATGGATCTATACGAATAAGATGGGAGTTAGTCAAGTCATGAGTAGTGATAGAATAGAAAAGAAAGGTATATGCTCAAGAAACACAACATGATGAGACACATAAAGTTTTTGAGTAACTAGATTAAAACAATGATACCACTTTTTACCTTCACCATAACCAAGAAATACACAAATAGTAGAGCAAGAAGACGAGGACAAAGAACGAAACAAGTGCAACCAAAAACTTGAAAGAAAGAATAATTAGGAGTGGACCAATACCACTTTTCAAAAGGTGACAGACAAAAAATATGAGAGAATGAAATTGCATTAATCAAACTAGTAGTAGTAAGAACATCTTTACTCCAAAACTCACTAGAAAGGGAAGTAGACAATAAAGAGAGAACGAGACGTTTCAACAATGTGCCTATGTTTTCTTTCATCAATACCAATTTGCTCAGGAGTATCTCTATACGAAGTTTGGTGAATAGTGTCATCTAAAACAAGTAGCTCACAAAATTTATTAGAAGTATATTCTTCAGTCAAATCATGTCTAAAACATTTGATAATGACATAATGTTGAATTTTGACAAGAGCACGAAAGACTTTATATATTTCAAAAAATTCAGAATGATGTTTGATTAGATAAAACAAATAGTAACGAGTATAATCATCAATAAACAAAACATAATATTAAGAACATTCTTTTGTAGCAACAGTTGAAGATCTCCATACATCAGAGTGAATCAAATCAAATGGAGAAGAGGAAAAAAAAATACTTCAACTAAAAGGTAAAGCAGAAAATTTGACCAATTTACATCCACTATAATCAGAAATATCACAAGTTAGCAAATGTTCTAAAGCCCACGTGGATGCCAAAAATCTTAAACTAGAGGCCGAAACATGACCAATATGATAATGCTATAAATAAAAACTAAAAAACGAATGACTCAAACGAAAATAAAAATAAAAATCAACACCGTCTTTTAAGTCGTCCAAAATATATAGTCCCTTGTCTATGTCATATCCCAATCAGCTTCTAAGACTGCAGATCCTACACATAACAAGAAGAATAGAAAAGGTGACTAAGGTACCTGAACCACATAATTGACCAACTGAAGCAAGATTTAATTTGAGATTTAAAATATGATAAACGTAAGGAAAAGACAAGCGATGGGTGACAATAGAACCAACACCTGCTAAAGGCGTAGGGGTGCCATCAGCCATCATAAACAGAAACAGAAGTTGAAGGACATACATAAACAAATGTTGAAGAATCTGGAGACATATGATGTGAAACTCCAGAATCCAAGACCTATGCAGAAGATGACATACCTAAAAAACTATAAGGCAACTGGCCTATGTAAGAAAAAGCCGACATAACATGTAGTTGAAAGGAGATAAACTTCTAAAATTGCTCAGCCAAAGTTGTGGGCAGTAAGTTGTGTTTGTTTACCAAAATTCCAAGCTGGAGATTGGTTCTGTTGTCTCAACTTGGGACATTGATTCTTCCAATGACCTTTCTGCTTACAGAAACTACACTTATCGAAATCAAGAGTAGATAGAATTCTCTTATCTGAGTGAGACTTAAGACATGTTTCTTCATCTAATAACTCGCTGATAACGAAATCAACAGAAAAAAGTGGAGAACGATGTAAAATTCAGCCTCTAAGTCCCTCAAAATCACTACAAAATGGCCAAAAAAAACTGCACCAATCGTTGCTCCTCTCTACAAGCAATATATGCACCACATGCCCTTAATCTGCCAATTATGTAAATGCCAATTGTTCCCAAAGATCTATTATAACAGAATAAAATTCCTAAATACACATATTTTTCTAATGGAGAGCTCGTACATCATAGTGATGGCAAAAATATCCGATCCGCCCCGAACCCGATGGATATCCGATCCGAATGGAACGAAAAATACCTGATCCGTGAATCGACGGGACGGATCGGGGCGGATATCCGTGATCCTCCACGGATCTCGGGGCGGGACGGATCGGGGCCGCCCCGAATTAAAAAAAAATGATTCAATTGTAAAAAGATCAAAAAATTGGGACTAGGACTGAAAATGCAATTTTAAAATTCCTAAACCTAATAAAAATGAAATCTGAATTCTGAAATGAGTGAATGAAATCTGAATCTCTCTTAAGTCTCTCTCTTCAGTCCGTGAGGCCGGAGGCGTGAGTCCGTGAGCGGTGAGCTTCAGTTCCAGTCCCAGAGTTCCAATCCGGCAATCCGTGACCGTGAGCTTCCAATTCCGGCAGACCCTGCTTCATCGCTGCTTCCAAATTAGGATTATAGTGTATAACGACTGAAATATCAGTGCGGCATGATGAACGAGTATTTTGCTGTAAACAGCATAATTGATTATTTTGTATCTATCAGTCGTTCCATATGCAATTGAATTGTTTATTTGACAGTCAGCTTTCCTTCAAGGTTAATGCGATTGAAGACTTGCTGCATGGATCACAGTTTTAAGCTCACGACGTTGTGTGATGTTGTACTAATGGCATTCTGGGTTGTGCATTCTCTAGGCCTGAGGCCTGTGGATAAACCTACAGCACTTTTTATATTTCCAGAGTGTAAAACATTGTGGTGCTTGAATTATCTGACTGTTTGAAATGTGTTGTGTTTTTGTCTCGCGTCTTTGTTTTAAAAGCTAGCCCATAGTATGCAACAACTCAAATGTGATTAGATTTGAGTCAGATTGTTTTTGCTTGAAGGTGTTTATATAGAAATTTCAACTGCAGTGGTTATTGTAGTAGTAGTAGTAAACACAAGTTCATCGACTTTCAACTGAAACAGAATTAATCACTTCCTCTTGTACTTCCTTTACTCCCTTTATTTTCTGTTCAGTAGCCATTGTTATCTATGTTGCGGAGGCAACTAGTCTTTAAAAAAAAAAAAAAAAAAACGGATCAATATACGGATCAGGGATCCGATCCGCCCCGAAAAATGGCGGATCGCGGGGCGGATTTGGATCTCCTACAATTATTGCGGGGCGGATTTGGATCAGGCCGATCCGCCCCGTTGCCATCACTAGTACATCATTCTCCAACTGATATTGCTTTGCAAAATTTCACTGAGTAAATAACATCTGCAGATGATCCCAAACCTCCTTGGCCTTTTCATACTTAGATAATTATGTACCTATGGAATGCTCAACGGAATTGTTAACCCAAGTAATAATTTTCGTATTGTTTACATCTAACAAATTTTCAAAATCATTATCTGAATTCTTAAGTTTCACAGAGGTTCACTAACACAGCCCATGTTTTCTTACCCTAACCCCACATCTTCTTACCCTTAAGAAAAATTTTCATCATATAACTCTAATATAAATAGTGCTTTCCATTCAACCTCACAGTCACAAATTGAAGCAAATCGTCCGTTCACCCGTCATGATCAAATATCTGAAAAAAAAAGAGTCAAAAAGAAGAGGAAAAGAAGAAACAATGAAAATAAAGAAAATATTATTCTACCATTAACTAATAATGAACGACAAACTAACCATATATTTATATCTTAACATTCTTTTGACAGAAAATGGGCATGGTGACATAAGATAGAAAAAGAAAAGTCTGTCACAACATGTCAAAAAAAACACCGTTTCCAATAAAGGAGAAAAAAAGTGACATCAACAAAACGTTGTTGTTTTCAACGACACTCGAACAACACCTCTTTGTAGGCACTTTTTATTTAGTTAAGATAATACAACTATTAATTTATTTTTCTCCATTTATATTTAAGTTTATATTTTAATTATTTCATTTATTGACAATATTTTCTGTAGGTAAATTAAAAATTACTAACTAAAAATTCATTCATAATCTTAAAATTATTATTTTTAATTATTATTTACCTACTGTCAGAACATGTAATATTTTATTATTTTGATTTAATTTTAATTATTATATTTAACAATGAAGATTTTATTCGTGAACTAAGGGTGTGTTTGGAAGAAATTTTTTGAAGTCTAAAAGTACTTTCTAAAGAGTGATTTTGGTTATTTTTATTGTTGTTTGGTTAAAATTAACAAGCACTTTTTGACTAAAACAATAGCTTAAAAAAAACTGTTTTAGAGAAGTTCAAATTAAGTTTCTCTAAAAAGCTTTAATTGAGCTTTTACGAGAAATTATAATTAACATTTAATGAACTTCAAAATTAACAAAATTACCATTAATAAATCAAAAAAGATATTAATTTATTTACTATATTAATTACTTATATCAAATTGTTACTTCATATACTTATATAAAGTGAAAAAAAATATTAGCGTATTAAATAATATAATACAAATTATACATAATATGTTTGAGTTAAATAATTAATTATTGTTTAATCAAATATACTAAAATAATCATGTTATTATGATTAAATTAATATATTAAATTTAATAGTTATTATATGATATAAAAATATATAATTTATTTTAAAAAAATAATATGAGTTATACAATAATTAATTATTGTTTAGTCAAATATAATAAAATAATCGTGTTATTATAATTAAATTAATATATTAATTTTAATAGTTATTAAAGGATATAAAAAATTATTATTTAAAAAAAAAATATGAGATATAGAATAAGTAATTACTGTTTAATCAAATAAATATAAAATTTATGCAAAATTACTTTTATAATTATGCAACCAAACATTCAATTTAATATTCACAACACTTTTTGAATTCATGTTTAAATAGTTAATAACTTTTTAACAAAAGCTCTATTACCAAAAACTCTACTCACAACAACTAAAATATATTGAGTTAATTTCTATTTCTTTTTAATTATCAGGGACAAAAAAATTCCATTATGAATATTAAATTATTATTTTTAATAATATTTTTTCACTTACTAACTTATTCATCAATAATAATTTTTTATTTTTATTTTATTACTTATTAACATCAGAATATTTGGGGGCATTATTAAAATGTGAAATATTAGACGACTGTCTCATTTGTCTAAAGATTGAGTCGATTTTGATTGTGAATAATTACTAATTACACATTATATACCAAAAAAAAAAAAAAATTGAGAATGAACTAATGCCAGAATAATGTGTATATGTTCAATTCAAAGGAGTAGTAGATGAGTTGTGTAGGGACTATATGTTGACGTAATAAATAGATATTTAACAAATTTTTAAGGTTTGATTTTTTTTAAAAAATAAAAATAAAAAATAACAATTAATTTTATCAAATTTTCAATTACAAATTTTATTAATTTTTATTAAATTTTATAAAAAATATCATATTTAGCAAAATCAAATACTAATTTCGATATAAAACTATAAAAAGATTGTCACGCTTCACGTTCGCACTCTCTCAAATTTTTTATTTTTTTGTTTAAGGGGGTGTCCTCAACTCAGATTTGAATGAATTTGAAAAATTCACATAAATTTAGGTGTCCTCAACTCAAATTTTAATAGAATTCATTGAAATTTAGGTGTCCCCAACTCGAATTTAAATAGATTCTTTAGAAATCTAGGTGTCCTCAATAACTAGTGAATTTCTAAAGATTTCATTAATTAATGGATTTTGACCGATTTCAATAGATTTAGAACTATAATTATAACTACTAAAAATTCTAACAATTCTTGTTCCAAACCTCAAAATTTCAGTTGATTTCTCTCTCTCTCTCTCTCTCTCTCTCTAACATCTCACTTTTCACATACGATTTTACTGAAACTATTTTGTATCAATTGACTTTTTTTTTCTTTCTTTCTCTTACAAACCTCTCACCTTTCACATAAAATTTTACTGAAACTCTTTTATACCAATTTGTAATTATTCACGTCTTTATTCCGTTTTTCTCAAAACGATGTCCATATTTCCAACTTCATGAATTTTTTGTTTAAAATGATAAAGTTAGAAATTTTTTTTAACGTACGATAATGTTATGAATTTTATTTTTTAATCACAATGTTATTTTTTTTAGTGATCTAATCAAACATTATACTATTTTCTTAGCTTTTTTTTTTTTTTTAAAAAATAATAATCCGGTTATACATAATGAGTGGTTATGGTTAAAAAAAAATCACAAATACGAACTCTATTAACCTCTATAATTTAGAATTCTTTAAAAGTTAAAACGTTTCGATACTGATTTTTAATATTTAAAATGTAAATTATATGTATCAATATATCATGAATTAATTGTCTTTTTTTTTTTTTTTTTTCTATTAGTCTATTTTTAAAAAATAAAAAAATAAATTATACTTTTATGGTGAGTTTACTTGTCAACATTAATTTTAGAACAAGTTTCTCGTCAAGACATAATTTGGTTTTTAAAAAAAATAGACTTGAAATGTTATTAAAATTCATGACCAACAAAAAAATAGACTTGAAATGTTATAATAATCCATAAAATGTCAAGATATAATTTTTAATAAAAAGATCACAAATATGAAATCTATGAGAATCTATTAAAATCCTTAAATATAGAAATCTATTAAAATCTTATCAAATATATCAAATTTTATTAAATTTCAAGAAATTTATAAAAATTTATAAATATTAAAAAATTTATTAAAATCTGAGATGACGACACCTAAAATTGAAACTTGCGTGGGAAGAACCTCAATCTTGACAAATGAACACAAAAATTCGTCAGTAATCTCCAAATCAAACCCACTTTTTAAAATCTTCCACCACTTTTCAGAAATCCTTTTCTCCCAAATCACGATGACGAAAAGGAGAAAATCAGAGAAGAATTCTACTATTAGAAATAGCAGCAATGTCAGCGGAACTACAATGAACAATAAATTCTCAGTTTTCGATTTCACGAACGAAGAGGAGAGTATTGAGCCCCACGCCCGGAGAATTGCCGCAAAATTCAATAGTAATGCCAATGATAAGTACAGTTATCTCACGTGCTGTAAGTTTCTTAGCCCTTTTTGTGTGTATGTATGTGTTTAGGGTTGTACGTATTTTGATAGAGGGCGGAATATATTGAGGAATGGGGAATTTAACACTGATGGCGCAATGTTTGATAGTGGACAGTATGGTAGTGGATTTTTTTATTTTTTATTTTTTATTTTTAAATTTATCGAGGATTGGATCACAAATGTGGTTATCTGAGTTTGAGGTTGGTAATATTTAGGGTTTTAGGCATTATGTTTCGCGACAAATTAGAGTTGATAATTTATGGGAAATTTTGAATTTGGCAGATTGTGTGTGTTGTTTTTGGTGTTTTGATGGCAACTTGCATTTTTCAAATATTTGGGTTTTCATGATTTTTCATTTCTTGAGGTAATTATGTAATGTTCATGTATTTTCTAAATAGAAAAATGTCAAAAGTTTGGATGAGGAGATCAACCAGTAACCTAGAAGTGGAAATTTTATGACCGCTAATTGTTGGCAACCAAGGAGCTATCTGTTGAGATTTTTATGAATAGGAGGCACAGATTTTTGCAGAAAGACAAGTGGTGTTGAGGTTGATCTTCTATTGTCTCGTCTATGCCAGGATTTTGTAAATATCCCATAGGAAGGTTAAAATAAAACTTTTGAATGATATAAAAAATAGAAACATCGAAGTATATGCTAGAATAGGTGATTGATGATGACTCGTGAGTGGTATTTATATATGGAGAAAGTTAATATACTCCAATCACTGTACAGTCCTCCTAAAATGTTAGTAAGTGCACCCTATATGTAACTCTGAAGATCTCAGAAAAAGGGGTTGATGGCTGATGTTTCTATGTTGCATTTGAGAATGTGTTTCTTGGATTTCTCCTTCTTTTTCCTCACTAAGACCTAGAATTGAACAGGGCCAAGAATTAGAAAGATTCCTATGGCCCTTACAAGTTTTGTAGAACAGTTGTACAAATAAATATGAACCTTTCTTTTTAAGCTCTTCAAAAGGTTTCGATTTTGGAGAAATGCTTATTTTAATTTTCTTCAAACTTATATATCTATTTTGTTGTATCATGACCTTATATGATCACATAGAATTCTAATTTCTTATTTTAAAAAAATTATTTTATAGTTGCAAAAGGTTGCAAGACTCAACAAGATGATTATGGAAATGAACCGTCAGCCATTGATGTTGGTGACAATTTTGCGGATGACAGAAGCATTGAGTTGGATGGCACTCTATCATCTAGTTCTTCAGACTATATATTATCGGCTACTTCTCCAGATCATCTTGATTTCAAATGTTATTCTCATGGTGCAAGATCCTGTGCACCGAGAGCCAGAAAACCGGAAGGCAGCTTAACTGATAAGAAGCATACTGGTTCCAACAGTACTCTACCTCAAAGTTTAACTGATGTATCTGACTTCTTAGTTTTTATCATTCTGCTAGGAATTATAGATCTTTAAATTTCCTTAATTGATCAATTTTACATGTTCCTGCAGGTTAAGGTACTTGATGTAGATTCTGATGATGATCAAAGAATTGGATTCAGATCATCTTCTTACATTTCCCTAGCAGAAAATGAAGGTTTTTTTTATTTATTTATTTATTGTCAGACTTCATTTCGAGCACACAAGTTTCCTTAGATATTTATTTTATTGTAGAAAACTCTCAAGAATTGCGAACATTTTTCTATATTTCAGGTTCATTAGAAGAACAACCATTTGAGTATGGCGTCGACACAAGTGATATTGTATGCATGCTATATCACTCCATTACTTGTTGATAGAACTAAACTGTATAAAGAGTTGGATGCTTTGAGGAATACTAATTTTATTCCTATCTCCACTTCAATGCAATTGAACTCAAATCTAGAGCCTATGCCAAATTTTTAATCATTTACCATACGATGTATATGACTTAGTTAACCTATAGGAGTGAATTAATAGAATGTAAATGAGTTTCCTTGCACTTAGATCTTCATTTGCTCTTATGAAGTCATTTAGTATTATTTTTTTTCTGTTTTTTTTGTTGTGATTTGCAGGAGGCAATGGTGGTTGTCACACCCAATTATGTTAAATTTGGGAATACATATTATACGAAGTGTTCGTTGACTTTTTCTTGCAGATGCATCAAACTAGATGGTACACCCCCATGGAAGACAAAGGGACCTTGTTGCCATGAATGGCCGATTTCTAATATTGTGAAGATTGAACATGAATGGTGTGAAAGTGTGAGTATGGCTAACTTCCCTGAATTTCGGCTTACACAAATGATTTTCATCCTTAAGAAGAAAAGAAAAAGATTCTTGCTTTATCAAAATTATTGTGCACTATAATTGTAGGTTAAAGTGGCTGTTGTGACGTTTCACTTAATATCCAATGAAAGAAACACAGCTGAAATTGCTAAAAAAATAGCAGGTTTGTGCGTTACAGTTGTGCCTGCCTCAATGATGTTTTCTGGTTCTATACAACACTTTCAGCTTTAATTTGCACTTCTGAATGGATGACAAATTTATGATTGTTGCTTGCTTGCTTATCGCAAAAGGGTCATGTTGGCTTAAAAATTAAAATCTTTCCATGTATTATCCGTGCTCTATATTTCTGTCTTTCCTGTTCTTCATATTTCCTCATTAGTTCTTGATTTACGCATCTTGAGTCATTTTTCCATTAAAATATCCAGAAAGATGGTCATTCCTTATGCAATAAGTTGGTTCCCGCTGATTGACATCTAATTTTGTTTTGGGAGTGCAGGCATTATGAAGTTGGAGTTTGTAGTTTCTAATGACGCTCATTGGTCTGAAAAACTAGAAGAAATTAAATCCTTGGATAAGAGATATAAAGCCTATTGGAGCACCGTTGTAAGGTCGGTACTAGTTCATTAGTGTGTAATTTTTTCCATCCTCGATACTCTTATCTTGTGGAGTTATCGTTTTTTTATTTGGTAAATGTGGGAAGCTCATCAAAGAAACTGTTGCATCGTCTTTCACACGAAGACTTTACTTGTGTTATGATTGTGTGATTTGTGATGAATCTTATCATTTTATCTGTTCTCATATGATCTTTTCCAATTTGGTGTCTCCAAACCATACATTTTTATTTTCCCTCTGTGTCTAATAGCTTGAGGCATGTTAAAGAGTTAAGTCCTAATTTTCTATCCTATCATTTTTCTTGATAGTTTAAATGAGGCAAGATGATTTCTTTCGCTGGAATAACATATTTTACTATGAGACACTGAAAAGGAAATATCCTTTTTGTTGGATCTTCTGGATGATAATATTCCTCATCAAGCTTGCTCAGACTATTTTCTTGCATTTTAAGAAATGACCTGTTATCCTATATCTGAATGAGGAGAACTAACAACTCAGAGGTACACTAGAAATCTTTCTTAAGTTGGGGATTTCCTCATGGTATTCTACGTCTTTTTCCATAGGCTTGGGCATGTGCACAAGAATTATGAATGTGCAGAGTATCAAGTAACTATTTGCAGAAAATATGGTGCCTTTATTCTAGTGGATATTTCTCTTCTTCCTTATCCTTGCTTAAACTTAATGTGTCCATATCTGCCCTGTTTTCCTTAACAGAACATTCAATATATGAATACCATTGCACCTATTAACTAGCTCACATTTGTAGACCATCTAATTCTGTATGTTTTCATTCTTGTTAGGTGAACACCAGCTATACTATTGTATTTTGCAGATTTCTGATGTACATACTTTCTTCATTTTTTCTTATTTTTGTTCTTTCTGTGACCTGGTTTGATTTTTCTTCTCTTTCTCAATTTATTAATAAGATAATATTGTTAACCTCTTGCCACATGATTGAATGCAATGTCAACTCTTTCCAAATAAGGTCCAGCAGACCTACTTTCATTTCAAAATGTCACTGCTTGGATGACATTTGTTGCTTGAATTTCAGCGAATATAGTTCCAATGAGCCCTTTGAAGACCTAATATATCCAGAGGGGGATCCGGATGCTATCTCCATATGCAGTAGAGATGTTGAGGTTTTGCAGCCAAAGACATTCATCAATGATACTATCATTGACTTCTATATTAAGTAAGACCTTGATAAGCAATTATATTGATAATTTTACTATTTTGGTTGGTTTTGTCTTTGGTACATGGGTCTAGCTTACCAGTTTCATGTTTAGCTGGGGGTGCTTTGTGAATTATGTAACTAAGAGGATTACTTGATTATTGCAGTGCCTGTTTATATCGAAATGGTCTGGAAATTTATACTTGTCAGTGCATGCTCATATAGAATAGTTATTGTTACTTGTCCAATTTACCATTTATGTGGACATTGTAGATGAGTAACCTGTAAAGGATGACTAATTGTCAGATATCTCGTGAACAAAACCAATCCAGAGGAGCAGCATAGGTTCTATTTTTTCAACACTTTCTTCTTTCAGAAGCTGGCTGGTCTGGATCGAGATTCATCTAGAACTTGGGAAGGAAGAGGAGCTTTTCAACGTGTTCGTAAATGGACAAGGAATGTAAATATTTTTGAAAAGGATTATATATTTATTCCTGTCAACTCTAGGTAACGAACCAGTTGTGAAATCATTTAAATATCGAAATTCTATTTTTGCACTCTCTAAGATCCCCCCCCCCCCCCCCCCCCCCCCCACATTTGACAGTCTTCATTGGAGTTTGATTGTCATATGTCACCCTGGGGAAGTCGAAAATTTAAGAGGTATGACCTCTTAGCGCCATTTTTAACAGTTTTATTATCTAATCACTGCTATCATCTGCACCTCAAATTATCTCTTCTGCAGATGAAGAAATAGGCGAGTTATATAAGAAACCATGCATTTTACATATGGATTCCATGAAAGGAATGCATACTGGGATGAAGAATCTCATTCAAAGGTAAGCTGCTGAAAGTTGATATTCAAAACCAGTCGGTGGTATTTACTAAAGGCGAATGGAGGCCTTCTATAATGCCATCCTTCAGAATTCCTCATTTGGCGTCAACATATTTCATGAACATTTGCTAGAGATGATTGTGAGCAGCCGACCAGTTTGACAGCCGCAAACTGGCTGTGTCAAATGTCTTTTTCCCAGTGGATAAAAGATTTAGTGTTTTATAAATATATAAATTGTAAGTCATTTAGGATGATGTTAAGAAACTGCATTCAATTCACATATCCTCTCCTCACAAATTGAATTTCCCAATTTTCTTTCTACAATGTCTTAGTTATACCACTCCTAAAATAAACTCTTCTTTGATTATTATTTCATAACTACCCTTGTTCAATTATTTGTCAATTTAAAGTTAAAAAATCAAATGGTCCCGCATGTTGCTTTATGTTTGACATCAAGAACAAGATTGAAAAAGGAAGCTAAATCCATATGTCCCTAACTTCTACCTAATTTTCTATGCCAAGTTAAACTACAAGATATAAACGGATAGAAAAGTTGGTGTATTTGTTAAATAGATAGTTGCAACCATGCATCTAATTTCTGGTATGAGGGGGATTTAGAAGGCAATTAAGCACCCATTTGATTGAGATTATAAACTAGCTTATAAACCAATATTGGTTTATTTGAGTTGAAATTGTTACTTTAATGGAAATTGACAAAATTGTCTTTTCTACTTTGAAATGACATTTTGTTGTTTAATGGTAATATAGGCATTTCATGCTAAAATTAGTTTGAAAAGTAAAAAAATATGGCTGAAATAAACCACTTTTGGTTTATAATCCCTATCAAACGGATTATTTAGTTCTTTTGCTTTTGGTTTTGGAGAAAATTTGACCATATTCTGAAACTATTAAAGTGAATACCGTGTAAACTATATTATACTTGATATTATTTGTTGCAAGCATTTGGTTGATGTTCTTTTTCACTTAATATTTTTTTATGAGGATTGCTTTGTGTGTTTGCATGAATTTGAGTCTTTGATACCAGGATAATGCAAAATTTTCTTGTCATGAAATGTCAGTTACTTGTGGGAAGAGTGGAAAGATAGACACGGTGAGCTGGCAGAAGATATTTCAGCGAAGTTTTTCAATTTGCAGTTTGTCGCACTTGAGGTTCTTTCTCTCTTCCTCTCTTGACTGTGTGTGTACCTCTGTAACTTCCAATAAATTCATTAGCGTGCAGGGGTACCAGCATTCTCTGAATCAATATGCACCCTTAGAGTTAGAGAAACTCAGTGAATAAGGAATGCATGTATCCTTCCTGTGCAAATAATATTTCCTAATTGAAGAATAACTGGACAATTTTTTTCTCCCATAATAATGTCTAAAGGAAAAAATTCACACGATTTAAATGTGAATCGCTTGAGGTATGTTTACCTCGTAGTTTTCTAATGCCTTATTTTACTCAAATTAGGTTCTGAATATGTCAAACTTAAGTACTGCATTTCTTTGTTTTTGGAATGGAGTTGACCCAAAATGGTGGATGTGTAAAAATCAATGTGGTAGATGAGAAAAAAGGAGATACTTTTACATTTCAATCTTCTGTTGTCACTTTTGATTTTGATAAAAAGCTGAAGTCAAAGTCAACAATTAATTTTAACTACACATCTCATGGACCCACAACTTTTCAACCACACATTTTATCAACTTCTATCAACTTTTACAAAAAATCTGATTTTAATCAAAATCAAACATAACCTAATATTACTTTGTCAGGAGAAAATGTAGGGTTTATAGATGCATTTTCTATCCCTCATACATTTTCAACTAGTACCGAATTTTAAATGTAGCTTTTACTCTCAACAATGTTGACTTTGCAAAATAACACACAGTTTATTTTGGAGGTGAAGCATATGTCATTGGATAGTTCTTTAGCTTTCTTGTCATAGTAGATCGATAGCTTCCTTTGGCTTTTCCTTTTGCAGTCAATTTATTGGTATATGGATTGCGAACTGTTCTAAAGTGCATGTAACTAAGTTACCCCTACTGGTCATTATTGTTAATATTAGTCTTAGTTCTGTTTTTTCAGCTTCCACAGCAAGAAAACTTGTTCGATTGTGGCCTTTTCTTGCTTCACTATGCAGAACTTTTTCTGGAGCAGGTTCCTAGTAACTTCAGCCTAACTGCCCTAACAAAATGTCCAAACTTTGTAAGTGCTTGTTTGCGTCTGGTCAAATTGGTCAAATATAATTTTTATCCATACATTTGTTGGACCACAACTTACAAAACATTTATTATTCACACATTCCATAGGAACCACGACTTATAAACACTTAAAAAATAATTTCATCACCACCAAACATGCGCTAAGTTTGTTTTGTCTCATTGGATACCTGGACCTCGAATATTAGTCTCCCTAAAACATCAACAGACACAGTCGGTAGTTTTGGCTTTCTACTTTTGTTTCTCCCCGTTCTGACTGTAAGCCCATTTTTTAGTGAATCGCGGTAACTGTATGTTCTCACATGGAGAGTCCTCATCTGTTCCGTAAGAGGAACGAATTCTTTCAGTTAGCATTTCACGTGACAGGTGTGACCTCTGAGCAATCAATTCTGAGTAGCTTTTTTCAGAGTGGAAGCTAATTGTTCATACATGCTGGTGTTTCCATATCACAATATATGTTTTCTAGACGGCTATAGTACTGTTTCATCTGTCTGATGTTCAATCATCTATGGTTATTACAGCAAAAAGGATGCAGTATATGCTTCTCACAGTTTTTGTCAAATTATAATTTAGCCAACAACATCTATATTTGTCTCTGCAGCTTAAAAAAAACTGGTTCCCACCGGACGAGGTGTCCCTTAGAAAGCGTGATCATATCAGAAAGTTGATTTATAAAATTGTTAGAGATAATGCCAAGAAATATGCTCCATCTACTAATAACCACAACGGTCTATCAAGAGCACCAATAGGAACCATTATTAGGGGGCAGCAAACTTTTGGAGAATCAAAGTTCGTTTATGGAGATTCTGTGTGTCCAAGTATATTTCAAATGGCATCAATGGAACAGTCAAGTAATCCCGCATCGCCAATTGAGGTAATTCTTTATGAGCAATTGGCATTTATTTTTGGAAAATTACATGTGCCATCCTTGACCTTTACTTCGTTAGCACTTTTATCCCCAACCTTTAATTCTTGACAGTATTGTTCCTAACTTTTCATTTATTGGCGACCCCCGTCTTTACTAATAGAAATCCGTTAAGTTGATGAAAAAGACTTGCTGCATGTTTGTTAGTACTTATAAGCACTTTTAAGCTGGTCAAACATAATTTGTATCCACAAATTTCGTAGGACCTACAACTTTATCCACTTTCTATCTACATATTCCGTAGAATCCACTCCTTATAATCTACAAAAATTTTTTACCAAACAAGCACTTGTTCGTCCTCCAATTTACCCAAAAAAAAAAAAAGAAAAACCATTTTCGCTTCTTCAGCCAAAACCACCCTAACTTCCTCGAGCCCCACTGTCGCTGCCGCCAACCCCACCCTCCCTTCCAGCCACTTTCACCATAGTAGTCCCCCACCCACCATCTATCTGTTGTCAGCCATGAGAGAGGCAAAGCAACACAGATCTGATTCTTTTTTTGGTACATACAAATTTGTTTTTTAACCCCAGATGTTCAATTTTTTCTGCCATTTCTCTTCTTTTATTGAAATTTCATGTGATTTTCTGTACCTATAGATGCATACATACATACATAAATTCTAATCACAACCTATATATTTTGTTTGTTTGGCTGCTGTAAATATAGAACTTAAAACATATTTTGTGCTCTTTGCTAAACTAGTGTGGTGGCTTGCGGTGGTTTCAGTGGTGGTTGGGGGTTTTGGTGGTGATGGTGGCTTGTGGTTGGGTGGTTGGTTGTAGTGGTGCGGATGGGGGCGGGATTGGCTGGTTTTTGGTATTGAGGTAGAGGTGGTTTGGCTGGTATTTTGGAGGGGATGGGCTGAAGAAGGTGAAGTGATTTTTTTCTTTTCTTTTTTTATTTTGTATTAACTTGCTTTTTGTTTATTTAAATTAGAGGGCACAAGTCTTTTTCCATCAACTTAACAGACTTTTTGGAATGATTCTTTCAATAGGGGTTAGGCTGTTAATAAATGAAAGGTTGTGGACAAGGCTGCCAACAATTAAAGGTTGGGGACAGAAGTGCAAAAGGGGTGAACGTTGGGGACGGCAGCTGCAATTTTCCCTTTATTTTTCAATGTATGGAAGCAAACCTTAGAGCGTTAAGTATTGATCATAATTTGTTTAATGTTGTTGGTAGAGCGATCTCTTGTGGCATAGTAGTTGAAATTCCAGCAGAGACATCAACTGCAAATATTTATGTGAAATCTTTAAATTTTGAAATTTCTCAATTTCCGTGGAATCTTTGAACTTTCCGACTACATGCAACATATGCAGGCCTTCAAATTGAAGTTTATTAATGTTTATAAGAATATTTTTCCCCCAAGATTTCTTTGGTTAATTGCATCATATATGTGCTTCGAACGCTAACAATGTATTTTGTGGCTGAGCTTTGTATCCTGTTTTCGACCTCTTATTCCAATCAGGATGCAGTGGAGGAGCAAGTTACTTCACCAGAAGATGAAGCAAGCAGCCATGAAGCTGATGAAGACACTCAATCTTTGACCGTCCTGAGTCCACCTGATGAAGCAAGCAGCCATGAAGCTGATGAAGACACTCAATCTTTGACCGCCCTGAGTCCACCTGGTAGTTTGAGAGTGGTGGAGAAGTCTTTCTTGGAAACTTCTAGAAATTCTGGTGGCAGGTTTCAAATCATAATTGAAACTGAGGAAGATTGTGTCCCAGAAGTTGCATCCAATCCCGAAAACGAGGACAACTCCGGGTACTCTTCCATGTCCTGTACGGAACTTGCAGCATGTGTTGTTGAGGATTCTGAGGACGAAAATGAGAGACAAGACATCAGTAACACTTGGAATACTCCTTCCTGCAGAAACAAATCTCCTGCCTCGAAAGTTGAGTCCACCAATAGGAGCAAGAGTAGAATGAATAACGTGCGGAAGAAAACAATTCTGCAAAAAAACCAAAGAGCTCGTCTCATTGTGAAGGACAACATCAAATAACCATATTGTAACAAATTTTTTCGCAAAAGTTTGTTCCAAATTGCCTATGGTAGATATTTCTTTCTAAATCATGTACAGCTCGTGCTAGTTCTTTAGTTTGAAGGCTCACAGGAGGGTTAAGACTTATTTTGAAACCTTCAACGTCCAACGCTGAAGAACACGAATAAGTTTTGATGGAGTGATGGCATTTTTGTTATGTAATTTTACTGCTCTTCCTCCTCTACCACCTCAAGTTTTTGCTGTCTGGGTACATAGCTGTCAATACACATTTGACATTGTAACTAATACATACAGGTTTCTATATCTCCTACAGGGACTTGTTCGAGTAATTTTTCCTTTCTTTCCTTTGGGAGCATATTATTTGTCTATGCTTAAAAATTTACTTATAAGTAAATAAGTAAGTATTTAAATAAATAAGATTTTGAATAATTATATTGTCATATGTTCTGTATTAAATGACTATTATGTCCTCAATACAAAAGTTAGAACCGTTTGGCTTCTTTCAAGAATACAATGATAATTTTCGTATAGAACATGAAGCGTTGAAACTTCATGTTCTTGTTTTGGTCCTTGATGCATTTTTTGATTTGTACAACATTGATCGTTATGAAATCTTTCAGTCTAATTCTGTGTATTAAACATGTTCGATGTTAGTGCTATTGCTCAAATGTTTCAACAACGGCGGAACAGTTACGAGTACACACCCCATTTGCACCCTTGTGGTTTGATTTTTGCCTGTTTCATTATGACTCAATGTGGCTCTTAGGTTTGTTGTCGTGCATGGTTTTAACTGCTTGATTATAACGTGGACCATCATGGTATGTTTTGTGAACATGACTCAAGACAATATTGTTAAGATTTAATATTGTTAAGTGCTATGCAGTCCACCATCATGGAAATGCATGTGTACTCGCATTATCAAATAAAATTAAATCAAACAAAATTACGGAAAACATGTAAATTCTGTTTTACAATAAAACATATTGTTCCTGAAACTAGAAAAAAAAAAAAAAAAAAGGGTGAACCGAGTTTTATCAGGTTCAACAAAACTTGCACTCTCTGTACAACAACAAACTGCAATAAGCAATTCAATAGAGAAAACTAATCCCGGTCAATAAAATTATGCAATTATACAAATAGAGAGGTGCCATATTAATATTATCATTCTCACTAGTAATTCTTGCTCAACTAGGTTGAACAATGGTTTGTTCTTGTGTGTTCATAGTCTCCGATTTCATTCAAGCATTATCTACAATCAACAGTGACTCGAGTTCTTCTCTACGGCGCTCCAGATCCTATAATTGATATGGAAAGATAAATATCGTGTGATTCCACAAAAGCAAAAACGCAGACAAAGGGGAGAAAACATGCATCAGCTAGTTCAGAAGATTCAAAAAAGTATGATTAATCTGTATTTCTTTCTTTCTATTTTTCGCTGGGAAGGCAACTATAATCAATTAAAATGAACAATACTGCATGTTTTCACTAAATGATATCACTAAGGACATGTTGTATACACAGGACGCGACTAGACAATATGGTAATATGATTTTAGATTTTTTGCCACATGATATATTACCTGGAGATCCTTAATTGCTTGATCCCTAGTAAGTTCTTTCTTCTGGCGAGCACGCTTGAAAGCACCAATGCACAACATTCCCTGAAAAACAAAAAATTACATATCAGAGAGGAAGTTGTCATGTATCTGAATCTGAAATCAATACGGGTACAATGAAATATCATTCATGAGTCAAAGTCACATCACTCATGAGTCAAAGTCAAATATCAATCATGAGTCAGTCACATCACCAGTATTAGGTTAGAATATGGCACAAAATTAATTTTGAGTCACCTAAAGAAAATAATTATATAACTATGGACATGCAAAATGGTGATACTTGCAAAAAAGAAATTTTCGAGTACTATAAATGATTAACAAATAAATATGTTATCACTGATTGGAAAGTAAATGATCGTGTACCAAGTATGATGACTTCATGAACTTACAGATATAATATAAACCACACCACATGCAAGAAGCAGGTAGCTGGCTATGCTCTGAAGAAGAAAGAGCTCTCGATGCTTCTCAAAGGACTCGGGGTAAGCCCTGGTCATCACTGCAACACTGGAAAAAACTCACGTAAGACTAATACGACTTATAGCTAAAGACCAAAATTTAGTTCCTAAACAAGTGAAGACGGATGGAAAGATGGGGCACATGTGATATTTTGTTCTATCAAATCTTTGATTAGAAGTCAGACGTACAATATCTGGAGCATACCCCTCCCAGCCCAATACTCCAGGATCTGCAACATATTGATGAAGATTTAAATCGAAGATATCTGTATGCTATATGAAGTTCAAGCAGACAATATAAGCTGGAACAATATGGCAAAAGAAAAATGAAAAGGACCAAAACAAACAGCAGTGCAAAAAACCGTTGTGAATTTTCCAAGCCATTACAGATCCAGTACAAGTAATGTTTGGTACTTCTATGCCTTTTATACTGATTTTAAAGCTTGGTAAAGTGATCTCATAACGTCTCCCTACCCACATCTGATTTCAGGGCTCTTATGTTGTTCTCTCCCATCCATATGTGGTAACCATGACCTGAAGGTCCCAATATAGTTTTCCGAATATAAATCACTGCCTTTCTCTTCCGAGCTACGATTTCCGTCTATCATTCATCTCTTCATTTATGTGCACAACTCTTTGTGGTATTTCTCTCTCTTTTCTTTGTTTTGTTTTTAATTCTTGGTTTCCTTGCATTGATTCCTTTTGCTATGAAAAAATTGAATCCAGTCCCTATTCTGTAGCTAAACGAATACTTGCATCCACATTCAAAATTTCTTGGCAAATGGGTCTCTACTTCCAATTTTCATGGCAAGTAGATCTCCACGACCGATTCCGTCAAAAAGTCCATCATAACATAGGGCGCCCTTAGCCCAGCCCAAAATTGTTTTTAGCCCACCCCACTTCGAAATTTTAGCCAGCCCTGGCTCTGCCCCTAATTTTGGGTGGCCCACATGGAACAGCATTTAAATTTCTGAAAACTAAAATTTAAACACAGCAAGAGGCTCGGATGGGCTGGCCTGGCAAGCCCAAAAATGTGAAGCATGCCGGGTCTATAGGCACAATCGGCATGGCCCATCTGACATACTACCTCTATATGTTTCTATGTATTTCTTTTCCTTCTTTTCCTGTTTTTATATAGAGGAAATTATACTCCATACTCCAATTTTACTTTTTTTTTTCATAATTCTTAACATATTGTCCATTGTTTTTTATTTCTAAAAATATTGTACAAATTCCCAATTTGCTTTGATCTTCCATACCACCACCACCACCACCACCACCACCAAATCCATAATCCTAACCGGGCCGCCACCGTTGATCCCACCGTCGCAACCACCACCCTATTTCTCACACAAGCATCTGAAATCCGGTGCTTCTCCTTTTATTTTTGAAATTGAACTATATTTCTTTCAGGATTCAACAATCAATAGCTTGCAGACGATGAAACTTTTGGGGTTTGATTTTGTACATATTACTCTCCAGTGGATTTCCTTTTCGTGGCCCTTTTTTCTTGTATTAAAGGTGCAGCCAAATAAAAGGCCATCTTCTGTGTTAGAAACTCCAGTTCCCACCAAAAAGGCAAAATAGGCTACTCCTGGTAAAACATGTATAGTTTTTGTTTCCTATTTTCCTTTTAAGAAACCTGATATTTCAGCTATATTTGTATTTATCCGAGATTTCAAAATGATTTGGTTGAATTAACTTGTATTGTGGATTCTTGATTAATTAAATTCTTTTGTGTAGGCAATAAAAGCGTACAGACTGCAACTCCTTACCCTTCAAAAAAGGCTGGAAAAACTCCCACTGGCGACAAAACAAAGTAGCAGACCAGATTTACCAGAGGGGATTGATCCATTAAAGTTTTGGTAGATATTATTTCAATAGCAAAATATGAAGAGCTTATGGATTATTGTTTGCTGGAATGGAATAGACTTCCTATGGCTTTAATTCGTCAAAGATTTTATTTGCCCTCATGGGCAAAAATTTACCTAGTAGCTAATAGTTTCATGAAAGTTACGGAGATGGTGGTGATGGGTGGTTGGGGAAGATGAAGATAGTGATGGGTATTATTTCTAGGGTGATTGTGATAGAGGTGGTAGCCAGTGGTGGCGAATGTCGATGGTGGCGGTGGCGGTGACATATTATGTTACACGTGTCACAAAAGTGTAACACGTATATTATCATGTTACAAAAAAGTATAACATGGTATGTGACAAAAAAGTAGAACACGGTATGTTACCAAAAAATAAAATAAAAAAGTGTATCACGGTATGTTACAAAAAAAAAAGTGTATCGCGGTATGTTACAAAAGAAAGTGTAACACGGTATTTTATGGTGCAACATAGTATTTTTGTAACAGAAAATGTTGAATAGTATTTTTAAAAATAAATTAGTTTTCTAGTGTATTTATGAAAATTGTCATTGTATATATGATTAACTAATAGAGGGCCAATGATAGGACAAAAATATTTACTACTCTTGATGGGTCTGTCATCCAATGAATTCAATGCACCAAGATCTCAAATGCCTGCTTCTAGTCATAGTTTTCAAATTTTACATCTCTTATTAGTTTTCTAAATACTATTTTGTTCTCTATAAAATGAAATAATCGATGTATCTAATGCCCGAAAGAGAAGTTATCATGTCACATGTTATGCCCACGGTTGTAAAAAACTGGCCTGTAGGCTCCGCCCTTGAGGCGCGACCTCCACGCCTAGCCATGCCTCAAGCTTTGCCTTCACCTAGCCCTTGCCTCGTCCTCGCCTAAGCTCCCGTCTAGCTTGAAATTCGGTCTCTACGCCTGTTTAACGCTTTTTAGAACACTGGTTATGCCTAATTAGCTAGCCTTTCCAATCAAGGCGCAAACATACTTTTGCAATTTCTGAATCACTGGTGATACATATCCCATTTGAAAACTTGATTATATCAAGGACACAAGTAAATGTCTTAATTTTGAGACTCATGCAGTAAAGTTACTTTTCTATAAAGTAAGTTCGGATATACTTTTTAGATAAGTATTTTTGTTGGCAAAATAAGTAACTTCTTTAAGCTGAGTCAAACATGTGAAATAATGTATCATTTCCTCACTCAATACAATAACAAGGAACAAAAAATAATTTGGTTTACATGGGGCATTGCTCAAAATTGAAATGGAAAGATCATTACGATAGAATCAGACACAAAATACAAAGTATGAAACAATAAATAAAAGAATTAAAATTAATGTTGATAATAAAAATCGAACCTTCGAGAACTTCATGATGAAACCCCATTCTGTCTCAGCCACCACCACAAACATTGCAATCACCACCGCGTAACAACGGAATATTCCATCGAATATCTACACCAAACGAATCAAAACAATTCAGACTTAAACTAGACTGCATAACAGAAATTATTGAGAAAATACACATACTGATACGATAGTTAGCGAAGGAATTCAAAATTACATCTAATCCGTTCCTGAAAGATCGGACAGCGGAGAGAACATTGACAGCAATGCAGAGAATCGCTGCCAGAGCAGTAATCAAGCCGAAGCCTCGACAGACCATCAAGAACCAGTCGGGTCTGGACCGGACCCGGATAGGTGGTGTGGATGGACCGGACCCGGTATTGTCACCTCCGTGCGATGGCTGCAATCTCTCTCCCTCCATGTTTTGTTCGAAACTGGCCCGAATTCTTCTCTGGAGCTCCGAACTGGACCCGATTAACTCGATGTGATTGATAATTACTGGTTAGAAAGAGAAAATACGGGGTTTCGCTTAGAGTTTTGATCTGTTTTTGTGTTCTACGGAATGAATCCATAAAGTGTGCATCATATGTTACTGTTTGAGATTCTACACCTACTGATCAAGAAATCTTTCGAATTACAAGGGCACGTGTAGAGTAGATGAGATTTCCACTTTTGATATATTCATTTTTCAGAAATTACAATGTCAGGTGTTTGTATTTACGGGTGTTATTAAATGTTAACTTTTACTTTTTGAATCCGAGTAGATCGAAATTGTCAATGTGTAGATTATACACAAAGCCGTTAAAACACATTTTTCTTCAATTCAACTAAAAAATCGTGTACAATTTTAACGTTTACTTTCAATCACGCAAAAACCTAAATTTACATATTTAATGTGTTAAGGATCCATAACCTCATTTTTTAAAGTTTAAGACTTACAATTACACTATGTGAAAAGTTGGAGGGCTCAACTTTAATTTCCCTAATTATAATTATAATATTTTTAAAAACTAGCTCATCTGAAAGAGAGAAAGGGACAACTGCCGACAAGGGAAGGGACAAGTGATTGGATCGGAGTTGAATTGAGAGTTGAAACAAAAATTAAATAAATAAAAAGATATTAGGGGGGGTGAACATCCGGTTTTTGAACCGGTCTGTTCGACTCTTGTCCCATTTTGAAAACATTGGTTGAATTGTAAGAGAGATGCAAGATTGGGCTTCATTGATAAAATTGTGTTTCAGATTAGAGTGGATTGAATTGTTCAGGTTCGAAGCGATCCAACTCGAAAAAGGTCCAACAAGGGGGTTTCCAGCCTGTGAAGGGCCACGTCTAAAGGCTATAATTAAGTGTGACAGCTCAAAATAAATAGATAAAGCTAATATATATATATATATATATAGTATAAATTCTAAATATATTGACCCTGTTTTTTTTTTTAATTAGTAATGTTATTTTTTAATTACATTATATACTACAACTGAAAACTAATTAATAAAGAATTATTGTAATCTAATATTGCAAAATCTTTAATTATTAGATAACTATTTCAATTATTCAAATATAATTTTGATATATCTTTTTTAAAAAAAAATCTCTCTTTACAAAAAAAATCTTGGCCATTAACCACTTATAAGTATCAATGCAATTAGTTAATATTGTTTAAATAATTAGTGTAAATTATATTCTATATATTAACCAGTTGAAATTATAATTACATAAATGACTTACTTGAAAATTAAAAAGTGCAGAAAATGAATATGACAGAAATGGTGGACCAAGGCAAGAGGTAAACTCTTTGTCCTTAAGACGAAATTGTCCCGTACATGTGTTCACGGTTGGATGGCAAACATCTATCAAGATACAACGCTTCTCGAGAAACAGCGAACCAGAAAATGTGTTGGACTCTCTTTTTATGCAAGGACGGATGCAGTATATGGTAAGAATGCAGGGTGCATAATGCTTATGTTTGATAGTTTGAATTTTCATGTACCAATTCGAAAACTGGAGGGACTAATTTATAGAGTGCCAAAAGACACAATACTTGGAATATCAATTATGAAAAGTTGTGGTCTGAACTGATGATACCACGTGTCGATAATTGATTGAAGATATAATTGAAAGGATAATTAAATAAAATAAATAATTATTTAATTTATTGTCCAAAAAGTTTATATTGGGCAAAGCCTAATCCCGATAACCATAAACCACAACCCTCAAGCCCCGAGCCGTGGGCGGGCGGCGGCGCGTGCGCGTGCTTTGGATTAAACCCAATAGGGTCTATGTCTCTCCCATTCCAAAAACTTGTGGTGCCCCTTGGGGCTCAAACCTAATTCCAATATTAAGTTATATAAATAGATAAAAATATTATTCATCTTTCGATGTGGGACAATGTTTCTCACTTTTTCTCTAATTTACCTTTTATATTCCAAGTTTAAGGTGCCTACTTTAGACTATAATTTCTCATTCACCCGAAAATAGTTTTGTACAACCAAATATACAATGAACATCTACTCGCGAAGTAGATCGCATTAAACCAAGGTCCCACCTCAATTGGTTAACAGAACCTACTCAATTATTTGATCAAAGTTGGTCAAATCCAACATAATAGTTTTTAATTTAAACACCATTTCCAACAAACATTACATGACAAGGACAAAAAATCTCAACAACATCACATTTGTAACAGTTTGTGCTATATGTAGTAAAGTTCATGATAATAACATTTGCAACACTTTATAATACATAACATTTATATCACTTCATCTTACATATCATTTGTCACAGACTGTCACAATGCAATCACTTAACATAACATAGCAAGGCCCAAAAATCTCAACAACATCACATTTGTAACAGTTCGTGTTACAAATAAAAAAGCTCATGATAATAACAATTGTAGCACGTTATGATACATAACATTTGAGGCAAGATATCAATAGTCCTACAAAATCAGTTGACAATCACAAATCACACGAGTGCATTTGTTATAATTTGTGATACATATGGTACTATCAATTGAAACAAATAAATCCATAATAGTGATACATATGGTACTATCGATTGTAATACATAAATCCATAATTGTCTGATTTTGTTGTACCAAACATTTGATTTATTGGGATGGATATTTGATGTGCCGCGAAGGCAACAATAGAGAAAATTCTGAATATTTGTTCTTCGATTTCTGAGTTTCAACCTTTTGATGAAAACAACAATGGAGGAAATTCAATTATATTGAAGAGACCTGCGGTTTTAGTGCTCTATTGAAAAAAGGAAAATGTCTGCAATTTAATGATTTATCTTGGATTTTGAGAGATAGATTGTATGAACGTTAATAAAACTAATTTTTGTATTTATCAAACTACTTTTATTTAATATATTATAAAATATAAAATAATATGCATTATTTTTAAGATTAAATGACAATGTTTAGAATATTATAATTATTTCTAAAAAGTCAATTATATGGTATAATTTCCCAAAAAGGGAGAAAATTGTCTATAAGTCACCCGCATATGACTTGTTCCAAATTAGGTCAAAACACTTTTCAAAATTATCATTAAGTCGTACTCTTCAACAACATTTCATATTAATCCTAAAATTACTATGTGATCCATATTTGCCATACTCATTGCACTCAGCACTACTCCCACATTTGCTCAAGTATCACCACTACCATCACATTTTTTTGCTCCACCTCCAACTACCAGTTCACTGCCACCTTCAATTGTGTCCCCTCGGTCAGTGAGTTCCTCTCCTAAAGAATCTCCTTCTTCTCACAAGACACGACATCATCTATCTCCAGCTGCTGTTCCCTCTCATACCCCACCAGTAATAGTTGGTGAAGACTAACTATATTACAGTGCTTCATGTTAGCAAAAGGTTCGTATTTTTTCATTATGAAATTATGTATAACCTAGGATTTGGTAGACACATAAATGTCAATTTTTTTTTCAAGTATCTTTAGTTCCAAGCACTTAGCATCATCATTAATATAAAACTAATCTTCATCTCAATATACAAATATATCATATACCTAGGACAATCAACTCTTTCTACTTTTCTATATCTTCGAATTCATTGTTCCTAAGGTCCCAGTATTAAGCTCAACTAGTCGAAAGTATTTCGACAAACAATTTCATTTTCTCACCAGAGCATGGTGGTATATGCACTTCAAGGTCATGGTTCACGTATGATGAACTAGTCAGTGCAACAAATGGTTTTTCAGAAAATATTATGGGAAAATTATAAAGAAGTTCTAGTAGATGGAAAAGAAGTTGTCGTTAAACATTATTACACACATTCAAAATAGAAAATTCCAACCTAATAATAAAACAATGTCATAATAAAATTATTTTAATAAAACAGTATCATAGAAGCCTGCTATTGTTATCAGATAATGACGGTGATATTGAGAAGTGTTGGACAATCCCTGGATTGCAAAATTGTGGAAACAATTACTTCTTGAATGTTATTTTATAGATGGATTCAGTATTTATGAATAGTTTTCTTCTTAATTTTCTTGAATTAGGTTGTTTTTGTTGGAGATATTGTTTTTTTTTTATATATAGGAACACAGTGATTTTGTAATCATTTTTTAGTCTAATAAAAGAAAAGAACATTTGTTTCACATATATCAACATTTTTTGTGTTTCGAGATGTTACTGTCACATTCATGTGTTGATAGTGTATCATAGAAAACAGTATGAAAAGCACATTTGTATCAAAATCATAATAACAGTATCATAGATAACAATATCATATATTTAAATATAGAAAAAATAACAGTATCGAAAACACATTATTATCAAGCACATACTTATATGAGCACAAATATTATGTTTTAACAGAAATCATAACATAGTATCTAAAAAAATAGTATCTTAGATAAATGTATTTTAATACATCAGTATCATATGTGAAAGTATCATAATAAAACAGTATCACATACAACAACTACAACACAATAGAAGAACAATATCAAGCATTTTGAATAAAAATAGTATCAATGATCTTTTACTACTAATGGAACATTTTGAACAGTATTATTACTTCAACCATAAAACATTTAATTTTGAATGTGTGTTTATTTGTTAAGTTTAAAAGTAGTTTTTTTTTGGAGATTTTGAAATAAAATTGGTAAAATGTGTAGTTGAAAAGTTGATAAAAAAAATTAAAAAAAAAACTGGCCAAACATGCTATAATATAACAAAAACTAGTATACAATACTAAAAGTAAAACAATATGAAGTATTTTTTGCAAAACAGTATCATAATAAAATAGTATCGTGTTTGAATTAGTGCTTTTTTGCAATTGTATGAGCACGTTAGTTTTTTAGCGTTGAAATGTGACTTTAACTAAATTAAGTTTGGGTCATATAACTTAAAAACTTATAAGCGCATGAACAGTAACATGCCCGAATTTAACCAAAAAAAAACCTACTTTGAGCCCAATGGCTCGTTCATAGACCAGCCCAAGTCCCCGCATCAACCGTGTCAAGGCTCATCTATCTATAGATGGGCTGCCAGACATGGCCTATAGGTCGTGTCTGGCATATGTCCTTACATCTAGTTCATTATACATCCAACCAAATTAATAATATTAAGAAAGATCCGTGTTCAAATTAACACATCAAATCAAATATTTTATGGAAAGACACGTGCACCATCAAAATATTTATACTCATGCTTTGCAGAATTAAACTAGCCTAAAGTCAATTAGTGACTTGATTATCTAAGTGTAACAAGTTAGGCACAGACAAGTATAAAGCACATTCTAACGAGAAAAAGGAAAGCTTTACAACTAATATTAAGTGGCAAAGTTCACTTCAAAAGGTTATGATACATCATACAATAATGCAAGATATCTTACACAAAACCACAAATTAAACACTTTGTGTGGTACATCACAACAGAAAGCAACAGATCCAAACCAGAATCATACTAGGAAGCTTTATGAGAGTTTATCCTCTTTATGTGACTGCGTCTCTCTATGTTGCTTCTGGTGTAGGTTTGAGAGTAATTTCCACATTATCATGAACTCCTTACAACAATAGTTCACCATCATTTCTCAGAACTTTACGCATCTTTGCTGCACGTAATGTTTCAACTAGTGCTTCAAATATGTTTGCACACTCGTCATCATTGAATAGCACACCAAATGTGACCTTCAAAATAAATTAAAAAAATGACATGTACGTTTCAGAGATCGAGACTGTTGAAATATCTTATTTAGATGCAGAAGGATCAGGATTTGAGATATTGGAATATGTAGTTTCAGGTGAGATGGGAAAAGGCGAGACCTTGCTTGAAGAACTAAGAGATGCTCTCAGAGTTCAAATTCTCTTGCAGAATGTGAGGAAGTTTTGTGGCCAAGCCACTTCGTGTAATACGGGTAATGGTGCAATCATCAAGGTATTGCATTATTTTCGATTGTAAGAAGATTCACGTCCATTAGTTATTCCAAAACAACGTAAATCAGCAGTAAATTCAAATCTACATTTATAAAATAAATCCATTCCTCATTTGCTTGTTTAGTGGACCAAATTTAATTAGATAAGACCTTTTAGACTTGATGATAAATTCATTTTTCAAAGCACCAAAGTTTTTTTTTTCAACACACCATTACATCCCCAATATGGTTTTCAGGCTTCAAAGCACCAAAGTTCAGTGAAAAGAAAGAAAATATTTCAAGCCATTTAGAACGTAAAAAAAGTATAAAACTTTTTCCATAAATAAAGGCCACATTTTTAAGTATAAAAATCTTGCACTATATTATAACAAGTAAACCACTAAACCCTTTTGCTGTCTTATTTTCAATGTTCTGGCATAAAATTTCATAGAACCTATACTATCATCTACCAAGAGTGACTGATGTCGAGTTTCTCCTGCCAAGTCATTCGTATAATATGTTCCTAGAAGTCAATCACATATTTGTATTGCAATCCATGAGAGACATTCACTAAGTTGGATTTAGCAAATTATAAAGTAACCATCAGCAGATTATCAACAAATCAAACACTAGTGATTAATGCTAGAGGTTTCCTCGGAGACGCCTCTTGGAATAGAGATTATCCTCCCACTCGTTAAAAAAAAAAAACAATACCTCATTTTCACAACCCTTATGCATCTTCCGATTTCAATACATCACTCTTTTAATCACATGCAAGGTAAAGAAAGATGACCATCACTCAAACTCTGGACAGGTTAACAATCTTCAACTCTCCAGTGAAAATAGCCATAAAAGATATGTAGTTATAAAGAGTATAATACATATATTTCTAGCCAATACTATTCAGTTCTCAGTAAAACAATAAAATGTTACTTCATACACAATCTCCATTCTAGCTTATCGAACTAAGTGAGATTGTCTGGGCTACCAGTACAAATATGGATGGCATGTTTGTTAAGGTAGATCAAAGGGTACTATAAAATCCTCTTCATTATACCATCTAATCATCTCTAGTACTAAACATGTTCGGTAGACATAATGTAAATCAGTTCTAATGAATAAGCAACATTGGGTTAGATCATACATTTTTTCCTTTCCCTATCACCTTATACAATTTATCCAAATATTACGATCTCACCATCATAACAATTGCTTTTTATTTGCAAGTTGGATGGTACGGACAATAAGTCGGTAGCAAGTGTTGATGCGGTTGACCAACACAGTGATGAGATTACAAAGAAACGCATGAAGATTGGTTTATATGATCCATGCACTGCTGTCAACACATTGGATGATGACGTGGTGTTCAGTGAAGATGATCTAATGAACATCGATCAGTCCGCCAAGCAAAATCGTTTGGCTGTTGTGGAAATAGATGCGCAGGTTCCTATATCTTTTTAACAATAATATGTAATTGATATAGTAGTTAAATCTATATTTATTTCCTAATACTATCTAAAAATTGGACATATTTACAATCATGCAATCACACCTATCCCATTTGAGATTGACGATGTCAAAATCTTTGAACTATGTAAACGGGCAACTAGACCAGCCGCATGTCTTCAATCACCGTTTGTCAAGAGTTTCCAATCTCAGTCCAACTATTCATAGAAAGCTAAAAATGTATCATTTGAATACAAGTTCTGCATGGTGTATCCTACAAAGTCCGATATCGAACTATTCGACTGTTGGTACCATACATGCCTTCATCCCGGTAACAAATGAGTTTAATCTTTATTTGATGTTATTGAGTGCAAATTTACATTGTAATCTATTTTACTAACTCATATATACCCCAAATTAGGGTAATGAAATTTCATAAAGATGACCTACCGATACTACCTGCCATGTATCTTGTACCAGTGAACATTAACTCCAAGATGTGGTGGTATAACTTGAAACATGTCGCGGCACCACTGACTAATCAGGTAAAATCAACTTCAATATATCAACTTATAATTCTTTTAGTTACATACTCCCATACATGTTTATACATTTTTTTATTATCTCAGTACATTGATGCAATGTTCTACTTTCTGAGAATGAGGATGAAGCTCAGCAGTGCCAATGAAACCAATTCAACTACTACTGAATGCTACTTTGACTTCAAAATCCGTCTCTTGTTTGACCATTTAACGAAGCACAACAACCAATTTCCCAAAAAAAATCCCCTTCTCTTATATCTAAATGGTCAAAAACCTCACTTCAACAAAAACTGGGAGGAGGTTGATCATGTTTTCATTCCAATCTTCATGGAAAAATCTGCATACTGGATTTTAGGGCACTTTGACATAGCCAATTGGCACTTGAACGTATACAATTCAGCATACAAAACAATAAGAGATGTTGTAGTTTTGGATGCTATCCAACCACTACACAACATTATTCTACATCTACCCTATCAATCCAATTGCCTCAAGTTTGAAGCTCCTGACTCGCCTCTTTCATGCATATTTTGTAAAGAGACTCCACAACAATCAAATGGATTAGTTTAATTATTTAATTTCATTCATATATATCATTAGGAAATTTGATTTGGCAACTCAGCATTGCCATAGTGTTCATGAACCATGTCAAAGCGTTTGAATGAGAGATTGGTTTCCAAATAGGATATCATCCAATGCTAGTTTCTTAAGTACTCATTTGGATGATGGAGTGCACTACTAGTTTGCATCCCACAGTACCTGATATATAACAAATAACAAAAGAGAAATATTTCATTAGAAAATTTGATTTTGCAACTGAGCACCGTTAATTTTAGCTTAATTATGGAAAATTATACTATAAGGTCTCCAAATTTCAAGTTTAGTTGATGCCTTGATGATTCCGTTTACTGAAATTTTTGCTGGAATTTATTTTGCTGAAATTATTTTCTTGAATTTTTTTTGCTGAATTTGTTTAACTGAGAGCTAAATTTGTTGCTGAAACCCTAATTGAACATTTTTGAATTTGTACTACAAATTCAACCAAACAATTAGTCTACTAATTGCCCAAACAAATTAAAACTGGTAGTTTGCAACAAAAAAAAAAAAAAATGAATTGCACTGAAGCCCAAATTGCCAACCTGACCCTACCCGCCCGACGCTTGTGCGGGTCGGGTTCAAAGAAGTGTATGGGTTTGGTTGGGTTGGGTTGAAATTTCTCTAAACCGATTCTTTTGGGTTGGGTTCGGGTTCGGGTTGGGCCCAAAACCAACCCAACCCACGCCCAGCCCTGGCTACGTGGGAAAAGCAAACATATTGACATAAGGTTCCACTTTCTACATGATCTTGTTAAAGATGGAGTTTTGGAACTTGTTCATTGTGCTATAGATAATCAAGTTGCTGATGTTATGACCAAGCCATTGAAGCTTGATGCTTAAGATTTGGTTCAAAGAAGTGTGCGGGTTGGGTTAAATTGAGTTGAAATTTCTCTAAACCGATTCTTTTGGGTTGGACCCAAAACCAACCCAACCAAACCCAACCCACGCCTAGCCCTAGCTACATGGGAGGAGCAAACATATTGACATAAGATTCCACTTTCTACATGATCTTGTTAAAGATGGAGTTTTGGAACTTGTTCATTGTGCTACAGATAATCAAGTTGCTGATGTTATGACCAAGCTATTGAAGCTTGATGTGTTCTTGAGGCTTCGAGAGAAGCTAACAGTTTAGGGGAGCAAACTGCAAATCAGTTTAGGGGATGAAATTGTTGAAGAAGTCAAATTCTTTTAGTTGTTTGTTTATCTTTATCTTAATAAACCCTATTTGTTAGGGTCATGCTGTGTTGTTTGATTCAATTTCCAATCAGAATACCACGTTTATAGGAGTGTAGAATGTGGGCTGCTATTTTCTTATTTCCTGTTCCAGTTTGTAAGGTTATATTAGCCAAAGGGTTGCTTTGAATTTAATAAGAGTTATTCTCCAAATATTGCAGAGTGTTCTATTTAGAGTTTAAATCTTCAACAATTACATTCTGGGAGTATGATAGACAAGCCCCAACTTTGGAAAAATGTCGATCAGGCCTTCTTGTTGGATGGAAGATTCAAATTGTTAGCAATAAAGGCTCGTTTTCTGATTCAATCGAAAGGTTTAGTTATAAGTTTAAATCGGATAATGACTAAATCGAAACGGTTATTGGTTTTAGACAATCCGACCCTATTGTTTTTTAATTTTTTAAAAAATATTTAGTGTATAAACATAAAATAATTTATTTATATGTTAATTTATATTGAGATAGAACATTGTGTTCAAAATTTGATATACTGATCTTTTGTGAATAGATTAAAGTTTAAAAATTATAATTTTTTAGATTATTTTGTTCAAAAAAGTAAAATAAAAATAGTTGTTATAAATATGACAACTTTTAAAACTTTAATTATAGAATTGAATCGAATCAAACTTTCCATACTTGGAACCGATGGTTCTATTTACAAGATATCCAGTGATTCTCAATTCGATTCGATTTTCTTCAGACCCTAATCAAACTAAACCGTCTCCACTCTTAATTCACCTCAAGAAATTTAATTTTTATTGCATGTAGGATAATTTGAATTCAAGGTGTGAGGTTGAGTACCATGAGAAGGCTATGAACTCATTTGCTACTTTGACTTTTTGACAAATTTTCAATCTTTTGTAAATCTATCCAAACATTAGTCTGAGAAAAATAAAAGACTAGGATCTAATGATATAACTCAGAGTCGAATCGATGATAAAAAATATGAAAATTAAATAAATTGTTAATGTGATATAGCCAGTTTACAAGTGAAGCAGCTCGTTTTTTTATTATTTTTGAAGATATTCATTTTTCAGTTTTTTATGTGTAGTTGGCCAATTTTTAAACGAGTTCTCTACTTTTTTTTTGGGTCAAATCTTCTGTTGTGATGCGATTTTTAAATATTGCTATTTTTAATCAGATTAATTAGTGCATGTTTGGTAAAGTTTAAAAGTATATTTTAGAAGAGTTTGATAAAAATTAAGGAACTGTGTAGTTGAAAAGTTGTGGATTCCATTAAATATGTGGTCAAAAATGATTTTTTTTAAAAATAATTTAAATACACTCTTGCTCTCAATTGTTGATTTTTTGTACTGATATGTCAATTTTTGGACTAACAACTTTTTAAAAAAATTATTATATGAATGTCAACTACTGTTAAATTTTAACCACACAAAAAGTTGTTATTTTTACAAAAGAATATATTTGAAATTTTGCATCTAAAAAATGACATATTTGTAAATGTTATAAAAAAATTGTTATATTTCAAATCTACTTTTTATTTTCGGGTATATTTGTAAATTCTCCATTTTTTACCATAAAGAGTGCCCGATAAACAAAAATTATGGGTACTTTTAAAGTTGAAAGTTAAAAGATGACTATTTTGACCCTGAGGATGACTATATTATGTTTGGAAAATGCTTCTTGTACAAAATTACTTTACAGAAAATTTGACAGATGCTGACATGGCATCCATAAGGTAAAAACTTATTTACCCTTGCTTTTTTCCCCCAAATTGTTCCAGCCTTAGCCGTCCATCCAAATTGCAAAGAGAGAAAAAACTAACTACATTTTCATTCTTCCAAGTTTGCTATCGTCCCAATCATGGATTCATGGTGGTCGGAGAAAAGTTTGGTCGATAGGAGAAAATTGCACCACTGAATCCATAAACAACAGCAGATATTGTACCACTGGATACACAAAATGGCACCAGAAATTGCACCACTGGATACACAAATTGCAGCAAAAATAACACCAGAATATGCACCAAAAAATCGATATTTAGCACCAGAAAATCTATCTAACAGAAGCATAAATTGGACCACAACATGCACTAGAATATGGATACTTAACAGCATAAATTGTGCTAGAATATCCTTTTAACAGAAGCAGAATATGCACCACAAAATGTACAAGAAATGGGTACTTAGCAGCAGAAATTGCACCAGAAAATAGATACACAGACTCAAAAAATACACCACAAAATGCACCAGAAAATGGATACGCAGCATCAGATATGAGAAAAAAAATAGTGTAGATAAATTCATTTTATCCACCAATGGAAGCTAACTGGAGATGAATTTTTTTTACAAATTGAGAACCAACCAATAACATACTTGTGTCCATATCTTCGTCGGAGATGGAAACGAATCGGAGGAAAATTAGAAATCGTCGGTGAATAGATTGAGAAGTCGCCGCTAATTGGCTGAAAAAAGTGTGTTTTTTCATTTCTTATTTTGTCATTTTCTCACGAAAATGATTTCTATTTGTCACGATAAATTGAATTGGACATTCTGTGATCCATTCTGTACACCAATTCTGTACAAGAAGCACGGTCCATTATGTTTTTAGTATTATGATATAAAACTTTTACTTTGTATATGAACGAATTTGATTGTAACAATATTTCTTTTAAGAAATAAGAAAAAAGAAAGAAATATAATTTAAATATATTTTAATAATAAATTTAACGGTAATACAAATATAAAAAGTGAAATAATAAATTTATTGAGTGAAAAATAACATAATCTATTATATTTACTTATAAATGATTAAAAAATACTTATAAATACTAATTACTATTTATTTATCATCTATATATACTTATAAATACTTAAAATTATATCAACACCAAAAAGTAATGACATAATCAAAACAAAAACAATAAGCCTTACATTCGAACCCATCCAAAACCCACCGTTTGATCTGAAATTGACACGCGAATCAAACCGAAACAAAACCCTCGTGTTCCCCTCCCCCACTCGTCGCGTGATTCTATCCGTTCACTGGACCCCACATCAGTCCCCATCACGTGATCCTTTTTAATCAACGGCCCTGATTTCCTCTGCTCCACCCCAATTTTTAGTATAAGCACTTTTCCTTCTTTTTTCCATTTCCAATTTTCCACAGCTCCAAAATAATCACTTATTGATAATCAGATTTTAATTACTTCAAAATCAATTTTTAATTCAGCGCTAATTCACCATAATCAATGTCTTGACAATTTCGCATACCGTTCCCTTAGGGTTAGGGTTCCGATTTCTCTTCCGTTTTTTCACATATATATTCAGTATACACACATATATATACATATATGTGTTTTTAGTTATATACATGCATGCATAGGTGTATATATAAATAAATGGATGCGATGAAACCGAGGCCGTACGGGGAGGACTACATGATCATGCCAATACGAGTGCATGACAACGGGGGAGGATTCGAAGCCGGTGATATAGGTGGCGGCGGTGGTGGTGAGGAGAAGATGAGTAGTAGTGAGGAAATATCGGCACCAATGGCCATTCCTGTAAATTATCAGTCGAGAACCCCTGCATCGAGGACTAGTGAGCTCACCATCTCTTTTGAAGGGGAAGTTTATGTTTTTCCTGCCGTCACTCCTGAAAAGGTTTAGATTTTTCTGTGATTTTGTTGTTATTTTTTTCAACTGGAATTAATGGATTATTTTATGGAATTTCACGCTCTCGTGCTATTTTTATGTGTTGTTTGTTTATTTTACCGGTGAAGATTGATTTAATAGTAACCGAATGAGTGAATAAATGGATAAATAGATTGATTAATTGATTGATTGTTGCATGTTGTTTCTATATTGATGGGTGGATGGTGATATAGTTTGTTTGTATATATATTAAATTTTATAGGTGCAAGCAGTGTTATTACTGTTGGGAGGCCAAGAAATGCCCAGTAGTATACCCACCTCAGAATTTCTGTTACGACAGAATAACAAGGTATTAGCTATATACTGGTGTATGGTTTATAATTTAATTTCAATGTATTAAGGTAATTGTTAATGTTGCCATGTGAAATGGAATGCAGGCTGTAGATGATGGTTTGAGTCCTCCTACTGTTTCTCGGAGAATTGCATCTCTGGTTAGGTTCCGTGAGAAGCGGAAAGAGAGATGCTTCGAGAAGAAGATTAGGTACACTTGCCGAAAAGAAGTTGCTCAGAGGTGAATTTTATTTACAGCTTCATAAGTATTATGTGTTGTTCTATTCATTATGTTGCTCTCTAAGAGAAATAACTGCCATGTCTGGTTTGTTTAGTTAGAGAGTATTATTGACAAGAGTTTCTTGACTAAATCCTGACATTGACGAGGGTCGAGAAGGGATCTTTAGATATTTGCATTTCAATGTGGGCGATTATAACGAGAAAGGAACTTTGGAAAGACATTATTGCTCATTATTGTTTCTACATTGCTTAACAAACAAGAATAGAAAAATTGTTGAGTGGAGTAAATTGGGCTATAGAAAACTGCTTTTCAATTTTATTCTTCAAAAGTAAATGCCTCTGTTTCACTGATTAATTGTTCTTATTTTTAACTGAACTATCTGTCAGGATGCATCGTAAAAATGGCCAATTTGCCTCAGTCAAGGAGAGTCCCAAAACGTCTGATGATATTTGGGTTTCAGGCCACAATACTTCTCGTGCAGAACCAGTGTGAGTATGAATCTTATTCTTCCCTTGATAATAGCTGCTTACCCTGTTTATCATACTGTAGACCTTGTCATGTCTCATTTTTATTTTTTGTTCTGCTTCTAGGTTGTAGGATTAAATATTATGGTTTGTGGTTTGCACTTTAATTTATGCTTTCCAGCCTCCTTTTGTCATTTTTTCTCTAGGAAATGGAAATGCATTCTTGTTGAAGCTTTCAGGGAACTACTATATGAAACTTATTGTTTTAAGTTTTAACAAGAAGCTTCTTTTTGAACGTAACATCTCAAACTTGAAGAGTATAATAAAGAAATCTGTTTGGCAGCTGTTTCCATTATATTTGGGTTTGTATCATCTGTTGGGCAATCAATTGTGACATCATAATCAACTTAGCTACAAGTTTCTGCATCTTCTTCTTCAAAGCACCTTAATTGACTTATGTAGGTACATTAGTTAAATCTTGCAGGGTTGCTCTGCGGCCTAGTTTTGTTATCTGACATGTTGCATAGTTCTAAAAGGTTTAACGGTAGTATAATTAAAAACGCGCCCCAACTAATTCTAATTGACGACTTAGTAACACTCTTCTTTCAAATTTCTGGAAATCAGAAAAGTTTCGGAAAATACAATGCCCCTGAAAATTTTGCTTGAGATAAAAATTAACTAGTAAAGACATGTAGACTTAAGAAATAGTTATAGGAGCTCCCATTTTCCAACATTTTAGCATTTATTTCAAATGTTAAATGTGAACCTTGAGCCCTGTAAACATTTTCCATGCCTTCTGTAGACTTCTGAAGGTTATTGCCGTCTTTTTCAGTGCCTCACTTTTCTTCCTATATTTTCCGTGTGCCCTGAATTCGGTACCCAGACAAGTTAAAAATTATATGATTGAGATGTTTGTTGCATCATTTCATTCATTATAATCAATTTACTGACAAACAGTAGGTTTTAGAAAAATATTTCATGTTAATTTAGTTATTTCCCTCCATTTTCACGAAGGAACAATTCTGTCTGCAGTTATCATCTGCCTTATTTTTCTGACACGTTAATTTCAGATTGGCAAGAAATATGAATGCTCAAAACATCAAAGCTGCGGTTGAAACTTATTTCCGTTTTTTTCATGTCTGCTATCTAATTTTAATACTGGACATATAAGCAATTATCCAGTGATGGTAATGGATATCATTTATATATAAAAGATATAAGATGATGAGATACAGTTAAATTACAATCTTGCACTGGCACTGCTATTTCTGCTTGCATCATGTTGTTGATTATGAAGTGAGTGATGACTACTAATGGCACACATACAGTTTCTCTATTGATATTCTTGCATATATGACATTCAGTTCATATCCTGTTGATTTAAGTGTTTAATCAGGACCTTCTAATACTCATTCTTTTGTATGGACCTTTGAATTCACATTCTTTTAATAGGTTACGTAGATGTCTACATTGTGGGGTTAGTGAAAAATCTACTCCAGCAATGCGTCGGGGGCCAGAAGGTCCTAGAACTTTATGCAATGCTTGTGGACTGATGTGGGCAAACAAGGTAAGGTTGATTCATCAATTTTGGTAGTGTCCTATATTTCCTCCCTTCTATCCACTCTGATTATTATTTTAGTTAGAGATGGAAGACATTTTTTTTGAAAATCTAATCCAAAGAGTTCTTGAACCAATAACAAGGATACATTTGCAATTTCGACGTTAGTATCCTTTTAGTATTTACTTTTTGTTACTCCATTCTATTTTCTCATCATTTAGTTGTGTTTTTAGGGAACTCTGAGGGATCTTACAAAGGGACAGAGGCATGTATCATTTGATCAAAGTGAGCCTGTATGTATTTGAGAAGCAGCTTAAACTTCTACCTCTTCTTCTTCACTGACCAAATAATATTACGTAGGGAAGATTCTGTTTACTTTCGAACCTTTTCCTTTATGATGCTTAGTATTTAGTTATCATTTTTGTCATGGTCGGTGCAGACTTGTATCGCTTTCTCTAATTTCCTCCATGTTACCTTATTGTCAAATCCTGTTATGACGTCCATAAATTCACCAGGAAACTCCTGAGATCAAGCCTGCTTCCATTGAACCTGAAAGTTCCTATCACAACCAGGATGAAGAGGTAATTATGTGTGGATCACTTCTATTATAAGAAGAACTGAATTTGAGATCTTTGGGGCTCGTTTCAGGAGATATTAATCTCCCGAGGTTGTAATTATTTTACCATTTATGGATTTTAGAATTTTTCCCCATAATTTTAGGATGTGATGCGTGGAATCTGGAAATTTTCATTTCAAGGAAGATATTCTGATTGAAACATGGAAACTAAAATATAGGATTATTTCTGGTGTGGCTGGGCTGAATATTGTTTGAAGAAAAGAGATGAATGAAAATTTGTTGTTATATAATTTCGTAATGAAAGTCTGTAATAAACTTTTTTTTTCCTGTTGTTTGAACAGAGAACCCCAGAACAGACACAACCTGGTCTATTGGAGACTTCAAATTTTTCAATAAGACAAACTGAGCAGGTAAACAATCTCTTCAAAAAGTAGTATTGATTTCGGTACAGATTGTTTCTTCATATCTTGGCTTTAAACTGTATTGATTATTGATACATGATGGTATCTTGTGACGTGACACCGCGGGTTTGGAAAGACAGATTTACCATACACAACTTTGAATAGGATATTATTCATGCTAAATTTCATTACCAGCTCCACAACAAGATTACAACCAAGACTGAATTTCCAACATCACATGATGAATTCCTAACAAACAGAACTTGCCAGACAAACTCCCTCAACAAAACAAGAAATTCCAGAAATAAGAAAGAAATAAATTCCCCCGATATCATTCAATAGGACATTGAATTTCCACTTTTTAGATATTACCAAATGTTAGGAGGAAAGGACATGTAATGGTAAAAAGTGCATGTACAGGTACCTGTAATGGGAAATGAATGTAACTGCAGTTGGATGACGAACTGTTTGTTTAAGTGACTATTGCTTATTCAAATTTGCTCCATAATTGGTGGTTATTGTATTTATTCCTTTAGGTAGTTTTTCTCTTGGAATCGCCATTTTGTTTGAGGACACATTGTCTTCCTCGAGTTTATCTCTAGTTCCAAGAAGTTTCGTCAAAATATTTGATTCTGCAAACCCACAATGATTGACCGTACGCCTTCTAGGTTGTCCATGTAGCAATAATTGAGCAACGACTTCAGATTTCAAACAATTGTTGGCAATTCACTGTCGCCTCAAGTATATATTCCTAGGTAAACTATCTTGGATGGCAGCGGTGACTCGCACTTTTTAACACCTAAGTCTTTTTAGAAGTGGTGTTATACTGCAGCCATCTTATCATAGTAGTCAGTAGAATAAAGAATGTGCCCGACCAGGGTTTGGATCTATGTTCCAGGGAATCAGATATTTGCCTAGAATTATGTTTACAACCATTCCTCTTCATGGACTTTTTCATATGAATAGTTTTGATTAAATGTGTAGAAGGGGGAGCATGAGCTTATATCAATCGCAATAAGTGTCAGGGTAGTTCCCTTGTATCTGCTCAAAAAAAAAGAAAAGAAAAGAAAAGAATAAGGGTGTCGAGAGGATCCTCTTCCTTGGTTTGATAATTGTTTGTGGTTCGTTAGGGTGTGTTTAATTTTGATTAAAATTAGATTTTTTGTAAAAGTTGATAAAAGTTTATGAAATGTGTGGTTGAAAAGTTGTAAAAATGTGTGGGTCAATGAAATGAGTAGTTAAAATTAATTGTTGACTTTCACTTTAGCTTTTTAGCAAAATTTTAAGTGAATACAAACAAGTTCTTAGTGTCTACATGTACATGTGTTTACTGTTACGAGTTTATTGTATTGTATTTTTATTATTTTATTTACTTTTAAGTTAGTTAAATGTAGTGATAGATGGTAGTTATTAGTGGATTAATTTTAGCTATTTCATAGGTAGTTGGAGATATGGAGCTAGCTAGTGCTATGTAATCTTAGGAAAGATGGTTTATTTTATTTCGTATTTAATCTTACACAAGGAATGAACAAAGGGTGGATGAATTATTCTACATACGTATTGTTTGTATTTGAGAGTTTATTGTTTCCTCGAAAACCAATACTTTAGGAGGTCTGGGTTTTCTCGAATTAACTCAATATTCTTCTTTTCTCATTAGCCTTTTCTAATTTTCTAGTTACGAACAATTTTTTTCGTAACATTTGGTATCAGAGCGCCAGGCATGAGTTTGTCACTTGAGCAATGAGTGGAGCGATTGGAAATGATTGTGGAAGTTATGTTTGATTGCCAAAAGGAACTTCTTCTAAGATGTTAATGAGTAAAAGGATTGGAGTTGGTTGAATATATTTCTCGAAATAACTTAATCCTTTTTTGGTAAGACCCGCATAGAAATATGCCACCGACGTGAGTAAAGCCAAAGCATGTGGGTTCTCCGTAATAATTATGACCCATACCTTTAGCCAATTTAGCTCTTAATACAGGATTGTTCAAATCTGGTTTTTTTGTTATTGGGATAGGTGAATTCTCATAGATCCATCCCCCGAAGGAACCGGACATGATAATTTTTTATGAACGAATTCTTCAAGTTTTTTATGCAAAATTATAATCTTTGTTGAGCAACCAAGGTTTGAGACCTACGATTGAAAAAACAATGGTCTCGATGCGTGTACAACACGAAGAGAATTTTAGTGGAAAAATGAATTTCTTGATATTGTAGTCTGATAATCGATCAGCTGCTCATGATCATCACTCTGTTCAAGAGACACTGTCAGAAATAACTTAGCGCATATTTGATAGTGCTGAAATTATTTTTTAAGTGTTTATAATATAAGTTGTTGATCAATGCATGGATAAAAAGTAGGTTGTAAGTTGTGGATCCTATGAAATGTGTAGATAAAAAATATGTTTGACCTGAAATTATAATTTAAGCATAGCCAAACATGTGCTTGTGTAACAAAACAGACAACTAACTTAGAGGAGAGAGATTTCTTAAGGATCTTGATGAAGTGCTTACTGAAAATGAGGCACTATTGGAAATGGGAAAGTAATAGTGAAGTCAGACGGAATTGAGTTCATGATTGATTTTTGTCCTGCCATTGCCAAGGCTGTGAAGACACTGAACAAAGGTGAAAAAGAAGTCCTCATAGTCAACCTGCAACAACATGGATTTGTTGAGAAGAAGCGCAAACCAACATTCGATGATGCTGGAGTTTTCCCACCAACCGTGACGTTGAACATCACTTTGAAACTCATATCATTCATCAATCAATTTAGTGTCCTTTTATACTCGATCACAAATTGGAAGCACAGAAAAAAATGTATAGAACTTTTGTCAAACTTCACCCCCAAGGACAGGGGTGTCTTTAAGGGGGAAGGAATGTCACGATTTTATTGTATTGTATTTTTCATATTTTAGTTACTTTCAAGTTAGTCAAATGTAGTGATAGTGGGTAGTTATTAGTGGTATAATTTTAGCTATTGGGTAGTTGTAGATATGGAGCTAACTAGCGCTCCCTAATTTTAGGAAATATGGTTTATTTTATTCTGTATTCAATCTTACATAATGAAGGAATATAGGGTGGATGAATTATTCTACATACGTATTGTTTGTATTTGGGAGTTTATTGGTTCCTCGAAAACCAATACTTTGGGAGGTCCGGGTTTTCTCGAATTTACCCAATATTCCTCTCTCCTCATTTTCCTTTTTTGATTTTCTCAAACAAACAAATTGTGTTTGTAATTTACAAGTAAAGAAAATCAATACAAATTGAATAGATGAAATTATCTGAAGTGCATGAGCACAAAGCTACATGCTCTGGGCAATAGCACAAGTAACCATAATCATGCTTCTGCTTGGTTAATGTGTGAAACACAGCCTCAGCTGATCGCTGTTATTTTTTATCTGCATTTGAAAAGGAGTGCTTTTGATACAACTTGTAATGATGGTTTCTTGCAATTCAAATGATTGTCTCTGCTTCTTGGTAGCCATCCCTATTCTTGAGTCTCAATTTCACTTCCTTCATTTTTCAGGACTTAAGGGAAACCACTGAAGGAATCGCTGATGATTCCTCCATTGGAATAGGAAATTCTTCGGTCAACCTTGATGAAGAGGTGATAGTTCTGTTCAAAAACTTCTCTGTTTTGGTGGCTTTTCAACCCTTATTTGGTGATACATACTGTTTGTGTCAATATTCTTCTTCCCCCCACACACACACACAATCTTGAGGAACATCCATGTAAAGAGTATCTGGCAAGATCTTAGAAAGCTGGATACTTGGAAGTAATGGTAAAAATTATGGAGATTTACATTAATAGTCAGAAGGCAAAGGAAGAACTGAACTTCTCATTGGTTTGGTACATGATGTTTGCCCAAATACATGCCAATGTAACTGCATTCAGGTTATATTCCGCACAGCAAATTCCATGCCCCATTAAATGGGGCCAACTCTGCATCCAATCGTGAACTGAGTCAGTTCTGCATTAATTTGTCGATAGGAGTAAAACTTGTTAAGCCAAACTGGCAGTATCTGTGTATTGAGTGGATGCTAGCACATGTTTTTTCTTCGCATTCTTCAATTTCTTGTGCATATCTCATAGCTAAATGATATTTTCTTGTCCCTAGTAAGATTAAAAACTGATTTTACCAAGTCTTTGGGATTTACCAGGAAACAATGGAAGAACTTGCAAATGTTTCGGGGACAGAATTCGAGATTCCAGCAAACTTCTGTGAGCAGGTCTGTGCCTTTGTGACACGTTTGGTACAGTATTAATAAAGAAGCTAAACTCTAATATATTGTATTGTACGGTCCTATCTAATATTATGTACCAAACATGTACTTGGACCTCTTTTAGAGCAATGATGCAGCTTGCCTCCATTTTGTTGTGAATAAGCATTTTTATTATCTTGCTTAAGATTATTGTCTACACTCTACAGGTTGATGTCGATTCTCATATGGGTACTGACTGGCCAGGGACATGAATCTTGGTTTCCATTTGATCGGGATTCGGGACGATGCTACCTGCTGACATTAAATCCATAGAGATGTTTCTGTTTATATAGTGAGAGACTGCCCGCATATTCGTCGAGGTGGCGTTAGACAAAACTTTGAGCTTGATAGATAAATGACGCAAATTGGAAAGATTTTCATTTACTTTATGACTTGATAGACTCACTTTTCTGGTACCCAACTGGATGAAATGTGTAGTTATGTTAATAGCAACAAGTTTTCACGTCTCTTGGAATTGAAGGTACTGTTTAGTTTGTAAATTTCTTAGGTTTTTTTAATTAAATTTTGATAACGCGATTGATACATGTGCATTCTCAGTTTAAAGTATTGATGTATGTTGGATAGTACTGTGAAGTGGATTTTAGCTTATTTTTCTTTTTTAATATTTGTTATCTACAGTCCTGTTCATTGATATTAACCTTAAAATATGTCTGTCTTACACGTGACACAAGAATTAGGCTCAGAGACTTGCAATCTTTGAACCTATTGATACATAAAAAAAATTATTTTCCTCAATTCGATGTCATCATTATTTATTGATTAATCTATATTTATTTTTTAATCATGTCGCCAATATATAAAACTGAAAAATAAGTACATCTAATAACATAAAACATAAATTTGAATAACAAGAAGCCTTAATAAAAATCTTTAATTTTGTCACAAAAATATTTATAATACACCACCCATAACAGGAAAAATTACGTCTTCAAAACATTGTGTACAAGAATCTTATTAGAGATAACTGTAGAATTTAAGCAACTAATGACTCTTTGAAGCATGGGTAAGGTAAATGAGAATGGCAGCCATCAACACAGGGAAGATGAGGAACACGTACGACGGTGGAGGTTGCACCGGTCCCGGCCCCATTGCCATCGGCAGAAAGATCAAACACAACACCACACACAGCATTGTAACCACCGATCCGACACCCCATCCGTGGTATTCCGGCTCCATCTTCCCTACCTCGTATTTAATCAAGAAACTCTCTCTCTCTCTCTCTCTCTCTCTCTCTCTCTCTCCCCCTATGCAGAACTAGTGCAGATTATTATGGGTTTTTTGGGCAATTATTTGTCCGTGTATATATACATTTTGAATGATGTCTTTTGGCAAGGAATGCAACTGTTCGTAAAGAGTGCATGCATGCATGCAGTTAATTTTTTTTTTCCTTTTTACCTTTTTTTCCCCTCTGCCCTCTGCGTGCATAGATGCATGCAGTTACTGTACAACGTTTCGATTCTATTAATGTTTGACCCCGTGTCATTGAAAGTAGAGACATTAATTCACCTTTTAATCTAGTCTAGGAATATATCTGATTTTTCTCATGCAAATTCTCCCGAAATAATAATAGTAATAGTAGAACATGTATGATTGTTTAGCCTAACCCGATGCCCTCTTTGATTTTAATGTTTGACAAAGAAGATGACATATTTGTTATTTTTTTTTTATATTTTAGGGGTTATTTTTCTTAATTTTTTCTTTTATTTATTTATTAAAAAAGGAGGACAATTTCGTCATAAAGACCTATAATGTATATTTCTTCAACTGTGGTTATATTCACACCACATTTTATTATATATAAATGCACCATATTTTAATTGCATAAAAAGACCTTAAACTTTTATTTATTGTCACATTTATGTCCTTAATTTTTTTTTTTTTTTTATCAAATTCTTATATTTAATATTCTATTAATTAACTCATCTCGTTTCTACTAGTGATTTTCTACTAAAATTTTTATTTGTTATGAGAGATAAACAATTAATCAAAATTTTGTATTTATTTATTTATTTGTTTATTTAAAAATACGAGGAGAAAATGAGTCTTTTTGTTATTTTTTAATGAAATTTTTGGACAGAAACCGTTATCATAGACAATATATGCTAATTAATTGAAGATTGATGATAAGAATGAAATGAAAAAATATTAGAGAAATAAATGTAATAATAATTAAAGTTTATGGACCTTTTATACAATTTAAATGTATTGTACTTATAGAAAAATGTAGTGATGTGAATATATTTAGCCTTTCTTCAAGCGTTGAGAATATTCGGTACTATTTTTAAAGGTTAAAGATACATTCTTAAGTTTTTGAAAGATTGGGGACCATATATGTTATTTTTCCTAAAAAGAAGAACTAAAAAACATAAAGAAAATTAATTCACCTTTCTTCGGATCGACTCATTTTTTTTAATATTGTTTCGGAGAGTTTTAAAATAAAAAAAAATGAAGTGAGAAAATTTTTTCTGTTAAAATTTAAAGGTTGAAACCCTCCTCATTTTTCCGGGCTTGAGATCAGCTACTTTGAACATAGGCGGAGTTAAAATTGTACACGAACAAGTTGTTATGTGTATAATTTTTTGTTAAAAATAAGAAGGAAATTCAAATATTTATGCAAATAATACTTACTACAAATTCAAATATTCCGTATTCAAAACTTCAAGTTCTTCAGACATCATTCTGTCCACTTTATCTTGAATTTGAAGTTCGGCATCATCCCAGTTCTTCAGATACAGTAAGCTTTCTAATATTTCGACTTTAAGTCTTGACCTGAAATCAGACAAAACCCCTGTCACATGTACTCAAAGCAAGGCTGATTCTGACATTTCCGAGGCTTGAGGTGAAGTTCGGAAATTAGGCCCCACAATGGACTCCCAAATTGTATTATGCATTTAAAATCCACAAAACTGTTACGAAACTAATTGCAAACTTAAAACTCGAAAAAAAAAATGATACAAAATATATTATACAAAAATATTATATTATAATATATTATTAACGAGGCCAATAATGTTCTAAACTATCACTCAAATACAACTCGTCTAGTAGTTTTAGAAGCAAAAATATTAATCAAATTTGTGTAATCTAATTGTTCAACCATTTCTTTCTCAATTGATATCATAGCCAATCCATTCAATCCTTCTTGTGACATAGTTGATCGGAGATAAGCCTTGAAAAGCTTCAACTTGAAAAAACCTCTTTTCCGCAGATGCAACTGTAACCAATATGGTTAGCAAAATTTTGTAAGCAATATAGGCATTTGGAAAACAACCATCCAATGTCTTCAAATAATATAGCACGTCAATTACATTCTTTGTTTCACTTGGTATATAGCTCTTCAAGACTGTCAATTATAAACATAAATCATCTCCATTAATGTCCGAACGTCCATTATGTTTCAAATACTACTCAAGATTCTTATAAGACGTGAACAAACTAACACAAGATGCACGATATAACTTCTCCAAACTAAATAAAAACTCAAATGTCTCTTCAAGTTGTTTTAAATTGTTGAAACCGTGTTTGAAGCGAAGATCGAGCTTGGTCAACGATTAAAAGAAAGTAATCAACTCTAAAAGATTCTTCCGCTGATTGATTTACCTTATCACTGCCACTTTCATCAAACTGCTTCTTGCTTTGACAAACGCATTTTTCTCGAAATACAACTTCAATTCCTATTTCACATGCTTTTGTTTTCGCTTTATCCATGGCAATAGCAAACCCATTTTCTCTATAATCGTCGAAAAACGTAACAAGTCCTTGTAAGAGGTTGATAGCACGATCCACATCCATGTTTTTAGATTGAAGATATTTACTCACCGTATTAATTGCATACAACAACCTGTATCAAATTACCATGCCAAGTAAGAACTTAAAATTTTCAAGTTCATACGTTGCTAAGGACTCATCTTCACTCTTCGTTTTAGCATCTTCACTAATGTCTGACAAGTCAAGTAAAGCGTCTCTTATTTGTACAGTTTGCTCTTTTATAGGTTTGACACTTTCAACATGACTTTCCCAACGTGTTTGTGACAATGGCTTCATTATCAGACCTTCAACCTTATCTTTGAAAATTTTCCATCGCTTAGGAGAAGAAGCGAACAATGTGTAGATCTGTTGTATCACTCCAAAGAAGGACAGAGCTTTCGGACAAAAATTCACCATATCACATAATGCTAGATTAAGAATATGGCAATCACATGGAGTATAAAAAGCTCATGGATTAATTTCAAGTAATCTTTTTTGTACACCTTTGTACCTCCCGCTCATGTTAGCTCCGTTGTCACATCACTGCCCTCTAATATCATCAATATCAAGCTTAATATTGGTTAAAATATTTTGAAGCTCGAGAGAGTCCTGACGTATCATCTACCTTCAAAAACTCAAGCCAATATTCTTCTAGAGAAAGTCCATATCTCCTGCTTGACTTTGAACTAATGCCATTTCCTTTCCTTTTCGTTTTCTTTTTTGAGTTCTAGACTCATATTTAGGAGACATGATTAACCTAAAAAAATAAAATATTTCAATAATTTCAAAATTAAAGTCGACAAGGCCACAATCATGTATAAGCCAGCAAGACTCCAAATATTTCTAATAAGTAATAAATAAGTGAGAGATAGATATTGCTTACTTGAGAGTGCGATTTGAGCGGCAATTATGAAATGACAAATGTGAAAAATCAATTTCTTCTTCGTAGAGGTTTTAAACCTAAAATTAAGTCAAAATTTGAGATGAAATCAAATTACTTAAAGTAAACTCAAAATAAAAATAACTATAATCAAATTCTTGTTATTAGATTTTCTATATTAACTAATTTATAATTTATGGTTGGGAATTAATTAAATAAACACATATAGAAAGTTTTATAAGTAAGATGATAATTAACGGTTGCTTCTTAATTATTTATTAATGACTATTATCACTAATATCATTCTATTATCCATAGAAATATAGAATTACTGCAAGTCTGCAAATACAAGTTTTTCCTTTTCTGTTTTACAAAACTCAAAACTATATATTTTATCAAAACACTAATTACTGAAAATAAATCAAAAGCGTATAAATAATTAACCTGAGCAATGACACCTGAAATGCCACCAATAACTGCTTTGCTAAATAGAGATGGCGAACGGCGAATGATCGGAAGACGGCACCAAAGCATGCAAATGCTTGTACAGTTGTACTCAACTATTCAAATCAAAATTTAGAAAAGGTATCTAACGACAGCGGCCAGCGGGGGATAACTATATAAGCCCTGTACAGTCCAAAAACACCGTCGTCTTTTGCGATTGGAAAAAACGATTGTGAACACAGAAGCTTGGCGTGAAAGATAACATAAGAATAAGGTTGCTGACTCTGTCTTCTAGTGACTGAAAGATAACATAAGAATAAGGTTTTTCTTGTTGGGCTTAGTTTGTGGGATTGGGATTGGGCTTGGTTTGGTTTTTTTATTTTATTATTTTTTTTCAAACTTTGCGTGTTGGTTTTGGACTTTGGCCAGCCGACCAGAACTACTGTGCTTAATATAGTGGATATTACACCCACTACTTATAAATATCAAAATAATCCCAAATCTAACATTTTAGCTTATTAATTTCAAAAATACTGTTTTCTTAAAAATAATTTAATTATTTTTATATTCAATTAATAATGGATAAAAAACTACATTAAAACCGTAAATTACATTTTACCAATTTAACCCTCCTCTATTTACGCACCTCTACAGTGAAAATCCCAACCGTGAAGAAACTCCCCATTATCAAACCGGTGCAAGTTTTTCTTTTTCAAAAATCTCTGCAAATCTTCGCGTGAGAGCCCTAAATTGTTGTACATTTTTCATCTCCTTTGAGTAATGGAGACTCCAAGCCGCAGAACGACAAGGTCGATGGGAGCGTCAACTGGTGGTGAAAATAAAACGGACTCCAACGCTTCCGATCGCCGGCGAACAACCTTCTTTACTCCCACTGAAGATGCCAAAACGAAAGAGATAACGAAGATGAAGGCATGCAAAACTGATTCTACCAAGAAATCGAAGAAAAATCGCAAAAGAAAAAGCTACATTCCACAGGTATTTTCAACCGTACCAAATTAATTTTTTTGCTAATAGAAGTTAGTATTTATGTAGTTTAGTTTAGATGAGTATGTTTTGTAAAATTTTGCATATTATGTTCCTGATTAATATTTTAAAAAGTAATACAGATTATGTTATGTTTAAATTTGTTATTATGTTACTTTTAAATTTGTTATTATGTTACATTTGTTACATATTGGTTATTTTGTAACAAATGATACAAAGATGATAATTATGCAACAAATGTTACAGAGATGGTTATTCTGTAACATTTGTTACAGAATTGGTTATTATGTAACAAATATTACACGGATGGTTATTATGTTATTGTTACACGGTGGTTATGATGTTATGATGTAACAAATGTTACACAGGTGGTTATTATGTTATTGTTACATTGGTTGATTCATATGTTACAATATTGTATATTATGCTTTAGTATACTGTTGAATGTCATTTTCATTTGTAATTTTCAGGCTGGAGATTTCTGTATCCATCCTGATGACAGGATTGGAGCCAGAGTAATGGTATCGGCTCCTTATGACGTTATTAACTCACTTAACCAGAAGATGAACAATTCTCAAAAAGAATTGTTTCGTTCAACTTGTTTTGGGCATTTTTTGAATGTAAATGAGATTTATCTTCAGCATCAACTTATACACAAGATGCTGTTAATGGAGGTGAGACAGTCAAACAAGGAACAAATGTGGTTCAGTATCTCAGACAGAATACTGAAATTTTTAGTTGAGGAGTTTTGTATAATTACTGGTTTGAAGTGTACTGGTCCTGATGTCGTACCTAAGTCTCGCAACGCGAAATCAATGTTGAGGCAGATATATTTTGATGATTCAAAGAGTGTTTATAACAAAGATGTTGAGCGAGTTTTTAAGAAGATGTCATCGGATTCGAAAGATGAAGATGTTGTGAAAATTGGGATTTTGTATCTGATTACGTCATACCTGTTCACTACGCCGTATAAAAAACAGGTATCAGATGCAACATTTTGTCTGGTTGATTCAGTTCTGACCAATACGTACGCATGGGACAAGGAACTATTTCAAAATACTTTCAGTTATTTGAAGATTGCATTGACAAAGCGTACGTATGATGATGGGCTGAAGAAGGATATATTCATGTACAGACTATATGGATTCCCTCTTGCATTTCAAATCTGGATTTATGAAGTTGTGCCTTCGATAGACGGAAAAATATGCTCCAGATTACATCGGACATGGCCTCGGCTTTTGAACTGGACTAATACTTCAGCGCTAGTAACACTGGAGAAGATTAACTTTGACCTACCAGACGTAAGTTATTATGTATCATAAAATTGCTATGTTGTTATGTGTGTATCATAATATGTTACAAACGCGCAAATGTAACATTTTGGTTTGTTCATTATGTATACTATAGATGGAAGTTAATGGCATCCAACTGGATGAAGATGAACGAGGGGCGTCATACCTAGATGGTTTGTTTGGTAGTGATAGACCATCTACAACACATGACGATGACAGTGATTTCGTAGAATCTCCTGTTACGAAATCAAAGAAATTTAATGCTCATAGTTCTTCAATTCCAGAAGTTGCTCGGAATATCAACGTTTCGAAAAAGACTAAAGCAGTCCCCAAAGAGGTTAATAAATTCTGAAATAAGTTTGCTGTTCTTTTTCATATGTTACATTGTTACAGTTATTCATTTTTTTTTATTTCTTCCAAATACCATCATCTAGCTAACGTGGATTAATTGGCAGGATGATCGCAAAGTTCAGTTGAAGGAGATAAGAAAACTCTTGGTTGATATACGATCCCGACAGGATCGAATAATCTCCCAACAAGATGATTTGAAGTCTGATATTCGGACACTTCGTCATGATATTGATGCTAAGCTTGATAAATTTATGGATGAGTTAAGGACAAAAGTTCCATCAAAATCAGATTCTCCTCCAATGGGAGTCCTTGACAGTCAAATAGTTGTTTTCAATGACCGTGAAGAATTTGTAAGAAAGGTAACTGTTTTGCAATATACTAAGTTTATTACAGGTAGATAATTTGTGTATGTTACAAATGCCTATGTAACATTTGTGTATGTTACGTTTTTAGTATGTTACATTTGCGTGTTTGTAACATATTATTTTATATTAACGTAACTCAATTTGTCATAGTAATAGAATCGTTTCGCTTCCGATATATCACATCCTACATTTCATTTTTCAGGCTTCCAGTGGTCCGACTGATTCAATGGGAGGAATCCCCGATGTTGTTCATGCTGCTGATCCACATAGTGAAGGTAGGAACACAGATCAAAATGAGAATGTCAATATGTGCGACCCTCTGGAAGATACATTCTACTCTGAAGTGGTGATGAAACAAGTTGAAGAGATAATAAATAGTGTAGAAAAGCAGGACAAATCGGAAATGATTCAGGTACACCCAAACAACAAACTAAATCAGCTTGAGATTACCAAAATTCATGATATCTGACTTTTCAATTTGTGGACACAGATTGAATGCGAAGATACTGGTGATTTGCAAGATGAGACAATGTCTGGAATACCGGTTAAACGTCAACGAAGGCCAGGTATTTTAATCAAATCACCATATGTTGCAAAACAGCAGAACACTGTGACTTCAACATCAAGATTTGAGGCAAGTGCATTGAAGTATGGGTTGGTTCCGCCGCCTATTGAGGACGTTAGAGCATTTGACCTATGGTTTCGTGATGGTTATCGTCCTAACAATGTGTAAGATATAATTATATTTATATATCATCATATCCACTTAATAATTACATTCTAATGTGTGTTTTTGTTATTATAGGAAAAGAAAGTTTTTGTTGACAAAAATGAAAATTGTTCCCCCCATTTGATTTTGGTCCTGTTGAGGTTAGCGAGAAGACTTGGTGGTACGAGCTTCGAGACATTGACGAATCCCTAAGAGACACGGTATTATATTTTCCAAACATATTTTTTTGTTACATGATCTTACCGATTGCCAAACATGTTTATACTTTTAATGATGTTACATATGTAACAAATCTGATTGATTTCAAATTTTTTCTAATGTTGCATATCATTATACCATTGATTCCACAGCACTTAGATGTATGTTTTTACTACCTGAGGAAGATGGCCACCCATAGCCCCGAAATGACATTCAACGCAACCACTACAGACACTTTTTTTGGCAGTATGGTTAGGGGCATATTTCTATCATTTAAGGATGATGTCAATGCTATTGCCCAGAATGTGTCGATGCTTGAATATCCAATTGGAGACTATTTGCATTGTAACAGACCATGGGCGGATGTCGATCATGTGTTGATACCTATTATGATGGGTGAACATGCCCATTGGATACTTGGAGACTTGGACATGAAAGCAAGATCTTTAAATGTATACAACTCATGTTGGTCAACTATTAAAGATGTTGAAGTTATGGCTGACGTTCAACCATTTGCGTGTATCATCCCTCATTTGTTGGCAAGGATTGACGTATGGCGTCCATCGATTGTCAATGGAGTGGAACAGATCGAACCTCTACAGGTTAATCTAGTACACAATATACCTCAACAAGAAAATGGGTTAGTATATACATTATCGTCTATTATCTTTTTATATCATAACCTCCATTGAAAGTTAACATTGTATCTGATGCTGTACATATTCTTTTTACTAGGACCGATTGCGGTGTTTTTGTCATCAAGTATGCAGAACACATACTGAACGGGAATGTAGAAGGAATGCCAAATCCTTTTGAAGCTTCAATTGAAAGAACCCATTTGGCAGCAATGTTGTTCAAACATGGGATAGACAAGCGTGATGAGGGATATGAAACAAATCCTGATTTTGTGTCATGGAGAGAAAGAAAAGCAAGGAAGGTTGCTAGGAAAAAAAATACAAAGTAGGAGTTAATATCTATATATCTGTTACAGTAGATTGAATATATTAATAGTATTTTGTTGAAGTGTAGGTTTGGTTTGGATGATGTAACAGTTGTAACAGTAGCTGATGTTGTTACAAATGGTTTTGTGTATGAATGTTAATACATATGTTACATGTTGTTTGATACTGATACATATGTTACAATTGGTATTTTGTAGCAATGAATATATTACTGAATATGTTACAGGTTTGGCACTGTTATTGTACCAACACATGTTACATTGTTACATATGTTACATTGTTACATATGTTACATTGTTACAAATAATTTAATCATGTGTTATATTTGATTTCATTGTTACATATCAATCTCATTCAGGTGTTACATTGTATCAATTTGTTTTAGGGTCAAGTATGAACGTAAATACGAACTTGTTGAAGTTAACAGTTCGTTTTGAAGTTGTAACATATGTAACAGATTCTTTTCAGTATTGTGGTATGATACATATGTTACTAATTATATTGTGTATGACAATAAATATGTTACAAATGATATCATGTTATTTTATCCAGCACATGTTACATGTATTGGTATTCTCTACCACTGATGTTACATATGTTACATCTGATATCATCATAAGTTTTAATATGTATCACTGATGTTATATATCATTCTGATCTTGCACCATTTTAAAATAACTATATCAAACATCAAATATGTAAATGTATCAAAACAATAACACTTTATTAATGCTTTGAATTCTTTATAGCACATGATTGCGTTAGAAATACCACAATGTATTCAATTCCATGAAGAAAAAAATTACATAACACATTAACAGTATATTAACTCTCATTATGCGTGGTGATCAAACCCAATGGATGTTTACAAGTTCTCTTGTTGTGCCCATATCGCCCACATCTTCTACACTTTATAACACTGTTTCGTTCACAAACTGATCTGAACCTTCTCTCCTTAGGCCTCCCTACTTTCCTGGATGGATTTGGAGCCAATACAATCATCGAATTAGTACTCCTAGCCATCGCCCAATCAGCACTTTCACCAAGGGGTATAACGCTACCTTCGTAGGCTGATATGTAAGCCTCCCGAGTGTGGTACAAAGAACAATATTTGTATGTTTCCATACAATTCCTTCCAATAACAGATAATGCATGTTGACAAGGGATACCGTCAACTTGAAATCTGTTGCAAGTGCATGTGGATTTTCCAATGTCAACCATATTTTGTGTATTTTCGTCTGTAACTTGAAATATGACATCGCTTAAACCTGAAACATGTGTTAGAAATACAAAATATATAAATCCGTAACACTTATGTAATTAATTTCACCATACCATTATAACCATTTTTCTTCATGTAGTTACCTTCAAATTTAGGGAGTTTCTTGCATTTTTCCGCAACAAATTCTCATTCTTTGTTGAAAGCCGTGTAAATGTGGAATGTGCTTTATTCCTATTCTTGTAAAACCATTCTTGCAATATGTTCCTCAAGCTTTCTAGCATAGTCACAATTGGATAATTTTTTATCGATTTTGTCACGGTATTTACGGACTCCACAATATTTGATGTCATCGTAGTGTACCTGTTCGACCACCTATAATAGCCGACCTTATCCTTCTGTAAAAGTTATTGTAACATACACATCAATTCATGATAAAATAGACAAATGAGATTGGTCGAATGAACAAAAAAATATTTCGTACCAGATAGGGTCGGATGCCTTCATGTATGTTGTCCAATACATTCATATGGTATTCAAATTCAGTATGTGTATAAGACCTAGCGGCTGCGTTAAATGGCTTTGTAATGTGTTTTGCAACCTTCCCAAACCTCCTCTTTAAATTTTGTAACAAATGATACACACAAAAACCTTGTGTTATATTTGGATATACTTGTTCAACTGCCTTTTGTATGCTTCCATGCCTGTCAGAGATGATACACATCTCATCCCTCTCTCCGTAAGCCTCCTTGAACCTTGATAAGAACCATTCCCACGAATTGTCATTCTCGCCATCACCAATACCAAAAGCAAGAACAAATATGTTGTAGTCCACATCCTGTGTGCAAGCAGTAAACAATGTACCACCGTAACGTCCTGTCAAGAATGTTCCGTCTATTACAACTATAGGTTTGCAATGTCTCCATCCTTGTAACGAAGCTCCCATCGCCATGAACAAGTGTTTGAAAGTATTGTCCGTACTTGTCTCAACACGTGTAAATGTACCTGTATTCTTCTCCATCAACATGTTCAAATAAGATGGAATGTGACTGTACGATTCCTCTGGATCTCCTAATATCTTTCCCAAGGCATACTCGCGTGCCCTCCAGGCCTTTGCATAACTCAATGTTACTCCATATGTTTTTGACGCGTCATTTATTATGTCTCTTGGAGTATAAATAGTTTTGGCATCCATGTACTTGTGTTTTATGCAATCTCCAAAGAGTGAACTCGTTGCTTGTCTATGATCCCCCATAATTATATCAACCGAACAAGTATGACCGTATCGGATGTACCTTATCTTAAACATCTCTGTTTCACCCATTTTAGAAGCTCTAAATTGCCACATACAGTTCTGATCTTTGCACTTGAGAACATATTCCTTTTTGTCGGATCTATACACAATGTACTGATAATTGTTTTGAATGGCATATAACGAAACCTTTTGCTTTAGAACCTTTTTATTCCTAAAAATCATACCGGTATCAATTCCATCTAAGCCTCCGTGTTCACTTACATAGTTGTCAACTTCAAATTCATCTTCTACTACATCTGGGATTGTTTGGTAAACACTACAATCAAATGTATCAGTACCGACGATACTAGTATTAGAAATATGTTCCAAATCAATTCCATCTCCAGAAACATCGGGCGAATTATTCACACTTCCAACTGAGATAATACTATCCAATGGATTTGTAACGGTAATTCGAAGCAGGTAAGTAGTTAACAACTGTTCCTTACTTTTTAATCTCAAATAGAACAGGACCGCATTATCATTCGTTATTCTTATTGGACCCAATCCACCACCCACATCATAATGTAATGCTATTACGATTTTATTTCGATCAGAATTGAATGCGGACATTACCATGTCAATCAGCTGGATGTAGCTACAATCATGTGGTACCAAAATCCCGACTGTTTCGCCATTGTTGTCAATGAGAATATTTATAGTATCCATTCCTGCAAATAAACAACAAATGCAAATGTAACATACTTTGAAACCATTAATGGGCAACATCAATCCGTTACAGTAATGATATGTAACATTTAACAATATTACCGAAAAAGCTATGGAAATGTTACATATTTTGTAACAAACGTAAATCCATATTTTCAAACACAAATTCAAAGAGTACATATTACAAAATCCAATGTAACATAACGTGAAATGTTACTTAAGGTACAGATTGTAATAAAAAAATAAACATAAAAAATTGAGTTACGTTAATATAAAATAATATGTTACAAACACGCAAATGTAACATAAGAAAAACGTAACATACACAAATGTTACATAGACATTTGTAACATACACAAATTATCTACATGTGATAAACATTTCTGCAAACCAGATGTTTCTGAATGTTACAAAATCATATTAGAAATATAATGTAACATAAGAAAATGTTCTCAATGTATCATAAACATGTGTAAATGTAACATGTGTAAATTTAACATACAATAATGTAACATACGCAAATGTATCTTACGGATTGATCAACTGAGAGAAAATTTTCACATATAATTTCATAAAATTGTTACAATAACTAACCTTATGTTGAAATTCTGATCACATACGTTATTTTTCTTCACGGACTGAAACTTTTCACGTATTGATGTTCTTCGCGGTCTGATGTTCTTCGCGTTCTGATTTTGTTCGAGGCTTGATGTTATTCACAGAATGGTGTTCTTCCTTCGCTTTCATATACTCATCTTCGTCGCGGATTTTCTGATATTCTATTTTGATTTGGAATCAATTAGATTTCTAATTGATTCGAATAACTGAAATTTCCTTTTTGGTGTTTCTGTTACAGCTGTTAATGACAGCATATAATTAATATATTAATATTTGTAATTATAATAAATATATTACCAAAACAGTATTTTTGAAATTTAAGTAACATAAATGGTTTTTTGGAATTATTTTAAAAAAGTGGCTCATTCTTGAAAAAGTCCCCTTAATATATATATATATATATTTTAAATGGGCCCCCTTTGATTTTGGGTCCGAGGCGATCGCCTTACTTGCCTCGGCCTAAAATTGGGTCTGACTAAAAGTAGACTCCGATGCTTCAGTTAATATCGGATGTGTTAGTAGATTGCGTGTCATATTTGAAAGAATTGTATTAACGTTCATTTTGTATCCACTATCGTAGTATATCAAATTTTTCTTTATCTTTATCATCTAAAATATTAAGTATGTCGTGCGCGAAATATCTAGCTAAATCTAAAGGTGTATCACTAGAACGAAAAAGGAAAAAAGCAGAAGAAGAACCACTATCATGTTGACTACTTCTAACTGAACTAAGGTAACTCCATAAGTCATTATCGTCAAGTGATGACGAAGCATATGTTAGAATAGGGAGTCATATAACGTTCTTACTAGCCTTTTCAGCGTAGACCTCATACATTTGAAATAAAATTTGTTCTAAATTATCATAAGTTAGTAGATTTTCGTACATTAATTTTTATGAAAATTGACATTATGGTTACTTTCGTACCCTCTAAGTTAAGTCTAGTATCTATAATAGATGCTAATGAAAATAACATAAGCAATCTTTTCCAATATTTTCTAAATTTAGTCTCCATCACATATATAATATTAGAAAAAATAGCAAAATCCTTATACTTATTAAAATTGTTAATAATATAAGAGAAATTATTGAGAATTAGTGAAGTAGTCGGATAATATATACCTGAACATGCATTTGTTGCGTTAAAAAAAAATTCAAATTTTTTCTAACATGAGTTCATATTTCCCATTCATATGTTTGCAAATCATATTCTGGGCCGTGTCAGCCATTATAATATACAGTAATGCAATCTTCGTACCCTTCACAAGATTCAAGCATGAGATATGTTGAATTCTACATATGGCCTATATCAGTGCAAAAATATTTTTCTTGAAGCCCATTTGCAACACATAGAGCAACAAAAACTTATTTTCTTTATGAATAGTTTTTCTAGCAACATATACGTACCTTTGTTGGAGATATTTTTGTATGAAGCTCGTGAAATGAAGATTTTCTACCAAGGTTAGTGGAAACTCGGCACTTGCCACTAATTGCGGTAGTCCTTCGCGGGGCATGCTGTTTTGTGAATATATCCAATTATTTAGATCGAGAATACTACTGGAGCCGGCTCTAGGAGATCCAAACTAGAGTTGTGCATGATTTAATTCCAACCCTCCGTGTTTGAACACACACTTTTTGAAGTGTCTTTTTAGATAAGTCGTGTCTATCCTCTTTAGCCACACTAACTTCTCTTTACAGTGTTTATTCTGTGCTTTTTGCTCAAGGACTTCGTCTATTAGTTTTCTAGTGAGCACCAACTTAAAATGCTGCCAGCAACAAGCCTTTTGTTTTTTAGTTTTTTGTTTAGTACTAGAATCGATAGTTATATTTGTATGTGTGTCGACATATTCTTAAATGTCATCCAAATCAATCAGATCAGTGCTATCTCCAAACTTATCAACAATATCGCGAGGAATTCGAATGTCATTAACATTACTGAAATTATCATCATTTTGATTGTATGCCATTTCGAAAAAATTATAAAGAAAAAAGTGAAAGATGTAGAAATGTAGTAGAAAAAGTATAAAATTAAAAATACAGACTAATATTTAGATAATGAGATTTGAGATAAATAATTATAAACTAGTATTGAGAGATATAACAAAATTTAAGAATTGTTGTTGAATTGAGTATATAATAGATTGAGAGATTGGGGTATAAAATAAAATGAGTTTAGAAAGAGATATTTACAGAAAAAATTCTAAAATTTGAAAAAAACAAATAAAATCACCAAACGGTCACTTAAAAAAGTGACTGTTGAACATGAGCCACGAGCCCTTTTGACGAGCCGGCTTGTCTTTTTGCCGAGCCTGTTTATTTTCTTATTTTTTTGGGTTCGTCGTCTAGATGGACTGAGTCGGCGAGCCCACAAGTCACTAAACCCATTTGCCATCTCTCCTACTCACCACTGAAACCCCCCCCCCCCCCCCCCCACTATCACATTTCAACTACAAAAAGTTCTTATTACTGCAAACTCCCACCAATGGATAAACTTTTAAATCTATCGCTAGTTCTCATACGTATCATATCTACTATCTTTACACTGTGGCCATTAACCCCAAGCCACATGCCCACACTCGCCGGCCACCATAAACTGGTGGTGCCACTATTGGAGTAGAAGCTAAGACATTTTATACTTAGAGCATGTTCGTCAGCAATTTTGGAGCAAAAAATACATTTTTTTTGGCTTGACAAAATTGACTTTTCAACCTTTTTGTTTGTGAAATGACTATTTTATCCTTAATCAACACATTTCTATATTAAAATAATAAGAGATAATATAGTCATTTTACTTGCAAAATGTTGAAAAGTCAACCATCTCAAGCCAAAAAAATACATTTTTTTGCTCCAAAATTGCTGCCGAACATGTTCTTAATATTATTTTGACTACCACTTATCAGATTCAAATTTTCTTCGTAAAATTAATTTTGTATCTAATTCTTATTTTGCCTAATATTTTCTACTCATAATTCTTAATTTTAGTTTAGTATTAACATAAACTTGTAGTCGCTACATTAGTATATAAAGGCACGAGAGTTATCTGTTGTAATGAGTAGGAGGAGTAGGAGTCCACAAAGATGATAACTATTTACTAGCACAGGACCATTGGTTGTTGCAGCACGCAAATTATAATGGTTTATTATTTGGTGAAATTGGAGATTTGGATGAAAAAGAAAAGTTTTTTTTTTTTCTTCTTTATTTTTATCATTTTCTTCATTTTTATTTATATATTTAAACTTTATTTAAACTTATGGACAAATTCATGTTCTAACACTCCAGAAATTATTATTATGAGCTAATAGCATCAAAAAATTGAAAAGTTGAGAATAAAATTGCCAAAGGATAAAGAGTTGGGACATAAGTGCAAAAGATAGAAAATATTGAGGACAAACTACAATTTTTCCACAGATTTACTAACCGAGTGACATTTGTAAATCCATTAATAAGAAAAATACTTTAATGAACATTTAAAATTTAAAAAGAAATTCAACGACAAATAGTGAAATTAACACATTTTTGAGCACGTCTGATCAACCAAAGTTGCATCAACAATTCTGAATGGGATATATATCGATTTGAAACAGATGCACAGGGCCTCCAACAAATTTTTCACATGTAAACAAAGCGGCAATTATACAAGTTAAAACGATATGGTAACAATGCACTCCCAAAACATAGTTAAAAAACACGTATCACTATTACTTGGGACAAAACACGTATTATAACTTTATAAGCAAGCCTCGTAAGAAGCTTTACACTCTGCAATACTGGCACCACCAAGTGCCCCTGATAAAAAAGTAAAAAAGAAACATAAAGTATGTCGACTTCGAGGAGCGCAAGAGCTAGATACATTTGCTACAGCCCACAAAAAGCAGAAAAAATTGCAGCATAGCTAAAGAGGAGGGAAGCAAATGCTCCTATTCTTACTGGAGCTTCTGACAAGCCATGCATATATAAACAACCGCGTCGAGGGGAAAAATACAAGTTAACCATAAATTTTAGTGTCTTTATCTGAAAGAATACTAACTTTCCAAAACATCCGCACTTGTTCTAAAAGGCATGGTGATCTATCTAGCAAGAATGCTGGATAGAGAGTCAGCAAATAAATGTGAAAATCGAGAACTTTGCCGACGCATTTTTCCAGAAACTTACACGTCGACTGTTGGATAAAAGCCTGGGATAGAATTACGTCCCCCACCATTATAATCTGCATTTCCGTAAAATGGTGAGTGTAGCTCACCAGAATGTGACGACTTGCGGGATTTGGGATTTTTGGACTGAGCAGTATAGGGTTCAGTCAAACCACTGGTAGTAGAATACATAGAAGAGGTTGGAAGCCCGTGGATTTTTGGCAGGCCCGTTGGATCAGTACTTATGTTGTAGCCCCTCTCGATTGTATCAGCTTCGAGCGGTAGTTCATCCAATGTCTACATACAAAAGTAGACAGATCATTTAAGAAGAAACCTTTTGGACTATGAAGAGGATTTTGACGTAAGAGGATATGCAAGACTAAAAAGAACACAAATTCAAGACAAGTCCTTTCAGGAAAGAAGAAAACAAAAAGGAAGAAATTTGTGATGTTCAACACACTAAAAGCATTTGGTTGCGTAATTAAAAATAACTTCTGCCCACCAAAGATATCCAAAATTACGTTTTCACAAGCCAATTGTGGAAGATATGTGTATGTACTTGTACTTATATTCCCTATCAGTTCAATCAAGGTCAGAATGAAATAAATAATCATTGGAGCAAGTTTCAATTAACAATCATCTAAAAAAGTCAAACTCCAAAAAGAAAAAAGAAAAGAAAACAACGAAACTTGTGATCAGCCATGCTAATTTCTACATTAAGTGTATGTTGGGTGGAGTTTTTGAAAAAAGTTGGTGTACGTGTGGTTGAAAAGTTGTGGGTCCCATGAAATATGTAGTTTAAAATGAGTTTGGATAAAAAGAGTTTATTTTAAACTCCACCAAACATGCACTAAATATGCACATCCAGATTCCTGAAAGAACCAGACAATGGTGCTCCTACTATGTAAGTCAAGAAATTAGACATGCAATGACAGAGCCTCAAAGTGTTTGGTAACTGAAGAATCAAGCACTTACCCGGAAAGCTTGCTGTAGAACCCGAAGGGTTTCTCGAGTACGCTTTCTTTTCATAGCTACCTCATCAGGTTCCTGTAACATCTCTTCGAACAAGTTGTCCCTGCTCCATACATAATATTAACATATGAGCATAACAATTTATGTAAATGACAAATGTCTATAGTATACAGTATAGTTCAACTAAGCCAATTACTAGTCAAGACTGAAATACAAAAAGGTCAAAATCTGCTCTCCTCTTTCGTACACACCAAGATGCAAGTACTGTTTAGAAGTTCCGTTTGGACATCCTATGGACCAAAGTCCAAACTAATAAAATCTTAAACTAGAACTAGAATATACCTGTAAAGCTTTTTGATGAAAACATTGTGGAGCTCCCGTTTGGTGTGATTTACCTGGAAGATGAATCAAAAATGAAAAAAATACAAAAATGATGTTGCTCATAAAAAGATATTTGAACAATTGAGATAGAAAAGGGTGCAGAGAGACGTATCAGGGATTTAATTATTCATACGGAGACAACAATGATAGGCAAACCACATAAGTATTATAATAGATAGCTTTACATCTGTAAATGCAGAAGTTGGACTGCAGGCTTTTTCAGGTACACATTCCAAGACGGATAATCAAATTCTTTTTTACAAAATAAAAAAGGTAGTTTGCTAAAAAACATGACTCCAAATTCAAACAACATATTGGTGAATTAATAACACTTTTTTTAAATACTGAACTATCTGCAATGATTTCATATGCTACCAATCTACTTTCAAACAAAAAATACCCCATCCCCACCTTAATTTTCTTCTTCATTTTTTTTTTTTTTTTTTTGGTTTTTGTGGGGGGTTGGGGTTGGGGTTGGGGTTGCGGTTGTGGTTGGGGCGGGAGTTTCGCGTAATGTGAATACTACAGGTGGTGGTGGTTAAATCCATGGCATGGCTAAAAATTTAAAAGATAGCAAAAACAAGAGAGAGAAGTCGAAAGTTCACGTAAACAATAACCAATTACCAGAAAATGCATAATTGCTTTAGGTATAGAATCTTCAATATTCTTCCGAACAATGTCATAATATGACCTTAATAAGAGCTTTGTAACAGCAATCTCAATAGCCTCCTCTGCATGAGTTTCGGAAGGCCTCAAGACAGCAGGGGGCTTCAAGGAAAACAGTACAGAAACTTGTTAGCACAGTAACAAAGACATTAAATCTGAACGACCAAATCAAACTAATATTCTGGAGAGGATACCCCATGATCATACCTCTCTCAGATGAATGATCGACAAGCTATGCTCCACGCTCTGAACAGGTTCACTAAATGGCTTGCTAGTTGAATTCTCTTTAATAGATGTGCGACTATCATAGCCACCAAAAATTGATGATATTCCCCAGGTCGAACTAGTACTGTTTACTGGTTAATCATAAAATATTGCAACATTAGGTCTTAGTGGTACTTATAGCCACAAGTGATTCCTAGAGAACCAGGTTGGCTACTTATCCATAAGTCCAAAGGCGGGGGCGGGGGTGGCCATAGTCAGCTCAGCCAATTGCAAAAGAAAACAACAAAAAACTAAGCCTTATTCCCAATATATTTGGAAATAATGACATAAGATAATAAATTTTTTCTTCAACAAAAAGAAAAAGAAAAATTACCAGGTGGTGCAGTTTTCTCGACATCTGCAGCAGGCCGAACACCCTGTTTGTCATGCAAAGACTGAAAAAACAATTGGCATTATATTATTGAAAATCTGCTAGCTTTTTTTTAACAACACTAGGGACCTAAGATGATACGTGGGTTCCAAGTAGGGTAAGGGTGCCAATAGACAGCTTACCTGCTCTGGAACTATTCCATTCACAGGCCTGGCAAGAATAGCACGAGATTTTAGACTTCTCTCAGAATTTGGTGCTTTGTCTGAATCTCCAGTATCCTAATTGATAATGCAAATCACGAATTAATCCACGGAATCTTATTGAGCTAACAGATGGAGATGCAAATGGGTCGGGACAGCAAAGTAAATACTTACTTTCTGCCTGGGAATCACTGCAGCAACCCTGGAGGACTTGATCTGTTGTAGTGCCATTTCTACAGCTTTACTCCCACCAATAAAATTTGGATGAGAAGTGTTTATGTAATCCATCTACAGAAAAAGAAACAGAATAATTAGATACGAGTGATCTATAAATTACCAAAAATTAAAAACTTAAAACAACAAAAGCACTAGTAAGAAGAGGTAAAATATTGAGCAAATTTACAACGTTCTAACATCATAAATCATGCAAAAAGTAAACAAAGTGCAGTGTCACAAAAAAAAAAAAAAAAAGAGCCAAAGGAAACATTTACTGAATAAACTTTAGATTTTTTAACAATTTGTGAAGCCTAACTGTCACTGATGTAGAATGTAAAAAGAATGGAATGTAAGAGAGGAGAAAAAGAAATGGGTGGAGGAAAATATACATTTCTGATTCAATAATAATAAAGTAATGAATAAAACGAAAAAACCTAAGTCCCCTTTTATAGAAACTTCAGCAGATAAGAATGAATAAAATAAAAATCATATATGATGAGAATACTGAAATAATCTAACCTAAAGTCTATCTTTTCAACTTGTTTCACCTAGAGTAGACTTTTAGTTGTACCTATCACTAACACTTTCCTTCTTGAAATAAATTAAAAAAAAAAAAAAAATTCCCTCCACAATCAATATCATATTAGACAATCAAAGTGCAATTGGGAAAGGGTATGGTAACCATCTCATCTAAATGCTTGAGCTATTAGAGAAGGACCATGTGTATTCATTTATTTTTGTCTTTGACACACTCCTCACTTGCAGGCCGGGTTCATTTTTTCTCTTAACATGTGACGACGAGACTTGAACCAGGTCCTTTGCCTTTCCCTAACACCATAATCACCAATTCATCTAAAAACTTAAACTATTAGAGAGGCCCACGTGTGTGTCATTAAATATTGTCTTCAACAAGGTAAACTCTAACAGTGGCAACAAATTGGTGTATTAAGGACCTATCAGTTTCTACATTATCTTGAATCATCAATGTTAAAAACGATACCAAGCCGTAGGATAGGAAAATAATAGTGGAATTTGATGGCTCAACAGTGCATTTTGCACCCAAAACCTGAAGGTGGGAGTGGGTAGAGACGTGTAAAAAGGAAAGAGAGGTGGAGATAGTGAATTTTCCATTTTCTTTTGGAAATTGATGGGTCAAAAGTTGTGTACTTTAACACCCAAATTCATTATGTCTGGAAAGGGATTGCTTTATGAAATCAGCAAAAGAAACAAGAATGATGAAATTATCCACAATTCTTGGAAGAAGAATCATTGAAATAGGTTCAATGAACAATGGTTACAAATTACAAAGCAGCTCTTGCACTCTATTTATTGAAGATATACATCTTGATAATGCAGAAATACAAGATAAAGCCGTAAAGGAGTTGCTTGTACCTCCATCTCAATAATGTGTCCTATCATTGTCTCTGAAGGCTCAAGCCCTTCTCGCAAAAAATTACCTATAACCTCATCCATGCGTTTTCTTAGAACTGGAAACCGTTGCATATCATTGACCATGCATCGATGGCTCATCTAAAAGAAAATATTCAAGTTAATGCCACAGGTGCAAGGATAAATGAGCTTAAAAGGCACGAGAAATTTACTAGCAAGATGTACCTTTATTAGCTCGTCATAAATGAACCTAGCACACTGAAGACTTGGATCTAACAAGCGAGCTATTTGTCTTCTAATAAGAACTTCAAATGGAACCTACAAGTTTAGATGTATTTTGCATGCTAAAACATCAGGTGGAAGGCCCAAATTAAAATAATAATAATAGAAAAGGAAAGGAGAAAGCATTCAGATTTTTAATTAATCAAAGATACAGTACAGGTGAAAAGAGATTGTTGGTATTGAGGACCTACTTCAGGTACAAACAATGCAGATCTGGGACCAGTTGCATTTTGAATGGCAGTGCGGATATCATCGTCAGTTAGGTCCTCACATGGGTCTACCTCCTGCCAAAGTACAAGAGAAGAAGGGCAAAAAACTCATATCTAAAATTTCATCAATATCAACAGGAACTAGTAATGGCATCTAATAACTGAATAATATGGATCACATTCTGAAACCAAAAGCTCGCCAATATTTTTTTGAAGGCAGTAAAGACTTGCAAAGGAATAATCTAAATGGCCTTTGCAGCAAGATTGTAATTCATAAACAATCACGAAAGTGTCTCCGTTGGCAGGGGAAGCAAATGCTATTTTTCATTTAATGTTTGAAATCATTCTTTTTAATTTACTTAGTATACCTTTTACCCTCCTGTTTCACAAAATCATCGCTTTTTCTTTCTCTATCTATACAACTTCCATAGTTTCTGCAGTGATGACTTGTACATCCTACAAAGGACTGGATTCTAAACACTCAACCAGATTCACTTTTTTTAGTTGGAAAATAATCTAAGAAATCACAAGCCACGTCGATAACATTCAAATGAACAACACAAACCTCCAAGCTCTTCACAAATATATTTTGGAAAATGTAATGGATTCTTGCTCCACCAGATAGCTCGGATGTTGATAGTTCTTCGTTTTTTCCTTCTACCATTGAAGAGAATGCTGTTTCCGAAAACACAATGGCAACTCCATCAATAAGTGCTAGCATTAAGTATAATTATTTGGGGAAGGGATGTCACATGGAATTAAGACTGAAATCAACAGAGCTGGAAGTTGGTCATGTCCGGATCCTTTATTAGACGAGCCCAAATACTACATTTCTGTTTGTTTGTTCAGTGTTAAAATAAACAAGTTGTTAGCGAATAACTTGTATTTGAAGTTCAACAAGAAATATTCTTATTCATAACTTTATTTGCAGAATGTTAGAAGAAATTTTAAAATAAGAGAAACTAATAATTGGGAAAATTTATGATCACAAGGGAATAATGATTGTAATCAATTTAATTTTTTTGAGCTAAAAGATAGGATAAAATTTTAATGTCAGTACACTCTATGGCTATTGTGTTTAAAAACAAAAACACGACATGTTCAGTTTGGATCATTTATGAGACAAGCCAAGGACCTAAACATGAACACCCAAACTGTTAATGAATGGCTCGATTTTTTTATTGGAGTTCAACATGGAACTAAGAACGTGCATGTAATTGAACCATGAACGATTTTTATGTTCAAATAAAGAAAAACAGAGGCCAAGTACCTTCAGAATACTTGGAAAGAATGTTCAGTAATAGTGCTCCTTGACCGGCCTGGTTGCCACAAATTGAGAAAAAAAAATTAAAAATCAAAGAACCCAGTCCGAAGATTGATACCAGAGGAAAAAAAATGTTAACCTCAGTAAAAAAAAGTCCTAGAAGACTGTATAAAGTGGTTGACACTTGCAATTGCTAATACACTCACCTATTAAGGACAATGTACCAGCAAGAAAAAAAATTAAAGCACAAAATTTATTATCTTTCCCTTTGTAAATTTGGAACGGATGGTTCTTCCACTTGGTATAGCCAATAAAATCAAGCAAGAATCATCCAACAAGATATAAGAAGAAACCTTTGACTCAGTGATCTCTCCATAGCTTGCGTGCTCCTTTGCAACAGAAACCAATGCGGCACTGATGCGTGACTTTAACCCTGGAAGAATAGTTTTGATGTGTTGTACCAGTATCTGCATAAAAGGAGAAAGATTGTCATATCCTGACATTGTTAAAAAAACTTTCGTCAAAAATTAAACCATCATTAAAATATTTTTCCTACAACTCAACTATATTATTACAGTGAGGTTCATGGCATTTATGTGCAATCACGTGCAAGCTAAGTGACAAAAAAGGTATGCCATTAGTCATTTTATTGACATGTATATACCCTTTAAGGAGTATGCCTGCACATGGGAATATATATGACTAACTGCTTAGACCACTCATGTATCATGCACTAGAATCATTATTCTCAGCATGTGAGATAGCATACGTTAAGCAGAAATATGTTCTGCCTGAAAGAGCATTTGCTTAACTAGGTCATCTACTTTGAAAGTCATAGTACATGAGTATTCATCTCATTCTATGTACCTGGTTTAATTTTTTTGCCAACTGAGGGACCCCACAACGATCAGCAAGATCACTATATACCTACACAAAATATTTTGTGTGAGCAGAGTGATCAATAATGATCGACAAGATATCAACTACTAACATAAGAGTAAGGTTCTACTGGCCGACTACGAAAGAACTTCTCCTCAGCAATGAGTGCATCCTTGATGCTCCGATTCAACAGTATATCCTGTTTAAGCACAATAACGACCAACCAGTTCAGAAGTCTACAAAAAGAAACAAAACAAGGCAATAAGCAAACAAACACTGTCAAAAGGAAACTAAAACTATTACCTCCTGACTACGATTCACAACACCTACATATCCAAGTCTAAGAGGAATCACTTTTCCAAGCAAAAAGTTGCGGGCGTCAGTTCCTCTGTCCATAATATCCAGCTGAAGTGGTAAAGAAAACATAAAATGCAAGGTTCAGAAAAGCGGATAGAAGTATAAGAACATCAAAAAGCAATTATATGGACTACATCTTCATAGTAAACACATTGCACCTTAGTAATTACACCAATTGTTCGATAACCTGCAAGCAGAAACTTAGGCGCATGAGCTTTAGAATCCAACAGCAATAATATTATGGAAATGAAAGAAATTGTGTTCGGTGGTAAATTTCCTAATGCAAAGACGGAACCTACCATCTGGATCGGCCATTCCAGCCATCTGGAGAGCATCGGAGTTAGCTAAATCAGAATTTGCAGGTGTAACAGCCAGTATCAAGCAACTCTGAAGTTTAATATATGACATTATCATTGTTCTAATACGTGCTTCAATGTCAGATGGCTGATCACCCACGGGAACTTTAGTTAACCCCGGCAAATCCACAAGAGTAATATCAAGAACATTTGGTGAGAAAATCTTCAGGCGAATCTGCTTGTCTGTAACACCTTTGTTTCCTCCTGCTTCTCTCTCAGTTTCAGCCTACACAATTTTAGAGAAAAGGAACTAAGAAGACAACCTATTAACAAAATCCGATGTAAATAGGAAGAAAAAAGAGAGAGTTAACAGCTTACGCAACAAAATTTGTCACTTGCAATGTGATTTACGTCTGGTGTCAACAATGAAATAAACTCACTCAACTTCTATGGTAACCCATACTCATTATAGTAGCATATCAAATCGGTATCCTATTAAATGACAAGTGTATGATTTAGCACTGTTCCAAACAAGAAGAAACTAAATATATTCCAGGTTTAGAATGCATATTTCTAGTGTGTATCAAAAAGGTCCTGGCCTGGGAGAGCATATCATGATACAAGTGGCTTTTCAAATAAAAGGCTAACGTTCAGTTACTTAAATAGAGATAGTTTCTTTTCCATTCAAGATAACATTCCACTTTCAAATAACAGAGAGGAGAGAGGCAGAGGCACTGGCCCAAATCTAGGTGAAGTATACATGAAGTGAATGCTAGAAGTGTTATGGATTAATCGTTTAATCCATAATACGAAGAGCAATAAATAACACGAAACGACAAAATGAAAGCAGTAAAAAACACACGATTTAGAGTGGTTCATTCTCAATGCGGAGCTACGTCCATTTGATGCCGCTACAGGATTTCACTATATTGAAGAGGAAGAATGATTAATGGTAATTCTGATTACACACCTCTATGTTTTCTCTCTACACTACAAAAACGGCTTGCCCTAATACCCTTATATAGGTGAAAATATTAGGATGTCCTAATATATGTGCGAACTTTCCCAAATAATTTCACATCAGGAACCCCCTAACCAAGGCCACCTCATCAACCTTACCGCGAAGGTCGAACCGCGGTCAAGGGGAAAAGTGTACGAGTATAATTAAGCTCCACACGCCCAACATCAAAAAGAGTTCCGTTACAAAATCATATAGAACCTTTCCAATCAACTTATGATCAAAACTATCAAGGTCTGATCTGAAGCTAAGTATCGTATATATACTTGAGGAAAAAGCAAGCTATTTCAATTTAAGTACTTAGAATACTGAACATGCATTGAACCAAGAATATATACAAGGTCAGTGCATCAGATTGATGGATCCAATTCGGCAATTAAAAGTCACAAGGACTTCAAATGTCTAACAACTGCTTTAGCTTTAAAACTGCAGCAAAGAATTGAATCTATTCTTTGAGGTAAAAAATGGGGAATAAACACAAATGCACTCTCTTATATATAGGAGTTTCACACCCCTCCACGTGACTCCCAATTGTCATGAGACTTGGAAGTCCAAATATTCTGTAAACTCTAAACTCACGCCTTCTCCTTTAAAATACAGGTTTGCGGGGAAGAGAACTAAACAATGATATCACTGTTTGCATAAGGTCTTTAAGAACCTAGAAAATAGGATATCCATCCCCCCCAAAAATAACCACGGCATCATAGCCCACCCCAGTATTACGGCTGCACCTGTAAAACAATGAATGTCCAAATTATCTATCATGACTAAAATAGGCTGAAACTCCTCCATTAAAACAAATTTTCACAAATAAACCCGCCATTCAGCACATGGCCCTGCCCAATAAACCAAGCAAGATAATATTACTATCATTAGCGGAACCCAACAGCACGATCATAAAGATAAATTCCAAGTTTGTCGAGACTGATAACACCATAAATACCCTGGCGATTGCATGTGCTTATGTGCACATTTTATTTTAATCAAGTCAAAAGATTTCTTCTGAAAAAATTACCTCTGCCTCATTGTGGTCTTGCTGAATTCCAAAGCTTGTACCCAGTTTTCTTCTTCTTTTTATTACCAATTCCCACCCTTCACTCCAAACACTGCCACATTGATTGCCCTTTTCTTTTTTAAGTTCCACAATCATATCCAAACAAGTTATGTGAAATTTCTAACATTTCTACTAAGCCCCTACATAGAAAAAGAAAATCAACCTTCCATACATACATTTACGAAATTTTCCAGGCATTTTCACTGAAATTGAAAGCTTAACTGAACTCTTTTTCTAATATTTACGCACATACTAATTTCTTTTGCTTTCAAGCCCCACTGTCGATTAAGGAACACAGAATTTTTAATTCCTCGAATTAGGTAGTGCATGGAAAAAAAAAATCTATAAATCACCTGAATCTCTTTCCTGATTTCATTGAAATCAAAGAACCTCTTCCCCGGCAAATGCAAGAACTCCCCCCACTCCTCGTCGGTCCCGTCAGCCTTCCTCTTCCTCTGCACGAGCTGCAGCACAAGAGGGCGGCGCGTGCAGATATCATTTCCCCGAGGCAAGAAATCGCGCCCCACGAGCGCCTCCAGAACACTAGATTTCCCACTGCTCTGGCTGCCAACTACCGCCACCTGCGGCAACTCGATCGTGGACTGGCTCCCTAGCTGAGCGAAGATATCCTGTAGCTTGTTCACAATCGGTATCACTGAGTGACCCAGCGGCGGCGCCGCCGACGCATTATTCGACACCTCTGCTTGCTCTTCCGCCATGGAATTGATCAGTAATAATTGCTTAACTAATTAATGGATTAAATCGAAAAAATAACCGATCGATTGAAATCTGGGGTGAAGATAGGGAGTAAAAAACTATGCAGGGTTTGAATTTTGGTATTTGGGGGTAGGGTGGGTTGAGGGGGATTGTACGCGATTGTTCCAGTATCGCCCAAACGAGAGGGAGAAAATTGAGAGAATTTCGAATTTTTTAATGATTTTCTCTATTATTACAGGTTGTGTGGTTCGGGATTTCGGTGGAGCCAAAATATTGTTTGCACCGGCAAAATCTGGATCGTGTGTACAAGTTTATTGTAAACCTCTTTTTTCCTTAAAATACCATACAATTCTTTCATTTTCACAATAGTGATTTATAAATTATTTTACACTATGTAATTTAGTTGGTTTGAATATTGATAAAAACTAGTATATTAATTTATTTATGGTAGGATTCGACTATAGAGTGTGTTCTGAAATAAAAAATTAAAAACAGGTCAAATTAAAAAAAAAAACTCCAAAAAATGATAACATATTTAGTCGATATAATAAATCTCCTTCTTTGAGTCTTAGGGCAGAAGATCTGTGTTGTTCAATATGCCTTATTTGTTTTCTTTCACATATTTATCCGACGTAATGGTAATGAGATTACTTAGATTTGAACTCCCTTTTTCTTGATAGAATCTTCGTGGACGAAGATGACAATTTATTGACAGTGAGTAGAGTTGGGAATGATATTTTGAATGAGAGTTTTAGTCTGTGTAGGGAGATTGAATAGTGAAGACGTAGTGACAATTTTGAGATTGTATTTTGAAGGATAGTTTTTGTCTGTGTAGGAAGATTGAATAGTGAAAACGTAGTAACAGTGTGACACATGAACTATTTTTATTATTTATGTAGTGAAAAAAGTCTCCACACGGTCGGTGATTAATAAAACGTATAGTTGAAAAATTAATAAAAATAATAAATCCAAAAAACATGTGATTGAAAATAAATTTTAAAAAATAAGACCGAAAATTAGCTTAAATTACTAGCATTATAAAAAGTGCTTGCCAAAAAAAAAAAAAAAGTGCATTTCTTTATATGAAGGGTATAACTTAAAAAAAAGTGGCAAAAAAATAAGTATGTGTACGGATATTTAGGACATGTTCGGTGTAGTTTTTTTTGCGAAAAAAATAGATTTTTTTTGGGTGTTTTATTGACTTTTCAAACTTTTTTATAATGTGAAAAAATTGAAAAGTCAAAAATTGTAGACAAAAAAATAGATATTTTTTGAAAAAAAATGACTATCGAACATGGTCTTATTTTTTTACTTTTATGTTCTACCGATACATAGACTCACTTTTTTGTAGAACTTACATTTTTATTTTATCCTTGTAAGATTAAAAACAAAATAATTTAAATTCACCAAAACATATACTGGTAAAGAATCCTTAGAAAATAAATTTTTAAACTTACAAAAGAAATACGACAATTTTGAACTCTACTACTTTGATACTATTATCTATGTGTAATTATTTTAATATATTAGATTACATATTGTCCAATATCTCAATAAAATTAAATGAGAATGATATTGTTACAAAGCTGAAAAGTGAAGAGTATAAGTATAATTTACCCTATAATCAAATAACAACTTAAAATTATAATCTAACATCGTCTTCAATACACTTTGTCTATTACTTTTTACACGTGCCACATAAAGAATATATAGAAGGAGTTATAAAAAAACACTCTCCAATACATGTTGACAAGGACTCTGTCTAGCTGATTTAGCACATCAAAAATAGATTATGTCTAGAAGTCTATCAAAATTTAGACGGATTAACTCGCAAATTTAAATCAATTTTAGCATTTTATAAATAAAAAAAAAGTCAAACAAGGAAAATATAAATTGAAGACCTATCAACTTAAAAAAAAATTTAATAATACATAAACGGTAATATTAATTTTAGACGAAATTCATTAGAAAATAATTTATAATTTGAAGTCAAATTCCATAACGAAAATGGGAAATTGGCATATCTGTACTAATTCTAAAAGTCCCTTAAAGGGAAAAACATTTTTGGACGATATTGCCCCTTAAATAACTTATAATTTCTAAAATCATCTTTTAATTAATATAATTTATTTTGACTTTAATTTAAACTATTTAATACTATATAAATATTGTATTTTGATCATTAAAAGTGATTTGTCTCTTTAAATTCCATTATATATTGTAATTAATATAAATAAATAAAAATATACTAATAAAATTTTTAATATATTGAAATTATTATCTTTAATTGTAAACAATCAAATAGTCAATCTTATTATGCACGAGAATTTAAGCAAATTCATTCATCTACATAACAAAACAAGATGAATTTGACTTTGCATTTCGACTTTCTTATTATTGATTCATACTTTCTTTGAGAAACATTTATGGACGATATTGCCTCTCAAATAACTTATAATTCCTAAAATCATCTTTCAATTAATATAATTTATTTTGCCTTTAATTTAAACTATTTAATACTATATAAATATTGCATTTTGCTAATTGAAAGTGATTTGTCTCTATAACTTCCATTATATATATTGTAATTAATTAAAATAAATAAAAATATACTAATAAAATTTTTAATATATATACTAATTCTAAAATTTCCTTAAAAGGATATATTACAACTTTGAACTATTTTATCCTCATACATTAAATTAAAAATATCCAAAAACCCTTTCATCTCCTGGACTATTTTATCCTCCTACATTAAATTAAAAAATCCAAAACCCTCTCATCTTCTGGACTATTTTACCATCCTACATTAAATTAAAAAATCCAAAACCCTTTCATCTCCTACCATTATTAAACAAAATAAGTTGTTTGGAGCCTTTAAACAATTTATCTTTAGTTTTTTTTTTTTTTACTGTGGAATACAAAGGATAGGCCATAAAATGGAGAAACAATTTTGGACTATTTTACCATCGTATATTACAACTTTTGGACTATTTTACCCTCCTACATTAAATTAAAAAAAAATCCAAAACCCTTTCATCTTCCACCATTATTGAACAAAATAAGTTGTTTGGGACATTTGGATAATTTATCTTCCGTTTTTATTTCAATGCGGAATACAAACCTTTGGACAAAATAAGGGGTTGTTTGGGCCTTTGGACAACTTATCTTCAGTTTTTTTTAAATGTAGAATACAAAAGGCTATATGATGATTATGTAATTCTTAAATATGTATTTAGGATCATAAAAATGGGACTATTTTACCCTCCCATATTAAATTAAAAAAATTCAAAAACATTTCATCTCCCACCATTATTGAACAAAATAATGGGTTGTTTGGATCATTTGGACAACTTATCTTCATTTTAAAATACGTATTTAAGATTTTAAAAAATGGGATTTATGAATTGGGAAGTTAAAAAGACCTTTCTCGTCCCATTAATATCAAATTATATAACACAATCTCATTAAAGGTTTACACAAAGAATATTGTTTACAAAGAGCTACTACTCCGATAAAGGTACAATATTATATAGTTAGTCATTACATTCTCTTAATACAATTATTAATTATTAATTTTGTTCTTCGTAAAATATAGTAATGGAGATCCATGTTAATACATCATCAATTCCATAATATTTGATATCAAAATTTTGTCAATAATCAAAGCTCAAATTACCAAACTGCATTCACTGCGTTCAAGTAGTGTTAGTATTACCACAATATAAAACTCATCTATAATTGCAATATCAACAACCGTCTTATTTTACTTTTACTGTAATTGTTACATTAACATTTTAACTATTAACAATTAAAAATAATAATTTTTAAAATACCAAAAATTAACAAAATTATTGCTAAATCACCACGTCTTTCTAACTAGTTGATTAAAAGGTCTGGCAACTAATAAGATCCGAACACGTCACGAGCTTACTGAACCACGTAACATCTGATCATAAAATCCATTTCCACATTTCTATATAAAGCTCCACGGTTTTATGCAGAGGCACAAAAAAACCTTCTCGCTTTGCATTTTTCCTCTCTAGGGTTTGTTCGCCGCCTCTTTAATTATGGCTCGTCGTAGCTCCGGTGGTTAGTTTTCCTTTCTCCTTCTTCATTTTCTGTCAAATATATCAAGATATTTTCCGATCTGAAGTTTTTATTGGGTTTTACGCGCTTTACCCGTTTCTGTTTAATTTCGAAGATACTGTAAATTGATTATTTTAATTTTTTTCTGCCTGAATTTAGACAAATATTACTGTAAGCTGATACCTATTGCCCAGATTTTCTATCACTTCCTTGATTGGGATAATACTTGGTCTAGGATTTTGAATGCTGTTATCCTTCAATGTTTACGTTTGAAGTAGGATTTAATCGATCCTCGCTATGAACTGCTAATGATTTGGATTTTTGAAAAATTCAGATAAGTGTGCATCAAAGCCTTATAATTTTAGGGATGCTGCTAAATTGATTATTTTGAAGAGCTAGAGGCTCACACTGAATATTGGTTAATTGAAGGTCATTCTGTATTTGTATGAGCTGGGAGTGGACTTTCATGTAGATGTCACTTCAAGAATAAGAGGAGTTCACTATTACTTTTAAGTTGCCATGGTGTCCTTTTGGTTTTCTATTGTTACCGTGCCATCAGTGTGATGGAAGAGTGTGATTTTTAGTTCTTTCAACCCCCTATTTCTTTTTACTTTTTGTTTCTACGTCTTAGTTTGTTCCATTGATTTCAGGACGTTGAATTGAAAAACTCTGGATTCTTTCTTTCTTTCCTTTATTTGTTGGGTGGGTGGGAAAATTGCCAATGCAATTAATCGAGAATAAACTTTGTGTCCCCTGGTTTATTGCAAGATGAAGCTCGGTTACTGTCTTATTTGGCTTAGCTTAAGACAGGTTTTGTGGTCTCTATTTAAAATATACATTTGTTTGCACAAGTGATCTGCTGAAATACTCCCTCATTGATGCGGATGATGAGTTCTGTTAGCCCTATCTGCTAATGTTGCAATTGACATGATTGCAACGTGGTTCTGTCACTTCTAGAACCACTTCTGCTAGTGTCTGTCAGGCTTTAGAGCAGTCAATTTCTTATTACTTTTGCTATCTATTTTGCAGGAAGATCTGCACGTCCGGCTCCTCGTCCTGCTCCGGCACGTAATTCTCCTCAGCCAGGTAACTCTATTGATCATTTAAGAGTTGTACGGAATTTAATTGTTACGTACAAATAATTTTCACCCTCATAGTCTTCTTGCTCTTCACCTCCTAAAAAAACAAGCCACAATTTATCTTTAGGCTTAAATACTGTTGGACATTGCACGTGGTATATAATTTGTTGAACGTATTGTTATGTGTGTTGCTTTGGAGCTTACAGCGTCTCATGGTTGCAGTGAATCGTGCTCCTCCTCCAGTTCCTGCTCAAGCGAGCAGTGGTGGATCCATGCTTGGAAGCATCGGTTCAACCATAGCTCAAGGTACATACAGTAGATATTTGTCGCCAAAATTACCTGTATAGAAGCTTACAGGATGAATGGCAAAGATTTGAATGAACCTCTTTTTATTGTTTAAATTCCATAGGAATGGCTTTTGGCACTGGAAGTGCTGTGGCACACAGGGCTGTGGATGCTGTTGTGGGTCCTCGCACAATTCAACATGAAACTGTTGGTTCTGAAGCAGCTACTGCACCAGCACATGCAACAAATAGCATGGGTGGCTCTGATTCTTGCAGTGTGCATTCAAAGGCATTCCAAGATGTATGTATCCTCCTTTCCCTTTCTTTTGCAAATTTTTATTTTGTTGAAGCTGATCTGAAACTTGAGGAACAACTGTTCCATCTCGCCACTTTATATTGAAGTTCAATTTCCTTAAAAACTTATAAATTAAGAAAAATTCTTCAACAACACAAAAGTGCTTTGTCTTAAATTTGTAAATACGTACCATGGGGCCTTGATTCCCTTGTATTTGATTTGGATGAAGTTGTTGTTTTGGTTTGGGAAAACCTTCTGATGCTTCATGTAATAGATGGTCAACAATTTTTGTAGTAATATAACAAATTCTGATGGACATTGGTTGTTGAATCTGACTTATCCGAAATTATATTGGATCTTTACATATTAACCTGTATCATAGTGTAAACCTATGACCATGAGAACAGGGCAACCTCTGCTTTTTTGCTTTATCCTTTTGTGTAGATTTATATATTACTAATTTCTTTTGGTTCAACATGTTCACATCGGTTTGCTTTTTGATTGCTTAAGGGAAAGTTTCTCACGTTCGTCTCTTGATCTCTGATTTTCTTGCAGTGCTTGAATGGCTACGGCAATGACATCAGCAAGTGTCAATTTTATATGGATATGTTGGCAGAGTGTAGGAGAAACTCAGGTTCTATGATGAGTTCCTAAGCCTGGTATCTCTGCTTCGCGAGCTCTGATGCATTATTTGTGTTCTGATTTATGATGAAACTATGAAACTATGATCGACGATTCTTATCAATGGACATTTGTTACCATTGTACTGGTACTTTTTCAATAAATAGTGGTTTGAAAATGCAAACATGGTTCGGAAATAATCTTAATTGCTTCAAATGGATATGCACCTGCATTTTACTTGTGGATTTTATTGGTGTTATGTCTAAATATTATAGAATTTTGAGCCAGCGCACAGTGCTCTACCATATGTTTTTATTTAGGTAGATTCTTTTTCATGTTCGAGTTAATCCTATTTGAGTAGTAGTGTATGGGATTGTTGTAAATCCAGCATTGCCTTAGGTGCATAATCCTTGCTGGTTTGCTTGGATTTGTACAATTTTAAGGGCCATTCTTCCCCGTGCATAATATAGACCGAGTTTCTTGTGAACCTTTCTAATAACATTGACCAGATTTTGAATGAAATTACTAGACGGTGATTGTCGCTCCATGTGCATGCCTTTCAATTTTCATCGATTATTCGAACCCATTACTCTTAGGGTGTGTTTGATTGCAAGCAAGAAATTTGAGTGGAAAGGAAATAAATTATAAGGAATTGAATTGTGAAGAAATTATTAATTGGAAAATAAAACTTCATCCTCCCAAAGAAAATATTTTTCTTGAAAACAAAGAAAATGTGGCCAAAACAAGAAAAATAAGAAAAGATTTTATATGGAAAAAAAGGTTGCAATCAAACAAAACAAGAAAAATGGGGAGGAAAATGTTTTTTTCATGAAAAATCTTGTGCAATCAAACACATCAGTTGGAAAATAGGTGGAAAAAATGCATTTTGTATAAAAATTTTGCCAAATCAAACACAGCCTTAATGAAGAAAATTATAGTTGAGACCATGAAAGGTCATATAGTTAGTTTGACATGTTTGTCAAACACTTTAAAGTGTCGATTCTAAAGTTGTGGTCGATACAATTCAAAGCTACTAGATATTAGCGAAAAAATGAGGCAAGGTTAGTTTTGATACTCCCCTCGTATCTTATAACCCAATTGTATACTATTATGAACATGAGCCAATTTGAATTTAGGTCCATACGAAATATGAGCTAACAAAGTTGTCGTTCTTTTTAATCTATTTTCAATCAGTTCCACCAACACTTGTGTACATTATCTTCTTATATCATGTATGTTCTCATTTCCATTTTAATATCCTTGTTCCCGCATCGCATTTTGCCCAAAATAGAGTTCAGACCCATTTAATAAAAACGATTTTGTAACCAAATTGAAATTGTTTTTAAGGTAGAAGGTTCTCTGATGAAAATGCTGAAGTGAATTCTCTTTGCTAAACTGCTCAAGATTCTATTTAAATTTTCCAGGTTTCCATCACAATCTCCCTTTCAGGAAACCGGTGCACAGTTTCTTCCATTCCTCGCTGTCTGTCTCATTAGCCTCCAACCTAGACTTGGCTTCTTTAGCGCAAGACTCCTAAATCATACAGTGCAAATATCAAGAGTTTAGATAATTTATTAGGATTTAAGAATCGAAATACTGGGATTTCGGTATTTAAGTTTTACCTTGATGAGATCGCGGTGGAGAAGTCGGTCAATGAGGTGCAATAGGATGTCCTTAGTGTACTCAGGGTGACCTTGAATGCCCATAATATGATCACCATACCGGAACATTTCAATTCCAGTATTGTTTGACCATGCCATCACCTCTGCTTTTGGAGGGAGCTCCCAAACCTAAACCAGTAGTGTAGATATAATATTTCGAAGTTGGAAAAGACAAAGGTAAGTTTTAGCAGTGTAGGTTGTACAAACCTCATCCCTGTGGCACTCAATGATAGATAGGGAAGCAGGCAATTTCAGAGAAGTGATGATGTTTGATGATTGTAAATAGACATTTGTGATTCCAATGTCCCAACCTGAACTAGCTCGTCCAATCTTTCCTCCCAAAGCTCGTCCCAATATCTAGTAACGTCAAAAACCACTTTTAACATACAAAAGCAAAAGTTAGGACGTGGGTGCATCGTGGTTTAGGACGTGGGATGTTTATTTGTTTTCAATTCAATTCAATATTACGTACTAAGCATAATGACGAATTAAGTGATTGACCTCACCTGACTCAGATAGGTGGCCCGGGATGTTGAAAGACAAATTTATTACAACCTTATCACCTCATTATTTGAACGTGTCCACTTATAATCTTTGACACAATATAAAGTATTTTTTAAAACAGTATAAAATGGAACTTGAAACACGGGGAACCAATGGACCATCCCATTCAAATCCAATTGTACTGCTCATGGACAACCACAGGAAGACCAGTAACTTGGAACACATTTACACTACCTCTAGGAATCTCTGTAAAATTATAAATCTAGGGTGTTACAGAGTGATAAGAAATTTTTTATAAAAATATATAATTTTTATAAAAAATAAACTCGTAATTACGTGAGAAGAAAACAGAAATGTACATACACATAGGAGTCATCTTCGGTTACAACTCATCAATAACGTCACGTTTCTAGTACACGTAGCTTTCCAAATCAAACAAAATATGTGTATATACACGCACCCCTATATTTATAAATAATAAATTAATTTAATTTTTTTTTACTGTGGTTAAAATAATAAAATGGACGACTTTTCAAGAATTATATGGGCATTAATAGAGGTCGAGATTGGATTATTTTAGCCGTTTTTAAACGTTTTAAAAAATGAGCAACTTATGTCTATAGTGAATTGATTATTTTATGCTATAATAAGTCCCATTGCAAGTGGTGCTACTGTGATAATATTAACAATTTATTCCGTTGAAGCAATCCTAAGCCACGTAATATACACACTCAACTCAAAATGTATTCCCTTAAAAGCCCCTTAAATACTTAAGCTGGTTTATAAATTATTGGAATTTATATTATTAATTTTAGATGTTGTATTAATACTAAATTATAATAAAATATAATCACAGAAGAAAAAAAGTACGTTTGTGTGTTACGTTGTCACTACGTCTTCAATTTCATCTCTTCTAAAATTTGTTTTTCAATCATCTTTTTCAACAGAATATCTCCAAAATCTGCTCATCTTCTCAATCCATCCTCCTCAATCGATCATCTTCCTATACTGATTATCTCCAAAATCTATTGACCACACCAGTTAATTATCATAATAGAACCTACGATCAGATTCCACCGTAAAAAAAGCAGTATACTAGTATATTGTATTTAATCGATGTAACAATGTGTCCATATAGGAAAAACAAGATTGCTTTATGGCCACGATAATTAAACACGAAAAGACACAAAACAATGTCACCTTTAGCACTGATAAAAGATACCCTATCCCACCCACCTCCACCCCCTCCAAAACATGACAGCTGTATACATAGATGTCTTGTTCAGTTCTAACAAGACATGAAAACTCAACAAACAAAATTCAATTCGCTCATACTGAAAAAGGGACTAAATTGAAAGAAAAAAACTTACCTGATGACCAAAGCAGATGCCCAGAACTTTCTTTTTCATTGCATCCAATTTCTTGATCAAATTCAAGAGTTCGCAGATCCAAAGATCATCGCCATGGGCGTCATTACAGCTACCTGTGATTACAAATCCATCGTATTCTCCGACCTTTTCATCATCGGGAATTTCCCCATTTGCCACTCGGAACAAATCCCATATTTCACCTTCTTCTTCAAGCATTCTTACGAACACCCAAAAATACCCCCCATAGATTTTCTTTACGTACTCTGAGTCCTCTGCACAAAGAAGAACGGCAAACTTTCGGCCACCCATTTTCTCTCTCTGTATGTATATGCGCGTCGTGTGTATGTATATACAGAGAGAGAAGGTGGTCTTCTGGGGATGGGGGTGGGGTAGGGATTCTGGGCTGGCCTTTTAGTCTGAGGAGAGGGGAATGTAGCAATGAGGTTGATACGAAAGACACGACGTATTTATAGTAGTTTATGAGAAAGTCACCAATTATGAATTTACAAATTTATCCATGTTACAATTTATTAAGATAATATCGCACATTTAGCCTCCAACTTTTATTGTCCTTACGCTTTCCATCCCCAACCTTCAAAATAGCACTTTTTAATCCCCTAACATTTAGCTCCACCTAGGGGTGGCAAATTGGCCGAAGGACTCATTGGCCAAATAGTCATAAAAGTGACAATTTGGGTCCTATTAATTTGTTTAAAATTTTTGTTTTGTTTTTTTTTTTAAAACACGATTTTTTTCGTAGGTGGCTCAACTCGGTCTATAATTCCTATAAACCCATAGGCTCAATCGAACCAATGCCACTCTTAGCTCTCCCTTTTTGCCATTTTTTCCCCACAAACTAGGGTTAATATGTTAGGAGGAATGCACAAGGTTAATTTTTGATGGACAAAATTGTCTCACCAATGTTATCTCTACATTTTCCATCTAAATTGAAAAGTACGATTTTAAAGGTTGGAGACGAAAAGCAACAAGCACTAGGTATTGAAGATCGAATGTGCAATTTTTCCATTTTTGATTAATTGCCCTTGACTCCTTGATTACCTACCTTTTCTATGCTAATGCAAACGGATTATGTATCAAATATACTGTTTGAAGGTTCAATGAATTTGGACTACAATTTGAGGTTACCTTCTTTCTTTTTTCTGCTTTTTTAATTTCATTTCGACTAACTAAATTTCATCAAATAATTCATTCTTTTAAAATATTTTATTCAGTCATGGTTTGAATTCATAGTTGGAATCAACACGATCGAAATAATCTTAATTGGGTCTAGGCTTGAGTCTGGATCAAGTCCAAACAACAAATGATATTAAAGCCAACTTAACTTATTGAATTGAATTCTAATTTATTTGGTACGACTCGAAAGACCAGTAGATACAACATAACGTGACATGATAAGACTTTATTGACATATTAAGTATGTTGAATTCAGGTGACCATGACAACATATTTGGTAAAGTACTATTAGATAAGAGTACACAATTCTAACAAAATTTTATTTTATTTTTTCCTATCATCGAGTCTTGTCATATTCTATACTGCATATCAAACACGCACTTATTTGTTAAACATCTTGGTTAGGGCGCCATTTCGACTACTAACACCATATTTGAGTTCATCAGTATTCTAAAAAAATATAAAGCGTAATTAGATTTGGAGACATGAGCTTTAAACTTTTCAAGTATAGGCGAGGACGAGGTGAGGGTGAAGTGTAGCTAAATTTCTAGGCCGCTAGACAAGCTTTTTTAAAAAAGTGGAGTTTAGTAGTGACCTCAATTTGTTGCGTCCCTAAGTTGGGAATGAATTCCAAGCCATCAGGAGTTGTGTTGTGTTGTGTTGGCCGAACTAGTGTGCCTAGCCCCAACCCAACAACACTGATGAAGATCCGGGATTGATTTTTGTGTTTCAACAAACACAAATATGTCCAAAAAAAACTCATAAAGCCATCAATGGAGAACAAATTTGTGTTTGCTGACAATTCTTCCACAAATGTATTTGCCTTTAGTAAAATCAGCATTCATTGCTTCCACAAAACAAATCACCAATAAACTCTTTAATGCAACACTACTAGATTGTATTCGACAAGGATAATAGACAAGATTTTAGCTATAATCATTTGGAATTCAAAAAATCTCCTAACAAATAGCCATAATAATGGTGACCCAATTTCTATTATAATGTTTGCAAGTACCACGTCATACAGGACGATAGAACATAGAGAGGTCTTAGGTGTTGGGTTGTATGCTTAATTAGTGTAATTTTGCTGTGATAAAATAACAGTTTATATTGAATAAAACTTTGGTTTATATTCATTTATTATTATTGCTTCATGTTGAGTATGTAAATAAAGTGTCAATGATCACTTGTGATAATATAAATTAGATGTGTGCGTTGAGAAGCATAGTGTGACACAACTTATATTTTGATTATGAATAAAATTGTTCCAACTAATGTATAAGGATTGTCGCCTTGTATCGAACGGTTATAGTGTTAACTATTTAATCATTTGGGTATGTGATTTGTCTTTATCGCAGAAATATTTTAATTGTGACACTAGTACACTTTGACCACATGTCGAATTTAATTATATAGTATGACCATGTGAAGAATAAAATTCTACTTGATCATCGAGTATTTCATCTATATCAAGGATAAGATTGTTTATATCTTTTCGTTAGTTCGATGTTCTTTGATTCACCAATGGGTGTGATCAATTTAATTGATCAAATAGCTCGGTAAGTTAAGAGCTTGAGAATGAGCGAAGTCGAGAACTCGAATTTGTATCGGGAACTATCGTCTTGAAAATAGGTCGAGTGGCAGATTAAGTATTTTCTATTGAACGGTTATAAATCTTAGCTCAGTATTTAGCAACAGCTAAACTTTGACATTTGTGAATTAGTTCACAGGACCGTTGAAGAAAATGTAACTTAAAGTTAGTGAATAATTAGATAGGTAAAACGGTCATTTATTCTCATACATAATTATCGGATCTCGGACATTAATGAAATATATATATATATATATATATATATATATATATATATATATATATATATATATATATATATATATATATATATAATAGGTTAGAGAAAAGTATTACATCTTCTGTAATCTTATATATTCCGAGAGTGCAGTCTTTTGTCTTTAATGAAAAAAGCAAGACACTAATATTAGATCGAGCGATCTACGGTCGACTAGACATAATTTAATTATTGGAGCTTGGAAAATATATGTCCGGATATATCTTGTTGTGGCTCTATAAAGTTTTGAGCTTAATCACATTTATTATGAAATTTTTGGACTTGATTGTAATTGTGATATAAATTTAGAAATTACATATATAATTAAATCAATCATAAGCTAATTGGACTTGTTTGTAATTATGACTCTTGTTTTTGTTTGCAATTAGGACTCTTGTCTTTGTTTGAAATTAGAACTCTTGTCCTATTTATGTCACTTCCAATCCCATCCAATCCCATGTGACTTGAATTCAATCCAACAATTAACAAGATAAGAGTAAAAATTCTTAAGTGTTGTTTGGCTTGAATTTTATCTTTTTGATTTTCCAAGTCTGTCCCGTCTAGAAATTAGTTTTTGATTCAATTAAAAGGTTCCTACAAGCCGGTATATTGGTATAATCTATATTTAGGAGAATAAGATAGAATATTTGAACGTTGGGAACACCAATTTCGTGAATTAAAAACAGAAAATTCGTGAATCAGATCAAAATTCAGTATCATTTATCGATTCAGATATAATACTAAACTATTAATATTTAATTATAATAAACACTTAGGCGCATATCAAAGATCTTGATTTATTGAATTAAAGAATTTTTTTTTTCCCGGCTAATTCTCGTGCAAAATCGGGTTCTGGACAGAATAAAATCTAAGAACAAAAATAGTCATCAACAACCCCCAATCCACAACCCAAGAAAGAAGAACAGGGTGAAAGGATAGATAAATTAGGCAAGGCGGACAACCTCCCCACTATGTAAAATCACACATTCACCTATATTATATGCAAAGATTGTACTGCATTGCATTGTTGAATATACATATCAATCATTAACTCATGATAATACAATGGAGAGCAGAGAATTGGGAGGGGGACCTTGAACTACATTATGATGCATTTTCTCAATTATCAAAAACATATAGTAAATTCAATTCCTATGTTTTCTATTTGGTTTATGCATTGGAAAATAGGCAAAACTTATGAAGTTAGTGTATACACAACAAAAAACTTACACTCTGATCACAAATTCATGTCAACTGAGCTATACATCACTCATCTTTAATGGCATCCTCAATGCTGAGATGAAAAGAACTCAGAAGCTTTTTCAACTTACTTCGTGTTCATCTTTTCATCATTCTTGGACTCGTGCTTCTGTACAAGCCACTGCAATGATCGAATCTCATCACGATTAGTATTGAATCTTTACATATATATCTTACTGTAATCATCTATTTTGTGAGCTTAGTATTCTAAGTAGGCGAGTTCAAATGCTCTATATCTATTTCTCGTTCAACAAATTAATGTCGAGTGAGCTATACAACACATTTTCAATGGCATCCTCAAAGCTGGGATTCAAAGAACTATAATCTTCTTCGAATTCTTCACATTCTTCCTTTTCATCATTGTTCCCAAAATGTTTCAACTTTCTCCTACACGATATCAACTGATCTTCCAAAAGAGCCATTTCGGACGAATGCCTCAGAACAAGCCACTGCAATGACCGAATCACTTCTTGATCATGGAGTTGTTTCTTTTCAGCCAATATACGGTACTGGTTAGCTTCCATTTCGATCAAACTCTTTTCGTTCTGAAGTCGCAAAATCATAGCCATTGTTTCCTCAGCTGCAGTGGCAGAAGCTGCCCTTTCCTTCTCAAGTTCTGTACAAGCTGCATTTGCTCTCCTCCTCTCAATCTTTACCAGTTTCCTCAATTCTGTAATGTCAAGTTCTTCTTCTTTCACAATATATTCTTTTTCATCATCACATTCTTCGTAATCTGTAATATTTATTTCATCATCATCAGTAAATAGATCCATTTTTTCTGTTTTTTCCTCCATTTTTTGAATTACCGGCGCATTAGAATTCCTCCACCCACATTTGCAATTTGAACTAAAATTCTCATCAAAATCATTTTTTGAACAAAACCCATCTGATTTTCCTCTAAAATCACCTACAAAGCGAACCAAACCTCTGAAAGACCAATCAAATTGTAAGAGCTTTAACCCAAAACCAAACAACAAGAACACCCCCAAATATTCAAAACCTTGCTTTAAAATCCCAAACACCAAAATCATACATACAAAATCACCCAATTGCTTCAAATATGTGATACAATCCATCAAAACGCACCCCCTCAACAGGCACTCCGGAAAATTCTTGTGAAACTCAAGAACACAGCATACAATGAGGTACAAATACAGCCGACCCAGAATCCGCATGTGGTATTTTGAGTTCAGATTCTTCAATACCACTATACCAGTGTTCTAATAACTCAGGCACAACCATATACACAAAACACAAAAAGAGATTCACCCACCAAAAGAAAAAAAGTAAAACTAGTAGCAGTATATGTTTTCTGCAGCAAGTATATCGAACACTACATCCACCGACCGACCCAGAGAGAGAGAGAAAATGGATTATCGGGAAGAGAGAAATGAGGCGCAAATATTGAGGCCAGAGATTTATTATCAGATGTAGCAACGGACTTTTGCCAGGAAATCGTGGGGAGTGGGAGCAGTAACAGAAGGATAAATTTGATAATTGGGACGAACAATTATTGCTAATTATAGGGACATTTATGACTATAATAGATATTTTTATTTCTATTTTCATACTCATTAAAAAAAATTAATTATTATAATTAGAAAAATAAATTTTACTTATATTTTTTTTTTATATATTCATATAATTAATATAATATAATGATAGTTCATATTTGTCGACAACAAGATATATTAAATATGGACATATTAGAAAACTAAAAAATTTACTATACTATCAATAAAGAAGTGACATATAATTTGATACAGAGAAATAAGAAAATTAATTCTATTTTTTTGGGATGGAAAGTGTTATACATACATAGGCATTTTTATTACGCAATATTGAATTGAATCGAACAGAACAATTTATAATATACAAGATTTTAATTTTTTTTAATATTAATTAGTACATCGCTAATTTTCCAACTTTATAAAAGAAAATAATTTGCTATTACGATCTAATATACTAAAATAATAATTAATTAATTAAAAGTAATAACAGAAATGTATTAAATTAATTTAATGTGTTAAGAAAATTATTGAATGCTAATATTTGTCACTGAATAATGAAGTATTAATTGATTATGTCATAATTAATTGAAGTGTCAAAAATGTTTAAATAATCAAAATTGATAGAAAACATAAAAACTTAAAAAATTCCTATACTTGATTTATCTTTTAATCTACTCAAAATTATAAGATCTTGACCTCTCAACGCTTTGAAAAAAAAGTTTTTAGAAAGTGTTCAATTTTATATATAAGAATTTATTTAAAAAATATCCTATTTGGTTGGTTGTTAAGGGAAGGATCAACGTGAATTTTAATTTTGTTGACCAACTTATTGAGAGATAATAAGAATAGAGTAGAAGTTTTGATGCCGTAGAGAATTTATTTTTAACTTATTTAGACGCGATGGATTGTGATCGTCGTTCTTCAAAGAAACGTGCATAGTTTTTGCATACGTGTTCATAATTTTTATTATAATATATTTTCGGAATCGTTTCGACGAGCATAGTTTTTGAAGTTGTCTTGTTAGCTTAAAACGACAATCTTTAATTTGTCATGTCTATTTTTATCTTTTTGTATTTATTTATCAATTAAGATTTTATTTCAACTAAGATTTTAGTATTTAATGAGTCTTTTCTTATTCATTAACAGTGGTAGTTGTTGAATAATATTATTGTTCTTGGAATTTCTCCACTCAATTTAATTTGGTATTAATAAGAATCAACAAGTTGAGTTTGAGTTAGTTTCATTTATACACGTTTCTATATGTATCAAGTTTGCAAGTGGTTCAAGAAGAAAAAACCTTTAATGAAATGAAGAATTTTTATAACTTCAATACTTTTTTATCCGATAATCCACTAAATAAAGTTATTAACTAAATAAAGTTATTAACATAGTTAATGTTGGTTCTTCCTTTTCTTTTTTTTTTTTTTTTTTTTTTTTTTTTTTTGTGCCCAGAGTTCCTTGAACTTTTTTATGTCAATAATTTGCAACTAAAGATATACATACAAATAAATTGATGGAGTTTTTCGATGTTCAAGTTAAGCACAAGGCACAAAGAATAAGTAGTTATTTAATGCGTATATCTAAAGAGTTTATATACTTGTGGGAAATCAAACTTGAATGTTACTATACAAATATAGCTATATTGTATTAAAATATTTTGACACTTAAGATCCATTTGATTGTATCATTTTTCATGGTGAAAGGTTAGGGTTCTAATTGCAATTTTTCTATTGTATTTTCTTTTTTCTATCATTTGAATTTATTTAAGTCATGTACAAAATTGTTAAAGAATTGTCAAAATAGTCATTTGGGGACTATATGTGCGAATAAATGAAAAGATGGGGATGATATCTGCTAAAAACATGAATAAGGATGAAATTGTTATAAACTTAAAAAAATGAGGAACATTAGTGTAATTAACCCTAAAAAAAGACAAAAGACTATAATTTTTTAATATTTCTTATTATTTCTCATAAATCGAATGACATCTCTACTACTTATTTTAATGGGATACATTATAATTCGAGTCTCGACCATTTATGCCTCTATAGAGGCTCGTTCACTTTTGGTGAACTTGATCCTATTAACCCGTAAATTTATATTTTTATTACTAAATTACTATGAAAATCATAAATGAAATTAAATAACTAATTTAATAATAAAAAAAGCTTGGATCCGATAATAATAGTGGATACCAATAAAATTTAACTATAAAAAATTGACTTAAAATAATATTTAAACCTGTCAATTGGTATGGTAAATAATTTCCGAAATTCAATTAGTCTAAAATAATAAAGAAAAATTGGGACAGGGCCAGTGAGAGTTGGTTTACAATAGGATTTTGATAGGCCAAAAATTCAGTGCCTTGTAAAGCACAAGAAATAAATTCTTTTTAGGTGGGATCTAAAGTCTTTAAAATCTTATTTTCTATACAAATATTTTTTTAAAAATATATATAAAATAAATTGACCATCTCTAGTTCTATATGTTGGAAAATTAGTGGCGTTATGTCATGTTTGAGCATAAGTTTGTGTGAGATTCGTTTTTTCATTGTGGAAGATAAAATTAGATTCGTGTTTTCCTCTGCGTGAACATCGAATTAATATATTTATTTGCTCAAAATGATGCTTGTTTGAATGAAAAATTGAAGTTCAAAGTAGAGTTAGAAAAATAGTTGGAGAGGGAAAGCAAGTGGTTTATCCCACATTGAAAAATGACCACTTTTTCTAGTATATATATGGCCACACAGTGTAGCATAGATGCTTTCTTTAGCGCGCACCCGCAAGGGTACAAATCACCGATTAACACCTCAGACTATTGAACTCATGTGTGAAGAGACAAATGTCGGACCGAAATTGACCCCCATGTCTAGTCCACATTTTGTCATTTATTTTAACTTCTCTAATTAACTCTAAAAAGCTATTAATGTTGCGTTAATTCAAGTGTTAATTATGTAACACATGAAACAGGCATATCTAAGGACGAATTAAAAAGTCATCTGAGAGCTATATAACAAGTCCGATTTTCCCATAATCAGCCACACAAAATTTCATTATGCTCTCTTCATTTTTCAGTTTAGAAAATTCCTATGTCTTTGCAGTCCGTTTTCCGTGTCCAATGCTTGGTGATTCTTTTCAGAACAAACAATTCAGTTCGTCGGAGTACAAACTTTGTGTTAAGCTTGCTACTGGTTCCACCGTTGTATTATAAGAAATAGACGCTCAGTAATTTTAAAGCTCCTACGGTGAGGGGACGAACACTGTATTTACACATGCCTTGATTTGTATAAATTTTGTTCACTCTGAAATTGTTACTATTTCTTATTCTGCACCAATTGTTAAATTTGACTATTCTAATTTTTCAATTTAATTAATAAAAAAATTATATATTATCTGGACATTTTGTCAAACACTATACCCCCTTTCAATCCTCAGTGCAAAAATTGCATTTATTTGTTGTTTTCAGTTCTTGCACATCAAGGCGAGTTAAAATGTAAATTGGAACAATTTCATTTTATTAATGTTGTACTAGTTTAAGTTACTAAAACAACAAATAAATGCAATTTTGAAGGCCACGTTTAGAGTTGTTCATATGGGCCTATTACTGAGCTATAGAAATTAAGACCATGTCGATCAATCCCTTCAATTCAGCACAAATTAGTGGTTCATCCCTCGTTTTTTTCCCCTGTGAAGTGATTAATTTTTAAAATTTGCGTGAATCGATGATGGCTCAAAAAATAAAGAAAATAAGAAAGTTTACTCATAAGAAATAATCCACTCCAATCCAAATTCAAAGCCATGGCCTAATCTTCCACCCCAACTCATAAACCTAATTGCAATACAACCAAACATGTGCCAAGCCTAATGCAAATCACCACTTTTTTCTTTATTATTTGTTTTTGTTTCTTATATTTTAATTGTTTAAAATAAGGAATACGAAAATACTATTTTTTTTTTCCCTTATCCAAGTGTCTTCTTGATGGAGTTTAAAAATAAAAGTAATTTTTTAGTGAAATCTGAGGTTGAAAAGTTGATAAAAAGTTGTGGGTTCCATAAAATATGTGGTTGAAAATGAATTTGGAAAAAAAGAGTTTAAAAAAAATCTAAATATGCTCTAAAGTCAGTCAAATTAAGGTCGGACCATTGACCTTTGGTCAACTAATGAACATTTGGACGAAATTCATCAAGAGGTCCTTTGGACGTACATTTATTTAAAGATTTGGGACATATGTGTTAAGATTAGAAGGTTTGAAATCTTTCGACGCATTTTTGAAAGATTTTGGACATTTGCTGCAAATTCTTCTTTATTTTTTATACACAAAATAGTTTCAGGATGAACTGCACGCTCTCCTTTAACGGAGAAATTGAACGGCAACAAACAGAAATGACTATTTGTGCTAAGAAAGATTGAAATAGGGACTTTATTGTCAAAATAGAAGAATATGTCCTCAATCCACGATAATGTTAGTTCATAAGAGTTGGTTGAGACTTGAGAAGTGTACGAGTTACCTTCCACCTTGGAATCGCAACAATCCGTTCAAGTTTGCCACAATATCATTTTCACAATCAGTGTAATCCCAATTATCAAAGTCGGCCTCTATGTCAGAGATTTTCTTTCTGCAATAATTCAAAAAACTTATTTTTACAAATTTAATTTATCGACACATTTTTTGTCGCAAAATAAAGTAATTATAATAAAAATAAATATTATTACACAAAAGTGTATAGGTAAACAAAATAATAATTGAAGATTAACAACATAAGTTTTAGTTGGTGATAATTTAATAATAGAATATCTCAATATTTTTAATTTATCAGTAAAACATCGACTTTTTTTTGTATAAATGGTCTCTATCGTTTGCCCTTGTTGCAGATTGAGGATACATCCTTCCATTTTTGACAACGACGTTCCTATTTAAACCTTCCATGGCACAAATGGTCCTTTCCATTTGTTGTCGTTTCATTTCTCCGTTAAAAGAGCGAATGCACAATATAAGGGTAATTTCATCCTAGAACTATTTTGGGCATAACAAATATCTGGAATTTGCAACAAATGTCCCAAATCTTTCAAAAATGCGTGAAAAGATCCTAAACATTCTAATCCTAACACCTATGTCCAAAATCTTTAAATAAATGTGCGTTCGAATGACCTCTTGACAAATTTCGTTTAACAAAAAGTCAATGGTATTGCCTTAATTTGACTGACTTTAGAGCATGTTTGGATTAGTTTTTTTTAAACTCTTTTTTTTTTCCTAAACTCATTTTCAACTATATATTTCATCAAATTTTTTTAAAATCTCCTAAAAATCTACTTTTAAACTCCATCAAACAAGCACTTAATAAGGAAAGAATAATCTTTTCATATTTCCTTATTTCAAACAATTAAAATACAAGTAAAAAAAAAATTTGTCATCGTCTTCTCCATCACTTCAACCCCATCCCACCCCCACCACACTTGGAAACACCACTACCAGCCACCAAAACTACCAACTCTGTTGTGAGCAAAAACCACAAGCCACCACGCCATAAAACACCGTCGGTTTCAACTCCATGTCCAAAAATCAAAACCACCACCACACACTAAATCGAATGCCTATACGCAAAATGGGTTTCAACCCCATCACCATTAACAATCAATTACATAAATTGATTTCACCATCAACAGTCATTTAATAAATGGATTTCAATGGCAAATTGGATGCATAATTTTGTTCGACAGCGTTGACGTCAACATTGTTCATAATTTGGCAATGACAATTGGAAATATCTTTGAAAAACCAGATATATAAATGTGTTTGTGTTCTCAGGTTGATGGTGGTGGCGTGAGTCATGGATTCGGGTGTGTGAAGGGCTACTAGGCTTGGGTGGTTTGGAAATGGTGATCGACGAGTGCTTGATGGTGGTGGGATCTGGTGATGGATGACGCACACTTCAAAAAAATCCAGATCTATGGTGTTTGCCTGTAGGTATTGACGGTGTTGTACATAGAGATAGAGAAGGGAGAAGAAGCTGGCGACGGAAATTCGAGTAGTGGTGGAAGGTGCCACCTCTATTGTGTTTGGGAGGGTGAGGGTTGGGGCTGAGATGCATTTGGGAAGAAGACTAATTTTATTTATTTATTTGTTTGTTTTTTAATTATTGTTTTTATTAATTTTTTCTCTTAAAAAATACTATTTTTTTCTTTATTTAAGTCAGTCAAATCAAGGTTAGACTATTGAATTTTGGTTAACTAAGGAATCTGTGGATGAAATTCGTTCAGAAGTCCTTCAAGACACACATTTATTTAAATGTTTGGGACATTTGTGTTAGGATTAGAAGGTTTGTGATCTTTTGACCCGTTTTTAAAAGATTTAGGACATTTGTTGCAAATTTTTCTTTATTTTTTATGCTCATAGTTCCGTGATGAAATTACCCTTGTTGTACACTACACACGCTCTTTTAACAGAGAAATGCAATGGCAACAAGCGGAAGGACCATTTGCACCATGAAAAATTAAAATAAGGATGTCATTGTCAAAAATGAAAGGATAAGTCTTCAATATATAGCAAAAGCAAACAATAGAGACTATTTGTAAAAAAAAGCCGTAAAACTTCCATCATTAAATAAACTAATAGAGTCAATGGTTGGTGGGTGTTTGACATGGAAACAGGCTGCATCTCACTAACTTCTGGACTTTAATATTGAATTTCACCACACACAAAAAAGACCCTAATGTGGATGAACTAATGAAACGGTACTAAGTAAATATCTTGAGAAGTCAGTGTCAATGTTCAATTTTTTCTTGTATTTTTGGTTGATTTATGATATCCAAATTTCAAATCAATCGAAATTTTTACTCTTGTGGAAAAAAATGGATACCATTCAGTGCAATGATCTAATGTACTTCTGCAGATTGGACATAGGTAGAAATCCAAAAGTCGCGACATAACTCAAGTTATAAATACCATCGGTGTCTAGGTGAAGCATTTGATCGACCCCTACTAATGTATCAGAGTTTTAAGTGTACAAATCACCTTCGTCATTATGAAGAACACTGAGAGCCAAAAATCAATAGCCTTTAGCCATGAACTCTTCTTCTCTTTTGGACCGAGATGCTTTCAAGCTTAAGAACAAGATACACGACCACAATATTCTTGTGGCACATCCGTGTAGCAGCGCAAAGATAATTTCACTAACTCAATAAAAGTTTAAATCGTTAGAGATGAAACACATGTTCATTAGAATTCTTGCAGATCAAGGTTAGAATATAGATTAAAGTCAATGATAGACTTGGGAACAATTTCATATAGTTAATGTTGTAATAATTTAAGTTGGTAAAGCTTGGAGACCAAGTCTAGAGTTGTCAATATTAGGCCTACTGCAGAGGTAGAGAAGTTAAAACCATTTCTATCCCCCCTCCCTTTTTTCAACAGGGCAAAAAAATGGTTGAAAAGACAAAAAAAAGAAGAGACTCTTGTACAAATCCAAAGCCATGGCCTAATCTTCCTCCCCAACTCATAAGCCTAATTGCAATACAACCAAGTCTAGTGAAAAACATCACTGCTTTTGGTGGTGTCACCAAGTCATGGAGAGCAGAGACGCCGAGTTGTAGGCAGCCAGATGGTAAACCAAGAATGCCACACCTTGTTGAAATCAATGGTTCTGATATCAATGGCTATAAAAAAAGGCCACAACATTCTCACTATATTGATGTCTCGTTTCATGAAAAGTACTTCCGTTTCTACTACAAAAGAAGATCGTACCAATACCGGGATCCTTGGATATATTTCAAGGGGCATTCCCATGGACAGCTAGTGGCTATGAGTGGCAATTTATCTGAATGCTGTTTATGGGAGCCGGCTGGAAAGTGTACGAGTTATCTTCCACGCTGGGATTGCAACATTCCCTTTAAATTTGCCACATTATCATCATCGCCGAGGGATTGGGAATTTCCCACTAAATTCACCAAATTATCATCATTACCGAAGCCTCGCTATGGTTGTAATGTAATGGTGCTAACAGGCATTTGTCATCCAGCTTTTGCATTCTTCAGATGGGGATGGGATAAGGTTCAAAACGAATGGATTGTAGAAAATTGCACACTAACTGAACCTTATGCTTTAAACCAACGTATGCAATTCACTAATGCTGTTGGATTTGAAGGAAAATTTTATGCACTGAGCCTGCAGGGGAGTCTAGCAGTTATAGAAGACAATGATTCTTGTTTTCAAATTACAGCTATAGGTGCAAACAGGGCAGTGCCTTCTGTAGTGTCAAGGCAATTCCGGGAATATTTACTCGAATCCAATCGAGAAATCTTGTTGGTGTTCCTAATATCAAGAAAATCAATCAATGTTGTGGACGATGTTGAAGTTTTCCGACTTGACATTTCCAAACTATTGTGGGTTAAGGTCGAAAGCCTTGGGGATATGATGCTGTTAGTGGAGGACGAGTGCTGTATGGGCCTTTCTGCAAGTAAAGTAGGATCCAAGGGGAATTGCATCTATTTTACTCATCATAGAGTCAAGGATTGGTGGGTTTTTGACATGGAAACATGTTGCATCTCACAAACTTCTGGACCTAATATTGAATTCACAAAATCCTTAATGTGAGATTAACTAATGAACAGTATTAAGTATATGTATGTTCATTTTTTTTCTTGTATTTTTCGTCAACTTATGTACGTCCAATTTCAACTCAACCGAACTTTTTAGTTTTTACTCTTGTAGATGCTTTTGACAAAATAACTTCTGCATATCCAAGGAATCATCAATAGGAAGTTCCAATGTATGGCTAATGACTCAAATATTTTGAATGCTCCAAGGTTCAGACCTCAGCATGTAGAGGCTAAAAGCACATCACAACTGATTTGAAATTGTTAAAAGACTAGTAGCTATCTAATGTGGATGGTCTAAAGGCCGCGTAAACAACCTAAATTCCTTTATTACAAGAATAAGGAACAAACTTTCTGGTCCAAGGAAAATCCATGGCAGTGAAAAGCCATTGGTTGTGTTTCTACACTGGCTTCTTTTCAGTTACTGCATTCTTTTACAATGTCATCTTTTAGCTTCGTGCAAAAAATTATCACTTGCATACTGATAAGAAGAAAAATACAGCATTCAAACAGTTGATAGAAACATCCAAGAAAGAGAAGTTCTAACTCGAAATAAATCAGTCTACACTTTCTTAGTCTTCCTGAGCTATTGGAAATTCGAAGTCACAAAGACATGAGAAATACATAGCAGATTAGCAGTTACACGATAGATATGCCATAGAGTTATGTTTAGTCCCTTTTCTTTATCGTTACTACTAAGAAACAAGACCTGAAATGGTGAGAATCCATGCTTCATTCAATCAGATGCTAAGGCAAATGTGCATATCCAAACCGTTTTTTATATTAGGTCGGAATAAGTTGATAAGATCCCTTTTCTACATCCCCTCGTGCGCTGAAAAGAGGACAAAACCATTCTCCTCTTTCCCGAACAAGGGGTCATGAGTCATGTGGAGTACCTTTCCAACGAAACTTTAAAAAATATAAACAGTAAACTTATGAATTAAGTACTATTATTAGTTATTTCTTTTCAATTCTTGGACAGCAAGGTTAGTATAGATTAAAGTTAATGACAGACTTGGAATAATTGCATATAATTAATGTTGTAATATTTTAAGTGCTAAATCTTGAGGCCACGTCTAGAGTTGGCCATATAGGCCTAAGTTGAGCTAGAGAAACTAAAACCATTTTTGTTCCATCAATTGGGTACAAAAAATGGCTCAAAAAACAAAGAAATGAAAGAAAATTTCACAAAAGAGAGATTTCACCCCAAGTCCAGTTCGAAAGCCAAAGCCATGACCTAATCTTCCACCCCAACCCCAACTCATCACTCTAAATTGAAATATACCCAACCCTAATGCAAAACATCACTGACTCCCGTTCTCCAGCCCTTTGATAAATTACCTTGACGTGGCAAACTCCACATCAGCAGAGCTGTCACATCAGCGATGGGTAATGAAACCCAAATTCTGCATTTGGACAGCCCAAATTTGGTCCAAATTCAGAACAACAACATTTCCCTTCTCTCTCCCCGTCTCCTGCTCGAAAACAAACTTTGCGATCCATTATATCCAAATGCAGAATTAGATGAAAATGGGGCAAAAAATCAGATAAGCAAAGATTACATGAAACAATTTGACTAATCAATAAGCTTGCACACGTTATCCTTCATTGATCCCCACCCCCACCATCTCTTCTCCCGTATCTGCCGTCAAACACCCAAACGGTCGAATCCGCCAAACGTGGAACCCACCAAACACCGACAACGCCGAAAAACCACCACCTCCATGTCCCCGGTCGAATCCACCAAACGTTGGACAACACCACCTCCACGTCCCCACCCTACCCTTCTCTCTCTTCTCCCAGATCTGTTGGACAACCACCAACGTTGAACCCACCAACGCCGACAATGCCGGACAACCACCATCGCCTCCACCATCAGACAAGAAAAAAAAACTTTAAGGGAATCAAATCTGGCGGCTAGCGGCCAACTCCTCCTCTCCTCTATCTATTTTAAGCAATCCACAGTTTGAATCAGAAAAGATCAATACGGTCAGGGGCGGATCTAGAGTTGAAGTTTAGCTAGGGCGAACGTTGACTGGTCAACGGTCAAACTATTGACCAGTCAACGACCGATGCTTGTGAAAAAATAATGTGAAAATATTTTTAATAAATACGTAACTTATCAAGCAACAAGAAAATCATATATTAGTGAAATATAATTTGATACAAGCCGTAATAATGCCAAAAGGTGTTTAGTACAACTCTAATTTCAATTTGTGAAACTAGATAACTGCATTCTCCGAGGTCGCATAGTCTGAAACCGTTTCAAGATTGCCTCATTCTCTATTTCTTTGAATATCCCCCGCTTTGTGTAAACAACCAAGTTATCGTTCAACCAAATATCACTCATTTTGTTGCGCAAATCATTCTTAATAAGATTCATAGCAGAGAATGCCCTTTCAACACTCGCAGTTGCCACAGGTAGAGTCAAAACCAATGTGATGAGCCTATAAACCAATGGAAAATAACAATGACATCCTGTTTGAACAAGTCTCTTAGTGTGCAAGATATGCTATTGAGATCAGCATATGCCGCATCACTTCTGACAAGCATAAGGAACTTATCCAATTGAGGTCTGAGTAACATGATGTCCTCAGTAGTGAAGTCCATAGGATAGAGCTGAGCTAAACGTACTAATTTAGCCGTATCAAAACATGCAAATGAGTTCTTTGGACTGAGGCATGAAATACAAGTAAGGAGCTCGGTGCTAGTCTCTGAAAAACGATCATTCAACTCCTGCAAGATTGAGTCTATGACATGGCAATACAAGTCAACATAAAAACGATGATGATAAGTCACCTGATGAGTTCCGCGTCTAGGTCGACCTTTCCTCACTACAATATCCTCCAAGTTGGGCACTACAATCTCTCTACCAACACAAAACTCAATTACCATACTCAACAAATTATCCCATCCATTGTCCCTCACATTTTGCAATGAACCCCTGCACAAACTCAATAATCTCATAGCATTTTCAATGTCCTGATCTTTCTTCTGTAAGGCTTGAGAAAGATCATCTGTCACTGCAAGAATTTCAAACATAAAATGTAGACAAAACACAAATTCAAAGTCTTGCATAATACTCAGTTGTCTTCCCGCCATTCCTTTCAAATCTAAACTTATGCCATCATCTGCTATATTCTCAAGTACATCAATTATGTTATTAAACATACCAATAAAACGGGTAATTGTGAGTAAATGTGAACTCCATCTAGTATCACCCGGTCGGGCCAAACTCATGTCTTGAAACTTGCCACTACCACTGCAAAGTTCTTCTATATTGAGCTTCGCGAGAATCTCGGAGTGGTAGCTTGCTCTGAGAACATCAACACGCTTACATGAAGCACCAACCAAATTCACTATGATACTCAACATGTTAAACAAATCAGCAAGCACTTCAGTTCTACGCGCAACAGAAACAAGACATAATTGGAGTTGGTGTGCAAAACAATGAACATATTGTGCACATGGATTCTCTCTTAAAATCAAAGCCTTCAACCCGTTGAACTCACCTGACATGTTACTAGCTCCATCGTAACCTTGCCCTCTAAGCTTAGAAATGCGCAAACCGTGCATAGAAAAGATTTCATCAATTGCATCCTTTAGTGATTGGGCGCTGGTATCAGTGACATGAGATATGGCCAAAAAACGTTCTTTGACCGATCCGGATTTGTCTACATACCTCAAAACAACTGCCATTTGTTCCTTCACTGAGTCATCACGAGCCTCATCCACTAAGATCGAAAACACAGAATCACCCAACTCTTTCATGATAGCCCTTGTTGTCTCCACAGCGCAACAATTAACCAAATCCTTTTGAATTCTTGGTGCAGTCATTTGGTCATTTCTAGGAGCATTGCCAAAAACTACATCATTGACTCCTTCACATCTATATGCGTACCAGCTTAGTAACTCAAGAAAATTCCCCCTGTTAAGCGACTTCTCCGATTCATCATGTCCACGAAAAGCCAATCCTTGCATCAAGAGAAATCTGGTAACAGCTAGCACCGCAGTCAATCTTGTCGTGTACCTCTTTTGTTGTTCAGTACTTTGATTTGAAAGTGCAAAAGAAATACTTCCCCTTTGATTCATCAAGTTGTTGCACATTGTGAGAGCATGATGATGAGCACTAGTAACAAGACCGACATGATCTTTCAAAATTTATTTGTGTTTCCAATCTCTAAAACCAGTTTTTGTGAATGTTCCTCCACCTCCTTGACCCCCTCTATCGGGTTTGAACAAATAGCAGTGCAAACAAAAAGCGGCATCCTTCTCAATGCTATACTCCAACCAATGGAAATCGGCAAACCATTCCTTCCTAAAACACCTCTTATCTTTTCCCATAATTGTTTTTGGAAAACTATGTACATGTGGTTGACAAGGACCTCTCTCTAAATAAATCATCCTAACTTCGTCTCTAATATTAGGGTCATAGGATTTGATTGGAGGCCGTTTTCCAGGATCATACTCAAGGTCAAGGGCATTTACATTGATATCAACTCGAGACTTCTTAGTACCATCATTATCAACAGGTAATGAACTTTGTGAAGGTGTCGAACTCAAAGTATTGATAGCATTAGAAGCAGCACTAAAGCAACTTGTACCAGCTGGTTCAGCTTCAGGCTTTCTTTGAGGTTGAAAAAACCTTTTCATGTCTAATATCTTGTCTGTAGACTGTAAATTAGTTAATCAACGATTCAAGACTTCAAATAATCAAATTACGAAAATTATTTCTCAATCAAATTATTCAATCCCAAGTCCCAAGTCCCAACATAATATACTAAGCCGGCAAGGCAATAATTAAATCAATAGCAACTAATAACAACAATATAATAATTAGCCGGCAATGCAATAATATAATCAAGAGCAACTATCAACAGCAATGTACTAATTAGCCGGCAAGGCTACAATTTAAACAATAACAACTAGCAATGACAATATAATAATTAGCCGGCAAGGCAACAATATAATTAATAAGTAAATATAATAATAGAATTTAATAACTAATAAATAATTTAATTAACCATTTAACCTAATAACTAAAATTAATTAACCATTTTTTGCCTAATAAGTAATAAATGTGTTATTGTATTAATTAACTAATTATACTATTAAACTATTAATTAACAATTTAACCTAATTACCTAATAAAATATTATATAAGTAATAATAACAATTGCACAATGCCACAAATACATATGTTAATTTGTAATTTAATCTAATTACCTAACAAAACAATTGCACATTTGCACAAATCCAAATGTAAATATCTATCTGGCAATTTGGCAAACAAAACAAACAAGTGCTATGCAGGGCCTCTTCTTACACAGCAGTACAGCACACGCACAGACAAAGCACAGTCGCACACAGCACAAAAAAGAAAAAAGCGTTGAGGTGATTCCGGTTAAGGCAGACCGCAGAAGGCGTGAAGCTGTGATTCTGTGAAGGAAGATGCTGAAAATTAAAAGGAAAATGAAAATGACTAACGATTAGTGCCGACCCTTCACTTTTCTCGCACTGCCGTCTCCGTCTGCCGCACTGCTAGTCTGCTATCTCGCCGGAAATGAATCGGCTTCTACCGGAGTCTGTCGCCTTCTTCTTCTTGAATCGGCTTCTACCGGAGTCTAGTCTGCTATTCCCGTCTAGGTTTTTTCTCCTTTCTTTATTTTTTGTATTCAATCTGATTTTTGGGTATTTCTGTATTGGACTTGGATGCCTTTTTCTTCTTGTTTTGGACTGCAAATGGGTGCAAATAACTGATGGATCAATTTAATTGGGCTAGACTTGAACTACAATTTTTTTTTTAATTTATTCCAGTCTAATGGATCTGGGTTGGATTGTGCTACAGAACTTGGACCGACTTGGGCCAGGTTGCGGCCCAAAATATTTTACACACCATTTTTTTCGCAAAATTTCAGCTAGGGCAGACGCGTGGTCTCGCCATGTGACCCGTCCGCCCCTGAATACGGTAGATGTGAGAGAGGAAAGAAATAGAAGAAAGAAAAGATAGAAAAGAGAAAGCAAAGAGAGAAGAAAGAGAAGTTTTAGGCAGATGAGTGAGAGAAAAGAGAGTGGGATGGGCTACCCAAATGCAGAATTTGGGTTTCATTACCCATCGCTGACATGGAGTTTGCCATGTCAGCAATAGGTAATTTATCTCATGCCCCAAGTGTAGGAGAACGGGACTCAAACATCACTAGTTTTGGTGGCACCACTAAGTCATGGAGGGCAGCACCCACAGCGTTGTAGGGAGCCGGACGAAGGACCAAGAATGCCACACCTTGTTGAAATTAATGGTTCTGATAGTAATGGCTGTAACAAAAGGCCACAACATTCTCATAAAATCAACGTCTCGTTTCATGAAAAGTATTTCTTTTATAACTACAAAACGAGATCATCCCAATACTAGGATTTTTGGTGGATATATTTCAAGGGACATTCCCATGGACAACTAGTGGCCATTGGGACCATTTATCGGACTTCTGCTTATGGGAGTCGTTTGGGAAATGTAAGCAACACCTTCCACCTTGGGATCATAATATTTTCTTTAAATTTGCCACGTTATTATCCTCATCGGACGATCCCAATGGTTGTAATGTGATGGTTCTAATAGGCACTTAATGTTCAACTTTTGCATTCTTTGGATAGTGCTAGGCGAAAAGGAACGGAATGTACAAAACTGAACCTTATAGTTCACCAGGGTCAATATTTGGCTGAACATTGTCGTATGTGAGGACTTCTTTCATTAAATAGAAAATATCTCTCCAAAATTATAGCAATTATTAGTCTATCTATAGTAAGTATAAATACATCATATATTACAAATATAATGGCACATATATACTAAATACAGAAACATGTCTCTGTCGTTGACATCCCTCTCAAATTGATACTGGTTGAAAGAGAGCCTTGGTAAAAACATCAGTAGTCTGAACATTGGTGATGATATGCGAAAGAGTGATGATACGACCATCATATGCCCCACGAATGGAATGACAACCGACCTCAATGTGCTTGCTGCTTGGTGCACTCATAAAACACTAAGAGTGTGTTTGACAGGGATTATAAACTAGGTAAATGGTTTTTTTGCTTTTGACCACGGCTCCACAACTGACATATGAAAATACTGAGAAAAACAATTACCAAAATGACCAAAATCACACTAGAAATCCAACTCCTTTAGCCGCAATCTTTGACTGTTTCAAGGGGCTTTATTAGAAATTTGGTTGGTGGAGGAAATTGAATATACAGACGTTATGAGGTAGTATGCATGAGGTAGTATGCCCAGCAGCTGAGGAAATGTTGACAAACTCCAAATAAACTGGTTTTCAATCCCATCCAAACAAACTCTAATATTATCCACATGGAGTGGAGAAGGCTCAAGTTGAAGAAATCCGAGTTCTGCCAGCAGTCCTCGAAGCCAAACAATCTTAGGACAGGTTGATTACATAGCGCGATATTCAAATTTAGTGGAGAACTTAGACATACAATCCTACTTACATTTCCAAGAAACGAGGGCATTGTCAAGAAACATGCACCAACCAGTTATCAAACATCGAGTATCATAACAACCAGTCCAATCATCATCAGTATAACCCACAAACCAAATGGGAGAGTCCACAAAAAAGAAACTAGCAGAAGTTCTTGCAAATAGCAAACAATGCGACAAACAGTCACTGGTGAAAATGTATGGGAGCCTGCATAATTTAACTAACTGGTTGAACAAAGAAAATATTAGGTTGGTCGGGTAATAGTCAGATAATATCAGCAAGTTGGGTGTTTTTGACATTCACACTCCAACTTGAGGGGGGAATACTAAAAGAAATCTATGCAAATTATAGGAGGTCAATATGTAGTTTTAACTATAAAGATATTAACTCCAATACAGTGTAATCAAGAATATTTAGAGTGTGTTTAGAATGGATTTTTATACTCTTTTTTTCTAAAACTCATTTTCAACCACATATTTTATAGGACCAACAACTTTTATCAAATTTTCAACAACACATTTCACCAATTTCGTATGGAAGTAAAAAGGAATGACCATTTCAGTATCCTCTAGATGCTTTTGACAAAAATAACTTCTGCAAATTAAAAAAGTGTAAATGTATGATGTTGACCTCCAAAAATGGCTACCAACAAGAACTTCACGCCTCCTCTTCCAATATGTATTATCCTCCTTGCTTGGACTGCCACATGGTTTATTCAACCACGTAATTGAGCCTAGGAATGAGTGGATATGAAATAGGAGGTAAGAAAAAACACAATATGGTAGAGGTAACAGCTTGAGGGTCCCTAACTAACGATTTTCAAGTGGTTATAACACTTGAAGAATGATTAGCATAGATGACTTGATATTTCGTGTGTGTGTAATATTTTCAACATCTCCCTCTTGTTGGAATGTGTTTGCTATTTATAGAGAAATCTCAACTGATAGACCCATTTGGATGTGTGACAAGTGGCTCAATCTTAAGGATCCTTGCGTCACATCACTAACATTTATGAGGAAGTCCCTTTCAGCCGTAAGCTAAGGGGCGACAAGTCGCATTGGCAGGTTGTCCAATCAATCCTTTCAAGACTGAATTATAGGTTTGGCAAGGGAGGCTTTCTTAGCACACAACTAGGGTCGGACTTTTACAGCCTCGGTTGCCAAAGTTCCTCGACATAAATGGCCTCGGTAGTCTAAGCTCCTCGGCACAAATAGCCCCAGTTGACTTTGACCGCGCCCACGTGGAGCCCAAGTGGGATTGAACCGTAACAATAGTCCCCCAAGTTCAGGACCTCTATTATTTATGAGAGGTGCTGGACTTGGTAGCGTTCGAAAAGTGGTAGATTTGTAATTGGAAAATTTAATCCCACAAGGTCTGGACCTCTCATTTATGTGAGGTGCGGAGTGGGTGAGAAATTCGAAGCGTGGACATTGTGCTAAGCGATCTCCGTAACTTGGAGAAGCTTGCTGCAGAAGAGCCTAGTCCTAAGTGGGAGAGGCTTGGTAGCAGAAGCGAGTCTCCAAAGTTTGGAAATGCTTGCTGCGGAAGAGCCTATTCCCAAGTGGGAGAGGCTTGGTAGCAGAAGCGAGTCTCCAAAGTTGGAGAAGCTTGCTGCGGAAGAGCCTATTCCCAAGTGGGAGAGGCTTGGTAGCAGAAGCGAGTCTCCAAAGTTGGAGAAGCTTGCTGCGAAAGAGCCTAGTCCCAAATAAGAGAGCTTGTTTGCAAAGGCCCTTCCAATATCAGATGAGACATGATATTGAGCTTTTTCCAACTAGTGCCATGCCTTAATGAAGAGGCTAGGCCTTTGTGTGGGTATGACGCTTCTACAAAAACTAAGTCTCAAATAAGGGAGCTCGTTTGTATAGGCCCTTCCAATATCAGATGAGACATGATATTGGACTTTTTCCAGCTGGTGCCATGCCTTAATGAAGAGGCTAGGCCCTTGTGTAGGTATGACGCTTCTACAAAAACTAAGTCTCAAATAATAAAGCTTGTTTGCAGAGGCCCTTCCAATATCAGATGAGGCATGATATTGAGTTTTTCCCAACTGGTGTCATGCCTTAATGAAGAGGCTAGGACCTTGTGTAGGTATGGCGCTTCTACAAAAACTAAGTCCCAAATAAAGGAGCTTGTTTGTAGAGGCCCTTCCAATATCAGATGAGACATGATATTGGGCTTTTCCCAGCTGGTGTCATGCCTTAATGAAGAGGCTAGGCCCTTGTGTGGGTATGGAGTGTCTATAGAAGAGCCTAGTCCCAAAATAAGGGAGCTAGTTTGCAAAGGCCCTTCCAATATGCCGCTAGTACCCCTTCGAAGAGGCATACGATAAGATTTTACCCCAAACTTGATTAGGCACTAGTGCCTCGTTTTAGGGGTTGCGTTTCCAAATCAAATGATTGAACGATAGACTTGGTGCTTTTATAATGCCAGTGCCTTTTCTTAGAAACCTCAAACAAGCAAATAATCGAAACTTGATTTATAAATAATCAAATACCGGTGTCTCTTCTCAGAGGTGTCACCTAGGCTCCAACGAGATACAAGCAATACCTTAGGAAATTTAAACCGTTAATCAAGTTGGATAAGCTCGTATGTATAGTTTTCGAGTGCCTCTTTTTAGAAGCCTCAAACAAGCAAATAATCGAAACTTGATTTATAAATAATCAAATGATGGTGCCTCTTCTCAGAGGTGTCACCTGAGCTCTAACGAGATAAAGGCAATGCCTTAAGAAATTTAAACCATTAATCAAGTTGGATAAGTGTTGTGAAAATAATGTGATTGCAAGTATACAATATTGCACAAAAGTTATAAAGTGGACATATTGAGTCCGGATTATCGTTCTCACAAAGACTATCTTATTTAGATACTAGTTAAATTAGTCTTAATGCTAATTTATTTAAAACAATTTGAATTGAGTTGATTTGAAAGATTTAAAGTAAAACTACGAATTTAAGGAAATAATATAAGAACGTATGTAAAAGCAAATAACAAGAATTTAGAGAAGAATGATGGTTAAAGCGTGTTGTGAAAATATTGTGATTGCAAGTGTACAATATCGTACAAAAGTAATAAAGTGAACCTATTGAGTCCGGATTATCGTTCCCATGAAGACTATCTTATTTATGTATTAGTTCAATTAATCTTTATTGATTAATCTGTAGAAGACACTATAAAATAAACTGGTTTGAGAAATTTTAAACTAGAACTTTAGATTTTCCAAAATAAGAAAAACAATGCACTAACTTATGTGAATGAGAAAAACAACAATTTAGAGAAAAATGATGATTAAAGTGTTTGGATAAACGAATTCACCTACTTGTCATATCTAATTCCTCCTCTCAAAATTTGTTCCAAAAGTTGTATTCGGTCGAATTCACGAATTTAAACTAATTTACCTCTCTCGAGTTCAAATTAGTCCTATCTAATTAAATCAACTTAGGCAGTCAGAATGGTCCTTAATTAGATGCATTAATTCTCTTAATAATTCAATTAAGACCGCAGCAATAATAAAAGTGTATCTCTACCTTTTATCCAATTGCCAGATTTTACTACGTTAGATAAATAATTTGCTTCTCAGTTCATTACAATACACGAGATCAATGAAATAATGGCCAGTTATTCCAAGCATTAAGAGAAGAAGTAAAATCAAATACTTAAACAATTTATAAGTCAAAACTTGAGATTCGAAATTAAAGAATTAAAACTAGGCTACATCGTTCATCCAAACTATGAATCTAACTACTCATGATTCGGGAGAAAGAAAACATTAGAAGATTTGAATACATAACCAGGTTTTGAAGAAAAGATGAAAAGATGTTGATTATCTTGTACCAAGATATCTTGAACTTCACGTTCCGATCTTCTTGATCTTGGTCTTTCTTCGCCGTTCTTTTCTCCGTCTTCTCTTGTTTTATCCAAAGAATTAACCTCCCTTATTTTGACTTAAGGTATGTCTTTATATAGTTTTATACTAATTTTACAACTCATGTACATGAAAAGATGAAAAAGACCATGATTAGAATTAAAAATAAGCAAAAAAATGCCCAGACACGCGAATAGCGCATTGCCGCGCGTTGCCGCGGTCGAACCGCGGTTTGCAAACCACGGGTTCACCGCGGAAAACAGTGAAAAACATTCCAAATTGAATTCTAATCCCAAATTGCAGCTTTAGTCCTCCAAGATTTGATATGTATTTTACTTGGTCCTTGTTCAAACTTTGTCCTTTTGTCCTCTTATTTGCAGACCAAGTCCTTCAACTTTGAGTTTTATCTTCTTTAGTCCTCTAATTTCTTCTTTCATTTCAATTTAGTCCTCTTTTATTTGCAACTGAAGTCCTTCAACTTTTAGATATTTGCAAGTTGATCTCCATATCCAAGTTTTCGTATGCCTTCAGTCCATTTTCGCATATTTTGCTTTATTTTTCTCCAATTCCATCCGATCTCGGGGTTTTGACCTAAAACAATTAAATAGACACATAATTAAGTAGAAAATCACTTAAGAGTACTTACAATTATCTACTTTTGATGGTCCAGATAAGTGTAAAACCACACTTATCAAATACTCCTAAACTTGAACATTTGTTCATCCTCGAACATGGCTATTTACTTAAACAATCAAACAAATAATATTAAAATATACTATAATAGATAGATTGTCGTATTTGCCTCATGTTTTTGAAAAGCTCAATCAATTCATAAAAAACTTCTAAATTATGCTACCAAAATTAATTTTTACTTATCAAATGCTCGATTGATATATGTGTGCGCGCATAGTCAATCCAATCAACTTAAGCTTTTAGGTTGGTAATATTCCGTCTCCCAATGGTCAAATATTTCATTTCTCTCTCGTAAGAATATACACTCCCATATTGATATTCATTCTCTCACCCGGATGTTAACTCTAAAGTTGCCTTCAAAACACTTATTCTTTTACCGCTCAAAATTTGGTTAGGTCTAGCCAATACAATTGCTATTTAGATTTGTGATGATTCTCCTTTTATTGAATGCTTTGGCCATCAAGCTTCCACTAGGTAAGTCAAACCCACTAGTCATCTAAACCCCCTTGTTATGGGCACAAATGCTCAATCTTGCTTTTGCTTCTTTTTTTTTTCTTTTTTTTTTGTATAGTCATATATAGATATATATCTTATGTGTAAGATCTCACTCCCTTAAGCTTTCTAGATGACCCTTGTAGCGAGTTTTAGGCCGACGGCTCCTAGGTCTGATAGACTTTAAGGCACCGAGTTTTGAGAACTCCAACGGACTTTATCACTCAAGTTTTATCACTACGAAGAAAGGTATAAGATAATGCAAGTGCAATGCCTTTCATATATATTTTTTTTTTTTGCAAGATAAATAAGCGGGGATTAGATTCCTAGCATTCAGTCAATACTTAGATTCCACCTGGTAACCAAAAACACTCCATACAACTATTACTCAAGCACGGAATCAACACCTATCTAAATACCTTCTGCAATGGTTTAACCACCCCCAAACTATCCTTTCAACTGATTGGGTAATTGAATTGTCAACTGGTGGTCTTGATTTCACAACTTAAGTTCACTATTCATTCATTGTATTCTATTTAATATACCAACCAAAGGTAGTGATATTCATAACTATTGTCCTCACACTTAATCATATCTTACATGGATAAGTATAGTCTATAAAAACAGCTTAAGCAGCATCACCTAGTCATAATTCATGAATTGATAACAGTTTCAAATAATATCATCATAAGCCGGCAAGGCTATCCAACATACAAGCACACAAATAATTTTTTTTTGTTTTTTCACAACACACACACATAACAATAATGAAAATAATAAAGTATCACCCCGAAACTTAAAATCTACACTGTCCTCAATGTGACAAAAGAAAGCAAAATAAATAAAAAAAAGGAAATAGTTAACCCGAATCAAAAGATGTGGAGACAACGTCGGTCTGTCACCTAATCAGTATGTATTGAGATTGGAATGACAATGTGTAGCCTGAAATAAATAAAAATAATTAAATGTACTCATTTACTAAAAATTGGGAAACATGCTCTAATTCTTAATGCAGTCCTAAAATTCTACGTGCAATACAATAAATATATAAGGGATAGAAAAATGAGTTGCCTCCCATTAAGCGCTCGATTTATAGTCTAGAGCTCGACTTATTGTTTAGCTGCTTTACGGCACTTTAAATAGTACTTTGGAAGACTTGCTTTGCTTGCATCTATTGACTTTGCACCATTTTTGGTTCATCTTCCAAAAATTTAACTTGTGCTTCTCATATAAATATAATTGTAGTTTAGCACCTTGCTTGAACACCACTACGAAAACCTCAACTTCCTCATCTGTCTTGATCACAAAATCAATTTTAGAATAAATACGGGAGTTAAAGAATTGCTTGATAAGTGAAACATCATTAAATGTCACTTTTTTATTTTACTCATTTAGGATCAACTTCTCTTTTTCCACATACTCTTCTTCTTTTTATTTTGCATCTTGTTTTCTAGCTTCATCTTCTTCAACTGCCAACAGTTTATCTGTTTTCTCTGGCCTTTTCATATGAATTTATGGCATTTGTATCTCGTTCCTAGTAGTGATTGCTTGTACTTGCTCTTTTTGATTTGTTACAGTATTGCTAGGTAGGGTCCTTGGAGTTCTATCTAATAGTTGTAAAGCCAATTGACCAATCTGAGTTTCTAATTTTCTGATAGACGTTTGTTAATTTTGACTGTTTGTGTCCAGCCGCTCCAATACTTTATCAGTTTTCTGTATATATTGTTGGAATATTTCCCCCAAACTTGGTCTTCTCTCTTGCTGAGCATTGTTGGGATTACCAATGTTTTGATTATCTGACCATCTGAAATTTGGTTGTTGCTTCCAACCCGGATTGTATCTTTGTGAGTAAGGATTATATTGCTGATGTGTATTATTCAATACAAAATTGATCTGTTCTAGAGAGGCCAATAACAGACAATCTGATGTCGAGTGGTTAGCCCCACAGTTTTCGCACATGATAGTTGCTTGGATGACATTCATTCTTTGCGCATGTATTCTGTCCAAGAGCTCCACCTGCCTTGTCAATGCAACAAGTTGTGCATTAGTAGCATCTGTCATTTGAAAGAAATAAACAAAAAAAAAAAGAAAATAGTAATAATAACAATAATAAAAGAAATCAATAATAATAATAAAAAAATAAAAATAAATAAAACTAACACTAACGATTAATCTAAACTAATATTAAATAAGAATAGTCTCCTGCAACGAAGGTAAAAATTTGTTGTGAAAATATTGTGATTGCAAGTGTACAATATCGCATAAAAGTAATAAAGTAGACCTATTGAGTCCGAATTATCGTTTCCACGAAGACTATCTTATTTATGTATTAGTTCAATTAATCTTTATTGATTAATCTGTAGAAGACACTATAAAATAAACTGGTTTGAGAAATTTTAAACTAGAACTTTAGATTTTCCAAAATAAGAAAAACAATGCACTAACTTATGTGAATGAGAAAAACAACAATTTAGAGAAAAATGATGGTTAAAGCGTCTGGACAAACGAATTCACCTAGTTGTCATATCTAATTCCTCCTCTCAAGATTTGTTCCTAAAGTTGTATTCGGTCGAATTCACGAATTTAACCTAATTTACCTCTCTCGAGTTCAAATTAGGCCTATCTAATTAAGTCAACTTAGACAGTCAGAATGGTCCTTAATTAGATGCATTAATTCTCCTAAGAATTCAATTAAGACCGCAGCAATAATAAAAGTGTATCTCTACTTTTTTATCCAATTGCCAGATTTTACTACGTGGTCTAGATTAATAATTTGCTTCTCAGTTCATTACAATCCACGAGATCAATGAAATAATGGCCAGTTATTCCAAGTATTAAGAGAAGAAGTAAAATCAAATACTTAAACGATTTATAAGTCAAAACTTGAGATTCAAAATTAAAGAATTAAAACTAGGCTACATCGTTCATCCAAACTATAAATCTAGCTACTCATGATTCGGGAGAAAGAAAACATTAGAAGATTTGAATATATAACCAGGTTTTGAAGAAAAGATGAAAATATGTTGATTATCTTGCACCAAGATATCTTGATCTTAACGTTCCAATCTTCTTGATTTTGGTCGTTCTTCGTTTTCTTTGCCGTTCTTTTCTCCGTCTTCTCTTATCTTATCCAAATAATTAACCTCCCTTATTTTGACCTAGGGTGGGTCTTTATATAGTGTTTTACTAATTTTATAATTTATGTACATGAAAAGACGAAAAAACCCTGATTGGAATTAAAAATAAGCCAAAAAACACCTAAACACACGAACATCACATTGCTGCGGTCGAACCGCAGTTCGCAAACCACGGGTTCACCGCGGCACACAGTGAAAAACATTCCAAATTGAATTCTAATCCCAAATTGCAGCTTTAGTCCTCCAAAATTTGATATGTATTTTACTTGGTCCTTGTTCAAACTTTGTCCTTTTCTCCTCTTATTTGCAGACCAAGTCCTTCAACTTTGAGTTTTATCTTCTTTAGTCCTCTAATTTCTTCTTTCATTTCAATTTAGTCCTCTTTTATTTGCAACTGAAGTCCTTCAACTTTTAGATATTTGCAAGTTGATCTCCATATCCAAGTTTTCGTACGCCTTCAGTCCATTTTCGCCTATTTTGCTTTATTTTTCTCCAATTCCATCCGATCTCGGGGTTTTGACCTAAAACAATTAAATAGACACATAATTAAGTAGAAAATCACTTAAGAGTACTTACAATTGTCCACTTTTGATAGTCCAGATAAATGTAAAACTACACTTATTAATAAGCTCGTATGTATAGTTTTCGAGTGCCTCTTCTTAGAAGTCTCAAACAAGCAAATAATCGAAACTCGATTAATGAATAATCAGATGTCGGTGCTTCTTTTCCAAAGGACCTACACTAGCCCCAATTAGTACCTGCATAGTGTTCTTTCTTCAAGAAAACTCCTTTCTTCAAGGAGGTTTAGGCTTTTGATCATGTATCACTCGTGGTTGAATGTGTGGTTTCCTACAGACGGCGCCAATCTATTGACTTCCAAAAATGGCTGCCAACAAGAACCCCGCGGCTCCTCTTCTAATGTGTATTCCCCTCCTTGCTTGGACTGCCACATGGTTTATTCAACCACGTAAGTGAGCCTAGGAATGAGTAGATTTAAAATAGGAGGTAAGGAAAAACACACTATGGTAGAGGTAAGGTTAAGGGCCCCTAACTAACGATTTTTAGGTGGTTATAACACTTGAAGAATGATTAGCATAGAAGACTTGATATTTCATGTGTGTGTAATATTTTCAACATCTCCCTCTTGTTGGAATTATAAGGAATCGAGGTATACATGCACAGCGAAAATTAAATGGTCAATTCCTTTAAGTTGGATCAACCTTGTACTTATAGAGAATTCGTGATAGAAGTTTACCTTTGATGAATATTGTGAAATCTGATTTCTGATTAGCTGGAGGTGCGATCTTCAATACCACAGCTATCCAATTGTCCAGCTTCTAATGGTAATCCACACAGCAAGAACATATGGACTTCCACGATCAAGAACATATGTAAGCGGAACCTTTTCGGAGTAATTGTATTTTGCTATCTTTTTCTTGTGCTAGCAAATAATGAAAACCAACTTGTAATTTAATCTATCGTGGCCTTTGTATTTATAGGTAGGGCTAACCCTAGTCCTAGTTCTAGTCAAACTAGAACTCATCAATAAATGAGTCCAATTAATTAATCTAATTAATTAATTTGGTCCAATAAATTTATTAAGTCCGACCCAACTAATTGGACATTGGACATTAATTCTTACAATCTCCCACTTGGACAAGGTCCAACTCCAGATGCTCAATTCTCGCTTTATGTGTATGACCCATTAGGTTCTCATTCACGATGGCAAACTTAGTGATATTCTCATCGATTCACCTAGATCGATCAATTCACACCGCTGTCCAAGATTGACATCTAGCAATGTGCCAAGGCAATCCATGTGAAGAAAAATGTCATGTGGTATGACAGAACTAATATATGTACGATTACCGTAAAAATATAATCCCTTCATCAATATAACCCAATTGGTTAAGAGATATGGATCAGCGTCAATCTCATTTCAACCAATTATATTATTCACCTCAACTCTTTGTTGATCTAATCTAGTTACGATTGAAACATTTTCAACTCATAACTCCAACATGGCCGAGAAAATTTATATCAACTTAAGTAGGCAAAATACAGGTTATAATCTCCTACTTTCCAGGAGTTACGAATCCTCATATTGGACATTCACAATCTTCATATGATTCTCAATATACCCGTACGACGTCTTCCTAGTGACTCAAAATCTTCGAATCCCATCAAACGCTCGCCAAAGTATAGTGGTCTTCACATAAAATTCTATGATGTCCTCAAGTCAAAGGACCAAATCCACTATTGCACATTAGAGATTTACCACTGACGCTTGGATAGTTATCTATGTGGAATCTCTAGGCAGATCATCCAATGTCATGTTCTCATAACAACGCATTAATGTGTTCATTCAGATGTCCATCTACATCTTAACTTGTGAGATCAACTACTTTCTTAAAAAAAAATACAACACATGCTAGTCTATCCGCAATAATGATATTCGTATCTCATTATTACTATGACTATGGATATTTCAAAAATAAGTTATTTATAACTTGTATCTCACAATCACAACACCTTGTGATTAACAAGTTATTATGAATTTTTCTTCGGACTCTATTATAATAAAATTTTAAAAATAACAGATATGCCATTAAAATATAAACAAGTATTTAATTAATCAATTTGTTCATATACTTTAATGTCTAACAATGAGTATATCACACAATGTTCCATACAAACTAGATTCAATCACTTGGGTATCTTAATACCATCAGATTTAGTATGACCATCATGCTTGTGCTGGGACAACAACTTTGTCAAATGATCTGCTACATTATCGTATGTTAGGACCCATTCTATCTTTATGTCATTTCTTAAGATTATCTCCCTAATGAAATGATATTGCCTCAATATATATAGCTTGATCATTGATGAGACATGTGTTCCTTCGCTTGTGCGATGGCTCCATTGTTATCACAATACAAGTTTAAGAATAACAAAAAAACCCGTCGCCCCGAACCCGTCCCACGCCCCGCCCCGCCCCGCCCCGCCCCGCCTATTCGAGTAATAGGGACGGGTCCAGGACGGGTTTTTCTGCCCCGCGGAGTTTGTGGGGCGAGGCAGCCCTGCCCCGTCCCACCAATAATTTTTTTTTGTAAAATCATAAAATATAATACAAATTAAAACTTTGCTAGAAATGGACTTAAGAAGAATCGAACCCAGGTTGAAATTATAAACTATAAATCTCAACCATTACACTACAATCCCATTCTTGAAATTTTTTTTTTGTTTTGTTTGCTACAAATATTTAAAAAAATATTATTTCTTTTTTAATTATTTTTTTTCAGTTTTATAAAAAAAAAAGGAAAAAATTTCGTGTGACAGTTGGTGGGTCAAAAGAATGACCCGCCTCGCTCCGCAAATTTACGTGTCGCGAGACGGCGCTGAGCAGGTAAAAAATTTCATGGGACGGGGCGGAGCGAGGCCGACCCGCCCCATTGCCATACCTATATAAGTTATTGGATCAACAATGCTAGGAACTACTCTAAGTTCAGTAATGAACTTATTGATCCAGACCACTTTCTTTACTGCTTCTGAAAGAGTTATATAATCGGCTTTTGTAGTTGAATCAACGGTCGTATCTTGTTTGGATCTTTTCCAATTGGCCGCACCACCATTTAGAGTAAATACATATCCGAATTTGGGATTTTCCATCGTCTTTATCAGACACAAAGCTGGCATCGGCATAACCTTGAACTCTAAGTTCATTTCCTCCATATACCAAGAACATGTCTTTAATCCTTCTTAAGTACTTAAAAATATTCTTGACAGTGATCCAATGTTTCTCGCTAGGGTTCGCTTAGAACCTGCTTGTGACACTCAAAGCATATGAAACATCCGATCGAGTACATAGCACGGCATACATGATAAATCCCATTGCTGATGCATAAGGAATTCTATCTATGTGATTTCTTTTAATTTGTGTCTTTGGACACATCTCTTTTGAGAGATAGATCTCATGTCCGATGGGACAGAGTCCTCTCTTGGACTCTTTCATGCTAAATCTTCTTAAAATTTTATCTATGTATGTAGATTGAGACAGGCCAAGCATTCTCTTAGATCTATCTCTATAGATCTTTATAATGTGAATATACGCTGCATTTCTCATATTCTTCATAAAGAAATTTTGGATAACCACAATTTTACTGATTTTTGGCATTGAAGACATCGTTTTCTAATAATAGTATGTCATCTACATACAAAATTAGAAACACGACTTTGCTCCCACTAACCTTTTATACACACATAGTTCATCTTTATTCTTGATAAAATCAAACATTTTGATTGTCTCATCAAAACGAAGATTCCAGCTCCAAAAGGCTTGCTTTAATCCATATATGGATTGCATGTAGTTTGCATACCTTGTTTGGCTCTGTGGATTCAAAACATTAAGATTGTGTCATGTACACATCCTCGCTAAAATGTCCATTAAGGAATGCAATTTTGACATCTATTTGCCAAATCTCATAGTCATGGTATGCTACTATCGCAAGCAGAATTCGAATTGACTTAGACATGGCTACTGGTAAGAAGGTATCGTCAAAGTCAATCTCTTGTCTTTACTTGTAACCCTTCGCAACCAATCTTGTCTTGTAAGTATGAACATTACCATCCATGTCGACCTTTTTCTTGTAAACTAATTTACAGTCTTTATGTTTTACCCTTTTAGGCGGGTTAACCAAGGTCCTAACTTTGTTTTCGTACATAGAGTTCATCTCGAATTTCATGGCTTCCTGCCATCTCTTTAAGTCAACACTTGACTTCGATTCTGCATAAGTAGTAGGTTCATCTTCTTCGATTAGTAATACATTACTAGTAATCAAAAGATCGTATCTCAGAGGAAAATGAATGAATCTGCTCAACTTACACGGAGCTGGTGTGTCCTTGGAAACTGGTGGTTTCCACTTTCTCAATATGTGCTTCATCAGATGTAAGCTCAGCCATTGGAACATCTAATTGGTCAATTTTATTTATGATTTCTTGAACCTCTTCAAGATCTACTTTACTCTCATTGTCTTACCTTAGAATACAGCAAGTCTCGATATGATGACCTTCATCTCGATGGGATTGTAAAAATAGTATCCTGCAATTTACTCTGGATACTCTACAAATAAACATTTATCAGATTTAGCTCATAGCTTATCCGATTCAACGCGCTTCACATAAGCGTCGCATCCCTAAACCTTCATGTATGAAAGATTGAGTCTTTTTCCCTTTCCATAACTCGTATGGAGTTTTATTGACCGATTTAGATAGGACATGGTTTAGTGTATAACATGCAGTGTTAAGTGCATATCTCCAAAACGATTTTGGAAGAACTACGCGGCTTATCATTGATCGCACCATATCAAGTAAGGTGCGGTTTCTCCTTTCAGATACACCATTTAGTTGTGGTGTATACGGTGGAGTCCATTGCGAGAGAATCTTATTCTCTTTTAGATAGTCTAAAAACTCATCCTTAAAATATTCTCCACCTCGATCAGATCTAAGTGTTAGAATATTTTTTCCCGGTTTGCCTTTCTACTTCTTGCTTGAATTCCTTGAACTTTTCAAGGGCTTCATTCTTGAATTTCATCAAGCATATAAAACCATATCTTGTAATGGTCATGTATAAATATGATGAAGTAAGAAAAACCACCTTTAGCATCTTTAGACATTTGTCCATATACATCAGTATGTACAAGATCCAAAATGTCTGCAACTCTGTCTCCTTTTCCAGAAAAGAGGGTCTAGGTCATTTTGCCCAACGGGCATGATTCAAACTTATCAAATGATTCATAATCATTTGAATCCAAGTATTCATCTCTATGTAACTTGGTGATGCATTTTCATTTATATGACCGAGTCTGCAATGCCAAATATTTGAGTTGTTAGTTTTATCTCTTTTATGCATTGCAATTCCTCTTCTAATGTCCTTTTATTTTCACAGTGAAAACACGGATCATCAGACTTGGATTTGTCTTTGCTTAACTGTTTTCCAATAGATTTGGCCTTCTTGGATCCTTTCTAAAAGGTCTCTTTAGATTTCCTCTTAATGCCCAAAATTGTATCAATGGCCAAAATTTACCCATTCTCTTAGACTTAACAGTTTTCAGCATGTTTAGCAACTCGAGTAGGGTATACTGAATCTTATTTATGTTGAAGTTCAAATTGAACTGCGAAAAGTTATTAGGTGGGGACTGCATAACTAAGTCAACACTTAGCTCATGGTCCATGGTAAAACTCAATTGATTTAATTTTTCAATTTAATCAATCATCTTCAATACATGAGCACTGACTGAAGTTCTTTTTACCAACATACCTTTTCATACCCTTTTAGATGACTCATACTGTTCAGTCCGTGACTATTTATCATTCAACTCCTTGAAATGATATATATTGGTATATGCATCTATACCTTCGTGCTGCTTTTCTAACTCAAGTGACATACTGCAAGCATCACATGTTGTAGTATTACTATTATCACTGTGTTTTTTGTAAAGCTGCATGTTATCTGACATAGCCTCCTTAGTAGGAGCTTCTAGCATTGGCTGCTCAATGACATATCCAATTTTTCTTTTTCATGCTTGAGAACAATTATCAGATTGCGGTGCCAGTCCAAAAAAATTGGTCCGATATGTTTGTTGGCATCCAATATGTCTCTCAAACTCATATGGTTACTCATGATTCAACAATTAAATAATAAGATAGAACAATTAATTAAATGCATAAAATTAATTTAACATTGACTTATATTAAATTAATTATACTCCCACTGTTTAAATTGAATTAATGACCCTCAAATATTAGTCAATAGAACCGATTAGATTTCCAATGGGCTAGGATCCCTTTTGTTTTATTAGAACCTTGAGTGACTCAACAAATCCTAATAAAACATCCATGTAGATACTTCTATCAATCATATCTCTATGTGACTCCTAGATCATCAAGTAAACAACTTATTGTCGCACACATCTTATATGTTTACTTGATTGTGCCCCTAAAATTATATTTCTTTGAGTGACTCAACAAAAAATAAATTTTTTGTTAAATTCGACCCACTGTTTAGAAACATCAAATGTTTCATAGTGATAAATATATCCATGAGCGAGCAGTCTTGAATGACTCAACAAACTGACATCGATAATAGACTCTGGTTTTTCACTATAACAATAGAAGGCACATTGTATTAACCATTTAATACGAATTTAATATTTTGATAAAGAGGGTTTGTCTCATTACATTTATGTATATTAACTAACATCTAACATACAATCAATCATACATAATTATAACTGTAGATAATTATAGACTTTATCTATCTAATCTTCCTGAGCCAAAAGAAAGATTAGTCGGTCAATTCCTAAGGGACGTTGCATTCATTCATCGAATGCTTAATGCAAACATCTCCATCTCCTGTTGCAACATGTATCATATACTAGTTGCTTCCTTGTAGCCCAACTGCAACCTGTATCCTATACTAGTTTGCACGCAAGCCCAAATAAATGAACACGCAGGTCCATATTAAATAAAGAGTTCAAAAACTCAATTAAATAAATAATAGGCTCGCAGGCCCTACCAATAATTAACATGAATAATTAACCATACAACCAATCACATAGGTCGAGTCCATAATCATCCACTAAACATCTATTTTAATATCTAATATTAAAAATATATTAATTTCTAAATTTGCAGCTTTGACAGTATAAGTCTAAACTTTTTAGATATTTTGGAACGAACTAGACGGAATTAAATAATTAATCTAATTAATTAATTAATTTTTCAACAATAAAATTAATCAATTAATTTTATTTATAAAGGGAATTTTTTAAAATTTATTTTATCTCCCAATTTAAAGGCATACCCTAAATTGAAGTCAAAATTTGTATAGGGTTAAAATTATAATTTTATAAGGTAAAGTCAAAATTTAATCCGGTCAAAAATTCAAAATATGGTTTAAAAAGAATTTTAGTCAATACTGAATATTTGACCAGTATTAAAAATTAAATAATTACAATTTTTCTAAAAAATTTAAAATTACATTTAAGACCCATTTTCTTAGAAAAATAAAATTTGAGGACTTAATGTGCAGTTTCTGAAATTGCACAATCAGCCCTTAAAATTTTTAAAACATTGGTCCTACAATGCAATTTCACAAATTGCACAAAATACCCTTTCTCGGAAATTTTAAAATAGTGGCCTTCTCATGCAATTTCGTAAATTGCAGAGACTCCTTCTTTTTTCCTTTAGAAATTAGGGGTTTCCTATACAATTTCTAAAATTGTAGGGTAACCCCCGTCTTCATATCTCCAAAAACGCAGAAAACCCATTATGGTTTCTGCAAGGCGACGTTGTTACAAACGGCGCCGCCAAAGGTTTATCTGGCGGTGGTCGCGCCGGTGTCTAACACCGGAGGCCACCGCCGTTTTCCGTCGAACAGCAGTGTGCGTGGTTTTCTCCCTTTTTTTTAGTTGCCGCTGCTATTTCAGCAGTGGCGCATGTGTGTGCCGCCGCGAAAACTAGCAGCGGCGACCGATTATTTCGCAGCGGCAGTCCATGCCTTCGCAAGGCAGCGGACCCGTCACCCGATGGCCACCACCTACCGGCGGTTGATTTCTAACTGCCGCCACGGTCCACCTTCTCGACTTTTGGCCAATTTGATCCATTCCAAATAAACCCAAAACAATTTCAGATTTTAGTTTTAAAAATTCACAATTTTATTTTAACTGTCAAAACTCAAATCAAATTAATATACCAATAATAATTATTGTTTGATTCATCAAATTAATTTAACGAACTCTAATAAGTAACAAGGTAGACTCTAATACCACTATAAAGAATTAAGGTATACATGCATATCAGAAATTAAATCTTCAATTCTTTTAAGTCGGATCAACTTGTACTTAGAGAAAATTCGTGATAGAAGTTTACCTTTGATGAGTATCGTGAAATCTGATTTTTGATTAGCTGGAGGTGCGATCTTCAATACCACAGCTGTCCAATTGTCCAGTCTCTAATAGTAATCCACACAGCAAGAACAGATATGGACTTCCACGATCAAGAACATATGAAAGCGGAACCTTTTGGGAGTAATTGTATTTGGCTGTCTTTTTTTTTTTTTGTGCTAGCAAGTAATGAAAACCAACTTGTAATTTAATATGTCGTGACCTTTGTATATATAGGTAGGGCTAATCCTAGCCCTAGTTCTAGTCAAACTAGAACCCATCAACAAATGGGCTCAATTAATTAATCTAAGTAATTAATTTGGTCTAATAAATTATTAAGTCCGACCTAACTAATTGGACCTTAGACATTAATTCTTACAGGAATGTGTTTGCTATTTATAGAAAAATCTCAACTAATAGACCCTTTTGGATGCGTGACAAGTGGCTCAATCTTAAGGATCATTGCGTCACATCACTAACATTTATGAGGAAGTCCCTTTCAGCCACAAGCTAAGGGACTATGATTGCGACTAGCCACATTGACAGATTGTCCAATCAGTCCTTTCAAGACTGAATTGCAGATTTGGCAATGGAGACTTTCTCAACACGCAACTAATGTCGGACTTTTACAGCTTCGGTTGCCAAAGCTCCTTGGCATAAATATCCTCGGTAGTCTAAACTCCTTGACACAAATAGTCTCGATTGACTTTGACCGCACCACGTGGAGCTCAAGTGAGATTGATCCGTAACATATGGCATGTTTCTGAATTGGTCAAGATTAAGACACCAAGAGGAAACAGTGACTGCTAGACAAAAGACAATTGCAGATAGAGACGTGTAAACAACCTAAAGACGTGTAATACGGGAAAAAGGAAGTAACTTTCTGGTACTAGGAAAAAATTTGTGGGTGTGAAAAGCCATTGATGAATAGGATATTCTATCTTAAGATTTCAGCCCATTATTCTAAATAGTATAGTTTTCAAGTTTCTGTACTCTGGCTTCTTTGATCTTTTAGGTTCATGGGAAAGTACCTCTGACATATTACATATTGACATGAAGAAAAGGAAAGCATTCTTGAAACAGTTGATATAATCCTCAAAGAAAGAAATACTGATTTGAAATCAGTTCAACTTTCTTCATCTTCCAGAGCTATTGGGAATACACGGGCAGTTACATGATATATATGAGATATTGAGTTGTGTTTAGTCCATTTTCTTTCTCATGACTACTAAGAAAACAATATCTGTAATGGTGAGAATCCATGCTTCACACAACAAGAAGCTAAGGCAGGTGTGCATATCAAAACTACTTACTATAAACAAGAATAGATAGATGAATAGCTAATTAAATAAATATGAACAAGTAGTCTAGAGTAATACAATTGTGGAGCCTCTCAATCCCAAGAATTTCATTACCAAGGAACACATTATACTAAACATAATTTCAAAAAGAATTCATAGAGTTGATTCCTATGAGTTCAAGCACCCAAAAAATTCGAAGGAAAAACAAATAGTACTCAGTATGTGTGAAGAAGCGCCGCAGATTGACTAGAAGCTGCAGAAGACGTGGTTATGTTTGAAGAATTGGTGGTGTAACTATAGCTCGCAGATTGATGTTCATTAGTCCCTTGTGCAGTGGAACCCATGTTAGATATAGGAGGGAAATATGTTGGCACTGGCATCATTGAGGGGAGTATAGGCAACTCTGCCTCAAAATGAAGGACATGGATAGCTTGCCTTATTGATGGCCGGTGTCTCTCGTCTGGATGAACACACCATAGCCCAACAACCATCAAGTATTCCATTTCTCGAGCATCAAATTTTGAACATAGTTTTGGATCTGCTGCATCAAGTAGCTTTCCCATTCCGTAGAGGTTCCAAACCCATTCCACCATTCTTACTTGATCTTCTTGTACCCTTGTATTGATTGGTCTTCTTCCACATGCTATTTCCAATAATACAACTCCAAAGCTGTAGACATCAGATTCTTTGCTAGCCCTGCCAGTGATGACACATTCGGGAGCCATGTATCCCATCGTCCCGGCAAGCATTGTTGTTTGGGATCCTTTTTCGTGATCAACAAGTCTAGCTAATCCAAAATCACCGAGTTTTGCCTTGAAGTTAGAATCCAGCATAATATTGCTAGATTTTATATCCCGGTGTACCACACATTGTTCCCACTCCTCGTGCAGATAGAGCAAAGCCGAGGCCAAACCTTGGGCAATTTTGTACCTTACTTCCCATGGCAAAACTGATTTTTCTTTGTAGAGATGAAAATCTAAGCTGCCATTTGGCAGGAACTCATAAACAAGTAGGAATTCTCCTCTTTCATGGCACCAACCGATGAGTTGCGCTAGATTTTTGTGCCTCAATAAACTGATAATCTTCACTTCTGATGCATACTCTTTTAGCCCTTGTTTAGATCCCTTTGCTACCCTCTTGACAGCAATATGGGAATTAAGTTCTCTCAAGAAACCTTTATAAACTCCGCCAAACCCCCCTTCTCCAAGCTTCTCCTCTTCTGCAAAGTTATTCGTTGCCCAAGCCAAGTCGTTGTATGAAAACCTTTTAGGGCCACTGCCCTTTTCGAATTCATTATCCATAGACAGATCATGAAAATGCTCATCCCCTTTTTTCTTCTTATACCTTCTCCACAACAAATAGCCCACCAAACCCAAACCCAGAACCAGAATTGACACTCCAATGCTCAATCCAACAACCAGTCCCTTATTATTTTTCTTTCCACCAGTGATGACAATGTTGGAGTCTGGTTGTGGGCTTGGACTTGGGGATTTCGAGCTAAGATCAAGTGGTAAACTCAAAAACTGCCAAGACTTAACATTGTTTTTCTCGAACAAATCTCCCGTTGCAGCTGAAAAGCCAAAAGTAACATATTCTGGCAAGTATTCCCTCAGATCAACCACATAACTGAGGTTTTGAATTTGACTAATATTATTCGAAATACTCGTAAAACTTGTAAAAGCAACATTGAGAGTCTTCAAACTAGCATTATAACTAATCCAGGCATCGTTTTCCTTCCCTTGAGCAATACGATTCGACCATGATATGTTTGCAACAGATTTCATAGTATTGACATTTATACCTACATGTGTGCCAGGCGGATCATAATAATTCGGAAAAGTATCAAACTCCACTGCAACAAATTGCCCTGGTAAAAGATCATTTGCAAGGCCAAGGCCACCCCCAGCAGCTCCTTCTGGGATACTAGAATTAGTAGGAGCCAAGAAAAAAGCAAGTCCATCAGCAAAGTCACGGTTACCACCCGAATCAATTACAAAAGAGAAATGGGTGGAGAAATCAGTCAGGTTCCCTGAATTCTTGTCCCACAAATGCAGAGGCTCAACGTATGTAGCACGACCTGCTTTCCTTCCCAATGCCATGTTGCGCTCATCTGGCGTGATTTGAATGCCTTGACCTGAAATATAAGCAGACCCATTCGCGATTATTTGGCTATTGGCGTCATTGGTACCAATCGTCGAAAGGTTGAAGGACAATGAAAATGTACAAGGGAGGTGGAGGAAGAGGAAAATGAAGAGGATTGAAAACTTGCACACAGCCATGGCTGAGCGAGGTCAAGAATAAGAGTGTTGTATAAATATGCAATAGATGATGAACAACAGAACAAGTCTTGTTTGTTACAAAACCAACTCCAAGAAAAACAAAGATTAGCAACAAAAATGAACTAAACAGAAATGCTAAAAGATAACAGAAAAGAAGTATTATAAAATCGACAGAGATTTCAACGCTTCAACTCAAGAACCATTCACAGCATAAAGTCATCGGATTCAGGACTTGGTTCTTTCAGGCATAATACACCCACTTCCAACCGAAGGTATCATGCCAAACCCCTGGACCAAATCAGATTCTCTCTAACCCTAGTTTACCCAAAAACCAGTTACTGTTCACGGAGGGTTACCACAAACCAATTCACTCCATAAACCAGATCAATCACTCAGAGAGTGATTATGTTTTCAAAACTTGATCAATGATCACCCAAGATCAAAAGATCCCCAAAAGAAAACCCAGAAGGAGATGAAGAACAGAAGAAGTGCGAGAGAGAGAGAGTTCAGTTCCAGAGGGGTACAATACCACGGATGAAGGGGGAGTATAGCCTTTATCTTGGTTTTCCAACCGTCTGCCAGAAAACCACAATGAACGTGGAGGATGGTGCCACTTGTCTTCATCTGATGAAAGCAACCTTTCACGTAATCAGACTCGTGGTTTGGAAATGTTAAAGGCGTGTTTATCAAATTAATGTAAACTTTGCACCACATTATCCCACAATCTCCACCTTGGGGCAAGTTTTCATCATCATTATCCTCATTGCTGTGAATAAAAGTTCAGAGTATCATAAGCAGGGTTCTTCTTCAGCTCCCTTCCTGCAGAGAAGACAATTTAAACTTCATCAATATTTAATAATTTCAAACAATTATTAAATTTACTTACTGGAAGAACTTTTGTTCCCATATCTGCAGGATTTTCAAGTGTAGAGATCTTTTCAAGTTTGATTTGCCCTTTAGAAAAGATATCTCTAATAAAATGAAATTTTACATCTATGTGTTTGGTTCGATCATGAAACACTGGATTCTTACTAAGATGAATAGCACTCTGGCTATCAGAGTATAACACAGCTTCATTGTTACCAAAACCAAATTCATTTAGTAAATCTTTCAACCAAACACCTTCTTTCACAGCACTGGTAGTTGCCATGTACTCATCCTCAGTTGAAGACAAGGCAACAACCTTTTGAAGTTGTGATTTCCAGCTAATACTGGTATCACAGATTGTGTAATAGTAAGCAGAGGTGGATTTTCTATTATCAATGTCCCCAGCAAAGTCAGAGTCTACAAAACCTTTTAGAATAATACCTTGCTTACATTTTCTAAACACAAGTCCTAAAGAAGACGTCCCCTTGATGTATTTAAGGAGCCACTTCATAGCTTCCCAATGAACTTCACCTGGATTAGCCATAAATCTACTCAAAACACTTATGGCATAGGTAAGATCAGGTCGAGTGCACACCATTAGATACATTACAGACCCAACAGTACTAGCGTAAGGAACAGATGACATCCTATCAGACTCTTCTTCAGACTTAGGACTTTGATTTGAAGATAGTTTGAAATGATTTGCAAGAGGAACAGAGACAGACTTAGCTTCAGACATTGCAAATTTGTTCAAGATCTTTAAGACATATGATCTCTGATTCAGAAACAATTTGCACTCACTTTTATTTCTCACTATGTCCATTCCAAGAATTCTTCTAACAGGACCTAAGTCCTTCATTTCAAACTCATCTTTAAGTTTGCACTTTATCTTCTCTATTTCACTTTTATCTTGACTTGCAATTAACATATCATCTACATATAAGACAAGATACAAGGAATTACTACCTCCTGAACCTCTACAGTAAAGGCAAACATCAAAGTTACTCCTTCTAAATCCTAGATTAATGATATAAGAGTCAAATCTCTTATACCATTGCCTTGGGGCCTGCTTAAGGCCATATAAAGACCTTTTCAGAAGACACACCATATCAGCTTTAACCCCCCTTTTGAACCCCTTCGGTTGATTCATATAGATTGTTTCATCTAGTTCCCCATTAAGGAAGGCAGTCTTAACATCTAACTGATCAATTTCCCAATCAAATTGAGCTGAGAGAGCTAAGATAATTCTGATAGTGGTGTATTTTGCAACTGGAGAAAAGATTTCATTGTAGTCTATCCCTTCCCTTTGGGTAAACCCTTTAGCTACAAGCCTAGCCTTGTACCTAATGTCTTTTTCATTTAACTCACCTCTCTTTATCTTAAAGATCCACTTACAATCTACAACCCTTTTTCCTATAGGCTTTTCTACCAAGACCCAGGTTTGATTCTTTTTTAATGAAGACATCTCTTCTTGCATTGCTGCAAGCCATTGATTAGAGTTAGCTCCTTTAATGGCATCTTCAAAAGAATCAGGCTCATCTTCTATAGACTCATGAAGAAGTAACATATTTAGGCTATCCCTATACCTGACAGGAGGCCTTATTTGCCTCCTTTCTCTATCTCTGCCTAGCTGGTAGTTATCAAGATAAGTTTCATCACTTTCTATGTGTTCCTCAACAGTCTCCTCTTGTACAGAGGAGTCTTGACTAGATTCAGGTTGAGTGAGAGAAGTGACATTTTCATGATTTCCTAATTCATCAATCTGATTTCTCTCAGAAGACTCCACCTGAGTTTCATTTCCCCCTCCTAAGTCTATTTGATTTTCTCCTCTTAGACCATCTTCTAAACAAGGAAACTAGAGCTCATTGAACACAACATCTCTACTGATAACTATCCTAAAGCCTCCTACATTTCTTACCCACAACCTATACCCTTTAGAACCCTCAGCATAACCAAGAAACACACATTTCTGTGACCTTGGTTCTAATTTTCCTGTATTTTGATGTGCATATGCAACACATCCAAATACTCTCAGGTGAGAATAGGAAGGAGGGCTTTTATTCCAAACTTCCTCAGGAGATTTAAACTTCAGAGAGGAAGTGGGACTTCTATTAATCAGGTAGCTGGCAGTTTTAACAGCTTCTCCCCAGAACAACTTTGGCAGGCCAGAACTAAGGATCATACACCTTACTTTATTGAGGATTGTTCTATTCATTCTCTCAGCAAGGCCATTTTGCTGAGGAGTATGAGCCACAGTTCTGTGTCTTAAGACACCACTGTCTTTGCAGAGTTTATCAAACTCATAATTGCAGAACTCCAGGCCATTGTCTGTTCTTAAGACCTTTATTTTTCTACTTGTCTGATTTTCAACAAGAGTTTTCCAGTCTCTGAAAACCCCAAAGGTTTCAGATTTGGACTTTAAAAGGAAAACCCAATTCTTTCTTGAAAAATCATCTACAATTAGAAAAAAATACCTAAAACCAGAGTAGGTATTTACAGAAGCTGGTCCCCAGAGATCAGCATGAAGATATTCTAAAATATCAGATGACTTATGGATCCCTGGAAGAAAAGGTAACCTTGACTGTTTTCCCAAAACACACTCCTCACAGAAGACATGCTTACTCTCTCTTTCTTTTCCAAAAGCACCTTGCTGATTTAAGATTTGGAGACCTTTATCACCTATATGGCCCAATCTCTTGTGCCAAATGTGTGATAATTCTCCCTTATCTATTCCAACAGCAGTATTTAAAACTGAAGTTGGTTCAGCAGTAATTGTGTAAAGGCCATTCCCCCTAGAAGCACTCACAATAAGCTTACCATCCTTAAGAATTCTAGTACACCCTTCACTGATACTTATATCAAATTTCAGATCATCTAATACCCCCAAGGAAATTAGATTTCTCTGAAGTTCAGGGACATATCTGGTTCTTTGGAGAACTAGATACTTGTTATTGCTCAGATTTAGCTTTATTGTGCATATTCCTCTAATTTGACAGGACATGTTATTTCCCATCAGGACTTTCCCCCCTTCACAATTCTGAAAATCACTAAACCACTCTTTAGTAGGACACATATGAAAAGTGCAGCCTGAGTCAAGAATCCATTCTTGACTAGGCTGATTTGTGGTGACAACATAGACCTCTTCTTCTAAGCCATTTTCATTATAAGCTAAAGCAGCTCCACCTTCTGTCTTATTTCTAAACTTTTGATCAGCAAGCCTTTTGGGACAATCTTTTATAAAGTGTCCCTCTTCTTGACAGTAAAAACACTTCTTGTTTTTAGTCTTTCCTTTAGCTTTGTTCTTTGGTTTGCCTTTCTTCTTACTATGGTCCTTCTTACTGGAATTCCAAGTTTTACTGCTATTTTTCCCTTTAGCCAACAAGTTTTCCCCAACTACAGTATCCCCTATTTCAGACTTGAGTTCTAACTCCTTATTTCTAAGGGCACTAACTATAATTTCAGGGGTGAGGTCATCTCTACCATACTCTAAGGCAACTTTTACATCCTTATACTTGTCACTAATTGAGCTAAGAAGAACTACAGCAAGTTGGTCATTAGAAATTTCTTCTTTACAGTCAGCTAAATCCGCAGTAAGCCTATTAAATCTATCTAGATTTGCCTCTAGGTCTACTGTGGGATCAAGTTTAAAAGTAAAGAATTGCTTTAACAAGTAAATCTTATTTGGCATGGTACTAGTCAAATAAGTTGTTTCCAATTTTGTCCACAATTCCATGGCAGAAGATGTTTCACCAATTTCTCTTAACACATTGTCAGACAAATGCAAGAAAATTGAACTCCATGCAATTTCATCCAATTCCACCCTTTTATTATCATCAAAATCAGTAGGCCAACTATTATCAATAGCTTTTGCACATTTTTGTTGTAACAACACTGCTCTCATCTTTTGGCGCCAGAGACTAAAGTCTCCTTTACCATTATACACATTAAGCTCAACTTTAGTTCCCATTTTATTTTTCAAGAAAACAAAAGAACAGAGAACACCACTTAATATGCAAGATCACAGAAGATATAAAACACAAACAAAAGAAATTATTCACACAAGAACAATTTTCATAAATTTGTAAACCTAGTTCTAGTTCTACAACTAAACAGTCACTATATATATCAAGAAAACAAAGAAAATTCACTCAACACACGAAGAACTAACTGTTCACCTCAGATTCTAGGTCCTCTGAAGGGGCCTAGACAAAGGACAAACAGGAAGTCTCAGAGATTTTCATTTTTATATATGTAGTGATAGTGTAAAGAACTAGGGTTAGTATTTTATACCAGATTTTGAGGATTTAAACCTCAGGAAGAGAGTAGATCTCGAAGGATCTCTTACAGTATTTTTACCAGACGAGAACAGAGACTAAATAGTACGAACAGATCTGATTCGATCTTTGGTTTTTCTTTCTTCCTTGGCTCTGATACCACTGTTACAAAACCAACTCCAAGAAAAACAAAGATTAGCAACAAAAATGAACTAAACAGAAATGCTAAAAGATAACAGAAAAGAAGTATTATAAAATCGACAGAGATTTCAACGCTTCAACTCAAGAACCATTCACAGCATAAAGTCATCGGATTCAGGACTTGGTTCTTTCAGGCATAATACACCCACTTCCAACCGAAGGTATCATGCCAAACCCCTGGACCAAATCAGATTCTCTCTAACCCTAGTTTACCCAAAAACCAGTTACTGTTCACGGAGGGTTACCACAAACCAATTCACTCCATAAACCAGATCAATCACTCAGAGAGTGATTATGTTTTCAAAACTTGATCAATGATCACCCAAGATCAAAAGATCCCCAAAAGAAAACCCAGAAGGAGATGAAGAACAGAAGAAGTGCGAGAGAGAGAGAGTTCAGTTCCAGAGGGGTACAATACCACGGATGAAGGGGGAGTATAGCCTTTATCTTGGTTTTCCAACCGTCTGCCAGAAAACCACAATGAACGTGGAGGATGGTGCCACTTGTCTTCATCTGATGAAAGCAACCTTTCACGTAATCAGACTCGTGGTTTGGAAATGTGATAAGTGTTATTTTACACTTATCTAGACTATCAAAAGTGGACAATTGTAAGTGCTCATAAGTACTTTTCTACTTAATTGTGTGTTGATTTAATTATTTCAGGTCAAAACCCAAGATCGGATGGAATTGGAGAAAAACAAAGCAAAATAGGCGAAAAGGACTGAAAGTGTACGAAAATTTAGAGATGGGGATCAACTTGCAAACCTCCAAAAGTTGAAGGACCTGGGTTGCAAATAAAAGAGGACTAAATTGAAATATAAGAAGAAATCAGAGGACTAAAATGACTACAATGAAAAGTTGAAGGATCACGGGTGCAAATATGAAGAAATTATAGTTGGGTGAACGCCCAACTCAAAGCTGGGCGAACACCCAACTTCAAATTGAAGTGGCTGAGGCTAATTCTTTTGCCTGGGCGTTCACCCGGATTATGCCTGGGCGTGCGCCCAGGCCAAATTCTGGCAGCGAAATTTTCTTGTTATTTTATTTCCTTTTTGAGTCCTAAAGCAATTTGGAAACTTGTAACCCACGATTTTTAGGGATCTTTTAGGGCTTATTGGGGGAACTATAAATATGAGTTATACACTCATAATAGGGGGTCGAAAAATCTTGTAAAAATCATATTGAGAGAGAGAGATACCAAGAGACGAAGAACAAAGGCGGAATTGAAGATTGGAGCTTGAAGACAAGGATTTCTTGGTGCAAGATATTCAGCGTTTCTTCCTCTATTATTTTCAAGATCCGGTTATGTCTTTCCTTCTCTTCATCTTTTCTTTCTCCCGAGCCATGAATAGCTAGATTTAATGTTTGGATGAACGATGTAGCCTAAGTTTAATTCTTTAATTTCAAATCTCAAGTTTTGAGTTATAAATTATTTATGTATTTGATTTTACTTCTTCTCTTCATGCTTGAGATAATTGGCCATTATTTGTCATTGATTTGTGGATTGTAATGAATCGAGAGGTGAATTATTAATCTAGACCACGTAGTAAAATCTGGCAATTGGATAAAAGGTAGAGATACGCTTTTGTTATTGTCACGGTCTTGAATTGAATTCTTAAGAGATTTAATGCATCTAATTAAGGACCATTATGACTGCCTAAGTTGACTTAATTAGATAGGACTAATTTGAACTCGAGAGAGGTAAATTAGGTTAAATTTGTGAATTCGACCGAATACAACTTTAGAAAACGAATTTTGAGAGGAGGAATTAGAGATGACAACTAGGTGAATTCGTTCGTCCAAACGCTTCAACCATCATATTTTATTAATTCTTGATTTCTGCTTTATTATTATTTTCGAAAAATCCAAAGTTCTAGCTTAAATAATCAAATTCAATTGATTTTAAATTGTTTTCAATAGATTAGCACTTTGATTAATTTAACTAGTATCTAAATAAGATAGTCTTCGTGGGAACGATAATCCGGACTCAAAAAGTCCACTTTATTACTTGTTAACGATATTGTACACTTGCAATCACGTTATTTTCTCAACAAGTTTTTGGCGCCGTTGCCGGGGAAACTTGTAACCCACGATTTTTAGGGATCTTTTAGGCTACATCGTTCATCCAAACATTAAATCTACGTCGTTCATCCAAACATTAAATCTAGCTATTCATGGCTCGGGAGAAAGAAAAGATGAAGAGAAGGAAAGACATAACCGGATCTTGAAAATAATAGAGAAAGAAACGCTGAATATCTTGCACCAAGAAATCCTTGTCTTCAAGCTCCAATCTTCAATTCCGCATTTGTTCTTCGTCTCTTGGTATCTCTCTCTCTCAATATGATTTTTACAAGATTTTTCGACCCCCTATTATGAGTGTATAACTCATATTTATAGTTCCCCCAATAAGCCCTAAAAGATCCCTAAAAATCGTGGGTTACAAGTTTCCAAATTGCTTTAGGACTCAAAAAGGAAATAAAAAAACTTGTTGAGAAAATAACGTGATTGCAAGTGTACAATATCGTTAACAAGTAATAAAGTGGACTTTTTGAGTCCGGATTATCGTTCCCACGAAGACTATCTTATTTAGATACTAGTTAAATTAATCAAAGTGCTAATCTATTGAAAACAATTTAAAATCAATTGAATTTGATTATTTAAGCTAGAACTTTGGATTTTTCGAAAATAATAATAAAGCAGAAATCAAGAATTAATAAAATATGATGGTTGAAGCGTTTGGACGAACGAATTCACCTAGTTGTCATCTCTAATTCCTCCTCTCAAAATTCGTTTTCTAAAGTTGTATTCGGTCGAATTCACAAATTTAACCTAATTTACCTCTCTCGAGTTCAAATTAGTCCTATCTAATTAAGTCAACTTAGGCAGTCATAATGGTCCTTAATTAGATGCATTAAATCTCTTAAGAATTCAATTCAAGACCGTGACAATAACAAAAGCGTATCTCTACCTTTTATCCAATTGCCAGATTTTACTACGTGGTCTAGATTAATAATTCACCTCTCGATTCATTACAATCCACAAATCAATGACAAATAATGGCCAATTATCTCAAGCATGAAGAGAAGAAGTAAAATCAAATACATAAATAATTTATAACTCAAAACTTGAGATTCGAAATTAAAGAATTAAACTTAGGCTACATCGTTCATCCAAACATTAAATCTAGCTATTCATGGCTCGGGAGAAAGAAAAGATGAAGAGAAGGAAAGACATAACCGGATCTTGAAAATAATAGAGGAAGAAACGCTGAATATCTTGCACCAAGAAATCCTTGTCTTCAAGCTCCAATCTTCAATTCCGCCTTTGTTAAAGGCGTGTTTATCAAATTAATGTAAACTTTGCACCACATTATCCCACATTGTTGTATTTTGTTGAAAAATCTTCCCAAACAATATTTCTCCATTGTCTGCTTTTCAATCTCAAGAAACGGTCAGCATTCTTGAAACTGGGATATGTCACATCATTTTTCTACTTTATGAATTTAATATTGACAAAATTTTCAAAAAATTGTTTGTTTAGATCAACCTGGCAAACAACCTGAACGTCTCGTGTAATTTACAGTAAGATGGTTGACTCAGTGAGATGAATTTTTTTCACTCTTTTACCTCTACCTCCATTGGCTCAGGTACACACCTCTTATATTGCGAAAAGGTGAATTGAAACTCGGGCTCTTTACTTACTGAGTTTGACATGTATTGCTCTTGTTAAATTTCTAAAGTGAAGTTGAAGGTTGTTAAAGTTCCAACAAAGCAAAGGCTCTCTTTTTGCTTTGATTAATCATGGTGTTTTTTACAGTACTGATTAGTACCTTCGTTTTATTAAATGAATCGGAATTTGAGTTCTTCCTGCTTGTGGTTCTCTATTGCCTTTGGTCTGGCTAGTTGAAATGAACTTCGCGTTGTACATAACATACACTTCAGATTTGCAAGTAGTGTCGCCCGTGCAGGCACATTGTGTAGATAGTTTGATGGAGAGTATGACATTTGTGAGAATGCTTATTAATCATCAAGTTGAGTGAGGTGCCTATGAGAAGAAAATGCGAAATTTGATGGAGAATTCTCTGTTGTATGTCTTTTACTTCATTGCTTGGAGTGTCTGTGTGTGCAATCTCCATTGATGATAGTTGATTTATGGATACTTGAGGACTTAAAATTTGGTGTCGTCTCGTCTTGCATAAAAATCTATACTCTGGAGATGAAGTAACAGAACATAGCTGCCACTCTTCCTTTCTCTTGGTTTCACCTCATTTTATCGATTAGCTGAAGAACAGTTGGATTTCTTTGTTCCCATCGTCATTCATTCAGTTTTACAAATTGGCTGCAGGTCGATAATTATTCCGTCTTTCTGCTATTTCCTGGTGGCAGCAGTGAGCAGTTTCAGAGTTCAGTAGTAGTTCAACTATAAAATAACTCTGTATAGAACAGTCCAGTACAAATTCACTCTTTCTTCTGCAGATTGCTATTGAATTCAGTAATGTACAACTCTTGTTGATTCTTTTGGTGTAATTCTTGAGAATACTTATAGGAAACAGGGGGTGGGAGAAATCATTGTTGAAGTTGAACCTAAAAATGTGTAAAATACATGCACATTAATATATCAGTGCACTGGACAACCACCAACTGCTATTCCTTTAGCTGTTGGACAAGTTGCCAACTCGCAGTGTTCCCCTTCCGTGCCCCACCAATTTAACTCTCTATTCTCCATCCCGACCGAGAAATAGAGTAGCACGGCCATGAAAGCTACCCCGGCATCTAGAGCTGCTGAAAGAATGTAATTGTACCTTTGCCACCAATGCTTCCTATAACGGAAGACAAAAAAGTTGAAGATTGTTCCAACAATAATCCAGGCGTTGTAATTCAATGGTGTTGCTGGTGGCATGGCATTTGTCGCCCCAAGAAGGACTGGAAGGTTAATAAGAGGAATCCAAGATTGTTTTGGGTATGCCTTGTGTAAGAGCCATACTAGGACAGGCCCTAATCCACCTATAAGGAAGAACCAATTCATGGCACTGTAATTTCCAAGACTTCCAAAAATTCTTTTCGGTCCGACCAAACCCCATATGACCGACGCATCAAAGAAGACTCTATCTCCGGGGCACGTCCACGGACTGTCTGGTGGAAGCAGGTCATCCTGGCATATATGCTCGATGGAGTCGAGCAGCCACCACGCCACAGCAATGTTAATAGTTCCCGCAATAATTGTTCCAATGAACTGCCATTATTGTCAACATAATAAACGATGGCAATGAGTATTAAAAGATTCTGAAACTTCCAAAAGCTGTTCAAACAGTTGGAAAAAAAAAAAAGAGAGAGCATATATTCTGTGTTTGATTACTGCTAATCTCTTTGAAAATTAAACCGGAGTGGAAGGATTATCTCCAAAACTTAGAACAGCATATATTCCTTTTCATGTTTTCGTCTACTTCACAATTGGTTCAGTTTTCTCCTCACGTCTGCGGTCTGCCTGTTTCAGCACTAAATTTTTTATTGGTGCTAAACATATTTCAAGGAACGAGTTTTCATGGGAAAATGACCATCTTTCACATTTGAAGTTCAAAAAAATGATGTTACTAAGCTCATAAAGCTCGTCTAAAATCATCTTTCTTAAGACATCTCAATTGTATAGATTCAAATACTCATTTTGTTAAGTACTTGTATAGAATTTACCTGAACTATAAACATGGATCTTGGAGGGATCTTCATGTAGTGACCGAGCTTGAAATCGCTGAGGAAAGAGACAGCCTGGGCCATGCTCATGTAGCCATAGGTTTTGAAGCACACATTAGCAATTGGTCTTCCCGGGTAGATAATACCCATAACATACTCTGTGATTATGTTCAAGCCTGGTGTCTGGAAATAAGACATACAGATTGTATAAAGATGCCAATTCTGCTTGTAAATGATTTATGTTGTTTCAACAACAGTTCAGCCAAGTCATCGTCGTTGTTTTTCAATCAATGGTCAAGATTTATACTGTCCGGTGCGGCTTAATTCTGTAAGATGTCATAAATGTTTTAGCTCAATTACCTGGTTTGTTGTGGCAGTAATAATGCTGATTGGAAGTGTGAAGATAAAGGCGATGGCACTAGCAAAGAGGAGTCCCCACCATGGCATCTGAACTTGCTTGTTCAAGAAGATGCACAGAACTAACGAGACTGCAAGTGTCACGCCAAGCAATATGTAAAACCACGTTGAAGGTATGTCCTTGTATCTCCGCATAAGTCTTGTATGGATATCATCTTTTTCCTCGTATGAAGCACGGTATCTTTGATATATTTCCCTGCAAATTACAAGTTAACAAAATATTGAGTTCTTAGAAAAGTTCATAGATGATTGTAGCAAATGTGGTCGACACTGATTGGACAGTATTAAGGAAGCCATTATATTGTAAAACAAAACAACGTTTTAGACTTTGGTGTTACCTTCCATAGAAGCAGCCGACGTGTGTTAGAGTGGCAGCAATAGTTGCAAAACCAAAACCATATGTCAAGGCAAAGAACATGCTTAGATGTATCCGACCTTCGTGTTGGTAGCTTTTCAAATCCAACTCGAAACGGTCATTAACAATTGCTGATATATTATACTTCTGACCCTCAGCTGTGAACAAGTGTGAGGAGAAAATTGGAAATCTCCTAGCGCCATATAAGTCGACTCCCCAATAAGCTATAGGGAGTACAATGTAGATGATCAGAGCATACCCCGCCAAGACATTGACAATGGCAAAGAATGGACATATGAGTGGGCTAAACAAGAAGGATGCTACAACAGACCAATCTAATGTTAAGGCGCCGACTCCAAGGCCTCTCATGCCTGAACCGAGCTGTTGGGCCGTCAGGGACTTGGAGAAAGTCCAGCAGATCCATGAGATGCTTGCGACGGTTGGGAACAGGTATCCCGGGACTACATACCAGGAAAAGCTGCAAATTAGTGCAATAAGGAAAAATTTTGCTCTTGACATTCGCTGCTCGTCTTTTTCGTGCAACGCTCTGCAGTGGTAAAATACACATTATCAGTACTACGAGCATGTTCGGCTAAGCTTAAAAATGTGCCCCATGTCTAATATGCTTTCTACGTGCATTTTACACTATTGTGACAATGTTAGTAATAGATTTTTCATCTTACGATAACCGTAACATACATGTCCTATATATGACCATTTTCGTCATATGTTGCCTGTCACTAGTCGAGCCAATTTACCAAAAATGGTGATAAATGCGTTCAAAATATAGCTTAAACCCGAATTCTTGGAGCCTAGGTAACATTAACAGTTCCATCAACTGTAATGGAAGCTAGTTCTTATTGATGGCATGCTAAAGGGTATAATGTAATCCATTTTATATTTTATTTTGTTGTCACGTAATTTTTAGCGTATCCATTTGTTCTTCAGTATAGGCAGGACGTCTTATCTTGCTCAATCCAATTTATTGATCAAATATATTTTTTATGTCTACATTTCGTAAAATTCACAACTTATAAGAACTTAAAAGACAATTTAAGCAATGTCAAACATGCACTATGTAAGCCAACTAGATGCATGTATTATAAGTCAATTATGTGTGTGTGTGCAGTCCACTAGTCCCTGAATGTAGCCGAAATTTAAGATTTGCAGTTTGAGGAATCTTTATTGAAGTCAACATTAATTGAGTGAGCAAGTGGGAAAACTAGTTGCAAGCTATATTATATTATGAGCTGTTAAAATAGGCTAAACTTTGCATGTGATCCTTGACAAAGAATCTTATTGTTCAGATAAGAAGTGATTTTCCATGCTGGCATCCACTTTTTCAAATTTTCATCATTTTTTAACCTATTTCAATTATAAAATACAAAATCCATACTTGCATAATGACAATTATGCCCATTGGATTGTTGTAAGTTCTCCAAGGCAACAAGATCTTATGTTCAAATCTCCCTATTGTTGCTCGATAAGCCAATTTAGCACATGTTTGATAGTGTTAAAATTATTTTAAATACTTATATTATAAGTTTTTGATGAATGTGTAGATAAAAAGTGAGTTGTAAATTGTGAGTCTTATGAAATGTGTAAATAAAAAATATATTTGACTAGCTAAAATTTTAATTTAATCACTCCAGACATGTGCTATTCACGCATCATGTATTTACAGAACTACTCCACTCTACACACATGTGAATTGATAAATTGCTTACCGGAAAAGTGAGACCTGGACAAGAGTACTGGGCCACCACATGTGGGCCGGCTCAACTACATACTTTCTCAATAGCCCAGCCCAACCATATCCCAACACCTGCCAAGTTCAAATCATATGCGATTTGCTTTATTATTTATTTACCAATATATATCCTAAGAGAAAAATATGAAGAAGGTAACCCAAAAAAAAAAAAAAAAAAAAACCCGGAAAAATATAATTTTCTTGTTTTTCACTGCAAAATTCGGGTCATTTCTGCTTCTAGAAATGGCATTAGACAAAGAAGATAAAAGAAGCTAGCTTGAGTTTGATGAAAGTGAGAAAACAGTCACACCATATTCACATCAAGGGACGGCTGTAGACGGAGGCTAAAAATAAAATTAAATCAAACTAATATATGAAAAAAATAAAAATTTCATATTAAAAATAAAATAAAAAATTCTATTGCGTGTAAGAAAACTGTAGGAAACCCGGTCAACCAGATGGTTCAACTCCGATGGAACATGTTGGCCTTTATCGGTTAAATGTCTTGGTCGATAGGTCGAATTTAGAAACAAGTTATGTAACTTGTGGGATACTAAAACTTTGGAAAATGAGTGAAAGTAAGAAAAAGAGTTTTCTTCCAAGAGAGAGAGAGAGAGGGTCACCTGAGTGGTGATGATGAGCAACCAACCGGCCAAGAACGATATTTTCCGGCGATAGAAGGCCTTAATAATGGTAACAATTCCGACGGCATAAGCCGAACCATTTCCAAAAGCACTTCCAGCATTAGCAAATATAGATATGAGTACATGCTCCTTCATGTTAAACGGACCCGGGTTGAGAGAAAACAATCTGGCTCCGAACCCCGGAATCCTGAACTTGGTGGCAGGCAGTGTGGCAGCCAAGAAGTGGCCAATTGGGAGAGTAGACACTTGTACTGTTATCTGTGTAATGACAAGTGGCTCAGTCCGGTAGGAGAAGAATTGATTGAGAAATGATAGTAGCCCACATGATAATAAACCCAAGAACCACATCCGGAAGGTCCAGACGGGTAGGGTCGGGTCATCGGAATTCGACACGGTTAGCCGGACTTCTTCAATGGGTGACTCATCTTCTCCATCGATGAAACCATGCTCTTTCAAGTCGTGGTGGTCGGTGGCGGTAGTAGTGGTGGTGGGATAGAGAGATTCTACTTGTGAACTCCCCATGATTGAGGAGCTACTAACTTGTAACAAGTGAGCAATATAGAAGATAGGGTTTTATTTTTTGGTCTTTTGGGCTTCTTTATATTTGATTTTTGGTGGGTTAGAACAAGGAGATAGAATTAATGAAAATGTATGAACTATATCCAATTGTCATGCCGCTTAGAGTGGAAAAGATACAATGTAATGTAACTCTACACTATTTGCATTTATGGGATGTTCAACTCACTTCTTTTTTTTTTTTTTTTTTATTTGCTTCTCTTTTTTTTCTCTAATAAATAAGCTGGTTTAACTTAAAGCATGTTTGGTTTAGTTTTTTTAAATACTTTTTTTCAAATTTATTTTCAATTACATATTTCGTGAGACTTACAATTTTTATCAATTTTTAAACCACATATTTTATTAATTTTTTTCAAAATCTCATAAAAAACTACTTTTAAATTCAATCAAACAAACACTTATGATCAGAGCTATGTTCAAGTTAAGTATTCAAATTTTGTTATCGCTTATTTATGAAATTGAAATCATGTCAAATTTTTGATAAAAATAAATTTGAAATGTATTTAAAGAGAAGTATTGAAAATTAATATTAAAATAAGTAAATATATATCTTTCTAATAATTTAAACTTTTAAATATAAATAGTTGAATACGATCTATTTTTTTTAAATATATATCTTTCTAATAATTTAAACTTTTAAATATAAATAGTTGAATACGATCTATTTTTTTAGCTCTTAATTTATTTTGGGCTTGTTATTTAGGATATTGACAAAGTCAATGATTTTGTCCTTGTTATAGAATCAATGGTTTGGAATTTACAAGTCTCCTCACATGGACTGGCCTCTTCTAGCTGAAGATTTAAACTGGAAACAGCTCGACAAATTAAATACGCTGGACTCTTAGTATAGTATTTGTCAATGTTATCATTCCGCATTCACACTAACATTTTTTTAAAGATAATTTACATAAATAAGTTTAAAAATAAATTATATTCAAAAATATTGTTCAACGTATTTTATTATAGCAATACCATGTTACATTTGTAACATACCATGCATGTAACACGTATTACACTTTTTATAATACAGTAACATACGTATTACCTATTTTATAATATCGTAACTTATTATATTACAAAATTAACATATAGTATTACGTCGCTACTATCATCGATGTCTATCAATGTCAACAACTATGTTTGCAAACGGCGCCGCAACCACCTCCACCATAATCTTACGGTCTGAAACGCATATTGCCACCATCACCACCCCAAATCATATCTCACCACTACCACCACCACAAACGCCACTCTGTTAGCATGTCGACCAACACTGCTATTCATCTTCCACCACTAGTGCTACATTCAGAACGAGCATTCTGACCACCACCATTATATGTACCAGTCAAATCCCTCCACCCACCATAAAAAGAATCAATCTCAAAAATATATACGTGAAAAAAGTACAGGTATGCATTTCTACTTTTGCATGGTAGATAGCGATAAGATCAGATGAACGTATCAGTGAAGCGTGAAGACAATAGATAGCGGCATGCGTGGTGTCGTAACTGATAAGAATCCCCAAATTCAATTTGGGTCTAGGGTTTGTCTTCTCCAATCGTAGAGAAAACACCAAATTTTTATATTTTTAATTTTATTTTTTGTACCAGAATTTCAAGTCTGATAATGTGAGAATGGTCAACGAGGTCTAGTGGTGGAGGTGGTGATCGTGGTGTAGGGTATTATTTTTAAGGTTTTGGATTGAGAATTTGATATAATTTAATTTAGATAGTAATTATGAAGGCAATATAGTATTTTTAGAATAAAAAAATTATGAGTAAAATTGAAAATAAAGTAAGAAGGATAATACTTGGCATAATTTCCTCTATATATGTGTAGTCCTTTGGACATGCGTACATTGTACACACACATATATATGTCACGTATCAATGCACATCATTAATCTAAGTAGTTGTCAAAGAAAACCTGAAACTCAATTTATGCTCCCCAGCTGTCATGGTTATAAAATCGGAGCCATTGGTTCTAAAAGGTTACCAACTTACAAAATATAAAATATAAATATTAATAGTAATAATAATAATTTAAAGTTGATCGAGTGCCTAAGAGTGAAGATTAAGTCAATAATTCATCAAATATTGGAAAAGAAGTGATGATTGTGATTTAAGCACTTACGATATTAATGGATTACCATTTTTCTTCTTTGTCGTTATTATAATGTGATCATTTCCGATCAGAGCACGTTCGATAGAGTTTAAAATAAATTTTCTTATTTTTATATTTATTTTTAATTATATATTTCATAAAAATTAAAGTTGTTATCAACTTTTCAAATATACTAATTTTAATTTTTTTTTCTTTTTAAATTGAAGTCGTTGTGAAAACGAAAAAAATAATTAAATACAAAAAATAAAGAATACTTTAGACATGTTTGGTAGAGTTTATTTTTAAACTCATTTTTAAAAATATATTTTACGAGATTTATAATTTTTATCAATTTTTTAACTATACATTTCATCATCTTTCATTAAAATATCTTTAAAACTACTTTTAAACTCAGACACTTAAAATTGGAGATATTTGTACTTGGCTTTACTTTTTTGTTTCCTGTCATTTTGTATAGTTTTGCACAAAAGAGGCTTTAAATTTAATACTTCGACTTCAAGAATATTAGCATTTCGTCCTCATTAAATTTTATTTCTATTTATTATTCTCAATATTTTAGTAATTCGTACATATGGTCCCTCTTAATAATTTCGTCCATAACTTAAACAAACTAAAAATAAAAAATTGTAGTTAAGGTCCCTAACATTTTTAAAAGTGCATAAATATTTTATTAATTAAAATAATTAAAAAAATTAAAATTAATTGCTATAAACTTTAAAGAATGAAGACTATGAGTATAATTTACTCTTAAATTTAATGCTTCGACTTTGAGAACATTGGCAAGAACCAAGTGAGAAACTTTCAAGGTTTGAATGACTTTTTTTTTTTAAAAACTTCTATGTAAATTAAAATTACTTTTTCCAACTTTAATCAATAATATTTTTAATTTATTTTGTTTCTTTTTTTTTTTATTTATAAATAAACTTTTTTTAAGCTTCACCATACATGCAAGTTGCCACCAAATTAATAAGTGAGGTGAGGAACCGAGTGTAAATAAGTAAAAGAAATTAAATAAAATATAAAATGAGAAAAAAAGAAAAAGAAAAAGAAAAAGAAAAAGAAATACACACAATCCTCGTCCGCCAGGACCGCCACTGTCAGCCGCAGTAAGATTCGGGCTTAATTCTATTTTATTATTGAATAGTTGTGTCATTTTTTCAATTCAATTTTGGCTGTATCTATAAATAACATTATTCCTATAAATAACGTATCATTTTTTCCCCCAATTATATAAAAGATTCAAGGACTTTTGCATGGAAAATAAATAAATAAAGTCAAGATAAGATTGTGTATTTTATTTGACTCTTTGGATTCAATATTCACGTCTCCTTTTAATTTAAATAATATTTAAAAACAGTTTACATAGGAAAAATATCATAAAAGAGGATTCAAGAATCCAGAATCTGTGACATATATCATTCCTCAAAGTCACGCTGTTCTCATGTGGTTTCACCTATATGTCCAAGCTATCTTTTTATGTACCTAATTAATGTTTTCCAAAAATGTATCCGGTCCATTTCTTTTTTTTTTTTTTTTTTTTTGATACCCAGGTATCCCAGTTAGACCAGACTATATCCTGGACCACCCATCCCCGGCCCCTCAGTGATGGGTGGAGGTAAATTGCGGGATATGCCCAAGTTGACCAGGGTTCGTGCACCCTTTATACTCCTGGCCCCAAGGGAGCCTTCCTCCATGGATATTACATCACCAAGCTGCTCCACCCATAAATGAATATTACATCACCTAGCTGCTCCATCCAGGAATCGAACTCCCCACCCTGAGGTTGCAAGCCCCGCAATGCCCGTCCTTTGCCAACTTGGCTGTGCCCCGGGGGGCGTATCCGGTCCATTTCTTGGTAATATTCAATCTTGTGATATAAGTTATTGGTTCGATTTTGTATAGTTTTGAAGAAGAAGAAAAAATTAAAATTTTATATATTACAATGTATTTGTACCAATTTATGCTTTTAACTTTTTTTTTTTTTAATTTTGATTTACTTATTTGTTGACAATTGTTACGGAACAAATTAAGCACGTGTTTGATGTTGATTTTTCAAGAAAATTTGATTTTTTGGTACGATTTCCTAGACTCTATAAAGAATAATTTAAAATTGATTTGCACGAAATTAATGAGATTTTTTATTTTTTGGCTTTCATCCCATCAAGCAAATTTCATCTCAATGTTTACCCCCCCAAATCAATACCCTAAAATGGTCGTCCACTCTTCTAAGTCGAGCAAATTTGGAAATGACGAAATGCATTTTCAGAAGAATTAATTGAATTTGCCATTTGATTAAATATTTTAATACAATCCCCAAATATTAAATTATCAAATTCGACTAAAAAATTGATTTACAAATCAACTACGTACACAACAAACGAGTTATAATGAAATTGACAAGTCATGTACCTATATATGTAGAGAGAATTAGTCCAATTAGACCCCCATAGAATATAATTTTAAAAAGATAAATAAATTTAGAACACACGTGATATTAAATTTTAATTAAAATGAAAATGGATATGGGAAAGCATTGAGTCATTGACTATTATCATTGGAAGCATGTGCAGCCGAACAGTTGCTCTTTGTCGGCGTTCTGTTACAGGATAGGCTTAGGCCCATCAAGCGGGCCAATTGCCCAGAAAAGGGCCAACATAGCATGGGATATTTCAACATAAACCCACCGGACTCACTCAAAGTCAAAGGAAATTTGTCCTTTTTTGGCCAAATCTTAAGGGTTTGTTAGGATATTCTTTATATATTTTTAATTTTTCGAGAAATTGGCACAAATGATCTCTAACGTATGATATTAGTATGCAAATGGTCCCTAACGTTTTATTTTTGACAAAATGGTCCCTAATCTTCTACTGTTGGTGCGCAATTAGTCATTTTTAATGGATTTCGTTAAAAATCTGTTAAAAACATTTCATTTAGGTGCACAAATGGTCCCTAAAATTTTTTTGTCTTTATTAGTAAGAGTAAAATTGTCAAATTACATTTTTTTTCAACCTTTCAATTGGCGCAAATAATCCATAACTTTAGTTTTAATTTATAAATTTACAATTGGATTCCTAATTTTTACAAAAAGTGAAAATATGTCCGATACTTTAATTTTTTTATTAAATTATTTTTTATTATTAAGTAATCATATTATTTAAAATTCAAATTTTAATTTTATCATTACAACATAAAAAAAAAATTGTCACAAATAGAAATTTTAATTCTGTTTAATCCAGCCCGATTTTATATGGTCTCATATTTACTGGGTCTACTCAACCAGCTTTTGAGCCACAGGGTTACTGAGCAGTCCAATTTTAAATTTTAATTTATTTTTTTATTTTTAAAAAAGCAAACACTTCATCACCCACCCCCACCCCCACCCCCACCCCCACCACACCACACCACACCACACATAAGTCAATCAGAAAAGGGGAGAGATTTCTCTCCCTGGTCGCCGACGCGATTTCTCTCCCCTTTTCTGGTCGACAAAACAGAGATGAATTTCTCCCTTGTTTTTGACACTGTCGAAAAAAGGGGGAAATTTCTCCATTTTTTTGCCACCAAAACCAGTGAGCATGGTTTCGACCAAAAAAGGGCGTCGGTGATCGAGGGGGAGAAATCTTCCCCTTTTTTGGTTGACTTACAGTGGGGTGCGATGGAGGTGCAGTGGATGGTGAAATGTTTGCTTCTTTTTTTTTAAAATAGAAAAATAAATTAAAATTTAAAATTGGCATCTTCAGTGTTTGCTTTTTTTTTTAAATAAAAAAATAATTTAAAATTTAAAATTGGGCTGCCCAATAACCCTGTGGCTCAAAAGCTGGTTGAGTTAACTCAGTAAATATGAGACCATATAAAATCGGGCTGGATTAAACAGAATTAAAATTTCTATTTGTGACAATTTTTTTTTTTTATGTTGTAATGATAAAATTAAAATTTTAATTTTAAATAATATGATTACTTAATAATAAAAAATAATTTAATAAAAAAATTAAAGTATCGAACCTATTTTCACTTTTTGTAAAAATTAAGAATCTAATTGCAAATTTCTAAATTAAAACTAAGGTTAGGGACTATATGTGCCAATTGAAAGGTTGAAAAAAAATATAATTTAACAATTTTACCCCTATTAATAAAGACAAAAAAAAAAAAATTTAGGGACCATTTGCACACCTAAATAAAAGGTTTTTAATGGATTTTTAACGGAATCTGTCAAAAAGGACCAATTGCGCACCAACGGTAGAAGGTTAGAGATTATTCCGTAAAAAATAAAAGGTTAGTGACTATTTTCACACTAATATCATACATTAGGGACCATTTGCGCCACTTTCTCAAAATTTTCTAGAATCCTTGCTACCAACACGCTACAAGTTCATCTTTCAAGAGTATTTTCATTTTAGTATTGTTTTTTGTGTAGTAAAAGTTACTTATTTTCACGTAATAATAAGAATTACAAGCTTGGTCTTAACTGTACAACAAGATTTTGAACCTTTTTTTTTTTTTTTACAGTCAGGGGCGGATCCAGGATTTTAATTCAGTGCGTATGAGATTTAAATGTAAAAATAAAATGTTAGCATAACTTCAATATGTTAAAGATAGAAGTTCTAGTTGTACACTTGATTCGCTTCTACTACTTGCACAGGAGAAAACTTAAAATAAAGTGAAATTCATGATAAATATAAAAAATCGAGAGCAAAAACTCTAAAATAATTTCTGTATTATTCAATTTTGATCCACTTTAAGGAAAAATAATAAATCTTTACTTAGAGATTTAGTCATACAATTACCTTACTTTTTAATTTCTCAAAATTCAAAGACCATAAGTGAAATTTTGAATTTACAATATCCTTTTTATCTCTCTTTCACCTTCATACAGTAAGTAGTGTGAGCATGTGCGATGCATGTGATGTCTCATTAATTAAGAACGTAATAGTATTTATTATATCTTTATTTTACGAATTGATTTGATATTGGTAATTTCAGTAGAAAAAAATTAAATATTAAAAAATCAGGCGATTGAAACCTAAATATAAGCATGCTTAGAGTATCTACAACAGCTTGTGTATATTTAAAGAACATCTTAGCATTTTAATCATTAAATTCAAATAGCAATTATTTTAAACATTCAAACAGCCTCTTTATTTCCATACTCTTTATTTTGCTTTTTTCAAGAAGCATTTAATATATTTCTATTTTCTCTCTTTTTATCATATATTTCCCTCTCAATATGTATATATTATTTAATTAAAATCAACATATCAAGTATTGAAAATTGAAATTATTTCAATGTATTTAATAATAGATAATGAATTTGGCTCTCCAAATGTGGAGAGTCAAACCTACTCTCTAAATTAAAATGTTAAATTAGAGAGTTCAATTAAAATGTTAAATTAGAGAGTCCATTGAAACAGAATTTTAAGCATTGGCTCTTTAAATTAAAGAGTAATCTATGTTTAAATAGCTTGTTGGAGATGCTCTTATAACTTAAAACCTATTTTATTAAAATTCATTACAATAGATGACTCAAACATATGATAAAATTGAATTCAATTTACTTCATAAAAGTCACTATTCTTAAGTACCATTTTCCCATAACTTGCATTCCTTCTCGAAGACTAAGTTCATTCATTTATAATATTTTAATCACGTAAAGAAAACCGAATGCTTTTGCATTAAGAAATTTCACATTTGCTCCAAAATAAAACTCTGGGCATAAGTATCTATAACAACATCTGTACATTAATTTCAATTTTTTTTCAAATAACTTAAATAAAAGATAAAGAGTAGGTTGAATTGAGCTTACACCATCAAAGATTTTGATTTTCAAGAACGATAAATTAGGCTTCTTCGGTATGTGTACCAATTCAATCATCGCGGTGTTTAGTGGCAGAATAAAAAGTTCATAAAAATCTTCTTTGTTGCTTTAAATAAAGCTCTGGAGATAATCAATAAGTTAATTGATCAAATCGTTTCATGTTCGATTTTAAATTCTTAAAACAGCATAATTTCTAAAAGTAAATAAATCACGTTGCAGTTGTTAATTAAACATGTTAGTGAAAGTTGTATATATTAGATGCAAGTTAGAGATTGTGGGCCACAAATGTGTAAAAAAGTAAACAATTCAATAAACATATTAATTACAACTAAAATTGTTCTATGACTACCCGTGTGTAAAAAATAGCATCTTAAATATAAATTTCTAAAGCACTAAATAGAGTTTGCACTGCTAATGTATAAACAAGTCATTTTCAAAAATAATACTCTAGAGTTGCATTAATATTCAAAAGGAAAATGACAATAATATAATATACGCCATTTTGTTATTTATTTAGGGACTATTTGCGCCAATTTTTCTAAAAATTAAGTTAAAATGTGAAGAATACAATTGGAATTCTAATAGACTAATATTTGTAGTTAATAAACGAATGACTCAATTAATAAAAGTATTTGAATATCAAGTTTGTGACAAAATTATTATTTTTGTGTTGTAACAATAAAATAAAATTTTTAAATAAAATAAAAATTGTAAATTTAAATAATAAAATTATTTTATAATAATAAAATAATTTTACTTAACATATTTATTAATAATTATGAGCTTAAATTTTAGCTATTTTATAATAGTTCATAAAATATACAAAAAAATTTAGTACAATTTCAATTTTGTCAATAAAGTGTCAATTAAAAAAAAGGTACTCGTTAGTTTTTTTTATATAAAAAATAAAATTATTGGACCCATTTGCACCCATTGCAAAGATTAGAAATCCAATTACCATTTTCTCTAATTAAAATTAAGGGCATATTTATCTTTTTCATCAAATAAGGACCAATTACGCACTAAAACACATATATTATGTGTAAAAAAAACAAACGTTAGAAATGATTTTTGTACTGAGGATAAAAGTGATGGACCATCTGAGCTAATTTCCCTTTTGGTTGACCATTATAAATAGTAAATTTAATATTCATACTTTTTATATAGGTATGATATATACACACGCAAAGCGCGCGCACGCGCACACACACACATGTTATTTATTCTTCTATTTTGTTTAATGTTGTTCTTCTTCTTTTAGTGAGAAGGAAAAAAAATCAAGAAAAAGTTATATAATTTTCTTATTCTTCTCTCCGCTTTTCATTTATTTCTTCTCTGGTGCTCCACATTTTAGTGTAGACGAATCTTTTACTCTTCCACAAATTTCTCAAAACTTATTACAGGCAGCCGACTACACCCGGCTCCATGTGGCCCCGCCCATGTTTGCAGTGCAGTCCATAACCTTCAAGTAAATAAGCATTTGAAAGACTTTTGAACAAATTGTCTTAAAATCAATTAATTCAAACGCTTTACCTAAATTTGACCATTTTTCTAAAACATAGAAAAATTGGTGCAAATAGTCCTTAACTTTTTTTCTCAGTGCAAAAATCGTCTCTAACTTTTATTTTTTAGTACAAAAGTCCATAACCTACATGTTTTGGTGTGTGATTGGTCATTATTTGATGAAAAAAGACAAATATGCCCTTATTTTTAATTAGAAAAATTTTCAATTGGATTCCCCAACTTTACAAAAAGTGCAAATGAGTCCAATACTTTTATTTATTTTTATATAAAAAATTAAAATATACTAAAAAATTAATAATATACTAAATTATTTTGTATATTTTACGAACTATTATAAAATAATTAAAATTTAAGCTCATAATTATTAACAAACGTGTTAATTAAAATTATTTTATTATTATTAAGTAATCATATGATTTAAAATTTAAACTTTAATATTATCGTTACAACATAAAAAAAAAAAAAAAATTGTCACAAACTTGATGCTTAAATATTTTTATTTAATTGAGCTATTCGTTTATTAACTACAAATATTAGAACTCAAATTGTATTTTTCATATTTTAATTTATCATTTTGTTATCGTTCAAAAATAAATAACACATAATGTGTAAATTAATTTTTGTTAGTGTTTTTATGTTAAAAAAATATAATAAGATTGATTCAATGTCATAAAATTATATACGTTATTTTATTATTTATTTAACTTAATTTTTATTTAAGTTTTTCACATCACATAGAATTACATGTACCTAAAGCACAATGATTTTACATTTTTTTTCTTATGAAAAATTTAATTGACACGACTATAATGATATAATTAATATGCTAAATTAAATATTATTTAATAAATGTATCGGATCTATTTGCACATTTTGCAAATATTAGAAATTCAATTATAATTTTTGTATAATTAAAATTAATGATATTTTTGTCTTTTTTATCAAATAATGACCAATTGTACACCAAAACACATAGATTAGAGACTGTTGTGCTAAAAAACAAAGGTTATGGACCATTTCTGTACTAAGAACAAATATTAGGGACCATTTACGCCAATTTCCTAAAATATATAATGGGTAAATACATTTAATAAAATAAATAATAAGGAAAAAAGAAAACAAAAGAATTAAAAACAAAAATAAAATAAAATTAAGCACCTTCTCCCTTTATCCCCGACCATTATGCACCCCCAACGCACCACCATTTCATCATTAGTCACCGTCAAATTTCCACCATTCTAGTCTTCCTCACCCAACCCAACCACCACCACAACCCGTTGCAACACCCACCCTAATGAATAACATCACCAAATTATAGAGATGATAATTTGACTCAAGACTCGCACACTACCCCTGTCCCATTTTGGGGTGTCCTGTCTCGATTAATTGGGTAATAGAGAGGAGTCCGAGCAGAATGGACCCGTCCCTTAATAATTTTTAAAAAATATATATATAAATCAAACTCCAAAAAACATTGTTAAGAATGTGATTTGAACTCGGGTATATAATTATATGAAATTACGCAACTTAATCACTATATCACAACACCAATCTTACACTTTTTTATTTTATTTATTTTTTTGAGTTTGGAACATTTTTTTTTCTTTAATTTACAATAAATAAATTTAAAAAAAATAAACTGAAGTCCTACCCTGCAAATTTGCAGGTCTAGGGGGCGGGGTTGACCCACCTTATTGCCACCCCTTCAAAATTGGTCGGGATAGCATAATAGCTTTGAGCTATTTGAGAATTTTCGCCCCCTCCCCGTCTTTCCAAAAATCCTAGCTAATTAGTTGAATAATTATGAACCATACACTATCAATGAGAAATAATCACATAAATTCAAAAATAATGTAATTTATGACTATTGATATCTATTATTAGTCTATCTATTATATCTAATGCCGACATGTTGATGTGGCAGTATGTGGACAACTTATAAATGGTGGGTATTAGATCGCCCTTCTATTAGTCTATGCTGTAGTGAGATTATTATCGCATTATCCAATAAATTTAGAGTCCATTTTTATTAATGGGATAATATGGATTTATGATGAACACCCATAATGATTAATAGCACTCTAAATTCAAATTCAGTCAGCAATTTTCAAGTTGCACAAGAGTACATTATTTTTACATATATTTGATTGGTAAGTGACTGGTAACATTAATTGTTTATCCCAACTCCCACCCAATTCCGTCCCGAGCGAGGAGAGAAGAATTACCGTACAATACGTTAGGTTTAACCAACTTTAAAGTAGGATAATGTTATCTATCACAACGTTTGATAATCAACGGTCTACATAGAAATTAAGTGGTATTTATTAATGTGTCAGTTTAAATAGAACCATATTCATACATGTAAAATAACATATTAATTAATATCATTTTATTACCACCTAAGTTGCTGACAATTAACAGTTATGATAGATAGCATTACTCTAAAACTAAAGTTACTATTTTTTTAAAGTAGATAAAGTATTTTATTTTTATCCACACATTTCGTAAGACCTACAACTTTTATCAACACATTTTGTAAGAGGATCCACCTCTTATAATCTACAAAAATATTTACTAAACACTCTTTAATTCTCAAGATTCCTCTGCAGATTCCTTGCGAACGGTGTTGTTCTCCTCCACCTAGTGGGGGAAATTATCTTCCCCATTAGCCTATGTGGCATTTCAAGTCAGCTAAAATGGGCCAAGTAGAATGAATTAAAATAACACCCAAACACCCCCGCCCCGCCCCGCCCCGATTTCTGTGCCATCATTTCTCTCTCCTCGTAATCCTCAAAATTGGTGCCCTAGAAATCTCCTATCTCCACCACCGTCGTGGAACCACCACTTCTCTCGTAGAAAACTTGCGTGAATTCATACATAAACAAAGAGATATACATATATATACATAGAGAGATGTTGTAGAAATACTTGTCGGAGAGGAGTTGAGAAAAGCCTTGAGCAAGAAAAGAGGTGGAGTGGGTGACTAGAAGGGAGTTAGGAGGGTATAGAATGGCGCAGTGGAGAGAAGTGATGGCAGTGAGTCGAGAAGATTCATCTTCCTCAAAAGACTGTGCGGCGACCACTGTGATGGATGTGGTGGTAGAAGTTGAAGTTGATTTTGAAAAGTGCCACCGTGAAAAGAGTCGCTAGCTATTGGTGATGGTGGTGATTGAGTGGTGGGATTACGGGGAGAGAAAAATGAGTGCCCAGAAATTGGGGAGGGGGAGGGGGAGGGGGAGGGGGAGGGGGGTGTTATTTTAATTCATTCCATTGGCCCATTTAGCTGACTTGGAATGTCAAATAGGCTAATGGGAAAGATAATTTCTCACACTAGGTGGAGGAGAACATCATCACCTCTCCGAATTCAACTTTGTGTTGGTTCATAGTCATTGGGCTTGGTAGAGTGGACTAAGATGCTAAGGACAAGGATAAAGGTAGTCATGGCAATGGGCCGAGCCGAGCCGAGCCGGCTCGGCCCGTAAATCACGAGCTCGGCTCCAAAAGACGAGCTCGGTTCGGCCCACGGGTTCGTGGGCCGAACGAGCCGAGCTGAGCCGGCTCGGCTCGGCCCTTTTTTTTTTTGTTTAAAATTTGAAAATAAATCATTATATTCTATATATTTTGTTAAAGAAAAAAATGTAAATATTTAAAATGAATCCTTTATTTATCTTTATCTTTATGTTAAAGATTAAATATTTATCTTTATGTTAAAATTTTTATTGAATCATCTTGATTATGTTTTTTAAAATCCTCATATTTGATTATGTTTTTTTTTTTTTTTTTGAATTTGAAAAAAAAAAAGAAAGTAGAAAGTAGAAATAAAAAATCATTTATGTTAAAAATTAAAGATTTAAAATCCACCTCTATTTTTTTTGTGTTTTACATTTTTTAAAATTTGAAGATAAAAAAGAATACCATATCGAAAATCGTTTATGTTAAAAATGTAAAATTTAAAACCCTCATCCTTTTTTCGGGCTTGGGACCAGCTATTTTAAAAGTAGGCGGAGTTAAAATTGTACACGAACAAGATGTTACGTGTACAATTTTTTATTAAAATAAAGAAAATTATTCAAATACAGAAATATTAATGCAAAATAATACTTACTACGAATATGATTAATCCATATTCAAATCTTCAAGTTCTTCAGACATTATTCTATCCACTTTATCTTGAATTCAAAGTTCGGCATCATCACAATCCTTTAGACACGGTAAATTTTCTAAAATGTCGGCTTTGAGTCTTGACCTGATATCAGATAAAACTCTGCCACTTATACTAAATGCAGCATCCAATGCTACAGTTGACACTGGAGGTGTTAGTAGATCACGTGCCATTTTGGAAAGAATTGGGTAACTACGTTGATGTTGTCTCCACCATTTAAGTATATCAAAGTTTTTTCTCTCCTCTTCATCTAACATACTAAGCACATCATGTGCAAAATACCTACCTATATCTACAGGTGTATCATTATAATAGGGAAGGGAAGAACTAGAAAAAGAACCAACTAATTGTTGACCTTGAGTGGTTCTCTGTGTACTGACGTAACTCCATAAATCAATGTCATCAGTTGATGACGAAGTATTTGTTAGATTAGGGGGTCGTACAACGTTTGTACCGGCCTTTTCAGCATAGACCTCATACATAGAACATAAAGTTTGTTCTAAATTAGCACATGTGACTGAATTTTCAAAAGTTAATTTATCTGAAATTGCCATTATTGTTACTTTTGTACCCTCTAAGTTAAGTCGAGGATCCATGATACATGCTAATGAAAATAACATAGGTAATTGTTCCCAATATTTCCTAAATTTAGCTTCCATAACATGTATAATACTAGTAAAAAGAGCAAAATTCTTATACCTATGAAAATTGTTAGCAATATAATAGAAATGATTTAAAACAAGTGGAGTAGTTGGGTAATAAACACTAAAATATGCATTTGTTGCGTCGTAAAAAATTTTTAAAAATTTTCTAACATGACCATATATTTCCCAATCATGTAATTCTAAATCATATTTTGAGCCGTGTGAGTGTCAGCCATTATAATACACAGTAATGCAATCTTCATAACCTTCACACGATTCAAGCGTAAGATATGTTGAATTCTACCTATTGGCAACATCAGTTGCAAAACATTTTGATTGCAGCCCATTTTCTGTACATAGAACAGCAAAAACTTGTTTTGTTGATGGTGAAACCGAAATATAATTAATAGCAAATATAATTTTTTTCAATTGAGGGCATATAAATTTGAATCCATCTTGTACAATTAAATTAAACACATGACACACATAACGAATATGATAAAATACCATCAAAATGTGGATTATAGTGTTGCATTAATTTTTCAATTACTATATAATTTGGGCCTGCATTATCAAATGTAAAACTACGAGCCTTAGAATCACATTTAAATTTATGTAACACACTTAATAAAACTTGATAAATATTATTTCCATTATGAGGATAGTCTATTTGTTTAAATGCTATTACTTTTTTATGCATTAACCAATTATTATCAATGTAGTGTGCAGTTGCTACCATGTATCTTTTTTGGTTACAATCTGTCCATAAGTCTGATGAAAAGATACAACACTATTGTAATTATTAATATAATTAATAATAGCTTTTTTCTTAGTATTATATCTAACAATAGTATCTTTACGAAGTGTATTTTTAGAAATACTAACGTACCTTGGTTGTAGATATTTTTGGATGAATGACGTCCAATGAGGATTGTCTACCAGGCATAGTGGAAACTCGACATTTGTTATCAATTCCGGCAGTCCTTCGTGTTGCATAAATTCTTGTGAGTATATCCAGTTGTTGAGAGCGGGACTACTAGACCCGGCTCCCGGAGATCCAAACTGGAGTTGTGCCTGATTTGCATCCACACCTCCATATTTGTATTGACACTTTTTGAAGTGTCTGTTTAGATAGGTCGTGCCTATTCTCTTGTGCCAAGCAAACTTCTCCTGACAGTGTTTACACTGTGCTTTGAACTTAGGGACTCCGTTCACTAGTTTACCAGTCGACACCAACTGAAAATACTGATAGTATATAGCCTTTTGTTTGGTGCCTTTTCGTTTAGTACTAGAGCCTATGGTAGTTTGTGTATCGGCGTCGTCATGAACGTCTTCCAAATTAATTGGATCAGTGCTACCACCAAACTGATCAATAATATCTTCTGGAATTGTAATGTCATTAAGACCACTGAAATCATCATCACTTCGGTTGTATGCCATTTGGAATAATAGAAGAAAGAAAATAGGAGAAGATGAAGATGTAGTAGAACGTAGAAACTAGAAAATAGAAATATAGAAAATTAGTAGAAGTAGAAAATTATAGCGTAATATCTAGATAATAAGATACTATATACTAATTAGAACACTAATATTGAGATTTGAGAGAATGTAATTTGAGAATTTTTAATGGATTGAGTATGTAATTGAATGAGAAATAAGATATTGAAGTGTGAAAAAATGAGTTTAGAAAATGGGTATTTATAGGAAAATAATGAAAGAAAAGAAAAAATATTTAGTCAAATGACCGTTGGATGATCATCCAACGGTCACGATTTCGTGACCGTTGTGGACGAGCCACGAGCCGAGCCGGCTCATGGCTCTTCCATTGGTCGTGGGCACGAGCCAATGAGCCCAACGAGCCTGGCTCGTGGGCTTGTGGTGCCCAATGAGCTTGCTCGCTTTTTTGACGAGTCGAGCGAGCTCGGCCCTTTTTTTTTCTCCAGCTCGGCCCTAGCTCATGTTCGTGGTTCGACGAGCCCGAGCCTGAGCTGGGCCGAACTTTTAGGAGCCGAGCCGACGAGTCAACGAGCTTTTTTGCCACCCCTAGATAAAGGCAAGTTAAATTGACGCAAATAGTACTAAACAGTGGCAAATACCGTTCTGGCACTCATTTCTAATATTTTTGGAGAAAATTGCGTAATTATCTAACTTTAACAACAAAATAGTCTTCAAACATTAAAAAAAAACAAGTTAGTTTCTAATCTTAATTATAGTTGTACATCAGTTCACAAATTGTCATCGCACAATTCTCGTATATCCTTACAATAATATAAGTGTCTTGATTTTTTTACTGTAGCTTTTTTCGTCCAACACGACGTAATTTTGGTATTTTACTATTCTTAGTTTTGTCTAAATCTCACCATTTTTGTAATAGCCGCAATTCTTGACTTTTGTGTGCATAGTATGTTTACCAGTAATTGATCATAGATTGCAACTCAAAATTATTTTTACAGAAGCTGCAAAAAGGGCAATTGGAATCAAGTGAAATAGCAGGGAAGATGTACACAAGGATCTGTCTTCTTCCAAGATAAGACAATGTATTTTTTATGCCTTCATTTCATTAAGGAGACTTCAGGTTTTTTCCTTCGTAGGATTTGCAATGTATCTGCAACTTCGTTCAAATCAATAGATTTGTCAACTTCGGATAATTCTCTTGCCAGTATGATATATGTCTGCAAACTAATAGAGCAATTCTAAAAGTTCATAATTTGAAGAAGCTTCAAGCATACTTTTGATTCCCCCTCCTTGAGCAATCCATCAAGCAAAATAGTCCAAACAATATCATTAGTATTCCATTGTTTCTCAAGCATGTTCTCAAACAAATTTTCTGCCTCTTTGACCCAATTTATCTTGCAAAGAGCATATATGAGTTGTCTATACATTGATAAAGGAGGATTGAAACCTCTGACAACCAGCAAATTAAATACTTCTAGAGCAGGCTCCACATTTGCTTGAGATAAAATAAAAAAGATTAATAAAAAAATTGAATGAAAAGGTGTAAAAACATTCAATTTGCCACCAAGATTTTACATTACCTGAAACTTACAACTTTAGTTTCCATATTGTGAATTCTCCACTCTGATATCCTTTTAATAAGACATCTCCAACTGGTAGTCTGCCCTCATCCATTTTCCTATGTATCAGCTATTGATCACTAACAATCATTTGTCACGCAACAAGTTGGACAATTGATGACAAAGTGGGATAAATACACCAAAAAATATCTTTTACACAAAAAAACTCATGTTTAATGACCTTCTCGAAATTATGACTGAGCTCCAGTAGAGTATTTAAATTCCATATAGAGGGTGAATGAGAATACAGAGGTTGACAGCATACCCAACTAAAAATTCAATCAAATTGATGCAATAATTGGATGTTCCATGTATAACATGAATACAATTTAAAAACAATGGTGATAGCTTAAAACAAAAATTCAATTAACTTGTAACTTATTGCTGAGCTATTGAAATTCACTTCAAACTTTTATTCAGAACTTTCATGCAGTCTCCACTTATCCTGGTAATGAGTATCTCGGCAACCAGCTTGGTCTTGGTTGCCGAGCAATTTGGCAACCATAATTGGTTGTTAACATGGTTGTAAATTGCTGGGATTTGGTAATGCACATAGCCCATTTTCTTTGACACAATAAAATTTAAAAAAAAAATAAAAATAAAAATAAAAAGTGATTGCCGAGCAATTGTTGTCGAGATTGATGAACAGTATTTTACCATTTTTTTTAAAGGAATAATTGCACAAAAGGTCCCTATTGTTTTAAAATCGTTAGAATATGCCAACAACTTTAAAAAAAAATTCTTTAACTAAAAATCTGATAATTAAAACTTTAGTATTATACTACTAAAATTTGTTAAAGAATTTTGCATTATAACTTCAACTAAAAATCTCAATTCATCTCTATTCGTTGTCCTTTCCTGTTTGATATTAAGTTCACCAGAAAGATGGTTGTTAGGCAAAATTTGAATATATCAAGAACAGAAATAGCAAGTGAGTTGCAGAAAAACATACACTTAGTCGAAAACAATTAATTATGAAACTTTTTATTCTCAAAATGATCAGTGAAATATGTTTATATTAGTTGACCTCCAAAAAAAATAATACAAAATGTATGTTTATATTATTGTTGTTTTTAACAATAGAAAAAAAAATACAAAGGAGTATGGTTGCCGAGATTCTCGGCAACCGTAAATGGTTGTCGAGATTCTCAATTTATATTATTGGTAATTGTATTCTTTTGTAATTTTTTTTTTATTTTGTATTGTTAAAAACAACAACTGGAAATGTTGATTTTCAAAAGTTTTATTATCTTGAAGAAAGTTATTTTTATCTTAATTAATCATATTCATTGTGCTTTTATATTAGAAGGAAGTAGGTATTGCTACGTGCAAATGCAAGTATGTAAAAAATGTAAAATGCAGTGAAAAGTTTTAGAATTATTTATACAATCATTTTTAAAATAAAATAAAAATAAAAATGGTTAATGTAACATATATAAAAAAAATTGAAATTAAAATGTTTATTTGACAAAAAAAAAAATACAAAAAAAAAAACAAAATTAATAGTGCTCTGATTGCCGAGCAATCTCGGCAATCAATTGATTGCCATGAACAGTAAATCCAATTGTTTTTTATTTTATAAGGAATAATTGCACAAAAGGTCCCTATTGTTTTAAAATCGTTGGGATATACCCGCAACCTTAAAAAAAAAATTTAATTTATTTTTCTTATTTTTTTTCTTTCATACTTAATTTTCATTCAATTTTTTTATTAATCTTGTTTTTTTATTTTACCTTTTACAAATTATTCTAAATAAATGCTAAAAAATGCCATTCAAAAATTTCAAAATCCACGCACTTTGTGAAATCTTGGTGGCAAATTGAATGTTTTTATTTTTTTTACACATTTTCATTCAATTTTTTTATTAATCTTTTTTTTTTATCTTAAGCAAATTGAATGTTTTTATTTTTTATAATGTTGCCACATTAAAAAAAAGAAAAAAAATGTGAATAGTAAAATTCTCGGCAATGAATTGTTCATTGCCGAGCAACTAGGCAATGAACTTTATTGTACTGTTCACCAATTTTTTTTAAACCCATTTTTTTTGACACAATAAAATTAAAAAAAATTGAACAGTGTTCGGCAATCAAATTGATTGCCGAGCAATCTCGGCAATCAATTTGATGAACAATACTTTACTGTTCATGAACAGTATTTCACTATTTTCTCTTTTTTTTTTTAAGGAATAATTGCACAAAAGGTCCCTATTGTTTTAAAATCATTGGGATATGCCCACAACCTAAAAAAAATCTTTAATTTTTTTTTCTTTTACACTTAATATTCATTCAATTTCACACAAAATGTATGTTTATATTATTGTTGTTTTTAACAATAGAAAAAAAATACAAAGGAGTATGGTTGCCGAGATTCTCGGCAACCGTACCGAGATTCTCAGGTTATATTATTGGTAATTGTATTCTTTTGTAATTTTTTTTTACTTTGTATTGTTAAAAACAACAACTGAAAATGTTGATTTTCAAAAGTTTTATTACCTTGAAAAAAGTTATTTTTATCTTAATTAATCATATTCATTGTGCTTTTATATTAGCAGGAAGTAGGTATTGCTACGTGCAAATACAAGTATGTAAAAAATGTAAAATGCAATGAAAAGTTTTAGAATTATTTATACAATCATTTTTAAAATAAAATAAAAATAAAAATGGTTAATGTAATATGTATAAAAAAAATTTGAATTTAAAATGTTTATTTGACAAAAAAAAAAATACAAAAAATGAAATAAAATTAACAGTGCTCTAATTGCCGAGATTGCTCGGCAATCAATGGATTGCCATGAAAAGTAAATCTAATTGTTTTTTTTATAAGGAATAATTGCACAAAAGGTCCCTATTGTTTTAAAATCGTTAGGATATGTCCACAATCTAAAAAAAAATATTTAATTTATTTTTCTTTTTTTTTTCTTTCACACTTAATTTTCACTCAATTTTTTACTAATCTTGTTTTTTTATTTTACCTTTTACAAATTATTCTAAATAAATGCTAAAAAATGCGATTCAAGAATTTCAAAATCCACGCACTGTGAAATCTTGGTGGCAAATTGAATATTTTTATTTTTTTACACCTTTTTCATTCAATTTTTTTATTAATTTTTTTTTATCTTAAGCAAATTGAATGTTTTTATTTTTTATAATGTTGCCACATTAAAATAAAGAAAAAAAAGTGAATAGTAAAATTCTCGGCAATTCTTTGCCGAGCAACTAGGCAATGAACTTTATTGTACTGTTCACCAATTTTTTTTTTAAGCTCATTTTCTTTGACACAATAAAATAAAATAAAAAATAAACAGTGTTCGGCAATCAAATTTCGACAATCAATTTGATGAACAGTACTCTTAATTTTCATTCAATTTGTTTTTTTATTTTACCTTTTAAAAATTATTCTAAATAAATGCTAAAAAATGTCATTCAAGAATTTCAGCTAATGTATAAATCTAAGTGAAATCTTGGTGGCAAATTGAATGTTTTTATTTTTTTTTACACCTTTTCATTCAATTTTTTTATTAATCTTTTTTTTTATCTTAAGCTAATTGAATGTTTTAATTTTTATAATGTTGCCACATTAAAAAAAAAGAAAAAAAAATGTGAATAGTAAAATTCTGGGCAATGAATTGTTCATATTTTACTGTTCACCAATTTTTTTTAAGCCCATTTTCTTTGACACAATAAAATTAAAAAAAAATAAACAGTGTTCGACAATCAAATTGATTGCCGAGCAATCTCGACAATCAATTTATCAATTTGATGAACAGTACTTTACCGTTCATGAACAGTATTTCACTGTTTTCTCTTTTTTTTAAGGAATAATTGCACAAAAGGTCCCTATTGTTTTAAAATCGTTGGAATATACCCACAACCTAAAAAAAAAATCTTTAATTTTTTTTTCTTAATTTTTTTTTCTTTTACACTTAATTTTCATTCAATTTTTTACTAATTTTGTTTTTTTATTTTACCTTTTACAAATTATTCTAAATAAATGCTAAAAAATGTCATTCAAGAATTTCAGGTAATATATAAATCCAAGTGAAATCTTGGTGGCAAATTGAATGTTTTTATTTTTTTTACATATTTTCATTCAATTTTTTTATTATTCTTTTTTTATTTTATCTTAAGCAAATTGAATCTTTTTATTTTTTATAATGTTGTCACATTAAAAAAAAAAAACGTGAACAGTAAAATTCTTGGCAATGAACTTTATTTTACTGTTCACCAATTTTTTTTTAAGCTCATTTTCTTTGACACAATAAAATTTAAAAAAAAAAAAAGTGAACAGTGCTCGGCAACCAAAAAAATATTTTTTTGTTTTTTTCTTTTTGTCAAATAAACATTTTAATTTGAAATTTTTTTTTATATATATTAAATTACCCATTTTAATTTTTATTTTATTTTAATAATAACTACATTTTTTTCATACTTGCATTCCAAGTAGCCATAAATATTAAGTAAACACAGGAACCAAAAAAAATTTCCAACCAGATCATATTAATTCTCCACAATCATCATCTTATTCATTTATTTAACACATCAATTTTACAAATCTCTAACATATTTAAGTGTATATTTATGTTCAGAATTTCGTTATACAACAAAACCACGCCTAATCCTTTCACTTATGTAATTGGTTACCGGGCATCTCGGCAACCCATTTTTTTTTTTGGTCAAATAAATATTTTAATTTCAAATATTTTTTTTATACATGTTATATTAACCATTTTCATTTTTTTTTTATTTTAAAAATAATTGTATGAATAATTCTAAAATTTTTCCCTGCATTTTTTACATACGTACATTACACGTAGTCAAAACTAGTCTAGTTATATACTCTTATGAAGTCAAATTTTCATTTCAATTTAGGTTAGACCCAAAAATTTAAAATAAGTCATTTTTTTGAAGAGAGTTACAAGAATTTAATAAAAATCTGAATAGTTTAAGTAATTGAGACTGATTGTACACTTACAGAAAAAAGTAGTGGACCAGCTTGCTTTAAATCACACTTAGGATTTAGATATTAATCTAATTAGATGTCACTCAATTTTTTTAGTATAAAAAAGTAGTGGACCAACTTGCTTCAAGTGCGTATATAAGTGTCGATGATGCTATCATGATCCGATTGCTAGAGTTGGTGTAAGAAAATCTGCATACAATCATAGCTTTGTACAAATTGTAATGATGAAATTTTTGCCAAATTTTTAAGCCTAAGACATGATTATCACATTTGTGACCTCCTTGTTATAGGGCTGATCTCTTGCTTCCTTGGGGACAGGCCCACCTGTTGAAACAGGTGGTTTTAGCATATGGACATCTTATCCTGCCTTCCAAAAAAATAGAAAATTAGTGGCCTCTTGTTATTCACAATGTAATAATAGCATAAAATTTTATGATTTCTCACAATAACTTGTCATAACATTTTGTGTTATTTCTATTTATAGATCAATATATCATAATGGTTATAGTTAGAGGGTATGTTTATTTTAAGTTGTTAGCTTCATATTTAGTGTTCGTTTAATTTTGCTAAAAAATTAATTAAATTTTTTTTTTTTGTAAATTTTAATAAAAATTGATAAACTATGTGGTTGAAAATTTGGTCACATGAAATGTGTAGTTAAAATTAGGGTAAATTACACTCACAGTCTCCATTCTTTTTGTTTTGTAACAATATCATTCTCATTCAATTTTATTCGGAGATATCATCCTCATTCTTTCATTAATTTGCACAAATGGTCTCCAAATGGTCTTTTGAACAATTTTGCTCTTGTTTAAATAAATTAAAATAACATAAAAAAGAAAACATAATGAAAAAATTGCAATTAGAGTCCCTAAAGCCCTGTTATGCGGTTGTTTTCAATTTTCAGTTTTTCAAAACAATCAAAACGTATTTACTTAGCCATTTTCAAAAATGCATTTTCCAAAACACCCACAAAATTTATACACAAAATAGAAAATGATGAAAATTCATTTTCATCATTGTGTACAAAACAAAGTCTAAACCCAAAATACGAAAAACAATGACTTCTGCTCAAGAAAATTGACTCTATTTCGAATCCTCTCTCCCTTCTTTTTTTTATTTTTTCCTTTCCAAGCTAGGTACGCATCTTTCCATTCTCTATTCTTCCTTCATTTTTCTTCCTTCTCTCCTCTTATCTTGAAGACCTTGCTACTCTTTTTCTTTTCAGGCACTTCGTCCATCAATTTCTTCTTCCTCCTTTCGAATTTGGTCAGTGTTTTTATTTTTTGTTTTTATAATTTGTGGGTTGAATCTGGTTTTGTGTTGACTCGACATAGGATTTTCAGATTTGAAATTTATAATTAGGATTTAATTTTTAGAAATTGGTTCAATTTGATGGTATAATTTAGAGGTTTGTCATTATGGTTTAATTCTTGTTTGCTATTGTATTATGTTGTTCCGAGTTATCCTCTATTTATTTTTATCAATTTTTTGGTCACAGATGAGCAACGAAGAAGAGAACAATTTTTTTTTTGGGGATAGTTTAGGAAAAACAATTTTAATAGTTCAAGTGCCAGATTCCTTTGTTTTCTTAGAAATACTTGTTTAAATGAGAGCAGAAACAAGTTCAGTTTGAGCACCATAAGAATTACTTTGAAAATGAGATATTTTCTACTTAAAAGTAAGAAAAAGAAATTTAGCCAAACACGCTAGGACACAATTTACAGAACAACAAAAACACACCTTAATGCTCTAACTGCAGTAACCCAACCAAGGAAGATCATTGGCATAAACAAAAACACACCTTAATCCTATTATTAGTCATTAGATTATTAAGAGAGACATTTTTTAATCACAATAAACTTTTCCTAGATTCAATTGAATACATATGAATACCTACCTCACCCGATTACTTCTATATTTCTCCTGAAATTCTACTCAAATTAGTTGTTTTTCCTAAAATATTCTTATAGTGTAGTTTGACAAATCCCTCACTTTACACTTTTCATTAGATAAGTTGTCAAAAAATTTCCTAATGATGATAGTTTCACACTGCATTATAAGAAACAAGACTATAAAAATAGTAATATCATTTTCTTTTTTAAAGAAAAATGCTTTATTTTCGTATGCTGAAACACGTTTTTAAGAATTTTTGTGATACTTTGAAAGAGAAGGGGTTGTTGAAAGATGGAAAAAAAGTGAGTGTCGATGAGGGTGTTGCTATGTTCTTGATGATTATAGGGCACACTACACGATACAATATTATTGGTGATAGGTTTTAACATTCCAACATCACTATACACAAATGGTTTAAACGAATTTTAAGGACTGTTTGTTCATTTGGCACAGAGATAATCCACCCGACAAATCAAGATGTATATAAGCGGATTTTGTGCAAATATCCCAACTTAAGGATTGTATAGGTGCAATAGATGAAATACATGTTGCAACTTGAGCACTTGCATCGAGATAAACATCTTTTCGTTGAAGAAAAACTAATGTAACACAAAATGTGATGTTGATAGGCTTTTTTGCACAATTGGTCCCTATCTTTTACATTTACTGCGGGTTGAAGACATATCTTTTCATTTTTGGTAGTGTAGCCCATATTTCAAATGTTTTTGGCGATAATAGTCATTTCCGTCCAATTCCGTTAGATTTAAACGGTAGTTCTGGTTTTTTTGCACAAATAGTCCTCGCATGCACTCCACTCTATTTATTTCATAAAAATATTTTTAGTATTCTACTGTTCATAAATAAAAATTTGCAGCACATGTCCTAAACCTAAGAAAAAAAAGAAAATAATTATAAAAAGTCCACCCCACCCTACCCGACAGTGGAATGTGGAAGCATATTTTCAATAAACTCCCTCACAAATCCACAAAATTGGATGCAGATTCAGCAAGAACCCCTCACAAAATCCACAAAATCTGGCAAGAATCCCTCACAAATCCTTCCCGGCAGTGGAATGTGGAAGCAGATTTTCAATAAACTCCCTCACTTTGCAAACCCAAACGAAGAATGCATAAGCCAATTTCCAATCTGAGCGGTGCCGTTTCAGCACGTTGAACACTAATTCTTCTGATAAAGAGAGATTGCATTGTGCAAGATACTGCTGGATATCTTCAACTGGTTTGTGGGACTGAAGCTTGAGAATAGCTTGGATTTTTACATCTTCATTTGCAATTTGTGAATTTGAATTTCAGTTTTGGGGTAATGAGATGGCAGATTCATAATCACATGTGAAAATCTTCGTGCTTATTTGGGTTTGGACCGTTTGGTGACGGTGATAATTTTGAACGGGGATTAAAAAAGGAAGGATTTTCATTGAAATGATGAAGGGCTCATTTGTGGCTTGTGAATTGAAATCAAATTTCAATAAGCCTTGGATTTTCCAAGATGATTTTGTCAACAGTTGGAATCTGGAATGCGTAATGGAATTGGGTTGGGTTGGGTTGCATTGAGTTGAGTGGGGGTGAAATGGGCTGCATTGAAGAAGATTAGTACTTTTTTTAATTCTTTTTTTAATTTTTCTTAAATTTAGGATATGTGCTGTAAATTTTAATTTATGAACAGTAGAATATCAAAAATGTCCTTATGAAATAAAGAGAGTGGAGTGCACGCGGGTAACATTTGTGCAAAAGAACCAGAACTACTGTTTAAATCTAACGAAATTGGACGGAAATGACCATTGTTGCAAAAAACGTTTGAAATAAGGATTACACTGCCAAAAATAAAAAAGATAGGTACTCAACCTGCAGTAAGTGCAAAAGATATGGACCATTTGTGCCAAAAAAGCCGATGTTGACATGTGATTTTGATATGAAATTCACAATCGTGTTTTCTAGCAGGGAATGTACTACTAATGATTCACAACTATTCGTTGACAGAGTCAAAAGAAGCTCGAACAACTTTCCAATGTCACGGGGAGGTATATTCTTATACTTCAAATAATTTGTTAAATATACTTACATTGTACATTATGTAAGTCATTTTTTTATTTTGCAAATCAATTTTACCTTGTTGATTATGGTTATCCAAACATACATAGTTTCCTTGCCCCTTATCGAGATCAAAGATATTATCTGCGTGACTTTGTTGGATGAGGAAGACCGCGTGGGAAAGAACAACTGTTCAACTATAGACATTCCTCATGCCGTAACATTATTGAACGTTGCATTGGAGTTTAAAAGCAACATTTTCTATTTTGAAATTGATAACCAATTATTCACTTAGTAGGCAAAGACATTTCTATTGCATGTTGTACAATACACATATTTATTCACTAGGAGCACGTTTTAGATAGGCTTTTGGCTTAGTATTCAGGGGAGAATATGATATTTCAAGATATACCGGAGTTAAGTCAAGATAAAAAAAGCCATAAATTTTGATGCTAGTTAAACAGCTCAAATGGGACAAATAAGGGATCAAATTGCTACACAAATATGGAATGACTACTCAAGGTATCGTACATGATTTCGTAGATTTATTTTATATTTTGCTTAGTGTCTTTTTTATATTTCTTTTGCTCTCTATTGTCTCTTTTATTCAACACCCCAAAATCTGACTTAGATTAGGTCGATATATAGTGTTATGCTCGTTCAACTCATTTTAATTAAAAAATTACTTTAAAAAAAAAATTCAAAAAATACACAATGTGAGCCATGGTCGGGCTGCGGTTTGGCGCTGGGCAATCTTTTGTTTTCCGCGACAAACCGCAATTAGACCGCGGTCCAAATAGACAAGTTCTTGTTTTCTTGCAGTTTATTCCCTAAAATTTCAATGTTATGCATTTTTGTCATTTTTGCTCCAAACTTCTTTAACATTTATCTCAAAACTTTCAAGCACTTCAACATTGGTCCCTAAACATCATTAGTCTTCCGATTTTGGTCCTTCTTAAGTTTTAGAAGTGCACAAATCAGTCCTCAAACTTTTAGTAAGTTAAATTCCACATTTGAAGCTTGTGAAATTCCTCCAATGGCTTTCTTAGTGGGTCTTATCACTCCCGTGCTATTAAGTCAATTTTTAAATGCTTCTGATCAACTTCATTTAAGCTCTAATTCTCTATTTTTTGTTTTATTAACCTTTATTTTTTGGTTTTTCCTGCAATGACAATATTTATATGGAATTAAATAGAAATCCACTCAAATCACAATTAAACGTCAAGTTTATAAGCTAAGATGAGCGTATAAAATACACTCATTACGTATCTATTGAACTGTTTGATGTAATCTCATTTACCATGAACAATTACATGTTCTCATTCTAATTGAGTTTGTCTTTAATATTTACTTCTATATTTTTTAATTTTTACCAAATTTAATAATAACGGTCCTAAGGTAGCGAAATTCCTTGTCGAGTAAGTTCCGACCCGCACAAAAGGCATGACGATTTGGGCATTGTCTCGGAGAGAGACTAGGTGAAATAGACATGTCTATAAAAGTGCAGACTACTGCACCTGGACAGAAAGTCCCTATGAAGCTTCACTGTCCCTGGGATTGGGTTTGGGCCTTTCCTGCGCAACTTAGGTGGAAGACGAAAATCGGCCACATTAAAATTACCTTATGGAGATGTCTGTTTGATATTCAAAAACTGCTCAGCAATAGTCGAGTTTAGGTTTTGTTTTTTGTAAGTGGAAAAAAATATTTCAAGTTTCACTATCTTCAAAATTTATATGTTATTTATTACTATATTAGTATTAAACTATTAAAATTTATAGAATAATCAATTTTTTTGAATAAAATATTATTAAAAAATTTCTCAAAATTTCAAAGTAAACACATTTTTTAGTTTTTTGTTTTGAGAAACAGTTTTCCCAGAATGAGAAAAAGAACATATTTTTAGCAATTTCAAAACAGACACTCAAAACACAAAATTTAAAATGACTCAAAACTTTAAATTGAAACATCAAAGAGAACGACCCCTAACTTTTTCAAAAATATAAAATGATTTGTTTACATTTTATTATTTAAAATAATTTTAAAAAATCATCTTCACCCCACCGCACTCCACCCCACTCTACCCTACCCTGAGGGATTTCTCACTTCCCCAGTTATTGCATTCTAATTTTATTTAAGAGACATTTGATGATTCATTCAAATTTAGCAGCTTAATTTGTTGTTTTTAAAATCTGGAAGTTTTCTTGTGTATCTCTTGTAACATGTTTCTATTCCAAGATAGCAAGGCCTCTGTGAATAACACGAACAGGGCAATAGTAGGCTTGGAATTTTGGTGTCTTGTTTATGGATATTGATTTTTCAAAGGCTTTCCTTTTGTTATTTTTCTTGCTAGAGTGCTTAAACATCTAACAAGTTGTGAAACTTGTTCAAAACAAGGAAATAATAGGAGAAGAAAATGAAGAAAACTATAAACCACACCTAGAATAAGAATTAGAAGACGAGGAACTTCACATATGGTTAGCTACCCATAATCAAGAAAGCCTAAAAAAGCTTTGAAGAACCCAGAACCTTATTGTTATTTATGTGAAAACACTGTAGCTGTATTTTAATCACAAAAGACTTCTTATTCGAATTGGAACACAGAGACTACAAATGAAGATTAATCCTAACAATAAGTAAACACTTGGTATCCCATCGGTTTCAAAAATGAAGACATGTCCTAACAATTTGCAAGTTACAACATAAATTGAGGTTAGAATAGGGTAGGGTAGAGTAGGGTAGGATAGGGTGAGGGTGAGGGTGAGGGTGGGGGTGGGGGTGGGGGTGGGGGTGGGGGTGGGGTATATAAATTGTTTTAAATAATAGAATGTAAAGAGACTATTTTATACTTTTGAAAAAGTTGAAAACTCTAATAGCAATTTTTTATTATATTTTTTTCTGTTATTTTAATTTATTTAATTAAGGAGGAAAATTGTCCAAAATACCATTTGGGGACCATCTCTGCGAATTAATGAAAGATGTGGATGATATATGCGAATAACTTTGAATGAGAATGATATTGTTACAAAACTGAAAGAATGTAGACTGTGAGTTTAATTTACCCTTAATATTCGTAGCTTTGTAACAATATTACACCCATTCAATTTTATTCATAAATATCATCTACATCCTTTCATTAATTCACATAAATAGTCTTTATTGATAATTTTGCCCATAACTTAATTAAATTAAAGAGAAAATTGAAAAAATTATAGTTGAGGTCCTTAACTTTTTTAAAGTGGGGTTAGAGTAGGGTAGATGATCATGGTTTTTTTTTTTTTTTTAAATAATGGAATGTGAATTTACTACTTTGTCTTTGTTAAATTGGTCAAATTTAGATTACGTGTTTTATTTTTTGTCAATTAACAGACCTCAATACGAAATCTGTCTAGACTCCAAAAGTCCGAAATAAACATAATTAAAAAATTTGAGAGTTGATTACATATTTTTTATTAATTTAAGTGAAGATATGTAAAATTAAAACATTAAAAGATTTAGGATTTCTTTGCACTTTTGAAAATGTTATGGTCTCCAATTGTAATTTTTTCATTATATATATACTTTTTGTTATTTTAATTTATTTAAACTAAGGGCCAAGTCTTCAAAAATGACCATTTGGGGATCATCTATGCGAATTAATGAAAGTATGACAATGATATCTGCGAATAAAATTAAATGTGGATGATATTGTTACAAAAATAAAAGAACAAGGACTATAAGTATAATTTATCCTAAAATTAATTGTTAACTTTGACTTTAGTTTTTGTAAAAAAAAAAAAAAAGATTAGCAAATCAAACACTCCTTTAATACACAATAGCGTTCAAGATTAAAAATAAAAATATATAATATTTTAAATTTTCTTCTTCTTTAATCATGTTCGATATATTTAATTTAGTGTATCAAAATATGAGACGAAAAAAGGGGTGGGCGTTGCCATCCACAAAATTCAAGATTAAAATGAGCCTTAATTAAACATTTCGTTGTTTGAATGTCATAATTTCAAATACTTATTTAATTCATGTATTCATATGTAGTATTAAACAAAATTCGACAAATGCATTATATTTTAATTTCTTTTCCATTTTATTATTTTTCAGTTAATATCTACCGATTAGACATATTGGGTTTTTTCTTTTCTAGTAATAATTGTTGTATATCCATTTATTCATTCAACTTAACTTTCTTTCTTTCCATTCTAATAATACAAACATAGTTTTGTACAGATTCGACAAAAAATGAAATACACTAAAGAACTCTCCATTGATATAAACATTCATTTATATCTATTAATATTTCATTTTTAATTAGTGAAAGAGCCATACTACAATCTTGTGAGAGCAAAGTTTAATTGCGGATAATTTTTTAAACAAAATAATAATATGATAATAATAAAAATCTTACAATTTTTTATATCTTTTTATAACTTTCTATATATCAAACAAAGTAAATTCACTTAAATTTAGCCGATTAATATAAATTTAAACTGTCTTTGTCATCACACACTAATTGTACAACTTATAATGAAAGTTTGATGCTCTCAGGGCATAGTTCAGTTGGTTGAAAGGTGAGAGTAAAGTAATCTCAACTTCGCTGGTAACTGCAGAGACGAGATTCGATTCCTACTTTTAATATGGAAAAGGATCTTTACAAGCGCAGTTAAAAAATAAGTTCTCAATCCTGCTCTACTGAAACACGTCCTGCGATTTACATCTTCTACCAAAGCCTTAAGACAAGAATGGTAGGACTCTCAAGATTGAGATTCAACTTTTTTTATAATGAAATGAAAGTTTGATGATTAAATTGCTACATGGACAATAAATTGAAAATCAATAATACACATTTTCTATTATTGCTTTTTACTCCATTCTCTTCTTCATACTCTTTTTAGTTGCCACTTTCGTGAAACAAAAACAATATTAAAATTTTAAATTTTTTCTCCCAAATTCCAGAGTGGGCCGTGTCCTTTGCTCCGACCTCCCTCCGCCACTGTCTTTAACACATCTAATCAATTATAAGTCAAATTTATTTGAATTCTACGAAAATTAAACGTGTTATATTAAATCAATTTATCGAATAACTTGTGAATTTAAAAGAAAGTAACATTATAAATGAAAAACAAATCTAATAAGGTTCAACCAACCAATAACTACTCTTCTCCCAACCGTCACCTTTTTTTTTTTTTTTTCAATTTCTTTTATTTTTCCAACTGTCCTAAAACATTCAATAACGTGAATGAAAGTGAAATTATTACTTTATTCCTATAATTATTCTTGAATTACATGATCTCTTTATTTTAGCACAAGAATCCCCACAAACAAATTACTAATAATATACAAATACATTGACAGATATATTTATATAGATGAAAAAAAAAAAGTTCTGGTGCACGAAAAGAAACTTCCAAGAAAGCTCCTTTAACGTGTTGAAAAGTTTATCTTTCTTGACATCCATCGATCTGTTTTGAATATCCTCGTTTTCTCCACCGTTGGTTTTTTAATCCCACTTGTCAATGAATATGACAGATAAGTTATAAATAAATTATTGAATTTTTTCTATTTTTAGAGTCTATGTTTTGGATTGAATGAGAGTAGACTTTTTCATGATTGATTCTCTACTTTTCTTGATTTTTTTTTTTTTTTTTAACTTATTTTTACCTGGGTTCTCTTCATTGAAGACTTGCCTTCCGGATTTCTAACGGGTTGCATTCAAAAGGTAAAGACTTTAAGTTTATGCATATACATGTTCGAATATATTTACAGATATGCAGTTAAGTAATTTTTTTTTCCTTCTGTTTCAGGAGGGCCTAAATGCTATGAAATTTTGAATTTGGGTTTAAAGATTTTGTTGCAAATGTGAAGAATAATCTTGATTTGGGGATTATGTATATATGTAAAGTTGATTATCTGTTTGCCTGAATTTGTTGGCTCTTATTAATTGTTTCGGCGTTTGAATAAGAAGTCTACAATATTGGAATTTCTTTGTAATCATTGAGGTTTTTTCGGTTTGGTTAATGAATGACAATTGAGGATATTTATGGAGCTTAATCATATAAACGGGGAGGGAGAGGAAACAGATAGGGAGCCCTCTTTACCTAATAATTTTAGGGAAAATCGTTATCCCCATTCGCGTTATCCCGTGAGGCAAAAGGCCTACATATTTGATGGAGATGGGAATTACTATAATAAGGAATGGGACCTTGCAGAAGGTAGAGGGAAAGAGTTTTGTTGGTACCATGTCGAGCTCCCGAAAGGGAATCAGAAACTGTCACAATCCGCGCAATACCTTATTGACGTTCTGTGCCCGCCCTTGAAGCTTCAGGACATTCTCTCACTTACTAGTAATGGACCCTTTTGTGGGCATGTCGATGGTGCTCTTGTATTCAGAGTTAATTCACCTGGCCCGCCTTCTAGCAAATTTACATTTAGAATTGCAGCAAGAATTACTGAGAATTCAGTTATCACCGTGTCATTAGGCCGTGTCCCAAGATTGGGTTTCTCTCCAGCGAATGAGTCTCTTCTTTCGGAGATTCCAGCAGTGGAGAGTCCGAGTTATGGTGGTAGGGAACAGAAGCGAGGGGGCGGGATTGTGATTCGAGAACATGTACTTGATTTCCTCTTGACAATGAATCATTCTGAGGAAGCAGATAATCCAGTGCCAAAATCCGTGTCAAATCTTGTTGTTCACATAATTGATACGCATGTTGATCACCTCCAAGATGTTGTGACCAATCTTGAGATCGAGCTGGATTCGGTGGAATTTGAGCTGGATAGAGGTATGTTTTTCTCAATCTCTATATGTAATTTAGGCCATAATTTTTATTGTTAAGAGATTCATGTACCATTTTGTTGCTTCTTCTAATGATGTTTGTAGATATCACAAGATTACTATATTTGAATGGATATTTCATGGCCTTGGCTTCTTGATTGTAGATTGTTATAGTTGTGTCTCCTCCTTTTCTTTCCTTCATTCATCTATAGCGATTCTTGTGTCAAGGAGGGAAATAATACTTGTAGATCACATTTTCTTTTATAGAAGTCCGTTGCATCGATTCGGGCCATATAAAATTTTCAGCTTGTTCAATCTAACCGAATGAGCAGTAGATTCATTTCGGCCTTCTTGTTAGTTGCAAGTATATTTCATATTTGCATACTTGGAGCTGAATGGATGGAGTTAGTCGGCCATCTGACCTGTGAACGGTCCTCAAGATATTTAAGTATTATGACTTTGCTTAAATATCTCTGTAAAATACAGCATATAGGCGGTAAAAACTACTCTACTAAATATGAGAGAATTTATGAGGTCTTATCAAAAACACCCTTCTAATTGTTGCCATCAGACACAATACAAGATGGTAGGATGATACATTGTTATTGTGAAATATTCAAATACCACATAATTTACATGGTTTGTTTAAATCCGACCTCCACAGAAGGAAAAGGAAAATTCAATCCAAAGAGAACAAACTACAACAATTCAACAAGGAGATAAATTTGTGAGATCCCAATATCTTATTAGAAAGCTTAATAAAAAAAAAAACGAAATAAAACCTATACTTCTATTGCATATAAGAACAAATCTCCAGTGTTAGGTTCACTCTGTAAACACGCCCCAATATCCCATTGCTAGCCAGCTTTCTGTCACATGGCAAATTCAGCTGGGGTGTAGACACAGCTGCACCCACAGCCATAGGTAGGTAGCCGACGATCCCTAAATTTTGCAACAGAAGAACACCTGAGGTGTTCAATGATTAAGAACTATCCAAGGGCTTGGAGAATTGGATCAAGTTGTGAATAGTGTAGAATACAAGCATACGCTCTGATGGAGATATTATTGAAGAGTTTCCAAAATAATCACTTGTTCTAGGCTTAAAATTGAAAATAGAATCTGAGTTACTTTCTTAGCATAATTATTAAATTTAAGTTAGGAAATTTTCTATTTTTAAATTGCCAACTTTCCATTTTTGTTAGAAATTTAAGTCTATACAATGTTAATATATCTGAATAATGTAGACAATTGATTTGAGCATTAAGTGATACTGAATATCTTCCCACAATTTTTCTGTTCTCTCTTTTCTTCACTTCTTTTTCTGTTATCGTGCATCGAATCGCATTAGAATCTACTCACCCCTCTGAGCGAAACTTCCTGCAACAACATACTGTGCACGGTCTTGTCCATGAAAAGGTGCTGTTCAGAACATTGTTCACACCATTATCATTCTAAGTAATAGAGAAATTAAAGTGTTATAGCCCTTTAGGCATTTTATCCTTGGATTTAGGTTGAGTGGCCAAACAGTATTATCTTTTTGTGTCCATTTTCTTATATCCCTCAATTTATTTTTAAATTAAACTTTTATCACTAACCTACTCCATTATGTTCTGAAAACCTTTTACGATTCCATCAACAGACTTTCCCTTGTGCTCTACCCTGTCAAAATAGCCAGTGTTAGTTTTTTCTTTCTTTCCTTTTTATTGTGCGGGTGGGTGGTTGTGGTTGGGGCTACTTCAACAGGCATTATACTAATAACTTGCAGAGTATATCATCCCTGAATGCTCCGTCGTAAGATCAGGACCTGCTTTAGAAGCACCAAATTAGGAGTTTGCCATGGCAATACTTTCTTACTTGGAAAAACTTTGACTATGACGTAGTAAATTAGAATAAAATAGAAAATGAATCAGATTAGATCCTTTGATGGCCTCTCTTCTCTGTTCTACACATGGTTCTTTATTGATAATTTTAATTCATTATTTCTGGCTTAAATGCAGGTGGTTTTGCTTTGAAGAAACAAATGTTAGATGATAGAAGGTTCCCGAAAATGCATATTGATTTACAACGCCTACTACAGGTAGTTTACCTGTCCATACATTCTTCTGTAACCTTAAAAGGTTTGCTGATATAATTTCTACTTTTGTCATTGTTAATTTCATATTAGATGGACCAACCTGACCTGCTTTCTAGTTTTATGAAATTTTATCTGGTATAGAGTAGACGCGTGGACCCTTGATATTGAATCATAGGCTTGGAAGTTGAGTTTAGGAATTCTTTGACATCGGTTTGGAAATCGAGGCAACCATCCTTTGTTTTTCATGAGTTTCTGCTGATACCATTCTTGGGGATTAAGTCCTTATCCCAAACCCTTGAATAATATGAACGAAACCAGACAGAAATAGACACCCACAAACACAGATTTATAGCGGTTCGCTGAGAGCTGCGTTCACTTGCTATTGCAGATTTTCACTAACATTGGAAAGAAAAAGTTTACAATAGAGATCTCACACCTCTGGGTCTTTTATCTCCCAGAAAAACGGACCCTTCAGGTTCCTTTATATAGCATAGGAAGCTAGGGTGGCCTAATACAAAGAGATGAATTCCTTTATCTGCAATAGAGGGAATAAGTGAACATTATAGTTAGTGTTCAACATCCATAACTCCACAACTTTCATGGCGGGACTCTGCCCTTCATGGATCTGAAGAAAAAAAGTAGAAAGAACGGAAGAACATAAAAGGGAACTGGGGACTAAGTGGGGAGTGAGTGTGTTTGTGTGGGAGGTGCTGTGGACTGTTCTTTTTATCATTGATAGTGTCCTTTCCGGAACACTTGGAGAAAATAGATTTTGAATACTTCAATTGTCTGTGAACTTGGACATCACTGGGGTTTCATTTATGTTTGTCAAACTGTAGGTGATTGCACATGGAGAGCAAGTATTTCCCCGAGTCAAACAAAATTGTTCATCAAAGGATTGGTTTGCGCCTGAAGACATTAACTCCCTGGAAGAGTTAATTGGACGACTAAGGAGACTGAAGGAGAACGTTGGATTTATAGCCAATCGTGTCACTGCAATTCAGGCTGGCCTTGACAGTTGGCAGGCCGAGCAAATAAATAGAAAATTATACTATCTCTCCTTCCTCTCCATCATATTTCTTCCTCTATCAATAATAACTGGATGTAAGAATTTTGTGATGAATTTCCCTGCCCACATTATCCAAGTCATATTTGAAAATTTGTTGTCAAGAGTTGAAGAAATCTCATAACAGTGACTTTCTTATGTTTCTCAACAGTGTTTGGCATGAACGTTGGAGGAGTTCCTTGGACGGGGCAAAGGGACCCCGAGTTGAAGGACGGATTCCTTAATGTAATATTACTTTGCGTAGGAATGCTAGCGGTCGTTCTTCTTTGCTTCATTTTCCCAGCTCTGTACAGTCGTGTAATGGCTTGGCAAAGAAGGCGAGCCTTGAGAAGAAGTTGGTCTCTCAACCGGAAATCCTTCATTAAGAGAACAGTCGAGGGTGGAGAAGGAAAAGAAAGAGGAGGATACCTCCGGCTCTAGGCTAAAATATTCGCCTCGTAAAATCTGCTATCTTTCTCATTTCTCCTCTTACAGTTGGATTACTCCATTTATACACTTGTTAACATTGATTATGGATAATCAGCTTCTTTTTTAGTTAGTTGCACATATAATTTTCTGCTTTGTAAATCATACACAGCTATTCTGTTGATGCCTTGTCTTGCATTGATGCTTGTAAATTTTGGACTCTATGAGATCTGTATTCCATTGTTGAGCTATTTTCTTGAGATGCGCCAATGTCATGTTTGGTAAAATAGATTGAACCTTATATGTTTTAAAGATTGAAATGTTAGCATTCAAACAAACAGATTATTTACTTTCACAACTTTGGTTGAATACAAAAGTTACATAAATAAATTTATTCCTCCTATACAAAATAAGATTTTATATATTTCTTATTTACTCATTTATGAAAATTACGCACGTGTCATGATAAAATAAAAATTTATATCTGCTTCCGAAGATGTTTTACTACTTATTTAGGATATGTTTAGTATGCAATATTGGACAATACAATAGTTTAGATTAATTTTTCTTAATATTGTCTAATTTGATGAGCCAAATATGTCATTAAGCTCTTGTTGCATTGTGTGGCTGATTTTCACCTCCACCACAAAATGGATACAAAAGGAGTGACTCTTATGAAGGCATTAATGGATTGTTTGGTTTTGCTTAAAAATTTGTTAAAAAGTGAAATTAAAATTAACAATTAATTTTAACCACATAATTTATGAGATTTAATAATTTTTATCAATTTTACAATCACCTGATTCATCAATTTTTATTAAAATATGTTAAAAAATTAATTTTTAGCAAAATCTAACAGTACTAAATTAGATTAAATTGAGAATGAAAATATGAAATTATTGTGCCAAAAAAAAAAAATAATCAATGTTCAGTCACAAAATTTGATTTTTTTTTTCTTTTTTATATGTTCAAAGTGCGTTCTTGGCTAGTTAAAATAAATGAATATTAAATGATAAATTTGGGAAAATAATTATTCAATTGTTTGATAAATCTTTTTGTAAAATATGTTTGACGAGTTATAAAGAGTTAAAAACACGGCCAAACATATCTTAGTCAATATTTTGATCTTGAAAAATGAAAATGGGAATAAAAGTCAAAACCTTTTAAAAAGGAAAATTAAAAAGAAATTAAAAACCGTTATTGGACGACGCCGTTTTATAGGCAAAATTAAATGTTCGACTTGGGCAACACTCCACAACTTCTTGTGCGATAAAATGGGGGATACGATATTTTCTAGAACTTTCTGACCGAAACTAGTTGTCAATTTTGATCAAATACATATCAAATCGTAACTCGCCGCGAAAAAAAGTATTTTCTCTTTCTAATATCAGCCTCCTCCTCCTCCCAATAAACCCTAAACCCTAGCACCCAAAAAACCAGTCACTGTATAATCAATCACAGAAAAGCTCTATTCTCAAATGGCGACCGCCGTTCTCCTCCGATCTCTCCGTCGCCGTGACTTTACCTCCGCCCCCCTCTCCGCTTACAAAACTGTACTTCTCTAGTTCACTTACTTATTATCTGATCCAATTTTTAATAAGTATATTTAATCGTTTGTTTTTCTATGTTACTTAGTTTATTTTTCTATGGATACTATGGATCCATTGCATACGGTTTCGTTTGGTACTGCCTGGTTCTACTCTTTTTGTCTAGCCTTTTGTTTCATTCGGAAGGGAGCTGCTAATTAGGGGAATAAAGAATGGGAGTAGAAAGCGAGAGAATTGCCTAATTTGATTACCTGTTTATATGCTTTTTTTTTTTTTATTTCTGTTGTCTAAAAAGCTGCTTTTTTAAGCAAATTAAAACGACATTTCTCTGTATTTACGTAAGTTATCGGCTGATTTGAGCACCTATATAATTTTCCCAATATACAGTTGTAGTTTGTGTAGATCCCATCCCGTATACTCTGAAGAATTTGACCTCTGGCACCATAGAGATTCATTTCATTTTGGTTTCACTTAGCTGATATTTTTCTACTTCCCCCTCTGTTTTGCTAGATTTCCAATAGCCATATGTGCTGCCAAAAAGTAATCTCAAAAGTTGCTATCATCTTCCCATTTGGATGTTATTTTGTTATTCATTTGTTCCTACTGAACATCCTGCCAAGTATCTCTAAATCTGTAGAAGCTCATTTATATCATATATTACGGGCTTACATATTTGTCTTGCTAAACTTGCTAAAGTTTATTGAGATGTATCACTTAACTATTGTTGCCTTTTTCAGTTGACTGTAAACGGCAAGCCTTCATGGGCACTGGGTACCAAATGGGCAGGTCTTGCTAGGCCATTCAGGTATATTGCATTTTATTTTAGTTTCTTGTTGGCTTTGGAATCTTGCCTTTAGGAATCCAATGCTCATTCTGTTCTTGATACAGCACAAAACCGGCTGGGAATGATGTGATTGGTATTGACTTGGGTACCACAAACTCTTGTGTTGCTGTCATGGAGGGGAAGGTAAAATTCTCTATTTACGGTTGAATATATGCCTTGTGCTTGTTAATGTTGGTCTGCTCTTCTTGAAACTCGTGTTGTTTGCAGAACCCAAAAGTTATTGAGAATGCTGAGGGTGCTCGGACCACTCCATCGGTGGTTGCTTTTAACCAAAAAGGAGAGCTACTCATTGGTACACCAGCAAAACGTCAGGCTGTCACCAATCCAACAAACACAGTTTTTGGAACTAAGCGTCTAATAGGAAGACGTTTTGACGATCCTCAGACACAAAAGGAAATGAAGATGGTTCCGTTCAAAATTGTCCGGGCCCCAAACGGAGATGCTTGGGTTGAAGCCAATGGGCAGCAGTACTCCCCAAGCCAAATTGGAGCTTTTATTCTAACTAAGATGAAGGAAACTGCAGAGGCCTACCTTGGGAAGTCTGTAAACAAAGCTGTGGTCACAGTTCCGGCTTATTTTAATGATGCTCAAAGACAGGCTACTAAGGATGCGGGGAGAATTGCAGGCATTGATGTGCAGAGAATTATTAATGAGCCTACGGCTGCTGCATTATCCTATGGTATGAACAACAAGGAGGGTCTAGTTGCTGTTTTTGATCTTGGAGGTGGAACCTTTGATGTTTCCATCTTGGAGATATCAAATGGTGTCTTTGAGGTATACAAAATTTCTTTGACAATTTCAGCTCTTCATTGATGTTTTCTATTTTCTTGTTTTGATAGTAATAACTCATTTTCTTTTCACAGGTGAAAGCCACCAATGGTGACACATTTTTGGGAGGAGAGGATTTTGATAATGCTCTGTTGGAATTTTTGGTGAGTGAGTTCAAGAGAACTGAGGGAATTGATCTATCAAAAGACAAGCTTGCTCTGCAGAGACTTCGAGAGGCAGCTGAGAAAGCAAAGATAGAGCTTTCTTCAACATCTCAGACTGAAATCAACTTGCCTTTTATTACTGCTGATGCATCTGGGGCCAAGCATTTGAATATAACATTGACTAGATCAAAGTTCGAGGCTTTGGTGAATCATTTGATCGAGAGGACCAAGGCTCCTTGCAAGAATTGTCTGAAGGATGCTGGCATTTCAACAAAGGAGGTTGATGAAGTTCTCCTTGTTGGAGGAATGACCCGTGTACCTAAAGTCCAGGAAATTGTTTCAGAAATCTTTGGCAAGTCGCCAAGTAAAGGGGTGAATCCTGACGAGGCAGTTGCCATGGGAGCTGCCATTCAGGGTGGCATCCTCCGTGGTGATGTGAAAGAGTTGCTTCTCCTAGATGTTACTCCTCTATCACTTGGCATTGAGACACTGGGAGGTATCTTTACCAGATTGATCAATAGAAATACTACCATTCCCACAAAGAAGAGTCAGGTAAAGCACACAGCAGTTTATGTACAAATTCCTTGTTTTCCTTCATTATGATGGATCATTTCTTGATGTGTTTATCTTAGACAATGAATTGATCCTTCAACTCTTCACTTTACTTTGTCGTGCTAAGATTTCTTTAATATGGGATGAATCAAACCTGCATTTTTTCAGGCTTCCTCATAATTGTTAGTCTTCGAGTTCTCTGTTGGTGCTTCCTAATTGTTGTTGCTTTGTTTTCAGGTATTCTCAACAGCTGCTGACAACCAAACCCAAGTAGGTATTAAAGTATTGCAAGGAGAACGTGAGATGGCTACGGACAACAAGTCCCTTGGTGAGTTCGAGCTTGTGGGTATTCCTCCAGCTCCTAGGGGCATGCCTCAGATAGAAGTCACGTTTGACATTGATGCCAATGGAATTGTCACTGTTTCTGCTAAGGACAAGACCACTGGTAAGGAGCAACAGATTACCATTCGATCATCGGGTGGTTTATCAGATAGTGAGATCGAAAATATGGTTAGGGAGGCCGAGATGCATGCCCAGAAAGACCAAGAAAGGAAGGCTTTGATTGATCTCAAAAACAACGCCGACACCACCACCTACAGTATTGAGAAGAGCGTAAACGAGTACAGGGAAAAAGTTCCAAGTGAAGTGGTGTCAGAAATTGAGTCGGCTGTTTCAGAGTTGAGATCTGCAATGTCCGGGGATGACATTGACGAGATTAAAGCAAAACTTGATGCTGCAAATAAAGCTGTATCAAAGATTGGACAGCACATGACCGGCAGTTCTGGTGATGGTGGTTCATCTGGGGGTGGTCAGGGCGGCGACCAGGCCCCGGAAGCAGCAGAGTACGAGGAGGCGAAGAAGTAGAATTTTGTCATTTGATAAAGCTTTATAGCAGGATAAAAATCTTAATTTTAGCCATTTGAGATTCTAAGTTTATTGAAATTTTGTATTTTTACCACCTTCGGGAAGGTTTGGTTGTATTAGAATTTAGAAATTACTATTTGTGAACCTACTTGCGCAAAAGTGAAACTCTGAGCAGTAGATTTGAAGTTACATTTCGGTGATTTGAATTTGCGGCAGAAGCTTTTATTGCTTAATAAAATCTATACTTTTGGCCTTAGGTACATGTAGAATTTGCGTTGTTTTTTTATCTTTACAAAACTTGCGTGCTGATTGTGCATCTCATCATGTGATCTGCACCATTCACGGGCACTGCTTAAGTACTTTGCCTCAAGGGAAAAGGACCAAGTGGGTTTCTTCAGGGATTTTTCGTGTTGAAGTAGGTTTCTTGAGAATCGAACATGAAATTGTTAAAAATTCTCTCTTTCCACCGTTACTCGTGTTCTCTTTATTTTCTTTCAGATGTAAATTAGGAGTGAAAGTTGGGTAAGATCAAAGAAGGTTACTTTTACAACTTTTTTCTATTTATTTCATTTTCATTATTATAGGCATACTGTATTCTCAATATTTTCTTCATAATTCGTTAAAGCATTCCCCACACATGAAGAGCAGCAAGCAAGTAAACCGCCAAACGTGCATTTGTCGTCACTTAGATAATTTTTACAAAGACTAGTATGGATGATGAGACAAATGAGAGGCCAACGATTTTGCTTATTGTTTACACTTTCTTGTCTGTGTTCACTTTATCTCAACAACACTAGCAATAAAAGCCAACATAAAACACCAAAATTCCCAACAATTTCAAATATCATTTTCAGACACTGACAGCAAGTAAAATCATCATTGAACAGAATTTCCTAGAATGCTAATGATCTTAAGACAAGTGGAAAAAAATCATTGACTGCTATTTATGAAATAAACTGTACAAGAACCTCATTAGCTCTCTGCACTTCCCAACCCTATTTGGGAAACACCGAACTTCATAACTAAACTGTGACCTTCATAACTAAACTGTGACCTTTATAATGCAACAATCCAATTTTTTTCAAGGACTTGGGATGCGTGAAACTGATAAATCAATAAGCCTCACCCAGTAAAGTTCATTGATATCTTCTTTCTATAATGAAAGCCGACTTCGATTCTCGAATAATCCACGTCGATTGCCCAATCTTTTTATCTGTTTGTGGATATCCCTATCCAAACTTCCATTTTCCTCATTCCCATACAAAATCTGCAACCAACAAGAATGAGCTATCTTCGCAAATCTCTGAAAGATTAGTTTTAATTTTCAGCCCATCACCATATACAAAGAGACAGAGTAATGAGAGGAGATTATGAAAACCACAATGATGTATATATACCTCAACAATAAACATTCTAATGTACACAAACAACACTAAGGTGAAGGCGCAATCTTTCAAATCCCAAGCCAGTTAATTTTTAGCAGTATGCTTAAACAAAATGTCAGGACTGCGCATCATCAGCATCATCAGAGTCACTACCAGAGGAACTCCCTGAATCAGAATCTGTAAAAAGAAAGCTCAAACTAATGAGCACTCCATGAACAATGTCTTTTGATACCGGAATTCCAAGGAAAAAATTCCTCAACACAATGTAGAAACGCAAGAATCAGTACCACTGGAAGATGAGGAACCACTACTCGAGCTGCTGGAGCTGCTGGAACTACTAATAGCATTGCCATGATCGTGGTCTTGATCATGACCTACTCCTCCACCTCCTTCGTCCTTCTCAATCTCCACAGGAGGAAAGTTTGTAGCAGGCATATCATCATCAATGTCCACATCCTCATCATCATTCTTTTTAGGCCTCCTTTCCAACTCATTCCCCTTGCCCATTGCCCCCTAAAATATATAAACAGCACGTTAGTAAACTTCAACAGTTACACAAATGCAAATCAGGAAAGGCAATAAAATAATATATCCAGGCCACTCAAATACCAAATCAAATATGAAACAACCATTACCGTATCAGCCTCAGCAATGGGAGTAGAGGGAGCAGCAGGTAAATTGTTGTTCATCAAAGCTTGCCGCTTTGTCTTACTCACCATCTTCTTCCAGTTAGTCACAAACCGATCAAGTTCCCAAAGAGTCTCAGTATCAAGGGCCTCAATATCGAGCTCAATTTCATCGCCATCTTGTGCCAAATGTTCATTCCTCTTCCTAATAATCTGAACCAATTGTGGCATTTTCTCCTGAGGCAAACTCTGCAACCCAAGCCCAAGCTTATGCTTTTCTTCCATACTCATATCCCTCTTATTTAGATCCTTCGCCCTGGGCTTTGGCTGCTTCACTGTTGACCCTCTTCCAACTTTCTCTTCATTTACAGACGGGGGAGCTCTCACAGGAGAAGGGGTTTCCTCCTGCATCGGCTGATCAATAGGCGGAGGAGGTTGATATGAAGGCGTCGAAGAACTCGAATGTGTATGCATTGGTGCTTTCTCAGGTTTCTTCGACATTTGAGGAACTGGGACTGGACTAGCCATTGGTTTTCTTTTCTTCCCCATCCCCGAGGATGCAATAATCTGATTGTGATTATCCCATGAACTCCCTTGCAATTCTTCATTAGCCAAAAATTGCACTTCATCATTAACCCGAAATGCTTGAAATTCTCGTTCTCTACTTTGCATATTACTGAGCTCAATCTTTTCTTGAATCGGCCTAAACAATTCCTCAAACCGTGCTAACAGCTGCTCAGCCATACCGTGCACCTGATCAGTCTTGGGGTTATACAACAGAGCATTCTTAAAAGTCAGTCTCACGTCTTTTGCGAACTCAACCGGCGAAGGATACAAATCCTTGGCAAGAATTGACTTTACCGTCCCAAGATCCATAGGCTGCTTCACAATCTGATGATAATCGAGGAGGCCCAAGGCCGCCGCATCAACAGGTGCATTGAAAATCCACCCATTCTTGTGCTTCATTAGTTTAGTCAAAATCTGCTTGCACTCTTTCAACATATCCTGGTAATTAACAACGGGCTCCATACCAAAATTTCCATTATCCAATCCACCGGACAATCTCTCAGGGTCCTTATTAGACACGAATGAAGCTCCAGGCCGCTTGTTGCCCGGCAATTTCTTTGATTTCCCACGAGATTTCGGATGGTTGTTGGTGTTGAATTGACCCGAATCCATTTGGGCACGGAAGCCTCGGATCTGTTCAAGCTCTGCAGCCAAGCGTCTGCGGAGCTTGAGGAGCTCGGATTTGGTGTACGATGAGACATTGTAGGTCAAATATTCGCCATGATTGAATACGCTACGGCTTGTCGATGTCTGGTTGAAGGAGTACGCATCGTCGGAGGCCGTCTGCGTGACGACAGGGGAATCATTATTATAACGTCCGGCGGCGCCTCCGTTGGTGGCTACTTGGTGGAATTGCTTTTGCTTTTTCTTCGGGTTAGAATTAGGGTTAGGGTTTGCATTTAGGCGAGAATTGGAGCTCGGAATCTTCTTCCCCATGTGGACCCAGCTAGATTCATTCTGACTAGCAAACAAAGCTGACGCCATAACTGCAACGGCGCAGCTCAGCTCCGGCAAATCTCCGACAAAATATATCCAAAAACATGTATAATCTTATTCAATTAGAAAACGCCTCAAAAGCCAAGCGGTCACCGGAATCTTCGAACTTTAAAAACTCCGATAGCCAATCGCCGGCCGTTAATCGGATAAAAAACGGGTACGGACAAACGTGCGTTTGAAGAGAGGGGTTTGGGGGATTGAGCGAGTATTAGGAGTGGAATCGCAGGCTTCTTAAAGGCGGTGAGATCTGCCCAGATAAATTCGGGCAGTCTATGGACCGTTGATTTCCTAGGGATAAATGATCGATGGGTGGAAATCAATTTGTTTGCAGGTTGACCAGGACGTCTTTCATTGACGGTTATGATGTGCACACTGTATGCGTGAAATAATCTGAAGCGTCCGATTATACAGTAGGGGAATGTTGCGTTTAGGTTTGGAGTGAATTTGGGTCGCATGTGTAGCGAATTTAGATTTTTGATTTGAGTATGGTCCCCACATAATAGCTCACGTGTCAGTTAGATTGTTTTTCCACACAATTTAATTACAATTAACGTCCTTAATCTTTCAATATTATAGCAATCACATCTCCAACTTTTTTTATCGTATTTTTATCTTCAACTTTTCATTAATTAGCACGTCTTATATCTGATAATAATTTTCATTCAAAACATTTGTTGATAATTCGTAAAAAGACTTAGTTACCCATCATATTTTTTTAAAAAATTAAATACAAAAATACGACAATTTTTTTTTCTTTATTTCAAAACACAAACAAAATATCATGACAGAACTATCATGACAGAAACCATCATTAAAGATGAAATATGTTAATTAAAAAAATTGAATATAAGAATCTAACAAAAACATAATTGCTACAATGAACAAATGTTGATGATTTTAAATACAATTAAAATATGGTGCATTTAATACAAATTGTAGTACCAATTCTTTCTGTCAATTGTAGTTGGAATTACATTCTTAACCTCATTATTTATAAAAATTATTAAACACTTTAAATTTTTTAATTGCAGGATTTAACTTTGTTATAATATTCATTTGCTGAAATAACCCAAATTGTTGCCACCAAAAACATTCTATGATTAATGTTGAAACACTCTCGTTTTAATACACACGGTGGGCATTGTTATATAATACCAATTGGGACACTTGTCTAATATTCATTAGATGAGTGTAAAATGAGTCATTACACTCATTCAATGAGTATTGAACAAGTGTCTTGGTGGGCATTAGAACAAAACTGAATGTTGATAAGTCTATGTTTATAAAAGAATATCAATTGATTAAAGAAAATTTTAATCTAATTTCTTGACAAATCTTAATTAAATATTAATATCGTTATAATGTATAATCTTAAAGATTAGTAAAACGACTATGAATGAGAAAGTCAGTTAAAAGAATGTGCCATGCACGTTAATGAAATGAAACTCGACTAAAAATGCCTCCTCTTGGTATTTAATTCTAGAGCTTGAGGATCAATGTCATTCACTTATTCGTTGATGACAATTTTTGTAGTCATTGATGAAGGAACCTATCGAGCCACTTGATGAGTAAATATTTTAGAATTTTATGACAATGTATATATATAATTAAGGTGTCAAATGACATGAGTAAGAACATCTCATATGCACTATGTCTATTACTTTTTAGACGTGTCATATAAATATAGGTAGACGAAGTTATAAAAAAATCTTCTCCAATGCATACTGACCAAGACTCCGTCTAGCTGATTTGACACAACAAAAATAGAATATGTCTAGAAGTACGCCTAAATTTAGACGAACTTATAGACGGAGTGATTCAGGAAATTTAAATCAATCTCAACATTTTATTAAAAAAATCCAAATAAGAAAAATAAAAATTGAAGACCTACCAATTTTTTAAAAAAATTAATGCCACATAAACGGTAATATTAGTTTTAGACAGAACTTATTGGAGACGAATTTATAATTTGACCGTATATTCAATAGACGTAGTACCACATGTACTGAAAATCTGTCTATTTTACCTGTTACATAGACTACAATAGATGGACAATAAATGAAGTGCATTGAAAATGCTCTAAGTTTCGTCCTATGATTTTTTTATGTTATTTTATTTTTGAATGTAATTACCTTCTCCATGACACAATTGATTTTGCCCTATGTCACCATTCCAAATTTTCTATAAATAGTAATTCAATAACACTCTTCCAATGTTTACTGGACAAGTGAGCCAAATAAGAATTATCCACTAAAGACATTAGATCATCCCCCATTCAACAACACATAGGACTTTTGGACATAATGATATCGGGTTATACATTTCACATCTTTTGTCATTTAGCTCATTCATTCACGTTATCATCGAAGTTGTTTCCAAAGCTCATCTTCGAGTCTTATTTTCAAGTCATTTGAACAAGAGGAAATGAGACGCACGCCACATATATCGCACTATGATATCTCAAATAGCAGTAACTCAAAAAATTGTAATAATGTCATCAAATTACTATTATAAATTAAAAAGAAAGAATTTCTTGAATATCACTCTAACATATATATAAAATAAGTAAAATATTAAAGACAATAATAGTAGTTTATTATCGAACAATGAACACAAGCGTTCTATTTAAACAAAAATATTTAATTTTAATTAATTAATACTTTCTAGTAATACATTATCTATTTTACCAAATAAACCACCATAAGTTGATAAGCAAAATTTTTGTTCTAAAAGTGGTAACTAAATAAAGTATCAAGGATAATTACATAAAGGACATAATAGGAATTCCATAAAGCTGCGTAAATTACCTCTTTTAGTTTCTTCAACCCCTTAAATATTATTATATAAAATATACAACTGAAATTGAATTGATTGCATATACAGGTGGCGTCACGTTCCAAAAGAACAATCGGCATGAAAGTTCCATAGAAAAAGAGGCAGCCAGGCAGGTTAAAGTGTAAACATTCGCTTCTTGTTTCCAATCGGAAATAGTCGGGTCAACCCGTGATTGAGTGGAGGTTATAATCGGATTTTTTTTGAAGATTTCGGATCAGAAGCTCAACGATGCTATAGATTTGTCGCAGTGGGAATTAATTATATATGCACAACAGAAATTTAAATTAATTATAATTAATGGATCAATTTTAATGTTTAATGTGATTTGTATAAAGCATTGTTACTCATTAGAAAAAACAATTTGTTTAAACTTGAATTTCTATAAACAATAATTCAAATATCGATCAACTACAATTGTCCAAATATCTAGCCCTAGCATTAATTTACACAGACGAAGAAGATAAAAAAATATGTATTCCCAATATAAAAAGAGGGGGGCGGCTACTATGCTAGTTAGGGTTAAGAGATAGTATTTCATGTACTAGCTCATTTCGGTGATTCCTCAATCATAACATATGTATAAATATACTTCTAATTGGCAAACCCGTTAATCCTAACTTAGGCCCACAAGCTAAACTAATTTAATGATGGATAATATTATTCAATTTGTTCAATTTAAAGTGCCAATCCACATAATATCAAATTCACAAGATTGTTAACCTCTAAAATTCTAAAGTATGCGAAAGCATTTTCAAGAGAATCTCAATTTATAAAGAACGTATTTTGCATTTTACATAATATCTATAAATTTATAAAGTAAATTTTTTGAATTACTCTATCATTTTCTTTATTTTTAACACTTCATTTTAAATATTCCAATAAGTATTTATTATTTTTCTTATATTTTATTTTGACATTCTTCCCTCTTAATTATTATATGATTTTCCTTATTAATTTTTTTCTATTTTATTTCGTATATGCTATTTAATTTAATCAATATATGAGTATTGAATATTGAAATTTTTGGAATACATTTAATTATAGAAAATAGATTCAGCTCTTCAAATTTGGAGTCAAACTCATTCTCCATTTTAATTTAAAGAATTTTTTGGAGCATAATTTTAAGTATCGACTCTCTAAATAGAAAACATCTTATGTTTGAAGAGTGTTCTGAAGATCATCTGAATGACCTTAAAATTGTCATCCACGGGCCAATTCTTTAATTTACATAATCATTAATATGTTATTTTATTTAATCATTATTTACCTTCATTTCATCATGTATAAGGTGAATAGTCAATTAGCATATGCATTTTTCTTTTGTAGGATGCTAATTTATCTCTCAATGCAAATTTGTAAATGATTTTTTTGCACAAATGGTCCCTATCTTTTGTATTTATTGTGAGTTGAAGACTTAACATTTTATTTTTGGCAATTTAGCCCATATTTCAAACGTTTTTTGCGACAATGGTCCTTTTCGTCCAATTCCATCATATTTAGGTAGTTCAACGCGTGAATTACTAATACTTCATTTATTGAGGATATTTCTGTCATTCTACTTCATTTCACTCTTTCCCGCATATGTTGGTTGCTGACTTTTCCTATATGTGTGTGTGTGTGTGTGTGTGTGAGACTTGTTTTGCCAAAAAAAAAAAGAAGAAAAATAAGAAGAAGAAGATATATACATATACATGTCCAGGAAGAAGAAAAAGAACATATGAAGAACCTTTTTATTTTGACATCTCTCTTCTTGATTTCTTCATTGTCAATAGAACAGACACATTTTGTATTTACTACTGTCTTGTTTTAATTTTTTGAGTTTTTTGATTGCTGTGAGTATTGTAAGTGTTTCAATTTGGTGTAATTTGCATATATTAAGCAAATTGCAGTATGTTCATTGTCATTGTGAATTTTTTTGTTGATTATAATGTGTTGCTTATTTCAGCCAAATTATTTTGGTTTGCTTCAATATGGGGACCAATCCTGTCAAAAAATGTAATACAATAAGGACCATATGTGTCAAACAAACCCAATTATTAAGACCATCTATGTCACAATATATAAGTTAATGATCAATCATGCCAAATATTCCAAAAGATAGGGACCAAACGTGCCAAAAACCAAAAACTATTTTTTCCATTTTGAGATCTTCAACCATACAGGAACTGAAAAATTAATTTTGAACACCAAAAGCTTTTTCCTACAATCTACATAGTTCACTATCCAATCCTACGATTATTAAAATAAGACAATAGTAAATACAAAATGTGTTTGTTCCATTGACAATGAAGAAATCAAGAAGAGAGATGTCAAAACAAAAAGGTTCTTCATATCTTCTTTTTCTTCTTAAGACATGTATATGTATATATCTTCTTCTTCTTCTTTTTCTAGCAAAACAAGTCTCCCACAACTACATATATACGCGCGCCCGCCCACGAACACACACACACACACACACACACAAATATATATATATATATATATATATATATATATATATATATAGGAAAAGTCAGCAACCAACAAATACAGTAAAGAGTTAAATGAAGTGGAAATGGTAGAAATATCCTCAAGAAATGAAGTGTTTATAATTCACGTGTTGAACTACCGTTTAAACATGCCATAATTGGACGGAAATGATCATTATCGTCAAAAACGTGTGAAATAAGGGCTAAACTGTCAAAAATAAAACAATAGGTCTTCAACCTGCAGTAAGTACAAAAGATAGGGACCATTTGTGCAAAACAACCATTTATAAATTCAGCCATTAACATAAAAAAAACACTTATCAGACGTTTAATTGTTCGGAGATGGCAACGCGAAGATAGAAACTTTATGGATGACCACCTCTCTTTCATGTCAACTGATGACATCATTTAGTCCTTTCGTCTCCTCGATACGAAATCTAAATCCTCATAAAATTTCTTTAAATTAAAATTAAAATAATATAAGTATGTTTGATTTTATGAATGTCTTTAAATTCTAAATAATCAAATTCTTCGGTCTCAACTTGGACAAAAATGATAAATTAATAATTTGGTAAATTGATAAGATAATACTTTTTTTTAAAATGTCTGTGTAAATCTGCGGTTCCAATCATACTATAAATCAATAATTTGCCAAAAAGTATAAATATAATTAACTATGACATTCCCACGTCAATGAATACTATTTATGAAATAAGTCAATACATACTTTGATCCATGTATTGATTAATGTCTTTTTAGTTCATCAATGTTCATTAATTTAGCATTGAATTGTTCAATATCTCTTTAATTGATCGGTGTTCATTAATTGGTTAGTTAGTAGAAAGTATTAACATGAAATTATACACACACTCTACAAATTAATACATTATTATTAATTTATCGATAAAATAACAACTTTTTTTAGTTAATAATTTTGTTTGATCTCAACGCTATTAATTTATAGAAGATATATTGTATTCAACATTTTATAGTGCCAATTGGTTCAAGTCTCGACATTTGAAATAACTTCAAGCGTAAAACGAATATGCTTTGAACTATTTTTCCACAAGCATTAGCTGAACTTATTCATTTCAATTTTATTTTCTATCACTACATCAAATATCCATTCCATACTATCAACAATAGTTGGTACGTAATGGTGATGTATCCAAATCGCAAGCGTTTAATAAAACAAAAATTGTTGGACGAAGATATAAAGAATATCTCGTAACATCGTTACAAGATCATGTGCAACGCATGCAATACATATACTAGTAAGATAAAAAAATTATTGAATTTTGAAGTGTAGTTAATGAATTAATAAGATTGATGGATGTCGTATTAGAGCATCTTAAGATACTCTTTATTTATAAAGATCATCTTTAGCATTTTAGAAAGCATCTATAAATTTAGAGATTTCAACAACTTTTTTATCTATAACACTTTATTTTATTTCTCCCAATAAATATTTATTATTTTTTCATTTATTTTCTTTTTACATGCTTCCTTCTTAATTATTATATGATTTTCCTTCATTTATTTTATTTTATTTTATATACACTATTTAATTTAATAATTATATAGACTATTGAAAATTGAAATTTATTGAATGCATTTAATTATAGAGAATTTGGAGAGCCAATATCACTCTCTATCTTAAAAAATTAATTTAAAAAATCTTCTGGAGGATAATTTTAGATTCGGTTATTTAAAATATAGAGCATATTATATTTAAAAGTGTCTCTTAGAAATGCTCTTATTGTATACAAATTCAATATATTAAAAATGTTAGTAGCATTAGAATTTTAGTTGTTAAATTTTAATTTCATTAATTACAATATACCATATGGAATTTGAGGAGACAATTCACTTTTAATGGGTGCAATTTTTTTATTTTTTTTATAGTCAAATATTACTAATTGAAGGAAGAATCAAGAATTATAAAATATAACGAGGGCATTACCATCCAATTATGTTTTTGAGCATTGAGACTATGATATATAATATAGTATAGATTTAGTATTTCTTCTTGTAAATTCTCAATTAATTTTTAAAATACAACAAATTTTACGACTTCGAAGACCTAGCACGGCTTAAATCGAAAGTTCTGATATTTAATCGGAAACGAAGTTGTCAATGGAATTGTGTAATTTGATAGTGAAGAACCATACTCCATTTTCAAAGAAAATTGTGCACAACTGAAGTCGATATTATTTAGATCATCTAGGGTGTTTAGTTCATAACTCAATGCCATTCTCGTCGTTGCGTTATTCCTCCCTAAATAATATTTTGTATTTTAAATATAATTTGCTAAGAACATGGAAATACAATAAGTAGAATATTTGGGCAACAAAATTATTGAAGAGGCTATATTTGGACAACTATGTCCAACCGCGACATACTCCTAATTAAATTTGAGTAAGACCCGATTTAAAACACAAATGTTAGTCGAATCTCAATATCAATTTCCACAAAATCTATAAACAGGTGAATTGGCCAAGTTTCTTCACTAACATAGAAGTAAATATCCTTTTAGCTCAATTTAACCAATAAGAGCTCGACAGTTAACTAAAAGAAATGATAGAGTTTGCTATGGGTTTAACCAAAATTTGGATCAAACATGGCCCAATCTATTATTTGATCGCCAAAAATCTGACCCAATTTTTGAAGAAGATTGCATGGATTTGCCACTCGTGCTAACTATTGGAGTCGATGTTAATCGAATTGCTTAGTGTGTTTAGGTCAGAGCTCAATGCCATTCTTGTCGTTGTGCCATTCCTCTCTAAATGCCAAAATAATGATTTAGAAACCCCGAAATCTATTTTCCCCGCCTTCTACCGCTTAATTTCGGCTTCTTTTAACCCCGCTTTCTAATCCCAATCATTTTTTAATGAATCAATTTATTTGCTTTTCAATGATTTTCATCAGAAAATATATAGTAAATGTAATTGAAAGATTCCGATGAATGGTGTATAAATATATGACTCTTTTAATAAAACGTTATAAATATAACTTGTGGATCTCAAGTCCTGACTTGTTCTTCACATGAGTTTAATATCGTGACTTGCTTCAAACACTTGTAGTTTGATTAACTCTAACTAGTTCCAAGTTCTTGTATATTGGTTACAAATGAGGCTCCATTGGCATTTTATAGTTAATCTTTTTTATAATGGATAGTGGAGATCTATTTTATTTGATCTTAAACTAGGTATTAACTTTCTAGATTATTCTTTTTAGATATTTATAAAGAGTATTCTACAAGTTCTTTCAACCTTCTCAATTGGAACATCTTAGAATGCAAGACTCCTCTACTTTCCTCAACATTGAAGATAGTTCATTCAAGTGCCTTTTGAAGATTACTCTAGACTTGGACTGTAACGCTCGCCTGTCTATTTACATGATTATTGCATCATAAGATGACGTGTGTCATAATATTACATTTTATTTCAAATTCATAAATTATTATTCTTTAAACAAATTATGTTTTTGAAATGAAATGTGCCGGGGAGAGCAATCAACATGACTAGTAAATTTATTTATATATACATATAATTCTATTAAATTATATGTAAATCAAATTATATATTTATTGTATGCTTACGTTTAGACCTCTCTTAAATTGAACTTAGACATCACGTTAGATGCAAAATTTATGTAAATTAATAGAGGAATGCTATTCATAGTTGTAGTAGTGAGCCAATGTGATTCAATTGGAGTAATTATTTATTTTAATTGAGTAATTTTATTTATAGTTATCAACTATAAATAATTACTCAAATTGAGTAATGCCTGTTGTAACATAAAATAAAAATTTAAACATTCAAATTAATTTGATTTAATTTTTAGTTTTACTTTTAATTTTCAGTTTTTAAACAAATTTAAAACTCCTTAATTTCATGATTAAAACCAATTTGAATGACATAAATTTTTATCACAGTGGGGGTTGAACTTTCTACTATAAAAAGAGTGTATAGTTTCATGTTTTAGACATATCACAAGACAACAAAATTAAAACAACACTCTCTACACTATACTTATTTTTTTGTTTTTGACAACTAGTTAAAATGCTCGTTCTTATCTCTCTTTAGTCGTACCCATAGAAGAAGAATCGGCTATGAGCTAAAGAGTTTTATCTTGTAGCTGTACAGTGTTGACAATACCCACACGAAAGGGAGGCCAATCGACTTTAGGACACACTACAAGAAAAACAGTTAATTGCAACGGGCAGAAAACGTTGCGAAAGACATTTCGCAACGTTCACGCGCACGTTGCGGCCATCGATGTTGCCGAAAACTCTATCTCTACGGCAACGTTCATTGACCGTTGTCATATCTTTTTTAACAACGTTATTTGACCGTTGTCGTATCTGTTTTTAACAACGTTCATTGACCGTTGTCGTATCTGTTTTTAACAACGTTCATTGACCGTTGTCGTATCTGTTTTTAACAACGTTCATTTGACCGTTGTCGTATTTTTTTTAACAACGTTCTTTTGACCGTTGTTGTTATTATTTTTTGGCAACAATCATGCGCACGTTGTCTTTTCTTGATATTTTTTTTTTTTAATATTTCTGACAAGATGTAATTACCTACATGTATCAATAAATATAAAACTAAAATCTACACCACACCACATCAACGCTGAAATGAAATATGAACAAGGTTGAAACAAATTAAATATATTATAAAATACAAAAATTTGTATTCATACATTTATAGCCAAGAAGTTTCTTGGAACACGAAAGTTCGAACAAAAATCTAACAAAATACACGTGTAATTGACGTTTCCCTTCACTAAGACGTCCACTTTTGAAAGATGCTTCAATTTATACAATTTGGCCGGCTGCAAGTGCAAGAAATAAGTTCAATATCAGTTAATAGCATGGATTGCTTTGGAACTGCTCTCAAGGCAAAGTGCTCATAAAAAGAGCTCGGTGAGTAAAATCAGAAAAGTGCCACAAATATATAGTCAATTCCAGTACTCATTGTAAATTGAGGCATTAAGTAGCTACTTCTCGATGAATTTGAATCTAGAACTCAACGCATGGATACTTTAAGATCATTATGAATAAGATCAAAGGCCACAAGAAATTTTAAGGTCAAGCAACATACTTAAATAATTTCCTGACCTTAATAACACTTCCAAGGAATATCTTACTTCTGCACACAGCATTTACTAGTTTATTCCAAAAATAGCCGGAGCAAGGGGGCTCATAATTTTAAGGAAACAAATCAGGCAACGAGCAACAAATTAATAAGAGGCATGTAGAAAGTTTATGAAACATCATGTGCCAACAGAGTGGCGTGAACATCAACCCAAAGACAATTCACATGAGAAAACGAGGTCCGCATGGGTAGAATAACATAAAATGGTAAACGAAATCATGTGTTAGATCAAAAAAGTTCAGATGGCTTACCCCTCGTCTAAAAATGAATCTTTCAATGAACCTCCAGGTTTCTTAATGATCTGAATGGACTCCAGATTTGTGCTGCCCTGTCATTCCCAACCAACGAATTAGATAAATTACTGGGAACACTAACCAGCAAAGTGAATGATTCAAACTGAAGGCCTCAGAAGCTAAAACCATTATCATATTGCAGATCCTAGATAACAAACTCAGAAGTCTATTACTACTAAGAACAATAAAACATCAAGAAGTTCCAAAGAATCAACATGCAGTATTACTAAGCTAAAATGGAAGCTTAATTTCTCATTGCCAGTGTCTCTACTGTCTCATTCATTAAGATAAACTCAAACACATTTTAAACACCTACCACACATGAAGTCAAGCAAGGTGACAAGTTACATGATCAGTGCCATTCATTGTCAGGTACATTTTCCTTCACATCTCTGAGTTTGATCAAGGTGACAAGTTACATGATCAGTGCCATAATGCATCTTTCAGTGACACGGAAATAGAGGAATAGGAGAATTCTAGTGGAAAGATGATTCTGAACAGAAACTAAATATTGGAATTTTCTAACAACTTCTGCTATCGGGAATTGGGAGGGGGTTGCAAACATTTCCCAGAGAGTTTTTGGTTCTGTTGGAAGTATGCATCATAGAGTTCTTTGCACGTGTGCTTGCAGCCGCCTGGTTCCCATTTCATTCAGTTTATTATACTTACCAAATAAACAAATAAATAACCATCTGATCTTTACTAAAAATTTCCCAGTATTATTCATATCAGAAAAAATAAAGAATCTTACAGCTAAGATGAGGCCTATATCATTTTTCTGTACGTCACCTACTTGTTTTTCCAAATGGTGAACATGAACCAGGATGAGAGCTAAAATATATTTTGATAGTACTACTTTGTATATGCCACTTTAGTCTGGACTGAATTCCCTGCTTGTTTAGCTTCTTTGCTCAACTTTCTAAGCATAACATAAACTTTTAAGTTATACAGAAATTTCTAATTCTTAATTAGTAAACAAAAAATTAAACCAAAAATGTAAAGAGCACACCTTATACCAGACTCTTGATTGCATGAGCCCCTAGCCGAGAAAATTTAGAAATGAACATAATCCGCCCAACCCTGCAGCCTCAACATGCCAAAAAAAGGGGGGAGGGGGATACTAATGAGTAAGGCAGAACAAGCCACATTGAGTCATACATTAAGTGTTCAAACTCTACAAATTTTTAGCCCATGCTTAACCTCATGAATCATTAATACGCGCAACATTGACAGAAAAAATGCCCCATTGCTAAAATGGAAGCCAATAAGCTAAAATGGAAGCTTAATTTGAATAGAAATTATTGATCAAATTACTCCAACTTTGAGTAGTTTAAGACGTAAATATCGATATGCAAGTGCAACTGGCTAAAGCAGTGTGATGCACTTAGTAGTTAACAAACAGTTTTTCTCTTTTTAGAAATAAAAGACTTCCATACATCTGAACAAGGGTGGATACCAAGGCACTAAACTAATTATATTTAATTTAGTATGTGGCTATATCCTAATCTCATTCTTATGAAGCCTGCCTTAGCTTTCAATTTAGAAAGCCCACTTTGGCTTCCAATAGATTGTTAAACAACCCTAGTTGAAACTACGAGAACCGAGGTTGGGGAATTTGAAATTAAGCATACTAATATGAACCATTATGCACAATCACTATCTGAGCACGGGAAATCAAGTACAAGCATACCTCAAATTTTGCAGTCCCCACCAGAAACAGTATAAGAACTTTTGGGGAAAATCCGTTGATTCCACAACACCAGACTGAAGAGCATCCAGGAATATCCCAAAATCAAAAAGTGTCTTATTTGCGTTCTCTATGGGACAGGATTCATTCAGAAACTTTTTGTATACAGTGTGATCGCCCTCGCAATACAATGCAGAATTTCTACAAGCAGATTGATCCCCACAAGCTTCCTGCCAGCAGGTAGTTTCACGTTCTATTGCAAACAAGTACCAAATGGCTCCGAGTACCTAAATGAGTGGCAAAAGCCCAATGATCCAAGAAACATTAACAATATGAAGCATCTCTTCAATCAGATTGATTTCCACAAGCACTTTATCAGCAGAACCAAATAGGATATGGTCATCACAAATAACTTGCATATGACAATATTAAAGTGCAAAATGCACTGAATTTGAAAGCTTCAAATGTACCTGCGATAGCATACAGAGCAGTGTATCTGGCCTTCCATTCCTCATACAATTTTGATGATCTTCAATCGTAGAGCAGGTAGCATTTGTGTAAAATGGACCAGTGGGATCCCGAACCCAATTTCCTACAAATACATTGCATTTTTCTGCAACCCCAAAAGCAAAGCAAACCCGTATAAGTATTGAATCAACCCAGTGAAATGACAGCTTTTGGTCCCATAACAAAATGGCTAACATTAGAACATCACAAGGCACATTAATTTGGAGACAGACTACATCAATCCTTTTTTAGCCAATATGTACAGTTAAGAACTGAAAATATCACTCCAGCCCACCAATTGAACAAGCCGAAAATTTCACATCCAAACACTATAAATACAGAAATATTTTTCTTTTAAGTAAAAAGCCGAAAGTATGAAACTAGCTCACCTTTCCATAAGATTCACAGCATCTCCAACCAGAAGCATTCAGGTGGAACATTTCGCAAAATTTCCCCTCCTCGTACACATGCAATTACATCAAGTGTGACAGCAAGTAACAAAAAGGCTAAAATCCAATTGAATAAATCCAATTGAACATTATGATATTCCCCAATTGTTTGCCACTTTTCCAGCTTCAACAGAATCTTCTTCACCACTTTTTATCTTGGGCCTAGTACCATTTTCAATATCTCCATTAAACCAGTTCTTTTTCATGCGTAATGGATGACCCAAGGGGAGAAATCTTCTATGTCCCATATATGCAAACTTCCTACCATGTGTCAACCATTGTGAACATGTATCTTCACGATAAATAGGGCATGCAATTTTTTCCTTCGTGGGCCATCCAGATACATTACCATATGCAGGAAAGTCATGTATTGTCCACATCAAAATAGCCTTTAAGTTGAATGTAGACTTGGTAACTGCATCATACATCTTAACCCCATCTCCCCATAACAATGATAAGTCATCTACAAGTGGTTCCAAATAAACATCTATGTCATTTCCTGGTTGTTTTGGTCCCGGGATTAATAAACTCAACATCAAACTTTCTTTCGACATGCATAACGAGGGAGGCAAGTTATATATAGTTAAGATTACTGACCAACAACTATATCTAGAGCTTAGATCTTTGAAAGGATTAAATCCATCAGTAGCAAGACCAAATCTGATATTTCGAGAATCTGAGGCAAAATGTGGCCACCTCCGATTTATCATTTCCCATCTCAAAGAATCCACTGGATGCCTCATTTTACCATCTTGACTTTTATGGCTTGAGTGCCATCTAAGTTGAGTTGCCATATCATCTATTCCAAACATCCGCCTAAGTCTTGGTATTATTGGAAAATAACGTAAGACTTTTGCTGGGATTCCTTTCTGAATTTTCTTACTCCGTTGGTTAACTTTCCATCTTGAGTATCCACACTTTGGACATATTTCGGCATTCACAAGCTCATTTCTATATAGACAACAATCATTCAGGCATGCATGTATTTTGTCATATCCAAGATCAAATGTGTTGACAACCTTTTTTATCTCATAAAATGAGCTAGGTAGTGTGTTATTTTCTGGCAGCATGTCACGAAAAATAGTTATGAGTTCATCAAAACCAGCATCAGATAAACCATGTGTAGCTTTGTGCTTCAACAAAGCAACTGAAGCTGACATCTTTGTATACACACTACAACCTGGATATAAAGGAATTTCAAAATCACGAAGTAATTTTTCAATCTCCTCCTCTCTTCCATCAGGAGGGTTTTCATCTAGTTTGTCGTGTTGCACATAGAAGTCCTTAAACATTCTATATGAGTCAGGCATTTCTACATCTACTATATTTGATTCACTTGGACGTTCTCCATGAAATACCCAAGTAGTGTATGTAGGATCCATACCCTTAATGACCAAATGTTCATACACTATATCAAAGTGGTGATGCTTTAGATTTCTACACTTAACACAAGGACATCCTATCATTTCTGAATTTAGTTTTTCATGAGCTAGATCAACAAAATTCCGTGCACCATCTCTATATTATTCTGAAAATCTGCAAACAAATGTTATGATCAATAATACATGAAGATGTATAAATTATTTAGGATGAAATTAATGATATCTAATTTTTAAAAATAACCTTGATAAGTGCACCCATTCCTTGTCCATTATAAGCAATGTATGGTCCAATGGCACTGAAATTTCAAGATGCGTAGAAAAAATTTGACTTAGTGAACACTTAAAGGCTCACAAAGCTAAACAATGAAGGATTCGAGAAAGAGAAATGGAAAAGAATATTAGCAAGAAGTTGTTGTATTAATGTGCACATATTAGCTAGGTAGTGGAATTTTGAATTCCAATTTTTCAGTTCATTGAAAATATTTGAAAAATCAAGTACCTCTAAATTGAAAAGAAGTAATGAAATAATCAAAATTGATGCTTTGATGGAACCAATGTATCTAATCAGAAAAACACAAAGCAAACACACAGATTATAGTGGTTCCTCAATGAAATAGCTACGTCCACTTGCCTTACATACAATGTGCATCAACTTGACTAGACTAGCAGTGAAACAAGAATATTTCAGACTCATAAACCTCAAATTTGTGGCTTAAAACTGAAGAAAACTATTGGGTTGGAAGGGGTTTAGAAGGATGATGGATCGGATCCGCTTTGAGTCGATTGGATACCTCTAGTCATTTTCTACCAACTCCTTTTACAGCTCGAAATTCCATATCTTTCTTTATTGGCCTATTCGAGTAGGTTTAAAATTAATATATTTTTTCTTTGGCAAGTTTTTGAGAAAATACTTTTCTGCGACATATAAAAAATATCATTTTAACTTGCTTGACTTTGTATACAGTGTTCAACTATAACTCGGCGCTGCACAACGTGGTGGCAGTGAACAAAGGTGGCTACCAAGGTTGCACCACCCCTCGCGGAGCCAAGGTGTACAAGACCGGCAAGGATCAGATCAAACTTGTTAAGGGACAGAATTTCTTCATTTGCAATTTTGCAGGCATAGTAATTATAAATTTCCAAAATCAATGAAGTTAACAGCATACCCCGAAGCAGAAGACATACCAAAATAAATCAAAATGAGCAGCAACTTAAGCTAAACAATAAGCGAACACTTTTCTGGCTATAATTTTTTCTTCTAGGCAGCCCTTTCGCAACTTAAATAGTTGGTGGACGACGTTATGTTGGTGGACGACGTTATGTTATATATGCTAAATTTAACTGGAACTTCCTCCAGAAAAAGCTCAACATAGTGAAGTAAGAAAAGTCCACAATATTACCCAACACAACACAACACACAAGCATAAGGGCTGAATGACTGTTGAGCCCGGCCTACCCAAGACATTTAGACTCAAGCAGTCTGATGCACATTTTCAACTCTACTTTATGGATCTACACAACTAAAAGAAAAGGACACATCAAATTGGAGGGACTTGATTTAAGGGTATTTCATTCGGAGTATTAAATTAGCAGACATAATTCTTTGAACAAATTCATTGTGCATGACATCTAGGAATGAAGTTAGCAGCAGCAACTTTGATAAACTAAAGCAGGGGAATTTAACTTCAATGATATGCAACCGAGGACTTCAATATTTGTGAACATAAATATACAAGTACACCAGCCAATATAGTTTTTATTTATATATAATTGATCCAACACCACTTACAAATAACACATTCTCAATAAGAGTTATCAATATATTGTACAAGATCTATACCTAAGACAATAACTATTGTCACTGACAGCTTTTGTCTGTTCAAATCATTAATTCATATAAGTAATAGGCAACCACTTTCTTGCCACTCTAAAGAAAAAGTCACTCCACTACTCTAAGGTCTGATTTACATGGGCAGCCACTTTCTTGTAATAGCTTTTATTGCTACATGAAAGTTCTTATCCCCTGTTAATTCTAGATCATTTGACATTTCCTACCCCTAATGTACATAGACTAAACCTTTGTTCCCTTATTCATGTTGCAAGCACACATATAGGAATATATCACATTTCAGAATCCAAAATGCAACAAGTTGTATCACTAAATGATGGCTATCCTTGACACATTAGAAAAGTTTCAGGTTATGATCCAAAACTCAACAACACATAAGGTACATTATAAAATAACAAAATAAAAGAATAAATTAACAACATTCAAAACCTACAAACTCAAAAACTTCTGAAAACTAGGGTATTATGTTAAGCTTCTAACATAAAATCAGATTATAGTAATCTATATCCAAATTTTCAATTGATTAGCAAAATTGGAGAAAAGTGATGGAAGCTCCACTAAGTAATTCAACCCACATATAAACCCAAAGTTAAGACCAAGCATATAAAGAGTTTGATTACCTGTATCAGATTTACGATGCTCCAAAGTATCACCAATAATATAGGTCTGAGTCGATAAATCTGGCAATAGATTGACAATGCTCAAAAGCTTACTCTTCTTCCTAACCCTAGCATTGAAAACATAATTAAAATAAGGTTTGACATATGATACAGAGAAACAAAGGAAACAACCGGTTAAATTTACATTCAATTTCACATCTGATACAGAGAAAGAAAGGGAACGACTCGTTCAATTTTACAATCAAACTCACCGATGATATGGAGAAAGAAATCGACGGGTTCAATTGCTGGCTGAGTTTCACAGATTTTCCAGAGAAAGAAATGAATAGAAACAAAGGTTTTCAATTTGATTTAGGTTGGAGGCAAGAAAATTGTTTTCGCGGGTTCAATTTCACGCGTTAAATGAATGGGTCAATGTTTTAACAACGTTCGGAAAACGTTGCAAAATAGTTATTTTTGGCAACAGACATTCAATGTTGCAAAATATCCATTTTTAACAACGTGCGTGAACGTTGTGAAATATTCTACTTTTTGACAACGGTCTATGCACGTTGTTAAATGTCAAAATGTTTTTTTTTTTTTTTTTGTAACAGACTTTGAACGTTGCTAAAGGAGACATTGGCAACATTCATTAAATATTGTTGCCAAATCTCAATTGTGTTAACCAATGGCAACATACATTTTATGATTGTTGCTGTAAATCATTTTTAGCAACAAGCAATTAATGAATGTTGCTGTTTAGATGTTGTAAAAAACTATTTTTCTTGTAGTGACATCAACTTTTGCAACTCTCTAAGGCCAGCCATTTCTAACTCTATTTATTTATTTTCTGTTAATTATATATTAATTAATTTATTATACAAATCACTTATTTTACAACAATATAAAGTCGTGTAGTGATTTGTGTAGTAAAATTCATATTTAGCTATGTTATAATATTGAAGAATTTTTAATTACATTATTGCATGATCTTTTACATTGTAGAAAACTTACATAATCTTTCTTTTCATTGAAAATATTACACTCCCATAAATATTTTAAGTTGATCACATATTTTATTTTAATATTTTAGTGTTTTTGTTTGAAAAGAAGATATCTTGTTATTAAGTTAATTTTATTGTTTAGTATATAAAAGATAATTGTATAACTAAATAATTTTGTAGACTTGAACATTTTTGTATTGTTCAAGTTGCTAATTTTGTTTACGTTACTTTTTGATTAGATTAAGAAAATAAAATTTGACATGTGTTTAAGTTTTTAATATTTTTCAATTTAGTGTGCTTTAATTTACTAGTAACTCAATTAGGTTTGCACTTAATTGAATTTTTAAATTTCAGTTTCAATTTAATTGCTCATAATATTTTATCACTAAAAATTAATTTAGTCTAATAAAAGTTTTATTTGCACTTATTTACCATTTTGAATTGTTATTTAATTTCATAGTGGACGTTATTGTTTTATTTGAAACTTGAATTTTGATTTAACTAAATATATCACTGGCTTAATCGTGATATTGACAAACTTATATCTATACAGTTATTTCTCTTATTTGCCTTAGTAATTCATAATGTAAGAAATGGCATCTCGTGAAGATACAATTAATACTAAGCCTGAAAACTTTGATGAATTTTTTAAGAGATGGCAAAAATAAATGAAATATTGGTTGATTGTTCTAGGATTAATTTCTGCCATAGAAGAAACTAATGAAGGTGGAGTGTCCACATAATGGTTCAACTCCGAAAAAATTAAATTCCATTGTCATAATCGAATTCTTAGTGCCCTTTCTGATAGGCTTTATGATATTTATCAAAATATTACTCGTTCTAAAGAGCTTTAAAAAACTTTAGAGGATGAATATGGAATTGATGGTGCTGGCATAAATAGGTTTAATGCATCAATCTTTAATAAATATTTTATGGTTGATGGAAAATATATTAATAAACAAATTCATGTATTTCAAGATTTGTTACGACTTGTGAAAGAGAAATGATCAAATTTTAGTGAAGATTATAAAGTGTTATGCCTTATAGATAAACTTCCACCCTCTTGTTCGGACTTTGCTAAAGGTATTAGACATAAGCAATGGATTATGACATTAACCAAGCATTTAATTCTTTGAGAGTAGAAGAATAACATATAAATGTTTTAAGCCAAGGTGATGGGATGAAGGCTAAGGCAAACTTGGTTGAAAATTCTAAAAATTCTATTAATACTTCAAAACAGCTTAAGTCTCAAATTATTAGGTTCGAGAAGAATTTTCACCGTAATAAGAAACTTTTCCAGCCAAAGAATAATTACATTAGGGATGGTAAATGCAAAGGCAAAAGCAAATCAAAGCCATGTTTTGTGTGTGAAAGGACGAATCACGTAGTGCAAGACTGTTACTTCAGGAAAACTAAAGAGTACAAGCCTAAGTTTAAATCTCAAAAAGATCAAGTGAATATGTTGAAAGACGGTGGACCTTCTATTAGGTGTGAATCATTAATCCATTTAGTCAATTTTACTTATAAAAGTAATGATTGGTGGTTTGATTCTGGAGCAAATATCCATATTTGTTTTGATAAAATTTTGTTTAAATCTTATCAGACTTCAAGTCGATAAAGTGTAACTTTGGGAAATGATACGATTGCTCGTGTATTGGGAATTGGAAGAATTAAGCTTAAAATGACTCCTGGAAAGACTTTGATTTTATATCAAGTTCGGCATGTTCTTGAAGTTAGAAAAAATTTAGTTAGTAGATCTTATCTTATTCAAAGAGGTTTTAAGGTTGTAATGGAGTCGAATAAAATTGTAATAACCAATAATGATGTATTATTTGGAAAATGCTATATTAGTGATGGATTGTTTAAGTTGAATGTTGTTGATGAAAATTATCAAAATTCTTCTATTGTTCTTAATATTGAATCAAGTTGTTTGTGGCATAAAAGATTGAGACGTGTTAGTCATAAGAAGATCAAGAGATTAATGGATATAAATTTGATTCAAAAAACTCAAGTTGATAATAGAAAGTGTAAAGTCTGTGTACAAGCTAAACAAACTAAGAAACCTTATAAATCGGTTCAAAGAAATACAAATCTCTTAGAGTTGATTCATAGTGATGTTTGTGATTCAAATAGGTCTCCAACTAGAGTTAGGAATAAGTACTTTGTAATTTTTTATAGATGATTATTCTAAGTATTGTTATGTTTATCTATTCAAGACTAAAGATGAAGTCTTTGATAAGTTCAAAATCTATAAAGCTGAGATTGAAAATCAATTAGAGAGTAAGATAAAAGTCTTAAGATCTGATAGAGAATGAGAGTATACTGCTTATGGTCTTAATGTTTTTTGTGAAGATAATGGTATAATACATGAAGTTACACTTCCTTATTCATCGCAATCTAATGGGGTTGTTGAAAGAAATAATAGAATTTTAATGGACATGGTTAATGCTATGTTAATAAATTCTAGAGCACCGGAGAATTTATGGGGTAAAGCTGTTCTAGCTTCTTGTTATATATTGAATCGGGTGATTATTAAGAACAATGTTAAAACTCCATATGAGTTATGAAAAAAGAGGTTTCCTAAGTTATGTTTCATCAAAGTATAAGGGTGCTTAGCTAAAGTTATTATACCTGATCTTAAAAAGAAGAAAATATGACCAAAAACTGTAGATGCTGTCTTTATAGGATATGCTCAAAATAGTACTGCGAATCGATTTTTAATTGTAAATTCTGAAGTTAGTAGTATTTCGAACAATATTATTATAGAAGCTAATGATGCTACCTATTTTTAAGATGTTTTTTCTTTTAAGACCAGGATTCCAAGTGAACCCTCTACATCTAGGAATGTGATTCTAAATAGTACTCTATCTAGTTTATCTTTAGAAACTGAACCTGAACTTAGGAGAAGTAAAAGGAGTAGAACGAAGAAATTTTTTGTAGAAGAATTCTTCACATATTTAGTTGAAGGTGAACCTAAAACTTATAAATATGCTATGTCATCTATAGATGCACCTTATTGGAAAGAAGCTATCAATGATGAATATGAGTCAATTATATAAAATAATACTTGAGTTTTGTGTGATTTACCTCAAGGAAGAAATGCTATAGGATGTAAGTGGATATTCAAGAAGATGTTGAAACCTGATGGTAATATTGATAAATATAAAGCTAGGTTAGTAGCAAAGGATTCACTCAAAGTGAAGGAGTTGATTATTTTGATACATATTCTCCTGTTACCAGAATAACTACTATTAAGACTATGTTAGTATTAACTACTGTTCATAAGTTGATCATTCATCAAATGAATGTTAAGACTTCATTTCTGAATGGTGTCTTAAACGAAGAAATATGTATGGATCAACCAAAGGGTTATAAAGTTAAAGGACAATAACATAATGTATATAAATTGATGAAGTTATTATATGGGTTAAAATAAGCTCCTATACAGTGGCATGAAAAATTCAACAAAGTTATACTAGGATATGGATTTAAGGTCAATGGACATGACAAGTGTGTGTGTTGCAAGGAATATAATAACGAGCATGTGATACTTTGTTTATATGTAGATGACATATTAATATTTGGGACAAATCTAGGTGTTGTTAATAATGTGAAGAAATATTTGTCTAAGAATTTCGCGATGAAAGATTTTGGAGAAGTTCATATAATTTTAGGAATGGAATTAAGGAAAACATATGAAAGAATTCTATTGAATCAGTCAAGTACTATCGAGAAGATGTTAAAAAAGTTTGGGTATTATGATATTAAGCAAGTATCTACTCCATATGATTCAAATGTGCACTTGAAAAAGAATTTAGGTGAACCGGTTTCACAGTTGAAGTATTCTCAATTAATTGGGTCTTTGTTGTATATAGAAAATAGGATAAGACCAGATATATCATTTGTTGTTGGAGGCTTAGTAAGTATACTAACAATCCAAGTAAGGAACATTGGTATGTACTAGAAAGAGTTCTTAAATATCTTCGAGGTATGTTAAATTATTCTATATGTTATAAAAATTTCCCAAATTTGGTTGAAGGATATAGTAATGCAAATTGGATAACTGACAATGTGGATATCAAGTCTACTACTGAATATGTATTTATATTAGGTGGTGCGACTATATCTTGGAGTTCAAAAAGACAAACTATTATATTGAGAAGTATTCTAGAATTGGAATTAATAGCATTAGATACTACTTGTACCAATGCTGAATGGTTAAGAGATCTATTACTAGACATACTTTTAATAAGTAAACCAATTCCAACTATCTCTATCCATTGTGACTATAAAGCTGTAATAGAACTTGTAAATCAATCTCATTCGAATAAGAAGGTAAATAGACATATACAAGCAAGACATAAGTCAGTTAAGGTCTTATTAAAGAGAAGTGTGATTTCTCTAAATTTTGTAAGATCTGAGAAGAATTTGGCAGACAACTTAACAAATGGTTTACACAAAAAAAAGTGTTGATAAATCATCCAGGTGTGGGCTTAAGCCTACAAGAGAGTCACCTACGGGAGTAACCCAACATTTGTGATTGGAGATCCCATGAAAAAGGTTAAATGTGTAAAAACAATATGTACTGCGTAACTTAAGTTAACACTATATTATTTGTGCTAATCCCTATGATGATAGTGCTATATTATGTAATGTTAGGAAGGGTTTAACCTTGAATGAGTATCGAAGGGAGACTACTTTCGTGAGGTGTTGGTCACACGTGCCCCTGGAAGACTTACCTATGTAAGAGTTGCCATGAGGCAGTGGCTATGAGATTGGGCTATTCCCTAGAGATTATTACTAGAATCAAGTTAAGAGCGCATGGCTATTAACAACGCTACCCACTATGAACTGAGCCTAATTCGATACTGTGTGTGAGACAATTGAAGTTTGGACAAGTATACATAATTCAAGGCTTAGTCCATTATGGCTCCATCAAATAGAAATTGTCTATCACTAAGTGAGGTTCAAGTCTTGAAGACACCTACACCTAAAATAAAGATTTAAACATTCAAATTAATTTGATTTAATTTTCAGTTTTTAAACAAATTCAAAACTCCTTAATTTCATGATTAAAGCCAATTTGAATGACATAAATTTTCATTAAAATAGAGGTTAAATTTTCTACTATAAAAGAGGTGTGTAGTTTCATGTTTTAGACACATTACAAGACAACAAGATTAGAAAAACACTCTCTACACTATACTTATTTTCTTGTTTTTGACAACTAGTTAAAATGTTCGCTCTTATCTCACTTTGGTCGTGCCCATAGAAGGAGAATCGGGTGTGAGCTAAAGGATTTTATCTTAGAACCGTACAATGCTGACAATACCCTCACGAAGGAAAGACCACACGACTTTAGGACAGCGACTTTCGCGACTCTTTAACGCCAGTCATTTTTAACTCTATTTATTTATTTTCTGTTAATTATATATTAATTAATTTATTACACAAATCACTTATTTTACAACAATATCACATAAAATGACTATCGATAGTAAATTATTATAAATAGTATTATTCAATTTATAATTAGAGAATATATGTGGTTATCTTGTTAATTAATGAAGTCAAATATTATGGGCTTTTAACTACCAAACTAGCATAAACATTGCCCTAAAACATAGAATTTGATGTCATCTATACACCTCCTATACAAAATAGAAACCAGTATTCTTCCCTCACGATCAAAAGAAAACATGCAGCTCTTTTCTAACATGTTTAAGAGTAATTTAATTATTTTTTAAGTGCTTATAAATTATAAGTTCTATAAAATGTGTGAATAATAAGTGGATAATAAGTTATTAGTCATATAAATTATGTAAATAAAAAATATATTTGACAAATATGACCAACTCAAATTATAATTTAAACTTAGTCAAACATCATTCCATTTTCCACTTAATTGCTTTTGATTTTTGTGTTCTAATATGATCTTATTAAAGTAGGACATAGAAATTATGATTGCTTAAATAAGCATATTTACTATTCTAGGATAACCAATGTTGGTTGTCTCTATTTATTTATATACAGACACATATACATATACAAGTATATGTCTGTGTATATATGTAAACACATGTAAGTTTATTTATTTTTTTCATTTAAAAGATACTAATAAAAATATTATCACAAATTTCTTCTTATAGTTTGATTATTACACCTTGCACCAATATGTCTATGTGCTGGCTTAGAGGGAAACCTAAGCACATGATTAGACGTATTTAAATTATAATTTCAGATTAAATTGGTCAAAAATACTTTTTATTCACACATTTCATATGACCTATAATTTATAACACCAATAACTTATATTATAAACTATTAAAAATAATTTCACCACTACTAAACATGCGTTAAATCACTTTGTGCAAAAGAAATAGCTTTTAAAGTTGGTTGTCATGACATGTTGGAATAATATGTAATCAATCTAAGATTTTATTTGATTTTGCTTAAAATTTGTTAAAAAAATAAATAAAGTCAAAGTCAACAATTAATTTTAGCCACAAATTTTATAAGACCCACATAAACTTTTATTAAAAATTATTAAAAAATTATTTTTAATAAAATCAAACGGGCACTAAATATATTACATTTTCTAACATCTGATTTATCAAGAATATTTTCAAGTTTTCACATAATTATGTAGTGTCTTAATTTGTGACAATGTAGTGTCTTAATTTGTGACAATATAGCCCTATCCTGGTAAGCATAAACAATACAGGTAGAAGTCAAATGCAAAATTAATTACTTATTAAACATATTGTTGGGATTAGAGTTGAATAAGTGTTAGCTAGCAAATGATATGTATACGCATTGTTAAACATATTTGAATAGTAGCTAAGATGTCTTAATCAAAGTAAGATCATTACTTAGCTAATTAATTGCATTTATAAAGTTGTATGCAAATTCTGACCAAGGAGAACAATTTAAGAGTAACTATAAAGGTTACCATTAATTACTATGAGTATGTTGAAGTTTTTTAATAATTAATAGTTTAGAATTTTTGGTACGTTGACTTCGTGGGTAACTAGAGATATTTCAATTATCTCTTTAAAAGTAAATTGTTAAGAATTCTAGGTAAATGGACATTCTCAGCTGTCATTTATATGTATAATGTATATATGTACATGCGTAACTTGTTAAATTTGTACTATTTTATACGTTGTAGATATTTGTCATTTCATATTCATGCATATATTTATGTTAATGTAACCATGAGCATGCATGAAATGAACTTTCAAAAAATGAAAGGGTGATAATGATAGTGTTGGCAAAGGATATCTTTGAAAAAGATATGTATCTCGAATTTTTAAAGAAGTGTAGGTCTATGTCATAAAAGATATAAGTGAGAAATGGAGCGTGGGGACAGACGCACCCGACTAATAATAATGTTTAATGTTAATTGTTTTGCGGTACTACCCATAGAGTGATGAGTTTCAAATAATAATGACCCATTTCGTACTGATTGGTTAGGTGATACACAAAAGTGACTCATAATGTTAATGTTTTTTTTAAAGAACTGAAAAGGAAAAAAGTGATGCATAGTTTGAAAAGCAAATTTCTTTAAATAAATGCATATTATAAGCATGCATGCGTACATGAAGTTTGCTTATTGGGCGTTAGCTCATTCCATTTTTCATCTCATTTTCAGGTGATGAGCGCTTATAATTCGAGATGACTGTTTGAGGTGAGATGAACTCAATATTGTTCAAGATCTCAAGATTAAATCTTTTATTATTTCTAAAATAAAATACTTTGAACTATATGATGTTATTCGAATTGTTTTTAGTTAATCATCTTAGATTGTGAAGTTTTCTTGAAATTATTGTGATCATCAATAAAGACCTTTAGCATTCTATTATTTCTGCAAATTATTGTTATTAATAAATTCCATCGATGTTTGCCATTTTTAAGAATAATTTTATCGACTTTCCTACATTTATGTTTTTTTTTTTTAAATGGTAATTAAATGCGAGCACTTCTAAATCTAAAGTTTTTAGACTTGAGATATTACATAGGCTTCTCGAGAAGGTTCTGTATAGCTCTAGAATGTTCGCTCAAAACCTCTTTGTAGTTCTACAAATGTGTAAGCCACCCACTTATACTACCACCCATCAACTTTATCCTTTAGCTACCTTTGTACATGCTTGTTCCACATGCCTTGATACTACTCGCCCAACTTCCATCTTGCACCTTTGGTCCCCACTCCCCACCTTGGCTTTGCAGCGGCTAGCATTCTATCTCTATTTATGATCCTCACAAGCAACATATGTTCCTTGTACGCTCATTGTGCATCCTTGGATGCAAGTGTTGGCCACTTCTACATCTCTCATGTCGAGTTTCTCATGTCGAGTTATGGTTTGAGTGTGACAAGCAACTCATAAATAAAGAAAGTTCTTTGTGTGGCGATTTGAAGCAAATGAAGTGATAGACAACGATCCATTTAATGAGAAAATATAAGCATCAACACAATTTAGAATTTGAACTCAGTTTAGTATATACATGTTAAGATAAACTAGTCGATGCCAGGTGAGAAATCAATTGAAATTAACCTTGCCATTTAATATTGTACTATAAATTTAATCTCACCATTTAATATTTAAACGTGCTAATATGAAGTTCACAATAGAAGTATTGACACAATTTCTGTTAAGGAGAAAGTCCCAAAAGCGAAACTCCACACCTGTGTCAGAGGCCCCTTGACCAGGCGGGTTGTAAATCGAGGGATGTGCATAAGTGGTAGGGACCTGAGGGAGAGAGCCAACAGGCCAACCCCCAGGACAGACCCCCTACAATATTTCAGTGAAAATCTGCCCCACACAGAAATCGAACCTGCGTTGCCGGAGGATTTCTCTCCACTTCACCTTAAGCTTGCTTTCACTTGTTCTCTTATCAAGAGTGTCCTAATTTTGTGCAATTCAAACTAGTCAACGTATTATGCTCCTAGGGTTATATGAGTGGAGTATGAAAATTCGATTACTCAATAATTGTAGATTTTTAATAAGAACTATCAGAAGTGATCTCATACCTTCAGTGTACAAGATAATACTTACCCACTGGAGGTAGGAATCTGATCACTCCTATAAGAACAATTCTTCATTTTGTATAATTTTAAGTTGGTTGAGTTGAAATTTGAACATGTCAAAATCCAAACTCAACCCTTTTAAATTAAAATAGCTATATAATTAATCATGCTGGTGTAACCCAATTTACTTTTAATTCAAAACTAATGAATCTTTCCAATCACAATCTTTTTATTATTATAATGAAGTCCTATAATAAAATACATAGTAGGTGGTCCATTCTAAGTGTTGATAAACTTAACATGGTAGCTTAGACATAGATTATTTTGGTCTAGATTATTGACTAATTATGGCTATACTTGTCAACTTCATTGAAAATGAAAATGAATTTTTATTTTTTATTTACCAAATTGTATTACAATATTTAAATTTCTACATTGCGATCTTAAACAAGCACGAGATAATAATACAAAATTACATTGAATGGTATAAAATAAAATAAAAAAACTACCAACCATCTCTTAAAAAATGTACCTTCGACATGAAGAGATAACAAAAATGTGGAAAATTTCCTACGATATTAGCATAAATAAAAAAAGTCCATTGATATAAAGTATCATTTTTTAATAATGAATAAGTTGATATGATTGAAGGCCGTGTAATTAATACTCAAGCTATCATTAAGTAATGTCATCGAACTATAATCACAAATGATTCTATTAAAGAGAGAGTGTCTTTATTTCTATTTCATTCTATCTTAAACACGAATGATGTGTCAATGGTATAAAAGAGTGTTTTTTTTTTTCTATTTCATTCTATCTTATTTTGCTCTGCACTAGTTAAGCACTTCAAATTAGACGATTGCATGACATCAAGAGAACATCTAGTCCTAGGATCTTTTCAAAAAAATTGGATTCGAAATGGTTTATTATTTAAGAGGAATAGTTAAAATCTCAATCAAGAAGCCATCTCCCATTATTTGGCACACACAAAAAAGAAAAAAGAGATGATATATCATAGAGCCAATAATTGTGAGTCCAATTTTTTATTTTATAAAAAGTTGAAGACAAAATTAATAATTAATTTTAACCATATATTTCATGTGACTTATAATTTTTATTAACTTTTTAACTACACATTTTATCAACTTTTATCAAAATCTACATAAAAATTGATTTTTAACAAAATCAAATAGACACTAAATAAAATCTTTAGATATATAATTATTGAAGAGGCTACAAATATGTCCAACCGTGACATAATCTTAATTATATTTGAATAAGTTTCTATTTAAAACACAAATATATCTAAATATCGATTTCCATAAAATCTATAAAGAGATGAACTAACCAAGTTTCTCCACTAACATATCTTTAAGGCTTAAGCTCACTACAATAAATGGGTCTGTTCTATTTACTGTTTTTAATTTTCAGTTTTACATTTTGCATAACACTCAAAACTTGTGTACTATACTATTTTTGAAAATATATTATAAAAAACAAAGTTAAATATATAACAAATACTCAAAACAAATTTTTGACGTTTTGAGTATTTTCAGTGAAAAAACTGAAAAAACTCAAAATATGAGAAAAAAATTTATTTTAATAAAAATTCAAAAAAAAAAAAATACAATTATAAATTATAGAAAAAAACAAAAAATCTAAAAAAATAAAATTCTCACGTCATTAATTTTTATTTTTTATTTTGTTAATTTATTATTTGTTTGTATTTTTTTTGTAAGAAAATAATATTATAAGATACACTAAATTTAAAATGTGTATATTACTTGATAATATATTATCATAAAAATGTTCTATTTTACTGAATAATCAAATTTATTGTAATAAAATTTTATAAAACAATCTGTCAAATTTTAAAACAAAATGTGTTTTCCAGTTTTCTGTTTTCACAAATAGTTTTTTAAAATAACAAATCAAACGTATTTTCAACAATTTTAAAACAGACTCTCAAAACAAAAAATTGAAAATGAATTTAAAACGCAAAACTGAAAACTAAAACATAAAGAGAACATACCTTCAAAATTCCACAGTTATCTTTAAAAATGATCAGGTTGGGACCGCTTTGGCTAAAAAGCCGTGTCAAACATGCAGCATTGAAAAATAGTCTTAACTTATAAAATTTAAGGTGTAAAGACATATTTTATAAATAAAAGACTTAAATATCCCCGCTAGTAATATCTGTTAACAGATGGTCCTTTAACATGTCTTAATAGACATATGGTATGTTAACGGACTGTGTTAAGATCTGTCATGCCAATGTACACTTGTCAAACTGATTTTTCAATTAATTCATCTCAAATGGACTTTAATTTAAAGAAATTTAAAGTACGAATCACAATTCATAATCAAATGTATACATATTTTTATAATTTATATCATAAAATTCACAATTTCTACCATAAATTAAAAGAAGAAGAAATAACCACAAATTTTACAAGAAATTAGATATGTTAAATTTTAATTTTGAAATGTGATTTTCTGCATTTTTTTAGCTTGTTATGAGATTAGTGAAATGTTAATTTTTGCAAAATAATAAAGTTTGAAATCATCTTTTTACTTCAGTAGCGTATGTGAAAAATATGAATTTGAAATTTTTTAAAATTGAATAAGCGGGGAAGAAGGAGAAAAAAAAGTGAAATATATATTTGGTAATTTATTAATTTACTTGTAAAACAAGTGAACGATTATTTACATAAATAGGTCGAGTTATCCGGCCATTTACCAATATTGCCATTCAAGTTTGGAGCTGAGTTTGACTGAAATCTGGATCAAATATGGGCCATTGAGAAGCCCAAATAGTTAGGATTTGTCAAAATTCATTCTCTTTCAATTACACTAGTGTGAGCATCGTGAAGTATCTATAATTAAAATTGTATAGTAATATTTTTTTTTACGAATTGTCTTGATATTGATAATTTAAGTGAAAAAAAATTAACTATTAACAAATTAGGCGATTAAAACTTACATAGCATGCTTGTAATTTAAAACTTAATTTATTAAAATTCATCACAGTAGATGACTCAAACATATGTTAAAATTGAATTCAATTTATTTCATAAAAGCTACTGTCAGCGATTTTATATCTTTAATAATTCCGCAAGTGCACAGATCGCTCAAGTAATAAAGTGGATGTTGAGTCCAAGTATCGTTCCCACGAAGATTTAGATAGTTCAATTCAAGTATACTAACATTAACCGAATCTAATGAACTTTTGAATGTTTGTTTCTTAAACTAATTAAAACATGAACTAAAATTAATTAACTAATTATAAATCAAACAAATAAGAAATTAAACTAAATAAGAAATACTTTAAAATTGGAAAAGAAAAGAAAAAAAAAGTGTACTAGGATCTCGAATCGACTTATATCAATTATCTTTAACCCGAACCATTAAATTTGATAACATGATTTACTTATGAAGATCAATATTCCTAATTTAATTTAACAATCTCTCTCGAGTAGAATTAAACCTATTTTTATATACGACCCGACTATATTTCTATGACGAATGCGAGCATACAAGAATACATTAGAATTTGTGAATACTTAGAGATCACGTAAAGCATAGCGGTATATTTCTATCCCCTATCGGACTCTACGACAATTAATATATGTATAACCTATTTTCCATCTCTCGAAGGTAAAATAAGCCATAAGAATCATACAACTATTGAGCATATAATTGTAGATGAAGAGAAAATCAATATCAATTGTTAAAAAATAAAAACATGCTTAAATATCAAAAACTAGGTTCGAAGAATTAAAAATTCATGATACAAACTTCTTCACGATTCTAGCAGTAATTAATTTTAGTCTAGCATACTAATAATACAAAAATAAAGAAAAGATAAAAATATGGAGTTCATCACTCGGATAAGAAGAAAATAATTGGGAGATAAAATATTGAACTTGATATTCGTTTTAATCTTGAAAGGATGAATCTTGATCTTTGTTCTTGATTTGTCTCCCGTTCTTTTCTCCAAATTCGTCTCTCCAAAATTCCCCCCTTGATATGAGTTAATAACTCATATATATACTTACCTAATTGTGCCTTAAAAGATTCCAAAATTTTATTAAAATCGTGTCCCAAAGGTTTCCTAAGTGTATCAGGACTCAAAAAGGAAAGAAAATTACGTTTCTGCCGAAAATACTCTGGGCGATTGCCCAGTGCAAACCCGGGAGGTCTCCCAGGCAGAGTAAAAACCATTCTGCTGCCAAAAAAAAGGTTGGGCGATCGCCCAGCTCACGCTATTTCCTCTGCCGCGGCTGTTTTGCAAATGGCCATAACTTCTTGTAGGAAACTCCAAATTGAGATCCGTAAAAAGTGTTGGACTCGTAATTCAATTATCTTTCCAATTGTATATCATTTGACTTTTGAAGATTTCTATATCAAAAGTTGTGCTTGAATTTCCCACAAGCTGCTGTAGGTAGTTTCTCAATTCGGTTATTTAGCTTTCTAGTGTTTGATCCATTGATTCAACTCTTCATTGTCACTCCAAAATACCTTAAACTTATTGATTTTATCTTCTTCCTCATGCTCCAATGTTTGGCTCTTGATATTCACTTCAAAAACTCTATTTACTTGTCGATTTCACCAAGTTGTTGCCCTTTCCGTCCATTCTTCTCCAATTGCTATTAAACAGGTCCAAAACTAAAATATGAAGATTAAAACACAAAATTAAGTAATAATTCAATAAAATGACGGAATAAAAGCTTAATTTAAAGATCTTAATAAGTCAGAAATTGTGACAAAAATGAACTATAAAAGTGTAAAAAAGTAAACAAGTCAATAAATATATTAATTACAATTACAATTACAATTATTCAACAACCACATGTGTGTGAAAAATAGCATCTTAAATACAATTTTCTAGAGCACCAAGTAGAGTTTGCATTGCTAGTGTGCAAACAAGTCATTTTTAAAAATAATACCCTATAATTGCAATAATATTCAAAATAAAAAAATGACAATATTTAAAGAATATTACACGTCCAAATTTACGAAACACACTCTAATTCTTCATATAAATAGTGCAAATTACACCATATTTTCAAAAATTACATATATATTTTAGGTTCCATCAAGGCTTTTTACAAATAATAGAAAACATTAAAATACTGATTTTATAAAATGTAATTGCATTTATCATAAACTTAATTTTTAAAATTACAATTTTATTTTATAAATGTGTACAAATATCAGATTTAATTAGAATGATATCATCTTTACATTCCAATAATTATTTTGCAAATTTCTTATTTTGCAAATTTTTTAAAAGGTGGATTTCGCCTTGTCTATTTTAAGCTATAACAGCAATGGAATATGTTGCAGAGAACAAACACCATACACGAACAAATGTGTTGTATCTCTATCTTGTGTTGCCTGCATTGATCAACAATTAAATAATTTTGATAAAAAATGGAGTCGTTAGTGGAGCTATGTGATTTGATCGCCAAAAATCCGACCCAATTTTCAGAGAAGATTGCATGGATTTGCCATCGGTGTCCACAACCAGAATCGATGTTAATGGGATCGCCTAAGGTGCCTAGATCACAGCTCAATGCCATTCTTGCAGTTGCGCGATTCCTCTCTAAATGCCCAAATAATGATCTAGAAACCCCGAAATCTATCTTTCTCGCGTTCTACCGCTCAATTCCGGCTTCTTTTAACCCTGCATTTTGGCCTCAGTCATTTTCGAATGAGTCAATTTCTTTGTTTTTTAATGATTTTCTGAATTATATTTGTAAAGCCGCTGAATTGTCGCCTGATATCGCTACTGACGTTGCTGGGTTCACAGGCGAAATTGTGCTTCAGACAATTATGAAAGCTGATTCGAGGATTTCTCGGGATTTTCTGAATGCACTGTGTTTGAATTTTCCTCCTATTTTACCTGACGATGGAGATAGATTGGTTTCGGCCCTCCTTGATCGCTATGGAATTGCTGTCCCGAATTCTGTGCGGGAGGGGATTTCGATTACCCCTGATGCGGTTTCAGCACAGAGCTCTCCTCTGAATGTGAATCATTATCAGTCTCCTGGTAATGAAGCCAGCATTGCGTGGAAGAGCAGTGTGGATTTACTGGACGGGAGCATTGTGTTCAATGATGGAGGGGATAAGAGGGACTTGACATCTTTTCAGGAGGAGTCAGTGGAAATCCTTGAAAACCAAGAGCTTGTTTTTAAGTTAATAGGACAGATATTGGATAAAGTGGTCATTGATCCCAAGCTTTTGGAGCAAGTAAGAGTTTTTGTCAAGGATCAACTCCAATTGATGCGTGCTTTTTTAAAGGTAAGTAAATCAATTTAAGGAACTTAGTTTTTTTGTATAGGGTGCACGGGGAACTGAAAAAGTTAAATTCAGGGGGAAGAAACTGTTACATTGGTTTTATTATGTGGGCAGATAAGGAAGCGTGATTGGACGGAGCAAGGGCAGTTACTGAAAGACAGGATTAATATAAAGCTGTCTGTTTACCAAGCATCAGCAAGGTTGTTGATTAAGACTCTTTCATCTCTTGACACGGATGCGAAGTCATCAAAGAGATTGTGGCTTGGAGCGCTTGCATTGTTGATCGAGGCTGCAGAGGCATGCTTGTTCTCGGTGTGGCGGAAATTAAGGGCTTGTGAAGAGCTGTTTGGCTCATTGCTTGTAGGGATTTCAAAAGCTGCCGTTACACGTGGTGGTCAACTGCTTCGGCTTCTACTTATTCACTTTAAGCGCCTTGTACTTGTTAGTTGTGCTCAGGTACATTCTTGCTTGGTTTATGCTCTGCTGTAATTGCCAAGTTTAGTAGTTTAAATTAATGTTTTCTGTACTTTGCTTTTCTGCAAACAGGCTGATACTTCGGCCAGCAGTCAGGGAGCTATGTTCGAAAGTGTCTTGAAAACATGTTGTGATATAGTTGAATTTGGATGGACAAAGGACCGGTGTCCAGTGGACACTTTTATTATGGGATTAGCTACTAGTATTCGTGAACGAAATGATTACGAGGAAGTGGTTAGTGCCACTCAACGGTTGATTTTTCTAGTACACTATATTGTTCATCATGCTGTCACGATAACCATTATTTTGCATTAGGATTATAACATTATTTATTGTTATTTTCCTTGTGGTTAAGCCTAATGCTTGTTACAAGACTTTGATTTCACCTTTCAATTTGGTAGAAACAAACAAGTTGCCCTTTATGGCTGGCAATGCATTTTGGACAACATTTTCACAAATTTGTTAAAATATTAATTTTTGGTGTACTTTTATCAAGAGTTGATTTGCAAGACCAAGCTAAATATCCTTTAGAAAAACAAGAAACATACTTCTTTTCTGCCATTTCTTTTGCTAAAGTCAAACTATTTTTATCTTACTTTTCCATTATACCCACATTTTGAAATTTTGAATCCAAATTAGGGACAAACCAGAATTATACATAAGTTTTCTGAACTCATGCAAAAATTGTGGGATGGGGGAGTAGATTCAGGCTAAAGAAGTTTACTTTGACTTCATGTGTTTGGCGGATACTTATAAGGTGCTTATAAGCACCATTTTGAAAAGTAGGTAGAGACATACTTTTAAAAAATGGTGCTTTTAAGCACCTTAAAAGTATCTGCCAAACATGAGGGTGCTTCTTCTCGCTTCAGCTCCAATTGAACATCGGAGTAGCTTATGTAGAAACTATTCTCGCCATATTGTTGTAATAATAAATGCATTGGCAGTTTAGAGGGAAACTTAAGGATGTAAATGTTTCTATTGCGACAGAAGGGCCCTTTAAGAGACACGTGGCAGTTAAAATTATTGTGTGTAATTTGGTCATATAAAGAACAATAATTATACAATTAGATGTTGGGTCATTTCTTATCATGGCAAGTGGCCTAGAGTGTCGAATAAAAATATGCTATGGATTATTGGAAGTGCTATTCGGAGCTGTAATATTCAGAAATAAGTCCACTCATTTGCAACAAATACCAATCTTGGTATCCTTCAGGCCATTCTACATCCCAGTTTGGGCTTGAGAACATGGTTCAAGTACCTGCATGTTTGCTGCTTCTTGTTTAATTAGTTGTGTTGCTAATACTGTATGATCTTTGGTATTCCTTGCCTACCTTTCAGGATGAGAAAGAGAAGCGAGCAGCTCCAGCTGTGCAACTGAATGTCATACACTTGCTAGCTGAGATGAATGTTGCGGTTAACAATCCTGAAGTGATAGACATGATATTGCCCCTATTTATCGAAAGTCTAGAAGAGGGTGATGCTTCAACTCCCGGCTTATTGAGACTCCGTGTATGAATCTATCTCTTCAATATGTATGATTATGATATTTGAATATTTCGACTTTTGTGTTTCAATTTTACTTACTAGAAGGACCCAATAAAAAGAAAGAAAATATTCTTACTGCATTTCTTGAATCTATTTTGTTGTTTGTATGCTCTACTCAAATGAATTTCTTGCATGGTTTCTCAACCTGGTTTTTGTTGAGTTACTGCAGCTTCTTGATGCTGTTTCTCGCATGGCAAGTTTAGGTTTCGAGAAGTCTTACCGTGAAGCTATTGTTTTGATGATTCGGAGCTATTTGAGCAAACTCTCCACTCTTGGCTCTGCTGAAAGTAGAACCCAGGTACCAGAAGCCACAGCAGAACGTGTTGAGGTATGTTTGGACTTTTGAAATAATATTTGATTGCCTTAAATAATATAAAATAGTTTTATTATTTTAAATGTATGCTGACTGGTGCAATTACATTCTAGACTTTACCTGCAGGCTTCTTGTTGATTGCTAAAGGCATTACGAGCAATCAATTGCGTTCGGATTATCGCCATCGTTTGCTGTCACTATGCTCAGACGTGGGATTAGCCGCGGAGTCCAAAAGTGGAAGGTCACATTGTTTAAACGTTGAGTGTTCATAATGTTGTTGTTGGAATAAATATGCCCAGAAAAACCCTGGCTGATTACATCAATGTATTCAGGAGTGGAGCAGATTTTCTTGGACCTCTATTACCTGCTGTGGCTGAAATATGTTCTGACTTCGATCCCAGTGTAGATGTGGAACCTTCTCTTTTAAAGCTATTCCGCAACTTGTGGTTCTATATTGCTCTCTTTGGTTTAGCACCTCCACTACAGAAAACTCAGGTTATGACTAAGTCAGTATCCACTACACTTAATAGTGTGGGTAGCATGGGGACTATTGCTCTCCAAGCAGTGGGTGGACCATACATGTGGAATATGCAGTGGTCATCTGCTGTCCAGCTCATTTCTCGAGGGACCCCACCTCTTGTAAGTCGACTTTCAAGTTTTTATATGTAATTTTATGCCGGCTTTGATCATCTAAACTGTTTCAAAGAAGCATTTGTCTTGAGCTAATTTTATGTTGACTCTCTCTCTCTCTCAGTTATGTACTCATTCATTATTGGTTTGCTCCTTGTGAAGATTAATATCCTCTCATCTATTTCATATTATAATCTACATTATGTTTGTCTCTTGCGAATTATAAGGAACTAAATATTTTCCTTGTTCTTGGTTATATTTGAAGTAGTGCTTCTCTACCATTCACCTTTAGGCTACTTAAACGGTGTGTCCTCATCACATCCAAATTTTGCAATATCCGTCTCAATAGAGCATGCTATTTATTGCAGTATTTATCTTAAAGTTCTGATTAATAAGTTCTATATATGCACTTGAATTGAATAGGTTCGTTCATTTCACAATAACGGGAGAACGAACAAAAAGAACTTGTTTTTTTCACTTTATTTTCCTCATCTAACAGTAGGAAAATCTTCTCAGAATGAAGAGGAGTCTCCCGAAACAGATAATATTGTTGTCGTGTGTCTTCAATTTAATTTTAGGGTAGCATGTGGCGGTTCTTCATCATTTGTATTCTTTACACTTTGCTTAATCTTTGTGATCACTGATTGTTTTTAAGTACTAACCAACATATAAGGACTTGGGCTACTCTTCTTAACAAGGTTGACTTGTTAAGATGGAATTTCAAGTCTTAATATGGTATTAAAGCCCATTAAGCTCAAACAAGCAATTCGGTATGTCTAAAGCTCAAACAAGCATTCGAATTCCAAGATTGGCGTGCTCAAATTTCTCACAATCTTGCAGGGCATATTAAGGGTAAAATCCCACATTGGTTAAGTATAAGAAAAAAAAAATACTAACATGCATGACTTTGGCTACTCCTTTTACAAGGTTGACCTTTTATGATGGAATCCCAAGTCTCAATACTAACTATGATCATTCATGACGGTAAGTACTTTCTAGTTTGTTGAATGTATATTTTTGGATTCTGAGAACAGCATTTTGTTTCATTCAGGTTGTGAGTTCTGTGAAATGGCTTGAAGATGAGTTGGAACTTAATGCTCTTCATAACCCAGGTAGTCGCCGTGGGACTGGAAATGAGAAAGCTGCTGTGAGTCAGAGAACTGCTCTTTCTGCTGCTCTAGGAGGGAGAGTGGAGGTTTCTGCGATGAGTACAATTTCAGGTTTGATTAATTTTCTTAGCAAATCACGAAAATTCTGGGTTTAGTAATTAGTAGCGGTATTTTATGTGAATTATACAAGTTTTCAACTCTTTTTTCCTTTATTTCAAGTCTTCAAGGATGGTTTCATAGCAGGATATTATATTCTACCTTCTGCAGGTGTCAAAGCAACCTATCTTTTAGCAGTAGCATTTTTGGAGATAATACGATTTAGCAGCAATGGTGGCATCCTCAATGGTGGCCTTAGTTCAACTGCATCTCAAAGTGCCTTCAGCTGTGTCTTTGAATACTTAAAAAGTCCTAATCTTATGCTGGCTGTCTCCCAGTGCTTGACTGCTATTGTTCACCGGGCTTTTGAAACGGCAATAGCGTGGCTGGTTATATTTTCCTCTTTTTCTTTTCTTAATAAGTTTGGCCAGTGATGTGTTACATTTATTTGTTTACGTTTGGTGCTTTTACTTGCTATTTTTGGAGATAATATTAATCTGCAGAAGAGTGACAAGGTTACAGAACATACAATGTGATCCAGCAGTATGGAGACTTTCAATCATTCAACATATTTGACCACGTTCCTGTAATGTGTGCCCTTAACTTGTGGAAATTTATGATTGAGGGACATTATGTTGCCTTATTGCTACTAGTCATCTCCAAAACCTAGACCAGCCAAGCATTTGAAATCAGTAAAAAGGAGAAATGACGGATTTTGGTGTTACCATGCTGCAAATAATTTTGTGAACACATCCATGTAGGGGGTTTTTGTGGTCCATGCAGGGAATCACTGATGTGCAGTTTTGATTTGTCCAAAGAATCCTGCAGATCTTATAAACCCAATGATTTGCTTCTTTCCACCTAAGCAACCTATTCTGATAGGTGGAAACTGGAAAGGAGAAATTCTGGATTATAGTGTTAATACGCATGGCAAAGAATTTTAGGAGCACATGCATGTAGTGGAATTTTGTGGTTGGTACAGGAAACATCCTGGTCTTGTTATTTTCTCAAGTATCATGGATCTTAATAGCTCTATTGTTTGATGCGGCTTTCTGGTTGCGTTATGCGTAATAGAAGTGAAAGATACTGAAGTACATATATTAACTAACTTATGCTTTTGCATGGATATTACCATTTGATAGAGAGACAGCTGCAAAAATTGGTCATAAAACACGGAACATTGCATTACGATGAAAAGTACCTTGACTTTCTCTTATCCTTGAGATGTACGAAGGAAGATGTGAGAACAAATATTGTTGCAATTTTGTGGAGATGGATCATCCAAAAATAATGTTGAAAAAATGAAAGAAAAAGAAGTGTAGCAACAAAACAAACATGCTATCAAGCTGCATCACGTCCCTTCGGTTGTTCTATAGTGTTCAATTAGTGATCGTTAATGCCTCGTATAGCATAGAATCGATTCATTTTCTTCTTGTGGTGTTCTCGACCTTACCATGGTGCAGTGGCAGTACTCCTGCTCTTTTGCTTATAATTATTATTTTATTTATTTATTTATCTTTGCCTGTAGTTGGCTATGCTGTTGTGATTGCTTAAGCAGACTGCAGACATGTTCTTTTATTGTATTTTTCTCTTGATTCCCAAATTTATGTTATTTGAAAGCCATGAATTTGATAATTTGTGCTCTTTCTTTCCGGAGATATTTTTATTATAGTGTTACTTGAGATTGGTTTCACAGCATTATTGATCCTTGCAACATGGAGCAGGGGGATCGGGCATCTGCGACTGGACAAGAAGCTGATATTGGAGAGTCTACTCTCTCTATCCACGCTTGTTTTCTCATAAAAAATTTGTCTCAGAGGGACGAGCATGTACGAGATATCTCAGTTAATTTGTTAACTCAACTAAGAGATCGGTTTCCTCAGGTAAAATTTATTTCTTCCAAGGTCGTCTTGTCTTTTCAGTTCATCTTCTTGCTTCACACACCCAGAGTACTCACAGATGTGTTTCTCACGACTTACAGATTTTGTGGAATTCTTCATGTCTGGATTCCCTACTCCTATCAATGCATAACGATCCTCCTTCAGCTCTTGTGAATGATCCGGCTTATGTTGCTAGTGTTCGCTCTTTGTACCAAAGGATTGTTCGGGAATGGATCATTGTTTCACTTTCACATGCTCCATGCACTAGTCAGGGTCTGCTTCAGGTTCATCTTTATTCTGAGTTTGGAGGCATCCTAAGTTAATTTTTATTTGCTTCTTTTTTCTTGCACTTCCATTATTTCAAACATCTGATTTGTTAGCCAGTGCTTATTGTATATTCATAATTTTCTTGCTTCAGTACATATGCTGTTTTGTTTGATTCTGTGCTAGTTGTTTTTTTTTCCTTTTCCACCCTTGTACAATTAATACATATTGATCATTAGCTGGTTTTCCATGGTCTATCATGCATGAATTTCTCTCTCTAGAGAGTCATACTCAAGACAGACGACAAATCATTTTGTGAGCAAGAATGGTAATTTCAGAAAATGAAAGGACAACCTCCAAATTTGATAAGGTTCCATGAATAAACAGTTTAAGATACTAGAAACGTACAAGCATTCATAGATGAGTTACCATGAGAGACACCGAAGTACCTGCAAGGTTAAATTATCAATCCAACTAATTCTTCCAAATACCTTCTTCCTTGCAATTATGATAAGTTTTTGTCATCTTTCGGTCATGGGTTCAGTTTCAGTCTTCAAGTGTTTTGGAAGTATTATCATTTCTGTTGATTTTTTGAAAGTCTAAACATGTAATATTTGTTCCTGAAACATCCTTTTTTTCTCTTCCTATTTTGCAAATTATCTTCAATTTGCCAAACTATTAAGCGCTGATATTTCAAACACCTCTTGTATCAGTCACATAATCGTATCTGATACAATTGTCATTGGACAGTCAATATTCGTGGTTACGTGTTGTCATGATAGTTCATGCATACTTGTACATATTACTCTGCTTGTCCAAACGTGTCTAATCTCCCGCTTTCCAGAGAAATGCTGGTTGGGATCTCTGTATGATGTCTTGGATGTGATTATAAGTACACATCTTTGTCAATGTTTCCCCAACTTTTCTGTCCTGCTTCTCTCTGTTGTTTTTGCATGCTAATATGACGTATCCATCTATTTTCTCTTTCCTTTGTCTTTTGATTTTGCGCGCAAGTACAACAATGACTTCCTAGTGGTGGTCTGAAATTGATAATTTTTGAAATATAGTTCTAAATATACTAAATTGATGTGTTATATATATATATATATATATATATATATATATATATATATATTAACTTATTTAGTCAGACTTGTCAATAATACAGAACAAGTCATCAATTAGAAGTGTAATTGTACACACGAAGCCGTCTGATTTTAAGGTTGAAGCCCCTTTTTAGCACCTAAAATAATTATCTATCAAGATACGATCGAGCTCAGTTTGTGCTACTTGTTCTGTCAACTCATCACAATCAACAATCTTATTGATACTCAAATTGTTTTAACAGTCCCCCACTTTTTTTAATAACATTGGCCTATGGATGTACATCAAGGACAGGGCGATAATGTTTCTATGCATATTATGGTTACTCCTCAAGAACTTATAACTAGATATGATTATTTTACCAGGGCCATAATGTTGAGCTGTCATAAGTATATATGACTTCATTTTGCAGTTATCATTGGGTATTTTCTAGAATGGTGACAAGATGCTTATTCAATACACTTCATATTACCTTCTTTACTACAACTGTTACTTGGCCTGCAATTTTTAACTGTGATGGGCTTGATTCCCAACTCTGACCCTTCCCCTGTGAAGAAGGAGTCACCAAAAACTAAAAAAAAAAGGGACAGGATGAAGATTTAAGGGTTGTTGTGTGAATTACACTCAACTTCTTTCCATTGCCTGGTCCCTAACATGCACCAAAACCTTTTATATTCAGGAAAACCTTTGCAAAGCTAATGCATGGCAGAGAACACAGCCTACTGCTGATGTTGTTTCTCTCTTGTCTGAGATAAGGATTGGTACGGGCAAAAATGACTGTTGGTCTGGTACAAAAACTGCAAATATTCCCGCAGTCATGGCTGCAGCTGCTGCAGCATCTGGAGGAAACTTGAAATTGACTGAAGCATTCAACTTGGAGGTGCTCGGTACTGGTATGGTTAGTGCAACAGTAAAGTGTAACCATGCAGGAGAAATCGCTGGCATGAGAAGGCTGTATGAAAGCATAGGTGGCCTTGACAACATGCCAGCAATTGATAAAAGTCTTAATCTTGACCTTCCAGTGCTGGAATCTGGAGCGTCAGTACAACATCCACAATCCAAAAATGAATCCTTCAATGAAAAATTACTTTCCAGGTTTGTGCGTCTGCTCCAGAAATTTGTAAACATTGCGGAAAAAGGTGGGGAAGTGGATAAATCATCATTTCGCGAAACTTGTTCTCAAGCAACTGCATTGATTCTTTCCCATCTGGTAAATCTACTTTGTTTATGTTTCCATACCAATAAATAAACTAAATTCATGTGCTTTTTTGTGTTTAATTTTGCTGTAACATATGTTTCTCAGGATTCAGATTCAGAATCCAACATTGAGAGCTTTTCTCAACTTCTCCGTCTTCTTTGCTGGTGTCCAGCCTACATAAGCACACCTGACGCCATGGAGACTGGTGTGTATATCTGGACATGGTTAGTTTCAGCTGCGCCTCAACTGGGTTCCCTTGTCCTTGCTGAGCTTGTGGACGCATGGTTGTGGACAAAAGACACCAAACGAGGCCTTTTTGCATCGGAAATAAGGTGTTCTGGACCTTCTGCAAAATTAAGGCCTCACCTTGTTCCTGGAGAGCCTGAGACGATGCCTGAGAAGGATCCTGTTGAACAGATAATGGCTCACAGAGTGTGGCTTGGGTTTTTAATTGACCGATTTGAGGTAAGAGATTACATCTTTGGGTTTGCATGCCTTTTAAGCGTTCAAACTTTATATTGTATTTATCTGGTAGGTATAATCTAAACAGATGCTTGAAGTTGACAATGTTGCATGTTTTCATGAACTTGTAATGTTTAAGCAATTAGTGACTGTCGTTTGATTTAGTGTTACTAGCAGGTTATACTTCCTTAATCATCCAGTCCTTAATATTCTGACATTAAATGACCTTTTATGAAATCAGAGCAAAAGATGCAGTTAAGAGTCTTTACCATGTCTGCTGACTTACGTTTATTAAGAAAACAAGACTTGGTTTCATTGATGGAGCAATGTTGGCTGCCTATTTGATGTGGGGCAACCTTATCTCTTGAGATATAACACAAAATTTGGTTCTGAGCTGCAGAATAATATGGACATTCAAGACTGATATTATCCAATTGTACAGGTCAAACAAAGAGGAAAACATTAGGTTGCGAGGGAAATATGACAGGTATTGAATGTACAAAATTTAAAATTGAAGAAGCCAAGAATAAACAATTTTGGGCTGTTCTATGGTGCTGTGAACGGTATCCGAGAACAGCTACTTCAGGCATTGCACCGAGATCCCATGACCTTACACCAAGGGCTTCATAGTCAGATAAAGCTTTGAAATTTAATTTTCAAATCTTTCCAATAACATTAGGAGTATTACAAGGCTTTTATATGGACTAGAGAAATCCCAGACATATCAGGCCTTTAACTTCTCATACAGAAGCTTGTTAATTACCTACCATAATAGTTTAATGACTTTAGAAAGACAAGAATTGACCACAATTTCTGGAAAAATAGAATTCCAGAAGAATACTTGGAAAAATCAATTGATATCTAATTGATAAAGACTCTAACAAAGACTGGATAAGAGTTTTCCTAGGATGTAAAATAACTTTGTAGTAGCTTTTTTTTTTTCCTAATGCCTCTTATTACGTGCATATATATAAACCTATCAGTTTATTTGTATGTTATAAGTGTCATTTTAAACCATTTTTCTCCCTTGCAATGTTACCTTGTATTTCTCTTGCATTTGTCTGAAATAACTATTAAGGATCTTGGCTCCTTTTATTTATTTATTTTTTATTTTTTGGCTTAATTCTAAAGTTAAAGAAATTGACTATAGCTGTCGTTCAACAAGTCCACTAAATAACTATTGCCTCAAACACTTCGCCTTTTTCCCCTCGTGCATCATTTTTCTATTTTCACTAGTTTATAAATTTTCCTGTGCCTTCATCTTAAATGAATTCCTTGAATTATGATATCTACCATCTTATCCTAAAAATTTTGGTTTATTTCATGATTCAAAAAACCATTGACTGCTGTTGCTGTTCAAATTATTGTGCTTCTTAATGTAACATTTTTGCATGCTTAATGCTATTTTGTGGTAGTCACAGGTCAACTATTGAGTTCTTTTTGGCAAAATGTAATGCGAAGAACTTCAAGAAGGTTTTAATATATGTAGAATTTACCTTTTGTTTTCTCATCTTGGACAATGATATTAAATTCAAAGAAGATAAATCATAGAGGACTTATTTTTTGAAATCATTATAGAGAGTAAAGAGTTGTTTAGACTAAGAATGTCATTTAATTGTCAAGGAAAGAAAAGAGAAATTGAAATGACACAAATGCAATCTGATTTAGTTTTTCAAGTTGGTTCTACCTTATTGATGCAACAAGCAGTCATTGTTTATGTACTGTTGCTTACACATGTGATGTTACCGTCATTGCATGAGATTTTTTCAGAGATCAACAACTTTATTCTTGTAACAGTAGAATCTCGTAGTCATCCTATAATTGGTACTTGATACATGCAACTACTTAAAGTTCTGAAGTGTCCTTTCTTTTTGTTATTTTAACTGTTTAGGTAGTTCGACATCACAGTGTTGAGCAGCTTTTGTTACTTGGTCGGATGTTACAAGGGACAACAAAACTTCCCTGCAGTTTCTCCCGGCATCCTGCTGCCACAGGAACCTTTTTCACTTCTATGCTTTTTGGCCTAAAATTTTGCTCATGCCAGTCACAAGGGAATCTCCAGAACTTCAGAAGCGGTCTGCAGTTGCTGGAAGATAGGATTTATATGTGAGTCTCACTAAGAAATATTCAGTTATTAACTTATTATCCGCATTTAAACGCCATATTTCTTGAACTTTTCTGCAATCGACCATTTTTGTGTTATTTTTTGAAAACAGTTGCCTGTCAATTAATTATTCTAAATTTGAGGAAACTGATGCTTATGCTTGTGAGTGGAATTTTTACTAGTGTATATACGTAGCAGAAAAAAAAAAATTACGAGTGAGAAAAAATATGTATGTTACCTATGTGGAAATGCACTTAGAATACCATACATAGTAGTGTTGTTACTATAAATAGTTCAACCCACTTGAATACATGTCCCTGAATTTCAGGTGACAATATGTCTCCAACATGATTTTGCTGTTTTTGCTGCAGAGATCAAACTCATGCATCAGTTTTATTTAAATCCTTGAAGATGTAGTGCTACATTTTCTATTTAGGCCTGTGTGCTCTGTTGAAATGATTTTGCTGTTTTTGCCCAATCACTATTTTGTTTAGCTCTTTAGTGCTCTTCTATAATTAATTCTCTTTTTCACATAAAATTACTATATCTTTAAGCTAAGTTGTAGCATTTTATTGTTTATCCCCTAGATTGTAAGCACCTTTAAGTACGTTGTTTGCAGAAAACTCAGGGATTCTTTCTTTCTTTCCAAATACAGGATCTCTTTAGGGTGGTTTGCTCACGAACCTGAATGGTATGATTTGAATAACAACAATTTTGTTCAGACTGAAGCCCAATCCCTTTCCGTATTTGTCCATCATCTTCTAAATGAGCGAGTGGACTCTTCCCAGCTTGATTCGAATGGACGGGGACTTGAAAATGGTGGCTCTATGAATGATGTGGTAAGATAATTATAACCAATATTCAGCTTCTACATTATTTGACTTTTATGTCAGAAGAATAACCTTCTGATTGCTTCAATTAAATCTTTTTATTTTAGCATGCAGTTTATGATGCTACTTATAATCAATTATTCTGTTCTTTCTGCAGAAGGATCAATATCACCCAGTCTGGGGTCAGATGGGGAACTATGCTGTTGAGCGAGAAAAGAGGAGGCAGTTACTTCTGATGTTATGCCAGCATGAGGCGGATAGACTTGAGGTTTGGGCACAACCTGTTGGCTCCAAGTAATTCTCACTGGATTTTGATTCCTTTCATTACATTAATTGTTTATTTATTCCATTTAATTGACTGATAATCAACATCAGGATTTTAATCCACTTATGTAATTGCACATTGTTCAGGGAGAACAGTTCTCGGCTTAAAATTAACTCTGAGAAATGGATTGAATTTGCTAGAACGGCTTTCTCTGTTGACCCTCGAATTGCTTTATCCTTGGCTGCAAGATTTCCAACAAATTCTGCTCTGAAGGCCGAAGTCACCCAACTGGTTCAAGTATGTTTATTGAGTTTGCTGGAGCTAGAATAAGAAAATAAATTAGAATCTTAGCATGGACTTTCCAAATTTGTGCTCGTAAAAGTAAATTTTGACTCTTGATTCTTGAAAAGCGATGCTATAGCGTTATTTATTGCTCTTAAAGTTGATAGTTGATGATTTATAGTTCCGTTAACCGTTAGGTTTAAGTTTAATATTTCTGTACAATTTAAGTACTTTTGTACAATAAAATATTCTCCAGATATTTCAATAGTTGTACTTAAATAAAAGACACAATTTAGCATACCATGTGAAAACACCCATATTGTTTCTCTTACTATCACTTTGATGTTGGTGCTTTCAAATATATGTTGCAGTCACATATATTGGAGATCCGCAGCATTCCTGAAGCTTTGCCTTATTTCGTTACCCCTAAAGCAATAGACGAAAATTCCACGCTTCTGCAACAATTGCCACACTGGGCAGCTTGTTCAATCACACAGGCTTTGGAGTTCCTTACTCCTGCATATAAAGGCCATCCACGAGTCATGGCTTATGTTCTCAGGGTGTTAGAGTCATATCCACCTGAGCGAGTGACTTTCTTCATGCCTCAGTTGGTGCAGGCTCTAAGATATGATGAAGAGGTGGGTATCATTTTCCATGAAAATGGTCTGACAACCTGAAGAGGTTGATCCTAATAAAACTGAGAGTTCATTACTACCAGACAAACTTTGATGGGGATTTTCCCCTCTATTATTGATATCATTATTATCAGATGTCACAGTTATTGTCATCTGTGCAATATTTGTGAAAAGACACCTCCGTATGTAATTCATACCTTTAGCAAACAACTTGTGCTTGGCATATCACCTTAAAAGAGGGAAGAAATAGATAATAAAAAGAGAAATCTAATTATAAGTTCTGCAATTTGTAGCTTCTCATCCGTTCAATCCCTAGCTACGTTGCATCAATACGATCTCTATCTTGCACCTGCATCTAACATCATTCGATAATCTAAGTTCATATTCTTAATGATTCTAACTTGCAGAGGTTGGTTGAGGGATACCTGCTTAGAGCTGCACAAAGGAGTGATATTTTCGCCCATATCTTGATATGGCATTTACAGGTGGGAAAACTATTAATTTAATTTTTCATTTGATACTGGATGAGTTATAGACTTATAGTTACTCTGCAAGACATTGTGATTATACTTTAGCTTGTATATAACAAACATCACGAGAAAAATTGCAGGGTGAGAATTGTGTTCCGGAGTCGGTAAAAGATGCAGCCTCTGCAAAGGTACGCTTGTTTGCCTACAATGAATTGATTTTTCAACACTAGTGGAAGATGAAAATGTGTTTCTACCCAATTGCATGTTTATAGAATCTTGGTTGCTACCCCCATTATGCAAATTGATAATAATCATTGTACTTAACTGGAAAGAATATGCATACTTCGCTAATTTCTCTTTTACTTGTCTCCTATGTGCTTTTGGAATTTTTGTTAAAAAATGCTTGTATGGTTGTTAAAAATTTCCATTTTCAGTTATTTCTTAAACAACATACTAATATCTATTGGTTGAGTTGACTGATGATAACAAAACTATTTGGATATTAGTATAGACATGTATTAAGAAGTTATTAACTGCCAAATTATTTTCTCTTACCTATTGGTTTGTCTATCTATGTTTAGTTTCCTATTAACTTTTTTCCTGTTCTCTGTGTTTAAATATGTTGGCGCACTTGCTGTGATGATGAATGTCATTGAAAGGTTCTTTGGATTTTTGTTCTCCATAAGTCGGCATGCATTTAGTTTAGGATATTTGAAATTTTCCTTTAATATCCGGGGCTGTTCATATATCTCTAGGGTTATTCTTTTAAAGGACAGTTTTTTGATGGGGAAAATCTGCCCTTGTTTCTGGGTAAAGAACCTTTTGACAGCAACAGAGATTATGGGTTAAGTCAATTGTTCTTGCAATAATCTGACATGCTTTAGCATCTACCTAGGTGTTTTCAAGATATAGTTAATCTGAGCAGATCTAAATTTGTTCCCAAATATCCCTTGGCACATCCGCTCATGACTTCTGATGGTGGGGATATTCGTACAGATGAATTCATGCATACCTACTTTTTAGTTATGCTTATTCAGAGGTGCCTCTTTACAATATTCTGTTTATAGCATTACCATTTTGCCTCTAATGCAAGTTAGTAGCTTCAGAGTATAGATTGTTTATATTCGTTTTCTGCCTCTAACGTGTATGCTCATAGCAAGGGGTGTGTATATGTTTGCGGTACATATTGATTAACGCTACTTTTTTTTTCTTACACAAAACTTAAGATCTATAGATGTTGCTTTGGACTGAACTCAGGATATTGGCAAATATTTTTGTTACAATATTAGTCACGGGTTTTTTTCCTTTTAGTTTTCCTTGAGATCTTTGAGTGTTCACATGCTTATATTTCGTGAAGGGATACTTTAATGTTTTCTTTAGGGGTCAATTTTGCAACCTTCTTCAGCTGATTTATTCTCCAATAACCATTGCTTATGTTATAGAAGTGAACTGTGAAGTTTACTTCCATTTAGCAACATTAATATATACTGTCATTTCGTGAATTCTGCTTAATTCTGATAAAAAGTTTTCACTGTCAAAATGTTATTTGTTATGCATATTGGTTTTTGCTAGTTTTTCTGAATGCATATTATTTTTGTTTGCAGAATAGCGCGTTCCTAGCACTACTACCGGTTGTTAGACAGCGAATTATTGATGCTTTCAATCCTAAAGCCCTTGACATATTCAATAGAGAATTTGATTTCTTTGACAAAGTAACATCTATATCAGGTGTCCTCTTTCCACTTCCAAAGGAGGAAAGGCGAGCTGGCATAAGGAGGTATATTTTTTTCTTTTTCTTTTTTCCTATTTTCCTGAAAGTTTTTCTGATTTACTTTTAGATTTTTCTATATTCACATGCCTATGCTGTCTGAATCGGCTACAAGTTTAACATTTTTCTTATGTTGAAACAGGGAGTTGGAGAAGATTGAAATGGATGGAGATGATCTCTATCTACCGACAGCTCCTAATAAACTTGTCAGGGGTATTCAAGTTGATAGTGGAATTCCTTTACAATCAGCTGCAAAAGTTCCTATAATGATCACATTTAATGTTGTGGATCGCGATGGAGATCACAGTGATGTAAAGCCCCAAGCTTGTATATTTAAGGTATAATAATTATTCTTGTTTCTTTTGTGTAAAACAGCACGAGTTGTCTGAAATTGGAATGGGTCAAAGCAGGAATATTGAAAAAAATTAACTAAAGCTTTATACAAACCAACACATTTCTTTATTTTTCCTGATATTTGTCTAATTGCTTGTGTCCTCCTACATGTATCCCAGGATAACTAATAAATCTCAGTTTAGTAAGTGCTTTTTTAGGTTTTTGCTTGAAACCCTACATTTTTTATGTCCTGAAACAAGGAAAAAATATTGCCCAAAAAACGAAGAAATTTCTCTGAAGATTTTCCTCAGTAGAAATTGTGGATGTGATTAAATAATTTTATAAACATAGAATGTTAACTTTTGATCTATTCAATTGGCATGAATGGTTCATATGGTTGATTATAATGTAGTGAACCTTTTGATGTGTGGATTGATGTATGTGTTACATGGATAAGTTTGGACAAACTTAATACATATTTGAAATCACCTCATAGGAAAAGGAACATGATATTAAACAGGAGATGAATTCATGTACCATGGTAGATCTTATGGGGGTCAAAATCTTTTGGCACGACCACGTCGAAGTTTTGGAAGGCCGTGTCAGTGTGATTAGAATCCCAGGATATTTCTCCCACTTGTTCTGCCTTCTGAAGTCACCATCTCGTTTAAACCTCGCCTTGGGAATAATTAATTAAACTTTGATTAGTTGATCATTAAAGCATAATAATTCAATTATTTATTGTAATTTGAGATGGAAAAGTATTACATTCCATATATTATTGAGAAATAATGTTTACATATATATACAAAACTATAAGACTATCTTAGGAAACTATATAAATTAGGATCCCTATAATTAAGCTAATAATATTCTGATCCCTATAATTAAGATAATAATATTCTGTAACACTCCCCCTCAAGCTGGTGCATAGATATTAATCATGCCTAGCTTGTTACAAAGATAATCCACCCGAACCCCATTTAGAGTTTTCGTGAAGATATCCCCTAATTGATCTCCAGTCTTCACATACCCTGTAGAAATCAAACCTTGCTGAATTTTCTCACGAACAAAATGACAATCAATTTCAATGTGCTTGGTTCGCTCATGAAATACAGGATTAGATGCAATATGAAGGGCAGCTTGGTTATCACACCACAATTTTGCTGGTACTGAAGTTTTAAGACCTACTTCAGTCAAGAGCTTATATATCCACATTATCTCACACACAGACTGTGCCATTGCCCTATATTCTGACTCTGCATTGGATCTTGACACAACGTTTTGCTTCTTACTCTTCCATGAGACCAAATTTCCTCCAACTAACACACAATAACCTGATGTGGATCTTCTATCCATTTTGGAACCTGCCCAATCTGCATCTGAAAAACATTCAATATGAGTGTGCCCATGATTTGCATACAAGATACCACGTCCGGGAGCTCCTTTCAAGTAACACAAAATTTGTTCTAACGCTGCCCAATGATGAACTGTTGGGGATGACATAAACTGACTAACAACACTGACAGAATATGCAATATCTGGACGGGTCACTGTAAGATAATTCAACTTTCCAACCAACTTTCTATATCTTTCAGGATCTTCCATTAGTTCGCCATCTCCCGTAAGGTGCATGTTCGGAGTCATTGGAGCACTACAAGGCTTTGCCCCCAATTTTTCTGTCTCAGTCAATAAATCAAGAACATATTTTCTCTGAGATAAAAAGATACCCTTTTTACTCCTTGTGACTTCAACACCCAAGAAATACTTTAACATTCCTAAGTCTCTCGTGTGAAACTGATTATGAAGAAAAGACTTAAGAGATAAGATTTGTGTAGTATCACTTCCAGTAATGACAATGTCATCCACGTACACAACTAAAAGAATGATACCAGTTTCTGATTGTTTGTAGAACACAGAATGGTCAGACTTGCTTTTCATCAAACCAAACTTTTCAACAGCCTGACTAAATTTTCCAAACCAAGCGCGAGGACTCTGTTTTAAACCATACAGAGATTTTCGAAGATGACAAACTCGCCCAGACTCCCCCTGAGCAACAAAACCAGGAGGTTGCTCCATATACACCTCCTCTTGAAGATCACCATGAAGAAAAGCATTCTTGATATTGAGTTGATGCAAAGGCCAATGATGAGTAGATGCCATAGAAATAAACAACCGAACAGATGTCAATTTAGCAACAGGAGAAAAAGTGTCAGAATAGTCCACGCCATAGGTCTGAGCATAACCTTTAGCGACAAGACGGGCTTTCAATCGAGCAACTGACCCATCCGGATTTACTTTAACTGTGAACACCCATTTGCATCCTATAGCTCGTTTCCCCGTAGGTAAATCGACCAAGTTCCAAGTACCATTGTCATCTAAAGCATTCATTTCCTCTATCATTGCATGATGCCAACCAGAATGAGAGATGGCTTCATGAACAGTTTTAGGGATAGAAATAGAATCAAGGGATGTAATAAAAGAACAAGAGGAAGACGACAAGCAGTTATAAGAAACAAAAGAAGAAATAGGATAAGTACACAGGCGTTTACCTTTGCGTAACGCAATAGGAAGATCATCGTTCGGGACTGGATCTGATGACGAAGGAGCAGGTGCAGGACATGAATCAGGAGGTTTACGTCTGGAGTAGACTTGAAAAATAGGAGGCTTGACAGGATCTGGTGCCGAGACAGGTTCGGAGGATGTGATAGAATAGACTAACAAATCATCATCCTCTCCTTGGCGTGCGGGAAGAGGAGAAGACGGCTTTAGTGATTCTTGATATTGTGAAAACTTGGTAAATTCATCTGCAGAGATAAGAACTGATTTTTCAGAAGTATCATTAGTAGATGCAACATGGGCCGAGTGAGCTTTCTGATTCCTGTATTGGAGCTTTCTACACTCATGCTTCGTATGTCCTGGCTTGTGACAGTAATAGCACACAATTCCTCCAGAATCCTGTGGCCGAGTTTCAAACCTTTGTCAGCCCCCTCCTTTGTTTCCACTATGATTGGTTGATCTCCCAGGTTCATAATTATTATTTCGACTTACCAAAGCACTACTGAGTTGAACAGGTGGAGTACCTTCTTTACGGAGTACTCGACTAAATACTTCTTGTAAAGAAGAGATCTCAGAGCCAGAAAGAACCTGTGACTTAGCAGTCTCAAAGTCAGAGGAAAGGCCAGCAAGGAAACTCATGACAGCCATTTGCTCTCGTTGGCGTTGTTGAACCTTCACATCAGGGCTAAAAGGCAGTAACATATTAAGCTCCTCATAAGTTTTCTTAAATTCCATAAAATAATTCATAAGGGACTGATCTTGTTTTTCTGCACGATAAAATGATTTGCACACCTCATACATTCGAGAAAGGTTTCCTTTACCAGAATACAAGAAATCCAAATAGTCCATCAACTCTTTAACAAATTCACAGTGATTGATCAAGCCAATTACCATGCTATCAATAGAATTTCGAATTTGCAGAAATAGGCGAGCATCCTCTCTAAGCCATGTCTGCCTTGAATCATCTTTAGGAGGATCGTCAGTCAAATGAGTATCTTTGTCAATACTCCGTAGATAAAGTCTAACGGTCTTGCTCCAATCCAAATAATTCGAGCCATTTAGCTTATGGTCCGTGATTTTAGACATCACATGCACCATATCCGACACAACACCAGATTTCTTCTCAGTCATAGTAGAGGTATAATGCAGCAGTCACAATGCAAGGCAGTAAACACCGATCAGCAAAGCACAAACCTTGACTAACATAAATCAGCAAAGCACAGAAGCTGTACTGATGCAAACCGACCACAGAACCGACGGCAAAATCGAGGGAGATGACCGGAGAAGAACGACGACCAGAACGCGTGTCGTGTGGGGCTGCGTTCGCGCAGAGGAAGGCGACGGTGGGTGGGGCTCACGCGCGGGATGCTGAGCTGCGGACGCCGGGAAAACGCCGATCGGCGGCTGGGCTTCTTCTCCGGGCAGGCGGTGAGAACAAAAGGTCACTCCAAATCGGGTTGTCAAAATGGAACCCTAAACCCTAATTTGTGTTTATGCAAGAGACCCAAAACAAAACCCTAATTTTGCAATACTAATGCTCTGATACCATGTAATTTGAGATGGAAAAGTATTACATTCTATATATTATTGAGAAATAATGTTTACATATATATACAAAACTATAAGACTATCTTAGGAAACTATATAAATTAGGATCCCTATAATTAAGCTAATAATATTCTGATCCCTATAATTAAGATAATAATATTCTGTAACATTTATGTTACTCCAAATCTTTAATTGTTTATATTCCTCTAAATCTTCCATTTATATTCTCCCATATCCTCCTTCAAAAGGAAACCATCAAGAGTTCATGTCAAAACTGACACTTCTGAGATTAAGCAAACAAAAGTTTCTCATGATTTATTTTCTGTGATCAAGTCATATGGAAGAACGGCCACATTCAGCCCACAACTCATTGGGGTTGTTACTAAGTCCTGATGTAAATAAACATATATTACAACTTCTAGTCACCAAATACCCTTTTTGGAACCAGTTATTATGTATTTTCCTTTATAAGAAAACAAAATTTTACAATAGAATGGTCATTAACTGAAGGTGTGTTGAAATTTTGATCAGACACATAACATAAGACTGCCTGTCAAATCTAAAATGTCAAGGGATAAGTCTAAGCAGAGATTTTGATTGCCTAGCACGTATATCATTTGAAATCATAAATAGTATGATTTTGTATTTATGGGAATAGGATACCGTTCACAGTAGTTCTACCTATAGAAAAGATCATCAGAGAGGAGGATTAAAAAGAAGTGCTTACATATCTGAGAGTGCAGGACTCCTTAGGTTACTCTCTTCTATCTCCGAATCTCTTTGTTGAGCACTAATGGATCTTACTTTCACTCTTTATGGAATCCGGTTCAATCAATACAAGTTATCTTGCTCAGTTGTCTTTGTTCTCTTAATTGAAAACTCGGCCCAATCTTTTACTAAAAGGATTGAGCCGAATACAAAGATTCTATTGCATGTATTTTGGCTAAATATAAGTACCCTATTTAAAGTATTCTTTAACCTTGGTTTGCAATGTAATGTAGTGTCGGGCTTTGTGATATTAAAACTGTGCAGCATTATTTCATTTTTTGTTTGTTTTCCGTGAGAAGAAAATCCAATAAATAGGCACTCAATGCAAGTTGACATATGTAGGGATTTGATCTGGAATTTTGAAATTAGTGCAAGTTTTACTTTTACATTTTTACCATGCATTGTTTGATTGAGCTCTTTGGAACATAGGTGGGAGATGACTGCCGACAAGATGTTCTTGCTTTACAAGTTGTTTCACTTTTGAAGGACATCTTTGAAGCTGTTGGACTTAAACTGTATCTGTTTCCTTATGGAGTTCTCCCAACTGGTCCAGAGAGAGGAATTATTGAGGTAAATCTACATTTAACTTCAGCTTGCTCGTGCATGAATGTGTTTGGTTGTGTCTTCATGCAATGCAAGTCTTAATCTGAAATTTGTATGTGTGAGTAGTGCCTGATGAATGTTTGCTTTTATTCTCATTTCCCTGCACATTATGCTTTCAGATGTTGCTCACAGAAAAATTGGACATACCTGCTGGGTAGTCATTTGCTGTTTCACATATCCAATTTTCTGCTTGTTTGATATGCTCAACTGCATCCTTGCATTCAAATGTTATTTTCATTCCTCTTCTGTTCCTCAGCCATTATGTTATTGATATGTGTACTTTTTCATTTTGACAGTGCTGTATAAGTACAAAATGCTTATGCTGCAAATAAAATAAAGGGTAAATAGTACAAAACGTCCTTACCTATTGAGGGTATTGTGGAAAACGTCCCTACCTTCAAAATTTTGGCATTTTTGCCCTTACCTACTGGATTTCTTGTGCAAAAGGTCCTTCAGTCCAAAATCATAGGGGTAAATTAGTCCAACCACTTTTTTCACATATATATTATTTTTTTTAAAATTGGGGGGCTTTCCATGCAATTTCCAAAATTGCATGACAGGCCCCCGTCCCCAAATCTGAAAAGCTGAAACCAGTGGAAACCATGGGTTTATTGTAGGAGATCTTGTTTGGGGTAAAATTAGTAGTCATCCGTGGTGGCCTGGACAAATTTATAATCCATTGGGCAGTGGGTATTTACAGGAAAAATATTCCCTTTTATGCCCAGGCCTTAGGTGGTCATAAGCCGCCACGGTGATGATCTGCAACCTTCGTTGCGCAGATCTGTGCAACACCGGAGGTTGGTCAGATTTTGCGAGCCACCGCTGTTGTTGCGCCGCCACCACCATACTTACCACGTGTTAGCTCAAATACTTTTTAAGGAATGAAACCAGGTTTGACATAAAAGACATGTACGATGTCGTATTGAAGCCCAAATTGCTGTAATTGCTGCTGAGGGAGTACATAGCAGACGAAAAACACCCATTTTGTATCCTTTCTGAGCTCTTGTGCGTTGTTTCCTCAATCAAAACTCATAAATTTCTCTCAGAATGGTCCCAAAATCCACCAAGAAAAAATTGATTGATGAGTGGAAATATGCCACGGATTACTGGGTCAACTGCTTGCGCACTCTTGCCTCTAGTAACATGGAAGCTACAAGTGCTTTCCCAAAGTTAGAAAAGTCAGAATCACTGAAATCAACTACCAAGCCTTAGGTGGTCATAAGAGACGCCACTATAAAGGTGGCGCAGCCAGTAACAGCGGCGGGGTTGCCAGCAGTGCAGTGACTTCATCGGATGGTGTTGGCTCCACTCTCAGTCACCGGAACTTCGACTTGAACCTTCCAGCATTGCCGGAATTTTGGCCTGGATTTAGCTCCGGCGAAGACGAAGTCGAAAGCCCACATCCGGCTAAGAAATTGCGTCCGCAGACACTGGAAATCTTTTTGAAGAAGAATCCATTAGACATGAAATTCTGAATTTAGGAAATTGATATTTGAAATTCTATTCTTTTTTTCCCCCTGTTCGCAAGGAATATTTTTCCTGTAAATACCCACTGCCCAATGGATTATAAATTTGTCCAGGCCACCACGGATGACTACTAATTTTACCCCAAACAAGATCTCCTACAATAAACCCATGGTTTCCACTGGTTTCAGCTTTTCAGATTTGGGGACGGGGGCCTGTCATGCAATTTTGGAAATTGCATGGAAAGCCCCCCAATTTTAAAAAAAATAATATATATGTGAAAAAAGTGGTTGGACTAATTTACCCCTATGATTTTGGACTGAAGGACCTTTTGCACAAGAAATCCAGTAGGTAAGGGCAAAAATGCCAAAAATTTGAAGGTAGGGATGTTTTCCACAATACCCTCAATAGGTAGGGACGTTTTGTGCTATTTACCCTAAAATAAACTATCTTAGGAAGCATGAGGAGGCTGGCAAGAATGTGTTTCATGGTTATCAGAGTAGGCATTGTTTTCTATTGGTGAATGTCGATAGTACACTCTAGGTCATATAACATACTGCATTTTGTGTAATTAGCTAACATTGTGATCAGTTTCTCTAGCTGAAACATGTTCTATATCCATGGGCTTTATTGATCTTCTTTGTGGTTTTTGAGGATAATTTAGCTAAAGTTTATGAGATCTTCTCACTGCAACTCCCAGTCTACAGTGTTGTAAGAATTTTTCGTTGTCATGTCATATTGTCCTTCTGGTTCTGCAGGTCGTGCCCAATACACGAAGCAGGAGTCAGATGGGTGAGACCACTGATGGTGGCTTATACGAGATTTTTCAACAAGACTTTGGGCCTGTTGGTTCGCCCAGCTTTGAAGCTGCTCGTGAGAACTTCCTCATTAGCAGTGCTGGTTATGCAGTTGCTAGCCTCTTGCTTCAACCAAAGGATAGACATAATGGGAATCTTTTGTTTGACAGGTAAGCAGTTTATTGTATTTCCTTTGTATTCTGGTTCAAACCATGTCATATAAGAGTTTTAACCAATATCTTTCTTTGATTGCAGTGTGGGTAGGCTTGTTCATATTGATTTTGGTTTTATACTGGAAACTTCACCAGGCGGAAATATGCGATTCGAAAGTGCCCACTTTAAACTGAGTCATGAGATGACTCAACTACTCGACCCATCTGGAGTAATGAAAAGTGACACTTGGTACCAATTTGTAAGGTAAGTATTGAAGTTTCAGACTGATCAATGGATCTTCTTCTTCTTTCTGTTTTATCGGACCTGTTATGCCAAGTTGCCAACTCGCATTTCGTTTGTGCAGCTTGTGCGTGAAGGGTTACCTTGCTGCACGCCGCTATATGGATGGTATCATAAACACAGTGTCAATGATGCTAGACAGTGGATTGCCTTGCTTCAGCAGAGGCGACCCGATTGGAAATCTTCGCAAAAGATTTCATCCCGAAATGAGCGAGCGCGAGGCAGCCAATTTTATGATCCGCATATGCACTGATGCATACAATAAGTGGACAACTGCTGGTTATGATTTGATTCAGTATTTGCAACAGGGCATTGAAAAATGAGGTACAATCTGCCTTCAGCCGTACATCTTTGATTTCTTGTAAGTTTTTGGTCTCTTCTGGTTGTATTGCTTAGTTCTCGATTGTAAAAATATAGGTTGTAGCTCGACTTTGTCGATGAAAATTGAAGTTTTATTAAACAGATAAAAACAATTTGGTTGCCGGAAATATTTATTAAGTTAGTGAAAATTACTCATTAGCTTGTATCTTTGCCTTCGCGGGTTTTTTGATTATCTGGACTCAAACGTTTCACCTAAATTTCATATTATTTCATTGTTTTACTTGTTGCACTTGCAAATCGAAGAGCATCATTTAAAATAAAAGATTCCGTGAACATTATATGCGACAAATAAGATAAATAGTGTTTTATTTGATCGATAATAATTATATTTTGAGAAGAAAGTCACAATGTGCGACAAATTTTGAACATCATACTAAAATGGCCGTCCAAGTAACATCTTGTTATCGCATTCCATTACTATTGAGAGTTGGAATCTTTATTATTAAATAACCAAATAACGAGTAAATTTATATCCAAAAATAATAGTTAGTTGTTTCAAACTTTTGGAGATTTCTTCTGCTAGAATTTCCATTATCAGTTATGACTTCAACAGTTACAATTTACACTCCAATTTCCTATTCATCACCCACATCACCAATGCCTCTGATGTAAACCCTAGATTATGCTTTATTGTAAAGACTCCAAAAAACCCATCAGCACTGAACTGTAAAGAAATAAGCTCCCACTTATCCACATTTCCTACTCATGTTTCCCTCCATAGGAATGCAAGACTTTACACCCCATTTTCACCCAAAGCTGCTTCTTCATCGTCAGGTAAACAATTCGTTTAGCAATTCTTGAAAATGCTGTTCTTTTCGTTCAGCCCCTCCTCTTTTGACTACGTATAAGATTTGTTGGAAATTTGTTTAATAATATTAGTTTTGACCAACTTTGACCAATTATTTAAGTAAATCCCGTTAGTTGAGTACGGGAATTGTAAGGTCAAACGTGTTCTACTACACAAATAGATTAATAAAGTATATTTAGTATCGCGAACCAATTTCGGGTGAATGAGAAATTAAGGCCCAAAGAGAATCGCTTAAATATACGAATATAGTTGAAAAATGATATTAGAATATTGCGGAATATTCTAGAATCTGTTTGGATGAAAAGTCTTGTCTTTTTGGACATGTCATTTCTTAATAGTAACATCTTTTTAACTTAGAGACATGTCTTTTGGACGTGTGTCTTTTCAATAAGACATGTCTTTTTATGAAGTTGTGTCTTTTGACACACAACTTTTCAGATTTTATAAATAGGTCATTTATGATTGGAAATTATATAACTTCACTTTAAACCGAATGTTTCTACATAAAGTTTAACTCAAGTTTTCATTTAAAGAGATAACAAAATGCTATCCGGTTCGTTGTTCTCATAATTTGGAGTGTTCCTATTATGAGAAGTGGTCGTTGTATTTTGGAAGACGTGTGTCAAGAAACTGTAAGCGCTTGTGCTGGACAATTTCGTTTTAAGGAGAAAGAGTCGAACTCTTACTTCGGCCAAATTTAATTCTTTATTTATCTATATTTCTGTAAGTCGTTATTTTGTTCATTTACAAGTACGTGATTAAATTGTCAGAGTATAATTAATACACCAATTTCCCAACAAGATTGTGAATTTCGTACTTGTTTGGAATTCCGTTTTTACTTACTTCAATTGGTGTTGCTGTTCCTCCTTTCTCAAGAGTCTGAATTGAGATACTTAATTGGTGAATGGAAGCATTGGAAATATGGAGCCTGCTTAATTACACTAGTGTACCGCCTACCCATGGAATTCAACCATTGAAAAATAAAAACTGGTGTGGGTTTCTTGATTTTCTAATTCCACTTCACCATTTTTAGTATTAATTTGATTTGTTTTGAAGAAAATTTTTCTCTTAATTTTTTTTTTTTAAAGTTTGACAAAAAAAAAAAGGGGCCACTTTTTTACTTTTTATTTTTTTGGAGTAAATTTAGTTATTTTTCAATTATTTTTTTATTTTTCTTGTTTTTTTTTTTTAAAAAAGGGAATGATAATTTCATCATAAAAGACCTACCATGCTAAGTTTTTCAAACGTTTGGGATGTTTGGCGCTTTTTTTAGGTTAGAGACATATTTCCAACGTTTTTGAAAGATTGAGGACAAATATGTAATTATCTCTATTTTTAATTAGAAAATTGCAATTGGATTCCTAATATTTGAAAAAAAGTACAAATAAGTCTGATATATTTATTAAATAATATTTAATTTAGCATATTAAATATATCACTATAGTCGTGTCAATTAAATATTTCATAAGAGAAAATATAAAATTATTGCGCTTTAGGTATATGTAATTGTTATGTGATGTGAAAATTTTGAATAAAAATTAAGTTAGATAAATAACAAAATGGCATATATAATTTTATGACATTGAACCAATTTTGTTATTTTTTTTAACATAAAAATATTAACAAAAATTAATTTACATATTTTGTGTTTTTTATTTTTGAATAATAATAAAATGATAAATTAAAATATGAATAATACAATTTGAGCTATAATATTTGTAGTTAATAAACGAATAGCTCAATTAAATAATAATATTTTAGAATCAAGTTTGTGACAACTTTATTTTCTTTTTATGTTGTAATGATAAAATAAAAGTTTAAATTTTAGTAATTAGTTAATAATAATAATAAAATAATTTTAATTAATAAGTTTGTTAATAATTAGGGAAATTTGTGCAAATGGTTCATAACCTTTGCTTTTATTGCGTAAATGGTCCATAACTTTTGGTTTTTGGCACAGTGGTCTCTAATCTATGTATTTTGGTGCACAATTGGTCCTTATTTGATAAAAAAGACAAATATATCATTATTTTTAATTAGAAAAATTTTCAATTGGATTCTTAACCTCTACAAAAAGTACAAATGAATCCGATACTTTTATTTTTTTATAAAAGAAACTAACAATTAATAATATACTAAATTATTTACGAACTATTATAAAATAACTAAAATTTAAGCTCATAATTATTAACAAACGTGTTAATTAAAATTATTTTATTATTATTAAGTAATCATTAAAATTTCAACTTTAATTTTATCATTACAATATTAAAAAAAATTGTCACAAACTTGGTGCTCAAATATTATTATTTAGTTGAACAATTCGTTTATTAACTACAAATATTAGAGTTCAAATTATATTCTTCACATTTTAATTTTGTCGTTTTATTATTGTTGTAAAATAAAAAACACAAAATGTGTAAATTAATTTTTGTTAGTATTTTTATGTTAAAAAAATAATAAATTGGTTCAATGTCATGAAATTATATAAGCCATTTTATTATTTATTTAACTTAATTTTTATTCAAGTTTTTCACATCACATAACAATTACATATACCTAAAACGCAATAATTTTATATTTTTCTCTTATAAAATATTTAATTGATACGATTATAGTGATATATTTAATATACTAAATTAAATATTATTTAATAAATGTATCGGACTTATTTGCATTTTTTTCAAATGTTAAAAATCTAATTGTAATTTTTAAAACTAAGGGTATTTTTGTCTTTTTAGGGTATTTTTGTCTTTTTTATCAAATAAGGATCAATTGCGCACCAAAACACATAGGTTAGGGATTGTTGTGCCAAAAAATAAAGATTAGGGACCATTTGCACCAATTTTCCTAATAATTATGAGCTTAAATTTTAGTTAATTTATAATAGTTCGTAAAATATAAAAAATAATTTAGTATATTATTAATTTGTTAGTTTTGTTTTAATATTTTATAAAAAAATAAAAATATCAGACACATTTGTACTTTTTGCAGAAATTAGGTATTCAATTGAAAATTTTTCTAATTAAAAATAAGAACATATTTGTCTTTTTTTTATCAAATAAGAATCAATTGCGCACTAAAACACATAAATTAGAGACTGATGTGCTAAAAAACAAAGATTAGAGACCATTTGAGCAATAAAAGCAAAAGTTAGGGACCATTTGTACCAATTTTCCATATTGTAGTTATTTGTCAAATTAAGAACAAGGAGCCTGATCTTCTATACATGGTGGGTATGAGATATAATGCCCACTGGTCATGTGGCTAAACATAATTGGTAGAAATCATGAGTGTGAAGGCCATGAATTACCAACTACGTGATGCCACCTCATTGTGAACATTATAAGTAGATAGGAGATCAAGAGCCGAAAGAACGATATTCTCAAAAAAAAAAAATATCATAATTATATATATATATATATATATATATATATATATATATATATATATATACTTAAACTACGCGTTTAACTTCTACTTATCGTATATTAAAGAATTTCAAATGCAACAATGTTGATTGTTGTATATGTGGCAAATAAAATAGAGATGGAGAGAATAACATTTCCAATGGAGATGTGGATTAGAGAAATAGTGATCAACATGTATAAGAGATATTGGTAGATAAATTAAAAAAAATTAATTAAAGAATTATTGACACACATTTTAATAGAGATAAATTATAAAAAAAATTAAAATAAAAGAGATTTAACACACATTTCAATAGATATTATGTAAGTGGAGGATGTCTAGCACACCGTCTAGATATTAGATGGTGTGTTAGACATCTTTCTTTTTTTTTTTCCTATTTTGGGTGCCCATGGGAAATTATTACGATATATTAATATTATTCTTCAAAAGTTAGGTTTTGACTCTCAATCTATTTAAATGTATGAATTTGGAACCTTACATGTCATAAACTATTAATATAGATGTTAAAATTGAATACAACCTTCAAGTGACTTAACACTAGGGTTCAAAATTATCAAATCACTAAAGTCCACGTTTAGGTCACGTGAAAGTTATATTTGATTTTAACATATTATATTAATAATTTCTGTCACGTAAGGATCTAGAATTAAATAATTCAGTACCAAGAACTTCAAAGGTTAAAAATTTAAAACCAAGCTAGCTGAATGGTTGGAAACTCAGTCCTATTTTCCCAAAAAAGAATGATGGATTGCAAAGACAAGTCACAAGTGCTTTGATTTAAAGAATTGATAAAAAACCAAAAATTAATTGACAGTCAAACTGTTAGTAGACCTTTCCTTTTTGAGACTGCTATCTATGCATATGTTTGTCATAACTTAAATTATAATTTCAACTGGTTAAATTAGTCAAACATAATTTTCATCTACACATTTCATGGGATCCACTATTTACAACCATTTTTTATCCACACATTTACCAACTGCTTATAATATAAACACTTAAATTATAATTTCATCACCTCCAAACATATGCTATATTGAAAAGGACTTTTTTTTAAACTATGGGTTTCTTTTAACTTTATGAGAGAAAATAAAAAGTGGAGTTGAGTTGTACTTTGTACTTTGTACTTTGTACCAACCAAGTATATTCAATTTGTTCATAAAAAGACAAAGCAATAGTGAAAACACAGGACTTTTCCAAATAGAAAATATCAATACGATGTAGTGGCACCGAGGCATGCTACTTAGTACACGTCATCTTTAGCACTCATATGTGTAACAGACAAATTTAAAATAAAAAAAGTATAATTGATCATATGAATCGCTATTAACATAGACCGATTTACATAGGCCCATGGAAAGTCGAGGCCACCGTTCAATTTTATATAATTAGTTTGATAATTAGTTGTGGTTTGATCACAGGTGTACACTGTACTTGTGATACGATATGAGTAATGTTATTCATAGTCGTTTACTATCGATAGTCATTCTACGTAGTATTACTTAATTGGATGAATTATTCATAATTAATGGCTATAAATATATTATTCAATTTGAGTAAATAATTTATTCAATTGAATAATGCCACGTATGATGACTACCGATAATGAGCGACTATGAATATCATTATTCTATGATAATTGGCTTATGAGCTGACCAATTTTATATACCCTTGTTTGACAATCAATTTTTTTTTTTTTTTGTTACAATCAATCTTTTATATATAGAAGTTATCAATTTTAATTTGACTACCAATTTTTTGACAATAAGAAGTTATCAAAAAATGTTCATTAATTTGTATTGTCAATATTATGTATAAAATCAATTATTATATTATATATTCTTTGGGACTCTGAATAATTTTAAATAAAATTATTATTCTTATGTATTTATCGTTGTTATTAATTTAATATATTGACTCGAGTTGGGACTAAAAAATTAATTGTCAAGCCAGGTGTGCTATACTGGTATGATGTTCATCTATCTGAGAGGGAACTTTACCATTTAATTTATTTGTTCATCAAATTGGCTCTTCGTTTACTAGTCGCAACTACCATTGTCAAAAATGTGTTTTTAGTTATGAAATGAATTACGAAATCGGGTTGAAGAAGAATGGATGGATTATTACTTACATTAGAAAAGATATTTTTAATAATATTTATAATAATGATGTTGTTAAACGATTCAAGAATATAAAAAATTTTAATTGTTGTTTTTTATGTACAATTCATCTAGACATATTTTACTTATTATTTATATAGTGCGCACTCTTTAGTAAAATCATATGTCCAGCAGCACTGAGTGTTAAACACCATGCTACGTCAAATTATTCATTTTCTTTTGATTGACCTCTAATTTATATTAAAATGGTACGAAATTGGAAGAAATAGTACATATTGTACGAAATCGTTCAAAACAAAGACGAAATTGTAATAAAAATGGAAATTTATTCATTCAAATCTCCCCGAATATGAGGCAAGAGAAAAAATAGGATACAATTCGTCCAGTAAGAGTGTGACCGAGAAAAAGAACCCGAAGCAAGTTCATGTGCCACACAATTACCTTCGCGTAGAATATATTAGCATGGGCCCCAGCATAGTTTAAGGATTAATGTAGAGACATCATGTAATAACTCAGCTAGGGGAGAGAAAGTAAAGTCGGATTACAATTCCCGTACAATCGACAAGGAGTCAACTTCCGCCGCTTCCAACTGGTAGTTAAGGCTATTAGTAAACTTAAGTCCTTCCCGAAGTGCGATCAATTCAGCTTCTACCACTTCAAAACTACCTGCAAAAGTTCGGTCGAAGACTGCCATTACATGTCCATGGTGGTCTCGTATTATCCCTCCAGTACCAATCTGCCCGGATCCTCCACGAATCGCCGCATTAGTATTTAGCTTCAAAAAAGAACTCTTGGAGCTTGCCACCTGACCATGCGATCGCATGGTGATGATTCCTGTGATTGCATGGTATCGCCAAAAACGATACTGCATCTTTTTTCCTGGTTCGTGCGATCGCACCCATTGCTGAGGTCATCTCCCAGTTTCAGTCTTCTGTGTATCGTCCCCAAACATATACACTAGCCCAGATACAAGAATACTGGTTGATCTTGAAGAGCTGCCATGAAGAGTACCATTCCATTCTTGTCAGAGAACCCAAATAAGGCAACCAAATAGTTGGAGGCAAGGCATATCGAAATTCTTCCCCATGTGGCCAAGCATAGCCCGGATATCATCACCCACCTATTACATTGTTTGGTAATGATTAATTGAACTGATTAAGGTAGACTTGATTTTGTCATTTCTTGTTGACATCATATTTGTATTAGTGAATTTTTTCCCTCAAATATGTCTATACGCTGATAAAATTATTGAAAAATTGGTTATAAAAAAAAAATTTATAGCCTTCTTTATTGTGGGTATTACATTTTGTTTATCGTTTTATTGTTGAATTTTGAGTTTATAAATTTAGTTTCGGAAAACTCTTATGAAAAAAAATATATTAATGGGGTTTTTTATAAATAACTACAATAAATAAAATATCTCTTAAAATACTGTCATATTTTGTTTATTTTAAAAATACTATTTTTTATTTTTGTAACACTTGTTGTTACATTTGTTATATTTGTTATTTTAGTTATAATAAACGTGTTACATTTGTTATTAACAAACATAACAAATGTAACAACAAGTGTTACAAAGATAAAAAACAGTATTTTTAGAATAAAAAAAAGTTAAATAGTATTTTTTAAAATTATTTTATATTTTGTAGTATATGGTAAAATTATTACTATATAAATACACACTATGATTTAAAGGTCCAATTTTTAAATTTTGACTCTGGTCTGTAAAACTTAAAGTTGGATCCTGCATGGGAATTGAATTGATTCGACTTGCCATTCCTTGAGGATAGTCGCAGTGTTATGGAAGCATGTTTTTATAAGAGGAGAAAAGGCAGGGCTTGATATTTCCATCTGTATTTCCTGTTATTGTAAAGCCACTTTTGTATTCTTTAAGATTAGGTCAAAGTTTCTTAATTGTTAAGTCTTTGAAAAGTAAGAGTTCAAATTCAATTTGAATTTTACAACCTTAAGAGTTCAAGTCCAATTCGAACACTACTACCTTGAAGAGTTCGAATATGATTTGAACACATCTTAGACTTAGTTAAAGACGGAAAGTTTGACCAAGTCAAAGGAGGTTAGAGATTGCTTAACCACCAAGAAATGAACTCTATAAATAGGTAAAGAGTTCATAAGTTTCATATGTTCATTTTGTAATTCCTATCCAAGGAGAGATAGAGAGAGAGAATCTATTGAGAGATACTCCAAAAAATAAGAGAGAGAGTTTAGAAAGAGAGAAGTTGTTTGTATATTTGTAATTAAGTGTGTAACTCTTGTAAAATTCTATTCAAATACTAATAGAATCGTTTTTCCTCTTTTTAAATTCCTCTTTCGTGATCAGAGAATTACAGCAGGGCTTAAGAGTGATTGCATGAGAAAAAAAGTCTCGCATATAAAAAATTTGTGTGGAAAAAATTCATCTAACTTTGCTTTTGACTGTCCAATACGGATTATGGTGGAAAAAACGAGCTTAGGTGACAGAAGGCACGCACTTTTTTATTTAGCTTTACTTTTTTATTTTTTTAAAAGGTTAAATAAAAAATAATTATTAATGATCTTGTTGAAATACTTATTAATGATTTTAGAATAATTAAAATAATATTAAAAATAGAAAAATGCATGTCTAGGCATGTCTAGGTTTGTAAGACGTGAAACTTGATCTTGCTACCTTTTTACATCTTGCACTTCCAAAGCACAAAGAATCGTACCACAAGGTACTATTAAAAAAAATAGACAAATCAGATTATGATATGGACACAAGTTAGGGATAATAAAAAGATGAAAAATAATTTGTGGAGTCGATAACTTGTTCTCGTGGAAGATTCGAAGATGAAAATTACCTATAATACTTCGGAGAAAGATGATGTCATCAACTACGACATGACGTCAAAGGATCAAAAGGAGGAGGAGGGAGAGGGAAGTGAATCACCTCGTGACGTCTTCTCTGTGGAGTCTCTGTTAGTCTCACCACCCCAACTCACGTTGACTGTTGATGTTTTTTATTACAATCATGATGATGATGAGGGCAAGGATGATGACGATTATGATGTGTGTATGATGATGATGGGTTCGTATTGGATGATGAGTTGGTGTCGTGGATGTTGAAGGACTGGTGCAATGGGCAGAGGATTAGAAAAAATGGTTGTTCTAGGGTTAACAAATCCAAAAGGAGTCTTTTTGTATATATACATATACATATAATAAAAGAGTAAAATTTTTACTATTTATATTGCCACATGTCAGTTTGAGAAGTGGCTGTCTTCTAATTTTTTTATCAATTTTTTTCTTTTTTTATTTAGGTAATTATATTTAAACTACACTTTTTTTAACCACATCACATTTTATAATTATAATAAAAGTCCTTAATAATATCTAATTTTTATATTTATATCCCTACCTATTTGTTATCACGTTTTTTTATTATCAACCTATTAATTAGTACATCTTATTTTTGTCTTTGATGATGATTTCTGTTCAAAAAATTAATTAAGAGGACGTAAAAATATTTTTTTTGTCTCTCATATTTTTAAATAAACAAAATAAATAACAAATACAAAAGTTTGACAAAATATTTGTCCCTTATTTTAATGCACATTATCAGAATATTTGGACAAAAATCATAATATAAGATGTGAAAATTAATTGAAATTTAACAATAAAAACGTGCGAAAAAAAGTTGGGGATATAAGTGACAAAATATCATAAATTGGTGGACCTTCATTGTAATTAAAATGTAGTGTAGATAATAAAAACTTTAGTGTGAATGTAATTACTCTTTTTGTTTCTTATTTAAACGTTGTACCTGTGTATATCATTTAGAGCACATGTTTAAAATCTATTTTCAAAGTGCATTGTATAGACACACGATTTTTCCTGTATTGGGCTTTTATGGAGATCTAATGAGGATTTTTTTTTCCATATTCTTGAACATATATATTTCATGAAGTAAAAAAAAAAAAAATACAATAAAAGAGGTATGACCAATTAATGATTTTGCTGTTTTATGTCCTAAATAGTCTCATTTCGTTGACTTTTAAATTTTTCTAATGTGTTATAATTTTTTGTTTATTTTGACGCTTATGAAGGATCACACTTATAATTTTATGAACATGTTAGATTATTTATGATTTGAAAATACATATGTTGAGAGCAACTTTTGATAATCAAAGCTCTTCTTGTTTTTTTTTTTTTTTTTTTTTGTCTGTCTATAGCACTATAAATTTGCTTATGAAAATTATATGTATAGTATTTCTCAACTTCTACTATTTTGCTTAGTAAAAAGTTTGAAAACAGTTATGCAATCAACCACAAGTTCTTCTAGATTGTAAATTGTGGTTTGTTCAAATAACTATTTGCTTGTTATATTTATATTTAAGAAGTGTGTCTTTTGATTATCCATCTTATATTCGTTGAGTACTAATTTTCTTAAACCATTTGCTGCAAATTATACTCAGACTATTTTATATCTGTATAGATCATAAATTAAAATATAATAACGTAAGTATCCTACGAACCACCTTATGTGCATCGCACGTCCTACAACTAGTTTCTATAACAAGCATAATTGTGTGTATGGCCTTGGTTTGCAGCACTACTGCTTCATCTAGTAGAGGATATAAAGATAAAATTTGGAGAAAGCGTTCGCCGTTCACGGGGCTTCGATCGTCGGCTCCCATGTCATTAGGTCACCAACTTGCTTGACCTTCTCGGCACTAGGCAGATTGCAACTTCCATATATGGTCTTATAACTTTGCAAAGACTTGTGTTTTTGGTAAACATTTGCCCGTGCTTGGTCAATGTGACCCATTTGTTAGGAAGCACCCCTTCTTTGGAAGTTACATGCCTATTTTGTTGAGTTCCTTATAGAGAGTTGTCTCACTCCCTTAGGTATTCTCTACCTACCCACTATGTCGGTTTCAGGTACAAGTATGGTGGATAAGAATAAAAAAGTCCTAGCTCGACATTTTTGCAAACACCAACCCTTAGTTAATAAGGCAATTCAAAGAAAAGAACGAAGATATCTTACTATTGCTAAAAGTCCAACTACGAGGCTTCTTAGCCCACACCTAACTATTTATTGAAAGACTGAACATGAAATGAAAAATTGTACTACAACAACTGTAAACATTCCCTCTCCGCTCTGACTTTGATCAACTTACCTCCACAATGTCTTTTCGAGAGAAGAGGTCAAGGGGCTAAGTGACTCTCGAAAGTTGTCTTTTGCATCGCGTCAAGAGAAATGACATAGATAAGATCATTGCTTAAAGAGTTAGGTTCCGACTTGGGCATGGCCCTTATTCTCTCTCCAACTGCTTCTTTATTTGAAAATTGATCATGATTTCTCCAAGTGGTAGGATATTTTCCTTAATATTCTCAACTCCCCCTCAAGTTGGTTCGTAAATATCACTCATTCCCAGCTTGCTAAGTATTCCTTGAAATTGAGGTTTATATAACCCTTTTGTTAGCACGTCTGCTAATTGCCTTTTAGTAGGCATGAATGGCGTCCAAAGTAGCCCATTGTCTATCTCTTTGATGAAATGTCGGACTTCAACATGCTTTGTGATGTCATGTTGTACCGGATTATGAGCTATACTTACGGCATTATCAGTCTCCAATTTAGTTCATCTAAGAGAGATTTTTACCATAGTAGCTCACAGATTCACAAGGCCATTGATCTAAATTCGGTATTTGTATAACACTCTCATTTCTTCTGGGACTGCATCTCTCCGTTTAATTTTTTGAAAGCTTCCTATACTGAATTTGGAATACTTGTACTAGACAGATTAGTAGGTAAGGCTTATTAAAAGGACTAGGAGTAGGAGTAGAAGAAATAGGAAAATAAGTGGAGTTTTCATGTGTGATAATTGGTAAGGCTTCCCACATATAATAATTTTTTTGTCACTCTCCCTTTGAAGAGAATGTTCTTCGAAGTAAGATAGATTTTCAAAAATTGTAACATCCACCATTGCGTTAATTTTTTTTTTCGATTCTGGATGGAAGCACTTGTAGCTCTAATACCCCACAAAAACACACTTAAGAGCTTTGGGATCTAACTTGCTTTTTGTGTGGTTATGGTCACGAACGAAGGCAGTGCAGCCAAACACTATAGGCCTTATGGATAAAAAATGTGGTTGGAAATGAAAAAGAGCTTTTTTAGCATGTTAATAGGTGTTTTGAAAGCAATAGTGCGAGATGTCGTTCTACTAATGAGGAATGTGGCTGTTAAAATTGTTTCACCCCAATATTGTTTTGGAACCCTCATTTGGAACATCAAGGCTCTAGTAACTACGAGGTGAGTCGATGGTGCAAGATTTGATAATATTGCAGCATCGTGGAATGAAATTATTGTCCGTAAATCATTATGGAGTATGGATTCCTCCAACTCAATGAATGAAGAGAGGAGTATGAGAAATTGGAATCTATATGAAGATTTAAACTTTATGTACGTACACTTTTGTTTCAGGCTCTTGCTAATCTGGCCATTTTCGAATTTAGAACGAGATCTATCGAGCTTTAGTAGCAATACCTTCAATTAAAGAACTAAAGATCTTATTCTTTCGATATCGATCACGAAGAGTAAAGAGACCAGAAGCCCTAGGTACTGATGAAAATAAATTTCTTTCCTGAGTGCTCTCTTCAGAGCTAGGGGACAAAATTCTCCGCGAAGCAGCAGGATGAATTAAAGGATCGGGCGATCGCTCACCTTTTCCCACAAAGAAATCAAATCGCGCAATCCCCATGCCCCCCTACTGTTTGATCCAATATTGGCCACTCCATTTTGTTGGAGTGTTTTAACACATGATGATTGATGAATAATCTATCTAGAATCAAGACATCTATTGACGTCAACTAACGACCACGTTTTTTCTCCACCTCAATAACAGACATCTCAAGTCCGGTTTGAACCACACAATTAGATTGAAGATTCGACGGTTGAATGATGGTCTAATTGTGTATATTGAGGATGAAGTATTTGACAATATTTATAACGATATATTTATACGACAATTTCAAAATATGAAAACGCGTAGACAATATTTGTAGTAATTATTAAATTATTTTTGTTAATTTTATATTTTTTGAATAAAGAAATTATAACTTAATTTTTGGAGAGAATTTAGCAGTGCTGTACAGGATTTAGAATAAAGATCTTTTGTCCATTTTTTGGGTGTAGTTGTCAATATTCCTTACGTCATGCATATTCAAAAGGGATCAAAGCCTTCTCAACTAAGTAAAACCACATAAAGAAGTTCAACAAAGCACATGACCATCACAAATGACCCACCCAGCATGTGTTAAATAAAAAGCCTACTACAAATTATGCAGTCATCGATACCAATTCCTACTTCTTTCTAAGAATTCATTTTTCAATATTGTCTTTTCCTTTTAATTCCACAAAAGTAATATCAAAAGTATAAAAAATAAATTCCACAATTTTCATTGGCCACTCCTTTATTTACATAAAGGAACGGATCATTCTTTTCTTCACTTTTTTTTCTTCTATTACAAGTAATTCAATTGATTCATTGTACCGCCAACATGTCCTAATTCCTCTACATTCCCCACCGCAACTCCTCCACCACCGGCCGCCGCCTCAACCGTATTCATTCTAATTTAACCGTGCAATCCTCAACTCCATCACTGCCATAGCCGAAGCTTCAAATATGCAGAAACCTTCCATATTCTTCCTTATTTGCTTTATATTGCAGTATTTTTGCTGTTCAAGTAAGTCAATTTGCACTTTCCATTTTCAAATTCCGTTCATGGGATTGCTTTGTTTTGTTTGTTTTTCTCATTTTCATGCAATTGAACGACAACCCACCTAGAAACATCGAGAGGTTCATTGAACACTTGTCTGTAACTGATAGCACTAATTCTCGTACCCAATTATTGACCGCTGAGTCAAATCAGTCCGATTCACCTAACTGATCTTTTACTGTACTTTTACTTTTACAGACTCGGAGTCGTTTCTTGGAGTAAATTATGGCGTAGTCGCCGACAACCTTCCGCCGCCGGAAGCCACGGCGAAGCTCTTGAAGTCGACGAGCATCGAGAAGGTGCGGCTGTACGGCGCCGACCCGGCGATTATCAAGGCGCTGGCGAACACCGGTATCGGAATTGTGATCGGAGCCGCCAATGGGGATATTCCGGCCCTAGCGTCCGACCCAAACTTCGCGGGTCAGTGGGTACATTCGAATGTGATGGCGTATTACCCGGCTAGCAATATCATTGTCGTCTCTGTCGGTAACGAGGTCGTGACCTCGGGGGATCAGAATCTCTTGTCCAACCTCTTACCAGCCATGCAAAATGTCCAAAATGCCCTCAATGCAGGTAACAATTACCTATGGATTTGATACATTCGTGTCTCGTTGTCATTAAAACTTTTCGTGAAATTTTGTTTCAAATTTACTTTGTCAGTATGTCCATTTTCGTAATTACTTTGACTAACAGAAATCGTAACTTAGCAGTCTAGTTTTTTGTCAATTAAGTTGCCAACTAGATGATCTCGGACCTTGTTTTTAGGCGGGAAAATTCAAACCCACAAATACTTGAATCGGGTATGAATGGAAGATGGTAGATTCTGGTAACTCACTTGTTTTGATACCTCTACTTCGTCTATTTCCGTTAAATACTTACAAATAGAAAATGCTACTTGACATTCTAGTTTTTTGTCAACTAAGCTGCCAAGCCAACTAGACTATCACGGTTATTTTGTCAAAGTTTTATGATCAACGTTAAATTTTGGTCAAAGTTTAGTGACCACTAGTGTTCTCTTAATCCAATCACTCTTTAATTTTGTTCTAACTTAGTAACTAAAATTTATCCATCAATAAAACTATTACGGAGCGGACAAAATACATAACGTGTTCATTTTGTGATTGAAAAAACACAATTTCATTGTTGCACTAAAAACTTTTGGAAAAGGAAAATACAAAGAAAAAATAAAAGGAAAAAAGGAAAAAAGGAAAGAAAAGAAAGAAAAATGAAATTTGAATTTCTCTTCGAATGTTCAGTAATTAAAATTTTATCAAAAATGAGTGATGGATTAATATGTATTGAATGGATTACAATGTGAATTGCAGCTTCACTAGGTGGAAAAATCCAGGTCTCAACCGTTCATTCCATGGCAGTATTGGGCCAGTCAGAACCACCATCAGCAGGGGCTTTCAACACTACGTTTGTTGACACAATGAAAGCGTTATTGCAGTTTCAAAGTGCAAACGGTTCACCTTTTATGATTAATCCGTACCCTTTCTTTGCCTATCAAAGTGATCCGAGACCTGAAACGTTGGCATTCTGTTTGTTCCAACCCAATGCCGGTCGAGTGGACTCAAGAACGGGTATTAAATACATGAACATGTTTGATGCCCAGGTAAATTACTAAATCTAGTCGCGAATTTAGATAATATATGAAATTTAGTTAGAAGTTGAACTATGGGTCGTGGAAAATTTGTACTTAAATGGTTTTCTAGTCTAAATTTTTTAGGTTGATGTTGTACACTCAGCGTTGAGTGCTATGGGATTCAAGGATGTCGAGATTGTGGTTGCTGAGACCGGATGGCCTTATAAAGGAGACCCGAATGAAATTGGCCCAAGTTTGGACAATGCAAAAAACTATAACGGAAACTTGATAAACCACCTCAGGTCAAAGGTTGGCACACCACTTATGCCCGGAAAATCTGTCGATACGTATATCTTTGCACTCTATGATGAGGATTTGAAACCTGGTCCGGGATCAGAGCGGTCGTTTGGGCTCTTCAGGCCCGATCTTTCCATGATTTATGATGCTGGTCTTTCAAAGAGCGCACAGGCAAGATAACTTACTCACCATTTAATATCAAACGCTTTTACTAGAATTCATTGAAATACTTCTTTAATTTGATTAAATGAAGCAATATGGACGAGATCAAGATAAAAAAATAGACTTATTATCACTAAACTTGAAAGCGTTGATGTATGATTTTTCATTTCTATAGCGAAACCAAATGTCGGAAAAATTAAATGCATGTGCGATAAGCAATATTAGATCGTATTAGACAGAATTGACATAATTTGATATTCTAAGTCACCTTTAAACAAGTGATGAAACTTATCAATTTTAGAAATTTTTCCTTTCTGAGCCTTCAATCTTTTTGGTTGATCTGCCTAGACTCCGGCACCCACTCCGATGACTCCTGCTCCAACAGCACCGGAAACTCCTGTGACTCCTGGTCCAACTCCCGTGATGCCTGCTCCAAAAACGCCAACAACTCCTCTGAATCGTGCTCCAACAACTCCCACTACTCCAGTAAATCCAGTGACACTACCACCAGGATCAGGTTAGTGTGGTACCTATATACTTGTCATCTTTGCATCTCGATTGCCGGACAATCTTGACTTCTATGCCAGGCATTTATGGTGATGCCTGTTTTGATCCAAATAGTGTAGTATCACATCCTGCTTAAGCAATGATTCTTCTCTTTTAATTTGCTGGCAGGAATACGTGGAACTGCGAGTTCTTGCAAACCGCTACACTCGCTACTACTAATCCTAGTAAGTACTTATTTGCAAGAGCTTATAGAGTAATTTATGTTTTTCTGGATTGTTTCACGAACACGCCACTGTTATTAGGCTTGATATTAACATGCTATAGAGGTCAAGATGTGATTAGTTTTAAGGAACGACAATAGAATTATTTGACAATTTGTAACTTTTTTTACTCAGTCATTTTTTCTTGTAATGTAGGTTACAATACTTGCATTTACCCTGGTGGAAGTACATAGAGAGTAGTAATCAAAATCGTTATGTTGACGGTGCTAGTTATTCTTTGTATTTGTATCCACGTTCGTCGACAATTAATTACTAAATGATAATTCGAGTTTAGTTATCGGTTCTTGGGTTTTGATTTAGCCTTGATTGATTTCTCTCCTCCCTGATTATATGTTTTGCTTGTTAAAATGTGTGCGTGTGATGTGAAAAAATGTCACAAAGTAAATCATGCGTACTATGTTTGAACATTCCAATTATGTGCATGTCCCACGAAAATGATCTTCAATGGTGTAATCTTGAATCTTGAATCTTGATGTACATGTTTTCATTGTTCGTTTAAGTCTATAATTGTTTAAAATTTGTGTCACATAATCATAAAATTGTTTAAATTTTGTTTCAAAGCCCAAAGGGCATAACTTTATAACAATCCACGAATTGCCATAAACAAAGTAAGCTTTCATCTGGTTTGGACATTGGAATTTGATTATAACTAGAATAAGTATTCATAAACCTTCATAGTGCATTGCCTGCTATCACATCAACGAGCTGATCGATGCGGGGCAAATGGAAGCTATCTTTCGGACAAGCTTGTTCACATCAGTCAAATCTTGACAAGTTTGCTAAAGCTCATTGCTCTTTTGTACCAAGACTGGGTTAAATAGTCAAATAGAGTAGCAAACTTCTCTTATAAAGTTATTAGCTAACAATATATATATCAACTCCAAGTTTCAAAGCTACACATTTCTCGGGGCTCATCCGCTCATGGGTCGCTTTTTCTACATCATTGGGCGAGCCTTCAGATCATTCCTCGAGGCGTGGCAAGCCACGACCGGGTCTATTCCAACCTTATCATGGTGCTTCCATGTGAAGACATCCAAATTTGCCATGAAATCTGCTTCCTTCATTTTCTCAGAAAGACCAATGCCAATTTGGAGTAATTTAGTTAATTAAATTGGGATTGGAAAGCTTTCAAGCTCCTCCACCAGGGCAGCTTGTGAGTTTGACTCTGCGATGCGAAGGTCCATATTGTCATCCATAATCATTGGGGCATCGATGGGCTTAGTTGGGGCCTTGGCCATTACAACATATTTTGGTTCGTCAGGCACCTCAATAGGTTCATCTCCCTTCTCAGCGATAGCAACTTCAATGACCATGGTTGTATTTACAAGTGGCATGCGTGAACTACCTTGATCAATGAATTCATGTAGCATTCGCGAGACCTTCCATGATTCCCTCTCACAACGGCAATATTACCTGGTGTGGGAAAATTGGTACACAAATATATCCTAGGCAGACTTACTATCAATAACAACGAATTCTATCTATGTCCTATACACCCGTGGTTCTTCACCATTCTCGAAAGCAAGGGTAATCGTGTCCTATGGAATAAAGCTATTCCCAATGAAGCCATAGAGAAGATCTGGCATGGGTGTTATCGGGTGATCAACCTCCATCTGATTAAAAACACTAGCAAACTATAAGTTCATAGAACTTCCATTATCAACTAACATCCTACTTAAGCCATTACGAGCTACCACGACTCGAATCACAAGAGCATCGCAGTGGGGATAGTGGACACCCATTTCATCACCGTCATCAAACGTGATCGATTGTGATCTAGGCCTTGGTGCACCTTGGATGAGGTAGTTTGTCATGGTTGGTTCCTTAGCCATCCTTGTATAATTGTTCTGAGAGTTCTCCAGCATGGCTCTCATGGTAGTATTTTCATCATAAAGGCGCCTTATACTCACGACCATATCTGACTCAGTCTGCTTCAAAGATGCTACCTTTTGCTTGTGTCTACGGTGGTGAACCATTCGGTACTGGTTTTCTGGGACTGTTTGCTCATTACGTTGCCTTTTTGGATTCACATCATTATCTTCGTGGTTTTCACTCAAAACTCAGTTCGTTTTCACTCATTTTTTCAAGGTTTTGGGGCTTTTTCCATGCCTTCACTCGTGGTTTATCGTATCTGATTCTCATAGGCAGCGACAATCTATTGACCCCAAAATCTAATGCGATCAAGATGTCAACAAATTATTGCCTCCTTTCTAACCATGTGTTAAAATACATGCATGCACACTTAGCATTGTTAGCTTGCAAAGACAACCGTCCAGAGGATGGTCCAGCGGTCATTTGCACTCTGACGGTCGAGTTAGTTACTGAAAAATAAAAACAAGTATGCAAGAGAACAAAATGAACGGAGATTTGGTTAGAGGTTTGATTTCATACTCATTTCTCCACAATACATAGCGCCTTTACTAAAAAACTAAAATAAGTGGTATTTCAAACATTTTAACTTACTTGGACATGTGTTGCTTCATTATTGGTGGGGTTGTTATCAATAACTGGTTCTTGTTTGATTATTTTTTACACTTTTCAACGATTTCGTGGCAGTGGGATCTTGCCACGTAACAGAAAGAATATTATATTATATTTTTATTTTGGGCAAGAAATAGGGAGCCACATGATTTATGCTTTGTTAACCCTCACTTATCGAAGTGGTTCAAAGATTTCTTCAAAGTAAATAGGTTTGTTGCTCAACTTGGGCAAGTATAAGATTCTTCCTCTTTAATGTTTGGTTAAACGCAAATTATCTTGAAGAACATTTACCTTTAGCAAATTGGGTTATCAGTTTCATTTTTTCAGAGGGACTCTGGCAAGATGTATCGAGGTTCACAGAACCCTTTGATTATCTATGGTGACGTGGCCATGTGTGACACGTAATTTTTTTACCTAGCGTGACATTCGCGTGGAATGAAGCAGTAACAGTTTATTAAGTGGATTAGTTAAAATCTAGGACAAGAAGCCAAGTCCCATTATTTTCCATAAACAACTGAGATGATATATCATAGAGCCAATAATTGTCAGTCCTTTTTTTTATTTATACGTTTTATTGCTGGAAATAATTATTTGCTTGACTTCCTTTATGCTAGCTAGCAATTGAGCATGGTCTAGGCACGTGGATAGAGCAATCTTATTCAGCCATAATTTTAAAATATTTAATTTTGTGTTTTAAAGATAATTGCTAACAATATGGAAATAAAATAAGTGAAATATTTGGTATACATAATTATTGAAGAGGATATTTAGATAAATATGTCCCATCGTTATGTACTCTTAATTATATTTGTGTAAAATTAGACTTAATATTCGATCGATTATTTATATAATTAAATTAATTGACCACTTTTCAGTCTTCACTAATAGAGAAATAAGAATAATGTTATTAATAGATAAATACAATTTAAGCTCAGTTTAATCAATAAAGTGGTGTTCTTTTTGCGTTTCACTTTTCTGTTTTGAATTTTGAATTCATTTTCAGTTTTGTGTTTTGAGTGTTTGTTTTGAGATTGATAAAAATACGTTCTCTTTAAAATTTTCGAAAATTATTTTTCAAAACAAAAAACTCAAAAATGCGTTTACTTGAAATTTTTGATAATGTTTTTATAATAGTTTATTCAAACAGTTATTGACTATTCAATACCTTAACAAGTATATTTATACATTATCAATTCTAATACACGAATAGATGTCAAACCAAGTCAAAAGATGTCAAAACGTAATAAAATGTCGCCGAAATTTCAAAAAAAAAAAGCAATTAGTGAAATTATTGTACCGAGCGAACGCCCTGTACAAATCTGGGCGTTCGTCCAATACAATATGTTGTCATCTGTAGCCAACAGTTGAGGCTGGGCGAACATGTTAATTAAAAAAAAAAAGTCGACATTGTGATTCGAAACGTATATTACTTTCACAAAACGTGTGTTTTGGTCATTTTGGAAATGAGCTGTGTTTTATAAAAAAAAACTCGGAAAATAATCAAATCATCGTTTTCCATTTCCTTTGTAATTTTTTTGGGTGTTTTGAAAAATGTATTTTTGGAAATGAATAAGTATACACATTATCACTATTTTCAAAAACAGGAAACTAAACAAAAAACAAGTTGAAAATGACATAGACAATATCCCTAAATGATAGATTAGTTCATTTTAGAAATTATCATCAGTTTCAATAACAATAATAAAAAGATATAAACTTAAAACAAAAATGGTTTTGTTGGTATGACTACTGAAGACTTAAAAGGTTTGTTTACTTCCCAAGTGTGATTGAGTTGGGCCTGGGTCTAGGTCTGGTTGAAATCTGGATCAAACACGGTCCATTGAAAGGCCCAAATAGTCACGGCCTGTCAAAATTCATTCCACCTTCATCGTTCATCACTTGTAACAGTAGCGGTCATGGCCTCATACTGAACATGTTGTGGTGGTGCCGGCGGAAGCGCTGCCATTATGCCTCCCGGTGTATGGTAGATCACCTGCCTCCCCACTCCATTATCGTATGCCAACGTCCCCGTTGCTGGCTGCACAAACCCCAAAGCTCCTGAGTAGTACCCAGCTATTTTTGGCACTTCTTGAGGCGGCAGATTGTACACCTGCTGCTCCCGGTATACCTCCGATGGATTCGTCTGAACTGCGTAATAACCCTGACTAGATGGTCCAGTCACCGGTGTCCGTGTCACTATCGGGGCGTGGTAAGCACTCGCCGGAGCTGGAATTATATACACTGGCGGTTCCGGATTGATATTACTCGTCGGATACATTCCTCCGGCGATCTGATTCTCAGGCCAGTACCCAACTCCGTCGGGAACTGTCACCGGCACCTTGTGATATTCACTTTCAACAAATCCTGCGGCTAGATTATCCTCATTTTTTCGCCTGTACATTCCTGATTGCTCTTCAATTCTGAGTCTCTGCAAATCCTGAATGTCTCTCTCTATTGGATCCGACCCGACTGGCCTATCTTCGGAGCCCACTAAAGTTGGAACCTCAGACTCTTGAACCTTCCCTACCATCGGCTGTGATTTCTCCAACCCATACAAAAAATTCACATCGTTATTCGGTGGCGGCGCTGTCACAGCCATAACCAGTCCTGAATTCAGCACTTCCACGTACCTCTCCTTCTCCGACTTCACATCGATACTTGGATTCAGGCTCGGAAATATGAAAATTCTAAGTCTCACTGGATTGGGCGAGACCTTGCACAAACGATCATATTCATGCATCAAATGGTCCAAATCATCATCATTCGTCACCGAAATCAACGCGTCCAAATCTTCACCCGGCAACTGATACTTAACTGCAATATTCTCATTCTCACATAGAGCAATAAGCTTGGAGAGTAAAAAACTAAATTTGATGTTGCGATCAACAGCCAGAATTTTGGTCTCACCCCCAATGTATGATAATTCGTTACCATTCGTCCTGGGATGGATTTTCCCACGATAACTGCACATGAACTTCACTTTGTAATTATTCAGTGAGTCCTCCAATGGCGGCGGGGTCTCGAACTCAATATCGCGGGAGCGGGGCGAAGAGTCGCCGGACTCAAGGTACGACGATTCAAAGGAATATGTCTTCATCAGCGAATGCAAGCGGCAAGCTCCGGTGCGAGAAAGTGAGAGAGAGAGTTTAAATGAGTTTTGAAAGAGTTCTAATGAATATATTTTTTTCCTGTTTGGAAGATGTTATATAATGAGCTCTTTCATTTGCTTGGATTTGAGGGGTGACTTCGTGTATTATAAACTAGTTCATTTGACTAAAATAATTTATTTAATTAAAAAAGTTATCTTTGTAACATGATATTTTGGATTATTCTTGATCAAATAAATTAGTTTATAATTTACACCAAACAAACTCTTATTATTGTTACCTATCAATGCACTAAGGCCATGTTCGGTACAGATTTTTTTCCAAAAAATTCATTTTCTTGCCTACAATATTTGACTTTTCAACTATTTTTACACTACTAAAAAATTTGAAAAGTCAAAAACTAACAAAAAAAACTCATTTTTTCTCCAAAAAAATCTCTACCGAACAAGCCCTAAATTTCTGTGCAACGTGATGCCGTGGTAAAAATTTGGGACGTGTGTGGAGTTTGTTTAAGGGGAAAGTCTCGAAAGCGAGACTTTCCCACCTGTGTCAGAGGCCCTTTGACCAGGTGGGTTATAAATCGAGGGATGTGCACGAGTGGCAGGGACCTGAGGGAGAGAGCCAACAAGCCAACCCCTAAGACAGACTCCCAATGTGTGGAGTTTATTAATACAAAGTATTATTTGTTTGTAAGTAGTACTTATAAATTGATTAAATATAATTTTTATTTATATATTTTGTAAGATTTACTATTTTTATTTACATATTTTATAAGACCAATTATTTATAATTTAAAAAAAAAATTACCAAAAAAAAAAAACTGCATAGCAGCTTCTTTCGCAATTAATTTGGTTGACTTTTATTTTTAAATTACGAGTCAATTCATGGCTTCATTTGACTTTGACAATAGCAAATAATTAATAGTCAGAGGTGTGACAGGTGTCTTAGCCCATTTTACAGCACATTGGTTGGGGCTTGGATCAATAATAAAAAGAAAAAAAAATTACAATTTATAGTCTAATTAATGGTTTCGAGTTTAGAAGTTTATAAAATATTTATCAAGTGAACATGTACTAGAAATTTTTAACAATATGATGTACACACAAAGGGAGGTACTCATGTGTGATCACAGATTTTACGGTAGCAGTAGTTCTAACTTTACTTTATGAGCACAAAAGCTCACACTTTCAATAATTCTATTCTGCCTCAGACTATATCGTTAAGTCTCTTGAAATTAAACTATTAGATGCAGTCGCCTCCATCCATCGACAATCTGCTCTAGTATGGGCAGTGACATGTTTAACAAAAGTCTCTTTATTTACGTCAAAATTTGGATCAGATTACATGAAATGAATGAGAAAAACCTATCTAGAATTAAACAATATTATACATAAATATGAATCTTTTTTCTTTTTTTTTTTAAATGGGTTTTCTTTTTCTACGGAAATTTTTTTTTATAGCATTAATATTTGGTAAAGTATTTTATATATTATAAACAATTAGTCTTATCATAAGAGTCACTCTTATGAAATGTGTAGATAAAAGTGCAAAAAAATTATGAGTCCTACAAAATATATAAATAAAAATAATATTTGATCAATTTATAAATACTTATATACATTGTTACGCTCCAATCCAACATGGCATTCCACGTGGGCAGAGTTAAAGTCAAAATTGCCTAGTGGTCTGCCACCTCATATTCGAGGCTGTTTCTTTTTTACCGAGAAGGTTTGTGAATGTTTAAGAATAGGAAAATAACTGTTCTTTTATATCGAGGCAATCGAAAAGACAAGGCTACTAAAGACATACCCTGGTTGCGTGCTAAGGAAGCATTCCTTGCCAAACCAGCAATTCGGTCTTGAAAGGATTGGTCGGACAGCCTGTCAATGCGACTTGTGACAATCATAGCCCCTTAGTTTACGGTTGAAAGGGACTTCCTCATAAATGCTAATGAGATGACATCCAAGACATGACTCAAGAACTTTCTGGATAGAACCACGTGTCACGCATCAAATGGGGGACAATCTAGTAGAATTTTCCTATAAATACCAAATGGGTGTTGAAGTTATTACTCTGACAAGAATAAAAAATCCTCTATGCTAAATATTCTCTAAGTGTTCATCACCACCCGGGGAATTGTCAGTTAGAGGCCCTCAAGTCATCATTTCTACCATAGTGTATTTCTCCCTATCACTTGGATCGTATTTGTCCGTTACTAGGCATATCTACGTGGTTTGATAAACCAGTGATGGTCCAAGTGTGCGAAGAAATACACAAGAGAAGAAGATGCGTAGGGTTCCTGTTGGCTGCCATTTTTAGGGATCAACAGCCATCCCTGCCCTTCAAAATTCTTGTCAAGTCCAACACTCCTCATAAATAATAGAGGTCCTGTACTTGTGGGACTATTGTTACGTCCCATTCCCACATGTCATTCTACATGGGCAGAGTCAAAGTTAAAATTACCTAGTAGTCTGTCACCTCATATCCGAGGCTGTTTCTCTTTTTACCGAGGAGGTTTGTGAATGTTTAAGGATAGGAAAAGAACTGTTCTTTTATACCGAGGCGATCGAAAAGACGAGGCTACTAAAGACTGACCCTAGTTGTGTGCTAAGGAATCATCCCTTGCCAAACCTGCAATTCAGTCTTGAAATGATTGATGGGACAGCTTGCCAATGCAGCTTGTCACAATTATAGTCGCTTAGTTTATGGTTGAAAAAGACTTCCTCATAAATGCTAATGAGATGACATCCAAGACATGACTCAAGAACTTTCCGGATCGAACCACGTGTCACACATCAAAGAGGGGACAATCTAGTAGAATTTGTCTATAAATACCAAACTCATTTCTACAAAAAGTGAATGTTGAAGTTATTACTCTGACAAAAATAAAAAGTCATATATGCTAAATATTCTTTAAGTGTTCATCACCATCTGGGGAATTGTTAGATAGAGACCATTAAGCCATCATTTCTTCTATAGTGTATTTCTCCTTATCACTTGGATGATATTTGTTCGTTACTAAGTATATCTACGTGGTTAGATAAATTACGTGGCGGTCCAAGTGTACAAAAAAATACATGAGAAAAGAAGAAGCGAGGAATTCCAGTTAAATGCTATATTTAGGGGTCCACAAACACTAACATGCTGCTTTACGCAATGTTATAAATTATATCATGTTAGTGTTTTTTTTTTTAAATTTATAACATTGCATATTGTCAGGCGAATAATCAGATTATTGGGAAGTGTAAATAATTCATTTAGTTTCTAACTGTCTATTTTCTGTAATTAGCAGAAGACAACTAATTTATTCCTGCTGTGCTGTCCTTCAAAGTCGGAATTTCACAAATTAACAAATGTTTGACTGCGACTTCGAAGGAGAAACTAGCATTTTTCTTTGTTAAAGGGAAAATTTCGAAGACGAGATCTTCTATCTGTGTTAGAGGCCTCTTGATCAGGCAGATTATAAATTAAGGGATGTGCACGAGTAGTAGGGACCTGAGAGAGAGAGCCAATAGGCCAACCCCCAGGACAGACCCCTATAATATTCCTGAGAGAGAGAGCCAACAGGCCAACCCCCAAGATAGACTCCCATAATATTTCAGTAAAAATCTGCCACACACGAGAATTGAACCTGCGTTGCCGGAGGATTTCTCCCCACGTCACCTCAAGCCTTACCAACTCGCCTATGCCTCTGGGAGCGAAACTAGCATTTTTCTTTTCTAAACAATAACTAATTAACAATATATTAAACAAAAGGTTTTTTTTTTTTAGGTGACAGTTGGACATTCTAACCCCTGGTTTGAAAATATAAATATAGAGTGCATTTGATTACAACCTATTTTCAATGGATATTTTTTTTTTTAATTATTTTTCAACTGATACGTTTAGTAACTACATTTTTTCATAAAAAAAAGTATTTTTTCACCTATTTTTCAACTACACATTTGATTAATGGTAATTTTTTTCAAGTAAAATATTATCTCATTTCTACATAAATGGCAACATTTTTCTTAAAAATAAGAAAAACGTTTTCTTATAACATCTCCAATGCACCCTGTCAATTGTAGTCTATGTGGCAAGTAAAATATACGAACTTTCAGTCCATGTGGCACTACATCTATTGAAGAGATGGTCAAATTATAAATTCGTCTCTAATAGGTTCCGTCTAAAATTAATATTACCGTTTATGTGGCATTAATTTTTTTTTTAAATTGTCAGGTATTCAATTTATATTTTCCTTGTCTGGATTTTTTTTTAATAAAATATTGAGATTGATTTAAATTTGCTGAGTCACTTCGTCTAGAAATCCGTCTAAATTTATTTTTTGTATGTCAAATCAATTAGACAAAGTCCTCGTCAGCATGCATTGAAAATGGTTTTTTTTATAACTCCACCTTTATATGCTTATGTGGCACGTCTAAAAAGCAATAGACGGAGTGCATTGGAGATGCTCTTAGGGTGGGAGGATGTTTTATTTTCCAGGTAAAATTTGTCTTTTAAATTGATATTTCCAATTAACAATTTCTTAGCAATTCAATTCCCTGGAATTCATTTTCTTTCCTCCCAAATTCAATACTCGCAATCAAACGCACATAAATAAATTTTACTCTTCAGGTTCCATTTATATAGGTTGATTTTTCTTATTTGTCCGTCTTAAGTTATAGTTCACTTGCCTTGTAGATGATGTATATTTGATTTTTTTTTTATTTCCTAATATACCTCTATTGAATGTACTTTGTTATCAACACAAATAAACTTGTGCTCTTTCAAATGTAGTAAGAATTGATAGTACTTAAATAAAGTAAATTAGGAAAATTCTTTGCAAAATTTGTTTTCTGAATAACATTAATTAATATTTCTTAATCCACGTGAAAAATAAAACCAGTCTATATAAATGGGACAGTGGGAGTATTTGCGTATGAAATAAACCTAGTATCAAAACAAACAAGAAAAGTGAGTTTAAATGTGTGTTATATTTTGGGTTAATTATGCGAACGATACATAAATTTTATTCTTTGTTTCATATACATATATGAATTCAATTTTATTACAAAATTATATATGAACTCACAAGTTTGTTATCCATCTATACATAAGTTAACTTCCTTTAATCAAAACTAATGGAACAAATTACATGGCAAACGATGTGCCTATGTGCCTATGGCGTGGCGAACAGTTGGAGGATCAATTACGCCAATTGTACAAGAATTTTACCATTTGTTTCAAAATCATACATCAACTCAACTTCATTTTAAAATCATACATGAACTCACAAATTTATTTATCATTCATATATAAATTATTATTGTTAGTATTATTGTGTAAGTTATATTGTTCTTTACAAGTGTTTGACAAAATATCAAAGTGAGGAACAACATCTTGTTATTATTCTTGCATAATGTAGTTGTGAAAAATACCCATTGGTATTTGTATTTTGATTAAATTGTTGTTGTAGCATCTATTATGTCACTTTGCAGTGAATGAACAACTGTTGTAGAATTTATTCAACATTTTGTAGTGTTAAATTTATGTTTAATCGTTCAAGTTTCATCTTAAAGTTGTGAATGGTTCTCTTTGATGTCAACTCTTTTTTGTTGTTGTTTTTAAGTTGAAATTATGGTTGTAGATAAATTGAGGTGTAAAAATTGGAAAATTAATTAATTAATTTCAACATTATTTATTACGATAGTCTAAAGTTATGGCATCTAAACATAATGAAATTAGTAAAAAAAGAACCTCGACACAAAATAGTAAAAAATGAAAAATAAGGAATTATCTAGTGTCCATACTAGATAATAGAAAAAAATTGCTTTTACATGTAAATTCTTAAGTATTAAAATGTTGCGTATAACTAGAGCTGGCAAATGGGTTGGGTTGGGCGTCAGAACAGGGCCACACATGAAACTGGACTGGGCTGGCCCAGCCCAATTTTGCATGGGCCAGAAATATGCTAGTCCAGTCCAGCCCATTAGCCCAACTTATCTTAATTTTCTATTTTTTTTCTTTTTTTTTAAAATAAATTTTTTATACAATCTAATACATTACATCAAATATAATCTTAGATAAATTTAGACTATATAGATATTTTTAAAAAGATTAATTTATAAAATTGGGGTTCTCATGTATTAGTTAATAGATAAACGTCAATTTTCTTTCAAAATAATAATTTTTTTTGTTAATTGTAAACTATTTGTGGACACTTTTTTAAAAAAAAAAATACAAATATTAAAAGCATGCTAGTCTTATTGTTTTAAGATATAAGCATGTTTTGCTTAAATTAAAAAATTTACTTATAAGTAAATTTAAGATAAATAATTTACTTGTCACACCAAATATATTTTGGATTGAAACTTAAATTAAACTAAATTTTAATTAAATCTAAACAATTTTATGTTGGATCCTAAGATTTTTAGACTAATGTTTATTGGTGACTTTGGCTTAGATTATTTTAGATTGATATTATTTGAATTATGTATTGGAGCTATTCACAAAATAAGTTAATTAGTGTTAAGGAGAAAAAAAAATCAAAAAAAAAAAAAATCAAAATCAAAATCGGGCCAGCCCAACTAGCCCGCGGGCTAGATGGGCCGGGCCATCTTGACTGGGTTTTATTTGGGTTAGGGCCAACCCAACCCAAGAAGGTGGGCTACATGGGCCGGGCAAATTTTGCCACCTCTACGCATAACTGTAATAGTATTTAAATTGGATAATAGAATATAAAAGCAGAGTTCAGGAAATGTGCTCGAAACAGACTTATCAGAGCGGACGACATGATGTAATGTTGATGAGAATATTTTAAACATTATAAGAAACTTTATATATGGAAAATACAAATCTACTTTAAAATTTTGTTAAAGTCATGCTACTTGGTTGAATCTATAATTGCATCATAACCAGAAGATTGCATCACCAGAGTATAATGGATGCACTAGCATTGCATATGTCCGATTTCGTAATTTGACTACATAGTATGACAATTTATTTAATGGAAACCATAGTGCACTTAATAATATGATATAGTCTTACGCCATTAAGAAGAGGTTGTATCCATTAGAATATTTGACTACATAGCACGATAGTTTATTTAATAGAAACCATAGTGCAATTAATAATATGATATAGTCTTACGCCATTAAGAATATGATAGAGTCTTACGCCATTAAGAAGAGGTTGTATCCATGAGAATATTTTCATGAATGATTTTAAAATAAAGTTGACTTAGTGTATAGTTTTGAAGTAGGGGTAAATTTATGTACCATTCGTGTAATTGACCTATCAACTATCTGTCATGTCATAGCCAAGTAGACGTGTTGTTTACCATGTTGATTTTTCTGTTAGTTTTGATTGACGGTGATTAATTTATGTATAGATGGGAAATAAGTCAACAACTCCGTGGGTACATTTATAATTTTGAAACAAAGTTAAGTTTATGTATGATTTTAAAACATGAAGTAAAGTTCATGTACCGTTCACGTAATTAATCCATTAATTTTGAAGTAAAATTCAAATAAGTAGAAATAAATATATTCGTAGCATCTTTTAGGGCAATTTTTACATAGATTGAAAATGAAAATATCTGTTCAGTTAGTGAATCTCATTGGAAATTAAAATAAGAGTTACAACAAAGGTCCCCGACTTTTGTTCTCATTTGCACTTTCATCTTTAATATTTTTTCTGACTATTTTATCTCTAATTTTTGAAAAATAGACTGCATTAATCGAACTGGCCATCCATATTTTCGTTTGTCAACCCACTTGATCAACATATTTAAAAATAAAAATAAACGAAATTATCCTTCTATTATTCTTAATTAAAATATTAAAAAATAAATATAAAAAATTGATAAAACAAAAAAGAAAAGAAGAAAAGAATTTAAAAAAATAGAGTAAAAAAGAAAAAATGTGATCTTCTTCAACCCCTACCCATAGCAGCCGCCGCCACGGCCATGACATTATACGTACGTATAGCAATTTTGCGGGTACACTTTCTGATCGAATGCCCAGTTGAAGAACATATGGACTTTTGTCTGTGGTTCTTCCACCAGCTTAGTTCGCTGCCATTTTTGGCAACAAACCAGAGGGGAGAAATCCCCATTTTTGGCGGTTGTATGGTGGTAGCGGAATATGACTTTTTTTTTTAATTCTCCTTATTTATTTTGTGGGTTTTGTTAACATGTACCCTTACTAAATTGCATTAAATAGAGTTGTTTGCTGTGTAAATTAAAAAAAGAAGAAGAAAACAATTCCATTTAACATAGGTAAATATATTCCAACACAATTTTTGTTTATCGTACTACATTTTAATTAAATAAAAATTCTCAACTATTACTCAATTTTGCATTTATATTAGGGTAAACTATACCTAGTGTTCCTAACATTTGACTTCATTTGTACTTGCATCCTCAATATTTAATTCTTGGCATCCATCACCTCAACGTTTTATATAAATAGCAGCTAATGCCCTTGTGAATTGATTCCATCCAAAATCAACGTTAATATGGCATGTGCACTCACATGGACATAACTAAAAGGGTATTTTTGGTCACATCTTTGCTTCATCTTTTCTTTTAACATCTTATTCTTTGATATGAGTTTCAAACTTATCATTGTCTTTTATAATGTAATATAATTAATAGTTTTTCACTCTAATTCAGAACGGTCCGATTTTTCTCGTTTAAAAACTTAAAAAGTAATGAAATATACTACTTTGCATGCATAAGTAATTCTAACCCCTTTTCTTCTTTACAATTTTGAAATTTATTAAGCAACAAGGTAGAAAATTAATATATAATATTCTAACAAAAATTCTATAATGCCCTAAATTAGAATGTTCAAATTCCTCTTCATAAAGTAAATTATCTTTTACAAATATATTTGTTTTTCTCTTTTTGTTTATGTCAATTAGAAAGCGAACAAAGAAAGATCCCTGCCAATGGAAATTTAACTGGAAACATGAACATGTAATTGCCTCGTGTAGAGTCAAGACCAAAATGTCTAAACATGGAAAGGGAAGAGCATAGGATATACACAGTCCAATAATCACACAAGGATTAAGATCAAGTGAACATGTATTCTCATTTTGTCAAGTGGTTTTCACTCATAAGTCAGCTAATACCAAAAAAAAAAAAAAAAAAAACAATAAAAAACCAGCTTAATTCAATGCACAATCTGCTTGCCATATTTTAGTACACAATCCGCCTGCACATTTCATGACAAAATAACGCATGTTTAATATCCAAAAACACAAAAATTATGTAACTTGGCAGACAGATTTAATGCCTCAAAAAATAGAAATTCAATATCAAATTTGGCAAGCATATGTAATCCCAAAAAATACAAATAACATCTAAACTGGAACTGCAGATTAACAAAAAAAAACCTTCACTACCGATTGACCAAAAAACCTTTCACTACATCATTCATGAACTAGTTTTGCTTTTGACCCCAACTTTAGACCTTGGATGGCGGTTGCTGCTAGTAGAAGGTTGTTCTTTGCATGACCTTTTGTTGTGTCCCGTCTTCTCACAAGTTTTACATGTTATTTTCATTCTCTTCTTTTTGATTGATGAAGATGGTGGCTCATCTTGCTCCCTCCTCCTTACTTTTTTTGGCCGGCCAACTCTTTTGATGTAGTTAGGTAGTGCAATTGGGTCTTTTCCCTTGTCCACCCATAATTCAGGTCCATTCATTGGATTTGTCATTGGTGCATAGGATTTCATGTAACTTTCCTTTTTATAAAATGGATCAATGTAATCTTCAAGTACCAACTTCTTCATTTGAATGCAATTTATAACATGTGAAACGATATTTCTCAATACCAAGCCTCTATGCTTACCCTTGAAGTTGTTGTACAAGTGCCTAACACAGAAACGATGCTTAGCATTCTCACAATTTGCATGTAGTGCATCTATTAATTCTTTCAGCTTGTCACTAATAAATGTCCATTCGAAAGTGTTTACAATCCCGACGTTATCAACTAGTGATGGCAACGGGGAGGATCAGAGCCCTAATCCGTATACTGATCCTTTTTTTTTTTTTTTGAATAATTTTTTTTTAGCTAACTCCAACCACCTCTAAATTACAATTTAAGCCCCAAATCTTTCATCTATTTATTATTTAATCCTATTTTTTTTCCAAATGGGGTGGATCAGATCGGATCAGGCTGATTCGCGGAGTAGGAATTTTTTGCTCCATTCGGATCGGGTATCCATCGGGTTCGGGGACGGATCAAATATTTTTGCCATCCCTATCATCAACTAATAACTCCAAAAACCAATTCCAACTGTTTCTATTTTCTGATTCAACTACAGCATATGCAATTGGGAACATGGAGTTATCAGCATCAATTCCCACAGCTGCCAAGAGATGGCCACCAAACTCCCCCTTAAGAAAGCATCCATCCAGCCCCTATCACTGGTTTGCAACCATCCCTAAAGCCTTCTTTGCAAGCAGCCAAAAAAACATATATTCTCCTAAATTCTCTAATTTAGTCCATTACAAATTCAGTTTTCAGCACAACAGTTGATCCCACATATGACTTCTTCAACTCATTAACATAATCAACCAACTACATATATTGTTCTTTGTTGTTTCTTCTGATCACATCTAAGCACTTAGCTCTAGTCCTACAATATTACTATATTGATACAGAAATCATACAATCATCTGTTACTGTTTGCTCAAAAGCACTAAATTGCCAGTTTGGATCAGCTCTACATCTGTCAACATATTTCTTTGCAAAATATGCTGAATTTGCAATGCTATTCTCAGACACTAGTGCACATTCATGTTCATCTCTAAAGTGTTGATTATGTATGTCTTACAGTCTGCTTGCTTGAACTCTTGCATACAAGACCCATGGGCATGGTTTCTTACATTTAGCCCTAAGCCTGATATTGTCACTCTTCTTAATTTTGACATCTCTGCCATTCTTAATAACATACTCCTTTACCGCTTGTGCCAGCACCTTTTTGGTAGAAATAAACATCCCTGTATATAAAAATATAAGACAATCTATTAAATAATGCAACTACACTGAATGTAGGGGGATCAATGCTACAAGTTTAATTTGTAATGGAACCATAAATGCTTTATTATAATTAAAGTTATGGCACAAATTCTTACAAACCTAACATGAATTTTGGGTCTGCCATATTTGTTTTCTCATTAAAGCAAGGCCCATTTCGAACTAGATTGATCTCATCTTCTTCTTCACTATCAATACTATCTAAATCACTTGAGTCATACTCTGGATCTTCTTCTTGCTGAGTATCAAAATCTTTTTCATTCCATGAATGGAATACACTTGTCAAATAATTGGTTTCTACATTTTTTTCTTGTTCATATTCTGAATCATTTAAGCCCTCGTTGTCCTTATTTTCATCATCGTTTGCATCGACCTTATCATCTGAAATATGATACTCAATTTCTGCTCCAGTTTCAACTACTTGAGACCCCATTGGTACATCCTCCATTCCTACATCAACAGATCATCTCCAGCTATTGCAGACTCCTTTTGTACCACAAATTCATGTGGTTGAGCCTCCATCTCTGCAATTATTTGTTGCCATATAACTGATTCCATTCCTGGATCTAGTAAAAAAAAATATAATCAACAATGACGTAAATGTACCATATTGGAAAAGAATTCATATTGAGATGTTGGTAAATGTGAAATCTTCGGAAGCAATTCATATAAAAAATAAATTTTCAAATTAATAAAAAATAAAAATAAACTAAACAAATACACGTACCGAGCAATTTCATTTTCTGTGCGCTGCATTTTTCAATAACCCAATTAATGCGAAATCTTGGAAAAACAATGTATAATGGATAAATTACAGCTAGTGTCCCCAACATTTGACTTCATTTGCACTTGTATCCTCAATATTTAATTCTTGGCATCCATCACCTCAACCTTTTATATAATTAACAGCTAATGCCCTTGTGGATGGATTTTATCCAAAATCAACATTAATATGACATGTGCAGCTCATGTGGATATAGCTAAATGGGTATTTTGGTCACATTTTTGTTCTCTTCAAATTTCAATGTTGTCTACATTTGGACGGTGTGCTAGATATCATCTATTTATTTAATATCTATCGAAATGTGTGTTAATAATTCTTTAATTATTTTTTTAATTTATTTACCAATATCTTTTGTACATGTGGACCACAATTTTTCTAATCTATATCTCCATTAGAGATGCTATTCTCCCCGTCACCATTTTATTTGTCACATATACAACAATCCACATTGTTGCATTGGAGATGCTCTAATGAGGTTGTGGATTGTGAAAATTATGGTTCAATTGTACAAAAGATATATGTAGATAAATTAGATAAAAAAATAATTAGCACACATTTCGATAGAGATAAATTATAAAAAATTAAATAGAATAGGCTTAACACACATCTCGATGGACATTTATTGTGAAAAAATAAAAATGTTTAGCACACCATCCAAATACTCCACTTTTTTTCTTGTCATATAAGTATTTTGGGATAATGTAACACACTTTTTAGTACAATACACGGTTGCGTTGGAGATGCTCTTATCATCAACCTAATAATTTACACATTTTATCTTTGTCTTTGATGATGTTTTTGTCTAAAAAATTAATTACGAGGGTGTAAAAAGATTTTTTGGCTTCTCGTATTTTTTAATAAGCAAAAAATTAATACATACAAAAGTTGGACAAAATATTTGTCCTTCATTTCAACGCACATTAATAGAATATTTGGACAAAAATCGTTATCACAGACAAAATATGAAAATTAATTGAAATTTAATAATAAAAATACGACGAAAAAATTGAGGACCTAAGTGCCAAAATGTCAAAGACTGGAGGACTTTTATTGAAATTAAAACATGGTGTAGATAATAAAATATATATTGTGAACAATGTTCTAAAAAGCGTAAAGCGTGGTTAGGCGTGGAGGCCGAGTTTCAAGCTTTTCGGGCCTAGGCGATTCCTAAGCGAGAGCGAGATAAGGGCAAGGCGAGGGCAATGCGTGATGCGTGGCTAAGCGTGGAGGTCGAGCTTCAAGCCTAGGCAGAAGTTTATGCATGCTTTTTAGAACAGTGATTGTGAATATAATTTTTTTTATATTTTAATAAGAATAACATAATGACAATTTTATCTTTTTTAATCTTTGAATATGTTGGTAAAATAGATTGACTAACGATCAAATTGATCTTCATCTATTTAGATGGAGTATGTCTATTTTCCAATAGTTGGAAGCAAAATAGTCTAGAAAAAAAAATTGAGAACGAAAGTACAAATCAGATAAAAAATGAAGGACATTTCCCACAATTTATCCTAAATATAACAACCGACAAATTATTTAATATGGTATAATAACCGACAAATGTGGCCTCATTTCCAGTTATGCAATTTTATGTACGAACCAATCATATTTTCGTTGGAAAATGTCAAACCCAATAATTTGTCACAATTACATTATGTGAAGTGCAGGTTTGTTAGCGATTAGATCTCGCAGACAGTTGCCCAACCATATGTACCCAAGCCTATTTATAACCAGAATTAAATTAAGGTCCCCACTTGCAAAAAAATTGAAAATAAATTCCGTCAGCTATCCATTTCTAAATAAATTTTACGTTCATGACCAGAATATATTTATATTATAGTTTGTTTAAATTAAATAAATATATTTTTCTATCTGTTGAAACCTAACAAGTGAATGATATAAGCACCGTTAAACATTCATTTAATATAAGTATTTTAAAAAGTGTAAAACGTGACTAGGTATTAAAGTCGTGTTTCAAGTTTTTCGGGCTTATGCGAAGACGAGTCGAAGGCGAGACATAAGATATGGCTAGGTGTGGATGTCATGTCTCATACCTATTTGAGCCTTTTAGAATAGTGATTAATACTGAATTAAACTTGACAACTTTGAACTTTAATGATATAGATTGGAATTCTTGTGAAGAATTTTCTGTTTGAAATTAACGATGCATTTAAATGAATGTGTTTACGAATATTTACAAAAACAGAAATTAAAGGAGATCAAAAGAAAGAATAATTTCACTCATTGAATTTTTTTTGTTTTAGTTAAAGAGTCAAGAAGATGATCAAAGGGTAATTGAAATATTTACTCGAGATATATAGTTTTCTTTCGTCACACGGCAATAGAATTCATCTAAAAATAATTATATTCACATCATATTTTTTATTTGTTGAACTGTATTTTAATTCCACTTAACGTTTTCAATCTTTGCTCATTATAGCACCCATGTCTCTAATGTCGCATTTTTATCCTCAACTTTTCATTAATTATCGCATATTGAGTCTGATAACAGTTTTCGTCCAAAAAATTTGTTGGGATGACGTAAAATGACTAATTTGCCTATCTTATTTAAAAATAAATAAATAAATATAAAAATTTCGATAAAATATTATTTTTTCATTCAAAAACAAAAATAGAATATCTTGACAGAAATCATAATTAAAGATGAGATTTGTTAATTAATGAAAGTTAAAAATAAGAGTTCGATAAAAAAAAGTTAAGAACATATATAAATGCTATAATGTACAAAGAATGAGGACCTTAACACAAATTAAAAGTCTAGCGTCTTCGGACAAAATTTCTCATCTTTAATCTTGTCCCCTTGTACGATGCTACCCAAATCCATCAAAGTTTGAAACCAACGCAAGGTTGGGCTTGGGACGGTTTTTATTATTTTATTTATTCAATTATGTTATCTTATGTTATTTAATTATGTTTAATTATATATTTTGTTAAGACATTAGGGTTTTAATTTTTAATTTTAATTTCTTCTGTTGAAGCCCCAGAGCATTTTTTTTAGTTTTGTTTGATATTAAAAAATATATATTGAGAATTATGTATTGAATTAAAAAATTATTTAACATTGAGAATTATGTATTGAATTAAAATATTCTTTAACCTCCAACTCAAATATATATAGAATTATCATATCTTCGCGTATCCTCGACACCTAAAAATTGTAATATTTGCATGTTTACTCGTGGACGTTGAATTTGAGAAATTGAGTACTGGAAAGAGACAATATTTTTCCAACAACACGACTTTATGTATACAATAAACTTGTTGAAACGAGCGTGAAAGGAATAGTTATATATGTGAAGTGAAATAATTATAAATAATAGGGAATCTTTTGACTATTCAAGTCGAGAATAACACTTATTTTTTTAGATCATTCTTGACTCAAATTGAAAATTACATTTTATTTGTTATTCACTCCATCGAAGTCAATAATTCTTTTTTTTTTTTTAACTTTTTATTCATCGGTCATGGAAAATTATGCGGGAGTAGATGTTTAGATAATGTCAGTGCTTTCTCTTGTTAAAGAATACAACACATAATTAGTGTTGTTGACCTTGGAATCCGGTGGGACTCAAAATCAAAGATCATGGAATGTTCCTTCCTTGAACCACGTGTAATTTGCACACTCAAAAGAACAAGTCGGCAAGCATAGACAGTTAAGGTGGCTTTCGTATGCTCTCCGACATTCATGCTTTGGCTGAAGTGGTTAGACTTGGTAAAAATATAAAAAGGAAAATGGTCTAAATAAAATATTTTTTTGATAGAAAAGTTTTATCAGTTTCTTTTTTCACTTACTCTTGTGTATTTGTTTGATGAGCTATTTATCTCCAAAGTCCAAGCTGGATGAGGGGTTTAAGTTCCTCCACGAGTGGGCAAGTCCACGTGTACTTCATGCAAGCAGCATAGCAGGACCGGTTCTGACATTTTCGGGGCATGAGGCGAAGACCAGAAATTAGGCCTCCCAATGGACCCACAAATTATATTATGCATTTAAAATCCACAAGGTTGTTACGGAACTAATTGCAAACTTAAAACTCGAAAAAAAATGACAAGCAAAATATATTATAAAAAAATTATATTATAATCAATTAACAAGGTCAAAAATGTTCTAAACCATTACTTAAATACAACTTGCCTAGCAGTTTTAGAAGCAAAAATATTAATCAAATTTGAATAATCTAATTGTTCAACCATTTATTTTTCAATTGATATTATAGCTAATCCATTCAATCTTTCTTGTGACATAGTTGATCGGAGATAAGTCTTGATCAGCTTCAATTTGGAAAAACTCATTTTCGCAGATGCAATTGTAACCGGTATGGTTAGCAAAATTTTGTAAGCAATATAGGCATTTGAAGAACAATCATCCAATGTCTTCAAATAGTGTAGCATATCAATTGCTTTCTTTGTTTCACTTGGTAAATAGCTCTTCAAGACTGTCAATTCTGAATATAAATCATCTCCATTAATGTCCGAACGTCCATTATGTTTCAAATACTGCTCAAGAATCTTACAAGACTTCAATAAACTGACACAATGCACGATATAACTTCTCCAAACTAAACAAAACTTTAAATGTCTCTTCAAGTTGTTTAAATTGTTGAATTCGTGTTTGAAGCGAAGATCAAGCTTGGTCAACAATAAAAATGAAGTAATCGACTCTAAAAGATTATTCTGCTGATTGATTTACCTCGTCATTGTCATTTTCATCAAACTGCTTCTTTCTTCGAATGACGCGTTTTTCTCGAAATACAACTATAATTTCGATTTCACTTGCTTTTGTTTTCGCTTCATCTATGACAATAGCAAATCCATTCTCTATAATCGTCGAGGAATGTAACAAGTCCTTGTAAGAGGTTAATAGCACCATCCACATCCATGTTTTCAGCTTGAAGAAATTTACTCATCGTATTAATTGCATACAACAACCTGTACCAAATTATCATGCCAAGCAAAAACTCAAAATTTTCAAGTTTATACGTCGCTAAGGACTCATCTTTACTCTTTGTTTTAGCATCTTCACTAATGTCTGCCAAGTCAAGTAAATCATATCTTATTTGTGCAGTTTGCTCTTTTATAGGTTTGACACTTTCAACATGACTTTCTCAACGTGTTTGTAACAATGGCTTCACTGTCAGACCTTCTACATTATCTTTAAAAATTTTCCATTGCTTAGGAGAAGAAGGGAACAATGTGTAGATCCGTTATATCACTCCAAAGAAGGACATGGCTTTAGGACAACAATTCACCATAGCACATAATGCTAGAATTAAGACTATGACAACCACATAGAGTATAAAAAGCTATGTGATTAATTTCAAGTAATCTTTATTGTACACCTTTGTACCTCCCGCTCATGTTAACTCCGTTGTCATATTCCTGCTCTCTAATATCATCAATATCAAGCTCAAGATTGGTTAAAACATTTTGAAGCTCAAGAGAAAGTCCAAGTTCTGACGTATCATCTACCTTCAAAAACTCAAGCCAATCTTCTCCTACTGTCGGTAATTTTGCCAAATCATCCACACATCGTATGACTAACACCATTTTCTCCTCGTAACTCACATCTGGAATACAATCAAGTATAATTGAGAAATATTTTACATGTCTAACTTTACTGAGAGTTGGACTTTTTACCTATTCTGCCAACATCTGTATCAATTCATTTTGAATTGATTTACCGAGATATATATAATGAATCTCACGTGCTTTAGCACTCCAAATTTGCTCTTGCATTATTGGATCAAACTCAGCAACAATTTCTACCATTTACAAAAAAAGACCATTGTTCTCAAGATAAAGCTGTTCATCATCTCTTCAAAATGTCAAGTTGTTCTTAGCGAGTTTTTCACAATAGCAATTATCCTCGTTAACACTTCTCTCCAATGTTTTCTTTCTTCATCAATCACCAATTGTACGCTTCTATCAATTGTATTTTTTGTTTGAAGTCTGTTTTTAAGTCAATCCAACTAGATATGCAACATATATGCTCTTCATTTCCTTCATGACTTTTAATAGACCGTTGCTGATTATGCCAATATTTGTATCCATCATTATCCAATTGGCCTATTTTATTCATCGTAGATAGTGTTTTAAACAAGTTGCAGCAAAAGCAAAATGTCATATCCAAAGATACTGAATATAGTAGCTATTTTCTATCAATAGTCTGTCAATTTGGTAGTAATCGCGTATATTGTGAACAATCAAAATGCCTATGTGCATCATCTTTGGGAAATGAGATGCCATTGACTCTTTTTGGACCCATTTCAACTAAATAATCTCTCATTTTTTTACCAATGTTTTTCCAATTCCCGGGATCCTTGAAATTAAAAGAAAAGCCACCATCTTCATTTAAATTTATATGATGAACATCATCTTCAACATTCTCAGTTAGTTCTTTCACGTTTTGTTGTTCCTCAATCACAAAAGTTTCCACTGTTTCTTCACTCTCATTTTGTTTTGTTTCGATTAAAATATTTATCCATATCTCCTGCTTGACTTTGAACTAATGCCATTTCCTTTCATTTTCGTTTTCTTTTTTGAGCTTTAGACTCATATTTTGGAGGCATGACTTGCCCCAAAAAATAATAAAATATTTCAATAATCTCAAATTAAAGTCGACAAAGCCACAATCATATAAGTCGACAAGGCATCAATCACGTATAAGCGACAAGGCTTCAACTATTTCTAATAAGTCAATAAATAAACGAGGGATAGCCATTGCTTATTTGAGAGTGATATTTGAGCGGCAATTATAAAATGATAAATGTGAAAAACCAACTTCTTCTTCTTCGAGGTTTTAAACCTAAAATTAAGTCAAAATTTGAGATGAAATCAAAAATTTTAAACCATAAAAGTATATGATGAATTAAAATAGTATCTAGAATACTTGTATCCCAAGTCATATAAAAGCAGTTAACGAATTAAAATAGCATTTGGAATACTTGATCTATGTCACATAATCTAAGGATTTAGAGTTCTGAATTCAGCATTCAAGTGACACTGGTTGGTGACTGGGTCATAATACTCCAACTTGTACATTAAGTAGTAGTCAAACATACTCCACTCTTGAGTCTTGAAAATAACCGGTTGTTCACAGTTAGGTCAACCTCCAGGTCAAAAAACCACACAAGCAACTTTAAGGAATTGTATTTGTGCCCATGAATTAACTATTAAGTACACACCCTAAAGCTTTTTTCTTGTGATTAATTTAGTTCGGGCTCATTTCAAAAACCCAAATAATGCAGAAATAAAAAAAAAAAATCATATTTACTGGACAATCAAAATGTAGAAATTAATTTATTTTCTTTATCTTTATGCTAATTTAAGTAATTTCTTATATATATTAGTCATCATTCAATACCCATAAAGAGAGATTAAGAAAAACTAAAAAAAAAAGTAGTACCTGCTTAACCGAGCCGAAATGGAGAACGAGATGGAAGAGAAAGATAATATTCTTCTTGGACAAACTTATGGACAATGGACAAACTTACGGACAATGGACAATGGAGAAGGAATGAAGGAATTGTTGCCGCTGCTGTGCGTTTAGTTCTGTCTGCTATGATATGAAATAAGAATAGGGATTTTGTTGTTGGGCTTGGGTGGTTTTAATTTTTTTAAACTGTAGTTTGGTTTTGGTTTTTGGCCTTTGGGCCATAACTGCTGTGTTGAATTTTTTTTTTTTTTGTTTTTTAAATGTGCCCCTTTTGGTTTTGGGCCCGAGGCGATCGCCTCACTCGCTTCGACCCAAAACCGGGCCTGCAGCATAGTCATCTTCATATATATGTGTCCATCTTTTGCTGTCTAAGTCATCATTCCTACCCTGATGCACTCTTTGTTCCTGACACGCCATCAAGCTGTCGTATCAATTGCCACATCAATCAACCAACACCTTGGTCCGACTACACAATCGGACTCCTTGTACCCAAGCACTCCGGACCGACTAACAAATAGATCGGACAAAGCAATAATGCCCTCCACGTGTCAATGTTTAAATGGTCTTAGCTGGAGCTGACTTTGCTACTATGATAACTTGGCGTGTGGGATGATATCCACGTCGTTAAATGGTGCAACAAATGTCATTAGATAATAGATCCCAAAATAAGTTAATTATGAAAAGAATGTAAGTAATTGAGCTGAATGTATTTCATTGCATTTTATTAAAATGATAGCAAAGTTTACCAACAAAAAATAGTATTAAAATTAGGTACTTAGTTATATAGCTACTACAATTTTTATTTATTGTACCACTTTTTAATTATACTAATATTATTCAGTCCTATTTAGTAAAACATGTCAAATATATATAAGGTCCCGTTTGAGATTGATTTTGTAGCCTAACTTCTGATTCTCAAACAATTAGAAGTTGATTTAAGCGTTTGGTAAATTTTTTAAAAGTGATTATAAAATAATCTGACTCACCTAGCAGCAGATTTTGAGAAGTAGCAAAAGAGCAGCTTTTCAGATTTTGCTTTTAACTTTTTCATTTATATATTATTAAAATACTCATTTTATCCCTAATTAATTAAACTAATTCCTTTAATACCCATTTGAGAAATCGAATTGATGCAAGTTGGATGCTTAAAAAATCATATAAATTTAATTAATTTTTGTACTATATGACTATACTTTTATTTTGTAATTTTTATACAATTTGAAATTTATTAGGTGTTTATTACTTTTATTTTAAAATAATAATAGTGAATGCATTGTCTTGTTAAAAAATACTTGACTATGAAAAAAATGATTTTATTACTCGTGATAATAATAATAATACAAAATAATATTATTATAATCAATGTCTTTTTTAGTAATTTGATACTGTTACAATAATAAATTACTTTTGTTTATCAAACGCTCAAATACCACTTTTAAAGTATACATCAATTTTGAAACAAGAATTTACCAAACACTTATCTAATTCTTCCCACATCTGAATCTTTCTGCAGCACAGCAGAAGCCGATTCTCTTAAAAGCACAGTAATACTAAACCAAGCCTAAGTCATAGAAAACTCTACTATAAATTCAGCACCTCCCATCATCTGACTTACGGTATTAGAAGATAAAGTCAACCAGGTAATGTTGACCTATAGTTAACTTTAAACCTTAATGTTTTGATTATAATAAATAAATTAGTATTGTTTACTAACAATCTATTTTCAAGTAATATTCAAAGCGCTACAAATCGAACTCTCAAGCAATGTCAAGGTCAAAGTCAAATCAATACAAGAGTTCAAATATCTCAAGATCCAAAATTCAAGATTCAAATATCAAGATCAAAGAATAGATTTCTAGATAAAATTGTAAATGTATTAACTCTTTGATTTTTAACAATTAAATGAATGAAAGCTCAAAAATATTTTTATGCACAAAACGCATGTCATTATTACTTGCATGAAATACTTTTATCAAAGTAAAAAATCAATTTTTCAAAACTGTAGAAACGGTCATTCGTTTGATGAATCGGTCAACCGTTTGGGTGAATCGGTCATCCGTCTGACTGTCATTTTTCAAAAAGTGTCCGTTCTGATTTTTTCTGTCCCAAGGGCTTGTTCTGACCGTTTGACTGGTCGACCGTCTGGTGATCCGTTTCAACAGAAAGTGATGAAAATTTGTCTCTATAAATACCTCTTCATTTATTTTCATTTAACAACACTTACAAAAATATTTATAGAGAAAATCATATTGAGAAAATTCATTCAAAGCTTCATTGCATTTATATCTTCAATATCACTCATTGATAAACTTTGTTTGATCAAATCAAACTTTTGATTCATCATTATTAACAAATATTTCTTTTAACACTTGAGCTTTCTCATCTGTTGCTATTCATTAAAGTATTAGTCTCTGTTAGAACCAAACTTGTATTTATCATTCATCAAAAGATGAATACATTCTTAAATCTATCTCTTTATATCTTTGGGTCGTATTGAAGTACATTGAAAGCTCAATATTGTATAAGAATCGGTGCTCCTTATTTGTAATCGAATACATTGTAAGGGTTTTGATTGCACCATAAGTCAATCAAGATAGTGTAAAGGACGTTCTCGTATTGGAGAGCTTGGTAACGGGGGACGTAGATCATTTGTTGGATCTAACCTCCATAAAAATATTGTTTGCACTCTCTCTACCCTTATATTTATTTACATTATGCTCATATTTTTGTAGATTAATTTTTATTTCTTAAATTTCTTATTTTGAGAATATATTACGAAAAAGTTTGAGAAAACCAATTAACCCCCACCCACCCACCCACCCACCCTATTGGTTAGTTATTCTTGGGCTATCAAGTATGTCTCTCAGGGATGGATCCGTATTATTGGTCCCATTATTTTCTTAAAATTCTCACTAATTTAAAATTTTAATGAATATTTCATTTCAAGGGGTTCGCAATGATGCGGGGGCCGAGATGATCGTCCCCATCCTCTAGCTCATTGGAGATTTTTGGAATATAGGACGGAGTGAGGATTAAAATATTTAAATTTAGGGTTAATTACACTAATGGTCTCCATTCTTTCAGGTTTGTAACGATTTCATCATCATTCTTTTTTTTAGCAGATATCATCATCATTCTTCTATTTATTCTCACAGATGGTCCCCAAATCATTATTTTTCACTATTCTAAAAATTCTGTGACAATTTTACCCATTGACTTCGATAAATTAAAATAATAGACAAAAATACAATGAAAATATTGCAATTGAGCCCTTAACCTTTTCAAAAGTACAAATAAATCCCAAACAATTTTATTTTATTCAAATAAGTGTTCTTTCCCAACTCAAAACAAATAATCTTTTCCCACCCCTACCCCTACCCCTACCCCTACCCTTACCCCTACCCCCACCTCCACCTGATCTGTCTCTTCTCATTTTTCTGTGCAGATGACTCCGCCTGAACTCGACTAGATCTCCCAACTCAAAACTCTTTCACGCACTTACTTGCTAATAGATCAAATTATTAAACAGGACTTTGTAAAGGAGAAACCCGTCAACTCGATCCACATTTATATTCTTCATTTGGGATCCCAGTCTAAACCCTATGCTTACAGCTACACCCTAGTGATCCCTCCACAGCTTTCACCAAATGCTTGGGCTCCGTTTGGATAGGAAAAAAAAATCAGTATTTATGGATTGATTTAGGGGTTGGTCCTGTGGATTACAGGCCGGCTTTGTCAAGTGATGAAGTTTTACCAAAAGACAAGTTTCACCCATTGGCTGCCCTTCATGGCCGACCCAAGTCCCAAAAGTCGTTGCTTTCAGATTTGACATCCTTGGTTTGGAGTGCTTATCAGGTACTCCTGGTGCCCTCTTTGAGAATTCCTGTGCCTTTTGAGAATTCTTTGATTTGTCGAATTTGTACACATACATGCTTCTGAAACCTTGGGCGAAGATGGTTCAGTCATGGAAATTGTCGTCTTTCCTACTGATGGACTGTTTTGGAAACAGCCTTATATTAACCGGTTTACAATTCCTTCTTCTGGAATTGACATAGGTGGTTTTTTGGGTTTTGGGCAGTCCAATTATTGAGGCTTTGGACTTCAAGTTAATGGAATACCGCTAAGAGTTGGAGTTTGAACCAGGGTTTATGTTCGAGTTCAAGTTGGCTGAGTTTAAATTGCCTTTGTTGGATTCTTTGCGCTCAGAAAAAGTGTTGCGATCAATCCAGTCATATTCTGCATCTTTCGATACCCAGAAAGATTCCGGCGGCATGTCAGTAGAGTTATCAGGGATGTCTTCATTCTTTGGTGGGTAACCGTGAACATAGATGTGGGATGGGGCAGGATTAGGTGGGGTGAGGTGAGAGAATATGATTTTTTAAAGTTGGGGAAGAACACTTATTTGAATAAAATAAAATTGTTTAGAATTTATTTGGACTTTTGAAAAGGTTAATGACCCAATTACAATATTTTCATTTTTTTTCATATTTTTTTAATTTATTTAGGTCAATGGGTAAAATTGTCATATAATTTTCAGAATAGTGAAAAATAGTAATTTGAGGATCATCTGTAAGAATAAATAGAAGAATGTGGATAATATCTGTTAAAAAAAAAAAGAATGAGAATGAAATCGTTACAAACCTGAAAAAATAGAGACCATTAGTGTAATTAACCCTTATATTTATCGCCAATTCAATATTGTTGTTCTTGTGTCCATCTCTTTGTTTATTATTTATTATCACATATGGTCCATGACAGTGATTTACGACTAAATATTTTGTTGTGCATTTGTATTTTTGTTGTTTTTTGCTTATTTAAAAATATGAAAGACAAATAAATCTTTTTATACCACATAACGAGTTTTTTTTTAATGGAAATTGTCGTTAAAGACAATGTATTAATTAATAGAATGTTGAGCATAAGAGCTAAAAAAAAAAAAAAACCTGAGTACATAAGTGCAACAATAGACAAAAATTAAAAACATCACGTCCAATTAAAAAGTGGTGGGACAAAAATATAAAATAAAATCTGTGATCACAATATAACCATTTTGTTGTTAAGGGAAAATAGTACCATGAAGCATTTTTGAATAAATTTTTTAAAAAAAATGCAGCTTATAAGTAATTTTAATATGAGGAAATTGTAGAAAATATTTTTTTCAAGTGTGCATTATAAAATATGACAGACTTTGAAAACATTTAACACTCAATCAATTACCGAAAATTCCATCCCATCCTGTTCAAAATCATTCAAATCTATACCCATATCTAGATCCACTATAAACCAAATCAACATTTAGATCCCACAAAAAAAGCTAAGATTCTCTCTTCTCCACAACACAACCTTCAAAAAACAACTGTCATGTGCGCTATCGCACTTGCAACAATTGCCTCGCAAAAAAGAGAATTCATTCGAAACTCGAGTAGTGTCTCTTCTTCACACCAATTTTCAAGATCTAGACATAATAGAATCCATCATAAGGGAAATTCGAGTCATGTCTCCTCTTTATTTCTAAATAAAAAGTCTAATCAGTTGATTTGTAGTTTGAACTGTTGGAAATGACAATTCAAACGACAGTTCATGGAATGAACTGCGATAGTTCCTCCAATGGGAAGATAAAAAAATTACATGAAAATGTCGAATTTTCGACAATTCCAAAAAATGATTTTTTTAACCGTAAAAAATGCAATGTACAATTGTTAGATTTTCAACAATTCTTTTTTGAGGAACTGTCGATTCAACAATTTTCCAAGAAGAATTGTCGGTTTATTTCGCATTATTTTGTGTGTAATTGCAAAATCCAATTTGATAGAATGGAAGCTATTGTATGAGTTATCGTGAAATCTCAATCTTACCAAAAAAAAAAAAAAAAAAAAAAAAAAAGTCATCATTTTTGTCAAAAAAATATATCTAATATTTTACATCTAAAAATCATCATTTTTACAAATATTATAAAAAATTGCAAGTTTTCAATACCAGCATTTGCTTTTAGTGAGTTTTCTAAGAACTTGTTTGATTTAGTTAATTTTGCTAAAAAATTAAAGTCAAAGTCAAAAATTAATTTTAACCACTCATTTTGTAGATCTATAATTTTTTATTATTTTTCAACCACACATTTCATCAACTTTTATCAACTTTTACAAAAGTATCTTATTTTTATCAAAATCAAACATACCATAAAATCTCCATTCAATATTGCTAAACAGGTAATAAAAAAAGTTTTTTTTATTAGTAAATGTTAATCACGCTTCGGTAGAAAGTTTTCACTTCAACCCATTATCACCGACCGTAGAGAAATTTTCTCTGCTATGAGAAGAAAAAAAAGACTGTTCTTGTATCACTACGTCTTTAATTTCTCCATTCAAACGAAACTCTCCGTTAAACGGTCATCTTCAAACTCTACTCACCACTTCAATCCATCATCCTAAAACTATAAATTGAGTTTTATTCTTTTTTTTTTTTTTTTGGTTACGACAGTAGATTTTTCATTGTTTTTTTGTTTTTTTTTTTTTGAGTTTTTATTGATATTATATTTATTGTCAAATTTTTTATTTGAGAACAGATCATACAGTCGACTCCTACTGATTAAATGATATATTAATAATAATAAAAATACAAAATTAAGTAAAAATTGTTATCTCTTTATCATATCTTTTCTATTCATCAAATCTCATATTTTCAAAACTAGATTATCAAATCCATCTCATTCTTTATATGTCTACTTATGCAAGCTATATACTAGTTTAAGTTATTTATTTTTGACTCAAAAAATTAATCATTTTCAAACTTACTATTACATGATTCGTGTAGAAGGAATGCCGAAGTAGAAACGCCGTAGGCCAGAATAACCACCCCAGTAGACCAAATGCAAGGTGTATCTCTCTTAAGCGGGCCAGCATTGATCACCAACCCGGTTAAATTTCTCATCCGTTCCAGCTCGTACAATCATTTTCAGCGCACGTTAACGTCATCAGTATTTAATTTCTATACTAAAAGTGTATTAAACAGACACGACCTATGATCAACTTTCACACGCACACACAAGCACACGCTAAAACACACTTCGGAAAATGTAAGTGTTGATTGAAAGTTCAGAGTTAGAATTTCATAATTTTGATAATTTTTTGAGTTTGAAGTTTTGTTTTTTTTTATAGATCGGATAAAGTTTTGCTTAAAAGATGGGGAAGAAGAAAGTGATGCTTCCGGCGAGGGAAGTTGACTTGGCAACGGTGAAATATCAGTATGATAAAATCGAAGGTATGTTTAGTTTTTGCTTTTAATTGATTTTAAATTTTTGATGAATTTTAGTTGTGATTTTTGATAATTTGAGTGTTGTTTTGTTGATCAATTTGCAATTACAGCTCCGCATTTGACTGGATTTTCGCTCAAGTTATTTGTTAAGTTGCTGGAAGCGCCAGGGATTGGCTCTTTGATTATATCTCGCTTGAAGAAGGAAAATAAAATGGTTGAGGTCTGTATTTTAGCTACAAATTTCAATTTAATGTTACTTGTTGCAATATATACTTGGAGCTTAATTGTTAAAATGATTGTTATCATTATAGATGTTGAGGAATACTGTGATACCAGAGCCTCCAATGTTTAAGCCTGAGTTTCCTCCTCAAGGTTTATCTCATTCTCTTTCACCATTTTCTTTTTTCTAAAGAATTTATGTTATTAATTGAGAATTCTAATGTTAAATTTTATGGAAAAAATAAAATTTATAACTTGATATTGAAATTAAAAAAATTGGTGACATGTGTGGTTGAAAAGTTTTGAAAAGTTAATAAAAGTTGTGGGTCCCATGAAATATGTGGTTGAAAATGAATTTAAAAAAAAGAAAAGAGTTTAATTTAAATTATGCCAAACAAGCTCTTAGACTGTTGAACTCTTAGATAGCTTTCGAATTTATGGTAATACGCTACCGCTTAAGTAAGAATGAAGACGCATTATCTCACTTATGAAAAGAGGGAAAATAACAAAATAGGTATTAGCTTAGGGCTCCTTTGTTATGCAAATGAGGTTGGTTAACATTTGAGATTGTGAATGTTAATGTTGGTTCCAGAAATAGCTCCAGAAATGTAACTAATAGTTAATTTATATTTCGTACAAGAAATACAAATGGAAATGATGCTTGAAGTTGAGTATGTTTTCGTTAATATTTATGGAAACAAAAAAGTGGTAAAGATTCATTACCTCCACCTGTCATTTACCCAATTTTCATAATTCAGAATCAGAAACTGGAGTTGTTCCTCTGGATGAAGATGGAAAACCTGAAGAGAGAGTTGCATTAGCCTTGAAGTGCCTTCCAGATTATGACCCTTCTACGAATTGGAGCGCTGATTCTTCTGCATCCTTCCGTTACTGGAAGATTCGTGATTATGCACATGCATACAGATCTAAGCTGACGACCCCATCTATAGTAAGTACAGTTTGATGCTAGTTTTTCTACCTCTTTCTCCTGATTGCTTATTTGCAATTAGCAATTTTATTTTATAGATTGCAGAGCGCTTCATTTCGGCTATGGACGAGTTCAACAATAAGAAGCCTTCAACGCCCTTGTTGATTTCTTACGATCCAGAGCATATAAGAAAGCAAGCTGCAGCTTCCACCAATAGGTTTGAGGAAGGTAACATTAGCATACTATCTCAGATAGTACTTGATATTGTCTATGTGTAGCTGGTATTAGTTGAAGGTAAATTCTTCTATCTGAATGGATTATGCAGGGAACCCGTTATCAATCTTGGATGGGATTTTTATGGCCATTAAGGATGATATTGATTGCCGTCCTTATCCCTCGAATGGTATTTATTTGAATTTGTATTTTAGACCATTCTTTCAGGCCATTAATAAATTTGCTGAGTGCTCCACAATAAACAGGTGGAACAACCTTCTTTCACGAGATTCGTCAGGTTGAAAAGGATGCAGTTTCTGTGTCAAGGTTACGTTGCTGTGGTGTGATTTTAGTTGGAAAGGCTAATATGCACGAATTGGGACTTGGCACAACAGGAAATAATCCAAATTATGGGTATGTTATACATAGTACAAGTGTGAAAATTATCTCAGTGTTCTGTTGATGATTCCAAATTCCACAAGTGATAAATATTCACCATTACAAGCCTAAAAATTGTGCAGGGACTTGATTAACTCATTTCAGCTCTCAAGTTTGAAATCGAAGATTGCTAATTTCATAGCTTTATATGGAATCTTTAAAATCTTTTTATATTAGTAAATTTAAAAGTTTGAGTTCATACTAATAAGTCACAATTGATCTTTTTCTAGTTTATATAGGCGTAGATTCATAACAGAAACTCCGCAATGTGCACCCTCTTATCCACATTAACTTAGATAGATGTCCAATTTTCATCTCCTTTTTTATTTATTTCTTTGTTCCAGATTTGAGAAAAATATTTTTACATGTGATGGTGAAATTAAAGTCACGAGCTGTTGATGCTTGCTAAAATTTTCTTACCTTTTTTCCTCTATAGCACAGGATAGCTAAGAATTCCGCTAGATAATTTACTGGATATTGGAGATGCATGTTGTGATTTGGCATAATGTGCTTTTCTTAAAAGCAAGCTCCACTTTTTTTTTAAGTGCTGACACCTCATTTTTATTATCTTTCATAGAAGTAAAGACATGTTAGCGTATGATCAGATTTGTGAGTTTGTTTATCATACCGTCTCTCCCTGTTTGCTTTTACTTGACTTAACCTGATGCCCGTATCCTAATAATCAAGTGTATATTCGACACACTGCAATGACTGACTGTGACTTGAAGTTGATTGTTTCTTTTCTTGTTGACCACTCCATATTCATACACTTATCACCTCAGAATGTCCTCTCTGCGTCTTCCCCCTTCTTAGAAGTCAGAATTCCTCTGGTCAATTTTCATGTCTGAATAGAAGTTAGGCTTGATATTTCTCTTCTGTATACAGGACAGCAAGAAACCCACATGATCCTGAAAGATATACTGGTGGTTCATCCTCTGGCCCAGCAGCAATTGTAGCTTCCGGACTATGTTCAGCTGCATTAGGAACAGATGGTGGAGGTTGTGCAATTGTATCAGATCTGGCTTCTGAATTCTTTTTTCACCTTTTCATGATATCATCCTATCCTAATTTTTAATGCTACCGTATTTCAAACTGGCAGGATCAGTTCGCATTCCATCCTCCCTGTGTGGTGTAGTAGGATTGAAATCAACTTATGGACGAACTGACATGACAGGGTGAGTTCACGAACCTCATACCATTATGCTTCTATACTGTTCCTTGCCTCGCCTTCTCACGTCACCCTTAATAGTCTGTCGACAGTTTCTTTCTCTTCCGTTGCTCAAAAAATTCAGGACCTTATTGATGTCTATTTGTTAACATTTTATTGTTTTTAATGATTGAAGGCTCTCTCTTCATTCTCCACATTGAGAATTCAGCTTTTATCCCTTTGTTAAAATCATGTAACTAATTGTTCTTTCTGTTTTATTCTATTAATTAGAATTTCTTGTGACAAATATTTGATCATCAGTGTATTTATATCGATTTTTTTTTTCCTTTTCAGTTGTTATAACCTTCTCTACTTCGATGTATTGAACCTTCTACTGTAGTAATTAATCAGTTTTAAATTGTTCTTGAACACGTGTGTCATTTAATCGCATGTTTCTATTCTAAACCAATTATATTGAAGAACCTTCTAAGTTTTATTTCCTCCTGTTCTCTATAACAGCCCGCCCTTTTCTTAGTAATTCTTTCAAGTAAAATAGTACTTTTATACTTGGCCAGTTTCTGTTTTGGGACTTCTGAATTTTCTTTTGCCAGGGCTATATGTGATTCAGGGACTGTAGAGATTATCGGACCCATCACATCCAATGTTGAGGATGCGATACTTGTGTAAGTAATCATGATAGTGTTATTCCTTTATATATCATCTTCCTTCTTCATATGCGTGTGTCCTCTATTAAGTGTTGCATGAATTGAAATTATTACTTAAATCTTGCCCAGTCATTTTCAATTTTAAGATTTACCTGCAATGTATTTATAGGTTAGAGGATATGCATGACTTAAGATGCTCCCTGGTATCACTAGAGCATGAGAGAATTCATTAGGGACCAATGGAAAATAGTATGACATTTCAGAAATTACTCTGTATAGAGTAGAAGTTCAGAAAACTAGTATAAACTCAACGAGTGCCACATGCTAAGACTGCCAATGATTATTATTTTTTTTTTCCAGTTTTTTCTTTCTACATTCTACATTTACGAAGGAAGATAAGGGAAAAAGGAAATTTAGGGAGAACATGGATTTCCAAGAAAATAACTTCGCAGAGAAATAAAGATTTTGCTCCATATATTTCCTACTCTTTATTAGAAGTTTCCATATTTCAGAATTTCCCACAGATTATTTCCTACCTTTGAGTTCTTCTCTTTGAAGTTTCCCCGGCATTTAAACATTTAATTATTAATCAATTGGTTTCGGTTTCTATCCCAACTTTTCCATGACCCCATCATTAAGTGGTGCATGAGTGGCTCTATGAGTGGAGAAATCACATCCCGGTTCAGCAGTAGAAAGCTACATGCTTTTTCCGCCTCATTTTCACAAGAGTTATTAAACATCTGGATACTGTGCTCAAGGTACCCTGTAAGCATTCTCTGGACCATACTGGCAAGTGGCAAATGCCCACGGGTCATTCATCTTTACTGTGGCAAGCATCCAGTTTTTTTACCAGTAAGCTTTAGGTTTCCAACAAAATTCATGAAGTGGGCTCACCATTGGATTAGTTTATTTATTTAGATGATAAACCCGCAACTAGTCCAAATGGCAGTTTTATTTCTATCAAACATGTCATTGGTGGATGCACTTTTCAAGGATCCAGCATCGGACTATAAATCTGGATTTCTTTCTTACATCATGAAATTCGATTTTCAAGTGTTCATGTTCTCTTGCTGCCTTTGTTCTTCAAGTATGGATTTAACTAGCTTTGTTTTTTCAGTAGCTGAACTGTGTTGAATTTAATGTTTATATAATGGGAAGTTAAGACTTAAATCTATTTATTGACCACTTTTCAGGTATGCTGCAATTTTGGGATCCTCTGCTTCTGAAAAAATTGCTCTGAAACCTGTAATACAATTATTTATATTTTTGCTGAAGTTTTGAGATCCTGTTTTGAAATTTCATTTCATTTTAGCTAATTTAAGCTCTTGAAGTATCTTCTCATGACACATCAATATTATCAAGATGATTCCAATGGGAACTCACTAGTCAAGAACCTTAGATCACTTGAGGGAAGTCCTAGGAATTCAGTCAACTGACGTTTTTATCTTTCACAGTCTGTCCCTTGCTTGCCTGATTTATCTTCACTTGAGAATTCAAACGCTCTGGGATCACTAAGATTAGGGAAGTACACAGAGGTGATAACCTGCGCCTTCAGCCTTCTATTTAAATTGTATTACCTTGTGACTCTTGAATAACAATCGATTAGTAAATGATGACCCTTTACAGTGGTTTAATGATGTCTTCTCAACTGATATCTCTAACAAGTGTGAGGATGTTCTCAATCGTTTATCAGACACATATGGGTGCAAAGTAAGTCTATTGTTCTTATTTCACACTCACCGATTTCTTTCTACCTATTTTTTTTCACCTAAAACAATTCTTATTTCAAATATAAGAATACATATATCAACTTTTGAACTGAGAAAATTATCTATGCAAGTAAATATATAATGTCTTGGCTTTTGTTTCCTTTTCATTTGCTGCAAAAAAGACGGTGGAGATTGTTATACCAGAGCTTCATGAGATGCGCACTGCTCACATTGTTTCAATTGGCTCCGAATCACTATGTGGGTTGACTCCCGACTTTGAAGATGGGTATGTTCATATACCTTTTGGATTTATCAGTATACAAGCCTAACTTGAGTATGTCTTTTGGAAGTTCATTGCTGATAAAGTGGTTTGTCTTAATAATCTATATTTGATAATGTGAATTGACCTTTATCATTTTGCAGAAAGCAGGTGGAGTTTACACATGACACTCGGACAAACCTGGCACTGTTTAGGTCATTCACAGCATCAGATTATGTTGCTGCTCAGTGCCTCAGGCAAGTCCAAATTTTGCCTATTTATGGAGTTGTATGCATTGAAGCAATCTCCCTATTGGAATACGGTAGTCTAACAGTGGATGATACATACATACATATGTCTGTGCAATTCAGGGATCTAGACCGGTCAATTAACAATTTCCCTTTTTTCTAATTACTGTCAATTAATTCATAGTAAATTTATTATATTGCACTAACAATAAAAAGAGTTTGATTACTTTGAAGAACTTCACCTTTTTGTGATTATAGACAGGCTGCTTTCCTTCTTTTAAGTTTCCTTCTGGAGCACTCATGGAATTTCATTCAGAATGTATATAAGATAAACTCAAGGGATGCTTTGTGTCTAAACTTTACCATATACTTTCACCTGTCTTGTTACCTTTCAAATTATGTTCTCTTCACTTTCTGTTTAGCCTATCAACTGTCCGGTATGACAGTACAGTCTGGGAAAGAATACATTCACATGCTCTAGTCTTTTCTGATTAACATTGGTCATAAGTGCATAAATTTCTAAATAATAAGCTTAATACTATAGAATAAGATTTTAGATTTATATTAAATAGTCTACTTTCATCTGAATTGCTGCAGGAGAAGGATAATGCACTTCCATACGGAGATTTTTAAGGAGGTGGATGTCATTATCACTCCGACCACCGGGTATGCTGAACTTAATTGCTGGTTTATTATGGCCTTGTGGTTGATGATGTCAAATAATTTGTAGCCTAGTGCATCCAGTGCCTGCCTATTTGAGTAAATAGCCATTCGAATACTTCAGCATCTCAAGATATTTCACTGTTCACGTGCTTGCACCTGCAGTATAGCTGTGTATGCACACTGTATTACTGTGTATGCTTTATTGGAATATACATGTGTTTCATCTGGAAATTTTCCATAGTGATGAACAGTTTTCTATGTGTGTTGTTCTTACCTATTCTTTGGAATACGCACGCGTTCCATTTTCTTGAATTTTTTTCCTTATTGATGTACATATTTTGAAATTGTTCTTCCTTTTCGTTTTTCTTTCCTTGGAGGGCACATGTAGAGGGGTGTTATCTATCCTCAAGAATAATATGTCCATACTATCATTTGTGTTTCAATCTTAAATGCTATTTAGGAGTTCATTTTTAAGCATTCACATGGATATCTTGTCTGCTTGATAATCATAATTCATATGGACCTCCAAAACTTTCTTATACAAGTAACAAGATAACAAATTTCTCCCGGTGAAGTGTCTGCTGAATTTGTCTACTGTCATCCAAAATTGTTCCAATGCTATATTATATATTTCAGCATACCTATCCTTTTGCCTGTGTTTATGAAGGAATACAATTTTTTATCTCAGCAGTTTCTTTTACATTTTGTCTTTAATCTGCTGATTTTCTATACAACTTGTACTTGAGCGTTACGCCTTCCTTTCTTCAGCATGACAGCACCTATAATACCTCCAGCTGCCCTTAAATCTGGGGAGACAGATTTGCAAGTTTCAGGTTGGTCACTTCTCCGATCCCATAGTGGATTCCACCTTAATTGATTTCCACGAACTACTTAAGAATATCCCTTTTTTGATTATGCCAGTAGAAGGTGAATACTGATTCTAGTAGGAAATCTGCCCGGACTAGTTCAACTAGAAAGATTAATCAGAATTTCTACAGTTGGTTCACTAATCAAGGTTTCCAACTATTAACTTAGGAATACCGAGATCAAATTCCATCCCTTTAATTGCCCCAAACTATTGTGCAATTGTCTTCAAGGTCTATTAATCAAATTGCTCTTCCTTTCAGCAAATCTAATGCGATTTGTCACAACAGCAAATCTTCTTGGGTTTCCTGCAATATCTATCCCAGTAAGTGAGATGCATCTCTCTCTCCCCTCTTAACAGTTCAGTAAGTTCAAATGTTTGGAGTAAATTGTGGTGTAAAAAGAGCAAATTCTTCCTATTTTTAATGTGTGACAACTTGTGTCTTGATCGGTATTGTCAATTTCCTCAATCTTATTAGCTAGTATATATGATAGATATTTTGTATCAATTATATTTTTAATTTATCTAGGAGTTTATGTAGAAATGGAATTAATTCTCATACCTTAAATAAGATTGTATCTAGTATAAATATGATTGAAGTATATAGAATAATTGATTTCAGCCAATTTATCAATTTGGTATTAGAATTTAGACAAATAATTTCCGCTACAACCTTTTCTTTTTTTTTCTACTGAAACCATAGCTGCCACAATCTTTTTCTTTCTTTCAGCACTATTCAATGTTACTGTAGCTTGAGTTCAAGATTAATAGTTCTTTTGACTGGTTACGGGTTTTTCCTTCTTGTGATCGAAAATGTGGAATAATCAGGTTGGTTATGATAAGCAAGGGCTTCCAATTGGCTTACAAATCATAGGCCGTCCATGGTGCGAAGCTTCTATTCTGCGTTTGGCTGCTGTTATTGAGGTACGTTTTCCTACTTTCACCTACATAATGAAAAAGATAATGGATTCTATCTACAATGAATTAGTTACCTTTGCTTCGAATGTCACTATAATCGCGTAAGATGCAATTCTAATTGAGTTTGTCTTCATTTCAGGAACTCTGCGCGACACCTAACAAGAAACCTTTGCAATTTTACGACATGTTGAAAGGGAATTAAGAAATTAAGGGGGTTCTTTTTGAGTTATATTTGTAAGAGATGTAGGGGTGTCAACCTTGTCAAAATCTGGTGTGAAGGATTGTGTCTAGTCAGTTTGATTAGTATTATTTCTAAAGTTTAAAAAACGTTGTGCGCGCTCCTCATAAAAGAGACACGAGGATGGTCATGTACCTGTTGTCTATCAAGTACATCTTTCGACCTGATCTTATGTTCTCTGTGAACAAACATTACACTATGGGACATTGAATTGTCACATCACTACACTTTGATTTGTTAAATTTGTTGCTGCAATATAGTATTAATTTTGAAGCTTCGAGCAGATGGCCAGTTGCCCTGCATTTTCTCCTTAATTGCTTATTCAGTGCTCGATTGATTTTGCTAAAAATTCAATTTTTTTTGTAAAGTTTGGTAAAAGTTGATGAAATGTGTGATTGAAAAATTGTGAATCTTATAAAATATATAGTTAAAATTAAATATTAACTTTGGCTTCAGTTTTTTAATAAAATTTTAAGCAAAATTTATTAAATGATTTATTTGGTCAGGATCTTTCTGAGATAGAGTATTGGCTGTAATTCTTTTGTAAAGTAAACATAAAAAGCCACTTATAATTATAATAAAACACCTGATTGGATAAGATTTTACTTTAAATAAGTTTGATTAATAGAAATTTTACTTGTAAAATAAATATTTTTTTATATAAAATTATAAACGGTAATTTATTTATACGTATTTATAAAGAAAAATTAGTGCAAATGGTCCTTAATATTTGTCCTCAGTGTGCAAATAGTTCTTAATTTTTATCTTTTAATATAAAAGTCCATAATCTATGTGTTTTGATGTACAATTGGTTCTTATTTGATAAAAAAGACAAATATATTCTTATTTTTAAGTACAAAAATTTTCAGTTGGTTTCCTAATCTTTGCAAAAAGTACAAATGAGTTCGATACTTTTATTTTTTATTATTAAAAATTTAAAGAAACTAACAGATTGATAATATACTAAATTATTTTGTATATTTTACGATCTATTATAAAATAACTAAAATTTAAACTTATAATAATTAACAAACCTGTTAATTAAAATTATTTTATTATTATTAAGTAATCATATTATTTAAAATTTAAATTTAAATTTTATCATTACAATATAAAAAGAAAAATAAATGTCACAAACTTGATACTCAAGTATTTTTATTTAATTGAACTATTCGTTTATCAACTACAAGTATTAGAGCTCAAAATATATTATTTATATTTTAATTTATCATTTTATTATCGTTCAAAAATAAAGAACACATAATGTGTAAATTAATTTTTATTAGTAGTTTTATGTTAATAAATATAATAAGATTGGTTCAATGTCATAAAATTATATACTCCATTTTGTTATTTATAACTTAATTTTTATTCAACTTTTTCACATCAAATAGCAATTACATATACGCAATAATTTTATATTTTTCTCTTAATAACAATTTCATTAACACGACTATAGTGATATATTTAATATATTAAATTAAATATTATTTAATAAATGTATCATACATATTTGCACATTTTGTAAATGTTAGAAATTTAATTACAATTTTTTAAATTAAAACTAAGGACAATTTTGTAATTATCATCAAATAAGGACCAATTACGTAACAAAATACAAAGGTCAGAGACTACTGTGTCAAAAAAGAAAGGTTAAAGACCATATCTACATTGAGGGTAAAGGTTAAGGACCATTTGCGCCAATTTTCCATTTATAAAAGTAAAAATTTCTTATAAGCAACTACGTCGAAGGCGAAGCCCCACATGTGTCACAGCCTTGACTAGAACATTATCTTTAAACATAGCCAAACATGCTCATTTCATCCCCCGGATCCCTCGTTTGATCCGGCGCGATAGACCTACACAACAACCACCCTCAAAACCTTAAGCTCGACAAAACCCACAAATTATTCACTTTCAATCCACAAATTCCCCATAATCAAACACCAAAATCTTCCCCCAAAATCATACAATCAATCAATCCGACGCCAAAAATGGCTCTAAGATTTCACCTCCTTTCCACAAAACTCCTCCCACAGGCCACAAATTTCCAGACCCACACATTCCCTTCCACCGCCGCCTATTTCGTCAAACTCAATTCGAATTTTCTCAACAACCACAAAATCTCCTGCACTAACGAAGAAATCAGTAACGACGAAATGCTGGCAGTAGAACTCGACCTAGAAATCAGTAAATTGAATACCCACATGGTACAGAGAGAAGAAGCTTTAAAGAAAAGCAGGGAGTTATTGTTCACGGAATTGTGCAATTTCATGGCATTGAAATCGGAGGATTTGAAGAAGAAATGGGAAAGAATGAATGAAGAGGAAAAATGGGTTTTGGCCAAAGTGTTTGTTACAGAGTGGAGTGCCCGTTTTCATCCATTGTCCGCCAAATCTGTTAAAGAAATGGTAGATGAACATTTAGTTGAAGAAAAGCCATCTTCAATAGCGGCTTCGAACAAATTCTTCCCTAATTTCGGAAAATTGATAGGGTTTTCCCGAAATTAGTGATTTTCTTCCTTTCTTTTTTCTTTTTTGTTATTTTCCTGATTTAGGGTTTACGTTAGAATATGGTGCAAGATTTGATTGGGTGAGAAATACTTTTCTAAGTTTGTCACCCTTTTTAGTTCTTGAATTATATTATTCATACCTGTCTGTACTTTGTAAAACTTTAGGAGAAAAGTAATAACACTAATTTGCATTGGATACTATGTATTTGGTCCACTGAAGTTACATGACAATCAATTGAATGGAATGACAAAAATAAATTAACATAATCGAAGTAAAATTTATTAGAAATGAAAATTTTAATTTGTTGTTGGTGTATACTACTTGTATTTCGTTTCTTTGCAGTGGAATTCAACCGTAAGCTCTATTATGATAATAGATATAGACGGTATACAAATTTAGAAATGATCGGTAGAGAGAAATAGATTGAAGAGGTGAACAGATTTTAGAGTTGAGATAATCAAATTAGGGAGATGGATTGAAATCATCAATAAATTTTGGAAGAGATGATTTTGTGAGTAGAGCAATTGAAAATGTAGTAACACACGAACACTTGAGTACTTTTGTTTTCTGTAGCGGAGAAAATTTTCTACGATAGTGATTATTTGACTATGCTTTTGATGTATTTCCAAGTTCAATAAATTACATGTTAAATATAGCATCAAAAAATTGTAAGCTTAGAAAGAAGTTCGAGCAAGTTGCCTCTTGATTGCTTCTTTTCTCCTCTTGTCAAAAGAAAAGAAATTGTGTCACTCTTATAAATGCGATAAACAAAAATAAATATAGCACAGGATCATTATATAATATGTCAGACATTGATAAGGAATTAATCAATGTGTTAATGATGCTCGGATATGTACTTGATTTTAATCCAAATTTATTCTACGGAGACTTGCCAAATTTACTGCATATATCCATGAACAGAGATACTCATGGTCACAAAGTATCTAATCATTTCAAGAGCCAATCTAACATGCAAATCAAGAAAACACAAAGCAACAAAGAATCACACTCTACAATCGCATTCAGCTTCACTAAAATAGAGGAATCGGAATGGTGGAATTAGGCAGCGGAACATGGCAACAAAGCCAGTTATTTAACTTCTATCATTTTGCAGGGCAGTCAAGAACCGGAAAACCTTAAAGAAAATTCATCGTAAAACTGTAACTGAATGGATGAAACCCGATTTTGGCTAACCAACATGTACCAGTGGGCTAATACTGAAAACCACAAAAAATCTTAGTGATGAAGATTGGAGGAACTTCACGTACCATGTCAGAACTCAGAAGTGCAGTTGTTTGCACTGTGCAACCAAAGTATAAACAGGACAATACGGACACTTGAAGGTGCGAGTATTGCTCTTAGAAAGTTGATTAATCGACTGCTTGCAAAGAACATGCCCGCATGGCAACAACATTGGTGGATTGTCTTCGCTACCTTGATCCCTGCTAACTGGACAAACAAAAATGGAATGGAACTGAAACTCCTTACCCAACTCCATTGGCACAGGTAACTGTTTCATTGCAAGCCACTCATGTGGCTTTGCAGCCATGACATGTGCCAATTTTAACAGAGTTGGCAATCCCTCCACCCCAGCAGCTACCACCACACACAGAGGGTTCTGAGATGATTGCCCCATGAAATTACAGAACTGCTGAAAAAGCTCCTCGGACAACTTTTCCCAACGTGTTGGATCGACCAAATCAGAATAAGGGGACCTGTCAAGTTTTCCTGCCCACAAAATGCTAGCCATAAGCTTCTGTATCTCGTTCATGTGACGAGAAGCTAAAGGAGACAGGCAAGTTTTGGCATAGATTAGGGCATCTGCTCGGGTTCTATTCTGCACAATCTCTACAAACCGCAGCTTGTGAAGTTTTAGCTCAAGATTTGAACCGGACTCCTCTAGTCTTGCACGGTTCGTTGAAACCCAAGTGAAAGCGGGTTCAAGATTCCTAGATTTCATAGCCTCGAGTATTTGATGCACCTCTTGAAATTGCAATCTCAGTGAAATGGCTTCTGGTTCACCGGCCTCGTTCATTAAGCAGTCTACGATATCGAATTTGCTTTCACGGCAAAAGTGGTTGATGATGATCTGATTTATGATACGAGTATCAAAATCAACATTTCTATATGCCTTTGATATATCAGGATTCAACGTTTGCTCAAGGACTTTTACATGCTTGCTGAGACTTAAAATCAGCTCTTTCTGTGATCCCTCTGATTGTCGGATTGGGCCAATCACTGCAAGCTTGGTCTTGAGTTCAGTAAGAATCGATTTCTGATCAACAGAAATGGTAGGGTCATGATCTGGTCGCATACTCGCCAATGCCTGTTCAATTTCACTGCCAACCCAGTCGATCATCTCTTGGGATTTGGAAGATGACAACTTTTGCTTTTTTGCAACTCTCTCAAATGAATCTTCTATATTACTAAGCTCCATTCCCCAGTACTTAACTAGTTTCTGCAAAAAAGATTTTTTTTAAAAAAAGCGCAAAAATAAGTTTACCATTGCAATGGGACTACTTCAATTCTAAAATTACAGATCATGTTCAATTCTAAAATTACAGATCATGCTTTGTTCCAACCTCTAATTTAGTTTTAGATACTTCCCGGACCAGAAAATAATAATTCTAGAGGAAATCGATGAAGTGGATCCAAATACAAACTATGCCTATTTATGCTATCACCATAACTCAATGGACAAGATTTTAGCTTATTTTCCCTCCTTAAACATTGTCCAATATTGTCTAATCCACTTTACCAAACACATGTAAAACTTTCTAAGTTGTGCTCAGTAACTAACACTGAAAAGATGACACCAATTTATACTCTCATAATGATAAAAAACTAGACTTTTCGTATTTTGACAATCAATAGTGGGTTTGACACCCTAAGAAGATTCTTAAGCACCCAATAGCCTCGCAAAATAGGACGCAAGTATGAAACATAAATCATAACTACTAATCATGAAGTCACTATCTCATTCATGTTTAGGAATTAGCACTTCTTCCTCGATCCCTCTCAAATGTTCCAAAATCCAAATTGGCTTTCTATTGGCAACTTCTAATTCCCTGCGTTGCCTTTATGCATATGAATATAGGAAAACACAAAATCAAACAACTTCAAAGATCCGCCAAGAAAATCCAAAAACCCTGAGATCTACAGTTGATCAACTATTTCCACACTAAACCACATTGTAGATACTTCAAAGAAAATTATAAATCGTGACTTGATAACATTGTAACTTTCGAAAAGGGAAAACACTCAATATGCTGCGAGCTTCAATAGACAAAAGTCATAATCAGAAAACGATCAAGTAAATGCACTTAAATATTCCACAACCTGTAATTGAAGAAGATGCTATCACCATATGTAAAAATCTCAAACCCTTAGAAATATCACAAAGAATTCCCTAAAAAATGGAAATCAACAACGGTGTATATTATGCATGGGTTCATATTACATTGTTTCGTTTATTCCATTCAAAACGCGTTGCACAACGATCTATAAAACCATTGATACCGAAAATACATAAAGAAGAAAATTTAAATTTCTTCTCACTTAAACTATGACAGCTTCATGGCCTTCTTGCTTTGGTTGCAAAGAAAGCACAAACATTTAGCACAAACAAATAAAACCCACCACTAAATTAATCCTGTGTCAATTACTTGATATTAATCGAACAATGATTTGCGTTCTAATTACGCAAATTGATTCTCCAAGAAAATATATCATTCCAAAAAATGGAAGTTATTCTCAAGATGGAAAGAAACCAAAGAATCTGAAACAATCGTGAATTATCATGTAACAAGAAAGAAATTAACACGGATTAATCTTCATCAGGGCAATCTGATCACATCAAAAATAAATTAAAAAAAGTTTCTCAAGCATGAAAATCCTGAAAGAAATAAACAGAATTATAAGGAAAAAAATTATACCCAATGAAATGTCGAATTTTGTCTGCGAATTAGAAATCAGGGTAAAGCAGAGCGAGCGAGGGAGAGGGAGAGGGAGAGGGAGAGAGAGAGAAGGAAAAAACGAAGAAGTGACACGTGGAAATGACTTATAAAGAAAGGGAAATAAATCTGTTTTCTTTTTCTTTATTTTTTGGGAAAATTCTCTTTTCTTATTTTATTTTTTCTTTACATCTCTTTTCTCTTTTTATTTCCATTTTTTATTTTTTTTTATTTTTGGGATATTACATTGATTACAGACTTATTGAGTGTTTGGTTGCATAATTATAGAAGTACTTTTCTATAAACTTTATATTTATTTGATTAAACAGTAATTAATTATTATATATATTATATTATTTGTTTTAAAATAAATTTTTTTTATATAATATAATAACTATTAAAATTAATATATTAATTTAATTATAATAACACGATTATTTTATTATATTTGATTAAATAATAATTAATTATTGTATAACTCATATTATTTTTTTAAAAGAAATCATATATTTTTATATCCTATAATAACTATTAAATTTAATATATTAATTTAATTATAATAACATGATAATTTAAGTATATTTGATTAAACATTAATTAATTATTTAAATAAAACATATTATATAATTTGTATTATATTATTTAACAAGTCAATATTTTTTTAAATTTATATAAGTATATGAAATGACAATTTGAAATAAGTAATTAATGTAGTAAATAAATTATTATTTTTTGATATATTTATAGTAATTTTATTAATTTTGAAGTTCATTAAATGTTAATTACAATTTCCCGTAAAAGCTCAATTAGAGCTTTTTAGAGAAGCTCAAAATTTGGGCTTCTCTAAAACAGCTTTTTTAAGCTGTTTTTTAAATCAAAAAGTGCTTGTTGACTTTAACCAAACAACAATAAAAATAATTAAAAGTACTTTTACTCTTTAGGAAGTGCTTTTAGACTTCAAAAAAGCTCTTCCAAACACACTATTACACTATAGAGATGACAATTTGACGATTTTATCTAGTATTTTTTGTTCATTCAAATAATAAATGCGAAAAGGTAACAATTGTTAATAAAAATCTAATATATTTATATGTATATGGTAAGTGTAATTCTTACACTTATCTTGGTTTTTTCTTGAGGTCTTTTAGTTAGTATTTCGAATAACTTGGAAATGACTTCTATTGAATTCCGGTTGTTTTTATGACTACTGGACAAAATTTCGAGCTTAAACACATTGAAAAACAAAAGGAGAGAAAACGAGTAGAAGTTGATGATTGGAAGTGAAATATGAATTGTTGAATTGAAGAGTTGAATCCCGAAGGTCGAAAATGGAAAGAGGATAAAAAGAGACAATAGAAGAGTGTTTCAATTCTAAGTTATGTACAAAAAATTATGCGCATTTTTATTTAGATTGTCAGACTAAAAAAATTATTAGCACTCGAACAATAGAATTTGATACTCGAGTGTTAAAGGCAATAAAGTTCATGCTCGAGCGGAAAATCTTGGTGCTCGAGTGGACAACTATTTCAGCACTTGAAAGTCTATTTTTGACATAATTATTTAGGATTTTCTAGGTTACACAACATCCTAATTTTGTGTCTATATACAGTAGAATAGAAATCTTCTACTTCATATAAATAACCTTTTGGAGACAATAACATTACAATTTCTCAAGAAAATACATCAAACTGGATTTCTTGGTATTCAAGCAAGGGGAAGCAAGATGAGAATTCAATGGCAATTGATGAGATTCAAGAGTTCAAATATCCTCTAATTTTCATTTATTGTTTCGAATTCGAGTGATGTATTTTTATTCATATATTGATTTTTGTAGCTCAAATATGTTTGGCTAAATTTTCATACACTAAGATGACGATGAAACCTCGTTCTTGAAGTTTTAATATCAAATTCTCGTTTTTGACATTGAATTCTTGTTGTTTTTGAACGATTGATATTGCTTTCAATTATTTGATCAATAATTTAATTGAATTGTGACTTATTTTGTTTCTAAGATGTCGAAATTAGGTTTAGCACATCGTAACAATTATCGTAAACTTCGATACGAGATAGAGATATACTAATATGCTTTTTGCGTGGTCTTTGATTGAATATTCTAGTTTTTTCATGTGTTTTTACATATTTGTATCATTCATAGAGATATTGTAGGATCGTATGTGAAATTAGTTTAATTCTACTACAAAGATATTATTAAACAAATTAAGAATATTGATCATCCAAATCATTCAAATATTATGTTATGTACATTGAAGTTAAAGTGAAAAAGCATAAGTAAATTCAATCTTATTTCCTCATCTCTTTGAGTTTTTCTCCAAACTTTACCAACACATTTCTATCTCTTTGTTAGTAATTTTTAAAATATTAGTTTAAAACAATCAAAATCAATGTATTTGTATTCGTTTGGTTAAAGTTAGGTTTACTTGAGTCAAACTAAATATATAATTCTCATTAGAACGATATTTAATTCATCACTTTATTACTTATCTATAATATTGTACACTTGCGGGTTTCAAGTGAGCAGTATACTTGCACAAATTTTTACTCGAGTTATTAATTATTTGCATTAATTTTTTGTTTATAGTTAGGCAATAATTATAGTGTTGATTAAGTTTAAGTTGAGAAAATTTATGGGGTAAAGAAAATAAAAGTAATATTCTTGTAAATACAAGTTGAATTTTGAACAAACCTTTTTAATTAGTGAATAATAAATATTTTATGCTTCGTTAGTAAAAACAATACTAATGATTACTATTGATGTGGAAAAAGATGTTTTATTATTGGAATTCATTTTTTTTTATTCAATTCACAGAGCAACAAATATGAGACCTTGGCTTAAAATAAGAAACGCAATGGGGTTTTTAAAGAGTTGCTAGGAGTATAATATATTCAATAAATTTATCAAATTACATAACGTTCGGTGCAAAATATTAGACTGAACTAAACCGTACAAATACAATATACAAGATTTTGACTATAAATACTACTCGAGTTGCCTAGGTCGAACAACATAAAATTACGTTTGTTCTATCTTTTGCTAGACTAATCTCAACGCTGCTCTAGTTCTTGAGTTCCTACATGTACTATATCCATAAAGAGGCTCCAAAAGGAATACAATAGTACTCATAGAGAATAATTAGCACCGATGGAGGAAATTTCCTCCAGAAAAAGAATAACAAATTGTTACAAAGGGGATAGAGATTCAAGAAACTCACTTCTGATTCTGTTCAATCTTGGCTCGAATCTTCTGCTCCAATACAGAGATCTCTGTATCGAGACTGAATATTCTGTTAAGTGCACGCATATTTTCCAGTATCTCACTCAGACTCTGGTTTTCTGTGCCATCGCATCGCAAATGTTGCATTGGGCCATGAAGTAGTTTGTTGACGATTCCTACACTAAGGTCGTAAATAGCTTTCTTTTTGTTCTTTGGAATATCGTCACCCATTTTTGACAAACACTTCTCAAGCTCAGAAGCCCTAATTCTTTCTGCATAAGCTCTAAGCTTCTTGATGGTTGGAACTGTCTCAAGGGAGTCCTTCCAGGCTTCAAATTGTTTCACTTCATCCTCGATGATGACCCGAGCTTCCATGGCTTTCTCCAGTCGATCCTCCTTGTTACTGGCCACGACTTCCTTCAAATTGTCCACATTGTAAACTTGTGCAGTTTCAAGATCCGATACACACGGTGCCACATTTCGAGGAACAGAAATGTCAATGAATAGCCTCTGTCCTCCAACCTCTGAGCTCACCGGGGGCAGCGTCTGAACTATCTCTTTTGAAAAAAGAACAGTTTCTGAAGCAGTGCTGGTGAAAACCACATCCGACTCAGCAGCACATGACAACATTTCGGAAAGAGGTTTGTAAACAATTTCAACGTCCTTGAGCTCTTTTTGGATAACAGCAACTTTGTTCTCAGTTCTGTTAGCAACCACTATTTTTGTGCACCCTTTTGCCGCCAAGTGTTTGATCACGAGTTTCCCCATCTTGCCAGCTCCAACAACCAACATTCTAGCAGTAGCATGAGAAGATTCTGGGAGTTTCATTAAAGCAAGCTCCACTGCAGCTGAACTGACTGATACCGACCCTGTGGATATACTAGTCTCGGTTCTAACACGCTTTCCAACTGTGATTGCATGCTTAAACAGCCCACTGATTTTCCGGTCAAAGCCGGGGATCCCCTGACCAGTTTTAACAACTTGTTTTACCTGAGAAAGAATTTGACCTTCTCCTACAACAAGGGAATTGAGCCCAGCAGATACTTCAAACAAGTGCTGTGTGGCGTCCTTATTATAAAGCAAAAATCGGTGTCGGCAAATGTCTGAAACTCGCACGGCACTTATCTACAATAAACAGATATATAAAGTCAAATACCATTCATTTATTTATGTATGCAAAGAAAAAAAAAATTGCACTCCTGTTTAGGGAATTCCAAGGATGAATATGATATGGGGAAAAACGTAATACGGAGCAACTTAAATATCATTAAAGTATTATTGGATAAGTTCGACTGGGCTATTTTTGTTTTATCATCTTAGTAAACCCAATTGGCAGCGATCAAAGCTAACATAAGAAATAATGTGTTGCAAAAAGCAAGCCAACAGTAGAATCTTTCTGGACAAATCATTTGCAACAGCACGCTTTTTGCCATTAGGCCTATTTATGATTATTCTTCAGAATTCTATTCTCATTATACCTTTTACAAGAGGAAGATCATAGTTAAACCATATTAAAGGATAAAATCCACATCAATTAAATATTAAAATACGTTACTCCTCCTAACAAGGTTGACATTTTCAGATGGACCCAAGTCTTAATATTAACGAATTATTCGGTCTGTCTAAAGCTTAAACGAGCATTTTGATTCCAAGATTGATGTGCTTAAATGAACCACCATCTTGCGAGAACATGTTAAACGTAAAATCTTACATTGATTAAATACCAAAACAGGCTACTCCTTTTAAGAAGGATGGCCGGAACCTCAAGTCTTAATAAACCAAAACAAAATTTTCAAGTCAAACAATTGCAAACTATTACAACAGAAGTTAATTCCTATAACCCATTGGTGACTTCCTAAGTTATATTTATGTTTATGAGTGACGGACAGTGCAACAGTTAAAGCAATCCTCTCCTCAGAGGTTATAAAAAGAAATGTGTAGCACATAAAGAGGAGCATACTGGTACCTTAGACATCCATTCAGTCACTTCTTTAACCCCTCGATGCTGAGACATAGCCACAACATATATTTCCATTCTGTTGCAAGTACTAAGAACAGCAGCTTCCTCTATATGATTCAAAGCACATAGTTCACTAATTGCTTGAGGCCACTGTGCTTCCGGAATAGAAAGCTTTTCACGTATCTCAATTGGTGCGGTATGGAAGTTAAGCCCAACAACCACAATGCTGCTAGTTTCCTTTGTATATCCTGAGAACAAAAAGCACGAATATTTAGATAATTCCATATAATGTTAGTTATTAGTAACTTATCTAAGAAGCATTTAGAGAATCACAAAAAGTTTGATAAAGTTAATGCATATTTTTGTTTCTTCCAAGACTCTAGCAGCAACATCCAGTAAATTAAAATATGTTACTAGTAAAGAAAAAAGCTCGCACAATCTCCCTGCTCGCTTTTCGTAAAACAGAAAGAAATAACAAGATAATTAGACAAGTGGTCACCAGGGTAGAAACTATCGATATCCAATGAAGAATCCTAATCCACATAATTAAGTAGTGTCACTTTTTTGCAGTATTTATTCCATGTCTATGTTTTCATTCCTTTTTTATTTTTCCACATTTTTCGTGCGGCTACTGTCAAACTTTATTTGCCGAAAATTCTTTTGAGTAATCAACATAAAAGAAGCTCTAGTCAAGGCAATTTTATCCAGTTCTGGATCTTCTTTGCATGAGCCTTCCTTGTAAGGCTAATGCCCGGACCCGGCCTTGGACAATTACGGTGTAATTCATCTTCACAGGAATTTTCAACCGGCTGAGCTTTCTTTCATTATTATGGAGTCTGGTGTTAAAAAATCCTCATGGGATTATGTGCAAAACTATTACTAATAACTAAATAACTAAATTAAATTATCATCAATTTTTAACTTCAAATCAAAGCTATTGGATCCAACAGCTTGAACTATTTCAAAAATCGGACTAAAATCAGCAAAAAATATCCAACAAGGATAAAAGGTCAAATATTTAGCAGAAAACAAAAGTTAAACACGATATTCTATACCCCATTCAATGCATATTAAAAATAATAATAATAATAATGACACTTACGATCAGCTGCCGATGTCTTCAGAAGCTCTAAAGCCGAAAGACTCGACGCCATGGATTTGCTCGCTGAGCCGGAAGCAACCTCACATCTAGGGTTTACCGTTAAACACCGCGTTTCAGGAATCACTTTTTTAACTCCCAAATTATTGTCAAGAAATAGTGTTTTCGAAGAAAATAAAGATGAATTACGAATGCTGGGTGCATTGCAAAAACCCACTTTCAACTTCTGCTCAGAATTATTACAATTATTAGCTGAAAGTGAGGTCACGAAGCCACGCGCCGCTGCCATTATAAAGCAATTGGTAATTGATTTGTAAGACAAGGGCTTCGGAACCCCTTAATTTATTTGTTCAAGCCATGGCAGGTAGAAAAATAGGGGTGGTGGACGGTGGGGGCGGGAGGTGGAACGCGTTGGTTGAACGAATTGTTCAAAACGTTGGAATGGAAATTTAGGTGCGAAATAATTGACTTTTATTATTTGTTTGACAAATTGATTTTAGTTAATACTTATATTATATATTTATTTAATATTATGAAAAATGATGTAAAACATAATTTTAGTTTTTGACTTTATTAAATAAATTAAATATACTTGAAAGAAATGAAGTGAGTCTAAATTGATACACTTTTTAAAACTCAATCAACTATATTTTAGAGTTGTTTAATTAAAAGTTCAAATTTAAAATTGAATTAATTGAAAATAATTACAAAATTAGTCAACTTAAGACAACCAAATAAATATATATTTTACAGATTATCAAACATGTTAGGCTTGCACGTGGCACGTGCTAAATGTGAAATAAATAATAATACATGTAAATTGAATCTTTTTGGCTCCCTTAACCGGATGATGACATGTGGTATTTTGATGGTCATTGATCTAGTTATAGAGATTTTTACGAGACGCTTTACTTACTATTTCACTCAAAATATTAAACAGTTGAGTCCCGTTCTCCTGTCTCCAGGGGGCAAGAGAAAAATCACCCACTGCTGACGCTTTACTTACTATTTCACTCAAAATATTAAACAGTAGAGTCCCGTTCTCCTGTCCCCTGAAAAATCACCCACTGCTGACATGGAACTTTCCATGTCAGCAGTGCTCCAGTTGGGTAAGAAAAAAAAATTTGTTTGGCCCATATCATTTGAAACTCTCAGTCCGTCTCCATCATTTTTCCCAAACCAACCATTTCTACCCTAAATCGCATATTTCCTCCAAATCTGCAGCGCCGTCTCCAAATCTGCAACTTCCACCTCACATCGCGTCGTCTCCGGCCGCCGCCCTTGTCAAATTCCGCTCGCTGCTATTTTATTAAGTCCCGCTGTTGCGATTTTGCCATTTTGGTCCAGTCGCGAGTTTGAAAATTGGGCCAGCGGAAAGGGCTTTGAGGGAGTCGCGTCATCTCCGGCCGCCGCCCTTGTCAAACTCGGCTCGCTGCCATTTTATTAAGTCCTGCTGTTGCGATTTTGCCATTTTGGTCTAGTCGCGATTTTGAAATTTTTGGGCCAACTGCTGCTACGATTTTGAAAGGGCTTTGAGGGCGATTTAGCATTAGTGGGCGAAACCACCACTGCCTGGTGTGATAAAGGGTGCGCCTCTCTCCAATTGTGGTTGCACCCAATCGCGACTGCGTGCGGAGATTGTGCTCGCACCCATTTGCTCGTTGGATTGATTTCGGTTGGTAAAGTGTATTTGGTTAAATTGAATTTTGTGTGATGGATGAATGGTAAATGAAAGAGGCAGTGATGATATTTGGATTTGTTGAATGAACGAGGAATCGTATCTTTGCTTGGTAAACTCGGATGGTATTCGATTAGAGGTTATCGCAATTTCTATTCCAAAATGCAACCGGTGAATTGCAGCCATGGCGGCGACGATTATGTTTTACTGGTTGAAATAATATCTGAACCTCTTATTAATATTTTTTTTACTGTTAACGGTGGCAGCCGGAGTTTGACAAGGGCAGCGGTGGCCGGAGTTTAGGGTAGAAATTGTTGGTTTTGGGAAAAGGATGGAGACGGGCTGAGAGTTTTAAATGATATGGGCCAAATATTTTTTTTACTGTTAACGGCGGCAGTCGGAGTTTGACAAGGGCAGCAGCGGTCGGAGTTTAGAGTAGAAATGGTTGGTTTTGGGAAAAGGATGGAGACAGGTTGAGAGTTTCAAATAATATGGGCCAAACAATTTTTTTTTCTTACCCAACTGGAGCACTGCTGACATGGCAAGCTCCATGTCAGCATTGGGTGATTTTTCCCCTGCCCCCTGAACGGGACTCTTAAAGAGTTACCCTGCATTCTCTCTTTCTTAAATACCAAAAACTCTCTTATCTCTCTTTCAGATTAGGGTTTCTGGAGAAAATTTTAGGTGAGTTTTATTAAATTTGTAAATAATAATTGTATAGTAAATTGTAGATCCTACAAAATGTGTAGATAAAAAATATTTTTGATTATTTTGATTAACTTAACTTATAATTTAAGCTTTGACAAACATGTTAATAATTCCTGCTTTGAAGTTCAATTTCTATGTGGTATCTTGATGTACTGGACCTAACAATATCATATTTAAAATAACAAACTCTCAACATTAATAACATGTTTGGTGGTGTTTAAATTATAATTTCAGTTGGTTAAACTGGTCAAACATATTTTTTATCCACACATTTCATAAAACCTACAACTTACAATCCACTTTTTATTCACATATTCACTCACAACTTATAATATAAGCACCTAAAAAATAATTTCAACACTATCAAATATACACGTACTAAAATTATTTTTTAAGTGCTTATATTATAATTTGTTAGTGAATGTATGGATAAAAAGTAGGAAATTATTTTTAAAGTATTTATATCATAAGTTGGTGGTGAATGTGTGGATAAAATATAGATTGTAAATTGTGAGTCATATAAAATATGGATAAAAATTATATTTCATCGATTAAAATTATAATTTAAATATATTTGTGCTCAATGGTCTTATAAATTGATCACAAAATCACTACGCAACAAAAGAGAAAAATGAATAAAATACATGTTAAGCATTTTGACCAGAATCCTGATTGTTTAAAGGCCAAATGAATAAAATACATGTTAAGAGGTGTCGCCTATGTAATCTTTAAAGTTTAAAGGGTAAATTAGTCTTTAAATATTTTAGATTATTTGTAATTTTGCCACCAATCTTTCGCAAATTAGCAGAATTCATTCATTTTTGCACGCAAAAATAAAAAGGGAGACAAAATTATCATTCTACCTTTAAAATAGGGGGAGAAAAAAGGGAGTCATTCCAGTTTTAAATTGACAATTCTGGACGGAAAGTGTTATTGAGGACGAGAGTCACTAATTTAGTAAAGGTTAAAGATAGTAATGTCAAGAAATAAAGGTTGCATATATAAGAAGAGACTTTCTTATTTTTATGAAATTTATAACCTAGATCCTTGATTTGAACTCAAATCCTCATTCTGTGGCCATGGTTTACTAATGAAAATTTTGAGATAGAGACCCCTCATGATAGATTATCAATTTTAGGATTTTTAGAGGCCTTTCGAGCCCTGATGATCACGTATATGTCTATTATTCCCGTATAATTTGTATAATTAGATGAGACACAAATACAGTTGTTTTTCTTTTTCTTTTTAATGTGTTCTAATTTTATTATATGAATTTGATAGAATTTTAAATTGTTTGTTTGTTTCAACTGAGGGTGGCAGGTTAGAAAAATGTAATTCTAGCTTAAGAATTTGTCCAACAGTGGAAACTCATTTTTCTAAGTGGGCCGGGGACGAATACTTTTGCGACTGAAAGTCTCCCCTGAAGTCCCGGCATTCACCTATTCCATACAATAGATAGAAAGAGACCTATTTTTCTTGGTGGGGGTGGGGGTGGGGGTGGGGGTGGGGGTGTTGATTGCAATCTACCCAAAAGAGAGAAAGTAGAAGTAAACTTCAAACCTTGACTTTTTGGCTCGGTGTTGCTAACTTGAGTTGGCTTCTGTTTCACTGGCTTTTTCTTGCAATAGTTGCACCCTTAAAATAATTTGCACTGAAACCAGAGAGAAAATAATTTGATTTTTAATCTCAAACCTATGGAGCAGATAGTTTTGGCTCCCCTTTTGCAGGTTATATTTGACAAGTTAGCTAACCCTGTTCTTCAAAAGTTTGCTGATTACTGGGAGCTTGAGGATCGGTTCAAGAAGCTTCAGAGAATTCTGCCACTAGTCCAAGCTGTTATCCAGGACGCAGAAGAGCAACAAGCAACTGATAAATCTATCAGAATTTGGCTTTCTCAACTCAAAGATGCAGCCTACAAAGCAGAGGACTTGCTCGAAGAATTTACATATGTGCAAAACTATAATCATTCAAAGCCATATGCTGTGAGTTTTGCCAACTTCACGAACATACTCGATGATTTACAAAAGGCTGCGGTGGAGGGACTCAGCTTTCACTTAGCAGAACGAAAAACTGGGGATAAACAATTTGAAAAGAGAGAAACTAGCTCTTTTGTTATTGGATCCGAGGTTTATGGAAGGGACGAAGACAAAAGGAAGATATTAGATATGTTATTTTCACCATCTAGAACAGTCAGTGAAGGAACCCCATCTGTGATATCAATAGTCGGCACTCCAGGCATTGGAAAGACCACTCTTGCTCAGTTCATCTATAATGACGAGGAGGTAAAGGAACATTTCAATTTGAGAATTTGGATTTTTGTATCGCTTCGTGAATTTAAAGCCAAAAGAATTATTAAAGCAGCAATTGAGTCATCATCTGGAAATAAATGTGATTTAGTAGACTTGGATGGTCTGCAGTGTGAATTGTGGAAATCATTAAACGACAAGAAATATCTTCTTGTGCTTGATGATGTTTGGACTGAAGATCAGGATGAGTGGGATCAACTGAGGCCGCTGTTTTGTTGTGGGGTTGATGGAAGCAAGGTGCTTGTCACTACCCGCTCTCAAAAAGTTGCTCTGGTTCTAGGCAATTCAAATAGAGCGTATCATTTGAAGGGTTTGTCTGAGGATGACTGCTTCAACATATTCAGAAAGCGTGCATTTTTTACCCAAACAGAAGAAGAGAACTATATAAATCTTCGTGGAATTGGGAAAGAACTAATGCGGAAATGTGGAGGTACGCCTTTGGCTGCAAAAATTCTTGGCGGTCTCATGCGCTTCAAGAGAGAGGAGAGGGAGTGGTTATACGTGCTGAACAGTGATCTTTGGAATTTGGGTGTTTACAGAAGAAAATTTATTCCTGCCCTGCTTCTAAGTTACCTGCATTTGCCATCACATCTTAAGCATTGCTTTGCATTTTGCTCAATATTTCCAAAGAATTTTGAAATCAAAAGAGAGAAATTAATCCATATGTGGATGGCACAAGGCTTAATTCTTTCAGATGGAGGAGGCAAGCCACTAGAGGACATTGGGGATGAGTATTTTAACGACTTGCTCTGGATGTCGGTATTTGAAGATGTCAAGGAAACTGAAGGTGGCTTCGTAAGAGGGTACAAGATAAATGAAGCTTTTTACAGTCTTGCAAGATCTATTACACAAAAAGACTTTTTGGTGCTAGAGAATCAACTTGCACAAACCAATAATGGACAAGTTCACCATGCTTCAATTGTTTGTAATAACAGACCATCTCTCATTCCAGAAGCTCTGTCCCAAGCAAAACATTTGCGTACTCTCCTTGTGTATTCGGAAGATGGATTGCTGGAAGTGCCTTCTGACATCTTTTCGAGTTTTATTTACTTAAGGGTGCTGGACTTGAGTGGATGCCAAACAAAGCTGCCTCAATCAATCTGTGACATTTCATTATTGAGATATCTTGATCTGTCCAACAGTCATTTCGACGAATTACCTTCAGGCATCTCTTCCCTTTGCTATTTGCAGGCACTGAATTTATTTGGTTGCTATAATCTCAAATGCTTGCCTTCTATGGTTCAGATTACCGGCCTGAGGCATCTCAACATTAGCGGATGTGAAGCACTTGCAGAGTTACCCAAAGGAATCGGAGAGTTAGTTCACCTTCAGACATTGCCAATATTTGTTGTTCCTATAGGATTGAGAACAGCATCCTGGCTTCGAATGGAAAAAGGATTCACTTTAATGCCGGCAAGAATATCAGATCTGAAACATTTAAATCTTCGAGGTGGGCTAAAAATCAAAAATCTAGAGCAAATCGATGATGTTGAAGAAGTGAAATCGGCGAATTTGAAGAATAAAGAGTATTTGGAGTCATTAGGACTTTGTTGGGGCAATAAGGGAGCAGATCTCATCATGAATCCTTCTTTAGAAGCTAATGTAGCCAGATTTCAAGAGAGAAAACACCATGTATCCGGGCCGTCAGAGGAGCCTGAAACACATGCTACTACTTCTAATCAGGATTCGGCTGGGGAAGTTTTGGCGTGCCTTCAACCACCTAAAAATCTGAAGAAGATTTTCATGGTAGGTTATCCTGGAATCGGGTTTCCAAACTGGACTCTTCCAAACCTGACTGAGATGGTGTTGATCAGTTGCCGAGGATGCGTGCAGCTTCCAATTCTTGGTCATCTTCCACTTCTTAGATCACTGCGTATGGAAGGAATGGACAACATTACACATATTGGCCCTGAGTTCTATGGTGAGCATGTTGTATCATTTCCATCACTCCAAGAATTATTTATGAGAGACTTTCCGAGTTTGCGAGAATGGTTAATCCCGAATGGCAAAGAAATATTCCCAAAATTGAGCAAATTAGTCCTCAGAAAGTGTCCAAACCTTGTTTCCCTCCCATTGTTTCTCTCTCTAAAGCATTTGGAGATCCAGAGTTGTCGTTCGATAATATTAAATAGCACAGAAGAATTAACCTTGCTGTCAACTCTAATGATTGAAGGGTTTGATGATTTGTCATCTCTACCTGCAAATTTGCTCCGAAATAATCCTCTTCTCACTTGCTTGACGATCAAGTCTTGCCCGAGGCTTCAGTCCCTTGGTCCAGATCTTGGATGCCTGACTTCCCTTAAATCCTTGAGCATTCAGTGGTGTGATGAGCTCTCCTTGCTGCCAGAAGGATTTGAAAACCTTAATGCTTTGGAATGTTTCGTAATTAGTGACTGCCACAGTATGGAAATTCTGCCAGAGAATCCAATTGGAGGTTTGAGATCTCTCCAGATCTTGTCAATTGAGAACTGCAGTCGCCTGAGTTCCATATCAGTTGGACTTCAATATCTCACAGCTCTCAAACACTTGACCGTTATGTATTGTCCAAATCTAGCTGGTTTGCCCGATAGTTTAGAGCACCTTTCTTCCCTTTTAAGTTTGGCTGTTATAAGGTGCCCTCTGCTAGAATGTTTGCCCGAGGGACTCAAGCACGTCAAAACACTCCAGAGTCTGGAAATACGTAGCTGTCAAAGAATTTCAGATTTGCCAGAGTGGTTGGACAGTTTTGCCTCTCTAAGAACCCTAGCAATATCAGAATTGCCTAATATAAAATCTTTGCCAGTAGCTGTTCGACGTCTCACTAAGCTCCAGCACCTGTCTATTCAAGAATGCCCCCATCTGCAAAGGCGTTGTCAGAAAGATAGAGGTGAAGATTGGTGGAAAGTTGCTCATGTCCCACATAAATACATCTTCCCATCTCAGCAGCAGTAATTCACCGTGCGGCTTGACAAGTATAATTCCTTGCTTCACATTGCTTCTCTCTCATTAAATAGTGGAAATGCTTTTCTATTTTCACTAACAGTTTTCTTTTTTGCCAATTGAGGTCCTTTGGCTTTGATGCCTTACTTCAAAGGCCTAAACTATTGAAGTAGAAGTCTAATTTAATGGCGCGCAGTAGTGAAAATTCAGTGGCCAAATTATAAGCTACTTAAAATAACGCCATTGCGCGTTTTATGTTGTTCTACAAAGGGCTTGCCTTATTTTTCCCATTGTTATTGTTAGAATATATATTAGATAATTGACTTACCTATTATAGATTAGAGTTTACCTTATCAGTTATTATATAAACCATTTTGTATCAGTATTTTCATTATGTTGTTTGCCTAATAAAGTTGGTTCTTCTTTCTTCTTCTCTTCTAGTTCGATTTATATTAATGATAGAACATTTACATGGTATCAGAGCATGACGACCTTGGATGGGCAATTGGGGACCATATATGGACTCACGGCGACGAGGCGATCAACCACAGCCAGCGCGTGCAGCGTGTGGACGATAGACGCGGCTGGACGTGGCGGCGCGTGAGACTCACGCGCAGGGACGGCTACAACACGTGAGGATGCGTCCGTATTCCGATTAGGTTGCTCCTTTTATACATATTGTTCCTTGGTAAATTTTCCAATCTTCTGGTGGTGTTTGTTTAACTGTTGGTAAAGTTTCGTCTTTAAAGGCAGATTGTTTGGTCGTTTGTGTTGCTGATTTTCTTGAATTGCGTAATCTTGATTCCCTCTGATTTGTAATAATGGCAACTGAAAATGATGATTCACTTCAATCTATTAATGCAAGATTAATTGATAAGAATTATTCATATTGGAATACCGTGATGAAATTTTTTCTCAAATGTAAAAAATTGTGGTGTTATGTTATTGGAACTGTTGTGATACCTAAGAGTACCAATGATAATTAGCAATACCAATGATAATTATGCTACTGATGTTGATGCTTGGGAATCAAACAATGCAAAAATTTTTACTTGGATCAATTATGTTGACCATTCCATTAGTGCACAATTGGCAAAGTATGAAATTGCAAAGAATGTCTGGGGTCATTTGCAAAAGTTATACACTTAAATCTAACTTTACAAAATGATATCAGTTGGAGATTGATATACGAGATTTACAATAGAAAAATATGGGTATTCTGAAATTTTACACTGCTACGACATCGATTTAGGATAAGTTGGCTCTTACAGAATCGGCAGGAATGAAAGCATGTGAGAACTATATTATTTATAGAGAGGAGCAACGATTGGTTCAGTTTTTTATGGCACTTTGCAGTACCTTTGAGGGACTTAGAGGCTTTATTTTGCATCGTACTCATCTTCCTTCTGTTGATTCAGTGGTTAGTGAAATTGTGGCTAAGGAAACACGTTTGAAATCCCTAACAGGTGAGGCATCCCTTCATACTTCTACACTTCAGTTTTGGTTGTCCGTTATCGACCATCTACGCAGAATCAGAATAGGGGTTATGTGAGAGTTGCTAGTGATGAGTGTAGCTTTTGCAAAAAAAAGGGACATTGGAAGGCTCGATGTCCTAAGAAGCAGCAACCTCTACAGAGTCAACAACAGTCACAACAGTGATTCTATCGTCTCAATGCTAACACAGTAGAAGCCTTGTCATCTTGTGACTCATCTATTCTTGGAGCACCTTCATCTGATCTCCAGCTAGCTACTCTAGCTGAGCAGTTTCAGAAGTTTCTCGACACTCAGCCCCATGCTATGTCAGCCTCTACTCATATAGGTTTGTCATCCCATAGCCCTTCAGGTATTTCTTCCTCATGGATTTTTGACTCAGGTGCTTCCAAACACATGTCATCTAACTCAACACTGTTTGATTCTTTACATCCTTTTAGTTCGCCTGTGTCTATTATGACTGTTGATGGCACTTCACTGCCTTTGGCAGGAGTTGGTTCTGTTAACAGACATAATTTATTACTCTCAGATGTCTATTGTGTTTCAGTTCTTTCTTTGAATCTTATATCTATTGGTTAATTATGTGACTCTGGATACTTAGTTCAATTTTTTTCTACTGCTTGTCATGTGCAGGATCCTCAATATCAGAATCTGATTGGAATAGGCCATAGAAAAAGAGGTTTATATGTTTTGGACATTTTGAGACCACCGCATGTTGCAGCCTCTAGTGTTGATTTGTCATTATTCTCTTTGAATTTTTTTTCTTCTAGTTTTTATTTGTGGCATTCTCGCCATGGACATGTTTCTGCTAATCGTTTAAAATTTTTAGTTTAGAAAGGACAATTGGGAGATTTGCGAACTCGTGATATTTTTTATTGTAGTGGTTCAAATTAGCTAAATTTTTTATTTTACCTATTCCTCGAAGTGTTTCTCGTTCTGTTGCACCATTTGACATTGTTCATTCTGATGTATGGGGGCATTTTCCTATTGCTACAAAAGGAGTGAGGGTTCTAGATATTATGTCTCTTTTATTAATGATTAAAGTCGTTATTATTGGGTTTATCTTATGAAACAACGTTCTGATTTTCTTCTATTTATCTTTCTTTTAGATCACTTATTAAAACTCAACACTCTGCTGTGATTAAGTATTTTTAATGTGACTTGGGTGGGGAGTATACATCTACCGATTTTTCTACATTGCTTGCTTCTGATGGCATAATTCATTAATCTTCATATGCTGACACCCACAACAAAATGGTGTTTCTGAACGAAAGCATAGACACATTGTTGAAACTGTCCGTTCTCTTCTCTTATCTACTGTCCACTTAATTAATAAGATCCTGGCCTCTCACACTTCGGGTTTGTCACCTTCTGAAACACTGTTTGGACATCCTCCTGATTATTTCCTTCAAAGTGTTTTTGGGTGCACATGTTTTGTCCTTCGTCCTCAAGTAGAATGTAGCAAGTTGACTTCACACTCTGCTATTTGTGTCTTCTTGGGATATGGGGAGGGACAAAAGGGTTATCGCTGTTTCAATCCTATTAATAAAAAATTATATGTTTCCCGCCATGTTGTGTTTCTTGAACATATTCTATTCTTTTCTATTTATGATAATACTCATAATGTGACTAAGACTAATCTCATTCATGTTGATCATTTTTTCTGATGATACCAATATCTCACCTTCCTATACCCCTCTTGTTGTTGATCCTTCATGCACTACAGGTACACATGCCCTGACTCATAATGATCTTTCTCCTTCTATGGCCTCCCAAGCACCATCTGAGATTGTTGATCTATATCATTCTCCTCGATATCCTCCACGTATTTGTAAGTCTCCCAATTTTGCTTATTCTTGTTATTCAGAATCTTTCTACTGTTTCTTAACATCTATTTACAAACTTTCTGAACCATCTTCCTATAAAGAAGTTATTCTAGATCATCTTTGGCAACAGGCTATGGCTGATGAACTCTCTGCTTTACATAAGACATACATTTGGGATTTGGTTTCATTACCTCAGGGTAAACATGATGTTGGTTCTCGTTGGGTCTATATGATCAAAACCAAATTTGATGGTTCGATTGAACGATACAAGGCTATGTTGGTTTCTAAGGAGTTTAGTCAGCAATATGGTCTGAATTATGATGAGACTTTTGCTCCTGTTGCAAAGATGACTACTGTTCGTACACTTATTACAGTTGCTTCTATTTGCCGGTGGAATCTTTCAGTTCGATGTTAAAAATGTATTCTTGAATGGGACTCTTCAGGATGATGTCTATATGGTTCCTCTTCCTGGTGTTTCTCATCATCCTGGATATTTCTACAAACTTAAGAAGACATTTTATGGTCTCAAACAGGCACCTCGCACCTGGTTTGAGAAATCTTCTACTGTTGTTGTCTCTCTTGACTTTACACTCAGCCATCATGATTCTTCTTTGTTATCTAGATGCACCTCTTTCGGTCGTATTTTACTTCTATTGTATGTTGATAACATGATTATCACTGGTGATGATGTTGATAGTATTGCTGCCTTAAAATCTGACTTGGCTTGTTACTTTGAAATGAAGGATTTAGGTCCATTATCTTATTTTTTTGGGATCGAGGTTTCTTCTTCTCCTAGAGGTTATCTTCTCACTCAGTCTAAGTATGCTACAGATGTTTATTGAGCGTGCTCGTCTCACTAATAATAAGACTGCTGATACTTTTCTTGAAACCAATGCTCAATATTCACCTTCTGACAGTATCCATTTGACTGACCCTAATATGTACCGCACTATCATTTGAAGTCTCGTCTATCTCACCATCACTCGTCTCGATATTGCTTATGATGTTCACATTATTAGTCAGTTTGTCTCTGCTCCAACTACCATTCACTAGGGAGCAGAAAGCATATTGAGATTGACTATCATCTTATTTAGATTCAATCATTTTGAAGTCGAGAAATTTGCCGACTACAAATTTCTTTAAACTGACATCTTCAGTTTTGTACTTCTTTTTCAAAGATTACCATAGAGTTTTGGCAGTCTTGACTGAATTGTATACGACGTATAAAGCGTTGTCAATGCCATTGAGGATGTAGTTTCTGCACAGAAAATCGCTTTGATTCCATGCATCAAAAGCTGCACTCTTTTGAAAATCCATTTCTTTCTCATTAACGGTAGGAGCATCTTCACTCAAAAACCTCGATAGGTTAAAATAGTGAGATAAAACAACATCTTTTGTTACCATCTCTTTAAATCCACCCTTGCGAATTGCTCCGATTTCTCTCCATTAGCAGAGGGTATAACTTTCGAAGTAGATGCCATCTATAAAATAAATATTAAAAATGCTTAAATATTTTGCACGTACAAATAATTAAAACAGAATATAAATTAACACAAAATTACTGTCTTAAGTTTGTTGGTAAAATATAAGTAATTTATATTCTTTTAATTAAAAATTGCGTGCTGGAATTGAACAGAGTAACGACTTACTTGAATAATCGGAAGAATAAATAAATGTTGGTCGAGGCAAGAGTTCGGCTCTTTGTTCTTAAGACGATAATGCCCGCACTAGTGCTAACGATTCACCGGCACTCATCTCCCAAGATACAACGACCTCGTCTTGTAATAGAATCACTTCAAATTATAAGAGTTACGAACCTACTAGTGTTTTGAAACTCTCTAAACAGAATTTGGAATGCAGAAAATATTTAGAGACTTAAATGGAGAACACATAATAGTGCAGGAAACAAAGAAAATATTAAACTGCAGAAGACAAATTTTGGGATGAATAATTTCTAGATATAGAGGACTTATTTATAGGTGTTGGAAAGTTGTGTCTCAAAAGACACTACTACAGAAAGGTTATGTCTAAAAAGACATAACCCATCTGTTCGGACAGACATGACAGATTCTAGAAGCAATCGACACATGAGGAGTTCTAAAAAGTTGACTGAATTGTCAAGTGTCGCAATCTAGGAGGTTTGAAATAAAATATTATATACCTTCTTGGGCATAACCCGTGACCCGAGCTAGCTAGCGCATGTGGGTTTTAGCCCAACCCACCAACATGTAAGTCTCTTCTCGTCTAAAGACAATTGGTACCCTTTGGGGTCCAAACTCAATTTTACAACTTAAGCTATTTAATGTGACCACTTTGTTTTTATTTTTCCAATGTGGGATTGGCACTTTACCAATTTCCATTATTTTTCAATTCCAACATTCTTTTATTTAAGTGGCATACTTTGGATTTAATTTTTCATTCACTCGAAATTGATTTTAAGAAACTAAATATACTACGTTATTCTACTCGCGGAGTAGAACAAACTTGGCCAAAGAAATTTCGATTTCCAACCACAAGACCCACTTAATTAATTGGTCAAAAAATTGTCAAAATTATTTTATAAAACCAATTTCCAACAGGTCGTCCAATCAGCCCTCGGCATACGAGTTTATGCAATGCTGTGTGAGAATGGTGATGCTCATATTATAATGTGACATAGTACTCTAAAAAACTTATACATTTAAAGTTGCAAATGAATATTTCTATATATACTTTGCCTTGTTAAATAAATATCTTATGTTATGCAGGATTACACACATTTACTAATTGATTCTTGACTTTGTTTTTGAGTTTATCGAATGATTTATGACCTTGTATGAAGATATTTGTATGGATCAATTCTTGACTTTGCTTATAAGATTTTCTTGAAGGCAAGGCTTGTGCTTCAGTTCATTAGAAATAAACATTTACTCTGTATTTAATTTTTTGTTAATGGATATAAAGCTTCCCAATGTATCTTTTTCCTTCCAAAGTTATTTATTGATAAAAGATTAAAATTAATTAAATATTGTACTCCATTACTACTTTCCCACAATGGGGCCAACATCTGTTAAGATCACAAATAATTAACTCAATATATATATTATACGAACAAAGAAGAAACTATATAATTATAAATATATAAAACTATATATATATAAACAATATTGGGGAAAAGATCTCCTGCCCCCAGTGGGCAGGAAATCCTTGCCCACAGGCTGATTTGTCAGTCTGTGGGCTGTTGATGCAAAAAATTACTTTTTGCATCAACAGCCCACAGGCTGACAAGTCAGCCTGTGGGCACGAAATTCCTGCCCACTGGGGGCAGGAGATCAGAACCCAACAATATTGACTTAAGTTAGATAAAGACTTGCAAAGAGCAATGTTCTAAAGATATTATTTCACCCTTTTTAGTGCTTGAAGTTGTTTATGTGTCTGCTTCTTAGAATAAAACTATCTTATGCTAGAATTCTAACCCAACTTAAATTTTGTATTTTTTCCTCTTCTATCAATATGAATGTTTGTAGTGCAAGAATAAATAATAAAAAATTTATTTTTAATCAGAAAAACCTTATTAATATGCATATAGACACAATAGTAAGTTTGAACATATACAACTTCCTAAAAATTTGCAACGGTTAAAAAACAGTTAAGAACCTGTAAATAATTATTAATCAGTCTCATTGTATATAAAAATTATTACTTAAATTATAGATTACATTATAAAAAAAATTTATTAGTTCTTGAAGGATATAGTGATACTAATTAGATTTTAAACCAAATTAACTAGTGGATATGTATTTACATTAGGTAGAGATGTGGAAGTCTTCTAAACAAACGTGTATAGCACGATCTACAATAGAGTCAGAATTTATAACACTAAATAAAGCTGTTGAAGAAGTAGAGTGGCTAAAGAATTTCTTAAAGTACATTCTGGTTTGACCTAAGCCAATGACAGTTATTCGTATACATTGTGATAGTATGACGGTACAAACTAGAGCCAAAAGTAATATATACAATGACAAGTCAAGTTATTTGTATACATTGTGATAGTATATCGGTACAAGCTAGAGCCAATATATACAACGATAGGTCAAGAAACATAAGATGTAGGCATAATACCATTAAGCAATTGCTCACTAATGTAATAATATCCATAAAGTTTGTAGGTCTAGGGAAAATATTGCCGATTATTTGACAAAAGGCCTACAGCAAGTTAAGCATGCATAAAAGGAAATGGGTTTAAAGCTACTTGAACTAGCGGAAACCTAACTTAGTTAATGGAAATCTCATGATCTAGGTTCAATAGAGAAACTTGTTTGATAAAATTCAAAGATTGAAACACACAATGTAATTCATTCCTAATTTATTTTATATCTTGTCTGTTCATGTATAAAGTTATGTTTTTCATTTAATGACATTTAATAACTTAAAATCAAGATAAATTTATTTAACATGAAACTTTAATCAACGTTACCAATGTTTTTTAATTAAAAAAACAAAATAAAATTTAAAGAGTTTGAGCTTGCACAAGTCGGGTCGAGCTCTCTCTTCTTTTGCGACTCCCAACAAAAGTCGTATTCAAATGGCACAATTCAATTTACGCGTCTAATATTGTGATTAAATTGATTTGTGGTGCATCTTTTTTCTAAACTCATGTCTCAATATAATGACTCCACGTTCATAAATTATGTTATATTGCATGATATGATTACACATTAGGTGAATATGTCACCAGCCAATTACCCAATTTTCAATTTTAGACTAATTATATTTCAATTATATATACAATTTTTGTTTAAAACGGTAAATTATTTTTAAAAGTTCCCTCAATATATTTCTAAACGATGTTAACAAAAGAATCTACAGGTTATACATCCAAAGATCTCGGTAAGATTTGATGCAATCTGTTAACCAACCCAAAATCACATTCCCATTATAAAAGGAATAATTATTAGAGGCCATAAAAAGTAAAAAATTGGGTGGACCCTGACGCCATCAAGGACTGCGCGGCCTTTGGAAGATTCAGTTAGCTCCAACCAAAATCCCAGTGTTAATGGGAGAGGAACAGCCGCCGCCGTCGCCGTCGCCGTCGCCGTCTCCGCCGCCGCCGCCGCCGGAGGAGGGACTAAAACCGCAACAAACCCCAAAACCTCCTCCTGAAGCCGGGTCTGTGGAGACAGAGAAAGAGACAAATACAAGCATGGATGTGGCTCCAATCCCATCTCCAGCATCAGCTCCCAACCCTTCTTGGTTCACTCCCAAAAGGTTACCTTTTTTGTATATGTAAATGTATTTCGGTGTATGTAGTTATATATGTTTGGTTATGTGGTTCTATTGGCTTCTTGATCATTTTTCAAGAAAATTTGGTCAGGGAATTGAAAAAGTTCGAGTCTTGGATATTTTTACTGCATGGGTCACCAGGAATTTGTTGGTTTCTCTTGTTAAATAGAATTTCTGGGAAAATAATGTTGTGAATGCGTGCAATAGGTTTGTGCATTCTCTGTTCTAGGAAAGGGAACAGGAAAGTCTTTACTTTTATCTGAGGAAATATGTGTTTGGAAAATAGTTTATCACTTATGTATTTATAATTCCTGCGATTCCATGCTTAATCCAAGGGAATGTATGTAATAGGGTTTTAGGGAAATTGTTGTTTGTTGGGTGATGGAAGGGTGACAATGGCTAAGGTTTTTGATAAATTTTGAAATTTGTTGATGATGAAGGATGACAATGATTAAGACATTTTCTTCTTAATGAATCTTGAATTTCGGTTCATATATAATTTCATTGAAGAAATAGGAGTGCATTTTGTGAGTTGTAGAAGTGGCGGATGCTTGTTAAATCTGGAATCTGCTGTCTTCTCATTAAACATTTCTCTTAATTTGATTTTAACCTTCTTCTCTGGCAGGTTGCTTTTTATATTTTGTGTAATTAACTTAATAAATTATGTGGACCGCGGAGCAATAGCTAGCAACGGTGTCAATGGGAGCCGCAAGACTTGCTCTAAAAATGGTCAATGCTCACCTGGAAGTGGAATTCAGTAAGTTCAATGTCAACCTTTGGGCATTATTTCTTATGCTGTACTTTGTTCATGGAGTATTCTCCTTTCTTTATCTACCCAAACCCCTGACAATTTTTTTTACATACTCTTAATTGTTATCCCCAAGTTTTTTATACTGTCCTGTATCTCCATATGGCCCATTTAAGCATTGGAAAAGAACTCAAAATCTCTAAAATCCCAAGGATGTAAAAATAAAAAGGGGACACAAAGGTCCAAAAATCCTGTATAATTTTCTCAAAACCCCTCTCCAGTCATTTCCTGAGAAGGAAGGTTGGCAAGAGGGCAAAGAAATTTCTCAAAACACTAAGGGTGGAATGGCCCCAAAAATATCCAATCTATTGAGACCAATAGATTTCTTTTTCTTTTCCTTTCTACTCATTCACTCTTTTCACTCCAACCAAACATAGGGTAAGGTTCCAAAGCTACACCATGTAGTGCAGAGAGTGAACCACCTTCATCCTCTCAATCTTAAAAGAGCAAGAGAAAACAGAAGGCAAAAAAAAGAAAAAAAGATAACACCTCAAGAATGGAAGATTTTTGTATTTGGTCCATTTCTAAGTGGAAAATGTCTTTTTAGTTGTTAAACATGGCCATTATGTGGCTATCCATTTAAATCAGCCCTCACTATACGAGGTTCTGCAATGCTGTGTGAGAATGTGTTGATGCTCATATAAAAATATTATCATTACACATACTACTTCTTCTCCAAAAACCTGTACATTCAAACTAACCACCAAATGAATAACTCTGTATATACTTTGCCTTGTTTCACAAGTCTCTTTCTATGCAGGGGTGATTTCAACCTAAATAATTTTGAGGATGGTGTTGTATCATCTGCTTTCATGGTTGGACTCCTTGTGGCATCTCCAATATTTGCATCTCTAACCAATAGGTATTCACTTTGTGTTGTGATTGTTGCTCGCCCCCATTTTGGTTTTGGTAACACTTGAAATGAGAAGAAGATGGTGATGAGTCAGGAAAATGTTAATGATTCGTGTTGTATGAAGAAAATGTGAAATGGTTATCAAGAAGAAGAAACACTGCTGACATTGAATTTGATGGAATTTTCCTGTCAAAATGACATTGCAGTAAAATAATGACATTGAATTATGTCCTGTCAAGCATACATTGTTGAAGTTCTTTCCTACATCTATGGAAAGTATTTGAATTTTCCGAAATATAGCATGTACATATTTTCAGATAAATTGCATGTCATGTGAGATTTGTTAACTCGATCTTTTCAATATTCTTATACAATCAATATATAAAGGATGTCAATTTTGAAAGAACTACTCTGTCTAACAGAATGGGTTTCTTCCTGTCTGCAGCTAGCTAATTATAGCTCGTGTACTTGAATTTTGTAGAGTCAATCCATTTAGGCTTATTGGAATTGGTTTGTTAGTCTGGACCATTGCTATTGGTGGTTGCGGCTTTTCACAAAACTTTTGGTCCATTGCAATTTGTCGCATGTGAGTAAAATTCTCTTAATTACTCGAAGGTTGTTTGTCATACCTGTGTTATGTTTATTATTTTGTGACTTTTTTATTCGGCTTCTTGTTTTTTTAGGCTAGTGGGTGTTGGCGAGGCTTCTTTTATAAGTCTGGCAGCTCCATTCATCGATGATAATGCCCCACCTGCTAAGGTTTGTTGTTTCACGCGATAAGATATTACATAACACTCACCCTTCTTTACGCATGACATTATTTTTTTGAACTTTATGTGCTTGTTTTAACAAGGCTCGTCTGAAAATTATTTGAAATATAAACCTTCTTTATAGTTAAGCGTAATTTCCTCAAGGCATGTAGGTTAGTGAAACTCACAAACTGAACATTGACATGTATGTTCATCTTATTATGATATTAATTGTGAGTTCTCTTGTTATACTTTTGGGATCTGGAATGATGCGAGTATTTTAAGGAAACTAGCAGGTATAGAGTAGTGATGAGACACTTGTTGTCTATCACAGTGTACATTATGCTTTCACTAGTGCCAAATGCTAATTTTTTTTCTCTAAACTTGTGGAAATTGAGATTGGAGTAATCGTGTGCTTTTCTTCCATATTACAATTTGCTTATTTCCTGTTCTGAGGCCCACATATCTTCTGTCTAATCTTTTGCACCAGAATTTTACATTTGATGTGGTCTTTTCTTTTTGTCAGAAAACATTGTGGCTGGGAGCATTTTACATGTGTATACCGACTGGTATTGCAGTTGGTTACGTTTATGGTGGACTGGTATGCATATTCTTATTAACTATTTTGTGTGCTTCGAAATTTTTAATGTTTCATAGGCAAAAGTTATCTTACAATTTTGCTTTCTTGGTTTACATTTTTATTACCTATTCCATTTGAAAAAGTATCTTACAGCCTTTTCCTTCTTATCTCCACCTCACATGTACTAAATATTCTCATTGTTTCTTTGTTTGTAGGTTGGGAATTACAACTGGCGTTTGGCATTTTGGGTGGAGGCTGTTTTGATGCTTCCTTTTGTTATATTAGGCTTTGTGATGAAACCTTTGCAGTTGAAAGGTCCATGTGCAGATATTACTTGCTTTGATCTCATTTTCATTCCCCTGACATTTCTTAAATACTTTGTTCCTACAGGTTTCTCTCCTGTTGGATCAGAAAAAGCATTGACATCTGTGGAAAACGGGTCAGAAAATCAAGGTGCTGGATCTTACTATTAACATGAATTAAAACTACTTGGGAAGCACTTTATCAATCTTATCTTTGTGTAATAATTGCAACATGGAACTTTTTGATATTTATTATAGATGTATCAATTACCAGATATACAATTTTGTTCTTATCTGTTAGGAAATGGGTTGTTTTAAGAGAACTAGTGATGCTGTGTTTGAGTGGGATTTATTTGAAGCATTAGACAAAAGGTTACTTTTAGCATTTTCTAATGGTCAAAGTGAGTGAGATGGCAATGGTTAAATATAATTTTGTTGACAAAAAGTAAATAACTAATGTTATGCTTGCTATATGTGTTATTCGTACTGTTATACTTTTGTCCACGTCTTTAGTAGTATCTGAATGTGCATTTTCTAAGTGGGCACCTTGTTTTAGCCGGGGAAGTCTTTTGAGCATGTCTCTGCTTCTTATTTTCCTATTATTCTTATAGTTTTATTATTTTAAAAGATATATCTTGTGATTTTCATATTATTCAGTAAACAATCATTTTGAATGGTGAAGGTGGTGAACGGTCCACAAGAGAAGCAATTGCTGATCAAAGTTTGAAACCTAGGTGAGAGCTCATTCATTTTACAATATTTGAGATTCTAGAGATATCAGTTTGGTTCTTGGCTAAACATATCTTGTCTATTTAATAGGGTTTCCTTATGTAAGTGTATGGCTGAGATTTCACAAGTTCTTTTCCAGAGTTTAAATGGATTTTTAAATAGCAAATCTTATATCATTTTCAGGTCAGCGGATGCAAGTGATACATGTATCGTCACAAGATTTTTGAAGGATATGAAAATTCTTTTGCTTGAGAAAGTTTTTGTTGTGAATGTTTTAGGTATGTTCTTCACTCTGCCAGAACTACAAACTCATATGTTAGTTTCGTCCTATGAATGTTATCAGGAGTGCTGATGTACCATCTAATCTGCTTTTTGGCCTTATGAGCAAGTTTGGCTAATCTTAAAAGAAGTAAAAGTTGCTTTTAAGCTTCCTTCTTCCCAAACATAATTTTAAACATACTTTTCTTTACTAACTAAACTTACTTTTCTAGAAATTACATCTTAAAGTTACTTTCTAGAAAAGTAACTCTTAATCTTAAACAAACATGCTTATTGTTGAACAGCTAGCTGAGAGTGTCCCGATAATGGTTACTGATAGGGGTGGCAAAAAAGCTCGTCGGCTTGTGGGCTCGCCGGCTCGGCTCATAAAAGCTCAGCCCAACTCGGGCTTGTCTAGGGCCAAGCTCCAAAAAAAAAAGAGGGCCGAGCTTGTTCGGCTCGGTAAAATACGAGCCAAGCTCGTTTTGGGCTCATGGACAGTGCCCACGAGCCATGAGCCGCTCGGCTCGTGGCTTGTGCTAACGGTCATATTTTTTCATTTTTTTTAATAAAATTTAATTATTTTCCTATAAATACTCTATTCTAAACTCATTTTTTTCACACTTTAATCTTTCAATCTATTATATACTCAATTCAATCGAAGCATTTTCGATATATTTTTTTTTTAAATTATCAAAAAAAAAATCAGGGCTGAGCCGAGCTCATGGGTAGCTCGGCTCGGCTCGTTCGGCAACCGAGCCTACGTTTTTGGGACGGGCGTTCCAAGCTTGTTTTGAATGGGCCGGGCCGAGCCGAGCCGAGCCAGCTCGACCCATTGCCATGTCTAGTTACTAACTTTCTGGAATAACTACTCCTGCGTGTCGTGGATGTCACCGCCCACTAAAATAAGCGTGTTAATTTGGTATTATTCACACAAATTGACTTTATAATATGAATGGCCACTGCAGGTTATATTGCCTATAATTTCGTTGTAGGTGCATATTCCTATTGGGGACCCAAGGCGGGATATAATATATATCACATGGTAAGCTCTTAACGGCCTTGAGTTTTTTTTTGAACATTCTCTATTTTCTAGTCTGTTGAAATTGGACATTTACGTAATCTAACCTTTGAAAATGGTTCTTTTTCCAGAAAAATGCGGATTATACATTTGGAGGCATCACAGTAGTTTGCGGAATATTGGGATCACTAGCAGGTGGTTTTGTTCTTGATTATATGACTTCCACAATTTCCAACGCTTTTAAGGTGGGTATACATACAATTTACTTTCTCATAACAATTGATATAGGATCAGGATTCATTTTTGCAAACTGCAGTTTTTTTGTTCAGTTTTAAATTTACATAAAGCAAATGTGTAAATAGATTAACAATGACGCAAGAGAATTTCTTCTAGAATGTATAGCCTCTCTCCTTCCACCATTTCATTATGCTAAAAAAAGAAACAAATATTTAATGGCTTGCAAATTGTGGTAACGCCAGCTCAAATGTTCAACCAGTTATCTAGGGAACTTTCTTTCTGTTGAGTTTTTCTTAAACCTACCACCACCTTCTCTTCACTACGTATTGCCACCTGTGGCAATGCATATTTTGTAGTGGCATAATGGAACTGGAAATCAATAGTAAATTTCCCGTGAACCTTCCCAAAAACTATTTTCCTCTTTTCTCTCTCTCTCACCCAAAAGAAAAAAACGTGATCACCTAAAGAGACTCCACTGCTCTATAAATGTCATTTACTCACAGCTAGAGGTAGGCATGATAATGGGCCAAGCTGAGTCGGTTTGGCCCATAAAAGACGAGCTCAGCTCGTCCTCAATTACGGGGCTCGGTTCGGCCCACGAGCTCGTGGGCCGAACGGTGGCGAGCTCGGCCCTCAAAAAAAAAAAATTTTTGTTTTATTTTGTTTAAAATTTGAAAATCGAACGGTGGCGAGCTCGGCCCTCAAAAAAAAAAAATTTTTGTTTTATTTTGTTTAAAATTTGAAAATAAAAAAGAAATACAATATCGAGAAATAAATCCTTTATCTTTATGTTAAAAATTAAAGATTTAAAATCCTCCTCTTTATTTTTTTAAATTTGAAAATAAAAAAGAAATACAATATCGAGAATCTTTTATGTTAAAAATTAAAGATTTAATACCCTCTTTTTTTTTTCTAAAATTTGAAAATAAAAATTAAATACCATATCGAGAATCTTTTATGTTAAAAAGTAAAGATTTAAAATCCTCCTCCTTTTTTCAGATTTGGGATCAGCTACTTTAAAAGTAGGCAGAGTTAAAATTGTAAACGATTAATCCATATTTAAATCTTCAAGTTCTTCGGACATTATTCTGTCTATTTTATCTTGGATTCGAAGTTCGGCGTCATCTCAATTCTTTAGACACAGTAAGCTTTCTAAAATGTCGACTAAGTCTTGACTTGATATCAGACAAAACCCTTCCACTTGTACTAAATGCAGCCTCTGATGCTACACGTGCTATTTTTGAAAGAATCGGATAACTACGTTGATGTTGTCTCCACCATCATAGTATATCAAAGTTTTTTTTCTTTTTGTCATCTAACATATTAAGTACATCATGCGCAAAATACTTAACTAACTCTGTAGGTGTATTATTAGAACGGGGAAAGGAAGAACTAGAAGAAGAACCAACTAATTGTTGACCTTGACCACTCTTATGTGTACTGATGTAACTTCATAAGTCAATGTCATCAGTTGATGACGAAGTATATGTTGGATTAAAGGATCGTACAACGTTTGTACTGGTCTTTTCAGCATAGATCTCATACATAGAACATAAAGTTTGTTCTAAATTAGCACACGTTACTAGATTTTTGTAAGTTAATTTATCTGAAATTGCTATTATTGTTACTTTTGTATCCTTTAAGTTAAGTCTATGATCCATAATGCATGCTAATGGAAATAATATAGGCAATTTTTCTCAATATTTTCTAAATTTAACTTCCATGACATGTATAATACTAGAAAAAAGAGCAAAATTCTTATACTTATTAAAATTGTTAGCAATATAATAGAAATAATTTAAAATAAGTGGAGTAGTTGGATAATACACACAAGAACATGCAGTTGTTGCATTGAAATTTTTATTAAAAATTTTCTAACATGACCACATATTTTTCAGTCATGTAATTCTAAATCATATTCTGAACCATGTAAGTGTCAGTCATTATAATATACAGTAATGTAATCTTCCATTATAATATACAGTAATGTAATCTTCGTAGCCTTCATAAGATTCAAGCATAAGATATGTTGAATTTCATCTATCGTCAACATCAGTTGCAAAACTTTTTGATTGCAACCCATTTTTTATACATAGAGCAGCAAAAACTTATTTTCTTGATGGTGAGACCGAAATATAATATCTAATTTTTTCTAATTGGGGTTGTATAAATTTTAATCCATCTTGTACAATGTTGCATTAATTTTTCAATTACTATATTATTTGGGCCTGCATTATCAAATATAAAACTACGAGCCTTAGAATCACATTTAAATTCATGTAACACACTTAATAAAACATGATAAATATTATTTTTATTATGAGGATTGTCTATTTGTTTAAATGTTATTACTATTTTATGCATTATCCAATTATTATCAATATAGTATGCAGTTGCAACCATGTATTCTTTTTTGTTACAACCTGTCAATAAGTAGGGATGGCAAAAATATTCGATCCGCCCCGAACTCGATGGATACCTGATCTGAATAGAGCGAAAAATTCATGATCCGCGAATCAGTGGGACGGATCGGGACAGATCGGGGCGGGGCGGGGGCGGATCAGGCTCAATCCAATCCAATCCGTCCCGTTTGAAAAAAAATATGATTAAATAATAAATAAATGAAAGATTTTGGGCTTAAATTACAATTTAGAGATAGTTGGAGTTAGCTAAAAAAATTATTCGGGAAAAAAAAAGGATCATGGCTCTGATCAGCCCTGATCCGCCCCGAAAAATGACGGACCGCGGGGCGGATTTGAATATCCTATAATTATTGCGGGGCGGATCGGATCAGACCTGATCCGCCCAGATCCGCCCCGTTGCCATCACTATCCATAAGTCTGATGTAAAAGATACAACACTGTTGTAATTATTAATATCATTAATAATAATTTCTTTTTTTGTATTATATCTAACGATAGTGTCTTTATGAAGTGTATTTCTAGAAATATTAATGTACCTTGGTTGAAGATATTTTTGGATGAATTTCGTCCAATGAGAATTGTCCACCAAGCATAGTGGAAACTCAACATTTGCTATCAATTCTGACAGTCCTTCGTGGCATATGAGTTTTTGTGAATATATCTAGTTGTTGAGAATGGGACTACTGGACCCGGCTCTCGGAGATCCAAACTAGAGTTGTGCCTGATTAGTATCTAAATCTCTATATTTGTATTGACAGTTTTTGAAGTGTGTTTAGATGGGTCGTGCCTATTCTCTTATGCCAAGCTAACTTTTCTTGACAGTGTTTATACTATAATTTGAACTTAGGGACTCCGTCCACTAGTTTACTAGTCGGCACTAACTTAAAATGCTGCCAGCACTTAATTTTTTGTTTAGTGGCTTTTCGTTTAGTGCTACCAAATCAATTGGATGAGTGCTACCACCAAACTGATTAAGAATATCGTCTGAAATTTGAATATCATTAAGACCACTGAAAATCATCATCACTTCGATTGTATGTCATTTGAAATAATATAATAAAGAAAATAGGAGAAGATGAAGATGTAGTAGAAACTAGAAAGTAGAAATATAGAGAATTAGTAGAAGTAGAAAATTACAACTTAAAATTATAGAGTAATATCTAGATAATGAAATACTAGATACTAATTAGAATACTAATATTGAGAGAATGTAATTTAAGAATTATTAATAGATTGAGTATATAATTGAATGATAGATAAGAGATTGAAGTGTGAAAAAATGAGTTTAGAATTAGAATATTTATAGGAAAATAATGAAAGTAAAAAAAAAAAAAAAAAAAATGCTTGTGACCGTTGATAAGCCACGAGCCGAGCCGGCTCATTGGGCGAGTCCACGAGTCGGCTCGTTTTTTGGCTTAGCCGAGCAAGCTCGGCCCTCTTTTTTTTTTGAGCTCGGTCCTAGCTCGTGCTCGTTTTTCGACGAACCCGAACTGGGCCGAGCTTTTACGAGCCGACGAGCTTTTTTGCCACCCCTAATTAGAGATACCCAGGTCTGGCCCGTCTGGAGAGCTGAGCCGTGCTGGTCCTTGCTCTCTAGACCTACGGCCTGTGCTGGATGGCCCACGCGGACATTTTTAATCTTTTTCCCCTCAGAAAATTAATTAAATAAAAAGAAAACTAGAAAAATCTGGTTGGATGGTGGCCCGCCCTGTGCGATATGGACCCTGCTTCTTGTTTTTGGAGGGCCTGTCTCATTTTACACCTCTACTCAGCCCATTCCACCACCCATCATAATAGAATTGGGTATGAACCAGATTCACCATTAGTTTGACATCAATAGGCCATTCTTCTCAAGTCCAGTGACCAATTTGATAAAAAATAATAAAAAAAAATTGACAGAGTAGAAGGTAAAAGTGGAAGGTAAGTCTTGTACCTAGTTGTGATTTATAATGAAATAATGTAAAAGATGGATGACAGATGAAATCCCTAGAAATAAAGCCGAAGGGAGCAAATGAACCTTTACTCTAGGCTTAACTGCGATTTGGATGCTTAGTTTCGTTGAACTTGACATCCCGTAACTATTACCTCCTGTTAACTGGAGACATTGGCCTGCTGTGGGGAGAATAGTTTTTATTAAAAATATCTGGACTTGCTGGCCGTTCATGGCAGTATTTAAAATTTGATGCTCTTGATTTTCTGGTTTCTGTATTTCTTTTCTATTGCCTAATTTTTTATGGTCATTATAAGCATGGTGCATTGTGGTCAATAATTAGTCCAAGCATACCTAGGCTCTTTCACTTCATACCATGCTAGTATGTAATGTTTGTTTCATTAACAAAGTGTTCACTCTCTATCTCTGATGCAGCTTCTATCATTGGCAACACTATTTGGAGCAATATTTTGCTTTGCTGCATTTTGCTTCAAAAGCCTAGTTGTTTACGTGATTCTTTTTGCAATAGGAGAACTGCTGGTATTTGCCACCCAGGTAAATTTTCTTGTGAGCAAATCTTGTTGATGTTTATGGTATAATACAACTGCAGATGGTGTCTATCATTCCATGCTTTGCTTTGTTTCATGCCTTCGCGCATTTTCTATTATTGTTTCTCAATTTGAAGTTTGTCACTGTTCTTATTATCTGTTGTCTTTACGACTATACTTCGTTGTGAAGCATAGGCAGTTGCTGATTTGGTGCCCTCATATGATGGTGTTTCTGCCTATTCCCTTTTCTTTTAACTTTAGCAGTTTTATATTATTCTTCAATTTCTACTTGTAACTTCTAAAAGAGTTTGCTCAGAATACATCTTTGAGGTGTCGTGTTATTGTGCTAGCCATATTAATTACAAAGATTTATTAGAAAATAATTGCTTAATATTGCATGAGTGATGAGATCTCGGTGGAAGAGGGAGTAGACCAAAACTAACTTTGCCGGTAGATGTAGTTGCTTTGGATCTTTCAGTAGCAATTAACTGAATGGAGTGGCGAGAAAGGGTTCATTTAGCCAACCAAAAATTTAGAAGGAATAAGGCTTTGTTTGTTCTTGTTGCTTAATGTTTGCATAAATTGGCTAAATTTAAGCTCTTCTTTTTCTCTCTCTTCCATGGAATTTCCAGTTAAAGATGGTAGAAGTTGGTATTAACATTCCGTTTATGCCTCTGCAGGCCCCTGTAAATTTTGTTTGTCTACATTGTGTCACGCCTAATTTGAGACCATTATCCATGGCTATGTCTACCGTTGCCATTCACCTTTTTGGTGACGTGCCTTCCTCTCCTCTTGTCGGGCTTCTCCAGGTTTGCTAAGTTTGTGCAATTGATTATTATTGACCTTTAGGAAAGGCAGTGACCTATGGCAGGCATATTCACGTGCGCATGCACATAAAGAAATTGGGAGGGGTGGACCAAAATTGAGATAGTTGTCAAAAATCCTGTTGCTTTAAATCTGCCAGTAGATCTAGCGATGCACCAAAAGGAGTGGCAAAAAGGGATTCATGTAGTGGACCCCGAATTTTTTGGACACAATGGATCCACTACATAGATCCTCTTTCGCAAGTATGTTCTGTTCATCCTAGATCTACTGAGAGATCTAAAGTATTCAAGTCATAATGTTTGATGATATTCTCCTGATCACAATTACTCTCTTTAGGATCATCTTAACAATTGGAGGGTTACTGCTCTTATTCTAACATCCATTTTGTTCCTGGCTGCCGGAATATGGTTTACAGGTAATCTTTAGTTACCGTTTTCTCAAGGTTTTAAGGTCGATTTCTATTCTAAGGATGTTAACACAATTTTGGTAATAAGAAGTTATGAGCCCCCCTTTTCTAGCATTTCTCTTCTAGTTATCTTTCACAAGAATATCGATATAGTAATTTGAGTAATTTGTTGGCAACTGTGAGCAATTAATGGAATTCTAAGATATTTGAACATATATGTACTTTTGGCAGGAATTTTGCTTCGCAGTGTAGATAGGTTTAACGAAGAGAGTGAGAATCCAGTGACTACTACAATTGACAAGTCAAACACGACTCCATTGCATGAAGTGAAGACGACCGAAACAGCATAATTTTTTTCAAACCCTAAATTCTTTCAAGACTAGCCAGTTAGTTAAGTGCTGGTTTTCAACTTGCATATTTAATGTAAATTCTTCTTCTAATGCCTCTCGGTGAGTGTAAATAATGCTAGGTTTTGCATTTGAAATCATTCACATTTATTCAATTACTCTCCTGGGACAGAAATGTAAAAATTCTTGCCTCGGCTATTTTAAAGCAATTTTTCTGGCTGCTGCTGGTTCTGTTTCATGTTTGATTTGTTAGAAAATCGACACTTCAGTTCCTTTGCTTCTTGTTGCAATACGTTCTCTCTACCCCTTTCCAACGGGAGGCAAAAGATTCTGCTTGAATTTCCATAAAAGAACAGGGTTGGAATAAAAGAAATCTCTTCATTCAAAATCCAGTCAGGCTGAGTACACATTAATACACCCAAGTAGTTGAATAGCAAAATGATTTCTCTCAAATACTAAGGCTTGGTTGGGTATTATTGTACTTTTAAGAAAATTAACTTCTGCTGTACTGCAGAAAGAATCAGTTGTGAAAAGAATCAGATAAGTGTTTGGTAAACTCTCGTTTCAAAATTGATGTATGTTTCAAAAGCAGTATTTGAGCGTTTGGTAAACAAAAGTGATTTATTACTGTAATGGTATTAAATTACTAAAAAGGGCATTAATTATAATAATGCTATTTTGTATCATTATTATTATCATGAGTGGTAAAATTCATTTTTTTTCCTAGTCAAATATTTTTTAACAAGACAATGCATTCATTATTATTCTTTTAAACTAAAAATAATAAAAATCTAATAAATTTCAAATTTTTTAAAAAATTACAAAATAAAAGTGTAGTCATATAGTGTAAAAATTAATTAAATTTATAATATTTTCTATTATCCAACTTGCATCAATTCGATTTCTCAGGATATTAAAAGAATTAGTTTAATTAATTAGGGGTAAAAGAGGTATTTTAATAATATATAAATAGAAAAGCTAAAAACTGCCATTTTGCTGCTTCTCAAAATCTGCTGTCAGGTGAGTCGGATTATTTTATAATCACTTTTAAAAAATTTGTCAAACACCTAAATCAACTTCTGATTGTTTAAAAATCAGAAGTTGGGCTTCAAAATCAATCACAAACGGGCCTAATATTTTTGTTTCAATTTAGACCAATAAATATCATGAGTTGCCAAAAAAAGACCTATTGTGTGTCTCACCTAATACAGCCTGAGCTTGGCAGCTCAAACTCTAGACTACAAATCCCATTTACACAAGTGAAAGCTCTCCAGCAGGTATAGATCTTTTCAAAAGTTTAGCCCAGGACTCGTTGGTTTCAGTAATAACCTTGAGGGCATAATCCTGTAATCATAAAATAACACTGATTAAGATATGAATGACTGTGTTTGTTTCGAGTGGAGGTGGCAAAATTAGGTTGGGCTGGCCCTGGCCCAAATAAAATTGGGCCTTTGGGCCAATATGGCCCGGCCCATCTACCCCGCGAGTTAGTGGGCCGGTCCGATTTTGATTTTTTTTTTTTTTTTTCCTCCTTAACACTAGTCACTTATTTTGTAAATAGCCCAAATACATAATCCAAATACTATCAATCTAAAATAATCTAAGTCTAAGTCACCAATAAACATTAGTCCAAAAATTCCAATATCCAACATAAAATTGTTTAATTTAATTAAAATTTAGTTTAATTTAAGTTTCAATCCAAAATATATTTGGTGTGACAAGTAAATTATTTATTTCAAATTTACTTATAAGTAAATTTTTTAATTTAAGTCAAACATGCTTATATCTCAAAGCAATAAGACTAACACGCTTTTAATATTTGTGTTTTTTTTTTTTTAAAGTGTCTACAAATAATTTACAATTAACAAAAAAATTATTATTTTGAGAGAAAATTGACGTTTATGTATTGACTAATACATAAGAGTCCCAATTTTATAAATTATACTTTTTAAAAATCTCAAAATATATAGTCTAAATTTATCTAAGATTGTATTTGATGTAATGTATTAAATTGTATAAAAAATTTATTTAAAAAAAAAGAAAATTAAAATTATGTTGGGCCAATAGACTGGACTGAGCTAACATATTTTTGGCCCATACAAAACTGGGCTAGGCCAGTCCAGTCCAGTTTCATGTGTGTCTCTGCTCTGGCGGGCTGGGCTGGCCCAACCCAGCTCATTTGCCAACTCTAGTTTCAAGGCTAACTGAATGAATTTCAAGAACCCTGTGAAATGAAATGCATTACATAGGTACTATCTTGGTGGCATAACTCACATTTTACTGCACTTCATATTCATATTCACCCTAAGTACGCTACCAGATATTTGTACCCTGTTGAAGTGATGGCCACTTTTTGGTACTTAACAATTTTTACCCTCTTACCTAGGAGGTGTTTACAAGTTTTACCACCAAACCAACATAAATAACTGTAAGTTACTAATTGTGATCGTGCAGCCTGACCATTTCTATCTTAATGTGTGGAAGAGGATAGAAAATGAGAATCCTGGACTCGATAAGCCATTTCAAGATTTTTTCACAATATCAACCAAAAGCAAACAGAAATGTTTGGTTATAGTTTACGATAAAAAAAAAAAATTGTTTGGTTATAGTTCTCAAGATACCTTGTTGGCTGGCTTGTTGCCAAGACCAAACTTGTTAGCAGGTTTCCCATCAGGAATTTTGTAGTCTCTAAACCAGTCCCTGATTGCAGTAAGAGTTCCCTGAAGAAAATAGTGTGATTAGTCCACAGAATAGTTCTCGTGAAGAAATGAGAAGAATGGAGACCTTAAATTTACATGACATATAAGTTATGTTTGCTTCGTTGGATTGAAGTTAAGATTAAGAAAGAATATGAGACAAAATATATCAATAGCCTTGTCAAATTCCGTCTAGTCCAACATAGAAAACATGCCAATATGATTTGGTTATTGTCTTATCTTTACATGAATTTGCAGAATTCAACATATGAAAGTTTAGCATGCGGTATGAGACTCGAACAACTCCTTTTCAGATCTTCATTCTTGTACTCCGTGAGGATAAATACACTAAACCTCCTTTGATGTCTCAAGTGAACTATCATTATGCAAAAAGTAAAGAATTATTGAAACATTTAATTTTGTGATCATATCACCTTATACTCCATCTTTGAGATAATTACATACAGAGCCAACGGAACAACACTTGCTACTCTCAAAGAAAGACAATCAGGTGGCTATGCAATCACATTCAACATTTGGGCAAAACAAACTAGCTCAACAAGAGAGGAGGATGACACAACATTAGTAGTTGTTGAAAATAGTATTGTAGGCATCTGTCCACTAGACAAGACATACCGGGAAATGCTTCTCAACATCACTTATGTCGTTAACTAGGGAAGCTTTGGCATCATCCAATGAAATTGCAACTATTTTCCAATCAAGCTCCCCCTCATCAATCATTGCCAAAGCAGCCAAGGGCTTGACTTTCAAAATTTGCCCAATTTTGGCTTGGCTTTCCCCAATCTCAACTACATCAACTACAAACGAAAGAGCCACAGATAAATTTACTGGTGTGCTTGCTTTATCTTCATTTTTCCATTTCAGTTGGAGACAGGGAAAAGAAGATTACTAAATAAACAAGGATAGCCACGATGTAGATAGGGTGACATTTACCGGGATCATTGTCTCCATGTGCCCCCTCAACTTCAGGGTTCTCAAATGAAGGGTCTTCCCATGTTTGTGGGAGCAATCCATAATTCCAATTAATGTTGTACCTGGGGAAGTACAACAAAATGGCTCAGAAAAAGAACAATAGACATCAGGTAAATAAGAGTTGAAGTAGTTTATGGGCCAATACAATTGTATAGTGTCAAAAAAGAAAAGGGTCGATTTCATAGCTCAAATATGAAAGAGTGAACAGTTGCCTCTCAAGAATTGAAGTAGTTGTGCATATTGTACATTATATTAGACGTGTCAAAATGGGTGGCCCTGGGCCAAACCGGCCGGCCTAATAGTTGAACTACCAGTTAGCATGAAGAACTGGACTGTGACGGAACTGGCCCGCCCAGTAATTTGGTATACCTGGCCTCTAGACCACACGTAAGACTTTGCACAAATAGTACACCATGCTTTTCCCTTCTCTTCATCGACTCTGAAAATTGCCCACACCTCTGATGTTTGTTTTTTGACTTTCGATTTTCTAGATGATTCTGCAATCGGAAAGTTTCTAAATTTATTGGAGAGCAACTGCCATGTAAATTTTTAGTTGAAAAATTGTTCGAATCCATAAGACAATAAGTATTAAGTTTTTCATATTTTTTTGGAACTAATAGAATGCAAGAGAGTAAAGAACTTTGAAAATTTTGAAGAATGAAGATTTCAGATTTTTTTCACGAGTTGAATTGTGTAGAAATAATCACTTATTTATAATACAAAATAAAAATCAATGTTAAAAAACGTTCATTTTAAAACAGTCAATGTATTTTAAAATGGTCACTGCATTCAATAAAAAAATTGTCTAACAGTGCACTGTTTACTTTTTTTTTTCAGATTTCCCCAAAACCAATGCATTGTTCGCTTCATTTTTTAAATGGGTAATTAGCACAAAACGTCCCTACCTTTTGAAGTCATTGTGCAAATCGTCCCTACCTTTGAAATTTTAGCATTTTCCCCCTCACCTACACCATTTCTTGCGCAAAATGTCCTTTCCGTCCATTGTCATCCAAAATCTGTCGTTAACTCACTTCCACAACACGAGTCGCACCAATTTGAAAGGGTAATTTCGTCCATTTTGTCACAAAACATCCCCACCTTTCCAGTTGCACATTCTTGAATGACTTTTGATTTGCTATTGCTCGATGCTGTTTCACATTAGATCGCAAGAACTAATGTGTGAATACTATGAATTCTACAAAAGCAAATCAAATTAGGAAAAGATAGTTGAAGTCGGAGATCTCACTTCATTGCTGATGCTTCTTAGAACCTACGAGGATGAAACTATTCGCAGGATTGCAGCTGGTGCAATTGCCAATCTGGCAATGAATGGTAATTTGTTCATTCTTCAGTTTCTAACTTCTTTCTTCATTATCATCTGTTTTATCTTTTTTGACTGGGGAAGGGTGCCCTTTTCAGCTAAATGATGTACTCTTTGGAGCTACATCTCGAGTCATTTTCGAGAACTATATCTTTTCTGCTTGTTCAGAGGCCAATCAAAAACTTATAATGGCTCAAGGTGGAATTTGTCTACTAGCAATGACAGCTTCCGATGCCGAGGATCCACAGACTTTTCGAATGGTTGCTGGAGCCTTATCTAATCTGTGTGGCAATGACATGATTATTTGATTTTGTAGTTCGGCTCTCAATAAATCTAGCATTTTCTCAATCCTTAGTCTTTGTACCCATGGCATTGCAGATAAACTACAAGCTGAGATCTGAAGATGGCATCAAAGCTCTGTTATGAAATATAAAGACGTAAACATCTCGTTCTCTCTCAGATGGTGCTAGAGAAGAATGTGACGAGATGGACGAAATTATCCTTCCAAATTGATGCGACTCGTGTTGTGGAAGTGAGTTAATGGCAGATTTTGGATGACAATGGACGGAAAGAATGTTTTGCGTAAGAAATGGTGTATGTGAGGGTGAAAATGCCAAAATATCAAAAATATGGACGATTTGCACAATGACTTCTAAAGATAGGGACGATTTGCACAATGACTTCCTAAACCCAGTGCATTGTTTACCTTTTTTTTCACCAAACCCAAAGTAACTCATGTATGAGACAAATTTTTTCCCCCCAATGCTGTCAGCGCCAGGCAGCAACTGCTGCAGTATTTTATTTTATTTTTTTTTAATTTTTTCACGGGCCTGCCGGTGAACCACCGAGCCAAAACATATTAACCGGCCCGGCCCGTGAGAGATAACCTCCCAAACTAGACCTGCCCATGACGAATTACAGGGGTTTTCGGTCCAGTTACTTTACGGGCGGGCCGGAGCAAACCAGCCCGTTTTGACACGTCTACATTATATAAATGCCAGATAAATCACTTACCTTCTTCGTTTTAATGTGAACAATGAATCAAATATCTACCCCGTGCTTCCTTGGAAACAGCTATATTGCTCGATTTCAATCTAGTTGGCATAATTACAAATTTTGTTTCAGCTTTATATGTTGAATACACGAAGACCTTCAAACAGTGAGCTCTACCAGTACGGAAGTAAAAACTGATTTTTTTTTTTCACTTTAGTAGAGGTTGGGAGAATTAGAATTAAAGTAATTAGCTGAGTGCTCCATGATAGACGTGTCAAAACGGGCGAGCCTGGTCAGGCTACTCCGGCCCGCCCATAAAGCAACCGGACCAAAAACTGGCCCGTATTTCGTCATGGGGCAGTCCGATTTGGAAAGTTATCGCTCACGGGCTAGGCTGGTTAATATGTTTTGGCCCAATGGTTAACCTCCTGGCCCGTGAAAAAATTTTAAAAAATAAAAATAAAATTCTGCTGCCGCACAGCATTGGAAAAAACAAACAAAAAACACTGCCTCCTACATTGGGTTGCTTTGGGTTTTGTGAAAAAAAAAAAAAAAAAAAGCAAACAATGCATTGGTTTTGGGGGAATCTGAAAAAAAAAAAAAAGTAAACAATGCATTGTCAGAAAAAAAAAATTATTGAATGCAGCGACCGTTTTAAAATGAACGTTTTTTGGAGCTCATTTTTTTTTGTATTATAAATAAATGATTATTTCTACACATTTCAACAACTCAACTCGTGAAAAAAATCTAAAATCTTCATTCTCCAATTTTATCAAAATTCTCTACTCTCTTGCATTCTGTTAGTTTCAAAAAAATCTGAAAAACTTAATACTTGTTGTCTTATGGATTCGAACGATTTTCTACTGATAATTTACATGGCAGTTGGTCTCCAATAAATTTAGAAACAGATGATTTTCCGATTGCAGAATTATCTAGAAAATCAGAAATCAAAAAACAAACATCAGCGGTGTAGACAATTTTTAGAGTCAATGAAGAGGAGGAAAAAGCAATGTGTACTATTTGTGCAAAGTCTTACATGTGGTCTAGAGGCCAAGGAACCGGCATGTTACAACGACACAAAAACTCATCTCGACGAAAGAGGATATTTAGATCCTAGACAAACTCAAATTACTTCTTTTAAAAATCATAGTGGATCAATTACGTTTACTAACTTTGTTTATTCAGAGTTTTTGCTATATTAATGTTAGATTTATCTTTTGTCATTTATATTTCATTTTTAGTTTTATTTTATAAGTTTTTTAATAACAAAACTTATTGAGTTAAAAATAAATTCATATATTATATAAATACATATATACTAGTATACCGCTTGCAGCTGCGAATTCAACCGTAGAATCAGAATTTTAATTCAATGTGATTCAATATCACGAAGCAGTGCAATTGTGAGTTGCAATAGCAGATGAAGAATGAGATGGATTTGAGGAGATGAGATTTGATGAAGAGAGAACAATTCTTCCCTAAATTTTTTTAAGTTTTTTGAAGACAGACATAAGTGTTCTTTTTATCGTGAGTGGAGGTGAAAACTCCCTTCGTGATTATATAAACTATTGGATTAACCCACTGCCCCCATTTTTTAATCCACCCATTGCCGCCCGCCCACCCTTTTTTTTTGTTTTTGATTATACGGGCCTGGACCGACCCGTCACATTGATGGGCCAATGGGCGGTCCGGGCCAGGTATAACAAATTATTGGGCGGGCCTGAACTGGCCTGCGAACCGTCACATGCCGGTTCTTCATGCTAACTGGGCCATGCAGGTTCAACTATTAGGCGGGCAGGTTCGGCCCGGACCACCCGTTTTGACATGTCTACTCCATGGTGAACATTAATTACATACATGGATTAACACAAGTTGCCCAAATGCCAATATTAATGTGGTAAATGAGGGATCTGAAAATTATGCTTGTTGACCAATTTTTTTTTAGCAGGAAGCTGTCTTGAGCTCAAATCCAACTGCTGCAGATTCTAATTGCAAAAACTAAAATCATTCAAAGTAGCTCAGTAATATGCTATCTGGTTTATCAATATCTTTAACTTTGCCAGAAAAATTCCTAAATGACCGGCAAAAAAAAAAAAAAATGCCTCAACATGCCTTTTCTTTTATTTCTTTTTTCTCTGAATGCAGAATTAACTTGACAGTGAAAGAGCCCACAAAAGGGTCAAATCAAACAGGTGACAAAATAAAATAGCTGAAAACAACTAACTAGAATACATGGATGACAAAACAAAAGAGGTGAAACAGTATAATCTTACGGGTAATATCGAAGTTTTCCCTTCTTGGTGTCTTGCTTAATGGGTGTAAATGGCTCATCAGTAGCAACCTCCATCTTTGCACTAGATTTTTTGGGAATTTCAACAACGAAATTGAAAACACCATTGCCCACTTGCAATGGTATATCGTGCCAAGGGGAAATCTGCATATCAGAAAATCACAGTTTGGTTAATATCAGCTAATGAAACGTTTGTACACATTTTACTATACTTCAATCTCAAATCTACAGAATGCAACCATAACACACTACACTCTCCTACATTCTTTTCAGTACAGCCTGAAAGCAATGTTTGTAAGCAAATAGGTCAAAAGAGAGGAAAAAGAACTCATCTGCCATCAAATTTTCAATCTTCCACTAATTTGAATTTATTTTTTTTCTTTCACAATGTTTTGGGTAAGCTTAAAAAGTAATAAGTAAGTTTTAAAATAAATAGTTAATTTTATGGTCAAGATTAGACATAAAAGTTACTTATTTTGACTTAAATTACTTTCAAAATAATTTTTATTTTTTACTTCAAGTTAAGTTATGCAAACATGTTTGAAAGTCATTTGAAGTAACTTTTACTTTTATTTAAGCTTGGCCAAACTTGCTCATTTGACTATAGAGAAATCCACGTCCAAATTGTGAGGGTAGAAAAAGTTTAAAACATGGTATTTCCTCAAGATATGTGCTACCTCAATAGACTCTTTTTCTCCACCAAACTAGTTGTTGGTCCCAGTTATAAACATGCAAAGCATAATACTATAAAGAACGCAAGATTTTTCACCCTTTCGGATCCCGATGTTCAGCCGATGCCTAGTCACACGTTGAGCCTCCACAAAAATGGTTCTGCTCTAAATCCACTAGCACAACCTCAAAACGAGTTTCAATATTACAACAGATACACCAAGTATCACCCAAGAACAAGAATATGCCCTCAGTTCCTTCCTCACAAAAATACACCAAGTATAGATAAGTTACTGTTCACAGTAACATCAACAAACCATTCCTAACACTATCCATCTATCTATTCACTCAGAAAGAAGAAGGAAGATGAAAGATAAAGAGTTCTTCATAGAAGAATCCAGAAAGATGAAGAAGATGAAGGGGTTGTGCATAAAGGCGTACCAGAAACAACAATTAGAGAGGGCATTTATTCAAAGGGAGTGTAACCCTCAAATCAACGGCAGCCAGCACACCACGTGTTATCGTCTGAGGAAGCAACTTCAACAATGCAAAAATCGCATTTCCAAAGGTGCGAAATCAATGAGTCTAGGTTTTGGGCCTCCAGATTGGACTATACATCATTGGGTTTCACGTTTTTGGGCTTTGTAGATGTAATGGACTAATTGTGAATAATTAAACCCAACAATCTCCACCTTGCTTGCGTATTGGGCCATACCAGAGTGGATTTAGAACATACCCCATTTGGATCATTGGCTCCTTACCAGCACAAAGAAGATTATTCGTTAATAATATTTAGAAAATTTAAACAATTTCTAAACTTATTTTTTGGCAAGACTTTAGTTCCTATGTCAGAAGGATTGCACTTAGTAGAAATCTTAACAATTTTTACTTAACAATTTTTATCACCCATTTTTCCAACACATCCCTGATGAAATAAAATTTAACATCAATGTGCTTGGCATGAAAAACAGGATTTCTTCTTAAGTGATTTGCACTCTGACTATCTGAATGAAGTAGGACCTCATGATCAAAGATACCTAATTTACTAAGAATTCCTTTCAGCCATATCCCTTCTTTAATTGCATCAATAGTAGCGATCTATTCTGCCTCAGTTGAAGATAAGGCAACTATCTTTTGAACTTGGGTTTTCCAACTGATACAAGTATCATTTATTGAGAACATATAAGCAGAAGTGGACTTTCTATTGTCATTGTTACGAGCAAAATCAGAATCAACAAAACCTTTTAAACTAATCAACTCCCCTCTCTTGGTAAACATTATTCCTAAATCTAAAGTACCTTTAAGATATCTAAGAAGTCATTTCATAGTATCCCAATGCACTTCACCAGGATTACTCATATATCTACTTAGAACACTAATGGAGAAAGCTAGATCAGGCCTTGTACAGACCATTAAGTACATCAAAGACCCTACTGCATTAACATAAGGGATCTTATTCATTCTCATTTGTTCTTCCTCGGTTTTAGGAGATTGATCAGAAGATAATTTAAAATGGTTTGCAAGTGGTAAACTTACAGATTTTGCTTCATGCATAGAAAATCTACTTAGAATTTTTGAAATGTAAGTTTGTTTGTTTAAAAACAACTTATTTTTGCCCTTATCCCTTCTTATTTCCATTCCCAAAATCCTTGTGGCAGGACCAAGTTTTTTATTTCAAATTCAGATTTCAGTTTATTCTTTATAAAGGAGATTATAGAACTATCTTTACATGCAAGTAACATATCATCCACATAGAGTAATAAAACAAGCATTAACACATTCACTTCCTTTATAATAAAAACATGGATTATATTCACTTTTATTAAAGATAAATTTTTGTATAAAGGTGTCAAACCTTTTATACCACTACCTGGGTGCTTGCTTTAAGCCATAGAGAGATTTTTCATAAGACAAACACAATTTAATCTTTCTTTTTATTCAAAACTTGTTGGTTGAGACATATAGATTTACTCATCTAAGTTTCCATTCAAGAAAGCAGTTTTAACATCTAATTGTTCAAGATCAAAGTCATATTGGGCCACCAAGGCCAATAAGATCCTACTAATAGTATACTTAACTACAAGGGAGAGGATTTCATTGTAGTATATACCTTTCCTTTGAGTGAAACCCTTTGCAACTAACCTGACTTTATACCTAAAACTATCAGATTTTGCCTCATTATCTTTAAATTTGTAAATCCACTTACAACCAATTAACTTTTGCCCCATCGGTTTGTTTACTAAAACCCAAGTATTATTTTTATGTAAAGAAGTCATTTCTTCCCTCATAGCTGCAAACCATAGGTTTGCCTCCTTACTTTTCATAGCTTCTTCATAGGAACTTGGTTCAGTTCCAAGAAAATCTTGAACATTAAAAATAGAAGCAAAATTAACTTCATCAAACCTGATAGGATATCTGATTTTCCTTCTCACCCTATCCCTTGCTAACTGATAGTTATGTAAAGGACTTTCTGAACCTAACTGATCTAAGGGTTCATTTTCTTCTATCTCAGGGACTTTAACTTCCCCTTGAGGAAGCTCCACCTCAAGCTGATAATCATCTCTTGAATTTAAATCCAAGAGATTTAAATCAGATTTAATAAAGGACTTGTCATTTTAAGATAACTCAGCATTATGCTTTTGGTCTTTTATACAAGGCATTTCAGCTTCATTAAAGACCACATTTCTACTGATTATCACTTTATAACCACCTAAGTCTCTTTGCCACAGTCTATAACCCTTTACCCTCTCACCATAACCCAAGAAAACACACTTAGTAGCCCTTGGTTCTAGTTTACCCTTACTCTGATGTACATAGACAGCATATCCAAAAACTCTTAACTTTGAGTAATCAATAGAATCACCATCCAAACATAGTTAGAACTTTATAATCTATGGCACTTGAAGGACATATATTTATCAGATAAAAAGCAGTTTTTACAGCTTCACTCCAAAATAATTTCGGTAATTCAGAGGTGATAAGCATACATCTAATCTTATCTAATAAAGTTCTATTCATAGGTATAAGTTACCGTTTTATACCTGAGGATCCCATTTTCATTGCAAAAACTATCAAATTCTTCATTACAGAATTCCAATCCATTATCAGTCTTGAGAATCTTTGGTTTTTTATTCATATGATTTTCAATTAAAAATTTCAAATTTTTAAGATTTGAAAAAGTTACAGAATTGTTTTTTTAACAAGACAACCAATTTTTCCTTGAAAAATCATCAATGATAAAAAGAAAATACTTAAAACCAGTAGAAGTACTTACATTTGTTGGACCCCCATATCAGCAAGTAAGTACTCTAAAACAGTAGTACATTTGTGTGTTTCAGTATCAAAAGGCAACTTACTTTGCTTTCCTAAAACACATTGTCCACAAAAGGATAATTTTCAATTTTATCTGAACGAAAAGGAATAATTGCATCAAAGATCCCCAACGATTCAAAATTGTTGGAGATATGCTCCTAACCTAAAAAATAACACCACGCATCCCCAACGTATGAAGAAATAGGCATTGTGTGACACTTTCCATCAGTTTTGTCCGTTAAAAGTCAAAATTGAACTACACGCGATTCATTTCTCCAAAAAACGTGAGTGGAATTGCAGGGATGAAACTCTCACTTCACTGTAAAAATATGAATTCTTGTTGGAATTCCTTTGATGCAATTATCCCTAAAATAATTTCTGCAGCTGATTCACGTTTCCTCTGTCTTTTTTACATAGTAAGGTAATAAAGTTTCTTCCCCTCAAATCACCCAATCTACCAAACGCCAGTGGGAGGATCCAATCTTTCTCAGGTAAAATTTCTTCCTATCAAATTCTTGTGGAATTGAATTGATGGGCTTTTCTTTTTGAAGATTTTTTGTGGCATTCAAAATTCTCTGTCTTTGAGGTGGATCTGAGTAAATTTTTTTATGTATGAACCATAGGAATCGCAGATAGCTTCAAAGCGGATCTTGAAGGAGCTCAAGGATCTTCAGAAGGATCCTCCTACCTCTTGCAGTGCTGATATATCAATTTATAATTACCAAGGGAAAAAACGAGAAGTACCAAAAAATAGTATTTTTCACATATTCTCGGGATGTGCCGATGCCATAGAATCCATTTACTTCAGGCCGATCCTTTTCTCCTCGGTCACCGGTAGACCGAATTGTAAGCTGTGTTGCTATCGAGTTAAAGAAGGGCTTAGAGCGAAAGTCTCTGAAAGAGAATCATCATTGACTCTCCCTAATTTTCCTAAAAAAGAAAGACGCCGAGTTGCGTACTGTAAACAATGCTTTGGCAGAGTTGGGGTGAAGCTGTAGTTGAAGGAGGCCTTTCCCTAATTTTCCTGAAAGCCCAAAGCCATCGAGAACAAGGTCAGAGACTCTATTGGATCTAGAACCTTCAACCGGTGAATTATACATACATACAACCTTCCGCCGGAGGATGACGAGAATCAAGAAATTTTGGACATGGCGGACAAGAAGCTTCTGGAGTGAGTTTCATCCCTGCAATTCCACTCGCGTTTTTTGGAGAAATGAATTGCGTATAGTTCAATTTTGACTTTTAACGGACAAAACTGACGGGAAGTGTCAAGAGGGACCTACGATGCCTATTTCTTCATACGTTGGAGACTTTTGATGCAATTATCCCAAACGAAAAACACCATTTTTCTTAAGAAATTGAAGATTTTTGTCGCTTATTCGACCTAATCTTTTGTGCCAAATTTTAGATTTATTCTTTTGGGAAACATATGCAGCCAGATTCTTTTCAATTAGAGGAGTTGCCTTTAACACATAAATCTCATTTTCTTTTGGAGTTTTTAATATTTTTGCAAATCCTCAATGATTTTAGTGATACCGTTTTTAATGGTTATATCATAACCCTCATCATCTAAAACCCCAAAGGAGATAAGATTTCTTCTTAAATCAGGTATGTACCTGATTTTATTAAGAATCAATTCATGCCCAGTGCCTAAATCTAAAATCGCTTTCCCAATACCTTTAATTCTACAAGAATAATTGTTTTCCATTGAAACATGACTCCCATTAATTTCTAAAAAATCAGAAAACCATTCTTTACGAGGACATAAATGAAAAGTGCAGCCAGAATGTAGAATCCACTCATTTTTACCAACTATAGTATTTGTTGCATATACCTGACCATTTTCAGCTATTGCTTCTTCATAAGCAATAGCAGCTCCACCCTATACCCTTTAAGAGTTTTTCAACTCTACAATTCTTTTGTGACAGTCTTTAATAAAGTGCCCTATTTTTATCCAAAAATAACACTTTTGTCCTTTAACCTTAGACTTGTTATTCTGTTTATTCTTTCCTTTTAAAGATTTTTTAGATGAATCTCTTCCCTTGTTATTTTCCTCCTTATTGTTGGTACTATAGTTCCCTTGTTTTGATAATTTCTTTTGGCCACAAGACCTCCAATTGTAGAGTCTTTAACCTCATATTTTATTCTAAATCTTTATTTCTCAAAGAGGAAACTATAATATCAACAGTAAGGCTTTTTCTTTCATATTCTAAAGCATTTTTCATATCTTTATATTTATGAGACAGGAAACTTAACAAGGCCACAGAGCATTGTTCATCTGAGATTATCTCACTACTACTTTCTAAATCTAAAGTCAATTTGTTAAATTTGCTTCTAGGTCAATGAAATGATCAAACTTAAAAATAAAAATTACCTCCATAGGTAACATTTATTAGGTAAAGTTTTAGTTAGGTATAATCCTTCCAATTTTTTCCAGAGTGCAACAGTATTAGTGGTGCCTACTTCCCTAATCACACTATCATATAAGTGCAAAAACAAAGTACTCGAGGCAATTTTAGTTTGTTCTATTCTTTTATCATCTTCTATGTCATCATCTCATGACTCATCCAAGGCTTACACACCTTTGTTGCAAAAGTAAAGCGCTTTATTTTTTACGCAAGAGGCTAAAGTCTCCTTTTCCATTCCAAATTTCAATATCAACCTTTTTAGAAGACATTTTACATAGATTAGCCACAACAAACAAGGTTTCCACTTAGGACACAAAACATATTTTAAAGAAGGAAAATTGACCCAAAACGTCCCTAACGTATAGACCTGGTGCGCAAATCATCCTTACCTTTCAAATTTTAGCAATTACATCCCTCACCTATCCATTTAGTGCGCAAATCATCTTTTTAAACGTAATCCATCCAATATTCCGTTAAACTTTTGGGATTTTGACGCAAATGGTCCCTAACTTTTGTCCTTAGTGTGGAATTGGTCCCTAACGTTTATGTTTTGGCAAACAAGTCCCTAACTTATATGTTTTGGTACGAAATTGGTCCTTATAGAATGAAAAAGACAAATATACTCTTAATTTAATTAGAAGAAATTGTATGTGGATTCCTAATCATTATAAAATGTGCAAATAAGTCCAATACTTTTATTTTTTATAAAAAAATTAAAAAAAAACTAATGATTTTTTTTTTTTGAATTAACACTTTAGTAATAAACATGTCAAATAAATTTATTATTTTTATTATTAAGTAATAAATATATTATTTAAAATTAAAAATTTTATTTTATTGTAGTATAAAAAAATATCTTTGTCACAAATTTGATGTTCAAATACTTTTATTTAATTGAGTAATATGTTTATTAACTACAAATATTACAAATCCAACTATATTCTTTATATTTTAATTTATCGTTTTATTTTCGTTCAAAAATAAAACACATAATGTGTAAATTAATTTTTATTAGTATTTTTATGTTAAATAAAAATGTAATAAGATTAGTTCAATGTCATAAAATTATATACGTCATTTTGTTATTTATTTAACTTAATTTTTAAAGTAAAGAGGGAGAAAAAAATTTATAAGTAAAGAGGGAGAAAAATGATTTCTCACAATGATTTCACTCTCTTTAAATATATTTATTATTTAATAATAAAAATAATAAATTTATTTGACATATTTATTACTAAAGTGTTAATTCAAAAAAAAAAAAAAAAAACTCATTAGTTTTTTTTTTTTAATTTTTTTATAAAAAATAAAAGTATTGGACTTATTTGCACATTTTGTAATGATGAGGAATTCACATACAATTTCTTCTAATTAAACTAAGGATATCTTTGTCTTTTTCATTCCATAAGGACCAATTTCACTTCAAAAAAACATAGGTTAGGGACTTGTTTGTCAAAACATAAACGTTAGAGACCAATTCCACACTAAGGACAAAAGTTAGGGACTATTTGCACCAAAATTTCAAAGATTTAACAGAATATTGGATGAATTTCGTTCAAAATAATAATTTGCGCACTAAATAGATAGGTGAGGGATGTAATTGCTAAAATTTGAAAGGTAAGGATAATATGCGCACCGGGTCTATACGTTAGGGACGTTTTGGGCCAATTTCCCTTTAAAGAAAGGTTTAATCATAAAACAGCAGTTTATTTATCAAGAAACAGCCACTTCGAAGATAGTTTTAAACAAAACTTTAAAGATGCAAGCAGAAGTATTTATTTGCAACAAAAAACGAAAAAAAGGGCAAAAAAATTTCAAGTTATTGCAAGAAATTAAACATAGTTCACATAAGCACATGTTTTATTTACTTATTAACAAGAATATTGAAGAAAACCACAAAATTTTTTATCAAACCAAGTCCAGTCCCCTCAGATTCTAGGGTTCTCATATGAAACCCTAGACAAAGGAAGATCCAGACGGCTTAAGTCAAGACCTACAATATTATGTTAAATAAAATTCAAAAGAACTTGTTATCATCCTCCAATGCAAGGAAATTTAAGAAATAACATCAAAATACTAGTTTTCCCTTTATGGTTGACAGATCTTGATTTTTCTTTCAAGAAATCACAAGATCTTTTCAGATTTGTGACTATTTCCTTCAAGAAAGTATAGATCAAGAAGAATGAAGAGAGATTCTTCTAGATTTGAGCACTAATACCACTGTTGGTCCCAATGCAAAGCATAATATTGCAAAAGAACACAAAATTTTTCCCCCTTCCGGGTCTGGATGTTCAACCGAAGCCTAGTCACCAGTTGAGCTTCCACAAAAGTGGTTTTGCTCCAAATCCACTAGTACAACCTCAAGATGAGTTCAATAATACAACAGATACACCAAGTATCACCCAAGAACAAGAATATGCGCTCAATTCCTTTCTTTCACCAAAATACATCAAGTATAGAAAAGTTAATGTTTATAGTATCAGCAACAAACCAATCCTAATACTATCGATCTATCTATTCACTCAGAAAGAAGAAGGAAGATAAAAGATGAAGAGTTCTTCAGAGAAGAATCCAGAGAGATGAAGAAGATGAAAGGGTTCTACATAAAGGCGTACTAGAAACAACAATCAGAGAGGACATTTATACTAGTATACTACTTTTTTGCAGTGGGATCTGACCGTAGGCTCTATTATGATAATGAATTGAAGTGATGAACAGATTTTGGAGATGATCGTAGAGAGAAATGATCAATTGAGGGAGGTAGCAGATTTTAGAGATGATCGGTTGAGGGAGATATCGAATATGGGAGATGGATTGAAGCGATTTAGCAAATTTTGGAGGAGGTGATTTTGTGAGGGAAGAAATTGAAGACGTAGTGTCACAAACATTTAAGTACTTTTTTATTTCCTCCCGAAATCGTGACAAAGCAGTGTAACCGTCAAATCAACGGGAGCCAGCACACCATGTGTCACCATATGAGGAAGCAACTTCAACAATGCAAAAATCGCATTTCCAAAGGGTGACATCAATGGGTTCGGGTTTTGGGTCTTCAGATTGGACTATACATCATTTGGCTTCACGTTTTTGGGCTTTGGAGATGTAATGGACTAATTGTGAGCATTTAAACCAAACACTAGTCCATCATTCAAGCCCTTAATTAACACGTTAAACCCAGGAAGATAGCATCTTATAAATAAGAGGAATTGCAAAATAAGAAAAACAACATTTTACATGAAAACAATCATGTGAAGAAGATAGAAAGACTGTGAATTGACCTTTTTGCCGGAATTATCGAGAAAGAAGACACGATAATCTAGTGTTTTGGGCTGTCCTTCTTCCTTAATTTGGAATTGGGGATTGTAGATAGCACTGCAAGTGAAAAGCCGTTTTTTCTGCACCAATAATGAGCTGTTTTTGAAGCAAAGGCCTACGCTTTGAGTTTTCCCCCTCAATGGGGATTTGGAGAGTAAAGTGGTGGTGATAGAGTTAGCAATAACTCTTATGGCCGCCATTATAGTTTGCTAGGAAAGCAAGGCAACGTACCTTTCGCTGTTCAAGTTGAACCACAGTCCACAGGAGACTCCAAATGGTAAGTGGAGTTATTTGTTCTCTTGTCGACACTGCAAATAATTAAGTTTTTTCTCTTGCACAAGGCAATGTTGGAGAATTGCAAATTTGAGATGATTGATTGTTAATTTAAAAAAAAGACAAATATGTAGTTTTTTTTTTTATTTACTAGCAATAAAAACTTCCTTAGCGTAGGTGATAATCATGTCAAAAAATAGATAAATTCCTCATGAGGTCTCCAACTTTTCATAAATATAGAACCCATGTTCCAATTTTTTTTATTTGTGGCACCCGTGTCCCAATTAACACTTTGAGAGTTGTATCCTCGCCCATGTCCCAAATTTTTGGTAAGAAGAGTGGCAAGGCGGCATGATCATATCTCAAGTCTTACGAGCATAGGCGTAATAAGATTACTCTCTATTTTTAATATTATTTTAAGACTATTAATAACTTTTTGAAAACTACCATAATAATTATTTATTTTATTTATTTTAACCTTTGAAAAAATAAAAAGAATTGGACAACTTTTTGCTGCCTAAGTCTGCATTTCGCGGTCAAAATTGGATTGAACGCCTTCCACATATTCGAGGCTTTTTTCTTCACGTCTAGGCCTCGTCTTTTCCTGTGTTTTAGAACACTATGTGACACACACGTGATGTGTGACTTAAATAATAAAATTGTTCCAAGAAATAAATTATTTATTCTAAAAAATAAATAGTGACTATTTAACTTACATTAAATGGTTTTTTTTATTGTACAATTTTACGCTTTCAATGAAACATTATGTGTGTATCGTGTGGCTATTTAATATGTAGAGATATCGCACACATAGTGATAAAATGTTTGTGACATGATAATTATTGAGAACATAGCCGTCATACTTTACAAAAAGTTTGACTCTCTAAGGAACTTATCCTAAAAAATGCTGTTGGTTCTTGAAATATTAGCTTTATTTTGTTTTGAGTTGATCTATACATTTATAAAATCATTGTGCTAAAGGATGTATTGCAATTTAATTACTCCATTCATATTGCAGCAGTTTGAATATAAAAACTCAATCATTAAAAATAGAGAGAAAATAGTTAATAAAAATTTGATCACTTTACATTGCTATTGATATGGAAAATCATAGAAATTTAATATTTATTAGTGAACGATATAATTTTTGTTTTTATATAAATAATAAATAACTTCTTTTTATAAATGTTTTATATTGTTTATATTATATTATTACATATAATAATTTTTTTCACCAAAATTATGAATCTTTGTGTCCAGATGGGCTGTTCCATAGCCATTAAATCATTCGTACACCCTTACTCACTTTCAGGAATCTTGTGTGACATGCTGCTCACACTTACACCCTCACATGTGTGATGTGTCAAATAATGATTTACTCACTTTATTTACTTGGCCAATTAAATAATCATTTCAGCAAATCATTATTTGACATGTGTAAAGGTATAAGTATGGGAGTAAGTATGAATATACAACAAGCTTTATCCCTGCTCCCACTGCAAGTTCATTCACTCAAATAGAAACAAAATGTTGGGCACTGTCAGTGGCGGAGGGGAGGGGGGTCCTTGGGGTGCCCAGGACCCCCCAAAATTTCTGAAACTTTTTTTTTTTTTTTAATTTTAAAATTTTTTTTTTTTGTAAGTGATAACCATAAGCCCAAACAAATTAGCAATGGGAAGTCCCTCTTTCTGGTAAAATCTTATGTTTTTGGGGATATGAAATTGATATGGGATTACAAAATTACAAATGATTAGTACATTCCTCAAATGATAATACAAAATTAACAAATACATTTTGCTTGTTAATACATATCGTGTTCAATTGATTTTTTTTTCTTTTGAACTTGAGTAATATTTAATTTCATTTGTAAATCGGATCTTCCTATTTTGGAAGATAATTTTATAGAAGGCAACGTGAATAAGAAGAGTTTGACTAATTTTAGATATTGAATATTTTTGTACAATTACTTCTTGTAAGCTTTTTAAAGAATATGAGTTATAAAAAAAAATATTATTTTCATAAAAATGAGTTCAGTAATTATGGTTTGAGAAAAAAATTTCGGGGACGCTGCCCCCGAACTCCCGTGAGGGCTTTGCCCCTCCCTCGGCCCGCCCCGCCCCATAAAGGACCCCCCAACTTCAAAAGTCTGGCTCCGCCACTGGGCACTGTTGTATTGAAATTTATGCAAATTTATTACACCAGTACAAGAACAAATGGACCCCTATAGAGGCGTTAGAAGCCTGAAGGAGCGATAAAAAAGCATACAGTAATACACATTTTCAGCAGTCCAATAAACACAGCATGTTTGGTGCACAATGCGGGAATCGAGATAGCATTGGACACTAAACGAGATTTTAACTTCTTTTCTTTTTCTTAATACTATCCAATGGATAACATTGTGTCAACTTTGCTGAATACCACTAGGCCATGTCTGATTCTTCACGGGGTTTAAAATATCATCAATCTCTGATAGGGCTTTCTCGTCCTTTCCAATAGTAGCAAGTTCTGTTGCAGCAGCTATGTTTTCATCGACCTGATTATCAAAAAGGGTTGGCCAAAATTTGATCAATTTCTATAAACATTCAAGAAATGTTCAACAATGAGTGAAGAAGACGGTTACCTATGATCAAATATGAGTATGCCTAATGCCATAGAATGTGAAAAGGAAGACAATAGCAGGTATGTATAATTTGCATCAAAAGGACCAGAATGCCATTGGATAGGTTAATCACTTAAAATCCAGTTGATTATAATTGATGATCAAAATGCCAAACAACACGTAAGTAACATAAATTTCAGGCCAATTGGTCGTAGATTTAAGAGACAAAATAGTGAAAACCTTGCACAACTTGAATATGAGCCTGCTCCATAAGTTAACATATCATTTAAAATCTGGGGAATACTTCGAATATGTTAAAATTGCGACCCACAACTAACCACACTCCTATCAAAATTATGTGGACAATGAGTGAAAGCTGAAAGGGAACTGCAGGATGATCAATTTGGATCTTCGACTGTTTTTCATTGATATAACCCTTTCTTGAATTGTGAACTTATTCTTGCACCGCACTTTTCCTATCTCCATATTTTAAATTAATAAAAGTAATTTTTTATTACTTCCTAATTACTACAAATAAAAAGAGTCTGGAAATTTATTTGATTTACTATTTTCAATAGCTAAACACGGTAAAGATGAAATACAGTATATCAGACCTGTTGGACAGAGTTCATCCCGACCAAAATTGTAGAGATATCTTTATTCGATAAGCTATATTGCATGGCTAACTTTGATATGTTTCTTCCCTTCTCTTTGCAATAAGCAGCAGCAGCTTTGCATGCAGCCTGAGGAAAAACATGCCAGGGGAAGTAGGAACCATTAAGTTATCCTAGTTGTATGAAGTCCAGTATACAGAATACAGATATGGGACAGGAAACTAAAGAACTCACGACAAATGTTAAAGAGAAGGCCGTTTGGGCAAAATATATTAGAAGAACCTTTATTCACCACGTGAATGCAATCTAGCAGCTGTGCATAGACGCAGGTGGATAAACAAATATCAAGTGACCTGTGCTTCTGTTTACTACTAGAAACTACATAGAACGAGCAAAGCTACCACTGGGCCTGAATTCCTCGACACAAAATGTTGAGTGGATAACAACATTATAAGCACGATTGGCTAAGCTTAAAAAGTTTACTTACAAGTAAGTAAGTTTTAAAATAAGTAGGTCACTTATTTTGCCAGTAACGTAAGAGTTACTTCCAAAATAAGTAACTTTTCTTTACTTAAAAGCTAAGAAAAAAGTTAATATCCAAACACATTTGCAAGTATAAAAGTAACTTTTACTTGTTTTAAAGCTTAGCCAAACATGATCCGTAATGCAGCCATCTAGCAACAAGATTAACTAAGTCAAAGGAGTAAGAATTATATTGAAGTAGAAAACACAAACACCTTGAGTTCTGGGGAAGCAGGGTGCCACTCTGGAGGACCGCCTTCTGTAAGAAGGCCCATCGCTAGTGGGGAAGCACTGATTACACCAACACCCTTGCTCTTCAAGTAAGGCAATAGATCCTCCAAAGTTGAATCGTTGACACTGTAGTGACAATATGACAGGATTACATCAACGGTTCGTGGTGGCACCCTATCCAGTACATAAGTGAAAATTTCCAATGGAAGCCCTGTTATACCAATGAATCTGATCTTCCCTGCTTCCTTTAGTTTAAGAAGCGCAGGAATCGTCTCATTCACAATCTGAAACAGACAAAACCACTCACTTTACCACTTCACCATCAATAGATTGTTAAGTTTCCTTAACAACAAACGAAAATCAGATGACACATTACTTAAAATGGATTTTAGTTAAAATAAAATGGAACTAGGATTCAAGAATAAAATGGGCTTAAGAACACTGAATTTGATTTCAGATCATACTCCTGACACATAAAATATCAAGACAGATTTCCAGGGAGCCAAGCAATAAGAGTTATTTACATATGTGAGCGTCACCCCCCACCCCCACCCCCACCCCCACCCCCACCCCCAAGAGCTAAGCCACCACGTAAAGAAGAAACAATGAGGTTGCATTTGAAAGCCAAAGTAGTAGTCAAAGAAGTCGATATAGTGTTGTTTAAAACAAATGCATCCAAGGATCTATACAAGACGGCATATATTTTCAAGATAAGAACAGCAAACATAGTAGCATGCATTTCCTCACTCATCAGTCGAAAGCCCAAACTTTAAGCAACAAAAAAAAAAAGGAATACAGCATTTGGTCAGGCAAAATAAAGGGATAAAAGGAATAGTGTGTCAAGAATGTTATTCACTGCAAGGATGACCAAGATTGCAAAGTCTAACTTATGAAATCTAATGTGAATATCAGCTTAAGATACTGAATTTTTTTAGAAAAGAAACTGAAATTGAGGAAAGATTGCAATAGGACCTGATCAAGTGAACCAAATTCTATATCATGACATTGCAAGATATCGACATAATCAAGCTGCAACCTTTCCAAGCTCTCATCAATGCTCCTTGTCACTCTCTCGGCACTGAAATCAAAACCATCTATGTACCTTCCACACTTTGTAGACACAATGTACTCATTCCTAGGCACTTCCAAAGCTTTCAATGCAATTCCTAGTACTTTTTCGGATGATGTTCCTCCATAGTACCTAAAATCCAACCCATAAAACAAAAATCAAGAGTCCAAAACTCACAAGTGCTTAAAAGCACTTGAATATCCCACTAGTAGTCACCGCAAAATGAGCAACGAAAATCACAAATCAAGAAACCCAGAATTTAAAACACCACCATGAATTAAATTAAAATTCAAAATAAAACAAAGCCAAAATGAACATTGACAAATTAGAAAGAAATGAGCACCACCACCGAAGCTTAAAGAAATGAGCACCACCACCGAAGCTTAAGGTGACACAATTCAATTCAGCAAAACTGACAGTCGAATAGTAGAAAACCAAAAGTGAGCGAGAATTGGTTACGGGGAGGTGTCGAAGAAGTTGATTCCGAGGCGGAATGCTTGGCGGACGGTGGCGATGGCGTCAGATTCCGAGATGGGCCCGAAGACGTTGCCTAGAGGGGAGGCGCCGAATCCCACGCTGCTGAGCTTCAGACCCGTGTTACCCAGAGGCCGGAGTTCTAGTGGAGTTGAATTTGCAGCCGCCATTTTTACAAAGTGGAGAAGTTTGGGGCCGTTTAGGGGAGAGGAAAAAGAAAGGGAATAGGACAGTTATGTGGAAAATAAATTTCCTGGGAGTAGTTTAGGGGAGAGGGAAAAGAAAGGGAATGGGACAGTTATGTGGAAAATAAATTTCCTGGGAGTTGATTGCAAATAAGGGCAAAACATAGGGACGGAACAGTAAAATATTACTCGTTTGATATCGGCAATGGCCCGGATCATTTTTGATACGGCCCAAAGTAGTCCAATTGTCTAGATAAACCTGGGCCAAACCAAGTGGGCCGATTTTTCTATGTCTTTTATACGGATATTACACCCACTACTTATAAAAATTAAAATAATTCTAAATCTAACAATTTAACCTATTAATTTCAAAAATATTATATTCTTAAAAATAATTTAATTATTTTAATATTGAATTAAAAATATTTTTAAAACCATAAATTAAAACTTACCATTTTAACTCTCCTAGATTCACGCAACATCTACAGTGAAAAGCGCCAATTGTAAAGAAACCTTCATTATCAAATCGGTACAAGTTTTGTTCAAAATCTCTGCAAATCTTCATTTGAAAGCCCTAAATTCTAGTACATTTTTCAATGTTTTTTATCTCTTTTGAAGAATTGAGACTCCAAGCCGCAGATTGACAAGGTCAAAAAGAGCGTCGCCTGGTGTAGAAAACAAATCGGAGTCCAATGAAAGAGACAACGAGATGAAGGACAATCTAAAATCAATTAGACAAATGGGTGAGATTTACTCCTGGAGACGATTGAAGCAATGGCACAATGAGATGAGATGAAGCAAGCAACTGAGGAATGCTAGGATTTAATTGTTCTCTGTATGAAATATTTTTTAGGATTTGATTGTTCTCTGTATGAAACATTTTTTTATGATATAATATGTATATATAGGTCTGTTACATTACATTGTATATATTAATTGGAATTTGTTGAAATTTAGATTTGGTTTTGGCTGTTATAACAGTTATAACAGATTCTCTTTAATATCAATGTCTGATGTTGTTGTTACAAATGATATTGTGTATGAATGTTTGATACAGTGTTAGGGATGATGTTGTGAATCAAGTTCTGATACAGATGTTACAATTGATATTTTATAGCAATTAATATGTTACTAAATATGTTACAGATTATGTTATGTTACAGATTAAGTTATGTTATTAAATCATGAGTTAAATTTCTTCTCACTGTTACATTCTGATGTTACAATGTGTTAATTTGTTTTAAAGTCCAGTATGTATGTAAATACGAAATTGTTGAAGTTTATAGTTGGTTTTGCAGTTGTAACATTTGTAACAGATTCTGTTTAATATTATGGTATAATATAGTGTTACAAATGTTATAATGTATCATTGTTTGATACATATGTTACAAACGATATTTTGTATCATTGAATATGTTACAGATGATATAATGTTATTTTACCCAACACATGTTACATGTATTGGTATTCTCTACCACTAACGTTACATATGTTACAACTGATATTATCATGAGTTTTAATATGTATCACTGATGTTATATATCATACTAAAATGTAACATATGCAGATGTTCTAAATTTAATAAACATCTAGCAAACTAGAAACTTCCAAGTGTTACAAGATCAAAACAAAAATATAATGTAACATATGTAAATGTTCTCACTGTAACATAAATGAATTCTGAAATTTTTTTGTAACATTTGTTTTAAAGTGATGATAACATAAAATAATATGTTACCAACATCTAAATGTAACATATGTAAATGTAATACATACAAACATAACACACGCAAATGTAACATACGAAAATATAACATGCGTGATTCTAACATGTACAAATGTTCTAAATGCAATAGACGTCTCCGCAAACCAGAAACTTCTAAATATTACAAGATCATAAATAAAATATAATGTAATATGTGCAAATATTCTCACTATAACTTAAACATAAAATATCATGAATTTCAGAAATTTTTTGTAACATAAGTATTCAAATAAAGAATTTTTTGAACTGCTATATATAATCACATTTATTCAAAATCAGATTACATATATTTAGATTGATACACAGGTTACAATAATTAACATTATGTAATTATTTTGATCCTTCATGTTCTGATTTTCTTCATCGCACTTTCTTCACGGACAAAAGTTTTTCACAGACTCATCTTCTTCGCCGAATGATGTTATTCATAGAATGATGTTTGCCTGGTTTTCTGAAATTTTTTGTTTTCTATTTGGACAAAGAATCAATTAGGATATTCAATTTAATGGAAAAAACTGAAAATCTCCCTTTTTTAGGCTAACTGTTACGGCTGGTAATTTATTTATGAAAATAGAATAAATATATTTAAAAAAAACAGTATTTTTAGAATTTCTGCGACAGAATAAGCCTTTTGGAATTATTTTCAAAACATGGCTCATTTATGAAAAAATCCCTTCTTTTAGAGCATTTAGATATCCTGATGGGCCAGTATGCATGAGTTGTGTTGCACTTTACAAATTGAGCTAATTAGCTAATATACATACTTTAAAAAAAAATCAAAATATACTCTATTTTAAATCTTATTAATATATACTGTTGAAAAAATATGTGTCATATTTTTCACTTTTTATATCTTGGCTATCTTAATAAATATAACTGATTTTTAATGATAAAAGAACAGGTCAACATTTGTGTTTTTGACTGGTCTGATTAACGCCAGTTCTGACTGACTGGCTGGATAGGCGAATCATTTTTCCAGATCAGCAAAAGCTGCGATTTTATTCTGTTTCTATATTTGATATATTCTGATTTCATGAATATTAGTGACAGCTCCTTTTGTAGGTTAAAGAATTTTTTCTTATTCTTTTAGATTTGTTTAGGAATGAAATATTTAGTTTCCTAAATTCTTTCCTACTACAAATCTAAGAAAATCTTTCTATATTCTTTCCTACTAATTCTCTTACCATCTTTGTTGCATATTCTTAGGTAAGAAATAATTCCTAAATTGATTTCTACTTTAACTATATATAAGAGTGGAAATCAATAAGGAATTAATGCTTTTGAAACTATTTTTTGTGTTCTTGTTCCATAAGCTTGAAACCGGCCGAATACATTCAAGGTGAACAAGACATGGCGCTTCATTGATTCAACTTTCAAAGCAAAAAGGTTTTCTTCAAACTCATTGAAGAATCAAGAACTTATTGGTGCTCAACGAACAATTCCATATCTTGCTCAAGCTACTTGGCGTGAAGTTAAGAACGGGGGTTCTTAATCCAAGTGGTGGTTGCGGTCAAGTACAATAAGGAAGTGGCGATAAAGTCAAGACCGGTGGGTTTGATTCCACTTCATCAACAAGTCAGAAGAAGAAGTATCACAGGGAGTTGATCTGTTTTCTTTTGATTGTTATTTTGTTAATTTTGCGAAATTACAAAAATCGATACTATTGTATTTTTGAACAAGATTATTAGTGGATTGTTTTTACCCATGGCATGGGGGCCCGTGGATGTTTCCCTTAGGGGTTTACCACGTTACATCTTGTGTTCGTATTTAATCCTTTAATTTCTGCACTAAACAAGATTAGGAAACAAACACAGTTGTGTGAGTCAGAACTGTTATCTCTATATCTTGCCAGTTTTAACTACATTCTGTCCACTGCTTGTTTAATTAAAATTAAAATTCGTGTTTAATTTAATTAATCTAGATTTTAGAACTTTCAATTAGTATCAGAGCGGGTACACTTTTTAAGTGCGATCCATATAAACCTAGTTATGGACGGAGCTCCATTTAGACCACCTGTTTTAGATGATACTAATTATGCCTATTGAAAAATTAGAATTCAAGTGTATATCCAATTCCTTGATGAAAAAGCTTGGCACTCAATTGTCAATGGATATAAAACTCCTACCATTACTGAAAATGGTGTAGAAAGAGAGAAAAAGGCAGTCGAGTGGGTTACAACTTATTACAATTATACTAATTGGAATTCCAAAGCTTTAAATGCCATATTTTCTTTTGTAGACTCTAATCAATTTCGTTTAATCTCTACTTGTTAGGTTGCAAAAGATGATTGGGACATCTTACGAATTGCTCATGAAGGAACCAATATGGTCAAGTCATCCAAGCTTCAAATTCTTACTCTAGAGTTTGAACAACTAACCATGAGAGACGATGAACTATTCAAAGACTTCTATGCAAAACTCAGTGACATCACCAATACTGCTTATATCTTGGAAAAGAAATATTCGGAGAGCAAAATTGTAAAGAAAATTCTCAGATCCTTGCCTGATCGTTTTCATTCTAAAGTAACTGCAATTGAAGAAAGTAAGGAGATTGAGAATATGAAGGTTGAAGAATTGGTGGGATCTTTGATAACATATGAGCTACATCTACAAAGGAGAAAGAAAGAAAAGGGATCCAGTATTGCCTTCAAAATGAACAACCATGAAGACGAGGTTGATTGTGAGGAGAGCAAAACACATGAAAACATGGCCATGCTCACCAAACAATTCAAAAAATTTCTAAAAGGAAATCAAAAGGGAAAGCACTTGAATACCTCTCTCCAACAAAAGAAGAGATTTCTGACTAATACTAAACAAAATCCCACTACCTCTATGAATAGATCTGACAATCGAATTCAATACCATGAGTGTGAGGGTTTTGGTTACATAGCCTCTGAATGTGCAAATACTTTAAAGAAATCTCATACCAAGAAAGCCATGAATATCACTTGGAGTGAAGATGATGAAAAAGACTCAAATGAGGACGAGGATGACAGAACCACCGTTGATCAAGTAACGTCCTTAACTGTGAACTTAACCTCTCATACTGATTCCGTGCAAAAATTGATTACAGGTTCTGACTTCTTAGCAACAACTTCTGAAGAACCAGTCCATGTCTGTCACAACTGCAGCAGCCTGAATAAAAAATTACAAGATGAACAAGAGAAAAACTTGTCCACTCAAGTCTTGATAGAAATTTTGGAAGATGACAAGGCTGAAATTGATTCTCAAAATAATACTCTTACCAACATCTTAAAAGAGAAGGATGATCAAATTGCTAATCTTTTAGATGAATTAAAAGTCTCAAAAGAAAGGACCAAGCAATTAACAATTGGAGCCTCTCGCTTAAGCGAAATCCTAAGCTATGGAAGAACTCTAAACGTCAAAGAAGATTTGGGATATGTTGGAAAAGGTGAAAGAAAAGCTGGGAATCAGATCAACTTCATCAAAGAAACAAAGTCTGCTGTATTTTCATACAAAACTGCTCCCATCACCGTCAGAACTAAGGCTGACCTACCTATGCAAGTTCTGACCAATGCCAATACTCAAATACAGTCACGACCATCACGTATACAACCAATACAGATAGGTAAATCAAAGTACTTTGTAAAATGTTGCATCTGTGGTAATTTAGGACACGACTCTTTTCATTGTTTGTTTAGTAAAAACCTGGCTAATAGACAAATGAGACACCTTAGCAACACTAAAGTAAGACAAATTTGGGTAAAAAAGGGTGAATTAAATTGTTATATGGTTGATGTTGCATATAGATCCTTTATTCCTAACTCTTGGTATTTTGACAGTGGTTGTTCTAGACATATGACTGGTAATCGATCTTATCTAACTAACTACAAAAGTCATGAAGGTGGTCTAGTTACTTTTGGTGGTGGAGCACACGGTAAAATTGAAGGTGTAGGCACTATTCTAATTAATGGCTTCTCCCCATTAAAAGAAGTTCTTTTTGTTGTAGGTTTAAAAGCTAACCTAATTAGTATAGGCCAACTCTGTGATGATAAGCACTTGGTTATGTTCTCAAAAAATTCCTGTAAAGTCTTGAAGTATGATGGTAGTTGTATTCTACATGGTCCTAGATCCAATGATAAATGTTATCTTCTTGACACCAAAATTACTTGTCATATTTCAAAGACTGACTTAACCGAGTTGTGGCACAAACGATTGGGACATTTAAACTATAGTGATCTGTTGAGACTGACAAAGTTGAATGCAGTACGAGGTGTTCCTAAGCTTACTGAAAAATCTGAAGGATTGTGTGGTTCGTACCTAAAAGGTAAGCAAACCAAAAGTACTCACAAGCAAGGTAAATTTCTTACTACAGCTCATGTATTAGAATTACTTCACATGGATTTGATGGGACCTATTCAAATTGAAAGTATTGGGGGCAAGAAATATATTTTTGTTTGCGTGGATGATTTTTCTAGATATACTTGGGTTGATTTCTTGAGAGAAAAATCTGATGTGTTTGAAAGATTCAAATTTTTGCACCTAAAATTAACAACAGAAAAATATTTTGATAGAATAAAAATATTAAGGATTAGAAGTGATCATGGGAGAGAGTTTGAAAATGCTATTTTCTCTACTTTCTGTGATCAAAATGGTATTTTTCATGAATTCTCTGCACCCAAAACTCCTGAACAAAACGGTGTTGTGAAAAGGAAAAATAAGTCTCTTCAAGAGATGGTTAGAGTTATGCTAAATAGTAAGAAGCTCCCTGTTAAATTATGAGCTGAAGCTATTAATACTGCTTGTTATATTTTGAATCGTGTATCTTTGAGAACTGGAACCACTCAAACTCCTTATGAAATCTGGAAAGGTAGAAAACCGAATCTCAAATATTTCTATACCTTTGATAGCAAATGCTATGTGTTAAATGATCGGGAATACTTGGATAAATTCTATTCAAAAAGTGATGAGGGAGTGTTTATTGGTTATTCTGATAACAGCCGTGCTTACAGAATTTATAACATGCGTACTCAGACTATCATTGAATCAATCAATGTAAAAATTGATGATACTGATGACTTTTCATCTTATTCACAGGAGCCTAATATTCAGACTTTGAAAGAACAAGTTGCTGGACGTCAACCTACCCAAGACCATCATGTACCTGCTCCAGACAGTGATTTACAGAAGGAACATCCAGCTTCAAGTTCTGATGTCTCTGCCCCTGCTTCTGGTAGTTCTAACGCACCATATACAAATAACGAACAGGACATGAGAAGGCAGCCTCCTTCTTGGATTCAGAAAGCACATCCATTGGACAATGTTCTCTCAAATTCCAGAGACGGCGTGATGACTCGGAGGAGGCTTGCTAATGAACTTGGAAATGTTTGCTACACTTCATAAATTGAACCCAAAAATATAAGTGAAGCCATTATTGATGAAAATTGGGTTCTAGCCATGCATGAAGAGCTAGCTCAGTTTGATAGAAATAAAGTGTGGGATCTTGTACCTCGGCCAAAAGACACAAATGTGATCCGGACAAAGTGGATATTCAAAAATAATTCAGATAAACATGGCAATATAGTCAGAAACAAGGCACGCTTGGTTGCACAGAGATACACTCAACTAGAAGAAGTGGATTTTGATGAAACATTTGCACCTGTGGCCCGGCTTGAATCCATTAGACTTTTACTATCAGTGGCATGTCAAATGAGGTTCAAGTTGTACCAAATGGATGTCAAAAGTGCCTTTCTGAATGGAATTCTTAATAAAGAAGTCTATGTTGAGCAACCTAAGGGATTTGTTGATCCTTATTCCCCCGACCATGTGTTTAGACTCAAAAAGGCTCTGTACGGACTAAAGCAAGCCCCAAGAGCTTGGTATGAACGATTACCATGTTCTTGTTGGTACAGGGATACAAGCGAGGAGGGGCTGACAAAACGTTATTCATCAAACATTTTAAAACTGGATTAATTGTTGCACAAATCTACGTTGATGACATTGTCTTTGGTTCTTCACTAGAATCAAAATCCAAGGAATTTGCTACTCTTATGCAAAATGAATTCGAAATGAATATGGTTGGTGAACTAAATTTCTTTTTAGGTTTGCAGATCAAACAGGTTGGATCAGGGATTTTTATCTCCTAGGCCAAGTATGCTAAAAATCTTGTGAAGAAGTTCGGTCTTGAACAGACAAAGTCAGTCAGAACTCCCATGGCCACGTCCTTAAGAATTTCTAGAGATGACCAGGGAAAGGAGGTTGACTCCAGCTTGTACAGAAGCATGATAGGCAATCTGCTGTACCTGACTGCAAGCCGTCCTGACATATCATTCAGTGTTGGAGTTTGTGCACGTTATCAAGCTAAACCAAAAGAATCACATCTTGCAGCAGTGAAGCGAATTATTCGCTATATTAACTGTACTTCTGATTATGGTTTATGGTATACTAATGATACTAATTCTCATCTTGCAGGATACACTGATGCCGACTGGGCTGGAAACATGGATGATAGGAAAAGCACGAGTGGAGGATGTTTCTACATTGGTAACAATCTCATTGCATGGTTAAGTAAGAAACAAAACTCTATTTCCTTATCTACTGCAGAAGCTGAATATATTGCAGCGGGTAGTTGTTGCACTCAGCTACTTTGGATGAAACAGATGCTTTGTGATTATGGTATTGATCAGGACTCTGTTACTGTATTCTGTGATAACACCAGTGCTATCAATATTTCTAAAAATCCTGTTCAGCACTCTAGGACCAAACATATTGATATTAGACATCATTTTATTAGGAATTTGGTCGAAGAAAAAGTTATTACTTTGGAACATATTCAGACTGAGTATCAGTTGGCTGACTTGTTCACCAAAGCCTTAGATTCTACTAGATTTGAGACTCTATGGAAGGCCGTGGGCATTTGCTTGATGCATTAGTTTTTATTTTTTTTCACAAAAAAAAAATTTAGTATTTTATCATGTGTGTTTGTTTGCATTTGCTTATTTTTTATTTATTTAAAAACAAAAAAAAAAAAAGAGGGGAAGAAGAATGGTTTTTCTTGCAAATAGCATATGATATAATTGTGTGATTGGTCTATGAATTTTGAGATTTACTTGGATTAACCAATCAGTTTGGTATGCTCATTATACTTAAGGTAAAATATGGTCAGATAAGCACACTTTGAGGACATATTGTCTTGGTTGATTGTACCTTACTACTAACTAAATTGTTATCTTTAAAGTAGTTTCATACTTAGTTGTGACCTATGGTCAGTATCTATGTCTCTCGGCACTATAGTATATTGTTGTGTTAAACAGACAATTTCATGGAGGAGAGGGCTACCACCATAAATGTGTGCAGCCGTCCTTGATAATGAACATAAATCATGTAGAAAATGGCTACCTTTATGGTTGTGAGAAAGTCAACTCCATGATCTTATAAATTCAGTGCTTTGACAAATCAAAAAAATATATATATATACATATATATGCAAATAAAGTCAACACTCTGAGTACTCAAAAAGAAAAATTGCTATGGTACTCATGTCTGGCACGCTCATATTTTTTTATTCAAAGAGATATGTTCAGATGATGACTGGTTTGAAATACATCTTAGTACTGATCTTCTTGACTAGGTTCAATTTGGCTTAGTGGGACAGGTTATGATTGATTAATCCAGTATGTCCTACCACACACTCACGTTATAAATCTGACAAATTAATTGAATCCAATTATGCGCATATATCTGATTGGAAGATTCTGGTTGATTTTGATATCCTTGGACTGATTGTATAATTTGTAGAACTATGAAGTTTGCACATAAATAAACCATTCAATCTTATCTCATAAATATTCTCATTATTTGTGTGTGAGTATCTTGTATGGGCCTTCTCGTAGAAATTTCAATCAACAGTCTATTTTTGGCAGCACAATCAGTTTTAATTGAGAAAAATCTGGACGAATTCTTGGTTTATGGAATCCAATCGCATTTTGGTCCTAATTTAAAAATTCTATTTTCCATAAAATAGCATATTAGGCGGTTTATTTCAAATTTGACTTATGTGATTAAAGAATGTTTCGTGGTCATTAACTGCCATTTATCAGTTTATTTTTGGTAACTACCTTTCACATGTCCCTAATTAACTGTTCCATTCTTGTGCAATTTTGAATAAATTGAAAAATTTTCCCTTTTTAAACCGTGATCTAGGGTTTTCTTCTTCACCTTCTCACACTCAATCTTTAATTCCTAACTCCGAAGCCCCTCATTCTTGATCTCGAAGGTGTGTTTGAGCTTTCTTTTTTAGATTCAAACAATGGTGAAGACTAAAATGCCAAAATCGAAGAAACATCCGGGAAATTTGTCCAAGGACACTGTTGCTCCAGCGTCTACTGCTGAAACTGTGATGGGGCCACAAATGTCGCCGGTAAAAACTCTCCGGCGAAGTACAAGAAGACGGAAACCCTCCAGTTCAGACTCTGACACTTCTCCAGCGGTAGTCGCATCTCAGGCTGACCAATCGACGGACATTGTTGCATATCAATCGCCGTCAGCCATTCTAAAAATTAGCCCCATCTAAAAACTAACAACCCAATCACCTATCTAAGCAAGAAAGTCACCTTGGGTGCTCAAGACCCAGATGAAGAAGGAGATGAGGATGATGAATCTGCAAGTGACAGTGGGTCTGACAATGCAGCGGGTGACAGTGGGTCTGATAATGCCGAAATTGAGGAGGAGGTCCGTGAGGATGAAGGGGCTGGTGATGAGGAGTCTGAACAGCCTCCCCCATTCGTAGAAGGTTCAAGTAAGCCCCCCCTCTCAAAAATCTGATTCTGATTTTGATGTTGCCCTTGATGAATCTTCAGAATCTACTCCGACACCACCTCCAACGAAAAGGGCCACCAGGGCTGAGAAAGGGAAAGGTAAAATAGCTGATGTTGCTGAGAAGCCCACGCCTATCGGTCAGAACAGACCTGTCACTGCCTTAAGAGGTGCCTACAGAGTACTGCCTACTCCTAGTTCAGACCTCCAAATGTTCAGACTTGACACATTAACTAGAGGTAGACACTCTGTTAACCCCCTCAATTACTGTTTTCTATTGGAAAATGCTGAGAGTTTGTTTATGTCATTTACCATCTACCGTAAATTCATCATTGAGTGCAAGGTTGCAATTCCCGAATTTAGTTCGTTTGGTTTGGTTGAAATTGTTGATTTCCACAACTTACATAATCTGTTAAGTTTTTCTGGGCCGTTCAATGAAACTCTGGTCAAGGAATTTATGGCAAATGTTCCAAAGAATCTGGGAAAGGCTGGCAATGAATTCAGGTGGAAGGTTTATGTTCGGGGAAGACATGTTACCTTCACTCCTAACTCCCTCAGGGACTGGCTTGGAGTGACCACTGTGGCTGTCACAAGTGACGAAGAATTGACCAAGGACATCATTGCGCAAGAAATGACTGGCTCCACCTGGCCGGAATCAGGAGAACTGACTGCTTCTTGGCTATTTCCCAAATACAAAATTCTTCATCAGATTCTCATCAACAATATCGATCTGTTAACTCATCAATCGGACATTTCGGAGAACAGGGCCGTTATGCCATACAAGTTAGGGATGAGGATGCCAGTTGACTGGGTTAAACTAGTTTTTGATAGAATTGTTTATGAAGGGCCGAGGAGGGCCAAGCAGTACAGACTACCGCATCCAGCTCTGATTCATCACTTTCTTGTTCATCAAGAAGTGCCTGCTATAGATTCAGACTGCTTCTCTGAGGACATTCTATCACTGGGTGTACATGAGTTTACAAATTTGGTAGCACACCACATCCCATTCCCAGAGTTCCCAAGCATTTTCTATCTTCGTTGGACCATTCTGGACATCTAGATGCACTAGAAACTCAGTTGGGGCTGGTTCGAACACAGGTAGATCAAACTTTTGCCCTTACCAAAGGTTTTTCTGATGATATTACTTTCATGCATAGGGTGTTGGGAAAACTAGAATTTCTGGGCGATGAGCATATAAAATCTGCATTCCGAATAGTTACTCCAGAATTCTCTGCACATCCTGGAGATCCAATGGAGATACCGACTTCTGAACTCGTTGGTGAGCAAACTGCTGCCCCAGCCTCTGCACCTATCGCTGCTGATCCTCCAGCTGATGCTCTCTCAGATACCCATGCTTGCAAGAGGGTTACAAATGCATCTGTATCCGGTACAAAGAAGCCCAGATCCTTCCGGCACTAACTTTTATCCGTTCTAACTCTTAACCCTCTAACTATTTGGCTATGGATAACTGTTTTAAACACTTAAATTCTGCTTTATTTTACTTCAAACACTGCTTTACTTTTGTTTTATCTCTTCCTTTGGCGTTCCTCTTCCAAAAGGGGGAGTAGTAGTAATTTTTAAATTTTTATGGTTGTTAGGTTTTTTCTTGCTTTGGACACTATGTTGGTTAAACCTTAATAGTAGTATTTTTAGGTTTATGATAGTTTGATCACTACACTTAGATGATATCTTGGTAAGGGAGAGCAATATTAAATGTTATGGCTATTATGTGTGGTATTTGCATATGTTGTTAACTTCTTTGCAGGAGTTCTTGGTTTACACACTAAGGGGGAGCCATAATCCTTGTATGTTGATGCTCATAGGTTCTTTACTTATTCACACACATCACACTTACATTAAAAATTTGATAGTTATGTGTTTGTAATTAAGCAATGCCAAAGGGGGAGATTGTTGGAAAAATATGTGTCATATTTTTCACTTTTTATATCTTAGCTATCTTAATAAATATAACTGATTTTTAATGATAAAAGAACAGGTCAACATTTGTGTTTCTGACTCGTCTAATTAACACCAGTTCTGACTGACTGGCTTGATAGGCGAATCATTTTTCCAGATCAGCAAAAGCTGCAATTTTATTCTGTTTCTATATTTGATATATTCTGATTTCATGAATATTAATGACAGCTCCTTTTGTAGGTTAAAAAAAAATTTCTTATTCTTTTAGATTTGTTTAGGAAGGAAATATTTAGTTTCCTAAATTCTTTCCTACTACAAATCTAAGAAAATCTTTCTATATTCTTTCCTACTAATTCTCTTACCATCTTTGTTGCATATTCTTAGGTAAGAAATAATTCCTACATTGATTTCTACTTTAACTATAAGTAAGAGTGGAAATCAATAAGGAATTAATGCTTTTGAAAATATTTTTTGTATTCTTGTTCCATAAGCTTGAAACCGGTCGAATACATTCAAGGTGAACAAGACATGGTGCTTCATTGATTCAACTTTCAAAGCAAAAAAGTTTTCTTCAAACTCATTGAAGAATCAAGAACTTATTGGTGCTCAACGAACAATTCCATATCTTGCTCAAGCTACTTGGTGTGAAGTTAAGAACGGGGGTTCTTAATCCAAGTGGTGGTTGCGGTCAAGTACAATAGGGAAGTGGCGATAAAGTCAAGACCGGTGGGTTTGATTCCACTTCATCAACAAGTCAGAAGAAGAAGTATCACAGGGAGTTGATCTGTTTTCTTTTGATTGTTATTTTGTTAATTTTGCAAAATTATAAAAATCGATTTTATTGTATTTTTGAACAAGATTGTTAGTGGATTGTATTTACCCATGGCATGGGGGCTCGTGGATGTTTCTCTTAGGGGTTTACCACGTTACATCTTGTGTTCGTATTTAATCCTTTAATTTTCGCACTAAACAAGATTAGGAAACGAACACAGTTATGCTTAGTCAGAACTGTTATCTCTATATCTTGCCAGTTCTGACTACATTCTGTCCATTGCTTGTTTAATTAAAATTAAAATTCGTGTTTAATTTAATTAATCTAGGTTTTAGAACTTTCATATACCATAAACAAAAAATAATAATAATAAAACATACATCTTTTATATTATACAAATATTTACAAAACCCTAATTCTAATTTAATTACTTCACTAACCAAAATACTCAATACTCCAACCAACTCTACCTTCCACCATCTCTGACGACTTCTACAACAACCACCGTCGATGCTTCCGCCACCAATTATCACCATCTTCTTCGTCATCACCTTCTCCACTGACTGTCGCCGTAGATTTACCGTCACCTTCTCCACATATCTGAAAACTCGATTAGTCGTAGTCAGAAGTTGCCATCTCCCTCCACCACCGGTCTCGCAAATCCAGATATATACAAATCCAGATCAACGAAGTCAAGCCACCCACCACTGCCACATCAATCTCCATCTTAAATATTTTGCCCAAATTTAAAATTTCAAGCCGTCCGCCACCGCCACCGCCACCGCCACCGCCACCACCACCACCACCACCACCACCACCACCACCATTGACAAATTCTCACTTTCATCTGAAATTTCAAGTCGACAATAAATTGGAGAAGCGGATCGAGTGAGAAGCGGTTTAATCACTATAAAAGAAAAGGTCAAGAACCAAAGCATAATCAGAAGGATTATAATGGGAATGATTCAATAATTTCAGCTAAATAGTCACAAGATAGCAGAAATTTGGATATTGAGAATGGCTCCAGTGATAAAACTGGCAGCCATGCTTCTCACCTGAAAGAGCCTTCTGAAAGTCCTATTTTAAAGGGCAAAGAATCTCATCTGGAAATTGAGCTACTAAGGAGCTGACGTACATGGAAGAAGATATGAGAAAATTGTGGTGGTATTACTCTAATTTTAATTTTAGTAACATGTGTATTAATTTAATTTAAATTAGTAGGGGTGAAACGGTGGCAGTGTTGGTAGTGGTAACACTTGTATTATGCTTATTTAAAATATTACCACATTTTGTGGTGAATGGGACTATAGTTGTGGATGGTAGTAGCGGATTTGAACCTAATTGTGGTGATGGTGGTGCTGGTATAAGATAAGTGATAGTAGTAGTAAAAAGCGATTGGTAATAGTAACATATATGTTACCAATATAAAAATTATTGATTTTAATAAAATGATGAATTAATATATACGTTACTCTAGTAAAAATGTTGTTTTAAAAAAAATTAAAACATGAATTTTAAATGAAAATAATATATTTTCTTAAAAACTATAAAAAGAAGATAACTTATAAATTATTGATTTTAATAAAGACGAGGAAATAATATATAGTAACACATGTGTTACAAATGTAAAAATTATTGATTTTAATAAAAATGATGAAGTAACATATACGTTACTCGTATGTGTTGCTGGTGGTAACACTTGTGTTATCCTAATTTAAAATATGGTAACACATGTGTTATCACATTTGTAGTGGATGTGATTATAGTTGTGAATGATGGTAGTGGATTTGAACTCAGTTGTGGTGGTGATGGTGCTGGTATAAGATGAGTGGTAATAGTGGTAGAAAACAATTGGTAATAATAACATATATGTTACCAGTATAAAAATTATTGATTTTAATGAAAATAATGAACATATACGTTACTCATGTAAAAATGTTGTTTTTAAAAAAAATTGAATTATGAATTTAAAATGAAAATAATGTATTTTTTTAAATACTATAAAAAGAAGATAAATTATAAATTATTGATTTTAATAAAAACGAGGAAATAACATGTAGTAACACATATTTTACCAATATAAAAATTGTTAATTTTAATGAAAATAATGAAATAATATATACGTTACTCGTGTGTGTTGGTGGTAGTAACACTTTTGTTATCCTAATTTAAAATATGGTAACACATGTGTTACCACATTTGTGGTGGATGTGATTATAGTTGTGGATGGTGGTAGCGGATTTGAACCTGATTGTGGTGGTGCTGGTATAAGACAAACGGTCGTAGTGGTAGAAGGCGATTGATAATAGTAACATATATGTTAGCAGTGTAAAAATTATTGATTTGAATAAAAATGATGAAGTAACATATACATTACTCAAGTAAAAATGTTGTTTAAAAAAAATTCAAATATGAATTTTAAATGAAAATAATGTATTTTCTTAAAAACTATAAAAATGTTGTTACTCGAGTAAAAATTATAAAAATTATTAATTTTAATAAAAATGATGAAGTAATATATACGTTACTCGAGTAAAAATGTTGTTTTTAAAAAAAATTAAAACATGAATTTTAAATGAAAATAATATATTTTCTTAAAAACTATATAAAGAAGATAACTTATAAATTATTGATTTTAATGAAGACGAGGAAATAACATATTGTAACACATATGTTATCCGTGTAAAAATATTATTTTTAACTAAAAAATTTGAAATATTGATTGTAAATTAAGGTAATGTATTTTTTAAAAAAATTATAAAAGGATATAAATTGTAAAGTATTGATTTTAATGAAAATAATGAAGTAACACATATGTTACACGTGTTGAAATCTGTTTTCAAATAAAAATTTGAAAATTTGATTTTAAATAAAAAATTATATATTTTTAAAAAAATTATAAAAAGAGAAATTGTAAAATGTTTATTTTAATGAAAAATGAGGAAGTTAATATATGTTACTCATGTAAAAATGTTGTTTTTCAATGAAAAATTGAAATTAATTTTAAATGAAAACAATATATTTTAAAAAATGAGTAAATTATAAAGTATTGATTTCAATGAAAATGATGAAGTAACACATATGTTACTCGTGAAAAATATTGTTTTTCAAATAAAAAAAATTATAATATTGCTTTTATGAAAATAATGTATTTTAAACAATTATCAAATAAAATAAATTTTAAAATATAACTATAATAATTATTATTATTATATTTGAAATAGTATACAAATATGATATTTTTAAATAAAAATAATATAACTTTAGATAATGAAAAACTAAAATATTAATTTTTAAAAAATTAATATAATTTTAGATAATGAAGAACTTAAATATAGATTTTAAATGAAAATAATGTATTTTTATTAAATTATATAATATTGACTTTAATGAAATGAGATATTTTTTAAAGCAAAGCATGAAAATAAAGTATTTTGTGAAAATTTTTAAAAAATATATATTTTTTTTAACTTTTTTATAAAATATAGGGTTCTTGTCAAGTTTGTCTATACAAATTTGTCATTGAGAATAGTCCGGCCCAACATGGAATAATGCATGGGTATGGCCTCTACAGGGTCCATACTAAATTGAGTTGTTTTAGGCCTATAAAAATCATTGGAATCAGAGTTCGATAATCGACAAGCTTGACTTATAGCCAATTTCTTATAGTGTGTTTGGAAGGGCTTTTTTGAGGTCTAAAAGTACTTCTTAAAGAGTAAAAGTACTTTTTAACTAAAAAACAACTTAAAAAACTGTTTCAGAGGAGCCCAAAATTTGATCTTCTCTAAAAAGTTCTACCCGAGCTTTTACGAAAAGTTGTGTTACCACCCGATTTTGATAAGGCTCCCACGTCAATGAAGACCCAACGGGAGCTCCATAGAGGCCCAATAGGAGTCTCATAGAGGCTCCGCTAAGGCCTCGCAAACCCTAGAATTGGGGTCGGAGGCCCATCGGACGTCTTAGCACTCTCGGGCCATAATATCACGAGGCCCAGAGAGGGCCTCAACATTCACGGCCGATCCATAGGACCTTGCCGGCCTCGTATTTACCTCAATTGACAGGCAGCATGATATTTCTGAATGACCAGAGAAATAATTAAGGACATATTACGTTGGATTGGAAGACGGATCATTACAAGGAAACTGAATCACAATCTCATAAAATCATGCAACGTGATAAACTCAAAGAAGGAAGATAATCTCAGAGATTGCCTAAGTAAAGAATGATCCCTATCACATAAGGAAGGAGGATCCGATCGGGTATCTGATTGATTTGTTTTCAAAATCAATCAGGACTCCTGCATTATAAATACAACATCTCCGGTTGTTCCAAAGTACGTTCTCTTTTACGCTTAAAATCCCACCATAAACTCTGCTCAAATCTCTGCCTGCTTGTCCCTCCCACACCCAGTTATTTTCACCCCATGTGTATAATACATATACCAGCAGTTGACTTGATCTTCGGAGTGCCAACGATCACCGGACTCCTTTTCTTCAGAGATCTTGGTACCTAACGCTTGTCCTAGTGTGCAGGTAACATACGAGTTGGCAAATGAGTGATTGGAGATCTGTTGACACGTGGACGTTGCAGGTTCCGACATCAACAGATTGGCGCCGTCTGTGGGAACAAAATACGTTACACAACCAAATAACTTGTGGTAAAAACGTATTTTCTACATGGAAGAGCATAGCAACCGAACATTCCACGGAGGAAGAAGTCGAGTCTCACCACACTAACTTGCAACAAAAAAGCTTCAGGACCTACAGAACGTGACCCGCCGCAAAAGGAGAAGACAACGACAAAAACGGACGGTTGAACAGGAGAACTAGGATCTGAAGATGGACAACGCCCGGATGAAGGCCGCGCTTGAACTGTTGAAGAATCAATCCCTCCAACATGGACCCAAGCGCAGTCATGTCCGGAGGATCCCTTCACAATCTGGTTCACTAGAAAGCCGCCATTCCCAGGAGGAATCGCCCGTCTCTAACGGCTAGAACCCCGTTACCTCGCCTCGAAGCCCTCACAGAAGGGCCAGAGAGAGAGACATTTCTCTGTGCGAGAAAACCACCTCGTTCCTGCTGCTAGCGTGTTTGACAGGTTGGGAGTGGGGTCTTCCATAACACCCCTCTACCCGTACACAGCAGGCGCAGCGAACACAGCGAGGCCCGCACAAAAAAGAAGAAGGACCTGAAGAGTCAAGTGAAGTCCGAGGAGGAGAAAGAGAGGCTAGAGTGTTACGAGGATGACGATGACGAGAATCTCCCGTGTACCGACTACATGAAGGCAATGAAAATGCCCGTAAACTTTCGAATGTCTCTCATGGACAAATATAACGGAAGAGGCGACCCAATAGATCACATAAACACATCTAAGACGAAGCTCCAAGGCCAGTCCCCCGTAGTGAAGTGTCGGAACTTTCATACCACACTCGCAGCCAACGCGAAGAGATGGTACAATAAGCTGAAGCCAGGGAGCATCCGAAACTGGCCTCAACTCAAAAGGGAGTTTGTCAATGCCTTCATCGGCAATCGAACGATGATAGCGGATATTACCCAACTCAACGACATCCGACAAAAGGAAGGGAAAACCGTCAAGAGCTACTTCAAGAGGTTCAGTAACGTTATCAACAAGATTGAGACGGTGACTGGTGAAAAGGCCATGGATGCACTGGTAACCGGACTGTACATGCGCACTCCCTTTTAGAGGAATGTTCTTAACAGTCAACCAAAGACCTACAGTCAGCTGGTGGACTTGATCCAGTGCAAAATTCGATCAGATGAGACGATCGAGAACAGAAAGAAGGTCGAAAGGGAAAGAGGGGATCGCTATAGAAGAGAGGGACGATGCTCTCCCAAACCCCGTTTCTCTCACTTTCAGAGGAAGCACTCTCCAGCACCAGTAGTGGCCCCCTTACCAGCTGCAAATCTGCCCAAGTTCTGTCGTATACACAGGACCAGGGTGCATAATACGGAGGATTGCCCCGATGTGAGAGAATTGATCAATCGCAGGAACCACGGGCAAGGAGAGGAGAATCAACCTGCGCGAGGACGTTGAGGGCCGCCGGCACAAAGGTGAAGATCTCTTCCTCGACTGCAGAACGATGGACCCCACTGTGATGGAAGAGGGAATGACAGAAACAGGGACTCGCCGAGGGGGGAAGGGCCCACGGGAGCCCCCCCTGTCTGAGAAATAAACACGATTATAGGATGGCCCTATGTCGGAGGGCACACGATGAACTCACGGTGCAATTATGCAAAGACGGCGAGAGAAGAACCCATAGAGAGTTGACAGGTCTACGGACACTGGTCAAGAGCACCACAAATCTCTTTCACTGAGGAGGACGAGGCGGGCATACACTACCCTCATTGCGATGTCCTGATAGTCCGCGCCATCGTGGCCAGAAATGGCCTAGGATGGATGCTGGTCGACAATGGGAGCACCGTGAACATCCTGTTCGGCAGCGCCTTCGACCAAATAGACGTAGATCATGAACCAATAGCTATTTCAGAGCCGCTATTCGGTTTCACAGGGGATAGCCTCATCCCGCGAGGAAGGATTACCCTCGCGGTAGACTTCGAAGAGCCTCCGTGCTACCTCTGGAAGTTCATGGAATTTTTAATAGTCAACACCTGCTCCGCCTACCACGGTGTCCTCGGGAAACCTGCATTGAAAGATCTGCAGGCAGTCACATCCATACACCATTTGGCAATGAAGTTTCTAACACCCGGGGGGGTGGTCAAGATCCGTGGCAATCAGACGGAGGCAATGGCATGCTATATGAATGCGTTACGGAAAGTTGCAAAATGCGATGACATTGCCCCATCAGTGATGACCATACACTCGGAACAAGTGGGCATTGACCACGAGAAGATGGACGAGGAACTGGAACTGGATGAAGGCCTAGACCCTTAGATCATAGGCTCGAATTCTCTTGCCTCCCCGGGCGAGGAGCTGGAAGCTTTTTCGGTGAACCTCTCAGAACCAACTCAGGTGTTGCAGGTGGGAGAAAAACTCGAAAGAAAAATGAAAGAGGAACTGAAGCAGTTCCTCTGGGAGAACGCTGACGTCTTCGCATGGAAGCACAGCGATATGGTCGGGATCAATCCATCTGTGGCGTGCCACACCTTAAAGGTGGATCCGAAGGTGCGCCCCAAGATTCAGAAAATAAAACCTCTGAGTGCCGAAAGGTATAGCGTCCTGAAGGAGGAGGTTGACAAGCTGTTGGCCAATGGGTTCATCAGGGAGGCTGTTTACCTCCAATGGGTATCTAACCCGGTGCTGGTAAGAAAGAGCATCAAGAAATGGAGGGTCTGCATAGATTCCTCGGATCTGAACCAAGCCTACCCTAAAGATAGCTTCCCATTGCCACGCATCAACCAGCTGGTCGATGCGACTGCCAGCCATAATCTGTTGAGCTTCATGGATGCATATTCGGGCTACAACCAGATCCTGATGTTTGTGAGAGACGAGGATCACACCACGTTTACCACTGACCGAGGCTTGTACTGCTATAGGATGATGCCTTCGGCCTGAAGAACGCGGGAGCCACATATCAGCGGTTGGTAAACCACATGTTCACAGGACAAATCGGGAACACCATGGAGGTATACGTCGACGATATGCTTGTGAAGAGCGTGAATGACGAGGACCACATAGGGCACTTAAGAGGGATGTTCGGAGTCCTTTGCAAATATCGCATGAGGCTAAACCCCTTGAAGTATGCATTCGGAGTCGCGTCTAGAAAGTTTCTCGGCTACATGGTCAATCAGCGCGGAATAGAGGCTAATCCTGAAAAGATTAAGGCGCTCATCGAGATGGGGTCACCATCTTCTCCCAAGGAGGTCCAAAGCCTGACAGGAAGATTGGCAGCCTTGAATCGATTCATATCCAAAGCGACCGATCTTTGCCAGCCCTTCTTTCAGACCATCAAGGGCGAGAAGAGGTTTGAGTGGACCGAAGAATGCGAGAGAGCCTTCTAGAACCTCAAGGTCCCCCTCGAAAAGTCCCTGCTGTTATCTAAACCAAAGAATGGAGAGACGTTGCTCGTTTACCTTGCCGTGTCCGAGAAGGTAGTTAACTCGGTCTTAATACAGAAAAAAGGTCCGGTGCAGCTTCTTGTCTATTATATAAGCAAGGCCCTACAGGACGTGGATACGAGGTACCCGGATATGGAAAAACTCACCCTATCTTTGATCATCGCCTCCCAAACACTCCGGTCGTACTTCCAGTCTCATAGCATAAATGTCTTGACGAACCTCCCTTTGAGACAGATACTCCAAAAGCCAGACACATCAGGGTTCAGTCGAACTCAACCAGTTCGATATCAACTACAAGCCAAGACCTTCTGTAAAAGGACAAGCTTTGGCAAACTTTGTCGTCGAATTTGTCCACATCCCCGAAGGTTCGCTTGAAGCCCGACCCCAGGAGGTACCAACATGGAAGTTATATGTTGACAGATCCTCGGGTAAGGCCGGAGCTGGAGTTGGGATTTTACTAGTTAGCCCTGACGGTCACAATCTCAACTGTGCACTTCGTCTGGAGTTCAAGGCCTCCAACAACACTGCGGAATACGAGGCACTGCTAGCAGGCTTGAGGCTGGCACAAGAAATAAGGGCGAGGAAACTTCAGATTCACAGTGATTCACAACTGGTCGTCAATCAAATTAATGGGGCCTTCGCGGCATGCGAGCAATCCATGATGGCATACCTAACAAAGGCTAGAGACCTGTTATCCCACTTTGAGGCATACGAACTACTACAGATTCTACGAGTGGAAAATGGCTATGCGGACGTCCTCTCGAAATTGGCGAGCAGCAGAGACTCCGACTTGATAAAGGCCATCGCAGTTGAGAGGCTCAACCAACCCTCCATCGATGAGTCTCTCGCATTCGCATTCTTGACGACATCTGAATCCCCTAGGTGGATGAAGGAAATCATCGCATATTTGACCGACCAAATACTACCCAACGACAGACAAGAAGCACAAAGACTCCACAGAAGAGCTATGAAGTTCGTGCTACAAGACGGGATCCTGTATAAGAGGGGCTTCATCCATCCCCTTCTACGATGTTTGACACATGAGGAGGCAATGTATGTAATGAAGGAAATACATGAGGAGATATACGGTAACCATTCAGGCGGGATGGCATTGGCACAGAAAGCTTTAAAGCAAAGGTACTACTGGCCGACAATGAAGAAAGACTCCCATAATTATGCAAAAAAGTGCGACAAATGCCAGAGATTCGCCACTGTACCGAAGCTCTCGGCTGACCTTACCCCAGTCACCAGTCATTAGCCTTTCGCCAAGTAGGAAATCGACTTCATAGGACCCCTCCCGACGGGAAGAGGTGGGGTCAAGTTCACGATTGTAGCAGTAGATTATTTCACCAAGTGGTGTGAAGCCGAACATTTGGCCAAGATCATGGAGGAAAACGTATGGAAGTTCGTGTGGAAGAATATTGTTTGCCACTTCGGGATTCCTCACTCTTTAATCTCCGACAATGGCACACAGTTCGCAGGAAAGAAGTTCAACTCGAATTGCGAGAACCTTGGTATTCGAAGGGACTTTTCCACCCCCTACTACCCCCAATCTAATGGCCAAGTAGAAGCCGTGAACAAGATCATTAAACATACGCTCAAACGGAAGCTAGAATCCGCGAAAGGAGGATGGGCTGAAGAACTACCCGAGACCCTATGGTCCTATCGAACAACCTCTCGGACGACTACTAATGAAACCCCTTTCTCCATGGCATACGGGGCGGAGCCTATGATTTCCGTCGAAATAAGGATACCCTCATCCAGGCTCCTGCACTTTGACGAAGTGACAAATGAGGATTTGCACAGGGCAAACCTCGATTTACAAGATGAGAAACATGCGGACTCGCAACTACGCCTCGCAGTTTACCAACGGAAGATGGCCAGGTACTACAACTCCAAAGTTAGAGGTAGGAGTTTCCACATCAATGACTTCGTCCTAAAAAAGGTATTCCATGCTAATAAAGAGATGGGGACCGGAACCTTCGGACCTACCTGGGAAGGACCTTACAAAGTCATCAAGGAAATCCGCCCCGGAACTTACAGATTGGAAAATTCCGAAGGCAAGGAGACGAGGCACCCTTGGAACATCGCCCATCTGCGGCCGTATCATCAGTAGTTTTACTTTGCTCAATTCATTTTCCAGCATTTTTTTTGGCGCCTTGAGAAATCGCGTCTCTTAATAAAATTCATCGCGTTATGAATCGAAAGTGGTCTATGGCAAATCAAAACAATTCGGCAGCGAAGGAGTGTGGTTCACGACCAACTCTATCAACTCACTGGATAAACATCAACGCGTAAACATACAAGTAAATACGATTTGGCAGCGAAGGAGTGTGATTTGCGGCCAACTCTATCAACTCACTGGATAAACATTCAACGCAGAAACAGGCAAGTAAATATGATTCGACAGCGAGGGAGTGTGGTTTGCAGCCAACTCTATCAACTCGCTGGATAAACATTTAACGCATAAACATGCAATTAAATACGATTTGGTAGCGAGGGATTGTGGTTTGCGGCCAACTCTATCAACTCGCTGGATAAATATTCAACGCGTAAACATGCAAGTAAATACGATTCGGCAGTGATGGAGTGTGGCTCGCGACCAACTCTATCAACTCACTGGATAAATATTCAACGCGTATTCGAAGCAATCAAAAATTTATACAAATAATTCATGTGATAATTACATCATAAAAAGCTTTACAATTGCATAACCAAGAAGCAACACCACTAAGAACGTACAAGATTCCTACGTCCCTGTCGTCTCCCATGTCTCGGCATAACCAGGGGCCCCAAGTTTGGCCAATAAGCCCTGAGCTTTCGTCAACTCGCTTAGCACCTCAGTCAGTTCTTTATCTTTGGCATGAATTATGCTTTGACAAAATTTCAGCTGTGACTCAGCCTTTTTCTGAGCATTGACACACTCCTTCTAAATTGTCCGGGCCTTCGTGATATCATACGTGGCACGAGCCCTCGCGTCTTCAGAAAATGTGAGTCACGCCCGAAGATCTTTATTTTTGGCGCGCATCGCTTCGACATCCTCATCTTCTCCAATGACGGAGCACAGTTCGTCGACCTTCATCTCTAACATTTTATACAACTCGTAGTTCAGAACGTGATTGCAGGAGATATACATTTCAGCCAACTTCAACAACTCCGTTACCTCTGCGGTCTCTGCCATCTTCCCAAAGGCAAAAGTCCAATACTTATGAACTGATGCCGCCGCATTGGCAACCGCTGGTGGCAATTTTCCTAAGACTGTTTGATCCAGCTTGTCCTGGCGGGACCCAATGTTTATATATTCGTACTTACCGAGAGGTGGGGACGTGGATGCCTGGGATGCCTCCTCTCTGCTCTTGGCTCTTGCTTTTCTTTTTCCCGATTGTCTAGCGCTCCCAAGCGAAGGCACGGGCCTAACAGGAACTGATGTGGACAGAACATCTGATGTCGCCTCCAGTGTGGGGGGAGTATATGGATTATCCGTCGTCATCTCCGACACCTGTAACACAGTGGACCTGGAACCAGACGCCGTAGATGGCGCCAAGTGTGGAGGGGATGTATCTTCCACAACCCCCCACGCCTTATCTTAAACTTTGGAACTTTGGAAAATGAAAGCCTGACATGGCCGGCAATAATCAAGATCTAAATATGGGGGTAGGAGAGCAAAGAGGATAATAATAAAGTGGAATCCTACAAACATATATAGGCACAGCAGGATACCAACAGTCGGATGGACCAACACTTTGAAGAAGAATAAATGCACATCTGGTAAACCCTAGAAAGATATAACGGGCGCGTGGAGATACGCGCCTCATAAATTGTACGAACGCCAAGGCATGATAACGATGCCGCCGACACTTACCCGCATTAAAACGATTGAGATTACGATCACCAGAACCTCGGCGGTAGGGAAGACGATTGCGCGAGGTCAAACACCAGAATTCCAATATGACATGAAGGCATTGACTATCCCTCGTGAACTCCCCGAAGTCGGGTGATACGCGATGTGTACCGTCGCCTGAGGCATGTTTGATGGATCCGGAATGGTACCTATGGCTTCATGGGCGCCACAGAATGTCAACGAAGTCATAAACGCATGTATCACAAACAAACAATCAACACATATGAAAATAACAAGGAAATCTTGGCACGATTTTATTTTATTTAAGTAAACCCGAAATACAAAGCAGAAACAGATACGTCTGACAAATATCCTACTACCCCGCCGCCTCTGTGGGTTGGCACATGTGGAGATACTAGATCTCCTAAACCTATCCCCTGATCTTCGTCATTCCGAGCATCATCAGGAGTGGGGGATCTGATCCCACCATGATAGGAAGTCTCCCAGAACTAACATGAGTTGATTTGGTGACTAATTAGACCACACTGCTCAAAAAATGCCGTTGATGCCTTTTTTACAATGGGCCTCCTAGCCCCATCAACCGTGTCGGGTACGCGCCGTTCAGGGCATGACCGGGATAAGGCTACAAAGCCCGAAACCTCACCCCGTACGTTTGGTCTCCTGAATGTTGATTGGTTGGGTACAAAAAGATCTAACTTACCAGAACTATGCATACATGAAGAAGCACGATGGAAGTATCTTAGTACGTTTTTTATCTATATATAAAGGCTGCATTGAAACTTGACACAAGGCAATAAATACGGATGTTCCAGGGGGATTTGGAACGTCACACAAAGGTGCTGCCTCCCCAGGACACTGAAGGCGCTAACTCTTCACATTCTGCCAAGAGTTAGTACCATTAATACCCGTGGGAGTGATTCCTTGGTCTTAGGAACGGCTCTCCATGCACAGTCGTACTTATATTTAAATGCTAGATAAGAACGTATTAATGAAAACAATTCTGACAATTAATTTTGGAACAAGTGCAAAAGAAAACTACAAAGTTCAGTGTCCAAATGCCCCGCCGCCTCTACGGGTCGGCACACTACGGGCCTTCCCCACAACCGGTAGGGGTCTTTGTTCTCCGACTTCATCGGGAACGGTTTCACGCGCCAAGGCCTTGGTAGGAGTTTGCCGAAGGAAAGAGATGTCCATTCTGGATGAACTTCTGCGATCCGCTCCACCAACTGTTCACCTCCAACGGTTAATAAGCAGTGAGCGAGATCCTGATACTCAGGCGTGTCCACAAACGCGTCCTGATAGGCCTCAACCGCCCTGGTTTCGGCACCTGCACAGTCGGCCTGAACTCTTTCCAACTCATGGTTTGTCGCGGCCAGCGACTTCTCATTTTCTGCGAGGACGGTCTCCAGTCTGCTGTTCGCAATGGCCAACGCCGTCTCAACTGCCAAGGTCCGGTCCTCGGCAAGCTTCTGGGCCTCTTCGGCACGTTTCTTAGAAGCTTCGGCAGCCCTCTTCTATTCCCGGGCTTCTTTCAGACACTCTTTGGCGGCCTTCAACTCAATTTCGTACTTGGCCTTCATGTCCGCCTCCCTTGCCACCGCCGAGTCCAACTTGAACTGAAGCCCCCTTTTTTCGGACTCCAGTTGCGCCTTTTCAAGACTCATGGCCTTCAATTCCTCGGACAACTTAGCTGACTTGGTCCCTTTCTCGCTGCATTGGCCGTCAAAGATTTCCAGGGTACTAAACAATTCCTTGGTCATGACCAGTCCCCGTATCAAGTTCATTTCTGCCATCTTCAACCGCTCGCGAACAGTGGCTTCTTCTTCCGCCTTCTCCCATTTCTGGGTCCAATATTTATACACGCTCACCGCGATCATAGTCGGGTGAGCAGGGAGCATTTCCATAACGGAGGTTTCCAGTTCCCCCTTACGCTGGGAAATACAGGCAGGACTCCCCTGCCCGGCCAAGGAGCCAGAATTCCTGGCGCCCTCACCCCAACTCGATTTAAAGGCATCCATCATGAACCCTCCAGCATCGGTAGTAGCCTTTATCTTTCGCGACACTGCCTCACCTGTGTCCTCGGCGATTCCTTTTCCCTTATCATTGAATGGAGCAGGGCTGGATGAGGGGCAAAGGTCGAGGGCGGAGGTGGAGGTGGAACGTTCTGGGTAGACACTGGGACATCGGAGGCTGGAGTTTGGACAGGCCCCGATGGCATAGCATCTTGGACCCCTTGCGACAAACCACCCACTTTTCGCGCAGGCGTCGGAACCGACGAACCCTCTCTACTGGCAGGACGGGCGAGATGGAGCGTAGGGATATTTTTGAACTTGAAAACTGGTAACATAGACACAAATACGCAACACGTTCAGGCAACTTTCCACCATAACACCAATATATCGAGGCTTGTGAGACTTACACATCAGTCCGCAGTTGGCCAATAAGTTGTCGTCCTTCAACAGGTTGCCTAGACTCCTGAAGTCGCTACTGAGAGCTCGTACTTTATTCCACTTTGACCTCAGCTCCCATTGGCTTCTCTTCAGGATTGGTGGCTTCCTGCAGTCTGCAAAAGCAAGCAATACATTAAGTCAGGAACTATAGACGAAATTCCACACAAATGCAGCGGTATATACCAAGTTCCCCAAATTGCCAAGGAATAGACACATAGGGAAGAGGGTCATCTGGCGTAAAATCCCAATCCCCGCCTACAAAGATGAACCTCTCCTTCCAGTTGTGTACTTTGTTGGGACTGTCGGTGGCCGTCCCCTATTTCTGACCCCGCCGGAGAGAAATGTTATAGCAACCCGCGGATCGATAGGGTCGGTATATGGACTCAAACTCCTTCGGAGACAGGTTACCTCCCACTTCGGCAATACCCCACAATAGGTACGAGGCCACCATCTACCCCCAACCATTCAGGTTTATCTGACAAGATGCCAGATTTCAATCTTTCAGAACCTCGCGAAAGAAATAGTGCATGGGTAGGCGAAGACCTTGCTGTATCGCGGGTTCGTAAATCGCGACAAATCTGTCTGGGGGTTCGTTGGCGCGTTCTTCTGGGCCCGAAGCCCTAGGTATTACGAATGCGGGGATATCATACGATAGTCGTATATCCTCCAACTCCCTCTCAGCGATCCTCGACCGCGCCATAGAGGTTTCGGTGGCCGATCGCTTCAGCTTCTCATCAAGCGCCTGCGCTGCCGAGGTATCCCTCTTATCAAGTGACCCCCTCATCTCAGGCACCCCTGGCGTCTTGTTCCCCCTTCTCCGTATTCACTTTCGTCGGAGTGGCTGGGCACGCCCCCCTCCCACTTGTGGACGGAGTCGACGGGCGTACGTCGGAGGGAGTTGGATTCACTCCTCCTATGACCTCAGAGGTGGAGGACGATGAGACAAACGTTGTTGACCCATCCCTTATACTAGGGTTTATTCGAGCATTTGACTGGTTTTGTGAGTCATCGGTACCTGAAGACATCACGAACCCCTTCTCTACCTCCTGAAGTTGGTACTCCTGCTACCGTCGGAACGCGTGACCAGGTATAACCCCCAAACCGTGGATTCAAGTAATAATCACAAAAACAAACAATGAAACAAATCACAGCAACTCTTGGCACGCTTACCTCGGAAAAGCAGGTAGAAATGTTGCAACACTCGGAATTTTTTTTGTTTTTTCGGCCGCACACTCGCAGTACTCACTCCAGGCACGTAAACGAGAAGAAATTGTAATGAAGGAAGGCGCCAAACTTCATAGGTTGAGCCATTCCATTCCCCACCGTCTACTTCCCACAAGTTGCATCTGAACCGTTGGACAACGGACACGTGTATGACTCTGTGCATCAGGCGGGAAACGGAACCCTAAGCGTTTCTTAAAACCAGGAAGCACACGCCTCACTCGCGCCCCCATTCTCCGCTACGCGCTGCTGGCATTAAATACATGCACTATCTCACTCATGATGGTCTGGCCACGGATTGACAGCCTTGATTGACAGAATCCCACCAACCGCAGACATGTCACCAAATATGGATTTTTTTTAAGCCATCACCCATCATAATTGTTCGGCTTCAGACTTGGGGGACTAATATACACGTTCAATTTGGCTTGCTCAAAGTTTGCGCAATGTGGCGAAGACCGAAGTTAAGTTCAATCCATAGCTCAATTTGGTGAAGACCAAATGTTCTTCCTTCACCCTCAAAAGTCCCACGCCCATTATTAATAATAGGCTCAGACTTGGAGGACTATTGTTACCACCCGATTTTGATAAGGCTTCCACGTCAATAAAGGCCAAACGGGAGCCCTATAGAGGCCCAACAGGAGTCCCATAAAGGCCCCGCTAAGGCCTCGCAAACCCTAGAAATGGGGTCGGAGGCCCATCGGACGTCTTAGCACTCTCGGGCTATAATATCGCGATGCCCAGAGAAGGCCTCGACATTCACGGCCGATCCATAAGACCTCACCGGCCTCGTATTTACCGCAATTGACAAGCAGCAGGATATTCTGGAATGACCAGAGAAATAATTAAGGACATATTAAGTTGGATTGTCAGACGGATCCTTACAAAGAAACTGAATCACAATATCCTAAAATCATGCAACGTAATAAACTTAAAGAAGGAAGATAATCGGAGATTGCCTGAGTAAGGAATGATCCCTATCACACAAGGAAGGAGGATCCGATCGGGTATCTGATTGATTTATTTTCTAAATCAACCAGGACTCCCGCATTATAAATACAACATCTCCGGTTGTTCTAAGGTACGTTCTCTTTTACGCTTAAAATCCCACCCTAAACTCTGTTCAAATCTCTGCCTGCTTGTCCCTCCCACACCTAGTTATTTTCACCTCCTGTGTATAATACATATACCGGCAGTTGACTTGATCGTCGGAGTACCAACGATTGCTGGACCCCTTTTCTCTGGAGATCTTGGTGCCTAACGATTCTCTTAGTGTGCAGGTAACATACGAGTTGTCAGAAGAGTGATTGGAGATCTGTTGACACGTGGACGTTGCAGGTTCCGATGTCAACAAGTTGTAATTATATTTAATGAACTTGAAAATTAATAAAACTATCATTAATACATAAAAAATATTAATTTATATACCACATTAATATATTAATTTATTTACTACATTAATTACTTATAACAAATTGTCACTTTATATATTTATATAAACTGAAAAATATATATTAGCGTGGTAAATAATATAATACAAATTATACATAATATATTTGATTTAAATAATTAATAAATTTATTAATATAATATATACTAAAACAACTATGTTATTTTAAATAAATTTTGACAATTTAACGGTCAAACTAACGATTTTTTTAACAGAAGAATTTTGCTCACGCGTTTTTTTAAAGGTTAAGGACCCAGGAGTTAGAAATAAAAGATTCGGGACCCCGTCGTCACAACGTTCAAAGGTTCATGACTTCTAGTACTATTTATCCTATATAAAGTGAAAAATATATATTAGCTTGTTAAATAATATAATACAAATTATACATAGTATGTTTGATTTAAATAATTATTTAATTTTAATTAATATAATATATACTAAAACAACTTTGTTATTAATATATTAATTTTAATAGTTATTATAGGATATAAAAAATATTATTTATTTTAAAAATAATAGTATGATATGTATAATAATTAATTATTGTGTAGTCAAATATACTAAAATAATTGTGTAATTATAATTAAATTAATACATTAATTTTAATAATTATTATAAGATATAAAAATATATTATTATTTTTTTAAAATATGAGATATATATAGTCAAATAAATATAAAGTTTATACAAAATAACTTTTATAATTATGCAACCAAAGACTCAAATTAATATTCATAGCACTTTCTGAATTTGTTAACAGTTTTTTAGTTTTTTAATAAAAGTTCTATTGTCAAAAGCCCTATTATCAAAAATTCTACTCATAACAGTTGTGTCAAACAGACCCTTCATATAATATGGCTTCCCCAAATCACAAAAAAGGGCAATGTCCAATTTTCAATTTTATTAAGTCTTCACTTTTATCAATTACTGGGTAAGTCTTACCTTTTTTTCGAGTTGCGAGCACTCAATTCCGAATTGTTTAGGTTCAAAATGTCATCTCTTCTTGTTATTTTGGCACATACCATATTTTTAGATGGACTGGTTTACGCTCGCTACGATTCTTCCGACTCCTACATCAATGAGTCAATGGAAGAAATCCTACATCAATACGTCAATAGAGAAATAGATGATCTGATGGACTACTTGTTCTGAAATATGGTCGGACGATGTGATCATCAGAGACTAGTTCAAACAGCAACCATGAGCCTACCAAGTATCTAACTAGGCGCATGATGTTATGAAGCATGACCAGGTACATGAAATTTAGTATTCTTTTTTTGTTCTTTGTTTCTTTGTAAGATTATTGTTCTCGATATTAGGCCCAATCCTCTCCTAATATGTACATTATTTATTTGGGTTAATTTTACCAACGATCACTGAAATTATCTTTAAATTACTAATGGTCACTGAAGTTCAAAAGTTTCAGTGATGGTCATTGAAGTTAGAAATTCTTTCACTAATGGTCACTGCATTAAATTTCTAATTTAAAATAGTAATGTGACATGATGATGTGGTATTTATTTATTGTATAGTAGTATATGTACTTTATATAATATTCACTTTAGTCCCTATATTTTAATTAAGTCCTTCAAAAATTGTATCTTAGATCCTTAATCTTTTACATATTTACAATTTAATCTCCAAATTTTCAATTATCTTTCAGTTAAGTCTTCTAAAAATTGCATCTTAGGTCATTCAACTTTTTACATCTTTACACTTTGATATCCAAATTTGTAATTATTTTTCAGTTAAGTCCTCTAAAAAATTGCATATTAGGTTCTTCAACTTTATACATCTTCAAACTTTGATCTCTTAAATTCTTGATTTTAGTGGTCAAAATAAGTGTAATTTTAGTAGTCAAAATAAGCGCACTTTCAATTAAATCTTTGACTTTACACTCAAAATTTTACCTAAACGTATAAATTAATATTATAGGGTCTGACCACTAAAATATCTACTTTTAGTGGTCAACTATAAGTGATAAGTGCGAGTTTTACACTTATTTTGACCACTAAATAGTTTATTATTTAATTATATTATTTTGTTCGCTTTAGTGAAAAATCGAGTGTAAAGTCAATGATTTAATTGAAAGTACACTTATTTTGACCACTAAAATTGTACTTATTTTGGCCACTAAAATCAAAGATTTGGGGAGACCAAAGTTTAAAGATGTAAAAAGGTGAAGGACCTAAGATGCAATTTTTGAAGGACTTAACTTAAAGATAATTAAAAATTTAGGGACTAAATTGTAAAGATGTAAAAGATTAAGGATTTAAAATACAATTTTTGAAGGACTTAATTAAAACATAAGGATTAAAGTGAATATTATATAAAGTACATGGATTACTATGCAATAAACAAATGCCACATTATCATGCCACATCACTATTTTAAATTAGAAATTTAATAGAGTGACAATTAGTGAAATGATTTCTAACTTCAGTGATAACTACTGAAATTTTTGAACTTCAGTGATCATTTTGTAATTTAAAAGTGACTTCAGTGACCGTCGATGAAATTAACCCTTATTTATTTTGATATTAATATAAGAGCCACCAAGAGCAATTTAATAAATATAAAAAAAAAAAAAAAAAAAAAAAAAAAAAAAAAAAAAAAACCTTGTTAAAGTGTGATTCAAGTCATGTATTTGGCATATGAAGATAACGTTATGGCTATTAAGTATTGGAAACACGCTTTTGAAAAAGGAAGGATATGTGCTGTTGATCTTCAAGATTGAATATGGCCCGTTGATTTGAGGTATTTAACGACCAGTCCTTTCTCATTCTCAGGGACGGACGAAACTTTAGGGTGCGTTCTCTTTGGTGTTTTGGGGCTATTTTTCGTTTTGTATTTTTGAAAATAGTCAAAACATGTTCTCTTTCTCATTTTTGAAAATACATTTTCTAAAACATTAAAAAAAAATTCAAAGGAAATAGAAAACGGTATATTATCGTTTTGGGTGTTTTATGCACAAAACACAAAAATAGTGAAAACGGCCAAAACGTGCGTTTTGGCTGTTAAGGTCAGCGGTTCGATTTCTGCTTCTGGCCTTTTTTTTTTTTTTTTACGCTGGGAAAACGCTTGATGATTTAACTATTTTCTGCTCATAATAAAACAAAATGTTGCTCCTTACCCAAATGGCCAGACACGTGAATTTACAAGTGAAGGTCATGGGTTCAATTCCCAGCTTCTTTTCAACTTTTTGAATTGTTTTTAATTTTTTTATTAAATGTTTTTAATAGTTTTTAAATATTTTCAATTGTGTTTAAATATTTTTTAATTGTTTTTAACTGTTTTTAATTCTTTTATTAAATATTTTTAAGTCTTTTTAAATGTTTGTAATTGTTTTTAATGGTTTTTAAATATTTTTAATTCCATAATTAAATGTTTTTAATTGTGTTTAAATGTTTTTCATTGTTTTTAAATGTTTTAATTCCACAATTAAATGTTTTTAATTATTTTTAATGGTTTTTAAATGTTTTTAATTCCATAATAAAATATTTTTAATTGTGTTTAAATGTTTTTAATTGTTTTTAATTCTTTTTAAATGTTTTTTATTTGTTTTTAATGGTTTCTAATTCTATAATTAAAATTTTTAATTGTGTTTAAATGTTTTTCATTCCAAGTTTAAGTTGTTTTTAAGTATTTTTAATTATTTTTAATTAATAATTGTTTTAATTCCAAGTAAGTTCAAATTTCTAAAAAAATTTCAAGTAAACGTGTTTTCGAGTTTTCTGCTTTCAGAAATAATTTTCAAAAATTTCAAATAGAACGCATTTTCAAAACCTCAAAATAAACAATCAAAACACAAAACACAAAACACAAAATGAATTCAAAACTCAAAATACAAAACTCAAACGCAAAGAGAACGCACCTTTAATCTCTATTCTCCTTTTCCTTTTTCAAAAGTTGCGCCCTATTTTCTTCTCTGACTACTATTTCATGCGATTTCTTCTCTTTTGTTTGTAATCCTTATAGATTATTGTACTATAAATAAGTGAGAGAAACGGAGAGGTGTTAGTTTTTGCTGTTAATTGAGATTGACAGATTGAGGCGTTTTCTTGTGTTTACTGTGTGTACTACGAACCCACTTTGAGTTGTTCTTAAAATAATCTAATGCATCGAAACCATAATTCACTCTAAAGTGAAGTCTTAACGGTAGCCAAATGTTTGATTGAACCCGAACTCAAACCCTAAGGGTCTGTTTGAAAGTTCTGGAGTACCAGTTATACGAATTTTTTAAAGTATTGGTTTTGAGCGTTTATAAGTGGAGCGGCTTTGAGTAGTTTTTAGTAGAGGCTTTTAAAACGTTCCAATTCATGTTTGGGAGTTTATTATTCAGCGGTATCAAATTATATATATGTCCATATGTTAAAAAAATTAATTTTAAAATTGTATATATATCGACCTTTCATTAAAAATATAAAATTAAATTTATGTTTTTGCATATATTTTTTTTGTGTGTGTGCATATGCTCTTTTATTTTTACAAACATTGAGTTTAGAGAAGTTTGAAAATAATTGTTTGAGAGATGATAAAATTAGAAGAAATTTTGAAAAACGGCTAAAACCACCGATTTGGAGGGTTGGGAGATACATTCCAAATTACACTACACCGGTTTTTTATCGTTTTTTAAACCGTAAAAAAACGATGCTCCAAAAAACTAACAAGCACTGATTTTTTTAACAATTCATAAACGGCACCATCTAAAATTGGTCAAAACCGATGAAAAAAAAAAACTCCCAAGCACGCCTTAAGGAGTATAAAACTCTGATGTGTTTTGCTAGCTTATTTTCTTTAATTGAATGCTTGTGCGTCTGGAGTATTCAAGTTATAACAAAATTTAAATAGAAATTGTTAAATGACTCAAATGTTCAGCATACGACTGTATCTCTAAATTTTTTTATTTTTTTATTTTTCACGTTGCTTAAGCATCATACAGTTTAGCATCATATAGAATTCTTTAAGTCTCTGTGATCACCATGAAGGACAAATGACATCTTAATTTCTTTTTGCAATAATTAATTAATTTTTCCAAATTAAGCAAAAAGGTATTAATCATTTAGTCAAAAATAGTTAATAATTTCTACTCATTAGTCAAAAATTACTTTTCTTTTCTAGCAGTCATCCCAGTCAAAGGATGCATGCATCAAATATCTTAATTCTTTACAAATTCTTGAAATGTTATATATATATTTTTAAGTATAATTAAGAATTATAATTATTTTTTAATTAGGGGCCAACTGCCCCCCACCATCCCTCTCATAAGACACACCAATGATTCCAAACGATTGTTTGTTTTAATTTAAAGGGATAATTGCATTAAAGGTCTCCAACGTTTCAAAATCGTTAAGAATATACCCATAACCTAAAATAATAGCACCAAACGTTCCCAACGTATGAACAAATAGGCATTGTAGGTCCCTATTGACAATTTTCATCCATTTTCGCCGTTAAATCCAAAATTTGAAATGCACACACTTTCTCTCTTCAAAAAATACAATTGGAGGCATCATTGTTAATCTCTCTACTTTTTCTTCCTCCAATTTCTCTTGTTTTTTCAATCTTTCACCTGTAAATCAAATCATGGCGGCATCACTGTTAACCCCAGTACTCCCTTCACTGCCGCTCATTTCCAATCCCGTTTCCACCTTTCTCAAAAATTCCATCACTTTTCCAATTCTCACTTCCCTCTTCCAGGTACTCAACATAAACCCATAAAATTTTGGTTTACATTCGGCCTTTTTTCATCAATATTCCGTTTTTTGTACAATTACACAAGAGGAGTTGTTTTTAATTAGTTTGTTTATTCACTGTCTTGTTTGTAAGACTCTCTAACTGTTGGGAGATGATGACTTGACGCCTCTGTTAGGAGATCCCCCTTGAAATTTGGGCATTTCATCTTCTGGGACAGTTTCAAAATGCTTATCAAACTTGGAACGAGCTACAAAAATGCCCGTCTTTCCAAAGGAGGAGCCAATAAAAGGAAAAGAAGATCTATTTTTTTGAGGAGAACGTATGCTGAACCTAAGATCTGGCAGCATGAAAATCACCATTAAAACAGACGAAGTTGATTAACAAGCACACAAATCTTCTTTATATAATTTTCCTTATGCACTGTAAAGGTGTTGTAAGGGGGGCAGAATTTGGATTCTGCTCTCGATTGTTCTGGATTGCAGTTTTCTAAAAACTTCTGTCCACTGTACTCTTTTGGGCTGGGGCGACGAATACTACAAAGGCGAAGAGAATAAAGGAAAGTGAAAGATGGTGGCGTCGCCAGTGGAGCAAGAGAACACAAAAAAAAGTGCTCAGGGAGTTGAATTCTTTAATTTGTGGTCTGCAATCCTCCTCTGATGATGCTGTTGGTTATTTCTCATCTCCATGTATATGAAAAAAATCTCCAATCGCGTTTTTTGGAGAGAGAGAGCGCGTGCATTCTAAATTTTGGATTTAACGGTGAAAATGAATGGAAACTGTCAATAGGGACCTACGATGCTTATTTGTTCATATGTTGGGGACGTTTGGTGCTATTATTTAAGGTTAGGGACATATCCCTAACGATTTTGAAACGTTGGGGACCTTTGATGCAATTATTCCTAACTTACATTATAAATTAAGTTAATCAAACATATTTTTATCTATAAAATAAATTTTTATCTACAAATTTTATAAGATCTACTTATTACATAGGACCCACAACATTACTCAATATCTATTTTAAAGGTTTTTCGTTGAACGAGTAAAAATTCCAATTTTATTTTTTTAACATTTAGGACATGTTCGGTGTAGTTTTTTTAGGAAAAAATGGATTTTTTTAGGTACAAAAAATTTGAAAAGTCAAAAATTGTAGACAAAAAAATAGATTTTTTTGGAGAAAAAATAGTTACCAAACATGCCTTTATTAATACTTGAAATTCCATCTTAAAAGACCAATCTTATTAAGAGGAATAATCAAAGTCTTTAGTTAATATTCCAATATACAACTGATGTGGGGGCAACATGCTCCCGCAAAGTAATATCTCGTTTAAGCACACAAAGCTTGGAATTCTAATACTCATTTGAGTTTTAGACGGTTCGAATTACTCGTTTGAATTTAATATGCTCTGATACCATATTAAGATTTGACGTTCCATTTTTAAATATCAATATTATGAACAAACAAAAAAAAAATAACATAAATTTTTATATATTGGTTATATATAGTTTCGATATTTAATCGATTTAGAATATTTCAATATCAATCATGATATCGATGAGAAGTTGTATAGCAATTTTCAACATCAGTTGCCGTGAAACTTCTTGCTGGGTACCTTAATTGTCTGTTCTCACTAAAAAAAATAAAGATTTTATTTTTTATTTTTTTCAATTTATCCTTTAGAGAGAAGAAAGTTGGTGGGACGGTGGCTGCAAGAGTCGTATCAAGTATGCAAAATGTAGCATTTTCTTCAGTCAACGTAGACGGCTATTTGTGCTGTATTTATTCACTAAAAGACATTCCCCCTTTAACTATCATGATGACTAGCAAGTCCTATTAGATTTGCATTTTCAAAATTTAATATATACATTTAAAGAAAACTCGTGTTCAAACTATTAATATTTACGTATATTATTGGTATGAATTCGACTTAATTGATATTTATCATATAAAAAAGAAAAAATTTATGACATTAAAATAGGGATGACAAAAAAATCCGTCGATCCGAACCCACCCCGCCAAGAACCGCCCTGCCCCTCCCCATGAAGCAATAGGGGCGGGTTTGGAGCAGATTTTTCTGCCCCGGGCCGGGTCTGGGGCAACCCCGCCCCGTCCCTAAAAAAAAAACTTTTTTTTTATTTTTAAAATCATAAAATATAGTAGAAATTATGATTTTCACTAAAAATGGACTAAAGAAGAATCAAATCCGGGTTAAAACTTATAAACTACTAACCTTAACCACTACACTACAATTCAAATCTTATAATTTTTTTGTTTTGTTGGGTACAAATAGTTAAAAAAATTGTATATATATATTTTTAATTATTTTTCAGTTTAACAAAAAAAAAAATTTGCGAGACGGTTGGCGGGTCCAACGGCTGGCATGCCCCGTCCCATTGCCATCCCTACATTAAAAGATCACGGTAATGAAATTTGTGAAACGACGAATATTACTAAAGTATAGCATGAAAAAGAAGACAATTGAAGATTCTACATAATATTTATGACAAGTTTGAAAAATCCTACTTAAAGCAACTTGATACTTTTTGTAACTTCAACGCCCAACCAATCAAATCGCCATAAGATTCTGACTCTAATAATGTAAGTACCTAAAAAGTCACATGACGTAGAAGGATTGTCAAATGAAAAGAACTTTATTGCTAATTATTGATTTCCCCACGCTAAAATGAACGTTTTGAACCATATGTAGTTGTGAATGTTAAACATTTATTAATTTAAATTTTATCTTCAATACATCTTATAATGTGTAAGTCGAATTTATTTTTTCATTAGTAAATATTGATTTCGCTATACTAAATTATATATAACATGCTTGATTTCAAGACCCTCTCACCTAGAAGTGACAAGGAATGGTATAAATTTATTTAGGGATATCTGTACTTTTTGTCACCAAATCTTTTCGAAATGTGACATTTTACCCTTAATTTTTTTTATTAGCACTAGACATCTCCAATATTTTACTTAAATACAAATAAAGTCCTTATTGACAGATAGTGACAAATTTGACATCCCTTTTTAAATAAACAAAAATAAAAGAAAGCAATAAAACAACAAAACATAAGAAAAAAACTACAAAAAAATTCATAACTTTTTAAAAATTACAAATAAATCTCACTTAAAAAAATTAATTCAGACAAAAAAAAAAATCGATTGAATAAAAAATTGGCCTCTCTGGACCTATATTTCTTTTCAAACTCAATTCTATCTCTCATCCCCAACTTTCTGTCCAGTCCCCACCTCGACCCGCTCACCAAATCTAAATCAGTGCCTGACCCTTTTCGAGATGATGTCCATTAAACGGGCCCACAAGTCCAAACCACCTCCTGAAGCCATGAGAAGCTCTGAGAAAGAATCTCTACTATGTTATCCCAAACTCTATTTTCATAGCGTGAACAGTGACAATGATTGGGGAGATAGGTGATGGCAGGTTGACGATAGTAGCACGGGATGAATTCGAATAGAGGAGGGAAACAGCGCACGCTCTTTTGTGTCCATGAACTTGCCATGAAGGTACTCATTGCAAAAAGCCACTTCTTTGTAGAAAAGCTCCGACAGAGGTGACTCATTTCGTTGAAATTCTTGAATTGATGACGTGGAAATGTATGTACATCCAGTGGTACTCTTATAGTGCAAGGACTTTAAGACCAAACTCATGGGTATGGAGGTTTCGACATGGCGAGCCCTGGCCCTAGGTGGCCATGCAACCGTCTAAGGCCTCTAGCCATTAAAAGCCCAAAAATTTTGGGTTTTTTTTTTTTTTTTTTTTGTGCCTATAAAAGCCTAAATATAAAAAAATACAAATCTAACCTACATTATCTATATTGATCTAGTCTTTAAATTGTAGACAGTACGATTTTTCTTTTAAATCTGTATACATAGAAATCTTTATCTTAATTTAAAACGATTTTTCAAATTGTTAAAAGTAGAGTAATAAATAAAAGGACAAAAAATAAATAACATAAGAGATTAATTATATATATAACAACTCAATGAAAATTTCTTAATTATAATGAAATAGTATGACAACCTAATTACGAAAGTAAAATCTCGAAAAATGTCATTACTTAAGCAAATAAAAATACCGTACACCTTTAGGGGGCGCTGCTCCCAAGCCCATAGGAGGGAGGCCGCCTGCCCCCATTCCAACCCTCACAACAACCTTACCGCGAAACTCTACGTAGCGCAATAAATTAAGTTCCACAACTTAACACAACTTCCAACCATTTTTTCATTCAGTGAAGAAGAAGAAAAATGTACTATTTTTTAGCTTACAAGTCTGTCGAAAATTTACATTTTAAAACATCTCAATTTAATAAGGACCCCATTTTAATTTTTATCTAAGGTTCCCAAAATCTCAGGACCGACCGTTTCGAAGATCTTGGCCCTCTTACACATTTCTCTCTCTTTTTATTATTCCTTATCTGTTCTTAGATTCTTCTTTTTCCGTTTCTTTATAGATTGTAATAGTTGAGTGGTTATTTATTGGAGCAATATAGTTTATTAGCAAGACAAAAAAAAATTCAAATTTTTGTTGAGGAAAGCAGTTAATCTGACAGGATGTTGGGTACTAGTGATGGCGGAAGTGGTGTGGTAGAGTTGGTGGCGTTGGGTCCTTGAGTGTAATTTATTTTAAATTGTTTTAAATGAGATTTATTTGTACTTTGTAAAAAGTACGAGACTTTCTTTGCAATTTTTTTTATTTTTGTTTTATTGCTTTCTTTTATTTTTGTTATCTAGATATGAGGACAAATATATTTAATGGCAAAAAATAGAGGAAATGACGAGTTTTGCTACATAATTGTAAAGTTGAAGATGAATTATGGTAAAAAAAAAATTGAAGGTAAATTTTATACATTTTGCAAATGTTGAAAACGAAAAATCCAAAATTTCCATTTATTTACTTAAACACTCTTAAACGAGCCTTTTTTTTTTTCATCAAATGCCTCGTCCATATAAGTGCAATTATATAAAGTATAAACATCTAAATAGCATTTTTTAAGGGTGCATGGGGACATTTATACTTTTTATTTTTTAATTATATATTAAACTAATTCTTTAAAAACTTTAGTCCCATAAAGATTTTGTGCCCCTAATTGTCACTCCATGAAACTTAATTTTAGTGTTCCTAATTGTCACGTATTTAGACTTTAGAAAGTGTACAAAAATTTGGGTTGGCAAATCTTTTCTCCAGATGTGATGTGAACGTTCGAATGTAAAATGAACTTGCTCAGATTTGACTCACCCTCGTGCGACATGTTTATACTCCCTTTGATTTTCATTTTCACACTGTCAGAAATCCCATGCACAAAACAAACATTCTCTCCTTTCCTCCGCCGGCCGGAATGTCAAACCGTTCAACTTTCCTGCACCGGAATTTCCTCAATCTTCTCACTTTTTCTTTCCTTTTCTTGTTCATTTCTTTCTCCAAAGCCAATGAACTTGAAGCCCTTTTGCAATTCAAAGCCACCCTGCAAAAATCTAATTCAAATGTTTTTGACACATGGACAAAAGAATATGCCATATGCAACTTCACAGGCATAGTCTGTGATTCTAACCAAAACGTGAAAGAAATCAATCTGGTGGGACATAATTTGTCGGGAACTGTCTCTTTTGATTCAATTTGCTCCCTGGAATCACTTCAAAAACTGTCTCTTGGATCAAATTTCTTGTTTGGTAGAATAAGTGATCATTTATCTAATTGCACCAGCTTGCAGTATTTGGATTTGGGTTTCAATTCTTTTTCCAGCGAAGTTCCAGATTTTTCTTCTTTATCCCAGCTGAAGTTCTTGAATTTGAATGGGAGTGGATTTTCTGGTCTATTTCCATGGAAATCACTGGAAAATCTTACTGGGTTAACTTCCTTGAGTTTAGGCGACAATCTGTTTGATAAAAGTCAATTTCCTTTGGAAGTACTGAAACTTGAGAAATTGCAATGGCTTTACCTCACAAATTGCAGCATTGAAGGGCAAATTCCAGAAGGAATTGGAAATCTCACACTGCTAGAAAATCTCGAGCTTTCGTATAATCATTTGTTTGGCAGAATCCCAGATGGAATCACTAAATTAACCAAGCTTTACCAGCTTGAACTTTACAGCAATGGCCTAACAGGAAAAATTCCAGAGGGATTCAGAAATCTCACCAGCCTTGCGTACTTTGATGTTTCATCGAATAAGCTTGAAGGTGACATTTCAGAACTCAAATTCTTAACTCAACTCAAATCCCTGCAGCTTTTCGAAAACCAATTTTCAGGCGAAATTCCTGTCGAATTTGGGGATTTCAGGTTCCTCGAAGAACTCTCATTATACACAAACAGATTCACTGGCCATCTTCCAGTGAAGATCGGTTCGTGGGCAGAGTTCAAATATGTGGACGTTTCTGAGAATTTTTTAACTGGCCCTATCCCACCTGATATGTGCAAGCAAGGAAAATTGGAAGAACTTCTAGTGCTCCAGAACAAATTCTCTGGTCTAATACCTGAAAACTATGTTAATTGTTCGTCCTTGATTCGTTTACGGATGAACAACAATTCACTTTCAGGTATAGTCCCAAGAGGAATTTGGAGTTTGCCGAGTTTGAGTATAATTGATCTTACTTTCAATCAATTTGAAGGTCCAGTGACATTGAATATTGGTGAAGCAAAGTCTCTAGCACAGTTATATTTAGCCAACAATAAATTCTCTGGTGAACTGCCTGATACAATATCAGAAGCTTCTTCATTGGTGGCGATTAATCTCAGTTCGAATCAGTTTCGTGGTAATCTTCCTGCAAAACTAGGGGGATTGCAGAACCTTAGCAGTCTTCATTGTGAGTATAATTTGTTTTCTGGGATTATACCAGATTCAATAGGGTCATGTGTTTCCCTTAATGAAGTTAATTTAGCGAGCAATTCCTTTACCGGGGAAATTCCTGCAAGCCTTGGATCACTCCCGAGTTTAAACTCCCTAAACTTATCAGATAACAAACTTTCTGGGGAAATTCCAGCCCATCTATCATCGTTAAAGCTAAGCCTTCTTGATTTATCGAATAATATGTTGGTTGGTCACATTCCCGATTCATTAGCAATAAGCGTGTTTAATAGTAGTTTTGATGGAAATTCAGGGCTTTGTAGTGAGAATATAAGAAATTTCAGGCCATGTTCGCCAATTTCTGGCACATCTAGAGGGTCCAGAACGTTTATCTTTTGCTTCACAGCGGGTGCAAGTATCATAATTTTGTCACTTGCATGTTTCATCTACATGAAGTTCAGGTACAATAATCAAGATACTTCAATGAATCGACGTGACTCATGGGATATGAAACATTATCGCGCATTGAGCTTTAGTGAAGAGGAAATACTAAGGGAACTCAAGACAGAAAATTTGATTGGTAAAGGTGGATCTGGGAATGTGTACAAGGTTGTCCTACATAATGGGAAACAATTAGCCGTAAAACACATTTGGAAGTCTGCATATGGTGATGGGATGAGCTTCAGGAGCGGCTCGAGTATTCTGGCAAAAGGGAAGCGCTATTCACGAGAGTATGAAGCGGAAGTGACCACATTAAGCTCAGTTAGGCACGTGAATGTGGTGAAATTATACTGCAGCATCATGAGCGAGGATTCGTATCTGCTCATTTATGAATTCTTGCCTAATGGGAGCTTATGGGACAGATTGCATGGGAGTCAGAAAATCAAGATGGACTGGATGGTGCGATATCAAATTGCACTTGGTGCGGCCAGGGGGCTCGAGTATCTCCACCATGGCTATGACAGACCGGTTATACACCGTGATGTGAAATCCAGCAACATTTTGTTGGATGAGCAAATGAAGCCAAGAATTGCAGATTTCGGACTCGCTAGGATTTTGCAGGTTGATGCTGCAAGAGACTCGACTAATGTCATAGCAGGAACACTTGGCTACATCGCGCCTGGTAAACAATTACTTCGAATTTTAGTAATGATCTTTCCAAACTATTTGTTCCTAAGTTTTAAACCATTGGAAGTGTACATAATCAAAAGAGTGATCTATGTAGTTATTGCAAAACTTAATTGAATCAAATGTTACTAGGCAATAAGTTAAAGCTCTCCATTCGAATATTTACACTTATGTTTTGCATTGCAGAGTATGCGTATACATCTAAGGTGAATGAAAAGAGTGATGTCTACAGCTTCGGGGTGGTTCTGATGGAGTTGGTTAGTGGGAAGAGACCAATCGAGCCCGAGTTTGGGGAGAACAATGATATCGTCCAATGGGTATGCAGCACGATGAGAAATAAAGATAACACGGTTAATATAGTGGACTCGAGCATTTCCGAGGCATTGAGAGAAGATGCTGCACAGGTAATGAGAATTGCAATTCACTGCACAGCAAGACTTCCAGCATTAAGACCTAACATGAGAATGGTAGTGCAAATGCTGGAAGAGGTCGAGCCTTGTAAGTTAACTGGCATAGTTGTCGACATTGAGACTGACAAGGGTAAGAATCAAGGGCATGTTCAATAGTGCTGTACATGAGTGATCATGACATGACTGGATAGTACAATGAACAAGATTTTAGCTTCTTTTTCTTCAATAATATTATCCACCGGTGAATGTTAGCAAATTTTGATGTGAGACCACGAGCCTAATTGTGGTTTGTAGGGGTGAAGTCTATTGAAGTGAGGCTCTTAAGATTAGCTAATCAGCTTTGACAATATAGAAGGGATGGAGATACAATTCTTCATTTTGCTGGAGGATTGATGGAGATGGAAAATGAAGATGATATTACACCGGGAAATACTTGTATAAATTTGTTTGTACCGTATAAATAAGTTGTGCCAATTGAAGAGAAAAAATTACACCTTTGATTGTTGTATGATTGTATCTGTTCTGATAAAGGAAAACATGCATTTTTAATAAATTTCAATAAGGTGGAAATGAGTTCTTTTCTGTTTCTGTAATTGTCAATTATAAGTTATTTTTATCTATTTTGTTGTTACTTTATTTTTTGTCTTTTATTTTAGACCAATGGTATTTTTGGCATATTTGTAGGGTTCTCTTTAAGTGTGTTGCTATTTAAACCGAGGCCAGATGTGCTGTCCTAAATATATGTCATCTTAGCTATCCCTCTAATAACAACTTTACACATCATCAAATAAATAGATGAGGGGCCGGGGTCTAAGACTTCGGTAAAATTCTCTAATTTTAATACTATTGGCATGTATTATTCGAGTTCAACATGTTTCGACTTACAAGCAGACTCATCTATTCACATCCTATTCCGGCTCCGGCTCGACCTTGTCTGGGCAGGGCTAGGCCGTCCAAATCCACTCTTTTCATCCATTTGCCAATCACCACTTCTATATTTAATTATTTACTTAATCCTTTCCTTTTATAGTATAGTCGATCTTATAACTTAATAAGGGAAAATGGTGGCAATAGATTTACAGACTACATAAAACTTGGTCACAAATATTAATCTTTTTATACGTATCATTTTATGAATACTCCAAAAATGAAGCCTAGATCAATCATAGTCTACTCAGTTATAAGAATTCCATTCAGGCTCAAAATAAAATAATGCCAATAAAGTTTGTATTGGGTTAAATTTAATTACTTTATAAATTAATTGGGCAAAGTGGTTTTGAGGTAGTGATTAAAAATCCGTTTGACAGAGATTATAAACTAGTTTATAAATCAATATTGGTTTATTTGAGTTGAAATTGTTGACTTTTAATGTTAAAAGTGGGTTAAAAAATTAAAAATAACGGCTGAAATAAACTAAAATTGATTTATAATCTATGTCAAACAGGCCGTAATTAGTATTTCAGTGACACATAATTAACTTCAAATCTAATTTCATCAAAAATTTGATTAGTACTTATTTGAATTATTTTATTCATTAGGAACTCTATTGGAGCATAGAAGAATATTATGTGTATATATTGCCATGCTAAATTAGTGGAAGTAATTAGAGATGATTCCTGTATAGGCTTAATTTTAGGAACTGATGATTGTAGATCCATATTCCTAGGCTAATTATGTGTGATAGAGATTGACTCAATAACTGGAGATATCTCTCTATATATACTTGTGATATGTATGAAATCTATACAATAAGAAATTATTTCTTTTTCCAATTTCTTCATGGTATCAGAGCAGTGATCCTTGCACCTTGCTCGTATCTTTTTTAATCATTGTTATGGCAGATGATATCGTTACTACTGGAGGGTCGAAGGAGGTGGTTTCTTCTTCATTCAATAATGCTGATGGTGATGTCAACATCTCTCAAAAATTGAGTTCAGTTTTGTTAAATGAATTCAATTACCTTCCGTGGTCAAGAGCAATAACTATTGCTCTTGGTGGTAGATCAAGGTTGGGATTCATTAATGGCACTGCCAAATCCCCTGAATCGAGTTCGCCGGAGTATGAGGCTTGGCTGTCTAAAGACCAACAGGTTATGTCATGGATTCTTAACTCGATGGAGCGTGATCTTGCTGAGATTTTCAGTTATTCAGAGTCCTCTTTGGATCTTTGGAATGCTGTTCGTGACATGTATGGCAACCAAAACAATTCTGCCAGGATTTTCCAAATTCACAGGGAGATTGCAAGCCTTCATCAAGATGGGAAGCCATTCGTAAGTTTGCTGGGGAGCTTGAAGAGTTTGTGGAGTGAGTTGGAGATTTATAGACCTCCTACTGTTGATGCGGCTATTTTGCGGAAGCGAACAGAGGAGGACCGTATTTTTCAGCTATTGGCTAGTCTTAATCCTGACTTTGAGGATCTAAGGAGCCATATTCTAATGAATACCGAATTACCATCCTTCAAGAATATTTGCGCGACCATTCAGCGTGAGGAAGTACGCAGGAAGGTCATGCCACGTACTGTTAATCCTAGCCCTCCAGATGTTCGAGCCTATATTGCTCGTTCATCTTCTGAAGAAAAGTCTTACAAGGGCAAACGCCTTGATCTCAAATGTTAGCATTGCCATAATATTGGACACCAAATTAATCGTTGCTGGATTCTTCACCCAGAGATGAAACCCAAATTTTCCAAAGATCAGAAGGGCGGAGGATATCAAAAACGAGTCCCTGATCATAAGGCTCATTTGGCTACACACTCCACTGAATCTTTTTCTTCTAATCCTGTTGTTTTACTTAATGATTTCGCAAATTATTTACAAAACAGGCATGGTCAGGGAGCTATCCAAGGAGGAGCTGTTAATCAAGAAAAAGACCGATCAGCTGCATTTGTTAGTCATTTTGCTGATTTTTTAGCTGATGCAAATTCTGACACTAGCCAAGGTATTCAGATTGCTTTTTTGACTGCATTAGAAGTTGGTAGTTTGCATGATGTATGGGTTATTGATTCTGGTGCCACAGATCACATGTCAAATAAATTAACCCATTTTTATGATTTTCGTTCCTTTTCTACACCTTCCTTCGTCTCTGTAGCAAATGGGAAAGGTGCTCCTGTAAAGGGTAAGGGCAAAATTAAGCTTGTTTCAGATACTATAGAGTCTGATGTTCTGTATGTTCCTTCCTTTCCATTTCAGTTGCTTTCTGTTCGTAAACTGACTTCCTCGCTCAATTGTGAAGTTATATTTACTCCTTACAAGGTCATCTTTCAGGACCTCGTCACCAAGGCGATGATTGGTGAAGGATTTCATTTGCATGGACTCTATTACTTCTCTCCTAATTCTCGGGTTACCAAGGGATTCCAGGTTGTTTCTTCTCCCATTTCTGAGCATCTTTTATGACATCGTCGTCTTGCACATCCCTCAAATGATGTTCTTAGCAAAATAAATAGGGTTCTACCTAAAGGAACTCTTGATTGTGATATATGCCATTTTTCTAAGTCCTCTAGGCTTCCTTTTAATTCATCTTTGTCCCGTACTACTCAGCCATTTGAAATTGTACATTCAGATGTTTGGGGACCTTTTTCCTCATCTCTAGATGAATTTAAATATTTTGTAACCTTTATTGATGATTTCTCTAGGGTTACTTGGGTGTACTTATTGAAATCAAAAAGTGAAGTATTTGAGTTCTTTAAAGATTTTCACATATTGGTTACTACCCAATTTTCAGCTCATATTAAAATTCTTCGATTTGACAATGGCACAGAATACATGTCTCATACCATGACAAACTATTTGATTTCTAACGGAATATTGCATCAGACTAGTTGTGTTAATACACCTCAACAAAATGGGATTGCCGAACGGAAAAATCGTGATTTGCTTGAGAAAACTCGAGCCATAATGCTTCAGATGAATGTCCCAAAACATTTTTGGTCTCATGGAGTTCTTACTGCAACCTATCTTGTAAATCGTTTACCCAGTCGAGTGCTAGATTTTAAATGTCCTCTTGAAGTATTGCAGGACAAAGCTCCAGATTTGTCTCATCTCAAAATTTTTGGATGCACTTGCTTTGTGCATATCTCAACTGCTCACCGTGACAAGCTTGACCCTCGAGCTGTTAAGTGCATATTCCTTGGTTATTCTCAAACACAAAAGGGGTACAAATGTTATGACTCTCTCTCCAAGAAATTATATGTGACTAGAGACGTCCGCTTTGTTGAACAAATTCCATATTTTGTCGCCTCTAGTCAGGGGGAGAAGCTGTCTGAACTATTTCCCTTACCTAGCATTGATTCTGGTCATCAACCTACTCAAGATTTACTTCCTAACCAAGCTACCTCAGCTCAGGATACCACTGACCACTGTGATGATCACATGGATATCTCTGTTGCTCCTTCCAAGGAAACTATTATAGAATCACCCGAGCAAGAATTTTCCTATGCACAAGGTGAACCAATATCTCTCCGACGTAATCCTCTACGGACGCGTCACCCTCCAGCAAAGTTGGCAGATTATGTTGCTAATACAGTCAGGTACCCTATCACTAATTTTATGTCATATCAGCGACTATCACCTTTGCATACAGCTTTCCTTACAGCTATATCAAACGTTCATGAGCCAAAGAACTTTCAAGAAGCCAAATCTCAGGCTGTCTGGCAGAAAGCTATGCATGAAGAATTAACTGCTCTTGCCGAGAACAAAACTTGGACTATAGTGCCTCTTCCTCCGGGTAAACATGCAGTTGGTAGTCGTTGGGTGTTTAAAACGAAATTCAACTCTGATGGTTCTCTTGATAGGCATAAAGCACGCCTTGTTGCTCAAGGCTTTACTCAGAAATTTGGTGTCGATTACAAGGAAACTTTTGCTCCCGTCGCCAAGATGACCACGGTACGAGTTCTTTTATCTGTGGCTATCAATAACGGGTGGTCCTTGTTTCAGATGGACGTCAAAAATGCATTCTTGCATGGTGATCTCGAGGAAGAAGTGTTTATGAATCTTCCTCCCGGGCATCCTCAAAGTGAAAATCCCAATTTGGTCTGTCAACTCCATAAATCAATTTATGGTTTGAAACAAAGTCCCCGTGCATGGCATGCCAAGTTGAGCACTGCTCTTGAAGCTCTTGGTTTTAGCAGAAGCTCAGGTGATTCGTCTCTCTATGTCCGGCTTGGTTCAGTTGACAAACTTGTGGTATTAATTTACGTGGATGATCTAATTATTACCGGGAATAACACTGATTCTATAGCTCAACTGAAAACAAAACTTCAGCATCAATTTCCAATCAAAGATCTTGGTTCATTGAAGTACTTTCTTGGGATTGAAATGGCAGCTTCCAGCAAAGGGCTATTCCTTAACCAGCGTAAATACATTGTAGATTTACTTCAAGATGCTGAGATGTTACACACCAAACCTGCTGCTACTCCTCTCGATAGCAAATTGAGGCTTGATTCTACAGGAAAAGCCCTAGACTCACCAAGTTATTATCAGAAGCTTGTGGGAAAGCTCATCTACTTGACTATCACGCGACCGGATATTACGTTTGCAGTTAGTCTTGTTAGTCAACATATGCACGCTCCAACCATTCAACATCTAGGCATGATAAAACGCATCCTGCGGTATCTGAAAGGAACGATTGGTCGTGGAATAGTCATGACCCGTAATGGTCACACTAATATTATGGGATATACCGATTCCGATTGGGCTGGTAATGCACTTGATCGTCGTTCTACTACTGGCTATTGTATGTTTGTTGGTGGTAATTTGGTGTCTTGGAAAAGTAAAAAACAACATGTGGTCGCTCGATCTAGCGCTGAAGCTGAGTATCGTGCGATGGCCTCCGCAGCATGTGAGCTCGTATGGCTTAATCGTCTTCTTATTGATCTGGGCTGTCCTAGCTCCATTCCTATGAAACTTTTTTGTGATAATCAGGCCGCTATGCACATTGCTTCTAATCCCGTGTTCCATGAAAGAACCAAACACATTGAAGTGGATTGTCACTACATTCGTCAACAAGTTCAATCTAAATTAATTGACACTCAATATGTGCGTTCTAATGACCAACTGGCTGATGTGTTCACAAAAGTGTTGCCGACCACTCAGTTCCACAGGCTTTTGAGCAAGCTTGGATCCATCAATCCTTTGGATCCAACTTGAGGGGGAGTATTGGAGCATAGAAGAATATTATGTGTATATATTGCCATGCTAAATTAGTGGAAGTAATTAGAGATGATTCCTGTATAGGCTTAATTTTAGGAACTGATGATTGTAGATCCATATTCCTAGGCTAATTATGTGTGATAGAGATTGACTCAATAACTGGAGATATCTCTCTATATATACTTGTGATATGTATGAAATCTATACAATAAGAAATTATTTCTTTTTCCAATTTCTTCAAACTCAAACACACAATCTTAACTTACTTAAAAGTGTTTAAATATGACGAGGCACCAGAATTATCTACGTATGTTGAATCGTATCAAGCTCGACCTATATTTAAATATATATATATACAACTTAGTCTCCATTGGACTTTGGCCAGGGCAAGGGGTAACCCAAACCACCTCAAAAGCAAGGGGTAATTACAAATTTATACATTGCACTTTATAGTTAGTACATAGAATTTTTTTTTCTAAAAGTCATTAAAAATTATTATTATTTTGATTAGTTCTCAATTTTGTAGGATTTTAAAAAGTCTGAATTGAATATTGTACGACTTTTAAAGATTTTTTGAAAGTACTTAAAAGTCTATATTGAATGTGTTGATTCAACCTCCAATGTTAGAGAACTTCCAAAAAATCGATGTGGCAAAAGAGATAAAATAATTGAGGAGAGAGACAGTGGAAAGAGGAAAGAAAAAGAAAAATAGATGAGAAAGATATACACAATTTAATGAAAAAAATACGTGGAAGACTCTCTTATAGGATGTTTAAAATTGGATAGCTTGTTGGGCGGTCTTCTACAATAAATATTATCACATGAGTTTTGTTCCCTCCACCTTATCGCTACATCAGCTAGACATTCAAAATAGGAAGTAGCATTAGAGATGGTCAAATGTTAATTGAGTCAAATTTATTTCTCCAATAGATATGTTAGTATGTTAGCTAAGAATGTTTAATTAATTAGTTTGCTAACTTTAGTTAGCTGACGTGATATTTTCTTAATTTTTGTTTTTGTTTTTTATTGTTCCAATCCAATCCCATATATATACATTGGGAATGTTAAATAGAAGGTTGAGTAGTTAAATTTGACTAGTTCAGTCTGATAATAAAACACTAATTAAATTTAATATGTAGATATGTCAATTAATATTATCTCCTAATTTCATCATAGTTTTGATTAATACTTATTTGAATTATTCTTTTCATTGGGAACTCAGATACACAATCTTAACTTATATAAAAAGTGTCTAAATTTGTTGAGACACCCATATTTGAAGTAGTCTAACACGTAAAAATATGGTCTACCTTTACACTTAGATTGTGCCATGCTCGACCTGTATTGAAAAAAAGTTATATAAAACATAGTCCCCATCAGACCGTGACCATGGCAGGGGATAACTCGAACCACTTCAAAATCAAGTGACGTCGACCTAACCAACTTGGTTGTGTAATTCATCCACGTAGAGGCCCATCCACAAGATCAAGTAAGCAATCCACACATAGTTGCATGTGACAAATAAAGGTTTGTTGTTATTGTTAAGGTCAATAATTAAATGGCGGCCACCAACTACCCTGAAACTGACTTTCTTCCTTCTAACTCCATTTGCGACCAAATACTTCCTTCAAATACATATAAAAGTCTTTTGCGTGTCGTTAAAATTCTTTCGATTATCATATCACTGAAAATGTCCTAAATTAGATGCATAAATACAATTTAGTAAGATTACAATTCACTAAAATATGAAATAAGAATCAATATTTAAACAATTTCTTTTAATAAGATTGATCTTTTATTATTAAAATTTAAGATTCAATATTGCATCAGAACTCAAAAAGATCGAATGAACCATTCGATAAGTATAAAGCTCGAACGAACGATTGAATTCTATAATTGACATTCTCAAACGAACTAGTATCTGAAGTGACATCTTGACAATAAAACTCCCAAATAATAATCAACATATAAAGTCTTGAATTACCATTTTTAAGACGAACTCCAAGGTATATAACATGGATGATTGACTTTGCACAATGGTTTTCAATTCTTTATCTTTTGCTACTCGACTGCATATGTTGGGTTAAATATCTCAATTGGCATTGAATTTTATCAAATATTTCAAGTTGTCATTTAATTTTAAAAGTTTTTCGAGTTATCACTCAACTTTCTCAAAATGTTCTCAATTGCCATTGAACTTCAAAAGTTTCTAGAGTTGTTATTGAACTTATCAATATTATCATATATGTCACTCGTCGATTTAAAAATTAATGGCATTGATGACATAGCATGCTTTTGACATTAGTGTATGCCACGTCACAAAAATGCAAGTAACGTACGTTTTTAAAACGACAAGCGACAGAGTGACGAATGAGATAACATTTTGATAAGTTCAATAATAAATTGAAAAACTTTTAAAGTTCTATGATAACTAGGAAACATTTGAAGAAATTTAATGACAATACGAAAACTTTGAAAGTTCAATAGAAATAAAAGTAATATTTAAAAAATTCAGCAACTAAAATATTTAACCCATATATATTCAATGGACTCAGATATCAGCCCCGTTCTCCTGCCCACAGTGGGCAAGAATTATCTTGCCCACTGCCTACATGGCATGCCCCGTCAGCAAATATTGACCAAGTAAAAATAACACATGTCAGCAAAAAAATTTACAATTCACCTCCCCCATCTTCTCCTCTCCTCATTCTCTCCCCCGTCTCCTCTCCCCCAAAATCTGCCCTAAATCCCCCCACCCATCTGCCCTAAATCCCCCCACCCACCAACCACCACCACTTTCAGATATCACCCACCCCACTCAACACCACACCGACGACCCACTCAACACCACTCAACACCACACCGGCGACCCACTCAACACCACACCGGCGACTCAGGAGCAAGAGCACCACACCACACCGGCGACTCTTTCTCTCTCTCTCTCTCTCCACCAGCGCCAGCAATCATTTCTCTCTCCTCTTCTCAAGTTTTTGTTTTCTTGTTTGATGTTGGAGGCGATGGTGGTTTCCGGTGTTTGTTGGTGCTTTGACAGAGAGCGGAGGAGTTGGCCGCTTTCTTGTCTGATGTTGGAGGCGATGGTGGTTGTCCGGCGTTTGTCGGCGCGGTGACAGAGAGCGGGAGAGTTGGAGGCGATGGTGGTTGTTAAGCGCGGTGGTTGTCCGGCCGCGGTGGAGATTTAAGGGTTTGTTAATGGTGAATTTTTGTTGAAATGGGTTTGCTGAAATGGTGGTTGGTGATTTAAGGGAGGAGATGGGAGTGGTGAATTGTTGATCCGGCGAGGTAGAAGGTGGTGGTGGGTCCGGCGAGGTAGAAGGTAGTGGTGGGTCCGGCGAGTTAGGGCAGATGATTCGGGGGAGAGAATGAGGAGAGGAGAAGATGGGGGAGGTGAATTGTAAATTTTTTTGCTGACATGTGTTATTTTTACTTGGTCAATATTTGCTGACGGGGCATGCCACGTAGGCAGTGGGCAAGATAATTCTTGCCCACTGTGAGCAGGAGAACGGGGCTGCTCAGATATAAGACCATGAAGTTGTAATCAAATTAACATAAGATGGTGTCATTTGGTCGTTACTTTGACCCCCCCCCCCCACCCCCCCCCCCCCTCTCAAATTATGGTATCTGCTCAACCACTTGGAGAGTTGGCTCATAATTAAATGATTTTAATCCTCAATTTTTTTATTTTTTATTTTTTATGTTCATGTCTTGTGGAGATGCTATATTATAAATTAATAAAATTCGATCTAATATATCGTAATAAATTAATTATGTATTGGTTAATTGTATTTCAAACATAGAAAAAATACCTTGAATAGACTTTAAGTGGGTGATATTATATATCTCTCTACCACGGGAGCTTCTTGTTTTATATATATTAGTGAAATGCATTTTAATTAAATATTCATAGTATAGTCATTGTTAGAGAATTTCTTAATTATTGTTTCGCTTATGAAAGATTAAGTAAATGATGTATTAAAATTTGTTTAGAAAAATACGTATTATTTAAGAGTGAACGATATAGCTTCAATTGATCTTTAACAAGAACATTCTTCATTTTTAAATAATGTGATGAATGATGTGTATTTCACTAACAGTATTGATCTCATAACATTATTCTGTTGCTTTACTTATTCTATATTTCTCCTCATTATGACTCGACTTTATAAATTATTTCAAATTTTTAATTTAATTTTGTTCATTCTATTGTATCAGATATTCAAAAAAGTTTAAATCACACGAGTGTCATGAAATATACATAAGATTAGTTGTGAACTTGCGGTAATAAATAGTAAAAATACTTATTATAGATTAGCATAAGTTGTTAATTAGTGATTTCATTTTCTTAATATGTTGGACAGGTTGCACTCAATGTAAACCTTTAGAGTAGTACTCTCTCTCTTTTTGCATAGTGCAAGAATTTTGAGCTTGTGGGTAAACCTTCTAGACTTAATTGTAATTCGATTCAGTAATCACATGAAGAAATGACTTAGAAGTATGTATTTTTTGTAATCTTGATTATAGTGTTGCTAATTTTATATAAGTAATTAATTAAAGGAAAGTTGTTTCGATTACAAATGTGTGTGTGTGTGTGTGTGTGTGTGGAGTCGAATCTTGTTCTATTGATTTAAGTTATTAGTTATTTGGGTAGCTTTAATTTGAAGAAAAACAAAAACAAGATTTGATTGGGTACTCAAAATAATTAATATATCTGCAAAAATTTTAGACGATTTTTCAAAAAACATGACTAAAATCGAAATGAAGACAAACAAAACGAACAAAGGAAGACTAAAAAAATGGAAAAACGTTGGAAAAATGATATTGAAAAAAAAAATGAAAGGCGGTAGGAAATTCGGGAAAAGTCAAAAAATAAAAAATAACAAAAATAAACAATAGTTAGACATGTATTCCTAGAGACAATGCCTACCCTACCTCTTTTAATATATAGGGATTATAATATAAAAAATCAATTAAATAGACTTCAAGTGGGTGATATTATTTCTTCGAACAAGAACTTCTTGTTTTGTACAAATTATATAAAACTAAGAGAGTGTCATTCAAGGTCAGTACAGTTTGCCGACACTTTGTTTACCAGGGCCATCAAACAACTTCATCGTTACCAAACGGAATTGCTACAACTTAATCATTACAAAACGGAATTACTAACGGAATTTTTCATCTTGCAGGAATAAAATTAAATATTAATAAAGAAAAATATATCGGTAATGATAAATAAAAAATAAAAATCTTAAATTATCAAAGTAATATTTTGTCGATAATTAATTTTGAAAGAAAAAAATTGAAGAATGAACAAACTTGTGTACAACATCTGCAAGATTTGTATCAGGAATCTACAAAAATATGAAAATTACATTCAAAGAGGAAGAAGTTGGATTAAGCCCAGCTCGGATAATGGATTATGGACTTTTACATCAAATAACATTCACACATCGGTGATATTGGTAATTGTTGAAAGTGAGAGCATTGTTGTTCATAATTCTGTCTGCATAATCGATAGATATTGATTTCTATCATAATCACTTGTGGTACGTAATACTTTCGGTGATCTCCTATAGAATTGTCGTCAGTTATTATTTGTCTTTTTTTTTTTTTTTTTTGAAAGGTTCTTAAAGATTTGGCGTAAGAGCACCAAGTTGCTTGAGTCGTCTCTGCTTTAACCATAAATTAACGTAATTCTATTAAAATTTAACTTAATAATAGGTATAAACATTGCTATACAAAAAATTGGCAAGTGATTAGAATCGAATTATTGTTAAATAATTTTTCAAAAATTAAAGGATGAATTCAAGGGCGGTCACTATTTTGGCATTTATGGATTTTAAAGTCATATGGTCAAAACTTAATTCAATTAAAGTCACATTTTAGAGTTAAAAGAGCAACATATCCTTAATTGTAAAAAAAATGCTAATTTAATTATACTGTTTTATTGTGATACTGTTATATTGTTTTAGAGTTAAAAGAGCAACATTTATGATATTGTTTTATTTAGATAATGTACATTGATATATTTATACATGCTTTTATATTTGATACTATTTTATTATGACAATGTTTCAACCTATGATACTGTTTTAATATATGATAATGTTATTGAATGCAAACAATATCAATAGTCTTATACTACTAATAGAACATTTTAAGAATAATATAATTACTTCAATTAGTAAAATATCTATAATACTATTATAATACTATTTTAATTTATGATAATGTTATTGAATGCAAACAGTATCAATTGTCTTATACTACTAATAGAATATTTTAAGAATAATATAATTACTTCAATTAGTAAAATATCTATAATACTATTATAATACTATTTTAATTTATGATAATGTTATTGAATGCAAACAGTATCAATGGTCTTGTATTACTAATGAAGTATTTTAATAATAATATAATTACCTCAACCAGTAAAATAGATCTATAATACTGTTTCATTTAGATAAAGTGATATGGCATACTTATACCATATTTTTATCTTTGATACTGTTTTATTATGATAATGTTTCAACCTATGATACTATTATTTTATTGGGTTGTAGTTTGTGTATGTGATACTGTTTTATGAAGATATTTTTATGTATGATACTAATATATTAAGATACATTTATCTGTGATATTGTATTAGTATGTATGAAATGTTTTGACAAGAAAAATTAAAGATTGTTATTTTAAGTTAATGAGACGACTTCAAACGGGTAAAATTCATCGGACGCAGTAACGAATCTATTGTCTTGACCGGCTCGTTAAGACCATTCCGAAAACATATTATAATAAAAATTCTGAGCACGTATGCGAATTCTATACCATTTCTGTTATGATAATATTTTGTGATATTATTTTGTATAATACAGTATCGAATAACACACATGACTAGCAACACAAAAAAATAATCTAATGATCAACTTAATACAATATCAAGCTATACTCTGTTAATGGTATTGAATCAATATATTTCACTTCCCTATATTTTTCCCAATTCAATCAAATAGTAGAGCATTATCACTAATCTTTGTTCCATATCTTTATTATTCATAATCTTTTTCACATACAATTCGATTCTTTTCAAAATTTAAATACTAACCACATGTGTATGTGAATCATGTGAATGTGTACAATCCAATGTCTGCCTCTGCCTCAATATCCACTGCCACCGTCGGCGAGACTAGAATTAAACCTTGAATGAATGTAATTTTGAACTTCTATTAATTTCTCTGCTTACAATTAGAAATTGGAATTCAACGAGAATAGAATATTTCCAACTAATTGGTTCACGTAAGAAATACTAGAGAACCAGAAAACAAGAAACTATAACCAGGTTTCTTATGGTAGACCTGCCCCAAAACTACCGGACCCGGACTTCACCGTGGGCGGATCACCTTCGATCACCTTCGCCGCACCAATACCAGGCCTCATACCATCAAATTTAGCCCCCCCATGCCAAAAAACAGCACCTAAATCGTGACGGACCTAGGTTTAGCCCCTACTGCCGCCGTGACCTTCTCCAGTGAACGCACAGCCACCGGACGGTCACCGGTCGACTCGTCATGTCCAAGTGACCGATGAAAGTTTGTAGATGTAGAAGAAGATGCCAAAGTTTGTAGAGGGTAATTTTAGAATTAATCTAAAATATTGCTGAAATATGACTTAATCACAATTTTAAAAAATATCTTAACCTAATTTAAAACAAGTCATATACAAATGACTTATAAGTAATTTTCCCAAAATTAAATATTAAATTTATAATTTCTTATAAAAATCAAAATTTTATTTTGTGTTTCACCGTCTACATTTCATGCAATCATTAGTCTTCTCCTAGTCTCTCCTCCCATCACCATTGCTCCCTCACTTTTTCTTCTTACCTTTCTCCCACGACAAAATTTTCCTAGTCTCTCCTCCCATCACCATTGCTCCCTCACTTTTTCTTCTTACCTATGTCCCACGACAAAATTTTTCCTCAAAAATGAAAATATGAATAACTGTGCACCCCATACTAAGAAGACAAATAAATAATATTATTTAAAAATAGACTTGAAAGTTTGAAAACGTCATTTATTTTGATCTAAAGCAGTGTAAACGTGTTAATGAATATTTGAGAATTTCTTGTTCTGGAACTCAATAGTTTTTTATTTTTTTATTTATTTTTATTATGACTCAGGTTTTAAGTTTTGCCTGACTAATTTTGAGAAGTAGCGACCTTCCCCCTAGTTCGCCATCCAAGTAAATTTGGATGTAGTCACAGCTTATACACACTTGGATTGGACATTTGACGATTCTCTTTTCTGTGGTAGCCTTCCAACATAGTTGTTGCCTTTCAGGTACTGCAGAGATTCGAACTCTCGATCTTCTGTAAAAAACTTTCCTACTTTACTAGTGCACCATCTTCATGGGATCTACTCAATAGTTTTTTAATTGTATGGAAAGTGAATGCAGAAAAATCAGCAAATTTTAATTGCATAATAATTAAATTCCACCGATAAAGTGGCTTGACAGTTGACATCTTAAATAAATATATATATCAATTATTAATGTGGAAAAGCTCTTGCAAAATCAGCCAGACATATGCAAGTACTGTTAGGTGCATGACAAGATACCATGATATTTTGTTACAATAATTTAAATAATTTTTTATTTTTTATTTTTATAAGCAAAATATTTATCATTCCCTTGTTAACTTATTCTATATACTGTTTTTTACCCACCTTAGAAGGCACACCCATAAGGTTGTGATGACTCGTTCTTTATATCATCGAAGTTTGAATTATACTTTAATTTTATACGAATGTGTATTAATATGAGTAAAAAAAAAAGGTCATGTCTACAAGTAAAAGTGTCTAATTAAGAGAGCAAATTTTTTGATGAGTTGTTATGTGTGTTATCTTTGAATTACAAAGTTGGTCTTTTATTTATAGACGAGTACGACGATATGACAGTGATTTAGTTAGCACTCGTACCAACTACGTCGGCCACTCAATCCGTCTAGTGGTACATCCACAGTCCAACATCAATTACTTATCTTTGATTACATGATTAACATGCTTCTTACTCGGTTATGTGAATAACACGATTGATAAAGCATATCCACTCAATACATCCAGAATCACTTTAAAATCCACACAGTGCTTTTGAAAATGTTCATAGCAGCACAAATTGACTTATAGCATGTAGAGATGTCAAGATGTGCGAGCCGACTAAACCGACATCGGTCCATAATCGCGGGACGGTCCGTAAACCTGGCGGGCGGTTCACAAACTGGATGACATTGAACCGTCGACCCGAGCAGTTCAACATCAAAAGCTGGCCCGTATAATAATAAAAAATAAAAAAATAAAAAAATGACAGCTCTCTACCATAAGTGACATGACAACCGCTCAACGACTGTTTTGACCAAAATCTTTAAAGCTGCATGTCTAATTGCTGGCATGCAGCTTGGGGTGGGGGGGAATAGAAAATGAATAAAAAATTTAATTAAAAAAATGTGCAAGTGTGTTGTCATTGTTATTTATTTTTTATTTAGTAATTCAACATATTTTTTGTTATAAATGTAAACGTTTTTTTTTTTTTTGAAGTAAAATAACTAAGTAATTTTTTTTAAGTAATCTAAAAAAAAATAATTTTTTTTTTTCATACGGGCCAAACCGCGGCCCACATGGGCTCGACCCGGATGGGCCAACGAGTAGGCTGGGTTCACGTTCAATTTTCGTGGGTTGACTTGACCGAGTCCGCAACCCACCGCGGCATGGACTTTTTCTAGTGTGGGTCGTCACTAGACTTTTGGCATGCCTTGCCCGAATTGACACCTCTAATAGCATGTGAGACTTGTTTAATGTATAGTAGTCTCCCATTTGCAATATTGTAGGTTCTTTTATTTCGAGCTTATTCAGTTTAGTTTTTGAGTAAAAAATTGAGTTTTTTGTTTGACATTTTTGATTTTTTAAAGTTTTTGAATGTGAAATGACTATTTTATTTTTAATCAAAACAATACCATTTCAAAATAGTAAAGACAATATAGTCATTTCACCTTAAAAAACTTTAAAAAATCAAAGTTATCAATCCAAAAAAAATCATTTTTTGTCCAAAATCTAAATGAACAAGCTCGAACAATTTGATTTGTATAGCATTGTATTGCATTTACATGAATTGATATAAATATAAATCATCATGAAATGCCAAATAGTAATTAAAATATAATTATATATTCAATAACTTCATTATAATAGAATGAAAATTCAGCTAACCACTTAAATCGAACATACTTTGGACCTTATTATAGAGTTTGCTTTTCTTTTTATTTTCTCTATATAAAAAATATTAAGATAATTTTTTTTTTGGTTTTAGAAAAAAAAAAAAAAAGGAACCAAAAACCGTATGACAAATATATACAACTCTCATATTGAAATTAACTATTTTAAATTGTACATCGTTTATTTGATTTTAATATTTTTTTCATATTATTATTACTTAGACTAGGATCAAGCCAAATCTACGGTCAAGAAAAACCGAGTAAACTAAATAAGTTCCCAAATATAAATCATTTCTGCATGAAGACTCAACAGAAGTGAATAAATTAAGTGGTCCAGTGCCACCTATAGTGGCGATCGCCACTAATTATGTATAACATTATTCATATGCACACAACTTAGATGCATTAAGAAATTTAAAGCTACACAATTTACGCCGTGAATTTAGCTCTTGTACAACATGGTAGAATATGTACCAGTGCTATTGTTGGTACCTAAAAGAGTATTGTATGTTGTACTATCTTGTACAAAGGGTTTTACATATGGTATGGGTTACTTGCAATATTTATTTATCATTTAATTTGATCTAATTTATCTTATCAAATATATCACATTTATTTTTTCTTTATTCCTCTATTTTATAGTCTCATCTTCCTTAGTGGAGCCAAAATAGGCGGAGAGTCCAAGCCCCAGTCTGTTGAAATATCAGATTGAAACCAACTCAATCGCTTTGGATCGTGCCGAGCTAGATTTTCAACCAAGCAATTCATGAGACCAGTCCAATCAGCTCAATTTATTTAAAATATTGTATTATTACAATAATTTTTATTTGTAAATTGCTTATTTATATTTCACAAACATTTTTTACTATGTAATTTACATATATGCTATAGTTTTTTTTCAATCATAGATTGAAAATGATGGTTAGCCAAGTTTAACATGGCTAGCCCGCAATATTGACGGGTTTATAGTTAGAACTGTCAAAAATTTTGAAAATGATTTGAATTAGACTCAGACCATATTATCTTGGTATGGTCTACATGCTGATGAATCAATTCTAATCAACCCACTCATTTTAACACTTTTATCTTAATACACAAATTTATAATCGATTGCTTGAGCCTCTTAAATACAATATCATGCTAATGTATTCTTATTCGTTTCACATCCAATGCATATAGTCTCATATCATAGATTTTACATATTTGAATGCTCTTTCGCAACTTATTTAATATAATTTTTTATTTATAATTGTCATATATTTTATATTTATAACGTAATATTATTTCCATAAATCAATATATACAATATTTTTACTCTAAGAACTCGCTACTTCAACTTATACGACATCTCTAATTTATGAAATGAGTGAGCATAAAAGGATTACTCGCATTATCGCCAATTATCCATGACCATGATCATTAGTAGTAGTTTATAGTAATAATTAAGTCAAAAACCCATGGTTACGTTTAGATGCTAATCAAAATTCAGATGAAATTCAAAATTAATTAGTCGTGGCACCCTATATTTCTGACACGTATCTATCGTGGATGCCAGATAAGTCATGGCGTTACGGAAATTAAAATCGGATATTAAATAACTTCACCAAACTGTAATAACTCCACAGCACCACAACTCTCTCTCTCTCTCTCTCACACACACACACACACACACACACACACACACACAAGAAAGAAGAAAATTTCATAGGATGTTACCCACTTAGAGGGTTTATTTTATATTGGTCACCAAAGTTTAGTTCGTTTTAATTTGATCACTCAATTTACAATTTTAATTTCATTTAGTTTGTAACCATGACCTGAATCAATAGTCAATTCCTGGCTGACTAAATGCATGATTCGACACTTGTTTTCTACTTACTTAGAACTTGTTTGGCTCAACTTATATTATAATTTAAACTAATCAAGTTAATTAAATATTTTTTAGTAAGACCCATAAATTATTACCCCACATATTTCGTAGAATCCATAACTTATAAACACTTAAAAAATAATTTCATTACTACCAAACATGTACTTAGTAGTTGATTTACCAAATAAATTGAAACGGAATCGCACAAGACAAATTTAAGTGTCTTAAATTCACTCATTTGAGTTTTTTTGTTATTGGCAAAAACTAAGCATGATTGAAACTGAAATAAAAATATAAGTTGAGTGATCGACACGAAACAAATTGAAACTGAGTGACCCACGTGAACGGACCCGTAACCTGATTGATCTCAAATGAAATTTTCCCCAAAAGAAAGTAAAATAGAGGTTGGCGAACACGTTTCTTCGAGTCCGAACAAAGCCATAAAATCATATTCATTTGCCTATAAAACGCGCCAACTATCCCTCAAAAATCTCGTGAACACACAGAAAGCAAGCATACTTGTAGAGAGAACAAATTTTAATCCGTTTGAATTCTTGAATTCTGATAATCATCACAACCATTTTTTAATCAGTGCTAAAAGATGGTGATGATTAATCAGTATATTTTGGGTTGGTTTCTTGCTTCTTTATTTGGGTTTGTTTTGTTGGACAACTTGATAGGAAAGTTAAAGAAGAACAAAGGTTCAAAGATCATACGTAAAGATCAATGCATTAAGACCTGCGATGACGGAGTTCAACGGAAGGCAGTCGACGGCGGAAGTACGGACGTAATTATTGTCGGTGCTGGCGTTGCTGGGGCTGCTTTGGCCTATACACTTGGAAAAGTAAGGAAATTAATCCTGATTTTGTGCAATCTTATCTCTATTTTTTAGCCCGTCATATGTGCATGATTGCATGTTTTAAGAACAATTTCTGGTTGCTGAAGAAGGCTATTTCAATTTATTAATTCTCTTTGATTTCTAGGGCTTGTGTATATTGAAACATTATTTAGTGTTTCTATGGAGTGAAAGAAATTTTTGAAGATATAACGTGGTTTGAATGGATTCGTATAAAAAATTATTGAAAAGTTATTTTCTGTGAATTAGTAAAATAAATGGATTCCTTAACTAATACCTATTACTTTCATTTTCCTGCATTTTATCATCCAAAAATGCAATTAAATCCTTCTGTAAATGTTATTTTTTCTATTAGTTGTACATATCTACTTAGACAGTAATTATACTGTTGAGTTCATGAATTGCCATAAATCCTGTTATTGCTAGCTTTAGGCTCTAAGAATTTTGTGCCTTCAATTCTTCTGGTTAAGATCCCTCTATTTTAAGCAAACCAAAAGTTGATTTGCTTGCAAGTGTTCATCAACTAAAGCGTGGAAGATTCATGTAACTGAAAAGGCTCCTTGATGTGATTTTGTGGATTGTGCAAACCATCGTCATTTATTAAAACTTTTTACTACGGCTCGAACCGTCAAGGAAAATTTCCATGACACTTGATACTACAATGGTTTTTAGGGAAGCCTAATTGTGGGGGTGTGCACTTTCAACGTGTTAAACCACCTCATCTAACAGCTTAAGCTATTAGAGAGGTAACATATTTGTTTATTTAAATTTGATCTTCAACTTGCCTCCTCAAGTGCACGCTATGTACAATTTTTATACATATATGATGGAAAATCGAATTCAGCTTTTTTCGGTCTGTAATACGATGTTAAACTTTATCTCTTGTATCAACTTGCTACTAAGTTGAACCACCTCGTCTAATAGCTTAAGCTTTTAGAGAGGAAACACATTTATTTATTTAAATTTGGTCTGTAACAAGCAACCTTATAACAACTTGCTGCTAACTGTAGGAGGGACGACGAGTTCATGTTATAGAAAGAGATTTAACCGAGCCAGATCGGATTGTTGGTGAACTTCTACAGCCTGGAGGCTATTTGAAATTAATTGAGTTAGGTCTTGAAGGTAGGCGATGCGGTTGACAACATCAGCACGTTGAATTATAGGGCTCTCTCTGTCCATTCAAGATGTTGACATAATTTTATCGCTTGCATGTGATTGCAGATTGTTTGCAAGATATTGATGCTCAACGAGTGTTCGGATATGCCCTTTACTTGGATGGTAAAAACACTAAGATGTCTTATCCACTGGAGAAATTCAATTCAGATGTCTCAGGAAGAAGTTTTCATAATGGCCGTTTCATACAAAGGATGAGAGAAAAGGCTTCAACCCTTCCAAAGTATAATTTCTCTACTTTGAAATAGTTCTTCTATGTGACATTATTGAAATTACATAGTTCCAAGTGTTTCTTTAAATTACTTGAAATTTGACTTTATGGGGTTGGTACACTTGACCATTGTATCAGATTGTTGTCCTTTTATGACTTTATTTTTGCATGAAAATAAATCAATAAAGTAAACTTTTCACTTCCACTCTTTCAAGCATAAATCCATGTATGGGAGTGCTTATAAGTACTTATAGTTGGTCAAACATCAATTTTATTCAGTAGGACCCACTGTTTATATAATCTACAAAATTTTTTTACCAAACAAGCACTTACTTATTGAATGACACGAAAAGACTAATTAGTGAAATTAATCCGATAATCCTTATAATTTCAAATTTTCGTTTTTTCAAAGAAAATTCAAAATTTTGTACTAATTGTCATCTGTACTCTTTTCTGGTTTAGTGTAAGACTGGAACAAGGAACGGTAACATCCTTACTTGAAGAAGAAGGGACAATCAAAGGAGTGCAATACAAGACTAAGAATGGCAAAGAAATGACTGCAAGTGCTCCTCTCACCATTGTATGCGATGGCTGTTTCTCAAACTTGAGACGCTCTCTTTGTACTCCAAAGGTGAATACTATGCCTTGTTACGCTTTGGTAAATATTACTATTTAGAGCATGTTTAGTAAGTAGTATTGGACATTAAAAATAGACGAAGTTTTTTATATTGTTAATCATATGTAGGTTTTTTTATCCTTTAAAGTTCCTTAGTTTTCTCTGAAGCTTAAATTTCCATGTACCATACATGTTTTATTGGATTTATGAACTTCTCATGTGTCCATTCTTCTTTCTTCTATACTTCTATAAGCAAAAGTCTATGTTAAATGTAGGTGGACGTCCCCTCGTATTTTGTTGGTTTGGTCCTGGAAAATTGTGACCTTCCATTTGCAAATCACGGGCATGTTGTTCTTGCGGACCCTTCGCCTATCTTATTTTATCCTATCAGCAGCACTGAAGTTCGTTGCTTGGTTGATGTCCCGGGACAAAAAGTGCCTTCCATTGCTAATGGTGAAATGGCCACATATTTGAAGACAGTGGTGGCTCCTCAGGTATTTTTAATTCACTCATTGAAGGAGTAATCTTTCTTCTGCTTATTTTCATTTAGTTACTTCTGTTGCTTATATTGCTCATTTTCTGGCTGAACAATAAATCTGTGTTTCAGATTCCTTGTCAGCTGTATGATGCATTTATAGCAGCAATTGACAAAGGAAACATAAAAACAATGCCAAACAGAAGTATGCCAGCAAATCCTCATCCCACTCCGGGTGCCCTTTTAATGGGAGATGCATTCAACATGCGACATCCTTTAACTGGGGGAGGAATGACTGTGGCTCTATCAGATATTGTTGTTCTCCGAGATCGTCTTCGACCAATACATGATCTAAATGATGCTGCTACCCTGACCAAGTATCTTGAATCGTTCTATACCCTTAGAAAGGTGAGTTATAGTTTGAACATTTCCGTTCTTCTAAATATCCTATTAAGACATTGATGAAAGCATTTGTCTTAAATTTAAGATTTTGGGGCTTCTAACTTATGAATTTGAATTTATTTTTTTGTAGCCTGTAGCATCTACTATAAATACATTGGCAGGTGCACTTTACAAAGTGTTTTGTGCATCACCTGACGAAGCAAGGAAAGAAATGCGCGATGCATGTTTTGACTACTTGAAACTTGGAGGCGTTTTTTCTAATGGCCCCGTGGCTTTACTTGCTGGTCTGAATCCGCGTCCTTTGAGCCTTGTGCTCCATTTCTTTGGAGTGGCTGTCTATGGCGTTGGCCGCTTATTTCTTCCATTTCCTACCCCAAAACGGATTTGGATAGGGGCTAGATTGCTTTTGGTGAGTGTCTTTGACCCACGTGACTATTAAATAACATAATACTAAAATTTTCTTCTATTCTACTGTTAATTATTGGTTAGTTTAGTAGGATGGACTTGGAAGAAAAAAATTTTTAAATGTTCATTCTATTGTCTAGTCACGTGCATAACTGACGACGTATTTTCTCTTTACAGTGCGCGTCTGGAATCATTTTTCCTATTATGAATGCCGAGGGATTAAGACAAATGTTCTTCCCTGCTACCGTTCCAGCCTACTACAGATCTGCCCCAGTTAATTAACTGAGGCATTAAACTCTGTTCTTCTTTAGTTGTTTCTTTTTGTGGATTACTGTGCTTTCCCCGAAATGTAAGTCAATAGATGGTCACCATTAGCATGAGAGAGAATACTGTAAAGCATTTTTTATAGATACGTAATTCTGGAAATAAATTGTTATCTCATTTTGTTTGTAAGATATGGCATTTGATGCTATCATAAAACAATTTATTATCTATTGCATCTTCTTCTCTGAATTTCTTGATTTTTTTGTTATGCTGCTGCATGATGATATGCTCTAAATATAGCAAAAGTACTTGGGCAGTTTAACTAGTTATTTTTTTCACTCGAGGCTTATGTTTATGATTGACTCGAAGATCGCCAGCGACGAATATTGCAACAAAAGCACGAGATACTATCTGAATATTTTTTTGTCACTCCATTTTGTTTGTTGACACGTCTACTGGTCCCTAATTTTGTAATTATTTTTGTTGAAATTGCATCACTCTTAAGAACCGTAGCCTCTTTTCATCATGATTATCAAGAATAAGACTTTTCGATATATTTCTAATCTTTGTTGTTATGGAAAAATGGCTAATATTTGTTTGTAATTCTATGCTTCCTTGCTTTAGCTTAGCTACTTTCCATTAAAAGGGAAAAAAAAAAATAGAGCCTAGTGGTTTGGTTTCTTGCTTTTAAAAGATTGTGAATACTTATCGAAGCGAATTCAGATGTTCTATACTAGAAAAAAAAAATTGGGCCAAGGGACTCAGCAAAAGAGAGTCCCCTTGTATATAAGTTATTTTTTCTTATTATTAAGTAAAAAATTTACATATTTTAATTGTAATTCTTATTTTACTATTTAGTAATTTACTTATTTTCAGTTTGATCAATTTTTTAAATTACTTATTTCAAACAAACTTATTTACTCGTAGTATAAGAGGAAATAAAAATGAAAAAAGAATAAAACTGGAATTACAGCTGTTGGCCATCAGGATTAAATGCTTAGTTGGCCCACTTTTTAATGCTTAAAGGTGTAACGAATTTGTTTGAGAGGGACTGCCTGCAAATTGTATTAAATTGAAAAAATTATATTTGCTCGCATGATTTTATTTGAAAAATTGTCCAAAAGAATAAAAAATGCGTGACCTGTGCTCTAATATTAATAATTATTGGACTAGAAATACTTCAGCATATATTTGATTATGGTAATAAACATAGACGAAGTCAAAAAAAATAAAGAAAAGACATTCTCGATCTTTGCTTGAGCAAGAATGTTTTTATTAGCCGTACTCGAAATACAATAAGAAATCTATAATAGTAAAAATATACTGATAATTATATGTCTTCTTCTCTTCCAAATGTGACGACAGCAGTGTTGGAGACCTGCAAAAGATGTTGGGGCTTTGTCCCCCGTTTCCACTCTGGCGTGAGAATTAGTATAGTATCAACTCAAAAATGCAGGATAACAATATTGAGTATATATGTTCTGTTTTTACTTGGAGGAATGATCTCCTATTTATAGAAATGACCCGTAGCTGTATCCACAATGGTCATTAATGGCGGTTGCCTTTTCATATTCTTCATAATTAGGATTTAACGTGGGACGTTTCGTCTTCTTCAACTGCTGGTGTTTCATATTCCCAATGGATGTGGGTGACTGTTGTTCTATCTACTGTAGGGGGGCATATGAGGACAATGAGGCCGGCAGACCGACGAGACGGGCAGATTACTTAAAACAGGCGTCCACAGGAGAGCAGCAGTCATTTACCAAAGTGTAATCATATTTATCATCATATACAAAACTTTTTAAATTTAGATTCAATTTTTGTTTAATGTCTATTTATATTTCTTACAACATTAATCACTCTTAAATTCAAGTGTTACTACTTCTGATAGTCTCGAAGACAAAGCCTTCCCACCTGTGTCAAATGTCTCTTGACCAGACTTCAAGTGTTGCTACTTGCTAAGTGCTAGTATAATTGTTGACAACATTTGCAATTCCAAAACCACATTCTCTTTTACAATTATTAAAATATGGAGAACTCTTTTACGATTAATTTGGAGTAGCAAGTAGCAACCAATGTATAATCAAATTCATTCCCGACAGTTGGGGGTAGAGGGGGGAAGGGTTGTTGTTTCTCAATTTTTTTTTCACTTTTTTTATAAATAAAAGTTACATAGAGCTCACGGTAATGTTTCAAATTTTGGTCATATTTTATGATTAATTATACAACTAAGATGAGTCAAATTGATTTCAAATAATATTAACGTCAAAAAATGGAAATCAAATTGATTTCCATTTTTTAACATGTCATTTTAAGGATTTTTAAATTCAATAGATACATTGCGAAGTTTGGCATAAATACTTTGAAATGGTACCAAGAACCTATATCGACGAGTAAAAAAAAATAGCCAAAAATAAACCGAAAAGGTGAACCAAAATGGGAATTAAGTGACCGTTTGATTTTACTAAAAATCAATTTTTTTGTAAATTTTGATAAAAGTTAATGAAATGTGTAGTTGAAAAGTTGATAGAAGTTGTGAGTCCCATAAAATATGTAGTTAAAATTAATTGTTGATTTTCACTTCAGTTTTTAACAAAATTTTAAGTAAAATCAAACAAGTCCTAAAAGATAAACTAGATTATTAAGTCTATTTATAGCAGTTATTTTTTACTTGTAATTTTTAACTCGCCATTTAATGAATTTTCAATTCTAAAGATGCATAGTGAAAATTTGCCATGAATACTTCGATCGACAACAATGATCTATCCTAACGAGTGAATAAATGTAGTCTGTAGATAATCTGAAAGAAATGACGTGAAAATGAGAATTAAAAAAAATATCTATAAAGTTACGAAGTATGTGACTATCTGATTTTTAGAGGCCCTTGTAGGTGCTCCCAATATATAGTGCGAAGTCAAATGAATTTGAGAGGTTGTAACTTACCGATTAGCCAATCATGTTATGCCAAATAAGCCAAATTATATGTTACATTTTAAAGAAAACGTTACAAATAATATGACTTTTTGATTTAACATTTTAATTCACATACAAGACAAAACATAAAGATACAACCGGCCGTTCCATCACTGATAATGTTATGCTAGCTTTTGAGGCACTTCACTGTATGAAAAAGAAGCAAAAAGGTAAACATGGCTTGGCTGCCCTGAAGATCGATATAAGCAAGGCATATGACCGTCTTGAATGGAATTTCTTGAAGCATATAATGACCCGTATGGGATTTCCTCAAAGATGGGTTGATTTGATTATTCTGTGTGTCTTTACGATTCGGTATCATGTGGCCCATGGGGGAGCAGAGATTGGTCCCATTATTCCCGAACGTGGCCTACGACAAGGCTGCCCTTTATCGCCTTATTTGTTCATTATATGCTCAGAAAGCTTGTCCAAACTTATCCAATCCAAGGAGACTATAGGTGCTATTCATGGTTGTCGAATTGCAAGGAATGCTCATTCTCTTACACATCTTTTCTTCGCAGATGATAGCATATTATTTTTTCGGGCCAACTTGAGGGAATGTGATGGAATAAAGGAAATACTGAACAAATATGAAAAAGAATCTAGCCAGTCAATAAACTACACAAATCCAATGTCTACTTCAGCCGTAATGTTGATCTAGCTCGCCAAGATGAAATTAGATCGGCCTTGGACATACAAGCTTTCCAAGGACATGAAAGATACCTCGGCTTGCCATCTATTATCGGGCGGAAAAAGAGGAAGGTATTTGCTTACATAAAAGACCGGGTGTGGCAACGTGTAAAAGGATGGAAAGAGAAATCTTTATCTAGAGCGGGCAAGGAAATTCTGCTAAAAACCGTTGCACAAGCTGTCCCTAATTATGCCATGAGTGTATTCTTGATCCCGACACAGCTGTGTGAGGAAATTAAAAGAATTATGAATAAGTTTTGGTGGCAATCACAACAAGGAAACAAGAGAGGAATAAACTGGACTTCTTGGGATAAATTATGTCATCCAAAATCCAAAGGGGGTATAGGATTCAAGAAGTTATATGAGACCAACGTTTCTCTACTTGGAAAACTTGGCTGGAAGCTTATTACTCAACCTTTGACCTTGGTTGCTCAAGTTTTAAAGCTCATTATTTCCCTTCTTCTACCTTCTTGGAAGCTAAAATTGGACACCATCCAAGCTACGTATGGAGAAGTATACTGGCTGCCCAACCTCTCTTGAAAGATGGTTGCAGATTCCATGTTGGAAGTGGCACAACTACCAGAATTTGGCGCGACCCTTGGCTGCCTAACCCAAACCATGGTTTCGTGACGTCAGACCCGGTTCCAGGCGCTAAGGAAACAACAGTAAATCAACTGTTTACACCAGGTGAAGATGAATGGGACTTTGATATTATTGTTGATCTCTTCAGCGAGGAAGAACAAAGAAAAATATTGAAAATCTCCTTGAGCTCGCGTGGAGGAGATGATCGGATTTATTGGATCCACGATAAGAAAGGACTCTATTCGGTTCGGAGTGGTTACAAGAGGCTGCTACTGGAATCATACCAGACCTATTCGAACACCGCGGATAGGTTTTGGCACACTAAATGGAACCTTAAAATCCTAGCAAAGGTGCGGAACTTCCTCAGGAGGGCATCGCAACAAGTTCTTCCTACAGCAGATCACTTAAGGGCCAAAAGAGTGGAAATTGATAAACACTGCCCAGTATGTCTGCAACACGACGAATCCATTTTACATATCTTGGTTCATTGCGTGTTCGCTCAAAGAGTTTGGGATGCAATGGGGATTAGTTCCTCTATTTCCTCGGTAGATCTTTTCAAAGATTGGCTGAACATTGTGCTAAGAAATAATAAACAAGACCAAGATCTCATTGGTATGACTTGCTGGGCCATTTGGACGAATCGAAATGAAGTGGTTTGGCAATCTCGTACATATTCTGTGTTGAAGGTCGTGGCAAATACAAAATCCTTTCTTTACCAGTGGCATGAAGTCCACCAACCAGCAACAACACTGCACCAAAATACACAGACGCTGGGTTCTGCCAAATGGTATCCTCCTGCATCAGGTTCTTTAAAAATCAATACTGACGCTGTAATTTTTGAGAACCAGAGAAGAGCCGGAATTGGACTTGTGATACGTGATGACATGGGCTCCTTTGTTGCGGCTAAAATTGCTCCAGTTAGGGGAATCACCGATCCACTTATTGCTGAAGTTTTGGGAGTTCGAGAGGCTTTATCTTGGCTAAAAGATCGATTTCCCGAGGTCCAAACCATTGAAATGGATGCTCTTTTAGTCTACAATGCTCTTCAGCAAAATAAAGTTGATAATTCATATTTCGGTCTGCTTATTGATGAATGTCGACTCTTCTCAAGCGATATGCCAAATATAAAATTTAATTGGGTGAGAAAATCGGCCAACCAAGTAGCGCACACACTAGCTAAGGCTGCTAGTTCTTCTCACGATACTTTAGAATGGTCTTATTTTCCGCCTTTGTTTCTCTCGACTGTACTTTTTGCCGATTTGAATAATGAATAAATTTATTTTCTTCAAAAAAAAAAAAACATAAAGATACCACCAAATATCATTTTAAATAGTTTCTATAATCAGATTTTAAACTTAATCAAACATTCTATGTCAAAATAAATATTATGTAACGTCTTAAATAAAAGTTACACATTTGTGACTTTGTAGAGGATCAATTTAATTCATAGGCAACATGACAAAATAGATAAATATCATCTTAAGAGGTCATTAATCATATTATAAGCTTATCCAAACATGTTGTATCAAATAAGTTAATATAAACACTATATGACTTTTCAAAGAAATAGTTACACTACGTGACTTTCTAATACATTACTTCAATTCACACACAACAAGACAAACATAAAACATATTTTGAAATATCATCATAAAATACCCGTATAATTACAATTTAAGCTTATCCAACCATGCTGTGTTAAATAAGTCAAAATAAATATTATGTAACTTTTTAGATACAAGTTGTAACGACCATGGTATGTGGTTGCTTGTTTCTACTGCTAGAGCTCTTTTTGAAATTGGCTAGCTAAGCCTTAACTAACACTTCATGGTACGTGTGCAATTCAAAGGATACTACTGCTTGTCAGAGATCATCTCTCAAGCCTTGCTCAAAACTAAAATACAAATTTAAACTAAGCTAAGAGAATTACCAGAAACAGATTCAATGTTAAATTTCTTACAAAATGCTTCTACACAACAAAGCAAAGCGGTATACTAGAGTCACACTCCATTATTATAATAAAGTTACAGTCGGATCTACACAACAAAGCAAAGCAGTATACTAGAGTCACAATCCATTATTATAATAAAGTTGCTGTCGGATTTACACAACAAAGCAAAGCGGTATACAAGTTATCTCTTTATTAAAGGTGGGAACGGTGCTGAATGGTCGGGTAATCGGGCCAATCTTCCAAAATAGCTGTTGACCAATTTTGGTGTGTAAATTACCAAATATAACCCTGCCTTCTTCCCCACTTATAACTATTTCAAATTCATTTGTCTGTGAAAAAGAGAAGATTTCAAGGTTAGAATCTAATACATTTCAATGTTAGAATCCAACATATTTTATTTATGTAAGAAATTCCATTTCAAAGTAGAAATTCATCATTCTCCATCATTTTCTTTTAATTCACGGTAGAAATTGTAGATTTTGTAGCATAAATCATGAAAAAAATGTATAAACCTGAGTATGAATTATAATTTTTACTTTAAATTCCTGCAAATCTGAGTTGATTTGAGATTTATTAATTGAAAAAACCAGTTATAATTGTATAAATCTGTGTTAACAGACTCATAGCTTGTTAACACACCTGTTAACAGACCTATAGTTTGTTAAGGCCAAATTTGACCTTAACAGACCCCAAGGTCTGTTAACAGGAGTCTGTTAACAGACCAGTAAGTCTGTTAATAGATTCGTGGTCTATTAACCGATGGTCTGTTAACTGATGTTATAAAATAAGGATATTTTAGTATATTCTATTTAAAAGAGGCATTTAAAACTTATTTGGTATAAATTAGGTTCTTCTGCGATTCCGTTTCAAAAATTCACCCCTTATTAAAGCCGGTTAAGTTATCTCTTTATTAAAGTCGGGTAGAAGCCATATTAAAGTGGGAATGGTGCTGAATGGCCGGGTGACCCGGCCAATTTTCTAAAATGGCCGTTGACCAATTTTGGTGTGTAAATTACCAAATATAATCATGCCTTCTTTCCCGCTTATAACCATTTCAAATTCATCTGTCTGTGAAAAAGAGAAGATTTCAAGGTTAGAATCTAACCCATTTCAATGTTAGAATCCAACCTATTTTGTTTATGTAAGAAATTTCATTTCAAAGTAGAAATTCATCATTCTCCATCTTTTTCTTTTAATTCACGATAGAAATTGTGGATTTTGTAGTATAAATCATTAAAAAATTTATAAACTTGAGTATGAATTATGATTTTTACTTAAAATTCCTGCAAATATGAGTTAATTTGAGATGGATTAATTAAAAAAATCAATTATAATTATATAAAGCTGCATTAACAGATTCATAGTCTTTTAACACACTTGTTAACAGACCAGCAAATAACAGACCATCTGTTAATCGACTTGTTAACAAATGGTATGTTAATTGATAGTGTGTTAATTGATATTATAAATTAAGGGTATTTTAGTTTATTTTATTGAAAAGAGACCTTTAAAATTTATTTCGCATAAGTTGGACTTTCAGCGATTCTGGAGTTAAATGTTTGAATAATCACTGAACTTTTATCTACGTCTTCTATTGCTCACTGAACTTTAAAATGGTGCTCATTGCTCACTGAACTTTCTAACGTCACTCCCCGTTACTCACTCATCACTGTACATTAACACCAATTGGACAGAATTGCACATGTGTCAAACGGAAAGGCCACGTGGCACAAACGCCTGCTGAAAATTGTGATATGGCAACCATCTCAATTAGTCGCACGTCCAAAGTGCGTTTTTATAAGATGAAGGTCAAAAAAAATAAGCCAATCACTTAGGGTTCTGATTCCCATTCCCCCAATTCCAATTTCCCCAAATCCCCGTCTCAGACTCTCATCTCCACCACGCACCCGCGACACAACTGACCCCACAATCGAGGACCACCACTGTTTTGAATAGTAAAGAATGTCGGATTTGGATGGACCACCTGATGGTGGGTCACTCACTTTTATTGGAATTAGTTGTGGTTGTTTGGTGTTGTATGCGAAAAATGCTGTATGCAATGTCGGATTCTGAGGGAACACCACCCTTTTTTTGTCCTTATTTTTGTTTCTCAAATCAAAATAGAATCTATTTATTAAAATCTAAGTTTTGTTATTTGTGTGGCATGCTCCCAAAAATGAGCGAACAATGTTGGTTTTGCAGTGCAGGGACTAACCCACCAATCATTTTCATTAATATAGTTTTTGATTACTTAAAAATTTGCATGTTTTTTCTGATTCAATTTAGTTTTTGTGTTTTCAGATTTCGGGTCGGATCCAGACTTCGATGAGAACGAAAATGAATTGGACAATGACGACGATATGTTGTACGAACAGAATGTCACTAACGAAAATGAAATTGAAGAGGCCGAGAATGAAATTGATGATCTAGACTACCCTTCATCCGAAGAATTGCTAAGTGCATATGAATCAGGTGATGAAAGTGAGCAAAGGTTTCCAGAGTTTGTTGCTGAAAATGATATGCCTGATCCAAAATTTGTAGTTGGGCAGAAGTTCAGGTCAATAGAAGAATTCAAGGAGGCAGTGAGAAGTTATGGGGCTGTGAATATGTATAATGTCAAATTTAAGGCAAATGATGAATCTAGGGCACAAGCGGTTTGCAAACTAGGATGTAGGTGGAAGATTTGGGCGTCAAAAGTGAAGAGTACTAGCACGGTCCAAGTAAAATCTTATACTCCTGAACATACTTGCAGCCGAGACCAAAACAATAGACATTGCACGTATATTTACCTGGCTAATCGATACATTGAAACGTTTAGGGTTGATCCGGATTGGAAAACAAAGAGTATCATAGCTGCGGTGAAGAGAGATTTAAAAACTGATATTACTAGGAACGTTGCGTGGAAAATGAGGAGACATGCTAGAAATTTGTTAGAAGGAACAATTGAGGAGCAATTTGCGTTATTGAGGTCATATGCCGCGGAGGTGTTAAGTACAAACCCGGGATCTAGTGTAGTTATAGCTGTAAATGATCAAATATTCCATGGCATTTATATATGCTTTTATGCATGCAAGGAGGGTTTCAAAAGAGGTTGTAGGAAGTTGATTGGGCTTGACGGATGTCATTTGAGGGGTAAATATGGTGGTCAGCTACTTACAGCCGTTGCACTTGACGCAAATGATTGCATATACCCCGTAGCGTATGCAGTTGTTGAAAAAGAAAATACATCTTCGTGGAGATGGTTCATCACCCATTTGGGGGAGGATTTAGGTATTAGTAACCATTGTGAGTGGACCTTTATGACTGATAGGCAAAAGGGATTACACATTGTGTTAGAAGAGTTGTTTCCATCAGCGGAGCATAGGTTTTGTGTACGCCATATGTATACAAATTTTTTCAACCGGGGATTCAAGGGTAAAATATTTAAGGATTATTTGTGGCAGGCTGCGAAGGCAACTACTGTTGCTGATTTTAGAAAGTGGATGCAACAAATTAAGAACATTGACAATGAAGCCTATTTGTGGTTGACCGCAAGAAATCCTCGGGAGTGGAGTAAGTCACATTTCTCAGTCAATGTAAAGAGTGACATTTTGTTGAACAATGGTTGTGAAGTATTTAACAAAACATTACTAGATGATAGAGAGAAGATGGTTCTGAGTATGCTGATATCCATCCAAACAAGTTTCATGAAAAGGATTCGTTTGAGACGGGAAAGGATGACACGTTACAATGGACGAGTATGTCCAAAGATTTCAAGAAAGTTGGCAAAAGACATTGCGATGGCAAATAGTTGTACTCTAGATTGGTCGGGAGGACCGCAATATCAAGTGAAGAGTCCATCAGGTATATATGTTGTAGATTTGGAGGCGCGTACATGTGCATGTCGGAAGTGGAATTTAACTGGGATACCGTGTTGTCATGCTGTAGCAGTTATACGGGACACGAGGAATGAGCCAGAAGACTATGTAGATAATTGTTACACAGTCGAGGCATACCTTCAGTGCTACAATAATATTCTGCTGCCAATTAACGGGAAAGAACTGTGGCCAGTAACTGAATGTCATATTAAAGCCCCGAAATGGATTGTCCCAAGAAAAGGAAGACAACAAATGAAGAGGCGGAGACAAGCAAATGAAGACTTCATTTATCAGTCGCAAGGCCAATCGAAATTGAAAAGGAAAGGTCAAGTAACCATGACATGCTCAGAGTGTGGTTTGCAAGGGCACAACAAGAGATATCATTTGAGGCCCGACGCACCAAGTAATGTAAGAAAATTACCTTCAATGATTTGTATTTATTTTGCATAATATAATATATGTTTGAAACTAAGATGCTTACGTACTAAATGTAGGAATGGTACAATGCCCCACTGCAGCCCGTGGGGAATGAAATGGGGACTCCAACAGGCACAAGGACAAAGGTTAGCATAGACAAACAAATCTGCTGGCTGCCTTTTTTTATCTGCTTGCTGATTTTTTTCTCCTTTCAGTTGGTTCCAAATAGAGGGAGCGAGGGTCCATCAATGGAGGCCCAACAACAGCATACAGTGTGCCATTTCATGCCTACACCCGGGGTGGACATGCGAGGACTACGAGAAGGACCAGCAGCAACTTCAATTGATTTTGAAGGAGGAAACGAAAAAGAAAATACAACTACGCCCGATGTTCGAGTGGAGGAAATTGATATTAACCCAATGGTGGAGGAGCTTGAAAGGTTAAATGATCAAGAATCAGCTACAAGAAGATCTGCCAGAGCCAATGCGAGAAGAAATTATACCACAAGCTCATCCCGTTTTGTGCCTCCGAGATCCAGATGAAGACGCTATATATAACGTGTTAACTGCCCTTTTTGTGTTTGGGATATTGGTTATGTTTTTTGAAAATCTGGATAGTATGAAAATCTGATGTAAATGTCCATATTTTTGTCTGTGTTTCTTTTGACCGCAAATCTAATGTAAATGTCCTGGTTTTTGTTGATTGCAACTCTGATGTAAATGTTGGGTCTTACAGTGTACATGTTTGGTTGCCAATTGGACAAACAAATAGAATATATCATATTGGTTTTGTCTTCCAGTTATTTTATTCCAAATTGGTTTTGATGCTATCATTTTATTCCAGATTGGTTTTGTCAAGTTTAATAGGTTTTTCAAATTCATTTGAAATGGGATATTTACATATCAGCATACATAATGCCAATTGAGTGTCTAAATGGGATGCCAATTGAGTGTCTAAATGGGATATTTACATATCAGCATACATAATGCCAATTGAGTGTCTAAATGGGATGCCAATTGAGTGTCTAAATGGTATATTTACATATCAACATACATAATGGGATATTTACATATCAGCATATCAGCCTTCACATTTGAGTTTCTTTCTTTTGTGTGGCTGCCAATTCTGCATATCAGCATATCAGCATACCAGCATTCTTTCAGACACCTCTTTCCAGTTAACCGATCACAAAAATTTAGACACCAGTTATATTTTCTTCTCTAATCCACACCAGTTATATTTTCCAGTTACCCTTTTCCAGTTCCCAATCCACACCAGTTATATTTTCTTCTCTAACAAATTCAATTTTTAACCTCAAACTGTAACATGAGACACCAGGTATTCCAGCAAAAGTACTCCAAACAACACAAAAGAATCACCTTCTTCAACCACTTCAACCAACACAGCAAAAGAATCACCTTACTTCCAAGGATATAGCCTTCAACTACTTCAACCAACACATCAAAAGTACTGAAAAACAAATTGAAATCCATTCAAATAAAAAGACTGATTTCACAACAAAATAGGCATTGCATTGAAATTACCAGATTACATACAGCAACATTAGCAGACTAATTACAAAGAATGAGGTCTACGAATCACAGCTACATCCACAATGTCGGTACAAACTAACAACCTAACTAATACCTACAACATTGTCCTACCAACGGTTAACTCAGCTCCAATTCATCCGCAATGCCTCTGACATTGTTAACACATCTCACGAACTGCAATGAACATCAGGAGAACCCACAGAGCAATCTTCCAATTTCTCATAGCTCTGCCCATTTTCACTACTTGTTCTTCTGCCTCATTTTTTTTCCTCAAAAGTCCATTCATTACAGTTTTGTATCTAGCATGGGGTGCAGGATCACCCCATTCAAAAAAATCACACGCACCTACCTTCCCATAAAATCTGCATCCCCAAAATCGCCTTCCAGGGTTTATCTCCGTCCACGATGTCTTCAATATTGGGTCTTCTCCACAATAACATAGCTTCCTCTTCAGTATCGGCGCACAATTGCAAGAATTTTCCATCCAAAATGGGTCAATTGTGTCGCGGGTGCGTGGTGGAGATGAGAGTCTGAGACGGGGATTTGGGGAAATTGGAATTGGGGGAATGGGAATCAGAACCCTAAGTGATTGGCTTATTTTTTTGACCTTCATCTTATAAAAACGCACTTTGGACGTGCGACTAATTGAGGTGGTTGCCATGTCACAATTTTTAGCAGGCGTTTGTGCCACGTGGCCTTTCCGTTTGACACATGTGCAATTTCGTCCAATTGGTGTTAATGTACAGTGATGAGTGAGTAACGGAGAGTGACGTTAGAAAGTTCAGTGAGCAATGAGCACCATTTTAAAATTCAGTGAGCAATAGAAGACGTAGATGAAAGTTCAGTGATTATTCAAACAATTAACTCGCGATTCTGAGTATTTGAAAATGTGATTTCAAAAATTCACCCCATATTAAAAGCCAATCTTCCAAGGGGTTTTTTCCTTGGTATTTACACTCAAAATTGGGAACAATTTACTGTGAACGAGAGGGAAATAGGGTTGTGTTGCAGACTTGCAGTGTTTTGTGTTTTCTGTAGGAGAAATCATCTTTTCATCACCAACCTTGGAAGGTAATATCAGATTTGTTTGTGTCAAAAAATGCTTTAAATTTATTGATTTCGCCCTCGATTTGATTGTTTTGAATGATTTAATTTCAACAAAACCTGCATCTAAGATTCTGTCCAGCCTTCCTATTTTCTCTTCTTCAGCTTAGAATTTATTTTTTCCAAAATTGTTGTTTCTTGATGGTAATCTTCCTCGTACAACAGCAATTTTCTCGACAATATCTCTCTTGAAATTTTGATTTGGTTGTTTATGGTATTCTCCTTGCCTTTGGAACTGTAATAGATGAAATACCCAGGATTGCCCCCACTAGACCCCAGGTGGCTCCGCCCGTGTTTGATTGCCTTCTTTTTTATAAATCACTTTTTTTTTTTTTTTTTACACAGGCAAGTAAATTGCTCCAACTGGGAGGATAGCGTTGACTCGGGAAATTCTTTACTTGTTTTCTCCAGGAACGTGCTGTAGCGGAGGTTAGCGATGGATTTGGAAACGGAGAATAGAATAGCTGCTATTCTTTTGAAAGAGGCAGCGGAGATGCGCCGACAAGCTGAGAAGGAGGGTGTGCATGCTTATATTCATCAGCCCGCGGGTAGGAGTCGCCCCAATTCACGTTTCTTGAGTGCAACTGTTCTTGGTGTACAACAAGGTTAGTTTCCATTGCTATGACCTATGAAAATGGTTTCTTTTTTTTTGTTTGTGTTGGAATTTTACTCTGTTAACCTAAATATCTAGGGACTTCTCTTTTATATGGAAAACATGAACAGATCTGAATTTAGCTTTGTATTAGAATGTGTGGTTTTATTTCATATTTTGCAAACCTCCCACCTTGCAATTATGACCTAACTATTTATCTGAAAGTTCAAAGCCACTCTGTGAAACAACATCCTTATATACCATTGCGTGAAAATTCTGGCTTCGATTTCTTCTCCAGGATTTGCTGCACATTTTAGATCATTCACTCTGTCATAGCATGTCTTTGGTCCCTTTATCCACCGTTTGGTTGATTTTGTTGAGTAGAGTAACTGGCAGTAATGATGTCTGTGGACTCTTACCTTTTAGACCTAGCATGATTCTTTTAATTTATTATATTGTGTAACCAGGAATGTATGGGTTAGCGATGAAGATAGGAAATTCATATGCGATACTGTACTTGAGAGAAGCCAAAATTTATTGTGAACTAGATCCATAATGTTAATTAGAGATTCTGGGATTTTCAGTGGCTGAAAAGTGAGTCTCTTTTTGTTTGTATTTTTTACATTGTTAGAACTGTGAGAATTTGTATGTGCATGAACCAAGCAGAGTATTAGTTCTCATTTAGGATCAGAAGCAGTTTTTTGTGTTTTGTAGAATTCCATTGAGAATGCTGTACTTGTTGGATTTGTTCTGTTATGTTCTCATATTTTGAATTATGGAGATTGTTTATTGTGCCTTTTAAATGTTTTTCTCCCAGCAAATCGTGTTGTTGAAGTAAATGAGATGTGGAGATTAAGGCAGAAAGAGGTAGAGCTGGATAATAGGCTCAGAGGACCAAGAAATGAAAGTAGCAGGGGGAGAAGTGGCAGGCATGATTCTAACACTTCCAGGAGTACAAGTAGGGAATGTTATGACAATGAGTCACATGCAAGTTCTTCATGTTCATCAAAGAAAAGAGTTACCAGGGAGAGTCATCCAATCGAGGTTGATGGTCTAAGGGATGATGAGATGGAGGAATTTCTACATGCAAGGTATCTATCTGCGCCCCCCACCACCCCCCCGTGTGCGTGCGTGTCAAGCTGTGCACAGTATTTTATGGGACGATTGTGCTTCTAGACTCCATTGTTGATTAAAGTCTCTTTGGACTATCTTCTTGATGGCAGGATCAAGCGAGGCAGGGGGGCTGTTGGATCAAGGATGGATGAAACTGGTCCATACCTTCCTTCTAGTCCAAATTCCAAGCAAAAACAGTCAGTATGCTCCGATGAGGAGCTTAGAGAAAACCATGTTTTGCTAGGCCCTGAAAAGTCTTTTTCATTTATGTCAGATGACGAATCTTTTCAAGATAAGAAAAAGAAGGCAATGATGCTAGGCTCAAGCAAACGTCACTCTAGGAAACATAAATCCAAAAAGAAGTCGAAGGATAAGAAGAGAAAGAGGAGGGAGGAGAAAAAGACCAAACATCACAAGTGACGGTTTTATGGCTATATTATTGTTTTTCAGCTAGGTCATTCTAACTTGTGATCACGTGCTATTTCAGATTATATGTACATTGTATGAAAAAGAGTTTTTGTTTGGGTCTAAAAAATAATTGATAGTAAAATAATTTGTAAATTCTTTTTCATTTTCTATAATATCTGACTTTGTCTCAGGCTAAATGAATATACATCTGAGCCAAAGGCACGGGTGCAGCTGTTTCTAATTCTAGTGGCTGCAAAACAGGGACAAGTGTAGAGCACGAAGAATTTAGTAAATATGGCGCCACTATTTGAGGCTTGGAAAATCATAGTGTAGCCTGTTTTCCCTTTGGATTTATTTATTTTTGCACTCTAAACAAAGAAAATTATAATTTAGGCAGTCTTGTTGTCTGGATGTGATATGGAGTCAATCGTATGAATGTAAACTTTGTACTAGTGCTTATTTTCTTGTGTACTGGAACTATAGTTTAGATGCTTAACTCATTTACTAGTGCTTATGGTACTAACGAGATGTAGAACCAAAAGTAAATAGGCTTATTTGCATATTGTTATTTTGTTTGACAAATTCTCGTGGGTCGCCTGACCTCTGTTATCTATGACCCAATGATTGTATTGAAGATGAGCAGCCACAAAATGTTTGGAAGCTCGTGGGCTGCTGCCTGGATTCCAAAACGACCAAACTCGATGTAAGCCAACTCAAGTGCTGCAAAATTGAAAGATTAGAAATTCAAATGCTAAGAAAATTGATTGGGACTGTTAGGATTCAAATGCTACAATATTTCAAAGGATGGGGACTCAAGTATAGTTTTTAGAAGAAATCTTGGGTCACATTTTTCTTACAGATATAAGTGAGACTTTTAGTTGCGTGTATGACCCGGGAACGAGACGTCTGAAACCAAGGACCTGGAATTTTCTCTTGAGTGCTATTGCCACTTTGTCTGTATGCTTGGAATAGAGTCATTGTTTGGACCCCCAAAATTGCTATATTCTTCAACTCTTTCTGTACCTTTTGGTGGCTTCAGAATCAATCCTCCAAATCCAAGTGCAATTGCACAAGAAATAAAAGCTATAGATCATATTTATTCACTTGTAAGTTGTTTATATGCTTGTTTTCTCTTTTGTTCGTTCATTCACTTCTTGTTAAAGAAAGCAAGATGGTACGTGTTATTTTATCATAGTTTACTTCATTTTTCCCTGTGGATTTATGTTTTGTTGAGTCATCTTCATGTTTGTATGACCTTGTCAAGATAATTTAATGCGCTTATAATAGTATGAATGAAACTATGCATCTAATTGTTATCTTTACTGTTTTTCTGAAGTTCGTGGCAGACTTGGATTGTTTCCTCATTTGCCTTAATTCATGGAGTGGGGGAAAAGGAAGTTAAGGTTGCTGAAAAGGAGAAAAGACAAAAAGTCGCCTTGGTATATGGAAAACGGAAGCAAGCTGTTAGAAGGGCTTATTGCTTCTTCTAATGGTGAGTATGATGTTCCTTATCGTGTCTTCACCATTGAAGAACTTAATAAAGCAACGAACTTAGATATCACTACCGGAATGAATGATTTTTCCAGGGGGGTTATGGCGGATGGAACGGGCTATTACATCAGCGGCACTTTTCAGCAACGGTCAATTCTGGTGAAGAAGTTTTGGGTTTCTGGTGCCGAAGACAGAGGGCCGTCCTATGCTGTCAATGACATAGTGGTTGCGTTGCAGATGAACCGGCACAAAAATGTTTTGAAGGTCTTGGGTTGCTGCTTAGATTTGAAAATGCCTGCTATTATATATGAACACGGGATCAATTGTAGACTTCTGTTTAACATTCTTGTTAACAGGAAAGAATGGAACTTCCAGAATGATGGTATATCACTCTCTTGGAGTAATCGACTAAAAATTGCAACAGACGTTGCAAATGCTATTGCTTACCTACATACAGCATTTCCCACACCTATTATCCATAGAGATTTAACCACAAAAAACATTGTCATAGACAATTATGGTGTTGCTAAGCTTGTCGATTTCTCACTTTGCATATCACTGCCTCCCGGAGAATCAGAGATAAAAGATATGATTGTTGGGACGAAGGGGTATCTTGAACCTGACTACGCTAGGACAGGAATTGTTACAGAGAAGTGTGATGTCTACATGTTTGGAATGATTCTCCTTGAACTCTTAAGTGGACGTAAACCTTACGATATAGCCCGTGAACCTAATTCTTTAGAGGAGTACATAAAGGAACATGTTGACAAGGAGTTGAGTGAAATTTTGGATCCGACGATTTTGGTAGAGAGAGGTGAAATAGAGCTGGATCATCAATTGCAGGCTTTCTTGGAACTTGCTTTGAGATGCACTCGTAACAAAGGAGCAGATAGGCTGGACGTGATGGATGTGGCAAAAGAACTCCGACGGATTCAGAGATCTTCTCGTCCATGTTAGCATACTCAAATCTGTAAAAAGGCATTGGTATTGAATCGTAGTTATGTGAGAAGTTTCCTATTTGAAGCCACGAATGTAATTCTTCTTATTGGCATTCAGATCGACTCTTGTTTCCTATGACAACGACAGCAAAATATGCTGTTTAGTTCATTTATTAGAAGATTTAAATCAACTATAGATTGTAACTACAACATGCTGTATTTAGTTTTGACCTTTATTGGTCGGGAAACCTTTTTTTTTGGTTCATCAAGTAATAAACCTTCTGGTTATCAGGTGATCCCTACTTCCTGGGATTATCATATGATGCAAATCATTCATGGGTGTGAGAAAAAGAATTGCGTCATTCGTTATGTCAACAGAAGGATGAACAAGAAAAATCATTGTATTTTCAGAAGAATGGAGGTGCACTATTAGAGGAGCTTTTCACCACCTTTTGAATCAAGACATAAGAATCACAAACGAGCTCATCAGGACGGCACGTGGCAGCCATCATCGTGGTGATGGAAGATAAAGTGGGTAATTACATGTCAACATAATTTAAAAAAGAAGCCGTTACACCTAACAATGTATTTGATAATTAATTACGACTCTTAATTTAAACTAGAATTTCAATTGATCCTTTTCGGAGAATTAGATGGTCTTCCAAAACAAACCTTTTACTTGGTAAGTAATATCAATGAAGTAACCACGAAGGCTATGAACTTCGGGCCGATTGCTGATCGCCCCGCAGTCACGAATAGCCAGCCTTCAATGGCTTGTCTGTAAGGACTAGCTCTCTTAGGTTGAACCTCGGGACTCTTTCCACTTTCGTCGAATGACTACTAACCATTATCGTGGATGGATCTTGCAACGATAGGCACTCTAGCCCATCTTTTTCGATCTCTTACCCTAGCGTACCAGATCAATAGATTTAGCCGATTCGAGCCATCAACTTTGTTGGAGTGTGTTTGTATGTGGGTATAAGAATTTAAAAATATTTTAACAAATATAGTTTGTTAAATTAGCCTAAATTAAGGGCTATAATTATTTGTTAAATTTATGGCAAGAGGAACCGTCTCTCAAAAAATATTTTCTTCAAAAACTGTTGTCCGCAATTATATGACAATTAAAATTCATTTAAGATTACAAATTGATTTTTAGTTAGTAATAATAAAAAAAATTCAATAAATTTAATTTTCAAAGAAAAGTTAACAAATAAAATAATAAAAATATAAAAATTAAATACTAACATGGGAAGTATTGCCTATTATAGAATAATAGTTGAAAAGATAATATATTTTTTGGTAATATTATAGATTTTAAAAAATGGAAAAAGACAGAATAAACTTCTGCCAGTGATGCCGTTACCATCCGAAATTGTTAACAGAAGTGTGTTGATCATTATCCTTAATATTTCTGTCGTTAATTTTCTCTTATTCATCGACACGTATTAATTTTCGATAGAATTACTCACATTAATGTCGTCAGCAATTAACGATTGAATTTTTTACTACCAAAAGTTTTAGACAGTGCCCAACTCATAGTTCCTTGGGCACTCCAATCTGCTTATACGTGTAACATATAACATACTGTATTACACCGTTGTCAGTGTCGTCATCACCACATCGACGTCAAATCACCGCCGACCATCACGACCACCACCACCACCACCACATCCGCCGCCACCATACATTAGAACCTGCGACCACCACCATTTTCAAGAAAGAAATGTTCGAATAAATGAAAGCGCAAAAGAAAACTACCACAATACTATTTGCATACCTCAACCCACCTACATTTATCTTCCATTTCCACATCCTAAAGAATTTTCCAAATTTCTTTTTGATTTTTTCTAACTCTAGCGTTGTGAGGATGAGGAAAAATCCAAAACAACAATGAGGCAAACCAATAAAACTCCAAACACGACAAAAATAGAAAGCACTAAACATGACCTTGGGAGCAAAAATTATCCACTTGACTATACTAGTCTACGATACAAGAAAAAATCTTTGTCAAAAATATCATATGGTAGATAAACAAGAATCGAATTTATCGAAAATGTTTGGTAGGTATCAACAATTTGTAGGTGACAAAGATTTGCTTATAAGGCTTTACTAAAAAATGAAAACATTTATCTTACCCAATGTAATGTATTTTGACTCAAATTTCCCCTTAAATTAAAACATTCCCGGTGTTTGAATAACAAATTTTATTTGATCAAATCTTTAAAATTTGAGGGCCTTACCTAAATATGGAGTCTTAGGCTACCATCTAACTTGCCTAGAAGTTGAGCAGATTCTGATTGATGATAGATGAACTTCTATGCACTTGGAGTAAACCAAGAGCCGTAGTAGTATACAAACGCATTGTGGCAAACTGTGGATAGTAGTCGCTGCCGGAGTGTTAGGACAAGTTGCGCAACATAATGGCCTAGATCCGTTCTTATCATCACCAAAAACATATTAATCATAACAAGCATTCAAGAACACAAGATTTTTTGGCCTAAACCCTGGAGGTTCGGCGACCGCTTCTAACACCTAGTCCCCCGTTAAGCATCTGTATAGGATTTTGCTCAATCCACTAGCACAGTGTAATGCCCTAGATTTTCTCAACTCGGTGGGTCACTAAAATATAATTTAAATAATGTTTGATGACTCCAAATAGATTTTACGTGCAATTGAATGGTTTTAAAAATGTAACTATTGCGGAAGATAACAAGCGAGCAATGGGAAAAGAATTTTACTTCTAAATTTTAAGGTTTTTACCTATATCGTGATTGTGTCGCCACAATTTATTTGACCATCCAATTTTTTTAAAAAAATTTCAAAAATCGAACTATAGATACTTGGGACTACAAACTAAAACAGGTTAAAATTTCAGACCTTATCTACGTCGTTTGGTAGGTGAAAATGTTGGCTGAATTTGCTTAAAAAACTGTCCCGAGTGTCCTAATGGAAACCACTAAAACATTCATAATAAATTCATACAATGGAATTTGTGTAATTCTAATTTATACCATTAGACACATATAAAGCTTTCCATAGCCACTTATTTCACTCAAAAACTCTAAACGTACAGAAAGTTATGATTTTTCAAAGTAGGGACAGAAAGCTGTAAATTCAATATGTAAAAAAATTTAAATTAGAATTAAACCAACATCTTGTTTTCTATGTACGTTACATGATAAAATATTGAAAATCCAACATCTAAATTATAATATTCACATCATGATTGGCTCAATCATCTCCACACCAAAACTTAATTTAAATTAAGTAATTTCCCTTCATGTTCGCTAACCTACGCTATCGCGTCAATGCCAACCGTTTCAATCTGAAATTTTGTTCGTTTTGAGGTGAGTATTTCATAAGAAAACACTCAGTAGAATCATTTACTAACATCTATATGGAATTTAAATGCGACATGCCAAATATTTAAAACATAAACAGGAACACATTCGATAACCTGCACCACGTGAAAAATAAAAGTGATTACATTAATCACTAACATACATATTTGATTACCTTCAATCACAATCATAAAATTTCGACTTTAACATTTAGCATGGAATTCAATTTACATAATATTTTCTCAAATTTAAAATCATGAAATTATATCGGTAGTACCAAAAAGGATTTCTGTGAAATTGATTTGTAGCTCAAAATGACTATTTCTTTTCTTCAAATAATGACTCCGTGATTTCCCTTTCTTACTATATAAATGTCTAAGGTTTGTAGTGTGATTTGAGTGATAAAAACAACATAAGAAGAAGAAGGTAAAATCTTGTTATTTGCCGGCTGAAAGTGGGGACTTTTGGGCTGATTGATGGCTGAAATTCGAATGTTGGTTGTCTAATTCTTGGGGCCGAAATAATTGATGGAAGAAGGTGAATTTTTGAAGAGAAAATGAAGTGTTAGAAACTTACTGCTCGGGCCGAAATTAGAGAGGAATTGGAAGCTTCTTTGGTGTAAAAATATTTGGAATAAGCTCGAATTGCTGGCCGAATTTGATGAAGAAAAAAAAGAACTTCTGGAATGTTTTTATTGTGACTAAGAGGATACCATTTGAAGGCATTTGACTCGTCGAAAATAGGTGAATGATAAGTACAATTTTGTACTTATCTGAGCTCACAAAAAGGGATGATTATGAGTACTTCTATTTGTTTTCAGTTTAATTGTATGTTGTTTTCTTATTGTTTTAGGAAATAATCAAATTCAAGTATCAATCTGACAAAAAGACGAAAAAGAGCGCAAACAGAAGAAAAGAGGACGTAATTGCAAAGATAAAGAGATGTGAGGGACTTGGCAAGCAAATATCAAAGAAAGGAAACCGGATCTGCGACCGAGTTAACCATGCGATCGCATGGTTAACCATTTATGCGATCGCAAGCCCCCAATATTTTGTGCAGAACGTCAAATTACCATATCATGCGATCGCAAGGGTATTTTGCGCAATATTAAGTTGTTTCCTGATTGAATTGAAACTTTACGAAGTCCATATTGATCCAACTACCTAAATTACGTCTTGGAGTCTTTAGAGAGCATTATAAAAGCAAGTTAATAGCTAGAATTTTGGAGACGAATTTTGGGAACAAGATATAAGAGGGGAATCGAAGATCAAGGCACGGGATTGAAGATTCTTCAGCCGGAGTCACGGGTTGTATTTATTCTTTCTTCTTTTTCTTTCGCCGGATCATGATGAAGTCAATTATTGTCATAATTGATGAAATCATGTCCAGCTAATTTACTTTTTCTAGGATGAACGATGAAACCTCATGATTTTTAATTAATTAGCAGTTTTTTCGTTTTAGTAGTTAATTACTTCTTGGGTTGATTATTCTTTATGCAGTTTTTCTATTATTTTAATGCCTGATCACCATTAGAATATATTGTGATTTATATTGAAGACGAGAGATTCAATATAGATTAAGCACGTGGTATTGAATAACATAGGGTCCAATAATAGATAGAGATTACTATTATGCTTTATGAAATCCATTTAGGTGTTCTTGAGATTTTAATGCATGTGTTTATGTTCGAAGCTTAATTAGAGATAATGAAGTTCGCATAACATATAGAATTGATTGACCATCGAGAGAGGCTTTTGATTATTTTAGGAACACCGATTTTCAATCCAATGTAATTATAAGCTAAAACGGTTAAACGGATACTTGATTAAGAAAAGTGTTGGTGGATTCGCAAATCTTAGTGTTAGTAAAGCTTGAATTCGTTCTCACCTATTTAAAGTTAATTGTTTGATAATTTAGTTTTAATTAAAATAGTATAGAATCACAAAAACTAAATTGAATCTGTGTTTCTTTTTATTGTTAAAATTTAGGTTATAAATTAATTGGTTAAATTAATATCTGGTCCTCGTGGGTTCGACACTCTATTTATCACTTTATTACTTGTAAACGATCCGTCCACTTGCGGGATTATAATCGCAGAACAAGTTTTTGGCGCCGTTGCCGGGGACTAGTTTATTAATTACTACATTAATTGATAGTTTAGTTTTAACAATTTTTTATTGTTATTTATTTTATTTTTATTTTAGTTTTTTAGATTAGTTTTTATTTTTAGTTTTTTGTGATACTGCTGAATTGTATATATTTTCTAATTTTTCAGGTGTTAAGTGTGCATACCCCGTACAAAAGATCTTGATGTATTTGATTTAGATCCAGAAATTGAACAAAGCTTTCACCGACGACAACGTGAAAAACGAGAAAAGAAAACACAGCAAGACACAATAGAGGATAACCGAATCCAGAATTCATTACCTGCAGATGGCAGAAATAATCAAGCACCAATAGCTCGACCAGTTGAAGTTAGTGAACGAGATATTCTTATGGGTGATTATATGATGCCACCGATTGTTGAGAATCGGTCCAGCATAGTCTACCCGCCTTATGGACACAACAACTTCCAGTTGAGGCCAGACGTGATGAATTTGTTCTCGAACAATCTGCCGTTTTATGGGATGACAGATGACAATCCTCATTACCACATTTCTCGCTTCGATGAATTTTGTGGCAATTTCAAATACTAAGGTGTTAATGAAGAGGCACTGAAGATGAGGCTCTTTCCACACACATTGAAGGATAAAGCTAGAGAATTGCTAGATTCTCTACCGCCTGGGAGCATTACTACTTGGACAGATCTGATCCAAAAATTCACATTGAAATATTTTCCTCCAGCCAGAGTGAACAGACTGAAGTATGAAATATCCAATTTCCAACAATCTGAGTTGGAAAATTTTCACGAAGCATGAGAAAGATTCAAGTAACTGCTCAGAAAGTGTCCAAGTCATGGTTTCCCTTTAGCAGCTCAAAATTATTATTTCTACTCTGGACTAGCTCCAACCAGTCGTTCTTCAGTAGATTCTACAGTAGGTGGCTCTATTCAAAATAGATCCGTTGGTGACCTTTACGATCTGTTTGAAACCATGAGTGAATAGTTTATTATGTGGCCAGAAAGAGGATTGCAGAAGAAAGCAACAGGGATACACGAAGTGGGCACCAATTCGCTTTTATTGGCAAAAATTGATGCATTGGCAAAACAGATAGAATCAATGAAATATTCTCATTCAGCTAATATGGTTCAGATGCCTTTACCAATCTGTGTAACATGTGGGACAAACCATCAATCATCAAAATGTCCTTTGACCAAAGTTGATATGTCATCCCCTGAACAAATTACATATGCTCAAAATTTTCAGCGACAGCAGAATAATCCGTACTCACAGACTTACAATCTTGGATGGAGAAATCATCCAAACTTCTCATATGGCAACACTCAAAATATTCAAAATCCACCAAATCAGGGAAGACCTCAAGAAAGAGAAGGAGGATTGGAAGAAGCCGTCATGCGTATGGAATCAGAATTGAAGGAGATGCAGAAAAGACAAGATGTTTCTATAAAGAATATGGAAAATCAGATTGGGCAATTGGCTAAAATGTTGACCAAGCGACAACCAGGCACATGGCCAAGCAATACCGAGGTCAATCCAAAAGAGCAAGTAAATGCAATTACCACGAGGAGCGGAGTTCAGTTGCCAGAGATTCATGTGACTAGACCAGGTGTAGAAAAGGAAACTGTGTCCAATAAAGAGAGAGAAAACAAATTAGATACAAAAGTTGCACCAGAACGGGACTCTCTACCAGCTTATATTCCACCACCGGCTTATGTCTCTCAAATTCTATTTCCTCAAAGGTTGCGAAAACATAAGATAGACCAGCAATTCAAGAAGTTCTTGGATGTATTCAAAAAACTTCACATCAACATACCATTCGCTGATGCTTTAGCTCAAATGCTTAGCTATGCCAAATTCATGAAGGACATTCTTGCAAATAAGCGAAAGTTGGAGGAACACGAAACAGTAGCGCTAACTGAAGAATGCAGTGCCATATTGCAAAACAAGCTGCCGCCAAAATTAAAAGATCCAGGGAGTTTTAATATTCCTTGCACTATTGGTAGTTTATTTTTTGATAAAGCTTTATGTGATTTGGGTGCTAGTGTGAATTTAATGCCCTACTCTATTTTTAAGCAGCTCGGTTTAGGAGAAGTAAAGCCAACAACAGTAACACTACAGCTTGCAGACAGAACAATCAAACGCCCAAGGAGAATAGTTGAAGACATATTGGTGAAAGTGGGCAAGTTCATATTCCCTGCTGATTTTATTATTCTGGATATGTGTGAAGACAGGGATGTACCACTCATTTTGGGTCGACCTTTTTTGGCTACTGGTCGGGCAGTAATTGACGTTCAGAAAGGAGAACTTATGCTGAAAATGAATGATGAACACATTACATTCAATGTGTTCAAAGCAATTAAATTTCCAAGCTCTTCATATTCTTGTTTCGACATTGATGTCATTGACCAGAAAGCAGGGAGCATAGATGATAAAGTTGTTACCCAACATCAGGATGCACCACTTAGAGAAGAAGAAAATGTGCAGAAAGTGGAATTCCATCCGTCTTCTGTGATCAAAGCTGATGAGGAGCATGAAATTTTCTTAGTTGAGTTCTAGCAGGACGGAAAAACAAAATTATATCAGTATGATAAGGGAAAAATCAAGCTCTGGAAGGTAAACAAAAATTGTTCAGAAGTTGATCAAAGCAAGAAGAGCAGGTCCTCCAAAAATTTATTCAAAGTGTCTTGAGCGATCACTACGACAAAGTCAAGCTAATGACTTTAAAAAAGCGCTCAATGGGAGGCAACCCATTTTTCTACCCTTTTATTTAAATTCTCGTAATTTTTTTAGATCTAGGATTTCAATTTACAATTTGCACGTTTTAGGTTTTAGGATTTTAAGTAATCTTTCAGTTCTTAGGTTTTGAGACTGCAATCATCGTCATCTTGCATAAGTACGTTTTTCCATTATTTTAAATTTATAAAAAAAAATTCGGTTTCAGCAAATTTTGTACCATGCGATCGCATGGTATAACCCTCTGCAATCGCATGGCCTGGGCAGAAAACTTTTTGCCCAGATTTTTTATTCTACACGATCGCATGACTTTTTGTCCTTGCGATCGCACTGCATCCGAAATTTTTTTTTATTATTATTATTAATAAATTCTTTTTTCTTTTCTTTTTAGGGTTACAACCTAAAGACTGGCTGGATAACATTCAAGCAAAGATTTGCCGACCAACATGTACAGATTTTTCCACCATTTGATTCCGATCCACATCTGGGTAGTCTCTGATCTTTATATACTCATTTGAATTATTTTTACATTGGGGACAATGTATCTTTCAAGTTTGGGGGTAGTGAAAAAATGTTTGATCTGATGATAATACTTGATATTGATTGTTAAATTATCTAAAAAACAAATTATTTAATTGTTTGCATGTTTGTGTGATATGAATAGCTTTGCCGGCTAATAATGAATTTTGTTAAATTTTGATGTAATCCATGACTTGTAAACATATTATTACTTTTGTTTAAATGTGAGGCTATTTGACCATGTTTGATGTCGTGTTATGTCGGTCGGTTAAGATGATTTTTAGCTATGTTGGTGCATTTATGTTGAAAACAATAGGATACCCCTTTTTTGAATCTAAGAATCATTGTATCTCAACCAAGTAACCAATAGAGTGAGTAAGTGTGGTAGTTAAGCTGTGATAGTGGCTATCTAGGTTATGATTGATTCCATGTGTGTTGAAAAATCGTGTGGAGCACTTTAGACCAGTTAGAAGAAACTAAGTAATGACCGAATGTTAGGAATCTAATCCCCTAGTATAAACTTATTGTACGCAAGGAACAATGTTATTATTATGTAATTCTTTTCGTAGCCTTTTTGACTCGAGTGATAAAGTCATTGACCAAAAGCTCGTTACATGGGTCATTTAGAAAGCTTAATGGACTGAGTTTCGCATACTATTAATATCTTATAACTCTTTTCGTAGCCTATTTGACTTGAGTGAAAAGGCCTGTAGGGGTTTCTCAAAACCCAATGCCTTAAAGTTCAAAAGACTTGGGAGTCATCGACCTAAAGCTCGTTACATGAGTCATCTAGAAAGCTTAAAGAATTGAGTTCTGCACATAAGATTTAAATAAAAAAAATGATGAAATCCTTTGCAAAGTAAACATGAGGATTAGATGACTAATGAGTTTTACTTACTTAGTAGAAAATTTCTAGTCAAGAGTGCTCATAAATTGGAGAATCTTCATAAACCTAGGTTGTCACGATTACTAGCCATCTCAACCAATCTTAAGCAAGAAAAAAATGTGAACCATAACCTTAGAACCAAAATCTCGGGAATTAAAAGAAAAAAATCATTTTGGGAGAAAGTGTACCTTACAAGAGGGAAAGGAAAATTTGACCAAATGGTTGGGCTACCATCATCATAGAAATTAAGTGAATCAGATTAACTGCTTTCAAACACGTGTCAAATATGGTTTAAATAGGACCATGTTTGCAATAGTAATATCTGGATACTCGTCATGAATTATAAGTTGTTACAGAAGAGCGGCAAGCTATTTATATTATGATTATTTTTGTTAGTACGTGCATGATTGTTTTTAGTTAGTTTATTCGAGGACGAATAATAGTTCAAGTTTGGGGGTATTTGATAAGTACAATTTTGTACTTATCTGAGCTCACAAAAAGGGATGATTATGAGTACTTCTATTTGTTTTCAGTTTAATTGCATGTTGTTTTCTTATTGTTTTAGGAAATAATCAAATTCAAGTATCAATCTGACGAAAAGACGAAAAAGAGCGCAAACAGAAGAAAAGATGACGTAATTGCAAAGATAAAGAGATGAGAGGGACTTGGCAAGCAAATATCAAAGAAAGGAAACCGGATCTGCGACCAAGTTAACCATGCGATCGCATGGTTAACCATTTATGCGATCGCAAGCCTCCAATATTTTGTGCAGAACGTAAAATTACCATACCATGCGATCGCAAGGGTTTTAACCATGCGATCGCAAGGGTATTTCGCGCAATATTAAGTTGTTTCCTGATTGAATTGAAACTTTACGAAGTCCATATTGATCCAACTACCTAAATCACATCTTGGAGTCTTTAGAGAGCATTATAAAAGCCAGTTAATAGCTAGAATTTTGGAGACGAATTTTGGGAACAATATACAAGAGGGGAATCGAAGATCAAGACACGGGATTGAAGATTCTTCAGCCGGAGTCACGGGTTGTATTTATTCTTTCTTCTTTTTCTTTCGCTGGATCATGATGAAGTCAATTATTGTCATAATTGACGAAATCATGTCCAGCTAATTTACTTTTTCTAGGATGAACGATGAAACCTCATGATTTTTAATTAATTAGCAGTTTTTCCGTTTTAGTAGTTAATTACTTATTGGATTGATTATTCTTTATGCAATTTTTCTATTATTTTAATGCCTGATCATCATTAGAATATATTGTGATTTATATTGAAGTTGAGAGATTCAATATAGATTAAGCACGTGGTATTGAATAACATAGGGTCCAATAAAAGATAGAGATTAATATTATGCTTTATGAAATCCATTTATGTGTTCTTGAGATTTTAATGCATGTATTTATGTTCGAAACTTAATTAGAGATAATAAAGTTCGCATAACATATAGAATTGATTGACCATCGAGAGAGGCTTTTGATTATTTTAGGAACGCCGATTTTCAATCCAATGTAATTATAAGCTAAAACGGTTAAACGGATACTTGATTAAGAAAAGTGTTGGTGGATTCGCAAATCCTAGTGTTAGTAAAGCTTGAATTCATTCTCACCTATTTAAAGTTAATTGTTTGATAATTTAGTTTTAATTAAAATAGTATAGAATCACAAAAACTAAATTGAATCTATGTTTCTTTTTATTGTTAAAATTTAGGTTATAAATAAATTGGTTAAATTAATATCTGGTCCTCGTGGGTTCGACACTCTATTTATCACTTTATTACTTGTAAACGATTCGTCCACTTACGGGATTATAATCGCACAACAGTGATCATGGGGCAGTTTCCTTCAGAAAAAAGGGGAGAAAATGGCTGGGATATGAAGTGGAAGAGAGGGCCGGAAATGGGGCTGTATTGTGCTGAAAATTGGGTGAACATGGGACAGATTTTCAGCCTGTCTGGGGAGTTTCTTGGGACGTTTTTTCTGATGTTAAATGGCAGGTAATTAGCTTAAACAAATGGTAGAAGATGTGGGGGGAAATGGGCTGAAGTGGGAAATATCATGGGTGGTTAAAACTGTGTTTTAATGGGTTGTTTGGGGGCTGATTTTGGCATGAGATTAGGGGCAGTTTGGAGGTTTATTTTGGCATGAGATTAGGGACTCTTTGGGTTTTAATTAGCATAAAAAAATTGGTTTTGTGATTTACAAAAATTTCTTTTTGTTTGTACAAAAGATAAGACAAAATACGTGATAAAAAAATCTCACGCAACTAAAGTATTAAAATGCACTAGGAAGTTCGCAACGACGCCAAAAATTAAAATTTATTTTTCGTGAAATTTTAAATGTCAACAAAATTTTTCGGTCATTACACAGCTTCAAAAGCAAGACAAAGATTACAGATTACAAAAGTGATTCTCACACAGTGAACCAAAACAACTATCACAAATATCTCGCCATAAATCTTTCACTAAGAAAAGTTATTGTTCACTCACCAGCATCTAAAACCTATCTTCTTTGCAATATAACACTCAGAAATAAAAGATGATAAAGAGTGAAACTTTCAGAGGAAGAGAAAACAGCAAAAGATGGTAGAAGACCAAGGATCAGAATCAATGCAGAGTAAATGATGCGCACCTTTATAGTAGCTATTCAGATGCCAAATCAATAGCCAAGATTGCACCACGTGCCTTGATCAGGTGATGAGCACCTACTAACTAAGTTGCTGAAGAATTAACACACTTTTGCAAAATGAGGAGAAACATCAGCAAATGGTTCAACTGATTTGGTCCAATTATATTAGCAGGGCATGTTTCATGTTGCCGGAGTCTCTGGGTCTTCTTCGGGCATTGCTGGTAGTGTATGAAAAATAACCATTATCTTTTATCACCGACCATAGGGAGGTTTACTCCGCTATAAGCACAAAAAAGTACTTATTTATCTATCACTACGACTGCAAAACCCGTTCAACCGAACCCCTATCCATCTCTCTCTCCCCTTGGCTCAATCGCCTCCAGATTTTCTCCCCTCAATCAATCAATAAACTCATGATTCTTCTCAACTCTCAATCGGTTACCCTAAAATCATAGCCACTGGGTCTTCGAGTTATTCTTGCGCGGTGATTATTGGGTAAAATTTATCGTCAAGGAAAAGATCTTGCACCAATTTTATCTTGTGTTGCAGTGTTTACGGAGGGAACAAAAGTTGTGGCTGTCGACGAGTGGCCACCCACCACCCTTTTCCGCGTGAGTGCTCCCATTTGTTTTTTTTCCTCTTATTGGCCATGTTCTCTTATAGACGTGGTTGGGGTTGGGGTTGGTAACAACAAGAAGAAGTGGTCATCTAGAGCCAAGTCCAAATCTTTGAACGAGAAGAAACAATGCATAACTGGACAACTTAAATCTTCTGCATGGAGATTGAAGAAGAGGAAGATTCAGATTATTGTTATTAAACGTTGGGTAATCCATCTTATTCATGAGCATTTGGTAAAATTTGTTAATTTCAATTTATCAAATTTCTGGTTTTTTCCCTATAATATGATATATTTTCAATTATTATCTATATTTTTTTAATGGGTGTAAGTTTTAATTTGTCAATTTGCTTTGTAATTTTTTAATGGATTTTTGGAGATTTTTATTCCATAGTATTGATTACATAGGATCCAGATTGAATTGGATTTGAGATTGCACGTAGAAAAATGAATCGGATTCCATTTCTATGATTCCAATATCATTTCCAGAAAGTATCCTATGATACTCTTTCTGTAACGACCACGGACTTTCCCCTACAGGCCTTTCGCCCAGGGGCTATTCCGTGCGCCGTTAGCTTACGTACTGTCCACTGGAGGTTTCATCCCAACTGGATTTCTTTCGCGTCTCCAGCGATTCAAACCCTTGACCTCCCATTATGGGAAACTTAAGTGGAATGCTGGTACCAATTGAGCAACTCAACCAATTGGTACCAGCATTCCACTTAAGTTTCCCATAATGGGAGGTCAAGGGTTCGAATCGCTGGGGACGCGAAAGAAATCCAGTTGGGATGAAACCTCCAGTGGACAGTACGTAAGCTAACGGCGCACGGAATAGCCCCTGGGCGAAAGGCCTGTAGGGGAAAGTCCGTGGTCGTTACAAAAAAAATGCGCGTTTTTTTGTAACGACCACGGACTTTCCCCTACAGGCCTTTCGCCCAGAGGCTATTCCGTGCGCCGTTAGCTTACGTACTGTCCACTGGGGGTTTCATCCCAAACTGGATTTCTTTCGCGTCCCCAGCGATTCGAACCCTTGAACTCCCCCCTTAAGAGGAACTTATGGAGAATGCTGGTACCAATTGGGCTGGTACCAGCATTCCACTTAAGTTCCCCTTATGGGAGGAGGTCAAGGGTTCGAATCGCTGGGGACGCGAAAGAAATCTAGTTTGGAGCCCAACCTCCAGTGGACAGTACGTAAGCTAACGGCGCACGGAATAGCCCCTGGGCGAAAGGCCTGTAAGGGAAAGTCCGTGGTCGTTAAAAAAAACGCGCGTTTTTTGTAACGACCACGGACTTTCCCCTACAGGCCTTTCACCCAGGGGCTATTCCGTGCGCCGTTAGCTTACGTACTGTCCACTGGAGGTTGGGCTCCAAACTGGATTTCTTTCGCGTCCCCAGCGATTCGAACCCTTGACCTCCTCCTATAAGGGGAACTTAAGTGGAATGCTGGTACCAATTGAGCAACTCGCCCAATTGGTACCAGCATTCCACTTAAGTTCCCCTTATAGGAGGAGGTCAAGGGTTCGAATCACTGGAGACGCGAAAGAAATCCAGTTTGGAGCCCAACCTCCAGTGGACAGTACGTAAGCTAACGGCGCACGGAATAGCCCCTGGGCGAAAGGCCTGTAGGGGAAAGTCCGTGGTCGTTACACTTTCTTTAGATGAAAGTTTGAAGTGGTGAGCTTTGTACTCGTGTTTGAGATGAATATGTAGTTAATTCTTGTAGTTGCAAGGCAAAACTTATTAAAATGGGTTCTTGTTGATAGATGTGGGCGGAATTTTAAGTGACTTCAACTGTGTTGTATATGTAATTACATACCACGTGTTTGATCATTTGCTCATGATGAAGAGATAATGAAATGCACTAAGTTTGGCTTTAGTTTTTCTTTTTTCTGGGGTAAAAGAAAATTTGTTGGGTTGTTAATTTCCTTCAAGTTCAAGAAAGCCTGATTCGAGGTTGCTTCGAACAAGGATTAATTAGATTGTACACAAAAACTGATTAGAATCTACGGTCGTATCCTACTGCAAGAAGTGGTATACTAGTTTAATTATAGTGTAGATCATTAGAATTGTCATAGAACACATGTCTACTGATTTTAGTGGAAATTACACTGGGTATTTATATTTAAGCACAAATTCTCAATTTTACTTACTTTTCAACTTTTTTGATTACCAAAATATTGACTTGAATTATTTGTGTAAGTAGAAATAAGAAATAAGAAATAATTCAAAGCCCACCATTTACGCCCAGAACAAGGAGTTTCAAGAATTTTCTATCTTGAATAAAAAAAATTCCCATAGTTGAAAGTCCCTCAAATTCTCGCACACTTTATTTTTAAAATGTGATAGAGCTCATGTTTAATATAATCAATTTTCAAAAAAACGTAAAACGTAGTTAAGCGTGGAGACCTATCGTAAAGCTTTTCGGACTTAATCGAAGGCAAAGCGAGAGCGAAGTGTAAAAAAATGTTTTTTTATTTTTAAGATTATTTAAATAGTAAAAAAAAACATTTAAAGAAAGAGCGCGTTTAACCGAGACTAAATGCGCCCATACAAGATTAGGCGTGCACTTTTTAGTTAAAAACTACAGTTGACCGCTTAATTGAACGCCTAAAACCTAAGCAAAGCATGGAGGCCAAACCTCGCACCTTAGCGCATTTTTTAGAAAACTGAATATAATAAGTATGATAAACACGTTGCATAGTTTTATAGTAACTAAATCACATTGTCTTTGAATACACAATAAATGTCGTATGAACCATTTTTAAAATTTTAAATGAATATTCTTGTTAACATTTCAAACATGTTTAAAAAAAATAATAAAAAATTAATTTATCTAAACATGTTTTATAAAATAATTAAAAGTAAGATTTACCTATTTTAAAGCTTAGCCAGACACACAAGCAATGCTGCCCTACAAATAACTAACTGGTCAAAATTACCAAAAAATTGCTTTCCAAAAAACTATAAATAACAGCAATAAAATCAATGAAGAAATCTCACACAGAATCTCTCTCTCTAAATTCTCTTCCGAAAATTTCCTTTCTCAGCCTGTGTTTCTCCAATTCTAATCTCTCTCAATTCTTGCTGTTTTCTGAGGTTAATTGTCTGCAAGAAGATGGTGATAAAAAACGAGAGTAGTGATGGCTTGATGAAGAAGAAAACTCAGGGTAGAAAGAAGATCGAAATTAAAAAAATAGAAAAATCGAGCAACAGGCAGGTTACTTTCTCAAAACGCCGAGTCGGACTTTTCAAGAAAGCGAGTGAACTCTGTGAACAGAGTGGCGCAGAAATCGCCATTATCGTCCATTCAATTGGGAAACGTGTCTTTGCTTTCGGACACCCCAGTGTGGATTCCGTAATCAATCGGTTTGAGATTAATGGAAGTTCTGATGATTCTCATGAGTGGGATTATTCTGGGACTTATAAGGAGTTGGTGGCGACCGAGTTAGAGGCGGAGAAGAGACTGGACGAGATGAATAACGGTAGTGGGTTCTGGTGGGATGCAGCGGTGGAGGGACTTGAACTGGAAGAGCTTGAGAGATACATGATGGCGTTGGAGGAGTTGAAGAAGATGATTGAGGCTGGTACATTAACGGAGGATCGCTTCACTATTTCTTGATTTGGGGATTTTCCTTTTCATTTCCATTAATTTTTCTTGTTTCTTCCTTGTTCTGAGGTTTTATTACCTCTTGTTGTAGTTATGATTTTGTCTTTATAAGGATACATGTGCCACTTCCAACATATTTCGAATTCATTAATTTTTGAAAATTTTAAAAATGTGTTTTTAAAGATCCTATTTTTTGTTAATATTAGAGCAAATTAATTAACTTGTTCCACAACTTTGATGAATTTAGAGACCATTAAATGAGTTATTTTTCTAACAATTTAACAAGTATGACTAATCCACATTTATAGAGGTTTCTTTTAAAATTGGCGTTCTTTAAAAAAAAAAATGTTCTATCCTCTACGATTCCCTACATAAATACGCAAAAATTCTTTGTTAATTTGAGACAAGTTGAGAATTTATTTCATAATTGTTCTCGAAATTCTAACTTGATGATTTCTAGTTACGTGTATAATCAATATGTATTCATTTCTTGCTAGAGGCAGACTATCATATTCCGAAATATTTGGTATATTTTGCCATTATCTTCGTATAAAACTCGTGCAGGCCGACTCTGATTCGTGAGGCTAAATGTGTTACTTGGATTCTTTTGATGTTCAACGAGCAAAATATTTGGAATTAAGATAGACTTGTGTTCATATGCTTTTGGTTATTTTGGACAAACATTTTATCAATTTTTACAAGCCAACACGTAGAACATGGAGTTTCGATGTTACTTTCAATAACAATATTGTGGTTCTTTTCTATCAATGTTTTAAATTTTTCTTCGAAGCGATTGCCTCTTCTGTTTTCTATGATATGCTTAAAATAGTATGTAAATATCAATTTTCATTCCTTTACAACCTTTTTGTGCAATTTTTGGATTTATTTTGCTATTTGGTTTTTTCTTTATTTAAATAAAAGAAATGTGTTTTTGTGGTGCTACTTGTAGATGAATTTGGGTTTATTGTGAAAATTTTATAGTTTTGCAGATTTTTGTGCTAATTGTTTTTGTTATGTTATTTGGCATTTTATTTGTTTGGAATATTTATAGTTTTATTGATGTTTTTGTGGAATACTTTTGTTTCCTCAAGATTTTATGTCCGGTTTCTACTTTATCATAATAAAATTACCATCGAATATTCATTTAAATAATGAGACATATTAAATAAATAATGCATGGTCAAATAATTATGTAGGATGTACAAATATGTACAAGCCACAAACAAAAAAAAAAAACACTTAAATTGTTATATTTTCAAAATTCAATTTCAATATTCAAAACACTTTTTGATTTGACAACAAAAAATTTGAACATTTTTTAATAATTAAAAAATTAATAAAACCTCTAGATAATAACTTTACCAAACGAACTTTAGAAGGGATGGGATTGGGTCTGATCTCATATTAAGATGGATTATTGTTTATTATTTTCATACCGCGTTCAATCCTACACCATATTAGAAAAAGGTACGAGTGTTAAAAATAAAAATTTATGACAATATTTTGTATTTATAAATAATTAATTTTTTTTATCTAATTTAATATCTCGTACCAAACATATACTTAAAAGCTTTTGACATATCTTAGTAGTTTGTCTACGTTGGACCACATTATAAAACCTGTTACAAATCTGATTCTAATAGGTGAATAACAGTGACGGATTACCAATAACGAGAAATTAATGGTTGGGACTGAAATCCATATAGGCCATAGGTGAGGGACTATTTGTGCCAATTTCCCAGTAAAAATTAGTTGAACTAGTGATTTTATTTTAAGCTTTTTGGTGAGGCAAAAACATTTCAACACTGTGTGGTGAATATATCATAAATTGCACATGAATGCAAAAAGATCATTTCCTCCCACCCGTAATTTTTTTTTTTTTTTTAATTTACTGAAACTTAGTATATTATCCATTATTTTCCAAACAGTTAAATGTAAGTAGATAATGCGCCATGAACATTTTAACAGAGAACCGGATTTTTTTTTGGCTATTTTAATTGTTTCTAAATTTTTGATTTTTACCACATAACCTGAATTTTGAGTTGGCTTTCAAGTTTCGGTCGAACTAGGTGCTTGTTTGTCTAAGTTGATCAAACAAATTTTTTATCCACACATTTTGTATAGGGATGGCAAAAAAAAAAAAAAAAACACACCGTCCTAGATGTACTAATTTGGAATCACAAAAACACATTTTGAACAACTACATAGGTTGTTCGAGGTCAAACAATTTAGATCGTAGTTTGAAAAAATTGTCGAGTATAACCTACCATTGGATGTTCCAAACGCATTTTTAAATTGATTACATTATGTATTAACCATCAAAACACTTTTAGGAAAACTCTAATTACCAATATAGAGTCACGAAAACACATGTTGAACGACTATATTGGATGTTCAATATCGAATCAAAAATGTTTGTGTCAAAGTTGTACAACATTCAAGCGTGAAACTCTTTAACGTCTGAAACATATTTTTAAATCGATTTTCAAAGTTTTTCTAAGAGGAGATAATTTGAAAGCTTTTGGCTGGCCGAAAATGGGTGAACATGGGGTAGTTTTCTTCAACAAAAAAGAGAGAAAATGGCTGGGCTATGAAATGAAAGAGAGGGCTTGAAGTGGGGTTGTTTTGTGCTGAAAATTAGGTGAACATGGAGCAGATTTTTAGCCTATTTGGGGGAGTTTCTTGGGACATTTCTCTGATGTTAAATGGCAGGTAATTAGCTTAAACAAATGGTGGAAGATGTGGGGAAAAATGGACTGACGTGGGAGAGATCATTGGTGGATAAAAATTTGGGTTTTAGAGGCTGTTTAGGAGCTGATTTTAGCATGAGATTATGAGCTGTTTGGGTGTTTATTTTGGGGGACTGTTTGGGTATTTAATTAGCATAAAAAAAAATTAGTTTGGTGATTGACAAAAATTATATTTTATTTGACACAAAAAATAAGGCAAATACGTGAAAAAAATATAACGCAACTAAAGTATTAAAATGCACTGGCTAGGAAGTTCACAGCGACGCCAAAAATTGAAATTTATTTTTCGTAAAATTTTAAATGTCAACAAAATTTTTCGGTCGTACACAGCCTCAAAAGCAAGACAGATTACAGGTTTCAAAAGTGATTCTCACACAGTGAACCAAAACAACTATCACAAAGATCTCACCATAAATCTTTCACTGAGAGAGGTTATTGTTCACTCACCAACATCTAAAACCTATCTTCTTTGCAATATAACAATCAGAAATAAAAGAAGATGAATATTGAAGCTTTCAGAGGAAGAGAAAACAGCAAAAGACGAGAGAAGTCGGTAGAAGACCAAGGATCAGAATCAATGCAGAGTAAATGATGTGCACCTTTATAGTAGCTATTCAGATGCCAAGTCAATAGCCAAGATTGCACCACGTGCCTTGATCAGGTGAGGAGCACCTACTAACTAAGTTGGTGAAGAATCAACACACTTTTGTAAAAGAGGAGAAGACATCAGCAAATAGTTCCAACGATTTGGTCCAATTATATTAGCATGGCATGTTTAATGTTGTCGGAGTCTCTGGGTCTTCTTCGGGCATTGCTGGTAGTGTATGAAAACTAACCATTATCTTTTATTTAATTATAGTGTAGATCATTAGGATTGTCATGGAAAACATGTATATTGATTTTAGTGGAAATTACACTGGGTATTTATATTTAAGCACAAATTCTCAATTTTACTTTTTAGCTTTTTTGTTTACCAAAATATTGTCTTGAATTATTTGTGTAAGTAGAAATAAGAAATAAGAAATAATTCCAAGAATACCATTTACGCACAGAACAAAGAGTTTGAAGAATTATCTATCTTGAATAAAAAAATTTCCCATAGTTGAAAGTTCGTCAAATTCTCGCACTTTAAAATGTGCTAGAGCTCATATGTATTGAAAACACTCTAATATTTATGTAGTGCAAAAGTCTGAATGAAAAATTATATTAAATTGACTGCAAACAGCCGTCTTATATAGCCAATTACAAGAGGATAAAATCAAAATAACAACCTATATTTGAATGACACTAATCCTAAACTACTAACCCTTATAGATAAGGTTTATCTTATAGATAATATTTATTAACAGAATTTCAAACTTGCAGTAAAGTAAATCCTAATAACCAACAATCACTCCATTAAACTGAATACTTCTCAGCATTCAGTTTATATTAAGAACCTCACAAACTCCAATCATACTTCGAAGCTTCAAGAATGTCTCCAACTTCAGAGGCTTTGTCATTATGTCAGCAGCTTGTTCTTGAGTGTTGCAATGCACCAGTTCAACAATGCCATCTCTTGCAAGATCACGAAGGAAATGGAAGCGAATGTCAATATGTTTACTTCAACCATGCATAACAGGATTCTTGGATAACTTAATAGTTGAACTATTGTCACACAAAACAATAGTACACTTGTTCTGCATATAACCAAGATTCTTTAGAATTCTTCTCAACCACACACTTTGACAAGCACAAGAGAAAGCATCTATGTACTCAGTCTCAGTAGTAGACAAAGTTACCACAGGCTGTTTCTTGAACGACTACAACACTGCTCCAGAACCAAGCAAAAATACGTACCATGTGGTACTCTTCCGATCATCCAAGTCCCCGGCAAAATCACTATCAGTGTAAGCTATAAGATCATAGCAGCTTCCTTTCTTGTAAATGATCCCCAACTCAATTGTACCTTTCAAGTACCTGAGTATTCTCTTTGCTGCAAGCCAATAAAGCTCAGTAGGACAAGACATAAACATGCTAATAACACTTACTCCATACATCAAATCTGGTCTGGTTGCAGTTAAGTACATGAGACTGCCAACTATCTGCTTAAACAAAGTTGCATCAACTTTAGTCCCTGCCTCGTCTTTCAAAAACTTAGTACCTGGAACAATTGGATTCTTCACTGAGTTACTCTTGTCCATGCCAAACCTTGCTAAAATTTCACGAGCATATTTCCTTTGACACACAAAAATTCCATCTAAACTTTGTAACACCTCAACCCCGAGAAAATACCTCATCATCCCCAAGTCAGACTTATCAAACTCCAACATCATTGACTTCTTAAATTCATTACACATACTCTTATCATTACCAGTATAAATTAAATCATCAACGTAAAGACTAACAACTAAGAGTTTACCTCATTCCTTTGACTTTGTGAACAATGTGTGTTCACAATAGCACTTTTCAAAGCATTCTCTAACAAAATAAGCTTCAATCTTGCTATACCATGCTCGTGGCACCTGTTTGAGCCCATATAATGCCTTTCTTAGCTTGTACACTTTATCTTCTTCACCCTTCTTGTCGTATCCTTGAGGCTGTTGCACAAAAACTTCTTCACTAAGCTCACCATGAAGGAAAGCGCTCTTTACATCTAGCTGAAAAACATTCTAGCTTTGTTGTGTTGCTAGAGCAAGTATCAATCGAATGGTGTCAAGCCTTGCAACCGGAGCAAAAACCTCAGTGTAATCAATCCCGTACTGCTGTACATATCTCTTAGCCACAAGCCTCGCTTTACACTTGTTTATTTCTCCACTCTCATTGAGTTTAGTTATGAACACCCATTTAACTCCAATAAACTTCACTCCATCTGGTAGAGTTGTCAGCTCCCAAGTCTTGTTTTTCTCAATCGACTCAATATCTGCATTCATTGCATCTCTCTATTTTTTGTTCTTGACAGCTTCTTCAAATGTGATTAGATCATCCTCGGTAAGCATAATCATAACATTCAAACCTTCATCTTCTAACAACCCTTCTCCTGTTATATAATATTGCATCCAATGTGGTTCTCTTTTCAGCTTTCCTTCGTTTGAGCTTAATGAATTCTCAGCAGGTGACTCACTAGAGGATGAGCTAGCATCATTTGAACCAGTCCCACTTGAAGCACCACCATTCTCATCTTCATTAGTCTCTTCTTCAACTTCATTTCTTTCTTGATTAATTTCATCATCATTGTCACCCCATTCAAGAATGTCAAGCCCTACATCTTCTTGACTTCTGCCCCAATTCCAGCTTTCATTTTCTTCAAATACAACATCCCTGCTAACAACTACTTTCTTTGAAACTGGATCAAACAACTTGTATGCCTTCGATTCATCACTCACACCAAGAAGAACACACTTGTAGATTTTATCATCCAACTTGGTCCTCTTTTGATCTGGTATGTGTACATGAGCCACACAGCCAAAAACACGAAAATACTCCACATTAGGTTTCATGCCACTCCATGCTTCTTCTGGAGTTTTATGTTGTACTACTAAAGTTGGAGATCTGTTGAGAATGTGCACACTCTACCTTACTGCTTCAAGCCATAAAACTTTAGGAACTTGTTTTTCTGAGAGCATGAAACGTACCATATTCATGATTGTCCTATTTTTTCTCTCAGCAACTCCGTTTTACTGAGAAGTATAAGCTGCAGTTAATTGCCTGCTCACTCCATTAGCTTTACAAAACTCAACAAAATCATTTGAATTAAATTCTCCACCTCTGTCAGTCCTTAAGCATCTAATATATGCACCTGTCTCTTTCTCAACACATGTTTTATATCTTCTAAAAACATCAAAAGCTTCTGACTTTTCATGCAAGAAATAAACCCAAGTTTTACGACTAAAGTCATCGATAAAACTTAACGAATACCTTTTATTGATGTTTGATGCAGGCTTTATAGGACCACATATGTCTGTATGTACAAGCTCCAACCTCTATGAGGCCTTCTACATACTTCTTTTGGGAATGGATTCTCTATGCTGTTTACCAACCAGACAATCTGTGCAAAGCTTTGTAGGAGTTCTAAGTGAAGGCAAGCCACTGACCAAATCTGCAGTGCCATAGGTGAGTTGTATTTTCTGTCACAACCTAGAAATAAGTAGGAGTTTGGGCATCATGGCTGCAAGAACAACAAACATCCTGTTCATGATCATCTCAGATTACATAATCAAACCATTTGAAGGATGAAAGATCCTACACTTCCCATGTTGGAACAAAATAGCCAAACCATTTTCTTGAAGTTGTCCCACACTTAACAGATTATTCTTCAACTCAAGAATGTATTAAACTTCAGAAATTATCTGAATGATTCCATTGACTTGCAGTCTGACATTTCTCTTCCCCACAACACCATTCTCGTGTTGTTGCCTAGCTTTACTGTTTGTTTGAAGCACTCATCCAAATCAGAGAACCATTATTTATTTCCACTCATGTGATTGCTGCATCCACTATCAAGAAACCACACCTCTTCTCTTTTTGCTTGGTTCAGATCCACATAGGACATTAACAACAACTTTTCTTCTTCTTCATCTAACTTTGCGTAATTGGCTCCTGTCTCCCAGCTAGGGCACTCATATTTAAAGTGCCCTAGTTTGTGGCATTTAAATCACTCCACAATAGCCTTGTTAAAATACTGTCTTCCTCTACCTCTTCATCTGCCTCTAATCATTCCTCGACATCTTCCTCTTTTTGTTCTGTCTTCATTAACAATCTTTAGAACCTGCTCCTCCTTTCCATGGCTATTCATCATTTGTTCATGGACAAGTAGACTGCTCTGCAACTTGTCAATAGTCAAAATATCCAAATTGTTGAATTCTTCAATAGAAAAAACCACATAGTCAAATTTTGTAGTCATAGACCTCAAAATTTTCTCATTAATGACTGTTTCACCCATTTTCTCACCATGAGCATTCATTTTGTTAGCTATAGTGAGAGCACGAGCAAAATAGTCATTTACAGTCTCTCATTCCTTCATGTAGAGATTTTCAAAATCTCGTCGAAGAGCTTGCAGCTGTGCACGCTTCACCTTGGTGGAGCCCTAATATTTCTGCCTCATCGAGTCCCAGATGTGCTTTGATGTATCCCTATTGAGTATAGTGTCCATAATACTCCGATCTATAGCTTGAAACATATAATTCTTTATCTTCGAGTCCTTCAACTTTGCTTCTTCAATAGCCTTAGGCTGTGCTTATGTCAACTCATCCCCGTTTGCTGCTGCCGGTATCACATTCTCCACAAGACACCAGTAATCCTTTGAACGGAGGAGATTCTTCATTAACGTCGACCAATGATCATAGTGACCATCAAATTTTGAGATCGCAGGTTACACGAAGCTACTTTCTGTTGCCATTTTTTTTAGCACACCACTCACAAGAAACTGCTGTTTCTTTTACTCACACAAAACCAAGCCCTTGTGATGAGCTCTGATACCAAATGTTGAAAACACTCTAATATTTATGTAGTGCAAAAGTCAAAATTGAAAGTTATGTTAAATTGACTGCAAACATCCAACTTATATAGCCAATTATAAGAGGATAAAATTAAAATAACAACCTACATTTGAATGACACTAATCCTAAACCACAAACCCTTATAGATAAGGTTTATCTTATAGATAATATTTATTAACAGAATTTCAAACTTGCAATAAAGTAAATCCTAATAATCAATAATATGTAGTATAATCAATGTTCTAAAAAGTGTAAAGCGTAGTTATGTATGGAGACCAATTTTTAAGCTCTTCGGACTTAGGCGAAGGCAAAGCGAGAGCGAGGTGCGAAATTTTTTTTCTTAATTTTAATATTATTTAAATAATTAAAAAAATGAAAATAAATTCAAACAAAAAAGAGTGTATCTAGGCGAGACTAAGTGCGCCTAGGTAAAGCTAGGCGTGCGCTTTTGAGTTAAATTATACAGTTGACTGCTTATTGCGTGCCTAGAGCTTAAGTAAGGCATGGAGGCCAAGCCTCGCACATTGGCACGTTTTTTAGAAAACTGAATATAATAAGTATGATAAACACATGTCATTTTTTTATAGTACCTAAATCACACTTTATTTCAATATGTGATAAATTTCATATGAACCATTTTTAAAATTTTAAATGAATATTCTCGTTAGCACAATACGAGGGAATGGTCTTTCATTATCACGGACTATTACGTTTATGTATTTCTCATTCTACCATTCTTTAATCATCTGGGTTGGAATTGTTATATACATCTCCTACAAGTTCGGTGGTAGAATTACAGTGTCCTCGCCCTACGAAGTCATCATAAAGTTGAATTTGATGATGATTGAAGCACAAAAAGTCATATTTAAGCTGACTTGTTTTAACTATATCAGCATCTTTATTGAGTGGACCATTGTTGTGCGATTATAATCCCGCAAGTGGACGGATCGTTTACAAGTAATAAAGTGATAAATAGAGTGTCGAACCCACGAGGACTAGATATTAATTTAACCAATTAATTTAACAATTTAAATTTTAACAATATAAACAAACACAGATTTGAATTGTGGTTTTATGATTCTAAAACTACTTTAATGAAACCTAAATTATCAAACAATTAACTTTAAAATAGTAAGAACGAATTCAAGATCTACTAATACTAGGATTTGCGAATCTACCAACACTTTCCTTAATCAAATATCTGTTTAATCGTTTTAGCTTATAATTACCATAGATTGAAAATCAGCGTTCCTAAATTAATCAAAAGTCTCTCTCGATGGTCAATCAATTCTATATGTTATGTGAACTTTATTATCTCTAATTAAGCTTCGAACATAAACACATGCATTAAAATCTCAAGAACGCCTAAATGGATTTCATAAAGCATAATAGTAATCTCTATCTATTATTGGACCCTATGTTATTCAATACCACGTGCTTAATCTATATTGAATCTCTCGACTTCAATATAAATCACAATATATTCTAATGGTGATCAGGCATTAAAATAATAGAAAAACTGCATAAAGAATAATCAACCCAAGAAGTAATTAACTACTGAAACGGAAAAACTTATAATTAATTAAGAATCATGAGGTTTCATCGTTCATCCTAGAAAAAGTAAACTAGCCGGACATGATTTCGTCAATTATAACAATAATTGACTTCACCATGATCCGGCGAAAGAAAAAGAAGAAGAAGAAGAAGAAGAAGAAATAAATACAACCCGTGACTCCGACTGAAGAATCCTCAATCCCGAGCCTTGATCCTCGATTCTCTTCTTGTATCTTGTTTCCAAAATTCGTCCCCAAAATCCTCTCCAGTTCCCCTTTTGTTATGGCTATCATCTGCCTCTTATAATGCTCTCCAAAGACTCCAAAACGTGATTTAGGTAGTTGTTTTATCTTGGAGTTGTAGGGTTCTAATCACATCAGAAAACTGCCAAAACGGGTATTTGATATGCCCATGAGATCGCATGGTGTAGTTACCTGCGATCGCATAGTACACTCGTTTTACATTCTGTTTATTTTTTGTCCACATTGCGATCGCAGCCTTGTTTAACCATGCGATCGCATGGTTAACTTGGCTGCAGATCCGGTTTTCTTCCTTTAATATTTGTATGCTGAGCCCTTCAAGTATCTTTGTATGTTCCATTTAGTCCTCTTTTCTTCTATTTGCGCTCTTTTCCGTCTTTTCGTCAGATTGACACTTGAATTTGATTATTTCCTAAAATAATAAGAAAACAACATGCAATTAAACTGAAAACAACTAAACGACTCATAATCATCCCTATTTGTGAGCACAGATACGTACAAAATTGTACTTATCAAATACCCCCAAACTTGAACTTTTATTCGTCCTCGAATAAACTAGCTAAAAACAATAATGCACATACTAATAAAAATAATAAAAATCACAATATAAATAGCTTGCCGTTCTTTTGTAACAACTTATAATTCATGACGAGTATCCATGTATTACTATTGCAAACGTGATCTTATTTAAACCATATTTGACACGTGTTTGAAAGCAGTTAATCTGATTCACTTAATTTCTATGATGATGGTAGCCCAACCATTTGGTCAAATTTTCCTTTCCCTCTCGTAAGGTACACTTCCTCCCAAAATATATATATATTTTTTTTCTTTCAATTCCCGAGATTTTGGTTCTAAGGTTATGGTTCACATTCTTTTCTTGCTCGAGACTGGTTGAGAAAACTAGTAATCGTGACAACCTAGGTTTACGAAGATTCTCCAATTTATGAGCACTCTCGACTAGAAAGTTTCTACTAAGTAAGTCAAACCCATTAGTCATCTAATCCACATGTTTACTTTGCAAAGAAATTTTTTTTTTTTCATTTTTCATTTTTTTTAATTAAATCTTATGTGCAAAACTCAATTCTTTAAGCTTTCTAGATGACTCATGTAACGAGCTTTAGGTCGATGACTCCCAAGTCTTTTGAACTTTAGGGCATCGGGTTTTGAGAAACCCCTACGGGCCTTTTCACTCAAGTCAAATAGGCTACGAAAAGAGTTATAAGATATTAATAGTATGCGAAACTCAGTCCATTAAGCTTTCTAAATGACCCATGTAACGAGCTTTTGGTCAATGACTTTATCACTCGAGTCAAAAAGGCTACGAAAAGAGTTATATAATAATAACATTGTTCTTTGCGTGCAATAAGTTCATACTAGGGGATTAGATTCCTAACATTCGGTCATTACTTAGTTTCTTCTAACTAGTCTAAAGTGCTCCACACAATTTTTCAACACACATGGAATCAATCATAACCTAGATGGCCACTATCACAGCTTAACTACCACACTTACTCACTCTATTGGTTACTTGGTTGAGATACAATGATTCTTATATTCAAAAAGAGGTATCCTATTGTTTTCAACATAAGTGCACCAACATAGCTAAAAATCATCTTAACTGGCCAACATAACACGACATCAGACATGGTCAAATAGCCTCACATTTAAACAAAAGTAATAATATGTTTACAAGTCATGGATTACAGCAAAATTTCAACAAATTCATTATTAGCCGGCAAAGCTATTCATATTACACAAACATGCAAACAATTAACATTTTTTTTTTCAAATTTATTTAACAATCAATATCAAGTATTATCATCAGATCAAATTTTTTTCCACTACCCCCAAACTTGAAAGATACATTGTCCCCAATGTAAAAATAATTCAAAGGAGTATATAAAGATCAGAGACTACCCAGATGTGGATCGGATGGTGCTGAAGAAGAAGTATGGTATGATCAATTGGTGGAGAGATCTGTACAAGTTGGTCGACAAATCTTTGCTTGAATGTCATCCAGCCAGTCCTTAGGTTGTAACCCTAAAAAGAAAAGAAAAAAAAAAAATTTATTAATAATAATAAAATAAAATAATTTTTTTTTTCGAAAACTGTGCGATCGCAAGGGCACGATGTCATGCGATCGCGAAGAATAAAAAATCTGGGCAGAGAGCTTTCTGCCCAGGCCATGCGATCGCAGAGGGTTATACCATGCGATCGCATGGTACAAAATTTGAGAAATCGAATTTTTTTTTTTTTTTTTTTTTTTTTAAATAATGGAAAAACGTACTTATGCAAGATGACGATGATTGTAGCCTCAAAACCATAAGAATTAAAACCCTACTTTAAATGCTAGAAACCTAAAGCGTGCAAATTGTCAATTGAAATCCTAAAATTGAAATAATACGAAATTTAAATAAAAGGGTAGAAAAATGGGTTGCCTCCCATTGAGCGCTTCTTTAAAGTCATTAGCTTGACTTTGTCGTGGTGATTGCTCAAGACACTTTGAATAAATCTTTGGAGGACCTGTTCTTCTTGCTATGATCAACTTCTGAACAATTTTTGTTTACCTTCCAAAGCTTGATTTTTCCTTTATCATACTGATATGATTTTGTTTTGCCGCTCTGCTCGAATTCAACTAAGAAAATTTCAGCCTCATCATCAGCTTTGGTCACAGAAGACGGATGAAACTCCTCTTTTTGTACATATTCTTCTTCTCGAAGTGGTGCCTCCTGGTGTTGGGTAACAACTTTATCATCTAAGCTCCCTCCTTTCTGGTCAATGACATCAATCTCGAAGCAGGAATCTGAGGAGCTTGGAAATTTAATTGCTTTGAACACATTGAATGTAATGTGTTCATCATTTACTTTCAGCATAAGTTCTCCTTTTGGAACATCAATTACTGCCCGACCAGTAGCCAAGAAAGGTCGACCCAAAATGAGTGGTACATCCCTGTCTTCGCACATATCCAGAATAATAAAATCAGCAGGGAATATGAACTTGCCCACTTTCACCAATATATCTTCAACTATTCCCCTTGGGCGTTTGATTGTTCTATCTGCAAGCTGAAGTGTTACTGTTGTTGGCTTTGCTTCTCCTAAACCGAGCTGCTTAAAAATAGAGTAAGGCATTAAATTCACACTAGCACCCAAATCACATAAAGCTTTATCAAAAAATAAACTACCAATAGTGCAAGGAATATTAAAACTCCCTGGATCTTTTAATTTCGGCGGTAGCTTGTTTTGCAATATGGCACTACATTCTTCGGTGAGCGCGACTGTTTCATGCTCCTCTAACTTTCTTTTATTTGCAAGAATGTCCTTCATGAATCTGGCATAGCTAGGCATTTGAGCTAAGGCATCGGCGAATGGTATATTGATGTGCAGCTTTTTGAAAACATCTAGGAACTTCTTGAATTGCTGGTCTAGCTTATGTTTTCGCAACCTTTGAGGAAATGGAATTGGAGGGACGTAAGCCGGTGGTGGAATATAAGCTGGTGGAGAGTCCCGTTCTGGTGCAACCTCTGCATCTAATTTGTTTTCTCTCTCTTTGTTGGACACAGTTTCCTTTTCTACACCTGGTCTAGTCACCTGAATCTCTGGTAACTGAACTCCGCTCCTTGTGGTAATTGCATTTACTTGCTCCTTTGGATTGACTTCGGTATTGCTTGGCCATGTGCCTGGTTGTCTCTCAGTCAACAATTTAGCCAACTGCCCAATTTGATTTTCCATATTCTTGATAGCAACATCCTGTCTTTTCTGCATCTCCTTCAATTCAGTGACAGCTTCTTCCAGTCCTTCTTTTTTTTCTTGTGGCTTCCCTTGATTTGGCGGATTCTGGATATTCTGGTTGTTGCCATAGGAGAAGTTTGGATGATTTCTCCATCCTGGATTGTATGTCTGTGAATAAGGGTTATTCTGCTGACGCTGAAAATTCTGAGCATATGCAACTTGCTCAGGAGAAGGCATATCAACCTTTGTCAATGGGCACTCCGAAGATTGATGGTTTGCCCCACATGTTACACAGATTGGTAAAGGCATCTGAACCATATTAGCTAAATGAGAATATTTCATTGATTCCATCTGCTTTGCCAATGCATCAATTTTTGCCAATAAAAGCGAATTGGTGCCCACTTCGTGTATCCCTGTTGCTTTCTTCTGCAATCCTCTTTCTGGCCACATAATAAACTGTTCACTCATGGTTTCAAATAGATCGTAAAGGTCACCGGCGGATCTATTTTGGATAGAGCCACCTGCTGCAGAATCTACTGAAGAACGACTGGTTGGAGCTAGTCCAGAGTAGAAATAATGATTCTGAGCTGCTAAAGGGAAACCATGACTCGGACACTTCCTGAGCAGTTGCTTGAATCTTTCCCATGCCTCGTGAAAATTTTCCAACTCAGATTGTTGAAAGTTGGATATTTCATACTTCAGTCTGTTCACTCTGGCTGGAGGAAAATATTTCAATGTGAATTTATAGATCAGATCTGTCCAAGTAGTAATGCTCCCAGGCGGTAGAGAATCTAGCCATTCTCTAGCTTTGTCCTTCAATGTGTGTGGAAAGAGCCTCATCTTCAGTGCCTCTTCATTAACACCTTGGTATTTGAAATTGCCACAGAATTCATCGAAGCGAGATATGTGGTAATGAGGATTTTCATCTGTCAACCCATAAAACGGCAGGTTGTTCGAGAATAAATTCATCACATCTGGCCTCAACTGGAAGTTGTCGTGTCCATAAGGCGGATAGACTATGCTGGACCGATTCTCAACAATCGGTGGCATCATATATTCACCCATAAGAATATCTCGTTCACTAACTTCAACTGGTCGAGCAATTGGTGCTTGATTATTTCTCTGATCATGTACTTGATTGTCTGCCATTGTGTCTTGCTGTGTTTTCTTTTCTCGTTTTTCACGTTGTCGTCGGTGAAAGTTTCGTTCAATTTCTGGATCTAAATCAAATAGATCAAGATCTTTTGTACGTGGCATACACACTTAACATCTGAAAAATTAGAAAATATATACAATTCAGCAGTATCACGAAAAACTAAAAATAAAACTAATCTAAAAATAAAAATAAAATAGAAATAAAATAAATAACAATAAAAAAAATTGTTAAAACTAAACTATCAATTAAAGTAGTAATTAATTAACTAGTCCCCGGCAACGGCGCCAAAAACTTGTTGTGCGATTATAATCCCGCAAGTGGACGGATCGTTTACAAGTAATAAAGTGATAAATAGAGTGTCGAACCCACGAGGACTAGATATTAATTTAACCAATTAATTTAACAATTTAAATTTTAACAATATAAACAAACACAGATTTGAATTGTGGTTTTATGATTCTAAAACTACTTTAATGAAACCTAAATTATCAAACAATTAACTTTAAAATAGTAAGAACGAATTCAAGATCTACTAATACTAGGATTTGCGAATCTACCAACACTTTCCTTAATCAAATATCTGTTTAACCGTTTTAGCTTATAATTACCATAGATTGAAAATCAGCGTTCCTAAATTAATCAAAAGCCTCTCTCGATGGTCAATCAATTCTATATGTTATGTGAACTTCATTATCTCTAATTAAGTTTCGAACATAAACACATGCATTAAAATCTCAAGAACGCCTAAATAGATTTCATAAAGCATAATAGTAATCTCTATCTATTATTGGACCCTATGTTATTCAATACCACGTGCTTAATCTATATTGAATCTCTCGACTTCAATATAAATCACAATATATTCTAATGGTGATCAGGCATTAAAATAATAGAAAAACTGCATAAAGAATAATCAACCCAAGAAGTAATTAACTACTGAAACGGAAAAACTTATAATTAATTAAGAATCATGAGGTTTCATCGTTCATCCTAGAAAAAGTAAACTAGCCGGACATGATTTCGTCAATTATAACAATAATTGACTTCACCATGATCCGGCGAAAGAAAAAGAAGAAGAAGAAGAAGAAGAAGAAATAAATACAACCCGTGACTCCGGCTGAAGAATCCTCAATCTCGAGCCTTGATCCTCGATTCTCTTCTTGTATCTTGTTTCCAAAATTCGTCCCCAAAATCCTCTCCAGTTCCCCTTTTGTTATGGCTATCATCTGCCTCTTATAATGCTCTCCAAAGACTCCAAAACGTGATTTAGGTAGTTGTTTTATCTTGGAGTTGTAGAGTTCTAATCACATCAGAAAACTGCCAAAACGGGTATTTGATATGCCCATGAGATCGCATGGTGTAGTTACCTGCGATCGCATAGTACACTCGTTTTACATTCTGTTTATTTTTTGTCCACATTGCGATCGCAGCCTTGTTTAACCATGCGATCGCATGGTTAACTTGGCTGCAGATCCGGTTTTCTTCCTTTAATATTTGTATGCTGAGCCCTTCAAGTATCTTTGTATGTTCCATTTAGTCCTATTTTCTTCTATTTGCGCTCTTTTCCGTCTTTTCGTCAGATTGACACTTGAATTTGATTATTTCCTAAAATAATAAGAAAACAACATGCAATTAAACTGAAAACAACTAAACGACTCATAATCATCCCTATTTGTGAGCACAGATACGTACAAAATTGTACTTATCAACCATCAAAACTCTCGTTTTAATATATAACAACTCGTTTTTTCTCTATACTTTTTGTGTCTCTAATAATTCTCCTCGTTTTGAATGTGCAATATCAAGCTCACACGATTACATGTTTAAAAAAATAATATAAAAGTAATTTATCTAAACATTTTTAAAAAAAATAATATAAAAATAATTTATCTAAACATATTTTAAAAAAATACTTAAAAGTAACATTTACCTATTTTAAAGCTTAGCCAGACACACAAGCAAAAGCAATGCTGCCCGACAAAATTCAAGCACTAAGAGCATCTTCAATGCATTCAATGGATTGTGATTGACGTGGTAATTAAATAGACGGACTTGTAGATTATGTGGAATGAATAGACGGTGAAGTCCAAAAATTCTCTCCAATGAATTCCTTCTACAATCCAATAATGTTGATTATCTAGCATTTATTTTTTAAATTAAAAATAATAAAACTAATTCACTTAACAGAATTTTAAAAAATTAAGTGAAAAATTAAAAAATTGCTGATTCATCCAATTTCACGTAGCGTCTAGATGTAGAATGAGTGCTTCACATCTTCTATTTTTTCTGGTGTTAGGTTAGTCTCACATAATATTCTATAGGGTAATGATCTCCTCCCCATGTGGGGAGGAGATTATAAAACCCACGTGACACGTGTCACGTGGGTATTGGAAGAAAGAAAAAGTGATAAATATTTTTTTAATCACTTGTCCAATACCCACGTGACACGTGTCACGTGGGTTTTATAATCTCCTCCCCACATGGGGAGGAGATCATTACCCATATTCTATATTGTGCATTGGAAAAATAATTTTAATAGATATTGTCTATTTGATGACGTGGTACATCATTTTCTTCAATTCAATGCATTGATGCTCTCCAAGTAAGAGCATCTCCAATGCAACAATGTCTAATATGTACATGTGTCAAAAGATATTGACATTATATTAAAAAACTTCTCCAATGCAACAATGTTCATTGTGCAAATGTGGCAAATTATTATTAGCTTTTTAAAAAAAAGGAAGAGAGAGAAATGTATTGATTGGATATAGATTTTAAAATTAATAGTGGACATTGTCAAGGACAATGTCTAGAGTTAGACATTGTGCTAGACACTTTCTAGCATTAATTGTGCCACATAAGCACTTTTTGGCCATTTGTCAAAAAAAGTGTTAGACATTGTACCTTGACATTATTGCATTGGAGATGCTCTAAGTGGTAAAATATTAGAAATAACTATTAAATAACTAACTGGTCAAAATTACCAAAAAATTGCTTTCCAAAAAACTATAAATAACAGCAATAGAATCAATGAAGAAATCTCACACAGAATCTCTCTCTCTCTCAAAATTCTCGTCCGAAAATTTCCTTTCTCAGCCTGTGTTTCTCCAATTTTAATCTCTCTCTCTCTAAATTCTTGCTGTTTTCTTACATATATATTGTCGAATTGAGCATTCTATTCTGAGGTTAATTGTCTGCAAGAAAATGGTGATAAAAAATGAGAGTAGTGATGACGTGATGAAGAAGAAAACACAGGGTAGGAAGAAGATCGAAATTAAAAAAATAGAAAAATCGAGCAACAGGCAGGTTACTTTCTCAAAACGCCGAGTCGGACTTTTCAAGAAAGCGAGCGAACTCTGTGCTCAGAGTGGCACAGAAATCGCCATTATCGTCCAATCAATTGGGAAACGCGTCTTTGCTTTTGGGCACCCCAGTGTGGATTCCGTAATCAATCGGATTGAGATTAATGGAAGTTCTGATGAATCTTATGAGAGGGATTATTCTGGGACATATAAGGAGTTGGTGGCGGAGTTAGAGACGGAGAAGAGGCTGGGCGAGATGAATAACGGTGGTGGGTTCTGGTGGGATGCAGCGGTGGAAGGACTTGAACTGGAAGAGCTTGAGAGGTACATGGTGGCGTTGGAGGAGTTGAAGAAGATGATTGAGGCTGGTACATTTGATTATGGTAATTGCATTCCTGATCATTTTCATGGTATTGATTTTGGACAGCTGAGGCAGATTTGAATTTAAACATGGTTGAGTGAACAGTGTTTTTTATTTTTATTTTTAGTATTTTGGTACGAGGATTTAGGGTTTTCTTTTGTCAGTTAGAACATGGTTATTTGTGATCCCAACTTCTTGATTTGGCTTGATGTACCTTTTCTTGATTTGATGAAATTATTATATACATAGATCTTGTTCGGTAGCCATTTTATCTAAAAAAAACTCATTTTTTTGCCTACAATTTTTGACTTTTCAACCCATTTTACACTACCAAAACCTTTGAAAAGTCAAAAAGTAACCAAAAAAATACATTTTTTCCCTAAAAAAATCTCTACCGAACAAGCCCATAATATTGTTTGTTTGGCTAAACTTAAATTATAATTTAAATTAATTAAACTGATTAAACATATATTTTATACACATATTTTGTAAGACTCATAATGTTCTATCACTTATTATTTATATATTCCGTAAGATTCACAATTTATAAATATTTAAAAAATAATTTTAGCATTATCAAAAATAATAGTGTTTTACTTGTCCCCGACTTGATCTAGACAATTTGGCCTATGCTTGTCCTCTCTTCCACTTCTTGAAATGATTTTTGAACTAGATATAATTAATAAATTATTAATCAAAGTAACAGAAATTCAAGGACAAATAATATTAATTTATTTAATTTTTAAAATCTAAAGTTAAATCAATGATAAAATTTGGAATCATCCAGTTACTTTTTTCTTTGTTTAAATAAAAGAAATGTGGTTTTGTGGTGCTATTTGTAGATGAATTTGGGTTTATTCTGAAAATTTTATAGTTTTACAGATTTTTGTGCTAATTGTATTTGTTAAGTTATTTGGCATTTTATTTGTTTGGAATATTTATAGTTTTATTGATGTTTTTGTGGAATATTTTTGTTTTCTCAAGATTTTACATCCGATTGCTATTCTATTATAATAAAATTATCATCGAATATTCATTTAAATAATGATACATATTAAATAAATAATGCATGGTCAAATAATTATGTAGGATGTACAAGTATGTACAAGCCACAAAAAAAAAAAAAACACTTAAATTATTATATTTTCAAAATTCAATTTTAATATTCAAAATACTTTTTGATTTAACAACAAAAAATTTGAACATTTTTTAATAATTAAAAAATTAATAAAAACTCTAGATAATAACTTTACCAAACGAACTCTAGGGGGATGGGATTGGGGCCGGTCTCATATTTAGATGGATTATTGTTTATTGTTCTCATGCGGCGTTCAATCCTACACCGTATTAGAAAAAGGTACAAGTGTTAAAAATAAAAATTTATGACAATATTTTGTATTTATAAATAATTAAATTTTCTTATTCAATTTAGTATGTCGTACCAAACATATACTTAAAAGCTTTTGACATGTCTTAGTAGTTTGTCTACGTTGGATCACATTATAAAACCTCTGTTACAAATCTGATTCTAATAGGTGAATAGCAGTAACAGATTACCAATAACAAGAAATTAATGGTAGGGACTGAAATCATATAGGCCATAGGTGAGGGACTATTTGTGCCAATTTTCCAGTAAATTTTTTTTGAACTAGTGATTTTATTTTAGGCTTTTTGGTGAGGCAAAAACATTTCAATACTGTGTGGTGAATATATCATAAATTGCACATGAATGCAAAAAGACCATTTCGATGAGCCTCTGTATGAAAAAGTTAGAGAATAGCATGTGCATTAGATTATTTCTACTTCCCATTGACAACAGTCTATGAAAAGTAGTTTATGGGAAGTAGAGGGGATTATGATGATATAAATAATGACAGTTGTTGTATGTTATTTAGCTATGGTGGCACGCCAGCCTCAACGATTTGGCTGCCTCACCTGCTTGCCCACCTCGTGGGTCTCATGAGCACGCTTCTGACAGATATACTGCAATAACCCAACTATCATCAGATTAGCCAGACAGACAACCTATGGAATGACAGTTACCACCAGTTATCGGGAATACGAAACATCTCTCATTAACTCATAATAATGAGGGAGATGAAAGGACACTCGTTATCAAACGAGGAAGATGAAAGGATACCCTTATCAAATGAGAGAGATGAAGGGACACCCATCATCAATAACTGCAGGCCATCCCTATAAATATAGACCAACCCCCCAGGTAAAAACAAAACACACAACTCTTATACACTCCATATTGCTATTTAGCACAAATACTTTAATCATATATTGATTATCACGCTGGAGTGGACACGGGGGAAAAAAGCCCCGCCACCTTTTGCAGGTCTCCACCACTGTCGCCGCCGTGCTCAGATGAGGAGAAAAATCATTTATCATCATCCTCCACCCGTAATTTTTTTTTTTTTAATTTACTGAAACTTATTATATTATCCATTATTTTCCAAACATTTATATGTAAGTATAGAATGCACCATGAACATTTTAACAGCGAACCGGATTTTTTTTGTGGCTATTTTAATTGTTTTTAAATTTTTGGTTTTTACCACATAACCTGAATTTTGAGCTGGCTTTCAGGTTTCGGTCGAACTAGGTGCTTGTTTGTCTAAGTTGGTCAAACAAATTTTTTATCCACACATTTCGTAAATGGATGGCAAAAAAAAAAAACACCGTCTGAGATGTACTAATTTGGAATCACAAAACACATTTTGAACAATTATATAGGATGTTCAATGTCGAACAATTTAGGTTGTAATTTGAAAAAATTGTCGAGTATAACCAATCGTTAAATGTTCCAAACTAATTTTTAGACTGATTACATTATGTATTAACCATCAAAATATTTTTAGAAAAACACTAATTACCAATATAGAGTCACCAAAACATACGTTCAACGACTATATTGTTCAATATCGAATCACAAATGTTTGTGTCAAAGTTGTACAACATTGACGTAAAGTAATTCTTGTACATAATATATATTTTGCAAACGAAAATCTAAAGGTAATAAATGTACGAGTTAGTGACATGTTTTCCTTTTTTTTTAAAGGTTTGAAGTTATTATCTCTTTGCAAATGGATCTTCTTTGGCATAAAGTAAATTTGGGTTGAACGCCTATTTTCTATTTTTACCACATTTTCAAGAAAGAGTTGAGTAAAATATTTCGTTTTGAAAAAAATGAAAAGTGCAAAAGTAAAAATATGAAGATGAAGTTTGTTGATGTAAAAAATTAACGTGGCACTCTTTGATCAACTTTGAAGAGAATTTACTGAAAGGATGTTATGATGCTGAAAGATTATGAGACTTTAATTCGGAGTGAATGTAAGAGAGTTTTTACGTCAATATGTTGTGTCACTTTCTTTTCTCCACTTCCTCTTATATAGATAGTTAGGCTTTAAGAAACAACACCCATATTGTCAAGCTACAATCCTCTGTTCTTGAGACTTGTATAGTCGTCCTTATGATGCAATTTGATTGGTTGGTGAGATCGATTGTAGTATAATCATGATGATTATAGGTCTTAGCCCTATGGCCAAATCTGTCTTTTTAACATCTTTATTGGTTAGTTTGGGAGGTGCTGCCGTCAATGGGGAACACATCATATGTTGTCATGATGATGTTTTTCATTGATGTCTCCTATCATTTGGTTCCATCTTGCCTATTTATTTATTTATTTATTTTTTTTTTTTTTTTTGATACCCAGGTATCCCAATTACACCAGACTATGTCCTGGACCACCCATTCCCGGCCCCTCAGTGATGGGTGGAGGTAAATCGCGGGATATGTCCAAGTTGATCAAGGTTCGTGCACCCTTAATACTCCTGGTCTTGCCTATTTAGTTCGAAATGTCGTGCTGATATGTTTAATTATCTTTGACAAATAAGTATAAGTCATATTGACCAAGTCAAATGGTGCCCAAACTTATCTGATGTAAGACCTCATATATTTTAAAGGATTCTTCGTACGCTAATTTATTACATATACTTAGACATTTTAATTATATTAAGCTCTTGTTTGATAATTTTTTTTTTTTTTTTTTAAAATTTTATCAAATTTTCAACGGATAGAACTTTAATTTTAATTAAATATTTTATGAGACTCACAACTTTGATCAATTTTCCAACCACACATTATACTAACTTCTATCAAAATTTGCTAAGAACCTTGTATCAAAAGTTTTGACAAAGAATCCCCAAAATTAGACCATCATACCTTTCAAACTTGAAGATGAGTTTAACTAAAATTTGAAATTTTATTTTGTAATAGCTTTAAAAGGCAGTGTTTGAATTATTTTTTAAGTACCTATAAGTTGTGAGTCATATAAAATGTATAGATAATAAATAAATAGTAAGTTATAAATCATACGAAATGTGTTGCAAGTAAAATGGGGGATAAATTTATTTTATACTACAATAAATTTTAATTTATATTATAACTTTTTTTATTTCCTTTTATTACTTCAAACCATTTAAGTTCATTTATTTTTGTTTTGTGAAAGTTTTTATATTATATGTAATGTTTTTATATTGCGATGTTAAATGTAATATTTTTATAATTGTGATATTAAGTGTAATGTTGACACGATCTGTCTAAGTAATATTTATATACTCGAGATATGATGTACGTCGATAGTAGACCAACCAGAGGTTGGACCCATAATCAATGCTATTACAATTACAACTCATTATGTCTTATTTTAAAGAAAATTTTGACATTATTTCCCCTATAATTTGGACTAGAAGTTGGACTCACTATCAAAGTTACTATAATTACAACTCATTACTAGTCACGAACGTATGGAGTTTTGCCTCTATTGGCCCAAAAAAATTACTTACGTATGTATTCACCATTTTCATTTTTTTTTTTTCAATTTCCTCAAATCTTTCATTCCCAATTCTCTTCCTCTTTACCATTTTCTCCAAATTTTTCTTTTTCAACTTTGTTCCTCCTATGAATCTTCATTATTTTTATACGATCGAATTCTACCGATAAATGGTATACTAGTTATTATTATCATGATTGTAGAAAATTTCACTCCGACTCCCGATAATTATGAATCGTAGAAAATTTCACCCGACTCATGATAAAAAAGACACTTACATCTGTCCTCTTTGTCAAAATTAATTTTTCTCCATCATATCTCTTCTATTATTCAAATTCCATCTCCTCGAATCAAATTTTCAAATCAATCTTCTTTTTTATCTACTATATATTTGAATTGTTATTGAATTTGAATCGTAATTTATGATCAGCTGCGAAAAGTGGTATATGCTAGTAATAATCTTTAGGCTCAAAATATTTTTTTAGTATCTATTTAGTGATAATTTCACCATTAACCATAAAATATAAAATAATTTAAAAAATATTATCCAATTTTTTTTATTTTAAAAATACTGTTTTTTATTTTTGTAACACTTATTGTTATATTTGTTATGTTTGTTAATAACAAATGTAATATATTTATTATAACTAAAATAACAAACGTAACAAAAAAATTTATAAAAATTAAAAGTAGTATTTTTATGATAAAAAAAAGTGAGATGGTAGTTTAAGAAATATTTTATTTCCAGTGGAAATGGTGCTGAATGGTCGGGTGATCGCCAATTTTTTAAAATGGCCGTTGACCAATTTTGGTGTGTAAATTACCAAATATAACCCTGCATTCTTCCCCGCTTCTAACCATTTCAAACGATTTCAAATTCATTTATCTGTGAAAAAGAGAAGATTTCAATGTTAGAATCCAACCCATTTCAATATTAGAATCCAACTTCTTTCATTTATGTAAGAAATTTCATTTCAAAGTAGAAATTCATCGTTCTCCATTTTTTTTCTTTTAATTCACGGTAGAAATTGTGGATTTTGTAATATAAATCTTGAAAAAATGTATAAATTTAAGTACGAATTATGATTTTTACTTTAAATTCTTGCAAATATAAGTTGATTTGAGATGGATTAATTGAAAAAATTAGTTATAATCGTATAAATATGCATTAACAGACTCATGTTAACACACCTGTTAACAGACCATCATGAATCTGTTAATACAGATTTATACGATTATAATTGATTAACACATCTATTAACATACCATAGGTCTGTTAACAGGTCTTTGCCCAAAGGCCTGTTAAGGCCAAAATTGGCTTTAACAGATCCCAAGGTCTATTAAGACCAATTTAATGGTCTGTTAATAGACCAGCAAGTCTATTAACCGACCATAACATGTTTGGGGTCTATTAATCGACCTGTTAATGGTCGGTTAACAAACCATCTGTTAACCGACTTGTTAATAAATGATTTGTTAATTGATGATCTGTTAACTTATATTATAAATAAAAGTATTTTAGTCTATTATACTTAAAAAAAAAAAAAAAAAAAAAAAAAAAAAGCCTTTAATTATTTGATATAAGTTATAGTCTTTGCAATTCCAAACGATTGAGAACGCCATTTCAAAAATTCACCCTTATTTCCCTTCTATCTATTGGGCTCATTTTTTAGACAGGCTGACACTGTCAAATAGCGAACAGTGAAGGAACGTCTTTGATCTTTCTTCTCCGGCGAACTCGACAATCTGCAACCAGGAACCGGTAATTCGTCCTGGTTTTCTTTTGTTGTCGTAATGTGTTTGATTTTTACTCCTCGTTCCTCTGTTTCTTTTACTTTTCTTTTTGCTTAGGTTATTTATTTTCCTAACTCACACATGAAAATGGTTATAAATTGGTTAATCATTTTTCCTGTGGGTATATCAATTAGGAAGGGTACTTAATTTGACTGCATCTAACCTCTCTCCAGTCCCATATTTATATCTTCTTAGTTACTTGTGTTTTCTCACAGGATTTTCTTGTTTAAATTAGGATTACTAGTATGCCGCTTTTCTTTGTGGTGGAATCCGACTTAGAGGATTTTAATGGATTGAGGAGTTGAGAAGAATGAGGGTGAGAATTTTGTTTGAGTAGAGTTTGATTTTGATGAATATGAAGAAGATTATGGAGAAATAGAGGAATTGAGAGTGAGATATGAGTTTTGGATTGAGAAGATGAAGTGGTAGTGACGGACAAAACAGTACTGGATGAAGTAGTACTGGATGAAGTGGTGGATGAAGTGGTAGTGACGGACAAATTGTGCTTGTAGAAGAGTAAAAGTCCCAGTTGGTGAGTAATCTTGTTTCATTACTTAACAAGTAAATTGTTACTTTATCAATCGCAACTTAGACAATTAATTTTCTAAATTATGCATATCTTTTGTCTTTTTTAAACTATTTATTGATTTCTGTCAAGGCTTGCTACCCTATTCAGCCTTCTTAAACTTTGGTGTTATCTCTCTATTTATGCCTATGAGTCTGTGTCAGTCAAGTTTTTATTTTTATTTTTGCTTCTTTTAGTATAATCACATGACTATTTGAGTGTTGCTATTGTGTCACAACTAAAATTAGAAACCTCTAATTACAAAGAAGAAAATTAAATACAAGTCTCAAGTTTATTAAATCAAAACAGCCTCAAACTCCAACAATGTACGTACAGAGTGAATAATTAGAAATTATAACACGTATGCATATATTGTGGGGTGATGTAATTTAGTTGAAAATATGCCATATGTTGCCTTGGGCAGTTGTATACACATTAATTGCTAGGTTTAAATTTTGGTGCAATAACATTGAACTCTGTTTTTTAGGTTTATTGCCGTATTTGTTGGAGTTGTAGAAACATGGTAGATCTAGGGTGATTCTTATTCTTTTTTCAAGTTAAGTTTAGAGCTGTGTTCGTTTTTCCTTTCAAAATGGATTCTTTTGCTGACATTTAAAATTTAATTAACTTACCAAGAACTTTTTCTTTGTGGGCTTAAAATACCATCAATTTTTATTACCGGGAGTATCAATTAGTTTTTGTTTTATCTAGGACTGTTGCTATGGGGTTTGAGTTGGATCCTTTGGACGATATTTTTTACGAAGACACCGTGAAGAATGGTAAAGAATTTATCTGTCTTAAGTATGTTTGCTGGCGTTTTTTGTTTTTTGAATTTCTATTCAACACAAACAATGCTGCAGCCCGGGTCAGTGGCAAGTTTGTACCCAAGGCAAAGCAGAGACCGTCAAGAAAGGAGTCAGCTGCCGCATCGGTTTCTTCTTTGCAGTCAGTCCCAACCAGTGATACAGTGGAGCGTGAATCATGTGGGACTCTCAGGACTGAAAAGCCTTCAGAGCAGTGTGAGTTCTTTTCTTTTCCCCTTTAAATAATAAGGGTTCGAGAATCAGTCCTCTAATAATGTTAATATTTCTAAGTATTGAAAGTTCTTACATTATAGTTGTACTGGTTTCGGTTATAATAGCTTTCCTTCTAGATGACCAAAGGAACTCCGTATCAGTCAGCCTCTCATCCCAAAATATTTTTACGATAGACAGAGCAAACACCATAGTTAGCCTGGTGTCGGATGCAGATGTTGTCGTGCCTGATGGCAATTTAAGTTTGCATTCTTCCTTCGACAAATTAGAAGAGGTGAGTTCTTTGTTTCTTGCTGATCTTGTTTGTTGACTCAATTTGACTGATGCATACTCTTTGTCATTTCAGAATGCAGACATATTTCATGGGTTGGAATCGCTTGATGATTTTCTTTCTCATGCTACAGCTGATATGGGTGAGCACAAAGCTCCTTTTTTGGATGCTCTGTATATTGAGTTGGTTCTTATCCTATCCTATTTAGATACATGCACTTAGTTGCTTTCTATGACATTGGTGGTCAACTAGATAATAACTTCTTAACACACTGCCTGATGCAGAACCCTTTGCAGAAGGTTCAGTTCCTTTTCCAAAGGCACTATCTGTCGATGTGCCGAGCACAAAAAATGCAGGACCTTCTATTCCACTTCTTTCCTCTACTGATGCTTCCACAAGTCTTCAACAGTCAGTGGTCCAAGATCCTTTAACAGGTGGGGAACCTATAATTTCAACTAGTTATGGTGGTGATCACATGGACAATAGAGATGTGGAAACAAAGGTGAGGATCTATATATTTCGACCCGTGGCTTTCTCCCTCTAGAAGCAGGTTGAATACTAGTCAGTCGGTTAATTTGAATTTGGAGAGTTGGTCAATTGCAGGAGCTAGATGCCATGGATACTCAAGTTATGTCTGAGTTCACAGCTAGATCAGGTACATACATAATAGCTATGAGCATGTTTGGCAAAAAAATAGATTTTTTGTAAGCTGGGGGACACACAAATGTGGATCTCGCATCTTATAAGCCAAGTAAGGTAGGAGTCTTTTAAGCTTTTGACCTAATCCTTCGTGGCCAGGACGGCGGAGTGGAAAATTTCAACCAAAGCCGAAAATACATATAAAGAATAAGATACATGAAGCTGGCATTACTAATGCTGATGAGTTGGAGTGTGCATCATGTTTGCAGGACTCACGGTCGATTTCTTCTGAAATTGATTCTGGCGATAAATGCTCGGTCTCGACATTTCCACATGATGATGTTTTGGATCTTTCAGCTGTGGGATTCACTCATGCTATTTCCACAAAATCTATGCCTGAAGTTATTCTGAATGAGGATCCAATAGATCTCGTGGAGACATCTCAGTTGGATTCAGGCTTCCCTGGAGACCACCCAGAGGTTGTTCCTGAAATGCCTGCAGAACTTGTAAACCATTTAAAGTTCTGCAATTTGATATGCATACATGTTTGCTTTAATGAGTTATGTGTTCTCTATGGCTTACTGATCCACCCTTTTCTGAATGTTTTTTGGTAATTTATATATAGCGGCATGTACGGACTAGAAAAAGTAAAACTCGCGTATCAGCTCCTTCACCAGAGCAGCATAAAGCTTCCACATCTGGCCAGGAAGCTGGTAGATCTTTAAGGCCACGGAAAAACAAAACAAATGTATTCCAGCTAGTAGATGAGTTTGATGATGAAGTCCACGGTGACGGGGAATTTTCAGCTGAATGCACTAGTGGTTCTGTTATAGGTGAGGACGACATCGCTGATGAGGAATTTTACGTTGAAAATGAATCCCAGACAATAAAAGTAAACAGGAATTCTGTGAAGTCCATTGGTGATAAAGAAAAACCAGCTGGAAAGTGGAAGAAGGCTAAGGAAGCATCAGATCAGGCAGCGAAATCAAATCCTAAAAAGTTCTCTCACTCTACACTAAAGCGAAGACGGGGTATTTGCAACATCTGAGTGTTTAGAGCTGCATATTTTGTTTCCTTATTAGGTGTTGACCAAGAACCTTTAATGGTTTATAGTGGACAAGGTGTTGCTTCAAACTCCCGAGGATGAGATTGACTTCCAAAAGGTGCCTCTTAGGGATCTAATTTTTCTTGCAGAGCACAAGGAGCAGCTGAAGGTATTTTCTCTATGTTTTATAGCAACATCAGAAGTATTACCAACCATCAAAACCACCACTATTACTATGCACCCTTACTGCCATTTCTGATCTATTATTCACCATAATGCAGAAAAAAGAGGCAACAACTGGTGTACTCTCTACAAATCAGAGGTAATGGAGTTTTCATTAATTACACCTTATGTTCAACATGTAGCTTTCCTTATCCTTGGTGCAATGACTTTGTTTTATCTTTGTTATACTGTTCCTAGGATAACAATTGATACTTTCTCCCTATGCCACCAAATGCCAAGCCAGTTGTCTTTGCATTTAGCACAATAATAGATATACATATAGCAAGGAAGAATGTTTGATATTATATGCCTGTTTGGTGTAAATAAAAATTAGATTTTTAGGAGATAAGAGTTGATGAAATGTGCGGTTAAAAAGTTGTGGTCCCCGTGGAATTTGTGGTTGAAATTGAGCTTGGGGAAAAATGAGTTTTAGAAAATGGGGGCCAAACAGGGGCTATGTGTTACAGAAAAATATGTGAAAACTGGTGGTAAGCATAAAGGACATGTGGGTCCAGTGAAGATTAAGTTAATTGTTCAATTTCTGGAGAAATTGTCCATGGGCAGGGCGGAGGGACATAGGGGCGAGGTGGTTGCCACCCCTGCAACATTTTTAAAATTTTCTCAATTTATATAGAATTTTCTTAATATATACATAATACATGTATAGTTTGCTTCCAACATATTTTCACCCCTCTAAGTGAAAATCTTGGCTCGGCCACTGTACATGGGAGTGGAATATAATGTTTTACATGTTGGCTTCGTTAACACATTGTAGCGTGTAAAAGTAAGGAGACCGCATATAAAGAGCTATAATGTTTTGAGACTGTAATTCATTGGTAGAACCACTTGGTAGTAGTCAAGGATAACTTTGTTAGTTAAATTCCTGAACGTGCAAGGCTGCAAGCAATATGTTCCTCTGATATTATACTATCCATTTGATGTATGAAGTTTCTCCGAATTACAATAATCATAATTATGCATATTCAGTCATAACAGCATTCAGATTTTTTATGTCTGTCTCTTCCTTGTTTCCACTTTTAAACTGGTTTTTCTTGTCCGCCATTCATGTTTGACCATATCTTGGAACGAGATTCAGTATCAGTTGCATAGTTTAATTTTTTAATGTATCTGATTCCAGTTGTGTTGTGCAGCAATGGTAATCCCACAAAGCAACACAAAGAGGATGAGACCTTTGCTTCTGAACAAGATGGAGAACATGATCATGGACAAGCAAGCCCTGGGATTGAAGAAAGCAACTTATACTTCAATTATCAGACTTACATAGACAAGACTCCCAGAACGAGATGGTCAAAACAGGATACAGAATTGTTCTATCAGGTATATTGTGCTGTTGATTTTATTTATTTGTATTAGACGAGTGAAATGAAATAAGTCGATTGCACCTAAGGACTTCTTAAATTTCTCGATAAAGAGTACTAATTGCTAGTGACTACCTACTCGGTGATTGAAAAGCTACTACTGCCATTTTAGGTGCGGCAGATCAGCAACCTAAATGTCTACACCAAATTTGTGGAATTAGGAATCTAGGATCCTTGGAACATAGAACTCTTCCCATTTCTTCTATTATAATTTCATGATATTGGTTGACTGTACACTTTGCTGTCGATTCCATTTATTACAAAATCTTTCAAGGCCCTTCCATATAGATTGTCGTGGCATGAACTTTGTCAATAGATCTAGAGACTCACCATGAAATAAGTTAATTTCGGCTAAGGTCTTCTTAAATTTCGATAACAAGTCTTAATTTCTAGTGCCTACCACCTCGGTGATTGTGTTGAAAATGCAATTAGAGTTTCTTATATTATTTAAACTACGTTGGTTATGTTTCTTGATGTACTAGTGCAATCTATATTGTAACTGTTCCAATTTGTAGGCCATACAGCAGTTTGGGACAGACCTTTCAATGATTCAACAGCTTTTTCCTGGTCGTACCCGCAAACAAGTTAAGCTGAAATACAAAAAGGAAGATCGACAGCATCCGATGAGGCTTCGTGAAGCTTTGACCAGCCGTGCTAAAGGTCAATATATGTCCTAATCATCTCTTCACCTATGAGATTTCACAGGAAAATGCTTTTTTATAGATTTTTTTCTTATACTTTTTGGGTATTTTGGATATCTTTTATGACCGTGTTCTTTATCTTTTAGATCATTCCCATTTTGAAAAGGTTATAGAGCATTTGCAACAAATTGCAGATGAGGAAAACCAGAACACTAATAAAGACGGGTCGATAGATTTGACAGGCAATGAAGATGGTGAGGGAACTCAAGAAGCTAATGTATTGACCTTTCTTTTGCCTTATTTTATTATTTCTTCCGTTTAAAATCTGATGTCTTATTTTTTATCATCCAAATCCAAGTATGTGGGAAATCTGTTATCTGTGACTTGTATGTTCAGAATCAGGCGTCTTGCTTTCTGTTCATGTCAATATTAACCCCCCACATTGGTTTTTTTTAATCAAATGACATCCTTCAGTGAAGAACCTTTTATTTTTCTTGAACTCGATGGTGCCACAACTGATGCATTTTTTATGTGTTGAGTTGTGCAGGAGGAAGAAACGAAGAACGAGCATACTGAAGGGGGACAAAATGAGGATATGACACAAGGATTTACGAGAATTCAAAGTCCTGTAAAGTCATATGATAGCGAAGATGATTTCTGGAGTCAATATAAGAGCGATATATGACTGTCTTAAACGAGTATTGGCAATATTTTTCTAATTTATTATTTACGTAATGCAATTTTGTTTTCTTGGCTTGTTGTTGCTGTCAATGATTTTTAATCTAATGAACTTCCCACATTATTAAGAATAATACTTGTTTGTACGAGTAATGTTGGTTGCTGTATAATCAACTGTTTCTTATAATAAATCTTTAGAAATGGAAAAGTATGTTGGGGTGTTTCAGGAGAAATGTACAATTACAAGTATGTTGGGAAAAATTGAACGAGTCAGAAATATCTAGTTCTTCTTATGATTGTCGTTAATATGATATATGACTATCAGCCATTAGGCGACTCGGTAGCGGCTGCTGCTGCAACTGTCATGGAAGGAGCTCTTGGAGCTGCTCAGACTACTAGCACATCATACCAGATCGGTTTCCAAAGTCAGCCAGTGTTGCGCACTGATCGTTAAACTCTTCATTTGGCGAAAATGTCAAAGAGTCAGCTGACTGGAGTTAATCTCCGAGATGAAGGTTGGCTTGTGAATAAGATTTAGATTGCATTAGTGGATGATTTGTTAGGAATGTGTCAATAATATGCTTTGCAGGGTAAATAATAAACTTTATTGCTGAAACAGTAGAATTTATAAAAAATTGAAAGGCACCCAGAGACCAAAAAAAAGAAAAAAATTAATCCCTCAAGAAAAGCTAACGCTGTCTTGCTTAAAAATATTCTCACATGCATAGAAAAATGAAAACTGAAAATATAAGGAACTTAGAGTGTTGCAACTTAAAAAGCTAATGGAAAATGACAACTTGGATACGCGCAATAGGCAGTGCAACAGTAACTCTACCATATTGCAGCATATTTATTATGTTAATACATGCTTTCTACAGAGGTCTATTCCTCGTTGATGGATATTTGGAAATATAATAGGGTTTTATTATCATGATGATGACAGGCAATTCCTACGCAACATAAGGAGCAAGCACGATAGCTATTACTTGCCAGCCTAAACATATCTAAAGCTCTTTTCCAGGTTGTTGTCAATCCCTTGGTATTTCGTAACTTTCAAATCTTTTGCAAGGTTCCAGGCTGCTATTAATTTTGTATTGGTCTACTATTGTATTGTACTTAGTCTTATGTCATCTGGAGTGATGACAACATTCATATTTTCACGTTTGTATTTGATTTTGAGCGCAGGCCCAGAGAATGCTAGGAATGGTGCCCCCTCAAATAGTATGTTCTGTTCATCCATAACATTCTTTTTTAATTTTCATTTCAATTATCACTTCCGGGCTATGACATTGCTAGCTGGTAGAATTGAATGATCTCTGAGTTGTGCAGATGTGGATGCCAAATATTCTACAATCTTATCCCCAGCCAGCACCGTTTTTACTACAAAGTGGTCAACAGGCTATAACTCAAACTCTCCCTGGATTACCCCCACTTCCACTGAACAAGATGCATCTGGAATTGTTGTCCCATGCACAGGAAAATCAAGTCTCTTCTGCCCATCCTAACCGATATCCAGTACTCCCACAATCTTCTACACAATCTCAGATTCAGTGTTCACAGCTAGCCCAAAACCAAGTCGCACAGCAAGGCCAACTAGTCCCTGCGCAGTCTGGCATTTTTTTTCATCCCTCTGTGCGTCCCTGCACAGTCTGGAATTTCTGTTCTTCACTCTGTGCGTCCACAGGAACTGGAAAATTTGCTCTACCTTGAACCAACGCGTGCAACTTACGTTGAAGCATCCAGGTCCGATTCCATCTGCAAGTTCAGGGTTTACTGGGCAGATGATCACTCCGAACGCAACATTTTAACCTTCCCCACAGACGCATTTGCAATTTCTGGCTCAAGGGTTCCCAGGTGCCAAACTTCCCTTGAGCTGCCTTTATGTAAGTTGCAAAGTCGGTGCATAAATCTGTTCCCCCAAAGTATTACTTCAAAGTATGGGATAACATCGAGGAAAAACTCACTTGATACAAATCTTCGGAATTATTGAGTGAAAGCTACTTGTAGCTTTGTTGATCCATCCATAACATGATTGTACTTGTGTCTACCTTTTCTATTAGCTGCCTAGCTCCTCAGTATTTTCTGGCACGTGGGACAAGGTGGATCTGAAAGGGCATAGTGTACACCAAATGAACTGCTCATCGAAATTGGCTACACCTGTACCTAGAACAACCCGAATTTTTGACAATTCTAGAAAATAAGATTCTAGATCAGAAGAAAATTCAAACTCCCAGAAGCAGGCTGCTGAGGTGATTATTCTCTCCTTAGCATTATTTTTTTCTCAACACCTTTGCTCGTCGTTCTCTGTGTCTTGTGTGATGGTTGCAAAGATCTGATGTTTACATATTTTCTTTTGAGACATACCCTGTTCCAATTGACCACAGATCAGCTGTGCATGCAAATCGATTCAATTGATTTTGTGGAATTAATATTGACAAGTCATTGAATAAGGTGAATTTTTTTTTTATCAACCTGATATTCTTTCCTCAGCAAGAGGACTATTGTCAAATGTCTGTAACTTTTATTTCTCTGATAAAAACTTCAATTTATGCCCCCTAATTACGTTATGTTAAATTAAATGCAAGTGTATATCTTATGAAAAGAGTACTATCTCTAGATGGTTTTTAAGATATTGGTCGTGTTAATTATAACTGTATGCTTGTCCTAGTAGTTGCTATAACAAATTAGTATTTTGCTCCAAAGGAATTCAAAGAAGAGCGATTTGGCCAATTAGTGGAGATACCAAATATTTTTCACATTGGAATCTTTTCCTCACGACTGCTCTTTGATGTGCAATTGTGCTTATGACAGCGTTTATGTACGAATACTACATGGAAGATGTCGTGGTTGTAAATAGTATGTGGTATTCTGCTGATATTGTGTTGTTTTTTGTTCTTTTACAGACACAGGTTCCCCTTGAGATGGAATCTGTCTTGCTTCAGCAAGTGCTGAGTCCGATACCAGAGGAGTTAAGTTCCCTGCCACCAGAACAACAAGAAGTTATTCAGCTCCTACATATGCTTCGGCAGGAGGAACATTTGCGAATGTGGTGTTGGGTTGTTTCTTGTTTCAGGGACAGTCCTGTTGGCACTTCACTTAGCATGAAGTATTGGGCTGTGTTTGAGTTTGATTAGTTTAGTGGTGTCTCATGATTTCATTTTTTCCCGACACCATTGATGTTGGTGTTTGTAGGTTGAAGATGATAAAACTATAATACCGCGAAATTCATTTATTGGAGTGAACTACGCATATTTGGTGGTGCTGAAATTATTTTTGAAGTGCTTATAAGTTGTGGGATCTATGAAATGTGTAGATAATAAGTGAGTAGTAAGTTGTGAATCTTTACAAAATACGTGGATAAGAAGTATATTTGACCAACTTGATCAGCTTAAATTATAATTCAAATTTGGACAAATAAGCACTAGTTGGGTCTTTTCATATAAATTTTAATTGATATTAGAGTATTTCCAATACTGCCTTCCATTTTGAATGTCTAGCTCATGTGGCGATAAGGTGGAGTGGACAAAATTTAAGAAACAATATTTATTGTAGAAGGCTGTCAAATAAACTAGTCATTTTTAGACAATCTTTCACCTATTTATTTATTATTTTGTGTCTATTTTTTCATCTAATTTTTCCTTCTATTTTCTCCACCTACTCTCTCTCTCTCTCTCCATCTCTTTTCTCTCAAGGTTTTATAAAAAGTGTCTAGCATTGCAGATACTGTCTATTTATTGATTGTGAGAGGAATACCAAGGGGTGGTTAGTTGGGACGCTGGAATATAAATTTTACCCTCATTAAATGAAACTCATTCTACATAATTAAATAAATAGATTTTTCTTACCCTTGTACTGCATCATATACTATAGTCTAGGAAAATTAAACTTATTGAAAATATTATTACAAAATTTAAGTAAATTGAGAAAAGAAGAAAAAGAAACTACCAATTAGCGATACTGGTCAAGTTGCACAAGGCCCACGAGGTAGGTTAGCCCAATTCTGAAAGGCCCGGCCCATGAACGAGACTTCCCCCGTTCTCCGTGTAAATTTTCCCAAATTTCCCAATCTCCAATTCCGTTCATGTCTAACCCTTTCCGAGGGTTCAAGTCACGCAACATTTCAATCATTTGTGCGCTCTCTTTAAACCGTAAAATTATTTAATTTTTCTACGGGATGCGGAAGTAGCTTTTCAGTTCCTTTTAGATTTCGCTCACAAGACGGTGCTGCCTATTTAGAATATCTTCCAAACAGGTGAATCAGTAATTAAATTTTGTCATATTACTTTTTTACTATTATAATTGAGTGAATTATAGATAGTTATCGTGATTTTCCCAGATCCTAATGCTCCGTTGGGATGCAATTTGTTTTAGGGATTTATTATTATTCAGTTTAATTCTTACTTCCAAATTCTGTATACGACTTTTTATTTTTTGCGTTTTTATGTCTGGCTGAAGCTATTAGGTTTTTTGCTTTGCTGGGTTATGGAAAAGAGTGAATCGAAGCCTTAATCTGGTTTTGTAAGCATTTATATGGTGTGAGGTTCTGTAAAGAGTTTTTACTTTGTGAATTTTTATTCTGTAAGAATGCTGCGTGGGTAATTTTTAGGCCCATTGATTAAAAAAAAAAAATTGTCTTAAAACTTACCCCCCCACCATCACATTCATAAAACAGCTCCTTAAAATATCATCACAATCAAATTCCAATGTACACCTGATCATATACTTAATTAAGTCAATCAAGTATCAATTCCTTAAAATCATTTATAAAACAACTCCAGTTTTATATTCAAGAGAAACTTATTTTTCTTAATTTGTTATGACGTTCATCAACTAGACTTGCTCTAAATTTAATTTAACAAAAAATTAGCTTAAAAATATAGACAAGCCAAGACCACGGTTTATTTCAAGGTCATAAGTCTAATACTTTCAAGTGTCAATAACAGAAAAGGAAATGAAAACTGAGCCAAATTTGTTGGGGCAGACTCAAGGTCCATTGAAGTGAGTAGCCCAACCCATCTCATACACTCATTGACTCTGTCTGTCTACCTACCCTCTTCCCTACCTCTCCCAGAGCTCACAAGTAGGGTTTACTTTCAGGAAAGTAAAATGGTATCTCCTGAAATTGGCTGCAAATTTCATTTAATATGTATTTTTCTCTAAGAAAAATTTATCATTTCTTCCTCTACTTCTTTGATTGTTATTTTCTGATTATTTCGGCTATGTATATGTCAATCTTGTCTTGAGAAATTGGTTTTGATTTCGCAGGTTCTTCACTTCTAGGGTGCTGTGGCATTATTTCTAAATTTATCTTTCGCCCAAAAACTGCTGGCAAATTGGGCATCCGATCACTGTTGACAAGTGTGGTGTATGCATACATATCTACAACTTTCCAATATTGCTGTAAAAGGAATATGGTTGGATATTCACTGTTTGATATTTCCTCAAGCCCTACTGTGTTTCCTTCATGTTTGATCACAACCACTAAGCAACATTATTCATTGAAAATTTCGCCATGCCTGAAAACTCCATTAAGACATAAAAGGCAAGTCTTATGTGTGAAAGCCACGTCATCTGCTGATATGGGTCCTACTCAAAAGCAACCCACATCTTCTGAATCAAAGAGTCCACTTTCAGTAGTTTTTGATGTTCCTCGAACCATTTGGAGGCAAACTTTGAGGCCTTTAAGCGATTTCGGGTTCGGTAAGAGGAGCATTTGGGAAGGTGGGGTTGGGTTGTTTATTGTTTCAGGGACAGTCCTGTTGGCACTTAGCTTAGCATGGTTGAGCGGGTTTCAGATGCGATCAAAGTTCCGGAAGTATTTAGCCGTGCTTGAGTTTGATCAGGCTAGTGGTATGTGCACCGGTACACCTGTTAGGATTAGAGGTGTAACAGTTGGCAACGTCATACGTGTCAATCCTTCCCTGAAGAGTATTGAGGCAGTAGTTGAGGTGAGGCAAACTTGAAGCTCATGATTTAATTTTTTCATGACAATATGGTTTTACTACCCTTGATGTTGGTGTTTGCAGGTTGAAGATGATAAAATTATAATACCTCGAAATTCATTGATTGAGGTGAACCAGTCAGGTCTTCTCATGGAAACTATGATTGATATTACACCACGTATTCCTATTCCGACACCTTCAGTGGGCCCTCTTGATAAGGATTGTGTTAAAGAAGGGTTGATTGTGTGTGACAAACAGAAGATAAAGGGATATCAAGGGGTTAGTTTGGATGAATTAGTTGGAATATTTACTCGCATTGGACGTGAAGTGGAAGAAATTGGCGTTGCAAATACCTATTCATTGGCTGAACGAGTTGCCTCTGTTGTTGAAGAAGCACGGCCTTTGCTTATAAAGGTTTGATGTGCACATTTTATATTTTCTGTATGGCTATTGCTCTCTCTTATGAGCTGTTTTTAATTGTGCTGACTGAATACTTACAATTATAAATTTAATATTGTTTTCATAGTTATCTATCCTCAAATCCCATCATCTTTATACCACATTAGGTTACTTGGAAAGATTCACAGAGTTCGTAAGGAAATCTTTATGGCAATTGGCAGTTAATGGAACATGTGCGTAAATAACGAGAGACACTACGTGTTACGGAAACCTTAATGAAAAAAATGTTTCAAGTAAAGAAAAAGTGAACATGGAAAGCATATTGAATTACCCTCTTTCAAATATATAGCATGTACTTGTAATATCTATTTGTAACAAAGTTTCAGACTTTTGATTCATGATAATCAACTAGCAGCATTTATGATAAAGCTACATTGTCGAGCATAGGAGTTTCAGTTAAATTGCTGGATCCATGTTTTGTTCCTCCAACAGCTTATTATCATGATGTTATATGTCTCTATCTGGATGCCATATGTAATTGGTTTTCAGGGTTCAGGCCTCATTCACTTCTAGTTGTACAGGTAGAGGGAACCAAGAAAAACAATAATCTGAAATGGGAAGCTTGCCATACCCTCAAGTGAGACTAGATCCTCAACTTGTTCCTTCCAAAATGGTCATTTTCTCTTGTGTGAGTATTGTAGTTTGGTGTATGGAGTAGGGGTATAAGCAGGCTCCCACACAACCCACATTTTGGCGGTCCGAATGTGGCATGGCCCAACATCTGTGCGTGCCAAGCCAAATTTAGCATGATGAGTTTCCATTGCTCCGCACCACCCACCGGATCAGCCAATGCTAGGCCATGCCAGCCCAACCCACTTGGCCACAATGATATTAAAAATTGTTTCATAAATAATTTTTATCTTGACCACTATTTTAGATATATGCTTAAATTTTTGTCAAGGAAATGAAATGAAATTAAAGTACAAAACATAACAATAAATTAGAATAATTCTGGATTGACACGTACCAAGTTATCAATCATTTCAGAAAATACAACTTTACAATTTATATTTCAAGATTGTTGAAATTTTTTATTCTGACATCAAGCTCTCCATCCTATGATCTTTGCATCTTTCCAATCTACTCGCACAGGAGGCATTCTAAAATTTCCGATGTGAGTCCTTTCAAGCACTTTGTTTCCTGCAATTAAAGCACACTGATTCAACTATTGAAACTGTTAGTGGAAACACTTGGCATATTCCCATACTAGAAAGTACTGGATGTGTTCTTTCATGTGATTTATACCAATTTTAAATTTTAAATCCTCTAATTCTTTTTTATTAATACTACTAGCATGATCAGTTTCAGAATATCTATATAACTAAGTAGAAGACTTGAACTAGATTACTACTTTCTTTTACTTGCAATTATAGACTATGAAGAAACTTTACCTTTGGATGTAGATTTAAGATAAATTTCAATATTAGTATTGCCATCTTTGCTATCGTAATTATTATACATTTTGTAAGATGTCATTTTCATGTTTAATATTTTTATTTTCATTTCAATAGTATTTTTTATTTGTTGAAATTTCGGTGAACATTATACTTGATACTTTAATACAACGATCCATCACTAAAGCCAATGCAAAACTAGCAATGCAAGATGTAAGCTAATAAACCCTAACATTCATTAGTAATAAGTTGCATCATTAAAGATTTGCAAAAATATTATAGAAGTAAAAGAAATGTTCCAGTGTGAGAGTTAGATAGAATGATGAAAAATTAAATTGTGGAATTGGGTATCTATAAGCCAAAATGATAGAATCTTATTTCTAATAAGTAAACCATAAGCCTATGCTACCCCCACCCATTCAAATGGCTCACGGGGGCTGAGGGACTAGCATGGTTGGCCTTGGCACAACCCATGATTTTTCCCGGACTGTGCCTGTGCAGAAGGCGCTACTCGACCCATCCCACTCTACTCATTTAATACAGAGAATGACACAAAACTTTATAGTTCTCAGTGAATGAAAAAATTTATCTATGAAAGCTTGGATTCGTTTCACTTGGTTAAATTACTGTCAATGAGCTATCTCAATTAATTTGTAAATCAATGGCATTTTCCATAGGCACTGATTTTTAAGACAGTGACTGACACCTGATTCGCCTCTTAAATATTTTGTCAAAAAGTTCATTTGTGAGATATATTATCATAGCTCACAAAAAAGGGATTGAGGTGGCAGGTGTATTTGGAACTCTGACACATCTTGGTTTACTATTTACATGTTATATCATTCTCAGGTCTTGCCACTATCCATTAAAATACAACTGCTCTGATTTGGCTGCGAGGCTGGTTGGGCGTTCTATTAGAGACTATTAATTTTTAGTGGAATGTTGTTAGTGCTGTGTATCCTGCTTTTCTGCAGAGGCTGGATGCGAATTAGAGTGCAACAAATGGAAAATAGCCCTGCATAGAATGGTCATTTAGCATACACATTCTTCTTGCTTCCTTTTTGGGTTAACCCTAATTTTTGTTGCTGCCATAGCGTATAATATATTCTCAAGAAAAATTATGTCTTTGATGTAGTGATGTCTCAGATCAAAGCCATGGCTGAAGATATTCAACCTTTACTGGCAGAAGTTCATGATAGTGGTTTGCTGAAGGAAGTTGAAAATTTAACCAAAACCCTTACACAGGCTTCTGAGGATTTGAGGTAGAGTACTACTGTAGTCAATTTTGGTTTCAGCAAACTAATTCAAGGTTTTGGGTGCTTTGTTTCTTCCTATTCTCTCGCTTCATGTGTACGTGTTTTTGTGGTCAAACATATGTAGAAGTTGAAACATACTCAAAATGCAGTAATGAAATACTTTAAATTTCTGAAGCTTCTTCATAATGGTTTAATTCTTCCGTTCTGTTATAAACCTTAATTATGGCTGTAAATAAACCAAGCTTTTAGTGTATGGATGCGTCTAGAGTGGCTCAGTGACTAAAAGGGTGTCACTGATGTTTCATTGGATGCATGCAATTAGTCAGCTTGAAGATTGCTGATAAAATTATGGATAATTCTTTGGTTCTGTTTAGTTTTCTAACACAGTAAATGTGTCCCTGATATGCTGGTGACCAAAATTTGTCTTTCATCTTTGATCAGGCAGAACTAATGTACTTTGGATTGATTTTACACGTTTCTTTCTCTCTCTTGTCTGTATGGTATGGCTTTGTGGTCTTACGAGCACATCTTTTTTTAGGGAAATTGGCTCACATGGTTTTCTATGTAACTCTACAGAAGGGTGCATTCTTCCATTATGACTCCTGAGAACACAGAATTAATTCAGAAGTCTATATATACCCTCATTTTCACTTTGAAGAACATTGAGGTGGGTTGTCTTTGCAATGCTTTGATTTTGATTCAGCACGTCTTTACTCATTCATTCTCTCTCTTTTTATTCTAATGGTTGCTGATATTGTTTCCTCTCTATGTCACTCAACATTTGCAGAGCATAAGTTCAGATATATTAGGATTTACTGGTGATGAAGCTACAAGGCGGAATTTGAAATTGCTTATTAAGTCACTCAGCAGGCTGCTATGAAGATGGAAAATTAGTAATCAATTTCAAAGTTGGGGCAGTAAATTGCTGATAATGAGTTTCTTCCATGTCATCAGAGGTTGTACTCTGTTTAATTTCAGTTGCTGATAAGGCGCTGCGTAATTGATAATGAGCTACTTTTGTTGTCGGTTGGATAAGTCGATATTTTGTGCATTGTTCATGGAGTTGATTTGGTGTGGTACCCTCTTGATCCTTGTCCCTCAGCAACTTGTGTTTGCCATAAATGACACTTCCAAATTCCCCGTCTCAAGTTCTTGAATACTACAGCCTGCATGTTGTCTAGTCTTGGAAATTTGATTGTAAAACAAATTTGAGACCTAATTTTCAAAGAGGGGTAAAATTAGCTAGTGCTCCTTTGCATTTTGGGCGGCACTCTCTTTCTTGGCAACTATTTTAATCGACTTATCGACCAATTTCTTTTCAGGAAACTCTTCAATTAATGCAAATTTTTGTATCTTTTATTGGATGAAAAAGTGTGTGTTTACGTTGTCCAACGTTTTGCATTTGAGAATTAAGATAGTTTTTTGTTACCCCGAATTGCAAATTTTTGTTTGGTTTTTTTCATGTGTAGCATGATGCAAGTTTGGCCAACAATTCTGGGTGGAATGCTTCCAATCTATCGATAGATCTGATTACTACCAGTCAGGCTTATTTCTTGGTAGAATTTTTATTTTATTAGCGAGCTATTTCAGTGATAGTAAATCTCAGCTGACTAAAGCAAACACAAGAAACACCAGACAATTACAGTGAACTGCACTCAGACGGTGGGTGGCCCTGGTTTTGGCTTTTGGCATTTGGCATTTGGCATTTGGCATTTGGCATTTGGCATGAAGAGTTAAGCTTTGGCTTCAGTTGAGCTATTGTAGATCTCCTACACTCATTTCGAACTACTAATTCCTTGTACACGTGCAGTCGTGCACATAGCTATACGTGTATATAGAAGGCTATCGTGTGAGCACATATATACGTGTATATAGAAGGCTATTGTGTGAGCACATATATGTGCAATATAGCTATACGTGTATATAGAAGGCTAGGATGTGGAGTGGGGTTGGATGGTATTGGGTGGGTTGTGGTAGGAGTACGGACTGGGACTGGAACTGCCAAGTAAAATACTTCTAGATTAATATTATGGTTTTAGAACGAAAATTAGGGTGTCTTTATTTTGATTAAAATTAAATTTTTTGTAAAAATTAATAAAAATTGGAACATATCTCATCTCTAGTGTTTTAATTGTGAATAACAACAAATTAGATCTACTTAAAACAAAATGAAATTCAATAATTAATGTAAAATTCAGCAAATGTTTTAACCCCACAATTCCATTGTGTAAGAGTTTATACAATGTTTTGTTTTTTTTCGAGATAGAGAACAAAAAAACAGTGCTAACAAATGATTGTTGCCTATTTCCATTTTTCGGACGGAAATTACATGCAACCCAAATAAGCCACCCAACTCACCGTCGCCAGTGGCCGGCTAAACACTGCAGCGTTTACCAATTCTCACACTCCTCCGCCACAAAAACATATATACAGGTGGCCGGACCGGGCCTGGAAAAATTATTTTTTTAGTATTTAAAAAAAGTTAGTGTAATTTTTTTTTTTCAATAACAGCCCAATCTCTAAAAACTCCTGATTCCACCCTGCATATATACACACACAAATATATAGAAATAATTATATACACTATCTATTTTTTCTATTTTAGACATGGGAGATCGTAGACAATCCCACCTCAATGGCGCCTATTACGGCCCTTCAGCTCCGCCACTGGAGTCTATTTATAGTGTGTTTGGAAGAGCTTTTTTGAAGTTTAAAAGTACTTCTTAAAGAGTAAAAGTACTTTTAATTATTTTTATTGTTGTTTGGTTAAAGTTAACAAGTACTTTTTGATTTAAAAAACAGCTTAAAAAAGCTGTTTTAGAGAAGTCCAAATTTTGAGCTTCTCTAAAAAGTTCTAATTGAGCTTTTACGGGAAATTGTAATCAATATTTAATGAATTTAAAATTAATAAAATTACTATTAATATATCAAAAAATATTAATTTATTTACTACGTTAATTACTTATTTCAAATTGTCATTTCATATACTAGAGGTGTCAAGACGGGCGGGCCGACCGAACCGGCATCGGCCCACCCGCCTCGACCCGGAATCGCGGGCCGGCCCGTGAACCGGGCGGACTGTTCACGGGCCGAGAAGGCCAACCTGCGGGCCGTTCACGGGCCGAAGAGGCCAACCCGCGGGCCGGCCCGTGAACCGCTTTGATTTTTAAAAAAAAAAAATAGGCAGAAAATTCAAACTTTCATATTTGAAATGATATTTAAAAAAAAAATATAAAAAAAATGGCAAAGAGCCGTTTAAAGTGAAAGCTGTGACATATGCATTCACGTTTTAGTCTTTAAATATATAAATAAAAAATAGAAATTGAATTAAAAAATTAACAAATGTGAATTTATCATTGTTATTTATTTTTTATTTAGTAATTTAACACATTTTTTGTTATATATGTAAACATTTTTTTTTTTGAATTACAATAAGTAACCAAATTTTTTTAGTAATTTAAAAAAAAAAATTAATTTTTTATTTATGCGGGCCGAACCGGATCTAACCGCGGCCCATATGGGCTCGACCCGTATGGGCCAATGGGTGGGCCGGGCTTTTGAAAAAATTTCATGGGCTGGGCCGACCCGGCCCGGAACCCGCAGTGACGCGGACTTTTTCGAACGCGGGCCGTTACCGGGCCTCATCAGAGGCGGGCCGGGTGGATTGACACCTCTATCATATACTTATGTAAATTAAAAAAAATATTGGCTTGTTAAATAATATAATACAAATTATATATAATATGTTTGATTTAAATAATTAATTAATGTTTAATCAAATATACTAAAATAATCATGTTATTATAATTAAATTAATATATTAAATTTAATAGTTATTATAGGATATAAAAATATATGATTTCTTTTTAAAAAATAATATGAGTTATACAATAATTAATTATTATTTAATCAAATAATAAAATAATCATATTATTATAATTAAATTAATATATTAATTTTAATAGTTATTATATTATATAAAAAAATTTATTTTAAAACAAATAATATAAGATATATAATAATTAATTACTGTTTAATCAAATAAATATAAAGTTTATAGAAAAGTACTTTTATAATTATGCAACCAAATACTCAATTTAATATTCACAGCACTTTTTGGATTCATATCCAAACAGTCAACAGCTTTTTAACAAAAGCTCTACTGCTAAAAGCTCTACTACCAAAAGCTATACTGCTAAAAGCTCTACTTACAACAGCTGTATCAAACGGACCCTTAGTGTGTGTTTGGAAGAGCTTCTTTGAAGCTCAAAAGCACTTTTGAAAGAGTAAAAGTGTTTTTAATTAAATTTATGGTTGTTTGACAAAAAACAATAAGTGCTTGTTGACTAAAAAAACAGCTTAAAAAAGCTATTTTAGATAAGCCCAAATTTTGAGCTTCTCTAAAAAACTATATTTGAGCTTTTATGGAAAGCTACAATTAACATTTAATGAAACATTAAAAATATCAAAATTATTATTAATTATCATTAATGAAAATAGAAATAAAAACTTTCTAACTTATATCTTCTTCAACATTTCAATAATATAATACAAATTATATCTAATATATTTAATTTAAATAAATTAATTTTAATTAATATAATATATACTAAAATAATTATGATATCATATCGTTATGAAATATGATATGAAATAAATATTATTTATAAAAGAAACTAAGATATGTAATAATTAATTATTGTTTTGTCAAATAAATATAAAATTTATACAAAAATACTTTTGTAGTTATGCAGCCAAACACTCTATTTAATATTCACAGCACTTTTTGAATTCACATCCAAATAGTCAACTGCTTTTTAACAAAAGCTCTACTGCTAAAAGTTCTAATATCCCTTGTTGACAATAATTGACTATAATTATGAAACTAGACTCCCTTGCCTTAGTCACATTGTGGTTGATCATAAGCTTTCTCATTCTTTATGTCTCAATCTACTTGTCGCTCAAAACATACAAATCAGCTATGAGCATGTAAACCCCACCATGGTTCTCTGGACTCACCATTCTCATCACCTTATTAACCAGACAACCACCTTCTCCGCCAATTGGGCTCGTGTGCCATTTGTCCTAATAACCAATCCTACACGTTCTCGTCCATTTGAATTATCCAGCCCAAATCCTAGTATTTAACCCGAGAGTCCAACTTTATACCCGTTTCCAGAAACTGATGCTGCTGGACCTGGGTTCGAAAAAGAGGCCCCATCATTCGGCTCAAGTTCTTTTTCCAATCCACCCACGGGTTTTCGACAAAAACCCATCTGCCCCGACCCGAGTTGAAAATTGTCTTCCATCCACAGTTGACCTGGGTTTAAAATATTTAGGACCCACACTTGACTTATATATATATAGATAATGGTGAATTGTTGTAAAATTATAGATAATGATGAATGACTATTTAGTTTTATTTAAATGTCTATATAGTTATCTATTTACTCTATAAGAGTGTATTCTAGTCAAGTTGTAACTACTATTGAAACCCTATAAATAAGGGCTATTATTATAATAAATTCATACACTTGAGTTTTGACTATCTCAATTCTCTTCTCTTTTTGTCTCTACTTTTCTAGTTTCATAACACGTTATCAGCACGAGATTCTAGCCAACTGAATTAGCAATTATATATTATTTTTTTATTTAAAAGAAAAAAAGAAAAGCAAAACTAGGCAGTCAAACTGTGATATCAAAACACCATAAAGAACAAACAAAAGCTTAGTGGCCCAAAGTCCACTTTCTCAAGCTTCAATATCTCAAAAGAAATTCAAACGGCACCAACTGGTTAGTATTCATATCTCTATCCTTGCTTTGATTTATGAGTCCAACTCATATTATACTTTTTGTTATGACATTTTTATGAGAAGCAATTAAAAGAAATATTCATGCTTTAATTAGATATAACAATGCTTTAACTTTTATTCAACGGCAAAGGACAACAAATCAGTGTGTTTATTATTCTAAAATATTCTTGAACAAGATTTGTTTATTTTTTATTTTTCCTAAAGAATTATAATTCTATCAATATTCCAGAAGAATATTATGTTATATTTCATAACCTAAACATATAAATCTTCTAGAAGAACATTTTATTGTTCGAGAAGAATTTGAATTATTGCTCCTCAAGTAGTAATAGTTTACATATATCAATATCATATTAGTGTTCTTGAAGAAGCACAATTTTTTTATATATTAATATTCCAATAGAATATTAATTGCTCTTGAAGAGCTTAATTTTATAAGATATAATATTTTATAAGAATATTATAATATTGTTCCTGGAGAGCAAATATTTACATCAAAATAATGATTTGTTGTAGCTCTTGAATAAGCACAACTTTATAATATTCTGATAAAATATTAATTGCTCCTGAAGAGCATGGCATTACAATTTAAATATTTTAAAAGAATATTGAACTTTTATTCTTGAAATAGCAGTAATTTTTACTGTTGAATCAACTATTATGTTATTTTCTATATATTCTTAGAGTGTTTTTGATTCACAAATTTTCTATGGAAAATGTCACTTCCATGGAAAATCTTGTCAAATCAATGGCTTTTATTTTCCCACTTTCTTGTTTGATTGGCACATGGAAAATGGAAAAGATTTTCAAGGTACAATCATCTAAAGCACACATTTGGCCACTTTCTTGAAAAAAATTTTCTCACCTATTTGGTGGAATTTCTTTTCCAACTTACATGGAAAATATTTTCATTTTCCATGGAAATCTATCAAACACACCCTTAAATACGTAGTTATGAATCCAAGTTAACATGAAATTATTGTGGGGAAGCTTTCAAATATTGAATAAGATTTGTTTATTTGTTTTAATTGTACTTTTCATGAAGAAACACAATTTTATAATTACCTAATATATAAATATTCTAGAAGAATATTTTATTGTTGTTTCAGAATAAACAAAATTTTATATTATATTAATATTTCAGTAGAATATTAATTGCTCCCGAAAAGCCTAATTTTATAAGATATAATATTCTATAAGAATATTATAATATTACTCATGAAGAATAAATCTCTACTTTAGAATAAAGTTAACATTTCAAAATAATTTGTTGTTGCTCTTGAAATAGTACAATATTATATTAATGTTCCAGCTGAATATTACTTGTTATCAAATAGCGTAATTTTATAAGATCTATTATTTTATAAAATATTGTATTAATACTTCTGAAGAAGTATAACATTATGAATATCAATATTTTAAAAGAAAATGATATTATTGTTTCAGAAGAAACACGAAGTATAGAAAATATTTTAAAACAATATTGTGTTGTTGCTCCTGAATAAGCATAACTTAATTAAACAAATATTATATGACTGCTTTTGAAGAAACATAAATTTGTACAAATCAATATCCAAGAAAAAATATTGTGTTGTTGCTCTTGAAGAAACACAACTTTACAATTTCAAAATATTAAAGTTGTGTAATATTAGAGTGTTGATACTCTTAAAGAAGTATTATATTGAACCAGAAGTTCAATATCTTAAATTTTTTATTGATTAACATTACTGGTTCTACCATCCCGAATCAATATGATGTGAAATATTAATTAGAATATCTATTGAAAATCAAAAAAAATTTCAATATAATGAATTCTCATGTGATGCTTGTTCTCATGGTATATAAACCAGTAGACCTTCATTGGGTAAAATCGGGACTAAAGTCCCTACATTTCTGAAAATTATTTAGGGTGATTTATGGGCCCTCATCACCCTCCATGTTGACCATCTATATATTATTTGTATCTAATAGATACATCTATTAGATGATTGTATGATGTTATTATTCGCAACTTGAAGTTTGCGAGATTACTTGCTCAAATTTTAAATTATAGCATAATTTTCAAATTATAAAACTAAGACGGTGGTGTGTCTTGTCAATGCTAGTGAGTCTAAATCTCAAACTTTTAATAAATATTAGTTGAGATGATGTTAAATGGTTTATCAATATTGTTTGTCAACGCTTCTAATTAAATTCTAAACCATTACTATTGAGAATAAAGTGCTTTCTATTTTTGTCTAGTGAATGCTATTTTATATGCAGAAACACTTATACGCATCATGCCAACATCAAAATTATCTCCTCTATAGTTGGCTTATGGTCAGAGCCTAATATTACCCATCTAATTATTTTTGATAGTGCAATATATGTACAATCGATCTACTATAGTGCACTGAGATTGATATTAAATAATGTTGAGAATACATGTTTAGTTTGGAACATTATAAAATATCTTAAGTCCTAATGGGTGATATTTTATAACATAGTTTTTCGAATGTCATTTTGAAAAGACAATTTTCTCAACATTAAGGGAGAGAAATTAAGTAGCTGGAAAGAATACATGAAAATGCAGTATATTATGTTTTCTAGATCCTTGCACAAGACAATATGAACCAGAAGTTCGACAAATAACTCATTTGTAAGTTAATTGACAGATGCATTTACTGATCACATAGATTAAATTAAATCTTCTATGCCAGCTCTAAATGTTCCAATTTATATTAACGTCCTTGAAGGACAATCCATTAACATTATATCCGGTAAATTAATGACATGCCTGAAGCGTAGTGACATTTGATTCTAAAACAATTCTCAAATTAAAATGGGGCCAATTATAAATATGATCCTATTGAGGAGGTGAATACTCTTGGAGAGTATATAGACATAGCTAATTATAAAACCTCAGAAGAGGTTCAACTAGCTAAAATAATAAAACGAAAATATCTTGTTAAGTTATATCGTTATGAGAAAGAAATTGATTAAAAAAGAAAATGTTGTTGACAACATGAAGCGCTTTATATTATGAAAGGTAGCGAGGATATTGAAAAAAATATGTCAAAGAATAAATTAGCCAAATGAAAGGATGCAATTTAAGTAAATTGAATTGACTAGAGAAACCTGAAGTTTCTGGACCTATAGTTCGAGCACCTAAATGTGTATATTTATGCAAAAAAGAAATGAGAAAATGAAGTCGTAACATGTAATGCACGACTTTTAACATTATAAATTTCACAAAAGCTTATGTAAAGTAGTCACAAGTTGATATCTTGTTAGCATGTCAATGCATGACATATATGCATACAATGAATATTGTTATAACCAATTCATCTCGCATGATTAATAAAACTATGTATATAAATCTCTGGAGGATTTAATGTGCCTGAAGCATATAGTTCAACTTTTCAAGAACTTAATCGATCGAAGTACAGATCTGAAGTGATATTATAATGATGGAGAGTAAATACGCGTTGTATTCTTTTCCTTGACCAATGTTTTATCCTATTGGGTTTTCCTGGCAAAATTTTTAATTAGACAACTTTAATGACGTATTAAAAGAATTATGTACTCTTTTTCCTTCACTAGGATTTTTGCCTACCGGAGTTTTTCTTTCTAGTAAGGTTTTAACGAGGTATATTCTTTTTGTAAATGACATACAATTGGAAGTGGTATAAATATTATAGTTATGAATTTCCATAACTTACAAAATATTTTACCCTCATCATAACACTATGGTTATACTCCCGTATATTATATATGAGACCCCTGAAGGGAACAACAAGAAGATTTGTTTTTAATATAATTGCATCAAACCATTATGCTGACTACAGTCAACCAGAGATAATGTATGAAGATGATATTACTTGGAGGTTATAACATGGAGTACATTTCACCAGAATTGTTTTATACAAGTTTTAAAAGATGGTGGCATTGAAGACATGACGCACAAGATATGGATAGCTCGATACAAGTTATTTTTTTCATTGATTGAAATCAGGGGGAGTAGCTGTACTCTTTTTTCTTTGCTCAGGTTTTGTCCCACTGAGTTTTTTTGACAAGGTTTTAATGAGGCATCATTTGAGTACTCTAATTTTTGATAAATTTTTTTCCTTCTATTGATATTTTTGTCCTATTGGATTTTTGCCAAACAACAAGCAGTTATTGTGTAATAAGTCATTCAAGGGGAAGTATTGTAAAATTATAGATAATGATGAATAACTATTTAGTTTTATTTAGATGTCTATATAGTTATCTATTTACTCTAGAAAAGTGTATTCTAGTCTAGTTGTAACTCCCATTGGAACCCTATAAATAAGAGCCATTATTATAATAAATTCACACACTTGAATTTTGACTCTCTCCATTCTCTTCTCTTTTGTCTCTACTTTTCTAGTTTCATAACGTGAATGACTATTTGATTTTATCTAGATATCTATGTAGTTATCTATTTACTCCATAAGAGTATATTCTAATCAGATTGTAATTCCCTTTAGAACCTTATAAATAAATATCATTGCTATAATAAATTTACACACTTGAATTTGGACTTTCTCTATTCTCTTTTATTTTTCTAGTTTCATTATACGTTATCAGCACGAGATTCTAGCCAACTGAGTTAGCAATTAGATATTATTTTTTTATTCAAACGAAAAAAAGAGAAGCAAAACTAGGCAGCCAAACTGTGATATCAAAACACCATTAAGAACAAACAAAAGCTTAGGGGGGTGTATTTAATTAGGATTTTGAAAGAGTTATATGAACATTTTTTAAGTAATTGATTTTAATGGATTTCATTAACTTTTATTAGACTTTTATAGATTTTAATAGACTCCTACAAACTTTTATAGATTTCATTGTAAAAGACTTTCATATACTTTTATGGATTTTTAAGGACTTTAATAGACTTTTATTTTTTTAATTAAACATCTTGAATATAAAATATAATGGTCTACGATTACAAAAAAAAAAAAAAAAAAAATTATCCTAAAAGAAATTCTTTTTATAATTTATTTAATTACATTAATATTATTAAATTCATAAAAAAATTGAATTTATAATGTTCTATTTATTTACTACAAGTAAACTACATCAAAAGTTAATGACACATTATTTGCTCACTCTTTTCTTTTTTTTTTTTTTTTTTTGTTCTTTTGGGTAAACTACGAAATTCCAAATTGAATGTTGATATATTCCAAAAAAAAAAAAAAAAAAAAAAAAAAACATGGCTACATTTGATAATCTATAGACAACATATCATTATAAGTCACTTCAATTACATAAATAAATAATCAAAGTACCAATTATTTTTAAAAAATCCAATACTATTTTATAAAATAAAAAAGAGAAATTACTAATGGTCAATATTATTAATTTGCTCATCATCGCTCTACATATCAGTAGTTATAGTAGCCCTCTACTCATTAGCACTCTCTCTTTGTTGTTCTTGACTCTCATAAAATCGTCCAAAGTTGTCCACTTGATCATTTAACACCGATGAAGATGATAAAACTTCATTATCTGGTTCAACTGGATACTCATCAGAACGACACTCCTTGCGAAGAAAATTGTGTAATCCTGCACAAGCTAACACTAACTCTGCTTGTGTATCTTATGGAAATGGAGGAGTTGTTTTGAAAATTGTGAATCTCGATTTGAATATACCAAAAATCCTTTCAATTACGTTTCTCAAGGATGCATGTCGAAGATTGAACAACTCTTTTGCATTTTCAGGGTCACGGGCTTGACCAACAAAATTTTGAAGATGATAGCGAGTGCCTCGAAATGGAGCTAAAAATTGATGTCAATTTGGAAATCCGCAATCCACCAAACAATATTTTCCTGATTATATAATAGTTATAGAATTAGTAAGCAATGTATAACATTTATAATCATAAAAAATATATATTTATATAAGTGACATAAATTAGTGATGACCAATTTTTAAAATACCTTGTGGTACTTTAAGTCCGTTATTCCTTGATAAAGCATCACTCAATACTTTTGAATCATGAACAGATCCCTCCCACCCGCTAAGCACATACATGAATTCCAAATCAAAATTACATACTGCTAAAACATTATGTGAAATTGTTCCGTGACAATTACGATAACGGCTTGTATCACGTCCAATTACCATAGCGGGAATATGGGTACTGTCAATTGCTCCAATGCAATCCTAAAACATTAAAATTATAATAATAAATAATGAGAAAAATACACCAACTACAAATAATAATAATAATAATAATAATAATAATAAAAATAATAATAATAATGATAATGATAATGATAACTTACTTTAAAATATGGATAAAATCTTGTACTTTCTCTAATTCTTTCTGGCACTACAGATCTAGGTTTAGCCATCATATCTACTGAAATTGTGTTTAATGCCTTCAAAATCTTGTTGAAACTTTGACTAGTTGTGAAATGTGATCGCCCATACGATTCACTAATTACACAATATCGAGAATTTTGACCGACAATGCGTAAAAAAGTTGCAATAATTTCTTCAATACAAATAAACCTTGTATCTTGCACGAGTGCTTTTTCTCTAATGATGTTGCATAGTTTTATAAATACACCAAGATGCATTCTATAAACTTGTCGAAAGTTTGTCAGATCCTCATTTAATATTTTGTGTATATAATTGTATCCACCTGAAGTTTTTGGTCGTCTATTTAGAGGACGTTGAACACGTTCGTAGCACATGTTAACTATTAGCTCATTAAGCATGCATTGAATTGCTTCAATTGCCATCAATGTATATCTAATGGCTTCAATCAATTTTTCTCTCCTTTCTACTTCTTCCATCTCTTCATTATCTACCTCTTCTTCGTGCATGTTGATACTAGACATTATATAAATAGAGCGCCTGAAATACAAAATTAGAATTAAATTGTGTATGTGCATGTAATTAGTTATGGAATCAACAATAAAGTTAATGCAAACAAACCCAAGAATTACTCATTCAAAATACAATCAATAACAATAATTAATAAACAATTTCCAAACTATATCATTTATTACTAATTCAAAATACAAAAAGTATCCAAAAACAATAGAATAATAATCTCAATATTGTAGAATTCATTACTGATATAAAATTTCAAAATTTCAAAAACACTAGAATTAACAATCCCAGTACTATAGATTTCATTATCAGTCATATACCATAAAATCACTCAATGCATCAATTTATGAGTTATCCATTTAGAACGCTCTTCAGTGTCATTTTCATGAACTCAAACTTCTTTGCTCTAGTGTTAAGCAAGTCAAGGGCCTTGAAACGAGCACTATCATCCAAGTTTGGGATGTCCCTGATAATATCCCAACAACTAGGTTCACTATTATTAATTGAATCAATACTACGAGTTAGCTTGTCAATGTTTTGAGTGATCTTGTCCATAAGCTCTAACTGAATATTGTTGGTCTCAACTGATTTCTCTTCAACATTGGTTCTATTTCGTTTTCTAGTACGTAGGGGAACTTCTGGACTCATGGGTTGGGATGATAATGGTGGAGTGGAGTGCTCGAGATATGCAGACTCATATAGAGTTTTTTGTGTATCACTTTGTATGAATACCCTGATATTGGAATCATACATGAAGTTATCTAATGAACCACCACCTCTACTTTCTTGTGTCTCAAATGTTCTGGCATCAGTATCATTCCCTAGTGCAATTGCATGACTCCCAATAGCAGTTCCATTTCCAATTACAATTCTCAAATCTTCATAGTCCACAAAAGTGTCGGTGCGATAAGTTGAATTTTCGTTTGACTAGTAAAAAGAAAAAAAAATACAATTAGAGTTAACATATGAAACAAATAGATCACTTACTTATATTGTTAAACTGTACATATTATTTTAAATAAATGAAGTTCACCTTAATGTATTCATTCCATACTTCATCACTGGCAGTGAATTTCTTAGTCACTAGGTCCCATCCAAACCCAGAGTTATAACGCAGAAGCTTACAATAGTCACTGTACCGATTCTTAAACCATTTCATACGGCTTTGATATTGGGAAAAAGTTCTTTGACATCCAAGTTTTTCGTTAAGGGTGGGAATTATTTTATTTATCACAGTTAACTTGCTGAATGAGCCATTACTATCACGCCACCCACGATTGGCAGCATCAACCAGGATGTTTAGCAACTCATTGCTCTCTTCCACCGTCCATACTTTATATTTTCCTTGGTGTGAATCTCCAGTTTCCTTGTTATTATCCATCCTAATGTCACAAGCTAAAATAAGAATTTATCATCATTAAACATGCTCCCTACCAAACATGTAAGTTTGTAGCAAACATGTATCAGAACAGAATTTAAAAGGTTGATCATAAGTATTTAACAGGATAGCATTTAACATGATTTTAGAAAAAATGCTTTTAAAGAGAGTAATTAACAAACACCTCTATTCTTTGAAAAAAGAATACAAAATGATTTCTAGCTTTCAGCTATTCTTTGTTCTTTTTTCAAGTAACCCAATAAAAAATAGCTACTTAATTCAAATCAAATGACATGGAAAAATAGATCACAATTTGGTAAACAGGAAAGATGAATAGTATCCCCATTCAAGCTGACTACATATGAATGCACCTTAATTTAAAATGGATTGTTATGGATTGTTATTACATATAAATGCACCCCTTTCAGGCTGACTACATATGAATGCATCCCTTTGAAATGGATTGTTATTAACACAAAAAAAGAAAACACTCAGCAACATATGAATGCACCTTAATTTGATCACATATATTATGAATAAAATTGAATTTGGACAATTTAGATCAATCACCCATATTCTCTGATTAATGTGAGAATTCATTGCTATAATGTTTAAATCTTGGAAGATTTTTAGCTATGCCTTCACAGTATCTCTTTCCGTCTCTTTCCTCAAATAATCAAGAAATTAATAAAACAGTCTTTTGGAACTCCACATTGGATAATGGATTTTCCATAATTTCTCTACACATCCCATTCACTCCCAAGCCTCCAAGCTCCCATCCCACCACACGTTAATTATAAAATGGCAAATTTCAATTGATTTCATAAAATAATTTTATGTATTATATGTCAAAATCTTCAAATCTTCAATATTCAATATTCTATGAAAATTTGCCTATCATGGAAATACACATTCTTCAAAGGAAATGACAGATCGACATTGAAGGTAGTTGAAACTCACCGGAAAGCAGAGTGAAAAACTCATCGAAAAGCAGTGGAAGGGGCTGGAGGTGCTGCAGTATTTTTGCCGTTCTTTGAAGACAGAGAAAGGAAAAAGAAAAGTCTTTCAAAAGTTTTAGGTTAGAGTAAAGAGAAATTTGGAATTTTGCTATTTATATTTACCACTAAAAAGTCCATCAAAGTCTAGCATATATAAATTTCTATTAAAATTATTGACAATTTGAATATCTCTAAATTTCGTAAGATTTTAAAAATTCTAAATTGAATAACACGTGATTTTTAAAGACTTTTTAAAAGTCTTTACAAATCTAAATTGAATACCCCAATATTTCCCTAGAGATTAAAAAGTTTTAATTAAATACACCTAAACTTTTAAAGTCCATAAAATTCTATCAAAATCGTAATTAAATACACCCCCTTTAGTGTTCATATATCTATCCTTGCTTTGATTTATGAGTCCAATTCATATTATACTTTTTGTTATGACATTTTTATGAGAAACAATTAAAAGAAATATTCATGCTTTAATTAGATATAACAATGCTTTAACTTTTATTCAACGGCAAAGAACAACAAATCAGTGTGTTTATTGTTCTAAAATATTCTTGAACTTGAACAAGATTTGTTTATTTTTTATTTTTCTGAAGAATTATAATTCTATAAATATTTCAGAAGAATGTTGTGTTATATTTCACGACCTAATATATAAATATTATATAACAATATTTTGTTGCTCCAAAAGTAGCACAATTTTATATTATATTAATATTCCAGTAGAATATTAATTGCTCCCGAAGAGCCTAATTTTATAAGATCTAATATTCTATAAGAATATTATAATATTGTTCTTGAATATCAAATCTTTATTTTAGAATTAAGTTTAATATTTTAAAATAATTTGTTGTTTAATATTTTAAAATAATTTGTTGTTACTCTCGAAAAAACACAACGTTATATTCATATTCTGGAAGAATATGACTTACTCTCGAAAAACATAATTTATGTAATTTAATATTAAACTATTTGTTTCTGAAGAGCAAATTTTTATAAATTTTAATATTTTAAAATAATTTATTGTTGCTCCTGAAGAAGCACAACATTATATTCATATTCTGACAGAATATGACTTGCTTCCAAAGAGCATAATTTTATGTAATTTAATGTTCAATTATTTGTTTTTGAATAACAAATTTTTATAAAGTTTCATACTTTAAAATGATTTGTTGTCGCTCTTGGAGAAGCAAAACGTTATATTAATATTCTGGCAGAATATAACTTGCTCTCGAAGAGCATAATTGTATAAGATCTAAATATTTATTATGTTTTTGCTCCTGATGAGTAAATTCTTACATAATATAATATTCTTAAATAATAATTTGTTGTTGCTCTTGAAGTAGCATTATATTAATATTCTAGTATAATATTACCCTCTCTCGAATAACATAATTATGTAAGATTTAATATTAAGTTATTGCTCTTGATGAGCATTTTAATATTTTATAGAAATATTATTTTATTGTTCCGTAGAAGCATAAAATTTAAACATGTCAATATTTGAGAAAAAAAAATATTGAGTTCATCCTGAAGAAGAACAATTATTTGTATAATAATATTTATACAAATATTTTATTAATACTCATGAAGAAGTATAACTTTATGAATATTAATAATGTAAAATAAAATGATATTATTTTTCCTGGAAAAATAATATAGAATATTTTAGAAAAATAATGTGTTGTTCCTCATGGAAAATCACAATTTAATTAAACTAGTATTATATGATTGTTCTTGAAGAAATATTAAATTTGTACAAATCAATATTCGAGAAGAATATTATTATTATTATTTTGTTAGAATCGTAACTTTACTGCATAAATTAGTGTTCTAATAGAATATTTGATATTTTCTATTAGAATGCAGAAATTTAAATACATCAATATTCTAAAAGAATATTTGGTTAATGTTCTCGAAGAAACATTCTTTGTTATATATACCAGTACTCTTGTAGATATTGTGTTGTTCTTGAAAAATATATTTTTGAACAAATATTATGTTATTTATTTCTTTTAATTTGTACTACACAAATATTAGTACAATTAAACAAGTACTATATTGAACCAGACGTTCAATATCCTATAAATTTTATTTTTTGACATCATGTTTAGATCATTTATATTTTAGATATGGCGACAATAATAACGTACCTATTGTACATACATGCATCATAAATCCCTGAAGAAAAAAGACAAGAATGATGAAACAAATATTATGTTGTTCATTTATTTTAATTTGTACTACACAATTATTGGTACAATTAAACAAGTACTATGTTGAACCCGAAGTTCAATGTCCTAAAACTTTTATTGATTGGCATTATCGGTTATACCATCTCAGATCAATATGATGTGAATTATTAATTAATGAGAATATCTATTGAAAACCAAAAGATTTTTCAATATAAAGAATTCTCACGTAATGCTTGTTCTCATGGTATATAAACTAATAGACCTTCACTAACTAAAATCGGGACATAATTCCCTCCATTTCTGAAAATTATTTAGGGTGATTTATGTGGCCTCACACCCTCCATGTTGACAATCTATATATTATTTGTATCTAATAGATACATCTACTAGATGATTGTATGATGTTATTATTCGTAACTTGAAGTTTGTAAGATTACTTGCTCAAATTTTAAACTATGAGCATAATTTTCATATTATACAACTAAGACGGTGGTGTGTCTTGTCAATGATAGTAAGTCTAAATTTCAAATTTTTAATAAATGTTAATTAAAATGATGTTAAATAGTTTAGCAATATTGTTTGTCAATGCCACCAATTAAATTCTAAACCATTACTATTGAGAACAAAGTGCTTTCCATTTTTGCCTACGAAATGCTATTTTATATGCACAAACACTTATACGCGTCATGCCAACATCAAAGTTATCCATGCTATAATTAGCTTATGATTAGAGTCTAATATTATCCATCTAATAATTTTTTATAGTGCAATATATGTACAATCGATCTACCATAATGCACTGAGATAGGCATTAAAAATTGTTGAGAACACATGTTTAGGTTGGAACATTATAAAATATCTTAAGTCCTAACGGATGATATTTTATAATACGATTTTTCGAATGTCATTTTGATTAGACAGTTTTCTCAACATTATGGGAGAGAAATTAAATAGCTGAAAAGAATAGAAGAAAATGCAGCATATTATGTTTTCTAGATCCTTGCACAAGACAATATGAATCAGAAGTTCGACAAATAACTATTTTTAAGTTATACAATTGACAGATGCATTTACTGACCAAACAGATTAAATCAAATCTCATATACTAGCTCTAAATGCTCCAATTTATATTAACGTTTTTTAAGGACAATCCATTAACATTATACCTAGTAAATTAATTACACGCCTAAAGCGTGGTGATATTTGATTCAAAAAAAATTCTCAAATTAAAAATGGAGCCAATTATAAATATGGTCCTATTGAAGAGGTGTATACTCTTAGAGTGTATATAGACATAACTAATTATAAAAACCCCAGAAAATGTTCAACTAGCTGAAATAATAAAACGAAAAGATCTCGTTATGTTATGTCGTTATGAGAAAGAAATGGATTCAAAAATGAAATGTTGTTGACAATACTTTTGTACATAATGAAGCGCTTCATATTATGAAATGTAGCGATGATATTGAAAGAAATTTGTCAAAGAATTAATTGACTAAATAAATGGATGCAATCCAAGTAAATTGAACTGACTAAAGCAACCTGAAGTTTCTGGACTTATAGTCCGAGCACCTAAATGTGTATATTTATGCGAAAAGAAAATGAGAAAATGAAGTTGTAACATATAATGCACGACTTTTAAAATTATGAATTTCACAAAAGTTTATATAAATTAATCACAAGTTGATATCTTGTATGCATGACATATATATATACAATGAATATTGTTATAATCAACTCATCTCGCATGACTAATAAAACTATGCATATAAATATGCATATATATTTCTGGAGGATTTAATATGTCTGAAGCATATAGTTCAACTTTTCAAAAACTTAATCGATCGAAGTACAGATCTGAAATGATATTATAATGAGGGGGTAAATACGCGTTGGACTCTTTTCCTTGACCAAGGTTTTGTTCCATGAGTTTTCCTGACAAGGTTTTTAATGAGACAATTTTAATGGCGTATTAAATGAATTATGTACTCTTTTTCTTTCACTAAGATTTTTTCCCATGGAGTTTTTTGTAGTAAGGTTTTAACGAGACATATTCTTTATGTAAATAACATACAATTGGAAGTGGTATAAATATTATAGTTATGGATGTCCATAACCTACAAAACATTTTACCTTCATCATAATCATATGGTTATACTCCCGTGCGTTATAAATTGTATATGAGACCCCTGAATGGAACAATAAGAAGATCTGTTTTTAATATAATTGCATCAAACTATCATTCTGACTATAGTCAACCAAAGATAGTATATAAAGATGATATTGCTTGGAGGTTATAACATGAAGCACATTTCACCAGAATTGTTTTATACAAATTTTAAGAAAATGGCAACATTGAAGACATTGACGCACAAGATATAGATAGCTTGATGCAAGTTTTTTTTCATTGATTGAAATCAGGAGAGTAGCTGTACTCTTTTTCCTTCGCTTAGGTTTTGTCCCACTGAATTTTCTTGGCAATGTTTTAATGAGACAGCATTTGAGTACTCCAATTTTTTATAATTTTTTTTCTTCTACTGGTAATTTTGTCCCATTAGGTTTTTGCCAAACAACGAATGAATTATTGTATAATAAGTCATTCAATAGGGAATGTTGTAAAATTATAGATAATTGTGAATAACTATTTAGTTTTATCTAGATGTCTACGTAGTTATCTATTTACTCTAAAAAAATGTATTCTAATCAAATTGTAACTCCCTTTAGAACCCTATAAATAAGGGGTCATTGTTATAATAAATTTACACACTTGAATTTTGATTTTCTTTATTCTCATCTATTTTTCTAATTTCATATCAATATATTCATTTTCCATCCCCGGATTTCTTACCTAAGAATATTGAAGAATTTGAATCTTTCCATAACATATAAAAAAAGCCTAACAAGTTCCTCTTTGTTTTGTTGATTGACGAATTAATACGGCGGCATGAAGATTCAGAAAACTGAGTTCTCAATCCCTGAAGATATTCTAATCGAAGTACTGAAGGAATTTCCTGTCAAATCTCTTCTTCGATTAAGGTGCGTCTGCAAGCAATGGCTCTCCATAATTGATGATCCCCTTTTCGTTTCTATGCATCGAGCTTGCTCCTATTCCCGACCAGGGGGCGTTAGCTTCTTGATTAACGTAGAAACAGGAGAAACAACGAAGTTCTTTTCGTTTCATCCTGAACCAAGTTCACCACCGCCTCGATATATTTTTACAAAAGAAGGGCACGGTCTAAGTCAGACCACTGCACCCGTTGAAGGTTTAGTCTCTTTCTGCAATAAGATTTGGAACCCTAGCACAAGAAAAATAATCAATCTTCCACCCTTACCAAATAAATTTCCGATCAAAAAGCCTCAATATTTGTTGGGATTCAATCGTTCATCTAATGAATACAAAGTTTTAGCCATTTATCGTGTAAAAGGAGGAATAAAGCGATGTGTTTCAAAAGTTCTCACTTTGGGCTCAAATTCTTGGAGGGACACAGATTATATTGGCCACCGTGGGCTGTATTCGAATTTCTGCATGACTTCTTGTTGCTTCAATGACATATTGTATATTTATCCATACTGTACTGGTTCGTTAATTGCTTTTGATCTAGGAACTGAAAAATCTCGACTTATACCATTTCCACTGACCAAGGGTTTTGGAATTCACTGTCAGCTACATGATGTCAGAGGAAATCTTGTTGTGTACACGTCTAAATCAAAATTCATTTGGAAATTAGAAGATGAAAAGAGTGGAAGATGGACAAAGGAGAACATTATCTTTCCTCGAAATTGGAAACTGAATTCTCCCAACTGGTCATGCCATTATCCATATTACTTCCTCTATAATTTGCATAGTGTCCCTGAGCTGAGAAACAGATTGGGTACCGTTCATCATTGTTCCAAACTGGTGGAAACTTTATTCCAACTGAGTTAAGCCGAAGATCTGTAACTTCCCACTATAAGTAAAAGTCCCGTTCCACAAGAAAGGTGTGTTAATTACTGTCACCACTTCTCTACCATTACTTCTACAGCTTCTTGTCACGGAAAACTGGAGCAATCGTGTTTAGTATTTTAGTTGTGAAATCGTGTTTAGGATTTTGTTAGTGTCAATCATGTAATTTGATTACTTAAAAGTGTAAAATTAATAGACGCGGTAATGGTTAACATATGCTGCAATATTCTTAAATTAGCTGATTGAATTCTTTCCGGGTTTATAATTTAGAGCTTTGGCATCTGGTGGTGTTTAATCACTATTATCTGAGGCTCTTACGCTCCTTCTGGATTTTTTGTTATTTTAGAGTACTTCTGATGGCTCTAATTTTCTTTTCAGTTCTCTTAGACATGTTGAGGCTAATCTTTCAATTTGTGCTTCATTTAGGATTGGCGTTTCTTGTGCTTGGCACAAATGATATTCACGATCGTAAGCTTAGATGACTAATAAAGTTTCAATTTTTCTTTTCCGAGAGTACACACATTCGTTTAATATGTGCCTTTCTTTTGATCTTGTATTTCGGTGCTCTAGTTTACATGCAATGGAAAATGTAGTGCTCAATTTTCACCGCATTTGCTTAGATTTCATGGTTTTTGATTGTCAAAGTTAAGAATTAAGATATTCCGTATCCTTTTTTTTTTATTTATAATTTATATGATTTATACCCCCATAAACTTCAACATCTTATTAAAATCCAGTAACACCATTGTGATTTCATTAAAATCTATTAACGCGGGATTGCTCCCCTTGTTCTTGATTTGGGAGTATTGGTGTTCATTTACTTGCTCTGGTATGTGTTGGCTTCCTATTGATTTTTCTTGTTTCTTCCTTGCACAGTTGTACTAGGTTTTATTGCCTCTTGTTGTAGTTATGATTTTGTGTTTTAGAATACATTCGTCACTTCCAACTTTGGGTTAGCATAAAATTTATTTATTGAAATAATATTCTCGAATTCATTAATTTCTGAAGATTTTTAAAATGTAATATTTGAACAAATTAACTTGTTCTATAGCTTTGATGAATCTAGAGTCTATTAAAGAGGCTCTTTCTCTAACAATCTAGCAAGTATGACTAATTTACATTTATTGAAGTTTTTTATAAAGTCGGTGTCCTTCTAAAGAAAGGATATATCATCTATGTAGACGATTCAACATACATATAAGTATGCAACAATGCCTTGTTAATTTGAGAAGAGTTGAGAATTTCCTTCATAATTGTTCACAAAATGTTTCAACATTCTAACTTGTTGATTTCTAGTTTATGTGGACTATCATATTCTGAAATATTTAGTACATTTTGTTATTAACTTCGTATAAAACTCATGTGCGGGTCGATTCTGATTCACGAGGCTAAATGTTTTACTTGGATTCTTTTGATGTTCAACTAGCGAAGATTTGGAGTTAAGACGGACCCGTCGTGTTCATATGCTTTCGGTGATTTACATTTGGACATTTTATCAATACTTAGAAGAGAACATGGAGTTTTAATTATACTTTCAATAACAATATTGTGGTTTTTTTCTATCAATGTTCTAAATTTTTCTTTGAAGTGATTGCATCTTCTGTTCTCTATGATAATTAATTGTGTACTTTAATCCTCCACCATAAAAATTGAAGATATAAGTTCAAATTTAGAGTTTGTTCGGTAGATTTTTTTTCCAAAAAAAAAAAAAAAAAACCACTCTATTTTTTTGCCTATTTTTTATTTTACTTTTCAAACTTTGTAATTGGTTAAATGACAAAATTGTAATTGATTAAACTTTGTAATTGGTTAAACTCGATTAAATATTTCTCCTCCATTTTAAAGCACACTAACAAAAATTTTAGATGAAAGTCATTAGTAGTGACAAGATATGTCAATTAATGGAAGGTTGAATATAAGAATTCGATAGAAAAAATGTTAAAGATAAGAATGTGATAATAAATAAACATTAATGACTTCTAATGTAATTAAAATGTAGTGTATTTATAATAAAAGGTGGTGTGAATACAACCATCATTTGGTTTAATACTTAATGGGTAATTATATTCACACAACACTTTTTATTTTTTGTACAACATTTTAATTACATTTAACATCCTTAATCTTTTAACATTATATCACTCATGTCCCCAACTTTTTTTATCACATTTTTATCTTTAACTTTTCATTAATTAGCACAGCTTTCGTAAAAAAAATATTTGTTGAAAATTCATAAAAAAAACTTATTTATCTGTCATATTTTTAAAAAAACAATAGATACAAAAGTACGATAAAATATTTTTTCCTCATTTCAAAATACGTAAACAAAATATCTTGACATAAACTATCATCAATAATGAAATGTGTTAAGTAATGAAAGTTGAACATAAGAATTAGATAACAAAAAGTTAAGAACATAATTGCAATAATGAACAAAAGTTGAAGATCTTAAATAGAATTAAAATGTGGTGCACTTATAACAAATTGTAGTGTGAATATAACCACCCATAATTGAATGACATTTTGTTAATTATAGACAATTTTGTCATTTAACCAATTACAAAGTTTGAAAAATCAAAAAAAAGTGGACAAAAAATCTATTTTTTTTTTTTTTTTTGGAGAAAATTTGCACCGAACATGCTCTTAAACAGATTTTGATCGACATATGAGATTGACCCCTCGATGCCAAAAATTGGGGATCCGGAGGTTGAAGAAACGTGTTTGCTGTCCATCCAAGTCATGATTTCAATTTATCAGAAGCAATTGATTAAAATGTGTATTCTCCCGTTAAACGTGTTTTTCCCTTTTGACACCAAGTAACTCGTACTTCCATTTATTTAAAAAGGAGACTTTAGTCTACACATTTATTTTGTTGAATTTATATTTTCAATCTTTCATTAATTAGTACATCTTATCTAATAATAGTTTTTGTTCAAATAATGTGTTTTTATTTTTTTGAAATGAGGGACAAATATAATATTCCATTTTAATAAATTTTATTTTTTGTTAATTTAAAAATATAAGAGAAATAAATTTTTTTATGTCTTCATTACGAAGTTTTTAGACTTGTAATCATTGTTACATCTAAAAATTACTAGAGTCCACTTGAATGTTACATCAGCCCAAGATTACACGTGGCATGAGAAATTGATCTTGTGGACAGTCTAGTCAGATACCTACGTGTCAAGGCCGAGGACTTAAGACTTGGCCTCCAAGGTTAGACTGATAGCTACAGGACATAAAGGAATAAGCAGAACCATAATACTTGGAACAATAGGACTTGAAGCTTCATTTAAGCATCGAATAAGACTAGGATCCAGACAATGCTTATTGAAGTGTGAATTCTGACAATTTAACTTTGATATTAGTGCACTATATCTTTGCGTGCTAAGAATAACATTCTTGAACACATGTCATAAAACCATATATGTCAATGAGCCTTGGAACTTGGAACTAGCACTACAAAAAAAAATGTCGATGCTATAAATTGAAAAGTTGTCGTCTATAATATTACATCAACTACAAAATTGTCGCTAAATGTCGACACTATAACTAGTGGTAATAGTTTCATTGCGACGACATTTTTATTGTTGCTATAATTACAACTTTTTTAGCGACCTAAGAAATAGATACTATTTCTTAAAGCCAAATGGGTAGAATTTCTTCTCACTATTTTCTCAAGTGAATTTGCCAACCCTTTTTCAATTGTTCGATGACCTATTTATAATTAAGAGATTGATAACGGTATTTTAGTCATTTTTATAATTTAACGTTCTCATTTATTTTTGTTGGAGAATGTCATTACACTACAAAAAATATTGCAACGGCGACAATAAATAGCGGTGACTTTTAAGTCGTCACTATAGGATAAATGATATATCAACGACATATTATCAATTTGTTAGTTTCTTTTAATTTTTTTTATAAAAAATAAAAGTATCGGACATAATTGTACTTTTTGCAAAGGTTAGGAATCCAATTGAAAATAAAGACATGTTTGTCTTTTTAATTAAATAAGGACTAATTGCACACCAAAACACATATGTTAGAAATTTTTGTGCCAAAAATAAAGGTTAGGACCATTTGCATATTAAGGGAAAGAGTAAGAGCAATAAAATCAGTGAAGAAATCTCCCAACCAGAAAATCAATAAAATCAATAAAGAATAAGGGACTTGATGAAAATGCTCTTCATAAAATGAGATATTGTTCAGGACACGATGATTTAACGGTAAAAGTTCATAGAAATAGACGGTAAGGACCTTTTGTGCAAAAAATAATTGATTTAAGGACCCAAATATCAAAATCAAAACGATAGGGATGATTTGTACAATAGACTTAAAAAATATGGACGAAATGTACTAATTACCCTAAATCAAATAAGTGATGATTAAGGAAGGTTAACATTCCAAACATGTTTAAAAAATAATATAAAAGTAATTTATTTAAATATATTTAAAAAAATAATTTAAAATAATTTTTAAAAAATACTTAAAAGTAACATTCACCTATTTTATAGCTTAGCCAGACGCACAATCAATGCTGCCCTACAAAATTCCCATAGTTGAAAGTCCCTCAAATTCTCGCACATTAGAGCTCATGTTTAATATAATCAATCATCTAAAAAGCATAAATCGTAGTTAAGCGTGGAGATCTATCTTCAAGTTTTTCAGACTTAAGCGAAGGCAAAGCAAGAGCAAAGCGTAAAAAAGTATTTTCTTATTTTTAATATTATTTAAATAGTAAAAAAAGATGAAAAAAAATATTTAAACAAAGAGCGCGTCTAACCGAGACTAAGTACGCCTAGACAAGACTAAGTGTGTACTTTTTAGTTAAAAACTACAGTTGACCACTTAATTGGACGCCTAGAGCCTAAGCAAAGCACGAAGGCCAACTCTCACACCTTGACGCATTTTTTAGAAAACTGAATATGACAAGTGTGATAAACACGTGGCATAGTGTTATAGTAACTAAATCACACTTTCTTTGAATACGTGATAAATGTCATATGAACCATTTTTAAAATTTTAAATGAATATTTACGCTAACATTTCAAATATGTTTAAAAAATTAATTTATCTAAACATGTTTTATAAAATAATTAAAAGTAACATTTACCTATTTTAAAGCTTATTAGCCAGACACACAAGCAATGCTGCCCCTACAAAATTCAAGCACTAAGTAAGTGGTAAAATAGTAGAAATAACTATTAAATAACTAACTGGTCAAAATCGTATCTTTATAATAAATACCAAAAATTTGCTTTCCAATAAACTATTAAATGACAGCTATAAAATCAATGAAGAAATCTCACAACCCGAAAATTCCTTTCTCTGTCTGTGTTTCGTCAATTTTAATCTCTCTCTCTCTCTCTCTAAATTCTTGCTGTTTTCTGAGGTTAATTGTCTGCAAGAAGATGGTGATAGAAAACGAGAGTAGTGATGGCTTGATGAAGAAGAAAACTCAGGGTAGAAAGAAGATCGAAATTAAAAAAATAGAAAAAATGAGCAACAGGCAGGTTACTTTCTCAAAACGCCGAGTCGGACTTTTCAAGAAAGCGAGTGAACTCTGTGCACAGAGTGGCGCAGAAATCGCCATAATCGTCCATTCAATTGGGAAACGCGTCTTTGCTTTCGGACACCCCAGTGTGGATTCCGTAATCAATCGGTTTGAGATTAATGGAAGTTCTGATGATTCTCATGAGTGGGATTATTCTGGGACTTATAAGGAGTTGGCGGCGGCCGAGTTAGAGGCGGAGAAGAGACTGGACGATATGAATAACGGTGGTGGGTTCTGGTGGGATGCAGCGGTGGAGGGACTTGAACTGGAAGAGCTTGAGAGGTACATGATGGCGTTGGAGGAGTTGAAGGAGAATGTGAACACGAAAGCAGTGATTGATTTGTGATTTTTTTGTATTTGGTATAGAAATATATTTTTAGGGTTGTTGTTGATACATTTCTTGGGTTAATAAAAGTTTCATTTTTGCGATTGGTTTTATATATTTTGGAATTCTTTTTTTATTATAATTTTGTTTTTTATTTTTTATTTTTAGTATTAAAATATTATATATTAGGTTATTAGATTGATGTTTATGAGTAATTTGGTTTTGACATTAGTTTACTTGGAAATTAGATGAACAGATTTTGGTAAGGAAATCGGTATGGCAATATGCAGTTAAAAGAAAAACAACAATCTTAAATGGCAGGTTTTTGAATCTTTATTAGTTTTGTGGTATGTTTGATAATACTAAAATTATTTTTAAGTGCTGAATTATAAGTTGGTATAGTGAATATGTAAATAAAAAATAGGTTGTAAGTTGTAGATCCTATAATATGAAATATATTGATAAAAAGTATATTTGACCAACTGAAATTATAATTTAAGCATTCCCAAACATATGCTATATATATGTGTGTATGTGTATATAAGCACTTAAATTCAATTATTTCTCATTATTTATTTATTTACTAAGGGTTTGTTTTATTTCAATTAAATTTTGTTAAAAAAACTGAAACTCATGAAAGTTAAAAATTAATTTTAACCATATATTTAATGGGACCCACAATTTTTTACAACTTTTTAATTACACGTTTTATTAACTTCTGATTTTAATTAAAATAAAACTCGCACTAGTAGTGTCAATCCGGGTCAGGCGGACCAGGTCGGTCCACCTCCGACGAAGCTAGGTGACGGCCAGCATTAAAAAAAGTTTGCGCTACGGCGAGTTGCGGGCCGAGTCAACTCAGTCCACAAAAATTAAACACGAGTCTGGCTCATCCGTCGGCCCATCCGAGTTGAGCCCATGTGAGCCGCAATTCAACCCGGTTCGGTCCGTATGAATAAAAAATTAATTTTTTTTTAAATTACCAAATAAAATTAGTTACCTATTGTAATAAAAAAAAATGTTTACATATATAGCAAAAAATGTGTTAAATTACTAAATAAAAAATAAATAACAATGATAAATTCACATTTGTTATTTTTTTAATTCAATTTCTATTTTTTTTATATATTTAAAGACTAAAACAGCATGCATTTGTCACATCTTTCACTTTAAACGGTACTCTGCCATTTATTAAAAAAAATCAAAATAGGCCAGTAGTTAAAAGTCGAACCGTCCAAGCCTTGAACAGCTCACCCGGTTCACGGAATGGCCTACGGTTCAGTCTCCTCGACCCGTGAATGGCCCACTCGATTTATGGGTCAGCCCGCAGTTCCGGGTCAAGACGGGTGAGCCGATGCGGGTTCGGCCTACCCGTCCGTCTTGACACCTCTAGTCCAACCAACTAGTTTTTATAGAAGAGTTGAATAAAATATTTATTTATTAGAAAAAATGAAAATCCTAAAAGTGAAATGTGAAGATGAAGTTGGTGGTCCCCAACATGTCTTTATTTCAATAAATAAAATGTTGCTTTATGCAAATATATATATATAAATAAATAAAAAGACAGTTAAATATCTAAATAGAAGATTGAATTTAGGGTTTATTGACACGACTCACGAGCTATCCATATCACATCGCATAATAAGACCTTTCTAGATACTAGTTAAAAAAAAATTAAAAGTAAAAAGTAAAAAGTTTGATAAAATATGAACTAAACCTGACGTGACCAACGAACTCAATCCACGTAAACAAGTTCCTTGTTGGACCCACGGAGTTAATGATTAAAATCTAAAAATCTCAAATCACTTCCTCCCTTGAAGATCCCCTCTTGTTATATAACTCACAGTGTACATTTCTCATTTTTATACCATTCAAAAAGTTGCAATGGTAAATTCCAGAATGTTTCAATTTATGCTCATCTCTGTTATCTAGATATATCAAGAAAGATGTTGAGCAAATTTTCTCTTCACTGGCTTATATCAATTACTAGGGGTGGAAGGTGCCTAGCGAGGTATGTGCCGATTTTCTATTAGTTTGTGTAACTCGTGTCACCTAACGAATCAATTAGTTGTTGTGATGAGTGGGTTTGGTTGAATTCGACTCCTCAAAAAATTGAACCGAACGAAGAACTAATGAATATTTTATGAGTGAATAATTGGTTTACATCTATAATTATGGAGTCGAGTATAAGTACCAAACTGATCGAATTATTTTGGTTTGGTTTGATTCGGATCCATAACTAAAATTTTCAAATTGTTAATTCAAATTACGTACAATGCTTTTAAATGGGGTAATTATTGTGGTGTAAAAAATGGATTAATTGTTCCATGTGGTTGGTGCATTGCAACGGCCTTGATATGTAAAAAAAAAATGGATTAATTGGCTCTTTCTTCAATTACTATTCTGGGTACTCGATACAAGAATGAAACCCAAACCGATGGTGCCTAAATTTTAGTACCCAAAAACCCTTTAAAACTTAAGTAAAATTTGAACTGAATTGAACTTAATCGAACCAAACCGTGATTATTCAATTCGATTTGGTTTGCTGCAATGATTGTCCACCCTATTAGTTTACCAAATGCTAATATTCAATTGGGATTCCCATGTTGGATTGTATCTAGAAGGTGTTTGGCATTTTTTTTTATTACACTCATTTTCTACTATATATTTTGTAAGACCCACAATTTTTATCAATTTTTCAACTACACGTGTACCAAATTTTTTCAAAATTCTTTAAAAAATTATTTTTAAAAGCTATCAAACAGGCACTAACCAAATAAAGGTCGCTAGTAGGACCCAAGTTCAAATTGGTGAAGACCATAGTCCAATCCTAGTACAACTGCCACCAAAGGGAAAGCTTTTCTGACAGCTGTCCCCAATAAAACCTAGTTTTCCCCAAACCAGTACGAAGAAGAAAAGAAAGAAAATGACAAATCCTCGTACAACCAATCCCATAACTAGTTAATACTAAATCACAGATAGATTCCCATTGCTGGCACTCGTACGTGCACCCAGCTCATTCCACACGCACGTCCATGCACTGATGCACCCATACCTTTCTCTCTAGATCTCCTCTCTCTCATCATATACATATACATATACATATACATATATATATGCACTTCTCTTCACTGATTTACTCTCTTTCTCTTCAACCCCTGAATTACAGAAATGGATCCATGTCCTTTTGTTCGGATTGTTGTAGGAAATCTTGCACTAAAATTTCCTGATTGTCGATCTTTTCCATGTTACTGTAAATTCAGTCTGAAAGGGTTTCCTACTCAGGTTTCAAATATTCAATTCCTGGTTCAAGAAAGTGATGCTGTTGAGAGCAAAATCCATGCCTGTTTCAACTTGAACAAACCAGATATGGAGAAATTAGCAGAAAAATCGAAAAATACTGCTAGGAAATTACCCTTTTTGAAGATTGAGATTTACAGGGGGAGGAGAGAGCACTGTGGGTTTATGAAGAGAGAGAAACTTCTGGGGTATGCTGTGGTGCAATTGGATTTGAAGGGTTTTATTGAAAATAATAATAGTAGTAGGGGGACTAGAGTGATTCAGAATGGATGGGTTTTAATTTGTGGGTCTGAAGCAAAATTGAATTTGAATGTTAGGGCTGAACCTGATCCAAGATTTGTGTTCAAGTTTGATGGGGAGCCAGAATGTAGTCCACAAATTTTTCAGGTCAATGGGAATGTTAAGCAGCCTGTTTTTACTTGCAAGTTCAGTTTCAGGAATTCTAGGGAGAGGATTTTGAGATCTAGGTAAATTATTTTGGTTATTGATTTTGAATTCTTGGAACTTCTTTTAACTTAATTTTGATGAATAATCAAGACTTTAATTTTATTAAATTATGGAAACATTCTAGTATTTAGGCATAATCTCTGGTGTATACTAGGGATTCTCATAGATTATATTAGTGTAATGTAACATTCATGTTGATGGTGAAACAGTGGTTACGTCTCGTAAGTATATAAGGATTAATGCTTAATTCGTAACATATGTGATTCTTATAGTCTCTTCATGAGTTGTTGCCAATAGTTGCAAAAGAATGGCACCAGGTTTGTTACTTGATTAATTATGCTCAATTGATCAATGCACGCCATTAATTGCCAGTCAGCATAATCTTTCTTCAAATGGTCCCTAATCCTTGAATTGTCATTGAAACAGATCTTCCTTATCAGAACCAAGTACCTCAACCAGTTGCTTGAGTTTAGTCACAGCTGATAAAGAACAGCCGATAAAAGAAAGAAAGGGATGGTCGATCACCGTCCACGACCTCTCCGGATCGCCTGTAGCCGCTGCATCAATGGCGACACCATTCGTGCCATCGCCAGGCACCGATATGGTGAGCCGATCAAATCCAGGAGCATGGCTTATTCTTCGACACGGCCACAGCACTTGGAAGCCTTGGGGCCGCCTCGAGGCCTGGCTAGAGGGTAATGGCGGTGACCACCTTGGCTACCGCTTTGAACTCATATCCGAGGGCGGCATAGACACTATCCCACTGGCCAATTCGACAATTAGTACAAAGAATGGTGGGAAATTTAGCATTGACATAACCACTGGTTCAACCCCAATGACTAGTCCTAATAGCAGCTTTGATCTTAGTTCATTGTCCGGTTCCGGATCAGATTTTGGATCCACAACAAGTTCCGGATCTTGGGCACATATGTTATACAGAGGCTTTATCATGTCAGCGACAGTCAAGGGTGACGGGAAGTGCAGTAGGCCGGAGGTGGAAGTTGGGATGCAGCACGTTACTTGCACAGAGGATGCTGCAGCTTTTGTGGCATTGGCTGCTGCCATGGATCTAAGCATGGATGCTTGTAGGTTGTTTTCTCAGAAACTTAAGAAAGAATTGAGACAATTCAATCTCGAATAATGCAATTTGCGCTGCATCATTTTGTGAGGCAGCATTCGTGTTTTTTATTCTTGATTTGCAGTTAAACTAACAGCAACTTTAGCTGGTTTTTGCGAGTGTACTGTGATTAGCAGGTGTTTATTTTCTTTTTGCTTTCTGTGCATTCATCAACTCATTTTATGTCAATTGAGTTCTTTGTTCATAGAATTGTGAATGGAATTCTATTTTTTCTGCTACTGGTAACCTTGCAGTATAGACTTCGTCAAATTGACGTGACAAGTTAAGTCTTCACCAACACTAAATTGATGACCTCGAGATGAGTGTGGAAGCTCAAAGAAGACAAGATATGGAGCTCATTCTTCTCCAAAGTAAGTCATAAGCATTGTCAAGTTAGAAGCACAAACTTGTACTATCCATTAATATTGAACCTTTGAGGTCGATGCTTAGGTGAAGGCAATACAGCGCAATTGAAGTCGGGCAAAAGAGCTCAACTGAACCACAAATAACAATCACCACAACACCAAGGCACTAAAGAAGAAAGTCTTCTCTAACATTTTTATCCAACGAAATTTGACGTCAAAAAGTGTTAACTAATCAAATTGAATTGTTCTTTAGTCAATCAATTTCCTCCTTTTAGCCTGGTAGGTTTAATCCTTTTAACCTACTGCTATTTTCCAAATTTATCTACGCTTAAGGTGCATATTTCTAGGTCAGAAAAACGTATATTACTATTATCTTTGCAAGTGAATGCACTACCTTTTGGTACAAGATAAATAAGTCATATCAATAATTTGAGAAGCTTTCTTCTTCTTTACTTTATTTGTTTTACCATATTTTTATTCACTTTGCTTAGTGGGGTAGTTCATAGCTAGGTGTGGGTATGGTCCGATTCAATCAAATTCTGATGTGAATCTTATCGAACTAAGTACCACTGTGAATTCTACACATGGAACTGTTTGTTTCCTTGGACGGTGAGAGAACTAAATCGGACCAGATTCACGGCTAAGTATTAAACTAACTTGTTTTCCATTTTCACCCCTTGGGGGGTGGGGTGGGGGTGCTGAAAAACAGTTTCTCACAGTCTCACACTTTCGTGATGGTACAATGTGCACACTTTGATGTTACAGTCCTATAAAACATGTACACACTTGAGGCACATTTGATAAGATGTATTGCAAAACACTGGTAGTACAAGCGAAGAGAAAAGGCACTAAAATGTTGTTTATCACAATGTCCAGTATTGTCTAGTTTTGTGTACTAAACATGCACTTAACTTTTATGAAAATAAAACATCAACTCAGTCTCCATCTCTAGGCAACATATTTTAAATCAAGAAAAGACTAAAGAGAGAACGAGGGAGCAAAATTCCGACATAAAAAGAAACAAAATATTGATTATACAGATTAAAACATTAAAAAACATCACCCTTGCCTACGGTTTACCAACAAAATCGAAACTGTATTTTCTACACGGTGATGGATACTTCACGCATGAACACTTTTGAGTGCCCGGCACATTTGCAAAATGAAAAGACGGGGAAAGCTTCAGCATTGACAGACTAATCTAATCTATACCTTCATTCTGCTGCTGAATCTTCAGTGTTAGTTCCTGTAGTTTGCATCTCCGGGAGGGTTTCCAGATCCGTGCGGACATCTTTCTCGTCCAAGGAATTGGACAAATCAGATGAATCAATGGGATCATGTTGAACTTCCTCGGAAGTCTTGTCCAAGAATTCATTTGTTCCACCATCGGGATTGGATTTCTCAGTCTCAGTAGCATCACTCTTTGCTTTTAAAGATTCAGTGCTACTTCCTGCTTCTACAGATAATTCTGATCTGATATTTTCGGATAAAGATGACTCTGTATTATTAGATGAATCAGAGAACTCCCCCGAGCTTGATTCCGAGTCTTTAGTTTCTAAAGGAATTGTTGAATTAGAATCAATATGATTATCATCCACATTTAAAGTAGAAGTATTGGCCTCTCCTGATGTTGTACCCCCAACAGTCCCGTTCTGACCATGATTTAACTCCAACTTGCTCTCGGTTCCATTCTGCAAGGATGGATCACGGCTCTCCATTCTCACCTCTGACAAGTTGTTGCTTGTTTCTATATGGTCATTGGACCCTTCTGTCAATGTAGTGTTTGAAAATGAACTATTCTCAGACTTTTCACTCAGATTCTCCTCCACTTCATTGGTTGTTACATTCATCTGATTGTCACTTTTAGCCATTTCGCCATCCTTCACCTCTAAATCTGTTCTTTTGTCACCAAAATTGATTTCCTCACTGTTGTTCTCTTTACTTTCCCTTTCTAAAATGTTGGTTTCGGGCTGCTCCTTTGTGTTTTCTAAGCTTCCATTCTCGTTTTCAGGATCAACAATTTGATTATCATGTGCCACGGCACTAGAAGCATCGTCCGCCTTGTAATGTTCCTCACGTGCTTCATGTGCGCTCTGTTCATCTCCATCATGATCACTTTCCTCCAAAGAACCTTCCTTCTCTGTTTCACCATTACTCTCTTCAGAATCTTTTTCTTCCGTAATGTTCTCACCACCCTCGTCTCCTTCCTTCTCTTCGTTTATAAATTCCTCTTCTCGATCAACTTCTGCATCTGATTTCTCATGTTCGTGCTCATTTATCTCGTTGTCTCCACCTCCCGTCCCTTCATCTTCTCTCTTTTCAGCTTTCTTGATTTCTTGCTCGTCTTCTTCATGCTTATCGTCTTCTACTTCTTCTTCTTCAGTGGTTTCCTGTTCTATTGCTGCTTCGTCATGTTTCTCATTCTTAGCAACAGTTTCTTCCACTCGGGGACGGATGGCTTTCCTTCCAAGTGTTAAAATTTCATTGCTACTTCCTCTACTAAGTGAGGTTTTCGCATCACTTTCATTGAATTCTTTCTTCTTATCATGGGAATGCTTGACTTGGTATATCAACCAAAAGCAAACAGCAAGCAATAAACAAATTTGCAGAACATGCTTAATCTTGATTCCCTTAGGTCTCTGGGTCCTACTAGGGGACTGCCTGTACATAATGACTCCCCCAAAATGTCTACTCTTATTCTCACTGCTAATACGAAGTGATGGAACCTGCCAGGACAACAGAACATATCAAGCAATTGAACAACAATCTGAAATGAGAAATTCAAGGACTAGTCGTATTAAGTATCAACAAATTCGAGCAGTTCATTAAATCAACTCCATACCTAGAATCAACTATATGTCAAAGGCGACTTCAAGTATAAAAAAGAAAATCTAAACACATCTGGAAGGATCACAATCGTTCCCTTACAAATTAATGGTGGTGTGGGCATTGCCCAACAATTTTTAGCAAAGCCCACTGCTTTGAAACGTCAACCCACAATTCTTATGCAGTAGGTAAGTTCAACAAATCTAATGGTTCTATGATCATGTTGGATAATACCACTTATAATTCTATCTGATACAGTTGTTTATCAATTTGTTGCCCAGAGTTTTGACTGGCTAGACTTGGTATATGTTTGGTAAGGCTTTTTCAAGCTTATAGGTTGGTCAAATATCATTTTATCCACACGTTCCGTAGGACATACAACTTATAATCTACAAAAAAACTTTACCAAACATATACTTGGTCATTCATATATTTGGCAATTGGGTTAGACCAATGGTTTAGGACATAATTAATTATTTTCATCCATTTTATTGATTTTTTTTTCTCTTTAGGGGGGCAGGGGTTTGGGTTGCTAGACATGGCTCGGGTTATAGACTATGTAAACTAGTCAGTAGTCTATGAATTTGATGTTTCCCATCTGTCTAGTTTATATGTAGAATAATTATAAGAAACGTTTGGGTGAGCATGGGCGGTAGCCAGTCCTTGAATCACGCGTCTGCGCAATTGCCCAGATAACATACTTCATAAAAGTTCCTCTGTTAAACTCTCTTTCATACTCTATTCCATGTTTCTTCCTTTTCTCCCTCATTTATAACGTACACATCTTATCAATATAAGTTTATACAGATTTAATTTTTCAGTCTCACAAAGGTATCCTAGTGCTTCAAACAAGGACAAATATATATGCAGTGCATGTTTATAGAAAACTTTGCCCGGGGATAGTCACCTAAATATTAGGGCCAACCTCAAGCACCCATAACAACTAAAAGATCCTTGGGAGGATGGGGGTGGGGGGGTATTAGGGAGGTAAAAAACTGTATACCGATTTTTGCTACAAAAACTAGATGCCACAAACCCAAGGGCAAGAGCTTCATATAGCTAAGAAACCCAACACTGGTCAAACAAACTCTAAGAAAAAAAATATAGGATAATAGCAAACTAAAGACATCCATTCCTTGAGACCAAAAGTAAACAGCAGGTGTTTTTTTCCTCATTTAAAAGGGGAACTATGCCCAATCTCTTTTATGCAAGTATATTTTTCTTGTCAGAAATTGTCAGTTTCTCTCAATGGAGTTTTGCAACCTAGGCCAGCACCCGACCCCAATAAAACCTTCTATCTCCTCGCTGTCCGGGGGGTGGGGGTCACAAATCTCCGTCTGTTTCATACAAGTAGTAGGTGTCGTTATTTTGCAACTCCTGCCATTTGTATAATCCAAACTATATAATAAAACTTTTCAATTATCTTCACCATACTTCACCAAAGAGCAACAATGCTATTACAAAATTGTCAAATTACAATGAGGGCGAAGTACTCTTTGATTGATCCACAGGGACTTTCAGAAATTAGCATTTTCTCTGTATGGTATTTTGCTGCCTACCCAGGAACACACACCAATAAACTCTTTCATAAAAGTACTAAGTAACATTATTTCCCAAAAATCCTGCCATTTGTATTTTTGAAAAAAAAATGCTAACTTTTTTATTATCTTCATTGTACTTCGATAATGCCCAACAATGCAACACAGAGGGATTAATACCCAATCTCTAATATGCAAGTACTTTTTTATAGAACCACGGAGCTTGTCACAAAGTGGCCCTTTCTCTATAAGAGTTTTGCCTCCAAGCTGGGGACAGACCCCAATAAAACCTTGTCACCTTAATGCCCCTCTTGGTCACACTTCACTCTTTCATTTTGGTTAGGTGTCATTATCTCCCATCCTGACATTTGTACTATCCAAACTAAAAAGTCTGAACTTTTAAATTATCTTGTCAAATTACAATGAGGGACTAGTACCCAATCACTTTTCTGCAAGTCTTTTGTTATTGAACCATGAGGATTTTCAGAATTTGGTCCTTTCTCTATATGGGGTTTTGCTGCCCAGCCAGAGACAGACCCCAATAAAACCTTCATCACCTTAACCCCCGTTCCACCGGTTCACGATTCCCCATCTCTTTCATACAAGTATTGGGTGTCATTATTTCCCAAATTCTGCATTTGTATTGTCCAAACTAAAAGATGCAAACTTTTCAATTGCCTTCATTGGGCTTCTACCATGCAACAATGCCATTATAAACCATCAAATTACAATGATGAAATCATCCTTGACCAAAGTGCAAATCTTTTCAAACATATAAACTCCACAAGGTCAATTTCAGTAACAAGTCTGTCTTCCAAAAATAAATAAATAAACAAATCCATGATCAAGACAAAAGATTTAACAAAAGACATTAAATTTGAAAAATTAATTGGCGATCCCAAGTGTTAAATACCAAATCCAGTAGATGTAAAATCAAAGAAACCCTACAAAGTTCAAACATAGATTTCACTAATCAGTAAATTTTAGAACCAAACTCAACAAAATATTTATCAAAATCGTCTCTAAACAATAAAGACTCAAAATCCCTTTCCAGAAACCATTAACTAACAGCAATGAATCAATGAACAAAGTCCCACAGAATCCCTCAATCCGCTCCTAATCCTATTTACTTTTAATTCAGTAAACATTAACCAAAATTAAAAAAATAATAATAATAATAATAATCCAAGACAAATTATACTATTAATAGTAAAAAGTACCTGGAGAAGATCAAAGAGTAGGTTTAAGCAATCAGTATAGCAAATAGAAAATGGTCAAGAAAAGTCTAAATAGTTGCTTTAATTGCGAGAGAAGAACTCACAATTGCTTAATTCGAACTGTGTGCGTGCGTGCACTGGCAATGGGGCCTTGAGAGCTCTCTTCAACTCTCTCTCTCTCTCTCTCTCTCTCTCTCTCTCTCTGATCTACTAAACTGTAGAAGGTCGTACTTGCAAAAGAAAGAATGAGAAGAAGAGGAGAAATTGGACTCTTTTCGGGTTCTTACTGGAAGAGATCCGGGTTGTCGGGCATTACGGTATTACCCATGTTGAGCGTCTCGTCTCCAGTTTCTTTCGCTCTTTTGTCCTCCATTCTATAATAAAGTCGCGTTTTATGAACGTGAATTGGCAAAAGGAAGTGCTAAGAGCAATCTATTAGTAGAATAATGGACAATTGAATAGTTGGTCCTCAACCTATTGCCTTAATAGCAAGTTAGTTTTCAACCTTTCAATGAACACATTCATCCCCAACGTTTTATTATAATTGCAAAATTAACCTACAATTATATAATTTGTTCAAATATCCGTTAAAGGCACCCGCATGAAAACAAGTCGCGCTTCAAATTTCTAAACTTCTACCTACTTTATGAGCTAAACCATAGTTTCAAAAATTAGATAGACGATCACAACGTGACGATATAACATAAATTTAAACATTTTTTGTTATTAAAAATTAAATGTGTAATTATAATGAAAAGTTCAGCTGGTGCTACAATCTTTCCATAATAGGATTTAGTTCAAACACGGTCCCGAGATTATCTCTAGTTTCGGAATAAGAAATTGGGTAATTATATTCACACTATATTTTTTAATTGTAGTTAATGTTTTCAATCTTTGCTCGTTGTAGCACTTGTTGACGTTGGAAAATGGTTTACACTGATTCCTAGCCAACTTAAGGGATAAGTATTGAGGTCGGTTATGACCGTAGTAAGTGGCAGATAGGTATATATACGTGGGAAGACCTGATTGTCTGTATTTTTGGAAGAGTGCTCTTATTCAGCCGTTTCATATCCTCATTAATGACATTTATTTCTCCTATTTATAGGAGAACATGTAATGATTATGTATTCCTTCAATGCTAATCTAGGCATTAAATGGCCAACCTATGCATTTAATGTTTACAAGACATTTTCTTTATAGGCATTTAATGTGAAACGGCGCCTGTCAGACAAATATGATGCTGATGTGACAGTGACATGATAGGACGGGTTCCGAACTGGATCAGGGGGGACGATGTCCGAACTGAGATGACCTTTTCACCACAGTATCCGAACTGGACCTCGGCGAGCCCGGACCAAAGTCAATCAAAGGCTTTATCTTTGATCCAGGCTGAGTAGTCTGACGCCAGGGGTGGACAACTCAGGTCGGTCGACAACAATTGCCCCCAAGACCTGCTTTGAAATTAATCAAAGGTGGTTTTTTTTAATCAGTATTTCAACTCGGGCGCGTTTTGATTTGGTTTCCAACACCTGGTGCAGCGCCTCTGACAATTCATCTTCTTAGTTGACACATGGAACAAATCCAGCGGGATGTCAGACTTTTGCGTGGCTCGAGGAGGCGCTTTAATGAGGCGTCATCATTGCTGCATTGATGGCGCTATCCCTTGGTCTTCCTTCTCTATAAATAAGGGGGATGAAATTCATTTGGAGCCGTTGCCTAAAACCTTCCTCTCTGAGTTTTGTTGCTTTAGCTGAGTGCCAGAACGGTAACATTCGTCCGATCTAAGAGTCACTGCGGTCAAAAACGGTCAGTACCCATTTCTTTCTCTTTCACATTATTCCTTGCCTTTCTTCATTTCTTTAAGTATACGGGCTAGGATGTCGAGCGAGCTCGGTAGCGAAAGCGGGCGAGAGGCTATGTCTTGGGGTAGAGGTAAGGAAGAAGAAGAGGAGTCTAGTTCAGGTAGGACGATAGGGGAAATAGATGGGGATGAGATTCTTAGTCCAGCTTCGATAACTGCGGTTCCCCCCCAAACTAGATCGTTCCCTCAGGCCGAGACGAGTGGTGAATGTTGGGCCTGAGACTTTAGGTCGGGAGGAGGCCGCTGTTGAGTCAGGGTTTAGGACGGCCCCAGTTTGGAAGTGTAAGTTTTTCCCTTCCGAGGTTAACGTGAAACAGCTTAGGGATTGGCACCATGCTTATAGGGTTCCAGATGACATAGAGTTCTACGTCCTTGGTCCTGATGACCAGGCTGATGACCCGCCACTGGGCTGCATGGCTTTGAACCAAGCCGTGCTGGCGGCCGGACTTCGACTTCCTTTTCCTAGGATAGTTAGGAAATTTTTGAGGGACTGGGGAATAGCCCCAACCCAACTCTGCCCCAACGGGTGGAGGATCATGATTGGTTTCTTCATTCTATGGGACTAGCTCGGTTACCCTGGCCCTTCAGCCAGGGAGTTCAATAGCTTGTACTCCTTTAAGTCGGATAGGAAGAAGTCGGGCTGGTGGTACGCTTCGGTCAAGGCGAAGACCGGGGGTAGTGTAATAACTCAGACCCTGGACTCTATTAAGAATTGGAAGAAGTTCTGGTTCTTTGTCCGAGGTCCTTGGTAGTTCTCGGTGAATGACACTAGACCCGACCTAAGTATTCCAGTTCGTTATCACGCTCTGAGTAAGCGTGCTTTTTCCTTTGTTCAGTACGGTTGTAATTAATTTGACCCACAATTGTAGTACTGACCTGCCTTTATTTACTTGGTCTTCCAGGGTATACTTCTCAAGATCCTACACCTGAGTTTTCAGAAAGGGCTTGGAGGGCTCGAGGTATTAGTGAGACTCTCCGATCTAGCAGTGTACTAATCACTGAGGAGAATCTGGTATCAGCTCGGCTTTCACTGCCGATCTCAGACCGCCCCAGTACCCGTGAGTTATTCCGAGCTTGGTACTGTGCTTTATAAAATTTTCCTTAGCACAGCCGTGGCTTTTGTAGATCACTCCGGAGGAAAGATGAAGGACATATTTACCTTGTTGAAGAAGAAGAGTCAGACCGGTAAAGGGAAAAGGAAGATCTCTGCGAGGGGTCACGAGCCTTCAGTCCGACAGAGGGTGCAACCAAAGGCCCCTCCTCTGTACAATGTCAGTCCAGCACAGAGTGTCGAGGTCGTGACTTCTCTTCCGGCTCATGGAGGGCCTTCTTCTTCTCAGAACGTTCGTCCTTCCCCTTCATCGCCTCGGATTCCAGCCAACTACTTGGGATCAACTCCAGAAAAAGATGAAGAATTCTTGAGACTTCGTGGCGCTCTTTCCAAGCCGGTTCGGGATTTTATAAGGTCGAACTCACCGACAAGGGAGGAGATAGCCGGGTTTCCTCTATCCACCAGGAGAGGGGTCAGGACGCTTGCGAAGTGCTGGACTCCAGTTCAACAGAAGTATCTGGATACAATGGAGGTAGTGGACTCCGTGGTGGCCGCCTCTGTCAATACTTCGAGGGCTGCCATTCAACTTACGGCGGCCTCCGAAAAGATGGGTAGGCTCATGGCTGACGTCCAAGTCATGAGGGAGGAAGGGCTCAAGGTTTTGGCCGATCTTGAGGAGGAGAAGAAAATACGGGCCACCTCCGAGGATATTTTTCTAAAACGGGAGGAGGAACTGAGGGCCAAGGAGGCCGAGCTAGGAGCATTGATGGCCGAGCTGGAAAGTGAAAAGAAAGATAAAGCAGCGTTACAGCGAGAGCTCGAGGCCGAGAGGAAGAATCAGGCCGAACTCAAAAGTGCAGCCGTGGCCGAGTTGAAGTCCTCTGATGCATATATGGCCGATCAAGAGATGGCATACTTTTTGACCATGGAGGAGCTGATTGATGCGGCTGTGGAAAATCGTCCAGACTGGGATGTTCAGTTTCTTAAGGACGAACTGGTTGAGCTGAAGGCGAAATCCACACTCAATCCTCCGTCGCCAGAGGAAGTAGGTCAGGCTCAGTCCGGCACGGACGAATTAGCTCTTGCTGTTGTAATAAATTTTCGTTTTTGTTCTGTGTATTTGTAATGTGCCGAACTGAATCATTAATGAAAGTTCTCGTTCTGTGTACTTGTTCATATTTTCTTGAAGTAATTTTAGTACTGACTTTGAGTTTTAACTTCTGACTTTGATGTTCTGACTTCTAACTTCTGATGTTGACCTCTGACCTTGAAATCTTGACTTCTGACCTCTGACTTCTGACTTTGAAATCCTTAGTTTCTGACTTCTGGTGTTGTCTTTGGTACATGGGCGAGCTGAAACTTAAGAAAAATTAACGTTCTGGGAGATAGGTCGACTAGCGATGTGTTCAGGACCGACCTGAAATGTATATTGATTTAGATGTGTGGATGCCCCCAAGTTTGTAGCTCGGACCATGCATTAGTGTGGAGGTCGGTCAATTAACGTTTTTTTTTTTTTTGGGAATATAGTTCGGTCGCTTAGACGAATTGTAATCCTTGAAAAAACTTATGTCCTTGGGGTAGAGGGACTTTGGTTTTTGTTGTTGGTGACGTAGCACTTACGTCATCCAACGCGGGTCCCAGTTTTGTAGGACTCTTGTTAGGTTGGATTCATGCCTAGACTCGTAAGTCTTTTTACAAAACATTCGTCATTTTATAAAAGCATGAAATTTTTACAAGATGGAAGCCATAGCTTCTATTTGACGAAAGTAGATCATGCCCGTGGGCCTTTGTAGATATGTTTCATTGGTAGTACCTCTTGAGGTGTTCAGCATTCCATGGGTGCGCGAGTGATAGACCTTCTGTATTGCGAAGTTCGTAAGCTCCATTCTTTAGGACAGTGATAATCTTGAGTTCAGAGCAAGTGTCCCAGCTTGGTTCTCTTTTGTTGCTAAGAAGACCTTTCTTAGGACTAAATCCCCGGCTTTGAATCTTCGTTCTTTGACTTTGCTGTTGTAATACCTCGCGCTTCTTTGCTTGTAAATTGTATTTTTCAATTCTGCCCCCAACCTTTTTTTCTCAAGTAGGTCTAGCTCGACTCTCATAATATCATCGTTGCAATCTTCACTAAAAGTTCGAACTCTATATGATGGTAGCTCAAGCTCCACAGGGATGACGGCCTCAGTTCCAAAGGCTAGTGAGAAAGGCGTTTCTCCTGTGCTTGACCGGCATGTCGTTCGATAAGACCATAACACGCTTGGGAGCTCTTCTGCCCAGGCTCCTTTTAGTTCATTCAAGCGTGTTTTCAAGGTGTGTTTGATGATTTTGTTTATGGCCTCGACCTGACCGTTGGCCTGGGGGTGATTTGGAGTGGAGAAGTGCTTTCTGATATTCAGTTCGTCGCAGAACGACCTGAGTTTGGAGTTATCGAACTGCTTGCCATTGTCCGTAATGATCGAGTATGGGACTCCAAATCTACAGACGATCGATTTCCATATGAAGTCCGTGGTTTTCTGTTCCGTTATCTTTGCAAGCGGTTCTGCTTCTGCACACTTGGTGAAGTAGTCTACAGCGACTATGGCGTATTTAGTTCCACCTTTTCCTGTTGGCATGGGTCCGATCAGATCAATCCCCTATTTTGAGAATGGCCACGGGCTAAGGATTGAGGTCAGTCCTTCTGGGTGAGCTTGAATGGTGGGGCCGAACCTCTGGCACTTGTCACACTTTCTGGTAAATTCGATGGCGTCTTTCTTTAGTGATGGCCAGAAATATCCCTACCTTAAGATTTTGAGCGCTAATGATTGCCTCCCAGCATGGTTGCTGCATACTCCTTCGTGAACTTCGCTGAGGGCGTACTTGGCTTCGTTTTCTTTCAAACACCTTAGTAGGGAGAGCGAGAAGCCCTTCTTGAATAGGACGTCGTCAATGATTGTATATCTAGCTGCTCTGATCCTTAATTTTCTTGCCTCGATGTTATCTGGGGGAACCTTGGCATTTTTTAAAAATTAGATGATCTCGTCCGTCCAGCTAGGTTTCAGTTTGGCCATGGTGAGGCTGAGCCCGGGCTGACTAATTGCTGGACTGCTGACTCTCCCAATTGGGATGTTCTCCAGTTCAACTATACTCTCACTGGTAGTGAGCCGTGCTAGAGCATCGGCGAGGCTGTTTTGAGTTCTTGGGATTTGTCTAACCTCGACGGTGTTGAATGATTTGAGCTCTTGTTCCACTATCTGGGAGTAAGACGCCATCCTCTCGTCTTTGGTTTGATAAGACCTGTTGATTTGATTGACTACTAGCTGGGAGTCGCTGTATACGAACAGTTTGAGTGCTCCCATACTTCTTGCAAACCTCAGGCCGGCGATCAGGGCCTCGTATTCAGCCATGTTGTTAGAGGCACGAAAATCAAACTGCAAGGACTGACAAAGTGGTGCCATGTCTGGACTCATCAGGACCACCCCAGCTCCTGCGCGCGTTTCGGTTGACGATCTATCTACGAAAAGAGTCCAACATTCTTCTTGTTTGGCACTGGGGCTTGTGTCCGGGCTGAACTCGGCAACGAAGTCAGCTAGAGCTTGACCTTTGATTGAAGCCCGGGGTCTGAAGTGGAGCTCGAACTGTCTGAGCTCTACTGCCCATTTTACAAGTCGTCCAGATGTGTCTGGTTTTTGTTGGACCTGCCTCAGGGGATAGTTTGATAGAACCTCTACTGGATGTTGCAAGAAATATGGTCTGAGCTTCCTTGCAGACATGATGAGGGCATATGCCAGCTTTTCCATGGGGCTATATCTGAGCTCAGCATCATGTAGAGCCTGGCTGACGTAGTACACCGGACGTTGGATTCCCTCGTCCGATCTGATCAAAACCGAGCTAATAGAGTGCTGTGAGACCGCTAGGTAGAGGGTAATGACTTTCCCATCCATGGGTTTTGATAACAACGGAGGTCGTGCTAGTTGTTTTTTCAGTTCTTCGAAGGCTAGCTGGCATGCTTCATTCCACTTGAGCCCCTTGCCGCCTCGTAGAGCGTCAAAGAAGGGTTTGCACTTGTCGGTTGATTTTGAAACAAAACGACTGAGTGCTGCTATCCGTCCAGTTAGGCTCTGTACCTCTTTAATTTTGGTAGGAGGTCTCATTTCCTGAAGAGCTCTAATCTTCTCTGGGTTGGCCTCAATGCCCCTCTGGTGGACCATGTAGCCCAAGAATTTTCCCGATCCCACGCCGAATGAGCATTTGGTAGGATTGAGCTTCATCTTATACTTTCTTAGTACAGAGAACATTTCAGCAAGGTGTTGGATGTGATCTGTCGCCTTAGTGCTTTTGACAAGCATATCATCAATGTATACCTCCATGGTTTTTCCAATGAGCTTGGAAAACATTGAGTTGACCAGCCGTTGATAAGTTGCTCCGGCATTTTTCAGTCTGAAAGGCATAACTCGATAGCAGTACAAACCTCGATCAGTAATGAAAGAGGTATTCTCTTGATCACTTTCGTGCATTGCTATTTGATTATATCCGGAGTATGCATCCATGAAGCTCAGCAGCTTATGCCCAGCTGTGGCGTCCACCATTTGGTCTATTCGAGTGAGTGGAAAGTTGTCTTTGGGACATGCTTTGTTCAGGTCGGTGAAGTCGATGCATACTCTCCAAGACTCATTGCTCTTTTTTACTAAGACGGGGTTGGCCACCCATCGAGGGTAAAGTGATTCTTTGATGAAGCCACACTTGAGCAGCTTGTCAACTTCTTTGGCAAGGGCTTCATACCTCTCCGGGTTAAGAGGACGTCGGCGCTGTTGCTTTGGTTTGACGTCCGGGCTTGTGTTCAGTCTGTGGCATGAGATTTTGGGGTCTATCCCTTCCATGTCTGCATGTTCCCAAGCGAAGACATCAATACTGCTTTTTAGAAAGGCCGTGAGTTGGGACTTTATTGATTCATTGAGCTCTTTTCCGATGCGGAGGACTTTCTCAGGATGATCGAGGTTGACCTCTATCAGTTCTAGCTCTTCTACCGGTTCGGCCTGTCTCTCCTGTAGGTCCGACCTGGGGTCGAGACGACCTAACTCTTCCACCCGATCTTTCTTTGGTTTATCCATATTCGACCTATGTGCTGGAAGTTCGAGCTCTTCCTGGAGCATGTCTACTTCCACTCGGAGGAAGGTGATGTTACAGCTTCTTGCCACTAGCTGACTTCCTCGTACTATTCCCATCCCGTGGGAAGTGGGAAATTTGATAGCATAGTGGTAGATGGATGCGACTGCTTTAAGTTCGTGCAGTATTGGTCGTCCTAGAATAGCATTGAAATTAGACGGGAGGTCTACAATTACGAAATCTGCAATGATCCTCCTGTGGCAGAGAGGTAGTCTGAGCTCGACTACGAGTGCGATTTGTCCCTTCGGAGTCACGTAGTCCCCAGTGAACCCTTATAGGGGCTTCGGGAAAAGCCTGACATGTCGGGCGTCAATTTCTATTTGCTTGAACGTTCTCAGATATAGAACATTCACAGAGCTTCCGTCGTCTACTAGTGTTCGATGAATATCAATTCCAGACACTGGCATGGTGATGATGAGTGCATCCAAGTGTGGTTGCAGTACATGGGACGCGTCTTCTTCGGAGAAGGAGAACTTCTCTGCGTCTGGGTTAGTTATAACGCCTAACAGCACTTGGTAGCTGGTATGAGCTTCCCTAGAAAGCTTACGGCGCTGTCTCCTGGATCCTTCCAGGTACTGACTTCCTCCTACTATCATGTGAATCTCGCCTCGCCCTTGCTAAGGCGGAGGCGGAGGCGGAGGTGGAGGTGGTAGTTCTGTCCGGTCTTGCAGACGGGGTGGCTCACCTCCTCCAGACGGCCATGCTAGGAACTCTTTTAGGTGGCCTCGCCTGATGAGGCTCTCTATTTCTCCTTTCAAGTCTCGGCAGTTGTCGGTGTCGTACCCGGCGGACCAGTGATATCTGCAGTATTTCCTCTGGTTGAGCTCGAATGAGTGCGCCCTCATGGGAGTGGGCTTCTTGATGATTTCCTTGTCTTTAATTTTCATTAGGACATTCTCAAGCGAAGTATTCAGGATGTGATATCCCTGGAACCTTGGCGGGGCTGGTCTAGTCCGACCTGGAAGTCCAGTCCTTTCTTTGGGTTTTCTTTCTTCTCTGGTTTGAGGTCTTTCTCTTTGCCCTTAACGTTGTCTCTCTAGTCAGACCTATCATTCTCTTGGTCTGAGGTAGCCTCCTCGGTATTGATGTGCTTTTCAGCCCTAGCCAGGAATTCTTGGTATGTTGCCGGTCCGTCCTCATGGACAGACTACCAGAATCGAGTTTTTGTTCGCAACCCTGACAAGACTGCCATCAGGGCGGCGTCGTCAGAAATTTTATCTACCTCCACTATCCTCTTGCTGAATCGGTCCATATAGGACCTTAACGATTCAGTTCGGCCTTGTTTGATGCTGACAAGGCGTTCTTTCGGAGTAGATCGAGTTCTTGCCCCCATAAAGGTGGAGACGAACTGGCTTGACAGGTCATTCCAACTCCGAATGGAGCGCTGTGGTAATTTTTTGAACCACCTCATCGCTCTGTTCTCGAAGGTAAGAGGAAAAGCTCGGCACATGATTGCGTCACTGGCTCCTTGGAGTTCCATCCAGGAGGTGTATCTGTCGAGATGACTAACAGGATCGTTGCCATCCTCGTAACTAGTTAACTGTGGCATTTTTAACTTTTCTAGCAGGGGCTTTGCCAAGATATCCTCCGTGAATGGAGAGTGTCCATCGGTGGCATATTCTTCCGGGGTGTTCTTTTGTTTTACTTCCGGTTCGGCCAGGCACTGCTTCATTAGTTCGAGCTCGTCTGGAGTGTTTTGTACACTTGATGCTGCCACGGACGAGGCTCCTTCCTTTCTTTGCACCTTCGGCCCCCGTGGGGTTCGGAGGGGTTGACCTAGACGGTCAAAGACGCTGGTTGAGCACTGCGTGGTAGCTTTCTTGGAAGGACTAGAGTTAATACTTTTTCCTTCCTTGCTCTCTGATGAGCTCCTATCGCCAAAATCTAGTCTTCTTTTTACGCGACGATCTTCGGATTTGTCACGTACTAGGGACTCTGCTTCTGAGACGGAAATTTGTTTAATGGTAGCTTGGTTCTTCTCGAGCTGTTCGATAGCTTGAGTTAGGTATTCAAGCTTCTGTAGAACTGCATCCTTTTCAGGTGCATGCGGCTGAGCTGAAGTTTCTCCTTGTTGTCTGCGACGGAAGACCTGGGAAAGATTAACATGTTGGCTTCCGGTCCTTCCGTGGCTACGAATCCTGGAGTCATGACTGCGGCTCATGTTGGGGTCTTTCTGTGGGTTATAGTGTTTAGGTATGATGATTTCAGTGGGTTTGTGGAATATTGGAGGTTCCCCCCCTCCTTCTAGCGCCAAACTGTTGACGTTGGAAAATGGTTTACACTGATTCCTAGCCAACCTAAGGGATAAGTATTGAGATCGGTTATGACCGTAGTAAGTGGCAGATAGGTATATATACGTGGGAAGACCTGATTGTCTGTATTTTTGGAAGAGTACTCTTATTCAGCCGTTTCATATCCTCATTAATGACATTTATTTCTCCTATTTATAGGAGAACATGTAATGATTATGTATTCCTTCAATGCTAATCTAGGCATTAAATGGCCAACCTATGCATTTAATGTTTACAAGACATTCCCTTTATATGCATTTAATGTGAAACGGCGCCTGTCAGACAAATATGCTGCTGATGTGAAGTGACATGATAGGACGGGTTCCGAACTAGATCAGGGGGGACGATGTCCGAACTGAGATGACCTTTTCACCGCAGTATCCGAACTGGACCTCGGCGAGCCCGGACCAAAGTCAATCAAAGGCTTTATCTTTGATCCAGGCTGAGTAGTCTGACGCCAGGGGTGGACAACTCAGGTCGGTCGACAACAGCACTCATGTCTTTAAATTTTTTTATAGTATTTTTATCATCAATTTTTATTTAATTAGCAAATCTTGTGTCTGATAAGAATTTTCGTCCAAAAAATGCTTTGGGATGACGTAAAACGACTTATTTTTTCCATCATATTTTTTGGAAAAATATTAAAACAAAAGTGCGACAAAAATATTTTTTTCTCATTTCAAAGTATGTAAACAGAATATTCTGAGAAAAATCATCATTGAGGATGATACATGCTAATTAATGAAAGTTGAACATAAGAATTCAATAGAAAAAAATTAAAAATATTTCCTTAAATGGCATCAAATAGTTTTTGTTTTTCCTTTTGTCCTTTCCATTTTTATGCAAGAAAAATTTTATTTCTAGAAAGGCATACATTTCTTCAAAAAAATAGAGACCAATAGTCAATTGGGCTCAAAATTACCCCAGCATTGGCTGGGCCATTGGCCCAGAGATGTTATCTTATGTAATTCAAGGGCCCCATATTTGTTATCTAGATATTGTGTAATGGATTTCTAAATATTCATATTTTAAGATATAATTAGGGTAAACAATATTAGTATATATGTATTTTGACAAATCAAGTTATGAAAAATAAATTTACAAAATCAGGTTATTTTTGAAATAATGAATTAAAATGGAACTAATTAATTTATTAATTTTAATTTAAAATATATTTTTTTCATTATTGTTTTCTAATAATCAAAAAGTGATATTATCTTTAAAGATTGAGAACCCTCAAAATTCAAAACATCATGAGAGAATCTAATTTTTTCCAAGCTCATTGCTTGATACGTTCGAAAACATTTGGGAACTTTGTTTCTTCGAAAAACCATTTTGAGCCAAACACCCACGTTATAGCACTCACACTCCAGTAGTCGCATTAAATACTATTTCGTAATCACGTGTGATAAAGGCACATTACTAATCAGAGTTGTATAATTCAAGCTACATCATATTTTTATAATAACTTAAGTAAATTGACAAATAACACGTTAGCAAAGTCACATCAATAGAACATAAGTCACAACATACATCTATTGTTATTAGAGTAGTCACAACATACACATATTTTAATTCTCAAGCACACATGTAAGTCACATATCACTATAGTACTTTAACTCCAGTAGTCATATTAAATAATCTTTTGTAATCACTTTTATATTTTACCTCCAGTAGTCATATTAAATAATCTTTTGTAATCACTTTTATATTTTACATACGAAGCCACATAATACTAGTCACAATTGTCTAGATATTGTTGGTCACACTTTTCAAATTCGAGTCACAATTTCATTCGCCGATCACAGGCAAATTGGCAAACTATCTTTTTTCCTCATTGATAAATATTTTATTTAATTGTAAAATAGGATACTAACTAATTCCAAATTTTAAGGATAGACAATTATGAGAGATAATATAGTTATATACGTATATCACATATTTATTTTGGGTCACATTCAAAATTTGATTACAACATCTTATCTCTTATTTAAATGGTATTTTTTTAATTACAATTTCTTAAATAAATTCTACAATTTGTACTTGATTTTTGTAATTTTTTGAAAATTTTGTTATTTATCAAAATGTAAACTTATATATTCACATTCATCAAAATTTCCCTCATATTAAACAATAATCTTAGTTCATAAACGCTAATCTTAGTTTATGTTTGTTAAAAATTAAATTATAATTTAAGTTGGTCAAAATAGTAAAATATATTTTTTATTTACATATTTCGTAAGATCTACTATGAGCTAGTTCATAAACATATAGGTTTTAATAGATATTATAAATATTTAAAAAATAATTCCAACACTATTAAACATGCGCCTATTAAACAAACAAATGTTTTTGTTAATAGATTTGGAAACAAAGAACAAAGTTGAAATCGTGCTTGGTCCAAACATTGGACTTCCATAACCATACGGTCCATACCTATTCTACACCAACTTGTGTAAGCCACTTGCTAACTATGTATAAATACAAGGTTATAAAAGACCGTGTTAAGTGTGAGAGGAAAGAAGTGTGACATATTGACATATAAAGTAGGCGTGAAAAATATGACCAACTCTACTATTTACCGCCTAACGTGGACTTAAAAGTCAAAAGATGCATAACTTTTTTTTATTTTTTATTTTTTTGACCAATTTTTTTTCTTTTTTTTAAAGGTTAAATAAGCTAAATAATTATTAATAGTCTTACTAAAATAATTAAAAATAAGGATCTTTTTAAAATAATTATTAATAGTTTTAGAATAAATATTAAAAAAAGTCTAATTACGTTTAGATTCATAAGGTTTTAGGCTTAACCTTAATACCTTACCATGCCTCACTACTTTTAAAAAGAAATTATAGCTACTATGTTAGCATAAATTAAAACACTTGAGTATATCAAGTACGTTGAATTCAATAAAATTAAAAAGAACAAAGAAAAAATGCGGAGTTGCAACTCGACCCATAAGGCCATAACCTTTAGAAATTGGTTCAAATCTTCCCACGAATTGTTTTCTTATCAAGTATTTGATCAAATGAAAAATGAGTAATTAGTCTCTAGCTTCGTTTTGAATTAATTTTAGAACTCAATTTCCGATTATTAAATCATCAACAACTATTTTAAACATTTGTTAAATTTAAAAATAAAAATTAATTATAGAATAATGTTTACCTTCTCGCAACAAATTTTGAGAAGAAATTATGCTTTTAACTTTTCTAATTATCCATCTTTAAAATATCAATTTTAACACCAATGACTAAAATTAATTCATTTCTTATTATAAGTTTATTGATATTCTACATTACTGATAAAGTCTCATCAATCATTCACAAAAATTTGTCATTGATATGTCATATATATTTTCTAGTTTTATAAATTTTGAATTTTAATATATATTATTTTTTAAAAAAAATAATTATGGTAGATATATTGACTTAGATAAATATTTAATAATATTACATATCATTATAAAAGTAAAAATAAGCTTTACACTAATGAAAATACATAAAGAGATGAATATATATTTTAGTAATTATATACAAGCACAACATTAAATAATTTTGTTTTTATCAAACACTAAAATGTTGATTATGAAACATACAGTAATTTTGAAAGAAAAAATTACTAAACATTTAACTGATTTTTCTCATAACTAATTTTAAAATCTACGGCAATTCCAAACCATGTCTTTATTTTTTAAAGGCGGGGCTTTCTTTTGGAAAATTAATTAATGTTTTTGACAATATTAATCAATAATGGCAAATTTAGCCCACTAAATAAAACACAATAAGATACTTTTTTTGTCACATACTTCTCTTTCTTAATTATATATAGTTGTGCTCAATTCACTCCAACATTTTAAACTTGGGTTCATTTCAGCAATAGTCACTAAAGTTTAAAAAAAAAAAATTAAAATAGTCATTGAAGTAATTTTCTTAGAGTAATAATCACTCAAATTTCTAACAGTTATACTAATGATCACTTGACTAGAAACATTTACCTAAAACTCTATGTCACTGTTTAATTTCATTGTGGACTCAAAGAGCGTTAATTATTACATCACGTCAGACAAATTCGTGTTAATTACAGCCAAAAGATTAATCGCCATTCTCCAAATTATTTCGATTTTCATAAATAGTCAGTTGGTGAAATTTTATATTTTTGTTAGCGAATCTTTTATGTAAGGCATTTTATTTATCTCGCATAGCATAGTAATTAATGTCGTTTGTATCCAAGTTTGAATTTAATAGTGACACGTAGAGTTTGATGTGAATGTTTTCAATCGAATGACCACTAGTGTAACTATTATTAACTTGTACGACAACTAATATAAGAAAATTAATTCAATCACCATTACTGAAATTAACCCTTTAGACTTAGCAACCCAAAGAAACAAACTGTGAATTATTTGAACACAAGTAAATTGAATAATTGATCACATGTCTAAGGTTTAAAAAATGGGTGTCCAATTGTGGACAAAGACCCAATCAGTGGCTGAAATAAAGCTAAAAGGAAGACCACTCTATTATTGGCCATAAATGAAGTTAGAAAAATTTATGGTAACACTAGAAAATAACAAATAAGAAAATATTATAAGAAATTTATTACTACCTTGACTATTTTTCAAGTCGAATAATATGTAGTTATTGTATCAAGTTGTGGAGAGACTAGTAAATGATGTTACGAAAGTTCATTATTCGTATATTAGTTCATCTTCATTTTATTTGTATGTTTTCTATAAGTTATTTATACACTATACTAAATTCAAGATCTCAAAATCATCGGAAGACTCGGAACATATGTTTTGTGCCTAACATGACACTAGCCAAGTTTCCATCTCACTTGATAGATCTACTTAGCTACATTGTGGGGTGCATATTTGACGGTGTTAAAATATTTTAAATATTTATAAATTATAGGTTATATAAAATTTGTGGATAGTAAGTTGTAATTTTTATAAAATGTGTAGATAAAAAATACGTTTGATTAATTTGATCAACTTAAATTATAATTTAAACATAGCCAAACAAGAACTAAGTGATCCACTTGCGCCAAAGAATGTCAAATACACAAAAATCTCTATTTGTTCTTGAAATTTACATAAATAAATTACAATTTGATCTTTTAAATAAGTGATTTGATATGATATTAAAGGGTAAAATATTGATCCAACGATGGCACAAAGGGTTGGATTAAAGTAACACAATATACCTCATTTAGCTCTTGTTGTCAAATAAAGTAATTATAATTTATTTACATTTTCAACCACCGACATGTCTAATAAGTTGGACTTAATCAAGAATAAAGACATATTAAAAAATTATAAATCTTTCTTTAAATATTTTTAATTTTATGTACCGAACATGTTGTTCATGTATCTTGACAGAAAAAAAATAAATAACTTGCAAGCATCAATAATAAACTCATTATCCACTCATATTTTTCTCGAATGTATTTCAATTTTGATGATAGATACAATGATAACTATTATATGTTGTCTGTCAATAGTGGCACATCATCGCACGTCTGTCTCACTGGCTCGTTCACCCTGATGGTCTCATAACTCGTCTCTAACAGGTGGATAGCAATAAACCAACTGTCGTTGGGTTAGTCAGACAGATGACCCACAAAATGACAGTTATCACTGGCGATTAGAAAGATGTAACGTCCCTCATTAACTTCTAGTAATAAGGAAATAAAGAGACACTGTCATTAAAGACCATTAAAAACCATAATTGCAGGCCACACCTATAAATAGAGGCTAAAACCCTAAATAAAAATCAACTCTCATATACTCCATATTATTATTCTTCATATCTGGTTTTAATCATATACTGATTATTACATCGGAGTGGACACGGGGGAAAGAAGTTCCGCCACCTTTTGCAGGTTTCCACCACTATCGTCGCCGTGCTTGGAAGAAGAGAAAAATATTTATCATCAAAATTAAAATCTAGATAAAATTTATTGACACATCGTGTTTCTAGTTTCAACTTGGTCTGATCTCTTTTACACAAAATTATCTTGTAAAAGTTGTAATCTTGGATTAGTGAAAAATAACCATCCATTTATTATAATTTGTTTCTAGAATTTGAAAATATATTAACATGTTTTTATGAGGATAGTAATGATATCAAGATAATTTAAAAAACAGAATATTCAAGTATATATTTAGTGGTTACTTGGTCAAAAATAATCTCGTGAATGATAGTGATATAATTTAATTTGAGTCACACTATTAAATATTAATACACAATTTTCTTAATTGGCCCTTTGAATGTCATAAACATTGCACACGATGGCAACAGGGCGGGCTAGAAGCGGACATTATCATTTCCTCCCCGTTCGAGATTTTTTTGGGGAGTGGAACGAAGATTAAAAAATCTCAATTTATCGCTCCGTTTAATTAATTAATTAATTAATATTTTAAATATAATTTAAATTTTAAAACTTAAAAATATTCGAAACAGGTTCAAAAAATTCGGGGCGGGGACTATTCTCCGTCCCTGCCCTAATTACTAACGGAACAAGGCAGGACAGGTTTTTTGCCATCCCAGCACACAGAGGCTGAGACAGAATATTTTGAAGGAGAAATTATTATTTTTAAAGACTCCCATATCTCCGCTCCTGATTGCACAAATAAATTCAATAAGAAATTATCACATGTCCAAAGTTAAAGTTAAAATAATAAATAAATAAAAATGGACAGGAGACCCAATCAGCGGCTGAAATTAAGCTATTAAAGGAAGATCACTCGATCATTGGCCTTAATTTAGGTTAGAAATTAAACAATGAAAAATTATAAAATATTGTAAGAAAATTATCAAGTACTGCTTAGCTCTTTTTAAACTGACGTGACGTCATAACAGTTAAAAATCTTGAAAAGTTTCAGTCACTCGTTTATTAAAAAATAAATAAACTATGCACATAAAAAGAACATTCGACATAAAAATAAATAAAATTATCCACTCTTTAACCATTTAAATTTTTAAATATATTAACTCAGTCGATTGATATTTTATATAAATCGCTACATGGACATCAATCATTTAAATATTTGTTCGATTTTGTTCTAATATTCACGGTAGGCATTGTTATAATGTCCACTGTCCATGTGGCATCGCTACGTTAGGTGTTATATAAAAAGTTTTTGACAATTTTTTGAACTTTTTAAAAAGCACACAATCTAGTGATGTCATTTGGACAGTGGACATCATAATTAATATTATATGAATAATATATGATATTTCATAACTTAAGACGAGTATTATTTCATATCATGGGTGATATGTCACCATACCATACCATACATGATTTAACATCTATTAATACAGAGTTGCAAATTCGAGCTACATTAGTAAGGATGTTGGCCAATGTAATTGCCCGGGGGATCATAGCTACATATGACGAACAACCAACCATTATGGCACTGAACTCTAGCACAACCAAGATGAGTCGATTCTCGCCAAACCACCTGCGTATAATGATGGCATTCTCCCCCATTGCAAGAATTTGACCCATAATCATAGCAAGATTTCTCCCCGACCCACATATTCACGGCATCCACCGATGACAACTTGCCCCACCCCTCGGCCAGGTTTTCACCATAGGGCCCTTGTGAATGCTCCAAATTGCAATCTCCATATCTTTTGTGTGCATAGTTTAGGGCATAGTCTGCAACTGTGTGATTCCATATGAGGGGCTGCACCCCTACTTCTGCACGAGCCTTGTTGTGGGCATCAAGAAAATCTTGAGGAGTGTTTTGGGATATGGAGAAATGAGCCAAAAGAGTTAAGGCTACTAAGGGATAAATGATCAAGAATGAATTAATTCTAGAAGAACTCATTTTGATCTTGTTTTTGTGAAAATGGGACATGTTTCTTTGAATGAGGGGTAGTGTATTTATAGACTAATTGAAGGGGAAAAATAGTAGGTCCAACGAGGGCATAAAGGGTTGGATTAAAGTAATACAATGTGCTTTCTTGTTCTTATTTATAAATAAGTAAATATAATTTATTTATATTTCAATCACCAATGCGTTTGGTACGTAGGATTTACTGTGAATATGAATTACTAATATGTCGAACATGTTGTATATATATTTTGACATAAAGAAAAAATTGTTAAGCTGTGAAACCTAATTATTGTCTTTCGTAGAATTATAGTTCATTAATCATTAAGCATAGAGAGAGAGAGAGAGAGAGAGAGAGAGAGAGAGAGATATGAGTTGAAGGTTTCGATTTCTTTTGTAAACGACTATTTTATTATAGTGAATTATTGTATCGTAAAAAAGATAAACATAATTTCACGTTGAGATGAACTTCTATAAAACTTCCATGTTCGTATGTGCTTTTTTTTTTTTTTGTTTGTTTTTGGGCTATATTTTGATCTCGGTAGTATAGAATTATGATATCTAATTATCAACAAAACTAACTAGGGAACACAACAATATATTGATTATTCTCCTTGCATTTTTCTACTAAACTCTTGTTTGAATGTGTTTCAAAATAATTTAAATTTAAAATCAAATTTGTTGACACATTCGAAAATTTCGTGTAAAACGTGAAATCTTCGATCTTCGATTAGTGAACTATATTCATCAATTTACTATAATTTATTTCTTGATTTCGAAGCTAATTTACATGTTAATATCAAGATAAGTTGAAAAACAATAAAGATTTGTTCTTATACATGTGTATATATAGTATTACTTTATCAAAATTAATCTCGTGAATGATGGTAAATATAATTTAATTTTAGTCACACCATTAATAGACATTTTTCTTTAGCCTTTTGATTAATCACATGGGATTAAAGAAATGTAACTTTGGTTAATTAGTCATCACATCTTCAATAAAAGATATTGTATGTCCTACATAATTTACATCTTCTAGTATATTATTTTGGGTTGAATTTTCAATTTCTTTTCTAATTTCACGTAAATAGTAACATAAAGAGATGTAATCACTTTTCTCAAAAGTTATAATTGACAGGAAATATGCAATTTTCTTCTATATCTCTCTGGATCAAACTCCAGAATCCACTCCAATACTATTCGTTTGAGGCTTTATTTTGACGTATCTCTTACGAAATAGGTCTATATATGTTCGGTGATACACTGCATCAAATAGCTACACCCATCTTGTATAAGTTTGGGTTGGATTTTCAATTTTTTTTTTAAATTTCACGTAAATAGTGACATCAGGAGATACAATCACTTTTCTCAGAAGTTATAGCTAATAGAAAATATGCATTTTTACCTTATATCACTCCGGATTATGCCCGAGAATCCACCCCAAGGTTTCGAAATAATTAGAATTAGATAATATATCATTAATAGTAAAAGTCATGTGAACGCTTATCTGCATCATCTGCGGAGGATCAAAAATTCTAAGAATTTGAAAATGACTGTTTACGCAATTTCAAAAGTAAATTTGCGATAATTACGGCATGTGCTTTTTCTTTTTACCAATTTAGCTTTAAATGTTCTCCCAATTTTACACAATCGAGAACTGATTGGGGCTTTTATTTTATGAAATTCTAATTATTGTTGCAAGACTTTGATGAACGAGAATCCCAAGTAGTGAATTTTAGAAACAGTAATTACAATTTAGTACGTTAAATTAGACAAAATTTGTTTTACCTCTTTGTAACATGGCAAACACATTCTCGGTTGGGTTGTGCTCAAATTTTAAACAATTTTGATTTCTAGAACTAATAACGAGTCGATTCTGATTCGATTTCGATTGTAGTACCTAGATTCAAGAACGAATTCGAACTCAATATTTTTTAACCTATTTCGTTTTTTTATGCCACAATAAACATAATTTAAAGTACACAACATAACGTCCTTTACACTTCTTTACATTTCAAAGCCTTAATTTTGTTTTCCAAATTTCTATATTTTGTCGTTTGTATTGAATGTGGTTTATTATTTTGATTTTGAATATGCGTAAATTTGCATTAATAATTTGAAAATTTTAGTTATGAAATCGAACCAAACAAACTAGAATTATTTGGTTCGGTTCCATTGGTACAGGTGGAACTAATAGTTCCATTATAAGATAATCATTAGTTTTCGGTTTGATCGAACCACATCCGTTCCTACCAACGATGGACCGAAGTATTATTTTTAAATAATTTTTGTGAGAGGTAAAAATACCTATAAATACTTCTTTAATTGCATAATATCTTTGTAGCACATCACTTGCCCATAATATCAACATAATTATATATCTTATTATTTTCTTAATAGAGTATAATTGCCCCGAGAAATATATTTTATTGTAGAGTTAAACTGAATTTTATTGTTTTTCAATTTAATTGTTATATCTTGAAGTGAACAAGTCGTGACATTTATATTACATCGGTTCTCTAAGTGCTTATTTTGTAAAGTTTTTTGTACATTATAAGTAGCAAATCCTATAAAATGTGTAGATAAAAATTGTAAATCTTACGAAATGTGTGAATAAAAATAATATTTAACCAAGTATAAATACTTTTAAGCACTTCTACACATATTCTAAATCATCTACAGCATACATGACGCAACCTATCTTAAAGACAATAAAACATTGCTCGTCACAATTATTTATGTACTTAGTTTTTCATTTTACCACCAATTTTTAAGGAGGAAGATTTATGTAGAATTTCAATCCCATTACTTTGCATTGTACAAATAATCCCGTGTCCAATTGAAAATATTATCTTCTTAAAATGAAAATAATAAAATAATTCCCCAATAGAATTATTTACATTGTCCTACTATCTGTCTATAAACAGTAAAGGCATGTGATGATGTGAACCCATGTCACCATCTAAGAACGGACTAACTATAAATTCTATAAAATATATAAATAAAAATAATATTTGACCAATTTATAAATATTTATAAACATTCACAAAAATGATTTTAAGTGACCCGTGAATGGAAATCAAAATCAAGATAATGTGTCAATTTTTTCTCAATTTTTCACGTGTAAACCCCCAGTTCAAGTGTTTTAACTCTGAAAAATACATTTTGGTAGATGCTAACTTGTACAAACAAAAATTTCAATCAAACAATACTTCTGTCTCGTATTAATACAAATCAAAGGACACAAAATTCCAAATTTATAACTTAGGTTGTAAAACTACAGATGCTTGTTTGCACCATTTTCACATAGAAGCCATATACTGACGGGATAACTAATGCAATGGTTTGAGGTGGAAAACTTGGCACGTCGACTTGTACGACTTCTTGGCTGCTGCCTGCTCAAACTTTTTAGCAGCAGCTTCGTTCTCTTCTAAGCTGGTTTGAATGAAAAATCTTATCCACCAAGTCGAGCTTCGCAGTTTAGCCTACAAAAGGCAGAGATCAGTGTTAAGAGTTTTGGGGTTTAACCTTAGAAAGTTGCAGTATAAGAAAATTATGATACCTCTAACATGAACTAGTCATGCAATATTTTTCAGAGTTTTAACATTAGAGCATTACATTATCAGGATTCAGGAATATTTCAACCTTGGAAAGTTGCAGTATAAGAAGATAAAGAGACATCTACATGAACTAGTCGTGCAATATTTTTCAGAGTTTAACATTAGTGTTACATTATCAGCAATATTTCAACCAAGCATCATTGTAAACGGCAAAAAACTTCGCAATTCATTATATTTTGTTCAGTTTGTATACAATTATTTTATGCAGAAAGAAGACAGGTTCAACAAAAAAGTTGAACATTTCTCTCAATGATATAAAATCTGCTCCAGGTATTAACTTCAAATGCAGTAAAATTAAAAATGTAAACGGACACTTACTGGGCGACCAAACTTAGACAGCTCTGCCACTTTAGCTCTTTGATGACCTGGGAAACCTATATAAAAAAGTGAATATTAGTAGATATAGCTTCATGATAAATTAAATAGCTAGCTAGAGAATGACCGTAACACTTCATCCCATATCGGATGGGTGACAATTATGTGAATAGTTTATCAAGAATTTGAATAGCAACTTCTTTGCAACATAGGCTTAAGAATTTTCTATATGTTTCAGGCTCCCACGTATTCAAAACGCTGGATTGAGTTGCAAGTGATATGAGAGCCACCCTCATGGGATGTCCATGTGGGTGAGATTCAATTTGTAGTGTATGCCATGAATTAATACAAGGTAAGTCCAATATTGAGGAGTTGGGAAGTAAATGCATGGTTTATAAAACTCAAAATATTCACTATTTAGCAACATGCACTTAACTTAGGATTCTAACATGTTGCAAACGCCAGTTGCCTAAATTGGTTGCTTATAAGTTAATATGGGCAAAAAACACAGGCTTTCAAGAGTCACCATCCAAGCTGAAGGAAGGGCTTTATAGCTTTTGCCTTATTCTGACAAGAAAGGGAAAGAAAGCTAAACCAAAGACACAGAACGAAACCATACTCGTATTTAGCTTAGTTATTTATAAGTGATGCTCCTGATATGATATGGTCCACTAGGATGAGTCTGGGCTAAAGGGTGTCAAGTGGGTAGCAGCTTGACTCACATTTTGGCGGTTTGTGCTAGGCTTCGCATGATCAAGCATTTGTATGTGTCTAGTCAAGCCCGACACGATGAAAATTTCCTTGGCCCGGCATAGTCCACGTCGAGCTAACCCACGTGGGCCAAAATTTTTTCTAAAAAAGGTTAAATGAAAACAAATTCCCTCACAAGGACCCCAAATGGAGATTCGCCTTTCTGCTAAAAAAATTGGGTCTATGTAGATCGCAAACCATAGATGTTTGGCAAAAAACCGACCTACATGAAACATCTTGCCGAACCGTGCCAACCCAACCCACTTTACACCTCTAGTATTAGAGGTGTAAAGTTGGTTGGGCTAGTACAACCAGACACAAGTTTCATATGGCATAGACTGTGGCCCGATGAGGAAGCCAAGTTAGACATCCTAGGCCCACAGCCCACATCAGACCTTTTTTAACAAAATGGTGATTGGTCTCCAAGTTGTTGGTTATCACGGGAGGAGATTTGAGTTCTTTTCCTCAATTTATTAAAAAATCATCGGCGCACCTGGCCAGCTCAACACAGCTAGGCTAGTGGATTGTGTCGAATCATGAAAGTTTTCATTGTGTCTAGCTTGGTTAGGTAAACAACACAAAATGTTAGGTCATGCAAGGTTTGACACAGGCAGCCAAAACGTGGGCCGTACTGCCAGCAATGCCCACTTTACACCAAGACCGATCTCCTCCCCACTATTTTACTTTATGCTCCTCCAACCCCACTTGGACTCCAAGTGGGGAGAATAAGCTCCCCACTAGTGGGGAGGAGATCAGCAATCCACTTTACACCCCTAAGCCAACTTTGTAGAATAGCCCGTAATACGGGACAAATGATAATTCTGTATTGCACAATTGAAACTTTTATGACTGGTGTAGAAATTATAAATACTCACACAGTCACTACCTTGCAATATGTTCTCAAGTCAATATAACATGTTGTCGACTGATTATTTGTAAGTTGAAATGTACAAAAAACAACAGACTTCCTGAAGGTCAACATCCTAGTACTCCTCTTTGTTCTAGATCTTTACAGGTGGCATAAAAGCCACCTTCATAGTACTATTTACTTGTGGTTGCCCAGTTTGTAGAGCAGTCAATGAATGATACAACTAGGTATGTCAATAATTATGCAGTTGAAACGTGTGGGCAAGTCAAACTCCATCATGTTGCCTACACCACTGGCCTAACTGGATCCTTATTAGGTAAAATGGAGTGGAGAAAAAGATTTTCAAGGTGTCACCATCCCAGTATTCCTCTCACTAAAGCACATTCATATTCAAAACTCTAATGGCATTTGGAATTGGAGCATTTAGTGCTAATGAGAATCCACTTTAACAATATATGCCTCAAATGTAATTCCCAAAATCTCAGTCATTTATTAGAACCTTGATCACTTGGAACCAAGATGAATACTTAAACATTAGATCTCCAGATCAATCGAGGTATGAAGTGGTGAAGTGTTCAAAGATGGTATGAAATCTTGAGAATAACACCGTATTAAACAATCCAAATATATGGTTGATTGTTTGTGTGTGTTTTTTTTTAATAAACACTATCTACTTTCGTGTATGGGTATTTGTGCTTTAAAATATTTGGTTAAGAGTTGAACCTCAAACCTTTTTAATATTAAACTTGGCAGTTTCCTTTACCACCTGAGCATAATCTAATTGACATCATAAGGACTTCAGTCATACACTGCCTTGGCAAACATAATTGGACACAAACCATCACCAAATGCTTTTAAGCCCATGTTGTCAAGGGGTAGTAAGTTAACTCTTTAGAAACTATCCACATAACTTCCTCATAAACAATGTGCTCAGTAAATACAGGAAGTCCTTGTTGAGTCTGATCAATTGCCAGGGCCACAAAACCAGGTTCACCCAAATGGTTATCACCATGAAGATGACTCTTAACACCAGTAAACAAACTTGAGTCAGATCACTAGCCTTGACATCATAATTAGACACTAGCCAACTAGCCAAAAAATTTAGACTCGTGTTGTAAAAAGGCAGATACCAAAGTCCTTAAAAACCATTCATATGAGTCCCACCTAACCACTATGGCATAGGATGTTTAAATGAGACCTTCCAAAAGTAAACATGAAAACATAATAAAAAGCATATTAATTTCAAGCTATAAAGGAACCAACACACGTGGTAAGTTTACACTTGCTATAAGTAACATGTGGAGAACTGTTAATAAATATAACATGCCATGGTTTCTAGAGAATTACCAGATAATATAACTAATCCATCAGATGATACCCTCGCTAGCTCTGGAACGGTCCTGTTAAGGTACTTCGGCGACAAGTAATCTAATGCATCTGACACTATGACAAGAGAAAATGACTTTGCCCTGTAGGGAAGAGGAAACTTGATATCAGCCACACGCACAATGCCTTTTCGTACAAGATTCTTGTAGGTAGCATCAGCATCATCTAACTCATATGGCTCTACACCCCAAGCTTCAGTATCTTCTTCTTTTAATAGTTGAGAAACTACTGAGCAGGTATCGGGGCCTACATGCAATACTTTCCGCATGCTGTCACCATATGCTTTCTTAAGAATAGGAGTCAATTTCTGAAGTTCTAGAGTACATGAAACACCACCTGCATGTACATGGTTAACTTTCTCAAACAATGTTGTTCCATCCTATTAGTAGCATTTATTATTTTTCAAACAATGAAACCAGAAAGAAGTGAAACAGGAGAACTACTGGCACCTATGTTGTGTATAATAGTATACCGCTTAATCGGTGGAATCCGACCGTAGAAAAATAAAAATTGGGTGGGTAGGAGAATAGCTTGCTTGCGTTGTAGATGAAAAAATAAATATTTATAGAAGTTGGTGAGTGACTGGTGGTGAATAACGAGGAGGAACAAGGTTGAGAAGGAGGTAAAGAGAAACAGTTGCAAGAAGGAGAGATTTGAGGAGATGAGATAGTCTTTTTCAAAATGGTGAAAACAGAAACTCCTTACAGTTGTTGATCAGACCAAACATCTTCTTCAGCAATATAGTAACCAAAGGCAGATCATAATTAGTATAGAATATAATATAGTAGAATTAATCAAGCAAGCGGACTAGTACTTATCCATGCCAATAAGATTATTTTTCAAACCCTAAAAGCACAGTAGCAATAGAACAAAATTTACATACATTAAAAATCATGCACTTTCGATAAAATCGCCAGTGTCAGAGATGAATTTTTGCAGTGAAAGACCATTCAACATTCTAGTAAGAATGGGATAAGTACTAGCTCTACAAAGCAATCAAAAAAGTAAGAAAAAACATTACAGTTGGAATGGTTGCTAGTAAAAGAAACAAGAATTTTTATATGCATGTGCTGCTTCATCTTGATTTACTGAAAATAAAAATTTTAGTTTTATATAAATTGGAACAAGGATCATTTTTATAAGCACTGATATGACTAGCCATATAAAATTAAAGAAAAATGGAAAAATCTCCAACTACTTAAGATGTCTTCATTTTAAAATACATAGATATTAAAGATATCATGATATAAGGATCATATTCCAAGTATATAAGCATCAAAATCTAGACATGAAGAGTTTGAATGGGTAATCAATTAACGTAAATGTTACTACTTTTGTATCTTGAAAATTTACCATCCAGTCTACTTAAAGCTGCTATGTCGCCATTCCTTGAACCTGCCAAGAAAAAATTCAAGACTAAGACTACATCAAATAATATGAACTCTACAACTAAATTGCTCTGAATAAAGAGTAGTCTAAATGACTTACAAATGAAATAGATGCATTACAATTAAACTGAACAAGTACTAACCTATCAAGATTTGGGACAAGACTAGATAAATTATCCAGCAAAAGATGATGCATAGGCATATAAAGCATAAAATTTTCTGATTAGGATATAAACATACAAATAAACGAGTAAACTACATACCTGAACCATGATACATATAGCCAACAATTAGTAATGCTCCCTGACAATTCACAAATTTACAATATCAGATTTTGTTGATACGAAATCAAAGCACAGTATTATAATTATCTGTAAGTGGACCCATCATTAGAAACAAACATTAAGAAGGGGGAGAATAGCAGTGTCTGTTGTCATAAGATTCACATTCTATATGGCAATGACGGAATGTATGTATGCGTGTGAATTTCTAGTGCACAAGTGTATGTATTTGAAAAAAGATTCCAATAGGGATCATGAACGTAGATGCCATGTGATAGAGGAATCCTATATCATAATTTCCAGTATTAGTATTCATATTGTGTCCAACATGAAACTTGTGATTGGCAAACCTGCCTATGGCACCGCCTCCTAGCGGTCAAGCTAACGACTTCAAGCTAATAGTCTGTGCATACATGTGTTTATGCCTATCTATATGTCCTTATGTGTGGAGAAGAATTTGTAGATAAGGATATCATACTTACCACAACAAGAAGCCCTACAGATAATAGAGGAGATGGACGTGATTTGGAGTGCAATGAACCCATAAATGGAATGCCCCCACTGTCTGCAAGGCGACGAGTGGAAATGGGCCTTCTAGACATTGTTTTGCTGTTGTAGTGAGCCTGCAAGATATGGAATTGATGCAGTTGAAAATAAGACCACCTTTCTGAAACAAGAAATGCTTCATATATACATATACAACACAACATTCAAAGCAAAATTACATCTCAGTCACCGCTTGCATACAAAGGTCACTAACATAGATTCATAGCATCAGCATGCCACAAAACATTCCAGAAATAGAGAAAGAAGATAGAAATTTAGATTGCCATAAGCCCAGTCATGCAACACAGGCAAAATTGAAAATCCTTTAAAACCAAGAGGACCTTAGCCCTCAAATGTATTAGTAGCACTACATTACACCGACTAAACCAATTGAAGTACAAGCAGTTCTTGATCAGTTAGTGTATGTAAATATATCATCCTAACATGCAAGCCTAGAAAGCAGCCATGAGTTGATTGCTACAGACACTCGTTAATTCCACAATATGAATTATCATTTGGTATCATTTGATGCCTCGATGGAGGAGATTGACAAGCAATGGCATTGTATGCATGAGCATGTTTGGCCATGATATTAAGCTGCTTTTCTCCGTCTTATTTCAGCAGCAAACGAAGAAGCGGCTAATTAAATCGGGGGAAAACATGCTCATATGATTTCGCCGGTGCATAACAAACTTTAGACGAGTTTCTTTCACAATCCGAAACAACCTAATCAAGGACGTGATCTAATCCCACATCTCAAAAGCTTTAAATCAAATTAATCTATAAGGAAGCAGAAAAACTAAACATATTCCAACTATTTCCCATGAACAACTTCACTGAATAACAGTTGAGACTTCAGGAAACCATCTGAGATATATCCAACTACAGATCCACACAGTATTTACTAATCAAAGAAAAAAACCACAGATGTGGAAAAATTAACAAATTAAGAAAGAAATCAAACCAAAGTAATTACCTCAAATGTTCAATCAACGAGAGTAGAAAGGGATAACCGGATGTAGGATCTAGATCTGCTGAAATTAGTTTACTCTGTGAGCTCAATGGCCATAAAAAAGCTCTGAGATTTACTTTGGGGATTTTTACCATTAATTTAATCGTTTTGTCACTGTCACTTTCTATGGATTAATTAGGCTAATCGGTGAATGATTAATTAATTTTATAATTAGTCAGTCTGATTACGAGATCATGCAGCTCTGGGCATTAACGGGCTTCTGAAAGCCCAAAATAGTAAGAGTTTTTGTTTTTTATTTTTTATTTTTATAGGGCTATACTATAAATAATAAAAGAACTTTAAAAATATTATTTCATTTTTTATTCTAAAAATAAAATTTTTACTTTTTGTAACATTTATTGTTACATTTTTTAACAAAGAAATGTACTTTACGTTTATTATATTTGAAATTTAAAATATTAAAAAATAATTGTAAAATTTTAATATAAAATCAAGTACGTGACAAAATTGTTACAAGACAAAGAATTAACTATTTTGAATAAAAAAATTCACCGTATTTGAAAATCTGTCAAATTTTCGCACAATTTTGAGAAACAATGTTTATCATTTTTGCATAAATCATTAGAATTTTTCAATTGGAACTGATATCACCTAAACCGCTAATCCCAAATTGAAAATATCCATTTTTGAAGTCTTTGGTTCAAGAGAATAGACATTGAGTAATAATCATTATAAGTGTAATATGCAGCCAAAAATCTAGTAAATGGAGACCCCAACTCCCTGTCCTTCTTGGTGTACAACAAAAAACGAGACTTCAATACGATAGTCATCAACTTGTCTAAAGTGATTTTAAGCCTCAATAGTGAATGTACAAAAACACCCACTCATCGATTGACATGTTCAACTACAAAAAATACTGGCATGAATGAATTGGTTCTCCTCATCGTCAACTGAATCATTCAACTTCAAAAAATTGCATCCAATAGCGAAGGTGGTAAAAGAAGCATAGAAATCATAGACCTCGTCTCGTCTTTAAAAAGGAAAAACAGAGTTCGGCTAAGAATGACAACGGGCGACGAGGTCCTTACCTAAAAGTGTCAAGACGGGTGGGCCGGCCAAACCCGCATCAGCCCACCCGCCTCAACCCGGAACCGCGGGCCGGCCCATGAACCGGGTGGGTTGTTCACGGGCCGAGGAGGCCAACCCGTGGGCCGTTCACGGGCCGGCCCGTGAACCGCTTTAATTTTTTAAAAAAAAAATATAGACAGAAAATTCAAACTTTCATATTTGAAATGATATTTTAAAAAAAATAAAAAAAACAAATGGCAGAGAGTCGTTTAAAGTGAAAAATGTGATAGATGCGTGATATTTTAGTTTTTAAATATATAAATAAAAAATAGAAATTGAATTAAAAAAATTAAAAAATGTGAATTTATCATTGTTATTTATTTTTTATTTAGTAATTTAACACATTTTTTGTTATATATATAAACATTTTTTTTTTTTTTGAATTACAATAAGTAAGTAAATTTTTTTTAGTAATTTCAAAAAAAAATTAATTTTTTATTCGTACGAGCCGAACCGGGTCAAACCGCGGCCCACATGGGCTCAACCCGGATGGGCCAAAGGGTGGGCCGGGTTCGTGTTCAATTTTTGTGGGCTGGATTGACCCGGCCCCCAACCCGTCATGGCGCGGGCTTTTTCTAATGCGGGCCGTCACCGAGCTTCATCAAAAGCGGGCCAAGTACCGGATTGACACCTCTACGGCATTCCTCATCGGGAAATTTTAGGGAGGCGGGACGGGATGAAGATTAAAATATCCTCATTTACCATTTCATTTATTTAATTTAAATTTTAAAAAATAAAAATATTCATAGCATGTTTGAAGAATTTGGGGCAAAAACTGTTATCCATGTCCCGCCCATACTACCTAACAGGGGGAGCAAAGACGGAATATTTTGTTATCTTTAAGTTCAGCCATATGACCTTAATTATGTCAATGGATTATTATTTTTATGTTTATTTTTTACAATATGTTATGTATATTGGTACACTTAATAAATGTTCAATTGCAATTTGATTATACATAATAAATGTTTAATTGCAAATTGATTTTAGTATTTTAAACATTACCCCATTTTTCGTTACATTTGTCTAAATGTTAATTTTGGGAAATTAATATTTTTATCATTTATCCAAATTCAGTGCAAACAATTGAATAGACTGACCCAAAGTCCAGTGCAGGCAGATACGTGCACTAGATCTGGACTCCATTGGGCTCCGCCCCTGCTGCTTGGTACTGCTCATCATAATTATTGCGAGTCTCAAATATCGACAACTCATACATATTGAACAATAAATCGTTCTCCCATGACAAAATATGACTAATCACTTTTGATTGAGCGATCGATAAAATAAGTTAGTCGAAAAATATCTTAAGCATCACAAACTATGTTTGAGATTAATAGGTGTCATGTCAAACATGTAATTAGCCATGTGTGAATGTTTGATATAAAACATTGAATGTAATTATACTTCGTTCATATATGTATGATGTGTAATAATATATGCTACGTTTGAATTTTAACATTAAGACTCTGTATTTTCTTTTTTTCTTTTTTTTGGATTTAATCTTTTTTTTTTTTCATTTTTTAATGTATGGCCTAAGTAATATCAAGTTTAAATATGGTTACGAGTTGAGAGACTAGATGAACAATTGTAATTAGATAATTTAGATTATGCAACTAGGTTATTAGGTAGGCAGTCGAGAGTGTTTTCATTGGCTTTGTTTGATTATTATTAATATAGTTGGTGATTTTTTCCTCCAATTTTAAATTTAAGTCGATCTTTAGAAGAATCGACAATTAATCGAATTAGTGCTTATCTTCAATCTTTATGCGTCTATTATATCATTGTGTAATCATAGAGAAAAATTTCGGTAAGATGTTCGTCTTACGTCGTCACGTCTAATCACTTAAATAATGACATACGCCTTTTGTATCCTATTTAACTTTTATTATATTTTTATATTTTCTTTCACTCACTTAAATGAAGACACTTGCACATGTCATTTGTGTAAAATTTAATTTACTTTATTTCTCACTTTTAATTTTTTTAATTTATTTTAATTATTATCTTAATCTTATTTTTTATTCTAAAGTTATTTAGGCATCACATCCCCGCTAAAAATTTTCAATTGAACACCTAAATTACGATTAAAAACTCTAAATTTAATATTCAATAAATAAATTGTTTTAAATATTAATAAAATTCTTCAAAATCTAATGTAATAATTCAATATCCATTATTTTTTTAAAGTAAAAATAAAATTTATTAGTGTTAGTATGAAACAATAAATACATATTATTACTAATATTACTATTAATTTCTAAATTGAAATTCTGCATAACTTCACCATATTTATTCCACGAGCTAATTGCTGAATGGATGGAGTATAGGTTGTGAAGTTACGTGGAAATTCAATTTCGAAACTAATAGGAATAATAATTAGGGTAATTTGCAGTCTCCGTCCCCAATCTTTGAATTTTTGGTACTTTTATCCTCATTATTTATTTTTTTGCACTCATATCCTCAACATTTCTTAATTTGGTGACTGAAGTCCTCAACATTTGAACTTTTGGCACTTTTATCTTCATTCTTCATTTTTTTTACACACATATCCTTAATTTTTCTTAATTTGGTAGCTGAAGTTCCCAACTTTTGGACTTTTGTATCATATTTTTTAATTTTTTAATTGAAACTTATGAAAAGTCTATTTAAAGCCAAGTTTTGTGAGTAATTTTGTCTATAAATGTTGGTTTATTTGAAAAAATTTATTTTTAAAAATTTTATGAAATTTTTAGATTAATTTTAAATTTTTTAATTGAAACCGGGTCAACCCGGTTCGACCTTTTAAACCTTGACCCATTACTTTTTTCGGGTCAATGGCCATCATGTTTTGTGAATATTGTATTATTCAGATAAATAGTTTTATTTAGATAACTATATTTTGATTAATGCTCCATTTGGGGATGTGAGTGCAAAAAATTGAAGAATGAGGATATATGTGCAAAAAATTGAATTTTAATTTAAATCGGGTCGACATTGGTTCGACCCGGTTCAACTTTTTGACCATTGACCCATTACGTAAAACAAAATCAAAACTCATCACAATTTCTGCTTGAGTGCATACTTCAAGATATTTAATCATTCCTTCAATCTATGAGAAGAAATATCAACGCATATGACTTGCCTCTACTGAAAATTGTCTCCACAGACGTACATTATCTGAGCACAAAAGACATATTAGATGAAACATCAAATTGAAATACCAAATTAAAATATTCAAGCATCGTACTAGCTAAATCATGATCAAATGCATGCATACGATTAGTGGCGGATTTGGCACCCCTTTAACAAATTTTTTATTTTTACTTTATTTTTTTTTATTAAATGGTCCACACTTTTACAATTTCTTTTTTATTTTCGTAACTCCATTTCTTTCAGCCATTTGCGTCTCTCACTATCGAAAAATGGAAGATTAAAAATGGTGGGAGAAATCACAAAATCATCAAATTGAAGTCTCACAAAAATCATCTTAGCAAGTGTGAAATACTACTCTTTTTTTTAACGAAATAGATTTATAATTTATTCATAATTTTGCAATGTTTTTTGATATAATACATTAATGTTACGCCGAAACTTTCCTATATTTTTTTGTTTTTGAAATAGAGATGGGTGGTCAATGGATGAATGATTGTTTGGTTGCTTTGTATATTGATATTTGTGAAGTGAATTTGCAAATTAAATTTGGTTATTATATTTTACTTGTAGATTGATTAGATTGTCAAAAACAAAAACAAAAAAATCGAACCCCCCGTCAAAGCCCACCCTCCCCAAATTTTTTTTTGGCCCCCATGACTTAAGAATCCTAGATCTGCCACTGCATACGATGTCATACTTGATAAAATAAACAATAAAAAAGGTGGAGTTTTCTTTGGTAATGGACCTGAAGGAACTGGCAAAATATTTCTATACCGTGCATTACTTGTCAAAATAAGATCACGTGGTATGATAGCACTTGCAACTGCAACTTCTAGGCTAGTTGCTTCAATAATGCCCGAAGGTCGAACATCTTATTCAAGATTTAACATTTCGTTGCAAACTAACGAATCAACCATTTGTCATATATCAAAGCAAAGTATTCGAGCCGGACTCATTTGACAAGAGGCACTCATTATATGGGATGAATCTTCAATGACAAAGAGAGAGACAATTGAAGCGCTTGATGGGACTTTTCAAGATATCATGAACAATTATCAACCCTCTGGGTGCAAAATAATGGTACTTGGGGGAGATTTTCGGTAGGTCAACAAGACAACAAAAAATAATTAATGAAAGTTTGGTACAATCATATCTCTCATAAAAAAAAAATAGAAAAATTACAATTGAGCAAAAACATGAGAACACAAATGATCATCAATTTGCAGAATACTTGATCAAAAAGGGCAATCGAACAGAACCAACTATAGGAGACGACTTCATATCACTTCCAAAAGAGATAGTAGTTTCCTACGACTACAACTCTCTAGAACTCAGTTTAATCAACCCTGTCTTATCATAACTAGAAAACAATACAGAATCATCAGAATATATAACACAAAGAAACATTCTTTCTATCACAAATGAAAACGTTGACATGATAAATGAAAGAATTCAAGGTGAAACTAAAGAGTTTATTAGTTATGATGAAGCATTAGATGCCAAAAACAATTACTATCAACAAGAGTTTTTTTTTTTTTTTTTTTTTTACATATTGTTGCGCAATGGTGTTCCACCTCATCGATTATTGTTGAAAAAACTTGTCCGATAATGTTTTTGAGGAATTTAGATCCATCAAGTAGTTTTTGTAATAGGAGTAGAATGGTTTGTTGTCAATTCAAGACACATGTTATCCATGCAAAAATAACTATGGAACAACAATCAGGTAAACACATATTCATTCCACGCATACCATTAAGCCCTGCAAATGATAAGGATACCCATTCAAATTCATACACAAACAAATTCTTGTTTGTCCTTGCTTTGCAATGAGTCAAAGACAATCAACAAGGCACAAAGACAGACAATATCTCATGTCGAAATACATCTTCTACAACATGTATGTTGTAGAAGATACCTCATGTCGAAGTTATATGTTGCACTTTGAAAAAGAATTTATATAGCAACAACAAATGTTTTAGTCAAGTCAGATACTTCTTATTTGACAAAAAGTATTTTATAAAGAAAGATTTTCATCAAATAAAAAATTCACTTTACACAAACAATTTGTATTAACTATTTTTTATACTCACACAACATCAAATATTATTTTTATATCACTTATAAAATATTTTATAATAACGTGCAATGCACGTTCAACTATGACAAGTACATATTGAGAACGAACAACATTCATACGTTATATTCGATTATACAAGACTTATAGCATTTTTGACAGTATTTTTTTAAGTACTTATAAGTTGTAAGTTCTATAAAATGTATAAATAATAAGTGAGTACTAAATTATGAATCCTACGAAATATGTGGATAAATAATATGTTTGACCAGTTTAAATTATAATTTAAGCTTAGCCAAACATAAGATTAAATTATAATTTAAACTTAGCCTATATTTGGCTAAGTTTAAATTATAATTTAAATTGATCAAACATATTTTTTATCCACATATTTTACAAGACTCATAACTTACTATATACTTATTATTTACACATTCAATAGAACTCACAATTTATAAATACTTAAAAAATAATTTCATCACAGCTAAGCATGCACAAAACTGACCAACCAATAAACATCTTTTAAAATATTCCCCCTTAATTGTGTCTCATAATAATACCAAATATGCCGTTTTTAATAACATTTTTCATGTGCACACATAACATTCATTTGTTTTAAATTAAAAAATTGTTAAAAATTTGAGATCAAAGTCAAATATTAATTTTTACCATATATTTCATATGCTCACAAATTTTTACCCACATATTTCATCATTTTTTTTTATCAAAATTTGCTAAAATTTTTATTAAAAATTTTGTCAAACAACCTCACAATGTGCCTCTCATGACATTGTAGAGTTAAACAATTAGTGCTTGTTTATCGTTGCTTAAATTATAATTTTAGCTAATTAAAGTGGTCAAACATTTTTTTTATTTATACATTTCATATAATCACAACTTACTACTCATTTATTATCTATACATTCTATATAACTCACTTATTATAAACACTTAAAATATAATTTCAATAATAATAAACATGTACTTAATATATCTATATTTTATTGTTCAATGCGTTCCACGTATCCCAATTTAATGTCGATAGAATATTCTTACCCATTTATTGTTTGGTAGAATGAATGGCTGAAAAACGACCAAGGATGTTCTTACCATGTAAATTTGAATTATGCTGCTGCCTGCAAGACTGCCCGTGCACTTACACATTATGTCTTTTTCTCGTGTTTGTTTATGGAAAAAATGAGTGAACGACATTTAAAGTGACGAGGAATTACACACTTAAGACTTGTTTCCAACTATGGCCTTATTCGGTGTCTATTTTTTTGCCAAAAAATAGGTTTTTTTCAACCCTTTTTTTTGATTTTTCAAATAAAATGTGGCTGAAATGATTAAAGTATCCTTCATTTGAAATATATAACAATTTTGATAAATGACAATTTGATCATTTCAGCCACATTTACTTTAAAAAGTCAAAAAAATAGCTGAAAAAAATCCACTTTTTGGTAAAAAATGGACACGAAACAAGCTCTATACAATATTAAAAAATGAAAAAAAAAATTATTTATAATTGTAATAGTTCTTATTTAATACTATGTATTAAATATACTTCTAAACCATATAGACTAATAGACAAGTCAAAAAATTTATATAATGCTAACATCTAAATAATGTAATTTAACTTATGTTTGATTACGTTTAAATTATAATTTAAATTGGTTAAATATATTTTTTATTAACATATTTTGCAGAATCCATAATTTACTATCCACACATTTTATAGGATCCACAACTTATAAATACTTAAAAAATAATTTTAACACTGTCAAACATACTATAATACTATACTTTGAATAAAGAGAGAATATTTAAATTCGATCTAAGAAAAATTAAAGCCCATAAGTACATTTATTGCTTTTCCAAATTTGTTGTATACTATATGAAACGAATGTCGTAGTGAGTTTATGTGACAATTATTTGACATTAATTAATATGTTATCTTAATATAGAATTTTGAATTCATTCAAAATAGCATATCAATTAATGTCATATAATTGCCACATATACTGATTATAGTAGTCGTTCCTTATTTATACTATATGCTACAAAATGACAGTCAAGAAAGTCGAGACATTTATTTCTTTTCGAATTTTGAATGTGTTACCTATTTAATAAAACACATATAGTATTTTCACTTATAATTAAAACTTACTTATTTCAAACGTATGCATTTATAAGTTGGAAGAAAAAGAACAAGGAAAAAAGAACTTATAAGTAAAACTGAAAGTGAGTCTATAGATTTATGCTGACCCACAAAACTCCAAAAGGGTGGGTGATAGTTGAATTCGACAGCTAATATTATTATATTCTACCGCTCTTTTCGGCTGTCCCTATTTTGAAATTAATATATAAGAAATAAGTGAGAAACAAATAGTAGCTGGATTTTTCTATTCTCAAATGGGAAAAATTTCTTTTTCTTGAACAAGTTATGCACAATATTATATATATATATTCCATTATTTCTTGTAAAACCCAAAAATCTTGTCAAACAGTGGACAAAATCTTGACGGATTTTCCAATCAAAACTGCTAAAGTATCATCAATTTGGTTAAATAAACTTCTTTACTTGATCCACCCTTTTGTTTTTTGATCAGAGCAAATCATTGACTTTTCTTAGATCAAAATTCTGAAACATCATGGCTGTGGTGGGCGATTTATCTCTAAAGTTCATTGGGAAAGAACCCATATGTGATTTCAAGAAGGGGGTGTTTGGGTTTCCAATTTCAAGTCATAGAGTTAGTTTTAGTGCAGGGAAGTTGAAGAATGGTAGGGTTAGAACTGGGGTGTGTGCAGTAATGAAAGTGGGGGTAGAAAACACTGAAATTTCTAGGGATTTGGAGAAATTTGAAGGGGTTTTGGGATTGGACGTTGTGTCTGAAGAGGAATTGAAGGAGAAGGGTTTTATGGGGTTGAGGAAGACTAAGCTTGTGTGCACAATTGGGCCGGCATGCTGTTCTTTGGATGATTTGGAGAAGTTGGCATTGGAAGGGATGAATGTAGCTAGGCTTAATATGTGCCATAACACAAGGGAGTGGCACCAAAATGTCATTAGGAAGATTAAGAATTTGAATGAAGAAAAAGGGTTTTCTGTGTCTCTGATGATTGATACTGAAGGCAGTCAGATTCAAGTTGTTGATCATGGGGCTCCATCCTCTGTCAAAGCAGAGGTAATCAATCCAATCCATTTTAATGGGATAATTTTTACATTTTTGTAATTTTGGACTCCATAGAGCCTAATCATACAGATACATTTATCTCCTTGATTGCGAATCGACCTAATATTTTTACTATGTAGAGGATTTATTAGGCAGTCAGTTTTGGAGAGCAAGATAGGTGTGAGAAAAACTTGTATTCTTGTTTGCGGACACGGTGAAACTTGTACCAATGAGTAAACATAGCTCTTGCATTGAGGGTGACATACTTTATAACTATGCGTGTTGATTGAAATGAATTATTGATTTTGAACCTTTAGGATGGCTCAATCTGGGATTTTACTACCGAAAAGTTTGAGGGTTCTCGTCCATTTACAGTTCAAGCAAACTATGAAGGTTTTTCTGAAGGTAGCTTTGTTAATTCAAGTGAATCATTAAGTCCTCCCCCCCCCCCCCCCCCCCCCCACACACACACACACACACACACACACCTTTTTAATGGCAAAATTGTTAAAATTGTTTGTATTACATATTTTGCTCTTCTTTAGGTATTAATGTGGGCGATGAGCTTGTTATTGATGGAGGAATGGCAACTTTTGAAGTTGTGGAAAAGATTGGGAATGATTTGCGCTGCAAGTGCACGGACCCTGGTTTACTCCTTCCCCGTGCTAAACTGAGCTTCTGGAGAGATGGAAGGCTTGTCGGGAGAAGTGATGAGCTTCCAACTCTGTCAACCAAGGTAATACAAGATCCATTTTCCATTTTGTCAAAGTTAATTATGTGATATTCACTTATAGACAACGAAGGCATGCTTGGTACACAGTGCACACGACAACATACGAGATTTTAAATTCTTTTTCTTCTTTAACCTTGACTGTTGTCTAATCTAACATACCAAACATGACACGTATATCATAATTTTGTTTCAACAATCCAGAGGATCATCTTTCAGATTTTCACGAAAAGAAATTACGAACCCTATGTGAACTTAATGCCAACGAGTTTCTGACGAGGCAGAAACGTGTATTAATGAAACTAACGCAAGTTTAACTCATTGATTCCTATGAATACCGAATTAAATTGACAAAAGTGGAGAATCTAAAAACTACCGCCGTACGATGAATGAAAAGACTCTTTAAAATGCTGAAACCCTAAATGATAAATAAATGCAAAAAGACGAAAATAGACATGACAAACTAAAAATGGCTGTTTTAAATTAAAGAGACGAATTCAAATGGATAAAATCCATCTTCAGTGGTGACGAAGCGACTAGTCTTGACCGATTCGTCAAGACGATTCTAAAAACATATTATAATTGAAATTCTAAGCACGTATGCGAATTTTATGACTGTTTCTTTGAATACCGACGATCCCTCGTGTCCAAATATGTCAAAGCTCAATCCTCTATGGCGTCAGTTTCTGTATTTATTGACGGTGACATCACCGTTGTCGATTTCAATATGCACATGATCTTTCTAAACTCTTTCTTGCCGTTGCTGCAAATGATCTCTAAGAGTATAAAGAAATATGAAAATTCTGTCTGAATCTACAATACTTCTAGTGGTAAACCAATTACATAACTTTATTTAAAATTGTTTGTTTGCAGAAGATGTAGGTTATCTTAAGCAAACGTAATTTTGTTCCCGTATTTCTGATTCATGCATTGTGATCTACAGGATTGGTCAGATATTGAGTTTGCAATTTCTGAAGGTGTTGATTTTATAGCCATGTCGTTTGTCAAAGATGCTGATGCTGTCACACACCTTAAGAACTACCTTTCCACCAAATCCTCAAAGTAAGAATTTCTGAAAGAGAAAAACCAGATGAATAACATTTTAATTTAACAACTATACTATAGTCCTTCCATCTCATTGTATCACTTTTGTTTGTGTACCCGACTGCAAAATCCGGTGTTCATATTAACTAGCCAAACATGCTCATTGTACACTGTGGATCTTGTGCCGCATTATATGCTCTCATAAATAGGTGGAGCTCATATATTTTCAGTGTGTCTAATTTTTTCCCTTCTATTTTTTTGTAATAATTGCTTCCAATATGCTCTAGGCTTCTTTTAGAATTTGGAATATGATGTCGATTGTCAAATCACAGATCAATAAAAGTTTTAGCAAAGATAGAGAGTTTGGAAGCCCTCCATAAATTGGACGAAATTGTGGAGGCTTCTGATGGAATCATGATAGCAAGAGGAGACCTTGGAGTCGAAATCCCACTCGAACAGATTCCAACAGTGCAGGAAGAAATTACTCATCGCTGCAGAAAGTTCAACAAGCCTGTCATCATAGCCTCTCAGCTTCTGGAATCAATGGTCGAATATCCTACTCCAACAAGAGCTGAGGTATTTTTCATCCGCAAAAATTTTTCAAACTGGTACAAAAGAGTATCCAAGAAATTACATCACTTCCCCATTTTGGGCAAAATTAATTTTTCTTGCCATGCTTCCTCTATCCTGCCAAACATGGCACGTTCTCTTCAAATTGAACTTGTGGGAAAAAAAAAACCAACAACGACAAACTAAGTTTTATTTGCACTAAAGGATTAAGCATTCAGCTACATGAGGCCTTTTCATCACTCTTTTCAGGTTATCTTTAGTCTACTCTACATTTTCTATGTAGATTGCGTTACTCTTATGAAAGGGAGCCTCTTGAGGTCTATGCAAAACTATGTCCCAACCTCCTTATATGTCCCTCCCTTAATTTATATCCTCAATCAACACCACCCCACTTGTTGGCTTGTACTTATCTTATCCATTTAAGTTATAGCCACACATCCATCTTAGCATCCTCATTTCCACTATATTCATCTCATGGGCATTTAGCATAGCAGGTATGACCATTGTTTCATGTTTTAGGTTGCTGATGTTTCTGAAGCTGTCCGGCAATATGCTGATGCACTGATGCTCTCTGGAGAGTCAGCAATAGGTCCGTATGGCCAGAAGGCACTATCTGTGTTAAGGATGACTAGCGGAAGAATGGAACTATGGAGCCGTGAAGAGAACAGGGAAAGCGTTTTATTTGAGAATAAACTCGAAGCATCTGTGCCAGACAAAATTGCTGAGCAAATCTGTAACTGTGCTGCTGGAATGGGTATGTCTTCTTCTGCAAGTCAGAAGTCATTACATGCAATAATTGGTGGTTGCATAAATAATTTAATACATTCTCTTTATAATGAATATATAAGCTTTTGAAGAAAATGGAAACCCCTTCCTTTTCTTTGTTTCGTTCTTTCTATGATCATAATGTTTCACCAACTGAATCTTTTGATCATAACTACAAAGAAAACTCAAGGAAGTGGCAGAATCTGTCTAATTTCTAAGTAATGTTAATTTCTTCACTAGGGATTCATAGGATTTACAGTATTCTGTGTGCAAAGATAAGTCCATTCATGTTTGGTACGTAGAATTGGATAGGATTGGACACTACAGTGTAGATTTTAGTTTCCTTTCTTCCTATTACAGTCAAAACTATATAGTCCGCATTACCAAACATGCCTTTAGTCTATCCTGCAAAATTAATGATATCGACAAACTGACAACAGCAACAAGAACTATAAGAAATGCCATTTAATCCCTGCATATTCACGCTGCTTCACCTCGACTAACAGTTTATTCTTGAATGCAGCAAACAACCTAGGACTGGATGCCATATTTGTCTACACAAGACATGGACAGATGGCTTCGCTCATCTCGCGCAACCGTCCAAATCCTCCGATATTTGCATTCACAAATGACAGCAGCACAAGAATGGCACTCAATTTGCAGTGGGGAGTAACTCCTATTCTCATTGATTTATCAGATGACATGGAAGCCAACATCAACAGATCAATCAATCTTATTAAAACAAGAGGGTTGATTAAGGATGGAGATGCAGTTTTAGTAGTTTCAGATATAATCCCAACTTCTACTGCACAGACAGTTTTCCAGTCAATTCAGGTGAAAACTGTTGTTTAATTTATGGACATAAATGTTGGAGAAGAGACTTATTAATTTATAGGCATAAATGTTTGTATGGGAAAAGATGTCTGATTTTTCGTCCCGTGTAAGTGTAGCAGAAAGATTTGTTCTATTAAGAATAACAAATTGTGTTACCAATTGAAATCGAGGCATTTTTCTAAATGTACTTACTTTCTAACTTTTAGTTTATAAAGCTTCTTGTTTTTATGTAAAATGCCTTAAACACTGTTATTTGCATTCTTTTTTAAACTACTCAACTGGATCCCAAACCCGTCAAAATCGACCCCATGCTTTTGGGTCATGTTGGCCTTCACTGTGCATAGCATCTTGTTGTATTGGCTCTCTATACCATTCGGCATAATACCTACTCCTTAGATTTTGGTAACTTCAACTCCATTAACAATTGAATACTTTTTCGGTTTACACCCCTTATTTCAAGTTTGGAATGAACTAATTCATTGATACAAATAAGTCATGGGAGAAAATTGAATTATTTGGACCTCGATGACTAACAGCTCAAGCTCTTCTACCTGAACTTGGGTGCCTCATTCCACTACTTGCTTGAGCTTCATCCTCTTCAGCTAGGCCTATGCATAGCTTGGATCTAGACCTTGTACTTCAACAATGTCTTGTGACTAACCTTGCAAAAGTATAATCTCGATAACTTTCTTTCAATGAATATGATTCATATGAACTTATTGTTTCAAACTAGAACTCGTCACCAAACTTGATATTGGAAGTCTGAAGAAAGTCAACCAAACCTAACCATTTTAAGCAAAGCATCTTTTATTAAGGACATGTTTGGTAACCATTTTTTTCCAAAAAATTCCATTTTTTTGTCTACAATTTTTGACTTTTCAAATTTTTTACACTACAAAAAAGTTTGAAAAGTCAATAAAGTATCCAAAAAAATCTATTTTTTCCCAAAAAAACTACACCGAACATGCCCTAAGGAAGAAAAAAAAAGGGGAGGGGACATTTGGAAAATGTAGCTAAAAAATAGTAGTGAATTGGAAATATATTCACTTTTGAAAACATTTACGAAAATGGCCACTTTTGGGTGCAAAATGTCTGATATACCGTTTTTGTAAAAGTGTCTAATAAATTACGTGTTTAAGATTTCATAATACAAAAATTAGTCGGTGCACAATTTTTGGAAGTACAAAAATAGCTTCTAAGAAAAGTTGTGTAACAAAAATATGAAATTACACACAAGCTTATTAGCAAAAATATAAAATATCTTTTATTTTCATCGTATTTGTTTTAAGCTTCATACAATAATATTTCTCCTAATCAATTATAATTCATATTGTTTTCTATATATTATCTAACAACACAAAGTTTCAATCTAGTTACTATTCATTTTCCTTTTATCTATTAAACAAAAATCTAACATTGCAATTTAGAATTTCAAATTGTGATATATAATTTATTTTTAACTATTTAAGGTTTTAAGTGTTTTTACATATTAGAGATATCACATTAATAATGAAATACATTAGAATCATTTTGAGAGGTTTAATATGGAGCTAATTATTAATAAATTATGAATTATTGATAAAAATAAAGTGAATGTGAGATGCTCCTCTTTTTTTTTTTTTTTTTTTTAAGACTACAATATATCGTAAAGCATAAATCCGAATATCCATAATAACCTGAACAACGCAATATCTAACAAATTTAATATTTCAAACAAGCCAACATAAAATTCTAAACAATCATCTATTCATAAATGATTAAGCCCCAACCAATTGATGATTACAATATTCCAAGAAATTAACAAACGATAAAAGTCAAAGTTTATAATTAATTATATACTTTCTAGCATGGATTGATGGAGCATTTAATGGTATTTGAATTGATTAATGTGAATGAACTAATTTGAATTATTTGGCCTTCTCCAGTATTACAATAAGAGAAATTCATTAAATCATGAACAAATATACAAACATATAATGAAATTAATTATAATTGATTATATACTCGCTAACATGGATTTATCGAACTTTACACAATATAAGAATTACTATATTAGAAAAGATATGCCGAAATGTAGTGATTTTTGATAAGTGGCTAAGTCCATGTTTGATAGTGTTGAAATTATTTTTTAAAATGATTATATTATAAGTAGTGGATGAATAGGTCGATAAATAACAGATTGTAAGTTGTGGGTCCTAGAAATATGTAGATAAAAAATATATTTGACTAACTGAAATTATATATTAAGCAATACCAAACATGGGCTAATTCCAGAGCTTTTTATTGGCATTGACTTTTGATTCTTTCAACATTAATTCTGCACTTTTTTTTTTAATTATTGAACTTGGCCATGCTTGACATGAGATGAAAAGGAGTACAACAAATTTGATTCAAAAAGGCTAAATCAATTTCACATGAATTCAAAAATATATCTCAATCATCATCACCAATAAAAAACAACATAATTCGCCATAACCGAACTCTTCTAAATTATATACCCAAAGAATGAACTAAGAAATTCATTGTCAACCATTATTAACCAAAAAAAAAAAAAAAAAAAAACCTTAACTAAAGATAGATAATGGAATTCGGTCTAAGTTGATTTTTGTAATGTTACAGACTTCTTGTTTCTAAGTTTTGTAGAGATAATAGAGTGGAGTTGTCGACGTCTGCCAGAGACACAAAATATTGGCCAAAATATGGTGGATTTAGGAGTTTTCGATGATAAAAAGATGAGTGATAGAAAACAAATGTGTTTGATAGACAGAAATCTTGAGGGTTTTAGATTATAAGAGAATTTTTTATGAAAGGTTGAAAAAGACAGATTGAAATTTACACTATTTTGTAAGGGTAATTTTGTCAAGTTTTTTGAAATATGATTAAATGTGGGGAAATTTGGCGCAGAAGGTCCACAACTTTTGTCCTCAGTGCGAAAATTGTCCATAATATTTATATTTTTTTGGCGGAATTCCTAATCCATGTGTTTTGACGTGCAATTGGTTCTTATTGGATGAAAATCACAAATATGCCATTAGTTTTAATTAGAGAAAACTGAATTTGTATATCTTACAAAATGTACAAATGGGTCCGATTTAATTATTATATAATATTTAATTTTGCATACTAAATATATTATTATAGTCTTGTGAATTAAATCTTTCATAAGAGAAAAATATAAAATTATTGTATTTTGAATATATATAATTGCTAAGTGATGTGAAAGATTTGAATAAAAATTAAGTTAAATAAATAACAAAATGACATATATATTTTTATGATATTGAACCAATCATATTATAATTTTATTTAACAAAAAAAATAGTAATAAAAATTAATTTACACATTATGTGTTTTATTTTTGAACAAAAATAAAACGATAAATTAAAATATGAAGAATGCAGTTGGATCTCTAATATTTGTAGTTAATAAACATATATCTCAATTAAATAAAATTATTTGAGCATCAAGTTTATGACAAAGTTATTTTTTTATTATAAAGATAAAATAAAAGTTTAAATTTTAAATACTATAATTACTTAATAATCAAAATAATAATTTTATTCGACATGTTTATTAATAATTATGAGCTTAGATTTTAGTTATTTTATAATAGTTCATAAAATATACAAAACAATTTAGTATATTATCATTTTGGTAAATAAAGTGTTAATTAAGAAAAAAACTAATTAATTTTCTTTAATTTTTTATAAAAAAATAAAAGTATTGAACCCATTTGCACTTTTTGCAAATGTTAGCAACATAACTACAATTTATCCTTATTAAAATTAGGAGAACTGGCATAAAACATCCCTATATTTCGAAGTAATTGTGCAAATCATCATTACTTATGAAATTTTGGCATTTTCACATTCAAATCCACATTTGCTTGCGCAAAACATCATTTTCGCCAATTGTTATCCGAAAAGCTCTGTTAAATAGCCTTCTCAACACGGTTCGTACCACTTTGAAAGGATACTTTCGTCCACACACCAATTTCTCATTTCTTCCCACCTAACTGGTCTATTTCTCTATTTCGCAAACGAAATCTCATATTTCTTTTTTATTTCGCTGATGAAATCCCCCACTTTCAGCCTCAAATATAGGCGAAATAGGAGATGTAAATATTCTTGGAATAAGAATAACGTAAAAAAAAACTGTATTTCACCAAGAATTATGACAAATTGATTGTGCATATGCAGAATCTAAATGAGTATTTTGTAGTTATATTTTGTTCTAAAATGATTTTGTAGTTTTATTTTATTTGTGGGTTTGTAGTGATGTGGCTACTCATGTAAGACTCTTGTTGTAATGTTGTCGAAATCAGAATCAAGTTTCAGTGGTGAAGAATGCAGTGTGTTGAGTATGGTGAACTGTAAATGTTATGTACCACGTTGGTCTGTAATTAATGTTGAGTAAAACGTCATAATCTATTAACAACATTGTGATTATTGTCCATATCTTTGTTGTTGTTGTGTTGGTTGTTTTTTTTTTTTTTTTTTTTCTGTATATAAAGTCCCAATTTTTGATTATTTGTTGTGAAGAATATCCATATGTAATTGTACTGTTGACTTAAAACATCACTACTTAAAAATTGAGGTATAACAGAAAATGGAAACAGCAGCAAAACCAGCAAAATTACAATGAGTAAAAACAAAAATGTGATATCACCAACAAATGATCATATGTGAATTGAACAAATACATTATTATCTAAAGAAACATTCACCAAGAGACATGTACAAAAAGTCAAAGTTATTCAGTACCAATTCAAAAATGATTTGAAATACATCATTGTCTAAAGAAATATTTCAAAATGGTTTGAAATGCAAAAAACTTCACAAAAAACCATATGTACAAAAGGCAAAGGACAAAAAAAAAAAAAAAAAAAAAAATCCCAAAATGTGAGGCCCTAATTTGGTACTAGTGATGATGCCCTTTGCATCTCCTTCATAGAACAATTGCATCTCCTATTTCACCTACATTTTGCAGCAGGAAGTGGAGGATTTCGTCAACGAAATAGAGAAGAAATTGTATATTTTATCGGCGAAATAGAGAAGTAGACCAGTTAGCGAGAGGAAATTGAAAATAGCTATGTGGACGAAAGTACTCTTCCAAAGTAGTACGAATCGTGTTGAGAAAGCCACTTAACGGAACTTTTTGGATGACAATAGATGGAAAGGATGTTTTGTGCAAGTAAATGTAGATTTGAGGGTGAAAATGTCAAAATTTCATACGTAATGGTGATTTGCTTAATCATTTCGAAAGATATGGACGTTTTGTACCAATTACCCTTAAAATTAAGGTATATTAGTCTTTTTCATCAAATAAAGATCAATTACGCACTAAAACATATAGGTTATGGACTTTATTACCAAAAAAAAAATATTAAGGACCATTCCACATTGGGAGCAAATTTAGAGACAATTTGCGCCAAAATACCTAAATGTGGACATATTTAAAAAAGGAAAATTAGCGCAAATAGTCTATAACCTTAGTTCTCATTGTGGAAATAGTCCCTTTAATGTTTGTTTTTGGCACAAAAGTTATTAACTTATATATTTTGGTGCCCAATTGATCTTTATTTGATGAAAAAGACAAATATACATTTAGTTTTAATTTAAAAAATTGTAATTGGATTTCTTACTTTTGCAAAAGGTGCAAATGGGTCCGATACATTTATTAAATGATATTTAATTTAACATATTAAATATATCATTATGGTCGTGTCAATTAAATTTTTCATAAGAGAAAAATATAAAATTATTATACTTTAAGTATATGTAATTGACATGTGATGTAAAAAACTTGAATAAAATTTAAATTAAATAAATAACAAAATGACGTATATAATTTTATAACATTGATCCAATCTAATTTTTTTTTTTTTTGTAATATAAAAATACTAATAAAAATTAATTTAGACATTATGTATTCTTTATTTTTGAATGATAAATTAAAATATGAAGTATATAGTTAGAGCTCTAATATCTGTAGTTATTAAATGAATATCTCAATTAAATAAAATTATTTGAACATCAAATTTATGATAATTATTTTTCTTTTTATATTGTAACAATAAAATAAACGTATAAATTTTAAATACTTAATAATAAAAATAATAATTGTATTTAATATATTTGTTAATAATTATGAATTTTAATTTTAATTGTTTTATAAAAAATAAAAATATCGAAACCATTTGTACGTTTTACAAAAGTTAAGAATCTAATTACAATTTTTTCTAATTAAAACTAATAGTATACTTATTTTTTTCATCAAATAATGATAAATTATACACCAAAATAAATAAATTAAGAACTTTTGTACCAAAAACAAATATTAAGAACTATTTTCACGTTGAGGACAAAAGTTAGATACTATTTGCACCTATTTTCCTTTAAAAAAAAGATAAGCGAATAGTGGACATTTTTCCAATTTCTTCAAAAAATTAAAAAAATTTGGTGACAAATTTATGCACATATATAGTAGTGCGTTTATATGTACGGCCATGTCAATTTAGAAATAGAAGAAATAATTGATATGAGGTGACTGGAAGATCTAATTTCATTCAATTGACAATAGAATTAGAGAAATGACAGATCAAAGGAGGGACGATTAAAACAACAGAAAATACAACGGGGGAATTAAAACAACAAAGAAAGTGCCATACTGCCATTAACCATTCACGCATCCAACAAACAACATATTGAATCTCGACATAACGAACGTAAATACCTCAGTACTCGTCCCCTTCATCGCCGTCTTCCTCAGTTCCCTCGGCTCCTACCTCCTCGTAGTCCTTCTCAAGAGCAGCAAGGTCCTCTCGTGCTTCGGAGAATTCCCCTTCCTCCATTCCCTCACCCACATACCAGTGAACGAAAGCCCGCTTGGCATACATAAGGTCAAACTTATGGTCAATGCGTGAGAACACCTCGGCTACACTAGTTGAGTTGGAAATCATGCAGACAGCTCTCTGTACCCGGGCAAGATCACCTCCAGGCACAACAGTGGGAGGCTGGTAATTGATACCGCACTTGAAACCAGTGGGGCACCAGTCGACAAACTGGATGGTACGCTTAGTCTTGATGGTGGCAACAGCAGCATTAACATCCTTGGGCACAACATCACCACGGTACATCAAACAACATGCCATGTATTTTCCATGGCGAGGATCACACTTGGCCATCATGGATGAGGGCTCAAAAGCACTGTTCGTGATTTCAGCAACGGAGAGCTGCTCGTGGTATGCTTTCTCGGCTGAGATAACTGGGGCGTATGAGGAAAGCATGAAGTGGATTCTTGGGTAAGGGACCAAGTTGGTTTGGAATTCGGTAACATCAACATTAAGAGCACCATCGAACCTCAGTGATGCAGTCAAGGAAGAGATAACCTGCAACCAATAAGAATGTTCAGTACAAAGAAAATCAAATTGAGGGTTGATTTTATAAACACCCATTGCATTATAAGAGTGCAACAATACCTGAGAGACAAGGCGGTTAAGATTGGTGTAGGTGGGCCTTTCGATGTCAAGTGAGCGCCTGCAGATGTCGTAAATAGCCTCATTGTCCAGAAGAATAGCGACATCGGTGTGTTCAAGCAGGGAGTGGGTGGAGAGGACACTGTTGTAGGGCTCGACAACGGATGTAGAGACCTGAGGTGAAGGGTAGACAGTGAAGCCAAGTTTTGACTTCTTGCCATAGTCAACAGACAGTCTCTCCAGGAGCAGGGAACCCAAACCAGAACCAGTGCCTCCACCCACGGCATTGAACACAAGGAACCCTTGCAGGCCAGTGCAGTTGTCAGCAAGCTTTCTGATACGGTCCAAACAGAGGTCAACAATCTCTTTACCGACTGCACAAAAACCCAAAAATCTCTTTTGTCAGAATTAATTGGTAAAAAGCAAGCTACTCAATTACATAAGATAACTAGAAGCAACATGTAAAGTTGAGTACTTGTGTAGTGGCCACGGGCAAAGTTGTTGGCAGCATCTTCCTTGCCACTGATGAGCTGTTCAGGGTGGAACAGCTGACGGTATGTCCCAGTCCTCACTTCATCAATGACGGTAGGTTCAAGATCCACAAACACAGCTCGTGGGACGTGCTTTCCGGCGCCTGTTTCACTAAAAAAAGTGTTGAAGGCATCATCACCTCCTCCAACAGTCTTGTCACCTGGCATCTGTCCATCAGGCTGTACAAGAGAACGAAAATGTTAGGAATCCAAGTTTTGTATAGATATTCATGTGCATAAAATTTTATTGAATTGAAACAAAATACTGTATTTGACTCAAGAAATAAGCTCTGATTTTAAAAAATCTAACAGAAAAGAGAAATGGCGGTAAAGGAATCAAGATAAAAATACGAACAGATTTGTATTTTATGTTTAATGTAACAACTAACAAGGGACAAATCTACACTTTTACAAGGCGCAACCATTGAGACAGTTGTTATGAATTGAGTTCTCTTTCACACAAATTCTATGACAAAACCAATTGCAAATAATAGGGAATCCCAAATCATTAATCCGGAACATATTAAGACAAGAATCTGTCCGCTACTATCTCAAATGGGGGATCATTGTGAATAAAATCTTTTACCTCCAGCAAAATATAGAATAAAATCAATACCACAGGAAATTATTGATTTCACGGGTACAATGAATAACATTATATGTTAGAAAACGTAAAATGTGATCAGATCTATCCAAGCGATGACATTGTTGTTTCATTCAAAAACAACCTCCAAATTACAAAAGCAAACCCGAGATCAATATCAGATCTGAACAGGATCCACAATACAAATCTAAAGTGAAAGTGGACAATTCAATCAATGCAGCACAGAGCTACATTAGACCTCCATCGAATAGCAATTTACAGGACAGAGGGCATCAAATCAAATCTTAATTTATCGCATTCCAATTCACAAATCTGGCGTTTAACCAAACTTTTTTACACAATAGAACAAGCATATGGATAAAAATATACCTAATATATATCACACATACGTATTTATGATCAGTGTATCCGTGATCCGTTGAAAAATGAAGATTTATAATGAAATTGCGAGAATAAACACAATAAAATTCCATACTGAAATCTCATATATCAATGCTAAACAAAATTTCCAAACAACACATAAACATGTTACAAACGTGCAGATACTCGATTAATGCCGACAGATCTAACGAAAACAGGGCCATAATTACCTGAATGCCATGCTCGAGGCAATAAAGTTCCCAGCAAGCATTTCCAACCTGAATACCGGCCTGGCCAATGTGAACAGAAATGCACTCTCTCATTTTCGATAGAAATGGTAACGAAAAATGCCGAAGAATAGGAAAATTCGAAGAAAATTAAAGAAAAAATAGAGGAGGAAAATTACAGCGGCGTTTATCAAGACGCCTTTGAATGGAGAGAAATGGCGTTTAGGCTTGGATTTTATATTACGGGAGATGTACAATAATGGATGTTAACCATGGTTAGTATATTGTAAATTAACGGACGGCTGACAGCGAAAGGCGGGTTAGATACAAAAATATAAGTTTGGGGGAAACTTTAACATCACTTATAATTTCAGCAATGTTCACTAAACTTTTTTTAAAATTTTAAAATGGTCACTGAAATAATTTTTTATAGTAATAATCACTCAAATTTCTAACGATTGCACTAATAGTCGGTGGAAATGTTAACCTAAATCCTACTTGTCGGTGTTAATTTTCACTATGGACACAAATGACGTTAATTAGTACTTATGTTATGTTAGATAGTCACGATTAAAAAAAATAAATGTGCGTATGAAATCAGAAATGATTTAAATTAAATTTGAAACACTTTTAATTCCACTAACCTAGTTATGACTCATGAATAACAGGCCAGGTCAGAAAATTCCGTCAGTTTGGGTAACAAATATAGGTGAAACTGTCATGCTGAAAAAAAAAAAAAAAAAAAAAAAGTTATGTGATCAAATTGAGTTGAGGATCAAATTTTATACAAACTAAAGTTAGGTGACCAATGTGAATCCTATTAATTGGGGTTGGTCCAATAATAATAATTTTTTTACAATTAACCATGGTTAGATATTTTTCATTTTTTAAACAGAAAATTTGCCGCCCGATCTCAGATCTAGACATGTGCAAGTGCATATGCTAACCGTAGAACTCAAGCATATGTGGGCCCTCTTGGTACCATGAAAAGAAAAGGACATTTGGAGGCACTTTACGCAATCTATATTTTTACACTCCAAATTTTGTAGGAGGTTGTGAGTTATTTTTTAAATGTTTTAAGTTTTAAATTTAAAAGGAACTACGGTTAATAATCCATATTTTATCGAGTTTGAGCGAAACATTTTCATGGTACATTTTTATAATTAAGAAGAGCATAACGATGGGCCACCAACAACCGTGTTAGAACTCAAGAAGAAAATAACCGTTACAAGAATTTTAGGGAGATATTGATGTGGTGTATGCCGTAGACCCTCCAACGGTCAAATTGGCGATTACTTTAGAGATAGAATATTCGCATTTTAGGATAAAAAATAAGTTCAGAGGGTAAAATTGAGCATACCTCGTCACTTGAGGAGTTTGTAGATGGTTTGAGATGTGATTTCAAGGGATAAGTTTTGTTGAAGAGCTACTCGAAGATAAGATCTCATTATTCGCCTCCAAGATTTGGTTCCGTCTAGTAAAATATGATTTGACCATCCAATTGTTCGTATTGCAGATTTGAATGTAACATTAAGATATGCATAGCCTGGTGATCTTGATCGTGTCTTGAACTTGGTCAAAATCTTAGAAGTTTCGGGCTGATCCATCGGTTTTGGACCGTGGTACGAGTCTTTTGATATTTATGAGTTGGGTTTAAATGACACCATGTTGATTGAGCTAATTAATGGGCCTCGTTATGTATTTTGGACCTCTTGAGCAAATGTTGTAATTTTTCCAATGTTGAGATTTAACTAAGGCTGTGTTTAATTGCACCATTTTCTATGGAAAATGTCACATCCATAGAAAATAATGTCACTTCAGTGGAAAATATTTTTCAACTTTGATTGTTTGATAGAAGGTGGAAAAAGAAAATGTTTTCTAAGGTACAATCACTTAAAGCATGAATTTGACCACTTTTTTGGAAAATATTTTCTCACCATTTTGGTGGTTTTTTTTTCCACCTTACATTGAAATTGTTTTCCTTTTCCACCCTTGCCAATCAAACACAAGGGTGTGGGTGGAAAGAAAATGAATTCCATGGAAAAGAAAAAAATTTCCATGTAAGAATGAAAAAAAAAAAAACCACCAAATTGATGAGAAAACATTTTCCAACATTTTGGCCAAATTCATGCTTTAAGTAATTGTATTTTAGAATTCATTTTCATTTTCCACCTTCAATCAAACAGCCAAAGTTGGAAAATATTTTTCTTTGATGTGACAATATTTTCTATGAATGTGACATTTTCCATAGAAAATTGGCCAATCAAACACGCCCTAAAGACAAATTTTCCATGAAAAATAAAATCTCCTCCCTCCCTAAAGTTGTGCTTGATTACACAAAATTTTCCATCGAAAATGACTTTTTTCCATCTATTTTCCAACTGACGTGTTCAATTGCACAAGATTTTCCATGGAAAAAATATTTTCCTCCCTATTTTCCTTGTTTTGTTTGATTGCAACTTTTTTTTTCCATGTAAAATCTTTTCTCATTTTCCTTGTTTTGGCCACATTTTTTTTGTTTTCAAAGAAAATATTTTCTTAGGGTGTGAAGAGGTTTTATTTTCCATGGAAATTTTGTCTTATTTTCCAATCAATAATTTCTTGGCAATTCAATTCCATGGAATTCATTTTCTTTCCACCTAAATTTCTTACTTGCAATCAAACACACTCTAAGAAAACATTTTCATTGTTTTCAAGGAAAATGTTGCCTTTTTAGGGTGTGTTTGATTGGCAATGGTGGAAAAGGGTGGAAAAGGAAAATAATTTCCATATAAGGTGGAAAAAAAACCACCAAAATGGTGAGAAAACATTTTCCAAGAAAGTGGCCAAATCCATGTTTTAAGGCTGTGTTTGATTGTAAGTAGAAAATTTGGGTGGAAAGAAAATAAATACCATAGAAATGAATTGCTAAGAAATTATGGGTTGGAAAAGTTAACAAATTTTATATGGAAAATAAATTCTTCTATCCCACAAAGAAAATATTTTCCTTGAAAACAAGGAAAATGTGGCCAAAAGTGGGAAAATGAGAAAAATTTTACATGGAAAAAAAAGTTGCAATCAAAGAAAACAAGGAAAATTCCATGAAAAATGCCTTTTCCATAGAAAATTTTGGACAATCAAACATAAAAGTTGGAAATTAGGCGGAAAAAAGGACATTTTCCATGGAAAATCTTTACCAATCAAACACAAAGTGATTGTAACTTAGAAAATATTTTCTTTTTCCACCTTCAATCAAACAGCCAAAGTTGGAAAACATTTTTCACTGAAGTGACATTATTTTCCATGGATGTGACATTTTCTATGGAAAATGGTGCAATCAAACACATCATTAAGATAAATGAGAAAACGTTTTACCTGAAAAAAATACAAATTAATCAAATGCGTAGTTGAAAAATAGGTGGGAAAAAAGTATTTTCCATGAAAAAATGTGGCTATCAAACGCGCGTAGTTGAAAAATATGTGGAAAAAAGACTTTTTTCATAGAAAATATATTGCAATCAAACACACCCTAATGTCTAATTATGCATAATCTTTATTTATAATCTATAATCTATTAAATGTTACATAAATTGAGAATTATTTTTTGACCTATTTTATTCAATTTATATTTAGATTATTTCAATAATATCCTTTTGAACTACAATCCCATGGTCCATTAGTCAAGGTCTGTTTGATATTGATTTTAGAGTCCAACTTCTAATTGTCAAACAATCAGAAATTATTTTAGGCGTTTGATAAATTTAAAAAATAATTATAAAAAATCTGTAATATTTGACAGTAGATTTTGAGAAGCAATAAAAAAGTAGTTTCTCATATTCTACTTTTAGTTTCTCTATTTAAATATCAATTTTAATTTTAATTAATTAAATTAATTCTTTTTTTTCCTAGGATTATTAGAATTACAATAATAAAACATCTCCATAGTTCATGTTAAATCAATGTTTTCAAACTTAACCGACTCGACGTTTAAACCGAAAAATTCATGACTTGACCAACAATCTGGTCTGAGTTGCTTTATTAAATCAATCTGCGATTGACCCATGAGAAAATCAAAAAATCTGCCGAATTTTCTTTAAAAAATCTACGACCCAAACCCATTAACCCGATTTGAATAATCATTTACCTCTTTAGGCTTTAACTTTGACTTTTTTTTTTTATTGCTAATTAATTTTTCTAATATGATTGTTTTGACTTCATCTTGAAAAATTTTCATCTCCTTGAGGTTTTGAGTAAGATTTAAAAATTGCGTATGATCAATTTAATGAATAGTAATTACTGTCAGTATTTTATTATTTAATAAAAATAACTGAAAACTATGCGTTAAATACATCATTCATTACTCCTTCTCCATTTACATATAAAAAAATTTGACGTACGATCATAATTAAAGTGTATTACTTGCGTGAATTCTTTAAAATTTAAATTGAGAAATCTAATTGTTGCAAGTCATTAAAAGATAATTTAAATTTATTTGATATTTTTCTTATTATACGATAATAGATAAATTGACAAATCGAAGTGATGCAAGTCTGTTGCATAAAAAATAATTTAAATTTAATTAATTTTTGTACTAAATGACTATACTTTTATTTTGTAATTTATAAATATTTGAGTAATAGATGTTTATTATTTTTATTTAAAAATAATTTTATTATATGCATTGTGTTGGAAAAATATTAGATAATATTAGATATTGTTATATAAATAAAAATGAATTTTATAATACTACTAATGATAATAATAATACAAAAAATATTATTATAATCAATGTCCACTTTAGTAATTTTATACATTCTAAATAATAAACCACATATGTTTATCAAACGCTCAAATATTGATTTTGAAACATACAACAATTTTGAAACAAGAGTTTACCAAATACTTATCTGATTCTTTCTACAACTTATTCTTTGTACAGTACAACAAAAATCGATTCTCTTAAAAATACAATAATATCAAACCAAACCTTAATAATTGACATGAATATGATTTTGGATTCGAACATCCATTTTTCCTTCATCAAATCTTAGGCTGTGGGATAGGAGAATTTATTTTCCATGGAAAATTTGTTAACCTTTTCCAACCCATAATTTCTTGGTAATTCATTTCTATGGAAAATATTTTCTTTCCACTCAAATTTTCCACTTGCAATCAAACACAGCCTTAACTACTTTAATTTGTATAGAATTTGAAGAAATATATGATTATCTCTCTCCATCAAATCTTAACCATAGTTATCAAACCCGGACCGGCCCGGCCGATCCGACCGGAAAACCGGTGACCCGGTGCCATAACCGGTCCGGTTCTCTTAATTGGACCGCCCAACAATCGAACCATTTATAACCCGGAAAAACCGCCGGTTTTTTGACTAACCCGGTGACCCGTAACCCGGTGACCCGTCCGGGTCATTGCATGATGAATTTTTTTATTTTTCTTCTTACCATATTCTACCCAAAAATGTACCAATTTTTTCTCCACTCTATTAATAAGATGTTAATTTAATAAAATAGAATTAATTTAATGAAATAGAATAATTTATGTTATTTTTTACAATAATTAGTTGATAATACTAGTAGTCTCGTACTTATTTTACAAAATACATTCGTAATAGTGATGATTTTTTACTATAGATGTAGTTTTTTGTTTGATTTATACTTGTATGGTGATATTTAGTTACAAAATTAATATAATGTTTATTGATTAGAGTGTAATAATCATGATTTTATGTTATATTTAAAAAAAATAAACTTATCGATTCGACATGAATTGACCCACCGGTTCAACCACCGAATCACCGGTTCAACCAACAACTCGGTGACCCACCTCCTTGTCCGGGTCGATGTCCGAGCCGGGTCTGATAACTATGATCTTAACTACTTCGGAATTTGAGGTCTATTCAAAACTTTGTTTTTGTTAGTAATTCAATTTAAATTTCTTGATTCTTCGATTCACAACTTGTTACTAATTTATTATTCACACATTTTATATAAGTACTTAGAAAATAATTTCAACTCTACCAAACATTCACATTTAAAAAAACATATGTTGCAACATCATTATATTATTACGTGCAACACACATTTACGTATAGTAGTACTTGGCACTTGCAAACATCCCAATCCACTGTGCAAAATTGCAGGAAATTAGATAATGTGCAAACTTGGTTGATCCTAGTTTGGTATTGCGTTTGGGTGGGTGTGTGGGTGGGTGGGTGGGTGGGGGAGGGGGTTGTGGCATGGGCCTTTTTTAAAAAAAAAATTAGGTTGTACATCCCCATCAGTGGGTGAAGAACAACTACTCGTGTACTGTCTTTGCTTTTGCTAGAAAAATGCTATCATTAACGTTGGAATTTGCTAAGAAAGCCTTTTACAAGATAGGGACAACTTATCTACAACACTCTAATATTTAAAACAATTTGTTGCAATGTCTAAGGAAACATTATAGTAAGATTTTAGCTATGAAGCATAATGTTCGTATATCTAGAGTGTGACCTCGAGGATGTATATAGTTTGAAGTTTGAAAGTAAGGTAAAAAAGTAATTGGGACGGATAGATATCGACTTTAACTTTGATGTACAAAAGATGTTAACATGTCGGTGGCTCAATAATTTTTTCACACTTGTTTCTTTAATGCATCATGCTCAAGTCATGAATACTTTAACGGCCAACTTGATAAGCCTTTCTCGAATAGAATATCTGCTCGTGTCTTAATTAGCCCTTGAGCGTGTAAGTCATTCTACTTAATTATTCGTTAAGTAGATCACTCTATTGTTGACCAATGGTTAACTTTAACATTAATGTTTTGATCATAATAAACAAATTAGTCTTGTTTACTAACGATCTATTTTCAAGTAATATTCAAAGCGTTCAAATCAATTATCGTTAAGATCAAAATTATATTACAAATCGGACTTTCAAAATTTCAAGATCAAAGTCAATCATCCAATACAAGAGTCCAAGAGTTCAAGATTCGTAATTCAAAATCGAAGATTAGATTCCTAAATGAAATGTAAATGTACTAATTCTTTGATCTTTAGTATTAAATTGATGAAATCTCAAAAATAATTTTATACCAAAAAACTATGTTGATATCACTGCATAAAATGTTTTTATCAAATTAAAAAATTAATTTTTCAAAACTTTTCAGAAAAATTAATTCGGTCATTTGTTTGGAGAATTGGTTGACCATTTGGACTTAAATGTCGACCGTTTGAACGTCTTTTTCAAAAAATGACCGTTCTGATTTTTAATATTTCAACTGCTATTTTTGGTCATCCAAAATGTTATAGGTCGACCGCCTACTAATCCGAATAGACAAAAAGTTCTAAAAATTGATCTCTATAGATTGCTCCTCATTTATTATCATTGAAGATACTTACAAGAACATAAAAACAAAGAATCATATTGAGAAAAATTATTCAAACTTTATTGCACTTACATCTTCAAAATCAATCATTGAAAAACTTTGATTGATCAAATCAAACTTTTGAATCATCATCATCATCAAAGTTTCTTTCTAAATTGAAGTGTTAGTCTCTCTTAGTACTAAACTTGTGTCTATCATTTATTAAGAAAGAAATACTCTCTCAAATTTATTTTTTCATATTTTTGGGTCATATTGAGGTCTATTAAAGCTCAATATTGTATAAAGATCGGTGATCCTTGTTTGTAAGTCACCGAAAACGTTGTAATGGTTTTGATTGCACCACAATCCAATCAAGATAGTGGAAATGCCGTGCTCGTGACGGAGAGCTTGGTAACGGGAGACGTAGATCATTAATTGGATCGAACCTCCATAAAAATATTGTTTGCACTCTCTCTACCATTTTATTTACTTATATTGTACTTATATTTTTACTTGTTTAATTTACATCTCTTAAATTTTTTATTTTGAGATTGTTTTACGAAAAAGTTTGTAAAAATCAATTCACCTCTCTCTTGGTTAGTTGTTCTTTGGTTATCATCTATTTGTACAATAGTTCCCACTTATTGGCATGGTCAGTTTTCTAATAATTGTTACTCAAAAAAGGTGGGGTGGGGTGGGGTGGGGTGGGGTGGGGTGGGGTGGTGGGATGGGATGATAACAACTCTTAGTTTTAAACTTAGATAGCAAACAACCTAGAACGAGGATTGAATATGTTGTTATTGAAATTAAGTAGAAGTTGGTATTTTTTTTTTTTTTAAATAGAAATTATTAACACGAAAGTTCACTTTAATGTTCTGATGTTGATGAAAATTTGTTGAATGTCAGAACATTACACTGAATGTTTCGCAGTTTGAGACAAATAACATATAAGACGATTAAAGTATTAAATAACACCAGATATAGCGTGGTAAACCTCTAAGGAAAACATCAACGGGCTCTCATGCTACGGCAGGTAAATAAATCCACTATTTTTGAACATGTTACACAAGTCTCAACCTTTTTGAAATTACAATTTTAGACCTAATTTAAAACTTTATCAGCAATTTACAAAAAGTAAAACTTAGTTAACAAGAATAATAAAACTTTTATGTTTTAAATCTTCTTTAACTGGTCAAGGAATACAGTCAAGTTCTTCGGTCTTGATATTGGTCCATTCCACGAGTATACCCGGATTGACTCCACAAATTAGAACAAGGACTCAGTCCTTATCTTGCCGTTGAAGTGCCGTTCTCTCTCACAATGAATTTCTACAATACTCAGTTTTTCAGAGCCGTTCACAAAAATAGTTCCCCCTTATCATCTATCTGTACAATAGTTCCCACTTATTGGCATGGTCAATTTTCTAATAATTGTTACTCAAAAAAGGTGGGGTGGTGGGATGGGATGATAACATCTATTAGTTTTAAACTTAGATAGCAAACAACTTACGGGGATTGAATATGTTGTTATTGAAATTAGGTAGAAGTTGGTATTTTTTTTTAAAAAAATAGAAATTATTAACATGAAAGTTCACTTTAATGTTATGATGTTGATGAAAATTTGTTGAATGTCAGAACATTACACTGAATGTTTTGCAGTTCGAGACAAATAACATATAAGACGATTAAAGTATTAAATAACACCAGATATAGTGTGATAAACCTCTAAGGAAAACATCAACGGGCTCTCATGCTACAGCAGGTAAATAAATCCACTATTTTTGAACATGTTACACAAGTCTCAAACTTTTTGAAATTACAATTTTAGACCTAATTTAAAACTTTATCAGCAATTTACAAAAAGTAAAACTTAGTTAATAAGAATAATAAAACTTTTATGTTTTAGATCTTTTTTAACTAGTCAAGGAATACAGTCAAGTACTTCGGTCTTGATATTGGTCCATTCTACGAGTATACCATGATTGACTCCACAAATCGGAACAATGACTCAGTTCTTATCTTGCCGCTGAAGTACCGTTCTCTTTCACAATGAATTTCTACAATACTCAATTTCTCAGAACCGTTCACAAAAATAGTTCCCACTTATCATCTATTTGTACAATAGTTCCCACTTATTAGCATGGTCAGTTTTCTAATAATTGTTACTCAAAAAAGGTGGGGTGGTGGTATGGGATGATGGGTTGATAACAACTCTTACTTTTAAATTTGGAAAATTGGAACAAATGGTTCCTAACGTATGACATTAGTGCACAAATGGTCCCTAACATATTCATTTTTGGCGGAATGGTCCATAACATATCCATTTAGGTGCGCAGTTGGTTCTTTTTGACAGATTCCGTTAAAATTCCTTTACACAACCTTTCATTTAGGTGCGCAAATGGTCCCTAACCTTACTTTTAATTAAAGAAATTTGCAATTGGATTCCTAACCTTTAAAAGAAATGAAATGAGTCTGATACTTTAATTTTTTTATTAAAAATTAAAAGAAAACTAACAAATTGATAATAATATACTAAATTATTTTGTATATTTTATGAACTATTATAAAATAACCAAAATTGAAATTCATAATTATTAACAAATGTGCTAATTAAAATTATTTTATTACTATTAAGTAATCATATTATTTAAAATTTAAACTTTAATTTTATCATTACAACGTAAAAAGAAAAATAAAATTGTTTCAAATAAATTTTTTAATTATACTCAACCTAACTCAATTTTATACGGTCTTATATTTACTGGGCCAATCCAACTTGCTTTTGGGCCACAAGACTACTAGACCAGTCCTATTTTAAATTTTAATTTATTTTTGTATTAATAAAAAAAGGTTTCACTATCTTCACACCCCACTCATCCCTACCTCCACCCCGAAAATCCGAACAGAAGAGATGAGATTCCTCCCTTCTCCGGTCGCCTTTGATCAGCGATCGGGGAGGGGAGAAATCCCCCATCTGGTCGCGAAACCATGTTTCCGGTTTATTTGCTGCGACCGGAGAGGGGGGGATCTCTCCTCCTATTCGCTGCGACGCGGCGTAACCAGGGAGGTTTCTCACCCATGGTTTCGCGACCAAAAGGGGGATTTCTCTCCTCTCCGGTCATCGGTCAAAGGCAACCAGGGAAGAGATTCCGGGGTGGGGTGGGGTGGGGTGGGGTGGGGTGTGAAGATGGTGAAACTTTTTTTTTTTTTAAATACAAAAAATAAATTAAAATTTAAAATATGACTGGTCTAGTAGCCTTGTGGCTCAAAAGCGGGTTGGATTGACCCACTAAATATGAAATCGTATAAAATCGAACTGAGTTGAGTATAATTAAAAATTTTATTTGTGACAAATTTATTTTTCTTTTTATGTTGTAATTATAAAATTAAAGTATGAATTTTAAATAATATGATTACTTAATAATAATAAAATAAATTTAATTAGCACATTTGTTAATAATTTTGAATTTCAATTTTAGTTATTTTATAATAGTTTATAAATATACAAAATAATTTAGTATATTATCAATTTGTTAGTTTTTCTTTTAATTTTTTTAAAATATAAATTATTAACACGAAAGTTTATTTTAATGTTCTAATGTTGATGAAAATTTGTTGAATGTTAGAATATTACACTGAATGTTTCGCAGTTTGAGACAGATAACATATAAGACGATTAAAGTATTAAATAACACCAGATATAGCATGGTAAACCTGTAAGGAAAACATCAATAGGCTCTCATGCTACGACGGGTAAATAAATCCACTATTTTTGAACAGGTTACACAAGTCTCAACCTTTTTGAAATTACAATTTTAGACATAATTTAAAATTTTATCAGCAATTTACAAAAAGTAAAACTTAGTTAACAAGAATAATAAAACTTTTATGTTTTAGATCTTCTTTAACTAGTCAAGGAATACAATCAAGTTCTTCGGTCTTGATATTGGTCCATTCCACGAGTATACCCGGATTGACTTAACAAATCGGAACAAGGACTCAGTCCTTATCTTGCCGCTGAAGTGCCGTTCTCTCTTACAATGAATTTCTACAATACTCAGTTTCTCAGAGCCGTTCACAAAATAGAATTTTTGATCGGACTAGGACTTTTGAATATTTCTTTGAACGCACAACTCACAAATGCTTTTCTCTTAAATGCTTGAATATCTTTGGTTTCAAAATCCGTAAAAAACTTGGAACATCATCTTTCTTATTTATAGCAAAATAAGTTTATCGAAATTTAATTACTTAGTATTTATCTTATATAGAGATAAGACATGTCTTTAAGTTTAAATAAGCTTTATAAAAGATAATGTGAGATATATCACAAGAATTAAATATGAAAATAATTTCAGGTAAATAATTTTATTTAAGTATATAAGAAAGATAATATTTTAATATGTTATCTACTTAGAAACTCAGTTCATATAGAAAACTTAACATGCAATTAATTTAATCATTTATTTATCTGATAAATGACAAGAATTTTAGAACGGGTTATTATATTCACACTACAATTTGTTATAAATGCACCACATTTTAATTATACTTAAGATCCTCAACTTTTTTTTATTATTGCAATTATGCTATTAACTTTTTGTCATTGAATTCTTATCTTCAACTTTCAATAATTAGTACATTTCATCATTGATGATGGTTTCTATCGAGATATTTTATTTACGTGCTTTGAAATAAGGAAAAAATATTTTATTATACTCTTGTATCTATTGTTTTTTTTAAAATATGACAGACAAATAAGTCTTTTTACGAATTCTCGACAAATATTTTTTACGGAAACCGTTATCAAATACAAGATGTGCTAATTAATGAAAAGTTGAAGAGAAAAATGTGATAAAAAAAAGTTGGGGACATGAGTGCTATAATGTTAAAAGATTAAAGATGTTAAATGTAATTAAAATGTGGTGCAAAAAATAAAAAGTGTTGTGTGAATATAATTACCCTTTTAGAACAACTAAAACTAAAAAATAGATTAAGATAAGTATAGCATTAAGATTTTTATTTAACTACCAGATAACGATTGACTTTTAATTGACTCACATCAATACGAATTTAATTAAAATAAGTTATAATTGAAAATGTCAACAAAATTGGATTCTCCAACAACAACCATGTTTCTTTCCTTTTCCTTTTCCTTCACCTTCACCTTCACCTTCACCTTCACCATTCACATGACATGGTTTTAACTTGTAACATTTTTAAAATAAACACATGTTATTACGAGTATATTTAGTAAAGATTTTTATAGATTATAACCAGTAAGTCTTATGGAATATAATGGTTAAATAGTAGATAAAAATTGTAGATCTTGTAAAATGTGTGGATAAAATTGATGTTTGACCAGTTTATAAGTGCTTATAAGCACTGGCAAACAAATTGTATGTTTGTTAGCGCTTATAAGTACTTATAAGTTGATCAAACATTATTTTTATCTACAGATTCCGTAGAATCTACTACTTACAATCTACAAATTGTTTTTACTAATTAACACGCACGAGTAGTCGAACAAAATATCAGTCTCTTGTACTATTTGAGTACAGGTTTATCTAGAATATTAGAAATTCCATTGCAGCTTTGAATATGCTTGGAGGATAGGTTGCCAAACTAGGACAAGAGTTTTGCCTTTCGAAAGACAGTTCCAATGACAGATTCGATAATCTGAAGAAACAGAATAAAGCAGATAAGGTGCATTCTTGTATGTACTTAACCCTATAAAACAATTTCATCTTTCACTATTTTAATGTTGCAATAAGAGACAACCTTAACATGAACTAGCAAATCCCTCTTTTATTTGTTACTTTTCCCAGAATCACAACCCGATATGTCGATCCTTCCTCATTCTCATTTCAAATGCATCAATAGCAGTCATAAATTCGAAAAATGTTGACTACAATGTAATACTCAATCTCTTAACTACTAACTCATAGTCGTGCAATTTCTAGTGATCACAACTAAAAACGAATAATGAATAGAACTCAGATGGTTTCAGACAACACGAAATTCTTTCGCCTACATAATACGATCAATCATCGCAAGAAAGAATCAAGAACATCCTTTGATGTCAAACTATATAAGACTGCATCAATTTGCAGGATAATGCAATAAACAGAACAGAAACTAAGAGCAAAATTCTACCCATACAGCCATAACAAACACATAAATGAGAAACTCTTTATTATTAACCTAAACAAGTCCACAGCAAAACCAAACCTACTTGCAGCCTACTATTAGCACATATATACTACTACCTATGAAACAATATGTGACGATTTAAAATGAAAATTCCTATACAACGGTTAAAAGATTCGTAAATAAACAACCCTCGGTGAGTTTAAACAAACCAATACCCAAAATCATGGATCCTGTCAATAATATCCGGTCCATTATGAACGGAAATTGCATGCAGAAAAGGATGTCTTCCACCGACAACTAGAGGACGAAAAATGGGTAACGGAGGCAGAAAAGGATCATACCAAGGAGTAGGGGCAGAGCCAGAAATTTTAGCTTGTGGGGGCACATGTCGATTAGTGGTGCTACAGTATCGGGCGGGAATACTACGATGACTTGTAGCGTTTATACTAGTTGGCGACACAGCGGTAGCCTGTAGAAATAACGGCATTTGAAGAATACAATAAAACTAATTAATTTATACAATAATTGTGTTATTTTATAAAAGTATTCGACTTTTGATTAGCACTATATAACAATAGAATAAAATAGTGAAAAAATGAAAAATAGAATCAACATTTTATTTTAAAGAAAAATTAATTTTGGATTAAACTAAACTCGAAAAAAAATTGTGAAAAAAATGAAAATCATAGTTACTCATGTGCATATAAATATAAAAATAAAGTAATCAAAATACAAAAAAAATCTATTTCCGATAAGTGAAGAAAAAATAAAATTATATTCGAGTTAAGTAAAAAAATTAAAAAAAACTTAACAAAATTTTCACGAGATTTGTACATAAAAAAGGAAATAATATTTTGTTTTATTTTCATATTTTGAAATTGAAAATCAATGAAACATTAAAGCCAAAGAATAAGTTCGGTTTTTAAGCATATTGTTTTATCAACTTTACCTTTCGAAAAATTTGAAAAAATTAGATTAAAGTTTATAGAATTATATTTAAAAAAAAATGCAAATGGAACAAAAGTTGAGGATTTAAAAATTATTATTTTAAAATTGGGGATTAACTGCACAAATTTCTCAAAAAAAAAAAAAAAAAACAAATAATAAAAATATTCATTTAACATAGTAGGATTTGAACCCAAATCCACCCCATTATAAAATGGACTCTTTGCCACTAGGCAAGAAACCATTTACTTGAGTTAAGGTAAATATATGATATTTATATTTGATGTGGGTGCAAATTATCTATAAATATTTTTGGACCAAAATATCCTAACTCATATTTTAGATTTTTTAATTTGTCATTGATTTATATCTATATTACATCTAAAAGGCTATAATCGATCCATACTACATCTAATATGCCCTAATCTATCTATACTACATCTAAAAGGCCCTAAAATGGATAAATATTTTTGTACCAAAATATCCTCACCCATATTTTAGATTTTTCAATTTGCCATTGATTAATGTAAAATGCCTTTAAAATTAGTTTAGTTAAATCTTAATTGAGGCATTTAAAATTCTCCACCTATCCATCTACCTCCACTTCTTTATTTCATGAATTGAATATAATTAATTAGAATCAATAGCCTCCAACTCTAACTATCACTTATCACTCCAATTCACTATTGTATCAATTTATTCATGGGTTGAATGCTTTTCGCAACAGTAGGTTTAAAATCGTAAACAAAATTGTGAAGGGACCATGGATCGTGAAAAGTACGGTGGAAAATTACTGTACATGCCTATTACGTAAAGCCCTGAATTATTATTACCACAAAAGATCTAATTATCTTAAAATATATGTTGATATTGGTAGCTCAGCAATCGCCACACAATTTTGCGCCTGGCTTTGGAGTGTGTTACTGCGGTGAAAGTGGATATGGATTTCTTTGTGGAGGTGCAGTCGGGGGAGGAATTGTTGAAGAAATTGTATGGATTTCTTTGTGGAGGTGCAGTCGGAGGAGGAATTGCTGAAGAAATTGTTTGATGATATCAGGATTTGTCAAATGGAGATGAATTTTTCAACATTTGTTGATAAAGCCATGCCATCAAAAAAGTTTTGTTCTACGAAGATGAAAATTAAAATGAAGATAAATAATGGGTTTTATTGTAAATTTTATCATTGGTAAATTTATGATTTTTCTTAATCATGATGAAAAATGGTGGGTAAAATTAAAATTTTTTGTACACTTTACATATCTGTAATTTTGTATACCTTATATTAAAGACATATAGCCCTAATAAGTGGCGGATCTAGGGTTGAAGTTCAGCTAGGGCGGACGTTGACTGGTCAACGGTCAAATATTGACCGTTGACCAATCAACGACCGATGCTTGTGAAAATATTTTTAATAAATACGTAACTTATCAAACAACAAGAAAGTCATATAATAGTGAAATATAATTCGATACAAGCCGTAATAATTCTAAAAAATGTTTAGTACAATTCCAATTGATGATAAATATAAAAAATCGAGAGTAAAAACTCTAAAAATACTTTATGTATTATTCAATTTTGATCCACTTTAAGAAAAATTAATAAATCCTTACTTGAAGATTTAGTCATGCAATTACCTTACATTTCAAGGACCATAAGTGAAATTTTAAATTTTAAATATCTTTTTTCTTCCTCCTTCCCCTTCACTCACGGTAAGTTATATATATATACACACACACACATATACTATATACACATATACTTACACGCAGAGAGTGCCATTCTCTATTTTTCCTTTATTTCTCAAAACTCAGTGACCATTTTTTTGCAAAATTACAGTACGGGCGGACGCGGGATCTCGCCATGTTGTAAATCCGCCCCTGACCCTAATAGATACATAATTCTTAGAATAAAATGATCTTTAGAAAACCAACATCACGACACAGGCAGTTGAGCATCTATATTTTTTAGAGGTTCAAGAAGCGTGACTTTTGAGATAGTCCATTGTTTTTCCTAAATTTCTAAACAAATTGAAAATTTCTTTAATCTTTTAATCCAACTAATCCGAGGTAATGATTGATGGTTGGATAAATAAAATAAAGAAATAGCTATCGAACTTTTATTATTTAAAAGAAACAAACAAAAGTAAATTTAAGATGTTATTTCAAAATAACGTGTAAAGCACGTGTTCTTAACTAGTAAAATTTAAATTCTTCTTAAAAGAAAATCAAAATTTTTAATTCATGAGTAAATCCGCCAGTGCCAAGGAGGTTGAATTCTGTTTTGAGTTACACGCTTCTTTTTCTGATCCTGCCAAAACAGAGCAAAAGTCCTTCTCCAACTCCAGTTTGGACTCAGTCTATCGCCAGACTCCTCGGTGAACTTCAGCTTCCACAAATCCTCACTCGATCCCAAATCTTTTAATTCCAAGCAAACACAAGACAGTCTAGCCACATCAACACCGGGCAGGGACTCGAATATTTTCAACTTAAGATCACTTGGCAATTGCATAAAGCGCGATGGAAGTCCCACACCGGCCTTTTCGCACAGTTCATACAATAAAGGCAATGCAAGTTTATCTTTCACAGTTGTTATGTGCCGATCCTACCTGGCGTAGTCCCCTCCCGCGCGCCACGTAAGCATAAGTCGAAACAAAAAATGCTTACACCTAACCCTTTCCGAGGCTTTTATCCGAGGCTCTCGGGTCGGAACCTTTTATCCGAGGCTCATGGTAGGTTACCGAGGCTCTCGGGTCGGAACAACTTAGACAACCGACCCTGGTTGCGTGCCCAGGAAGCCTCCCTATGACTGAACCTTGACAAGAGTGATGGGACAGCCTGCCAAGGCGGCTTGTCAGGGTCATAGCCCCTTAGTTTGCGGCTAAAAGGGACTTCCCCATTAATGCCAATGACGTGACACCAAGGATGTGACTCGAGAATCCCTCAGATGGGACCACGTGTCACACATCAAGGAGGATTGTTCCCATAAAATTTGCCTATAAATACCAAACTCATTTGACAATACAAAGATGTTGAAAATATTACTCTGAACATATACATTACAAGTCCTTTACCCTAACTATTCTCAAGTGTTCTAACCACCTGGGAACCTGTTAGTCCGAGGCCCTCAGGCTGTCACCTTTGTCTTGTAGGGTCCTTGACCTTTTATTCTTCTCCTGTTTGGACCAAAGTATACCTATGTGGTTGAATAAACCACGTGGCAGTCTTGATAGGGAAGAAAATCCACTTAGGCAGAGGTAGCGTGGGGATCCTGTTGGCAGCCATTTTTGGAGGTCAACAGATTGGCGCCGTCTGTGGGAAACGCGACAAAAAGTTTCTTTTTCCTTGAACAAAGGAATTTCCCTGAAAAGGGATCAACCGACCTACAAAATGAGTGGAAGCAATGAAGAAGAGAACCCCAGAAGAACCAGACCCGTAGAAAACGACGGAGTCAGGGCTGAAGAAGCCCCCCGAAGGAGGCGAGGAAGAAGGCCTCCCACGAATCTCGAACGAGAAATGAGAACGATGGCTGCCAGCGTGAGGCAGCTGGCTCAGCACCATGCACAAATGCAGGGGTATATCCAAATGATGCATGCAAGGGGTGAGGACCACCCCCGAGAGTCTCATCCAGGCGAGCCCGAGGAAGAACCGGAAGTTAACAGCAGGCGCCCCCGTGACCAGCAGGCCGGGGGAGAAGCCTCCCATGCCAGAACCAACGAGGCTGGGGACAAAGCCGCTGTTTCGGAAAGAAGGCCCCAGCCGACAATGTCGGCCAGCGTGTTTGAAAGGCTAGGCGAACATGGGAGCAGAAGATGGCCCCAAGAAAACCCACAAAGAAGAGAAATGCCCCAAAGTCCCCCTAGGAATAGGCGGGAAAGGAGGGCGAATGAAGCCGAGGCCAGGGGAGAATCAGATTACCAGCCATACGCACCCCAGCCTGCCATTCAACCACAACAGAACTATGAGGGCGGACAGCAAGCCCAATACCACGCCCCATTACCTCCGGAAGTAAACGTCGGGGGAGAGTATCCGAGACCTACGAGATCATTCGAGGTAGATGACGATGACGAGAACCTTCCTTTTTCAGCTGGAATCAGGAACGCGTCCATTCCTCACGAGTTTCGCGTGCCAAAGATCACCCCTTACACAGGCAGGGGTGATCCGTTGGATCACGTGAACACATACAAAACGGAGATGAGCCTCCGAGGAGCCACCCCGGCCTTGAAATGCAGGGCCTTCCACCTGACCTTGTCAGGAGGAGCGAAGCGGTGGTATAACAAGCTCGTCGCATGGAGCATTTCCAGCTGGCCAGAGCTGAAAAAGACTTTCATAAATTACTTCTCATCACAAAAGCCCGCATCAGCCCCGGTGCAACGCCTCCACGATGTGAGGCAGGCCCCAAGCGAGCCATTGCAAAGTTACCTGGGTCGCTTCAATGAAGAAATGTTATTCTGTGAAAGAATAACCGATGCCGAGGCCTTGTCCGCCCTAAAAGCAGGGTTAGACATGAACCATCCGTTCTGGAGGGATGTCCGCAACAAGAACCCGGCTACCTTCGACCAGCTGGTGGAAATGATCACCGAAGAGATAACCAATGAGAACATGATCCTCCACAGGAATCGAGGAGGGTTGGGAGCCAACCCGGCATCGAGGGCCGGTTATATCCAAAATCCCAGCAGGGCTGTTCCCCAACACAATCCTCGACGGAGAAACTACCCATCCGACCCTAATGTCGGGATGAGTTATGTGGCCTCTGCACAAGAGGGCCTGCTCCCCCCTTACACGGCTCCCTTGCCGTCGGTCCCCGCGGCCGGACTATACAACTATAGCACGACCCCATCCACCTACTATGAGGCCGGAACCAGCACGCTTCCAATAATTCCTCCCACTCAGGGAACTCAGCCGAAATACTGCTGCGTTCACCGAAGCTATGGGCATAGCACGGACGAGTGTCGAGAGGTGGAAGAACTTGCCAATCGGAGGGCGACCAACCCAGGAGCCAGACGCAGAACGAACACCAGGCGAGGAGATCAGGCCCCGGCAAGAGGTCGTGGAACCAATTTCCAGGATAGGCGCTCCCAGCAATGGGATAGGAGGCCACCGGGTTATGAGCAGCGATCGAGGCGTAGTTCAAGAAGCCCTGCCAGACAACCTCGGATAGAGCGCAACCCCGAGCCCCGTCTGATCAAAGGACCGGAAAAGGCTCCGATTCGGGAGATCGACACCATCCACGGAGGACCTTATATTGGTGGGCAGACACGGAACGCCCAGAAAAGCTATGCCAAAGAGGCCGAAGGGGTCCAGATGACTAATTGGCTCATCAATAGCAGACCCTCGGGGTCAAAAAGGTCCGACCCTATCACATTCACGGAGGAAGATATGAAAGGTGTGCATTACCCCCACTGCGATGCCCTGGTTGTAAGAGCAGTGGTAGCTCAGAATGGACTGGGGAGAATGCTGGTTGACAACGGCAGCTCCGTTAATGTCATCTTCCTAAGCACCTATGAGCAAATGAACGTGGATGTACAGCTGGAGCCATCGACTGAGCCCCTCTACGGGTTCATCGGGGATTGCGTGACCCCGAAAGGGATAGTGCGCCTCCCCGTTAGCATGGGAGAAGAGCCCCTCGCGTCCCATACTTTCATGGAGTTCCTGGTGGTAGACATGAGGTCGGCTTATCACGGGGTATTGGGCCGACCAGCCTTGAAGGAACTTTGGGCTGTAACTTCCATCCACCACCTCTGCTTAAAATTCCCCACCGAGGGAGGAATAGCGACAGTGCGAGGCAATCAACCCGAAGCAAGGAAGTGCTACCGAAATGCCTTAAGGAAAGCAGAAAAGAAAGAGGTTAACATGACTCTGCTGGATACGGAGATGAAAGAAACGATGATGGAAGAGCCGGAGGATGTTGCGATGGAGGAAGCGGTTACCCATGATGACATTGATCCAAGGCTAACGGGGACCGATTCCCAAGCCGCGGGAAGCGGAGAACTAGAGCATTTCCAGGCAGACGGAGGCGACCCAACAAGGAAGCTTCAAATAGGGAAGGACCTCCCTGAAGAGCCCAAAGAAGCCCTGAAAAGGTTCCTTCGGGAAAATTTGGATGTCTTCGCATGGAAACACGAAGATATGGTGGGGATAGACGCAAAGGTAAGTTGCCATCGCCTCAATATCGATCCTAAGTTCCCCTCCCACAGGCAGAAAAGAAGGCCACTAAATGCTGAAAAGTACGAGGCCCTGAAAGAAGAAGTAGACATACTCCTACAAAGCGACTTTATACGAGAGGCCAGATATCCGAAGTGGGTATCCAACCCGGTGTTAGTTAAGAAGCCTAATGGAAAGATGAGAACCTGCATAGACTTCTCTAACCTCAACCAAGCTTGCCCCAAAGACAGTTTTCCACTGCCTCGGATCGATCAACTGGTCGACGCCACAGCAGGGCACGAGCTCCTAAGCTTCATGGACGCTTACTCGGGATACAATCAAATTCCAATGTATCCACCAGATGAGAGCATACGTCGTTCGTAACGGACAAAGGCCTCTACTGCTACAAGGTCATGCCCTTCGGCCTGAAAAACGCCGGGGCTACTTACCAGAGGCTTGTTAATAAGATGTTCGCTTCTCAACTTGGTGCAACTATGGAGGTGTATGTCGATGACATGCTGGTCAAAAGCCTTAAAGCCGAGGACCACATAGGCCACCTTGACGAAGCATTCCGAATTCTTCGCGCATATAGAATGAGGCTGAATCCATTGAAGTGCACGTTTGGGGTGGCCTCGGGTAAGTTCTTGGGGTACTTGGTCAACCAAAGAGGAATCGAAGCCAATCCCGAAAAGATCAAGGCATTACTCGAAATGAGTTCGCCAAGAAAGCCTAAGGATGTGCAATGCCTTACGGGGAGAATGGCGGCCCTCAGCAGGTTTGTCTCTAAAGCAACTGATAAGTGCATCCCTTTCTTCAAAGTTTTGAAAAGAGGCGCCAGATTTGAGTGGACGACAGAATGTGAGTGTGCATTCCAGGCCTTGAAGGAACACCTCGGCCGAGCGCCTCTGTTGTCCAAACCAAAAGCTGGCGAGCCCCTGCTGTTATATCTCGCCGTCTCCGAAGAGTCAGTAAGCTCGGTCCTGATACGAGAGGAAGAACACCAACTGCCCGTTTACTACGTGAGTAAAGCCCTGTTGGGGGCAGAGACGCGCTACCCGGATATGGAAAAATTGGCGCTATCATTAATCACAGCCTCGAGAAAGTTGAGGCCATACTTCTTAGCACACAGCATCCATGTCCTCACCAACTTCCCATTAAGGCAGGTCTTGCAAAAGCCAGAGGCCTCGGGAAGACTGCTAAAGTGGGCCGTTGAGCTCAGCCAATTCGACATTATTTATAAAGGAAGGACGGCAGTCAAGGGACAGGCCCTGGCCGACTTTGTGGCGGAATTTACCAACCCTCCCGATTTGGACGACCCTATGGCATTGGGAGAACCACCCACGTGGTGCCTATTCGTAGATGGCTCCTCGGGAAACGTGGGATCGGGAGCCGGGTTAGTTCTTATAAGCCCGGAGGGACACAGGTTAAACTGCGCCATCAGATTCGACTTCAAAGCCTCAAACAATGTCGCAGAATATGAGGCACTCCTGGCAGGCATCCGCCTCGCCATCGAGATGAAGATTCAGAGACTCTCAGCGGCAAGCGACTCCCAACTCGTTGTAAGCCAGGTAAACGGGAGCTTCGTTGCCAGGGAAAAAGGGATGGCCGCATATCTCAAATTGGTAAGAAATCTTATTCCTCACTTTGATAAATTTGAGTTGGTCCACGTACCCCGAGCCAACAACGCCAGCGCAGATGCACTATCCAAACTGGCCAGCAGCAAAGATTCGGAGCTCCTCAAAACGGTCCCGATCGAACACCTCATCCAACCTTCCATCTACGGGGCTGAGGAGATATTGTCAATCGAAGAAGGCCCCACATGGATGGATCCCATCATAGCCTTTCTCAAAAATCATACCCTCCCCGACAACGCGTCGGAGGCGAGGAAGTTGAGGAGACAATCAGCGCACTTCACACTCTCGGATGACATTCTATACAAACGAGGCTATTCACTGCCCCTCCTCAGATGCGTAAGCACCGACGAGACAGGGTATATCCTCAGAGAAATCCACGAAGGAATATGTGGCAACCACACCGGTGGGATGGCCCTAGCTCAAAAGATCCTCAAGCAAGGGTACTTTTGGCCCACCTTGAGGAAAGACGCCATGCTTCATGTAAGGAAATGCGACAAATGCCAACGCTTCGCCACAATCCCGAGGCAGCCCCACCAGGAGCTTACTACCGTATCCAGCCCTTGGCCTTTCGCTAAGTGGGGAATAGATTTCATAGGCCCAATGCCTAGGGGGAGAGGAAATGCTTGCCACGCCCTAGTCGCCATCGACTACTTCACGAAGTGGGTGGAAGCGGAGCCAATGGCAAAAATCACCGAGGCAAACACTTCCAAGTTCTTATGGAAGAACATCATTTGCAGGTTCGGAATCTCCCATTCCCTGGTTTCGGACAATGGGAGGCAGTTCGACAACAAGAAGATCAAGAACTTGTGCGAGGAATTGGGGATCGCGAAACACTTCTCGAGCCCCCACCACCCTCAGGCAAATGGACAAGTCGAAGCGGTTAACAAAACCATCAAATACACGCTCAAAAGAAAGCTCGAGGCTTCCAAAGGGGCATGGGTCGATGAGCTTCCTCACGTTCTTTGGGCTATCAGAACCACGGCTAGAACCCCCACCGGGGAGACCCCCTTCTCCATGGCTTACGGGTCCGAAGCTGTGTGCCCAGTAGAAAGCGGAATTCCCTCTCCCCGTCGGATAATGTTCAACGAACAAACCAACGACGATGCAATGAGGACGAGCCTAGACCTAATCGACGAAAAAAGGGCTGATTCCCAAGCCCGACTGGCCTCTTACCAAAGAAAGATGGCAAAGTACTTCAATAAAAAGGTAAAGAAGCGGTCATTCCGACTCGGGGATCTTGTCTTAAGGAGAGTGTTCTTGTCTTCAAAAGAACCGGGCGTTGGGACCCTAGGCCCCAACTGGGAGGGTCCCTACAAAGTTATCAGCGAAACACGACCCGGAACCTATGGTCTTGAGGACTTATGTGGCACGCGGCAGCCCCATGTATGGAACGCGGAACATTTACGCCGATATTATCAATAGGCCGGAAACGAGTCATCTTGTTTTTCCATTTTTGCAAATCATGGTTTGGCCGACCCTTTTGTACTTAGTTTGTTATCACTACGTTAGGAGCGGATCATCTTGTTCGTTCTTTTTACAATAATTTGATCTAGCCGGTCCTTTTGTTCTTATTTAGCCGACCCATTCTTACTTAGCGTGCTATTAATCGGCGAGAAGAGAAGCGAGGTGCATCGTTTGAAACATAATCTCCATAAGTAACGAAAGAACAATAAGCTTCGAAAACATGTTTTATTACAAAAAAGGGGGACCCTATCTATTACAAAAAGGGGGGGGGACCCTAACTATCCTCCTCGCCACCATCGTCGGGCGAGGGAAACTTGGCCGCCAAAGATTCAACATTCAAATCTGGGTATTCAGCTCGGAGGGCGGCAAGAACCTCTTGGTGCCCAACTCTGGCGAAGTAGTCGGAGAAATTGGTATAGGCCTCCGTATTATGAAAATTGGCCACGAAGTCGGCCTCCGCGTTCTCCAGCTTCGTCTCCAAGTCGCCCTTCTCGGCCGCCAAACGCGCGACCTCCGACTTAGATGACTCCAACTCCCCCTTCAAATTCCTCAACTCTTCACCATGGGAATTGGCCTCATCTAAGAGTCGCTTCTTCTCCTTATTGGCAGCCTCTAGAGCATCGGCGGCCACTTTCTGAGCAGCATTGGCGTTGTCCAATTGCTTTGTCAATTGCAAGAGGTTGGAATCCGATTCTCTCAAATCAGCCTCCAGCTGCTCATGAGCGGCACGAGCGCTGTCCAGTGCCATCTGCAGACCCTCCATGGCCTTCTTATGCTCCTTATCGTGGTTTGAGGCCTGGGCACTGAGTTTCCGTTGCTCCTGCATACGCGTCCGGAACTCCCCGAGCACCTTCATCTGCATAGCCGAAGCTCGGATAGCTGAAGCCAAGCTCGCCTCCAGCACATCCTCCAGGTCTCCATGGGAAGAAAACTCTTCCCATTTAGGGGTAAAGTATTTCTTCACGGCCTGGGCACCCATCGAGGGAAAAAAGGGCAACGGCCGGAGGTCATCATCTGGAATCCTGGCTCCAGTGCTCCCTATCAACTCCCTCAGCCTCTTCCTGGAGTCATAAGGCCCCCCACCAGTGCCCCCCGCTGCCTGGGACTTGAGGGGACCTTCCAGAACCACCTCCCCCGAGGTGTTCACTGCCAATGTACGTTGCCCCGCCGGAACAGGGCACGTCACATACTCGTCATCCACCTCCACAGCCTTCCCTTTAGCCTGTGAAACTTCAGTTGTGGTGACCTTCAGTCTCTTCTTCCTTGTCAAGTGCTCGTCTCCCTCCGGAGCGCTTATATCATCTGTCTCAATCACCTTGGAGGCCTCAGTGCCTCCCTGTTGTCCCTCTCGACTCAGATCGTCTACAGTTTTCTTCTAACGAGCCTCCTCCTTAGAGCCGGCCGCCAGAACCCTCGGTTTTTGCTTCGACAGCCGAGCCAATGTTGGTCTCGGACGCTTTCCTTGCTCTATTTCCGCTGCGATATCAAATGACGCCCCGGCATTAGCATGATATAAAACGAAGTTTGAACCAAGCAGAAACGTCAGAACATTACCTTTTGAGGCCATCAGACCCAACTCACTCAAGCAGCGCTGCCTGTTCAAAAGATACCCGTACCGCCTATTCGACGGAGGCGTCCGATAAATTGACCGAATCACGTCTAGAAGTTCCTCGGATATCTCACAGCGCGGAAGCACCCCTGAAAAGAAAAGAAAACATATCAGAGCTTATAAAAGCCTCGTCAAAGTCAATCACTTCCGCGCCCCTCACTCACTGGCTATTCCATAAAAACTGGACACATCCAGTTCCGGCTCTGGGTCGTCCGTTACCCTCTGCCAATTACCCGTCACCCAAAACCAGGACTCTTTCCACTGTTTAATAGAGGAAGGGCAGTCCGTCACGAGGGGTTTGTGCGCTCCCCATGGGCAAAAATAATACCACCCGAGCTCCTCATCCCTATCCTTCTTCTTCGGTAGTTTTCTCGGCTGGTATAGGGTCTGAAATACATGGAGAGGCATCTCCAATCCGAACGAATGCCTGAACCACAAGTACAGACTCCCTGCCATCTGGCTCCACCCATTTGGAGCCACCTGCGTTGGAGCCAGCCCGTACGCTCGCAAAATCCTTCGGAAGAACGGATGTAAAGGCAGTCGCAAACCGCCCACGAAGGCATTTAGATGCAGGGCGGTGCAGCCCCTCCTCGGCACACAAGCTCGCTCATTCTGCTCCGGTAGTATGAGCTCGACATCCCCGGGAATCCGATACTGCTTCCTCAGAGACACCAAATCCCCCTCCACCATTATTGAAGGAACATCCATGGCTGTCCACCTAACCGGGTCGGCCCTAAAGGGATCCGTCCCCTCCACTACCCTCGGCGGCACCAGTATGTCCACCGCCTCGCCCGTTAAACCAGAAACACCTCTAAGGGGCAAAACGCCGGCCATAGAGGGAGACACCAATGGGGACCCCTCGTCCCCAACACACCCAGTAGCCTCATCTTCAGCAAACTCCACAGACATTGCTAAAATAAAACAAATTCAATAAGTAAAGTGGCTTGAAATGTAAGGGTTTACCTAAAACCTAATCCTTCACCGGAAAAGAAGACGGAAGATGTTCGCCGGAAATCTGGGATTGCAATCTCTCTCCAAATTCTCTCAAAGTAACGCAAAGAAAATCATTTGACACTTCATACATATATATAGGCAAAAAGAGACGGTCCCGCACCGTTGGATCATTCACTGATCCATCCACACCGTCCATAGCCTTCGGGCCATCTCCGCCCTTGAAGTTCAAAGGACACCGTCATCTATTGGAATGAATGGCGGGGATGCAAGCGTGAAAGCCACGCGCGCGTGATTTCTTGTTACTAACAAAGCCACCAAAAAATCAAACGCCATCATTACCCACAGCAGTCTTTTCACTGTGCCCTATGAGACGTGCCGCAGTTTACATAATCAATTCTTGACTCGTAAGTTGAACCATTAATTACTCTGCAGCTGGCCTCGCCCAGAATGGGAGTCGGATATCTTGTAGCCTCTCCCATAATGGGAATCGGCTCTCCTGCAGCCTCTCCCAACATGGGACTCGGCTCTCTTGCAGCCTCTCCCATAATGGGACTCGGCTCTCCTGCAGCCTCTCCCAACATGGGACTCGGCTCTCTGCAGCCTCTCCCAACATGGGACTCGGCTCTCTTCAGTCTCTCCCATAATGGGACTCGGCTCTCTTGCAGCCTCTCCCATAATGGGACTCGGCTCTCCTGCAGCCTCTCCCAACATGGGACTCGGCTCTCTGCAGCCTCTCCCAACATGGGACTCGGCTCTCTTCAGCCTCTCCCATAATGGGACTCGGCTTTCGTGCACCCTCTGCCAACATGGGGCTCGGCTATTCCTCCGGCCTCCCCTCAATAGAAGGCGACGGGGATTCCAAGGCTCACCATCCACATTAATGAGCATTCCGAGCCTTGTGGGACTGTATCCCGCTCAAACTTTAAAAAATGAGCAAAACAAACATCCAAGTCCAGCATCCCACATAAATGACAGATTCTGAACTTGGGGGACTATTGTTATGTGCCGATCCTACCTGGCGTAGTCCCCTCCCGCGCGCCACGTAAGCATAAGTCGAAACAAAAAATGCTTACACCTAACCCTTTCCGAGGCTTTTATCCGAGGCTCTCGGGTCGGAACCTTTTATCCGAGGCTCATGGTAGGTTACCGAGGCTCTCGGGTCGGAACAACTTAGACAACCGACCCTGGTTGCGTGCCCAGGAAGCCTCCCTATGACTGAACCTTGACAAGAGTGATGGGACAGCCTGCCAAGGCGGCTTGTCAGGGTCATAGCCCCTTAGTTTGCGGCTAAAAGGGACTTCCCCATTAATGCCAATGACGTGACACCAAGGATGTGACTCGAGAATCCCTCAGATGGGACCACGTGTCGCACATCAAGGAGGATTGTTCCCATAAAATTTGCCTATAAATACCAAACTCATTTGACAATACAAAGATGTTGAAAATATTACTCTGAACATATACATTACAAGTCCTTTACCCTAACTATTCTCAAGTGTTCTAACCACCTGGGAACCTGTTAGTCCGAGGCCCTCAGGCTGTCACTTTTGTCTTGTAGGGTCCTTGACCTTTTATTCTTCTCCTGTTTGGACCAAAGTATACCTACGTGGTTGAATAAACCACGTGGCAGTCTTGATAGGGAAGAAAATCCACTTAGGCAGAGGTAGCGTGCTCCTGTTGGCAGCCATTTTTGGAGGTCAACAACAGTCTTGCGAAACTCAATCACCTGTTTTCGTGCAAATCTACGCGAAAAAACATCTTCTTTTTGGATCATACTTTCAATTGAACTGCAATTTACCCCCATAATATTCAAAGAGGGCGTCAATAGATACTCATGGAATTGAAACCAGCCCGACGACCCAGACCCATTAGCTAATGATCCATTAACATTGATGACTTTTCCAAAACTCTGTAACTTCAACACAACATATTCAAATTTTTTATTAGACTGGCTAACAATTTCAGGCACGGTGTAACACAAAGACAACCTTAATAAACTCGAACGCCAATTCTTTCGAAGTTGAATCCCAATTGAATTCTGATAAAACCCTATAAAACCCATCTCGTAAAAAATCGAATCAATCGCCATAACTACTAATTTGTACTTTCCACCGCCGTCATGGCCCAACGATTCTGAAAACTGTTTCCTTAAAATCCATGAAACAGAGGAATCAATAACATTAACGTTATCAACCTCCGAGCAATCCACTGTTTCCGCAATTTCTAGAGTTTCACTTTCCTGCACATTTAAATTCAAGAACTCATGATTCAGGGCTTCAGCCCTGGATTCTCGTGTATCTAAATTCATGGGAGACAAAAAATTCTCAGACTGAGTGTAAGATACTGAATCAAAATTAAACTCATTCAAACTCACCGGCGGCGGAGGAGGCGGAATTTGTTGGGCAATTTGAATGTCCGGCAGTGAAGTGGATTCAACAGCGTAGTAAATAATATCACCGTCGGTAATGCCGAAGGATTGTAGGAAATCTTCGTCTTCACCATTGAGCGAGAGGCGAATGGCGGCGGCGCTCAAGGGAGAATTGAAGAGGGCTTGAGCGAGAATTTGTTTGATTTGACGAAAATTGCATGGATTTGGCGCTCCAATTTTGACTGTTTCTTGGGATCCGATGGATCGGAAAAAGAGCTGCATTAGCATGGATTATAGGGTTTTTGTGTTTACGAGGTCTATAGCGTCCTTTACGTACAAGGATCCTTTATATAGATGCAGGGCAGACCTAGGAATTTTGATTAGAGTGGATGGATATGGCAAACGGACCGGGCTGTTATATAGATGCAGGGCGGACTTGTGAATTTTGATTAGAGTGGATAGAGATAGCAAACGGATCAGGCTGCCCGTCGGCCCGATCTGTAAAAAGATGGACCCGGGGTCGGGCCGGGCCGGACCGGACCGGACCGTAAAATAACACGGGCTAGTCCGTGGATCCGGCCTGTGGCCTGTGGTCTATGGTCCATGGTCCGTTTAATTTAAATTCATTTCATTTTTAATATAAAATATAAGTATATTTAATAACTTTTATAAATTCATTTCATTTTTATTCATTCTAACTTATAAATTTTGATATTTAAATTTATAAAAAATTGTACACGTAACAACTTGTTTGTGTACAATTTTAACTCCGCCTACGCTAATAGTAGTCGGTCCCAAACCCAAAAAATGGATGAGGTTTGAATTTAAAATTTTATGATTTATCTTAACTTGTTTCTTTTTTTTTTTTAACTAAAAAAAAAAATCGTATTTCACGTGGGTCTGAGGACCGGCCCGTGGATCGTGGACCACAGGCCGGTCCGGACCAAGTTTTTTGGGACGGCTCGGCCCGTCTCTTCACGGGTCGAGTCGGCCCGTGCTGGCCTATTGTCATCTCTAAGAGTGGATATCAAAATATAAATTTTAAGTTGATCGTTATGAAGAGATATACTTTAGAAAAAATTTCTGGATAAAATTTAGCAAGTTGAATCAAGTTAATTTAAAGAGAATATAGTTTCTAAATAACTAAACATAATAAATATCTAATTTTTTATATTCAATTTAATCAATTAAATAGACTAATGAGCAAAAATAATCAATTGCAAATATTAATTGCAATTTCATGTAATCATGTTCATAAAACTAACAGCCTAAATGATAAAATTATTTTAGTTCGGGCATTTGTTTATATAATCTCACTAAAGAAGGTGCCTCTCATCATTATTAATTGCAATCAAGCTTAAATTAGTACTTATAAGCTCAAATTCTCATGTGCTTATAAGCTTTGCCAAACATAATAAAATTATTTCTGTATTGTGTTGGAGAAGTCACTCTTTAGTCCAACATGTTCCTTCGACAAATCAAAATGCTGATGTCCTATATTGTTATTCGAGTAGCTTCATCGTGAATATCTAAATGACAATATACAATTTCTTCATAGTGTTATATTCTTTACATAAGACATCATCAAAAAATTTATATAACAACATAAAATTAAGATTTAATTAGAAGATTAAGAAGCATAATTTAGTGTTCTAGTTAATTTTGTTATTTCATTTCCCTAGTACTTTAACTAAACAAATTCTGTAGAACATTTACATAATATTTACTCACAAACACACAAGAGATTGAAGAGTTGTAGTTTCTTAATGAGGAAGTTACATCTTTTACTATGTATATACAATATATTGTTAAATTTACTTTTCTTATGTTTTTATTCTAAAAATACTGGGTATTATTTATATATTATTTATATATTTATATAATATAATATTTACAAAAGGAAACACAATATTCATCCCCATTAATTTCGCAGAGAGAGAGAGAGAGAGAGAGAGAGAGAGAGAGAGAGAGAGAAAATCGTGGAAGAGAGAAAATACCATATTTATCTTCTCCATCTCTCTTCATCACATCCATATCGCCGACATTGCCGCCAACAGTATAATCTTATCTCTCTAATATCTAGGGTTCCATCACTATGTGAAAGCCTAACCCTTAATTTGTAGAAATTTTAGTCGTTGGACAGAGATACCCAACAGATGTAACCATCACCCCTCGATTTGCAGAAATTTCAGTCGCCGGCAAAGGAACCGCACATGGATGCACATATTGAAGGAAGTTGCCGGCGAATAGGTGCTTACTAATATGTGGCAAAAGTTGTTACAAAATCAATTTGCAATGTCCATTTTCCTAATCTATTGCAAAAATTGTTACAAAATCAATTTGCAATGTCCATATTCCCACATTGTTACAAAATCAGTTTACATTGTCTCTGTTATTAATCTGTTGCAGACGAAGTTACAAAAATCTGTTTCGTTGTCTCTGTTATTAATGTGTAGCAAACGTTGTTACAAAATCAGTTTGCATTATCTCTGTTACTAATCTGTTGCAGACAATGTTACAAAAATCTGTTTCGTTGTTTATGTTATTAATATATTGCAAACAATGTTACAAAAATCTGTTTTGTTGTCTCTGTTATTAATCTGTTGCAAACGATGTTACAAAAATCTGTTTCTGTTATAAATATAGGGATGTTATTATCGGACACGATTTGCATGAAGAAGACGTTTTGTAGTTGGCCAAGACGAGTTGCAGTTTATTGTAATGTTGGAGAGATGTTGAAATAATTAGGATTGTAAATAATGAAAGAGAGAGAAACAGGAGAGAGAATAGATTGATGAGAGAGAATATCTTAATAGTTATATATAAAATCTTAATCAAAATAGTAAATGAGATAATTAAGGATTCTGTTACAATATTTAGTCAATTAAAAAATTAATTAAAAATTAGGTGAACCCCAGTATTTTTGGAATAAAAAACATGTTACATTTTTTTTTATAAATAATAATATAAGATGGCTTATTTGTGAAAATTTCCCCTTCTTAATTGCCTTTTGGGCCATTTTTATTGGCCTATTTAAAGTGATAATTTTTTTCCCCCAGCTCAGGCAGGCCTGCTTTTTAATGGACCACCCAAAGTCCACTGCAAGCAGATGCCTGCACTGGACTTCATAAGGCTCCGCCAATTTATATATGTATATCTTGAATACAATTGGAGGTAGAACTTTGTAACGAATGGTTAAAGGTTGATGATAATGAAATTTCAGATTAGTCCTATTGAAATATTTAGTATTTATCTCCTATTTGGATTAGTTCGTTTGAAAACAAGAGGTGGTGTTACCCACGCGTTCAAAAAATTTGGTAGTCCTTTATTCACATATTAGTTGTAAATTTATTTATTTTAAATTGTTGGTACTAAAGTAAAGGGTTAGCTCGGAGCTGATTAAATTGCCACATCAACACCATACTGACATTTTGTGGTAAGGCACATGAGCTCAGTACCCAAAAAAATTGTATATCCAGGTCGGCATATAGGGAGGCGTCATTGCGAGAACATTATCATTACAATTTAGATAAAACATCAAATCAACATTAGAAGCACCCTTTTTAACCCTAGTCCCTTATGGCCGACCTCGGCAACCAATCACAATCTCGCCACCAAATTGTGGCACGAGCATCAATGGATTACATTGTAACTTGATAGGACTGGAGCGGTCATCCCACTTGATGGTTCCTTCTATAAAAGGAATCATAAGATGTGAGAAAGGAACAATGCATTAAAAAAGGGTTAATTACACTAACCGTCCTATTCTTTTTTGTTTGTAATAATATTCATTTTCATTCAATTTTATTCGCAGATATCATCCACATCTTTCCATTTATTCGTACAGATGGTTCCCAAATGAATTTTTCAATAATTTTGCCCCTGGCTTAAATAAATTAAAATGATAGAAAAAAGAATATACAATGAAAAAATTGTAATTGAGACCTTAACCTTTTCAAAATTACAAATAAATCCTAAACCTTTTTTATATAGATTTTTATTTAAAATAATAAAAAATGTGTCATCAAGTCCCAAAACTTCTAATTATGTTAACCGAAAGGACATTTGGAGTCTCTACAGATTTCGTCCAATAATTGACAAAAAAATTATACCCGTAATCTAAATTTGACCAATTTAAAAAGGACAAAATAATTTAATATATTCTATTATTCAAAATAATTTAAAAAAAAAAAACCAAAAAAAGATCATCTTCCCCCACCACCAAATTTAATAAGGACAAAAGATGTATATTGGTGTCACTTCGATTATTTCTTCATATATATTATAATGGGGGTACGCTTGGTGAGCAGTCAGCTAGCCTCCATCGTGCTTCTGTCCCAACGGAAGGACAGCCTACAAGCTATTCTTATGTATTAAATGAGTAATCATTAGGGACCGTAGGGCAACTAAAGGCCTACTTTAGGTACCTCAAAGAGGGCTAAATACTCGTATGAGGTCGAGAATTTATCGTGTAGCGTTTGGCTTCATGGCCTTTGTTGGGCACTCGGAAGGGATTTGAGGTTACCAATAGAGCATTGCTATGCTCCGAGAGCTACACTAAGGATACGATAACACCTCTAAGACGAATAACCTATTAAGGAAAGTACTATCAAGGCCTCGTATGCTAACTCATGTGCTTTGACTATGAGTTCTAGCCTTACCGCGATGTACATTGGCTAGAAATATAGTCATGAGGCGACGCTGCATAGTTGGCCAAGGATTTTTTGGAGCAGGCGGGAATTGAAAATTCTCAATTTATTGTCTCGTTTAATTAATGAAATAATTTTTAATATTTTTTTATATTTTTTTAAATACGATTTAAATTTTAAAACGTAAAAATAAAATAAAATAAAATAAAAAGTTCGAACTGGGAGCAAGATCCCCGTCTTCATCCCGATTACTAACAGAGTGGGTCAGGGCGAGTTTTTTTGCCATTCCTACTTTGTGAAGGCACTTCAAGTTAGCCATAGATTATTAGTTGGTCATACTTGGGAGAGGCACTAACGAAGTGCATTGTGGCACGCAATGAGGTAATATGTCTGTAAGAAGTGGTGAGCACAAGTATTGCGTTGTGGAGTATGCGAATGACCCATAGTGTTTCGGGAGGAGCTAGGAAAGCTCCCTTTTATCGAGTATGCTTCGAGAGGACCTTATGTTGTGCAGAGCATAGGGGCAAGCTAGCTAAGTCAGGTTTGAGAACATTGATGATGATGTGCATTGTGAATAGGCGAGCCCTTTGGCACCAAGTACAGGACAGTGATGCGTTCAAATGTTTACAAGCTAGTAAGCTTTAAGGGTAAAATAAGCAACGGGTCATGTCTAAACTTGTGATGGAAAGGGATGATCGAATAGAATAGAGTGAGACTAGTGCTGTACGGGTGAAAATATAGTTCTGATATGAGACTCAAATAGTCGGTCTGTGACACTTTGACTATAAAAGAGGTCTTTCGAACCTAAATTTTGTAAGTTAAACTATTTGCTTAATTAGAATGTTTGACACAATCATTTAGCCAAAGCAGTCGACCAAGAGCATTACCTTGTTATATTATGAACCCATAAAATACAAAGTGTAAATTCCATATTCTTCTCATTTCTTTAGACAAAAAGAGCTCCCCATGTACCAAACACTTATTATAATAAGCATCTTTTAATAAATTAATGTGAAATCTATAGTCATGTTTCAACTAAAATTTGTGTCATTTCGTTTTAGTTGACGATGGATATTGTCTTGGTAAAATATTTTTCAAGAATTTTTTATCATTCAAATATTGAAATATTTTCTACCGATTAATATAATTTTTATCGATTTCATCTTAGATCTACATTTAAAGCATGTTTTGGGACATCATATCGAGCCATAATAGGATGGACAAGACTTTTCTAGCACATCTTCTTAATACGCAAATATAAGTCCACACGTCATGTGAACCATAAGACATTGCTTGTGTTTAAATGAGGTTGAAATTGGGATAATAAGTTTGATTTATTGAGGGTCTAGGATAGTGGTGTAAATTAGACTAGGCGATCCACACCCACCTTTCTCAGTCAGCTCGTCTCTAGAGCTTTGGCAATGTCGTAGGCCAACTTCATAGGACCATGTGCCGGTCCAGGGCATAGTCCGTAGGCTCAACTGAACTTGTCTCTTATTCAGAGGATGGGGGGGGGGGGGGGGGGGGTGTTTAAATAGTAACAATTGGTTAAAATTAGTGTCCTAAAATACTCTTTAGGCGAAAGCGCAGCCTTTACGTCTAGTCACGCTTCACGCTTCACACTTCATCTAGGCTTGAAAAGTTTGAAACTCGACATTCTGTATGTTTTCTAGAACACGGGATAAAATGATAAAATGTCAATTCCTATACTTCAGTCAATGTGAACCCAAAACTTGGCATGCCATAAGAAGCGGAGTAAGAACGGAGACTCCCTCTGCACATACCCGCCTTAAATGCATGAGGTGCCACCCCACCCACACCCATCCCTCTTTGACAGGGAGACTTACAAACTATATATACACTATTTCTTGCTTGAAACCAAGATAAACAATCACAGTACGTATACACTCTTCACATTTGAAGAATTTTATTCACAGAGACAGACAGACAAAGATTAATGGGTATTCAGTTGGAGGATTTGATGGAGTCTATAAAATCAAAGGTAAAATCATTGAAGAAATCGAAGAAACCTTATACGAAGATGGACAGAAGTGACAGTTTTAAAGTGGAGATTCGTAGCAGAAAAGCCCGTCAACTCATTGACAAGACTCTCAAGCGTGGCATTTCTTGAAATCTTTTTCATTTTTCTCTTTATTTTTGGTAACTTATATGCCTAGCAATTTTATATGTTTAATAGGTATTTTGTTGTATACTTGAAGTGATTGTATGTTATAGAGTGTTATTTAAATTTGACATATAAAATCGTTTCGAGATTTGACGAGTAAGATTATAATTTGTACTGAGATATCGAAAAGATGATTTTTTATCATCTATCTTCTTATAAAAAGAATTTAAAATAAATTCTACCAAACATGCTCTTAATTGTGTTTTTATTTTTAAAAAGTAAAAATCTTCCAAATCACAAGAATATAAATTACTTTAAAATCACTTTAAATTCATTCTCAAATAAATAATTGATATGGTTTTTTTGGGTCAATGTATTGAATGGTATTTATATAAATAACTTCATTTTAATAAAATATTAAAGAAAGGTCCTCAAATCAAATTTCAATGGATTTCTTAAGATTTATAGATTCTCGTGGATTTCATAGATTTTAATAGAATTTTACATAATTTATAATATTTTAACATAATTGTATATTACAGATTTTTATGGATATCATAGATTTGATATATTAAAACGTCCTTTTTTTAATACATCTTAACTAATTAATTTTGTATAAATATAATGTGTTTTTATTTAAAATTAAACAAGTTCTTTAACATGCATTCTGCCCTAATATATAATAAAGAGAACATTTAATTTTTCAATTATTTTTTCAGAATTTGGTGTCCAAACTACAATTTTTGTACGATTTATATTTTTGAAGAATTTGTATAGAGGAGATGCTTTTGAGTGCATAGTTGAGGTAAAAACTAAAAACAAAAGAATGCTACCTAGATAAATAAAGAGTTAGTTTCTTAAAATGTTTGACATTATAAATTATGTTTTAGAAAATATTGATATATCATAAATATAAATCTAACCATTTTATTTTAATGGGATTCGTAATATGTATTTGTGTACTTTTTTATTTTGATTATTCGTAATTTTTTAAAATAAAATAAAACAAATTGTGATCACGAAATCTACTAAAATTTGTGAAACTGAGTGGAATTTTTAAGACTTTGGTATTTATAAATTTTTATGTATTCGAAATTCACTAAAATTTATTAAAATTTTTTAAATTAGTGAAAAATCTTTAAAATTCACAAATTATTGAGAACACCTTAAATTCTAAAAAAATCTATTAAAATTCAAGATGGGAACAAATATATTTTAATAGAATACAATTGCAAATATGAATTTTTAACATTTATTAAATTAGGAGTTGACTATGTCCCCTAAAGGCTAAAGATAAGACGTTGATTTTAACACAGAGTTTATTATTCTCAAGTACTAATGTACTAATAAATTTCATGACATTGCTCGTGTTCATCCTTCTTTCTAGTGGAAATTACGCCCAATGCCCCCAAAGTTTTTGAAATTGCACAAATACTACCCACTGATTTTTATTTAAAAAATATATTTTTCAATAACAGCCCCTAAATCGTCAGTTACTTCTCATAATTATTTTCCTCTCTAAATCGTCAGTTACTTCTCTGGCAATATAAATAAAAAAACATTTAAAATTACTAAAAAGTCAAAATTTCTGAAATTAGAAACTTCAAACTGTCGCGTGACACATTTTTGGTCCAGAAATCAATCGTCTATGGTGGGGGTAACATCCGTTTTTACATACATTCGCATTCATTGATGTACGAGTATGTACATGTCAACAGAATCTCCGTCTTCGAAGAAAGAGACAACTAAGGTCCCGTTTGGGATTGATTTTGGAACCCAACTTCTGATTCTCAAACAATTAGAAGTTGATTTAGGCGTTTGGCAAAATTTTTAAAAATGATTATGAAAGAATATGACTCACCTGGCAGCAGATTTTGAGAAGCAGCAAAAGGGCAGCTTTTCAGATTCTGCTTTTAGCTTTTTCATTTATATATTATTAAAATACCCATTTCATCCTTAATTAATTAAACTAATTCCTTTAATACCCATTTGAGAAACCGAATTGATGCAAGTTGGATCATAGAAAATAAATAAATTTAATTAATTTTTGCACTATATGACTATATTTGTATTTTTGTAATTTTTATAAAATTTAAAATTTATCAGTTTTTTATTATTTTTATTTTAAAATAATAATAATAATGAATACATTGTCCCGTTAAAATATATTTGACTAGGAAAAAAAATAAATTTTACCACTTGTGATAATAATAATAATACAAAATAATGTTATTATAATCAATGTCTTTTTTAGTAATTTAATACCGATACAGCAATAAATTACTTTTGTTTACCAAACGCTAAAATGCTGTTTTTGAAACATACAGCAATTTTGAAACAAGAGTTTACCAAACACTTAACTGATTTTTCCCACAACCGATTCTTTCTGCAGCACAGCAGAAGCTGATTCTTTTAAAAACACAGCAATACCAAACCAAGCCTAAAAGAAAGATGCCGAAAAGAAAACAAAAAGAACCATTGCAAAAGCAAGATCCACCCTGCCCCCGAATTTTTTTTTTCTCAAACCACAATTTCTTAATTTATTTTTATGAGAATCTAATATTTTTTATAAGTTATAATCTTTAAAAAAGTTACAAGAAGTCATTACACAAAAATATTCAAGATCTAAACTAGCTAAAAAAAGTTGTGCCCGACGATCTTTTAAGGTACGAATTCTTCTATAATAGAATCTATATCTATTTTATTAACAATGTCTCTCTCAACAAAAATTGTTATGTAGTTGATGCATAAAAAATGTTTTATAATATATTCTATATCTATTTTATCTAAAATTATGCTATGTAGTCGATACACAAAATATTTAAACTCTTTAATAATTTTATATACAATTATATTGTAATCCTATATTTAATGAAACGACATATAAGTAAGTCATATACAACGAGATTATTACAACCAAATTAGAAAATAAAATAATATTTCAACATATGTTTATTTTGAAGATATATGCATAATTGGTGCGCTTACTCTTAGTCATTTTTAAGTATATTTTATATGTATTTGTGCTTTAAAATGACAATTTTGTATTAATTTGTGGGGGTTATTTTCATTAATTGTTACTGAAGTTCGTGTAAAAATTTAAATTGGTCATTAAAGTATTTTTCTTATACTATCAGTTATTGAAGTTATTTCAGAAATGGTCACTCGTTTTAAAAAATGGTCATTCAAATTATTCGTTAGATTTAAGAAAAATTGCAGCTGGCATCCCCAATGTTTACCGACTTTAGCACCATTATCTCGAACGTTTATTTTTTGATAATTTTATGTTCAACTTTTATTTTCTTTAAGAAAATAAAATTAGTTCATCTTAATTCTGGTAGTGCCGCTACCGAGTAGAGACTAAGATATTTTATTCTTAATATTGTTCAAACTATCACTAATCAATTCACAGTTTCTTCTTAAAACTGGTTTTGTATCTGATTTTTATTTTGTCTAATATTTTTCTATACTAATTCTTAATTGGAGCTGGTGCTAACATAAACTGGTGGTCTCTATACAACTATATAAGAGCAAAGTGTAACACAACTCGCTTATAATTAAGTACTTGTGAGTCCAAGATATTTTTATTTGCTTAAGTATGGGTGTTTTTGAAATTTTTCTTTTGTAATTATGTTGCTTTAGAATTTTATTATAACTAGTGAATTTTCATTTTGTTGCATTAGAATTTCATTATTACTAGAGAACTTTTATTGGTTGCCTTATAATTTCATTATTACTAGAAACTTTTATTGGGTTTTTATATATATAACTAATCTCTTGTAAACAATAATCATCAATCATTATAGTGAAAATACTACAACGTCTTAACAGCAGCTAAAGATAAGACGTAGTCTTACATTGAGACGAACATATATAAATCTTTTTGTTCTTTATTTTTCACCCTTTATTTATTGTTCTAATCCTACCATTCATATCATAATATTACTTGTTAAGTATAAATCATTTTAATAAGTCCTTGCCATCTAATTACACTGCCACTACATGTAAATTAAACATCACACAGTATTGCAATTTAACTATTCTTCAAGTGCATATTTGTGCAAAATGGGCAGAGCCAAAGCCAAAAAAACAAAACATATTCGTGTACTACATAAAAGCCCCCATAAGAATTCTAACCAGAACAAGAGATTTCTACACTAAAAGCATTTTGGAATTGCTGGAAGAATTGATCAAGGCAGCATTATATGCTCTACTGGTCCTCAAGTGTTTCAGCTGCCCAAAAACTTCAGTTTGAGATCAACAAAGGGAAGTAACAAGCTTATTCGACTAGCTTCTGCAAGACATGGCGGCACAAAGATTAATGCGGTGGACTCCGAGGGGAATTTAGCGTCAAAAAAGCCAACCGTAGAGGCGGTGGCGGTGGCGGGAAGGAGTTACAGTGTAGGGGTAGGAAGACTAGGAAGAATTGATGAAGATAAGCCATGTGAATTCAAAGAAGTAGATGTTGACGAGTTTTTGTATCCAAGAAGTAAGAGTTATGCTATTTGTCAAGGGAATGTTGTGTTATAATAGTATTTGTTTTGCTCCATACATATTGGATATTGTTTGTAATTCATACATAATTATAATGTGCACCTTGTTTGGAAGTGCTTATAAGTATTTATAAGCTGATCAAACATAATTTGTATCCACATATTCCGTAAGATCCACGTTTATAATCTACAAAAAATCTAATCAACAAGCATCTGATTGTTGGTGCTATGCAAAATATTAGCAGATCATAGAGCATATATTGCTAGTGGTAAATCCAAATTTAGAGTATGTTTGTCAGTATTTATAGACATTTATAAGTTAGTCAAATATTATTTTTATCTTCACATTTTATAGGATCTACAATTTTTATCTATTTTTTATTCATACATTCTGTAAGATACATTTCTTATAATTTATAAAAATCATTACCAAACATACAATTGTTTCTAGACTTGACAAGTTGAGTTGGGTCAGGCATTTTGGAAGTCCGTGTGGATGATGAGTCAACCCGGACATGATATGCGCTAACTAGCAATGCCAAAAATATAGTACTGACGATGATATCGTTACACTTGGATGAAAAGAATTATATCAAATAGTGTTTGATACAACGTGAAATAAAATTTATTATATTCAATAATTTCTTAATACGATTTTATTTTGATACATGTAGAAAAGTAGGTTTCATTAGTAAAATAATAAACTTTGAAAATTATATTTGACAAAATAAGTAATTAAAAGTAAGGTAATTAGTACATTTCGTTTCTATCGTTTGCTTTTATTGTACAAAACATCTATATCGTAAAAATTTTGACATCTAGGTACCTAAATAAACATTTTTTTTCCGATAAAGTTCCGTGCCATCCACATATGTTAAAATTTGCATTAAAATTAACAAATGGTTAATTTGCGCAAATAAATTAAAACGAGATGATTTGCCCAAAAAACAGTGAAAGGGACATTTTGCGGAGAATATGAGCATATGGTCCCTAACCTTTTGTCCTTAGTACAGAAATAGTCCCGAATTTTTATTTTTTGGCATGAACATCCTTAATATATGTATGTTAGTACGCAATTGGTCCTTATTTGATGAAAAAGACTAATATACCCTTAATTTTAATTATTAATTGAGTTCATAACTTCTGTAAAAAGAACAAATGAGTTTGGTACCTTTATTTAAAAATATTTAATTAGTGTACTAAAAAAATCATTACAGTCGAGTCAATTAAAAATTTTCATAAGAGAACAAATATAAAGTTATTGGACTTTAAGTATATGTAATTGCGATGTGATATAAAAAACTTGAATAACAATTAAGATACATAAAAAAAAAAAACAAAGTAAATAATTTATTACATCCAATCAATCTTATCATGTTTTTATTTAACATAAAAATAATAGATTAATTTGAGTTATAAAAGAACAAAATTTCAATAAGTGTTGTGCTAAATTAGTTTAGGTAGTTTTCTAAAAATATGTTGAATATAATTGTTAAAAAATTATTAGAAGAAATTTGGTTGATGGATTAACGTTTGGTTGAATAAAAAGAATGTAGAAACAAAAAAAACAAGTGGAAATGGTGGGTTAAGCTAATGTCGAATGACAGCTTGAAGCAGCCGTTAGATACTTTGGCGGTTGTGTTACTACACGATTCTGATATGGCTTCCACGTCAGCAAGGGCCCTATTTAGGCCCAGCAAGGGCCCCGTCCAAGGCCCATCAAGAACCCCAGCTGGGCCCTGCTAGGGCCTCGGAAATTCTGATAAAGCGTCCGAAGGCCCATCGTACGTCTTGGCCTTCGGCAGCCAGAAATATGTGGGGCTCATGGAAGGCCTCGACACTCACGGCCGATCCATAGGACCTCGCCATGTTTCGTATCAATTATAACTAAGCAGGCAGCATGATATGCCGGAATGACCAGAGAAGTAATTAATGAAAGATTGCGTTGATTTGGCGCACGAATCCTCACAAGGAAACCGAATCATAATCTCCTAAAATCATGCAACGTGATAAACTCAAAGAATGAAGATAATCTCGGAGATTGCATGGGTAAGGGATGATCTCTATCACATAAGAAAGGAAGATCCGATTGGGTATCAAATTGATTTATCTCCTAAATCAATTAGAACTATTGCGCTATAAATACAACGCCTCTGGTTGTTCCAAGGTATGCACTCTTTTTACGCTTAAGAATCTCACCATAAACTCTTCTCAAATCTCTGCCTGCTTGTCTCTCCCACACCCCATTATTTCCACCCCCGTGTATCATCCATATACCAGCTGTTGACTTGATCGTCGGAGTGCCAATGATCGCCGGACCCTTTTTCTCTAGAGATCTTGGTGCCTAACGATTGTCCTAGTGTGCAGGTAACATACGAGTTGGCAGAGGAGTGACTGGAGATCTGTTGACACGTGGACGTTGCAGGTTCCGACGTCAACAGATTGGTGCCGTCTGTGGGAATCGAAAAACGTTACAAGACAAACAACTTGTGGTAAAAACGTGTCTTCTACCCGGAGGAGCATGGCATTCGAACATTCCACAGAAGAAGAAGTGGAATCCTACCACACTAACCTGCGACATGAGAGCGTTCAGGACCTACAGAACGTGACCCGTCGTAAAAAGAGAAGACAACGACAGAAACGGACGGTGGAACAGGAGAACCAGGATCTGAAGATGGATAACGCCCGGATGAAGGCCGCGCTTGAACTGTTGGAGAATCAATCCCTCCAACATGGACCCAAGCGCAGTCGTGCCTGGATGAGCCCTTCACAATCTGGTTCACTGGACAGCCGCTATTCCCAAGAGGAACCGCCCGTCTCTAACGGCCGAAACCCTCATAACCCTGCTCCGAAGCCCTCACAGGATGGCTAGAGAGTGAGACCTTTCCCTGTACGAGAGAACCACACCGTTCCTGCTGCTAGCGTGTTTGATAGGTTGGGAATAGGATCTTCCATTGCACCCCCTACCCGCACACAGCAGGCGCAGTGAACACAGTGAGGCCCGTACGGAAAAGAGGAATGACCCGAAGAGTCACGCAAAGTCTGAGGAGAAAAAGGAGAGGCTGGAGTGTTACGAGGACAATGATGACGAGAATCTCCCGTTTACCAACTATATGAAGGCAATGGAGGTGCCCGCAAACTTCCGAATGCCTTTCATGGATAAGTATAATGGAAGAGGCGACCCCACGGACCACATAAACACCTACAAGACGAAGCTCCAGGGCCAATCCCCCGCGGTGAAGTGTCGAAATTTTCATACCACACTCGCTGCCGACGCGAATAGATGGTACAATAAGTTGAAGCCAGAGAGTATCCGAAGCTGGCCCCAACTTAAAAGGAAATTTGTCAACGCCTTCATTGGCAATCGGACGATGATTGCTAACATTGCCCAACTCAACGACATCCGGCAGAAGGAAGGAGAGACCGTCAAGAACTACTTTAAGAGGTTCAGCAACGTTATCAACAAGATCGAAACGGTAACGGACGAGAAGACCTTGGATGCTCTGGTAACTGGACTACACATGCGAACTCCCTTCTGGAGGGATGTACAGAACAGCCAACCAAAAACCTACAGCCAGCTGGTGGACATGATCCAGTGTGAAATCCGATCAGAAAAGACGATCGAGAACAGAGAGAAGGCCGAAAGGGAGAGAGGAGACCGCTATAGGAGAGAGGGTCGTCGCTCTCCGGAGCCTCGGTTCTCCCGCTTTCAGATGAGGCTTTCCCCGGAACCGACAAGCAACCACTACAGGAGGTTCAATCAGACGGAGGTAGCCCCTGCGCCCCGTGGGCACCAGTAGTGGCCCCCTTACCAGCCGTAACCCCACCAAAGTTCTGCCATATACATAGGACCAGGGTGCATAACACGGAGGACTACCCGAATGTAAGGGAGTTGATCAATCGCGGGAACCATGGGCAAGGAGAGGGGAATCAACCGGCGCGAGGTCGTCGAGGGCCGTCCGCACAAGGGCGAAGACCTCCTCTTCGACGCCAGAACGATGGACCTCGCCGTGATGAAAGAGGAAATGATGGAGACAGGGACCAGTCGAGAGCGGGGGGCCCCAAGGAGCCCCCCCTGTCCGAGAGATAAACACCATTATAGGAGGGTCCTATGTCGGAGGGTACACAATGAACTCGCGACGCAACTACGCGAAGGCAGCGAAAGAAGAACCCCTGGAGAGTTGGCAGGTCCACGAGCATCGACCAAAAGCACCACCGATCTCGTTTACTGAGGAAGACGAGGCTGGCATACACTACTCGCACTGCGATGCCCTGGTAGTCCACGCCGTCATTGCCAGAAACGGCCTAGGGTGGATGTTGGTCGACGATGGAAGTGCCGTGAACATTCTGTTCGGCAGTGCCTTCGACCAAATGGACGTGGATCATGAATTGACGGCCATCTCAGATCTGCTATTTGGTTTCACAGGAGATAGCCTCGTCCCGCGAGGAAAGATTACTCTGATGATGGACTTCGAAGAACCTCTATGCCACCTCCGAAAGTTCATGGAGTTTTTGATAGTAGACACACGCTCCGCCTACCATGGGGTCCTTGGAAGGCCCGCTCTAAAAGATTTACAGGCGGTCACGTCCATACACCATCTGGCAATGAAATTTTCGACGCCCAGAGGAGTGGTCAAAATCTGCGGTAATCAAACAGAGGCGAGGGCATGTTACATGAACGCATTGCGGAAGGCTGCCAAACGTAAGGATATCACCCCAACGGTAATGGCCATACACTCGGAGCCCACTTGAGGCTGTATCATCAGTAGTTTCGTTTTTGCACTGTTTTGATCTTCTTACAATTTTTTGTCCGGCGCCCCGAAACTCTGCGCCTCCTAATAAAATCCGTCGTTTATGAATCCAAAGTGTTCCTCATGCAAAAAGAACTAATGCAAGCTATTCGGCAGCGAGGGAGTGTGGTTCGCGGCCAACTCTATCAACTCGCTGGATAAACATTCAACGCGTATTTAGACAAGTGCAGGCAATTCAACAGCGAGGGAGTGTGGTTCGCAGCCAACTCTATCAACTCGCTGGATAAATATTCAACGCGTATTTAGATAAGTACATGTAATTCGGCAGCGAGGGAGTGTGGTTCACGGCCAACTCTATCAACTAGCTGGATAAACATTCAACGCGTATTTAAGCAAATGCAAGCAATTCGGCAGCGAGGGAGTGTGGTTTGCAGCCAACCCTATCAACTCGCTGGATAAACATTCAACACGTATTTAGATAAGTACAAGCAATTCGGCGGTGAGGAAGTGTGGTTCGTGGACAACTCTATCAACTCGTTGGATAAACATTCAACGCGTATGTAAGCAAATGCAAGCAATTCGACAGTGAGAGAGTGTGGTTCGCGGCCAACTCTATCAACTCGTTGGATAAACATTCAACGCGTATTTAAACAAGTGCAAGCTATTCGACAGCGAGGGAGTGTGGTTCGCGGCCAACTCTATCAACTCGCTGGATAAACATTCAACGCGTATTTAAACAAGTGCAAGCTATTCGGCAGCGATGGAGTGTGGTTAGCGGCCAACTCTATCAACTCGCTGGATAAACATTCAACGCGTATTTAGACAAGTACAAGCAATTCGGCAGCGATGGAGTATGGTTCGCGGCCAACCCTATCAACTTGCTAGATAAACATTCAACGCGTATTCAAACAAGTGCAAGCAATTCGGCAGCGAAAGAGTGTGGTTCGCAGCCAACTCTATCGACTCGCTGGATAAACATTCAACGCACAAACATGCAACTACGATTCGAAACAATCATAAAAATTTCCACTAGTAATTCAAGGGATAATTACACCATAAACTTTACAATGGCATAACCATGAGGCATCGCCTCTAAGCACGTACTAGATTCTTACGGCTCGGCATAACCAGGGGCCCTAAGTTTGGCTAGCAAACCCTTAGCCTTCGCCAACTCGCTCAACACATCGATCAGTTCTTTATCTTTGGCTTGAATTATACTCTGGCAAGATTTTAGCTGCGACTCAGCCTTCTTCCGGGCAACGACGCACGCCTTTTGGATTGTTTAGGCCTTCGTAACGTCATACGTGGCACGAGTCCTCACGTCTTCAGAAAATGCGAGTCGTGCCCGAAGATGTTTGTTTTCGGCCCGCATTGCTTCGACATCTTCGTCCTCTCCAATGACGGAATGTATTTCGTCAACCTTCATCTCCAACATTTTGTACAACTCACAGTTTAGAACGTGACTGTGGAAGGTGTACATTTCGGCCAACTCCGTCACTTCCGCGGTGTCTGCCACCTTTCCAAAAGCAGAAGTCCAATATTTATGGACTGATGTAGCGGCAATGGCAACCGCTGGAGGTAATTTTCCTAAGACTGTTGGATCCAGCTTGTCCTGGCGGGCCCCAATGTTAATGTATTCGCACTTACCAAGAAGGAGAGACGTGGACGTCCAGGATGCCTGCTCCCCGCTCTCGGCTCCTGATTTCCTTTTCACCGATTGTCTAACGTTCCCGGACGGAGGCACGGGTCTAGCAGGAATTAATGGGGACGGAATGTCCGCTGTCACCTCCGGTGCTTGGAGAATATGGGGGTTACCCACCGCCGTCTCCAGTTCCTGCAGTACTGTGGGCCTGGAACCAGACGCCGTTGATGACACCAAGTGGGGAAGGGAGGCATCCTCCACGACCCCTCCACACCTTATCTTAAACTTTGAGACTTTGGAAAAATGAACGCCCGACATGACCGACAATGATCAGAATCCGGGTATGACGGCAGGGTAGCAAGGAAGATGGTGAGTTAGGGGAGTCCTATCAACATATATAAGCCCAATGGGATACCAACAGTCGGATGGGCCAACATGTGGCGAAAGACTGAAAGCGCATTTAATAAACCATAAGAAGATATAACGGGCGCGTGGGGATACACAGCCTATGATTGTGCGAACGCCAAGACGTGATAGCGATGCCGCTGACGCCTGCCCGCGATAAAGCGATTTTGATAACGTTCGCCCTAACCTCGTCGAAATTCCTACATAACAAGGATGTATTAATTATCCCTCGCGAACCACTTTGCGTCTCCCGGGGCGTGTTTGATGGCCTCGGAATGGTACCGATGGCTTCGTGAGCGACACAGAATGCCAACGAAGTCCGAGACAAAGGTATCACAAACAAATAATAACACACATGCAAATATGAGGGTAAACTTGGCACGATTTTATTAAACCCAGAATACAGAGCATAAACAAATACGCCTAACATATATTCTAACACCCCGCCGCCTCCATGGGTCAGCACATGTGGGGTCACTAGATCTACTAAACCTATCCCATGGTCTACGTCCTCCCCAACATCGTCCGGATTGGAGGATCTGACTAATTAGGCCACACTGCTCAAAAATGCCGTTGACACTTTTTTGCAGTGGGCTCTTCCTAGTCCCATCAACCGTTCAGGGCAGGGCCGAGCTAAGGCTGCTAAGCCTAAAACTCCACCCCGTACGTTTGGTCTCCTGAACGTTGATTGGTTGGGCTTTTGGTCCTCTGAATGTTGATTCTCAGATTGACAGGCATCTTGGATGCCAGTTCTCCAACCGTACTTCTATCACACATCAGTTGTACAAGTCCCGATCACACGGCTCAGAGAGGTTAGATACAAAAAGATCACGGTGGAAAGGCCTTAGTACGTTTTCATTATATATATATATATATATAATGACTACCTTGGAACTGGATACGACGCAATAAATACGGTCATCCCAGGGGGATTTGGACCGCCACACAACCGTTCTACCTCCCCATGGTGTTAAAGACGATAACTCTCCAGATTCTGCCAAATATCTGCGCCATTAATGTCCAAGGGGATGATTCTCAGATTTGAGGCTTTCTCTCCACGTGCAATCACCTATAACATTAAAACGACGGGATAGTAATAAATTAAGTAAAATACGTCGAGCAATTTATTCAAAGACATATGCAAAAGCGGGTAAAAAATTCAACAGTTTGGATGCCCCGCCGCCTCTTCATGGGTCGGCACATTGCGGGCCTTCCTCCACAGTTGGATGGGGTATTTTCTCATTAACTTCACTAGGTTCGGCGTCAGGAGCCCGAGCCTCGGAGGGGTCCTGCCAAAGGAAAGAGAGGTCCCACTCCGGATGGATCTCCGCGATGCGCTCCACCAATTGCTCGCCCCCGGCGGTCATCAGGCGCTGGGCGAGGTCCTGATACTCGGGCGTTTCCACGAACGCATCCTGATAGGCTTCCACCGTCCTGGCCTCGGCACCCGCACATTCGGCCCGGATTCTCTCCAATTCCAGCCTCGCATCCGCCAACAACTTCTCCTCTTCCGCAATGATAATCTCCAACCTGCTGTTCGCAGCGGCAAGCGCTATCTCGGTGGCAAGGGTCCGATCTTCAGCCAATTTCTAAGCCTCCTCGGCACGCTTCTAAGCCTCCTCGGCATGCTTCTGAACCTCCTCGGCTCGCTTCTGAGAGGCCTCGGCAGCTCGCTTCTGTTCCCAGGCGTCTTTCAGACACTCTTTAGCGGCCTTCAACTCAATCTCATATTTACCCTTCACGTCTGCCTCCCTCGCCACCGCGGAGTCCAACTTGAATTGGAGCCCCCTTTTTTCAGACTCCTAAAATCATGCAACGTGATAAACTCAAAGAAGGAAGATAATCTCGGAGATTGCATAGGTAAGGGATGATCTCTATCACATAAGGAAAGAAGATCCGATTGGGTATCAAATTGATTTATCTCCAGAACTCTTGCGCTATAAATACGACGCCTCCGGTTATTCCAAGGTAGGCACTCTTTTTACGCTTAAGAATCTCACCCTAAACTCTGCTCAAATCTCTGCCTGCTTGTCTCTCCCACACCCCATTATTTCCACCCCCCGTGTATCATCCATATACCGGCTGTTGACTTGATCGTCGGAGTGCCAACGATCGTCGGACCCTTTTTCTCTAGAGATCTTAGTGCCTAACGATTGTCCTAGTGTACAGGTAACATACGAGTTGGCAGAGGAGTGACTGAAGATCTGTTGACACGTGGACGTTGCAGGTTCCGACGTCAACAGGTTGTAAAACAGCGTTGACTGTCGAAATGCTGGAAAAAAACGACAATTTAATCTGTAAAAAAGAAAAAGAAAAAAATATTACTGTTGACCGATGGTCAACTGTCGATCATTATTTACGTATATTATCAATTTGATCAATAAATTCTTAATTCAAAACAAAAAAGGAACTCATTAGTTTCTTTTAAAGCATCGAACTCATTTGCATCTTTTGCAAATATTAAGAAATTTAACTGGAATTTTTCTTATTAAAACTAAGGGCATATTGATATTTTTCATCAAATAAGAACCAATTGCACACTTAAACATATAGGTTAAGGACGTTTGTGCCAAAATATAAAAATTATGGTCCACTTCCACTTTGAAGGCAAAGGTTAAGGACCATATACGATGTATTTCCATGTTTTGCGTACACAAACATTAAAAGCCAGATTTTGGGTCTTCTACTTTCGGCAACTATAGAATTCCACAAAAACAGATAAAATCACATTTGCTCTCATTGTGCAAAATGTCCCTATCGTTAAAGGCACAAAAATCTATTTTTTCTGCCTAACCCAACAATAGTAATATTGTATATTTATACATATATTTTTATGAGAACAATTATATGAAAAATTATACACATAACCTCTTCTTGCATAGTTGAACAATAATGGATCGTCGCTTGTGTAGATGTGGAACGTAAATTGAGATGAAGACCTCATGAACACAAGCCAATCATGGTAGATGCTTCCTTATGTGCCAACGTCGTTTGGTAATTACTATCGCAAAAATTTAGTTTTTCAATTTTTGATTTTTTATTGAAATCTGAAATGGAGGTTGTGGCTTCTTTTCCTGGAGTGACTCGCCGGTATGTCTTAGATCTACGGAGATAATACTTGGTTTGGTTAGATCCATGAATGCGTATGAAAAACAATTGTTGAATTTGTAGAAATCAATGAAGTTGTTCAATTTTAGAACATTGTGTTTTAGGTTTTGTGTATGGGTTGATTATAATGTACTCCATCCGTACTTCCTTATTTATAGAGGTGGCAAAATTGGCCCGGCCTGTGGGCCAGCCCATGTAGCCCGCCTTCTTGGGTTGGGTTGGCCCTAGCCCAAATAAAACTGGGCCAAGATGGCCCGGCCCATCTAGCCCGCGGGCTAGTTGGGCCGGCCCAATTTTGATTTCGATTTTTTTAATTTTTTGGGCTCCTTAACACTAATTAACTCATTTTGTGAATAGCTCCAATACATAATTCAAATAATATCAAGAGATTTTTTCATAAACAAACCACTTTTTAAAAATAATTCTAATTTTATCAACTTAACAAATTTATTCTAAAAATACTACATTCTTAAAATTATATTAATTAATAAAATAATAAATTAAAATCAAATCTATACTACAAAATATATATTTTTACGTGAATTCACTTAAATTTGCATTTGAGTCCTTGATTATTTGCACAATAAGTCCTTTATCTTTATAAAAGTTTCACTTTAGTCCCTATACTTCCTCTTTCATTTCAATTTCGTCCTCTTTTATTTGCAACCTAAGTCCTTCAACTTTTAAATTTTTGCAACTTGATCCCCATATTTATACTTTTATATCAATTTAGTCCTTTATAGTATCACTATTTGATACATATGTTACAAATGATATTGTGTATAAAAAATTTATTTAAAAACAAAAATTAAGATAAATTGGGCCAATAGGCTAGACTGGGCTAGCATATTTCTGGCCCATACAAAACTGGGCTGGGTCAGCCCAGTCCAGTTTCATGTGTGGCCCTGTTCTGGCGGGTTGGGCCAGCCCAACCCAGCCCATTTGCCAGCTTTACTTATTTATATGTCCCAAATTATATGTCACTTACTTTATAGATGATATATTAAATTTTTATTTTTCATAATATACTCTTATTTAATTTATATTTTTATTAACCCAAATAAACTCAACATATTCCAATTATAATGAGAAATTACATAAATTTATTCACACATTTACTCAAAGTTATTTAAATTTATTCAAATCGTGCAATTCTCTTTCTCTATATATTCATTTCTTTCTCTTGATTTCCATATCATACATCGCCAAAATAATTTTAAAAGCATGAGTAAGAAATTGAAGGAAGAACCACACGAGTCCGTCAATCCATTTGAAGATACCCATTTAAAAATCAGCAATATCCATCATGATGTGAAAAAATCGGTGAGACCATTGCTCGATTTGAATGCTCCACCAATAGAAGATGGTTACATTTCTCCAACTCAAGAATATCAACGTGTCGTTTCTCAAATGATGAGAATTTTTCTAAATTTCGTATCTTGATGTTGTGGGTGTAATAGTTTAAAGCAGGTGTAATATGTAACAATGTATAGATTGATGGGTATAATCCCATCTGTATTTAGTAATTTGATAAACATTACTTTCGTTTTTTTGGCTCACAATGATCTCACCGGAGCGATTTCATCAGACCTCGAGAAGAATAACCTTCCCGGTTTAGTTAAGTTGGATTTAACTGAAAACCGTCTAAATGGAATAATTCCTTCTGACATGTGTGCTGGCAATAGACTCGTAGTTTTGGCACTTGGAAATAATAACTTCAATGGTCGTTTCCCCCAAGGAGATCATGAAATGCAAGTCTCTAAATATGTCGATTCTTTGTAATTAGAATAACCCAGAGTTCAAGCCAAAAATCAGAAAAATAATTCAAATACATATTGAAGTTTCGAATGAACAAAGTAGAATGAACATCTAAACAAGCATTGGCCTAATCACTTTAATAAAGAAGCAGTTAAATAACCATGCATGATCATAAGGATTTCATTATCTTCCACAAAGAGATGTCTTGGCCTCATTCAAAACTTCAGCGTCGCATTTTAATGAATTCTTGTTTTTTCATATGTGGAATATTGTAGTTATTATCTCCCAAAATTTTCATCACCTCAACCATGCATGACTGTAATGTTAAAAAAATGTTGTTTAATTCTTCAGTTGGGAATATGTCATAAGCCTTCTCTACAGCAGAAAAGAATTCATCAATTGTATCTGGAGCCTCTCGGTGATGACATGAATCAATAGCTCTCAAAAAACCAAGGTCCAAAACTGTAACGACCACGAACTTTTCCCTACAGGCCTTGCGCCCAAGGGCTATTTCGTGCGCCATTAACTTACGTACTGTCTGTTAGGGGTTTCATCCCAAACTGAATTTCTTTCGCGTCCCCAGCGATTCGAATCCTTGACCTCCTCCCATAAGGAGAACTTAAGTGGAATGCTGGTACCAATTTAGCAACTGGCCCAATTGGTACAAGCATTCCATTTAAGTTCTCCTTAATGGGAGGTCAAGAGTTCGAATCGCTGGGGACGTGAAAGAAATCCAATTTGGATCCCAACCTCCAGTGGACAGTACGTAAGTTAATGGCGCACGGAATAGCCCCTGGGCGAAAGGTCTGTAGGGGAAAGTCCGTGGTCGTTACAAAAAAACGTGCATTTTTTTGTAACGACCACGGACTTTCTCCTACAGGCCTTTCGCCCAGGGGCTATTCCGTGCGCCATTAACTTACGTACTATCCATTGGAGGTTTCATCCCAAGCTGGATTTCTTTCGCGTCCCCAAAGATTCGAACCCTTGACCTCCCATTAAAGGGAACTTAAGTAGAATGCTGGTACCAATTGGGTCTCCCAATTGGTACCAGCATTCTACTTAAGTTCCCCTTAATGGGAGGTCAAGGGTTCGAATCGCTGGGGATGCGAAAGAAATCCAGTTTGGAGCCCAACCTCCAGTGGACAGTACGTAAGTTAATGGCGCACGGAATAGTCCCTGGACGAAAGGCCTGTAGGAGAAAGTCCGTGGTCGTTACAAAAAACTTGCCCAATTGGTACCAGCATTCTCCATAAGTTCTCCTTAATGGGAGGTCAATGGTTCGAATCGCTGGGGACGCGAAAGAAATCCAGTTTAGATCCCAACCTCCAATGGACAGCACGTAAGCTAACGACGCACGGAATAGTCCCTGGGCAAAAGGCCTGTAGGAAAAAATCCGTGGTCGTTACAAAAACATTCATATCGGGACTATTAACGAGCTGACAACATAAACGAATGTCAAATCCATCTTCTCTCGCAGCTGCTACAAACTCAACATCATTAATATCTAAATGTGGCTTTGTATTATCCTGTTGAACAAAGATGGTTTTATAACTAGAACATGGCCATTTTTCTTTGATTGAAGGTGATAAGTGTATTTGTTCACTTATTAGGACTAAAAGATTAAGCTTATGTCCCGTTATTATATAGAATTTATACTTAATTTAGGGTATTTTACCTTCTATTTCAGTTTTGGACCCGTTTAATAGCAAGTAGAGAAGAATGGATGAAAATAGTAATAAATTGAAAGATGTTCAGAAGTACGAGAATTAAGTTTCACTCAATTGAAACTTAAAGGACCACGTTGGAGGTTATTGAAAGTTTTGAGGACTAAAAAAGATAAAATCCAAAGTTGGAGAAATAAAAAGGCACAAATTTGAAAAAGTTAAGCTGGGCGACCGCCCAAAACCAATTTCCAGTAGCAAAAACTTAAAATGTTGCCAGGGCACCAGTAATGAAGTGAAAATCTAGTGATTGGGACTAGCAGGAAGAACATTCAGTACAACATAAGATAGAGCTGGCAGAGAAAGCGAGCTTCAGCAAGCAGCAAGTGGAACTGTCTTGTCTGAAAGTCCAAATGCCCCTTGATTGAGTTGGATGGACTTTCGCTAATTGAATCCATCCACAAACCTAGACTCCGGTAACCTTTGTTACCAAAACAAAGCAACATCTTTAGATCAGGACTTGCCACATTTTTTCCGGGTGATTGATCTGATTGGTTTGGCAACAATGCCTTCTTATTTCTACTGCAACTTCCGGTTGTACGTTACAAGTCCATCTCATCACCCCATAAATTTGGTACTAGATCAAGGATTGGAAGATCTCGATCTTTGAATTTCCATTATAGCACGTGTGTGGCCCAGCCCATAAGGGTCATGCGGACTTGAATGGATCAGATCATAAAATGCTGATGTAGCATCTTTCTCCAGCTCTCGCAAGAATTGTATGGGAGTCGTCTTCGGAGGGACTTAGACTGAAATGGTCTCGTAAAGCTGGTCACTGGATGGTGTAATATCAACTCCTAAGTACGAGAAGGAGAGAGGAGAAGGGAAATCCAATCCCCCCGTTATTCGTACCTAAGTAAAGTATGTTGTCACTTAAACTATCGAAAGCAATCGCCCAATGTAAAAAGTGCATAATCGGATTTTGTTACCTTTTTGAGTTCGACTTCAATTGGGAAACCTTTTGGGACACGATTTTAATGATTGTTTGGGATCTTTTGGGACACAATGAGGATACTATATATATGAGTTATTAACTCATAATTGAAGAGTCGAATTATTGAGATAATTCAAGAAGAGAAACAAGAAACGAAGATTGAACGAATATCAAGATCCACTCTTTCAAGATTTCTTCCTATTCGAGTGATGGCTTTTATATTTTCTTTTTGTTTTCTTCTTATTAGTATGTTAGACTAGATTATTTTGTTCTAATATCATGATGAAACTTATATCATGAACCTTTAGTTCTTTGAACATAGTTTTCTATATTCAAGCATGTTTTTAATTTTGAATAATTGATATTGATTTCTTTTTCTCTATAACTATATGCGCAATGGTTATATGAGCTTTGTGACTTATTTTACCATCGAGAGATAGAAAATAAGTTAAACATAATATCAATTGTCGTAGAGTCCGATAAAGGATAGAGATATACCGCTATGCTTGACGCAGTCTTTAAGTATTCACAAATTTTAATGCATTCTTGTATATTCGCATCCATCATAGAGATGTATCGAATCACATATATGGATATGTTTAATTTTATTCGAGAGATATTGTTAAACAAATTAAGAATATTGATCTTCATAATTAATTTGTATTATTAAATTCAACATTTCGGTTTAAAAGGGATTAGTATAAGTGGATTCGAGATTCTAGTATACTTTTCTATCTCATATTCAAAGTAATTCGACATAAACACAATATTTTATTTGTTTAAATTATAATTAGTTAATTATTTTTAGTTAAAATTTTAATTAGTTCTTAATCACCAAAACTTTAAAAGTTAATTCGATTCGGTTAATGTTAATTTAATTTTGTTGAACTATCTAAATTCATGTATGTACGATAATTAGACTCTAAATCTACTTACACTTGCGGTACAAAATAAATTGCTAACAAAAGGCAACACATTTTCGATTAAACATGATCGAATAACTTCTTTAGTAATCGACAAGATTGGTTTTGTCTCCAAAGTCCCAGCTATATGGTTTTTGCTACGCTGCTTGGCTGCTTCCTTAAACACAAATGGCCATATTCCAATTTTTCCATTGAATTTCTTATTTGAAGTGGCATCGAATCGTGGATGAGCAATGGCGGCCAAAAACATTATCTTTGTAATAAATCTTTTACTTTTGCATGTACGAAAAGGCTCCGTTTCATCCGGATGGAGATAATACTTTTGCGACGTCATAGACATATAAAACAATTTTTATCAATATGAATTTGATTGTGCATGCTAATAAATGAAGGTTTAGATGCAATTGTACCATTGTCGATCTTTGACAAGCAAAACTCTAACCTCATTTTCTTGTTGTCATCCGACAAATATGGTTTCACAGTATTTGAATGCGCCCGAATACATCCTTCTTTGATTCTCCTATGTACGGTTGAATTTGATCCGACCAAAGCCTTTGATAAAGATCGTATATTTGTTCGACAATGAACAGGGATATGTTTCATCCGTTCTAAATCTAATTCGACTCTCTTACGAACAACCCTTTTCACAAGCTTTAAAGAAAAATCTAGTATGTCACCAATTGCAGTGCTAGAACATTTTGCGTCATTGATCTTCTAGATATAGAAAAAGAATTGGCTACTTTTCGAAAGGGCTCCTTTTGGTATCTTTCAATCACGCCTTTCTTCAAGTAGAATTTCAAAAACAGCTCTTCTTGTTTCATAGGTAAAATTTTTCTTTTTATTTGGATCGCGCATATTTTCCGGTGATGTGATAGTATTACCGATTGAGTTGACATCTTCCGAAAAAATTATTTATATTAATCTGAATATTTGGTGGTGAATGTAAATAGACATAATTGGGTGAGGAGATATTTTCAGGCAAAACATTCAAATCAATGGAAGTTGTATGTGAAGAAATATTCCTATTTTTACTTGTGATTAAATCTACCAATATGTCTATATTTATAAATGCCATCTGAAAATTTTGAAACAAAGCTGGCGGGTATATGCAAATTGTTTGAAGGGAAATTGGGACAAATGGTCTTTAACCTTTGTACTCATTGTGCAAATGGTTCCCAACCTTTGTTTTTTGGCGCAGTAGTCCATAACCTATGTATTTTGGTGCGCAATTAGTCCTTATTTGATAAAAAGACAAATATACCTTTATTTTTATTTAGAAAAATTTTCAATTGGTTTCCTAACCTTTGCAAAAAGTACAAATGTGTCCGATATTTTTATTTTTTATAAAAAAAATAAAAAGAAACTAACAAATTGATAATATACTAAATTATTTTGTATATTTTACAAACTATTATAAAATAACTAAAATTTAAGCTCATAGTTATTAACAAACGTGTTAATTAAAATTAGTTTTTTATTATTAAGTAATCATTAAAATTTAAAATTTAATTTTATCATTACAACATAAAAAGAAAAATAACTTTTTCACAAACTTAATACTCAAATATTATTATTTCATTGAGCTATTCGTTTATTAACTACAAATATTATAGCTCAAATTGTATTCTTCATATTTTAATTTATCTTTTATTATCGTTCAAAAATAAAGAACACAAAATGTGTAAATTAATTTTTGTTAGTATTTTATGTTAAAAAAACATAATAAGATTGGTTCAATATCATAAAATTATATACGTTATTTTGTTATTTATTTAACTTAATTTTTATTCAAATTTTTCACATCACATAATAATTACATATACTTAAAGTGCAATAATTTTATATTTTTCTCTTATGAAAAATTTAATTGACACGACTATAGTGATATATTTAATATGCTAAATTAAATATTGTTTAATAAATGTATTAGACTTATATGTACATTTTACAAATGTTAGAAATTTAATTGCAATTTTTATACTAAAATTAAGGGTATTTTTATCTTTTTTATCAAACAAAGACCAATTGCGCACTTAAATAAATAGATTAGGGATCATTCTACTAAAAATGAAAAGTTAGGGGACCATTTTCACACTATTGGCATATATTAGGAACTATTTGCGCCAATTTTCCTTGTTTGAATTGCTTCCAAGTTTGCCAATTTTGAATCTACCCAATTTTTAAACTTTAATTGTTGGTTAAAAATTTTGACTTTTCAATCATGTTTGTCAATTTTGTTGCTTTTCATTTCTACACACGCACGGATTATGGTAGCATTACGCTAGTTTCAATAACAAAGTCAGCAATTGATTTTATTTTTATTTCAATATAATGCAATTTCAATTTCATTTGTATTCAAATTATAATTTAATGAGTATTTAAATTTATTAGATTTATGAATGACTAATATTAAATGGGGGTATAATAGGAAAATTGTGTGAAAAATTTATAATTTCAATTACATTAAATGAGATTTTTAATCTGTGCGAAAAAAGAAATGAGCATATCTTTGTAGGATGGAGAAAATATGATATAAAAGCTATATATTGAAGTGATTGGAATATATTTGGCGGTATACATTTGTTTGGATGTGTCAAGTTTATGTAATATGTATGAGTTTCTTTCACTATGTTTAAATGTAATATTACAATGTATGTAGTTTTATTTGTTTATGTGGAAATTTATAGTTACTGAAAGAAGAAGGCCCAAAATTTAGCTTTAAACGTTTGTGTGCGCAAAACATTCTTATCATTTGCTGTTTTTTACGAAAAGCATCCCCTTGTTTAGATTTATTTACGCAAATTAATATTTTTATTAATTTTAATGAGAAATGTTAATGGATATAGACGACATAGAACTTTTTTTTGCAAAGAAATGTTTATTTAGGATCTCGTATACTAAAATCTAAATGATAGAGACGTTTTGCATAATGCGAGCAAAAGAAATCGACAAAATATGCAAATTATCCTTAAAAATAAGTGAGTTGGGACCAACATGCTATCGGGAGCATAGTTTAAGGGCTAACAGTGCAACGTTCGCTGTCAATAATAATAATTGACCACCACCGGCCCACCGCACACAATACTTTATTACTTTATCCAGTATATTACTTAGGATAGAAGTTATTCTCGACGCGCATTTGCAGTTACGGCACTTTCTCATAGCCCAATTACGTAAATCCCTAGTGGTTGGCTCCCCTATAAGAACCTACTTCGCTTGTCAATTTCAATTTTCAAACCACTTTACAGTATAAGAATCCCTTAACCCGAAAAGCAGCCTCAAGAGACAAAATTATGAGTTACTACAATCAGAATCAGCCACCAGTTGGTGTTCCTCCCCCTCAAGGCAAGTTTATAAACTCCCTTAATTACACTTTTCCTGTGTTGATTTTAAATGCTTTAATGGAAATTTGAGTTATATGTTTTTAATTTTTTAAAAAACAATTATTAGGTTATCCACCGGAAGGTTACCCGAAGGACGCATACCCGCCACAGGGGTACCCACCGCAAGGTTACCCACCACAAGGTTACCCACAAGGCTATCCTCCGCAATACGGTGCGCCGCCGCCGCCGCAGCAGCAAAAATCCAGCGGTGGTTTCTTGCAAGGCTGGTATGCACAAATTTCAATCTCTCTATTAATTCTTGTTGTATTTACTATTTATAGGTGTATGTATCCGCGATTCAATGGGGGAAATTGGAATTAGGATTATAGATCTGATGGATCTGGGTTTGATGATCATTATATGTGGTTATTGATTCCGTGAGTTGGTGGCGAGTCAACTCGGTTACCGACTCGGTAGAATTGTGTTAACCGTACGCCGGGTTAATTGGGAATTTTGGTTTCCTTCAATTGTGATGGATTTTGTCATGAGATAAAAAAAGTTGGGAACCCATGATTTAAAAAATAAGACATCTCCAAAATAAACTCTTTAAACATATATTACTTTTTAATTTAAAGAGTAACGCTTAAAATTTTGTTCCAATAGACTTTCTATTTAACATTTTAATTTAGAGAGTGTGTTTGGTCTACATTTGGAGAGCCAAACTCGATCTATATTATTAAATATATTTCAATTGAAATAGTATTAATTTTCAATATTTGATAGGTTGATTTTAATTAAATAATATATACAAATGAGGAAGGAAATATATGATAAAATAAAGAGTATATAAATAAAGTGGATATTGGAATATTTAAAAAAAAAATTACTTTTTAAATTTAATTATGATCTTTAAAATGTTAAATATGTTCTTTAAGCTATTGTATATGCTCTTAGAATATTTTGAACCAACACCAAATTCGGTGTTGATTGGTCTCCAATCCAGCACAAAAAAGTTATACCAAATTTGGTGGGAGGAATAATATCACACCAACCCAAAATTGGTGAAACACTATTCATTTACACCAAATTTGGTGTAATTTCATTTTGTCCTTTTTGCCCTTCATTTTTAGTTAGAACAAATTCTAATTCTTTTTATATTCATTTTTATATTTTTTATTACTTTATAATTTAATTAATTTATACTTCTCTTAATTTAATTATTATTTTTATTAACATTTATAATAAATTGCCATAAAGTTATATATAATAATTACTAAATACACTAAAATAAAATTACTTATTAAAGTGTAATGTTTTTTTAATTTATTAATAAATGCAATATTTTATAACATCTCCAATGCATTCAATAGATGGTGGCTGACTTGGCAATTAAATAGATGAATTTCTAGATTATGTGGAATAAATAGACGTCAAGTCTAAAAATTCTCTCCAATTGGTTCCTTCTATTCAATAATGTTGATTATGTGGTATTTATTTTTTTAAATTAAAAAATAATAAAATTAATCTACCTAATAGAATTTTAAAAAATTAAGTCAAAAATTAGAAAAATTATTGACTTATCCAATCTCACAGAACGTCTAGATGTAGAAAGAATACTTCACATTTTCTATTTTTCTGGTGTCATGTCAGCCTTACATAGTGTTTTACATAGTGCATTGGAGAAGTATTTTTAATAGACATTGTTTATTTGTTGATGTGATACATGTTTTTTTCCAATCTATTGAGTGCATTGGAGATGCTCAGTAAATTTAATTCAATTTTTTATTTAGTAATTTAAGTATTAATATAATAAGTGATTAAATAAATTTTAAAATAAATTAATGGTTGAGAATTAAGAAAATAAGGAAATATTAAACATTTGCAATAAATTTAGTATAGAGGTTGGAGTTGATTTTTAACATAGTGTGAAAATTATACCAAATTTAGTACTTGTTTGGTGTAGTTTAAAAGTAGTTTTTTTAGGATACTTTGAAAAAAATTGTGAAATTTATGATTGAAAAGTTAATAAAATATGTGGATATGTGGTTGAAAATAATTTTTTTGTGTAAAACTTGCATCAAATTTGGTGCAATGGTTGGCGATGGCCTTACTATTAGATTATAAGGGTATTTTTGTCTATTTTGTAGTTGGGATAAATTATTTTTTTATTTCATATATGTCATTGTACTTTTCTTTCCTATTTTCCAATTGGACAAGGGCATTTACATAAAGGAAAACTTTGTAGCTGGAATCCCTAACTTATTAAAGACGTAGCACGTAGGTCCCCAACTTAAACTTAATATCTTGCAGCTTCAGTTCCCAACCTTTCATCTTAGTAATATTTGGGTCCCCAATTGATGGTTTACCCCCCTAACTTATTAAAGACGTAGCACGTAGGTCCCCAACTTAAACTTAATATCTTGCAGCTTCAGTTTCCAACCTTTCATCTTAGTAATATTTGGGTCCCCAATTGATGGTTTACCCTTTTTGTGCATTGGGGACTTGAGTGCAACAAAAATTAAAGATTGGGGACTGAATTCACTAAAAGAATAGGTTGAGGACCTAGTTGCTATATTACATTAAGTTGAGGAAATTCCTGAATTTTGTTGTATAAGATGATTAAAGGGTCAAACAAGTTCAATTATTAGTTTTTTTATAATAACTTTTTAAATTAATATTTAATATTTTAAATTTTGGTAGTAGATTAATAGGTATATTTGTCATGTTATAATTTTTTGTCTCCTTTTACTAGTCAAGTTTACTGAATTTTTTAACACAGGTTTGATAGATCTACAAACATTCACTAAACATTTTGCAAGAAGTCGACCATGTGAATCTATTTTTGTAATCATGTTCTGTTCACTACTTTATTTACTCGAAGGATTAATGCTAATGTAAATTTTTGGAGACGTATTGATATTACCTTTTTTTTTTTTTTTAATTAAATGCAGTTTGGCTGCCCTGTGCTGCTGCTGTCTCCTGGAAGAGTGCTTTTAAGAAGTTCTGGAGAGGGATTTACAATTAGAATCTGTGTATTATCTATTGTTATGTAAATTTCGAGAGATTTGCTGCATAAAGAGATATTATCTAGTGTTGAAGTTGGTAATGGCTTGTGATTAGATACTTTTATGACTGGATACTTTTGGGATTTCTTGTAGACTTGTTAATTTTTGACGATTGTTTGTTTCTTTTTTTATTTTTTTTTATTTTTTTTAACTATATTTTGGTGTGTTAACAATATGTTTGTGGTGCTGAAATTATTTTTTAAGTGCTTATAAATTTTGGATCAGACGTAAAGTGTGGATAATAAGTGTGAAATAAGTAGTGGGTCGTACAAAATTTGTGGATGAAAATATGTTTAATCAATTTCACCAGTTTAAAATATAATTTAAAAAGAGGCAAACAAGTATTCAGAGTATGTTTGTCAGTGTTTACAAGTACTTATATATCAAATATTATTTTTATCTACACATTTTGTAAGATTTACAATATTTATTTATTTTTTATCTATACATTTAGTAGAATTCACTTATTATGATCTACAATTTTTTTTTAACAAAATATACTTTTATTATGTTACTAGTTATTTTCGACTTCTTGAATAGAGATCTTAATAGTTTCTTAAGAAAGAATACATATTTATTGTACTTAGAGTTGTCTAATGGGTTGGGTTGGGTTGTGTTGGGTTTGGTCGGCATGGCTGTCAGAGCAGGGTCACACTTAATTTGGACCGGGCCAGTCTAGCCTAATTTTGTGTGTGACAATAATATGCTCAGCCCAGTCCAACCCAGCTTATTGGCCAAATCGGTCTTAATTTATTTTTGGGTAAATTCAAGACCAGTCACTGTTTTGTCACTTGTGGGCTCAAAAGTCATATGGTTAAAACTTAATTCAATTAAAGTCACATTTTAGAGCTAAAAGACCAACATACCCTTAATTGTAAAAAAACGCTAATTGTGATACTGTTTTGTATGATATCTATGATACTGTTTTATTTAGATAATGTACATTAGTATATTTATACCATGCTTTTATAGAGGAATGATCTACTCTCCATAGTGGGGAGTAGTTATAATTCCCACTGGACACGTGTCCAGTGAGAGTTATAACTCTGCTTTTATATTTGATACTATTTTATTATGACAATGTTTAAACCTATGATTTTGTACTACTAATGGAATATTTTAAGAAGAGTATCATTACTTCAATCATTAAAATATTTTGTACTTAGTTTTATATATGATATTGTTTTGTTTATGATACTGTTTTATATAGATAATGTGTTATGTCACACTTATACTATGCTTTTATCTTTGATATTGTTTTATTATGATAATGTTTCAAAATGTGATACTGTTTTAATTTATGATAATGTTATTGAATGCAAACATTATCAATGATCTTATACTACTAATGTAACATTTCAAGAACAATATAATTACTTCAACTAATAAAACATCTATGATACTGTTTTAATCTATGATAATGTTATTGAATTCAAACAGTATCAATGGTCTTGTACGATTAATGGAGCATATTAAGAATAATATAATTACTTCAACCAGTAAAACAGATCTATGATATTGTTTTATTTAGATAAAATGATATGGTATACTTATACTATGTTTTTATCTTTGATACTATTTTATTATGATACTATATTAATCTATGATACTGTTATTTTATTAAGTTGTAGTTTGTGTATGTGATACTGTTTTATTAGGATATTTTTATGTATGATACTAATATATTAAGATACATTTATCCGTGTTACTGTTTTAGCATGTATGATATTGTTTTGACAAAAAAATTAAAGATTGCCATTTTAAGCTAAAGAGACGATTTCAAACTGCTAAAATTCATCGTACACAATCGCAAAGCGACTGGTTTTGACTGACTTGTCGAAACCATTCCAAAAGCATATTATAATAAAAATTCTAAGCACGTATGCGAATTCTATACCATTTCTGTTATGATAATATTTTGTGATACTGTTTTGTATAATACAGTATCAAACAACACAATATGACTAAATATTAGATAGTGGAACATTCAAGCTCCTATTTACAGCAATTAGATGGTGGAGCATTCAAGCTCTTATTTATATAAGATGGTGAAGTATTCAAGCTCATATTTACAGCATTCAAGCCCTCCTAGAAATTCAAGTTCCTATTTACATAAGATGGTAGAGCATTCAAGCCCCCATAAATTCTAACTCCTATTTACATCAGATGATGGAGCATTCAAGTTCCTATTTACATTAGATAATGGAGCATTCAAGTTCCTATTTACAACATTTGATCTTGCTTCAACATATTGTGAGTCTCACAAAAATTCCAACTCTCACATTTCTTGACATTTCTATTTCATACCAAAATTTTCCTGTTTCTCCTACCTATAACATTTTTCTGGTTCTACCTTTTTAATTATAACCTTAAATTGCATACCTGTTAAAAAGGCAGGGATAAAAGAGTGAAGTAGACAACTAAGAGTCAAACTCATAAACCTAAACTTACAGTGCCAGAACTTCAGCCACAATGTGAATGACATTCATATCTTCTGTGAAACTCTAACTAATATAACAATGAAAGCTATATGTTTCCAGTTACTCTCAGACATCATCAAAATGGAAAACCAATGGAAAACCAGAAAGAGCTTACTCGTCATTCTTCAAAAATATTGTTTAATATTTGCATGATTAATTCAGAAGACTTTCAAACTACACAAAGCCACAAATGATATATATATATATATATATATATATATCCTTACAATAATATAAGAGCCTTAAATTTTTTACTGTTCACATTTTCGTCCTACACGCCGTCGTTTTTGAACTTCTTTTTACAACTATAACGACACCGTTTTCACAATAAAGTCAGCCACAATTTTTTACTTCGTCCAACATTTCACCCAAAAACATATCTTCTCTCTCTCTCAATCAAAGCTGAGATCAACCCTGCAATTGGAATTGCAGAGAACACCACTCTGATTAATAAATGAAATCAATTAAAGCTCAGACTTTTTAAAAAATACAGTAAGAAGAATGAATCAATAACCAAAAATTAAAACTTTTTCCATGCTTCAATCATTTATACATACACCAGATGTACAAGCAAAATTACATACATATGCATGCATAAACACAGAAGCTGAGAATAGAACTCACGGGAGAAATTGGAAAAACGATTCAAATTTGCAACAGTGCGTCTCTCTGTATATATATGTGTGTGTGTATATGTATGATTTATACTAATAATCTGTTTGGTTTATTAATAAAATTTATCTGTCCAATAATGTCTACAAAATATTTTAACTTATCCTGGTAATGAGTATCTCGGCAACCATTTTTGGTTGTCGAGCAACTCGGCAACCAGCTTGGTCTTGGTTGCCAAGCAATTTGGCAACCATCATTGGTTGTTAACATGTTTCATATTTTCTAAACTTGAACAACAATTTTAAGATCAAAGAACTGGACCTAAAAATTGTAATAACTCTCAAAGGATATGAAAATCATACGGGAAGCTGAGCCAAATATATATTCCTCAGCCACCAGTATACAAAATGAGTGTTTATTCATTTTACTACATAGTTGCCGAGATTACTCTAAGAGAAAAAAAAAAAAAAATTTAACTACAACTGGTTGCCGAGATTGCTCGGCAACCAAAGACTCGGCAACCATATTTGGTTGCCGAGCAACCTCGGCAACCATTCTTTGGTTGCCGAGCAACCTCGGCAACCAGTTGTTGGAGAGGTAGAGGGAGATTTGATTGAGGAGGAAATGGAAGGTATGCATGAAGAACCTGAGCCTCAGGAAGACAGCTTTTGAGAGATGATCCTCTGCATCTTTCTTATATTCTGGAAACACATCCAATATGTTTCCTCTCAAATACTCATAAGTTGCTCTTTGCATTGGCGATTTCCTCTTCTCTGCAACATTAATAAATAAATAAATCGATGCACATAAACACATTTAACAGCAAATAATCGTTTAATACTTAAAAAAAAAAAAAGTAAAATACTTGATTGCCGAGCCATCTCGGCAATCAATTATCTATGCATTTACACCAAAAAGAAAAAAACACAAACTTAATGTTTTTAACTTACAGCTTTTGAGAGATGATCCTCTGCATCTTTCTTATATTCTGGAAACACATCCAATATGTTTCCTCTCAAATACTCATAAGTTGCTCTTTGCATTGGCGATTTCCTCTTCTCTGCAACATTAATAAATAAATAAATCGATGCACATAAACACATTTAACAGCAAATAATCGTTTAATACTTTAAAAAAAAAAAAGTAAAATACTTGATTGCCGAGATGGCTCGACAATCAAGTATGTGTGAGAAGATGATTCCCAGCTGTTTCCCTATTCTATTTGTGGAGATGAAATTAATGCTTTTGCATTTAAAATCTATTCATAGTGTCAGTTAAGGCAAATTTGACCCAATCTTGAAAATGGCACACACTTCTATCTTTTAATGGATTTTCAACGTTTCGGTTTTTCAAGAAATAGATTGCTACACTTGGTTTATCAAACACTGATCATTTGACATTCAGTGGGCTAGATAGTCCATTGAGTTCAGTTTATCATTTTAATGTTGGTGTTCGTTTTATGCGTTCGACGTGGATAATTCAAAACCAGATCTTCATCTTGGTCATTGACAATCTATTTCTAGGTTTAGTGCACGCGGAGGTTAGTATATACACATATCTGATTATTAATGGAACACTTGGTGCCCAACATTTGCTTATCAAAATCTCGGCAATCAATTGATTGCCGAGATGGCACAATTAAAAAAAAAAAGAAAAAAAAAAAAAAAAAAATAGGTGCCCGGCTCGGCAATCAATTGATTGCTAAATGATATTTTTTTTTTGTTTTTTTTTTTTTGTTTTTAAAAGAATAATTGCACAAAAGGTCCCTATTGTTTTAAAATAGTTGGAATATGCCATCAAGCATGCAAGTGTTTCATTTTTAAATTTTACTTTTGAGCAAGCTACTTACATTAAAATAAATAAGTAGATTTTAATATAAATAATTTGATAATAAATATGCATGTTACTTATTTTGTTTATATGTTTAACGATTTCCATATATTATCCTAAATGTATGTTCACCAAATTACGCTTAATTAGAGAAACATTATTCAATTAGAGTGGTGCAGTATGAGCAATGCCATATTATATATATTCAATGAAATTGGAATACATTTTTATTAATTGAATAATATAGCATAGACCTAATAGTAATATAAACTAATTATCACTTGAAGTACTATTATTGAGCTTAACACACACGTTTCAAAAATATGAGGCATATTAATTAAAGTAATTAATTTTCTCAACTAAATCATCAATAAAATTTATCTGTCCAATAATGTCTACAAAACATTTTAATAATACAGTCTTTTTTCTTGTCCTTTCATGCAGTATCCACTTAACCTCTCGACAATCAAATTGCCGAGATTGATGTAATGTGACATATGATAGAAAGGCTATAGTTATCAACGGGCAAATAAGAATTCTCATTTCTGGTTCCATACATTACCCCGGCAATGTACTGTGCATAATATTAATTTTTTTTTTTCATTGCCGAGATTCCTCGGCAATGCACTGTTCATCAAAAAAAAAAAATTGGGTTCATTGCCGAGATTCCTCGGCAATGCACTGTTTATTAAATTTTGTTTTTTCATTGCCGAAATTCCTCGGCAATGCATGTCCTTAAAATTTTGTTTAAACCCACAAACAGAAAGGAAACTATGTACTGCAAATTGCTTGTTTCCATAAAATAATGAAGTTTGATTAATAATAATGCCTTTTATTGTCCCTTTCTCTCTCTATATCTCTCCCTATATATATTTATATGTATGTATACGTGTATAATCATTATCTACCCCATTTGTCAAATTTTGGGATTTCATAAGTGGTTTTGGTTGCCTACTTTTATATTCAAAGTGAAGAAATTGGATGGGTTTTCCACTGATTATGAATAATTCTTGATTATTGACTATCAAACTCGGCAACCAAATTCAAACTCGGCAACCATAATTTGGTTGCCGAGCTGCCTCGGCAATCCAATTTTTATTTTTATTTTTTGTAATTTTTTTTTTTTGTTTTTGTCAATTTAACATTTTAATTTCAAAATTTTTTTTATACATTTTAGATTCACCATTTTAATTTTAATTTTATTTTAAAAATCATTGTATAAATAATTTTAAAACTGCATTTTTTACATACGTGCAAATTTGAATATTAAAACTCCATTCAAGAATTTCAAGTAACTGTAAAATCTTGGTGGCAAATTGGGTGTTTTTATTTTTTTTACACTTTTTCATTCAATTTTCTTATTATTTTTTTTTATTTTATCTTAAGCAAATAAGCAAATTGAATGTTTTTATTTTTTATAATGTTGCCACATTAAAAAAAAAAAAGCGTGAACACTAAAATTCTCGGCAATGAATTGTTCATTGCAGAGCAACTCATCTTTATTTTACTGTTCACCAATTTTTTTGTAAGCCCATTTTCTTTTGACACATTTAGAAAAAAAAAAAAATATTACAGTTGCCGAGCCATCTCGGCAATCAATCGGCAATCAATTGGCAAATTGCCAATTGATTGCCCAGCCATGGCAATCAATTGATTGCCATGTAAATCCAAAAGATTTTTTTTTTTTTTTTTTTTTTGGCAATCATGTAAATCAAATTTTTTTTTTTTTTTTTTAAATAAGGAATAATTGCACAAAAGATCCCTATTGTTATATACTCACAACCTAAAAAAAATTCTTTCAATTTTTTTTCTTATACACTTAATTTTCATTTAATTTTTTACTAATCTTGTTTATTTATTTTACCTTTTCATTCAATTTTTTTATTAATCTTTTTTTTATCTTAAGCAAATAAGCAAATTGAATGTTTTTATTTTTTATAATGTTGCCACATTAAAAAAAAAAAAAACGTCAAGAACATAAATAGCAAGTGAGTTGCAGAGAAACATACACTTGGTCGAAAACAATTAATTATGAAACCTTTTATTCTCAAAATGATCAGTGAAATATGTTTATATTAGTTGACCTCCAAAAAAATAACACAAAATGTGTGTTTATATTATTGTTGTTTTTAACAATAGAAAAAAAAAATACAAAGGACTATGGTTGCCGAGATATGGTTGCCGAGATTCTCGGCAACCGTAAATGGTTGCCGAGATTCTCAGTTTATATTATTGGTAATTGTATTCTTTTGTAATTTTTTTTTTATTTTGTATTGTTAAAAACAACAACGGAAATGTTGATTTTCAAAAGTTTTATTACCTTGAAGAAAGTTATTTTTATCTTAATTAATCATATTCATTGTGCTTTTATATTAGAAAGAAGTAGGTATTGCTATGTACAAATGCAAGTATGTAAAAAATGTAAAATGCAGTGAAAAGTTTTAGAATTATTTATACAATCATTTTTAAAATAAAGTAAAAATAAAAATGGTTAATGTAACATGCATAAAAAAAATTTGAAATTAAAATGTTTATTTGACAAAAAAAAAAAATCTTGTTGAGTGAAAAAAATTGGAAAAAGACAAATGAGATGTGTTAATTAAAAAAAAAGAAAAAAAAAAAAAAATTTCCTGTGAACAGTTGCCGAGGAATCTCGGCAATGAACAATTGTTCATTGCCGAGACATCTCGGCAGTGAACTGTTCACAATTGAAATTTTTTTTTTTTTTTTTTTTAAAGTTTGCCACATTATTAAAAAAAAAAAAAAAATTCCATTGCCGAGACATCTCGGCAGTGAACTGTTCACAATTGAATTTTTTTTTTTTTTTTTTTAAGGTTGCCACATTATTTATAAAAAAAAAAAAAAAAAAAAATTTCAATTGTGAACAGTTCACTGCCGAGATGGCTCGGCAATGAAATTCATTGCCGAGACATCTCGGCAATGAATTCAACTGTTCATGAATAGTATTTTACTGTTCATTAACAGTATTTTACTATTCAATTTTTTTTTTTTTTTTATAAAAGGAATAATTGCATGAAAGGTCCCTATTGTTTTAAAATTGTTCGAATATGCCCACAAACTAAAAAAAAATTCTTTAATTTTTTTTTTTTTTTACACTTAATTTTCATTCAATTTTTTGCTAATCTTATTTTTTTTATTTTACCTTTTACAAATTATTCTAAATAAATGCTATTATTTTTCTCATTTTTACTGTTCATTCAATTTTTCACCAAATTTTTTTTTGGTTTGATGATATAAACAAATTGTACACAATTCTTTAATATTTAGCTTTTGAGTCATTAGTAAAAAAAATGAAAAAATTGTAGCTGAAAGTTTAGTCTAATTCAAATTCTTGGTGCAATTCAATAAAAATATAAAAATAGTCACTCTACCATATCTTAGTTATTTAATTTAGTATATAAAAAATAGCCTAAAAAATTGAAAGAAAGTTGGGATATTTATTGTTAAAAAGTGCCCAAAAGAGGATTCATACTGTGAAATCTTGGTGGCAAATTGAATGTTTTTATATTTTTTACACATTTTCATTCAATTTTTTTATTAATCTTTTTTATTTTATCTTAAGCAAATTGAATGTTTTTATTTTTTATAATGTTGCCACATTAAAAAAGAAAAAAAAAACCTTGAACAGTAAAATTCTCGACAATGAAATTTATTTTACTGTTCATCAATTTTTTTTTTAAACACATTTTCTTTTAAAAAAAAATTTAAAAAAAAAAAAAAGAAAGCACAATTGTGAACAGTAAAATACTGTTCACTGCCAAGACATCTTGACAATGAATTTCATGAACAGTATTTTACTGTTCTTTTTTGTTTTTTTTTTTAAGGAATAATTGCATGAAAGGTCCTTATTGTTTTAAAATCGTTCGGATATGCCCACAACCTAAACAAAAAAATTCTTTAATTTTTTTTTTTTTTGACAAAATTTTTTTTCTTTCATTTTTTTTTAACAATGAACATTGAACATTGACCTATTTTTAATTTTTATTTTATTTTAGGAATAATTGTATAAAAGGTTCGTATCGTTTCAACCTAAAACTTTTCACTACATTTTTCACAAACGTGCAACGCACGTGGCCAAAACTAGTATATATATATATATATATATCCTTACAATAATATAAGAGCCTTAAACTTTTTACTGTTCATTTTTTCGTCCTACACGCCGTCGTTTTACAACTTCTTTTTACAACTTTAATTTGTTTTATTTTCGGCTACTTTTGAGGCTTAGCAGACTTTTATTGACTATTGGAATTAGAATTCAAATTCAGATTCAGGAGTTCCGTCTTTTTACAACTTTAATTTTAATTTGTTTTATTCTCTGTTACTTTTCAAGCTTTGGAGCAGATTTTATTCACCATTAGAATTAGAATTCTAGAATAGAGTGGAGCTGAGTTTTGAAAGATTGGATCCTACAGTTAAGATTTTTAGACACTGTAAGTATTATTACAACAGTTAGAGATTCATTTGCCAACACCAGTATACAAAATGAGTGCGCATTCACGTAGAGAATACTTCATTTGACTACAATTTATCTATTGCTTTTAATAAGAGAAAAAAACGAAAAAAAAAAAAAAATTACCAATTCTCGGCAACCAAAACTGGTTGCCGAGCAATCTCGGCAACCAACTTGGTTGCCGGGTAATATATCTATATATATACGTAATATGTATATATATATATATATATATATATATATATATATATATATATATATTGTTAGGAGGAAAATCTGAATACCCAAGCTAGAAAATTGCAAGAGATACTGAAAGTGATCCTCATCTATTCTTATGCAATTTCTCAAAGGGTGAAGAAAAAAATTTGTTTCTATAACATTTTGAATTTTGAATATTTGCAATCATACTTACTATTTTGAGTGGTACTAACTGGATTCTTTCATTCCTTCATTACATTAATTACTGTTGTTTACTAGGGAAATAACAGCAATGAATTTTGAGCATATACCTTCTCTTATTTACTTGGTTGAGTAGCCTTTGTTTGTCCAAAACAGCATGTTGTGAAAATTGTCTTTTTTCGAACCTTTTTTCTTTCAGCCAGCTTAATCTTTGTAAATGTACCTGACTTTCAAAATTTATCATAAGATACTAATGGTTTCATGAAATGACAGGCCAAATATGCCATAAATCTCACTTTAGGCTTGTTCTCTTAAATTGTCCCCCGCAACGTTCAATCAGAGTTCTTATTGCAGGTGACAAAAATATACAATTTCAACCAGCTTGGTCTTGGTTGCCGATCAATTTGGCAACCATCATTGGTTGTTAACATGGTTGTAAATAGTTGGGATTTGGTAATGCAAATAGTATATAAAAAATAGCCCAAAAAATTTAAAGAAAGTTGGGATGTTTATTGTTAAAAAATGCCATTGAAGAATTTCAGGTAATGTATGGCAAATTGAGTGTTTTTATTTTTTTTACACATTTTCATTCAATTTTTTTATTAATCTTTTTTATTTTACTTTATTTTACTGTTCACCAATTTTTTTTAAGCCCATTTTCTTTGATACATTTGAAAAAAAAAAAAAAAAAATTTTTTTACAGTTGCCGAGCCATCTCGGCAATCAAATTGATTGCCGAGATGGCTCGGCAATCAATTGGCAAATTGATTGCCAGCCATGGCAATCAATTGATTGCCATGTGTAAATCCAATATTTTTTTTTTTTTAAAATAAGGAATAATTGCACAAAAGGTTCCTATTGTTTTAAAATCGTTGGGATATACCCACAACCTAAAAAAAAATTCTTTAATTTATTTTTCTTATTTTTTTTTCTTTTACACTTAATTTTCATTCAATTTTTTACTAATCTTGTTTTTTTATTTTACCTTTTACAAATTATTCTAAATAAAAGCTAAAAAATACCATTCAAGAATTTCAAAATCCGCACTGTGAAATCTTGGTGGCAAATATTTTTTTTATTGTTCACCAATTTTTTTTTAAGCCTATTTTCTTTGACACAATAAAATTTAAAAAAAATATAAAAAAGTGATTGCAGCCAGGTAAATAAAAAAAATAAAATTTAAAAGTGATTGCCGAGATGGCTCGGCAATCAATTGCTGATTGCCGAGCTATCTCGGCAATCACTTGATTGCCGAGGTGGCTCGGCAATCTTTTCTGTCCCACATTTCCTATAATTTGAGCTCCCAATGCAATTCTTATGAGATGAAAAGAATACCAAAATATATATTTATCCAGTTACACTCATTTTCCAGCAATTAATTTCATCTCTTACAGCATATCTGATGATGAAAGTTTATCATCAATTTTGAATCATATGTCACTTTCAAGTTTCATTAAATGCAGAGGTTGAAGGGTTTAAAGTAGGTTTTACAGCTGAAAATAGGTTGAATCATATGCGATGATGAAAGTTTATCATCAATTTTGAATCATATGTCACTTTCAAGTTTCATCAAATGCAGAGGTTGAAGGGTTTAAAATAGGTTTTAAGTGTGGGTTAAGGCATCAACTCCCAATAGACTGAGCTTCACTGATCCTGCAAAACTTGGCCTTTATTTTTTATTTTTCTTGCAAATTTTAAAGAAATAATCATTATGGCAAAACATCTTAAAACGAAAAACCCCACATTTTTTAACAAATGAGATCCATCAAAATGGTTCGTTTTGAGTTTTGTACTGAAGAGTAAAGCAAGTCATAAGTATGTTGCAGACTTGTCACCAGCCTTATCCTCCTATCATTGTCTGGTGTGGGTGAAGTCACAGAATAAAGAAGATATGAGAAGTATAATGAATGACACTGCCATAAAAACTAAACAGTATTATTTTAGCAATGCAATTTATAATGTTGCCACATTAAAAAAAAAAAAAAACTTGACCAGTACAATTCTTGGCAATGAATTGTTCATTGTCGAGCAACTGGGCCATGATCTTTATTTTATTGTTGACCAATTTTTTTTTAAGCCTATTTTCTTTGACACAATAAAATTTAAAATATATATATATATATATATATTAAAAAGTGATTGCAGCCAGGCAATCAAAAAAAAAAAAAAATTTAAAAATGATTGCCGAGATGGCTCGGCAATCAGCACTTGATTGCCGAGCCATCTCGGCAACCAATTCTATTGCTTTTAATAAGAGAAAAAACGAAAAAAAAAAAAAAAATTTACCAATTCTCGGCAATCAAAACTGGTTGCCGAGATTTGGTTGCCGGGTAATATATCTACATATATACGTAATATGTGTATATATATATATATATATATATATATATATATATATATATATATATATATATATATATATATATATATATATATTGTTAGTAGGAAAATCTGAATACCCAAGCCAGAAAATTGCAAGAGATACTGAAAGTGATCCTCATCTATTCTCATGCAATTTCTCAAAGGGTGAAGAAAAAAATTTGTTTCTATAACATTTTGAATTTTGAATATTTGCAATCAGACTTACTATTTTGAGTGGTACTAACTGGATTCTTTCATTCCTTCATTATATTAATTACTGTTGTTTACTAGGGAAATAACAGCAATGAATTTTGAGCATATACCTTCTCTTATTTACTTGGTTGAGTAACCTTTGTTTGTCCAAAACAGCATGTTGTGAAAATTGTCTTTTTTCGAACCTTTTTTCTTTCAGCCAGCTTAATCTTTGTAAATGTACCTGACTTTCAAAATTTATCATAAGATACTAATGGTTTCATGAAATGACAGGCCAAATATGCCATAAATCTCACTTTAGGCTTGTTCTCTTAAATTGTCCCCCGCAACGTTCAATCAGAGTTCTTATTGCAGGTGACAAAAATATACAATTTCAACCAGCTTGGTCTTGGTTGCCGATCAATTTGGCAACCATCATTGGTTGTTAACATGGTTGTAAATAGTTGGGATTTGGTAATGCAAATAGTATATAAAAAATAGCCCAAAAAATTTAAAGAAAGTTGGGATGTTTATTGTTAAAAAATGCCATTGAAGAATTTCAGGTAATGTATGGCAAATTGAGTGTTTTTATTTTTTTTACACATTTTCATTCAATTTTTTTATTAATCTTTTTTATTTTACTTTATTTTACTGTTCACCAATTTTTTTAAGCCCATTTTCTTTGATACATTTGGGAAAAAAAAAATAAAAAAAAATAAAATTTTACAGTTGCCGAGCCATCTCGGCAATCAAATTGATTGTCGAGCTGTCTCGGCAATCAATTGGCAGCTCGGCAATCAATTTGCCAATTGATTGCCAGCCATGGCAATCAATTGATTGCCATGTGTAAATCCAATATTTTTTTTTTTTAAATAAGTAATAATTGCACAAAAGGTCCTTATTGTTTTAAAATCGTTGGGATATACCTACAACCTAAAAAAAAATTCTTTAATTGATTTTTCTTATTTTTTTTTCTTTTACACTTAATTTTCATTCAATTTTTTACTAATCTTGTTTTTTTATTTTACCTTTTACAAATTATTCTAAATAAATGCTAAAAAATGCCATTCAAGAATTTCAAAATCCGCACTGTGAAATCTTGGTGACAAATTGAATGTTTTTATTTTTTTTACACATTTTCATTCAATTTTTTTATTAATTTTTTTTTATCTTAAGCAAATTGAATGTTTTTATTTTTTATAATGTTGCCACATTTAAAAAAAAAGAAAAAAAAACGTGAATAGTAAAATTCTCGGCAATGAATTGTTCATTGTCGAGCAACTAGGCAATGAACTTTATTGTACTGTTCACCAATTTTTTTTAAGCCCATTTTCTTTGACACAATAAAATTTTAAAAAAAATGAACAGTGTTCGGCAATCAAATTGATTGCCGAGCAATCTCGACAATCAATGTGATGAACAGTAATTTACTGTTCATGAACAGTATTTCACTGTTTTCTCTCTTTTTTTTAAGGAATAATTGCACAAAAGTTTTAAAATCGTTGGAATATGCCCACAACCTAAAAAAAAAATCTTTAATTTTTTTTCTTTTATACTTATTTCATTCAATTTCACACAAAATGTATGTTTATATTATTGTTGTTTTTAACAATAGAAAAAAAATACAAAGGAGTATGGTTGCCGAGATTCTCAGCAACCGTAAATCGTTGCCGAGATTCTTAGTTTATATTATTGGTAATTGTATTCTTTTGTAATTTTTTTTTATTTTGTATTGTTAAAAACAACAACTGGAAATGTTGATTTTCAAAAGTTTTATTACCTTGAAGAAAGTTATTTTTATCTTAATTAATCATATTCGCTTTTATATTAGAAGGAAGTAGGTATTGCTACGTACAAATGCAAGTATGTAAAAAATGTAAAATGCAGTGAAAAGTTTTAGAATTATTTATACAATCATTTTTAAAATAAAATAAAAATAAAAATAATTAATGTAACATGTATAAAAAAAATTTGAAATTAAAATGTTTATTTGACAAAAAAAAAATACAAAAACAAAAAACAAAAATTTAGTGCTATGATTGCCGAGCAATCTCGGCAATCAATTTTGATTGCCGAGATTGCTCGGCAATCAATTAATTGTCAATCAATTGGCAATCAATTGATTGCCATTAAATCCAATTGTTTTTTTTTTTTTTTTTTTAAATTTATAAGGAATAATTGCACAAAAGGTCCCTATTGTTTTAAAATCATTGGGATATGCCCACAACCTAAAAAAAAAATCTTTAATTTATTTTTCTTATTTTTTTTTTCTTTCACACTTAATTTTCATTCAATTTTTTACTAATCTTGTTTTTTTATTTTACCTTTTACAAATTATTTTAAATAAATGCTAAAAAATGCCATTCAAAAATTTTAAAATCCACGCACTGTGAAATCTTGGTGGCAAATTGAATGTTTTTATTTTTTTTACACATTTTCATTCAATTTTTTTATTAATTTTTTTTTATTTTATCTTAAGCAAATTGAATGTTTTTATTTTTTATAATGTTGCCACATTAAAAAAGAAAAAAAAAAACCTTGAACAGTAAAATTCTCGGCAATGAAATTTATTTTACTTGAAATTTATTTTACTGTTCAACAAATTTTTTTTTAAAAAACTCATTTTCTTTAAAAAAAAAAAAAGAAAAAGAAAGCACAATTGTGAACAGTATAATACTGTTCACTGCCGAGATGTCTCGGCAATGAAATTCATTGTCGAGACATCTGGGCAATGAAATTCATTGCCGAGACATCTTGGCAATGAATTTCATGAACAGTATTTTACTGTTCCTTTTTTTTTAAGGAATAATTGCATGAAAGGTCCTTATTGTTTTAAAATCGTTCGGATATGCCCACAACCTAAAAAAAAAAATTCTTTAATTTTTTTTTTTTGACAATTTTTTTTCTTTAATTTTTTTTTAACAATGAACATTGAACATTGACTTATTTTTAATTTTTATTTTATTTTAGAAATAATTGTATAAAAGGTTCGTATCGTTTCAACCTAAAATTTTTCACTACATTTTTCACAAACGTGCAACGCACGTGGCCAAAACTAGTATATATATATATTGTGCCACAAATTCTGATACTAGTTTGCTCAAGCACTTGGAACAACCAATAAATCAATTGGCGAGGTATAAAGAATAAGCATGGAATTTTAACTGCACCATATAAGAAGCACTCGCCGGAGGTATAGGAGGTTGTTGCCGGAGGTAGAGGAAGTTGTCGCCGGAGGTGGATGATGTTTGTGGAGTTGGAAGATTGTGCCAATAGAAAATATGGTTAAAAATGGTGATTTTGGAATTAATTTAAAATATTGCTGTTAAGTATGACTTAATCACAATTTTAAAAAAAAAATTTGACTTAATTTGAAACAAGTCATGTGGAGATGACTTATTGGCAATTTCTCTTCTTTTTTTTTTCTTTTTTTAAAATAAATTTTTTATACAATATAATACATTGCATCAAATACAATCTTAGATAAGCTTAGATAATATATATTTTGAGATTTTTAAAGAGACTAATTTATAAAATTGGGACTCTCATGTATTAGTCAATAGATTAACATTAATTATCTTTCAAAATATTAAAATTTTTTTGGTTAATTGTAAACTATTTGTTGAAACCTTTTTAAAAAAAATATAAATAGTAAAAACATGATGGTCTTATTGTTTTGAGATATAAGCATGTTTGGCTTAAATAAAAAGTTTACTTATAAGTAAATTTACAATAAATAATCTGCTTGTCACACCAAACATAATTTGGATTGAAACTTTAATTAAACTAACTTTTGACTAAATCTAAACAATTTTATGTTGAAGTTTGGAATTCTTAAACTAATGTTTCAAAAAAAGACTAGGCCATTTTCGATTGATATTATTTGGATTATGTATTGAGACTATTCATAAAATGAGTAATTAATGTTAATGAGCTAAAAAACTAAAAAGAGTGGGCCAGCCTGACGGGATAGACGGGCCAGACCATATAGGCCCGATTTTGTTTGGGCTAGGGCCAGTCCAACTCAAAATTTAAGTTATATGGGCTGACCAGTAGGCCGGACCGGTTTCTCACCACTAATTGTACTTGTTTGTTTTTTGGGAAAATTGCCAATAAGTCATCTCCACATGACTTGTTTCAAATTAGGTCAAAACTTTTTTAAAATTGTGATTAAGTCATATTTCACATCAATATTTTATATTAATTCCAAAATCACCCCTTTTAACCATATTTTTCATTGACACAATCTTCCAACTCCACAAACCTCCTCCACCACTGGCGACCACCGGCGACCTCCGGCGACAACCTCCTCCACCTCCGGTGACCTCCGGCGAGAGCTTCTACGGTGCATTGTCACTTTTTAATTCCATATAGTAAAATCTGGGCTACGTTCTGCTTCTCCTCAGTATTATAATTGTTCTAAACTAATTCTAGTTCTTCTTGTGCTTAATATTGTCAACCTTGTTCTTGCTTCCCATGGACACCAATTGAATAGAACCAAAAATATGCATTTTTCTGTTGTTGTTATGATATTTATCATGTTTACATTGCAGGAATGTATATTGGGGCTTCTGGATTCAAAAACTGTTATTTATGTCACGCATCAAGTAGAATTTTTACCAGTAGCTGATCTGGTTTGGTGAGTTGGGTCACAAAACCTAATTGCTTTATCATCAAGTTATGAAAGATGGAAGGATTACTCAAGATGGAAAGTACAACGATATTCTAAAATCCGGTAGTGATTTCATGGAACTAGTTGGTGCACATAAAGAAGCTTTATCAGCACTTGATTCCATTGAGGCAGGGGCAGTAGTTGTTGGTGAGGATAGCAGCACGAGAAATGCTAAGAATTTTCTGCAGAAAAAGGAATCTCCAACTGATCAAAATGATAAAACAGATAATGCAATGGGGACAAATGGACATTTTGGCAATCGGTTGTCTATGTTGGTTTATCAAGCTGTTGGTTTATCATTGTCTATCAAGCTGTTGGTTTATCCAGCAGTTGTTGGTTTATCAAGCTGTTGCAATGGGGACAAATGGACAAAACAGATAATATTATTCAAGCTGTTGGTTTATCATTGTCTATGTTGCTTTGGCAATCGGAAGTTCATTTTGTATTTTTGCCAAAGCCTTGCTTCTTGTTACAGCTGGTTACAAGACAGCTACAATGCTTTTCAACAAAACAGTATCACAAAAAACAGTATCACAGCTACAATCATATGATACTGTTTTAATCCATGATATTGTTTAATTATGGCAAGGTTTGAATCCGTGATACTGTTTGAATGTCTTAATTTTAATCCATGATATTGTTTTAATGTCTTAGTTTTAATCCATGATACTGTTTTAATGTCTTAGTTTTAATTCATGATACTGTTTAATTATGGCAATGTTTAATAGGTTGAAACTTTGTCATAAACCTGGGATACTGTTTGAATGTCTTAGTTTTAATCCATGATACTGTTTCAATCATATGATACTATTTGAATGTCTTAGTTTTAATCCATGATACTGTTTTGTTTATGTAATGTGCATTAGTATATTTTGATATTGTTTTAATCCATGATATTGTTCTAATCATATGATAATGTTTGAATGTCTTAGTTTTAATCCATGATATTGTTTTGTTTATGTAATGTGCATTAGTATATTTTGATATTGTTTTAATCCATGATACTGTTTGAATGTCTTAGTTTTAATCCATGATACTGTTTTGTTTAGGTAATGTACATTAGTATATTTTGATATTGTTTTAATCCATGATACTGTTTTAATCCTATGATACTGTTTGAATCTATGTGGAATGAATTTTATTTATGATACCGTGCTTTTATTTTTGATACTGTTTAATTATGGCAATGTTTGAACCCGTGATACTGTTTGAATGTCTTAGTTTTGTCTATGATACTGTTTTAATCCATGATAATGTTTTGTTTAGGTAATGCGCATTAATATAATTTGATACTGTTTTAATCCATGTTTTAATTTACGATACTGTTTTGCATAATACAGTATCAAACAAAACATATGACTAATTAAATAGTATCAAAGATAAAAGCATGATATCATAGTCATGTGTGTTGTTTGATACTGTATTATGCAAAACAGTATCACAAAAAACAGTATCACAATAGAAATGATCATAGAATTTGCACACGTGCTCAGAATTTTTATTATAATATGTTTTCGGAATGGTCTCGACGAGATGGTCAAGACCAGCAGCTTCCCTGCTGCCTATGATGGATTTTACCCGTTTGAAGTCGTCTCTTTAGCTTAAAATAACAATCTTTAATTTTTTTTTTCAAAACAGTATCACAAATCCTCTAAAACAGTATCACAGATTAATGTACTTCCTTTTGCTGCAAATTAAAGCTCTTCCAAGGTATTTCTTGTTACCCTTAAAAGCAAACACATACTTCACCAAAGCAATGCCAAGATGAAGAAAGAATAACTACTCACTATCATTAAAAACAAAGAAAAAAATCAGCAAATTTCACTATCATTAGAAACAGTATCATATATTGAAACACATCTATTGAAACAGTATCAAGCATTTTACATGTTCTAACATAAAACTCTAAATCACAACAACTACATTATCAAAAACTAGTTGAATCAGTTCATCCAAACTCCATTCATTAACTGTATTGCATATGTTTCAATTGGAACAATATCTCAATATTTTCATGATTATTTTTAACCGAAAATGGTTATTTTATACAAAAAAAATAAATAAAACAATATGTTCGCCATTGAAATATCAGCTTTCGAATTGTTTATATGCGGTTACAGGTTATGGTGAGAAGAATCAAACACAAGAAGAAGATGAAAATTGTTAAAAGTAAATAAAGGAGTTTCTAAACAGGCATTGAAATGATTTTGTTGGTTTTTACATGTTTAAATGACAGTTTTTACAATTGGAGGGTATATTGGTCTTTTAGTAATAAAGTATGACTTTAGTTGAGTTAAAATTATACCATATGACTTTTCAGCCCACCATGGCGTTAACAGTGACCGGCCCAAAATTTTCCCTTGTTTTTTTGTTGTTTTTGATCTTTTGTAATTACATAATCTAATTTAAAGTAGAAGAGATAAAATTAAAAAAAAAAAAATTGGTTATGTCCTCAATCTCAGTGTTCTTTTTTTTTCTTTTTTCCTTTTTGTGTGTTGAACTCTTGAATTGGATGGAGCTACTTGCTTCTCTATTTAAAATAACTTTACTTTTTATTTTGTCATTTTTAAAATTAAACTGGACTGACATTTTCATCGTAGTTAGTAAATTTTAATAGATATTGCACCCACTACTAATATTTTTAAAATTAATTTTAGATTTACAATATGTATATATGTATTTTAAATTATATTATAATTTAATTTATTAAAACAAAACAAAATCAAAACAATCCATAATTTAGGCATACAATATTGCGACCCACATCCCATTCTTGAAGATTTCTAAATTTTTAGGGTTCTTTTCAAACATTCATCAAGATCATCCCTATTTTCTTGCATAATATTTGATAGGATTCTCCTTCATGTCCTTAATTATTCCCATTACTTACATTATTTTCTTGAAACCCTAAGCACCGAATTTTGAATTTAAGAAATCTCATGTTCTATTGCCGGTCAGAATGAAGATGAGAAGCTTGGCGATTCGTCGCCGCACATCAATGTTAAAGTCAAGGGCCAGGTTAGGATTTTTTTCTAAAAAAATATTTTTTATGTTTTATCTTATTTTTTCTTAATTACTGTGTTTATGTGTTTTTGGTGGTTTTCATCTTGTTTCTAGGGTTTTAGATTAATGTGTGTTTATTCGTCCATTTGTAGGGTTTAATTGTGTTTTTGTGGTACAACATTTAATTATTGAGGATTCCTTGTTATTTGTTTAATTGCTCAATTATAAAAGAATTTATCTACTAAGGGCAAAGGATCTTAGGGGAAAAACAAAGAAGTTTTTTGATAAAGATAGACATGTTTTTGTACATCGATAAAAAAAGATAAGAGGGACATAAGAAAATGAAACTAACATTGAATGTGACCCTATTTGCTCATTGGCTATTGAATTGTAATTTTTTTGGTAGCATGGGAGCAATAAGCATAACTTGTGATCTTGTCAAGGTAGAGTTGAGTTCTAGTTCACTTTGTATTTTTATTTTTTTTAGGTCAGAAGGGAGAGTTTGAGATATCTTACCCTCCAACAAAACTAATTTATATAGAGATGACAAAAGGACTGGGCCGCCTGTGGGGACCCAGGCGGCCTGGGTCCGTGAGTGGCCCGGGCTGGGAAAATGAACATGAGCTGGCCTGTGGATCCGGCCCGTGGACTGGTCCATGAAGTTTGTCCTCCAACTTTTTTTTTTCAGACGGCTATATTTTTTCTTGCTATAAATACCCTATCAACTTTTCATATTCTTAAAAAATTTACAATTCTCTCAACCTACATTCCTACAACAATTTGAAAAAATTATATTGTTAATATAAGCTCTTTTATTGTGCAATTTATTATTGAATTTTCACATTTATAATCTTCTACATTCTTACATTTTTAGTTATCTACATTCTACATTTCTTAAAAAAAATCCCAATTTTTTTTTTTAACTTTAAAAATAAAAATAAAATAAAAATTCACGTGGGTCCGCATACTGGCCTGTGGCTCGGCCCGTGTGGCCCACGGACTACGGGCTGGTCCGGGCCACAATTTCTTTGATGGACCTAGCATTTTCAAGGGCCCGACCCGGCCCATTCCCATCTCTAAATTTAAAGTTCATCGACCAATGTTTCATATGCTTTATTCTTTAAACTTTTGATAATTTGTTAGACTTTGTCCTAAAAAAATTTACTAGCATATTTATTATTCAAGCTATTTGAATCTCTTTCCTAGTGCTGAATAAATCCTTCACTCTTAGTGAAGATCCTACGAGTATAAATGTATTTACTCTAAATTTTGTTAAAATAATTCATTTAATTTTTTGTGGGGAAGTGAATATCTAAGTTGAATGGTCTTGTCATTAGTGTATTTGTTATTGAAGCTGTTTGAATTCCTTTTGTGGCGATGGATAAGTCTTGCATTCTTAGTGATGATCTTACGAGTTTGAAGATGAGTAATCTTACTTTTGCTAAAATAAGTCATTTTTAGTGTTTTTGTGAAGAAATGAATATCTCAGTGTTTTTAGAGATAGATGTGTCAATATTTCTTTATACAAGTTATTAATGAGACCACTTTACGTAGGATGGAAATGAAGTACCTTTTAGGATAAAAAAAAAAAGCTCGCAACCCAATACTTATTATGATAGACAATAAGTGGATTTGAATGCTACTGCATTTTTGTTTGATGGCCGTCCTCTCCGAGCAGAGCAGACTCAATGATGTAATTTCTTCGTTTCTTCTGCATGTTTCTCGCTTGCTCAATAATTCAAAGAAAAGAAGCGACTTCTGAATTTATTCTTTGCAAGAAATAGAGGGTGCTGATGAGATTGGTGCTATGATGCACTAGACTCAAGACTCTGCTCCTTAATTAGTTAACGATGAATGCTAAGTTGTATGGAATTGTTATATTTACTTTCTACTAGACTTATTATGTTAATGCTATTATTTCGAAGATTTTGTTTTACTAGTCTATTAGTTTTGAGAATCCTAGTATGAAGTTCATTTTAAATGAATTCGATTAATTAGTACTAATTAGTTGAATTGATGTTGGCTATTTCGTAGTTTTTTATGTTTCTCTTTGTGTTGTTTATGGACATATTTTTTAGCTCAACATAATTATAGCTTCCAATGTAATATGTAACATAATGAAACTTTAATGATAGGAAAAGTCGTGTAATATATTGCAAAATTCACATATCAATATTTTGTCACATAGTAGATTTCGAATTACATATGCAGAATTGGTAGCTTACTCTTAGGCCCCATTTGAGACTGATTTTGGAGCTCAACTTCTGATTGTCAAAATCAGAAGTTGATTTAGGCGTTTGACAAAATTTTTAAACATGATTATAAAATAGTCTGACTCACATCTGCAGCAAAATGACAACTTTTCAGATTCTGCTTTTAACTTTTTTTATTTATATATTATTAAAATACTTATTTTACCCCTAATTAATTAAATTAATCCTTTAATATCCTAAGTATTGACAACCTGGATTTCTGCAAGTCATTAATTAATGACAATTTTAAATTATTTGACGTTTCGAATTGATGCAAGTTTGATGTATAAAAAATAATATAAATTTAATTAATTTTTGCACTATATGACTATGCTTTTATTTTGTAATTTTTATAAAATTTAAAATTTATTAGGTGCTTATTATTTTTATTTTAAAATAATAATAGTGAATGCATTGTCTTGTTAAAAAATATTTGACAATATTATATATTACTATAAAAAGAAAAAAATTATTTTACCACTCGTGATAATAATAATAATACAAAATAACATTATTATAATCAATGTCTTTTTTTAATAATTTAATACCGTTACAGCAATAAATCACTTTTGTTTACCAAACGTTCAAATGCTGCTTTTGAAATATACATCAATTTTGAAACAAGAGTTTACCAAACACTTATCTGATTCTTCCTACAACTGATTCTTTTTGCAGTACAGCGGAAGCCGATTCTCTTAAAAGCACAGCAATACCAAATCAAGTCTTAGTAATTTTTAAGTATTATTTGTATGTATTTGTGCTTTAAAATGACAAGTTTGTGTTAATTTTATTAATTGTCCCTGAAGTTTGTGTAAAAATTCAAAATGGTCATTAAAGTATTTTTCTTACATTATCAATTACTGAAGTTATTCATAATTTCAGAAATGGTCACTCGTTTTAAAAAATGGTCACTCAGATTATACGTTAGATTTAAGAAAAATTGCAAACTGCCATCACCAATATTTAACCACTTTAGCGCCATTATCTTGAACCTTTATTTTTTAACAATCTTATGTCCAACCTTTATTTTCTTTAAGAAAATAAAATTAATTCACCTTAAGTTGGTAGTGCCGCTTCCGGGTAGACTAAGATATTTTGTTCTTAATATTGTTCAAACTACCACTGATCAATTTACAATTTCTTCTTAAAAGTGGTTTTGTATCTGATTTTTATTTTGTCTAATATTTCTCTATACTAATTCTTAATTGTAATTTGGTGTTAACATAAACGGTGGTCTCTATAATGCTATGTAAGAGCAAAGTGTAACATTAACTTGTTTATAAGTACTTGTGAGTCCATGGTATTTCTATTTGCTTAAATAAGAGTGTTTTCGATATTTTTTTTTTTTTGTAATTAGGTTTCTTTACAATTTTATTACAATCTCGGAACTTTCATTGGATTGCCTTAGAATTTCATTATTACTAGGGAATCTCCATTGAGTTGTCTTAGAATTTCATTATTAGTAGATAACATTTATTGAGTTGTTATATATAGAATTGATCTCTTGTAAACAATAATTATCATTCATTATAGTAAAAATACTGCAGCGACTAAAGATATGACGTAGTCTCACATTGAGACGAACATGTATAAATCATTGTATTCTTTATTTTTTCGACTTTTATTTATTGTTCTAATCCCAACACTTATATGATAATATTACTTGGTAAATATAAAGCATTTTAGTTAAGTCATTGCCGTCTAATTACCCTGCCACTATATTTAAATTAAACATCGCAGTATTGCTATTTAACTATTCTTCAAGTGCATATTACTGCAAAAATGGGCAAAGCCAAAGCCAAAAAACAAAATAGATTCGTGTACTACATAAAAGCCCCCATAAGAATTCTAACCAAAACAAGAGAGTTCTACAATAAAAGCATGTTGGAACGTGCTGAAGAATTGATCAAGGTAGCATTATATGTTCTACTGGTCCTCAAGTGTTTCAGTTGCCCAAAAACTTCAGTTTGAGCTCAACAAAGGGAAGTAACCAGCTTATTCGACTAGCTTCTGCAAGACATGGCAGCACGAAGATTAATGTGGTAGATTCCGAAGGGAATTTAGCGTTTAAAAAGCCAGCCGTAGAGGCGGTGGTGGGAAGGAGTTACAATGTAGGGGTAGGAAGAATAGAAAGAATTGATGAAGATAAGCCATGTGAATTCAAAGAAGTAGATGTTGACAAGTTTTTGTATCCAAGAAGTAAGAGTTATGCTATTTGTCAAGGGAATGTTGTGTTATAATAGTATTGTTTTGCTCCATACATATTGGATATTGTTTGTAATTCATACATAATTATAAATTAAGTGTGCACCTTGTTTGAAAGTGTTTATAAGTATTTATAAATTGATCAAATATAATTTTTATCTACATGTTTCGTAGGACCCACGTTTATAATATACAAAAAAATTAATCAACAAGCACTTGATTGTCAGTGCTATGCAAAACCTTAGCAGATCAGAGAGCATATATTATTAGCGATAAATCCAAATTTAGACTATGTTTGTCAGTACTTATAAATACTTATAAGTTGGTGAAACATTATTTGTATCATCATATTTCGTACAATCCACAATTTTTATCTATTTTTTACCCACACATTCTATAAGACAAATTTCTTATAATTTACAAAAATTATTACCAAACATACACTTGTTACTAGACTTGTCTTGAGTTAAAGGTATCAAACAAGTTGAGTTGGGTAAGGCATTTTGGAAGTCCATGTGGATGACGAGTCAACCTGGACATGATATGCGCTAGTTAGCGATGCCAAAAACATTGTGGCCTACCACGGTGCATGCCAAGCAACATAGTACTGGATGAAAAGAATCATATCAAATAGTGTTTGATACAACGTCAAATACTATTTATTATATTCAATAATTTCTTAATATGATAAGAATTTATTTTGATATATGTAGAAAAGTAGGTTTCGAGTAAACTTTGAAAATTATATTTGACAAAATAAATAATTAAAAGTAAGGTAATTAGTACATTTTGTCTCTATCGTTTGTTCTTATTGTGCAAAATGTCCATATCATTTGAATGGGTACCTAAATAAACGTTTTTTTTACGGAAAATATCATTGTCGTCCACGTCCGTTAACATTTGCAATAAAATAAACAAAAGGGTTAATTTGCACAAATAAATCAAAACGAGATGGATGATTTGCGCAAAAAATAGTGAACGATAGGGACTTTTGCGGGGAATATGGTGCATATGGTCCCTAATCTCTTGTTCTCAATGTGGAAGTAGTCCCTAAAATTTATTTTTTTGGCATGGACATCCTTAATCTATTTATTTTGGTGCGCAATTGATCATTATTTGATGAAAATGACTAATACACCCTTAATTTTAATTAGAACAAATTGCAGTTGAGTTCATAACTTTTGTAAAAAGTACAAATGAGTTTGGTACCTTTATTTAAAATATTTAATTAGCGTACTAAAAATATAATTATGGTCGAGTCAATTAAAATTTTTCATAAAAGAACAAATGTAAGTTTATTGTGCTATATGTAATTGCTATGTGATGTAAAAAACTTGAATAACAATTAAGACACATAAATAAATAAAAACAAAGTAAATAATTTATGACATTCAATCAATTTCATTATGTTTTTATTTAACATAAAAATACTAGATTAATTTGAGTTATAAAAGAACCAAAATTCAATAAGTGTTGTGCTAAATTAATTTAAGTAGTTTTTTGAAAATATGTTGAATATAATAGCTCAAAAATTATTAAAAAAAATTGAGTTCATGGATTAATGTTTTTTTGAATAAAAAGAATGTGGAAACAGAAAAAGCAAACGAAAATGGTGGATTAAGCTGCTCACGAATCGCAGCTTGAAGCGACCGTTAGATACTATGGCGGTTGAACAACAGCGTTGGCTGTCAAAATCCTGAAAAAAAAAAAAACGATAGTTGAATCTGTAAAAAAATATATATATTACCGTTGACCAACAATCAACTGTTGATCATTATTTACGTATATTATCAATTTGATCAATAAAGTCTTAATTCAAAAAAAAAACTCATTAGTTTTCTTTTACTTTTTATAAAAATAAAAGCACCAAACTCATTTATACCTTTTGTAAAGATTAAGAAATTTAAGTGTAATTTTTCTTATTGAAACTAAAGGCATTTTAGTGTCTTTTTTTTTATCAAATAAGGACAAATTGCACACCTAAAAACATAGGTTAAGGACGTTCGTGCCAAAAAATAAGAGTTATGGACAATTTCCACATTGAAGGCAAAGGTTAAGGACCATATACGCTATATTCCCATGTTTTGTGCATACATACATTTAAAGCTAGATTTTTGGTTTTCTTCTTTCAACAACTACAAAATTCCACAAAATTAGATAAAGTCACGTACATTTTAATATTATCGTTTGCTCTCATTGTGCAAAACGTCCATATCGGCAAGGCACAAAAATCTATTTTTTCCGCTTAACCCAACAATGGTAATATTTTGTTATGAAACTAAGAAAAAAGATAGGAAAATAGAAAAGAATTAAGAGAGCAGATATGTAAATTTATTATAACAATAAGCCTTATTTATAAAGTTTCAATGGGAGTTATAATTTAACTAGAATATACTTTTCTGAAGTAAATAGATAACTACATAGACATCTAGATAAAACCATATAGTCATTCATCATTATCTATAATTTTACAATACTTCCATTTGAATGATTTATTTACACAATAACTACTTCGTTGTTTGACAAAAATTCAATAGGACAAAAATATCAATCGAAGGAAAAAATTATCAAAAATTTAAAATAATCAAATGCCGCCTCATTAAAATATTGTTAGAAAAATCCATTGGAACAAAATCTGAGCGAATGAAAAAGAGTACAACTACTATCATGATTTTAATCAATGAAAAAAAGCTTGTATCGAGCTATCCATATCTTGTGCGTTAATTTCTTCAATACTGCCATATTTTTAAAACTTGTATAAAATAATTCTAGTGAAATGTGCTCCTTGTTATAACCTCAAAGCAATATCATCTTCATATACTATCTCTGGTTGACTGTAGTCAGCATGATAGTCTGATGCAATTATATTAAAAACAGATATTGTTGTTGTTCCCTTTAGGGGTCTCATATATAATTTATAACACACGAGAATATAATTATATGGTTATGATGAGGGTAAATGTTTTGTATGTTATGGACATCCGTAACTATAATATTTATACTACTTCCAATTGTATGTCATTTACAGAAAGAATATGCCTCGTTAAAAACTAACTAGAAAAAACCACGTGGGAAAAAATATCTGTAAAGAAAAAAGAGTTCATAATTCTTTTAATACGACATGAAAGTGCCTCATTAAAAACATTGCCACAAAAATCCAATCGGATAAAACATCGGTCAAGGAAAATAGTACAACGCGTATTTATTCCACTTCATTATAATATCACTCAGATCTATACTTTGATCGATTAAGTTCTCAAAAAGTTGCACTATATGCTTCAGCCTTCAGGCATATTAAAGCCTCCAGGGATTTATATACATTGTTTTATTAGTTATGCCAGATGACTTGGTTATAACAATATTCATTATATGTATGTATGTCATGCATTGACAGGCTAACATGATATTGAGTCGTGATTGCTAAGCCTTTGCAAAATTCATAATGCTAAGAGTCGTGCATTGCGTGTTACGACTTCAATTTGCTCATTTCATTTTTGCATAAGTACACACATTCAGGGGTTCGGGCTGTAGGTCCAGATTCTCCAGATTTCTCTAGTAAGTTCAATTTATTTGGATTGCATCCTTTTATTTAGCCAATTAATTCTTTGACAGATTTCTTTCAATATTCTCGCTAGCTTTCAGAATATGAAGCGACGCATTATGTACAAAAATATTGTCAACAACATTTTCTTTTTGAATCCATTTCTTTATCATAGCGACATAACTTATCGAGATCTCTTTATTTTATTATTTCAACTAGCTGAAACTTTTCTGTAGTTTTATAATTAGTTATATCTATATACTCTCCAAAAGTATACGCCTCCTCAATAGGACCATCTTTACAATTGACTCCATTTTTTATTTGAGGATTTGGAATCAAATATCACCACGCTCTATGCATGTCATTAATTTACTAGATATAATGTTAATGTATTGTCATTCAAGGACGTCAATATAAATTGGAGTATTTACAACTGGTACATGAGATTTGATTTAATCTCTTTGGTCAATAAATACATATGTCAATTATATAACTTATAAATGAGTTATCTGTCGAACTTCTAATTCGTATTGTTTTGTGTAAAGATCTAGAAAACATAATATGTTGGCATATAAAACCATTTATCGTCGTCCCAACTAACATTTATTAAAAGTTTGAGATTTAGACTCACTAGCATTAACAAGAAATACGTCATGATTGTATGATCTGAAAATGTGCTCATAATTTAAAATTTGAGCAAGTAATCTCGCAAACTTCAAGTTGCGAATAATAACACTATACAATCATCTAGTAGATATATTTATTATATACAAATATTATCTAGATGGTCAACATGGAGAGTAACGGGCCCCCCATATATCACCTTAAATAATTTTCAGAAATATAGGAAATACAGTCTCGATTTTAGTTAGTGAATGTCCACTGGTTTATATACCATGAGAACAAGCATCACGTGAGAATTTATTATATTGAAAAATCTTCTGGTTTTCAATAGACATTTTCAATAATAATTCGCATCATATTAATCCGGGATGGTCTAACCGATAATGTCAATCAATTAATTTTTTAGGACATTGAACTTCTAGTTCAACGTAGTTATTGTTTAATTGTACTAATATTAGTGTAGTACAAATTAAAAAAAAAATGAATAATATAATATTTGTTTTATCATTATTGCCTTTTTCCTTGAAGGATTCGTGAGATGTATGCATGTACAATATGTATATGACTATCGTCGACATGTTTGAAATCTAAATGATTCAAATAACATGTCAAAACATAAAATTTCTTGGATTAACGAACTTCTGGTTCGCGATAATTTAATTTACTGATCTTATAATATTATTTTTTTGGGAGCAAGTAATATTCTACTAAAGTAAAATATGAACATAATATACAATTGTGCTTCTTCAAGTGTAACAACAAAATAATCTTATAGAACATTTATATGATTAAGTTGTATTTTATTTTTTTTTTCAAAAACAACAACATAATATTCTTCTAGAATATTAATAAAATTGTAAAATTGTGTTTGATCAGAAAAAGAACAATTAAAAACAAATCTTATAATGTTCGCTCATGAAGAGCAATAACACAACATTCTTATAAAATATTGATATGTATAAAGTTTATGATTCTTCAAAAAATATAATATGATATTCTTCAGGACTATCAACACAATATTTGTTCAAAAATATATTAATCAAGAACAACACAATATCTCCAAAAGTATTGTTATACATAAGAAAAAATATTTCTTCGTGAATATTAACAAAATATAATATTTATGTATACAAATATGTGCCTTCTAATGGAGAATGTTATAATATTCTATTAGAAATTATTTTATGTAACATTGTGCTTCTCAAAAGCAACATGACAATATTTTTTTAGAATATTGATATGTACAAATTTATGCTTCTTCAAGAGCAATCATATATTATTCATTTAATTAAGTTGTGCTTCTTCAAGAATAACGACACAATATTCTTCTAGAGTATATCTATACTTTTTATTTTTTCATGAACAACAATATCATTTTCTTTTAGAATATTGATATTCATGACGTTATACTTCTTTAGGAGTATTGATACAATATTTTTATAAAATATTAATATACCAATAATTGTTATTCTTCAAGACGAACTCAATTTTTTTTAAAACACGTTGACATGTATAAATTTTATGCTTCAACATAACAATAACATAATATTAACATAAAATATTAAATCTTATAAAATACCGCTATTTGGGAGCAATAACTTATTATTACATCTTACAAAATTTACGTTTTCGAGAGCAAGTAATATTCTACTAGAATATTAATATAATGTTAAGTTAATTTATGAGCAACAACATATAGTTATCTAGAAATATTAGATTATGTAAGAATTTACTCATTGAAAACAAAAACAAAATAAATGTTTAGATCTTAGCACATGTTTGGTGGTACTTAAATTATAATTTCAGTTAGTCAAATTGGTCAAATATATTTTTTATTCACATATTTCATAAGACCTACAACTTATAATCAATTTTTATCCAGATATTCACTTACATCTTATAATATAAGCACTTAAAAAATAATTTCAATACTTCTAAACATACACTTGTACAATTATGCTCTTCGAGAGCAAATATTATTCTAATAGAATATTGATATTTGCAGAGTTATATTTCTTTCAAAAAATTATACAATATTTTTCTAAAGTATTGATTCTTAATAATAGACAATTCTTCAAGAATAATGATATAATTTTCTTCAATAATATCGATACAAGAAAATAGTGCTTCTTCAGAAGCACCAACTTAATATTCTTCTGAAAAATTAGATTTGTAATGTCACGCTATTTAGGGACAAGCAACATTCTTCTAGAATATTAATATAATATTATGTTTTTCAGGAGTATTAACGTATTTATCAAACTTAGACTTGTATAAAATTAATCTTCAGGACTAACATTATAGTTTTCTAAAATATTGATTTGTATAAAATTTTGATTTCTTTAGGAATAAACAAAAAAAATATTCTTCTAGAATATTTATTTAGTTGTATTATGTTTCTTCAAAAACATCAACACAATTTTGCTTCTTTTAAAGTATTTAATTTGTTAAAATAAAATATTTAATTGATACAAAAATTCACAAATCATGTAAATTCAATCTTACAATATAAAATCAAAAGATTTGTAAGAACATGCTTAATTGGAATAGGAAAATAATTATTTGTTGAAATTATTATCAATTCAAACTTTGCTACTGTTCACGTAGCAATATCTCATAAATGAACAATTTGATCTTGATGTTACCCGCAGGATTTGAAGAACAATGATTTTTGAACTTGCTATCAAAATTTCATAACGATTGGACCCAGAGCGTTTAGATATCAACGATTGATCCCAACTGCAGAGGCTGCCAAATTCTTCCACGAATTCAAAAATCGTTATTCATTCACACATAGATTTCTCACTAATAAATCGTTAGATCTTGATCTTTATCGTTGGATTTAAAGAAAAATTAAGTTTTGAACATGCTGTACCGACAAATGTGCAGATGAGCTAATAAAACGTTTTGTTCATAGATGTGCAGGCTTCCCAGATTCTGCGAATTTTCTAAACCAACTCTCGAATTTTCTTTCTATTTTGGATGAACTCTATCGTGCTAATAACATGTTATGAAAGTAAGAAAAAAGAGAGGAAAATAGAAGAAAATTAAGAGAGCATATGTGTAAATTTATTATAACATTAACCATTATTTATAAGGTTTCAATGAGAGTTACAATCTGACTAGAATACACTTTTATGAAGTAAATAGATAACTACATAGAAATCTAGATAAAACCATATAGTCATTCATCATTATCTATAATTTTACAACAATATTGTATATTTATACATATATTTTTATGAGAACAACTATATTAAAAATCATACACATAACATCTTCTAGCACAGTTGAACAATAATGGATCATCGCTTATGTAGATGTGATACACATTGAGATGAAGACCTCATGAAAACAAGCCAATCCTGATAGACACTTATTTATGTGACAACATCGTTTGGTAATTACTATCGCACATTTTTTTTTTCAATTTGTGCTTTTTTTATTGACATCTGAAATGGAGATTGTGGCTTCTTTTCCTAGAGTGACTCGCCTGTATGTCTTAGATCTATGGAGATAATACTTGGTTTGATTAGATCCAGTAATGCGTATGAAAAATAATTGTTGAACTTGTAGAAAGCAAAGAAGTTGTTCAATTTTAGAACATGATGTTTAGGTTTTGTGTGTAGATTGATTATAATGTATGTTATAAAATCTATAAATTGAAGTGTTTGGAATATATTTGCGGCATACATTTGTTTGGATGTGTAAAGTTCATGTAATGTGTATGAGTTTCTTTCACTATGTTCAAGTGTAATATTACAATGTATGCGATTTTATCTGTTTATGTGGAATTTTATAATTGTTGAAAGAAGAAGACCTAAAATTTGGTTTTAAATGTTTGTGTGCGCCAAAAATCCATATCATTCACTGTTTTTTTATGCAAATCATCAACTCGTTTAGATTTATTTATGCAAATTAATATTTTTGTTAAATTTAGCGGCAAATATTAACAGATATGGACGGCATGAACTTTTTTTTCTTTCAAATAAACATTTATTTAAGAGCTCATATACTAAAATTCAAACGATAGACGTTTTGTACCATGAGAATAAAAGAAATGGACGAAATGTGCTAATTACCATTAAAAGTAAGTGAGTTGGGACTAACATGCTATCTGGAGCATAGTTTAGGGACCAACAGTGCAACGTTCGCCCGCGCCATTGGGTGACCACCACCGCATACAATAATTTCTCCAATATATTACTTAGGATAGAATCCTCGACGCGCATTTGCAGTTAACGACACTCTCTCATTGCCCAATTACGTACGAGTTTTGCTACTTGTACACCTTCACTTACACTCCCACTTTAGGGTGAAACATTCGACTAAAATTATTATTTATTTAGTCAAATAAATAATGATTTGCCACATAAGTAAGTATAAGTGATGGTGTAAGAGCATCTTCAATGCATTCAATGGATTGTGGATGACGTGACAATTAAATAGACAGACTTCTAGATTATGTTGAATGAATAGACGGTGAAGTCCAAAAATATCTCCAATTAATTCCTTCTATAATCCAATAATGTTGATTATGTGGTATTTATTTTTTAAAATTAAAAATAATAAAATTAATCCACTTAATCGAATTTTAAAAAATTAAGTCAAAAATTAAAAAATTGCTGATTCATTTAATCTCATAGAATGTCTAGATGTAGATAGAGTACCTCACATCTTTTATTTTTTTGGTGCTATGTCAGTGAGAATGCTCAAGTAGCAAAATTCATTAAGGGTATGTTTGATTGCAAGCATTGAATTTGGATGAAAATAAAACGTTTCCAGATAATTGAATTGTCAAAAACTTGTTTCAAGAAAAATGATAACAAATTTTTTTCAGAAAATAAAACCCCCTCACCTCCTGAGAAAACATTTTCATTGTTTTCAAAGAAAATGTTGTCTTTTTAAGGTAAATGATAAAACGTTTTTACCAGAAAAAAAATACAAATCAATCAAACACATAATTGAAAAATAGATGGGAGAAGACTTTTTCCATGAAAAAGTGTAACTATCAAACACAGTTGATTAGAAAAAAAAAAGTGAGAAAAACGCGTTTTCAATAGAACATGTATTGCAATGAAACACACTAATCATATCCATAGTGGTTGGCTCCCGTGAACCTACTCTGCTTGTCAATTTCAATTTTCAAAACCCTTTACAGTAAAAGAATCCCTTGACCCGAAAAGCAGCCTCAAGAGACACAAAATTATGAATCACTACAATCAGGATAAATTAACAGTTGGTGCTTCCCCTCAAGGCAAGTCTATAAACTCCCTTATGCCATAATGGAAATGTGAGTTATATTTTTTTAATTTTTTTTAAAACAATTATTAGGTTATCCACCGGAAGGGTACCCGCCACAGGGATACCCGCCACAGGGACAGGGGTACCCGCCACAGGGGTACCCACCACAAGGCTATCCTCCGCAATACGGTCCGCCGCCGCCACAGCCACAGCCACAGCCACAGCAGCATGAAACCAGCAGTGGCTGCTTGCAAGGCTGGTATGCACAAATTTCAATTTCTCTTTATTAATTCTTGTTGTATTTACTGTTTATAGGTGTATATATCCGCGATTCAATGGGGAAATTGGAATTAGGATTATAGATCAGATGGATCTGGGTTTGATGATCATTATACGTGGTTATTGATTCGGTGAGTTGGTGGCAAGTCAACTCGATTTCCGACTCTGGAGAATTGTGTTAACCGTACGCCGGGTCAATTGGTGGCAAGTCAACACTTATAAAATTATTTAATTAAATATTCTATCACTATTCAAATTTATAAATAAAAAATTAAATAATTTTTTATTACTAAAAATTATAAATTAATGAGTCAGTCTTCTTGTTTTCACATTTTTAAAATTTTAACATTAATGAATAATTTTATTTTTACATATACATTAATTATTTTTTATTAATCGATTACAATTTTTTATATTAATAAAATAATAATAAAATGAAAAAAAAAAATTAAACCACAAAATAATAAAATTGTATGAAAAATGATATACAAGGAAAAACAAATTAAACAATGATCAAATAAAGGATAAAAATGGAATTAAAAAAATTTGGAGCACTGTTCACCACTCAAAAATGGAGTAGTGAGATACAGTTCGGTTGGAGCAAATTTGGAGACGCCAAAATGGCGTTCCATTGGAGTTGGTCTTAGAGCATCTTGAACCAACACCAAATTTGGTGTTGATTGGTCTCCCCAGCACAAAAAAATTACACCAAGTTTACCAAAATTGGTGAAACACTATTCATTTACACCAACTTTGGTGTAATTTCATTTTGTCCTTTTTATCCTATATTTTTAGCTGGAACAAATTCTAATTATTTTTATATTCATTTTATATTTTTTATTACTTTAATTTATACTTCTTTTAATTTAATTATTATTTTTATTAATATTTATAATAAATTACAATAAAGTAATATATAATAATTACTAAATTCACTAAAATAAAATTACTCATTAAAGTGTAATGTTTTTTTTTTAATTTATTAATAAATACAATATTTTAGTAAATTTAATTTAATTTTTTATTTAGTAATTTAAGTAGTAATATAATAAGTAATTAAATAAATTTTAAAATAAATTAATTGTCGAGAATTAAGAAAATAAGGAAACATTATTCATTTGCAATAAATTTGGTATGGTGGGTTGGAGTTGATTTGTAACTTAGTGTGAAAATTGTACCAAATTTAGTGTTTGTTTGGTACGCCAATGATCTCCTGCCCCCAAGGGGGTAGGATAATCCACCCACTTGGGGGCAGGATAATCCACCCACTTGTTGAGGTGTCAGCAAGTGGGTGGTTGATGGGTGGTTTATCCTGTCCCTCAAGGAGGCAGGAGATCACCCTTGTTGTTTGGTGTAGTTTAAAAGTAGTTTTTTAGGAGATTTTGAAACAAGTTGTAAAATATATAGTTGAAAGTTAATAAAATAAGTAAATATGTGGTTGAAAATAATTTTTTAGTGTAAGACTTGCACCAAATTTGGTGCAATAGTTGGCGATGACCTCACTCTTAGATTTCAAGGGTATTTGCGTCTATTTTCTAGTTGGGATAAATTATTTTTTTAATTTCATGTATCATTGTATTTTTCTTTTCTATTTTCCAATTCGATTAACTTAAAGGAAAACTTTATAGCTGGAGTCCCTAACTTATTAAAGATGCTACATGTAGGTCCTCAACTTAAACTTAATATCTTGCAGCTTCAGTTCCCAACCTTTCATCTTAGTAATATTTGGGTCCCCAATTGATGGTTTACCCTTTTGTACATTGGGGACTCAAGTGCTACAAAAATTAAAGGTTGGGGGTCAAAAGTCAGTAAAAAAAATAGGTTGTGGACCTAGTTGCTATATTACAACTTTTATAAGATGGTTAAGGGGTCAAACAAGTTAAATTATTAGTTTTTTATAATAACTTATCAAATTAATGTTTAATATTTTAAATTATGGTAGTAGATTGATAGGTATATTTGTCATGTTATAGTTTTTGGTCTCCTTTTACTAGTCAAGTTTACTAAATTTATCTTAGAGCATCTATAACGGCTTAGCTATAATTAAAGAGTATCTTTAATATTTTAAAGAGTATCTATAAATTTAAAGACATTTCAACCGCCTATTTATTTATACTCTCTATTTTATTTCTTCCAAGAAGTATTTAATATATTTTTATCTTTTTTTTTTTATTTACTTCTCTCCTAATTTATATATATATTATTTAATTAAAGTCAATATATCATGTAATAAAAATTGAAATTGTTTTAATGCATTTAATAATAGAGAGTGAGTTTGACTCTCTAAATTAAAATGTTAAATTGGAGAGTCTATTAAAGTATATTTTTTAAGTGTTGATTTTCTAAACTAAAGAGCATTATATGTTTAAAGAGCTTGTTGGAGTTGTTCTTAACACATGTTTGATATATCTACAAACATTCCCGAAACATTTTGCAGTCGACCACGTGAATCTTCTTGTGATCATGTTCTATTCATTACTATATTTATTCGGAAGGTTTAATTCTTCAAGACGTATTGATGTTACCGTTTTTTTTTTATTTAAATGCAGTTTGGCTGTCCTGTGCTGTTGCTGTCTCTTAGACGTGTGCTTTTGAGAAGTTCTGGAGAGGGTTTTACAATTAGAATCTGTGTATGATCTATTGTTATGTAAATTTTGAGAGATTTGCTGCATAAAGAGATATTATCTATATGTAACGACGTGTAGCAGATTGCATTACACAATAAATTGCATTACACAATAAATTTAATATTACAATATTACAACCATGCTACCAATCGAAATTGAAAAAATAGTTTCAACTGCAAACCCGACCTCAGCAATGTTACCACAATACACCAAAATCAAAATTTACATTAATAACAACAGAAAATTAGAATTAAAACTAACCCACCCAAATTTACAGAAATTGATTTTTTATTTTTATTTTTTTTTTGTATCTAAATCCTTTAATTTTAGTCGTCATCTCTCTTGCCTTGTTTGCAAGAGAGAGAATTAGAAGCCCCCAGAGGCATATACGAGTTCGTAAGGTCTGAGGTAACATGAGGAGAAATTCTCCGACAAAGCAGGTTTGATTTTTGTGTGGGGCAAATTTTCACTGAAATATTGTGGGAGTCTGTCTTGGGTGTTGACCTGTTGGCTCTCTTCCTCAAGTCCTTGCCACTTGTGCATATCTTTCGATTTACAACCCGCCTAATCAAAGGGCCTCTGACACAGGTGGAGGAGCTTCGCATTCGCAACTTTCTCCTTATCAGAAGAGAGAGAATTGGAAATAAAATAAAATTGTCTAATCATTAGATGATTTGGAGATAAATTTAATTTTAATTTATTCGTTAGATATGGAATTGCAATGAATTAGGTAATTGGCGTATTCTTAGGAATATGTTGCATGGATAAAGGTAATCAAAAAATAATATTAATTATATATATATATATATATATATATGTAAAAGTTCAAATTCCAATATCTTTATAATAAACCAGATATAAATATTATTAGGGCGTCGAATGATCTCAATACTTTGCGTTGAATAACCTAAAGTTCGGCTTGTCATGATCAATAATATCACACTAGCAAAATACGTGATTGAATTTAAACCTCTAATGTACAAGATAGTGAATATTTAAACAAGGATTGACTTAATTAACAAGCAATATAATTATACTTACGAAAGCAAATTATCATTCAAGATTCTTAGTAAATATAGTTAAGAATAATTAAATATTTGGTCCTACTATTTCTGGGCTTTTATTGTTTTGGCACCTACTTTTCCTTAGCATCAAAATTCAAAAGTCAAAAGGTTGCAAATCAAATTCAAAGGTGGACCTCTCCTCGATTTGTACATTTTTGGAAATATCGTAAGCCAAGATGGAAAAACTGTGTCACAATAAGGCGTTCGCACATGGGCAGCTACATTTGGTCAAAAAATTGTCAAAGAGTCAATTTTCTTGAATTACAAGTATAAAGTCGATATTCCTGTAGTGCACCGAGAAAAATGAAAATAATATGTAACATAAAATTTGTGATTAGAATGAAATTTAGTACAATTAAAAAGAGATACTATTGGAATATGATGATATATTTAGCTAGTTCACACACTTGGAACCTTCAACGAGTTCATTATTTTTCTTATATTGGAATATGATATTAGAGTGGTGATCTCCTCCCTACAGTAGAGAAGAGTTATAACTTATACTTGTTGGATAAATGGTTGACATTAACATTTAATGTCAACCACTCGTCCAATAAAAATTGGACAAGTGTCTAGTGGGAATTATAACTTCAGGAGATCAGTAGTGTAGAATGTTATTTCTAGCTAGTTCAAGTACTCAACTAGTGCTTCAAAAAGTCCGTCTAAGCGTGCGGCACGACTTTCATACACAACCACGTCTTATGCCACGTCCTCGTCTAAGCTCAAATATTTTTTTAGAACATTGCACTCGACGAAATATGAACACAATCGAATAAATACGCTCAACATAAATTCTCAAAATAATGATTGATCATTAAAAAAAGTAAACTTGAATACGCCACAAAGAGTATAGTAATAGTTGGAAGTAGTAATAAAAATAAATTATTATAAATTCTTTTTATTTTATCTGTCAAAATTTAAAGAATTTCAAAATTAATCACCTAATTTAATATGAATTAACCATTTAGTTTGCTATGTAATTTAAAAGTAAATGAAAAAGTAAATAAAAAATAAAAGAGAAAAAATAAATAGGTAGAACGGCGGAGAATGGTGACGATTATCTTAAAGTATAAATGTTCAAAACTAGATATATTTTATATTATAGATGATATGTTCGTCTTTTTATAAAAACAAATGAGTGAATTTTGTTCTCCTTATTGTTCTTGTATCAATGGAAATCCATCCTAGACACCTAATAAGGGCATAATTTCATGGATTAATGGTCCAAGCATGTACCGGACATCTAAAATAATCTAAACATGGAATAAAATTCATAAGATGAATTAGCACGTCGCTCTACTGCAAATGGACAATATCATAGAGTGAATATTGTTGACCACGAATTATATCTGAATTCCAAATCAACACCAAGAAATTATTCTTTTATTCAGCTATATTGATCATGTACACTAAACACTAAAAATGTTAGCTGATATAGGCGGTCGGGGAGGCTATCGTATGTGCTCCGACGCTCAAGTTAGAAATCATATTTCAGTCGGACTGGTTTTACTTGTCAAATATGCTATTATAGAATTGGGTGTTCAAAATTACTTACCTTCTCTCTCGCATTCTCCTTCCTATTTATATCTGACATCCTTTCATCTGAGTGGATTCACTCCCTGCTTGCGTGATAGACCAACGTCCCATCAGGATGTCGCTGTTGCTGTTGTTTTTGCGATTTAAATTCCGCAAGTGGACGGATCGTTAACAAGTAATATAATGATGTGTAAACTGTAGAACCTACGAGGACTATATATTAATTTAACTAATTAATTTATAACTTAAATTTTAACAATAAAAAGAAACACAGATTTGATTTCGGTTTGTAATTCTAAAACTACTTTAATTAAATCTAAATTATCAAACAATTAAAATAACTTTATGAGAACGAAATTCGAATTATACCAACACTAGGATTCACGAATCTACCTACACGTTTTTTAATCAATTATCCGTTTAATCGCTTTAGCCTCTAATTACCTTGGATTGAAAATCGGTGATACTAAAATAATTAAAAATCTCTCTCGATGGTCAATCAATTCTATACGATATGCGAACCTAATTATCTCTAATTAAGTTTCGAAAATAAACATATGTATTAAAATCTCAAGAACACCTAATTGGATTTCATAAAGCATAATAATAATCTCTATCTATTATTAGACCATATGTTATTCAATATCACGTGCTTAACTATATTGAATATCTCGACTTCAATATAAACCACAATATATTCTAATGGTGAAAATAATAGAAATAATGAATAAAGAATAATCAACCCAAAATCAATTAATTACTAAAACAAAAAAACTTCTAATTAATTAAACGCACGAGGTTTCATCGTTCATCCTAGAAATAAGTAAATTAGCCAGACATGATTATGTAAAATAATACAAGAATTATATTAATCATGTTCCGGTGAAAGAAAAAGAAGAAAGAATAAATAAAACCCGTGACTCTGGCTGAAGAATCTTCAATCACATGTCTTGATATTCAATTCTCCTCTTCTATTTTGTTTCCAAAATTCATCTCCATTCTTCTGGCTATTATCTGCCTTATTTATAATGTTCCTCAACCCTCTAAGATGTGTGTTTAAGTTGTTGTTTTATCTTGGAGTTGTAGAGTTCTAATCCCATCAGAAAACTGCCAAACTGCTTCCCGATATATCCATGCGATCACATAGTTTAGAATCTTGCGATCGCATGGTTCTATGGTTTTAGGTTCTGTAGTTGAAAATGTATACTTGCGATCGCACCCTTTGACAACTTTGCGATCGCATGGTTATCTTTGGGCGCTTTCTTGGATTCTTTTCTTTGATATTTGCACGCTGAGTCCCTCAAGTCTCTTTGTTTTTACAATTTCATCCCCTTTTCTTCTATTTGCGCTCTTTTTCGTCTTTTCGTCAGATTGATACTTGAATTTGATTATTTCCTAAAATAATAAGAAAACAACATGCAATTAAACTGAAAACAAACAATAGTACTCATAATCGTCTATTTTTGTGAGTTCAGATAAGTACAAAATTGTACTTATCAGCTGTCACCTTTCGCGTCTAATTTTGGGGTTCACAGACAGTCACTTCACTTTTTTATATTTTCTCTGTTTTTGTTAGGTTAACAGAGCCGCCCTACTCCTGTTTCATCAATCAGTCGTGGTGGTTCGACATTTATTGTGCGCCAGACTGCTTGACAAAAGTAGTTCGGCCGAAAGCGTCATGGTGGTTTGTCTTATGCGGGATTGAGTGCCACGTGTATGCTCTGTTTAATGAATTGACAATCATACATGGGATGTCACGTAGAGGTGTTGTTTTAAGGGGGCGTAACAAATATCATCACATTTTATTTTGTTTGTCTCTTCCATTTTATCTACTAAAAATGATAAGTTGATGTGGTAATTAATTTTGTTCTACTAAACGTCTATTTTGACAAAAGAAAAAAAAGACAAGACAATAAAAGAAATAAGGAAAAAAAAAAAAGAAAAAAAAGAAATGAGTTAAAACTTAAAAGAGATCTTAAAATAAACAAAGAAAAATCACAGTTCAACCTCATATAGGTATCATCTGCTACCCTATGCGTATTACAAAAGTTCCTTTATCACCTTCGTAAGTAATTTCGATGAATTGGACAAAATTCTATTTTTTGTCAAAATTAGTGTTTTAAAAAGAGCGTCTGACGTTGCCTAGGTGCAAGACATGATTTCTATATCTCGCTTTGACGCTTGCGTACAATAAAGTAGTCAACTGTGTTTTTTAACTAAAAAGATGTGTGCTTCTTTTTTTAAAATTCCTTTTCATTTTTTTTTCAATATTTAAAATAATATTAAAAAAACATTTTTTTACACTTCGTCCTAGCGTCATCTCCATGTCTAATCACGCTTTTTAAAACATTAGTTAAAATAGATGTTGAGTTTGATGAAATGTTACGTAAATGATTCTATCTACCAACTCAAAGCGATAGAGAAACAAAAAAATTATGAGTTTTGTGGTATGATTAAATGTAAAATGTGTTTATTTTAAAGTTTAGGACTTTCTATGATATGGTGTATAGTTGATAGACTAATTAAGTTTTTAAGATGTTGAATTAAACGAAAATAACACCACGTAAGCAATTTTATCAATTATGTCATTAATTCTTTTAATTGAAATAAAGGAGACAAATGAAGAACTAATGAAATGAATCGATGTCAAAGTTAAATGAATAACAAAGTGTCTGCACATGGTTTAAAGTACAGGGCCATCCGGTCTTTTTACCTATATCTCACCTATACAAAAAAATTTCGAATTATGAAATTCCATGCAGCATATCATTAATGAATCACAAAATTGTTGGTAATTCTTTATCTTCCTCTTCATAAAGCTTAATTGATTAACAGCTAATTCAAACTTCAGATGATTTCGTATTCGTATTATGCAATTGGAGTTAGGGTTAGGGTTTCGGTTTTGGGGCTCATCAATCTGAATTGTTTCTTTTATCGTAATTCGTTTGGATTTTGAGTTGAATCTGATTTATTCCGATGGGAATTTCAGCCAGGTTTAATCCTGATCAGCGAAATTCCCATTTTGATTCATTTTTACATTTTCATGGCTCCAGAATTTTTTTTCTGAAACTGAGATAGTTTGGTTCGGTAGAATGATTTTGACTCAAATGAATTCTAGGAATATTTTAATTAAAGACTAAAGAAACTGTACTTATCAAATTTATGTCTTCCCAAAATACAATATCTATTTTCTTGGCTGATTTTTTGGGATGATTTTTTTTGGTGCAGTTAACCCTTGCTGAGGATTTCATCTATGCTTTATTAAGTAATGGGTGCACCAAAGCAAAAGTGGACTCCAGAGGAAGAAGCAGCTGTGAAGGCTAGAGTCCCTAAGCATGGGCCTGGGAAACGGCAGACGATTCTCAAAAACCCACAATTCAGTCGTATTTTTTGTCTGTGATCCAACGTTGACCTGAAGGTTAAAAATCCTTCATTATATTGATGTTACGTACAGCTGTTGGGCACCGTGATTTAATTTGTAGTGCATTGTCTTTTAATGTGGGTTAGGATAAGTGGAAGAACATGAGTGGGATGGAGAGCGAATGCAGCTCCAGGGAGAGGACTAGGTTAGCACTCAAGATGATGGATCAGGCTCCAAAGCTTGGTGAGAGCTCTGTGGGTCTTAGTACCGTAGCTCGAGGCGATGAGGAAATGTCTGACAATAGGTCTCTTCTAGTTTCTGGGGGTTCTTCGCCAGCAATGGCCCGAAAAGATCTGTCATGAGGTTTGACATATTATGTAAAACTTCCCATCTTTCTTATGCTTCTCTTTGATTTGTCCAAAGTAGCTTTACTTTTATAACCCAAGAGTCAGAGATTCATGTCCTTGACATAATTCATTTATCTATGTTCAGACTTTCCACATAGTACTAAAATTAGTTTATGCTCTAAGGAATTCAATGGCAGCGAAGATCCAAATCCTGCATCATGGGCTGCTTACATGGGTACTAACCATGCGAAGAAGACCATGTAGCTTTCCTATTATCTTACAAGTTCTAAATAACTTTGTCATTTACAAGTGTCCAATGTGATATGATTGTACAAGTTATGTTGTCAATTTCTAGTTCTATACTTCCATCTATTAAAATATGGACAGGGGCAACGAATTTTATTTCAGTGGTAGCTTGTGTTCATATTTCTGAATTGCCTATGATTGGTGACAGACGACGATTATCTTATTTTCTTTGTTTAGGTTGGATAATCTTATAGTAGAGGTTATAAACAATTTAAGGGAGTCTGGTGGTAGTAACAAGACAACCATGGCTGCATATATAAAGGTAGTGCCTTTTCTATTCATCTTTATAATCAGATGAGATATTTATATTTCTTCTAGTCTAAAAGCTTGTCTGTTAGATGTATATATATTTACTTTGAACTTTTCTGCTACTATCACGCTACTCAATACCATGACACATTGTGCACTATGATTGACACTATGTTCACCCACCTGCAATACGTTGGCTACATACTCCATTATGAGAAAGGCAGGTCTCTCTAATGGTTATGGCCATTGCATTGCTGAAATTGCTTCGTGAATTGTATTTTCCAATCCAATATAATAATGAACGTGGTTACTAAATGAAATGAGAGAAAAATATCATTGCACAAGATTTGGTTTTATTGGACGTCGTGGTAGATGTCATTGTGGATCAATGAATTGACAAAAATGTATTCATGCAATAAACCTCAAGTTTGTTGGGAATCAAACTCAGCTTGACTTTGTTGTACCAAAAGAAACAGTAAACAACATTGTAACTTATCCCAAAAATTGAAGAAACTACTGGGTTCTTGGATTTCTTAGACTAATGTAATAACTAATAACTACTTGCTGGAAGACATCCGTAAATAGTATCGTTTCTGGTAAAGGTTCCAACATTCATTGTATGATGGCCTTAAGTTTAGACCGTGTTTGGCAAATCTAAGAAAAGATCTTATAAGTACTAAGAGCTTATAAGTTGTTAGATCTTATTTATGAAATAAGGTGTTAACCTGCTTGGCCAAAGTGTTGATTCAAAAAGGTAAGATAAGTTGTTTGGCAAATAAGTGGTGATAAGCTCTTCTTGTGTCAAAATGATCAAAGAAGACATTTTTACCACTATTATCCAAACAACCTTGGCATCAACTTTTACATTTGGATCCAATTAAAAATAATCTCAAATATAAAACCATTTTAGCTACAGCTTAATAATTAGATTTCAAATTTCCTTGGATTTTGAATGTTCGAGTTTTTATTTTTTCAAATTTCCTCTTTAATTAAGCTAGCAAATTTATTACGTTTTAATTAGAAAATACATTTAATAATCTAACTTATAATGAGACTTAGTACACAAATAAGTAAATAATAGAAACAATATTGTTCGCCAAAAATAAGATAAGGAATAAAATAAATATAAAAATCTGGATAGAATGTCATATATTTGGAATGTGTTTCGCTGCAATGGCAAGAAAATCTGATAGGTACCTTATTGTGTTTCTGTTGAATAGGTCGTAATCTAAATGTAATTGCAGACTGAATTCTGTATTTTTTTGTGTTAGTGAAGTATACCGAAATTGAAAAGCAGTGTTGAGCTTTCGAGAGGCTCAACTCTCTCACAATTGACACCTAATATCTGCCTGAATGAAATGGACACCCCACCCCCTATTTATAGTTAGATGCCTATACAATTTATTCTACTCCATCACCGTAATACCCCTCCCCTACTTAAACTAACTAAATGGAAATATTCACGTGCCTTTGGGGCCTATCATAATCTTTAGTTGTAGTAGAATTTTTATCTCCCTCAATTGAATGACGATTAAAGAGAAATGAAACAGGCTTCCAATGATAAAAAAGTAAGTAAGGTCTTCCAACTTACCTAATGATTGTATAAGCTCTATAGTATATCTTATTAGCTTATAAACTCTTCTTGAAATTTTTTACCAAACGCCAGGAAAGACCTTATAACCCGAAAAACATCTTTATCTGATGTTTTGACTAGGGGTGGACAAAATTTAATGGAACCGGCTGGTTTGGTCTGGTTCCAACAAAAATATGTCAATTTTTGGTTTTCCTTTTAAAGCCAACACTAAATTTTTATTCCTGACTGGTCGGTGCACGACAGCTAATCTACCATATAATCTCTTCCAATCTATCCACTGCAACCCTAAATTGTGACCAGATTCAGAATAATCACCTGATCTCTCCGTCTCCATAGCCAAAGGTATGGATCAATCACCTGATTGATGCTTAGTAGTTAGTATCTATTCATTGTTTGAGAATGATTAATTGACGATTGGATTTATAGTCATCACAAAATCTGCTATCGGTTGATGGTGTTGAACTCCAAAGTCTTGCATACATGTCTTCTCATTTTATCATTTAACGGTGTTGAATGCCATCATTCTGCAACCAGATTTCTTATAAATATATCTCATAATTAATAATCTAGTTCAATATTGGCCGCTATTTTTTAGCCTTACCGTTTCTATTTTTGTAGAATCAATATTGGGCACCTCCAAACTTCAAAAGGATATTATCCACCAAATTGAAGCATTTGGCTGCAACAGGGTAACTTATTAAGGTAAATTTGTGTTTCAATTGCTAAATACCTTGTACTGCCCGCGAAATTTTATCTATGTTTTAAGCTGTTTACAACTGAAAATAGAAGTCTCATTGCTTGACTTTTTATTTAGGGCTTGCTCATTATTCGCAGGTGAAACGCAACATAGATTAGCTACAAATTCTGCAATGTCTCAGAAGAGGATGGCCCTTTCTGTTCCACTTCCAGAAGGAAGATGGGGGATTTCACCCATAATTGATTGGGATGATGTTAGTTATCTCACAAAAGCTCAGATTGATTTAGAGTTAGCGAAGATGTGGAGAATGACTCCAGAAGAAGCTGCTGCAGCTGCAGCCCAAGCAGTTGCCGAAGCTGAAGCCGCAGTGGCAAAAGCTGAAGAGGCAGTGAAGGAAGCAGAGGAAGCAGAAGCAGAAGCAGCACTGCTGGCTTTTGCAGCAGCATTGAAGATGATGAAAAGGAAAAACTCTCCAATGATGGTAAGATGTTTAAGAGGTTCTTTCTATTTTCACATGGACTTGTGCTTTTATTTGCTTTCAGTGAATTTTCCGAATATGCAAAAAAGTTATAGAACAGGAAATATTCCTTATGCACTGGGGATAATCTAACCCCTTGTTTTCCATTTGCTTTGTGATCCAATGGTTATTCTAACCCCTTGTTTTCCATTTGCTTTGTGATCCAATGGTTATAATGCTTAGTGTTTCTACTTTAGAAGATTTCGGTTGACATCTTTGTCTCCTAATCATAGTGTTAGCCTTGATGGAGAATGCTAGAAAGTGAATATAATGATCAGTTGATGTTCTGTTTCCATTTTTGCTTCCTCCTCCGTAAAGTAGTTTTGAGTTCAAAAGATGAAGTTGTTAGGGAACAAGCCTATCTCTATCATAAAGAAAATCCACCTTCCAAACAGGGCCGGCCTTAAGAATTTGGGGGCCTTAGGCCAAACTTTATATGGGGCCTTCTATAAATAGTTGAAAATAATTTTTTTTACGCAATGAAGACATTCAAAGTTACAATAATAATAATTGAAAGCTTTCAGAAGTTCACTTCAAATTTACTCTTATAGCATTTTTAGATGAAAAATCAGCAATTAAACTATTCCAATCAATCTGTTCTAACACACATTTTTCAGTAGAGTAGTAGACACCGTTGCCTATCCATTAATCTTTCTTGTGACATTGTTGACCGAAGGTAAAACTTTATAAACTTAAATGCCATAACATTAACCACATTCTCTCTAGGGGGGCCTTTTTTTAACTAACAAGTCTGTTAAATTTGATCGATAATTTTCCAATTTCCTAGATCAATAATGTCCTAAGGGAAAGCTACACATTCTGTATCAAATCTTCATGTTGTTCATTCCAATTTTCCTCATCTCCTAAATTTTCTTGCCCATAATTCATATATTCTTTATCCACTAAATTTTCATGCTCTTCATCCATAATTTTTCATTTTGAACCTCTTCATTTTAAAATTCATCAACCAAATCTTTAATAGAATTTTCTATCGTATAGTTAATATTACAAGTGAGAAATTTGTATATTTTATGTTCAGAACAAATACTTTCTAGTAGACATAAAAATCCTAATATGGGATCAGATTTAAAAGTAATGTAGGAACAGTAAAAAATTAATTTTTGAGGGATTTTTTATCTTGAACTGCACAAAAAATTAACAATCCATTAAAATTTTAAAATAGCATTATTATTTATTCAATAAAAAGAGTTGGCCGACTACTTTATCTCCGGGCTCCTGGTGGCCAGCTCCGACGAGGTGACTTGGGCGAGAGATTATTTCTTACTTTTTCAGGTTGAAGAATACAGCCACTTCGGAGAATAAAGACATTGATTTTTCCCACTTTTTATATATTTTTGCTATTATGATTCCCGATAGAAGATTGAAGAATAAAGCCAAGTGGTGATTGAATTTTGAAATTTGAAGGAAGGTAGAAGGTAGGTGTGAATTTTGAAGGAAGGGTGAAGGCCGAAGGGCATGTGTGCTTTGTGATTTTTGAAGGCAGAGCCGCAGTCATCATGGATTTTTGAAGGCAGAGCCGCAGTCATCATGTTTTGATTGAAAGAAGATTTTGATCCTTAAAAAAATTATTTTGGTATGACTTCATCCAAAAATTACATTATAAAATATTTGGGCCTTATTTTTGTGGGTGGGGGTGGCCCTCATATGTTTGGAGCCATAAGCAGCAGCCTATGCTGCCTAAGCCCAAGGCTGGCCCTGCTTCCAAAAGCTACAAATATCTGAGAGTTGGCAGTACATCCCCACCACTCCATGCCCATTGCCATCTGCTCTTCAACACTGTGATGCGATGTGCAGTCCTACATATATTTCTTTTAAATGGCTATTTGTCAGAAATATGCATGTATTCATGTTGTATTAATTTTGTTTCATGGCGTGTTAGCAAATAATGATTGTTAGCAGAAAATGAGCTCCTACTTTGTTCCTCAATTAATTGGTTCTCTGTATAGAATGTGCAGATCATCCATACCTGACGAAGTCTGAGCCTACGTCCAGTAATAATCAGTTGTACCTTCTGTCCGATTGAAACTAGTTAGGGGGGTTGTAAATAGGGTAATCATTTTTCCTCTGTAAAATACTGTAGTGTCTTAAAGTGATTTGTGGGATTAGCCGACCTTTCTGTTATTTGATGTTAGCTAGTTCTTAGCAGAAACAATTGCATATGTGCTACAAGTTTTTGTACCAAACCGAGAAATTGGAGAAATCCCCAGGAACTGTTATTAGGATAACAATAAAAGTGACAATTGGTTGTTCGGTGTAATGCGGTTATTTGTTTCAAGAACTGAAATGGAATAAAACACACCCAAAAACAAAATGTTTTTGGCTCTCATCTTTCAAGATGTGACTGCATCACTTCTTTTCTGCATTTGGACTGAATACGTAGTGAAGTGGAGTGGTTCTGTTAATGGCTTCAATTTGACATTTCGTTATAAACGTGACCATTAGATTTTTGGTAATTACAATGTGCTAGGAGATTCAGTCAACAGCTCCTTATATATGTATTTAACACGTCATAACACAAATTGTAAACTTGTAAATACTGTGCTGTTGCAGGGATCTGCCAAGGCAACAGAGGCAAATGGCATCACCGGTAGATGTGAGCTAATGGACAAGGGGGGAGGTTTGTGGTGGTAAAATTCAAGGTGGTGGTAAAATTCAAGGTGGTATTACTGGTGGAGTAAGTTGAATTTGATATTGTTTTGAAGCGTAAATAGAAGTTTTTAAAATGCTAGTTTTGATGCAGAAGGAAAGAATTCCTCCTCATAATATCCTTTGGGTCGAATTTTTCCAGTTAATTGCATGATTTTTGGGAACTAATACTTCATTTGAATTAATGACTCCAAAAACCTTGTAAACATTAGTTTTGTGCCTGAGTTTTAGTGCTAGAGCATTATCACTTATTTAAGCACTGAAAGTGTTATAAGCTGCATCCTAGTTTTTTTTATCTGCCCCCACCCCACCCCACCGCATACCAGCTATTTAAACAATATCTTACCCAGGCATGTAGTATGGGGACTTTAAACCCACCTTTTTTCTTGTACAATTAATTTATTTACTTTGGCTGATGCATTGTACTGACTTGAATTTACATTAAAATGAAGCAAAAGTATATTCTTACTGCGATACAGAAAATGTGTTATTTCAGTCTGCTTAAACATTTTATTTTTTGCTCCGTGTCTCATAAGAGTCAATTTTTCATTTGCATTTCGTTAGTTACATGCCACATGGAATTTGTGCACCAGGAGAAGAAAGAAGGTGGACATGTGAATGAGTTCCATGCATTACCTAATGCGGAATAGAGTTCTCACCAGAACTTTCTTGCATGATTGCTGAAGAAACGCGTTGGACTGCTTGGAGTTTAATTACACAATTTTTTTATTCAGGGTATAATAGGTAGTGTACACATATATTGTCTCCCTAGTATTAGGATTTTATGGGAGGCCATTTTGTTGGACGAGATAGGCGTGAGATTCTTTGAACACTTTTTCTTCATCATAGTTAAATCCTTGGCAACATAAATATCTCCAAAAAATTATGTGGAAACTTTATACCAATTATGACCAGAAAATACGAAAATGGATCAGATTTGTGCAAGAATTCCAGGTTAGCATGGAAATCATCGAAGAAAATTCTGAAAACAAAATATTACACGAGAGATCGCATGTTAACATATTCACATAGTTCAAAATTCAGCTCGGTAGCTATTTTTCTTCTACCTCGAATTCGAGCTGGCTGTAACTTCCTCTGGCCCTGAAAAGTTGGATATGGTGGTGCTTGCAATAGAGTCTTCCCTCATGTGCAATAAAGTTGGATGGACTTATTGTACAACCTCCATAGCAGCACTTGAAGCAGCTCTTGTGATATGATGTCCCATTGACAGTAACCTTGGACAGAATAAACAAATCATCGTGAATAATGCTCTATTGAAAGTGGATTAAAATTCCAATATAAGCTTTTGGGTAAATAGCACAAAACGTCTCCACCTATTGAGGATATTGTGGAAAACGTCCCTACCTTCAAAATTTTGGCATTTTCACCCTTACCTACTGGATTTCCTGCGAAAAATGTCCATACCTTCAAAATTTTGGCATTTTCATCCTTACCTACTGGATTTCCTGCGTAAAACGTTCTTCAGTCCAAAAATCAACCATTAACTTAGGGGTAAATTAGTCCAACCACTTTTTTCACATATATATTACTTCTTTTAAAATTGGAGGACTTCCTATGCAATTTCCAAAATTGCATGGCAGGCCCCTGTCCCCAAATCTCTGCTCAGTCTTCTGTTTTCCAGTGCTTCATCCCTGGGGACGGGGATGAAGCACTGGAAAACATAGTCCATTGAAACGATCTCAACATTTGGCAATATATTGTGTTTTGCTGCAAAATCAAGCATCTCTTGCGTCTCTTTCCATCCGCCAATCATGCTTCCGGCCACCATCTTCCTCCCAGTTATAAGCTCCAGGAATATCGGCACCTCCAGTGGTTTTTCCGGTGCACCAACCACGATCAGCTTTCCATCAGGCTTCAATAAACTTAATAATGGCGAAAGTGAGTGAACTGCAGAGAGAGTATCAATTATCCCATCAAATGTTCCTAATGCACCTCACATTTCTTCTTCATCACGACTAATCAAGAATGTGTTGGCACCTAGCTTCTCAATTGCTTCTTTCTTCTTATTAATTGACGTACTGATAACTGTGACTTTACTACCAAATGCCTTGGCGAACTTCACCCCGACATGGCCGAGCCCCCCAAGCCCAACAATGCCAATATGCAATCCAGGCTTGTCGAGTCCATAGTGCCTCAGCGGGCTGTAAGTTGTAATCCCGGCGCAGAGGAGAGGAGCGCCAGCGTCGAGGGGCAAGTTTTCCGGCCAGTGAAGAACAAAGTGTTCATTAACCACCATGATATCGGAGTAACCACCGTATGTGGGGGTGCCATCGGTGTAAGTGGCCGCGTAAGTGAGTACCAATTTACTGCAATAATTTTCAAGAACTTTGTTGCATTGATCGCACTGGAAAACAGAAGACTGAGCAGAGATTTGGGGACGGGGGCCTGCCATGCAATTTTGAAAATTGCATGGGAAGCCCTCTAATTTTAAAAGAAGTAATATATATGTGAAAAAAGTGGTTGGACTAATTTACCCCTAAGTTAATGGCTGATTTTTGGACTGAATGACGTTTTGCGCAGGAAATCCAGTAGGTAAGGGTGAAAATGCCAAAATTTTGAAGGTAGGAACGTTTTTCGCAGGAAATCCAGTAGGTAAGGGTGAAAATACCAAAATTTTGAAGGTATAGACGTTTTCCACAATACCCTCAACAGGTAGGGAAGTTTTGTGCTATTTACCCTAAGCTTTTTAACAATTGCCTAGGAAGGACTAAGATGGAGACAAAATAAGAAGGCCTCCTTTTTGTGAATTTTCGGAACAATGTTGATTAATTGTAATAATCCCAATGTACCCTTTTATTTTTCCTTCCCATCCCACATTGCATCTCCTAACTCCACCCTCCACCCTCGTCCACCGCCATTTCTACAACTCATCGGACCTTCTCCCTCTCCACACCCACAATTCCGTTTCTCCCGCCCTTTTTAGCTTTACTGAATAGCTCCTGAGCTCGAAAGGATGTAGGAGATTATGAATGGGAGATATGTCTTTTTCTTAGTAACGGTATTTTTAACAGTTGACGTCTTAAATGACCCTTTAAATGACAAATTTTAGAGGCCTTTTTGCACTTTGACTAGGAGAGAGGTGTAAATTATATGATCGGGTAAATGAGACATTTATATGAGAATTCAGAAGCTGAAATATGATGTCGCTTGCCCGTTTCTTGGGATTTTGGCGCAAATGATCCCTAATCTTTGCACTTAGTGTGGAATTGGTCCCTAACGTTTATTTTTTGACAAACAAGTCCCTAACATGTGTATTTTGGTGCAAAATTGATTCTTATGGAATGAAAAAGACAAATATACCCTAAATTTTAATTAAAAGAAATTGTATGTAAATTTATAATTATTACAAAATATACAAATAAATCCAATACTTTTATTTTTTATAAAAAAATTAAAGAAAATTAATGAGTTTTTTTTTTTTTTTTGTATATTAACACTTTAGTATTAAATATATCAAATAAAATTATTATTTTTATTATTAAGTAATTATATTATTTAAAATTTAAAATTTTATTTTATTGTTGTATAAAAATACTCCCTCTGTCCCAAATATATAGGCTGATTGTGTTTTTCACACGGATTAAGAATATTATTGAAAAAATAAATTTTACTAATAGTTTTCCTAATTTAATCTTATTTAATGAGTATTATTTAAAAAAAATTATTATTAAAATATTGTTGGAAATATTCCTTATGTGTGGAAACCAAAAATCAAAACTCGTAATGTGTGGAAAACCATTAAATATTGAAGTTCTCTCTACTAAATTTTCAAATTTCCAAGTTTCCAAGCATTGAATAATAAATACGGGTAAATTATGAGTGTATAATTTCAAGATTAAGATGAGAAAAAAGATTATAAATAAGCAAATTAAATAAGGGTATTTTAGTAAATGAACAAAAAAAACATCTCAAAATAGAAACAAGCCTATATATTTAGGACAAGAGAAAAAGAAAATGTATCCTATATATTTGGGACGGAGGGAATAATAACTTTGTCACAAACTTGATGTTCAAATACCTTTATTTAATTGAATTATATATTTATTAACTACAAATATTAAAAATTCAACTATATTCTTCATATTCGTTTTATTTTCATTTAAAAATAATACACATAATGGATAAATTAATTTTTATTAGTATTTTTATATTAAATAAAAATGTAATAAGATTAGTTCAATGTAATAAAATTATATACGCCATTTTGTTATTTATTTAACTTAACTTTTAAAGTAAAGAGAAAAAAAAAATTTATAAGTATAGAGGGAGAAAAATGATTCTCCCTCTTTAAATAATATAATTACTTAATAATAAAAATAATAATTTTATTTGACATGTTTATTACTAAAGTGTTAATAAAAAAAAAATCATTAATTTTCTTTAATTTTTTTATAAAAAATAAAAGTATTAGACCTATTTGCACATTTTGTAATGATTAGGAATCCACATACAATTTCTTCTAATTAAAACTAAGGGCATATTTGTCATAAGGACCAATTTTGCACCAAAACACAGATTAGAGACTTGTTTACCAAAAAAATAAACGTTAGAGATGTTAGGGACCATTTGCGCCAAAATCCCACGTTTCTTTATACATACAATGCCATATTTTGCTGTCTATAAGAACGGAAATTTGAAATGTTGATCAATGTATGAAACACTTCTACTTATTACCTTCTCAATTGGATAAGCTGTCATATTACAACCCACACATTTGTCCCTGGTGCCTGCAAAAAGACTTGAGACCTTGTTTGCATTCTGTTAAATATATTTCAAGTTAGCAGCAAATTAAATTGAATATTGCTTCAAAAGAAAAAAAGGAAAAGAAAGGGTATTGGACGACAGGGGAAAATGAAGTCAGACCCCAATGTCCCAATGCGTATGATCCAAAATTTGGATAATCTAATTTTCTGCGTTCGCAAGAAGCAGATTACCTCATTATCAACGAGCTTTTCGGGTTTCAAGATTTTAGGTGTTCCTGGAAGAAATTTTAGCGAAATGCAAGAATCTGAGATATAGTTTGGAGGGCATAATTATAGAAATAAAGTACAGATTTAATATATGGTTCTTCTACCTTCAAAACTCTTCTCTAGGCTGCCAGTTCTCTTGAAGAGCTGATCAAAGTGAGGCCTGCAGTACACAACCCCCTCAAAGGAGTTGAAAGTGCTGAGCTGAAAAGGAGAAAATAAAATGAAGCATTAAGCCTATCTGGATTTGATAATTTAATTTGCTTTGGATTGTTAAAAGCAAGAATGGCATGTTTAGTATGCTGGATTGAATCCCTTGCATAAAGACATAGGTTCAACCCCTTCTATTAACTATTAACATTAGATGATAAAACCAAACATGAGATTTTCACGACACGAATCATTAATGAATTCCGGGATCTGTTTGTTCCTATAGAATATGTACCAATGGCATCAAAATTATTAGAAATGAGATAAACAATTAAAGGGTGTCATGAAAAACATATAATACTGTTTCCTTTGATAAATTAAAAAATGTAGGTTACCTTGAGGATATTATTGCAATGGTGGCACCGGAAGCAAGCTTTATGATATATTCGGCTGTCAGCCGCCAGCCGATCTACCAAATATACAGTCTTGTTACAAGCAGTGCATTTTTGGGTAGTTCCAGCAAAGGCCATTTGTTTTACCTGGAAAGACCCCTAACAAGTGTGAGAAAGAGAACAAAAGGAATTGTTGTACAACTCTTCGTTCGCTCTCTCTCTCTCTCTCTCTCTTGTTTTGCTATATCTATAGCCTCACTTTCTCTCTCTAAGCTAACTTTTTTTCATTGATTATATTTCATGGAGGGCCTAAAGTAGGGGAGAAAAGCAGACTGAAAAGGAGGAGCTAATTGTGGGCTGCAATTAATTGCGGGTGAGGGAGGTGATAATTAATGGATGGTCATTCAGCAATTATTTTGGGCGAACTTTAAGCAATTCTATCCCAAAGAAACCCCACCCCACCCCACCCCAACCCACCCCACCCTCCCCTCACACACACACACAGAAAAAGAAAATGAATGTTCAAAAATTAAAATTCGATCCCTATATGAAGTTGTTGTAAAGAAAAATTGGTTATAAACATTGTTAATGAAGTTTCATATTAGTCCCAAACTTCATTTTATTTCAAAGTCAGTGTATCCAAATTGATCACTCAATCCATTAATTGTCTAACAGGAGGTCCGACGTGGAATACAACAATCTTACATGGCATTAACATGAACGTCTTACACGCATCAAACACAGATTTCAGCTAATTAACCAAACTAAAACCCAAAGCAAACTTCAATATCACATTGAAACAAAATAAGTTATGTAACTAAAATAAAACTTCACTATAAATTGAGTGATTTATCCAATGAAAAATGTCACCACTCATGTTTTTCCAACTTACCTGTTCCAGATCCATATTGCGGAATTCTTTGAAGTCCCAATAAATCAACTACAAGGTAATACAATTAGCATATTTGACAATCTCCAAGAAGAACAAATGAGAAATGAAATGCATTCTGAAGTCAATAAACAAAGAAACATTTACTTAAAACCTTCAGTCCTCAAATTTTGGTACATTATTCATGAAAATTACATCAACTGTCTACGTCAGGTAATGTAATGAGAGGTCAACTATCAAAACCTGAGCTCAGTGCAAATAAATATTAGACTGTGTAGGTCAGACTTGTCAAACAGGTTCAAAATTCAAGGAACAGAGTAATCAAATACAACAGGGCATTTGGTCTAGTGGTATGATTCTCGCTTTGGGTGCGAGAGGTCCCGAGTTCGATTCTCGGAATGCCCCATTTTATGAATTATTTTTGTAAGTCAGCAACAGAGCACTTTTTTTATTTCCTAGACAACCTGGACAGATCTTCTAGTAAATAAAAGAATCAAGACTGAAATAACAATGTATCTAACATCGAAATCACAAGTGCTAAAGCTAGATTTAATAATGTAACCTTATTAAGACATAGTTGTTGCCGTACTGGAAGGATTATATATTGTTGATTCAATTGTCTCAATAATGAAACATTATGAGGAAACAGTAACTGCTCACCAAAAGGTCTAAATATTATTGATTCAGTTGCCTTCCTCCATAAAATATTTACTGCCCTACTGAAAGGTTTAAATATTGTTGATTCTATCACTTCTAGAGTCAGAGTTTATGAGGACCCTCTGCACAAAGGTTTCTGACAAGATTCTAACAAATATGGAATAAGAATATAGAAAACAGAAGATTATTATGTCAAGGAAGAATCAGTATAAAATGGAAATATTAAGTTTCAAGCGAATTTAATCAATGACACTAAGCTCACCCGCACAATCGCTCAGCTCCATTGCATGTACATGTGCACATCTGTGTGGCAAGAAGGTGAATCATGAATGTATGAAATCCAACAGTGAAGCTTCAGCTTCTTGTCACTCCTTGTCCAGTTTCACGCGAAAACTTTTTTAACCAGCACATGCTTTTTCTTCCAGAGATCTGAGTGACATTGGAGTATGGGCCTAGAGGAAATATAATTCTGTTAGCAGTTCATTCTACTGAAACAGGAGGCATATAGTATGGATACGTGGCGAAATTTGGAAGAATAAATTCTATATATATAACAATGATAGTGACACTCGAGATATAAAGTTTTCCTTTACTTCAAGAATTACTAACGCAGTGTATACTATTACTTTAGTGTAAAGATTTAGCTGAGTGCTAAAAATCATCGGAAATTGGGCATTTGGTCTGGTGGTATGATTCGCGATTCGGGTGCGAGAGGTCCTGAGTTCGATTTTCCGAATGCCCCAGTCAAATTAAGGTGGTCATTGGTCATGAATCCTACATATTTATTTTTTCTTTGAACTATATTTCAGTAGAAACAAGGATGAAATATCATAAATGAAGTCAACTCAGTCATAATGCCAAAGTGGTAAAAACGATCTTCTCCAAGACACTGAGATGGATCAAACTCAGGCTAGGTCAACAGATTGCAGCCGAGGCCATACCATAAGTATTGAAAAGTACGTTTACATGTTAAGAAAAGCATTAGCAGCACCAGCATCACTACAAACAGTCCTCAACAAATTTACACCACATTGAGCATTATACAATAGTCTATTCCCGTGCACAGCTCGTAATTTTTCATGAATAATATAATTCAAATTGCAATTTTAAGAAAGGAACTTCACAGCTCGTATGCACTTTTTATCGTCCAAAACAGAGAAATGTCTGTTAATTGTAGCCTCTGTGTTCAATACTGCCTTTGATTGCCTATCGGGAATAGATCAAAGAGTTTTGTGAAATGTGCTTCTGAAAGCATAATAGTCAAAAGGCTGACTGGAACAGTTTATATACAGGAAAATCAAGAAGCAAATTACAAGCTCCAAGGAACAAAACAACAACAGGGCATTTGGTCTAGTGGTATGATTCTCGCTTTGGGTGCGAGAGGTCCCGAGTTCGATTCTCGGAATGCCCCATTCAAATTAAGGTGGTCATGAATCCTTTTTTTTTTCTTTTTATATTTTTTCAACTATATTTTAGCAAAGCAAGGATGAAATATCATAAATGAAGTCAACTCTGTCATTATGCCAAAGTAGTAAAAGAGATCTTCCCCAAGACACTGAGATGGGACAAACAAGGGTTAGGTCAACCGATTGCGGCCGAGGCCATACCATAAATATTAACAAGTAAGAATACATGAAAAGAAAGCATTAGCTGCAGCAGCGCCACTACAGAAAAACCTGAAAAAAGTCCTACCACATTGAGCATTATGCCAATGTCTATTACCTCGCACAAATCGTTATTTTTTCAGGACTCAAATTGCAATTTTAGAAAAGAACTTCACCACTCATATACACGTAGGCACTTTTTATCGTCCAAAACTAGAGAACTTGTAGCTTCTGAGATCAAAGATCCGTTTGATTACCTATGGGTAACAGATGTGCTTCTAGAAGCATAATAGTCAAATGGCTGACTTGAACAATTTATATACAGAAAAATCAAGAAGCAAATTACAAGCTCCAAGGAACAAAACAATCACTAAAACAGGGCATTTGGTCTAGTGGTATGATTCTCGCTTTGGGTGCGAGAGGTCCCGAGTTCGATTCTCGGAATGCCCCATTCAAATTAAGGTGGTCAGCAATCCTACATATTTATTTTTTCTTTCAAATATATTTCAATGAAAACAAGGATGAAATATCATAAATGAAGTCAGCTCAGTCATTGTGCCAAAGTGAATGTCTTCTCCAAGACACTGAGATGGATCAAACATGGACCCTCAACAGATTTCTGCTGAGGCCATAACATAAATATTAACAAGTATGAATACATAACAGGGAAAGCAGTAGCACCCCTACAAACAATCCAGCACAACATTACACCACATTGAGCATTATCCCAAAGTCTTTTACCCTGCACAGCTTGTTATTCTTTTACAACTCAAATTGCCATTTAGAAAAGGAGCTTCACAAGTCACAAACCATGCACGTAGGCACTTTGTATTGTCCAAAACTATAGAACTGTCAGTTAACTGTAGCTTCTAAGATCAAAGCTGCCGTTGATTGCCTATGGGGAATAGATCAGAGAGTTTTGTGAAATGTGCTTCTAGAATCATAATAGTCAAAAAGGCTTACTAGAACAGTTAAGAAAAAGCAAGAAGCAAATTACAAGTTCCAAGGAACCAAATAATCAACTACAACAGGGCATTTGGTCTAGTGGTATGATTCTCGCTTTGGGTGCGAGAGGTCCCGAGTTCAATTCTCGGAATGCCCCATTTTACGACATATTTTAGTCAGCCACAGGTCACTCTTCTATTTCCGAGTCAACATGGACAGATCTGCTAAATAAGAGAATCAAGAATGAAAAAACAAAGTGAAGCTAGATTTAATAATTTGACCTTATTAAGACATAGTTGTTGCCCTACTGGAAGGATTATATATTGTTGACTCAATTGCTTTAATAATGTAACATTATGAGGAAACAGTTACTGCCCACTGAAAGGTCTAAATATTGTTGATTCAGTTTCCTGTCTCAATAATGTAACTGAATCAGAAAAAAGTTATTAAGCTGCCCAGCTCATTTTCAAAGCTCTATTTAATTCTGTTTCTGGTCAGTTCTGGAGTCATCATATATAAGAACCTATGCACAAAGGTATTTACTGGACGCAAATACAATTTCCTTCTTATTAGATTCTACCATATATGGATTAAGAACATAGAAAATGAATGATCAAGGACGACTCAGGAAGCAGAATATTACTTTAACCAGTATATTTTAGTAATATATAACGACCGAAAAACATGGATACTGACTGCCCACTGTGGAAATATGAAGTCTTCGAACCAATTAACCAAGCCTGAAATTAAAGCACGATTAATCAATGCACTAACACTGACCTGCACAATCCGCTGTGCTCCGTTGGATAATAGGAAATTTACAAGTAGCAGAACAAAACAAAGCGAGCCAGCCAGAGAGTACCTGCATCTTCAATATGAAAAAACGACTCCGCTTGTCTGTTTCAATTACATCAGAACTTTCGGATCTACTAGAAATCTAGAAGAAATAAAAAAAACTCGAAATGACACAATTTCTCTATTTGTCAAAATATTCACCAAATATTCTGCATAATCAGACTATTAACAAATAAAACATTCAATTTAATACCCAAAGGGAGATATCCCGAGTTTCCATTCCTGGAATGACCCCCCAACCCGCACAAAAAAAAAAAAAAAAAATGTTCCATTTATCAAATCTATTTTCCCTTTATTCTTTGCCAAGAGAAAAGGAAGAGAATTTGATGAATAGATGTTTCTAACTGGTTCGGATAGTTGCAACTGCCTCAATGTTTCACGTTTCAAATTATCATCAAATTAGTGGTTTAACTAAAAAAATGAAATCATCTTATTCTGATCAATGTCACTATGTATAGTCAGACTAGAATAACATAACAAATGTTAAAAACCATTATTTCAGTGTAAATGAATGTTCAAAAATAAAAATTCACCAGATGTAAGGAAAAATCAGTTAAAAAGCATTGTTAATAAACTTTTATATTAGTCATTGAACTTTATTTTACATCAAAGTGGTCAGCCTTTCATTCCAGTTTGATCACTCAATTAAAATCCATTATTTTTTCTAACAGAAGGTCCATCGTGGTATACAACAATCTTACATGCATTAACATGCACTTCTTGCACATTGGACATCAAAAAGATTTCAGCTGATTTACTAAACTAAAACCCAAATCAAACTTCAGTATCACATTGAAACAAAATAAGTTCGCTGACTAAATAAAACTTCACTATAAATTGAGTGATTTATCTAATGAAAAATGTCACCACCCATGTTTTATCCATCTTTCCTGTTCCAGATCCAGATAGTTGACTTCCTTGAAGTCCCAATAAATCAACCACAAGGGAATACAATTATCATATTTGACAATCTCCAAGAAGAACAATGAGAAATGAAGTGCATTTTGAAGTCAATATAGGGAAAATGAAACAAAGAAACATTTACTTAAAACCTTCAGTCCTCAATTTTTGGTACATTATTCATGAAAATTACATCAACTGTCCACATATCTTGTCATGCACTAAAAATCCCAGGTAATGTAATGAGAGGTCACGATGGAGATAGATAAAGATATTTATGAAAGACTTTCCATAGATGAGAATAATAATTATTCTACAAATATTTAGTGTGATTTTCCTTATTTCCTTTCCTTAATTATTATTTGGTAATTTTCCATATTTTGTTAGGGACTTCTAGTATAAGTATGAGGGTGATTTTTCATTGTAAGACACCTGTTGTTTATTTACTAAAATTACAGCAATCTCTCTCTCACGGCTCTCTCTCCTCCCCTTTCTCTCCCTTCTTTCTCCTCTTTCTCTTCCCTTCTCTCCTTATGTTGTCCCCCTTTACCATTCTTCTACAATTCTCATACAATTATACGGTTTGTTCGATTTCGTTCGTCCGTCCGTCATAGCTCATCAGGTCAACTATCAAAACTTGAGTTCACTGCAAATAAATACCAGCCAGTGTAGGTCAGACTTGTCAAACAGCTTCATGATACAAGGAACAAAGTAATAGAATACAACAGGGCATTTGGTCTAGTGGTATGATTCTCGCTTCGGGTGCGAGAGGTCCCGAGTTCGATTCTCGGAATGCCCCATTTTACAAAATATATTAGTCAGCCACAAAGCACTTTTTTAATTCCTAGTCGACCTGGACAGATCTGCAAGTAAATAAAGAATCAAGACACACCCAAAAATTATCTAACATTGATATTGCAAGTGCTAAAGCTAGATTTAATAATGCAACCTTTTTAATACGTAGTTGTTGCCCTACTGGAAGGATTATATATTGTCGATTCAATTGCCTCAATAATGTAACATTATGAGGAAACAGTTACTGCCCACTATAAGGCCTAAATATTGATGATTCAGTTGCCTGCCTCAATAATGTATTCTAAGCATAAAACATTTATTGCCCAGCTGAAAGGTTTAAATATTATTGATATTATCACTTCTGGAGTCATCAGATCCAAGGTTTATGAGGAACCTCAGCACAAAGTTGCTGAAAAGATTCTACCAAATATGGATTAAGAATATAGATACGGAAGATTATTATGTCAAGGAAGAATCGAGAATAAGTATATTATTGTAAACTGCATATTTTAGTAATAGATAAAAACCAAATAACAGGGGTATTGACTGACCACTGTGGAAAATGGAAATATTAAGTTTTGGCATCAAATAACTTAGCATGATACAGAAATTCAAGCGAATTTAATAAATGACACTAAGCTCACCTGCGCAATATTCTGTGCTCCATTGCATAATAGAGAATTTATGGGCAGCAAATATTGAAACAGCACATGTCAGACAGGGATTACCTGCATCATCAATAAGAAAAATACGTGTGATCTATCCACATCATTTAGATAATTAAGAGAATGTCAAAATCATGCAAATAAGCCTTGAGCATGTACATGTGCACTTCTGTGTGGCAAGAAGGTGAAATGTGTGAAATCCAACAGTGAACCATCAGCTTCTTATCACTCCTTGCCCAGCTGCATGCGAAAACCCAAAGCAACTTTTAACTAGCACATGGATATATTTTTGTCTTCCAGAGATCTCTGCACATTGGAGTAGGGGCCAAGAGGAAATGAAATTCTCTCAGCAGTTCATTCTACTGAAACAGGAGGCATACAGTATGGATACGTACCAAATTTGGAAGTATAAATTCTAGATATATAACAGTGATGGCGACATTGGCAACATAAAATTTCCTTCAGTTCTAGACTTACTAACACAGTGTACTATTACTTGTGTGGAGTAAAGATTTTAGCTGATTGTTAAAAATCATCAGTAATTGGGCATTTGGTCTAATGGTATGATTCTCAGAATGCCCCAATCAAATTAAGGTGGTCATGAATCCTACATCTTTTTATCCCGTCCAACTAAATTTCAGCGACACAATGATGAAATATCATAAATGATGTCAAATCATTCATTATGCCAAAGTGGTAAAACAGATCTTCTCCAAGACACTGAGATAGATCAAACTCGGGCTAGGTCAACAGATTGGAGCCAAGGTCATACCATAAATATTAAAAAGTATGAATACATGTCAAGAAAAGCATTAGCATCAGCAGCATCAGTAGAAACAATCCTTCACAAAATTATATATTGCACAGCTCGTTGTTTTTTCAAAATCAGATTGAGATCAAAGCTCCCTTTGATTGCCTATGATGAATAGATCAAAGAGCTTTGTGAAATATGCTTCTAGAAGCATAATAGTCAAAAGGCTGACTAGAAGATTTTTTTTTTTTTTTTTTTTTTTTTTAAATTTGAAACACCACCAAAGCCTAGGCAGATGTTTAGCCTCCACCTAGATAAAGTGGGGGGGTTGACAATACCCCTACCATATCTATTGATATATAGAAAAAGGAAGAAATTACAAGCTCCAAGGAACAGAATAATCAACTACAACAGGGCATTTGGTCTAGTGGTATGATTCTCGCTTTGGGTGCGAGAGGTCCCGAGTTCGATTCTCGGAATGCCCCATATATATATATTTTTAATTTCTTTCAACTATTTTTCAGCAAAACAAGGATGAAGTATCTGATAGGCCACTGGTTCGATTCATATATGCTAGGAGGGCAAAAATGGAAGATCAAGCTAAAGGTGCAAAACTGGAAGCTCAAGTCGCTGAGTCAGGCAAGGAAAGAGGAGTCCATGCAGCCAGAGTTTTAATTGATAATTTATAATTGAGTTGAATTTGTAATTTGGGTGAAAATTTCTTGAAAAGCAGTGGCGCCAGCTCACTATAAACTAAGCATATGTTTGGCAAAGCTTAAATTATAATTTCAGCAGGTCAAACTGGTCAAACATAATTTTCATCCACCTATTTCATGGGACCCACAACTTACAACTACTTTTTATCCACACATTCACCAACAACTTATAATATAAGCACTTAAATTATAATTTCAGCACTTCCAAACATATGCTAAGATGCACCAACACGGACACGATACGCATCGGACACATCGACATGCGTTTTTTGAAAAAAGTTGCGATACGACACATTAATTATTTAATTACTTTTTTATTTTTTTTAAGCAAATAAAATTTTGTATACTTGTTGCATCAAAATCTAATAGCCATATATATATCAAACTTGACATTAACTTCATACATTTTTTATAATTACATGAGTTCAACAAAAAAAAAAGATAAAATAAATTCTATTATTCATCTTCAACATTTTCATCTCCATTATCTGTAATCACCATGGCCTCCAACTCTAGTTGATCAAGAGACAAACTGGCAACTTCAAGTGCACCAACATCTTTAAAAGAATCAAATACATCACCACCGATATCCCACATCTTAATCTCTCCTTGTAAATATTGTGGACTCTTCCTTGACAAGAGACGAAGATTGCTATGAACGGACACTAAATACATTGCCAAAGTACATTACCATCCCCTTCATTCAATCTATCAACTTTTGTTACAAATTCCAAAGAGGTTTGGATAAATTTATGATAGAAGTGTTAATCATTATTTTAAAAGATAAAAAATCCACAAATTTCAAATAAATAGTGATATTACCCAATATTTTTGAGTAGTGTCACTTTGAACCGTTGCTAATGATGCTTTAAATAGATATTGAGAGTCATCAAGAAATAAATTTGGAGATTTTTTGAATGATTGGAAGGAGGGTTTTTGTTTGAGAGAAAATGAGTTTGCTGATTTTTAGTTTTTACTATTCATCTGAATTTTTAAGGTAAACAATAAGTGATTTTAGTTAGTTAGAAAAGTTGCTTTTTGGGAAAGAAAAAAATTGAGAAAAATTAGGTTCATTCAACCATTTTTTAAGATTAAAGTTAATTGATTTTAATTATTTATAAAGGTGGCTTGTTGGGAAAGATAAAGAATTGTTGACTTTTTGGGAAATATAAAAAACCTTTTCATACAATTTTTGGGCCCATTACAAAGCAAACAAAGGAAAAAAAAAAAAAAAAAAAGAAAAAAGAAAAAGTAGGGTTTAACTTCATTGCCCACGTTTCAGTGACCCAGCAGCTTCTCTTCAATAGAAACCATGGCTGCTAAACGAAACCTCAAATCCACAACACCATCATCTAAAAATCGTGCTGGAAGAGAAGATACAAGTTTATTCTTCAAGCCCATCTTAAATTTCTTTCAAAAATTGAGAAATATAGTTAATTTTTTTGGTTTTAGCATTTTTTTTCTCTAACTCGGTTTGTCGAAGACGTATCTCCTATGCATCCGGTGGCTGAAAACCTTGAAAAAATGAGTACACACCACGGGGCAATTCCGACACGTGTCTGGAGTGTGTCGGTGTTGTGTCGTTGTGCCGACACGCTGGCACCAAAAATGTGTCGGTGCATCTTAGATTATAAATAAAGAGGGAAGGGAGTTTTATTATTCATTCATCCATAGAGAGAGCATGAGAAAATTGGGAGGGATCTCAAGCAAGTGTTCGATGTGCCATGTGCCGTGTCTTATATCAAAAATTATAAAAATAAAGATAAAATACATGAATTTAAAATTTTAAAGAATTTAAGTAGATGTGTTGTGTCCTACTTTTTCGAAAAATCACATGTCGGCATGTCCGTGTCCTTGAAACTTAGGTCAAAAGACTAACTAGAACAGTTTATGTACAGAAAAAGCAAGAAGCAAATTACAAGCTCCAAGGAACAAAATAATCACTACAACAGGACATTTGGTCTAGTGGTATGATTCTCGCTTTGGGTGTGAGAGGTCCCGAGTTCGATTCTCTGAATACCCCAATCAAATTAAGGTGGTCATGAATCCTACATATTTATTTTTTCTTTCAACTATATTTAAGTGAAAACAAGGATGAAATATCATAAACGAAGTCAACTCAGCCATTATGCAATAGTGATAAAAGATGTCCTCTGCAAGACACTGAGATGGATCAAACAAGGACTAGGTCAACAGATTGCTGCTGAGGCCAAAACATAAATATTAACAAGTATGAATACATGACAAGGAAAGCAGTAGCACCCCTACAAACAATCCTGCACAATACTACACCACGTCGAGCATTATCCCATAGTCTATTACCCTGCAAAGCGTGTTATTTTTTCATGACTCAAATGCAATTTAAAAAAGAAACTTCACAAGTCACAACTCATATGCACGTTGGCATTTTTTATCGTCCAAAACTAGAGACCTGTCTGCTAATTGTAGCTTATGAAATCAAAGCTGCCTTTGATTGCCTATGGGAAATGGATCAAAGTGTGTTGTAAATGTGCTTATAGAAGCATAATAGTCAAAAGGCTGACTAGAATGGTTCAGAAAAAGCAAGAAGCAAATAACAAGCTCCAAGGATTAAAATAATCAACTACAACAGGGCATTTGGTCTAGTGGTATGATTCTCGCTTTGGGTGCGAGAGGTCCCGAGTTCGATTCTCGGAATGCCCCATTTTATAAATTATTTTAGTCAGCTACAGAGCACTTTTTTATTTCCTTGTCAACCTGGACAGATCTGATCGTGAATAAAAGAATCTAGACTAAAAAAAACAGTGTGTCCAGCACTGATATCACAAGTGCTAAAGCTAGATTTAATAATGTAACCTTGTTATCTATTAAGAAAGTTGTTCAATTGCCTCAATAATGTAACATCATGAGGAAACAGTTACTGCCCACTGAAAGGTCTAAATATTGTTGATTCAGCTGCCTCAATAATGTAACTGAATCAGAAAATAGTTATTCGGCAGCCTAACTCGTTTCCAAAGCTCTATTTAATTCTGTTTCTAATCAGCTGTGGAGTTATCAGATATGACTATATGAGAACCTCTGCACAAGGGTATTTTCTGGACGCAGATACAATTTTCTTCTGAAAAGTTTCTACAATATATGGGTTAAGAATATAGAAAATGAAAGATTATTACTTCAAGGAGTACTCAGGAAGCAGAATATTACTTTAACCTGTATATTTTAGTAATATATTACGACCAAATAACACAGATACTGGCTGCCCACTGTGGAAAAATTAAGTTTTGGCACCAATTAACTAAGCCTGAAATTAAAGCACAATTAATCAATGGCACTAACACTGACCTGCACAATTCGCTGTGCTCCGTTGAATAATAGGAAATTTACAAGTAGCAGAATAAAACAACGCGTACCAGCCACGGAGTACCTCAATCTTCAATAAGAAAGATGACTCCGCTTGTCTGTTTCGATTACATCGTCACTTTAAGATCTTAGAGTGCACTTTATCCACAGTAAGTTAAATAATTTCGATAATGTCAAATCACACAAATAAGCCTTGATTCTCCCTTTGGGTGCGGGGAGATCCTGAGTTCAATTCTAGGAATGTCCCATTCAAATTGAGGAGGTCATTAAACCTACAAATTTTTTTTTGGTTTCTTTCAATTATATTTGGGGGAAACAAAGATGAATAATCATAGATGAAATCAATTATAATCATTAGCCAGAGTGGTAAAACAGTTCTTCACTTCTTCTAGACAATGTAGATCAAACTTAGGCGGGGCAACACATTGCTACAAAAGACGTGTCTAAAATATTAAAGTATGAATACATGTCAACAAAAACATTACCAGTAACACCGGTAACAACAAAATGGTAATAGAAGTCATATGGGTAGAATTAAGTGTATGTTCGGTTGCCTTTTTCAACAAAAAAAATCCATTTTCAAGTATGAGTTTTTTGACTTTTCAAAAGCATTTTTGATGAAATGACCAAAATGTCCTTTTAACTTTCAAATACCATTTTATTGATTGAGGGCAGTTTTGTCAAAAAGTGGCCCACCACATTAAATGCAAAATGGATTTTGAAAGAGAAAAAAGCCAACCGAACATGCTCTAAGTCTCCTATTGTAATCAAGTAAATTGTGCATAAACTGCATTAAAAACGTAAGTTGTAGATCCTGCATAAAATTAAACCCCATTGAGCATTACACCAAAGTCTATTACCGTGCATAGCTCATTATTTTTCCAAAAATCAAAACAAATATAACAACTCAATTTTTTATTTTAAAAGGGGAACTTCTCAACTCATATGCAGGTATCACTCTTTACTATCCAAAACTAGAGCATTCTTTATCATCCAAAACTAGAGCATTATCTAATAATAGTGACGGAAAAATCTATATTTGATTTATTTATTTTTGTAGAATACAAGAGGATGCTTATATAACATATACAGAAAACTATTCTAGGAAGATACACTATTCTAGGCTAGAATCACTGATATTCCAAAGATAGTGGAAATAAGAAGAAAATAAAAAGAGATCCATATAATCTCTCAACAACTTACCTCAACACTCCTTCTCAAGTTGGTGCATAGATATCTCTAATGTCCAATTTGTCTATTGAGTTGTAAAAAATTGGACTTGAGACCGCCTTTGTAACTATATCTGTGAACTGATCTTCTGACTTTACAAATGGAAATTGGACTATCTTGGCTTCAATTTTTTCCTTGATAAAATGCCAGTCTACTTTAACGTACTTTGTTCGATCATGTTGAACTAGGTTACGTGCAATCTCTATAACCACCTTCTTATCACAAAAAATATTCATTGCAAAATTGAATGAGTAGCCAATTTCTTTTGGTAACCTCTTTAGCCAAAAAATCTCGCAAAGTCCTTTAGCCATGCCTCTAAACGCAGCCTCACATTGTGTTTCTTGCTTCTCTAAGTGACCAGATTGCCTCCCACGAAGGTAAAATATTCTAATGTAAATTTTCTACCAATATTATTTCCTGCCTAGTCAGCATCTCTATAACCGTCAATATTTAGATGATTATACTTCTTGATCATGAGTCTTTTTCCTAGAGAGGACTTCAAGTATCATAAAATCCTGAACACTATATTCATGCGATCTTCACTAGGATTATGCATAAACTGACTCACCAAACTCACGACATGGGTAATATCTAGTCAAGTGTGGGACAAGTAGATCAATTTTCCTACAAGTCTTTGATACCTTTCCCTGTTTGTAGGTATTTGGTTCGAGAGTTCTCCCAATCCATGAATCTAAGCTATTGGCTTGTCTGCACGTTTACAATCAAGCATTTTTCTTTCTGGTAGCAAATCAAGTACATATTTCCTTTGTGAGAGAAATATGCCTTGACTTAACCGAGCTACTCCGATGCCCAGAAAGTATTTTAATCCCCCAAGATTCTTCATTACAAATTCGGTTGCCAAGTGCCTCTGCAAACCTCCTTGTCATTTTCTATAATTATCATATCGTCAACATAAATTATTAGAATTGTTACATCCCTTGTCGATGCTTCAAGAATAGAGTGTGATCTGAATTACTCTCTTTGAAACAATGCTTCCTCATAGCCAAGCAAAATCATCCAAACCACGCTCTAGCTGATTGCTTTAGTCCCTATGCCTTCTGCAGTTTGCATGTGACCTTAGTTTCTGATAAGGTAGTAAAGCGAGGAGGAATGTCCATGTACACTTCTTCCTCAAGGTCACCATGCAGAAACGTATTTTTACATCGAACTAATGTAGTGGCCAATCTAAGTTTCCAGTAAGAGTTAACAAAGCTCTGATAATATTCAACTTTACTACGGGTGAAAACGTCTCCTGTTAGTCTATACCATAGGTTTAGGTATATCTTTTCGCTACAAATCTCACCTTGTATTTCTCTACTAACCCATATGCCTTGTGCTTGATGGAGAACACCCATCTACATTCCACGATTTTCTATCCTTTTGGTGGTGGCACAAGTATCCAAGTATCCAAGTATCGTTCTTTTGCAAAGCTGTCAAGAAAATTGACATCCATTGTGATGTAAAGACGTCTCGTAGTAGGGTCATAGCACCGATAGCCCTTCTTATGTGCTGCATATCCCAGAAACACACAACGAACAATACATGGATCAAGTTTTGTTCGTTAGTTTTTATAAAGGTGAACATAAACAACACATCCAAATATTTGCGGCGGAAGCAGTAAGATGGATAACAATGGTACATGATGAGCGAGAGTTTGGAGTAGAGTTTCAAAGTCCAAGGCACAAGATGGCATTTGATTCATCAAATAAATAGCAGTAACAACCGCATTTGTCCAATATTGGCGGGGTGCATGTGCTCCAGTTAAAAGTGCTCGAGCTGTTTCAAGGATATGTCTATTCTTCCGCTACGCAACACCATTTTATCGTGGTGTTTGAGAACAAATGGTCTCATGATAAAGACCATGTGCGCGAAAATATTCTCATAATTCATTATTGTCATATTCTCCGCCGTTACCAGATTAAAGAATCTAAAGTTTAGTAGAGAATTGTGTCTTTTATCATACTATAGAAAGATTGAAAATTTCTAAATACCTCGTGCTTATTTTTCATCAAATAAAGTCAATTCATACGTGTACTATCGTTAACAAATCATCTAACACCAGAAGAAACTAAAAAAGGGAAACTAAAAAAGGGAGCAGGGACCCAAACATCTGAATGAATTAATGTAAATGGGACCTCACATTTTTTCATACTTATTGGGTAAGATACACGCTGACTCTTGGCTTAAATGCAGATTTCACACCTAAAATCTGATAAATGTTTAAGTAATGGAATGATGATGCCCAAGTCGACGATGCCATAACCAAATCTGTTGTTATTTGTCACCACTTCGCTGCACAGTATTTGCTCTACCAAAGTTGAAATCATCCATGTAGTACAGCCCCTCTTTTAGTACCATGACCAATAATCTCCTTGGTGAGAATGTCTTGAAACAAACAGAAATTCGGATAAATCACTGCACAACATTGTAGTTCCTCTGTAGCTTGGCCTACAGATAATAATTTATTCGAAAGAGATGGATCCAATAAAGTATTTAGTAATGAAAAGGATGGGGAAAGAGCCAATTTTCCAGCCCTGTAACTGGATACATCACTCCATCAGCATTGGCAATGCATGTTTATTTCAGTTGATTGATTTTAACAAAATCTTTGAGATCAAATGTCAGGTGGTCGGTAGCCCCCGAATCGAGAATCCAACCATGGGAAGTCTCTTGTTTAGAGCAAAGTAAAACACAACCATTGTTACCTGATTCACTAAGAGTCCTAGATTTATTTTCAGCAAGAGAGTCCTCTTGTGGTATAAGGGATAGTTGAGGTTCAGTGCTCACGAATGCAGCTTGACCAGTGTTCTTGTTTCCACCAGCTTCATATTTCTTATTTGCCTTAAGTTCGTGACACCACTCTGGATATCTATGTAGCTTGAAACATGTTTCTCAAGTATGTTTCATATTCCCACAGTGACTGTGTGCAAACTCCACCTTCTATTTGCGATTTCACCTTTGTTGTCATGTTAGGCTTCCCACCAGACAACAACTGAAGTGAAGGTTGCTGCAGTGATTGTTGTCCTCCTTTCGAGAGCGTAAGAGCACCGAGCGTGGTGCCTCCTCTTGTCATCATTACTGCTTGCCTTAAATCTTCCCTGCGAATATTATACATATCCCTATAATCTCTCCACAACTCACGTCAACAAGTAGCCTCTGTCATCAAAAGTGCCTTTGATTGCCCATGGGGAATAGTTCAAACAGTTTTGTGAAATGTGGTTCTAGAAGCCTAACAGTCAAAAGGCTGGCGCAAGAAGCAGTAACTGGTGGAATTTGGTCTAGTGGTATGATTCTAGCTTAGTGTGCGATAGGTTTAAAGTTTAATTTCCAAAATGCACTCTCACCCCACCCCATCCCCGGTTTTGTATCTGTTATGCCTATATATGTTTTCAACTAATACAAAGAAATTAATAGAATTTGCACTGGAAAACATATATAGTCGTGAATCTAATTAATGTTATAGTAGTTGAAGAACTTGTTTTACAGACTAAACAAGCCATTTGCTGAGATGTGAAGGTGGGTGGGCTGTGTCCAGTAGTAGATAAAAATTTGAATTCAATTCGATAAAATTGCATCTTATTGAATTATCGTATTGATCTAAACCATTTAGATCCCATACATTATCATCCAATTAGTTATTGGATGGATGACTTTTCATCAAAAAGTCTATTTACACCCGATCCATCTAATTTGCCACTACTACTAACCATACAATCAACAAAACATCAAACTTCAGGCCACTCCTTCAAAAGAATTCAATAGAGAACCTAAGTGGTTTGACCTTGTTGAAAAGATGACCGAAAATCACAACTAGAAAAACAATGTTGATGAGAGAAATATTCAAAGAAACTCAGATATGGTTAAAATCACACCCAATTTTCAGAGCAGGTGGTCTTCAGAAGCTAATATAATCATTGCAAGAGCTATCGAAGTAGTGTATACTTTGTTAATTGTCAACAGAGAAGTTTTTTTTAAAAATCTATGGATGATTAACATTTTAGGGGTGGCTGCAAAACTGTTTTGCAGATTAACTCCTCTGTCTCTGATGTGCCTCAGTATTGCTTTTTATTTTAAAAACTCTGCAAAATACTTCCTTAAGGTAGTCATAGGCATGGTTTTTGTAAAATTGGCAAGAAGGTAATCACTAAAATGAGTGCAATGACCACTAAAATTCCTTGGATTGAATTTGGATCTCAGAAGGCCCAGATTTATTTCTTGTTAGTTCATTGGCTTTTACAGTCCAATGCTTATCAAAACAAAATCCCAGCAGAAAAAATACCGGCTAAAATATGATCAGCATCTGGCAAACAATTTTAGAACAGTGCCCAAAAAGGGGGAAATTAACAGTACTTAAACTAGTAGAAACTAGTCATGCTCATGCATGTACTATACCTGTAGCCTGCTCTATAATTTTAATTCAAGGAACTCACAAACCCCTGCTCGTTGCTACTGAAATTACTGATTTAATCGGGAAGTACTAATACATGAAGCTAAATTAGGGGTAGTCATTTACTTGAGCACTAATCACCATATAATATACTATGTTTACGCAAATAAAGAATATAAAGGGTCAAATAATGCACCGAATCAACCCCAATAACAGCAGCAAAAACATTGAACGGCAAGCTTACCAACGGAACGACTACAAACACGTAAAAATCAGCAGTACTATGTAGAATAAATCGAAATCGTGTGAAAATTACAGAGTCACTGAAATGAACTGATTTTGTACGATTATAGAGAAAAACAACTTACTGCAAAAGCACCTTCTTGAACAGGGTTTGAGAAGGAACCGTCCTTCAATTCAGATGGCGAAGAAGCACATAAGTAGAAAAAGAGTGGCGCAAAATTGCAGTCTTCTCTCTCTGTATAGCCGTGTTATGGCGGTAAAAGAGCACAAGTACGAAAAACAGTGGTAATTTGGGGAATGTTTGGAAGAGAGATTGTCATGTGGTCTCAGGTGAGGGAATAATGGGGAACTACAATTTATTAATAAATGATTGAAGAGATATAATAGAATAATAAAATAATAAAATACTATAATACTGCTTAATGATGGAATGAGTACCGATCTACTGCCCCTCCATTTTTACTACGTGGCATGTCCACGTTAGCGGAGAGGCCAAATCAGCAAATGGGTTGAATTAACAATTTGATCTCTGCCTTATTCCCCCAATCTCAAGTTCTCTCCCCGTCTTGAGTTCTCCGCGCAGCCATCGTTACACAGTGACCCATTTCCTCGTGATCTGTAAATGAAAAACAACCCTTCGTAGATTGTATCTTATGAAACCATGAATTTGTTGTTTCTAACTTCATGGACAGTGAGAACGGTACTCATACATTTTTTGATTTTATGTTGTGGATGATAATATGTTGACACTGGTTTGTGGAATTCTGAAATATGTAATGCATATTGATGTCAATTAATGTTGTTGTGTTGAGATTGTGATGATATTGACAAATTCTTGGAAAAATGAGCAAATGATTATCGGGTCGGAGAATATGAAAACCGTATCTTGGCTTGACAACCCAGATGGCATGAGATTAGGAGTTAGGAAACTCTAATCCAAAATGCAACCGGTGAAATGCAGTCATGGCGGTGACGTAACTTTCTTCGCCCGTTGCATTCCTATCTGAGCCTCTTATTTGACGTTTGTATAAAGTTCAAAAGGTAGATGATTTTGGGCTTGTTGGTTTGGATTTCAATAAATCAATAGGTCTCCATTAATGTCCACCTCCAGTATGAATGACGTGCAATCCCGCATTAGATGTAGATGTGGTGCGTATATGAAAATACACACATCATATAGTGAACGGAATCCTCTTCGTAAGTATTGGAGATGCCATAATGTAACGGTACGTGTATTGTTTTGATAATGTGTTAATTGTTTTATGTTTACGGAATGACTTTGTTTAATATTTTGGTTTTGTAGGACGGTGTGATATGTGGAGGGTTCACCTGGGCAGATGAGGTTGAATTCCAAGTTGGCAGCCATTTATTAGTATCTGAAATGCGCGTGAGAGGTGTGGCTGACTTGAATGCTCATGTCATGAAGTTATCGGAGAGGCTCGACAAGGTTGAAGATGAAATACGGTTCGTTAGACAAGCTAGGAATATGAGAACAAGTTGGGTGAATCTTATTACAGTTGCTTGTATTTTCTTATTAGCAATTGTAATTTTTGAACGCATCTTGTAAATATGAATTGTTGTTTGGATGTAATGACATTTTAGGTATGTATTGATAAAAATGATTGTGTTGGATGTTTCAAGTTCTATTTTAGTTCATTTTTTCGCTGGGAATTTATATATGTTATATGAAAAAATATGTCCAGATTGACATTTTATATATTTTACAAAGATGATATTCAAATTTTCATGATTTTGTTTGTTCAAATTCCATCAACAAATGACTCTACATAAAACAAGCTGCCTTCAACAAACAAAGCAAAAGAATTGTAAAACATGTTTTCCCATTAATACAATCCCCTAGCTTTTAAAGATAATAGTACACATACTATAAATCAAACAACACATAGAAAACCAAGTTTTACAGGACTTTCGTTGAAATTGACACATACTAAGATAAGAGTACTTAGGCTTTTCGCCATCCAGATACATGGTAAATATTGACACTTCACAAAAACCAATTGACAACATCATAATTACTGCTAGCATTAGAAGTGAAGGTGACGTCGTCTATTCCATCATCTTGGGTGGTCGCGAAATCATTCATGTTCGGTTGATACGTAGTCGGCCTACGATAATCAAAACAAGTAAAAGTCAATATATAAGATATATTATGAATTGAAATTGACAACTACCAAAAAATAAAATATAAAGACAATAAAAAACCTATCATTCAATTGAGGACATGTTCTTTTGTCGTGGCCATGTTCTCCACAACACCGACATTGTTTATTACTCTTGGAAATGGCTTTCTCTTTTGATGACTTTAGTCTTTTACCGCAACCTTTAACTCTAACTGAATTAGGATCACCAATTGCGTCGACGTGGTCGCGGCTTTTACTCCTATTCTTACTAAATTCACTATTCCCACCGTCTTCCAGTTCGTTGATTCGTATATGCATCGAATTTAACTCTTCCATGAGCAAGGTGGTACGAGCATCAGTCAACGCAGCGTCATCAATCAATATAGAACACTTATGTGCCAACATCCCATGTCTTGCCATCAACGAGGTACTCGAACCACCCACTTTTGCATTCTTCGTCCACCTTCGCAAGATGTAATTTTCTGGTAGAATCATTACTTGTTTTTTCCTGAAGTAGCTAATCATGTGGCGACATGGATAACCCTCAAATTCAAATGCTCGACAACTGCATGTGATAAAATCAGTCTCTGTACAATAGGTAAGCTGCCGTTGTCGATTAAATGATTTGCCAGGTTCAAATCGCTAAACCACATAGATCTTCCCATCGAAAGAGCCTAATTTCTTGGAACAAATATAGTAATTACTTTGATCAACTTCAGTTTGGAACAACAAAAATATCTTCTTCGTGTAGACATGTACCATCTGATTCTCCATCTGAAATCTCGATGTTAGTCTTAGTTGTTCGCTCAGATCAATGTGGTTGGCAACTAGCTCTTCATGCTATTGATGACGTAAGGCCATATTAAAACGGGTGATGAAATCCATAAGTGAATTCTTACGGTTCACATACCTCTTAAAAAAAGAATGAGTAGTCTCTGACCTTTGACTGCTTGATATTCCTGCACTGAAGATGTGTTTAACATAGGCAGGAACCCATCGGCTGCGAATTTCGTACATGCCAGTTAGCCATTCATTGCAATCTAAACTAGTTGACTCCATTATTGCAGACCAACGATCCTCGAACTCTGTTGGTAATTCTGAATTTTTAATGATATTGACCAACATATGATACTGCTCGTTATATACCATCACATTTATCTTCTCTGAAAATTTATTTAGTATGTGCCATAAACAGTACCGATGAAAAGTCGTTGGCATAATCATTGATATAGCTTTGGCAATCGCTGCGTCTTGATCAGTAATAATCACGTTGGGCGCTTGTCTAGGCATACATTCAAGGAACTTCAACAACAACCAAACGAATGACTCAGTCGACTCGTCACTCAATAAACCACATGCAAAGACAGTGGTTTGTCCATGATGGTTCACGCCAACAAATGGTGCAAAAATCATCGAGTACTTATTGGTGTTGTATGTTGTGTCAAACACCATAGCATCGCCAAAGTAATAGATATGCTCTTCGTGACTCTGAATCTGCCCAAAAACAACGAACCAATTTATTTTCCGCATCAGTCTCATAATCGAAAAAGAAATTGGGGCTTTTCTCCTTTTCAAACGTGAAATACTCAATTAGTGTCTCAGCGTCATGACCTCAAAGCTCTTCACGAATATTTCTTTCATGGTTTCGTAGGTCTCTCTCCGTACACCCAACCGATTCTGGACCACCTGAATCTATCTCCATAAGTCGTAGTTGTTGACACGTGGGTATGTTAGCTACTGAAAATTGATGTGCTTGTGCCTTCTTTGTGGATGATGGATGATACATTTCTGTGTGATCTCGACAAATGTACTCTACTAGGCATAGTTAAACCATGGTTGTGTTCCTCAACAAATTTATTCACAACCCATAAATTTCCAGTTTGTTGCTTCACAACAGACAATCTAGCATTGCACCCAACCCGTGTATGTCCACGATTTCTTTCACAAACCCGTTCAACAGCATCTTTGTATTTGTTCTGATATGTTTCGTCGGTTTTTCCTTGTTTAGAGCAAACAAATAATTTCCACTATGTTTCATTTGTCTCCTTCTTCTTCTTACTATTGGCTATGCCTGCACTAAATCTAGCCTCCCACGCGTACTGATTGTAAAAAGTATATGCATCTTCATGTGATTCAAATTCTTGCCCAATCTTCGGAATTCGAATGATTGAAACTTGTGGAACAAACACATTGCTTGCACTTTCTGCCTCCATTCCTACAAAGACATGAAATAATAAACATAAATACGCCATTATTTTTCATAAACATCACTGCCGTCCAAAGCTTGGAATACACTATCTTTTACAAAAATATTAGATGAAAAATATTACATTGCCCATAATTTCAGAAAAATTCCAGCAACTTTTCGCCCAAAATTTCAGAAAATTTTGGCAAAAAATTAATCAACCCTCGACCGGGCAAAAATATGGACGAACATACCTTTTCGGCCAAAAAATCAGCAACAAATTTGGCACGGAAAGTGAGCAAACATGCGGCCAATTTGGGAGGAACTTCAGCAAGCTGGAGTGGAGTCGGGGTCACCGGAACATTTATCGGCGACAAAATCAACAACCCTATGGTCGCGGAAAGTGAGCAAACAGGCGGCCGATTTGGGAGAGATTTCAGCAAGATGGAGTCGGGGTCACCGGAAAATCAACAACGGTCACTGATTTTTTTGGGTCACGAGGAAATGGGTCACTGTGTAACGACGGCTATGCAGAGAACTCAAGACGGGGAGAGATAACTTGAGATTGGGGGAATAAGGCAGAGACCAGCCATTTCAAATTGTTAATTCAACCCATTTGCTAATTTGGCCTCTCCGCTGACGTAGACATGCCACATAATGAAATGGGTTTTTACATACTGCCCCCCATGGGCAGTAGATTGGTACTCATGATGGAATATGATTGTAGAAAAATAAATAGAGATTGATATGAGGAAAATGTTGAGAAAGAAAGATTTGGAGAAGAATGGTGAAGAGAAAAAGAATTGGAAAGAAAATAATTGAGGAAATTGAAAGAAAAAAATTGAAGAACGTGAATACAGACGTAAGTATATATTTTGGGTAAGTGGATGTAAAACTCTCTACAATCGTGATAATACGCCCCAACCCCGAACTCCTCTTGAGCTAGGGATGGCAATGAGTTCGGCTCGCCCTAGAAACACCTTGCTCGCCACGTGTCTACCCTTAGGGCTCAACCCCTGGGTCCGTGGATCTCATGAGTCGAGTTATCAATGAGTCCGTTCGATTTTAAAAAAAAAAAAATTTGGAAAAGTACATTGGTACAGCAAATTGAAAATTTCAAAACTGTACGAGAAATTGGAAACCGTCTTCCTTCGAGCTTGAGATCAACTACTTTTAACGTATATACAGAGTTAAAATTGTACAAAAATAAAATATCACGTGTACAATTTTAAAAAAATAACTATAAAAAAAATTTAAAAAAGGCAATACTTACAAATTATGATATTAGACTATCGAAATCTTCCGTTATTATTGTGTGTGCTTTGTCTTAGATCCAATACTCTATGTTCTTTTCAATCCTTTAAACACATTAAACTCTCTAATATATATTTACACCTTGTTCTCTAATCAGAAAAGACCCTGTCACCTACACTAAAAGCAGACTCCGATGCTACAATATATATCGAAAGTGTTAGTAGATCACGTGTTATCATTGAAACAATTGAATATTGTTGTTCATTCATTCTTCACCACCTAAGGATGTCAAAAAAATTTATTAATTTATTCCTCATCTAAAATACTAAGTGTATGTTTGTCCGTGCTTATAAGCACTTATAAAATGGTCAAACATCATTTTTATTCATACATTTCGTTTGACTCACAACCTTTAACTATTTTTTATCTACACATTCTGTAGAACTCAATACTTATAATCTATAAAAATATTTACCAAACCATACACTAAGTATGTTTAAGTACCGATTATGAGAGTTTAAGTATCGATTTTGGACGTTTATAAGAGGAGCGGTTTTAGGTGGTTTTTAGTAGCAATTTTTGAAACAATCCAACTAATGCTTGGGAGTTTATTATCTAGCGGTTCTAAAAGGTTTTTAAAGAATCAAATTACATATTTATCCATATATATATATAAAATTAAACTTTAAAAATTTTATATATGTAGTATCATTGAAAATATAAAATTAAATTTATGTTCTTGCATGACTTTTTTTTTTTTTTTTTTTTTGTGCACATGTTCTTTTATTTTTATAAATATTAAGTTTATGGTAGTTTGAAAATAATTGTTTGAGAGATGATAAAATTGAAATAAAATTTGAAGAACGATCAAAAACCACCGATTTTGGGAGTTGGAATATACATTTCAATTTATACTACACTGATTTTGGACGGTTTAAAACCCGCCAAAAATTGGTGTTCTAAAAAAATAACAAGCACCGATTTTTCCAACCCTTCATAAACAGTACCACTAAAAACTGGTCGAAATCAATGAAATAAAAACTCCCAAGTATCCCTAAAGGTACTTCTCCCGTACCTAGATTTGTTGCATGTGAAAGGGAAGAAGAATGAATAGATCGTTAACCTCTAGGAAGTTCCATAAATCATCTTTGTCATGTGACGACGGACTAGCCCTTGCTACATGGAGTCATCGGACGTTCATGTCGTTTTTAGGTGTACTGCTCGTACATCTAACATAAAGTTTTTTTTTCCAAATTATCATGTGTAACTAGAGATCCATAAGTTAATTTTATTTGAAATTGTGGATAAAGTATTTTTTGTACCATCTAAACTACACCTAGGGTTCATTGCAGAAGCTAAAGGGAACAACATAGGCAATTCTTCAAAATATTTCCTAAACTTAGCCTCCATTACTACTATAATATCAACAAAAATGAAAAATATTTTGTACTTATTAAAATTATTAGCAATATAATAAAAATGAGTAAGAACGAATAGACTAATAAGATAATACACATCTGCATATGCACTAGTAGCGTTGAAAAATACTTTCAAATTTTTTGACACGTGAAATGAAATAGCCCAATCATGGACTTCTAAATCATATTTGTGACCATGAGTGTCGGCCGTTGTAATAATCAGTAATATATTTTTCATAACATTCACAAGATTATAGCATTAGATAAGTGGAGTTCTATCTATGACCTACATATGTGATAAATGTTCTTTCATGAAGTATATATTCTGCACATAAGCCATTGAATACTTGTTTTCTAGCAGGAGGAACATAATAAATTAACAGCATTTGAATGAAGAGTGTTTCTAGAAAAGGTTTGTACCTAAATTGGAGATTTTTGTATGAACTTGGTCATGTGAACGATGTTCACTACGCTAAGCGAAAACTCATTACCAGCTATGAACATCGACATACCTTCGCGCATCTGCTCTTGTGAATAGATTCAATTGGTAAGACCAGTACTAGAACACGTATGAGGAGAACCAAAATGGAGTTGCGTCAAATTATTTTCTAGACCTGTGTTTGAATGTACATCTTCTGGTGTGTCTATTTAGATGAGTTGTGTTGATGCCCTTCTGCCAAATTAACTTTTCTTTGCAGTATTTACACACTGCTTTATACTTTGGTTGTTCGTTTACTACACTCGTGGACACTATTTTGAAGTGCTCTCAACATTTAGACTTATTTTTGGCATTTCATCATTTTTTTTGTTTGATCTTATCAATATTTATGTTTCTTATTCTTCAAGATCATCATCCAAATTAATTGGATTTGTACTGCCATCGCCCAAATCATCAAGAATTGGAACATCAGTTAGATCACTAAAATCATGATCTACTGGCGGACTACTTTTTGGAGTGTTGAAACTATTAAGGAATTGGTTGAACTCACCATTTTTCAAGAATATGTTGTAATCCATTTGAAATTATATATGATAGAAATAATTAGAATAAGAGATTTTATACTAGAAGTCACAGTTCTGAAAAGCTCACCTAGGAGTGAGGCCTCGTCCAAGCCTTGCCTCAGTCTGAAATGCTTGAAACTCGGCCTCCACACCTCATCATGCTTTACGTTTTTTAAAACACTGCTAGAAATAGACAAAAATAAACAAAATTAGGGACAATAAAACTTTAGATTGCACAAAAAAGAGTTAATATGGAGATTATAACAATTGCATATTGATAATGTAGAGATTGGTATAAAAAAATGAAGTGAAGTTGTTTTCTATTTTTTTTTAAAAAAATGTAGAACAATCATTTTATGAGTTGAAAACGGTCTTATGAAATCAAATGGTCACATTTCAAATGAATGTGACCATTTGATTTGGTTGGTGGCGCATGAGCCACGAGTTTAAAACGAGTTGAGCAGGTTTGGGTCATGACCTATATTTTGTTGGAAATTGGTTTAAAATGTTGATAAATTAACTAAGTGACTTCGTGTCAACTTAGCCAAATATACAAGACCCGACCCAATCCGTTTAGGCAAATTTGTTTGCCACTTCGACGCACGCACACACAGGTATGTAAACCTGCGATCGCAAGTTGGCTAATTTTTTAACAGAATGTATTTTGGTCCTTCCATGCAATCGCAGGAGGCAAAGCCTTGCGATCGCATGGTTTTACTGGATGAAGTCTTGTTCTAATTTTTGTGCTGTGCGATCGCAGCTTGGTTAAACCATGCGATCGCATAGGTTTGCGTGAACAGACATGTCCTTTTGAAGAGTTGCACGATTTGGTTCATTCCTTTTCGTTTCCAACCAACTCTCCAACGTTAAAAAGGGCTGTGAACGTCCATTCTACAGATATTATTGATACAGAAACATATTGCAAACAAAAAAGCACTCATATTTTTCATCTTTGAACCAATATATTGCATTTAATTTGCACAAAATCTAGTTTTCATTTCTATTCATCCGTTGGAGTACAAAACCAATCTTGGTTCGCTGTACTTGAGTTTTTGTAGTGCTACCAAACTCAAGTGAAACCGTTGTATCTTTGGAGTCATTTGCCAAAGACCGAAAGCACCTTTGCGGGGCAATTTTGACTTAAGGACAAAGAGTTCAACTCTTGCCTCGGTTAATTCTTCCCTTCCATTTTTCGGTTCTTGTTTTACTGTTTTGAGGTCACTTCCACAGAAATTCCGCCAACATATTTTAACGAGTTCGAGCCGTTCATAATTCGAGTTCAAATAAGTCGAGTACATGACGAGCAACTCAATCCGTTTGCGACTCCTATCGCTAGGCAAATAAGTAGCTTCGACTTGTGGCCACTTCAAAATAATCAACACGTATAAGTAAAATTATATATTTATTATTCACGCTGAAATTTCTATCAGTAACAAGTGGTAATTTGCACGTCCCTCACTTGTATACTAATTCATAAGTGGAATTTAAAATACGTGTCACGTGTGATAATTCATCATGTCTTTCACGTGTACACTAGTTCATATGTGGAATTTGAAATGTGTTTCTTGAATTTTATCTGACGGCGCCACCCCAAATTGACGGATCTTGGAAGAATTCACCGCCGTGGAGTGGCGGATTTCCACCTCATAATCTCCATGAAACAGTGAAGTCTTGAAGTAACCATCAACATCAGAGGTGCCTTGCAAACCTTCATGCCTCCATACCCTCATTATATTGTCAACTGCATTCCCAGTTGGCAAGTTATTGAAATTTTTATCTGTGAAGCACATTTTCCAGCATCCTGCAGGGCTCCATGATCCCCACATAATTATGCCATGAATTGCTGGATGCGCATGAAACTCCTTTATGAGTTGAGCTAGGTACATTGCCTGCAGAAAGTATCAAGTTGGAGTCGATTATATGAATCATTTTCTGTTACCGATAAAAGATAATTTATAAAGAAAACTTCTACAAAGACCATCAATGAGAATTTTTACCTGTTTAGGTCTGCGGGAAACATCCAGTTCTGTAATCCAGATTGGCAGTTTTGTAGAAGCAAGCATGTCGAGTGATGCCCGAACATAAGGTAGATTTGGTGTGTCAAAATGTGCTTCGAGCCCGATTCCAAGAGGCCCATGATAGCCTTGTTCTCTAATCAGCTTGATTTTCTCTAAGTACTTAGCCGGAGTCGATTCTGAATCTGTTGGACGTTCTAGTGTATTGTAATCATTCAGAAAAGGAATTGCCTTTTGATCAATCTGATGAGCCCTTTTCAAGAAAACAGTTGATGCATTTCTCCCCATTCTCTTTTCGTAGAACGAAAAATGGAGATTTTCATTGATAACATCCCAATGAATAAGTTGGCCTAAGTAGTGTTTCATTACAGAATTCATTCTCTTTTCAGTGGCTAATTGTAGATGTTTTCTTGGAAGCTTTTTTACCCATGAAGGTTGATACCTTGGATCATCCCATAATACGTTGTGACCTCTAACCAAGATGTTGTTCCTATTGGCAAATTTTAGCATGGCATCAGAGTCGGAATAGTTTTCTTTCCCGGGACGTCTCTCATTCGAGTACCACTTCATTTCGTTCTCAAATACCGCGTACTTGAACCTTGACACGAACCATTCTTGATAGGCCTTCTTGTGTATGATGAACTTACTAACTGCATTGCCAAATGGAAATGTCTGTTTTATCTGTTTCACAGAGATTTTTGCATTTGCTAATGGTCGACCTTGAAGATCAACAACTTGGAATTTCACTTTACCCTTTCTAATCTGCAAATATGTTATAACGTAAGATAAAGTCGATTTACTAACAATAAATGGGGAGAAGAAATTCATACAATGGTTAGATTTGAAGTTGCCAAATTTGAATATAATGCTACCTTCTCAATGTTTTGATCTTGGTGGGAATCCCATTCCTCTTGAGTAAATGCTTGCAATGAAATATTATCTGCCCATATCTCGGCTGCGGTATTATTCGCCTAAAATGGAGAAAAACAGAACCTGAATCATGAAAATCCCAAGGAAATAATCCCAACAAGAAAGGAAATATCTTAAAACTAGGGGCCTCAAATGAGCCGAGCTGGCAAGTTTCCAGAGAGTCCCGGCCTTGCAGAATCAGAAATTTGTGTACCTGGAAAAAGAGTTCAACCGGGCCAGAAGAATTCACAACTATGCCACCCTTAAGCATCGACCAGCAGCCCTGTCGAGCTATAACCCATCCAGCAGGCTGGTACGTGATTCCTGTCCTGAACATTGCAGCAAGGTGAGCCTCTCCATGGCTTACCTGTAACCAAGCTGCAAAAAACCCAATACAACCCCAAAATAAGTCGAAATTTTAACTTTTTTCGTATTTATTTTTGTTTTCACTATTAAGGTAAAGAATCAGTTTCACATTTTGCTTCTTTTTTTGAAGAATATATACCAGATAAGACATAGAGTTTCTCCTCTTCTAAGTAAAACTTTTGCGAAAAACTGTCACAGTGTCCACTTCTGTATGAAGCAACAATATATCTATTTCCATCCTTGGATTTTTGGTGTTCTATTTTTGCTTGTCCAAAGGTTGTCCAGCCCTTCAGTCCATGTTCCAGCTTTGGATTTATAACCATGCCTCCAGCATACTGAGGTTCCATAGGCTTTGCCAAACACTGAAATAATTGATTTTTACCTCAAATTAATCCAAGAATAAGCAGATTAATTTATGCTTAAGTGATTTTGATCCAAATGAGAGCTTGCCTCATGAGTGTATGTGTGATCATAATGCAACGAATACACTTGTATACCTGTAAAACGTTCGCATAAAATTTGGTAAATTGAGTCGTGTAACAATAATATTTCTACTTCTCTTTAAATTTTATCCTACTAAAGGATTTTGGCTTTCGGAGATACAAAAAACTGACGTATCTTCTATCTTGAAAATATGCAAAAACACATAACAGATCTACGAACCTGAAGAAACAAGATAAAACAGCATCAGGAGAGGAACGGAGTTCATGATAACGAGTAGTCCACTGCTTCAAAACGACAAACTCGTGAGAATTAGGCCGTGAAAAAAGAAAAGAAAAGGAAACAAAGATCAAATATCAGAAGCTTTTCGAATTTTACCAGGGGACTGTATTGCTATCGAATAGAACAAGTTCTGAGTTTGTTCATGTATATATACACTTCTAAGAAGCCCTCAAGGATTCTCGTTGGATGGCCTATACAAAGTAACAGTTTTATTGCTTATTTTTGTATTTTTCATGTGCCATATTCGACTTGGGATAGCATATGATATGATCGATATTTACCTTAATAGTCGATACAAATGTCTAACGATCGTGCTGTTAGCATTAATGACTCGTTTAGTTATCGCGTTTTCATAGTTATTACAATTAAGAACATTTTCCTCATTGAGACATGAGATGCTATGGATCTTCCTTCTCTGTTTGGGGAATGCTCATCATACCAGGTTGTGAAATTAAAGAATATTAATACTTTGCTTAATTATCCCATCTTCTGATCATTGATGGAGCATATTATTAAAACCTGCTGTGACTGAACTTTGGAAATATCTTCATAAAAAGGGTTAGGAATGAATGAAAATTAATTATTTGATTGGATATGTTCATTTATTTTCATGTCTGTGGAGGAATTCTATAGTTGTAAGAAAGTGTATCTACGATTTAAATCGTTATGGTAGTAAAATATAGTTTTCGACAATATTTGACATTTTCAAACTCTGTAATTAACTCAAGAACGAGGTTCGGGGAAAAAACAAGAGAAGATATATATTATATACTATGATTCGATTCACATAATCGTGTTAAATTTATATGCTCGAAACTAAATTTGAGTTAATAAAAAGCTCGAGTAGGACGTTTAGCCATTGCTTAAATTATAAATTCAGCAGTTAAATATATTTTTTATCCACATATTTCATAGGACCTACAATTTACAACTCGTTTTTTATTCGCAAATTCACCTACAACTTATAATATAAGTACTTAAAAAATAATTTAAGCACTACCAACCATATAATATAAGCAGATTATAAGTTTAGAGTGAAAAGGGATATACTTTTTTGTGATTCTTATTTAAGCATTACTGATATTTTTTTCATTCATGGAAGCAACACAAGCTCTGAGAAAACTCAACTTTCCTCATCAATGGATATCAATCAGAACCCAAATTACATCATTTCCCATAAATATTTTTACCCTAATTCACATACCCAATTCATCTCCGAATCCAATTACACCAAAACTCGAACTAAAATCCACCCAAAAAATCCCTCAAAACAAAACTCCATTTGAGAAAAGAAAGAATCTCGAAGCCTCAATCCCAACCATGTCCGACATCTTGGAGTCATCAAGAAGACAAAATCTCGATCTTCAGCTCCAAACATTTGGGCCCTTTTTCAGAATCACAGCAAAAAGTTTGGAAACCCAAAGGGAATTGGGTAGAGCTGAGGGGGTGATTAGGGTTTGGTTTGGGGGCAAAATTTTGCATTTGGATTCGATTAGACTTCAAAGAGAGACGCTGGGAATGGAGAAATCAATATTTGGTATTGGTTTGTTTATCGGAGCAGTGGCAATCAGATATGGATACGATTCTAGTTGCAAAACAACTGAGTTGCTAGCCATCAATGACACTCATCTTTACCATTTGAAGGTTATTACTTCTCTGTGATTTTGATGCTTTACCATTTGAAGGTTATTACTTCTCACTTCTCATTCTTACACGATAGATAAGGAAAGTGTAAGAGAAAGTGAAAGAGCTTGTTTTGTGTAGTTTATTTTAAACTCTTTTTTACCTAAATTTATTTTTTATTACACATTTCATCACATTCGGAATTTTTATCAACTACATATTTTATCGATTTTTTTTTTTAAATCTCTTAAAATATTAATTTTAAACTCCACGAAATAGGTACTAAAATTCATAAGAATGATCCTTTATTCAATATTTCATAATTTGACTTTGAATTTTATCCTTTTGGAAGGTGAATTTAAGAAATGGATAATAACTTGTTCGATAAAGTTGTTTGTAAATTAAGAATATGTTTGGTTTTGTTAAAAAAATCAATTTTCAGTAAATTTTGATAAAAATTAATGAAACGTATAGTTGAATAGTTGTGGGTCCCATAAAATATATGGTTAAAATTAATCGTTGATTTAGTTTTAATTTTTTAACAAAATTTTAAACAAAATAAAAAATACTTTAGTGGGTCTGATAGATAGGACATGTGAATAAAAAATAGATAAAAATTGTGAATCATACAAAACATGTGAATAAAAATAATATTTGTCCAACCTATAAATGTTTATAATTACTCTCAAATTATTAATGTGCCTTTGTAGAAGTTTTATATTATAATACGAGGTTTGTTACATTAGAAACACAAGATTTGCATAGAATGTACTTATTAGTAATATTTCCCAAAAAAATTGGCAGCTTGTTAGGTTTTACAAAAGAATTGGATTCAGAGTTGTGCACGAGGTGACTGGTTCATCACTTGGAGATTTGGGGCACATGTTGGTTTGGGGAGGAGTTGGGACCCGAATGGATGCAAATGTTGAAGAGCTTATGATCAAATGGTGTACTAGATTCAAGAATCAAAGTATATCTTCTTGAGGTGGTGTTGAATTTTGATTTGACCTATGATTATATGTTTTGTTAATGGGGTAAGAAATTGTTTGAATGTTGGTTATGATTTTCTCTCATTTGTCTTTCAACTCACCCTTTGAGGCATGGTTGTGGTTCGTGTATGTAACTTGATACGAGAAATGTAACATATAAAATATTCGTTTAAAGTATGTTTGATACACGATACTTGACAAAATTATACAATAAATAAAATTTTATTTAAAATGATAATATATGGCGTATCGAACAATTTGTCTATTTCTATTGGATATATAGCACTGAAGTCTCGAATTTTTGAACCTTGAAATGACGGGATCCTGAACCATTGAATTTTAGCACATCGGATTCTAAACTTTTCAAACATTTGCACTTGAGTTTTTTTTAGACGGAAAATGTTAGTTTGACCGTTAAATTGTCAATTTTTTATTTATTAAAACAACAGTTCTAACCTTATTTTAATTTAGGATAAATAGCAATGGGAGTCCCCAACCTTTTAAATTTTGTAATAATAAGGTCTCAAATTTTTTATTTTTAGCACCCGATATCCCAAAACATTTAGACGTGTGCACTTAAGTTCCTTTTGTGACGGAGATGAAGGGGATTGAGAGGTGTGTGGGTTTTCAGGTGCTGCAAATACTAGTTACTTTATTTTATGGTGGATAGTGGCATCAGTGTCATTGCTGTTGGGGTTGGGATGGGTGGTTTGGAATTGAAGATGATGGTTATTTTGATTTTGTTTTTTTTTTTTTTTTTTGTTGGAATTGGAGAAGAAGGTGGTTTGCCATTCAAAACAATGTGAAAACTAAAAATAAAGCTACATTTTTTGAATCAAAATAAGTTGAAACTCAAAATGAGTAGACGCAAGGAAAAATTACTCATCAACATAGACGCAATTAAGTAAAAGCTAGTTGGCAAGAGGTATAGAGATGGCACAGAGTGTGACAAGTGGAGGAATACAATGGGAAGAAGAGACGATGTCATTTGCCATTCAGCATACAAATAGAAGGGGCCACTCAGCTTTCTTTTAAGTGATTTTGCAGAGAAATGAGTAAAAATAAAATGAGGTGGTGGCATGGGGAAGGAGGTGGCGTATAGGTGGTGGTTGTGGTGGGATAAGGTAGGGTGGGTGAGGAAGATGATACTTTGTATTTTAAAAAAAAATATGAGATTATTTTTGCAATTTTTTTTTTTCTTATTTAACATGTTTAATAAGCCTTAGACGACCTCCGGAGGATAACAATTTTCTTTTCCAACCTGAGATTCTCTTTTTCATTTTCTCCAGTATTGTTATTTTTAATATTCTTTTATTTTTGTTTATTTAAAGATTATGGCAAATTCATCATTTTCTGTCAATAGGAATGCGAGTTGCAATTAAATGAAAATGTTGGGGATGTCTGATACTATAAAAATTGGTTGATGATAGATTAGTAACAGATTGAAAATGTTAGTAACAAAAGTTTTAAGTTAGTAACGAAAGTTTTAAGTATTTCTTTTATTTAATTTAAAAATTAAATATGGGTACAATAATCATTTTATTCAAATTTGACATTTTAACTGTCAAACTTACATTTTCTACCATAAAAGGACTTCATGCGCGGGCATTTGAAAAGATTTGGAATTTTGAGTGTTAGAATTAATCAAAGATTGTGGAGAAGGATGTGGTATGTAGGTGGTGGCTATGGTGGGATGAAGTAGGGTGAGTGAGGAATATGATACTTTGTACTTTTAAAAAAGTTATGTGATTTTTTTGCAATTTTTTCTTATTTTTGTTGTTTTTAGCTTTCTTTTATTTTTTTTATTTAAAGATTATGACAAATTCATCATTTTCTGTCAACATGGATGTGAGTTGCAATTAAATGAAAATATTGAGAATGTCTGATGCTATAAAAATTGGTTGATCGTAGATTAGTAACAGATTAGAAAAGTTGGGAACGAAAGTTGTAATTTTTTTTTTATTTAATTCAAAAATTAAATATGGGTATAATAATTATTTTGTTCAAATTTGACATTTTAACGGTCAAACTTAAATTTTCCACCATAAAAGGACATCATCAGCCATAGATATTTAAAAGATTTGGAATTCCAAGTGTTATAATTAATCAAATATTGAGGACGTCATTGTCACAAAGTTTAAAGATTATGGACTCCCAATGTTATCTACCTTAAATTAAGATAAGTGTATAATTTTCATTTAACGGTCAAACTGACATTTACCGTCACAAAACGAGCTCACAAACAGACGTTTAAAATGTTTGAAATCTTAATTGCTAGTTATCAAAAGTTTAAGACCTTATCGTCATCAGGTTCAAATGTTCAGAACCTCTCGTGCTATTTATCCATTTCTATTTCTATTTTAAAACATTGGATTTTCTCTCTATTCTTTTTTATTTTAATTATATTTATTTTAAGTTTTAAAAAATACACGTAGATATTAATATTTGACTGTAGATAGACTTCATTGAAAATTAATCTATTCATTAAATATTGTGTCATATAAAGTGTACATTTTTCTACAAAGTACAGTCCATCAAATACACAAGAGATTCTCTAAACATGCATGACCAAGTTGATGAGGATTTCAGTCTTATAATTAAAACCGTTATAAATTGTGAATGCTTTACATTTTCCAATTTGTTTAGTAATTTGGTTAATTATACAATAGACCACAATAAGTTGGGTACGTACAATTCAAGTTTCTTCGAGACAAGATTGAAGTAGCCCATCATAGCCAAAAAAAGAAGTTAAAATTGTGGCACATGACCCTAAAATCGGATTGAATGAAGATCGAGGCACATGATCCCAAAATCAGATGAATGTAGCTCATTATCCATGTGCTTGGTCTTGTTCGAATCACTCGAGTTGAATAAAAATTAAAGAAAACAATTAGAAATTGAGATAACTTGCAACATATTATTGATTATTATTAAATGTTTTTATATGATCAATAAACATACAAAATGACATAAGATAACCCACTTAATATTAGATTTTACATTTTAGGAACACTGCTTTGGGATGATTGAATTTTTTTTGTCAAATGGGTCACTTGGATCAACCGAGTTAGTAGATTATTGGGCTGATCCTATTACTTAAGTTAGTTAAATTAAATAAAAAATTACACCAACTACTTGGGCTTTAAAAAATAGTTTTACAACTACAATTTGTATGTTTTATTTTAAAATTATTATGTAATTATTTTATATTTTATTTATTTAAATTAAACAAACTCAATTTTTTAATTCCAAAACATAATAAAATACCCAACATCACAACCTTCCCTCATTCTTCTTCACACACCTCCGACTTCTACTACTATTACGATCGAAGAATCCACTCAAACCACTACAAAAATCAATCTATTGATGCACTCGACCCAAAATTCATCGCCAAAATACATTACCAAATCTAAATATGAAATTTCATCTTATCTCGAACTGTTATCATGACACACCAATACATCTGCGATCCTCCACTGGCAAAAAGACCAGTGCTGGCCCATGCCAGACTGATATCCGACCTACCATCACACCGCGATCTACCACCGCCATAAAGTCTGTTGCCAAATTTGGATATGGTATCGCAATTGCGATCCACAACCACCAGCGAGTAGGGGTGAACACAGTTCGGTTTGTGGTAAATTTTCAAACCAAACCATTTAAAGCGATTTAAAATTTTTTCAAACCAAACCAAACTACTTTACTTTTGAAACCAAACCAATCCAAACCACTTTTTTTGGTTTGGTTCTGTCTAAATCACGGTTTAGCAAACAAATAAAAAAAAATATCGAACAAGTTAAATCATAAATATTAGTCTACAATATCATAATAAAACATAAATATTAGTATTAATAAAAGACAAAAAAGTATTAGCATAAAGATAAGAATATAGCAAATGTATTGATTAATTATAATTAAATGATATAATGCTAGTAATAAAAGAAAATGAATAAAAATATCAAATACGATAATACATGCTATAGCTTTCTCTGAATTATCTAATGCCTCTACTTCATTCAAACATTGACAAATCGCTATAGATTTCTTGTTACTATGCAACCAATTCTTAGTGCAAAATCAGTGCAAATCACCGCATCAACCATCTTTGCACTCAACGAACTCCTAAAGGAATCAAGAATCTGACTACTAATAGAAAAAGAAGAAATTGTTGATGTTTGAATCATTATTTTTCAGCTTGAGCTTTTCGAATAAGTCTAACTTTAAAATTGATGGAATGAGTTTGGAAATACCCAAAAGAGGTTGTAAAGAACTTGGGCTACCAGATTGAATAGCATTTTTTTGATAGAGCTAATGATGAAGTCACAATTTCTTTATTACATCTACAAATCTGGCAGAAAATAAACTAAATCGTTACAAAGAAAATAGATAATTTTTCTGAATTACAGATCAAATCACTCATTAAAACCCATAGAAAATTTGGTGAAAGAAAATTAGAGTATAGTGGTTGTTTAGGCGAAATCAAATCAAGAGTTTCGGGAGCAGCGGTTGAGATTGAGAAAAAATTGTAGAGAGAGAAACGATAATATGAATAATTGAGTTGGGTATTTGGTTTAATTGTGTTGAGTTTAATATGGATAATTGATTGATTTAGTTTTAATTGAGTTGAATAAAATTAAAATTAATTTATTTTTTATTTTTTTATTTTGTTTATTTTAAACGGTTTGGCGGTTTGAAACAGTTTGGAAAAATCGAAACCTAAACCAAACCACTTCGAAGCGGTTTGGTTCGGTTCAAAATCAAAACGTTGACGGATCCACGTAGACACAAACCAACGGATTTGAAAAGGCGGTTTCGATTCGATTTTACAGTTTGGCGGTTTCGTTGTTTAGCCCTACCAGCGAGGATGGTTTGAGAGATTAGTTTTTTTTTTGGTTGGCTTAGATCTTTTTTTTTTTTTATTGTGAGATTGAGTTTCTTGGTGGTTTTTGTGGTAATGGTGGTGAAAATAGACAGCAGCAGTGGTTTGGCATAGTTTTGTGGGTATAGACGTGACCTGGTGGTGGCACGATAGCTTTATAACATAGTTTGTTACACGTGTTACAAGTATTATACTTTGTATAACATAGTTTATTACAAGTGTTACATTTTATGTAATAACAGTGTCAACGAATATGTTAGTGGCGGTAGCATAACATAGTTTGTAATAAATGTTACATAAAGTGTAACAAAAAAATTGTAATTTTGTTACAAAAGAATTAATATTGATGTAAAAAAAGAATAAATATTAGTCTAAAAAAATAATTGAAATAGTATTTTTGTAAAACAAAAAGAGAGAAATTAGAAAGTATTTTGAGAATTAGTTATGTTTTTAGTTTATTTATGAAAATATCCATTAAATTAACTCCAACTTAATTCAAGTGCAAGAATCCAAGCCTTTTATTTTAATTTTTAGGAAAGCTTGTATTACTAATTTTAGAAGTAGATCAATCACTTTGAGGGGTGTTAGACGAAAATTTTGAAGAAAAATAAGTGATATTATTTTTTATTAAAACATTCTGTCACTTCACTTCATTTCATGTTTGGTTCAGTTTAAATTATAATTTAAGTTGATCAAATTAGATCAATATACTTTTTATTTACACATTTCGTAGGACTCACAAATTACTATTCATTTATTATCCACACACTTAATAAGTCATGCATTTTTTTTCGTACTTAAAAAAATAATTTCAACTATATCTAAAGGGAAAATTGAGTTGTAATTGTTTAAATTTTCTTTGGATAAATAATTTATTCTTTATATTTCTACCTATAATAAAAGAGACTAATTTTTTTATTATTCGTAGGCTTCACATGTGGCTGTCTTCCTTTTTTGTTCCTTTTTTTTTTCTTTTTTTGTTTGGGTAATTATATTTAAATCACATTTTTTTTTACCACACCACATTTTATAATTGTAATAAAAGTCCTCAATAATATCTAATTTTTACATTTATGTCTCTAACTATTTGTTATCACATTTTTTTTATCATCAACCTATTAATTAGTACATCTTATCTTTGTCTTTGTTGATGATTTATGTTAAAAAAATTAATTAAGGTGGCGTAATAATATTTTTTTAACGTCACCACATTTTATAATTGTAATAAAAGTCATCAACAATATCTAATTTTTACATTTATGTCCCTAACTATTTGTTATCATATTTTTTATCACCAACTTATTAATTAGTACATCTTATCTTTGTGTTTGATGATGGTTTCTGTTCAAAAAATTAATTAAGGGAGCATAAAAATATTTTTTTTGTCTCTCATATTTTTTAAATTTTTTACTATTTATATTGCCACATGTCAGCTTGAGAAGTGGTTGTCTTCTATTTTTTTACTAATTTTTTTTTCTTTTTTTTTTGTTTGGATAATTATATTTAAACCACAATTTTTTTAACCACACCACACCACATTTTATAATTGTAATAAAAGTTCTCAACAATATCTAATTTTCAATTTTTGTCCATAAATATTTGTTATCACATTTGTTATCATCAACCTATTAATTAGTATATCTTATATTTGTCTTTGACGATGATTTGTGTTCAGAAAATTAATTAAGGGGGCGTAAAAATATTTTTTTTCTCTCATATTTTTAAATAAACAAAATAAATATAAAATACAAAAGTTTGACAAAATATTTGTCCGTCATTTTAATGCACATTAAAGCCCTCAACAATATCTAATTTTTACATTTATGTCATTAACTATTTGTTATTACATTTTTTTTATCATCAACATATTAATTAGTACATCTTATCTTTGTATTTGATGATAATTTCTGTTCAATTAATTAGGACTCACAATTTACTACTCACTTTTATCCACACATTCACTCACAATTTATAATATAAATACTTAAAAAAAAAATTCAACACTACCAAACATATGCTTAGTATTTCTCAAATTCTACTATTTTGCTTAGTAAACAATTTAAAAACAGTTATGCAATCAACTATAAATTTTTTTAGGTTGTAAATTGTGGTTAGTTCAAATAACTGTTTGCTTGTTATATTTATATTTAAAAAGTGTGTCTTTTGATTATCCATCTTATATTTGTTGAGTACTAATTTTCTTAAACTATTTATTGCAAATTATAATTAGATTATTTTATATTTATATAAATTACAAATAACGTAAGTATCTTACAAACTACTTTACGTGCATCGCACATCCTATAACTAGTACATACAAAAAGTCGCAATTCAATCGTTACAACTTACAAACACCCCAATTTCATATTACAAAATAGGTCACCATCTTGTAAATTGGACAATAAGTTAGGGGCCAAGACCCTACAAGAGGACATTTTGGTAATTTAACATCTCCTCCTCCTCTAAGTGGCCTTGTTTGCACCGATACATACACTCTTGACTAGTATCTATAGACAGCTGATTGAGTATTTTCCCCTTTCTGCTCCACATTAACCCTAATGTCGCGTCGAGAAGACCGTAATTTCGACTCGAAACGCCATCGTTCGCGGTTCGACCGTGAACCCAGGTAAACAAAACTCTTAACTTTTTCTTGTATTTTTATATTTTACGTTTTCATTTTCTGCCTGACGATCAAATTTTTTTTTTTGTTTTTGTCAAGGTTTCTACTTTTGGAATGAAATTAGGTTTTTTCTAGATCGGATTTAAGATCTTTCTTTTGCTATCCAATGTAGGAAAAATTTAGGGCCTACTTGGGAGTTTCTTTTGACCGGTTTTCGGTTTTTGGGGGTACGGTTTATGGAAATTATGGAAAAACTGGTGCTTGTTAGTTTTTTGGAGCACCAGTTTTGGGAGGTTTTTAAACCGCTCAAAACCGGTGTAGCTTAATTTTGAGTGCCCATCAAATTGGTGGTTTTTGGCCTTTCTTTAAATTTTTTTTCAATTTTACCCACTTTCAAACAATTATTTTCAAAACAATTCTAAATTTAATAGTTGTAAAAATAAAAGAATATGCAAAACTAAAAAAAATATCCAAGAACATAAATTTAATTTTATATTTTTAAGAATAGGTGGATATATAAAATCTTAATTTTTTTTATATATGGGCATATATGTAATTTGATTCTATTAAAAAACTTTTAGAACCGCTAGATAATAACTCCCAAGCATGGTTGGAGCGTCTAAAAAACCGCTACTAAAAATCACTCAAAGCCGCTCCTTTCATAAATGTCCAAACCGGTAGTTTAAAAAACTCTCATAACCGGTACTTCAAAACTCCCAAGCAGTTAGGGTTTTGATTCAATGGACATGATGACAAGAAATGTGGTTAAATGTGTAAACTTGGAAGTTTCAGTTATTTGTTGACATGGAGATTCGGATTTTTATTTTTCTCTTGTGAAATGAATAGAGCTGAGTTATTTTCAGAAAATTTGCGTTCTTTGTTTAGGAAAAAATGGTGACAACACGGGAAGTCAGTTTAAAAATTTCTTTTCCACTTGATTGGTATTTTTGTACATTAATAATTAGAAACTTAAGCCTATAAGTGCAATAAACAGCTATAAATCAGTGGATTATTGTGTTTTATTCATTCCTAATTTCCATTGTTGGATAATTCTAGCTTTATACTGGCCGCCAGCATGTTTGAGTGATTCCAGGCAGCCCATTTTGAAACTCCGAAAGTTGTTTTTAAGTTGAATCTCCACGTTGAGATGCTCAATTATATTGCTCAAGTTGATTCTCCAAACTTTCATGTGCAATTATCTTTGTATCAATGCCATTCATTAGCCTTGGGTTTTGGGTCCATAGATGGCAGCCGTCTGTACTACTAAACCTGTGACGTGTTTTAGCGGTTGCCTGAATAGAAAACATTTGGTTTGATACCTTGGATTTATCATGTCTACCTTCTTGGCTTCTCCCCTGATTTTCATTTCATTTGTTCTTTCCTTGCCAAAAAAAAAAAAAAAAAAAAGAAAAAGAAAAAGGACCTTTCCTTGCAATAGGCACATGGGACTCAGGGCTGGCCCTAAAATTTAGGGACCTTCGGCGAAAATTTAAATGGGATCCTTAATAAATTGAATATTTTAAAAAGGCAATTTTTTGATAGACTTAGAAGCCAAAAAATGGTACATTTTTTTTTTCACTGAATGAAAAAATGGTTGGAATTTGTATTAAACTGGAAAACCTAATTTGTGGCGCTATGCCGAGTTGAGCGTTTGGGGGTTGGAAGGGAGCAGGCGGCCTCCCCACCCGGGGGCGCTGCCCAAAAGGTGTACGGTATTTGTATTTGCTTAAGTGAGGGTATTTTTCGAGATTTTACCTTCGTAATTAGGTTATTCTAGTATTTTCATTATAATTAGGAAATTTTTTTTGGGTTGTTATATATATGACTAATCTCCTATGTTCTTTATTTTTCGTCATTTTATTTATTATTTCAATCATAACAATTTGAAAAATCGTTTTGAATCAAGATAAAAATTTCTATATATACAGATTTAAAGGAAAAATTGTATTGTCTACAATTTAAAGACTAGATTATGGTAGATAATGTAGGTTAGATTTGGACTTGTTTTCTATTTAAGTTTCATATGCAAGTAGGCTGATTTATTTTAAAAAAAAAAAAAAAAGGCCAAAATTTTGGGCCCTAAATGGTTGCCTAGTCACCTAGGGCTAGGGCTAGGGCTAGGGCTGGCCCTGATGGGACTGTCATGGTGAGGAAAAGAAAGAAAAACGTTATGCGTGACCTGGTATTGACTGTTGCGTAATTTTGAACTTGTCTTTTCTCTTGCATCATGATTTATGCTCTTGATACATTCTTTGCTACGCAAATGGATTATTCTCTACATAGAATGTAGTTCAAGTATTTGGTTCTGAGTAGTGATTGAATAAATGTCCAACAACATGATCCATTCCTTCTTGCATCCTGCTAGTCCTAAGAGATTTAGGAGGGATGGTAAACCAGCAACTGAAAGACTACCTACTGACCCCGATTTGGATAAAGATCATTTGGACCGGGATCAGAAACACCGACGTCGGCTGCAGGATGCATTGCCCCTTGAGGCCCCATCAGCACATGAATCTAAGGTTGAAACTCAAGCTGTTAGCAAAGAATCTGAAAACAAGACTAATGGACACCACGAAGGAACCAAACATTCTTCTGACCCAACTAAAGTACCTCGGTCCCAATCATACTTTCAGGTATTGTAACTAGGAATAAATACTTGCGAAGCACTATAGGAAGTTTTCTTGTATTGCCTTCTCATCTTCCTGCGCACTTATGAGCTGGTATTATGTTTACGAATCTTTTGGATACCAGCTTCTTTGGACTTTTCTCCTCCAGCCATCACTGATCATCCACTATTTTCTTGAAAACTGGATGATTGTTTGGATTTTATTTTGAAAATGACCGGTAGTTTCATTTTTGAGGTTTGATATTGTCCGGATGGTGTAATAATCAATCATTCTAATTGGAGTGTATGTAAAGCCTCCATATTGCAGTGATAAATGAGCCATGGTTATTGCAATATTTATGGTCAAACAGGCATAGAGGCCCTCTAATCTCACATCCAATGGAATAAATTTAATCCAATCTTCACCAAAAGTTAGTTTTCAACTGGAAGTGGATAAGTTGAATTAGATTTATGGTTAATTATAAAACTTTGTCAAATCTTATTACATGAATCCTTGAAGTCTTCAAAAGTAGTTTAACCTTCTAGTTTACGCTCAATGTAACTTCTCTGGCCTTTGTCTGAAACATATAAAAAACGGGAAATTGAGAATTACCAGGTAATGTATGATAGATCATTCCATGCATCTTTCAATGTTCAAGTGGGCAATAAAAAAAAAAAAAAAAAAACCTTGCTGCAGTGCATAATTTGGTTATTTACTCATTCTGCTAAAACCTTTTACCCATTGCTGATGTAATTTGGATTTTTGTTTAGCCTGATGACTTCAACTACCTCAGTTTATATATTTAAATTTCAGATGACTTCCCACTTCGGGTTATCTATTCATTGTAACCAGGTTTTAGAATAAATCTTGGATATGGACGGTTTTTGAAGAAAAAACTACCTCAGTTTATATAACAGAATTAGGCTTGCCTATGCATGTCTTATACAGCATGATGATCGTCGTAGTGTCGGCCAGGTTGGGAGAAGCTTCAGTCACAGGACAGATACTGGTAAGTTTTTAATGCTGATTAAATCTTCTAATCTTTATGCTGTTTACTCTTTATCATTGATGAATTTTAATTATGCTTTGTGGTTAGTGTCTAATATAAATATTACGAGGTCGGTGATTTCAATGTTATACATGTATAAGATCGAATGTCCAGTGAACGTGTTTGTGTTATACTCATTTATTTGTCAACTGAGAAAAATTTATAAGAAACTACTCCTAGGGTTACATTTCTATTTAGCAGGGACTATTGGGGACGTTGAACTGTTGTCAACAGCCTATGGAATTGTTTCGAGTAAGAAAAAGCTTGACAAGAAAGTGGATCATTGTTTTTTCTTGTCCTGTTGGCCACTGTTATTCCTATGGAAAACCAGCAATATATGCCAAATTCTAAGCTGCTTTTACTTTCTTGGTAGATCCAACCCACGTTAACACCCACCTTAACAAGTGTCCCTATCTTCTCTTTATGCCTTATATAATAATTTACTGGTTTTGTTTGTTTTTGGGGAGGTCCATTAAACTTTGGAATACAAATCATGCACATATTGGAGTTTCTTTTATTCCTAAAAGTGGACAAGATATGTGTCTCCATTTTTGCATGCTTCCAAAACTTCAATTGTGATTCCATATTTGATAAGTAACGCTGAATATTGTTTTGCCTGAGAGTTGGGCATCACAGTGTTGAAAATTTTGGAAGAAATAGTACCATTAATCCCCAACCTATTGACTAAGTAGCAAGTTGGTTTCAGTTTTTCATTATAGGTGCACAATCAAGTCCCCAGCGACCGAAACTGTCCATATCTTCATTAAATCGTCATGTGGCCCTCTTGGAAACATGCCTCACTTCAAATTTCTGGACAGAAGTCCAAGCTGGGAAACAAAACCTAGTTTTATAAAGCTGGATGTGTAATGGCCACTTGACGTTTTAACAAAGATTTGGACAGTGTCATGAGTGAGAACTTATTGTGCAAACTGAAAGGTTGATGAAAATTTTATGTCAAGATTGCGGAAGAGCCTTCCATTGCTTACACCGGCTGGCGGCTTGTAGTTAATGATCAAACTATATCTTGTTGCATGTTTCTCACGCCAAAACATGATTTAATTCATTTTCTTTGTCAAGAACGTGGATGGAGGAAAGATCCTAAGGAGCAGCATAGCGATAGGATGGAAAAGAAATCGGTGGTCAGCGATGCGCAACAAAAGGACGAGAATGCTAAACATTATGGGGAAGACAACCGTGAATGGCGCCATGATGGGTACTTCGAAATGGAGGCTGATCCAAAACCACCTGTGCGTAAAAGGCCTTCCTTTAGAGAGCAAAAGCTTCCTTTAGATCCTGAGAAAACTGACAAAGCAATAGCAAACCCTCAAGATCTCCCAGTAGACAATGAAAGACGAGGTGAACGAGAGCACGTCTCCCATAATTATGACAGGCTTGAGAGATCATTTGTGGGGGAGAGGGAGGCAAAAAGGGGTGAAGCATGGAGGGGTAACTCATCGAGAGATATGTACGGTGCCAGCAGTGGTTACAGGGGCAGAGATAGGCTCGGTGCAAAGCAAGGCTATCGTCCGACTGGTGGCCGTGTTGAGAAATGGAAGCATGATCTTTACGAGGAGTCGAATAGGAGTCCGACACCAAAGAATGAAGAAGATCAGATTGCCAAAATTGAAGCTCTCTTGGCTTCATAACCATTTAGTTGCTTTATTTGAGGATTGCATTACAACTTCAAACTTGAAGCAACAGTCCCCTGGACCCCCAAACCCAGAATCCTCTTTATTTATTTACTGTGCAGTCCAGTTACGATTATCTGGCTTTAATTTCAATTGTTTTTTGTGCATCATTATTGCATTTTTGTTTCAATCAGTGTTTAGAGAACCGGACTGGCTGGTTCAACTGGAAAAATAGGAACCGGCCACAAAACCGGTCCTGTTTACTAGTTTATCTGTTTACTAATTTATTCGGGCTTCAAAAAATCGAACCGAAAATTGGGATTTTTAACAAAAATTGGTTGAACTGGTTCGGTTTTTAATGAAAATCGGGATTGTTTTTGGATTAATTTTTAATTTTTTAATTGAAATTTATGAAAAGTCTATTTAAAGTCAGTTTTGTGTGTAATTTTGTCTATAAATGTTGGTTTATTTAAAAATAACTCATTTTTAGAAATTTTATGAAATTTTTAGATTAATTTTTAATTTTTTAATTAAAATTGATTCGGCTTTTTGTCCTTTGATCTGTTGTCTTTTTCGGATCGACGGCCGGTTCTGTTTTTTGAGCATTGATTTCAACAATGACATGGTTGCTGCACGCAACTCATAGCATTGCATATTTGGCTAAGTTTAAAAAGTTTACTTTTAAGTAAATTTTTTAAAATAAATTAAAAGAAAAGAAGGAAATTTATTTACAAAAAAAAACTTAAAAATATATAATTTTTTATGGGGAATTTATAAAAGTAGTCAAATACAAATGGTGATTTTGGAGAATATTGAATTTTGATAACATTTGTAAAAATAGCAATTTTTAGACTCTAGAAGTCATATATTTTTGTAAAAATGACAAGTTTTTCTTTTTTGACTTCTAAAATTTTCTTTAATAAAAAAACGAAGGCTGAACTGATGAAATATAGTTTAATAGTTTTTTTATTTTTTATTTTTTCATTTTGACAATTAGAAAAAAATATATTGTTGACTGATAGTTGACCAAAAGTCAACTCTCAGATCAACAGTCAACAATAGTTTTATTTTTATTTTTGTTTATTTATTTATTTATTTATTTTACATATTCAGATACCAATTTTTTTTTAAGAATTTTGACAGCAGTTCAATTCTCTATTTTCGTTTTCTTATTCTTATTTTCCAACCAGATATTAATTTATGAACTCAATCACTTACAATAATTTTTGAGCAATTATATTCAATATATTTTTAGATCTAAAATAACTCAAATTAATATAGCACAAAATCTATTGAATTCTTATTTTTTTATAACTCAAATTAATCTATTCAAAAAGTAACTTACTTGGGTTGGGTTAGCGGGTGGCGAACTGTGGTGACATGCCACTGGGCCATGGATGGTGGAACAAAGACTTGAGTTTAGTGAAAAATTATATTTGATTTAGAATTAGTTTTGATTAGAATATGGTGGAAATTTAAGTAATTATTTGGAATATTTTTGTCTAAAATGATAATTTTTCAATTTATTTTTAAGTGCTGTCATATATCAAAAGTAGCACCAGCTATAATTTTCTCTTTTTTCTATTGATAAAAGATATAAAAAAGTTATTTGTTTTGGTTCTCAGGCATGGGAAAATTAGCTCAAATGGTCCTTCATGTATGTCTATCGTGTACAAATAATCTGTAACTTTTTATTTTTAGCAGAAAGGTCTCGAATCTGTCTTTAGGTGCGCAAATGATTTTTCTGATCGTAATCTGTCCAAAAATGTCAATTAGTTTTGTTCACGGTAAAAATAGTTATTCAAAAATGACTACACTGCACAACTTTAACATCTTCATACATTTTAAAAATCATTAATTGCTATATATATGAATAAAAATTCAAATGTACACTTAAATCTCCAAAGCATTTGGCCTACACAAACTATCATTCTATAAAATATTGTTTTGCACTCAAACAATGAACACATGAAATAATAGCCACTATCAAACACATTTCTAAACTTCTAATTTCTTTCTCAACTTGGCTTCCAATTACTTGTTGTAATTAGTGGTAGAAATAGGACCCCTTTGCCTCAAGCCATTATCAACATTCGAAGGAGGCGCCTTATAACCTTTGCTGAAACTTTTCGTGTGTGAAATGTATTGCAAGCCCGATCGCTGCTGTAGGAAATCAACACTCGGTGGCTGGAACTCCGACCGCGTTCTCCGGTGAGACGAGCCCTCGACCGACTCTCCGCTAAGAAGCAGGTGGTAGCTGCGGGTGGAGTTCTCGGAGAGGGACCTGTAAGAATGTTGAGGCCTCTGTTTCTTCATGGCATGGAGGAGAAATGGGATCAAGCCTTCCATAATGAATAATATGTATAATGTATTGTAATGAACGTGACATTGAACTTGTAGCTGACATCTATTTATACTAGTAATGGTCAATGGAGTTGAAATATTAATGGAATCTTGAGGGTATTAGAATTTTTATAATTCCATTTATATCCTTGAACTAGGCAAAATAATTTGAATAATATTTCGTTGCTTTACACTTCTGTTTTTAACTTTATTTACTTGGTGCCAGACACACTCCAACTCGTCAACACCATTTAGGGTGTGAGCCACCTAATAAACAAACAGAGATGTCCTTGATTCACTCGCAATTCTTAGAAGAAGTGACCAATTCCCTAATTCTCGTTTCAAAAAAATCCGAAATAATTCTCCCAATAATGTAAACTACCAATATAAGAGAATACATACTCAATATATAAAGAGAAAAAAAAAGTATTTCTTTCCAATCCAACTCCATGAGATAGCATTTGCTATTCGTAATTTTATTTTATTTCTTATTAAATTTAACTATGCTAGTATGTCAAGAATTGTTCAATAAATTAAACAATTTACAAGATAAATGGAAATAAATTTTGTTTCTGGCAATTTAAATGAAGTGATGGCTAATTCAGTCATTTCAAAAGTAGCGTGTTTAATTAAAAAAGACAGCAATTTTGACCTTGTTCTCGTACTCATCTACAATTGGCGTGCCGTGAGCTGATTGAATTCGCTGTTTTTGACTGATTTTTAGGCCCAAATCTATCAAATCCCAGCTGCCAATTGCTTTTTTTTTTTTTCCTTTCATTTTTTTCCTTTTTAAATCAACGGTCAACACGTGATCATTTCATCCCCGGGGGGGGGGGGGGGGGGGGGGGTAGAAATGGAAGAAAAAATGGTGTTGGATACTCTCGACTCTCGAGATTACGTCGAGGTAATGCCTGCACGGCTGCACCACTCACTTCTGAATGTCAAAATCAATTTTGAGTTGAATTCAAGTCTCATGGTATAGAAGTTTCGTGTGATGCATGCTATGTCTTTAAATATGAATTTAAATGTTGATTTTTCAGAAATGTAAACATCATGACAATATTATAAAATAAAATAAAAAGTGCTTGAGTTTATACTATTTAAACAGATAAACATATATCTTGTTTAAAGATAATTTAATAATATTGAAAATGTCTATTACGAACGTCAAACACACAAATATTTATTTTGTACCTAATACCAAATAAATACTTTATACATTGTTTTCAAAAAATACGATTAGATAGTAATTGTTTATCATAACACAAACTTTCAAAAAAAAAACTAGGAGATTTCATTTTCAATAGCAAAAAAAAAAAAAAAGAAAGAAAGGACTTGCAGCTATTTATCAAAAGATAAGCATTTCGAAATGGATGTAGAGAATGTTGTAAATTGTTCGATTATTGATGAGGAGAATTTGATAAAAGATTATCATTATAGATATTGTTGTTATTGGTCTGCAGTCGGACCTCGATAAGCAAACCGCAATTAAACAGCGGCAAACATATAAAATCTATTTTTTTTTTTTCAGTTAAGTCACCAAAAGGTGCCTCTTAGTTCTAAGCATTGTGTCCCTCGAATTTTAGTGTATTTACACTTTAAAATTCATGTGAATTTTGATGATTAAAGTAAGAAAACCATCTCCAAAACAACAATAAACATAATTTCTTATACTTTATTCAAATTCTTTCACAAATTCAAAATCAATTTTTTGTGTTCTTTAAGTTCTTAGAAGTATTCATTAGTGTTTAGTGATTACTTCTATAAATGATTGTTTAATACTGCAAATTATTTGTCGATATATCTCTTAAATATTCTAAACATCCTAGAAGGGGCAAATATCGTTTGAGGGCAATGATATCGTGTTCAAGTCATTTCTTTCGTATATAGTCATTTCTATCTCGTTCTCCTAATATTTTTCTAACAATCTCAAACAATATTCCATGAAAAATGAGACCATGATGGCAACTATCAAGTTGATGAATCAAGATCTTGTGAGGCTCGATAGCTTGATGGTTCAAACTTCACACATTGGCAAGACAAACTCAAGTTTCTTCTCACTGCTTAGAAGAGTTTCTACATTTTGGATCTGAATTTTCCACCATTACCAGAACTAAAAGAAAACGACACAGAGACAATCAATGTTGAAAGAAAGATGAGACAAGAAAATGAATTGATCTGCGGGGACACATATTGAATGCACTCTCAGACCGGTTGTACGATCTCTACACCAACACAACCTCCACTAGAGAAATATAGGATACATTAGGAAATAAATACAAAGCAGAAGAAGAAGGTATGAAGAAATTTTTAATATCAAAATATTTTGATTTTAAATTTGTGGATAACATTCATCTTCTCCCCCAAGTGTATGAATTACAAGTACTTGTCAACAAGTTAAAGGCTGTCAAAATTGAACTTTCAGAATCCTTACAAGTGGGGAAAATTATTGTCAAACTTTTGAGTGCTTGGAAAAGGATTTTTCATAGTTTCGAAGACATTTCATTGGAAAAAATACAAAAACACCTCCAGATTGAAGAAGAAGCAATAGCAAGAGATAAGAATGAAAAAGGAAGAAAATGAAAGGAAGAAAATTTCACTTAAGGGTCCGTTTGATTGGCAAAGGTAGAAAATAATTGAAATTCTATGTAAGTTAAAAAAAAAAAAAAAAAACCACCATCCCTATAAGAATTTATTTTCCATAGAATTAATAAAAAAAAAGCTTAAAGTAGTTATACCCTAGAATTCGAACTCCATTTCCACCTTTGTATCAAACAGCTAAAGTAGAAATTGAATTACTCGGATGTGACATTTTCCATAAAATTAGTTTATTTTTGGTTAATTCTATAGAAAATGAATTCTTATAGGGGGATTGTGATTTTTATTTTCTAACATACATGGAATTTCAATTCTTTTATACATTTGTCAATCAAACGACCCTTTAGTTCTTAATACATGCTTAGGTTTGTCCTTTTTTGTTTGATTAAACATAAAGTAACAGAAGAAGGAAGAAAATGAAAGGAAGAAATTTCACAAACGCAAACTTATTGGAATAAAGAATTTAATACAAAGAAAATTTGATGAACTGAAAAAAATAAAATATTATAAGTTATGGGTTCTATGAAATGTGTAACTGATAAATGTATAGTAAATTGTAGGTTCTACAAAATGTGTAGATAAAAAAAGATATGTTTAATCAATTTAAATTATAATTGAAACTTGGCCAAACATGCTAAAATAAAAAAAATATAAGTCAAACTAGTTAAATTCAATTTAGCACTCCAGGAATTCTGTTTCATACCTAAAGCCAAACAAAATGGTCTTACTTCTACTAAACAGGTATTGACCAAAAAAATTAGTGTCTCCTTTCTTCCTTGCCTACAAAAGAGCCTGGCTTAGTGCAATAGGGTTTTGATCTATTGCCCCCCGGTGAACATCCTTATAATGTTTATCGGGACAAGTGTAAAACACTCATTGTTTGAGTGTAAGGCCAAGAAAATGCAACTATAGAGCTACAAATCTGTCAAGAAAATTTCTATTGAACGTTAAAGTACCTTGAAAAATTGACGATTTCAAAGTTATAGTCAAAATTCGGTATCGAACTTTAATTGGAAAATTTCAAACACAAGCACTAACATGTAACTTAATACTGATATTAAAATTGTCACAAAAGCAAATACTATATTTAGATAAAATAAGTGGTAGCTGTGGGAGTTTTTACAATTATTTCAACATTCTATAACATTAGGAAATAACACTAATATTACCATGTCAAGATGAAACATTTCTATTGTACTAATGTACTCAACCCCTGACCACGTTTATCTAGCAACTTAGCCAAAAAGTGAAACAAATAAGTGAAAAAATAAAAATAAATAAATAAGATAATCACCGATTGTAGGGAGGTTTACTCTACTACAAGTGCAAAAAAAAGTATTTTTTTTGTTTGTTACTACGTCTTCATCATCACAAACCAAAACCCATATCTCTCACTCAATTCCTTCATTTCTCCATATTCTTCTCCATGTTCATCAAAATTAGACTACCCTCAAACAAAATTCTCGTTCTCTCTTTCATTCTTCTCAACTCTTCAATCCATTAAAATTCTTTACGATTAGATTCTACCGCAAAAAAAAGCGGTATACTAGTTATATTAAAAAAATGAGCATTTGAAATATTGTGGGAGTCTGTTATGGGAGTTGGCATATTGTCTCTTTCTCTCAGCTCCCTGCCACTCGTGCACATCCTGCCACTCGTGCACATTCATCGATTTACAACCCGCCTGATCAAGGGACCTTTGACACTCGTGCTTCGCCTTCGGAAGTTTCGTAAAGCAATGAGCATTTGTATCTCAACTAATTATACTGATATCCTGGCCGTTGGATATGCATATGATTAACCGTTTTAACAACATTATATATTCCCGCTATTAAGTGGCTCTTCTTTCTCTGCTCAAGATCCTAAAAAAATTCATTGTCCACTCACTCTCTTCCCCAGTTTTCGGGTCCTTAAAGCACCCAATTAGCTAATCTTCGCCCCGAATAATCTTTTTTTTTTTTTAATTGTTTTCTTTCTTGGAGAATTTAAATTGATTTTCGCCAAGAACTGTAAGACCGAGGATTTTCTACTTCTTTCTGTGAAAGAAAATAATCTAGATTTTGACTTGAATCATCCTCTTTTTGTGTTTTTTCGATTCTATATCAAATATTTGATCAAACCCATATCGCCATTTTCTCGTTTTTGTTTGATTCTTTTGGGTTTCATTTTCCAATAAATAAACGAAGAAAATAATCCAGAATGACTTGAATCAACCTGCTTTCGAGATTTCGGGACTATATCGACCAATTGATCCAACCTTATCACCATTTTATCCTTTTTGTCTCTTTTGGGTTTCATTTGGATGTTTTTGATAAATCGATTATTGGCATAAATATGGCTTCTCTGAAGAATGGGGTTCTTGCAAAGCTTCTCGAAGAAATGGAAATGGAAGAAAAGGATTTGAAAGATGTGCAGAAATCCGTATTGTTACAAATCAGAAGCATAATTCCTGTATTGGAGGAAGGTACTCTATGGCCTAATAGAGGGTTTTTCTTAAAGGTTTCAGATATGGCACACCAAATGTTTGTTTCTTTGCCTCAAGAAGAGAATGATATGATTTTGGGTAACAAATTAAAACTCGGGCAATTCGTATATGTGCAAAAGTTGGTGAAGGCTAGTCCAGTTCCATTGCTGAGAGGCATAACCCCGGTTCCAGGGAGGCATCCATGTGAAGGAACTCCTGAAGATATTGTTTCACCTGGAAATTTGGTGAAGTTTCTTAAGGCATCCAACGTGGATTCAATTGTTGAAAAGGGTGTCATTTTGGAGAAAAAGAAATCTGAAAGTTCATCGGATTCAGGCAAGTTAGCACGGGGGTTATCTGATTCGGAGTCATTAAGAAAAGGAACTGAGGACTTGGAGGGTAGATCTCGACGAAGAGTTCGATCTTTGAGCGCTTCAAAAGCCCATCCAGGTGAAAACAAGACAGAGAAATGCCATATGGGAATACCTGTTATTGAGAAGAAAAGTTGTAATATTGGTGCCAAAACGACAAAAAGTAGTCCGAGCTCTGTTGATAATGATAGTGATTCAGATAGTGTGATATCATTGGCCTCACCAACTCACACGTCGAAGAGAAGAAGCTGGACTGAGTCAGATATTTTGAGAGTCAAGGAAATTTTTTATTCTTCATTTGTCAAGCCTGAAATTAGACCAACAGCTCGTAGTCATAGCACAAATGTGAGTTTCTCGTCTTCTTTAACTACTTTGTTAGAGTCTTCGTTTAAATTAGGAAAGGGCCAAATGGTGTTTGAATTTGGTAAATTAGCAAATTTAATGGCACTGGAATAGAAAAGGCTGCGAGGGCTAGATTGTGATCAAGTTATTATTTGAATGTTGGCTTGTTCAAAGTGGGACTAAATTTGGGAAGCGGAAATGACCACCAAGTATCGTATCAAAATCATGTTGTCATGCTTGCTAAAATCAGAAGATTAATTGGTGGAAATTGGCTATACAGTATTATGAGTAACACGAATTAGTAGCATGCTATACATATCACTGCACATTGATAATTCGACCCTGGCAAAATCCATTCTCATTATATCGATATAAACAGGTTTCACCTGTTCGTTCTGGGAGGTATGCTAGCTCTGATGAGAGTTCGAGTTCAACATCAAAAAGAAGAGATGTTGCTTCGGCTAAAAGAATAGTTAAGGTTTCTAACAAAGGCCAAATTCCTATATCAAAGGTTGATAATGGGAAGATGTCGAAGTCATTATTCAGTTTAGTCTATGACAGAAAAGGGGCAGAAACTGGAATATCCTGGAGCTCCCTTCCATCAAGCTTAGTGACGCTTGGCAAGGTACAAGAATCAAGTAAATATATTTCCATGAGATTCATGCATATATTCACTTGTTGGTAAGAAATACCGTCGTGGAGTAAAACTTTAACACCTTGCTCTGCAGGATCAAGTAATTTATTTCATGAGATGTGTGTGTTAGTTGAATTGTTCACAAAAAAAAAAAAAAAAAAAAAAAATTGAACTGTATGGAGCCTATTCGTATTTTACATTTATTCCCTCGACCGCGAATTTTTAAGTGTATTTTGGGTTCAATGGTACATTGGTTATTCTATACATTTATTAGGTCGTCCTAATATTCCTACATGTATAAAAATACTTTTAGAGGGCCATTTTTGGGTGTGAAAGAGAGGTGAGAGGAAAAAAAACTTGTATTCTTGTCTCCATTATAGTGAAAACTTGCAGTGGCGAGGCAAGTGGTCGTAGCTTTCACATGAATAATTTTAAATCTATTTATGCTTCATTCGTTTTTTTATTTCCTTTTTATTTTATTATTGGTCTCTCATTAGGGATTCGAGTTTAATCTGTAGCAAATAACATCAAGAATTTTATTGCCTGCACTGCAGGAGGTTGTAAGGCAAAGAGATGTTGCTCTGCTTGCTGCTGCTGATGCTTTGCAAGAAGCTTGTGCCACTGAAAGATTGCTCAATTCTTTAAGGTGAGGAAATGCACAGTTATCTATAGTTTTACATAGATTGTTTTTCCCTTTTTCCGAACAAGATGTGGTAATGGTACTGTCTTGCAAGAGGCAAAAAGTATGCGATGTTGAATTGTCATGCTTTTCATCGATGTTCATCACGTAAGGATCTTCATAAACTGGGCTATTTTTAGAGCCTCTCTAAATCGATAGTGGAATTCATCCTGTGTTTTTTCCTTTCCCTTCACTCGGGTTTCTTCCGTTTCATCAATCGTGCAATGCTGTAATCTATGCTTTTAATTGGTGTGACGACAATTTCTTATGTTCAACTGTTATCATTTTTGTCCATCGTTCTAACCTGTATTCTGTACAGCACATTTTCGGAGTTTCATTCAGCCGAAGGAGATGACCTGCAACCTTATGTCGATAAATTTTTTGATCTTCAAGATGATTTATCGCATAGTATGCTGATATTGCAGTCACTAACAAGCATAAGTCCAATCAAAACATCAGAAACTGAATTCTCTGGGACTAATTCAATCAAGGAAACATTGAATATCGCTCTGGAAAGAAAGAAAAATGCTGCTACATGGATAAAATCGGCCGTTGCTCTTGATCTTTCTGTGAGCCTCACTTCGATGCCTAATCCAACAGCTGCCACAAACACGGTGAAGAAATCGAGTCCATCGATCCGGAGTACTAAACCGAAAGGTGCGTGTATCATCAGAAAGAATAGAAGCAGTGTGGATGTTCCTCTTCTGTTGTCATCTGATATGGATGACCAGCAAGAATGGACTAGAGGAAGTACTTTATATGCCGCTGCCGAACTGGCTACATCGTTGCAGGACGAATGTCGAAAATTATTTTTGGGTTGTGTAGAGAAATACTTAGATGAAGTCGCAAGAAAAAGCTCATTAATGGAATCTGACAGTCACATAGCTGGGATGATGTATAAGGTTAAGAGGGTGAGTGACTGGTTAGACATGATTGTAGATAAAGAAGGCGATCCCCTAAACCCGAACACAAAGGATGGGTTCAGAGGAGGATCATATAACTTGGAAGATTCTGCAAATGAAGCTTATGGAAGGGTAAGAAACAAAATATACGGGATTCTGATGAAGCATGTTGAGAGGACTGCAATGGCTTATGCCAGTAACATTGCATAATCTGCATTATTTGGAAAGTCTAAGCAATGAGATACTAATGGAAAAAACCTTCGGGGTCAGTTCAAGTTGCTTGGATAGTGCGTAGAGTGTCGTGCATAATATTTATGGTGGTACTAGTCCGTGTGCGGCCATGTTCTGGCATGAAGACATAGGACATGCGGATTAACAGAAACAACTAGCATCTAATATAGAATTCATTCCAGATCTTTGTAAATTTTGTGAGATACACAAGATAATAGCTTACATTCAGGTTGTAAAATGCTAGAGTATATATCCTTACAATAATATAAGAGCATTAATTTTTTTACTGTTCATTTTTTCGTCCAACATGCCATCGTTTTACAACTATCATTTGTTTTATTACCTACTTCAGTCCCCTCTCTACCTTTTCTGAAACCACTGTTTCCATTTGGATAAATAATGCATCCACTACTCATTATTAATGCATTTTTCAGAATTCAATCAACATCAATATTAGCAGCTTTCAGACACTGATAAACTCATAAACGTATATTTAAAGATTATATTGATGTGATGAACTATGACAAATGCAGCACTGAGACACTTCTAATAGAAATTTTCAGAATTTGAAGTTCCCTCAAAGCTGGTTTAACTTTCACCAATTCTGAGAATTAAAACTTCAGTATTATACTACTAAAATTTGTTATAGAATTTCGCATCCTAACTTTAATTAAAAATCTCAATTCATTCCTTCAACCAAGAAAAACATGAAAGGGAGCAATAATGTTTTAGATAACAGAAATGACAGACAAATTTCAATTATCAGTTTCATCTCAATATTCAAATACTTCAGCTTGAAAGCCTGATATGCAGTCCTAATTGCAATCTTTAGACGATGCGTTAGTGTTATGGTGTGGCCTTGGTTTGCACGTATGAGAACCTCCCCATTTTCTTCCAATAGGCTAAACCTCTATTTGTTGTCCTTTCTGACGGTCTATTAGATATTAAGTTCAGCAGAAAGATGGTTGTTAGGCAAAACTTGAATATATCAACAAAAGAAATAGCAAGTCAGTTGCAGAGAAACATACACTTGGCCGAAAATAATTAATTATAAAAATACGTGGTACACATTGAGAAGAACAATTCCATGTGTAATCTTCTATGTTGGTTAGCACTGTGCAAGAGAAAGGGAAACAATACAGAAAGGCACATAAACTTTGAAGGCCAAAATATTATTGTACAACTCACAAGCAAGTATTAATCTTTAATAGCATTTCTAAACCAGCATAATGTGAGCTTATTAAAGACCATGCCAAGTTTTGCCAAAAATCAAACCCAAGCCTAAACTGAGTTATCTAACAAACCCTAAGGTTCAAAACCAGGCGTGGTTGCCGAGCTGCTCGGCAACCACGATTGATCAAATCAAATTTTGGCTACTCAAAATTTAGCTTTCAAACTAGCACAACTAATACTAAATTAATGTTGCCAGACAACATGATGATAAAATTAATGGTAAAATTTGAATTTGGTTTTGGCTGGATTCATAATCATTGAAACCATGAAGACATCTCTATTATGAGTTGATCTCTATTAATTGGTCAAGCAATATCAAGTAATGTTGTGCATATTAGAAAGTTGGTAAGTGAGATTTAGTACGCATTAAAGTGATATTTTGGTCTTGGCTGGATTCATAATCATTGAAAAGATTTACTATCATTTGATCTTTATTAATTGGTTAAGCAATATCAAGTAATGTTGTGCATATTAGAAAGTTGGTAAGTGAGATTTGGTACACTGTACCTTAGAAAGGCTATTTTGTGTTTAAATTATTAAATCAATTCTTTGCCTTCAGATAAAGGATGCTCCCATTAATTGATGGAGAGATGTGAGCTTATCTGACAAGATGGACTATGCTACTTGAACTTTGTCTGAAAAGAAATAATTTATTAACTTGATAAATGCTTGCAAAGTTAACTAAACAAATTGTTATGGAAAAGTATACTATGCCTTTTCATTGTGGCTTTTAATAAAGATAGTACTTCGTGTAATTCCTTGGCATATTAATTTTTGGGTTGGCATATATGTAAACATTTCACTACTTAGAACAATTACGATATAAGAGCAATCAACAGGACAATTCATTAAGCTGATTTGGTTGTGAACAAAGTAGTAGGCCAAATGAACTTTGGGGTTTGTAAGAATGCATTAATACCATGCTGTTAAGTTAAGATAGTCTCGACCAGAAAGAGAAGTCATAGAATGTCATAGCATTTTGTTATTCTATATGAGAATGCTTGAAAAATTTTTGTAATTACTTTTCATTTATTAAGCAACAAATGAATTATTATGCAAAAAACAAAAGGAAATGGAAAAGCCAAAAAAAAAAAAAAAGTACTGTTCAATTCATCGCCGAGTTGCTTGGCGATGAACAATACCCATTTTTTTTTTTTTTTTTTTGTCTTTTTCTAATCTTTTTGGCAAATTTTTTTTTCTTTAGTTTATTTTTCCTTATTTGTTTTTATTTTACACATTTTCAATTTTTTCATTAATAAAAGTACTATTTTTTCTGTTTCTCTGAGTCATTTGATCCTTTTTTGGCAGAACCATTTGGCGAAGTGGCTGCCAATTTGCCTTGAAGGAGTTTTAAACAGAACAAGAAGAACAAAAAAGGAAAATCTTTATCTGTCATTGGAACAATTGAATGAAGTTTATGGAGGAATTTCAAATCATTTTTTATTTGTGATTGTGGGATAATTGTCATTACAAGGGACATGCTCTTTATTTCATTAGAAATGTGTTCTTTCGGACTACTTTTTAGATCATTTTCCTGCTCTAAATTCGCTAATCTAACAGGAATTTGAGAGCAATTGGATCTCCATTCCTCTCAAGATTCTTTCAAGATCTTGCAGCTTTTCTGCGGGATTTATGCAATATGATTTGAAGAACATGACTGGAAATCTCTCCCACTACATACTTTCCTGTTCATAAACATTTACAGATGACGTTTTAATACTTAATTCACTTCTTAATAAACAGAAACGGAATGAATAATAGCACATTTGGTAAGTTAAGAGAGATTGGACAATATTAGGCAATACTAAGAAATAAGAAGATGTTCAAATCTTTTTTTTTTTTTTTTTTTTTTTTTTGCAATGTTGTCGAGTAACTCGACAACATTGTATTTGAATTTTTTTATTTTTACAAATGTTGCCGAGTAACTCGGCAACATTGTGTTTGGAAATTTTTTTTTACACAATGTTGCCGAGTTACTCAGCAACAATGTGTTTGAATTTTTTTGTTTTTTTAATTTTTTAACACAATGTTGTCGATTAACTCGACAACACTGTGTTGGGAATTTTTTTTTTTTTTTTTAAACATGTTGGGCATTGTCATTTTTAATTTTATTTTAGGAATAATTGTATGAAAGGTTCCTATTGTTTCGTTGAGATATCCCAATAACCTAAAAAAAAAAAATTCTTTAATTTATTTTTCTTATTTTTTCTTTTCTTTTACACTTAATTTTCATTCAATTTTTTACTAATCTTGTTTTTTTATTTTACCATTTATGTTTACAAATTATTCTAAATAAATGCTATTATTTTTTCTTTTTACTTTTCATTCAATTTTTCACTAAGTTTTTTTGTTTGATGATATAAATAAATTGTACACAATTCTTTAATATTTGACTTTTGAGTCATTAGTAAAAAAGTTGAAAAAGTTGTAGCCGAGAGTTTGTTCTAATTCAAATTCTCGAAGTACTGCAATTCAATAAAAATATAAAAATGGCCACTTTACCACATCACTTTACCAAGGTCGTTAACGAATCTTAGTTATTTAATTTTTTTATACGAATTATGTGCTTATTTGGTTCTGTTTTTCTTATTATAATATCAATATTTTACTTAATTAATTATATTAAATAGTATGTGATTTTCATATTTATTATTTACGTATTATATATTTAATAATTTTTATACGTATATATTCAAACAATACCTACAGCCTAAACATAAAATTTATCTATACATTTTTTACGGACGTACAACGCACGTAAAAAAAACTAGTTTTGTATATACACAACATAATTGCACTGTCCCAGCTTAATAGAATAAATATATCATATATGGGTTTTCTTTTTGATTATTTTCAGAAAATTTACCCAACAGACAAAAACTTAAAATAAATTTTGGGTTCGTTGGCATGACACAGGCATTTTTCGGGCCTTTGCTGTGATGGTGGCCAGGCCCAGTTCGACCCGACACATCTATCCATTACTTGAGTTAAACATCTTTATCACTAATTAGATCTAGTTATTGCCAATATTTAAAAACCATAAATATGTTCGGTCAACCTCTTGGCAAATGGCGATATGTGTTGGTAAGCGGTCAACATTAAACTAAAAGGGAAATTTTCATTATTGGACCCTAATCTATTCTCCAAGTAGCATTTAGGTCCTCAAACTTTAAGATTGAGCAAGTTAGGCGGTGTTCTTTTTAAGTTTCTTTTTTGTGTTTTGAGTTTTGAATTCATTTTGTATTTTGTGTTTTGAGTGCTTGTTTTAAGATTTTTGAAAATGCGTTCTTTTTGAAATTTTCGAAAATTATTTTTGAAAACAGAAAATTCGAAAATGCATTTCTTTGAATTTTTTTAAAAATTTGGACTTATTTAGAATTAAAAATAATTATTAATTAAAAACAATTAAAAACATTTAAAAATAATTAAAAACGATTCAAAATAATTATTGTTTAAATTAAAAACATTTCAAAAATTTGGAATTATTTAGAATTCAAAACAATTATTAATTCAAAACAATTATTTGGAATTAAAAACATTGTTTTAAACAATTAAATATATTTAAAAACAATTATTGTTGGAATTAAAAATATTTAAGTTCAATTAAAATATTTAAAAACAATTTAAAAACATTTAAAAACATTGAAAAACAATTATTGTTGGAATTAAAAATATTTAAAATCAATTACAAATAATTAATAACAATTAAAAACTCGGAATTATTTAGAATTACAAATAATTATTAATTAAAAACAATTAAAAAATATTATGTTTGGATTTAAAAACAATTAATATTTGGAATTAAAAACAATTATATTAATTCAAAGCAAAAACAAAGAAGCTAGCATTTGGAGAGTTGAGCCCCTGACCTCATAATTGAAGTTTGTGCATGCTAACCATTTTGGCAAAGAACATCTTTTTGTTAAGAAAAACGCGGAAATTGGTTAAATTATAATTATTTTGTCCAGCGTAAAATGAAAAAAAAATAAAATAAAATGCTGGCTGCTAGACTCGAATCGCGGATCTCCTAATTGAAAACGAGCGTTTTCAACCGTTTTGGAAAACAGCCATTTATTGTACACAAAACGCAAAATGATGAAAATAGCATTTTCCATTTCCTTTGAAATTTTTTTGAATATTTTGGAAAATGCATTTTTAAAAATGGCAAAGAGAACGTGTTTTTCACTATTTTCAAAAATACAAAATGAAAAATGGATCCAAAACACTAAAGAGAACACACCCTTAGCTTTTTATTTTTTATTATAATTATACAATCAGTCTATAGACTATAGGAAAGTTTTCACATCTCCTTTAAATAAACAAAAACTTGCTTAATTAATTTGACACTCAAAGATCACATGATGAACTAATAGAGATTTAAATAGTTTATGCTATTAAGGAAATATTGTTCAACTATAATACAAAATCGAATAGCTAGACCAACTTTCTTCTCTTAAAGATTGATAATTAACTTGTTATTGATGTAATCACTTATGTAGAATTTCCTTAAACGAATATTTGAACAAGTATCACAAATCTTTTATAATAGTCAATTATAATCTAAATTATTATTGAGTTTGAGTCGTCGTGATTTGAATTGTTACTATTAAAAGAAAATGGTAGTTATTGTTTCTCGGAAGATAGTTTTCCAAAGTTGGTGGTTACAGCAAGAGACAATAAAAAGTCGTATTGATGTCTAAATATAAAAGTCAAATGAGTACATAAACTAGTTTTATCATCTAAAATGGCAAACCATAGCTTTAAGGCTTGCACACCTTTGCAAGAATTTTCACTTTCCCTGAGTTTATCCTATTTGAAAGAATACATTACCATCTAAGAACATCTCCAATAAATTTTTTATTTATAAAGAACATTTTTTTTTTACATTTTAAAGAATATATATAAATTTAGAGAGTAAATTTTTTGAATTATTTCAACAACTTTTTTATTTTTAACATTTCATTTTACTTTGCACAATAAGTATTTATTATTTTTCCTAAATTTTATTTTGACATGCTTTTCTCTTAATTATTATATAATTTTCATCAATTTTATTTTATTTTATTTTGTATATAATATTTAATTTAATTAAAATATAAATATTAAAAATTAAAATTAATTATAAATAGTAAATTTGACTTTCCCTATTTTAAAAAATTAATTTAAAGAATCGCTTGAAATATAATATTATAACATCTCATATTTAAATAGCGTATTAAAAATGTTGTAAGTACATACATTGCACGGTTTAGGTGAAATGCTTGTGTACCATTTAAAACACATGAAACATCACACCCTAGAATATATCATCCTGGGCCACATTATGTTACACTAAAATTATTTATTTATTTTATTAAAACTGTTTTTTATTCATAAATTATTACAAAAAGACTTTTCTTGATTCTTTAATCTACCGTTTTTCAAGAAAGGAAGAGGACAGTCCAATTATTTATTTGTGAGCTTAACCCCTTTCACTCAACTCAGATTTCCAACCCAAAATACACGCTGGGAAATTTCGAGAAATTAGACTGTTTGTTTTAGAAATTCACAAAAAAGAAGGAATCCGAAAATATCACTAATTCAAAAGATCTCCACAATTTCTTGCCTATTCGGGAAATCCGAGCAGATGGGTTGTTTTAAAAGATCGGAAAGTGCACTCTTGCTGGGGTTTCTTGTGTTGATTTTCAGTGAATCAGTGTTGGGTCGGTTTGTGGTGGAAAAAAACAGCTTAAGGGTGACGTCACCGGACAGCATCAAGGGCACTCATGACAGTGCCATTGGGAACTTTGGGATTCCACAATATGGAGGTAGCATGGCAGGGACTGTGGTGTACCCGAAGGAAAATAGAAAGGGCTGCAAGAATTTTGATGATTTTGGGATTTCTTTCAAGTCAAAGCCTGGAGCTTTGCCTTTCTTTGTTCTGGTTGATCGTGGAGGTACATGCGTTCTTTTTGTGTAATTTGAAGTTAGATTGCAGAATATGTTTCTATTTTGAGCTTAAATTTCTGATTTGTTGGAATACCCTTTGCTAATTTTTGTTCATGTAAAAAAAAAAAAAAAAAAAAAAAGAACTCTGTGATGTGTTTACTTGTTCAAGGTTGAATGTATTATTTGTTGGAATACCCTTCACTGGTTTTAGTTAATGCTAGTTTGAGGTTGACTTGAAGATGCCCTTCTGGTAAAGTTCAATATTATTGTTCGTTTGAGGTGAATTTCTCGATTGGGATATCCTTTTGGTTAAGTCAGTTATTCACGCTGGATGGGGTTATCTTTCTTGCGCTAGAAATTTTGCTATTTCAGCCTATTTTGTTAATAAATTATTTATTTGCACGTTTGAGTTGGAGTTTTTTAGATTAAGGTCTTGATTCAGAAGCTGCATCTATACAACAATTTTTTATGAATCTGGATGATTTATTTTTTCTTTTTCTAAGAACTGCATATGGTATTTCATTTGCTGTAATGCAGCTTCTCTATTTCCCTTTGAAGCAGGGTATACATTGTTATCTATGTTTCTACTGGAAACTTCTGTACAATTCTTTTGATGAATCTGGGCCTTAATCTTCCACACTGCAGATTGCTTTTTTGCTTTAAAGGTTTGGAATGCCCAAAATGCTGGTGCGGCTGCAGTTCTAGTGGCTGATAACGTTGAGGAAGCATTAATAACCATGGACTCACCTGAAGAGGATAGCACATCTGCAAAGTATATTGCGAACATAACAATACCTTCAGCACTGATCGGGAAAAGTTTTGGTGAAAATTTAAAGAAAGCAATCAGCGGAGGCGATATGGTAAACGTGAATCTAGATTGGAGGGAGGCTGTCCCGCACCCTGATGATCGAGTGGAGTATGAACTGTGGACTAACAGCAATGATGAGTGTGGAGTTAAGTGTGATATGTTGATGGAGTTTGTGAAGGATTTTAAGGGTGCGGCCCAAATTCTTGAGAAAGGCGGTTATACTCAGTTTACACCACATTATATAACTTGGTATTGCCCACAGGCATTCACAGTAAGCAAACAATGCAAGTCCCAATGTATCAACCATGGAAGATATTGTGCTCCAGACCCCGAACAAGATTTCAGCTCTGGTTATGAGGGAAAAGATGTAGTTCTTGAAAACTTGAGGCAGCTATGTGTGTTTAAAGTGGCCAATGAGACTAAAAAGCCATGGGTTTGGTGGGATTATGTTACTGATTTTCAAATTAGATGCCCCATGAAGGAAAAGAAATACAACAAGGAATGTGCTGAGGGTGTTATCAAATCTTTAGGTAATTATTCACCTGTCTTTTACTAATCTCAATGATTATCGATGAACAATTATATGTCATTGTTGCTCACGTACAGGGCTTGATCTGAAAAAGATCGAAAAGTGCATGGGTGATTCTAATGCTGATTCAGACAATCCTGTTCTGAAAGAAGAGCAAGATGCTCAGGTGATTGTTTGTACCTTTTGCGAAATCATTTGAAAGTACATCATCAATGTTTCTGTTATATGTTTTTATTTAAAAACTTATTTAAAACTTATTATGTGATGGTAATAAAGCAAAATGTCTTTGAGATTTGTAGATTGGGAAAGGATCTCGTGGTGATGTAACCATATTGCCCACCCTTGTTGTCAATAATCGACAATACCGAGGTCTGTCTCTTTACTAAAGTATCTCCTGTGAAGCAGCATAGATTTATTTTTCTCTGATATATGTGCTTTGCAGGGAAGTTGGAGAAAGGTTCCGTTTTAAAGGCTATTTGTGCTGGTTTTGAGGAAACTACAGAGCCAGCTGTTTGTTTGAGTGGTGGTGGGTTACTTATTTCGAGAATATAGCAAAATTTGGATGATATGAGATTTAATTGATTTTTATAAAGGCATTACCTTCTTTATTGCAGATGTTGAAACAAACGAGTGCTTGGATAATAATGGTGGCTGCTGGCAAGACAAGACATCGAATATTACAGCTTGCAAGGTGCTTTGTCAATAACTAGCTATTTTGCGTCTTTAGTTGTTTTGATATCTAACATTTTTACGTACTCAGGACACATTTCGAGGAAGAGTGTGTGAATGCCCTCTGGTAAATGGTGTGCGGTTTAAGGGGGATGGTTACAGCTCTTGTACCGGTATGTAAATGAGTTTGCTTTATTTACTTTTGCATGGCGAATAGTTTCTTTAGAAGTGTCTACTATTTTGTCAGAAATTTCTCCACTAGAAACATCTATTTTCTAGGAGGGTTTTACTGAGCCCATATACCAAAATAATTTTTTCTTGCTTAATGCAACACAATGAACATTGCTTCTTTCCTGCAAAATGCTAAAAGATGGAATAGATTAGAATTTTTATATGTTTGTGTAATATGTGAATGGTTCTCGCTCAACACCACATGCATATAGTTAGTTTGCGTCTTCTATCGAATTTCTTTTACATGACTATTGAAACTGAAATGAGTAGAATTAGATGTTTGACAGAAGCCAGTCCATTGATGGGCCTCATGCTTTTTGCCCCTTTTGCAATTTAGTACACTTGAGACTTGAAGTACGGTGATCATAATTAACCATGTTTCTATGCTATCATGAAGTAATACGGCGGCATTCTATTATTATGTAGAATCTGTTCTATAACACTACCAGTAGTCAAATACTGCAGTGGATTATTATCAAGTTGTGATCCAATTGTTTGCATTCTTTCATAAATTATAGACAAAGTACAAATTAGTTGTCTTACCCCAAGCCTTCTTTCAAAGTATAGATGAAGTACAAAATTAGTGGCTTTCATTATAGTTTCTGCTCAATGTCACCTTATAGTTCTTTGGTTACGTCCCCCATCGCCGGCAGTAAATTATGTGTACCCCTTTTTCTTTGTTTTAGATAACTTCCATTTCTTTTTTGACGCCTTTCTGGCCTCAATGAAGATGAGGGTGAAGTATGTACTTCTCTGAAGTTCTAAAACTTTCATTTTGATCTTATTAAATATCAGTGGTCAATGAAAGGTTATTTTAGTCTTAACTCTCAAGCTTCCTGCTAACCAACAAAAAGCAAATACATACATAAATGAAGTTAAACTGAAAACTGAATAAAAGGCAAAACTTTCTATATGCCACTGCTCATGAATTCGATTCTTCCAGTATATCTTAACTTGGCATTCTCGTCTCTTATATAAGAGTAGCAATTTTGTTTAGCTATAATTCGATCTTTTCTTATGCTTTCCAGTATATTTTGCACTTATTTTACAAGATTAACATTTATCACAAATAGAAGAAAAATCTTGTATTTGTCCCCAAGGATTACATCAATATCTCTTGTACACGTCATTGAGAAAATTAAGTACAGATTTGGGGACTGCGGAGTTGTTTAAAGGTCTGAATAGCCTTATTAGGGTAAATAGCACTAGGGGTCCCTAACCTTTGGACCTTGTAACGATGGAGTCCCTAACCTTCTATTTTGAACTCCCGGGTCCTTAACCTATGAAATGTTAGCACTTGAAGTTCTTTTTTGACCAAAATTATTAGTTTGACCGTTAAATGATCAAAATTTTGTTGAATAGACCAAATTATCCTTAAATTAAATGATAAAAAAAGAAAAGAAAAAGAATAATAAAATAAAAATTGCAACTATATCTCAATCAACAAAATAAAAAATTGCAACTAAACCTCCAAACACTTCTTCTTCTCCAAAATACCACCACCAACCACCACCCACCGGTAAATCAACTTCTCATCTCCATTAACACCAAAAAGCTCAATATACAAAATAATAGAGATTACCCACCCCCAGACCCCAGCTGAAACCCAACCTTAGATCCACCTTAATTCTTCTCTTCTTCTTGATCGTCTGCAGCCTCACCTACGGCCGCTTCATTTCGTGTGGCGACGGAGGCCACCGGACAGCGTGAGAGACAACGAGGTGTTCCTGAGGGTCTACTCAAAGACAGACATGGCAAGAAACATAAAAATGAGAATGGCGATGGCAACAAAATTAAATGAAACTGCATTCACTGATTTTTCAAAATGGGTGTGGCTCGCCCCACGCGAGGAATTCGATAGCAATTTAGCAGGCGCCAACCCTAGGGTGCCAATGGAGACATCAAACTGGTCGTCTTTGGTAGGCGAACTGACCAAAGGCTAGCTGGTGGTCACGCGTCTGGTAGAGTAGGTCGCGGCGGCGCTAGAGGTTGAACCTAGGTCCGCTGCGGATGTGGTGTTGTTTTTTGACGTGGGGCCTATTTGGGTTGGCGTGAGACCGATAAGGATGGTGGTGAGGGTGGTTCGCCCTCATTGGAGTCCGAGTCCCGCGAAGGAGGGATCGGGTCATGGCCAATTGGGGCCGGATTGAAGGAATTGCTCATGGGGGTTTTTTTTTTTTCTTTTCTTTTCTTTTTTTTTTTTTTGTGTGCATAAACTCACAGTTTTCACATGATCTCCTGCTCCAATGGGTCTCAGCGGGAGCTTTCACCGGTGGGAGGTGGTTGGCGGCGGTTGCTCAAAAATATTTCCGGTTGGTGGGGGTATTTTGGAGAAGATTTGGGGGTTTAGTTGCAATTTTTTATTTTGTTGATTGGGGTATAGTTGCAATTTTTATTTTATTATTTTTTTTCTTTTCTTTTTTTATCATTTAATTTAAGGGTAATTTGGTCTATTCAACAAAATTTTGACCATTTAACGGTCAAACTAACAGTTTTGGTCAAAAAAGGACTTCAGGTGTTAACGTTTCATAGGTTAAGGACTCGAGAGTTCAAAATAGAAGGTTAGGGATCCCATCGTTACAAGGTCCAAAGGTTCAAAGGTTAGGGACCCCTAGTGCTATTTACCTGCCTTATTAATTAGATAGTGAAATTCTTTTGGGTATGATTCTACAGATTAGACATTGATCATTCAGAATCTTGCCATCTTCTATTTTCTTGTGTAAATTATCTAAATGAATGCTTTCCTCTGATTTATCATAAGCTGATGGAGGTGAGCACGAATCATGTGCTCTATCCATCCACATTTGAATGACTTCAGTTTCTTATTTGGTCATCTGTAAAAAATGAACTCTTTCTTACAATAGACATTATTTCCCAAAAATACCCTTCCCTATAGCACATAATTTGTATGCAAAACAATCCTTTTTAGTGCATCTGGTTGACGAGGATTCTCAGCTTTGATAAAATTGAAAAATTTACATAAATTCCTACATTGTCAATTCACCTAAACTCGTTACCAGATCAAGATTCAGTTGCAAATGGATGGAATAATAGATTCTTGCTTTGAATATCTCGCAAAGTATTATGCCTCGTTATATCCTAGCTCTAAGTGATCCTTCTTCAAGCATCTCAAGTTATTGTGATTAGACTGTATCTTAACTAAGTTTTCATTGTGTAGCAAGTGGGCCCGGTAGGTGCAAAATCAATAATGGAGGCTGTTGGCATGAAACCCAAAATGGAATTACTTTCTCTGCTTGCATGGTTAGTAGTTTTTCATCATTTTGCCTAAATTCTCCATGATAAAAATTGGTTCTGAACAGAAATCTTCAAAAATATGTCAACAGGATAATGAGGAAGGAAAATGCACATGTCCTCCTGGATTTAAAGGCGACGGTGTTAAAAGTTGTGAAGGTAAGAGTTTTAGTTTGAACTGAATTGTGAAAACTGATTCATGTAGCTGACCCCCAGCTTAGCAGGATCAAGGCTTAGCTCAAATTTTCTATATATGTCGACTGTAAAGCAAGTTGTGGTCAAAAGCATTGTTTATCGAGGCTTGTTTGTCTGGTAAAATCCTGCAAAGGCTGATACCTGCTCAATTTTATTATACTGGAACTACTGGGCACTGGTAGGAAGTTGAATGTGAGATGCATTTGATAGTCCTGATGTAACATGACATGCTAATTTTTGGAAGACGTATTAAGCTTATTCAAATGGTAAGTCGTAACTATGCAAGAATAAGATAATGAATGGATAGCTATATAAAGGTTATAAAACTGGAAATTGAAGAATAAGAAAAGGATGGTCAGATAAAGTGCATGTTTGGAATGCATTACTCTAGAGGGTTGGACAGTATAATAAACCAGATTTCAACTTCTTTTACATCTAATCCTCTCTACCAAACAACCTAAAATGGTATAATACTGCAGCTAACAGTTCAAGCAACTCTTGCTCAACTACGTAAATTGTTTCCCTATTAACCTCTGTTCTTGTATAATTTCTTCTAACCAAACAGATATTGATGAATGTAAAGAAAGGAAAGCCTGCCAGTGCCCTGAATGCAGCTGCAAGGATACATGGGGCAGTTATGATTGCACTTGTAGTGGGGACCTGTTGTATATCCGGGACCATGATACCTGCATAAGTGAGATCACTTGCAAATTTTTGTTGCTTAGTATGCTAAAAGGTGCATGCTCAATATCCCGTTTGCATGTGCAGGTAAGAGAGCTACGGAAGTAAAATCTGCTTGGGCTGCTGTTTGGGTTATTTTGATTGGATTGGCTATGGCTGGTGGTGGGGGGTATCTCGTGTACAAATACAGATTGAGGGTAAGTTTTCTATACACTAATTTTTGCGGATTAATCATGGTTTTTTCTTTTAACTTTGACTCTGAAAGTTTGATGTTTCTGCAAGAATTTTGATAGTGACTTTCTCCATTTGGACCGATTAAGTAATTCTTAAACATAATTAGAGGAAAACAAGTTCATATGATAGTTCTACAGAAACTCTTAACAATGTTCAGCAAAATAAAATTTTATGGTTTCAAAGTTATCAGTGTGTTTTGTTTCCATAACTTCTGAAATTTAATATCCCAATCTTCTGATAGAAATTTCTAGACTGCATTCTAACCAATTTATGGATGGAAGGAACGTGACACTCTAATTCATCCTTTTCTCTTTCTTTTCTATGGAAGAGAGACCCTATTGTTCTTTTGTTAAACATTGATTTGAAGTTGGGAGGGTAAAAGGTCAAGTTTTGAAGATACCCTCATTTTCAACTCTTACCTGTAAATTGGTATTCAAGCTCTTAGTTTGCAACTTTAGTGGTTCACCCACTACTGCTTTCATAGACGTCGTGCGAAGGGACAGAGCTAACACAAAGATATATTAATTAAAAAGAATCGATTCAATATATTTTTTATGTACCCAATTTTTTCTGCAAATCATCTCGGTTTTTTAAGAATAAATTTGGGACATTCAATTATGCAAGGAGGCTGTTTCATATCTTCTTTTATGTTTGGTTTTTTTTCTTTGGGGGCAGGGGAGTACACTAAAGTGTGTTTCTTAGTCTATTATTTACATAATTGAAGTATTATAAATGGTACACACTCATGGATGTACCATTGAAATGCCAGTGAAAATTTTGTTTGCTTAATCCTAAACCAGAAAATTTGTGTCCTTACAATTTTCTCTTGGGCTGCATTTTCAGTCATACATGGACTCGGAAATCAGGGCTATAATGGCACAATACATGCCTCTAGACAGTCAAAATGAAGTTCCAAATCATGTTAGCGATGATCGTGCGTAAAATTGAAGCTCAATCATTATTCACATGGAAGAGTTGCATGGGGATTCATACACCTTCCCCTTGTGTCTCCAACGTAGGTTTTGAAGGTAGAAGTATATATCTTTGTTAAATTTGTTGGAAAATAAATGAAATGAGAGATTATATTATCCTGATGTCTTTCAAGACGCAACATGTGCTTACGATTGTGTTTGGGGTGCAGTAAAAAGAAGGATTAGGTTGAATTATTCTCTTTAGCATGCGGCTGGTTGTGCCCCCTAATGAATTTCAAGCATGTAATCATGGGCACGTTTCTTTCAACGGATCTGCATCGTGATTGCCTGTTTTCTGGATGTAACATAAGTCTAAAATTATTAGTTAGATCGACTTAAAGTTTGCATTTAATGAATATTTGTCATTGCGTCTGTGCCATGCCTTTTTTATGGCTTTGTTTGAAGTTCGAACAATTATGTAATTTCAGAATTATCAGGAATACGAATGTAATCTGTGAAAATAATATTGACATCTTATTTATGCAGCATTTGTGAAGTTTTGCATGCATAGATCCCAAGAAATTACCTACACATTGATGATAAATATTGTACCTTTGAATTGGTCGAAGTTTCTTACCAAGTTTGGAAAAAAGGGCCCCGAGAACGGGTCACCTCTTGGGATTCTGTGTCTATATATAGCCTGCTTGCTAAGATTTGAGCAGGGAGGGAATTTGCTGCTCCGTCAACCGTCGGTGTGTGTTTCTTCATACCCGTACCCCCCCCCCCCCCTCTCCCCTAATTGGATCATAACAATTAACAATTAACTTGGAATTTTTAATTTTCATAACAATAATATTGATCACATTAGGAAGTATAAAGATTTCAGTGATCTCTTTTACAGTAACTCAATCCCTAATTTTTCCCTTGATTAATAAATTTCAGTATTTCCTCTACCTTAAAAGAATTTGCTAGTGAAGTGACAAGCATAAAACTTGTCCCATTTTTTAGAGTATTGATAGGCAATTGAAGATTTTATAGTAAAATTTAGGGAATGAGTTTAAAAGTTCGGAGAAGATTTGTAGATTTTGGAATGTCGTAATCTAACTTTTGCTTTATTTAGTGTAGAAAATGGGGAGAAAAAAATATAAGATTTAGATATTAGATAAGGTGGACATGTACGGGAATTGAGGAATAATTTTGTATTATTAATTTTATTAGGCCAGTGGGTCTAATTGTTTTTTATTAAATTAATATTGAGCCAAAGTTGTTTATTATTAAATTGCATGTTAACAAATTTAAAAATAAAAAAAAAAAAAATTCCCAAAAAAGTTTGGGAGTCCTCACCTCCGCCCCTGGTCATAGCATACCAATAATATTTTAAATTTAAGCTGAGTTTCTTTTTCACTGTAATTTATTGGAGCACATCGTTCACCACAATTAGATCGTGACCGAAATTGATTCAAATTGTCAAGAATCGCGACTTAGCTACCTGTTTTCGCATTCGATTATCATATTCTAATATTCTACCAGTTATATTCACTCATGTCGTGCTCCATCACTATATGCCAGCCAGCCTTCGAGCGTTTAAAAGATGGAAAAATTAGTCCAAATACCTACTTTTTATAAAAGAAAATTGAAATATTTCTCATTATTAATCTTAATAATATTCACCTTACTTAGAATACGTAGTGATATTTACTTTTTTTTTTCCTTTAGTGTAAATTATACTAATTATTTACTTCTAACAAAACGCAAAACATCAATATTAAATTTCCCTCTTCTCCATTTTCTGAAACCTCACACCACCACTGCTATCACCATAACTACCATCGATGGCACGCATCACCACCACAACAGCCACCATTATACTAGTTAAGCACTTGATCTGCACCGACACCACTGGTCGTGATGCTGCTGTCGGCGCCGAAAATAGTAGGGATGGCTGCAATCTTTGGGTTCTATCCAAGTTAATGCTAGATAAAAAATATTTCGGCTATAGTTTACCGTGTGATGGCCCGCAATGAGGGGGTACTTGTGATATTTCTTTGGATCTAATAATTGTAACTTCTAAGATGTTTGACTATTGGGATTGAAATATTTGGTTTGGTGTTGAACTGAAATTGATAGTGGTCTGGGTCGGGTCGTGGATGTTGGGCTGGTCATAGATTGGTGGCAGTGGGAGGTGAAATCTAGATTTGAACATGTTAATAGTGGTAGTGGTGGTGTTGCGATGGTGGCTGAACGTGGATTTGGATTGCGAATAAGTGGTGGTGCGAATGTGGTGGGTGGTGCGGTGATGGATTTGGATTTGGATAATGAAAGTGGTGGTAACACGACATATTACTTGAATGAAACAATATGATACTAGCCGAATTTGGATTGTGAATGAAAATAGCATACCATTAAGTTAAGAAAATGGTGCTAGTTGGTGAAAAGAAGTAGTGGATGCTTGAGAATTTTTCATTTTTCATATACATTGGAGGGTAATTAGCACAAAACGTCTCTACCTATTGAAGTCATTGTGCAAATCATCCATACCTTCTAAATTTCCTCATTTTCACCATCATCTGCTCTATTTCTTGCGCAAAACGTCCTTCCATCCAAAAAGCCGCTGCTATCTCACCTGACCAACACGACTTGAAATACAACTTAAGGATAAATTAGTCCAACAACATTTTTCACTTGTCCTTTGTTTCAAATTGAAGTATATGAACGGTTGGTCATCACTGTTCTTCTCTTGCATTCAATTCATTCTCTGCTCATGAACTTAGATTCAATATGTTTTTGATCCATTAATGCATAGTTATTGCTCCACTATGATGTGGGCCCACTAATTCTTGGATTTGTTTCCATCATTAGTGGTTCTTTCAGCTGTGTTCACGATTTGTCAATATCTACTACAGTGTTTGCTCGGCATTTAACATTCAAATTTTGCCTGAATATTTTAATTCCAGACTGATTCTGCTTTGTCAGCCACTGATTTCTGGTTGTGGAACCTTGAATTTCAATTTTTTATTATAGGTAAAAAGCAAAAAGGACTGGCTATCTGAAACAAAAATGAGTTCACAAATTTGATCCGCGAAATGGATAAAGATAGTTCCATATCTGGCAAAAGTGCAGACGTTACTTCAGGAAAGGGAGCTGGGTCTCCGTCTTCTTTATTGGAGGTCTTCGTCTTCTTTTGGATTTGAGGACCTAATCTGCCCCAAACTCATTCTTGGCCTTCTATAATTGAAAATGTAATGAAGCAAAGATAGGAGATTCGAACTCACCAACCGTGACGAAACTTCCAGACAAATGTGCGTGTTCATATACTTCGGTTTGAAACAGAGGACAAGTGAAAAATGTTATTGGACTAATTTACTCTTAAGTTGTATTACAATCGTGTTGGTCAGGTGAGATAACGACAACTTTTTGGACGGAAGGACTTTTTGTGCAAGAAATGGAGTAGGTGAAGGTGAGAATGCCAAAATTTAGAAGGTAGAAATGATTTGCACAATAATTTCAATAGGTATGGACGTTTTGTGCTAATTACCCCACATTGGAAAATAATTATCTACATTCTTTACTCTATGCTTTACAATAGTTTTGGCAACTAGAAAAGGCTCGTTATTTAACTCTACATAATCGTGCCTATAGAAGGAGAACCGGTTGTGAGCTATAAGGATTTTATTGTGGACTCATGCACTGCCGAAAATACTCACACGAAGGAAAAGCTAAATGACTTTAGGAAAGCACTTTCGCAATTCTCTTAGGCCGCATATCTAACCTTATTCTCTTTTAATTAAATTATTATTGAATTATTTTATGTTCTACAAATTTTGTTTAAGTTTATTACGTAAATCACTAATTTTCCACAACATAATCAGCAATTTATAGACTGTTTCATTTTTTGCCTTTTAGTACAAAATTTAAACCTTAAACCAATTTTACACGTTTCTTTCAAATACTTAAGTAACCACTCTGAAGTTTCCCAATGAATAGCACTTGAATTTGACATGCATTTGCTAAGTGTATTGACTGCATGGGCTAAGTCTGGCTTAGTTCAAATCATAGTATACATTACACATGTATAAAGTACTTTACTCATATATTCTTGCTTCACATTTATTATTGCATCCCGTTTCACCAAAAAAAAAAAAGGGGCATAATGAACTCCAATCAAAATTTGTCAAACAACATGTAACCATCTCGAACTAATTATAGAGAATTCCACAACACTCATCAACTTATAATAAGTAACTTATGTCCATCATTTCAAAGGAAAAAGAAGTAAATGAATTAATAGAAATTTAACTAGAATTTCTTAAGATATATGAATTCATGTAGGATTCTTAGATTTGGATGCAACAATTGATGTGTAATTTCATCTTCTTTTATTTAACTATGTCATTCATAGGAAGCCTGCAACAGCCACCACTACAACCACCGCAAGAATCGCCGCTTCAGTCCTGGACAATGTCAAACCTATAATTACTGCTTCCCCACTGGCGCACCAAGCACTCGGTGGCCACAAACCAGACACCGTAAATGGCCGCCAATCACCACCGCCACTGCATCAGACGTCACCAACAACAACTCTACTAATAATGTCTATGCTCTAAACCCAAGCGGTAGGATTCACCAATGCTTACAAGACTTATCCCACTATTGTTAATAAGAATTTTAATTTCTTCAAAAATAATTGAAGTTCAATTTTCTTTGACCTATCTAACTACGACCTTACCACAATTTTAGTATAAATCTTGTAACCAGCACAATATTAATTAATATATATATATATATATATATATATATATATATATATATACTATAATATAAGTGTCTATGGTATGTTTACTATTCACCCTTCAACCAACGCGACGTCGTTTTCATGTAGTTGTAGTCTTAATTTTGTCCAAATCTCACTATTAGTACTGTAAGTTTGTTTAACTTGTTAAAAAGGCTACATTTGTTGACTTTTCTTCATTTTTTGGGAGCCGTCATTTTTCCAAAGCTGTTTACCTTTTTATTTATTATTTATTTAAATCATTTGATTTGTTTTCTCTACACATGCGCCTCTTTTGTTGACTTTTTATCTTCTTTTGTTTTATTAGTTTTTTCCCTTCGTTGTGGAGACTGGAAAATATGTATTCGGTTTACTTGTCGAGTGCCTCGAACATATTTCCTGTCTGGTATTTTATCATTTGATTATTGTTGAGTCATTTGACTTAGGAGATTTTTTTATTATTAGATTTGGTTTCTGTTGTTCTTGACTTCATAAACATATTCCATTTTGTATTTATATTAATTGTTAAATTTTATGTTTTGGTTATTGTTTTTTGTATGTAGATAATTTCATACTTCAGTATTTTCAACTTTTAATTTGTTTATGTCATTGATAATTTAGGCATCTATATGTTTTTTTGACTCTAGCATTTATGATAAGATTTTATATTCAATTATATATGATATAAAATTATTTTATGTTATATGAAATTATGATTATTGGTTATAAATTTTTTTTTTTTTTGGTAGACATTTTCATGATTGAATATAAAAATCAAATAAAAATTTTTTTCCCCCACTTTGCTCACGCAAAATTATTATTATTATTTTTTTTATAGACAATTTGATGACAAAATATAAAAATGAAAAAATAAATAACTTTTTTTTTAAAAATTTTTCCCACTTTGTCATTATAATTTTGTATTTATATTAATTGTTAAATTTTATGTTTTGGTTATTGTTTTTTGCATGTAGGTAATTTAATAATTTAGTATTTTCAACTTTGAATTTTTTTATTTCATTGATAATTTAGGCGTGTATATATTTTTTTGACTCTAGGATTTATGATAATATTTTATATTAAATTATATATGATATAAAATTATTTTATATTCTATGATATTGTGATTATTGATTATAAAAATTATATATTTTTTTTTTATGTGGACATTTTCATGACAGAATATAAAAAAAAATATTTTTATTTTTTTTCCTCATTTTGCTCATGCAAAATTATTGTTATTCATTTTTTTTAGGACAATTTAATGACAATATATAACATTCAAAAAATAAAAAAATTTTTTATTTTGAAAATTTTCTCCACTTTGTCGAGTAACTCGGCAATGTGGGAAAAATAAAAATATTTATTTATCCCACTTTCTCGAGTAAATCGGAATTGTGGGAAACATTGGAAACATTTTTATTTTTTACTTTTTGTATTTTTGTGGGCTTTTAGGAATTTTTTTTTTTTTATTTGCAGTTTTAGTCCATATCCTTTTTCTTTTATAACAAATTTCCCATTATTTTTTTTCTTCCTCATCTCTGACCTTTAAATTTTTTTTTATATTTAATTTGTCTAGCTTTTTGAATGAAAAACAAAAAAACTAATATTAACAAAATACATTTAAAATGTACATTAAGTCTTGCAATTTTTAAAAAGTAGTCCAATTTTGTGTTCACAAATTTTCCTTTTTTAAAATTATTAATTTTTTTTCTATATTTCCACTTTTTCGAGTATTCAGTATTTTCAACTTTTACTTTGGTTATGTCATTCATAATTTAGGCATCTATATATTTTGTTGACTTTAGCATTTATGATAAGATTTTATATTAAATTATATATGATATAAAATTATTTTATGTTATATGATATTATGATTATTGATTATCAAATTTTTTTTTTTTTTTTTAGGGTCGACATATTCATGATCGAATATAAAAATAAAAAAAAAATCTTTTTCCCCACTTTGCTCACGCAAAATTATTATTATTAAATTTTTTTTATAGACAATTTGATGACAAAATATGAAAATGAAAAAATAAATAAATTTTTTCCCACTTTGTCATTATAATTTTGTATTTATATTAATTGTTAAATTTTATGTTTTGGTTATTGTTTTTTGCATGTAGGCAATTTAATAATTTAGTATTTTGAACTTTGAATTTTTTTATTTCATTCATAATTTAGGCGTGTACATATTTTTTTGACTCTAGGATTTATGATAAGATTTTATATTAAATTATATATGATATAAAATTATTTTATATTGTATGATATTGTGATTATTGATTATAAAAATTATATTATTATTTTTTAGGTGGACATTTTCACGACAGAATTTAAAAAATAAATTTAAAATTTTTTTTCCCCATTTTGCTTATGCAAAATTATTATTACTAATTTTTTTTTATGGACAATTTGATGACAAAATATAAGATTCAAAAAATAATAAAAATTATTTTTTGGCAAATTTTCTCCACTTTGCCGAGTAACTCGGCAAGGTGGGAAAAATAGAAAGATTTTATTTATCTTACTTTGCCGAGTAACTCGGAATAGTTGGAAACATTGGAAACATTTGTATTTTTTTCTTTTTGTATTTTTGTGGGCTTTTAGGAATTAATTTAATTTTTTTTATTTGCAGTTTTAGTCCACATCCTTTTCCTTTTATAACAAATTTTCCATTATTTTTTTTCCCCCTCATCTCTGACCTTTAAACTTTTTTTTTATATTTAATTTGGCTAGCTTTTTGAATGAAAAACAAAAAAACTACTACTAACAAAATAAAATTAAAATGTACATTAAGTCTTGCAACTTTTAAAAAGTAGTCGAATTTTGTGTTGCCAAATTTTCCTTTTTTTAAATTATTAATATTTTTTTTTCCATTTTTCCCGCTTTGCTGAGTGACTCGGCAAAGTGGAAATATTAAAAATATTGTAGTTATCCTAGATTCGCAATTGTTAAATTTTATGTTTTGTTTATATTTTTTTCTCCCATTTTGCTCATGTAAAATTATTATTATTAATTTTTGTTTATGGACAATTTGATAACAAAATATAAATATAAAAAAATAAAATTAATTTTTTTTAAAAATATTTCCCACTTTCTCGAGTAACTCGGCAATGTGGGAAAAATAGAAATATTTTAGTTATCCCACTTTGCCGAGTAACTCGGAAGAGTGGGAAACATTGGAAACATTTTTTTTTTTTTACTTTATTTTTTTTTTGTGGGCTTTTACGAATTTATTTAATTTTTTTTTTCTACTTTGCAGTTTTACTCCACATCCTTTTCCTTTTATAACAAATTTGTGAATGAATTTTTTTTTTTTTTTTTTTTGTTTTCATCTCTGACCTTTAAATTTGTTTTTATGTTTAATTTGTCTAGCTTTTTAAATTAAAAATAAAAAAACTAATAATAACAAAATAAAATTATAATGTACATTAAGTCTTACAACTTTTTTTAAGTAGTCCAATTTTGTGTTGACAATTTTTCCTTTTTTTAACATATTTTTATTTTTTTCCATTTTTTCTCACTTTGCCGATTGACTCAGCAAAGTGGAAAAATTAAAAATATTTAGTTATCCCAGATTGGCGAGTAACTCGACAATCTAGAAAACATTAGAAAACAAAATTTTTTTTATTTTTTTTAATTTTATGGGGTTTTCGCAATTTATTTATTTCTTTATTTGTTTGTAATTTGCACTTTTAATTCACATAATTTTCATTTCATAACAAATTTAACCATGACCTATTATTTTTTTTGTGTTATTTGGTTTATTTTTTCATTATATCTTTATTAATAAGTATTTTTTTTTATATCATGTATTTATAGGCTATAGTAGAATATTATAATTTTAACCAATAAGAATTTTTTCCCTGTTGCTTATTACATGTATGTACTAATCTTATTCATATTTGTGTTAATAATGTTTATAGTATAGAATTTTATTTTTGTACATTCAATGAGACTAATTTTGATATTTATTGTATGATAAAATATATTAGATGACAGGTGAAAAATTTGTTGACTCAAATAAAGAACAACAAAACAAGAAAAGAAGACAGATGTATGCTCAGCATACACAATATAAATCTAACAAGAAGATTCAAAAAACAAGGATTCAGTTACTTGAAGATATTGAGTTGAATGATGCCAATTCAATAGGTAGTTTACAATTATCTGGTGAGCTAAGAATTTTTTTTTTTTGTTTTTCCCATTATGCACAATTTTTTTCCATTTATTTATTTATGTTGTTTTCATTTGTCATATTTTTTATAGCTCAAGAGTTGAATCAAGATGGACATGAAATTTCTTTGATTGACTCTAACAATTTAGAAGATGGTGGCGTAGAAAGCAATATTTATTATGAAGAACATGAAAATCAAAATCATGAATTCCAATTAACTCCTTGTATTTCAAATATTACTATGAGACATGTACCCACAGAAACTTATGTATTACGTACTCCAACAAATTGTATTCACTGTTTTGCAAAAAAGTTTGAAAAAGAAAGTAAAGGTTTTTGTTGTGCTGATGGAAAAATTAAATTACATATCAACTGTTCTCCTTCTATTTTATATGATTTATATACTTCAAGTACAGATGAAGCATTGGATTTTAAAAATAATGTGCGAAATTATAATAACCATTTTGCTTTTACCTCTTTTGGAGTGAAGTTTGATAAAGATTTATCTAAATCTACTAACTACAAAGGTATTTACACTTTTAGAGTTCAAGGACAAGTATACCATTATATAAATCCAATTCTAAACATTGATAATAATCCATCATATTTACAGTTATATTTTTACGATACAGACAACGAAATACAAAATAGATTAAATACATGTATCAATTTCTCATCATCTTTACTACACATATTAGTAAATATATTAAAGATTAATCCATATTCTAGATTTTTTCGTTCCTTAGGTGATATTGAAAATCTTCAAACTTGCAAAATTAATATTAGATGTGACGCTGGTCTTGATCAAAGAGTATATAATGCACCTTCTGCATTTCAAGTGGCTGCAGTTTGGGTTGATGAGGACCCATCTGCAGACATAAGATATCGTGATATATCAATTTATTGTCACTCTAATAATTCACATAGAATACATTATTATTATGGATGTTATGATCCCCTACAGTATCCATTATTATTTCCCTTCGGTGAGACTGGTTGGCATGAAGGTATTGAAAAGGCAAAAAATAATACAGTTGATATTTATAGTACAAAAGAGAATTCCTTTTCTACTGAAACCATGAGTTGTGCAGCTGATATAATAGAGAAAGAAAAAAAAGGTAAAGACTACTACTATGTTTCCTCATTTAAATTCATTCAATTTAAAATTTCTTTTCATTAAATTTGTTTGCATTTTTCTGTTGTGTAGTTTACAAGAAGAATAAAAAAGGTTTACAAGTATCTTGCCTTGAATACTATTGCTTCAAATTACAGGTACGTGATACACAAAACAATGTTTTGCTTCATGCTGGTAGACTTTTGCAGCAATATGTAGTAGATATGTATGTTAAACTTGAAACAAGTCGATTAGATTATTTTCGTCAAAATCAAAGTGAAATTCGTGCTGAATTATATCAAGGAGTTGTTGATAGTGTAGAAAATGGTCAAAATAGAGGTGCACAAATTGGTCGTCAAATTATTTTACCTTCTTCTTTTGTTGGGGGTCCTAGAGATATGAAAAAAAGATATATGGACGCAATGGCATTGGTACAAAAATTTGGTAAACCTGATTTATTTTTAACATTGACATGTAACCCTAATTGGGTAGAAATAAAACAAGAGTTAAGGCATAATGATATAGGACAGAATAGACCTGATTTGACTGCTAGAATATTCAAAGCTAAATTAGAAGAACTTAAAGTTGATCTATTTAAGCACCAAATATTTGGGCCTGTTGCTGCATATATTTATGTTGTAGAATTCCAAAAACGAGGACTTCCACATGCTCATTTCTTACTAATCTTACAAAGCAATGTGAAAATTAATAATATTAATAGAGTCGATTCTATTGTATCATGTGAAATTCCAGACAAAGTAAAATATCCTCATTTTCATTCTATTGTTGTTAAACATATGATGCATGGTCCATGTGGTCATTTGAATCCCCATAATGTTTGTATGGATAGAAATGGTCATTGTAAGAATAAATACCCAAAGGAATATATCTCAAATACTTCTATTGGCCATAATTCTTATCCAACTTATAGACGATTGAACGATAAACGATCATTTATGATTCGAGGACATTTATTAGACAATAGATGGGTTGTACCTTACAATCCATATTTGTGTGCAAAGTTTGATTGCCATATTAATGTAGAAATATGTTCAACAGTTATAGCTGTTAAATACCTCTATAAATATGTTTATAAAGGCTATGATCGTGTAAGTATTTCAATTAGTAATACTAATAATGAAAATCCTATTGATGAAATTGAGATATATCAAAATGGTCGTTGGATTTCTCCACCTGAAGCAATGTGGAGAATATATGGATTTGTTTTGTATGAAATGTCTCCCTCAGTTATCTCATTACAACTACATCTTGAAAATAACCACTTGATAACATATAGAGATTATGAAAATTTAGAAACAGTAATCAATAATGAATCTAGACAACGCACAATGTTAACTGAATATTTTCATATGAATCTTTCAAATGAACTTGCAAAAACATTATTATATAAAGATTTTCTAAAATTTTTTGTATGGGATGGCCAAGGGAAAATATGGTGTCGAAGGAAAAAAGGAAATGTTATTGGTAGAATAGTGACATCTACTATAACTGAAGGAGAAAGATATTATTTACGTATCTTATTAAATCATATTAAAGGAGCAACTTCATTTGAAAATTTAAAATTAGTTTATGGTGTTTATTTGTCTTCTTTTCGTGAAACAGCTATGTCACTTGGTTTATTACAAGACAATAATTATTGTCAATTTTGTTTAGATGAAGCTATTAATTATCAAATGCCTTCTTCTCTTCGTAGATTATTTGCTACTATACTCATTCTATGTTCTCCTAATAATCCAGATGCATTATGGAAAAAATTTCGACTATTTTTATGTGAAGATTATTTATCTAATGGTATGTCTATTGCAAATGCAGAAATAAAAGCACTACATGAAATCAATTCTATATTAGAAGCAAATAATAAAAATATAAATGATTACCATCTTGTACCTTTTCAAATATATATGGAACAAGAAGACATATTAACTAAGATTATTAATGAAGAATTAAACAATGTTATTCATGCTGACAATACTATGTATGCAAATAACTTGAATGAATATCAAAAAATTTCCTATGACAAAATTCTTTCAGATGTATATAGTAATACAAGTCGTTTGTATTTTATAAATGGACCTGGTGGAACTGGTAAAACTTATTTATATAAAGCTTTGCTCTCTACAATTAGATCTAAAAATCTTATAGGTTTAGCAACAGCTTCCTCAGGTGTTGCAGCTGCTTTATTACCTGGTGGACGAACAGCACATTCAAGGTTTAAGATACCACTTGAAATAAATCACAATATGACCTGTTCTGTTAGTAAGCAGTCTGCTTTAGCAAGCTTCTTTAGATTGACAAATTTGATTATTTGGGATGAAGCACCAATGGTGCACCGTTATGCAATAGAGGCTGTAGATAGAATGCTAAGAGATGTTAATGATTCTATATTACCATTTGGAGGGAAGGTTGTTGTTTTAGGAGGTGATTTCCGACAAGTATTACCAGTAGTTCAAAAGGGAAATAAAGAAACTATCATTGGATCAAGTTTAGTCTATTCATACTTATGGCCAAATTTCATACAATTACAATTGGTGCAAAATATGAGAGCTCAATTAGACCCATATTTTTCTAAGTTATTGCTTGATATAGGCAATGGAATCCAACCTAGGCATACTTGTAATATGATTACATTACCAGATGAAATAACTATACCCTTTGATAACAAAATAATTTCTCTAAAAGAATTGATTGAAAGTGTTTATCCAAACTTACAGAATTATACCAATGAATTAGATAAGATGATTAATCGAGTTATTTTAACTCCTACAAATAATGCTGTTGATGAAATAAATAATATTGTACTTGATCAAATTCCTGGTGAAAATGTTATATATTATAGCTTTGATGAAACATTAGAAAAAAATGAACAAAGTATTCATGAAGATTTTCTTAATACATTAACTCCAAATGGTATTCCACCTCATGAACTTGTATTGAAACAAAATTGTCCTGTTATGTTATTAAGAAATATTAATCCATCTGAAGGATTATGTAATGGCACTAGATTAATTTGTCGTGCATTTGAGCGTAATGTTATTCATGCTGAAATATCTGTTGGAGAGTGACGTGGGAAGAAAGTTTTTTTTACCTAGAATTCCATTTATTCCACTTGAAAGTGATAAGAGTACATTTCCTTTTAAAAGAACGCAATTTCCAATTCGTCCTTGTTTTGCAATGACAATAAATAAAGCTCAAGGTCAAACACTAGATTATGTTGGACTATATCTTCCTGAACCTGTATTTTCTCATGGTCAACTTTATGTTGCATTATCTAGAGCAAAAACAAGTAAATGTATTAAAGTATTAATTATACCAAATGATAAACTTAAAAATCATTTTTGTTGTACAAAGAATGTAGTTTATACAGACATATTAGCAATTGTGCATTCATAGTGTTTTAATTATTATTATGCATATTTTTTTTATTACAGGATTTGTACTTTCTAAACAATAGTTAAAATTGTATTCTTGAAGTATATTCTATGTGTTCTTTGAAGAACACTTGTATAAATCTTTCATATGAATGATATTGCAATGAATATTCATGAAGTATATTCTATGTGTTGTTTAAATAATACTTCTACAAAGCTTTCACATAAATTATACTGCAGTGAATAAAGAGCCAGCGTATTCTTACATCTCAATTGCTGAAGGATATTGTATAGGATTTTGAAGAAAATATATACAGAACTTTTAAGTTATTGATAGTGCAGTGAATAAATGGTCAATCTGTTTAGATGTATAATGCTATAGTTATGTATGTTTTGTAATAGTAACAATTTATAATCCAAAATAATAAAACTCATCATTTGATTTAGATAATTTTTGAATTTTTTTTACTATTATCTGTTTTTTTATTTCTTAAAATATTATACTACAAATAGTGTAGATTTATCAATGATTATTTTATTTCAATTTTACATTATGAACAATTTAATAAAAATTTAATAATATATTTATGTAAAATTAGCACCAATTTTTGACTGTTTATTTTTAACAAAGTAAAACATCTTTTATTATTGTATTTTTATTTTGCTAATATTCAATATGTGTATATTAGTATTATAGATATACTAAATATTATATACCACGTTGATTCAAATAAGGAATTTATGGAATATTATTAGTATACAAAATTTTTTTTCATTGCTATTAATACAATTTATAATGATGCTTATATATTAAACTTTCAAAAGCTATATTAGTCTCTATTAAATTCATTTCTATAATAGATATAGTTATAAAGTATATCTGGTAACCAACATAATTATATGAAAAAAAATTCATATAAAATACATTATATTCATCCAATTTGAATTTTTATAGTTTAAAACTAAATTTATCTTATTCATGATTTTATGAAACTTAATCGATTTTCTAAGAACGTAGTATTGATTAAGTTAGATGAATAAATGGAATACAAAATTTAACAAACAAATATTTAAAGTACAAATATTTAAATATTCAATGTTATCAATTTATATTTGTTTTGCCATTTAACGCGTTTTTGTACATATGTTATAAAGTCATTAACTATTAACAATATAAAATTCTTTTTATATTTTATATGACTTTTTTTTCTCTATATTTAAATGAACACAAATCAACAGCTATAACTAAAAAATATCTAGGTTTAATTTATTTCTTACTTTCATTAAATTCAGACAAATTCATACAATAAACTATAGATTACTATTTAGTCTACTCTTACATGTAATCATACCTAAGACAAGTAAAAATTTACATCATAAATGTACAAATATCTTTTTATTGTACACATGTCAACATGATCTTTCATCTATTCATTCTCACCATACACGTATGAAAGATGTATATACATAAACATATATAAATATCTTCCAGTTGTGCTTCACCTCGTTATTCCCAATTCGGGTTTCATATCCTCATCCCCAATTCTTGCATGGCTTTCCACGCACCATTTAATGCTAGACGGCTGGTCCGTATCTCCCTGAACACACGCAATGCGTAATAAATGCTGGACCCTATCTCATCTCCAATTAATTCAAAGAAGGACTGCCTATTCTTCCATGTTTCTAATAATTTGATCCCAATTCTTTCTTTTATTTTAAATATGATTCCCATTTTCCTATTTATAGTCACAAATAGTCCTAACATCACTATTTCTGACGCATCTAACAATTCTTGACTAATTTTAACTTTGAATTCACTCCATTAAAATAATCGAAAAATATACAGTACAAACATTGTAATTGGACACTTTAACTTTTTTCCATTATACATAAATCCTAAATAATTTTATTTCGTTTAACTTACCGAGAAGACTTTTGTACATTGTGGTTTATCTATAAATTATTAATATAAAGCCTACTTTATTATAGATTTCCTTACCTATTGTTTTATTATAGTTTCATCCATTCATTTCATAACCTCTAATAGTTTAATCTTTCACCTTAGAAAATAATAACTTCGAATCTACTCAAGTCTCATACATGCTTGAACTGTGATGAACAATTTTTTTCTTTTGTTGTAGTAGTTACTTATTTTGATTGTATATTACTAGGTAAAGCAAATTTCATATTCACAATTTAACCATCAATTATTTATTTATTTATTTATCGTTAATTTTATAAGTTATATTTTGTTGATCGATACACAAAAATACTTAAATATATAATAACTAATTATACTTATTAAAATCTTCATAAGATTTTTGAACTCAATAATAAATTTTTCCTATTACATTATTTGAAATAATATACATTACAATAATAAAATTTTCTTTATTTCAATTTAGTAAATTTGCCTGTACTATAATTTAACATAATAGTAGAAATACTAACGTCAAATTTTGGAGTGCTTATATTAATATTTTGGAATCTTCAAATCTATTATTAGTATAGTCAGCACTTTATTTAAAGTAATTGGGGCTGAGTGGGATGAAATGAGGACAACTATGAATGAGTTTTTATGGCATCATTATTGGGGCCCACATCATTTATTAACGACGGCGTCATAAGCCACGCATCAATCAGGACAGAGGATTTAGACTCCCATTGAGTAAACATATCCTTACTATTGGCATAATACATACTATATACCTCTATATATATATATTGGTTGTCATTACAAACCAAACACAACAAATATTCTATATTAGCATTTATCAACAAGTCTTTAATTCTCAATATTTGTATCCTTATACTCCTCTTTCAGATTTTAGGTATAACTGCATACTATATTTGAACATATACTCTTACAATTCATTATTAGTATAAATATTATTTCACTTTGATAACCTATTTATACTCTTTAATTTATATTTGACATTTTGTACAGGATCAAACAATGGATAAACAGTACAAATTAATACCGAATATTACTCCTAACGATACAAATTGGACTTCAAAAATCATTGTTGTGGAAAAATCGTTTCCACGAACAGCTCAACGAAGCCCAACAAAATATCAAAATATGGTATTTATGGATCCTGAGGTATATTACTTGAATCTATTATATATGTTTCTTGATTTATTTCATTTTAGCCACATATAATTTTTCAAAAATTTTTTTTGCCTCTAATATGTTATAGCTTTAAATTGTCTTAATTCATATTCAAAAATAATATCTAGCCAAAATTATATATATGTTTATACAAAATATCTAATTTAAATGTATGGTATTATACAGAAAAATAGAGTCCATGCAACTATTTACGATGCCAACATCTCGGCATATGAAGACAAGCTACTACTTGGCAAAACATATCTTGTCTCAAATGCAAATGTTAAATTCACGAAGTCTGAGTATCAAGCTTCTATGGGCAACATACAATGGACAATATCTGGTCGAACAAGAGTCGAAGAAGTGAATGAAGACCACAATGTTTTAATATCTTCTACATACAATTTTGTTCATTTCAACAAATTGGAACCTTATATGGACTCAAATTCTGATATAAGTATTTGTTCCTATTTCACAAAAAAAAAAACTTTTTTCTTTTTATGCATTCCATTGTATTGATAACAAATTTCATTTGTCCTAATTTCTTATTTTTATCGTTTAGGTATTATTGGAGTTGCAATTGATGTCAAACCTAAACGGCTGGTTCAAACTAGGTTTGAAACACAAACATCTATTCAAGATGTAGTTCTCATCGACATAAGGTTTATATATATATATATAACTATATTATTTTCATCTATAAATATATATTCCAATAATTATAATATTATTAAAGAAATTCATATACCACTTTCTCATATCTTTTCTCTATTTCTATACTAGCTTCAACACTGTGTTGCTAACAATGTGGGATAATTTTGTGGAGAAGGAGTGCCGTTTCATTGCTGATAACTTGAGCATGAAACAAATCATCATTGGAAACCATCTAAAAGTGACATCTTTTAGTGGTAATATATTGTCGATAATTTTATAATTCATCAATGGAATATTACAAAATTTATAGGCAATCTTAGGTCTTCCAATAAATATATCTATATATTTATTTCATGTGCAGGCCTTTCAATTTCAACCAAGGCCAACAACATTTTCTCCTTCAATGCCCATTTAGAACAAGTGATTGAGCTAACTTCTTGGTAAAAATTTGTTTATTCATTATATTTTTTTCAAATATATATATATACATGTGTATAAATTGCTAATCGTTTTACACATTGTGCAAGGGTTGAAACAAATTCGGACAAATTAGATGAGATGATCTTGACAAAGATATATCCATCCTCAGCAACAAAGAATCTTTCAACTCCAGACATGAAGAATATCACAGAGATTCAACAGATTCCAAATTTGTTATCTGCAGTAAGCCTAATCTTATTTAAAATATTATATAGAAATTTTTTTTTCATTATTGCATAATATTTATACAATTTATCTTCAAAAATAGCTAACAGGACATGGATATTTCTGGGTTCATGCACGTGCATACGTGAGAGTATTTAAACAATCCTTTTGGTACATGTCATGCAATACTTGCAAGAAAATATCAAGTGCTGATTTCAATGAAACATACGAATGCGTTTTCTGCAAAATTTCTCATGCAGTTGCAGTACCAAGGTATAATATTGTTTAGAAATCATTTATTGATTACAATTATTTACACATGCAACACTTTTAACATCTTTTATATGTTAGGGCACGTGTATATCTGGAACTTGAGGACTCCACAGGCTCATTATCAGGGACTATGATTGGAGATACAGCAGAAAAATTCTTACAGTACACAGGCCAACAACTAATGGACAGTGGATCACAAGTCTTGGAAAAAATTAGAATCACATTGGAGGAAGAACAATTTTTTTATGTTAAAGGAATGAAGAAAAATGTCCTCGACAATGAATACAAGTATGACATTATCTTCCTTAATGAATCAGTTCCTTCAATGTCGACCAGTTCTACAAGTACAAGATCAATGACTAACAAAGGGAAAGATATAGCATATACTACTGACACACCAATGCCTCTTCAAGGGCAAACATTTCCAAGTGTAGTCAAACATCTTAATTTCCCTTCGTCACCTGCGTCTAAATCGAAGAAGAGAAAAATTGAAGAACATCCAATCTCATCTGAGAATGAAGTCACCCCAGAAAAATTGCCTACACCAAGAACAGAGAGAAATACACGACTTTCGAAAGAGAAAGACATCCTTTAAAAACTAATAATATCATTGTATGCATTGCCACCTTTTTCCATTACTTTGAATGAATATTGGGTTTTTTTGTGTAATATTTCTAAGGTTTTGTCATTTCTAGATATGAGCCTTTTCTAATGTACTGCAATAATATAAATTATATTTAACAAATCTATATATTTTATATTTTTATGTACTTTTATTTTCACTATTAACTTTAAATTATTGGATATATATACTTATTAATAATAATAAACAGAATACAAAAAATTTCTTTTTGCCCTAAATGAATATATAAGATATTTTTCTTATGAAAATAAAAAAATTGATACAAAATAATAAGCATAAGCACCAAAAACTATAAGGGTAATTATATTACCATAACATTATTTGTTTACTATACTACATTTTAATTGTAATAAAACTCTCCAACTATTGATTACTTTTGTACTTATGAATGTAACTTTTTTTAGCAAATTTTTATCATTAATCTATTAATTCGCATGTCTTATATTTGTCTTTCACGATGATTTTTTTCCAAAAAGTTAATTAAGATGGCGTAAATAAATTTAAAATATACATTAAGTCTTGCAACTTTTAAAAATTAGTCCAATTTTGTGTTGACAAATTTTCCATTTTTTAAATTATTATTTTTTTTTTCCATATTTCCACTTTGTCGAGTATTCAGTATTTTCAACTTTTAATTGGTTTATGTCATTGATAATTTAGGCATCTATATATTTTTTTGACTCTAGCATTTATGATAAGATTTTATATTAAATTATATATGATATAAAATTATTTTATGTTATATGAAATTATGATTATTCATTATAAAAATTAATTTTTTTTTAGGTGGACATTTTCATGACAGAATATAAAAAAAAATTTAAATTTTATTTTCCCCATTTTGCTGATACAAAATTATTATTATTAATTTTTTTTTGTGGACAATTTGATGACAAAATATAAAATTCAAAAATTAAAAAAAATTTTTTTTTTGAAAATTTTCTCCACTTTGCCGAGTAACTTGGAATAGTGGGAAACATTGGAAACATAATTATTTTTTACTTTTTGTATTTTTGTGGGCTTTTAGGAATTTATTTATTTTTTTTGTTTTTTTGCAGTTTTGGTCCACATCCTTTTCCTTTTATAACAAATTTCCCATTATATTTTTTTTTCCCTTTTTCCTACTTCGCCTCATAAATCGACAAAGTTAGAATTACAAAAAAAAAAAATTTCATAAAATTAGTATAATACATTTGTAGCATAATATATTTCCTTCTGTAGTAAAATATTATAAATCAATTCTTACATTATTATAATAATTTTATTATTCTATTTCATTTCGTGATAGAATATTAAAATTTACTCATTTAATATTACTCATCTATTCATGTTATAAAGTTACTCGAGAAACTGAATATTGAATTTCTAGCTACGTGCCATATTATTAATCGAGTAACTCAGAAAACTCATATTTGATTTTGTGAAGTGGCTCAAGTAAAAAATCATTTATATAGTTTGCAATTTTGTTCTTTGTAATTTTTTTTCATATTGTTTATTAAATTATGTATTGTTTTTTTGTATTCTCTCATGCTATCAATAATTGCCAAGACAAAATAAAATATAATATATTGTATTAATTCATTATGATATATATTAGATTTATATAATATATACTTTATTTTACTATGTTTTAATACATGATAGATTAAAAACATTTCTGTACATGCTTAATTTTTCAAGTAACTCGACAATGCAAAATTTAAACTTCATGAAATCGTCGAAAATTAACAGCAGAAAAATATATTATTTCGTCGAGTAACTCAAGAAACTTGATTTTGAATTTATGAAGTTCCTTGATATATTGAATAGTCAAATTTAATATTTTATATTTTCGTTTATAACTAACAATTTTATTAGTTCTTTTAATTATTTTTTTAAATGGTTGTTTTTACTTATCTATATAATCAAGCAAATCGGTAAGCTAAATTTTTATCTTGTGGAGTTATTTGATAACATAAGAAGGTAAGCAATTTTTTCTATTCTATCACTTAATATAATATATTATAATAACAAAGCTATTATAAAAAAACATTTTTATATTATTTTATATTATTATATTATATCATATTTAATTTTATGATTTCAAAAACGACAATGTAATAAAAATATGTTATAATACTTATTTTTATTTATCATAAATTTTATATGAAATTATACTATAACATATCTTTTATATTTATAATTAGTAATAATAATATCATTTATAACAAAATTTATAACATAATAAAATTATTGGTGTAGTAATATATTATTAATCAATTTTTACATTATTATAATAATTTAATGATTAAAATCAATTTATTATAACAATTTCATATTACAATTTTTTTTTTATAAATGATCATAAAATTTATTACATATTTATTTATAAATAATTATAAAATTTAATATATCTTTTTTTTATCAAGCAATTAAATAATCTCATTTTATTTATCAGAATAATTATATCAAATTATAGTATAAAAATCATTTTATATTTATAATTACTAATCATAATATCATTTATAACAAAATTTTTATTTATATTTCCAATAATAATTTATAAATAAATATGTAATAAATTTTATAATCATTTATAAATAAATTTATTTCATATCCATTTATTATATTACATTGAATATAATCATTAAATTATTATAGTAATATAATAATTAATTAATAATATATTAATACAGAATATTATTTTATTATGCTATAAATTTAATATAGTAATTTTTTTATAATATGTTATAGTAATTGCTAAAATAAAAAAAAATTCATATATTGTATTAATTCATTATGATATATATTAAATTTATATAATATATATTCTATTTTACTATGTTCTAATAAATGATACACTAAATAAATTTTTTGATATGCTTTATTTATCAAGTCACTCGACAATTCCAATTTCCCATTCATGAATTCCTCGACAAATAACCAAGCTAAGAATAAAAAATTATTTAAATATATTATGTATTTTAAATAAAAAAGAAAAACAAAATAATCAAAATTTTAAATTTCCCTGGTTTGTCGAGTAACTCGGCCAACTCGAGTTTCATTTTGTCGAGTTGGTTGACCTATTGAATAGATTGATTTTATATACCATTTGTAATCGAGTAACTCGACAAATATGATTTTTGGTTTATCGAGTTTCTCGAGTAGGTTCAAAAATGCACTTTTTCAATTTTGTTTTTTTCCTTTTTTATTTAAATTATGTAATACACTAAATTTTTTTGAATTGTTTATCATGTCATGTTCTTTTTTAACCAACTCGTGAATCTTAAATTTACCTTTGTCGAGTTACTAGATAAATTCATCATAATAAAAGAAAATATAATATATTGTATTAATTGATTATCATATATATTAAATTTATAAAATGTATGTCTAATTTTACTATATTTTAATCAATAATCAATTAAATACAGTTATGTATGTACTTCATTTATTAAATAAGTTAACAAATTCAAATTTCATACTGACAAGTTCCTTAAATAATAATATTACAACATACAAATAAAATAAAATAGTTAATGTATTAAATAATTTAAATACAAAAAGTTTTAAAAAATTACATTTATGTATATAATTAGTTTGTTCAGTAACTCATTAAACTCGATTTTGATTTTGTCCAGTTATGTGATACAATGAATAATGCCTTTTTTTATATGAATAATATTTCATTTTCTATAACTTAATATAATATGTTATAATAAAAGAGCTATTACAAAAAAAATTTATATATTATTTTACATTAATATAATATATCATATCCAATTTTATGAAATATAAAAACAAAGTGAAGTACAAATTTGTTTTAATAATTATTTTTACTAATTACAAAAATTATATAAAATTATATTACTTCATTATCATATATATTAAATTGATTTTTAAATATATTCTATTTTACTATGTTCTAATAAATGATACACTACATAAAAATTTTTATATATTTTTTTTATCAATTTACTGAAACAATTCCAAATTTCAGATTCACCAGTTCGTCAACAAATAACACAACAAAAATAAGAAGAAGAAAAATTTAAATGTATTACATATTTTAAATAAAAAAGAAAAACAAATTAATCTAAATTTTAAATTTTATTACTTTGTCGAGTAACTCGAGAAACTCATGTTTCATTTTGTCGAGTTACTTCAGCTATTAAACAGATTGATTTTCTATCCAATTTGTCATCGAGTTACTCGGCAACCGTGATTTCCAGTTTCTCCAGTTTCTCGAGTAACTTCAAAAACACACATTTTTTTATCTTTATTTTTTTATTTTTTTATTTAAATTATGTAATACACTTAATGTTTTTGAAATTTTTTTTTGTCATGTTATTTTTTAACCAACTCTTGAATCTCAAATTTTGATTTGTCGAGTTACTAGATAAATGAATCATAATAAAAGAAAATATAAAATATTGTATGAATTGATTATAATATATATTAAATTTATACAATGTATATTTAATTTTACCATGTCCTAATAAATAATCAATTAAATACAATTATGTATATACTTCATTTATCAAATAAGTTAACAAATCGAAACTTCATACTCACAAATTCCTCGAATAATAATATTACAACATATCAATGAAATGAAATAGTTAATGTATTAGATAATTTGAATAAATAAATATTTGAAATTTGAAATTTATGTATATAATTAGTTTGTTGAATAACTCGGAAAACTAGATTTTTAGTTTGTCGAGTTATGTGATACAATGAATAATGAGTTTTTTTATATAAATAATATTTCATATTCTATAACTTAATACATTTCCTTTTCAAATTATTGGTGTAGTAATATATTATTAATCAATTTTTACATTATTATAATAATTTAATGATTATAATCAATTTATTATAACAATTTCATATTAAATTTTTTTTTTTATAAATGATCATAAAATTTATTGCATATTTATTTATAAATAATTATAAAATTTATTATATATTTTTTTATGAAGCAATTACATAATCTCATTTTATTTATAAGAATAATTATATCAAATTACAATATAAAAATCATTTTTTATTTATAATTACTAATGATAATATCATTTATAACAAAAATTATATTTATATTTACAATAATAAATAGTAAATAAATATATAATAAATTTTATAATAATTTATAAATAAATTTATTTCATATCCATCTATTATATTAAATTTAATATAATCATTAAATTATTATACTAATATAATAATTAATTAATAATATATTAATACAGAATATCATTTTATTATGCTATAAATTTAATATAGTAATTTTTTTATAATATGTTATAGTAATTACTAAAATAAAAATAAAATTCATACATTGTATTACTTCATTATGATATATATAAAATTTATATAATATATATTCTATTTTACTATGTTGTAATAAATGATACACTAAATAAAATTTTTTATATGCTTTATTTATCAAGTTACTCGACAATTCCAATTTTCCATTCATGAGTTCCTCGACAAATAACCAACATAAGAATAAAAAACTATTTAAATGTATTATATATTTTCAATAAAAAAGAAAAACAAAAGAATCAAAATTTTAAATTTCCCTGGTTTGTCGAGTATCTCGGCCAACTCGAGTTTCCTTTTGTCGAGTTGGTTCATCTATTGAATAGATTTATTTTGTATACCATTTGTAATCGAGTAACTCGACAAACATGATTTTCGGTTTGTCGAGTTTCTCGAGTAGGTTCAAAAACGTATATTTTTCAATTTTGTTTTTTTTCTTTTTTATTTTAATTATGTAATACACTGATTTTTTTTGATTTTATTATTTTGTCATGGTTTTTTTTAACCAACTCGTGAATCTCAAATTTACCTTTGTCGAGTTACTAGATAAATTCATCATAATAAAAGAAAATATAATATATTGTATTAATTGATTATCATATATATTAAATTTATAAAATGTATGTCTAATTTTACTATATTTTAATAAATAATCAATTAAATACAAATATGTATGTACTTCATTTATTAAATAAGTTAACAAATTCAAATTTCATACTGACAAGTTCTTTAAATAATAATATTACAACATACAAATAAAATAAAATAGTTAATGTATTAAATAATTTAAATACAAAAATTTTAAAAAAATTACATTTATGTATATAATTAGTTTGTTCAGTAACTCATTAAACTCGATTTTGATTTTGTCTAGTTATGTGATACAATGAATAATGCATTTTTTATATGAATAATATTTCATTTTCTATAACTTAATATAATATGTTATAATAAAAGAGCTATTACAAAAAAAATTTATATATTATTTTACATTAATATAATATATCATATCTAATTTTATGAAATATAAAAACATAGTGAAGTACAAATTTGTTTTAATAATTATTTTTATTAATTACAACAATTATATAAAATTATATTAATTCATTATCATATATATTAAATTGATTTTTAAATATATTCTATTTTACTATGTTCTAATAAATGATACACTACATAAAAATGTTTATATATTTTTTTTATCAATTTACTGAAACAATTCCAAATTTCAGATTCACCAGTTCGTCAACAAATAACACAACAAAATAAGAAGCAAAAAAAATTTAAATGTATTACATATTTTAAATAAAAAATAAAAACAAATTATTCTAAAATTTAAATTTTATTACTTTGTCCAGTAACTCGAGAAACTCATGTTTCATTTTGTCGAGTTACTTGAGCTATTCAACAGATTGATTTTCTATCCAATTTGTCGTCGAGTTACTCGACAACCGTGATTTCCAGTTTCTCGAGTTCCTCGAGTAACTTCAAAAACACACATTTTTTATCTTTCTTTTTTATTTTTTGATTTAAATTATGTAATACACTTAATGTTTTTGAATTTTTTCTTTTGTCATGTTATTTTTTAACCAATTATTGAACCTCAAATTTTAATTTGTCGAGTTACTAGATAAATGAATCATAATAACAGAAAATATAAAATATTGTATGAATTGATTATAATATATATTAAATTTATACAATGTATATTTAATTTTACCATGTCCTAATAAATAATCAATTAAATACAATTATGTATGTACTTCATTTATCAAATAAGTTAACAAATCGAAACTTCATACTCACAAATTCCTCGAATAATAATATTACAACATATCAATGAAACGAAATAGTTAATGTATTAGATAATTTGAATAAATAAATTTTTAAAAATTTAAATTTATGTATATAATTAGTTTGTTAAGTAACTCGGAAAACTCGATTTTGAGTTTGTCAATTTATGTGATACAAAGAATAATGAGTTTTTTTATATAAATAATATTTCTTATTCTATAACTTAATGCATTTCCTTTTCAAATTATTGGTGTAGTAATATATTATTAATCAATTTTTACATTATTATAATAATTTATTGATTATAATCAATTTATTATAACAATTTCATATTAAATTTTTTTATTTATAAATAATCATAAATTTATTACGTATTTATTTATAAATAATTATAAAATTTATTATATATTTTTTTATCAAGCAATTAAATAATCTCATTTTATTTATAAGAATAATTATATCAAATTACAGTATAAAAATCATTTTTTATTTATAATTACTAATGATAGTATCATTTATAACAAAATTTATATTTGTATTTACAATAATAAATTATAAATAAATATATAATAAATTTTATAATCATTTCTAAATAAATTTATTTCATATCCATTTATTATATTAAATTTAATATAATCATTAAATTATTATAATAATATAATAATTAATTAATAATATATTAATACAGAATATCATTTTATTATGCTATAAATTTAATATAGTAATTTCTTTATAATATGTTACAGTAATTACTAAAATAAAAATAAAATTCATATATTGTATTACTTCATTATGATATATATTAAATTTATATAATATATATTCTATTTTGCTATGTTCTAATAAATGATACACTAAATAAAATTTTTGATACGCTTTATTTATCAAGTTACTCGACAATTCCAATTTCCCATTCATGAGTTCCTCGACAAATAACCAACATAAGAATAAAAATTATTTAAATATATTATGTATTTTCAATAAAAAAGAAAAACAAAAGAATCAAAATTTTAAATTTCCCTGGTTTGTCGAATAACTCGGCCAACTCGAGTTTCATTTTGTCGAGTTTGTTGATCTATTGAATAGATTGATTTTGTATACCATTTCTAATCGAGTAACTCGACAAACATGATTTTCGGTTTGTCGAATTTCTCGAGTAGGTTCAAAAACGTACATTTTTCAATTTTGTTTTTTTTTCTTTTTTATTCTATTTATATAATACACTGAATTTTTTTGATTTTTTTATTTTGTCATGTTCTTTTTCAACCAACTCGTGAATCTCAACTTTACCTTTGTCGAGTTACTACATAAATTCATCATAATAAAAGAAAATATAATATATTGTATTAATTGATTATCATATATATTAAATTTATAAAATGTATGTTTAATTTTACTATGTTTTAATAAATAATCAATTAAATACAATTATGTATGTACTTCATTTATTAAATAAGTTAACAAATTCAAATTTCATACTGACGAGTTCCTTAAATAATAATATTACAACATACAAAATAAATAAAATAGTTAATGTATTAAATAATTTAAATACAAAAAGTTCAAAAAAATTACTTTTATGTTCAGTAACTCATCAAACTCGATTTGCATTTTGTCGAGTTATATGATATAATGAATAATGCCTTTTTTTATATGAATAATATCTCATATTCTATAACTTAATATGATATGTTATAATAAAAGAGTTATTATAAAAAAAATTTATATATTATTTTACATTAATATAATATATCATATTTAATTTTATGAAATATAAAAACAAAGTAAAGTAAATATTTGTTACAATAATTATTTTTATTAAGTACAAAAATTATATAAAATTGTATTCATTCATTATGATATATTTTATTTAATATATATTCTATTTTACTATGTTCTAATAAATGATATACTACATAAAATTTTGTATATATTTTATTTACCAATTTACGCAAACAATTCCAAATCTCAGATTCACGAGTTCGTCGAAAAAAAACATAACAAAATAAGAATAAAAATTATTTCAATATATTACATATTTTAAATAAAAAAGAAAAATAAAACAATCAAAATTTTTACTTTCAATGATTTGTCGAGTAACTCGGGAAATTGAAGCTTATTTTTGTCGAGTTACTTGAGCTATTCAATAAATTCATTTTTTATACCAATTGTGATCGAGTAACTCGACAAACATCATTTTCTGTTTGTTGAGTTTCTCGAGTAGCTTCAACCATGTACATTTTTCAATTTCTTATTTAATTTTCTTATTTAAATTATGTAATACACTTAATTTTTTTAGTTTTTTTATTTTCTCATGTTATTTTGTAACCATCTCGTAAATCTCAAAATTCTGATTTGTCGAGTTACTAGATAAATGAATCATAATAAAAGAAAATATAAAACATTGTATGAATTGATTATCATATATATTAAATTTATACAATGTATATTTAATTTTACCATGTCCTAATAAATAATCAATTAAATACAATTATGTATGTACTTCATTTATCAAATAAGTTAACAAATCGAAACTTCATACTCACAAATTCCTCGAATAATAAGATTCCTACATATCAATTAAACCAAATAGTTCATGTATTAGATAATTTGAATAAATAAATTTTTAAAAATTTAAATTTATGTATATAATTAGTTTGTTGAGTAACTCAGAAAACTCGATTTTGAGTTTGTCGAGTTATGTGATACAATGAATAATGAGTTTTTTTTATATAAATGATACTTCATATTCTATAACTTAATACATTTCCTTTTAAAATTATTGGTGTAGTAATATATTATTAATCAATTTTTACATTATTATAATAATTTAATGATTATTATCAGTTTATTATAACATTTTCATATTACAAATTTTTTTTTGTAAATTATTATAAAATTTATTATAAATTTTTTATCAAGCAATTAAATAATCTCATTTTATTTATCAGAATAATTATATCAAATTATAGTATAAAAATCATTTTATATTTATAATTACTATTGATAATATCATTTATAATAAAATTTATATTTATATTTACAATAATAAATTATAAAGAAATATGTAATAAATTTTATAATTATTTATAAATACATTTATTTCATATCCATTTATTATATCAAATTTAATATAATCATGAAATTATTATAATAATATAATAATTAATTTATAATATATGAATACAGAATATCATTTTATTATGCTATAAATTTAATATAATAATTTTTTTATAATATGTTATAGTAATTGCTAGAATAAAAATAACATTCATATATTGTATTAATTCATTATGATATATATTAAATTTATATAATATATATTCTATTTTACTATGTTCTAATAAATGATACACTACAAAAAAATTTTGCTATGCTTTATTTATCAAGTTACTCGACAATTCCAATTTCCCATTCATGAGTTCCTCGACAAATAACCAACATAAGAATAAAAATTTATTTAAATGTATTATGTATTTTATATAAAAAAGAAAAACAAAAGAATCAAAATTTTAAATTTCCCTCGTTTTTCGAGTAACTCGGCCAACTCGAGTTTCATCTTGTCGAGTTGGTTGACCTATTGAATAGATTGATTTTGTATACCATTTGTCATCGAGTAACTCGACAAACATGATTTTCGGTTTGTCGAGTTTCTCGAGTAGGTTAAAAAATGCACACTTTTCAATTTTGCTTTTTCTTTTTTTTTATTTAAATTATGTAATACATCGAATTGTTTTGATTTTTTTATTTTGTCATCTTCTTTTTTAACGAACTCATGAATCTCAAATTTACCTTTGTCGAGTTACTACATAAATTCATCATAATAAAAGAAAATATAATATATTCTATTAATTGATTATCATATATATTAAATTTATAAAATTTATGTTTAATTTTGCTATGTTTTAATAAATAATCAATGAAATACAATTATATATGTACTTCATTTATTAAATAAGTTAACATATTCAAATTTCATACTGACAAGTTCCTTAAATAATAATATTACAACTTACAAATTAAATAAAATAGTTAATGTATTAAATAATTTAAATACAAAAAGTTCAAAAAAATGAAATTTAATTTTATGAAATATAAAAACAAAGGAAAGTAAATATTTGTTACAATAATTTTTTTTTAATTACAAAAATTATATAAAATTGTATTCATTCATTATGATATATTTTATTTAATATATATTCTATTTTACTACGTTCTAATAAATGATATACTACATCAAATTTTGTATATATTTTATTTATCAATTTACGCAAACAATTCCAAATTTCAGATTCACGAGTTCATCGAAAAATAACACAACAAAATAAGAATAAAAATTATTTAAATATATTACATATTTTAAATAAAAAAGAAAATCAAAATAATCAAAATTTTTACTTTCACTGATTTGTCGAGTAACTCGAGACATTGAAGTTTATTTTTGTCGAGTTACTTGAGTTATTCAATACATTCACTTTTTATACCATTTGTGATCGAATAACTCGATAAACATGATTTCCAGTTTGTCGAGTTTCTCGAGTAGATTCAACCATGTACATTTTTCAATTTCTTGTTTAATTTTCTTATTTAAATTATGTAATACACTTAATTTTTTTAGTTTTTTTATTTTTTCATGGTATTTTGTAACCATCTCGTGAATCTCAAAATTTTGATTTCTCGAGTTACTAGATAAATGAATCATAATAAAAGAAAATATAAAATATTGTATGAATTGATTATGATATATATTAAATTTATACAATGTATATTTCATCTTGCTATGTTCTAATAAATAATCAATTAAATACAATTATGTATTTGCCTCATTTATCAAATAAGTTAACAAATCGAAACTTCATATTAACAGCTTCCTCGAATAATAATATTACAATATATAAAATAAACAAAATAATTAATATTTTAAATAAGTTAAATAGAAAAACTTTTAAAAATTTCAATTTATGCATATAATTAGTTTGTTACGTAACTCGAGAAACTCGATTTTGAATTTGTCGACTTATGTCATACAATGAATAATGAGTTTTTTTATATGAATAATATTTCATTTTCTATAACTTAATATAATATCTTATAATAAAATAGCTATTACAAAAAAAATGTATATATTATTTTACATTAATATAATATAAAATATCTAATTTTATAAAATATAAAAACAAAGTGAAGTAAAAATTCCACATTTCATATTCACGAGTTCGTCAAAAAATAAGACAACAACATAAGAAATATAATGTCATTTATTATACTTCTTCGTTCTAATAAAACTTACCTATTCTAACAACATTTATTAATTATTAAAATTACTATAAAAATTTGATAGTATTTTTATAATAATTTTCCATTACATTATGTTATAATAAATGATAAAATATAATAGATTTTAACATATTTCAATAGTTTTATAGAATATACAATAAGTTAAAGGTGATGAATTGATAGTTCCAATAAAGTCACAATTCATTATTAATATTTTCTTGCACTATATATTTTATTCTGCCGTAAGTTTATTTTAATCATTTTTACTTATATTATCGTACAGTCATTATTACATATATATATCTATATATATACTATATATTTTTGAATTTAATATAATATATATGACATTTTCATAATATATATTTTATTGTACTATGCTGTAATAAATCATATCAAAACAAAAATTATGTATTATGCTCAATTTATAGTGTAGCTCGCCACACCCATATTCCGAATTCACATAAATTAGTACTTATTTAATTATCAGTCTAGATATATGCTTCATTCTCTCTTTACCAATTCAGACCATCTACTCTTTTCCACATCGAGCCTCGTGCTCTGACACCATCTCCATGTTAGAAATATCTTTGTCCAACAGAAGTCATTTCGCATTAAATTGCATTTAATGAAATATCTTCTAAACATTAAATTTCTAGATTTGCCATTTAATGCCTATACTAAACATTAAATAAAGATAATTATTATATATACTCTTACAAAACAACTACTTGTTGAGTTACTTAATTAATTCGACTCATATATATTATTTTTTGACCTATTATTTATTTTAGTAAAATACAATAATTTTTAATGTCTCTTCATTATTGATAAAATTAAATATGACAACATTAATTATTATAGACTCTAATAATTTATAATGTCTCTTCATTTTTTAACCTACAATGTGTTTTCGTTATCGATAAAATGAAATATGCTAGAGTGCAATAATTTACATTGATATATAATTTACCTATATAATACATCTTTTGTTATAATATATTATGTCGAATAATGATATGATAAAACTAAGTTAAGTACTCGATAATGTTACTAAGCAAAATAAAAAAAACCTAAAATCTAATATACACAAATCAACAAAATATCAATTATATCAAACAAATTTTTAACATAACCTAACGTATTTGTTTATAATATTTATAAATCAATACTACTAACTATAATATTACTAAATATAATATTATTTATAACAATATTTATATTAATAATTATGAAAAACAATTATAAATAATTATTTATTAAATTCTATAATAATTTTTAATAAACTTTGTATAATACGAAAATAATATAATAAATCGATTATAACCATCAGATAATCACATTATAAATGACAAAAAAATGTAGCACAAATGAAAACATATGCCGTTTATGAGTTGATCGAGTAAGTCGAAAACTTATATATAGGTTTATTACGTTTGTCGATGGAAAATCTTACACAAAATAACAAATCATCAAATCAAGATATTTTTGTCAATTAATTTCAAAAAATAATTTTAGAGTGATAATTAATTTCAGTTTTATATTTAGTACTGTTAATCAATAAATATTATAAATCTATGTGTTCATTTCCGTAAAAATTTGGCTTTCATATATTTTACATTCTATGGATTTATGTATATTATATTATAGGTTTCTCTTCATTTTAAATTAAAATATTTTATAGATAACTTGACAAATTCTATTACAAGTTTTTCAGTTATCTCAGTAATTAAGTATACAATATTGTTTTCGTTTCTAATTTTTGTTTAAGTGAAAAAAAAATTATATATGTGTTACTGTAATTATTAAGAAATATTTAATGTTCTGGTGTAATAATGATTATGTTATATGCTCATTATTTTAATAAATATCGATTTATATGAGCTTCGTGTTTATTTTTGTGTGTGTGTATATGTGCACTTTTCCACTTACTATTAAATTCGATAAACGTTGTCAAATTCATTAATATTGTACTATTCAGGGACGAAAAACTCATTATTTTGGCTATGTGGATTGTTCTACATGCTGTTTAACTCAACAAACTCTATCGAGTTGAATATTTATACTTTTCCACGAAATCAACACGAATATCTTTTATCTATTTTATTTGTTTTCTTTACTTGATTTCCTTGTAGAAGGTATACATTATAATATAGTAAAATAAAATATATATCATATTAAATAATAACATATTATATGAATTTATTAGAATATAAAATCTATACATAAAATAAAAAATAAATAAAAACTGAAGAACATGCCCTTAATGAGTTATTCGACAACCCTGAAATAATGTTACACGAAAACAAAGAGCAGAAATTGAGAATATTTATGTGAACTAAATGAAATAAATTTTGTTGTCAATTTTATGTTGTACAATTGAGTTACAAATATTATACATACACGTGTAAATATAGGTAAAAAATTTTTGTTTATATATTTATTACAAATGTATTGCAAATTATGCATTATTTAAGTTATCCAAATAACTCGACAAACACATATATCAGTTTATCAAAGTACTCGATGGAAATTACATAAACAAATAAAAAAATTATAAAATGGGAATATTTCTATCAAAGAAATTCAATAACAAATTTTACATAACATATAATACAATTAATTTAAAAGAATTGTAAATACATGTGTTCATTTGTGTATGAAAAATAATTGTACATATTTATTTTAAAATTTCATATATAATTAAAATATCCAAAGGAAACTAAAAATTCGAAAATATGCATTTCATCAGTTATTCAAGTTTATTATAATATTTTACTATCTATTTTATTTTTTCCCTGTAGAGATAAAATTAATCGTTTTACAATTAGTAAACTAGATTTACAATAATATATTATATTAAATAATAAAATAAAATTATTTTGCTTTGGTTCGATTTATCAGATAACTCAACAAACTAAAACTTGACATTGCCAAGTTGCTTTATGAGATAAATCCAAACAACCAATTACAAAGTATATTTAATCATTTTATAATAATAACCATACAACATAATAACTAATAACTTACAAAATTAAATATTTCAAACTAAATCTATTAACAAATCATAAATTTCTTCCCAAACCAAACAAGAACGATAAACTAAAACAATCTTTTACAATTCATTACTCAACTAACTCTACACAATCTTTAGCATTCATTTGTCAACTCACTACACATACTAAGAAATTCAAAATGCCAAGCAACTAAAAAACCAAAAAACGCACATCCACAATAATAGTCAACAATAGTACAAAATATATAAGATTTAAATAGTGAAAATTTCATAACATATAAATATATACATGTGTTACAAAATCAATAACATAACTTATGAATTCATCTACTCATATTAAACCATAACACATAATAAAAAATTTTGCTCTTCTTCATCTAAAAATACAAAATCAGCACCAATCTAAACTCAAAATATTATACTAAAACTCAAATTTGTTACATACACTAATAAACTTACACAAACAATTGTATATAACCAACATATTTTACACTATGTACAATGTCAACCAATAACTAGAATTAATAAAATTATAATCAAAAAACTGTTTTCACTTTAATACACAAATATCATAGCTATTCATTTTGTTCATTTGGGACAAAAAAAATTCATTGTAAAAAAAAACAATTACAAGCTTTCCCCTATACAAATCTACTTTCTCCAATTGAACAGCATCAATAGGTATTCCAGCAAGAAGACACTCAACATATTTGATAACAAATATGCCACTGTCACTGCAAGAATAATTGAAAACCTTGTAAGTATATATAAATATGATAACAAATACAGACATTTATTTTAATTTCTTACCTATGTCGAATAGACTGTGGTATCTCAACATAGGGTTTCCTATAATATTCAAGCGGCTGAATGATCTTTTTGCCAAGATCTGCCCGATCAACAACAACATATTTTTGAATGATATCTGGAATAATATGTATGGCAGGAACAACATGTCGATATAACATTGCTTCATCATAAAAGTAGTAAATGCTATCATACACTGTTAGCCTCCAACTTAGTACATCAACATCAAAAAGGACCCAATATTTATCGTCGATAATATCTGGCCACAATATATGATTACAATCCTTCCAACTTTTACCAAAACTTCTGGGAATGGAACCATTTGCATATCTCTCCATAGAACCATGGTAAACAACAGGAACTTTACGCATCAATTGTCCTGTAGAATCCAAAATTTTCGAACCAATACCCCGAAGAAATATTCCAAAACCACTATCTAGAATTCCATATCTTGATGAAAAAATGTCTGTAAAATTTGCTCTTCTTTTTTTAAGCAAAAACATGGCATTATCCATATCCTATAAAATTTTTTTTTTATAAGAATGTGTTCTTAATAGTTTACAATAAACATAAGAAATGAAAAAATACAAATAAGACATACCTCAGCCGCCAATATATATTCACGATGGCCAATAGATTCTAGCTTTTGCTTTGTCAATCTAATGCCACCACCCCCTCCACGCAACCGAACAACATCTCTATAACAGGAAACTTATTATAAATACAATAAAAACATAACATATATATAATAAACAACGAAATACAAAATTCAAACTTACTGATCCTTTGATTTATGCATCCAATGAATAAATTCAACTTGTCTTTCCTCATCAATATCACATAGTATAGGAATGTGAATCGAACTAGATGACAGAGACGCACTTTCCTTGCTATCCTTATTTTTTTCTTCCACTCTCTGCTTGGCAGAAGCGGCCTGCTGTTCTATTCTACTACTCCCCACAACCGTATGCTTTTCTACTAATGTCCCCTTCAACATGTCTTCAATCTTAAAAATAGAACTATCAATCTTTGTACAAAGTTCTTCACGTAAACTACCAATCATATTACTATGTTCAACTTCAAAACCAACTAACTTTGTATCAAAATGTTCCTGTATCTCTTTTTTTTTTCATCAAAAATTTTTTCACTACTCCTAGATACAGATGATTCAATATTATTCAAACAACGCATCAACTCATCTCTTGTACTTGCTAACTGTTGATCAAAGTACAAACGTTGAGCATCTATCATATCACGAAATTGATTATCAATATAATCCCGTTGCTCATCTCTAAAATTGCCTAATTGATAATCAAAATATGCTCTTTGTTCATCCCCTCTACTACCAAACTGCTCATTAATGTACACTCTTTGATCATGAAATAATGATTGTACAAGTTCATTTGTAGCATAATCATCATGATGATTATGCTCAGGCCAATTATTTATAGGTTCTTCCACAACTATATATGGAGACCAGCCCTCATTTTCACCATCATTTTCTTTCCCAACTTGTCCAATCTGTTCATCACCTTCATAAAACTCTTCAGTCTCATGACCAATATTTCCATATGCTACCGCAACATCTGGATCAACTGCATTTTCAGGCTCATTTTGTTCTATTCCTTGCCCTATCTCATCAATTTCTTGCGCCTCATACAAAAGTTTTTGAACAACTACATCAACTCGTACATCTCCTACATCCTCTATTAAGACCATCGTGTACAAGTATGGTTGTTCTATCTCTTCTGCAGTTGGTTGAAGTATTGGCAGAACATGTATCTATAAATCATAGCAAAAAATAAACATCACTTTCATAACTATTAAACATTTTTCCTACATAATTAAAATTACTTTCACATACCTCAGTTGATTTCAAAAATAGGTCCAAATCTTTCTTCCCAACACGATGTTGTGCATTCCAGTTTACAATACGTGGAAATGTATCATGCACTTTCACACCAAATCTTTCACCAACCTCACCGCATGCCTCATATATCCAAATCTATAGACAAAATAACCAACACTTAGTCATGACACACATAATATATTTATCGTGCATTAATTAAATATTAAAAATAATTATATGTATTTACCTGGAACACAAGAGGACAACCATATATGGTGTACTTTGCAACTGCAGCATTATTATCAATGCACTTTAACGCACGTCTCTCCCAAGAAGTTAACAAAGAACGCAGAAGTATGAAGTAAGAGTGTCGTCCCCATGAATATTCATAACAGACATCCAAATTATCTACCAAAGACAATGTCTGTATATTTATTTTTTTTCTCTCCATAGGCCTAATCACTCCTTCAATCAATAATGCCAAGCCTAACTTGTACTTATCTTCATCATTATCACAATGAATAAAAACATTCTCAAGCTCATTTAACGATATATGAGCAAAATTATTGAACCACCTCCTACGAATTCTATGTCTCGCCAAAGCTCTTATTGTACTAAGATTATCATCATTATCATGGCACAATAAGCCTGTTATCAAACAATACTCCTGCATCCCAAATCTACATAATTCACCTTGTATTTTAAACCAAACCTCATTTCCTTTATTCGTATGCACCGTATTCAACAAAAATTCATGTACCAACTTTCCGCTAAACTGACATCTCCTACCATGAAAATATTCAAAATGAGCAAAACAGCTATTCCTAAATTTTTGAATCTGTTCCTCGTTAAAATTATCCATTATAACATCGATATACGTAAAATTACTAATCTGTGTAATGACTCCATCAAATCTGCGATTCTCACTCACCACGTATTCAACATCCATATCTGAAAAAGATTTATGATCATTCTCATCAGCCAACTTCTACCACAAATATAAGTGCAAATTATATAATCTAAATACATAGTTTATATATAATAGAATACATAAACTTATATAACAATGATTTATATATGTATAACTATATCTACACATTAATTAAAATGAAACAATATTCACATTACATAATCCCATACAAAATAAAATTACATACCTTATGAAGATGATGCTATAATATGCCAAACAAAATAACGCCCAAAATCCAATTTTTTTGTAAACAAAAATCGTGCCTCCTTCAAACCTCTACAAACTCAAATACAGAATACCGGTTTTTCAAAATAGACTATAACAAATGAATAACTGGTTCAGACAGATTAAATAACCCATTAAATGACAATGAATACTTTTGAACTTACACGTGTCCACTATGAAGACTAGGGTTTGACACGTTTTGGACATTTACCTAATTTTTCTTTGATTTTATATCTTCCTATACAAACTTATTTTATGTATATCTTAATATAAAATACACTAAAACATTTATTTAAATATATTAATAAAATTACTTAATATATTAATAAATATAGCATGGTAAATAAGATCACATATCAAATGTCACATTTATTTTACACCAAAAAAAAATACACAAATACAAAAATTATTAATTATAAAACTCACAATTATTTTCATTATATAATTGAACATAATTATTCTAATAAATATTATTATTTTTATTTAAACATACATAAGTCATAACTAATTTTATGAAATATAAAAACATAGTAGAGTGAAAATTTGTTCTAATAACTATTTTTTTTATTTCGAATAATTACATCAAATTGTATTAATTAATTATGATATATATTAAATTTATATGCTATATATTCTATTTAACTATGTTCTAATAAATGATTCACTACATAAAATTTTTTATATGTTTTATTTATAAACTTACTCAAACAATTCCAAATTTCAAATCCACGAATTTGTTGACAAACAATACAACAAATAAAAAATACAAACTTATTTAAATATATTACATATTTTAAATAAAAAAGAAAACCAAATTAATAAATATTTTAAATTTCATTGTTTTGTCGACTAACTCGGGAAACTCGAGTTTCATTTCGCCGAGTTACTTCAGCTATTACAAATATTCATTTTGTATCCCATTTGTCATCGAGTAACTCGACAAACATGAATTTCAGTTTGTCGAGTTTCTCGAGTAGATAAAAAATTGAACATTTTTCATTTTTTTGTTCTATTTTCTTATTTAAATTATGTAATACACTTATTTTTTTAATTTTTTTCTTTTGTTACATCATTTTATAACCAACTCAATTAAATACAATTATGTATGTGCTTCAATAATGAAATAAGTTAACAAATCGAAATTTCATATCGACAACTTCATACAACCATAATATTACAACATACAAATTAAACAAAATAGTTAATGTATTAAATAATTTAAATAAAAATATTTAAATAAATGAAAATTATTCATCTAATTACTTTGTTCAATAACTTCGAAAACTCAATTTTCAATTTGTCGAGTTATGCAACGCAATAAATAATAAGTTCTTTTATATAAATAATATTTCTTATTCTATAACTTAGTATAATATATTATAATAAAATACTTATTATAAAAAATATTTATGTATTATTTTAAATTAATATAATATATCATAGCTAATTTTATCAAATATAAAAACATAGTAGAGTCAAAATTTGTTCTAATAAATATTTTTTTACTTTAGAATAATTACATCAAATTGCATTAATTCATTACGATATATATTAAATTTATATGATATATATTATATTTCACTATGTTCTAATAGATAATTCACTAAATAAAATTTTTTATATGTTTTATTTATCAAGTTACTCAAACAATTCCAAATTGAAGATTCAAGAGTTTGTCAAAAAATAATACAACAAATAAAGAATTAAAAATTATTTAAATGTATTAGAAATTTTAAATACAAAAGAAAAACAAATGAATCAAAATTTTAAAGTCCATTGCTTTGTCGAGTAACTCGAGAAACTCAAGTTTCATTTTCCCGAGTTACTTAAGCTATTGAAAAGCTTGATTTTGTATCCCATTTCACATCGAGTAACTCGACAAACATGAATTTAGGTTTGTCGAGTTGCTCGGGTCGCTTAAAAAATGCACATTTTTCATTTTTTTGTTTTATTTTCTTATTTAAATTATATAGTACAATTCATTTTTTTAATTTGTTTCTTTTGTCATGTTATTTTATAACAAGTGAAAATTTGTTCTAAAAATTAATTTTTTTTTAGAATAATTATATGAAATTGCATTAATTCATTATGATATATATTAAATTTATATGATATATATTCTATTTAACTATGTTCTAAGAAATGATTCACTAAATAAAATTTTGTATATGTTTTATTTATCAAGTTACTCAAACAATTCAAAATTTCAAATTAACGCGTTTGTCGACAAATACTACAACAACTAAAGAATAAAAAATTATTTAAATATATTACACATTTTAAATAAAAAATAAAAACACATTAGTCAAAATTGTAAATTTCATTGTTTTATCGAGTAACTCGGGAAACTCGAGTTTCATTTTTTCGAGTTACTTCGGCTGTTGAATATATTGATTTTATATCCCATTTGTCATCGAGTGACTCGACAAACATAATTTTAGGTTTGTCGAGTTTCTTGAATGGCTTCAAAATTGCACATTTTCCATTTTTTTGTTTTATTTTCTTATTTAAATTATATAATACACTTAATTTTATTAAATTTATTCTTTTGTAATGTTATTTTATAACCAACTCAATTAAATACAATTATGTATGTGCTTCATTAATCAAAGAAGTTAAAAAATCAAAATTTCATATTGACAAGTTCCTACAACAATAATATTACAACATACAAATTAAACAAAATAATTAATGTATTAAATAAGTTAAATAAAAAAATTTAAATAAATGAAAATTATGCATCTAATTACTTCTTTCAATAACTCGGAAAACTCGATTTTCAGTTTGTCGAGTTATGCAATACAATGAATAATAAGTTATTTTATAAGAATAATATTTCATATTCTATAACTTAGTATAATATGTTATAATAAAATAGCTATTATAAAAAAAATTTATGTATTATTTTAAATTAATCTAATATATCATAAATAATTTTATGAAATATAAATACATCGTACAGTCAAAATTTGTTCTAATAAATAATTTTTTTTCAAAAATAATTATATGAAATTACTTTAATTCATTATAATATATATTAAATTTATATGATATATATTCTATTTAACTATGTTGTAATAAATGATTCACTAAATAAAATTTTATATATGTTTTATTTATCAAGTTACTCAAACAATTCAAAATTTCAAATTAACGAGTTTGTCGAAAAATAATACAACAAATAAAGAATAAAAATTTATTTAAATATATTACATATTTTAAATAAAAAAGAAAAACACATTAGTGAAAATTCTAAATTTCATTGTTTTGTCGAGTTACTCGGGAAACTCAAGTTTCATTTTCCCGAGTTACTTAATCTATTGAAAAGATTGATTTTGTATCCCATTTCACATCGAGTAACTCGACAAACATGAATTTAGGTTTGTCGAGTTGCTCGGGTCGCTTAAAAAATGCACATTTTTCATTTTTTTGTTTTATTTTCTTATTTGAATTATATAGTACAATTAATTTTTTTAATTTGTTTCTTTTCTCATGTTATTTTATAACGAGTGAAAATTTGTTCTAAAATTTTTTTTTTTAGAATAATTATATGAAATTGCATTAATTCATTATGATATATATTAAATTTATATGATATATATTCTATTTAACTATGTTCTAAGAAATGATTCACTAAATACAATTTTGTATATGTTTTATTTATCAAGTTGCTCAAAGAATTCAAAATTTCAAATTAACGAGTTTGTCGACAAATACTACAACTACAGAATAAAAAATTATTTAAATATATTACACATTTGAAATAAAAAATAAAAACACATTAGTCCAAATTCTAAATTTCATTGTTTTATCGAGTAACTCGGGAAACTCGAGTTTCATTTTCTCGAGTTACTTCAGCTGTTGAATATATTGATTTTATATCCCATTTGTCATCGAGTCACTCGACAAACATAATTTTAGGTTTGTCGAGTTTCTTGAATGGCTTCAAAATTGCACATTTTCCATTTTTTTGTTTTATTTTCTTATTTAAATTATATAATACACTTAATTTTTTTAAATTTTTTCTTTTGTAATGTTATTTTATAACCAACTCAATTAAATACAATTATGTATGTGCTTCATTAATCAAAGAAGTTAAAAAATCAAAATTTCATATTGACAAGTTCCTACAACAATAATATTACAACATACAAATTAAACAAAATAATTAATTTATTAAATAATTTAAATAAAAAAATTAAATAAATGAAAATTATGCATCTAATTACTTTGTTGAATAACTCGGAAAACTCGATTTTCAGTTTGTCGAGTTATACAATACAATGAATAATAAGTTCTTTTATATGAATAATATTTCATATTCTATAACTTAGTATAATATGTTATAATAAAATAACTATTATAAAAAAAATTTATGTATAATTTTAAATTAATCTAATATATCATAAATAATTTTATGAAATATAAATACATAGTACAGTCAAAATTTGTTCTAATAAATAATTTTTTTAAAAAAATAATTATATGAAATTACTTTAATTCATTATAATATATATTAAATTTATATGATATATATTCTATTTAACTATGTTGTAATAAATGATTCACTAAATAAAATTTTATATATGTTTTATTTATCAAGTTACTCAAACAATTCAAAATTTCGAATTAACGAGTTTGTCGAAAAATATTACAACAAAGAAAGAATAAAAAATTATTTAAATATATTACATATTTTAAATAAAAAAGAAAAACACATTAGTGAAAATTCTAAATTTCATTGTTTTGTCGATTTACTCGGGAAACTCGAGTTTCATTTTCTCGAGTTACTTCATCTGTTCAATATATTGATTTTATATCCCATTTGTCATCGAGTAACTCGACAAACAAAATTTTAAGTTTGTCGAGTTTCTCAAATGGCTTCAAAATTGCACATTTTCCATTTTTTTTAATCTTCTTATTTAAATTATGTCATACACTTAAATTTTTTTTTTCTTTTCTTCTTTCATGTTATTTTCTAACCAACTCTTGAATCTCAAATTTTGATTTATCCAGTTACTACAAAAATTATCCATTGCTTTGTCGAGTCACTCGGGAAACTCAAGTTTCATTTTCCCGAGTTACTTAAGCTATTGAAAATATTGATTTTGTATCCCATTTCACATCGAGTGACTCGACAAACATAATGTTAGGTTTGTCGAGTTTCTTGAATGGCTTCAAAATTGCACATTTTTCATTTTTTTTGTTTTATTTTCTTATTTAAATTATATAATACACTTTTTTAAAATTTTTTCTTTTGTCATGTTATTTTATAACCAACTCAATTAAATACAATTATGTATGTGCTTCATTAATCAAAGAAGTTAAAAAATCAAAATTTCATTTTTACAGGTTCCTACAACAATAATATTACCACATACAAATTAAACAAAATAATTAATGTATTAAATAAGTTGAATAAAAATATTTATATAAATGAAAATTATGCATCTAATTACTTCTTTCAATAACTCGAAAAACTCGATTTTCAGTTTGTCGAGTTATGCAATACAATGAATAATAAGTTATTTTATAAGAATAATATTTCATATTCTATAACTTAATATAATATGTTATAATAAAATAGCTATTATAAAAAATATTTATGTATTATTTTAAATTAATCTAATATATCATGAATAATTTTATGAAATATAAATACATAATACATTCAAAATTTGTTCTAATAAATAATTTTTTTTAAAAAATAATTATATGAAATTACTTTAATTCATTATAATATATATTAAATTTATATGATATATATTCTATTTAACTATGTTGTAATAAATGATTCACTAAATAAAATTTTATATATGTTTTATTTATTAAGTTACACAAACAATTCAAAATTTCAAATTAACGAGTTTGTCGAAAAATAATACAACAAATAAAGAATAAAAATTTATTTAAATATATTACATATTTTAAATAAAAAAAAAACACATTAGTGAAAATTCTAAATTTCATTGTTTTGTCGAGTTACTCGGGAAACTCGAGTTACATTTTCTCGAGTTACTTCAGCTGTTGAATATATTGATTTTATATCTCATTTGTCATCGAGTAACTCGACAAACAATATTTTAAGTTTGTCGAGTTTCTCAAATGGCTTCAAAATTGTGCATTTTCCATTTTTTTTAATCTTCTTATTTAAATTATGACATACACTTAAAAAATTTTTTTTTTCTTCTTTCATGTTATTTTCTAACCAACTCTTGAATCTCAAATTTTGATTTATCCAGTTACTACATAAATTATCCATTGCTTTGTCGAGTAACTCGGGAAACTCAAGTTTCATTTTCCTGAGTTACTTAAGCTATTGCAAAGATTGATTTTGTATCCCATTTCACATCGAGTGACTCGACAAACATAATGTTAGGTTTGTCGACTTTCTTGAATGGCTGCAAAATTGCACATTTTCCATTTTTTTGTTTTATTTTCTTATTTAAATTATATAATACACTTACTTTTTGTAAATTTTTTCTTTTGTTATGTTATTTTGTAACCAACTCAATTAAATACAATTATGTATGTGCTTGATTAATCAAAGAAGTTAAAAAATCAAAATTTCATTTTTACAGGTTCCTACAACAATAATATTACAACATACAAATTAAACAAAATAATTAATGTATTAAATAAGTTGAATAAAAATATTTAAATAAATGAAAATTATGCATCTAATTACTTCTTTCAATAACTCGAAAAACTCGATTTTCAGTTTGTCGAGTTATGCAATACAATGAATAATAAGTTATTTTATAAGAATAATATTTCATATTCTATAACTTAATATAATAAGTTATAATAAAATAGCTATTATAAAAAATATTTATGTATTATTTTAAATTAATCTAATATATCATAAATAATTTTATGAAATATAAATACATAGTACAGTCAAAATTTGTTCTAATAAATAAATTTTTTAAAAAAATAATTATATGAAATTACTTTAATTCATTATAATATATATTAAATTTATATGATATATATTCTATTTAACTATGTTGTAATAAATGATTCACTAAATAAAATTTTATATATGTTTTATTTATCAAGTTACTCAAACAATTCAAAATTTCAAATTAACGAGTTTGTCGAAAAATAATACAACAAATAAAGAATAAAAATTTATTTAAATATATTACATATTTTAAATAAAAAAGAAAAACACGTTAGTGAAAATTCTAAATTTCATTGTTTTGTCGAGTTACTCGGGAAACTCAAGTTTCATTTTCCCGAGTTACTTAATCTATTGAAAAGATTGATTTTGTATCCCATTTCACATCGAGTAACTCGACAAACATGAATTTAGGTTTGTCGAGTTGCTCGGGTCACTTAAAAAATGCACATTTTTCATTTTTTTGTTTTATTTTCTTATTTAAATTATATAGTACAATTAATTTTTTTAATTTGTTTCTTTTCTCATGTTATTTTATAACGAGTGAAAATTTGTTCTAAAATTTTTTTTTTTTTAGAATAATTATATGAAATTGCATTAATTCATTATGATATATATTAAATTTATATGATATATATTCTATTTAACTATGTTCTAAGAAATGATTCACTAAATACAATTTTGTATATGTTTTATTTATCAAGTTGCTCAAAGAATTCAAAATTTCAAATTAACGAGTTTGTCGACAAATACTACAACTACAGAATAAAAAATTATTTAAATATATTACACATTTGAAATAAAAAATAAAAACACATTAGTCCAAATTCTAAATTTCATTGTTTTATCGAGTAACTCGGGAAACTCGAGTTTCATTTTCTCGAGTTACTTCAGCTGTTGAATATATTGATTTTATATCCCATTTGTCATCGAGTCACTCGACAAACATAATTTTAGGTTTGTCGAGTTTCTTGAATGGCTTCAAAATTGCACATTTTCCATTTTTTTGTTTTATTTTCTTATTTAAATTATATAATACACTTAATTTTTTTAAATTTTTTCTTTTGTAATGTTATTTTATAACCAACTCAATTAAATACAATTATGTATGTGCTTCATTAATCAAAGAAGTTAAAAAATCAAAATTTCATATTGACAAGTTCCTACAACAATAATATTACAACATACAAATTAAACAAAATAATTAATTTATTAAATAATTTAAATAAAAAAATTAAATAAATGAAAATTATGCATCTAATTACTTTGTTGAATAACTCGAAAAACTCGATTTTCAGTTTGTCGAGTTATACAATACAATGAATAATAAGTTCTTTTATATGAATAATATTTCATTTTCTATAACTTAATATAATATGTTATAATAAAATAGCTATTAAAAAAATAATTTATATATTATTTTACATTAATATAATATATCATATCTAATTTTATGAAATATAAAAATAAAGTGAAGTAAAAATTTGTTTTAATAATTATTTTTACTAATTACAAAAATTATATGAAATTGTATTAATTCATTATGATATATATTAAATTTATATGATATATATTCTATTTTACTATGTTCTAATAAATGATACACTACATAAAATTTTGTATACATTTTTTTTATCAATTTACTCAAAAAATTCCAAATTCCAGATTGAAGAGTTTGTCAAAAAAATAATACAACAGATAAAGAATAAAAAATTATTTAAATGTATTACATATTTTAAATAAAAAATAAAAACAAATTAATCAAAATTTGAAATTTCATTGCTTTGTCGAGTAACACGGGAAAATCGAGTTCCATTTTGCCGAGTGACTTCAGCTATTTAAAAGATTGATTTTGTATTGCATTTGTCATCGAGTAACTCGACAAACATAATTTTAGGTTTGTCGAGTTGGTCGAGTCGCTTAAAAAAGGCACATTTCTCATTTTTTTGTTTTATTTTTTCATTTATATTATATAGTACACTTAATTTTTTTAATTTGTTTCTTTTGTCATCTTATTTTATAACCTACTCAATTAAATACAATTATGTATATGCTTCATTAATCAAAGAAGTTAAAAAATCGAAATTTCATTTTCTCAGGTTCCTACAACAATAATATTACAACATACAAATTAAACAAAATAATTAATGTATTAAATAAGTTAAATAAAAATATTTAAATAAATGAAAATTATGCATCTAATTACTTCTTTCAATAACTCGGAAAACTCGATTTTCAGTTTGTCGAGTTATGCAATACAATGAATAATAAGTTATTTTATAAGAATAATATTTCATATTCTATAACTTAGTATAATATGTTATAATAAAATAACTATTATAAAAAAAATTTATGTATAATTTTAAATTAATCTAATATATCATAAATAATTTTATGAAATATAAATACATAGTACAGTCAAAATTTGTTCTAATAAATAATTTTTTTAAAAAAATAATTATATGAAATTACTTTAATTCATTATAATATATATTAAATTTATATGATATATATTCTATTTAACTATGTTGTAATAAATGATTCACTAAATAAAATTTTATATATGTTTTATTTATCAAGTTACTCAAACAATTCAAAATTTCGAATTAACGAGTTTGTCGAAAAATATTACAACAAAGAAAGAATAAAAAATTATTTAAATATATTACATATTTTAAATAAAAAAGAAAAACACATTAGTGAAAATTCTAAATTTCATTGTTTTGTCGATTTACTCGGGAAACTCGAGTTTCATTTTCTCGAGTTACTTCATCTGTTCAATATATTGATTTTATATCCCATTTGTCATCGAGTAACTCGACAAACAAAATTTTAAGTTTGTCGAGTTTCTAAAATGGCTTCAAAATTGCACATTTTCCATTTTTTTTAATCTTCTTATTTAAATTATGTCATACACTTAAATTTTTTTTTTCTTTTCTTCTTTCATGTTATTTTCTAACCAACTCTTGAATCTCAAATTTTGATTTATCCAGTTACTACAAAAATTATCCATTGCTTTGTCGAGTCACTCGGGAAACTCAAGTTTCATTTTCTCGAGTTACTTAAGCTATTGAAAATATTGATTTTGTATCCCATTTCACATCGAGTGACTCGACAAACATAATGTTAGGTTTGTCGAGTTTCTTGAATGGCTTCAAAATTGCACATTTTTCATTTTTTTTGTTTTATTTTTTCATTTATATTATATAGTACACTTAATTTTTTTAATTTGTTTCTTTTGTCATCTTATTTTATAACCTACTCAATTAAATACAATTATGTATATGCTTCATTAATCAAAGAAGTTAAAAAATCAAAATTTCATTTTCACAGGTTCCTACAACAATAATATTACAACATACAAATTAAACAAAATAATTAATGTATTAAATAAGTTAAATAAAAATATTTAAATAAATGAAAATTATGCATCTAATTACTTCTTTCAATAACTCGAAAAACTCGATTTTCAGTTTGTCGAGTTATGCAATACAATGAATAATAAGTTATTTTATAAGAATAATATTTCATATTCTATAACTTAGTATAATATGTTATAATAAAATAACTATTATAAAAAAAATTTATGTATTATTTTAAATTAATCTAATATATCATAAATAATTTTATGAAATATAAATACATAGTACAGTCAAAATTTGTTCTAATAAATAATTTTTTTTAAAAATAATTATATGAAATTACTTTAATTCATTATAATATATATTAAATTTATGTGATATATATTCTATTTAACTATGTTGTAATAAATGATTCACTAAATAAAATTTTATATATGTTTTATTTATCAAGTTATTCAAACAATTCAAAATTTCAAATTAACGAGTTTGTCGAAAAATATTACAACAAAGAAAGAATAAAAAATTATTTAAATATATTACATATTTTAAATAAAAAAGAAAAACACATTAGTGAAAATTCTAAATTTCATTGTTTTGTCGACTTACTTGGGAAACTCGAGTTTCATTTTCTCGAGTTACTTCATCTGTTGAATATATTGATTTTATATCCCATTTGTCATCGAGTAACTCGACAAACAAAATTTTAAGTTTGTCGAGTTTCTCAAATGGCTTCAAAATTGCACATTTTCCATTTTTTTTAATCTTCTTATTTAAATTATGTCGTACACTTAAAATTTTTTTTTTTCCCTTCTTTCATGTTATTTTCTAACCAACTCTTGAATCTCAAATTTTAATTTATCCAGTTACTACATAAATTATCCATTGCTTTGTCGAGTCACTCGGGAAACTTAAGTTTCATTTTCCCGAGTTACTTAATCTATTGAAAAGATTGATTTTGTATCCCATTTCACATCGAGTGACTCGACAAACATAATGTTAGGTTTGTCGAGTTTCTTGAATGGCTTCAAAATTGCACATTTTCCATTTTTTAGTTTTATTTTCTTATTTAAATTATATAATACACTTTTTTAAAATTTTTTCTTTTGTCATGTTATTTTATAACCAACTCAATTAAATACAATTATGTATGTGCTTCATTAATCAAAGAAGTTAAAAAATCAAAATTTCATTTTTACAGGTTCCTACAACAATAATATTACCACATACAAATTAAACAAAATAATTAATGTATTAAATAAGTTGAATAAAAATATTTATATAAATGAAAATTATGCATCTAATTACTTCTTTCAATAACTCGGAAAACTCGATTTTCAGTTTGTCGAGTTATGCAATACAATGAATAATAAGTTATTTTATAAGAATAATATTTCATATTCTATAACTTAGTATAATATGTTATAATAAAATAGCTATTATAAAAAAAATTTATGTATTATTTTAAATTAATCTAATATATCATAAATAATTTTATGAAATATAAATACATCGTACAGTCAAAATTTGTTCTAATAAATAATTTTTTTTCAAAAATAATTATATGAAATTACTTTAATTCATTATAATATATATTAAATTTATATGATATATATTCTATTTAACTATGTTGTAATAAATGATTCACTAAATAAAATTTTATATATGTTTTATTTATCAAGTTACTCAAACAATTCAAAATTTCAAATTAACGAGTTTGTCGAAAAATAATACAACAAATAAAGAATAAAAATTTATTTAAATATATTACATATTTTAAATAAAAAAGAAAAACACATTAGTGAAAATTCTAAATTTCATTGTTTTGTCGAGTTACTCGGGAAACTCAAGTTTCATTTTCCCGAGTTACTTAATCTATTGAAAAGATTGATTTTGTATCCCATTTCACATCGAGTAACTCGACAAACATGAATTTAGGTTTGTCGAGTTGCTCGGGTCGCTTAAAAAATGCACATTTTTCATTTTTTTGTTTTATTTTCTTATTTGAATTATGTAGTACAATTAATTTTTTTAATTTGTTTCTTTTCTCATGTTATTTTATAACGAGTGAAAATTTGTTCTAAAATTTTTTTTTTTTTAGAATAATTATATGAAATTGCATTAATTCATTATGATATATATTAAATTTATATGATATATATTTTATTTAACTATGTTCTAAGAAATGATTCACTAAATACAATTTTGTATATGTTTTATTTATCAAGTTGCTCAAAGAATTCAAAATTTCAAATTAACGAGTTTGTCGACAAATACTACAACTACAGAATAAAAAATTATTTAAATATATTACACATTTGAAATAAAAAATAAAAACACATTAGTCCAAATTCTAAATTTCATTGTTTTATCGAGTAACTCGGGAAACTCGAGTTTCATTTTCTCGAGTTACTTCAGCTGTTGAATATATTGATTTTATATCCCATTTGTCATCGAGTCACTCGACAAACATAATTTTAGGTTTGTCGAGTTTCTTGAATGGCTTAAAAATTGCACATTTTCCATTTTTTTGTTTTATTTTCTTATTTAAATTATATAATACACTTAATTTTTTTAAATTTTTTCTTTTGTAATGTTATTTTATAACCAACTCAATTAAATACAATTATGTATGTGCTTCATTAATCAAAGAAGTTAAAAAATCAAAATTTCATATTGACAAGTTCCTACAACAATAATATTACAACATACAAATTAAACAAAATAATTAATTTATTAAATAATTTAAATAAAAAAATTAAATAAATGAAAATTATGCATCTAATTACTTTGTTGAATAACTCGGAAAACTCGATTTTCAGTTTGTCGAGTTATGCAATACAATGAATAATAAGTTATTTTATAAGAATAATATTTCATATTCTATAACTTAGTATAATATGTTATAATAAAATAACTATTATAAAAAAAATTTATGTATAATTTTAAATTAATCTAATATATCATAAATAATTTTATGAAATATAAATACATAGTACAGTCAAAATTTGTTCTAATAAATAATTTTTTTAAAAAAATAATTATATGAAATTACTTTAATTCATTATAATATATATTAAATTTATATGATATATATTCTATTTAACTATGTTGTAATAAATGATTCACTAAATAAAATTTTATATATGTTTTATTTATCAAGTTACTCAAACAATTCAAAATTTCGAATTAACGAGTTTGTCGAAAAATATTACAACAAAGAAAGAATAAAAAATTATTTAAATATATTACATATTTTAAATAAAAAAGAAAAACACATTAGTGAAAATTCTAAATTTCATTGTTTTGTCGACTTACTTGGGAAATTCGAGTTTCATTTTCTCGAGTTACTTCATCTGTTGAATATATTGATTTTATATCCCATTTGTCATCGAGTAACTCGACAAACAAAATTTTAAGTTTATCGAGTTTGTCAAATGGCTTCAAAATTGCACATTTTCCATTTTTTTTAATCTTCTTATTTAAATTATGTCGTACACTTAAATTTTTTTTTTCCCCTTCTTTCATGTTATTTTCTAACCAACTCTTGAATCTCAAATTTTAATTTATCCAGTTACTACATAAATTATCCATTGCTTTGTCGAGTCACTCGGGAAACTTAAGTTTCATTTTCCCGAGTTACTTAAGCTATTGAAAAGATTGATTTTGTATCCCATTTCACATCGAGTGACTCGACAAACATAATGTTAGGTTTGTCGAGTTTCTTGAATGGCTTCAAAATTGCACATTTTCCATTTTTTAGTTTTATTTTCTTATTTAAATTATATAATACACTTTTTTAAAATTTTTTATTTTGTCATGTTATTTTATAACCAACTCAATTAAATACAATTATGTATGTGCTTCATTAATCAAAGAAGTTAAAAAATCAAAATTTCATTTTTACAGGTTCCTACAACAATAATATTACCACATACAAATTAAACAAAATAATTAATGTATTAAATAAGTTGAATAAAAATATTTATATAAATGAAAATTATGCATCTAATTACTTCTTTCAATAACTCGAAAAACTCGATTTTCAGTTTGTCGAGTTATACAATACAATGAATAATAAGTTCTTTTATATGAATAATATTTCATTTTCTATAACTTAATATAATATGTTATAATAAAATAGCTATTAAAAAAATAATTTATATATTATTTTACATTAATATAATATATCATATCTAATTTTATGAAATATAAAAATAAAGTGAAGTAAAAATTTGTTTTAATAATTATTTTTACTAATTACAAAAATTATATGAAATTGTATTAATTCATTATGATATATATTAAATTTATATGATATATATTCTATTTTACTATGTTCTAATAAATGATACACTACATAAAATTTTGTATACATTTTTTTTATCAATTTACTCAAAAAATTCCAAATTCCAGATTGAAGAGTTTGTCAAAAAATAATACAACAGATAAAGAATAAAAAATTATTTAAATGTATTACATATTTTAAATAAAAAATAAAAACAAATTAATCAAAATTTGAAATTTCATTGCTTTGTCGAGTAACACGGGAAAATCGAGTTCCATTTTGCCGAGTGACTTCAGCTATTTAAAAGATTGATTTTGTATTGCATTTGTCATCGAGTAACTCGACAAACATAATTTTAGGTTTGTCGAGTTGGTCGAGTCGCTTAAAAAAGGCACATTTCTCATTTTTTTGTTTTATTTTTTCATTTATATTATATAGTACACTTAATTTTTTTAATTTGTTTCTTTTGTCATCTTATTTTATAACCTACTCAATTAAATACAATTATGTATATGCTTCATTAATCAAAGAAGTTAAAAAATCGAAATTTCATTTTCTCAGGTTCCTACAACAATAATATTACAACATACAAATTAAACAAAATAATTAATGTATTAAATAAGTTAAATAAAAATATTTAAATAAATGAAAATTATGCATCTAATTACTTCTTTCAATAACTCGGAAAACTCGATTTTCAGTTTGTCGAGTTATGCAATACAATGAATAATAAGTTATTTTATAAGAATAATATTTCATATTCTATAACTTAGTATAATATGTTATAATAAAATAACTATTATAAAAAAAATTTATGTATAATTTTAAATTAATCTAATATATCATAAATAATTTTATGAAATATAAATACATAGTACAGTCAAAATTTGTTCTAATAAATAATTTTTTTAAAAAAATAATTATATGAAATTACTTTAATTCATTATAATATATATTAAATTTATATGATATATATTCTATTTAACTATGTTGTAATAAATGATTCACTAAATAAAATTTTATATATGTTTTATTTATCAAGTTACTCAAACAATTCAAAATTTCGAATTAACGAGTTTGTCGAAAAATATTACAACAAAGAAAGAATAAAAAATTATTTAAATATATTACATATTTTAAATAAAAAAGAAAAACACATTAGTGAAAATTCTAAATTTCATTGTTTTGTCGATTTACTCGGGAAACTCGAGTTTCATTTTCTCGAGTTACTTCATCTGTTCAATATATTGATTTTATATCCCATTTGTCATCGAGTAACTCGACAAACAAAATTTTAAGTTTGTCGAGTTTCTCAAATGGCTTCAAAATTGCACATTTTCCATTTTTTTTAATCTTCTTATTTAAATTATGTCATACACTTAAATTTTTTTTTTCTTTTCTTCTTTCATGTTATTTTCTAACCAACTCTTGAATCTCAAATTTTGATTTATCCAGTTACTACAAAAATTATCCATTGCTTTGTCGAGTCACTCGGGAAACTCAAGTTTCATTTTCCCGAGTTACTTAAGCTATTGAAAATATTGATTTTGTATCCCATTTCACATCGAGTGACTCGACAAACATAATGTTAGGTTTGTCGAGTTTCTTGAATGGCTTCAAAATTGCACATTTTTCATTTTTTTTGTTTTATTTTTTCATTTATATTATATAGTACACTTAATTTTTTTAATTTGTTTCTTTTGTCATCTTATTTTATAACCTACTCAATTAAATACAATTATGTATATGCTTCATTAATCAAAGAAGTTAAAAAATCGAAATTTCATTTTCACAGGTTCCTACAACAATAATATTACAACATACAAATTAAACAAAATAATTAATGTATTAAATAAGTTAAATAAAAATATTTAAATAAATGAAAATTATGCATCTAATTACTTCTTTCAATAACTCGAAAAACTCGATTTTCAGTTTGTCGAGTTATGCAATACAATGAATAATAAGTTATTTTATAAGAATAATATTTCATATTCTATAACTTAGTATAATATGTTATAATAAAATAACTATTATAAAAAAAATTTATGTATTATTTTAAATTAATCTAATATATCATAAATAATTTTATGAAATATAAATACATAGTACAGTCAAAATTTGTTCTAATAAATAATTTTTTTTAAAAATAATTATATGAAATTACTTTAATTCATTATAATATATATTAAATTTATGTGATATATATTCTATTTAACTATGTTGTAATAAATGATTCACTAAATAAAATTTTATATATGTTTTATTTATCAAGTTATTTAAACAATTCAAAATTTCAAATTAACGAGTTTGTCGAAAAATATTACAACAAAGAAAGAATAAAAAATTATTTAAATATATTACATATTTTAAATAAAAAAGAAAAACACATTAGTGAAAATTCTAAATTTCATTGTTTTGTCGACTTACTTGGGAAACTCGAGGTTCATTTTCTCGAGTTACTTCATCTGTTGAATATATTGATTTTATATCCGATTTGTCATCGAGTAACTCGACAAACAAAATTTTAAGTTTGTCGAGTTTCTCAAATGGCTTCAAAATTGCACATTTTCCATTTTTTTTAATCTTCTTATTTAAATTATGTCGTACACTTAAAATTTTTTTTTTCCCCCTTCTTTCATGTTATTTTCTAACCAACTCTTGAATCTCAAATTTTAATTTATCCAGTTACTACATAAATTATCCATTGCTTTGTCGAGTCACTCGGGAAACTTAAGTTTCATTTTCCCGAGTTACTTAAGCTATTGAAAAGATTGATTTTGTATCCCATTTCACATCGAGTGACTCGACAAACATAATGTTAGGTTTGTCGAGTTTCTTGAATGGCTTCAAAATTGCACATTTTCCATTTTTTTGTTTTATTTTCTTATTTAAATTATATAATACACTTTTTTAAAATTTTTTTCTTTTGTCATGTTATTTTATAACCAACTCAATTAAATACAATTATGTATGTGCTTCATTAATCAAAGAAGTTAAAAAATCAAAATTTCATTTTTACAGGTTCCTACAACAATAATATTACCACATACAAATTAAAAAAAATAATTAATGTATTAAATAAGTTGAATAAAAATATTTATATAAATGAAAATTATGCATCTAATTACTTCTTTCAATAACTCGGAAAACTCGATTTTCAGTTTGTCGAGTTATGCAATACAATGAATAATAAGTTATTTTATAAGAATAATATTTCATATTCTATAACTTAGTATAATATGTTATAATAAAATAGCTATTATAAAAAAAATTTATGTATTATTTTAAATTAATCTAATATATCATAAATAATTTTATGAAATATAAATACATCGTACAGTCAAAATTTGTTCTAATAAATAATTTTTTTTCAAAAATAATTATATGAAATTACTTTAATTCATTATAATATATATTAAATTTATATGATATATATTCTATTTAACTATGTTGTAATAAATGATTCACTAAATAAAATTTTATATATGTTTTATTTATCAAGTTACTCAAACAATTCAAAATTTCAAATTAACGAGTTTGTCGAAAAATAATACAACAAATAAAGAATAAAAATTTATTTAAATATATTACATATTTTAAATAAAAAAGAAAAACACATTAGTGAAAATTCTAAATTTCATTGTTTTGTCGAGTTACTCGGGAAACTCAAGTTTCATTTTCCCGAGTTACTTAATCTATTGAAAAGATTGATTTTGTATCCCATTTCACATCGAGTAACTCGACAAACATGAATTTAGGTTTGTCGAGTTGCTCGGGTCGCTTAAAAAATGCACATTTTTCATTTTTTTGTTTTATTTTCTTATTTGAATTATATAGTACAATTAATTTTTTTAATTTGTTTCTTTTCTCATGTTATTTTATAACGAGTGAAAATTTGTTCTAAAATTTTTTTTTTTTTAGAATAATTATATGAAATTGCATTAATTCATTATGATATATATTAAATTTATATGATATATATTATATTTAACTATGTTCTAAGAAATGATTCACTAAATACAATTTTGTATATGTTTTATTTATCAAGTTGCTCAAAGAATTCAAAATTTCAAATTAACGAGTTTGTCGACAAATACTACAACTACAGAATAAAAAATTATTTAAATATATTACACATTTGAAATAAAAAATAAAAACACATTAGTCCAAATTCTAAATTTCATTGTTTTATCGAGTAACTCGGGAAACTCGAGTTTCATTTTCTCGAGTTACTTCAGCTGTTGAATATATTGATTTTATATCCCATTTGTCATCGAGTCACTCGACAAACATAATTTTAGGTTTGTCGAGTTTCTTGAATGGCTTAAAAATTGCACATTTTCCATTTTTTTGTTTTATTTTCTTATTTAAATTATATAATACACTTAATTTTTTTAAATTTTTTCTTTTGTAATGTTATTTTATAACCAACTCAATTAAATACAATTATGTATGTGCTTCATTAATCAAAGAAGTTAAAAAATCAAAATTTCATATTGACAAGTTCCTACAACAATAATATTACAACATACAAATTAAACAAAATAATTAATTTATTAAATAATTTAAATAAAAAAATTAAATAAATGAAAATTATGCATCTAATTACTTTGTTGAATAACTCGGAAAACTCGATTTTCAGTTTGTCGAGTTATACAATACAATGAATAATAAGTTCTTTTATATGAATAATATTTCATATTCTATAACTTAGTATAATATGTTATAATAAAATAACTATTATAAAAAAAATTTATGTATAATTTTAAATTAATCTAATATATCATAAATAATTTTATGAAATATAAATACATAGTACAGTCAAAATTTGTTCTAATAAATAATTTTTTTAAAAAAATAATTATATGAAATTACTTTAATTCATTATAATATATATTAAATTTATATGATATATATTCTATTTAACTATGTTGTAATAAATGATTCACTAAATAAAATTTTATATATGTTTTATTTATCAAGTTACTCAAACAATTCAAAATTTCGAATTAACGAGTTTGTCGAAAAATATTACAACAAAGAAAGAATAAAAAATTATTTAAATATATTACATATTTTAAATAAAAAAGAAAAACACATTAGTGAAAATTCTAAATTTCATTGTTTTGTCGATTTACTCGGGAAACTCGAGTTTCATTTTCTCGAGTTACTTCATCTGTTCAATATATTGATTTTATATCCCATTTGTCATCGAGTAACTCGACAAACAAAATTTTAAGTTTGTCGAGTTTCTCAAATGGCTTCAAAATTGCACATTTTCCATTTTTTTAATCTTCTTATTTAAATTATGTCATACACTTAAATTTTTTTTTTCTTTTCTTCTTTCATGTTATTTTCTAACCAACTCTTGAATCTCAAATTTTGATTTATCCAGTTACTACAAAAATTATCCATTGCTTTGTCGAGTCACTCGGGAAACTCAAGTTTCATTTTCCCGAGTTACTTAAGCTATTGAAAATATTGATTTTGTATCCCATTTCACATCGAGTGACTCGACAAACATAATGTTAGGTTTGTCGAGTTTCTTGAATGGCTTCAAAATTGCACATTTTTCATTTTTTTTGTTTTATTTTTTCATTTATATTATATAGTACACTTAATTTTTTTAATTTGTTTCTTTTGTCATCTTATTTTATAACCTACTCAATTAAATACAATTATGTATATGCTTCATTAATCAAAGAAGTTAAAAAATCGAAATTTCATTTTCACAGGTTCCTACAACAATAATATTACAACATACAAATTAAACAAAATAATTAATGTATTAAATAAGTTAAATAAAAATATTTAAATAAATGAAAATTATGCATCTAATTACTTCTTTCAATAACTCGAAAAACTCGATTTTCAGTTTGTCGAGTTATGCAATACAATGAATAATAAGTTATTTTATAAGAATAATATTTCATATTCTATAACTTAGTATAATATGTTATAATAAAATAACTATTATAAAAAAAATTTATGTATTATTTTAAATTAATCTAATATATCATAAATAATTTTATGAAATATAAATACATAGTACAGTCAAAATTTGTTCTAATAAATAATTTTTTTACAAATAATTATATGATATTACTTTAATTCATTATAATATATATTAAATTTATGTGATATATATTCTATTTAACTATGTTGTAATAAATGATTCACTAAATAAAATTTTATATATGTTTTATTTATCAAGTTATTCAAACAATTCAAAATTTCAAATTAACGAGTTTGTCGAAAAATATTACAACAAAGAAAGAATAAAAAATTATTTAAATATATTACATATTTTAAATAAAAAAGAAAAACACATTAGTGAAAATTCTAAATTTCATTGTTTTGTCGACTTACTTGGGAAACTCGAGTTTCATTTTCTCGAGTTACTTCATCTGTTGAATATATTGATTTTATATCCCATTTGTCATCGAGTAACTCGACAAACAAAATTTTAAGTTTGTCGAGTTTCTCAAATGGCTTCAAAATTGCACATTTTCCATTTTTTTTAATCTTCTTATTTAAATTATGTCGTACACTTAAAATTTTTTTTTTTCCCCTTCTTTCATGTTATTTTCTAACCAACTCTTGAATCTCAAATTTTAATTTATCCAGTTACTACATAAATTATCCATTGCTTTGTCGAGTCACTCGGGAAACTTAAGTTTCATTTTCCCGAGTTACTTAAGCTATTGAAAAGATTGATTTTGTATCCCATTTCACATCGAGTGACTCGACAAACATAATGTTAGGTTTGTCGAGTTTCTTGAATGACTTCAAAATTGCACATTTTCCATTTTTTTGTTTTATTTTCTTATTTAAATTATATAATACACTTTTTTAAAATTTTTTCTTTTGTCATGTTATTTTATAACCAACTCAATTAAATACAATTATGTATGTGCTTCATTAATCAAAGAAGTTAAAAAATCAAAATTTCATTTTTACAGGTTCCTACAACAATAATATTACCACATACAAATTAAAAAAAATAATTAATGTATTAAATAAGTTGAATAAAAATATTTATATAAATGAAAATTATGCATCTAATTACTTCTTTCAATAACTCGGAAAACTCGATTTTCAGTTTGTCGAGTTATGCAATACAATGAATAATAAGTTATTTTATAAGAATAATATTTCATATTCTATAACTTAGTATAATATGTTATAATAAAATAGCTATTATAAAAAAAATTTATGTATTATTTTAAATTAATCTAATATATCATAAATAATTTTATGAAATATAAATACATCGTACAGTCAAAATTTGTTCTAATAAATAATTTTTTTTCAAAAATAATTATATGAAATTACTTTAATTCATTATAATATATATTAAATTTATATGATATATATTCTATTTAACTATGTTGTAATAAATGATTCACTAAATAAAATTTTATATATGTTTTATTTATCAAGTTACTCAAACAATTCAAAATTTCAAATTAACGAGTTTGTCGAAAAATAATACAACAAATAAAGAATAAAAATTTATTTAAATATATTACATATTTTAAATAAAAAAGAAAAACACATTAGTGAAAATTCTAAATTTCATTGTTTTGTCGAGTTACTCGGGAAACTCAAGTTTCATTTTCCCGAGTTACTTAATCTATTGAAAAGATTGATTTTGTATCCCATTTCACATCGAGTAACTCGACAAACATGAATTTAGGTTTGTCGAGTTGCTCGGGTCGCTTAAAAAATGCACATTTTTCATTTTTTTGTTTTATTTTCTTATTTGAATTATATAGTACAATTAATTTTTTTAATTTGTTTCTTTTCTCATGTTATTTTATAACGAGTGAAAATTTGTTCTAAAATTTTTTTTTTTTAGAATAATTATATGAAATTGCATTAATTCATTATGATATATATTAAATTTATATGATATATATTCTATTTAACTATGTTCTAAGAAATGATTCACTAAATACAATTTTGTATATGTTTTATTTATCAAGTTGCTCAAAGAATTCAAAATTTCAAATTAACGAGTTTGTCGACAAATACTACAACTACAGAATAAAAAATTATTTAAATATATTACACATTTGAAATAAAAAATAAAAACACATTAGTCCAAATTCTAAATTTCATTGTTTTATCGAGTAACTCGGGAAACTCGAGTTTCATTTTCTCGAGTTACTTCAGCTGTTGAATATATTGATTTTATATCCCATTTGTCATCGAGTCACTCGACAAACATAATTTTAGGTTTGTCGAGTTTCTTGAATGGCTTAAAAATTGCACATTTTCCATTTTTTTGTTTTATTTTCTTATTTAAATTATATAATACACGTAATTTTTTTAAATTTTTTCTTTTGTAATGTTATTTTATAACCAACTCAATTAAATACAATTATGTATGTGCTTCATTAATCAAAGAAGTTAAAAAATCAAAATTTCATATTGACAAGTTCCTACAACAATAATATTACAACATACAAATTAAACAAAATAATTAATTTATTAAATAATTTAAATAAAAAAATTAAATAAATGAAAATTATGCATCTAATTACTTTGTTGAATAACTCGGAAAACTCGATTTTCAGTTTGTCGAGTTATACAATACAATGAATAATAAGTTCTTTTATATGAATAATATTTCATATTCTATAACTTAGTATAATATGTTATAATAAAATAACTATTATAAAAAAAATTTATGTATAATTTTAAATTAATCTAATATATCATAAATAATTTTATGAAATATAAATACATAGTACAGTCAAAATTTGTTCTAATAAATAATTTTTTTAAAAAAATAATTATATGAAATTACTTTAATTCATTATAATATATATTAAATTTATATGATATATATTCTATTTAACTATGTTGTAATAAATGATTCACTAAATAAAATTTTATATATGTTTTATTTATCAAGTTACTCAAACAATTCAAAATTTCAAATTAACGAGTTTGTCGAAAAATAATACAACAAATAAAGAATAAAAATTTATTTAAATATATTACATATTTTAAATAAAAAATAAAAACACGTTAGTGAAAATTCTAAATTTCATTGTTTTGTCGAGTTACTCGGGAAACTGAAGTTTCATTTTCCCGAGTTACTTAATCTATTGAAAAGATTGATTTTGTATCCCATTTCACATCGAGTAACTCGACAAACATGAATTTAGGTTTGTCGAGTTGCTCGGGTCGCTTAAAAAATGCACATTTTTCATTTTTTTGTTTTATTTTCTTATTTAAATTATATAGTACAATTAATTTTTTTAATTTGTTTCTTTTCTCATGTTATTTTATAACGAGTGAAAATTTGTTCTAAAATTTTTTTTTTTTTAGAATAATTATATGAAATTGCATTAATTCATTATGATATATATTAAATTTATATGATATATATTCTATTTAACTATGTTCTAAGAAATGATTAACTAAATACAATTTTGTATATGTTTTATTTATCAAGTTGCTCAAATAATTCAAAATTTCAAATTAACGAGTTTGTCGACAAATACTACAACTACAGAATAAAAAATTATTTAAATATATTATACATTTGAAATAAAAAATAAAAACACATTAGTCCAAATTCTAAATTTCATTGTTTTATCGAGTAACTCGGGAAACTCGAGTTTCATTTTCTCGAGTTACTTCAGCTGTTGAATATATTGATTTTATATCCCATTTGTCATCGAGTCACTCGACAAACATAATTTTAGGTTTGTCGAGTTTCTTGAATGGCTTCAAAATTGCACATTTTCCATTTTTTTGTTTTATTTTCTTATTTAAATTATATAATACACTTAATTTTTTTAAATTTTTTCTTTTGTAATGTTATTTTATAACCAACTCAATTAAATACAATTATGTATGTGCTTCATTAATCAAAGAAGTTAAAAAATCAAAATTTCATATTGACAAGTTCCTACAACAATAATATTACAACATACAAATTAAACAAAATAATTAATTTATTAAATAATTTAAATAAAAAAATTAAATAAATGAAAATTATGCATCTAATTACTTTGTTGAATAACTCGAAAAACTCGATTTTCAGTTTGTCGAGTTATACAATACAATGAATAATAAGTTCTTTTATATGAATAATATTTCATTTTCTATAACTTAATATAATATGTTATAATAAAATAGCTATTAAAAAAATAATTTATATATTATTTTACATTAATATAATATATCATATCTAATTTTATGAAATATAAAAATAAAGTGAAGTAAAAATTTGTTTTAATAATTATTTTTACTAATTACAAAAATTATATGAAATTGTATTAATTCATTATGATATATATTAAATTTATATGATATATATTCTATTTTACTATGTTCTAATAAATGATACACTACATAAAATTTTGTATACATTTTTTTTATCAATTTACTCAAAAAATTCCAAATTCCAGATTGAAGAGTTTGTCAAAAAATAATACAACAGATAAAGAATAAAAAATTATTTAAATGTATTACATATTTTAAATAAAAAATAAAAACAAATTAATCAAAATTTGAAATTTCATTGCTTTGTCGAGTAACACGGGAAAATCGAGTTCCATTTTGCCGAGTGACTTCAGCTATTTAAAAGATTGATTTTGTATTGCATTTGTCATCGAGTAACTCGACAAACATAATTTTAGGTTTGTCGAGTTGGTCGAGTCGCTTAAAAAAGGCACATTTCTCATTTTTTTGTTTTATTTTTTCATTTATATTATATAGTACACTTAATTTTTTTAATTTGTTTCTTTTGTCATCTTATTTTATAACCTACTCAATTAAATACAATTATGTATATGCTTCATTAATCAAAGAAGTTAAAAAATCGAAATTTCATTTTCTCAGGTTCCTACAACAATAATATTACAACATACAAATTAAACAAAATAATTAATGTATTAAATAAGTTAAATAAAAATATTTAAATAAATGAAAATTATGCATCTAATTACTTCTTTCAATAACTCGGAAAACTCGATTTTCAGTTTGTCGAGTTATGCAATACAATGAATAATAAGTTATTTTATAAGAATAATATTTCATATTCTATAACTTAGTATAATATGTTATAATAAAATAACTATTATAAAAAAAATTTATGTATAATTTTAAATTAATCTAATATATCATAAATAATTTTATGAAATATAAATACATAGTACAGTCAAAATTTGTTCTAATAAATAATTTTTTTAAAAAAATAATTATATGAAATTACTTTAATTCATTATAATATATATTAAATTTATATGATATATATTCTATTTAACTATGTTGTAATAAATGATTCACTAAATAAAATTTTATATATGTTTTATTTATCAAGTTACTCAAACAATTCAAAATTTCGAATTAACGAGTTTGTCGAAAAATATTACAACAAAGAAAGAATAAAAAATTATTTAAATATATTACATATTTTAAATAAAAAAGAAAAACACATTAGTGAAAATTCTAAATTTCATTGTTTTGTCGATTTACTCGGGAAACTCGAGTTTCATTTTCTCGAGTTACTTCATCTGTTCAATATATTGATTTTATATCCCATTTGTCATCGAGTAACTCGACAAACAAAATTTTAAGTTTGTCGAGTTTCTCAAATGGCTTCAAAATTGCACATTTTCCATTTTTTTTAATCTTCTTATTTAAATTATGTCATACACTTAAATTTTTTTTTTCTTTTCTTCTTTCATGTTATTTTCTAACCAACTCTTGAATCTCAAATTTTGATTTATCCAGTTACTACAAAAATTATCCATTGCTTTGTCGAGTCACTCGGGAAACTCAAGTTTCATTTTCCCGAGTTACTTAAGCTATTGAAAATATTGATTTTGTATCCCATTTCACATCGAGTGACTCGACAAACATAATGTTAGGTTTGTCGAGTTTCTTGAATGGCTTCAAAATTGCACATTTTTCATTTTTTTTGTTTTATTTTTTCATTTATATTATATAGTACACTTAATTTTTTTAATTTGTTTCTTTTGTCATCTTATTTTATAACCTACTCAATTAAATACAATTATGTATATGCTTCATTAATCAAAGAAGTTAAAAAATCGAAATTTCATTTTCACAGGTTCCTACAACAATAATATTACAACATACAAATTAAACAAAATAATTAATGTATTAAATAAGTTAAATAAAAATATTTAAATAAATGAAAATTATGCATCTAATTACTTCTTTCAATAACTCGAAAAACTCGATTTTCAGTTTGTCGAGTTATGCAATACAATGAATAATAAGTTATTTTATAAGAATAATATTTCATATTCTATAACTTAGTATAATATGTTATAATAAAATAACTATTATAAAAAAAATTTATGTATTATTTTAAATTAATCTAATATATCATAAATAATTTTATGAAATATAAATACATAGTACAGTCAAAATTTGTTCTAATAAATAATTTTTTTTAAAAATAATTATATGAAATTACTTTAATTCATTATAATATATATTAAATTTATGTGATATATATTCTATTTAACTATGTTGTAATAAATGATTCACTAAATAAAATTTTATATATGTTTTATTTATCAAGTTATTCAAACAATTCAAAATTTCAAATTAACGAGTTTGTCGAAAAATATTACAACAAAGAAAGAATAAAAAATTATTTAAATATATTACATATTTTAAATAAAAAAGAAAAACACATTAGTGAAAATTCTAAATTTCATTGTTTTGTCGACTTACTTGGGAAACTCGAGTTTCATTTTCTCGAGTTACTTCATCTGTTGAATATATTGATTTTATATCCCATTTGTCATCGAGTAACTCGACAAACAAAATTTTAAGTTTGTCGAGTTTCTCAAATGGCTTCAAAATTGCACATTTTCCATTTTTTTTAATCTTCTTATTTAAATTATGTCGTACACTTAAAATTTTTTTTTTTCCCTTCTTTCATGTTATTTTCTAACCAACTCTTGAATCTCAAATTTTAATTTATCCAGTTACTACATAAATTATCCATTGCTTTGTCGAGTCACTCGGGAAACTTAAGTTTCATTTTCCCGAGTTACTTAAGCTATTGAAAAGATTGATTTTGTATCCCATTTCACATCGAGTGACTCGACAAACATAATGTTAGGTTTGTCGAGTTTCTTGAATGGCTTCAAAATTGCACATTTTCCATTTTTTAGTTTTATTTTCTTATTTAAATTATATAATACACTTTTTTAAAATTTTTTCTTTTGTCATGTTATTTTATAACCAACTCAATTAAATACAATTATGTATGTGCTTCATTAATCAAAGAAGTTAAAAAATCAAAATTTCATTTTTACAGGTTCCTACAACAATAATATTACCACATACAAATTAAACAAAATAATTAATGTATTAAATAAGTTGAATAAAAATATTTATATAAATGAAAATTATGCATCTAATTACTTCTTTCAATAACTCGAAAAACTCGATTTTCAGTTTGTCGAGTTATGCAATACAATGAATAATAAGTTATTTTATAAGAATAATATTTCATATTCTATAACTTAATATAATATGTTATAATAAAATAGCTATTATAAAAAATATTTATGTATTATTTTAAATTAATCTAATATATCATAAATAATTTTATGAAATATAAATACATAATACAGTCAAAATTTGTTCTAATAAATAATTTTTTTTAAAAAATAATTATATGAAATTACTTTAATTCATTATAATATATATTAAATTTATATGATATATATTCTATTTAACTATGTTGTAATAAATGATTCACTAAATAAAATTTTATATAAGTTTTATTTATCAAGTTACTCAAACAATTCAAAATTTCAAATTAACGAGTTTGTCGAAAAATAATACAACAAATAAAGAATAAAAATTTATTTAAATATATTACATATTTTAAATTAAAAAAAAACACATTAGTGAAAATTCTAAATTTCATTGTTTTGTCGAGTTACTCGGGAAACTCGAGTTACATTTTCTCGAGTTACTTCAGCTGTTGAATATATTGATTTTATATCTCATTTGTCATCGAGTAACTCGACAAACAAAATTTTAAGTTTGTCGAGTTTCTCAAATGGCTTCAAAATTGTGCATTTTCCATTTTTTTTAATCTTCTTATTTAAATTATGTCATACACTTAAAATTTTTTTTTTTCTTCTTTCATGTTATTTTCTAATCAACTCTTGAATCTCAAATTTTGATTTATCCAGTTACTACATAAATTATCCATTGCTTTGTCGAGTAACTCGAGAAACTCAAGTTTCATTTTCCTGAGTTACTTAAGCTATTGCAAAGATTGATTTTGTATCCCATTTCACATCGAGTGACTCGACAAACATAATGTTAGGTTTGTCGACTTTCTTGAATGGCTGCAAAATTGCACATTTTCCATTTTTTTGTTTTATTTTCTTATTTAAATTATATAATACACTTACTTTTTGTAAATTTTTTCTTTTGTTATGTTATTTTATAACCAACTCAATTAAATACAATTATGTATGTGCTTGATTAATCAAAGAAGTTAAAAAATCAAAATTTCATTTTTACAGGTTCCTACAACAATAATATTACAACATACAAATTAAACAAAATAATTAATGTATTAAATAAGTTGAATAAAAATATTTAAATAAATGAAAATTATGCATCTAATTACTTCTTTCAATAACTCGAAAAACTCGATTTTCAGTTTGTCGAGTTATGCAATACAATGAATAATAAGTTATTTTATAAGAATAATATTTCATATTCTATAACTTAATATTATATGTTATAATAAAATAGCTATTATAAAAAATATTTATGTATTATTTTAAATTAATCTAATATATCATAAATAATTTTATGAAATATAAATACATAGTACAGTCAAAATTTGTTCTAATAAATAAATTTTTTAAAAAAATAATTATATGAAATTACTTTAATTCATTATAATATATATTAAATTTATATGATATATATTCTATTTAACTATGTTGTAATAAATGATTCACTAAATAAAATTTTATATATGTTTTATTTATCAAGTTACTCAAACAATTCAAAATTTCAAATTAACGAGTTTGTCGAAAAATAATACAACAAATAAAGAATAAAAATTTATTTAAATATATTACATATTTTAAATAAAAAAGAAAAACACGTTAGTGAAAATTCTAAATTTCATTGTTTTGTCGAGTTACTCGGGAAACTCAAGTTTCATTTTCCCGAGTTACTTAATCTATTGAAAAGATTGATTTTGTATCCCATTTCACATCGAGTAACTCGACAAACATGAATTTAGGTTTGTCGAGTTGCTCGGGTCGCTTAAAAAATGCACATTTTTCATTTTTTTGTTTTATTTTCTTATTTAAATTATATAGTACAATTAATTTTTTTAATTTGTTTCTTTTCTCATGTTATTTTATAACGAGTGAAAATTTGTTCTAAAAATTTTTTTTTTTAGAATAATTATATGAAATTGCATTAATTCATTATGATATATATTAAATTTATATGATATATATTCTATTTAACTATGTTCTAAGAAATGATTCACTAAATACAATTTTGTATATGTTTTATTTATCAAGTTGCTCAAAGAATTCAAAATTTCAAATTAACGAGTTTGTCGACAAATACTACAACTACAGAATAAAAAATTATTTAAATATATTACACATTTGAAATAAAAAATAAAAACACATTAGTCCAAATTCTAAATTTCATTGTTTTATCGAGTAACTCGGGAAACTCGAGTTTCATTTTCTCGAGTTACTTCAGCTGTTGAATATATTGATTTTATATCCCATTTGTCATCGAGTCACTCGACAAACATAATTTTAGGTTTGTCGAGTTTCTTGAATGGCTTCAAAATTGCACATTTTCCATTTTTTTGTTTTATTTTCTTATTTAAATTATATAATACACTTAATTTTTTTAAATTTTTTCTTTTGTAATGTTATTTTATAACCAACTCAATTAAATACAATTATGTATGTGCTTCATTAATCAAAGAAGTTAAAAAATCAAAATTTCATATTGACAAGTTCCTACAACAATAATATTACAACATACAAATTAAACAAAATAATTAATTTATTAAATAATTTAAATAAAAAAATTAAATAAATGAAAATTATGCATCTAATTACTTTGTTGAATAACTCGAAAAACTCGATTTTCAGTTTGTCGAGTTATACAATACAATGAATAATAAGTTCTTTTATATGAATAATATTTCATTTTCTATAACTTAATATAATATGTTATAATAAAATAGCTATTAAAAAAATAATTTATATATTATTTTACATTAATATAATATATCATATCTAATTTTATGAAATATAAAAATAAAGTGAAGTAAAAATTTGTTTTAATAATTATTTTTACTAATTACAAAAATTATATGAAATTGTATTAATTCATTATGATATATATTAAATTTATATGATATATATTCTATTTTACTATGTTCTAATAAATGATACACTACATAAAATTTTGTATACATTTTTTTTTATCAATTTACTCAAAAAATTCCAAATTCCAGATTGAAGAGTTTGTCAAAAAATAATACAACAGATAAAGAATAAAAAATTATTTAAATGTATTACATATTTTAAATAAAAAATAAAAACAAATTAATCAAAATTTGAAATTTCATTGCTTTGTCGAGTAACACGGGAAAATCGAGTTCCATTTTGCCGAGTGACTTCAGCTATTTAAAAGATTGATTTTGTATTGCATTTGTCATCGAGTAACTCGACAAACATAATTTTAGGTTTGTCGAGTTGGTCGAGTCGCTTAAAAAAGGCACATTTCTCATTTTTTTGTTTTATTTTTTCATTTATATTATATAGTACACTTAATTTTTTTAATTTGTTTCTTTTGTCATCTTATTTTATAACCTACTCAATTAAATACAATTATGTATATGCTTCATTAATCAAAGAAGTTAAAAAATCGAAATTTCATTTTCTCAGGTTCCTACAACAATAATATTACAACATACAAATTAAACAAAATAATTAATGTATTAAATAAGTTAAATAAAAATATTTAAATAAATGAAAATTATGCATCTAATTACTTCTTTCAATAACTCGGAAAACTCGATTTTCAGTTTGTCGAGTTATGCAATACAATGAATAATAAGTTATTTTATAAGAATAATATTTCATATTCTATAACTTAGTATAATATGTTATAATAAAATAACTATTATAAAAAAAATTTATGTATTATTTTAAATTAATCTAATATATCATAAATAATTTTATGAAATATAAATACATAGTACAGTCAAAATTTGTTCTAATAAATAATTTTTTTTAAAAATAATTATATGAAATTACTTTAATTCATTATAATATATATTAAATTTATGTGATATATATTCTATTTAACTATGTTGTAATAAATGATTCACTAAATAAAATTTTATATATGTTTTATTTATCAAGTTACTCAAATAATTCAAAATTTCAAATTAACGAGTTTGTCGAAAAATATTACAACAAAGAAAGAATAAAAAATTATTTAAATATATTACATATTTTAAATAAAAAAGAAAAACACATTAGTGAAAATTCTAAATTTCATTGTTTTGTCGACTTACTTGGGAAACTCGAGTTTCATTTTCTCGAGTTACTTCATCTGTTGAATATATTGATTTTATATCCGATTTGTCATCGAGTAACTCGACAAACAAAATTTTAAGTTTGTCGAGTTTCTCAAATGGCTTCAAAATTGCACATTTTCCATTTTTTTTAATCTTCTTATTTAAATTATGTCGTACACTTAAAATTTTTTTTTTCCCTTCTTTCATGTTATTTTCTAACCAACTCTTTAATCTCAAATTTTAATTTATCCAGTTACTACATAAATTATCCATTGCTTTGTCGAGTCACTCGGGAAACTTAAGTTTCATTTTCCCGAGTTACTTAAGCTATTGAAAAGATTGATTTTGTATCCCATTTCACATCGAGTGACTCGACAAACATAATGTTAGGTTTGTCGAGTTTCTTGAATGGCTTCAAAATTGCACATTTTCCATTTTTTTGTTTTATTTTCTTATTTAAATTATATAATACACTTTTTTAAAATTTTTTCTTTTGTCATGTTATTTTATAACCAACTCAATTAAATACAATTATGTATGTGCTTCATTAATCAAAGAAGTTAAAAAATCAAAATTTCATTTTTACAGGTTCCTACAACAATAATATTACAACATACAAATTAAACAAAATAATTAATGTATTAAATAAGTTGAATAAAAATATTTAAATAAATGAAAATTATGCATCTAATTACTTCTTTTAATAACTCGAAAAACTCAATTTTCAGTTTGTCGAGTTATGCAATACAATGAATAATAAGTTATTTTATAAGAATAATATTTCATATTCTATAACTTAATATAATATGTTATAATAAAATAGCTATTATAAAAAATATTTATGTATTATTTTAAATTAATCTAATATATCATAAATAATTTTATGAAATATAAATACATAGTACAGTCAAAATTTGTTCTAATAAATAAATTTTTTTAAAAAATAATTATATGAAATTACTTTAATTCATTATAATATATATTAAATTTATATGATATATATTCTATTTAACTATGTTGTAATAAATGATTCACTAAATAAAATTTTATATATGTTTTATTTATCAAGTTACTCAAACAATTCAAAATTTCAAATTAACGAGTTTGTCGAAAAATAATACAACAAATAAAGAATAAACATTTATTTAAATATATTACATATTTTAAATAAAAAAAAAAACACATTAGTGAAAATTCTAAATTTCATTGTTTTGTCGAGTTACTCGGGAAACTCGAGTGACATTTTCTCGAGTTACTTCAGCTGTTGAATATATTGATTTTATATCCCATTTGTCATCGAGTAACTCGACAAACAAAATTTTAAGTTTGTCGAGTTTCTCAAATGGCTTCAAAATTGCACATTTTCCATTTTTTTGTTTTATCGTCTTATTTAAATTATGTCATACACTTAAATTTTTATTTTTTTTTTCTTTTTTCATGTTATTTTCTAACCAACTCTTAAATCTCAAATTTTGATTTATCCAGTTACTACATAAATTAATCATAATAAAACAAAATATAATATATGGTATTAATTGATTAAGATATAGATAAAATTTATACAATATACATTTAATTCTACTATGTTCTAATAAATCATACAATAAATAAATTTTTTTATATGTTCTATTTATCAGATTACTCAAACAATTCCAAAATAACAATAAAATTTTTTTAAATGTATTACATATTTAAAATAAAAAATACAAACAACATAATCAAAAGTTTTAATTTCATTCGTTTGTCGAGTGACTCGGGGCACACGAGTTTCTTTTTGTCGAATTACTTAGGCTATTCAATCGATTGATTTTCTCTCCCATTTCAAATCGAGTAGTTCGACAAACATAATTTTCAGTTTGCCAAGTTTCTCGACTAGCTTCAAAAATGCACATTTTCCATTTTTTTGTTTTATTTTTTTTAAATTATCAAATACACTTTCTTTTTTTACATTTTTTCTTTTCTCGTGTTAATTTTTAAATATATTATAATACATATATAAAATCACTTTTTTCACATACATGTACATATGTATTTATCGAAATCATTTTTTTTATAATTACTATTTACAATATTCTTTATAAAAAATTTATATTAATATTTATGACAACAATTTTAAAATAAATATATAATAGATTTTATAATAATTTATACAAAAAATTATTTAATATCAATTTCTTATAATATATTGCTTATAATCATTAAATTACTACAACATTAATTTTATTATGTTATAAATTAATTATAATAATTGTTTATTGGAATATGTTATAGTAATTGCTAAAACAAAATTAAATATAATATATTTTTTTAATTCATTAGGAAATATACAAAATTTATATATTATATATTTTATTATACTTTGTCCTAATAAAACATAGATAAAAACAATATATATGCTTCATTTTTCAGGAGACATATAAAATTAATGGATATACTTCATTTATCAAATAACTCGACAATTCCATATATGAAAATGTCAGATTTATCAAATCTCATATGAAAATAAACAATTACCAAAAAAATTTAATATACCAACTAATGTAAATAGATAAAAAATATAAATATAACAAAAACTTTGCAACTTAACACATTCTTGAGTAACCCGATAAATTCATTTCCCAGTTTGTCAAGTCACTCAATCTATTGACTTTATCAAGTTACTTCCAAACTTATCATCAACAATTTTTTTTTTTTTTTTTTTTTTTTAAAACTTACATAAGTCATAAAAATAAATTTTTTATATATGTTCTTCACAACAGTAATCAACCACAAAATTTTAATACTCTTTCCTAACTTATGAGGCTAAAATAACACTTACATTTAACTAATTTATCAGCCTAAAATATTCTTTTCTAAACATACAATTTTTTCCTACACATTTCACTGACGTGCAACGCACGGCCTTAAAACTAGTATATATATATATATATATATATATATATATATATATATATATATATATATATTGAAAAAATCTAATGGGTAATATAGTATTTGTATCTTTCAACTCATAATTTTTTGTTGGATAATTATATTCACACTACAAAATTTATTTGTTCCACCACATTTTAATTGTATTTAAGGTCCTCAATCTTTATTCATTGTAACACTTATGTCATCAACTTTTTTTCGTCTTTCTTTTTAACCTCAATCTTCCATTAATTATCACATCTCGTCTTTAATAAAAGTTCAAGTCGAAAAAGTACGTTTGTAAGGAATAAAACTACTTATTTTTCCATCATAAATATATTTTTAAAAAAGAATAAATACAAAAGTATGACAACATATTTTTATCTCATTTCAAAGTACACAAAATAGAATATTTTAACAAAAATCATCATCAATAATGAGATGTACTAATTAATTACAAGGTTAAAGATAAGAATTTGATGGGAAAAAAATTAGGGACATAAGTATTACAATAGGCAAAGATTGAGAACCTTAAATTTAATTAAAATGTGGTGCAATAAAGAAAAATTGTGGTGGCAATATAATCACCATTTTTTGTTCACCATTACTTCACCTTTTAATATTATACCACTTATATTGTTAATGGACGACTTCCGATTATTCAACACCTGAAAGTCAAATTTTCGTTAAAATTCGATTATTACATTGATTTTAATTAATATACAAAATCAAAAAAAAAAAAAAAAAATTGTTACCCTGCGGCCTTGCTTGGGAGTTTTGAAGTACTGGTCATTGAGATTTTTTAAAGTAACGATTTTGAACGTTTATGAAAATCCGATTTTTAATGGTTTTAAATAGAGATTTTTAAAACAGTCGATCCACATGCAATCTTTTCAATGTAGCCGTAATATTTGACTAGAAAAAGGGGCATTTTGGTCATTTTTCCTCAAAAGTTAAATAATGGGAGAAAAAAAAACCATTAAAATAGGAATCAAACAAGCTCTAAAACAAGAAGCTTATTGGCTGGAATTTACTTTGATTTTATTAATATACATAATCCATTTAGGATTCCTAATTAATTGCAAATACCTATAAAAACTTCATATATATAAAACTAGAAGCTTATTGGATGAAATTTACTTTGATTTTATTAATAAACTTTTAATCCACTTAGAATTCTTAATTAATTGCAAATACCTGTAAAAACTTCCTATAAATAAACCCCTCAATGTTGATTAAGTACTCCTCACTATAATTCTTCATCACTCTCCCCTTTTTAATGCTTTCCACCCCAAATTCCACATATAAAACACACAGTGAAAAATCACTAAATTCATCAATGTCGGGGATTCAAAACTTCGACTTTGAGACTCATTGTTCTGAGTTAAGCGCGAAAAGAAAACGCAAACTAACAGATGATGAGTATGCAGTACTTACCCTCATGATGCTCTCTTGCGACCGTCGATATTCCTACACTAATCCAACCACCAATCCTCCCACCACTCAAAACATAGAAGACAAGATTAATCCGGCTACTGCAGTAACTAACATTAGTGAAAGAATCGCCCCTTTGGCCTCCGGTGATGACGATATTTCCACCGCCACAATCGCTACCACTAGTGAAAAAACCGCCCCTTTAGCCTCCAGCGATGACAAGAAACCAGTGGAACCCTTTTCTCCTGCCATTACTGCTTCTCCGCTGGCCAAGAAATTATCGCACACTTGTAACAAGTGTGGCAGGTCTTTTTCCACTGGCCAGGCTTTGGGTGGCCACAAAACCAGCCACCTTAAACGACTGCCGAACCCTAGCGGTAGGATTCACCAATGTTTCACCTGCAACAAGATTTTTCCCACCGGTCAGGCTTTGGGTGGCCACATGCGGCAGCACTAAGAAGGTGTGATTGGCGGCGCCAAGAAAATCATCGTGACTACTTCCGAGAACGGTGCCTCCACACATGCTTTGGAAGGCCACATGCCGTGCCACCATGACAGCGTGATTGGCCGCGGCAAGAAGGGCAGCCGATCACTTCCGAGGGCATCGACTCCAGCCCCAGAAACAACAATGGGAGCACCCCCACCCCCCGACTTCGACTTGAACCTGCCTGCCGCACCGGAGATTGACATTCAGGTTCTTGGTGAACAGAATGTAGAAAATCATATCCTTGCAAGAAACAGTGTTTGGATGAATGAATTGTATTATAGAAAATTAATCCGAATTTTTTATATTTTCTTTAGAAAAATATTCTTGGGGATCAATTATTGTATTCATTTAATCAAATAAAAATTAAGATATTTCATAATTTGATTTTTATTTATGCTTTTGATCTATATATTTTCGAATTGTTTTTATTGTTGAATTGTTCTTTTATTGTTTGGAATTGTTAATTTGTTATGCTATTTAATTGTAGTTTCTGGATGTTAATTTGAGACATTATGAATATATAGTAGTTAGTGAGTATAATGTAATTGTCACTGTTTGTCCAAATGATATAACCCACAATGAAGAAAAGCCCAAAGTTAATGGCCCAGCTGATTGTGCCAAGTGGTTTCACCCAGAATTGATGAAGCACGCTTTTGCCCATTGTTGATAATGCGCGTTTATTGTTGAGAAGGTGGTTGCTTATTGGTAAGTACAATTTTGTACTTATTTAAGCTCACAAAAAGGGACGATTATGAGTTCTCTTATTTGTTTTCAGTTTAATTACATGTTGTTTTCTTATTATTTTAGAAAATAATTAAATTCAAGTATCAATCTGACGAAAAGAAGAAAAAGAGCACAAATAGAAGAAAAGGGGATGTAATTGCAAAAACAAAGAGACTTGAGAGACTCGGCGTGCAAATATCAATGAAAAGAATCCAAGAAAGCACCCAAGATAACCATGCGATCGCAAAGTTGTCAAAGGGTGCGATCGCAAGTATACATTTTCAATTGCAGAACCTAAAACAATATAACCATGCGATCGCAAAGTTCTAAACCATGCGATCGCATGGGTAAAACGCGGAGCAGTTTGGCAGATTTCTGATGGGATTATAACTCTACCAAGTCCATATTAATCCAACTACCTAATATACGTCTTGGAGGGTTGAGAGAACAGTATAAAAGGAAGATAATAGTTAGAACAAAGGGAGAGGAATTTTGAAGATGAATTTTGGGAAGAAGAGACAAGAAGTGAATCGAAGATCAAGACACGAGATTGAAGATTCTTCAGCTAGAGTCACGTGTTTTATTTATTCTTTCTTCCTTTTCTTTTGCTGAAACATGATTAATACAATTCTTGTATTATTTTATGTAATAATCTCCGGCTAATTTAATTATTTATAGGATGAACGATGAAACCTCATGTTTTTTAATTAATTAGAATTTTTTCCGTTTTAGTAATTAATTGCTTATGGGTTGATTATTCGTTATTCACTATTTCTATTATTTTAATGTTTGATCACCATTAGAATATATTGTGATCTATATTGAAGTTGAGAGATTCAATATAGATTAAGCACGTGGTATTGAATAACATAGATAGAGATTATTATTATGCTTTATGAAATCTATTTAGGTGTTCTTGAGATTTTAATGCATATGTTTATGTTCGAAGCTTAATTAGAGATAACTAGGTTCGCATATCTATAGAATTGATTGACCATCGAGAGAGGCTTTTAATTATTTTAGGAACACCGATTTTCAATCCAATGTAATTATAAGCTAAAGCGATTAAACGAATAATTGATTAAAGAACATGTAAGTAGATTCACAAATCCTAGTGTTGGTACAATTCGAATTCGTTCTCATAAATTTACTTTAAATTGTTTGATAATTTAGATTTAATTAGAATAGTTAAGAATCACAAACCCAAAATCAAATATGTGTTTCTTTATATTGTTAAAATTTAAGTTATAAATTAATTGGTTAAATTAATATCTAGTTCTCGTGGGTTCGACACTCTACATATCATTATATTACTTGTAACGATCTGTCCACTTGTGGGATTGAAATCGCACAACACTTGTCATCCGTTGATTCAGTGTCTTTGATCTCAGCCATTGATGTACTATATAAATAAGCTCTTTCAGTCATTTTTTAGGGCAACACTGTAAGTGCACAACTTCCACTTCTACATCCGATATTCTTCTACTCATCTTCTTCTTCCTTTTGTTTTGATGAACCATTGGTTTTCCACTTTGTGTTGATAGGTTGATGCTACAGTAATCTACTATTTCTCTGTGATATATCCTCAAATCTGTTGTGGAGGGTTTTATCTTGATACTATGAGGAGTATGTAATGAATGAGAGAGTAGGGCTATTCTGAGTGGATTAACTTCTGTAATCTTGGATCTTGAACGATTGTGATTTCTAAAAGTGCATAAAGAGGCTGGATCTACATTTGTAGAGCCTCAAAGACAGACGTAGGTACTAACGTGTTGAACTATTTGTCCCCTAAAAAAGGACGCTCATATTCTTGTGTTCTCTTTACATTTTTGCTTATTCTTTCATAATACTTGTTTTACTGTTTGGCTTTAAAAGATGTTCTAAATCAAGAAACAAAAACGCAACAAGTGGTATCAGACCTATGGTAACTGTTTCTTGATGCTTAATCTTCTTTCGCCTCTGTTACTGAGACAAATTTCAGGGCTGTAATTATAATCCTCTATATTTCTATAAATATAAGTATGAAATGATAAGTTTCTTACATATAAACTATGTGTTTTGTATTAAGTACAAGAAAACTTGACTTTTACATGCTGTATGATTTTCTCTCACTAGATAAGTGAAACATTTCTTAGAATAAAATATCTGTAAAGTGTACTATTTAACTAATCTTGTCATCTTAAGTGAAACACCTCTCACTTGAGACTTTCTTGATCACGCATTGACCTGAGAACCTGATTCTCACGGAATCCTGGGGTAGTCTTGATTATAGGTCTCTCCCAAATCTGCGTGTAAGATCTTGCATGTGCATGTATCTGATTGTTGGTGTTCTTACCTTCTTGTTTTTAGATTTTTGTTGTTTGAATAAAATACCTATTTTCTGATCATCTTTGTTATCTGTGTGAAAAATTATGATAAATGGCTACTTCAAGTTTTCATTTGTACCAATTTAATGGAAAATGTTACTTTGCTATCTGGTAACAAAAAATGAAAGGCATTTTAGTTCAATAAAAGGTATCCAAGACTATAAATAAATCTTTTCCTGATACTATGTCTGATGATCAAAGAGTAGATGCTGATGAGTTAGCCTATACCTCTATTATACTTCATTTGTCTGACTCTGTGCTTAGAAATATTGGTACTCTTGATAATGCTCAATCTTTATGAGAAACTTTTGAATAAACATTATCTTGAAAAATCACTTCCAAATAAATTGTTTTTATTGGAAAATTTTTTTAGTTTTAAAATAGATCCCTCAAAGGATCTTGATGAAAATTTTGATATATTCAATAAGTTGATCCAAGATATAAAAACTGTGGTGATAAAGGTATTGATGAGTATAAAGCAATAATACTGCTGAACTTAATACCTGATGCCTATAAAGATGTCAAAAGTGCCATCAAATTTGGTAGGGATGATCTAACTGTTGATATGATCATAAATACTCCAGGAAGTAAGAGTCATGAGCTGAAAAACGATAGAGAAACTAAAAATAATGGTGAAGGCTTATATGTTAGAGGTAGATCACAGCATAGGCAGTCTAATAATCAAGAAGGAAATAATCCAAATAGCCAAGGTTACAAAAAGAAAGGCAATGGTAAGTCTAGATCAAAATCAAAAGTAAAAGGGAGAAAGTGTTACAATTGTGGTAAGTTGGGGGCATTATATCAAAGATTTTTATAAGTTGAATAACAATTCTAAAAAATATATACCCCATGAACAGAGTAATGTTGCTACCACTAAAACTGAAACTCTTGGTGAACTGTATTTAGTCTTTAATAATGAAGAGCCTGAGACCTGTGTGAACTCTGTGTCTTCTACTTGTCAGTTTGATGAATGGTTACTTGATTCAGGATGTACTTTTCATATGACTCCAAATATTGCTATGTTCTGCTCTTATACTGAAGTGAACTCTGGTATAGTTGTTATGAGAAATAATGTTGCTTGTAAAATCCATGGAATATGTAATATAAGAGTTAAATTTGATACTGGTTTGGTTTATCTCCTTGAGAATGTGAGACACATTACTGATTTATCCAAAAATCTAATTTCTATTGGCACTTTTGAAGATTCTAAATTTGTTGGAAAATTTGGTGATGGCTGCTTTAAAATAACAAAGGGTGCCCTACTTGCTATCAAAGGTTATAAAAGAAATGGCTTATATTTCACTCAAAATGAAAAGTCTTCTTCAAGTACTGCAATGGTTAATTCTGTCAATAATGATTATGCTAACCTTTGGCATAAAAGGCTAGCTCACTTAAGTAATAAGGGGCTATTTATCTTGCAAAATCAAGGGTGTTTTGGAAAAGATAAAATATCTCATCTCCCTTTCTGTGAAACTTGTATCATGGAAAAACAACATAGAGTTCAATTTGATGGCTTACATAAATCTTCCTCCATACTTGACTATATGCACTCTAATATGTGGGGTCCATCTAGCACACCTACACATGGAGGGAACAAGTATTTTCTGTCTATAATTAATGATTTTTCAAGAAAAGTGTGGATTTTCCTTTTAAAAAATAAATCTGAAGTGTTTGATAAGTTCAAAACCTGGAAAACTCTTCTTGAAAATTAAACTGGTAAAACCTTAAAATGTTTAAGGACAGATAATGGTCTTGAATTTTGTAATAAGGCTTTTGATGATTTTTGTAATCAATCTGGTATAAAGAAGCATAGAACTGTACCTTATTCCCCTCCGCAAAATGGTGTTGCTGAGAGGATGAATATAACTCTTCTTGAAAGAGTTAGGTGCATGCTTTCTAGTTCTGGTCTATATAAACCTTTTTGGGGTGAAACTGTTGTTACGGCTTGTTATCTTGTTAATAGATCTCCTTCAGCTGCCTTAAATGGTAAAACTCCTGAAGAAATATGGCATGGTAAGCCTACTAACTACTCTAATCTCAAAATTTTTGGATGTACTGCATATTCTCATCTGAAGGATGATAAACTTGATCCCAGATCTCAAAAGTGTGTGTTCTTAGGATATCCTGATGGAACAAAAGATTATAGACTTTGGGTTAGGAGCTTTGGGGGGGGGGGTTTAAAACCATTATCAGTAGAGATGTTGTTTTTAAAGAAGATGAATTACCTTGTTTAAAACAAACTACTGAGATAAGTGATAATAGTAATCCCACTGATACAGAAATTGAGGTGGAGCATGATAATGTAGTTATCACTTAACTGAACAATGTCCCCCCCAAATGTTCCTCAACCTGTAGTCTCTGATGATGATTCTAAATACAACCAGATTAGAAATGAAAATCAACATCAGACTCAAAACCTGGGATTAGAAGATTATCAGTTAGCCAGAAGATAGGGATAGAAGAACCACTAAGGCACCTTTTAGGTTTTCTAATTATGACTTTGCTGCTTTAGCAGTAAATTCTTTTGTTGATTTAAGTGATAATGAACTTAAAATTTTTGATGATGCTATGAATGGAAGTGAATCTGATATGTGGTGGAATGCAATGAAGGAATAAATGACTTCTTTGTATAAAATCCAGACTTGGGAATTAGTTCCCAAACCTCAACATAAATCCATTGTGAATTGTAGATGGCTATACAAGGTTAAAGAAGGTAATAAGTCTTCTGAACCCTTTAAGTTTAAAGCTAGACTTGTTGCTAAAGGGTATACTCAAAAGCATGGTGTTGATTATCCTGAAGTTTTTGTCCTGTGGTAAAATATACTACTTTAAGAGTTATGTTTGCCCTAGTTGCTCATTCCAATCTGGAAATGGAACAACTTGATGTTAAAACTGCATTTTTCCATGAACTGGATGAAAAGATCTATATGAATCAACCCATTGGCTTTATTGATAAACACATGTCTGATCATGTCTGTTTACTTAAGAAATCCTTATATGGTTTGAAGCAATCTCACAGGCAATGGGACAAGAGGTTTGATACTTTCATGTTATCCTTAGGTTTCAACAGAAGTGAATTTGATCATTGTCTCTATTTTAAATCTGAACTTCCAAGTAATACTCTTGTGTTCTTACTGCTGTATGTTGATGATATGCTAATAATTAGTTCATGTGCTGACTTAATTAGAACATTAAAACTGCTTTAAGTTCAGAATTTGAAATGAAAGATCTTGGCAATGCCAAGAAAATTCTGGGAATGGATATAATTAGAGACATGTCTAATTCTACTTTGATGCTAAAGCAACAGTCTTATATCATGAAAATCCTGAAGAAGTTTTCTATGCTTGATTGTAAAGCTGTGTCTATTCCTTTGGCTAACTATTTTATGCTGAGTAAAGACCAATGTCCCCAATCTGATGAAGAATTAGAATACATGAATAAAATACCTTATTCTAATGTGATTGGTTCTGTAATGTATACCATGGTTTGCACTAGACCTGATATTACTTATTCTGTTAGTGTGTTAAGTAGATATATGTCAAACCCTGGGGAACAACATTGAGAGGCCTTAAAATGGTTATTGAAATATTTGAAAGGTACTGTAAGTGTTGGTTTAGATTTTAGACATTGTAGTGAAGGAATAAAACTGAAAGGTTATGTTGATGCAAATTATGCTAATGATAGAGATAGTAGGAAATCTACTACTTTATATATGTTTACTCTCTATAATTCTTGCATTAGCTGGAAATCTCATTTACAACATATAGTGGCTCTGTTCACCATTGAATTTGAATATGTTGCAATTACTGAAGCTGTGAAAGAGGTTTTGTGGCTGAAAGGTTTGCTGTCTGAATTGAACTTACTCCATAATCCTGTTGTTGTGTTTTCTGATAGTCAATCTGCAATACAGCTGTGCAAGAATCCTATATTTCATGATAGAAATAAGCATATGGATGTTAGATTACATTTTATTAGGGACATTGTGTCCAAGAAACTGATTAATCTTGAAAAGATTCTACTCAAGCAAACCCTTCTGATATAGGAACTAAACCACTGTCATTAAACAAGTTTAGATCATGTCTAAGTTTACTTAATATTGATTCAGGTTTAGTTATTTTCAAATATGTCTAATATAATAGTATATAGAGTATATATATTTTTTGGATTAGGTATTCTTAAATTTCGTTTTGTACTAATTTGTTTAATTTTTCTTTGCAGAGGCAATGATCTAATGTTATGATCTTGTGTTTTCTTTTTGTACTATGAAACTACATTTGGTTCAAGGTGGAGATTGTAATTGTTACTGTGTGTCCAAATGATATAACCCACAATGAAGAAAAGCCCAAAGTTAATGGCCCAGCTGATTGTGCCCAGTTGTTTGGCCCAGAATTGATGAAGCGCGCTTTTGCCCTTTGCTGATAATGCGCTTTTATTGCTGAGAAGGCGGTTTCTTGTCATCCGTTGATTCTGTGTCTTTGATCTCAGCCATTGATGTGCCATATAAATAGGCTCATTCAGTCATTTTTTAGGGCAACACTGTGAGTGTGTAGCTTCCACTTCTACATCCGATCTTCTTCTACTCCTCTTCTTATTCCTTTCGTTTTGGTGAACCATTTGTTCTCCACTGTTGTGTTGATAGGTTGATGCTACAGTAATCTTCAGTAGATTACTGTATTTCTTTGTAATATATCCTCAAATCTGCTGTGGAGGGTTTTATCTTGATATTGTGAGGAGTATGTAATGAAGGAGAGAGTAGGGCTATTCTGAGTGGATTAACTTCTGTAATCTTGGATCTTGAACGATCATGGTTTCTAATAGTGCATAAAGAGGTCAGATCTATATTTGTAGAGCCTCAAAGGCAGACGTAGGTATTAATGTGCTGAAATACCTGTCCCCGAAAAAGTGACGCTCATATTCTTGTGTTATCTTTACATTTCTACTTATTCTTTCATAATACTTGTTTTACTGTTTGGCTTTAAAAGATGTTCTAAATCAAGAAACAAAAACGCAACATATAGTACTCAAAATATTGAAAATATGGGTACCATTTAAATTTTCTAATCAATTGAGGTCATTTAATTATGACGTAGACGAGTGTTTAATACTAATTGAGCTATGTAGCATTACTCAATTAGATATCTTTGCATGCATAGTTTTATTTAGACAGTTTTACATTGACTATAAATTTTTAATCTCAATGCATGTTTGGAGATAATAAGCACAATTTAAATTTATTTTTTCTTTGTCAATACAGTCCAAATAGCATTCCAACATTGCATTCCAACATTTGAGATTCAATTGATGTAAATGTTTGGTTTCTCTGAGAAATATTCACCATGCTAAAATATTTTTGAATTTTCAAATCTGAAATTTCGCGATGGGTCACAATACCCAAAGAATATGGGTATCAATATTCTCCCTGAACAAAAACTGTTTGAAAATTTTCTAAATTCAAAAAGCAAGAATCCTGCATTAATTTCTTTAACATGTTAGCGTTTGAAAATGATGAATCAAATTTTTTGAAAATGATGAATTTGAATCTCCCGATATTTTCTGAAGAGAAAGATCCAATCAAAAGTGATATGTGAATCTTCCATGCTACGGGAAAGTACTGGATATTGGTGGGACATGTTGACAAGTATGGAAGAGACAACGGGCATGACTTGGGAAAGGTTCTGCGAAATATTTAGAAACAAATATTTCTCCTGTTCTACTAGAAACTAAAAGCTAAACTAATTTATCTAGTTACGACAAGGATTAATGACAGTATCGAAATACATAAGGAAGTTGGAGAATCTATCATGTTTCGCCGCTCACATGGTCAGCATGAATGGATTGCAAGTCGATCGTTTTCTAGAACTGGTGGTGCGAATGTGGTGGGTGATGCGGTGATAGATTTAGATTTAGATGATGAAAGTGGTGGTAACACAACATATTACTTGAATGAAACAATATGATACTAGCCGAATTTGGACTGTGAATGAAAATAGCATAAGAAGCGGGGGATGCTTAAGAATTTTTCATCTTTCATATACACTAGAGGGTAATTAGCATAAACGTCCATACCTATTGATGTTATTGTGAAAAATCATTCATACCTTCTAAATTTTAGTATTTTTACCATTACCTACTCCATTTCTTGCGCAAAACATCCTTCCATCCAAAAAGCTGCTGTTATCTCACTTGACCAACAAGACTTATAATACAACTTAAGGGTAAATTAGTCCAACAACATTTTTCACTTGTCCTCTGTTTCAAAGTGAAGTATATGAACGGTTGGTCATCATTGTTCTTCTCTTGCATTCAATTCATTCTCTGCCCTCGCACTTAGATTCAATATGTTTTTGATCCATTAATGCATAGTTATTGCTCCACTATGATGTGGGCCCACTAATTCTTGGATTTGTTTCCATCATTAGTGGTTCTTTCAGCTGTGTTCACAATTTTCAATCTCTGTTACAGTGTTTGCTTGGCATTTAATATTCAAATTCTGTCCAAATATTTTCATTCCAGACTGATTCTGCTTTGTCGGCCACTAATTTTTGGTTGTGGAACCTTGAATTTCAGTTTTTTATCATGGGTAAAAAGCAAAAAGGACTGGCTGTCTGAAACAAAAATGGGTTCGCAAATTTGATCCGCGAAATGGATAAAGGTAGTTCCATGTCCGGCAAAAGTGCAGTCGCGACTTCAGGAAAGGGAGCTGGGTCTCTGTCTTCTTTATTGGAGGTATTCGTCTTCTTTTGGATTTAAGGACCTAATCTGTCCCAAACTCATTCTCGGCCTTCTATAATTGAAAATGTAATGAAGCAAAGATAGGAGATTCGAACTCACCAACCGTGGCAAAACTTCCAGACAAAGGTGCGTCCATTCATATACTTCAGTTTGAAACAGAGGACAAGTGAAAAATGTTGGAATAATTTACCCTTAATTAGTTGTATTACAAGTCGTGTTGGTCAGGTGAGATAACGACATCTTTTTGGATGGAATGACGTTTTGTGCAAGAAATGGAGTAGGTGAGGTTGAGAATGCCAAAATTTAGAAGGTATGGATGATTTACACAATGATTTCAATAAGTAGGGACGTTTTGGGCTAATTACCCCAAATTGGAAAAGAATTATCTACATTCTTTACTCTATGCTTTACAATAGTTTTGGCAACTAGAGAAGGCTCGTTATTTAACTCTACATAATCATGCCTATAGAAGGAGAACCGGTTGTGGGCTATAGGGATTTTATTGTAGACCCATGCAGTGCCGAAAATACCCGCACGAAGGAAAAGCTAAATGACTTTAGGAAAGCACTTTCGCAATTCTCTTAGCCCAGCATATCTAACCTTATTCTCTTTTAATTAAATTATTATTGAATTATTTTATGTTCTACAAATTTTGTTTAAGTTTATTACGCAGATCACTAATTTTCCATAACATAATCAGCAATTTATAGACTGTTTCTTTTTTTGCCTTTTAGTACAAAATTTAAACCTTAAACCAATTTTAAACGTTTCTTTCAAATACTTAAGTAACCACTCTAAAGTTTCCCAATGAATAGCACCTGAATTTGACATTAATTTGCTAAGTGTATTGACTGCATGGGCTAAAGTCTTGCCTAGTCCAAATCATAGTATACATTACACATGTATAAAGTACTTTACTCATATATTCTTGCTTCACATATCTTAATATTGCATCCTGTTTCACAAAAAAAAAAGGGCATAATGAACTCCAATCAAAATTTTTCAAACAACATGTAACCATCTCGAACTAATTATAGAGAATTCCACAACACTCATCAACTTATAATAAGTAACTTATGTCCATCGTTTCAAAGGAAAAAGAAGTAAATGAATTAATAGGAATTTAAATAGAATTTCTTAAGATATATGAATTCATGTAGGATTCTTAGATTTGGATGCGACAATTGATAGATAATTTCATCTTCTTTAATTTAACTATGTCATTCATAGGAAGCCTGCAACAGCCACCACTACAACCACCACAAGAATTGCCGCTTCAGCCCTGGACAATGTCAAACCTATAATTACTGCTTCCCCACTGGCGCACCAAGTCTTTTCCATACTACCAAGCACTCGGTGACCACAAACCAGACACTGTAAATGGCCGCCGATCACCACCGCCACTGCGTCAGATGTCACCAACAACAACTCCACCATTAATGTCTATGCTCTAAACCCAAGCGGTAGGATTCACCAATGCTTACAAGACTTATCCCACTATTGTTAATAAGAATTTTAATTTCTTCAAAAATAATTGAAGTTCAATTTTCTTTGACCTATCTAACTACGACCTTACCACAATTTTATTATAAATAGTGTAACCAGCACAATATTAATTAACGGGTAATTAGCATGTTTCGTCTCTATCTTTTAGGTCTACTGCGCAAATCGTTCCTATCATTTGAACTTTGACATTTGGGTCCTTAAATCACTCATTCTTTGCGAAAATCGTCCATACCGTCCAAATTTGTCAATTTTTGTCGTTAAATCAGCGCATACAGTGCACTCTCTCAATTTTTGAAGGGCAATTTTGTCAAATCATAAATTCTATTGTTCTCCTTCCATTACGACCAAGAAGACCACACTTCCAGCCACTATCTTAGGGCCAGCACCAGTAGCGCCACCAGCAGAGGAACCATCTTCATCCATGCCTCCAGCCATGTTCGGACATGTACATCCTTAATACATCTTAGCAATGATTGGGTTGCAAATGCTCTCTAGCTCTTTGATTTTGTCTTCAAATTCATCTGCCTCTGCAAGTTGGTTTCCTTCCAGCCATTGCATAGCTGACTTGATGTTATCTTCAATTTTCTTCTTGTCAGTGTCTGAAAGCTTCGAGGCGATCTTGTCATCCTTGATGGTATTCCTCATATTGTAGGCATAGTTTTCCAAGGCGTTTTTGGCCTCGACCTTCTTTTTATGCTCTTCATCTTTAGACTTGTATTTTTCAGCTTCTTGTACCATTTTTTCAATCTCTTCCTTTGACAATCTTCCCTTATCGTTGGTAATGGTAATCTTGTTCTTCTGACCAGTTGTCTTGTCCTCGACTGTAACATTCAAGATGCCATTCGCGTCAATGTCAAAGAAAACATTAATCTGAGGAACGTCCCGAGGTAATGGTGGTATTCCACTGAGCTCAAATTTCCCAAGCAAATTGTTGTCTTTGCATATGTTTGGTAGTGCTGAAATTATATTTTAAGTACTTATATTATAAGCTGTAGGTGAATGTGTGGATAAAAATGGGTTGTAAGTTGTGGGTGTTATGAAATGTGTGGATAAAAAACATGTTTGACCAGCTGAAATTATAATTTAAGCAGTGGCAAACATGTGCTTTGGTTCTTGCTTTTTCACTCTCATACACTTGTATCAACACACCAGGCTGATTATCGGAATAAGTAGAGAACACTTGCTCATTAGGAAGAGTAGTATTCCTTAGAATGAGTACAATCATGACACCTCTAGCAGTCTCCAAACCGAGGGACAGTGAGGTAATATCCAAGAGGAGAAGGTCTTTTACCTTCTCATTTCCTTCAACACCCATAATTGCTACTGTTACCCTACCACTACCACCAAGAATCTTTTCATGTTGCCACAGGCAAAAAGGCACATCCCTAGCAGGCTATTGGTGTAGGTCTGGAGCCACCGGTGGCTAAATCCCTAAAGTGCTCTTTTTGGACGTTGGGCAAGAGCTGTTAATGGCAAGACAACAACTGCATCACTACCAACAGCCACCACCTGAGGGCCTTTCTCACTAGCTTCAGTCACTTCCTCATTATCTACAGCAAAGGCCGCCATCAGTCACTTCCTCATTATCTAAGAATGAACCAGTTAGGAGATAGTGGCTGGACGTGTGGGTTTCTTGGTGGTAGTGGTGGAGGAACAGTAGAATTTATGATTTGAAAAAATTGCCTTTCAAAAATTGAGAGAGTGTATTGTACGCGTTGATTTAACGGCAAAAATTGACAAATTTGTACGGTAATGACGATTTGCGCAAAGAATTGGTGGTTTAAGGACCCAAATGCCAAAGTTCAAATGATATGGACGATTTGAGCAATAGACCTAAAGGATATAGACGAAACGTGCTAATTACTCTTAATTAACACATGCAAATATATATATACCACTTATATTGTTAACGGACGACTTTCGATTATACAACACCCGAAAGTCAATTTTTCGTTAAAAATTCAATTATTACATTGATTTTAATTAATATAAAAAAATCATTGTCACCCTGCGGCCCTGCTTGGGAGTTTTGAGGTACCGGTCATTGGGATTTTTTAAAGTACCAATTTTCAACGTTTATGAAAATTCGATTTTTAATGGTTTTAAATAGCGATTTTTAAAACAGTGTTTTTACATGCAATCTTTTAAATGGTAGCTCCCAGATATTTAATAGAGATTTTTATGCATTTAATCGTTAAAAAAAAAAATTCGTTGAAACAATTTATTCAAAAAATAATAAATTTATTTTTTCTTGCCTAACCCTAAATTGCAATTTCAAGTTGGGGGTTGGAAAATCGGAGGGAAACAGTGACCTAAAACGAGGTAATTAAAGTTATTAAATGTGCCATACATAGATAGTAATATGTATCTGAAAAACATGATATATAAAACAAGAAGCTTATTGGCTGGAATTTACTTTGAACATTTTATTAATTAATATACATAATCCATTTAGGATTTCTAATTAATTGCAAATACCTATAAAAACTTCGTATATATAAAAATAGAAGCTTATTGGAATCCACTTAGAATTCTTAATTAATTGCAAATACCTGTAAAAACTTCCTATATATAAACCCTTAATGTTGATTAAGTACTCCTCACTATAATTCTTCATCACTCTCCCCTTTCCACCCCAAATTCCACATATAAAACACACAGTGAAATCACTAAATTCATCAATGTCGGGGATTCATAACTTCGACTTTGAGACTCATTGTTCTGAGTTAAGCGCGAAAAAAAAACGCGAACTAACAGATGATGAGTATGCAGCACTTACCCTCATGATGCTCTCTTGCGATGACAAGAAACCAGTGGAACCCTTTTCTCCTGCCATTACTGCTTCTCCGCTGGCCAAGAAATTATCGCACACTTGTAACAAGTGTGGCAGGTCTTTTTCCACTGGCCAGGCTTTGGGTGGCCACAAAACCAGCCACCTTAAACGACTGCCGATCCTGGCCAAGAAAAGCAACGCGAACACTTCCGAGAGCGGCGCTTCCACACATGCTTGAGAAGGCCACATGCCGTTCCCCAACGACTTTGACTTGAACCTGCCCGCCGCACCGGAGATTGACGTTCAGGTTTTTGGTGAACAGAATGCAGAAAATCATATTCCTTGCAAGAAACATCGTTTGGATGAATGAATTGTATTATAGAAAACTGATGATCGTTTATTTATGTTTTTGATCTATTTTGTTTGATATCGTTTTTATTGTTGAATTGTTCTTTTATTTAATTTGTTATGCTATTTAATTGTAGTTTCTGGATGTTTATTTGAGGCAATTATAAATATATAATATTTAGTAAGTAGAGTCTTTTTATTATTAAAATAATCAAAATATTGAAAATACGGATTCTATTTGAATTTTCTTATGAATCAATGTCACTTAATTACGACCTAAACAAGTGTTTGACACTTGTTGAGCAATGTAGAATCACTCAATTAGATATCTTTAAATCCATAGTTTCATTTATATCGTTTTATATTGACTAGAAATCTTTAATCTTAGTGCATGTTTGGGAAATAATAAACTTAATTTTAATTTATTTTTTCTTCTTTAATACAATCCAACATCCATTTTGGTAATACCATTCCAATAGTTGAGATTTAATTGGTGTAAATGTTATTTTAAAGTATTCATATTATTGTAAGTTTATCTTAGAAGTCTCCACCTTGTTATAAAATATGGTAATGTCATGGGGTTGGGTTTAAAAAAATTTATTAACCACGATTCACGAGTAATTGATTTAAACGGGTTGGAAAATATGGTTTGCAATTTGCTCTCTCTCACTCTCTCAATCTTGCCCGAGCTGCTCTTAGATAATTGAAGGGAAAAGCAGTGTTGTTAATTTTTTTCACTCCCATCACCGACTAGGTAATTGTCTCATTCGTTTCTCTCCACCCTTTCTCTACTCGGACTCCTTAAAAAGCAGTGTCTTTGTGATTGTGAAATTGAAAATTTCTTTGTATTGGAGATTTTAGTGCAGTAGGAACTTCACTATTTTCATGTAGTTTCTCATTGTTAATTGATGCCTATAATGAATATTTGCCAACCAACAGGGACCATTTGTCTCAATCTATCACAATAACCCTTGGCCGAATAGGATGCAGTCACTTGATACATCCAACATCGGTACGTATGACAAATAATTTTATACTCCATCCAATGTTATATAGAAAATGCAACACTCATCACCTTGTCAATGTCTTCCAAAGGATTTCTACTAGTAATTAATAAGAATTTTAATTTCTTTAATTGAAGTTCAATTTGCTTTGACCCATCTAGCTATGACCTTACCACAACTTTAGTATAAATCGTGTACCAACACAACATTTAATACCTGTTAATACTTAATTATCTATATACGTAAAAAAAAAAAAAAAAAACAGTGGTTATGCATCTAATTGTAAAACAAAAAAAAAATTTGTTGAAACAATTTATACACAAATAAAAATAAATTTTTTTCCTTGCCTAACCCTAAAGTGCAATTTCATGTTGGGGTGGGGGGGACGGTGAACTAAAACGAGGTAATTAAAATTATTAAATGTGCAAAAATGGACCATATATTACAAATATGGTAATATTTATCCGTACGAAAAACAAGAAGCTTATTGGTTGGAAATTTGCTTTGATTTTATTAATAAACTTTTAATCTACTTAGGATTCCTAACTAAATTCAAATACTCGTAAAAACTTCATATATATATATCAACCCCATAACATTCATTCAATACTCCCTCACTATAATTCCCCATCTCTCTCCCCTTTTAAATCCTTTCCATCCCAAATTCCACACATTATTTCTCACATTACACACATTGAAATCACTACATTCACCAATGTCGAACTTCGACTTTGAGACTCATTGTTCTGAGTTAAGCGCGAAAAGAAAACGTAAACTAACAGATGATGAATATGCAGCACTTACACGCATGATGCTCTCTTGCGATCATCGGAGTTCCTACACTAATCCAACCTCCAATCCTCCCACCGCTCAAAACATAGAAGACAAGATTAATCCGGCCACTGCAGTCACTAACATTAGTGAAAGAATCTCCCCTTTAGCCTCCAGCGATGATAATATTTCCACCGCCACAATCGCTGCCACTAGTGAAAGAACCGCCCCTTTAGCCTCCAGCGATGACAAGAAACCGGTGGAACCCTTTTCTCCTGCCATCACTGCTTCTCCGCTGGCCAAGAATGTATGGCACACTTGTAACAAGTGTGGCAAGTCTTTTTCCACTGGCCAGGCTTTGGGTGGTCACAGAACCAGCCACCGTAACCCTAGCGGTAGGATTCACCAATGTTTCACCTGCAACAAGATTTTTACCACTGGCCAGGCTTTGGGTGGCCACAAAACCAGCCACCGTGACCGCAGCAAGAAGGGCAGCGCGATCAATTCCGAGGGCAGCGACTCCAGCCACTGCAACAGCAATGGCCGCACCCCCCACGACTTCGACTTGAACCTGCCCGCCGCACCGGAGATTGACGTTCAGGTTCTTGGTGAACAGAATGTAGAAAATCATATTCCTTGCAAGAAACAGCGTTTGGATGAATGAATTGTATTATAGAAAACTGATGATCCAGAATTTTATGTATTTTCTTTAGAAAACTATTCTTGGGGATCAATTATTGTATTCATTTATCAAACCAAAATTTAGATATATACAACACGCAGTTTATATTTTGATATCGTTTTTATAATAGAATTGTTTTTTTTATTGTTTGGAATTGTTAATGTGTTATGCTCCTTAATTGTAGTTTCTGTATGTTAATTTGAGACGATTATAAATATTTAATATTTAGTATTTTTATGTACATACTCAAAATAATGAAAATATGGGTCTCATTTAAATTTTCTTATCGGCTTTTGTCACTTAATTGCTATCTAAACTACGGGTTTAACACTAGCTAGTTGTGCAAGATAGCATTACTCAAGTTAAATATCTTTGAATGCATAGTTTCGTTTTAAATAATTTTACATTAACTAGAAATTTTTTAATCTTAGTGCATGTTTAAGAAATAATGAGCATAATTTTAATTTATTTTTTCTTCAATAGCCCAACATCCATTATATGCTCCACCAAACATATTTGGGTGGAATTGTTAATTTTTATGCTATTTAATTGTAGTTTTCAGATCTTAATTTTAGACAATTATAAATATATAATATTTAGTAAGTGAGTTTTTTATGTAAATAAAATATTGAAAATATGGGTCCTATTTAAATTGAGCATGTTCGGTAGAGTTTTTTTCTCTAAAAAATCTATTTTTTGCCTACAATTTTTGACTTTTCAACCATTTTTACACTACAAAAAAGTCAAAAAGTAAAAAAGTAACAAAAAAAACCCATTTTTTCTAAAAAAAAAAAAACTATACCGAACAAGCTCTTAAATTTTCTTATCAATTGATGTCACTTAATTACGATCTAAACGAAGGTTTAACACTTGTTGTGGTATGTAGCATCACTCAAATCTTTGCATGCGTAGTTTCATTTAAAAGGTTTTACGTTGACTATAAATTTTTATAAATCTTAGTGCATGTTTGGGAGATGATAAGCATAATTTTAATTTATTTTTTATTCTTCAATATAGTCCAACATCCAATTTGGCGATACTATTCCAATAATTGAGATTTAATTGGTGTAAATGTTTTTTTAAAATATTTATGTTATTGTAAGTTTCTCTGGTAATTCTTCACCATGTTAAAATATGGTAATGTCATGGGGTTGGATTTAAAAAAAATTATTAATCACGATTCACGAGTAATTAAGTTTAGCATGTGTTTTTATTTTATTTTGTATAAACGAATGAGTAAGATCGTATTGATCTAACATCGAAGTTATTAGTTTGAAAACATTATATATTGAAAGCACCCTAACTTATAAAGAATAAAAATTTAAGTACAAAATTATTTGTACACCACGGGCAACAGTAGCCCATAGGGGACGGTAAGGGTCCCAAGAAAGGAGTTGATTCAACTTTGGCCAATGGTTAGAGCGACCCATATAAGGAAATGATGTCCGATTTAAGTACGGCCAAGAGCAACAGTAGCCTATATTGGGACGGTAAGGGTTCCAAGAGTTGATCAACTATGGTCAAAGACAAAAGTAGCCCATAGAAAGACGGTAAGGGTCTTAAAAAGTTTGGCCATCGTGCTTATGCACAAAGAATGTTTATTTGAGCACTCAGTATACAAATATTACTTAGGGAAGGGTCCTAAGAAAGATAAAAGATACATCTATATGCAACATCACACATGTACCGTATTTTACTCGTTGAATGTCACCATTCATAGTCGTTTTATGACTCTTGTAGGAAATGGATCAAGAAATCTATGAAGTCATGGGACAAAGGTGGGAAGTAGCTTTGGATGGCTAAGAATACCATTTGATCACCAAGATAGATGTATGGTCTTCATATGAAGTCACTTACCTTGTTGTGAGCGTATTTGACTATTGGACTATGGAATATCTCACGACTCGTTTTTATAAAATGTAATAACTTAAATGAACTCGTCTTTCAATCCAAGTACTTTCCATTTTATAAAGTATCTAGTAGCACTCTTTAAATGGGCTCAAGATATATGGATCATTCTTGAGACATAACGATTTGTCATGAGCCATTTTGAGACGAAGTTGTAAGTGAGGTATTTTCCATCCTTCTTTAAGCATCTATTATGTAGTAACTTGCGATGTTGGAGGAAGAATAGATCAAAAGACGAGATTCACATGTTTTACTCTTCCGCTATGCTTAAAATATCTTGCTTTCTTTCATGGCTTTTCATTTTATTAAATATACATACTTTCACACAACAAATATAAAACGAATCCGGAGCAAAAAGAGAAAGAGTGATCTCTAGATCCTATCTAAGATTAGTTTCTAACTACTTTCCGCAAAAGAAGATGAAGAAAACATGTTTCAATCCAGTTTTTAATCAAACCAAAGAGCTGAACTGCTTTCTACGTAAAATGGGTACTAGTACCCTCAAATATGGGAACCATTACCATACTGGGCAGAATACAAAAAAAAAAAAAAAAAAATTTAGATAGAATTTTGAGGACGCCACAAATTAATTGTATTACAGAAAAATGATCCAGAATTTTTTATATTTTCTTTAGAAAATATTCTTGGGGATCAATTAATGTATCCATTTAATCAAATAAAAATTAAGATATATTGATATTTCATAATTTTATTTTTATTTATGATTTTGATCTATTTTGGGATCGTTTTATTGTTTGGAATTGTTAATTTGTTATGCTATTTAATTGTTGTTTTTAGATGTTAATTTGAGACTACTATGAATATATAGTAGTAAGTATAGTATTTTATGCAAATATTCAAAATATTGAAAATATGGGTACCAATTAAATTTTCTAATCAATTGAGGTCATTTAATTATGACGTAGACGAGTGTTTAATACTAATTGAGCTATGTAGCATTACTCAATTAGATATCTTTGCATGCATAGTTTTATTTAGACAGTTTTACATTGACTATAAATTTTTAATCTCAATGCATGTTTGGAGATAATAAGCACAATTTAAATTTATTTTTTCTTCGTGGATACAGTCCAAATAGCATTCCAACATTGCATTCCAACATTTGAGATTCAATTGATGTAAATGTTTGGTTTCTCTGAGAAATATTCACCATGTTAAAATATTTTTGAATTTTCAAATCTGAAATTTCGCGATGGGTCACAATACCCAAAGAATATGGGTATCAATATTCTCCCTGAACAAAAACTGTTTGAAATTTTCTAAATTTAAAAAGGAAGAATCCTGCATTAATTTCTTTAACATGTTAGCGTTTGAAAATGATGAATCGAATTTTTTGAAAATGATGAATTTGAATCTCCCGATATTTTCTGAAGAGAAAGATCCAATCGAAAGTGATATGTGAATCTTCCATGCTACGGGAAAGTGCTGGATATTGGTGGGACATGTTGACAAGTATGGAAGAGACAACATGCATGACTTGGGAAAGGTTCTGCGAAATATTTAGAAACGAATATTTCTCCTGTTCTACTAGAAACTAAAAGCTAAACTAATTTATCTAGATACGACAAGGATTAATGACAGTATCGAAATACATAAGGAAGTTGGAGAATCTATCATGTTTCGCCGCTCACATGGTCAGCATGAATGGATTGAAAGTCGATCGTTTTCTAGACGTGGTGGGTGATGCGGTGATGGATTTAGATTTGGATGATGAAAGTGGTGGTAACACGACATATTACTTGAATGAAACAATATGATACTAGCCGAATTTGGACTGTGAATGAAAATAGCATAAGAAGCGGGGGATGCTTGAGAATTTTTCATCTTTCATATACACTAGAGGGAAATTAGGATAAAACGTCCATACCTATTGAAGTTATTGTGCAAATCATTTATACCTTCTAAATTTTAGCATTTTCACCATTACCTACTCCATTTCTTGCACAAAACATCATTCCATCCAAAAAGCTGCTGTTATCTCACCTGACCAACAAGGCTTATAATACAACTTAAGGGTAAATTAGTCCAACAACAATTTTCACTTGTCCTCTATTTCAAACTGAAGTATATGAACGGTTGGTCATCATTGTTCTTCTCTTGCATTCAATTCATTCTCTGCCCTCGCACTTAGATTCAATATGTTTTTGATCCATTAATGCATAGTTATTGCTCCACTATGATGTGGGCCCACTAATTCTTGGATTTGTTTTCCATCATTAGTGGTTCTTTCAGCTGTGTTCACAATTTTCAATGCCTGTTACAGTGTTTGCTTGGCATTTAATATTCAAATTCTGTCCAAATATTTTAATTCCAGACTGATTCTGCTTTGTCGGCCACTAATTTTTGGTTGTGGAACCTTGAATTTCAGTTTTTTATCATGGGTAAAAAGCAAAAAGGACTGGCTGTCTGAAACAAAAATGGGTTCGCAAATTTGATCCGCGAAATGGATAAAGGTAGTTCCATGTCCGGCAAAAGTGCAGTCGCGACTTCAGGAAAGGGAGCTGGGTCTCTGTCTTCTTTATTGGAGGTATTCGTCTTCTTTTGGATTTAAGGACCTAATCTGTCCCAAACTCATTCTCGGCCTTCTATAATTGAAAATGTAATGAAGCAAAGATAGGAGATTCGAACTCACCAACCGTGGCAAAACTTCCAGACAAAGGTGCGTCCATTCATATACTTCAGTTTGAAACAGAGGACAAGTGAAAAATGTTGTTGGAATAATTTACCCTTAATTAGTTGTATTACAAGTCGTGTTGGTCAGGTGAGATAACGACATCTTTTTGGATGGAATGACGTTTTGTGCAAGAAATGGAGTAGGTGAGGTTGAGAATGCCAAAATTTAGAAGGTATGGATGATTTACACAATGATTTCAATAAGTAGGGACGTTTTGGGCTAATTACCCCAAATTGGAAAAGAATTATCTACATTCTTTACTCTATGCTTTACAATAGTTTTGGCAACTAGAGAAGGCTCGTTATTTAACTCTACATAATCATGCCTATAGAAGGAGAACCGGTTGTGGGCTATAGGGATTTTATTGTAGACCCATGCAGTGCCGAAAATACCCACACGAAGGAAAAGCTAAATGACTTTAGGAAAGCACTTTCGCAATTCTCTTAGCCCAGCATATCTAACCTTATTCTCTTTTAATTAAATTATTATTGAATTATTTTATGTTCTACAAATTTTGTTTAAGTTTATTACGCAGATCACTAATTTTCCATAACATAATCAGCAATTTATAGACTGTTTCTTTTTTTTGCCTTTTAGTACAAAATTTAAACCTTAAACCAATTTTAAACGTTTCTTTCAAATACTTAAGTAACCACTCTAAAGTTTCCCAATGAATAGCACCTGAATTTGACATTAATTTGCTAAGTGTATTGACTGCATGGGCTAAAGTCTTGCCTAGTCCAAATCATAGTATACATTACACATGTATAAAGTACTTTACTCATATATTCTTGCTTCACATATCTTAATATTGCATCCTGTTTCACAAAAAAAAAAAGGGCATAATGAACTCCAATCAAAATTTTTCAAACAACATGTAACCATCTCGAACTAATTATAGAGAATTCCACAACACTCATCAACTTATAATAAGTAACTTATGTCCATCGTTTCAAAGGAAAAAGAAGTAAATGAATTAATAGGAATTTAAATAGAATTTCTTAAGATATATGAATTCATGTAGGATTCTTAGATTTGGATGCGACAATTGATAGATAATTTCATCTTCTTTAATTAAACTATGTCATTCATAGGAAGCCTGCAACAGCCACCACTACAACCACCACAAGAATTGCCGCTTCAGCCCTGGACAATGTCAAACCTATAATTATTGCTTCCCCACTGGCGCACCAAGTCTTTTCCATACTACCAAGCACTCGGTGACCACAAACCAGACACTGTAAATGGCCGCCGATCACCACCGCCACTGCGTCAGATGTCACCAACAACAACTCCACCATTAATGTCTATGCTCTAAACCCAAGCGGTAGGATTCACCAATGCTTACAAGACTTATCCCACTATTGTTAATAAGAATTTTAATTTCTTCAAAAATAATTGAAGTTCAATTTTCTTTGACCTATCTAACTACGACCTTACCACAATTTTATTATAAATAGTGTAACCAGCACAATATTAATTAACGGGTAATTAGCATGTTTCGTCTCTATCTTTTAGGTCTACTGCGCAAATCGTTCCTATCATTTGAACTTTGACATTTGGGTCCTTAAATCACTCATTCTTTGCGAAAATCGTCCATACCGTCCAAATTTGTCAATTTTTGTCGTTAAATCAGCGCATACAGTGCACTCTCTCAATTTTTGAAGGGCAATTTTGTCAAATCATAAATTCTATTGTTCTCCTTCCATTACGACCAAGAAGACCACACTTCCAGCCACTATCTTAGGGCCAGCACCAGTAGCGCCACCAGCAGAGGAACCATCTTCATCCATGCCTCCAGCCATGTTCGGACATGTACATCCTTAATACATCTTAGCAATGATTGGGTTGCAAATGCTCTCTAGCTCTTTGATTTTGTCTTCAAATTCATCTGCCTCTGCAAGTTGGTTTCCTTCCAGCCATTGCATAGCTGACTTGATGTTATCTTCAATTTTCTTCTTGTCAGTGTCTGAAAGCTTCGAGGCGATCTTGTCATCCTTGATGGTATTCCTCATATTGTAGGCATAGTTTTCCAAGGCGTTTTTGGCCTCGACCTTCTTTTTATGCTCTTCATCTTTAGACTTGTATTTTTCAGCTTCTTGTACCATTTTTTCAATCTCTTCCTTTGACAATCTTCCCTTATCGTTGGTAATGGTAATCTTGTTCTTCTGACCAGTTGTCTTGTCCTCGACTGTAACATTCAAGATGCCATTCGCGTCAATGTCAAAGAAAACATTAATCTGAGGAACGTCCCGAGGTAATGGTGGTATTCCACTGAGCTCAAATTTCCCAAGCAAATTGTTGTCTTTGCATATGTTTGGTAGTGCTGAAATTATATTTTAAGTACTTATATTATAAGCTGTAGGTGAATGTGTGGATAAAAATGGGTTGTAAGTTGTGGGTGTTATGAAATGTGTGGATAAAAAACATGTTTGACCAGCTGAAATTATAATTTAAGCAGTGGCAAACATGTGCTTTGGTTCTTGCTTTTTCACTCTCATACACTTGTATCAACACACCAGGCTGATTATCGGAATAAGTAGAGAACACTTGCTCATTAGGAAGAGTAGTATTCCTTAGAATGAGTACAATCATGACACCTCTAGCAGTCTCCAAACCGAGGGACAGTGAGGTAATATCCAAGAGGAGAAGGTCTTTTACCTTCTCATTTCCTTCAACACCCATAATTGCTACTGTTACCCTACCACTACCACCAAGAATCTTTTCATGTTGCCACAGGCAAAAAGGCACATCCCTAGCAGGCTATTGGTGTAGGTCTGGAGCCACCGGTGGCTAAATCCCTAAAGTGCTCTTTTTGGACGTTGGGCAAGAGCTGTTAATGGCAAGACAACAACTGCATCACTACCAACAGCCACCACCTGAGGGCCTTTCTCACTAGCTTCAGTCACTTCCTCATTATCTACAGCAAAGGCCGCCATCAGTCACTTCCTCATTATCTAAGAATGAACCAGTTAGGAGATAGTGGCTGGACGTGTGGGTTTCTTGGTGGTAGTGGTGGAGGAACAGTAGAATTTATGATTTGAAAAAATTGCCTTTCAAAAATTGAGAGAGTGTATTGTACGCGTTGATTTAACGGCAAAAATTGACAAATTTGTACGGTAATGACGATTTGCGCAAAGAATTGGTGGTTTAAGGACCCAAATGCCAAAGTTCAAATGATATGGATGATTTGAGCAATAGACCTAAAGGATATAGACGAAACGTGCTAATTACTCTTAATTAACACATGCAAATATATATATACCACTTATATTGTTAACGGACGACTTTCGATTATACAACACCCGAAAGTCAATTTTTCGTTAAAAATTCAATTATTACATTGATTTTAATTAATATAAAAAAATCATTGTCACCCTGCGGCCCTGCTTGGGAGTTTTGAGGTACCGGTCATTGGGATTTTTTAAAGTACCAATTTTCAACGTTTATGAAAATTCGATTTTTAATGGTTTTAAATAGCGATTTTTAAAACAGTGTTTTTACATGCAATCTTTTAAATGGTAGCTCCCAGATATTTAATAGAGATTTTTATGCATTTAATCGTTAAAAAAAAAAAATTCGTTGAAACAATTTATACAAAAAATAATAAATTTATTTTTTCTTGCCTAACCCTAAATTGCAATTTCAAGTTGGGGGTTGGAAAATCGGAGGGAAACAGTGACCTAAAACGAGGTAATTAAAGTTATTAAATGTGCCATACATAGATAGTAATATGTATCTGAAAAACATGATATATAAAACAAGAAGCTTATTGGCTGGAATTTACTTTGAATATTTTATTAATTAATATATATAATCCATTTAGGATTTCTAATTAATTGCAAATACCTATAAAAACTTCGTATATATAAAAATAGAAGCTTATTGGAATCCACTTAGAATTCTTAATTAATTGCAAATACCTGTAAAAACTTCCTATATATAAACCCTTAATGTTGATTAAGTACTCCTCACTATAATTCTTCATCACTCTCCCCTTTCCACCCCAAATTCCACATATAAAACACACAGTGAAATCACTAAATTCATCAATGTCGGGGATTCATAACTTCGACTTTGAGACTCATTGTTCTGAGTTAAGCGCGAAAAAAAAACGCGAACTAACAGATGATGAGTATGCAGCACTTACCCTCATGATGCTCTCTTGCGATGACAAGAAACCAGTGGAACCCTTTTCTCCTGCCATTACTGCTTCTCCGCTGGCCAAGAAATTATCGCACACTTGTAACAAGTGTGGCAGGTCTTTTTCCACTGGCCAGGCTTTGGGTGGCCACAAAACCAGCCACCTTAAACGACTGCCGATCCTGGCCAAGAAAAGCAACGCGAACACTTCCGAGAGCGGCGCTTCCACACATGCTTGAGAAGGCCACATGCCGTTCCCCAACGACTTTGACTTGAACCTGCCCGCCGCACCGGAGATTGACGTTCAGGTTTTTGGTGAACAGAATGCAGAAAATCATATTCCTTGCAAGAAACATCGTTTGGATGAATGAATTGTATTATAGAAAACTGATGATCGTTTATTTATGTTTTTGATCTATTTTGTTTGATATCGTTTTTATTGTTGAATTGTTCTTTTATTTAATTTGTTATGCTATTTAATTGTAGTTTCTGGATGTTTATTTGAGGCAATTATAAATATATAATATTTAGTAAGTAGAGTCTTTTTATTATTAAAATAATCAAAATATTGAAAATACGGATTCTATTTGAATTTTCTTATGAATCAATGTCACTTAATTACGACCTAAACAAGTGTTTGACACTTGTTGAGCAATGTAGAATCACTCAATTAGATATCTTTAAATCCATAGTTTCATTTATATCGTTTTATATTGACTAGAAATCTTTAATCTTAGTGCATGTTTGGGAAATAATAAACTTAATTTTAATTTATTTTTTCTTCTTTAATACAATCCAACATCCATTTTGGTAATACCATTCCAATAGTTGAGATTTAATTGGTGTAAATGTTATTTTAAAGTATTCATATTATTGTAAGTTTATCTTAGAAGTCTCCACCTTGTTATAAAATATGGTAATGTCATGGGGTTGGGTTTAAAAAAATTTATTAACCACGATTCATGAGTAATTGATTTAAACGGGTTGGAAAATATGGTTTGCAATTTGCTCTCTCTCACTCTCTCAATCTTGCCCGAGCTGCTCTTAGAGAATTGAAGGGAAAAGCAGTGTTGTTAATTTTTTTCACTCCCATCACCGACTAGGTAATTGTCTCATTCTCTCATTCGTTTCTCTCCACCCTTTCTCTACTCGGACTCCTTAAAAAGCAGTGTCTTTGTGATTGTGAAATTGAAAATTTCTTTGTATTGGAGATTTTAGTGCAGTAGGAACTTCACTATTCTCATGTAGTTTCTCATTGTTAATTGATGCCTATAATGAATATTTGCCAACCAACAGGGACCATTTGTCTCAATCTATCACAATAACCCTTGGCCGAATAGGATGCAGTCACTTGATACATCCAACATCGGTACGTATGACAAATAATTTTATACTCCATCCAATGTTATATAGAAAATGCAACACTCATCACCTTGTCAATGTCTTCCAAAGGATTTCTACTAGTAATTAATAAGAATTTTAATTTCTTTAATTGAAGTTCAATTTGCTTTGACCCATCTAGCTATGACCTTACCACAACTTTAGTATAAATCGTGTACCAACACAACATTTAATACCTGTTAATACTTAATTATCTATATACGTAAAAAAAAAAAAAAAAAAACAGTGGTTATGCATCTAATTGTAAAACAAAAAAAAAAATTTGTTGAAACAATTTATACACAAATAAAAATAAATTTTTTTCCTTGCCTAACCCTAAAGTGCAATTTCATGTTGGGGTGGGGGGGACGGTGAACTAAAACGAGGTAATTAAAATTATTAAATGTGCAAAAATGGACCATATATTACAAATATGGTAATATTTATCCGTACGAAAAACAAGAAGCTTATTGGTTGGAAATTTGCTTTGATTTTATTAATAAACTTTTAATCTACTTAGGATTCCTAACTAAATTCAAATACTCGTAAAAACTTCATATATATATATCAACCCCATAACATTCATTCAATACTCCCTCACTATAATTCCCCATCTCTCTCCCCTTTTAAATCCTTTCCATCCCAAATTCCACACATTATTTCTCACATTACACACATTGAAATCACTACATTCACCAATGTCGAACTTCGACTTTGAGACTCATTGTTCTGAGTTAAGCGCGAAAAGAAAACGTAAACTAACAGATGATGAATATGCAGCACTTACACGCATGATGCTCTCTTGCGATCATCGGAGTTCCTACACTAATCCAACCTCCAATCCTCCCACCGCTCAAAACATAGAAGACAAGATTAATCCGGCCACTGCAGTCACTAACATTAGTGAAAGAATCTCCCCTTTAGCCTCCAGCGATGATAATATTTCCACCGCCACAATCGCTGCCACTAGTGAAAGAACCGCCCCTTTAGCCTCCAGCGATGACAAGAAACCGGTGGAACCCTTTTCTCCTGCCATCACTGCTTCTCCGCTGGCCAAGAATGTATGGCACACTTGTAACAAGTGTGGCAAGTCTTTTTCCACTGGCCAGGCTTTGGGTGGTCACAGAACCAGCCACCGTAACCCTAGCGGTAGGATTCACCAATGTTTCACCTGCAACAAGATTTTTACCACTGGCCAGGCTTTGGGTGGCCACAAAACCAGCCACCGTGACCGCAGCAAGAAGGGCAGCGCGATCAATTCCGAGGGCAGCGACTCCAGCCACTGCAACAGCAATGGCCGCACCCCCCACGACTTCGACTTGAACCTGCCCGCCGCACCGGAGATTGACGTTCAGGTTCTTGGTGAACAGAATGTAGAAAATCATATTCCTTGCAAGAAACAGCGTTTGGATGAATGAATTGTATTATAGAAAACTGATGATCCAGAATTTTATGTATTTTCTTTAGAAAACTATTCTTGGGGATCAATTATTGTATTCATTTATCAAACCAAAATTTAGATATATACAACACGCAGTTTATATTTTGATATCGTTTTTATAATAGAATTGTTTTTTTTATTGTTTGGAATTGTTAATGTGTTATGCTCCTTAATTGTAGTTTCTGTATGTTAATTTGAGACGATTATAAATATTTAATATTTAGTATTTTTATGTACATACTCAAAATAATGAAAATATGGGTCTCATTTAAATTTTCTTATCGGCTTTTGTCACTTAATTGCTATCTAAACTACGGGTTTAACACTAGCTAGTTGTGCAAGATAGCATTACTCAAGTTAAATATCTTTGAATGCATAGTTTCGTTTTAAATAATTTTACATTAACTAGAAATTTTTTAATCTTAGTGCATGTTTGAGAAATAATGAGCATAATTTTAATTTATTTTTTCTTCAATAGCCCAACATCCATTATATGCTCCACCAAACATATTTGGGTGGAATTGTTAATTTTTATGCTATTTAATTGTAGTTTTCAGATCTTAATTTTAGACAATTATAAATATATAATATTTAGTAAGTGAGTTTTTTATGTAAATAAAATATTGAAAATATGGGTCCTATTTAAATTGAGCATGTTCGGTAGAGTTTTTTTTCTCTAAAAAATCTATTTTTTGCCTACAATTTTTGACTTTTCAACCATTTTTACACTACAAAAAAGTCAAAAAGTAAAAAAGTAACAAAAAAAACCCATTTTTTCTAAAAAAAAAAAAACTATACCGAACAAGCTCTTAAATTTTCTTATCAATTGATGTCACTTAATTACGATCTAAACGAAGGTTTAACACTTGTTGTGGTATGTAGCATCACTCAAATCTTTGCATGCGTAGTTTCATTTAAAAGGTTTTACGTTGACTATAAATTTTTATAAATCTTAGTGCATGTTTGGGAGATGATAAGCATAATTTTAATTTATTTTTTATTCTTCAATATAGTCCAACATCCAATTTGGCGATACTATTCCAATAATTGAGATTTAATTGGTGTAAATGTTTTTTTAAAATATTTATGTTATTGTAAGTTTCTCTGGTAATTCTTCACCATGTTAAAATATGGTAATGTCATGGGGTTGGATTTAAAAAAAATTATTAATCACGATTCACGAGTAATTAAGTTTAGCATGTGTTTTTATTTTATTTTGTATAAACGAATGAGTAAGATCGTATTGATCTAACATCGAAGTTATTAGTTTGAAAACATTATATATTGAAAGCACCCTAACTTATGAAGAATAAAAATTTAAGTACAAAATTATTTGTACACCACGGGCAACAGTAGCCCATAGGGGACGGTAAGGGTCCCAAGAAAGGAGTTGATTCAACTTTGGCCAATGGTTAGAGCGACCCATATAAGGAAATGATGTCCGATTTAAGTACGGCCAAGAGCAACAGTAGCCTATATTGGGACGGTAAGGGTTCCAAGAGTTGATCAACTATGGTCAAAGACAAAAGTAGCCCATAGAAAGACGGTAAGGGTCTTAAAAAGTTTGGCCATCGTGCTTATGCACAAAGAATGTTTATTTGAGCACTCAGTATACAAATATTACTTAGGGAAGGGTCCTAAGAAAGATAAAAGATACATCTATATGCAACATCACACATGTACCGTATTTTACTCGTTGAATGTCACCATTCATAGTCGTTTTATGACTCTTGTAGGAAATGGATCAAGAAATCTATGAAGTCATGGGACAAAGGTGGGAAGTAGCTTTGGATGGCTAAGAATACCATTTGATCACCAAGATAGATGTATGGTCTTCATATGAAGTCACTTACCTTGTTGTGAGCGTATTTGACTATTGGACTATGGAATATCTCACGACTCGTTTTTATAAAATGTAATAACTTAAATGAACTCGTCTTTCAATCCAAGTACTTTCCATTTTATAAAGTATCTAGTAGCACTCTTTAAATGGGCTCAAGATATATGGATCATTCTTGAGACATAACGATTTGTCATGAGCCATTTTGAGACGTAGTTGTAAGTGAGGTATTTTCCATCCTTCTTTAAGCATCTATTATGTAGTAACTTGCGATGTTGGAGGAAGAATAGATCAAAAGACGAGATTCACATGTTTTACTCTTCCGCTATGCTTAAAATATCTTGCTTTCTTTCATGGCTTTTCATTTTATTAAATATACATACTTTCACACAACAAATATAAAACGAATCCGGAGCAAAAAGAGAAAGAGTGATCTCTAGATCCTATCTAAGATTAGTTTCTAACTACTTTCCGCAAAAGAAGATGAAGAAAACATGTTTCAATCCAGTTTTTAATCAAACCAAAGAGCTGAACTGCTTTCTACGTAAAATGGGTACTAGTACCCTCAAATATGGGAACCATTACCATACTGGGCAGAATACAAAAAAAAAAAAAAAAAAAAATTTAGATAGAATTTTGAGGACGCCACAAATTAATTGTATTACAGAAAAATGATCCAGAATTTTTTATATTTTCTTTAGAAAATATTCTTGGGGATCAATTAATGTATCCATTTAATCAAATAAAAATTAAGATATATTGATATTTCATAATTTTATTTTTATTTATGATTTTGATCTATTTTGGGATCGTTTTATTGTTTGGAATTGTTAATTTGTTATGCTATTTAATTGTTGTTTTTAGATGTTAATTTGAGACTACTATGAATATATAGTAGTAAGTATAGTATTTTATGCAAATATTCAAAATATTGAAAATATGGGTACCAATTAAATTTTCTAATCAATTGAGGTCATTTAATTATGACGTAGACGAGTGTTTAATACTAATTGAGCTATGTAGCATTACTCAATTAGATATCTTTGCATGCATAGTTTTATTTAGACAGTTTTACATTGACTATAAATTTTTAATCTCAATGCATGTTTGGAGATAATAAGCACAATTTAAATTTATTTTTTTCTTCGTGGATACAGTCCAAATAGCATTCCAACATTGCATTCCAACATTTGAGATTCAATTGATGTAAATGTTTGGTTTCTCTGAGAAATATTCACCATGTTAAAATATTTTTGAATTTTCAAATCTGAAATTTCGCGATGGGTCACAATACCCAAAGAATATGGGTATCAATATTCTCCCTGAACAAAAACTGTTTGAAATTTTCTAAATTTAAAAAGGAAGAATCCTGCATTAATTTCTTTAACATGTTAGCGTTTGAAAATGATGAATCGAATTTTTTGAAAATGATGAATTTGAATCTCCCGATATTTTCTGAAGAGAAAGATCCAATCGAAAGTGATATGTGAATCTTCCATGCTACGGGAAAGTGCTGGATATTGGTGGGACATGTTGACAAGTATGGAAGAGACAACATGCATGACTTGGGAAAGGTTCTGCGAAATATTTAGAAACGAATATTTCTCCTGTTCTACTAGAAACTAAAAGCTAAACTAATTTATCTAGATACGACAAGGATTAATGACAGTATCGAAATACATAAGGAAGTTGGAGAATCTATCATGTTTCGCCGCTCACATGGTCAGCATGAATGGATTGAAAGTCGATCGTTTTCTAGACGTGGTGGGTGATGCGGTGATGGATTTAGATTTGGATGATGAAAGTGGTGGTAACACGACATATTACTTGAATGAAACAATATGATACTAGCCGAATTTGGACTGTGAATGAAAATAGCATAAGAAGCGGGGGATGCTTGAGAATTTTTCATCTTTCATATACACTAGAGGGAAATTAGGATAAAACGTCCATACCTATTGAAGTTATTGTGCAAATCATTTATACCTTCTAAATTTTAGCATTTTCACCATTACCTACTCCATTTCTTGCACAAAACATCATTCCATCCAAAAAGCTGCTGTTATCTCACCTGACCAACAAGGCTTATAATACAACTTAAGGGTAAATTAGTCCAACAACAATTTTCACTTGTCCTCTGTTTCAAACTGAAGTATATGAACGGTTGGTCATCATTGTTCTTCTCTTGCATTCAATTCATTCTCTGCCCTCGCACTTAGATTCAATATGTTTTTGATCCATTAATGCATAGTTATTGCTCCACTATGATGTGGGCCCACTAATTCTTGGATTTGTTTTCCATCATTAGTGGTTCTTTCAGCTGTGTTCACAATTTTCAATGCCTGTTACAGTGTTTGCTTGGCATTTAATATTCAAATTCTGTCCAAATATTTTAATTCCAGACTGATTCTGCTTTGTCGGCCACTAATTTTTGGTTGTGGAACCTTGAATTTCAGTTTTTTATCATGGGTAAAAAGCAAAAAGGACTGGCTGTCTGAAACAAAAATGGGTTCGCAAATTTGATCCGCGAAATGGATAAAGGTAGTTCCATGTCCGGCAAAAGTGCAGTCGCGACTTCAGGAAAGGGAGCTGGGTCTCTGTCTTCTTTATTGGAGGTATTCGTCTTCTTTTGGATTTAAGGACCTAATCTGTCCCAAACTCATTCTCGGCCTTCTATAATTGAAAATGTAATGAAGCAAAGATAGGAGATTCGAACTCACCAACCGTGGCAAAACTTCCAGACAAAGGTGCGTCCATTCATATACTTCAGTTTGAAACAGAGGACAAGTGAAAAATGTTGTTGGAATAATTTACCCTTAATTAGTTGTATTACAAGTCGTGTTGGTCAGGTGAGATAACGACATCTTTTTGGATGGAATGACGTTTTGTGCAAGAAATTGAGTAGGTGAGGTTGAGAATGCCAAAATTTAGAAGGTATGGATGATTTACACAATGATTTCAATAAGTAGGGACGTTTTGGGCTAATTACCCCAAATTGGAAAAGAATTATCTACATTCTTTACTCTATGCTTTACAATAGTTTTGGCAACTAGAGAAGGCTCGTTATTTAACTCTACATAATCATGCCTATAGAAGGAGAACCGGTTGTGGGCTATAGGGATTTTATTGTAGACCCATGCAGTGCCGAAAATACCCACACGAAGGAAAAGCTAAATGACTTTAGGAAAGCACTTTCGCAATTCTCTTAGCCCAGCATATCTAACCTTATTCTCTTTTAATTAAATTATTATTGAATTATTTTATGTTCTACAAATTTTGTTTAAGTTTATTACGCAGATCACTAATTTTCCATAACATAATCAGCAATTTATAGACTGTTTCTTTTTTTTGCCTTTTAGTACAAAATTTAAACCTTAAACCAATTTTAAACGTTTCTTTCAAATACTTAAGTAACCACTCTAAAGTTTCCCAATGAATAGCACCTGAATTTGACATTAATTTGCTAAGTGTATTGACTGCATGGGCTAAAGTCTTGCCTAGTCCAAATCATAGTATACATTACACATGTATAAAGTACTTTACTCATATATTCTTGCTTCACATATCTTAATATTGCATCCTGTTTCACAAAAAAAAAAAAGGGCATAATGAACTCCAATCAAAATTTTTCAAACAACATGTAACCATCTCGAACTAATTATAGAGAATTCCACAACACTCATCAACTTATAATAAGTAACTTATGTCCATCGTTTCAAAGGAAAAAGAAGTAAATGAATTAATAGGAATTTAAATAGAATTTCTTAAGATATATGAATTCATGTAGGATTCTTAGATTTGGATGCGACAATTGATAGATAATTTCATCTTCTTTAATTAAACTATGTCATTCATAGGAAGCCTGCAACAGCCACCACTACAACCACCACAAGAATTGCCGCTTCAGCCCTGGACAATGTCAAACCTATAATTATTGCTTCCCCACTGGCGCACCAAGTCTTTTCCATACTACCAAGCACTCGGTGACCACAAACCAGACACTGTAAATGGCCGCCGATCACCACTGCCACTGCGTCAGATGTCACCAACAACAACTCCACCATTAATGTCTATGCTCTAAACCCAAGCGGTAGGATTCACCAATGCTTACAAGACTTATCCCACTATTGTTAATAAGAATTTTAATTTCTTCAAAAATAATTGAAGTTCAATTTTCTTTGACCTATCTAACTACGACCTTACCACAATTTTATTATAAATAGTGTAACCAGCACAATATTAATTAACGGGTAATTAGCATGTTTCGTCTCTATCTTTTAGGTCTACTGCGCAAATCGTTCCTATCATTTGAACTTTGACATTTGGGTCCTTAAATCACTCATTCTTTGCGAAAATCGTCCATACCGTCCAAATTTGTCAATTTTTGTCGTTAAATCAGCGCATACAGTGCACTCTCTCAATTTTTGAAGGGCAATTTTGTCAAATCATAAATTCTATTGTTCTCCTTCCATTACGACCAAGAAGACCACACTTCCAGCCACTATCTTAGGGCCAGCACCAGTAGCGCCACCAGCAGAGGAACCATCTTCATCCATGCCTCCAGCCATGTTCGGACATGTACATCCTTAATACATCTTAGCAATGATTGGGTTGCAAATGCTCTCTAGCTCTTTGATTTTGTCTTCAAATTCATCTGCCTCTGCAAGTTGGTTTCCTTCCAGCCATTGCATAGCTGACTTGATGTTATCTTCAATTTTCTTCTTGTCAGTGTCTGAAAGCTTCGAGGCGATCTTGTCATCCTTGATGGTATTCCTCATATTGTAGGCATAGTTTTCCAAGGCGTTTTTGGCCTCGACCTTCTTTTTATGCTCTTCATCTTTAGACTTGTATTTTTCAGCTTCTTGTACCATTTTTTCAATCTCTTCCTTTGACAATCTTCCCTTATCGTTGGTAATGGTAATCTTGTTCTTCTGACCAGTTGTCTTGTCCTCGACTGTAACATTCAAGATGCCATTCGCGTCAATGTCAAAGAAAACATTAATCTGAGGAACGTCCCGAGGTAATGGTGGTATTCCACTGAGCTCAAATTTCCCAAGCAAATTGTTGTCTTTGCATATGTTTGGTAGTGCTGAAATTATATTTTAAGTACTTATATTATAAGCTGTAGGTGAATGTGTGGATAAAAATGGGTTGTAAGTTGTGGGTGTTATGAAATGTGTGGATAAAAAACATGTTTGACCAGCTGAAATTATAATTTAAGCAGTGGCAAACATGTGCTTTGGTTCTTGCTTTTTCACTCTCATACACTTGTATCAACACACCAGGCTGATTATCGGAATAAGTAGAGAACACTTGCTCATTAGGAAGAGTAGTATTCCTTAGAATGAGTACAATCATGACACCTCTAGCAGTCTCCAAACCGAGGGACAGTGAGGTAATATCCAAGAGGAGAAGGTCTTTTACCTTCTCATTTCCTTCAACACCCATAATTGCTACTGTTACCCTACCACTACCACCAAGAATCTTTTCATGTTGCCACAGGCAAAAAGGCACATCCCTAGCAGGCTATTGGTGTAGGTCTGGAGCCACCGGTGGCTAAATCCCTAAAGTGCTCTTTTTGGACGTTGGGCAAGAGCTGTTAATGGCAAGACAACAACTGCATCACTACCAACAGCCACCACCTGAGGGCCTTTCTCACTAGCTTCAGTCACTTCCTCATTATCTACAGCAAAGGCCGCCATCAGTCACTTCCTCATTATCTAAGAATGAACCAGTTAGGAGATAGTGGCTGGACGTGTGGGTTTCTTGGTGGTAGTGGTGGAGGAACAGTAGAATTTATGATTTGAAAAAATTGCCTTTCAAAAATTGAGAGAGTGTATTGTACGCGTTGATTTAACGGCAAAAATTGACAAATTTGTACGGTAATGACGATTTGCGCAAAGAATTGGTGGTTTAAGGACCCAAATGCCAAAGTTCAAATGATATGGATGATTTGAGCAATAGACCTAAAGGATATAGACGAAACGTGCTAATTACTCTTAATTAACACATGCAAATATATATATACCACTTATATTGTTAACGGACGACTTTCGATTATACAACACCCGAAAGTCAATTTTTCGTTAAAAATTCAATTATTACATTGATTTTAATTAATATAAAAAAATCATTGTCACCCTGCGGCCCTGCTTGGGAGTTTTGAGGTACCGGTCATTGGGATTTTTTAAAGTACCAATTTTCAACGTTTATGAAAATTCGATTTTTAATGGTTTTAAATAGCGATTTTTAAAACAGTGTTTTTACATGCAATCTTTTAAATGGTAGCTCCCAGATATTTAATAGAGATTTTTATGCATTTAATCGTTAAAAAAAAAAAAATTCGTTGAAACAATTTATACAAAAAATAATAAATTTATTTTTTCTTGCCTAACCCTAAATTGCAATTTCAAGTTGGGGGTTGGAAAATCGGAGGGAAACAGTGACCTAAAACGAGGTAATTAAAGTTATTAAATGTGCCATACATAGATAGTAATATGTATCTGAAAAACATGATATATAAAACAAGAAGCTTATTGGCTGGAATTTACTTTGAATATTTTATTAATTAATATATATAATCCATTTAGGATTTCTAATTAATTGCAAATACCTATAAAAACTTCGTATATATAAAAATAGAAGCTTATTGGAATCCACTTAGAATTCTTAATTAATTGCAAATACCTGTAAAAACTTCCTATATATAAACCCTTAATGTTGATTAAGTACTCCTCACTATAATTCTTCATCACTCTCCCCTTTCCACCCCAAATTCCACATATAAAACACACAGTGAAATCACTAAATTCATCAATGTCGGGGATTCATAACTTCGACTTTGAGACTCATTGTTCTGAGTTAAGCGCGAAAAAAAAACGCGAACTAACAGATGATGAGTATGCAGCACTTACCCTCATGATGCTCTCTTGCGATGACAAGAAACCAGTGGAACCCTTTTCTCCTGCCATTACTGCTTCTCCGCTGGCCAAGAAATTATCGCACACTTGTAACAAGTGTGGCAGGTCTTTTTCCACTGGCCAGGCTTTGGGTGGCCACAAAACCAGCCACCTTAAACGACTGCCGATCCTGGCCAAGAAAAGCAACGCGAACACTTCCGAGAGCGGCGCTTCCACACATGCTTGAGAAGGCCACATGCCGTTCCCCAACGACTTTGACTTGAACCTGCCCGCCGCACCGGAGATTGACGTTCAGGTTTTTGGTGAACAGAATGCAGAAAATCATATTCCTTGCAAGAAACATCGTTTGGATGAATGAATTGTATTATAGAAAACTGATGATCGTTTATTTATGTTTTTGATCTATTTTGTTTGATATCGTTTTTATTGTTGAATTGTTCTTTTATTTAATTTGTTATGCTATTTAATTGTAGTTTCTGGATGTTTATTTGAGGCAATTATAAATATATAATATTTAGTAAGTAGAGTCTTTTTATTATTAAAATAATCAAAATATTGAAAATACGGATTCTATTTGAATTTTCTTATGAATCAATGTCACTTAATTACGACCTAAACAAGTGTTTGACACTTGTTGAGCAATGTAGAATCACTCAATTAGATATCTTTAAATCCATAGTTTCATTTATATCGTTTTATATTGACTAGAAATCTTTAATCTTAGTGCATGTTTGGGAAATAATAAACTTAATTTTAATTTATTTTTTCTTCTTTAATACAATCCAACATCCATTTTGGTAATACCATTCCAATAGTTGAGATTTAATTGGTGTAAATGTTATTTTAAAGTATTCATATTATTGTAAGTTTATCTTAGAAGTCTCCACCTTGTTATAAAATATGGTAATGTCATGGGGTTGGGTTTAAAAAAATTTATTAACCACGATTCATGAGTAATTGATTTAAACGGGTTGGAAAATATGGTTTGCAATTTGCTCTCTCTCACTCTCTCAATCTTGCCCGAGCTGCTCTTAGAGAATTGAAGGGAAAAGCAGTGTTGTTAATTTTTTTCACTCCCATCACCGACTAGGTAATTGTCTCATTCTCTCATTCGTTTCTCTCCACCCTTTCTCTACTCGGACTCCTTAAAAAGCAGTGTCTTTGTGATTGTGAAATTGAAAATTTCTTTGTATTGGAGATTTTAGTGCAGTAGGAACTTCACTATTCTCATGTAGTTTCTCATTGTTAATTGATGCCTATAATGAATATTTGCCAACCAACAGGGACCATTTGTCTCAATCTATCACAATAACCCTTGGCCGAATAGGATGCAGTCACTTGATACATCCAACATCGGTACGTATGACAAATAATTTTATACTCCATCCAATGTTATATAGAAAATGCAACACTCATCACCTTGTCAATGTCTTCCAAAGGATTTCTACTAGTAATTAATAAGAATTTTAATTTCTTTAATTGAAGTTCAATTTGCTTTGACCCATCTAGCTATGACCTTACCACAACTTTAGTATAAATCGTGTACCAACACAACATTTAATACCTGTTAATACTTAATTATCTATATACGTAAAAAAAAAAAAAAAAAAACAGTGGTTATGCATCTAATTGTAAAACAAAAAAAAAAATTTGTTGAAACAATTTATACACAAATAAAAATAAATTTTTTTCCTTGCCTAACCCTAAAGTGCAATTTCATGTTGGGGTGGGGGGGACGGTGAACTAAAACGAGGTAATTAAAATTATTAAATGTGCAAAAATGGACCATATATTACAAATATGGTAATATTTATCCGTACGAAAAACAAGAAGCTTATTGGTTGGAAATTTGCTTTGATTTTATTAATAAACTTTTAATCTACTTAGGATTCCTAACTAAATTCAAATACTCGTAAAAACTTCATATATATATATCAACCCCATAACATTCATTCAATACTCCCTCACTATAATTCCCCATCTCTCTCCCCTTTTAAATCCTTTCCATCCCAAATTCCACACATTATTTCTCACATTACACACATTGAAATCACTACATTCACCAATGTCGAACTTCGACTTTGAGACTCATTGTTCTGAGTTAAGCGCGAAAAGAAAACGTAAACTAACAGATGATGAATATGCAGCACTTACACGCATGATGCTCTCTTGCGATCATCGGAGTTCCTACACTAATCCAACCTCCAATCCTCCCACCGCTCAAAACATAGAAGACAAGATTAATCCGGCCACTGCAGTCACTAACATTAGTGAAAGAATCTCCCCTTTAGCCTCCAGCGATGATAATATTTCCACCGCCACAATCGCTGCCACTAGTGAAAGAACCGCCCCTTTAGCCTCCAGCGATGACAAGAAACCGGTGGAACCCTTTTCTCCTGCCATCACTGCTTCTCCGCTGGCCAAGAATGTATGGCACACTTGTAACAAGTGTGGCAAGTCTTTTTCCACTGGCCAGGCTTTGGGTGGTCACAGAACCAGCCACCGTAACCCTAGCGGTAGGATTCACCAATGTTTCACCTGCAACAAGATTTTTACCACTGGCCAGGCTTTGGGTGGCCACAAAACCAGCCACCGTGACCGCAGCAAGAAGGGCAGCGCGATCAATTCCGAGGGCAGCGACTCCAGCCACTGCAACAGCAATGGCCGCACCCCCCACGACTTCGACTTGAACCTGCCCGCCGCACCGGAGATTGACGTTCAGGTTCTTGGTGAACAGAATGTAGAAAATCATATTCCTTGCAAGAAACAGCGTTTGGATGAATGAATTGTATTATAGAAAACTGATGATCCAGAATTTTATGTATTTTCTTTAGAAAACTATTCTTGGGGATCAATTATTGTATTCATTTATCAAACCAAAATTTAGATATATACAACACGCAGTTTATATTTTGATATCGTTTTTATAATAGAATTGTTTTTTTTATTGTTTGGAATTGTTAATGTGTTATGCTCCTTAATTGTAGTTTCTGTATGTTAATTTGAGACGATTATAAATATTTAATATTTAGTATTTTTATGTACATACTCAAAATAATGAAAATATGGGTCTCATTTAAATTTTCTTATCGGCTTTTGTCACTTAATTGCTATCTAAACTACGGGTTTAACACTAGCTAGTTGTGCAAGATAGCATTACTCAAGTTAAATATCTTTGAATGCATAGTTTCGTTTTAAATAATTTTACATTAACTAGAAATTTTTTAATCTTAGTGCATGTTTGAGAAATAATGAGCATAATTTTAATTTATTTTTTCTTCAATAGCCCAACATCCATTATATGCTCCACCAAACATATTTGGGTGGAATTGTTAATTTTTATGCTATTTAATTGTAGTTTTCAGATCTTAATTTTAGACAATTATAAATATATAATATTTAGTAAGTGAGTTTTTTATGTAAATAAAATATTGAAAATATGGGTCCTATTTAAATTGAGCATGTTCGGTAGAGTTTTTTTTCTCTAAAAAATCTATTTTTTGCCTACAATTTTTGACTTTTCAACCATTTTTACACTACAAAAAAGTCAAAAAGTAAAAAAGTAACAAAAAAAACCCATTTTTTCTAAAAAAAAAAAAACTATACCGAACAAGCTCTTAAATTTTCTTATCAATTGATGTCACTTAATTACGATCTAAACGAAGGTTTAACACTTGTTGTGGTATGTAGCATCACTCAAATCTTTGCATGCGTAGTTTCATTTAAAAGGTTTTACGTTGACTATAAATTTTTATAAATCTTAGTGCATGTTTGGGAGATGATAAGCATAATTTTAATTTATTTTTTATTCTTCAATATAGTCCAACATCCAATTTGGCGATACTATTCCAATAATTGAGATTTAATTGGTGTAAATGTTTTTTTAAAGTATTTATGTTATTGTAAGTTTCTCTGGTAATTCTTCACCATGTTAAAATATGGTAATGTCATGGGGTTGGATTTAAAAAAAATTATTAATCACGATTCACGAGTAATTAAGTTTAGCATGTGTTTTTATTTTATTTTGTATAAACGAATGAGTAAGATCGTATTGATCTAACATCGAAGTTATTAGTTTGAAAACATTATATATTGAAAGCACCCTAACTTATGAAGAATAAAAATTTAAGTACAAAATTATTTGTACACCACGGGCAACAGTAGCCCATAGGGGACGGTAAGGGTCCCAAGAAAGGAGTTGATTCAACTTTGGCCAATGGTTAGAGCGACCCATATAAGGAAATGATGTCCGATTTAAGTACGGCCAAGAGCAACAGTAGCCTATATTGGGACGGTAAGGGTTCCAAGAGTTGATCAACTATGGTCAAAGACAAAAGTAGCCCATAGAAAGACGGTAAGGGTCTTAAAAAGTTTGGCCATCGTGCTTATGCACAAAGAATGTTTATTTGAGCACTCAGTATACAAATATTACTTAGGGAAGGGTCCTAAGAAAGATAAAAGATACATCTATATGCAACATCACACATGTACCGTATTTTACTCGTTGAATGTCACCATTCATAGTCGTTTTATGACTCTTGTAGGAAATGGATCAAGAAATCTATGAAGTCATGGGACAAAGGTGGGAAGTAGCTTTGGATGGCTAAGAATACCATTTGATCACCAAGATAGATGTATGGTCTTCATATGAAGTCACTTACCTTGTTGTGAGCGTATTTGACTATTGGACTATGGAATATCTCACGACTCGTTTTTATAAAATGTAATAACTTAAATGAACTCGTCTTTCAATCCAAGTACTTTCCATTTTATAAAGTATCTAGTAGCACTCTTTAAATGGGCTCAAGATATATGGATCATTCTTGAGACATAACGATTTGTCATGAGCCATTTTGAGACGTAGTTGTAAGTGAGGTATTTTCCATCCTTCTTTAAGCATCTATTATGTAGTAACTTGCGATGTTGGAGGAAGAATAGATCAAAAGACGAGATTCACATGTTTTACTCTTCCGCTATGCTTAAAATATCTTGCTTTCTTTCATGGCTTTTCATTTTATTAAATATACATACTTTCACACAACAAATATAAAACGAATCCGGAGCAAAAAGAGAAAGAGTGATCTCTAGATCCTATCTAAGATTAGTTTCTAACTACTTTCCGCAAAAGAAGATGAAGAAAACATGTTTCAATCCAGTTTTTAATCAAACCAAAGAGCTGAACTGCTTTCTACGTAAAATGGGTACTAGTACCCTCAAATATGGGAACCATTACCATACTGGGCAGAATACAAAAAAAAAAAAAAAAAAAAATTTAGATAGAATTTTGAGGACGCCACAAATTAATTGTATTACAGAAAAATGATCCAGAATTTTTTTATATTTTCTTTAGAAAATATTCTTGGGGATCAATTAATGTATCCATTTAATCAAATAAAAATTAAGATATATTGATATTTCATAATTTTATTTTTATTTATGATTTTGATCTATTTTGGGATCGTTTTATTGTTTGGAATTGTTAATTTGTTATGCTATTTAATTGTTGTTTTTAGATGTTAATTTGAGACTACTATGAATATATAGTAGTAAGTATAGTATTTTATGCAAATATTCAAAATATTGAAAATATGGGTACCAATTAAATTTTCTAATCAATTGAGGTCATTTAATTATGACGTAGACGAGTGTTTAATACTAATTGAGCTATGTAGCATTACTCAATTAGATATCTTTGCATGCATAGTTTTATTTAGACAGTTTTACATTGACTATAAATTTTTAATCTCAATGCATGTTTGGAGATAATAAGCACAATTTAAATTTATTTTTTTCTTCGTGGATACAGTCCAAATAGCATTCCAACATTGCATTCCAACATTTGAGATTCAATTGATGTAAATGTTTGGTTTCTCTGAGAAATATTCACCATGTTAAAATATTTTTGAATTTTCAAATCTGAAATTTCGCGATGGGTCACAATACCCAAAGAATATGGGTATCAATATTCTCCCTGAACAAAAACTGTTTGAAATTTTCTAAATTTAAAAAGGAAGAATCCTGCATTAATTTCTTTAACATGTTAGCGTTTGAAAATGATGAATCGAATTTTTTGAAAATGATGAATTTGAATCTCCCGATATTTTCTGAAGAGAAAGATCCAATCAAAAGTGATATGTGAATCTTCCATGCTACGGGAAAGTGCTGGATATTGGTGGGACATGTTGACAAGTATGGAAGAGACAACATGCATGACTTGGGAAAGGTTCTGCGAAATATTTAGAAACGAATATTTCTCCTGTTCTACTAGAAACTAAAAGCTAAACTAATTTATCTAGATACGACAAGGATTAATGACAGTATCGAAATACATAAGGAAGTTGGAGAATCTATCATGTTTCGCCGCTCACATGGTCAGCATGAATGGATTGAAAGTCGATCGTTTTCTAGACGTGGTGGGTGATGCGGTGATGGATTTAGATTTGGATGATGAAAGTGGTGGTAACACGACATATTACTTGAATGAAACAATATGATACTAGCCGAATTTGGACTGTGAATGAAAATAGCATAAGAAGCGGGGGATGCTTGAGAATTTTTCATCTTTCATATACACTAGAGGGAAATTAGGATAAAACGTCCATACCTATTGAAGTTATTGTGCAAATCATTTATACCTTCTAAATTTTAGCATTTTCACCATTACCTACTCCATTTCTTGCACAAAACATCATTCCATCCAAAAAGCTGCTGTTATCTCACCTGACCAACAAGGCTTATAATACAACTTAAGGGTAAATTAGTCCAACAACAATTTTCACTTGTCCTCTGTTTCAAACTGAAGTATATGAACGGTTGGTCATCATTGTTCTTCTCTTGCATTCAATTCATTCTCTGCCCTCGCACTTAGATTCAATATGTTTTTGATCCATTAATGCATAGTTATTGCTCCACTATGATGTGGGCCCACTAATTCTTGGATTTGTTTTCCATCATTAGTGGTTCTTTCAGCTGTGTTCACAATTTTCAATGCCTGTTACAGTGTTTGCTTGGCATTTAATATTCAAATTCTGTCCAAATATTTTAATTCCAGACTGATTCTGCTTTGTCGGCCACTAATTTTTGGTTGTGGAACCTTGAATTTCAGTTTTTTATCATGGGTAAAAAGCAAAAAGGACTGGCTGTCTGAAACAAAAATGGGTTCGCAAATTTGATCCGCGAAATGGATAAAGGTAGTTCCATGTCCGGCAAAAGTGCAGTCGCGACTTCAGGAAAGGGAGCTGGGTCTCTGTCTTCTTTATTGGAGGTATTCGTCTTCTTTTGGATTTAAGGACCTAATCTGTCCCAAACTCATTCTCGGCCTTCTATAATTGAAAATGTAATGAAGCAAAGATAGGAGATTCGAACTCACCAACCGTGGCAAAACTTCCAGACAAAGGTGCGTCCATTCATATACTTCAGTTTGAAACAGAGGACAAGTGAAAAATGTTGTTGGAATAATTTACCCTTAATTAGTTGTATTACAAGTCGTGTTGGTCAGGTGAGATAACGACATCTTTTTGGATGGAATGACGTTTTGTGCAAGAAATGGAGTAGGTGAGGTTGAGAATGCCAAAATTTAGAAGGTATGGATGATTTACACAATGATTTCAATAAGTAGGGACGTTTTGGGCTAATTACCCCAAATTGGAAAAGAATTATCTACATTCTTTACTCTATGCTTTACAATAGTTTTGGCAACTAGAGAAGGCTCGTTATTTAACTCTACATAATCATGCCTATAGAAGGAGAACCGGTTGTGGGCTATAGGGATTTTATTGTAGACCCATGCAGTGCCGAAAATACCCACACGAAGGAAAAGCTAAATGACTTTAGGAAAGCACTTTCGCAATTCTCTTAGCCCAGCATATCTAACCTTATTCTCTTTTAATTAAATTATTATTGAATTATTTTATGTTCTACAAATTTTGTTTAAGTTTATTACGCAGATCACTAATTTTCCATAACATAATCAGCAATTTATAGACTGTTTCTTTTTTTTGCCTTTTAGTACAAAATTTAAACCTTAAACCAATTTTAAACGTTTCTTTCAAATACTTAAGTAACCACTCTAAAGTTTCCCAATGAATAGCACCTGAATTTGACATTAATTTGCTAAGTGTATTGACTGCATGGGCTAAAGTCTTGCCTAGTCCAAATCATAGTATACATTACACATGTATAAAGTACTTTACTCATATATTCTTGCTTCACATATCTTAATATTGCATCCTGTTTCACAAAAAAAAAAAGGGCATAATGAACTCCAATCAAAATTTTTCAAACAACATGTAACCATCTCGAACTAATTATAGAGAATTCCACAACACTCATCAACTTATAATAAGTAACTTATGTCCATCGTTTCAAAGGAAAAAGAAGTAAATGAATTAATAGGAATTTAAATAGAATTTCTTAAGATATATGAATTCATGTAGGATTCTTAGATTTGGATGCGACAATTGATAGATAATTTCATCTTCTTTAATTTAACTATGTCATTCATAGGAAGCCTGCAACAGCCACCACTACAACCACCACAAGAATTGCCGCTTCAGCCCTGGACAATGTCAAACCTATAATTACTGCTTCCCCACTGGCGCACCAAGTCTTTTCCATACTACCAAGCACTCGGTGACCACAAACCAGACACTGTAAATGGCCGCCGATCACCACCGCCACTGCGTCAGATGTCACCAACAACAACTCCACCATTAATGTCTATGCTCTAAACCCAAGCGGTAGGATTCACCAATGCTTACAAGACTTATCCCACTATTGTTAATAAGAATTTTAATTTCTTCAAAAATAATTGAAGTTCAATTTTCTTTGACCTATCTAACTACGACCTTACCACAATTTTATTATAAATAGTGTAACCAGCACAATATTAATTAACGGGTAATTAGCATGTTTCGTCTCTATCTTTTAGGTCTACTGCGCAAATCGTTCCTATCATTTGAACTTTGACATTTGGGTCCTTAAATCACTCATTCTTTGCGAAAATCGTCCATACCGTCCAAATTTGTCAATTTTTGTCGTTAAATCAGCGCATACAGTGCACTCTCTCAATTTTTGAAGGGCAATTTTGTCAAATCATAAATTCTATTGTTCTCCTTCCATTACGACCAAGAAGACCACACTTCCAGCCACTATCTTAGGGCCAGCACCAGTAGCGCCACCAGCAGAGGAACCATCTTCATCCATGCCTCCAGCCATGTTCGGACATGTACATCCTTAATACATCTTAGCAATGATTGGGTTGCAAATGCTCTCTAGCTCTTTGATTTTGTCTTCAAATTCATCTGCCTCTGCAAGTTGGTTTCCTTCCAGCCATTGCATAGCTGACTTGATGTTATCTTCAATTTTCTTCTTGTCAGTGTCTGAAAGCTTCGAGGCGATCTTGTCATCCTTGATGGTATTCCTCATATTGTAGGCATAGTTTTCCAAGGCGTTTTTGGCCTCGACCTTCTTTTTATGCTCTTCATCTTTAGACTTGTATTTTTCAGCTTCTTGTACCATTTTTTCAATCTCTTCCTTTGACAATCTTCCCTTATCGTTGGTAATGGTAATCTTGTTCTTCTGACCAGTTGTCTTGTCCTCGACTGTAACATTCAAGATGCCATTCGCGTCAATGTCAAAGAAAACATTAATCTGAGGAACGTCCCGAGGTAATGGTGGTATTCCACTGAGCTCAAATTTCCCAAGCAAATTGTTGTCTTTGCATATGTTTGGTAGTGCTGAAATTATATTTTAAGTACTTATATTATAAGCTGTAGGTGAATGTGTGGATAAAAATGGGTTGTAAGTTGTGGGTGTTATGAAATGTGTGGATAAAAAACATGTTTGACCAGCTGAAATTATAATTTAAGCAGTGGCAAACATGTGCTTTGGTTCTTGCTTTTTCACTCTCATACACTTGTATCAACACACCAGGCTGATTATCGGAATAAGTAGAGAACACTTGCTCATTAGGAAGAGTAGTATTCCTTAGAATGAGTACAATCATGACACCTCTAGCAGTCTCCAAACCGAGGGACAGTGAGGTAATATCCAAGAGGAGAAGGTCTTTTACCTTCTCATTTCCTTCAACACCCATAATTGCTACTGTTACCCTACCACTACCACCAAGAATCTTTTCATGTTGCCACAGGCAAAAAGGCACATCCCTAGCAGGCTATTGGTGTAGGTCTGGAGCCACCGGTGGCTAAATCCCTAAAGTGCTCTTTTTGGACGTTGGGCAAGAGCTGTTAATGGCAAGACAACAACTGCATCACTACCAACAGCCACCACCTGAGGGCCTTTCTCACTAGCTTCAGTCACTTCCTCATTATCTACAGCAAAGGCCGCCATCAGTCACTTCCTCATTATCTAAGAATGAACCAGTTAGGAGATAGTGGCTGGACGTGTGGGTTTCTTGGTGGTAGTGGTGGAGGAACAGTAGAATTTATGATTTGAAAAAATTGCCTTTCAAAAATTGAGAGAGTGTATTGTACGCGTTGATTTAACGGCAAAAATTGACAAATTTGTACGGTAATGACGATTTGCGCAAAGAATTGGTGGTTTAAGGACCCAAATGCCAAAGTTCAAATGATATGGACGATTTGAGCAATAGACCTAAAGGATATAGACGAAACGTGCTAATTACTCTTAATTAACACATGCAAATATATATATACCACTTATATTGTTAACGGACGACTTTCGATTATACAACACCCGAAAGTCAATTTTTCGTTAAAAATTCAATTATTACATTGATTTTAATTAATATAAAAAAATCATTGTCACCCTGCGGCCCTGCTTGGGAGTTTTGAGGTACCGGTCATTGGGATTTTTTAAAGTACCAATTTTCAACGTTTATGAAAATTCGATTTTTAATGGTTTTAAATAGCGATTTTTAAAACAGTGTTTTTACATGCAATCTTTTAAATGGTAGCTCCCAGATATTTAATAGAGATTTTTATGCATTTAATCGTTAAAAAAAAAAAAAAAATTCGTTGAAACAATTTATACAAAAAATAATAAATTTATTTTTTCTTGCCTAACCCTAAATTGCAATTTCAAGTTGGGGGTTGGAAAATCGGAGGGAAACAGTGACCTAAAACGAGGTAATTAAAGTTATTAAATGTGCCATACATAGATAGTAATATGTATCTGAAAAACATGATATATAAAACAAGAAGCTTATTGGCTGGAATTTACTTTGAATATTTTATTAATTAATATATATAATCCATTTAGGATTTCTAATTAATTGCAAATACCTATAAAAACTTCGTATATATAAAAATAGAAGCTTATTGGAATCCACTTAGAATTCTTAATTAATTGCAAATACCTGTAAAAACTTCCTATATATAAACCCTTAATGTTGATTAAGTACTCCTCACTATAATTCTTCATCACTCTCCCCTTTCCACCCCAAATTCCACATATAAAACACACAGTGAAATCACTAAATTCATCAATGTCGGGGATTCATAACTTCGACTTTGAGACTCATTGTTCTGAGTTAAGCGCGAAAAAAAAACGCGAACTAACAGATGATGAGTATGCAGCACTTACCCTCATGATGCTCTCTTGCGATGACAAGAAACCAGTGGAACCCTTTTCTCCTGCCATTACTGCTTCTCCGCTGGCCAAGAAATTATCGCACACTTGTAACAAGTGTGGCAGGTCTTTTTCCACTGGCCAGGCTTTGGGTGGCCACAAAACCAGCCACCTTAAACGACTGCCGATCCTGGCCAAGAAAAGCAACGCGAACACTTCCGAGAGCGGCGCTTCCACACATGCTTGAGAAGGCCACATGCCGTTCCCCAACGACTTTGACTTGAACCTGCCCGCCGCACCGGAGATTGACGTTCAGGTTTTTGGTGAACAGAATGCAGAAAATCATATTCCTTGCAAGAAACATCGTTTGGATGAATGAATTGTATTATAGAAAACTGATGATCGTTTATTTATGTTTTTGATCTATTTTGTTTGATATCGTTTTTATTGTTGAATTGTTCTTTTATTTAATTTGTTATGCTATTTAATTGTGGTTTCTGGATGTTTATTTGAGGCAATTATAAATATATAATATTTAGTAAGTAGAGTCTTTTTATTATTAAAATAATCAAAATATTGAAAATACGGATTCTATTTGAATTTTCTTATGAATCAATGTCACTTAATTACGACCTAAACAAGTGTTTGACACTTGTTGAGCAATGTAGAATCACTCAATTAGATATCTTTAAATCCATAGTTTCATTTATATCGTTTTATATTGACTAGAAATCTTTAATCTTAGTGCATGTTTGGGAAATAATAAACTTAATTTTAATTTATTTTTTCTTCTTTAATACAATCCAACATCCATTTTGGTAATACCATTCCAATAGTTGAGATTTAATTGGTGTAAATGTTATTTTAAAGTATTCATATTATTGTAAGTTTATCTTAGAAGTCTCCACCTTGTTATAAAATATGGTAATGTCATGGGGTTGGGTTTAAAAAAATTTATTAACCACGATTCATGAGTAATTGATTTAAACGGGTTGGAAAATATGGTTTGCAATTTGCTCTCTCTCACTCTCTCAATCTTGCCCGAGCTGCTCTTAGAGAATTGAAGGGAAAAGCAGTGTTGTTAATTTTTTTCACTCCCATCACCGACTAGGTAATTGTCTCATTCTCTCATTCGTTTCTCTCCACCCTTTCTCTACTCGGACTCCTTAAAAAGCAGTGTCTTTGTGATTGTGAAATTGAAAATTTCTTTGTATTGGAGATTTTAGTGCAGTAGGAACTTCACTATTCTCATGTAGTTTCTCATTGTTAATTGATGCCTATAATGAATATTTGCCAACCAACAGGGACCATTTGTCTCAATCTATCACAATAACCCTTGGCCGAATAGGATGCAGTCACTTGATACATCCAACATCGGTACGTATGACAAATAATTTTATACTCCATCCAATGTTATATAGAAAATGCAACACTCATCACCTTGTCAATGTCTTCCAAAGGATTTCTACTAGTAATTAATAAGAATTTTAATTTCTTTAATTGAAGTTCAATTTGCTTTGACCCATCTAGCTATGACCTTACCACAACTTTAGTATAAATCGTGTACCAACACAACATTTAATACCTGTTAATACTTAATTATCTATATACGTAAAAAAAAAAAAAAAAAAAACAGTGGTTATGCATCTAATTGTAAAACAAAAAAAAAAATTTGTTGAAACAATTTATACACAAATAAAAATAAATTTTTTTCCTTGCCTAACCCTAAAGTGCAATTTCATGTTGGGGTGGGGGGGACGGTGAACTAAAACGAGGTAATTAAAATTATTAAATGTGCAAAAATGGACCATATATTACAAATATGGTAATATTTATCCGTACGAAAAACAAGAAGCTTATTGGTTGGAAATTTGCTTTGATTTTATTAATAAACTTTTAATCTACTTAGGATTCCTAACTAAATTCAAATACTCGTAAAAACTTCATATATATATATCAACCCCATAACATTCATTCAATACTCCCTCACTATAATTCCCCATCTCTCTCCCCTTTTAAATCCTTTCCATCCCAAATTCCACACATTATTTCTCACATTACACACATTGAAATCACTACATTCACCAATGTCGAACTTCGACTTTGAGACTCATTGTTCTGAGTTAAGCGCGAAAAGAAAACGTAAACTAACAGATGATGAATATGCAGCACTTACACGCATGATGCTCTCTTGCGATCATCGGAGTTCCTACACTAATCCAACCTCCAATCCTCCCACCGCTCAAAACATAGAAGACAAGATTAATCCGGCCACTGCAGTCACTAACATTAGTGAAAGAATCTCCCCTTTAGCCTCCAGCGATGATAATATTTCCACCGCCACAATCGCTGCCACTAGTGAAAGAACCGCCCCTTTAGCCTCCAGCGATGACAAGAAACCGGTGGAACCCTTTTCTCCTGCCATCACTGCTTCTCCGCTGGCCAAGAATGTATGGCACACTTGTAACAAGTGTGGCAAGTCTTTTTCCACTGGCCAGGCTTTGGGTGGTCACAGAACCAGCCACCGTAACCCTAGCGGTAGGATTCACCAATGTTTCACCTGCAACAAGATTTTTACCACTGGCCAGGCTTTGGGTGGCCACAAAACCAGCCACCGTGACCGCAGCAAGAAGGGCAGCGCGATCAATTCCGAGGGCAGCGACTCCAGCCACTGCAACAGCAATGGCCGCACCCCCCACGACTTCGACTTGAACCTGCCCGCCGCACCGGAGATTGACGTTCAGGTTCTTGGTGAACAGAATGTAGAAAATCATATTCCTTGCAAGAAACAGCGTTTGGATGAATGAATTGTATTATAGAAAACTGATGATCCAGAATTTTATGTATTTTCTTTAGAAAACTATTCTTGGGGATCAATTATTGTATTCATTTATCAAACCAAAATTTAGATATATACAACACGCAGTTTATATTTTGATATCGTTTTTATAATAGAATTGTTTTTTTTATTGTTTGGAATTGTTAATGTGTTATGCTCCTTAATTGTAGTTTCTGTATGTTAATTTGAGACGATTATAAATATTTAATATTTAGTATTTTTATGTACATACTCAAAATAATGAAAATATGGGTCTCATTTAAATTTTCTTATCGGCTTTTGTCACTTAATTGCTATCTAAACTACGGGTTTAACACTAGCTAGTTGTGCAAGATAGCATTACTCAAGTTAAATATCTTTGAATGCATAGTTTCGTTTTAAATAATTTTACATTAACTAGAAATTTTTTAATCTTAGTGCATGTTTGAGAAATAATGAGCATAATTTTAATTTATTTTTTCTTCAATAGCCCAACATCCATTATATGCTCCACCAAACATATTTGGGTGGAATTGTTAATTTTTATGCTATTTAATTGTAGTTTTCAGATCTTAATTTTAGACAATTATAAATATATAATATTTAGTAAGTGAGTTTTTTATGTAAATAAAATATTGAAAATATGGGTCCTATTTAAATTGAGCATGTTCGGTAGAGTTTTTTTCTCTAAAAAATCTATTTTTTGCCTACAATTTTTGACTTTTCAACCATTTTTACACTACAAAAAAGTCAAAAAGTAAAAAAGTAACAAAAAAAACCCATTTTTTCTAAAAAAAAAAAAACTATACCGAACAAGCTCTTAAATTTTCTTATCAATTGATGTCACTTAATTACGATCTAAACGAAGGTTTAACACTTGTTGTGGTATGTAGCATCACTCAAATCTTTGCATGCGTAGTTTCATTTAAAAGGTTTTACGTTGACTATAAATTTTTATAAATCTTAGTGCATGTTTGGGAGATGATAAGCATAATTTTAATTTATTTTTTATTCTTCAATATAGTCCAACATCCAATTTGGCGATACTATTCCAATAATTGAGATTTAATTGGTGTAAATGTTTTTTTAAAGTATTTATGTTATTGTAAGTTTCTCTGGTAATTCTTCACCATGTTAAAATATGGTAATGTCATGTGGTTGGATTTAAAAAAAATTATTAATCACGATTCACGAGTAATTAAGTTTAGCATGTGTTTTTATTTTATTTTGTATAAACGAATGAGTAAGATCGTATTGATCTAACATCGAAGTTATTAGTTTGAAAACATTATATATTGAAAGCACCCTAACTTATGAAGAATAAAAATTTAAGTACAAAATTATTTGTACACCACGGGCAACAGTAGCCCATAGGGGTCGGTAAGGGTCCCAAGAAAGGAGTTGATTCAACTTTGGCCAATGGTTAGAGCGACCCATATAAGGAAATGATGTCCGATTTAAGTACGGCCAAGAGCAACAGTAGCCTATATTGGGACGGTAAGGGTTCCAAGAGTTGATCAACTATGGTCAAAGACAAAAGTAGCCCATAGAAAGACGGTAAGGGTCTTAAAAAGTTTGGCCATCGTGCTTATGCACAAAGAATGTTTATTTGAGCACTCAGTATACAAATATTACTTAGGGAAGGGTCCTAAGAAAGATAAAAGATACATCTATATGCAACATCACACATGTACCGTATTTTACTCGTTGAATGTCACCATTCATAGTCGTTTTATGACTCTTGTAGGAAATGGATCAAGAAATCTATGAAGTCATGGGACAAAGGTGGGAAGTAGCTTTGGATGGCTAAGAATACCATTTGATCACCAAGATAGATGTATGGTCTTCATATGAAGTCACTTACCTTGTTGTGAGCGTATTTGACTATTGGACTATGGAATATCTCACGACTCGTTTTTATAAAATGTAATAACTTAAATGAACTCGTCTTTCAATCCAAGTACTTTCCATTTTATAAAGTATCTAGTAGCACTCTTTAAATGGGCTCAAGATATATGGATCATTCTTGAGACATAACGATTTGTCATGAGCCATTTTGAGACGTAGTTGTAAGTGAGGTATTTTCCATCCTTCTTTAAGCATCTATTATGTAGTAACTTGCGATGTTGGAGGAAGAATAGATCAAAAGACGAGATTCACATGTTTTACTCTTCCGCTATGCTTAAAATATCTTGCTTTCTTTCATGGCTTTTCATTTTATTAAATATACATACTTTCACACAACAAATATAAAACGAATCCGGAGCAAAAAGAGAAAGAGTGATCTCTAGATCCTATCTAAGATTAGTTTCTAACTACTTTTCGCAAAAGAAGATGAAGAAAACATGTTTCAATCCAGTTTTTAATCAAACCAAAGAGCTGAACTGCTTTCTACGTAAAATGGGTACTAGTACCCTCAAATATGGGAACCATTACCATACTTGGCAGAATACAAAAAAAAAAAAAAAAAATTTAGATAGAATTTTGAGGACGCCACAAATTAATTGTATTACAGAAAAATGATCCAGAATTTTTTATATTTTCTTTAGAAAATATTCTTGGGGATCAATTAATGTATCCATTTAATCAAATAAAAATTAAGATATATTGATATTTCATAATTTTATTTTTATTTATGATTTTGATCTATTTTGGGATCGTTTTATTGTTTGGAATTGTTAATTTGTTATGCTATTTAATTGTTGTTTTTAGATGTTAATTTGAGACTACTATGAATATATAGTAGTAAGTATAGTATTTTATGCAAATATTCAAAATATTGAAAATATGGGTACCAATTAAATTTTCTAATCAATTGAGGTCATTTAATTATGACGTAGACGAGTGTTTAATACTAATTGAGCTATGTAGCATTACTCAATTAGATATCTTTGCATGCATAGTTTTATTTAGACAGTTTTACATTGACTATAAATTTTTAATCTCAATGCATGTTTGGAGATAATAAGCACAATTTAAATTTATTTTCTCTTCGTCGATACAGTCCAAATAGCATTCCAACATTGCATTCCAACATTTGAGATTCAATTGATGTAAATGTTTGGTTTCTCTGAGAAATATTCACCATGTTAAAATATTTTTGAATTTTCAAATCTGAAATTTCGCGATGGGTCACAATACCCAAAGAATATGGGTATCAATATTCTCCCTGAACAAAAACTGTTTGAAATTTTCTAAATTTAAAAAGGAAGAATCCTGCATTAATTTCTTTAACATGTTAGCGTTTGAAAATGATGAATCGAATTTTTTGAAAATGATGAATTTGAATCTCCCGATATTTTCTGAAGAGAAAGATCCAATCAAAAGTGATATGTGAATCTTCCATGCTACGGGAAAGTGCTGGATATTGGTGGGACATGTTGACAAGTATGGAAGAGACAACATGCATGACTTGGGAAAGGTTCTGCGAAATATTTAGAAACGAATATTTCTCCTGTTCTACTAGAAACTAAAAGCTAAACTAATTTATCTAGATACGACAAGGATTAATGACAGTATCGAAATACATAAGGAAGTTGGAGAATCTATCATGTTTCGCCGCTCACATGGTCAGCATGAATGGATTGAAAGTCGATCGTTTTCTAGACGTGGTGGGTGATGCGGTGATGGATTTAGATTTGGATGATGAAAGTGGTGGTAACACGACATATTACTTGAATGAAACAATATGATACTAGCCGAATTTGGACTGTGAATGAAAATAGCATAAGAAGCGGGGGATGCTTGAGAATTTTTCATCTTTCATATACACTAGAGGGAAATTAGGATAAAACGTCCATACCTATTGAAGTTATTGTGCAAATCATTTATACCTTCTAAATTTTAGCATTTTCACCATTACCTACTCCATTTCTTGCACAAAACATCATTCCATCCAAAAAGCTGCTGTTATCTCACCTGACCAACAAGGCTTATAATACAACTTAAGGGTAAATTAGTCCAACAACAATTTTCACTTGTCCTCTGTTTCAAACTGAAGTATATGAACGGTTGGTCATCATTGTTCTTCTCTTGCATTCAATTCATTCTCTGCCCTCGCACTTAGATTCAATATGTTTTTGATCCATTAATGCATAGTTATTGCTCCACTATGATGTGGGCCCACTAATTCTTGGATTTGTTTTCCATCATTAGTGGTTCTTTCAGCTGTGTTCACAATTTTCAATGCCTGTTACAGTGTTTGCTTGGCATTTAATATTCAAATTCTGTCCAAATATTTTAATTCCAGACTGATTCTGCTTTGTCGGCCACTAATTTTTGGTTGTGGAACCTTGAATTTCAGTTTTTTATCATGGGTAAAAAGCAAAAAGGACTGGCTGTCTGAAACAAAAATGGGTTCGCAAATTTGATCCGCGAAATGGATAAAGGTAGTTCCATGTCCGGCAAAAGTGCAGTCGCGACTTCAGGAAAGGGAGCTGGGTCTCTGTCTTCTTTATTGGAGGTATTCGTCTTCTTTTGGATTTAAGGACCTAATCTGTCCCAAACTCATTCTCGGCCTTCTATAATTGAAAATGTAATGAAGCAAAGATAGGAGATTCGAACTCACCAACCGTGGCAAAACTTCCAGACAAAGGTGCGTCCATTCATATACTTCAGTTTGAAACAGAGGACAAGTGAAAAATGTTGTTGGAATAATTTACCCTTAATTAGTTGTATTACAAGTCGTGTTGGTCAGGTGAGATAACGACATCTTTTTGGATGGAATGACGTTTTGTGCAAGAAATGGAGTAGGTGAGGTTGAGAATGCCAAAATTTAGAAGGTATGGATGATTTACACAATGATTTCAATAAGTAGGGACGTTTTGGGCTAATTACCCCAAATTGGAAAAGAATTATCTACATTCTTTACTCTATGCTTTACAATAGTTTTGGCAACTAGAGAAGGCTCGTTATTTAACTCTACATAATCATGCCTATAGAAGGAGAACCGGTTGTGGGCTATAGGGATTTTATTGTAGACCCATGCAGTGCCGAAAATACCCACACGAAGGAAAAGCTAAATGACTTTAGGAAAGCACTTTCGCAATTCTCTTAGCCCAGCATATCTAACCTTATTCTCTTTTAATTAAATTATTATTGAATTATTTTATGTTCTACAAATTTTGTTTAAGTTTATTACGCAGATCACTAATTTTCCATAACATAATCAGCAATTTATAGACTGTTTCTTTTTTTTGCCTTTTAGTACAAAATTTAAACCTTAAACCAATTTTAAACGTTTCTTTCAAATACTTAAGTAACCACTCTAAAGTTTCCCAATGAATAGCACCTGAATTTGACATTAATTTGCTAAGTGTATTGACTGCATGGGCTAAAGTCTTGCCTAGTCCAAATCATAGTATACATTACACATGTATAAAGTACTTTACTCATATATTCTTGCTTCACATATCTTAATATTGCATCCTGTTTCACAAAAAAAAAAAGGGCATAATGAACTCCAATCAAAATTTTTCAAACAACATGTAACCATCTCGAACTAATTATAGAGAATTCCACAACACTCATCAACTTATAATAAGTAACTTATGTCCATCGTTTCAAAGGAAAAAGAAGTAAATGAATTAATAGGAATTTAAATAGAATTTCTTAAGATATATGAATTCATGTAGGATTCTTAGATTTGGATGCGACAATTGATAGATAATTTCATCTTCTTTAATTTAACTATGTCATTCATAGGAAGCCTGCAACAGCCACCACTACAACCACCACAAGAATTGCCGCTTCAGCCCTGGACAATGTCAAACCTATAATTACTGCTTCCCCACTGGCGCACCAAGTCTTTTCCATACTACCAAGCACTCGGTGACCACAAACCAGACACTGTAAATGGCCGCCGATCACCACCGCCACTGCGTCAGATGTCACCAACAACAACTCCACCATTAATGTCTATGCTCTAAACCCAAGCGGTAGGATTCACCAATGCTTACAAGACTTATCCCACTATTGTTAATAAGAATTTTAATTTCTTCAAAAATAATTGAAGTTCAATTTTCTTTGACCTATCTAACTACGACCTTACCACAATTTTATTATAAATAGTGTAACCAGCACAATATTAATTAACGGGTAATTAGCATGTTTCGTCTCTATCTTTTAGGTCTACTGCGCAAATCGTTCCTATCATTTGAACTTTGACATTTGGGTCCTTAAATCACTCATTCTTTGCGAAAATCGTCCATACCGTCCAAATTTGTCAATTTTTGTCGTTAAATCAGCGCATACAGTGCACTCTCTCAATTTTTGAAGGGCAATTTTGTCAAATCATAAATTCTATTGTTCTCCTTCCATTACGACCAAGAAGACCACACTTCCAGCCACTATCTTAGGGCCAGCACCAGTAGCGCCACCAGCAGAGGAACCATCTTCATCCATGCCTCCAGCCATGTTCGGACATGTACATCCTTAATACATCTTAGCAATGATTGGGTTGCAAATGCTCTCTAGCTCTTTGATTTTGTCTTCAAATTCATCTGCCTCTGCAAGTTGGTTTCCTTCCAGCCATTGCATAGCTGACTTGATGTTATCTTCAATTTTCTTCTTGTCAGTGTCTGAAAGCTTCGAGGCGATCTTGTCATCCTTGATGGTATTCCTCATATTGTAGGCATAGTTTTCCAAGGCGTTTTTGGCCTCGACCTTCTTTTTATGCTCTTCATCTTTAGACTTGTATTTTTCAGCTTCTTGTACCATTTTTTCAATCTCTTCCTTTGACAATCTTCCCTTATCGTTGGTAATGGTAATCTTGTTCTTCTGACCAGTTGTCTTGTCCTCGACTGTAACATTCAAGATGCCATTCGCGTCAATGTCAAAGAAAACATTAATCTGAGGAACGTCCCGAGGTAATGGTGGTATTCCACTGAGCTCAAATTTCCCAAGCAAATTGTTGTCTTTGCATATGTTTGGTAGTGCTGAAATTATATTTTAAGTACTTATATTATAAGCTGTAGGTGAATGTGTGGATAAAAATGGGTTGTAAGTTGTGGGTGTTATGAAATGTGTGGATAAAAAACATGTTTGACCAGCTGAAATTATAATTTAAGCAGTGGCAAACATGTGCTTTGGTTCTTGCTTTTTCACTCTCATACACTTGTATCAACACACCAGGCTGATTATCGGAATAAGTAGAGAACACTTGCTCATTAGGAAGAGTAGTATTCCTTAGAATGAGTACAATCATGACACCTCTAGCAGTCTCCAAACCGAGGGACAGTGAGGTAATATCCAAGAGGAGAAGGTCTTTTACCTTCTCATTTCCTTCAACACCCATAATTGCTACTGTTACCCTACCACTACCACCAAGAATCTTTTCATGTTGCCACAGGCAAAAAGGCACATCCCTAGCAGGCTATTGGTGTAGGTCTGGAGCCACCGGTGGCTAAATCCCTAAAGTGCTCTTTTTGGACGTTGGGCAAGAGCTGTTAATGGCAAGACAACAACTGCATCACTACCAACAGCCACCACCTGAGGGCCTTTCTCACTAGCTTCAGTCACTTCCTCATTATCTACAGCAAAGGCCGCCATCAGTCACTTCCTCATTATCTAAGAATGAACCAGTTAGGAGATAGTGGCTGGACGTGTGGGTTTCTTGGTGGTAGTGGTGGAGGAACAGTAGAATTTATGATTTGAAAAAATTGCCTTTCAAAAATTGAGAGAGTGTATTGTACGCGTTGATTTAACGGCAAAAATTGACAAATTTGTACGGTAATGACGATTTGCGCAAAGAATTGGTGGTTTAAGGACCCAAATGCCAAAGTTCAAATGATATGGACGATTTGAGCAATAGACCTAAAGGATATAGACGAAACGTGCTAATTACTCTTAATTAACACATGCAAATATATATATACCACTTATATTGTTAACGGACGACTTTCGATTATACAACACCCGAAAGTCAATTTTTCGTTAAAAATTCAATTATTACATTGATTTTAATTAATATAAAAAAATCATTGTCACCCTGCGGCCCTGCTTGGGAGTTTTGAGGTACCGGTCATTGGGATTTTTTAAAGTACCAATTTTCAACGTTTATGAAAATTCGATTTTTAATGGTTTTAAATAGCGATTTTTAAAACAGTGTTTTTACATGCAATCTTTTAAATGGTAGCTCCCAGATATTTAATAGAGATTTTTATGCATTTAATCGTTAAAAAAAAAAAAAAAATTCGTTGAAACAATTTATACAAAAAATAATAAATTTATTTTTTCTTGCCTAACCCTAAATTGCAATTTCAAGTTGGGGGTTGGAAAATCGGAGGGAAACAGTGACCTAAAACGAGGTAATTAAAGTTATTAAATGTGCCATACATAGATAGTAATATGTATCTGAAAAACATGATATATAAAACAAGAAGCTTATTGGCTGGAATTTACTTTGAATATTTTATTAATTAATATATATAATCCATTTAGGATTTCTAATTAATTGCAAATACCTATAAAAACTTCGTATATATAAAAATAGAAGCTTATTGGAATCCACTTAGAATTCTTAATTAATTGCAAATACCTGTAAAAACTTCCTATATATAAACCCTTAATGTTGATTAAGTACTCCTCACTATAATTCTTCATCACTCTCCCCTTTCCACCCCAAATTCCACATATAAAACACACAGTGAAATCACTAAATTCATCAATGTCGGGGATTCATAACTTCGACTTTGAGACTCATTGTTCTGAGTTAAGCGCGAAAAAAAAACGCGAACTAACAGATGATGAGTATGCAGCACTTACCCTCATGATGCTCTCTTGCGATGACAAGAAACCAGTGGAACCCTTTTCTCCTGCCATTACTGCTTCTCCGCTGGCCAAGAAATTATCGCACACTTGTAACAAGTGTGGCAGGTCTTTTTCCACTGGCCAGGCTTTGGGTGGCCACAAAACCAGCCACCTTAAACGACTGCCGATCCTGGCCAAGAAAAGCAACGCGAACACTTCCGAGAGCGGCGCTTCCACACATGCTTGAGAAGGCCACATGCCGTTCCCCAACGACTTTGACTTGAACCTGCCCGCCGCACCGGAGATTGACGTTCAGGTTTTTGGTGAACAGAATGCAGAAAATCATATTCCTTGCAAGAAACATCGTTTGGATGAATGAATTGTATTATAGAAAACTGATGATCGTTTATTTATGTTTTTGATCTATTTTGTTTGATATCGTTTTTATTGTTGAATTGTTCTTTTATTTAATTTGTTATGCTATTTAATTGTGGTTTCTGGATGTTTATTTGAGGCAATTATAAATATATAATATTTAGTAAGTAGAGTCTTTTTATTATTAAAATAATCAAAATATTGAAAATACGGATTCTATTTGAATTTTCTTATGAATCAATGTCACTTAATTACGACCTAAACAAGTGTTTGACACTTGTTGAGCAATGTAGAATCACTCAATTAGATATCTTTAAATCCATAGTTTCATTTATATCGTTTTATATTGACTAGAAATCTTTAATCTTAGTGCATGTTTGGGAAATAATAAACTTAATTTTAATTTATTTTTTCTTCTTTAATACAATCCAACATCCATTTTGGTAATACCATTCCAATAGTTGAGATTTAATTGGTGTAAATGTTATTTTAAAGTATTCATATTATTGTAAGTTTATCTTAGAAGTCTCCACCTTGTTATAAAATATGGTAATGTCATGGGGTTGGGTTTAAAAAAATTTATTAACCACGATTCATGAGTAATTGATTTAAACGGGTTGGAAAATATGGTTTGCAATTTGCTCTCTCTCACTCTCTCAATCTTGCCCGAGCTGCTCTTAGAGAATTGAAGGGAAAAGCAGTGTTGTTAATTTTTTTCACTCCCATCACCGACTAGGTAATTGTCTCATTCTCTCATTCGTTTCTCTCCACCCTTTCTCTACTCGGACTCCTTAAAAAGCAGTGTCTTTGTGATTGTGAAATTGAAAATTTCTTTGTATTGGAGATTTTAGTGCAGTAGGAACTTCACTATTCTCATGTAGTTTCTCATTGTTAATTGATGCCTATAATGAATATTTGCCAACCAACAGGGACCATTTGTCTCAATCTATCACAATAACCCTTGGCCGAATAGGATGCAGTCACTTGATACATCCAACATCGGTACGTATGACAAATAATTTTATACTCCATCCAATGTTATATAGAAAATGCAACACTCATCACCTTGTCAATGTCTTCCAAAGGATTTCTACTAGTAATTAATAAGAATTTTAATTTCTTTAATTGAAGTTCAATTTGCTTTGACCCATCTAGCTATGACCTTACCACAACTTTAGTATAAATCGTGTACCAACACAACATTTAATACCTGTTAATACTTAATTATCTATATACGTAAAAAAAAAAAAAAAAAAAACAGTGGTTATGCATCTAATTGTAAAACAAAAAAAAAAATTTGTTGAAACAATTTATACACAAATAAAAATAAATTTTTTTCCTTGCCTAACCCTAAAGTGCAATTTCATGTTGGGGTGGGGGGGACGGTGAACTAAAACGAGGTAATTAAAATTATTAAATGTGCAAAAATGGACCATATATTACAAATATGGTAATATTTATCCGTACGAAAAACAAGAAGCTTATTGGTTGGAAATTTGCTTTGATTTTATTAATAAACTTTTAATCTACTTAGGATTCCTAACTAAATTCAAATACTCGTAAAAACTTCATATATATATATCAACCCCATAACATTCATTCAATACTCCCTCACTATAATTCCCCATCTCTCTCCCCTTTTAAATCCTTTCCATCCCAAATTCCACACATTATTTCTCACATTACACACATTGAAATCACTACATTCACCAATGTCGAACTTCGACTTTGAGACTCATTGTTCTGAGTTAAGCGCGAAAAGAAAACGTAAACTAACAGATGATGAATATGCAGCACTTACACGCATGATGCTCTCTTGCGATCATCGGAGTTCCTACACTAATCCAACCTCCAATCCTCCCACCGCTCAAAACATAGAAGACAAGATTAATCCGGCCACTGCAGTCACTAACATTAGTGAAAGAATCTCCCCTTTAGCCTCCAGCGATGATAATATTTCCACCGCCACAATCGCTGCCACTAGTGAAAGAACCGCCCCTTTAGCCTCCAGCGATGACAAGAAACCGGTGGAACCCTTTTCTCCTGCCATCACTGCTTCTCCGCTGGCCAAGAATGTATGGCACACTTGTAACAAGTGTGGCAAGTCTTTTTCCACTGGCCAGGCTTTGGGTGGTCACAGAACCAGCCACCGTAACCCTAGCGGTAGGATTCACCAATGTTTCACCTGCAACAAGATTTTTACCACTGGCCAGGCTTTGGGTGGCCACAAAACCAGCCACCGTGACCGCAGCAAGAAGGGCAGCGCGATCAATTCCGAGGGCAGCGACTCCAGCCACTGCAACAGCAATGGCCGCACCCCCCACGACTTCGACTTGAACCTGCCCGCCGCACCGGAGATTGACGTTCAGGTTCTTGGTGAACAGAATGTAGAAAATCATATTCCTTGCAAGAAACAGCGTTTGGATGAATGAATTGTATTATAGAAAACTGATGATCCAGAATTTTATGTATTTTCTTTAGAAAACTATTCTTGGGGATCAATTATTGTATTCATTTATCAAACCAAAATTTAGATATATACAACACGCAGTTTATATTTTGATATCGTTTTTATAATAGAATTGTTTTTTTTATTGTTTGGAATTGTTAATGTGTTATGCTCCTTAATTGTAGTTTCTGTATGTTAATTTGAGACGATTATAAATATTTAATATTTAGTATTTTTATGTACATACTCAAAATAATGAAAATATGGGTCTCATTTAAATTTTCTTATCGGCTTTTGTCACTTAATTGCTATCTAAACTACGGGTTTAACACTAGCTAGTTGTGCAAGATAGCATTACTCAAGTTAAATATCTTTGAATGCATAGTTTCGTTTTAAATAATTTTACATTAACTAGAAATTTTTTAATCTTAGTGCATGTTTGAGAAATAATGAGCATAATTTTAATTTATTTTTTCTTCAATAGCCCAACATCCATTATATGCTCCACCAAACATATTTGGGTGGAATTGTTAATTTTTATGCTATTTAATTGTAGTTTTCAGATCTTAATTTTAGACAATTATAAATATATAATATTTAGTAAGTGAGTTTTTTATGTAAATAAAATATTGAAAATATGGGTCCTATTTAAATTGAGCATGTTCGGTAGAGTTTTTTTCTCTAAAAAATCTATTTTTTGCCTACAATTTTTGACTTTTCAACCATTTTTACACTACAAAAAAGTCAAAAAGTAAAAAAGTAACAAAAAAAACCCATTTTTTCTAAAAAAAAAAAAACTATACCGAACAAGCTCTTAAATTTTCTTATCAATTGATGTCACTTAATTACGATCTAAACGAAGGTTTAACACTTGTTGTGGTATGTAGCATCACTCAAATCTTTGCATGCGTAGTTTCATTTAAAAGGTTTTACGTTGACTATAAATTTTTATAAATCTTAGTGCATGTTTGGGAGATGATAAGCATAATTTTAATTTATTTTTTATTCTTCAATATAGTCCAACATCCAATTTGGCGATACTATTCCAATAATTGAGATTTAATTGGTGTAAATGTTTTTTTAAAGTATTTATGTTATTGTAAGTTTCTCTGGTAATTCTTCACCATGTTAAAATATGGTAATGTCATGTGGTTGGATTTAAAAAAAATTATTAATCACGATTCACGAGTAATTAAGTTTAGCATGTGTTTTTATTTTATTTTGTATAAACGAATGAGTAAGATCGTATTGATCTAACATCGAAGTTATTAGTTTGAAAACATTATATATTGAAAGCACCCTAACTTATGAAGAATAAAAATTTAAGTACAAAATTATTTGTACACCACGGGCAACAGTAGCCCATAGGGGTCGGTAAGGGTCCCAAGAAAGGAGTTGATTCAACTTTGGCCAATGGTTAGAGCGACCCATATAAGGAAATGATGTCCGATTTAAGTACGGCCAAGAGCAACAGTAGCCTATATTGGGACGGTAAGGGTTCCAAGAGTTGATCAACTATGGTCAAAGACAAAAGTAGCCCATAGAAAGACGGTAAGGGTCTTAAAAAGTTTGGCCATCGTGCTTATGCACAAAGAATGTTTATTTGAGCACTCAGTATACAAATATTACTTAGGGAAGGGTCCTAAGAAAGATAAAAGATACATCTATATGCAACATCACACATGTACCGTATTTTACTCGTTGAATGTCACCATTCATAGTCGTTTTATGACTCTTGTAGGAAATGGATCAAGAAATCTATGAAGTCATGGGACAAAGGTGGGAAGTAGCTTTGGATGGCTAAGAATACCATTTGATCACCAAGATAGATGTATGGTCTTCATATGAAGTCACTTACCTTGTTGTGAGCGTATTTGACTATTGGACTATGGAATATCTCACGACTCGTTTTTATAAAATGTAATAACTTAAATGAACTCGTCTTTCAATCCAAGTACTTTCCATTTTATAAAGTATCTAGTAGCACTCTTTAAATGGGCTCAAGATATATGGATCATTCTTGAGACATAACGATTTGTCATGAGCCATTTTGAGACGTAGTTGTAAGTGAGGTATTTTCCATCCTTCTTTAAGCATCTATTATGTAGTAACTTGCGATGTTGGAGGAAGAATAGATCAAAAGACGAGATTCACATGTTTTACTCTTCCGCTATGCTTAAAATATCTTGCTTTCTTTCATGGCTTTTCATTTTATTAAATATACATACTTTCACACAACAAATATAAAACGAATCCGGAGCAAAAAGAGAAAGAGTGATCTCTAGATCCTATCTAAGATTAGTTTCTAACTACTTTTCGCAAAAGAAGATGAAGAAAACATGTTTCAATCCAGTTTTTAATCAAACCAAAGAGCTGAACTGCTTTCTACGTAAAATGGGTACTAGTACCCTCAAATATGGGAACCATTACCATACTTGGCAGAATACAAAAAAAAAAAAAAAAAAAATTAGATAGAATTTTGAGGACGCCACAAATTAATTGTATTACAGAAAAATGATCCAGAATTTTTTATATTTTCTTTAGAAAATATTCTTGGGGATCAATTAATGTATCCATTTAATCAAATAAAAATTAAGATATATTGATATTTCATAATTTTATTTTTATTTATGATTTTGATCTATTTTGGGATCGTTTTATTGTTTGGAATTGTTAATTTGTTATGCTATTTAATTGTTGTTTTTAGATGTTAATTTGAGACTACTATGAATATATAGTAGTAAGTATAGTATTTTATGCAAATATTCAAAATATTGAAAATATGGGTACCAATTAAATTTTCTAATCAATTGAGGTCATTTAATTATGACGTAGACGAGTGTTTAATACTAATTGAGCTATGTAGCATTACTCAATTAGATATCTTTGCATGCATAGTTTTATTTAGACAGTTTTACATTGACTATAAATTTTTAATCTCAATGCATGTTTGGAGATAATAAGCACAATTTAAATTTATTTTCTCTTCGTCGATACAGTCCAAATAGCATTCCAACATTGCATTCCAACATTTGAGATTCAATTGATGTAAATGTTTGGTTTCTCTGAGAAATATTCACCATGTTAAAATATTTTTGAATTTTCAAATCTGAAATTTCGCGATGGGTCACAATACCCAAAGAATATGGGTATCAATATTCTCCCTGAACAAAAACTGTTTGAAATTTTCTAAATTTAAAAAGGAAGAATCCTGCATTAATTTCTTTAACATGTTAGCGTTTGAACTTTGACATTTGGGTCTTTAAATCACTCATTCTTTGCGAAAATCGTCCATACCGTCCAAATTTGTCAATTTTTGTCGTTAAATCAGCGCATACAGTGCACTCTCTCAATTTTTGAAGGGCAATTTTGTCAAATCATAAATTCTATTGTTCTCCTTCCATTACGACCAAGAAGACCACACTTCCAGCCACTATCTTAGGGCCAGCACCAGTAGCGCCACCAGCAGAGGAACCATCTTCATCCATGCCTCCAGCCATGTTCGGACATGTACATCCTTAATACATCTTAGCAATGATTGGGTTGCAAATGCTCTCTAGCTCTTTGATTTTGTCTTCAAATTCATCTGCCTCTGCAAGTTGGTTTCCTTCCAGCCATTGCATAGCTGACTTGATGTTATCTTCAATTTTCTTCTTGTCAGTGTCTGAAAGCTTCGAGGCGATCTTGTCATCCTTGATGGTATTCCTCATATTGTAGGCATAGTTTTCCAATGCGTTTTTGGCCTCGACCTTCTTTTTATGCTCTTCATCTTTAGACTTGTATTTTTCAGCTTCTTGTACCATTTTTTCAATCTCTTCCTTTGACAATCTTCCCTTATCGTTGGTAATGGTAATCTTGTTCTTCTGACCAGTTGTCTTGTCCTCGACTGTAACATTCAAGATGCCATTCGCGTCAATGTCAAAGAAAACATTAATCTGAGGAACGTCCCGAGGTAATGGTGGTATTCCACTGAGCTCAAATTTCCCAAGCAAATTGTTGTCTTTGCATATGTTTGGTAGTGCTGAAATTATATTTTAAGTACTTATATTATAAGCTGTAGGTGAATGTGTGGATAAAAATGGGTTGTAAGTTGTGGGTGTTATGAAATGTGTGGATAAAAAACATGTTTGACCAGCTGAAATTATAATTTAAGCAGTGGCAAACATGTGCTTTGGTTCTTGCTTTTTCACTCTCATACACTTGTATCAACACACCAGGCTGATTATCGGAATAAGTAGAGAACACTTGCTCATTAGGAAGAGTAGTATTCCTTAGAATGAGTACAATCATGACACCTCTAGCAGTCTCCAAACCGAGGGACAGTGAGGTAATATCCAAGAGGAGAAGGTCTTTTACCTTCTCATTTCCTTCAACACCCATAATTGCTACTGTTACCCTACCACTACCACCAAGAATCTTTTCATGTTGCCACAGGCAAAAGGGCACATCCCTAGCAGGCTATTGGTGTAGGTCTGGAGCCACCGGTGGCTAAATCCCTAAAGTGCTCTTTTTGGACGTTGGGTAAGAGCTGTTAATGGCAAGACAACAACTGCATCACTACCAACAGCCACCACCTGAGGGCCTTTCTCACTAGCTTCAGTCACTTCCTCATTATCTACAGCAAAGGCCGCCATCAGTCACTTCCTCATTATCTAAGAATGAACCAGTTAGGAGATAGTGGCTGGACGTGTGGGTTTCTTGGTGGTAGTGGTGGAGGAACAGTAGAATTTATGATTTGAAAAAATTGCCTTTCAAAAATTGAGAGAGTGTATTGTACGCGTTGATTTAACGGCAAAAATTGACAAATTTGTACGGTAATGACGATTTGCGCAAAGAATTGGTGGTTTAAGGACCCAAATGCCAAAGTTCAAATGATATGGACGATTTGAGCAATAGACCTAAAGGATATAGACGAAACGTGCTAATTACTCTTAATTAACACATGCAAATATATATATACCACTTATATTGTTAACGGACGACTTTCGATTATACAACACCCGAAAGTCAATTTTTCGTTAAAAATTCAATTATTACATTGATTTTAATTAATATAAAAAAATCATTGTCACCCTGCGGCCCTGCTTGGGAGTTTTGAGGTACCGGTCATTGGGATTTTTTAAAGTACCAATTTTCAACGTTTATGAAAATTCGATTTTTAATGGTTTTAAATAGCGATTTTTAAAACAGTGTTTTTACATGCAATCTTTTAAATGGTAGCTCCCAGATATTTAATAGAGATTTTTATGCATTTAATCGTTAAAAAAAAAAAAATTCGTTGAAACAATTTATACAAAAAATAATAAATTTATTTTTTCTTGCCTAACCCTAAATTGCAATTTCAAGTTGGGGGTTGGAAAATCGGAGGGAAACAGTGACCTAAAACGAGGTAATTAAAGTTATTAAATGTGCCATACATAGATAGTAATATGTATCTGAAAAACATGATATATAAAACAAGAAGCTTATTGGCTGGAATTTACTTTGAATATTTTATTAATTAATATATATAATCCATTTAGGATTTCTAATTAATTGCAAATACCTATAAAAACTTCGTATATATAAAAATAGAAGCTTATTGGAATCCACTTAGAATTCTTAATTAATTGCAAATACCTGTAAAAACTTCCTATATATAAACCCTTAATGTTGATTAAGTACTCCTCACTATAATTCTTCATCACTCTCCCCTTTCCACCCCAAATTCCACATATAAAACACACAGTGAAATCACTAAATTCATCAATGTCGGGGATTCATAACTTCGACTTTGAGACTCATTGTTCTGAGTTAAGCGCGAAAAAAAAACGCGAACTAACAGATGATGAGTATGCAGCACTTACCCTCATGATGCTCTCTTGCGATGACAAGAAACCAGTGGAACCCTTTTCTCCTGCCATTACTGCTTCTCCGCTGGCCAAGAAATTATCGCACACTTGTAACAAGTGTGGCAGGTCTTTTTCCACTGGCCAGGCTTTGGGTGGCCACAAAACCAGCCACCTTAAACGACTGCCGATCCTGGCCAAGAAAAGCAACGCGAACACTTCCGAGAGCGGCGCTTCCACACATGCTTGAGAAGGCCACATGCCGTTCCCCAACGACTTTGACTTGAACCTGCCCGCCGCACTGGAGATTGACGTTCAGGTTCTTGGTGAACAGAATGCGGAAAATCATATTCCTTGCAAGAAACATCGTTTGGATGAATGAATTGTATTATAGAAAACTGATGATCGTTTATTTATGTTTTTGATCTATTTTGTTTGATATCGTTTTTATTGTTGAATTGTTCTTTTATTTAATTTGTTATGCTATTTAATTGTAGTTTCTGGATGTTAATTTGAGGCAATTATAAATATATAATATTTAGTAAGTAGAGTCTTTTTATTATTAAAATAATCAAAATATTGAAAATACGGATTCTATTTGAATTTTCTTATGAATCAATGTCACTTAATTACGACCTAAACAAGTATTTGACACTTGTTGAGCAATGTAGAATCACTCAATTAGATATCTTTAAATCCATAGTTTCATTTATATCGTTTTATATTGACTAGAAATCTTTAATCTTAGTGCATGTTTGGGAAATAATAAACTTAATTTTAATTTATTTTTTCTTCTTTAATACAATCCAACATCCATTTTGGTAATACCATTCCAATAGTTGAGATTTAATTGGTGTAAATGTTATTTTAAAGTATTCATATTATTGTAAGTTTATCTTAGAAGTCTCCACCTTGTTATAAAATATGGTAATGTCATGGGGTTGGGTTTAAAAAAATTTATTAACCACGATTCATGAGTAATTGATTTAAACGGGTTGGAAAATATGGTTTGCAATTTGCTCTCTCTCACTCTCTCAATCTTGCCCGAGCTGCTCTTAGAGAATTGAAGGGAAAAGCAGTGTTGTTAATTTTTTTCACTCCCATCACCGACTAGGTAATTGTCTCATTCTCTCATTCGTTTCTCTCCACCCTTTCTCTACTCGGACTCCTTAAAAAGCAGTGTCTTTGTGATTGTGAAATTGAAAATTTCTTTGTATTGGAGATTTTAGTGCAGTAGGAACTTCACTATTCTCATGTAGTTTCTCATTGTTAATTGATGCCTATAATGAATATTTGCCAACCAACAGGGACCATTTGTCTCAATCTATCACAATAACCCTTGGCCGAATAGGATGCAGTCACTTGATACATCCAACATCGGTACGTATGACAAATAATTTTATACTCCATCCAATGTTATATAGAAAATGCAACACTCATCACCTTGTCAATGTCTTCCAAAGGATTTCTACTAGTAATTAATAAGAATTTTAATTTCTTTAATTGAAGTTCAATTTGCTTTGACCCATCTAGCTATGACCTTACCACAACTTTAGTATAAATCGTGTACCAACACAACATTTAATACCTGTTAATACTTAATTATCTATATACGTAAAAAAAAAAAAAAAAAAAAAAAAAAAACAGTGGTTATGCATCTAATTGTAAAACAAAAAAAAAATTTGTTGAAACAATTTATACACAAATAAAAATAAATTTTTTTCCTTGCCTAACCCTAAAGTGCAATTTCATGTTGGGGTGGGGGGGACGGTGAACTAAAACGAGGTAATTAAAATTATTAAATGTGCAAAAATGGACCATATATTACAAATATGGTAATATTTATCCGTACGAAAAACAAGAAGCTTATTGGTTGAAAATTTGCTTTGATTTTATTAATAAACTTTTAATCTACTTAGGATTCCTAACTAAATTCAAATACTCGTAAAAACTTCATATATATAGATCAACCCCATAACATTCATTCAATACTCCCTCACTATAATTCCCCATCTCTCTCCCCTTTTAAATCCTTTCCATCCCAAATTCCACACATTATTTCTCACATTACACACATTGAAATCACTACATTCACCAATGTCGAACTTCGACTTTGAGACTCATTGTTCTGAGTTAAGCGCGAAAAGAAAACGTAAACTAACAGATGATGAATATGCAGCACTTACACGCATGATGCTCTCTTGCGATCATCGGAGTTCCTACACTAATCCAACCTCCAATCCTCCCACCGCTCAAAACATAAAAGACAAGATTAATCCGGCCACTGCAGTCACTAACATTAGTGAAAGAATCTCCCCTTTAGCCTCCAGCGATGATAATATTTCCACCGCCACAATCGCTGCCACTAGTGAAAGAACCGCCCCTTTAGCCTCCAGCGATGACAAGAAACTAGTGGAACCCTTTTCTCCTGCCATCACTGCTTCTCCGCTGGCCAAGAATGTATGGCACACTTGTAACAAGTGTGGCAAGTCTTTTTCCACTGGCCAGGCTTTGGGTGGTCACAGAACCAGCCACCGTAACCCTAGCGGTAGGATTCACCAATGTCTCACCTGCAACAAGATTTTTACCACTGGCCAGGCTTTGGGTGGCCACAAAACCAGCCACCGTGACCGCAGCAAGAAGGGCAGCGCGATCAATTCCGAGGGCAGCGACTCCAGCCACTGCAACAGCAATGGCCGCACCCCCCACGACTTCGACTTGAACCTGCCCGCCGCACCGGAGATTGACGTTCAGGTTCTTGGTGAACAGAATGTAGAAAATCATATTCCTTGCAAGAAACAGCGTTTGGATGAATGAATTGTATTATAGAAAACTGATGATCCAGAATTTTATGTATTTTCTTTAGAAAACTATTCTTGGGGATCAATTATTGTATTCATTTATCAAACCAAAATTTAGATATATACAACACGCAGTTTATATTTTGATATCGTTTTTATAATAGAATTGTTTTTTTTATTGTTTGGAATTGTTAATGTGTTATGCTCCTTAATTGTAGTTTCTGTATGTTAATTTGAGACGATTATAAATATTTAATATTTAGTATTTTTATGTACATACTCAAAATACTGAAAATATGGGTCTTATTTAAATTTTCTTATCGGCTTTTGTCACTTAATTGCTATCTAAACTACGGGTTTAACACTAGCTAGTTGTGCAAGATAGCATTACTCAAGTTAAATATCTTTGAATGCATAGTTTCGTTTTAAATAATTTTACATTAACTAGAAATTTTTTAATCTTAGTGCATGTTTGAGAAATAATGAGCATAATTTTAATTTATTTTTTCTTCAATAGCCCAACATCCATTATATGCTCCACCAAACATATTTGGGTGGAATTGTTAATTTTTATGCTATTTAATTGTAGTTTTCAGATCTTAATTTTAGACAATTATAAATATATAATATTTAGTAAGTGAGTTTTTTATGTAAATAAAATATTGAAAATATGGATCCTATTTAAATTGAGCATGTTCGGTAGAGTTTTTTTCTCTAAAAAATCTATTTTTTGCCTACAATTTTTGACTTTTCAACCATTTTTACACTACAAAAAAAGTCAAAAAGTAAAAAAGTAACAAAAAAAACCCATTTTTTCTAAAAAAAAAAACTATACCGAACAAGCTCTTAAATTTTCTTATCAATTGATGTCACTTAATTACGATCTAAACGAAGGTTTAACACTTGTTGTGGTATGTAGCATCACTCAAATCTTTGCATGCGTAGTTTCATTTAAAAGGTTTTACGTTGACTATAAATTTTTATAAATCTTAGTGCATGTTTGGGAGATGATAAGCATAATTTTAATTTATTTTTTATTCTTCAATATAGTCCAACATCCAATTTGGCGATACTATTCCAATAATTGAGATTTAATTGGGGTAAATGTTTTTTTAAAGTATTTATGTTATTGTAAGTTTCTCGGGTAATTCTTCACCATGTTAAAATATGGTAATGTCATGGGGTTGGATTTAAAAAAAATTATTAATCACGATTCACGAGTAATTAAGTTTAGCATGTGTTTTTATTTTATTTTGTATAAACGAATGAGTAAGATCGTATTGATCTAACATCGAAGTTATTAGTTTGAAAACATTATATATTGAAAGCACCCTAACTTATGAAGAATAAAAATTTAAGTACAAAATTATTTGTACACCACGGGCAACAGTAGCCCATAGGGGACGGTAAGGGTCCCAAGAAAGGAGTTGATTCAACTTTGGCCAATGGTTAGAGCGACCCATATAAGGAAATGATGTCCGATTTAAGTACGGCCAAGAGCAACAGTAGCCTATATTGGGACGGTAAGGGTTCCAAGAGTTGATCAACTATGGTCAAAGACAAAAGTAGCCCAGAGAAAGACGGTAAGGGTCTTAAAAAGTTTGGCCATCGTGCTTATGCACAAAGAATGTTTATTTGAGCACTCAGTATACAAATATTACTTAGGGAAGGGTCCTAAGAAAGATAAAAGATACATCTATATGCAACATCACACATGTACCGTATTTTACTCGTTGAATGTCACCATTCATAGTCGTTTTATGACTCTTGTAGGAAATGGATCAAGAAATCTATGAAGTCATGGGACAAAGGTGGGAAGTAGCTTTGGATGGCTAAGAATACCATTTGATCACCAAGATAGATGTATGGTCTTCATATGAAGTCACTTACCTTGTTGTGAGCGTATTTGACTATTGGACTATGGAATATCTCACGACTCGTTTTTATAAAATGTAATAACTTAAATGAACTCTTCTTTCAATCCAAGTACTTTCCATTTTATAAAGTATCTAGTAGCACTCTTTAAATGGGCTCAAGATATATGGATCATTCTTGAGACATAACGATTTGTCATGAGCCATTTTGAGACGAAGTTGTAAGTGAGGTATTTTCCATCCTTCTTTAAGCATCTATTATGTAGTAAATTGCGATGTTGGAGGAAGAATAGATCAAAAGACGAGATTCACATGTTTTACTCTTCCGCTATGCTTAAAATATCTTGCTTTCTTTCATGGCTTTTCATTTTATTAAATATACATACTTTCACACAACAAATATAAAACGAATCCGGAGCAAAAAGAGAAAGAGTGATCTCTAGATCCTATCTAAGATTAGTTTCTAACTAATTTCCGCAAAAGAAGATGAAGAAAACATGTTTCAATCCAGTTTTTAATCAAACCAAAGAGCTGAACTGCTTTCTACGTAAAATGGGTACTAGTACCCTCAAATATGGGAACCATTACCATACTGGGCAGAATAAAAAAAAAAAAAAAAAAAAAAAAAAAAAAAATTTAGATAGAATTTTGAGGACGCCACAAATTAATTGTATTACAGAAAAATGATCCAGAATTTTTTATATTTTCTTTAGAAAATATTCTTGGGGATCAATTAATGTATCCATTTAATCAAATAAAAATTAAGATATATTGATATTTCATAATTTTATTTTTATTTATGATTTTGATCTATTTTGGGATCGTTTTATTGTTTGGAATTGTTAATTTGTTATGCTATTTAATTGTTGTTTTTAGATGTTAATTTGAGACTATTATGAATATATAGTAGTAAGTATAGTATTTTATGCAAATATTCAAAATATTGAAAATATGGGTACCAATTAAATTTTCTAATCAATTGAGGTCATTTAATTATGACGTAGACGAGTGTTTAATACTAATTGAGCTATGTAGCATTACTCAATTAGATATCTTTGCATGCATAGTTTTATTTAGACAGTTTTACATTGACTATAAATTTTTAATCTCAATGCATGTTTGGAGATAATAAGCACAATTTAAATTTATTTTCTCTTCGTCGATACAGTCCAAATAGCATTCCAACATTGCATTCCAACATTTGAGATTCAATTGATGTAAATGTTTGGTTTCTCTGAGAAGTATTCACCATGTTAAAATATTTTTGAATTTTCAAATCTGAAATTTCGCGATGGGTCACAATACCCAAAGAATATGGGTATCAATATTCTCCCTGAACAAAAACTGTTTGAAATTTTCTAAATTTAAAAAGGAAGAATCCTGCATTAATTTCTTTAACATGTTAGCGTTTGAAAATGATGAATCGAATTTTTTGAAAATGATGAATTTGAATCTCCCGATATTTTCTGAAGAGAAAGATCCAATCAAAAGTGATATGTGAATCTTCCATGCTACGGGAAAGTGCTGGATATTGGTGGGACATGTTGACAAGTATGGAAGAGACAACATGCATGACTTGGGAAAGGTTCTGCGAAATATTTAGAAACGAATATTTCTCCTGTTCTACTAGAAACTAAAAGCTAAACTAATTTATCTAGATACGACAAGGATTAATGACAGTATCGAAATACATAAGGAAGTTGGAGAATCTATCATGTTTCGCCGCTCACATGGTCAGCATGAATGGATTGAAAGTCGATCGTTTTCTAGAAGTGGTGGGTGATGCGGTGATGGATTTAGATTTGGATGATGAAAGTGGTGGTAACACGACATATTACTTGAATGAAACAATATGATACTAGCCGAATTTGGACTGTGAATGAAAATAGCATAAGAAGCGGAGGATGCTTGAGAATTTTTCATCTTTCATATACACTAGAGGGAAATTAGCATAAAACGTCCATACCTATTGAAGTTATTGTGCAAATCATTCATACCTTCTAAATTTTAGCATTTTCACCATTACCTACTCCATTTCTTGCACAAAACATCATTCCATCCAAAAAGCTGCTGTTATCTCACCTGACCAACAAGGCTTATAATACAACTTAAGGGTAAATTAGTCCAACAACATTTTTCACTTGTCCTCTGTTTCAAACTGAAGTATATGAACGGTTGGTCATCATTGTTCTTCTCTTGCATTCAATTCATTTTCTGCCCTCGCACTTAGATTCAATATGTTTTTGATCCATTAATGCATAGTTATTGCTCCACTATGATGTGGGCCCACTAATTCTTGGATTTGTTTTCCATCATTAGTGGTTCTTTCAGCTGTGTTCACAATTTTCAATGTCTGTTACAGTGTTTGCTTGGCATTTAATATTCAAATTCTGTCCAAATATTTTAATTCCAGACTGATTCTGCTTTGTCGGCCACTAATTTTTGGTTGTGGAACCTTGAATTTCAGTTTTTTATCATGGGTAAAAAGCAAAAAGGACTGGCTGTCTGAAACAAAAATGGGTTCGCAAATTTGATCCGCGAAATGGATAAAGGTAGTTCCATGTCCGGCAAAAGTGCAGTCGCGACTTCAGGAAAGGGAGCTGGGTCTCTGTCTTCTTTATTGGAGGTATTCGTCTTCTTTTGGATTTAAGGACCTAATCTGTCCCAAACTCATTCTCGGCCTTCTATAATTGAAAATGTAATGAAGCAAAGATAGGAGATTCGAACTCACCAACCGTGGCAAAACTTCCAGATAAAGGTGCGTCCATTCATATACTTCAGTTTGAAACAGAGGACAAGTGAAAAATGTTGTTGGAATAATTTACCCTTAATTAGTTGTATTACAAGTCGTGTTGGTCAGGTGAGATAACGACATCTTTTTGGATGGAATGACGTTTTGTGCAAGAAATGGAGTAGGTGAGGTTGAGAATGCCAAAATTTAGAAGGTATGGATGATTTACACAATGATTTCAATAAGTAGGGACGTTTTGGGCTAATTACCCCTAATTGGAAAAGAATTATCTACATTCTTTACTCTATGCTTTACAGTAGTTTTGGCAACTAGAAAAGGCTCGTTATTTAACTCCACATAATCATGCATATAGAAGGAGAACCGGTTGTGAGCTATAGGGATTTTATTGTAGACCCACGCAGTGCCGAAAATACTCGCACGAAGGAAAAGCTAAATGACTTTAGGAAAGCACTTTCGCAATTCTCTTAGCCCAGCATATCTAACCTTATTCACTTTTAATTAAATTATTATTGAATTATTTTATGTTCTACAAATTTTGTTTAAGTTTATTGCGCAGATCACTATTTTTCCATAACATAATCAGCAATTTATAGACTGTTTCTTTTTTTGCCTTTTAGTACAAAATTTAAACCTTAAACCAATTTTAAACGTTTCTTTCAAATACTTAAGTAACCACTCTAAAGTTTCCCAATGAATAGCACCTGAATTTGCCATTAATTTGCTAAGTGTATTGACTGCATGGGCTAAAGTCTTGCCTAGTCCAAATCATAGTATACATTACACATGTATAAAGTATTTTACTCATATATTCTTGCTTCACATATCTTAATATTGCATCCTGTTTCACCAAAAAAAAAAAAAAAAAGGGCATAATGAACTCCAATCAAAATTTTTCAAACAACATGTAACCATCTCGAACTAATTATAGAGAATTCCACAACACTCATCAACTTATAATAAGTAACTTATGTCCATCGTTTCAAAGGAAAAAGAAGTAAATGAATTAATAGGAATTTAAATAGAATTTCTTAAGATATATGAATTCATGTAGGATTCTTAGATTTGGATGCGACAATTGATAGATAATTTCATCTTCTTTAATTTAACTATGTCATTCATAGGAAGCCTGCAACAGCCACCACTACAACCACCACAAGAATTGCCGCTTCAGCCCTGGACAATGTCAAACCTATAATTACTGCTTCCCCACTGGCGCACCAAGTCTTTTCCATACTACCAAGCACTCGGTGACCACAAACCAGACACTGTAAATGGCCGCCGATCACCACCGCCACTGCGTCAGATGTCACCAACAACAACTCCACCATTAATGTCTATGCTCTAAACCCAAGCGGTAGGATTCACCAATGCTTACAAGACTTATCCCACTATTGTTAATAAGAATTTTAATTTCTTCAAAAATAATTGAAGTTCAATTTTCTTTGACCTACCTAACTACGACCTTACCACAATTTTATTATAAATAGTGTAACCAGCACAATATTAATTAACGGGTAATTAGCATGTTTCGTCTCTATCTTTTAGGTCTACTGCGCAAATCGTTCCTATCATTTGAACTTTGACATTTGGGTCCTTAAATCACTCATTCTTTGCGAAAATCGTCCATACCGTCCAAATTTGTCAATTTTTGTCGTTAAATCAGCGCATACAGTGCACTCTCTCAATTTTTGAAGGACAATTTTGTCAAATCATAAATTCTATTGTTCTCCTACCCCTACCACCAAGAAGACCACACTTCCAGCCACTATCTTAGGGTCAGCACCAGTAGCGCCACTAGCAGAGGAACCATCTTCATCCATGCCTCCAGCCATGTTCGAACATGTACATCCTTAATACATCTTAGCAATGATTGGGTTGCAAATTCTCTCTAGCTCTTTCATTTTGTCTTCAAATTCATCTACCTCTGCAAGTTGGTTTCCTTCCAGCCATTGCATAGCTGACTTGATGTTATCTTCAATTTTCTTCTTGTCAGTATCTGAAAGCTTCGAGGCGATCTTGTCATCCTTGACGGTATTCCTCATATTGTAGGCATAGTTTTCCAAGGCGTTTTTGGCCTCGACCTTCTTTTTATGCTCTTCATCTTTAGACTTGTATTTTTCAGCTTCTTGTACCTTTTTTTCAATCTCTTCCTTCGACAATCTTCCCTTCTCGTTGGTAATGGTAATCTTGTTCTTCTGACCAGTTGTCTTGTCCTCGGCTGTAACATTCAAGATGCCATTCGCGTCAATGTCAAAGAAAACATTAATATGAGGAACGTCCCGAGGTAATGGTGGTATTCCACTGAGCTCAAATTTCCCAAGCAAATTGTTGTCTTTGCATATGTTTGGTAGTGCTGAAATTATATTTTAAGTACTTATATTATAAGCTGTAGGTGAATGTGTGGATAAAAATGAGTTGTAAGTTGTGGGTGTTATGAAATGTGTGGATAAAAAATATGTTTGACCAGCTGAAATTATAATTTAAGCAGTGACAAACATGTGCTTTGGTTCTTGCTTTTTCACTCTCATACACTTGTATCAACACACCAGGCTGATAAGTAGAGAACACTTGCTCATTAGGAAGAGTAGTATTCCTTAGAATGAATACAATCATGACACCTCTAGCAGTCTCCAAATCGAGGGACAGGGAGGTAATATCCAAAAGGAGAAGGTCTTTTACCTTCTCATTTCCTTCAACACTCATAATTGCTACTGTTACCCTACCACTACCACCAAGAATCTTTTCATGTCGCCATAGGCAAAAGGGCACATCCCTAGCAGGCTATTGGTGTAGGTCTGGAGCCACTGGTGGCTAAATCCCTAAAGTGCTCTTTTTGGACGTTGGGCAAGAGCTGTTAATGGCAAGACAACAACTGCATCACTACCAACAGCCACCACCTGAGGGCCTTTCTCACTAGCTTCAGTCACTTCCTCATTATCTACAGCAAAGGCCGCCATCAGTCACTTCCTCATTATCCAAGAATGAACCAGTTAGGAGATAGTGGCTGGACGTGTGGGTTTCTTGGTTGTAGTGGTGGAGGAACAATAGAATTTATGATTTGACAAAATTGCCTTTCAAAAATTGAGAGAGTGTATTGTACGCTTTGATTTAACGGCAAAAATTGACAAATTTGTACGGTAATGACGATTTGCGCAAAGAATTGGTGATTTAAGGACCCAAATGCCAAAGTTCAAATGATATGGACGATTTGAGCAATAGACCTAAAGGATATAGACGAAACGTGCTAATTACTCTTAATTAACACATGCAAATATATATATACCACTTATATTGTTAACGGACGACTTTCGATTATACAACACCCGAAAGTCAATTTTTCGTTAAAAATTCAATTATTACATTGATTTTAATTAATATAAAAAAAATCATTGTCACCCTACGGCCCTGCTTGGGAGTTTTGAGGTACCGGTCATTGGGATTTTTTAAAGTACCAATTTTCAACGTTTATGAAAATCCGATTTCTAATGGTTTTAAATAGCGATTTTTAAAACAGTGTTTTTACATGCAATCTTTTAAATGGTAGCTCCCAGATATTTAATAGAGATTTTTATGCATTTAATCGTTAAAAAAAAAAAATTCGTTGAAACAATTTATACAAAAAATAATAAATTTTTTTTTCTTGCCTAACCCTAAATTGCAATTTCAAGTTGGGGGTTGGAAAATAGGAGGGAAACAGTGACCTAAAACGAGGTAATTAAAGTTATTAAATGGGCCATACATAGATAGTAATATGTATCTAAAAAACATGATATATAAAACAAGAAGCTTATTGGCTGGAATTTTCTTTGAATATTTTATTAATTAATATACATAATCCATTTAGGATTCCTAATTAATTGCAAATACCTATAAAAACTTCGTATATATAAAAATAGAAGCTTATTGGAATCCACTTAGAATTCTTAATTAATTGCAAATACCTGTAAAAACTTCCTATATATAAACCCTTAATGTTGATTAAGTACTCCTCACTATAATTCTTCATCACTCTCCCCTTTCCACCCCAAATTCCACATATAAAACACACAGTGAAATCACTAAATTCATCAATGTCGGGGATTCATAACTTTGACTTTGAGACTCATTGTTCTGAGTTAAGCGCAAAAAAAAAAACGCAAACTAACAGATGATGAGTATGCAGCACTTACCCTCATGATGCTCTCTTGCGATGACAAGAAACCAGTGGAACCCTTTTCTCCTCCCATTACTGCTTCTCCGCTGGCCAAGAAATTATCGCACACTTGTAACAAGTGTGGCAGGTCTTTTTCCACTGGCCAGGCTTTGGGTGGCCACAAAACCGGCCACCTTAAATGACTGCCGATCCTGGCCAAGAAAAGCAACGCGAACACTTCCGAGAGCGGCGCTTCCACACATGCTTTAGAAGGCCACATGCCGTTCCCCAACGACTTTGACTTGAACCTGCCCGCCGCACCGGAGATTGACGTTCAGGTTCTTGGTGAACAGAATGCAGAAAATCATATTCCTTGCAAGAAACATCGTTTGGATGAATGAATTGTATTATAGAAAACTGATGATCGTTTATTTATGTTTTTGATCTATTTTGTTTGATATCTTTAAATCCATAGTTTCATTTATATCGTTTTATATTGACTAGAAATCTTTAATCTTAGTGCATGTTTGGGAAATAATAAACTTAATTTTAATTTATTTTTTCTTCTTTAATACAATCCAACATCCATTTTTGTAATACCATTCCAATAGTTGAGATTTAATTGGTGTAAAAGTTATTTTAAAGTATTCATATTATTGTAAGTTTATCTTAGAAGTCTCCACCTTGTTATAAAATATGGTAATGTCATGGGGTTGGGTTTAAAAAAAGTTATTAACCACGATTCACGAGTAATTGATTTAAACGGGTTGGAAAATATGGTTTGCAATTTGCTCTCTCTCACTCTCTCAATCTTGCCCGAGCTGCTCTTAGAGAATTGAAGGGAAAAGCAGTGTTGTTAATTTTTTTCACTCCCGTCACCGACTAGGTAATTGTCTCATTGTCTCATTCGTTTCTCTCCACCCTTTCTCTACTCGGACTCCTTAAAAAGCAGTGTCTTTGTGATTGTGAAATTGAAAATTTCTTTGTATTGGAGATTTTAGTGCAGTAGGAATTTCACTATTCTCATGTAGTTTCTCATTGTTAATTGATGCCTATAATGAATATTTGCCAACCAACAGGGACCATTTGTCTCAATCTATCACAATAACCCTTGGCCGAATAGGATGCAGCCACTTGATACATCCAACATCGGTACGTATGACAAATAATTTTATACTCCATCCAATGTTATATAGAAAATGCAACACTCATCACCTTGTCAACGTCTTCCAAAAGATTTCTACTAGTAATTAATAAGAATTTTAATTTCTTTAATTGAAGTTCAATTTGCTTTGACCCATCTAGCTATGACCTTACCACAACTTTAGTATAAATCGTGTACCAACACAACATTTAATACCTGTTAATACTTAATTATCTATATACGTAAAAAAAAAAAAAAAAAAAAACAGTGGTTATGCATCTAATTGTAAAAAAAAAAAAAAAATTTGTTGAAACAATTTATACACAAATAAAAATAAATTTTTTTCCTTGCCTAACCCTAAAGTGCAATTTCATGTTGGGGTGGGGGGGACGGTGAACTAAAACGAGGTAATTAAAATTATTAAATGTGCAAAAATGGACCATATATTACAAATATGGTAATATTTATCCGTACGAAAAACAAGAAGCTTATTGGTTGGAAATTTGCTTTGATTTTATTAATAAACTTTTAATCTACTTAGGATTCCTAACTAAATTCAAATACTCGTAAAAACTTCATATATATATATCAACCCCATAACATTCATTCAATACTCCCTCACTATAATTCCCCATCTCTCTCCCCTTTTAAATCCTTTCCATCCCAAATTCCACACATTATTTCTCACATTACACACATTGAAATCACTACATTCACCAATGTCGAACTTCGACTTTGAGACTCATTGTTCTGAGTTAAGCGCGAAAAGAAAACGTAAACTAACAGATGATGAATATGCAGCACTTACACGCATGATGCTCTCTTGCGATCATCGGAGTTCCTACACTAATCCAACCTCCAATCCTCCCACCGCTCAAAACATAAAAGACAAGATTAATCCGGCCACTGCAGTCACTAACATTAGTGAAAGAATCTCCCCTTTAGCCTCCAGCGATGATAATATTTCCACCGCCACAATCGCTGCCACTAGTGAAAGAACCGCCCCTTTAGCCTCCAGCGATGACAAGAAACCAGTGGAACCCTTTTCTCCTGCCATCACTGCTTCTCCGCTGGCCAAGAATGTATCGCACACTTGTAACAAGTGTGGCAAGTCTTTTTCCACTGGCCAGGCTTTGGGTGGTCACAGAACCAGCCACCGTAACCCTAGCGGTAGGATTCACCAATGTTTCACCTGCAACAAGATTTTTACCACTGGCCAGGCTTTGGGTGGCCACAAAACCAGCCACCGTGACCGCAGCAAGAAGGACAGCGCGATCAATTCCGAGGGCAGCGACTCCAGCCACTGCAACAGCAATGGCCGCACCCCCCACGACTTCGACTTGAACCTGCCCGCCGCACCGGAGATTGACGTTCAGGTTCTTGGTGAACAGAATGTAGAAAATCGTATTCCTTGCAAGAAACAGCGTTTGGATGAATGAATTGTATTATAGAAAACTGATGATCCAGAATTTTATGTATTTTCTTTAGAAAACTATTCTTGGGGATCAATTATTGTATTCATTTATCAAACCAAAATTTAGATATATACAACACGCAGTTTATATTTTGATATCGTTTTTATAATAGAATTGTTTTTTTTATTGTTTGGAATTGTTAATGTGTTATGCTCCTTAATTGTAGTTTCTGTATGTTAATTTGAGATGATTATAAATATTTAATATTTAGTATTTTTATGTACATACTCAAAATACTGAAAATATGGGTCTCATTTAAATTTTCTTATCGGCTTTTGTCACTTAATTGCCATCTAAACTACGGGTTTAACACTAGCTAGTTGTGCAAGATAGCATTACTCAAGTTAAATATCTTTGAATGCATAGTTTCGCTTTAAATAATTTTACATTAACTAGAAATCTTTAATCTTAGTGCATGTTTGAGAAATAATGAGCATAATTTTAATTTATTTTTTCTTCAATAGCCCAACATCCATTATATGCTCCACCAAACATATTTGGGTGGAATTGTTAATTTTTATGCTATTTAATTGTAGTTTTCATATCTTAATTTTAGACAATTATAAATATATAATATTTAGTAAGTAGAGTTTTTTATGTAAATAAAATATTGAAAATATGGGTCCTATTTAAATTGAGCATGTTCGGTAGAGTTTTTTTCTCTAAAAAATCCATTTTTTGCCTTTTCAACCCTTTTTACACTACAAAAAAAGTCAAAAAGTAAAAAAGTAACAAAAAAAACCCATTTTTTCTCAATAAAGCTATACCGAACAAGCTCTTAAATTTTCTTATCAATTGATGTCACTTAATTACGATCTAAACGAAGGTTTAACACTTGTTGTGGTATGTAGCATCACTCAAATCTTTGCATGCATAGTTTCATTTAAAAGGTTTTACGTTGACTATAAGTTTTCATAAATCTTAGTGCATGTTTGGGAGATGATAAGCATAATTTTAATTTATTTTTTATTCTTCAATATAGTCCAACATCCAATTTGACGATACCATTCCAATAATTGAGATTTAATTGGTGTAAATGTTTTTTTAAAGTATTTATGTTATTGTATGTTTCTCTGGTAATTCTTCACCATGTTAAAATATGGTAATGTCATGGGGTTGGATTTAAAAAAAATTATTAATCACGATTCACGAGTAATTAAGTTTAGCATGTGTTTTTATTTTATTTTGTATAAACGAATGAGTAAGATCGTATTGATCTAACATCGAAGTTATTAGTTTGAAAACATTATATATTGAAAGCACCCTAACTTATGAAGAATAAAAATTTAAGTACAAAATTATTTGTACACCACGGGCAACAGTAGCCCATAGGGGACGGTGAGGGTCCCAAGAAAGGAGTTGATTCAACTTTGGCCAATGGTTAGAGCGACCCATATAAGGAAATGATGTCCGATTTAAGTACGGCCAAGAGCAACAGTAGCCTATATTGGGACGGTAAGGGTTCCAAGAGTTGATCAACTATGGTCAAAGACAAAAGTAGCCCAGAGAAAGACGGTAAGGGTCTTAAAAAGTTTGGCCATCGTGCTTATGCACAAAGAATGTTTATTTGAGCACTCAGTATACAAATATTACTTAGGGAAGGGTCCTAAGAATGATAAAAGATACATCTATATGCAACATCACACATGTACCGTATTTTACTCGTTGAATGTCACCATTCATAGTCGTTTTATGACTCTTGTAGGAAATGGATCAAGAAATCTATGAAGTCATGGGACAAAGGTGGGAAGTAGCTTTAGATGGCTAAGAATACCATTTGATCAATAAGATAGATGTATGGTCTTCATATGAAGTCACTTACCTTGTTGTGAGCGTATTTGACTATTGGACTATGGAATATCTCACGACTCATTTTTATAAAATGTAATAACTTAAATGAACTCGTCTTTCAATCCAAGTACTTTCCATTTTATAAAGTATCTAGTAGCACTCTTTAAATGGGCTCAAGATATATGGATCATTCTTGAGACATAACGATTTGTCATGAGCCATTTTGAGACGAAGTTGTAAGTGAGGTATTTTCCATCCTTCTTTAAGCATCTATTATGTAGTAACTTGCGATGTTGGAGGAAGAATAGATCAAAAGACGAGATTCACATGTTTTACTCTTCCGCTATGTTTAAAATATCTTGCTTTCTTTCATGGCTTTTCATTTTATTAAATATACATACTTTCACACAACAAATATAAAACGAATCCGGAGCAAAAAGAGAAAGAGTGATCTCTAGATCCTATCTAAGATTAGTTTCTAACTACTTTCCGCAAAAGAAGATGAAGAAAACATGTTTCAATCCAGTTTTTAATCAAACCAAAGAGCTGAACTGCTTTCTACGTAAAATGGGTACTAGTACCCTCAAATATGGGAACCATTACCATACTGGGCAGAATACAAAAAAAAAAAAAAAAAATTAGATAGAATTTTGAGGACGCCACAAATTAATTGTATTACAAAAAAATGATCCAGAATTTTTTATATTTTCTTTAGAAAATATTCTTGGGGATCAATTAATGTATCCATTTAATCAAATAAAAATTAAGATATATTGATATTTCATAATTTGATTTTTATTTATGATTTTGATCTATTTTGGGATCGTTTTATTGTTTGGAATTGTTAATTTGTTATGCTATTTAATTGTTGTTTTTAGATGTTAATTTGAGACTATTATGAATATATAGTAGTAAGTATAGTATTTTATGCAAATATTCAAAATATTGAAAATATGGGTACCAATTAAATTTTCTAATCAATTGAGGTCATTTAATTATGACGTAGATGAGTGTTTAATACTAATTGAGCTATGTAGCATTACTCAATTAGATATCTTTGCATGCATAGTTTTATTTAGACAGATTTACATTGACTATAAATTTTTAATCTCAATGCATGTTTGGAGATAATAAGCACAATTTAAATTTATTTTTTCTTCGTCAATACAGTCCAAATAGCATTCCAACATTTGAGATTCAATTGATGTAAATGTTTGGTTTCTCTGAGAAATATTCACCATGTTAAAATATTTTTGAATTTTCAAATCTGAAATTTCGCGATGGGTCACAATACCCAAAGAATATGGGTATCAATATTCTCCCTGAACAAAAACTGTTTGAAATTTTCTAAATTTAAAAAGGAAGAATCCTGCATTAATTTCTTTAACATGTTAGCGTTTGAAAATGATGAATCGAATTTTTTGAAAATGATGAATTTGAATCTCCCGATATTTTCTGAAGAGAAAGATCCAATCAAAAGTGATATGTGAATCTTCCATGCTACGGGAAAGTGCTGGATATTGGTGGGACATGTTGACAAGTATGGAAGAGACAACATGCATGACTTGGGAAAGGTTCTGCGAAATATTTAGAAACAAATATTTCTCCTGTTCTACTAGAAACTAAAAGCTAAACTAATTTATCTAGTTACGACAAGGATTAATGACAGTATCGAATTACATAAAGAAGTTGGAGAATCTATCATGTTTCGCCGCTCACATGGTCAGCATGAATGGATTGAAAGTCGATCGTTTTCTAGAAGTGGTGGGTGATGCGGTGATGGATTTAGATTTGGATGATGAAAGTGGTGGTAACACGACATATTACTTGAATGAAACAATATGATACTAGCCGAATTTGGACTGTGAATGAAAATAGCATAAGAAGCGGGGGATGCTTGAGAATTTTTCATCTTTCATATACACTAGAGGGAAATTAGCATAAAACGTCCATACCTATTGAAGTTATTGTGCAAATCATTCATACCTTCTAAATTTTAGCATTTTCACCATTACCTACTCCATTTCTTGCGCAAAACATCATTCCATCCAAAAAGTTGCTGTTATCTCACCTGACCAACAAGACTTATAATACAACTTAAGGGTAAATTAGTCCAACAACATTTTTCACTTGTCCTCTGTTTCAAACTGAAGTATACTGCTGAACTTAATACCTGATGCCTACAAAGATGTCAAAAGTGCCATCAAATTTGGTAGGGATGATCTAACTGTTGATATGATCATAAATACTCCAGGAAGTAAGAGTCATGAGCTGAAAAACGATAGAGAAACTAAAAATAATGGTGAAGGCTTATATGTTAGAGGTAGATCACAGCATAGACAGTCTAATAATCAAGAAGGAAATAATCCAAATAGCCAAGGTCACAAAAAGAAAGGCAATGGTAAGTCTAGATCAAAATCAAAAGTAAAAGGGAGAAAGTGTTACAATTGTGGTAAGTTGGGGGCATTATATCAAAGATTTTTATAAGTTGAATAACAATTCTCAAACATATATACCCCATGAACAGAGTAATGTTGCTACCACTAAAACTGAAACTCTTGGTGAGCTGTATTTAGTCTTTAATAATGAAGAGCCTGAGACTTGTGTGAACTCTGTGTCTTCTACTTGTCAGTTTGATGAATGGTTACTTGATTCAGGATGTACTTTTCATATGACTCCAAATATTGCTATGTTCTGCTCTTATACTGAAGTGAACTCTGGTATAGTTGTTATGAGAAATAATGTTGCTTGTAAAATCCATGGAATATGTAATATAAGAGTTAAATCTGATACTGGTTTGGTTTATCTCCTTGAGAATGTGAGACACATTACTGATTTATCCAAAAATCTAATTTCTATTGGCACTTTTGAAGATTCTAAATTTGTTGGAAAATTTGGTGATGGCTGCTTTAAAATAACAAAGGGTGCCCTACTTGCTATCAAAGGTTATAAAAGAAATGGCTTATATTTCACTCAAAATGAAAAGTCGTCTTCAAGTACTGCAATGGTTAATTCTGTCAATAATGATTATACTAACCTTTGGCATAAAAGGCTAGCTCACTTAAGTAATAAGGGGCTATTTATCTTGCAAAATCAAGGGTGTTTTGGAAAAGATAAAATATCTCATCTCCCTTTCTGTGAAACTTGTATCATGGAAAAACAACATAGAGTTCAATTTGATGGCTTACATAAATCTTCCTCCATACTTGACTATATGCACTCTAATATGTGGGGTCCATCTAGCATATCTACACATGGAGGGAACAAGTATTTTCTGTCTATAATTAATGAATTTTGTAATAAGGCTTTTGATGATTTTTGTAATCAATCTGGTATAAAGAAGCATAGAACTGTACCTTATTCCCCTCCGCAAAATGGTGTTGTTGAGAGGATGAATATAACTCTTCTTGAAAGAGTTAGGTGCATGCTTTCTAGTTCTGGTCTATCTAAACCTTTTTGGGGTGAAACTGTTGTTACGGCTTGTTATCTTGTTAATAGATCTCCTTCAGCTGCCTTAAATGGTAAAACTCCTGAAGAAATATGGCATGGTAAGCCTACTAACTACTCTAATCTCAAAATTTTTGGATGTACAGCATATTCTCATCTGAAGGATGATAAACTTGATCCCAGATCTCAAAAGTGTGTGTTCTTAGGATATCCTGATGGAACAAAAGATTATAGACTTTGGGTTAGGAGCTTGGAGGGGGGGGTTTAAAACCATTGTTAGTAGAGATGTTGTTTTTAAAGAAGATGAATTACCTTGTTTAAAACAAACTACTGAGATAAGTGATAATAGTAATCCCACTGATACAGAAATTGAGGTAGAGCCTAATAATGTAGTTATCACTTAACTGAACAATGTCCCCCCCCCCCCCCAATGTTCCTCAACCTGTAGTCTCTAATGATGATTCTAAATACAACCAGATTAGAAATGAAAATCAACATCAGACTCAAAACCTAGAAGATTATCAGTTAGCCAGAAGATAGGGATAGAAGAACCACTAAGGCACCTTTTAGGTTTTCTAATTATGACTTTGCTGCTTTAGCTGTAAATTCTTTTGTTGATTTAAGTGATAATGAACTTAAAATTTTTTATGATGCTATGAACGGAAGTGAATCTGATATGTGGTGGAATGCAATGAAGGAATAAATGACTTCTTTGTATAAAATCCAGACTTGGGAATTAGTTCCCAAACCTCAACATAAATCCATTGTGAATTGCAGGTGGCTATACAAGGTTAAAGAAGGTAATAAGTCTTCTGAACCCTTTAAGTTTAAAGCTAGACTTGTTGCTAAAGGGTATACTCAAAAGCATGGTGTTGATTATCCTGAAGTTTTTTCTCCTGTGGTAAAATATACTACTTTAAGAGTTATGTTTTCCCTAGTTGCTCATTCCAATCTGGAAATGGAACAACTTGATGTTAAAATTGCATTTTTCCATGGTGAACTGGATGAAAAGATCTATATGAATCAACCCATTGGCTTTATTGATAAACACATGTCTGATCATGTCTGTTTACTTAAGAAATCCTTATATGGTTTGAAGCAATCTCACAGGCAATGGAACAAGAGGTTTGATACTTTCATGTTATCCTTAGGTTTCAACAGAAGTGAATTTGATCATTGCCTCTATTTTAAATCTGAACTTCCAAGTAATACTCTTGTGTTCTTACTGCTGTATGTTGATGATATGCTAATAATTAGTTCATGTGCTGACTTAATTAGAACATTAAAACTGCTTTAAGTTCAGAATTTGAAATGAAAGATCTTGGCAATGCCAAGAAAATTCTGGGAATGGATATAATTAGAGAAATGTCTAATTCTACTTTGATGCTAAAGCAACAGTCTTATATCATGAAAATCCTGAAGAAGTTTTCTATGCTTGATTGTAAAGATGTGTCTATTCCTTTGGCTAACTATTTTATGCTGAGTAAAGACCAATGTCCCCAATCTGATGAAGAATTAGAATACATGAATAAAATAACTTATTCTAATGTGATTGGTTCTGTAATGTATACCATGGTTTGCACTAGACCTGATATTACTTATTCTGTTAGTGTGTTAAGTAGATATATGTCAAACCCTGGGGAACAACATTGAGAGGCCTTAAAATGGTTATTGAAATATTTGAAAGGTACTGTAAGTGTTGGTTTAGATTTTAGACATTGTAGTGAAGGAATAAAACTGAAAGATTATGTTGATGCAAATTATGCTAATGATAGAGATAGTAGGAAATCTACTACTTTATATATGTTTACTCTCTATAATTCTTGCATTAGCTGGAAATCTCATTTACAACATATAGTGGCTCTGTTCACCATTGAATTTGAATATGTTGCAATTACTGAAGCTGTGAAAGAGGTTTTGTGGCTGAAAGGTTTGCTGTCTGAATTGAACTTACTCCATAATCCTGTTGTTGTGTTTTTTGATAGTCAATCTGCAATACAGCTGTGCAAGAATCCTGTATTTCATGATAGAAATAAGCATATGGATGTTAGATTACATTTTATTAGGAACATTGTGTCCAAGAAACTGATTAATCTTGAAAAGATTCTACTCAAGCAAACCCTTCTGATATAGGAACTAAACCACTGTCATTAAACAAGTTTAGATCATGTCTAAGTTTACTTAATATTGATTCAGGTTAACTTATTTTCAAATATGTCTACTATAATAGTATATAGAGTATATATATTTTTTGGATTAGGTATTCTTAAATTTCGTTTTGTACTAATTTGTTTAATTTTTCTTTGCAGAGGCAATGATCTAATGTTATGATCTTGTGTTTTCTTTTTGTACTATGAAACTACATTTGGTTCAAGGTGGAGATTGTAATTTTTACTGTGTGTCCAAATGATATAACCCTCAATGAAGAAAAGCCCAAAGTTAATGGCCCAGCTGATTGTGCCCAGTTGTTTGGCCCAGAATTGATGAAGCGCGCTTTTGCCCATTGCTGATAATGCGCTTTTATTGCTGAGAAGGCGGTTTCTTGTCATCCGTTGATTCTGTGTCTTTGATCTCAGCCATTGATGTGCCATATAAATAGGCTCATTCAGTCATTTTTTAGGGCAACACTGTGAGTGTGTAGCTTCCACTTCTACATCCGATCTTCTTCTACTCCTCTTCTTATTCCTTTCGTTTTGGTGAACCATTTGTTCTCCACTGTTGTGTTGATAGGTTGATGCTACAGTAATCTTCAGTAGATTACTGTATTTCTTTGTAATATATCCTCAAATCTGCTGTGGAGGGTTTTATCTTGATATTGTGAGGAGTATGTAATGAAGGAGAGAGTAGGGCTATTCTGAGTGGATTAACTTCTGTAATCTTGGATCTTGAACGATTGTGGTTTCTAATAGTGCATAAAGAGGTCAGATCTATATTTGTAGAGCCTCAAAGGAAGACGTAGGCACTAATGTGCTGAAATACCTGTCCCCGAAAAAGTGACGCTCATATTCTTGTGTTATCTTTACATTTCTACTTATTCTTTCATAATACTTGTTTTACTATTTGGCTTTAAAAGATGTTCTAAATCAAGAAACAAAAACGCAACATATAGTACTCAAAATATTGAAAATATGGGTACCATTTAAATTTTCTAATCAATTGAGGTCATTTAATTATGACGTAGACGAGTGTTTAATACTAATTGAGCTATGTAGCATTACTCAATTAGATATCGTTGCATGCATAGTTTTATTTAGACAGTTTTACATTGACTATAAATTTTTAATCTCAATGCATGTTTGGAGATAATAAGCACAATTTAAATTTATTTTTTCTTCGTCAATACAGTCCAAATAGCATTCCAACATTGCATTCCAACATTTGAGATTCAATTGATGTAAATGTTTGGTTTCTCTGAGAAATATTCACCATGTTAAAACATTTTTGAATTTTCAAATCTGAAATTTCGCGATGGGTCACAATACCCAAAGAATATGGGTATCAATATTCTCCCTGAACAAAAACTGTTTGAAAATTTTCTAAATTCAAAAAGCAAGAATCCTGCATTAATTTCTTTAACATGTTAGCGTTTGAAAATGATGAATCGATTTGAAAATGATGAATTTGAATCTCCTGATATTTTCTGAAGAGAAAGATCCAATCAAAAGTGATATGTGAATCTTCCATGCTACGGGAAAGTGCTGGATATTGGTGGGACATGTTGACAAGAATGGAAGAGACAACGGGCATGACTTGGGAAAGGTTCTGCGAAATATTTAGAAACAAATATTTCTCCCGTTCTACTAGAAACTAAAAGCTAAACTAATTTATCTAGTTACGACAAGGATTAATGACAGTATCGAAATACATAAGGAAGTTGGAGAATCTATCATGTTTCGCCGCTCACATGGTCAGCATGAATGGATTGCAAGTCGATCGTTTTCTAGAAGTGGTGGTGCGAATGTGGTGGGTGATGCGGTGATGGATTTAGATTTAGATGATGAAAGTGGTGGTAACACAACATATTACTTGAATGAAACAATATGATACTAGCCGAATTTGGACTGTGAATGAAAATAGCATAAGAAGCGGGGGATGCTTGAGAATTTTTCATCTTTCATATACACTAGAGGGTAATTAGCATAAAACGTCCATACCTATTGAAGTTATTGTGCAAATCATTCATACCTTCTAAATTTTAGCATTTTTACCATTACCTACTCCATTTCTTGCGCAAAACATCATTCCATCCAAAAAGCTGCTGTTATCTCACTTGACCAACAAGACTTATAATACAATCATGACACCTCTAGCAGTCTCCAAACCGAGGGACAGGGAGGTAATATCCAAGAGGAGAAGGTCTTTTACCTTCTCATTTCCTTCAACACTCATAATTGCTACTGTTACCCTACCACTACCACCAAGAATCTTTTCCTGTCGCCACAGGCAAAAAGGCACATCCCTAGCAGGCTATTGGTGTAGGTCTGGAGCCACCGGTGGCTAAATCCCTAAAGTGCTCTTTTTGGACGTTGGGCAAGAGCTGTTAATGGCAAGACAACTGCATCACTACCTACAGCCACCACCTGAGAGCCTTTCTCACTAGCTTCAGTCACTTCCTCATTATCTACAGCAAAGGCCGCCATCAGTCACTTCCTCATTATCCAAGAATGAACTAGTTAGGAGATAGTGGCTGGACGTGTGGGTTTCTTGGTAGTAGTGGTGGAGGAACAGTAGAATTTATGATTTGACAAAATTGCCTTTCAAAAATTGAGAGAGTGTATTGTACGCGTTGATTTAAAGGCAAAAATTGACAAATTTGTACGGTAATGACGATTTGGGCAAAGAATTGGTGATTTAAGGACCCAAATGCCAAAGTTCAAATGATATGGACGATTTGAGCAATAGACCTAAAGGATATAGACGAAACGTGCTAATTACTCTTAATTAACACATGCAAATATATATATATATATATATATATATACCACTTATATTGTTAACGGACGACTTTCGATTATACAACACCCGAAAGTCAATTTTTCGTTAAAAATTCAATTATTACATTGATTTTAATTAATATAAAAAAAATCATTGTCACCCTGCGGCCCTGCTTGGGAGTTTTGAGGTACCGGTCATTGAGATTTTTTAAAGTACCAATTTTCAACGTTTATGAAAATCCGATTTTTAATGGCTTTTAAATAGCGATTTTTAAAACAGTGTTTTTACATGCAATCTTTTAAATGGTAGCTCCCAGATATTTAATAGAGATTTTTATGCATTTAATCGTTTAAAAAAAAAATTCGTTGAAACAATTTATACAAAAAATAATAAATTTTTTTTTTTCTTGCCTAACCCTAAATTGCAATTTCAAGTTGGGGGTTGGAAAATAGGAGGGAAACAGTGACCTAAAACGAGGTAATTAAAGTTATTAAATGTGCCATACATAGATAGTAATATGTATCTGAAAAACATGATATATAAAACAAGAAGCTTATTGGCTGGAATTTACTTTGAATATTTTATTAATTAATATACATAATCCATTTAGGATTTCTAATTAATTGCAAATACCTATAAAAACTTCGTATATATAAAAATAGAAGCTTATTGGAATCCACTTAGAATTCTTAATTAATTGCAAATACCTGTAAAAACTTCCTATATATAAACCCTTAATGTTGATTAAGTACTCCTCACTATAATTCTTCATCACTCTCCCCTTTCCACCCCAAATTCCACATATAAAACACACAGTGAAATCACTAAATTCATCAATGTCGGGGATTCATAACTTCGACTTTGAGACTCACTGTTCTGAGTTAAGCGCGAAAAAAAAACGCAAACTAACAGATGATGAGTATGCAGCACTTACCCTCATGATGCTCTCTTGCGATGACAAGAAACCAGTGGAACCCTTTTCTCCTCCCATTACTGCTTCTCCGCTGGCCAAGAAATTATCGCACACTTGTAACAAGTGTGGCAGGTCTTTTTCCACTGGCCAGGCTTTGGGTGGCCACAAAACCGGCCACCTTAAACGACTGCCGATCCTGGCCAAGAAAAGCAACGCGAACACTTCCGAGAGCGGCGCTTCCACACATGCTTTAGAAGGCCACATGCCGTTCCCCAACGACTTTGACTTGAACCTGCCCGCCGCACCGGAGATTGACGTTCAGGTTCTTGGTGAACAGAATGCAGAAAATCATATTCCTTGCAAGAAACATCGTTTGGATGAATGAATTGTATTATAGAAAACTGATGATCGTTTATTTATGTTTTTGATCTATTTTGTTTGATATCGTTTTTATTGTTGAATTGTTCTTTTATTTAATTTGTTATGCTATTTAATTGTAGTTTCTGGATGTTAATTTGAGGCAATTATAAATATATAATATTTAGTAAGTAGAGTCTTTTTATTATTAAAATAATCAAAATATTGAAAATACGGATTCTATTTGAATTTTCTTACGAATCAATGTCACTTAATTACGACCTAAACAAGTGTTTAACACTTGTTGAGCAATGTAGAATCACTCAATTAGATATCTTTAAATCCATAGTTTCATTTATATCGTTTTATATTGACTAGAAATCTTTAATCTTAGTGCATGTTTGGGAAATATCCATAGTTTCATTTATATCGTTTTATATTACTAGAAATTTTTAATCTTAGTGCATGTTTGGGAAATAATAAACTTAATTTTAATTTATTTTTTCTTCTTTAATACAATCCAACATCCATTTTGGTAATACCATTCCAATAGTTGAGATTTAATTGGTGTAAACGTTATTTTAAAGTATTCATATTATTGTAAGTTTATCTTAGAAGTCTCCACCTTGTTATAAAATATGGTAATGTCATGGGGTTGGGTTTAAAAAAATTTATTAACCACGATTCACGAGTAATTGATTTAAACGGGTTGGAAAATATGGTTTGCAATTTGCTCTCTCTCACTCTCTCAATCTTGCCCGAGCTGCTCTTAGAGAATTGAAGGAAAAAGCAGTGTTGTTAATTTTTTTCACTCCCGTCACCGACTAGGTAATTGTCTCATTCTCTCATTCGTTTCTCTCCACCCTTTCTCTACTCGGACTCCTTAAAAAGCAGTGTCTTTGTGATTGTGAAATTGAAAATTTCTTTGTATTGGAGATTTTAGTGCAATAGGAACTTCACTATTCTCTTGTAGTTTCTCATTGTTAATTGATGCCTATAATGAATATTTGCCAACCAACAGGGACCATTTGTCTCAATCTATCACAATAACCCTTGGCCGAATAGGATGCAGCCACTTGATACATCCAACATCGGTAAGTATGACAAATAATTTTATACTCCATCCAATGTTATATAGAAAATGCAACACTCATCACCTTGTCAACGTCTTCCAAAGGATTTCTACTAGTAATTAATAAGAATTTTAATTTCTTTAATTGAAGTTCAATTTGCTTTGACCCATCTAGCTATGACCTTACCACAACTTTAGTATAAATCGTGTACCAACACAACATTTAATACCTGTTAATACTTAATTATCTATATACGTAAAAAAAAAAAAAAAAAAACAGTGGTTATGCATCTAATTGTAAAAAAAAAAAAAAAAAATTGTTGAAACAATTTATACACAAATAAAAATAAATTTTTTTCCTTGCCTAACCCTAAAGTGCAATTTCATGTTGGGGTGGGGGGGACGGTGAACTAAAACGAGGTAATTAAAATTATTAAATGTGCAAAAATGGACCATATATTACAAATATGGTAATATTTATCCGTACGAAAAATAAGAAGTTTATTGGTTGGAAATTTGCTTTGATTTTATTAATAAACTTTTAATCTACTTAGGATTCCTAACTAAATTCAAATACTCGTAAAAACTTCATATATATATATATATATATATATATATATATATATATATATATATATATATATATATCAACCCCATAACATTCATTCAATACTCCCTCACTATAATTCCCCATCTCTCTCCCCTTTTAAATCCTTTCCATCCCAAATTCCACACATTATTTCTCACATTACACACATTGAAATCACTACATTCACCAATGTCGAACTTCGACTTTGAGACTCATTGTTCTGAGTTAAGCGCAAAAAGAAAACGTAAACTAACAGATGATAAATATGCAGCACTTACACTCATGATGCTCTCTTGCGATCATCGGAGTTCCTACACTAATCCAACCTCCAATCCTCCCACCGCTCAAAACATAGAAGACAAGATTAATCCGGCCACTGCAGTCACTAACATTAGTGAAAGAATCTCCCCTTTAGCCTCCAGCGATGATAATATTTCCACCGCCACAATCGCTGCCACTAGTGAAAGAACCGCCCCTTTAGCCTCCAGCGATGACAAGAAACCAGTATAAGGGTTAGAGCGACCCATATAAGGACATGATGTCTGATTTAAGTACGGCCAAGAGCAACAGTAGCCTATATTGGGACGGTAAGGGTTCCAAGAGTTGATCAACTATGGTCAAAGACAAAAGTAGCCCAGAGAAAGACGGTAAGGGTCTTAAAAAGTTTGGCCATCGTGCTTATGCACAAAGAATGTTTATTTGAGCACTCAGTATACAAATATTACTTAGGGAAGGGTCCTAAGAAAGATAAAAGATACATCTATATGCAACACCACACATGTACCGTATTTTACTCGTTGAATGTCACCATTCATAGTCGTTTTATGACTCTTGTAGGAAATGGATCAAGAAATCTATGAAGTCATGGGACAAAGGTGGAAAGTAGCTTTAGATGGCTAAGAATACCATTTGATCACCAAGATAGATGTATGGTCTTCATATGAAGTCACTTACCTTGTTGTGAGCGTATTTGACTATTGGACTATGGAATATCTCACGACTCGTTTTTATAAAATGTAATAACTTAAATGAACTCGTCTTTCAATCCAAGTACTTTCCATTTTATAAAGTATCTAGTAGCACTCTTTAAATGGGCTCAAGATATATGGATCATTCTTGAGACATAACGATTTGTCATGAGCCATTTTGAGACGAAGTTGTAAGTGAGGTATTTTCCATCCTTTTTTAAGCATCTATTATGTAGTAACTTGCGATGTTGGAGGAAGAATAGATCAAAAGACGAGATTCACATGTTTTACTCTTCCGCTATGTTTAAAATATCTTGCTTTCTTTCATGGCTTTTCATTTTATTAAATATACATACTTTCACACAACAAATATAAAACGAATCCGGAGCAAAAAGAGAAAGAGTGATCTCTAGATCCTATCTAAGATTAGTTTCTAACTACTTTCCGCAAAAGAAGATGAAGAAAACATGTTTCAATCCAGTTTTTAATCAAACCAAAGAGCTGAACTGCTTTCTACGTAAAATGGGTACTAGTACCCTCAAATATGGGAACCATTACCATACTGGGCAGAATACAAAAAAAAAAAAAAAATTAGATAGAATTTTGAGGACGCCACAAATTAATTGTATTACAGAAAAATGATCCAGAATTTTTTATATTTTCTTTAGAAAATATTCTTGGGGATCAATTAATATATCCATTTAATCAAATAAAAAGTAAGATATATTGATATTTCATAATTTGATTTTTATTTATGATTTTGATCTATTTTGGGATCGTTTTATTGTTTGGAGTTGTTAATTTGTTATGCTATTTAATTGTTGTTTTTAGATGTTAATTTGAGACTATTATGAATATATAGTAGTAAGTATAGTATTTTATGCAAATATTCAAAATATTGAAAATATGGGTACCAATTAAATTTTCTAATCAATTGAGGTCATTTAATTATGACGTAGACGAGTGTTTAATACTAATTGAGCTATGTAGCATTACTCAATTAGATATCTTTGCATGCATAGTTTTATTTAGACAGTTTTACATTGACTATAAATTTTTAATCTCAATGCATGTTTGGAGATAATAAGCACAATTTAAATTTATTTTTTCTTCGTCAATACAGTCCAAATAGCATTCCAACATTGCATTCCAACATTTGAGATTCAATTGATGTAAATGTTTGGTTTCTCTGAGAAATATTCACCATGTTAAAACATTTTTGAATTTTCAAATCTGAAATTTCGCGATGGGTCACAATACCCAAAGAATATGGGTATCAATATTCTCCCTGAACAAAAACTGTTTGAAAATTTTCTAAATTCAAAAAGCAAGAATCCTGCATTAATTTCTTTAACATGTTAGCGTTTGAAAATGATGAATCGATTTGAAAATGATGAATTTGAATCTCCTGATATTTTCTGAAGAGAAAGATCCAATCAAAAGTGATATGTGAATCTTCCATGCTACGGGAAAGTGCTGGATATTGGTGGGACATGTTGACAAGAATGGAAGAGACAACGGGCATGACTTGGGAAAGGTTCTGCGAAATATTTAGAAACAAATATTTCTCCCGTTCTACTAGAAACTAAAAGCTAAACTAATTTATCTAGTTACGACAAGGATTAATGACAGTATCGAAATACATAAGGAAGTTGGAGAATCTATCATGTTTCGCCGCTCACATGGTCAGCATGAATGGATTGCAAGTCGATCGTTTTCTAGAAGTGGTGGTGCGAATGTGGTGGGTGATGCGGTGATGGATTTAGATTTAGATGATGAAAGTGGTGGTAACACAACATATTACTTGAATGAAACAATATGATACTAGCCGAATTTGGACTGTGAATGAAAATAGCATAAGAAGCGGGGGATGCTTGAGAATTTTTCATCTTTCATATACACTAGAGGGTAATTAGCATAAAACGTCCATACCTATTGAAGTTATTGTGCAAATCATTCATACCTTCTAAATTTTAGCATTTTTACCATTACCTACTCCATTTCTTGCGCAAAACATCATTCCATCCAAAAAGCTGCTGTTATCTCACTTGACCAACAAGACTTATAATACAATCATGACACCTCTAGCAGTCTCCAAACCGAGGGACAGGGAGGTAATATCCAAGAGGAGAAGGTCTTTTACCTTCTCATTTCCTTCAACACTCATAATTGCTACTGTTACCCTACCACTACCACCAAGAATCTTTTCCTGTCGCCACAGGCAAAAAGGCACATCCCTAGCAGGCTATTGGTGTAGGTCTGGAGCCACCGGTGGCTAAATCCCTAAAGTGCTCTTTTTGGACGTTGGGCAAGAGCTGTTAATGGCAAGACAACTGCATCACTACCTACAGCCACCACCTGAGAGCCTTTCTCACTAGCTTCAGTCACTTCCTCATTATCTACAGCAAAGGCCGCCATCAGTCACTTCCTCATTATCCAAGAATGAACTAGTTAGGAGATAGTGGCTGGACGTGTGGGTTTCTTGGTAGTAGTGGTGGAGGAACAGTAGAATTTATGATTTGACAAAATTGCCTTTCAAAAATTGAGAGAGTGTATTGTACGCGTTGATTTAAAGGCAAAAATTGACAAATTTGTACGGTAATGACGATTTGGGCAAAGAATTGGTGATTTAAGGACCCAAATGCCAAAGTTCAAATGATATGGACGATTTGAGCAATAGACCTAAAGGATATAGACGAAACGTGCTAATTACTCTTAATTAACACATGCAAATATATATATATATATATATATACCACTTATATTGTTAACGGACGACTTTCGATTATACAACACCCGAAAGTCAATTTTTCGTTAAAAATTCAATTATTACATTGATTTTAATTAATATAAAAAAAATCATTGTCACCCTGCGGCCCTGCTTGGGAGTTTTGAGGTACCGGTCATTGAGATTTTTTAAAGTACCAATTTTCAACGTTTATGAAAATCCGATTTTTAATGGCTTTTAAATAGCGATTTTTAAAACAGTGTTTTTACATGCAATCTTTTAAATGGTAGCTCCCAGATATTTAATAGAGATTTTTATGCATTTAATCGTTTAAAAAAAAAATTCGTTGAAACAATTTATACAAAAAATAATAAATTTTTTTTTTTCTTGCCTAACCCTAAATTGCAATTTCAAGTTGGGGGTTGGAAAATAGGAGGGAAACAGTGACCTAAAACGAGGTAATTAAAGTTATTAAATGTGCCATACATAGATAGTAATATGTATCTGAAAAACATGATATATAAAACAAGAAGCTTATTGGCTGGAATTTACTTTGAATATTTTATTAATTAATATACATAATCCATTTAGGATTTCTAATTAATTGCAAATACCTATAAAAACTTCGTATATATAAAAATAGAAGCTTATTGGAATCCACTTAGAATTCTTAATTAATTGCAAATACCTGTAAAAACTTCCTATATATAAACCCTTAATGTTGATTAAGTACTCCTCACTATAATTCTTCATCACTCTCCCCTTTCCACCCCAAATTCCACATATAAAACACACAGTGAAATCACTAAATTCATCAATGTCGGGGATTCATAACTTCGACTTTGAGACTCACTGTTCTGAGTTAAGCGCGAAAAAAAAACGCAAACTAACAGATGATGAGTATGCAGCACTTACCCTCATGATGCTCTCTTGCGATGACAAGAAACCAGTGGAACCCTTTTCTCCTCCCATTACTGCTTCTCCGCTGGCCAAGAAATTATCGCACACTTGTAACAAGTGTGGCAGGTCTTTTTCCACTGGCCAGGCTTTGGGTGGCCACAAAACCGGCCACCTTAAACGACTGCCGATCCTGGCCAAGAAAAGCAACGCGAACACTTCCGAGAGCGGCGCTTCCACACATGCTTTAGAAGGCCACATGCCGTTCCCCAACGACTTTGACTTGAACCTGCCCGCCGCACCGGAGATTGACGTTCAGGTTCTTGGTGAACAGAATGCAGAAAATCATATTCCTTGCAAGAAACATCGTTTGGATGAATGAATTGTATTATAGAAAACTGATGATCGTTTATTTATGTTTTTGATCTATTTTGTTTGATATCGTTTTTATTGTTGAATTGTTCTTTTATTTAATTTGTTATGCTATTTAATTGTAGTTTCTGGATGTTAATTTGAGGCAATTATAAATATATAATATTTAGTAAGTAGAGTCTTTTTATTATTAAAATAATCAAAATATTGAAAATACGGATTCTATTTGAATTTTCTTACGAATCAATGTCACTTAATTACGACCTAAACAAGTGTTTAACACTTGTTGAGCAATGTAGAATCACTCAATTAGATATCTTTAAATCCATAGTTTCATTTATATCGTTTTATATTGACTAGAAATCTTTAATCTTAGTGCATGTTTGGGAAATATCCATAGTTTCATTTATATCGTTTTATATTACTAGAAATTTTTAATCTTAGTGCATGTTTGGGAAATAATAAACTTAATTTTAATTTATTTTTTCTTCTTTAATACAATCCAACATCCATTTTGGTAATACCATTCCAATAGTTGAGATTTAATTGGTGTAAACGTTATTTTAAAGTATTCATATTATTGTAAGTTTATCTTAGAAGTCTCCACCTTGTTATAAAATATGGTAATGTCATGGGGTTGGGTTTAAAAAAATTTATTAACCACGATTCACGAGTAATTGATTTAAACGGGTTGGAAAATATGGTTTGCAATTTGCTCTCTCTCACTCTCTCAATCTTGCCCGAGCTGCTCTTAGAGAATTGAAGGAAAAAGCAGTGTTGTTAATTTTTTTCACTCCCGTCACCGACTAGGTAATTGTCTCATTCTCTCATTCGTTTCTCTCCACCCTTTCTCTACTCGGACTCCTTAAAAAGCAGTGTCTTTGTGATTGTGAAATTGAAAATTTCTTTGTATTGGAGATTTTAGTGCAATAGGAACTTCACTATTCTCTTGTAGTTTCTCATTGTTAATTGATGCCTATAATGAATATTTGCCAACCAACAGGGACCATTTGTCTCAATCTATCACAATAACCCTTGGCCGAATAGGATGCAGCCACTTGATACATCCAACATCGGTAAGTATGACAAATAATTTTATACTCCATCCAATGTTATATAGAAAATGCAACACTCATCACCTTGTCAACGTCTTCCAAAGGATTTCTACTAGTAATTAATAAGAATTTTAATTTCTTTAATTGAAGTTCAATTTGCTTTGACCCATCTAGCTATGACCTTACCACAACTTTAGTATAAATCGTGTACCAACACAACATTTAATACCTGTTAATACTTAATTATCTATATACGTAAAAAAAAAAAAAAAAAAACAGTGGTTATGCATCTAATTGTAAAAAAAAAAAAAAAATTGTTGAAACAATTTATACACAAATAAAAATAAATTTTTTTCCTTGCCTAACCCTAAAGTGCAATTTCATGTTGGGGTGGGGGGGACGGTGAACTAAAACGAGGTAATTAAAATTATTAAATGTGCAAAAATGGACCATATATTACAAATATGGTAATATTTATCCGTACGAAAAATAAGAAGTTTATTGGTTGGAAATTTGCTTTGATTTTATTAATAAACTTTTAATCTACTTAGGATTCCTAACTAAATTCAAATACTCGTAAAAACTTCATATATATATATATATATATATATATATATATATATATATATATATCAACCCCATAACATTCATTCAATACTCCCTCACTATAATTCCCCATCTCTCTCCCCTTTTAAATCCTTTCCATCCCAAATTCCACACATTATTTCTCACATTACACACATTGAAATCACTACATTCACCAATGTCGAACTTCGACTTTGAGACTCATTGTTCTGAGTTAAGCGCAAAAAGAAAACGTAAACTAACAGATGATAAATATGCAGCACTTACACTCATGATGCTCTCTTGCGATCATCGGAGTTCCTACACTAATCCAACCTCCAATCCTCCCACCGCTCAAAACATAGAAGACAAGATTAATCCGGCCACTGCAGTCACTAACATTAGTGAAAGAATCTCCCCTTTAGCCTCCAGCGATGATAATATTTCCACCGCCACAATCGCTGCCACTAGTGAAAGAACCGCCCCTTTAGCCTCCAGCGATGACAAGAAACCAGTATAAGGGTTAGAGCGACCCATATAAGGACATGATGTCTGATTTAAGTACGGCCAAGAGCAACAGTAGCCTATATTGGGACGGTAAGGGTTCCAAGAGTTGATCAACTATGGTCAAAGACAAAAGTAGCCCAGAGAAAGACGGTAAGGGTCTTAAAAAGTTTGGCCATCGTGCTTATGCACAAAGAATGTTTATTTGAGCACTCAGTATACAAATATTACTTAGGGAAGGGTCCTAAGAAAGATAAAAGATACATCTATATGCAACACCACACATGTACCGTATTTTACTCGTTGAATGTCACCATTCATAGTCGTTTTATGACTCTTGTAGGAAATGGATCAAGAAATCTATGAAGTCATGGGACAAAGGTGGAAAGTAGCTTTAGATGGCTAAGAATACCATTTGATCACCAAGATAGATGTATGGTCTTCATATGAAGTCACTTACCTTGTTGTGAGCGTATTTGACTATTGGACTATGGAATATCTCACGACTCGTTTTTATAAAATGTAATAACTTAAATGAACTCGTCTTTCAATCCAAGTACTTTCCATTTTATAAAGTATCTAGTAGCACTCTTTAAATGGGCTCAAGATATATGGATCATTCTTGAGACATAACGATTTGTCATGAGCCATTTTGAGACGAAGTTGTAAGTGAGGTATTTTCCATCCTTCTTTAAGCATCTATTATGTAGTAACTTGCGATGTTGGAGGAAGAATAGATCAAAAGACGAGATTCACATGTTTTACTCTTCCGCTATGTTTAAAATATCTTGCTTTCTTTCATGGCTTTTCATTTTATTAAATATACATACTTTCACACAACAAATATAAAACGAATCCGGAGCAAAAAGAGAAAGAGTGATCTCTAGATCCTATCTAAGATTAGTTTCTAACTACTTTCCGCAAAAGAAGATGAAGAAAACATGTTTCAATCCAGTTTTTAATCAAACCAAAGAGCTGAACTGCTTTCTACGTAAAATGGGTACTAGTACCCTCAAATATGGGAACCATTACCATACTGGGCAGAATACAAAAAAAAAAAAAATTAGATAGAATTTTGAGGACGCCACAAATTAATTGTATTACAGAAAAATGATCCAGAATTTTTTATATTTTCTTTAGAAAATATTCTTGGGGATCAATTAATATATCCATTTAATCAAATAAAAAGTAAGATATATTGATATTTCATAATTTGATTTTTATTTATGATTTTGATCTATTTTGGGATCGTTTTATTGTTTGGAGTTGTTAATTTGTTATGCTATTTAATTGTTGTTTTTAGATGTTAATTTGAGACTATTATGAATATATAGTAGTAAGTATAGTATTTTATGCAAATATTCAAAATATTGAAAATATGGGTACCAATTAAATTTTCTAATCAATTGAGGTCATTTAATTATGACGTAGACGAGTGTTTAATACTAATTGAGCTATGTAGCATTACTCAATTAGATATCTTTGCATGCATAGTTTTATTTAGACAGTTTTACATTGACTATAAATTTTTAATCTCAATGCATGTTTGGAGATAATAAGCACAATTTAAATTTATTTTTTCTTCGTCAATACAGTCCAAATAGCATTCCAACATTGCATTCCAACATTTGAGATTCAATAGATGTAAATGTTTGGTTTCTCTGAGAAATATTCACCATGTTAAAATATTTTTGAATTTTCAAATCTGAAATTTCGCGATGGGTCACAATACCCAAAGAATATGGGTATCAATATTCTCCCTGAACAAAAACTGTTTGAAATTTTCTAAATTCAAAAAGCAAGAATCCTGCATTAATTTCTTTAACATGTTAGCGTTTGAAAATGATGAATCGAATTTTTTGAAAATGATGAATTTGAATCTCCCGATATTTTCTGAAGAGAAAGATCCAATCAAAAGTGATATGTGAATCTTCCATGCTACGGGAAAGTGCTGGATATTGGTGGGACATGTTGACAAGTATGGAAGAGACAACATGCATGACTTGGGAAAGGTTCTGCGAAATATTTAGAAACAAATATTTCTCCTGTTCTACTAGAAACTAAAAGCTAAACTAATTTATCTAGTTACGACAAGGATTAATGACAGTATCGAATTACATAAAGAAGTTGGAGAATCTATCATGTTTCGCCACTCACATGGTCAGCATGAATGGATTGAAAGTCGATCGTTTTCTAGAAGTGGTGGGTGATGCGGTGATGGATTTAGATTTGGATGATGAAAGTGGTGGTAACACGACATATTACTTGAATGAAACAATATGATACTAGCCGAATTTGGACTGTGAATGAAAATAGCATAAGAAGCGGGGGATGCTTGAGAATTTTTCATCTTTCATATACACTAGAGGGAAATTAGCATAAAACGTCCATACCTATTGAAGTTATTGTGCAAATCATTCATACCTTCTAAATTTTAGCATTTTCACCATTACCTACTCCATTTCTTGCGCAAAACATCATTCCATCCAAAAAGCTGCTGTTATCTCACCTGACCAACAAGACTTATAATACAACTTAAGGGTAAATTAGTCCAGTAACATTTTTCACTTGTCCTCTGTTTCAAACTGAAGTATATGAACGGTTGGTCATCATTGTTCTTCTCTTGCATTCAATTCATTCTCTGCCCTCGCACTTAGATTCAATATGTTTTTGATCCATTAATGCATAGTTATTGCTCCACTATGATGTGGGCCCACTAATTCTTGGATTTGTTTCCATCATTAGTGGTTCTTTCAGCTGTGTTCACAATTTTCAATATCTGTTACAGTGTTTGCTTGGCATTTAATATTCAAATTCTGTCCAAATATTTTAATTCCAGACTGATTCTGCTTTGTCGGCCACTAATTTTTGGTTGTGGAACCTTGAATTTCAGTTTTTTATCATGGGTAAAAAGCAAAAAGGACTGGCTGTCTGAAACAAAAATGGGTTCGCAAATTTGATCCGCGAAATGGATAAAGGTAGTTCCATGTCCGGCAAAAGTGCAGTCGCAACTTCAGGAAAGGGAGCTGGGTCTCTGTCTTCTTTATTGGAGGTATTCGTCTTCTTTTGGATTTAAGGACCTAATCTGTCCCAAACTCATTCTCGGCCTTCTATAATTGAAAATGTAATGAAGCAAAGATAGGAGATTCGAACTCACCAACCGTGGCAAAACTTCCAGACAAAGGTGCGTCCATTCATATACTTCAGTTTGAAACAGAGGACAAGTGAAAAATGTTGTTGGAATAATTTACCCTTAATTAGTTGTATTACAAGTCGTGTTGGTCAGGTGAGATAACGACATCTTTTTGGATGGAATGACGTTTTGTGCAAGAAATGGAGTAGGTGAGGTTGAGAATGCCAAAATTTAGAAGGTATGGATGATTTACACAATGATTTCAATAAGTAGGGACGTTTTGGGCTAATTACCCCTAATTGGAAAAGAATTATCTACATTCTTTACTCTATGCTTTACAATAGTTTTGGCAAATAGAAAAGGCTCGTTATTTAACTCTACATAATCATGCATATAGAAGGAGAACCGGTTGTGAGCTATAGGGATTTTATTGTAGACCCACGCATTGCCGAAAATACCCACACAAAGGAAAAGCTAAATGACTTTAGGAAAGCACTTTCGCAATTCTCTTAGCCCAGCATATCTAACCTTATTCACTTTTAATTAAATTATTATTGAATTATTTTATGTTCTACAAATTTTGTTTAAGTTTGTTACGCAGATCCCTAATTTTCCATAACATAATCAGCAATTTATAGACTGTTTCTTTTTTTGCCTTTTAGTACAAAATTTAAACATTAAACCAATTTTAAACATTTCTTTCAAATACTTAAGTAACCACTCTAAAGTTTCCCAATGAATAGCACCTGAATTTGACATTAATTTGCTAAGTGTATTGACTGCATGGGCTAAAGTCTTACCTAGTCCAAATCAGAGTATACATTACACATGTATAAAGTACTTTACTCATATATTCTTGCTTCACATATCTTAATATTGCATCCTGTTTCACAAAAAAAAAAAAAAAAAAAAAAGGGCATAATGAACTCCAATCAAAATTTTTCAAACAACATGTAACCATCTCGAACTAATTATAGAGAATTCCACAACACTCATCAACTTATAATAAGTAACTTATGTCCATCGTTTCAAAGGAAAAAGAAGTAAATGAATTAATAGGAATTTAAATAGAATTTCTTAAGATATATGAATTCATGTAGGATTCTAAGATTTGGATGCGACAATTGATAGATAATTTCATCTTCTTTAATTTAACTATGTCATTCATAGGAAGCCTGCAACAGCCACCACTACAACCACCACAAGAATTGCCGCTTCAGCCCTGGACAATGTCAAACCTATAATTACTGCTTCCCCACTGGCGCACCAAGTCTTTTCCATACTACCAAGCACTCGGTGACCACAAACCAGACACTGTAAATGGCCGCCGATCACCACCGCCACTGCGTCAGATGTCACCAACAACAACTCCACCATTAATGTCTATGCTCTAAACCCAAGCAGTAGGATTCACCAATGCTTACAAGACTTATCCCACTATTGTTAATAAGAATTTTAATTTCTTCAAAAATAATTGAAGTTCAATTTTCTTTGACCTATCTAACTACGACCTTACCACAATTTTATTATAAATAGTGTAACCAGCACAATATTAATTAACGGGTAATTAGCATGTTTCGTCTCTATCTTTTAGGTCTAATGCGCAAATCGTTCCTATCATTTGAACTTTGACATTTGGGTCCTTAAATCACTCATTCTTTGCGAAAATCGTCCATACCGTCCAAATTTGTCAATTTTTGTCGTTAAATCAGCGCATACAGTGCACTCTCTCAATTTTTGAAGGACAATTTTGTCAAATCATAAATTCTATTGTTCTCCTACCACTACCACCAAGAAGACCACACTTCCAGCCACTATCTTAGGGTCAGCACTAGTAGCGCCACCAGCAGAGGAACCATCTTCATCCATGCCTCCAGCCATGTTCGGACATGTACATCCTTAATACATCTTAGCAATGATTGGGTTGCAAATGCTCTCTAGCTCTTTGATTTTGTCTTCAAATTCATCTGCCTCTGCAAGTTGGTTTCCTTCCAGCCATTGCATAGCTGACTTGATGTTATCTTCAATTTTCTTCTTGTCAGTGTCTGAAAGCTTCGATGCGATCTTGTCATCCTTGACGGTATTCCTCATATTGTAGGCATAGTTTTCCAAGGCGTTTTTGGCCTCGACATTCTTTTTATGCTCTTCATCTTTAGACTTGTATTTTTCAGCTTCTTGTACCTTTTTTTCAATCTCTTCCTTTGACAATCTTCCCTTATCGTTGGTAATGGTAATCTTGTTCTTCTGACCAGTTGTCTTGTCCTCGGCTGTAACATTCAAGATGCCATTCGCGTCAATGTCAAAGAAAACATTAATCTGAAGAACGTCCCGAGGTAATGGTGGTATTCCACTGAGCTCAAATTTCCTAAGCAAATTGTTGTCTTTGCATATGTTTGGTAGTGCTGAAATTATATTTTAAGTACTTATATTATAAGCTGTAGGTGAATGTGTGGATAAAAATGAGTTGTAAGTTGTGGGTGTTATGAAATGTGTGGATAAAAAATATGTTTGACCAGCTGAAATTATAATTTAAGCAGTGGCAAACATGTGCATTGGTTCTTGCTTTTTCACTCTCATACATTTGTATCAACACACCAGGCTGATTATCAGAATAAGTAGAGAACACTTGCTCATTAGGAAGAGTAGTATTCCTTAGAATGAATACAATCATGACACCTCTAGCAGTCTCCAAACCGAGGGACAGGGAGGTAATATCCAAGAGGAGAAGGTCTTTTACCTTCTCATTTCCTTCAACACCCATAATTGCTACTGTTACCCTACCACTACCACCAAGAATCTTTTCATGTTGCCACAGGCAAAAAGGCACATCCCTAGCAGGCTATTGGTGTAGGTCTGGAGCCACCGGTGGCTAAATCCCTAAAGTGCTCTTTTTGGACGTTGGGCAAGAGCTGTTAATGGCAAGACAACAACTGCATCACTACCAACAGCCACCACCTGAGGGCCTTTCTCACTAGCTTCAGTCACTTCCTCATTATCTACAGCAAAGGCCGCCATCAGTCACTTCCTCATTATCTAAGAATGAACCAGTTAGGAGATAGTGGCTGGATGTGTGGGTTTCTTGGTGGTAGTGGTGGAGGAACAGTAGAATTTATGATTTGAAAAAATTGCCTTTCAAAAATTGAGAGAGTGTATTGTACGCGTTGATTTAACGGCAAAAATTGACAAATTTTTACGGTAATGACGATTTGCGCAAAGAATTGGTGGTTTAAGGACCCAAATGCCAAAGTTCAAATGATATGGACGATTTGAGCAATAGACCTAAAGGATATAGACGAAACGTGCTAATTACTCTTAATTACCACATGCAAATATATATATACCACTTATATTGTTAATGGACGACTTTCGATTATACAACACCCGAAAGTCAATTTTTCGTTAAAAATTCAATTATTACATTGATTTTAATTAATATAAAAAAATCATTGTCACCCTGCGGCCCTGCTTGGGAGTTTTGAGGTACCGGTCATTGGGATTTTTTAAAGTACCAATTTTCAACGTTTATGAAAATTCGATTTTTAATGGTTTTAAATAGCGATTTTTAAAACAGTGTTTTTACATGCAATCTTTTAAATGGTAGCTCCCAGATATTTAATAGAGATTTTTATGCATTTAATCGTTAAAAAAAAAAAAAAATTCGTTGAAACAATTTATACAAAAAATAATAAATTTATTTTTTCTTGCCTAACCCTAAATTGCAATTTCAAGTTGGGGGTTGGAAAATCGGAGGGAAACAGTGACCTAAAACGAGGTAATTAAAGTTATTAAATGTGCCATACATAGATAGTAATATGTATCTGAAAAACATGATATATAAAACAAGAAGCTTATTGGCTGGAATTTACTTTGAATATTTTATTAATTAATATACATAATCCATTTAGGATTTCTAATTAATTGCAAATACCTATAAAAACTTCGTATATATAAAAATAGAAGCTTATTGGAATCCACTTAGAATTCTTAATTAATTGCAAATACCTGTAAAAACTTCCTATATATAAACCCTTAATGTTGATTAAGTACTCCTCACTATAATTCTTCATCACTCTCCCCTTTCCACCCCAAATTCCACATATAAAACACACAGTGAAATCACTAAATTCATCAATGTCGGGGATTCATAACTTCGACTTTGAGACTCATTGTTCTGAGTTAAGCGCGAAAAAAAACGCGAACTAACAGATGATGAGTATGCAGCACTTACCCTCATGATGCTCTCTTGCGATGACAAGAAACCAGTGGAACCCTTTTCTCCTGCCATTACTGCTTCTCCGCTGGCCAAGAAATTATCGCACACTTGTAACAAGTGTGGCAGGTCTTTTTCCACTGGCCAGGCTTTGGGTGGCCACAAAACCAGCCACCTTAAACGACTGCCGATCCTGGCCAAGAAAAGCAACGCGAACACTTCCGAGAGCGGCGCTTCCACACATGCTTGAGAAGGCCAAATGCCGTTCCCCAACGACTTTGACTTGAACCTGCCCGCCGCACCGGAGATTGACGTTCAGGTTCTTGGTGAACAGAATGCAGAAAATCATATTCCTTGCAAGAAACATCGTTTGGATGAATGAATTGTATTATAGAAAACTGATGATCGTTTATTTATGTTTTTGATCTATTTTGTTTGATATCGTTTTTATTGTTGAATTGTTCTTTTATTTAATTTGTTATGCTATTTAATTGTAGTTTCTGGGTGTTAATTTGAGGCAATTATAAATATATAATATTTAGTAAGTAGAGTCTTTTTATTATTAAAATAATCAAAATATTGAAAATACGGATTCTATTTGAATTTTCTTATGAATCAATGTCACTTAATTACGACCTAAACAAGTGTTTGACACTTGTTGAGCAATGTAGAATCACTCAATTAGATATCTTTAAATTCATAGTTTCATTTATATCGTTTTATATTGACTAGAAATCTTTAATCTTAGTGCATGTTTGGGAAATAATAAACTTAATTTTAATTTATTTTTTCTTCTTTAATACAATCCAACATCCATTTTGGTAATACCATTCCAATAGTTGAGATTTAATTGGTGTAAATGTTATTTTAAAGTATTCATATTATTGTAAGTTTATCTTAGAAGTCTCCACCTTGTTATAAAATATGGTAATGTCATGGGGTTGGGTTTAAAAAAATTTATTAACCACGATTAACGAGTAATTGATTTAAACGGGTTGGAAAATATGGTTTGCAATTTGCTCTCTCTCACTCTCTCAATCTTGCCCGAGCTGCTCTTAGAGAATTGAAGGGAAAAGCAGTGTTGTTAATTTTTTTCACTCCCATCACCGACTAGGTAATTGTCTCATTCTCTCATTCATTTCTCTCCACCCTTTCTCTACTCGGACTCCTTAAAAAGCAGTGTCTTTGTGATTGTGAAATTGAAAATTTCTTTGTATTGGAGATTTTAGTGCAGTAGGAACTTCACTATTCTCATGTAGTTTCTCATTGTTAATTGATGCCTATAATGAATATTTGCCAACCAACAGGGACCATTTGTCTCAATCTATCACAATAACCCTTGGCCGAATAGGATGCAGTCACTTGATACATCCAACATCGGTACGTATGACAAATAATTTTATACTCCATCCAATGTTATATAGAAAATGCAACACTCATCACCTTGTCAATGTCTTCCAAAGGATTTCTACTAGTAATTAATAAGAATTTTAATTTCTTTAATTGAAGTTCAATTTGCTTTGACCCATCTAGCTATGACCTTACCACAACTTTAGTATAAATCGTGTACCAACACAACATTTAATACCTGTTAATACTTAATTATCTATATACGTAAAAAAAAAAAACAGTGGTTATGCATCTAATTGTAAAACAAAAAAAAAATTTGTTGAAACAATTTATACACAAATAAAAATAAATTTTTTTCCTTGCCTAACCCTAAAGTGCAATTTCATGTTGGGGTGGGGGGGACGGTGAACTAAAACGAGGTAATTAAAATTATTAAATGTGCAAAAATGGACCATATATTACAAATATGGTAATATTTATCCGTACGAAAAACAAGAAGCTTATTGGTTGGAAATTTGCTTTGATTTTATTAATAAACTTTTAATCTACTTAGAATTCCTAACTAAATTCAAATACTCGTAAAAACTTCATATATATATATCAACCCCATAACATTCATTCAATACTCCCTCACTATAATTCCCCATCTCTCTCCCCTTTTAAATCCTTTCCATCCCAAATTCCACACATTATTTCTCACATTACACACATTGAAATCACTACATTCACCAATGTCGAACTTCGACTTTGAGACTCATTGTTCTGAGTTAAGCGCGAAAAGAAAACGTAAACTAACAGATGATGAATATGCAGCACTTACACGCATGATGCTCTCTTGCGATCATCGGAGTTCCTACACTAATCCAACCTCCAATCCTCCCACCGCTCAAAACATAAAAGACAAGATTAATCCGGCCACTGCAGTCACTAACATTAGTGAAAGAATCTCCCCTTTAGCCTCCAGCGATGATAATATTTCCACCGCCACAATCGCTGCCACTAGTGAAAGAACCGCCCCTTTAGCCTCCAGCGATGACAAGAAACGAGTGGAACCCTTTTCTCCTGCCATCACTGCTTCTCCGCTGGCCAAGAATGTATGGCACACTTGTAACAAGTGTGGCAAGTCTTTTTCCACTGGCCAGGCTTTGGGTGGTCACAGAACCAGCCACCGTAACCCTAGCGGTAGGATTCACCAATGTCTCACCTGCAACAAGATTTTTACCACTGGCCAGGCTTTGGGTGGCCACAAAACCAGCCACCGTGACCGCAGTAAGAAGGGCAGCGCGATCAATTCCGAGGGCAGCGACTCCAGCCACTGCAACAGCAATGGCCGCACCCCCCACGACTTCGACTTGAACCTGCCCGCCGCACCGGAGATTGACGTTCAGGTTCTTGGTGAACAGAATGTAGAAAATCATATTCCTTGCAAGAAACAGCGTTTGGATGAATGAATTGTATTATAGAAAACTGATGATCCAGAATTTTATGTATTTTCTTTAGAAAACTATTCTTGGGGATCAATTATTGTATTCATTTATCAAACCAAAATTTAGATATATACAACACGCAGTTTATATTTTGATATCGTTTTTATAATAGAATTGTTTTTTTTATTGTTTGGAATTGTTAATGTGTTATGCTCCTTAATTGTAGTTTCTGTATGTTAATTTGAGACGATTATAAATATTTAATATTTAGTATTTTTATGTACATACTCAAAATACTGAAAATATGGGTCTTATTTAAATTTTCTTATCGGCTTTTGTCACTTAATTGCTATCTAAACTACGGGTTTAACACTAGCTAGTTGTGCAAGATAGCATTACTCAAGTTAAATATCTTTGAATGCATAGTTTCGTTTTAAATAATTTTACATTAACTAGAAATTTTTTAATCTTAGTGCATGTTTGAGAAATAATGAGCATAATTTTAATTTATTTTTTCTTCAATAGCCCAACATCCATTATATGCTCCACCAAACATATTTGGGTGGAATTGTTAATTTTTATGCTATTTAATTGTAGTTTTCAGATCTTAATTTTAGACAATTATAAATATATAATATTTAGTAAGTGAGTTTTTTATGTAAATAAAATATTGAAAATATGGATCCTATTTAAATTGAGCATGTTTGGTAGAGTTTTTTTCTCTAAAAAATCTATTTTTTGCCTACAATTTTTGACTTTTCAACCATTTTTACACTACAAAAAAAGTCAAAAAGTAAAAAAGTAACAAAAAAAACCCATTTTTTCTAAAAAAAAAAAACTATACCGAACAAGCTCTTAAATTTTCTTATCAATTGATGTCACTTAATTACGATCTAAACGAAGGTTTAACACTTGTTGTGGTATGTAGCATCACTCAAATCTTTGCATGCGTAGTTTCATTTAAAAGGTTTTACGTTGACTATAAATTTTTATAAATCTTAGTGCATGTTTGGGAGATGATAAGCATAATTTTAATTTATTTTTTATTCTTCAATATAGTCCAACATCCAATTTGGCGATACTATTCCAATAATTGAGATTTAATTGGGGTAAATGTTTTTTTAAAGTATTTATGTTATTGTAAGTTTCTCGGGTAATTCTTCACCATGTTAAAATATGGTAATGTCATGGGGTTGGATTTAAAAAAAATTATTAATCACGATTCACGAGTAATTAAGTTTAGCATGTGTTTTTATTTTATTTTGTATAAACGAATGAGTAAGATCGTATTGATCTAACATCGAAGTTATTAGTTTGAAAACATTATATATTGAAAGCACCCTAACTTATGAAGAATAAAAATTTAAGTACAAAATTATTTGTACACCACGGGCAACAGTAGCCCATAGGGGACGGTAAGGGTCCCAAGAAAGGAGTTGATTCAACTTTAGCCAATGGTTAGAGCGACCCATATAAGGAAATGATGTCCGATTTAAGTACGGCCAAGAGCAACAGTAGCCTATATTGGGACGGTAAGGGTTCCAAGAGTTGATCAACTATGGTCAAAGACAAAAATAGCCCAGAGAAAGACGGTAAGGGTCTTAAAAAGTTTGGACATCGTGCTTATGCACAAAGAATGTTTATTTGAGCACTCAGTATACAAATATTACTTAGGGAAGGGTCCTAAGAAAGATAAAAGATACATCTATATGCAACATCACACATGTACCGTATTTTACTCGTTGAATGTCACCATTCATAGTCGTTTTATGACTCTTGTAGGAAATGGATCAAGAAATCTATGAAGTCATGGGACAAAGGTGGGAAGTAGCTTTGGATGGCTAAGAATACCATTTGATCACCAAGATAGATGTATGGTCTTCATATGAAGTCACTTACCTTGTTGTGAGCGTATTTGACTATTGGACTATGGAATATCTCACGACTCGTTTTTATAAAATGTAATAACTTAAATGAACTCATCTTTCAATCCAAGTACTTTCCATTTTATAAAGTATCTAGTAGTACTCTTTAAATGGGCTCAAGATATATGGATCATTCTTGAGACATAACGATTTGTCATGAGCCATTTTGAGACGAAGTTGTAAGTGAGGTATTTTCCATCCTTCTTTAAGCATCTATTATGTAGTAAATTGCGATGTTGGAGGAAGAATAGATCAAAAGACGAGATTCACATGTTTTACTCTTCCGCTATGCTTAAAATATCTTGCTTTCTTTCATGGCTTTTCATTTTATTAAATATACATACTTTCACACAACAAATATAAAACGAATCCGGAGCAAAAAGAGAAAGAGTGATCTCTAGATCCTATCTAAGATTAGTTTCTAACTACTTTCCGCAAAAGAAGATGAAGAAAACATGTTTCAATCCAGTTTTTAATCAAACCAAAGAGCTGAACTGCTTTCTACGTAAAATGGGTACTAGTACCCTCAAATATGGGAACCATTACCATACTGGGCAGAATACAAAAAAAAAAAAAAAAAAAAAAAAAATTTAGATAGAATTTTGAGGACGCCACAAATTAATTGTATTACAGAAAAATGATCCAGAATTTTTTATATTTTCTTTAGAAAATATTCTTGGGGATCAATTAATGTATCCATTTAATCAAATAAAAATTAAGATATATTGATATTTCATAATTTTATTTTTATTTATGATTTTGATCTATTTTGGGATCGTTTTATTGTTTGGAATTGTTAATTTGTTATGCTATTTAATTGTTGTTTTTAGATGTTAATTTGAGACTATTATGAATATATAGTAGTAAGTATAGTATTTTATGCAAATATTCAAAATATTGAAAATATGGGTACCAATTAAATTTTCTAATCAATTGAGGTCATTTAATTATGACGTAGACGAGTGTTTAATACTAATTGAGCTATGTAGCATTACTCAATTAGATATCTTTGCATGCATAGTTTTATTTAGACAGTTTTACATTGACTATAAATTTTTAATCTCAATGCATGTTTGGAGATAATAAGCACAATTTAAATTTATTTTTTCTTCGTCGATACAGTCCAAATAGCATTCCAACATTTGAGATTCAATTGATGTAAATGTTTGGTTTCTCTGAGAAATATTCACCATGTTAAAATATTTTTGAATTTTCAAATCTGAAATTTCGCGATGGGTCACAATACCCAAAGAATATGGGTATCAATATTCTCCCTGAACAAAAACTGTTTGAAATTTTCTAAATTTAAAAAGGAAGAATCCTGCATTAATTTCTTTAACATGTTAGCGTTTGAAAATGATGAATCGAATTTTTTGAAAATGATGAATTTGAATCTCCCAATATTTTCTGAAGAGAAAGATCCAATAAAAAGTGATATGTGAATCTTCCATGCTACGGGAAAGTGCTGGATATTGGTGGGACATGTTGACAAGTATGGAAGAGACAACATGCATGACTTGGGAAAGGTTCTGCGAAATATTTAGAAACGAATATTTCTCTTGTTCTACTAGAAACTAAAAGCTAAACTAATTTATCTAGATACGACAAGGATTAATGGCAGTATCGAAATACATAAGGAAGTTGGAGAATCTATCATGTTTCGCCGCTCACATGGTCAGCATGAATGGATTGAAAGTCGATCGTTTTCTAGAAGTGGTGGGTGATGCGGTGATGGATTTAGATTTGGATGATGAAAGTGGTGGTAACACGACATATTACTTGAATGAAACAATATGATACTAGCCGAATTTGGACTGTGAATGAAAATAGCATAAGAAGCGGGGGATGCTTGAGAATTTTTCATCTTTCATATACACTAGAGGGAAATTAGCATAAAACGTCCATACCTATTGAAGTTATTGTGCAAATCATTCATACCTTCTAAATTTTAGCATTTTCACCATTACCTACTCCATTTCTTGCACAAAACATCATTCCATCCAAAAAGCTGCTGTTATCTCACCTGACCAACAAGGCTTATAATACAACTTAAGGGTAAATTAGTACAACAACATTTTTCACTTGTCCTCTGTTTCAAACTGAAGTATATGAACGGTTGGTCATCATTGTTCTTCTCTTGCATTCAATTCATTCTCTGCCCTCGCACTTAGATTCAATATGTTTTTGATCCATTAATGCATAGTTATTGCTCCACTATGATGTGGGCCCACTAATTCTTGGATTTGTTTTCCATCATTAGTGGTTCTTTCAGCCGTGTTCACAATTTTCAATGTCTGTTACAGTGTTTGCTTGGCATTTAATATTCAAATTCTGTCCAAATATTTTAATTCCAGACTGATTCTGCTTTGTCGGCCACTAATTTTTGGTTGTGGAACCTTGAATTTCAGTTTTTTATCATGGGTAAAAAGCAAAAAGGACTGGCTGTCTGAAACAAAAATGGGTTCGCAAATTTGATCCGTGAAATGGATAAAGGTAGTTCCATGTCCGGCAAAAGTGCAGTCGCGACTTCAGGAAAGGGAGCTAGGTCTCTGTTTTCTTTATTGGAGGTATTCGTCTTCTTTTGGATTTAAGGACCTAATCTGTCCCAAACTCATTCTCGGCCTTCTATAATTGAAAATGTAATGAAGCAAAGATAGGAGATTCGAACTCACCAACTGTGGCAAAACTTCCAGACAAAGGTGCGTCCATTCATATACTTCAGTTTGAAACAGAGGACAAGTGAAAAATGTTGTTGGAATAATTTACCCTTAATTAGTTGTATTACAAGTCGTGTTGGTCAGGTGAGATAACGACATCTTTTTGGATGGAATGACGTTTTGTGCAAGAAATGGAGTAGGTGAGGTTGAGAATGCCAAAATTTAGAAGGTATGGATGATTTACACAATGATTTCAATAAGTAGGGACGTTTTGGGCTAATTACCCCTAATTGGAAAAGAATTATCTACATTCTTTACTCTATGCTTTACAGTAGTTTTGGCAACTAGAAAAGGCTCGTTATTTAACTCCACATAATCATGCATATAGAAGGAGAACCGGTTGTGAGCTATAGGGATTTTATTGTAGACCCACGCAGTGCCGAAAATACCCGCACGAAGGAAAAGCTAAATGACTTTAGGAAAGCACTTTCGCAATTCTCTTAGCCCAGCATATCTAACCTTATTCACTTTTAATTAAATTATTATTGAATTATTTTATGTTCTACAAATTTTGTTTGAGTTTATTGCGCAGATCACTATTTTTCCATAACATAATCAGCAATTTATAGACTGTTTCTTTTTTTGCCTTTTAGTACAAAATTTAAACCTTAAACCAATTTTAAACGTTTCTTTCAAATACTTAAGTAACCACTCTAAAGTTTCCCAATGAATAGCACCTGAATTTGCCATTAATTTGCTAAGTGTATTGACTGCATGGGCTAAAGTCTTGCCTAGTCCAAATCATAGTATACATTACACATGTATAAAGTACTTTACTCATATATTCTTGCTTCACATATCTTAATATTGCATCCTGTTTCACAAAAAAAAAAAAAAAAAAAAAAAGGGCATAATGAACTCCAATCAAAATTTTTCAAACAACATGTAACCATCTCGAACTAATTATAGAGAATTCCACAACACTCATCAACTTATAATAAGTAACTTATGTCCATCGTTTCAAAGGAAAAAGAAGTAAATGAATTAATAGGAATTTAAATAGAATTTCTTAAGATATATGAATTCATATAGGATTCTTAGATTTGGATGCGACAATTGATAGGTAATTTCATCTTCTTTAATTTAACTATGTCATTCATAGGAAGCCTGCAACAGCCACCACTACAACCACCACAAGAATTGCCGCTTCAGCCCTGGACAATGTCAAACCTATAATTACTGCTTCCCCACTGGCGCACCAAGTCTTTTCCATACTACCAAGCACTCGGTGACCACAAACCAGACACTGTAAATGGCCGCCGATCACCACCGCCACTGCGTCAGATGTCACCAACAACAACTCCACCATTAATGTCTATGCTCTAAACCCTAGCGGTAGGATTCACCAATGCTTACAAGACTTATCCCACTATTGTTAATAAGAATTTTAATTTCTTCAAAAATAATTGAAGTTCAATTTTCTTTGACCTATCTAATTACGACCTTACCACAATTTTATTATAAATAGTGTAACCAGCACAATATTAATTAACGGGTAATTAGCATGTTTCGTCTCTATCTTTTAGGTCTACTGCGCAAATCGTTCCTATCATTTGAACTTTGACATTTGGGTCCTTAAATCACTCATTCTTTGCGAAAATCGTCCATACCGTCCAAATTTGTCAATTTTTGTCGTTAAATCAGCGCATACAGTGCACTCTCTCAATTTTTGAAGGACAATTTTGTCAAATCATAAATTCTATTGTTCTCCTACCACTACCACCAAGAAGACCACACTTCCAGCCACTATCTTAGGGTCAGCACCAGTAGCGCCACCAGCAGAGGAACCATCTTCATCCATGCCTCCAGCCATGTTCGAACATGTACATCCTTAATACATCTTAGCAATGTTTGGGTTGCAAATTCTCTCTAGCTCTTTCATTTTGTCTTCAAATTCATCTACCTCTGCAAGTTGGTTTCCTTCCAGCCATTGCATAGCTGACTTGATGTTATCTTCAATTTTCTTCTTGTCAGTATCTGAAAGCTTCGAGGCGATCTTGTCATCCTTGACGGTATTCCTCATATTGTAGGCATAGTTTTCCAAGGCGTTTTTGGCCTCGCCCTTCTTTTTATGCTCTTTATCTTTAGACTTGTATTTTTCAGCTTCTTGTACCTTTTTTTCAATCTCTTCCTTCGACAATCTTCCCTTCTCGTTGGTAATGGTAATCTTGTTCTTCTGACCAGTTGTCTTGTCCTCGGCTGTAACATTCAAGATGCCATTCGCGTCAATGTCAAAGAAAACATTAATATGAGGAACGTCCCGAGGAAATGGTGGTATTCCACTGAGCTCAAATTTCCCAAGCAAATTGTTGTCTTTGCATATGTTTGGTAGTGCTGAAATTATATTTTAAGTACTTCTATTATAAGCTGTAGGTGAATGTGTGGATAAAAATGAGTTGTAAGTTGTGGGTGTTATGAAATGTGTGGATAAAAAATATGTTTGACCAGCTGAAATTATAATTTAAGCAGTGACAAACATGTGCTTTGGTTCTTGCTTTTTCACTCTCATACACTTGTATCAACACACCAGGCTGATAAGTAGAGAACACTTGCTCATTAGGAAGAGTAGTATTCCTTAGAATGAATACAATCATGACACCTCTAGCAGTCTCCAAATCGAGGGACAGGGAGGTAATATCCAAGAGGAGAAGGTCTTTTACCTTCTCATTTCCTTCAACACTCATAATTGCTACTGTTACCCTACCACTACCACCAAGAATCTTTTCATGTCGCCACAGGCAAAAGGGCACATCCCTAGCAGGCTATTGGTGTAGGTCTGGAGCCACCGGTGGCTAAATCCCTAAAGTGCTCTTTTTGGACGTTGGGCAAGAGCTGTTAATGGCAAGACAACAACTGCATCACTACCAACAGCCACCACCTGAGGGCCTTTCTCACTAGCTTCAGTCACTTCCTCATTATCTACAGCAAAGGCCGCCATCAGTCACTTCCTCATTATCCAAGAATGAACTAGTTAGGAGATAGTGGCTGGACGTGTGGGTTTCTTGGTGGTAGTGGTGGAGGAACAGTAGAATTTATGATTTGACAAAATTTCCTTTTCAAAAATTGAGAGAGTGTATTGTACGCGTTGATTTAAAGGCAAAAATTGACAAATTTGTACGGTAATGACGATTTGGGCAAAGAATTGGTGATTTAAGGACCCAAATGCCAAAGTTCAAATGATATGGACGATTTGAGCAATAGACCTAAAGGATATAGACGAAACGTGCTAATTACTCTTAATTAACACATGCAAATATATATATATATATATATATATATATATACCACTTATATTGTTAACGGACGACTTTCGATTATACAACACCCGAAAGTCAATTTTTCGTTAAAAATTCAATTATTACATTGATTTTAATTAATATAAAAAAAATCATTGTCACCCTGCGGCCCTGCTTGGGAGTTTTGAGGTACCGGTCATTGAGATTTTTTAAAGTACCAATTTTCAACGTTTATGAAAATCCGATTTTTAATGGCTTTTAAATAGCGATTTTTAAAACAGTGTTTTTACATGCAATCTTTTAAATGGTAGCTCCCAGATATTTAATAGAGATTTTTATGCATTTAATCGTTTAAAAAAAAAAATTCGTTGAAACAATTTATACAAAAAATAATAAATTTTTTTTTTCTTGCCTAACCCTAAATTGCAATTTCAAGTTGGGGGTTGGAAAATAGGAGGGAAACAGTGACCTAAAACGAGGTAATTAAAGTTATTAAATGTGCCATACATAGATAGTAATATGTATCTGAAAAACATGATATATAAAACAAGAAGCTTATTGGCTGGAATTTACTTTGAATATTTTATTAATTAATATACATAATCCATTTAGGATTTCTAATTAATTGCAAATACCTATAAAAACTTCGTATATATAAAAATAGAAGCTTATTGGAATCCACTTAGAATTCTTAATTAATTGCAAATACCTGTAAAAACTTCCTATATATAAACCCTTAATGTTGATTAAGTACTCCTCACTATAATTCTTCATCACTCTCCCCTTTCCACCCCAAATTCCACATATAAAACACACAGTGAAATCACTAAATTCATCAATGTCGGGGATTCATAACTTCGACTTTGAGACTCACTGTTCTGAGTTAAGCGCGAAAAAAAAACGCAAACTAACAGATGATGAGTATGCAGCACTTACCCTCATGATGCTCTCTTGCGATGACAAGAAACCAGTGGAACCCTTTTCTCCTCCCATTACTGCTTCTCCGCTGGCCAAGAAATTATCGCACACTTGTAACAAGTGTGGCAGGTCTTTTTCCACTGGCCAGGCTTTGGGTGGCCACAAAACCGGCCACCTTAAACGACTGCCGATCCTGGCCAAGAAAAGCAACGCGAACACTTCCGAGAGCGGCGCTTCCACACATGCTTTAGAAGGCCACATGCCGTTCCCCAACGACTTTGACTTGAACCTGCCCGCCGCACCGGAGATTGACGTTCAGGTTCTTGGTGAACAGAATGCAGAAAATCATATTCCTTGCAAGAAACATCGTTTGGATGAATGAATTGTATTATAGAAAACTGATGATCGTTTATTTATGTTTTTGATCTATTTTGTTTGATATCGTTTTTATTGTTGAATTGTTCTTTTATTTAATTTGTTATGCTATTTAATTGTAGTTTCTGGATGTTAATTTGAGGCAATTATAAATATATAATATTTAGTAAGTAGAGTCTTTTTATTATTAAAATAATCAAAATATTGAAAATACGGATTCTATTTGAATTTTCTTACGAATCAATGTCACTTAATTACGACCTAAACAAGTGTTTAACACTTGTTGAGCAATGTAGAATCACTCAATTAGATATCTTTAAATCCATAGTTTCATTTATATCGTTTTATATTGACTAGAAATCTTTAATCTTAGTGCATGTTTGGGAAATATCCATAGTTTCATTTATATCGTTTTATATTACTAGAAATTTTTAATCTTAGTGCATGTTTGGGAAATAATAAACTTAATTTTAATTTATTTTTTCTTCTTTAATACAATCCAACATCCATTTTGGTAATACCATTCCAATAGTTGAGATTTAATTGGTGTAAACGTTATTTTAAAGTATTCATATTATTGTAAGTTTATCTTAGAAGTCTCCACCTTGTTATAAAATATGGTAATGTCATGGGGTTGGGTTTAAAAAAATTTATTAACCACGATTCACGAGTAATTGATTTAAACGGGTTGGAAAATATGGTTTGCAATTTGCTCTCTCTCACTCTCTCAATCTTGCCCGAGCTGCTCTTAGAGAATTGAAGGAAAAAGCAGTGTTGTTAATTTTTTTCACTCCCGTCACCGACTAGGTAATTGTCTCATTCTCTCATTCGTTTCTCTCCACCCTTTCTCTACTCGGACTCCTTAAAAAGCAGTGTCTTTGTGATTGTGAAATTGAAAATTTCTTTGTATTGGAGATTTTAGTGCAATAGGAACTTCACTATTCTCTTGTAGTTTCTCATTGTTAATTGATGCCTATAATGAATATTTGCCAACCAACAGGGACCATTTGTCTCAATCTATCACAATAACCCTTGGCCGAATAGGATGTAGCCACTTGATACATCCAACATCGGTAAGTATGACAAATAATTTTATACTCCATCCAATGTTATATAGAAAATGCAACACTCATCACCTTGTCAACGTCTTCCAAAGGATTTCTACAAGTAATTAATAAGAATTTTAATTTCTTTAATTGAAGTTCAATTTGCTTTGACCCATCTAGCTATGACCTTACCACAACTTTAGTATAAATCGTGTACCAACACAACATTTAATACCTGTTAATACTTAATTATCTATATACGTAAAAAAAAAAAAAACAGTGGTTATGCATCTAATTGTAAAAAAAAAAAAAAAAAATTGTTGAAACAATTTATACACAAATAAAAATAAATTTTTTTCCTTGCCTAACCCTAAAGTGCAATTTCATGTTGGGGTGGGGGGGACGGTGAACTAAAACGAGGTAATTAAAATTATTAAATGTGCAAAAATGGACCATATATTACAAATATGGTAATATTTATCCGTACGAAAAATAAGAAGTTTATTGGTTGGAAATTTGCTTTGATTTTATTAATAAACTTTTAATCTACTTAGGATTCCTAACTAAATTCAAATACTCGTAAAAACTTCATATATATATATATATATATATATATATATATATATATATATATATATATATCAACCCCATAACATTCATTCAATACTCCCTCACTATAATTCCCCATCTCTCTCCCCTTTTAAATCCTTTCCATCCCAAATTCCACACATTATTTCTCACATTACACACATTGAAATCACTACATTCACCAATGTCGAACTTCGACTTTGAGACTCATTGTTCTGAGTTAAGCGCGAAAAGAAAACGTAAACTAACAGATGATAAATATGCAGCACTTACACTCATGATGCTCTCTTGCGATCATCGGAGTTCCTACACTAATCCAACCTCCAATCCTCCCACCGCTCAAAACATAGAAGACAAGATTAATCCGGCCACTGCAGTCACTAACATTAGTGAAAGAATCTCCCCTTTAGCCTCCAGCGATGATAATATTTCCACCGCCACAATCGCTGCCACTAGTGAAAGAACCGCCCCTTTAGCCTCCAGCGATGACAAGAAACCAGTGGAACCCTTTTCTCCTGCCATCACTGCTTCTCCGCTGGCCAAGAATGTATGGCACACTTGTAACAAGTGTGGCAAGTCTTTTTCCACTGGCCAGGCTTTGGGTGGTCACAGAACCAGCCACCGTAACCCTAGCGGTAGGATTCACCAATGTTTCACCTGCAACAAGATTTTTACCACTGGCCAGGCTTTGGGTGGCCACAAAACCAGCCACCGTGACCGCAGCAAGAAGGGCAGCGCGATCAATTCCGAGGGCAGCGACTCCAGCCACTGCAACAGCAATGGCCGCACCCCCCACGACTTCGACTTGAACCTGCCCGCCGCACCGGAGATTGACGTTCAGGTTCTTGGTGAACAGAATGTAGAAAATCGTATTCCTTGCAAGAAACAGCGTTTGGATGAATGAATTGTATTATAGAAAACTGATGATCCAGAATTTTATGTATTTTCTTTAGAAAACTATTCTTGGGGATCAATTATTGTATTCATTTATCAAACCAAAATTTAGATATATACAACACGCAGTTTATATTTTGATATCATTTTCATAATAGAATTGTTTTTTTTTTTATTGTTTGGAATTGTTAATGTGTTATGCTCCTTAATTGTAGTTTCTGTATGTTAATTTGAGATGATTATAAATATTTAATATTTAGTATTTTTATGTACATACTCAAAATACTGAAAATATGGGTCTCATTTAAATTTTTTTATCGGCTTTTGTCACTTAATTGCCATCTAAACTACGGGTTTAACACTAGCTAGTTGTGCAAGATAGCATTACTCAAGTTAAATATCTTTGAATGCATAGTTTCGTTTTAAATAATTTTACATTAACTAGAAATCTTTAATCTTAGTGCATGTTTGAGAAATAATGAGCATAATTTTAATTTATTTTTTCTTCAATAGCCCAACATCCATTATATGCTCCACCAAACATATTTGGGTGGAATTGTTAATTTTTATGCTATTTAATTGTAGTTTTCATATCTTAATTTTAGACAATTATAAATATATAATATTTAGTAAGTAGAGTTTTTTATGTAAATAAAATATTGAAAATATGGGTCCTATTTAAATTGAGCATGTTCGGTAGAGTTTTTTTCTCTAAAAAATCCATTTTTTGCCTTTTCAACCCTTTTTACACTACAAAAAAAGTAAAAAAGTAACAAAAAAAACCCATTTTTTCTCAAAAAAAATATACCGAACAAGCTCTTAAATTTTCTTATCAATTGATGTCACTTAATTACGATCTAAACGAAGGTTTAACACTTGTTGTGGTATGTAGCATCACTCAAATCTTTGCATGCATAGTTTCATTTAAAAGGTTTTACGTTGACTATAAATTTTCATAAATCTTAGTGCATGTTTGGGAGATGATAAGCATAATTTTAATTTATTTTTTATTCTTCAATATAGTCCAACATCCAATTTGACGATACCATTCCAATAATTGAGATTTAATTGGTGTAAATGTTTTTTTAAAGTATTTATGTTATTGTATGTTTCTCTGGTAATTCTTCACCATGTTAAAATATGGTAATGTCATGGGGTTGGATTTAAAAAAAATTATTAATCACGATTCACGAGTAATTAAGTTTAGCATGTGTTTTTATTTTATTGTGTATAAACGAATGAGTAAGATCGTATTGATCTAACATCGAAGTTATTAGTTTGAAAACAATATATATTGAAAGCACCCTAACTTATGAAGAATAAAAATTTAAGTACAAAATTATTTGTACACCACAGGCAACAGTAGCCCATAGGGGACGGTGAGGGTCCCAAGAAAGGAGTTGATTCAACTTTGGCCAAGGGTTAGAGCGACCCATATAAGGACATGATGTCTGATTTAAGTACGGCCAAGAGCAACAATAGCCTATATTGGGACGGTAAGGGTTCCAAGAGTTGATCAACTATGGTCAAAGACAAAAGTAGCCCATAGAAAGACGGTAAGGGTCTTAAAAAGTTTGGCCATCGTGCTTATGCACAAAGAATGTTTATTTGAGCACTCAGTATACAAATATTACTTAGGGAAGGGTCCTAAGAAAGATAAAAGATACATCTATATGCAACATCACACATGCACCGTATTTTACTCGTTGAATGTCACCATTCATAGTCGTTTTATGACTCTTGTAGGAAATGGATCAAGAAATCTATGAAGTCATGGGACAAAGGTGGAAAGTAGCTTTAGATGGCTAAGAATACCATTTGATCACCAAGATAGATGTATGGTCTTCATATGAAGTCACTTACCTTGTTGTGAGCGTATTTGACTATTGGACTATGGAATATCTCACGACTCGTTTTTATAAAATGTAATAACTTAAATGAACTCGTCTTTCAATCCAAGTACTTTCCATTTTATAAAGTATCTAGTAGCACTCTTTAAATGGGCTCAAGATATATGGATCATTCTTGAGACATAACGATTTGTCATGAGCCATTTTGAGACGAAGTTGTAAGTGAGGTATTTTCCATCCTTCTTTAAGCATCTATTATGTAGTAACTTGCGATGTTGGAGGAAGAATAGATCAAAAGACGAGATTCACATGTTTTACTCTTCCGCTATGTTTAAAATATCTTGCTTTCTTTCATGGCTTTTCATTTTATTAAATATACATACTTTCACACAACAAATATAAAACGAATCCGGAGCAAAAAGAGAAAGAGTGATCTCTAAATCCTATCTAAGATTAGTTTCTAACTACTTTCCGCAAAAGAAGATGAAGAAAACATGTTTCAATCCAGTTTTTAATCAAACCAAAGAGCTGAACTGCTTTCTACGTAAAATGGGTACTAGTACCCTCAAATATGGGAACCATTACCATACTGGGCAGAATACAAAAAAAAAAAAAAAATTAGATAGAATTTTGAGGACGCCACAAATTAATTGTATTACAGAAAAATGATCCAGAATTTTTTATATTTTCTTTAGAAAATATTCTTGGGGATCAATTAATATATCCATTTAATCAAATAAAAAGTAAGATATATTGATATTTCATAATTTGATTTTTATTTATGATTTTGATCTATTTTGGGATCGTTTTATTGTTTGGAATTGTTAATTTGTTATGCTATTTAATTGTTGTTTTTAGATGTTAATTTGAGACTATTATGAATATATAGTAGTAAGTATAGTATTTTATGCAAATATTCAAAATATTGAAAATATGGGTACCAATTAAATTTTCTAATCAATTGAGGTCATTTAATTATGACGTAGACGAGTGTTTAATACTAATTGAGCTATGTAGCATTACTCAATTAGATATCTTTGCATGCATAGTTTTATTTAGACAGTTTTACATTGACTATAAATTTTTAATCTCAATGCATATTTGGAGATAATAAGCACAATTTAAATTTATTTTTTCTTCGTCAATACAGTCCAAATAGCATTCCAACATTGCATTCCAACATTTGAGATTCAATAGATGTAAATGTTTGGTTTCTCTGAGAAATATTCACCATGTTAAAATATTTTTGAATTTTCAAATCTGAAATTTCGCGATGGGTCACAATACCCAAAGAATATGGGTATCAATATTCTCCCTGAACAAAAACTGTTTGAAATTTTCTAAATTCAAAAAGCAAGAATCCTGCATTAATTTCTTTAACATGTTAGCGTTTGAAAATGATGAATCGAATTTTTTGAAAATGATGAATTTGAATCTCCCGATATTTTCTGAAGAGAAAGATCCAATCAAAAGTGATATGTGAATCTTCCATGCTACGGGAAAGTGCTGGATATTGGTGGGACATGTTGACAAGTATGGAAGAGACAACATGCATGACTTGGGAAAGGTTCTGCGAAATATTTAGAAACAAATATTTCTCCTGTTCTACTAGAAACTAAAAGCTAAACTAATTTATCTAGTTACGACAAGGATTAATGACAGTATCGAATTACATAAAGAAGTTGGAGAATCTATCATGTTTCGCCGCTCACATGGTCAGCATGAATGGATTGAAAGTCGATCGTTTTCTAGAAGTGGTGGGTGATGCGGTGATGGATTTAGATTTGGATGATGAAAGTGGTGGTAACACGACATATTACTTGAATGAAACAATATGATACTAGCCGAATTTGGACTGTGAATGAAAATAGCATAAGAAGCGGGGGATGCTTGAGAATTTTTCATCTTTCATATACACTAGAGGGAAATTAGCATAAAACGTCCATACCTATTGAAGTTATTGTGCAAATCATTCATACCTTCTAAATTTTAGCATTTTCACCATTACCTACTCCATTTCTTGCGCAAAACATCATTCCATCCAAAAAGCTGCTGTTATCTCACCTGACCAACAAGACTTATAATACAACTTAAGGGTAAATTAGTCCAGTAACATTTTTCACTTGTCCTCTGTTTCAAACTGAAGTATATGAACGGTTGGTCATCATTGTTCTTCTCTTGCATTCAATTCATTCTCTGCCCTCGCACTTAGATTCAATATGTTTTTGATCCATTAATGCATAGTTATTGCTCCACTATGATGTGGGCCCACTAATTCTTGGATTTGTTTCCATCATTAGTGGTTCTTTCAGCTGTGTTCACAATTTTCAATATCTGTTACAGTGTTTGCTTGGCATTTAATATTCAAATTCTGTCCAAATATTTTAATTCCAGACTGATTCTGCTTTGTCGGCCACTAATTTTTGGTTGTGGAACCTTGAATTTCAGTTTTTTATCATGGGTAAAAAGCAAAAAGGACTGGCTGTCTGAAACAAAAATGGGTTCGCAAATTTGATCCACGAAATGGATAAAGGTAGTTCCATGTCCGGCAAAAGTGCAGTCGCAACTTCAGGAAAGGGAGCTGGGTCTCTGTCTTCTTTATTGGAGGTATTCGTCTTCTTTTGGATTTAAGGACCTAATCTGTCCCAAACTCATTCTCGGCCTTCTATAATTGAAAATGTAATGAAGCAAAGATAGGAGATTCGAACTCACCAACCGTGGCAAAACTTCCAGACAAAGGTGCGTCCATTCATATACTTCAGTTTGAAACAGAGGACAAGTGAAAAATGTTGTTGGAATAATTTACCCTTAATTAGTTGTATTACAAGTCGTGTTGGTCAGGTGAGATAACGACATCTTTTTGGATGGAATGACGTTTTGTGCAAGAAATGGAGTAGGTGAGGTTGAGAATGCCAAAATTTAGAAGGTATGGATGATTTACACAATGATTTCAATAAGTAGGGACGTTTTGGGCTAATTACCCCTAATTGGAAAAGAATTATCTACATTCTTTACTCTATGCTTTACAATAGTTTTGGCAAATAGAAAAGGCTCGTTATTTAACTCTACATAATCATGCATATAGAAGGAGAACCGGTTGTGAGCTATAGGGATTTTATTGTAGACCCACGCAGTGCCGAAAATACCCACACAAAGGAAAAGCTAAATGACTTTAGGAAAGCACTTTCGCAATTCTCTTAGCCCAGCATATCTAACCTTATTCACTTTTAATTAAATTATTATTGAATTATTTTATGTTCTACAAATTTTGTTTAAGTTTATTACGCAGATCACTAATTTTCCATAACATAATCAGCAATTTATAGACTGTTTCTTTTTTTGCCTTTTAGTACAAAATTTAAACATTAAACCAATTTTAAACATTTCTTTCAAATACTTAAGTAACCACTCTAAAGTTTCCCAATGAATAGCACCTGAATTTGACATTAATTTGCTAAGTGTATTGACTGCATGGGCTAAAGTCTTGCCTAGTCCAAATCAGAGTATACATTACACATGTATAAAGTACTTTACTCATATATTCTTGCTTCACATATCTTAATATTGCATCCTGTTTCACAAAAAAAAAAAAGGGCATAATGAACTCCAATCAAAATTTTTCAAACAACATGTAACCATCTCGAACTAATTATAGAGAATTCCACAACACTCATCAACTTATAATAAGTAACTTATGTCCATCGTTTCAAAGGAAAAAGAAGTAAATGAATTAATAGGAATTTAAATAGAATTTCTTAAGATATATGAATTCATGTAGGATTCTAAGATTTGGATGCAACAATTGATAGATAATTTCATCTTCTTTAATTTAACTATGTCATTCATAGGAAGCCTGCAACAGCCACCACTACAACCACCACAAGAATTGCCGCTTCAGCCCTGGACAATGTCAAACCTATAATTACTGCTTCCCCACTGGCGTACCAAGTCTTTTCCATACTACCAAGCACTCGGTGACCACAAACCAGACACTGTAAATGGCCGCCGATCACCACCGCCACTGCGTCAGATGTCACCAACAACAACTCCACCATTAATGTCTATGCTCTAAACCCAAGCAGTAGGATTCACCAATGCTTACAAGACTTATCCCACTATTGTTAATAAGAATTTTAATTTCTTCAAAAATAATTGAAGTTCAATTTTCTTTGACCTATCTAACTACGACCTTACCACAATTTTATTATAAATAGTGTAACCAGCACAATATTAATTAACGGGTAATTAGCATGTTTCGTCTCTATCTTTTAGGTCTAATGCGCAAATCGTTCCTATCATTTGAACTTTGACATTTGGGTCCTTAAATCACTCATTCTTTGCGAAAATCGTCCATACCGTCCAAATTTGTCAATTTTTGTCGTTAAATCAGCGCATACAGTGCACTCTCTCAATTTTTGAAGGACAATTTTGTCAAATCATAAATTCTATTGTTCTCCTACCACTACCACCAAGAAGACCACACTTCCAGCCACTATCTTAGGGTCAGCACTAGTAGCGCCACCAGCAGAGGAACCATCTTCATCCATGCCTCCAGCCATGTTCGGACATGTACATCCTTAATACATCTTAGCAATGATTGGGTTGCAAATGCTCTCTAGCTCTTTGATTTTGTCTTCAAATTCATCTGCCTCTGCAAGTTGGTTTCCTTCCAGCCATTGCATAGCTGACTTGATGTTATCTTCAATTTTCTTCTTGTCAGTGTCTGAAAGCTTCGAGGCGATCTTGTCATCCTTGACAGTATTCCTCATATTGTAGGCATAGTTTTCCAAGGCGTTTTTGGCCTCGACATTCTTTTTATGCTCTTCATCTTTAGACTTGTATTTTTCAGCTTCTTGTACCTTTTTTTCAATCTCTTCCTTTGACAATCTTCCCTTATCGTTGGTAATGGTAATCTTGTTCTTCTGACCAGTTGTCTTGTCCTCGGCTGTAACATTCAAGATGCCATTCGCGTCAATGTCAAAGAAAACATTAATCTGAAGAACGTCCCGAGGTAATGGTGGTATTCCACTGAGCTCAAATTTCCTAAGCAAATTGTTGTCTTTGCATATGTTTGGTAGTGCTGAAATTATATTTTAAGTACTTATATTATAAGCTGTAGGTGAATGTGTGGATAAAAATGAGTTGTAAGTTGTGGGTGTTATGAAATGTGTGGATAAAAAATATGTTTGACCAGCTGAAATTATAATTTAAGCAGTGGCAAACATGTGCATTGGTTCTTGCTTTTTCACTCTCATACACTTGTATCAACACACCAGGCTGATTATCAGAATAAGTAGAGAACACTTGCTCATTAGGAAGAGTAGTATTCCTTAGAATGAATACAATCATGACACCTCTAGCAGTCTCCAAACCGAGGGACAGGGAGGTAATATCCAAGAGGAGAAGGTCTTTTACCTTCTCATTTCCTTCAACACTCATAATTGCTACTGTTACCCTACCACTACCACCAAGAATCTTTTCATGTCGCCACAGGCAAAAGGGCACATCCCTAGCAAGCTATTGGTGTAGGTCTGGAGCCACCGGTGGCTAAATCCCTAAAGTGCTCTTTTTGGACGTTGGGCAAGAGCTGTTAATGGCAAGACAACAACTGCATCACTACCAACAGCCACCACCTGAGGGCCTTTCTCACTAGCTTCAGTCACTTCCTCATTATCTACAGCAAAGGCCGCCATCAGTCACTTCCTCATTATCCAAGAATGAACCAGTTAGGAGATAGTGGCTGGACATGTGGGTTTCTTGGTGGTAGTGGTGGATGAACAATAGAATTTATGATTTGACAAAATTGCCTTTCAAAAATTGAGAGAGTGTATTGTATGCGTTGATTTAACGGCAAAAATTGACAAATTTGTACGGTAATGACGGTTTGCGCAAAGAATTGGTGATTTAAGGACCCAAATGCCAAAGTTCAAATGATATGGACGATTTGAGCAATAGACCTAAAGGATATAGACGAAACGTGCTAATTACTCTTAATTAACACATGCAAATATATATATATATATATATATATATACCACTTATATTGTTAACGGACGACTTTCGATTATACAACACCCGAAAGTCAATTTTTCGTTAAAAATTCAATTATTACATTGATTTTAATTAATATAAAAAAAATCATTGTCACCCTGCGGCCCTGCTTGGGAGTTTTGAGGTACCGGTCATTGGGATTTTTTAAAGTACCAATTTTCAACGTTTATGAAAATCCGATTTTTAATGATTTTAAAATAGCGATTTTTAAAACAATGTTTTTACATGCAATCTTTTAAATGGTAGCTCCCAGATATTTAATAGAGATTTTTATGCATTTAATCGTTAAAAAAAAAAATTCGTTGAAACAATTTATACAAAAAATAATAAATTTTTTTTTTCTTGCCTAACCCTAAATTGCAATTTCAAGTTGGGGGTTGGAAAATAGGAGGGAAACAGTGACCTAAAACGAGGTAATTAAAGTTATTAAATGTGCCATACATAGATAGTAATATGTATCTGAAAAACATGATATATAAAACAAGAAGCTTATTGGCTGGAATTTACTTTGAATATTTTATTAATTAATATAAATAATCCATTTAGGATTCCTAATTAATTGCAAATACCTATAAAAACTTCGTATATATAAAAATAGAAGCTTATTGGAATCCACTTAGAATTCTTAATTAATTGCAAATACCTGTAAAAACTTCCTATATATAAACCCTTAATGTTGATTAAGTACTCCTCACTATAATTCTTCATCACTCTCCCCTTTCCACCCCAAATTCCACATATAAAACACACAGTGAAATCACTAAATTCATCAATGTCGGGGATTCATAACTTCGACTTTGAGACTCATTGTTCTGAGTTAAGCGCGAAAAAAAAACGCAAACTAACAGATGATGAGTATGCAGCACTTACCCTCATGATGCTCTCTTGCGATGACAAGAAACCAGTGGAACCCTTTTCTCCTCCCATTACTGCTTCTCCGCTGGCCAAGAAATTATCGCACACTTGTAACAAGTGTGGCAGGTCTTTTTCCACTGGCCAGGCTTTGGGTGGCCACAAAACCGGCCACCTTAAACGACTGCCGATCCTGGCCAAGAAAAGCAACGCGAACACTTCCGAGAGCGGCGCTTCCACACATGCTTTAGAAGGCCACATGCCGTTCCCCAACGACTTTGACTTGAACCTGCCCGCCGCACCGGAGATTGACGTTCAGGTTCTTGGTGAACAGAATGCAGAAAATCATATTCCTTGCAAGAAACATCGTTTGGATGAATGAATTGTATTATAGAAAACTGATGATCGTTTATTTATGTTTTTGATCTATTTTGTTTGATATCGTTTTTATTGTTGAATTGTTCTTTTATTTAATTTGTTATGCTATTTAATTGTAGTTTCTGGATGTTAATTTGAGGCAATTATAAATATATAATATTTAGTAAGTAGAGTCTTTTTATTATTAAAATAATCAAAATATTGAAAATACGGATTCTATTTGAATTTTCTTACGAATCAATGTCACTTAATTACGACCTAAACAAGTGTTTAACACTTGTTGAGCAATGTAGAATCACTCAATTAGATATCTTTAAATCCATAGTTTCATTTATATCATTTTATATTGACTAGAAATCTTTAATCTTAGTGCATGTTTGGGAAATATCCATAGTTTCATTTATATCGTTTTATATTGACTAGAAATCTTTAATCTTAGTAAATGTTTGGAAAATAATAAACTTAATTTTAATTTATTTTTTCTTCTTTAATACAATCCAACATCCATTTTGGTAATACCATTCCAATAGTTGAGATTTAATTGGTGTAAATGTTATTTTAAAGTATTCATATTATTGTAAGTTTATCTTAGAAGTCTCCACCTTGTTATAAAATATGGTAATGTCATGGGGTTGGGTTTAAAAAAATTTATTAACCACAATTCACGAGTAATTGATTTAAACGGGTTGGAAAATATGGTTTGCAATTTGCTCTCTCTCACTCTCTCAATCTTGCCCGAGCTGCTCTTAGAGAATTGAAGGGAAAAGCAGTGTTGTTAATTTTTTTCACTCCCGTCACCGACTAGGTAATTGTCTCATTCTCTCATTCGTTTCTCTCCACCCTTTCTCTACTCGGACTCCTTAAAAAGCAGTGTCTTTGTGATTGTGAAATTGAAAATTTCTTTGTATTGGAGATTTTAGTGTAGTAGGAACTTCACTATTCTCATGTAGTTTCTCATTGTTAATTGATGCCTATAATGAATATTTGCCAACCAACAGGGACCATTTGTCTCAATCTATCACAATAACCCTTGGCCGAATAGGATGCAGCCACTTGATACATCCAACATCGGTACGTATGACAAATAATTTTATACTCCATCCAATGTTATATAGAAAATGCAACACTCATCACCTTGTCAACGTCTTCCAAAGGATTTCTACTAGTAATTAATAAGAATTTTAATTTCTTTAATTGAAGTTCAATTTGCTTTGACCCATCTAGCTATGACCTTACCACAACTTTAGTATAAATCGTGTACCAACACAACATTTAATACCTGTTAATACTTAATTATCTATATACGTAAAAAAAAAAAAAAAAAAAAAAAAAAACAGTGGTTATGCATCTAATTGTAAAAAAAAAAAAAAAAAAATTTGTTGAAACAATTTATACACAAATAAAAATAAATTTTTTTCCTTGCCTAACCCTAAAGTGCAATTTCATGTTGGGGTGGGGGGGACGGTGAACTAAAACGAGGTAATTAAAATTATTAAATGTGCAAAAATGGACCATATATTACAAATATGGTAATATTTATCCGTACGAAAAACAAGAAGCTTATTGGTTGGAAATTTGCTTTGATTTTATTAATAAACTTTTAATCTACTTAGGATTCCTAACTAAATTCAAATACTCGTAAAAACTTCATATATATATATATATATCAACCCCATAACATTCATTCAATACTCCCTCACTATAATTCCCCATCTCTCTCCCCTTTTAAATCCTTTCCATCCCAAATTCCACACATTATTTCTCACATTACACACATTGAAATCACTACATTCACCAATGTCGAACTTCGACTTTGAGACTCATTGTTCTGAGTTAAGCGCGAAAAGAAAACGTAAACTAACAGATGATAAATATGCAGCACTTACACTCATGATGCTCTCTTGCGATCATCGGAGTTCCTACACTAATCCAACCTCCAATCCTCCCACCGCTCAAAACATAGAAGACAAGATTAATCCGGCCACTGCAGTCACTAACATTAGTGAAAGAATCTCCCCTTTAGCCTCCAGCGATGATAATATTTCCACCGCCACAATCGCTGCCACTAGTGAAAGAACCGCCCCTTTAGCCTCCAGAGATGACAAGAAACCAGTGGAACCCTTTTCTCCTGCCATCACTGCTTCTCCGCTGGCCAAGAATGTATGGCACACTTGTAACAAGTGTGGCAAGTCTTTTTCCACTGGCCAGGCTTTGGGTGGTCACAGAACCAGCCACCGTAACCCTAGCGGTAGGATTCACCAATGTTTCACCTGCAACAAGATTTTTACCACTGGCCAGGCTTTGGGTGGCCACAAAACCAGCCACCGTGACCGCAGAAAGAAGGGCAGCGTGATCACTTCCGAGGGCAGCGACTCCAGCCGCTGCAACAGCAATGGCCGCACCCCCCACGACTTCGACTTGAACCTTTCCACCGCACCGGAGATTGACGTTCAGGTTCTTGGTGAACAGAATTTAGAAAATCATATTCCTTGCAAGAAACAGCGTTTGGATGGGTGAATTGTATTATAGAAAAATGATGATCCAGAATTTTATGTATTTTCTTTAGAAAACTATTCTTTGGGGATCAATTATTGTATTCATTTATCAAAGCAAAATTTAGATATATACAACAGGCAGTTTATATTTTGATATCGTTTTTATATTAGAATTGTTTTTTTTATTGTTTGGAATTGTTAATTTGTTATGCTCCTTAATTGTAGTTTTGATAAGTGTGATTTTTCACTTATTTGGACCATCAAAATTAAACAATTGTAAGTATTTTTAAGTGATTTTTTACTTAATTATGTGTCTATTTAATTGTTTTAGGTCAAAACCCCGAGATCGGATGGAATTGGAGAAAAATAAAGCAAAATAGGCGAAAAAATGACTAAAGGTGTACGAAAATAGAGAAGTGGGGATCAACTTGCAAACATCCAAAAGTTTAAGGACTTGGATTGCAAATAAAAGAGGACTAAATTGAAATGAAAGAAGAAATTAGAGGACTAAAAAGGACAAAATTAAAAGTTGAAAGATCTTGGATGCAAATAAGAGGACAAAAAGGACAAATTATGAAGAAATATGAAGTGAGAACTAAATTAAATACATATCAAATTTTGGAGGACTAAAGCTGCAATTTGGGGGATTGAACCAGAATTTGGAAACATTATTTTTGTTTACCGCGGTCAAAACCTTTGGTTGACCGCGGCAATGCGCGGACAGCGGCAATGCGCGTTTTTTAGACTATTTTTAATTCTAATCAAGATTTTTTTTCGTCTTTTTACGTACATGAGTTTCAATTATAGTAAAACACTATATAAAGACATGACTTATGTCAAAATATAGTTGTGAAATTTTGGAGAACATAAGAGAAGATAGAGAAAAGAACGGCGAAAAAGAAGAAGAACAACCAAAATCAAGAAGATTGGAGCGGGAAAAACAAAGATTTCTTGGTGCAAAATACTCAATTTTTTCTCCTCTTTTATTCACGATCCGGTTATGTATTTGAAACTCTTTATCTTGCCTTTCTCCCAAATCATGAATAGTTATATTTAAAGTTTTGGATGAACCATGTAGCCTGGTTTTAATTCTTTAATTTCGAATCTCAAGTTTTGACTTATAAATTGTTTAAGTATTTGATTTTACTTCTTCTCTTAATGTTTGGAATAATTGGCCATTATTTCATTGATCTTGTGGATTATAATGAACTGAGAAGCAAATTATTAATCTAGACCACGTAGTAAAATTCGGTAATTGGATAAAAGGTAGATATACACTTTTATTATTGTTGCGGTCTGAATTGAATTCTTAGGAGAATTAATGCATCTAATTAAGGACTATTCTGACTGCCTAAGTTGACTTAATTAGATATGACTAATTTGAACTCGAGTGAGGTAAATTATGTTAAATTCATGAATTCGACCGAATACAACTTTAAGAACAAATCTTGAGAGGAGAATTTAGAGATGACAACTTGGTGAATTCGTTTGTCCAAACTCTTCAACTATCATTCTTGAATAATTCATGATATTTGCTTTTACATAAGTTATTATAGTATTTTCTTAAATTGATAGTTATAGTTTAAATATTTCAAATCAACTCAATTATTATTGTTTTAAATAAATTAGCATTACGATTAATTTAACTGGTACCTAAATAAGATAGTATTCGTGGGAACGATAATCCAGACTCACCCACTTTATTACTTGTTTACGATACTGTACACTTGCAATCACATTATTTTCACAACAAGTTTTTGGCGCCGTTGCAAACTTGTTGTGAAAATATACAATATCGCACAAAAGTAATAAAGTGGACCTATTGAGTCCGGATTATCGTTCCAACGAAAACTATCTTATTTATGTATTAGTTCAAGTTTCTGTATGTTAATTTGAGATGATTATAAATATTTAATATTATATTTAGTATTTTTATGTACATATTCAAAATATTGAAAATATGGGTCTCATTTAAATTTTCTTGTCACATATTGCTATCTAAACTAAGGGTTTAACACTAGCTAGCTAGTTATATATCTTTGAATGCATAGTTTCATTTTAAATAATTTTACATAATTTTACATCCATTATATGCTCTACCAAACGTATTTAGGTCGTTTGATTGTTCTTTTATTGTTTGGAATTGTTAATTTGTTATGCTATTTAATTGTAGTCTTCAGATGTTAATTTTAGACAATTATAAATATATAGTATTTAGTAAGTAGAGTTTTTTATGTAAATATTTAATGATTTCACCTCATTTCTGCTATTTTTTTCATGATTATTAATTTCTTGATTTTTTTGGGAAAGAGACGCTGTGAAGACTTAATAGACGAAAATATAATGATAGATTGAATTATAATGATAGATTGAATTCAGTTGCTGTTTTTTATTGTGTTGCTTGACTATTTAATTAACCAACTATGAAAAGGTAATATAAAGAAAGTAAATTCAGTATCACATGTCACGACTAAACTTGCAACTGGAAATAGGCTGTTTGATGGTCCCTTGAAGCTGAATAATTTGGGGTAGATATATCTAATTTGATGGTCCCTTTAGGCTGCTTGATGTTCCTGATCCAAGATATAAGATATGTCTTCCTGACATATCAGCCTAATAAGGGAAGACATATCTAATATGATGGTCCCTTTAAGTAATTTTCATGAATTTATATTATTTTAGTATCATCCTCAAACTGGAAGACATACCTTGGATTCTCTCAATTGACAACCTAATAAAAGCCTAAGGATCCATTCCTATCAAAATATTATACCATATAAAGTCACTTCTCATTGATAAATAGAGAAATGGTTCAATGATAGTCTATAGTATAAAGAACATACATGTCAATTATAAGTCAAAATATGAGCTGCCTGTGATGATGAAATTACTAGTGATTGCAATTTAGTTGTTTAAGAAAATGCTACAAACTTAAAATCAGCCTTTTAAATTCTCTTCTGATACATGTTTAGTAGGGAGCATGACATAAATGACTATGTACTTTTTGATGATGATAAATGCTACAAACTTACATGTTTGGTAGGGAGCATGTTTGATGATGATAAATTCTTATTTTAGCTTGTGACATTAGGATGGACAATAACAAGGAAACTAGAGATTCACACCAAGGAAAATATAAAGTATGGACAGTGGAAGAAAGCAATGAATTGTTAAACATCCTAGTTGATGCTGCCAATCGTGGATGGTGTGATAGTAATGGCTCATTCAGCAAGTTAACTGTAATAAATAAGATACTTCCCGCCTTTAACGAAAAACTTGGATGTCAAAGGACTTTTTCCCAATATCAAAGCCGTATGAAATGGTTTAAGAATCGATACAATGACTATTGTAAGCTTTTGCGTCATAGCTCTGGGTTTGGATGGACCAGTGACTAAGAAATTCACTGCTAGTGATGAAGTATGGAAAGAATACATTAAGGTGAACTTCATTTATTTAAAATAATATGTATAGTTTAACAATATAAGTCAGTGATCTATTTGTTTCATATGTTAACTCTAATTGTATTTTTTTTTTCTTTTTACTAGTCAAACGGAAATTCAACTTATCGCACCGACACTTTTGTAGACTATGAAGATTTGAGAATTGTAATTGGAATGGAACTGCTATTGGGAGATATGCAATTGCACTAGGGAATAATAGTGATACCAGAACATTTGAGACACAAGAAAGTAGAGGTGGTGGTTCATTAGATAACTTCATGTATTTCTCCAATATCGGGGTATTCATACAATGTGATACACAAGAAACTCTATATGAGTCTGCATCTCTCGAGCACTCCACTCCACCATTGCCATCCCAACCCATGAGTCCAGAAGTTCCACCACCTACTAGAAAACGAAATAGAGCCAACGTTGATGCAAAATCAGTTGAGACCAACAATATTCAGCTAGAGCTTATGGACAAACTCACTCAAAACATTGACAAGCTCACTCGTAGTATTGATTCAATTGAAAATAGTAAACCTAGTTGTCAGGAATAATCAAGGAGATCCCAAACTTGGATGATGCTGCTTGTTTCAAGGCTCTTGACTTGCTTAATACCAGAGGAAAGAAGTTTGAGTTCATGAAAATGACACCTAAAGAGATTTCTAAATAGATAACTCATAAATTGATGTAATGAGTGATTTTATGGTATATGATTAATAATGAAATCTATAGTACTGGGATTGTTAATTATAGTGTTTTTGAAATTTTTAAATTTTATATCAGTAATAAATTCTACAATATTGAGATTATTGTTACCACACGATTACGATACGGCCGCCACGTCAGCACAGGCCCCATGCCACGTCAGCACAGGCCCCATCTAAGCCCAGTAAGGGCCCAATTCGTAATCCATCAAGAACCTTATCTGGGCCCCTGCTAGGGCCGGGGAAGGGCCCGTCACGAGCTTAGGCCTTCGGCCAAAAATCTGCGAGTCATGTGGAGGGTCTCGGCGCCCGCATGCGAACTATAGGGCCTCGTCAGGCCTCGCATCACTCGTAACCAGCGAGCAGCTCGGTATGCCGGGGGAACCAGAGAAGTAATTAAAGAAAGATTGCGTTGGATTGGGCGCACGAACCTCCACAAGGAAACACAATCATGATCTCCTAAAATCATGCAATGTGATAAACTCAAGGAAGGAAGGCGATCTCGGGTATCCTTATCACATAAGGAAAGAAGACCCGATTGGGGATCTAATTGATTTCGTCTTCCAAATCAATTAGGATTCTTGCGCTATAAAAACAATGCCTCCGATTGTTCCAAGGTACGCACTTTTTACGCTTACGAATCCCACCCTAAACTCTGCTCAAACTTCTGCCTGCTTGTCTCTCCCACACTCCTATTTTGTACCCGCCCCCGCGTATTCTTTATATACCGGCTGTTGACTTGATCGTCGGAGTGCCAACGATCGCCGGACCCCTTTTCTCCGGAGATCTTGGTGCCTAACGGTCGTCCTAGTGTGCAGGTAACATACGAGCTGGCAGAGGAGTGACTGGCGATCTGTTGGCACGTGGACTGGTGCAGGTTCAGACGTCAACAGATTGGCGCCGTCTGTGGGAACCGAGAAGCCTTACATGACCCAGTGCTTTTGGTAAAACGTGTCTTCTGCCCAGAGGAGCATGACGTCCGAACAGTCTACAGAAGAGGAGGTGGAGTCCCACCATACCAACCTGCGACAGAAGAACGTTCAGGACTTACAGAACGTTATCCGTCGCAGAAATAGAAGGCATCAGAAGAAGCGAACGATGGAGCAGGAGAACTAGGACCTCAAGATAGACAACGCCCGGATGAAGGCCACGCTTGAACTGTTGGAGAATCAATCCCTCCAACATGGACCCAAGCGCAGCCGTGCCCGGAGGAGTCTCTCATCTACTGGTTCGCTGGACAGCCAGGGTTCCCGAGAAGAACCCCCCGTTTCCCATGACCGGAGCCTCCAGAATCCGGCTCCGAAGCCACCGCAGAACGGCCACAAGGAGAGACCCTTCCCTGTACGAGAAAGCCATCATGTTCCTGCAGCTAGCGTGTTTGACAGGCTGGGAGTAGGGTCCTCGATCGCGCCACCCCAGCCCTCGCACAGCAGGCGCAGCGAGCACAGCGAGGCCCGTACGGAGAAGAAGAATGACCACAAGAATCAAGAAAAAACCGAAGACGAAAAGGAAAGGCTGGAGTGCTATGAGGACGATGATGACGAGAATCTACCCTTCACCAGCTACATGAAGGCGATGGAGGTGCCGACCAACTTCCGAATGCCTATCATGGACAAGTATAATGGGAGGGGTGACCCCACGGACCACATTAACACCTACAAGACAAAACTCCAGGGCCAATCTCCCGCAGTGAAGTATCGAAATTTCCATACCACGCTCACGGGTGATGCGAAGAGGTGGTACAACAAGCTAAGACCTGGGAGCATCCGAAGTTGGCCACAACTCAAGAGAGAGTTCGTCAACGCCTTCATCGGCAACCGCACGATGATCGCCGACATCGTCCAACTTAATGATATCCGGCAAAAGGAGGGAGAAACCATCAAAAGCTACTTTAAACGATTCAGCAACATCATCAACAAGATCGAAACGGTGACCGACGAGAAGGCCCTGTATGCGTTGATAACAGGGCTCCACATGCGAACTCTCTTCTGGAGAGACGTCCAAAATAGTCAGCCAAAAGTCTACAGCCAGCTGGTGGACATGATACAACGCAAAATCCGATCGGAAGAAACGATCGAAAACAGAGAGAGAGCTGAAAGGGAGAGAGGAGACCGATACAGGAGGGAGGGACGTCGCTCTCCAGAACCACGGATCGCCCGCTTTCAGAGGAAGCGTTCTCCAGATCCTGCCCACAGCCATTATCGGAGGTTCAATCAAACCGAGGTAGCCCTAGTCCCACGGGCACCAGTAGCGGCCCCCTTACCCACGGAGGCCCCACCCAAGTTCTGTCGTATACACAGGACCAGGGTACACAACACAGAAGACTGCCCCGATGTAAGAGAGTTAATCAACCGCGAAAACTACGGGCCAGGCGAGAGGGATCAGGCGGCGCGAGGACGACGAGGACCGCCCGCGCCAGGGCGAAGGCCCCCTCCTCAGCGCCACAATGAAGGACCCCGCCGCGATGAAGGAAGGAATGAGGAGAATAGAGACCAGCCGAGGGCCGAAAGGCCCCAAGGAGCCCCGCCCATTCGGGAGATAAATACCATCTTTGGAGGGCCGTACGTCGGAGGAAGCACAATGAACTCACGGCGTAACTATGCGAAGGCTGCCAGGGGGGAACCCCTGGAAAGCTGGCAGGTACACGGACATCGTCCTAGACTACCGCCAATCACATTCACAGAAGATGACGAATCCGGCATTCATTATCCGCATTGCGATGCTCTAGTGGTGCGCGCCATTGTCGCTAGGAACGGCCTAGGCCGGATGCTGGTTGACGACGGAAGCGCCGTAAACATCCTATTCGGTATTACGTTCGACCAGATGGACGTGGATCACAAGCCGACGGCCATCGCCGAGCCGTTGTTCGGTTTTACCGGGGACAGTCTCGTCCCTCGATGAAGGATCACCTTGGCAGTAGACTTTGGGGAGCCACCGTGCCACATCCGAAAATACATGGAGTTCCTAATAGTGGACACTCGCTCGGCCTACCACGGTGTTCTTGGTAGGCCCGCGCTGAAAGACTTACAGGCAGTTACGTCCATACACCACTTATCGATGAAATTCTCGACTCCCGGAGGGGTAGCGAAGATCCGCGGTAATCAGACAGAGGCACGGGCATGCTACATGAATGCACTACGAAAGGCTACCAAGCGCGAGGATATCACCCCAGCCACAACAACTTGAAACCCTGACAATGGCATTTCTGTTTTATCTTTTTCCTGTACTGTTTTGGCCTCTCTAGAGGCTTTTCCCTTTTGCCGAACGCCGAGAAACTAGGCGCCGCTCCATAAATATTCGTCTTTTATGCAATCAACGCGTTCCCTAAACGAAGAGCAACAACACGGCAGCGAGGGAGTGTGGTTCGCAGCCAACTCCATTAACTCGCTGGGTAAATATTTTACGCGTAAGAAAGCAATCACGAAGAACACGGCAGCGAGGGAGTGTGGTTCGCGGCCAACTCCATTAACTCGCTGGGTAAATATTTTACGCGTAAGAAAGCAATCACGAAGAACACGGCAGCGAGGGAGTGTGGTTCGCGGCCAACTCCATTAACTCGCTGGGTAAATATTTTACGCGTAAGAAAGCAATCACGAAGAACACGGCAGCGAGGGAGTGTGGTTCGCGGCCAACTCCATTAACTCGCTGGGTAAATATTTTACGCGTAAAAAAACAATCACGAAGAACACGGCAGCGAGGGAGTGTGGTTCGCGGCCAACTCTATTAACTCGCTGGGTAAATATTTTACGCGTAAGAAAGCATTCACGAAGAACACGGCAGCGAGGGAGTGTGGTTCGCGGCCAACTCCATTAACTCGCTGGGTAAATATTTTACGCGTAAGAAAGCAATCACAAAGAACACGGCAGCGAGGGAGTGTGGTTCGCGGCCAACTCCATTAACTCGCTGGGTAAATATTTTACGCGTAAGAAAGCACTCACGAAGAACACGGCAGCGAGGGAGTGTGGTTCGCGGCCAACTCCATTAACTCGCTGGGTAAATATTATGCGCGTAATCATGCAACTAAGAGGTACTCGGCAGTGGGAGAATTTGGTTCGCGGCCAACTCTACCAACCCGCTGGGTAAAACATCTTACGCGTTATTAATCAAGTAAAGCCAAACAGACAGCGGGGGTGTGTGGTTCACGGCCAACTCTGTCAAAATCACTGGATAAGCATTTTACTCGTTCGTATGTCGCTATGGTCCATTGGATAACGAGAGGATTTAATCGTGACTCGTGAACCACCTCACGCTACTGGGGGCGCAATTTGCGACCTCCTATTCGTGCTCGCAATTCCGTGGGAAATGCTAAACGCCGATGAGACTCATAGCAAATACGCAATTCAGGGGCACAATAAGGACAAGCACATGCAAATATAAAAATAACACGGTATTCCTTTTATTTCATACGATACAAAAGAAGACATAACTGTAATATGTTCTGAAAACCCCGCTGCCTCTCCGGGCCAGCACATAAATGGATCTGTTAAACCTATCCCCCGATCTCCGCCAGTCCTGTCCAGGTTGGGGAACCTGACTTTACCATAATTGGAAGTCTCCCAAGCCATGTATGAGTTAATTTGATGGCTTATTAGGCTACTGCTCAAAAAATGCTGTTGGTGCCTCTTTTGGCAGCGGGAGACCCCCCCCATATCCCATCAACCGTTCAAAGGCTGGTCGGGCTAAGGCTGCTAAGCCTAAACCCCCACCCCGGACGTTTGGTCCCCTGAACGTTGATTGGCACATCCTTTGGTCCTTTGAATGTTGATTAACGGGCATATTGGATGACAGCCCGCCAGCCGTGTCACCATCACACGAATTCTCTCTCTATCTCGATCACAAGGTAATAACAAGCTATGTGCAGCAGTTCCACGATAGGAGAAATCCGATCGGGCTCATATCCTATTTATAGAGGACTACTTTGGGAGAAAGTGCAAATGTAATAAATAAATGCGGTCATACCAAGGAACCTGGAACGACGCACAAACGTTCCACCTCCCCAAGGCGTTGAAGACGCCAATTCTCTGGATTCCACCAGATATCTGCGTCATCAATCCTAGGAGGAATGATTCCCAAAATGATTCCCACGTGCACAGAATCGAATCGTCGGATAAACAAAAGGACAAATCCAAATTTGTTTTTTCAATTAAATCATGCATAAAACCAAAAATTTTCAAATTACGAGTGCCCCGCCGACTCTTCAAGGGTCGGCACATTGCGGGCCTGTCTCCGTTGGTGGAAATGACTGATCGCCTACGGTATCAGGCTCGGCGCCATGAATTTGATCATCGACAGGGCCCTGTCTAAGGAAGGAGAGATCCCACTCTGGATGAACCTCCATGATACTCTCCACCAGTTGCTCGCCCCCAGCTGTCATCAAACGCTGGGTAAGGTCCTGATACTCGGGCGTCTCCACGAAGGCATCCTGATAAGCTTCCACCGCCTTAGCCCCGGCAACCGCGCATTCGGCCCGGACTCTCTCCAGTTCCAGCCTCGCGTCCGCCAACAACTTGCCCTCCTCCGCGACGAGAGTCTCTATCCTGCTAGTCGCGTCTGCAAGAGCTTTCTCGGCTGCGAGTGCCCGATTCTCTGCTGACTTTTGGGCCTCTTCAGCGCGCACCCGCGCCTCCTCGGCACTCTTCAGGAGCTCCTCGGTGTTCTTCTGAGAGGCCTCGGCGGCCTGCTTTTGCTCCCGGGCGTCCTTCAGACATTCTTTCGAGGCCTTCAGCTCGATCTCGTATTTCTCCTTGATAGCCGCCTCCCTACCTACAGAGGCGTCGAGCTTGAACCGAAGTCCCCATCTTTCGGACTCCAACTGCGCCTTCTCGAGCTGAAGGGCTTTCAGTTCCTCGGCCAGCTTGGCAGACTTGGCCCCCTCCTCATGACACTGACCATCATAACTCTCCACGATACTGAACAGCTCTTTGCTCAGCACCAGGCCTCGTATCAGGTTCATCTCCGCCATCTTCAGTTGCTCCCTTACAGTGGCCCCCTCAGCAGTTTTCTCCCATTTCGGGGTCCAATACTTGTGCACACTGGCCGTCATCATCGCTGGATGGGCCGGAAGCATCTCCAAAACAGCAGTCTCCAGTTCCCCCCGACGTTGGGTCGTCTGGGTGGGGCTCCCTTGATCGGGCGAAGGGCCAGGTTTCTTTAAACCCTCGCTTCGCCCCGACTTGCGTGCATCCCCCATAAACCCACCTTCGGGCGCGGGAGCCTTCCTCTTTCGCTTAGAAGCATCGCTTGTATCCTCGGCAATGCCCTTCTCCTTGTCCTTGGCTGGGATGCGGCCCGGAGACGGATCGGTTGCCAAAGGAGAAGGAGGAGGAGGGGGAACGGCCGGATTGAGGGCAGGCCCTGCTGGCGCAGCGGTCGGGGTACCCTGTGATGGCCCAGGAGCCTCCCGGACGGGCGCTTGAGCAGAGGACCCCTCACCACTGGAAGGGCGGGCAAAGTGGAGTGTGGGCACGCTCCTGAACCTAAAAGCTGTACAAAAAAAAAGGGAGCATACGTTAAAAAACGAACGAAACGCCCAGATCATTCCACGCCAGAATATCAGAACACCGAAGCAAGTGAGGCTTACACATGAGTCCGCAACCGGCCAAAAGTTTATTGTCTTTTAAGAGGTTCCCAAGGCTACGATACTCGCTGCTAAAGGACCGAACCTTATCCCACTTCAACCTCAGCTCTCATTGGCTTCTCTTCAGGATCGGTGGCTTCCCGCAATCTGCAAAACAGAATAAATACATCAAGTCAGGAATCATAAACAAACTTTCACGTAATTTTCGGGAGCTATACCAAGATCTCCAAAATGTCGAGGGACGGACACGTGCGGAAGAGGGTCCTCTGGCGCAAATTCCCAGTCCCCGCCAACAAATAGGAACCTCTCTTTCCAGTTGTGCACCTTGTTGGGACTATCGGTGGCTGTCCCCCATTTTTGCCCCGGCCGGGGAGATATGTTATACCAGCTGGCGGATCGGCAGGGGCGATATATGGACTCAAACTCTCTAGGGGACAGATCCCCTCCAGCCCCGGCAACGCTCCATAAAATGTAGGAAGCTACCATCTGCCCCCAGCCATTTGGGGTTATTTTACAGGGAGCTAGATTCCAGTTCCTCAGTACTTGGCGAAAGAACGGATGCATAGGTAGACGAAGGCCTTGCTGCATCGCAGGCTCGTAGACCGACACGTACCCTTCGGGTGGATGGTCGGCACGCTCATCTGGGCTCGGGGCTCTGAGCGTCACGGTTGAAGGAATAACGTAGGACAACCGTATGTCCTCCAACTCGGTCTCTGTGATCCTCGACTGAGCCATAGACGCTTCGGTCGCCGACCGTTTCAGCTCCTCGTCCAGAGCCCTCGCAGCCGGAACATCCCTCTTGTCCAACGATCCCCTCATTTCAGGCACCTCGGTGCCCGACTTCCCTTTCACTACTGCTTCTCCCGCCGGCACGGGGGGACTACGTTCTCTCCCACTCGTCGACGGGGCCAGAGGCTCCGGATTCACCCCTCCCGCGGCTCCAGGAGAGGAAGACGACGTGGAGGCCGACGAAGAGACACTCCCAATGATACTAGGGTTTGTAGGAGGGTCGGACAGATTCTGCGAATTGTCACCTTCAGAAGACATCTGGCCGTACCCGACTAACGAAATCGTATTGTGACTACGAAATTAAACAATACAAACAAGTTTCTACCGCTGTCTGAACGCTTACCTCGACTTTACGGCTAAAATGGCACACCAGCATCCAACGTCGCAGCTATCGGCAGGTAGGCTACAGTAAGCACGGCAGTAGGAGGGAGGTGCCACTCTGGGATGAAGGACCGGCTTTATATATACGCTTTCACTCATCCACCGTGCAGACCTCAAGTGTTCAAATCAGGGAATACGGACGGTCGACGCGTGTCTTCAATGGTGCAGCAGGCGGGAAAACAAAACCTACGCATTTAATGATTAGAGGGCGTCCGCGCTCCACGCGCGCCCCAATATGCCCCTCTCACGCGATCGCATTTAATGCACGCACCTCCTAACTCATGATTACCTGACCAGAGGGTGACAGTCTTGATAGACAGAATCACGCCATCAGAAAACACGTCAGCGTTGGCCTGTCCCCTGTAAGCCCTCACCCGCCATGAATGTTCGGCCTCGGACTTGGGGGACTATACTGAGTGATACACACTTTCCACGAGACACATCACTCCCTACCGAACCACCTTAAGAAACACTTAATGCGAGGCACATGAACACTCTGCTTATCCTCACAAGTCCCTCGTCTAGCATAAATAATAGGCTTGGACATGGGGGACTATTGTTACCACACGATTACGATACGGACGCCACGTCAGCACAGGCCCCATCTAAGCCCAGTAAGGGCCCAATTCGTAATCCATCAAGAACCTTATCTGGGCCCCTGCTAGGGCCGGGGAAGGGCTCGTCACGAGCTTAGGCCTTCGACCAAAAATCTGCGAGTCATGTGGAGGGTCTCGGCGCCCGCATGCGAACTATAGGGCCTCGTCAGGCCTCGCATCACTCGTAACCAGCGAGCAGCTCGGTATGCCGAGGGAACCAGAGAAGTAATTAAAGAAAGATTGCGTTGGATTGGGCGCACGAACCTCCACAAGGAAACACAATCATGATCTCCTAAAATTATGCAACGTGATAAACTCAAGGAATGAAGGCGATCTCGGGTATCCTTATCACATAAGGAAAGAAGACCCGATTGGGGATCTAATTGATTTCGTCTTCCAAATCAATTAGGATTCTTGCGCTATAAAAACAATGCCTCCGATTGTTTCAAGGTACGCACTTTTTACGCTTACGAATCCCACCCTAAACTCTACTCAAACTTCTGCCTGCTTGTCTCTCCCACACTCCTATTTTGTACCCGCCCCCGCGTATTCTTTATATACCGGCTGTTGACTTGATCGTCGGAGTGCCAACGATCTCCGGACCCCTTTTCTCCGGTGATCTTGGTGCCTAACGGTCGTCCTAGTGTGCAGGTAACATACGAGCTAGCAGAGGAGTGACTGGAGATCTGTTGGCACGTGGACTAGTGCAGGTTCAGACGTCAACAATTATTATTCTACTGTTTTTGGATACTTTTTTTATTTTGAATTAGTAATAAATGCTATGGTTTGGAGATTGATTATTAATTATTGTTATTGATTTAATTGTGATTGAGTAATGCTTGGGTTTGTTTGCATTAACTTTATTTTTGATTCCATAACTAATTACATGCACATACACGATTTAATTCTTTTTTTTTTTTTTTCAGGCGCTCTATTTATATAATGTCTGGTATCAACATGCATGAAGATGAGGTAGATAATAAAGAGATGGAAGAAGTAGAAAGGAGAGAAAAATTGATTGAAACCATTAGATATACATTGATGGCAATTCAAACAATTCAATGTATGCTTAATGAGCTAATAGTTAACGTATGCTACGAACGTGTTCAACGTCCTCTAAATAGATGACCAAAAACTTCAGGTGGATACAATTATATACATAAAATATTAAATGAGGATCCGATAAACTTTCGACAAATTTATAGAATGTATCCTGGTGTATTTATAAAATTATGCAACATCATTAGAGAAAAAGTAATCTTGCAAGATACAAGATTTATTTGTATTGAAAAAATGCTTGCAACTTACGCATTGTTGGTCAAAATTCTCGATATTGTGTATTCATGAATCGTATGGGCAATCACATTTCACAACTAGTCAAAGTTTCAACAAGATTTTGAAGGCATTAAACACAATTTCAATAGATATGATGGCTAAACCTAGATCTGCAGTGCCAGAAAAAGTACAAGATTTTACCCATAGTTTAAAGTAAGTTATCATCATTATGATTATTATTATGATTATTATTATTATTTGTAGTTGGTGTATTTTTCTCATTATTTATTATTATGATTTTAATGTTTTAGGATTGCATTGGAGCAATTGACGGTACCCATATTCCCGCTATGGTAATTGGACGTGATACAAGCCGTTATCGTAATCGTCATGGAACAATTTCACAGAACATTTAGCAGTATGTAACTTTGATTTGGAATTCATGTATGTGCTTATTGGGTGGGAGAGATCTACTCATGATTCAAAAGTATTGAGTGATGCTTTATCAATGAATAACGGACTTAAAGTACCACAAGGTATTTTAAAAATTGGCAATCACTAATTTATGTCACTTATATATATATTTTTTTACGATTATAAATGTTATACATTGCTTACTAATTCTACAACTATTAGTGAAGAAATGAAAAAAACAAAAGAAGAAGGTTGCTGGTTCTGTAAAACTTAATGTATATTGCTGTATTGATTGACCTACAGAATGAATGAAAGCAGCTTATTTATGCAGGATTGTTACATACACTTACTATATGAATACAGCTAATATAATTAGGCAGAAAAAAAAATGAGGAAGTTGCTGGTAGAAATCTGTTACAACAGCCTGCAAGTGGAGAAGCTTCTATTCCATTCTAATTCAACAGCAATCTGGTTTCAACCTTCATGTTATCACTACTTCATCCTTTTCCTTTCTGGTTTGATCATTTAAGTCCCTGATCTTCCTTTCTCTAACACCCCATTCAAGCTGGAGTCAACTTCAATTACTCCAAGCTTGCTGCGTAGATATAAATGTCTGGAGTTCATCATATAAATGTCTGGAGTTCATCAGAGGTTTAGTTAATATATCTGCTGTTTAGTCTGCTGTAGGAACATAACTGATTACCAACTATTTAGCTAGGATTTTGTCTTGAACAAAATGCATATCAAGTTCTATGTGCTTGGTTCTTGCGTGATAGACAGGGTTAGAAGCCAATGCACTTGCCCCCAAGTTGTCACACCAGATTCTAGAAACTTCAGTTTGTGCCACATTTAGTTCTTGTAGAAGGGATTGAATCCATACAATTTCTGCAGTAGTGTGAGCTAAAGTCCTATACTCTGCCTCAGTGCTTGATCTTGCCACAACCTGTTGTTTCTTTGAACACCAAGAAATGATAATACCACCTATATAAACACAATAGCCTACTGTGGACTTCCTATCATCTGGACATGATGCCCAGTCAGCATCTCCATAAGCAACAATGTTAAGATCTTGTGCTTCATGAATGATCAATCCCATATCAAGAGTTCTCTTTATATATCTAAAAGGTCGCTTTAGAAAACTCCAGTGAGCATATGTTGGATTTTGGAGATATTGGCTAACTCTATTGACATCAAAAGAGATATATGGCCTTGTATGAGTCAAATATTGAATGCCCCTACTGCACTCCTGAATTGAGTTGGATTCTTTAAGACTGTTCTTTCTTTTTTACCTAATAGTCTTCCAGCTGCCATAGGAGTGACACTAGACTTCAAATTTTCAAATCTAAACCTCTTCAGTATATCCATAGCATATCTCTTATGTGACATATGAAGTCCAATTTCATCTCTGTAAAATTCAATTCCCAGAAACTTCTTCAGATTTTCCATATCCTTTAAGGCAAAAGATGTATTTAGCTTCTCAATTAACTTCTATAATGTTGCTTTGAAGTTTTCAATCAAAATAATATCATCAACATATACTAGCAAGTAGATTACATGATCTTGTGATACCTGATAAAACACTGAGCTATCAGCTATGGATTGTTTAAGATCCCACTGCAAAAGTGTCTCTTTCAGTGTGTCATGCCAAGCTCTAGGGGCTTGTTTGAGTCCATATATGGCCTTGCTGAGTTTGCATACAAAAGCTGGTTTAGTTTGATCTATAAAATCATGAGGCTGCTCCATATAAACTGTTTCTTCTAGCTTTCCATTGAGAAAAGCATTGTTAATGTCTACTTGCCTTATCTCCCATCCTTTTGAAATTGCAACTGTAAGAAAGAATTTCAAGGTTGGTGCTTTGGCTACTGGACCGAATGTTTCATAGTAGTCAACACCTGATGTTTGTGAGAAACTTTTTGCCACCAACCTAGCTTTATGCCTCTGAATTTCTCCATTTGTACCAAATTTCAATTTGTATACCCATTTGCATCCAATGATCTTCATTGTAAGTTCAGGAGGAACTAACACCCATGTTTGATTTTTGATCAAAGCATCATATTCTTCCTTCATTGCTTTGCACTACTTTTCACTCTTCAGTGGTTCATCCAAGCTACATGGTTCTATTTTATCTAGACAATGTGAGATAACATCAGTAATATAAGCTTTTGGTTTTACAATTCCTGCCTTTGATCTAGTTATCATATGATGTCTACATTTGTCTGTATCTTGTTCAGCTTCTGGCATTTCTACCCAAATTCTTATTCCAGCATGAGATTCTGAAAAATCAGGTAGTATATCTCTCTATTCAACCTGTTGTGTCTGTTCATTATTCAATCATTCTCTCTGTTCAAGCTACTGTGACTGTTCATTAATCAATCTTTCATCATTTTCCATCACCTCTTTATTTTCAGCAGAAGGTCTGTGTACAGATTCATCTGTAGAATGAATTATATCAACCGAGTCTGGGTTTGTTTTGTGAGAATTGAATTCAAAAAGAAAATGATGGAGAGTTGTAGGGAACCACTTGGATTGCTGGGTTTTATTGAGGAAGCCTTCTTTGAAAGGAAAAACATTTTCATCAAAGACTACATGTCTGGAGATATAAGTTCTACCACTAGAGTTTAAGCACTTGAATTCTTTGTGAGATGTACTAGTTCCTAAATAGATACACCTTTGGGTATGGAAATCAAATTTGTGTTTTTGATATGGTCTTAGGCACGGATAGCACGCACAACCAAACACTTTGAGAAGATTGTAGTCAGTGGTGTGTTTGAACAAGGCTTCATATGGTGATTTCTGTTGAAGGAGTAGTTTAGGCATTCTGTTTATAAATAGAGTTAGGCATGTTTCAGTTATGTGCCTGTGTTTTCTTTTAGCCCTTCCATTTTGAGCAGATGTATGAGGGCAGGAATATCTGAGATTAGTGCCTGATTTAGCAGCTAGTTTGTCAAGATTTCTATACTCACCACCCACATCAGATTGTAATACTTTGATTTTCCTTTCAAATTGGTTTTCAACTAACCTTTTAAATTTAGTAAAGTAGTGTAAAACTTCAGATTTGTGTTTTAAAGGATAAATCCAGGTGTATGTAGTACAGTCATCCACAAACAATACATAGTTCTTAAACCCTAAGGTAGAATTAATAGGAGATGATCCCCAAACATCAGTGTGGATTAGGTCAAGTGACATTTGTGTATGGGATGATGATAGTTTGAAGGGTAATGCATGTGATTTGCCAAACTGACATACTTTACAGAAAGAGAGACTTTTATTGCTGATGGTTTTGAATTTATTACAAGATGATCTTAAAACCTGTTGTAATACAGAAGCAGATGGATGTCCTAATCTTCTGTGCTAGATTTTAACTTCTAAATCTAGAAAACTATCACTAGTAGACTTAGTAGACTAGTTCATGCTGGTGTTGAGACGAGTATGAGTAATTTTGGGCTGATGGTAGATGGCTGAGCTTGTACTTGAGTTGTGATTAGGCAGATTTAGTTGATATAATACATCCTCAAGCTTCCCCTGCACTAGAGCCTTCTTTGTTGGTAGATCATTCACAACACAACAATTAGGAAAAAATTCAACATATACATTGTTATCAGCTGTTAACTTAGATACACTTATGAGATTTTTCTCGATTCTAGGTACATGCAACAATTTCTTCAAAATTAGTGTTTTATCAAAATCAACATCAAACATTTCAGAACCAATATGAGATATTTGCAGTGAATTACCATTACCTACCACCATTTTTTCCTTACCTCCATACTCATTCGCTTAATCAACATTCTCCTTATTAGTGGTGACATGGTGACTGGATCCAGAATCAGCATACCATGCTTGGTCCTTTACTGAACTTGGACTTGTAGTATAGGCAGAGGGATTCAAGCTACGGTTCTGATCAGTAGGCCTTTTGCCCATATACTTCTCATCAAACCTATTATAGCACCACTCAGCAGTATGATTGATCAAACCACATATTTGACAGGGGTGTCTTACTTCATTAGATCTTCCAAATCTGCCTGGCCTCTTATTCTGCCCCTGAAATTTGAACCTCTTCCACCTCTATTTCCTCTTCTACTATAAGAGTTTGCATTCTGTGGATTGTCTTGAGTCAAATTAATTGATCCAAAGTTGCTCCTTACTTAATTGAGATATTTCAGCCTGCTTTCAAAGGTCATGAGTGTGGAAGATAGCTCATGCTAGGACACTTGATCTCTGCTATTCATTTGTACCACAATGGGAGTATACTCTTCATCAAGTCCAGCCAGAACTTGAGTTACTATATCAACATGATTATAGGAATGGAAATTTGCCCCGCGCCCCGTTTGGAATTTTTCCACCCCGGATAATTGGGTATTCGGGGTAGGTACGGGGTGAGCGGACCCGTCCTGAATTTTTTTATTTAATTTTTAAAATTTTAAAAAATATTTTGATGAAATGGGTGTTGAAGGAGTCGAACCCGGGTTGTGAACATTGATTTACAATTCCTAACCACTACACCAAGGCCTATTGATTTGTATTTTTTTTCATTTTGTTTAATAAACATATTATACACAATTTGTTTTTTAAATTCTAACCATACCATTTAGAAATAACTTTAGTTCTCCATTTCATAATTCATAATTTCATATATTGTCCTAAATGAAAATAACGTTTACAAAAAAAAAAATTAAATGGGGCAGTAAACGGGGCTATAAGCTACCCCGCCCCGCCCCGCTTTAAGTGGAGAATGAGGTGGGTATGGGGGAGAAAAATCCCCGACGGGACGGGGTGGGGCGAGGAGGGCCGCCCCAACCTGCCCTGTTGCCATCCCTACATGATCAATTTTCTTTCCAGCTATTTCAAGGTTATCAGCAAGCTGTTTGATAGTGTTGAGATACTGATCCATAGTCATGGATCTTTTTCTGATTCTCTGCAATTCAGATGTGAGAAAGGTCACTCTGGACCTGTTGAGGATTCCATAATTTTCATTTATGGCCTTCCAAAGCTCACTTGAGCTATTACAACCAATGCCACGAATCACAATTTCTGATGTCATGGATGAATACATTTGTCCCATTAGAAGTTGATCAACAAATATCCATCTGGAGTACTCTGGATTGTGAGTCATCTTCACTGTTGTTCCAGTCTCTGTGACTTGAGGACTAATGAATTGTGGAGGACATACCTTGCTGCCCAGAAGGTATCCTTCCAGACCATGGCCCCTTACAATAGGCATTATAATGTTTTTCCACAAGAGAAAGTTATCTTTGTCTAATTTCACAGATGCTGCTTGGGCCATATTCATGCTAAATGGAGCATGGTTACTCATATGAGTTGGAGTTTGAATCATAGAATAAGAATCTGAGTTTTGAGATTGATTACTGTAGTTGAGATTTTCCGATTTTCCATTGAGGCTCTGATACCTAGTGAAGAAATGAAAGAAACGAAAGAAGAAGGTTGATGGTTCTGTAAAACTCAATGTATATTGTTGTATTGATTGACCTACAGAATGAATGAAAGTAGCTTATTTATGCAGGATTGTTACATACACTTACTACATGAATACAACTGATATAATTATGGAGAAAAAAAATTGAGGAAGTTGCTGGTAGAAATCTGTTACAACAGCCTGCAAGTGGAGAAGCTTCTATTCCTTTCTAATTCAACAACAATCTGGTTTCAACCTTCATGTTATCACTACTTCATCCTTTTCCTTTCTAGTTTGATCATTTAAGTCCCTGATCTTCCTTTCTCTATCACTATTATGTAATCAGGAAAATATTGTTTGGTGGATTGCGGATTTCCACATTGACATCAATTTTTAGTTCCATTTCGAGGCACCCACTATCATCTTCAAGATTTTGTTGGTCAAGGTTGTGACCCTGAAAATGTAAAAGAGTTGTTCAATCTTCGACACGCATCATTGAGAAACGTAACTGAAAGGATTTTTGGTATATTCAAATCGAGATTTACGATTTTCAAAACAGCTCCTCCATTTCCATATGATACACAAGCAGAGTTAGTGTTAGCTTGTGCAGGATTACACAATTTTCTTTGCAAAGAGTATCCTTCTGATGAGTTTTCAGTTGAACCAGATAATGAAGTTTTATTATCTTCATTGGTGTTAAATGATCAAGTGGACAACTTTGGACTATTTTATGAGAGTCAAGAACAATAAAGAGAGAGTGCTAATGAGTGGAGGGCTACTATAGCTACTGATATGTGGAGTGATGGTGGACAAATTAATAATATTGACTATTAGTAATTTTTCTTTTTTTATTTTATAAAATAGTACTGGATTTTTTAAAATAATTGGTACTTTGATTATTTATTAATGTAATTGAGGTGACTTATGATATGTTATCTATAGATTATTAAATGTAGCCAATTTTTTTTTAATATATCAACATTCAATTTGAAATTTCGTAGTTTACCCAAAAGAACAAAAAAAAAAAGGAAAAAAAGAAAGAAAAAAAGAAAAAAGAAAAGAGTGAGCGAATAATTTGTGTCATTGACTTTTAATGTAGTTTACTTGTAGTAAATAAATAGAACATTATAAATTCAATTTTTTTTTATGAATTTAATAATATTAATGCAATTAAATAAATTATTAATAGACTTTCTTCTGGGAAATTTTTTTTTTATAATCGTAGAACATTATATTTTTATATTCAAGATATTTAATTGAAAAAATAAAAGTCCATAAAAGTCCATAAAAATCCATAAAAGTGTATAAAAGTCTTTCACAATGAAATTCATAAAAGTATATGGAAGTCTTGTTAAAATTTATTAAAGCCAATGAAAGTTAATGAAATCCATTAAAATCAATTACTTAAAAATTGTCCATAAAACTCTTTCAAAATCCTAATTAAATACACCCCCCTTAGTCTCAAAGATGATGAAAATTTTTGTTTAATATAAAGTCATGAATTTGATCGTTAAAGATTTAATTCGTACATATACAAATATGCAAATTAGAACACATGTTAATTAAGTATTTTATAAAAGTTTATTTGTGCCTGATATGCTCTTTTAGTACGTGATAGTGTATTTCTATTGAATAAGGAGAATGATTACAGAATATTTATTTTTAGAAATTAAGAAAGTTATTTTATGGAGAGTTGTCTATGTCAAATTGTGAAGTAGGCCCTATATTTATAAACTGAATACTTCTAGCTGACGGGGCAATGAACTTTAATCACTTGGCCACCCTATCTCGTGGAAGCTCTACCTGCCAACAAGGACTATCTCGATCACAATAACTCTAGGCCGAGTGGAATGTAGCCACTCGATACATCCAACATAAGTACGTATGATAGAAATAATTTTTTACTCCATCCGATGTTTTGTAGAAAATGCAACACTCATCAAGTCAACGTTTTCCAAAGGAATTCTACTAGTAATTGATAAGAATTTAAATTTCTTCCAAAATAATTGAAGTTCAATTTTCTTTGACCTATCTAACTACGACCTTACCACAATTTTAGTACAAATATTGTAACTAGCACAACATTAATTAATACCGTATGAAAAATATGATATGTAAAACTAGAAGCTTATTGGTTGAAATTTACTTTGATTTAATTAATAAACTTTTAATCCATTAGGATTCCTAATTAATTGCAAATACCTGTAAAAACTTCCCATATATAAACTCCATAATGCTCACTATAATTCTCCATCTCTCTCCCCTATTAAATCCTTTCCATCCCAAATTCCACGTACTCCCTCCGTCCCAAATATATAGGCCACATTTCCTTTTTCTCTCGTCCCAAATATATAGGCTTGTTTCTATTTTTGAGGTGTTTTTTTTTGTTCCTTTACTAAAATACCCTTATTTAATTTGCTTATTTATAATCATTTTTCCCAACTTAATTTTGAAATTGTACATTAAATAATACTCATTAAATAAGGGTAAATTAGGAAAACTATTAGTAAAATTTACTTTTTCAATAACATTCTTAATCCGTGTGAAAAACCCAATCAGCCTATATATTTGGGACGGAGGGAGTATTAAATTTAAACACACAGTGAAATCACTAAATTCATCAATGTCGGGGATTCGAAACTTCGACTTTGAGACTCATTGTTCTGAGTTAAGTGCGAAAACAAAGTGCAAACTAACAGATGATGAATACGCAGCACTTACCCTCATGATGCTCTCTTGTGACAGTCGGAATTCCTACATTAATCCAACCACCAATCCTCCCACCGCTCAAAACATAGAAGACAAGATTATTCCGACCACTGCAGTCACTAACATTAGTGAAAGAATCGCCCCTTTAGGCTCCAAAGATGACAAAAAACCTGTGGAACCCTTTTCTCCTGCCATTACTGCTTCTCCGCTGGCCAAGAAATTATCGCACACTTGTAACAAGTGTGGCAGGTCTTTTTCCACTGGCCAGGCTTTGGGTGGCCACAAAACCAGCCACCGTGACTGACTGCCGATCCTGGCCAAGAAAAGCATCGCGAACACTTCCGAGAGCGGCGCCTCCACACATGCTTTGGAAGGCCACATGCCGTGTCCCCACGACTTTGACTTGAACCTGCCCGCCGCACCGGAGATTGACGTGCAGGTTCTTGGTGAACAGAATGCAGAAAATCATATTCCTTGCAAGAAACATCGTTTGGATTTTTATTTATGTTTTTGATCTATTTAGTTTGATATCATTTTTATTGTTGAATTGTTCTTGTATTTAATTTGTTATGCTATTTAATTGTAGTTTCTGATGTTAATTTGAGGCAATTATAAATATATAATATGTAGTAAGTAGATTTTTTTTATTAAAATACTCAAAATATTGAAAATACGGATTCCATTTAAATTTTCTTATGAATTGATGTCACTTAATTACGACTTAAAAGAGTGTTTAACACTTGTTGAACTATGTAGGATCACTCAATTAGATATCTTTACATCTATAGTTTCATTTAAATTGTTTTATATTGACTAGATATCCTTTAATCTTAGTAATGTTTGGGAGATAATAAACATAATTTTAATTTATTTTTTCTTCTTCAATACAGTCCAACATCCATTTTGGTAATACCATTCCAATAGTTGAAATTTAATTGGTGTAAATGTTATTTTAAAGTATTCATATTATTGTAAGTTTTTTTTAGAAGTCTTCACCATGATAAAATATGGTAATGTCATGGGGTTGAGTTTAAAAAAATTTATTAACCATGATTCACGAGTAATTGATTTAAACAAGTTGGAAAATATGGTTTGCAATTTGCTCTCTCCCACTCTCTAAAACTTGCCCAAGAGCTGCCGTTTGAGAATTGAAGAGAAAAGCAATGTCGTTAATTTTTTTCACTCCCATCACTGGCCAAGTAATTCTCTCATTCTATCCATCGTTTCTCTCCACTCTTTCTCTACTCGGACTCCTTAAAAAGCAGTGTCTTTGTGGTTATGAAATTGAAAATTTCTTTGTATTGAAGATTTTAGTGCAGTAGAAACTTCACTATTCTCATGTGGTTTCTCATTAGTTGATCTCTATGAAAAATATTTGCCAGCCAACATGGACCATTTGTCTCAATCTATCATAGCAACCCTCGGCTGAATAGAATGTAGCTACTCGATATATCCAACATCGGTACGTATGACAAATAATTTTATACTACATCCAATATTGTTATACAGAAAATGCAACACTCATCACCTTGTCAACGTCTTCCAATAGATTTCTACTAGTAATTAATAAGAATTTTAATTTCTTCAAAAATAATTAAAGTTCAATTTGCTTTGACCCATCTAGCTATGACCTTACCACAATTTTTGTATAAATTGTGTACCAACACAACATTTAACACCTGTTAATACTTAATTTTCTATGTACCAAAAAAAAAAAAAAAAAAAACTGTTGTTATGCATCTAATCGTAAAATAAATAAATTTGTTGAAACAATTTATACAAAAATAAAATAAAAATAATTTTTTTTCCTTGCCTAACCCTAAAGTGCAATTTCATGTTGGGGGTTGGAAAATAGGGGGGAAACAGTGAACTTAAACGAGGTAATTAAAATTATTAAATGTGCAAAAATGGACCATATATTACAAATATGGTAATATTTATCCGTACGAAAAACAAGAAGCTTATTGGTTAGAAATTTACTTTGATTTTATTAATAAACTTTTAATCTACTTAAGATTCCTAACTAAATTCAAATACTCGTAAAAACTTCATATATATATTAATATATATTATCAACCCCATAACGTTCATTCAATACTCCATCACTATAATTCCCCATCTCTCTCCCCTTTTAAATCCTTTCCATCCCAAATTCCACACATTATTTCTCACATAACACACAGTGAAATCACTACATTCATCAATGTCAAATTTCGACTTTGAGACTCATTGTTCTGAGATAACCTCGAAAAGAAAGCGTAAACTAACAGATAATGAATATGCAGCTCTTACACTCATGATGATCTCTTGCGATCATCGGAGTTCCTACACTAATCCAACCTCCAATCCTCCCACTGCTCAAAACATAGAAGACAAGATTAATCCGGCCACTGCAGTCACTAACATTAGTGAAAGAATCTCCCCTTTAGCCTCCAGCTATGATAATATTTCCACCGCCACAATCGCTGCCACTAATGAAAGAACCGCCCCTTTAGCCTCCAGCGATGACAAGAAACCAGTGGAACCTTTTCTCCTGCCATCACTGCTTCTCCGCTGGCCAAGAATGTATCGCACACTTGTAACAAGTGTGGCAAGTCTTTTTCCACTGGCCAGGCTTTGGGTGGCCACAGAACCAGCCACCGTAACCCTAGCGGTAGGATTCACCAATGTTTCACCTGCAACAAGATTTTTACCACTGGCCAGGCTTTGGGTGGCCACAAAACCAGCCACCGTGACCGCGGCAAGAAGGGCAGCGTGATCACTTCCGAGGGCAGCGACTCCAGCCACGCCGCACCCCCCACGACTTCGACTTAAACCTTCCCGCCGCACCGGAGATTGACGTTCAGGTTCTTGGTGAACAGAATGTAGAAAATCATATTCCTTGCAAGAAACAGCGTTTGGATGAATTCATTGTATTATAGAAAATTGATCCAGAATTTTTTATATTTTCTTTAGAAAAATATTCTTGGGGATCAATTATTGTATCCATTTAATCAAATAAAAATTAAGATATATTGATATTTCATAATTTGATTTTTATTTATGATTTTGATCTATTTATTTTGGGATCGTTTTATTGTTGAATTGTTCTTTTATTGTTTGGAATTGTTAATTTGTTATGCTATTTAATTGTTGTTTCTAGATGTTAATTTGAGACTATTATGAATATATAGTAGTTAGTAAGTATAGTATTTTATGTAAATATTGAAAATATTGAAAATATGGGTACTATTTAAATTTTCTAATAAATTGATGTCATTTAATTATGACGTTGACAAGTGTTTAACACTAATTGAGCTACGTAGCATTACTCAATTAAATATCTTTCATAGCATAGTTTTATATTGACTATAAATTTTTAATCTTAGTGCATGTTTGGGAGATAATAAGCACAATTTAAATTTATTTTTTCTTCGTCAATATAATACAGTCCAAATAGAATTCCAAAAGTTGAGATTCAATTGGTGTAAATTGTTGGTTTCTCTGAGAAATCTTCACCATGTTAAAATATTTTCTGAATTATCAAATCTGAAATTTCGCGATGGCTCATCATATCAATAGTATATGGGTATCAATATCCCTGAACATAAACTTTTTGAAATTTTTCTAAATTCAAAAATCAAGAATCCCGCAATAATTTCTTTAACATGTTAATATCAATGTTCAGAAAACCGGACCGGCCATCGACCCGAAAAAGGCAACGGGTCAAGGGTCGAAAGGTCGAACCGGGTCGAACCGTTTTCAATTAAAAAATTAAAAATTAATCCAAAACTCTCACAAAATTTCTAAAAATAAGTTATTTGTAAATAAATCAATATTTGTAGACAAAATTATTCACAAAACTTGGCTTTAAATAAAGTTTTTATAAGTTTTAATAAAAAAATATAAAAAAATCAAAAAAAAATCCGGTTTTTGTTGAAAACCGGACCGGTTCAACCGGTAAAAAACCCGGTTTCCGGTCCGGTTTTTGGATACCCAGTTAAAGTGGAAAACTAGACCGGTTTTCCGACCGGTTCCCGGTTTTTCCGGTTGAACCGGCCGGTCCGGTCCGGTTTTCTAAACACTGGTTAATATATACTTGTACAAATTAATAATTGCGTTTGAAAATGATAAATCGAATTTTTTGAAAATGATGAATTTGAATCCCCCTATGTTTTTTGAAGCGAAAGATCTAATTGGTGTCGAAAACTGGTTAAGAACAATGAAGCGTATGTTCGCATACGCACACGAAGCAGATAATGAAAAAGTGAAATGTGCATCTTTTATACTACGAGAAAGTGCTGGATATTAGTGGGACAAGTTGACGAGTATGGGAGACACAACGGGCATGACTTGGGAAAGGTTCGGCGAAATATTTAGAAACAAATATTTCTCCACTTCTACTACAAAATAAAAGCTAAAGGAATTTATCTAGTTACGACAAGGATTAATGACGGTATCGAAATACACAAGGAAGTTGGAGGATATGTCACGTTTCGCCACTCACATGGTCGGCACAAATGAATTGAAAGTTGATCGTTTTCTAGAAGGGCTAAGGTCCGAACCGAACAGAGATGTACTCATGACAAGAATTCAAAACATGAGTTTCCAGAACATTACCGATAAGGTTACTAGCCGAGCAGGCTGAAGTCAAAATTGTTCAAACTCGTAAAGCGAGAAATCAAATCAAAAATCAGAATCAAAAGGGATTTAGGGTCTACAAGAACTAGAATCAAAATAAGAAGAAATGGGCCGGAAAATGTCAAGGAGAAAAGTAAAACAAACCTCATTTAAATAGGAGAAAACCATATAACGAGACAAACTAAAATTATCCCCCCATGTACCAAATGTGGAAAATCTCATCTCAAAGAGTGTCTAGCAGGACAAGGATTATGCTACTCGTATAAGTAACATAGACACATGAGCCGAGACTACCCAAATATACTTAAGGGATAGAAGAAAAATGTGAGAGTTAATGCCATGGTCAGACCAGAGAATGAAGAAGATAGTCACGTGGTGGCAGGTATGATCTATATTAAATCTCAACCTATGTATGCGTTGTTTGACTCGGTGCTAAGCATTCATTTATTTCAACTCACGTAGTGAAAATGCTCGAGCTAAGTCTCAAATTGTTACCTTAGAAAATAGTTGTGCTAAATGTTCTACATCGTTTATTTCAACCTTATGATCGTTTATTTCAAATTGTTGTGCTAAATGATTTGACCCAGGCGTGCCAGTACAACTTGAAGAAAATCTCTTGAAGAAAATCTCTATCCTACAAACTTGATTTTGCTCAAATTAAGAGATTTTGATCAAATCTTAGGGATGGATTAGTTATCTAAGTATCGACTCACCATCGATTATAAGTCGAAAGCCTTAAATATGCCTGGCGAAGAACCAATAACCTTTCCTCCACCTGAGAAAACTTCAAAACTCATTATCTCTGCATTAGAAGCAACAAAGTTAAGAGAGAAATGAATCGAAGGCTATTGGATTTACACCAAATTTAAGCCAAATTTGAAATTTCATCAAAGACCCGCCAGAAATCTAGAACCATTACCAATTCCCGAATGGAAATAGGAGAAAATCTCGATGGACTTCATAGTTGGATTACCAAAAATATCAAAAGATTGTGACGCTATTTGGATAATAGTAGATCGTTTGACCAAATCGGCACATTTTATACCCGTAAAGACGACCTACAAGATTGATCAATAAGCGAATCTTTATATTCAAGAAATAGAATGACTACATAGAGTCCAAGTGTCCATCATATCCAACAGAGATCCTCGATTTTTATCTCACTTGTGGTGAGACCTACACAAGTCATTAGGCACATTTAGCACTGCTTTCTATCAGCAAACCGATGGACAAACAGAAAGAACCATTCAAACTCTTGAGGATATGCTACGAGCAAGCATATTAGAATTTGTTGGAAATTGGGACCGCTATTTGCCATTAATTGAATTCGCGTACAACAACAGCTTCTAATCATCAATTGGAATGGCGCCGTATGAAGCTTTGTATGGAAGAAAATGTAGGTCATCCTTATATTGTGACAAAGTGGGAGAAAGGTATTTAATAGGGCCAAAAATGGTACAAGACACGGTTTTGGTGGTCGAGAAAATAAAAAATATATATAAGCGCCATCCAGGATCGTCAACGAAGTTACACAAATAAAAGACGTTGACCATTGGAGTTTGAGGTAGGAAATAAAGTGTTCATTAAAATATCTCCAATCAAAAAGATGTTTATATTTGGCAAGTTAGAGAAATTGACACCGAGGTATATTGGACCCTTCGAAATAAAGGAAGGAATTGGGCCGCTAGCCTACAAGTTGGAGCTACCGATCTTCTTGAGTAAAATGCACAACGTATTTCATGTATCTATACTTCAAAAATCTATCCCGGATCTATCCCATGTATTTACCGAAGTCCCTATCGAGATTCAAGTCGACCTAAATTTAGAAGAACGACCTATTAAAATTCTTATGCATGAAACGAAGAAGAGACCTGGAGAAGTGAAGCTGTCAAAGAAGAGATTTGGGAGTGAGAAGATGAGATGAGATAAAAATTTTCCGAAGTATTCTAGATAAATTTTGAGGACAAAATTTATTTAAGTAATGAAGATTGTAACGACTCAAAAATTCTTAGCTTTAATTAAGTAATTTTAAAACTGCAAATAGAATGAAATGATGAATTTATTCGAGTCGTCTCAAAAATTGCCTCAAAAGTTGTACCATTTAGTATTTAATTTGAATCTGAATAGTAAAAAAGAAATCGGATTTAATAAATTATGTAAGGACTAATGTGAATTAAATTAAGATTTAATAATTTATATTAGGACTTGATTGATTAAAAGTGCAAAAGTTGGTTTGGGACCCAAAAAGTTGGAACAGTAAAGTTTTAAGCATTTTTTGCTAAGTCAAGTAGTCATCTTCGAGGCAATCGTACAAATTATGCATTTGTCAAAATTCTATGACTCTTATGATGTTACGAAGTACGCAACGACACTTTCGAAATGGTACTAAATACACCTGCCTTCGACTAAGAAATCAGCCCCAAAAATGTAATGCCAAAAGTATTCAAGAAACCGAGAAATCTGGGACCAATTAGAAAATTCCAGCAACCCATGTTCAGATAGCCATTTTTAAAGCGGTCATATAATCACTATGTTAGTCCATTTTCTACAATTCAAAGTGCGTTGCGAAGATATCCATAAGATCTTCCAGACGGTATAAGAGACGTCGAAAAATAAGCAAGCATCAACCTTCAAAATACAACCTAAAAATAGGTCCATGAATTAAGAAATATGCCAATTTTTATATTAATCAATTGGCAAGTGTGCCAAGTGGAATTTACCGCAGAGATTTGTCTCTAGAGTAATTATATTCATACAACAATTTATATTTTTTATACCATAGTTTAATTACATTTAACATCTTTAATCTTTTAACATTATAGCACTCATGTCCCCGACTTTTTTTTATCATATTTTTATCTTCAAACTTTTCATTAGCACATCTTGTGTTTGATAACGGTTTCTGTAAAAAACATTTGTTGATAATTTATAAAAAGACTTATTTTTCTGTCATATTTTCAAAAGAATAATAGATACAAAAGTACGATAAAATATTTTTTGCTCATTTCAAAGTACATAAACAAAATATCTCGACAAAAACCATTATCCATGATGAAATATGCTAATTATTGAAAGTTAAAGATAAAAATTCGATGACAAAAAGTTAATAATATAATTGCAATAATGAATAAAAGTTAAGGATCTTAAGTACAATTAAAATGTAATGCACTTATATTGTAGTGTGAATATAATCACCCATGTCTCTATTGTGCCTCCACTATTGTCCCTATTATACCCTACAAAAACTATATAAAAATGTAAAAGAATTACTTGGAGGTCAAGTAAAAATCTTTGGCCAAATCAAGCAAAATTTTACAAGTGGTCCAATGGGAATGAAAGTAATCATGAGAAAAATACATTAATGTATATATGTGTGTGTGTGTGTGTGTGTGTGTAACCGTGTATGTGTGTTGTGTGGAAGAGGGTAGGACTCCTCTTATAAATACCCGAATTATGGCCACATTTTACCATTTTCCTCCCTACAATCATTAGAACATTTTTCTTATATGCACACTCACCAACACTTAAAGAATAAGGGAAGAACCCACTTAAGAGAATAAAATATATCTAAGAGAGCATGTGAGTCAATATCTAAAATCTGAAATGAAAGGATTTGGAGTGGAGGTCCCCTATATTAATAGAGCAATATCTAAACCTGAGCCTCAAGAACCTTGAACGGGCAGTAGAAAAAAAGGAGACCAAACCTCAGGCTTCATGGAAAAGGAGAATGTTAGATAGGTTAAAAACTTATAGAAATATGTTGATTAAGGACAAAATAGTCATTTCACCTTCATAAACTTTGAAAAGTCAACATTGTCAAGTTACAAAAATAATTTTTTTTAACAATAAAATGTGTATGGAACAAGCCATAAAAATGTCAATAAATAGCTATTTTGCGTCTTTAGTTGTTTTGATATCTAACATTTTTACGTACTCATGACACATATCGAGGAAGAGTGTGTGAGGTTGAGCGGTTTAAGGGAATGGTTACAGCTCTTGTAAAATGTCAATAACTAGCTATTTTGCGTCTTTAGTTGTTTTGATATCTAACATTTTTACGTACTCAGGACACATTTCGAGGAAGAGTGTGTGAGGGTGAGCGGTTTAAGGGGGATGGTTACAGCTCTTGTACTGGTATGTAAATGAGTTTGCTTTATTTACTTTTGCTTGGCGAATAATTTCTTTAGAAGTGTCAACTATTTTGTCGGATATTGTTTTATATATATGGTTTCATGATACAATAATGTTGTGGTGTCACTGCATTCAAAAATTTAAATGATTATACACTTTCTAACTAATATTTTAAAAAACGTAAAGCATTACTACGCGTGAAAGTCGAGATTCAAACTTTTTGAGTCTAGGCGAAGCCTAGGAGGGAGCGAGATAAGGGCAAGGCGAACGCAAATCGTAGTTAAGTGTGGAGGCCGCACTTCACGCCTAGACAGAGCTTAGACGAAGTTTAAGCGGATTTTTTAGAACAGTACTTTCAATTGCTTCGAAGAACTTGGTTTTGCATCCATAATCCATATGTTTATGATGTTGGCTAGACATTTCACAGAGCTTTAATTCTTTTTCTATTGCTTTTGATTAGTAACAGTGGAGGTAGGGTGATGGCAATGGTGGGATGAAGTGGAGTTGGTAGATGAAGAAGTTACTTTGTACTTTTTAAAAGTTATGGGACTTTATTTATAATTTTTTTTTGACTTTTTGTTGTTTTTAGCCTTCTTTTATTTTTGTTTATTTAAAGAGGAGGAAAAATTCGTTAATAGAGACGTGATTTGCAATTAAATGAAATGTTGGAGATGTCTGATGTTATAAAATTTGGTTGAGTGTAGATTAGTAGCAAACGGCAAAAGTTGGGAAGACAAAAAGTGCAAATTTCCCTTTTATTACTTACAAGTAATTTATGTAAATATTGACAATACTATAAAATAATAATATGTATTTTAATTTTCTAAGAAACATTATAAATTTCAATTTATACTTGTGAAAGATTTTGCACATACTGGGACACATTTGTTCGCAGTAGAAATTTATATCCATGATTTTGTTTAAACAATTTTCGGGCAAACCCAATAATTAAATAACCAAAAGGAAATCACATAAAATCTTTAATCTTAGTCTCAAAGATGATGAAATTTTTTGTTTAATATAAAGTCTTGAATTTGATCGTTAAAGATTTAATTCGTACATATACAAATATGCAAATTAGAACACTTGTTAATTAAGTATTTTATAAAAGTTTATTTGTGCCTGATATGCTCTTTTAGTACGTGATAGTGTATTTCTATTGAATAAGGAGAATGATTATAGAATGTGACGATTAGTTGTTTTCTCTTCTTCTGAGTGTGGCAGTAGTAGTGGTGGAGACCTGCAAAAGGTGGTGGGGCTTTGTCTCCCGTTTGAGTATGTATGTTCTATTTTTACCTGGAGGGTTGATCTCTATTTATAGGAATGATCTGCAGTTGTAGCCTTCAATGGTCGTTGATGGTGGGTGCCTTTTCATCTTCCTCATTATAATAAATTAATTAGGGACGTTTCGTCTTCTCAACTGCTAGTGTTTCATATTCCCAATGGACGAAGGTAACTGTCATTTTATAGATCACCTGTCTGGTTAATTTGATGGCAGCTGGATTATAGTTGTCTATCTGTCGGAGGCAGGAATATGAGAACAGTGAGGCGGGCAGACCGATGAGGCGAGCGGACACTTAAGGCATGCATCCCAAGGAGAGTAGCAGTCATCTACCAAAATATAACTATAGTTATCATCATAAGTCCCTCTACTTTTTATGGATATTGTCCATGAGAAGTAGAAATATTGTCTTTTGAAAAATTATTCCCTACCAAAACATCGAAAAAGAATATATATATATATTATATGATTTACCGTGTGGCTAGCCAAATATAGACTAGATATTTTGGGCCTAATTTAGATCTGATATGGGCTTAAATCCAAGCCCCATTTAGGAGAGATTTTTTTTTTCCCTATATAAGAGAGGTAGAGGGGATATTATTTGTAGTATTCCCACATTTTGTCGCTTGACTAGAATTCTTTTCAGATTGATCTCTTATTTCTTTTCTGAATTGTATAGATTTTTTCTTCTTTCATCGTCTAAGGTAAACTTTTCACTCTTGTTCTTCTTTAAATTTTTCGGTCTTCTTTTTTTTTCTTTTTAGATGTATAAGACTGTAATCACTTCTAGTAGTAGCTCTTCAACCAATAAATTTAACAACAGTTTCAGAGATCCTTCTTATCATACCTTATCTAGATGTGTCAATCCGGGTACTCCGATGAAGTCCGGTGACAGCCCGCATTAGAAAAAAACTGCGCCACAACGAGTTGCGGGCTGGGTCAACCCAACCCACAAAAATTGAACACTAGCCCGGCCCACCCGTCGGCCCATCTGGGTCGAGCCCATGTAGGCCGCGGTTCGACCGTATGAATAAAAAGTTAATTTTTTTTTGAAATTACTAAAAAAATATAGTTACTTATTGTAATTCAAAAAAAAATTACTTATATTGCAAAAAATGTGTTAAATTAGTAAATAAAAAATAAATAACAATGATAAATTCACATTTGTTAATTTTTTAATTCAATTTCTATTTTTTCATATATTTAAAGACTAAAATAGCACGCATTTGTCATATCTTTTACTTTAAACGGCTCTTCGCCATTTGTTTTTTTATTTTTTATTTTTAAATATCATTTCAAATATGAAAGTTTGAATTTTTTGCTTTTTTTAAAAAAAAAAATCAAAACAGGACAGCGGTTAAAGACCAAACCGCCGGGGTGGAGATCAACCCGTCCAGTTCACAGGCCAGCCCGCGGTTCGGCCTCTTCAAACTGTGAACGGCCCGTAGTTCGGTCTCATCGGCCCGTGAATGGCTAGCCCGATTCACAGGCCGACCTACGGTTCTGGGTCGAGATGGGTGGGCTGATGCGGGTTCTGTCGGCCCACCCGTCTTGACACTTCTAAGTCCTTATCCATATGAATAGATGATAATTTTCCGTCGGTTGAATAATGGACCTATGTTAGTTCTTTAGGACGTGGTGGACCTCGGTATTTGAATGAACCCGTTGATGAAATTGATGTAGGATTTGATGAGAGAAATTCATCCATAGCTCGAAACCATTAGACTCGGGACGAAAGCGAGGCGGCTGTCACCGCTTCCCTACCCGCGGGCGGGCGGGCGGTCTCGCCCGCCACCAGTAGGAGATGTGCGGTCACGCCCGCCTCCAACAGGGGGCAAGCAGCTTCGTTCACCTTTGCTTGATGTTGATTCGATGCTTTAATTTTTTGTTCCTATTGGGTTTGTAGATTCTGACGCCAATTCTTCTACAGTATCCCGTCCGCTCAATGTTCAAATAGAACGGTCTCCAAGTGATAATTTGATAGAGTTAGATCTACCAAAGGATGCTTGTGTTTACAATTCTAAAAGCTTTATGAAAATGTTGAAAAAATATGAATTACCTCCCGGTCACTTATATAGAGTCCCCCATCCTAGTGAGCGAATCCCAGGGTCAAACCCTAGGGAGGTGGTAGCTTACTATGATAGTATGACAGCTGGTTTAAGATTTCCTCTTCATCCCTTATTCGTTTATTTCTTTAACGAATTTCATGTTACTCCTGGTTAGTTCACTCCTACCTCTTGGCGCATATTAACTTGTTTCTTATACCTATGCCTTACAAATGATATTGAGCCGTGTCTAGGGATGGCAATGGGGCGGGTCGGCCCCGCCCCACGACCCGCGAATTCGCGGGGCGGGGCGGGTCGGCCGTTGGACCCGCCAACCGCCCCGCGAACTATTTTTTTTTTTTTTTTTTGTTAAACTGAAAAATAATTAAAAAAATATATATACAATTTTTTTAAATATTTATACCAAGCAAAACAAAAATATTATAAGATTTCGGTTGTAGTATAGTGGTTAATGTTAGTAGTTTATAAGTTTTAACCCGGGTTTGATTCTTCTTTAGTCTATTTTTAGTGAAAATCATAATTTCTACTATATTTTATGATTTTTCAAAAAAAAAAAAAAAAAATTTTTTTTTTTAGGGGCGGGTCGCGGGGCGGCGGGGTCGCCCCGGACCCTCCCCGGACCCGGCCCGGGGCAGATTTTTCTGCCCTAAACCCGCCCCTATTGCTTCGTGGGGCGGGGCGGGGCGGCTCTTGGCGGGGCGGGGCGCGGGGCGGGTTCGGGTCGGCGGGTTTTTTTGCCATCCCTAGCCGTGTCTGAAGATTTTTAGAAGTGTGTTTGATATGTATCATGTGCTTGGGAGTAACTATTATGCTTATATCCAGCTTAAAGTAGGATTATTATCCCCACTTTCCCAATTCAAATAGTGGTTGGAGGAGACGTTTCTTTTTTGTTCGGCCTGAGGTGGGACAGTTCTCTTTTAAAACTTGTTGGAGAAATCTTTTTTGCAAATATTTTAACGAGCCCCTGGATCTTGATCATGAGTTCAAGGCACGTCTAGATAAGCTTTTAAACTTGATGCCTCCGGGGTCGCATATGAGCGAGGTGCTATCTAATGAGATCTTGCAGCAGGTTCACATTGGATCACCTCATGGTAAACTAATTTTATGTCTTTATTCTCTTTTTTTTTTACTCTTCATTTTGCATATATTTGTTGTTTCAACTTCTATTTTTCTTTTTCAGACATGGATAATTTTGATCTTAGAGGCGTGATGGATGTTGCTGGATTTTCCATCGATGCTGCTGAAAATCCGTCTCTATCCCCTTTAAACAAAAAGAAAAGGCGGGCTGATAAAGGAAAAGCCATTGCTGAGACAACAGTTGTCCCTCATTCTGTACCGCGTACTACCAGAGGTGGTGATGCCCATGCTTACAAAGAGTTTGGATTTCCTCTTGTTGATTCGACGATTGAAGCCGAGATTATGTTAGGCTGTGTGAATGAAAAGCTTATTGAGAATTTCAAAAATAAAGAAGCGACTGCCATGCGACGTATCATGTATACCAACCACCGCAGGGTAAGTTGTTGTATTTTTTAGATGCTCTATTGTTCTCCCATTTAATATTTATCCTCCATTTAATTTCAATTTCTTCTTGTTTTGTACATATGCTTGTTATGGAGGAAAAAGTACTATGTGATTTGGAGAAATTCGAGAAACGTACAGCTTAGAAAGACCATGACAAGAAGAAAACCATAGCAGAGGTGCAGTCTTTATTAGACAAGGCAACAGCTACATATAAGAAAAAAGATAGTGAGATCACTAAGCTTCATAAGGAGGTTGATCAGCTTCGCAAAAAGTTGGAGACTGCCGATGATGAGGCCATGGCGAGATACAAGACGTCTGCTGAATATAAGAGCAGTTTGCACATGTATGGTGCAGAATCCTTGAAGGATGCCATCAAAATGACTAAAGAGTGGTTGGTCGACAATCATTTAGAGATAAATCCAGAAGAATTTGATAGGTATATGAGGAAACACCGGGCTACAGATTTAGCTGCTCAGAAGGCCAAAGTGGCCGACCATGGAGGGGTTGGATCTCAACCTGATGGCTCTCTTGATACGTAAACAATTGTTTATTTTTATTTATTCTAGTTTCATGACGGTTGCCCGTTTAATCATGAAAACTATAATATTCAGTTAATTTCATTTCGAATATTGTCGAATACTGCAAATTTCAATTTTGTACATTTAGCGTGAAACATACATCTTTATTTAAATTAAAAATAAATTGTTTTTCACTTTGTAATCGTTGGTTGGTTGTTTTTCATTTCACTTTTTCACTTTATGATCGTTGGTTGCAATGTATTATAATATACTCTCCCGAACAACATATGAAAGTGAAAAAATTTGTGAAAAAACAAAGCCGGTCGTCGGAGAACTGGGGTCGGGCCGCTCTTGGGGACGGGTGCACTGGGGGCGTGCATACTCCCGCCTCTTGGTGGGGCGGGGGCGCACCCACACCAAACTAGGGGCAGGCCACCCTGCCCCTAGCTAGGGACGGCTGTCCCCAAGGGTGAAGCGCACCCACCCCTAACTGTAGGAGTGGTAAAAAAGCTCGTGGGCTCGGCTCGTAAAAGTTCGGAGGTGTGCAGCGGTGTACTATATGCATCATTTCCAGTACTAGGCCGATTAGGGCTTAGATGGATCATTTTTTGTTTGTCTTTGTCTTCTTGGGGCCTTGGTTCATCCCGGGTCTTCCCTTTTGTTAGACTCAGGCTCTTTTCGATCCTTCATGCCTTTAATAATGAAACATGCCTCTTATACATCTACATATTTATCCCATCTCCTTAGCAACTCATGCATCGTATCAGGTGGGTTTTTAGAGAGTGACATTTTGAAAGGGTAACTACGGGTTCCATTCATCATAGCAGTGACTACAATATACATCTGTAGATCCTTAATTTCCAAAGTGGCCCTATGGAACCGGGACAATGAAATCTTTCAACAATTCATCCTTGTCTTGGGTCACTTGCATCAAGTCGATAACAGTTTTATTAGCACGTTTTCTACTAGCAATATATGCAGCAAACTTTTTGGAAAATTCATCAAACGTACGAATTGATTTTGGGAGAAGGGTGGCTACCCAATCCCTAGCTTCGCACCTAAGTGTATGCGGGAAAGCCCTGCACATAATTGCGTCGGGGGTGGTCCGCAGCCTCACCAAATTGAAAAAAGCCCTGAGGTGATCGACAGGATCCAAGGATCCGTCATATTTCTCCATCTTTGGCTATTCGAAATCTCGTGGCAAGGGAACTGCCATCACTTCCAGGGAAAAAAGACCTTCTTCCAACACCATAGATTGCTGCCTACTATTTTTTTAGACATAGCCTCAGCTATTTTGTGACCCATCATGTCTTTTAATCGCTGCTCCAGGCTTAACACTGGTGTCTCAACCAGCGTATGCGTGGGCACCCATAGCGGTTGCCCCCAATGTGGATTTGGGCCAGATGCCAATGAATTGTTATAGGGTGCGGAAGGTGAAGCCAACGAAACTATAGCCAGCGGTGGAACAATCATTGGCGGTGTTTCCATTGCTAAAAAGTTAGGAGCCCCTAGCGGTGAGGCTATAGCAAGCGGTGGAACAATCACTGTAACGTTTCGATCTTAAAGTAGAGCCGTTAGGGCTGCCACCTGAGCTTGCATCGCCGTAAGCTGAGCGGTAAAAGCAAACTCTTGTCTGCATTCCTGATAGGGGCTGGTTGGGCCGTTGCATTCTTAGTTCTTCTAGTTCGAGCCATGATTTATTGTTCGTTTCCAGCAGATGACGCCAATTGATGATTAGTTGTTTTCTCCTTCTCCGAGTGCTATGGCAGCAGTGGTGGAGACCTGCACAAGGTAGTGGAGCTTTTTTCTCCGTTTGCACTTCGACGTGATAATCAGTATGTGATTAACTCAAATATGTTGAATAACAATATTGAGTATGTATGTTCTATTTTTACCTAGAGGGTTGATCTCTATTTATAGGGATGATCTGCAGTTGTAGCCTTCAATGGTCTATGATGGTGGGTGCCTTTTCATCTTCCTCATTATTAGGAATTAATGAGGGACATTTCGTCTTCTCAACTGCTAGCGTTTCATATTCCCAATGGACGAATGTACGTAACTGTCATTTTATAGATCGCATGTCTGGTTAATTTGAATGGCAGCTTGGTTATAGTTGTTTATCTGCCGAAGGCAGAGGAATATGAGAACAGTGAGGCGAGCGGACACTTAAGGCAGGCGTCCCAAGGATAGCAGCAGTCATCTACCAAAGTGTAACTATATTTATCATCAGAATATTTTTTTTTTTAGAAATTAAGAAAATTATTTTATGGAGTCTATGACAAATTGTGAAGTGGGCCCTATATTTATAAACTGCATGCTTCTAACTGACGTGGCAATGAACTTTAAATCACTTGGCCACCCTATCTTGTGGAAGCTCTACCTGCCAACAAGGACCATTTATCTCTATCACAATAACTCTCGGCCGAGAATGTTGCCACTCGATATATCCAACATTAGTACGTATGATAGAAATAATTTTTTACTCCATCCAATGTTTTGTAGAAAATTTAACACTCATCATGTCGATGTATTCCAAAGGATTTTTACTAGTAATTGATAAGAATTTAAATTTCTTCCAAAATAATTGAAGTTCAATTTTCTTTGACCTATCTAACTACGACTATACCACAATTTTAGTACAAATCGTGTAACCAGCGCAACATTAATTAACACATGCTAATACTTATATATATATATATATATATATATATATATATATATATATATATATGTATATGTATTTTTCAACTCATAATTTTTTGTTCATCGTTACTTCACATTTTAATATTATACCACTTATATTGTTAACGGACAACTTCCGATTATTCAACACCTGAAAGTCATATTTTTCGTTAAAAATATGATTATTACATTGATTGTAATTAATATAAAAATCAAAATAAAAAATTGTCACCCTGCGGTCTTGCTTGGGAGTTTTGGGGTACTGGTTATTGGGATTTTTTTAAATACCGATTTTGAACGTTTTTGAAGAATCCAGTTTTTAATAGTTTTAAATAGTGGTTTTTAAAACAGTCGATCTACATGCAATCTTTTAATATGGTAGTACCCATATATTTAATAGAGATTTTTATGCATTAAATTGTTAAAAAAATAAATTCGTTGAAACAATTTATACAAAAAATAGGATAAAAATATTTCTTTTGTCTTGCCTAACCCTAAATTGCAATTTGAAGTTGGGGGTTGGAAAATAGGAGAGGGAAATAGCGAACTAAAACGAAGTAATTAAAATTATTAAATGTGCCACACATAGATGGTAATATGTATTCGTATGAAAAACATGATATGTAAAACTAGAAGCTTATTGGTTGAAATTTACTTTGATTTAATTAATAACTTTTAATCCATTCAGGATTCCTAATTAATTGCAAATACCTGTAAAAACTTCCCATATATAAACTCCATAATGCTCACTATAATTCTCCATCTCTCCCCCCTATTAAATCCTTTCCATCCCAAATTCCACATATTAAATTTAAACACACAGTGAAATCACTAAATTCATCAATGTCGGGGATTCGAAACTTCGACTTTGAGACTCATTGTTCTGAGTTAAGCGCGAAAACAAAGCGCAAACTAACAGATGATGAATACGCAGCACTTACCCTCATGATGCTCTCTTGTGACAGTTGGACTTCCTACACTAATCCAACCACCAATCCTCCCACCGCTCAAAACATAGAAGACAAGATTATTCCGGCCACTGCAGTCACTAACATTAGTGAAAGAATCGCCCCTTTAGCCTCCAGAGATGACAAAAAACCAGTGGAACCCTTTTCTCCTGCCATTACTGCTTCTCCGCTGGCCAAGAAATTATCGCACACTTGTAACAAGTGTGGCAGGTCTTTTTCCACTGGCCAGGCTTTGGGAGGCCACAAAACCAGCCACCGTAACTGACTGCCGATCCTGGCCAAGAAAAGCATCGCGAACATTTCCGGGAGCGGCGCCTCCACACATGCTTTGGAAGGCCACATGCCGTGTCCCCACGACTTTGACTTGAACCTGCCCGCCGCACCGGAGATTGACGTTCAGGTTCTTGGTGAACAGAATGCAGAAAATCATATTCCTTGCAAGAAACATCGTTTGGATGAATGAATTGTATTATAGAAAACTGAGATCGTTTATTTATATTTTTGATCTATTTAGTTCAATATCGTTTTTATTGTTGAATTGTTCTTTTATTTAATTTGTTATGCTATTTAATTGTAGTTTCTAGATGTTAATTTGAGGCAATTATAATTATATAATATTTAGTAAGTAGAGTTTTTTTTTTTTTTTAATATTAAAATACTCAAAATATTGTAAATACGGATTCCATTTAAATTTTCTTATGAATCGATGTCACTTAATTACGACCTAAAGGAGTGTTTAACACTTGTTGAGCTATGTAGGATCACTCAATTGGATATCTTTACATCCATAATTTCATTTAAATGGTTTTATATTGACTAAAAATCTTTAATATTAGTTCAAGTTTGAGAGATAATAAATATAATTTTAATTTATTTTTTCTTCTTCAATACAGCCCAACATCCATTTTGGTAATACCATTCCAATAGTTGAGATTTAATTGGTGTAAATGTTATTTTAAAGTATTCATATTATTGTAAGTTTCTCTTAGAAGTCTTCACCATGTTAAAATATGGTAATGTCATGGGGTTGGGTTTAAAAAAATTTATTAACCACGATTCCCACTCTCTCAAACTTGTCCGAGCTGCTGTTAGAGAATTGAAAGGAAAAACAATGTCGTTAATTTTTTTTCACTCTCATTACCGGCCATGTTATTCTCTCATTCTCTCATTCGTTTCTCTCCACTCTTTCTTTACTCGGGCTCCTTAAAAAGCAATGTCTTTGTGATTGTGAAATTGAAAATTTCTTTGTATTGGAGCTTTTAGTGCAGTAGGAACTTTACTATTCTCATTGTTAGTTGATGCTTATAATGAATATTTGTCAGCCAACAGAGACCATTTGTGTCTCATTCTATCACAGTAACCCTCGGCCGAATAGGATGTAGCCACTCGATACATCCAACATCGGTACGTATGACAAATAATTTTATACTCCATCCAACGTTATATAGAAAATGCAACACTCATCACCTTGTCAACATCTCTTCCAAAGGATTTCTACTAGTAATTAATAAGAATTTTAATTTCTTCAAAAATAATTGAAGTTCAATTTGCTTTGACCCATCTAGCTATGACCTTACCACAATTTTAGTATAAATCGTGTACCAACACAACATTTAATACCTATTAATACTTAATTATCTATATATGTAAAATATATATATATATATATATATATATATATATATATATATATATATATATATATATATAGTGGTTATGCATCTAATTGTAAAAAAAAAAAAAAAAAATCGTTGAAACAATTTATACAAAAATAAAATAAAAATAATTTTTTTTCCTTGCCTAACCCTAAAGTGCAATTTTATGTTGGGGGTTGGATAGGGGGGAAACAGTGAACTAAAACGAGGTAATTAAAATTATTAAATGTGCAAAAATGGACCATATATTACAAATATGGTAATATTTATCCGTACAAAAAACAAGAAGCTTATTGGTTGGAAATTTACTTTGATTTTATTAATAAACTTTTAATCTACTTAGGATTCCTAACTAAATTCAAATACGTGTAAAAACTTCATATATATATATATATATATATATATATATATATATATATATATATCAACCCCATAACGTTAATTCTATACTCCCTCACTATAATTCCCCATCTCTCTCCCCTTTTAAATCCAATCCATCCCAAATTCCACACATTATTTCTCACATAACACACAGTGAAATCACTACATTCATCAATGTCGAACTTCGACTTTGAGACTCGTTGTTCTGAGTTAAGCGCGAAAAGAAAACGTAAACTAACAGATGATGAATATGCAGCACTTACACTCATGATGCTCTCTTGCGATCATCGGAGTTCCTACACTAATCCAACCTCCAATCCTCCCACCGCTCAAAACATAGAAGACAAGATTAATCCGGCCACTAACATTAGTGAAAGAATCTCCCCTTTAGCCTCCAGCGATGATAATATTTCCACTGCCACAATCGCTGCCACTAGTGAAAGAATCGCCCCTTTAGCCTCCAGCGATAACAAGAAACCAGTGGAACCCTTTTCTCCTGCCATCACTGCTTCTCCGCTGGCCAAGAATGTATCGCACACTTGTAACAAGTGTGGCAAGTCTTTTTCCACTGGCCAGGCTTTGGGTGGCCACAGAACCAGCCACCGAAACCCTAGCGGTAGGATTCACAAATGTTTCACCTGCAACAAGATTTTTACCACTGGCCAGGCTTTGGGTGGTCACAAAACCAGCCACCGTGACCGCGGCAAGAAGGGCAGCGTGATCACTTCCGAGGGCAGCGACTCCAGCCACGGCAACAGCAATGGCCGCACCCCCCACGACTTCGACTTGAACCTTCCCGCCGCACCGGAGATTGACGTTCAGGTTCTTGGTGAACAGAATGTAGAAAATCATATTCCTTGCAAGAAACAGCGTTTGGATGAATGAATTGTATTATAGAAAACTGATGATCCAGAATTTTATGTATTTTCTTTAGAAAACTATTCTTGCGGATCAATTTTAGATATATACAACACGCAGTTTATATTTTGATATCGTTTTTATACCATTCCAATAACTGAGATTTAATTGGTGTAAATGTTATTTTAAAGTATTCATGTTACTGTAAGTTTCTCTAATAAGTCTTCACCATGTTAAAATATGGTAATGTCATGGAGTTGGGTTTTAAAAAAAAATTATTAATCACGATTCACGAGTAATTAAGTTTAGCATGTGTTTTATTTTGTTTTATTTTGTATAAATGAACGAGCAAGATCGAATTGATCTAACATTGAAGTTATTAGTTCGAAAACATTATATATTGATAGCAACAAAAGCCCACACATCACCCTAACTTACGAAGAATAAAAAATTTAAGTAGAAAATTATTTTGGACTAACTTGTGATATTAAATAATAAACTATTGAAATTATCCATTATAATAATGTGAAAAAAAATTGGGTTTTATGGTAATTTGAGTTGAAGTAAAGTGTATACATATTAGTGTCATGTTCGATCTATACTGACTACTTATTACAAAATGTAAAACACCAATCTTAAATTTATCATTTATCTATTTTCTAAAACCTAACGCCATCGCCATCATCAGCACCATGCATCACCACCACATGAATCGTCGTCATTACACTAGTCAAGGCACTAGATTTCCAGCAATTGATCTACGTCGACGACGCTGGTCATGAGGCTGTTGTCGGCGCCAAAAAGAGTAGAGATGGCTGCAATCTTTGAGTTGTCCGGATCTAACAATGGTAACTTCTAAGTTGTTTGACTACTGGGATTTAAAAGTTTGGTCTATTGTTCAACTGAATTTGATAGTGGTTTGGGTCGAGTCATGGATGTTGGGCTGGACTGATTGGTGGTGATGGGAGGTGAAATCTATATCTGAATGTAGTGGTGGTGTTGCTATGGTGGTAATGAAGGCGCGATGGTGGCTGATAGTAGTGGGTGATGGTGTGATGGATTTGAATTTGAATGATGAAAGTGGTGGTAACATGATATGTTATTTGAATGAAACAATATGATACTATGTGAATTTGTATTATAAATTGGAAAAGAATTCTCTACAGTACTATTTACTCTATACTTTTCAATAGATTTGGAAACTATAAAAAAACTCGTTCTTTCACACCATATAATTGTATCTATAGACAGAAAATTGGTTGTGGGCTATAAGGGTTTTATCTCGGAGCCGTGCAGTGCCGAAAATACTCGTAGAAGAGGAGGCTACACAACTTTAGGGACAGTGTTTCCTTAACTCTCTTAGGCCAGTCTTTCAAACTTTGTGCTCTTTTTAATTAAATTATTATACAATTATTTTCTACTATACAAATTATGTGAAAGTTTATTACACAAATCACTAATTTTCCACAAAATAATCCGACCATTTCAGTTTTAGCCTTTTAGTACAAAATTTAAATAGTAAATTTAGATGTTTGTTTCAAATACTTAAGCAACCACTCCAAAGTCTACCAATGAATAGCACTTGAATTTGACATAAATCTACTAAGTGTACTAACTGCATGGGCTAAGTCCGACCTATTGCAAACCATAGTATTTATTAAGATCCTATTGCATTAGTATAAGTACCACACACATATATGCTTCACATTTATTATTGCATCCTATTTCACACACACGCACCCAACATTGTGCGCCTCAAACACTAGAACAAGGATTGGATTGAATAAAAGATAGGTGATAATTTTCTCGTAGATTAGTTGATTTTATATTGGTGGGTTTATTTTTGGAGTGAGCTTCAATCCACTAGATACACGGTGATGATGGTTGCGTCGGTGATGTGATGGTGCTAGTCAAGGGTGGACCCATTCAAAATCCAGTCGGTGCAATTGAACCCACTGGTTTCAAGTAAATTGTTTTTTCTAAAGGCCCAATTAATTTATTTTCAAAATCCAAATATTTCTAAACACAACCCCATCTTTTTTACCTGGCTGCTACAATTGTAATACTGAAGTGCAATTCCAATTTTCAACTGAAATCGGCACTCAATAATTTGGAAGAAGAGCTACAAAGAAGTAAAATTTTGTAATTTTTACTGCTCTCTCTCTCTTTTAGGGAATAATTGTAAAAAAAAAAATACTACATATTAAATATTATCGTTATTATCTTATTTGAAATTATTTTTTATGAAATTGTGTATCGTCCCCACTGAACATTAATCCTGGGTCCGCCCCTGGTGGCAGTGGTGGCAATGGTGTGTGGAGCGTAAGTGGGGTGGTGGTGGATAAGTTAATTAATTTGTTTTGGGAAATTTGCACTTTGTAACCTTTGGGAAGTAATTTTTGAAAAGTTACGTGATTTTTTTTGTAAATTTTTCTTAATTTGGAAAATTTTTATTACTTTGTTTTATTTTTATTTATTTATTTAAATATAATGGAAAATTCGTAATTTGGCCAACAATGGAGGAAATGACAAGTTTAGCTACATAATTGAAATTGAAAAGTTGGGGATGAAAAGTGCAAATTTCCATAATATGGAAAATAAAAAAAAAAAATTGTCACCCTACGGCGCTTGCCCTCTAAGGGTCTACTTGAGAGTTTTGGAGTACCGGTTATGAGAGTTTTTTAAAGTATAAGTTTTGAGCATTTATGAAGTGCCCAATTTTAGATGGTTTTGAATAGCAATTTTTAAAAGAGTGGAACCATACTTAAAAGTTTATTATCTAGCAATTCTGAATTTTTTTTAAAGTGATAATTTTTCCACATACTTGATTTAATTTATATTAAAATTCTACAATTACTTTTCAACATTTTAAATTCTAAATGTAACACATGTAACACATGTAACACACATTTTTCTATAAGGAATGTAAAAAATGTAACAAATGTAACAACAAGTGTTACATAATGAAAAATAGTATTTTTAGAATAAAAAAAGTTAGATAGTACTTTCTAAATTATTTTATATTTTGTGGTGTATCGTGAAACTATCCATTTTTAAAATAAATTTACAATATAGTTTATTCGACCCAATCATTTTCTATTGTGTATGGACTTACCTTTGGACTAATGTTTCTCTTTTTTTCCCCCATATTTTACTCATTAATTACTTTCAATAGAGCTTATTAAAAAACTCATATTTGAGTCATCAATATCTAGAAAATATATATTCGACTACTAATGATTATACGTTTTCTTCTTCTCCGAGTGCGGTGGCAGTAGTAGTAGAAACCTGCAAAAGGTGGTGGGACTTTCTCCCCCGTTTTCACTCTGGTGTGATAATCAGCAGATGGTTAACTCAAATATGCAGAATAACAATATTGAGTATATATGTTCTTATCTTTACTTGGAGGGTTGATTTTCTATTTATAGGAATGACCTGCAGCTGTAGCCTTTAATAGTCATTAATGGGGGTTGCCTTTTCATCTCTTTCTTTATTAGGAATTAATGAGGGACGTTTCGTCTTTCTCAACTGCTGGCGTTTCATATTCCCAATGGACGTGGATGACTTTCGTTCTATAGATCGCCTGTCTAATTAATTGGATGGCAACTAGGTTATGGTTGTCTATCTGCTGGAGGCGAGCGGAACCATAAGGCGGGCAGACCCACGAGACGGGCAGACACTTAAGGCAAGCGTCCAAAGGAGAGCAACAGCCATCTACCAAAGTGTAATTATAGTGTAGTTATATTTATCATCATAAGCCCCTCTACTTTTTATGGACCATGGTCCATAAGAAGTAGAAATATTGTCTTTCGAATAATTATGCCTCTAGTAGTAGTTCTTCAATCAACAATTCTGACAGCAGTCCCTCTTATCGAGCCCTATCTATAGAAATAGATGATAATTTTCTACCAGTTGAAGAATGGACATTTGTTAGTTCTTTGGGACGTGGTGGACCTCGTTATTTGAATGATCCTGTTGATGAACTTGACGTAGGTTTGGACAAGGAAAATTCATTTATAGTTCGAAATCATTCCACCTGGGACAAAAACGGGACGAAGCGGCAGCCGAACTCGTAGGGATGGCAATGACCCGCCCCGCGAAAAAATTTTACCCGCCCCGCCCCGCGACTCGCGAATTTGCGGGGCGGGGCGGGGCGGGGCGGGTCGGCCCTTCGACCCGCCAACCACCCCGCGAAATTTTTTTTTTTTTTTTTTAAACTGAAAACATAATAAAAAAAAAATAATTTTATATATATATATATTTGAACTAAACAAAACAAAAAAATTATAAAATTGAGGTTATGGTGTAGTGGTTAAGATTTGTAGTTTACAAGTTTCAACCCGGGTTCGATTCTTCTTTAGTCTATTTGTAGTGAAAATTATAATTTCTATTATATATTTATATTTTATGATTTTTCAAAAAAGAAAAAAAGAAAAAAAAAATTTCTAGGGACGGGTCGCATGGCGGGTCGGGGCTGCCCCGGACCCGTGGCGAGGCAGATTTTTCTGCCCCAAACCCGCCCCTATTGTCCGACGGGGCGGGGCGGGGCGGGGCTTGGTGGGGCGGGTCGAGGGTCGTGAGTTTTTTTGCCATCCCTACGAACCCGTCCTTTGTTGGGGGCGGGCAGCCGAACCCACCTCCTATAAGGAGTGGGCGACTGAGTCCGCCCCCTGCTGGGGGCGAACTGCCAAGCCCGTCCCCTGCTGGAGACAGAAAGCCTTGTCCGCCTCCTACTGGGGGTGGGCGGCCTGCTTTAGCTTTACTCGACGCTGATCTCATATCTGAATTTTCATCCTCTATTGGATTGGTAGATTTCGATGTCGATTCTTCTACAATATCCCGTCCACTCAATACTCAAAATGAACATTCTCCAAGTGACAATTTGATAGAGTTAAATCTACCAACGGATGCTGGTGTTTACAATTCGAAAAGTTTTATAAAAATGTTGAAAAATATGAATTACCTCCCAGTCATTTGTATCGAGTTCCCCATCCTAGTGAGAAAATCCCAAGATCAGACCCTAAGGAGGTGGTAGCTTACCTTGATAGCATGACAGCTGGTTTAAGATTTTCTCTTCATCATTTGTTCATTTCTTTTTTCAACGAATTTCATGTTACTCTTGGCCAATTGACCCCTAACTCTTGGCATATATCTACTTACTTCTTATACTTGTGCCTTACAAATAATATCGAGCCGTGTTTGAGGCTTTTTAGGAGTGTGTTTGATATGTATCATGTGCTTGGGAGTAACTGTTACGCGTATATTCAACTTAAGGTAGGATTGTTATTACCTCATTTTCCCAATTCCAATAGCGGTTGGAAGAGACATTTCTTTTTTGTTCGACCTGAAGTAGGACAATTCTCTTTCAAAACTTGTTGGAGAACTCCTTTCTGCAAACATTTTAATGAGCCCCTGGATCTTGATCATGAGTTGAAGGCACATTTAGATAAGATTTTAAGCTTGACACCTCCAGGGTCGCATATGAACGAGGTTTTATTTAATGAGAACTTGCGGCAGGTTCACATTGGATCACCTAAGGGTAGGCTACATTTATGCCTTTATTCATCTTTTTGGACTTTTCATTTTTGCATGTATTTGTTGCATCAACTTCTATTTTTCTTTCAGACATGGATGATTTTAATTTTGGAGGCGTGATAGATGTGGCAGGATTCGCCACTGATGCTGAAGACCCGTCTTTATCTTCCTTAAACAAAAAGAAGAGGCGTGCTAATAAAGGAAAAGCTACTACTGAGACAACAGTTGCCCCTTGCTCCGTGCCGCGCACTACTAGGGGTAATGATGCCCATGCTTTCAAAGAGTTTGGATTTCCTCCCGTTGATTCGACTTCATAAAGAAGTGGACCAGCTTTGCAAAAAGTTGGAAATTGCAGATGATGAGGCCATAGCAAAATACAAGATGTCTGTCGAATATAAGGGCAACTTGCACATGTACGGCGCGAAGTCTTTGAAGGCTGCTATCAAAATGACCAAGTAGTGGCTGATTGATGATCATTCAGAGATCAACCCAGATGAATTTGATAGGTATTTGAGGAAACGTCGAGCTGCAGATCTAGCTGCTCAGAAGGTCAAAGTGACTGATCATGGAGGGGTTGGATCTCAACCCACTGGCTCTTTTGATAATTAAGCAGTTTACTTATTTTAGTTTCATGGCGGTTGTCCCACTTAATCATGAAAATTATAATATTCAGTCTATTTTATTTCAAATATTGTTGACTACTGCGAATTTCAGTTTTGTATGTTTGTCATAAAACATATATCATTAATAAAATTGTTTTTCACTTTATAATTGTTGGTTGCAATGTATGATATAGTATACTCTCCCTGAACAAAATAAGAAAGTGAAAAACATTTTGAAAAATTAAAAAAAAAAAAAATAAGCGAATGGCTAGGAACCCAGGGCGAGCGCCCTACCCCTTTTTGGAGGCGAGTGGGCGGGCGCTTCATCCCCTTGTTGGGGACGGACGGCCCTGCCCACCTTTGGGGACGGGCACCTGCCTCCCTTGGGGTAGGCGCCCCTATCCATGCTTGGAGGTAGGCACCCCTGCCTTTCTTTGGGGGTAGGCGTTCCTACCCTTGCTTGGGGCGGACGCACCTACCTCCCTTGGGGGTAGGCGCCCCTGCCTTCCTTTAGGGGCAGGCATACCTGTCTTTCTTTGGGAGCAGGCACCCCTACCCATTCCTTTGGGGGCAGGCGCACATACTCCTGTCTTGGGGGCAGCCGTTCCTACCCTGCATGGAGACGGGCGCACTTGCCTCCCTTGGGGGCAGGCGCACCTGCCTCTGCTTGGGGGCGAGCGCACCTGCCTCCCTTGGGGGTAGGCACCCCTGCATTCCTTTAGGGACAGGAGTACCTGCCTTTCTTTGGGAGCAGGCGCTCCAGCCCCTTCCTTTGGGGGCCGGCACTCCTGCTCCTGCCCCTGCTTGGGGGCGCCTCTAATTTTTTTTTTTTTTTAATGAGACTGTCGCCTTGTATGAAAAGAAGGCTTGTCGTCAAGATTATGAACCCAAGGTTCATCACCTCCGATTTTTAAATATTGGTTTATTGCCTTAATTTTTGAGTCATAGGCTCATCGTCTTGATATGTTGAATAAGGCTCATCGCCTTAATTTTGGATACATAGGCTCATCGCCTTGATATGTTGATTAAGGCTCATCGCCTTAATTTTATAATTAAGGCTTATTATCTTAATGTTGGAGACATAGACTCATCGCCTTGATTTCTGAGATATAGGCTCATCGCCTTGATATGTTGATTAAGGCTCATCGCCTGAATTTTTTAATTAAGGCTCATCGCCTTGATGTGATTGTAGTAGCAATTGAAGAAAAATTCGTATTGCCCGATAAAACTTTAATAGAGACCATATCAAGTAATAAATGGTTGCCATAAGTCGAGTTCAGTAGGTGCACCAGGACTTTCCAGTGAGGCTGATCCTTCCGTAGCACCCTCATCATCCATCCGCGTTGGCATTTTATTGAATTGGAAATCAAATGTAGGAGTACTTATTTAATACAACTACATATACTTGCTTCTAAAGAAAAAGAAAATTGATAAATTACTGATAATATTTCTTCAAAACCTGACCTTCAGCTATCATCACTTCTTCAGTAAGTTCCAATGGTTCGATTTGTCCTTTAGGTTGTCCAATATCAAGCATCATTACCGTATTTTTGAGAAGTATACTGTCTACATAACACCTCCTTGATGCTTACTGGTCACCTCTCACACATCCTACTCCACGACTAGTGGAGAACTTCATCACCTAGTGGTACGTGGAAACCATGGCTCTAGCTACATTCAAAAGTGGGCGACCATAAATTGCATTGTAGGCCATAGGTGCTTTTACCAACAAGAAGCTAGTCATTATCACCACACTAGTTGGGTAAGTACCCAAAGTTACCGGTAATTTAATTGTTCCCTCTGGTATAATAGTGGCTCCTCCAAACCCATGGAGTGGAGTGGCGACAGGTTTGATCTTGTTAGGTGATATCTTCAATCCTAGGAAAACTCCATAGGACATAACGTCAGCTGCACTACCATTGTCTACCAACACCCTCTTCACATGAAAATCTGCAATGTCAGCTACTATTACTAAAGCATCATCATGTGGGCAGGTAACATCTTTCAAATCCTCATCACTGAAAGTGATATTCTGGCTAACCCTTTCATTTTTATCTACCGAAATAGATCCACTAGCCCGAGCATAGTTCTTTCGTGCTGAATTAGAGTCACCTCCCTCGGCAATACCACCAACTATGACATTTATAACACCAGCGCGAGGAGGTGGTTGTTGTTGATATTCAGCCTCTTTTTCCTTTTCTTTATCTATTTTCACAAATTTGGATAGGTATCCTCTTTTTATAAGTCTTTCTATTTCCTCATTCACCTGTTGGAAATCCTCCGTATCATGTCCGCGATCTCGATAGAATTTACAATACTTGGTCTCATCTCTCCTATGTGGTGGTGCCCACATTGTTTTGGGCCATACGAGCTCTTTCATATTTTGGATTTCTATCATGACGTTAGTCTTGGAGGTGTGCAGCGGTGTACTATACGCCTTAATTCCAGTACTAGGCCATAATTTTTTGCTTGCCTTTGTCTTCTAGGGGATTTGGTTCATCTCGAGTCTTTCTTTTGTTAGACTCATGCTCTTTTCGATCCTTCATGCCCTTAGTAATGAAAAAGGCCTCTTCTGCATCCACATATTCATCCCCTCTCCTTAGCAACTCGTGCATCGTATCATGTGGGTTTTTTAGAGAGTGACATTTTGAATAGATGACTACGAGTTCCATTCATCATAGCAGTGACTACAACAGACATCTGTAGATCATTAATTCCCAAAGTGGCCCTATTAAATATGGCAATGAAATCTTTCAACAATTCATCTTTGTCCTGGGTCAATTGTAACAGGCCGATAGCAGTTTTCTTTGAACGTTTGCTACTGGAAAAGTATGTAGCAAACTTCTTGGAATAATCATCAAATGTGCGAATTGATTTTGGAGGAAGGTTGGCTATCCAATCCCTGGCCTCGCACCTAAGTGTAGGCGGAAAAGCCCTGCGCATAATTACATCAAGGGTGGCCCGTAACCTCATTAAATCGATAAAAGTCCTGAGGTGATCGACAGGATCAGAAGATTTGTCGTACTTCTCCATCTTTGGTTGTTCAAAATCTCGTGGCAAGGGAACTGCCATTACTTCAAGAGAAAAATGATCTTCTTCCAATACCATAGATTGCTTTCTACTGCCTTTTTTTGACATAGCCTCAGCTATTTTGCGACTCATCATGTCCTCTAGTCGCTGTTATAGGGTTAACACTGGTGTTTCAGCTAGAGTAGGTGTGGGCACCCATGACGGTTGTCCACAAAGTGGATTTGGACTAGACACTAGTGAATTGAAATTTGGTGCAGAAGGTGGGACCAGCGAAATTGGGGCCAGCGATGGAGCTGCTGTTGACGGTGTTTCTGTTGTCGAAAAATTAGGAGCCCGGGGAAGAGCCCCTAGCGGAGAGGGCACCATAGATGGAAGGTTAGGACCCTGAAGCTGAGCATTCAGCTGTGAAGGTCCTACCGGCGGAGGGCTAAGACCTTGTGGTGGCTGAGAAATTGTAGCGTTCCGATCTTGAAGTAGAGCCGTTAGGGCTACTACTTGAGCTTGCAGTGCCGTAATTTGAGCAACAGAAGCAAATTCTTGTTGTGGATAATTAGTAGCAGCATTGGACTCGGTGTCTGCATCCTTGACGGGGGCTGGAAGGGCCGTTGCATTCTTAGTTCTTCTAGTTCGAGCCATGATTTTTTGTACGGTTTTCCACAGACCGCGCCAATTGATGATTATTTGTTTTCTTCTTCTCTGAGTGCGGTGGCAGCAGTGGTGGAGACCTGCAAAAGGTGATGGGACTTTCTCTCCCATTTCCACTCTGGTGTGATAATCAGTAGGTGGTTAACTCAAATATGCAGAATAACAATATTGAGTATATTTATCTGGAGGGTTGATCTCCCATTTCCACTCTTATCTTTACCTGGAGGGTTGATCTCATATTTATAGGAATGACCCGCAGCTATAACCTTTAATAGTCATTAACGGGGGTTGCATTTTCATCTCCTTCTTTATTAGAAATTAATGTGGGATGTTTCGTCTTTCTCAACTGCTGGCGTTTCATATTCCCAATAGACGTAGATGACTGTCGTTCTATAGATCGCCTGTCTGATTAATTGGATGGCAAGTGGGTTATGGTTGTCTATCTACTGGAGGCGGATGGGCCCATGAGGCGGGCAGACACTTAAGGCAGGCGTCCAAAGGGAGCAGCAGCCATCTACCAAAGTGTAGTTATATTTATCATCAACTACAAAAAAATTTCAAAAATAATTCAATAGAATATAAAAAAATTATTGTTCGAAGGGAAGAGAGAAAAATGCGTTTGGAGAGAAGATAAGAAGGAACTATGTATTTTAGGTTTAGGGTATATTTGAAATAATCAATTTAGAAAGGATAAATTTGGAAAGAAATTGAAAAATAACCAAAAAATATCGATTTTCAGAATTAAGAAATACACTTCAAATTACAATACTCAAATATTGATTTTCTCAACTTCTTATAAACGATGACACCCAAAAAGGATCATAACTATTAAAAAAAAAACTCCCAAGACCCTAAATATGCACTTAAGGTCTAAGCACTTGTGAAAGAAACTCCACACATGTTAAAAACAAAAAACCAAATCGTCTCTTTGTTAACATATTATGTGGCATCTAAACATAGAGAGGGCACGCCTAACTTTGTTTATGATTTACTGCAACTTATTAAACACTTGTTAAAGTATCAAAATTACTTTTGCGTACTTGTTGTTTCGTGGATGGTATTCATAAAACTTGACTTGAAATATATATACAAGTGTGACTATGTCTAAACAGTTGTTGAATTTGAGAAGAAATCGATTACATGACCTAATATTATACGCGTGGCAAGTGGAATATTTTTTTTGAAACTTCAATGCTCAACCATATCACGAGTTTTACAGTTTTGACTTGTGGAACATCAATCTTATAATATGGTATCGTTAAAAAATAGAAATTCGTTGAAATAATTTATACAAAAAATAAAATAAAAATAATTTTTTCCTTGCCTCACCCTAAATTGCAATTTCACGTCGGGGTGTTGGAAAAAAGGATGGAAATAGTGAACTAAAACGAAGTAATTAAAATTGTTAAATGTGCAAAAATGGACCATATTTATAATATGTACAGTACAAAGATGGTAATATGTATATCAGTACCAAAAACAAGAAGCTTATTGGTTGGAATTTACTTTGATTTTATTAATAAACTTTTAATCTATTTGGGATTCCTAATTAATTGCAAATACATGTAAAACATCCATATATAAAACTAGAAGTCTATTGTTTGGAATTTACTTTGATTCTATTAATATACTTTTAATCCACTTAGGATTCCTAACTAATATACAAATACGTGTAAAACTTCATATATATATATATATATATATATATATATATATATATATACAATGGTGATCTCCTACCCCCCATGTAGGCATTATAAGGTGCCCACATGCTGATGTGGCAGCATGTGGGCACTTGATGATAAAGTACACTTTATCATCAAGTGCCCACATGCTGCCACATCAGCATGTGGGCACCTTATAATGCCCACATGGGAGCATTATATCATTCTTGTATATATATATCAACCTCATAACGTTGATTCAGTACTCCCTCACTATAACTCCATCTCTCTCCTCTTAAAAATCCTTTCCATCCCAAATTCCACACATTATTCCTCACTACATTCATCAATGTCGAACTTCGACTTTGAGACTCATTGTTCTGAGTTAAGCGCGAAAAGAAAGCGCAAACTAACAGATGATGAATACGCAGCACTTACTCTCATGATGCTCTCTTGCGACCGTCGGAGTTCCAACACTAATCCAACCTCCAATCCTCCCAACGCTCAAAACATAGAAGACAAGATTAATCCCGCCACTGCAGTCACAACCATTATTGAAAGAATCTCCCCTTTAGCCTCCAGCGATGACAATATTTCCACCGCCACAATCGCTACCACCAGTAAAAGAACCGCTGCTTTAGCGTCCAGCGATGACAAGAAACCAATGGAACCCTTTTCTCCTACTATTACTGCTTCTCCACTGAACCAGAATGTATCGCACACTTGTAATGCATGCGGCAGGTCTTTTTCCACTGGCAAGGCTTTGGGTGGGCACAAAACCAGCCACCTTAAACGACTGCCGAACCCTGGCGGTAGGATTCACCAATGTTTCATCTGCAACAAGATTTTTCCCACCGGCCAGGCTTTGGGTGGCCACATGCGGCAGCACTAAGAAGGTGTGATTGGCGGCGCCAAGAAAATCATCGTGACTACTTCCGAGAGCGGTGCCTCCAGACATGCTTTGGAAGGCCACATGCCGTGCCACCATGACAGCGTGATTGACCGCGGCAAGAAGGGCAGCGCGATCACTTCCGAGGGCATCGATTCCAGCCCCAGAAACAACAATGGGAGCACCCCCACCCCCCGACTTCGACTTGAACCTGCCTGCTGCACCGGAGATTGACCGACGTTCAGGTTCTTGGCGAACAGAATGTAGAAAATCATATTCCTTGCAAGAAACAGTGTTTGGATGAATGAATTGTATTATAGAAAATTGATCCAGAATTTTTTATATTTTCTTTAGAAAAATATTCTTGGGGATCAATTATTGTATTCATTTAATCAAATAAAAATTAAGATATTTCATAATTTGATTTTTATTTATGCTTTTGATCTATATATTTTGGGATCGTTTTTATTGTTGAATTGTTCTTTTATTGTTTGGAATTGTTAATTTTTTATGCTATTCAATTGTAGTTTCTGGATGTGAATTTGAGACGATTATGAATATATAGTAGTTAGTCAGTATATATAGTACTCAAAATATGGAAAATATGGGTATTATTTAAATTTTCTAATCAATTGATGTATTTAATTATGACGTAGACAAGTGTTTAACACTAATTGAGCTACGTAGCATTACTCAATTAGATATCTTTGCATGCATAGTTTTATTTAGACAATTTTACATTGACTATAAATTTTTAATCTCAATGCATGTTTGGAGATAATAAGCACAATTTAAATTTATTTTTTCTTCGTCAATATAGTCCAAATAGCATTCCACCATTTGAGATTCAATTGGTGTAAATGTTTGGTTTTTTTGAACAATATTCACCATGTTAAAATATTTTCTGAATTTTCAAATCTGAAATTTCGCGATGGGTGGGTATCAATATCCTCCTTGAACAGAAACTGTTTGAAATTTTTCTAAATTCAAAAAGCAAGATTCCTGCATTAGTTTCTTTAACATGTTAGCGTTTGAAAATGATTTCACGATGAGCCTCTACTAAAAATTAAGGCAATGAGTATCTGCTAAAAATCAAGATAATGAGCCTCTGTTTAAAAAAAACGATTACAGTTCTAAAGGGGGTGTGCGCTTGCCCAACTAAGGGGTAGGTGCAGACCCGCCGCCCCCCATCCACCCACCCACCCACCAAAAAGGTGGTGTGCGCCAGTCCAATCATGCCCAACAAAGGGACGGGCGTGCACACCCGTCCCCACCAAAAATGGAGGGTGTATGCTTGCCTAACTAAGGGGCGGGCCCACCAAAAGAGGGGCTTGCGCCCGATCCGCTATACTCATACCTATTTTTTCGAACTACTTCATCATCACAAAATATACTGGGGGCTTTACGCACTTATAGCACACAATATATAATCAAAAATTTGTCTCAATAGAAAACTAAAAAAGTTAGGAAGGAGCATGTGCGGTATGTCATTTCTATTTTCTATTGACGATAGTCTATGAAAAGTAAATGAGCTTATGTAGAGGTGTCAATCCGGATCAAGCGGGCCGGGTCGGTCCGCATCCAATGAAGTTCGGTGACGGCCCACGTTAGAAAAAGCATGCGCCACGACGGATTCGAAGCCAGGTCAATCCAACCCACAAAAATTGAATACAAGCCCGGCCTACCCGTCGGCTCATCCAGGTCGAGCCCATGTGGGTCGCGGTTCGACTTGATTCGACTTGTATAATTAAAAAATTAATTTTTTTTGAAATTACTACAAAAATTTACTAACTTATTTTACTTTAAAAAAATGTTTACATTTTCTAGAAAAAATGTGTTAAATTACTAAATAAAAAATAAATAACAATGTTTACATTTTTTTTAATTATCAAACGGACCAGCAGCTGAACCGTTTGGGTCGACAATTCAGCATCCTCGGCTCATAACCAGCCCGTCCGAGTTGGGAGTTCAGCGTGATCGACTTGTGATCGGCCCAAAGTTACGGGTCGAGACAAGTGGGCTTATGCGTGGTCGGCCTGCCCACCTATCTTGACACCTTTAGGCTTATGATGATAAAAACGATGACAGCTATTATATGTTGTCTCCCAATAGTGGTACGCCCGTCTTACCGGCTCGCCCGTCTCGATGGTCTCATAGCTCGTATCTGACAGGTAGACCGCAATAAACTAATTGTCGTTGGATTAACCAGACAGGCGACCCACAGAATGACAATTACTACTGACAATAGGAAAGATGTAACATCCCTTATTAACTCCTAGTAATGAAGGAGATGAATGAGCACTTGTCATTAAAGATCATTAAAAGTCATAACTGCAGGTCACCCCTATAAATTGAGGTCAATCCCCAAGTAAAAACCAATTCTATTTTTTCTGCACTACTATTCTGCACATCTGATTTAATCATATGTTGATTATCACACCGGAGTGGTCACGGAAAATAGAAGCTCCAACACTATTTTGCAGGTCTCCACCACTGTCACCACAGCGCTCGAAGAAGGAGAAAAATATTTATCATTAGTAACCGACTGCCGATCCTCGCTGCTAATGTCTCTGCTCTAAACCATAGCAGTAGGATTCACCAATGCTTCGCCTGCAACAAGCACTACAACAAAAACAGCCATTTGCAACATCTAAACAGCCATAGGTCTTTCTTAAGCAATTTGATCTTAAACATTTTACTTTATCCCTGGGTAATTCTCAAGTTTCCACTCACATGTTATTATATTTTAGTTCAATTGCATTTAGTTAAAACTTTTAGGCCTGGATGAGTATTAAATTAATGAAAGGCAATGCAGTTAAATACATATTTTTTGAAACTATATTTAGATGCCTTTCATATATATTTTTGAGCATGTCTAATTTTGCGAACACATAGGACTATGGTTTTTCTTTCCTTGTCCATGACACCTTTACCATATGTGACAATTGGTCGGAAAAATATAGTATCTCTATTGTTCTAGCCTTTTCCCTTGGTATGACTATAAAAGGCATATACTTTTGAGGTGTATCTGCTAGTAATGATTCTAATGAAGTCATTATTTCCTAATTGAACAAATAATTGATAATTGAAATAAAGGATCATGAACTTTTGGGCCAATGGTAAACAAAATTCTCTACAGCCTTTTTGGGGACTCGTTACAATTTATTAAACTTTTTTCCTATCACATTGAAAAATGTTTTTGTTCTATTATGCATATTGGAGACTTGAAAATCACAATCCATCAAATTGGTGGGACTAGTTGCTTCCAAATTTTATGATATTTAAAGGTTGGTTGTGTACCCTTTACATAGTTGCTTATTCAAAATTAAGATTTTGAATCCTTAGTTACAGTTTGTACATGAAGGTATAATTGGATCATGAACTTTGTATACCGATCATATACCTTGCTGATGATCTTCATTCGTAAACTTGAATAAATTGAATTGATGGTTAAATATAAGAAATAAGACCAAGGGTTTGAGTGCAAAGTTCATGAAGTGTTGGCTGGTATATATAGCAAGTTCACACTTACATAAGTGTATTAACAAATCATAATGAATCAATATGCTTAATGGTATCCTATTCTACTCAGGTTTAATCGTATAGCTATATTTTCTATATTGGCAAGCACTTGATGGTATCCTATTCTACACAGGTTTAATAGTCCCTATTTTTTTGTGAATTGCAGGGTTGGAAACTGATAGTGTAGGTGTTTGTGGAGTAGCAGTTTTGCTCGAGGGATGGTAGAAGAGTTTTTGTTGATATTTTTGTGAAGTGCATGCATGATTACCGGTTTCTAGATTTTGGTAGATTAAATAGTTTTCATGCCAAGAAACTTCTAGTACATGTGTATTTTGTTAGATTTTGATTCGAACTTTCATGTTACAAGAAACTTCTCGGCTATAAATGTATGAATACAATTTCTTCTATTTTATAAAATATTTAATTTGTTTCAACCTTGTTCATATTTCATTGATTTAGTATAAATTTGATTTCAGCATTGATGTGGTGTATATTGAGTTTAATATTGATAACGTGTAGGTGAATATTGTCAAAAATATTAAAAAAGAAAGAAAGAAAGAAAAGACAACGAGCATCGCAACGTTGTTAAAAGGAAACCACAACGGTTAGATGCACGTTGTTGTAACGAAACGACAACGGTCAGGAGAACGTTGTTAAAAAGGAAACTAAGGAAACCACAACGGTCAGGTGAACGTTGTTAAAAGGAAACTACAACGATCATGAGAACGTTGTTAAAAAGGAAACCAAGGAAACCACAACGGTCAGGAAAACGTTGTTAAAAGGAAACCACAACGATCAGATGCACGTTGTTATAATGAAACCACAACGGTCAAAAAACGTTGTTATATCTTTAAGGACGTTGCTAAAAAGTAAAATGACAACGCTCTTTTTGTATTCCACAACGAACATTGCACGTTGCTGTAGAGAGCTAGTTTTCGGCAACATCGAAGCACGCAACGTGCGCCTGAACGTTGCGAAAGGTCTATGGCAACGTTTTTCACCCGTTGCGATAGACCCTTTTTCTTGTAGTGAAGATTTTTCTCACCGACTAGCTGGGCTTTGGGTGGCCACAAAACTAGCCGATCCTCGATGCTACAAAGGAAATCACATAAAATCTTTAATCGTCTCATGGAGGATGAAAATATTTAATATGTATATAAAAATTAGAAGTACACATGTTAGAGCTTGTTTGACAGGAATTAAAAAGAGTTTTTTTGAGTTAGTTTACCATTTTTATCCCAAGGGGCCCACCTTCAGTCAATTGTTGTGGCTGGCCTTTGTACATAAACCAAAAAATTCACAACAAACATTCCAAATTTGCCCTTTCCTGTGGTCAAATGTTGCGGCTGATTTATATATCTACCGGGTCATTTTACTCATTTAATTCCTATCCCATTTCATGTGTAAGGTGGCTTGTAGGTTGGTCAAAACCCAAAAAACCAAAAACTGGTTTTAATCCATATCAAACAAGCTCTTAATTAAATGTTTTACAATCGTTTATTTGTGCATGATCTACTCATTTAGTACGTAAAATAAAAATAACTTTTTACTCCACCCGATGTTATTTAGAAAATGCAACAATCGTCAAGTTGCCTACGTCTTCCGAAGGACTTCTAATTTTAATTTCTTCAAAAATAATTGAAGTTTAATTTGTTTTAACCCATCAAGCTACAACCTTACCACAATTTTAGTATAAATCGTATAACCAGCACAATATATAACACCTGCTAATACTTGATTTTCTATATATTATATAACTAAAGGGTAAAATAATATTTGAGTCTTTCAATTCATAATTTTTGTTTCACCATTACTTCACCTATAATAGCAGTTCTTTTGTTAATGGACTATTTCCGATTATTCAATACTTGAAAGTCATTTTTTTCGTTAAAAATTTGATTATTACATTGTTTCTAATGAATATAAAAAATTGTCACCCTATGGCCCGACCCCTAAAGGCCTACTTGGGAATTTTAGGATATCGATTATGATAATTTTTTAAAATATCAGTTTTGAGAATAGCTTTGGACTAGTTTTTCTTATTTTACTCATTATTTACTTTCATTAAGGTTTATTAAAAAAAACTCATATTTGAGTCATGAATGTATGAAAAATATAAATTCGACTACAAAAAATTCCAAAAATGTACTTTCGGAGTTTGAGGATGAAGAAAGCATGTATTTTAAGTTTAGAGTAAATTTGAAAATAGTTAATTTAGAAAGGGTAAATTTGAAGAGAAAAATTTGAAAAATGGCCAAACGATTTGGGAGAAATACACTTCAGATAACACTACACTAGTTTTGGATAGTTGCTCTAAAAAATTATCAAGCACCGATTTTTTCAACCTCTTATAAACAGTACCATCCAAAATCGATCAAACTAGTTTAAAAAAAAAAAAAAAACAACAACTTAAACAGCCTATATATGCAGTCAAGGGCTATGCAGTTGTGAAAGAAATAGTTACAATCCAAAAAGATAAAAAGCAAAAAACAAAATTTGTTTCTTTGTTAACATATTATGTGGCATCTAAACATAGAGAGAGCATGCCTATTCGAACTTATTAAAAGCTCGTTAAAAGGTATCAAAATTATTACCTCTTACTTGTTATTTCTTGATGGTATTCATGGAGATTTGACTTGAAGTATATATACTATGTGCATATACATATGTTTAGTAGTGTTAAAATTATTTTTTAAGTATTTATATTATAAATTGTAAATGAATGTATGGATAAAAAATAAATTGTAAGTTGTGAGACCCATGAAATGTGTGGATAAAAAATATATTTGACTAGTTTGACCAACTGAAATTATAATTTAAGCAATGACAAATATGTGCTATGTCTGAGTAATGATCTTTTATTCATAGTGAGCATGAGAATATTTGTCCACTGTGTGTGGACACATTTGTGTCAAAATGTATCCACATACAACTGTGTGTTGTGTGGGCTGATGTGGCATTCCCACATCAGCTCACATCATCAATGGATAAATAATCTTCTATCCACCATAAATAGGAGATAATTACTCAACTATGTCATATACGATAGGTAAGATTAAATAAACAGTTGTTGAATTTGGGAAGAAATAAATTACATGACCTTATATTATACACTTGGCAAAAGTGTAATATGTCTTTTGAAATTTAGAGTTTGTTCGGTTTTAGTTTTGAGCAAAAAAAAAAAAACTTCTTTTAGCTTGACAATTTTGACTTTTCAAAGTTGTTGAATAGAAAATGACTATATTATCTTTATTATTTTGAAATAAAATTGTTGATTAAGTGTAATGTTAAAATACAAGATCAACTTACAACCAGAGAACACAGTTCCAAGAACCAAGAACCGAATACCCAAAAATGGAATTAGGGCTCAGAACATTGTACCCTTCGTTTCCACCTCAAGAAACTAAACCCACTACAGAGACCACAAGACCCAACTAAACTCAACACTGAGTTGCTACAGTAACTCAGAACGACGGCCAAAACAGAGGCCTCACAACTACACTACTTCCCCAATATATCACTCAGAAACCTTCATCAGAAGGAAAGAAGAAGCAGAAGAACACTAAAACCAGAGGTTTTAGTGGAATCAGAGAAGAAGACGAAAGCAATTTCACAGAGAAATTCTAACCCTATTTCTCTCTCTCTTTTCAGACGGCGAATGTGACTCTCTGAAGAATAGGGCAACTTCAGGAGATATTTATACCGGAGCTGCCAACCATTGATCAAGAATTCATCCAACGGTCCTCAGCCAAGAGCCATCTCAAGCATCAGATACAGTTGGGTTGGGTCTTCACTTAGTGGGCCTATTTATACAAGAGGAGAAAAACGACTTGGGCAATGGATCATGGACTTCACCATATTTGGGCTGAACCCAATTTCATCATTGCCCCAGATAATTGTTGGCATCACATATTTAGCCCAACAATCTCTACCTTGATGCCAACGTACAAGAACCAGAGTTAACATCAAGGAAATCACCTGCAAACAAAACTAACCTGGATCAATGTTCAGCAACCTTAAACAAGATTGAAATTTGTTCAGAGGCAGTACCTTTGTACCCATATCAGATGGATTAAACTGGGATGGTATCTTTTCAAGATACACTAACTCTTTTGAAATAATATCTCTAATAAAATGTAGTTTCACATCAATGTGTTTTGTGCGTTCATGAAAGACAGGATTCTTACACAAATGTATTGCACTTTGACTATTAGAGTAAACTACAACAGGATTAGACAACATATTTATTTCAGATAACAATCCCTTTAACCACAGACTTTCCTTAATCGCCTCAGTTGCAGCAACATATTCAGATTCAGTAGTTGATAAGGCTACAATAGGTTGAAGTTGAGACTTCCAACTAATACAAGTACCACACAATGTAAAAACATAAGCAGTAATTGATTTTCTATTATCCTTATCACCAGCAAAATCGGCATCAACAAAACCTTTAAGAATTACTCCCTCATTACATGTCCCATAGATTAATCCAAGATTAGAAGTACCTTTCAGGTTCCTTAATAACCATTTCAGAGCTTCCCAATGTTCAGGACCAGGATTGGCCATGAACCTGCTAAGGGTGCTTATGGCATGGGCAACATCAGGTCTTGTACACACCATTGTGTACATGACAGACCCCACAGCATTTGCATAAGGCACCTTTTCCATATGTTTTATGTCTGAATCATCTATGGGACATTGATCTTTACTCAATTTAAAATGACTGGCTAAAGGTAAAGATACAGTTCTAGCATCATGCATAGAAAACTTAGACAGAACCTTTTCAATGTAAGCAGTCTGTTTTAATAGTAAAACATGATTGGATCTTTTCCTTTCAATGTCCATTCCTAAAATTCTTTTAGCATGCCCCAAATCTTTCATATCAAATTCAGAACATAAAGATTTCTTAATTTCATTTATGTCATGCATATTAGAACCAATCAGTAATATGTCATCAACATAAAGAAGTAAGTAAACAGTCACCTGATTTGATTTGTTCTTCTTCAGGTACAGGCAATGATCAAAGGCACTCCTTTGAAAACCAACAGATAATACAAAGTTATCAAACCTTTTATACCATTGTCTAGGTGACTATTTTAGGCCATACAAAGATTTCTTCAATAAACACACACTATCAGGTTCAGCAGAATCAACAAAGCCCTCAGGTTGGGCCATATAAATGATTTCATCAAGATCACCATGCAGAAAAGCAGTTTTAACATCCATTTGTTCTATTTCCCAATCATGATGAGCAACTAATGCAAGTATAACTCTGATAGTAGTGTATTTAACAACAGGAGAAAAGATTTCATTGTAATCAATACCATGTTTTTGAGTAAAACCTTTTGCTACAAGTCTGGCTTTGAATTTCAAAGGATCCCTTTTAGAAATTCCTTCTTTTACTTTGAAAATCCACTTGCAGTCTACTAGAGACTTATCTTTAGGTTTTGGAACCAAAATCCAGGTGACATTTTTCTTTAAAGACTCCATTTCTTCATTCATAGCACTATACCAGTTATCAGCAAATTTACTACTTACAGCTTCACTGTAAGAGTTTGGTTCTTTAAACACAAGATCATTATAGGACATAACAGCAAGAGAAACAAAATCATCAAACCTTGAAGGAGCCTTAATATCCCTTCTAGTCCTATCCCTAGTTAACTGGTATCTATCAAGATTGGAAGGATGAGAATCTTGGGTCAAGTCTTCTATTTCTGGCTGACCTTCATTGTCATCAATCGAGTCAACATCAGAAGCTACAGCATCCTGATGCTGATTAAGATCAGAAAGAGAATCAGTCTCCACCTGAAACCTAGTGCTATTTTCTGGGGTACTATCACTTGAGTCTTTATCAGCAAGGCAAGGCATGTGAGACTCATTAAAAGTCACATCCCTACTAGTGATTATTTTAAAACCCTTTACCTCTTTGGCCCATAATCTGTATCCTTTTACACCATCAGGATAACCTAGAAAAACACACTTTTGAGCCCTTGCTTCAAGTTTTCCTACAGATTGATGGGAATAGGCTGCACACCCAAAAGTTCTAAGATGACTGTAGTTAGGAGGTTCTCCAGACCACAGTTGTTCTGGTGTCTTGCCTTCTAGAACACTTGAAGGTGTTCTATTAACTATATAAGATGCTGTCATTACAGCTTCTCCCCATAAGACCTTTGGAAGATCAGAACTAACCATCATGCATCTTACCTTATCTAGGAGAGTCTTATTCATTCTTTCAGCCACCCCATTTTGTTGGGGAGTATAGGGTACAGATTTATGTCTCAGAATACCACATTCATTGCACAACTGATTGAAATCAGAGTTGCAAAATTCCAAGCCATTATCTGTTCTGAAGATTTTAATCTTCTTCCCAGTCTGGTTTTCTATAAGAACTTTCCAGGTTTTAAACCTTTCAAAAGTGTCAGATTTCTGTTTTAACAAGAAAATCCAAACTTTTCTGGAAAAATCATCAATTAAGGAAAGAAAATATCTATTTCTTCATTGAGTAGGAACTGTGGCAGGACCCCATAAGTCTGAGTGGATATACTCTAAGATAGAAGTGGTTTTGTGCTTTCCTGTGTTAAAGTGAAGCTTGTGGTGTTTGCCTAGAGTGCAGTGTTCACAAAAGGAGACTTTAGAGATCACATCCTTGCCAAAAACTCCTTGTTTCTACAAGATGTGAAGACCTTTTTCACTGACATGTGCCAGCCTGTTGTGCCACTTTAAAGTGGGCTCAACTTCAGCACCAGAGGTCAGATTATTACACTGAGACACTATTTCAGCCTGAGTCACATAAATCCCATTTCTTTTGAACCCTTTGAAGATGACTAGAGATCCCTTGATCACTTTTAGCATGCCATCTCCAAATTTGCCACACAATCCCATCCCATCTAAGTCTCCTACAGAAATTAAATTCCTATTGAGATCGGGTACATATCTGACTCTTTCAAGAGTACAGATATAACCATTTCAAATCTTAAAGTCAGATTTCCAATCCCCTCAATTCTACAGACCACATTGTTTCCTATAATGACTTCCCCATTAGAAACATTCTTAAAGTCATGAAGCCAATGCTTTTTAGATATCATATGGAAAGTGCAACCAGAATCCAAGATCCATTCTTGAATTTGGTCACTTTTATCAGCATAATTGACAGAAGAATGCCCACTGACTGGTTCAGTGACAACATAAACATCTTCAGTATTAGCTTCTTTTGGTTCAACTATATTTCCCTCATCAGCCATTTTATCCTTTTGCTCATTTTTTCTTTTATAGCAATCTTTGATAAAATGGCCAGTTTTACCATACCCATAACACTTCTTCCCTCTAGCCTTAGACTTGGATCTAGACCTTCCTTTGTTCTTTTTCTTATGGTTGCTTTTACTGCTACTACCCTAACTCTGTTGACTTTCATAACCCCCATTCTGCCTATTTTGAGACCTACCTCTAATATAGAGAGACTCAGTAGCACTACCCTTTGCCTTCTCAGATTTCAGCTCTAAATCCTTACTCCTTAAAGAATTTACAACAATGTCTTGGGTAAGGGTATCTCTGCCATATTTAATGGCAGTCTTAACATCCTTATAGACTTCAGGAATAACATTTAAGAGAATAACAGCTTTATACTCTTCAGATACTTTTTCCCCAGTGTTGGTGATATCTTGAACTAATTTGTTAAAGATATCAAGATTGTCATCAAGATCTTTAGAGGAATCTATTTTGAAACTTAAAAACTTTTCTAACAGAAACAGTTTATTTGGCAGGGACTTCACTAAATACAATTCTTCTAACTTTTTCCAAAGAAGTTGAGTAGAATCTAACTTTCCTACTTTCCTTAGGACTTGGTCAGAAAGGTGCAGTATTATGGAGGTATAGGCAAGTTCATCTGCCTCAGTGGTTTGTTCTTCAGTCATAGTATCAGGAAAGGTTCCATCTATGGCTTTAGCTACTTTCTGTTGGACTAACACCCTCCTCATCTTTTGTTGCCATATAGGAAAATCCCCTTTTCCATTAAAAACCCCAAGTTCAAAACTGGCATTAGTCATGACAGCATAAAGATTCACCAAGAAATGCAACATGCAATAACAGGATGACAGGATAACAAAAAATTCAGGCAACACAGAATATTTACTAAACAAGAACAATCAAGAAATGCACACTTAGTACAATAAAAACAGACTTACTAGAGTTTATTAAACTATATTCACAGAGGCAATAGAAAGAGAACAATCACTGCTCAGTTTCACTAGGATTCTGTGAGAATCATGTTCCCAGGTCAAGGCACAAAGCTGAGACAGTGAGTTTTATAAAAAACTTGACTAAGACAAGATGATAAGAACAAACAACAGAGGCAAAAAAGATATTTCAACAAGATTTATTCAATTACTTGCGAAACTAACTATTTAGAAAGCAATCAAGATTATAATAACAACAGAGGTTAGAAGATGCAAACCATTGTGGTGACCGGAGACTTGGTCACCATTTTACCCTTCGTTTCAGCCGAAAGGTAACCAAGAGCAAACAATTTCAGAGATAAGAAGTGCACAGTAAAAAAATAGGAAATAAACCAGAATTTAAAGGAACTCCTTAGTTGTAAAAGTGAAACTTCAAGAAATGAAAAAACAATTTTTCTTTGCTAAAAAAAAAGGGAAAGGGGAAAATTGATTTTTCAAGAACTGTTCAGAAAGAAGTTTCCAAGAACGCCACTCAAGCTCTGATACTACTGTTAAAATACAAGATCAACTTACAACCAGAGAACACAGTTCCAAGAACCAAGAAAATAACCGAATACCCAAAAATGGAATTAGGGCTCAGAACATTGTACCCTTCGTTTCCACCTCAAGAAACCAGACCCACTACAAAGACCACAAGACCCAACTGAACTCAACACTGAGTTGCTACAGTAACTCGGAACGACGGCCAAAACAGAGGCCTCACAACTACACTACTTCCCCAATATATCACTCAGAAACCTTCATCAAAAGGAAAGAAGAAGCAGAAGAACACTAAAACCAGAGGTTTTAGTGGAATCAGAGAAGAAGACGAGAGCAATTTCACAGAGAAATTCTAACCCTATTTCTCTCTCTCTTTTCAGACGGCAAATGTGACTCTCTGAAGAATAGGGCAACTTCAGGGGGTATTTATACCGGAGCTGCCAACCATTGATCAAGAATTCATCCAACGGTCCTTAGCCAAGAGCCATCTCAAGCGTCAGATACAGTTGGGCTGGGTCTTCACTTAATGGGCCTACTTATACAAGAGGAGAAAAACGGCTTGGGCAATGGATCATGGACTTCACCATATTTGGGCTGAACCCAGTTTCATCATTGCCCCAGATAATTGTTGGCATCACATATTTAGCCCAACAATCTCCACCTTGATGCCAACGTACAAGAACCAGAGTTAACATCAAGGAAATCACCTGCAAACAAAACTAACCTGCATCAATGTTCAGCAACCTTAAACAAGATTGAAATTTGTTCAGAGGCAGTACCTTTGTACCCATATCAGATGGATTAAACTGGGATGGTATCTTTTCAAGATACACTAACTCTTTTGAAATAATATCTCTAATAAAATGTAGTTTCACATCAATATGTTTTGTGCGTTCATGAAAGACAGGATTCTTACACAAATGTATTGCACTTTGACTATCAGAGTAAACTACAACAGGATTAGACAACATATTTATTTCAGATAACAATCCCTTTAACCACAGACTTTCCGTTGGTTTTAAACCATTGGTTCGTTCAGTTTCAAAACCTACGTTTCAATGTTTAAAAATCCACTTAAATCGAATCAAACTGTTTTAAAATTTTTATAATTAAAAATAAATTAATTTTACTTACTTATACATTTACAAAACGAGTAAAGTACAATGCAATACCAAATTTATCTGACTTATTTAATTTTTGTCAAATTATTGGACTACTGACCCTAATCTACAAATTCATTATTGGGCTCAGTTGTCTACTAAGAGGCTGTTTGGTAGAGTTTATAAACTAATTTATTTAACTAAAAAAATTTACCTTAGTAGCTTGACATTTTTTAGTATTCTTGGTCAAATAAATAATTTTAATCAAATAAACTAGTTTATAAAATTTGCTAAACGGGCTCTAATTTCTATCAATCTCCTTCAATTTCCTTTTTCTTCTATGATAAATATTAATGTAATGTAACAATTTGGACATATATGTAATTTAACATTTATGTTTTAGAAGTTCTCGTTTAAGCTTGTACTGAGAATTTTAAACTAATTTACTTATGTTTTAACTTGTTTTAAATGTGTTATTATTATGTCGATAAGTACACCATGGTTTAAAATAGAACCGCACTGGAAAAATGGTTTCGTTTGGTTTTGTTCGGAAAATGAATGGTTTCGTTTGCAATTTTTTAAAAATGTTCTAAATGATTTGGTTTAAAAATAGGACAAAAACCATTCGAACCGAACCGTGTTAATACCTAATTAACAACATTGTCCAAATGAAAAAAAAAATTAAATATAACAAACATCCTTGGAAACCAATTTAAGTTGTAATCGATAGACAAAACAGTGGACATAATTGCACATGGATAATCTCTGAAACCAATTTTTTATGCACATTACATTAAATATTTCCTGAATATTTGATTATATGTTTATCCAATTATTTCATCAAATTGATTTTTATTCATTTTTCAAAGACGCGCATCTCTTATAAATCCAAGTCCAGAAGCACTTCAAGGCGCTCACCCTCAAAGAACATGAAGAATTGGTCTGCTAAGAATGCTAAGAAAGCCAGAACAAAGTCTATGAAGAAGAAATACAGTGTTCCAGTTCTTGAACAAACCAAGGTAAATTCGTGTTTGTCATTTCCCCTTTTTTATTCTTAGACATTATTTTGTTTTGTTAGATTATATTGCTAAAATTCCGTTATTCATTATAGCAAATTTTGTTATTGTGAAAATATCTTTCATTATTCAAACCACAATGTTATGATTCGACTTTCAAAAGAGTTATCTTTATGTATATATGTCCAACTGATATTGAAAATTTGTTTTCTTATGATTATCTCACAAAATGTAACTTGTAATTTTTTTTATGCCCGTTTGTTTAAAGAACGAAGATCACGATCCCTCGCATCCATATAAACCAAAACTACATCCTCTACGCCATCAATTTGCTATATTTAACCATACGATACTGTTATTATGATATTGATACAAATGTGCTTTTGATAATGTTTTCTATGTTACTGTTTTATTATGATACTGTTTATTATGATATTGTTTCTTATGATAATGTTTTATATACTACAGTATCAAACAACACACATGAATGTGTGATAGTAACATCCTAAAACACAAAAAATGTTGATGTATATGATAAACCATGACTAACAAACAAAGAACTATCTAATGGCCAACTTTCGTCAGAGCATGCCCACGTCACACTTTTCCATCATGTAGAAATTCAAGCTGCTATTAACACAACAAATCATGGCCACTCTTCAAAAATTCATCAAATCAAACTATTTAGAGCAACAGATCATGGCCACTATACAAAAATTCAAGATGTTAGCTATACAGTGTGCAGTTGCAGGAAGCCCAACAAGGAGCCGGACTTCAAGCCTAGTAATCCACCTCTGTCGTAGAAGAAGCACTCTACATATGTTGCTCAGTCGTGACGAATGAGGTTGTGGAGGTGGAAGAAGGCTGCCTCCGCGCTGTAGATTAAGCACTCTCCATTTGATGCTCAGCCACGGTGAATGAGGTTGTGGAGGTGGAAGAAGGCTGCTATCATGCCGTGAAGTTGGATATCAAGAATGGCAGTGTGATGGAAAATATAGATCACATGGGTAATTTTGAAATTAATTTGAAATATTGTGAAAAGTATGACTTAATGACAATTTTAAAAAATATTTTGATCTAATTTAAAACAAGTCACGTACAGTAGGCAATTTTCCCAAATATTAATTGGCCTGGCCATGTGGCAATTGGAAGAAGAAGTGGGCTAAGGAAAATCGGGCTGAGCTAAACTAATTTATATAATTTTTTTTAATTTATTTACAGTTTGGATATGGGCTTGGGTAACCTTGGAATAAAGCCTAGGGCTGTCCCACTTATATCATACCCTACTTATCCAGCTCCATTATCATATGCTTGCCAGCCTTCGAGCGTTTTAGAAGAGGACAAATTAATCCAAATACCTACTTTTTATAAAAGAAAATCAAAATATACACCATTTTAAATCATAACAAAATTCACCTTACTTAAAATACTTAATGATATTTACTTTTTTTTATAGTACAAATTATACTAATTACTTACTTTTTTACAAACTGCAAAATATCAATATTAAATTTCTCTCTTCTCTATTTTTCGAAAACTAAAGTCGTCGCCGCCACAACCACAACCACCATCGGAGCCAGGCATCACCATCACAACCGCCGGCATTATACCAGTCAAGTCGCTGGATTTCTAGCACTTGATCTGCATCAACGACGTTGGTCATAACACTGATGTAGTTGTCAAAAATAGTCGGGGAGGCTGCAATATTTAGATTGTTTGGATCTAACAACGGTAACTTCTAAGCTATTTGACTACTAGGATTGAAAGGTTTGGTTTGGTGTTGAATTGAATTTGATGGTGGTTCGGGTCGGGTCGGAGATGTTGGGATGGTCACCGATTGGGGCGGTAGAATGTGAAATATAGATATAAACATGGTAATGGTGGTAGTGGTGGTGTTGTGATGGTGGCTGAACGTACATCTGGATCACAAATCAATGATGGGGCAATGGTGATGGGTGATGTAGTTGATGGATTTGGATATGGATGATGAAAGTGGTGATAACACGATTTGTTACTGGAATGAAACAATATGGTACTAGACGAATTTAGATTATGAATGAAAATAGCATACCATTGAGTTAAGGAAATGGTGCTAGTTTGGTGAAAAGAAATGGTGGATGCTTTAGAATTTTTTTCATCTTTTATACATAATGAAAAAGAATTTTCTACAATCTAGACTCTATATTTTCTAATAGTTTTGGAAACTATAACTCGTTCTTTCACTCCATATAATCGTGCATATAGAAGGAGAACTGGTTGTGAACTATAAGGATTTTATCTTGGAGTCGTGCATTGCTAAAAATACCCACACGAATGGGAGGTTACACGACTTTAGGACAACACTTCCGCGACTCTCTTAGGCCAGTCTTTCAGACTTTACTGTCTTTTAATTAGATTATTATAGAATTATTTTCTTCTATACAAATTATGTTAAAGTTTATCACACAAATCACTAATTTTCCACAACTAATCAGCATCTACAGATTTTAGCCTTGAAGTACAAAAATTAAACAAAAAACCAATTTTAGATGTTTCTTTCAAATATTTAAGCAGCCACTCCAAAGTCTCCCAATGAATAGCACCTAAATTTGACTTAAATCTGCTAAGTGTGCTGACTGTATAGGCTAAATCTTCCACACACACAAAAAAGGACATAATGAACTCCAACGTGTAACTATTTCAAAGGAAAAAGAAGTAAATGAATTAGTAGGAATTTAACTTGAATTTCTTAAGATATATAGATTTTCATGTAGGATTTTTAGATAGATAACTGTTTGTTTAATTTTGTTAAAAATTAATATTTTTTGTAAATTTAGATAAAAGTTGATGAAAAGTGTGGTAAAAAAATTGATAAAAGTTGTGGGTCTTATTAAATTAGTTGTTAAAATTAATTGTTGACTTTGACTTCAATTTTTTAGCAAAACTTTAGGCAAAATCAAACAATTCCCTGATTTGGATGAGATAAATGATAGGTAAGTTCATCTTCTTTAATTTAACTTTATCATTTATAGGTGATAAGTGCATTTTGTGTACTTATTCAAGCCTTTAAACTAAGCTTTTATTCCGTTATTTTATTGATTTTTTACTTAGTTTAGTGTATTATTCTTCTTATTTCAGTTTTGGACATGTTTATAAACAAATGGAGAAGAATGGACGGAAATAGCAACAACTTGGTGAAATCGACAACTAAATTGAGTTTTTGAAGTGAATATCAATAGTTAAATATTGGAGGATGAGAAAGAAGATAAAATCAATAAATTTAAAGTGTGTTGGAGTGACAATGAAGAGTTGAATCAATTGATCAAACACCGGAAAGCTAAAGAACCGAATTGAGAAACTACCTACCAAAGTATGTGGAGAAATTCGAGCACCACTTATGATATTAAAATCTCCAAAAGACAAATGATATACCATTGAAAATATAATTGAATTACGAGTCCAACACTTTTTAGGGATCTCAATTTGGGGTTTCCTACAAGAAGTTATGGCTATTTGAAAAACAGCCGCCGCAAAGGAAACAGCGTAAGCTGGGCGATCGCCCAGGCTTAAATCTGGGCGATCGCCCAACCCTATTTTTCAACAGTATAATGGTTTTTCCTTGGCCTGGGCGACCATCTGGGTTTGCACTGGGCGATCGCCTAGTGTATTTTCAGTAGAAACGAAATTTTCTTACCTTTTTCACTTTTTGAGTTCTAATTCAATTAGGAAACCTTTTGAACACGATTTTAATGATATTTTAGTATCTTTTGGGACACTATTAGAGGAGTATAAATATGTGTTATATTCTTATAATCAAGTATGGAATTTTGGAGAGCCGAATTTGGGGAGAGAAACAATAGATTATTACAAGAAACGAAGATCAAGATCAAGATCAAGATTTCTTTTTTTTCAAGTTCTTCTTATCCGTGTGATGAACTCCATATTTTCATCTCTTCTTTATTTTTGTATTATTAGTAAGTTAGGCTAGAATTAAATAGTGCTAGGATCGTGATGAAGTTTGTATCATGAATCTTTAATTCTTCGAACCTAGTTTTTTATATTTAAGCATGTTTTAATTTTTGAATAATTGATATTGATTTTCTCTTCATCTACAATTGTATACGCAATAGTTGTATGATTCTTGTGGCTTGTTTTACCTTCAAGTGATGGAAAATAGGTTATACATAGTATCAATTGTCGTAGAGTACGATAGGAGATAGAGATATACTGCTATGCTTTACGTGATTTCTAAGTATTCACAAATTCTAATGCATTTTTGTATGCTCGCATTTATCATAGAAATTTAGTCGTGTCGCATATAAGAATAGGTTTAATTCTACTCGAGAGAGATTGTTAAATTAAATTAGGAATATTGATCTTCATAAGTAAATCATGTTATCAACTTTAATGGTTCGGGTTAAAGGTAATTGATATAAGTGGAATCAAGATCCTAGTACGCTTTTCTTTTCTTTTCTTTTCTAATTTTAAAGTAATTTTCATTAATCTAATTTTTAGTTATTTGAATTATAATTATTTTATTGTTTTTAGTTCAGATTCTAATTAGTTCTTAAACACAAAATCTTCAAAAGTTCTTTAGATTCAGTTAAAGTTAGTATAATTGAATTGAATTATCTAAATCTTCATGGGAACGATACTTGGACTCAATATTTACTTTATTACTTTAGCGATTCGTGCACTTGCAGAATTATTAAAGATACAAAATCGCTGACAATAGGAAAGAATTTAATCAATCACCTAAATATAATTTATTTTAATCATGCAAAATCACTAGCATTTAATTTTCATGCTAATGTGTCATAGAATATTTGTGAAAAATATAATTAGTGTAATTAAAGTATATTTGGGAGTGTCAAATATAATTATTATATATCCACATGTTTGACTCACAATTTTTATCAATTTTTTTATCTAGATATTTCATAGACCTATTGTTTATAATTTACAAAAATATTTAACAGATAGTTGATAACCTTTTAGAAGTGTAAAGAAAAGTTAGTCGAGTTAATATGTAGTAAAAGCAAAACTGGAATTGGGATTTTCCAACATAAAAAACAAAATAATATTTTTTATGATAAATAAATATTATGTAGTTGCTAGTAAAATGTGTCATAGCACGTCATTGTAGGAACATAATTTGAATTTCTTACCATACTAATAGGATAGTTTAGATGCTATAACAAATCCTAAAAACCTTATAAATATATACATTCGGTCCCTCGTTAGTTAATTTTCACACAGTACACAATGAAATATATGTTTCTGAAATTTTTGCTTCCATACTTAATTTTCACACACTACACACAATGAAATATATATTTCTGATGATTTTTCAATAAGAGAAAGGTCTCAACCATACTCTGACACTGTTGGTCTCAGATTGACACAACCAGCACTAATTAAGCGTAAATCGTAAACAGATTAAAGAACATAGAGAGTTGTTTTTCTCTAAGGTCCAGATGTTCAACCACAAATGGTCTACATCATTCGTTGAGCATCTACTGAAGGATAACGCTCAAAAAGCACTAGCACCAAGAATCAAGGTTCAAAATCAGTTACAGACCCAAGAACACAAAGTTACAACACTTCTTCAGAACACAAAGCCCTAATAATCAAACTTCTCTTCGACCAGTTATTGTTCACACTTAAAAAACAAAACCTTTCATGCCCCATTACATAACACTAAGTATGTGAGTAAAAAGAAAATGTATAGAGAAGAAGATGAAAAAGATAGGTTCAAACTCTTTTGAACCAGAGAGTAAAACCGAGAGAGAAAAGAGAAAATGGATATGTATATCTTACACCATAATGAAGAGTCCAGAAGAATGAGGGAGTTTAATCAGGTATGTGGAGCGTTAGGTCCATCCAAGAGCCAAGTGTCAGCATCTCCATGAAAGTACCTACTACACAGAAAGCGCATTTAATCAACTTCAATTCATCCTCAAAAATCACGACTTTAGTCATTGGTCAGCTAAGCTGAGAAAAGATGAACATCCTTTTTGGTCTGCAAAATTGAAAAATCAACGTTCTTGGTCAACAATCTCCACCTTTGATTCAATTTTGATACAAGAGTGCATTTTGAGGCTACCAACAAAAACTTTTGTTTCATTTGGCTCAAGTTTCATTTGGCTCAGATTTAAACTTTAAAAAAAATATCATCCAGTATCAACGTTCAAAAATTGTAAACAATCTCTAAACTTATTTAATGGTAATACATTTGGACCCATGTCTGCAGGTTAATCTTTGTTGAAATCTTGCCAATTTTAATTGTTCTTTTTTCAACAATATCTCTAATAAAATAAATTTTAACATCAACATGTTTGGTTCTATCATGGAATACAGGATTTCTTGTTAAATGTATGGCACTTTGGCTACCAGAATACAAGAAAACATCGTCATTATAAATCCAATTTCATTTAGCAAACATTAACCACATACCTTCTTTTACAGCATCTGTAGTTGCAATGTATTCAGGTTCAGTGGAAGAAAAAGCTACAAGTTTTTGGAGTTGGAATTTCCAGCTTATACAAGTATTACACATAGTATATACATAAGAAATAGTGGATTTTCTACTATCTTTATCACCAGCAAAATCTGAATCAACATAGCCCTTTAATAAAAGTCTTTCTTTTGATTTTCTAAAGGTTAATCCCAAATCTGAAGTTTCTTTCAAATATTTGAAAACTCATTTCATTCTCTCCCAGCGTGTCTCACCAGGATTTCCCATATATCTACTAAGGATACTAATAGTATAAGCAAGACCAGGTCTTGTACAAACCATAAGATACATAATAGACCCAACAGCATTTGCATATAGAACCTCCATTATTTTTAAATCGTCTTAAGAACTTGGGGATTGATCTTTAGAAAATTTAAAGTCTCCCATAGGCAAGGAAACAAGTTTAGATTCAGCTAAAGAAATTTTTTCAAGAATTTTCAGAACATAAGGTTCTATTTAAAACTAAGCTACCATTTAATCTATCTCTTTTTATATACATCCCCAAAAAATTTCTTCATTTCCCTAAATCTTTCATTTCAAACTATGTTTTTAACTTTTCTTTTATTATAGAAATTATTTCATTTTCCAATCCAACAAAGAGCATATCATCAACATACAATAGAAGATAGATGGAGGTTGGACTTCCATCTCTTTTAAAGAAAAAAACGGGGGTCATAACTGCTCTTTTTAAAATCAAGTCTTTGGATATAAGAGTCAAATCTCCTATTAGATTGTTTGGGACTTGTTTTAATCCATAAAGAGATTTTTGAAGAAGACAAACTAAATCCTTTTTTACCAGATTTTTCAAAACCTTGGGGCTGGTTCATAAAAATCTTTTCATCTAAATTTTCATAAAGAAAAGTATTTTTACATCCAATTGGTCTAATTCCCAATTAAATTGACTAACTAAAGCAAGAAGAATTCTGATAGAGGTATATTTCACAACAAGGGAGAAGATTTCATTATAATCTATGCCTTCCATTTGTTAAAGCCTTTTGCAACAAGTCTAGCCTTAAACCTTATATCATCGTCCTTTTTATCTCACTTTTATTTTGTATACCCATTTACACCCTATTACCTTTTTATCTCTTGGTCTTTTTACCAAAATCCAAGTCTTGTTCTTAAGAAGAGATTGGATTTCATCATTCATAGCCATAACCCAATTCTTTGACTCCTTACTACTAATAGCCTGTTCATAAGAATTTGGTTCAAGGTCAAGTGGACTTTGAATGGTCAGGGCAGACACAAAATCAAGATTATCAAATCTTAGAGGAGGTCTTATTTGCCTCATTTCTCTTGCTAGTTGATAATGATTTAAGGGGTTGAAGTTTTCTTCTGAAGTTTCTTCACCTTGTTCCTGATGGTGGTATGACTGCTGAACAATGTCAGTTAGATCTTGGTTTTGATGTAAATGAGGTTGCTCAACCTCAATTTGGATAGTGCTAGAAGAATCTGTGACTAAGGACCCATCAACCCCCAACTAATTATTGTTTTGGTTAACTCTAGCATCTAAACAAGGCATATGATATTCTTTAAAGAGGACATTTCTGCTAATGATAACTTTAAAATATTTTTGCTCTCTAACCCAAAGTCTATATCCCTTCACACCCTCCTCATACCCAACAAAAACACATTTTATAGATATGGGATCAAGTTTACCTTCACTTTTGTAGGCAAAAGCTGCACACCCAAAAAATTTTAAATGAGAATAACTAACAGGTTTTCAAACCAGACTTGTTCATGACTTTAAAACCAATTGAACTGTAAGGACTTCTATTAATAAGATAAGTAGCAGTTTTAACAGCCTCTCTCCAAAAACTTTAAGAAGTCCTGAACTAATCAACATGCATCTTACCTTATCAAAAATAATTATATTCATTTTTTTAGCAATTCCATTTGGTTGAGGTGTATAAGTGACAGTTTTATGCCTAAATATACCACATTCTTTACAAAATGAATCAAACTCTAAATTATAGAATCCAAGACCATTATCTGTTCTTAGAGTCTTTATTCTTTTTCTAGTTTGGTTTACAATGAGCAATTTCCATTGTTTAAATGTTACAAAAGTATCAGATTTAAGTTTCAACGTATGAGTCCAACTTTTTCTTGAAAAATCATCAATTATAAGTAAGAAGAAATTATAACCAGTCATAGTATTCACAGAAGCAGGACCCCAAAGATCAACATGTAGATAATTCAAAATTGTAGAGGGTTTATGAATACCTGTGAAAAAAGGTAGTTTGCTTTGTTTTCCCAAAATGCATGGTTCACATAAAGATAATTTCTCTATTTTATCATCTTCTAAGACACCTAGTGTTTTTAGATGTTGTAAACATTTTTCATTTATATGACCCAACATTTTATGCCATATACGAGACTTATCAAATTGAGAAAAATAAGCAGCAGTGCCTTTTTGAAATATGGGTTGAGCAATTATAGTGTAAATTCCATTTCTCTTGGGGGCAATATGGGTTGAGCAATTATAGTGTAAATTCCATTTCTCTTGGGGGCAACAATAATTTCACTAGTATGTTTATCAAAAAATTTGGTAAAACCATTTTTAATTCTCACATCACAGTTTGAATCATCAAGAATACCTAGAGAAATTAAATTTCTTTTCAAATCAGGTACATATCTTATTTTGTTCAAAATTAAGAGTCTTCCAGTTTCAAGTTATAAAATAATTTTACCAATTCATTTTATTTGACAACAAAAACTGTTTTCCATAACAACATGGCCACATCAATTTCAAAAACATCAGTAAAGCATTCCTTTATGAGACACATATAAATAGTGCAACCATAGTCAAAAATCCACTATTGACTGCTGTACTTAGATGAGACCATATAGATTTCACCATTTTCAGCAGCTTCTTTACAAGCAACCCACCCACCCACCCACCCACCCACCCACCATATTGTTTTTCTCTTTGATCAGCTATTCTTTTAAACTAATCTTTTATAAAATGTCCAGTTTTATCACAAAAATAACATTTCTTACCTTTAGCAATAGTTTTAGATTTTGATTTTTCCTTCCCTTAGAAAACTTTTTCTTATTGTTATTACTCAATTTCCTTTGGTTACTATTTGTCCTATGAGAAGAATTGGTCTTAACCATTAAGCTTTCACCATGAATATTATCTTTTCTTTCATTCTTAAGCTCTAGCTCTTTATTTCTTAGAGAACTTGTGATTATGTCTAAAGTCACATATTATCTACCATATTCAAGGGCATTTCTTATGTCTTTGTATCTTTCTCCTAAGGAATTTAACAAAGCCATGATTAACTATTCTGTAGAAACTTTTTCCCCTGATCCTTTAAAATCCTAAGTTATCTTTTTAAATCTGTCAAGATTTACTTCTAAATCTAAAAATTGATCAAATTTGAAGGCATACAATTGCTTATAAAAATAGCTCTTATTTTGTAAATTTTTTGTTTTATACAAATCAGAAAGTCTATTCCATAAAATATAAAAAATAAAAAGTTGTATTTGTTTCCCCAACTTCTCTGATCACATTATCAAAAAGATGAAAGAAAAATGAGCTACATGCAAGTTCATCATGTTCCTTCATTTTACATTCATCAAGATCACCAGGCCATCTTTCATCTATATCTTTAATTAGCTCATTTTTGTTGTAAAGAATAGCCATTATTTTTTTACTCCACAAACTAAAATCTCTTTTACCATTTCAAATATTTACTTCAAATTTAGTTGTTGTAGCCATTTTGTTTAAAAGAAAAAAGACCAAGGGAACTCCGCACCCCCCCCCCACCCCCACCCCCACCCCCACCCCCAACCCCAACCCCAACCCCAATTAAGGAAAAAACATGAATAGCAACATACAAGAAAAGATAAACACACATCAGTTTATAAACAAAAGGACTTGGCAAGTATACTCCAAACTTATGTTCACACTATTTATTTTATAACAACTTGAGGTATAAGCACAAAGCAACAATACTAAAGAAAAGGAAAAATGTCTCAAGATTTTGACTGAAGCTAAAAATGGACCAAGAGTCCCCTCAGATTCTAGATTTCTCCAACCATTACTGCTTCTCCGCTGAACCAGAATGTATCGTACATTTGTAATGAGTACGGCAAGTCTTTTTCCATCGGCAAGTGGGCAGGGCCGGTCCTGAGATTTGGAGAGCCTTAGGCAAAAATTAAAATGGGACCCTTAATAAATTGAGATGTTTTTAAATTATAAATTTTTGAGAGACAATTAAAAAATGATTAGAATTTGTGTTAAGATGTGGAGCCTAATATGTTGCGCTACGCAGAGCTGAACGCGCCCCCGAAAGGTATACGGTATTTGTATTTTTTTAAGTAATGGTATTTTTCAAAATTTTGCTTTAGAGTTTCATTATAATTAGAAAACTTTCATTGTGTTATTATATATAGGACTAATCTATTGTAAACAAAAATCATCAATTTTTATAGGACTATATAAATCCTTGTGTTTTTTATTCTTTGTCCTTTTATTTATTTTTCAAATCCTAACAATTTGAAAAATCGTTTTTATTCAAGATAAAAATGTCTAAAATGAGGTTTAAATAGAAAATTGCACGGTCTACAATTTAATAACTAGATTAAGATGGATAACGTATCTTAGATTTGAATTTATTTTCTATTTAGACTTATTTCACATTTAAATAGGTTTATCTTTATTTAAAAAAAACAAAAAAAAAAGCCCCAAAATTGGGCCTGCATGGCCGGGGGCCCTAGGCGTTGCCTAGCCGCCTAGGGCCAGGGCCGGCCCTTGGGTGGCCACGATTCACCAATGTTTCACCTGCAACAAAATTTTTCCCACTGGTCAGGCTTTGGGTGGCCACATGCGGTAGCACTAAGAAGGTGTGATTGGCGGCGCCAAGAAAATCATCGTGACTACTTCTGAGAGCGGCGCCTCCACACATGCTTTGGAAGGAAGACCACATGCCGTGCCACCATGACAGCGTGATTGGCCGCGGCAAGAAGGGTAGCGCGATCACTTCCGAGGGCATCGACTTCAGCCACAGTAACAGCAATGGGAGCACCTCCCACCCCACCCCACCCCACCCCCGACCCCCCCGACTTCGACTTGAACCTGCCTTCCGCACCGGAGATTGACATTCAGGTTCTTGGTGAACTGAATGTATAAAATCATATTCCTTGCAAGAAACAGTGTTTGGATGAATGAATTGTATTATAGAAAATTGATCCAGAATTTTTTATATTTTCTTTAGAAAAATATTCTTGGGGATCAATTATTGTAATAATTTAATCAAATAAAAATTAAGATATTTCATAATTTGATTTTTATTTATACTTTTGATCTATATATTTTGGGATCGTTTTTATTGTTGATTTGTTCTTTTATTGTTTGGAATTGTTAACTTGTTAATGCTATTTAATTGTAGTTTCTGGATGTTAATTTGAGACGATTGTAAATATATAGTGGTTAGTAAGTATAGTATTTTATGTAAATACTAAAAATATTGAAAATATAGGTACCATTTAAATTTTCTTATCAATTGATATCACTTAATTACGACGTAGACGAGTGTTTAACACTAATTTAAACATATTTTTTATGCACACATTTCATAAGACCTACAACTTACAATTCATTTATTATTTACATTTTTTTATAGAGCCCACAATTTATAAGTACTTATTAATAGTTTAGATTTGATCATAAGATTTTTGTTTGGTTTTATTTATTTTGAGAATTTTTTTATTGCTATTTATTTTTTATTTTTAGTTTGTAGTATTCAAATATATTTGGTTATTGGATTGATGTTTATGAGTATAAGTTTTGTTATTATATCATTTAATTGCAGTTTTTGAACGTTTACATTGTTTATTAATATTTACAAATAATTTATGTAAATAATGAGAATACTATAATATAAGAATATATATTTTATTTTTCTAAAGAAACATATTAAATTTCAACTTATACTTGTCAAAGATTTTGCACATACTGGGACACATTTGTTTGCAGTAGAAATTTATATCCATGAATTTGTTTAAACAATTTTCGGGCAAATTCAATCATTAAATAACTAAAAGGAAATCACATAAAATATTTAATGTGTTGCTCAAATTTTAAACTTTTTTTAATATTTATGAATTTGAATAAAATTTCAAAGAATTCATAAGATTTCAATAAAATTCTATATTATAGATTTCAATAGATTGTTATGGATTTGTGGTCTTTTATTAAAATTAATAATTTTACATTGCATTTAATATTCCAAATAGTTCAATCAACTGTAGTACATAAACCAATATTTTGAATAGAATTATGGAAAGAGAAAGATTATTGAAATATAAGGAAAGAATGCCTTTTCTTCAATTTTGAAAAAGGAAAATTGACTAAAGAGGCCTCTTGAAATAAAATTTAATTTTCAATTTATTTCTACTTGTTTTCTTTTATATTCAATACTAGTGAGTGATATTTAAAATTCTCTCTTTCAAAATATGTTGTTTAACTCTCTTACATAAAATGTTATTTTATGACTTAAAAAGATAATTTGCACAATAAGTCTTTCCAAGTTCAAAAAGAATTTTTTCCTATATATTGATTTTGCAGTGCAATATATATTTAATTTCGCTACATGGTATTAGACCTCTTCAACCCAATTGTGTGGTTATCGAGAATGAAATTCCAAAACAGTATTTTAAAAAGCTCGCCTAAGAGTGAGGCGTGGTCTCCATGCCTAGCCACGCCTCAAGCATCGTTCTCACTTAGACGCTTAGACCTAAAAAACTTGAACATCGGCATACACGCCTAGTTACGCTTTTACAATTTTTAGACACTATTCCAAAGATGATGTTTCATAATTGTAAATAAAAAATATTTTAAAATAAGAAATCAAACAATTCAATAATTTTTCATACTAATATGAATTGAAAATCAAGAACACGAGTTTAGTACAACTTGTAGCAAAAAATAGAGGAGAGAGGCGAGACAGAATAATTAGATTGAAATTTTGAAGGACGGGACTACAATTGCTAAAGAATTTGATATTTATATTTATAGGCTCGAAATCCATGAAAATTTATTTATATCTTCTAATTAATGAAATCTTTAAGAATCCACTAGTTATTGGGGACACATATATCTCTAAATAATATATTTAAATCCTAGTTGAGGACACATCATTTCAATAGAATATATTAAAATTTGGGTTGAGAACACTCTCCTAAGTCTCAAGTTATAAATTTGATAGTAAAATATTTAGAGCTTGATTGATTGAGATTTATAACAAATTATGATTAAATATTGATTAAATGTGTGGTTGAAAATTTAATAAAAATTATGTCGTATAAAATATGTAGTTAAAAATAATTTTTGACTTTTGACCACATCTTTTTAACAGATTAAAATCTGGACGAAACAAGCACTTAATTTGTATATACACATAAATGCAAATTAGAACACGTGTTAATTAAATGTTTTATAATCAATTATTTGTGCCTGACTACATGATATATTTTTTTTAGAAAGAAAATTATTTTATGGAGAGCTGTCTATGCCAAATTGTGAGGTGAGCCCTATATTTATAAACCCCGTGCCCCCAACTGATATGGCAATGAACTTTAACCACGCTGCCACCTTATCTTGTGAAACCTCGACCAGCCAACAAGGATCATTTGTCGCGTTCACAATAACTCTCGATTGAGTAGAATATAGCCAGTCTATAGATCCAACATCATTATATATGATATAAATAAATTTTTACTCCGTCCGATATTACGTAGAAAATGCAACATCTTCCAAAAGATTTCTACTAGTAATTAATAAGAATTTAACTTTCTTCCAAATTAATTGAAGTTCAATTTGATTTGACCTCTCTAACTACGACCTTACCATAATTTAGTATAAATTGTGTAACCATCACAACTTTTAACACATGCTAATACTTAATTTTTTATATATATTTAAAAATAAAATATAATATAATGGGTAAAAAAGTATTTGAGTCTTTCAACTCATAATTTTGTGTTCACCGTTACTTCACATTTTAATATCATATATACCACATATATTGTTGATGGACGACTTCCGATTATTCAACACATGAAAGTCAATTTTTTGTTAAAAATTAGATTATTACATTGTTTCTAATTAATATACAAAATCAATATAAAAAACTGTCACCATGCGGCCCTGCCCCTTAAGGGCTTGCTTGAAAGTTTTGGAGTACCATATGGAGATTTTTGAAAGTATCGATTTTGGGCGTTTATAAAGGATCTAATTTTTAATTTTTTTTAATAGCTATTTTTAAAACAGTCGAACCCATACTTGAGAGTTTGTTATCTAACGATTCTGAAAAAATTTTAAAAAATAAAATTACATATATGTACCCATATATTAAAAAAAGTAGACATGTGCAAACAACACGGAATAAATGTGTATATTAGTTCTTACAATTCAATATGGATAGTTTACTCAATTATTTTCTAATGTGTATGGACTAACTTTTGACTAATTTTTTTTTTCCTTATCTTACTCATTCATTACTTTCAATAAAGTTTATTAAAAATTTCATATTTGAGTCATCAATATCAAGAAATAATAAATATTCGATTGTAAAAATTTTAAAAATAATTCAATAGCACGTAAAAAATTATTGTTTGAAGAGAAAAGACAAAATGTAGGTTTGAAGTTTGAGGAAGAAGGAAGTATGTGTTTAAGTTTAGGGTATATATATTTTGAAAATAGTTGATTTAGAAAGAGTAAATTTTAAAAAAAAAAAAAAAATTTGAAAAACAGTCAAAAAAACTAACAAACACTAGTTTTATTAATCTCTCATAAACAGTGTCACAAAAAATGGATCAAAACCAGTGTCAAAAAAAAAAAAAAAAAACTCCAAAGCATACCCAAAATATGTAGTTGTGAAAGAAACTCCACTAATTAGTTCCAACCCAAAAGGGAGGGAGGGAGGGAGGGAGGGGAAAGGGGGGATAACATAAAACAAAAAACAAAACTGTTTCTTTGTTAACATATTATGTGGCATTAAACCTAGAGAAAGCATGCCTAACTTTGCTTATGAATTAATACAACTTATTAAATCCTCCTTAAAAGGTACCAAAATTATTTTTTCGTAGTTGCTGTTTCGTGGATGGTATTCATGAAAAATAGTGTGACTCTAGGATTCTACTAGTTATATTCACTCATTGTGCTCCATTACCATATGTTTGCCAGCCTTCAAGTGTTTAAAAGGAAGAAAAATTAGCTCAAATATCTATTTTTTATTTTTAAAAAATCAAAACATTATTAACAAATATTTACTTACTTTATTCTTTACCTTATTGATAGAATTCTATTTGTAATAGAATACCATGTAAGTAGGATACCATATGTGTAATATTCCTATTCTATATAGAATTCTTTTTTTTATTAGGTTTCTATTAGTCATGTATTAGTATATATTTTTTGTAACGTTATTCATAATTTATATTATATTAATATAGAGAATTATTTTTTACATATATTTTCTCTCATATTTTACATGGTATCAGAACGACGATTCTGAGCAACGATGCTTCGCACAAACGATAATAGAAAAATCATAGAAGTGACGATTGCCCAATTGGATCCCATGGCTATACAGCAATCCGATCATCCCGGCTTAATCTCCGTTTCTAAACCACTTGATGGAAACAATTATGGCACAAATACCATAGCAACAACGATTGTCTAATCGGATCACATGGCTCTACAGCAATCCGATTATAAAGGGCAACATTCAATCAATTGGGGATCGAACTAGAAAAGTGACGATCAGTCGAACCGGTCAACCGTTTCGACGAAAATTGGATAGAAACAGTGCACCTACTGCAGGATGACTGACCACATTGTTGATACCTGCTATTTCATCCATGGCTTCCCTCCATGGCACAAGTTTCATAGAAAGGACATGAAGCCACGAAACAAATGCTTCACAAACACTATCGCTTCTACACTTGACCCAAAGAAAGGAAAAATGCTCACAGCCAAAGAATATGAGCAGATCATGACACTTCTAAACAACAAGACGGGTAATGATAAGTCTCATGTTAACACCTCAAGTATCAATTTCTCTACTGCCTCTTTGAGTAATTCATGGATTATTGATAGCGGGGCCACTGACCATGTGACAAAGGATGAGATCATTGAGTTCATGCCAAAGCACAAAACCGTGCAATTACCGAATGGGGGTCATGCTCTTATCAAATCCATTGGTGCAGTTAACTTTGAAAATAATATGACTGTTGATAATGTGCTTTGTATTCCCAACTTCAAAGTTAATCTATTATCTATTAGTAAACTTACTAGAGAGTTAGGGTGCTATGTGACATTTTTCCATGATTTTTGTGTCATGAAGAATTTGACTACGAAGAAGACGATTGGCTTGGGAAGGTAGAGTAACGGCCTATATTACCTTTCACAAAAACCACAAATACATCATACTACTAGTGGATCAACCAACCTATGGCATAGACATATAGGGCACCCTTCAGCCTCACCTCTTCAATTCCTAGTACAAGGTATCTTAGGTATTAGTTTTGATTCCCACGATATTTGTGATGTTTGTCATTTGGCAAAACAATCTAGACTACCCTTTAAAGTTAGTCAAATCTCTAGCAATAAACCATTTGATTTTATTCATTGTGATATTTAGGGACCTCATAGGATTTATTCTTATTCTGGTGCTAGATATTTCATTACAATTGTTGATGACTTTTTTCGTTATACTTGGGTACACCTCATGCGTCACAAATCTGAAACTCAAAGCATAATTAAGAATTTCTTTGCTTGGATTAAAACTCAACACAACCTAACTATAAAAGCCCTGAGATCTGACAATGGTCAAGAGTTCTTATCCTTGCAAATATTCCTAGATGAAAATGGTACCATTTTTCATAGATCATGTCCTTATACCCCTCAACAAAATGGATTGGTAGAAAGAAACACCGCCACCTCCTTAATGTGGCTCATGCTATTAAATTTCAATCTAATCTTCCGTTAAAATTTTGAAAAGAATATATCAAGAGAGCTTGTTACCTTATCAACCGGATACCTTCACCATTGCTCTCACACAAAACACTATACGAAAAATTGCACAAGAAACCACCACCTTATTCCTATTTATGTGTCTATGGTTGCTTGTGTTTTGCCACCAACCTTAAACCCAACCATAAATTTGACACACGAGTCAGGCAGTGTGTGTTTCTTGGATACACCTCAGGACAAAAAGGATACACTTTATATGACCTTACCGACAAAAAACTAATGGTATCCCAAGACGTCGTGTTCCATGAAACTATATTTCCATACGCCTCCCAACAAAATGATGAAACCAACTCCATCTCATTGCCACAATCTATGCTTCTAGATGTTGAAACGCCACATTTAACATACCCTGAGGACCAAAATATAGCATAAACAGATAATTTGTCTGAAGGTCCCGAACACTGGCCAATCGGTCGACCGATTCTCTCATCTGTTTTAACAGAGAGCCCAACTGGTCGATCTACCGGTTGACCGGTTCCTTCATCCGGTCCAACAAAGAGTTCAAATGGTCGACCGAATTCACCTACCAGTCGACCGGTTGAGGAGTGTCCATCCACCACTGATCCACCTATCTCTTCTCACCCTCCAGATGACCAACCAGCACAAACCCAAATACCAAATAACCAAATTCGACGATCCACAAGATCCATTCAAACCCCAATTCACCTGAAGGATTACTATGTCAATCATGCGCTGCCTACTCAAGTCAGGTCTCTTCCGGTCAAATCCAGTACTCAACATCCTATATCAAGGTATGTATCATATAGAAATCTTTCTTCTATTCATCGTGCTTTTACATACAATATTTCTCATATCATTGAGCCAGCTACATATGAGGCAGCATGTCAGGATCCTAAATGGATTACTGCTATGAGTGATGAAATTCGTGTCTTGGAAGAAAATAATACTTGGTCACTTGTCCCGCTTCCTCCAGGTTATCATCCTATTGGTTGTAAGTGGGTGTTCAAATTTCATTCTGACGATACAGTTGAATGATACAAAGCATGGCTGGTGGAAAAGGGGTTTACACAACGAGAAGGGATTGATTATAATGAAACTTTCGCTCTAGTTGCAAAGTTAACTACAGTCAGATGCTTACTTGCTATCGCCTCTATTCGTGACTAGACGCTTCATCAAATGGATGTACAAAATACTTTTCTTCATGGTGATCTTGATGAAAAAGTCTATAGACTCTCCCACTTAGATTTCGTCGACAGGGGGAGACACCAGTTGTATGTCGACTTTATAAATCTGTATATGGATTGAAACAGACATCTCATTCTTGGTTTCAAAATTTTGTATCTGATATTATTCAGTTTGGGTTCAAACAGTCACATGCAGATTACTCACTCTTTACAAAGGTCAATGATGATTCATTTACGGCAATTCTATTATATATGGATGATATGATTGTCACAATAAATGATAGAGAATCAATCTCTACTACAAAAATATTCCTTGCATCTCAATTCAAGTTGAAGGACCTTGGCACATTAAAATACTTTCTTGGAGTAGAAATTGCTCGCTCAAGATTAAAGATTTCAATAAATCAAATGAAGTGCACTATTGACATTCTTCAAGAAGCCGGATTACTTAGAGCAAAACCTACAGCATTTCCCATAGAGCAGTAATTGAAATTTAATTTGACAGATGGAAAGTTATTGAAAAAACCCACATACTATCGACGATTGATATGGAATCTCATTTATCTCACCATTACTAGACCAGAAATCTCATATTCGTTCAATACACTCAGTCAGTTCATGCAGGCACCTAGACAACCCCATCTTGATGCAGTTCACTGATTGCTCCGATACTTGAAAGGGACATCAGGACGAGGATTATATTTCCCATCAAGTGGAAAATTGCATCTAGCAGGATTTTGTGATGCAGATTGAGCCGGAGATATTACTACACGACGGTCAGTTACAGGATATTGTGTATTCTTAGAAAAGGCACTTATATCATGGAAAAGCAAAAAACAAACGATTGTGTCCAAATCTTCAGCAGAAGCTGAGTATATGGCAATGGCTTCCATTACATGTGAGCTTATATGGTTGAGACAATTGCTGACAGACTTATGTGTAGATCACCCATAAGCAGTAACCTTATATTATGATAATCAAGCAGCAATGCATATTGCTGCTAATCCAGTATATCATGAAAGAACAAAACACATTGAAATATATTGTCATATTGTTCGTTAACGAATTGATAAGGGAGAGATCAAGACTGCCTATGTTCCAAGCAACAATCATATTGCGGATTTATTTACTAAAGTATTGGGCAATGAGGCATTTCACAGTTTCACTCACAAGTTGTGCACTTTTGACATACATGCTCCAACTTGAGGGGGAGTATTGACAAATATTTACTTATCTTATTTTTTACCTTATTGATAGAATTATAGTTGCAGTAGAACACCATGTAAGTAGGATACCATATGTGTAATATTCATATTCTAGGTAAAATTCATTTTCTTATTAGGTTTCTATTAGTCATTTATTAGTATATATATATCTTGTAACCTCATTCATAATACACATTACATCAATACAGAGAATTATTTCTCCACATATATTTTCTCTCATATTTTTCATGGTAGGTAAAATAGACGGACTTTCAGTCCACGTGGCATTACGTTTATTGAATAAACATCCAATGGGTTCCGTCTAAAATTAATAATACCGCTTATGTTGCATTAATTTTTTTTATTATTGGCGGGTTTTCAATTTTTATTTCCCTGGTCCGACTTTTTTTTAATAAAATAATGAGTTGAATTTAAATTTGTTGAGTCACTCCGTCTAGAATTCTGTCTAAATTTGCTGAATCTATTTTTTTGTGTGCCACATCAGCTAAACGAGTCCTTGTCAACATGAATTGGGAATATTTTTTTTTATAACTTCGTTTATCTGTGCTTATGTGGCACGTCTAAAAAGAAATAGATAAGAGTATCTCCAATGCACTCCGTCTATTGTAATCTACATGGCATGTAAAATAAACGGACTTTTAATTCATGTAGTACTACATCTATTGAATAGACGATCAAATTATAAATTCATCTCCAATGGTTCTGTCTAAAACTAATATTACTACTTGTGTGGTATTAATTGTTTTAAAATTGGCGGGTTTTCGTCTAACCTTTTTTGTTTTTAATAAAATAATAAGTTGGATTTAAATTTACTAAGTCATTCCGTCTAGAAGTTCGTCTAAATTAAGACAGACTTCTAGACGGAGTCTATTTTTTTGGTATGTCATATCAGTTAGACGGAGTCCTCGTTAGTATGCATTGGAGAGGGTTTTTTTATGTGCATTGGAGGTGCTCTAAACACCTGTAATATGGCATGTCTAACAAATGTATATTTTATTTATTTATTTATTATGTGGGATCCACCATTATCTTACAACTATATGCTATGTCACCAGTGCTTAGGAAATTATTCATATAATAAATATGAGTAATATTATTCATAGTTGCTCACTACTGGTAGTCATCAATGTAGAATGAGTATCGTAGTGAGCGGTAATGAATAGCATTATTTAATAAGTAATTATCAATTTGTTTCAATAATATATTATGATTAATGAGTATTTTTTAATTAATACAAAGTTAAAAATACAATTTCAATATTTTTTATAAGTTGGTCAGTATTTTTTTAAGGGTAAATTCAAGGCCGGTCACTGTTTTGGCACTTATAGGCTCTAAAGTTATATGGTCAAAACTTAATTCAATTAAAATCACATTTTAGAGTTGTGATACTGTTTTGTCGTGATATTGTTTTGTTGTGATACTATTTTTTTGTAATACTGTTTTGTCTATGATACTGTTTTATATAGATAATGTGTTATGATACACTTACACCATACTTTTATCTTTGATATTGATTTATTATAATAATGTTTGAACTTATGATATTGTTTTAATATATGATAATGTTATTAAATACAAACAGTATCAATTGTCTTATACTACTAATGGAGAATTTTAAGAACAATATAATTACTTCAACTAGTAAAATATTTATGATACTGTTTTAATATATGTTAATGTCATTAAATGCAAACAGTATCAATGATCTTGTACTACTAATGGAACATTTAAGAACAATATAATTACTTTAACCAGTGTGCCTTATAGTGGTGAAAATCAAATCATGACTCCTTTTTGGTTTGGAGGATGGTGGCTAGGCTATATTCATATATTAAGTTATTAATTTCAGATTTTACAAAGGTGAGACATAGGATCAGCCATTCCATAGTTACATTTGTAATACACATAGTAAAACAAATCTATGATACTGTTTTAATTAGATAAAGTGATATGGTATACTTATACCATGTTTTTATCTTTGATACTGTTTTATTATGATAATGTTTCAACCTATGATACTGTTATTTTATTGGATTGTAATTTGTGTATGTGATACTATTTTATTAAGACATTTTCATGTATGATACTAATATATTAAAATGCATTTAGATGTGATACTGTTTTAGAGGATGTATGATACTATTTTGACAAGAAAAATTAAATATTGTCATTTTAAACTAAAAAGACGACTTCAAACGGGTAAAATCCATCGTACACAGTGACAAAGCCACTGGTCTTAACCGTCTCGTCGAGAGCATTCCAAAAATATATTATAATAAAAAGTTTGAACACATATACGAATTCTATATCATTTCTATTATGATAATATTTTGTGATAATGTTTTGTATCAAACAGTATCAAACAATACACACGACTAATTACCAACAAAGAGAATAATCTAATGGTCAACTTCGGTCGTAGCAATGCCCAAATCAAACTTTTTCATTCCTATAGAAATTCAAATTGCTATTTACAACAACAAATCATGGCAATTCTACAGAAATTTATCAAACAAATATTCCTTAATGTTTTCTATAATACAGGATCATGATACAAATGTGTTTATGATGTTGTTTCTCATTCTTGATTACAAAACTACCCGTTACCATTCTCTCAAATCACATTCATTATCTTCATCAAATCAGTTGATCTACGCAAAATTACTCACAATTCTTCAAGAATTTCTTTTCTCTAACAAGAATATTTTGTTCACTCCAGTCTTTACTGTCTAGTGTAGAATTTCTGTTAAACAATGGCAGCTTATTCGAATAGATCATCTTCCCCACTTTCCACAAGACCCGTTAATCCAAATATTAGAAATTCATAATCTAATACTCGAGCCAGAAGAAGTTTAAGTGGAAACCTTTTTTCCAAACCCTCCGTACATACAAATCTAATACCCGCCTTGAATTTATACTTCAATCCTTTGTAAATGATTACTCTAATCTAAATTTATTTGTTTGTTTGCAGACAGAAGCAAGCTGGTAGATCATTTTTACCGTCTTTAACACCAAGAAGAAGATTTAAAGAAGAAGAAAGAAGCAGATCATGTATTGGTGCGTTTACAGCGAGTTTATGATGTGAGCAGGTGATTATGCTTTGAACAAGGCACTGTGAGCTAAATTTTGGGATTAAAAGAGCTGCTGGTGCCGGCGGCGGTAGCGATGGAAGCAGTGTCAAATGCAATGTTTGTGGCAAATATGAATTAGAGGGATAATTTTGGGATTAATATGAAAAATTGATGAAGAGTATGACTTATTGACAATTTAAAAAATTGTCTTGACCTAATTTGAAACAAGTCAATTAAAAGTAACTTTTAGGCAATTTTTCCTATAAAATATTGCTGTAAAGTATGACTTAATCACAATTTAAAAAAATGTTTTGACGTAATTTGAAACAAGTCATGTAGAGATGACTTATTGACAATTTTTCTTATAATTTACTGGTGTTTAATTTTGTTGGTCCCAAAGGATCTCAACCAGCACCAAAAGCACACAAGAAAGCAGAAATAAAAACGATAACAACAAAAGGATTTGTTTTGCCCTAAACGGGCCCGGATGTTCAGTCACGAAGACCTACTCACCCGTTGAGCATCCACTGAAGGATAACGCTCAAGCACTAAGCATCAACCATAGAACAACGGCAAAGAACCAATGTTTACAGAGTTACAGAATACAACTCTCAAAATCAACCCTCATAAGCCCACATTAAAAAATACACCAAGTAATCGAATCTGTAACCCACGGGTTACTGTTCACCATGAATCACCAGAAAACCAACCCTTCCTATTTCTGTAATCACTCAGAAATACTCTGTAAACCAACGGTTTACAGAGTCAAAGAAAACTCAAAAAGAAGAGATGAAGAAGATGAATCGCAGAGCTCAGAGAGAGAGTGTGTATTTCGTATTCCAATGCCCAATCCACAGAAAGCGTACAATATACACTATCAGCCCAAAGTCAGTTGAGAAGTCTCCAGAAGATTGATCACAATCGTCCAAACCTCCAAGTGTCAGCATCTGAACACATCACCAGATGAATTATAATCGTTAATTCATCAGACGCGACTTAAGGCATTGGACTTGGGCTTCATCAGATCAGATTACAAATTGGGCTTGAAATGTTTATTGGGCCAAATGGACAGCAAACTTAACAAATTTAAATAAAATAAATAAGAAGAACCACGATAAATTTAGATATTTCAAATAAGCATGTAGAACACCTTTTCACAAGTCAGTCTAAAGTTGACTTCTACCCATTCTTGTAATTTGTAACAGTTTGAGAACGAGTCTCTCAAAATTCAATTCAAATCTTGCATGCACGTACCCATATATATAATATATCTATTTTCATGTTATGAAAATCTTAGTATTCAAACAACGGTATTCCCGTGTTTGAGTAGAGTTAAATCTTCGCATATTTGTTTAAGACAACCTACAATCATTAATTCATTATTGATTTGCATTAAACTAATGTAAAGTGTTTTCTTGCCAAGTGTGTGTGTCTAGTAAGGTCACCAATGGTTCTTAACCTTTTTTCTTATAATAGAATTGGTCATTAATATTTATTTTTTGACAAATAAATTCCTAATCTATGTATTTTGGTACAAAATTGATCATTATAACAAATATACCCTTACTTTTAATTAGAAGAAATTGTATGTGGATTCCTAATCATTACAAAATGTACAAATATGTTCAATACTTTTATTTTTCATAAAAAAAATTAAAAAAACTAATGAGTTTTTTTTTTTTTTTTTTGAATTAACACTTTAGTAATAAGCATGTCAAATAAAATTATTATTTTTATTATTAAGTAATTATATTATTTAAAGAGGGAGAATCAGTAATAGGATCACTTTATCCTCGGTTGTGTTCCAAGCTGCTTTTACTCTATACCTCGCATGATGAATTCAAAGAATGTGCAACCGGGCCTAATGGATGATGACTCAAGCCCATGACTTGTACTAAATCCTAAAATTCAAAATTTTAACCTAAAAAAAATTCAAAACAGAAAAAAATTTCAAAACCTAAATACTCAAATTTAGAATCAAGCACAAACAAGCAGGCAAAAGACAAAATTTGTACTCCAATTTGAGTCAAAGCTCAAACCGACTTACCAAATCAAACTAGAATTCATCCAAACCAATCAAGTCGAAATTGGTTTCGAGTTGGGTCCAAAACCGACCCACGTCCACCTCTATGCACAGCCATGATCAAATTGGCCAAATCTAAATGTTAGAGGCAATTAATTTAGTCGGTCTTCTTATGGAATTTGTTGGGGAATTTTTCATAAATAAGTCACTTTTTGAAAATAATTACAAAAACTCATTCTTGTTCATATATTCTAAAAATACTCTTTTTTAAAAACTAATATTTTAATTTATTATAATATATATTAAATTTAGTAACTGAATCGTTAAAAACGGATTTGATAGGAATACTTATATTATATTACAGAATCTTTTATTGTTATAATTAACCAAATCCTCAAAAATTAGAATTGATTGAAAAATATATATTACAGAATCTTTTATTGTTATAACTGTTAAATATATATCATTTGTATCAGAAATAGCTGTAACAAACATAAACAAAACCGTTCAATTTCGTTTCAGATTGTGTTTGCAACCCCTTTGGAAATATTACCAGAATGGTAATTCTTTCCCGTATTTCAAATACTTCGTACAGTGCCCAATAAATTATTGGTGTTCTTTTAATGGTTTCAGTACCTGCGGGATTATTAACAGTACATTTTTTAGTAACATATAATATCAATTTTCACACAAAAAACTCATGATATACTCAATTGTATAATCTATATCAATCGGTGGCATAAAATATCAATTGAAGGTAACATAATCTACATTAAGAATTAAAACATCGTATTAAACATCAATTAACCAATAACAAGTTATAACATCTTTAGCCGTCAGTGTTACATAATAATCAATTGTATAACATAATTTGTATTCCTGTGTAATAATTCATAATGTGTAACATGTGTTATATAATAACAAATTGTGTAATATAATTTGTATTCCCGTATAATAATTCAATCAAGAACAATTAATTATCAAAAATAAAGTGTTCAATCAAAACATCATATTAACATAAGTATTACAAAACAGTGTATTAACAGTACGTGTTACATGCAATTAACCAATAACAAGTTGTAACATTTTTAGCAGTTAATGTTACAAAATAAAAAATTTTAACAATTCAATCAATAACATTTAAATATAAAAAATAGAGTACTCGATCAAAATATCATATTAACATGAGTGTTACAAAAAGTATATCAACAGTACGTGTTACATGCAATTAACCAATAACAGATTGTAACATCTTTAAGAGTCATTGTTACAGAATAACAAATTGTGTAAAATAATTTGTATTTCTGGGTGACAATTCAATTAAGAACATTTAAATATAAAAAATATAGGATTTTGGTGTGTTTGGAAATAACAAAATTTTGCCTCATTTAAGAGTAGTTTTCTTTTTATGTGCGAATTAAAAAGGTAATATGTAATTAATGAAGGAAAATTGGTGCAAATGGTCCCTAACGTATCATGTTAGTGCGCAAATGGTCCCTAACGTGCAATGGTCCATAACCTATCTATTTAGGTGCGAAAATGGTCCTTATGGACGGATTCCGTTAAAAACTTTCCAAAATTGGCACAAATGGTCCCTCTCATGATTTTTTGTCTTTATTAGTGGGGGTAAAATTGTCATATTGCATTTTTCTTTCAATTGGTGCAAATGGTCCCTAACCTTTACCTTTTTTTAGCGCAAATAGTCCATAACCTATAATTATATTTTGGTGCACAATTAGTCTTTATTTAATGAAAAAGACAAAAAATATCGTTAGTTTTAATTTAAAAAATTTGCAATTAGATTCCAAACTTTTGCAAAAAGTAAAAATGGGCTCGACACTTTAATTTTTTTATTAAAAATTAAAAGAAACTAACTAATTGATAATATACTAAATTACTTTGCATGTTTTATGAACTATTATAAAATAACTAAAATTTAAGCTCATAATTATTAACAAATGTGCTAATTAAAATTATTTTATTATTATTAAGTAATCTTATTATTTAAAATTCAAACTTTAATTTTATCATTACAACATAAAAAGAAAAATAAATTTGTCACAAATAGAAATTTTAATTATACTCAACCCAACCCGATTTCATACGGTCTCATATTTACTAGGTCAACTTAGCCTACTTTTAAGCCACAGGGTTACTTGGCAGCCCAATTTTAAATTTTAATTATTTTTTTATTTTAAATAAAAAAGAAAAAAAAAAGCAAACACTGCCAGTTTTAAATTTTTTTTATTTAAAAAAAAAAAAAAAAAAAGCAAACACCCCCACCCCCACCCCCAGTTAACCAGAAAAGGGGGGAGAAATCTCCGCCCTTTTCTAGTCGACTTGGTAGGTAGGATGAGGTAGGGTGTGAAATGTTGCTTTTTTTTTAAAATTTTTAAATTAAAAAAATTGGCAGTGTTTGCTTTTTTTTTTTAATTTAAAATAAAAAAATTTAACCCTGTGACTTAAAAGCGGGCTGAATTGACCTAGTAAATATGAGACCGTATAAAATCGGACTGGGTTGAGCATAATTAAAATTTCTATTTGTGACAAATTTATTTTTCTTTTTATGTTGTAATGATAAAATTAAAGTTTGAATTTTAAATAATATGATTACTTATTAATAATAAAATAATTTTAATTAGCACATTTGTTAATAATTATGAGCTTAAATTTTAGTTATTTTATAATAGTTCATAAAATATACAAAATAATTTAGTATATTATCAATTAGTTAGTTTCTTTTAATTTTTAATAAAAAATTAAAGTGTCGAGTCCATTTTTACTTTTTGCAAAAGTTTAGAATCTAATTGTATATTTTTTTAATTAAAACTAATGATATTTTTGTCTTTTTCATCAAATAAGGACCAATTGTGCACCAAAATATAATTATAGGTTAGGGATTATTTGCGCCAAAAAAAAGGTAAAGGTTAGGGACCATTTGCGCCAATTGAAGAAAAATGCAACTTGACAATTTTACCCCCACTAATAAAGACAAAAAAAAAACATGAGAGGGACCATTTGCGCCAATTTTGGAAAGGTTTTAACGAATTTTTAACAGAATCTGTCCACAATGACCATTTTCGCACCTAAATGGATAGGTTAGGGACTATTGCGCCAAAAATGAAAGGTTAGGGATCATTTGCGCACTAACGTGATACGTTAGGGACCATTTGCGCCAATTTTCCAATTAATGAATGATCAATCAAGAAAATTAATTGTTATTGATGAAGTGATGGAAATAATTACGTAAATAATATTTTTTGGGTATTAATTACGTAAAATAATCGTGAATGTTAGCTATAATGAATAAAATATTCGAGATTAGTGGGTTAATATGTTGAAAAGTTCAAAATAGAAGGTTAACGTTTTTATATTTTGTTTTGATTTTAAACTATTATTTTATTTGTTAATAAAAAAATAAAAAAATAGTATTTTTAAAATAAAAAAGTTAAATTTGTAAAAGGAGAAATATTATTACAATAAGTTACGCTACTTGTATACCCACACTTACACCCTTACTTATACTCTCATTTTTGGAGTGGAATATTTGGTCAAATTATTAAATATTTGGCCAAATAAATAATGATTTGACCAAATTATTATTTGACACGTAAACAAATGTAAAAAAAGTGTAAGTGTAAATGTACAAGTATCATAACTCTTATTATAATAGTAAGTAGTATATGTAATTTCTACATTTGTTGATGAGTACTGAGTAGTAGGGGTGGAGCTAGGGGTGTCCCAGGGTAGACCTGGACCCCTCCCCCCCCCCCCCCCCCCCCCCACTATTTTTGGTTTCCCTTTTTTTATTTTTTTGTTTTTTAATATATAATTTAACTTTTACGACAATTGGATTTATTGACTCAATATCAATTAGAACTTATTTGGTATAGAATATAAATTAGTTTATTTAACCAAAATGGTTTATTTGACAAAAAATAGTAAAAAATGTCAGGCTACTAAGGTAAATTTTTTTGTCAAATAAACTAGTTTTTATCAAATAAGTCATTTTGGTCAAATAAACTAGTTCATAAATTGGACCAAACTGACTCTTATTGTAAGATAATTGGACCTATTGGCCTAATAAAATTAATAATACAAAATTACAAATGATTGACACATTCCTCAAATGATAATACAAAATTAATAAATGTACTTTACTTGTTAATACATATCGTATTCAAATAATAATTGTATATAACACTATTAAAATGGTTTAAATTTGTGTCAGTCGACTACATAGCTTAGTTTTAGATAAAATAAATATAGATTCTATTTTTGTGCAATGACTTCTTGTAAGTTTTTTAAAGACTATGACTTATAAAAAAATTTATTAGATTCTCATAAAAATTGGCTCAGTAATTGTGGTTTGAGGAAGATAAAAAATTTGGGGGCAGAACCCCCCGTAAAGAGGGTTCCCCCTCCCCCGGCCCATCTTTATTTGGGACCCTCCAACTTCAAAAGTCTAGCTCAGCCACTGCTTAGTAGTACTACTAACTCACATAACTAGGGTCAGATAGGCATAGTTGTGTTAAAATAAAATGGCTTGGGCAACCAACTTGAAATAGCTCGACATCATGTCAACCTATGAGCAACTGGCCCACCTTTGACGACGGATCGTGCTAGGTTTGGCACTATGGCCAGAAGCCCGGTCCACATTGGTTAGAAAATAAATTTTGAATTAAGAAACGGGCAATTTTTATATATACACTATAATAAATTGGGAAAATGGCGCAAATGGTCCCTAACGTATCATGTTAGTGCGCAAATGGTCCATAACCTTTCATTTTTGGAGCAATGGTCCCTAACCTATCCATTTAGGTGCGGAAATGATCCTTGTGGACGGATTCCGTTAAAAATCCGTTAAGCAACCTTTCATTTTGGTGCGCAAATGGTCTCTCTCAATGTTTTTGTCTTTATTAGTGGGGTAAAATTGTCAAGTTACATCTTTCTTTCAATTGGCGCAAATGGTCCCTAACCTTTACCTTTTTCTGGCGCAAATGGTCCCTAACCTATAATTATATTTTGGTGCACAATTAATTCTTATTTGATGAAAAAGACAAAAATATATTTACTTTTAATTAAAAAAATTTGTAATTGGATTCCTAATCTTTAAAAAAAGTAAAAATGAGTCTGATACTTTAATTTTTTTATTAAAAAAAATTAAAAGAAAAACTAACAAATTGACAATATACTAAATTATTTTGTATATTTTATGAACTATTATAAAATAACTAAAATTGAAATCATAATTATTAACGAGTGTGCTAATTAAAATTATTTTATTGTTATTATGTAATCATATTATTTAAAATTCAAACTTTAATTTTATCATCACAAAATAAAAAGAAAAATAAATTTGTCACAAATAAAATTTTTAATTATGCTCAACCCAACTCGATTTTATATGATCTCATATTTACTGGGTCAATCCAACCCACTTTTGAGCCACAAAGAAACTGGACCAGTCTTATTTTAAAATTTAATTTATTTTTGAATTAAAAAAAAAAGGTTTCACCCCACCCCACCCCACCCCACCCCACCCCACCAAAACCAGACCGGAAGGGAAGGGAGAAATCCCCTCCCTTCCGGTCTAGTTTTGTGGGGTGGGGTGGGGTGAATTTTTTTTTTTATAAATTCAAAAATAAATTAAATTTTAAAATAAGACTGATCCAGTTTCTTTGTGGCTAAAAAGTGGGTTGGATTGACCCAGTAAATATGAGATCGTATAAAATCGAGTTGGGTTGAGCATAATTAAAAATTTTATTTGTGACAAATTTATTTTTCTTTTTATTTTGTGATGATAAAATTAAAGTTTGAATTTTAAATAATATGATTACTTAATAACAATAAAATAATTTTAATTAGCACACTCGTTAATAATTATGATTTCTATTTTAGTTATTTTATAATAGTTCATAAAATATACAAAATAATTTAGTATATTGTCAATTTGTTAGTTTTTCTTTTAATTTTTTTTAATAAAAAAATTAAAGTATCGGACTCATTTTTACTTTTTTTAAAGATTAGGAATCCAATTACAAATTTTTTTAATTAAAAGTAAATATATTTTTGTCTTTTTCATCAAATAAGAATTAATTGTGCACCAAAATATAATGGGAAAATTGCCTATAAGTCACTTGTACATGACTTGTTTCAAATTAAGTGAAGACATTTTTCAAAATTGTGATTAAATCATACTTTAAGCAATATTTTAAATTAATTCCAAAATTACCCTACAAAAACATGGGCGTCTTCTTCTACATCTACAAACCTCCATTAGCAATTTGGGCATGGGCAAGTTGACCGGTGACTGTCCGGTGGTTGCGCGTTCGGTGGAAGAGGTCACGGCGGCGATTTAGATGCTGAACCTAGGTCAGCCGCGATTTAGGTGCTGTTTTTTGGCGTGAGGGTCTGAATTTGATGGCGTAAGGCTGGGTATGAGTGCGACGAGGGTGATCGAAGGTGATCCGCCCATGGTGAAGTCCAGGTCTAATGGTTTTGGGGTCGGGTCTACCATAAAAAACTTGGTTCTGGTTTCTGGTTTTCTGGTGTTTCCTGCATTCTGGTTTTCTGATGTTTCATGCATTCTGGTTTTCTAATGTTTCTTACGTGAATCAATTAGTTGGAATACTTTGTTCTGGTTGAATTCCAATTTCTAATTGCAAACAAGGAAATAGAAGTTCAAAATTACATTCATTCAATATTTAATTCTGGTCTCGCCGGCGATGGTGGTTGATATTGAGGCAGAGGGTAACAATGGATTGTACACATTCACTTGCTTCACATACACAAGTGGTTTGGTTAGTAATTGGATTTTGAAAAGAATTGAATTGTATGTGAAAAAGAATGAAGATATAGAACAAAGATAGGTGATAATGCTCCACCATTTTATTGAATTGGGAAAAATAAAGAGAAGTGAAATATGTTGATTCAATACCAAAATCAAAGTGTAGCTTGATACTGTATTATATAAAACAGTATCACAGAAAACAGTATCACAATAGAAATGAATATAGAATTCGCACACGTGCTCAGAATTTTTATTATAATATGTTTTCGGAATGGTCTCAACGAGCCGGTCAAGACCAGTCGCTTTGCGACTGCATACGATAGATTTTAGCCATTTGAAGTCGTCTCTTTAACTTAAAATGGCAATCTTTATTTTTTCTTGTCAAAACAGTATCATACATACCAAAACAGTATCACAAAATATTATCATAATAGAAATGGTATAGAATTCGCATATGTATTCAGAATTTTTATTATAATATATTTTCAAAATGGTCTCGATGAGACAATCAAGACCAGTCACTTTGTCACTGCATGTAATAGATTTTATCTGTTTGAAATCGTCTCTTCAGCTTAAAATGACAATCTTTAATTTTCTTATCAAAACAGTATCATACATCATCTGAAATAATATCACAGATAAATGTATCTTAATATATTAGTATTATACATGGAAATATGTTGTTCTTAAAATGCTCTATTAGTAGTACAAGTCCATTGATACTGTTTGCATTCAATAACATTATCATAGATTAAAACAGTATCATAGATGTTTTAGTAGTTAAAGTAATTCAATTGTTCTTTAAATACTCCATTAGTAGTATAAGACCATTGATACTGTTTGTATTCAATAATATTATCATAAATTAAAACAGTATCATAGATATTTTAGTAGTTGAAGTAATTAAATTGTTCTTTAAATACTCCATTAGTATTATAAGACAATTGATACTGTTTGCATTCAATAACATTATCATAAATTAAAACAGTATCATATGTTAAACATTATCATAATAAAACAGTATTAAAGATAAAAGCATAATGTAAGTGTACCATAGCACATTATATATACAAAACAGTATCACAAATAAAAATATGATATAAGTATACCAATTCACATTATCTAAATAAAATAGTATCACAGCTAAAATAATATCATAAAACTAAACACAAAATATTTTAATGGTTGAAGTAATGATACTGTTTTAATACAGTATCATATGTTGAAACATTATCATAATAAAACAGTATCAAAGATAAAAACATGGTATATGTATATAACTGCACATTATCAAAATAAAACAGTATCATAAATACTAGTGACTTAATTTATCAACATATTAAATGTATCTTAATATTTCACTATCATTAAAAATAAGGAAAAAATCAAAAAATTTCACTATCATTAGAAACAGTATCATATATTGAAACACATATTGAAACAGTATCAAACATTTTACATGTTCTAACATAAAACTCTAACTCACAGCAACTACATTATCAAAACTAGTTGAATCAGTTCATCCAAACTCTATTCATTAACTGCATTGCATATGTTTCAATTGGAACAATATCTCAACATTTTTATGGTTATTTTTAACCGAAAATGGTTTCTTTATACATAAATAAAAAATAAAAAAATATGTTCGCCATTGAAATAGCAGATTTCAAATTGTTTGTATGTAGTTACATGTTACGGTGAGAAGAATAAAAAACAAGAAGAAGATGCAAATTGTTAAAAGTAAATGGAGGACTTTCTAAACAGGGAGTGTAATGATTTTGTAGGTTTTTACGTGTGTAAATGACAGTTTTTACAATTGGAGGGCATATTGGTCTTTTAGTAATGAAGTATGACTTTAGTTGAATTAAGATTAAATCATATGACTTTTCAACCCACCTTGGCATTAACAGTGACCGGCCCATAATTTTCCCATATATAATTATATGTTAGGGACCATTTGCGCCAGAAAAAGGTAAAGGTTAGGGACCATTTGTGCCAATTGAAAGAAAGATGTAACTTGACAAGTTTATCCCACTAATAAAGACAAAAACATTGTGAGGGACCATTTGCGCACCAAAATGAAAGGTTGCTAACGGATTTTTAACGGAATTCGTCCACAATGACCATTTTCGCACCTAAATAGATAGGTTAGGGACCATTGTGCCAAAAATGAAAGGTTAGGGACCATTTGCGCACTAACATGATACGTTAGGGACCATTTGCGCCAATTTCCCTAATAAATTTGGAAATTGACAAATACTAATATTCTCAAATCATGGGAAAAAAAATACTCCCCCACTCATATTTCAATTAAAAATTACTTCACATTAACGTGGTCAGTTTTTATTGAAATACAAATCAATTTAAATTTTTTTAAAATAATATTTCACAAAATCAATTCAAATTCAAATTTCAAACCCAATAAACAATATCTAATTTCCAACTATCCAAAAATCTATTTTTCATGAATTCAATTTTCATGAATTCAAATAAAATTTACAAACTACAAATAATTATCTTGAAAGTCAAAACAATTCAGAAAACATTTTGTGAATGCAACATTCTCGTGTAAAACAAAAATGTGAAATTTTTTGGATATCCAAAAAATTATCAAATGCAATTTTTTATTTAAAAATGTAAAAAACGGTTAGTAAAAAGGATATACACTTCACACACAAACATGTCATAAAAAATTAATAGTTTACAATTTTAGTTCACATATTATTTAGTAACAATCTACATTAGCCATTTGAAGCAATAATATATAATAGTAACATGTATATTTTATTTAGTAATAACATAGATTAACAATTTACATTAACAAATTATTCAGTAATATATATCAATAACAACATAAAAATGATGAACAATTAAACAAAAAAAAAAAAAAAAAAAAACACATGATTAATCGAATGTTGTTATCATTATTGCAATTGAACGCTTGCAACGAAAATTTACTAACCAAAGTATATTTGATAGGATATGAAAGTTAACATGGTTCTCATTTGTACAACGTAACTCTATCGAGATGAATGAAACGAATTGAAGATTTAACAAGAACTGAGCAAATAGACATACTCGAAATACGAGATGGTAGGTTTGGTGGCTTCACGGGTTGGTAGCCATGGATTTCTCAATTTTCGTCGGAGGAGGAGAGATGATTGGCGATGATGAATCTCCAGCTTTTTCATGATGCAAATATCTGATTTTGATTCTAATTGATTTTATTTTCAATAATAGACAGATTTTCATATATTTGAAGTCCTAAATTAGTGGATTTGTGTTGGTGAGTACTTAATTTGGGGGATAAATAATGAAAGTCAACATAATTGAAAAATAATTTGAATATTGCTAAACGTTAAAGTTTAAAAATCGAATATTTGAGCCAGTATATATCAACTACGTTTCACTCGTCAATAAATTCAACCGCCTTTAGAAAACTAAGTATTGTCCTAAATTTCTCTTTAAAAACCTAATAATATACCAACTCGAAATGCATAAATATGGTATTAAATATAGATAAAAATACTAATCAGTATATAAAAGTTTGGACTACTACTATTAAAAAGGTTAATCTTTTAAGATAAAATATCAAGTCTTAATATGATATCAGAGTCTATTTTACCTCCTCAGATACTGCGCCCCTAAAGGCTTCTGGAATGCCGCGCTTAATGATCATTAGACTCATGCGATTTGAGCGTTCCCACTTCTCAAAGTTCCTCCTGTCATCAAGTGAACTTGCATCTGTAAGAGAAGCAGGTTTCTCAATCCTAAAAGCAAGGTCAAGATCCATGCAGCCGAGAACAATTAGAGCGTTCTCTTTCCAATCCTTAAAGTTTGACCCATTAAGTATGGAGATTGAATTGATATTTGCAGATATTGTGGAAGTAGATGAATGAGCTGTATAGAGAAAAAGATAGAAATAGCTTACATTAATACTTTATTATGTAAATAATAATTTCAAATATATTGGTAAAGCCCATCACAAGATACCTAGCACAACATCAATATTTAGTCTTTGGACAGAAACATTGACTCGTAAGTGGTACCTCGATGTAGCAATCAAACACTGATAATAAGACATGTCACTCAATAAACCTTTCTTTGGACCGATTTATTGATCACATGTTAAACCAAATAATCGTTACACATTTATCACCACAGGTGTATATGAAATTCCAGCCAAACATTGACCTTCCTTTGGGCCGATCAATATCCGCATGAACAACACACACACATTAAACCTTTTAATATTCTAAGTTAATTAATTTTCACAAGAGAGGTTACTTTGGCAACATGTTGCTTCAATTAATTCACTTTGAAATATTATATTTCTCAAAAGAGTCAATCATACCAAAATTTGAACGTGAATTGACTGTTTTGCATTTATTTAAAACTTTATGATTTGAATTTTTGAAGTTCAAAGCTTTAGGATTAAGTAATCATTAAGTTGGAGGATTAAATTGCAATTTAATTAAACTTGATTGGCCAATTATGAAAGATTTTAAGCTTGAAGGACTAAATTACAATTTACCAAAACTTTAGTGGCCAATTAATTAAAATCTTAAACTTTAGGGACTGAATCATAAAATTCAGAACTTTAAGGGCCCAACTTAATTGATTACTAAAACTATAGGGACTGATTTTATAAATTCAGAAGTCTAAAGGGCCAATTTAAATGTTTTTAAAACTTTAGGATTTAATTAATGAGGGAACAAACAGGAGGACCAGAGGATAAATAAACCAAAATTTTAAAATTGCAACCTAGCCCTTTAGAAGTTCTAATTTCCGCATGGGGGTCCCTTGGCCCAAAAACCGCAAAACGCTACAGCTTGGGTCTCAACCCTAGCTGCCGACGCCGCCGCCGAGCCCCGAGATGGGGGCGCGGAGACCGCGGCGTTCCCCGCCTGCGTTTCCACCTGTAGTGCCATCTCCGGCGCTGCAAAAAAATGCACGCAGCGTCGCCGCGTGTGACGCTGCCAACCGCCCGCAGCGCCATCTCCAGAGCTACGAGTTCCCCTTTTCCGATGACTAAAACACTTAATCCATGATCCAACATCAACCAACAACCACAAAATCCGACCATAAAATCCGAAAATTCGACCACAATACACAAAAATCCGACCATTGAAATCCATATTCAAAAAACCCATATTTCTTGAACAATATATATACATACGCATACAGAAATTGAATCATATATACATGAACTAAGTCAGCCAGATGAAGATAATTCAATAAAATCACTAGAAAGTCGATCTCTGTGAAAACCCTTTTGTTTCATAAAATGGCTGAACGTGGAATTTCAATTAAAACCTTATTGCCAATTTGTCCAAAAATGAATCATGTCCATATAAATATAAATCTGATAATACAACATGAAGGTGGCTCTGATACCACTTGTTAGATTTAATTTACTGAATCCATAAATATAGATGATTACACATCTATAACTTAAGAACTTCATGATGTAATTACCAAGATCAAAACTGAAACGGAAGCGTACATGAATCCATGATTCTGTTTGATCGAACGGGGTTATGGTCTTCCAATTGATCCGTGGTTTTCTCCTTAGTGTCTCTTGCTGATGGAGATGCAGAGAGTTATGAAAAGCCACACTCAATTAAGGACCATGACCTGTATAAATAACTTTTATACAACTGTAGAACAATTATCATGTTTTAAAGTTGTTAAATTGGCCCCTCATCAATTTAAAATATTGTATCCGTCTCCCACTACAAGAATTTCACTTTTAACAATAAAGTTTTTTGTCGTAAAAAGTTATTTTTAGGTTGTTTTTTCGAAAAATGGTTGTCGAGAGACTTTACAAGACCAAAATTTTCGTTGTTAAAAGTCAAATTTCTTGTAGTGTCTACACTTTAATCTCGTGACACTTAATATCCATTAGTCCAAAATAGTATTTAGTGAATCACTTTATTGACTAAAACTTTAAGATAGCACTACGCATTTTAATAAATACATGTTTGGCACCACATGTTGAATTTTATCCAACACCTATTTCACACACACACCCAACATTGTGCGCCTCAAACACTAGAACAAGGATTGGATTGAATAAAAGATGGGTGCTAATTTTCTCGAAGATTAGTTGATTTTATATTGGTGGGTTTATTTTTGGAGTGAGCTTCAATCCACTAGATACACGGTGATGATTGTTGCGGCAGTGATGTGATAGTGGCAGTGGTGACAGTGATGGCAATGGTGTGGGGAGCGTAAGTGTAAGGATGGCAAAAAAGCTCGTTGGCTTGTGGGCTCGCCGGCTTGGCTCATAAAAGCTCGGCCCAGCTCGTACTCGGGCTCGTCGAGAGACAAGCACGAGCTAGGGCCGAGCTCAAAAAAAAAAGAGGGTCGAGCTAGCTCGGCTCGTTTGGGCTCGTGGCTCGTGTATTAAGTGACCGTTGGATGATCATCCAACGGTCACACCATTTTTTTTTATTTTTTTTGTTTTTTAATTTCATTATTTTTCTATAAATACTCTTATTCTAAGGATGAGGGTTTTCAATAATTAATTTTCAACATAAAAGATACCCGATATTGTATTTCTTTCTCATTTTCAAAATTTAAAAAAAATAAAAAAAAATTTGAGGGCCGAGCCGAGCTCGTGAGCAGCTCGGCTCGGCCCGTTCGGCCCACGAGCTCGTGGGCCAAACCGATCACGTATTTTGAAGACGAGCCGAGCTCGAATTTTATGAGCCGGCTCGGCCCATTGCCATGCCTACATAAGTGGGTGGTGGTGGAGAAGTTAATTAATTCGTTTTGGGAAATTTGCACTTTGTAACCATTGGGAAGTAATTTTTGAAAAGTTATGAGACTTATTTTGTAATTTTTTCTTAATTTGGAAAAGTTTTATTGCTTTGTTTTATTTTTATTTATTTAAATATAATGGCAAATTCGTAATTTAATGGCCAACAATGGAAGAAATGACAAGTTTAGCTACATAATTGAAATTGAAAGTTGGGGATGAAAAGTGCAAATTTCCATAATATGGAAAATCAAAAAAAAATGTCACCATGCGGTGCTTGCCCTCTAAGGGTCTACATGAGAGTTTTGGGATACCGGTTATGGGATGTTTTTAAGGTACAAGTTTTGAGCATTTATGAAGGGCCCAATTTTAGATGGTTTTGAATATCAATTTTTAAAAGAGTGGAACCGTACTTAAAAGTTTATTGTCTAGTAATTTTGAATTTTTCTTTAAAGTGATAATTTTTCCACATACTTGATTTTATATTAAAATTCTAAAATTACTTTTCAACATTTTAAATTTTAAATGTAACACATGTAACACACATTTTTCTATAAGAAATGTAACAAATGTAACAAATGTAACAACAAATGTTACATAATTAAAAATAGTATTTTTAGAATAAAAAAAGTTAGATAGTACTTTCTAAATTATTTTATATTTTGTGGTGTATGGTGAAACTATCCTTTTTTTAAAATGAATTTACAATATAATTTATTCGACCCAATCATTTTCTATTATGTATGGACTTACTTTTGGACTAATGTTTCTCTTTTTTCCCCCATATTTTACTCATTAATTACTTTCAATAAAGCTTATTAAAAAACTCATATTTGAGTCATCAATATCTAGAAAATATATATTCGACTACACAAAATTTCAAAAATAATTCAATAGAATATAAAAATTATTGTTCGAAGAAAAGAGAGAAAAATGTGTTTGGAGAGAAGATGAAGAAGGAACAATGTATTTTACATTTAGAGTAAATTTGAAATAATTAATTTAGAAATACACTTCAAATTACAATACTCAAGTATCGATTTTCTCAACTTCTTATAAATGATGGCACCCAAAAAGGATCATAACTAGTAAAAAAAACTCCCAAGACCCTAAATATGCAGTTAAGGTCTAAGCACTTCTGAAAGAAACTCCACACATGTTAAAAACAAAAAAAAAAAAAAAAACAAATAGTCTCCTTGTTAACATATTATGTGGCATCTAAACATAGAGAGAGCACGCCTAACTTTGTTTTTGATTTACTGCAACTTTTTAAACACTCGTTAAAAGTATCAAAATTACTTTTTCGTACTTGTTGTTTCGTGGATGGTATTCATGAAACTTGACTTGAAATCCTACTAACATATAAGAGTGGGTTGCTTGCCACTATTCATCCAACGACCAAAACGGCGTCATTTTTGTCATTTACAGAACGGCGCCGTTTTGGTTGTAGGGAAAAAAAAATAGATCTCCTCCAAAAAAGCGTCTACCCTATCTTTCTCTTTCCCATCTGTATACCCATACCCACAGTTTTCCAACCTAAACCGCCTCCTCCGCGCACCTGTACATGCACATATCGGAATTACAGATCTATCACGGCCTCAATCCGTCTGGAATCTATAAGCCTACCGTCGTCCCTTTGTTTTTCTTTCATTTTTCTTACTTTCTGGTTTTCAATACGAGTGAACTCGGCCTTCAAGTCCGACTTTCATATGTTCTTTAAACCCGGATCCTTTTGGAATCGAGTAGTTACAGATTTCGTTTGTTCTTCATGTTGTTCTACATTATTTTTTCCCGTTTCCCATTTTTTCCTATTTATTACTCGATGTCTTATTTTTTCCCCAACATTATTGTTTGGAGTTTCATATGTTCTTTCTACACGTACGTTCTCCTGACCCAGATCCGACTGGAATCGAGGGGTTGTTGTTTTTGTTTTTTTCCCTGCGAACACATATACCATTTCCATTTGGAGACATACATAGATAGTTTTTTGTGATTTTTTGTAGTTTATTTAAACCTATTGTTTACTTTGAACTGATTATATATTTTTGAGGTTTTATTTCCAGAAATTAGTTTAATTTTTTTGGTTTTATTTAATTTATTTAAATACATTGTTTACTTTCAACAGGTTATGTGTTTGAGGTATGAGTATTTTTAATTTTTTGTTTTTCCCCAAAAAATTAGTTTAATGTTTCTGCAATTGTCTTGCGTGGACTTACCAAAATTTACATGGTTTGATGTGGTAGAGAAAGTGGAACAAAGAAGTGGCGAAAAAGGATTCATGCACCCAACTCTATATTTATTGAAAATAAGCTTAGTTTGTTGTCTTGTGTTAAACTTAGGTCTTTCCTAATGCACGTTTGCAACTTGCAAGAGCAGCCTTGAGATTTGAGGTTTCAACTTTAATTTTTATTTTCATATTTAACATACATGGTGTATCCAGGGGCTGTGCATTCTCGGTTTGAGCATTGAGTTGGTGTCTATTGGCTGGCTAGCGAAGCTATAGATAGATTGAAAACCTATCAAGTATGTACTCATGGTGTGATTGCTCTCTATGGGCACAGTAAGAGCTTTAATAGTTTAATGCATGTCATCTTTGTAGGGATTAGAGTTTGGTATAGAGCGCTTTGACATACAAACAATAAAACTTGCTGGTATTTTTCTTTTTTTATTGTGTTTTTTTGGTAACCTTGTTGGTTAATCAATGTACTTAATATCCAATCACTTTGTTTACAAAAGTCAATGATACTACAACACAAAAAGATTCATTGTATTGGAATTAAAAAAAGACAGTACCCTCAAACTATTCTACGAGCACGCTCATTTAAAAAAAAAATCTTCTTGTCGTTGATAGTTATGGTTCATATACCTAGGTTATATTTATGGATGGTAAGTTTTTTAATGAATATATAATCCAAACACGCACAGTGGTATGCATTTGAGCATGTGTTTAATGAATTTTTTATTATTTTTGAATACTGACCTTTTATGGTACATATTGGTAAAGATATTTCATAATTTAAGCTAAATATTTTAAGTGATTAACTCTAAACCGTGTCTTTGATAAAAGGATATTGTTTAAATTGAAGCTAGATTTTTGGTTATTTTCTTCAGCGTTATTAATTGTATCTTCCAAAAGATTTAGTGGGTCAGGGCTGATCTACTCCCCACTGTGGAGAGTAGATCATTTCCATTTAGTGGGTTATGTTGTTTCCCTCATTTTCCACTAGTATAATATAAAGATATTTGTTGAGCATTCGATTATTTGATATATTATTTCAAGGGTATTTGAATTATAAGCAAATTTTAGTTTCAAATTTTATAGAAGTGAATGATAGTGATATAATTCAAATCATGATATTCTAATATTTTCATAGATGATTTTGTTAGTCGTCATTTTTGTTTTACTTAATCTTGAATGGTATTCATGTTTTATTTAATCTTGATCGGTATTTGTGCCTCATGGTATTTCTTATGTTGTCGTTTTGAACTTGGGTAAGTCTCACATTTGAAGAAGGTTTCTGTTTATTTTGGTAGAAAAAACTCAAAGCCAGTCTCTTTTCGTTTTCGTTTTGCTTGGGTGTGTATGTTTTGATTGTAAGTTTTACATTGTCTTCGTAGAATTAACATATGTTTTATGTAGTGTTTAGTTCTTTTGAGCTTTTCATTAAGAACTACCACTTGTTCTATCCTATCCTATCCTAATAACATATAATAGTAGGTTTGGTGTCACTGTTCATCCACCGCCCAAAACGTGTGGTTTTAAAAAATTAAATTGTCCCCCTGTCCAAACCAGCATATTACCCTATGTTCCGGTTTTGTCTGAATACCATTCCCCCACCAATTTCCAAACCCTAAAAGGTTTACTATTCCCACACTCGGCAAAGTGTTCGGTGGAGATCAGGAATTATAGTTCCATAGTCGAACTCAGTCCTTTAATATTTATCGGTAAAGCATTTTCACGTTTGGATTACATGTCTAAGTAAGAATGATAAGAAATTTTTTGATGATCCTAATGACAATTTCACATCTGAGGAACAACAAAATTTGTGTTCTTTGGTGATTTGTTGTCATGGGTAAACACCATCTCCCTTTCCCCTTCTCTCATTCTCTCTGACTGAACAATCACATGCAACACATTGTCTCTTTGTCTAGCTTCTCATTTTACTTTTTCTAATTTACCTTATTTTCAGGAGCTGTTCTGTTTCAAAAGCCAGACTTCTCTTGAGAGTATTTGCCTAATTTTATAGCAGTCGTTGAGCTATCATTGAGACAAATGATGTTCTTTATTCCATCAGTGTGGTACGTAAGCTCACTGGTACACTATTTCATTATTTTTCTAAAATTAGACTTTGTTTAATCCTTAAAATTGTCATCATGGGAGCCATGTTTTTCAAATTTGTCTTTATAGAGATCCTAATAATTGAAAGATAAAGTTTGCAAGTACTGGTACAACCGTAAAGGTACAAATTGGAACTCTTCTTCCCAGTTCTTTTGTTTCATCCCTCCAAAATTAACATATATGCCATTGAATTTAAGATTACATGTAAAGTATATCTACTTTATGTTTACTGGTTTTATTTGTTTTTTGCAGTTTAGAAAAAAAAAAAAAAAATCACAACTGCGTCCAACCAATTTGTTGATTGTTTCATCGACTCAAAGGTATATTTGGGCTTCTTACTTTCATTTTGTCCTATTGGGTTTGTTTTTTTTTTTTTTTTGCACTTACAGGTTTCATTCTTTCACTTTTCACCTTATTTCGAATCTTCTAGTGCATCATTTGATTTGATTTGATTTGGTATTCAGTTTTTTTGGGCTCGGTTTGCAAGTGTGTTGGTAGTGATATGATTGATTCTTGTTAGCTTAATTTGTTTCGTTTTTTTTTTCTCATTTTTGCATGTTTATTTTTAGCTTTCTTCATGTGGGGCAAAAAAATATATGGAATCTTTCATTCTTGTGTGTAATTGTTTAATTTCAACTATGATAATTTCATTGTGTTTTTTTTTTATGTGTTGTTTACTGTTTGTAAATAATACTATGGGACACAATTATATTGTAATTGTTGATTTCATTTTTGGTCTTCGGCAAGGCAATTCCACTTTCCCAGTGAAGCTCTTGTTGGCTAAGCCAATCGAAGTCCGCCATCCTTGTGACTGGTTACGCCATTGGGTATGATTTAATTTCCACGTTAATGCTTCTCAATTTTACTTAAAAAAAGGAATATAAATGGTCCCTCAATGATTTATGTTACATGTCCTTGTTCTCAATTGTGTGCACTTGGGATGTATTTGTTGCAGTCGACAAACACTACAAATTTGACGCCTCTTCTCTTCATCTTCTTTATCATCGTAATCTCTTCATTATCACTGCTGCTATTTTTAGCATAATTTATTTGCTGCTGTTCTCAAGTTATCTGCTTCAACTACACCTTCTATGAAAAACAAAGAGAAGGTTCCGACAACAAAATAAGTGGAAATGGCATGCTCTCTGTTGGCTCAATTTTTTCTTCTTTCTTTGTTGTTCTTGGGCTAACTTTTTTTGTTGGTTCTTGTGTTCTTCTTGGTTGCAAATATGGTCCATCTTGTGCAGTTATGTTGGCTGTAGAAAAGTTTTAGTCTTTTGTCCACACCACACGAAAACTCTTACTAATTTCATATTAGAATAAGAGTTCTGTTAGGTTATGTTTGCCCGTCGAGTAAATTATTTGTACTCGTGACATTTTGAAATAAAATTAATAAATTGATTGATATATTTATTATGTTATTTTGAGTTTACTTTTATCCATAGGTCGATTTGATATTACAAATTGAGTGTTTAAGTTGTTAAACACAGAAAGATTCAATCTGTGATTCGATCTACAATTATCGTTCGCGATCAGTAAATAAATATGGATAATTTATTTTGATAAGATCGTCTCGATTTTATTAAAGTCTATCTTTGACTTTGGTAATAAAATTGAGAATACATTTAGAATGTATTGAACGGGACCACGTGAAATTAATTTGTGACATTGACCAGACAAATTTAATTTCACTTGACTATCGTACATGGGACCTTAATCCTGAGCGGATAATGAACTTCGGTTACTAGCTTGAAGTTCTTTGAGGTGTCAATGAGTGAGATCAAATTACTAATCAATATCTTGATACTATGAGAATTAGAGTGAACTAACGAGGAACATATATTCGTAATATGGAATCCGTCACCTTTAAGGTATGATCATGATCTCACTGGTTCTTCTAGTATACAGTTTAATCTGAGCTCAGTAGTTCGACATTGATTGTTGAATTCAATGATGTGATGTGATCACATCAAACTGTTAGATAGAAGATGAGAGTTGAAAATCTGTGAATATTCGAATAAGGGCATTTTGGTCATTTTACTTATTCTGAATATTCGAGTTGATTGACGGGGGTAACATGTAGGATTGATAAGTCAGAGGATATAATTATTGATTGTTGCTTCAGTAATTTCAATTAGAGTAAGAGTGCAGTCTTGTTCTTTTAGTGGAGTCAAAATTAATTTATTAGAGCTTGGTTTAATTGGGTCCGATCAAGTTCCCTCAATGGCTCCAATATATAGAACTAAATAGGTTTATTACCTATTTTGGGCTGTGCAGAAATGGGCCTGGGTTATGGTACTAGGGTTGGTAGGGTTTTAGAGTGTAAGTAGATTATAAATAGTCTCATAAGACTGTTTTTCTACACAACCTAAACAGATAGGCGGGATGCACACTAAAGTGTGAAGTGTGTGTTTTCTCCTAACAAAGAAAACCCTAATCCTAGTCTAACCTAGATCGTGAGAGGTGACCACACACCGGTATAGCCACTCTTGGAGAACACTGGGAGAGGTTTGAGGGTTTGAAGCTTTGGAAGATTAAAGAACACTGTTGATAGGAATTTCGTAAATCACGCTACAAGGGTAATTCTTTCAACATCTATATATTCTTGCAGTTTTATTTAATCCAGTTGAATGCACGAAATAAATCAAATCTTGTGGAGGGATGTTTGATCATCACAGAAAATTAATTTTTGTGATGTCCAGATCTCGGTTTCCTACAATTGGTATCAGAGCCAAGGTTTTAATTTTATTTCGTGTATTTAGGATTGAATAAAATTGTCTTTTGATGCATGTGTTAGTATGGAGCAGTGTTAGGGTTTATGTGATTTATTGTTGTTATTAGATTGATTGATTTTAATTGTGTTTTTGAACAATTTATGGCCTTAGAATTTTTGGTGAAAAATTGTATTGTGTTTTATCGAGTCTTGTAACAAAGGGGGTGGATTACGACTCCATGTTTCCCCTTTGATTTTAATTTATTGCAATATTGTATTAGAAATTATTTTTTTAATGTATTGCTGTAAATTAAAATATGAGGACCGATTTCACTGCTGCCCGAAAGTTGAAGACCTCTGCTCCAATTTCCAAGGGAGGACCGGACTTCATCTTCTTCATTTCGTGGAGGGCCTGGGCTGCAAATATCCATTTTTTGCTTGTTTTGTGAATATGTTCGATCCTCCCTCGCATGGCATCGCTTGTGGATGTTGTCCCTATTTTAGCAACCACCTTCAGTCACTCTATTGGCCAGAAAAGTGACCATCCCTACTGCGCGAAACAAGGGAAAAAAGAGGAAGTCGGTGCTGCTAAAACAGCGCTGACCGGCGCTGCTTATTCAACGCTGCGGCGCTGCTGAAGCAGCGCTGATCGGCGCAGCTGAATCCGGCGAGATGGCGGCACCGGTTTGCTGAATTTGGCGAGGGACAGTGGCGGATCCACACATGGTATTTGGGCCGGTTCACGCTCTATTGGGCCAGGTCACGCTGGAATTGGGCTGGACACTTAAAAATGAAAATTGAAGAATTGGGCCTGCTTGTAGCTCAATTAGACCTTTAATTTATTTGTAATTTTGTGTCTAGGTTTGGGCCATAAATTTGTTCTATTTATTTTATTATCGCTTTATTGCTTTAATTTAATTGTGATTAAATGTCATTCATATAACATGCCATATAGATCACATTACACCGCTCTAGGTACTATTATGTCATGCATTGTATAATAATATTTATTTTCTTTTCTAATTTTATTAGATTAGAAATATTAAATATTTTAATTAATAATTGGACAAATTGTAAAAGTTAAAATTGGTTAGAAATTATTAATTGAAAAATCCAAACAGTATAAAAATATTAAGTGGGTGAGGGTGCACTTTTTATGTGAACTCACGACCTCCCTTATTAGCCCGTTAGTAAGAATAAGTGTATGCCTCGTGCTAATTTTATTGGCCTCCCTATAGGAGGGCTGCACTGTTTCGGTTACTAGATTGGGTCCAATCGAGTGATAATTTTTTAATGTTAATTAATCGCGATTGCCCCATAGGTAACGTAATTAATTTAAAACTTAAAATTATCATTTATAGGGGTTGCACACTTAAATCAAAAACATCGTGGGGACTTCCTATAGAATATCCAAACGGTGTTATTGATGGCCTAAATACAGCGATACTAAATTAATATTGCATGAGATGCTAGATATATTGAATTTAGTGGGAGGGTCCCAGACTACCCGTAAATCACACTATCTTCTCCTATAGAGAGACGTGTTTAAGATTTTGGGGTTTTAGGTATTCGCCATATAGAAGTAGTTTTTGGGTCTACTCGTGCATTTTATGCATCATATACGAAATCATTATTTTATATGTAGCTCATTTCAATTTTTAATTTTATTTCAGAAAAATGTCGAGCAATTCATTGTCTATGATTTTGACCAAAAACCAACTAGTATGAGAGAATTATATTGATTGGAAACGTAATTTGATGATTGTCCTCACTGCTGAGAAGCATAAGTTCGTGCTAACTGAACCTCGTCCTGATGAATTTACCGAGCAGTCCACGGTTGCTCAGAAGGCTGCATATGAGAAGTGGATCCAATCTAATGAGATGGCATGCTGTTACATTTTGGGATCTATCTCAAATGTGTTGCAGCAGAAACATCAGAATATGGAAACTGCTACTCAGATTATGGACAGTCTTCAAGAAATGTTTGAGCACCAGGGACGTCAGGCCCGTCAGGCTGCCATTAGGACTATAATAAACATGCGCATGAAACCAAGCACGCCCGTGAGAGATCATATGCTTGCATTGATTGCTCAGTTTAACGTGGCTGAGGTTTTAGGGGCTGAAATCAAATCGGAGACTCAGGTTGACATGGCTTTAGAAACTCTCCCTGAGATGTTCTCTCAGTTCAAAGTTAATTATAACATGAACAAGCTGAGCATGTCCCTGACTGAGCTGATGAAGGAGCTCCAAAATGCTGAAACTATTCTTAAGACCAAAAGTGGTGATGCCTTTGCTGTTTTTCCTGCTGGATCATCGTCTTCCAAGCCGAAAGGCAAAGGAGGCAATAAGAGTAAGAAATCCAACACGAAAAACCCACAGAAGCAGGTTAAAAAGGCAAAGCCAGATGATAAGCTTAAAGAAAAGTGTTTTCATTGTGGACAGAAGGGTCATTGGAAGAGGAACTGCCAGGAATACTTAGCTTCCAAAAAGCCAGGTAATGGTGAGTTATCTTTTATTGAGTCATGTTTGGTGGTTGATTCTACTGATTCCTGGACTGTAGATTCTGGAGCCACTAATCATGTTTGCAATTGTTTGCAGGGGTTCTAGGTAACCAGAAAACTCAATGAAGGGGAACTGACTCTCAAAGTTGGCACAGGAGCAGTGGTGTCTACAAGAGCTATTGGAAATGCTTATCTTTATTTTAGAAATAAAAGACATTTGATTTTAAAGAATTGTTATTATGTTCTAGATATTACCCGAAATTTGATTTCGGTTGCTTTGTTATTTAGACAAGGATATTTTGTCCAGTTTTCACCTTTTTCGGTGGATATTACTCTAAATAAAGCCCTTATCTGTAGGGGACATTTGAATGATGATTTATATGTTTTAAAACCTCTTGATAGCTCATTGCACCACACTGAATCTAATAAACGCATTAAATTGTCTCCTACTAATGAGACTTACTTGTGGCACTTGAGACTTGGCCATATTAACCTTAATAGGATCCAAAGACTCGTGAGGGATGGTCCTTTAAGTGACTTAAAGATGGAGTCCCTACCAGTTTGCGAATCCTGTTTGGAAGGAAAAATGACTAAGAGGTCCTTTACATCAAAAGGACATAGGGCCAAAGAAGTTTTGGAATTAGTACACTATGATGTATGTGGGCCAATTAGTGTCCAAGCTAGAGGTAGGTATGAGTACTTCATCACTTTTACTGATGACTACTCAAGATATGGTTATGTTTACCTAATGGCTCGCAAATCTGAAGCTTTTGAAAAGTTCAAAGAATTCAGGACTGAAGCGGAAAAGCAATTAGGTAAGAGCATTAAAATACTTCGATCTGATCGAGGTGGAGAGTATCTATCCCACGACTTTAGAACATATATGTCAGATAATGGGATTTTATCCCAACTGAGTGCACCGGGAACACCCCAACATAATGGTATCTCAGAGAGGAGAAACAGGACCTTGTTGGACATGGTCAGATCAATGCTTGGCTTCTCAACACTTACTACATCCTTTTGGGGATATGCAATACAAACTGCAATATACTTATTGAATGTAGTTCCATCTAAGTCTGTCCCTAAGACACCCCTGGAATTGTGGAATGGGCGTAAGCCTAATCTAAGACATATCAGGATAGGGGATGTCCAGCACATGTGCTTAAGGGAAAGGCGGATAAGATGGAATCAATATCAGAGTTATGCATTTTTGTAGGATATCTTAAGGGAATAAGAGGATATTACTTCTATAGTCCTCATGACAAGAAGGTTTTTGTAAGCACAAATGCAACCTTCTTAGAGGATAGATATATAGAAGAACGTGAATCTAAGAGTAAGGTTCTTTTGGAAGAAATGAAGGGAAACGTTCCCAGCTCATCCACTCCAGAGATCCGCACTGAACCTACTCAATATGAATTCACGCCTCTACCATTGATGATACCTCGATGCAGTTGGAGAGAAATGGAGGTTCCACCTACCATACCTACTGGTCCAGAGGCACCTGATATGTCAGGGAATCAAGTCCCTTCTGTTCAGTCACCACTTGAGACTGAACCTGTAGCCGAAGGACATGGTGGAGGAGAAACAACAGTAGAACAATCACAAATTCCAATCAATCAGGAACTTCCACAGCTTAGGCGTAGTGAGAGAGTCATTCGACTACCCTCTAGGTACTTGCTATATGGAGAGTCTTTTGAGGCAGTCTCCACCGAGCAAGAAGAGGATCCCACTTCGTTTAAGAAAGCTATGGATGATGTAGACGCTGACCATTGGAAAAGTGCCATGGATTCAGAAATGAAATCTATGTACACTAACTCATTCTGGGAACTTGTAGATGTACCAAATGGGGTAAAACCTGTAGGGTGCAAATGGATCTACAAGAGGAAGAGGGGCGTAGACGGAAAGGTAGAAACCTTTAAAGCTAGACTGGTTGCTAAGGGTTTTACCCAAAGAGAAGGTATCGATTACGATGAAACCTTTTCTCCCGTGGCCATGCTTAAGTCTATAAGAATCCTCTTATCCATTGCAGCTCATTTTGATTATGAGGTGTGGCAAATGGATGTCAAGACAGCGTTCCTTAATGGAAGTCTTGATGAGAGCATCTATATGATGCAACCAGACGGTTTTATCCAAAATGGTCAAGAGCATAAAGTATGCAAACTGAATAGGTCCATATATGGACTTAAACAGGCGTCTAGGTCCTGTAACATCAAATTCGATCAAACTATCAAGACTTATGAGTTTGATCAAAATCTTGATGAACCTTGTGTTTATAAGAGGATTAAAGACAACAAGGTAATTTTTCTCATACTTTATGTTGATGATATCCTACTCATTGGGAATGGCGTAGGAGCATTGACTTCAGTTAAGCACTGGTTGGCACAACAGTTTGATATAAAGGACTTGGGAGAAGCTAATTATGTTCTAGGTATTCAGATCCTTCGGGATAGAAAGAACAGAAGAATCGCTCTATCCCAAGCTTCATATATTGATAAAATATTGGTGAGATTTGCAATGCAAAATTCCAAGAAAGGTCAAATGCCTTTTAGACATGGAATTCACTTATCACGGAAGCACTGTCCTAAGACTCCTAGTGAGGTGGAATACATTAAATAGGTTCCTTATGCCTCGACTGTAGGAAGTCTTATGTATGCTCTGCTATGCACTCGACCAGATTTTTGCTACGCTGTTGGGATTGTCAGTAGATATCAGTCAAATCTAGGACCGGAGCACTGGACTGCTGTTAAGCATATTCTCAAGTATCTTCGCAGAACAAGAGATTATATGCTGGTCTATTCAGCTCCAGATTTAGTGCCTACGGGTTATACTGATTCTAATTTTCAGGCTGATAGGGACTCTCGCAAGTCCACATCAAGGTCTGTGTTCACATTGGGTGGCGGTGCCGTTGTTTGGAAGAGCATCAAGCAGTCTTGTATTGCTAATTCCACCATGGAGGCAGAATATGTGGCAGCTTGTGAAGCAGCCAAAGAAGCGGTATGGCTAAGGAAGTTTTTGCTAGACCTTGAGGTGGTTCCTTCTGCATCACAAGCCATCACTCTATACTGTGATAATAGTGGAGCGGTGGCAAATGCAAAAGAGCCCAGAAGCCATCAACGTGGGAAACACATTGAACGAAAATACCACCTGGTTAGAGATATCGTTCAACGAGGAGATGCTACAGTGTGCAAGATTGCATCTGCATAAAATCTTGCTGACCCCTTTACCAAAAGCTTACCAGCTAAGAGTTTTGAGGGACATATTGAAAATATGGGTGTACTTAACATGTCTCATTTACTCTAGGGCAAGTGGGAGATTTGTTAGGTTATGTTTACCCGTCGAGTAAATTATTTGTACTCGTGACATTTTGAAATAAAATTAATAAATTGATTGATATATTTATTATGTTATTTTGAGTTTACTTTTATCCATAGGTCGATTTGATATTACAAATTGAGTGTTTAAGTTGTTAAACACAGAAAGATTCAATCTGTGATTTGATCTACAATTATCGTTCGTGATCAGTAAATAAATATGGATAATTTATTTTGATAAGATCGTCTCGATTTTATTAAAGTCTATCTTTGACTTTGGTAATAAAATTGAGAATACATTTAGAATGTATTGAACGGGGCCACGTGAACTTAATTTGTGACATTGCCAGACAAATTTAATTTCACTTGACTATCGTACATGGGACCTTAATCTTGAGCGGATAATGAACTTCGGTTACTAGCTTGAAGTTCTTTGAGGTGTCAATGAGTGAGATCAAATTACTGATCAATATCTCGATACTTTGAGAATTAGAGTGAACTAACGAGGAACATATATTCGTAATATGGAATCCGTCACCTTTAAGGTATGATCATGATCTCACTGGTTCTTCTAGTATACAGTTTAATCTGAGCTCAGTAGTCGACATTGATTGTTGAATTCAATGATGTGATGTGATCACATCAAACTGTTAGATAGAAGATGAGAGTTGAGAATCTGTGAATATTCGAATAAGGGTATTTTGGTTATTTTACTTATTCTAAATATTCGAGTTGATCGACGGGGGTAACATGTAGGATCGATAAGTCAGAGGATATAATTATTGATTGTAGCTTCAGTAATTTCAATTAGAATAAGAGTGCAGTCTTGTTCTTTTAGTGGAATAGAACTTGATTAATAAATTATTTTGACTGATCAAAAGTTGACCGAGTCAAAATTAATTTATTAGAGCTTAGTTTAATTGGGTCCGATCAAGTCCCCTCAATGGCTCCAATATATAGAGCTAAATAGGCTTATTACCTATTTTGGGCTGTGCAGAAATGGGCCTGGGTTATGGTACTAGGGTTGGTAGGTTTTAGAGTGTAAGTAGATTATAAATAGTCTCATAAGACTGTTTTTCTACACAACCTAAACAGATAGGCGGGACACACACTAAAGTGTGAAGTGTGTGTTTTCTCATAACAAAGAAAATCCTAATCCTAGTATAACCTAGATCGTGAGAGGTGACCACACACCGGTATAGCCATTCTTGGAGAACACTGGAGAAGGCTTGAGGGTTTGAAGCTTTGGAAGATTAAAGAACACTGTTGATAGAAATTTCGTAAAACACGCTACAAGGGTAATTCTTTCAACATCTATATGTTCTTGCAGTTTTATTTAATCCAGTTGAATGCACGAAATAAATCAAATCTTGTGGAGGGATGTTTGATCATCACAGAAAATTAATTTTTGTGATGTCCAGATCCCGGTTTCCTACAAGTTTCACTCGTACAGTTCTCACAATATATTATCCTCTTTTGTAATAGGGCAACCACATTACGAATATCAAGAACCATTTGTATATACACATGAATCATGTTGGACTACTTCTCTGTTATTTGAATCCCCATTTTCCTAATTGTTTTTTCAACTCAATTGTTCATTAGTACATACGTGTTGGATTATTTCTCCGTTACTTAGCGCACACAAGTTGTAGTTATTTACACTTCATTCAATCGACCTAATAACAATTGGAAATCTAACGACATCTACAAAACGTGCAATGCACGTGCCAAAACTAGTATATATACAATTGTGACTCTGTCTAAACAGTTGTTGAATTTGAGAAGAAATAGATTACATGACATAATATTATACGCGTGGCAAGTGGAATAATTTTTTTGAAACTTCAATGCTCAACCATATCACGAGTCTTACAGTTTTGACTTGTGGATCATCAATCTTATAATATGGTATCGTTAAAAAAATAGAAATTCGTTGAAACAATTTATACAAAAAATAAAATAAAAATAATTTTTTCCTCACCTGACCTTAAATTGCAATTTCACGTCGGGTGTTGGAAAAAAGGAGGGAAATAGTGAACTAAAACGAAATAATTAAAATTGTTAAATGTGCAAAAATAGACCATATTTATAATATGTACAGTACAAAGATGGTAATATGTATATCAGTACCAAAAACAAGAAGCTTATTGGTTGGAATTTACTTTGATTTTATTAATAAACTTTTAATCTATTTGGGATTCCTAATTAATTGCAAATACATGTAAAACATCCATATATAAAACTAGAAGTCTATTGTTTGGAATTTACTTTTGATTCTATTAATATACTTTTAATCCACTTAGGATTCCTAACTAATATACAAATACGTGTAAAACTTCGTATATATATATATCAACCCCATAACGTTGATTCAGTACTCCCTCACTATAATTCTCCATCTCTCTCCTCTTATAAATCCTTTCCATCCCAATTTCCACACATTATTCCTCACTACATTCATCAATGTCGAACTTCGACTTTGAGACTCATTGTTCTGAGTTAAGCGCGAAAAGAAAGCGCAAACTAACAGATGATGAATACGCAGCACTTACTCTCATGATGCTCTCTTGCGACCGTCGGAGTTCCAACACTAATCCAACCTCCAATCCTCCCAACGCTCAAAACATAGAAGACAAGATTAATCCCGCCACTGCAGTCACAGCCATTATTGAAAGAATCTCCCCTTTAGCCTCCAGCGATGACAATATTTCCACCGCCACAATCGCTACCACCAGTAAAAGAACCGCTGCTTTAGCGTCCAGCGATGACAAGAAACCAATGGAACCCTTTTCTCCTACTATTACTGCTTCTCCACTGAACCAGAATGTATCGCACACTTGTAATGCATGCGGCAGGTCTTTTTCCACTGGCAAGGCTTTGGGTGGGCACAAAACCAGCCACCTTAAACGACTGCCGAACCCTAGCGGTAGGATTCACCAATGTTTCATCTGCAACAAGATTTTTCCCACCGGTCAGGCTTTGGGTGGCCACATGCGGCAGCACTAAGAAGGTGTGATTGGCGGCGCCAAGAAAATCATCGTGACTACTTCCGAGAGCGGTGCCTCCACACATGCTTTGGAAGGCCACATGCCGTGCCACCATGACAGCGTGATTGGCCGCGGCAATTCTTCGACTTGAACCTGCCTGCCGCACCGGTGATTGACGTTCAGGTTCTTGGTGAACAGAATGTAGAAATTCGTATTCCTTGCAAGAAACAGTGTTTGGATGAATGAATTATATTATAGAAAATTGATCCAGAATTTTTTATATTTTCTTTAGAAAAATATTCTTGGGGATCAATTATTGTATTCATTTAATCAAATAAAAATTAAGATATTTCATAATTTGATTTTTATTTATGCTTTTGATCTATATATTTTGAGATCCTTTTTATTGTTGAATTGTTCTTTTATTGTTTGGAATTGTTAATTTGTTAATGCTATTTAATTGTAGTTTCTGGGTGTTAATTTGAGACAATTATGAATATATAGTAGTTTAGTAAGTATAGTACTCAAAATATTGAAAATATGGGTACCCTTTAAATTTTCTAATCAATTGATGTCATTTAATTATAACGTACACGAGTGTTTAACACTAATTGAGCTACGTAGCATTACTCAATTAGATATTTTTGCATGCATAGTTTTATTTAGACAGTTTTACATTGACTATAAATTTTTAATCTCAATGCATGTTTGGAGATAATAAGCTCAATTGAAATTTATTTTTTCTTCGTCAATACAGTCCAAATAGCATTCCAACATTTGAGATTCAGTGCACGTTTGGTGTTGATTATAAATTCGTTTATTTGACTAAAATAGTTTATTTGACCAATAATGGTCAAAAATATCATGGTACAAGGCAAAAATTTTGGTCAAATAAACTGTTTTTGGTCAAATAAATCATTTTGGTCAAATAAACTAGTTTATAATCCACACCAAACGGGCTCTCAATTGGTGTAAATGTTTGGTTTCTCTGAGACATATTCACCATGTTAAAATATTTTCTGAATTTTCAAATCTGAAATTTCGCGATGGGTCACAATACCTAAAGAATATGGGTATCAATATCCTCCTTGAACAAAATCTGTTTGAAATTTTTCTAAATTCAAAAAGCAAGAATCCTGCATTAGTTTCTTTAACATGTTAGCGTTTAAAAATGATGAATCGAATTTTTTGAAAATGATGAATTTGAATCCCCCTATATTTTCTGAAGAGAAAGATCCAATCAAAAGTGATATGTGCATCTTCCATGCTACGGAAAAGTGCTAGATATTGGTAGGACACGTTGACAAGTATGGAAGAGACAACGAGCATGACTTAGGAAATGTTCAGCGAAATATTTAGAAACAAATATTTCTCGAGTTCTATTAGAATCTAAAAGCTAAACTAATTTATCTACAACAAGTTCACAACTGACTTTCCTTCACATCCAACGGTTAAGATTAAGATCCAACGGTTCATTCGTGAATAATTACCATCTGAATAGTGACGAAATTTGGTGAGATGTTTATTTGTTGGTTTTGAGTAGTATTCCAAGAATATTTATTCTTGAAATAAGTGTGGTTAGATTAATTGTTATTGTTAATTTTTTGAGGAGTTCCGTCTTTGATAGACGAGGATTCACTACAAGAAATTTCACTTTTAACGATGCAATTTTTTGTCGTAGAAAATCATCTTTAGGTAGTTTTGTCGAAAATATGTCGTCGAGAGACTTTACAAGATCAAAATTTTCATTGTTAAAAGTGAAATTTCTTGTAGTGATTCTTTGTGTGCCAAGAGTTGTTTAGTTCTTGATGATTTGGTATGCCTCTAGTGTTATCTAGAGAAGAACGTTGTACCCATTATTGTTGATTACAGTGGACGATTATTTGGAGTTGGGTTGTGGATGTAGTTACATTGCCAAACCACGTTAAATATTGTGTCCTTAATTTTGCACATTAATTTTTGGTTATTGCTCTATTTGATTAATCCATTTTAGGTTTACACGAGAGTGGAGAATTAATTATATTCCGTTGCATGATTTGTCTAATTTCGATAAAAATTTGATTATTACATTGTTTCTAATTAATATAAAAAATTGTCACCCTACGGCCCTACCCCTAAAGGCCTACTTGGGAGTTTTAGGATATCGGTTATGTAGGTTTTTTAATGTATCAACTTTGAGCATAGCTTTGGACTAGTTTTTCTTATTTTACTCATTATTTACTTTCATTAAAGTTTATTTGAAAAAAAAACTCATATTTGAGTCATGATATATGAAAAATATAAATTCGACTACAAAAAATTCCAAAAATAATTTAATAGCATATAAAAACTTGTTGTTTGAGGAGAAGAGGGAAAATGTACTTTTGGAGTTTGAGGATGAAAAACGTATGTATTTTAAGTTTAGAGTAAATTTGAAAATAGCTAATTTAGAAAGGGTAAATTTGAAGAAAAATTCTTGATAAATGGCCAAACGATTTGAGAGAAATACACTTCAAATAACAGTACACTAGTTTTGGGTAGTTGCTCTAAAAAACTATCAAGCACCGATTTTTTCAACCTCTTCTAAACAGTGCCATCCAAATTCGATCAAACCAGATTAAATAAAAAAAAATTAAACAGCCTAAATATGCAGTCAAGGGCTATGCAATTGTGAAAGAAATAGTTACAATCCAAAAAGATAAAAAGCAAAAAACAAAATTTGTTTCTTTGTTAACATATTATGTGGCATCTAAACATAGAGAGAGCATGCTTATTGGAACTTAGTAAAAGCTCGTTAAAAGGTATCAAAATTATTACTTCGTACTTGTTATTTTGTTGATGGTATTCATGGAGATTTGATTTGAAGTTTATATACTAGGTGACTATGTGTGAGTAACGATCTTTTATCTATGGTGAACAGGAGATTATTTGCCCATTGTATGTGGACATATATATTTGTGTAAAAATGTGTTCACACACAGTTGTGTATTGTATGAGCTGATGTGGCATTCTCACATCATTCACATTATCAATGGGCAAATAATCTTCTATCCACTATGAATAGGAGATCATTACTCGACTATGTCATATACAATAAGTAATATTAATTAAACATTTGTTGAATTTGGGAAGAAATAAATTACATGACCTTATATTATACGCTTGGCAAAAGTGTAATATTTCTTTTGAAATTTAGAGTTTGTTCGGTTTGAGTTTTGAGCAAAAAAATAAGTTCTTTTAGTTTGACAATTTTGACTTTTCAAAGTTGTTAAAGAAAAAATGACTATATTGTCCTTGTTATTTTGAAATAAAATAGTGTTAATTAAGGATAAAATAATCATTTCACATTTATAAAATTTTGAAAAGTCCAAAATGTCAAATCCAAAATAACTCTTTTTTTTTGTTGCGAAAACTCGAGCAGAACAAGCTCTTAAATGCTCAACAATATCACTTTTGAATCCTTCAATTTATATATTTTTGAATTGTGGATCCTCAATCTTTTAATATGGTAGCACCCATATCTTTAATAGAGATTTTTATTTACTTATCCACTCAGTATGTATTCTTAATTAATTGCAAATATCTGTAAAAACTTCATCTATATAAATCCCCTAATGTTCATCTAGTACTCCTTCACTAAAATTCTGCATCTCTCTCTCTCCCCTTTCAAATCCGTTCCTTTCCAAATTCCACACAGTTTTTCACACATAACACACAGTGAAAGCATTAAATTCAGCTATGTATGGGCTTCGAAACTTCGACTTTGAGACTCATTGTTCTGAGTTAAGCGCTAAAAAAAAACGCAAACTAACAGATGAAGAATATGCAGCACTTACTCTCATGATGCTCTCTCGCGACCATCAGAGTTCCTATACTGGTCCCACCACTAGTCCCCCCACCGCTCAAAACATAGAAGACAAGATTAATCCCGATGTCGTAGTCGATACCACTAGTGAAAGAATCGCCGCTTTAACCTTGAGAGATGACAGGAATTCTACCGCCGCAATCGCTGCTTTAGCCTCCAGCGATGACAAGAATGCCACTGCCCTAGTCGCTACCACTAGTGAAAGAACTGCGACTGTAGCGTCCAGCGATGACAAGAAACCAATGGAAACCTTTAGTCTGGCCAAGAATGTATCGTACCAAGAACTTGGAGGCCACATGCCGCGGCATTATGACGGTGTGATTTTCAGCGGCAAGAAAAGCAGCGTGATCACTTCCGAGAGCGCTTTGGAAGGCCACATGCCGAGTCACCATCACAGCGTGATTGGCCGCGACAAGAAGGGCAGCGCCTCCAGCTACTGCAACAGCAATGGGGGCACCCTCCACGACTTCGACTTGAACCTGCCTGCCGCACCGGAGATAGACGTTCAGGTTCTTGGCGGCCAAATGCCGCGGCATTCTGACGGTGTGATTGGCAGCGGCAAGAAAAGCATCGTGATCCCTTCCGAGAGCGCTTTGGGAGACCACATGCCGAGCCACCATGACAGCGTGATTAGCTGCGACAAGAAGGGCAGCGCCTCCAGCCACTGCAACAGAAATGTGGGCACCCCCCACGACTTCGACTTGAACCTGCCTGCCGCGCCGGAGATTGACGATCAGGAATCAGGTTCTTGGTGAACAGAATGTAGAAAATCATATTTCATGCAAGAAACAGCGTTTGGATGAATGAATTGTTTTACAGAAAATTGATCCAGAACTTTATGTATTTTCTTTACAAAAATATTATTGTATTCACTCAAATCAAACAAAATTTTAGATAAATACAACACACAGTTTATATTTCTAATTAGATTTTTATTTAATTTATGCTTTTTATCTATTTATTTTGGGATCGTTTCTATTGTTAATTTGTTATGCTATTTAATTGTAGTTTCTTGATATTAATTTGAGACGATTTAAATATATAATATTTAGTAAATATAGTATTTTATGTAAATACTCAAAACATCGAAAATTTGAATTTCATTTAAATTTTCTAATCAATTGATGTCACTTAATTAAGATTAACTTTAATTGTACAAGATAGCATTACCCAGTTAGATATCTTTGCATGCATGGTTTCGTTTATAGAGTTTTACATTAACCAGAAATTTTAATCTTAGTGCATGTTTTGAAGATAATGAGCATAAAATTTTCAAGTATTCATGTTATTGTGCATTAAATTTCACTTAGAAGTCTTCACCGTGTTAAAATATGGTTATGTCATGCAGGGGCGGATCTAGGGTTGAAGTTCAGTTAGTACGGACATTGGCCGATGCTTAATATAAAAATATTTTTAATAAATACGTAACTTATCAAACAACAAGAAAATCATATAATAGTGAAATATAATTCGATACAAGCCGTAATAATGCTAAAAATTGTTTAGTACAACTCCAATTTCAATTTGTGAGACTAGATAACTGCATTCTCCAAGGTCGCATAGTCTTAAACCATTTCAAGATCGCCTCATTCTCTATTTCTTTGAATATCCCCCAATTTGAATTGCAGACTAACACATTCAATAAAAAAAAGAATTGCAGGCTAACAAACTGATGGTGTAGAGGACCTAGCTTTGGTTTATCTGGACGCCATGGATTGTAATCGTGATTTTTTAAAGAAACAGGCATAGATTTCACATACAGACTCATAATTTCTATTATAATATGTTTTCGAGATCATCTCGATGAGATTTGAAATTTAAATTGAAGTTCAGTGGCGTAGAGCAGGTTTAAGATTTGCACCGCCTATGCTATTGACGTTTAGAAATTGACACGTTATGCACTAACGTGGCATGCTACTATGATTTCGCCTCCAATACCACGTAAGAAAAAACTTAAAATAAAGTCAAATATATGACAAATAAAAAAAAAAAAAAAAAAAAGAGCAAAAGCTCTAATAAATAATTTCTATATTCTTGAATTATGAACATTCCTTTCCTAAATTATGCAATTATTATATTAAAAAAATAATAAAACTTTACTTAAACATTTATTCATGTAATTACTTTATTTTTTAATTTATCAAATTGAGCACCACAAATAAGATTTTGAATTAAAAATAAACATTATATCTCTCTCTCACATTTTCAACCAATAAGTTTTAAATATATAATACATATACATACACATCTCTCTCTCTCTCTCACACTGACACACACACACATATACATATACATACACCTCTCTCTCTCTCTCCAATTGACACACACACATATACATATATAAGGAATTGATCTAACTCCCACAGTGGGGAGTTTTTACAACTCCCACTGGACACGTGTCCAGTGAGGGTTGACCAATGCAAAAGTGCTTGACAAAAAAGTCAAGCACTTGTCCAACCCCTACTAGACACGTGTCCAGTGAGAGTTGTAAAAACTCTTTACTGTGGGAGTTAGATCAATTCCTACATATACATACACCTCTCTCTCTCTCTCTCTCTCTCTCTCTCTCTCACACACACACACACGTTTCAACCTTTTATATATACATATACATAATACATACACACAAAATGCACACACACAGTGCTATTCTTCTTCTCCGACTTCATTTATCGGCTTTCCAGCGAGCCTTCTTTACTATTTTTTCGCGAAATTCCAACTAGGGCGGACGCGGGGTCTGGCCATGTGATGGATCTACCTCTGATGTCATGGGGTTGGAATTTAAAAATATAAATTGCGTGGAATTGAGTTTTGCGCATGTTTTATTTTTATTTTGTATAAATGAATGTGCAAGATTGAATTGATTTAACACTAAAGTTATTAGTTCGAAAACGTTATATATTAAGAGCAACAAAAGTCCACACACCGCCTTAAGTTGTGGACCATAAAATATCTAGGATGGATGCGTTAATTCAATCATTGGTGTCAAATGTTAGGTAGAAATTAAATTAATCTCAAATGAATATGTTAATATATTAGCTAAGAGTATGTTTATCTATATTTAAAGAGTAATTAGTATTTTAAAGAGTTTCTATAAATTTAAAAAACATTTTTTTTATATATTCCAGTAACTCTTTATCTCCATACTCTTCATTTTACTTTTTCTAATAAGTATTTAATATATTTCCCTCTATTTTTTTTTCTATGCTTCCCTCCTAATTTGTATATACTATTTAATTAAAGTCAATATATCAAATACTAAAAATTGAAATTGTTTCAATGCATTTAATTATAGAGAATATGTTTTGCTCTCCAAATTTGGAGAGCCGAACCGACTTTCTAAATTAAAATGTTAAATTGGAGACTCCATTGGAACAAAATTTTAAGAGTTAACTCTTTAAATTAAATAGCATTATATGTTTAAAGAGATTGTTAAAGACGTTATAAGAACATTTATTATTGTCATAAATTAACTAATTTGCTAACTTTACCCAGTTGCGTGGCATTTTATTAATTTGATTAGCCCCACTTCTTGACTCGCATTCTCCAATTGCCAACAAATACTCAATTTCTTTTCTTTGTGCACTTTGCAACTTATTAATACTCTTAAGAGAAGACGTAATAATATAAACAATATAGGTGCACAAAGAAATGCCAAACCGCAAACTGAATCGAATCCGTTGGTTTTAAACCATTGGTTCGTTCGGTTTCAAAACCTACGTTTCAATGTTTAAAAATCCTCTTAAATCGAATCAAACTGTTTTAAAATTTTTATAATTAAAAATAAATTAATTTTACTTACTTATACATTTACAAAACGAGTAAAGTACAATGCAATACCAAATTTATTGGATTGACTTATTTAATTTTTGTCAAACTATTAGACTACTGGCCCTAATCTACAAATTCATTATTGGGCTCAGTTGTCTACTAAGAGGCTATTTGGTAGAGTTTATAAACTAATTTATTTGACCAAAAAATTGTCTTACTAGCCTGACATTTTTTAGTATTCTTGGTCAAATAAATAATTTTAATCAAATAAACTAGTTTATAAACTTTGTCAAACGGGCTCTAATTTCTATCAATCTCCTTCAATTTCCATTTTCTTCTATGATAAATATTAATGTAATGTAACAATTTGGACATATATGTAATTTAACATTTATGTTTTAGAAGTTCTCGTTTAAGCTTGTACTGAGAATTTTAAACTAATTTACATATGTTTTAACTTGTTTTAAATGTGTTATTATTATGTCGATAAGTACACCATGGTTTAAAATAGAACCGCACTGGAAAAATGGTTTGGTTTGGTTTTGTTCGGAAAATGAATGGTTTCGTTTGCAATTTTTTAAAAATGTTCTAAATGGTTTGGTTTAAAAATAGGACAAAAACCATTCGAACCGAACCGTGTTAATACCTAATTAACAACATTGTCCAAATGAAAAAAAAATTAAATATCACAAACATCCTTGGAAACCAATTTAAGTTGGAATCGATAGACAAAACAATGGACATAATTGCACATGGATAATCTCTGAAAAATAATGCCTGGAGTCCATTCCAAGCACCTCTCATATTACTAGCAACATCATACCATTGGCCTCTCATTTTTGAACTTGAAGGTTGTGACGAACAAGAACATCATATATTTAGTTTTTTAGATTCAAAGTAGTGTCACTAACGCTTTTGATTGCAAAAAAAAAAAAAAAAAATGTTCTTTCAAAATTTCATCAATGTTCAAAAACCTCAAGATAATGGCAATTTGGTCTTGTTTAGATTGATCTTGTGCTTCATCAACAAGAATACAAAACTTTGTAAACTTTCTCAAGAATTACCTGTCGTACTTTATTAGTCATAATATTCAAAATCTCTTTTTAAATTTCAAAAAGTATGTGGCATTTCTTTTAGCATTACTTAGTACAACTTGTCCAATATCAGTATTCATTCTTCCAAAAGCATCCACCATTTCAAGAAATTTTTCATGGTTCAATGAAAACGAAGATTCAGTATGAACCCTAAATGCACAACCTTGAAGTACTATCCACCGAACACTAATAATTTTAGATGCAAACGATTTTTCTAAACTTTTTCACTTGATACGACATATATCACATTGTCAATATGTTAAGACGGTCTCATTAAATCTCCAACTCTTCTCATACACATATTATGATGTGAAATATGAGTAAGAAATGTACATTTATTTTCTTGGCTAACTCTCTTCCAACTGTTAAATCCAACAATAACTAATGACGAAATATTGGGTGGAGTACTATTAATTAGAAAAAGAAAGCAATAAAAATAATCTGATTTATCTGTTGAAGGCGAATATTCCAATCAATGAAATTGATTGAACGTAGCAATATTCCTGAAACTCACGTTTCTACTTTCCACATTGTTTACCTAGATACTCCAAAAGTTTTGGTAAATAAGACCCAGCTTTTAGATAGGCGCGTCTATTTGATCTCGTTCATTAACTGGATGTTTGCATGTTTGCTTTTTTTTTTTTTCCTGGATCTCATTCTATAGAAGCAGATGGTTCTAAATCAAGATTGGATGTTGACGGGTGTTCGATTTCAAGAGATGAAATTGGAAGAATGGGCACAATAAGAATTGAAGTACCATCAGATGGATCTTTTTTTTTTTAAATAAAGATAACAACATTTTTCATTTCTTGGCAGAAGGTTGATATTATTCTACTTTAAAATCTAGAAGTACAAAAAAGAAAAAAATTCAATATCCCAAAAGTCTAAAAATAATCCACCACAACAATACAAATACTTAGCTAACAATTCAACAATATTCTAACCAGTTAACTATTCAACAAATCATAATTCAACACCAAAATCCAATAAATCGCAATTCAACCCATACTCCATTAGAAACGCAATTGAAGGTGGGAAAAACCAAGTGAAGTAACTCTTCTATGTAGCTTGTTGCGGCGTCAAATTATGTGACTTGGATCAAGCAAGCCTAAAATTGGAACAACAACAACAACAACAAATGCAAGCGGTCCAGAATTTCGCAAACCAAATGTAACTAATAAATATATATATATATACTATATATTCTGAAGAGTCAAAAAGGAACTATATCAAATGGAACTATGGAAGAAATCAAGAAAGTATTGATCTGAATTTAATTTCTCTCCCATTTCTTTCAAATTTATCACCACCGTAGGAAGTTTCACCTCTACTTACCCAAATAAAATATTTACGTCTGTCTTTACCTTCTCCAAATTTTTTTTCAATTTCATCAATTCTCTCCTTCCCAATTCTCTTTCAACCATTCTTTTTTCAAGTCTTTCCTTCTTAACCTTGTTCTTCTTATCAATCTCCATTTATTTTTTTACGGTCGAATTCTACTGATATGCACTATACTAGTATATATTATTTCTCACAAATATAGATATACTATTTTATGCTGACTGTTTATATGAAGAAATCAAATGGAACTATGGAAGAATTTATATATACTCTCTCTCTCTCTCTCTCTCTCTCTCTCTCTATATATATATATATATATATATATGAATTTTATGTTGGAAATTAGTTTAAGAATTCGAGAAATTGACTAAGTGTTTAAAACAACTAAAGTGACTTCGTGTCAACTTCGGCCAAAATATTCAGACCCGACCCAATCCGTTTAGGCAAACTAGTTTGCCACTTCGTCGCTTCGGGACGTCAAAATGGAGATCGACCTACCCGGTCAGGTCGCGGAGATCGCATGTTTATCCTATGATCGCAACTTGCTGAATTTTTAAGCAGAATATTTTCTGCTCCTACCATACGATCGCATAGTTAGCCTTGATTAAATTTTGTCTTCAAAAATGTATCTTGCGATCGCAGCATATTAGCACCATGCGATCGCATGGGTCTAAGCGCGAACATCCATGTCCTTTTGAAGTGTTGCACGATTTGGCTCCACACCACTTCGTTCCCAACTCTTCATCTTCTATAAAAATGACCCTATGGACGTCCTATTATATACAGAAATGAAATATGCAATCATAACTTTATTCTATATTCTTCTTCTTAACCAAAATTCTTGCATTTGTTGCATAAATTCTGGTTTTCATTCTTTCATATTCATTTTGGAGTACAAAACTATTTCTGTTTCTTTGTGCTTATATTTTGAAGTGCTACAAATACAAGTAGAAGTCGTTGTATCTTGGGAGTTGATTGCCATAAACTGTAAGCACCGTTGCGGGGCAAAATCGACTTAAGGACAAAGTGTTCAACACTTGCCTCGACTTTATATTTCCTCCTTGCTGTTATTCCTATTCTATATGTTGGCGTCACTTCACACAAAATCCACCCAACATTTTATGCGCTCTCTCTCTTTCTCTTCGCCCATTTATGCAAGTACACAAATCTCTTACACAGCTATATATTTGCTTCTTATTTCTGTGTGTTTTTACTTTTTGTTAGACTCCAGCCTCCAAATTTTCAATTTACTATTGGGTTTTCACGTGAAGTACTGTTTTCTTAATTGAATCTTCTATGTTTGACAATTATGGTATCTCTTCTTGCTTATTATTGGTTTTAGGGCTTTTTAAGGGTGTTTTCCGGTGAGTCATTGTCAGGAAAAAAACCTGGTTTGCAACACGTGATTAAGGAAAATATTAGGCAAATGACTGGTTCAATAGTTCCTCTTGTTCTTTCCATTATAACAATAAATTCTAAAACATATAAATGTTATTTTGACCACCCCAAAAAAAAAGTTTAAAAAGTCTGTAAAAAAAATGTGTATACTTACCACTCCAACACTTCTTATCTCCTTCTATGAAAATGAAGAAAAGTTATTCCAATTTCTATGGCAAAATCTCTTCTACAAATATGCGTTGACGGCGTGGGTTGGGAACCTGGGGTAAGGGTTGTTTTGAATTTTGATTTCTCTGAAATTTTAAGTGAATATTAGGTCAAGTATCCTTGCCATTTCAAATTTTGAAATATACAGGTAGATATTAAATATTTATATATTTACACTTAAATCTATATAAATACATTTTATTGCAATATTTTAAATAATAATTAATTTTCTTAAACCCATCTATTGTAACCGAAATTTCCCAATATCAAGGAATTTGTCTGCATATGAAAATCATGCTCCTTCCCCCATTATCCATCAATTTGAAACTCTAGCATTATTTAATCACCATTCCACAAAAAAAATCAAGGTCATTTTCATCCGCGTTCCTAGAATTGCAACTTTGAATGTAATCTAAATTAAGTGAGTACTTATGCACATTACATTAAATATTTCCTGAATATTTGATTATGTTTATCCAATTATTTCATCAAATTGATTTTTATTCATTTTTCAAAGACGCGCATCTCTTATAAATCCAAGTCCAGAAGCACTTCAAGGCGCTCACCCTCAAAGAACATGAAGAATTGGTCTGCTAAGAAAGTCAGAACAAAGTCGATGAAGAAGAAATACAGTGTTCCAGTTCTTGAACAAACCAAGGTAAGTTCGTGTTTGTCATTTCCCCTTTTTTATTCTTAGACATTATTTTGTTTTGTTAGATTATATTGCTAAAATTCCGTTATTCATTATAGAAAATTTTGTTATTGTGAAAATATCTTTCATTATTCAAACCACAATGTTATGATTCGACTTGCAAAAGAGTTATCTTTATGAATATATGTCCAACTGAAATTGAAATTTTGTTTTCTTATGATTATCTCACATAATGTAACTTGGATGAAGAAAAATGAAGTTAAACTGTATCATAAATTTATATTGCCATTAATATTATGCTTCGACTTGCATAGTTGTTATTTTTTTGAAATTATGGACAATTGAAATTGAAAAATTATATTCTCATGACCAATGTGCCCCTGCAATTGCAAAAAAAGTGTTAATTCAATGATACTGTTTTATTATAATACTATTTTCTATGCTACTGATTTTATTAAGATACTGTTTTCTATGACACTATTTTACAAAAAATGTTTGATATTGCTTTATTTTTAATATTGTACACTAGTTTTCGTTACATTATATCATGTTTGGCTAGGTTTATGAACTCTTTTTTTTTTTTGAACTTATTTTCAACCACATTCACAAAAAACACAAACAAAAACCTACTTTTAAACTTCACCAAACAAATACACATTCAAAATTAAATATTTTATGGTTGAAGTAATGATATTGTTCAAAATTATCCATTAGTAGTACAAGATCATTGATATTTTTTTCATTCAAAATGTCATCGTAGATACTGTTTCAATCTATGATACTGTTATTTTATTAGGTTGTAGTTTGTGTATGTGATACTGTTTTATTAATATACTTTGATAAATGATACTGATATATTAATATACATTTATCTATAATATTGTTTTAATAAAATACTATTTTAGTACGATACTGTTAAAACATATATTTGTGACATAGGCAGAAACTTGTATAATTGAAACTAACCAAAACTCAACAACTTGTTAATTCCTATGAAACATCAAGAACAATAATATCATTCAACAAAAACTAACGTCAATGAATAAAAAAGACTCCTTAAATACTGATAAACATAGACAAAAATAAATGCAAAAAGACGAAAATAGATATGATAAATTAAAGATTGTCATTTTAAGCTAAAGAGACGACATATGCGAATTTTATGCCCGTTTCTTTAAAGAACGAAGATCACGATCCCTCACATCCATATAAACCAAAACTACATCCTCTACGCCATCAATTTGATATATTTAACCATACGATACTGTTATTATGATATTGATACAAATGTGCTTTTGATAATGTTTTCTATGTTACTGTTTTATTATGATACTGTTTATTATGATATTGTTTCTTATGATAATATTTTATATACTACAGTACCAAATAACACACATTAATGTGTGATAGTAACATCCTGAAACACAAAAAATGTTGATGTATATGATAAACCATGACTAACAAACAAAGAACTATCTAATGGCCAACGTTCGTCAGAGCATGCCCACATCACACTTTTCCATCATGTAGAAATTCAAGCTGCTATTAACACAACAAATCATGGCCACTATACAAAAATTCAAGCTGTTAGCAGTTGCAGGAAGCCCAACAAGGAGCCGAACTACAAGCATAGTAATCCACCTCCTCCGTAGAAGAAGCACTCTACATATGCTGCTTAGTCGTGACGAATGAGGTTGTAGAGGTGGAAGAAGGCTACCTCCGCACTATAGATTAAGCACTCTCCGTATGATGCTCATCCACGGTGAATGAGGTTGTGGAGGTGGAAGAAGGCTGCTATCATGCCGTGAAGTTGGATATCAGGAATGGCAGTGCGATGGAAAATAGAGATCACATGGGTAATTTTGAAATTAATTTGAAATATTGTGATAAGTATGACTTAATGACAATTTTAAAAAATATTTTGATCTAATTTGAAACAAGTCACGTACAGATGATTTATAGACAATTTTCCCAAAAATTAATTGGCCTGGCCATGTGGCAATTGGAAGAAGAAGTGGGCTAAGGAAAAGTGGGCTGAGCTAAACTAATTAATATAATTTTTTTTAGGGAAAATTATGGGCCGGTCACTGTTAATGCCAAGGTGGGTTGAAAAGTCATATGATCTAATCTTAATTCAACTAAATTCATACTTTATTACTAAAAGACTAATATGCCCTCCAATTGTAAAAATTGTCATTTACACATGTAAAAACCCACAGAATCATTACACTCCCTGTTTAGAAAGTCCTCCATTTACTTTTAACAATTTGCATCTTTTTCTTGTTTTTGATTCTTCTCACCGTAACATGTAACTGCATACAAACAATTTGAAATCTGTTATTTCAATGGCAAACATATTTTTTTATTTTTTATTTTTGTATAAAGAAACCATTTTCGATTAAAAATAACCATAAAAATGTTGAGATATTGTTCCAATTGAAACATATGCAATGCAGTTAATGAATAGAGTTTGGATGAACTGATTCAACTAGTTTTGATAATGTAGTTGCTTTGAGTTAGAGTTTTATGTTAGAATATGTAAAATGTTTGATATTATTTCAATATGTGTTTCAATATATGATACTGTTTCCAATGATAGTGAAATTTTTTGATTTTTTCCTTGTTTTTAATGATAGTGAAATATTAAGATACATTTAATATGTTGATAAATTAAGTCACTAGTATTTATGATACTGTTTTATTTAGATAATGTGCAGTTATATACATATACCATGTTTTTATCTTTGATACTGTTTTATTATGATAATGTTTCAACATATGGTACTGTATTAAAACAGTATCATTACTTCAACCATTAAAATATTTTGTGTTTAGTTTTATGATACAATTTTAGCTGTAATACTGTTTTATTTAGATAATGTGAATTGGTATACTTATATCATATTTTTATTTGTGATACTGTTTTGTATATATAATGTGCTATGGTACACTTACATTATGCTTTTATCTTTGATACTGTTTTATTATGATAATGTTTAACATATGATACTGTTTTAATCTATGATAATGTTATTGAATGCAAACAGTATCAATTGTCTTATAATACTAATGGAGTATTTAAAGAACAATTTAATTACTTCAACTACTAAAATATCTATAATAATGTTTTAATTTATTATAATATTATTGAATACAAACAGTATCAATGGTCTTATACTACTAATGGAGTATTTAAAGAACAATTGAATTACTTTAACTACTAAAACATCTATGATACTATTTTAATCTATAATAATATTATTGAATGCAAACAGTATCAATGGACTTGTACTACTAATAGAGCATTTTAAGAACAACATATTTCCATGTATAATACTAATATATTAAGATACATTTATCTGTGATATTATTTTAGATGATGTATGATACTGTTTTGATAAGAAAATTAAATATTGTCATTTTAAGCTGAAGAGATGACTTCAAACGGATAAATTCTATCACACGCAGTGACAAAGTGACTGGTCTTGATTGTCTCGTCGAGACCATTTCGAAAATATATTATAATAAAAATTATGAGCACATATGCGAATTCTATGCCATTTCTATTATGATAATAATTTGTGATACTGTTTTAGTATGTATGATACTGTTTTAACAAGAAAAAATAATGATTGTCATTTTAAGTTAAAGAGACGACTTCAAATGGCTAAAATTCATCGTATGCAGTGGCAAAGCCACTGGTCTTGACCGGCTCGTCGAGACCATTCCGAAAACATATTATATTAAAAATTCTGAGCACGTGTGCGAATTCTATATTCATTTCTATTGTGATACTGTTTTCTGTGATACTGTTTTATATAATACAGTATCAAGCTACACTCTGATTATGGTATTGAATCAACATATTTCACTTCTCTTTATTTTTCCCAATTCAATCAAATGGTGGAGCATTATCACCTATCTTTGTTCTATATCTCCATTCTTTTTCACATACAATTCAATTCTTTTCAAAATCCAATTACTAACCAAACCACTTGTGTATGTGAAGCAAGTGAATGTGTACAATCCATTGTTGCCCTCTGCCTCAATATCCACCACCACCACCGTCGGCGAGACCAGAATTAAATATTGAATGAATGTAATTTTGAACTTCTATTTCCTTGTTTGCAATTAGAAATTGGAATTCAACCAGAACAAAGTATTCCAACTAATTGATTCACGTAAGAAACATTAGAAAATCAGAATGCATGAAACATCAGAAAACCAGAATGCAGGAAACACCAGAAAACCAGAAACCAGAACCAATTTTTTTATGGTAGACCCGACCCCAAAACCATTAGACCCGGACTTCACCATGGGCGGATCACCTTCGATCACCCTCGTCGCACTCATACCCAGCCTTACGCCATCAAATTCAGGCCCCCACACCAAAAAACAGCACCTAAATCACGGCTAACCTAGGTTCAGCACTTAAATCGCCGCCGTGACCTCTTCCACCGAATGCGCAACCACCAAACAGTCACCGGTCAACTTCCCCATGCCCAAGTGACTGATGGAGGTTTGTAGATGTAGAAGAAGACGCCAATGTTTTTGTAGGGTAATTTTGGAATTAATTTAAAATATTGCTTAAAGTATGACTTAATCACAATTTTGAAAAATGTCTTGACCTAATTTGAAACAAGTTATGTACAAGTGACTTATAGGTAATTTTCCCTTTTTTTTAATTTATTTACAGTTTGGATATGGGCTTGGGTAACCTTGGAATACAGCCTAGGGCTGTCCCACTTATATCATACCCTACTTATCCAGCTCCATTATCATATGCTTGCCAGCCTTCGAGCGTTTAAGAAGAGGAAAAATTAATCCAAATACCTACTTTTTATAAAAGAAAATCAAAATATACACCATTTTAAATCATAACAAAATTCACCTTACTTAAAATACTTAATGATAATTACTTCTTTTTTATAGTGCAAATTATAGTAATTACTTACTTTCTTACAAACTGCAAAACATCAATATTAAATTTCTCTCTTCTCTATTTTTCAAAAACTAAAGTCGTCGCCGCCACAATATGGTACTAGACGAATTTAGATTATGAACGAAAAGAGCAGACCATTGAGTTAAGGAAATGGTGCTAGTTTGGTGAAAAGAAATGGTGGATGCTTTAGAATTTTTTTCATCTTTTATACATAATGGAAAAGAATTTTCTACAATCTATACTCTATACTTTCACTCCATATAATTGTGCCTATAGATGGAGAACTGGTTGTGAACTATAAGGATTTTATCTTGGAGTCGTGCAGTGCTAAAAATACCCGCACGAATGGGAGGTTACACGACTTTAGGAAACACTTTCGCGACTCTTTTAGACCAGTCTTTCAGACTTTACTTTCTTTTAATTAAATTATTATAGAATTATTTTCTTCTATACAATTATGTTAAAGTTTATTACACAAATCACTAATTTTCCACAACTAATCAGCATCTACAGATTTTAGCCTTTAAGTACAAAAACTAAACAAAAAACCAATTTTAGATGTTTCTTTCAAATATTTAAGCAACCACTCCAAAGTCTCCCAAATGAATAACACCTAAATTTGACGTAAATCTGCTAAGTGTGCTGACTGTATAGGCCAAATCTTCCACACACACACAAAACAAAAGGACATAATGAACTCCAACGTGTAACTATTTCAAAGGAAAAAGAAGTAAATGAATTAGTAGCAATTTAACTTGAATTTCTTAAGATATATAGATTTTCATGTAGGATTTTTAGATAGATAAGTGTTTGTTTAATTTTGTTAAAAATTAATTTTTTTTGTAAATTTTGATAAAAGTTGATGAAAAGTGTGGTAGAAAAATTGATAAAAGTTGTGGGTCTCATTAAATTAGTTGTTAAAATTAATTGTTGACTTTGACTTCAATTTTTTAGCAAAACTTTAGGCAAAATCAAACAATTCCCTGATTTGGATGAGATAATTGATAGGTAAGTTCATCTTCTTTAATTTAACTTTGTCATTCATAGGTGATAAGTGCATTTTGTGTACTTATTCGAGCCTTTAAACTAAGCTTTTATTTCGTTATTTTATTGATTTTTTATTTAGTTTAGTGTATTATTCTTCTTATTTCAGTTTTGGACATGTTTATAAACAAATGGAGAAGAATGGATGGAAATAGCAACAACTTAGTGAAATCGACAACTAAATTGAATTTTTGAAGTGAATATCAAGAGCTAAATATTGGAGGATGAGAAAGAAGATAAAATCAATAAATTTAAAGTGTGTTGGAGTGACAATGAAGAGTTGAATCAATTGATCAAACACCGGAAAGCTAAAGAACCAAATTGAGAAACTACCTACCAAAGTATGTGGAGAAATTCGAGCACAACTTATGATATTAAAATCTCCAAAAGGAAAATGATATACCATTGAAAAGATAATTGAATTACGAGTCCAACACTTTTTAGGGATCTCAATTTGAAGTTTCCTACATGAAGTTATGACTATTTGAAAAACAGCCGCCGCAGAGGAAACAGCGTAAGCTGGGCGATCACCTAGGCTTAAATCTGGGCGATCGCCCAACCCTATTTTTCAACAGTAGAATGGTTTTTCCTTGGCCTGGGCGTCCGTCCGTTTGTACTGGGCGATCGCCTAGTGTATTTTCAGTAGAAACATAATTTTCTTACCTTTTTGAGTTCTAATTCAATTAGGAAACCTTTTGGGCACGATTTTAATGATATTTTGGTATCTTTTGGGGCACTATTAGAGGAGTATAAATATGAGTTATATTCTTATAATCAAGTATGGAATTTTGGAGAGCCGAATTTAGGGAGAGAAACAATGGATTATTACAAGAAACGAAGATCAAGATTTCTTCTTTTTTAAATTCTTCTTATCCGTGTGATGAACTCCATATTTTCATCTCTTCTTTATTTTCGTATTATTAGTATGTTAGGCTAGAATTAAATAGTGCTAGGATCGTGATGAAGTTTGTATCATTAATCTTTAATTCTTCGAACCTAGTTTTTGATATTTAAGCATGTTTTTAATTTTTGAATAATTGATATTGATTTTCTCTTCATCTACAATTGTATACGCAATGGTTGTATGATTCTTGTAACTTATTTTACCTTCAAGTGATGGAAAATATGTTATACATAGTATCAATTGTCGTAGAGTACGATAGGGGATAGAGATATACTGCTATGCTTTACGTGATTTCTAAGTATTCACAAATTCTAATGCATTTTTGTATGCTCTCATTTGTCATAGAAATTTAGTCGGGTCGCATATAAGAATAGGTCGAGAGAGATTGTTAAATTAAATTAGGAATATTGATCTTCATAAGTAAATCATGTTATCAAATTTAATGGTTCGGGTTAAAGTTAATTGATAAGTGGAATCAAGATCCTACTACACTTTTCTTTTCTTTTCTTTTCTTTTCTAATTTTAAAGTAATTTTTATTAATCTAATTTTTAGTTATTTGAATTATAATTATTTTATTGTTTTTACTTCAGATTCTAATTAGTTCTTAAACACAAAATCTTCAAAGTTCTTTAGATTCAGTTAAGGTTAGTATAATTGAACTGAATTATCTAAATCTTCGTGGGAACGATACTTAGACTCAATATTTACTTTATTACTTGAGCGATCCGTGCACTTGCGGAATTATTAAAGATACAAAATCGCTGACAATAGGAAAGAATTTAATCAATCACCTAAATATAATTTATTTTAATCATGCAAAATCACTAGCATCTAATTTTCATGCTAATGTGTCATAGAATATTTGTGAAAAATATAATTAGTGAAATTAAAGTATATTTGGGAGTGTCAAATATCATTATTATATATCCACATGTTTGACTCACAATTTTTATGAATTTTTTTATCTAAATATTTCATAGACCTATTGTTTATAATTTACAAAAATATTTAAGAGATAGTTGATAACCTTTTAGAAGTGTAAAGAAAAGTTAGTCGAGTTAATATGTAGTAAAAGCAAAACTGGAATTGGGATTTTCCAACATAAAAAACAATATTTTGTTTTTTATGATAAATAAATATTATGTAGTTGCTAGTAAAATGTGTCAAAATTAAACACGTCATTGTAGGAACATAATTTGAATTTCTTACCATACTACTAGGATAGTTTAGATGCTATAACAAATCCTAAAAACCTTATAAATATATACATTCGGTCCCTCGCTAGTTAATTTTCACACAGTACACAATGAAATATATGTTTCTGAAATTTTTGCTTCCATACTTAATTTTCACACACTACACACAATGAAATATATATTTCTGATGATTTTTCAATAAGAGAAAGGTCTCAACCATACTCTGACACTGTTGGTTTCAGATTGACACAACCAGCACCAATTAAGCGTAAATCGTAAACAGATTAAAGAACATAGAGAGTTGTTTTTCTCTAAGGTCCAGATGTTCAACCACGAATGGTCTACATCATTCGTTCAGCATCTACTGAAGGATAATGCTCAAAAAGCACTAGCACCAAGAATCAAGGTTCAAAATCAGTTACAGACCCAAGAACACAAAGATACAACACTTCTTTAGAACACAAAGCCTTAATAATCAAACTTCTCTTCTACTAGTTATTGTTCACACTTAAAAAACAAAACCTTTCATGCCCCATTACATAACACTAAGTATGTGAGTAAAAAGAAAATGTATAGAGAAGAAGATGAAAAAGATAGGTTCAAACTCTTTTGAACCAGAGAGTAAAACCGAGAGAAGAAAGAGAAATGGATATGTATATCTCACACGATAATGAAGAGTCCAGAAGAATGAGGGAGTATAATCAGGTATGTGGAGCGTTAGGTCCATCCAAGGGCCAAGTGTCGACATCTCCATGAAAGTACCCACTACACAGAAGGCGCATTTAATCAACTTCAATTCATCCTCAAAAATCACGACTTTAGCCATTGGTCAGCTAAGCTGAGAAAAGATGAACATCCTTTTTGGTCAGCAATATTGAAAAATCAACGTTCTTGGTCAACAATCTCCACCTTTGATTCAATTTTGATACCAGAGTGCATTTTGAGGCTACCAACAAAAACTTCAGTTTCATTTGGCTCAAGTTTCATTTGGCTCAGATTTAAACTTTAAAAAACATATCATCCAGTATCAACGTTCAAAAATTGTAAACAATCTCTAAACTTATTTAATGGTAATACATTTGGACCCATGTCTGCAGGGTTAAACTTTGTTGAAATCTTGCCAATTTTAATTGTTCCTTTTTCAAAAATATCTCTAATAAAATAAATTTTAACATCAACATGTTTGGTTCTATCATGGAATACATAATTTCTTGTTAAATGTATGGCACTTTGGCTACCAGAATACAAGAAAACATCGTCATTATAAATCCAATTTCATTTAGCAAACATTAACCACATACATTCTTTTACAGCATCTGTAGGTGCAATGTATTCAACTTCAGTGGAAGAAAGAGCTACAAGTTTCTGGAGTTGGAATTTCCAGCTTATACAAGTATTACACATAGTATATACATAAGAAATAGTGGATTTTCTACTATCTTTATCACCAGCAAAATTTGAATCAATATAGCCTTTTAATAAAAGTCTTTCTTTTGATTTTCTAAAGGTTAATCCCAAATCTGAAGTTTCTTTCAAATATTTGAAAACTCATTTCATTCTCTCCCAGTGTGTCTCACCAAGATTTCCCATATATCTACTAAGGATACTAATAGTATAAGCAAGACCAGGTCTTGTACAAACCATAAGATACATAATAAACCCAACAGCATTTGCATATAGAACCCCCATTATTTTTAAATCATCTTAAGAACTTGGGGATTGATCTTTAGAAAATTTAAAGTCTCCCACAGGCAAGGAAACAGGTAGGGGTGGCAAAAAAGCTCGTCGGCTCGCCAGCTCGGCTCGTAAAAGCTCGGCCTAGCTCGGACTCGGGCTCGTCAAGAGACGAGCACGAGCTAGGGCCGAGCTCAAAAAAAAAAAGATGGCCGAGCCGAGCTCAGCTCGGCCAAAAAACGAGTCGGCTCGTGGGCTCGCCCACGAGCTCGGCTCGTTGGGCTCGTGGACACAAGCCCACGAGCCCAAAATCACGAGCCCACGAGCCCAAAATCATGAGCCACGAGCCGGCTCGGCTCGTAGCTCGTGCATTACACCATTTTTTTTGTTTTTTTTTTATTTTTAATTTTTTAATTTCATTATTTTTCTATAAATACTCTTATTCTAAGGAAAAAGATTTTCAATCTTTAATTTTCAACATAAAATATACCCGATATTGTATTTTTCTCTCATTTTCAAAATTTTAAAAAAAAAAAATTTGAGGGCCGAGCCGAGCTCTTGGGCAGCTCGGCTCGGCCCGTTCGGCCCACGAGCTCGTGGGCCGAACCGAGCTTACATTTTGGGGACGAGCTGAGCTCGGCTCGTCCCTTTGGGCGAGCCGAGCTCGTATTTTATGGGCCGAGCCGGCTCGGCTCGGCTCGGCCCATTGCCATGCCTAGATACAGGTTTAGATTCAGCTAAAGAAATTTTTTCAAGAATTTTCAGAACATAAGGTTGCATTTTAAAACTAAGCTACCATTTAATCTATCTCTTTTTATATACATCCCCAAAAAAATTCTTCATTTCCCTAAATCTTTCATTTCAAACTATGTTTTTAACTTTTCTTTGATTATAGAAATTATTTCATTTTCCAATCCAGCAAAGAGCATATCATCAACATACAATAGAAGATAGATGGAGGTTGGACTTCCATCTCTTTTAAAGAAAAAAACGGGGGTCATAACTGCTCTTTTTAAAATCAAGTCTTTGGATATAAGAGTCAAATCTCCTATTCAATTGTCCGGGACTTGGTTTAATCCATAAAGAGATTTTTGAAGAAGACAAACTAAATCCTTTTTTACCAGATTTTTCAAAACCTTGGGGCTGGTTCATAAAAATCTTTTCATCTAAATTTTCATAAATAAAAGTAGTTTTAACATCCAATTGGTCTAATTCCCAATTAAATTGACTAACTAAAGCAAGAAGAATTCTGATAGAGGTATATTTCACAACAAGGGAGAAGATTTCATTATAATCTATGCCTACCATTTGTTAAAGCCTTTTGCAACAAGTCTAACATTAAACCTTATATCATCGTCCTTTTTATCTCACTTTTATTTTGTATACCCATTTACACCCTATTACCTTTTTATCTCATGGTCTTTTTACCAAAATCCAAGTCTTGTTCTTAAGAAGAGATTGGATTTTATCATTCATAGCCATAACCCAATTCTTTGACTCCTTACTACTAATAGCCTGTTCATAAGAATTTGGTTCAAGGTCAAGTGGACTTTGAATGGTCAGGGCAAACACAAAATCAAGATTATCAAATCTTAGAGGAGGTCTTATTTGCCTCATTTCTCTTGCTAGTTGATAATCATTTAAGGGGTTGAAGTTTTCTTCTAAAGTTTCTTCACCTTGTTCCTGGTGGTGGTATGACTGCTGAACAATGTCAGTTAGATCTTGGTTTTGACGTAAATGAGGTTGCTCAACCTCAATTTGGATAGTGCTAGAAGAATTTGTGACTAAGGACCCATCAACCCCCAACTAATTATTGTTTTGGTTAACTCTAGCATCTAAACAAGGCATATGATATTCTTTAAAGAGGACATTTCTGCTAATGATAACTTTAAAATATTTTTGCTCTCTAACCCAAAGTCTATATCCCTTCACACCCTCCTCATACCCAACAAAAACACATTTTATAGATATGGGATCAAGTTTACCTTCACTTTTGTAGGCAAAAGCTACACACCTAAAAAAATTTAAATGAGAATAACTAACAGGTTTTCAAACCAGACTTGTTCATGACTTTAAAACCAATTGAACTGGAAAGACTTCTATTAATAAGATAAGTAGCAGTTTTAACAGCCTCTCCCCAAAAACTTTAAGAAGTCCTGAACTAATCAACATGCATCTTACCTTATCAAAAATAATTCTATTCATTTTTTTAGCAATTCCATTTGGTTGAGGTGTATAAGTGACAGTTTTATGCCTAAATATACCACATTCTTTACAAAATGAATCAAACTCTAAATTACAGAATTCAAGACCATTATCTGTTCTTAGAGTCTTTATTCTTTTTCCAGTTTGGTTTACAATGAGCAATTTCCATTGTTTAAATGTTACAAAAGTATCAGATTTAAGTTTCAACATATGAGTCCAACTTTTTCTTGAAAAATCATCAATTATAAGTAAGAAGAAATTATAACCAGTCATAGTATTCACAGAAGCAGGACCCCAAAGATCAACATGCAGATAATTCAAAATTGTAGAGGATTTATGAATACGTGTGAAAAAATGTAGTTTGCTTTGTTTTCCCAAAATGCATGGTTCACATAAAGATAATTTCTCTATTTTATCATCTTCTAAGACACCTAGTGTTTTTAGATGTTGTAAACATTTTTCATTTACATGACCCAACATTTTATGCCATATATGAGATTTATCAAATTGAGAAACATAAGTAGCAGTGCCTTTTTGAAATATGGGTTGAGCAATTATAGTGTAAACTCCATTTCTCTTGGGGGCAACAATAATTTCAACAGTATGTTTATCAAAAAATTTGGTATAACCATTTTTAATTCTCACATCACAGTTTGAATCATCAAGAATACCTAGAGAAATTAAATTTCTTTTCAAATCAGGTACATATCTTATTTTGTTCAAAAATAAGAGTCTTCCGGTTTCAAGTTTTAAAATAATTTTATCAATTCATTTTATTTGACAACAAAAACTGTTTTCCATAACAACATGGCCACATTAATTTCAAAAACATCACTAAAGCATTCCTTTATGAGACACATATAAATAGTGCAACCATAGTCAAAAATCCACTATTGACTGCTGTACTTAGATGAGACCATATAGATTTCACCATTTTCAGCAGCTTCTTTACAAGCAACCCACCCACCAATTCTTCATATTATTTTTCTATTTGATCAGCTATTCTTTTAAACTAATCTTTTATAAAATGTCCAGTTTTATCACAAAAATAACATTTTTTACCTTTAGCAATAGTTTTAGATTTTGATTTTCCCTTCCCTTTTCCTTTATCATCAGAAAACTTTTTCTTATTGTTATTACTCAATTTCCTTTTGTTACTATTTGTCCTATGAGAAGAATTGGTCTTAACCATTAAGCTTTCACCATGAATATTATCTTTCCCTTCATTCTTAAGCTCTAGCTCTTTACTTCTTAGAGAACTTGTGATTATGTCTAAAGTCACATATTCTCTACCATATTCAAGGGCATTTCTTATGTTTTTGTATCTTTCTCCTAAGGAATTTAACAAAGCCACGATTAACTATTCTATAGAAACTTTTTCCCCTGATCCTTTAAAATCCTAAGTTATCTTTTTAAATCTGTTAAGATTTACTTCTAAATCTAAAAATTGATTAAATTTGAAGGCATACAATTGCTTATAAAAATAGCTCTTATTTTGTAAATTTTTTGTTTTATACAAATCAGAAAGTCTATTTCATAAAAAAACAGTTGTATTTGTTTCCCCAACTTCTCTGATCACATTATCAGAAAGATGAAAGAAAAATGAACTACATGCAAGTTCATCATGTTCCTTCATTTTACATTCATCAAGATCACTAGGCCATCTCTCATCCATGGCTTTAATTAGCTCATTTTTGCTGTAAAAGAATAGCCATTATTTTTTGACTCCACAAACTAAAATCTCTTTTACCATTCCAAATATTTACTTCAAATTTAGTTGTTGTAGCCATTTTGTTTAAAAGAAAAAAGACCAAGGAAACCCCCCCCCAACCCCAACCCCAACCCAAATTAAGGAAAAAACATGAATAGCAACAAACAAGAAAAGATAAACACACATCAGTTTATAAACAAAAGGACTTGGCAAGTATACTCCAAAACTTATGTTCACACAACATGAATTATTTCAGTTTCGTTTTATACTATTTATTTTATAACAACTTGAGGTATAAGTACAAAACAACAATACTAAGGAAAAGGAAAAATGTCTCAAGATTTTGACTGAAGCCAAAAACGGACCAAGAGTCCCCTCAGATTCTAGATTTCTCCTACCATTACTGCTTCTCCGCTGAACCAGAATGTATCGTACATTTGTAATGAGTGCGGCAAGTCCTTTTCCACCGGCAAGGCTTTGGGTGGCCACAAAACCAGCAACCGTAACTGACTGCCTATCCTCGCTTTGAACTCTGGCGGTAGGATTCACCAATGTTTCACCTGCAACAAAAATTTTCCCACTGGTCAGGCTTTGGGTGGCCACATGCGGCAGCACTAGGAAGGTGTTGGCGGAATTTCTGTGGAAGTGACCCAAAGCAATAAATCAAGAACCGAAAATATCGAAAGGATGAATTAACCGAGGCAAGAGTTGAACTCTTTGTCCTTAAGTCAATATTGCCCCACAAGGTGCTTTCGGTCTTTGGCAATTGACTCCCAAGATACAACGGTTTCGCTTGAGTTTTGTAGCACTTCAAAAACTCAAGTATAGCGAACCAAAGATGGCTTTGTACTCCAACGGATGAAATGAAAATGGAAAACCAGATTTTGTGCAACTTAATGCAAGAACTTGGTTCAAAAGATGATGAAATGATTTCTTTGTGTTTTCTTATCTTCTTGTATCAATTCTATGTCAAAAATGGACGTCCATATGTCCTATTTAACACTGAAGATCAGTTGAAAAACGAAAAAGAATGAACCAAAATGTGCAACCCTTCAAAACGACATGTCTGTTCGCGCAAACCCATGCGATCGCATGGTTTAACCAAGCTGCGATCGCAAGGTATAAGAATTGGAACAGAACTTCATCCAGATTAACCATACGATCGCAAGGCTTTGCCTCCTGCGATCGCATGAAAAGACCAAAATACATTTTGCTAAAAAATTAAGCAACTTGCGATCGCAGTGAAAATCAACCATGCGATCGCATGGGTCAAACTTTGACCCGATTTTGTCCTTTTTCGTAATTTCTCATTCATTCGATATTGGTTTCGAGATGCCAAATATACCCTTTAAACATACAGATAAATCTAAATTTTTTTTTCAGGAGCGTTGCCCCTGAGCCCCCACGAGGGGCGCTGCCCCCTCAACCCCCGCGACCTGACTGGGCAGGTCGATCCCTGTTCCGAGGGCATTGCCCCTGAAGCGTGCGTCGAAGTGGCAAATAAATTTGCCTAAACAGATTGGGTCGGGTCTTGTATATTTGGCCAAGTTGACACGAAGTCACTTAGTTAATTTCTCGACATTTTAAACCAGTCGGGTCTTGTATATTTGACCAAGTTGACACGAAGTCACTTAGTTAATTTCTCAACATTTTAAACTAATTTCCAACAATCCCCCACATGAATGAAAATTCTTTGATACGCAAAACACGATGCAAATGAAATGCAATGATATGCAGACTCTAACAATGGAGTACATGCGACAAGTCATAGCATCAAGATATGTAGCTTGTGGCTTTGAACCTTCTTTAGTTGAATACAATCGGATTTACTAGGCTAGTTAGTGAACACGATGTTTTTGAACCATCCAGCCGTTCGTGTAAACCCAAACAATTGTACCAACACCATAACTCATCTAACCAATTCGATTCTCATGGTTGTGTCCATTTTGGCCCTGGACAGCTCTTGGTTTCATAAGTGCTCTAAGAGAATTAAGCCTCGAATTCTCGTAGAAGCGGCTCCACTTCACACTTATATAGGTGATCTCATACCTTTCCACTTCAAGGTTTTGAATCATTAAAAGTATGTATACTTATCCTAATACATATTTGACATGGCACTTTAAAAGTTAGGAATGGGAATAAGTGCTTTATTCCGAATCTTTTATAACTTAGTTGTCCCATTGAACCAAGATTTTGGGATCTCCAATCTACGAGGTTGGATTTCCGTTATATTAATTCTATTCAATAGGCTTTAGTCCCATTCCCCTCGAAAGATGGTATACTTGATCTCTTGCAAGTCCTTTAGTCAAAGGATCAGCCAAGTTCTCTTTTGACTTCACATAGTTAATAGAGATTATATATTAACTGTTTAATGGTATTATGTCTCCGACGGATATGTCGAGACTTACCATTATACATACTGTTTTGTGCCCTTGCTATTGCCGACTGATTATCGCAATGTATGTTAATTGCAGAAACCGACTTTTCCCAACATGGAATTTCTTCAAGGAAATTACGAAGCCATTCTACTTCTTTTCCGGCTTTTTCTAAAGCAATAAACTCAGATTCCATTGTGAATCAAGCTATACAAGTTTGCTTAGACGATTTCCAGGACACGGCTCCACCTCCAATGGTAAATACGTAACCACTTGTGGATTTTGAATCCTTAGTGTCAGATATCCAATTTGCATCGACATATCCTTCTAACACCGCGGGATATCTTGAGTAGTGTAATCCATATTCAACCGTGTGTCTTAAGTATCTAAGAACTCGATTTAATGCCTTCCAATGTTCAACATTTGGATTACTAGTGAATCTACTCAACTTGTTGACTATGTATGTTATATCTGGTCTTGTGCAGTTGGTAATGTACATCAAACTGCCTATGACACGCGAATATTCCAATTGAGATACGGGCTCACCAGTATTCTTAGCTAAGTGTATACCTAGGTCAACTGGTGACTTAACTGGTTTGTCGTCATACGCCTTAAACTTCTTAAGTATAGTCTCAACATAATGAGATTGAGATAATGACAAACCATCGGATGTTTTAGAGATTTTAATCCCTAATATCACATCCGCCACTCCCATGTCCTTTATGTCAAAATGTTTTGTTAACATTTTCTTAGTCGAGGAAATGACTTTTGAGTTATTTCCCATAATTAGCATATCGTCAACGTATAGGCATACGATTACATATTCATCGGGTGTGTTTTTAATGTAGACACATTTGTCACATTCATTGATTTTGAAGCCATTTGACAACATAGTTTTATCAAACTTTTCATGCCATTGCTTCGGTGCTTGTTTTAATCCATACAAGGATTTTACAAGTTTACACACTTTCTTTTCATTTCTCGGTGCAACAAACCCTTCGGGTTGTTCCATATAGATTTCTTCTTCTAATTCACCGTTTAGAAACGCAATTTTAACATCCATTTGATGTATTTCAAGATTATGCAATGCCGCGATTGCAATCAAGACACCTATAGACATAATTCTAGTCACCGGTGAATAAGTATCAAAGAAATCAAATCCTTCCTTTTGTCTATACCCTTTGACTACTAATCTAGCCTTGTATTTATCTATTGATCCATCCGATTTCAATTTCTTTTTGAATATCCATTTGCAGCTTAAATCTTTGTTTTTCGGAGGGAGTTCAACCAATTCCCAAGTATGGTTACTCATGATGGATTCAATTTCATTACGTACAGCTTCTTTCCAAAAAGGAGCTTCGGGAGAGGACATTGCTTTATCAAATGTCCTCGGATCATTTTCAAGTAAATTGGTTACGAATTCTGGACCGAATGTCTTAAGAATTTGTTGCCTTTTACTACGTCTCGGTTCTTCATTTATTTGAAGATTGTCGTCATTTCCATGTACATTTTCATAAGTTCGTTTAACTGAACTTGCTTCCTTTTCATTACACGGAAATTTGTCTTCAAAGAAGATCGCGTTTCTTGATTCAATAATCGTACCTTCATGTACATCAAGTACTTCTGATTTATGAACCAAGAATCGATATGCACTACTATTGATTGCATATCTAATAAAAACACAATCAATTGTCTTTTGTCCAATCCTAACTTGTTTAGGTTTGGGTATTTGTACTTTTGCTAAGCACCCCCACACTTTGAGATATTTGTATGAAGGTTTCCGACCTTTCCATAGCTCATAAGGTGATTCAACCTTATTCTTGTGTGGTATTTTATTTAGGATATGATTTACAGAAAGTATGGCTTCCCCCCACAAGTTTTGAGGTAAGCCCGAACTTATTAGCATTGCATTCATCATTTCCTTTAGAGTTCAATTCTTACGTTCAGCAATCCCATTTGATTGAGGTGAATATGGTGCAGTAGTTTGATGAATGATTCCAAATTCTGCACAAAATTCCTCAAATGGTGCAACGTATTCTCCACCTCTATCACTACGAATCATTTTTATTCATTTTCCAAGTTGATTTTCAACTTCGGTTTTGTAGTGTTTGAATACTTCCAAAGCTTCATCTTTGCTTTTCAACAAGTATACGTAACAGTACCTTGTACAATCATCTATGAACGTGATAAAATACTTTTTACCACCTCTTGTTTGTACAAACTTTAAATCACACACATCCGTGTGAATTAGTTCTAAAGGTGTTGTGGTTCGTTCAACCGAATGAAAAGGTGCTTTGGCCGCTTTTGCCTCTACACATGTTTCGCATTTTCCATTATTAAAATGCATATTCGGAAGTAAACTTAAATTCATTAACTTGCGTATTGAATTAAAGTTTGCATGTCCTAATCTATGGTGCCATAAATTAGATGACTTAAGAATATAAACGGAAGATGGCGTTTTATTCATAACTTTCGGTACAACAGTAAGGACATTCATTTTGAATAGTCCATCTTTTACATAGCCTTTGCCAATATACATATTATTCTTGGTAAGTACAAACTTATCCGACACAAAGACTAATTTGAAGCCATTCTTACTTAGCAAAGAACCTGACACAAGGTTCTTGCGAATATCCGGTATGTGAAGAACATTGTTGAGGCTAAGTTCTTTTCCCGATGTCATCTTCAATATCACTTTGCCTTGTCCTTCAACTTTGGATGATGAAGAGTTCTCCATGAACAGCTTTTCTCCCTCGGTTGGAATGTAGGATGTGAACATATCCTTATCAGCACATATGTGACAGGTTGCACCCGTATCAACCCACCATTCCATGGGATTTCCAACGTTGTTGCATTCTGAAACAACCGCCGATAAGTTTATATCAGATATGCCATTTGATATAGAATCAAATTCGGCTATGTTCGCTTGGGCTTGCTTCTTTGGTTTGCGAGAATCAACGAATCGTTGTCCAGCCTTTCCACAATTGTAGCAGTTGCCCTTGAACTTCTTTGCATTCTTCTTGGAAGATTCAACGGAATGCTTTCTCTTCTTTCCTTTGTTGTTGTTGTTGGATTCTACCACATTAGCCTTAGATTGTGGTATGCTATTTCCAACACACCTATCCGAACTTCGATTGTCTTCTTCAATCCTTAGTCGGACCACAAGCTCTTCAATGTTCATCTCCTTGCGTTTATGCTTGAGATAGTTCTTGAAGTCCCTCCACATGGGTGGAAGTTTCTCAATGATTGCAGCCACTTGAAATGATTCACTTAGAGACATATTCTCCGCGTGAATGTCATGAAGTATGATCTGCAACTCTTGCACTTTACTGATTACCGGCTTTGAATCTACTATCTTGTAGTCCAAAAACCTTCCCACGATGAACTTCTTTGTTCCCGCATCTTCAGTCTTGTATTTCTTTTCCAAAGAATCCCATAGGTCCTTTGCCGATTGCTTGGAACAATAAACATTGTACAAAGTGTTGTCCAAGCCATTCAGAATATAATTCTTGCACAAGAAATCTGAATGTTTCCAAGCATCCAACGCAATCAACGATGCCCGATTATTTTCTCCTTCTTGAATAGCGGGAGGATCCTCATTCAAAAATTTCGCTAAATTGAGGGTCGTGAGATAGAAAAGCATTTTCTGATGCCATCTCTTAAACTCAACCCCAATGAACTTCTCCAATTTTTCCCCATGTGGAACGGAGTTTGAATGTACGGTAGTATGGGGGTTAGCCACAACCGGAGCCACAACCGGATGAATCACACCGGTAGGGATACTTCCTTCAGAAGTTCCCTCATTCGAAGTAGAATTCGAATTCATTTCTGTTTACGAAAAACAGAAGATCAACCAAACCAATAATGTCACTTACCACAAAATACTGCAACGAATATATTGACTTAAGATTGTTGGCGGAATTTCTGTGGAAGTGACCCAAAGCAATAAATCAAGAACTGAAAATATCGAAGGGATGAATTAATCGAGGCAAGAGTTGAACTCTTAGTCTTTAAGTCAATATTGTCCCGCAAGGTGCTTTCGGTCTTTGGCAATTGACTCCCAAGATACAACGGTTTCGCTTGAGTTTTGTATCACTTCAAAAACTCAAGTACAGCGAACCAAAGATGGCTTTGTACTCCAACAGATGAAATGAAAATGGAAAACCAGATTTTGTGCAACTTAATGCAAGAACTTGGTTCAAAAGATGATGAAATGATTTCTTTGTGTTTTCTTATCTTCTTGTATCAATTCTATGTCAAAAATGGACGTCCATATGTCCTATTTAACACTGAAGATCGGTTGAAAAACGAAAAAGAATAAACCAAAACGTGCAACCCTTCAAAAGGACATGTCTGTTCGAGCAAACCCATGCGATCGCATGGTTTAACCAAGCTGCGATCGCAAAGTACAAGAATTGGAACAGAACTTCATCCAGATTAACCATGCGATCGCAAGGCTTTGCCTCCTGCGATCGCATGGAAGGACCAAAATACATTCTGCTAAAAAATTAAGCAACTTGCGATCGCAGTGAAAATCAACCATGCGATCGCATGGGTAAAACTTTGACTCGATTTTGTTCTTTTTCGTAATTTCTCATTCATTCGAATTGGTTTCGAGATGCCAAATATACCCTTTAAACATACAGATAAATCTGAATTTTCTTTTCGAGGGCGTTGCCCTCGAGCCCCCACGAGGGGCGCTGCCTCCTCGACCCCCTCGACCTGACCAGGCAGGTCGATCCCCGTTCAGGGGGCGTTGCCCCCGAAGCGTGCGTCGAAGTGGCAAATAAATTTGCCTAAACGGATTAGGTCGGGTCTTGTATATTTGGCCAAGTTGACACGAAGTCACTTAGTTAATTTCTCGACATTTTAAACCAGTCGAGTCTTGTATATTTAACCAAGTTGACACGAAGTCACTTAGTTAATTTTTCAACATTTTAAACCAATTTCCAACAGAAGGTGTGATTGGCGGCGCCAAGAAAATCATCGTGACTACTTCTGAGAGCGGCGCCTCCATACATGCTTTGGAAGGAAGGCCACATGCCGTGCCACCATGACAGCGTGATTGGCCGCGGCAAGAAGGACAGCGCGATCACTTCCGAGGGCATCGACTTCAGCCACAGTAACAGCAATGGGATCACCTCCCGCCCCACCCCCCGACTTCGACTTGAACCTGCCTTTCGCACCGGAGATTGACGTTCAGGTTCTTGGTGAACAGAATGTATAAAATCATATTTCTTGCAAGAAACAGTGTTTGGATGAATGAATTGTATTATAGAAAATTGATCCAGAATTTTTATATTTTCTTTAGAAAAATATTCTTGGGGATCAATTATTGTATTCATTTAATCAAATAAAACTTAAGATATTTCATAATTTGATTTTTATTTATACTTTTGATCTATATATTTTGGGATCGTTTTTATTGTTGACTTGTTCTTTTATTGTTTGGAATTGTTAACTTGTTAATGCTATTTAATTGTAATTTCTGGATGTTAATTTGAGACGATTGTAAATATATAGTGGTTAGTAAGTATAGTATTTTATGTAAATACTAAAAATATTGAAAATATAGGTACCATTTAAATTTTCTTATCAATTGATGTCACTTAATTACGACTTAGATGAGTGTTTAACACTAATTTAAACATAATTTTTATGTACACATTTCATAAGACCTATAACTTACAACTCATTTATTATTTACATTTTTTTTATAGAACTCACAATTTATAAGTACTTATTAACAGTTTAGATTTGATCATAAGATTTTTGTTTGGTTTTACTTATTTTGAGAATTTTTTTATTGCTATTTTATTTTTTATTTTTAGTTTGTAGTATTCAAATAAAATATATTTGGTTATTGGATTGATGTTTATGAGTAGTTTCGTTATTATATCATTTATAAATATTTACAAATATTGGATTGAACGTTTACAATTTTTATTAATATTTACAAATAATTTATGTATATAATGAGAATACTATAATATAAGAATATATATTTTATTTTTCTAAAGAAACATATTAAATTTCAACTTATACTTGTCAAAGATTTTGCACATACTGGGACACATTTGTTTGCAGTAGAAATTTATATCCATGAATTTGTTTAAACAATTTTCGGGCAAATTCAATCATTAAATAACTAAAAGGAAATCACATAAAATATTTAATGTGTTGGTCAAATTTAAACTTTTTTTAATATTTATGAATTTGAATAAAATTTCAAAGAATTCATAAGATTTCAATAAAATTCTATATTATAGATTTCAATAGATTATTATGGATTTGTGGTCTTTTATTAAAATTAATAATTTTACATTGCATTTAATATTCCAAATAGTTCAATCGACTGTCGTACATAAACCAATATTTTGAATAGAATTATGAAAAGAAAAAAATTCTTCAAATATAAGGAAGGAAGACCTTTTCTTCAATTTTGAAAAACGAAAATTGACTAAAGAGGCTTCTTGAAATAAAATTTAATTTTTATTTTATTTCTACTTGTTTTCTTTCATATTCAATACTAGATGAGTGATATTTAAGATTATTTCTCTTTTAAAATCAGTTGTTTAACGCTCTTATATAAAATGTTATTGTATGACTTAAAAAGATAATTTGCACAATAAATCTTTCCAAGTTCAAAAAGAATTTTTGGCTATATATTGATTTTGCAGTGCAATATCTAATTACGCTATATGGTATTAGACTTCTTCAACTCAATTGTGTGGTTATAGAGAATGAAATTCCAAAGCAGTATTCTAAAAAGCTCGCTTAAGAGTGAGGCGTGGTATACATGTCTAGTCACGTCCCAAGCATCGCCCTCGCTTAGGTCCAAAAAACTTGAACATCGGCCTACACCCCTAGTTATGCTTTTACACTTTTTAGACACTATTCCAAAGATGATGTTTCATAATTGTAAATAAAAAATATTTTAAAATAAAAAATCAAACAATTCAATAATTTTTCATGCTAATATAAATTGAAAATCAAGAACAGAAGTTTAGTACAAGAACATATAGTACAAATAGAGGATAGAGAAGAGAGAATAATTAGATTGAAATTTTGAATGATGGGACTACAATTGCTAAAAAAATTGGTATTTATATTTATAGGCTCGAAATTCATGAAAATCTATTTAAATCTTCTAATTAATGAAATCTTTAAGATCCACTAGTTATTGGGGACACATATATCTCTAAATAATATATTTAAATCCTAGTTGAGGACACCTAATTTCAATAGAATATATTAAAATCTGGTTTGAAAACACCCTCCCTAAGTCTCAAGTTATAAATTTGATAGTAAAAAATTTAGAGCTTGTTTGATTGAGATTTTTAACAAATTATGATAAAATATTGATTAAATGTGTGGTTGAAAAGTTAATAAAAGTTATGCCGTATAAAATATGTGGTTATACATCATTTTTAACTTTTGACCACATCTTTTTTACAGATTAGAATCTAGACGAAACAAGCACTTAATTGTATATACACATACATGCAAATTAGAACACGTGTTAATTAAATGTTTTATAATCAATTATTTGTGCCTGATATGCTCTTTTAGCTTGTGTTTGGTTTAGATTAAAAATCGTTTTTGGTTTTTTTCAGTCGTAATTTTTGACTTTTCAACCTATTTTTAACATGAAAAATCAACAATTTTAACTCAAATAAACTACTTTTGGTTTATAAACTATTTATAATCTCTATCAAACGCACTAGTACATGATAGTGTATTTCTATTGAATAACGAGAATGAGTACGGTATATATTTTTTAGAAAGAAAATTATTTTATGGAGAGCTCTCTATGCCAAATTGTGAGGTGGGCCATATATTTATAGACTACGTGCCCCCAACTAACATGGCGATGAACTTTAACCACTCTGTCTCCCTATCTTGTGTAACCTCGATCAGCCAACAGGGACCATTGGTCGCGCTCACAGTAACACTCGACTGAGTAGAATATAGCCACTCTATAAATACAGCATGATCATTATGTATGATATAAATAATTTTTTACTCCCTCCGATATTACATAGAAAATGCAACACCGTGATGTTGTCAACATCTTTCAAAGGATTTCTACTGGTAATTAATAAGAATTTAACTTTCTTCCAAATAAATTGAAATTCAATTTGATTTGACCTCTCTAACTACGACCTTACCATAATTTAGTATAAACTGTGTAACCATCACAACTTTTAACACGTGCTAACACTTAATTTTTTATATATATTTAAAAATAAAATATATAATATAATGGGTAAAATAGTATTTGAGTCTTTCAACTCATAATTTTGTGTTCACCGTTACTTCACATTTTAATGTCATATATACAACATATATTGTTAATGGACGACTTCAGATTATTCAACACATGAAAGTAAATTTTTTGTTAAAAATTAGATTATTACATTGTTTCTAATTAATATACAAAATCAATATAAAAAACTGTCACCATGCGGCCCTGCCCCTAAGGGCCTACTTGAAAGTTTTGGAGTATCGTATGGAGATTTTTGAAATTATCGATTTTGGGCGTTTATGAAGAATTTAATTTTTAATTTTTTTTAATAGCTATTTTTAAAACAGTCAAACCCATACTTGAGAGTTTATTATCTAGCGGTTCTGAAAAATTTTTTAAAAATAAAATTACATATATATACCCATGTATTAAAAAAAAAAGAAGAAGAAGACATGTGCAAACAATACGGAATAAATGTGTATATTACTTCTTACAATTCAATATGGATAGTTTACTCAATTATTTTCTAATGTGTATGGACTAACTTTTGACTAATTTTTTTTTCCTTATCTTACTTATTCATTACTTTCAATAAAGTTTATTAAAAAATTCATATTTGAGTCATCAATATCAAGAAATAATAAATATTCGATTGTAAAAATTTTTAAAAATAATTCAATAGCACGTAAAAAATTATTGTTTGAAGAGAAGAGACAAAATGTAGGTTTGAAGTTTGAGGAAGAAGGAAGTTAAGTTTAGGGTATATAAATTTGAAAATAGTTGATTTAGAAAGAGTAAATTTAAAAAAAAAAATTGAAAATGGTCAAAAAAAACTAACAAACACTAGATTTATCAACCTCTCATAAACAGTGTCACAAAAAATGGATCAAAACCAGTGTTAAACAAAAAAGACTCCAAAGCATACCCAAAATATGTAGTTGTGAAAGAAACTCCACTAATTAGTTCCAACCCAAAAGGGAGGGAGGGAGGGAGGGGAAAGGGGGGATAACATAAAACAAAAAACAAAACTGTTTCTTTGTTAACATATTATGTGGCATTAAACCTAGAGAAAGCATGCCTAACTTTGCTTATGAATTAATACAACTTATTAAATCCTCCTTAAAAGGTACCAAAATTATTTTTTCGTAGTTGCTGTTTCGTGGATGGTATTCATGAAAACTAGTGTGACTCTATCATATACGATGGATAAACAGTTGTTGAATTTGAGAAAGAAATAGATTACATAATCTAATATAATTATTAGCTTGAAGAGGAATATTTCTTTCGAAACTTAAATGCTGACCATATCTGTTGACCTCCAAAAATGGCTGCCAACAGGATCCCCACGCTACCTCTGCCAACGTGGATCTTCCTCCCTATCAAGACTGCCACGTGGCTTGTTCAGCCACGTAGATGAACCTTGGTCCGAACAGGGGAAGAATAAAAGGTCAAGGACCCTATGAGACAAAGGTGACAGCCTGAGGGCCTCGAACTAACAGATTCCCAAGCGGTTAGGACACTTGAGAATAGATAGAACAAAGGACTTGTTATGTATATATATTCAGAGTAATCTTTTTTTCAACATCCTTGTCTTGTGAAATGAGTTTGGTATTTATAGACAAATTTCATGGGAGCGATCCCTCTCGATGTGCGACACGTGGCTCTATCTGAGAGGTTCTCAAGTCACATCCTGGGTGTCACATCATTAGCATTAATAGGACAGTCATTTTCAGCCACAAACTAAGGGGCTATGACCATGACAAGCCGCATTGGCAGGCTGTCCCATCCGTCTTTTCAAGGTTGGGCTGCAGGGAAGCTTCCTGGACACTTAACCAGGGTCGGCTGTTCCGACCTATGGGCCTCGGTATCTGCCTCCTCGGTTCAGACTGCCTCGGAAAAGGTGCAAGATGCTTACGTGGCGTGTGGGTGGGACTATCTTGCCTTCGAGGACTGCCAAGTAGGATCGGCACATAACAATAGTCCCTCAAGTTCAGAATCCGTCATTTATGTGGGACGCTGGACTTGGAAGTATGTTGATCTCGTTTTGAAGGTTGGAGTGGGATAGTCCCCCAAGGCTCGGGATACTCATTAATGTGGATGGGGAGCCTTGAAATTACTATCGCGTTCTATTGTGGCGTGGATATGTTCCCGGGGTGGGGGGGGCACGGGGGAGGCTTGAAGAGAGCCGAATCCCCTGTTGGGAGAGGCTATTTGGATAGCCGAGTCCCTGGACGGGGGAGGCTTGAAGAGAGCCGAGTCCCCTGTTGGGAGAGGCTATTTGGATAGCCGAGTCCCTGGACGGGGGAGGCTTGAAGAGAGCCGAGTCCCTTGTTGGGAGAGGCTATTTGGATAGCCGAGTCCCTGGACGGGGGAGGCTTGAAGAGAGCCGAGTCCCCTGTTGGGAGAGGCTATTTGGATAGCCGAGTCCCTGGACGGGGGAGGCTTGAAGAGAGCCGAGTCCCCTGTTGGGAGAGGCTATTTGGATAGCCGAGTCCCTGGGGGAGGCTTGAAGAGAGCCGAGTCCCCTGTTGGGAGAGGCTATTTGGATAGCCGAGTCCCTGGACGGGGGAGGCTTGAAGAGAGCCGAGTCCCCTGTTGGGAGAGGCTATTTGGATAGCCGAGTCCCTGGACGGGGGAGGCTTGAAAAGAGCCGAGTCCCCTAGCTGTGGTAGTAAGGGTGTGTTGACGGGGCACTTTGTCGATTGAATTTCCCGCCGCACGTCTCTTCGGGTGTGGTGAAAAGACAGCTGTAGGTAATGATGATGCCTGCATTTAATTTTGGGGGCTTTGATATTGGCAAGGGGCTTCAAGTCACGCGCGCGTTGAGTATACGCAGGCATGTTGACCTTTGATCTGAGCGACCGTTGAGTTCGGACGGCTTGGATGTTCCCAGAGGTTTGTACGGTTGGGATGGATCTTGACAAGATCTGATGGTGGGGGATTACCGTTCATCGTCTATATATAGTCGTGGAAGTTTCATTTGCACACTTGTGTTATTTTGAGAGGTTTTGGGAGATTTTCAGACGAACATTCCCGGCGACCAGTTCCGGCGAACATTTCCGTCCTGTGTTTCCGGTGAAGACATAGTGTTAGGTAACCGTCTCTCCCTACCTTTTCTTTGCTAAAAACAAAACAAGTGCTTTTTGTCTGTATTGTTATGTCTGTAAGGGGCAACACTTCTCCTCCTGTATCTCCGTCGATGGAGGGGGTTCTGCCTATCAGAGGCGTGGACGTCGATACTGGTGAGTTGCTGAGCATATCGTCGGTTCCGAGCTTGAGGGAAGCCGAGGATCCGTCAAACGCCGACCCTGTAAGATGGGCTGCTGGGAACGTTCAATCTATTATGAACGAGAAAGACTTGGACTTGTTGAGGGAGGCTTATAGGGTCCCCTCTGGTGTAGACTTACTGCTCCCGGAGCCCCACGAGAGAGCGTGTGCCCCGAGGGAGGGGTGCACTGCCTTGCATTTGAATGCCTTCGTGAGTGGGATGCGTTTGCCTCTGCACCCGTTTTTTCGGAGGATTCTGCGGGCTTACGGCCTCTCCCCGACTCAGGTGGCCCCGAACGGGTGGAGCCAGATGGTTGGGGTTATGTACCTCTGGTTCCGGCACTCATTTGGTAGGGAGATGCCACTGCACGTGTTTCAGACGGTTTATCAGCCGAGGAAGCTGCCGAGAAAGAAAGGCGGACAAGAGGAGCCGGGATAGTACTACTTCTGCCCTTGGGGGTCTCACAAGCCTCTGGTAACGGACTGCCCGTCGTCCATCAAGCAGTGGAAGGAGTCATGGTTCTGGGTGACAGGAGATTGGCAGAGGGTTGTGAACGACCCGGAACCAGATTTGGACGTACCTCGTTTATATGGGATAGCCAGTGAGTAGGATTAGCAGAAGCGGTGGTTTACGCAAGTTTACGTATATTCTAACGATCTGTTTATTTTCCCTTGCAGACGCCCTTCCCCGTTGCGAGCTGTCCAGTGAAGACGTTGATTTGCTGCAGTCCATATACCAGGCGTCTCCAGCGACCCGCCGATACAATTTTCTTTTGAATCGGCATAACTGTCTGGTGGAGTTGGGACTGATGACGTCTAAAGGTAATAAAGCTGAACTTCCTTTGCCTTGAGAGCAAATTACTAACGATTACATGTTTCTGTGGCAGAAGCGGACAGAGGGGCGCGTCCCCGACCCTCTCTCGCAGCTCTGGCAAAGAAGAAGCCCCGGACTCTGGCCCCCGGTTCCGCCGAAGAGGTAAAGCAGAGGAGGGTCATTGAGGACCTTAGCCGGGAGGGCATTCGGGAGGAGGCTGAGACTCCTGTGGAAGTAGGGGACCCTGAACCCCAGGGGGTGGGTGTCCCTCTCTTGAGGAAAATGAAGGCAGGAGCCCCTTCCCAATCAAAGAGGAATAGTGCTGAGGCGGCGGAGGACTACGTTGTCTGTAGTGTGCCGACCGCCCAGCGGACCCTCACGGTCAACACTTCAGGGGAGGTGGTTCTTGAAGACCCTCCCCAATCAGCCCAGAGTTCTGGGGGCCCGGCCCGGGGGTCCTTCGACTCCAAGAAGAAAATGAAAGAGCTGATCGGTGCTCCGGGTTCTAAGATTTTGGACGAGGCGCTCCAGAACGTGCCCTTCTATCCTTCCCTGGGCGCCCAGGCTGTAAAAAAGTACTTTACCCCCAAGTGGGAGGAGTTCGCTTCCCATGGTGACTTGGGGGATGTCCTGGAAGCTGGGCTGGCTTCGACGATAAGGGCTGCTGGGATGCAGTTGAAGGCGCTCGGAGAATTCCGTACCCGTATGCAAGAGCATAAAAAGCTTGTTGCGGAGGCGTCCAAGTCCGATAAGGAGCATCAGCAGGCCTTGGAGGGACTGAAGGCTGCGGCTGATAGTGCCCGGTCGGCTTATGAGCAGCTCCATGAGGATCTGAGGGAGTCGGAGTCCAACATCCTGCAGCTGACCAAGCGTTTGGACAATGCCAACGCCGCTCAAGCGGTGGCTTCCGAGGCACTGGAAGCGGCAAATATAGAGAAGCGGCGGCTGCAGGATGTGTGCGAGACGCAAGAGATGGAGATTCAGAGTCTGCGAGGGAGCTTTGAGGCCGCCGAACAGGGGAGGAAAGATGTCGAATCTGAGGCAGCCAGACTACTTGGTGAAAAGGAAGAGGCGTTGGCTAAGTTGGGGAATTTGGAGGCGGACTTCGTAGCCAATTTCCACAATACTGAAGCTTACACCAATTTCTCCGATTACTTTGCGAAGGTCGGGCATCAAGAGGTTCTGAGCGTGCTGAGGGCAGATTATCCGAACTTAGATATCGGGCCTCTGGAGGCTAGGTTCCCCCCTGCTGATGATGGGGAGGACGATTGTAGTTAGGTGGTAGCGTAGGCCGTAATAGTTAGTGCTTGTTTTTGTAATTGGATTATTTATGATTTTTGTAATGGAGTCTTCTCTTGTTGATTATTAATGAAGTTATTTTCCGAAGCGTGCTATGTGTTTTTGCATATACTGTTATGACAATGGTAGCGCGTCGATCTAAGCGGAACACAATTTATAACTAAAAAGAAAACCGAACAAAATACAGGCACACATTATATTCGTGCCGACTCCCCCTCTACGCTATTGGTAATACCGACGCAAGTGTTCCGCGTTCCATACATGGGGCTGCCGTTTGTTACATAAGTCTTCTAGGCTATAGGTGCCAGGGCGTGTCTCGCTAATAACCCGGTAGGGGCCCTCCCAGTTGGGGCCTAGGGTCCCCACACCCGGCTCTTTAGATGATAAGAATACTCTCCTTAGGACAAGATCTCCAAGGCGGAACGATCGCTTTTTCACCCTCTTGTTGAAGTATTTTACCATCTTTCTTTGGTAGGAGGCCAGTCGGACTTGGGAGTCGTCCCTTTTCTTGCTGATTAGGTCTAGGCTCGCTCTTATTGCATCGTCGTTGGTTTGTTCATTGAACAATAGCCGACGAGGGGAGGGTATGCCGATTTCGACGGGGCACACGGCTTCTGACCCGTAGGCCATAGAAAAAGGGGTCTCCCCGGTAGGGGTCCTGGCCGTGGTTCTTATGGCCCATAAAACATGGGGGAGTTCATCGACCCATGCTCCCTTAGAGGCCTCCAGTTTCCGCTTGAGGGTGTACTTGATGGTTTTGTTGACAGCTTCGACTTGGCCATTCGCCTGAGGGTGGTGGGGGCTCGAGAAGTGCTTTGCGATCCCCAACTCCTCGCACAAATTCTTGACCTTCTTATTATCGAACTGCCTCCCATTGTCCGAGACCAGGGAATGGGGGATTCCGAACCTGCAAATAATATTTTTCCACAAGAACTTAGTGGTGTTTGCCTCGGTGATTCTTGCCATTGGCTCCGCCTCCACCCATTTCGTGAAGTAGTCGATGGCGACCAAGGCGTGGCAAGCATTTCCTCTCCCCCTAGGCATCGGGCCTATGAAGTCTATTCCCCACTTGGCGAAAGGCCAAGGACTAGATACGGTAGTAAGCTCTTGGTGGGGCTGCCTCGGGATCGTGGCGAAGCGCTGACATTTGTCACATCTCCTTACGTGAAGCATGGCGTCTCTCCTCAAGATGGGCCAGAAGTACCCCTGCTTGAGGATCTTCTAAGCTAGGGCCATTCCACCGGTGTGGTTGCCGCATATTCCCTCATGGATTTCTCTGAGGATATATCCAGCCTCGTTGGCGTTTACACATCTGAGGAGGGGCAATGAATAGCCTCGTTTGTACAGTACGTCGTCTGATAAGATGAAGTGGGCTGCCATCCTCCTCAGCCTTCTTGCCTCTTCTTTGTCAGTGGGGAGTGTTTGGTCTTTCAAGAAGGCGAGGATGGGATCCATCCAGGTGGTGGTCTCTTCAACCCACATTATTTCCGTGACCGCCTCTATGGAGGGTCGGCTGAGGTGTTCAATGGGAACCATTTTGAGGAGCTCGGAGTCCTTGCTACTCGCGAGCTTAGAGAGAGCGTCTGCGTTGGCGTTATCAGCTCTTGGCACCTGAACCAGTTCGAACTTCTCAAAGCTAGGGATGAGATTTCTCACCAGTTTTAGGTAGGAGGCCATGTTTTTCTCCCTGGCGACGAAACTTCCCTTTACTTGGCTTACCACTAGCTGGGAGTCACTCGCAGCGGAGAGCCTCTGAATTTTCATCTCTTTGGCTAGGCGCATGCCTGACAGCAAAGCTTCGTATTCCGCGACATTGTTTGAGGCTTTAAAGTCGAACCGGATTGCGCAGTTCAGTCTATGGCCTTCAGGGCTCGCGAGGACCACTCCGGCACCTGACCCCGCATCTCCTGATGAGCCGTCCACGAAGAGGTACCAAGTGGGTGGCTCCGTGGGATCCATCGGGGTATCTATTACGGGTGCGTTAGTAAATTCTGCCACGAAATCTGCCAAGGCCTGCCCTTTGATGGACGGCCGGGGCTTGAATGTGATGTCGAACTGGCTTATTTCGACTGCCCATTTCAGTAGCCTCCCTGAGGCGTCAGGTTTCTGCATAACCTGCCTCAGGAGAAAGTTGGTCAGGACGTGAATGCTGTGGGCCAAGAAATATGGCCTCAGCTTCCGAGAGGCGGTGATGAGTGATAACGCTAGCTTTTCCATGTCCGGATAACGGGCTTCTGCCCCTAGCAGAGCCTTGCTTACATAGTAAACTGGCAGCTGATGTCCCTCTTCCCTGACCAGGACCGAGCTTACCGATTCGGCCGAGACGGCGAGATAGAGCAGTAGCGCCTCCCCTAGTTTGGGTTTCGATAGCAGAGGAGCCTTGCCAAGGTGTTCCTTCAAGGCTCGGAATGCACCCTCGCATTCTTCTGTCCATTCGAACCGGTTTCCTCCCTTTAGGATCTTGAAGAAGGGAAGGCACTTATCGGTAGCTTTTGAGACAAATCGGCCGAGGGCCGCCATTCTTCCCGTGAGGCATTGTACATCCTTGGGCTTCTTGGGAGACTTCATTTCTATTAGTGCTCTAATCTTTTCAGGGTTCGCCTCGATGCCCCTCTGATTCACCATGTAGCCCAGGAATTTCCCCGAGGCCACTCCGAAGGCACACTTCTGAGGGTTGAGCCTCATCTTGTAAGCCCTGAGTATTTCGAAGGTCTTTTCCAGGTGCCGTATGTGATCCTCGGCTCTTAGACTCTTGACAAGCATATCGTCCACGTAGACTTCCATGGTCGAACCCAGCTGTTCGGCGAACATCCTGTTAACGAGCCTCTGGTAGGTCGCCCCAGCGTTTTTCAGGCCGAACGGCATGACCTTGTAACAATAGAGGCCTTTGTCTGTTATAAACGATGTGTGCTCCTCGTCCGGTGGGTACATCGGAATTTGATTGTACCCCGAGTAGGCATCCATGAAACTTAGGAGTTCGTGCCCAGCCGTGGCGTCAACCAGCTGATCAATCCGAGGCAGTGGAAAACTGTCCTTGGGACACGCCTGGTTGAGGTTGGAGAAATCTATGCAGGTTCTCACCTTCCCATTCGATTTCTTGACCAATACGGGATTCGATACCCACTTCGGATACCTGGCCTCCCGTATAAAGTTATTTTGCAGGAGCACGTTTACCTCTTCTTTCAAGGCTTCGTATTTTTCAGCGTTCAGCGGCCTCCTTTTTTGCCTGTGTGACGGGAACCTGGGGTCGACATTGAGGCGGTGGCAACTTATCCTTGCGTCGATCCCAACCATGTCTTCGTGTTTCCACGCAAAGACATCCAGATTTCCTTTGAGGAATTCTTTCAGGGCCATTTTGGGTCCTTCAGGGAGGCCTTTCCCTATCTGGAGCCTTCTCGCTGGGTCGTTACCATCTACCTGAAAATGCTCCAACTCCCCGCTAGAGGAGACTTGGGAATCAGCCCCCATCATTCTCGGATCGATGTCATCGGGGGCATCAGCTTCCGCCATCGGGATATCACCCGGCTCTTCTGACGTAGTTTCTGCCATTGCTACGTCTAGTGAAACCATGTTAACTTCTTTTTTCTCAGCCTTCCTTAAGGCATTACGATAGCATTTCCGAGCCTCGGGCTGATTGCCTCGTATTGTTGCTATTCCCCCTTCGGTGGGGAATTTCATGCAGAGGTGGTGGATGGAAGTTATTGCCCAGAGCTCTTCAAGGGCCGGACGGCCCAAGACTCCATGGTAAGCCGACCTCCTGTCAACTACCAGGAACTCCATGAAGGTATGGGACGCGAGCGGCTCTTCTCCCATGCTAACGGGGAGGCGCACTATCCCTTTCGGGGTCACGCAATCCCCAGTGAACCCGTAAAGGGGCTCAGTTGAGGGTTCCAGTTGCACATCCACGTTCATTTGCTCATAGGTGCTTAGGAAGATGACATTAACGGAGCTGCCGTTGTCAACCAGCATTCTCCCCAGCCCATTCCGAGCCACCACTGCTCTTACAACCAGGGCGTCGCAGTGGGGGTAATGCACGCCCCTCATGTCTTCCTCCGTGAAGGTGATAGGATCGGCTCTTTTCGACCCTGGGGGCCTGCTATTGATAAGCCAGTTAGTCATCTGGACCCCTTCGGCCTCTTTGGCGTAACTCTTCTGGGCATTCCGGGTCTGCCCTCCAATATAGGGTCCCCCGTGAATGGTATCTATCTCCCGAATCGGAGCCTTTTCAGGCCCTTTGATTAGACGGGGTTCTGAGTTACGCTCTAGTCGAGGCCGTCGGATAGGGCTCCTTGAATTACGCCTCGATCGCTGCTCATGTCCCGGAGGTCTTCCATCCCATTGCTGGGAGCGCCTATCTTGGAAACTGTTTCCACGTCCCCTTGCCGGGACTTGATTTCCTCGTCTGATGTTCGTTCCGCGCCTGGGCCCCTGGTTCGCCGTTCTTCTATTGGCAAGTTCTTCCACCTCTCGGCACTCGTCCGTGCTGTGTCCATAGCTCCGATGGACGCAGCAGTACTTCTGCTGAGACCCCTGGGGATGAATTACTGGAGGCGAGCTGGTTCCTGCCTCATAATAGGTGGATAGGGGCGTGCCATAGTTGTAAAGTCCGACCGCGGGGACCGGGGGCACGGGAGCCGTGTAAGGGGGGAGTAGGCCCTCTTGCGCAGAGGCCACATAACTCATCCCGACGTTTGGGTCGGATGGGTAGTTTCTCCGTCGCGGGTTGTGTTGGGGAGCTGCCCTGTTGGGATTTTGAACATACCCGGCTCTTGACGCCGGGTTGGCTCCCAACCCGCCTCGATTCCGGTGGAGGATCATATTCTCGTTGGTAATCTCCTCAGTTATCATTTCCACTAGTTGATCAAAGGTGGCCGGGTTCTTGTTGCGGACATCCCTCCAGAACGGGTGGTTCATGTCCAGTCCCGCCTGTAGGGCGGACAGGGCCTCGGCGTCTGTTATTCTTTCACAGAACAGCATCTCCTCATTAAAACGACCCAGGTAACTTTGCAGAGGTTCGCTCGGGGCCTGCCTTACGTCGTGGAGGCGTTGGACCGGGGCTGATGCTGGCTTCTGAGAAGAGAAGTAATTTATGAACGTCTTTTTCAGTTCCGGCCAGCTGGAGATACTTCCGGCGACTAGTTTGTTGTACCACCGCTTCGCTCCTCCTGACAATGTTAGGTGAAAGGCCCTACATTTTAAGGCCGGAGTGGCTCCCCGGAGGCTCATCTCCGTTTTGTATGTGTTCACATGATCCAAGGGATCACCCCTGCCTGTGTAGGGGGTAATTTTGGGCACGCGAAACTCATGGGGGATGGACGCGTTCCTGATTCCGGCAGAAAAGGGGAGGTTCTCGTCATCGTCGTCCACCTCGAATGATCTCGCAGGCCTCGGATATTCTGCCCCAGTGTTAGTTTCCGGAGGCAGTGGGGCGTGGTATTGGGTCTGTGGTCCATCTGCATAGTTCTGCTGTGGTGGCATGGTCGGCTGTTGCTCGTATGGCCGGCCATCCGACTCTCCCCTAGCCTCGGCTTCCTTCGCCCTCCTTTCCCGCCTGTTTCTAGGGGGACTTTGAGGCATTTCCCTTCTTTGCGGGTTCTCTTGTGGCCACCCCCTGTTTCCCTGTTCGCCTAGTCTTTCAAATACACTGGCGGATATCGTTGGCTGGGGCCTTCTTTCCGAAGCTGAGGTTTCGGCTTTTGCACGTGATGCTTCTCCTCCAGCTTTCTGATCACGGGGGCGCCTGCTGTTTACTTCCTGCTCTTCCTCGGGCTCGTCCGGATCAGACTCTTGAGGGCGGTTCTCATCCCTTGCATGCATCATTTGGATGTACCCCTGCATTTGCGCGTGGTGCTGAGCCAACTGCCTCACGCTGGCGGCCATAGTTCTCATTTCTCGTTCGAGGTTTGTGGTAGGCCTCCTTCCTCGCCTTCTTCGAGGGGCTCCTTCAGCCCTGACTCCGTCGTTTCCTACGGGCCTCGTTCTTCTTGGGTTCTCTTCTTCGCCGCTTCCACTCATTTCGTGGGTCAGCTGGTCCCTTATTCAGGGAGATTCCTTTATTCAAGGAAAAAGAAACTTTTTGTCGCGTTCCCACAGACGGCGCCAATCTGTTGACCTCCAAAAATGGCTGCCAACAGGATCCCCACGCTACCTCTGCCAACGTGGATCTTCCTCCCTATCAAGACTGCCACGTGGCTTGTTCAGCCACGTAGATGAACCTTGGTCCGAACAGGGGAAGAATAAAAGGTCAAGGACCCTATGAGACAAAGGTGACAGCCTGAGGGCCTCGAACTAACAGATTCCCAGGCGGTTAGGACACTTGAGAATAGATAGAACAAAGGACTTGTTATGTATATATATTCAGAGTAATCTTTTTTTCAACATCCTTGTCTTGTGAAATGAGTTTGGTATTTATAGACAAATTTCATGGGAGCGATCCCTCTCGATGTGCGACACGTGGCTCTATCTGAGAGGTTCTCAAGTCACATCCTGGGTGTCACATCATTAGCATTAATGGGACAGTCATTTTCAGCCGCAAACTAAGGGGCTATGACCATGACAAGCCGCATTGGCAGGCTGTCCCATCCGTCTTTTCAAGGTTGGGCTGCAGGGAAGTTTCCTGGACACTTAACCAGGGTCGGCTGTTCCGACCTATGGGCCTCGGTATCTGCCTCCTCGGTTCAGACTGCCTCGGAAAAGGTGCAAGATGCTTACGTGGCGTGTGGGTGGGACTATCTTGCCTTCGAGGACTGCCAAGTAGGATCGGCACATAACAATATCACTTTTGAGTCGTATATTTATGAATTGTGGGTGTTCAATCTTATAAGATGGTATCCCTAAAAAAATTAAATTCGTCAATTTATACAAAAAATAAAACAAATATATTCATTTTTTTCTTGCCTAAACCTAAATTGCAATTACAAGTTGGGAGTTGGAAAATAGGAGGAAACAATGAACTTAAACGAGGTAATTAAAATTAGGGCATGTTCGGTGTAGTTTTTTTGGGGAAAAAATAGATTTTTTTGGGTACTTTATTAACTTTTCAAACTTTTTTATAGTGTAAAAAGGTTGAAAAGTCAAAAATTATAGGCAAAAAAATGAGTTTTTTTTTAAAAAAAAAAAAATGGCTACCGATCATGCTTTTATTAAATTTGCCATAATGGTAATATGCATCCTTAATGAAAAACATGATATGTAAAACAAGAAGCTTATTGGTTGGAAATTTACTTTGATTTTATTAATAACCTTTTAAACCACTTAGGATTCCTAATTAATTGCAAATACATGTAAAACCCTTCTTTTATATAAAACTAGAAGCTTATTGGTTGGAAATTTACTTTAATTTTATTAATAAACTTTTAATTCACTTAGGATTCCTAACTAATTACAAAGACGTGTAAAAATTTCTTATATATAAACTCCATAACGTTCATTCGTTCATTCAGTACTCACTCACTATAATTCTCCATCTCTCTCCCCCTTTTAAATCCTTTCCATCCCAAATTCCACACATTATTTCTCACATAACACAGTGAAATCACTACATTCATCAATGTCGAACTTTGACTTTGAGACTTATTGTTCTGAGTTAAGCGCGAAAAGAAAGCGTAAACTAACAGATGATGAATATGCTGCACTTACACTCATGATGCTCTCTTGCGACCATGATCGGAGTTCCTACACTAATCCAACCTCCAATCCTCCCACCGCTCAAAACATAGAAGATAAGATTAATGCAGTCACTAACATTAGTGAAAGAATCGCCCCTTTATCCTCCAGCAATGATAATATTTCCACCGCCACAGTCTCTGCCACTAGTGAAAGAACCGCCCCTTTAGCCTCCAGTGATGACAAGAAACAAGTGAAACCCTTTTCTCCTGCCATCACTGCGTCTCCGCTGGCCAAGATTGTATCGCACACTTGTAACAAGTGTGGCAAGTCTTTTTCCACTGGCCAGGCTTTGGGTGGCCACAGAACCAGCCACCGTAACCCTAGCGGTAGGATTCACCAATGTTTCATCTGCAACAAGATTTTTACCACTGGCCAGGCTTTGGGTGGCCACAAAACCAGCCACCGTGACCGCGGCAAGAAGGGCAGCGCGATCAATTCCGAGGGCAGCGCGATCACTTCCGAGGGCAGCGACTCCAGCCACAGCAACAGCAATGTCCGCACCCCCCACGACTTCGACTTGAACCTTCCCGCCGCACCGGAGATTGACGTTCAGGTTCTTGGTGAACAGAATGCAGAAAATCATATTCCTTGCAAGAAACAGCTTTTGGATGAATAAATTGTATTATAGAAAACTGATGATCCAGAATTTTATGTATTTTCTTTAGAAAACTATTCTTGGGGATCAATTATTGTATTCATTTATCATCAAAGCAAAATTTAGATATATACAACACGCAGTTTATATTTTGATATGGTTTTTATACCATTCCAATAATTGAGATTTAATTGGTGTAAATGTTATTTTAAAGCATTCATGTTTTTGTAAGTTTCTCTAACAAGGACATGTTCGGTAGCAATTTTCTCTCAAAAAAATCCATTTTTTTCTATAATTTTTGACTTTTTAATTTTTTTACACTACAAAAAAAAGTATGAAAAGTCAATAAAGTACTCAAAAAAACTCATTTTTTTCCCAAAAAAACTACACCGAACATGCCCTAAGTCTTCACCATGTTAAAATATGGTAATGCCATGGGGTTGGGTTTTAAAAAAAAAAATTATTAATCATGATTCATGAGTAATTAAATTTAGCGTGTGTTTTTTTTTTATTTTGTATAAACGAACAAGAAAGATTGAATTGATTTAACATTAAAGTTATTAGTTCGAAAACATTATATATTGATAGCAACAAAAGTCCACACATCACCCTAACTTATGAAGAATAAAAAATTTAAATAGAAACTTATTTTTGACTAACTTGTGATATTAAATAATAAACTATTGAAATTATCCATTATAATAATGTGAAAAAAATTGGGTTTTATGCATAGTTATAAAATCCGGACCGACCCGACCGGTTCGACCGGTGACCCAGTGACCCGGACACTAGACCGGTCCGGTTACTTCATTTAACCAAACAATGACATGACCCGAAAAAAATCGAATAAACTAAGAAAAAACCGTGCAACCCGGTGACCCGGGTTTTAGTGGTAAACCCGGGTCTCTTTCTATTTTTTTTCTTAATTATTTAAAAACTAAAAAACATTCAAATTCAACTCTTTGTCTTCTAGTGGCTGTCGTAAATCTAAAGTCTTATTATCTTCTTCACAATTATTCAACTAAGAACCTAGTAAAAACTTTCATAATTCATTAAGCAATCTGCATCAGCTCTTTTTCTTATATTTTTTTCAACTCTTTTTCTTATTTTTTTTTTCTTTTTTCTTCACAATTAATATGTTATTACATGTGATTTCATCTCAACTTTAGATCGTCAAAGACACACTTACCGAATTTTTTATAATTGTTTTAAGTATTAGAATCGTGTTTCGTTCAAACTTGTTGCTTAAAAATTGTTTTAATAATTTTTGCATTGACCATATAACTATAGTTTTATGGTAATTTGAGTTGAAGTATAGTGTATACATCATAGTTATAAAACTCGGACCGGAGAATGACCCGGATTTGGCAGTGGGTTAGCGGGTTAATGGGTCACCGGTTCAACACCGGGTTAACGGTTGAACCGGCGGGTCAATTCCTAAGTTTACACCTTTAATTACTTTTAACTTATAATACAAAAATAAATAATTTTTTTGTAAAATAGTGAAGACAACAAACTTTTCATAACAAGAATTATTAAAACAATTATAAAAAGTTATTAAATTGAGTTATATGGTCAATGCAAAAATTATCAAAACAATTTTTAAGCAACAAGTTTGAACGAAACACGATTATAATACTTAAAACAATTATAAAAAATTCGGTAAGTGTGTCTTTGACGATCTAAAGTTGAGATGAAATCACATGTAATAACATATTAATTGTGAAGAAAAAAAAAAAAAAAATAAGAAAAAGAGTTGAAAAAAATATAAGAAAAAGAGCTGATGCAGATTGCTTAATGAATTATGAAAGTTTTTACTAGGTTCTTAGTTGAATAATTGTGAAGAAGATAATAAGACTTTAGATTTACGACAGCCACTAGAAGACAAAGAGTTGAATTTGAATGTTTTTTAGTTTTTAAATAATTAAGAAAAAAAAATAGAAAGAGACCCGGGTTTACCACTAAAACCCGGGTCACCGGGTTGCACGGTTTTTTCTTAGTTTATTCGATTTTTTCCGGGTCATGTCCTTGTTTGGTTAAATGAAGTAACCGGACCGGTCTAGTGTCCGGGTCACCGGGTCACCGGTCGAACCGGTCGGATCGGTCCAAATTTTATAACTATGGTATACATATTAGTGTCATGTTTGATCTATACTTCTGATTGAAATAATTAGCTTTAGTTTAAAACATCCAACCACCACAACATTTAACACCCCGTGTTAATAATTTTAATTCGCGACTTGGCCACATGTTTTATTTGGCATTCAATTATCATATTCTAGGATTCTACTAGTTATATTCACTCATTGTGCTCCATTACCATATGTTTGCCAGCTTTCAAGTGTTTAAAAGGAAGGAAAATTAGATCAAATATCTATTTTTTATTTTAAAAAAAATCAAAACATTATTAACAAATATTTACTTACCTTATTCTTTACCTTATTCATAGAATTCTATTTGTAGTAGAATACTATATAAGTAGGATACCATATGTGTAATATTCCTATTCTATGTAGAATTCCTTTTTTTATTAGGTTTCTATTAGTCATTTATTAGTATATATATTTTGTAACGTTATTCATAATTTATATTACATTAATATAGAGAATTATTTGTTCACATATATTTTTTCTCATATTTTACATGGTATCAGAGCGACGACTCTGAGCAACGATGCTTCGCACAAACGATAATAGAAAAACTATGGAAGCGACGATTGCCCAATTGGATCCCATGGCTATACAGCAATCCGATCATCCCGGCTTAATCCCCGTTTTTAAACCACTTGATGGAAACAATTATGGCACAAATACCATAGCAACAACGATTGTCCAATCGGATCACATGGCTCTACAGTAATCCTATTATAAAGGGCAACATTCAATCAATTGGGGAGCAAACTAGAAAAGTGACGATCGGTCGAACCGGTCGACCGTTTCGATGAAAATTGGACAGAAACAGTGCACCTACTGCAGGATGACTGACCACATTGTTGATACCTGCTATTTCATCCATAGCTTCCCTCCATGGCACAAGTTTCATGGGAAGGACATGAAGCCACGAAAGAAACGCTTCACAAACACTGCTATCGCTTCTACACTTGACCCAAAGAAAGGAAAAATGCTCACAGCCAAGGAATATAAGCAGATCATGACACTTCTAAACAACAAAACAGGTAATGATAAGTCTCATGTTAACACCTCAGGTATCAATTCCTCTACTGCCTCTTTGAGTAATTCATGGATTATTGATAACGAGACCACTGACCATGTGACAAAGGATGAGATCATTGAGAATAAATTCATGCCAAAGCACAAAACTGTGCAATTACCGAATGGGGGTCATGCTCTTATCAAATTCATTTGTGCAGTTAACTTTGAAAATAATATGATTGTTGATAATATGCTTTATATTCCCAACTTCAAAGTTAATCTATTATCTATTAGTTAACTTACAAGAGAATTACGGTGCTATGTGACATTTTTCCATGATTTTTGTGTCATGAAAAATTTGACTACGAAGAAGACGATTGGCTTGGGAAGGCAGAGTAACGGCCTATATTACCTTTTACAAAAATCACAAATACACCATACTACTAGTGAATCAACCAACCTATGGCATAGACGTCTAAGGCACCCTTCAGCATCACCTCTTCAATTCCTAGCACAAAGTATCTTAGGTATTAGTTTTGATTCCCACGATATTTGTAATGTTTGTCATTTGGCAAAATAATCTAGACTACATTTTAAAGTTAGTCAAATCTCTAGCAATAAACCATTTGATTTGATTCATTGTGATATTTAGGGACATCATATGATTTATTCTTATTCTGGTGCTAGATATTTTCTTACAATCGTTGATGACTTTTCTCGTTATACTTGGGTACACCTCATGTGTCACAAATCTGAAACTCAAAGCATAATTAAGAATTTTTTTGCTTGGGTTAAAACTCAACAGAACCTGACTACAAAAGCCCTGAGATCTGACAATGGTCAAGAGTTCTTATCCTTGCAAACATTCCTAGATGAAAATAGTACCATTTTTCATAGATCATATCCTTATACCCCTCAACAAAATGGAGTGGTAGAGAGAAAACACCGACACCTCCTTAATGTGGCTCATGCCATTAAATTTCAAGCTAATCTTCTGTTAAATTTTGAAGGGAACATATCAAGACAGCTTGTTACCTTATCAACCGGATACCTTCACCATTGTTCTCACACAAAACACCATACGAAAAATTACACAAGAAACCACCACCTTATTCTCATTTACGTGTCTATGGTTGTTTGTGTTTTGGCACCAACCTTAGACCCAGCCATAAATTTGACACACGAGCCAAGTGGTATGTGTTTCTTGGATACACCTCAGGACAAAAAGGATATACCTTATATAACCTTAATGACAGAAAACTAATGGTATCCCAAGACGTTGTGTTCCATGAAACCATATTTCCATACGCCTCCCAACAAAATGATGAAACCAACTCCATCCCATTGCCACAATCTATGCCTCTAGATGTTGAAACGCCACATTTAACAGACTCTGAGGACCAATATATAGCAGAAACAGATAATTTGTCTGAAGGTCCTAAACACTGGCCAATCGGTCGACCAAACAGTCGACTGATTCCCTTATCCATTTTAACAGAGAGCCCAACCGGTCGATCCATCGATCGACGAGTTCCTTCATCCGGTCCAACAGAGAGTTCAAATGGTCGACCGACTTTACCTACCAGTCGATCGGTTGAGCAGTGTCTATCCACCACTGATCCACCTATCTCTTCTCACCCTCCAGATGACCAGCCAGCACAAACCCAAATACCAAATGACCAAATGGACGATCTACAAGATCCATTCAAACCCCAATTCACCTGAAGGATTACTATGTCAATCATGTGCTACCTACTCAAGTCAGGTCTCTTCCGGTCAAATACAGCACTCGACATCCTATATTAAGGTATGTATCATATAGAAATCGTTCTTCTATTCATCGTGCTTTTACATACAATATTTTTCATATCATTGAGTCAGCTACATATGAGGTAGCATGTTAGAATCCTAAATGGATTACTGCTATGAGTGATGAAATTCGTGCCTTGGAAGAAAATAATACTTGGTCACTTGTCCCGCTTCTTTCAGGTTATCATCCTATTGGTTGTAAGTGGGTGTTCAAGGTTAAATTTCATTCTGACGATACAGTTGAATGATACAAAGCATGGCTGGTGGCAAAGGGGTTTACACAACGAGAAGGGATTGATTATAATGAAACTTTCGCTCCAGTTGTAAAGTTAACTATAGTCAGATGCTTACTTACTATCGCCTCTATTCACGACTGGGCGCTTCATCAGATGGATGTACAAAATGCCTTTCTTCATGGTGATTTTGATAAAGAAGTCTATAGACTCCCCCACCTGGATTTCGTCGACAGGGGGAGACATCAGTTGTATGTCGACTTCATAAATCTTTATATGGATTGAAATAGACATCTCGTTCTTGGTTTCAAAAATTTGTATATGCTATTATTCTGTTTGGGTTCAAACAGTCACATGCTGATTACTCACTCTTTACAAATGTCAATGGTGATTCATTTACAGCAATTCTATTATATATGGATTATATGATTGTCACACGAAATGATAGAGAAGTAATCTCTACTACAAAAATATTCCTTGCATCTCAATTCAAGTTGAATGACCTTGGCACATTAAAATACTTTCTTGGAGTAGAAATTGCTCGCTCAAGATTAAGGATTTCAATAAATCAAATGAAGTACACTATTGACATTCTTCAAAAAGCTGGATTACTTGGAGCAAAACCTACAGCATTTCCCATAGAGCAGTAATTGAAATTTAATTTGACAGATGGAAAGTTATTGAAAGAACCCATATACTATCGATGGTTGGTAGGGAATCTCATTTATCTCACCATTACCAGACCAGAAATCTCATATTTGGTCAATACACTCAGTCAATTCATGCAGGCACCTAGACAACCCCATCTTGAAGTAGTTTACTGATTACTCCGATACTTGAAAGGAGCACCAGGATGAGGATTATATTTCCCATCAAGTGGAAAATTGTATCTAGCAGGATTTTGTGATGCTGATTGAGCTGGAGATATTACTACACGACGGTCAGTTACGGGATATTGTGTATTATTGGAAAAGGCACTTATATCGTGGAAAAGCAAGAAACAAACGACTGTGTCCAAATCTTCAGCAGAAGCTGAGTATAGGGCAATGGCTTTTATTATATGTGAGCTTATATGGTTTAGACAATTGTTGACAAATTTATGTGTAGATCACCCACAAGCAGTAACCTTATATTGTGATAATCAAGCAGCAATGCATATTGCTGCTAATCCAGTATATTATGAAAGAACAAAACACATTGAAATAAATTGTCATATTGTTCGTTAACGAATTGATAAGGGAAAGATCAAGACTGCCTATGTTCCAAACAACAATCATATTGCGGATTTATTTACTAAAGCATTGGGCAATGAGGTATTTCACAGTTTCACTCACAAGTTGGACACTTTTGACATACATGCTCCAACTTGAGGGGGAATATTGACAAATATTTACTTACCTTATTTTTTACCTTATTGATAGAATTCTAGTTGCAGTATAACACCATGTAAGTAGGATACCATAAGTGTAATATTCATATTCTAGGTAAAATTCATTTTCTTATTAAGTTTCTATTAGTCATTTATTAGTATATATATATCTTGTAACCTCATTCATAATACACATTACATCAATACATAGAATTATTTCTCCACATATATTTTCTCTCATATTTTTCATGGCAGGTAAAATAGACGGACTTTCAGTCCACATGGCATTACGTTTATTGAATAAACGTCCAATAGGTTCCATCTAAAATTAATACTACTGCTTATGTTGCATTAATTTTTTTATTATTGGTGGGTTTTCAATTTTTATTTCTCTGGTCTGACTTTTTTTTAATAAAATAATGAGTTGAATTTAAATTTATTGAGTCATTCTGTTTAGAAGTTCGTCTAAATTAAGACAGACTTCTAGATGGAGTCTATTTTTTGGTGTGACATATCAGTTAGACGGAGTCTTCGTTAGTATATATTGGAGAAAAAAATTTTGTGCATTGGAAGTGCTCTAAACACCTGTAACTTGGCATGTCTAACAAATGTATATTTATTTATTTATTTATTATGTAGGATCCACCATTATCTTACAACTATATGCTATGTCACCAGTGCTTAGGAAATTATTCATGTAATAAATATAAGTAATATGTAATAAATATGAGTAATGCTATTCATAGTCGCTCACTACTAGTAGTCATCATACGTGTCATTACTCAATTAGATGAATTATTCATAATTAATACCTGAAAATACATTACTCAATTGAAATAAATAATTCGTCCAATTGAGTAATGCCATGTAGAATGAGTATCGTAGTGAGAGGTTATGAATAGCATTATTTAATAAGTAATTATCAATTTTTTTCAATAATATATTATGATTAATGAGTATTTTCTTAATTAATATAAAGTTAAAAATACAATTTCAATATTTTTTATAAGTTGGTCAGTATTTTTTTAAGGGTAAATTCAAGGCCGGTCACTGTTTTGGTACTTATAGGTTCTAAAGTCATATGGTCAAAACTTAATTCAATTAAAATCACATTTTAGAGCTAAAAGACCAACATACCCTTAATTGTAAAAAAAAGCTAATTATGATATTGTTTTGTCGTGATACTGTTTTGTTGTGATACTATTTTTTTGTGATACTGTTTTGTCTATGATACTGTTTTATATAGATAATGTGTTATGATACACTTACACCATACTTTTATTTTTTATATTGATTTATTATAATAATGTTTGAACCTATGATATTGTTTAATCTATGATAATGTTATTAAATACAAACAATATCAATAGTCTTATACTACTAATGGAGAATTTTAAGAACAATATAATTACTTCAACTAGTAAAATTTCTATGATACTGTTTTAATATATGTTAATGTTATTAAATACAAACAGTATTAATGATCTTGTAATACTAATGGAACATTTAAGAATAATATAATTACTTTAACCAGTGTGCCTTATAGTGGTGAAAATCAAATCCTGACTCTTTTTTTGTTTGGAGGAGGGTGGCTAGGCTATATTCATATATTAAGTTATTAATTTCAGATTTTACAAGGGTGAGACATAGGAGCAGCCATTCCATAGTTACATTTTGTAATACACACATATGTCAAGCTGAACTAGCAAAACAAATATATGATAATGTTTTAATTAGATAAAGTGATATGGTATACTTATACCATATTTTTATCTTTGATACTGTTTTATTATGATAATGTTTCAACCTATGATACTGTTATTTTATTGGATTGTAATTTGTGTATGTGATACTATTTTATTAAGATATTTTCATGTATGATACTAATATATTAAAACACATTTGGCTGTGATACTGTTTTAGATGATGTATGATACTGTTTTGACAAGAAAAATTAAAGATTGTCATTTTAAACTAAAGAGACGATTTCAAACGGGTAAAATCCATCATACGCAGTGGCAAAACCACTGGTCTTAATCGTCTCGTCGAGACCATTCCGAAAATATGTTATAATAAAAATTTTGAACACATATACGAATTCTATATCATTTCTGTTATGATAATATTTTGTGATACTGTTTTGTATAAAACAGTATCAAACAATACACACGACTAATTACCAATACAGAGAATAATCTAATGGTCAACTTTGGTCGTAGCAATGCCCAAATCGAACTTTTTCATTCCTACAGAAATTCAAATTGCTATTTACAACAACAAATCATGGCAACTCTACAGAAATTTATCAAACAAATATTCCTTAATGTTTTCTACAATACAGGATCATGATACAAATGTATTTATGATGCTATTTCTCATTCTTGATTACAAAACTACCCGTTACCATTCTCACAAATCCACATTCATTATCTTTATCAAATCAGTTGATCTACGCAAAATCACTCACAATTCTTCAAGAATTTCTTTCCCTCACAAGAATATTTTGTTCACTCCAGTCTTTACTATCTAGTGTAGAATTTCTGTTAATCAATGGCAGCTTATTCAAATAGATCATCTTCTCCACTTTCCACAAGACCCGTTAATCCAAATATTAGAAATTCAGAATCTAATACTGGAGCCAGAAGAAGTTTAAGTGGAAACCCTTTTTCCAAACTCTCCGTACACACAAATCTAATACCCGCCTTGAATTTACACTTCAATCCTCTGTAAATGATTACTCTAATGTAAATTTATTTGTTTGTTTGCAGACAGAAGCAAGCTGCTAGATCATTTTTACCGTCTTGAACACCAGAAAGAAGATTTAAAGAAGAAGAAAGAAGCAGATCATGTATTGGTGCGTTTACATCGAGTTTATGATGTGAACAGGTGATTATGCCTTGAACAAGGCACTGTGAGCTAAATATTGGGATTAAAAGAGCTGCTGGTGCCGGTGCCGGTGCCGGCGGCGACAGCGGCAACAATGGAAGCAGTGTCAAAGGCAATGTTTGTAGTAAATATGAATTAGAGGGATAATTTTGGGATTAATATGAAAAATTGATTAAGAGTATGACTTATTGACAATTTAAAAAATTGTCTTGACCTAATTTGAAACAAGTCACTTGTAGGCGACTTTTAGGTAATTTTCCCTTTTTTTAAATATCAAAAACTACCATTATATTTTAGTTTTTTTTATATATAAATTGATATGGTCCTAATTTTCACTTAGAGAATTCATGGTCTTATATGTATGGGCTTCCCCGAATCAGATTCTCGCAGTGGGCTGAAGCCCAAAACATGTGGGATTCTATAAATCTGAAGCAATTAGTAGGATTGGCCTTCGATAAATCTTCACATCCAACACTAAATTCATATAATTTACTGGTGTTTAATATAAATAAAATAAATAAGAAGAACCACGATAAATTTAGATATTTCAAATAAGCATGTAGAACACCTTTTCACAAGTCAGTCTAAAGTTGATTTTTACCCATAATTGTAATTTGTAACAGTTTGAGAACGAGTCTCTCAAAATTCAATTCAAATCTTACATGCACGTACTCATATATATAATATATATATTTTTATGTTATGAAAATCTTAGTATTCAAACAACGGTATTCCCGTATTTGAGTAGAGTTAAATCTTCGTATATTTGTTTAAGAGACAATCAAGAATATTTGTTTAAGACAACCTAGAATCATTAATTCATTATTGATTTGCATTAAACTAATGTAAAAGTGTTTTCTTGCCAAGTGTGTCTAGTAACGTCATCAATGGTCCTTAACCTTTGCTCTTAGTGTAGAATTGGTCCTTAACATTTACTTTTTGGCAAACAAATCCCTAACCTATGTATTTTGGTACAAAATTGATCCTTATAACAAATATACCTTTATTTTTAATTATAAAAAATTGTATGTGGATTCCTAATCATTATAAAATGTGCAAATAGGTTCAATACTATTATTTTTTTATAAAAATAAATTAAAGAAAATTAAGAGTTTTTTTTTTTTTTTGAATTTACACATTAATAATAAGTATGTCGAATAAAATTATTATTTTTATTATTAAGTAATTATATTATTTAAAAAAGAGAGAATCAGTAATAGGATTCCTTTATCCTCGGTTGTGTTCCAAGCTGCTTTTACTCGATATCTCGCATGATGAATTCAAAGAATGTGCAGCCGGGCCTAATGGATGATGACTCAAGCCCATGACTTATATTAAATCCTAAAATTCAAAATTTTAACCTAAAAAAAATTCAAAACAGAAAAAAATTTCAAAACCTAAATACTCAAATTTAGAATCAAGCACAAACAAGCAGGCAAAAGACAAAATTTGTACTTCAATTTGAGTCAAAGCTCAAACCGACTTACCAAATCAAACTAGAATTCATCCAAACCAAACAAGTCGAAATTGGTTTCGAGTTGGGTTCAAAATCGATCCACGTCCACCCCTATGCACAACCACGATCAAATTGGCCAAATCTAAATATTAGAGGAAATTAATTTAGTCGGTCTTCTTATGGAATTTGTTGGGGGATTTTTCATAAATAAGCCACTTTTTAAAAAGAATTGCAAAAACTCATTCTTGTTCCATATATTCTAAAAATACTCTTTTTTAAAAACTATTATTTTAATTTATTATAATATATATTAAATTTAGTAATTGAATCATTAAAAACGGATTTGATAGAAATACTTATATTATATTACAGAATCTTTTATTGTTATAATAACCAAATCCTCAAAAATTATAATTGATTGAAAAATATATATTAAAGAATCTTTTATTGTTATAATTGTTAAATATATATCATTTGTATCAAAAATAGCTGTAACAAACATAAACAGGTCCGTTCAATTTCGTTTGAGATTCCGTTTACAAATTGAGATTCCGTTTGCAACCCCTTTGAAAATATTACTAGGATGGTATTTCTTTCCCGTATTTCAAATACTTCGTACAGTGCCCAATAAATTATTGGGTGTTCTTTTAATGGTTTCAGTACCTGCAGGATTATTAACAGTACCTTTTTTAGTAACATATAGTACCAATTTTCACATAAAAAACTCATGATATACTCAATTGTATAATCTATATCAATCAGTGGTATAAAATATCAATTGAAGGTAACATAATCTGCATTAAGAATCAAAATATCATATTAAACATCAATTAACCAATAACAACTTATAACATCTTTAGCCGTCAGTGGTACATAATAATCAATTGTATAACATAATTTGTATTCCTGTGTAATAATTCATAATGTGTAACATGTGTTATATAATAACAAATTGTGTAATATAATCTGTATTCTCGTATAATAATTCAATCAAGAACAATTAAATATCAAAAATAGAGTGTTCAATCAATACATCATATTAACATAAGTAATACAAAACAGTGTATTAACAGTACGTGTTATATGTAATTAACCAATAACAAGTTGTAACATTTTTAGCAGTTAATGTTACAATAGAAAAAATTGTAACAATTCAATTAATAACATTTAAATATAAAAAATAGAGTGCTCAATCAAAACATCATATTAACATGAGTGTTACAAAAAGTGTATCAACAGTATGTGTTACATGCAATTAATCAATAACAGATTGTAACATCTTTAAGAGTCAGTGTTACAGAATAACAAATTGTGTAAAATAATTTCTATTTCTGTGTGACAATTCAATTAAGAACATTTAAATATAAAAAATAAAGGATTTTGGTGTTTTTCGAAATAACAAATTTTTGCCTGATTTAAGAGTAGTTTTCTTTTTATGTGCGAATTAAAAAGGTAATATGTAATTAATGAATGATCAATCAAGAAAAGTAATTGTTATTGATGAAGTGATGAAAATAATTACGTAAATAATCTTTTTTGGGTATTAATTACGCAAAATAATCGTGAAGATTAGCTATAAAGAATAAAATATTAGAGATTAGTAGGTTAATATGCTGAAAAGTTCAAAATAGAAGGTTAACTTTTTTATATTTTGTTTTGATTTTAAACTATTATTTTATTTGTTAATAAAAAATATAAAAATAGTATTTTTAAAATAAAAAAGTTAAATTTGTAAAAGGAGAAATATTATTACAATGAGTTATGCTACTTGTATACTCACACTTACATCCTTACTTATACTCTCATTTTTGGGATGGAATATTTGGTCAATTATTATTAAATATTTGGCCAAATAAATAATGATTTGACCAAATCATTATTTGAGACATAAACAAATGTAAAAAAAAAGTGTAAGTGTAAATGTACAAGAAACATAATAGTAGCATAATAGTAAGTAGCATATGTAATTTCTACATTTGTTGATGAGTGCTCAGTAGTAGGGGCGAAGCTAGGGGGGTCCAGGGGAGACCTGGACCCCCCAACTATTTTGGGTTTCTTTTTTTTTTTTTTTTTTTTTGGTTTTTTAATATATAATTTAACTTTTACATAATATCAATTTAATGAGTGACAATTGGATCTATTGACCCAATATCAATTAGAATTTATTTGGTATAGAATATAAATTAGTTTATTTAACCGAAATAGTTTCTTTAACAAATAATAGTAAAAAATGTCAGGCTACTAAGGTAAATTTTTTTGTCAAATAAACTATTTTTTATCAAATAAGTTATTTTGGTCAAATAAACTAGTTCATAAATTGGACCAAACTCACTCTTTTTGTAAGGCAATTGGACTTATTGGCCTAATAAAATTAATAATACAAAATTACAAATGATTAACACATTCCTCAAATGATAATACAAAATTAATAAATGCATTTTGCTTGTTAATACATATCGTATTCAAATAATAATTGTATATAACATTATTAAAAATGTTTAAATTTGTGTCAATCGACTACATAGCTTAGTTTTAGATAAAATAGATATAGATTTTATTTTGTGCAATGACTTCTTGTAAGTTTTTTAAAGACTATGACTTATAAAAAAATATTAGATTCTCATAAAAATTGACTCAGTAATTGTGGTTTGAGGAAGAAAAAAAATTGGGGGTAGAACCCCCCATGAGAGTTCCCCCCTCCTCCGGCCCATCTTTATTTGGGACCTTCCAACTTTAAAAGTCTGGCTCCATCACTGCTGAGTAGTACTACTAACTCACATAACCAGGGTCAGATAGGCATAGTTGTGTTAAAATAAAATGGCTTGGGCAACCAACCTGAAATAGCTCGACATCATGTCAACCTATGAGCAACTGGCCCACCTTTGACGACAGATCGTGCTAGGTTTGGCACTATGGCCGGAAGCCCGGTCCACATTGGTCAGAAAATAAATTTTGAATTAAGAAACGGACAATTTTTATATATACACTATAATAAATTTGGAAATTGACAAATACTAAGGTGGTGTTCTCTTTGCGTTTGTGTTTTGAGTTTTGTGTTTTGAATTCATTTTGTGTTTTGTGTTTTGAGTGTTTGTTTTGATATTTTTGAAAATGCGTTCTTTTTAAAAAATTTGAAAATTGTTTCTGAAAACAGAAAACTCTAAAACGCGTTTCCTTGAAACATTTTAAAATTTTGGACTTACTTGAAATTAAAAATAATTATTAATTTAAACAATTCAAAACAATTATTGTTGGAATTAAAAACATTGAAAATTTTTGGAATTAAAAACAATTATTAAGTAAATATATTTAAAAAAAATTAAAAACAATTATTTGGAATTAAAAACATTTAAATACATTGATTGTTGGAATTAAAAATATTTAAAAACATTTAAAAACAATTATTTGGAATTAAAAACATTGATTGTTGGAATTAAAAATATTTAAAAACAATTAAAAACAATTATTTGGAATTAAAAAAATTTAAAAACATTGATTGTTGGAATTAAAAATATTTAAAAACAATTAAAAACATTTAAAAACAATTATTTGGAATTAAAAACAATTAAAAACATTGATTTTTGGAATTAAAAATATTTAAAAACAATTAAAAACATTTAAAAACAATTATTTGGAATTAAAAATATTTAAAAACATTGATTGTTGGAATTAAAAATATTTAAAAACAATTAACAACAATTAAAAACAATTATGTTTTGAAATTAAAAACAATTAAAAATATTTACAAATAATTATTAATTAAAAACAATTATATTTGGAATTAAAAACAATTTAAAACAATTATATTTGGAATTATTTGAAATTAAAAACAATTAAAAACAATTAAATTAATTTAAAACACTTACAAAAGGAGTCGCGCATGTGAGGAGTCGAACCCGTGACCTCCAGGAAACAATTAGCGCGGCTGACCATTGAGGCAAAGAGCAGTTTTTTGTTTAAAAAAATGTGGAAAATGATTATATTATAAGTTTTTTGCACAGCTTAAAATAAAAATAAAAAAAAAAAACAAAAACGCCGGATTCATGATTCGAACCGTCGACCAAAACAGTCAAAATGCGCGTTTTGGCCATTTTGGAAAACACCTTTCTTTTGTTAAGGAAATCGAAAAACGCCTAAAATGACATTTTCTGTTTTCTTTGATAATTGTTATGGTGTTTTGAAAAATGAATTTTCAAAAATGGCAAAAAGAACACATTTCTTCTATTTCCAAAAACAAAAAATAGAAAATGAATTGAAAATGGGCAAGAGAACAGCCCCTAACATTCTCAAATCATGGGAAAAAATACTCCCCCACTCATTATTCAATTAAAAATTACTTCACATTAAAGAGGTTGATTTTTATTGAAATACAAATCAATTTAAATTTTTTTAAAATAATATTTCACAAAATCAATTCAAAATCAATTCAAATTCAAATTTCAAACCCAATAAACAATAACTAATTTCCAACTATCCAAAAATCTATTTTTCATGAATTCAATGTTCATGAATTCAAATAAAATTTACAAACTACACATAATTATCTTAAAAGTTGAAACAATTAAGAAAACATTTTGTGAATGCAACACTCTCGTGTAACACAAAAATATGAAATTTTTTGGATATCCAAAAAATTATCAAATGCAATTTTTTATTTAAAAATGTAAAAAACGGTTAGTTAAAAAGATATACACTTCACACACAAACATGTCATAAAAAATTAATAGTTTACAATTTTAGTTCACATATTATTTAGTAACAATCTACATTAGCCATTTGAAGCAATAATATATAACAGTAACATGTATATTTTATTTAGTAATAATATAGATTAACAATTTACATTAACAAATTGTTCAGTAATATATATCAATAACAACATAAAAATGATGAACAATTAAACAAAAAAAAAAAAAACACATGATTAATTGAATGTTGTTCTCTTTATTGCAATTGAACGCTTGCAACGAAAGTTTACCAAACAAAGTATATTTGACAGGATATGAAAGTTAACATGGTTCTCATTTGTACAACGTAACTCCATTGAGATGAATGAAACGAATTGAAGATTCAACAAAAACTGAGCAAATAGACATACTCGAAATACGAGATGGTAGGTTTGGTGGCTTCACGGGTTGGTAACCATGGATTTCTCAATTTTCGTCGGAGGAGGAGAGAGGATTGGCGACGATGATTCTCCAGCTTTTTCATGATGTAAATATTTGATTTTGATTCTAATTGATTTTATTTTCAATAATAGATAGATTTTCATATATTTGTAGTCCTAAATTAGTGGATTTGTGTTGGCGAGTACTTAATTTGGGGAATAAATAATGAAAGTCAACATAATTGAAAAATAATTTGAATATTGCTAAACGTTAAAGTTTAAAAATCAAATATTTGAGCCAGTATATATCAACTAAGTTTCACTCGTCAATAAATTCAACCGCATTTAGAAAACTAGGTACTGTCCTAAATTTCTCTTTAAAAACCTAATAATATACCAACTCGAAATGCATAAATATTTTATTAAATATGGATAAAAATATTAATCAGTATATAAAAGTTTGGACTACTACTATTAAAAAGGTTAATCTTTTAAGATAAAACATCAAGTCTTAACATAATATCAAAGTCTATTAAACTCAAACTAACAATTCGATCCTACTAAAATTCAAACGAGTGCACATATTCCAAGGTTGGTATTTTTAAATAAACTACCATTTTACAAGGATGTTAAGGAATAAATTTTATATCAAATAAAAATAAAAACATTAACCAATGTATAAGGACTTGTGATACTCCTCTTAAAAATATTGATCTTTTAGAGCATCTCTAATACAACCATGAATTACTAAAAAGAATTTGTCTATAATTAAAATAAACAATGTCTAAAAAAATTCATAAACAATACAAGTTGTGACAGCTGATGTGACAAAAAAAAAAAAACAATGTCTAAAGTCTCGTCTAAGTTCAAAAACTCCTTTAGACATACTGTATCATGAACATTTAAATTTCCAATTAAATTTAAATTTTATAACCATATTTAAATATAATTTTATTTTTATTTCAATGATATAGAATATACTTAGATAGGCAATCTATAGTTTGAATGTCAAATTTAAATTTAAATGTCTATTAATTAAACATCAATGTTATATAAATTAAAAAAAATTTCAATATTTGTGTCACTTAAATAACAATCTATAAAATGTATCGAAAATATTCTTAAAATTGAATTTCAAGTCTTAATACCAAATTCACCCTTATAAATAATGTGACATTAATTCTAACAGGACTGATCTCCTATTTATTTATAATATCTACGATAAAGTCGTATTTTATAATTGAAAAAAATAATGAATATTAAACTATGAATTATCAATCATGTAAAGTGAATTCAGTATAAACATTTTAAGTGATGATATGTTCAGCCCTACTAACTCTAGTGCTACGTGGACCGATAATGAACATCAATATTCATAATAATAAATAAGGAGAAGTTGCTAAAAATGGGAAGTGTGCAGTAATAATTGTGGCAGAGAAAAATAAGTTGGTTTGGGAAGCCAACTGGCTTGATTGACGTACAAGTAAATAACGCATTGAACAGCATTTTGTTGCTGCAACTGATTGGAGCAGAAGTAGGCTGCCAGTAGGCTTTCATTAATGGGTCTGAAATTCAGCGGATTCATAATAGCCCTCTTTTATTCAAAGACTACAGGCCCAATAAATCTACCTAAGCCCGCCACCCTATTCACCAAAACCTACAATTAATAATTTCCCACAGGGTAATTTAGTGATTGTTTGGATATGCTTTTAAGTACTTATAAGTAATAAGTTCTACAAAATATATGAATAATAAATGAGTAGTAAGTTATAGATTCTACGCATTATGTGAATAAAAAAGTATGTTTGCATCCAAAATCACAATAATACAATTCAAATTCCATTTACTTACGACTTTAATTTGCACAAAATTTCCCCCAAAATTTTACTTTAAGTTCATGTCGGTGATTAGTGTTAGAAAAGAATGACCTCGTCTACCTACACATCCAATACTATCTGCATCCCCGACCTCTAATGCCTTGGGTGATGGTTCCCTCTTCTCCATCTGCTCTTGTCGTTTTTCTTACTAATTTTATTAAAATGACAAATCAACAAATTTCCTCTGATTGAGAGAAACTCGTAATTTATTTTAGAAGGAGGTACAGAATTGAAGAAAATGATTTAGAATAATTAAATATATTTATTTATTTTATCATTGTTGTATTTCTGTATAAATACCACGTTGAAAATTTGACAAGTCTCTATGCACCAACCATGTTTTCCTTAGATTTTCTTGAAATCGTGATAGTCTAATATGTTGAGAGTCATGTCATCAATAAACAAGAAAATGTATACATAATCCAGTGTTTTCAAGTCTAAGCTTTTTCGTTCGTTGAATATGGCTTACACAATGGTTGGGATTTTCGTTCGTGGTGTATATAAATATATGGTGTAATAACCATTTCGTTCGTTGTATAAAATGTTGTTACTTTTTAAAATTTATTTTGCAAATCATTTGTACCTATGAAATTTTAGTATTTCTACTTTCAAATCTACCTTTGTTTGCGCAACATAATTGTCGTCCATTGTCATCTAAAATCTCTCTTAAATGAACGCGTGAACACTACTCGTAACACTTAGCGCAAATTTGGTGGGGCTGAAATTATTTTTAATTGCTTATAAGTTGTGAGTTCTATTGAATGTGTAAATAATAAATGAGTAGGAAGTTGTGGGTCCTACAAAGTGTTTAGATAAAAAATATGTTTGACTAATTAGATCAGCTTAAATTATAATATAAGCTAACACAAACAAGCACTTGATAAGGGTATTTTCGGTAACACTCCAATTCCTCTTTCTTCACGCCTAAATCATGCTCTTGCCCAACGGTATTATTAAATATTTATTTATGATAAAATAACATAAAAGCATACCATATTTCACCATAATTTAAAACAAAATATAACAAACCATAATTGTGCAATTATATTTTGTTTTGAAATTGTTCTTTTGTACAACAAAATAAAGGGTGTGGATTTTTTGTTTGGTGCAACCCATTCATGCCTCCAAGATATGTGAAAATAAGCCCTCGACTAAATAGATACATGAATGAATTTAGACAACAAATGCTTACTTTGCAGAATGAGAATAATGTGTACTTTGTTCGAAACATGTTTTTTTTTTTTTTTGGTAAGCTTTTTATAATGTGGCTACTCATGTAAGATTGTTGTTGTAATATTACAGAAATCAAAATCAATTTTCATTGCTGAAGAAAGTATGTTGTTGTGTTTGATGAACTGGAACTATTGTTCTCTATTTTAACGTGTTATTGTTATTGTGTAAAATATTCCAACCTATTTGTAACTCTTTGGAGCTTAATGTCCATACATTTGTAACTCTTTAGCGAATAACTTATCTTTAGAACAACATACCCCTTGGATAAATGAACAAGTCCTACTCTTGAACAACACCACCATATGTGCATTGACAAAAAAAAAAGTCAATACTTTACACTACACACACATCAGTATTGATCATTCAAAAAATATTCCTCTTCTTAATCTACAATGCATTTCGTTTGGAAGAAATTTGATATTTGTATAAAAAAAAATAGCCATTTCCCAAGGACATACAAAATAGAAACCATAAAAAAGTCTTTCACCGCTCAAAGAAAAAATCAAAAATTGCAAATGAAAAGAAGCAAAAAAGTACTTTTCGAATTCACTTACAGTCATCTCATTGTAATTTTGTCAATCGACGGCCGACAATGTGATATTTCATTGGTGAAGTCGAAAAGGAAATGGGGGAAATTGACTCTTCGCGGATTGTTCGTTTGTGTATGCACAAACAACGTAATTAAATTGAAATAAATGAAAAAATAGTCGTGTTTGTCGAAAATATCCTTACCAAGTGCTACAAATGGTATTCACGCATCCATTTAACGGAAAATGCCAAATTTTCATAGGTATGAATGATTTGTACAATAACTTTGAAAGATAAAGACATTTTGTGTCAATTACCTAATAAAAAAAATATTTAAAAATATAGTTTAAATATAACCACCCTTTTTATATTTTCCTTTTACTTTTTGTCCCTTCTTTTTTAATTCATAGTTGGAAAGATTTCATTATTCAAAATTTAGCAACATTTTTGTAGTCATTATTCAAAGATTTCTCTGCATTGCACATCTATAGTGAAAGATTAAGTCCATGAAAAACATTGAAACACTACATTTTTTGTTGTTATAATAAAATAAAACTATGTAAGATTGCTAAAAATGCTCCCATTGTGTGCCATTTGCCTCGATAAGATGGCAACTAAGCACAATCAAACTTGAAGTTCCCCAAGTTCACCATAAAGTCGTCTTGTTTATTGTTTTTGTGTACTTGATTATTAAAATTAGTAATTTGAATTTATATATATGTTAAAAACTATTAACAACTTAATTCAATAAACTGGGTAACATTTAGTTCCAAAAATAAAAAATAAAAAAAAAATCAACTTTCAAATTCCAAATGTAACGAATAGGATTCACCAAAATTCATTGTATCTAAAAGAAAAAAAAATCCTTGCAAACCAATTCAAAATGAAGCATTAATAGGAGCTATTTGAAGGGTTAAAAACATGTTTGGGGCCATTGGGCACTCAATATAGCGGTGTGCCCTAGTTAGTTGCCGATATTGCAAATTTAGTAATTTTATTCAATTTCTTCATAAAAAACTAACAGAATACGTACGTGAAAGACGAAATGACATAAACACAGACGTCCATTATCAACAATTAGCCAATAGAAATAAAGTCGTTATCATTTTATTGAATTCATTTTTACAAATTACAAAACATAAACTTACATTTTCAAAAAATTTTATTGACGTGATTGATTAGAGTGACTAACTAAGTAAATAAATAAAAATTGGGAGCTAAAATCCAATATAAATAATCAATTATCAAAATAGGACACACTCCTAGGTCAAGTATCCAAATATATATATATATATATATATATATATATATATATATATTTTTTTTTTTTTTTTACTCAAGATTTGCAAGCAAATTAATTACTTTTTAAATAAAATAAAAAATTGCCTCTAGTATACGGCCCTATGATGCATTCATGATCTTCTAGTTTGACCAATGCCATGTGATCTCAATTTGATTCTTATGATAAGGACCATAATAACGTGACAACTTTTATATATGCAATGACGTTTAATGAGTGTCCTATAAAATGCAATTAAGCGATATCTAGATCATAAACGTATAATTAAATGATTGACTATATTTTTTAATCAAAAAATACTCACTTAGATGTGTCGAGTTTGGCCTAGTCGTGCCAGAGTGTGCACTTATTTTTTTTTCATATTTAAAATAAAATTAAAAATAAAAAAAACGTTTCTTCGCGCTTCATCCTTGTTTCGATCCGAAAAGCTAGAAATTTGACTTCAACGTCTAGTCACGTTTTACTCTTTTTAAGATAATGTGTTTAATATACAATATCACCAATATTGAAAAAGACGAAAGACAATATAATGTACAAAATTTTAATTTTTTCTTTATATTATCCAACCTAGTTTACCAAATATGTTCCGATAATGTTGTAATTAATCCTTAAAGTATTGTTATATGCTAATTAAACTTGATTAGTGTGGGTCAAAGTTGTTTAATTAATACGTATAATATAAATGCCATTGGTGGCCACGTGCTTTGTGTTGGACCATTAAGTGACATTTTGTAGTATTTTCTTCTCTAATTAATATAATAAGTGAGTTGTAAGTGTTATTAAATACTATAGTGGATGTTAAAAGGCATTTGCCAGAAGTTATTAGTTGCATGCTAGCTAAGGTTTTTCTATATCTAGTCTAGTTGTTTCAAAAGGTTGAAATTTAATTCACCATGCTTGATTACTAGGTTATTGTATGAAATCTTTTCTCGATATCTGTAATCTAAATACGATTGTCGTATTTCTTTCGTAATAAAATTAATTCTTAATCTATTTCGTTTTAAATATCTTATAATAAACTATACACAAGTATCGTCTATTAAAAAATAAAATAAAATTATCGATCACTCATTATACAATATTTTTAAGATTTGTGCTAACATTTCTTTTTTTTTTTTCAATATTTTTTATTTCCATTTTGTGGTATAACTAATTCTTGTTTGCTCTCCGATTGTCTTGTAAATGTAAAATTTATACGTTATGTTAATATTTATGTAAGTTGTGAGATAGTCAACACTAAGAATTTGTTTATTATATTTAAGTAATGTGTTAAACTACAATTAACTAATTAGCATAACCCAGATAATTGTTTCGACGCATTTATATAAGTTTTTTTTTAAAAAATTCAAGCCCAGGTTAATTGATTCACGCGAGACGTGGAGCTTACAACTTTTCAAAGCACAAATTGAGCCAACGTTAGAGGTAGATCAATTCATGAAATGCTTCGTAAATGGCCAAGTCAATTTGGACACTATCAAATTTGGATAGTTTATTTAAATTGTATAGAACTTTGCGCGACTAAAAAAATTTGTTAATGAACTCTAGGAGGATCCCATACAAGATGGAAGGACAATTATTTCCACTAGAAGATCTTATACTTATAATTATAAGCAATTGATGAAAGTATCAAACACCTAGAATTAGCATGTGGTGAATCAAATTTATGTCTCCAAGCAAATCTTGTATTCTCATTTTTTAAATTTCAGTCCCAACGGTTCAAACCAAGCTAAATTTGACTGGCCCACTTGGCCACGTGGATAGGATAAGTCTGTTGACCATATTAAAATATAAAAATCTTTCCCATCACATGATCAATTTTTGACCAAAAAAATAAATAAGAAAAGATCAAATTCCATTTTTTTTTTTGGCATAGAGTTTAGTAACTAGTAAGCTTCGTTTGTTAGTGCAGACTTCAATTGGGTGCCTCAAAGTGTGATCACATATATTAAGATTGCATGCATTGTCGTGCTAAAAGAAATTTGGCACTTCTAAAAGGAATTTGTCAAAAATAGTGTTCAAAAGAAACTTGAGAGACATTATTATTGTCGAACCGAATTTCTATACTGTATTTGTGGATAAAAGAGTAATTGAACAAACATTGAATAAGACAATACGTTCACAATATTTATTCGTGAAGGGTTTATTCGACTAAATTGTACTAGGTAATCATTTAAAAAAAATGCTTTGGGTGATTGTTTTAGCTCCACACTTCTTTTCTTTGAATTAAAATTCAAATAGTTACTTTTTTCCCCCTAAGCAAAATTTCCACAAAGCAAGTGATATTCTTTGGAAATATAGTTGAATTACGAAATGTCAATCGCCACGAAAATAGACTCTATATCCATTGGAGTGGACCATGCGCGAAAAGTCAAACTACTATGTTCACTTGAGCGTCAGACCAATTTCCTGTGCGCTCTTATAATTCTGTAGAAATCTATTTAAATTTATAAAATCTATTACAATTCATAAATATTAAGAAATTTTTATAATTTAAATTGAGAACACCATTGTGCCTTGTCTTACAATCCTTCTCAAAATTTGCTTTCAACCTTCTATTCATCTCACTTTAACTTTTTTCCTTTTACATATAAAGTAAACTGAAGAGCTGAACAATGAATAAAAAAGGATTGATAATGTAATTTGTCTAACTCAAATCTTTGAAAGTGTGAAATACATTATGGTGTTAATTATTTATAAATAAATATCAAACATTGGATCCTCAGATGAACAAAGATCCAAATTACTAGGAGTTTGTTCGATAAAATTTTTTAGCAGATTTTGATAAAAAATTAATAAAATATATGATTGAAAAATTAATAAAAATTCTATGAAATATGTGATTAAAATTAATTGTTGAGTGTTGATCACAACTTTTTAACAAATTAGAATCTAAACTAAACAAGCACTAAATTAGAAATGATCAAAATCAATTGGGTCGAGCGACTCAAATATGTTCCGCTATGGACCATGTTCCATATTGGTCCACCCTTATGTTGATGGGGTTCAATGGCAATAATGCTTTAGACACAACTCTCGTTATACGGATCATTCAACTCACAAAAATCAATATTATTATTTTTTAAAATGAAGGAACTTATGTAAGAGCTTGTTTGGTATCCATTTTTTGCCAAAAAATGCATTTTTTCCAGCCACTTTATTTGACTTTTCAAAGTAAATGTGGCTGAAATGACCAAATTATCCTTTATCAAAATTGTTACATATTTCAAATGAAGGACAATTTGGTCATTTCAGCCAAATTTGCTTTGAAAAGTCAAATAAAGTAGCTGGAAAAAATGTATTTTTTGGCGAAAAATAGATACCAAACAAGCTCTAAAAAAATTTGTATGGGCTTATAGTCTATTTTTGTTATGTATTGTGTAGTCGAGCTTAGATAAGTTTAATGGTGCACTCGATTGATTGGCTATAACTCCAAATTCAGAAAAGAAAAAAAAGGACATTGATTAACTCGTTTTTATAGTTTGAGTCATTCTTTTATTTTTAACCTTTTTTGGTTAAGGTATTGTCAAAGAGAAATGGGTCAATTCACCATAAGAACCAAAGGCACTTGACGTTAAAGAGGGAGCAAGAAAGCTAAGTGTCAGTGTGGCGTGCATAACGTAGCAAATTGCCTGTCTTAATCTCATTCCCTACCACTGCCAATCTCAAGTACCTTCCTCAACAAAATCTCATAGTGTAGAGAATATAACCTCAATTAAGAAAAATAAAGGAAAAAAAATTCTGTACTTCAAGAAACCAACAAATATTTGTACTTCAAGAAAGCAACAAATTTTCATGGGTTTTTAACTTTTCTCGTCTTTGCTAAAAGAAAAGAAAAAATGTAAAGGGTCAAGTATGAAGAAAAAAAGTTGGATTGCTGATTCTAACAAAACTGGTAAGCAAAATAGCAGCAAATCTTGGCTTTTTGAGTGACTACTCCATTGTGCATTCCTCAGAATATCAGAATATGGTTTAACACATTTTCTTGATTCCTTTCTTTTTGGATTCAGTGCTAAGAATTTCTTTTGCACTGTATGCATGTGGAGTGTTGTAATTTTTTCCTTTTTTCTTTTATACTGTCTCATTCTTTCAAAAAGAGTTGTTGAATGAGCTTTGGCATCACAAATTTGGGTTGATATTTATCGGGTTTATGTAAATAGCAAGTCTTGTGTTCTGTTTGGGGTTTACCCGGAGAATGATTTATGGGTTGTGTTTGCTGATCACTAACACATTTCCCCTTCACTTTCTTGAATTTGCAGGTTCTTACAGCATATGATGAAGGCCATGTGTTTGTATTTTACCCGTGAGAAGATTTCTTTGATATTTCTGAGATGATTCTCTTCTGTTCCCCAGATTTTGTTGGTTGCTGATGTTTGATTGTGCATAAGCAACAGTAATGCATTATATTTACCTGTATATTGCGTGATCTTCTCATTTATTCCTTCAGCCTTAGCAAAACCCTAAAGGGAGAGATTCTTCTTGTCTACCATTTTGGTGGTTGATTCAACTGATTCCGAGATGCTGTTTTCCGTTGCAGGTCTTTCAAACTAAACTATTAAAAAAATGTATTGCACATGTTGACAGATTTCTGATTTGTTTATAGGGTTTGGAACTTGAAGCTTTTAAGCGCATTTGGGAATTTTCTGGTTATGTGAATCTACAATTATAATATAGAAGAAAAATAGTTAACGAAACAGAGTAAATTAATGGTAGAAGGAGTGTCATCTGGATTTGGGAATAATTTAGTGTGAAAAGTCTGTTGTTTATGTCTCCTGTGTTGACTGGGTGCCCCCGGAGTCTGTGGGCTTTGCCACCGGCCAAGGAAACAACCTCTTCTTTGGCTCTCTTCCCATTTAAGTTTCTTTAAGCTAAAAATTTGCATAACCGTATTTCTCAATTTTCTATCTCCCTCTGGAAATCCCTCCTGCCTGTCAAGATTCGGCCATACGAAGCATGTGTCCACCTCTTTGAGATCCCCTTGCCTTCCCCTTGAAGTTCATAAAAATTAGACATATCAGGAAATTTGGTCCCCACTCCTCGAAGTTCTTAGCTTGCCATTTCTAGGACTCTCTCCTCGAATCAGGTTTTGTCTGATCATTGGGGATGTCCCCAAATGGATCTGGTGTAATACATTTTACCGTTATTAGTTGAGTAGTTTGGAAGTATAGTTTTGGAGTATCAGGTGAGAAATAGATCTTTGACGTGCCAGGATGAAGTTTATGAAACTTGGATCCAAGCCAGACTCCTTACAAACCGATGGGAACATCAGGTGAGAAATCTTTTATCTAGTTTCTCAGTAAATCTACAATAGCTGTTGCTTTTGTCTGATTTTATGGTGATACACTTCCAAATGGTTAGCATAAATTTTCTTGGAACGTGTCAGCAAAAATATTTCAGTTTGTTTAATTAGACGTGTTTTTTTCCGAAATTGCCTGAACTTGCTTAATATATGTTAAAAAAATTTCCATCTCCTGACTGTATTTGTTAGTATCGGTGACCTACTTCCATTCTTCGTTTGCTTGGGCTCTTTTGGAAAGTTTCAAGCCTTGGATGCACTTTTAGAACTTGAAATATTTGTATTGTAAGAAATAAAATTGTCAAACTTCCTTTTCTACTTCCACACTACGTAAATATTGTTCTTTTAAAGCAAAGTAATACTGGGTTTCTTAGATGGATCGCTTCTACATGAGTTACTCATCCCAGACAATTTTCTTGCTCCAAAAAGTTTTTACATTTTAGTTAAGCTTGTTATCATTGGTCACCTTTACAGAAAGCCTATGTTGGATTATGCTTTGACTATTTGTTGATACCAGTTCGAATGTGACCCAATGCTCCTATTTATATTATGAGATGTCCACAAATAAAATTATAGAACTCCTTTTCGAAAAAATTATGTTCTTTTATCAGTAATCTTCATAAGTTACTCGTTGCCGAGAAAAAAAATTGGCCTTCAGTTTTGAGGATAAAAACGTGTAGGTACTTATTATGTTCACTCTTTCAACTTTCAACCCAAGGCATTATTAGTGTCAATTGTTTCGGTGCTTCTTAGGGAAATATCTCGTACAATTCGCTTAGGGAAATAGCCATTGTCGAGAATAGGCTTACCAATGTGCAGGAAATTGAAAATTAATCAGATGATTATTGATTTGCCTTTCTATGCCATCCAGCCTTGAACGAAAACAAAAATAATTGAATTACTCTAATGCATTTGGAGTGATCTAGGTTCCAAGATGTGGAATGGTGTAAAATTGAGAAATCGATGCTGATGTCGATAACCATATCACGTATGATATTGGAAGTTTCTTGACAAAACTAATTTTATCTCTTCAAACCATCATTTATATATCATTATAGCAGCTAATAAAACCCCTGGCTTTAATTAACATAACTGCAATTTGTTTACTCAAATAAAATTAAGTAATATGCTTTTCCACTTCTATTTATTCAACGAGAATGTTAACATTAATTAAAAATATTCTCATGTGCAGATATGTGGCTACAGAGTTGGCAACGGATTTTGTTGTTCATGTAGAGGATGTGAAATTTTATCTCCACAAGGTATGAAGTTCTTATTAATATTTTTGTGATAGAAGTTATTGTTTCTGTTATATTGTCTTGTTGAGCCTATTGACATCTGTGATAACTGAGCACATGGGTGCTTGTTTAACTTTTCTGAAGCATTGACATTTATATCGCTAAGCATGATCTGATATGGATACAATAAAACACTCGTAGATTTAGAACTCATGTAAATATTAAAGTTCTTTCCTGTGTCTTAAGTACCACTTATTGTGCACAGCACGAGGCATCGAATCTTATCTAAATAGCTCCCTGCATCTTTCCAGACTCTAGTCAAACTTACTTTTAAGTTATTTTGCCAAACATGATTTTCAAAGTTAGGCTTAACTTACTTTCTAGACGAGTAACTTTTAAGCATAGCCAAACATGCACCACATATCATGGTAACTCTGAATATATATTCAGTCAACGTCCTTTTTACCTCCTTGACATTCTTAGCGAGTTCTGGTTCTTAAGTCGTGGATTCATTTCGAAATAACAATTTGCTCCTAATATTGGGTTTTTTGCAGTTTCCTCTTCTGTCTAAAAGTGCACGCTTACAGAAGCTGGTTTCGTCTTCTAACGAAGGAAATGGTGACGAGGTCCACATTCATGACATTCCGGGCGGTTCCGATGCCTTCGAAATATGTGCTAAGTTTTGTTATGGAATGACCGTTACTCTCAATGCTCATAATGTTGTTGCTGCACGTTGTGCAGCAGAATATCTCAAAATGCATGAGACGGTCGAGAAGGGGAACCTTATCTATAAAGTTGATGTTTTCTTGAACTCTAGCATTTTCCGAAGCTGGAAGGATTCTATTATGGCTCTTCAGACAACAAAGTCTCTGCTACCTTTGTCTGAGGAGCTGAAGTTAATCAGTCACTGCATTGATGCTATTGCTTCCAAGGCCTCAGTCGATGTTTCCAAGGTGGACTGGTCCTATACCTATAACCGGAAAAAAATTCCGGAGGAAAATGGAGATAATCCCACGTGGAATGGCGTCAGAAACCGAATGGTGCCAAATGACTGGTGGGTCGAGGACTTGTGCGAGCTCGAAATGGATTTGTATAAGCGGGTTATTGTCAACATTAAAGGCAAGGGGACAATATCAAATGAAGTGATCGGAGGAGCTTTGAAAGCTTATGCTTATAGAAGGTTCCCCGGCTCTGTAAAGGGCGTTATACAGGTCGATGATGTTTCAAAGTTCCACTCAGTATTGGATTCGATAGTGTGGCTTTTACCTGCAGAAAAAGGCAGTGTTTCGTGTAGTTTCTTGCTGAAGTTGTTAAAAGTGGCCATTTCAGTCGATTCGGGAGAGACAGTAAAGGGTGAACTGGTAAAAAGAATAGGGCAGCAACTGGAGGAGGCGTCCGTGAATGATCTGTTAATTCGAGCTCGTGATGGAGAAGCAACCACGTATGATGTCAATATAGTTCAGAAAATAGTCGTAGAATTCATGACACAAGACCGAGATGCTGAAACTGAAATGGAAAATGACAATGAAATTCGGGAGATTAGAAAGCCCGGGATTTTTTCAGAAGCTTCAAAGCTAATGGTGGCAAAGTTAGTTGATGGTTACCTTGCTGAGGTTGCAAAAGATCCTAATCTTCCTTTGTCAAGTTTCATTGGTCTCGCAGAGATGGTTTCTAGCTTTTCTCGACCCGCACATGACGGCCTATATCGAGCAATTGATACATATCTCAAGGTAGCACTCTCTTTAGGTTTTTTCGTACAGTTTTCCAAAAATATTGCATACATTTAGTGCCAATTTGTCTATGCTAACGGTACTTCCTAACTGGCAAGAAACTTGCGCTCCTTTTCAAGAAGAAACAATACTAATATTAGCATGTCTTCCTTACATTGATTGGCATCTTATTAACTTAAAGTTGTGTCTATCCGAAATTGTATCTTTTCTCTATCATGTTAGGCAGAAACAAAAAACACGTTTTTTCCATACCTGAGTGGCAAAGTTAGGTGCTCTGACTGAAACAAAGTTTTTACAGTAGAAGGATATGCTTATGATTGAATAGTGGGTGCGATTTGATAAATGCGTTGTCAATTTAACTAATCTGTGGTTTTGTTGCAGGGGCACCCCGGGATCAACAAGAGCGAAAGGAAGAGAATATGCAAGCTGATGGACTGCAAGAAGCTCTCGGCAGATGCATGCATGCACGCGGTCCAAAACGAAAGACTTCCTCTGCGTGTGGTCGTACAGGTTCTCTTTTTCGAACAAGTCCGCGCAGCTGCATCGTCTGGTAGCACCACTCCTGATCTTCCGAAAGCTATTAAAGACCTTAACTGCGGCTCAAATGGGAGCTCGAGATCCACAACAGCGAATACAGACGAAGATTGGGACGCTGTAGCGTCAGCTGAAGAACTTCGTGCATTGAGAGGCGAGCTGGCGGCTTTAAGATTAGGGAATGGAGCAATGCATGAGAGAAGTGGTGACAAGGCTTCCATGAGTAAAATGAAAGGGTTGATAATGTCTAAGAAAATCTTTTCAAAAATCTGGTCTAGAAAAGCAGCACAGGGTGAAAATAGTGGCTCGGATTCGACTGAGAGCCTTGGTTCTTCGAACAACCTTGAAGAAACTAAGTATACTCCCTCGAGAAATGGGAGGCATTCTGTTTCTTAGTATTGAGTCTAGAGGGATGTAATTTAACTACTCTTTTTGTTTGAAGGAAATGTAATTCCTGTTTTTAAACAACATTAACATGGTAAGAAATTAACTGTGTTGCACTCGAGCAAAAATATAGCTTGTAGTCTAGAAGAGTTTTAGTATCTTTTATGCACCGAAGGGGAAAAATGAGAAAAAGTCTCTTTAAGAGCTTAGTATTAGGCCACTTCTTTATCAGGTAGCATCTGGATTTGATGTAAAAATCACTTCATTTCTGTGTTTTGCAGTCCATTTGATGAATAGTTTGATGAAATTACGAAAAATTAGGAACTGATTGTCTTGTGGAGTATACTTATTTTTAACTCGGCTTTTAAAAAGTACTTGTTTTTTCTTCTTCTTAAGTAAATTCTTTAAGCTTAGCCAAACACGAACTTTGCCCTTATTTGGCTATGCCTAAATTATAATATAATTTAATAAAATATATTTTTTTATCTATATATTTCGTAGGACTAACAATTTATAAGTACTTAAAATATAATTTCAGCACTGTCAAACATATTGAGTCACATGTGTATCGATCGGGTAAATCTTGTATGTGGTCACTAAGCTTTCAGCAAAATTTCAATTTGGTCATTAAAAGTTTTGATCTCAATTTGAATGTTACCAAACTTCAATTTATTTTTAAATTTTACCACCTTGTCACATTATGCTGCCTATCGTCTTTCAAACTAACTAAAATTACTTAGTTGACAATTATATTATGAATGACTTTCCACGTAATCGCTATGCAGTACTTTAAACAAAAATAATAAAATTACGATCATGACAACGTCATTGGATTAAAATGTTAAAATGCGAGTTTTTTTTTATATTTAAATTTTATGACGTGGTGTATAGAAAACTTGTTATGTAGTGATAATGTTGAAGATATGTTGTATTGTGATTGCCAATTAATCAATTTTAATCAGTATGGGATACGGCAAGTGATAGAATGTTGAAACCTGAAATTAAAACTGAAATTTAGTATCTCAATTAAGATAAATTAAAGTTTAGCAACCCAATTGGAATTCTCTGGAAGTTCAGTGGTTGCAAATGAAATTTATCCCATACATAATGCAGGGTTTTGGGTCAAACCGGAGTGACCGGGTCCATGTGTTGTAATCACATAAGCCGTTTATGCTTTGTAATTAACTAACAGATCATTTTGGGTTCGAAACAGGTGGCAATAATTTTCTTTTTTAAATTTTTTCTACTGGATTTATACATCCAGTATATGTAAAAGCGTAAAGTAATCTATTCGGCGATTCGAATTAAGCTCCCTTCACATTTCTCTATACAAACAGCGTCGTCTCTGAATTCTAGTGTGGAACTTTTTTGCCCAGAAGTCACATTGTTGATCCTTGTTGCTTCCAGGGTGAGTATTTTTTTTTTTTTTTTTTTTTTGTCACTTTTCCGTTTTTGGTTTAATTGTCGATTTGCGATTAGAATTTTATGGGGGTAATTGATGAATGATGTTTTTGTTCATTTCGTTCGTTGAGAATTATAGTGTTTCTAATTTTGATGATATATTCATGGTTATGCTGGGTCGACCTGCTACGCTATTTTCCACAGTTTGTCGATTCAATTCAATTTTTTGTTTTTTGTTTTCTGTAATAGTTCATAATTGTCAGGCTATCTCTGTTCACATAGGACACGACAACTGTAAGTCTGTAAAGATGTAATTTTCCCATCATTTGCATTTTTAAATGCAAATGCACATTTAAGTAAGATCGTATTTAGAGATTTGTATCATTTATTTTTACATTTCTATATATGTACACTTTGTATGCAGAATTACGGTGAATACTTATAATACAGTTGTAATATCAAATGATTGTGCAGGTTTTCTTTATTGATTATCTTCTGCAATGGCAATAAATATTCAAAAACTGAGTGCTTTTGATAATGCTGGACTTGCTTGGTTTTCTAACCTTCGATATCCTCGTGTATTTGTGCTATAGATATCTTTTGTATTCATATATGGTAGATATACATAAATGTATAAAAGCTAAATCTGCTAAATATTTCGCCTAATAAGATCAGCTGCATACATACACATTGATAAATTTGGAGCATACGAGATCAAGCATTTTATATGTTAGTTTCTTTTTCTTTTCATTCTTCTTTTGTTTTGATTCTCCATGATTTAAACCAAGACCAGAATTGGATTCTGTAAGTGCTGATTAATTCGTAATCAAGATTCAAGATTTCTGTTTTCCTTGTAGTTCCTTTTTGACATATTATTATCAATTCGGAATATATTTAATGTGGCTCTTGATGATGATTGATATGCTTTTAGCAGCGCATAATAATAACTGCAAATGGATTGCAATTTTTTTAAATTGATGGAAGATATAAGCACTGAAAAGTTTATTTGGATTAGGACTAATAAATGTTTTTTAGATTTGGATGAGAAACATATGTAGATTGGGTGCCCATATATTATGGGGTCCTATTGTTGGAATAGAAGTACCTATAAGGATTAATTGTAGTTTTTGTTTGCACTTGAATTTACAAATCCAAACATATCTGCTCGCAAGATTAATACTTGCATGAAAAACATGCAAGATTATCATTAGGATCATCGATGAACTGATCGGATTAACCAACTAAAGTTGGCTTCCGTCATTATGTATTGAACAGAGGCAAAAGCCTTAGTAACGGTCTGACGATACTAAAAAGTCATAGCAAACCTCGTAGCTACTTGTACTAAAAACAAGTAAGTGTAATTCCCCCTAAACAATTAAATATATTCACATGGGGAGGAATGTATTTACTAGTTATATCATCCACAATCACCTGAATCTCGAGATGTTCTTCGAACCAATCATAGACTTTATTGAGATAGGAATTTTGAATCCATCCACAAACGATAAGTTGACGTGGATTTTGTTGAGAGTGTGCAACATGCACATGGGGTCACATTTGGTTTTTGTTTAGCATCTCTTGCTTTCCCAATGAGACAGATATGAATATGGACAAGAATATAAAGCTCTCTGTTTCATTTTGCAATTTAATATAAATGATGCATTTCTTAATGTTGATCCATGTTCTTGATTTGAATTCCCTGCTTTGTCTGACTGGGAATACATATTGGTGATGTTGGATTCACATATTTGTCATCCACTGCAACTCTTAGTAATATTGCTGATCCCATTTCGAATTTGATTTAACGTATGCTGATTGATCATCATCCAGTTTTTTAGTTTCTAATGCCCAATTTATACTTCATGGTTACTTGTATGTTGGTCGTGAATTAGATGAAAGAGAGTAAAGATGGAAAGAAGGCTGATCGATTTTCCAAATCATCTTCAACTGACTCCTATCCGCTTGTTCTAGACATCGATGACTTTAAGGTAATACCCCAAACATACGAACATTATCAAATTAAATTTCCTCATGTAGCTGACTAGCTGCTAACATGCTGTGTTTGTACCATGTAGGGCGATTTCTCGTTTGATGCCTTGTTTGGAAACTTAGTTAATGAGCTGCTGCCTTCATATTTGGAAGAAGAAGCGGATGCTTCAGAAGGGCATGGTGGAAATGATATGCAAAATGGTCATATGCGAACTGCGTCTGATGCAGGAAGATCAGCACAAGGGCTGTCTAGTCCATTATTTCCTGAAGTAGATGCTCTACTATCTTTGTTTAAGAATTCGTGTATGCAGTTGACTGATCTTAGGGAACAGGTAAACAACTAGAACAATACTTTTCAAATTTATGTTACCCTCTGGATCATCTTTCTAATTTGATGCCTGTTCAAAGATTGATGGGAAACTTTACAGTCTCAAGAAGGAAGTTGCTGCGCAAGACTCTAAGCACCGGAAGACACTTTCCCAGGTCAGTTAGCCCTGACCATGTAGATATTACTTTGAAATATTCAGCGATAGCCCTTCTAGTGGATAGCTACTTATCAAAGAATCTGAATTTTTATTATGAAATCTTTTATCATGCAAAGGTTAAACATAATCAGGCTGCTTGAGGATTGACAAACCTGTGCTTGTTACATGTTTAGACCCTCCTAAGAAAGTTAATAGCCACATAATATAGTTCTACTTAATTGATATTGTTGATCAGGCTCTTTCTCAGTCATATTCAACCTCTAGAAAGGGAGTTTTCTGTTCCCATGCCACTTTGAGACCCCTACACCAGAGCATAGAAAAATCCTTATAGCTTTCTTTTCGTGCCACACAGTAAATAACACATAGTGCTTATAAGCATGTATTATTGGACCCCAGCCCTTCTGTTGAAGTATATTGAGGTCATAGAACTCACTTATGTTTCGCCTGCCTTGTGGTTTTCTTTGATAATCGAAATTGTGTGCCTCACAATGTGCAGCTGGAAAAAGGTGTTGATGGCTTGTTTGGCAGTTTCGCAAGGTTGGATTCACGAATATCGAGTGTCGGGCAAACTGCTGCAAAAATTGGAGATCACCTGCAGGTAAAGCTTATCTAATGCTTAGTTTACCCAATCCTTTTATTTGGGTATTTGTTTATTAAATGATATAAAAACAGTTTATAGCCTCATATAATACTTGATCCCCGGCTAATCTGTTGCAAATTTAACTTGATATATTGCTAGTTCTTCCTCAACTGCTTTCCACAATGATGTACTACCCTGTATTTAATTCATCTTATTCTAAATGTCAGAGTGCAGATGCTCAGCGGGAAACTGCCAGTCAAACTATAGATCTCATTAAGGTAAACTTTAGATAAATAGGTTCATAAGGGCAACATTTGATTCTCTGCAGATAATGATTAGATATCTAATACTCCACTTATTAGCATTAAAATTATTTCATTGGTTTTTATCCTGCAGTACTTGATGGAGTTCAATAGTAGTCCTGGTGACCTAATGGAACTTTCACCCCTATTTTCTGATGACAGTCGAGTAGCAGAGGCAGCTTCAATTGCACAGAAATTGAGTACGATCACTATGCTTTAATGAACATTGCAGAATTGTACATTCTTGGTATTTTGTGTTTAGAGAAATATATGTATTGGCTGGGAGCTTTCTAAGCAGCTCAAGTAAAAAACATGATATTAACTATCATTTTTAACGTCTCAGAATTCATTACTGAAATATTCGTTTAACTATATTTTTATTTTGCCTCTGAAAATAATGGATTGCAGTTTTAATGAAGCCATGCCGGTCACCTTGATAACTCTTTGATGTATCAAAATAAATCCATTGTTATGGTTCCATTTGCGATTGTTCCCACTCAGAAAGTTTCAATACCTTTAGTGAAGGTTGTTGTGAGTGATTAGTCCTATCCAAGATTTGCTCTCATGAACCCAAGCACATTCTTACTGGCTTTATTTTCTCATACTGAAGATAATTATTTGTTACTCGAGAATGCCTTGTAGACTCTTATTTCCCCCCAATCAATTGATCATTGAGAAAACCAAAGAAGTGGTACCAAATACGCCCCTAGAAAAACCAGAAGTAGTCAGAGCTGTATTGCTGTTAAAGACCAGAAGGGGCAAAACTATATGTCCCAAAAGAAAAACGATAAAAATCAATGTTCTTGGATATGATGAACAGCCTTTTAGAGACCTGGCAATTGTTTAGCATATCCTTGACTGGACAGGTTGATAACTGTTGATATCAAACCTTATGAGAAAGTAGTTTTATGCACTTTCCAATTAGCTCTTCCTTGAAGAGATTCCGAGAGATGCCAGCAATTGTTCATGGAGCATGGTTCAAATTGTAGTCTTTGCTCAAGTTTTGAAACGACAGAAAGTGAACTTTTTTCATTAGTTTCTGAAAATGGTTTCCAAGGTATCCTTACCTAATATATTAAAAAATAAAAAAGCTATTTCATTTAGAACTATGATTCAATTTCTATATTTATAGTAAAACCCATGTTTGTACTAAAAGTTTCATGAAGAATGCTTCAATACTTTGGTTGTTGGGTCAGAAAAAGTCATAAATATATTGGACACCATAGGAAAATTTCTAGTTTCACTTTCTAAAGTGAAAGCACTTTAGGGTTCAAATAAATGTCAGTAATTGTCATAGGGAGGTTGGTCATACATGAAAAAAATTTGTTGGATAAATGCCTGACAGGTTTAAAGGTAGCAATGTTTTCGATTATTTTGTGTGCTTAATTTGCTCATATTATACCATGCTCAGAACAGAGATTGAAATACCAATGTTTTGCCGTAATTGATTTGTTAACTTTTCACCGGTGAATAATCATGATGGCAATGAAATATGGATACATAGGATTGGGAACCTGAATGCTAATATCATTCTTATTGACGAGCTATAGATAAACTTTTAGTTCCTTTGATTACTAAAGTATGAATACAAATAAACTTGATTATAGGATCATTTGCTGAGGAAGATATTGGAAGACAAGGCATGGCCGTCTCACCAGTCATGGGGAATGCAACGGCGAGCCGAGGATTGGAAGTTGCAGTTGCTAACCTTCAAGAGTATTGCAATGGTATGTTAATGTCTTATTTATTACTTTACCTTTGATTGTAATAGTAAGAACAGTAAGAACTGACAAATTTCGGACTACCTTGGTAGAGCCGACTCAAGCATTAAGTGAGTTAGGCGGCCCCTAAGGCCCCCAGTTTTTAAAATTTATATATCTTTGCCTTTGTTTTTCTTATGAAAAATTATGTCGCTAATTAATAACATTAAAAAAAATAATTAAAGATTATGAAGGGTTTTTTAGTTAGCAATATTAAAAAACTAAATTGTTTAACAAATTTGTTAAATACCAAATAAAATTTCGTCAATAAATAAATTAATAAAAATATAAAAATTAAATACTAACCAAAAATTACGTCGGGAACAAAATAAAAGTTAAAAAATAACTTATCCTTAGGTAATATTATTAAAAAAAATGAAAATTATATTTTTATTTACTTGTCACAAACTTATAACACATTAAAAATATAGAAAATAAAATTTTGTGGGTAACAACGACAGCTTCTTGTTGGTGACTTAGAGCACTGCCGGTGATCCTGGCAATATCACTAACAACATTGCAGTCGGTAGTAGCTGACGAGTGTGTGTCGAAGATCACCAACGGTATTGGTAATTCCGTCTGAATCACCAATAGTTATATCATCAGCGTTCATGATGAAATTTCTGTCAACGATCATTTGCTCCATCAATATTTTTATTATTTTTCTCGAAAAAGCTGCCTTGACAAATTTGCCTAACGCTCCCAAATTGCTTGAGCCACCTCTGACCTGGCAAGGGAGTATGTCAGGCGACTCGGACAAGGAACCAAGTATCTCAATCTATCAATAAATTATTTCTTTTGCTTGAAGAGAAAACTTGATCACACTATTAATATCTGATGTTAATTATGAAGCATGCGTAAGTATACTGTTTGTGCATTTTCTCTACTAGTAGTCAAAAAGAAAAACAGAAAGCATCCGACTATTTTGTCAATCGAATCCTACACATGTATGAACTGTACGGGAAAGAAGACCATTTATGGTATTTATAGGCTAAGTTATTAATTTGTGTATAGCTAAAACTAATGAGCATGAAACATTTTCGTTGAAACTACTGTCTCCTTGATCAAGTTTTAGCATCAACTTTGGTTCTTATTAAGATTTTAACAAATAGATCTTCTTTAGGATTTATAAAGAAAGAGTTTAGGCATCATTTTTTTTGAGGACTAAGGTTTGTTCTTATCCTTGTCGAGTCACAATAGTTGAATACATGAAGTGCAACATAGCACCGCTTCATTGTGTATTAATATGAAAAATACATAATGGTTATATATATACTATGGATTTAACACATTGAACAATGAACATAATAACAACATTTCTGGCAGAATTGGCTTAATGTAAAATAATGTGCAAATTCAGCAGATTTATCTCAACCAGCAATTTCAATTCTAGCATAACAGTTGAACAAGCATTTCTGGTTTCACGTTTGATATAAAGCCAGTGAACCGTGTCCAACAAGTCTGATTCCTCTGATCACTCAACCCACCCACCCCCCCAAAAAAAAAAAAACCTCACCCTGCCCTCAAGGGGAAAACTGAAAGGCGAGCTAGAGATTTATGCCCTTTATTTAGTTCAAGAGTAACAGTTAAACAAACGTTGTATATTTTCATTAATGGCATGTTACAATCAAGATCGACAAATGGCATAACACATTAAATCTGGATTTAATCCTGGTTATATTTCCTTCTCATGTTAATTTCTTTATCTCTTTCAGCTTCAAAATGTGAATTTCCTTTTTCCTCTTAAATGCGTTATGCATTCTCACATGGGAATTACTAATTACGATTTACATATTTAAGTAGTCCTGTATTTTACACATGTGCAAGAGAGATAAAATCGCATTTTCTTCAGTTGGAAACTAAACCCAACTGGAGTTAAGTTGTCCAAAGTATTTCAATTGCATTTTGTCTCAATGATTCTTGACCATTCTTTGATTAATCAATGACCACAAATGCTGTCATGTAAAAGCTCACTCTCCAATGCCTGTGTAGAGCTGGAAAACAGATTGTTGGCCAAATTTGATGCAGCATCACAAAGGAGGGAATTGTCTACTATGGCAGAGTGTGCAAAAATTTTGTCACAGGCAAGCTATTTGATATTTATTTGTTACAAATATTTTTCTATTCTTGTGTTGGATAGATTTATTCAACATTCACTGCAAGGAACAAATAACATGCTGAAAAAAGTGAGAAGGAATTTTATTTCTTTTCAGAATATTTTAACAGTCTTATGTGTTGACTACCTAGAACGATAAGGTGCTAAGATACTATTTTCCCCCTTTTTTTTGGGGGGTGGGGGTGGGGGTGGGGGTGGGGGTGGCCAATGGATTGTGGAAACTTACTCTTATTTCTTTTTTTATAATTCTTTCTATAGTTTTAAGTTTGCGTGCTGTTCTTCCCAACTGATTGCTTAATTCATGTTCTCTAGTTTGTGGATAGAAGCAAAAGTTTCACAAGAAAATATTAGTCATTTCCGTAATGAATTTTCCTTCCCTTCTTTCACGTATTTGTTTTGTAAATCAGTTTAACAGAGGTACCAGTGCCATGCAACACTACGTGGGATTGCGTCCAATGTTTGATGTGGAGGTCATGAATGAAGATGCTAGATTGGTTCTCGGTGACCCTGGTTCTCAACCTAGTCCTAGCAGTGTTTTGCATGGGCTCTCTTCATTGTACAAAGAAATTACAGGTTTGAATGGCTCCACTAATCTAATGAAAGGTTTTGGTTTTGAAAATGTTCCTTTGATTAATTATGACTGGCTTGCAGATACTGTGCGGAAAGATGCAGCTACAATAACAGTAGTATTTCCTTCTCCAAATGATGTCATGTCAATTTTAGTCCAGGTACTCCTGTATAACTTTTATAGTGCACCATTAAGATTTCATTGACACTAGACCTATCATTTGTACCATCTCTTGTGTATACCTCTAGATTTGTTGATTTGTGAAATGCATGGCACAACTCAAAAATGATTTCTTACTTCTCAAACATCCAACCCCCAAATCCTACATGCTTCTACTGTTCATTTTGTGCCACTGTGTTATCATAGAGTACAGATTCCAGGTAATATTGGTAAAAATTGTAAGGATTGATTGGTTTTCTATGCTGTTGTGCAGCGCGTAATGGAAGACCGAGTTCCTAAACTTCTTGAGAAACTATTGGTAAAACCGTCTCTTGTGAATCAACCTTCCATGGAAGATGGCGGACTTATACTAGTGAGTTTCAATAATGAGGAGGCATTTTATATTACTGTAAACTGATATTGGGGAGTGTATTAACCATTATTGTGAGTATTTCCTTGAGATTTCAGTATCTTAGAATGCTAGCAGTGGCTTATGAGAAGACAAATGAGCTTGCTAGAGATTTACGTGGCGTGGGATGTGGTGACTTGGATGTTGAAGGTACAAACTACGAATTTGTTAAAACTCCATTAGGTCAAAGTCTTGCTGCTTGACTGGGGAACATATTTTACTGCTATGTGATGCCTTGTTGAAATCATATTACGTTCACATTAAATGGAGGGCAGTTTGTTGTTTGGATCCGTTGGCCCAGAGAAAGTTATATTATCTGCTTGGTATTTTCTAATGAAGACTGATGGCATTTACTTGCCAGCTCTGAATGTATATATTTTGGTTAGTTAAACTATTACGATTTACATAGCAAGAAATAAAAGCCGAAGCAACCAATCAAGCTCCATGGAAAAATCCATCCAGGACTCAAGGTGGGATGGCTTGAATACTCCTTGATGGAGGGGATGAATTGACAAAATAATTGCCCTCGACACCCCCCGCCCCCACCAACAAATTGAAAAAAATGAAAAACCCGGGGGAGGATAACCGCCAAGCAAAAACTGCTAGGTTCTGATCCGTATCTTCTTAGTCACGTGGCTTCGTATGAGTTGATTCATCTCTGAGAATTTTGCACTGTGCTAATAAGAAGTCTGTCATAGAGTATGTTTGATAAAGAATTTTGTAGATTATAAAATGTGGGTCCTACGAAATGTGTGGATAAAAATGATGTTTGACCGGCTTGTAAGTGCTTATAAGCGCACACAAACATACTCATAGTCTATCCAGAAATATATTTAATATGATCTTTTATCTTCAATGCCCTAACATTAGTTTTTGTTACAGGCCTAACAGAGTCTCTCTTTCTTCCCCACAAAGATATATACATAGAGTACGAGCAGGCCTCTCTTAGGCAACTTTATAAAGCAAAGGTTTGACTAAATTGTTGATCTCTATCCCTCTCTCCCTCAAATTTCAAGTTTTAGCCCTTCAATCTGTAGAAAGTGCCACCCTAACCCGGTAGCAGTTACTGCACAGAGTCACTATGTTAACTTGTCTTTCATGGATTATTTTTCAATTGAAATATCTGTGCTTACGATACAGATGGAAAAACTACGTGCTGAAAGCCAGCAGTCCTCTGAATCAACAGGGACAATTGGGCGTTCAAAAGGAGCTTCCATGGCATCTTTCCAACAACAAATATCCGTTACTGTAGTGACTGAGTTTGTACGCTGGAATGAAGAAGCAATATCTAGATGTAACTTGTTCTCATCACAGGTACATGTTGTGTTGATCTTTCATATTAATTTATTGTTGGGGTCGCAGGGGTACTTAACACCGAGGGTTGTTGCTTTTTCCATGACGAACTCAGGTTGAAAGGTAACTGAGTGTTGCTTTGATTCTAGCACTTAATCATGGTTGTATCAGAAAACAGTATGTTTTTATTAAAATAGACTTAGCTGGCCTGGACTACTGGGTAATTGTATGGTGCTGTGACTGGAGGCATTGAGTTCTGATCTATAGATGGTCTTCATATTATGAATGGTCATGGAGATATGATTAATGTGACATGGAGATATGATTAATGTGACATGTAGTGATGCAATCACTGATGCTGGAGCGGGAGCAGTTTCTCTACAATTATTGGCAGGTTCATGTCTCTGAAGCCTGAAAAATGAGTTGTCAAGCAATATGAATAGGTCTGCATAATTAATTGCTATACGGAGAAAGATTACCCTGCTCATAGGGGCTGCCACCACATTTTTCTTTTATTTTTTTATTTTTTTCGGGGTTCCAAGATTTTCCACAGGATCTGGCTTCTTTATCTTTGTTCCATATCGGTGATCCACATCATCCATGAGTGTTTTTTGCAATACTTGAAATCCTTATTTTTGGGCTGGGTCTTAGTATGTTAGCTTCATCTAAACTTTAGATTCTCTATTTTTTTATGATGGCAATTGTGAATTAGTTTAATAATTGGCTTCATTATTCATTCATTAGGCTTGATATTTATACAAGAAGTATCCTATATTTATACAAGAAGTAAGGAAACTAAACATTTGTTATCATTCTACTTCCTAGGTAAATAAGGAATATAATCCTACTATAATTCTAACTCTCTCTATCAAGTTGGTGCTTAGATATCACATATGCCCAACTTGGATAGTGACGTATAGAATGAAATGGCCCATTATCAACAACATGGGTCATAATATCAGCTAGTTCGTCTGCACTCTTAATGTATGGTACTTCTATACTCCGGGAATTGAGGTTATCCTTGATGTAGTTTTGGTCAAATTCAACATCCTTGGTTCGATCATGCTCTACTGGATTATTTGCAATTCAATAGTTGATGTGTTATTACAAAAGAGCACCATGGGTTTTTTCGGACTAAACCCAAGTTCATTAAGAAGAATCTTCAGCCACATAAGTTTGATATCTGCATGATAAAGAGCACGATATTCAGTCTTGGCACTAGATAGTAATACTACATTCAATTTCTTACTCCTCCAAGTTACCAAATTGCCTCCAACAAAAGATACATACCCTTGGTATGACGTAGACTTCCTATCCAATCTCGATTCAGCAAAATCCAAGTCCGTATAACCCACAATATCTAAATAGTTGATGCATACCCTTGGTATGACGTAGTCCAATCTCGATCCAGCAAAATCCGAGTCCTTGTAACCGACAATATATAAATAGTTGACAAGTTGTACTATTTGTTGCTTTAGTTTTATTTAAGAAAAAATGGAGAGCTACACACACCACTAATGTCTCCATTGTCTTTGAAAATGAGTTTTTGTTGGAAGTATGCATTAATTTTTCGTATAATTCCACATTTTGAGTTTTTAGTTAATATTTACAGGTTCTTACTTATTATTATCTTGTTGTTGTCAGCCTGCCACCCTTGCAGCTAATGTAAGGGCTGTTTTAACATGCCTTTTAGACCAGGTAAGTTTATCAGTCTATTTTCCCATTGTGAGTGCTTTTCTTGTAATAGGTATTCACAATAAATATTTCATGTGTCGCCTGCCCCATCCTTTTGCTTCTTCAGGTCAGCCTCTATATTACAGAAGGGCTTGAAAGAGCTCGAGACAGCCTGACTGAGGCTGCAGCTTTAAGGGAACGATTTGTGCTGGGAACTAGTGTCAGTCGACGAGTTGCTGCTGCAGCTGCTTCTGCTGTAATCATCTATCACTCTCTTATCCTTGTTTACTTAATTAGGTTTCAGTCTATACCCAAAAAAAATTGTGCAAGTTTTATTACATTTTGTTCTTAAAGTGTCTAGTATCAGACTTGATTGGTAATATGCAGGCAGAAGCTGCTGCTGCAGCCGGAGAAAGCAGTTTCAGATCTTTCATGGTGGCTGTACAACGGTGTGGAAGTAGTGTGGCTATTGTTCAGCAAGTATGCCAGTTTTGTTTGAGTTGTATCGCCTGTGTTATTTATGAGAACTTGTGATAGATTTCACCATGAATAAACTCTTCTCTTGCAGTACTTCGCGAACTCAATCTCTCGGCTTTTACTACCTGTGGATGGGGCACATGCTGCTTCCTGTGAAGACATGGCAACTGCGATGTCAAATGCAGAAGGTGCTGCTTACAAGGGACTTCAACAATGCATTGAAACAGTTATGGCTGAGGTATGTAATTGAACATTTTTCATGATGTTTTGATTGGAGTCCCTATGCAGGAGAGGTTTGTAACTGAACATTTTTCATATATCCGCCGTGGCTATGTGCTATTGGTGGCTGATTGCGCCAATTTTCATGAAATCTGCACATCTTTCACTTATATATTTTTTTCATTTACTTAGATGTTAAAAAAATTAATCCTTGATCTTGTAAGGTGGAGCGACTTCTATCAGCTGAACAAAAAGCAACAGATTATCGATCACCTGATGATGGCATTGCTCCTGATCATCGGCCAACAAATGCCTGCACGAGGTATGTGGAGATTCCGTTTATGTCAAGTCTATCCATTTTCCCCCAAAGAAGTCTATCAAGCTTAATATTGTAATTATCAAACATGATGAATCAAACTAAAGCTTATTCCTATATCCGTGGCATGTTCATGATTTTACTGTGCGCATTTCTAGATCTGTATTTGAAAATGTTCTTTTTTCCTTTCCTTTTCCTTTTTAACTCTTGCCATATCTGCCAAACTTGTGTACATATCATTGTTCCAAAGTTCACACATCTCTTCCTCTGATCAGGGTTGTGGCTTATCTTTCCCGGGTTCTTGAGGCTGCTTTCACAGCTCTAGAAGGTCTTAACAAACAAGCTTTCTTGACCGAACTGGTATAGTAATTTTCTTTTCTGCAGTATATGGTTCTTGTTTGATTCATGGTTTTGTTTTTCACATTTTCTCTGATGCAATTACACATCAATTTTAAGTGGTAATATGGGTTTACTGATACAGGGTAATAGATTGCACAAGGGGTTGCTTAATCATTGGCAGAAATTCACTTTTAATCCAAGGTAACTTCTTGATCCATGTTTCAATTCCTATATTTTCTGAAGATGCTAGTGCAGTAAAGACTTAAATAGTATTCCTGATTCTATATATGTCTTGGCATGATGTACGGGCATTCATCTCATGTACAGATCTGTCATTTTTTTCTTCTATGGTAGAATATGATACCACGTGCTTAAATTCAGCTCAACAACTTAATGTTCCATATATATGTTATTGTACATCGAAGATGCAATTACCCTTGCATCATTTGTGACAATTTTGATGCAATAAATTCTTTTCTTTCTCCCAGCCTCCTCTACCCTTTGCTCCAAATATCTGAACACTTATGTGAGATATTAACTCATGGAAACCATGAAATTGAAGCAATTTTTGACTGTTCATGTTGGTCTTTCCGACTCTTGCTAACAAATTCAAATATTCAACTCTGTGTCTACTTAACAAATGGGGAAAAATTAAAACGAAAGATTCTGGTTATGGTTCAGCCTCTCTGAGAAGTATGCAATCAAATTCAGTTAAAAGATAATTGATAAGCTCTTTAAATTTGACGAAAAAAAAATTTGCCCTTATTATCGCAAGTATATTCAGTTAAAGTTGTTAAGTTTGCAAGGTCTTCAAACTTGAAAGAATCTAATTTCCCCTCTTATCCCTTCTCTAATTGCCTTCCCCCTTTCTGAGTACCTGTCTGCTGCTGCTTTAATTTGATTGCCTAATGTTTTCTTTGAATTTACTTTGACAGTGGAGGACTAAGGCTCAAGCGTGATATAATAGAGTTAGGGGAATTTGTCCGCAGTTTCAATGCTCCTTCAGTTGATGAGAAATTCGAACTTCTGGGCATGTAAGTCATTGTACTTGAACATGTCAACACCCTCTTCACCAAGAAATGAGAAGGGTGCGAGCATATATCATCACAAATTCTCTTTATTTACTGACATGAACTTCTCTCCAGCTTGGCCAATGTCTTTATAGTTGCTCCTGAAAGCCTGTCATCCCTGTTTGAGGGAACCCCGAGCATTCGAAAAGATGCACAAAGGTAATTACCATATTCATATTCTTTTATAAACTAGACGTAACTTTTTGCCACTCATTTAAAGACATTTTAATTGACCTCTACTGTATATAGTTTCTTTAGAAAATATATTTGAAGTTCTTAATAAACATTAATTCAATGTGTATTTTCACTCATCATCTTGAGGTTTTTAGCAATATGTTTTAAGTTACACACGCACACAGCTCTTATGGGCTTGTGTTCTTACTGCAGCAAATTTGTGATAACTTATTGATGAGTTCGTTTATTCGACTGTCACCCTTTTAATGCTTACTTTTCTTGTAGTTGCCTATTTTCACTATTGTTTATGAGATTGATATTTGAATTCACTACAAACACAGGTTTATTCAGCTCAGAGACGACTACAAGAGTGCAAAGCTGGCAGCTAAACTCAGCTCTTTGTGGCCTAGTTCTAGTTAATGTAGAAATTGCCTGCTGAAGTAAAGATAAATCAAATTATTCTTTTATTGTTTTTAACAAGCTGTTGGGGCTTTTTTAGGCTTTTCCACCTCACAATATGCTTTCCCTGGCAACACCATGTCAAAAACAGAGGAATAACCATATTTGCAATCAGATTCCAATTCTTAAGAGGGCGTGTTTGTATACAACAATAGACAGGATGTTAGATTATTTTTCCGCCTCCGCCGCTTGATTTTATTATGTTTGAAAATTTCCCTTCCATGAATGTAATTATAAATCCTTGGAGGTGTTGGTCAAGAAGAATCCTGTCATACAGACTTCTATTTTGTTAATTTGAAATGGCATATTTATTCTTTTTATGAGCTATAGCTTATACAATCGAGTTAACAGGAAGAGGCTCAGTACAGTTTATGTTCTACCGATCATTAATGATATGTTTTTGAATGTCAAACTCAATATAACTTCACAAAAATTAACGAAGCAAAACTTGTGACAATCTTGTCTGACTTTGTCCAATCTACAATATATTTTTTTGTAACGGGGTGTAAACTGTTTACAGTAGAATTGTCTTATGACTTTCAAGTTAAGGAGGTAAAAGAGAACATATGTTTATTGGGTTAATAAATCACAGAGGCCGGGTTTGAGTTCAAATGGAGAGTAAATTTTCATATTTATATCTTCAACTCTCCTGTACATAGTGTCGTATCTGGTCTTGTGTGCCCCTATGGCTGAGCACCCATTGTGTTCGAATGTGTACAAAGAATAAACCTCAAAGCAAGAGCCAGCCATTAAAGCAAATAGTGGAATGAACAAAACTACTGAATAAATATTTCTTGCTTCATGAAAGAAATAAAAATAAGCAATTGAAATACTATTAGCCAGTGCACGAATCAAATTGAGTTCTATCTCAAACTAGAACAAACTTTCTCATTATACACCCACTTTCGAAACAAAAGGATGGGATAAATAAAACAGGACGCCTCTAGAGATCCATAAGCATCCCACCAAGGAAAGCCCCTCCTCAACTGGCAGAAATTCAAACATTCACGGCTCAACGATACTGCAAACACAAATGCATGGTAAATTTTCACCAGATTCAAAAATAATTGAATCCAACTAAGAACAAATAATTGCTATGTAATACATTCGACTTAAACAAGATAATCCCAATTAAACAAATCAACCATACTAATCCACTTCTGCATATTAAATTTTTTCAAACACGCATGCAAGCTTTATAGAGATGAAGAATCAGAGGACGAAAAGCACATACAAAATAGCTCAGAACATAAAATACATGTACGAATAGTTGATATATTGGTAGACAACTCAGCTATGTACCTTGATAAAGCCAATTTCCTTGGCATTGCTCCGGAAGCACTGTCTGCAGCACATGAGCCCATACTTCCTAATTATTCCATGGGGGTTCCCGCATACACGACTGTCAAAACATAATATGCATCAAGTCAATAATAAGCTGAATGGGTAAACACGGAGGCATCAAGCCCAAACCATATATGAAAGTGGGTGCAACAACACTTGTTATTAGTGTTACAACAATGTTTTCTAACACCAAATTTTTAACATCAAGCTATTCATTGTTTTAGAGGAAATTTGGCTCAAGTTCATCTTATCTTGAAACTACTTCACAACATAAGAACTGATATTAGTCAAACTAACCTACTTATAAGTACTAAGGGCACAATATCCTACCTCTCGTGAAATCTGCTGATTTTCATGAGTTCAAACTTCAAATAATTTGTCCAAAAGTTTGTTAAGATTTTGCATTTTAAACAAGTGCGCATATCATGTACTAAAAATAGAAGTCAAAATAGTATTCTTTAAAGAAAAAACTAGGATCACCAATGGATCATACAAGAAAATTATTAGAATCGCCAATGGAACTCGACCACTATTCAATTAATACATCTAAGATACACAATACTACTAGTCGGCATACAAACTTTCATAACATTACACAGCCTCTGCCAAATTCTCAGTTATAATTAATAGCCCTTATATTATTGTCCTCCTTGTGGTAGATTATAACTTCAAATTAAGAACCGAAGAAAAATTAATCCAAAGAAAACACAAGACTGCGGGCTAATTAACAATAAAGGTGGACAAACATCATCAATAAATATATTCAAATATCAAACAAATCTCAAAAACCAAATTCCATTCCACGGATCAAAGTAAAAAAACGCATCAAATGTCCTTCAAATCCTTGAAAATTATATTAGATACATCCAATTACACCAAAACAGAAACATGCTTACAGAAAAAGAAACCAAAAACAAAAAAAGATCAACGAAAACTTAGAAACGGGATTACCAGGTGCGGGAACCAGGCCCGTAGGTCTTAGGGTGAGAGTTCCAGATGTTAGAGTGCCCCATCTTCCTCTTTTAGCGCAAAAGAAAAGCCGATTGTATGTATGTGTATGTCTATGTATATGAGAAACCCTGATTGCAGAATAAATTGTAGGTTTTGCACGAAAAGCGAAAAGTTAGAATTTATAGGGGGCAGTTCCAAAACCCTAGTCAATGACTTGGAGTTTTAGATTTATAGAGGGGTATTTTTGGAATTTTACTTGCATATTTCTTTTGTTTTTCTAGTCATCAACTCAAAATTTAAAAGATTTGTTATTATTTATGAATTTGAATGGATTTAATGAATTTGTATAGAATTTTATAGAATATATAAGATTTCAACATAATTATATATTATAAATTTCAATATATTCTTATGAATTTTTATGAATTTTCATAGATTTGTGGTCTTTTTATTAAAAATAGTAATTATACATTGTTTTTATTCTAAATAGTTCTAGTGATTGTTCTACATAAACAAATATTTTGAGTAGAATTTTGAAAAGAGAAATTCTTAAAATATAAAGAAGTAAAAAAAAAAAATTCAGTCAAAAAGGTGAATATGTATACTAATTCGACAATTATATCAGTTGAGTTCATAGAGAATAAACTAATACATAGGTCTTCCATCGTCTCTAAGCTTGAAGCGCAATTGAATCCATTGTTTGGGGTGATTCACATTACTATTATCAATTTCCCTAGTTTTGAAATTAAATAAAAAAATTGATTAAAGAGCAACGCTTCTTAAAAAAATGAAATAAAGTTTAATTTTTACTTTCTTTCTTCGTCTTTTTTTTTATATATAAAATTTTCTCTTTCATATCCAAGATTAGATGATGAATATTTAGGATTCATTCTCTTCCAAAAACAGTTGTTGAACCATCTTATATAAAAAGTTATTTTATGGTTTAAAAAGATTATTTACATGTGTCGCTGCTGACGAGTAAATATTTCCAAGTTCAAAAAAAAATTTTAGTGCTATACTGATTTTACAGTCTACTATCTAATTGTTCTATATGGTATTAGACTAATTATCTAATTAATATTTATCAATAGATTATTTATATTTTTCAAGTCCAATTGTTTGGTTCAATAAATGTTATGGAGTATCAAGAATGAAATTTCAAAAACGATATTTGACAATTGTACAAAAAAATATTAAAATAAAAAATAAAAAATTTTCTTTGCTAATACAAAATTTGAAAATTAGAAACAAGAGTTTACTACAAATACAGAAAAACTTGTGGCACAAATTGAGAAGGGATGCGTAAGAGAAGAGTTGAATTGAAATTTTGAGAGTTGGAGATAGAATTCCTAAAGAATTTGGTATTTATATTTATGAGCTCGAAATCCATACAAATCTGTTTAAATCTTCTAATTAATGAAATCTTTATAAATCCACTAGTAATTGTGGACACCTAAATTTCTAAAAAATTTATTTAAATATAAGTTGAGAAAACCTAAATTTTAATTAACTCTATTAAAACTTGAGTTAGAAACACCAAAATTTACATGAATTTTTAAAATCTATTCAAATGATTCCAACTAACAAGTAAATACAATAGAAAATAAGAAAATACAATTCGATGAAAAAAAAAAAATACAATAATAAGTACAAGGGATCTTCTTCTTTATGGTTACATAGAATTCAACACTTTGCACATATAAACAACTTCTTATGTGTTAAGAGTATTTCCAACAAATTCTTTAAACATAAGATGCTCTTTAATTTAAAGAGTGAACATTTAAAATTATGTTCTAATAGACTCTTTAATTTAATATTTTAATTTAAATATTAGAGAGTCAAACTCACTCTCTATTATTACATGCATTGAAACAATTCCAATACTTGATATTTTAGCTTTAATTAAATAATATATACAAATTAGGAGGGAATCATATATATATATATATAAGATAAAAAGAAAATATATTAAATATTTTTTGAAAGAAGTAAAATGAAGAGCTTGAATATAAAAAAGCTGTTTGAATGTATAAAAAAAACTGCTCTTTAATTTTAGATTCTCTTTAAAAATAAATAAGTTATTGTAGATGCTCCGAGCTCGTGTTCGTCGACATTTTAGCTTAGTTAAGACAAACGAGCAGAGGCGGATTCAATGGTGGGCTGCACTGGGCTAAGCCCATTACAGCCTTGGCTAAGTGCTTTTTTTTTTTGAGTAAATTTTTTTTTGGGTAAATTCAGGGTCGGTCACTGTTTGGGCACTTATGGGCTCAAAACTTAATTCAATTAATGTCATATTTTAGAGCTAAAAGACCAACATACTCTTAATTGTAAAAAACGCAGATTTTGAGTGGTGATACTGTTTTGCGGTGACACTGTTTTGTTGTGATACTGTTAAACCTATGATTTTGTACTACTAATGAAACATTTTAAAAACAATAGTATTCTCTTGTTTATTCTCTACTGATTAATTCTTCTACCTACCATTAAACACCTTATAAATTTATACTTATCTATCCAATGAGAATCTATGTCCTAATTGAATCTCAAACATATTCAAATTTAAGGGAAAAATTAGAAACATTATTTATAGTTTTAGATGAGAACCCTTTGCATGACTTCCCATTAACTTGAGAATGATTGTCAGTTCTTCTTTCTTCATTTTAGCATTGCTCTGAAGTATGTGTTTGCTTTTAAGGGACTCAGATACCTTGGAAGAGCTTTAATTTGCAGCAAAAGGATGCACATTTATCCCTGATACTGTTTTAAAGAATTTGTGATACTGTTTTGAAAAAAAAAATTAAAGATTGCCATTTTAAGTTAAAGAGACGACTTCAAACGGGTAAAATCCATCATATGCAGCGACTGGTCTTGACCGTCTCGTCGAGACCATTCCGAAAACATATTATAATAAAAATTCTGAGCACGTGTGCAAATTTTATGATCATTTCTATTGTGATACTGTTTTTTGTGATACTGTTTTGCATAATACAGTATCAAACAACACACTTGACTATGATATCATGCTTTAATATTTGATACTGTTTAATTAGTCATATGTTTTGTTTGATACTGTATTATACAAAACAATATCATAAATTAAAACATGGATTAAAATAATATCAATTTATATTAATGCACATTACCTAAACAAGACATTATCATAGATTAAAACTAAGACATTTAAACAGTATCACTTATTCAAACATTGCCATAATTAAACAATATCAAAGATCACATAGATTCAAACACTTCATAGGATAAAAACAGTATCATGGATTAAAACGGTATCAAAATATACTAATTACATAAATAAAACAGTATCATGGATTAAAACAGTATCATAGATTAAAACTAAGACATTCAAACAATATCACATGTTCAAACCTTGCCATAATTAAACAGTATCAAAGATCACATATATATATTAAAACAGTATCACATGATTAAAACAGTATCATGGATTAAAACATGTTTCAAATGATAGTGAAATATTATGACAAAGTTTCAATCTATTAAATATTGTCATAATTAAACAGTATCATATATTAAAACTAAGACATTAAAATAGTATCATGGATTAAAACTAACTAAGACATTCAAACATTAGATGATGGAATATTCAAGCTCCTATTTACAACAATTCTATGTCCATTTATATTGTGATACTGTTTTCTATAATATAGTATCAAATAACATACCATGACTAAACATTAGATGATGGAACATTCAATCTCCTATTTACAGCAATTAGATGGTGGAGCATTCAAGCTCCTATTTACATAAGATAGTAGAGTATTCAAGCTCATATTTACAGCATTCAAGCTCATATATACAACATTCTATGCCCATTTCTGTTGTGATACTGTTTTATATAATACAATATCAAGTTGCTATTCTATAATATAGTATCAACAACAGATGTTACCTCATTGTTTATATAATTGGAAAATGCTCATTGTTTACATAAATGCTAAAATACTCAACCCAAGTTAATCATATTGGTCAGCCTCTCTTGCAGCATGGATAGATCAATGCTAACTGTTAAGACATTAAGAATAGAGTACAACCACAGAAGATGAAGAAATAAAAAAGCATACAAACCAAAGATAAGGATTCAAACACTGTGACCAAAGTCCATAAAACGTTATCCACTACGGATATTTCAAGCCACCGGAAGCTCTGGCTGCTCCACTGTGACGTGAAGTTCGAGAAATTGATTTTCGGCCACCTGAAAGCTGACCAGTACCACATCCCTATACACATGTCTGAAAAAGTCTCTTATTGTAGTAACTTGTCATTTATTTTTTTAGTTTCACAGCTAACAAAATCTTCACCAAAAAAACTGCCTAAAAAGTGATCCAAAATCTTCACCAAAAAAACTGCCTAAAAAGTGACACCGTGCCTTAGAAGCACTCGACGGAGGTCGCCGGAGGTTACCGGAGGTGGAGGCGTGCTGGAGGTCGCCCGAGGTGGAGGAGGTTGTTGCTGGAGGTCGCCGGAGATGGAGGTGGTTGTCGCCGGAGGTCGCCGGAGGTGGAGGAGGTTGTCGTCGGAGGTCGCCGAAGGTGGAGGAGGTTTGTGGAGTTGGAAGAATGGTCAATGAAAAATATAGTTAAAAGGGGTGATTTTGGAATTAATATAAATATTGATGTGAAGTATGACTTAATTACAATTTAAAAAAAAATTTTGACCTAATTTGAAACAAGTCATGTGGAGATGACTTATTGGCAATTTTTCCTTTTTTTTTTTGTTTTAAAAAATAGTTCAGCCCAAACAAAAAATAGCCCACTTTTTAAGTGGACTAAATTAAAATTTAAATAATTTACATATTAGAATCCATCGCATCCCAAACAAAAAAATAGCCCACATTTTAAGTGGGCTAAATCAAAATTTAAATCATTTACACATTAAAATCCATCTCATCCCAAACAAAAAAATAGCCCACTTAAATAAAATATAAATCATTCACACATTAAAAAAAAAAAAAAAAACCCACTTCTTAAATGGCAAATTCCACAATAGCCAAATCCAATTGGATTTATTTATCTTTTATCTATATTTTCTGTTTATTTCATAATCTATAAATTATAATTTTATATGAATTTTGATATGTTATTGAGTGGTGAATAATGATGTTTACTTGATTTTGAGAAATTATTTCAAATTTCAATAAGTAGAAAAAAAATGTGCTTAGAGTTTCATATGTTTTTACATAACAATTTTTGTTGAGAGAAGCTTTGTTAATAAAATAGATATATATTATATTATAGAAAAATTCTAAAAAATTTTAGTAAATTGATTATGACTTGTAAAAAAAAATTAGATTCTTATAAAAATTGGCTAAGTAATTGTAATTTTAGGGGAAAAAAAAAATTTCGAGGGTAGTCCATTCTTTAGTCATATCCTAGATCTGCCTCTGCAAATGAGAACATTTTGTTATATTTGGCTCATTAAATTAAATCTCTCTTTATTAGGTGTTATCACAACTCACTTGAATCAATATCAATTGAAAGCATTAAGAAAAATATTAACACACTTTATTTTTTCTTCTTATTTTGAAATGATAAAAATGAAAGGCAAATAAAAGTAAGCAAATTAGCAAAAATAAATAAATAGCAGTAATTAGTACAAATTTCATTATTAGATCCAGTAGTCAATTATAATGTTTCAAATGTATAGTTTTTCTATTTATTACAATTATGAGAGTAATTATAATTTTTTAAAAATCTTGACTAATCATTGCTCATAGAATATGGGAACGTAAAATATGACTAAGCGTGGAAGTCAAGTTTCAAACTTTTCGAATTTAATCAAAGACAAGACGTAAAAAAAAGATGAAAAAGAATATTAAAAAAAAAAAAATGGGTGTGTGATTAAACATGCCCAAACAAGTGCTTCTTGGTTAAAAAGACACAGTCAACTGTTTAGTTACACGCCTATAGCCTAAGCAAAGCGTGGAGGCAATGCCTAAGAGCACTTTTTAAAACATTGATATATATTGTCATTCTTTTTTTCGTTTTCAAACAAACAACATAAAAGTTTGCAATTTAACAATTGATTTATACTCGCCCAATCAACAATTAGCTTGTCTACAATACATTTCCTTCAAAGCAAGGAGGCTTTCCCATAGGACCTCCACCTCCAAAAAAATAGAAAAAGAAAGAGAAAGGAGGCTCACACTTGGGAGGATGATTGTAACAAACAACATTTTCCACCACCTGAAACATCAATGAAAAACGAATGTTGTAAGAGGATGCTACTGGTTTTGACACGTTTCTATTAATAGATAGTTGAGGTTGTTACTTGAAGAAATTCTTTTCTGCACTGGTTCATATGCACCAGTTCCAATTTATGTAAGTTTCTTTGCTCACGATTCTCAAGTACTAGCTTCATCGAGTTCCATGGCCAAAATTTGTCGAAGTCCCTTGTAGATCACATGCACGCTGCTCGCACTCTAGCTTGCCCCACCGAGCATCAACCCGTTCACATGGAAATACTAGCTTTCCCAAGCTGTTGAAGAAAGAGGAAAATAATTTTAAGCATAATGTACGATGATTCAACCAGGCCAGTTAATTTGGTTGAAATTGACCAAACCACAATTATTCGATAGACAGCTTCATACTAGATAACAAATGAGAATTGGCAGTATTGAGCAAATTAGGTGTAAGGTTTATTTAAGAACATCCGTTGATCCCTATTTAAGGATGATTCCTGACAGACTCTTAAAAGTTATAGACTAATTTTCTAAAACAATCTTGTTAGTTAAAAAGAGTAAATTATAAAATTATGTTTGGCAGAAAAGAAGCTTAAAAATAAGTTTTACTTCCTTTAAGCTTAGCCAAACATGCTCTCGGAACAAGTCTGGTCTAGATTTTCTGATGCTATTACTAGTTAACAACTGCAAACCCAAAAGTTCTCCAAACTGTCTGGAGTCCACCGAAGAGGCGGAATCAACACAATCCTGTTTTCTATGATCCAAAACACAATTAAGAAATTTAAACTTTTTTTATGAATCTGGAGGCTGAAATGTATATTTTTCTCTTCTCAAGTACAATAAAGAGTTTCAATTTTTTTTTACAATTTGAACTGATTTATGATTTGACTGAGACAAACTAGGATCTAGTTAAAAATGAGTCTAGAAAAATACTTATTATCTTTAACCAAGTTAAGAGTAGTTGAATCTTGTTTTATGGAGTATCCAAACAGAGCCTAAAATGATAAACCGAATGCAAGAGTGTTACAAATTTTTTTTAATATGAGGCAAGCAAGTTTACAATTCAATTAAATAAAAAGGAGCAATATGGAAGTGAAAGAATCTATAGAGTTAATAATACATTAGTTACCTTCTGTTAACTACATTGTGCACATGACATAACCATCGTGAAAATTCTTCATGAGATCCAGCCTGTACAGGATTCACTCTGCCAACAAATTCAAAAATATATAAATGTTCAATTCTTGGAAAATTATTATGATAGGCATTTGCTAGTCATATGAAAATAAATTGACTCCACATAGTTCTTCTCCAAGCACAAAGCCATCTTAAAAGATTAAGATGCTGACGATAAAAACTCCCAGGACACGTACCTCTAGAAAATCGTAATGCCGTCAACAATAGCTGCATCAACTATTAATGAGATTCACCACCCATAATTATTGCAAAATTGAAATAGCGGTTTCCAAGAGTATGTTAGAAACTGAAGGAAATCGTTTACTATTATGAAAAGTGAGACTGTATGCCTTGTCCATGTACAGGAACTTCTCTAGTAGACGGAGAAACTCTATCGCTAGTTTCGTATTAAAGTTAAACATTACATAGTTTACGGAATCTTCAAGGAGTGCCATCTATCCAGGTTTAAATTCCCAGAGATATCTGATGCCCAGGTAGGAGTATCCTAAGCACTCATGTTTTGCCCCCCAATAAGCAGGGTTCCTTATCATTTTTGGAGGGGAGGGGAGGGGAGGGGAGGGGAGGGGTAGAGACATCTTTAAGGACAAATAGAGCATCACTAAAACATCCAAGGATTGTCACTATTGTCAGTTGTCACTAACACAGGCCTTTAAATCTTGTGTAGAATTTTAAGTATTAGCTAAGACCGAGAATTTCTTCAATGAGCACTAGAGACTGCAGTATGCGAACTCCAGAAATGGTGGATACTCCACCTATTTAAAAGAGATAACTACTAAAATCTGGAAAAAAAAAAAAAAAAGAGGTTTCAACTCTAATTTTGAAAATGAAATGTTCTTGAGTGAGGGAGTAAGGGGGTAGTGCTTTTTGAGAAAATAGTATATACCTTAGAACTTCTTTGAAGTGATCTGCACATTCCTTACATGGGTACATTCGAGATAATATCGCCATCTGCATAACAATTGCAAAGCTGTTAGATGTCTTTTATCTGTTGAATGTGTTAAATTCCTTATCACCTAAATTCTGGTCCAGCTACTGTGATATTTTTCTTTGGCCTCGACACAAAACACTTACATAAACTAAAACTAGTAGCATATGAATAAGTCAAATTGGAACAACCACTTAAGACAGAGTATCTATAAAAAAATGAAAAATGGTCTTCAAATCCAGATTAGGCAACAATGGGTGCAGTTTCCTGACCAAGTCTCCATGCTTCCAATCTTAAGGTTGGTGAAAGACAGTAGAAATAAGTTATCATTTTAAATTTCAAATCCATAACAAAATAGGCATCTAAGCTTTACTTCTTACTTGATTGGGAAATTTCAATATATGACATGATATATTCGGTCAAGGGAAAAACAGACATTGCATTGAACACAAACACGCAGAGAGACACCAAGACAGTAAAAAATAATCATACCAGCTCTTTTGCATCCTTCTTCTGCTGCCTTGTTGGCTTGTCTGGATACTGAGAGAAAAGAACTAGGAAAATTCAGCATGCTAAATAACTGTCTCTCTCGTAAAATAAAATAAAAAAATAACCGTGTAATGTATTGAAAAATGATGCGGTAAGGTGTTGGCAGAATGATTGTTTATTTAGCTCAAATTATTAAAAAGTATCACAATTGTCAAAAATAAAAGAACCGGAAAATCTGTGGGAGAAATGAATAAGAAATTACCTGAGCAGCAAGAGTGTGAAGAAAAGTCCAGGTGGCTCTTCCAAGTTCTTCTTTAGTCATTGGACCGGAAGATTTTCCCTAAAGAATGAGTAAGAAGTAGATCGATAACATCTGTGTCCACATAAATTAAGTATGGTGCTTCGATCTTCATTAAACAGAACTAGCATGAACATTGAATATAAAGGCAAAGGAAATCCTCATTACATAACTGTGATATTAGTGACAAAAATACTAGATGGGATTCTTTGAAGCAGAATTATATATTTCAGCTATCAAAGCAGGCTCGATTCATGTGTTAGATATCTGGCTTCAGAAACATCTAATTTCCTAGAAAACAATGAGAAACTCTGCGGCTATTTTCGTGAAAATCAATTGTCTGTTATCCATAGAAAAATCTATATTGAAGTTTAGATATAGTTGCATTTCATCATTTATTCTTGGCTACAATCTAAATACACACTCCTCGTTCATATTTCTTTAGACGTAATGATATCTAAGGACTATGTAATTGACTAATAGAACAGTAATGTTTCCTCTTCCCCACAGAGAGCTCCTTCTCCAATATCCAAATAAAAGAAGAATGCCTGAAAAGGAAAGCACATAAAGACATAAAAGAGAAGACGCAAAAATATCTCATCGCCCGAGCAGACAATCTTAAGCTAACTTTCGAGCATACATAAAGAATCATTCGCATAAAGTAGAAGAAGAAGGGAGCACAGTAAAATGCAGTCACTTCACGACTCACATAAAGAATATGCGTTCGGGACTTTCATCAAACAGTTATTGTGCAAGCAGTAGCCCACTGTACAGTCTGTACTAGAAAAATGAATCAACTAAACCCATATTTACTTTAAAGCAGCTGACTAATTTTGACGAAAACTGTAAAAAGGAACTACCTTTTTGAGAATTTCTGCAGGTTGAAGATAATGAGAATCCGTGGTCGAGTTTGAGGAGATATATAGTGAAGAGTGGTCATTTTTGTTGAGCAAAGTTGAAGGTTGATTGGGTCGGAGAATCAACTGGGAAAGATGGGTTTGAACACACTCTGAGACTTTGCCAAACGCTTGGAAGAGATGCTGCAGTGGATTTTCAGCCATTGTTGACAGAGGAGCTAGTTTTCTAAGCACTCGCGTAAAGATTGAAGATGGGTGCGGGTTGTTTGGCTACCTAATCAAATATACTTTTTTTATTCACGTATTCAACTTACAAGTATACCTCTTTTCTTTGCAGTGAAATTCGACCACAGAGGATTTTAATGAACTGAGGAGTTGAGAATAATGAGAGAAAAAGAGAGTTTTATTTGAGGAGAATTTGATTTTGATGAATATAGAGAAGAATATAAAAAAATAGTGAAGTTGAGAGAGAGATATATGAGTTTTAGTTTGAGAAGACGAAGATTTAGTGATGGACAAATAAGTACTTTTTTTTTACTTGTAGTAGAGTAAACTTTCCTACGATTGGTAATAAATACTTAAAAATAATTTAAACACTACCAAATATGCACTACTTTTATTTATATATTCTAAAAATTTTACTAATAATTTACAAATTATCGATGCGCAATTTTCACCGCATTTGCATAGATTTCATGGTTTTTGATTGTCAAAGTTAAGAATTAAGATATTCCTTATCCTTCTTGTTTTTTTTTTTTTTTTTTAATTATATGATTTATACGCCCATAAACTTCAACATCTTATTAAAATCCAATAACACCCTTGTGAGATTTTATTAAAATCTATTAATGCGGGATTGCTCCCCTTGTTCTTGATTTGGGAGTATTGGTGTTCATTTACTTGTTTTGGTATGAGTTGACTTTCTATTGATTTTTCTTGTTTCTTCCTTGCACAGTTGTACTGGATTTTATTGCCTCTTGTTGTAGTTATAATTTTGTGTTTTAGGATACATTCGTCACTTCTAGCTTTGAGTTAGCATAATATTTATATATTGAAATAATATTCTCGAATTCATTAATTTCTGAAGATTTTTAAAATGTGTTTTTTTTACTCCCTTTAATCTCCGTGCTAACAATCACAGTAAGACAGAAGATGCAATGGGCGTAAAGGTGGCTTTTTAAGTTCGCCATCAGATCCACTTACACTTCTTTGATTTTACTGCTATACCGGGAGTTACTCCTTGATCTAAAAGAAATACTGGATTTGTACCTTTTTCAAAATAAGCCTTGTTGATTGGCCACTAAATTATAACAAAAAAATGTAACAAATACAAATATGTCCAGCTCTTTGTTTATCTAAAAAAGGATTGTTGTGACTCCTCATTATGGACAACGAGATCTCGACTTTAATTCTCAACCAGCTCGTTACAAATGTGAAATGATATTTAGTATTATCGGAGCATATGAACAATTTTATTTCTTTGAATTTAATAATTCCTTAAATAACATGAAAATGTAAAATGAGAAGTTAAAGATTTTTTTTTTTAAAGCAGTTGTGTGGATAAATTGATACGAAATTTAACACAATAAAAAATAATAACAACGATTTAAATTGTAAAATTATAATTAAAAAGGGGTAAAGAAAACAATGCTTGTCAAAAAAATTATTGCAAAGTTTCATTTTAGTACTTCATCATTTAAATATTTCAATTTGGTTACTAGAGTTGTTAATGTATTTCAAATACATCACTATCAATTCCATGAATAATGTTAACTCCTAGTTCTAGGTGGCAAACGATTCTCTAATCGTCAAGATTGACGATTTATTAGGGATGAACTATCATAGAGCTAACATAAACACTAATGAAGAAAAGAGAAACGCAATATTTGAAACAAATTCAGTCAAAGCCATATAGTTATTAAAAGACGACGATAAAATAAAAAAATTTCGATAAGGTCGACAGTCATGGTCATTTGCTTCAACATCAAGATATTACACATTGAGACCACATTGCAAACATACAAAAAAATGTAGAAAGAAAATTTAGGAATGTTCGAAAATGATTAACTAAGCTCATTGCTAAAAGTTAAGCCAATTTTTTGGCTTCGTCAATGACATTGATGACTTGTTCGTCAACGATCAACAATTAAATCATCGATAAAATTACTACTTATAATTGTTGTTAAAAATGACTCAATATCATCAAGGGTACCTTACCCGGAGCCTCTCGACATCGTTTGAGCTGCCTGAATTAGTTTTCTTTTTTTTCTTTTTTGGTCTAACAAACAAAAACAAAAAATATTTGCTATCTAACAACTGATTTATACACAATCCAAAAAAAAAAAAAAAAGGGACCAAACACGGCCTTAGCGAAACACGACGTACCCGCGCACGTTTGTACTAACCTAAGAGCATGTTCAGAAAGCCTAAGCTTATGAGACTTAGTTCGTGTTTGGCTAGAATTTTGTCCTTCAATTTAGAGAGAATTAAAAATAAACAGACAAGGCATCAGCCGCGGGCGCTTTGGGTGAGGAAGAAAAACACTCGATCTCAACTTCATCAAAACCAGGTCGATTTCTCTATCTTTCTTGCTCTAATTTTCATTACAATTCAATTTAATTTATGGGTTTTTTAATTCCCGCAGAAATCTCAACTGGGTTCTGATTATTTCTCTGGATTTTTTATTTTTTGTTCCATAGTTCTCTCTCTACTCGTGCCGAATTGGAATTCGAGGGTTTTGTTTTTCATTCTAATTTCAAATTGGTATCGATTGATTTCTAGAGTTGAAATGAACTTGATGGTAAAGATTGTTATACTGCACGTTTGTTTCTCGATGATTTAATTATGGAAAAATTAAAGTTTTTGTTGGTTAAAATTGAGGTTTGTTAACACTAAAAATTAGATTTTGTTAATTTTTTACTTGGAAATAATGTTGTAAAAATATAGCTTATTGGTATCTTCCTTTCTATCTGTGGAATGAATGATAATTATGATTATCGTTGATATTAATTGATATAATTATCTGTATGAAAACATTTTTTTTCCGTGAGAGATTTTTGAAGATGAAAATTGGTATGTTTATTTGTTTTTGGATGGAGTATTGATTGGGATCTGGTATTTTGGATGTTTAGCAGGTTAATTAAAATGGTGGCAAAACATCATTTTACGCGGGTGGACACGTTTGAGCTGAAAAATCTTATATATGAGAAGATTGGGCATGCAAGAGCAGAAAAATACTTTGATCAGCTCAACAGATTTTTCAGTTTAAAGCTTGGCAAGGTCGAGTTCGATCAGAGCTGCATACAAACAATTGGGAAAGAGAATATCTCTCTTCATAACCGGCTTATTAAATCCATTCTCCAGAATGCGTGTCAGGCTAAAGTTCCCCCACCAAAAGCTAGGAAAGTGAAAGGATCCCTCGGGGTTAAACATGCAAATGGTTACCAAAGAAATTGTATGCAATCACTCTATGGTGATGCATTTCCACCGTCTCCTCGCAGGCCTAGGTCTCCTGTCAACAGGGATCGTAAATTTCGGGATCGTCCCAGTCCACTTGGGCCACTAGGCAAGAGCCCTAGTATCACATTTGAAGAATCAAGTCCAAGAATACAAGAACAACAAAGTGGAGCAGAAATGAATTCTCTCAGTAGCAGACCACCCATTGCAGTCGCTCCTGTTGAAGATGGGGAAGAGGTTGAACAGTTTGCTGGAAGCGTAGGCATTCAGAGTCAGAGCCCTATTACTGCTCCATTTGGTGTTTCAACAAACATGGGTGGTGCTTGTAAAGCTCTTCATCGTGGTTTCATGTTTAATACTTGTCAAAGTAGTGGTGAGTTACCTGATACCAGAACACTGAGGAGTTGTTTGGAGAAAAAGTTGGAGTTGGAGGGGGTTGGAATTTCGTTGGATTGCGCTAACCTGTTAAATAATAGTTTGAGTGTGTATTTGAAGAGTTTACTTGAACCCTGTATAGAGATTGCAAGATCACGGCGTAATCATACGTACGCCATAGAGTTAAACAGTCAAATAAGTACTGGAGGGAACAGGGCATTACCTGGAAGATATACACAAAGACCAACTCACTCGACGCATGTAAGTATGTCAGATTTTCGTGTTGTGATGGAGGCGAATCCTCGTATGCTTGGGGAAAATTGGCCAGTACAACTTGAGAAGATCTGCACTCGTGCCTTTGAGTAAACAAAATTGATACGAGCAACTCACTATTGGACAGGTTGCTAGAGACAGCTCCCGAAATCCTCTTTTGATGCATATTCATTCTTTGTTGTATATTGACCACCAATTATAAGTGGTACCCAGAAGCATCACAAAAGAAGACGCTGTTCGTTACTTCAGTTTTGAGTTTCTTAGGCTGGCTGCAGTTAGATGTTAGTAATATTAGTTGCTAGGAAGGGAGAATGTTTATACAACCATTTTAGTCATTTGATACTACTTAACGCCCCATAATCTCTAGAGCTTGAGCATCATTCTTCAAGTTACACGTTATGTAACAATCAGTTTCTGAATGAAATAAAGCATTCTTATTTTCAATACTCGTCATCCTTTTTTTGATGTCTTTAGTCACCATAGCTTCATGCTTGTTATACTTCACATGTAATACTTGTTCGTCTATCCCATCCCCCTCTCGCTTCCTCAAGAAGCTCCTTATATCATTATATGCCACAAACTGACGGTCACAGTGCAGAGAGGACGAGGATACATCTCAAAGGTCTGTTGCACATTGTACTGTTTGCTGCAGCTTATCTTTTTCTTGATTTTCCGTTTTGAAAATGGATTGGATAAAGATTTTATGTTGGCTGGTGGCTTGTTTATTCTCTCTTTTGTGCAGGTTTGATGCGATCATATAGTCAAATTTGCTTTTGAGCTAGGAAGCACATATTAAAATGGATTTTTACAGTATGAAGTTTGACTGAGAAAGAAAGATAATGTCTGAAGAAAATATCCCCGGACGGGTGGCAGGGAAACTGTCACAGGTGTCTAAGTACTCAAGTTAGCTGACCTTGAATTCATTGAGAAAAAAATTTAGTCTATTGTTATTGTTGTCGTTCGTCTAAGCACACAAGTCTCCTTGTATGGTTATATGAAGACCTTACTTTTCCGGCATTCTTGGTACTAAATGAAAGTGCACTCTTCAGTCTTCCTTGCTGCACTCTTGTAGAAAAGACTAGTGTTCGAATTGTGTATATAAAGAAGAGCTCTGTTTTTTTCCCTTAGGAATAGTCGAGTACAAGCATAAGATCTTATCATTTCCGCCTGAACAATTAAACATCAAAATTGTAACCGTTGTTTAAACAAATAAACATTCAACCTTAACCATAACGACCAATTGCTAAGCTCACGTTTGCATTTGTACTGGTGCAAGGTTTTGTTTTCAAATTTTGAAGTGTTGAGCATAGTTATAGTTTGTTTTTGCTGTTTTTCCTTCCATTCATCATTTCACAATGCTGTCACAATTTTGTCAGTTCAGTTATCATAGCTTCCCACCACTATGAAGCAACATTTATATAACGATTTCAGATTTCTCGTCAAGAGCGGAGTTTTTATTAATACAGAAAGTAAAATACAAATTTAAGAGGGATGTATACAGCCCAACTCGAAGTCCATGAAATAAGATACGAACACGAAATAAATGTATTCATGTATTCATAACAGGAACAAGTTACAACATGAAGTCGTATGCGAATCCATAAAGAAATGTTGATCTAGAGCTATTAAACATAAACAAAATACAACAAAATGATGAGAACTAACTCGGGCAAGTAATAACTAGCCGCCTAATGTATCTCATGTCATCCTTCACCTAGTAGTTTCTGCAAAGAACTTATAGATCGTGTTGTTAAAAGAGTACTAGTTGATAATTCTGCAGCCCGTGGCTTATGCTTCTGCCATCAGTAGTACTAAATCAACACTTCGATAGGTGCTTTCCGAGAATCCGTTTAAGAGATCCAAGTAACTGCCCACACGGAACTATTCTATACAGATGGAGAATTTATCGGAGAAGATGGCGAGAAGATGCATTCAGCAGCTGACCTATGCTCACGCTGTGCTAACTTTCTCTAGGCTTGCCATGTACGTCATGTATACGGTCCACAGATACGAAAATGAGTTGCTCACCAGTGGCTGCCATAAGAAAAGCACACATATATTTAGTTTATCTTCTCATAAAATGCGCATGAAATTTCATGAAATCAAAATCTCCTTTGGTTAAAAAAGAGACTAAAATGACGAGGAAAAAGAAAAAAACTAATATTTAGTTTATCTTCTCATAAAATGTGCATGAAATTAATGGTTATTGTTTTCAAGCTAACAGATCTGTCAATTGCCAATCAAAAGCGTTTTCCACTTATAGTTCATTTCCCAAGAACAGGTTCATAAACTGAGAATGACTTCAACAGTCGACTTATTAGCATAGGATCTCACCTGTAAATTAACAGGGATGAATTTGAATGTCACAAAATCACATGCAGGCCAGTACATAATACCACTAATGATGGTAGGGACCAAGTCGCGCTTCAATCGAGCAACAATCTCAGAACCACTTTCACCTGAGTATGGCAACAAAGAGTTAGCACTTGTTAAAAACGGTTATACACAGATACAGGGCAAACTCAGCTCATTATTATACAAAAGAAAGTAATCTATTCCTAAAACAGGGAAACTGCGTCCAAGCTCTCTTTATATAGAATAGATCTCTAGTAATATCACAACTAGATTTTTGCTACATGGTTTGCATACATATAAAACATTGCCACTACATCCTGCACATATTAACCAAATATTGGACACCTGTAATCATTGCATGCAATTAAATGTCATGTAAAAAGTGAACAGCTACTTCAGACAAACAGATGAAAGTATTTACCAACTGGTCAGCCTCTAAAAACAATACTAGGAGTATCACAAGGCCAGTAACCATTTAAAATTGAATTTTTATATCATATTTTGGGAAGTTCTATAACTGCATATATTGTTATCGTGTTCCTAAACTGAAATTTTGTGAAAGTAAGCTTCTCATTTCCGTAACTTATCCAAAAACTTGCATGTCTCTTTTCTTTCCCGCATCTTGTGTATTTTCTGAGATTATGAGGTAATGCCATTCGCATCTCAATTTAGATCCCAATATTTTGTTCTTTCTACTTGGACAACAGGCTACTATAAGTCTATGTGAGATAAATTTATAGAAATGAATAGGCTGCTGCTGACCTAATATGATCTGCGCCAGATCAAAACTCAAGGCATTGAAAAAAGGTCTCATTCCATCTTAATAAGTTATTGCTTAGCCTCGAAGCACAGATGGGTACACCCTAAGAAAGTGCCTCCGGCAAAGAGCAAAAGAACACACAAAAAGAAAAAGAAGAAGAAAGTTTTTAAAAAAATTCTCCCCAATGTAGTTGAACTAACGATTCAAGCATATGACACCAAGTATTTTCTTCCCAGGTAATCATTGCATATGTACACATACAGTTTCTTCCCTTTCCTTTATACCTGTGCATCAATGTATAAAATGGTGTTTTATATGTGTATAAATTTTACATGTAAGCCTCAAGAATTACATGCACTTCATGAAACAAATATAGCTTAAAATGTTGGTGGTGCAGAATATCTAGTCTTTCATCCCTCCCAAGGGAATTAGGTTAAGCCTCTAATTCATGTTTGAAGAAATTTATATTTAAATCCCTCCCCCTCTCTCTCTCTCTCTCTGCATCATATAGTTTGTAGAAGTGTATAAATGTTTGGAAGTTTGAGTTTTCTTTTTCATTATTTGACAATTAGCACCAGACAGGCTTCTTCAATGGACAAGACAAGTATACCTTTCCCATTTTCAAATACATTAATCAATAAAATGGTAGGAAAAATAGAATAATGCTTGCTGAAACTCCAGGTTAGCTCTTTGCAGCAATTACTAGCGTCAATATGATCAAGGTCAAATTCATGTATCACAAATTCCCAAAATAGCATTGAGTGCCAACAAAAGCACATAAATAACGGTAGAAGCTTGAGATTTACCTTGTAAAGCAGCATTAACGGAGAAGAAAATAGCAGTCATTGTAGGTCCATATACTGTTTGCCCCAAAGCCATCTTTTTAAATGTTGACGGAAGATCTCGCTTTGGAAAAACTCTTGACACAAAATTAAACCAATAGTGCAATGAAGGTCCTAATATTAGCATCCCGTAACCAGCCATTCGCAATGTCCTCACAAAATCATACCCTTCTGATGATTTCTCCACAATACTCTGCACAAACTTTGATAATAAGTAACTCATCCATACTAGTTAAAATAAGGCAAATATTAATAAAGATAGTGTCGTTACTTTTCACACTTCACAATTCTTTGAAGATACCGTACAGTCTTGAGTTCCATCTCAGCCTTATTAAGAGGATGACGAGTTGTCCAATTACTAGTACAATCATTATTGTTTTCATTTTTAAGCTGAAATTTTAGTTTTAATATGCATAGCAAGACAGTGGCTCATTTGCGAATATGGTTCTTGAAAATTGACTGCTTTGACGGACAAAATTGTTCGTTTGAGCTGTTTGGAATGATACCATATAAAGTCTTAATCTATCGAGCAAAGTCTTTATCCTTACCATATTTAAGCAATGCAAAATTTTATGCTTAACACGTACCTGTGAAGAAAAATCAGCGGCAGAGTAAATGAGGGCAGAGGTAATGCTCTTAGTGACAATAGGGCGGGACTTGATCATGCTCAAGTACCAGCTCACAGGTCCAAATTTTGAAGGTGAAGAAGGCATTACACTGGTAGGCGAAATCTCGACCTCTTTGGTCCTCCGGAAAATAGATTGAGGAAAACGCGAGCATGATTTGGATTGCCGGAGTTGATGAGCAAGTTGATTAGCAAAACCATTTGAGGTTGCGATCGGGTCGGTGATCGAGTTCCGGCGACTCGTCCATAGATTGCGAATGGAGGAGTGGCGGAGGTGGTGGATTTTGAGGCCATCTTTTATGGCGACCGACATGGCTTTCTTCCTCCAATGCTGGAGAAAGGAGTTTCTGCGTTTTTGTTGGGGTTTTTGCGATAGATGGGGGGGTTTGGGGAGAATAGAGAAGACGTGGTGATTAGTTGAACTATTTGACCAAAAATAGCGCGACTACCATGTAACTTTCTACTCGCTTTCTCACGCAGCCTCTTTTAATAGGTTTTTTTTTTAAAAAAAATTGGGAAATTAATGTGAAAATGTTATCGGGGGAATTTTATTCCTAAGTCGTAACTTAGCAATCGAGAGTGTTTAATATTTTTTCTTAAAAATGCTCTCTTTTCATAAAGATATGCTTGTTGTAAAATTATAGATAATGATTAATGATTATTTGATTTTATCTAAATGTCTGTGAAGCTTATCTATTTACTCCAGAATCATAAAAGTGTATTCTAGTCAAATTGTAACTTCCATTGTAACCATATAAATAAAGGTAATTGTTATAATAAATTTACAACTTGAATTTTGACTCTCTCTATTCTCTTTTACTTTTCTCTCTACTTTTCTAGTTTTATATAATACTTTCTTTTTTTTTATTTATCTGTTTTAAATTATAGTCTATTTTTGTTGTTGTTATTTTTTTAATTTTTAAATATGTCTATATTTAATGTGTCTTTTTATTTAAAAAAAATATTAATTACTATTATATTAATTGTATGAATATACTAGAAAAATGCTGGTAAATTTATTGTTCCAACTATCATAAATAAATTTTCTTAATCTATGTAAAAATATAAATAAATATATATATTAGTGTTGATCTCCTATCCACTTATAATGTCTATGTTGAGGTGGCATCACATGACTAATAAAAATAATGAGTGTCACCTCAACGTGGGCATTATAAGTGAGTATGAGATTAACTATAGTATATCTTTATAGAATGGATGGACTATATTTTTATAAAATGAATTAGAATTTATTTCTAAAATTATAAGTTTGATATTGAATTTATTTTTATATATGATAAATAACTGAAGAATATTTTTTTTAAAATTAATCCACCGTACTAGGATGCCAGTTTAATACTATTAACGAAAAATAGTACTGAAAAAGCATTGCTAAGGGAGGGCCTAGGGGTCCTGGCCACCAAATTTTCAGATTTCTTTTTTACTTGTTTTTTTATTTTTTTTATTAAAAAATTACTCAAGAATTCGGTATAATACTTCAATTTTTTGTTTAGATTTTTATATTTAATTTTATGAGCAAGACTAATTAAATTGACGTCAAGTAGAAATTCATTAAAATGACATTTAAAAATAGATACAAGAATATTAAATCTAATTCTAGCAGTTATTTTTAATTTATTATTTTAAACTTCTCATTTAATAGTTTTTTAATTCGAAAAATGAGTTGCAAAATTTGTCGTGAATACTTTGAAACAGTACCAAGATCCAAGAACGTACCAATGAGTGAAGAAATATAGTCTTAAAATAAGCTAAAATAGGTTACGTCAAAATAAAAATTAAAAGTGAAATATCGAATTATTAAATCATTTTCTAGCAGGACATCTTTTGCTTGTTATTTTGAATTTGTCGTTTAACAATTTTTTACTTCGAAAAATATATTACGAAGTTTGTCATAGATACTTCCAAATGGTACAAAGAACTTATTTCAACAAGTGAAAAAATATAACTCAAAAATAAGTCAAAAGATGTGTTGTCAACTAAAAGTTAAACAATCGAATTATTATATTCATTTTAATAGTCATCTTTAACTTGTTATTTTGAATTCAATGTTTTAGAATTTTCAATCCAAAAATACTTTGCGAAATTTTTCGTTCATACTTCGAGACGATAACAAGAACTTATCTTGACGAGTAAAAAATATAGTTTGAAAATTAAAAAACTCACCACATCCGCGTACACGAAGTACAATGTAAAGATCACATACAACTCTTGGGTGTGAAGTATCAAACATAATTTTAATCAAGGTCGAATTTGCTATTTGAAGATAACTTATTTTCAAAGTAGCTTTTACCTTATTGTTACAATAAGCATGTGATGATTGTCAGTGAGCGGGTGTTCTATTTTTCCCAGTGCTGCGCGTGGGAAATAAGGAGCGGGTGTAGTATTTTTCCGTACGTGATGAATGAAATTGAATTGGTTCCACTAGATCGGGTAACCCGTGGAGGCACAAAATTTTGACACGACTACCAAACGACCATCCTAATTGAAACACGTGTCAATGACAACATACAATTTGGTGGGTGTGGAGGGGAACCGGTGGGTTTGGCGGGGTTACGTGTGGGAATAAATTTCAAAAATAATTAGATAGATATTTTTAAAAGGACGTGTCAGACTTGGCAAAGACTTGAATAAAAAAAAAAAAAAAAAATCCAGAAAGACAAGTACACGTCTAGAGGGTATTTGAGTTTTTTTTTTTTTTTTTTTTAAATGCTAATCTTTTAAATTTTTATTATTCAAGTGTCTAATTTAATTATTTTATCATTAAAAATTATATAATTCTTACTTACAACTCATTATTTAACATTTAACAAGTACGTGCATATGTTGATGCTTTCTTGAAAATCGATTAATGAATTGCTTAGCATTGTAATGCAAATCAAATACGCTATAGCGTCAAAAGCATATTTGGCAACAGAGGTTGAATAACACTGACGATATTAAAGAAACAAAAAAAAAAATCTACTCTTTAAAATTGTGCAATAAATGTACTAGAAGTTAAAATCTTATTGACATCATAATTCAGCTAATTAAATGAATTCAAAATTCCATGTCCAAACAAACAAGTAACAAAAAAAAGCAAAGAGCTTACTTGCCTTAGCACTTAGCATGAGAGAGAGGAGCTTGTTTTTGTGTTTGAAACTTGAGGAACCTCACACTTCCACCATTCCACTTGTCCTCTCCTCTTCTTCAGCTTTAAGCCAAGCAGCCTAAACACAAGATATTATTATCACACGCGCACAGGAAGAAAAGAGAGCAAGAACAAATGTAAATGAAGTCTCTGAATAGCTTTTGCAGGGTTAGAAATACTCGTGATCATTGAACTTTTAGTGATATTTCATATTGGTCATTTGTCTATATTTGTTAGTTTGACTATCGAAAAAGCTAACATAGCAAACTAGTTGACAAATAATAGACTATTGCATCACCTTTTTTCTTAGTTAAAGTAATGGATACGAACATAATGACCAATTTGAAACAAAGTTTAAGTTTAGCAACCAACTCGAAACATTGTTTAGGTTATAGTATCAACTTGAAACGAAGTTTTAAGTTTAGCGCTTTTGCTAAAACTTTAGCGATCACTGACCACCGGTGTATTTAGAAATTGATGCATTATGCCATATAGATCAAGCAAAATAGGAACTTGCCTTGTCTCTTTCGAGTCTGGAGACGTGTGGGCGCATAGAGTTGCCTAAGCTCAAGCCTCCCCATCCTTCCTGCAACTCTCTCTTCTCCCGAGCTTGTAGACGAGAAACTGAATGTTTGATCTGGTCATCGCCATTGTCTCTGTCTTTTTCGAGTCTGGAGATGTGAGGACGCATAGAGTTCCCTAGGCTCAAGCCTCCCCATGCTTCGTGCAACTCTCTGTCCCTAGCTTGTCGACGAGAAACTGAATGTCTGGTTTGATCATCAACACCAATCTGATCCCCTTTGAGTCTAGAGATGTGATCACCAATGTTGTCCTTGTCTCTTTCGAGTCTGGAGATGTGAGGGCGCATAGAGTTCCCTAAGCTCAAGCCTCCCCATGCTTCCTGCAACTCTCTATCCCGAGCCTGACGACGAGAAACTGAATGTCTGATTCGATCATCAACAGCGTATTGCCCAGCAGCAGCCATCTTTTCCCTCTCAAGTCTCGACTTGTGCTTGACTAAAACTTGGTCCAAACTGCCTTCACCACTACTCTCCATCTCTCTGATGGTGTTTCTTCTCTTCAATTTCATCCCCGTTTGATCCTCTTCATACAGTCCCATCTTCTCTTTTTCGAGTCTCGTGACATGTTTTACTAAAACCTTGTCCAAACTTTCATAATCTGTGTCACCATTCCCTCCATGTTTCCTTTGATTAAGGTCCATATTTTCTTTGCCTACTAGATCTCCATCAGTACAAGACGAAATTACTTCCAAATCTGTTGCACGAGCAGAAGTGATGCTCTTGCTTGAATCAGTAATGCTGCCACTTTCATTCGGTTCAATATTTTTTCTGTTTCTTGCCTCCTGGACCTCCCTTTCGAGTCTTGACAAGTGTTTCACCAGATACTTATCAAGACTAGGAACCTCAGTAGTTTCATTTGCATTTTGTGCACAGCCACCTGTCACTGTACTCACTCTCTCCAAATTCTTGCCATTCATACCAGATTCTTTACGGTTCTTCATCCTCCCATCTTCAATCTCCTTCTCAAGCACTGAAGAATGTTTCACTAGCATACTTCCAAAGTCAGGAACAATAGTGCCCTCTCCAGTTTTTTCCTCAATCATTGAAGGTTTCTGAAGAACGCTTCCCGAGTCAGAATCTCTCTTACTAAAACTTGTATTGTCAACATAAGCAAGCTTTTCATCATCAGATTTACTATTGACCACTTGATCACTTCCATCCCGAGCTTTATTCCTCTCAACTTCTAGTAGCTCTCTTTCAAGTCTCGTCAAACGCTTTACCAGAAACTTGTCGAGACTAGGAAGTTCGGCCTCAGTATTTTCCTCAATCATGGAAGAAGGTTTCTGAAGAATGCTTTCCGAGTCAGAATCTTTCTGACTTGGACTTGTATTATTAACAAGAGAGAGCATCTCATTGTCAGATTTGCTATCAAAATCTTGTTCACTTCTGTCTGTAGCGTTATTTCTCCCGGCATCCTCTTTGGCTTCTAGTAGCTCTCTTTGAAGTTTCGTCAATCGCTTCACCAGAAACTTGTCGAGGCTAGGAAGTTCAGCCTCGGCTGCCTTCCTCATCTGCCCATCTAGATTTGAGTTCCGTGAAATTCTCCCTCCATTGGACATTCTGCTTGAGGCATCAGAAGTCGGCTTCCCAATGTCATCAACGGTAGAGTTAAAAGCACATTGCTTGTTATTTTCTGCTTCAACTAAAGCCTCATTTAGCCCAGAAGTTGCAACTATAGTGGCTAGAGAGGCGAGTTCGTCTTCCTTCAAGCATCTAAGCCTATCCAGCATCATCTCAACTAAATTAGTCCTGTTAAATTTGTCAAGAACCTGTCTCCTCTTGTATTTCCTTTTTCTTTCAGCAGAAAATTCCCTATCACAACTTACATTTTGAGAATTAGAACTGTCAGATTCACATTCTGAAGAGAACTCTGACAATTCATGATAATTTTCGTCAGTATCCGGAGTTTCACTGACTTTGCGCAACAACTCCCTAAATTCATCTTTTTTTATGGAAGGGCAATTTGCAAGCTTAATAAATGCCGCTTTAACTGCAGCAGCTACTTGTTTATCCACCTCAAATGCAGTTTCAAAAGTTGCCGATATTGTATGGGTGGTAGATTCTCCTCCTTTAAAAGATACGGTTTCCATTTTGTAACGCTTTTGTGCACAATCTGGTATATCATTCATGATTACACCGATGGTCTTTGCAGCTTCAAAAGCTTCAGCTGCAGAGTTTTCCACTTTTGACAGCTCCCCTTCTGCATCTTTACTTTCAATCCTATAAAAGAGAAAATGAATCTCCTGTCAAACAAAAAAGATATATCTCAATCAAACTTAGAGCGTGTTAGGAAGCTTTCAAAGTTCACTTCTAAGTAAATATGTAAATTTTTATAGGTTTTAAGTGTTGCTTATTTTGATAAAAAAAAAAGGTAAGAGTATTGACTTAACTTTTACATTTTGTAAGCTAAGCCAAACATGCTATTAGTCCAAGAGAATGTGATTACCTGGCTGCTTTAAGTATACGACACCAAGATGCTTCCACCATTGCAGCCTTTTTAGCTTCCATTGCCTTCTTTGCAGCTTCTCTTATTGCAATTTTTTCTCTCAGAACTCTGGAGTAATGTGGATTTGAATCACCAAGAGTCTCATCAAGAGTCGAATTCATTCCATCTACTTCCTGCATTACGTGCAAGTATCAAACCTTTTGCTAAAGAAAAAACCTTGTTGGCAAAAGAAAAGCACGCATAGATAGCACTACCTGTAGCAATTTTATTTTCCTATTCAAATAGGAATCCACCTTTTTGCGCGGGAACCAATTAAGAGGTGAAGTTCTCCGATGTGAAGGCTTTGCAATTTGTGATCTAAGTTTGTTTAAAGCACTCAAACTTGACTGAAGAACATCTTTCGATCCCTTGTTCTGCATTATACAGAAACAATAAAGAATGAGAAAAAAAAGACAGAAGAAAATTTATTCTAAGGTTTGATGAGAATATCATAGTTATGAGAGAGAGAGAGAGAGAGAAGAGAGCCAAATTCAGCATGGAAACTAATAAATTCAATCTGTTTCAAGACAATAAAAACAAAAAACAAAATAAACACCTCATTCTCTTCTTTGTTATTTATCTATCTCAATCTTCATTACTGCAAAATGAGCAAACCTAAGATGCCATTCGTTATTTAACGAGACACCTTTTGATCTATGCTTCAACATAACGAATTACATTTTAGAAGGATAACATCAACGGAGAACTTGAAAAACACTTTGCTTGTTTATACATATCGTGTTCAAATAATAATTGTATGTAACACTATTAAAAATATTTAAATTTGTGTCAATCGACTACATAGTTTAGTTTTAGATAAAATAGATATGGATTTTATTTTTGTGCAATGACTTCTTGTAAGCTTTTTAAAGACTTATGACTTATATAAAAAAAAAAATATTAGATTCTCATAAAAATTGGCTCGATAATTGTGGTCCGAGAAAAAAAATTCGAGAGCGTTGCCCCCGAACCCACGAGAGGGTTCCCCCCTCCCCCCGGCCCACCCCTAATTGGGACCCCCCAACTTAGAATGTCTCGCTCCGCCACTACCCTAGTATATCCTAAAATGCACCCTGTACGGTACCCCTTCTATTCTCTCCTGTGAGGCTGTTACACGAAAAATATGTTGATATCTTGAAAATTCTTGCATTTAGTTTTTTGATTTTGTACCAGACTATCACTCACTTACATGTTTGACATTGGGCAGTGAACAGGACTTGAACATAGCTTCTTTTTTCTTAAACTATCTTGTCCAATCCAACTTATCAAACATGCCAAAAGAAGCTACACAATGAATGGGAGATTCCCATTTCTTGTTCCATTATTAATCACATATTAGGGAATAAATTCAGGGCTATAATCAAACACTAATCATGCTGACCATTTTCTAAATCTTGGCAGCAAAACACAATTCAAGCGTGAAACTCACAAATCACATATAATTAAACCCAATACTACAATCAAAACTTAAAACTTCATCAATAAACCATTGAAATGAAATACAGAATTAATTTCAAGAAACCAAGAAATGGCACCTTTCCAAGCTTGGAAGATGACATCTCAGACTCCTTTGGACTGCCCTCTTTGTCAATAAAAGTCTCCTTTCTTTGCTTTTCAATGCAACCCATATCAATACATCCAAGATCCATTTCCCAATATCAATAAAATCAACAAAAGAATTTATTTTTTGGACAAACTGTTTTCCAAGGAAATTGGCAACACCCAAAACAAAATTCCCAAAAAATTAGTCGAATATATGCAGATTTGAACAATCAGTAAGAGTAAGAATTAAAGAGTAGAATGAGATAGATTTTGCGATTGAATGTTGATATTTGGATGGAAGAAAACTCTGGTGATTTGATTCTTATGGAGTTATGGGGAAGTATTTTTTTCCTTTAAAAATGCAAACTATCCGTTGCCGGGGGTTATGTTTTCAACGGTCATTTTTCGTTCCAGCAAAGAAAATATTTAATAGACAGGTTTAGAAAGAATTGGGTAAATTTGATTTGCAGTAAATCTGTAAATGCACTTTTATTTCAGAGTTAATTTGGTAGTTTTACTTCAATTCTATTCAAACGGGTGATTAAACTTTAATTGGATAATTCCGTCAAATTTTGTCACTTGAATTGACATAAATTGAGAACATGATATTCAATAAATGATAATCGATATTTATTTTATTAAAGTTGTACTTATTCCACATCGATACCTAATATGACAATTATTTATTAAATTTTGTCACTTGAATTGACATAAATTGAGGACATTATATTCAATAAATGATAATCGATATTTATTTTATTAAAGTTGTACTTATTCCACATCGGTACCTAATATGACAATTATTTATTAACTGTTACACCATCGATTTTCGTAAAACATCATTGATTTTTGTAAGTGAAATTGGATATTGAAATCAAATTCGAACGTAGTCATCCAATTGAAATATAATTATCCAATTAAAAAAATTGAAATACATTGACACTAGATTGAACACAAATAGAATTTACATAAGAGAATTCGCCAGTTTAGTGGAATTATTTCGACTTTTTCTTTTATATTGTCCTTATGATTTATCAATTTTTCGAAAGTTGAGATAAAAATTATGTACTTTCAAATTTTTTTCATGACTTTTTATTTTTGATTGAACCCAACGTAGGATGAATGCAATCCATAGGGGAGTGTGTGAAAACTCTAGACAATACGTCTAGTGTCATCTCTCGCCTTGCTCTTTGGCTACCTTGGTTGAAATAAGCTTAGGGTGTTGGCCATTTTAGAATTCAAGTGCTAGCTAACGTTAATTCAATTATTATAGGAAGCTTGAATGGTGGTTTATATTATACAGGTGCGATTAGAGTCGGCTTAAGATATTAGGCGACTTAAACAGTTGATTAAGGCCCTAACTTAGAAAATATCTTTGAATTTTTAAATTATTTTTAATTTTATTTGATATATAATATTAATTTGTAAAAAAAAATTAAAAATAAAACTCAACCAACTTACAACAACTTAGTCTAATAAAACCCCAACTCATTAAATAAAAATATTGTTTGAATCTTAAAAATATTTTAAAACATGATGAGCTTTCAGTTTAGATTTATTTTCAGAACTAAAAGTATTGATGAAAAATTTTAAAAAGAAAACAACAGTGCACTTCACATAAAAAAGTCGATTATTTTCTAAATACATACATTACTTATAGAATTTTATTAACAATTCATATTTCAGTTAGTTGCTTCAGCGAAGAGGAGTTTTTTAAAATTAAAGTGGATAAAATCATATTTGAAATGAACTATGTTGCAAGAAAAATAGCTCTCTTGTTCATTGAACACAGTTTTTTAGATAAATTTGAATATACTGATCTAATAATTAATTTTGCATTTCAATAGACAAGGAAAATAAAATTTACTTATATCTTTGTTTTATTTTCAAGAGAACTAGATAGCTTTTTCGTTCTATTTGACTTACACCGACCTCTCTCGTGTTCTAAAGAAAAAATTAATTTTGTTTTTATTATCATTTGTTTCTTCTTTAGATCGTAGTTAATTGTTTAGTTGTTGTTTTGAGCAATATGTATTACGTTTCGAAATTGTATTTTAGTATAGATCTTTCAATGTTGTTAAAAGTTTGTCTTAAATTTTTATTATGTTTCTATTTATCAATGAAATGAACAATATTTTTTTTATTTTCTTTTAAAAAAAGATTTTTTGAAATGGTCCTCTATTTTTTTTTTTGCCTAATAAGGCCCCAAATGCCATGAGCCGGTTCTGGGCGCGACATGGGTAGATTGTTCATCACGCAAGGCAGAAATGACAGACTACCAAGCCCACAACACACAGGTTTTGTTGGTAGGGTATGCAAATCGAATTTGGGCAAAAATCTGAATTCTCATCTTATTTATATTTGGGTGAGTTTTTTAAAATTTTTAAGCTGGTCAAAAATTATTTTTATTTACACACATTTTATATGATTCACGATTTATAATTTACAAAAAAAAAATGTTATCAAATAAGTACGTAATTATATCACGTTTTTGTACTTAAAAATGACAATTGACGCAAAATCTCGGAGAGAGCCGTCATCCCATTTAGTTATCTTGAAGCATATTTAGTGCAAATTTGGCAATGTTAAAATTATTTTTTAAGTACGTATAAATAGTGTGTTTTATAGAATGTATAGATAATAAAAGCATCTCCAATGCACTGCGTATATAACTTTTTAGACGTGCCACATAAGTAGATATAGACGGAGTTATAAAAAACATTATCCAATGCATACTAAAGAGGACTCCGTCTAATTGATGTGGCACACCAAAAAATAGACTACGTCTAGAAGTTCGTCTAAATTTAGACGAGCTTCTAGACTGAGTGAGTCAGCAAATTTAAATCACCATTGTTATGTGGGTTTTTTTATTATTATTTTATAAAAAAATTAATGCCACATAAGCGGTAGTATTAGGTTTAGATGGAACCCATTGGAGATAAATTTTGATTTGACCGTCTATTATATAGACGTAATGTCACATGTACTGTAAGTCCCTCTATTTTACCCATTGTTCAAAAAAGTCCGACTAAGCTTCTCTTAGGCGTGAAGCTCGACCTCTGCGCTTAGCCACACCTCACACCTCGCTCTCGCATTGCCCTTGTCTTGCTCTCGTCTATGTTTGAAAAGCTTGAAACTCGATCTCTACGCCTAGCCACGTTTTACGCTTTACGCTTTTTATAATATTGATTTTACTTGCCATGTAGACTGCAATAGATAGAATGTATTAGAGATGCTCTAAGTAAATAGTAAATTATGAGTTTTATAAAATGAGTAAATAAAAAATATAATTGATCAACTTAAATTATAATTTAAATTTAACCAATTATGAGCTTATTTTATTGTAGAGTAATAAAAGTTGAAATTGTTATGTAAATGTTGTACTCCCTTTGTGGGCATTTATGGGAGTCAATATCTGATGTCTCAAATGTATGTCCCTAAGTTATCCCACCAATTAAAAATATACACGTCATTCAATAAATATAAGTCAATATTAACATTAAATGTGAACACATTAAACAATTGTATTTATTGGATGATGTGTACATTTTTAATTGGTAGAACAGTTTAGGAAATATACATTTGGGACAGCAGATATTGACTCCATTTATGAGAGAGATCTCAGTAGGTGGCAATGAGCCTAGCCAGCTCGGCTCGTCCCCAAAGTTGGGGCTCGATTCGGCCCATAAGCTCGTGGGCCGAACGGGCCGATCAGCCCTTATTTTTTTTATTTGAAAATAAAAAAAAAATACAATATTGAGAATCCTTTATGAGTTTATGTTAAAAAGTAATTGAAAATCCTCCTCCTTTTTTCGTACTTGGGACCGGCTACTTTGAAAGTATGCGGAATTAAAATTGTACACGAATAAGATGTTATATATACAATTTTTTATTAAAATAAGAAAAAATATCAAATACTAATGCAAAATAATACTTACTACAAATCTGATTAATTCATATTCAAATTTTCAAGTTCTTCGGACATTATTCTGTCCACTTTGTCTTGAATTTGAAGTTTGACGTCATCCCAATCCTTTAGACACAGTAAATTTTCTAAAATATTGGCTTTGAGTCTTGACTTGATATTAGATAAAATCCTATCACTTGTACTAAATGCAGCATCCGATGCTACAGTTGAGACCGGATGTGTTAATAGATCACGTGCCATTTTTGAAAGAATTGAATAACTACGTTGATTTGTCTACACCATCGTAGTATATCAAAAAAATTTATCTCTTCGTCATCTAACATACTAAGTACATCATGCCCAAAATAATTAACTAACTCTACAGGTGTATCATTAGAACGGATAAGGAAAGAACTAGAAGAAGAACCAACTGATTGTTGACCTTAATCACTCTTATGTGTACTGACGTAACTCTATAAGTCAATGTCATCAGTTGATGACGAAGTATATGTTGGATTAGGGGATCGTACAACATTTTTACCGACCTTTTCAGTATAGACCTCGTACATAAAACATAAAGTTTGTTCTAAATTAGCACAAGCTACTAGATTTCCATAAGTTTATTTTTCTAAAATTACCATTATTGTTACTTTCGTACCCTCTAAGTTAAGTCGAATATACATAATACATGCTAATGAAAATAACATAGGCAACTGTTCCCAATATTTTCTAAATTTAGCTTCCATAACATATATAATAGTAGAATAAAGATCAAAATTTTTATACATATTAAAATTGTTAGCAATATAATAAAAATGATTTAGAACAAGTGGAGTAGTTGGATAATACACATCAGAACATACAGTTGTTGCATCGTAAAAAAATTTTAAATTTTTTTTAACATGACCACATATTTTCCAGTCATGTAATTCTAAATCATATTGTGAGCCGTGTGAGTATCGACCATTATAATAGACAGTAATGCAATCTTCATAACTTTCACAAAATTCAAGTATAAGGTATGTTGAATTTATCTATTGGCAACATCAATTGTAAAATTTTTTTTATTATAGCCAATTTTCTATACATAGAGCAGCAAAAACTTGTTTTTTTATAGTGAAACTGAAATATAATTAGTAGCATATCTAATTTCTTCTAGTTGAGGTTGTATAAATTTTAATCCATATTGTACAATTAAATTAAACACATGACATACACAACGAATATGAAATTAAATACTATTAAAATCTGGACTACAATATTGCATTATTTTTTTAATTACTATGTTATTTAGGCTTGCATTATCAAATGTAAAACTACGAGCCTTATAATCACTTTTAAATTTATGTAACACGCATAATAAAACATGATAAATATTATTTTTCATCATGAGGATAGTCTATTTGTTTAAATGCTATTAATTTTTTATGCATTATCCAATTACTATCAATATAGTGTGGAGTTGCAACCATGTATATTTTTTTGTTACAACATGTCTATAAGTCTGATGTAAAAAGATACAACACCGTTGTATTTATTAATATCATTAATAATAGCTTATTTTTTGTATTATATCTAGCAATACCGTCTTTACGAAGTGTATTTCTAGAAATATTAACGTACCTTGGTTGGAGATTTTTTGATGAATTTCGTCCAATGAGGATTGTCCACTAAGCATAGTGGAAACTCGACATTTGCTATCAATTTCGGCAGTCTTTCATGGCGCATGAGTTCTTGTGAATATATCCAGTTGTTGAGAGTGGAACTATTGACCCGGCTCCCAAAGATTTAAACTAAAGCTGTGCCTGATTTGTTTCCAAACTTCTATGTCTGTATTGACACTTTTTGAAGTGTCTGTTTAGGTAGGTTGTGCCTATCCCTTTTTGCCAAACTAACTTCTCGTGACATTGTTTACACTGTACTTTGAACTCAAGGACTCCATCAACTATTTTACCAGTCGGCACCAACTCAAAATACTGTCAGCACTTAGCCTTTTGTTTGGTGACTTTTTCGTTTAGTGCTAGAGCCGATGGTAGTTTGTGTATCTGCATCTTCTTGAACGTCTTTCAAGTCAATTGGATCTGTGCTACCACCAAATTGATCAATAATATCGTCTGGAATTAGAATATCATTAAGATCATTGAAATCATTATCACTTCAATTGTAGGCCATTGAGAATAATATAATAAAGAAAATAGGAGAAGATGAAGATGTAGTAGAAACTAGAAAATAGAAATGTAGAGAATTAGTAGAAGTAGAAAATTATAAATTGAAATTATAGAGTAATATCTAGATAATAAGATATTAAATACTAATTATAACAATAATATTGAAATTTGAGAGAATGAAATTTGAGAATTGTTAATGGATTGAGTATATAATTAAATGAGAGACAAAAGATTGAAGTGTGAAAAAATGAGTTTAAAATAGGAGTATTTATAAGAAAATAATAAAAAAAAAAATTAACTGCCAACGATCACAATTAAGTGACCGTTGGGGCTCGTGGGCTCGTTCCCACAAGCCGGCTCATTTTTTGGTCGAGCCGAACGAGTTTGGCCATTTTTTTAGGCTCGACTCTAAAGACAAGCTCGAACCTGAATTGGGACGAGTCGACGAGCATTTTTACCACCTTAGAGGTGTCAATCCGGGTCGACCCACCTCCGACGAAGCTCGGTGACGATCCACATTTAAAAAAGCTCACGCCAATGCGGGGTTGCGGGGCGAGTCAACATAGCTCACAAAAATTGAACACGAACCCGGCCCATACGGGTCTAGTCTATATGACCCGTATGAATAAAAAATTAATTTTTTTTTAAAATTACTAAAAAAAATTAGTAACTGATTTGACCACACTTACACGCCTTTTCTTAATTCATTTTTAATATTTTTTTTTTTGGGTAAAAAGCAGCGCATTTTACCACTTTAACAACTGACAGCTGATGCAGTCAGCCGCAGTAAACAATGCAGCAGCAGGTTCATGCTTTAATGAATTGGCTCATACCATGGTAGAGAGCCCTTCACAGCTTTCTGCCTTTTTTTTTTTTAATCAAAACGGGCCAGTCGTCTGAAATTGGCCCGTGAACCGCTCGTCTGGTTCACAGGCTGGCCCACGATTCTGGGTTAAGGCGGATGGGCCGATACAGGTTCGACCAATCCGCCCATCTTGACATCTCTATGCCACCTCAAAATTTCATGATCATGACTTGATAAATATATTTTGACTTTAATGTGATCCTATGATTCCTATGACCCGTCACATGCAACTTGTACATACGTGTCAAAAGGCTCAAAACTATGAAATAGTCAATTTTAGGACAATGTTTGAACATTATGAAATATTATAAGCAACAAGGGAATAGAAGACTGATAAAATTGATTGAATTTTCATATACGTATATCCCTTCGATTATTAAATTCTCAAGACTTCCTTTTATTGAAGTTTATGTGTGGACAAACCAAAAAATAATACTATAATAGCTAATTTTTAAAGATTTAAATTATCAAAGAATTAATTTGTCTATATCTTTCACTTTAGGGAAATTAGTTCAAATGGTTCCTAAATTTTGTTCTCAGTTCATAATGTTTGTTTTTTGATACATAAGTTCCTAATATATGTGTTTTAGTACGCAATTGGTTATTATTTGATGAAAAAGATCAATATATCTTTAATTTTTTAATAAAAAAATTGCAATTGAATCGCTAACCTTTGCAAAGAATGCAAACGAGCCCGATACTTTTATTTTTTATAAAAAATAAAATAAAGAAAACTAACAAATTCTTTTTTTTAATCAACACTTTATTGACCAAATTGATATACTAAATTATTTTAAATATATTATGAACTATTATAAATTAAATAAATTTAAACTCATAATTATTAACAAACATGTTAAATAAAATTATTATTTTTATTATTAAGTAATTACATTATTTAAAATTTAAACTTTTATTTTATCTTTACAACATAAAAAAAAAAAAAAAATTGTCACAAACTTGATTGTCACTTTTATTCAATTGAACTATTCGTTTTTAACTACAAATATTAGAGTTTCAACTGTATTGTTCATATTTTAATTTATCGTTTTATTGCCATTCAAAAATGAAGAACACATAATGTGTAAATTAATTTTTATTAGTATTTTTATGTTTAAAACATATATAATAAGATTGGTTTAACGTCGTAATATTATATATGCTATTTTGTTATTTATTTAACTTAACTTTTGTTCAAATTTTTCATATCACATAACAACACTTAAAGCACAATAATTTTATATTTTTCTCTTATGAAAAATATAATTTATACAAATATAGTGATATATTTTAATATGCTAAATTAAATATTGTTTAATAAATGTACCGAACCTATTTGCACTTTTAGCAATGGTTATGAATTCAATTGCAATATCTTCTAATTAAAACTAAGGACATATTTATCATTTTCATCAAATAATGACTAATTACACAACAAAATATATAAATTAGGATTTATGTGCCAAAAAACAAATGTTAAGAATGATTTCCACACTATGAGCAAATGTTAGAAACCATTTGCTCCAATTTCCCTTAACTTTATTTGTTAAAAATAAAAATTAAACAAAAAATTCTGACACCATGTTATTAGAATTTTAATAAAAACGAAATTGCACAAGTGAAAATGATAGAATATCAACAATATTTACTATTGTACATATGGCAAATAAAATAGAGGTAGAGAAAATAGCATCTCCAATGAATTGCGGTCTTCGTGTACAAGAGAGATTGATAGATAAATTATAAAAAAAATTAAATAATTGATAATTAATACACATTTCGATAGAGATAAATAATAAAAATTTAAATAAAAGAAGCTTAATACACATTTTGATAGATATTAATTATTTAAAAAATAAATAAATAATGTTTAGCACACCGTCCAAAATATGGACGACATGCTAAACATCCTCTACTTTTTTTGTTTGGCATGTAAAAAATTTGAGATAACGTGACACTTTTTAGTGTAATCTATAGCTGCATAAGAGATCTTAAATGCATTCTATTAATTGCTATTTAAGTGTCGCAAATATTGAAAGACTTCTAAAATATGTGATATTCACGTCTAATGAATAAACATTCAATTTTAAATTTGGCCTCCAATACATTTTATGAATTGCTTAAACGGAGAAATTGTCAATTTTTTCCTACCACGTCAGTTTGACAGAGTTTTTTGACAACTTGCATTGAAAATGAATTTTTTTCAGATATTGTCTATTTTATTTATGTGACAATTTTATCCTAAATTCTAGCATAGTAGTTATGTAATTGTGTATTTAAGGACATATAAATAATGAAATTAGTAATCAAGATCGTAAAAAGTTCTCTGTTACAGAAAGAAAAAAACACGATGTCACTGTGTCTTCAATTTTATCTCTTTCAAAATTTACTTTTCAATCATCTTCTTCAACAGAGCATTTTTAAAATCTGCTCATCTTCTCAATTCATTCCCTATAATTGATCATCTCCTTCAGCTGATCTTCTCTAAAATCTGCTCACCACATTAATCTATTATTATAATCAAAATCGACCAGTATGGAGATTTTTCCACCCCCACACACCAAAAAAAAAAGCATATACGTCTGTCTTCACTCCTATTTTTTTTCCTTCCAATTTTCTCATTTTTCTCATTTTCAATTCTCTTCTCCCCCACCGTTCTTCACCATCATTCTTCTCCAAATCTTCACCATTCTTCTCAAATTTGTTCTTCTTGTTATTTTTCATTTACTTTATAACGGTCCATTTCTACCAATTAACGATATACTAATATGGCTTACGATCGAATTCCACCGCAAAAACAATATACTAGTATAAATCTCTAGTCATCTTTAGAGATATCTAATATGATAAATAATATTTTTTTTTATTCTTCTAATTCTCAAAATTACTAATAAAAAAGGTGTGATGTGACTATTCTCGTCTTTGCATTTATTAAACTGTCATCACTACATAAATATTTTGACCAAGTGTTTGACTTTCATCGTATGATATTTTGCAAGGTGACACGTCACATGCAACATGCACCTACTTGTCAAAAATGAAATATTAATAAATTGACTATATATTATTATATTTTGCCATTTGGGAATTTTTATCCATACAAGGCGCTTTCCCTTTCTTCTCTCCCCGCGGCTGCTCTGCATTTCCCCGAAGGTCCACCGGCAGCCTCTACGCTTGTCAAAATTGCAATTTCCCGGAACCCACATTCAATTCTACTTTTCTCAATTTCCATACATAAAAAACGGCATTTTATCCTCGAATACTTGGAGAAAAGGCTGTCGGGTGTCAGTTTTCTGTAGTTATCGAACTTGTATGACGAGCGCGTCGGAGCTATTCTACAACAGGAGATCTCGTTTTGGTCGGAGTTCGGATCCTTTGCAACTCGGTCCGGATTTAGATTCCCCAACCCTTCTCGATAGGAACAATCGCCGCCACCACCACCGCCATGTAAATAATCACCACCATCACAATTCTGGCGGCCGCGATCGTCTGGATACTGAGGGGTGCAATCCTCTGCGACGCCCTTCGCGCCAGTCTCGGCACTCGCCTTCTAATCGTCCTTCGCATCCACCTCAAGTAAGACCAATTTACTGTATATTATCGATATTTAATACAGTCAGCAATCGTTTGTGTTTTAACTTACAATTAAAATTGAACAACGGATTGTGACGAATGGAAGATGGATGACCTAATTGAGTTGAGTGACAAAATTGAAATTATATGTATATCTGTCTTTTTCCGAATTTATTCACTGTGGAGAGTTGTTTTTGGTGATTAAAAAATATGATTGCACGTATTTCGAACGCCTATAAGGATGCTTTTTATAGTAAAATACTAATAGCTAAGAAGTGGATTGTCGATATCTATTTGATATAGAAGTGGTTGCAAAAGCATTGAAAGTTCTCTTTCTATTGAAATAGAATTGATTGTGACATGTCTATTTGATAATGTGCAAGTCAGGTGACTTGAATGCTGTTTGATGGTTGGCCTACTGATTAATCAATTCATCAATTTTCAGATCAATGGTCTGTTGTACTAAAAAACAATAAGGTTCTTTTTTTTTCTTTTTGATAAAAAATTGAAGGCTCTCTTTTTGGTAGTGAACTTTCAGCATGTAAATTTGAAGGAAGGCTGCTTAATGAGGCTTTCATAAAACTACAGGCTTCAATTGCAACCTAAAACCTTGATTAATCCAGGTCCAACACAAATAAGCATGTTGGATGTTGGTTATTTAGTAGAGGGTTCAAAAATGGGTTGCTAAGACGAATTAAACAGGTTTGGATTACCATGAGCTGACAATCTACATAGTTTGCTTGGGTTCAGTGAATACATTTATTGCCAATGTCGTTCTAAACTTAGATTCACTTGTTTCCAATCCATTTCTTTTTTTGTTGAGCTCTATTCATGGCTTAAACTTTTATCTTTGTGAGTAATAGGAATGAAATATCATAGGAACAACATGCGGCACAATATTGAACACGACATTTTTAGAAGTTTTTGGTCTAGTGATGCCATTTGGCAGGAATTTTGGATAGGATCCCTTGTTCTATTTGGGTAGAATTTCATTTGATTTTTTAATATATTTCTGACAATCATATCGGGTTACTTATTTTCACCTGCAGGATCACAGTGGCTTAATTTTCTTTCCTTATTTTAGTTAAAAAAAAAGGTTCTGATGTTTTCAGCTTTGGTCTCCCACCTGCTTCTTGTACCAACTAAAACTGCTCTCATTTTTTTCCTTTTTAATTATCTCCCTGAGTTTGGTCTTCATGAAACTGTTAAAAATTTCACCCATCTCAAACAAGACTATGGACTCGTTTACGAGTGGATGCTTTACAATTCTTGTTGTTTTATGGATTCGAGTAGATGATGATGCTGGATGTTTTATCTGTAGATGAATGTCTTCTCCATGTTTTAGTAATTCGGTTGACACTGTTTCACCGTTAAGTTTGAATAGTTATCTGTACTGGTAAACTCTAGATAGATACTGTGCTTTTCGTAATTGGCTTTTATATTTTTGTATCCTGTGCTATATCCCGTTAGTTTACTTAGGGATCAATAACTTTCTTGATTATCTTGCAAATGGTGAAAAAAAGAACTTGTGCAAATCAAAGACATTTATGCCTGCTTTTTAATTGTTTTATAAACTAACTTTACATGCTCAGGAACGTGAATCGATTTGGCTTGATAGAGGGATCCATCACTCTTCTTCCGGAAATGTTAGCAGTGCGAACAGCCGGCTTCCTGGATCTGTACTACTTGCAAGGGAAAGGCTTATGCAAAGGTTGAGAGGTGTCACTCTGTCTGGAAACAGGTTGGTCTCCTCAATGATGAAGCTTTATTGTGCTGTTCCTCCCTCTTTCTCCTAGTTGTGCGCATTATCTGGTTTTACCGATCTGAACTCACATAACCAAAAAATTGATACAAACTGAAATCAAAATGTGAAACTTGTTGCTAGTTGGTGTCCAAACCATTCCAAATATCTTATTATAGTGTTTTTTCTTTTCCTTTCTTCTCCTCACCACTGTGGCAAGCAGCAAGACTTTGTCCTCTTGTACAGTTCTTCCTTTTTCCCCATCTCTCTTTTGTTTTCCTCTCCTTTTATTGTTTTTGGGCCTCTAGGCCATTCCACGCCAACATCCAGTTAAAATCATCCGCTCTCCCTTTACCCATTTTTCCTTCTCTTCCCCCCCTGGAGCGTGCCAACACCACACAGACACATAGCCAAATTTCTATTAGTTGTTTTGTAAAACATTTCCCTTACTCTGTGAATGAAATTTTCAATTACCAAACTGAAAAAACTCTGATTCATACTAACTAAATGTAAATCCCCCAACTCCCAACCCTTGGTTCATACCTTTCTTTTGTACTTCTAATGATTGTTATTTTGATGCTTCAGGTCGAAGGGTCCCTTTATTGCAAAATATTGTCTGATAATGATTTGTGAACAACTATTCTATGGTTTTTGTTTCTAAATCTGTTTTTTTCCCTAGATCTCCTCCTTGCTTGTTTACCCTTTCTTGTAAAATACAAGCATAATATTGTGCTTGAAGTGAGCTCCTTTGCAAACTTTCTCCCTGAAAAGATTGTGTTTTTAATTACAATCTTGATGTTTATTTTTCTATAGTTCTAGATATGTACGCCTAATAAATGCTAGCCATCTTATTGGATGGTTGTGTTTCCTTCTAATGTTTATCATAACGACTTTGCAATTGGGGATGACTTTAGGCTAGTTGATGCTGGAGATTGGGAAACTGAAATTTCCGGGGATTGGGTGGCTGCAATTCCCTCGTCCACTGATTCTGTGACGCAACAAATAGGTAAAAGACCTCCAGGACTCACTCAAGAGGCACTGAACTGTTTGCAGGTCGATATATTCAATGACTGGGATGAAGGTGACAAACAGGCGGCATTAAGGGAGTGTAGCATATGCCTAGAGAGCTTTTTGGTGGGAGATGAGCTGATATGCTTACCTTGTGGTCATAGGTTTCATTTTTGCTGCTTGGAACCCTGGCTGCGGACTTGTGGGGACTGCCCTTATTGTCGTAGGGATATAGTTGTAACTCCAGATGAGATTAAAGACCAGAATTTTTAGATGTGTGAATGGCTTTCTCATTGTGTATTAGTTTTTCCTTGCTATGGTGAAAACAGAACTTTTCTGCGAAAATTCCAACGTTGTAAAACGTAACCTGTAGGTGTTTGAATGATTTTGATCATTCTATGTAAATATTTTTTTGACCATTGAAAATATGCATACTAATGAATACTGATTTTATGCAAGGAGTATTTGATTTGTACCCTTGTGCCTTATAGATTCTTTTGTGTGGTTTTTATTGATTCCTAGTTGTTGCCTGTTGGATTGAATAGAATTCTTGAATGAGGTCGTTTGTAGAAAGTCATAAAAGAGATTGATTTTATGCAAGGAATGATTAATAATCAGATCGAATAATTTCTTGGGAATTCTACGAGAATTGTTACATTCTATATATTCTCATAGGTGGTCGGAATTTCATGTGAGAATTGTTGAAAATTAATATCCCTTCTAGACAACCCTGGTGCATTTACTTGCAATGTGCGAGTGGGGTGCATTCGCAAATTAAAACTGTATTTGGTAGTCTTAATGTTATTTTCTTAGGGTGCGTCTGATTGCAAAATTTTTTTATGAAAAAAGTTGTATTTCACTTATTTTCTAATCAATAAGTTTGATAGCTTTTTTTTCACCTATTTTTCAACTGCAAGGGTGTTTGATGGTCATTTTTTTCAGGTAAAACATTTTTTTATTTTTACATAAGTGATCAATTTTTTTTGAAAAGCCGGAAAACGTTTTCTTTGAGAGATGATGTTTTATTTTCTATGTAAAATTTGCCTTCTAAGAGCATCTGCAATAGACTCTCTATTTATAAAGAGCATATTTGACATTTTAGAGAACATTTATAAATTTAGAGCATCTCCAATAAGTTCTTTAAATATAAGATTTTCTCTATTTTAAAGAGTCAAACTTTAAAATTATGTTTCAACGGACTCTCTAAAATAACCTTTTAAAATTGAGAGTGGGTTTGGCTCTCCAAATTTGGATAGTCAAACCCACTATCTATAATTAAATGTATTTAAAGAATTTCAATTTTCAATACTCTATATAATGATTGAATTAAATAGTGTATACAAAATAAAATAGAATAAATAGAATAAAATTATATAATAATTAGGAGAGAGGCATGTTAAAAGAAAATAAATAAAATAATAATAAATACTTATTGGAAGAAGTAAAATAAAGTGTTAAAGATAAAAAGATTGTTGGAGCACTTAAAAAATTTTACTTTCTAAATTTATAGATGCTCTCTAAAATGCCAAAGATGCTCTTTAAAAATAGAGTCTGTTGGAGATGCTCTTAGAGTGTAGAATTTTTTAAGTGCTTCAACAATCTCTTTATCTTTAACATTTTATTTTATTTCTTCCAATAAATATTTATTAATTTTTTTTTATTTTCTTTTAGCATGCATCTCTCCTCATTAATATATGATTTTATTTTATTTTGTATACATTATTTAATTCAATTATTATATGGAGTATTGAAATTTAGAGAGCAAAACTCACTCTCTATTTTAAAAAGTTAATTTAGAGAGTTTGTTGAATCATAATTTTAAAGTTTGACTTTTTAAAATAGAGAGAATCTTATGTTTAAAGAGTCTATTGGAAATGCTTTAAGAGCATCTCCAACAAGCTCTTTAAACATATGATCCTCTTTAATTTAAAAAGTCAACTCTTAAATTTATGTTCCAATAGACTCTCCAATTTAACATTTTAATTTAGAGAGTGAGTTTGACTCTCCAAATTTGAAGAGCCAAACCCACTCTCTATTATTAAATGCATTGAAACAATTTCAATTTTCAATGTTTGATATATTGACTTTGATTAAATAATATATACAAATTATGATATGAAAAAAATAAAAGAGATGAAAAGATATTAAATGTTTCTTGAAATAAGTAAAATGAAGAGTATGGATAAAGATGTTGTTAGAATGTTTAAAAAAAAACTGCTTTTTAAATTTTTAGATGCTCTTTAAAATGCTAAATATACTATTTAAATATAGCTAATCTGTTGTAGATGTTCTTAGAATGCGTTTATTTTCTTGACAATTTAATTCTCTAAAATTTATATTCTTTCCACTTAAATTAAATACTTGCAATCAAATGCACCTTTAATAAAAAAAAATATTTGATTATTTTAAACTACAATGTAAATTTAGCCAAACTTGGGCTAAATAGGTTTTTTTAAATATGCAATAAGGATTCTTTTATTATGCTATTCAAATTAAAAAAAATTAAAAATTCTGATTTCTATCTGACTTTTTACCATATATTAAATAAAATATTTAAACGACAGCGTAAAATAAAACCCTACTTTTGAATACAATAGTTAATAGAAAATTATTAATTAAGAAAAGAAAAGCGCGTATGTGTCAGCGAGTACGCGGTAATCGCCTCGTTACTCTCTCTCCCTCTCCATAAACCTCGTCAAACAGCTATACATACATAAATACATACACAAAAATCCTCGTACCGACATTGAAACCTTAAAAATATTCTCATAAAAAATTTCCAACAGTTCGACAAAGACGACGATATTTGAAAATATTTATACGAAGATGTTTCGATCGTGCTGTTATCAGCCATTGGAGAGGTATCTGGGGAGGCGGAGCAGTGACGGATTGCTGTGGCACATTGACCTGCAACCGCACGCCTCCGGCGACTTCTCGATCGCCGCCGTACAAGCCAATTCCAGCATGGAAGACCAGAGTCAGGTCTTCACCTCGCCGTCCACCACCTACGTCGGCGTCTACGATGGCCACGGTGGAACCGAAGCCTCCCGCTTCGTCAACCGCCACCTCTTCCCTTATCTCCACAGTAATAATTTGGATACATAGTTATATTTTTCTTGTTTTTACATGTGTGCGTGTGGGTTTCTTGATAGGGTTTGCGAGTTTGGTTACTATATGGATGTGTATTTGAATATCATTTGATGTATGTTCTTTGGCAGGGTTTATTTTTCTCTACAGAGATTTAAATTCTGGGTTTCTTTTGAAAAGAAAATTGGGCTCAAATATCTCTTTTATGCTGTTGAACACACAGATTTAAACTATATCTAATAGTTTTAGATGATATGGTTAATACGATATCAAAAAATGAATATGTTGTTGAAGATAGGATTTAAATTATATTTAAGAGTTTTAGATGAGATGGTTAATACTATATCAAAAAATGAATCTGGTCTGGATGAATGTGAATGAGCAAGTTGAAGACGAACTTTAAATCAATATATGTGATCCCTTCTTAGGAATTTAAGCTTTTAGATGAGATGGTTAATATGCATCAACCTTTGGTTGAACTTCATGGTCTCCGGGCAAACAAATGTACATGTCTCAATACATGTGTGTGTGTTTATGCTCTCCCCAAACAAGCCGGAGAGTAGGAGTAGGTCTCACCGGTTATCTTTGATTGGGTTGCTCTACGTTCCATCTCTATGATCAGGTTGATAGAACCGGGTCTCCATTAGTTTGACCACTTGTCGTGGCAAGAATTTAAGACTGCCAAATTACTCAACTTTTTTGACCTTTGCACTATTAACTATTTGATGGATTTCTTCTTCTTTTTTCTTCAAAACCTTTGTAGTCATTGTAAAATACGCACTCGTTGGATTACATGGAATGTTCTAATCCATAGTGATTTATGAAGCAAATCGTCTAATTCTCTTTTTTTTTTCCTCTCTCTCTTTCTAAAATGTTTATATGTGGGGTGTTTTGTAGAATTTGAAACTGAACAAGGGGGCCTATCGGCAGATGTGATAAAGAAGGCATTTTATGCAACGGAAGAGGATTTCACTCGATTAGTGAGACAATTGATGCCAGTCAAACCACAGATTGCTTCAGTTGGATCGTGTTGTATTCTTGGTGCAATTTCAGATGGTGAATTGTACGTAGCAAATTTAGGAGACTCAAGAGCGGTTCTTGGCAGGAGAGGTTTCGACGGGGAGAGGAATTCTGTGGTGGCAGAACGGTTGTCAACTGATCATAATGTTTCGTCCGAGAAAGTGAGGAGGGAGGTACAATCACTAGATCCAGATGATCCTTCAATAGTGCTCCCTTGCCATGGAGTTTGGAGAATCAAGGGCATAATTCAGGTACTCATTTATGCGTTTGAAAATCCAATACGAATTATTTTTAAATTAATTCAAACTCGTGTAAGAATATCTTAGAATCTAGATTAGGTGACTTTTAAACAGTTAGGCTATCAAATTTTCTTAATTCCTGGAGAAAAATCTTCAATCTCATTCTTCGTATAGGAAAGCAACCATGAGAACCCATTGTTGAACTTTTACTGTTCGAGATTTTGCACTGATGTTCATGATATGCTGAATTTGAAGGTTGTGAAAGCTGCAGCCTTGACAATGAAAGTCACCCACATTGCAGCTTTAGTGTTATAAATTACTGTTTTAGTTTGTTATGATATAAAGATATACTTCTTGTTTATTATACTATGCAATCTGGTTCACTGTTGCTTGTGAAACATGCACCAAGTGTTCCTCACATTCCCTTGTTGGGCTATGCACATTTTGGTTATATTTCTCAACCATTAAGTAAATAGTTGGATGCCTTCACTTATGTCAAGGTTGCGAAAACGCTTCATGCTAAAGGACGTGTTTGATATGCAGTATAGACAAGACTAGAGAGTACAATAGCTCAAGATTGTAGCTTCTTTTCTTTTCTTCTTTGATATTGCGCAATGCTATCCACATTTTTTTTTCTTCTTTAACATGCCATGATGTAGACAATTTGTTGCTTTCCTTTTCTCATTTTCCTTTATTTTCTCTTGGCTTTCCGTCTCGTTGGAAGGAAGATAATCTCTTGTTCACCAAGGAGTTGAATCAGTCACCTACAGTTCACTTGTTGTATTATCCCATGCTATATACTTGTGTTTTATTTGTGTCTTGCCTTTACCTTTATGAGAAGCGGCATCAAAGTCATATAATCAAGCTTGTTCTAAAGGGTTATATCTTCACTACTCTTCCAGGAATCACATGCTCTGCCTCTTGGCCCTGTCTCATGCGGCTGAAGTCAAAGTAGCATGCCTCCCGGCTTCCGCGCATGAGATGTACATGAAGATCTTATAAAGCAAAGTGTTGTGATTCTGGTGAAAGTTTAGTCTGGGGACTATAAATTCCTTGATGTTCATTTAACTATTAGGCTATTTATTTTGTTTCTTTTCCATATAATTAAGAGGTATGTGTGGTGCTTAGTGAGAAATAGAGTGCATCTGCCTCTCTCTTGTGTATCTTTTGCTTGTTCTATATCCCATGAAAGTGTCTACAAAATGCTGACTTTTCTGTTTGTTCTTTCCAGGTGTCAAGATCTATTGGTGATGTTTATCTCAAGAAACCCGAGTTTAACAGAGATCCAATTTTCCGACAATTTGCAAATCCTGTCCCCATGAAGAGACCAGTATTAACAGCTGAACCATCCATTGTAACTAGAAAGCTTAGGCCACAAGATTTGTTTTTAATATTCGCCTCAGATGGCCTCTGGGAACATCTCAGTGATGAAGCAGCAGTTCAAGTAGTATTTAAACACCCAAAAGCTGTAAGTACCAAGTACCTCTCTACTCGTGAGGATATTACTCAGTTTAGCTGTCCATAGTTGTGTTCATCTTGGAAACTGCTCATTTTTAATAATCATTCTGTCCAGGTATTAGTTTTGTTAGCTGTTTCTATAGATTTGCACATGTTTGATATTCTCATGAAATGACCATCTACTTGGGAGTTTTTTTTTCCACCAGTTTTGGGTGGTATCGTTTATGAGAAGTTGGAAAAACCGGTGCTTGTTAGTTTTTTGGAGCACTTGTTTTTGGTGGTTTAAAAGTCACCCAAAACCGGTGTAATGTAATTTGGGTATATTTCTCAACCTCCAAATTGGTGGTTTTTGGCCTTTTTAAAATTATATTTCAGTTTTACCCCCTAAAATAATTATTTCTAAATCTATCCTAAATTTAAAATACATACTTCGTTTTCCACATTTTGCCTCCTCTACAAACAATAATTTTTTTTATGTGCTATTGAATTATTTTTGAAATTTTTTGCATATGAATATATATATAATTTTGTTCATTTATAAATAATCGCTGGATAATAAATTCGTAAACATGAGTATGACTGTTTTAAAACTCGGTACTAAAACACCCAAAACTGGACTCCTCAGTCCAAAATTGGTACTTTAAAAAACTATCATAATTGGTACTCTAAAACTCTCAAACAACCCTTAAACTAGCAGTGAAAGGATCTCTCATCATTCTCATTTGCATCTCATGAATTGTCACTACGTAAAAGTGCACTTTGCCTAATATATGATGCAGCAAATCTCATACTTGTTCTGCATTGCTTTTGAGAAATACGATAAGAAAATTTAGTTGGATGATTAACCCAAACTCAACGGTTTTGTGTGTTGAAACTTTTGCAGGGAATAGCGAAGAGACTGGTAGGAGCTGCACTTCAGGAGGCTGCTAAGAAGAGGCAAATGAGTTGTAAGGACCTTAATAAGATCGAAAAGGGAATCAGGCGTCATTTCCACGATGATATTACCGTGATTGTGATTTATCTTGATCATCACAAAACCTCTTCCAGTTCCAATCACAAAGGCACTCTTGGCTACATCACTGCACCTGTCGACATTTTCTCCTATAGTTTCGATGAAGTTGTTGAAAATTCATCCGACAAGATTATTCCGAGGGTCATATACTGATCATGTTTTTTTTTTTCATACAGGTTGCTGTAAATAAATCATAGTTACTGATGGATGCTGGTAAAAAAAGCTAGATTTTGAAATCTAGACTCCTTACCACCAATACACATTTTTTTCCATTTGGTTCTTTGGTTATTGATTTCGGTCAAAGTTTTGCTAGCAAAGTATGTTCCTGAAAGTTAAAGTTCACCATTTTGGATATTCTTTTTAGGTTAATTAGCACAAAACGTTCATACTTTTTGAAGTCATTGTGTTCCTTACCTTCGAAATTTTGACATTTTCACTCTCACCTACACCATTTCCTTGCGCAAAACGTTATTTTTACTTTCCCAACATGACTCGTAATACAACTGAAGGGTAAATTAGTCCACTTATTTAATATGGATGTGGAGAATTCATGCCAATCGGAGAGGAGGGCACCTCGAAATTCTTGAGATGTACTGTTTGTGATTGCCACCGGAATTTCCACCGAAAAGAAGTCAAGGCAACGCCAATAGTCAACGTACTCCGGTTCTCCATAGCCAGTTTCCACCTACAATGCTGTCGCAGTATAAAAAATATTCCCTCACGTCGCTGGTGATGGTGGCGTTTGGTGGAAACACCGGTCGAGCTCAACTGACTCGTCTAGTGAAGATCTAAACATATATGATTCCAGCGCGGGCGGACATGTAGTGGTGCATCTACCACACGACCTCCCAACTTTGTAGCATGTTTTTTCAGGCATTCTCTATATTTAATTCAGTGGAAGTTCTTGATTCTTGACTTCGTGGCTGTGATGGCGGCGGCGGTGACTTTGAATTTGATGCGCCAGCAGGAGAAGTAGCTGGATCTGGATCTGGAGTTGAGTCATTCTGTACAAGTGGTGGTGGAGGAGGAGGAGGAAGGTGATGATTTAGGGTTTGTGTAGGGCTGAAAATGGGTAGATGGACTAATTTATTCTTCAGTTGTGTTACGAGTTGTGATGAAAAAGTGAGGTAACGTCGGCTTTTGAATAGAAAATACGTTTTGCGCAAGAAAATAGTGTAGGTGAAGGTAACAATACCAAAAGGTATGGACGATTTGTGCTAATTACCTTTCTTTTCATTTAGCTACAAGTTTTGCTTTATGCTTGAGATCATAGTTTACAAATAAAATCTCCGTTAGTCAAATTATGGTTTTCCCCCTATCAATATTGATGATTGTGTCGATATGAATAGTAATCTCGATATAACTCCAATGAATGCACTAACTATGCACTAACTATGGGTGTGTTTCCAGAAATTGACAGATAAAACTGCATATGATATTGATGATTGTGACGATATAGGTAGTAACCTCGATACAAGTACGATGAATGCAATAACTATGGGTGTGTTGCCTAACGTGTCAAAATAACATTGAAACAGAGGCAAAGCAAAACAACTAAGTCAGTTGTACTATATAAAACTGCATTTTTTTTTTATCGGAATGCATATTTACTCATTACAAAGGTTGTTATACATAACCTAATCATTTCCAGTTGTCCCAGTTCTGCATTTGAGTTTGTCAAGACTCAATCCCATTTTTTACTATATACAGAAGCTTGATGATAATTCTTGAGATGACTCGAAGAGAAATTGTATAAAAATACTGCTGTCATTTCACCCTCAATCGTTCGAATAATCTCTCTTCTTCCTCCTTCGAAACATGGGGATTGAGCTTGCGAAGGTTAGTTACAAACATTATTGCTTCGTCCCTCCTATTAAGCTTACAGAACCAATCTACAATGGAGTTGTATGTGCTCTGATTCGGTTTGCAGCCATTCTTGATCATGTATTGAATCACATCTATAGCCTCCACAAACATTGCATCAGCAGCATAACTCGCAACAAAAGTATTGTACGTGATAACATCAGGAACAATACTGGATTCCCTCATTTCCTGGAGAACTCGTGAGGCATCCCTCATTCGGCCATTCCTGCAATAAGCATATATTACAGTATTGAATGAAATGACGTCAGGCTTCATTCCTTTCGCCAAAAGATCCCTCAGTATTTCTTCAGATCTCTCATAATTTCCAGACCGGCTGTACATGTACATCAAACTATTGTAAGTTGTCAAACTAGGTGTGAACCCACTCTTGTTGATGAAGTTCAGAATCTCATTTGTCTTGTCAATCATTTGCCTCCGGCCATATATGGAAACCATTGCATTGAGAGTAGTTATATCCAGAGAGGAACCTCTTCTTTTTAGCTCTAGGAAAGCTCGCTCTGTTTCCATTACAAGATCGCTTTTACTATATACCAGAACAAGAGTTTTTAAAAGCACGGCATGTGGTTCAATTGCACCCGAAAATATGTCTTCAGAAAGAGCATGTATTTTCTCAATTTGTTTCCCATTAGCATACGCATGAAGCAAGGAACTATAAGTCAGCTCATTTGGTTTACACCGACCATCCTTCATTTCAGCAAACACTTTCTCCGACTGTTCCCATAGACCTCCCCTTGCCAGAGCTGCTAAAACAGCGTTATAACTGGAAAGGTCTGGAATGACCCCGGCTTCCAACATTCTCTTATAAATAGCCATGGCTTGATCGAAAGATCCACACCGGCTGTAAGCACTGATTAAGGTGTTGAAAGTGTCTCTCTCAGCTACAAAACCCGATCTTTTCATTTCCTTGAATACTCCAAAGACTTCAGTATCCATCCCATTCTGCCCAAACACGGCCAGAAGAGTATTCCAAGTAACGATATCCGGTGTGCATCCACACGCCTTTATGTCCTCGAATATCCTCATCATTTCTGTGAACTTTCCCCTGTTGCCATACATCTTAATTAGAGCGTTAAAAGTACACATATTTGGGTTACAACCTGCACTTCTCATTTCCTCAAAAATCCTCATTGCAGATTCATCCTTCCCAGCTTTCTCAAATCCTGACAACAGAGTCGTATAAGTGAACACATCAGGCTTAATTCCTTTCTCAATCATCTGAGATTTAAGCTCCACCGCTAACTCCAACAAACCATCCCGAGCATAAGCAGATATCAGGGAATTGTATGTCACAATGCTGGGGGAAAATCCATTAACTTCCATCTCCCTCAAAACCTCCATGGCCTCGTTAGGCTTCCTGGACTTTCCGTAAACATCCAACAATGCATTGTAAGTAACCTTATCCGGTATATATCCCCCTGATTTCATCTCCTCAAAAATCCTTTTCGCTTCCTCATACAAAGACCCCCGTCGACAACAACTTATAATAGTATTATACGTATAAGCATCCGGGACAACACCCGTGCTCTTCATACCCTTGAAAACCTCCATGATCTTATTCCAAGGCATACCCATTTTCCCATATACATTCAAAATCACATTGTAAGTAATCAAAGTAGGTTTGCATCCCTCTTCCTCCATTTTCTTGAAAACCATCACCGCCTCCCTATACCTCCTGTTGCTAGCAAAAACGGTTATCAAGGAAGTATATGCATAAACATCAATCCCAAATCCATCTTTATGCAAATTATGAAACAAAGAAGCTGCGGCCGGAACCTGACCTTCTTTCCCCAACATGCTTATAATCACAGCCACTGCAGACCCATTGACCAACTTATCCGAATCCGGACGATTTCTTACCCATTCAAACACTTTCAGTGCCAGGTCACATTTCTTGTAATACCCTAGAGCCTTAATTATACCCAAAACATCAAAACAAATTGTTTCTATACGCAATTCCGAAGAACCCATTTCTTCATCACACGATTCAAATAAATTCAGCAATATTTCCTCGAGTTTTTCAATATTGAACTGTGGTGACATAAGGGACTGAAGAATGAACTCGCCTTGAGGTGAAAGGCGGTGGTGAGACCACGGCTTGCCCTTGTTGGGGTCACGGTGTTTTCCAATACGGCGTCGTGTTCTGTGGATAAAGGAAGGGGGATTTCGGGGTTCAACAGAAGTGGAGGTGGTTTGGCGTTGGTGGAGGAAATCATGTAGGAGAGGGGTTAAGGGACGAGGTGCAGGGGTGGTGGGGGTGGGGTGGGGGTCTTGGAAGAAGGGTTTTGAAGGTGGCGGACTAGGGAGGAGAAGAGGGAGAGCTAGTTTTTCCGCCATTGGCACGACAAGACCAGAGGATGACAAGGTGAAGGGGTTTTGCTAAACAAGTTTCAACGAAAACATCTGTTTTGAGGGAAATTTTGGGAATGAAATTAGGGACAACAAACCCAAAAAACTAAGAAAGATAAAAAGGGATTTTTGATAAAATGTGGCACACACCGTATATTTAAAAAGAAAAAAGATTAAAATATTTTACAGTTAAACTATAGTTTGTTAATATTGGAATACTTTATTGAATGTATTTCAATACACCCACTAAACATTTAAATATTCCGTTGATTAATTAGATACGCGAGTAAAAAATATTATCTTTAAGGCAAATTTCGCTAGTAATTTGAAAAATCAAATGGAGAAAGATTTGACATAAAAGCATATATTTACGTTAAATTTTGACCTTGAGGGAGACGTGTGTCAGGTTGGTTAAATTTTTCTACCGCTGCTACTAATTGTAAAATTAGGCCGTTGATTCTCTACCGTGCCCATTAGGCAAACTTTGTTTGGCGGATCGAGAATCTCCACAAACTGAGCCGAGCTCTAAGCTCAGGACTCACCTGATGAATTCAAATCCAGCTCGGTATACTTCAGTCAAGCATTTTCTTGAGCTTGACAAGGTTTGTGTGGAATTAACTATTCTCTGCTTGATAAAAAAACATTTGTAGATGATAAACAGTAACTCTTACGAATCATATTAATTAAAAGTGAATAAAAATTGTAAATCCCATGAAATGTTTGTATAAAAATAATGTTTAACTAGTTTATAAATACTTATAAAACACTGACAAATATATTCTTAATCCACTTAATAAGTGATTCTCATATGTCACTATTTTAATATTTTTTAAAAAAAATAATTATAAGTCATAATTTTGATTAACTATAATTCTCAATAACAACCTAATAATCGGGAAAGTTACACAAATACCCATAAAATTGAGAATTTTTTGAAAAATCATCCTAAACTATTACAATAGTAAATAATACGATAAAAAGTAAATCAATTCCAATTCTATTCCATAATCAACCCGAAAACAGATCCAAATTCTCTACAAATCCAAATTCATAATAAAACCGATCTCTTTCACATTATTATTAAGGATTTCTAGTTGTTTCTTTTCCAATTCAATACAAAATCATAACTCAAAATCCAAAATTTTCAGGTAATATGCTAAATTTTATTTCTTCTTCATAGTTTCTATTTGAATTAGTTAATTTTCTGATTTTTTATTGAAGATATTCAATAACATGCTTAGTAAATGCATACAAATAATTTTGATTTAAATTATCTCATATTCCGATTTCAATGTAGACAAATTCTTCTTTATTCACTTCATTATAAATCATTACTATTGAGTAAGGTCTTCTAAACACGTTTGTGAATATTAGTTACAAATACAGTGATGCATACAATGTGTTTGTAAAAATGTCAATATGAATATGGTTTTTCGTTCAAAAAGTGACATGCTCTGTCACTTTTTGCTTAAAAAGTGACAGAATATTGTATGCAATTTAAACAAAGAAATTTGAATCAAAATCACCTATGTAGCTGATTTAAATAGATGATTTAATTTGATATTTGTTGTGCATTATGGAGTAACATGAATTATTGAGCATGACCAAACATTAATGTATTATTTTTTTATCTTGAATATTAATTGATGATTGAGTATAGAAAAGTGACATGCTCTGTCACTTTTTGCCTAAAAAGTGACAGAACATTATATGCAAGCTATACAAACAAATTTGAATCAAAATCATCTTCGTGGTTGATTTAAATACAGGATTTAACTTGATATTTGTTGCGCATTATGAAGTGAGATCAATTATTGAGCATGACCAAATATTAATGTATCGTTATTTTGCTTTGAATATGAATTGAGGCTTAGGGATAGAAAAGTGACATGCTCTGTCACTTTTTGCTCAAAAAGTGACAGAATAATATATGCAAGTTAGACAAACAAATTTAAATAAAAATCATTAATGTGGTTGATTTAAATACAAGATTTAACTTGATATTTGTTGTGTATTATGAAGTGACATGAATTATTGAGCATGACCAAACATTAATGTATCATTATTTTGTCTTGAATATGAATTTAGGCTTAGGGATAGAAAAGTGACATGCTCTGTCACTTTTTGCTTAAAAAATGACATGGTCTGTCACTTTTTGCTCAAAAAATGACACAATAATGTATGCAACTTAGAGAAACAAATTTGAATCAAAATCATGTATGTGGTTGATTTGAATGCAGTATTTAACTTGATATTTGTTGTAGATTTTGAAGTGACATGAATTATTGAGCATGACCAAACATCAATGTATCGTTATTTTGTCTTGAATATGAATTGAGGCTTGGAGATAGAAAAAATGACATGCTCTATCACTTGTTGCCTAAAAAGTGACATGGTCTGTCACTTTTTGTTCAAAAAGTGGCACAACAATGTACGCAAGTTAGGAGAACAAATTTGAATCAAAATCATCTATGTCGTTGATTTGAATACAGAATTTAGCTTGATATTTGTTGTGCATTATGAAGTGACATTAATTATTGAGCATGACCAAATATTAATGTATCGTTTTTTTGTCTAGAATATGAATTAAGGCTTGGGATTAGAAAAGTGACATGCTCTGTCACTTTTTGTTTAAAAAGTGACATGTTATATCATTTTTTGCTTAAAAAATAACAGAACATTGTATGCAAGTTAGACAAACAAATTTGAATAAAAAATTATCTATATGGTTGATTTTAATGCAGGATTTAACTTGATATTTGTTGTGTATTATGAAATGACAAGAATTATTGAGCATGACCAAATATTAATGTATCGTTATATTGTCTTGAACATTAATTGAGGCTTGGTGATAAAAAAGTGACATGATCTGTCACTTTTTGCTTAAAAAGTGAAATGGTCTGTCACTTTTTCTCAAAAAGTGACACAACAATGTATGCAAGTCAGGAGAACAAATTTGAATCAAAATCATTCATGTGATTGATTTAAATGCAGGATTTAACTTGATATTTGTTGTACATTATGAAGTGACATAAATTATTGAGCATGACCAAACATTAATGTATTGTTATTTTGTCTTGAATATGAATAGAGGCTTAGAGATAAAAAAAAAGTGACATGCTCTGTCACTTTTTGCCTAAAAATGACATGGTTTGTCACTTTTTGCTCAAAAAGTAACACAACAATGTATGTAAGCTAGGGGAACAAATTTGAATTAAAATCATCTATGCGGTTGATTTAAATGCATGATTTAACTTGATATTTTTTGTGGATTATGAAGTGACATGAATTACTGAGTATGACCAAACATTAATGTATCGTTTTTTTGTCTTGAATATGAATTGAAGCTTGGAGTTAGAAAAGTGATATGCTCTGTCACTTTTTGCTTAAAAAAATGACAGAATAATGTATGCAAGTTAGAGAAACAAATATGAATAAAAAACCATCTATGTGACTGATTTTAATGCAGGATTTAAATTGATATTTGTTGTGCATTATGAAGTGACATGGATTATTGAGCATAACCAAATATTAATGTATCGTTATTTTGTCTTGAATATTAATTGAGACTTGGGAATAGAAAAGTGACATGCTCAAACACTTTTTGCTCAAAAAGTGACATGGTCTGTCACTTTTTGCTCAAAAAGTGACATAACAATGTATCTAAGTTAGAGAAACAAATTTGAATCAAAATAATCTCTGTGGTTGATTTGAATACAGGATTTAACTTGATATTTGTTGTTCATTATGAAGTGACATGAATTATTAAGCATTGACCAAGCATTACTGTATCGTTGTTTTGTCTTGAAAATGAATTGAGATTTGGAGATAGAAAAATGATATGCTCTGTCACTTTTTGCTTAAAAAGTGACATGGTTTGTCACTTTTTGCTCAAAAAGTGACATAACAATGTATCTAAGTTAGAGAAAACAAATTTGAATCAAAATCATCTCTGTGGTTGATTTGAGTACAGGATTTAACTTGATATTTGTTGTTTATTATGAAGTGACATGCATTATTGAGCATTGACCAAGCATTAATGTATCGTTATTTTATCTTGAAAATAAATTGAGGCTTGGAGATAAAAAAGTGACATGCTCTGTCACTTTTTATCCAAAAGTGATATAGTATGTCACTTTTTGTTTAAAAAATGACACAACAATGTATGCAAGTTAGGGGAACAAATTTGAATCAAAATCATCTATGTGGTTGATTTGAATGCATGATTTAACTTGATATTTGTTGTGCATTATGAAGTGACATGAATTATTAAGCATGACCAAACATTAATGTATCGTTATTTTGTCTTGAATATGAATTGAGGCTTGGGGATAGAAAAGTGACATGGTCTGTCACTTTTTACTCAAGTATCGTTATTTTGTCTTGAATATGAATTTAGGCTTGGAGATAGAAAAGTGACATGCTCTATCACTTGTTGCCTAAACAGTGACATGGTTTGTCACTTTTTGCTCAAAAAATGACACAACAATGTAAGCAAGTTTGGAGAACAAATTTGAATCAAAATCATCTATATGATTGATTTGAATACATGATTTAACTTGATATTTGTTGTACATTATGAAGTGACATGAATTATTGAGCATGACCAAACATTAATGTATCATTTTTTTGTCTAGAATATGAATTGAGGATTAGGGTTAGAAAAGTGACATGCTATGTCACTTTTTACTTAAAAAATAACAGAATATTGTATGCAAGTTAGACAAACAAATTTGAATAAAAAATCATCTATGTGGTTGATTTTAATGCAGAATTTAACTTGATATTTGTTGTGTATTATAAAATGACATAAATTATTGAGCATGACCAAACATTAATGTATCGTTATATTGTTTTGAACATTAATTGAGGCTTGGGGATAAAAAAGTGACATAATCTGTCACTTCTTGCTTAAAAAGTGACATAGTCTGTCACTTTTTGCTCAAAAAGTGACACAACAATGTATGCAAGTCAAGAGAACAAATTTGAATCAAAATTATTTATGTGGTTGATTTGAATGCATAATTTAACTTGATATTTGTTGTGCATTATGAAGTGACATAAATTATTGAGTATGACCAAACATTAATGTATCGTTATTTTGTTCTGAATATTGTATGCAAGTTAGACAAACAAATTTGAATAAAAAATCATCTATGTGGTTGATTTTAATGCAGGATTTAACTTGATATTTGTTGTGTATTATAAAATGACATAAATTATTGAGCATGACCAAACATTAATGTATCGTTATATTGTTTTGAACATTAATTGAGGCTTGGGGATAAAAAAGTGACATGATCTGTCACTTCTTGCTTAAAAAGTGACATGGTCTGTCACTTTTTGCTCAAAAAGTGACACAACAATGTATGCAAGTCAGGAGAACAAATTTGAATCAAAATTATTTATGTGGTTGATTTGAATGCATAATTTAACTTGATATTTGTTGTGCATTATGAAGTGACATAAATTATTGAGTATGACCAAACATTAATGTATCGTTATTTTGTTCTGAATATTGTATGCAAGTTAGACAAACAAATTTGAATAAAAAATCATCTATGTGGTTGATTTTAATGCAGGATTTAACTTGATATTTGTTGTGTATTATAAAATGACATAAATTATTGAGCATGACCAAACATTAATGTATCGTTATATTGTTTTGAACATTAATTGAGGCTTGGGGATAAAAAAGTGACATGATCTGTCACTTCTTGCTTAAAAAGTGACATGGTCTGTCACTTTTTGCTCAAAAAGTGACACAACAATGTATGCAAGTCAGGAGAACAAATTTGAATCAAAATTATTTATGTGGTTGATTTGAATGCATAATTTAACTTGATATTTGTTGTGCATTATGAAGTGACATAAATTATTGAGTATGACCAAACATTAATGTATCGTTATTTTGTTCTGAATATGAATTGAGGATTGGAGATAGAAAAGTGACATGCTCTGTCACTTTTTTGCCTAAAAAGTGACATGGTTTGTCACTTTTTACTTAAAAAATGAAAGAACATTGTATGCAAGTTAGACAAACAAATTTGAATAAAAAATCATCTAAGTGGCTAATTTTAATGCAGGAGTTAACTTGATATTTGTTGTGCATTGTGAAGTGACATAAATTATTGAGTATGACCAAACATTAATGTATCGTTATTTTGTCTTGAATATGAATTGAGGTTTGGAGATAGAAAAGTGACATGTTCTGTCACTTTTTACACAAAAAGTGACTTGGTATGTCACTTTTTTGCACAAAAAGTGACACAACAATGTATCTAAGTTAGAGAAACAGATTTGAATCAAAATCATCTACGTGGTTGATTTGAATGCAGGATTTAACTTGATATTTATTGTGCATTATGAAGTAATATGAATTATTGAGCATGACCAAACATTAATGTATCGTTATTTTGTTTTGAATATGAATTGAGGCCTGGGGGATAGAAATGTGACATGCTCTGTCACTTGTTGCCAAAAAAGTGACATGGTTTGTCACTTTTTGCTCAAAAAGTGACACAACAATGTATGCAAGTTAGGAGAACAAATTTGAATCAAAATCATCTATGTGGTTGATTTTAATGCAGGATTTAACTTGATATTTGTTGTGCAATACAAAGTAATATGAATTATTAAGCATGACCAAATATTAATGTATCGTTATTTTGTCTTGAAAATGAATTGAGGGTTGGGGATAGAAAAGTGACATGCTCTGTCACTTTTTACTTAAAAAGTGACATGGTCTGTTACTTTTTGCTCAAAAAGTGACACAACAATGTATGCAAGTTAGGGGAACAAATTTGAATCAAAATCATCTATGTGGTTGATTACAATGCAGGATTTAACTTGATATTTGTTGTGCATTACGAAGTGACATGAATTATTGAGTATAACCAAACATTAATGTATCGTTATTTTGTCTTGAATATGAATTGAGTCTTGGAGATAGAAAAGTGATATACTCTGTCACTTTTTGTTAAAAAAGTGACACAACAATGTATGCAAGTTAGAGAAACAAATTTGAATCAAAATCATATATGTGGTTGATTTGAATGCAGGATTTAATTTCATATTTGTTGTGCATTATGATGTGACATGAATTATTGAGCATGACCAAACATTAATGTATCATTATTTTGTATTGAATATGAATTGAGGCTTGGAGATAGAAAAGTGACATGCCCTATCATTTGTTGCCTAAAAAGTGACATGATCTGTCACTTTTTGCTCAAAAAGTGACACAACAATGTATGCAAGTTAGAGAAACAAATTTGAATCAAAATCATGTATGTGGTTGATTTGAATGCAGTATTTAACTTTATATTTGTTGTGCATTATGAAGTGACATGAATTATTGAACATGACCAAACATCAATGTATCGTTATTTTGTCTTGAATATGAATTAAGGCTTGGAGATAGAAAATTGACTTGCTCTGTCACTTTTTAGGTAAAAAGTGACATGGTCTGTCACTTTTTGATCAAAAAGTGACACAACTATATATGTAAGTTGGGAGAACAAATTTGAATCAAAATCATCAATGTGGTTGATTTGAATGCAGGATTTAACTTAATATTTGTTGTGCATTATGAAGTGACATGAATTATTGAGCATGACCAAACATTAATGTTTCGTTTTTTTGTCTAGAATATGAATTGAGATTTGGGGTTAGAAAAGTGACACGCTCTGTCACTTTTTGTCTAAAAAGTGACATGCTATGTCACTTTTTGCTTAAAAAATGACACCATAATGTATGCAAGTTAGACAAATAAATTTGAATAAAAAATCATCTATGTAATTGATTTTAATACAGGATTTAACTTGATATTTGTTATGCATTATGAAGTGATATGAATTATTGAGCATGACCAAACATTAATGTATCGTTATTTTGTATTGAATATGAATTGAGGCTTTGGGTTAGAAAAGTGACATGGTCTGTCACTTTTTGCTCAAAAAGTGACACAACAATGTATCTAAGTTAGAGAAACAAATTTGAATCAAAATCATATATGTGGTTGATTTGAGTGCAGTATTTGACTTGATATTTGTTGTGCATTATGAAGTGACATGAATTATTGAGCATGACCAAACATCAATGTATCGTTATTTTGTCTTGAATATGAATTGAGGCTTGGAGATAAAAAAGTGACATGCTCTATCACTTGTTGCCTAAAAAGTGACATGATCTGTCACTTTTTGCTCAAAAAGTGACACAACAATGTATGCAAGTTAAGAGAACAAATTTGAATCAAAAAGTAAAATGCTCTATCACTTTTTACTTAATGATACAGTTATTGAAGATGATCAAACATTAATGTATCATAAACAAACAAAACGTGTGAAGAGATCTGCTATACAAAACTCGTAAAGAAAAAAAAAGCATATCTATTTCAAACATTGATTTTATTCATATCTGCTAAGATATTCTATTTTTTGGCGACGTGTGCGTTAGTAGTTTCGATTGAAAATATTAAAATCAACAACACGGAATATAAACACATATTTGGCTTAAAAAAAAAAACCTAAGAAAATTGAAATAATTGAGGGTTGAATTGAACTAAAAAGACTGAAAAATATAATTTACAACTCAAAATTCGATTAAATCATGGACTTGGGTTTAGTAGAAGATGATAGCCTAAAATGTTTAGAGAAGAAAATGAAGGATTTAGAGTTTAAAAAAAATAACATTTTTATCCCTAACATGCCTTTCTAATATAAAGGAATGTATTTATTAACATATGTACGTGTTTTTCAAAAAAATTGAAAATGTAATATATATTTCAATTTTTTGGGGAAAAAGAAGTAAGGAGTCTAATTTCCACTAATGTTAAACAAAGAAAATAACACAACCTCTTAAGGTGCGTTTGATTGCAAGCAGAAAATTTGAGTGGAAATAAAACGAATTCTATGGAATAGAATTGCCAAAAAATTGTTTTGAGGAAAATAATGACAAATTTTTCCTAAACATTTTGGTTGTTTTCAAAGAAAATGTTGCGTTTTTAAAGTAAATAAGAAAACGTTTTACCTGAAAAAAAAAATACAAATCAATCAAACGCGTAATTGAAAAATAGGTGGGAAAAATTTGACTATCAAACGTAGTTAGTTGGAAAATAGGTTTTTTTTTTGGAAATGAAACGCAATCAAACGCACCCTAATGATACAAATACGCAGTAAAGTTTTTTTGAATACTTTTCATCAGCACAAAACAGCTATTACCAGTTGTCACCTGCATTACGATCCGAGAAGTCTCAAAATGAGAAGCCAAATTACATAACCGTACGCGTTATTGCCAACAAAAGCATAAGATCTATTTAAGGATCTAGAAATTTGCAGTCATTACAAAAATATCATTTTCAACCCTACATATGGATGCAAAAATCAGAACTGCTCATCAACTTCAGAGAAAGAGTTCTTCATGTAGGCATGTTGAAACTAGTCTATAAAGGAAAGCAACACTATAGTTTACTAGCTTTTCCACTAAGAGTAATACCATCAACCAACTTGAACTGCATATACAAAACAGTTGCTTTCCTGGCAAGAAGTAGATCCATTTGCCATTCGCGAGAATCTGAGATATGGTTATTTAAGAAAGTGGGGATTAAGCAAACCAGCAATCTCGAGGAACCCAACACGTTCCCTTCCTCCGAAAATTTGCTTCAGCTTCTCATCACAGATAATGACTTTCTTATCAGCAGGATCCTAATAGTGAGACAGAGACCGAGTCAGTTTCACATCAACTGTAAATGCAGAGGCAAAACCATGACTGCAATTTCTTTACATATATAAGCACGACAGATTTCATTAAATTCATGTGGCCTGCATGCACATTATATGAGAACACTATTGTTGATAATTCCTACATTCATGGGAAAAATAAAGAGATGCATACAAAATTTGACTGCTTGGCAATGAAGCACGTAAGTTTTAATTGAACAGTCAGACAAAATACGGGTGCAATATTTGGAAAACAAAATCGACACCCCAAACAATTCGAGTATGTTTCACCTTATCCAATATTAAATAAAAACTTATTGTTTGGTTGTTTATTTTGTAGGTGACAACCAAGAAATCCGACACTGGAAAATGAAAATCTTTTTAAGTCAAGTTCAAGACGGATGAGGAAAAACACAAATTACACTTCCACCTTTTCTATTTTTACCCCCTTCCACCCACCCCTCGGGGAAAGGGTGGGTGTGTGTGTTGAGGGTTTGGGAATTGGTAAGCTAAGCAATCAAAGTCTAACTGGGTAACTATATGAACTTTTACATATACTACAGTAGATGCTGACAGTAAATGCCAGAAAACAATTCCAAGAGTGAGTTCAGAAACTGAATGTGCAATCCAAAATATAAATCAACACATAAGATCCAAAGCCAAGGAGATTGAACCACTCTTGTGTACCATATGACGTAATGAAATTTATAACGGTAATCTTCCTGTATTAATTTTTAAGCTGATACAAAAAACCAACTGAAACTACAACTGCTTGAACTTGTCTAGAAGACTACAGTACACTGGGAAACATAATATTTATGCTCCTAAAACCCTAACCGACGTGCGCAAGGAAATAAGTGCACCAATCACTGAAAAATGATGAAGAAAACTTTGAAATCCAAAGTATGTCAGTGAAGTAAAATCAACATTCTACAAACATCAATCAAATATAGGGAAAATTGCACCATTAGTCTCCAATATATGATTCTCTTAGCAACTTGGTCCCCAACATATTCTTTTTGACATTATTATCTCCAACCATTCCCCAATGGACGAGTTCTGTAAACCCTTGTATATCATCTTACACATTGCGACTTTGTGATAGGAATGTTAATCCAAGCATTAAGCCATAATGATATCCTCAATTCTCTTCAAAAACAACAGACCTTACCCACTTCTTCCGGGGAAAAACTTGAAGAAAAGACAGTAAGTATTGAAGAAAAGACAGTAAGTAAAAACCTTATAGAGATAGTGCACTAACCAAAAATTGGGGGAAAAATAACCCCAAATTTCACTTTAAACCATTTCAAGGCAAACAATGTATGTGAAGAAAATTTAAGTTCAATTCAGAGAAAGCATTATAGGACCAAAGAAGCATGACTAATTATATACCCAATTTTACTAGATTTCATCTAAAAAAAATTATGAACTGAAAAACACACAAGGATTTCTACAAACTTAGATAAGCGATAAAATATATGCCTGAAGATTGTGTTGTTTGATGTAAGCCCAAATCTCTTTGAGAGCTTGAGTGCGAGGAATCTCAGTGACGCCGCCAAGGAACGCCTGCATTTCCGGCGACACACGGCGCGGCTTCGTTATGCCTCTCGGCTCGCGCTTCTTGGTCTCCGTGGCCGGCTTCGACGCTGCGGCGGACAACGTCACCGTGCGCACAGTTCGCAAGTTAGACGGAACGAGCCTAACAGCAGTGGAAGACGACTTCAATAACGACGCCGTATCGCCTGCTAAGAAGTTTGAGAAAACACCCAACGATATCGCCATTGGAACTGAGCTCGGATCTGTGGAGATGGAATTTTGAATGAAAGTGGGTGTGAGAAGATAAGAGGGCATAAAAGGGTTTGTGCGTGTGACTGTGTGCGAGAGAAACCCTCTTCCTGGTGTTCCAATTCCAATTTCCCTAGTAGCGGAAATTTTGTAGACAGGATAAAAAGAAGGGTAAATTACATTAAAGGTCCTCTTCCTTTAAAGGTTGTCACAATTTCGTCCTATTCAATTTTATTTCGAACTATCATCCCAAACTTTTCAATAATTCGCACGTATGGTATTTTCTAACAATTTTGCCCTCCGATTTAAATAAGAGCTTGTTTATTTTCACTTAAAATTTTGCTAAAAAATTAAAGTCAAAGCCAACAATTAATTTTAACCACTCATTTCATGGACTTACAACTTTTTACAACTTTTCAACTATACATTTCATCAACTTTTACTAAAAAAATCTGATTTTAATCAAAATCAAACACACTCTAAACTAAAACAACAAAATAAAAAAGTACATTTGGTGTTCTTATTTTTTCATTTATTTTTGACAGTTTTCACTTAAAACAATGATAAGTTGAATTCGGGATTTCAAAACTTTCAAAAAAGTGTTGTGGGGTCCCAGACCTTAAAATTAATATGCAGTGCGAAGTGCGACATCCTTCCATCCAAATAACTATCTACTAGTTGGCCCAAAAGTCGCCTCTCGCTTCTATGTTCCACTCCGACGTCAGTCTACTTTCAATATATATAAGTTTAATTCGATATATGCCACATACTCCAACAAAAAACATTCATGCGAATTAACATCAATGTTATAGCTTATTCTTAAAATTTGAAGCCTTTAGATTTATTCAAATTTATTGAACTATAAGCACAAAGAATTTTTAATTCAAATTCCATATACAAATTTATAAATAAAAAAAAAATTGGTTTCTTGTAAGAGCTACATTAGATACGGTCATTTTGAAATGCGAAAAATTGACAAGAGTCTTACATTTTGTAAAAAAATTGAAAAATAACTTCTTTTTTATTTTTTTAAAAATACTTCATTTTCTTTAAAAACTTTTAAAAAATTCCTCATATCCATTAAAATCAATATTTTATAATTTATCTCTTTTTATAATTTTTTTAAAAACATATTATTTTCATTTGAAAAAAACATCTTGTACATAGGTACCATATGTGTTACCATATGTTACTTCCTTATTTTCATCAAAATCGATATTTTATAATTTATCTCTTTTTATAATTTTTTTAAAATATATTATTTTATTTAATATCAATATTTCATTTGAAAACAACATCTACTCGAGTAACACTTTATCATTTTCATTTTCATTAAAATTTTATAATTTATATCATTTTATAATTTTTTTAAAATATACATTATTTTAATTTAAAATCAAAATTTAAATACTTCATTTGAAAACAACATTTTGCCACGAGTAACATATGTGTTACTATTACCAATCGCCTTTCATCACCACTATTACCACTCGGCTTATCCTATCACTACCATCACCACAATCGAGTTCAGATCTACCGTCCTCATTTTACAACTAGGTTTAGATCCACTACCAACATCCACAGTCACAATCACCTCAACCATAACTAGAGTACACATGTATTACCATCACCACTGCTCCACCACCATCCACAACCATAATCACATATACCACATCCGAGGTTAACACATGCGTTACTACCACCACCACAACTGCTCTAACACCATCTACAACCATAATCACTTCAACCACAATAGGGTAACATATGTGTTACACCACCACCACCACCAATTTAAATTACTGGAATACATGCATTACTTGTAGAATAACGCGTGTTTTATCTTTTTATCCACTACCACCACCACCACCAAAAATCAGCTATCACCATCCAATAAAAAAATACAAACTAACTGCAATCTATATAACATAAGAGGAATAAAAAAAATCCAGCAGCAACTGCTCAAATCAATAAAAACTAAAAGCATGGAAAGATTTTAATTAGAATTAATTAAACATGCTATGCACCGCAAAATCAATTCCCAAACCAATTATAATAATAAATGGATGGAGACTTTAGAGCTTTCAACACCTTCACCACCGCCAAATGAATTCATCTTTTCCCAATTGTAATAATAAATGGATGAGGACTTTGGTGTTCCACCACCTTCACCACCGCCAAAATTATGGATTGTGATGGAAAAAAATGCAGCACACAAACTAGAGCACGTCGACAGCCACAGACAGAGCAGTCCGCAAGAAAAAGAGGACAATTAAAGTTTGAGGCAAAAAAGGACAACAATGACTTGCGAACACCGTCCGATCTTTGGCATTGCACAAATCTACGATGGCACATATCTACGCGATTGAGGTCGTAGATCACGTAGATTTACCCGATCCAGGTGGCTTCGCGTTGATATGCACAACGGAGGTCACAAATCTCCACGATGGTGGTTGGCAGTTGGCGGCAGCAGTGTAAGAACTTGGAGATAGCGGTTATGGTTTTAGAGTTTGAAAAGTTTAAGAGAAAAAAATCTGCAATAATTTCTTATCTTTTGTGTTTGGAATGGTAAATAAATTTTTTTTAAAAAGTTTATATAGTATAAGAAAGAGGTATTTTTTAAAAACATTACTTAGATGTAGAGTAAAAATATTAAAGAAATAAAGAAAGAGGCATTTTTTAATTTTTAAAAGAAAAAGAGGTTTTTGGCATAATTATCACTTCCAAAATACTGGCTTAGCGGATGCTAGTTCATGAGTAGCTCAAAATGGGTAAATTACATATATGAATTCCCCCCCCCCCCCCCCCCCCCCCCCCCCCCCCCGCTCTTTTAGAATTATATTGGATCTAGAAAAAACATTTAAAACTACTAAAATTATCTTCAAATGAGGAAAATTTACTGGATGATTATTGTTCCCTAAAATCTCTCGATGTTACCTTCTATAGAATCTGTTACAAATCAGTTTCATTTGAAGAATTAAATGCCAGAGATTTATTAGGATCTTGATATTCATGAATTCAGGAATTTCATCTTCATCAACAATCCGAAGTAGCAGAGTCCAGTAATTTTGGCATTCTTACATATTGATAGTTTTCCGGCCAGTAACATTTGATAGTATACCGGCCACAGTTGCAGATTACAGTAATTCTCCTACATCATCTTTGAAATTGTTCTGTGCATCTTCATTTATATGTTCATAATTTTTTTTCTTTTTGATCTTCTTCAGATTTACGGTTGAGTGTGGTTGATCTTTGTGGGAAATTATTCAGGTATGTTTACATTCATCTTCGTCGAAATTTATCTGGAGATTGACATTACTCAAAGGACAAAAATTTAGAATTCACGAATCTGGTAGTTTTCCGGCGAGTAACAGTACTGAACTTTCATTATTCGGATACCATTTGTGATGACTAAAATGACATGAAATTAGGTTCTGCATCTTCATTCATATATTCAGATTTTTTTTCTTTCTTCAAATTTACTATTGAGTGGGGCTGTTTTTCTTTGAATTATTTATACTATATTTATTTCCTTACAGAGGAACGTATATATTCACATGTCTGCATCAATTTTACATATTTGAGACATATATTGATAATGATATGAAATATTTTAATTATTGTCTAATGTTTTGGGAATTTTATGAATTTAAGTTGTTGTGTACAAATATTTTTGCAGGAATGGATAGTGTTAATGCCTTGGTTTATTATGGGGGTGATTGAGATCATTCACGGAACTATAATAATTACTCTATTGTCAGAATAGTATTTCCATTGAATTTTATTTACACATGTTTCGTTGAAATAATCGTGGAAGAGATAGGAAATGATCAGTCCAAATATGCTACATTGATCCAGTATCAGTATCATGTCGATCATTCGGTGTGTTTTTTTATTCAGTTCAATTATATTGGTTATATTCTGTTTTGTATTTTACATGTAATTTGATGTTTTTTTTGTATTTTAATGTTGTGCATGTATTGTTATTTATTAGTTTGATTATTTTTTGTAGGGATTTGGAGACACAAATACGGTATCATACAATGTAGCAGCAGCACGAATTCCAGATACTCTTTATATTGAAGATGTTGTTGCATAAATTATAGATGATTGTGAATTTTATTGAGTAATCATTTTATAATATTTTATTCTACTGTCTATGACTCAAACACTTTCTGATAGGACTCCTAATACACTACTTGTGTATTACTTGCAGATTCAAGTATAACAAGTAATAAATGTTTTCTTTCTAGTGTTATGAAACCTCTTGATCCATTGTATGTGTATCAATATCTATTAATATTCATAATTTGCAACTACGAGATGCTAACACACAATGTTATACAGTAATCACCAGCAAAAGACGACACAATAACAAATTTCAATTTCTAAATTGGCAAATGTTCGTATCATTTGCGAGTCATATAGCCATACGTTGTTGAGTTTGGTTACTTTTACACAATAGAACACATAATTCATTGTCAGTTGTTACTCGTTGTTATTACACATGTAATGGGTATCAATCATCATTCACATTATGAGGTATCGAACCAGATTTTAGTGATGAAATTGTGACATTAAATATTTCTTTGCCCCATGCATATGAATTCAACTCGTTAGAGTCTATAAGAACAATTAAAGACTCGTCAACTGATCTCTTGTATGCAGCTGTTAACATCAAAGATGTGAGGATAAAAAGTATTCCGATAATGACAACATCCCGATCATTATAATCTGACATTCGCAGAAATATATCAGCTACATCTGATGGCGATATACATTCAAGGTGGCCAAAGTACTGGTGTTTTATTATGCAATATGTTTTATCAAACTTGCTGTGATTATCATCCCTATAGCACGATAAACTGGTAATGACATAAAATTCCTTGATGGAAAAGCATAAGAGGTTTTCCCCAATATTGAACCACATTTCATCCGGATTGGGCTGCCTAACTTCCCTCAAGAGAAACTGGTGGATAAGTTAATGATTCATGGCGATTTCGTTCGCATCCATATAATGGGCAAAGCATGTCTCCCTGAACATTGCTTTCTGAACATGAGACAACCTACCAACGAGTATACTGGTAATATTAGTCTTTGAGTATGCATTCACTTTCCTAAGGGACCAATAATTTGAGTGCATTATGAAGTCCCAATCGTGCAGATGTAACGAACGAATAGTAACTGGTCAGATTATCAATAACAAACTTTTGAACAATGTAATTACCTGACAGTATCGGTTCATATGAGGGATTATAAAATTATCATGTAAAATTAAATAGTTTCAGTCATCTGCACCACAACTGGTTAGTAATATATAATAACATATTTGAAAAAACCTACATGTTACATAATAAATGAACATGTCGGCGTCATAGTTTTGTAAACAATATACACATTGGATTTATGCAGTATTATCATTATGAACAAATATGGTAGACTCAACTTGTGGTACCACAATGTTGAACCACCATCAATTAATAATGTAATGCTCATCTCTAATGCAAGTACTTGAATATTATTCAAACAGTATAGATTTTCAACCACTACTCGTGTGATAGTTTTTCATGTGATAAATATCAGTAATTTACATTTGTAATGAATATCGTAAATATGAATATCCTAAAGACAAGTTATAAATTAAAAATCTATGATGAATTTCGACTACATATTACAACATTTCTTCAGAACTGCTACTTTCGTATACATGTTCCATAATAGACAATCTTATAAAGATAGCATACCTGATTTTCCAATAACATTATATTTATTCAACGTCTATTTTGAAATTTAAAAACCTCTTACCACATTTCAACATAAATGTGAATTATTTATACGTGCATGTAACAACATGATGAAAAATAAAAAGATCCAAAACAATTGATAAATTATGTACTTTATTCCCTTCTGGCACTGATATCATTATCTTTTTCATCATTGTCCTATTTGAGATTTTTTTTTCTGTTTTCCTTTTTTTGCCAGGTGACATCTTTCTTTTACTTCTGCCATTGTTTATTTTTTTGCTTCCGTTACTTTTGGATGCCATGCCTATTGATCTGAAATAATGAATAATGGATAAATTGAAAAGTTTAGATGCAATATTTGTTCCTTATAGAAGAACAAGTTTAGATGCAATATCATGCAAAGGATAAACACTAGAGAATTATTGATTGCAATTTGCAATCTATAACATAAAATTAAAAATTATTTTCTTTGTGTCACATCACCTACTAATATTAAATATTTAACTTTTTGGATGAGAAGAATTTTATTAAACAATTATGCGCAAAGGTGATGTAAATAACTAACAAGATTGGTTGCTAGGCAATTTAGGTTGCCGCTAAAAAATGGCCCTTAAATTTGGGTAACGAAAGCGAGGATCTTTCAGAACAAGAATTTCTATTTTAGTTTGGGTAAAAAATGTTGAATCAATATGAAATATTTGAACCCTTCGTCGTCCTTGACCATATTTAGGACTTCAATACACGGTTTTGATCTAGAAGGGCTCAATACAATCATCACTCATCAGGCCGGTCAATGGGAGGGAAGAACAAGACAAATAGAAGAGGGAGAAAAAGGAAGATAATTACAGTGGTGTCAATCCGGGTCAGGCGGGCTGGGTCGGCCCGCCTCCGATGAGGCCCGGTAACGGCCCGCGTTCGAAAAAGCCCGCGCCACTGCGGGTTGCGGGCCGGGTTGGCCCAGCCCACGAAATTTTTTCAAAAGCCCGGCCCACCCATTGGCCCATACGGGTCGAGTCCATATGGGTCGCGGTTCGATCCGGTTCGGCCCGTATGAATAAAAAATTAATTTTTTTTTAAATTACTAAAAAATTTTAGTTACTTATTGTAATTAAAAAATATATATATTTACATATATAACAAAAAATGTGTTAAATTACTAAATAAAAAATAAATAACAATGATAAATTCACATTTGTTAATTTTTTAATTCAAATTCTATTTTTTATTTATATATTTAAAGACTAAAACGTGAATGCATCTATCACATCTTTCACTTTAAACGGCTCTTTGCCATTTGTTTTTTTATTTTTTTTTTAAAAAATCATTACAAATATGAAAGTTTGAATTTTCTGCTCATTTTTTTTTTTTTAAAATCAAAGCGGTTCACGGGCCAGCCCGCGGGTTGGCCTCTTCGACCCGTGAACGGCCCGCGGATTGGCCTTCTCGGCCCGTGAACAGCCCTCCCGGTTCACGGGCCGACCCGCGGTTCCAGGTCGAGGCGGGTGGGCCGATGCCGGTTCGGTCGGCCCGCCCGTCTTGACACCTCTAGATAATTATGGCTGGGAAAGAACTTTTAATTACTTTTGAAGAACCAGCTGTGATTTTTTCAATGTAGTTATGTAAAAACCTTGTCTTCCACAAGAGGACAAAGCATGTGGATTTTAAAGTATATTTTGTAAAAGCATTGTCTCTAAAAAGTTTGAAACATCTTCAGAAAGATCCTACTCAATTTAATCAATCTAGATATTAATCTTTTTATGCATTCTATATCATTTTCTTATTGTTTCTTATGACTTGTTTTTATTTGCTTTTTGTATTTTCAAAGACACCTGCAATCAAATTAAGTAATTTTAAAACTTCCGGCAAAGATTGAGTTGAAATTTCAATAAAATGAAATAATTTTGAAACAAGTGTTAGAGTTTGAATTAAAAATCCAATCAAATGAAGAAATTTAGAATCTTCTAGCAAAGCTCGAATGTAAAGTTCAACCAAACGTAGAAATTAAGAAACGTATAAGAGAGTTTGAAGAGAAACTTAAATCAAATGAACAAATTGTAGAACGGTTGGTAAATATTGAATGTAATGTGCATGATTTGCAAATGGCATGTTACAGTTGTGGTGTTGGATCATAGTTGAAGGTATGTGACATTTTTTGAGTTTTTGTCACTTTTTAAAGAGATGTATGTTATTTGACCTAGGAAATAGAGTCCACATATGCTATTGTCCTCCTACCATGTGGAGGGCTCGATTGCTTCCATTGTGCCTTGTCTAGCAGACATTATAATTAATCAACATCGCGTCTATGGCATAATCACTCAGCAACTCGCATGGTCTTCGTATAAAGGTCACTTTAGTCAAGTCTTGCCCCTTGGTGAACCTCCTACAAGTTCAAATAGAGATGGCAAACTTTGGTAGGTTCTGAGGGCGGCGACTGGTTGGCGAAGCTCTTTGTCTTTAATACTTGGTTTTTGTGTCATGATAGTTGGGGTAATTGGACACGAATTTGTTTGACAAAAAAACAACATTATTGGTCCCAAAATATTTGCCGTAGAATCTTTTGTGATCGAAGGAAATCTAGGCAAATATTTTGTGATCGAAGGAAATCTAAGTGAATAATCATTGGTTAAGTAATTATACTTTTATGAAAAAAAATATCACAATAATAACAACTCTCAACCAATAATTGTGCGACATGTGTTAAAAAGTATATAACATTTTTAACTTAATTTGACCTAGAAGTTTCCCTATAAATATTGGGATTTTGGTGCAAATTGTCCCTAACATATGGCCTTAGTACGTTTTTAGTCCCTAACCTTTCATTTTTAGTACATATGACATGTTTTTTGCTATTTCGTTGGGTGCGAAAGTACTCCATGTTGATAGATTTCATCCAATTTCTCCGTTAGGTTGGAGTGTGAATTGAATTTACCTTTAATTTGTTTTTATTGTCGGGGTAAATTGGTCAAAGCACTTCTAATAAAATGAGAAAATTTGTCAATTCTTATATAAATAATAAAAAAATAATTACATTCCTTACCCCACCCACCACCACTATTGCAACCACCACTGCCACCACTACTATTACTTTAAAATTGTTGTTAATGACAGGAAAAAGTATATGGAGAAGTTCCCTATTTATACCACTACTATTAATGGCAGCCATTACTATCAATGGCAGAAATGGGGGCGGGGATCTGCCTCTCAAAATTTCCTTTAGCCATTTTTGGGTGTAATATTGTTATTTATTCACAAAAGCAATATAATATAGAGATTCATTCACCAAATGCTTTACAAAATTAAATTTTATCAGTGAATACATCAAGAACAAAAAAGATATGAGGGAATTTAAAAAAGTTAAGCTGGTAGTACCACAGATTTCATGGTAGATGCAAAGTAAAAAAGAAAAAAGAAAAAAAAAAGAGGATACTAACATGAAAAAGGTATCTCCAGCTACGGTGAATTGCATGCCCCTTCATCAATGAGCAACCCATGTGTGACTCGTAGGAAGAGGTCTGATAATTGGGGGAGGGATTGAGTCATCCTTGGTAATAATGAAGGGAGACTTCCCCACCTCCACCTCCACCTCCACCTCCACCTCCTTCTTGCCATTTATTGCAATTTTAATTTGGGGGAGAGGAGAGTCCTCGGCAGAAATTAAGGTGGACTTCTCCCCTCATCTCTTCTTACCAATTATGGCAATTTTAACTGGGGTGGGTTGGGGATGGTGAGTGGGGGTATGGTGGGGTGAGATGAGGAAGGTGATTGTTTAATTTTTTAAAATTATTATGTAAATAAGAATGGATAAATTTGTCTATGTTATTAGAAGTGTTTTGACCAATTTACTCTTAAAATAAAAACAAATTAAAGAGAAGTTCAATCCACGCGCCTAACTAATGAAAAAATTGAATAGAATCCGTCCACAGGGACCACTTTCTCACCTAATAGAATAGGTTAGGGGCTTCCTAGTAAAAAATAAAAGGTTGGAGACCAAATATGCACTAAAACCATACGTTAGAAACCATTTACGCCAAAATTCCATAAATATTCATGCATAGTTCAAAGAAAAAGGACCCAACCCTAAACCTTAGCTAAAACTTTGTCAATTTTCCCACATTCAATATTTTCTTCTCAGCATTTGATTTGACTATCGAAGTGCAAATGATTGTCGACCATTTTTTTAAGAATGGTAATCTTTGCACATCAATGGTTTCTAAGTGTGCAGATAACATATAAATAGGAGTATGTTTAGTAAAATTTTTTGTAGATTATAAGTAGTAGATCCTACGAAATGTGTGAATAGAAAGTAGATAAAAATTGTAGGTCTTATAAATGTGTTAATGAAAATAATATTTGATTGACTTAAAAGTACATATAAGAGTACACAAATATACTCTAGATAAGGAAGTGACAAACAAATATGTTGAGATTGTTAAAATCAGTGTTCTAAAAAGTCCGCCTAAGTTTGAAACTCGGCCTCTACGCCTAGCCACGCATCACGCATCACTATTGCCCTGCCCTTATTTCGCTCTCGCCTAGGACTTGCCTATGCCCGAAAAGCTTAAAGCTCGGCCTCCATACCTATCCACACTTTACGCTTTTTAAAACATTGGTTAAAATTTTAAGATTAATAATCTTATTGTAATATTTTTTACATTACATGATGAAGTTGAAGTATTTCATGTGTTTTTTTAAGTCAAGTTTTATGCCCTTTCAAGTGTACACTTTCACCTATCTATGGCAATCAATTTGCTTGAGTTTGTCCATTGTCTACACTCTCAAATTGATGTCATAAAAAAAGGATTTGAGTTGATTATAAACTGTCAATGGAGATTATATATACGAATTAATGAAACGACGAAGATGATATATGCGAATAAAATTGAATAGAAATGATATTATTATAAAATTCAAAGAATTGATATTATAAGTATAAGGGTTAATTATACTCACATTCTCCATTCTTTCAACTTTGTAACAATATCATCATAATTCAATTCTATTCGCAGATATCGTCCAAATTCTTTTGTTTTACTTGCATAGATGGTCCGCACATGACTTTTTTGACAAATTTCCTCCTAACATAAATAAATTAAAATGATAGGGAAAAAAAATACAGTGAAAAAGTTACAATTGAGACCCACCTTTTCAAAAATACAAATAAATCATAAACTTTTTTTTTTTTTTTTTTTTTTTTTTACAGATTTCACTTAAATAATACAAAATGTGTCATCAAATCTCAAAACTTATAATTATGTTCACCGAAAGGACATTTGGAGTATCTACAAATTTCATTCAGTGGTCCGTTAATTGATTAAAAAAAATTATACCCGTAACATGAATTTAACCAATTTAACAAAAACAAAATAGTTTATTACATTCTATTATTCAAAATAATTTTTTAAAAAAAATATCACCCCACCCCATCCCACTAAACAGTCGCAACAATCTGATTTTCTTAAACATCATTCTCTGGAGTTTTTTCTTTAAATTCAACAACAGTTTCACCAAGAATAGAATTTGCCACCAGATAAAATGGCTTGTAAAGATCTTCTAATTCATCACCAGATGCATTTACGGCTTCAAAAATTTCAGAAAAATTGAAAAGAAACTCATGATCAAATTTATGATCGTTCGAAAATTCGAAAAAGATTTTTTTATGTGGCAATATTGCTGAATATCCGTGTGACCTGGTCATTTTTTTCAAAATAGCCATTGACCTATTTTAGCCTGTAAATTACCAAATATAACAATGTCTTCTATTCCATATTCGCTTATCTGCTTATTACATTTCAGATAATTTCAAATTCAACCCATTTCATCTGCTCAAAAAGAGATTTCCAAGTTATAATCTAACTCATTTCATCTATGTAATAAATTTCATTTCAAGGTAGAAATTCATCTGTCTCTATCTTCTTCTTTTAATTCACAGTAGAAATTGTAGACTTTATAGTATAAATTAGAGGTGGCAAAATTGGTCTAACCCGCAGGCCGACCCATATAACCCAACCTTTTGGGTTGGACTGGCCCTGACCTAAATAAAATCGGGCCAGGCCATCTTGCCCGCGGGCTAGTTGGGCCGACCCGATTTTGATTATTATTATTTTTTTTGTTTTTGCTCCTTAACACTAATCATTCATTTTGTAAATAGCCCTAATACATAATCCAAATAATATCAATATAAAATAATCTAAGCCCAAGTCACCAATAAACATTAGTCCAGAAATATCAAGATCCAACATAAAATTATTTAGATTTAATTAAAATTTAGTTTAATTTAAGTTTCAATTCAAAATATATTTGATGTGACAAGTAATTTATTTATTCTAAATTTAATTATAAGTAAATTTTTTAATTTAAACCAAACATGTTTATATCTCAAAAGCAATAAGACTAGCATACTTTTAATATCTGTATTTTTGTTTTAAAAAAAAAGTGTACAAATAGTTTATAATTAACAAAAAAAAAAATTAATTTTGAAAAAAAATTGACGTTTATCTATTGACTAATAAATTAGAAGCCCAATTTTATAAATTAACCTCTTTAAAAATCTGAAAATATATAGTCTAACTTTATCTAAAATTGTATTTGATGTAACGTATAATTTAGTTTAAAAAAAAAAAAAAATTAAGACCAAATTGGGCCAATGGGTTGGACTAGACTAGCATATTTTTAGCCCATACAAAACTGCTCAGTATAGTTTCATGTGTGACCCTGCCCAGACCAACTCAACCCATTTGCCAGCTCTAGTATAAATCATGAAAATATGTATACATCTAAGTATGAATTGTATTTTTGTTTTAAATTTCTATAAATATAAATTCATTCGAAGTGGGTTAATTGAAAAATCAATTAAAAATGTGTAAATTTGCGTTAACAGTCTCATGGTCTGTTCATAGACATCTTATCAGACCACAAGTATGTTAAGGCCAAAATTTGTTTTAACAAATCATACGTCTGTTAATGGCCTGTTAACAGATAGTCCCTTAACAATAGTAATTAAGTAAGGATATTTTAAGTTTTTTTTTTTTATGTAAAAGAGGCATTTTCAACTTATTTAATATAAGTTAGACACTTTTACAATTTGAATAGTTTGACAGGTCCTTTTAGCCAAAGAGGTCTTTTTTTTTTAATCAACATTTGCATAGACAATATTGGTAAAATCACCACTAGATCCTCTAACCTGCAAATCCCAATCATCCATCCCACAAAACCCCTCCATATAAAGAAGAAAAAGTTGTTGATTATAAACTGATGCTGACTTTCTTGAATATGAGGGATTTCTAAAGAGAGAAAGCAATGAGAAAAATGGAAATGGAAGTTTGTTTATATACACAATGGATGATTATATATTTGATCTCCAACCTTCAAAACTTTTCAAAGGTTGGAAATATGCTCATAACCTAAAAAAATAGCACTACACATATCCAACGTATGAAGAAATAGTCATCGTAGATCTCTCTTGACAGTTTCCGTCCGTTTTCTCCGTTAAACATCAGAATTGGATCCCACGCGATTTGTTTCTCCAAAATAAGTGATTGGAATTGTAGGGGTAAAATACCAGTCCACTATATATCTGGAACGTTCTATTTGCCTCAATTGCAATTGCCAAAATGAGTTTCTTGAATTATTCTTTTGCTATATCTGCGATTTTTATTCCTCGTTTCTTCATCCACAACCATATGATAATCATCAGAGTTCAAAAAAACTATTTGTTTCTTTCTGCAAGTTCTAATCAAAAATTTCATCTTTTGAGATCGAGATTTATAAGGAGAATGGACTGAAAATTGTGGGTTTGTGAAAAATGGGAAGCTTTTGGGTTGTATTTGTTACTACCCGATATGATAAGGCCTCCACGTCAGTAAAGGCCTCGTGGGCCTTTACTGATAACCATATGATAATCATCAGAGTTCAAAAAAACTGTTTATTTCTTTCTGCAAGTTCTAATGGAAAATTTCATCTTTTGAGATCGAGATTTATAAGGAGAATGGACTGAAAATTGTGGGTTTGTGAAAAATGGGAAGCTTTTGGATTGTATTTGTTACCACCCGATTTGATAAGGCCTCCACGTCAGTAAAGACCTCGTGGGCCCAGCGAGGGCCTCGTGAGTTATTAGAAGGCCTCGGAGACCCAGTAACACCTTAGCACTCATGGATCAAGTGCAGCAAAACCCATAAAAAGGCATCGTCATTTATAAGCAATCCAGGGCGCTTAATTGATCTTCGAATCCATCATAGCTCACATGCAATGTGATATTTCAGAATGACCAAGGATATATTTAAAGAAAGATTACATTTGGTTGGCATACGAATCACAAGGAAACCGAATCTCAATCTCCTAAAGATTATGCAACATGATAATGGAGATCAACTCAAATAATGACTAAAATATAAGAGATTGCGTTGCCATTCAATTACCCTTATCCTATAAGGAATGAGAAGCTGATTAGATATGTGATTGATTGTTTACATAAATCAATTAGAATTCTGAAGCTAATAATACTACATATCCGATTGTTCTAAGGTATGCATTATTCTTACACTTAAGCTATGCTCAATTTTCTGTCTGATTGTCTCTCCCCACACATAAGTACTCTTTCCCGTATATATATTATTTCTATATACTAGCAGTTGACTTGATCATCAGAGTACCAACGATTGCCAAACCCTTTTCTCCCAGTGATCTTGGTGTCTAACGGTCGTCCTAGTGTGTAGGTAACATACAGGCTGGCAGGTGTTTGACTGAAGATTTGTTGACATGTAGATAGTGTAGATTATGAGGTCAACAGTATTATTATGCAGAGTGGGGGTAATATAGGTTTCTTGATTCAAAATGCATGGGTTTTGATTAATGAGTCTGAAGCAAAATTGCATTTGAATGTGAGGACAGAGCCTGGTCCAAGATTTGTATTCCAGTTTGATGGAAAAACAGACTGTAGTCCTCAAGCGTTTCAGGTCAATGGAAATGTTAAGCAGCCTGTTTTTACTTGCAAGTTCAGTTTCAAGAATTTTGTAGAGAAGAATTTGAGATCCAGGTAATTATTCTCTTTTTTTTCCCAGTTTTGAGATTTTGGATTCTTGGAATTGGTTACCCTTTAATTAGATTTGTCTTACTGTTTGTTGGATTGTTTCCCTTTATTTATAGTATTATAACAGAGATTTTTGCAGAATTTTAGTTGTGAATTAGAAATTAGAAGCTGCTAGTTGAATATACAGATTATTTTGACATTTGGTTTGAGATTCTTGTACTATGATTAAGAAAAACGTTCCAAGTATATAGTGGAATGACATTTTTACCACTTCAATTTCAATCTCTTATTTTAGAGAAAGAAAGTGTGTAGAGTTCAATTCTGAAGTTTAACGGTACGATGTCTATTTTTTCATACGTTGGGGATGTGCGATGCTATTTTTTTAAGTTATAGACATATTCTTAACTTTTTTGAAAGGTTGAAGACTAAATATGCAATTATCCATATATACAAAGCCCTAGAAGTATTCAAGTGTTTTATGGGTGGGGGTGGGGGTGGGGGTGGGGGTGGGGGTGGGGTGGAGTGGGGTGTTTTTTTTTAAAAAATTATTTTAAGTAATAGAATGTAATAAATTATTTTGTCCTTGTTAAATTGGTTAAATTTAGGTCACGAGTATAATTTTTTTTTTAATTAACGGACAATTGGACGAAATCTGAAGAAACTCCAAATGTCTTTTTGGTGAACATAATTAGATGTTTTGGGATTGATGACACATGTTTTATTAATTTAAGTGAAAATTTATAAAAAAAATAAGAAAGTGTAGGATTTATTTATAATTTTGAAAAGGTTAGGGTCCTAATTGTAATTTTTTCATTGTATATTTTTTTCTATACTTCTAATTTATTTAAGTCATGGGCAAAATTGTTAAAAAATCATGTAAGGTCCATCTGTGTAAGTAAAATAATAGAATTGGAATGATTTTTACGAATAAAATTGAATGAAGGTGATATTATTATTAAACTGAAAAAATGGAACTGTAATTGTAATTAACACTAAGTATAATCAACTCAAATAAAAAAGTAATCGAGTTGATTATAAAGATATAATGAAGAATTGTCTTGGGATTTTGTGACACTAACATGCTTGAATAATTTACTATTATACTTACACATCTTTATTATTATTATTATTTTCAAAATATTTTGTGACACTAACATGCTTGAATAATTTACTATTATACTTACACATCTTTATTATTATTATTATTATATTATTATTTTCAAAATTACAGAAACTATGTATATAGGATAAATATATTACCACCACAATTTTTATTTAACCCACCACATTATAAATATACATTAATTAAAAATTATTTTTAATAAACACGCTACATTAATCACACCCACTAAACCATAGAAAGGTAATGGATGCATCTTTGTCTTCTACAATTCGGTAATGGATGCATCTTTGTCTTCAACAATTCAATTGATAAAGCTATATAAAAATAATGGATTGCTTTGATGTTGAAAATATCTTCTCTCCTTCTATTCTATTCACTTATTTGCATATTTTTCTGTATCATTTTTGTTTTTTTTTTTTTTTTTTTTACAATTTTTTTTATGCTACCCATGAGATATGGTTGTTAGTACGATAAATTTTTATTGGAAAAATAATTGAGTTTTTGTTCTTGTTTCTAGACTTCGGTAAATTATTTTTTAATTGATCTTTAAATTCTTGATTTCTAGTTGGAACAAAAATGCTTAATTTACATCCAGATGATTGTAATAGCATAAATGGAAGGAAAATTAAAACAAGTAAAGTCAAATAATGCATGAATTAAAGAAAGAAAATGAGAGATTATTTATGTCATTTTATTAACGACTATTTTAATAATTAAAAAAAATATTTGAAAATGTGGTGGAGCAAATAAATTTTGTGGTGACAATATAACCACCCATGTATACATAACAAATTCTTTAAAAAAGACTTTAAGTACCTAAAATGCCCTTATACAAATAGAACTATAGAAGTATAGTTTTTAGAAGACTCGACCCAATGATTAACTTGAATGACAAGGTGGGTCACTGGGTCAGTGGTTCAACTGACAGGCCAACTCATGTCAAATATAATATAATAATTTTTATTAAATAATAAAATAATAATAGTAATTATTATTTATTAAATTAATCATACCTTATTTTTTAATCTTTACTCTAAAACTCAAAGAGATGAAAGATTTTCAAGATGAAGTAAAAAATAAATATGTTAGAAAAAATAATTAACAACGAAAAAAAAAACATTTAAAAAAAGTGAAAGCTAAAATTTAAAGTGGCAAAGGTATTATTCAAATCCTAACAATGAGCTGCTGGGTTAATAGGTTTGGGTCATCGATTTTTTATGAATATTTGATGATTTTTTTAAATTTTATCTCGGATCAATTGCAGATCGGTCTAATAGAGCAACACATTCTCTATTGTGGACTGAGTCATGAATTTTTGATTTGTTAAAATCGAGTCGATCTAAATTTTAAAACACCAAATAGAAAAAAGAAAAAAAGACACCCCCACTTTTACGCTGACTCACATTTATATCAAAAGAACAAGTAAAATATATAATTACAACATATATGATATTTTAAATTATAATTTAAATTGATAAAATTAATTAAATATACTTTTTATCTATGTATTTTATTGATCTATAATTTACTGCTTTGATACTATTTAAATATTATGATTAGGAGTGGGCAAAATCCGTCCAAAACCACCCAAACCGCTTGGCCCGACCCAACCCGATTAGGTTGATTTTTTCATTTTATTTGGGTTGGGTTTGGGTACAAACATAGAAAAGGTGATCGAGTTGGGTCAGGTTTCGAAGTTTCAGGTTAGGTTCGAAACCCGTCCAAACCCAACCCAACCCAACCCAACCCACCTACTAAAAAAAAGGGTATTAAACAGCAACATGCAATAGCAATTGTATAATTGAAACCATATCCCAAATCCCAACCTAATCCCCTTCTCTCTTACCTGAGCCCAACCCCAAACTCTCTCTCTTGCCTCTCTTTTTCACTGTTGCCTAGCCACTTGCCGGTCAGACTATCAACGGAGAAGTCAATTGTCGCTAAAACCTAACACTTGCGAGGTTATGCATGTAATTGGACACTCCGATTTTCTTGTTCTTGATTAATACTTGTGGGAGATTAGCTTCAAATTCTTGGGCACAAAATCCTCTGAAGATCAACGAAGCATAAATCAAAAATTCATCATAGATTTTTTTAAGAAATTTACTTATGAAGCTTTTATCTCTGGCAAAATTGGAAGAAATTGGAACTTCTTACATTTTGCAATTCACCGAATCACGCTTTATTTTTTTTTATCTTAGTTCTATCACATTTTGGTGATTTCTTCAAACCCATGATGAACACTTTTATTTATGAGTTGTCCTCGGAAGAGCAATTGGATTTAAAAAATTATGCAAACGTTTTTTTCTTGAATTCTTCTTCTTCGGGTAATTTATCATGGGTCCAGGCCATTTTTTTTATGTTAATTCTACAAACTTTTTTTTTTTTTTTTTTTTTTGGGTCTAGGCCCAACCTGCCAACCCAATCCGACCCAAGCTTGGTCGAGTAGGGTTGAGTCGGGATCCAACCCATTAGCGGGTTGTGTTGGATTTTATTTCTTTCAAATCGAAAGTATTGGGTTGGGTTTGGGTTTGGTTTGGGTCCAAAATCGACCCAACCCACCTCAATTATGACTTATATTATTTACGTCTCATAAAGAGAGACTCGTTTTTCTTATTTATCTATCCCAAATTATAGGCTACTTACTTTATTGAGGGTGTATTAATTTTTTTCTAATATACTCTTATTTAATTTAAATTGTTATCAACTCAAATAAACTTCACATATTCCAATTATAGTGGAAAATTACATAAATTTATTCACACATTTACTCGAGTAGGCAATCAATGAATTTCACATTGTGTAGAAAACACATACCTCTTAATAACAAAGTCAACAATTGATTTTATTATTTTTTCAATATAATGCAATTCAATTTCATTTGCATTCCAATTGTAACTTAATGATCATTCAAATTTATTAGATTTATGAATGATTAATATTAAATGGGGGGTATAATAGAAAAAGTGTGTAAAAAATTTATAATTTCAATTACATTAAATGAGATTTTTTTAATCTGTGTAAAAAAAATAAACGAGTTTATCTTTGTAGAATGGGGACTTGGGAGTAAGTTATAAGTAATTAAAAAATGATTTTAACAATTTTTTTCCAAGAAATTTAGGCAAGGCAGGTAGGAAATGGTGTAGTTCCAACGCATTTAGTGGTGCATTAATGGATTGGACTTTGCATATGCAGCAATCAATGCACTCTTTAAATTCTTTAAACTATTTTCATCGTACTCGAACATTTTTCTGAAAAATTCAATGACGGACAAGTGTATCGTAATCACATGACATGTTTTTTTTTTTTTGGTTTGTCAATTAACTATTTACTTTTGTTTTTTAATTACAATTCTTTTTATTGAATTTTACATTCTAGCGTGATGAAAATTGTGATTAACGACAAGTTGTGCTTAAAAACAAAAGGTTGAGAAGTTAAGAATGGTAATTTGCAATTTTGGCCTCTAATTTTTCAAATTTATAATTAATCTACTCAAATCAATTTTTTTAACATTAGACATCCTCAACCTTTCAGTTTGTTGTAAATCATGTCTCAATTGATATATTTTGACTAATTTTTCTTCATATTTAAATAAACAAAAATAGAAAAAAACTAAAAAAAATTACAAATAAAGTCTCGTAACTTTTAAAAAATACAAAATAACTTCAATATTGACACATAATTTAAAATACATCCTTCCACATCTAACCACCAGGTTTTCTCTCGACTTCCACACACACACACACACACTCTCTCTCTCTCTCTCTCTATATATATATATATACTATAATATAAGTGTATATGGCCTGTTTACTATTCACTCTTTCAACCAACGCGACGTCGTTTTGATGTTGTATTAGTTTTAATTTTGTCCAAATCTTACCATTTTGTCCTAATCTTTTGACACTTTTTGTATATTAAATTAATATATTTGGCCGCAATTTTTGACTTCTTCATCTTTTCTTTTCTTTTATTTGTTTTAATATACATATATTAGTGTCTTTTAACCGCAATTATTGACTTCTTATATATTATAGTCAATATATATTCATTTTCCCCTTAATAAGTCATCAAATTTGGTGCTTTTTTTTATCCCCAGTTGCTATGGGGAACAAATGACGAAATACAATCGATTCCTAAAGATTTTGGTAAATTTCATTTTCTCTAAAATGCAGTTTTTGTTGTCCAACTTAAATATTTGCTGCAGCTTATACATTACGTATTTTTACATAATTCTAGTTGGAGACGATATCCCTATGGGTTACCTAACCATTGGCTTTGGTTTCACATAATTTCATGTTATATAACTCAAGTTATGGATAATTTTGTAAATTTCGACAGCATGAATCCGAGAAACTGCCTTAGATGTTTCGGTGAGGATTTTAGTGTGTCAAAACATGCCGTCGGATTATCAAATTTTTATATGTGGTAGCTACATGGGTATTCTACGTTCCTTGAAAATTTCATATTGTTCGGTGATCGTTTTCTATGTCAAAGAAATTTTTTTGCTCCATCATTGGGTGAATTGTTTCTCCAAACTGCACTTTTTGTTGACCAACTCAAAAATATGCTGCACTTTATAAATTAAGTATTTTTACATAATTCTAGTTGGAAACAATAGCTCTATGGGTTACCTAACCATTGGCTTTGGTTTCACATAAATTCATGGTATATAACTCAAGTTATGGACAATTTTGTAAACTGCGACCGTATGAATCCGAGAAACTGACTAGGGTGTTACGGTGAGCATTTTAGTAAGCTGAAACATGCCGTCGGACTATTAATTTTTGATATGTGGTAGCTAAATGAGTATTCTATGTTCCCTAAAAATTTTATATTTTTCGGTTATCGTTTTCTATGTCAAACAAATTTTTGTTACTCCATGACCGGGTGAAAAAATTTTAGTAACACTACCCTTATTTTGAAAATTTTATTCACATGGTCATGGAGTAACAAAAAATTCTTTGACATAGAAAACGATCACCGAACAATACAAAATTTTCAGGGGACATAGAATACTCAGGTAGCTACCACATATCAAAAATTGGTAGTCCGACGGCATGTTTAGGCATACTAAAATACTCTTCGTAAAACCTCCTAGGCTGTTTTTCGAATTTATGCCGTCTGCGTGCCGGAATCGATATTATAAACCAATCAAAAAACTTTAAGTAGTGTAAATATCTTCTTAAACTTTTGTGGACCATGGTTTTGTGGTAGTTTTAGTGGATTCCCATGTTTTGGTTATACGTTAATGATGTGAACTTGAAAGGTTTTGCTAAACTTCATGTTTTTCTAAGATGCAGTTTCTGTTGTCCAACTAAAAAATTTACTGGACCTTATATATTAATTATTTTTACATAATTCCAGTTACAGACGATAGCCATATGGGTTACCTAACCATTGGCTTTGGTTTCACATAAATTCATGGTATATAACTCAAGTTATGGACAATTTTGTAAACTGCGACCATATGAATCCGAGAAACTGACTAGAGTGTTACGGTGAGCATTTTAGTAAGCTGAAACATGCCGTCGGACTATCAATTTTTGATATGTGGTAGCTAAATGAGTATTCTATGTTACCTAAAAATTTCATATTTTTCGGTTATCGTTTTCTATGTTAAACAAATTTTTGTTACTCCATGACCGAGTGAAAAAATTTTAGTAACACTACCCTTATTTTGAAAATTTTATTCACCTGGTCATGGAGTAACAAAAAATTCTTTGACATAGAAAACGATCACCGAAAAATACGAAATTTTCAAGGGACATAGAATACTCAAGTAGCTACCACATATCAAAAATTGGTAGTCCGACGGCATGTTTAGGCATACTAAAATACTCTCCTCAAAACCTCCTAGGCTGTTTTTCGGATTTATGCCGTCTGTGTGCCGAAATCGATATTACAAACCAATAAAAAATCTTTAAGTAGTGTAAATATCTTCTTAAACTTTTGTGGACCACGGTTTTGTGGTAGTTTTAGTGGATTCCCATGTTTTGGTTATACGTTAATGATGTGAACTTGAAAGGTTTTGCTAAACTTCATGTTTTTCTAAGATGCAGTTTCTGTTGTCCAACTAAAAAATTTACTGGACCTTATATATTAATTATTTTTACATAATTCCAGTTGCAGACGATAGCCCTATGGGTTACCTAACCATTGGCTTTGGTTTTACATAATTTCATGTTATATAACTCAATTTATGGACAATTTCGTAAACTGTGACAGCATGAATCTGAAAAACTAATTAGGATGTTTCGATTAGCATTTTAGTAAGTCGAAACATGCCGTCGGACTATCAAATTTTGATATGTGGTAGCTAAATGAGTATTCTATGTTACCTAAAAATTTCATATTTTTCGGTTATCGTTTTCTATGTCAAACAAATTTTTGTTACTCCATGACCGGGTGAAGAAATTTTAGTAACACTACCCTTATTTTGAAAATTTTATTCACCTGGTCATGGAGTAACAAAAAATTCTTTGACATAGAAAACGATCACCGAACAATACGAAATTTTCAGGGGACATAGAATACTCAGGTAGCTACCACATATCAAAAATTGGTAGTCCGACGGCATGTTTAGGCATACTAAAATACTCTCCGCAAAACCTCCTAGGCTGTTTTTCGGATTTATGCCGTCTGCGTGCCGGAATCGATATTATAAACCAATCAAAAAACTTTAAGTAGTGTAAATATCTTCTTAAACTTTTGTGGACCATGGTTTTGTGGTAGTTTTAGTGGATTCCCATGTTTTGGTTATACGTTAATGATGTGAACTTGAAAGGTTTTGCTAAACTTCATGTTTTTCTAAGATGCAGTTTCTGTTGTCCAATTAAAAAATTTACTGGACCTTATATATTAATTATTTTTACATAATTCCAGTTGCAGACGATAGCCCTATGGGTTACCTAACCATTGGCTTTGGTTTTACATAATTTCATGTTATATAACTCAATTTATGGACAATTTCGTAAACTGTGACAGCATGAATCTGAAAAACTAATTAGGATGTTTCGATTAGCATTTAGTAAGTCGAAACATGTCTTCGGACTATCAAATTTTGATATGTGGTAGCTAAATGAGTATTCTATGTTCCCTGAAAATTTCATATTTTTCGGTGATCGTTTTCTATGTCAAATGAATTTTTGTTAATCCATGACTAAGTGAAGTTTTGAAATTTTTTTATTTTTCCTTTTTCCCCACTTTGCTTCATAACTCGGCAAAGTTAAAAAAAAAAAAAAAAAAAAAAAAAAAAAAATTTTACTTTCTCGAGTAACTCGAGAAATACTAGAGAAAGTAAAAAAAAAAAAATATATATTATATATATATATATATATATATATATATATATATATATATATATATATATATATATATATATATAATTTCTCGAGTTACTCGAGAAAAAAATTAAAAAAAATTTTTTCTTTTTTTTAAATTTCTCGAGTTACTAGACAAAAAATAAAATTTTTTTTTTTTAAATTTCTCGAGTTATTCGACAAAAAAATAAATAAATAAATAAATTTTTTTTTTTTTTACATTTTGTCGTGTTCCTCGAATTTAAAATACACATATATATATATATATATATATATATATATATATCTATACTATAATATAAGTGTCTATGGCATGTTTACTATTCACCCTTCAACCAACGCGACGTCGTTTCATGTAGTATTAGTCTTAATTTTGTCCAAATCTCACCATTTTGTCTTAATCTTTTGACACTTTTTGTATATTAAATTAATATATATGGCCGCATTTTTTGACTTCTTCATCTTTTCTTTTCTTTTATTTGTTTTAATATACATATATTAGTGTCTTTTAGCCGCAATTATTGACTTCTTATATATTATAGTCAATATATATTCATTTTTTCCTTAATAAGTCATCAAATTTGGTGCTTTTTTATCTCCAGTTGCTATGGAGAACAAATGACGAAATACAATCGATTCTTAAAGGTTTTGCTAAATTTCATTTTCTCTAAACTGCAGTTTTTTTTTTGTCCAACATAAATATTTGCTGCACTTTATACATTAAGTATTTTTACATAATTCCAGTTGGAGACGATATCCCTATGGGTTACCTAACCATTGGATTTGGTTTCACATAATTTCATGTTGTATAACTCAAGGTATGGATATTTTTGTAAACTGCGACAGTATGAATCCGAGAAACTGACTTAGATGTTTTGGTGATCATTTTAGTATGCCGAAACATGCCGTCGGACTATAAAATTTTTATATGTGGTAGCTACATGGGTATTCTACGTTCCTTGAAAATTTCATATTGTTCGGTAATCGTTTTCTATGTCAAATAAATTTTTTTTACTCCATGACCTGGTGAATTGTTTCTCTAAATTGTCTTTCTGTTCACCAACTCAAAAATATGTTGTACCTTATATATTAAGTATTTTTACATAATTCTAGTTGGAGACGATAGCTCTATGGGTTACCTAACCATTGGCTTTGGTTTCACATGATTTCATGTTATATAACTCAAGTTATGGACAATTTCTTAAATTGCGATAGTATGAATCCGAGAAACTGCCTGTGATGTTTCGGTGAGCATTTGAGTGTGTCAAAACATGCCGTCGGATTATCAAATTTTTATATGTGTTAGCTACATGGGTATTCTACATTCCGTGAAAATTTTATATTGTTCGGTAACCGTTTTCTATGTCAAATAAATATTTTTTGCTCCATGACTGGGTGAATTGTTTCTCGAAACTGCATTTTCTGTTGACCAACTCAAAAATATCCTGCACCTTATATATTAAGTATTTTTACATAATTCCAGTGGGAGACGATAGCTCTATGGGTTACCTAACCATTGGCTTTGATTTCACATAATTTCATGGTATATAACTCAAGTTATGGAAAATTTTGTAAACTACGACCGTGTAAATCCGAGAAACTGCCTAGGGTGTTTCGGTGAGTATTTTAGTAAGCCGAAACATGCCGTCGGACTATCAAATTTTGATATGTGGTAGCTAAATGAGTATTCTATGTTCTCTGAAAATTTCATATTTTTCGGTTATCGTTTTCTATGTCAAACAAATTTTTGTTACTCCATGACCGGGTGAAGAAATTTTTGTAACAGTGCCCTTATTTTGAAATTTTTATTCACCTGGTCATGGAGTAACAAAAAATTTTTTGACAAAGAAAACGATCACCGAACAATACGAAATTTTTAAGGGACATAGAATACTCAGGTAGCTACCACATACCAAAAATTAGTAGTCCGACGGCATGTTTAGGTATACTAAAATACTTACCGCGAAACCTCCTAGGCTGTTTTTCGGATTTATGCCGTCGGCGTGCCGGATTCTCTATTATAAACCAATCAAAAAACTTTAAGTAGTGTAAATATCTTCTTAAAAATTTTTGGACCTTGGTTTTGTGGTAGTTTTAGTGGATTCCTATGTTTTGGTTACACGTTAATGATGTGAACTTGAAAGGTTTTGCTAAACTTCATGTTTTTCTAAGATACAGTTTCTGTTCTCCAACTCAAACATTTACTGCATCTTATATATTAAATATTTTTACATAATTCCAGTGGGAGACGATAGCACTATGGGTTACCTAACCATTGGCTTTGGTTTCACATAAATTCATGGTATAAAACTCAAGTTATGGACAATTTTGTAAACTGCGACCGTATGAATCCGAGAAACTGCCTAGGGTGTTACGGTGAGCATTTTAGTCAGCCGAAACATGCCTTCGGACTGTCAAATTTTGATATGTGGTAGCAACATGAGTATTCTATGTTCCCTGAAAATTTCATATTTTTCGGTGATCGTTTTCTATGTGAAATGAATTTTTGTTAATCCATGACTAAATGAAGTTTTGAAGTTTTTTTTTCCTACGTACGTGCAATAGAAAAGTGACTGTTTAAGATTTTTTTTTTTTTTTTTTGTAGGTGGACTTTTTCATGACAAATATAAAAAAAAAAAAAAAAAAAAAATTTCCCCACTTTGCCGAGTAGCCAAAGTGGGGGAAATTTTTTTTTTAATTTATCCCACTTTGTCGAGTTACTCGGCAAAGTGGGAAAATTAAAAACATTTTAATTTTCCCACTTTGCCGAGTAACTCGACAAAGTGGGAAACATTAAATTTTCTTTTTTTTTGTAATTTGCACTTTTAGTCCACATTCTTTTCATTTTATAACAAATTTACCCATAATCTTTTTTTTTTTTTTTTGACTTTGGCCATCCCCGACTTTTAAATTTCGTTTCAAATTTTATTTTGTCCACCTCTTTAAATAATAAAAAAAAAACAAATAACAACAAAATAAAATAAAAATGTATATGAAGTCCTACAACTTTTAAAAAGTAGCCCAATTTTATTTTGACATTTTTAAAAAAAAATATTTTTTTAAATTTCTCGAGTTATTCGACATTTTTTTTTTTACATTTTGTCGAGTTCCTCGAATTTAAAAATAAAAATAAAAAAATAAAAAAATAAATATATATATATATATATATATATATATATATATATATATATATATATATATATATATATATATATAAAGTTGTTGAGTTACTCGACAAAAAAATAAAAAAGAAATTTTTTTTTTTTAAATTTGTCGAGTTACTAGCCAAAAAAAATAAAAACATTTTTTTTAAAAAATTTTGTAGAGTCACTCGAATTTTTTAAAATATATATATATATATATATATATATATATAAATCTTGTCAAGTTACTCGAATTTAAAAAAACAAAAAAATTTTTTTTTTTTAAATTATGTCGAGTTACTCGAATTTTAAAAAAAAATTTTCAAAAATTTTTATCGAGTTACTCGAATTTTTAAAAAAAAAAAAATTTTTTTTTACAAATGTTGTCGAGTTACTCGAATTTAAAAAAAAAAATTATTATTTTTTAACTTTTGTCGAGTTACTCGAATTTTTAAAAAAATAAAAATATATATATTTTTTTTAACTTTTGTCGAGTTACTTGAATTTTTCAAAAAAAAAAAAAAATTTTTTTTTTAACTTTTGTCGAGTTACTCGAATTTAAAAAAAAAAAAATTTTTTTTTCTTAACTTGTGTCGAGTTAATCGAATTTAAAAAAAAAAGAAAATTTTAACTTTTGTCGAATTAATCAAAATAAATATATATATATATATATATATATATATATATATATATATATATATATATATATATATATATATATATATATTTTTTTTTTTACTTTTGACGAGTAACTCGAATTTAAAAAAAAAAAAATATTTAACTTTTTTCGATTTACTCGAATTTAAAAAAAAAACAAACAAAAAAAAAAGAAAATTTTAACTTTTGTCGAATTACTCAAATTTAAAAAAAAAAAAAAAATTTTACTTTTGTCGAGTAACTCGAATTTTTTAAAAAAAATATATATATATTTATTTTACTTTTGTCGAGTAACTCGAAATTATAAAAAAAAAAAAAAATTTTTTTTTTTTTTTTTTACTTTTGTCGAGTAACTCGAATTTATAAAAAAAAAAAAAATTTTTTTTTTTACTTTTGTCGAGTAACTCGAATTTTAAAAAAAAAAAAATTATTTTTTTTTTTACTTTTGTCGAGTAACTCGAATTTATAAAAAATTTTTTTTTTTTTTTTTACTTTTGTCGAGTAACTCGAATTTATTAAAAAAAAAAAAAAATTTTTTTTTTTTTTTTTACTTTTGTCAAGTAACTCGAATTTATAAAAAAAAAAAAAAAAAAAAAAAAATTTACTTTTGTTGTGTAACTCGAATTTATAAAAAAAAAAGAAAATTTTTTTTTTTTTTACTTTTGTCGAGTTACTCGACTTTTAAAAAAAAAAAAAAAAAAAAAAAAAATTTTGTCGAGTAACTCGACCAAAATTTTAAAAATTTTTTTTTTTTTTTTTTTTTTAAAATTCGAAAAAGTTTGTCGAGTTACTATTCAACTCGACAAACTTTTTCGAGATGAATAGTAACTCGAAAAAGTTACTGTTCATAGAAAAAAAAATTTTCTTTTTTTTTTAAAAAAAATTTGAAAAAGTTTGTCGAGTTACTATTCAACTCGACAAACTTTTTCGGGGTGAATAGTAACTCGAAAAAGTTACTGTTCATGAAATTTTTTTTTTTTTTTTAAACATTCGAAAAAGTTTGTCGAGTTACTATTCAACTCGACAAACTTTTTCGAGGTGAATAGTAACTCGAAAAAGTTATTGTTCATGAAAATTTTTTTTTTTTTTTTTTAAATTCGAAAAAGTTTGTCGAGTTACTATTCAACTCGACAAACTTTTACAATGTGAATAGTAACTCGAAAAAGTTACTGTTCATGAAATTTTTTTTTTTTTTTTTTTCTATGGTGAGCTTTTACATTTCTAATTTTTTTTTCAATGAAAAAAATCAACAACATATTTTATTTTTTATAACTATTAATTATAACATTCTTACCAATAATGTTACTAATATTTTTTTATACTAATTGCTAAAATAAAATAAAATAAGATATATTGTATTAATTGATTATGATATATATTGTATTTTACTATATTATAATAAATGAAACATTAAATAAAATTTTGTATATGCTTTATTTATCAAGTTACTTGACAAATCCAAATTTAAGATTCACGAGTTTCTTGAAAAATAACAGCACTAAATAAGAATAAAAAATTATTTAAATGTATGACATCATTTAAATAAAAAAGGGAAACAAAATAAGGAAAATTTTAAATTTCGTTCGTTCATCGAGTAACTCCGGCAACTCGATTTTCAGTTTGTCGAGCTACTTGAGCTATTGAATAGATTGATTTCGTATCACATTTTTAATCGAGTAACTCGACAAACTTTATTTTGGGTTTATCGAGTTACTCGAGTAACTTCAACAATGCATATTGTTCATTTTTTAGTTTAGTTTTTTTATTTAAATTATGTACTACACTTAAATTTTTTTATTTTTTAGTTTTTTCATGTTATTTTTAAACCAACTCATGAATCTCAAATTTGGATTTGTTAAGTTACTAGATAAATTAGTCATAATAAAAGAATATATAATATATTGTATTAATTGATTATGATATATATTAAATTTATATGATATATATTTTATTTTGATATCTCCTAATAAATAATCAATTAAATACAAATATGTATGCCCTTCATTTATCAAATAAGTTAACAAATCCAAATTTCATGTCAACACGTTCCTCGAATAATAATATTACAACATTCAAATTAAACAAAATAGTGAATGTATTAAATAATTTCATTAAAAAAAGATTACAAAAATGAAAATTATGCATTTTATTATTGGCTTGAGTAACTCGGGAAACTCGATTTTAACTTTGTCGAGTTATGCTCTACAATGAATAATCAGTTCTTTTATATCAATAATATTTCATATTCTATAACTTAATATAATACGTTATAATAAAATAGCTATTATAAAATAAAATAAAATCTAAATCATAAAACAAAACAATCTTTTACAATTTATTACTTAAGCAACTCGACAAATTGAAAATAAATTTTGTCGAGTTACTCTATAACCTACATGCTAAATACATATATTTTATATTATAGAAATTTTCTGTTTACAATAAAGAGAAACATAAAATATAATATCCTGCACCTTATATATTAAGTATTTTTACATAATTCCAGTGGGAGACGATAGCACTATGGGTTACCTAACCATTGGCTTTGGTTTCACATAAATTCATGGTATAAAACTCAAGTTATGGACAATTTTGTAAACTGTGACCGTATGAATCCGAGAAACTGCCTAGGGTGTTACGGTGAGCATTTTAGTCAGCCGAAACATGCCGTCGGACTATCAATTTTTGATATGTGGTAGCTAAATGAGTATTCTATGTTTCCTGAAAATTTCATATTTTTCGGTTATCGTTTTCTATGTCAAACAAATTTTTGTTACTCCATGACCGGGTGAAGAAATTTTTGTAACACTGCCCTTATTTTGAAAATTTTATTCACCTGGTCATGCAGTAACAAAAAATTCTTTGACATAGAAAACGATCACCGAACAATACGAAATTTTCAGGGGACATAGAATACTCAAGTAGCTACCACATATCAAAAATTGGTAGTCCGACGGCATGTTTAGGTATACTAAAATACTCATCGCGAAACCTCCTAGACAGTTTTTTGGATTTATGCCGTCGGCGTGCCGGAATCGATATTATAAACCAATCAATAAACTTTAAGTAGTATAAATATCTTTTTTAAACTTTTGTGAACCTTTGTTTTGTGGCAGTTTTAGTGGATACCCATGTTAACTCGACAAAGTGGGAAACATTAATTTTTTTTTTTTTTTTTTTTTTTTGTAATTTGTACTTTTAGTCCACATTCTTTTCATTTTATAACAAATTTACCCATAAATTTTTTTTTTTTTGCTTTGGCCATCCCCAACTTTTAAATTTCGTTACAAATTTTATTTTGTCCACCTCTTTAAATAATAAAAAAAAAAATAAATAACAACAAAATAAAATAAAAATGTATATGAAGTCCTACAACTTTTAAAAAGTAGCACAATTTTATTTTGACATTTTTTTAAATTTGTCGAGTTATTCAACAAAAAAATAAATTTTTTTTTTTTTTTTTACATTTTGTCGAGTTCCTCGAATTTAATATATATATATATATATATATATATATATATATATAGACAAAAAAATAAAAATAAAAATAAAAATAATTTTTTAAAATTTTGTCGAGTTACTCGATTTTAAAAAAAAAAAAAATTTTTTTTAAATTTGTCGAGTTACTAGCCAAAAAAAAAATAAAAACATTTTTTTTTAAAATTTTGTAGAGTTACTCGAATTTTTGTAAAAAAAAATATTTTTAAATCTTGTGAAGTTACTCGAATTTAAAAAAACAAAAAAACTTTTTTTTTTAAATTATGTCGAGTTACTCGAATTTAAAAAAAAAAAATTTAAAAATTTTTATCGAGTTACTCGAATTTAAAAAAAAAAAAATTTTTTTTAAAATATTGTCGAGTTACTCGAATTTTAAAAATAAATTTATATTTTGTCGAGTTACTCGAATTTAAAAAATAAAATTTTTTTTTTAAAATTTTGTCGAGTTACTCGAATTTAAACAAAAAAAAAAATTTTTTTTTTAAACTTTTGTCGAGTTACTCGAATTTTTTAAATATATATATATATATATATATATATATATATATATATATATATATATATATATATTTTTTTTTTTTTTTTTTAACTTTTGTCGAATTACTCGAATTTAAAAAAAAAAAAAAAAAAAAATTTAAACTTTTGTCGAGTTACTTGAATTTTTAAAAATAAAAAAAAAATTTTTTTTTCTTAACTTGTGTCGAGTTATTCGAATTTTAAAAAAAAAAAAAAAATTTTTTTTTTTGTCGAGTTACTCGAATTTAAAAAAAAAAAAAAAAATTTACTTTTGTCGAGTTACTCGAATTTTAAAAAAAAAAAAAAAATTTTTTTATTTTTGTCGAGTTACTCGACAAAAATAAATTTTTTTTTTTTTTTTTTTTTAAATTCGAAAAAGTTTGTCGAGTTACTATTCAACTCGACAAACTTTTTCGAGATGAATAGTAACTCGAAAAAGTTACTGTTTATGAAACTTTTTTTTTTTTTTTAAATTCGAAAAAGTTTGTCGAGTTACTATTCAACTCGACAAACTTTTTCGAGGTGAATAGTAACTCGAAAAAGTTATTGTTCATGAAAAAAAAAAAATTTTTCTTTTAAATTCGAAAAAGTTTGTCGAGTTACTATTCAACTCGACAAACTTTTTCGAGGTGAATAGTAACTCGAAAAAGTTACTGTTTATGAATTTTTCTTTTTTTATTTTTTTATTTTTTTATGTTGAGTTTTTACATTTCTAATTTTTTTTTCAATGAAAAAAATCAACAACATATTTTATTTTTTATAACTATTAATTATAACATTCTTACTAATAATGTTACTAATATTTTTTTATACTAATTGCTAAAATAAAATAAAATAAAATATATTGTATTAATTGTTTATGATATATATTAAATTTATATGATATATATTCTATTTTACTATATTCTAATAAATGAAACATTAAATAAAATTTTGTATATGCTTTATTTATCAAGTTATTCGACAAATCCAAATTTAAAACTTACAAGTTTCTTGAAAAATAACACCACTAAATAAGAAAAAAATTATTTAAATGTATGACATCATTTAAATAAAAAAGGGAAACAAAATAGTGAAAATTTTAAATTTCTTTCGTTCGTCGAGTAACTCCGACAACTCGATTGTCAATTTGTCGAGCTACTTGAACTATTAAATAGATTGATTTCGTATCACATTTTTAATCGAGTAACTCGACAAACTTGATTTTGGGTTTATCGAGTTACTCGAGTAATTTCAACAATGCATATTGTTCATTTTTTAGTTTACTTTTTTTATTTAAATTATGTACTACACTTAAATTTTTTTAAAAAAAAATTAAGAAAGATCAAAATGGTCCCATTTTGATTATTGGCTCGACAAACACACATCCAAATAAAAAAATAATAACAAAAAAAATTAAATGCTCGACATTTTTTGTTAAAAATACATAAATATAATTTCTTCAAAAAGGTGCAATAGCTCCATCATTCTAACTGATTAACATCCCCAATACATTTAGTTAAATATTGTCAACGCTTGACAATTTCATTCCGAATCAATTTTTTGGCATTTTCCTAGGATTCTTTCGACAAATATGAAAGCAGCTAAAATATCAAAATGTAAATGAGAATACCTAATAGCCAACTTAGAAACACATGGTTATTATTTACTTTTTTACCATGGACCGTGGTAAAAAAATGGAAAAAAAAAAAAAGATTAAGAAAATAATAATAAACTACTGATAGTTGATGGCAAAAAACTAAACAAAATCATAAGCCACTAACCTTGTCCACCACCAGTGAGCTTGACTTGGACGCCCTTGTCAACAAATTGTGCCTGATCCAAAGACACTTTTATCAATTGTAATAACTAAAACCTAAACGCCTAGCTTGACAGAACTGATAGATTGAATTATGCAAATTAAGTAATCCAAATCTTTATCTAATGAAGGAGAAACCAGAACAAGACTGGCATGAAATCCAGGTAGTGGATTGCGTGATAATTGTTGCCGCTGAACAGTGTATGCATGGCACGCCCGGAAGATTCAGGTAAAACCAGGGATAGTAAGGCAACATAGGATTTGGCGGTGGAGGGATGGGACTGTTGCCCGCGGATCCTGGTGGAGGGATAGGATTGTTTCCGGCTAAGAATGGAGGGTTAATATTTGCTGGAGGGGAAAGGGTATAAGGTGATGGTTGTCGAGCTTCTCGACAACCCAGCTCGACAAGGAATTACGCTGATCATTCCGTTGAATAATTATCTTTTCCAGATTGGTCATTGCTCCCTCCACGATTATCACCTGTTTTAGAGGTTCCAACTTGTCAAGATCTAACTTCTTAAGCCTATGAAACTTCCCTGCCTTGAAACGCAGTTCTTCACCAACTACCAAAACCAGAGTAAATATGGCTCCTCAGTGCAATTAATTTTCCTATTTTACCTGCAAACCATGTACAAGAAAGGAATGGTGGGTAGAGACAGACAAGAAGTTTCAGGCATGGACTCGGACTGCCGGTCCCCCTGTGGTCATGAACCCTATCAGCCGCCAAAACTTCATTGTCAAGTCCAGCCTTGATCAATGAAGTAGTACTACCTCCTAGGTCCAATGAAGTAAGAACTTATTTGTTTTATTCATTGAAAGCATGGATGGAACTGAAGAATGAATCTCTTGTAGAATTTCTATTTTGTTTACTGTTGTTTACGTTGAATATGAATTCATAATAAGTGTTGTATGCTTGGCATACTTGTGGAATATTTCTCATCTTTCGCAAATTTGTGCTCTCTATTTTTGTTTGATGGATTAGAAAAACGCATTAGTTGTTTGAATGAGATATAGGAAGTTTGTCAGAGAGTTCATAATCAAGAGAGTGTAAGACACTCAGTGTCCTATTGATATAGAGCGTAAATGTTTTGATTTTTTAAATGCTTCATTTTGCTGATGCTTCCTTTTGCTGTCACTGTTCTCAGTTTGCAGGCATATGATGTTAATGACTCTTGGAAACTAAAAGCCATTTTCTGACTATATACTGACATAAAGTATGTCTAATATCGATTATGAAAAATAAAATGTCTGATTGAAAACTGGTGAATTTTTGTGCTAATGAAGCTGGAAATATACGTAATTACTTCATAGGGACCCATATATCATATTAAGACTAGAGTATTTTCTGTTTGGCATGAAATACATCTAGACCTTATTTGATCATTGTTGCTCGGAAAATGACTTGTCATCTGAACTTGGATTCATCAGAATGGTGCTTCATTTGGTATCTATGGAATATAATGCTAGGAATTTCATGTAGTTGTTGAAAATATTTATTTCATCCAAAATTTGATCTTTTCTTTTGTTCTTCTTTCCTCTCGTGGCGACTTGGATATGATTAAGCTTCTCATATAACCTGTTCTCGGGAAATGATATCTGTTATTAGATTAAGTAGCTGAAAAGTACATATCTGCACTTGTGTACGTGAGCCTCCAAATTGTTTTTGCCAAGCTTTTGAATAACCAATCTGCCCTATAGCATAATAAGTTTCACCTCTTGTTCAATTGCTAAGGACATACTAAAATATGTAAAGGCAAGATGTGTTATTTAAATTGAACAAGAGGGGGGCTGCCTCATTGAAAAACTTGAGACACATGCCTTTGAATGATGATGAACTTATTCTGTTAGTTAGTGGAATATGGAAAATGACCATAATTCATCCTGATGAAGAACTTCCATGTCTTGAATATACCAATCTGTCATAAGGCTGCGTTTGCCTTTCAGGTGGTCTCAAGTGCACATGTAGTCCAGCCCGTGCTACATTGCGTCAGTTTGGGAGTAGTCATTTCTGATTTAAACTGTGGAAACTTATTGATCAGTAAACTAGCGCAATCTGATATAGTAGAAGTAGTAGAAGTCACTATAAACCATTAAATCAAATTAACCCCCGTTCAAAATAAAAAAAAAAAGAAGAGAAAAGGAAAGGAAAGGGGAAAAACTAATAGAAAGACAAATTATTGATTGATAGGCCAGTGCAATCTGATATAGTAGTAGTAAAAGTCACGGAAAACCATTAAATCAAATTAACCCCCCTTTCGAAAAGAAAAAGATGAGAAAAGGAAAGGAAACAGGGAAAAAAAAAAACAACTAACAGAGAGACAAAGTTCGAGACAAGTACTTGGTGAAAATACTATCTTTACAGTTGGATCTAGGGATGGTGCTTTACAGAACATGACATGTGATGGAAGTATATCTTCATAATTATTTCTGAATAGTACAAAAAGTAGATAGTGTTCCATTTATTTTTATTGCCCTTAATATTTAAGTATGAAATTGCTATTGACAATTTCAGACGCTTAACTACAGTATGATCCTATTTATCATTATGAAGTGCAGATACAGATTTGGGTATGATAAATATAGATGACACTCATAGTATTTTCTTTTTTAAACTTTACAAGGTCAGATACATAGGAATATATCATACAAGTACAATTAAGTGTGAATGTGATACGACAATTTTTAGCAATCTTGTTCCTTATTTTAGCATAAAATTAATAAATTCATTACTAACACAAATCTAGATGAAGACACATCAAAGAAAGGGAGGAGAAAAGAAATGAGATAGGCGAAGCTATAGCCTTAAGTATTTAGGTTTGCTTAATCTTAAGGAATGATGATTTAAAGAGGATGTCATGTATAAGTTAACAATAGTTAACCGGACCAAGTTACTGCTACAATGGTTTTGCAAATAGGTGATTGTTTGATAGTGAGGCCAAGAAAACCATAGCAAAATATTGAAAAAATTCTTAATCAACCAAAGAAATTTGTTGAGTATTGTACAAATTATTTGAGTACCAAATAATAAATATTCATCAAAATTATTTGAATTTCTTATCTATATTGACACAGTAAAGGAGCTTTATTAGGCAATGAATACCTATTGGAAATCATGTGGTAATGAGATAGTTGATATTGATTTGGTTTGATTAAATTTTGGAAAGAGACTTGATACGTAACATATCATAGAGATATGTCTAATAATTAATCCTAAATATCACAGTAAAGGAACCTCAACTCTCGTATTGTAGCACAAGTCTAATGAGTAAAGTACTTCATTTTGGGATATGCTAGCACTACGAGAACATTTCATTAAAAGGAAAGTGTATCGCCGGGGTAAGAGTAAGCATAATACTCTTAATAGACTGGTAACAATATTGCTGGGTTGCTACAGGTTTGGAGATTGGGTAAGCATTTCAAATTTATTCTAATTTCTACTGTAAATATATAACTTAGGATGTATTTTTTCTATGTGATTTTACAATTTTTTTATCGTATGTGTAGAGTAAAAAATGTCAAAATCAAATTGGATTACTTTTTCAAAGTTGTAAGACTTCATTTACATTTTTATTATATTTTGTTGTTATTAGTTTTTTTATTTTGTTTATTTAAAAAGGAGGACAAAATAAAATTTGCAACAAAATTCAAAGGTCGGAGATGGTCAATATTAAAAAAAAAGTTAGGGGTAAATTTGTTATAAAATGAAAGGGTTGTGGACCAAAAGTGCAAATTACTAATAAAAAAAATATATATATTCAAACACTTTACCAAAAGTGGAAAAAAGAAAATAAAATTTACCCATAAATTTTTTTTTAGCATTGGCCATCCCCAACCTTTGAATTTTGTTGCAAATTTTATTTTGTCCTCCTCTTTAAATAAACATGATAAAAAATAATAACAACAAAATAAAATAAAATTGTAAATATTTTATTTTTACTAGACAACATTATTTTTTATTTTTTCGAAATATGCTTTTTATGTTTGAATTTTTTTTATCTTTTTTTGGGTTTTGTCGCGTTACTCGACTAAATTTTTTTTTTTAATAAGATTAATGTTTAATAACATTTTGTCGAGTTACTTAACAAAGTCCAATTTGACAATTTTTTAACATTTTTTTTCGAGTTACTCGATAAAGAGGAAAAAAAATAATTTTTTGGATTTTTTGGTAGAAAAATTTTTTTTACTTTTTTTGGTCAAGCAACTCGACAAAGGGGAAAATATTTTTTTAATTTTTTTGCTTTTTTTTTGTCGAGTACCTCGACAAAGGTAAAAAAAAAAAAAAAAATTCCTTTTTTGGGCTTTGTCGAGTTAATCGACAAAGCTCAATTTTTTCATTTTTCCAATTTTTTTTTTTATTTTTTGTTTTGTCGAGTTTTTCCATTTTTTTTTTTCCTTCCTATTTTGGACTTTGTCGAGTAACTCGACAAAGTCTAATTTCAAATTGGAATTTTTTTTCTTTTGTAATTTGCGCTTTTAGTCCCAATTTTTAAATTTTTAACTAATTTACCCATAATTTTTATTTTTATGCCATTGTCCATCCCTAACATTTAAATTTTATTGAAAGTCCAATTTGACCAATTTTTTTTTTCCTTTTTTGTGGGGTTTTTTTTTTTTGAGTTCAGAAATTTTTTTCCTTTCTTTTTTTTGGGTTTTTGGCAAGTTAATCGACAAATTTTTTATTTTTTATAACAAAATTAATGTATTTGGTTTGTTAAGTTATTCAACAATAATTTATTAAAAAATAATTTGGTCGAGTTATTCTACATCAATTTTTGACACTGTTTTTTTAAATTAGATTAATCATTTTAGCCGCAATTTTTTCATTTTTGTCGAGTTTCTTCAATATTTTTTTCTCTTTTTTTGGGCTTTGACGAGTAACTCGGCAAAGTCATTTCAAATTTTTTTTTTTTTTTTTTTTTTTTTTGTGACTTTGCCGTGTAACTCAGCAAAGTCCATTCAAAAATTTTTTTTTTTTTTTGACTTTGTCAACTCTAACAAGATGGAAGTAGTATCTAAGACTACCAAATTATTTTCTTGCTTTAGCATTTTAGGATCGGTTTTTATGTTACCCAATTTTCTTAGCTCTCTATAATCTAAGAAAATTTAGTGTTTTTATGGAGAAGTAGGTTAAGTCCCAATATAAGAGCTTGTTTAGCTAAACTTAAATTATAATTTAAGATGATCAAACTGGTCAAGCACATTTATAACAACTTAAAAAATAATTTGAGCACTGCCAAACATTCTAATCAATTTTTAATTTATAGCATTATTAGTAAGAATGTTATAATTAAAAGTTATAAAAAATAAAATATATTGTTGATTTTTTTCATAGAAAAAAAAATTAGAAATGGAAAAGCTCACCTTTAAAAAAAAAAAAAAAAATTTTGCGTGAACAGATTTTCATTCAATTTTTTACTAATCTTATTTTTTATTTTTTATTTGATGTTATAAGCAAATTATACACAATTCTTTAATAATTGGCAATTAACAACACAATTGTGTACTAATGACTCAACTCAAAATCTCCAACATTTTCAAAACTCAAAAGTCAAATATTAAATAATTGTGTACAAGTTGTTTATAACATAAAAAAAAACAAAAAATTTATTGGTCAAAAATTGAATGAAAATGTTTGTGCTCGACAAGCACAAAAAAAGAAGAAAAAAATTCCTTGTGTTTGTGCTTGACAAGCACAAAAAAATAAATCTTGTTAAAATGGGCTATACAATTTGCTTGGTGAAAAATTAAATGAATCTTTTTATGTTGTCGAGTAACTCGACAATAAAACAAAAAAAATCAAAATCAAAATGTTGTCGAGTTACTCAACAATATAAAAAAATATTCAAATTTAAAATGTTGTCGAATTACTTGACAACATTATTTTAAAAAAAAATAAATTCAAAAGCAATTATATCAAGTTACTCGAAAGCAATGTTGTCGAGTTACTGTCGAGTAACTCGAAAGCATTGTTAAAAAAAAAAAGCCCAAGTCTCACAACATTAAAAAATAAAAAATAAATTCAAAAGCAATGTTGTTGAGTTACTTGACAGTAACTCGACAACATTATAAAAAAAGGAAGCAAAGAAATCCAAGCTAAGAAATGGGATTCAACATTAATAATCTCACAGTTTGAACTTTATAATATACCGGATCTGGAGGAACAGGAAAATGTGGTAAGAAAAAGAAAGAGAGAAAGTCAGCCATTCAAAGATGAGAAATATATGCGTGTGAGAAGCAAAGAGAGTGAGACACCGCCATGGCTAAAAAGCCCAGTAACATATGCAAGAGAAAGAGAGAACGCCGTTAATCTCCCTCCTTGCAAAGCCATCAAGGTTCGCCCCGCCAAGATAAGGGTCCGCTTCCCCAAGCCCAACCCAACTCAAAGAAAATAATCCTCAGCCTAACATAGTATTAGCAGCAGCAAAAATTTCCATGAATGAAACTTTGCTAGAAGTTCATTGATTTCTCTTAAAGTTAAGAGACCGCGGATGAAACATACTCTTTCTCCAATTATATACGCAGACAAAGTAACGTACAGAGAATTGATAATAGTCTATTATACTAAATAATACATTAAAATTATTTTGTTTTTTTCTGTCTCCGTCAATTAACTAGACCAAATCCTTGCCTAATATTTAAAATTTCCCATTCTATAGCTCGACAAACGTTTTCCACATAGATAGTCTTTTATTGTTAAAGGAAAATGTTAGTTTTTTTTTTTTTTTTTTTTATTTTTTTTTATTTTTTATGGTGAGCTTTTACATTTCTAATTTTTTTATAAATTAAAATTTGATTAGAGTAGGTGTAAACAACAATTAATTATATTATGACCCTCTTTCTCTGTATATTTTTTCACTTTTTAATATTTAAAATTATTCACAAGGAAAAAATGAGGATTTTTGTACAACTTTGAGAGTTCATGCGTGCATATCTAAGATAATTCACTGCAAATGCTAAGAGTTGTATTATTTTTTGTCGCTGCTTTTGGAGAACTGATTATTAAGCTTATTAGATTATTAAACAAAGAGTTAGAATTTTTTAACTTAGCAAATGCATAAGACAATTAGAAATAAAATCCCACCATTGGAACAACATAACTTTACAAAAATTAAATCAAATTTTTTTTTTTTTTTTGTTTCTCGAGTAACTCGAGAAAGTCATTTAGGAAATTTTTTTTTTTTTTTTAAATACTATCTTTGCCAAGTTATAAGGCAAATTGGGGAAAAAGGTAAAAAAAAAATTTCCAAAATTTCACTTAGTCATGGAAACAATTCATTTGACATATAAAACGATCACCGAAAAATATGAAATTTTCAGGGAACATAGAATACTCATGTAGCTACCACATATCAAAATTTGATACTCCGACGGCATGTTCGGCTTACTAAAATGCTTACCGAAACATCCTACTGGAATAGGGAGGAAAAAAAAAAAGAAAAAGTCGACAAAAAAAATTAAATAAAATAATTGGGCCTTGTCGGGAAATTTTTTTTTTTTTTTTTAACCTTTGTCGAATTACTCGACCAAAAAATAAAAAAATTAATTTTTTTTCCCTTAGTTGAGTTATTCGACCAAAAAAATTATATTTTTTTTTCCTTTTATCGAGTAATTCGACACAAAAAAAAAGTTAAAAAATTGTCAAATTGGATTTAAGACTTAAAATTAAAAAATTTATATAAAAGTCAATAAATGCGGGCATTGCCCATCCAACTATCACTAATTTGTCCTACAAATTTGCATTAAATTTTTATAAAATCAGCTTTTGTTAACTTTATCGCTATTATAAATCAATCAAAAAACTTTAAGTAGTGTAAATATCTTCTTAAACTTTTGAGTGACACTTTCTCTAATTATTTTTATTTATCATCAGAAAAAAATACAAACAAGTAAAGAAATTTTAGTAACACTGCTCTTATTTTGACCAAGGTTTTGTTGTTAATGGTGTAATTAATTTTTCTTTTAGTGATTTACGTGTGGGGTATGTGATTAATGTGTAAGTCTTCGAGTAAACCCAATGTAACAATTCAAAGAATTATTAACATTTTCATAATCCTCTATTTCATATATGAAAAGGAATCAAAAAATCAAGAAATATGCCATTATTCTACAATTTTTATATCAAGTGTACCCAAGAAAAAAATATCAATATATTTTAAATAAATGGCCGAAAATTAGACAAAACATTTGAAGAAATTTTGACCTTTCTTTATTATTTGTTAATTATTTATTTTTTTGGTGTGTATGAGCAAATTGTACACAATTCGCTCTAAATTTGTTACATTTTTCAAATTTGTTTAAAAATTTTAATTTCATATTTTTTTTTGGTCATTTCAATTACATTTAAAACCTAAAATTTTTTCCAATATTTGTCACTTACGTGCAACGCACAGCTTTAAAACTAGTATATATATATATTTTTTAAATTTGTGGAGTTACTCGACAAAAAATGAAATTTTTTTTTTAAAATTTTGTCGAGTTACTCGATTTAAAAAAAAAAATTTTTTTTTTTTAAATTTGTCGAGTTACTAGCCAAAAAAAAATAAAATTTTTTTTTTTAAAATTTTGTCGAGTTACTCGAATTTAAAAAAAAAAAAAATTTTTTTTAAAATCTTGTCGCGTTACTCGAATTTAAAAAAAAATTTTAAAAAAATTTTATCGAGTTACTCGAATTTTTTAAAAAAAAAAAAATTTTAAAAATTTTGTCGAGTTACTCGAATTTAAAAAAAAAAATTTAAAAATTTGTCGAGTTACTCGACAAAAAAATAAAAAATTTTTTTTTTTTAAATTTTGTCGAGTTACTCGAACTTAAAAAAAAAAAAAAAAAAATTTGAGTTACTCGAAAAAGTTACTGTTCATGAGGAATTTTTTTTTTTTTTTTTTTTTAAATTCAAAAAAGTTTGTCGAGTTACTATTCAACTCGACAAACTTTTTCGAGGTGAATAGTAACTCGAAAAAGTTACTGTTCATGAAATTTTTTTTTTTTAAAATTCGAAAAAGTTTGTCGAGTTACTATTCAACTCGACAAACTTTTTCGAGGTGAATAGTAACTCGAAAAAGTTACTGTTCATGAAAAAAAAAATTTTTAAATTCGAAAAAGTTTGTCGAGTTACTATTCAACTCAACAAACTTTTTCGAGGTGAATAGTAACTCCAAAAAGTTACTGTTCATGAAATTTTTTATTTTTATTTTTTTTATTTTTTATGGTGAGCTTTTATATTTCTAATTTTTTTTTTCAATGAAAAAAATCAACAACATATTTTATTTTTTATAACTTTTAATTATAACATTCTTACTAATAATGTTATAAATTAAAATTTGATTAGAGTAGGTGTAAACAAAATTAATTATATTATGACCCTCTTTCTCTGTATATTTTTTCACATTTTATTTAATATTCGATAATTTCGGAAGAATGTTAATTTATAGAAAATTGGAGATTTACTTTAAAATGGCAAAAACAATTCAAGGTAAACTTTATTCTTGGATTGACTTCTCTTACAAATGTGTAGCATTGTCAAATTGTGTGCCTTTTTATACGATGTTCAATGAATATGTTTATTCCAATATATGTATCTATCAATTACTACATTCATCTACTTAAATAATTCATGTAGCGAGTTTATTAAATAACTTAATTTTATGTGAACGTTACATGGCTTATTATAGAATTTTCAATGAACACATTTATCTTGATACATGTATCTTAGTATCTATCAATTACAACATTTATCTCTTTAAATAATTCATGTATGTAGCGAGTACACGAAATTTTAATTTTATGTGTCTAATTATTAAAATATATAAATGGTCACTAATTATTTAAAATGAAACATTCCACATACAAAAAAAAAAAAAAAAATGTGAACAGTACATTTTTCGAGTTACTAATTGACTCGAAAAAGTTTATCGAGTTACTATTCTACTCGACAAACTTTTTCGAGATGAATAGTAACTTTTCATGCAATTTTTTTTTTTTTTTTTTTTTTTTTTTTATTTTTATGGTGAACTTTTACATTTCTAATTTTTTTTTTTCAATGAAAAAAATCAACAACATATTTTATTTTTTTATAACTTTTAATTATAACATTCTTACTAATAATGTTATAAATTAAAATTTGATTAGAGTAGGTGTAAACAAAAATTAGAATTTTATGCAACTTTAAATTCATGTATATGATCATATTTTAAAAATGCTACGGTATTTTATCTTTGCGAGAGGAGGCGTAAGAAGATTTATGTGGGTTCCAGTTCTTGTTCAGTTGCCATTTATGTGAGATTTATTGTTTTTATCATTTGTTTTTTATGTTAGATATGCATATCCTAGGGCCTTTAATGATGATTATCTTATTTTGTGAAATTTGAAACCAGATCCATTAGGAGGTTTTGCATTCTAATCTCTTTTCAAGTCGGTCGTGATTGAATTTTTCTGGCTAGAAATTTTGATCGACTCCCATGATTTTGACAACTACACGTGCAACATCATTTTGGTTGAAACCATGAACATAGATAATGAAAGGCATTTGTAAGTGAGAAGCCTTCTTCCTTTTCTCATGGATAACAGGAAGCTCTATATAGCATCTCTCTTAGATTCATTTTCTAATGTTATGTAGATAAATATCTTATTATGTGATTTCCAAGTTTGGGCAGCCTATCAAAGTGAACTGGGTATATGACAGTGGTCAGAAAGAGGGCACATCAAGTAGGTCCATGATAATGTCTTCTTTGTGTACCTAATATGTAGTTCTTTCCTACTTGATTATCATACTTGATACTTCACATTTTGTGTTCGTTCTTTGAAAATGTATTTTAAGATGTGATTCTTTGTTTAATAATCTAATCAGCTTAATAATCAGTAGATACTCTCTGATAAATACTTACAGATTGAACTTTCCAATATTTTGATATGGTTGTCATTAATGCAAAGGTAATACAGAATCGAAGCTGGAAGCAAGAGAAATATTTGTCATACATACTAATATTTTGTGCTAATTTGATCTTTGAAGCATGTTAACTCACTTTTTTTTTTTATTTTCTATTTATGTAATGTATCCATTAGTATCCTCGGATTTCAAGTATTAGCTTTTATGTTTTCTGCTTGGATTTTGCTTGTTCTATATAACCAACTGTTTTTATGTGATATGGTATGTAGAAAAGTTTCCATGAACAATTCTCTTATATAAACCATTCCGTATGCACTATTTTTGTTACAGAACCTCCTCAAATTTTTCATTGTTACGATTTTTTTGTCAACTGTTAAACACGTTAATGTTATTTGGTTCGTCTTTTGAGCATACTGGTTATGGTACATACAACACTGTGTTCCAAGCGCGTGACTTAGAAAGTGGAAAAATAGTTGCTTTGAAGAAGGTACGATTTGACAATTTTGAGCTAGAGAGTGTTTGTTTCATGGCTCAAGAAATAATGATTCTTCGCCGGCTTGACCATCCAAATATTAATAAAGTTGGAGGGATTAATTACTTCCCAATTATCATGCAGCATATATCTAGTGTTTTGAGAACATGATATCTCAGAGCTATTATCTTGCCCAGACATAAACTTCAGTGAAGCACAGGTTTAGATATTTATGTGGAATGATATATTTTTCTCTCTGTGAGCACATTGGATTAGAACAATCTAATTTTGATTACAATGGTGATTTGGACCTTAGATGACACTAGATCAGAAAATTGAATATCTTGTAATATTTGGAAGCATGTTAGATTTTAATATTTAAAATTATTCACAAGGAAAAAGAGAGGATTTTTGTGCAGCTTTGAGAGTTCATGCGTGCATATCTAAGATGATTCACTGAAAATGCTAAAAGTTGTATTATTTTTTGTCGATGCGACTGGAGAACTGATTATTAAGCTTGTTAGATTATTAAACAAAGAGTTAGAATTTTTTAACTTAGTAAAGGCATGAGACAATTAGAAATAAAATCTCACCATTGGAACAACATAACTTTACAAAAATTAATGAGTTCATTATTTGACAAGTACAAAAGAATATTTAAATTCTATCAAAATTATATTAACACAATCGCTTTTAATTAGTAGATTATCACGGACAACTTACGTGCATAGCACGTACATATAACTAGTGTATATATATATAGAAATGTATGTATCTATAGGCTAAACATTTTGAACTAATCTTTGTTTTTTTCCTTCCGATGCAGAGAAGAAAATGGCGAAATCAAGAACCACACTGCCCATAATCAGTCCTACAAATCCCACAGGAACAGCATCAAGAAGCTCAAACGCCACCATCACATATCCACCAAAGGGGTTCGTTTTCATTCACCTGATTTCCTGGATGTGTGTGGATTTCAAATTTGTGATTTTATTCCCTGATTTTGAGTGTGAAATGTTATACAGATGGACCCAACGTTTTTGAGGAATTAGAGGTAGGCCAGGAAACACAATAAGAAGGGTTGTGAATCTGCTAGCGAGGATAAGTACACTTAAAAAGTTACAAATGTGACCATAACTCATTTTCTGATAATATTAGGCAAATGAGATATTTGGATTTTGAATATATTATTTATAGTGGTTAGCTTTTCACCGTATTATAGAACCCCTTTTATCTAAATCACATAAAATCTTGTTGAATGTTAAGTTAATTTCTTTTGGAAAGTTATTTTGTGGAAGTTGAAGTTATTTTGTAGAAAATGAAGTTATTTTGTGCTTTTTAAAAGTATGAGACTTTATTTGTAATTTTTTTTGTTTTTAACTTTTTTTTATTTTTGTTTATTTAAGGGGAGGGCAAATTCATCAGAACATGTTAATGAGGACGTGATTTGTAACAAACTGCAAAGGTAAGGGATGTTTAGTGCTAAAAAATTGGTTGTGGGGTAGATTAATAATAAATTTGAAAGGTGAGAGACCAAAATTGTAAATTACTCATATGTGTGTGTGTGTGTGTGTGTGTGTGTGGTGGGAATGCTATATGTACAACCACACTTACCACCACACTTACACACTCACACATGTTAAACAATGATTTGCTCACTTTATTTATTTGGCCAATTAAATAATGATTTCAACAAATCATTGTTTGACATGTGTGAGTGTGTAATTGTGGTGGTAAGTGTGGTTGTACATATAGCATTATCCGTCATATAAACGCCTGTGGAACATATTTGTAACATAACAATAGTTTTTAACGAAATCTGTCATTGAAGATGTGATTTGCAATTAATTGAAAGATTGAGGATGTTTGGTGTTATAGAAATTGGTTGGAGGTAAATTGATAATAGAGTGACAAGGTTGAGATGAAATTTAAAAATTTTCCTTCCCTTTAAAATTTTTTATTTTTATTGTGTATGTTTTAGTCTAAAAATAATTTTTTAGTAGATTTTGAAAAAAATTGATAAAATGTGTAGTTAAAAAATTGATAAAAATTATAGATAATATGAAATATATAGTTAAAAAATAATTTAAAAAAATAGTTTATAAAAAATCATTCCAAATATGCTCTTTAATTATCTTAATATTGTCTACAAGTCTACAACCTTCTATGAAAAGTAACTATTTAATATTTGAGCGGTCGGGTTGAATAAAAGTTGAAATATTGGAGACCGGATAGACCCACAATTATTAAATGTATTTATACAGATCTGGGACGAAGCCTCTACCGACCTTCATATTCACCTGCATGCATGCTGAAACAGCAACCCCATGCTGCACAGCTGTCACTCCCACTTACCTGTTTCTTTATTGTACTATAACATTTTAAAAAATAAAAAGTGACCACAAAAGTACAATAATAATAAATTACGTTAAAATCAACCAATGTTAACTTTAATCAAGTTTCTACTTATCTATTAAATTTTAAAAGTGTCTCAGTATATATTTGATAGTGTTAAAATTATTTTTTCAGTACTTCTATTATAAGTTGTGAATGAATATGTAAATAAAAAGTTAATTGTAAATTGTGGGTCATATGAAATATGTGGATAAAAAATATGTTTAACTAATTGAAATTATAAATACTCATTCAACTTTTAACTAAGTTTCTCATTTATCATCTATTAATCATTCACTTGTAATACCTAACAGAATATCTTACATAGCAAATAATCTTTCGACGTGGTGTAGTAACAGTGTTAAATCTCTCACAATTAACAAAAACGCACTATTCAAACATGTCTAATTGACATAAGTTTGGTTGGAAAAAACTGAAAGCGTGATCAATTTATTTGAAGAAAGGTGTGTTTAGATCGTGAAATTTAACATTGTTAAAACACTATGTCAGAAGAATATTTGACAAGTAGGATATTCTATTTATCAAATATTGTAAGTGAATAAGTAATTAGTGATAAATGAGAAATTTAATTGAAAATTGAGTAGAGATTGAGATACTTTTCAAAATTTGGTGGTCAACTAAAAATCAGGTTGAGGCAACTGTTGCTATGGATCTCTCTGGAATATCCATGAGAACTGTCAAATATATGATGAAAATATGAATTTTAAGCACTTATTTTAAAATAATCACTTTTCCCCAACTCTTAACCCACTCTATAAATACCACAGAGAACTCTCATTCTTGCAACTTCAGTATCAGATCCAAACAACGGAAAAGAAATGAAAACTTTTTTACTCATTTTTGCTCTTCTGCTCACCAATTCTTTCATTGAACCCACAATGGCGACATCCTGTAAGTACACACACACACACACACACACACACACACACACACTAGAACACCCACAATAATATAGCAATATCTATGAATTTTGTTAAGCATGTTTGGTTAAGCTTAAAAGTCTTTTTTTTCCCTGGATAGGTTTAGATAAGTTACTCATGTTTGTCCAAGCTCAAAAATACTTTTTAGGTAATTTTCTTGCCAAACAGGTTTGAAGGTTTTTAGAAGTTAATTTTTTTTGGGGGGCTTAAAATGTTATTTTGTTTTTTGACAATAAATCTTTACCTGCACTCAGGGTGGAACTAGGAATTTTTAGAGATTGTATTGCTATAGAAAAAAAAAGAAGAAATTTGTATTTAAAGACCAGCTATTACTAAAGACTTGTTCATTTGCCATTTTATTCAAAAAAAACTCATTTTTTTGCCTACAATTTTTGACTTTTCAACCCTTTTTACACTACCAAAACTTTTGAAAAATCAAAAAGTAACAAAAAAAAATTCATTTTTTCCCCAAAAAATCTCTACCGAACAAGCCCTAAATTTTTACTAAATTATTTTCACTATAAAAAAACAATTTTTTCCTAGACGGTAGTCCAGTCCTGCCCTAAATTCGCCCCTGCCTGCCGTCCAAAAATTAAACAAAATATAAGTTCATTTTTTAAGCTATGAAACTTTAGTGTCTCTTTGACAATTTTTTATATAAATTTTAGCAGATTTTGATAAAAATTAATGAAATGTGTAGTTGAAAATTAATTTTTTTTAACTATCTTAAATATTTGTTTGACTAAATAAAAGTTACTTTTATGGAACATGCTTGGATAAATTTAAATTTTGATTTTTAAGTAAAAAAAAGTTAATTACTGTGAAAGTACGTTTGTGCAGATTACTGTGGACAGAGGTGCAATGCAAGGTGCGCCAAGGCGGGCGTGATGGACCGCTGCCTCAAGTATTGTGGAATATGCTGTGAAATATGCAAATGTGTGCCTTCTGGGACTTATGGGAACAAGCATCAGTGCCCTTGTTACAGGGACATGAGGAGCTCCAAGGGCAAGCCTAAATGCCCTTGAATATTTTGTAAACTTTTGTACGATGTTGAGGTTTAGATTACGGTTGATTAAATTAAGAGTCAGACTCGAGTTTCTGATTAAGAGGATTGTCTCTGTTTGATCTTTTTCTTGTATTTCATGAATCAGTTCTGGTCTTTGTATTACAATAATGAGTGGATTGGGATTCTATGATAGCTTATTCTTGTTTTGAAGTTTATTTTTAATATTTGTTTCTAGAGGTGGCAATGGATAAAGCAGGGCAGGGTCAACCCAGACCCAGTTTTATATGGAATAGTAAAAAAATTTATATGTATATGTTTTTTTTTTTTTTTTTTCAGTAAATCAGTTTCAGATTGTACGTATTTAGAGTGCGCTTGGTATAAATTATAAACAGTTTATAAACCAAAAGTAGTTTATTTGAGTTGAAATTGTTGACTTTTCATGTTAAAAATGGGTTGAAAAGTCAAAAATTACGGTTGAAAAAAACCAAAAACGATTTTTAATCTAAACCAAATACAAACTTACTTAGGTGGTAAAATTGTGTAACGACCAATTTACCCATAATCAATATTTTTCATGTGTCCATTAACACATAAAACTGGGTCAACCCTGACCCAGTTTTATATGAGATAGTAAAAAAGTAGTTGGTGTTTACTTCTTTTTTACCTCTCATTTTTCAGTTGTGTTCAATAAATTATTTAATTTACTCTATTTTGATGTTCTTGCAAACATGAAAGGAGCTTGTTGACAAATTTTGAATGTTTGTAAAATTCAAATTAAATTGAAATGTTTGATTAGTGAAACTAGACTGATTTTATTTGAGATTAAAAATAGCTCATGTTTTCATTTAACCAATTAGCTCATGTATATATAATACTTCACCGTAAATGACTATATATGTGTTGTGGATTAAATTTTTGTTGTCACATGATTAATTGACTTGTTTCTAATTGGTGTACAATTGTGAATGCAACAGACTCTTACAATGATAAGAAAGAATAATAGAGTTTGTCATAGTTGCAGATGGTCAAGACAGTACTTGACGGAATGCCAAAAAAAGCAACGATACCCAATATGTGGAGAGGGCTTTGTGAAATGGATGAAGGTGAAGAAGAAGACTAAGAACTTAGAGAAGTTATTTATTTTGTTGTTGTAGCGATTGTAAATATTTTAAGTGGAGTGATGTTTCGCCAAAAAGAAAACCGTCATGTATGAAGTTCAATCCAATGGTGCTTATGATGAAGGTGAATCAAGTGACGTTTTTTCGTGTTGGGATTCTAATTCCTTGGATAATATGTGCCTTTATATGAGTTTCGTTCAAAAATTTATAGTTAAGTGCTAAGAGTTGTTGTTTAGCATTTTGCATCCAAGCCCCTGTTACATTTCCACCTCCTCCATGTGGGCAAAGATTATCTAACTTCTCTCTGAATATTAATTCAATTTCAGGGATAAAATAGCCCATGTATAGGCATGTCTATTGGTCACGGCCAGATCGTGGCAAGCATGCAGCAGTATAGCCACGACTAACAGACAGGAAAAATTGCCCCTGTTTGTTGGTTCCAGATTTTACTTCTCATTTTTGGTGTCTCTTTTTTGGTTCCTATTTTTGAATACCAAATCAATCAACACCATCGGAATTGAATACTGAAATACACAAAATCAAACAACACCATGTCAAATTGAATAAATACCAATTCTAACATCCTCATCTCAATTAAATACTTCAAAACACAAAATCAAACAACACCATTTCAAATTGAATAAAATTGAAACATAAATTATGCATTGCAAGACAGACCTTAGTTTCCCTCGAACTCGTTTATAAAGGTCATTTTTTACGAAGTTTCCTAGGCGCTCCTTTAGTGCTCAAGTATTTCAAATCCAAAATATTTCCGCTTGCAGTATTTTTCGTTCCAATGTTATTTGAGCCCACTTGAATATTTTGTTGGGAAAGGAGATTACTTCCACAACCTAGTCTCAATTTTGATACATATACATCGTTCAATTGAAATTCGATCTACTCCATAATCGCACGGGTTCATTCTTCATTATCTGCTACCAAGTCTGCTACCTTGGCAAATTCTTAACTACGTAGGAATGCTAATCCATCCATCGTAGTTGATTGATATCCTCGTGTGGGGTCTACTCATATCTCTCATCCATCTTCTCAAGATATATGTCTCAGGAAGTAATGTGACATCATTACGGATCAATACTGAGATAGCATGTTTACAAATTATTCTCCTAAACTCGACTATGTGACCATTGCAAACAATTTGACATTTCTCCATCTGAAATGAAACGTAAACATTTTTCTTTACTTTTTCATTGATTATGATATCATTTCGGACCTCGTACTTTCTTACCGAACAACCCTATTGAGTAGAGATTATCTCACAATACACTTTTTTAGTAAACTCTTCTTGAAATTACTTGAATTTTGAGATTGTGTAAAGTGCTTGAATTTGCTTCTCCATTTCATACTTAGGTGCACAGGTGACCATTTGTGAAAAAGACCTAAAATCTGTCTGAAACTCTTTTTCCATTTTGCTCCTCAATGCACACTTCTATTTTTCAATAAATTACTTTAACGAAGTTTTCGCATGGACATATTCATCGAAGAATGTATTTATACCCTCACTCTATTGAGTAGTTGACATCCTTGCTCAAAAACTAGTTTTCAAGAAATATAGAACTAACAACCTCTATCTTTGTAAAGTCCAGTCAACCATCGTTGTCTTGCAATTTATACATTACAATCATCTTACTCTAACACTGTTCAAATTCTTAAGGACTTTGTGAAGTAAACCATGTAAAACAGAAAATATGAAACCTTTTATGAATATGGTTGTCAAATTTTTTAGGTAACTTCTTCAGTATATGCCACAAAACACCATTTATGCTTCGTATTTGGAAAAACGATTTGAATTACATTTTGTATAGCCATCTCTTGATCAGTAATTAATATATTCAGAGATTGATCGTGCATACAATCAAGCCATGTCTTAAATAGCCAAACGAAGGTCTCTGTATCCCAATTGGAAACCAAATCACATCCAACCAACGTTGATTCTCCATGATGATTCACTCCAACAAAAGGGACGAAAGGCATGTCATACTTATTAGTTAGGTATGTGGTGTCAAGGTGACTACATCGTTGAATTCCTTATATGCTTGTTTACACCCATTATCTGGTCAAAATGCATTTTTCAATCGAAACTCTTCGTCCAAATCCATACTAAAGTAAAAATCAAGACAATGTGTTTGCTTTTTCGAAAAGTAAACTTGTATTGCAACAACATCTCTTTCACCAAGTCTTAACCGCCTAACTTTTTTAATGTAGTTTCTATAATCCTTTCGGCACATGTCATATTTTCATAGCCACCTACTTCAACAAAAGCTGAGTTGTAACTTTTGTGTAATTAAATTCTACCTACATCATCCACTTCAAGCTTTCATTTCACACATGCAATAAGTTCTCGATTGCATCGATATATCCTAGATTTCGAAGGACTAGTTTTATGATTATGCTCAAGACGGACTCTGTTAATTCGTCATGTTACACAAATTTCTCAACATGCTGTAAGACTAGCTTTACACTCTATTTAAATGGTTAGTTGAGGTTTGAAAGAAGTGTTTGTAGTACTAGTTCTTCGATCTTTTCGACTATATGTAAATGTAATATATCTTACAATTCCATTATCATTCTTCTTTGAATTTCTTTTTCTAACTAAAAAACCTAGATAATAAGCATAACTTTTGTAAATTTTGAATACTTCATTATCGTCCTTAAATTTCATCCTAACCTTAAGCACAATCTCACTATCTTCTCCTAATATTTCATCATCAAATACGTTAACATTGTTCCTTACTATCTCATTACCACTATCTTCCAAACCTTTTCCATCCACTACTTCAACATTTCTATTTACTATCTCATCATCAAAATACGAAATTTGATTTTCTGGATACACATACGAAATTTGAAAAAACAAAAAATAATTACACATATAATATAATGAAGACCCAATCAAATAACACAATTAACCATGGTCAGAATAGCGACCACCGTACTCAAATTAAAACCAGAACAACATCGATTAACAAAAAAGGGGACCCAATTTCAGCAAAGAGCATATGACTAGCAGAGAAGAAAAAAATTTGATTTTGTGCAAAATGTTTAACAATAAACGGGAACCAACCATTATTTGTGTGAATTATTGTCATCGATGTCGCCGGAGATGATAAAAGTTGAACAGTAGAGAAGAGAACGTCGCTGGTGGTTTGAAAGTTTGGGAGCGTTCACTGAATGCCGTTCTTTGTTTTCTTCTTTTCTCGTTTTTGGCAAAAAAAGGAATTTGGGTAAATGAGATTTCATTTTCAATTTATTTTTCACTCAAAATCTCGTGAGATTTCGGCCTCTCTTTTTTCTTGCTATTTTCGCACAATCATACATTATAATACGTTTAACAAGTGCATTTTGATAAGCCTCGTGATTAAGTTTCTTAGCTCTCAACATCCCGACATCCACATATTTAGGAATCAGTTGGACACTTTGAAATATGACGGAGTAGGTGAAAAACCCCTCTATCGTTGGACAAGTATTAACTTTTCCACAATCTATACATTAATATTTTTCTATCTCATCTTTCAAACTAATCTTTTCAAAAAGAATCCTAACATAAAAAAGTTAGACATAGCTTACTTCTTAGAAGATTCACCACCATCAGTATTTCTACTTATTACGAGTTTCCAAATTTTTTAATTCATCATCGATAGATTCAAGATTGAAATCCATAATTGCCAATTTGTAATTTCATAATTTCACAACATAAGATATAAAAAAAATTATAGGTTCTCTAAGCATATCACTAGCAAAGTATTTACTGAGCCAAATATACTATATTTACAAAGATTTTTTTAGACAGCATTTAGTTACCTACACAACTTCTTAAGCCATTAGTTAAAAATAAATCACCTAGAATATATATAATAAAACAGCAACACTAATGCCTGCACGCGTTGGGGAGGGTGAAGATGGGACTGTTCTTGGTTAGAATTTTTTGCTGCATTTGGCCTTCAATTTCACCGTTAATGCCTGCACGCAGTCGGACTAGGCAGCACTGTTATCGTTCAAGGCAGCACTGAATGAGCCATACTTGGGCATCTTCAACACCTGGTCCGGCACCGACTGCTGAGACAACTGGTATGGCATTGGCTGCGACCCGGATACCAAACGGGTCACTGACAATATCCTTCAAAGCAAGTCGAAGGATCCGGTTCTTGAAAAGGCCGGTCGGTCTGGTTCCTCTGCCAATTAGACCGCCTTACTATCCTCGTCGTGGTCGACTGGAAAGCTCTCTCCGGCGAAATTCCAGCATGTCTCACCACCCTCCACAACTGATAGCTTTCATAAGTCAATTGGTTTCCGTAGCAAACAAATGGGAGAATTTCCCCCCTTGTTTCCAGCACCGGTGGATAATACATTGAAATTCTAAATGCACAACAAACCCACCTTTTCACTTGGCGACCATGCGAGCGATGAAGTCCTCGTACCGGATCTTGCCGTCGGATCCAACATCCACTTCGCGGATCCACTCATCAAACTCCGTGGGCTCCAGTTTCTCCTCGATACTAGTCAGAATATGTCTGAGATCAGAAATAACAACGTAACCGGTCCCGTCCTTGTCCAGCACCTTGAACGCGTCACAGTGCTGTCGGTCGAATGGCTCCGGCTTCAAGTGCTTCGACATAAGGTCCATGAATCGTGGAAAATCGAACAAGGAATTGAGTTTTTCCTCAGCGATTATGGACTTGAGTTGAGTCTGGGTCGGGTGGGGTGTGGTGTGGTGTGGTGTGGTGTGGTGTGGTGTGGTGCGGGGTGCGGTTGCGGGTGCGGGTGCGGTAGATAAATGTGTTGGGTGATTTGGGTCCAAAAAATATTTACCGGACTAAAAAAATTTTAGTTTCTTTTAATTTTTTTTTAAAAAAATTAAAGTATATTGGACTTATTTTCACTTTTTATAAAGATTAATAACTTAATTGCAAATTTTTAAATTAAAACTAAGCTTAGGGACTATTTGCGCCAATTAAAAAGTTGAAAAAAATATAACTTGATAATTTTACACCCACTAATAAAGACAAACAAAAATTTAGGGACTATTTGCACACCTAAATGAAAGGTTTTTAACGAAATTTGTCAAAAAGGACGAATTGCGCACTTAAATGGATATGTTATGGACCATTCCACCAAAAATAAAAAGTTAAGGACCATTTGCGCACTAATATTGGGACCATTTGCGCCAATTTCCCCTACAAAAAACACATAACCTATACTGCCACCAAAAAATCCCAAAAATATTCTTTTAGTCATCCTCAACTTTTATTTTATTCCTAAACCCTAAACCTCAAACCTCAAACCTCAAACCTCCACCGTGTCCCCCTGCAATTCAGAACCAACACTGCCACCAAAAGTCGCTATTCTACAAAACACAAAAATTTTCACTTTTTATATATAAATATTTTCACAAATTTATGCAATGGAGATAGATTTGGGAAAACTTCCATTTGACCTCGATTTTCATCCCTCCAATAATCTCGTTGCCGCTGGCGTAATCACCGGTCACCTCCTGTTGTAAGTTTGATTAATTTTTTCCGCTTCTTTTTTTGGTCCTGAAACCCCCAAAATTGTAATTAAAGTATCTTTAGGCTGATAAATTTTATTTCATATTTTCTTAGGTATCGTTTTAACGCTGATTCTCAACCTCAAAGGTGCAATTTAACACTGCGTGTTTATATACACCTGTAGTCGTACACGTGAATTATGTTAAGTCTACGTCTTGCTTTGTGATTGATTTAGCTGTTAATTTTGTTAATTAGGCTATTGGAAGTGTCTGCTCATACTGAATCATGTAGAGCACTCCGTTTTGTTAGCGAAGGGCGTGGTAATTAGTTTATTTAAATTCTTATTAAGTAAGATGGATTCAGAATGCAATGACTTATTGCAGTGTGTGTTGTTTTTTTCTCAAATTGAATTTGTTTTCAGCAATTGTGACGGGTTCTCCAGACTTTTCTATTCTTGCCACTGATATTGAAACAGGATCAGAAATTGTGAGGCTGGAGAATTCCCATGGGTGGGTTCCGAAATAAATTTTTGTGCCATTGACGAATTATTGTTGATACTTGATGTTAACGAACACAAACACACGCTAATTCAAACTGGTTGATTCTAATACAGGGCTGCCGTGAATCGAATAATTAATTTAACAGAATCAACCATTGCATCTGGAGACGACGAAGGCTGTATCAAGGTGAGTTTTATATAATAGTAACTTTTTTATGTGATGATGAAGGTTAGGTCAAAATGTTGATCGGAAAAATTGTTCTCCCATTTTTGGTTGTCTTCTTTCTATGAGATAATATCTTAGTTGATGGAAACAACTAAGAGTGTGCCACAGATGAAAACAAGTTCCAACAAGTTGTATTTTTTTAAATAAAGCAAAATAGAGCCATTCATAACTACTCATCGTTCGCAACCAATGAAATAAAAAAAGGGATACAATCGACCCAGCAGTTGATGTCTGGGGAAGAAATAGCATAGGAAGCAGGGAGTGGGCCACTCCATTCCTATTTCTATGCGTGAAATGGCACGACCATAACCAACGAGTTGTATTTATCCATGTTGACACCTAGCAATGTCCATGGGTTTTACATCAGAAATTAAAGTGATTTACAAAAGAAAGATTTGTCTTCACATATCTGCTCAATTATCTTCAAACATGAAACATGTTGGGTTTCAAAAAGCCATAAATGTCTGACAAGCATTACTGTCTTTCAGCTTATTAAATCCTTATTCTTGTCCTTTCTTGATATGTGGATAAGTTACACCTCTCTCTTATTGTTTTATCCAACCTTCTGGTTCACGCTGAGGCTAGCAAAGGAACCTGTGTTTCCATTTCATTTACTAATATCATTCATGCACCTGCTGTCATAAAATATTTGATATTTCTCTTCTTTCCCATCCTATGTCCTTAAAATAGCAGGAGCCATGATTGTATCCATTGTATAGCTTAGTGAACAAGTACCATAATTTCAATTGGACTAATAGCACTAGTATACATCGTGCCAGCATTTTTTATTGGTTCCTTTTGCGGTTTTTTATGAGGGAATGCCACGTGTTTTTGCCAATTATTAAGTGTCGAGCCCGTATAGTTTAATAGTTTGAGGGGAGTTTGATTTAAATCCTTTATTTTCTTTCTATAATGTGGTTATTCTCTGCAATACAGGTATGGGATACCAGGCAGCGTTCTTGCTGCAACACTTTTAATTCTCACGAGGAATACATTTCAGATATGACTTTTGCCTCTGATTCCATGAAGTTACTAGGAACGAGGTAGTCATGGCTTCTCTCTCTTCTCAAATTTGAAAGTTTTAAAACGTAGACTGAATGCTTGTGCCTTCAATATTTCGAAGTGATTTTTGAAATTCTTCTAGTTATTGGTCTTATGATTGCATGGACTCGAAGGTGCTCATTTTGGTTCCACGTAGTTTTTTCGTTCCCTACAATGGCTCTATTCACAGTTCACTTGCATAGTTAATGCTTTGTCTTGTGTTTTCCATGCGATGCCATAATGTTGTGACTTCTTGTAAATACTGCCGAGGTTATACCTCTTGTCCGAGTATGTTCATCTTTAGACCTACATCCAACTTTTAGTCACTGCATCCCCTGCGCTGAATATTGCTATGGACTTGACTAATATATTCAAATTATGTTTCTTTTGCTTCAGTGGTGATGGGACTCTATCTGTTTGCAATCTGAGAAGCAACAAGGTAATTCTTTTTGTTGCTTCAGCATTTGATGTTTTTAAATTCCTGTTGTATTTAGCCTCCATGCCTTTAGCCAATTTATTCTTCCTCCAGCCTTCAACTTATTTCAGTAGATAGCTAAATCTACTTTGTATTATCTTATTGCAGGTTCAAACTCGATCAGAGTTTTCTGAGGATGAGCTTCTCTCTGTTGTGATCATGAAGGTTGAATTTACCCATTGCATTCAAAAGATATTCCATTAAAACAACAGGAATACTTGCGTTGGTTGCTTATATCATTAGATAGAAAACTAGACATTTGTTACTACATTTAGATATGTCTAACTGTTAATTTTTGTGACTAGAATGGTCGAAAGGTTATTTGTGGGACGCAGGCTGGAACCCTGTTATTGTATTCATGGGGATTTTTCAAGGATTGCAGGTATTCTATTTTGTTAGTACAATTGTAATCTAAGAAAATTTATAGTAAATTGTGATTTTTATCTTTGGTGAGGAATGCAATGGTAGTGGTTGATTGGATTTTTGATGGTCTACATGTCCTGTAAATTTTTAGTGATCGCTTCGTTGATCTCTCTCCTAACTCTGTTGATGCCTTGCTGAAGGTAAGTGTGTTTTCATTATTTTGTCGTTATTTTTCTTTAGCATTATCAGGTAGTTTACCTTGTTGAATCCTAAAAATTATCTTTTCTTCTATCCCTGATTTTGGACTTAAGCTTGATGAAGATAGAGTAATAACTGGATCTGAGAATGGAATAATCAGGTGAAATGTTTCGCCTCTAGTCCAGGACTAGTTTCTCCAATTTATGTACAAATGCATCTGTAGATTGAATTTATATTTTTCTTATTCCGTGTTTAGCTTGGTAGGCATATTGCCAAACAGAATAATCCAGCCAATTGCAGAGCATTCTGAATACCCCGTGGAGCGTCTTGGTATGACTTTCTTTTACCCTGTTCGGGGAGAAAACTAGTTTATATATATATATATATTTTAATGTCCTTGATTCACCCATTCATACGTTACAATAAGTTAGAATAAAGGTAAATTTTCAATCTTTAGATGTTGTCATGTTGCATGTCTAACTTGAGGTGTAATTTGATGTTGCAGCTTTTTCTCATGATAGAAAGTTTCTTGGCAGCATATCTCATGATCAGACATTAAAGGTGCATGCATCTCTCTCTCTCTCTCACAGATGAATTTTTGTTGTAGATTTGGAAGTTATATTGATGCGCCTTAGAAAGTTACTGTGTCCTCAACATAGTTTCCTCCATCTTCTATGCATGTAGCTATGGGATCTGGAGGATTTACTGCAAGGTTCAGTACAGAATCGTTCTGCCACGGCAGACAGTGATAGCGACGGGATGGAGGTTGATGATGGTATTCAAAAATCTTCAAAAGGTATATCAGAATTCTATGCTTGGAATACCATCCTTTTTTTTTTTTTTTTTATATTATGCATAAGAGTGTCGATTCTTGACGGTACTTCATTCGCGTTACATAAGCTAGAAGGATCTTGTGTGATAGATTCTGTAAATCAGTCGAGTATTAGACATTGTTATCATTGTTTACTTATGAAAGAACATGACAAAACTTGAATTTTTCAAGTTCTTTGAACTTTGTATACCTTTCCTATCTTTGCAGGGACCAAAACGAAAAATGCCAGTAAAGGGACAAATTTTAGCAATTCGGAAAATTTCTTTGCAGATCTATAGTAATGATGTTGGATCGTCTACACTAACTCTGTTTCTAGGGCGACTTTTCTGTTCAAGGTGATCGATGCACTGGTTTAGTGTTATTAGAAAGGATATCTGGTCCCGTGATGGCTGAGCCGCATTTTTCTATCCAGTCTGGAGGCAAGTTCTAAAAGAACAATTATATATATGTTTAATATTCTGCAAGTGTACGGATCGCACAAGTAATATAATGGATGTTGAGTTCAAGTGTTGTATCACATGGATTTAGATAGTTTAATTCAATTATAGTAACTTTAACCGAATCTATTTAACTTTTGAACTTTGGTTGTTTAAGAACTAATTAAAATCTGAACTAAGAATAATTAAATAATTATAATTCAAATAATTAAAAGATTAGATTTATGAAAAATTACTTTAACTTTGAGAAAGAAAAGTATTAAGATTCCGGATTTATTTATAGTTGTTAATTTTTTTTATCATAATTCTTGATTTTGACAAAGTACATCAATTGTGACGTTTAATATCTTAAATTGTTTAACAGTTTTTCTCGAATAAAATTAAACATATTTGTATGTATGACTCGAATATATTACTACGACGAATGTGAATACATAAAAATGCATTAAGTTTCTGTAGATAATTAAACATCACATAAAATATAGCATTATATTTCAATCTCTTTTTGGATTTTAAGATAATTAAAATAATGTCTAGCTTGTTTTCGATCTCTCTATAGTAAAATAAATTACAAGAATCATACAATTACTACGTATATAATTGTAGATGAAAAGAAATCAAAATTAATTATTTAAAACTATATTAATGCAAATCGTCAAAAATCAAATTTCTAAATAGAAGAATTTAAACTACAAGCTTCTTCGCAATTTTTGCACAAAATAGTCTAGCCTAGCATATTAAGATGAAAAAAAAAAAAAACATATAAGCCATCACTCGAATATGAAGAAAACTTAAAAGATAAAATCTTGAACTTGATCTTCGTTTAATTCTTGAAAGGATAAGTCTTGATCTTCGTTTCTTTTGTTTTTCTTTCAAAATTTGGCTCGAATTTATGAGTTAATAACCTCTATATATATATATAGTTCCATAATGATGCTCAAAAGATCCTAAAATATCATAAAAATCGTGTACCAAAAAAGTTTTCTAATTGGATTAGAACTATAAAAGGAACAAAATTCCGTCGGCCAACATTTACACTTGGTGATCGCCCAGACAAGCAAAATTTAACAACACAATATTGGTGCTTAGACGGGAACTAATATTGTCTTGTTGAATTTTTATAATCTCGAACAATTTGTAGTCATTTATTCCTTACACCTCTCGTAAAATATCACACTTCTAATACTTTTCTCTCCAATCTCGAGGTGTTCTAGTGAATTTGGTTCCTATTGATCAATACAATGTTTTTTTCAAATAAAATAGTAAAAGTTAGAAGCTTGTATTCCTAGAACTAGGATGGAGAGCGATTTCTAAATTCTCATCTTTAGCCTATGAAGTTCTAATTTAGCAATTCTTACCGAGCATTTCTAAATATTTTTATTTATTTAACTAATATAAACAGTCTTACATCTTGTGTATAATACTTTTCTTACGCAAGCTTTCTATATAACCCACGTAGCGAGTTATGGGTCAATGGCTCTCATCTCAGATGATAATAGGGCAACAAGTTTTAAAATACCCTAACAAACTTAATTGCTCGAGTCCCACAAATTATAAGAGAAGTGAAGATGTGTATATATATATCAGTGACCCATGTAGCGAACTTTGAGCCGATGACTTCTAAGTTAGATGACTATTGGGTACCAGGTTTTAAAATACCATAGCAGGCTTAATTGTTCGAGTCAAATATTTTATTTTATTTTTATCAGTAGTGAATAGTGATGATTTAGATTCCTTGATTACAATCTATTCAATCAAAGATGAGACCCAGAAAACCCAAACTATCAAAATTCTATAAACACATGTACTAACTTTAACACCCCCAAATTGTTCTCAAACAATTTGGTTACTAGTTTAAGGATTTAGGAACGAGATTTTCACAATAATCCTAAGTCAACAATATCAACCCTTACACACAAGCCATCTTCCTATATAAGTTATAAGTCAATAGTGGCTACGTGCTTCATTAGTCTAGTCTAACATGTATAAGTATTCATGTAAAAGCATGAATTAAAGTGTTGTCTAATATTCTAAACAAAAAAATGTACTCAATTTCAAACAAATATCATCATTGCAGTAAGATGTTCAACAATAACTAAACAAATAAACAACTTTTTTTTTAAACAATTCATTCAGTTATACAGACCCAAATATTAAGCAAATGAAAGATAATCCTATAAGTATCCTGATACTTATCCCACCCCAAATTAAAACATTACATTGTCCTTAATGTAATAGCAAAATAAAGGAAGAGAAGATCAGGTACTTCCAGGGGTAATTGTGAAGATGATGGAGCTGGCTGGTAGAGCGGTCCAGCTGAAGTAGAAGGTTGAAAGGCCTCAACAGTCTCTGAAATCCTTGAGACGGTTCCCAATATATGAGCGACGGTCTCATCAATAGTCTCCATACGACTCCAAATCTAACTTATCTGATTGTGCATTGCGTGGTATTGGTAACCCAAGGTACGTTGGTCTGATTGAGTCTGAGCGTCGGCGTGCTGAAATTCCCGCACCTGACTATTCACATAGTGCAAGTCACTATGCATAGCCACCTGGGTTTGCAGTATGTGTAAAATTGCGCTCTGTGTGTTGCCAATTGCTCTACCCATCTCTGTCTGAGTCGCCAATACCTACGCTAACTGAATGCTGAAGTCCAAACCGGCGGCTGGAGCTGGCGGCAATGTTGGAGGTGCCCGATCATGACAATCCTCATCATCCTCCACTACCGGGACAGGCGATACTCTATTACCGCTGACTTTTATCTTGGTCTCTAAAATTTCGACATTCCTGGCATTCAATAAGGGTGCATGGGGTTCGCCCTTCTCGTTGGGCAATGTGGGTATTCATTGAGTTAGACAGATCCCGCTGATAAGACAAGAAAACTGAATAGTGCGCTGGTGGTCTACCTCAATGGCTAATTTTCTAATGAACTCAAAGATATGAGCCCCAAGTCTAACTTGCAGAGCTGCGGTAGATAGTATAACAGTATTGCCCGGTGCTCATTAAATTTCGTCATCTGTCTAGTGGGATTAATGTTGGAACTGACAAAGATATGTAGGAGTCGCAACTCACTGGTAAGCTTATCATGCATGAACTAAGGAGTGTCCAATGGCCAAGCATCATCTCTACCATATAAAAATCTGGCCACCAATGCCATGTCTTGTTCTTGCGGAGTGGGGAGAGGATCTATCCTAGTGCATGTTAGACCATAATATCGTTCCATCATAGCGGGGCTGAATTGTATTCACTGACCCCGTACCCAGGTCTTGTGTCTATAGGGAGACTCTGGGACATCCATATCCGTATTGAAGTTGGCAAAAAATTCTCTAACAAGAGTAGGGTATGCGGCATGCTGAGCACCTGCCACCCACAGTGCTGTATGATATGTTCCAATAAATGGTTCGAGAAGTCCTCCCTTGTTACTTGGCGTTCTTTGTGACATTTCTTTTGTGCCCACTTACTTTTATAACTCTATTTGATTTTCTCTATTTGGATTCTTGGTATGTTCTCATCATCAGTTGGCTCTTCTACATGTCTATTTTGTATAGAAGGTTTGTTCACCTTCCCTTTATCAGTGGCTTTGCGTTTGGGCGGCATTTTGTACATGTAGAGATATAGGAAGTGGAGAGTAGAAAGTAGCACAAAAATGGAAATCATCCCAAACTATTTTACTTTGTCTAAAAAGGGCTAGGAAGGACGAATAGATGCAATCATGTAAGAATCTTGTCATGCTCATTATAAAGGCGTACGGTAAATGGTGGAAGCGTATTATGTGAATAAAATGTGGTGTACATCCGTAAATACCAAAAAGAAAGTCTATTTATTGTTATAAAACCAAACCGACTAAGGATTTTCACCAAATCATCTCTCCATCTCCTTTGTTTTTAAGTATATTGAGTGATATTATTTGAAGAGTAAGTCACTTACATGAACACAATATTATACATCAAACCTAAAGCTGCAAAATCTGCCTATAAAAAAAGAGAGTCGAGAGGTTGCCAAGATTTCAGATATGGGCACCAGAAAGTTTAAAGTTGGAGACTTTGTACGAATAATAATACTGGTAAGAGGACGGTAGGTTGTTAAACACCTTAGGAGAAAAGCAAAGAAGTAGTACTGAACGTCATACGAAGGCTATCAATTCGTACAGATTTTGTTGTATTTTTGCTTATTTCATCACTATGGACCACCACCCACATCGAAAATTGCCTCTCAATAGCAGGGAGTTGGAAAGTATGGTTGAACCATTGTAACTCAACATAATAGAGAATATTGTAGAAGCGTACGATCTTATATTGCAATTACTAGAATATCGCCCAAATGTTAGGCCAAATATTCCGAAAGAGTAAAAGCACCCTATGCTTTGAGATTCTAGTATTCAACTTCAATTCTTGAAAGATTTTAGTGATGAACTCGAATATAAAACGAGAAATAAACTTCAAGTGAGAATTAAGAAAATTTAAAAAACTATTCTTCGTGGCAAGAACTGGAGTTTAAAGTTACACCGTGACTTTATAAAGAAAATCGGGAAGCAATCTAAGTCGTACATGGTTTTTAAATTACGTGACTTGATACGGTTGATTCAAAAAAAGGCCTCTAATTTTAATAAACTTCTGCAGAATATTAAGATAATAGTGGGAAGCACTCCTAAAGAATTTGGAGAGTATTGCTTGAAGAAATTTTCACAACTTCTATTTGAGGTTTACAAATTGCTTCGGAATTATTGTGCGAATGATGAAAATTTTGTTAATCTTAAAAAATTTATAGAGGAAAACCTCAAGTTGTGTGATAAGACGAAATTCTTTGAAAAACTAGATTGATGCAGTTAGTGAAGCTAAGGAATCTGTCTAGAGGTGGTCAAAACTTGATGAAGTTTTGTGACAAGATTGATGTTTTTTTGAATTATGGAAACATGATAGTATTAAATTAAGTACTAGGTCAATGAAGTGAAGTAAAAGTCGTACGTGAAGGAATTTACAATGGACGTCGTGTGGTTATCAAATGCTTTAACAATTTTTATTTTGGCTTCGTAACGAAGAAGTTAAGTTTCTTTTGGAGGTAAATACTCATGAAAATATAGTTCATTACCATGGAAAGATATCTACTCTAGAAATATTCTACATTGCTCTAGATCGGTGTTCTTGTACTTTAGAACATCTGTTCACCTCACCTTGAACATCACCAAGGCATGCAGTTGAAACTCATAATGTTCTTAAACTATGAAAGGTTGATAGCTCTCCATCTCCTTTGTTTTTTTAGTGTAATGAGTGATATTGTTAATAAAATAGGCCACTTACATGACAACGATGTTATACATCGGACCTGAAACTGCAACAATCTGCCAATAAAAGGGCGAGTTGAGAGGTTGCCAAGATTTTAGATATGGGCATCAGAAAGCTCAAAGTTGGAGACTCTATACGAACAGTAATACTGATTAGATGATGGTAGGTTGGCAAGCACCTAAATAGAGAAGTAGTTCTGAACGTCATATGAGAGCTATCAATTCGTACATCTTATGTTGTATTCTTTTTTACTGCATCGTTATAGGCCACCACCCACACTGGAAATTGCTTCAAGATAGCAGAGAGGTGGAAACTATGGTTGCACCATTGTTCCTCTACCTAATAGAGAATATTCTTGAAGCGTACGATATTATTTCGCAATTACTAGATTATCGTACAAGTGTTAGGCCGAAGTTTTCAGAAGATTAAAAGCACCTTATGCTTTGGGATTCTAGTACTCAACTTCAATTCTTGAAATATTTTAGTGATGAGCTCGAATATAAAACGAGTAATATACTTGAAGTGAGAATTGAGAAAATTAAAAAAAAACTTGTTCTTCGTGTCAAGAACTGGAGTTTAAAGTTACACCATGACTTTATGACGAAAATAGGGAAGGAATATAAGTCATACATGGTTTCTAAATTACGTGACTTGATATGATTGATTCGAAAAAAGGTCACATGTTTTAATGAACTTCCACAGAATATTAAGATAATAGTGGAAAACACTCCTGAAAAATTTGGAGAGTTTTGTTTGAAAAATTTCCACAACTTCTTATTGAGGTTTACAATTGATCCGGAATTGTTGTGTGAATGATGAAAGTTTTGCAAATCCTGAAAAGCTTCTAGAGGAAAACGACAAGTTGTGTGATAAGTTGAAATTCTCTGAGGAAACTAGATTGATGCAGTTAGTGAAACTAATAAATCTGTCTAGGAGTAGTCAAAACTTGATGCATCTTTGTGACAAGATTAATGTCTTTTTGAATTACGAAAACATGATAGTCTTAAATAAAGTATCTAGCCATGGAAGCGAAGTAAGAGTCGTACATGAAGGAATTTACGATGAAGGTCATGAATCCATCAAATGTTTTAACAATCCTCATTTTGCCTTCGTACCAAAGAAGTTAAATTTTTTCTTGAGGTAGATACCCATGAAAAAATAGTTCATTACCACGGAAAGATATTTACTCTAGAAAAATCATACATTGCTTTAAAGCGGTGTTCCTGTACTTTAGAATATATGTTCATAACACTAGAGAATGCAGTTGAAATTGAAAATGTTATTAAAATAAGGAAGGATGATACCTCTTCATTTCCTTTGTCATTTAGTATAATGAGTGATATTATTATGGAGTAGGTCACTTACATGAACATGATGTTATACATCAGATTTAAAATTGCAAAATATGCCTATAAAAAAAGAGAGTCGAGAGGTGGCCAAGATTTTAGTTATGGGCACCAGAAAATTCAAAGTTCTAGACTCTGTACGAACAATAATACTGGTAAGAGGATGGTAGGTTGGCAAGCACCTGAGCAGAGAAGTAGTACTGAATGTCATATGAGGGCTATCAATTCGTACAACTTAGGTTGTCTTCTTTTTTACTGCATCATTATATGTCACAACCCACACCAAAATTTGCATCTCGATAGCATGGAGATGGAAAGTATGATTATACCATTGATCATCAACATAATAGAGAATATTCTAGAAGCGTACGATCTTGTCTCGTAATTACTAGATTATTGCACAAATGTTAGGTCGAAGTTTTCGGAAGAGCAAAAGCACCTTATGATTTGGGATTCTAGTACTCAACTTCAATTTTTGAAGTATTTTAGTGATGAGCTCGAATATAAAACGAGTAATATATACTTCAAGTGAGAATTGAGAAAATTCAAAAAAATGTTCTTCGTGGCAAGAACTGGAGTTTAAATTTATATCGTGATTTTATGACAAAAATAGGGAAGAAATCCAAGTTGTACTTGGTTTCTAAATTACGTGACTTAATACAGTTGATTTGAAAAATGGTCACACGTTTTAATGAACTTTCGCAGAATATTATGATAATAGTGTAAAGCACTCCAGAAAAAATTGGAGAGCATTGCTTGAAAAATTTCCCCAACTTCTTTTTTAGGTTTACAAATTGATACAGAAAGCTTTGTGACAAGATTAATGTCTTTTTGAATTATGGAAACATGATAGTCTTAAATAAAGTATCTGGTCATGGAAGCGAAGTAAGAGTCGTACGTGAAGGAATTTACGATGGAAGTCATGAATCCATGAAATGCTTTAACAATCCTCATTTTGGCTTCGTACCGAAGAAGTAAAATTTATTTTTGAGGGAGATACCCATGAAAATATAGTTCATTACCATAGAAAGATATCTATTCTAGAAAAATCATACATTGCTTTAGAGCAGTGTTCCTGTACTTTAGAATATCTGTTCACATCACCAGAGAATGCAGTTAAAATTGAGATGTTATTAAAATAAGGAAGGATAGTACCTCTCCATTTTTTTTTGTTATTAAGTATATTGAGTGATATTATTCGTGGAGTATGTCACTTACATGAACACGATGTTATACATCGAACTTAAAGCTGCAAAATTTGCCTATAAAAGGGAGAGTCGAGAGGTGGCCAAGATTTCAGATATGGGCACTAGAAAATTCAATGTTCTAGACTCTGTATGAACAATAATACTGGTAACAGGACGATAGGTTGGTAAGTACCTGAGCAAAGAAGTAGTACTAAACGTTAAATGAGTATTATTAATTCGTACAACTTAGGTTGTCTTCTTTTTTACTGCATCATTATATGTCACAACCAACACTGGAATATGCATCTCGACAGCAGGGAGATGGAAAGTATGGTTGAACCATTGATCCTCAAATTAATAGAGAATATTTTAGAAGCATACGATCTTGTCTTGTAATTATTAGATTATTGCCCAAATGTTAGGTCGAAGTTTTCGGAAGAGCAAAAGCACCTTATGCTTTGGGATTCTAATACTCAACTTCAAATTTTGAAGGATTTTAGTGATGAGTTTGAATATAAAACGAGTAATATATTTCAAGTAAGAATTGAGAAAATTCAAACAAAATGTTATTCGTGACAAGAACTGGAGTTTAAATTTATATCGTGATTTTATGATAAAAATAGGAAAGGAATCTAAGTTGTACTTGATTTTTAAATTACGTGACTTGATACGTTTGATTCGAAAAATGGCCACACATTTTAATGAACGTCCGCATAATATTAAGTTAATAGTAAAAAGCACTCCATAAAAAATTGGAGTGTATTGATTGAAAAAATTTTCACAACTTTTTTTTGAAGTTTACAAATTGATATAGAATTGTTGTGTGAATGATGAAAGTTTTGCAAATCCTAAAAAGTCACTAGAGAAAAACCATAAGTTTTGTGATAAGTTGAAATTCTCCGAGAAAATTAGATTGATGTAGTTAGTAAAACTAATGAATCTGTCTAGAGGTGGTCAAAAGTTGATGCATCTTTGTGACAAGATTAATGTCTTTTTGAATTATGAAAACATGATAGTCTTAAATAAAGTATCTAGTAATAGAAGTGAAGTAAGAGTCGTACGTGAAGAAATTTACGATGTAAGTCATGAATCCATCAAATACTTTAACAATCCTCATTTTGGCTTCGTACCAAAGAAGTTAAATTTCTTCTTGAGGTAGATACCCATGAAAATATAATTCATTACCAAGGAAATATATCTACTCTAGAAAAATCATACATTTCTTTAGAGCGGTGTTCCTGTACTTTAGAATATCTGTTCACATCGCCAGAGAATGAAGTTGAAATTGGAGATGTTATTAAAATAAGGAATGATGGTACCTCTCCATTTCCTTTGTTATTAAGTTTAATGATTGATATTATTCGTGGAGTAGGTCACTTACATGAACACGATATTATACATCAGACCAAATGCTGCAAAATCTGCTTATAAAAAGGGAGAGTCGAGAGGTGGCCAAGATTTCAGATATAGGCAACTGAAAATTCAAAGTTCTAGACTCTGTACGAACAATAATACTGGTAAGATGACGGTAAGTTAGCAAGCACCTGAGCAGAGAAGTAGTACTGAACGTCACATGAGGGCTATCAATTCGTACAACTTAGGTTGTCTTCGTTTTTACTGCATATTATATGTTACAACCCAAACCGGAATATGCATTTCGATAGCAGAGAGATGGAAAGTATGGTTGAACCATTTCTCCTCAATCTAATAGAGAATATTCTAGAAGCATACGATCTTTTCTCGCAATTACTAGATTATCACCCAAATGTTAGGTCGAAGTTTCTGGAATAGCAAAATCACCTTATGCTTTGGGATTCTAGTACACAACTTCAATTCTTGAAAGATTTTTGTGATGAGCTCGAATATAAAACAAGTAATATACTTCGTGTGAGAATTGAAAAAATTAAAAAATGTTTTTCGTGGCAAAAACTGGAGTTTAAATTTATATCGTGATTTGATACGGTTGATTCGAAAAATGGCCACACGTTTTAATGAACTTCCGCAAAATATTAAGATAATAACGGAAAGCACCCCAGAAAAAATTGGATAGTATTGTTTGAAGAAATTTCCACAACTTCTTTTTAAGGTTTACAAATTGATACAGAATTGTTGTGCGAATGATAAATAATTTGTAAATCCTAAAAAGCCTCTAGAGGAAAACCGTAAGTAGAGTGAAGTGCTGAAATTCTCTGATGAAACTAGATTGATTCAGTTAGTGAAACTAATGAATCAGTCTAGATATGGTCAAAACTTGATGCAGCTTTGTGACAAGATTAATGTCTTTTTTAATTATGAAAACATGATAGTCTTAAATAAAGTATTCGGTAATGGAAGCGAAGTAAGGGTCGTACGTGAAGGAATTTACGATGGAAGTCATGAATCCATCAAATGCTTAAACAATCATCATTTTAGCTTCGAATAGAAGAAGTTAAATTTCTTCTTGAGGTAGATACCCATGAAAATATAGTTCATTACCATGGAAAAATATCTACACTAGAAAAATTATACATTGCTTTAGAGCGGTGTTCCTGTAATTTAGAATATATGTTCACATTGCCAAAGAATGCAGTTGAAATTAGAGATGTTATTAAAATAAGGAAGGGTGATACCTCTCCATTTCCTTTTTTATTAAGTTTAATGAATGATATTATTCGTGAAGTAGGTCACTTACATGAACACGATGTTATACATTGGATCTAAAGCTGAAAATCTGCCTATAAAAAGAGAGAGTCGAGAGGTGGCCAAGATTTCAGAAATGGGCACCAGAAAATTCAAAGTTTTAGACTCTGTACGAACAATAATACTGGTAAGAGGACGGTTGGTTGACAAGCACCTGAACAAAGAAGTAGTACTGAAGGGCTATCAATTCGTACAACTTAGGCTATCTTCTTTTTTACTGCATCATTATATGTCACAACCCACACTGAAATATGCATCTCGATAGCAGGGAAATGGAAAGTGTGGTTGAACCATTACTTCTCAACCTAATAGAGAATATTCTAGAAGCGTACGATCTTATCTCGCAATTACTAGATTATTGCCCAAACGTTATGTCGAAATTTTCGGAAGAGTAAAAACACCTTATCCTTTGAGATTATAGTACTCAACTTCAATTTTTGAAAGATTTTAGTGATGAACTCAAATATAAAACGAGTAATATACTTCGTGTGAGAATTGATAAAATAAAAAAAAAATGTTCTTCATGGCAAGAACTAGAGTTTAAATTTATATCGTGATTTTATGACAAAAACAATGAAGGAATCTAAGTTGTACTTGGTTTCTAAATTACGTGATTTGATATGGTTGATTCGAAAAATGGCCACACGTTTTAATGAACTTTCGCAGAATATTAAGATAACAGTGGAAAGCACTCCAAAAAAATTAGATAGTATTGCTTGAAGAAATTTCCACAACTTCTTTTTGAGGTTTACAAATTGATACAGAATTGTTGTGTGAATGATGAAAGTTTTGCAAATCCTAAAAAGCTTTTAGAAAAAAACCATAAGTTGTGTGATAAAATGAAATTTTTCGAGGAAACTAGATTGATGCAGTTAGTCAAACTAATGAATCTGTCTAGAGGTGGTCAAAAGTTGATGCATCTTTGTGACAAGATTAATGTCTTTTTGAATTATGAAAACATGATAGTCTTAAATAAAGTATCTGGTCATAGAAGCGAAGTAAGAGTCGTACGTGAAGAAATTTACGATGTAAGTCATGAATCCATCAAATACTTTAACAATCCTCATTTTGGCTTCGTACCGAAGAAGTTAAATTTCTTCTTTAGGTAGATACCCATGAAAATATAATTCATTACCAAGGAAATATATCTACTTTAGAAAAATCATACATTGCTTTAGAGCGTTGTTCCTGTACTTTAGAATATCTGTTCACATCACCAGAGATAGAAATTGAAATTGGAGATGTTATTAAAATAAGGAAGGATAATACCTCTCCATTTCCTTTTTTATTAAGTTTAATGAATGATATTATTCGTGGAGTAGGTCATTTACAAGAACACGATGTTATACATCGGACCTAAAGTTGCAAAATCTGCATATAAAAAAAGAGAGTTGAGAGGTGGCCAAGATTTCAGATATGGGCACCAAAAAATTCAAAGTTCTAGACTCTGTACGAACAATAATACTAGTAAGATGATGGTGGGTTGGCAAGCACCCGAGTAGAGAAGTAGTATTGAACGTCATATGAGGGCTATCAATTCGTACAACTTAGGTCGTCTTCTTTTTTTACTGCATTATTATATGTCACAACCTATAGCTGAATATACATCTCGATAGTAGGGAGATGGAAGTGTGAATGAACCATTGCTCCTGAACCTAATAGCGAATATTCTAGAAGTATACGATCTTATCTCGCAATTACTAGATTATCGCCTAAATGTTAGGCCGAACTTTCCGAAAGAGCAAAAGCATCTTATGCTTTGGGATTTTAGCACTCAACTTCAATTTTAAATAAATTTTTAAAATTTATTAATATGGGCTTGAATTATTTTTTTAGTATTTTAGCATTTAATTTTTTTTTTGAGTTTTCATTTTTATAGAATTTTCATTTTTTTAGATTTTTATAATTTTATAATTTTATTTTTTTATAATTTCTGTATTTTAAGAATTTAAAATATATTATTTTTTAGAATTTTTATTTAAATAAATTTTTTTCGTGTTTCGAATATTTTCACTGATAAGACTCAAAACGTCAAAAATGTATTTTGAGTTTTGTATTATAAATTTAATTTTGTTTTCGAAAATATATTTTCAGAAATATAAAAGTAAACAAGTTTTGAATGTTTTACAAAAATAAAAATTGAAAACAACTTGAAAACAACAATGACAACCGACCATTTTGTTTATTGTGTTTTATTAGCATGCAGGGTAAGTCTCTTCAATTTCCCTGTTAAGTTTGCCAATGCTTGCGGGTTTCTTCACGAAACCAAGCAAATTATGGCATAAAGTTAGCTCAAAGGAAAAAATAACAAAATTACATTTTAATTAGCAATATGCTAATTATTATAACAAGTAACAAACAGAAGCCTAAAGCAGAAAATCCAAGAACATGAGAACATCCTTTATTTTACATCAAGCCTTATCTCCTAAACATAACAAACTACACACAATTAACTATAGATAGTCTACACACGAACAGTTAAGACATGTTTAGTACGTCAAATTGAACAGGATAATCCTGTCAAGTATAACGTATTAGACATACTCTTAATTATTATTAAACAAACATATAGAGACAACAAAACACTAAAATCCTAGGATCATCAATCAAAAGAAGGAGAGGGCTAGTTTTCGTGCCCGCGGTGGTTCTTGTTTCCTCTGGTACGTGCTAGCACCCGTTTTCCATGTGGATGGTTGTTCAGGAAGGAAAAATTGTGATGAATGAAGTTAACCAGAGAATTGCGGATTGCTCCCTGCACAGTGAAGTCGATTATATAGAGCAGTAGTTACAATTCAAGGTGCAAATGATATGTTGGCCTTATATTGCACAAATGACATAACCTATGTCATTAATTGTTGTTTTGTAGCATCAATTACTTGATACTATGTGACGTGTTACCTGGTGACCTTGGTGCAGTGTTGAACAAATTATGATATCATGAGCCAGAAAATGGAGAAATGGACATCAAACCTTAGAGACTTCCAAAGCAGACTGAGCAACATAGTTCCCAAAAGGATGCTGGATAACCATCAACCATTGTGGATCACTACATAACTCCTGTACAATCTGTGATGCCTCTTCTTCTTGGGAATCCCTCAAACATTTTTCCACCACATTGCTCCCGTACTTGCTCATCGATAGTTGAATATAGCTTCCCGAGAGTCGACTCAGTATATCTTTTGTCACATGATGTATCCTAAGTCCTAGTATATACTGCACAACATAATTCCTGAAACACAAAACATAAACATAAATAGTAACATAATTTTTATTTTTTCAATTTTTCAGTCTATGAGGATAAAACTCGTACCCGTAGGGATGTACAGATAAAACCAATGCATTTACTGTTATTTCTTGCACAAGATGATCCCAGGGTTCTCCCTGAGCATGTGCTACACATTGTTGTATAACACAACATCCACTTTTGTCTGTCGCTATGTCGAGACAGTTATCAGCTATGTTGAGACAGTGTTGAATAACGTGATGACCGCTCAAGCTTTTTGTCAATGGAAGAGTGATGCAGCTTATAACAGAAATAGCTATAGACTTTTGCTCTGGGCTTGTAAGATGCTCCAGCAATTTCTGCATAGCCCTAGTTCTGCCAAACAACAACAAATGTAGTACCAAAAAACGTAGCATAAAATAGGTTTGGTATTGCTACCGCACATGACTTAAAGAGTCATGATCATAACACTGACGACTGTGTTTATCATTATACTTTTGCTTCTCCTTTTAGTCATTTAGCGATAATTTTTATGTGGGCTTCTCAAAATCTATTTCGTGTAGCTCGGGGAATTAAATTTCTCATGATTTTATGTGTGAAAAATGATTAAAGCAAAGCAATCAACATACCCATGTATATCAAGACAAATTGATCAAAAATTGTTGTGGGAATGATAAAAGTTTTGCAAATCCTAAAAAGCCTCTAGAGGAAAACCATAAGTTGTGTGATAAGCTGAAATTTTTCGATGAAACTAGATTGATGCAGTTAGTGAAACTAATGAATCTGTCAAGGGGTGGTCAAAAATTGATGCAGCTTTGTGACAAGGTTAATGTATATTTGAATTACAAAAATATGATAGTCTTAAATAAAGTATTTGGTCATGCAAGCTAAGTAAGAGTCTTAAGTTAAGGAATTTACGATGGAAGTCATAAATCCATCAAATGCTTTAACAATCCTCATTTTTGGCTTCGTACCGAAGAAGTTAAATTTCTCATTGAGGTAGATACCCATGATAATATAGTTCATTACAATGGAAATATAACTATTGTAGAAAAATCATACATTGCTTTAGAGCGGTGTTCCTATACTTTAGAATATATGTTCACAACACCAGAGAATGCAGTTGAAAGTAGAAATGTTATTAAAATAAGGAAGGATGATACCTCTTCATTTCCTTTGTCATTAAGTATAATAAGTGATATTATTATGGAGTAAGTCATCTACATGAACACGATGTTATACATCGGACCTAAAACTGGAAAATTTGCCTATAAAAAGGAGAGTCGAGAGTGGCCAAGATTTCAGATATGAGCACCAGAAAATTTAAAGTTCTAGACTCTGTACGAACAATAATACTGGTAAGAGCACGGTAGGTTGGCAAGCACCTGAGCAAAGAAGTAGTACTAAACGTCATAAGAGGGCTATCAATTCGTACATCTTAGATGATATTCTTTTTTACTACATCATTATGGGTCACCACCCACACCAGAATATGCCTTTCGATAGCAGGAAGATGGAAATTATGGTTGAACTATTGTTCATCAACCTAATAGAGAATAATATATAAGCGTACGATCTTATCTCGCAATTACTAGATTATCGCCCCAAATGTTAGATCGAAGTTTTCAGAAGAGCAAAAGCACACTATGCTTTGGGATTCTAGTATTCAATTTCAATTTTTGAAAGATTTTAGTGATGAGCTCGAATATAAAACGAATAATATACTTCAAGTGAGAATTGAGAAAATTAAAAAAATTATGATCTTATCTCGCAATTACTATATTATCACCCAAATGTTAGGCCAAAATTTCCAAAAGAGCAAAATCAGCTTATGTTTTGGGATTCTAATAGTCAATTTCAATTATTGAAAGATTATAGTGATGATCTTGAATATAAAACGAGTTATATATACTTCAAGTGAGAATTGAAAAAATTCAAAAAACTATTTTTCATGACATGAAATGGAGTTTAAAGTTACATCGTGATTTTATGAAAAAAATAGGGAAGGAATCTAAGTTGTACTTGGTTTCTAATTTACGTGACTTGATACGGTTGATTCCAAAAATGGCACACATTTTAATGAACTTCGTAGAATATTAAGATAATACTGGAAAGCACTACTGAAAAATTAGGAGAGTATTGCTTGAAGAAATTTTCACAACTTCTTTTTGAGGTTTACAAATTGATCGGAATTGTTGTACGAATGATGAAAGTTTTACAAATCCTAAAAAGCATTTAGAGGAAAACCATAAGTTGAGTGATAAGCTGAAATTCTCCGAGGAAACTAGATTGATGCAGTTAGTGAAACTAATAAATTTGTCTAGAGGTGGTCAAAACTTGATGCAACTTTGTGACAAGATTAATGTCTTTTTAAATTATGGTAACATGATAAATAAAGTATCAGGTCATGGAAGCGAATAAAGAGTCGTACGTGAAGGAATTTATGATGGAAGTCATGAATCCATCAAATGCTTTAACAATCCTCATTTTGGATTCGTACCAAAGAAGTTAAATTTCTTCTGGAGGTAGATAACCAAGAAAATATAGTTCATTACCATAGAAAAATATCTAATCTAGAAAAATCCTACGTTGCTTTAGAGCGGTGTTCTTATACTTTAGAATATCTATTCACATCGCTAGAGAATGCAGTTGAAATTGGAGATGTTATTAAACTAAAGAACGATGATAGCTCTCCATTTTCTTTGTTATTAAATATAATAAGTGATATTATTCATGGAGTTGGTCACTTCAATGAATTTGATGTTATACATCGGACTTAAAGTTGTAAAATCTGCCTATAAAAAGAAAGAGTCGAGAGGTTGCCAAGATTTCAGATATGGGCATCAGAAAGTTCAAAGTTGGAGACTCTATACGAACAATAACACTGGTTAGAGTATGGTAGGTTGGCAAGCACTTGAGTAGAAAACCAAAGAAGTAGTATTGAACGTCATACGAGGGCAATCAATTCGTACAGATTTGGTTGTATTTTGTTTACAGCACCACTATAGACCACCACCCACACCGAAAATTGCCTCTCGATAACAGGGAGGTGTAAAGTATGGTTGCACATTCGTACCTAAACCTAATAGACAATATTGTAGAAGCGTACGATCTTATATTAAAATTCCTCACCCAAATGTTAGGTCGATTTCGGAAGAGCAAAAGCACCATATGCTTTACGATTATAGTACTAAACTTCAATTTTTGAAAGATTTTAGTGATGAGCTCGGATATAAAATGAGTAATATATACTTCAATTGAGAATTGAGAAAATTCAAAAAAACTATTCTTCTTGGCAAGAACTGGGGTTTAAAGCTACACTGTGATTTTATAACGAAAATTGGGAATGAATCTAAGTCGTACATGATTTCTAAATTACGTGACTTGATATGGTTGATTTCGAAAAAAGGCCACCAATTTTAATAAACTTCCGAAGAATATTAAGATAATAGTGGGAAGCACTCCTAAAGAATTTGGAGGGTATTACTTGAATAAATTTCCAGAACTTCCATTTGAAGTTTACAAATTGATCCGGAATTGTTGTACGAATGATGAAAGTTTTGCTAATCTTAAAAAGCTTATAAAGGAAAACCCCAAGTTGTGTGATAAGACGAAATACTCTGAGGAAACTCGATCGATACATCTAGTGAAGCCAAGAAATCTGTCTAGAAGTGGTCAAAACTTTATTAAGTTTTGTGACAAGATTGATGTCTTTTTGAATTATGGAAATATGATAGTATTAAATTAAGTACTTGGTCAAGGAATCGAAGTAAAAGTCGTACGTGAAGGAATTTACGATGGATGTCATGTGGCCATCAAATACTTTAACAAATCTCATTTTGGCTTCGTAACGAACAAGCTAAGTTTCTTCTAGAGTTAGATACTCATGAAAATATAGTTTATTATCATTAAAAGATATCTACTATAGAAATATTCTACATTGTTCTAGAGTAGTGTTTTTGTATTTAGAACATCTGTTTACCTTGCCTTGAACATTGCCATAGCATGCAGTTGAAACTAAGGATGTTCTTAAACTATTGAATGATGATAGTTATGTTATACATTGAACTTGAAACCGCAACAATCTGCCAATAAAAAAGGGCGAGTTGAGAGGTTGCCAAGATTTCAGATATGGACATCAGGAAGTTCAAAATTACAGACTATGTACGAACAATAATACTGGTAAGAGGACAGTAGGTTGGCAAGCACTTGAACAGAGAAGTAGTACTGAACATCATATGAGGACTATTAAATCGTACAGCTTAGGTTGTATTCTTTTTTACTGCATCGTTATAGGTCACCACCCCTACCGGAATATGCTTCTCGATAGCAGGGAGATGGAAAGTATGGTTGAACCATTGCTCCTCAACCTAATAGAGAATATTCTAGAAGTGTACGATCTTATCTCGCAATTACTAGATTATCGCCCAAATGTTAGGCCGATGTTTGCGGATGAGCAAAAACACCTTATGCTTTGGGACTCTAGTACTCGACTTCAATTCTTGAAAGATTTTATTGATGTGCTTGAATATAAAACGAGTAATATACTTTAATTGAGAATTGAGAAAATTCAAAAAATTGTTCTTCGTGGCAAGAACTAGATTTTAAAGTTACATAATGACTTTATGACAAAAATAGGAAATATATCAAGGTCGTACTTGGTTTCTAAATTACGTGATTTGATACGGTCGATTCGAAAAAAGGCCACACATTTTAATGAACTTCTGCAAAATATCAAGATAATAGTAAGAAGCACTCTTAAAGAATTTGGAGAGTATTGCTTGAAAAAATTTCCGCAACTTCTATTTGAAGTTTACAAATTGATCTGAAATTGTTGAGCGAATGATGAAAGTTTTGCTAATCTTAAAAAACTTATAGAGGAAAATCCCAAGTTGTGTGATAAGACGAAATTTTTTGAAAAAACTCGACTGATGCAGCTAGTGAAACTAATGAATCTGTCTAGATGTGGTCAAAACTTGATGAAGTTTTGTGAAAAGATTGATGTCTTTTTGAATTATGAAAACATGATAGTCTTAAACTAAGTACTTGGTCAAGGAAGCGAAGTAAAAAGTCGTACGTGGAGGAATTTACGATGGACGTTATGTGGCCATCAAATGCTTTAACAAATCTCATTTTGGCTTCGTAACGAAGAAGTTACGTTTCTTCTGGATGTAGATACCAATGAAAATGTAGTTAATTACTATTGAAATATATCTACTCTAGGAATATTCTACATTGCTCTAGAGCGGTGTTCTTGTACTTTAGAATATCTGTTCATCTCGCTTTGAACAACGCCAGAGCATGCAGTCGAAACTGGGAATATTCTTAAACTATGAAAGGATAATAGCTCTCAATCTCCTTTGTTATTAAGTATAATGAGTAATATTGTTCGTAGAGTAGTTCACTTACATGAACACAATGTTATACATCGGATCTGAAATCTCAATAATATGCCAATAAAAAGGGCGAGTTGAGATGTTGCCAAGGTTTCAGATATGTGCATCAGGAAGTTCAAAGTTGGAGACTTTGTACGAACAATAATACTGGTAAGAGGACGATAGGTTCGCAAACACTTGAGCAGAGAAGTAGTACTCAAAGTCATACGAGGGCTATCAATTCGTAAAGATTAGGTTGTATTCTTTTACACTGTATCATTATAGGTAACCACCCACACCGGAATATGCCTCTCAATAGTAGAGAGATGGAAAGTATGGTTATTCATCCTCAACCTAATAGAGAATATTCTAGAAACGTACGATTTTATCTCGTAATTACTAGATTATCACCCAAATGTTTGGCCGAAGTTTTCGAAATAGCAAAAGCACTTGCTTTGGAATTCTAGTACTCAACTTCAATTATTGAAAGATTTTAGCGATGAGCTCGAATATAAAAAGAGTAATATACTTCAAATGAGAATTGAGAAAATTCAAAAAACTGTTCGTCGTGGCAAGAACTGGAGTTTAAAGTTATATCATGACTTTATGACAAAAATAGGGAAGTAATCTAAGTCGTACTTGGTTTCTAAATTATGTGACTTGATACGATCGATTAGAAAAAAGGCCACACGTTTTAATAAACTTCCGCAAAATATTAAAATAATAATAGAAAGCACTCATGAAAAATTTGGAGAGTATTGTTTGAAGAAATTTCTACAACTTCTTTTTGAGGTTTACAAATTGATCCAGAATTGTTATGCGAATGATGAAAGTTTTGCAAATCCTAAAAAGCTTCTAGAGGAAAACCACAAGTTGTGTGATAAGATAAAATTCTCCGAGGAAACTAGATTGTTGCAGCTTGTGAAACTAATAAATATGTCTAGACGTGGTAAAAACTTGATGCAGCTTTGGGAAAAGATTAATGTCTTTTTGAATTGTGTAAACATGATAGTCTTAAATAAAGTATCCGATCATGGAAGCGAAGTAAGAGTCGTTTATGAAGAAATTTACGACGGACTTCATAAAGCCATCAAATACTTTAACAATCCTTATTTTGGCTTCGTACCGAATCAGTTAAGTTTCTTATGGAGGTAGATACCCATAAAAATATAGTTCATTACCATGGAAAGATATCTACTCTATAAATATCCTACATTGCTTTAGAGTGGTGTTTTCTTGTATTTTAGAATATCTGTTCTCATTACCAGAGAATGCAGTTGAAACTAGGATGTTATTAAACTAAATAAGGATGATAGCTCTCAATTTCCTTTGTTCTTAAGTATAACGAGTGATATTATTCGTGGAGTAGGTCACTTACATGAACACGATGTTATACGTCGAACCTAAAGCTATAAAATCTGCCTATAAAATGAGAGAGTAGAAAGGTTATCAAGATTTCAGATATGGGCATCAAAAAGTTCAAAGTTGGAGACTCTGTACGAGCATGATATTGGAAAGAGGACGGTAGGTTGGCAAGCACCTGAGCAGAAAAGCAAAAAAGTAGTACTGAATATCATACGAGGGCTATCAATTCGTACATATTTGGTAGTATTTTTGTTTACTGCATCACTATGGACCACCACCCATACCGAAAATTACCTCTTGATAGTAGGGAGGTGGAAAATATGGTTGAACCATTGCACCTCAACCTAATAGAGAATATTGTCGAAGCGTACGATCTTATATCTCAATTACTAGATTATCGCCCAAATGTTAAGTCGAAAATTCCAAAAGATCAAAAGCACCCTATGCTTTGGAATTCTAGTACTCAACTTCAATTCTTGAAAGATTTTATTGATGAGCTCGATTTTAAAACGAGTAATATACTTCAAGTGAGAATTGAGAAAATTTAAAAAACTGTTCTTCGTGGCAAGAATTGGAGTTTAAAGTTACCTGTAACTTTATGAGAAAAATTGGAAAGGAATCTAAGTTGTATATGGTTTCTAAATTACGTGACTTGATACGGTTGATTCCGAAAAAAAGGCCACCAATTTTGATAAATTTCCGCAAAATATCAAGATAATAGTGGGAAGCATTCCTATAGATTTTAAAGAGTATTGTTTGAAGAAATTTCCACAACTTCTACTTGAGGTTTACAAATTGTTCCGAAATTATTGTGCGAATGATGAAAGTTTTGATAATCTTAAAAAGCTTATAGAGGAAAACCCCAAGTTGTGTGATAAGACGAAATTCTCTGAGAAAACTCGATTGATACAGTAAGTGAAGCTAAGGAATCTGTCTAGAGGTGGTCAAAACTTGATAAAGTTTTGTGACATGATTGATGTATTTTTGAATTATAGAAACATGATAGTCTTAGATTAAGTACTTGGTTAAGGAAGCGAAGTAAAATTCGTACTTGAATGAATTTACGATGGACGTCATGTGGCCATCAAATGCTTTAACAATTGCCATTTTGGCTTCATAACAAAGAAGTTAAGTTTCTTCTGGTGTTAGATACCCATGAAAATATAATTCATTACCATGGAAAAATATCTACTCTAGAAATATTCTACATTGCTCTAGAGTAGTATTTTTGTACTTTAGAACATCTGTTTACCTCACCTTGAACATCGTCATAGCATGCAGTTGAAACTGGGGATGTTCTTAAACTATTGAAGGATAATAGCTCTCAATCTCCTTTGTTCTTAAGTATAATGAGTAATATTGTTCGTGGAGTAGGTCACTTACATGACCACTATGTTATACATCGGACCTGAAACTGCAACAATCTGCCAATAAAAAAGGGCGAGTTGGGAAGTTGCCAAAATTTCAGATATGGGCATCAGGAAGTTCAAAGTTGGAGACTCTGTACGAACAATAATACTGTTAAGAGGACATTAGGTTGGCAAGCACCTGAGCAGAGAAGTAGTACGGAACGTCATATGAGAGCTATCAATTTGTACATCTTAGGTTGTATTTTTTTACTGCATCATTATAGGTCACCACCAGACCAGAATATGCCTCTTGATAGCAGGAAAAAGGAAAGCATGGTTGAACCATTACTCCTCAACCTAATAGAGAATATTCTAGAAGTGTACGATCTTATCTCGCAATTACTAGATTATCGCACAAATATTAGGCCGACATTTCTAGAAGAGCAAAAGCACCTTATGCTTTGAGGTTCTAGTACTCGACTTCAATTCTTGAAAGATTTTAGTGATGTGCTCGAATATAAAATGAGTAATATACTTCAAGTGAGAATTGAGAAAATTTTAAAAATTGTTCTTCGTAGCAAGAACTGGATTTTAAAGTCACACCGTGACTTTATGACAAAAATAGGGAAGATATCAAAGTCGTACTTGGTTTCTAAATTACGTGATTTGATACGGTCGATTCAAAAAAAGGCCACACGTTTTAATGAACTTCTGCAAAATATTAAGATAATAGTATAAAGCACTCCTGAAAATTTTGGAGAGTATTGTTTGAAGAAATTTTCACAACTTCTTTTTAAGGTTTACAAATTGATTCGGAATTGTTATGCGAATGATGAAAGTTTTGCAAATCATAAAAAACTTCTAGAGGAAAACTACAAGTTGTGTGATAAGCTGAAATTTTCTGAGGAAACTACATTGATGCAGCTAGAAAAACTAATGAATTTGTCTAGACGAGGTGAAAACTTGATGCAGATTTGTGACAAGATTAATGTCTTTTTGAATTGTGTAAACATGTTAGTCTTAAATAAAGTGTCCGGTCATGAAAGCGAAGTAAGAGTCGTTCGTGAAGAAATTTACGATGGACACCATGAAGCTATCAAATACTTTAACAATCTTCATTTTGGCTTCGTACCAAATAAGTTAAGTTTCTTCTGGAGGTAGATACCCATAAAAATATAGTTCATTACCATGGAAAGATATCTACTCTGGAAATATCCTACATTACTTTAGAACGGTGTTTTCTTGTATTTTAGAATATGCGTTCTCATCGCCAGAGAATGCAGTTGAAACTAGGATGTTATTAAACTAAATAAGGATGATAGCTCTCAATTTCCTTTGTTCTTAAGTATAATGAGTGATATTATTCGTGGAGTAGGTCACTTACATGAACACGATGTTATAAGTCAGACCTAAAGATGCAAAATCTGCCTATAAAATGGAAGAGTCGAGAGGTTATCAAGATTTTAGATATGGGCATCAGAAAGTTCAAAGTTGGAGACTCTGTACGAAGAATGATAATGGAAAGAGGACGGTAGGTTGGTAAGCACCTGAGCAGAGAAGTAGTACTGAACGTCATACGAGTGTTATCAATTCGTACATCTTAGATTGTATTCTTTTTTACAGTATCACTATGGGCCACCACCCACATCAAAAAATTTCTCTCGATAACAGGGAGGTGGAAAGTATAATTGAACCATTGCTCTTCAACCTAATAGAGAATATTTTAGAAGTGTACGATCTTATCTTGCAAATGTTAGTCTAAAGATTCTGGAAGAGCAAAAGCACCATATGCTTTGGGATTCTAGTACTCAACTTCAATTTTTTAAGATTTTAGTTATGAACTCAAATCTAAAATGAGTAATATACTTCAAGTGAAAATTGAGAAAATTCAAAAAATTGTTATTCGAGAATTGGAGTTTAAAGTTACAACATGACTTTATGACGAAAATAGGGAAGGAATCTAAGTCGTACATGGTTTCTAAATTACGTGACTTGATACGGTTGATTCGATAAAAGGCCATCTATTTAAAGAAACTTTCGCAAAATATTAAGGTAATAGTGGAAAGCATTCCTAAATAATTTTAAGAGTATTACTTGAAAAATTACCACAACTTTTATTTGAGGTTTACAAATTGATCCAGAATTGTTGTGCGAATGATGAATGTTTTGCTAATTTAAAAAACTTATAGAGGAAAATTATAAGTTGTGTGATAAGACGAAATTCTCCGAGGAAACTAGATTGACGTAGCTAGTGAAGCTAAAGAATCTATCTAGATGTGGTCAAAACTTGATGCAGCTTTGTGACAAGATTGACGTCTTTTTGAATTATAGAAACATGATAGTCTTAAATTAAGTAATTGGTCAAGGAAGCAAAGTAAAAATCGTACATGAAAGAATTTACGATTGATGTCATGTGACCATCAAATGCTTTAAAAATTCTCATTTTAGCTTCGTAACGAAGAACTTAAGTTTCTTCTGGAGCTAGATACCCGTGGAAATATAGTTCATTACCATGGAAATATATCTACTCTAGAAATATTTTACATTTCTCTAGAGCGGTGTTCTGGTACTTTATAACATCTGTTCACCTCACCTTGAACATCGCCAGAGCATGTAGTTGAAACTGGGAATGTTCTTAAACTATGGAAGAATGATAGCTCTCCATCTCATTTGTTCTTAAGTATAATGAATGATATTATTCGTGGAGTAGGTCACTTACATGACCACGGATTGGACTAGAAACCGCAAAATCTGCCAATAAAAAGGGCAAGTCGAGAGGTTGCCAAGATTTCAGATATGGGCATCAAGAAGTTCAAAGTTGGAGACTATGTACGAACAATAAGAATAGTAAGAGGACGGTAGTTTTGCAAGCACATGAGTAGAGAAGTAGTACTGAACGTTATACGAGGGCTATCAATTCACACAAGCTTAGGTTGTATTCTTTTTTTTAGCATTACTATGGGCTACCACCCACACTGAAAATTACCTCTCGATAGCAATGAAGTGAAAAGTATGGTTGAACCATTACTTCTCAACCTAATAGTGAATATTTTAAAAGCGTACTATACTTTCTTTCAATTACCAGACTATTGCCCAAATGTTAGGCCGAATATTCTGGAAGTGCAAAAACACCATATGCTTTTGGATTCTAGTACTCAACTTCAATTCTTGAAAGATTTTAGTGATGAGATCGAATTTAAAACGAGTAATATACTTCAGGTAAGAATTGAGAAAATTCAAAAAATTGTTCTCCATGGCAAGAAATAGAGTTTAAAAAAACAATGTGACTTTATGACTGAAATCGGGAAAGAATCTAAGTCGTATGTGGTTTCTAAATTGCTTGCGTGACTTGATACAGTTGATTCGTAAAAGACCACACATTTTAATGAACTTCCGCATAATATTATGATAATAGTGGAAAGCACTTCTAAAGATTTTGGAGAGTATTGTTTGAAGAAATTTCTACAACTTTTTGAGGTTTACAAATTGATCTGGAATTGTTCTGCGAATGATTAAAGTTTTGTAAATCTTAAAAAACTTATAGAGGTAAACCACAAGTTGTGTGATAATCTGAAATTCTCAGAGGAAAATAGATGGATGCAGCTAGGGAAACTAAGGAATCTGTATAGATGTGGTCAAAACTTGATGTAGTTTTATGACAAGATTAATGTCTATTGAATTATGGAAACATAATAGTATTAAATAAAGCACTTGGTCATGAAAGCGAAGTAAAAATTGTACGTGAAAGAATTTACAATGGACGTCATGAAGCCATCAAATGCTTTAACAATTCTCATTTTGGCTTCTTACTGAAGAAGTTAAGTTTCTTATGGGGGTAGATACCCATGAAAATACAGTTTATTACCATGGAAATATATCTACTATAAAAATATTCTACATTGCTTTAAAGAGGTATTCTTGTACTTTAGAATATCTGTTCACCTCGCCAAAGCATGAAGTTGAAACTGGAGATGTTCTTAAACTAAAGAAGGATGATAGCTCTCCATCTCTTTTGTTCTTAAGTATAATAAATGATATTGTTCATGGAGTAGGTCACTTACATGACCACGATGTTATATATCGGATCTGAAACTGCAAAATATGCCTATAAAAAGGGCGAGTCTAGACGTTGCAAAGATTTCAGTTATGGGCATCAAGAGGTTCAAAGTTGGAGACTATGTACGAACAATCATACTGGTAATAGGACGGTAGGTTGGCAAGCACCTAAGTAAAGAAGTAGTTCTAAACGTCATACGAGGACTATCAATTCGTACATCTTAGGTTGTATTCTTTTTTATTGATTACTATGGGCCAACACCCACACCAAAAATTGCCTCTCGATAGCAGGGAGGTAGAAAGTATGGTTGAACCATTGCTTCTCCACCTAATAGAGAATATTGTAAAAGAGTACGATCTTATCTCACAATTACTAGATTATCCACTAAATGTTATGTCGAAGATTCCGGAAGAGCATAAGCACCATATGCTTTAAGATTCTAGTACTCAACTTCAATTCTTGAAAGATTTTAATGATGAGCTGGAATCTAAAACAAGTAATATACTTCAAGTGAGAATTGAGAAAATTCAAAAAACTGTTCTTCGTGGCAAGAACTGGAGTTTAAAGTTACACTTTGAGTTTATGATGAAAATCGAGAAGGAATCAAAGTCATACATGGTTTCTAAATTACATGATTTGATACAGTTGATTCGAAAAAAGGCCACCCATTTTAATAAACTTCTAGAATAATAAGACAATAGTGGGAAATAAAGAATTTGGAGAGTATTGCTTGAAGAAAATTACCAAGTTCTATTTGAGGTTTACAAATTGATCCGGAATTGTTGTGCGAATGATGAAAGTTTTGTTATTCTTAAAAAGCTTATAGAGAAAAACGCCAAGTTGTGTGATATTACGAAATTCTTTGAGGAAACTAGATTGATGTAGCTAATGAAGCTAAAGAATCTGTCTAGAGGCTACAACACTTGATACATCTTTGTGACAAGTTTGATGTCTTTTTGAATTATGGAAATATGATAGTATTAAATTAAGTACTTGGTCAAGGAAGCGAAGTAAAAGTCGTACGTGAAGAAATTTACGATGGACGTCATGTGGCTATCAAATGCTTTAACTATTCTCATTTTGGCTTCATAACGAAGAAGTTAAGTATTTTCTGGATATAGATACCCATGAAAATATAGTTCATTATCATGGAAATATTCTACATTGCTATAGAGCGATGTTCGTGTACTTTAGAACATTTGTTCACCTTGCCTTGAACATCTCCAGAGCATGCAGTTGAAATTGGAGATGTTCTTAAACTGTGGAAGGATGCTAGCTCTCCATCTCCTTTGTTCTTAAGTATGAGTGATATTGTTCGTGGAGTAGGCCACTTACATGACCACGATGTTATACATCGAACCTGAAACTGCAAAATCTATATATAAAAAAGACGAGTAGAGAGGTTGCATCAAGAAGTTCAAAGTTTAAATAATACTGGTAAGAGGACGATAGGTTGGCAAGCACCTGAGTAAAGAAGTAGTATTGAACGTCATATGAGGGCTATCAATTCGTACAACTTATGTTGTATTCTTTTTTACTGCATCAGTATGGACCACCACCCACACCAAAAATTGCCTCTCGATAGCAGGGATGTGGAAAGTATGGTTGAACCATTACTCTTCAACTTAATAGAGAATATTGTAGAAGCGTACCATCTTATCTCGCAATTATTAAATTATTGCCCAAATGTTAGGCCGAAGATTCTAGAAGAGCAAAAGCACCCTATGCTTTGGGATTCTAGTACTCAACTTCAATTGTTGAAAGATTTTAGTGTTGATCTCAAATCTAAAATGAGTAATATACTTCAAGTGAGAAATGAGAAAATTCAAAAAACTATTCTTCTAGGCAAGAACTAGAGTTTAAAGTTACACCGTGATTTTATGACGAAAATTAGGAAGGAATCTAAGTCATATATGGTTTCTAAATTACGTGACTTTATACGGTTGATTCGAAAAAAGGCCACCCATTTTAATAAACTTCTGCAGAATATTAAGATAATAGTGGGAAACACTCCTGAAGAATTTGGAAAGTATTGATTGAACAAATTTTCACAACTTTTATTTGAGGTTTACAAATTGATCTAGAATTGTGATGCGAATGATGAAAATTTTGCTAATCTTAAAAAGATTGTAGAGGAAAACCTCAAGTTGTGTGATAAGACAAAATTCTCTAAGAAAACTAGTTTGATGCAGCTAGTGAAGCTAAGGAATCTGTCTAGAGATGGTCAAAACTTTATGCAGCTTTGTGACAAGATTGATGTCTTTTTGAATTATGGAAACATGATGTTATTAAATTAAGTACTTGGTCAAGGAAGCGAAGTAAAAGTCGTACGTAAAGGAATTTACGATGGACGTCGTGTGTCAATCAAATGCTTTAACAATTCTTGTTTTGGATTCGTAATGAAGAAGTTAAGTTTCTTCTAGAGGTAGGTAGGTACCCATGAAAATATAGTTCATTACCATGGAAAGATATCTACTCTAGAAATATTCTACATTGCTCTAGAGTGGTGTTCTGTACTTTAGAACATCTATTAACCTCGTCTTGAACATAGCTAGAGCATACAGTTGAAACTGAGGATGTTCTTAAACGAGTGAAGTTTTCCCGAGCCATCTTCGGACACATGTACCTATATAGATTGGTCTGCACCATGTTCAAATTTGAGGTCGAACAGAAGTTATTTGAGCAAATGAAAGGCGGACGAAAGTGGGGACGAAGGGCAACTGATGGCGAGCCATGGTATGCCATATCATCCGAATATGGGGCTAAGTGTTTTGGTGAATTGTTTAATGTAAGTCCAATGAAACCATGTACATTTAACAAGCCTAAATGTGTATCAACAACACCTAATTCAGTGCTAGAAGAATTTAAACTACAAGTTTCTTTGTAATCCTAACACAAAATAGTCTAGCCTAGCGTACTAAGAAGATAAAAAAAATAAAAATAAAACATAGAATTCTTCACCCGGATATGAAGAAAAATCAAAAGATAAAATCCTGAACTTGATATTCGTTTAATTCTTGAAAGGATAAATCTTGATTTTCGTTTTTTGATTCGTATCTTGTTTTTCTCTCAAAATTCGGCTCAAATTTATGAGTATATAGTTTTATAATGGTGCCCAAAAGATCCTAAAATATCATAAAAATCGTGTGTTAAAAAAGTTTACTAATTGGATTAGAACTAAAAAGGGAACAAAATTCTGCTGGCCAACATCTTGCTTGGGCGACCGCCCAAGCAAGAAAATTAGCCTTAGCTAATTTGGTCTTAAGCTGGGTGTTTGCCTAGCTCTATTTTTTCCAATCCGCGTCTTTTAGTCCTCCAACTTTTGATTGTGTCTTATTTAATCCTCAAAACTTTCAATAGCCTCCAATGTGGTCCTTCAAGCTTCAATTGAGTGCAATTTAATCCTCGTATTTTCGAAATATCTTCCAATTTATTGCTCTTTCTTCCATTCTTCTCCAATTTTTTATAGACGAGTCCAAAACTGAAATAGCAAGAATAACACACTAAATTAAGTAAAAAAAAAAATCATAAAATGACAGAATAAAAGCTTAACTTAAAGACCCGAATAAGTGCACAAAATGCACTTATCAATATATACCAATTTTTTATTTATTTCTTTATATGAGTGTTGCATACCATGTAGATTTATGATGTTTTTCTTTATTTCCTTGATGTAAAATGAATTTGATAGAAAGATATTTTATAATGAAAGAAATCTATCATTTTCCCAAATTTTAAATAGGTGCACAAGATCGTAAGGCGTTTCTTTGTTTGAACCTCGTCCTTGCAAGGTTGTGCAATTTTATGCTGCTGACAATGCTCTTATTTTAAGTCTTAAGAGATAGATAAATAAACATGTCATGTTGAATTATCGGGGCGGGGCATTATGAGAGTTAAAAACAGATTAAGCAAAGATCCCACACCTTTTTGTAAGGCTTTTTGTGAGGGAATACATGGTTCTTTTCCATCGTTCTATGCTGGGGTGGAGCTACATGGAGTTGAGTGCTGGCAGTCGCTTGCACTGAACGTTGATAAATTTGAGGAAGAGCACAAGATTCGCATGCACTAACGATTCATATTGGCTATAATTTCGGTTATTAATCTTCAAAATATGTTGTATATATGAAAGGAAATGGGGCAATATAAAGTACATAGCAACAAAGAAAAAACGGAAGAAAACAGAGAAGAAAAAAATTTCGTAATTTTTTTTTTGATTTTTTCCTGCTGACCAAAAGAGAAGAAGAACAATAAACAAAAGAGAAGAAGAAACAATGTGTGTGTGTGTGTGTGTGTGTGTGTGTGTTCTGTGCAGGGAAATTTTTTTTAGAGTTTTTGCTCTCGATTTTTTATATTTTTTATAGATTTAGTTTTATTTTAAGCTTCCTTTAGCGTAAATTTTGGAGGCAAATTAAGTGTGCGATTAATACTTCTATCTCTAATATATTGAAGGTATACTAACATTTTATTTTTGTGCTTAAATCTTACTTATACTTGACCACAATTATGACTCCGTCCCTAAATCTATGACCCTGAAGATGGGAAGTAATTTATGACTAAGGTAATACTTAATAGCTTGTCGTGCGAGCTTTCTAGTGAGATGCTCTGTCATATTTTAACACGTGGCCATATAATAATAAGATCATGGGTTTTCAAACTGAGACAAAATTGTTCTTGAGACATTTGGTTTTTTAATTAACAATATGATTGTAAAATGAAGCTAATATATGAGCAAATAGCCTTTTAATGATAAAAATAAGACAACTAAAAGAATGAAAACGAGAATAATTGCAGAAACTATAAAGGAGATTTGTCAATTTATAAATAACCACTGACAATGAACACATAATTTCTTCTTTCTCTTACTACAATTTTTATTTTTATCAAATGTTTCAAGGCCAAACTTCAAAATTAATGAGTTTACACGATAAACCTAATATTGTTAATATTTCAAAGAGTAGATGGTATTAAATTGTAATAAACGATATTAGTTTTGACTTCTGGCTGCTGGCTGCTGGCTGCATATCAGAAATTTATAGTTTATTGCTTATTGTTTTTCGAGAATTTAGAAATATAGACAAATTCAAAAGGTCATTTTTAAAAGTAGCATTTTTAAAAACATTTGTAAAAATAGTAACTTTTTTATACAAAAAGTCATGCATATGAACTGTTGGAATATAGTTCAACTTTCGTTCGTTTTTTTTTTTTTTTTTTTTTTTTGTGTGTGTGTGTGTGGCATACAACTGTTGGGTTTAAAAAAAAATATTGTCGGCTTGACAATTGACCTGTCAGACAGACAATAATATTTTTTTCCAGACATTTCAATTGTCGTTCGACAGCTTGAAACAATCGAACGATAGTTGCTCAATCCACTTCATTTGTTTTTCTCGTTTCTCATTCTTCTTTTCAACAAGACATTACTCCATGAAATTAATCTCTTTCAACAATTTTTAATTTTCAAATCTAAAAACAATCAAACTAATTTAACCCAAAACCTATTTTATAATCTAAATTAATCTATCAAAAAAGTAACTTATTTAGAGTAGGTTAGCTGGTGGTGAACGTTGGTGTGAAGATTGTGGGTGGTGGAGTAATATTTGATTTTAGTGAATGATTTTAAATTAGATTTGAAAAGGATACAGTGAGAGTTTAAGTAATTGTTTGAGCATATATTTGTGTAAAATAATTATTTTTCAATTTGTTTTTAAAAACTGCTATTTTTCAAAAGTACCATCTCGAAATGGACATTTACTACTTCATCCGTCCCATAAAGATAGAATCGTTTCTTTTTTCACACAGATAAGAAATTCCATTTAATGTAATTGAAATTATAATTTTTTCACACACTTTTTCTATTATACCCCCATTTAACATTAGTCATTCATGAATCTATTAAATTTAAATACTCATTAAGTTACAATTGGAATGTAAATGAAATTGAATTGCATTACATTGAAACAATAATGAAATTAATTGTTGACTTTGTTATTGGAGGATCGGTGTTTTCTAGACAAGGTAAAATTTATTGATTGTCTACTTGAATAAATGTGTGAATAAATTTATGTATTTTTCTATTATAATTGGAATATGTTAAGTTTATTTGGGTTGATAACAGTGTAAATTAAATAAAGGTATATTTGGAAAATGAAAAATTTAATACACTCTCTATATAAAGTAAGTGATCTATAATTTAAGACAGATAAATAAGAAAAACGAGTCTATTTTTGTAGATGGAATGGAGTATAATTTTTTTTCTTGTTTTTATTAGCACTCACTTATTGAACTTGGTCAATAACTTTTACCTAATTTTTAGGGACAGTTGACTACTATACCTAGAGTCTAGGATATATCTTATTTTCTTGTTAATGTTGCTGATTTTTTGTAAACGAAGTTGTAGAGATTCCCTATAAATAGTTAGATTTCCATGTCTTCCATTTCATCATCAACTTCTTCCTAACTTATAAAGTGCTCATTTTTCATAAAATGACAATGGTATTAGAGCAACATTTTCAAAATCCTTATCCAAATTTGTATCCCAAAATCTGAAGATTAATTTTCCATCAATACAACATAATTTTTTGTTGTGCAGTAGCATTTTCAAAATTGAAGGGGCCCAATTTCTCTTCCCATTTTTTTTTTTTTATAAAAATTATGTGAAATCTATCTTGTTTTCTCAGTCTCAGACTTAGCAAACTATGTGAAGCCAATTTTATGAAACAAAGAAGAAGGAAGAAGGAAAGGCCGCCCATCTCTCTCCATCTCTAGTGAATCACGACTCAATCTCCTCTATTCTCTCTCTTACACCTCTTCAAAAATTTGAGGTTTATGTTTACAAATTAAATAAGAGATTTTTTGTAAAGTGTTCATGCTTGAAATTAAGTGCAAATATGTTAATTATTTGAGATTTACAAATGTGGGCAGTCTATGAAAAACCTTGATTTACTTGTGTGTGGTGAGGAAGATAGAAGAAAGGAAAGAGGAGGAAATATAAGAGATTGAGAATGCGGATTTTTTAAAGATCAAATAGTGTACATTTTCATTTTTTTCTCAATTAAGTAGTAATTGGTAATAAATTTATGCATCTTTTTCACATTTTCTTACTTTTTGGGGCCCACTTAGGGGGCCTAATTTATAGAGTTCGTCCGAAAATCACAAGACCGGCCCTATGATGTCTGTGGTGTTTAATTGACAGATGCACAGAGACATGCGGTGAAAAGAATCGAAGTTAAAAGATCTAAAGGCAAACAAATATCTCTTCCAAGCAATTGGCTGTTCAATCTTGGAGACAATTCTCAACAAAAAAATCTCCAAAAAGATTTGGGATTCCATGAATAAGAAGTACCAAAGTCAACCAAGGCAAAGCGAGTACAACTTCAAGCACTCCACACTGAATTTGAGACTTTACGCATGAAGCCAAGAGAGTCATTTTCTGATGACTTCTCAAGAACAATGGCAATTGCAAATAAGATAAGAATCCACATGGACACGATGACTAATGTCAAAATAATTGAGAAAATTCTTCGATCGATGATGGAAAAATTCAATTACGTCGTTTATACGATTGAAGAATCAAAAGATATTGATACACTTTTAATTAATAAATTGCAATGTTCAATGCTAGTACATGAGTAAAGGATTAACTAACACAAAACTAAGGAGTAGGCATTACAAGTGGCAATGAATCAGAAATGAGTTGCACGTGGAAAAGAAACTAGAAAGGAAAGAATTCACATTACAGGCCAAGAGAGAATAAGGTGCACACAAGTTAGAAGATGACAAAGATGCATATCGAGATGTTCAGAATTCAACTGGGAATAGGCCAAGAGACAAATAAAATGTTCAATGTTTTCGTTGTCATAATTTTGGTCATTATCGTTCAGCAGCAAAATGTGCTGGTCAAGCAATTTGGTTAAGGAGAATTGTTGAAGAACTTTACATCAAACAACAAGGACCTACTTAGATCTTTGGGACTATAGTTCAGTGATAAAGCTCTCCAAATATCCTTTTCTACATGGAAAAAGCAAGCATATCGATGTAAAATATCATTTCTTGAGAGTGCTCACAACTGATGGCACGATTGTGTTGGGAATTGAGATCAATTCATTTATTGCCCACAAAATCTTTGTTCAGAGAAAAATAAACGAAATAGAAAAATATAAAAGATAGTGAAAAATTTACAAACTATCAAAGCTTTCACTACATGAAAATTTGTTACAATCATATAGATTTTGTCCACCCAAATCTCCAAGTATCTCAAAAAAAAAAATCCTAAACTTTACCACATCCACCAATTTTTACTCTTTGTACAACCTACAAATAGAACAAGAAAAACAACTAGGATGCTATACTTACAATTTTTCTCTCAAAAAACCCTCAGGTCACCTTTTACAAAAGAGAATAAACCACGTTAATTTATAATTAACGAATGACTTAATTTTCTTACAAGTTTAAATTGCCAAAGAGTCCAAGATTTGAAAACTTTTTCAATTTTAGTTGACCTAAATATTTTTCAAATTTCGACTACCAAAGTATTCAAAATTAGGAAACTTGTAATTTTAGTTGACCTAGAAGTTTTTCCTTTCAACAATTGGTGCATCTCTTGATTTTGGCAAGTTTTGAGAAAATATCCAAACAAATTGAACTCATATACTGCATGAATGAAGACCAAATTGCTGATGTTTTAATCAAACCCCTCAAATTGACTAAGTCCATGAAGCTGAGGATATTACTTGGTGTTTGCAATTTGAAGAATCCAATTTGCGGGATTGTGCTTTATTTTAAAGAACTTTAAATTGAAATTCATTTCTTCACTTTAAGGGAGGGAATGCTAGAAATCTAGGGCTTGCTCTCTTGGCGTTTTAATTTTCAGTTTTGAATTTTGAATTCATTTTCAATTTTCTATTTTGAAAGTCTGTTTTAAGATTGTTAAAAACGTGTTTAGTATGTTATTTTGTAAAACTATAAAACACATTGTGTTTGGAATTTCAAGAAATTGTTTTATGATTTTTTATTCAATTAATTTAATTATCTAGTAAAATATAACAATTTTATGCTAATATATTATCAAATAATATAACATTTTAAAGTTGGTGGGTCTTACAATTTTTTTTTATTACAAATAAAATGCAAACAAATAATAATTGACAAAATAGGAAATAAAAAAAAATTAATGACGTGGACTCAGAATTTGAATCTATTTTCATTTAAATAAATTTTTAAAATTTATTAATATGGGCTTGAATTATTTTTTTAGTATTTTAGAATTTAATTTTTTTTTTTGAGTTTTCATTTTTATAGAATTTTCATTTTTTTAGATTTTTTGTTTTTTATAATTTTATAATTTTATTTTTTTATAATTTCTGTATTTTAAGAATTTAAAATATATTATTTTTTAGAATTTTTATTTAAATAAATTTTTTTCGTGTTTCGAATATTTTCACTGATAAGACTCAAAACGTCAAAAATGTATTTTGAGTTTTGTATTATAAATTTAACTTTGTTTTCGAAAATATATTTTCAGAAATATAAAAGTAAACAAGTTTTGAATGTTTTACAAAAATAAAAATTGAAAACAACTTGAAAACAACAATGACAACCGACCATTTTGTTTATTGTGTTTTATTAGCATGCAAGGTAAGTCCCTTCAATTTCCCTGTTAAGTTTGACAATGCTTGTTGGTTTCTTCACGAAACCAAGCAAATTATGGCATAAAGTTAGCTCAAAGGAAAAAATAACAAAATTACATTTTAATTAGCAATATACTAATTATTATAACAAGCAACAAACTGAAGCCTAAAGCAAAAAATCCACGAACATGAGAACATCCTTTATTTTACATCAAGCCTTATCTCCTAAACATAACAAACTACACACAATTAACTATAGATAGTCTACACACAAACAGTTAAGACATGTTTAGTACGTCAAATTGAACAGGATAATCCTGTCAAGTATAACGTATTAGACATACTCTTAATTATTATTAAACAAACATATAAAGACAACAAAACACTAAAATCCTAGGATCACCAATCAAAAGAAGGAGAGGGCTAGTTTTCGTGCCCGCGGTGGTTCTTGTTTCCTCTGGTACGTGCTAACACTCGTTTTCCATGTGGATGGCTGTTCAGAAAGGGGAAATTGTGATGAATGAAGTTAACCAGAGAATTGCGGATTGCTCCCTGCACAGTGAAGTCGATTATATAGAGCAGTAGTTACAATTCAAGGTGCAAATGATATGTTAGCCTTATATTGCACAAATGACATAACATATGTTATTAATTGTTGTTTTGTAGCATCAATTACTTGATACTATGTGACGTGTTACCTGGTGACCTCAGTGCAGTGTTGCACAAATTATGATATCATGAGCCAGAAAATGGAGAAATTGACATCAAACCTTAGAGACTTCCAAAGCAGACTGAGCAACATAGTTCCCAAAAGGATGCTGGATAACCATCAACCATTGTGGATCACTACATAACTCCTGTACAATCTGTGATGCCTCTTCTTCTTGGGAATCCCTCAAACATTTTTCCACCACATTGCTCCCGTACTTGCTCATCGATAGTTGAATATAGCTTCCCGAGAGTCGACTCAATATATCTTTTGTCACATGATGTATCCTAAGTCCTAGTATATACTGCACAACATAATTCCTGAAACACAAAACATAAACATAAATAGTAACATAATTTTTATTTTTTCAATTTTTCAGTCTATGAAGATAAAACTCGTACCCGTAGGGATGTACAGATAAAACCAATGCATTTACTGTTATTTCTTGCACAAGACGATCCCAGGGTTCTCCCTGAGCATGTGCTACACATTGTTGTATAACACAACATCCACTTTTGTCTGTCGCTATGTCGAGACAGTTATCAGCTACCGCGTTCAGTATATACTGAGAATAAGACATGTTGAACAAGGTATCATCCCATTCAGGTTAAATTTGCTAGTAAATTCAAATTAGTGTAAATGCTACAATGGAGACATGCATACCTTGTTATCTTCATTGGAGAAAAATTTCAAGCAGTGTTGAATAACATGATGACCACTCAAGCTTTTTGTCAATGGAACAGTGATGCGGCTTATACCAGATATAGCTATAGACTTTTGCTCTGGGCTTGTAAGATGCTCCAGCAATTTCTGCATAGCCCTAGTTCTGCCAAACAACAACAAATTTAGTACAAAAAAACATGGCATAAAATAGGTTTGGTATTGCTACATGACTTAAAGACATGATCATAACACTAAAGACTGTGTATATCGTTATACTTTTGCTTCTCCTTTTAGTCATTTAGCGATAATTTTTATGTGGGCTTCTCGAAATCTATTTCGTGTAGCTCGGGGAATTAAATTGCTCATGATTTTATGTGTAAAAAATGATTAAAGCAAAGCAATCAACATACCCATGTATATCAAGACAAATATCCATGAGAATCCTTTCATCTTGCATAGCCAAGATAAGTAACTCATTCATCTGTTCTTGATTGCACACCTCAAACAGCTTTTGAATCAAACAATTTCCGAATTGATTTATCATCAAATCGAAAAGATGATCCTGAACCTCAAAGAAGATCATCTGAATATCTTCAGGTTTTCCCTCCTCGATTTTTCTTTGCAAGAACCGGCAGCCGTGTTGATCCTTTGCCACTGAGAATATGTTGCCTCTCATATCCTCCAACGATGAGAAGCTCGACGGGAGTCGAGACTGGATGAGGGAACTATAGTTAGGTTCAATGGATCCATTGTTGTCAAGCCTGTAACCATTCCTATTCAAATTCGGCTGACTTCCATATCCAGGGGGCAGAAGCGAAGCATTTCGATGTGCAGTACGAGGTCGTGTTAAATACCTATTGTATTGTAAACCAATTTCATCAAAACCATCCTCGAGAGTTGAATAATTTCTGGGCTGAGTGTAGAGGTCCATATTCAGTCCCCTGGCAGCGGATTGAATTCTCATTCTCTGTAGATCCCCGTAAGGAAACTGTGATTCTGAATATGGAGGCATTCCGAGTGTTGTAAAATCAGCTAATGAGTTGTTCCGAACAATCCGACCACCACCAACGCCGCCACCAACAGCAGCACCGAGGCCATTAGAGGGTGGTGCCGTGAGGGTGGGAGGATTAGTTGACAGACTGAGGAGATTGAATTTGGACTCGAGTGGATAATCATACAACAGGTCCAGAACACTAGGGTTTACATGGCGTCCATTAGTATTCATCATTGAAAGAGTTTGACGGCCATCAACACTAGGGTTGTAAGTATTGATTTCCGGTGGAGGTACCTGAAATGGGTTGTTTTCCGTCAATGAGGGCAGCCCATAAATTTGGCCGCCAGCGACGGTGTTCACATTGCCACCGCCATTCGTATTCATCATTGCAGGACTTTGACGGCCATCAACCCCGGGATAGTAAGTATTGTTTTCAGGTTGTGAAAACCGAAAAGAGTGGGTTTCCGACAATGAAGGGAGCCCATAAATGTGTCCACCGCCGCCGCCGTTTACATGGCCATTCGTATTCAGCATAGCAAGATTTTGACGGCCATCAATTCCAGCGCGGTAAGTATTGCTTTGCGGAACCCGAAACGGGTCAATTTCCGGCAACAAGGACAGTCCAAGAACGCGGCCTCCGTTCGTCATGCCGCTGGCCGTCAAGAACTCGCCATTATTGGGCAGCTGGTTAGTTCCCGACATCTCCAAATTTCTCAAATCCGCTTCTGAAAATCGTGAATTATTGAAGTTCACTGTTGACCACTCACAATCTTCCACCATAGAAATTAACGTAACTGATTCAAGAAACCAAACGGGTTTTTTTTCATTCAATTCAAGAATGGTAATGAAACTTATTAGGGTTTTAAAGTGGGGTTTTAAAGAGAGATTCCAATAGAATACAAGTGTGATGAAATTAGAATTCCTTTGTTGCTGTTACAAACAAGTTCTCTATCACTAAATATCTCATAAGCAAAGAAGTTTTCTCTCACTAAATCTCTTTCAACTAAGATATTTGGAGAGAGAAATTAGTGTTTGGAAAAATTGAGGTAATTTAAATTAGGATAAAGATATACACAAAATCTGCTATATCATCTCATGCATGGAAACCAAATATTTCAAGATTTCTTTTATCACATAAATTCGATTAATTATAAATAACCACGCCAGGTTTAAATTAAGCCAAATGTCCTCGAATTTTTGTATAATTTTTATTTTGATACTCAGTGCGGATATATATTTTAGTATTTTATCCTCAATTATTAATATTTGTTTTGTTTCCTTAATTTAAAGTTATTGTCGTATATGGCCCAAAATTTTAATTATTCCCTATGATGCAAACTTTTGATAGTAATCGACAAAATGTTTTGACGAGTTGAAAATAAAAATAAATCTAGAGATTCCCGCATAGGGCAATTTTTCGAATTGTTGCTGAATTCATGGGAGGTAAACAATAGCCAAAATGAGAGTGCCTATTATTGGCATCATGAAAATGTAAGATAACATACAAAAACAAGCTATGTGTCGTCTCGACAAAAAAAAAAAAAAAAAAAAAAAAAAAAAATTTCAAAATTTGATACTCTTGTAAGTTGTAAACTATGTTGATCTTTATCGAATTGAACAATTTTATGTTGTACTGACTTAGTTCTTTCATTCGAATTTAAATATCTTATTATATTTTCTCTATGTGTCATCTCTAATGTCTCGACCTTCTAGGGTACGAGCTAATTTCTTCTAACTTGTCCACACTTGCAACAATCTCAAAAAGGCTAGTTGACGCTTCAATATGTATAGAGTTGAAATTCTTAACTTAAGTCTTTCAAACCATGCCTTGCAAATTGTAACTCATATTAAGAGAACTTTTGTCATTTGGGGACCAATATGCCTGATTAATGCTACTATTGATTACGATCATGGAGTAAAGTTATTAAAAATTGTAACAATTAAATGTGATTTTGAATGTGGAGATACCTCTCCAGCGGTTTAATTATTTGTTAATTCCTGTTTATCGGCTAAGCATTCTCCAACATTATGCCTCTACCATTCATGTTCAACATATATTAAGACGATTAATAGCATTAATTGTTTCCCAAGAAAAATTGAAATGAAATTATCTCAATATTCGATATTATCATATACGCAAATTGAATTGTCGATATGCAACACATAACAAAAAATTTCAATCAGACCAACCGAACTGCGCATCGTTTTTGTAACACCAAAACTTTCACAGAATTTTATTGGTGAGGAGGAAAATTATAATGTTAGCCATGATGCCATAACGTTATGTTTGATAAGTAGTAACGGACAATATTGAAGAATAAAAACAGATTAAAATTTGTCAATTATGTTATGAAGACTTTTCAATGCTGCGCCATCAAATATGCGCCCATTGTTCTCAATCTCGTACACGACAACATAGTCTAAACAGCTTTAGTATCGAAGGACAAAAAAAGCCACGACCAAATATGACAGTCCACGATTTCGTGTATGCTGTTCTTTGTCCCGTTACCATATAATCAGAGCGGGTGGGCACTCATCCTGCCATCAGAAGTTAACATGTCAGTTAAACATTCAATCATCGGCACAAATATAAAACAGTCAAGTGTTTTTGAGTCCTCAAAGAGATCAATAACCATCATAGTGTTGCACACTTATCCCCTAGACCGTAGATTGACCTAATATTCCTACATGCATAAAGAATTTTGAGCCCTTTTTCACGAGAGGCATAAGATCACCATTGTAATCTTCTTCTTTATCACAGTGAAAATGTGCAGCAGCAAGTGGTTACATATCTCATGCTGAGGTTGCATCATTATAAATTTGTGTATTTCTGATTTCGTTTTGCTTAATATTGCTCTCATAATTAGAATTAGGGATTAATCCCTAACACAGTTACCTCAAATCTTCAATAGCATCATAGGCATAGGAACTTCTATAAGATTCTATTTGAAGACACCACAAGTGTTGATTTTCTTTCAATTATAAGTAACATCTACCCTTTAAGCGCATTAACAAACTAATGTCATCTTAACCAAGGCTTATCCCCAGCGAACATGATAACAAAATAATCAAACTACTATTTTTAATGTGAGCTTATGCAAGATTATTGAATTTTAATAATATGTTTCCTCAAATTCAATCAGATAATATTAACTGAAATCTATGCTAATGAAAAATAGAAATGACAGCGGGTGGGGATGGGATAGGGAGAGAGATAAAGACTTACGATTAGCTTCAGAACTTAGCATTGGCAGAAACAGAAGGATATCGTCTAATTTCCTTCTTAGTATTAGCACAACTTGGTGTTACATTGATATTGAAGCTGCATAAAGTTCAATCAAGACTTTCAGCATTTTGGCTCATAGTTAACAATTAAAAATAGCCAAAAAAACATTCTCATAATGACATAAAGAGTTCATAAGCAGAGAGGGCGGGTTGAAATAGTCACCAAAAAAAATAGAGATTACGGCAAATCATTCTCATCAGGTTGTTGGACAGTAAACAAAAAAAAAAACAGTGCTTTTTTACTACAAAATAGTGAAAACCGTATAATATTAGCAGAAGAGGTTTCGAAAGAGAGAGTTGGAAGGAGGAAACGCTGTTTGATACATTAAGCAAAAAGAGAACATCACAAAGGGTAAACTGTCTCTTTGGCTCATTATAGTAAATTTTTTACTTCTGATATTTGAACATTAATCTGATGAAAAATGCAACTATTGCACACTGCTCTGAGCCTCTGAAACTAGAAAGTGGCAAAATGCATATGTTGAACGATGGAGGGTTGAGTCCAACATATCAACCACACGGTGTAAAGTATAAAATCCCTATTGCATGTTTTTTGAGTCACAGTGGATGGTACCTATGAAGAAAATGAAGCTAAATTTTGTTTTTTATACTGCCCAACCCTATTCACTAGCGTGTATCAAACTTGCACTTAAGGGCTAGAGTTCAAATTTACAGAATTATTAAAAATTGTAAACGGAATTACCATAAAAAAATCCACAAGCAGCATTTGAGGGGGATTAGTTTTTAAAGCAAAGAGATTTACCCATCAATGATGAATGCCACTCCAACTGTTCACTAGAATGTCAAAAGGGACAATCCATTCTCCCTGGATGAAGTTGGCATTTAAGGAACCAAAATGCTATGAACCGGCTAATCTCATTTGCTTGACCAATCCTTCCAGTGTATGATGTAAACTCTCATTTTGAGAACATGTTGCAAATCCGGCAAGAAATTCATGCACCACCTCATTGATGCTGATCCAACTGCACCCTGGCTGCTTGGGCACCTCCTTTGCTCTCATGAAGCACCTCAGCTCAGAAACATCACGCCAGCGACGATCAACAGCAAATGCATTAGATAACATGACATAACCTGCAGAATTCTCAGGATCAACCTTAACAAGCATGTTGGAAATGCTTTGGGACAATTCTAATCTATTGTGGAGCGTGCATCCAGCAAGTAGAGAACCCCAAATAAAATTATTGGGCTCAAATGGCATCGAGGTGACAACGTCAAGTGCTTCCTCAATACAACCTACTCGTGATAGGAGATCAATGTAGCTAGCATAATGTTCCAATCTAGGGGTAACAGAATAACGTTGCCTCATCTCCTTGAAAATCTCACGCCCTTTTTCCAACAGTCCCGAGTGGCTACATGCACATAAAACACTGAGAAAAGTTCCAGAACTGGGAAACACGCCAAACTCTTTCGTTTTGTAGAAAAGCATCAAAGCCTCCTCTCCTTCACCATTTACTGCAAGACCCATTATCATGGCATTCAATGAAACAACATCCTTCTCAATCATTTGATCAAAAACCCCTTTTGCCCTGTCCAAACTCCCACATTTGCAGTACATATCTATCAATGCAGTAGCAAGATTTACATTTGAAGATAGAACGCCTTTGGACCCTCTAGTTCTCATGTATTCGTGCACCCATGTGCCAAGGCCTAAATCACCAATTGTGGCACAAGCTGAAAGCACACTAACCATTGTTACATGATTGGGTCTACAAGTACAATTCTGCTCCATCAATTTAAAAAGACTTAAAGCCTCTGAAGCACAACCATTTTGAACATATGCCCCAATCATAGCGTTCCATGAAAGCACACTCTTTTTCCCATTTTCAGTAATGTCATCAAATCTTTCCCTACTCTGTTCCGTCTTTTCGTACTTCCCATATAAATAAACAAGAACTGTATTCACATAATCAAAACCAAATTTATTGGAATCAAAATCATCTATATATGCCATCAAAATTTTCACCCATTTCTCAATCTTTATGACATCAAGGTTCGAACATGCAGATAAAACACTAACCATGGTATCATTTTCAGGCCTCAAATTTTCCTTCATCATTACCACAAATAGCTTCAAAGCTTCCTCAGGTAACCCCACTTGAGCATACCCAGAAATCACAGAAGTCCAACAACAAACCATATCTTTCTCGGGCATTTCATCAAACACTTTACGAGCCGATGCCAAATCCTTAAACCTCTTAGCATAAACCACAAGTAAACCATTGCAAACAAAAGAATTATGAATAAAACCCGATTTCACAACGTGAGAATGTACTTGTTTGACACAACTCCAATCATCAGAGGCTTTAAAACACGCTTTAAGAAGGAAAGAAAACGTCAAGTCATTGGGCAAAAGGAAGTGTGACTTCAATTTTTTAAAAGCTAAAAATGCATCTGTAAACAGACCCGCTTCAGCCAACACTCTAATAATTGCATTAAACGGGAAAATGTTGGGTTTTTCCAAATAATTAAACACTCTCAAGGCCAAATTTGAAGGGTAATGGCCAATGAGACGAGTTGCAACGAGGTTATTTTGGTGGGAATTGAATCGGAAAATACGGGCATGAATTTGGAGCAGATGAGGGTGTGAAATGTAACCCTGTAAGAGGTTGGAGAAGTTTAGACGAGGTGGGTTCGAATTGTTTGAAGAGAAAGAATGGAGGGAGTGTGCAGTAAGGTGGTGGAATTGAGGAAATTGAAGGAAGATTAAGCGAAATTTGTGTAGGGAAATTTTGTCCATGGAATGAAGCGTGTAGGGTGGTTTTTCGGCGACATCCATGTTTCTCAAAGGCCGTTTTTGGGGCAACTTGGTACTAACTTTTTTTTTTTTTTTTTTTTTTTTAATGTCGTTTAAAATTTTTCAATTTTATAGTAACGCTAATTTCCAATTATATATTTTGCCTACTCTATTGATAACAGGTTTATGTTTTGTTAAATAAACTATTATAATCTTATTTTTAGTTTTAAAAAATAAAACAAAATTTCACTCTACTTTCCCTACTTCGATAGTTCGACTTGACAAACTGGTCTCCAACACCGTACCCATAGCTCATCGATTCTAAATATTTATCTATAAACTCAAACAAATAGCACTTAAAATCCTATAATTTTATACTAAATCCTATGAAAGTGCAAGTTCAAATACCTGAACAAGATTCAAAAAAGGGAAAAACTAGAATAGAAACCAAAATAGATATGCGAGTAATTTCATTAAAATAAAACTGTAGAAAGTCTTGAATGCAAAGGTCACAATAGCACCTCGTTTGCCATTTTTCTCTTTTAAAAAGAAACCATCATAGTTCGACTATAATCTACTCCACATAACATTTCACTAGGGCGAATGAAATACTCGGCGTATGATGATAAAGAGTATGACTATGACGAATGAACTGTAGTTTTATTTTTTCTACACTATTAATTAGAGGTTGGGTTGAATCCTCTTAAATATGTAATATGTTTTATTTTTAATTTTAATAAAACTTGTGATAGTGATATAAATTGTATATAAAAAAAAGTAGGGAATTATTGTTAGTGAAAGAAGAAGGAATTATTGGTAAAAAACCGAAAGATAACAATTCCTCTTTTGCTAATTGCTCTTATCTACAAAGTTGGTTGTTTATAGAAAATAAATGACTTGTAAACGTGTCCAACTTCATCTTGAGGTGTAATGGTTCTATTAGACTCCTTAACACAATGAGTTACTTGTGGAGTCAAAGACACATATGATGAAAAATTAAACCTATTAGCTTCCTATTATTTCGTCCACTTTGACAAAAGTGTCACACTTGATAAAAAAAAAATATACTTTGCATAACACATTTTTAAGTTACTTAAACATTTGAGTATAATATTCCGTGCCTATTTACAAGCACTTTCTAAATTTTTTTTTTTTTTAAGAAGTGTTGATGTCAATTGAAGTCAAGCGTTAATAAATTTTGGTTGCAAACTTGTTCTTTTTTTTTTTTCTTTGTAATAATAGATAATAATATTTACGAAAATTGGCATATTTCGCTCTCAATCTTTCAAGAAAGTAGCGGGAAATATCCTTACTTCTATTTTTTGGCGCAAATTATTCACAACCTTCAGAAAATTGGCACGATGCATCCTTCTGAATTTATATGACAAATGTGTCATTCTCTTTAAATAAACAATAAAAAAAAAAAAATGCAATAAGAATTCCAAAACTTTTTAAAAAGTACAAATGGATTCCAAAACAAAAATAATTCAAAAAAACAAATTAAAAAATAAAAAGAAAAAGAAAAACTTCATCTTCCCCAACTAATCCCACCCCCATATTCAACATCATACATGACCAACCGCTACATCCTTGCCAACTATCCTCATCATCACCCCACTCCAAATCATCACCCCACTCCAACCTAATCTCTGCAAAATCTCTAGGGATTTTTGATAAGTGTGGGTTTACATTTATTTAGCCATCCAAAGTAGACCATTGTGAGTGCTTTTAAGTGTAATCTTATTTAATTATGTGTTAATTTTATTATTGTAAGTCAAAACTCGAGTTTGATGGTGTTTGGAGCAAAATTGGTGAAATGACTAAATTGAAATAAAAGTAAAATATGGGAACCAACTTGCAAATGTGCAAATATTTAAGAACATGTGATGCAAATATATAACGACAGAATTAAAATAAATGTTTAAGTTAGAGAGCTAAATTGACAATGATGTAAAGATTATGGACTTCCATGCAATTAAATGAGGATAAGATGCAAAGTGAGGATGAATTTGGCTCATGTGATCCCATGGGCCAAGTCCATTGCGATCGTGGTCCAGCAAAATTATAAACAGATTATCAGTTTCTTCTTCCATGCCCATGCGATCGCATTGGCTTTCCAATGCTTCCGGCGTAGCATATTGTTTTTTTTTTTTTTTTTTTTTCCCCTTATTTGTTTGAGCTTCTTTTGGACTCTTTTTTGGACGCGAATTAAAACACGAACTTAGGGTTATTCTTGCTCTATAAATACACATTATTAGAGAAGAAAAAGTGGGGATTCACAAGAGAATTATATGAAATCAATTTTAGAAATATTTTAAGGAGAAAATTCAAGCTTGGGAGAAGATTCAAGACGAATGCAACACAAGATCATTGAAGACTTCCAAGATTAAAGGTTGTACTCATCTTTTCTCTTTGTCTATCAAAATATGAATTATTATTTGATTTGTGTTTTATTTTTCTCCATATCCATCTAGGTTATTGGTTAGATAAACAATGTAGGTATTGATTTTAACTCATGTTTAATTATTTTGAATTTATTTTCATGTGCGTTGTGTTGAATTGGCTTATTAATTTACTTTCATGGTTTATTAACGTGAGTTAAATTCATAATATTAGTTGTATGTATAATTGTGAAATTGTATGTAGAACTCTTAATATTACTTTGCATAAATAAGTTGTTAAATTGAGAAATAACAACTTTGTTTATGCAGTTGTCGTAAGGGATTAAACATCTTTCATATTGCTTTATCAATTGAGGGAGGAAATATTGATATTGAGAGATAGGTTAACTAGATCTCGAGAGAAGAGAATGTTAATACTTTAAATTGAATTTGTTGACCGATAATATAATATCCACACCAAAATAAGAATTGAGCATGAGTAGGGTTAACAAATGAAATCGGGAGTCATAACTATTTTATCACGTGATTTTTTCTCAAAAAATCTTTTGTGCTTTCGTAGTATTTCTTTCTAACAATCTTTATTTTAATTTTAGTTAAGTAAAAGCCAATTTTTTATTGTGTGTTTGTTTGTTAAAGTTACTTGAAATTAAAGTAGTAATTAATTACCAATTTTCGTGGATTCAACACTTTTCTCTATTCGTCCACTTACGAGATAAAATCGATAAAAAATTTGTTGTTAGAAAAATCAGTGTCAATAAATAAAAATTAGAGAAAAAAGTCCAAACAATTTAAATATACTTGACATCCCCTTCCATGGTTTTGGAATGGAAAAGAGCATTTTGTACATCAATTCCAAAAGATCAAAAACGAGATTCACCAATCGTCAAAGAAAAATCAGAAATCAGTACAACCAGTTCCAAATGCAGTTCCAAATTTGGTGGACTTATCTCCAACTGTTCAATGTCGCACTTCAATCTCAACTCGTTTCTAGTCCCAGTCTTCGTTGTCGAACCACTTCCATAACATTGTTTACCATTGCCATTTTAACCGCTTTTGCTTCACAAAGCCCAAAACTTCAATGCAAAACCAAAAACAGCATCAAATTCTTCCACCGCTACACTCCACCTTTTCTCTATTCAAATTTACCCTCCTTATCTCAAATTTAATATTATTATATTTAATCATTATTTTGATTTGAAACAGAGAATTTCACTTGTTATGAATTTTTCACTATTACCTAATTGAAGTATCTTTTCTTTTTTATTTTAATTATTTTTTTTGAATTATTTTCTTTTGGATCCATTTGCACTTTTTGAAAAGTATTGGAACTAATGTTGCAACTTTCACTCCATTTTTATCTTTTTGTTGCTTTCTTTTCTTTTTATTCATTTAAAGAAGAGAACAAATTTGTCATATAAATGCCCAAAAGGATGAACTAAGCCAATTTTCAAGAAGTTGAGGATGATATACATTAAAAAATAAAGATAAATATATTTCTGTTAAAAATTGGCACGGAAATTATCTGAAAATTAAAAATTTTCTTTAATTCTAAAAAACTTTGCTAGATGTTCACATGATTATTATAATTTTATGGCTTATTTGCACAAATGGTCCCTGACTTTTGCGCTTACTGCGAATTGAGGATTTATCGTTTCATTTTTGACAGTTTATCCCTTATTTCAAATATTTTTTTGTAGCAATGGTCTTTTTCATCAATTTCCATTCAAATGTCCGTAAAATTTGACGGTAGAATTTTTTTATTTAAAAAGGGTTTATTTGCACAAATGGTCCCTGACTTTTGTAAAGAAAAATTAGCAGTAAAAGTTCCTAATCTTTCAGAAAGTGTTGAAAAGTCTCATAGCCTTCTAATCCTAACACATATGACCCCAAACCTTTTTGATAATTTTATCCCCAACTTAAATAAATTAAAAATAACTCATAAACCTTTTCAAAAATACAAATAAGTCCTAAATTTTTTTATTTTTTTTTACAGATTTACACTTAAAATAATAAAAAGTGTGTCATCAAGTCCCAAAACTTTTAATTTTGTTCACCAAAATGACATTTAAAATGTGTTTGATTAAAATCAAATTTTTTAGTAAAAGTTGTTGAAATGTGTGGTTGAAAAGTTGTGGAACCATAAAATGTGTGGTTAAAATTATTTGTTGACTTTGACTTTATTTTTTTAGCAAAATCAAAATTGAAAACAAATGGGCTCTTAGAGTCTTTACAGATTTTGTCCAGTCGTCCATTAATTAACAAAAACTTTATACCCATGATCAAAATTTGATCAATTTAAAATTTTAATTTATTTTTCATATCAATTAAAAAAGGTGGTGATGGGCTGGAGATTGTGAAGAACTTTTTTTTTAATTATTATTTAGTTATTGGTAGAGTTGGCAAATGGGCCAAATGGAATGGCCCAACCCGAAATTAGAAGGGCGGTCATATAAAAGATTGGACTAGGCTAACCATGACCTAATTTTACATATGCTGGTACTTGCTGGGCCAACCCAGCCCGATTTTGGGCCAATGGGCCAACCCAATTTACATTTTTAACTTATTTTTTTTAAATAATTACTTATAATTAAAAAAATAAAAAAAAATTCACCATATTCCTCCACCACCCTACTTGAGAATTCGACCAGAGAGGGGGAGAGAAATCCCCTCTTCTCTGGTCGCGAAACCAGGGAGATTGCCGCGAATATGAGGGATTTCTCCCCCCTTGTTTCCGGTCAGACGGGGGAACGACCAGAAATAGGGGGAGATAAATTCTCCCATTTGCTGCTGGGGGAGGGGATGATTTCTCTCCCATCGTTTCCGACCAGAAACCAAGGGGAAGAAATCATCCTCCCATTTGCAGCCATATTTCACGAAGAAGGGTGGAGGTGGCGGTGGAGGTGAAGGTGGGCTGTTTAAAGTGTGGGGTAAGGACTTGGACAAAAAAAAATTATCGGGTCAACCGGGCTTCAGTCCGATTGGCTAGTTGTACCGGGTTAAATTGACCTGATTTTTATTTGATCAATCTTTTATTGGACCAACCCAACCTAGAGACCAGGCTATCTGGGCCAGCCCATTTTGCCACCTCTAGTAATTTATATGAAAAATAAATTAAAATTTTAAATTGGTCAAATTTTGATCATGAGTATAATTTTTTTGTTAATTAATGGACCACTGGAAAAAATCTGTAAAGAGTCTAAGAGCCCGTTTATTTTCAATTTTGATTTTGCTAAAAAGCTAAAGTCAAAGTCAACAATTAATTTTAACCACAAATTTTATGGTCCCACAACTTTTCAACTACACATTTCAACAACTTTTACTAAAAAATCTGATTTTAATTAAACATATTTTAAATGTCATTTTGGTGAACAAAATTAAAAGTTTTGGGACTTGATGACACGCTTTTTATTATTTTAAGTGTAAATTTGTAAAAAATAAAAAGATTTAGGACCTATTTGTATTTTTGAAAAAGTTTATGAGTTATTTTTAATTTATTTAAGTTGGGGGTAAAATTGTCAAAAAGGTTTGGGGTCATATGTGTTAGGATTAGAATGTTATGAGACTTTTCAACACTTTCTAAAAGATTATGGACTTTTGCTGCAAAATTTCCTTTACAAAAGTCAGGGACCATTTGTGCAAATAATCCCTTTTTAAATAAAAAAAAAATTTCACAGTCAAATTTCACGGACATTTGAATGAAAATTGATGAAAAGGACCATTGCCGCCAAAAATATTTGAAATATAACTAAACTGCCAAAAATGAAACGATAAATCATCAACCCGCAATAAGTACAAAAGTCAGGGATCATTTGTGCAAATAAGCCTAATTTTATACCAAGAGTATCTCCAAGGTAGTGCCATTTTGGCGTGAAAATGGGGCTAAAAAAGTGCTCCAATGGAGCGCTAAAACCAAACTCCGAAATGGAGTACTACTATTCATTTAGCATGGGTTTTTCAACTTTTTTTTCATTTTTGTCCTTATTTTTATAGTTGTAAAATTTGTTTTTCTTTTTATATCCCTTTTCATACTCTTTTGGGTTAATTTCACCAACGATCACTGAAATTAGCTTTAAATTACAAAATAGTCACTGAAGTTTAAAAGTTTCAGTGGTGGTCACTGAAATTAGAAATCATTTAACTAATGGTCACTCTATTAAATTTCTAATTTAAAATAGTGATGTGGTATGATGATGTGGCATTTATTTATTATAAGATAGTCCATGTACTTTATATAATATTCACTTTAGTCCCTATATTTCAATTAAGTCCTTCTAAAATTGTATCTTAGATTCTTAATCTTTTACATATTTATACTTTAGTCCTCAAATTTTTAATTATCTTTCAGTTAAGTCCTCTAAAAATTGTATCTTAGGTCCCTAATCTTTTACATCTTTAAACTTTGGTCTCCAAATTTTTAATTATCTTTCAATTAAGTTTACATCTTAGGTCCTTCAACTTTTTACATCTTTACACCTTGGTCCTCAAATTTTCAATTATCTTTCAGTTAAGTCCTCTAAAAAATTGCATCTTAAGTCCTTCAACTTTATACATCTTCAAATTTTGGTCTCCCAAAACTTTAATTTTAGTGGCCAAAATAAGTGTAATTTTAGTGGTCACAATAAGTGCACTTTCAATTAAATCATTGATTTTACACTCGAATTTTTACCTAAAAGAACAAAATAACATTAAAATGTCTACTTTTAGTGGTCAATTCTAAGTGATAAGTGCGAATTTTACACTTATTTTGACCACTAAATAGTTTATTATTTAATTATATTATTTTGTTCATTTAAGTGAAAATTCGAGTATAAAGTCAAGAATTTAATTGAAAGTACACTTATTTTGACCACTAAAATTGTACTTATTTTGGTCACTAAAATCAAGAATTTGGAAGACCAAAGTTTGAAGATGTATAAAGTTAAAAGACCTAAGATACAATTTTTAGAGGACTTAACTGAAAGATAATTAAAAATTTGGAGACCGAAGTGTAAAGATGTAAAAAGTTGAAAGACCTAAGATAAAATTTTTGGAGGACTTAACTGAAAGATAATTGAAAATTTGGGGACTAAAGTGTAAAGATGTAAATGATTAAGGACCTAAGATATAATTTTGGAAGGACTTAATTGAAATATAGGGACTAAAGTGAATATTATATAAAGTACATGGATTACCATACAATAAATAAATACCACATCATCGTGCCACATTACCATTTTAAATTAGAAATTTAATGGAGTGACTATTAGTGAAATAAGTTCTAATTTCATTTACTACCACTGAAACTTTTGAATTTCAGTGATCATTTTGTAATTTGAAGGTAACTTTAATGACCGTTGGTGAAATTAACCCTACTCTTTTAGTAAGGAAACAAAACAAGTACTATTCATTTGGTGTAATTTTTTAAGATCATGGTTGGAGATGGTAAAAAAAAAATAGTGTGAAAATTGCATTATTTTAGTGTAAAAGTTCCACTATTTTAAAGATCGTGGTTAGAGTTGCTCTTAAGATTTAATATTATGCCCGAATTGATAATCGATTACTAGTTTTGAATCTAAATCACGAACTTCTCGCTTTTAATTCACGAACTTAGCACTCTCAATATTCACGTCTTCTATGGTATTTTTTAAAATATAGACTACATTAGCATGTGGCATTTTTCAATTAAAATCAAGAGCTAATTTCTTGGTTGGACATATCAAGAAACCTTGAACAGAAAAAGTTTAAGCCAAACAATACTTAAACTTGTGAATTGTATGTCACTTGCAATTGATATATAGGAGAATAGTCTTAAATTGTGTCCAAGTTGAATTAGACTCAAATTGGTTTAATTGCACGTGCAGTATCTGAACTTAAAATTACAATTATAATTAAGTCCAAAATTTTCATGCTAATTGCGATTAACTCTAAAGCTTTATAAAACTACCACAGAACATGATCGGATATATATTTTCTAAGCTCAAGTAATTAGATCATGTCTAGTCTACCCGAGTTGAGATCTGCTGTCCCAATTCTGTGTCCCCTTGACAGTCTCTCCAATAAAAATATTACACATAATCAATGTGAATACATTAAATGTTGTTCTCTTACTTATTTAATGCATTCACATTGATTATGTGTAATGTTTTTATTGGAGGGATAGCCAAGGGAACACGGAATTGGAATATCAGATCTCAACTCAGTCTACCCTAGACCTTCCAATTTACTTATTAGACATTTGTTTTTTTTATTAAAGGCAAACGTTCAAGATTTGATAATTAGGTATGAGCATAAATTATTTTTTTTCCCCTCTAATTATTCTTGCTAACTTAAGTTATATTTTTTTTAACGGTAATGTGAAGTAATTCAAAGATGTCGAAGTTTATAGCTGTCGCTAAACACTGAGTTCAAATTTATAACTGTTCAACATAAATACTTTCAGGACGATAGTTCTCGATACAGATTCGTGTTTTCTACTTCATTCATTTTCAAACTTTCAACTTACTGAGATATTTGATCAATCAAATTAATCTCACAATAAATCAAAGAACCATCAAACTAACTAAAAGATATATACGCAACAATGTCAAGTGATTTAAATAAAATACTTCGTGATCAAGTATAATTTAATTCTCTGCAGGGTCATGCTATAGAATTAAATACGACATGTTGCCCGTTCAATACACTCGAAGTGTACTAGTGTCACCATTAAACTATTTATGCGAACAAGAACAAATTGCAAATCTGAACAATAAAACAATCGACACTACAACCTTCCAGTATAAGATGCCAACTCTCATAAATTAATTGTGAACAATTTTATTTATGATAAAAATATAAATTGTCACGTCGTACTTTTCAACGCAAGTATTCAACTTATATTTTCACAAGTAATTATTGACATTTTTATTTACATACTCAATACACAATATTAAATGAATACAATAACAATTATAATAAATAAATAAAATTATTATTTTATTACTACAAAAATTATATTACATGAGCACATAACCGACTTTCAAGGGTTGGTAACGAATGCGCCAATTTTCCTAATATTTACCAACACGCATGCATAAAAGTGGACCAAGGACTCATTAAAAATTGGACTTCTTAATGGGTCGCTGGAGCTGAATGTTGACTGCAGCCCAGCAATTTAGATTGACTGCAGCCCAGCAATTTAGATTGTAAATTTAATTTTGATCAAATGGGAACTTGTCACTTGTCAGGTTCGATTCAAATCAATCTAATTCTTGTCTTTTAGCGTAAAACCGCCAGTTTTGTAGAAATTTTTCAAACCCAAATTGATTCAATTGAATTTTCTTATAAACTGGGTGCTCATATATATATAATAAAGGAAGAAAGACTAAAGTAGAGAGTAAAAGTAAAAACACGTGAAAGAAGAAATATATAATCAATACGGAGGGAAAGTTTCTTTCATGAAAATGGCAAGTCTCGGGGCAGGCTCATATTAGTTGGGTTTGCTACTTTCATAGGCGAGTTTCTAGATTAATTCAAGAACTTCGAGCTAAGAATAAACTTGAGTTAAATATAAAATTAGTTGAAAACAAAATTTTGTAACTCATGTGTACGTAAATTATATATAACGAATTTGAAAACATGTTATTTTAAGTTTTTTTTAAAAAAAAAAAAAATAGTTACTTTTAGTAATAATTTACTTCTAAGATCTATTATTTTCTTCTATTTTTAGGTAAAAAGTTGCTTATATATTTTTAAAGTATGGGTTTATATTGTAAATTATAATTATAGCTTTTTAAAATATTGATTAAATTACCTATAAAAATCAATTTAGTTCCCATAATCTATAAGTGGCATTCAGTCTTCTTGGATGATATCATGCCATTCTCACCCAATTTTTTTAAATAATATTCTTTTAAATGTTGCATTAATTGCTTTAAGTTCTATTCAAACCAATGCTTTAAGTTCTATTCAAACCAGGAATAATTTTACCAATTAGTGTGATGTTTGTGGTCATAATTGTTGTGCTAGTATCAAAACCTGCACAAGAAATTTTCTCTCCTCTCTCTCCAATGTATGTTTCATAGTGAATTAGTTATTAGTGAAAATTGATATGCTAATTTGATATGTTATCTTTAGAAGACTATGTCTAAGGAGAGTCAAAAAAATTTAGAAACTACTATTTAATAAAAAAAAAATTATTCTTTAAAACTGAGTTGTTACTATAAAAACAAAATTTTGTACTTCAAAAATTGAATTTTTAATACTAGTCAAATTGAATTTTTCATACCAGTCTGATCCCGCCCCATATCTCTGCAACTGTCTATATCTAACAATATATTTTGTGACATGTTTGATATTGGACTAGAAAAGAAGAAGAAAATGTTTTTTTTTTAAATTGTAATAGTCTGATACTAATAGTGTGTTTGGAAGGATTTTTTGAGGTCTAAAAGTATTTCTTAAAGTAGTTATATTTATGATTGTTTGACTAAAGTTAAAGTATTTTTTGACTAAAAAATAACTTTAAAAAACTATTTTAGAGAAGTTCAAATTTTGAACTTCTCTAAAAAAACTCTAATTGAGCTTTTACGGAAAATTATAATTGCATTTAATAAATTTAAAAATTAACAAAACTATTATTAATACATTAAAAAAATATTAATTTACTTGCCACATTAATATATTAATTTACTTACCACATTAATTATTTACTTGCCACATTAATATATTAATTTACTTACCACATTAATTACTTATAAAAAATTGTCACTTCATATATTTATATAAAGTAAAAAATATATATTGGCGTGTTAAATAATATACTACAAATTACACATAATATGTTTAATTTAAATAATTAATTTATTTTAAGTTATATAAAATATACCAAAATAATTATGTTATTATAAGTAATATATTGATTTTAATAGTTATTATAGGATATAAAAAATATTATTTATTTTAAAAATAATAATATGAGATATATAATAATTAATTATTGTTTAGTCAAATATATTAAAATAAGGGTTAATTATACTAATGGTCTCCATTCTTTCAGGTTTGTAACGATTTCATCTTCATTCTTTTTTTAGCAGATATCATCCACATTCTTTCATTTATACTCACAGATGGTCAAATTACTATTTTTCACTATTCTAAAAATTCTTGGACAATTTTACCCTTTGACTTAAATAAATTAAAATGATGGAAAATAAAAATACAATGAAAATATTGCAATTGGACCTATGACCTTTTTAAAAGTACAAATAAATCCTAAACTATTTTATTTTATTCAAATAAGTGTTCTTCCCCAACTAAAAAACAACCACCCCCACCCCCACCCCCACCCCCACCTAAATAAACTTGCACATTTGCATGTTTATTTTAAAAAAAAAAAAAACTAATAATGATGCATTAATACTTATTTGTTACTGTTAGAACCCAGTTCACAATAAGCCACCATAGTTTTGTAAATCTCAAAGACCAATCTATTCTCAAATTCAGTTGTTGAATAACCTGTTTGAATCTGACGAGATTTGGGGATTCTTTTTTATCCCAAAAGATTAATTCCAGAGCCTGTGTTTCTTGCCAGCTTAAGCATCATATGAATTCTTCAACTTGCACCACAATTTAAATGGCGAATTGAGTTTCAAACGCAGCTTTCGAGTTATTTTAATCTGCCATGAACGCTTTTCTTTGCTTCCTGATTCATACCTAATTGATTTTCCAGTGTTTTTAACAGACAATCTGATGTAATCCTTTCTGCTCTATTTTTTTCTGTTGAAGCTCCCGTTGGATGAACTCGGATTAATCATCTCCATTCATATCATATCAATTTCTCTGTGTGTGTATGCGTGGCGTTAGTGTGGTGGCAGGAGAGGGATTGGGGAGGCTAGGTGTTTTTCCTTTTTCCTTTATTTTGTTTTTACCCAAAAAAAAATTGAATGCAAATAGATTGTGATTGTGGGTGTGGGGGGCGGGGCGGGGCGGGATGGGGTGGGTGATTCTTTTTTAGTTGGAGAAGAACACTTATTTGAATAAAATAAAATAATTTAAGATTTATTTGTACTTTTGAAAAGCTTAAGGGTCCAATTGCAATATTTTCATTGTATTTTTATTTCCTATCATTTTAATTTATTTAAGTCAAATGGCAAAATTGTCCAAGAATTGTTAGAATAGTGAAAAATAGTGATTTTGGGACCATCTGTGAGTATAAATAGAAGAATGAGGATGATATCTGCTAAAAAAAGAATGGGAATGGAATCGTTACAAACCTGAAGAATTGGGACCATTAGTGTAATTAACCCTTAAAATAATTGTGTAATTATAATTAAATTAATATTTTAATTTTAATAGTTATTGTAAGATATAAAAAATTATTATTTATTTAAATAAATATAAAATTTATACAAAAGTACTTTTATAATTAAGCAACCAATGACTCAATTTAATATTTATTGTACTTTTTCAATTCATATCTAAATAGTCAACAATTTTTTAACAAAAATTCTACTGTAAAAAATTCTACTTCTAAAAACTCTACTCATAACAATTGTGTCAAACGGTCCTAACTAACAAACAAGACCACCCTTTTGTTCATTTTTCAAGTCATGAAATTAGTGTGCTAAGACCGGAATAGGCAACTAATGGATGATATGGAGAGAGAAAGAGAGAATTTGAGGAAATTTGTACTATTGGTTCTTAACCTATCACATAAATGGTAAGTTGGTCCTTAATATTTAAAAAAGAGTAAGCTAATTCTCAATTGTACAATTAATCCCAAAGTAGACCTTGGAAAATACTTTAACGATGGATCCTTGAGAAGGGGTTTTGAAACATTTTTGGTAGGTAGATGCAACTACAACAACCTCGTGCAGCCATGCCTTCACTACAAAAGATTGAAAGAAATTCAAATTTCAATTGAATTGTTATATGAGCATTACTTATCTAAGTCTATAAAGTTATATTTATTTCTAAACTTGCCTATGCCAGAATAAATCAATATGAATCTATTTTAGAAGATTATAATTATGGTATAAAATAAGAACACACTCTAACAGGAACAATAGCTCCATATAGAGTACTAAAAGAGTAAACACGCAGTGTCGACAAGAAGAACAGCTCCATGTAGAGTAATTTTTAGGTTTATATATATCGAGATACTTTTCTTTTTCTTTTTCTTTCTTTGTAGTTAGAATGAAAGGTTGAATACTAGTTTGCTATTTGAACAATAAAGTGAGGACCAAATGTGCAAATTTTCCTTTAGATTTAAAAATGTCATCGGTAAACAAACATTTAAAAACCCCACCAAAGTTCAAGGTCTTAAGATCCAAATCTGTTTTATTTGACTCAGCCTAAATTACTTTTCCAACCTGACCATTATTTTTCAACTCAAACCAATTTGCTTTTACATTTTTTCAAGTTCTGAAAAGGTCCAACTAACTCTAAAAAATCATAAGTCAAACAAACATGCCCTTCTTCGGTTCCTACTATCCTTTTTGTCACCTTTATATAAGAAGTTGAAGAATTCATATATAGTTCAAACAACCTTTGCCTTTCGACCAAAACAATACAAAAGATGAAGTCTCATGCTTTTGTATTGGCCATAAAGGCTATTTTTGTTCTTATCATCTTCTTTCTCTTGATATCCAATGCTATGTGCATCAGACTTTTAAAGGATGATTTTTCTTTGTCTGATCCGACGATGGCCGGGTTTATAATCGAGATGGCGTACTCGGGGCCGAGTCATCGTGGACGAGGGCATTAGCTTGTGTTGTTTTCGTTTCCGTGCAACCTAAGTTTGTATCATTGTCTTGTAGTTTGTATTTTCATACAGTTTTAACTTAGAGGGTGTTATATATGGGATCTTCTGTCTCGTCTTATGGCATAAAATAACAAGCTCCTGCAACATCATTTTTGTCTTAGGGTTTATGTATTTTCTCTCTTCTTTGACAATTTTTTCTTCTTTTAGCAGGTCATGTGTACACCTTGTTTGGTTAATATGAAACTGTGAGATCAATATATATTTTTATACTTTAGACTACTTCTCTTCCACGGCGGAGATAGGCGGAAAAAATCATGATTTTTCGCCCTGGTCTCTCTTTCTTCTTCTGCCACCCCACCACCAACACCACAGCTAGCAGCCGCCATTGCGCACCTCACGTTTAATTAGGCAAAGAGGAAGCACAAAATAGAAGTTCACCATCTTCAAAGAGGTTATGGATCACACTCGTAAAAAGTGTTCCACTTGTTTAAAATTTTATCGAGAATTTTCAAGTCTATTTGTTGCATCTAGACTTTTTCACAAAATTTTAATAATCTTGTAGAGTTTAAATTTTAAGGAGTTCCAATGATGTTGGATGACACGGTGTTTTTGTTCAAATATAGGGTGGCCGTATTTGTGATGGTTCCACAAGAATCCAATTTGTTTGAAAAAAAATCTCGTAATCATATGAATTCGTTGACAAAGTAATAATAAATCCCTATATATTAAAAGAGTAATTTTGGTATGGCACTATTTCTATGAATGTGTGCCACCACTTTTTCTTTTCCTTTTTTTGTTTTATTTTGTATTTTTAAGTTTTTTTTTTTATTTCTTGAAATTGACACTTTTTTTTTTCTTTTTTTTTTTAGTGTGGCACTATTTCTATGAATGACATCACATTTACTTCTTCTTCTTTTTTTTTTTTCACATTTTCCTAATTTTTTTAAATTGACACCATTTTTTCTCAATCGTAAATCTTTTTCAACACCATTTTCTTTCCAATATTTCGTTATTTCACTTGCATTTCTTTGTTCATATTTTTTGCCTTTCTTTTGATTTCAGTCATGTCTTTTGAAAAATCATCCCAAAATTTACAGATATGTTGATTATTTTAGGTATCCATCTAAATTTTATTTTATAAAAGTTGTTTCTGTAAATCTATCTGCTTAATTTTTCGCACCACTTATCAAAATAGATTTGAATGTTGCTATTAGCTCTTATTATTTCTAGGGTTCGTAAATTGACCATTACATGTAGTTATTTAGTTGTTTAAGTCTTATATTTGTTAATTTTTTTATACTTATTTGAATATGTTTGCTTGTTTGAGTGTTGATTTTTAATTCTCATTTTGAATTCTTAAATATTTCTAATATTCAATAATTTAATATATTAAAAGAGGGATCTTCACCACTGTTATATTTTTTTTAAAGTTTTTTTTGATTTCCTAAAATTGACAATATTTTTTTTTTATTTTTTATTTTTTTGGTGTAGTACTATTTCTATGAACGTCCACCACTGTTCATTTTCTTTTCTCTGTTTTTTTTTTTTCCTAATTTCCTGCAAAAGAATTGACAATGTAACTTTTGTTTTGTTTTGTTTTTTTTTTTAATACAATAGTAATATTAAATTTAACACTGGTCAAGATACAAAATATCGTTTCTAAATATGTGTTTTTTTTACACTAATTTGTTTTTGTTTTTGTTTTTATTTTTACCCAGGTTCTTGATTATAGTAAAAATAATTTTTCTTATTTCTTGTTGACTACGGCAGAAGAATATAGTGAATATCACTCAAGATATTGAAATTTGCACTTCGGAACAAGCTATTAAGAATGACAAATGCATGTGTTTCATTGCTAATCGTTATGTTGAGAAATTATAAGCATAAATTATTTAAATTCTAGAATGAATATTCATTTACTTTTTGAATTATTTTTGATGATTTAAGCTATTGAGAGTTTTTTTTTTTACGTAATTTAATGTCGTGAAGTGATGTTTAAATCATTACAATTATACATGTAGATAGTATTGATGTGCTCTATACTTTACTATTGCGAAAACAAGTAAAATCTCATTAATGCACTTATTTTTATCAACTATTTTTGAGATTTTTGAATAATTTTGTTGGTTTTCAATTTTTAAATTGAGAAAATAAATATAAAACAATAAATCAACACTTTTCCTCGAATTTATTGCTTATTAATTACTTCAAAAATCTACCTAATGAAAAACTACTAATTAACAACTTATGCTAATCTATAATAAGTATTTTTACTATTTATTACTACAAGTTCAGAAGTAATCTTTTGCATATCTCATGACACTCGTGTGATCTAAATTTTTTTAAATGTTTGATTAAAATAAACAAAATTAAATAAGTCAAATCATGAGGAAAAATATGAAACTTTAAATTTAAAAGCAGTAGAATAATTTTTGTACATAATAATTGAAGTATCCAATTCTAGGAATTACAGTAATCATTTTTGTCAGAAAGTACGTACCATTCATCATATCTAAAATTAAAAAACATTAAAAATCAATTGAAACTATATCGCTCACTCTCAAAAATACGTATTTTCTCCAACAAATTTTAATACATATTTTACTCAGTCTTTTATAACTAAAAAAATAATTAAGAAACTCAGAAATAATGGTCACGCTATTAAATACTTAATTAAAAATATAAAACACATGCTTTTGCACGTGCACTCAACTAATATAAGTAAAAGAGTATCATCCCACGAGAATTAGATTCTAGTTTACTTTTGACCAATTTAAGCTTATCTAATACACACAATACACGATCGAATCAAGGGACGGTGATTAAATTTATGCTATAACAATGGTTTTAACTAATTACAATTATGATTTTGGAGGAAATTCACGTGAAACATTATGCTAGGATTCGAATTCCAATGTTAATATCAATTATATATAATTTTTATATTCTTATTTTTAATCCAATTTATACTTAGATTGACAATTACCAATATATATGACAAAAAATATTTATATTCCAAATTCGAATATATATAAAAGTACATTCAACAACGAGATTATTTATTTAGATTGCACAAAGTATAGAAAATTATTCTTAATCTTTACATAACTTTGTGTTTGTTGTCAATAACGAGCTAACACCAAAATTGAACTTCTTGAAAGCAAAATAAGTCACATACACATCCAAAAATTGATAACTCATTCAAACGGAATTAAAACATTGAAAAAATAGATTGACGGGCAGGATTATGCTAGGAATCCGATTCCACTATTAGTATTCATTATAATTCTCAAAATTCCACATTTAATCTAATTTATACTTAAATTGACAATTGATAATCCTAAGTTGTCTAATAATCTCTTTCGAGTGGAATTAAACATATTTTTATATAAGGTCCAAAATATTTATATTTCAAATTCGAATATATAAAAACGCATTTAATAGCAAGATTATCAAATTTGATTGCATAAAGCATAGAAGATTATGCCTAACTCCTATAAGATTTTGTGTTGGTTGTCAACAATGAGCTAAATCTATTTTGAACCTCCTAGAAGTAAAATAAGTCACAAATACGTTCAAAAGTTAATCATTCATTCAAACGGCAATTAAAACTTTGACATCAATCAATCAAACATAAATTAAGATTAAAAATGAGAATTCTTGAATTACAACTTCAACTAACAGTTTAAATTATCATTCTTAGGACAAAAGAAATTAGCCTACTATAATTGAGTTACAAAAACACATAATAAATTGAAAATTTATCACCCAAAATATTTGATTGCAATAATAAGGTTGGAGATGAATTTTGCCCATTTGAATGTCTTTAATGGATTGCCCAAACTTAAATCTCAATGAATTCTTGTGAAAATATTGTGTTTTGCCCCTTTGTTTTCTCCCAAAATTCAACTCTCTTTTTAACTTAAGAGTTATACCATTTATAAGAGCCCAATTAGAGTTGAATTTCGTGTTCAAAGTCCCTCCAACCTCCCAAAAATAGATTTTTAACCTAACTGACAATTTGGTAGCGGGTCAGTCTGCTCGAGTGGGTTCCACGGTCGCTTGAGCAGACTGAACAGATGATTTTTTGACTGAAGGCCCGCTCGAGCGGACAGACACATGTTCTTCCCCGCAACTGTTTTTCAAACGGTCATAATTACTTCTTGTAGGAAACTCTGAATTAAGATCTGTAAAAAGTGTTGAACTCATAATTCAATTATCTTTCCAATGGTATACCATTTGTCTTCTGAATATTTTTGTACCAAACTTTATGCTCTAATTTCTCCACCTGCTCTGGTCGTAGTTTCTCAATTCACTTCTTCGACTTTCGAGTGTTTGATCATTTACTTCAAATCTTCATTATCACTCCAAAACACCTTAAAATTCTTGCTTTTATATTCTTCCTCATCTTTCATTGTTTAGGGTGTGTTTGATTGGCAAAGGTGGAAAAGAAAAAAAATTATATGTAAGTTGAAAAATAAAAACCACCAAACCTATAAAAAAATATTTTCCATAGAATTGGCAAAAAAAAAGCTTAAAGTGGTTGTACCCTAGAATTCATTTTCATTTTCCACCTTTGTATCAAACAGCCAAAGTAGAAATTATTTTCCTCGAATGTGACATTTTTCATGGAAAACAAGTCAATCAAACACACCCTTAGTTTATGATCTTCACTTCAAAAAGTCAATTCTTCTCATTTCTCGCCAAATTCACCAATGTGAGTTGAGTTATGGGATTTCGACCTACAATCACGAAAATAACTATAATTCAATAGTTATAAATTATAAAACACTTGGAGTTATACGAAAACTCTTCATTAAGGATTCTATATAAACGTATAAATTACATTTATCAACATACAACAACAAAATTAATATAACTGCCAAATGCGATATAAAAAATGAAGTTACAAATTTGGTAGTGGAATGGTGAAGGGAAAACGCCAACGATGCTGGTAAAGGGAATTGCCGAGTTTGTGCAGTTGCAGGGTCGTTTTGCTGCAAGTCCGTGGTCGGAACCCGGTGGCAGGAACAAGTGGGATGGAGGGTACCAGCTGACGGTGAGATTTCTGGAGTATTGTGAGAGAATGAGAAGGGGTTCTGTGGCTGAACTTAGGGTGCTGTTGGGAAAGTCAGTTGTGTGGTGAAAGTCGAAAGTTTTTTTTTTTTTTCACTTAAAAAACAGCTTAAAAAGCTATTTTACGAAAAGTTGTAATTAACCTTTAATAAAATTTAAAAATTAACAAATTACTATTAATACATTAAAAAAATAATTTATTTACCACATTAAGAGCATCTCCAACAAGCTTTTTAAACATATATTATTACTCTTTAATTTAAAGAATCAACGCTTAAAATTTTGCTACAATAGACTCTCCAATTTAACATTTTAATTTAGAGAATAGGTTCACTCTCTATTATTAAATACATTGAAATAATTTCAATTTTCATTATTTGATATGTTGATTTTAATTAAATAATATATATAAAGGAGATAAAAATATATTAAATGCTTCTTGAAAAAAAGTAAAATGTATGGAAATAAAGAGGTTATTGGAATGTTTAAAAAAATTGCTCTTTAAATTTAATGATGCTCTTTAAAATGTTAAAAATGCTCTTTAAATTTACATAAGTTGTTGTAGATGCTCTAACTACTTATATCAAATTGTCACTTCATATATTTATATAAAGTGAAAATTAGATATTGACGTGTTAAATAATATAATACAAATTACACATATGTTTGATTTATTTAAATAATTAATTAATTTTAAGTAATACGATATATACTAAAACAATTGTGTTATTATAATTTAATTAATATATTAATTTTAACAGTTATTATAGGATATAAAAAATAATATAAGATATATAATAATTAATTAATGTTTAATCAAATAAATATAAAATTTATGCAAAAATAATTTTATAGTTATGCAACCAAACATTCCTTTTAATATTTACAACCAAAGAGTTAATAATATTTCAATAAAAGCTTTACTGCTAAAAGATCTACACACAACAATCGTGCTAAATGAACCATTTATCTTGTCTGTAACCATGTTGAAGATCTCTCGTTTGAAAGTTACGATTTATGCTAAATCATGGTGGTTTGCGGAGACTCTTTCGATGCTTAAGTTTGCAATGAAAAATTAAGAAGAATGTGATGAAATTTTTTTAACAACTGTGAATGGATTTTTTAACAACTGTGAATGGAAAAGAGATCAAATTTCGATTCAACTTATTTCTTTGATTTCGTTACTCCGTTATTTAAATTTGATTTCGTTACTCCGTTATAAATTTAAATAGTAGAATAAATAAATCTGGACTTGGAAGACCTTAAAAGAGTTGGACCCTCTTGATAATATGAAGTGCTTTTGCTTGGTGAATAATGTCCATAACATCACATAACAAGATGGAAAACTTTGGTCAAATTCTTTAATTTTTATTAAAATACATAAAATCACATGCAATAGATTGCTTATTATCATTGTTGGAATATTAAAAAGTCAGTCGTTTAAAAAAATTATAAAAATATTTAAAAGTCTGAATTAAATACTGTTGACATATGAAATGACAAGGGCCTAAAAAGAGACTTAAGAGAAATTATATATATAGGCCCATAAAGTAGTACCCAAGCATATGGGCCTAGAGAATATGTCGGTCAGGCCCAATATATGCCCAAATAAATTTGTATATAAGCCCAATGGAAATTGTCCAAGCCAGGTAGGGCCCAAAATGGACATCGCCCAGATCAGAAACGCCCAGGACGTTGGGCGATTAGAACGATCAATCACCGCATAAGAGTAATTGTCCATAAGTAGTTTTTCTCATTTTTCTCATCATTGTTCCCACGTTGCCAGGAGTTATAAACTTGAGTTATCGTGGAGGAGTTACAAACTTGTCTCATCATTGTTCCCACGTTGTCAGGAGTTGTAAACTTGAGTTATCATGGAGGAGTTACCAACTTGAATTATCGTGGAGGAGTTACAGGAAGTTGGATCATCATGGGGAAATTACAAACAGTTAGAATCATTATGGAAGAAATGGACAGTTATTGGGCGACGAGGCGGTTGCTGGGCGATGAGGAAGAAACTGGGCGATGAGAAGTTGTATGCAAGGTCGAAGGAAGACGTGTGGTAAAACCGTTTGGCTAGGTATAAAAGAAAGGAGATTGAATGAAAATGGACAGAAGAAGACAACTCTCGAAAAACAGAGAAATGTAATTTCATTCCATTTAGTCTTAAATATTTCTTTACAGTGAATTCCAGTGTGCTTGTGCCCCTTGGAGGCATTTTGTTTTGTTTTTTCATCCTTTGTCACTATTGTAATCTTCATAAATCAAACACCCCTTGTTGGGACTTCGTCTCAAAAGGTTTGGCGTCCCTTACACATCGTCTGAATCCTTTAATTGTTAGCGAAGGATACACTTTCTGCGCGAAACAATTTGGCACGCCCAGTGGGACCCTTTTGGTGTTAGAAGATACAAGAGGGTGGAACAATATGCCTCATAAGAACCCAGATAAGGAACCAGCAAGCCAGCGAATTCAATCCGTGATCGAGCGATATGAGGAGCAGCAAAATACACCAGCCACGGAGGGACAAAATCAAAGCCGTTATGAGCCAATGACGGAATTGAGTCCACGAACCATGCGCGCATTACTTGGTGAACTCACGCAAGATGTCGTAGGACAGGTAAGCTTGCAAAATGTTCATGATATGGAAAAATTTGTTCAAACTGAAAATGTGCATTATTACAACATGGCCAAACAATTAAGCACTTTAAATGAACTTATAACTAGGTTAGTAGGCCAGACATGTCAATCAAATTTGCCAAATATAGGGAATCATTTCCAAGCTAGGACGGTTGTGGGGCACAATTCACCGACAATGAATTCTATGAATCCTAGTCAGGGAATAGAAATGTCTTTTATACCATCGACGTCAAACGTAGGTGGAGGTGGCATGGCCAATTTGGGTGGTCATAATGTGGGATCGTCCAACTTGGGGGGTAGCCCGAATACAAGAGAAAATTTGCCAAATATAGGACAAAACACAACACGTGTTAGCGAAGGGGCAAATGTCCAAATAAATGGCAATAATACCATGAATAATGGTAATTTGGCCACCAATCCAGGGCTAAACAACAGACCTCAGATGATTCCACCTGTGAATCAACCTATAGGAGTCCCGTACGATCCAAATATGGCCTTAAGAAACTAAATCACCGAGATAATGCAAGATCAGATGGCTTTTGGAATGCGTCCTTTCATTAGGCCGACCTATAGGAAGCCATATCCCGATTGGATAGACCAAGCCTATCCGTGGCCTAGGGGATATAAAGTGCCGAAATTTTCACTATTCACAGGGTTAGGAGAGGTCTCGACATTAGAACATGTAGGGCGATTTACACTACAATGTGGTGAAGTAAGTGATTATCATAAAATAAGGTTGTTTCCTAGTTCGCTAACAGGGGTAGCCTTTTCATGGTTCATTAATTTACCAGCAAACTCTGTTCATACATGGCAACAATTAGAGCAGTTGTTCCACGCCCAATTCTATAAAACTGAATCTGAAGTCACCTTGGCCGATTTGGCGAATTTACGTCAAATGCCGACGGAATGGGCAGGAGTTTTCCTTCAAAGATTTAAGACTGCTAGGAGTAAGTGCTTCATGCCCTTACCTGAAAAAGAGTTTGTTAAGATCGCTCAGAGTTGTTTAAGTTTCGACTTGAAAAAGAAATTTCAGGATAGGGAATTTCCTGACCTCTTCCAATTAACGGCCAACGTAATTAGGTATGAGCGTTTGATAAGGGAAGAAGAACAAATGAAAAATTCTAGTAAAGGGACTTACTATAGAGATCCAAACTTCGACGTTCATATTGTAGATGAGTATTATGATCAAACCGAAATATGTCTGGCCGAATTGATTAAAGGAGATGCTTATGAATGCCCGTTAGTAATTAGTTCAGGGGTGACGGCGAAAAACGAGCCTCTAAGAGATACAAGCAAGAAGGCTAGAACGTTTTCGTTCGATATAACCAAAGCAGATATTATATTTGATAGATTGTATAAAGACAAGCAAATAAAACTGAGCGATAAGCACAAACTGCCAAATCCTGAGCAAGTTAAGGATAAAAAATATTGTAAGTGGCATAATGCATGGTCTCATACAACTAATAATTGTTTGGTTTTTCGTCATGTATTACAGGATGCCATCGAATCAGGGCGAATCACTTTTGAAGCTAAAAAGAAGATGGCAGTGGATGAAAATCCTTTTCCGCGGCCACTAGGAGTCAATATGCTGTCAGCAGGTTTCAAAAGTGGTTTACCTAAATTCAAATTGGTAGTCGATAATGGAGACGAAGATCTTGGACAGCATCCCAGCGTGTTTGAACATCTCAAAGGTAAAGAAGTTGGAAGGAACAAAAAAGTGTTGTGTGCTAGATGTAGCAGAGAAATGGATGAAGATGAGGAAAAAATGGAAGTATGGAGGCATCACAATTATCCAAATGCGACCCAAAATTTCCAACCTATTCAAGAACGAAAGGTATCACGGCCTCCTTTTGAAAGACAGGTCAGACCGATGTATAATGGCAGGCCGATGTACAACGGCAGGCCGATGCTCAACAATAGAACATTCAGGCCGCAGCCACATCGATCGAATGTATGGCACTCATTCCAATACAATGCGGGAAGGGTGATACCCTTTGATCAAATGACTAGGACACAGCAAAGACGTCATCAGAGAAATTATGGACGAATGATGAGGCAGCAACAAGAAGTGACACGTCCCAAATTGCCCAATTTCTCCAACACTGTTGGTAAAGAAAACCTCGAAGATGAGAAAGAACATAATGTGAACGATTCAACAGAAGAATTGCCAAAAGATTCTTCTAGTAGGTCGAAATTTGAGAGACGCAACAAAGACGAAGATGAAGATGATCCTGGACAATCCATCACCATTCAGTTTGGTTCTTTACCCCCAATATTGGCCAATAATTATTTGCTTGCCAATGAGTTTAAAAGCAAAGGTGATGAGGGGCCACAAGACAATGAGGGAGAGGAAATATGCACGTTGGAATGTAAGGGAGAAATCGGGCAAACCTCTGGAGATGTCTGTGGAGGAGAAGAAGAAGAAGAAGATGATGGCTTGACCGATGTGGAAGAAGAGATTGACTTAGAATCAGAAAGAAGAAAGAGAGGAGTTTCGTATAACAATTTGCTAAAACAGCTGTATCAAGAAGGTGTCCGAGAAGTAGATTTGCTCAGCGAGCCATCTGGGCGATCTTTTGATTATTACGTATTATACGGGACGCCCAAGAGGAAAATGAGGGTACCACGCTCTGAAAAGTATGGACCACCTCCAATGATATTGCCATCCCCTACAGGTTGGGAGGAAGTGAGCGACATAGAAACTCAAAAACCCGGCACGGAAGATCAGTGCGAAATGTTGCATGTAAACCTGACACAGCAATTTGATCCAGAGGATGATGGGAGACAAGAAGTGGAGATAGAGGCAACCGAAAAGGTCATCTTTAAGAAGCCAACGGCCAATTTAACCAAACATTTGAGACCATTATATGTAAAGGCTCTAGTCAATGGCATCCCTGTAGCCAAAGTTCTCATTGATAATGGGGCCGCTATTAACACTATTCCATCCAGAATGATAAAGAAATTTGCAAAGACGGAGAGTGATTTGATCCCTACTGAAGTTATTCTTACGAGTTTCAATGGTGGGGCGACTTCGGCCAAAGGAGTAATGCCTTTGGACGTCACAGTAGGAACTATTACCAAAACCACTGTATTCTTTGTAATAGACGGGCCGACTAGCTACAATGTGTTGTTAGGAAGAGATTGGATTCATGGGAATCGTTGTATACCTTCGTCACTCCATCAATGTCTAGTTTTTTGGAATGATAAAGGTGAGGCCGAAGTGGTGCAAGCAGATCATAGACCTTTTGTTGCAGAAGCGAACTCGATCGAGAAGTTTATGTATGAGGAAAATTATGGGCCTGTGAGAGTTATCCAAGATGGTGAAGAAACTCGAATCATCGCACAGAGTGAGGAGCCATTATCAGTAGATGCATTTACTGAAATGTTCGATCAAATGAGGCCAAACATAGTGGCCCTTGAAGAGCCAGTGATTGGCAAAAAAGACATTCAATAAATGATGAAGAAGGTGTCTAGCCTTCAGGATGTCGAAGCCAAGTCGATGGCTTTCGAGAAAAGGTGCGAAGGAGAAGTAAAAAATGAAACGGCTTTGAAGATTTTAAGAGACAAATTAGTAGTGTTCGAGTTAGAACAGAATATTGGCCGAGAAGTGAATAAGGTGGATTGTTTGGATGCAGAAGACATCACTGCAAGGAACTTGGACGATGATGTGATAGGAGTTATGAAGGCCGGGCACGCTCAAGCACAAGACCCTTTGGTGAAAGTAAATATTGGAGATGAACGAGAAGATTGCCCAACGTTTATAAGTCAGATGCTTAGCAAAGAGGTAAGTGACCAATTAATTGCTTTGTTAAAAGAATACAGAGATTGTTTTGCTTGGGAATATGAACACATGCCTGGTTTAGATAAAAATTTGGTAGAATATAGGTTGCCAATTAAGTCACACTTTAAACCACATAAGCAGCCCCCTAGACGTTTTGCTCCTAATGTATTGCCCAAAGTAAAGAAAGAAATAGAACGATTGTTAAAGGCAGGTTTTATCAGGACGGCCAGATATGTTGAATGGTTGTCTAATATTGTGCCTGTATCAAAGAAAAATGGTAGTATTAGGGTTTGCATAGATTTCAGAAATTTGAACTTGGCAACGCCCAAAGATGAATATCCAATGCCAACGGTAGATTCCTTAGTAGATTCTACTGCCGGACATGTAATGTACTCCTTTATGGATGGATATTCAGGATACAACCAAATTTATATAGCTGAAGAAGATGTACACAAAACCGCATTTAGATGCCCAGGCGCTCTAGGATGTTTTGAGTGGGTGGTCATGCCTTTTGGTTTGAAAAATGCAGGAGCCACCTATCAAAGGGCAATGAATCTAATTTTTCACGACATGATAGGAGAATTCGTCGAAGTTTATGTTGACGATATAGTGGTTAAATCACTAAAAGAAGAAAACCATTTCCAACAATTGAAACGTTCATTTGAATGGATGAGACAGTATAAATTAAAACTGAATCCATTGAAGTGTGCGTTTGGCGTTAATGCAGGAAATTTCCTAGGATTCCTAGTGCATGAAAGAGGAATTGAACTCGACAAAAATAAAGCAAAAGCCATTTTAGAGGCTAAACCACCTAAGAACAAAAAGGAATTGCAAAGATTCCTTGGGCAAGTGAACTTCTTACGACGTTTTATCTCTAATTGTGCAGGGCGAACGAAAACTTTCTCGCCTCTTTTGAAGTTGAAAAATCAGGACGACTTCGTCTGGAAGGAAGAGCATCAAGAGGCTTTTCATAGCCTGAAGACATATCTATCAAATCCACCAGTATTAGTCTCACCTATTCAAGGGCGGCCAATGAAAGTTTATATATCGGCCGAGCAGGAATCAATAGCTGGACTAGTCGCCCAGGACGACCAGTATGGAGAGGAAAGGGCGATATATTATCTTAGTAGACGACTAACTGCATGTGAATGTAATTATCCTGCTATTGAAAAATTATGTCTTGCTTTGTATTTTACATGTACTAAATTAAGGGCTTACTTGCGGCCTGTAACTATTTACTTAATTTCTAAAGTAAATTTAGTTAAGTACATGTTCTCTCGTCCTGTTTTACATCAAAGGATTGGTCTTTGGACTTTGGCACTATCAGAATTCGAAATTCAGTTCACACTACAAAAGGCGGTCAAAAATCAAGCATTGGCTAACTTTTTGGCCGATCATCCATGCTTGGACATTCCTAAAGAAGTTGAACTAGAAGTCAATTCGCTCGAGCTAAAACCTTGGATTTTATACTTTGACAGTTCAAAAACTGCTAGAGATGCAGGAGTAGGGGTAGTGCTAATAAACCCACTAGGGGTTCGTTACAAGTTTGCTTTCGCCCTGACTGAAATGTGCACTAATAATCAAGCCGAATACGAAGCTTTGATTGTCGGTTTAGAATTATTATTAGATTTGGGGATAAAAAATGTGATTATCAGAGGTGATTCTCAACTAATAATTTATCAATTGAGTGGCGATTTCAAATGCCAAAGTGATTCTGTCATAAGTCAATATGACATCGCTCAAGAGCTCTTGGACGATTTCGACCAAGTAGAGCTTCAACACGTTAACAGGATGTATAATGATTTGGCAAATGAGCTGGCCCAAATGGCATCGGGCTATTCAAAAATGTTAGAAGACGATTCTGCATGCGAGTATGGAACGATATTGCCTGTAATTCAACGAAGGGCGAAGGAATTTAATGTGCATTGTATACAAAATGGAGACGCATTGGATTGGAGAGAAGAAATACAAAAATTCCTGGAAAAATCCAATAAGAAGAGCGATAGGAAATTAAAATTACGTTCACTGAATTATTTGCTGGTCGAAGGAGAATTATATAAGAAACGCTCAGATGGTATACTTTTGAAGTGCATAAATTTGCAAGAAGCTAAAGTGGTTATGGCCGAAGTGCATGAAGGAATGTGTGGAGCACATCAAGCCGGCCAAAAGATGAGATGGTTGATCATCAGGAATGGGTATTACTGGCCTAAAATGGGCGAATTATGTGTGCAGTATGCTAAAAGTTGCTTGGAGTGTCAAAAACATGGCCCAGTCCAAAGAGTGCCAGCAAGGGAAATGGTACCTATTATTAAACCATGGCCTTTCAAATGTTGGGCGATAGACCTGATAGGAAAGATTTACCCACCATCGTCCAAACAACACACTTTTGTAATAGTCGCTACGGATTTTTTCACTAAAGGGTAGAAGCGATACCTTTAAAAGAAATTTCCCAAGGAAGTGTCATAGAGTTCATTCGTGATCACATTATATATAGATTTGGGATACCTCAAACTGTAGTGATGGATCATGGAACTTCTTTGAATGGGAGTCAAGTGAAAGAATTTCTGAGCGAGTTTGGAATCAAGTTGGCAAACTCTACACCTTATTATGCCCAATCCAACGGCCAAGCTGAATCGTCGAATAAGGTTTTAAAGAGTATCATAAGGAAAATGATAGGCGAAAATGCTAGAAATTGGCATGAATGCTTAAATAGAGCGTTATGGGCCTATAGAACTTCTCCGCGATCTAGCACTAAAGTAACTCCTTTTCAGTTAACTTATGGGCAAGAAGCTGTGCTGCCCATGGAAATTAATGTGCAATCGATCAGAGTACGTTTGCAAAATAGCATAGATAAAAACGAGCATACTGAACTATTCATTCAGAATTTATTAGAATTGGATGAACTAAAGTTGAGCGTTTTGGATAGGTTGCAAATTCAAAAAAGACAAGTGGCTTCATATTATAATAAAAGGGTTATAGCCAAATGTTTTAGCACGAAGGATTTGGTATGGAAAACAATACTCCCATTGGATAGTAGTAATCCAAAGTTTGGGAAATGGTCACCAAATTGGGAAGGGCCATACAGAGTTAAAGAGGTGTTGCCAAACGGAGCATATCATTTAGAAAATTTGGATGGTACGAGACACATAAGATCTATTAATGGCAAATATTTAAAGAAATACGTTCCGTCAGTTTGGGACTTTGAACGATTAGAGGTTTAAATATTAAGGGACGCAATTTTATAAACGAATAAAGCCATTCATTTCATCAGATAATTTGGTTGCCATAAGTGGCTACCATTACAAAAAGGAAATTGGATAAAACAAAAGTGTTCCTTAAAACCTTAAAATCCTAACTATATCCTACCCCAAATAGAGCGCATTTGCTCTCTAAGTTTCTCCCACTCATCGCGCTGTTGAACAGAAGCGGCGGATAGTTCATCCATAATCCCATCGTCCACTTCTAAACCTGAATAACGCTCAAGTAAGGATTTAGCCCGTTCAACTTCCTATGAAGCAGCGCGCTTTTTGGCTGCCAGCCTAGCCTTACAGTCGTCCATCCTTTCTTGGATTTCTTTCATTTGAGCAGCCAAACTTATCATCAAGGAGTCTTCAACCATGACCTCGGAAGAAATCTCGTTCAAATTGTTCTTGGCTTGATCGATTTCCTGGTGAAGGGAGTCCTTTTCGGTCATAGCTGTGACATACTGAGTCTTCTTGGCTTTGAGCTCCACATTCTTGGCCAGCAACACACTTATCTCCTGATGAATTACTTTCAAAGATAATTTGAGATCTGTGGGAAGTTTGAGCGAAGGAAGCTCAAGTGCTTGAGCCATTTGGTGGCTTAAATGCTCAAATTTATCCCGATGATTGGCAGCACTGGCATGGGAGATATCCATGTCCATGAAAGAAGTGTATTCAAGTACTGTCTGCTTTAGGATGTTCATGTTTTCCATGGAAAAAGCACCGGAGGCAGAAGAAGGGCGACTGGCCGAAGACGAACGAGCGGCCTGACTAGCCTTCACTTGTTCCCATGAAGAAAACAGGTCTCGAATAGAGCGCAAGATGGTATCAGCATCCTGTAAAGGTAAAAAACGATTACTTAGTGTCTTTTTGGAAATAAGCAAAGTAAAGAAAATCGAAAGAATGATTACCTCATCAGTGGTCTTGGAGGAAGAAGGGAGAAGTGTGCCACCCTTATCCAAACGTGCTGGCTCTTGTACAACCGGCAAGTCAATTGGTTTTTCTGCAAAAGGACGAATGATAAGTGTTTAGCCATGTCAAACGGTAGAATTGGGAAAGTGTTATAATTATAAGCACATATTACCATCCGGTTCTACACCTGGAGGGGAAACGCCCTGGAATGATGGAGATTCTTCGACTGACTGGGCGATTGAAACAGCGGGGTCTCCAAATCCCTGTTCAGGCAAGTCCACTTCTATGGATGGCTCGGAGGATCGAAGAATTGAAGGGTCGGGTGGCGTAGAATCTTTCAAAGGAGAAGGGACCCCCTTCTGATTCAGAATACAAAGAGAAATTAATATTTATACCAAAGTGTTCTTCAAATGAAGGGAAATCATATTACCTTTCTCCTAGTCATAGGAGGAGTATCATCATCATCATCACTTTCATCAACGGGCTGATCTGACGGGTCCAACGCAGGCCGTTTACGTCTGGATGCACTTCTCGCAACTCCAGTTTGGGCGGGAGGAGAACTAGATTGGATAGAAAGGGCAGTTGAACGTCTAGTACGCACTGTTGAAGGCTTTGTAAGAGAAGATGAAGGAGCAGGTTGTTTAACAGATATGGGCACAGCAGGAATAGGAATTGGAGTAGAAAAGATGGAAGTTCTAGAAGACCCTGACCCCTCAAGTATGTGGAATGCATGATTGACATTAGTAGTGAAGAATCTACGTTTCACCGAGGGCCAAAACTGTTCAAAAAGAGGATGAACTGCTAAAGTGGGATTGAAAGGAGCCAAAGAGAACCCATTCATCAGGGAAGCATTACGCTCATCTATAGCCTGGGCTTCTACTTTTGTGATGGTATGGAAGCGTTCTTGAAAATTCTTTGAGTAACAAGGAGGAAGAGGCCAAGTTTGGCCAAAACCAAGCTGTCGGGCAAAGAATTGGGGAGCATAGACCTCAACCCCAGCCTTGGCATTGGTGCCCGTGAGAATGTCATGAAACAATTCTCGCCCAGTCAAGTATTGGACCCAAACGGGCAAGACAGTACTCACCTCGTTCAAAGTAAGAGGAGGTTGGACGTAGACTGGGACTTGATGTATGGAAAAAGGAAAGAAGGAGGGAATTGAGTTTAAATTGTAAAAAAATGTAAAGACGTCCCGGTTAGACATATCAACGGGAGCTAATTGGTTAATAACTAGCCCGTAGCAACTCATAGACCTAGGAGAAAGTGAAGGAACACCAAGTTGTGGAAAATATGCTCTCAACCACAATTGAGCGAGCCAAAGAGGCCCACTTCCAGTAGGAGAAGCATTGGTCCTAAGCTGATATTGAAGGTAGGCCATGCCTCTATAGAAGGCGGCCAGAAACAAAGAACAGAGGTTTAAAGACCTACCAAGAGCCAACTCATGAGCGATGGGCAGATAGGCCATGGAAGGTTTAAGACTGGGAACACAAAGAATGTACCTACACAGCCAAACTTGAAGGAAGGCTACACGCTCTGCATGAGTTGGATCTTTGCCCGTGTTGTCATAAAGTTCTTGCATGCCTGAATAGGAGTCCGTATACCTCTTTTCAAACTTTGGGGCTAGGGAGGATATCAGTATGGTAGGAGAAATGGTATCGCCCAGAGGAGAAAGATTAACCAAAGCACCAACATCCCTTAGAGTAACTGACATTGGGCCAAGGGGAAAAATGAAGGTATTATACTCGGAAGACCAGAAGCTTAGAGCGATTGGGAAAAGAACTGAGTCATAGAGGGGGGGCGTGTGGCAAGTTCTAAAAGATCAGAAATCCTAGCACGATCAAAAAGAGCCTTCGTGGGAGCGTGCTTCATCATACGCGCATGCCAAAGGCGGAAAGTGGTATCCGATTTAGGCCAGGTGCGAATGCTTTTCTCGCGGATTGGCTTCAAAGAGAATGGGTCCAAGAAAGGAGGTTCTTGGGTGCAAGGGAATAATTGGGCCGTGGCCAATCGCCCAATGGAGTCTGCATCCTTGAACGACGGGCCCAAATAAAACTCGTTCTTATCAGGCCTAGAGGGGAGAAGATTCGATGGGTTTATATAAGGTTTAGTTAGGAGATCCTGGAAATCCTCGAAGGTAATGCTATCACTCAAAGAAGCTCTGGACGTCGACATGATCTCAGCGAATGGACAAGAAGGTTGCAAGAGAGATGATCAGTGTGAAGAGGTAAGCGAGAGTTAAAGGAAAGATGTATGAATAGTGCCCTTTTATAGAGGGAGAAAAGGGACAGCGATGCGATAGGGCTGGACGTGGTCATTGGTAATGGCGCCTTTTTTGGGGTTTATAGAAATCGTGCTCTTGGGATTTCGGAATTAAGGCGCCAAACACTTTTTCAGAAGATGAAACGCCACCAAGTGAATATGGCTAATTAATAAGCAATTATATTAATTAAGCCATATTGGGGAGTAATTGTTGACATATGAAATGACAAGGGCCTAAAAAGAGACTTAAGAGAAATTATATATATATATGCCCATAAAGTAGTACCCAAGCATATGGGCCTAGAGAATAAGTCGGCCAGGCCCAATATATGCCCAAATAAATTTGTATATAAGCCCAATGGAAATTGTCCAAGCCAGGTAGGGCCCAAAATGGACATCGCCCAGATCAGAAACACCCAGGGCGTTGGGCGATTAGAACGATCAATCACCGCATAAGAGTAATTGTCCATAAGTAGTTTTTCTCATTTTTCTCATCATTGTTCCCACGTTGCCAGGAGTTATAAACTTGAGTTATCGTGGAGGAGTTACAAACTTGTCTCATCATTGTTCCCACGTTGTCAGGAGTTGTAAACTTGAGTTATCATGGAGGAGTTACCAACTTGAATTATCGTGGAGGAGTTACAGGAAGTTGGATCATCATGGGGAAGTTACAAACAGTTAGAATCATTATGGAAGAAATGGGCAGTTATTGGGCAACGAGGCGGTTGCTGGGCGATGAGGAAGAAACTGGGCGATGAGAAGTTGCATGCAAGGTCGAAGGAAGACGTGTGGTAAAACCGTTTGGCTAGGTATAAAAGAAAGGAGATTGAATGAAAATGGACAGAAGAAGACAACTCTCGAAAAACAGAGAAATGTAATTTCATTCCATTTAGTCTTAAATATTTCTTTACAGTGAATTCCAGTGTGCTTGTGCCCCTTGGAGGCATTTTGTTTTGTTTTTTCATCCTTTGTCACTATTGTAATCTTCATAAATCAAACACCCCTTGTTGGGACTTCGTCTCAAAAGGTTTGGCGTCCCTTACACATCGTCTGAATCCTTTAATTGTTAGCGAAAGATACACTTTCTGCGCGAAATAAATACATCGATAAATAAAAATATTTTTGTTACAAATTTGGAAGACCTATCTCTTTCCTAGCAAGATTATCAATTGAATACCTTTTTTGAGTTGCTGGGAAAACCTGAGGATCAGTTATATTAATTAATAATTAGTAAACACAATTAGATTGAAATGTATTTAGGGAAATTGGTGCAAATAGTCCATAACTTTTACAGTATGAAAATAGTCATTAAATTTTTTAAATTAATTATGTATTGTTTATTTTTTTAACGGGCTATTACACATTATGTATTGTTTATTTTTTAACGAAAATAAAACGATAAATTAAAATATGAAGAATATATACAGTTGGATTTCTAATATTTATAGTTAATAAATATATAGCTCAATTAGATAAAAGTATTTGAACATCAAGTTTGTGACAATTTTTTTCTTAAGTTTAAATTTTAAATAATATAATTACTTAATAATAAAAATAAAAATTTATTTGACATGTTTATTAATAATTATGAATTTAAATTTTATTTATTTTATAATAGTTTGTAAAATATACAAAACAATTTAGTATATTATCAATTTGGTCAATATAGCGTTGATTCAAAAAAAAAAAAAAAAAAACTTGTTAGTTTTCTTTAATTTTTTATATAAAAAAAAGTACATTTACACTTTTTTCAAAGGTTAGCAATTCAACTACAATTTTTCCTTGTTAAATTTAAGAGTATATTGGTCTTTTTCATTAAACAAAAACTAATTATACTCCAAAATACATAGGTTAGGGATTTTTGTGCCAAACATGAACATTATGTACCATTTGCACACTGAGAGCAAATGTTATAGACCATTTGGGCCAAAATTCCTAAAATTAAAGTATTTGAGAATCAAATTTTTGACAAAATTATTTCTCTTTTTATGTTGTAACGATAAAATAAAATTTTAAATTAAAATAATGTAATTACTTAATAATAAATATTTAACATGTTTATTAATAATTTTGAGCTTCAATTTTAGTTATTTTATAATAGTTCGTAAAATATATAAAACAGTTTAATATATTATCAATTTAGTCAATAAAGTGTTAATTAAAAAAAGAATTCATTAGTTTTATTTAATTTTTTTATAAATACAAGTAGAGAGAATTGGACATACTACGCGTTTTTAGAAGTATCTTTTGAAATATGTCCAATTTTATAATATTTGACGAATTAACTAAATTTTAAAAATTTGGACAAAATTACCCTAGATGACCAATTGAATATCTATTATATTTATTTCTCATCTTCCCACTCTCATTCTCTCTCTCTAACTTAACCACACACTCTCTCCTCACTTCCTCCATCTCTATTTTCCACTCTCATTTGTTATTTTTGTGGCTTGACTGTCTCATTCTTACCATAGATTTAAATACATTGTCAGATCTATCACTGGTTTTTGAGTTATTTCAAGAAGTTGACCGATTTAAAATTTTGATGTAGATTACATGAAACTTAAATTTGATATATTGTATCTCTATTTTTTATCGATATATTTTATGTTGTTGGGTAATTTTTTGTCAATTTAGTTTGTATATTAGTGAATTGTACTAGATATTGAGTTTAATTTACAAATTTGATCGATTTAATTTGTTGATATATTTTGTTATCGATGTAAAGAAAATAAAATTGATTATATTTGGTCGAAAATAGACAAAATTGAGGACACAAAACTTGTGATTTTCGTCGATAAAATAGGCTATCTTTTCATTGATAGACATCAAAATGAGCAAAAAAAATTGGTGCCCATTATAATGGACAAATGGGTACCATTTGTCAATAATAACGGCACCAATTTGGTGCCCATTCATTTGTTTGTCAATTATAATCATGGTGCCCATTAGTAATGGATGCCAAATATAGATAATAATTACACTAATTTGATGCTAATTTGTCAATAATTATTTTATCTATTTTTGTCAATATTATTAATAAAAATAAATATCGATAATTGTATGTGTCTGTTTTTGTTGATATTATTGACAAAAATGAATATCGATAAAAATTTAGTAGACATCGATAAAAAAATATTGTCAATATCGACATTATTTGGTCAATGTCGACAAATTTTTTTGTCAATATCTACAAAGTATTTGATGTCCAACTTTTATTCTAAGATAAAAGTTTATTTTCTATGTTCAGTTCAAATTGGCATTTAGTAATTAAAAATTGAAATTTAATATCAGAAAATATTAAGGTATATATAAAAAAATTCCAATGTCAACTTTTCAGACTTATCTATCAATTTTCTGTAACAAAAAAAATCAACTGTAGATTTTTTGTACTGATTTGTCGATTTTTGGACTAATAGATTTTTTTAAAGCTATTGTAGGACTCTCAACTATTGTAAAATCTTAACTACATAAAAAAGTAGTCATTTTTACAAAAGGGTATATAAGATATTTTGCATCTAAAATATGACATATTTGCAAATGTTATTAAAAGTTGTCTTATTTTTAATTTGCTATTTATTTTTGGGCACTTTTTAAAATTCCCCATAAAAATATCGGACCAATTTTCACTTTTTGCAAAGGTTAGCAATACAACTACAATTTTTTCTTATTAAAATCAAGGATATATTGGTCTTTTTTATCAAATAAGAACCAATTTCTATAAAAAAAAAAAAAAAACAAACAAACAAACATTAGAAACGATTTCTCACTAGCGGCAAAGGTTGTGGACCATTTGCTCTAATTTACCATGTATTTAATTACTAATTAATGAGAAGTGAGAAAACTAATATTAAATTTTTATTTCAATGCATTCTGCATACATCATGTGATTTTCATTCTTGATTAAATGCAATTTACCTTGTATTTAATTACTAATTAATGAGAGGTGAGAAAACTAATATTAAATTTTTCTTTCAATGCATTCTGCATACATCATGTGATTTTCAGTCTTGATTAAATGCAATTTACCTTGTCTTTAATTACTAATTAATGAGAGGTGAGAAAACTAATATTAAATTTTTCTTTCAATGCATTCTGCATACATCATCTGATTTTTCATTCTTAATTAATGCCATAACATAACCCACAAAATGACTCGTTTCAATAATTTTCTGGTAATTGGATGCGAAAAATATATAGACTAGATGGGAGTGATCTCCTGCCCCCTTGTGAGCAGGAAATTCTGTCCACCTGCTGAGGGGTCAGCAGGTGAACAGTTGATAATTCAGCAACTACTGACACCTTAGCTGGTGGACAGAATTTCTTGCCCACAAGGGAGCAGGAGATAAGGATTCATAGATTAGATACAATTCCTACAATTTAGAGATATTTCTACAGTCCAATACAATCCCTGCACATATACCAGATAATATTGTTAGAGATATCGAACGACTTTCCACCATATTTGGTACAACTTTTAAAACGACATCAAGATGAAGTTCCCATTCATACACCCAACCCAACCCCTATGTCTTAACAACTTCAAATGATTTTCTAAATTCACTCTTTATTTATATGGATGTATAAGGATACACATCCTCATCCTCATCCATATCAAAATGTCCTAAATAAAGACACTTGTACAAAGATCTTAGTGCCACGTAACTAAGGTGAGAATATATAGAGAGAAAGATTATTGAATTCAATATTTTATATTTTTCACAAATTTTTTACAATTATACGTCGTCTCACTATAAGATACTAATTCACACACCAAAAAGAAAGCAGAGAAGAGTTCCCCGGCCGCCCTCTTTTCAAGTCATCGAAGCGTGGAAGAGTTTATTTCATCGACCCTATTTTTTCATATAGTTTCGACTATATTGTACGATATGACAAATCATATAAAAATTAATCAATTGTGACAATTTGAAGAATGTAAATAAACTTTGTAATGACACACATCAATCGATGGACCAATTCTAAAAATTGTGAGTCATATAAAATGTGTAGATAAAAAATATATTTAATTAATAATTAATTTAAATTATAATTTAAACACAGTTAAACGTGGGCTAACTATAACTACATTTTTTTTGGCCCGCTGTTCACCAGAAATTAATTTTAGTCAATTCATCATAATCATAAATATATTTAAAATAGTAAAATATTTTGATTTCATCACCGTTTGAACACATTTTATACGGAACACGGACTTGGTAAACTAAATCGCCTGTTACAAAAAGTAAAAGGGATTGAAAGAAATGGCAATGCACATAAAAAATGTAAAATAAGTTATATATAGGTTATTTAAATATTACGTTGTCACCCAATTTGATTATGGACCAAATTCAAAAGATTCATTCAACTTATAATCTTGTTTCAATCAAAACATTTTGGCCACGTCCATATGTGTGACAAATAAAAATTCTTAACTCGTAAAGTTCAAATCACATCCCTCAAGCTACATGTCTCTCATTTAAATCAAAGACGTTCCAAAAATTACTCCATATTGTAAAAAATCACTTTTGAGTCTCCTACCAATAAGAAAAATGAACAACATTAACACTTTGAGTCTACTATATCTTTTGTTTCATTTGTTCCGAAACAATCACGAATTTTTATGAAGTTTCTTTAATGGGATAATACTAAAGATTCAATCATAGAAATTCTCAATTTTGACATAAAGTACTTGTTAGATCGAATAAGGTATCAACCCGAGCTCAATATTTTTGATATTATAAATTAAGTTATTCAATTATAAAAAAATAAAAAAGAGGAAGAAAGTTTAATAACTCACTTGGAATTATAAATTCGAATTTTATCCCAATTTTATTCTACATTAGAATCATTCTCCCTATTGCCATTTTTTCAAGCAATTGACGTACGCATATCATCTCTCCTTATTTATCCTAATCATTTTTAGTTTTTTACCTTAATTTAATCGAAATCAACATTGACTTGGTCAACTTAGGACTTCCCAAACATCTATAAATACATAATTTCATGCTGAAAAGGCAAAAACAAAGAAAACAGCAAGCACAGAAAAACCACCAAAACCATGGCCAAATTAATTTTGTTTCTCACTTATGCAGCAATCCTTTCTGCAGCCATCCATGGTAGCCATGCAGTCCAATACACTGTCACCAACAGGGCTGCAACCACCCCCGGTGGAGCCCGATTCACTCGGGAAATCGGAGCCCAATACAGCCAACAAACTCTAGGCTCAGCCACCAGTTTCATTTGGAGAACCTTCCAACAAAACACTCCATCACAAAGGAAAAACGTTGAGAAAGTGAGCTTATTCATCGACGACATGGATGGAGTCGCGTATGCGAGCAACAATGAAATTCACGTCAGCGCCCGATACATTCAAGGTAACAATAAAAACAATCTTGACTATATAACACTTATAGCAATTAGACAATTATATATTGTCCTATGTATTAATGATTAGTACTTCATACCAGACATACTATTTGTTTATCTCGATCACCATATACTGATGATCAAATCTATGATATTGTCCTCAATACTAGGATACTCGGGCAACGTGAAACAAGAAATAACCGGAGTTCTGTATCATGAAATGACACACATATGGCAATGGAATGGCAACGGACAAGCCCCGGGGGGGCTAATAGAGGGAATTGCTGATTACTTGAGGCTGAAAGCCGGGTATGCACCGAGCCATTGGGTGAAACCCGGGCAGGGCAACCAGTGGGATCAAGGGTACGATGTAACAGCACGGTTTCTCGACTACTGTAATAGCCTGAAAAATGGATTTGTTGCACAACTCAACAAGAAGATGAGGAATGGCTATAGTGATAGCTATTTTGTGGATCTTCTTGGGAAAAATGTGGATCAGCTATGGAAGGATTACAAAGCTAAATATAATAACTAAGCATATATATGTAACAGAGAGAATAATATGAAACCTTATTGTGATAATTAATAAAGCAAGTACAATTGCCAATAGATGAATTTGTTGATTCTCTTGCAGCTATTTTTTTCACTGCATTTCTCTTTAAATCGATGTTTAGTATTCAGATATTAAAAAACGTTGACCTAATCAAAAAATGTGTCGGGATAGTGCAAAAAAAATTTCACTTTGGCTAAATATAAAGTAAATAATGAGTTTATAAGAGAATTGAATTACTTTTCATAATAGGGCCCATTTGACAAAGATTATAAACTAGTTTATAAACTAATTTTTGATTTATTTGAGTTGAAATTGTTGACTTTTTATGTTAAAAGTGGATTGAAAAGTCAAAAATGACGGTTGAAAAAAACTAAAATGGATTTTTAATCTGTATCAAACAAGGCCATATTAATTTTTAGAGGCCGATCTCCAATTCCCTACAAAATGTTATTATGTTTTCCTAATTTTTTTCACCACTCGATTAAGAGCATGTTCGGTAGAGTTTTTTTCCCAAAAAATCTATTTTTTTGTCTACAATTTTTGACTTTTCAACCTTTTTTATACTACAAAAAATTTGAAAAGTCAAAAAGTAATCAAAAAAATCTATTTTTCCCCCCAAAAAATCTCTACCGAACAAGCCCTAAGTTAGCAATACAGTACGTACCCTTGTTGTCGATGATTTATTCCAACAACATCTAGAGTTTTTGGTGAATATTTTTTACCCCAAGTAACATGCATGTCATATTCATCTCATCTCATGCAAGAATTATTGGATTTTTTTTTTTTTTTTCAAAAGTATTGTAAGTTTGTAACATGGATAAGAGATTGCTTAAGGTCCCATATTTAGGTTAGATTTCAGATATTAAAATTTTCATTCCAAATAATTTTACTGACGTATCTGTGAGTAGATTTTGTTGCCAGTAATTATTAAAAAACTTATTTATTAAATTTAATTTATAGATAAAAAATTTATCAGAAAATAAAGTATTGCTAGTAGTTGTATTCTACGACATGATCATTGATGATCGCAAATGGAGGTGCATCGATCATCATTGACGGTTTGCTATTGGTAATTTCGTCTGAATCATTGACACATTGATTTTTGTCATAATTTCTGATAATAATATCGTTGGCCACTATGAATGGAATTTACATCAGTGATCTTTTGATTCATTGAAATTTTTATTATTATTAGTCTAAAAAAGACTCCGTAGCAAATTTGCTTAAAGTCTCCTAATTGCTTGCGTCACCTTTGGATACAATACTTTCATAAGAAACAATATTTGACGAAGGGAGACTGGCTAGAAACAATGTTTCGAAAACTAACTAGGATATTAGATAAAAAAAAAAAGTATAGAGTTAAAGTTTAAATTGAACTTGATGATAAAGAATTACGGTAAATAGTATTGGGGGCACTCTTCTAAAAAGTCCGTCTAAATTTCGTCTAGGTTCCGTCTAGACTTGAAACTCGGCTTCGACGCTTAGCCACGCATCACGCGTCGCCCTCGCCTTGCTTTTATCTCGTTCTCGCCTAAACCCAAAAAGTTTGAAGTTCGACCTCCACGCCTAGTCACGTCTTACGCTTTTTAGAACATTGATTGGAGGTTATGAACCTTAGAACCTTGTGGAAATGGAGTCCTGAAGTTTTGAGTTTTAGCACTTCGGAATTTAACCTTTAAAAAGCTCTCGAGCATGGTCATTTTGTTACATAAATTGTTAATTTGACCTTTAAATAGTCAATCAAAATTTACTTAAAATAATCAATTTTTCTTTTTTTTGAATTAAAAAACAAAAATTACAAAAATTACAATCAGCCCTATCCCAACATTTATTCTTCTCCAAATATACATACCAATATACATGTATGCATAGGTAGAGAGAGAGAAAACTTACATTTTGTGGTAAAGAAAGAGATTAGTGAATGATCCAATTATGAGCAATTCATGGAATTATGAATGTATGTATGTATATATATATAAAATTTTCAATTATACTTCCTCGCTCAAAATTGTGAAAAGCGAAGCAAACCCATTTCAATAAATTCCATTTTCTTCATTAACATTGATTCTTGTTTTTTTCTCGAGAACAAAAAAAGTTCAATAAATTTTTTGAATATTCCAAGATGAATCAGAAAATTACTTTGGGATGGAGATGTGGCGGTTGGGGTGGGAAGGTGAATTTTTTTCAATTTTTTGTTCTTAGTGGTGCTTTTGGGTTGGGACAGGTGGGTGGGATAGGTGAAAATTTTCTATTTTTTTCCGTTTATTCCTTATTCTTGAGACCAATTCGTCATGGGCCCACGACATCAGCAGATTCATGACTGGAGCTAGTGAATCCACTCTTTCATCATTTAGCTTTAGATGGGGACACACCACTCCAAATCTCCAATGGTACTCTATTGGATAGAACAATTGGAGTTCCAACTCCAAATACCAACTAAATGATTCTTGACAAATATGCTAATTTTATGATTATCTTATTTACTTGTTTGATTTGCTGACTTTTAGCATATGGGTATCTCAAGAATTTTGTTATTTTTATTAGAGTAGGCAAAACAGGCTCCTCTTGATGAGCCGGCCTGTATAACTTGATTTCGAGTCGGACTTATCCGAACAAAGTTGGGCCAATATGGTCTGGCCCGACTAGCCCACCGGCTAGTTGGGCTTGGACCAAGTTGGCCGGCAATTTTTTTTTTCCCCAACTTTACACTAATAATTCATTTTGTAAATAAACTCAATACATAATCCAAACAATCTCAATCTAAAAGACATTTAAAATTGTCTTTATTTTACCATTAGTTCAAGAATCTCAAACTTGTGTGTGTTAGTGATTGGCATTTGGCAGGTAAATATTTTCAGTTTGTGTGTGCTAGTGATTCTTGTGAATTTACTTTTCTTGCAATGTGTAGGTCGTGCTGCATTGATTTTATGTTTGCTGTTGTGATAGATTTAAATGGCAAAGTGACCCATTGCTGTTGTGATTAATTTAAATGTTGTTTTTAACTTGTAACACACATTTTTAAGAGAAAAGATACATTGTTTATTTTTTTAATAAAAAAATTATTTTAAAAAATAAAATAAAATAAAATTATGGTCGGGTTGGCATGTAGGCCCGATGGGCTAGGTTGGGCCAACTCAGCTTCAAGTGTGGTCCAGTTCTTGTGGGCCGGGCCGGACGGACCCTTTTGTTAGCTCTAATTTTTATGTTTCACATGAGTAATTTTGATCAAGTAATTTGGTTAACTTTCACCTTGTTCACTGTCGTGTGTGTATATCTTGAGCCGTGTGAGGGTAGCGGCGGCGTGGTTGTGAGTGTAGTGGTGGTGGAGGTAGAAGGTGGGAGTGGAAGAAGAAAATTGGTGGGGGTAGCTAGTGGTTGGGGAAGAAACAAGAAGATGTCTTATTTGTTATTCTTCATTTTTTTAGGGTTAATTACACTAATGGTCTCCATTCTTTCATGTGTATAAAAATTTGATCTCCATTCTTTTTTTAAACAGATATCATCTCCATTCATCCATTTATTCTCACAGAGGGTCCCCAAATCACTATTTTTCACTATTTTGAAAATTTTATGACAATTTTACCCCTTGACTTAAATAAATAAAAATGATAAGAAAAAAATACAGTAAAAGTATTGCAATTTGACCCTTAACCTTTACAAAAGTACAAATAAATCCTAAACAATTTTATTTTATACAAATTAGTATTCTTCCCCACCCACCCCCATTCATTTTCATCCCCCAACGCTTTGCTATTTTCAGTCCCACCCTACATACACATACACCACCATATCTCTATTTCATATCTCTTTCTGTAAAATAGAGATCCGACTCAACTAGGTTTCTCTAAAATTTAGCGATCTAGCAGACCCATATGGAGCGATCTGGCTCAACTAGGTTTCTCACCTCCTTTTTGCCAAAACTTACAGTCACCTTAGAGACGCCAGCCAGAATTATGCCAGTGTAAAAGAAACGACGATTTCATGTGCGCTATCACCTTCTCCATCAGCGCATAGCGGAAATGCCCAAAACAATGGCACCGTTTCTGTTTACCAGCAGCGGTGACGGCTCCCATAATAGCCATCGTTGCGATCAAGGCGAGGTAGTGGCACCCCAATGTGTCACCCCTTCAACCATTCGAGGTGGCGACACCAATAGGTGTCGCTGCTCTTTCTTCCTTCACTGATCAGGTTATATACACTCTTTTATTTGATTTGTCTCTAAAGTATCGCGTTTGTGGTTGTGATGAATGGGTTTTAGACACCGAGAATGGAAAAGGGTTCAGCTTCTGGTGTGCAAGACTCACTCAATGGCTTGAACTTCAGCAATAAAATCTATTTTGAGGATGTGGGTAGTAGAGTTCAAGCTAAAACTAGGGGTAGGCTGTCGCTGGTGGTAGCTCCCAGGCTTCCGCCACTGTTGCCGGCAAAGAAGGAGATGGGTGGTGATGGTGGGGGTAAGTTGGAGAAGAACACTTATTTGAATAAAATAAAATTGTTTAGACTTTATTTGTATTTTTAAAAAGGTTAAGGGTTCAATTGCAATGCTTTTATTATATTTTTTTCTTATCATTTTAATTTATTTAAGTCAATGGGTAAAATTGTCATAGAATTTTTAGAATTGTGAAAAATAATGATTTAGGGACCTTCTATGAGAATAAATGAAAGAATGGAGATGATATCTGCTAAAAAAAAGAATGGGGATGAAATCGCTACAAACTTGAAAGAATGGAGACTATTAGTGATTAACCCTTTTTTTAATGTATATTTGGTTATATTTTTATTCGTTTTTTTTTTTTTCTTTTTTCTTCTACTTTTTGATTTTTGCTTATTTAAAGGGAGGGATAATTTTATCTTTTTATTTGATCTCAACAGCTAAAATGGATGGATTCTGTCATTAGAGACTTGTCATACCTATTTTTTCAAACATTGAAGATGAATTATGCTATTTTTAAAGATTAAGGGTATATCACAATGTTTTTGAAAGGTTAGGTCGAAATATGCTATTTTTCCTGATTAATAATTAGTAAACACAATTAGATTGAAATGTATTTAGGGAAATTGGCGCAAATTATCTATAACATTTGTCCTTGGTGGAAATAGTCTCTAAAGTTTATGTTTTTTTGTACATAAGTCCTTAACCTATGTGCTTTGATACACAATTAATCCGTATTTGATAAAAAAATAAATATGTCCTTAGATTTAACTAAAAAAAATTGTAATTGGATTCCTAACTCTTACAAAATGTACAAACAGGTCCGATACATTTATTAAATAATATTTAATTTAGCATATTAAATATATGATTATAGTCGTGTCAATTAAACTTTTCATAAGAGAAAAATATAAAATTATTGTACTTTTAAGTAGGGAAATTGGTGCAAACGGTCCCTAATCTTTGTCCATAGTGTGGAAATGGGTTCTAAAGTTTGTTTTTAGTACAAAAGTCACTAACCTATGTGTTTTAATACGTAATTGGTCCTTATTTGATAAAAAGATAAATATGTCATTATTTTTAATTAGAAAAAATTGTAATTAGATTCATAACCTTTACAAAATGTGCAAATACGTCCACTACATTTATTAAATAATATTTAATTTAGCATATTAAAATAATATCATTATAGTCGTGTCAATTAAAAATTTTATAAGAGAAAAATGTGATATTATTGTGCTTTAATTATATGTAATGTGAAAAGCTTAAATAAAAATTAAGTTAAATAAATAATAAAATGGCATATACAATTTTATGACATTAAAATAATCTTATTATATTTTCTTGAACATAACAATACCAATAAAAATTAATTTACACATTATGTGTTCTTTATTTTTGAACGATAAATTAAAATATGTAGAATACAGTTGGAGTTATAATATTTGTAGTTAATAAATAAATAGCTCAATTAAATAAAAGTATTTGAGCATCAAATTTGTGACAAATTTATTTTTGTTTTTATGTTGCAAAGATAAAATAAAAGCTTAAATTTTAAATAATGTAATTACTTAATAATAGAAAATAGGGTAATTTGTAATTTTGGTCCCCAACTTTTCAAATTTGTAACCCTAGCCTTTTTTTTAGCACCAAGTATCTCCTACTTTTCATTTTTTTTTACAAATCACGTCTCCATTGACATATTTTTACAGTTTTGTCCTCCTTTTTAAATAAACAAAAAATAGAAAAAGGTTAAAAATAACAAAAAATAAAAAAAAATTACAAATAAAGTCCATAACTTTTAAAAAGCACAAAATACTTTCATCTTCCCCAAAACCCCCACCCCACCCCACACCACACCACACCACACCACACCACACCACACCACATTTCTAACACAGAGTTTCTAGAAAAACCCATCAAATTACCCTACTAAGCGAAGCACAAGTTTGAACCCATAATCCCTTCACCAATTCAAGGATTTGTAATGGCCAAAAAGCTTTTACTTTTCTTGGTGTTTCATTCTATGTCCAGCCCAGTTTTTTCTTAGTCCGATGAGTTCATTTTTCACGGATTTAATGGTGTGGGCAATAAGATAAGTCTAAATGGGATTGCTGAGAGCCTGAGATTGGACAAAATGAAATCTTGAAACTCACAAATCACACATCTGGAGTCATGGGCCATGGGCCATGGGCCATGCCTTTTATTCAATCTCATTTAAGTTCAAGAACTCCACAAATGGGAAATCCTTTTCCTTTTCAACATATTTTTATTTTGCATTTCTTTTGCAATAGTCCATGCGTATGCAAAATTGGGTGGTCACGGATTTGCTTTCAACATTACCAAGTCAAAACCATGTTTTTAGGGCTTCTGAATGCAAGTGACAATGGCAATTTCTCTAACCATGTTTTTGCAGTTGAATTCGATACTGTTCCAAATTACGATTTCAAAGATATTAATGACAACCACGTCGGTATTGACATAAATAGTTTGATCTCAAATGTTTCTGTCAATGCCTCCTATTTTTCACTGGGTAATTCCACTAAGCAAAAACTTAATCTGTAGAGTGAAAATCACTTCTACTCTAAAGAAGATAAAGGTGGGGTTGGGTTGGGTTGGGTTGGGTTGGGGGGTGGCGTGGATTTTTGAGGAATATGAAGTTATTTTGTACTTTTTAAAAGTTATGAGACTTTATTTACAATTTTCTTTTATTTTTCGTTGTTTTTAGATTTTTTCTATTTTTGTTTATTTAAAGAGGAGGGCAAAACTATCAAAATATGTCAATATGGTCGTGATTTGAAAAAAAAAAAGTTGAAGATACATGGTGCTAAAAAGAAGGTTAGGGGTAAATTTGTTACAGATTTGAAAAGTTGGGGACCAAATTGTAAATTACCCTAAAAAATAATAATTTTATTTAATATGTTTGTTAATCATTATGAGTTTAAATTTTAGTTATTTTATAATAGTTCATAAAATATACAAAATAATTTAGTATATTATCAATTTGGTCAATAAAATATTAATTAAAAAAAAACTCGTTAGCAACCGAATTAAAATGTTATAAAAAATAGAAATATCGAACTCATTTACACTTTTTTGCAAAGGTTAGCAACCCAATTACAATTTTTTCTTATTAAAATTAAGGGTATATTGGTTTTTCTCATTAAATAAGGATCAATTGCACACTAAAACACATATGTTATGGACTTCTGCAATAAAAAACAAACGTTATGGACTATTTTCTCATTGAGGACAAATGTTAGGAACATTTGCACCAATTTTTCTTAAGCATATTTAATTGATATGTGATGTGAAAATTTTGAATAAAAAATAAGTTAAAATAAATAACAAAATAGCACGTATAATTTTATGACATTGAACAAGTCTTATGATATTTTTTTAACATAAAAATACTAATAAAAATTAATTTACACATGAAGAATACAGTTGGAGATCTAATAATTGTAGTTAATAAACGAATAGTTCAATTAAATAAAAAGAATATGGTACAAACGGTCTCTAACTTTTACCCCTAGTGCGGAAATAGTCCATAACGTTTACTTTTTGACACAAGTTCATAACTTATGTTTTTGGTGCACAATTCGTTCTTATTTGATAAAAAAATAAATATGCCATTAGTTTTAGGGTTAATTACAGTAATGGTCCCCATTCTTTCAGGTTTGTAACTATTTCATCTCTATTCTTTTTTTAGCAGATATCACCACGTTTTTCCATTTATTCTCACATATGATCCTCAAATCACTATTTTCACTATTTTGACAATATTACCCATTGACTTAAATAAGTTAAAATGATAGGAAAAAAAATTCAATGAAAGCATTGCAATTGAGCCATTAATCTTTTCAAACATACAAATAAATTTTTAACTATTTTATTTTATACATATATGTGTCTTTCTAAGCCAAAAAAGAATTATCTTTTCCAACTCACCCCTATTCCCCACCCTCAATCTTTTCATGTATGTCATTAATGGAGGATCCCGCCCAAATTGCAATAGTTACGAAGAAAAAATTCCTCCATTTAAATTACTAATTTGATTATCAGTTTTGCACATCGGTGTGTTAACATGATAGGGCATCTTTTCCATGCCCCCGTTGGTGATGATGAAACAGCAATTGGTGTGGGTACAGTAGGATCATCTGAAGCAATAATGCTTGCACGTCTTGCTTTTAAAAGGAAGTGGCAACCAAAGAGAGGCACTGGGCAAACCTTATGATAAGCCTAACATCGTCATTGGAGCTAATGTGCAGGTATTTGACCAGTTTCTTTGGTCTTAACCCATTAACCCATTAACCCATTCTATGATTATCTTCCTTCCACACTGCTATTTGGTTTTACTAGATAGGCATCAACAATTTTTACAATTTTTTATCACTGGATGTTATATGGTAAAGGAACCTTGTGTGCAAATTTAACCTCTTTTGATGCTAAAGACATAATACAAAAATTCGATATGAGGTCATTTTAAGTAATGCATAGAATGAGGTTGAGCATTTTTCTGGCATTTTCTTGCATTTTATGTCTCTGTACCACCATGCTGAATTGGCCAGCGTAACCTGAGATTGAAATATGTCCTTATTCTTTGTGAAGCTTTTAGTTCATTTAAATTAAGGGATGTTTGAGGAATTGCTTGATTGTGTTGTTTTTGTTAATTTTTTTAATTAAAGGCAATTGGACTAGATTGGATTGGGTTGTTTTTGTTCATTCTTTTTTTGTTGAGGAAGAACACCTATATGTATAAAATAAAATAGTTTAAGATTTATTTGTACATTTGAAAAAGTTAAGGGCCCAATTGCAATGTTTTCATTGTATTTTTTTCTTATCATTTTAATTTATTTAAGTCAATGGGTAAAATTGTCATAGAATTATCAGATTAGTGAAAAATAGTGATTTGGGGACCCTCTGTGAGAATAAATGGAAGAATGATGATGATATCTGCTAAAAAAAAAAGAATGGGAATGAAATCGTTATAAACTCGAAATAATGAGGATCATTAGTGTAATTAACCCTTAGTTTTAATTAGAGAAAATTGTATTTGGATTCCTAACATTTACAAAATGTGCAAATGAGTCAAATAAATTTATTAAATAATATTTAATTTTGTATATTAAATATATCATTATAGTCGTGTGAATTAAATTTTTTATAAGAGAAAAATATAAAAGTATTGTGCTTTAAATATATGTAATTGTTATGTGATTTGAAAAACTTGAAAAAAATTAAGTTAAATAAATAACAAAATGATGTGTGTAATTTTATGACATTGAATCAATCTTATTATATTTTTATTTAAAATAAAAATACTAATAAAAATTAATTTACACATTATGTATTATTTATTTTTGAGCGAAAATAAAACGATAAATTAATATATGAAGGTTATATACATTTGGATTTCTAATATTTATAGTTTAAAAACATATAGCTCAATTAAATAAAAATATTTGAGCATCAAGTTTGTGATAAATTTTTTTTTGTTATAATGATAAAATAAAAATTTAAATTTTAAATAATGTAATTACTTAATAAGAAACATAATAATTTCATTTGACATGTTTATTAATAATTATGAGTTTAAATTTGAGTTATTTTATAATAGTTCGTAAAATATACAAAACAATTTAGTATATTATCAATTTGATCAATAAAATGTTAATTAAAAAAAACTATTTAGTTTTTTTTAATTTTTTTATAAAAAAATTAAAAATATTGGACTCATTTACACTTTTTGCAAATATTAACTGCAATTTTTTCCTATTAAAATATTAAAATTAAAGGTATATTGGATTTTTTCATCAAATAAAAATCCATTGCGTACCAAAACACATAAGTTAATAATTTTTGTATAAAAAAATAAATGTTAAGGACCATTTTCGTACTAAAGACAAAGATTATGAACCATTTGCTCCAATTTTCCTCTTATTTAATTACTAATTAATGAGAAGTAAGAAAACTAATATTAAATTTTTATTCCAAGGCATTCTTCATACATCATCTGATTTTCATTCTTGATTAAACGTGATAACATATCCCAGCCTCAAGAAGTAGCGAATAAGCGATTTGAATTTTATTTTATTTTTTTCGTTTTCTTTGGGTTCTTTAGTATTTACTATTCTAAAAAGCTCGCATAAACGGCATTTAAGCTCCGCCTATATTTGAAGCTCGACTTCGACGCTTAGTCACACTTCAAACATCCCCCTCGCATCGTCCTTGTCTCGCCATCGCCTAGGCTTCGCTTAGGTCCGAAAACTTGAAGTTCAACCACCGCATTTTATGTTTTTTAGAACACTGTTAATATCCCATAAAATGACTCGTTTCAATAATTTTTTGATAATTAAATACGATCCCTACAATTTAGAGATATTTGTACACTTCAATACAATCCCTGCACATATACCAAATGATATTGTTGGAGGTATAGAAAAATTTCCACTACATTTAGGTCATGTTCGGTACAGATTTTTCCCCAAAAAATCCATTTTCTTGTCTATAATATTTGACTTTTCAACACTTTTTATACTACAAAAAAATTTGAAAAATCAAAAACTAACCAAAAAACTCTATTTTTTCCTCAAAAAATCTCTACCGAACAAGCCTTTAGTACAACTTTCAAAACAATGTCAAGATCGAGTTACCATTCATACAGCCAACTCAACCTGTGTCCTAACAACTTCAAATGATTTCCTAAATTCACTCCTTATTTATGGGGATGTATCGGGATACACATCCTCATCCATATTAGATTGTCCTAAATAAAGACACTTGTACGAAGATCTTGGTACCATGTAAGTAAGCTGAGAATATATATATATATATATATATATATATATATACTAGTTTTAAAGTCGTGCTTTGCACGTCAGTGAAATGTGTTGGACAAAATTGTACGTTTAGAAAAGAATATTTTAGGTTGATAATTCAGTTAAATGTAAGTGTTATTTTAGCGTTATAAATTAGGAAAGAGTATTAAAATTTTGTGGTTGATTACTGTTGTGAAGAACGTATATAAAAAATTTATTTTTTTGACTTATGTAAGTTTAAATAAAAAAAAAATAATTTTGTTGAGGATAAGTATGGAAATAACTGGATAAAGTCAATAGATTGAGTGACTTGACAAATTGAAAAATGAATTTATTGGGTTTCTTCAGAATATGTTAAATTGTAAAGTTTTTGTTAGATTTATAATTTTTTTTTTATTTACATTAGTTAGTATATTAAATTTGTAGGTAATTGTTTATTTTCATATGAGATTTGATAAATTTGATATTTTCATATTTGGAATTGTCGAGTTATTTGTTTTTATCTATGTTTTATTAGGACAAAGTATAATAAAATATATAATATATAAATTTTGTATATTTCCTAATGAATTAATACAATATATTATATTTACTTTTGTTTTAGCAATTACTATAACATATTTCAATAAACAATTATTATAATTAATTTATAAGATAATAAAATTAATGTTGTAGTAATTTAATGATTAAAATGAATATATTATAAGAAATTGATATTAAATAATTTATTGTATAAATTATTATAAAATTTATTATATATTTATTTAAAAATTGTTTTCATAAATTTTAATAAAAATTTTTTGATAAAGAATATTGTAAATAGTAATTATAAAAAAAAAATGATTTTGATAAATACATATGTAAATGTATGTGAAAAAAGTGATTTTATATATTTATTATAATATATTTAAAAATTAATACGAGAAAAGAAAAAATGTAAAAAAATTAAGTGTATTACATAATTTAAAAATAAAATAAAACTAAAAAATGAAAAATGTGCATTTTTGAAGCTAGTCGAGAAAATTGGCAAATTGAAAATTATGTTTGTCGAGCTACTTGAATTTAAATGGGAGAGAAAATCAATCCATTGAATAGCCTAAGTAACTCGACAAAATGAAACTTGTGTTTCCTGAGTCACTGAATAGATGAATGAAATTAAAACTTTTGATTATATTGTTTGTATTTTTTTTTTTAAATACGTAATATATTTAAAAAAAATTTAATTCTTATTTTGGAATTGTTTGAGTAACTTGATAAATAAAACATATACAAAATTTTATTTAGTGTATGATTTATTAGAATATAGTAGAATTAAATATATATTGTATAAAAATTTTATGTATATCTTAATCAATTAATACAATATATTATATTTTGTTTTATTATGATTAATTTATGTAGTAACTGGATAAATCAAAATTTGAGATTCATGAGTTGGTTAAAAAATAACATGAGTGTATGACATAATTTAAATAAGAAAATAAAACAAAAAATTGGAAAATGTAGAATTTTGAAGCCATTCGAGAAACTCGACAAACGTAAAATCATGTTTGTCGAGTTACTCGATGAAAAATTGGAAAAATAATCAATCTTTTCAATAGCTGAAGTAACTCGACAAATTGAAACGCGAGTTTCTCGAGTTACTCGATAAAGCAATGAAAATTTGAAAATTTGATTAATTTGTTTTTCTTTTTTATTTAAAATTTGTAATATATTTAAATAATTTTTTTTTCTTTATTTGTTGTCTTATTTTCTGACAAACTCGTTAATTTGAAATTTTGAATTTTTTTGAGTAACTTGATAAATAAAACATTTACAAAATTTTATTTAGTGAATCATTTATTAGAACATAGTTAAATAGAATATATATAATATAAATTTAATATATATTATAATGAATTAATGCAATTTTTATATAATTATTCTAAAAAAAAATTTAATTATTAGAACAAATTTTTACTCTTCTATGTTTTTATATTTCATAAAATTAGTTATGATATATTATATTATATTAATTTAAAATAATACATAAATATTTTTTATAATAGCTATGTTATTATAACATATTATACTAATTTATAGAATATCAAATATTATTTATATAAAAGAACTTATTATTCATTGTATTGCATAACTCCACAAACTGAAAATTGAGTTTTCCATGTTATTGAACAAAGTAATTAGATGAATAATTTTCATTTCTTTAGTATTTTTTATTGAAATTATTTAATACATTCATTATTTTGTTTAATTTATATGTGGTAATATTATTGTTGTAGGAACTTGTCAATATGAAGTTTTGATTTTTTAAGTTCTTTGATTAATGAAGCACATACATATTTGTGTTTAATTGGGTTGGTTATAAAATAACATGACAAAAGAAAAAAATTAAAAAAATGAAGTGTATTATATAATTTAAATAAGAAAATAAAACAAAATAATGCAAAATGTGTATTTTTTGAGCTACTCGAGTGACTCGACAAACCTTAAATCATGTTTGTCGAGTTACTCGACGAGAAATGGTATACAAAATCAATCTTTTCAATAGCTGGAGTAACTCGACAAAATGGAACACCAGTTTTCCGAGTGACTCGACAAAAGAATGAAATTTTAAATTTTGATTAATTTATTTTTAATTTTTATTTAAAATATGTAATATATTTAAATAAATTTTTATTGTTTATTTGTTGTATTATGTTTTGCCAAATTCATGAATTTGGTATTTGGAATTGTTTGAGTAACTTGATAAATAAAACATATACAAAATTGTATATAGTGAATCATTTATTAGAACATAGTTAAATAGAATATATATCATATAAATTGAATATATATTATAATGAATTAATGCAATTTGATATAATTATTGTAAAAAAAAAATTTAATTTTTAGAAAAAATTTTCACTGTATTATGTTTTTATATTTCATAAAATTATTTATGATATATTAGATTAATTTAAAATAATACATAAAAATTTTTCATAATAGCTACTTTATTATGACATATTATACTAAGTTATAGAATATAAAATATTATTGTTATAAAATAACTTATTATTCATTGTATTGCATAACTCGACAAAATGAAAATTGAGTAGTCCGAGTTATTCAACGAAGTAATTAGATGCATAATTTTTATGTATTTAAATTATTTTATTTAACTTATTTAATACATTAATTATTTTGTTTAATTTGTATGTTGTAATATTATTGTTGTAGGAACATGTGAAAATAAAATTTTGATTTTTTAACTTTTTTGATTAATGAAGCATATACATAATTGTATTTAATTGAGTTGGTTATTTAATAAGATGACAAAAGAAACAAATTAAAGAAATTATGTGTATTATATAATTTAAATAAGAAAATGAAACAAAAAAATGAAAAATCTGCATTTTTTAAGCGACTCGAGCAACTCGATGAAAAATATAGTATCATATTTTTTTTATTCTTATTTTGTTGTGTTATTTTTCCAACATAAGAATTAATATAAAGAAAAATATAGTATCATATATTGTACAGATTTAATAAAACATACAACAATTTCATAAAATATATATTTTATTATAACATATTAAAAAAAAAAAAGACCATGGATACATTTGCTCTAACATAAAGAGGATGTGAACTAAAATTAGAAATGAAAAAAATAAATAAATAAATACATTCCTAAAATCCCACAAAAACAAACAAAAGGGAAAAGACATCTGTTTTCTTCAATTCTTTCCAATGTGTCGAGTTACTCGACAAGTGGGATAAATAGAAGGTATTTAATTTTCCCACATTACCGAGTAACTCGACAAAGTAGAAAAAATGAAAAAATTATTTAAATAATTTATTTTTTCATGCTTATATTTTGTCATGAAAAAGTCCAAAAAACCAAAAAAAAATTTGCGGGACAAATGTGAGGGAAAATATAATCAATTTTATTTGTTTTTTCATATTATGTCATGAAAAAGGCTACCTAATTCTATTTTCATATTACATAAAGAAATTTCATATGATATATAATTTAATATAAAATATTATCATAAATGTTACAGTAAAAAATATATACACATGCGTAATTTATGAATTACGTAAAAAAATTCAAAGTTGAAAATTGTAAGTTATTAAATTACTTACATGCAAAAAAAAAAAACAACAGCAAAAATAGAAAATTTAATAATTAATATACATACAGAATTATAATAATAATAATAATAAGAATATGTAAATACTCAATACCTCGACAAAAGTGAGAAGGGAAAAAATTGTAAATGAAAAACAATGAAATCATATAACGACTACAATTATCATAAATAATTAAAATAATGACTATAAAAAAATTCAACTATACTAAGACAAGATAATTGATAAAGGAAGGGGAAAAAAGAAATTTTTTTGTCCAAGATTTCCCACTTTGCCGAGTTACTCGACAGGTGGGATAAATAAAATGGGTTTAGGTTTTCCACTTTGCCAAGAAACTCGACAAAGTTGAAAAACATAGAAAAAATATTAATATATTTTAAATTTTCATTCTTATATTTTATAATGAAAATGTCCAACCAAAAATAAATAAAAAAAGAAATTATTTTTTGTAAATAAACAAAATTAATTTATAATTCTTGTCATTCTTGAAATTAGTTTAAATTTCCAACTTTTCATTTCAATTTGTAGCCTTCTTTGTAAGATATTTCTTTTCAAATTAGAATAGTGATTTTAGTTTTTCAAATAGGGAGGGGATATACTGTATTTCAATACGTGAATGTTGATTATGTATAAGCTATGAGTTAATCATAATGAATTAATACAATATATGAATTTTATTTTTATTTTAGCAATTACTATAACATATTATAAAAAAATTACTATATTAAATTTATAGCATAATAAAATTATATTCTATATTAATATATTATTAATTAATTATTATATTATTATAATAATTTAATGATTATATTCAATTTAATATAATAAATGGATATGAAATAAATTTATTTATAAATGATTATAAAATTTATTACATATTTATTTATAATTTATTATTGTAAATATAAATATAAATTTTGTTATAAATGATATTATCGTTAGTAATTATAAATATAAAATGATTTTTATAGTATAATTTGATATAATTATTCTCATAAATAAAATAATATTATTTAATTGCTTGAAAAAAATATATATAATAAATTTTATAATTATTTATAAATAAATATGTAAACAATTTTATGATCATTCATAAAAAAAATTTTTAATATGAAATTATTATAATAAATTGATTATAATCATTAAATTATTATAATAATGTAAAAATTGATTAATAATATATTAGTACACCAATAATTTTATTATGTTATAAATTTTTTTATAAATGATATTATTATTACTAATTATAAATATAAAAGATATGTTATAGTATAATTTTATATAAAATTTATGATAAATAAAAATAAGTATTATAACACATTTTTATTACATTGTCATATTTTAAATCATAATATTAAATATGATATAATATAATAATATAAAATAATGTAAAAATGTTTTTTAATAATAGCTTTGTTATTATACTATATTATATTAAGTGATAGAACAAAAAAAATTGATTAACTTTTTATGTTATCAAAGAACTTCACAAGATAAAAATTTAGCTTACTGATTTGCTTGATTATATAGATAAGTAAAAACAACCTCTTAAAAAAATAATTAAAGAACTAATAAAATTGTTTGTTATAAACGAAAATATAAAATATTAAATTTAACTATTGAATATATCGAGGAACTCGATAAATTCAAATTCGAGTTTCTCGAGTTACTCGACGAAAGAATAAAATTTTCTTTTGTTAATTTTCGAGGAACTCATGAAGTTTAGATTTTGCTTTGTCGAGTTATTTGAAAAATTAAGCATATACAGAAATTTGTTTAATCTATCATCTATTAAAACATAGTAAAATAAAGTATATATTATATAAATCTAATATTTATGATAACGAATGAATACAATATATTATATTTTATTTTGTTTTGACAATTATTGATAGCATGAGAGAATAAAAAAAAACAATACATAATTTAATAAACAATAAGAAAAAAAAATACTAAGAACAAAATTGCAAACTATATAAATGATTATTTACTTGAGCAGATTGACAAAATGAAATATGAGTTTGCCGAGTTACTCGATTAATAAGAGGACAAGTAGGTTTAAATTCAATATTCAGTTTCTCGAGTAACTTTATAACATGAGTAGATGAGTAATATTAGATGAATAAATTTTAATATTCTATGACGAAATTAAATATAATAATAAAATTATTATAATAATGTAAGAATTGATTTATATTTTTTTACTACAGAAGGAAATATATTATGCTACAAATTTATTATAATAATTTTATGAAATATTTTTTTTTTTGTAATTCTAACTTTGTTGATTTATGAGGCGAAGTAGGAAAAAAGGAAAAAAAAATTAATTTCAAATCTTCATTTAGTCATGAATTAACAAAGACTGATTTGACATAGAAAACAATCACTCAAAAATATGAAATTTTCAAAAAAAATAGAATACTGATGTAGCCAAAAGTTGAAGAGGATATTTATACAACCTAAAGTTTATTTATTGGTTTATAATACCAATTCCAATATTCGAAAAGCATAAATTTGATTAATAGTCTAGTAGTTTTCACAGCAATTATTTTAGTATGTCTAAAGATGTTGTCAGACTATGAATTTTTAAGATGTGGTAATCACATTAGTATTTTATGTCTTGTAAAAATTTCATATTATGTGATAATTGTTTTCTATGACAAATAATTTTTTTGTATTTCATAATAAGTTAAAATAATTTTTTGAAGTAAGGGTACTGTTAGAAAAATGTCTTTGCTTGGTCATAGAGTAAATATAAATTTTTTAATATAGAAAACAATCACTGAAAAATATGACATTTTTAGGGAATATAGGATACTTAAGTGGCCACCATATATTAAAATTTTATAATCCAACAGGATGTATTGGCTTAGTAAAATAATATATGAAAAACAAATAAAAAAAATTTAAATTTAAGGAGTAATACAGGTTAAAAAACACTAAACAAATGATGTTTAAATTATGCAACTTATTATTGTCTAAAGTAACTCGTTGAATTAAAGTTTAAATATGCAGGTATACTTTATGAATAATACAATATAAATCATGAAGTACGAAAAAAAATATATATTTATTAAAAAGTTATATTCTAAATATTTAATATTATCCTTTAATATACTCTGTATATTTATAATTGGGATAATTAGATTTACACTACATTTTTTATTATGGACACTACATTTTAATTGTAATAAAGGTACATCAACATTTCATATTTAGACGCTTATGTCTTTAATTTTTTTAATTGTATTTTTATTATTAAATTATAATTAGTTTTCACATCTTGCCTCTAATGATAATTTTGTTTAAATATTCTGTTAACGTGCATTAAAATGGGAGGAAAATATTTTGTCAAACCTACGTATTTGTTATTTATTTTAATGATGTAAAAATAGTAAAGATAAAACAATAATTTATACCATCTTAATTAATTATTTGGACAAAAATCATTGTGAAAGACAAATATAAGACATGCAAATTAATAGATTAATGATAAAAATTTGCCACAAAAAGTTATAGTCATAAATACAAAAGTAACCAATAGTTGGAGAGTTTTATTGCAACAAAAATGTAGTGTACTAAACAAATAATGTTATGGTAATATAATTACTCTTATAGTTTTTCGTGCTTATGTTTATTATTTTGTATAGATTTTTTAATTTTCATAACAAAAATAATTTATATATTTATTTGGGACAAAAATAAATTTTTTGTATTCTATTTATTATTATTAATAAGCATATATATGCAATAATATAAAAGTAATAGTGAAAATAAAAGTACATAAAAATATAAAATATATACATTTGTTAAATATAATTTATATGATTGCAGTACATTACAAAACGCTTATATCTAGAAACGACAAAACGTTAGAAATATTACACAAAAAAACCTAATATTCATTGAAAGTAATGGAAAAAGGTGGCAATGCATACAATGATATTATTAGTTTTTAAAGTGCGTTTTTCTCTTTCGAAAGTCGTGTATTTCTCTCTGTTCTTGGTGTAGGCAATTTTTCTGGGGTGACTTCATTCTCAGATGAGATTGGATGTTGTTCAATTTTTCTCTTCTTGGATTGAGACCCAGGTGAAGAAGGGAAATTAAGCTGTTTCACTGAACTTGGAAATGTTTGCCCTTGAAGAGGCATTGGTGTGTCAGTGGTATATGCTATATCTTTCCCTTTGTTAGTCCTTGAGCTTGTACTTGTAGAACTCGTTGACATCGAAGGAACTGATTCATTAAGGAAGATAATGTCATACTTGTATTCATTGTCGAGGACATTTTTCTTCATTCCTTTAACATAAAAAAATTGTTCCTCCTCCAACGTGATTCTAATTTTTTCCAAGACTTGTGATCCACTGTCCATTATTTGTTGGCCTGTGTACTGTAAGAATTTTTCTGCTGTATCTCCAATCATAGTCCCAGATAATGACCCTGTGGAGTCCTCAAGTTCCAAATATACACGTGCCCTAACATATAAAAGATGTTAAAAGTGTTGCATGTGTAAATAATTGTAAACAATAAATGAGTTCTAAACAGTAGTATATCTTGGTACTGCTACTGCATGAGAAAATTTGCAGAAGACGCATTCATATGTTTCATTGAAATCAGAACTTGATATTTTCTTGCAAGTATTGCACGACATGTACCAAAAGGATTGTTTAAATACCCTCACGTATGCACGTGCGTGAACCCAGAAATATCCATGTCCTGATAACTATTTTTGAAGAAAAATTATATAAATATTATGCAATAATGAAAAAAAAATTTCTATATAATATTTTAAATAATATTAGGCTTACTCCAGATAACAAATTTGGAATTTGTTGAATCTCTGTGATATTCTTCATGTCTGGAGTGGAAAGAGTCTTTGTTATTGAGGATGGATATATCTTTGTCAAGATCATTTCATCTAACTTGTCCGAATTTGTTTCAACCCTTGCACAATGTGTAAAAAGATTAGTAATTTATACACATGTGTATATATATATATATATATATATATATATATATTTGAAAAAAATATAATAAATAAAAATTTATTTACCAAGATGTTAGCTCAATCACTTGTTTTAAATGGGCATTGAAGGAGAAAATGCTGTTAGCCTTGGTTGAAATTGAAAGGCCTGCGCATGAAATAAATATATAGATATATTTATTTGGAGACCTAAGATTGCCTATAAATTTTGTAATATTCTATTGATGAATTATAAAATTATTGACAATGTATTACCATTAAAAGATGTCACTTTTAGATGGTTTCCAATGATAATTTGTTTTGTACCTAAATTATCAGCAATGAAACGGCATTCCTTCTCCACAAAATTATCCCACATTGTTAGCAACACGGTGTTCAAGCTAGTATAGAAACACAGTAAATATATGAGAAAGTGGTATATAAATTTCTTTAATAATACTGTAATTATTGGAATATATATTTATAGATGAAAATAATATAGCTATATATATATAAACCTTGTATCGATGAGAACTACATCTTGAATAGATGTTTGTGTTTCAAACCTAGTTTGAACCAGCCTTTTAGGTTTGACATCAATTGCAACTCCAATAATACATAGAGGATAAAAATAAGAAATTAGGACAAATGAAATTTGTTATCAATACAATGGAATACATAAAAAGAAAAAAGTTTGTTTTTTTGTGAAATAGGAACAAATACTTATATCAGAATTTGAGTCCATGTAAGGTTCCAATTTGTTGAAAGGAACAAAATTGTATGTAGAAGATATTAAAACACTGTGATCTTCATTGACTTCTTGGACTCTTGTTCGACCAGATATTGTCCATTGTATGTTGCCCATGGAAGCTTGGTACTCAGGCTTCGTGAATTTAACGTTCGCATTTGAGACAAGATATGTTTTGCCAAATAGTAGCTTGTCTTCATATGCCGAGATGTTGGCATCATAAATAGTTGCATGGACTCTATTTTTCTGTATAATACAAGGTATTTAAATTAGATATTTTGTATAAACATATATATAATTTTTGGTAGATATTATTTTTTAATATGAATTAAGACAATTTAAAGCTATAACATATTAGAGGGAAAAAAATTTTTTAAAAATTTTGTGTGGCTAAAATGAAATAAATCAAGAAACATAAATAATAGATTCAAATAATATACCTGAGGATCCATAAATACCATATTCTGATATTTTGTTGGGCTTCGTTGAGCTATTCGTGGAAACGATTTTTCCACAATAATGATTTTTGAAGTCCAATTTGTATCGTTAGGAGCAATATTTGGTATTAATTTGTACTGTTTTTCCATTGTTTGATCCTGTAGAAAATGTCAAATATAAATTAAAGAGTATAAATATGTTATGAAAGTAAAATAATATTTATACTAATAATAAATTGTAAGAGTTATATTCAAATATAGTATGGAGTTATACTTAAAATCTGAAAGAGGAGTATGAGGATACAAATATTGAGAATTAAAGAGTTGTTGGTCAATGCTAATATAGAATGTTTGTTGTGTTTGGTTTCTAATCACAACCAATGTATATATATAGAGGTATATAATATCTATTATGGCAATAGTAAGGATATGTTTACTGAATGAGGGTCTAAATACTCTGTCCTGATTGATACGTGGGTTGTGACGCCGTAATTAATAAATGATGTGGGCCCCAATGATGATGTCATAAGAACTCATTCATAGTTGTTCTCATTTCATCCTACTCAGCCCCAATTAGTTTAAATAAAGTGCTGACTATACTAATAATAGATTTGAAGATTCCAAAATATTAATATAAGCAGTCCAAAATTTACGTCAGTATTTCTACTATTATGTTAAATCATAGTACAGGCAAATTTATGAAATTGAAATAAATAAAATTTTATTATTATAATGTATATTATTTAAAATAATGTAAAAGCGAAAATTTATTATTGAGTTGAAAAATTTTATGAAGATTTTAATAAGTATAATTACTTATTATATATTTAAGTATTTTTGTGTATCGATGAACAAAATATAACCTATAAAATTAAAAATAAATAAATAAAAAAAAATTGATCATTAAATTGTGAATATGAAATTTGCTTTACCTAGTAATATACAATCAAAATAAGCAACTACTACAAGAGAAGAAAAAAATCAGTCATCAGAGTTCAAGCATTTACAAGACTTGAGTCGATTCGAAGTTATTATTTTCTAAGGTGAAAGATCAAACTATTAGAGGTTATGAAATGAATGGATGAAACTATAATAAAACAATAGGTAAGGAAATCTATAATAAAGTAGGTTTTATATTAATAATTTATGGATAAACCACAATGTACAAAATTCGTCTCGGTAACTTAAACAAAATAAAATTTTTTAAGATTTCTGTATAATACAAAAAAGTTAAAGTGTCCAATTACAATGTTTATACTGTAAATTTTTCTATTATTTTAATGGAGTTCAGTTAAAGTTAAAATTAGTGAAGAATTGTTAGATGCGTGAGAAATAGTGATGTTCGGCCTATTTGTGACTATAAATAGGAAAATGGGAATCATATTTCAAATAAAAGAAGGCATTGGGATCAAATTGTTATAAACATGAAAGAATAGGCAGTCCTTCTTTCAATTAATTGGAGATTAGATAGGGTCATGCATTTATTACACAATGCGTGTCTTGAAGGAGATACAGACCAGCCGTCTAGCATTAAATGATGCGTGGAAAGCCATGCAAGAATTGGAGATGAGCATGTGAAACCCAAATTGGGAATAACGAGGTGAAGCACAACTGGAAGATATTTATATATGTTTATGTATACACATTTTTGATACGTGTATGATGACAATGAATAGATTAAAGATAATATTGACATGTGTACAATAAAAAGATATTTGTGCATTTATGATCTAAATTTTTACATGTCTTAGGTATGATTACATGTAATAGTAGACTAAGCAGTAATCTATAATTTCTTGTATTAATTTGTCAGAATTTCATGAAAGCAAGAAATAAACTATACCTACATAGTTTGTAGTTATAGCTGTTGATTTGTGTTCATTTAAATATAGAGGAAAAAAAGTCATATAAAATATAAAAAAAAATTTATATTGTTAATAGGTAATGACTTTATAAGATATGTAAAAAAACTCGTTACATGGCAAAAGGAATATAAAATGATAACATTGAATATTTAAATATTGATACTTTAAATATTTGTTTGTTAAATTTTGTATTCTATTTATTCATTTAACTCAATCAATACTACGTTCTTAGAAAATCGATTAACTTTCATAAAATCATGAATAAAATAAATTTAGTTTTATACTTTAAAAAATTCAAATTCAATAAATATAATGTATTTTAAATGAAATTTTTTTCATATAATTATGTTGGTTACCAAATACATGTTATAACTATATTTATTATAGAAATGAACTTAATAGAAACTAATATAGCTTTTGAAAGTTTAATATACAATCATGATTACAAATTATATTAATAACAATGAAAAAAAATTTTATAAACTAATAATATTCCATGAATTCCTTATTTAAATCAATGTGTTATATAATATTTAGTATATCTATAATACTAATATACACAAATTGAATATTAGCAAAATGAGTATACAATAATAAAAGATGTTTCGCTTTGTTAAAAATAAATGGGCAAAAATTGGTACTAATTTAACATAAATATATTAATAATTTTTTATGAAATTATTCATAATGCAAAATTAAAATAAGATAATCATTGATAAATCTACACTATTTGTAGTATAATAATTTAAAAAATAAAAAAACAGTTAATAGTAAAAAAAATTCAAAAATTATCTAAATCAAATGATAAGTTTTATTCTTTTCAATTAAAAATCGATACTATTACAAAACATACATAACTATAGCACTATACATTTAAACAGAATATCCATTTATTCATTGCACTATCAATAATTTAAAAGCTTTATACATATTTTCTTGAAAGTCCTATACAATATCCTCCACGAATTGAGATGTAAGAATACACTGGCTCTTTATTGACTGCAATATAATTCATGTGAAAGCTTTGTAGAAGTATTATTCAAATAACACATGGAATATACTTGAACAATATTTACTGCAATATTATTGATATCAAAGCTTTATACAAGTGTTCTTCAAAGAACACATAGAATATAGTTGAAGAATATAATTTTAACTATTGTTTATAAAGCACAAATCCTGTAATAAACAAAAAATGCATAATAATAATTAAAACACTATGAATGCACAATTGCTAATATTTCTGTATAAACTACATTCTTTGTACAACAAAAATGATTTTTAAGTTTATCATTTGGTATAATTAATGCTTTAATACATTTACTTGTTTTTGCTCTAGATAATGCAACATAAAGTTGACCATGAGAAAATACAGGTTCAGGAAGATATAGTCCAACATAATCTAGTGTTTGACCTTGAGCTTTATTTATTGTCATTGCAAAACAAGCACGAATTGGAAATTGCGTTCTTTTAAAAGGAAATGTACTCTTGTCACTTTCAAGTGGAATAAATGGAATTCTAGGTAAAAAAACTTTCTTCCCACGCCACTCTCCAACAGATATTTCAGCATGAATAACATTACGCTCAAATGCACGACAAATTAATCTAGTGCCATTACATAATCCTTCAGATGGATTAATATTTCTTAATAACATAACAGGACAATTTTCTTTCAATACAAGTTCATGAGGTGGAATACCATTTGGAGTTAATGTATTAAGAAAATCTTCATGAATACTTTGTTCATTTTTTTCTAACGTTTCATCAAAGCTATAATATATAACATTTTCACCAGAAATTTGATCAAGTACAATGTTATTTATTTCATCAACAGCATTATTTGTAGGAGTTAAAATAACCCGATTAATCATCTTATCTAATTCATTGCTATAATCCTGTAAGTTTGGGTAAACACTTTGGATCAATTCTTTGAGAGAAACTATTTTGTTATCAAAAGGTATAACTATTTCATCTGGTAATGTAATCATATTACAGGTATGCCTAGGTTGGATTCCATTGCCTATATCAAGTAATAACTTAGAAAAGTATGGGTCTAATTGAGCTCTCATATTTTGCACCAATTGTAATTGTATGAAATTTGGCCATAAGTATGAATAAACTAAACTTGATCCAATGATTGCTTCTTTATTTCCTTTTTGAACTACTAGTAATACTTGTCGAAAATCACCTCCTAAAACAACAACCTTCCCTCCAAAAGGCAATATAGAATCATTAACATCTCTTAGCATTTTATCTACAGCCTCTATTGCATAACGGTGAACCATTGGTGCTTCATCCCAAATAATCAAATTTGTCAATCTAAAGAAACTTGCTAGAGCAGACTGCTTACTAACAGAACAGGTCATATTGTGATTTATTTCAAGTGGTATCTTAAACCTTGAATGTGCTGTTCGTCCACCAGGTAATAAAGCAGCTGCAACCCCTGAAGAAGCTGTTGCTAAACCTATAAGATTTTTAGATCTAATTGTAGAGAGCAAAGCTTTATATAAATAAGTTTTACCAGTTCCACCTGGTCCATCTATAAAATACATACGACTTGTATTACTATATACATCTGAAAGAATTTTGTCATAGGCAATTTTTTGATATTCATTCAAGTTATTTGCATACATAGTATTGTCAGCATGAATAACATTGTTTAATTCTTCATTAATAATCTTAGCTAATATGTCTTCTTGTTCCATATATATTTCAAAAGGTACAAGATGGTAATCATTTATATTTTTATTATTTGCTTCTAATATAGAATTGATTTCATGTAATGCTTTTATTTCTGCATTTGCAATAGACATACCATTAGATAAATAATCTTCACATAAAAATAGGTAAAATTTTTTCCATAATACATCTGGATTATTAGGAGAACATAGAATGAGTATGGTAGCAAATAATCTACGAAGAGAAGAAGGCATTTGATAACTAATAGCTTCATCTAAACAAAACTGACAATAATTATTGTCTTGTAATAAACCAAGTGACATAGCTGTTTCACGAAAAGACGACAAATAAACACCATGAACTAATTTTAAATTTTCAAAAGAAGTTGCTCCTTTAATATGATTTAATAAGATACGTAAATAATATCTTTCTCCTTCAGTTATAGTAGATGTAACTATTCTACCAATAACATTTCCTTTTTTCCTTCGACACCATATTTTTCCTTGGCCATCCCATACAAAAAAATTTGGAAAATCTTTATATAATAATGTTTTTGCAAGTTCATTTGAAAGATTCATATGAAAAAATTCAGTTAACATTGTGCGTTGTCTAGATTCATTATTGACGACTGTTTCTAAATTTTCATAATCTCTATATGTTATCAAGTGGTTATTTTCAAGATGTAATTGTAATGAGATAACTGAGGGAGACATTTCATACAAAACAAATCCATATATTCTCCACATTGCTTCAGGTGGAGAAATCCAACGACCATTTTGATATATCTCAATTTCATCAATAGGATTTTCATTATTAGTATTACTAATTGAAATACTTACACGATCATAGCCTTTATAAACATATTTATAGAGGTATTTAACAGCTTTAACTGTTGAACATATTTCCACATTAATATGGCAATCAAACTTCGCACACAAATATGGATTGTAAGGTACAACCCATCTATTGTCTAACAAATGTCCTCGAATCATAAATGATTGTTTATCGTTAAATCGTCTATAAGTTGGATAAGAATTATGGCCAATAAAAGTATTTGAGATATATTCCTTTGGGTATTTATTCTTGCAATGACCATTTCTATCCATACAAACATTATGCGGATTCAAATGACCACATGGACCATGCATCATATGTTTAACAACAATAGAATGAAGGTGAGGATATTTTACTTTGTTTGGAATTTCACATGATACAATAGAATCAACTCTATCAATAGTATTAATTTTTGCATTGCTTTGTAAGATTAGTAAGAAATGAGCATGTGGAAGTCCTCGTTTTTGGAATTCTACAACATAAATATATGCAGCAACAGGCCCAAATATTTGGTGCTTGAATAGATCAACTTTAAGTTCTTCTAATTTAGCTTTGAATATTCTAGCAGTCAAATCAGGTCTATTCTGTCCTATATCATTATGCCTTAATTCTTGTTTTATTTCCACCCAATTAGGGTTACATGTCAATGTTAAAAATAAATCGGGTTTACCAAATTTTTGTACTAATGCCATTGCATCCATATATCTTTTTTTCATATCTCTAGGACCCCCAACAAAAGAAGAAGGTAAAATAATTTGACGACCAATTTGTGCACCTCTATTTTGACCATTTTCGACACTATCAACAACTCCTTGATATAATTCAGCACGAATTTCACTTTGATTTTGACGAAAATAATCTAATCGACTTGTTTCAAGTTTAACATACATATCTACTACATATTGCTGTAAAAGTCTACCAGCATGAAGCAAAACATTGTTTTCTGTATCACGTACCTGTAATTTGTAGCAATAGTATTCACGACAAGATACTTGTAAACCTTTTTTATTCTTCTTGTAAGCTGCACAACATAAAAAAGCAAATAAATTTAATGAAAAATTTTTTTAAATTGAATGAGTTTAAATGAGGAAACATATTAGTAGTGTTTACCTTTTTTTTCTTTCTCTATTATATCAGCTGCACAACTCATGTTTTCATTACAAAAGGAATTCTCTTTTGTATTATAAATATCAACTATACTATTTTTTGCCTTTTCAATACCTTCATGCCAACCAGTCTCACCGAAGGGAAATAATAATGGATACTGTAAGGGATCATAACATCCATAATAATAATGTATTCTATGTGAATTATTAGAGTGACAATAAATTGATATATCACAATATCTTATGTCTGCAGATGGGTCCTCATCAACCCAAACTGCAGCCACTTGAGATGCAGAAGGTGCATTATATACTCTTTGATCAAGACCAGCATCACATCTAATATGAATTTTGCAAGTTTGAAGACTTTCAATATCACCTAAAGAACGAAAAAATCTAGAATATGGATTAATCTTTAATAGATTTACTAATATGTGTAGTAAAGATGATGAGAAATTGATATAGTAAAGATGATGAGAAATTGATACATGTATTTAATCTATTTTGTATTTCATTATCTGTATCATAAAAATATAACTGTAAATATGATGGATTACTATCAATGTTTAGAATTGGATTTATATAATGGTATACTTGTCCTTGAACTCTAAAAGTGTAAATACCTTTGTAGTTAGTAGATTTAGATAAATCTTTATCAAACTTCACTCCAAAAGAGGTAAAAGTAAAATGGTTATTATAATTTCGCACATTATTTTTAAAATCTAATGCTTCATCTGTACTTGAAGTGTATAAATCATATAAAATAGAAGGAGAACAGTTGATATGCAATTTAATTTTTCCATCAGAACAACAAAAACCTTTACTTTCTTTTTCAAACTTTTTTGCAAAACAATGAATACAATTTGTTGGAGTACGTAATACATAAGTTTCTGTGGGTACATGTCTCATAGTAATATTTGAAATACAAGGAGTTAATTGGAATTCATGATTTTGATTTTCATGTTCTTCATAATAAATATTGCTTTCCACACCACCACCTTCTAAATTGTTAGAGCCAATGAAAGAAATTTCATGTCCATCTTCATTCAATTCTTCAGCTATAAAAAATATGACATATGAAAATAACATAAATAAATGAATGAAAAAAAAAATATGGATAATGGGAAAAACATAAAAAAATAAAAAAAAACCTTAGCTCACCAGATAATTGCAAACTACCTATTGAATTGACATCATTCAACTCAATATTATTAAGAAACTGAATCCTTGTTTTTCGAATCTTCTTCTTAGATGTATATTGTGTATGCTGAGCATACATCAGTCTTCTTTTCTTATTTTGTTGTTCTTTACTTGAGTCAAACAATTTTTCACCTGTCATCTAATATATTTTATGACACAATAAATATAAAAATTAGTCTCATTCAATGTACAAAAAAAAAATATATATACTATAAACATTATTAACAAAAATAAGAATATGATTAGTACATAGATTTAATAAGCAACAACGAAAAAATTCTTATTGGTTACAATTATAATATTTTACTATAGCCTATAAATACATGATATAAAAAAATTTGCTTATTAATGAAGATATAATGAAAGAATAAACTAAATAAAACAAATAATAATTAACTTCAAATTTCTATCAGTGAATAATTACATACCTATAAATTGAAGTTGAGAACTTGCTATAAAACCACTGCTAAAGAACTGATCAAATCAAAAAAATGAATACCAGACCTTGTACAATCTATACTCAAACTCAATAGGTGGACAAAGGAGATGGGAATTATAATTTCGAATACAAGAAACAAGGTACAATGATTTCAAGTAAGAAAAAGAGAGATTCAACAAAATTCTAGCGTTTGATGAAAGTAGAAATAAAAAAACAAGGCTGAGAACAAAGAAAGTAGAAAACAACCAAAATCTGTATATATATGTCTCGTACAAATAAAACAAAGGAAATATATAAAATAATACTGCCAAAACCACGTCGAATATTTATAATAAGTGAATGATTTAGATGTACATAAAATTGTATATGTTATTACTAATAACTACAAAGATAAGGACAAATAAATGAAAAAAACTGAAAAACAAGTAAGTTATAATTTCTAAATGAGTACACGTGTTAAGAATTAGGTAACATTTTGAATAAATTAAGTTTAATCATTTGTCTTAGTTACCTCGTAACTTGGAATATTTACTAATATTAAAAAATTTTCATCTATTACAAATTGAAGACCAGATATTATAGACAACTTTTGAAGTCAAACATTGCGGCTAGTATGGAAAATAAAATTATAGAATATAATAATTGCAAAATGTAACAAAAGCAAAAATTTAAGTACAAACATTGACAGTTAATTAGTCGAGCAAATCGAGAAACTACACTTCATTTTGTCGAGTTCATCGACAAAACAAATTACACAAACAGGAAAAATTCGTACTAAATTTCACAATCATAATTAACAATAATGAAAGCTGATTGTAATATTAGAAATCATATGATGACTACAAAAATAAATGCCTGACATTTCATAAAAAATTACACATATATAATTTCTCATTTCTTAATGTTCTTATTTTATTTATTATTTTCGTCAAAATCCAGTTAAAAAAAAGTAGAGTTAGTTAATAATTTTTTGTAGAATATTAATTTTTTCTATTTTTGTTAGAGTTATTCAACATAACCAAAATAAAATCTGCAGCAAAATATAAAGGTCAGGGATCGCCAAAAAAATGAAAAGGTCATGATTAAATTTGTTATGAAATTAAAATGATGTGAACTAAAAGTACAAATTACAAACAAAGAAATAAATAACTAAATTGCTAAATCCCCATAAAAATAAAAATAAAAAAAAAATTTTGTCTTCCAATGTTTCCTAGATTAATCAGTTACTAACCAATCTGGGATAACTAAAATATTTTTAATATTTCCACTTTGCTAAGTCACTCGGTAAAGTGAGAAAAAGGGAAAAAAAATAAAAACATGTTAAAAAAAGAGAAAATTGTGAACACAAAATTGGACTAATTTATAAAAATTGCAAGACTTAATGTACATTTTAAATTTAATTTGTTATTATTAGTTTTTTCAATTTGTATTTAAAGAGGTACACAAATTAAACATACAAAAAAATTTAAAGGTAGATGACAAAAAAAAAAATATTCATGGGAAAATTTGTTATAAAAGGAGAAGGATGTGGACTAAAACTGCAAATTAAAAAAATAAAGAAATAAATAAATTCCTAAAAGACCAATAAAAAAGAAAGGTAAAAAAAAAAAATGTTTCCAATGTTTCCCACTTTTCCGATTTACTCGGCAAATTGGGATAACTAAAATGTTTTTATTTTTCCCACATTGCCGAGTTACTCGACAAAGTGGGAAAAATTATAAAAAAAAAAAATATTTTTTGTATTTGTATTTATATTTTGTCATAAAATAATCCATACAAATAATTTAATAATAATAATTTTACGTGAGCAAAATGGGAAAAAAAAATTTTATAATCAATAATCTCAATATCATACAATATAAAATAATTTTATATCATATATACTATAATATAAAATCTTATCATAAATGCTAGAGCAAAAAAATTATATAAACGCCTAAATTATTAATCAAAAAAAAAAATTCATAATTGAAAATAATAAATTACTAAATTACTTACATGCAAAAACAAATAAACAAAACTTAAAATATAACAATCGCCAATCTAGGATAACTAAAATATTTTTTGTATTTCCACTTTGCTGAGTAAGTCGGGAAAGTGGGAATAATGGAAAAAAAAATAATATTTTTAAAAAATAAAAATTTGTGAACACAAAACTGGACTACTTTTTAAAAGTTGCAATACTTAATATACATTTTAAATTTATTTTGTTATTATTAGTTATTTTTGTTTTTGATTCAAAAAGCTAAACACATCAAAATATAAATAAAAGTTTAAAGGTTAGAAATGAGGGAAAAAACAAAAAAGTGAGAAATTTGTTATAAAAGGAAAAGGATGTGGACTGAAACTGCAAATAAAGAAAATAAAATAAATACATTCCTAAAAGTCGACAAAAATACAAAAAGTAAAAAAAAAAATTGTTTCCAATATTTCCCACTTTTCCAAGTTACTCGGCAAAGTGGGATAAATAAAATGTTTTGATTTTTCCCACATTGCTGAGTTACTCGACAACTTGGGGAAAATTTTTAAATTAAAAAAATTTTTTGTTTTTTGATTTTTATATATTGTGATAAAATTGTCCATAAAAAAATTTTAATAATAACAAATTTGCATGAGCAAAATGGGGAAAAAAAAATTAAAATTCTTTTTATATTCTGTCATGAAAATGTCCACCTAAAAAAAATTAATTGAATTTTTATAATCAATAATCACAATATCATATAATATAAAATAATTTGATATCATATATAATTTCATATAAAATCTTATCATAAATGCTAGAGTCAAAAAAATATATAAAAGGAAAACGATGTGGACTAAAACTGGGAATTAAAAAATAAAGAAATAAATAAATTCCTAAAAGACCAAAAAAAAAAAAAAAAAGGTAAAAAAAAAATATGTTTCCAATGTTTCCCACTTTTCCAAGTTACTCGGCAAATTGGGATAACTAAAATGTTTTTATTTTTCTCACAATGCCGAGTTACTCGACAAAGTGGGAAAAATTAAAAAAAAACCAAATATTTTTTGTTTTTGTATTTATATTTTGTCATAAAATAATCCATAAAAATAATTTAATAATAATAATTTTACGTGAGCAAAATGGGAAAAAAAAATTTTATAATCAATAATCACAATATCATACAATATAAAATAATTTTATATCATATATACTATAATATAACATATTATCATAAATGCTAGAGTAAAAAAATTATATAAACGCCTAAATTATTAAAAAAAAAAAAAAAATTCATAGTTGAAAATAATAAATGACTAAATTACTTACATGCAAAAACGAATAACCAAAACTTAAAATTTAACAATCGCCAATCTAGGATAACTAAAATATTTTTTGTATTTCCACTTTGCTGAGTAAGTCGGCAAAGTGGAAAAAATGGAAAAAAAAAATAATATTTTAAAAAAATAAAAATTTGTGAACACAAAACTGGACTACTTTTTAAATGTTGCAATACTTAATATACATTTTAAATTTATTTTGTTATTATTAGTTTTTTTGGTTTTTGATTCAAAAAGCTAAACACATAAAAATATAAATAAAAGTTTAAAGGTTAGAGATGAGGGAAAAAACAAAAAAGTGGGAAATTTGTTATAAAAGGAAAAGGATGTGGACTGAAACTGAAAATAAAGAAAATAAAATAAATACATTCCTAAAAGCCGACAAAACTACAAAAAGTAAAAAAAAAAAAATGTTTCCAATATTTCCCACTTTTCCGAGTTACTCGGCAAAGTGGGATAAATAAAATGTTTTGATTTTTCCCACATTGCCGAGTTACTCGACAAAGTGGGGAAAATTTTTAAATTAAATTTTTTTTTTATTTTTTCATTTTTATATATTGTGATAAAATTGTCCATAAAAAATATTTAATAATAATAAATTTGCATGAGCAAAATGGGGAAAAAAAATTAAAATTCTTTTTATATTCTGTCATGAAAATGTCCACCTAAAAAAAAATAATTGAATTTTTCTAATTAATAATCACAATATCATATAATATAAAATAATTTGATATCATATATAATTTCATATAAAATCATATCATAAATGCTAGAGTCAAAAAAATATATAAACGCCTAAATTATCAATAAATAAAAAAATTGAAAGTTGAAAATACTAAATTATTAAATTACCTACACGCAAAAAACAATAATCAAAACATAAAATTTAACAATTAAAAGAAAATACAAAATTATAATGACAAAGTGCGAAAAATGTTTTAAAAAAAAAATATTTATGTTTTCATTTTTATATTTTGTCAAAAAATTGTCTATAAAAAAATTTAATACTAATAATTTTGCGTGATAAAAGTGGGGAAAAAATTTTTTTATTTTATTTTTATATTCTATCATGAAAATATCCACCCAAAAACAATAAAAAATAATAATTTTTATAATCAATAATCATAATTTCATATAACATAAAATAATTTTATATCATATATAATCTAATATAAAATCTTATCATAAATGCTAGAGGCCAAAAAATATATAGATGCTTAAATTATCAATGACATAAACAAATTAAAAGTTGAAAATACTGAATTATGAAATTACCTACCTGCAAAAAACAATAACCAAAACATAAAATTTAACAATTAATATAAATACAAAATTGAATATGTTTATGAACTCAAGAACAACAAAAACCAAATCTAACACTAAAAAAATCTCCTAAGACAACTGCCTCAACAGTAATCCAATGATAAAATACCAGAGAGGACATATGTTCAAGTCACTCGACAAGTAAACAGAATAAATATTTTCCAGTCTCGACAACGGAAGAAAAAAATCATATCATAAATGCTAGAGTCAAAAAAATATATAAACGCCTAAATTATCAATATGTCACAGTTTACAAAATTGTCCATAAATTGAGTTATATAACATGAAATTATGTAAAACCAAAGCCAATGGTTAGGTAACCCATAAGGCTATCGTCTCAAACTGGAATTATGTAAAAATACTTAATATATAAGGTGCAGTAAATTTTTGAGTTGGACAACAGAAACTGCATCTTAGAAAAACATGAAGTTTAGCAAAACTTTTCAAGTTCACATCATTAACGTGTAACCAAAACATGGGAATCCACTAAAACTACCACAAAACCAAGGTCCACAAAAGTTTAAGAAGATATTTACACTACTTAAAGTTTTTTGATTGGTTTATAATATCGATTCCGGCACGCCGACGGCATAAATCCGAAAAACAGCCTAGGAGGTTTCGCGATAAGTATTTTAGTATGCCTAAACATGCCGTCGGACTATCAATTTTGGATATGTGGTAGCTACCTGAGTATTCTATATCCCCTGAAAATTTCATATTGTTCAATGATCGTTTTCTATGTCAAAGAATTTTTTTTTTCTTTAAAATTCGAGTTACTCGACAAAAGAAAATTTTTTTTTTTTTTTTTAAATTTGAGTAATTTGACAAAAGTTAAAATTTTCTTTTTTTTTTTTGTTTTTTTTTTAAATTCGAGGTACTCCACAAAAGTAAAAAAAAAAAAAATTTTTTTTTTTTAAAATTCGATTAACTCGACACAAGTTAAGAAAATTTTTTTTTTTTTAAAAATTCGAGTAACTCGACAAAAGTTAAAATTTTTTTTTTTTTATTTTTAAATTCGAGTAACTCGACCAAAGTTAAAAAATATATATATTTTTTTATTTTTTTAAAAATTCGAGTAACTCGACAAAAGTTAAAAAAAAATATTTTTTTTTTTAAATTCGAGTAACTTGACAAGATTTAAATATATATATATATATATATATATATATATATATATACACTCGACAAAAAATCACGTTTTATAATTTTTGATTTCGTGGCACATTTTCATCGAGTTACTCGATAAACTCACATTTCAGTTTATCGAGATCCTCGAATAACTCATAACATACATATTTCATTTTCTTTAGTTTTATTTTTCTGTTTAAATTATACATCATATCTTATAATAAATACATAAAAATAATTTTTTTACATTAATGAACACGTGTATTTATAGTTGTTGTAAATCAATTGTACAACATAAAATCTAAAATTACTTATTCAATGTATTTGACACAAAAAAATTCCATTTCATGATTTTTGCTTGTCTGTCACCTTGTTCATCGAGTAACTCGACAAACTCATATTTGAGTTTTTCGAGTTACTCGACTGACTCATGAAATGCAAAATTTCCAATTTTTATTCAAATTATACATCTTTTGACTTTTATCTAATTTTCCTTTTATTTTATATTTTTCTATACAAACTTATTTTATGTATATCTTAATATAAAATACGTTAAAGCATTTTTTTTATATATTAATAGAATTACTTAATGTATTAGTAAATATAACATGCTAAATAAGATCACATATTAAATGTTCCATTTATTTTTCACTTAAAATAAAAAATACACAAATACAAAAATTATTAATTATAAAACTCACAATTATTTTCATCATATAATTTAACATAATTATTCTAATAAATATATATAATTGTTATAATATATTTATTTCAAAATGTATTTTCATTATATATTTGCTTTGTCAGGTAACTCAACAAACTAAAAAATAACAATGTCAAGCTGCTCGAACACGTCAATCCCATAAACAATTAGGAAATATATTTCATGCTTATAATAATAACCATGGAAAATTATATTTAATAACCCAAAAAATTAAAAATTTCTAAACAAATATAATAACAAATCATTGGTTTTTATTTAACAAAAAACAAATCATTAAAGAAAACAATATTTTACAATTCATTCATCCATTAACTCGAAAAAAAATTCACGTTTTATAATTTTTTATTTCATGGCACATTTTCATCGAGTTACTCGATAAACTCACATTTCAGTTTATCGAGATCCTCGAATAACTCATGACATACATATTTCCTTTTCTTTAGTTTTATTTTTCTGTTTAAATTATACATGATATCTTATAATAAATACATAAAAACATTTTTTTAACATAAATTAACACGTGTATTTATAGTTGTTACAAATCAATTGTACAACATAAAATCTAAAATTACTTATTGAATGTATTTGACACAAAATAATCTAATTTTATGATTTTTGCTTGTCTATCACATTTTTCATAAAGTAACTCGACAAACTCATATTTGAGTTTTTCGAATTACTCAACTGACTCATGAAATGCAAATTATGCAATTTTTTCTTCTTCATTTTTATTCAAATTATACATCTTTTGACTTTTATCTAATTTTCCTTTTATTTTATATTTTCCTATACAAACTTATTTTATTTACATCTTAATATAATACAAATATGTTACATATCTTTGCTTTGTCAAGTAACTCGACAATATTTGGTTGTTTGATTTATTTATTTATTTATTTATTTTAATGTTGTCAGCAACTCGACAATATTTGGTTGCTTGAAATTAGTTTATTTTATTTTTTTTGTTAGTGTTGACACTAAGTCATTGGAAATGTATTTTTTTTTTTTTTTTTAGTGTTGTCGAGCATCTCGACAACACTAAGACATTAGATTTTTTTTTTTTTTTTGTCAGTGTTGTCGAGCAACTCGACAACACTAACAATGAAGTCATTGAAAATGGGCTTTGGCCCAATTTCACTTTTGTTAGTAGTTTTTTTTTTTTTTTTTTAATGGTGCCTTTCACTTTTTTAATTTTTAATTTTGTATTCATTTATTGTAGGGTGTGCAAATTAGTCCATTTTGACAACAAATTTTTTTTTTAATTTTTTTTTCTTATTTTTTTTTCTTTTACACCTAATTTTTATTCAATGTTTTACTTTTTTTTATATTAACTTTTAAATCTACTAATTATTCCAAATAAATGCTATTAATTTTTTCCTTTTACTATTCACACACATTCGTCAAGATTAAAAGTTGTAGGACTTCATTTGTAATGTTATTTTATTTTATTGTTTTTTTTATGCTGCATTTATTTAGAATAATATGTAAAAAAAAAATTTGAAAAATATAAAAAATTTACCTTACAATTCAAATGGTAAATTGAATTAAAATCGAAATTAAAAAAAAAAAAGTCGAGTTATCTGTCAAATTTTTGTATTTTTTTCTTTATTGTATTTTTTTTAGATTTACTCAAAAAACCAAGACCAAATCTTAAAAAAAAAAAAAATAGCAAAGTTAACAAAAGCTGATTTTATAAAAATTTAATGCAAATATGTACGACAAAAGGGTGATAGTTGGATGGCCAATGTCCAAAAACAAAAGTTAGGATAGATTAGTTACAAATTTGAAAGGTTTGGACCAAAAGTGCAAATTAAAAAAATGAAAAAATGTCAAAATCAAAATGGGATACTTTTTAAAAGTTGTAGGACTTCATTTACATTTTTATTTTATTTTGTTGTTATTAGTTTTTTTTTTTATTTAAAAAAGAGGACAAAATAAAATTTACAACAAAATTCAAAGTTCGAGGATGACCAATGTAAAAAAAAGGGTTAGGGGTAAATTTGTTATAAATGATAAAGTTGTGGACTAAAAGTGCAAATTACTAAAAAAAAAAAATACACATATTCAAACAGGCAAAGTGAAAAAAAGAAAGAAAAAAAAAAAAAAAACAAAATTTTCATTTTTGCTTTCTCGAGGACTAAAAGTGCAAATAAAAAAAAAAAAAAAAAAAAAACACATATTCAAACAGGCAAAGTGAAAAAAAAAAAAAAAAAAAAAAAAAAAAAAAAAAAAAAAAAAAACAAAATTTTCATTATTGCTTTCTCAAGTAACTCGAGAAAGCAAAAATGAAAATTTTGCTTTCTCGAGAAAGTATTAATGAAATTTTTTTTTTATTTTTTTTTATTTTTTTTATTTTTTCTCGCGTAACTCGAAAGGTTTTTTTTTGTTTTTTTTTTTCTAGTTACTCGAGAAAGTAAAAAAATTTTTTTTTTTTTTTTTAAAATACTAACTTTGTCGAGTTATTAGGCAAAGTGGGAAAAAAGGAAAAAAACAAAAAACAAATTTCAAAACTTCACTTAGCTATGGATTAAAAAAAATTTATTTGACATAGAAAACGATCACCGAAAAATATGAAATTTTCAGGGAATATAGAATACTCATGTAGCTACCACATATCAAAATTTGATAGTCCGACGGCATGTTTCGGCTTACTAAAATACCCACCGAAACACCCTAGGCAGTTTCTCGGATTTATACGGTCGTAGTTTACAAAATTGTCCATAACTTGAGTTATATACCATGAAATTATGTGAAATCAAAGCCAATGGTTAGGTAACCCATAGAGCTATCGTCTCCCATTGGAATTATGTAAAAATACTTAATATATAAGGTGCAGCATATTTTTGAGTTGGTCAACAGAAAGTGCAGTTTCGAGAAACAATTCACCCAGTCATGGAGCAAAAAATATTTATTTGACATAGAAAACGATTACCGAACAATATAAAATTTTCACGGAACGTAGAATACCCATGTAGCTAACACATATAAAAATTTGATAATCCGACGGCATGTTTTGACACACTAAAATGCTCACCGAAACATCACAGACAGTTTCTCGGATTTATGCTATCGCAATTTAAAAAATTGTCCATAACTTGAGTTATATAATATGAAATCATGTGAAACCAAAGCCAATGGTTAGGTAACCCATAGAGCTATCGTCTCCAACTGGAATTATGTAAAAATACTTAATATATAAGGTACAACATATTTTTGAGTTGGTGAACAGAAAGACAATTTAGAGAAACAATTCACCCGGTCATGGAGTAAAAAAAATTTATTTGACATAGAAAACGATCACCGAACAATATGAAATTTTCAAGGAACGTAGAATACCCATGTAGCTACCACATATAAAAATTTTATAGTCCGACGACATATTTCGGCATACTAAAATGATCACCAAAACATCTAAGTCAGTTTCTCGGATTCATACTGTCGCAGTTTACAAAAATATCCATACCTTGAGTTATACAACATGAAATTATGTGAAACCAAATCCTAAAAAAATCTCCTAAGACAACTGACTCAACAGTAATCCAATGATAAAATACCAGAGAGGACATATGTTCAAGTCACTCGACAAATAAACAGAATAAATATTTTCCAGTCTCGACAACGGAAGAAAAAAACGAAAAAAAAAACAAGATACAAAGTCAACAAAAGTTGCGCACGTGAAGAGAAAACAAATCAGATGATTTAAACAAATAATAAATAAATAGGTAAAAACCTTTGAAAAAATGACGGCTCCCACAAATTGAAGAAAAGTCAACAAAAGCAGCCTTTTTAAGAAGTTAAACAAACTTACAATACTAATACTAAGATTTAGACAAAATCAACACTAAAACTACATGAAAACGACGTCGCGTTGGTTGAAAGAGTGAATAGTAAATATGCCATAGACACTTATATTATAGTATATATATATATATAGAGAGAGAGAGAGAGAGAGAGAGAGAGAGAGAATATTGAACTCCATATTCTAAATTTTTCGCCAATCTTTACAATTATACGTTATTTCACTATATTATAATAATTTACACACCGAAAAGAAAGCAAAGAAGAGTTCCCCACCCCCTTTTCAGGTCATCAAAATGTGAAAGAGTTTATTTTATCGATCCTATTTTTTCATATAGTTTCAACTATATTAGACGATATGACGAATCATATAAAAGTTAATCAATGATGATAATTTAAAGAATGTAAAGAAACTTTGTAATGAGAGACACACAACAATCGGTGGGCCAATTTAAAAAGTTGTGAGTCATATAAAATGTGTGAATACAAAATATATTTAATTAGTGATTAATTTGAAGGATTCTGATCTCCTATCCCTAGTGGACAGGAAAATTCGGCCCACGTCAGCAGGTAGACTGAATTTTCCTGTCCACTCTGATATGGGCCGAATTTTTCTGTCCACTAGGGACAAAAGGTCGATCCTCTTAATTTGAATTATAATTTAAATAAAGTCAGACATGGGTTAACTTTAACTGCACTTTTTTTTTCGGCCAGCTGTTCACCAGGAATTTAACTTTAGTCAACTCATCGTAATGATATATATATAATTTAAAATAGTAAAATATTTTTATTTCACCACCATTTGTACGCATTTTACGGAACATGGACTGGGTTCTGGGTAAACTTACAAAAAGTAAAAGGGATTGAAAGAAATGGCAATACACATAAAAAATGTAAAATAAGTTATATATAGGTTATTTAAATATTACGTTGTCACCCAACTTGATTATGGACCAAATTCAAAAGATTCATTCTACTTATAATCTCGTTTCAATCAAAACATTTTGGCCACGTCCATATGTGTAACAAATCGAAATTCTTAACACGTAAAGTCCGAATCACATCCCTCAAGCTAAATGTCTCTCATTTAAATCAAAGACGTTACAAAAATTATTCCATACCGTAAAAAATAACTTTTGAGTCTCTTACCAATAAGCAAAACGAACAGCACTAACACTTTGAGTCTACTATATCATTTGTTTCATTTGTTCCAAAACAATCATAAACTTTTTAAAAAGTTTATTTAATGGGATAATACTAAAGATTCGATCATAGAAATTCTCAATTTTGACACAAAGTACTTGTTAGATCGAGTAAAGTATCAATCTGAGCTCAAAATTTTGATATTATAAATTAAGTTATTCAATTATAAAAAAAATAAAAATAAAAAGTGGAAGAAAGTTTAATAACTCACTTGGAATTAAACCATAAATTATAATTTTATCCCAATTTTATTCTACATTAGAATCATTTTCCCTGTTGCCATTTTATCAAGCAATTGACGTACGAATTTCACATCTATCCTTATCATTTAGTTTTTTACTTTAATTTAATCGAAGTCAACATTGACTTGGTCAACTTAGGACTTCCCAATCGTCTATAAATACATAATTTCATGCTGAAGAGCGAAAAACAAAGAAAACAGCAAGAACTAGAAAAACCAATATGGCCAAATTAATTTTGTTTCTCACTTATGCAGCAATCCTTTCTGCAGCCATCCATGGTAGCCATGCAGTCCAATACACTGTCACCAATAGGGCTGCAACCACCCCCGGTGGAGCCCGATTCACCCGGGAAATCGGAGCCCGGTACAGTCAGCAAACTCTAGGCTCAGCTACCAGTTTTATTTGGAGAACCTTCCAACAGAACACTCCATCACAAAGGAAAAACGTTCAGAAAGTGAGCTTATTCATCGACAACATGGGTGGAGTCGCATATACGAGCAACAATGAAATTCACGTTAGCGCCCGATACATTCAAGGTAACAATAAAAACTATCTCGACTATAAAACACTTCTAGTGACTAGACAATTTTATATTGTCCTATGTATTAATGACTAGTACTTGATATCAAACATACTATTTGTTTATCTCGTATACTGATGATCAAATCTATGATATTGTCCTCAAAACTAGGATACTCGGGAAACATGAAACGAGAAATAACCGGAGTTCTTTATCATGAAATGACACACATATGGCAATGGAATGGAAACGGACGAGCCCCGGGAGGCCTAATAGAGGGAATCGCTGATTACGTGAGGCTGAAGGCCGGGTATGCACCGAGCCATTGGGTGAAACCTGGGCAAGGCAACCGGTGGGACCAAGGGTACGACGTAACAGCACGGTTTCTCGACTACTGTAATAGCCTGAAACATGGATTTGTTGCACAACTCAACAAGAAGATGAGGAATGGCTATAGTGATAGATATTTTGTGGATCTTCTTGGGAAAAATGTGAATCAGCTGTGGAAGGATTACAAAGCTAAATATAATAACTAAGCATATATATATTTATAATATTGTTGCATGCAAAAGGTGATTATATATGTAACAGAGAGAATAATATGAAACCTTATTGTGATAATTAATAAAGCAGTACAATTGCCAATAGATGAACTTGTTTATTCTCTTACAGTTACTTTTTCACTGTTTTTATCTTCTAAATAGATGTCTCGTATTTAGATAGTAAAAAATATTGATCTAATCAAAAAATGTGTCGGGATAGTGCAAACAAAATTTCTAATCTTTAGGCCAGTTCAATGAATGGACAATAGTTAAAAATAATGGATAAAATTTATTTTATCCTATTTAGATGGAATTGATGTCCGAATAAACTTTTATCCGGATAAGAATATAAGCCAAAAATGAAGATAATTTTTGTCGGACAAAATTTTTATTCCGAATAACGATTCACTCATTTTTTTTAAAAGACGAATGTCAGCCACCGTCCTCGGACCATCGTCTGTCCACCACTGCCACTCCACTCATTTTTTTCTCTTTTAATTTTTTAATTAATTTTTTTTCATTTAATTAAGGATAAGGGTTAGAATTGTCTTTTTTTAATCAAAAGTTGCCTTTTTAATAGTGACTTTTTTATTCTTATACCTAGATAAACCAAACAGGATAATAATAAATATATTATCTGGATAACTATTATTTAAATAATTTTTATCCAAATAAATAATTTTATCCATAAACCAAACTTACCCTAAGAGATAGATCTCCAATTCCCTACAAAATGTTGTTATGTTTTTTCTAACTAGATCAAAGTCCACCACAACATATTAAGTCTTCAGATGCAAGTTCAATAATAATCAACTAAACGAATTTTTTCACGACTCGATTAAGTTAGCAATATAGTTGTTGGTTATTAGGATTTACTTTTTATTAGAATTGGAATTTATTAGGATTGTTTGTTAATAAACTTTATCTATAAGATCAATCTTATCTATAAGATAAAGCTTATCTATAAGGGTTAGTGTTTTAGGATTAGTATGTTATCACGTTTTTAGGTCATTCAAATGTCGGTAGTTATTTTGATTTTATCATCTTGTAATTGGCTATATAAGCCGACTGTTTGCAGTCAATTTCATTCAGACTTTTGCACTACAGAATTATCATAGTGTTTTCAACATTTGATATCAGAGCCCCATCATAGAGGCCTGGTTTTGTGTGAGTAAAAGAAACAGTAGTTTCTTGTGAGTGGTGTGCTAAAAGGAATGGCAGCATAGAGTAGCTTTGTGCAGCCTACTATCCTAAAATTTGATGGTCACTATGATCATTGGTCGATATTAATGGATAATCTCCTCCGTTCAAAGGATTACTGGGGTCTTGTGGAGAATGGGATACCAACAGTAGCAAACGGGGATGAGTTGATAGAAGCACATCATAACGCTATTGAAGAAGCAAAACTAAAGGACTTGAAGATAAAGAATTACATGTTTCAAGTTATAGATCGGAGTATTATGGAGAGTATACTGAATAGGGACACAGTAAAGCACATTTGGGACTCGATGAGGCAGAAATATCAAGGCTCCATCAAGGTGAAGCATGCACAATTGCAAGCTCTTTGAAGGGATTTTGAAACTCTCTACATGAAGGAATGAGAGACTGTATATGATTATTTGTTCGTACTCTCACTATAGCCAACAAAATGAAGGCTCATGGTGAGAAAATGGGTGAAACGGTCATTAATGAGAAAATTTTGAGGTCTATGACTTCAAAATTTGACTATGTGGTCTGCTCTATTGAAAAATCCAACGACTTGGATACTTTGACCATTGACGACCTACAGATCAGTTTACTTGTTCATGAACAAAGGATGAATGGCCATGGAGAGGAGGAACATGTTCTAAAGGTTGTTCATGAAGACATAACAGAAAGAGGAAGGGGTCGAGGAATTATCAAAGGCAGAAGAAGAGGTAGAGGAATACAGTCTTTTAACAAGGCTATTGTAGAATGCTTTAAATGCCACAAATTAGGGAACTTTAAATATAAGTGCCCTAGTTGAGAGACAAGAGCCATTTACGCAGAGGTAGATGAAGAAGAGCTGCTGTTAATGTCTTATGTGGATCTGAACCAAACAAAAAGAGAAGAGGTGTGGTTTCATGATAGTGGATGCAGCAATCACATGAGTGGAAATAAAGAATGATTCTTTGATTTGGATGAATGTTTCAAACAAATAGTAAAGTTAGATAACAACACAAGGATGGCAGTTGTGGTTGTGGGGAAGGAAAATGTCAAACTACAAGTCAAGGAAATCACTCAGATAATCTCTGAAGTTTACTACATTCCTGAGTTGAAGAATAATCTGTTAAGTGTGGGACAACTTCAAGAAAAGGGTCTGGCTATTTTGTTCCAACATGGGAAGTGTAGGATCTTTCATCCTTCAAAGGGTCTGATTATGCAATCTGGGATGAGTATGAACAGGATGTTTGTTGTGCTTGCAGCCATGATGCCTAAAACTCCTACTTGTTTCCAGGTTGTGACAGAAAATGCAACTCACCTATGGCACTGCAGATTCGAGCATTTGAACTTCAAAGGGTTGAGAACCCTTCAGTACAAAAATATGGTCAGTGGCTTGCCTTCACTTAGAACCCCTACAAAGCTTTGCACAAACTGTCTAGTTGGTAAACAGCACAGGGAATCCATTCCTAAAAGGAGTCTGTGGAGGGTCTCACAGAGGCTGGAGCTTATACATGCGGACATATGTGGTCCTATAAAACCTGCATTAAATAGCAATAAAATGTATTTGTTAAGTTTTATCGATGACTTTAGTCGTAAAACTTGGGTTTACTTCTTGCATGAAAAGTCAGAAGCTTTTGATGTTTTTAGAAGATATAAAGCATGTGTTGAGAAAGAGACAGGTGCATATATTAGATGCTTAAGGACTGACAGGGGCTAAGAATTCAATTCAAATGATTTTGTTGAGTTTTGTAAAGCTAATAGAGTGAGCAGGCAATTAACTGCAGCCTATACACCTCAGCAAAATGGAGTTGGTGAGAGGAAAAATAGGACAATCATGAATATGGTATGTTCTATGCTCTTAGAGAAGCAAGTTCCTAAAGTTTTCTGGCCTGAAGCAGTAAGGTGGAGTGTGCACATTCTCAACAAATCTCCAACTTTAGTAGTACAAGATAAAACTCTAGAAGAAGCATGAAGTGGCATGAAACCTAATGTGGAGTATTTTCGCGTCTTTGGCTGCATGGCTCATGTGCACATACCAGATCAAAAGAGGACCAAGTTGGAAAATAAAAGCTACAAGTGTGTCCTTCTTGGTGTGAGTGATGAATCAAAAGCATACAGGTTGTTTGATCCAGTTTCAAAGAAATTAGTTGTCAACAGGGATGTTGTATTTGAAGAAAATGAAAGTTGAAATTGGAGTAGAAGTCAAGAAGAAGTAGGGTTTGACATCCTTGAGTGGGGTGATAGTAATGATGAAATTAATTAAGAAATGAATGAAGCTGAAGAAGATACTAATGAATATAAGAATGATAGTGCTTCAAGTGGAGTTGGTTCAAATGATGCTAGCTTATCCTCTAGTGAGTCACATGCTGAGAACTCACCAAGCTCAAATGAAGAAAGGGTGAGAAGAAAACCACCTTGGATGCAGCATTATGTAACAGGTGAAGGCTTGTCAGAAGATGAAGGTTTGAATGCTATGATTATGCTTACTGAGGATGATCCAATCACATTTGAAGAAGCAATCAAGAGCAAAAAATGGAGGAATGCAATGAATGCAAAGATTGAGTCGATTGAGAAAAATAAGACTTGGGAGCTGACAACTCTACCAGATGGAGTGAAGTCTATTGGAGTTAAATGAGTGTTCAAAACTAAACTCAACGAGAGTGGAGAAATAGACAAGTGCAAAGCGAGGCTTGTGGCTAAGGGATATGCACAGCAGTACGAGTTGATTATACCGAGGTTTTTGCTCCGATTGCAAGGCTTGACACTATTCGATTGATACTTGCTCTAGCAGCTCAACAAAGCTGAGATTTTTTTCAGCTGGATGTAAAGAACGCTTTTCTTCATGATGAGCTTAGTGAAGAAGTCTTTGTACAACAACCTCAAGGATACAAGAAGAAAAGTGAAGAAGGCAAAGTGTACAAGCTGATAAAGGCATTATATGGGCACAAACAGGCGCCACGAGCATGGTACAGCAAGATTGAAGCTTATTTGTTAGAGAATGTTTTGAAAAGTGCTACTGTGAACATACATTGTTCACAAAGTCGAAGGAGGGAGGTAAACTCTTAATTGTCAGTCTTTACGTTGATGATTTAATTTATACTAGCAATGATAAAAGTATGTGTGATGAATTTAAGAAGTCAATGATGTTGGAGTTTGATATGTCTGACTTGGGGAGGATGAAGTATTTTCTCGGGGTTGAGGTGCTACAAAGTTCAGATGGAATTTTTGTGTATCAAAGGAAATATGCCTGTGAAATTTTAGCAAGGTTTGGCATGGACAAGAGTAACCCAGTGAAGAATCCAATAGTTCCATGTACTAAGTTGTCGAAAGACGAGGCAGGGACTAAAGTTGATGCAACCTTGTTTAAGCAGATAGTTGGTAGTCTCATGTACTTGACTGCAACTAGACCTGATTTGATGTATGGAGTAAGTGTTATTAGTAGGTTCATATCTTATCCTACTGAGCTTCATTGGCTTGTAGCAAAGAAAATAATCAGGTACTTGAAAGGTACAATTGAGTTGGGGATCATTTACAAGAAAGAAGGCTGCAAGGATCTTATAGCTTACACTGACAGTGATTTTGCCGGGGACTTGGATGATCGAAAGAGTACATCAGGATATGTGTTTTTGCTTGGTTCTGGAGCAGTGTCATGGTCGTCCAAGAAACAGCCTGTGGTGACTTTGTCTACTACTGAGGCTGGGTACATAGCTGTTGCCTCTTGTGCTTGTCAAAGTGTGTGGTTGAGAAGAATTCTGGAAAATGTTGGTTATATGCAGAACAAGTGTACTACTGTTTTGTGCGACAATAGTTCAACTATTAAGTTATCCAAGAATCATGTTCTGCACGGTCAAAGTAAACACATTGACATTCGCTTTCATTTCATTCGTGATCTTGCAAGAGATGTCATTGTTGAACTAGTGCATTGCAACACTCAAGAACAATCTGCTGACATAATGACAAAGCCTCTGAAGTTGGAGACATTCTTGAAGCTTCGAAGTATGATTGGAGTTTGTGAGGTTCCTGATATAAACTGAATGCTGAGAAGTGTTCAGTTTAAGGGAGAGATTGTTGGTTATTAGAATTTACTGTTTTATTAGGATTGAAGTTTATTAGGATTGTTTGTTAATAAACTTTAGCTATAAAATAAAGCTTATCGATAAGGGTTAGTGTTTTAGGATTAGTATGTTATCACGTTTTTAGGTCACTCAAATGTTGGTAGTTATTTTGATTTTATCTTCTTGTAATTAGTTATATAAGCCAGCTGTTTGCAGTCAATTTAATTCAAACTTTTACGCTACAAAAATATCATAGTATTTTTAATAATAGTACCCCTTGTTGACAATCATTTATTCCAACAAAGTCTAGAGTTCTTCTTGATTATTTTTGGCCCCCCAGTAACATGCATATCATATTTATTTCATGCAAGAATTATTGTTTTTTTTTCCCCATAAGTGTTGTAAGTTTGTAACATGGATTATGTGGACTAGGAATGGTCCAATTGGATAAATATCAGAATTATTCTGATGTTTACGTTGATTGTACGAAATTATAGGTGTCACAATTGCCATTTTCAAGCAATTGACTTGTAATGGTGATTTATTTATTTTTTAAGTTGTTAAATTATTCCACCAACTACAATACAATTAGAGTCCACTCAATCTCTAAGTAAATTAAGAGATTGCCTAAGATTTCAGATTTTAAAACTTTACATACCAAATAATTATACTGACGTAATCTTCTAGTCAAACTTTTTTGTCGGTAACTATTAAAAAAATTATTTTATTAAATTTAATTTATAGACAAAAAGTTTATCACTAAACAGAACATTGTCAATGATTGTTGAAATCATCGACGTCATTATTATTGTTGATATTTGCAAATAGAGGTGCTTCAATCACTGACGTTTGATATCGATAATTTTGTTTGAATTACCGATATATTGATTTTTGTTATGATCTTTGATGGTAATATCGTTGGCCACTAAGTGATTTTTTGGTTCATTAATATTTTATTATTATTAGTCTCACAAAAAACCCGTAACAAATTTGTTTAAAGTTCTCAAGTTATTTGAGTCGTTTCTGAATACAATATTTTAATAAGAAACAATATTTGAAAAAGGGAGCCTAGCTAGAAACAATGTTAATTTGGAAAACTAATTGGAATATTTATTCAAAAAATATATATATTAAAGAGTCAAAGTTTAAATTGAGATTGATGATATTTAATTAATCATATGTATAAAACTAATCGGGTTTCAAGTTGCTCAGTTTTTTATGGTGAATCAGCCGGTTTCGAGACTCTTTTACCAAGTTGAGTTATATGAATAAAAGAAATTATATCTTGTTTTGAAAATTGAATCGATAAAAGAGGTTTCAAGACACTTGATTTTCTAGATGAACTCGTGTATTTTTAGACTTTTTAATCGAGTTTTGAAATTTTTATTTTTTATATAATGTGATCAGATTTGGACTCGTTTTCAGTTTTTTCAAGTCTTTTCCGTTTGCTTGGTCGTTTATTCGAAACAACAAGGTAGCTATAATAGGTGGATGAGAACTCTCATCATGAAAGACGATGCTTGTTTGCTTTCAATGTGCCCTTTCTTATAACATTTGCGGGAAGGGATGAGGGCTACGTGGACAAATAAAAAGAATTTTTGAAAAAATTTGTACACGTTAGCTTCGGAGTCTACTGTACGAAAGACCATTAGTTTGCTTAATGATGTGACTCAATTAAAACTAAAAATAAAGTTGAGTGGTGAATTTGAAACAAATTAAAGTTAAGTAACTGAAATAAAACTTTTCTTAAAGTAGGATGACCTCAGTATTTTTTACCCAATCAAAATAAAAATCATAAAATAGATAGAATACGTCGTCACTACAATTTCAACACATGCTACATTGTTGTAACTACATCGACGCGCCTATTCGCGCGTATGCTCAAGCATGAACACAGCATAGCAAAATCCGCAACTTGTGGAACAGATAAATTTATCCAATCATCAAAACCACTAGACTGGTGTAACCGAGGCCGTCGGAGGTCTTCCCGCTTTCCCTTATCGGAAAACTATGGAGCTTTCGGTGGCGCAGGCGGCGTTGACGGTGGCACTTTTAAGTAGTCTCCTCCTGTCCGCCGAAGACTTTAACGATGCCTCAAGCCTCCGGCGAAAGTCACCTGTAGCTGGGCTTTGCACTCAACTCATCGAACCCTCTGGTTTCCCTTGCTCAGAACACAAAGTAACCTCTCTGTTTATGTATTTAAATTTAATTTACTGGTAAAGTTTCTATTTTTGTTTTGGTTTTACTAAATCTTATCATAGTTAATATTAAGAAGATATTGAGTATTGGGTTCCATCAACCTTGATAAGAAGATTAGGTCAAAATGTTGATTATTGTTTTCATATTTAATTAAGTGGTGGCTCGTCTTGAAAATCCGACAGAATGTTTGAGCGAATCAAATTGATAGTTTCAGCCTTTTGAACTTGAGTCATGGGGTTCCATCTTATTAGTCAATATTAACTAGGGGTAGCCCTAACTCATATGAGTTGATAACTGTTTTCATATTTAAGCCATATTGGATATAACCATAATAGTTAGGAGTTTAGGACTTATGCAAACTGATCATATAGCATTGACTGTGGGAATTATACGATGAAGAATAGTTTTTAATCACAAATACATAATGTTCATTCATGTTATCTTGATTTGAATTACATGATCATTAGCCTTTTTATTTTATTTTTAAGCTATTTTGTCATTTTTGTGGTTAATTATACTATTAACATAAGTAAGGTGTGCGATCAATTGTTGTAGACTCAAACAAAAGATGGATTTATACTGGGACTTCAGCGCGTGTCATCTAGTTCTGGAAATCTCAGAAAACAAAGGGGTTCTCCAGTTCTGCTTATTCATGGACTTTTAATGGTAATTATTTCCTAACTTGTTCTTTTCTTTATATGGATATAACAAACTTTGAGGCCAAAAAAAGAAGCAGCCTCTACTATAATTTTTTTTTTACTGGCCTTGAAACGTATGCATTTGCATCGTATACGTATCTTTATTATTGTGAATGAACTTAATAAAGTATTTTCTTGATAAAGAGGAACCCTAGTTTACCGTGGATTTAGCATTCCATCAAGCAAATTGATACCCTTTTTCAGCTTGATGGAGCTTGAGCTCTGTCCTAATTTTATAGATAGTGGAATTATGTCACGTGCAATTATAGCTGCATTTCTGATTTTTGACGAGCACCGGGGAGTGCATACGTAAAAATGCTTGCTTTCTATGCCATTCGTCCATGCTAGTCATGCATTGACATTTTCTTTTCCTCATAAAGGGAAAACTAGCGATTTTCCATTCAATGGTACTTCTATTGTGATCATATTATTGAAATTGTGCTTGCAGTTCTGTGAACTTTATCTCTCACCCTTTTGCATTGACTATTTGCATAATCCATGATTAAACAGGCAGGTGATGCGTGGTTCTTGGATACCACAAATCAATCCTTGGGCTTTATCCTTGCCGATCGTGGATTTGATGTCTGGGTTGGTAATGTGCGTGGGACTCGCTGGTGTCATGGCCATGTATCTTTATCAGAGAAAGATAGGGTACTCCTTGTGCTTCGAATACCTTTTTCTAATAAGTTACTCTTACCACGTTAAATATCATCAGAAGGTGGTTCCAACAAACAAAAAGAAAGACAGATTTATGTTTAAAGGGTCACGGTACTTGCTCAAATCTTTGGCCAGCCTTGTCTACTGCAAGTATCAATTATCTCCTTGTTTCCTAATGAATAATGATGATATATCAAAGTACCCGCACATGACCATTCATCGACATCCATTTCTTGTTTAATGAAATATCAAGTAAACTCGCACATGACCATTCATTGAATCCATAATATATATTCATTCTCTTCACAATGATTTTTAAGTTATTTTTGCAATGAAAACATGAAGAACTCGTATAGGTTTGGACATGTATCAACAAATGGCATTGTTAAACTCGAGAGGAGGAACAGCTGAGTAAATCTGTGCCAGAGCATGTGCAGCAATAACGTTTGATGAATTTGGTGCCTCTCAAAGCTTGCAAGACAATTACCAGATTTATCTAAGACACTTCAATCATTTAATTGGAAAACTTCATGCATATGACGCATGAAACTTTCTTTTTATATGATGCAGTATTTTTATGCATTGCATGTTGACCAGTGATCTAAATTTTAGTTATTGCCTCTTTGTTTCAGGAATTCTGGGATTGGAGTTGGCAGGAATATGCTCTTTACGATCTGCGAGAAATGATTCGCTATGTATATACAGTTACAAACTCGAGATTGTTTGTTATTGGACATTCTCAGGTCGTCTATCTTATGATAGCTTAAGTTTCGCTTTATTGCATACAAGATGACATGGTGGCTTGTGATATAACTGCTTCTTTTGTACTTTTATAGGGAACAATCATGTCCCTGGCTGCCTTCACTCAACCTGACATAGTAGAAATGGTTGGAGCAGCTGCGCTTCTTTGTCCTATAACATATTTGAACCATATCACTGCTCGATTGGCTCTTAGATTAGTTAAAATGCATTTTGATCAGGTCTGTTTGGTGCCTTGATGTACTTTGATGATGGAAATGTTTCCAGTCTTACTGAAAAACAGTTTATGTTATTACAGGTAATTCTTGCACTGGGAATTCATGAACTCAATTTCAAAAGGTCTTTTACTATTTTTCCTTTTTACCCATTCCTCAGTAATAGTCTAGCTTTCTAGTTATAATTATATTAGCTTTTGACTCTCTCCTCTGATGTATTCAGTGACTGGGGTACTCGCATCATGGATATGATGTGCGACAGACGTGTAGATTGTGATGACATGCTAACTTCTATTACAGGTCCTCTAACCATAACTACTTGTTTCTTTATTTATATTGGAACTTATTCAACGACCACGTCTAAAGGCTTAAGTTGTAGAAAGGGAACACATTTATATATATATATATAGTCTTCGACACTCCCTTTCACGTGAAGGGTGGATTCCATTTATTGAAAAAGCCACGACACATGCACAATTTTCATAAATGGATGACGGCAAGACTTGAACTCAAGATCTTTATCATGTGACATGCCATGTTGAATCACCTTATTTAAAATCATAAACGATTAGAGAGGGGACAAAATTTATGTATTTAAATTGTGTCTTCAATACATCTTTTGGATAAAAAGGTGTACCATTGAACATCTAATGCTGCTCAAAGTCTTTTCTCCACAAATAATTACACCTTCTGCTAGAAAGCTAAACTTGGTTCGCATTTGTTGGCAATAACAAAAGCCTAGTCGCGTTGGCGACCCTCATTGTCTTGTGAGAGTTTCAGGTGGAATGGAATACGGTGAAAGGAAGAGAGTTATATTGTTGTATAATACAATAACCGCTTAATCTTAGAAAAATATAAGATTCTCTAGCCACCCAATTATTTGGCCTTTTTGGGACTGTTCTTCAGAAAATATAACTTGAAAGTTTGCGTTAGAAATGTTCAGAAGTGTTCAATAGTTTGATGAGAGGTGGCTCCACATGTTGGAAAATAGAAAACAAGCTTATTTGTCTTATGTGAGAAAACATTTCAGTACTGTTTCAGTTTCTTTTGACAGGATCACTTAAATCTTCAAATTTCATTTTTTTATTATTCACATTATGTCATCCACAAATGTTTACAGAAATAGCACAAATAGAGCCATTTTCTAATTCTATAAGATATGGGCTCATATGTCAGACAACTAAAAACAATGTTTGAGTATGTTCCAGAAGTGGCATTAATGCTTTAGGGTGTGTTTGATTAAAGTCATATTTTTTGTAAAAATTGATAAAAGTTGATGAAACGTGTAGTTGAAACGTTGTAGGTCATATGAAATGTGTGGTTAAAATTAATTATTGGCTTTGACTTCAGCTTTTTAACAAAATTTTAATTGAAATCAAACAAGCCCTTAATATCCTTACTCATTTCCTTAGATTGAAATGATTGCATGACAAATTTCTGGAATATTCTTTTGTGATAATATTAGTGTTTCATACTTTCATGGAACGGATCCACTTGCATTTACTGAATTATACACTTCTGAAACATCTTAAAAACAATTTTCACTTATTCCATCTCCCATAGTAGGTGCTACTTTTAATTCAGTTATGTCATTTCTGATCTAATCGTTTGTTGTCGAGGTAGAGTTTTTTGACCAGTGAAAACATTGTTTATAGTGGTTAACACACTGTGCTACTAAAATATGGCCAGTCCTAACTTCTCTTGCTCTGTGTCAAGCGTTCTATCTTAACAAATATGTCTAGTTAAGCCTTGCTCTCTAATCTTGTTGCATCGATTAAAACAATTTTGTCAGCAGATAGCATGCACAAAGGAACCTTACTCTGAAGGAATAATATTGTTGTAGATAAATGCAATTTTAGCAACCGCAACTTTGTGGTATTGTGATGTATGTTGCTCCAAAACAAACTGAGTCTTGACAATAATGTGGTTTGGCATCAGACCGTGCACTTATGTTTGTGATATTGCTTTAAATGCCTTTTTAAGCTTACCGAATCAGTTATTACATGCAGGGAAGAATTGTTGCTTCAATAGCTCTCGGATTGATTTCTATCTTGAATACGAACCGCATCCATCATCTGCAAAGAATTTGAATCATCTCTTTCAGAGTATGCTTTTGTGCTTTATATTTTGTGGCTAGCTTTGTTCCACACACACATTGCAAATTTTATCTTCATTTTCTCAAGAAGTTTCCCTAACTTGCTCCCACCCCCCACCCTCCACCCTTCAAGAAGAAAAAAAAAAAAATGGAAAAGAAAAAACTGAAAGAGAGAAGACTGGAATAGGAGAAATTGTCATTTTGTTCCAATTGAGTCATTGAACTTAAATTTTGTTACAAATGGGTCTTTGAACTGAATCGTACGTTAAAATTTGATCATTTCGTCCACATCTGTGAGAAAGACTCTCCCACGGAAAGGTTTTACACACAGGCCTTCATTTAGTTTGACTAACGTAAAAAAACTGACAATGTGGTGTAGTTGGCAAATATCTAGACTGCCAAGTCATTTTTTTCATTAGTCGAACTAACGGATATAGGCAAAATGACTATATTGTAAAGTTTTAGTTCAGTGACCACCAGTGTATCTACCTGTGAAAGAGGGTTTGCCTCTCAATTCTGTTTTTTGTGTCGATTCTCCTGCACGAGTGCCCCTGGCATACTTGCCACTTCATTTCTTTTTTTCTTCTTGCACTAATGCTCTTTCACAACTTTGCTGACAGTGATCCGTGAAGGTACTTTTGCGATGTACGACTATGGAAGGTGGAAGAACATGAAGCGCTATGGCCAACTGAAGCCACCAAAATTCGATCTTAGCCAGATTCCCAGTTCTTTACCATTATGGATGGGGTACGGGGGAAACGATGCCTTAGCAGACATCACAGATTTGCAGCATACTCTCAAGGAATTACAATCAAAGCCAGATTTGCTCTATCTTGAAAATTATGGTCATCTGGATTTCCTTTTGAGCACAAGATCAAAGGAAGATGTTTATGACAGAATTCTTGCATTTTTCAACTCATTGGGAACAGTTCGCAGTTACTGAGTAACTGTTTGGTCGGGAGGATCGGACAATCTCGATAATATTAAGAAAGAAAAGAAGTATTGTGTACTAAACGTGTACATATGGATTATATACTTGTATACTTGTCTTCTAAAATGTACCGTAATAGTTGGTTTATGATGTTAAGTATGATTTCATACTTTTGCCGGATTACTCCGTGTCTGTACAAAAATTTCAATTAATATTTAAAATATTAACATCACTCGAAAGAGCTAATTTCCTGTGAAATATTTTCCATTGTTCGTAAAGGAAGAGAAACTGATTCGGCATTTAATACAGATTATAAATACAAATATACCAAAACAAATTAAACGATTGAGTGATGGTCATGAGTAGCAAAAATGTGCCCATTTTAGAAAGAAAAAAAGTGCCGTTTTAAATTCTTTAGAGAGCCGTTTTAAATGCCGTTTTAAGAGCCGTTTTAAATGCCGTTTTAAATTCTTTAGAAAAAAAAAAGTGAATAATTCAATTCTTTAGAGAGCCGTTTTAAATGCCGATTGAGTCCTGAGTAGCAAAAATGTGCCCATTTTAATAGGTTTACTGATGGAGATACAATCATTCGATGTTGCCAAAAAAAGTTATTTTACAAAGTTATTTTTATTCTTCAAGTATTCGAAGAAAATGAATATCAATGTTATCGACTCAGAAAAGTGAAAGGAATAGAAGTTAAAGGGTTGAGAGCTTGTTTGACAGAATCATAAATCAATTTATAAACCAATATTGATTTATTTGAAATGAAATTGTTGACTTTTCCAACCATTTTAACATAAAATAATAATTGTCTTTTTAAATTTGAAATGACATTTTATTGATTAAGAGTAATATAATTATTTTATATTAAAAGTAAGTTGAAAAGTTAAATATAATTAAATAAACTATTTTAGTTTATAAATTATGGCAAAACGGGTGCTAAATTAAATTGGAATCAATTGGTAGTAAAATAATTAAAAAAATAAAAAATAAATTAAGTGAGCTGACCAATTTTAAACTTTTTCCTTATTTCAATTTTTAATATGTAGCTAGACCATTTTTTATTGGCTTATTTGCACAAATGGTCCCTGACTTTTGCACTTATTGTAGGTTGAGGACATATCTTTTGATTTTTGACAGTTTAGACCCTATTTCAAATGTTTTTGGCATCAATTGTCCTTTTCATGAATTTCCAAATTTGACGGTAGAAATTTTTTTATTTAAAAAGGGCTTATTTGCACAAATGGTCCCTGACTTTTGTAAAAGAAAATTTGCAGCAAAAGTCCCTAATCTTTCAAAAAGTATTGAAAAGTCTCATAACCTTTTAATCCTAACACATATGACCCCAAATTTTTTTGACAATTTTACCCCTAACTTAAATAAATTAAAAATAACTCATAAACCTTTTCAAAAATACAAATAAGTCCTATATCTTTTTATTTTTTACATATTTACACTTAAAATAATAAAAAGTTTGTCATCAAGTCCCAAAACTTTTAATTTTGTTCACCAAAATGACATTTAAAATGTGTTTGATTAAATTCAGATTTTTTTTAGTAAAAGTTGTTGAAATGTGTGGTTGAAAAATTGTGAGACCATAAAATGTGTTATTAAAATTAATTGTTGACTTTGACTTTAGCTTTTTAGCAAAACCAAAATTGAAAATAAACGGGCTCTTAGAGTCTCTACAGATTTTGTCCAGTGATCCATTAATGAACAAAAAAATTATACTCATGATCAAAATTTGACCAATTTAAAATTTTAATTTATTTTTCATATCAATTACTAGATGTGACAAAATGGGTCATTTCAGTGGGCTAGCCCAAATAGCTCGGTCTCTGGGCTGGGCTGGGCTGGGCTGGGCTGGTCCAAAAAAATTGATCAAATAAGAATTATGTCAATTTAGCCCGGTACAACTAGCCAACTGGACTGGCTTGATAATTTTTTTTTGTCCAAATCCCTACCTTACACTTCAAACACTTCAAAAATTGATAAAATTAAAACTAAGCGAGCTTTTATTTTTTATTTTTTGGTTTTTTTTTACAAAATTATAAGTAATTATTTTGAAAAAATAAGTTAAAAATGTAAGTTGGGCTGGTCCATTGGCCATGTGGCCCAAAACCGAGTTGGATTGGCCCAGCAAATACCAGTCTATGTAAAATTGGGTCAGGATTAGCTCAGTCTAATCTTTTATGTGGCCCGTCTAATTTCAGGTTGGGCTAGTCCATCTAGCTCATTTACCAGCTCTACCAATTACTAAATAATAGTTTTAAAAAAAATTATTCACAATCTTCAGCCCACCACCACCTTTTTTTTTTTAAATTGGTATGAAAAATAAATTAAAATTTTAAATTAGTCAAATTTTAATCATGGGTATGATTTTTTTGTTAATTAATGGACCACTGGACAAAATCTGTAGAGACTCTAAGAGCCCGTTTATTTTCAATTTTGATTTTGCTAAAAAGTTAAAGTCAATGTTAACAATTAATTTTAATTACACATTTTATAGTCCCGCAACTTTTCAACCACACATTTCAACAACTTTTACTAAAAAAACACATTTTAAATATCATTTTAGTGAACAAAACTAAAAGTTTTGGGACTTGATGACAAACTTTTTATTATTTTAAGTGTAAATATGTAAAAAAATAAAAAGATATAGGACTTATTTGTATTTTTTAAAAGGTTTATGAGTTATTTTTAATTTATTTAAGTTAGAGGAAAAAAATTGGGGTAATATGTGTTAGGATTAAAAGGTTATGGGACTTTTCAATACTTATTAAAAGATTAAGGACTTTTGCTGCAAATTTTTCTTTACAAAAGTCATGGACTATTTGTGCAAATAAGCCTTTTTTAAATAAAAAAAATTCTATCGTCAAATTTCTCGGGAAATTCATGAAAATGACTATTGATGTCAAAAATATTTGAAATAGAGGTTAAATTGTCAAAAATAAAAAGATAGGTCCTCAACCTGCAGTAAGTGCAAAAGTCAGGCACCATTTGTGCAAATAAGCCCATTTTTTATTTTTCTGGCCAATTGTCGTAGAGTTAGGGCGACGCGTGAATGCAGGAAATTCGAAACTTGTCGCATAAAATTTAACTGAATATCGCAAAATTTAACTGCTGTTACTAAATCGTTGGAGATCTTCCCGCCGGAAACACAAAATAATGGTGGAGACTCCGGCGGCGCAGGTGGCGGTGATGTTGGCGCTGTTTAGTATCGTCCTTCTATCCTCCGCCGTGAACTCTGTCGAAGATTTTAACGACGCCTCAAACCTCCGGCGAAAGTCTCCTGAAGCTGGGCTTTGCGCTCAATTTATCGAACCTTCTGGCTTCCCTTGCTCGGAACACAAAGTAACGTCTCAGTTTACATATTTATATTTCATTTGCTGGTAAAGCTGTTATGTGCTATTTGAGTTTTTCTAAAGCATATTCTTGTTAGGAGAGGATTTATGGGTGCCATTTGTTCTTTTTTAGAAGTGTTGTTCCTGACTTTGTTAATTAATATGGAGTTGTAGTATTTATTCAGAAATACCTAATGTTCATTGGCATGATTTTTTATGTTCATTACATGATCGTTTGTTTGTCTGTCGTGATCAATTTTTGTAGACACAAACAAAAGATGGCTTCATACTGGGAATTCAGCGCGTATCATCTAATTCTGGAAATTTTAGAAGGCAAAGGGGTCCTCCAGTTCTGCTTATTCATGGACTTTTCGTGGTAATTTTTTCATCACTTGCTCTTTTCTTTATATGGATACTACAAACTTAGAGGCAGAAAAAAGTCTCTTCTATATTTTTTTCTTTTGGGGCCTTGAACGTTTGTATTTTATTCCATATACTTCTCTTTAGTATCGTGTTTGAACTTAATAATGCAAATTTCTTGATAAAGGGGAAGCTGAGTCTAACGTGAATTTAGCATTCTGTCGAGCAAATTGACATCATCTTTTATCTTGATGGAGCTTGAGCTCTGTCCTAATTTTATTAGCTAGTGGAATTATGTCACGTGCAATTATAGCTGTATTTCTGATTTTTTACCAACAGAGGAGGAGTACATACCTACGAATGCTTGCTTTCTGTGTTATTCATCCATGCTAGTCAAGCATTGACATTTTCAATCCCTCCTAAAGGGAAAACTAGCGATTTTCCATTTAATGATTCTTCAACTGTGATCAGATTAATGAAATTGTGTAATAGTTATGTGAAATATATCTCTGACCCTTTTGTGTTGACAATTTGCATAATCTATGATTAAACAGGCAGGTGATGCATGGTTCTTAAATACCCCAAATCAATCGCTGGGCTTTATCCTTGCCAATTGTGGTTTTGATGTCTGGGTTGGTAATGTGCGTGGGACACGCTGGAGTCAAAGCCATGTATCTTTATCAGAAAAAGATAGGGTACTCCTTATGCTTTGAATGCCTTTTTCCAATAAGTTATTTTTACCATTTAAAATATCAGCTAGAAAATGGTTTGAAGAACAAAAAAGAGACGGTTTTATGTTAAGGGTCATGGTACCTGCTCAAATCTTTGTGTCAGCCTTGTCTACTACAAATTTCGGTTATCTCCCCATTTTCTAATCATAATATATCAAACAAACCCAAATAGTATCCCAAAAGCCTCACGGAAAGTGTCAAAAATTCAGTTCTCGAGGAACAAATAAAGAGGAAAGATGGCAGCTTCACCGCAGCACATCACAGATGACCAGACATCAACATCTATAGTGACACATAATTTTCATTTTCTTTTCACGATGATTTGAGTCATATTAGAAATGAAAACATGAAAAAGTCACATACGTTCAGTTTATTTGGACATGTATCAGTAAATGGCATTATTAAACTCGAGAAGAGTAAATCTGTGCCGGAGCATGTGCAGCTAAATACTTTCAGTGAATTTATTGCCTCACAAAGTTTGCAAGACAATTACCTGATATGTCTAAGACACTTTGATCATTTACTGGGAACACTTCATGCAGGATGATGTTTCAATTTCTATGGTGTGTTTTTTTCCTGATTATTTTTATCCTGGTGGTTGTTCTATATGTGTCCTCCTTGTTCTCGAAATTGCACTGGAAATCTGAAACTTTCTCTTTGTACGATGCAATATTCTTGTGCATGCCATGTCGTCCAGTGATCTGATTTTAGTTAGCCCCTCTTTGCCTCAGGAGTTCTGGGATTGGAGTTGGCAGGAATTGGCTCTTTATGATCTGGGTGAAATGATTCGCTATGTATATTCTGTTACAAACTCAAGACTGTTTATCATTGGGCATTCACAGGTCTTCCATCTCATGATAGCTTGAATTTTACTTTATTTTGTACAGGATGATATGGTGGCTTTGAAATATATCTGCTTCTTTTGTACTTTTATAGGGAACAATCATTTCTCTGGCTGCCTTTACTCAACCAGATATAGTAGAAATGGTTGGAGCAGCTGCGCTTCTTTGTCCTATAACATATATGAAGCATATCACAGCTCGATTGCCACTTAGATTAGTTAAAATGCATCTTGATCAGGTCTGATTAGTGATTTCATGTACTTTCATGATGGAAATGTTTCCACTCTTACTGAACAGAAGTTATTATTACAGGTAATGCTTGAAATGGGCATTCATCAACTCAATTTTAAAAGGTCTTGTAGTATTTTTTTTTCTTCTTTTTTACCTGATCCTTAGTTATAGTCTAGCTTTCTAATTATAATTATATTAGCATCTGAATTACTCCTCTAATGTATTCAGCGACTGGGGTACTAGCATCATGGATATGATGTGCAACGGACATGTAGATTGTGATGACTTGCTAACTTCATTTACAGGTCCTCTAACCATAACTACTTGTTTCTTTATTTATATTGCACTTTGTTGAACGACCTCGTCCAAAAGCTTAAGTTGTTAGAATGGGAACACGTTTATGTATATAAATTTAGTCTTCAACACGCCTTTTCACATGAAAGTCGGATTTCATTGTTTAGCAAAGGCCTGTCAAGTGCACAATTTTCATAAATTGGGGACAGTGAAACTTGAACTCGGGATCTTTGTTTCCTCTGATGCCATGTTTAACCACCGTATTTAAAGTCTTAAGTTATTAGTGGGAACAAATTTATTTGTTTAAATTGTGTCTTCAATACATCTTTGGATAAAAGGGTGAACGATAGAACATCGAATGGTGCTCAATCTCTTTTCTCCAAAAATAATTACACCTTCTGCAATAATAAAAACCCAGTCGCTTTGGCGACCCTTGTTGTCTAGTGAGAAAGTTGAAGGTAGAAAGAAATACTATGAAAGGAAGAGAGTTTGTTGTATGATACAATAACCACTGAATGATTTGTCTGTTTGGGATTGTTCTTCACAAAATATAACTTGAGACTATGCTTTAGAAATGTCCACAAGTGTTTTTGTTTCTTATGAAAGGATCACTTAAATCTTCATGTTCACATTTTCTATTATTCACATTTTGTTATCCATAAATGTTCATATCCTTGCTCATTTCCTTATGATGGGGATGATTGCATGATAAAATTGGAATATTCTTGTTGTGATAATATTAGTGTTGCGTGGAATGGATTCACTTGCATGTACTAAATTATAGATTATCAGTGTTGCGTGGAATGGATTCACTTGCATGTACTAAATTATAGATTCAGTGTTGCGTGGAATGGATTCACTTGCATGTACTGAATTATACGTTTCTGAATCATCTCAAAAACATTTCTCTCTTATTCCATCTCCCATATGTACTACCTCTAATTCAGTATGTCATTTCTGATTTTATCGATTGTTGTCGACATAGAATTTTGGGCAGTGACAACATTGTTTATTAGTGGTTCAACACCCTATGCTATAAAAATATGGCCAGTCTTAACTGCTCTTGCTCTGTGTCAGGCAGTCTATCTTAACAAATATATCTAGCGCCTTGCTCTATAATCTTGTTGCATCAATCAAAACAATATTGTCGGCAGATAGCGTGCACAAAGGAACCTTACTTTGAATATAAACGGTAGCTTTTTGTTGAAGGAATAATATCAACTGACGACTTTGTTGTATTGTGATAAATGTTGCTCCAAAACAAGAAGAGTCTTGAAAATAATGTGGTTTGGCATTCGGACCACGCACTTATCTTTGTGATATTTTCTTTAAATGCCTTTTAGCTTAGCAAATGAGTTAATTATATGCAGGGAAGAATTGTTGCTTCAACAGCTCTCGGATAGATTTCTATCTTGAATATGAACCCCATCCATCATCTGCAAAGAACTTGAATCATCTCTTTCAGAGTATGCTCTTTTGCTCTATATTTTGTTGTTATCTTTGTTCCACACAGGCGTTTTTTATTTCATCTTCATTTTCTGAGAAGTTTCTAGAATTTACTCCTGTCCCCTCCACCCACCCCACCAAAAAAATGATAGAGGCTCTGAGAGAAGACACTTGCAGATGAAAGGTAAAGGGCTTAAAAATGCTAGTAGCGACTTAGCTTTAAATGAAATTTCGTGTTGCTCACTGAACTTCATTTGTCCCAAACTTAAACTTTGTAAGCATTCGATTACTAAACTTAAACATTTGTTACAACTTGATCATTATATCCATGTCCATTAGTGACACTAATGGAAAAGCTAACGCAGCAACTTATTTGGCAAATAACTAGTTTGTCTAAAGTCACTTTTCCCTTAAAAAAAATCAACGGATGGAGGGAATAATCAAGTTATAGCAAAGTTTAATTTCAACAGATTGAGCACACGGAAAATTCGCTAAAAGTTAATGCTGCCAATGTATTTAACCCGGTGAACAAGGGCTCGGCTTGCAGTTCTGGCATATGTGCCACTTCCTTTCTTTTATCTTCTGGCACTAATGTTGGTAATTTTGCTGACAGTGATCCGAGAAGGTACTTTCGCGATGTATGACTATGGAATGTGGAAGAACATGAAGCATTACGGCCAACTGAAGCCACCAAAATTCGATCTTAGCCGAATTCCCAGTACTTTACCATTATGGATGGGTTACGGGGGAAACGATGCCTTTGCAGACATTACAGATTTGCAGCATGCTCTCAAGGAATTACAAGCAAAGCCAGATTTGCTCTATCTTGAAAATTATGGTCATATAGATTTCCTTTTGAGCACAAGATCAAGGGAAGATGTTTATGATAGAATGCTTGCATTTTTCAACTCATTGGGAACATTTATCAGTGACTGAATAGCTGCTTTTATTCGTATGGTGCATTGATCGGGAAGGATGATAGTAGTAAAGTAGAAAAAAAAAAAAGAAGTTAGATTCTCGTACATTATTCTATCAAATATCATGTACCAAACTCCCCACATGGGGATTATATACATGTACGCTTATGGTCTAAAACCATAGTAGTTGTTGATTTATGGTGTAAATTTTAAGCAAATATGTCTTGTATTGTATATGGATTAACAAAATAGTGCAGGAATTTATTTTATTTTTTATTTTTGTAATTATATAACTGATTTAAAATTTCTGATAATTTTGTATCACATATCATAAAAATATGGGAAATTGGTGCAAATGGTTCTTAACATTTGCTCTCAGTGCGGAAATGGTCTTTAACGTTTGTTTTTTGACACAAAAGTCCATAACTTCTGTCTTTTGGTGCATAATTGGTTCTTATTTGATGAAAAAGGAAAATATGTCCTTAGTTTTAATTAGAAAAATTGTAGGGTTAATTATACTATATACCACTGAACTTTACACTCAATTTCATTTACACCACCGAACTTTAATTCGTTTTATTTATACCACCGAACTTTATACTATGTTTCATTTATACCATCGAACTTTAAAGTTATTTTCAATTATTCATATTTTGTTTTTCTTTTTAGCCCCTTCACTTTAATTTTTGTTTGCTTTGCTAATAACTCATTATTTATGACATTAAATTCAACTAATTCGTTTCAACGGGTAAATATTAAGTTGAAGATAAAATTTAATGTCATAATTTTTAATTTTTAAGTTGAGACGGGTAAAAAATTAAGATCTTCAACTTAAAAATGTATTATTTTATTGATTAAATTTAAACCAAATCAAAAGGAAGTCATTTTCTTTAACTCAATGTTATTATGTTACTTGCTAATTCACTAAATGTCTTGACTCAACAACAAAATAATTATATTAATTTAATTTATAATAAAAACTGTATGAAAATGGGGCAGAAATAGATAAAAGTAAAAGTGAATGGGTCAGAAAGAAAAATAAAATATGAGTAAATAAAAATAACTTTAAAGTTCGGTGGTATAATTGAAACGAATTAAAGTTCGGTGGTATAAATGAAACATGGTATGAAGTTCGGTGATATAAATGAAACATGGTATAAAGTTTGATGGTATAAATGAAACGAATTAAAGTTCGGTGGTATAAATAAAATTGAGTGTAAAGTTTAGTGGTATATAGTGTAATTAACCCAAAATTGTAATTAGATTCATAACATTTGCAAAAAGTGCAAATGTGTCCAATATTTCTATTTTTTTATAAAAAATTAAAACAAACTAACAATTTTTTTTTTTTTTGAATTAACACTTTATTGATCAAATAGATAATATATAATAATTTAATGAAAGCTCATAATTATTAACAAACATATTAAATAATTTGTATTATTATTAAGTAATTATATTATTTAAATTTTAAACTTTTATTTCATCGTTACAACGTAAAAAGAAAAATAACTTGGTCATAAATTTGATGCTCAAATACTTTTATTAACTATAAATATAGAGCTCCAACTGTATTCTTCATATTTAATTTATGGTTTTATTATCTTTCAAAAATAATAAAGAACAAATAATGTTTAAATTAATTTTTAGTCCCTATTTTTTTAGCTTTGTAATAATATCGTCCACATTCAATTTTATTTACAGCTATGATCCTCATCATTTCATTAATTCGCACAGTTGGTCCCCAAATAATTTTTTTTTTTACAATTTTACCTTTATCTTAAATAAATTAAAATATCAAAAAATAGAAAACTTAATGTATAAATTACAATTGGGTACCTAACTTTTTCAAAAGTGTAAAATAGTCTCTTTACATTATATGATTTAAAACAATTAAAAAAAGACAAAAAAAAAAATTCATCTTCTTCGCAACCCCCGCCCCACCTGAAAGAATGGGACTGTGAGTGTAATTTACTCTAATTTTTATTAGTATTTTTATTTTAAAAAAAATATAATAAAATTGGTTCAATGTCATAAAATTATATACACTATTTTGTTATTTATTTAACTTAATTTTTATTCACGAGCAATTACATATAATTGAAGTACAATAAATTTACATTTTTCTCTTATGAAAAATTTAATTGAAACGACTACAATGATATATTTAATATGCTAACCGGACCTATTTGCATATTTTACAAAAGTTAGGAATCTAATTACAATTTTTTCTAATTAAAACTAAGAGCATACTCGTGTTTTTTATCAAATAATAACTAATTGTGCATTAAAATACATAAATTAGAAAATTCTGTATCAAAAAAGAAATGTTAAGGACTATTTCCATATTGAGGGCAAAAATTAGAGATCGTTTGCGCCAATTTTTCTAAAAATATTGTGTAAATTAATAGTTATAATAAATGAGCAGTTAATTTACCCAGGGCCGGCCCTGGCCCTAGGCGGCCAGGCAACCGCCTAGGGCCCCTAGCCATGTAAGGCTCAATTTTGGCCCAATTTTTTTTTTTTTTTAAATAAAGATCAATCTACTTAAATATGAAATAAGTCTAAATAGAAAATAAATTAAAATCTAACTTACATTATCTAGTTTAATCTACTTTTTAAATTGTAGACCGTGCAATTTTCTCTTTAAACCTCATTTTAGAAATTTTTATCTTGAATCAAAACGATTTTTCAAATTGTTAGGATTGAAACAATAAATAAAAGGGCAAAAAACAAAGAACACGAGGATTTATATAATCCTATAAAAAATGCTGATTTTTGTTTACAAGAGATTAGTCTTATATATAATAATCCAATGAAAGTTTTCTAATTATAATGAAACTCTAAGGTAAAATTTTGAAAAATACCCTTAATTAAGAAAATACAAATATCGTATACCTTTCAAAGTCGATCCGCGCTCAACTCTGCGTAACGCAACATATTAGGTTCCACATCTTAACACAAATTCCAATCATTTTTTAATTGTCTCTCAAAATTTTATAATTTAAAAACATCTCAATATATTAAGGATCACATTTAAATTTTTGCCTAAGTCCACTCAAATCTCAGGACCGGCCTTGAATTTACCCCTTTCACTATTAGTGTTGGGTGACGCGGATGTTTTTTGAGTATGTAACTTAAGAATATTGATCTAATGTCCACTGGGGATATTAGAACGGAACTCTGTAACTTAATTGACGAGGTATATTACTTATTGATGAAGATTAGTATGATTACATTTTTCGTGTGTAAAATATTTTTCATATTCCATGGGCATGTAACTTAATTGACAATGTGATTCAACGTTTAAATCGGATTACAAATAAATATACCAACACAAATTAAATTTGCCTTCTTTGTGAATAAATTCCCTAAATAAATAAATCAGAAAGTTTAACTTAATTATATCTAATTCTTATTTAACATTTGCTGCAATTATGAGCTTATCTAATACACTATGTCTATTGTAGTTTACGTGGTAGATAAAATAGACGAATTTTCAATCCACATATCACTACATCTATTGAATAGACAGTCAAATAAAAAATTCATTTTCAATGAGTTCTGTTTAAAACTAATATTACATATTATATGACATTAATTTTTTTTTAATTTCTCGTCCAATTTTTTTTTTTAATAAAATGATGAGTTAGATTTAAATTTGTTGAGTTAATATGTCTAGAGGTCCGTCTAAATTTAAATGAGTTCTATTTTTTAGTGTGCCATATTAGCTATATGGAGTCTTCGTTATCATGTGTTGGAGAGGAATTTTTTATAACTCTGTCTATATGTACTTATGTAGTACGTCTAAAAAGTAATAGACTGCGTGCATTAGAGATGCTCTAATAATCAGATTAATTTAATCCATGGTACTTGTCGCACTTTTGTCAAACAAATAAAATTAATACGCTATATATATAGGTGGGATTTATACCGTAATATTTATTCACCATTTTATGAATTAAGAAAACAATTTGTTAAAATTAAAAGTATAAATTTACTTACAAGTAAATAAGAACTAAAAATTTTACTTATAAGTAAAAAAATCAATTATAAGTAAACAATCACTTTTAAGTAAAAACTTATAAGTAAAAAAAAGCACTTATGAGTAAAAAATAACTTATAAATATTAAGTGATTAAAAAAGTAACTTATAACTAAAAATATACTTACAAGTAATAAAATCACTTATAAGAAAATTTACATATAAATAAGAAAATTTATTTATAACTAAAAAATATTGAATTTTTTTTTCAGTATTTGTACATTACCAAACGCCATATTAAAAGAATTTACCTTCATCTAATCCCCTTTAATTCTATTCTTCCTAATCATATCCTTAATTATATAAGGTGTACCAATGTGACCTTTATCTAATCACCTTAATTATGATTCTGATAACACTTGATCCTGATACCATACCATTTGATGCGGAATAAGGAAATAAACAAAGAAAATATGAAAATAATTGATAATTTTAATGAATAGTGAATAGTAATTTTGACTTTGAACAGTAACTTTGAATAATGCCGTTACAAATAATTGAAGAGATTTTACATTATTGATTTTGTAGAGATTTGATAATTGAAGAATTGAAGATCGGATATGACTATCAGATTTGATTACAAAAGACTTGTACAAACGATAGAAAAAAAATATAAAAACCATCTTATATTGTGTATCTATTACCGCTCCTACTACTGCTTCTGACTGAATAAGGAATGTGCTCTTTAAATAGGCAAATTCCTGGATTTGAAATTCGGATTTCAAATGTCTTTAGTATTGTTGAAGATGCGTTTTTATCATTTTTCACTGAAAGTAATTTGTCATGGAGCAAGGCTGTCACTGAAAAAGTTGCCTTTTTCTTTTTTGAGAATTCGTCTTTTGTCGGCCATGCCTTTGAAAATATTGCACTTTGTCGGTCACGCCAAAAAGAAACCCGCAACTTTGAGAAAATTGTGAGGGTATCCATGACTTTAGCTCAAATCAAACTAAGATTAATATTGAGAAAGGGTATTGAGAAATTTCTTTCTAAAAGGATGCTTGACTTCTAATTAGAAAGTGTGAGGACATTGAGAATATTAATATTTGAAAAATCGGGGTCTTCAAAATTTGGGCGATGAGAAATCTCAATTAAATCGGTATCAACTAAGATAAACTCATAGAATTTTCTGGTTTTGAAAACTTTTTCTGAAATAAAGGAAAATCCTTATGGAAAGATTTTTTTTTTTGAGGTTTTCTTGGAGAGAATAAGCTTTGTGCTCATTTTCGAGAAGCACGATTGTTTCAAAATCATCTTTGAGGAAATAGCTTGTTGAAAGCATTTGGCTTTTATTGATAATGGGTAGATTGGATTGGCTTAAAGAAACTGGTTTTGACAGGTGGCTTGAAGAAAGTTTGAAGGTGGTTTTGGAATTTGTCCCAAAACTTCAAACTTATTTTGAGTAACTTGTTTATCTTTTGAAGAGGAGGAAGATGAGCCAGAAAGGGGAGTCATCTTTTGGGAGACAACAAATTTTGACAAATGTGAAGAAGTTTTTGATTTAACAAGATCCATAGCGTAGGAAATTTTTTGACTGAGGAGAAGAAGATGAAGTAATTAGTTTTTACTCATTTTGATTTGTCTGTTGTCCCTGCAAAAATTCCCTTAATAGGAAGTTTGAAAGAACATTGTCAGTACGTTTGATAATTTCAATTGAAAAATCAAAGCAGGACAATATTGCTTGCTATCTTGCAAAAATTTGTTTTGACACTAACTTTTTTACATCTTTCTATAAGACTTCTTTAGAAGCTTTGTAGTCAATACGTATTAAAAAGATTTTGTTGATCAAATCATCTTGAAATTTTGTAATAGATAGTACTATAGACAAATTTTCCTTTTTGATTGTTGAGTAATTCTTTTGAGCAAAGATCCAAACACCATAATGATATCTTACCAAGTCTTCTTTGTTATTGATCTTTTGTTTTAAGACACCACTGTAACCTAAACCAGAGGCATCGTTTTCAATAATGAGGAAAGCTTGAGGATTGAGTATACAAAGACAAGGAAGGGATTTAACTAATCAATTGACTTTAATAACAACATTAGTTTAAGAAGTAGACCAAGCGATAGGTTCTTTCCTTAATCTTTGAAAAATGGGTTCACAAACTTGACGAATATTTGGAACGAAATTTGCAATGTAGTTAACACATCCAAGAAATCTTTGTAATTGATTTTTTTTTTTTTTTTGTGGTTGTTAATTTCATCTAGAAATTTGTTTGCAAATTCAATGGACCTATTGATGGAAGTAATTTTTCCTTGAAAATTTTCATGTCCTAAGAACTTGATTTTAAATTCAAACAATTTGATATTTTTAGTGGAGACAGCTAAACCATTATGTTTGAAGACTTTGAAAAATATCTCGAGATGCTTGAAATGCTGTTGTATTGACTAAGAGTAAATAAGTACATCATTAATATAAATAATTGCAAAATTTTGATAAGGATTGAAAATGTCGTTCATGATTTTTTGAAATTCTGAAGGAGCGTTCTTAAGCCCAAAAGGCATAACATTACCTACTCTATCTATGCATTTAAGAATTTGGCAGAAAAAAATATCATATAAATAAACTAATAAATAACATCTAAATGGATTGGGGATTCAGTGGTGTAATGTTAAGAAGTTCAGGGGTATACTGGGATTTGCGAAGAGCATCACCTTACGATGTTCATGACCAATTGGATACTGACGTACCAGTAGTACCAGAGGAGATCACTATGATCATTACTGTATTCGTATCGAAGAGATGCGACAAAAGTGTTCAGATCATTGTGCAATGTCTTAATCAAATGCCTAGTGGCATGATAAAAGCCGATGATCGTAAGTTATGTCCTCCATCACGATGTCGAATGAAACTACCCATGAAATCGTGTGCCGTGTGAAATGTAGATCATCGTCGTTCTTAATCGAGACTCAGATTAAGCTCCTAGAACAAAAGGAACATTGAAGGCGGTTTTGTAGCGATCAGATTTGGCGATTTGAATGTGCTAGAATTCAGATTTCATATCAAATTTAGAAAATATCACCACATTGTAGAGGTGATTGATGAGATCTTTTTTCTAAAGAATAGGATAGAGGATCCATTGAAGAACTTTGTTTAGAGGTTTATAATTGATAATAAGACGAGGAGCACCTCTTTCAATCTTACTTTGATTGTTGACATAGAAAGTGAGACAGCTCCAAGGAGACTTGCTAGGACTAATTAGTCTTTTTTGAAGATGATCATTGATCTCTTGAATACAGAAATCTAAGAGTTCCTTTTTCATTTGAATAGGTCTTGACTTTCATGTTTTCAATAAAATCTTGAATGTAAGGCAAAGAAAATGTTTCTTTCTTTCCCAAAAGGCATTACGAATATTTGTAACATATTCTTTGAATGATTTTGTCTTGAAATTGTTTGATACGGGATTGAATTTTGGATTCAGCAAGCTGATTTTCAACCCTTTTGTATTTAATTTCTTCTTTGATAAAGAGTATCTGCTTTTTTTTTTTTTTTTTTTAGATTGACATTTTGGATCTTTTGGACTCAGGCAGTTTGAATCTCGTTAACATTTCTGGGAGAGAGGGGTAGAGGAAATTGAAGTGGACTTTTTGATTGAAAAGTGTCGTTTTAATTCCTTCTTGAGAAACTTGAAAATGATAGATTTGGACAAGGAAGAGGGTTCCAAGAATGATTTCCTGATCAAGATCTTTAAGAAGAATAAACAAAGTTTTGAAACAAATCCCTTGATTATAAATATGAGCTTTTGAAAGCTTGTAATTAACATTAAGCTTTTGACCATTTTCCCCATAAAGACGTTCAGTCGTCTTTTCGAAGTATTTAGTAGGAACTAAACCTTCTTGGATGTAGTTTTGATAAGCTCCATTGTCAATTAGGACTTTAGCGGAGAATTCGTATTCTCCATTGATGACAATTTTCATTTGACAATACCATTTTTGTAGAAGAATTCTTTGTAAAAATATTTTTCTTCTTCTTGAAAATCAACATTTTGAATAGGTTGCTTATCTTTCCTTTTTTGGTCATTGAAGAGAATATTAAGAGCTAAAACTTCAGATTGAGTATGAAGATGGCTTCACTTTAAAATTTGAAGTTCCTTAAGAGTCTTCATTTCCTTTTGAAGATATAGTAAGGAAGTGGGCAAAGTTTTGTTTTCAAATCTTGAAAAAAACATTTTTGAGATTATAAGATTCTAATTTAAGAGTCTGTTCTTCTGAAAGAACGAGGTGTTGGAGTTTGTAAAGATAATCATGTCTTTCGATGGGATCTTCAATCTTGATGATCATATCGAAAATAACTTCTCGATCTCTTGTAATAACATTGATAGTTTTGCTGCAAGAGCAAACACCTTGACAAGCATTACTACAAGTACCGGAGGAATTAGAGGAATCATCATTGTCTGAAGATTCTTCTTGGATTTGAAAAACTTGTTCAATTGAGGAGTATTCATCAGAATCAGAATTAAGGAAATAAAGGATTTGTTGCTTCAAAGCTTCATTGATTTGAAGCTCATTAATTTTTTGTTTTATAGGACACTTATTTGACTAATGACCTGTTTGTTTGTATTTTCAGCAAATAACATCCTTAAAGTCTCTTTCGAAATTGGCTTTTTGTTCGAAATTGCTTTTCTTAAAGTTTTGAAATTTTTTTGAAAAAGGTTTCTTATAGTAATTTTTTGAATTTTGATCGTTTGACAAATGTTTTTTGAAAAACCTTCTTTAACCAAGTTTTTGTTTTGAAGAAGGACGTTGTATCTTTCATACCCATATTGAGCACAAAAGGACCCAAGCTCTTTTCGGCCATCATGAAGTTCATCCTTCATTTTGGCTTTGAGTTTGAGATCAGTAGAGAGGGACAATCCTTCTGTATTGATGAAATTGATCAATTCTCCATATAATAAATTTTCATATGGAATTTTTTTTTTCTTGAAATTGATTAAGTATTGAATTTCTGACATTTTCTGCAAATAGTTTTGGAAGACCATAAAGGAATTTTTCTTTTCAAAAAGATTGATTACAATATGTTCTTGTAAAAACTTTTCTAAAAACATATATTTGTACCACCTGAAATCTTAAAGTTTTGGACAATATAAATTTGAGAGGATTTCAGAAGACTTTTCTTGAAATTTGATTGGTTCTCCCACAAAATGTTTTGTGATAGCAAAAAGTAAAGTATTGACAACATCAGAAATTCCGACATCATCCTCATCATTTTCCTTCTTAACAGCTCCTTAAATAGATAATTTCTCAACTTCAGTGAGATAATTATTCCACTAACCTTTCAATTGATCGGTAAAACCCACAATTATAGTTTTGGCAATTTGAGAATCGGAATTGTTCATAGCTTTGTAAAAGGTCGTGGCTAGGGACATTTCTTGAAGGGTATTGATGATTTGATGTTCTATAAAACCATCTATATTCCATTTGCAAATACCATTGCCAGAATATACAGTTTGAGTAAGGATGGGGTCTTTCTTTGTATTGAAGATCAAGGAAGGAAGGCCTCAGATAGAAAGTTCTTTGAGGAGTTCGAGAATGTTGAACTTTGTTGATTAAAATTTCTTCAAATTGTTCTTGAATACTTTTTATCAATGAATCACTTGATAACATTAATGTTTGAAGGAAGATCCTTGGAAGAAGAAAGAGAAGTTCCTCCTAGGCTTTTGAGCTGAGTATTGATCTTATTGAGTAAGGTAGAAGAATTGTTGAATTTGATAAGATCCTTTTGAGGAATTTCAAAAGGTTTAAACAAAGGCTGAGTTTTTTGCGAAGATAGAAAAATAAGTCTTTTCACTTGAAGACGAGGAATATACATTACATTCTATTCAAGTCATTTGTCTTGACATAGAATGTAGGAGAACATTTGTATAATTGTTTTGTAATTGAATATTTTTCACATCTTTGAGAGAAGGGGCTTGCACAGCTTCGTTGGCTTGACTTCTAGTTTGTGGTTGATTTAGGACTGGCGATCATTTTGAAAGGAGAAGCAATAACTTCTTGTTTGCAAACATTTAATTTGATCTCCTCTAAAGGAGGACGAATAGAAGAAACTTGTTTGTTTTAAGAAGTCTGCCAATTTTGGTGGTTTGAAGAAGTAATACAAATCGTTTGATATTTTTTGCGATTGATAAACCATTCGAAGAAAAACATATTTACCTTATGACTTTCCATAAAGGCGTAATATTCTTCTTGAATAGCTTTTCGTTCATTTTTATCAAAATTTTGAAGAAAAGCTTGTAGAGCTTTCAAATTAAAATTAGAATATAAATCTTCTCGTAAAATTTCTTTATTGCTTTCAAAAGGTTTTGAAATAACATCTAATTGATTCATGTCAGACTGAGTAGGAGACATACTTTTAGAAGATTCTTCATCTTCTTCCGTTTTGTAAAAAGGTTGAGGAATATTATGACCAAAATCAATCCTTTTAACTTTGAATCAAATAAAGAAATTTTTGTTTTGATTGAAGAGGATGAAAATCTAGAGGGTTCAAAGATTTTGGTAGATTTGGCTTTGACATTTGAAGAAAAATGGGGAGAGAATTGAATTTGAACACTTCTGTCAGGGTGTTCAATAATTTGAAACACCTGAGAATGTTCGATTTTCTTAGGTGGAGCAGCTTGACCAAGGTTCCAAACTGAAGATCTTGAAACTTAATCCCAAGACGAGTTTAGGAACGATAGAATTAGAACTTTCTTGATTAACTTCCAAAAGCAAGGTTTCACCTTTAGGAGATGACCTTAAAGCTTTGGGATGAAGGGTAGTTGACATAACTTTGTAGTATACTATAAAGATTAGAGTAATAGACTGAGTATCGATTTTCCAATCCATGTTTTGAGTCTTAATGTCTAACCTTAAAGATCGTAAAACATAAGGATCGGTAAGAGAGACATAAAAGTTTGGATAGCAATTGAAAAATACAGGACCTTTATCAAGGTTATATTCGAGAATTGACAAAATCGATTTTGAAAATTTTCTATTTCTTTTGTCTCTAAGAAGAAGAATTATTGGACTATCTAATCATGTTCTAAATAGAAGTTGGACAGCAACTTGAACAAGACCAATATGCAAATACTTATATTTTCTGGATGATGTCTAAGAGGTTCTGGAGAAGATGAGAAATGTTTCCATATCTTGATCTATTGAAATAGTTTGTTCGAAGATTTTAATAGAATAATCTTAGAAGAACTCAAACTTTGCTATTTGATAAATATTACTGACTTCCTTTTTTGGAATAGACCAATTTTCTAAGTGTTTTTCTATTTTGGCTATGTATAATTCTTGACTATTCATTATCTTTTGAGCACGGTTATCATCGTCATCTTGTCTAAAACTACTTATTCCTCTAAACAGTGATCTTGACATGTTTTCAAAGAAACTTACTTGATTAAACTTCTCTTTGCACTTGGTATAACGGAAACACCATTGCGGGAACACCAAGCAATCATTTGCTTATCAGACTTACCAACACAATCCAAGCTTACCAACGCTATAACCCTTTGCAAGGATAATCAAATCTTGAATGATTCGTCAAAAAGGATGTAAAGATAATTGCTTATTTGAACAAACAGTTGTTATCTAAATGATTCTGATAACACTTGGCTTTGATACCATTTGATGCGGAATAGAGAAATAAACAAAGAAATATGAAAATAATTGATAATGAACATAAAAAGTTTGAAAAGTAAATAATTTTATTGAATAGAGAATAGTAATTTTGTCTTTTGAGCCAAGAGAGTCATCACAAAAAAAACTTCTAATTTCGTGAATTACAACATGATTTGCTAATCTTAAAAAATTAAAAATTAAAAGTACTTCAATTAATATTTTACCTTTACATATGTTTAAATAACTTACTTTTAAATAAAAAAAATTTAAGTTCTATAAAACTAACTATAATCTTCGTGTCAAACTATGCTATTAATACATTTATAACTTTCACATATAAAACAAGGATAAATTTTATCTGAACTTCCGATGAAATCGCAATTGGGTAACTAAATTTCATTTAGTCGCTGAACTTCAATTTGGTTTCAAATTTCACCATGTCATCTATTGTCTCCTAAATTAATAAAAATTACTTAATTAATAGTCATAGTGCAGCTAATTTTTCACATAATTGCTGTTTGACATGCTAATTTATCACTAAATCACGACATAACAAATGTTAAATGGAAAGGGGAAATTTTTTTTTTTAAACTTTATAGACATTATCATAGACCTCATTTTACCATGAACAATGCTATTTATTACAAATGGTGATCATCACCAATTTAGATGGTAGTGAAGTTCTTGTAGAATAGATCACAACTCCATTGGACAATGAATCAGGGAGCCAACGACACTTAGACTGGCAATAATTCCAACTCTTGATAGATATAGGGATAACAAAAAAAACTCGCCACCGACTCCCAAAAATCCCCGACGCGTCGAGGATGGTAATGGTCACACAAGCCTGTTGCCATCCCTAGATAAATAACATTACTATTTTTTCTATTTTCGCATGTAGTGTGCCACATAACGATTACGTAGAAAATCAGTGACAGTGTAGCTAATGTTGGAAAATTAGAAAATTGTGTCATAGTTGAACATGATTTTGTGTGGAACCCATTTCCTATTTGATGAAAACAAAAGTTGATTCGTGTTATCCTCCGTGAGAATGTCGAAAATTATGTATTTACTTGTCCAAAATGATGCTTGGGTGAATGGAAAATTGAGGCTCAAATATGGATTTGGAAATGATTGGAGAGAAAGAAAATGGTTCTATCCCACATCGTAAAAATAGGAAAACTTGGACTAGTATATACATGGCCAAATCTTTTGAAAGGTGTGATCATGTAGCATAGATGCTCTCTATTACGCACGCCCGTAGGGGTGCAAATTACGAACTGATTAACACCTCGAGCTATTAAACTCATATGCAAGCGCGATTTACATATACAAATGTCGGACCAAAATTGGCCACATAGTCAAATCCAAGTTTTGGAGTTTTTTTTTTTTCGATTTAAATACAAAATTAAATTTATGGCTTTTCAACTACCTTAAACTCCCGAATTTCTAAAGGCGTCTAAATGTTTATTGTATTATTAAAGGCTATTGTTAATGGAGAGGAGTGAGTAGTCATCTAGGATCCTATAAATATGGTATGAATTTCCACAATTAAACACATGAAAATTCAATCTTCTTCCACTCATTCTTTTATGTTCTAAATATTCAAGTGTCCTCTTTGTGATCCCGTTCTGGCAGTGGCTTGATTCGCTAGTTTAACAGCTTTATGTTAACAGTTTTTTCGTTATATCTTAAGAAACAGACGTTCATTACCTACAAGAACTTGTGGTAGAGAACGAATTTGTTTTAAGGAAACTGTGTTTGCACAAGCCTCGATTTGTAGTTTCTCGTCCTAGCTATTGTTTACTTGTTTAAATTTTATTATGCAGTTTACTACTTATTTTGTTTCCCGTTATTCTTTATTATAATATGCAGTTCAATACGTTTTCAATATAAATCGACTAACAGCTACAAACTATGTAATGTTTGTCAATTTGAGAGACGATAATTGACGAAATATGACATGGTGGGGAAATTTGAAAAAATAATTAAATTAAAGTTTAGTGACCCAATTAAAATATCGCTAAGAATTTATTGCCCAATTATAAAATTCACCCAAAAATTCAATTATTTATTTGTTTACTTCTTATTTACTCATAGCTTGAAACCGTGCCTTGATGATGTGACCATCTCAACAAGAGTAGATACTTTGATTCAATCATAATGGGATTTGCGTAAGGCATAATTTACTTCTTGATTATTACTCAACAATTTAGTATCTGTGACACATTACAACAAGTAGAGCACGTATTTGGTGCACTAAATAGTAAATACGTGGCAAATATAATTTATATTTTTCTTATTTAAGACATACGTGGCTGGTCCAAATGTTTTTAAGGAAAAAAGATTACCTAACTTTATTAACACGTTTAGACAAAATAATTTTAAACTTAATTAAGAGCACATCCATAGATTGTCATTTAGGCGTATATAAGTTGAAATTTTTTTTTATCTACGTGGCATTAACATCTAAATAAATAGACAATCTAGTTTCAAAATTGGTTTTCAATACTTGTTAGTAGTTTTTATTTTCTTAAAATAAAAATAAAATTATATCTATTGATGTGTATGAAATATAAATTTTAGTGGCTCAATATGTTTAGCAGAGTTTTTGAGGGCATAAGGGGCCGTTTCGGTCCCCCTCTAAAAAAATAAATTTTTAAAGTGTAATGCCCTTTCTGACAGGGCTGCGTCCTCACGAATGCCAAACTTCGTAGCTCAGCTCATCTGGGATGACCAAGCTCCAGGGAGGTTTTTGGTTCTGGGGTTGGAGATGAAGTCAAATCCGAGTTGGATCAGCTTGGATAGAGATTTCGAACTCTAAGAAAGGCAAGGCCAAATGTCAATTCTTCCGAGAATCCTTTATCAAAAGCCTTGTTTTGGGCATAACAAGCCCTGCCAACCGTTGACTGGCATCTCACTCTATCGAGGAACCCGGTTTGACTTCAATTGAGCGATTTCAGCAATCCAAGCGGCGGGTGGAATGAGTCCCTCCTTTCCAAACTTGCTCGCTTTGCTGGTTTTCTTCATTAGCAATTTGGTTTTAAAGTGCAAACTCTTTTTTTTTTTAAAGTAGTATCTCTCCTCTAAAAAGTTCTGATCCACCACTGTAAACGAGCTCTAAACAATGTCTGTTTGTTTTTCTGTCACATGAATTTGACATAATTTTTGACATAATTTTTGTTAAATTGTATTGACGGGAATATTTTTAAATATTATTTATTTTACAAATAGTAGTTAAAGATAATGTTCTAAAAAATCTGCATAAACTTCCTCCACGCCTCACACCTCGCTTTGTCTTTATTTCGCTTAGCTTGAAAAGCCTAGTTAAATTTTACATTTTTTTGAACTTGGTTAAAGACTGTGAAAAAAAGTAAAACAGAATAATTAGCCTTTCCATTATTGCATTGTTGGGAATTTAGCAGGACAACTCACGTAGCAAGAGATCATAGGTTGAAAACTTTAATAAACTCTTTTTGGAATTAAAAATAATGAAAATGCTGTGCTCACCAACCCCACCGACTACGGCCTCGTTTGATGAAAAAATGTCGTGTGCTTTCTCTTTGCCTATATAAATGCATCATCTCTTTTTGTCACTCTGCAACTCATATAAAAGTTTGAAGACATGGGCAGTTTGGAGGTGGTGGAGAGAACAACAACGGGGTGGGCTGCAACTGACCCTTCTGGGATTCTCTCACCCTATACTTACACTCTCAGGTAATTCAACTCAAACCCTCATGCCGTGTTTAGTCGGGATGAATAGATAGTACTAGACGAAGAAAATAGTCTATTTAATGTCGTCCTGTATAGTACTTCGTACCAGAAAAGTAGTCGTGTGGCTTGTTTGATAAGGCGGATTCTAAGCTACTCGACACAATATTAAGGTAGAAATAGCTACCAAACATGCTCTTATTCTTTTTTTATGCATTTTCTTGAGTTTTCAATGGATTTTGTAATTAATTTTGGCTTTTTGTTTGGGGAAATGTAATAACAGAAACACTGGACCTGAAGATATTTATGTGAAGGTGATAAGCTGTGGGATCTGCCATACTGATATACACCAAGTCAAGAATGATCTTGGCATGTCCAATTACCCCATGGTTCCTGGGTAATATACTCTATTATCCTTCTCATAACATATTTATTTTTTCATTTGAAGGTCATTTCGAGAGCCCGGTAAATGAGGTGGGTTGAGGTAAGTTGACGTGCAGCATAAAACTTTGTCAAATCTAATGACATGAATCCTAATACCCAAATCGATTGGGTGTTCCCTGTGCTATAAACCAAATGAATTGGCGAAAAAGAATTCACATAGCCAACCCCTAAAACTGTCTGTCATGGTGGAAGAGTTGGACACAAGGACCACTTGACCAAAACTAAAGTATCCAGGCATTCATGATAGATAGGGTATTGATGAGACTGTTCCACATTACAATCTTAATTTTTTATGCTTGTTTATGGCATGTTTGGTAAGAAGAATTGGATAACACCAGACACTAGATAGTATTAAAGTAGAAAAATAAGTTGAAATCTTGTTCACTATACTGAGTATCAATGCGCTTAACGGTTTGTTCTGTTATATAGGCATGAAGTGATAGGTGAGGTGGTGGAGGTAGGATCAGAAGTAACCAAGTTCAGAGTCGGGGAAGTTGTTGGAGTTGGTTGTCTCGTAGGATGCTGTGGGAACTGCCACCCCTGCAAATCGGAAATCGAGCAGTACTGCAACAAGAAGATCTGGTCTTACAACGATGTGTACACGGATGGAAATCCTACACAAGGAGGATTTGCCAGCGCCACGGTTGTTAATCAAAAGTAATCCTTAACACGACCTATTCATATTTCTTGATAATAAGTTTGTGTTTATTCGAGTATTTATATGATTATCCTTCTTTTCAGGTTTGTTGTGAAAATTCCTGATGGTATGGCACCAGAACAGGCGGCACCTCTACTTTGCGCCGGGGTGACAGTGTACAGCCCCCTGCACCATTTTGGACTCAAACAGAGTGGCCTAAGAGGCGGAATTTTGGGGCTCGGAGGGGTTGGACACATGGGAGTGAAGATAGCAAAGGCCATGGGACATCATGTTACGGTCATTAGTTCTTCGAACAAGAAGAGAGAGGAAGCATTGGAACACCTTGGCGCGGATGAATACCTCGTTAGCTCTGATTCCAGTCGGATGCAAGAGGTCGTTGACTCACTAGATTACATCATTGACACAATTCCGGTTTTCCACCCTCTTGAGCCTTACCTTTCTTTGTTGAAAGTTGATGGAAAGTTGATCTTGATGGGCGTTATCAATACTCCATTGCAATTCATCACCCCCATGGTTATGCTTGGTGAGTTTCGAGTTTTTCATCTATTTGTCTATCATTATTGGTGCATTGTATTTGTAAGCATTACCTCGTTACATAAAGATCAAAAACTTATAATTAAGGTGTACACGGAAAATAGAGATGTTAAGACCGGGAAAAAAAGAAAGAAATTCAAGAAAGAGGAGTGCACAATGGATTTTGGTAGAAATAGATCGTCAAGAATCTGTCAATTCAGTTTTTACATGAACGACTTTTAAGGTATGTTTGGTATATACTATATTAGAGAGGATTGGACAGTATAATGAAAAAGATTTTAACTTTTTTTCTTTTTTAAAACTAATGATAACACTTTAGGCCACTTTCCCTCATTAAAGTCAAATTGGTCTCGTCTACTTCCACAATATTGGCATTCCATTATCAACATCACATTAGCTATTAGCAATTTATATTGCATTGTACTATGTTGTTTCGCCATTAGAATACGCCCGGAGGAACAGCCCCTAGATTGAAAATACCTTGAGTATGTATTGCATTGGATTGGACACAACAATGAATGGGATTTTAAATTTTTTTTTCCCCTTCTTCTTAATACTTGTGTGCTGTGTGCTGCTTAGCAGTATCTAAAACATTTGATTACATTAACGAATGCAGGGAGGAAGACGATCACAGGAAGCTTTATCGGGAGCATCAAGGAGACGGAGGAAATGCTAGAATTCTGCGAAGAGAAGGGCTTGACTTCGACTATTGAGGTGGTTAAATTAGACTACATAAACACCGCGTTTGAGAGGTTGGAAAAGAACGACGTTAGGTACAGATTTGTGGTCGATGTTGCTGGCAGCAAACTTGATCAATAAACACAGAATGGAACCAAAATAGACTTAAAATTTCATGGAAAGACATGCATTATGTATTTCAGTTCTGTCACTAAGCAAAACTGAGAGTGATGTATTCTGTTTTTTCTTTGAAGACAATGAAATCTGGCTTTTGTTTATTTCTTGGATAATATAATCAATACTTTGCAGTTGTTCTATCACTCTCTCTCTCTCCCTCACACAACTCATTGCTAGATAATTATTAAGCTTTGTAATTTATCTTAATTAATCACATATGTGTTTAAAGCAGAATATATAATCAATTATTAATTTTGACAGTTGATTCTTGAATATGAACCTTGATCTTGAGCCTTAAATCTTTGATCCTGAAATTTCCAATGCTTCAAATCCTTAAATCTTCTTCAATATTCTCCAAAGTTTCGATTCCACCCATAGGAATCCAAAATCAAATAATTAACTTTAGAATAAAACTAATGAATATGAAATACTTCGAGTATAAACATCTGTCCATCTAGGTCTATACATAGACCTAGAATAATTTTATTCATTATTTTAGTTGAATTAGAAATTTAAGTTTCAATCCTTCATACCAAAATTGCATGTCTTGGTCAATCCAAATTTTGACTTTAGTCAAATTCAAATTTGACTTGGTCAAAGACTTGGTCAATGATAAAACCCTGAATTTTAATTATTTACATAATTAATTTATGAACTATTGACGGATATGTATATAATCCAAACTCCAATAATTAGATTCACTTAATTCGACTCTAGGCTTTATAGGCCAATTATTAGTTTAGGCTCACTCCACTAAAAATCCAAGACCAAACTCTCGAATTATATAAAATCACAAAAGCAACTTATATTATTCGTAATTACATCCTCTTGAATTGCTATGCATGTCTTATCTTCACCAGACATCGATAATTAGTCAAGGCTAAAATGACACTTAAGCTCGCATTTTCTCCAACAGTTTCTTTACAAACAAATCTCAGAATTGATTTAGCTGTCATTAAATACTGAACTCAGATTTAACCTAGAAGAAAATACTTAGAGCATCTCCAATAAACTCTTTAAACATATAATACTCTTTAATTTAAAGAGTCAACTCTTAAATTTCTGCTCCAATTGGCTCTCTAATTTAACATTTTAATTTAGAGAGTGGGTTTGGCTAACCCACTCTTAATAATTTGTAGAGCCAAACCCACTATATATTATTAAATGTATTGAAACAATTTCAATTTTCAATACTTGATATATTGATTTTAATTAAATAATATATACAAATTGGGAGGGAAGCATATGAAAAAAATAGAAGAGAGGGAAATATATTAAATGTTTCTTGAAAGAAATAAAATGAAGAGTGGAAATAAAGAGGCTGTTGGAATGTTTAATAAAAATTGCTCTTTAAATATAGCTAAATTGTTGTTGATATTCTTAAGCAGATTCATTATCTAACGCATTGGGTGGTAGATACTGATTGCAAATACATGTTTAGTACTTTGCTTGCTTTCTGCTCTAAACAACTTACTGAAGACAGTATGTGTTTCTCTATACTAGCACACAACTTGTATTGCCACTCAACAATCGAATATGCTTAATAGCATATCATTATAAGTGCAACAAGTGTTTAAACATAAATAAATGAACAATATTTATTTAAAAACATTCAAAAATATTTAACTATTACATTTAACAGTATGGGACAAAATTAGAATTCGAATTCTTACATTTCACCGCTGCGGTGGTCCACATTATCAGTTGAGTGATTTCACGGGACTAGTCTTGTACTGGCCCTCTCCAAAAAAATTGATGGGTTTTGGTAAATTGGTGGTTTTGAGTATGAAAGATACCAAACATGAATTGATTACAAGGAATATCTCTCTTTGACTTATGTTTAATCAGTTTTATGGTAGGTGAGATTTTGATTTCTCTCTTTTCTGGTTTATCTTATCTCAACAAGAATGCTAGCATACGTCACTATCAGTTTCGTGTCAATATTAACACAATATTAATTTAGCAATTTTTACTTACAATAATTTGATGTAATTAAACATCACCAACCAAAATTCTTTAATCTATAATGGACGTATTTGATAAATTTGGACATAATAGTTTATAAATTTTTAGTTTTCTTTTCTTGAGTAGTGGTTGAACTAATAGTTCGTTTGGCTAAATTTAAGTTGGTTAAACTTATTAAACAAAACATGTTTTGTATCTACACATTTCGTAGAATCCACAACTTACTGCCTACCTATTATCCATACGTTATATAGAACTCACAACTTATAAACACTTAAACAATAATTTCAACACCATCAAACATTCACTAATTTATAATGACAAGAAATCAGCAAAGAAAAGTGGCATTCTTGATCAAATCAGTAAAGGTGAACCTCAAAATGGATTTAGTTTTCTGGGATTTCCAGCCATCAAGATTCTTGGAATTGCCTGTTCAGTGATGCAAAGATTTTAGATATACATGTGGGAAGCATTTGATGGAAAAATTGAACCACAGTTGATATAGATTCGTTCGAAATCGCTAGATGTTTGAAAGTTCGATTCACTCGTGGAATTGGGAAGTTGGGGACCACCATGGCTCCTTTCTTCACCAAAATTCATCCAATTCATATAATGTCTTTTTGAGGAACTAGGGAAAATCTATTTAAGATATAGACATGTATGGTCGAATCATAACCATAGAATACAACCTTAATCAAATCCATACATTTGTCATTCATTATGGGAATGGGTGAGAAAATATATATTTGCATCATTGATCCAATTCATTTCAGGACAAGCACATCATTTATGATGAGGACGCGGAGCTTCGACAATGATTCGGAGTTCTTGCATAGTGAAACCATACAGTACCATACACAAGATAGATTTGTCAAAAGCATAATTCCTAAAGGAACACGGTAAGAATGAAAAATTCACAAAGACCAAAATTTTGGGGAGCAAAAGAGAAAATGCTGCTGTTTGACTAGTAGTATCCTATATTAACAACATTCCTTAAAACAGCAGCATTGCAAGTAGTAAGTGAATTCACTACTTTATCTCATAAGGTGTCACTAATATTTGTCTCCAGCAGACGACAGAATGTGAAGCAAAATCAATATGTAACAATTTCACTAATCTAATTTCTCAATAGGCAACACTAACTTATTGTCAGTCAAACAGCGAAATGCCTCACCTGACTGACTGAATCTCTCCCTACTCCGGTCTTCCTTGTACAACAGAAGCACGCTTAAATGAATAATAGCTGTCCTCGTGTTCTTAGAATATCTCGAGGAATTTCCTTTGATCAGCATGTGTCTGAAGTGCCTGCTAGCTGCATCTATAGCAATCGACTAAAGTACATGTTCATAAAGTATCTTGATGGGTTGAAGCCGCTCAAAATCACTGTATGAAAGAATAATATTTATCTACATTGCAATAAATGACATTTCTACCCATAATAAAATAGGCTAACTTTCTTATTATTGATGTTGCCATGTGTCGGCTTCACATGTGGCAGTCTTCCTTTTTTTTTTTTTTTTCCCCTTTTTTGTTCCTTCTTTTTTTTGGCCTTTTTCGTTTGAGTAATTATATTTAAACCATATTTTTTTTAACCACACCACATTTTATAATTGTAATAAAAGTCCTCAACAATATCTAATTTTCACATTTATGTCCCTAGTTATTTGTTATCACATTTTTTATCATCAACCTATTAATTAGTATATCTTATCTTTGTTTTTTATGATAATTTCTGTTCAAAAAATTAATTAACAGGGCGTAAAAAAAAAAAAAAAAAAAAAAAAAAATTTACCACACCACATTTTATAATTGTAATAAAAGTCCCTAATAATATCTAATTTTTCCATTTATGTCCCTAACTATTTTTATCACATTTTTTATTATCAACCTATTAATTAGTACTTCTTATCTTTGTCTTTGATGATGATTTCTGTTCAAAAAATTAATTAATGGGGCATAAAAAAAATTTTCTCATATTTTTTAAAAATTTTACTATTCATATTACCACATGTCAGTTTGAGAAGTGGATGTCTTCTATTTTTTTACCAAATTTTTTTTTTTTTTGTTTGGGTAATTATATTTAAACCACACCACATTTTATAATTGTAATAAAAGTCCTCAATAATATTTAATTTTCACATTTATATCTCTAACTATTTGTTATCACAATTTTTATCATCAACCTATTAATTTGTACATCTTATCTTATCTTTGTCTTTAATGATGATTAATGTTCAAAAAATTAATTAAGAAGGCGTAAAAATATTTTTTTTGTCTCTCACATTTTTAAATAAATAAAATAAATACAAAATACAAAAATTTGACAAAATATTTGTCCCTCATTTTAATGCACATTAAAGTCCTCAATAATATCTAATTTTCACATTTATATCCCTAACTATTTGTTATCACATTTTTTATCATCAACCTATTAATTAATACATCTTATTTTTGTCTTTAATGATGATTTCTATTAAAAAAATTAGGACTCACAATTTATAACTCACTTTTTATCCACACATTCACTCACAACTTATAATATAATCACTTAAAAAATAAATTCAGTACTACCAAATATATGCTTAGTATTTCGCAACTTCTACTATTTTGCTTAGTAAACAATTTGAAAACAGTTATACAATCAACCACAAGTCCTTAAATGACTGTTTGCTTGTTATATTTATATTTAAAAAGTGCGTCTTTTGATTATCCATCTTATTTTTGTTGAGTGCTAATTTTCTTAAACCATTTGCTGCAAATTATAATCGGACTATTTTATATCTATATAAATTACAAATTAAAATACAATAACGTAAGTATCCTACGAACTACCTTACGTGCATCGCACGTCCTACAACTAGTTATAACAAAAAGGTGTAGTAAAATACTTACAGATAGGAGAGAGGACAATGACAACACCAATTGGATACAGAAATAAAGTGGTTCTCTCCAAAAATGGCAACACTGCATAACGGAGAAGAGATGATCAGTAAATTTTGACAATAAAAGTTTTCTTCTGAACAAGAGCCCCTTTCGCATAGTTCTCAATTTTCTATGTATAATTATTGAATATAAGTCCTTGGAATATCTTTGAGTAAAAGAAAAGACTCTATTTTTCCAGTAAAACTCATCTTACCATCATAGCCAAGAAAATTGAGGTAGTGATAGTAGGAAATGGCTGCCATGAATAGCAGATTCGATAGCAAAACAGGAACAAAACCATGAGCTACCAGAAGAGGCGACAGAAAATAATGTACAACTGTCTCAAAGAAAAACAATGTGAATAGAAGGTCAGTGTATATTTAAATAAAAAAACTACTTGAATAAGGAATGCGTTTTGACAGTTGTACTAACCGTAAAGCAGTGCAAACATGGGGAAGAAAGAGTTGCAGTGTACATCAAAAGCATACAACCTTCACAGGGTTAGGAATAAAAAATGAGTTAGAAAAGAAATCCCAATTCTGAAAGACACTTAATACCAATTCAGATAAGCAACTGCACCATCCATTATCAGAACTTACCATTCTACCCGTTGCTCCACCACATGACTGTCTGGGACTTCTTCTCGTAGATAATTGTTAGTCACGAACCTACATGAAATTCACCAAATAAATTTTCCATTACGCAACCTTGTCCTCCATAAAATAGCAAAAAATATTTCCCAAATCATCGAATTACATTCAACTTAATCACAAGGTTTAATAATATTGCAGAGGTCCTTACCAACAAAGTGCTGCCACAACTGCCCCTGTTATGAAGAAATGGAAAAGCAATACCGAAATAACCACGAAAGCAGCATGTTCAGCACTGTGATCATAGCTGAAACAAATGACAGATGGCAAGATGCAGTGAGGATCAGTATCAGGGTACAAGATATCTATATGGAGACAACAAAACTTTGGACAATTTAGAAGTAAAACGCCACAGAAAGTTGTCTTTAAATGGAGCAAAATCAAAGAATTTGCCCATCATGCAAATCACATCATAGCTTATTGCAGTTCTATAATAGATTTCTCAGATATATTTGCTTACCATAATTCATCCAAACCTGCATGAAGAGACTTCCTACAAGTTCTATCAAGTCAAAATCACGCAAATAAGCAGTAAAATGAATTATATGACACTTACGCGGCACAATAAGCTATTGTAGATATTGCTAAAAGAAGACTGCATACTACAACAAATGCAGGGTCATCACGTGCCCATTGGTTCTTCGTTTCTGCAATCAAAATGTTATTATACAGCTAGAACCAAAAAGATACTAGTTAAATCTAGCAAATTACTGTTCCCTGCTTAGATTTAGATTGAGAATCAGACCAAAATAACCATCAAAAGATTCTAAAAGAAGTGAAAAAATAAAGGATGAAATCAACACACAGAAAACTAAGTCAATCATGCCAACTTACTAGAAAAACACAAGGCAATTATCAATTGACATAAGATTAAAATTCTTCATTATCAGCAGAAGCATCAAACTGTAAAGAATACGGACTCATCTGCGCACATAGTCATGCTATACTGCAGTAGTATTGACAAATGGCAACTACACAAACTAGCCTAGCTACCGAAGTCTCGTGAAGTTTGAAAAGGAAACATGATATCCATTCATCCCTGAGCTGAGAGTGCATATATAAGGTAGGACTGATAAGCATAGTTGGGTAGATCACTGGGAAAAGAAACTATTGGCTCCAACAGATTTCATATGACCCTGTGTGTATATCTTGCCCAGAAGAGTACAGAATCAAATTTTCTTTCACGTTCTCTTTGTTAACTTTTAAATTAAATTCTACATAAAAGAAGGATAAATTGAATAAGTTAAATCTGTTTAAAAACCATCAAAGGTTCATATTACATTTACAATAAGGAAAAAAAAAAAAAAAAAACTCAAAGAGCCTCATGGAATAGAACCTGTATCTAAAACCATTAAAGTATATAACAAAGAGAACACAAAGAACCAAAATCATATACCAAAACTGGATTTATCCCCTTGAAAGAAAGCTTTTGCATGCATCTGATTAATGACTGAAGATAAATTTAAAAGGGTAGGCACAGAGGCTATCTCATTTATCAGCCACCTCTCGATTTCAAGAGAGACAGACCACATTCTATCTAAGGTTATTCTGGATGTAAATGATGCAAAGGCCAAAACTGGAGCAAAAGTTGTTCAAGCCAATTTCAAATTTTGACAAACTTCAATGTTGGCAGCTGCTCGTATATTGCAATTACAACATCAAGTTCACTACATAGATCACATATGCTGCACTGTGACATTCTATAGAACAATATTTCAGCAGTCTTTTGTATAAATAACATTTATTCAATCAAATCAATTTATAGGCATTATTCAGAACATGGTCTATATTTTATCATATTAAACTTACAATGATTCTCTAAGAAATAATTATATGATACAATGATATAACAAATGCATGGCCGGTGAATTCGAAAAAAGACGACATAAAGAATTTGGCACAAGGGGGAAGGAACACGCCAAGCAAATAGCTGGAGCAAAAGAGATTAAAGAAAGCAGACTTACGCTTGTGGTATTTGGTGTGTTGATATCTGCATCCATTGTAAAATTTTGCATGCAAAACGGAGAAAAAAATGATCAGAAACTCAATAATACAACCAATAAACTTTGTCCAGAACCTCATTTATTCATCTACATCCCAGAATTAGTTCTACTACCAGCAACATAACTTTTGTCATCAAACTTTTAGTACACCACAACGTATCAGCAGACTAATATAGAAGTAGCTAGGGCCAAGGGGAAATAAATTATGCACCAACTTAATCATTATAATACATATCGGCTTAAATATATAAGTATACCATTCAAAGAGACTCAATCTTGCTAGAGAGTAGATTATTTAGTCCATAATCTATTACCAGTTCAAAATAATGTATGCGAAATACAGCAAATAACTCTTTCCTAATGTAACACTATAGAGCAGGAGAAGAAGTATTGTTGGTTAAGAGAAAACAATTAAACAATGAGAGAAGCGTGAAACAAATATGAATCTGCTCAGAAAGACGCAATAAATTACACTAAATGCTCTCTTACGCAAACAACTTTGTTTCTAGATGATAACAACATGAATCAGAACCTTCCTCAAAAAAATGGAAAATGCGAATATAAGAGGCCTTTAGAAAGCTTAAAATTATGGCATGTAGTTAATTATAAATTTTCAATTATCAATAACTTTAAATGAGGGGAGAACATGAGGTGTGCAAGGAATATAGTTTATTTCATTGCATGTCATCTCTCTCTACTGGACCACCCTAACAATAAATGCAGACAACCTTAACAACATATGCAGACAATATCAGAAGTACCATGCAGACCATCAAACATTTTATAGGTAATACTTGACATTTCTAATTCATCATTGAATCACCCTAACATTATACGCAGACAGTATCAGAAGTGCCATTCAAACCACCTCACATTTTCTAGGTAATACTTGACATTTCTAATTCAAATTTCGGCTCCTTCAAATCATGTATTCCCTTTACAAATATTTCACAAGCTCCCTCCTTTTTGTGTGTATATCCTATGTGTTTTCACGGAATAAAATATTAAAAGGTCACACAAGTATAAGATGGCATACATTCAAACAATTAGATGGGATCGATGTCAGGTAGGGACGAGGTTCATAGGTCCAGAAGAGCCAAGTACTTCTACATTAATGTCATAATATTTTGATCAGACTAAATATATAACAGCCATTACAAGGCTTAAGAAAGTGGTCAGAATTAAATTATAAAAGCTACCAAGTAGCAATTGTTATAATTATAGACGACCAACAGCTGCCCACAGAGCCTGGACACATACACTACTTTTGGAGATGTGCAAAGGAGAAGCATTTGCCAGAAAGTATATTCGATGTCCATTTGTTGCCACTGCAATGAATCATAAAAAATGGATGTCACTGGAGGAAAACAACGACAGCAGAACGAACTGTGCACACACAATGACACAACCATTGAACAGCTCATAAAAGCAAAAGTAGAAGCTCTTGAACAAACTTCAGATAGTTTGTAATTCAGCTACTTACAACTAACGTGACTAGCAAAGGAATCTACAACAAGTTCAATTGCTCAATTCTGCTAACAGGCACCACAAAAAAAAATGCTAAACAAAAAACATTATGGTTGCAGAACAGGGTGAACCTACTTTTTGATCAACAGAATTGCAGTGCATAAAAGCCAGAACTTCGTTCATTGAAATATACGAATCTCCTCTCATTAATCGCTAAAACCGCAAACAAACAGAATGCAGTTCAATTTGCCCAAACTTTGTCCACGCAAAATATTGCTTGGACTCCAGAGAAAAAAAAAAATCACATTTTGCAGTGAGCCAGCATTATTACCAATCACAAGCTCAAGTTTCCAAATAATATTGTCATATTCTCAGAATTTAACATTTCAAATCCCTCAAACTAAAAACAAAATTGACAATGAAAATAAGCTTTCATCATTTATCCATCTCTCTACTGAACTAATCACCCATCCTTCATCACAAACAAATCCAAAAATCACAACGCTTAACCGGGTTATATTCCTCATTCACCCCCGAAGGCATGATCTCAATAGTGTTGTTTTAATGCAATTAGATTCAAATTCTAAAAATTCTAACAATACAGCTAAATAATTCACTTTCGAGATCAAGATCAGATCTATACTGCTCCAGAAAAATTATAACAAATACTAATAGCATCTGTACGTTTATGCTGGTAATCATGTATGCAAGAGGTGGAAGAATAGGAACCTTGACTATTCTGCGTAGGTACTGAGGGAGGAAAGTGTTGGGCCAGGCCGCATGAGAGCCCGGTCGGGCTTTTGTTGATGATGAAGTTGGCAGCATCTGTAATTCTTTCTTCTTCTTCTTTGATTAATTTATTTATTTCTGTAATTGTATGAAGGTTTCGTCTCAATTTCTGAATTTCACCTTCTGTAATCTGTTCCCTCCGGTTCTTCTACGATTTTTCTGTAATCTATGATTCGGAGGCCGCTTTGCTAAAAGGGCCGGGTCAAACAATCCGAATTGAAAAGAGGCTACACTTTATGTGGGAATAGTGTCAAATGGCCGGTGATCCAACCAAGAAAATTGGGGCAAATAGTTACTCACGTATAATATTAGTGCGCAAATGGTTTCTAACCTTTTATTTTTGGCGTAATGGTCTCTAACCTATCTATTTAATTGCAGAAATGGTCCTTGTGTACGGATTCCGTTAAACAACCTTTCATTTAGGTGCGCAAATAGTCCCTCTCATTATTTTTGTCTTTATTAATAGAGTAAAATTGTCAAGTTACATATTTCTTTCAATTGGCACAATTGGTCCCTAATCTTTATCTTTTTTTGGTGCAAATGGTCCCTAACCTATAATTATATTTGGTGCACAATTAATCCTTATTTGATAAAAAAGACAAAAATATATTTACTTTTAATTAAAGAAATTTACAATTAGATTCTTAACCTTTAAAAAAAGTGAAAATGAGTCCGATACTTTAATTTTTTTATTAAAAAAAATTAAAAGAAAAACTAACAAATTGACAATATACTAAATTATTTTGTATATTTTATGAACTATTATAAAATAACTAAAATTGAAATTCATAATTATTAACCAGTGTGCTAATTAAAATTATTTTATTATTATTAAGTAATCATATTATTTAAAATTCAAACTTTAATTTTATCATTACAACATAAGAAGAAAAATAAATTTGTCATAAATAAAAATTTTAATTACGCTCAACTCAGCTCAATTTTATACGGTCTTATATTTACTGGATCAATCCAATCCACTTTTGAGTCACAAAGAAACTAAATCAATCTTATTTTAAAATTTAATTTATTTTTGTATTTTAAAAAAAAAAGGTCCCACCCCACCAGAAGGGAGTGGAGAAATCCCCTCGTCTAGTTTGGGGGGGTGGCGGTGGTGTGATGGTGAAACTTTTTTTGTTTAATACAAAATTAAATTAAATTTTAAAATAAGACTGATCCAATTTTTTAAATGTTAGGAATCTAATTACAAATTTCTTTAATTAAAAGTGGGTTGAATTGACCCAGTAAATATGAGACCGTATAAAATTGAGTTGGGTTAAGCATAATTAAAAATTTTATTTATGACAAATTTATTTTTCTTCTTATGTTGTAATGATAAAATTAAAGTTTGAATTTTAAATAATATGATTACTTAATAATAATAAAATAATTTTAATTAGCACACTCGTTAATAATTATGAATTTCAATTTTAGTTATTTTATAATAGTTCATAAAATATACAAAATAATTTAGTATATTGTCAATTTGTTAGTTTTTCTTTTAATTTTTTTTAATAAAAAAATTAAAGTATCGGACTCATTTTCACTTTTTTAAATGTTAGGAATCTAATTGTAAATTTCTTTAATTAAAAGTAAATATATTTTTGTCTTTTTCATCAAATAAGGATCAATTGTGCACCAAAATATAATTATAGGTTAGGGATCATTTGCGATAAAAAAAAAGGTAAAGGTTAGGGACCATTTGCGCCAATTGAAAGAAAGATGTAACTTGACAATTTTACCCCCATTAATAAAGACAAAAACAATGAGAGAGACCATTTGTGCACTTAAATGAAAGGTTGTTTAACGGATTTTTAACGGAATCCGTACACAAGGACCATTTCCACGCCTAAATGGATAGGTTAGAGACCATTGCGCCAAAAATGAAAGGTTATGGACCATTTGTGCACTAACATGATACGTTATGGACCATTTGCGCCAATTTCCCTTTCCAAAATGGCTGTTGACTAATTTTGGTATGTAAATTACCAAATATAACACTGCATTCTTCTTCGCTTATAACTATTTCAAAGGATTTTAAATTCATTTGTCTGTGATAAAGAGAAGATTTCAAGGTTAGAATCTAACACATTTCAATGTTAAAATCCAATCCATTTTATTTATGTAAGAAATTTCATTTCAAAGTAGAAATTCATCATTCTCCATCTTTTTCTTTTAATTCACGGTAGAAATTGTGGATTTTGTAGTATAAATCATGAAAAAATGTATAAACCTGAGTATGAATTATGATTTTTACTTTAAATTCCTGCAAATTTGAGTTGATTTGAGATGGATTAATTGAAAAAATCAATTATAATTGTATAAATCTGCGTTAACAAACCTTGGGGTCTCTTAAAGCCAAATTTTTGGCTAAGGCCCCAAGGTCTGCTAAGGCCAAATCAATTATTTTGCTCGTATAAGTGAAAATTTGAGTGTAAAGTCAAAGATTTAATTGAAAGTACACTTATTTTGACTACTAAAATTACACTTATTTTGGCCACTAAAATCAAGGATTTGAGGGACCAAAGTTTGAAGATGTAAAAATTTGAAGAATCTAATATGCAATTTTTAGAGGACTTAATTGAAAGATAATTGAAAATTTGGAGACCAAAGTGTAAAGACATAAAAGTTGAAGGACTTAAGATGCAATTTTTGGAGGACTTAACTGAAAATAATTAAAATTTTGGGGACCAAAGTGTAAAAATATAAAAAATTAAAGACCTAAGATACAATTTTTGAAAAACTTAATTGAAATATATGAACTAAAATAAATATTATATAAAATACATAGACTACTATACAATAAATAAATACCACATCTTCATGGCACATCACCATTTTAAATTAGAAATTTAATAGAGTGACCATTAGTGATAGGATTTCTACCACCACTAAAACTTTTAAACTTTAGTAACCATTTTATAATTTGAAGATAACTTCAGTGACCGTTGGTGAAATTAACCCTTAAACAAATCTCACTAACCTTCCCTATTTTTAGTTTTTAAGTATTACATTCACTATTTGACAGCTTTTTAGGCACCTAACATGCTTTTGTGAATGGTATATTCAATATTCTATAATTCGTAGTAGTTTGATTTGATTCCAATTTTGAATATGCATGCTAACAGAAAATTTCAACTTAAAATTTGTTTGGTAATGAATGGTTTAAAGTTTTTTAATTATTTATGTATTATGTATACGTATTTTAAATGTTAACAAATGCAAATTTATCAATAAAATTTTATATTTAATAAACTAGAACAAGATGTTAGATATAAATATTTACTATTTACAATTGAAGTAAAATTTACTAGCTAAAAATAGTATATAATTAAAACATTATACACTCAAAATATATTATTACAATGTTGTATAATAGAATGCTAAGTTAATTTAATAATCATTACAATATTTCATAATAACATCCATTTTGGTCATTTATAAATTTAGGTGTACTTATAAATAACTATTCTATTCAATTGAATACTAGGTATATGTATATAATTTATCTAAACCTATTTATTTAAAAAAGTAACTCCTTATTTAAAAAAAATAAGTAAATTTATATGATTAATGTCAAATGAGCTATGTATATAACGTGACAATTTATTGTTTACTGTGAGCAAATTAACTACAATTAATTATAGAAAAATTCATTTTTAGTTTACAAGAGCATTTCAAGTATATCATCTTGTGTGTGTTTATAAGCACTTATAAGTCAACAAACATCATTTTTATCTGCACATTTTGTAGGACCCACTATTTGTTATCTACAAATTTTTTTATCAGACATATATTTAATTGAGATATAGCTCAAAAAGAGATTAGGGAGTGAATATGATACTCAAAATAAAAAATATGGAAGAACGGTGTGATTTTTTAATTATTAGTTAATGTCTATGATATTATTATAAAGCTCAAAGAATATCTATGATATTATCTCTATATTTTTATTTAATTTTGTTCTCTCATCTTCAATAAATCAAACATGTCATCAACGTGATGTTGTATCTCTACTCAAAAATGGCTTGTGCATTTTGAAATAAAAATGTTTTGTGAAGAATAAGATGACAACAAACAAGAAGTTGAAACAAGTTATACATTATTAGGTTGTGATACAGGAGTTCAAAACTGTATTCAAATTAATTTTAGCACATGTTTGGTGGTGCTTAAATTATAATTTCAACTGATTAAACTAGTTAAACATATATTTTATTCACACATTTCATAGGACTTACAATTTACAATCCACTTTTTATCTATATATTCACCCACAACTTATAATATAAGCACTTAAAAAATAATTTATTACTATCAAACATTTTACGCGGTCAAATATCATTTCGTCCCATAAATGATAAATATATATTTATTTTTATTTTAACACATATTAAGAAAATTTAATTAAAATAATTGAAATCATAATAAATTTTATATATATATATATATATATATATATATATATATATATTTCTTAATAAATTCTTATATTGAATAATAGTAGTTCATATTCGTTGATAACAAAACATGTTAAATAAAGATATATTAGAAAATTAAGATATCAACTATACAGACCTGATCTAACCCTCACCATGGGGACTTATTATAACTCCCATAGCTGAGTTGGCTGGATGACTGGGATCAAATAATGCCAACTGGATAAAAATTAATTTCCCAACCAAACACCCCCTATTGCCTCCCAACCCACCCATTTCAAACATTACTCTCTTTCTCTCCACGATTTTGGCCCCAAATCGTGCCCTAAGTCCCCACCCCATCGCCACTGACCACGCCATCGCCGTTGACCACCCCATCGCCGCTGACCACCGTCGCCACTTGTCGTAGAACTCTCTCTTTGCACTCGCAAGCTCGTTGTGTCACGCGCCTAATTCCTCCCAACCGTGTACGGACATCACTGTACTTCCTTCTAGACAGCTCTCTGTGCACTCTATCTGCGCGTTGAACTCCCTTGCCTTGAACCTCGTGCACTGAAATTGCCGTCTTCGTCGTGACCCACCATTTGCGCCACCCGCACTGATTGTGCCCCACAATTAGAAATTTCTGGAACTGATAATTTTTTTACTGTGTTCTGAGGGTGTAGTGAGATTGCGGAACAACTATGTTGTTGCCAATAATAATTAGGGATGGCAAAATTACCCGCGACCCGCACCCCGACCCGTGCCCCGCCCCGTTAAAAATATACCCGCCCCGAACAATCGGGTATTCGGGACGGGTATGGGTAGAGGGAACATACCCGGGGCTGGTTCGGGTCGGTGGTGACCCGCCTCGGACCCGCCTCGTTTATTAATTTTTTTTTTTATTACAAGTTAAAAAAATAAAAACAATTAATGGCCGCGTAAGGAGTCGAACCCACGTCCTTAGATTTTTCCACAATTTACTAAGTACTAACCCAACCACTATGCCACAATACACTTACTTGTATAAGTTGTATTATTTTTATTTTATTTACTAAACATATAACATATTACATATTAATATATTATACAAAAATTATTGTATTTAACTTTATTACTTTAACATATAATTTATTAATTTTGGGCTCTTGGGCTTTTGGCTTTGGCATCCCAATTCCCACATTCAGAATCAGGAATCACTCTTCACTCACAGTCATCGGCCAAATCAGATTTTCAGATTTCAGCTCCAGGAGACCAGGACCAGCTTCACGCGCACGCCTTCAGCCACCGGACACCGCCGCCGCGCCGCTTCAGCAATCAGCATCTCAGCGCTGCTGTTCACTTGTTCAGGACTTCAGGTTCAGCCATCTGCCATCATCATTCTTCATCCAACGAGTGCCGCTGCCGACGAGTGTCTCTGCCTCAGCTTCTGCCGTCTGCCGACGAGTGCCGCTACCGACCAGATCAAGGAGTTCCGAGTTCTCCATTCTCCAACTTTTCCATTCACCAATAATTTGGAAAATTTCTAGGTATTTAAAATTTTAAATTACTTCTTGTTCAAAAAAAAAAATTCCTGATAATTAATTTGAATAAGTTAGATTAATAGATTCTGTGTTTAATATATATATTGACTATATATATGAACAAATGTACTGGGCGAACGCCCAGTACATTCATGGGCGTTCGCCCAGAACATGAATGTGCTCTCTGTCTTTATTCAAAGAGAGTGGGCGAACGCCTAGCCTTAAAGGCTGGGCGTTCGCCCAGCATTGACTTTTCTGTGCACGAATTTTTTTTTTTTTGGGGTTACGTTTTTCACGCAATTGTTATCCTCTTGATTCCAAATGAAGTTTAAATTACTCTTCTCGTGTTATCCTCTTTATTATTTTCGTATTTGTATTAGTTGTTGTTCTCCCTTCTCTTAATTTGTATTTTATTTTTTCGTATAATTAAGTATACAATTTTTTGTGTTTCATTGTAGATGTCTGAACAAGATAAATCTACACCAGTACCGAGCATTGGAAGTACTCAAGCTACACAAGAAAATGCACGAGTTAGTACTACTCGTACCCATGAAGACTCACCTTCTCAAATATACACTGAACAAGCTTCAATAGACTTGTGTAATGAAAAGGAGGATAGTGGACAAGATAAGAAAAGAAAATTGATTTTTTCCGTTTGGGAACACTTTAAAAAACAGAAGGTTGATGGAGTATACAAAGCTATTTGTAACTACTGTCACAAAAAATTAGGAGGTGAGAGCAAGAATGGGACAAAACATTTACATGAACATTTGAAAAGATGTCCTCTTTGAAATCAACAAGACATTAGGCAAACAATCTTGAATCACAAAATTGAAGCCAGTGGAAAGGTTTCAATGGGTACTTATGCTTTAGATCAAGCGCATGCTCGAAAAGAACTTGGACATATGATCATTTTGCATGAGTATCCCCTTTCAATGGTTGAACATATTGGGTTTAGAAGATTCGTGAATGCAATTCAACCATTATTTAAGGTTGTTTCTCGTAATACTATAAAGAATGATATATTGCAAATATATGATTACGAGAGATTGAAAGTAATGAGATTGTTGGAGAGGAACAATAGTAGAATCGCAATCACCACGGACATGTGGACTTCTAATCAAAAGAAGGGATTTATGGCTATCACTGCACATTTTGTAGATGATTATTGGAGACTTCAAAGTCGAATTATGAGGTACTTTGATATTTGAGAACTTAATTTACATTCTTTTAATGTATTGCTTAAGCTTAATCATTTTGTATTTTTTTTTTTTTTGTTTTTTGAATACAGGTTCATATATATGCCGTGCCCTCACACATCTGAGTCACTAAGTATAGCATTGATGGACTGCTTATTGGACTGGAATGTTGATGGTAAGTTGTCTACATTGACTGTTGACAATTGTACTACGAATGATGCCATGATCAACATTCTTTTAGATAAGCTTTCCGGTTGTTCGCTTATGCTAAATGGTGAATTTTTTCATATGCGGTGTTGTGCTCATATATTGAACTTGATAGTTAAGGATGGTTTGGAGATCATTCAATCGAGTGTTGATAAAATTCGTGACAGTGTTGCATATTGGTCAGCAACACCAAAAAGAGTCAAAAAATTTGAAATGTCCGCGCGTCAGTTGAAAATCCCTTGTGTCAAAAAGTTAGCACTTGATTGCAAAACTAGGTGGAACTCTACGTACTTAATGCTTCAAACTGCTTTAGAGTATAAGAATGTTTTTCCTCGACTAAAGCAACATGAAACTCAATATAGATGTTTGCCTAGTGATGAAGATTGGGATTTGGCAAAAGAGATATGTGACAGGTTGGAGGTTTTTTTTGAAATTACTGAACTATTTTCGGGGACTAAGTATCCAACAGCTAATCTCTATTTTTCAAATATTTGTGAGATAAAGTTGTCAATTTACGAGTGGATGACATCTCCTTATGTTGAAATCAAATTGATGGCTTCAAGTATGATTGAAAAGTTTGACAAATATTGGAGTAAGATTCATAGAATTTTGGGGTGTAACTACTGTGTTGGATCCGAGATTTAAATTGAAATTGGTTGAGTACTATTTTCCAATGATTTATGGAAATGAGGCTGCGGATCATGAGATTCAAAATATTCGTCGATTGTGTCAAAATTTGCTAAATGAGTACACAACAGGACATAGGTCTAGTAGGAACATGGCTCAATCTTCAGCTTCATCTTCTCAATCTCAGATATCTACTAATGCAAACAAAAGAGACCGGTTGGCACAATTTGATGTATTTGTTACTACTAGCACTAGTACTGATAGTGCGAAATCAGAGCTTGATATTTTCTTGGACGAGCCTGTATTGCCCAGATCAAATGATTTCGATATATTGGCATGGTGAAGGGCAAATGCAACAAAATATCCGACTTTGCAAAAAATTGCAAGAGATATTTTAGCCATCCCAGTATCTACAGTGGCGTCTGAGTCCGCATTCAGTACAAGTGGTAGATTTGTTAGTCCACATAGAAATAGGCTTCACCCAAAGACTTTGGAGGCTTTGATGTGTGCTCAAGATTGGTTATGGAGTGAAATTCATGGTACGAGAAATATAATTATTTATGTTCATATTTGTTATAATGTCTAATTTGTTTTTGCTAATTAGTTTTAATATTTTATTTCGTATTTAGAACATTCGTCGCATTCGTCGTACTCTGGATGTTGTATAAAGTTATGTGACACAGATATTGACGAAGAGGTAAATTGATTTTTTGTTTCATGAACTTGAATAATAAATATATTAGATATCTAGCAAATTAACAACAAAATACTTCTTTTACAGGAGGAATCAAGTATTCAAGCAGCTAGCACGGATATTCTAGAAGAAGATGAAATTTGATTATGTTGGATTTGGATTTGGATTGTTGTTTTTGAATTGTGATTCTTTGAAACTTGTTTAAATTTTGTTATTTTGATAACAATGTGTATTTTGTATTTTTGTAACGGCCAATTTACTTTACAAATGTTTTCCGGTCACAAACTCACAATAAGCATTAATGCCATTCACAAAAAAAAAAAAAAAAAATCGGGGCAGTAAACGGGGCATTGCCCCGACCCCACCCCACCCCACCCCACCCCACCCCACCCCACCCCAATCGGGTAATGGGGCAGGTATGGGGTTGATAAATCCCCGGCGCAGCGCGGCGCGGCAGGGGTGGGGAGGGTCGCCCCTGCCCCGACCTGCCCCGTTGCCATCCCTAATCGTAATCCTACCCAATGATTTGCCGAAAGTTAGGGTTTGGACGTTTTCATTGAATCTGAAATTGGTGATGAATTTGTGATGATTTATGAATAATTCTGATGACTTGTGATGATTAGGAGTATTGTTGGTTGATTTGTGATGACTTGCCTGAATTGTCATGCTTTGTATGAAGTCTAATTTTGTCTCCATCTCCATCTAACCCAATGATTTGTTTCGTTTATTGTATGAGGAAAGAGGGAGATAGGGTATATGATGATAATGTGAGTAGTAGATCAGGCCTGATAATTTGATGAACGGGCTGTGATGATCAATGTTGTTGACTTGTTGGAATTCGGCAACTACACAATCAGTCCTGTATCTTGGCTTGGCAGCCCGGATGGCATGAGCGATGGGGTAGCCCGTGCGTTCATGCAACCGGTGTTTTGCAGCCATGGCGGTGCTAATGAATGTAGACCGAGAACATGATCTGAGCCTCCAATGAATATGTCAATTTGTAAAATAATGTATAGCGTATGGAACTTAATGGTATTCTTGTGATATTGGTGTGACATTCGAATAACAGATAGGTAAGGATCGATGTCTTCTTCTAGTGGAAATGTTATCCAGGCACGACTTAGATGTAGATGTGGTGGGTATATGAAGATATATACATTGCACTCCGACAGGAACCCACACCGTCGATATTGGAGATGTCATAACGTGAAGATAAATGAATTTTAATTTGTATTTTTTGGATTGTTTAATTGAATTGTCTGGAATGATATTATGTTATTGCAAGATGGTGTCATGTGCGGAGCCTTTAGTTGGGACGACGAGGTTGAATCGAACTTTGGATCGCAGTTAGAAGGACGTGAACAAACACGTTCAGAATTTGATGAACTGAAGTGTAATGTGCAGAGCTTACTACAGAAAGTAGAGAAGCTAGAAAACAAAGTTCATGCAGGTCGGCATTTTAGAAATAGGGGTTACAATTGCGCAGATGTTGTAATTATTTCATGCATCGCCGTAATTGTGTTTTTTGTAATGAATTTGTTGGTGTAATGTTTATGATAATCGTTCATGCAACCGGTTATTGTTAACATAAGTTGTAAGACATGGATTTCATATTTACTAAGTTGTTGATGTGAATCGTTATGTGTACCACTATCAAGATGACAATATATTACTTAACATGATCATTCCACATACAGAAAATCATATAATAGCCAAAATGATTCATGTCATTAAATCAGTAACAATTCATTGTTCCAAATACACAATAATAGAAACATTGGCTAATAAAATACACACAATAGGATTGTTTGAATTACATTAGGTAAACAGATACAAAAGATTTGCTACAAACCAAATCTAAAATTCATTATATCACTAGTCGAACTAAAAGCATTCGATGTGAAAGTGGCGTCCTCTCTCCAACTATTTTGCAAGTCATCGTAGTCATGATGGTTCTCGGGTATGGTTGGTACATTTGATCTACAAAAATAACGATATTAGTATAAATATGTTAGTTTCATAAATAAATGGCAAAGCAAAAAATAATATGCACAGTTACCTATCATTAAATCTCGAGCAAGTTCTTTTGTCATGTCCATTTGCTCCACAAATTGAACATTGTCTACTCATTTTGGAGATTGCTTTCTCTTTTGAAGACTTCAATCGTTTTCCACACCCCTTTGCTCGAACTGCATTTGGATCTTGTATCTCTTGTTGGACCTCACGACTTTTAGAACTGGACTTGCTTTTACCGACATTTCCACCAATCAATTTGGTCGACTCTCAAATTCAACCTTTCAAACTCATCTAATAGAAACGTACTGCGGGCATCTGTTAAGGCCGCATTATCTATTAACACAGATGCCTTGTGTGATAACAACCCATGTCGGCCCATTAAAGATTGGATGAGTCATCCATGTTGGAAGGTGCATTTGTGTCGCAAACATTACCCATTTTGGCATTCTTTGTCCAACGTCGAAGTATATATTTTTCTGGAAGTAAAAAAACTTGTTTTTTCTTCAAAAAACATACCATGTGGCGACATGGATAACCTTCAAACTCGAAAGTTCGACAAATGCATGATACATAGTCATTTTCCGTAAAATATGTAAGCTCCCGTGGCCGATCAACATTTTTGCCAGATTCATATCTCTGCACACTGTAAGTTTTCCCACCGATGAAAGTTGATCTCTTCGAGCAAATGTATACATTACTCTTATCAACTTCTGTCTGAAACAACATGAACACCTTCTTCGTGTAGATTTCAACCATTTGGTGTTCCATCACAAGACTGGACATCAAGCGGGGTTGTTCATTTAGATCAACATGGTTAGCTACTAGTTCCTCGTGACGTTGATGAGTCAGTGCCCTATTAAACCTAGTAATGAATCCCATCAGCGAGTTCTTTCTATTCACATACTTCTTCATAAATGAGTGACCACTCTCAGATCATTGGCTGCTAGACATTCCAGCACTGAATATGTGCTTAACATATAATGGCACCCACTGACCCCGGATATCATACATCGATTGTAGCCATTCATTACAATGTAATCCTGTATTTACCATTGCATCATTCCAACGTTCCTCAAATTCAACTGGCATCTCTGAATTTTTGATAATGTTAACTAACCTATGATACTGCTCATTGTATACCATAGCGTTAATTTTCTCTGAAAACTTATTTAGAAGCCAGATACAAAACCTATGGAATGTCAACGGCATGACTATTGATATTGCCTTCGCAATTGTAGCGTCCTGATCAGTAATAATCAACGGGGGAGCATGATTGGAGATCGATTCCATAAACTTCGACAACAACCACGCAAATGACTCGGTCGTTTCGTCGCTCAAAAATCCACACCCAAACAGAATAGTTTGACCATGGTGATTTACACCTACAAAAGGGTCGAATATCATTGAGTACCTATTCGTGTTATATATTGTGTCGAATACCATGGCATCCGATAAGACCGTATAGATTCATCATCAGCCCAATAACAACCATTAAACTTATTTGCTTCGTCTATCTCGTAGTCGAAGTAGAAGTTCGGATTTTTCTCTTTCTCAAATGTGAAATACTCTATTAATGTTTCAGCGTCATGACCCATTTGCTCTTCTTGAAAGTTTCTTTCATGGTTCCTAATATCTCTCTCCACACACCCAATTGATGATGGACCACCAGAATCTATCTCTAGAAGCCTTAATTGCTGGCACGTTGGTATATTAGCATCAGCAAATTGTTGAGTAAGTGCTTTCTTTGTAGTCGATACCGTCGAGTGAAGTCTCAACAAATGAACTCGACTAGGAGTAGTAAAGGCATGATTGTGTTCCTCGATAAAGTTCTTAACTATCCACATGTGTCTTATTTGTTGCTTGACCACAGTTAATCTAGCACCACAACTAACTCGTGTTTGCCCACGCTTTCTTTCCCCAGCACGCGGCACAGAGTCTTTAATTTTCCTCTGATATTTATCTGCAGTCTTCCCCTCCTTCGAACATACAAACATTTTTCCAGCGGTTACCTTATTCTTTTTACTGTTCTCAATTTGTGTACTAAATCCAGCCTCCCGGACATAATTATTGTAGAAAATGTATGCTGCCTCATGTGATTGAAATCCTTGTCCAATTGCAGGGATACGATGAATTGAAACTTGAAAAATATATACATTGTCTGCACTTTGTGATTCCATTGCAGCTAATTCTGAAACAATAAACAAAACAAAAAACAATTATCGAGACAGCCAATTATTCTGAATCCCGTTGTAACCACTAGATATAATAAAACAATGATGATTTGCAATTTCTAAAAATACAGCTAAATCTTAATCTCATTGCATCTAATTTAGAAATAAACAATGAAAATACCATTATCAATACAAATTTATTGATTACAGTCACTTAATGTTAATCTCATTGCAGACAATTTTGAAACAATAAACAATGATGATTTTCAATTTTTGAATATACAGCCAACTCCCCATCCCATTGCATCTAATTTTGCAACAATCAACAATGATGAATTTCAATTTTTGTTAACATACAGTCACTTTTTCAAATTTATCCCCAAACTATCATTACCAGTGTTGCAAATGGTGGGTCACGGCGCAAATGGTGGGTCACGGCGGAGACAGCAATTTCAGTGCGCGATGTTCAAGGCGTGGGAGTTCAACGCGCAGATAGAGCACGCAGAGAGCTGTCCGGAAGGAAGTACAGTGATGTCCGTACATGGTGGAGAGGAATTAGGCGCGCGACACAGCGAGCTTGCGAGCGCGAAGAGAGAGTTCTGCGACAAGTGGCGACGGTGGTCAGCGGTGATGGCGTGGTCAGTGGCGATGGTGTTAAACGGCGATGGGGTGGGAACTTGGGGCACGATTTGGGGCCAAAATCTTGGAGAGAGAGAGAGAGAGAGAGAGAGAGAGTAATGGCTGAAATGGGTGGGTTGGGAGGGAAGATAGGGTGTTTGGTTGGGAAATTAATTTTTATCTAGTTGGCATTACTTGATCCCAGTCATCCAGCCAACTCAGCTATGGGAGTTATAATAAGTCTTCATGGTGGGAGTTATATCAAGCCTGGTCAACTATAATCTAAACAATGAAAAAACAATGAAAGTGGACGATAATTTGAGACAAATAAATAAAAAAATTAAGTATATCTTTGCGAGACAAAAAAGGTAATATATTTTTTTTACTTTTCAAAAAAATAACTGGTTTTTAGAGATTCAAAATTCTTTGGCCGCTTTGAAGCACTTTCCTATTTTTAAATTCACATTGACACAAATAAGTGAAAATCGCGTTTCCAGATTTTCTTAGAACATAGGTGCAAAGAATAATTGCAACGACCCGTACACACAATTGGTACGGCACGTACAATTCATGCTGTCAGACACATTGACTATTTTACCCTTTTGAAACATTTTTCTTTTGAATACGTAAAACACCATTCCGGATTAAGGTTTATTGATTTAGGGAATTGCACTTTTTTCCGTTAATTAATAGTTAATCTTCCTAATTTTTAGGGAAATTGGCGCAAATGGTCCCTAACGTATCATGTTAGTGCGCAAATGGTCCCTAACCTTTCATTTTTGGCGCAATGGTCCCTAACCTATCCATTTAGGTGCGGAAATGGTCCTTTTGGACGGATTCCGTTAAAAGTCTGTTAAGAAACCTTTCATTTTGGTGCGCAAATGGTCCCTATCAATGTTTTTGTCTTTATTAGTGGGGGTAAAATTGTCAAGTTATATCTTTCTTTCAATTGACGCAAATGGTCCCTAACCTTTACCTTTTTCTGGCGCAAATGGTCCTTAGCATATAATTATATTTTGGTGCACAATTAATTCTTATTTGATGAAAAAGACAAAAATATATTTACTTTTAATTAAAAAAATTTGCAATTGGATTCCTAACCTTTAAAAAAAGTAAAAATGAGTCCGATACTTTAATTTTTTTATTAAAAAAAATTAAAAGAAAAACTAACAAATTGACAATATACTAAATTATTTTGTATATTTTATAAACTATTATAAAATAACTAAAATTGAAATCATAATTATTAACGAGTGTGCTAATTAAAATTATTTTATTGTTATTAAGTAATTATATTATTTAAAATCAAACTTTAATTTTATCATCACAAAATAAAAAGAAAAATAAATTTGTCACAAATAAAATTTTTAATTATGCTAAACCCAACTCGATTTTATACGATCTCATATTTACTGGGTCAATTCAACCCACTTTTGAGCCACAAAGAAACTGGACCAGTCTTATTTTAAAATTTAATTTATTTTTGAATTAAAAAAAAAAAAAGTTTCACCCCACCCCACCACCACCCACCCCCACCCCCACACCCACACCCACACCCACACCCACAACCACAAAACCAGACCGGAAGGGAGGGGGTTTCTCCCCTCCCCGGTCGCCGTCGGCGACCGGGGAGGGGAGAAACCCCATCCCTTCCGGTCGCGAAACCAGGGGGGAGAAATCCCCCCTGGTTTCGCAGCGATTAGGGGGGAGAAATCCCCCCTAATCGCCGGTTTCGCGGCCAAACCAGGGGGGATTTCTCCCCCCTGGTTTCGCGACCGGAAGAGGGGATTTCTCCACTCCTCGGTCGCCGTCGACGGCGACCGGGGAGGGGAGAAATCCCCTCCCTCCGGTCTGGTTTTGTGGGGGTGGGGTGGGGTGGGGGTGGGGGTGGGGGTGGGGCGGGGTGAAACCTTTTATTTTTTTTTTTAAATTCAAAAATAAATTAAATTTTAAAATAAGAATGGTCCAGTTTCTTTGTGGCTCAAAAGTGGGTTGGATTGACCCAGTAAATATGAGATCGTATAAAATCGAGTTGGGTTGAGCATAATTAAAAATTTTATTTGTGACAAATTTATTTTTCTTTTTATTTTGTGATGATAAAATTAAAGTTTGATTTTAAATAATATAATTACTTAATAACAATAAAATAATTTTAATTAGCACACTCGTTAATAATTATGATTTCAATTTTAGTTATTTTATAATAGTTTATAAAATATACAAAATAATTTAGTATATTGTCAATTTGTTAGTTTTTCTTTTAATTTTTTTTAATAAAAAAATTAAAGTATCGGACTCATTTTTACTTTTTTTAAAGGTTAGGAATCCAATTGCAAATTTTTTTTAATTAAAAGTAAATATATTTTTGTCTTTTTCATCAAATAAGAATTAATTGTGCACCAAAATATAATTATATGTTAGGGACCATTTGCGCCAGAAAAAGGTAAAGGTTAGGGACCATTTGCGTCAATTGAAAGAAAGATATAACTTGACAATTTTACCCCCACTAATAAAGACAAAAACATTGATAGGGACCATTTGCGCACCAAAATGAAAGGTTTCTTAACAGACTTTTAACGGAATCCGTCCAAAAGGACCATTTCCGCACCTAAATGGATAGGTTAGGGACCATTGCGCCAAAAATGAAAGGTTAGAGACCATTTGCGCACTAACATGATACGTTAGGGACCATTTGCGCCAATTTCCCTAATTTTTATTTAACTACATCTAAACATAGAATTGAGAGGATGTAAATCTTTAATTCCATCTTTGCTAACTTACATGTAAATAAAATTCAAATTTACTATGTGAAAATTGAAATTTTCCATCCATTAATTATTAATTACCAAGTTTGCTAATCCCATCACGTTTAGCTCTAGCATTTCTAAAATCACCAACGTCAATTTCATCGTTCTGAAAGATAATTTCTCACTTCTTTTTTAATCATCTCTTGCATCACGGTAAGCAATTCAGACCCAAACGACAACGTTTCACTCTTTTTATCCTTTTCCGTCAACACCTGCGTCTCAAATTCATTTCTAGACCCTGGTAGAGACAGAGTCAACGTGGTCAATGGATCATCTGCATTATCAACATCCTTCACAGCCGGTGATGATTCTATTGGCTGAGCGAAAACTGCATTTCCCATCACTGGAAAGTAAAAATTTGGATTCGTATTCGCGAGAATATGATCAATCGAATCGCTGATTTCAGAACTAGATGGACTCAGACTCTCAGGACTTACTGTAAAGCCATTCACAGCCGTAACATCGACACTGTTCGGTCTCCTCAAAATCTGCACGGGTCGTTGGTCTCCATCTACCGCCACCGCGGCGCATTTCCGTTTCAGCGTCGAGTTCCAATGGTTTTTGATCGAGTTATCGGTGCGACCATTGAGGAGCTTCGCTATTGTCGCCCACTTATTCCCGAACTCTGTCTGCGCCTTGAGAATGATTTCATCCTCCTCCGGCGTGAATGGCCGGTGCTCCACCTCAGGCGACAGCTGATTGCACCACCGCAACCGGCAAGACTTCCCGGATCTACCGGGAATCGAACGGCTTATTAACGACCAGTTTCTCGCCCCGTGCCGCTGCACGAGCTTCTGCAACAGTTCATCCTCCTCCACACTCCACGGTCCTTTGATCCTATTGTAACCTTCAATCGCCGCCATTAATACATGTAAAACCAATATTTTGATAATCTCTAGATCAAAAAATACAAATATTCAAAAAGTAAACAGATACAGATTTTGTATGTATCGGTGGTGCGGTGGTGGGGTTTGCAAGGAGACGGAGAGGGTGCAGGGGTATATAAAGGAGGGGATTATGGTACCGAAACAACTGGTTAAAGTGCAGGGGAGGAGCGTTACAAATTACGGGTTATAAAAGGTGGCGGTTGAGGGCGTTTTGGGAAACACGCTTAAGTAAAGAAGTGATGAAAATCGCGAGAAAATCGCGTTCCAGTTGGGGCGTTATTTGACTCGTACCGTTATGGAAGTCGCCAGGAGCGATTTGTGTCGAGTAATTTTCATTTGAAAAATATAATTTTAAAATTTATCCTCGAAAAGATAATTATTTGTAGTTCAAATGTTTGAATTCAAATTCAGAAAATCATTTAATTGCATATTTTCTGTCAATGCATAATTAGAAACTATTTGAAATCAATTTAATTTTAGTTTAAATTTCGATTTTAATACTCTAAATTATTAACGAATATCTTTGAATTGCCCTTGAAAATTAAGAATGCATAAACGTACCATCTATTAATAACTAAATTGAACAAATATAGAAATTCGCAAGCAACTGTATTCATTGATTTAATCTAGTAAACGCTTCAATTTGATTAACTTCCTTGCATTTTTACTTTGATCAATTCACAAACAAAAGTTGATTCAAAAAAATCATATGTGGATGATGGTACGACTAACGTGTCATGCTTTTTAATTAAAAATTTCAATTGGCATGCCACGTAGCTAAATTGCACTTTTAACAAATAAATAAAATAGAAAAATAAAAGAAAAATTCATCCCTATCAAGACAAGACATTTATATGATAAGGAAGCTAGAAGAAATATATATATTCAATGTGCATTACTAAGATGTCTGTTTTCGTTTGATTTTACTAAAAGTCATATTTTCTTTTATAAATTTTGATAAAAATTTATAAAATGTGTTGGTGAAAAATTGTGGATCTTATAAAATACACGATTAAAATTAATTATCGACTTTAACTTTTTACCAAATTTTTTGAATAAATCAAACAAAACTTTAGCTGATGTTTTATACTTAAATACAATGTCATGGTAACATTGATTAACGTCTCTTAAATAATTTAAAATTGATCTCGTTAATATTGGTATAACATTTTGTCTCCCAACTATTCTCAAAGAAATCAGGCATCGAGTATCTGTACTAAGGAAAATTGTCCCATTCAACATAATTTTCATAAATCACTCCATACAAATATCTCATGATTAATATGATGATACGTTTCAATCTATATTTCCATTACCAAATAACCTCTATATCTTCATCTTTTTCTTAGTTATGCAATTCGTGTTACCTTTTTATTTTTAAGACACATATAATAAGAAAGCATCAATCAATACAAATTGAGGCGTTCGAGGCTTCGAGCACTAATGTCAAACTCAATGTGATCGAACCACATAACAACAACAAAAACGTAAAAAACGTACAAGTTATCAAATGTTAGACTCGCCTAGCAAATTGGAACAATAAGTTAATATTTTTATTGTCATCTAGTCTTTTATTATATTTTCTTAAATTGTTCACATCAATTCATCCAATGTGCAAGTGCCATATTGGATGTGGGCAACATAACAATTACCCACTGAAAATCACTTCTCTTCGAAGAAATTGATATGTCAACATTTTAGTTTAATTTCAACAATAGTCGTTGAAATTTATTAAAAATTTAAAATAGTTATTGAAGTAATTTTGTACAATGAAACAAAAATGTATCACCTTACAAAATTCACCCAAATGACTGCTTGTTGAAATTGAACGAATATAGAAAAAATGTGCTTAACAATTACATTTTTATTACAATAATACGACTTTTTCTAACGTGGCGTACTATTTAACGATGTTTGTATTCACGGTGAAATTTAATAGGGCACATAGAATTTTATGTTTACATTTTCAATCGATTGTACCATTGGTATAATTGTTAGAACTATTAATATAAAAAAAATTATTACAATAATTATTTTAAAATTTTTAATAAACTTAGTAATCATTATTATAATGTTATTAAAATTAATACGTATTAAATAATTTATTGTCGCTGTTCGAATATTCTAAAAAATAAGGATAAGCACGAAGATGAATGGTTTGACCGCGCCAGGCTGGAGAGCATTTGAATTAGGAAGTTGAGAGAATTGGTTTATGTGAGTAAGGCACGGAAGTGGTGACGTGGACAACACGACAATTTATAGTTGCAGGAAAGGACAAGTTATTATTACTGACATCTAAGCAGCTGGCCAACTTAATATGAGAGCCTGGTTAAAAATGACACATTATTTAACGGACTTATGTTCCACCGGCAGTTGCCCGTCACCACCAATTTAACCGTTTTAGTACAGGGTATTTTTGTAAGTGTTTATACGTACTGAACTTACTAATTTTTTGCTCAAAATAAATAAGTTGTAAACCTACAAAATAATTGTGACTTTTACTGAATTTACTTTAAAAAAATAAAAATTAATAAACATGACCAAACAAGCATTATTTAAATCCCAAACTGGAACCATAGTATTTTATTTTTGTAATAAGTGTCATACTTTTGTAAAATATTAATATACGTGTCATACTGTCGTCATCACCATTAACGTCCATGACCGCAGACAACCTCTACCACCATATCAACACCACATAGATCTAAAATTCCAGAACTCCATTTATGGTCGACCCCATGCATATCTAAGATCTGAATCAAAAATATTTTTTTCCATCCATCAATTGATCAGAATTCAATTTATCAAAATTAAACATCACTGTTGACAAATTTCTCAGCACTTGGAAAAGTTTTTCAATTGCCTTTAAAAAAATAAAGAAAAGAAAAGTTTATTGGAGGTTTAGGTTTAGGTTTAGTAAATGTCGCAGTTAATTCTTTCATTCAATTGTTGGAAAATAGAAATAAGATTGAGTGTGGGGGAAATAGATGAATAGGATTGTAGCTAAGGTTTAGAGTTGTAGTATCTTATAATGAGAAAAAGTCATGTATATATAATGAAATAAGGTGTGTGGAATGAGATGGGTCATTGAACCAAATCCAATTTTATGAGAAGATTGGATAGGGCCTTTAATTAACATGATCTGATTCGACTTAGTTCAATTGACACCTCTAATGTCTAATCAAGAATAGATAGTCAAAATCCACCCGACAATGTAAGGCTCGTTTCACCACACGTATGCCTTATGAAATATAAGTGTAACAATCGAAAATAGATAGTCAAAACCCACCCAACAATGCTAATTGCGTCATTAGTTGTGTGCAATCTTAAAATTTTCTTTAGCAGCCGGCTAAAAATACCTTTCCATCCATTAAAAAAAAGGGAAAAAAATATTAATGGGTTGTAAAAAGGCTGTGCAAATTTCACGTAAATTTAATTTATGGCTGTTCCATCAACCTCCTTTTATGGGTAGCCCTATTCATCAACGGTCATGGGTACGGACAAAGGGAATTTGGAAACATCAGTGAAAGTGTGAAACCTTCTCTTCTTTCCTCACGTTCCGTGTTAATTTCAAATTTTTCTATAATAGCATTAATCTGAATATTGACCGTTGGAAGCTGGCTTTGACTGGAAAATAGACATTACCAGTTAATGCGCGCCGTGTTTGTTTGGCTCGGTATAAAAATTCACTTATAATCAAATTTACCCCTTTTCTTGAGCTGTACTTGTTTTCAAAATGTACCACGTTTAGGAGGTTGTATTTAATTAAGGGGGTGTTCTTAACTCAAATTTTAATAAATTTTTTAATATTTATAAATTTTTATAAATTTCATGGATTTTAATAGAATTTGACATATTTGATAAGATTTTAATAGATTTCTATATCATAGATTTTAATAGATTCTCATGGATTTCATTGAATTTGTGGTCTTTTTATTAAAAATTATATTTTCATCTCCTCAATTGTGTCAACTGTAAATTTTGAAAAAATTTTAAAATTTCATCATAACATTTCAAGTCTTTTTTTTTTTAAACCAAATTATGTCTTAACGAAAAACTTGCTCTAAAATTAATGTTGACAAGTAAACTCACCATAAAAGCACAATTTATTTTTTTATTTTTAAAAAATAGACTAATAACAAAAAAAAAAAAAGACAACTAATTCATGATATATTGATACATATAATTTATATTTTAAATATTAAAAATGAGTATCGAAACGTTTTAACTTTTAAATAATTCTAAATTATAGAGGTTAATAGAGTTTGTATTTGTGATTTTTTTTAACCATAACCACTCATTGTGCATAAACGGATTATTTTTTTTAAAAAAAACTAAGAAAATAGTATAATGTCTGACTAGATCACTAAAAAAAATAACATTGTGATTAAAAAATAAAATTCATAACATTATCGTACGTTAAAAGAAATTCCTAACTTTATCATTTTAAACAAAAAATTCATGAAGTTGGAAATATGGGCATCGTTTTGAGAAAAACGGAATAAAGACGTAAATAATTATAAATTAGTATAAAAGAGTTTCAGTAAAATTTTATATGAAAGGTGAGAGGTTTGTGAGAGAAAGAAAGAAAAAAAAAATCAATTGATATAAAATAGTTTCAGCAAAATCGTATGTGAAAAGTGAGATGTTAGAGAGAGAGAGAGAGAGAGAGAGAGAGAGACATCAATTGAAATTTTGAGGTTTGGAATAAGAATTGTTAGAATTTTTAGTAGTTATAATTATAGTTCCAAATCTATTGAAATCTGTCAAAATCCATTAATTAATGAAATCTTTAGAAATTCACTAGTTATTGAGGACACCTAGATTTCTAAATAATCTATTTAAATCCGAGTTGGAGACACTTAAATTTCAATTAATTCTATTAAAATTTAAGTTGAGCACACCTAATTTTATGTGAATTTTTCAAATTCATTCAAATCTGAGTTGATGACACCCCCCTAAGATTTGAAAGGACTTTTATAGAGTTTAAAAGTCTAGGTGTATTCAATTTAAACTTTTTTAAATTTCATAAAAGTCTTGGGGTATTCAATATAGATTTTTAAAGACTTTTAAAATCATGCGATATTCAATTCAGACTTTTTAAAATCCTACGAAATTAAGAAGTATTCAAAATGTCTGTGACTTTTAATGACTTTATAGATAATTTTATATGTACTAACTTTAAAGCACAATGTATAAATAAAAGATATTACAATTTCTCTCTCATTCACCATAAGATTTTGAAAGACTTTAGAAAAATCATATTGCATTCCCTTATTTTTATATATGCAATATTTTTCTTTTCTTTTTTTTCAACAAACAGTAGAGTCAAGATTAATATTCTTCTCTTTCTTCAATGTAATTTTTTTCTTCAATATTACCATAACCATTTTTTTTCTATTTTTTTTATTTTTTTCTATTTTTCATTAAAAAAAAATAACTTTATAATTAAATTCTTATATAATTGTTGATTACAGTTTATTAATGAATTTCATCAAGTTAAAAACTATTTTTTATTACTGCATTTTATTTTAATTCTTGTTTTTTCTATTTATCTTGATGAGCACGGGTGTATTTTTTTTCTTCGTCTAAATTGGTAATCTAGTTATTTCTTTATGCAATTGTGGTGACTAATAACATGTTACCTATAGATTATTAAATATAATAAGCAAAATAATGAATTGGATAAATTTTTTTGTTGGAAAATATTTTAAAATGAGTCGCATGTCATAATTTTTTGAATTTATCCACAATCCATTTGAAAGTTTATAGTTTTAATTAAAAGAAAAAAATAGAGTAAGTTATATCATTAACTTTTGACGTAGTTTACTTGTAGCAATTAAATACAACATTAATTTTTATAAATATATTAATATTAATATAATTAAATAAATTATTATTAAAAATTTCTCTTGCGACAATTTTTTAATTGTGGGATATTAAATTTTTATATTGAAAATTTTTAACTGAAAACACAAAGTATATAAAAATTCATAAAAGTCTGTGAAAATCTAAAAAAATCTTTCAAAATGAAATATATAAAAATCCATAAAAGTATGTAGGAATCTATTCAAATCTATAAAAGTCAATAAAAATTAATGAAATCTATCAAAATAAGTCACTTGAAAATTGTCAATCAAAGTCTTTAAAAATCTAGATTAAATACACCCCCTTTAATATATATATATATAACACTTTTTGTCTTCAGCTTTTACTGTTTGTTAATAATTTACTTTTAATTTTTTTTAGCACCAAACATCTCCAATATTTCATTTAATTGTAAATTACGTCCCTATTGATAGATAATGACAGATTTTCCTATGGATAACAATAGGCCGAGCCGGCTCGGTTCTTGCCAAGACGGGCCCAACTCAGCCCATCCAAAAAAGAGTCCGGTCCAACCTGTGGCTTTTGGGCCACACAGGCCATATGTGAAATTAAAATTTTTTTTTTTAGTTTAAAAGGTTAAAAAAAGAAATAAGTTATGATAAAATTAACATTTTTCTAGTGAAGAATATGAAAAGTTTAGGAGGTATTTATTGGGAAAAAAAATTAAAGGACCAAATTAAATGGGCCGACCTGTTAGATTTCAAGGCCCGAACCATATGGACTAGGCTTTCACGGGCTCAAAGGAGGTCCGACTCTTTTGCCATTCTTAGATTGTTCCTATTACCCTTTTGCCATTCTTAGATTGTTCCTATTCTTTAAATAAAAAAGCTAAAAACAACAAAAAATAAGAAAAAATTGTAAAAAAAAAATTCCATAACTTTTCAAAAAATACAAAGTATCTTATTCTTCACCTACCTTACACCCACTCGTCTTATTCCACCACAATCATCACCTCCACACCAGTGACACCACCACCACCTCCAAAATGGCAACAAAGACGGCAATGTACTAACATCATCAAGTAGAAAATAGCAGTGGAGTTAATGGAAAAATGGAGAAGGTAAACAATGGACGATCAAGATTGAATCTTAGATGGGTGGATCTTTTGCTGGACCTATATCAGAATAACATTGTGGCCGTCTGATAGACTGGTCTCCTGACGTGGGCAAATGTTCAGGTATTAAGGCAGTTGTTCATCATATCAATAGCTATATTGCTTGTTGCTCTCAAATATACACTTGTTGCTGCTCTTCTCATCGTTATTCTAATTATTCTTCTCTAATTATAACTAGTACATCACCCACGCGATGCACGAAATTGACTGTTTTCAATTTAATTACTTAAATCGAGAAATAATATTTGTTACAATATTTGTATATAAACAATAATTTTAGTAATTAAATTGCACATAATAAGCATATTGTTGATTACAATATATATGTAACTAAGAAACGACAACAATACTATTTTAAATTTTGTGGTTCGTATAGATAGACCCTTAGTCTTCGAGGTATCTTTGGCAACAACATCACAAATAATGTCTTTTTGCGTATATGTTAGTTGTATTTAGTAAATTATTCAACAATTTTGATAACAAAATGTAATAACAATAAGAATTTATAAGAAACATTGTGTGCGTTAAAAAAAATATGTATATTATCAAGTATTAACGAACAATTTAGTGTAATCGAGATTTGTCGAAGATAGAATGTCATTGAAAGCCTTTAATTGAAAAACGTGGGTGGGGAACATATTTTCGTTTATCTCATAGATGTGGGTCTTGGTCAAGAAGTTGATCTTGTACTTATGACGGGTAGTTTTGTACTTTAAGTTATTGACCCTAACAATAAAATGTCGTATCACATAAAAAGTCCATTCCCGAAGCAAATGCGTAAAGGTATGTATCAACGACTTCTTTATGGACGCGTGAATATGTTCATCCTATAAACAACACATAAATACAATGACAACAATTTTAAAAAAAAAAACAGAATTGTATTAATTTTCATTAAAACTCAAAATGATTCACTACGTCTTCAATTACTCCCCTCAACAAATCATCTCCTCCAAAATTTGCTGAGCTTCAATCTATCTTTCTGATTTGATCATCTTCCTCAACCAATCATTTCTAAAATCTACTAACCTTGTCAATCTATCTTTCTTAATCGATCATTTTTCTCTAATGATTATCTCTACAATCTGTTCACCATATCAATCTATCATCATAATAGAGTTACGGATTCACTGCCTCCAATATTTGTCTTTGATCTTTTTTTTTGAAAAATTGGCGCAAATAGTCCCTAACGTATGACATTAGTGAGCAAATATGGTCCCTAACTTACGCAATTGGTCATATTTTATCATTTAGGTGCGCAAATGGTTCTTCTCATTTTTTTGTCTTTATTAGTGGAGATAAAATTGTTAAATTACATTTTTTTTTCTTTCTTTCAATTGGAGCAAATGGTCCCTAGCCTTTACCTTTGTTTTTTTGGCACTATTGGTCCTTAACCTATATGTTTTGGTGCGCAATTGGTAATTGGTCATTATTTGATGAAAAAAACAAAAATATCTTTAGTTTTAATTAAAAAAATTTGCAATTGGATTCTTAACATTTGCAAAAAATAAAAATGGGTCTGATACTTTAATTTTTTTAATTAAAAATTAAAAGAAACTATCTTCTCAATTCATTTATCTATATCTCAGTGAAAATCCCAGCAAGCCATTGCCATTCATATAGAATTTCTTGATATACTGAATGTAAAAATCATATGCATAAACAAGAACACACACTAAAACCCCAAATCATGCACTTTTCATCTTAACAATGAATACTGAGCCTAAGAATTCAGATACTAATTTGATTCAAAAAACCCACAAAAACCCAGAAAATTCTGTAGAAACTGCCACCAAGAAGATTAAGAGAATCCGAGAGAGTGCTACCAATGTTAAACACCCAGTTCACAGGGGTGTTCGAATGCAAAACTGGGACAAATAGGTGTCTGAAATTCGGAGGCCTCGCAAGAAATCACACATATGGCTTGGAACTTTCTCATGATGTAGCAGCATTAAGCATCAAAGGCAGCTTCGCCATACTGAATTTTCTAGAAATTGCCGCTGCCCCTGCCGCGACCGGTTTCGCTTCATCCACGAAATGTTCAGGCGACGACGGCTAAATGAGCTGCAATGCAGAAGTTTGATTTGATAGAATCGCCTTCATCATCATCATCTTCTTCTTCTTCACTATCATCTCTTATTTCTACTATAGGCCTCTCAACAAATTTCAAAGAATTGAGTTAGATTGTTGAATTGCCAAGTCTTGGATCCTCTTTAGATTCGCTGTAACTGATGAATGATTTTGTTTATATTGAGAACAGCTGGTTCGACTTAGATTCTCCTCTGCCACAGTGGTTGTACGGCGGAGATGATGGTGGTGGTGGTGGTGTTGATGTTGAAAATTTGAGCTGCTTTGAATCTTTGTTGTGGAATTATTAGTGTGTTTATGTACGTGAAATTTTAGTTATTTTATAATAGTTCATAAAATATACAAAATAATTTAGTATATTATCAATTTGTTAGTTTATTTTAATTTTTAATAAAAAAATTAAAGTATCAAACTTATTTTCACTTTTTGCAAAAGTTAAAAATCCAATTGCAAATTTTTTTAATTAAAACTAAGAATATTTTTATTTTTTTTAATCAAATAAGAACCAATTGCACACAAAAACATATAAGTTAGGGACCAATTGGGCCAAAAAACAAAGGTAAAGGTTATGGATCATTTGCGCCAATTGAAAGAAAGAAAGAAAAATGTAATTTAACAATTTTACCTCCACTAATAAAGAAAAAAAAATGAGAGGGACCATTTGCGCACCTAAATGATAGGGTTTTAACGGATTTTAACGTAATTCGTAAAAAAGAACTAATTGTGCACCTAAATGGACAAGTTAGGAATCATTCTGCCAAATATTAAAGGTTAGGGACTATTTGCGCACTAATGTCATACACTAGGGACTATTTGCGCCAATTTACGTTTTTTTGCTACATTAAAGCTTGGTTTGGTATTGCTGTACTTTTAAGAGAATCAGCTTCTACTATGCTGTAGAAAGAATCAGATGTAGGAAAAATCAGATAAGTGTTTGATAATCTTGTTTTAAAATTGTTGTATGTTTCAAAAGCAGTATTTGAGCGTTTGGTAAACAAAATTGATTTATTGATGTAATGATATTAAATTACTAAAAAGGACATTGATTATAATAATGTTATTTTGTATTATTATTATTATTATTATTATTATGACGAGTTGTAAATTTTTTTTTTCTTTTACAATAACATGTAATATTGTCAAATATTTTTTAAGAAAACAATACATTCACTATTGTTATTTTAAAATAAAAATAATAAACACTTAATAAATTTCAAATGTTATAAAAATTATAAAATAAAAGCATAGTTATATAGTGCAAAAATTAATTAAATTTATATTATTTTTTATGCATAACTTGTATCAATTCGATTTCTCAATTCCTCAATTTTTCATATAATAGAAAAAACCAAATAATCGTACCTTATTCGGTAATATTGATTCGTGAAGGTTGAAGAAGAAAGAGGAGGATGAGGCATATGGAGATAACGTGAAATCATCTAGATAAATTACCTAGGATATTAAAAGAATTAGTTTAATTAATTATGGGTAAAATTGGTATTTTAATAATATATAAGTATAAAAATTAAAAGTAGAATCTAAAAAATTGTTTTTTTGCTGCTTCTTAAAATTTGATGTCAGGTGAGTCCGATTATTCTATAATCACTTTTAAAATATTTTCCGAACACTTAAATCAACTTATAATTGTTTGAAAATCAGAAAAAGTTTGACTCTAAAGTTAATCCCATCCTAACTTAACAATGTTTCTATAGGGCATGTAATACTCAATTATGGGTGGAGCAGTTTGGTGATGTAATATCCATGGAGGAAGGCTCTCTTGGGGCCAGGAGTATAAAGGGTGCACGAACCCTGGTCAATTTGGGTATATACTGCGATTTACTTCCATCCATCACTGAGGGGCTGGGAATAGATGATCTAGGACATAGTCGGATACTTGGATATTAAAAAAAAAAAAAAATGTTGCCCGAATTCGGGCACTGCCCGACCCTCACAGCGGGTGGGGGCAGGACATAAGTCCTCTGTTTCTATAATTGCGAATTACTATTTTGTACCCTTCAACTTCCCCTTTCTTCCCGTCTCCTTCCTTCTGAAAATCCCCGTCCAATTATCTGAAAATCCCTAATTCTCATGAGAGAATCTCGCAGGATCTCTGTCCATCTCGCCCTCGGCGGAGGCGCAGGTAAAATACATACACAGGTTATACATATTTTTGCGTGTACATTTTTCCCAAACATATTTTATAATGTAAAAGATCATGCACAAACCCAATCGCATATGCATGTGTATTTTGAATCCGAGTCCAATATTGATCTAAGAGCATAATCTCTTGTGTGGTTTTTATCAATTCAAGTTCCTTTGACGATTTATTGCGAGTAATGTTTCTGACCATGTTTATGTTTTCATTTGGATGCAGTTGCTGATGTTTTATTGTGGAAGAAATGGTGTGGGAGTGTTTCTCTGCTCGTGGGTTCAACAGCCCTATGGTTCCTATTTGAAAGAGCTGGCTATAATCTCTTATCGTTTATATCAAATGTCCTACTGTTACTCGTTGCGATCTTGTTCTTCTGGGCTAAATCTGCATCACTTCTCAATAGGTACACGTACATACCTAAATACTCACACGTAAATACTGATTTGCGTATTAGTGTATATTTACTGCTTTCTGAATACTTCTTTGGTTTATATTTCTACTATTTTTAGACTAACTTTATTTGGCTAAGTATTTCAATATTATGATTGGCCAAATCACTTGATGAGTTATTAATTTATACCCAAAAGAACGTGTTTTGTGTCTTTCCTTGCCTCCTTGGCTCTTACTTTGGATTTTTGAGAGAGTGTCATTAGACGGTTTTGATCGATGTGTTGTAATTCGTGGTTATCCGATGTGTTTTAAGCACTTAATGAATGAATTGTCATTTGTGTGAGTTAAGACCTCTGCCGCCTCTCCCTAATCTGGAGGTTTCTGAAGAAATTGTTATCAAGGCTGCCGACGAGATGCGAGTCTGGGTAAATTATGCACTGTCAATTGCGCGTGACATTTCAATCGGGGGAAACTTGAGACTCTTCATTCAGGTGCGGTACATGTAATCTTTTTGTCCTGAATTATGTTTTGGTTTGTCAATCTTCATTGTGCATACAAATGATTTTGGTGTATTTTCCATTCTACGTGGGTTTTGCATTATAGGTTGCTTTGGGTTCTTGGATTGTTTCCTGCATTGGCAGTTTCTTCAACTTCCTTACCCTGCTCTACATTGGTGAGTCTCTTCTGCATTCTCTGGATGATCTACGCATCATTTTTATTAGTAATGTGGTTCTTTCCATCATCGTTATCTCAGGTATTCTTCTTAGTTTATCACTTCCTGTATTGTACGACAAGTACCAAAATCAAATTGATGACCAGCTGACTGTAGCACATAACATCATTCAGACACAATACCGTAAAATTGATGATAGGGTATTGAGAAAGATTTCAATGTCTTCAGACAAGGACAAGAAGATTCAGTAGACTAACTGTAACCCCTCTCTCTCTCTCTCTCTCTCTCTCTCTCTCTCTCTCTCTCTCTCTCTCTCTCTCTCTCTCTCTCTCTCTCTCTCTCTATGTGCGTGTGCGTGTGCGTGTGCGTGTGCGTGCTTGGGTTTTAGATGATTGATTCGTGGAGCAAGTGCATGAATTCTCCTCACACTTTTATCAACCACGATGGAGAGTGTGGGAATGTTGGTATTTGATAATTCAAGGTATGAGAACACCCTTAGATCATAATAATGAAATAATATATAAATATATAGTTTTCTGATCAGATATACCAAGAAGCATGCAGATTAAGCATTAATGTCATAACAGGAGCGCAGATTGGTATATATGATTAAAAGCTGACATAACATTTTTGGTGCTTCAATGGTTAACGTGTGAGGACAAGGCATTGTGTTGAACTTCTTGGGCGGCCTAGCGATTGTTGTGCTGTACAGCTGAGTTGAGGTCTTGATTCTCTGTGCGTTGCACTTCATCGTTTGATGCATTATGGCGTGTTACAATTGAGCCATTGTTTGGTTTAGCTTAAAAAGTTGATGTCAAACTCAACAATTAATTTTAATCACACATTTCACGGGATCCACAATTTTTATCAACTTTTCAATTACGCATTTCATTAACTTTTATCAAAATTTGCTAAATCTTTGTCAAACAAGCCTGAATGTTAAATGAAATTGTCAACAGTACACAAAGTTGAAATTTCTCTAAACAAATTCACGAATTATGTGAGTATTGGCCTTAATCAGCTGGGGTGTTCTTTGGAGCACACGTGCCGCCCTCATGCATAAATCCTGGCACCTTGTGTGTGTGCGCATACATGCGCATCACATTGTGGTGAGTTTGCCATTGCTGCACACTGCACGGTGATATGCTCATGCGCTGGACAAAGTTCTGTAGTGCTTTTGATGTAAATATTTGTGCATCATTGTTCTTGGCAAAACATATTGTGAAGTGATTGCATACTTAATGTGGTTCCATCTCTTGGGAATGTAATTTCATGTCTAAGAAAAAAGAATTCATGCAACAATATCTGACAATTGTTATCTGCAGCTTTGATAAATTTTAGGTGAAATTTGCTAATGCGACCAGATTGCTAATATAACTTGCCGCTTCAAGTCTCCTTGTTAACCACGTTCCTGGATGCCTGAAATAATCACTCTTTGAGACAATATGATGGAAACATTTAAAATAAATTTCTAGTTTCAATCCTTTGCTGGATAAGGTATATAGAATATTTTGCTGAAATCCTGCAAATGTTTCAAGCTTGTTAGTTTAAGTAACAATAGATTCTGTAAGTTTTATTTCTACTTCAAATTTCCTGTTCATGTAATAGGGCCATTTTAAGTAACTTAAAAAATAATCTCAGCACTAGAAAAGTTGTATGGTTCCTTGTCTATGTTTCTCGACATCTCGGAATCCTGGATAAGTATGGAGGTAGAACCTAGTTTCTATGAGGTGAATGAGTCTCTGGGTTTTGGCCATGTGAACCTAGACAATTGATCTAAAGTTTTCTTGGGCATGCAAAGGAGGGAGACGACAAGGTTGGGAGGCAAGACGGCTCAAAAGTTTGGTGTTAAATTTCTTATTGTACCTTGAATTTTCCGATGACAATGTTAATCTTTCTTGGACAAAATAGTATGAAACAAGAATGGGAGAAGGACGCAATTACTTTCAAAGGAATTGCAATGTGCAATTTTCTCGCAATGTTTTTTACCTAGTGCAATTTTGTCGTGACTTTTTTATTTCTTCACCGCCAAAGTCACCTTTTTTCAGCTCTTTCTTTATAAAAATACAGTCTCTCTCCTGGCTTGAACATTCTAATTTTCAAATTGTTTCATTTTCATTTTATGCTTATAGTTTTAATGTAATGCCTTGCTACATAGAATGTTGGATAAATTTGGCATTGCAAGACTGGGAGAGTGGGAGTTATGAAAGACGTAATGGAAAGCAACGAGAGGTGCCGTCTCCTGATAAACAATTGGAAGAATTAGTGAATCTGAGATTTTGGTTCATTGGTTTCATTCGTGATGTGTCCATTTGATGAACTGCATTCTCATCTGTCAATCTTCTAATGTCAAATATTATTTGCAGGTTGGTTAACATCTACGTTGCATGACATGAGTGTTCAGGACTATAAGGGCATCATTGACAGCCAGTTACTTTGGAAATCCCTAACCTTACGTTTCATTTTCGTGGCACATTTTGTTAGTTTTCGTAATTTATAGTCCATGTGGCCCTATGTAGTTTTTACACTTCTCCAACTGGACGTAAAATTAATCCTCTTGGCGATAATAGTTTTTGTTAGGAACGTGAAAGTTGATTTGATTGGGGATGAGTATTGTTCTTTTTGGAAGCATCTATTTGTGAATGTCTCAAGTCTATATGGATGATTGAAGTTGGTTTTATATTTGTGTACGAGTTTTAGTTTTAGCTTTAGCTTGGTGAGACAACTGAGATGCTTAATCGAATTTGTAACCGACTAGTGTTGCTAAAGAAAGTTCTTTGACCTCTTTGTAATGTTGGGGTCACCAATTTTCTTCTTAAGTTGATACGCTCTTCATATACCAGAATAATTTGAAGCAAACTATATAAATACAGCTGCGTATGTATGGATTTATAATTGATGAACAGAAGGAAATGAAATTTGTATTTAGATTGATGAACAAAAAGGAATTTGTATTTACAATTATTTTGCAATTTTTCACAATACCCTCCTCCGTCTCCTCTCAACAAACTAACTAATGAGCTGGTAAAGGGAATTAATCGACTGTAAATGCGCTCACGGCATCAAAGGTAGTGCTCCAATTTTCCTTCCTCAATTAGCATATATGCATTCTGATTTTTGTATTTTAAATGAAAAGCATATTATCTAGAAATCACATTGGATTTAAAGAATAAATCAAGCAATGGAGATAACCCAGATATTATCAACTCTTCCATTGAGTACCTGTTTGGTAGAGATTATAAATTAGTTTATTTGACCAAAATAGTTTATTTGACTAAGAATGGTAAAAAATGAAGGCTACTAAAACAAATTTTTTTGTCAAATAAACTGTTTTGGTCAAATAAACTAATTTATAAACTCTACCAAACGAGCTCTGAGATTGTCTTATTTTGCCATATATTTCCATAGAGGTTTAGATGTAAAAAGAAAATACTTCATTGAAAGAGTTGTTTTCTTTTTATATATATTATAAAGAAGGGGATGATAAATTAAAATAGCCACCACTATATGTTGTTTAATAGTCGTGTAATTATATCGGGTTTTAATTGGGAAAAATTGGTAGGTGTCGGTCTTTAACTTGACATTTTTTTAGAAATGGGTTAGGTTCTGGATATTCTGAAAAAATCAGGCACATTTTAAATATAACATTTTTTTTTTTTAAAAAAAAAAAGTGGAAAGTCAACTTATTTGATTAGATTTTCGATTCTCTCTCCAAATAAGTGAACCTAAAATTAACAATGTTGCTATTCTCTGATTTAATTGAATACAAATAAATCTTTCATTTCCTACCTAATAAATAACAGTTTCTTCATGGTACAATGCAAGCTATTAAAATCTACAGTAGAGGGTCGTTTCATACATGAGAATTTGAAGGTCATAACACTGTAACACAATATTACATAAACTATAAGTCCCATAATGGACAACACGGGTGTTACTAAAGTTATCATATCACAATTATAGGTAACATGTCAAGCAAGGTAGGTGTTAGTGCAGGTATTACATTATAATGATAGTGGATGGTAGATGATGTCACACATGAGTATTTATCGTTACAATTATTCAAATAGCTCAAATTTTGCATTAAATCTCAAAATAAAGGCCACATACCGTGGATAAGAAGCACAAATACTCACTAATCAAACTTTATGCACAAAATCACGCATCAAAAGACATTTACAAAATGCAATTGTCGAAATGTCTCGTTCCAAACACAAAATTTGATAATTAACATTAGAAATGAAGTCACGTATAAGGTAATATATGAGCAATTGTGGTACGTGCTAAAGTCACACAAAAAGTATGTTAGTCGTAATTCGTCAATACTCAAAAGAATTGCGACCTTATTTTTCCTGGACATAATATTGCGATTTTATATGTGAATGTGTCATTTAAAATTACAATTCAAGGTTGCGTGGAAAGGTTCAATTGTCACAGCATCGTATTACAATATCAAATAAATTACACGTCACAAGTTAGGCAACGTAGCAGCAACTAAGGTATCACATTCACAATTAATATTCATTCGAAATTTTTGAAACCTATTTTCACCATAACTTCACAATAAGGTACTCTATCATAGTTTGAAATTCTTATCATAAATTCGTTCTCACATGTGCAGCTCCGAGTTCATAATAATAGACAACACGGTCACTTTAGTATAATGGAGCCTTAGACTTCAATTTTTTGGATCTATCGACACTTCAAATTACAAATTGAAGTATGGGATGTGGTTGTTGATGGTAGGGTTTTTGATTCTTGGCATTTGTAAGAGGAATTATTGATGAATAAATTCTGCAATGCGAAAATTATTTTGTCTAAAAAATAAATATAAAAGGACAAGGTTGATGCTGGATTTCTAAAAAATTATGGAAAATATGAATCCATATTCTTTGATTTTTATTTGAAAAATAGACGGGAAAAAGAAATATTTCTTGGAAGAAAGTACTCTAATAGTGTTAAATAAGAAACCCTATAAATTCGATTTTACACTGTGCGACTATAATTGCCCTCAGCCGGTTTAAAACTACAAAACTCTCACTCAAATTTTTATCTAATTTTTTTGATACATGCAACATTCATAATTTAGTCGCGAGTAAACTTTCAGTTTTCATAACCTCCAAAATTAATTTTTGGTGGTTTTTTATTTCTTTTGCTTAAAGAAAAAGAACCCATATTCTCAATACTCAATTTGTTTACAAGTTGGTGTATTGGACAACCTTGAGTGGTTATCCCAATTTGTGGACGATTCTACATCAAGTCTTTCTTTATTATGTCTCACAGAAAGTTTAGCATATAACACTAGAAAATTTTTGGATAGTTCGGAACATCCCAGTAGTTCAAGAAACTCGGGATCCATGTTTTTCCGTGCCTTTTCTGGAAAAAAGCAAGAAGCAAAAGGTATAGAAAAAATATTAGGGACTTCAACTATAATTTTTTCATTTTTTTTATTTAGTTTATTTAAGCCAAAGGTAAAATTATCAAAAAAAATGAGTGAATTATTGAAAAATTGAAAATGATATATGAAGAAAAATTGAATAAGAATGAAATTACATAATGTAATTTACGTAAATTTAATATTGTGCAGCATATTTATATTTGTTCATGCCCTCAATGGATGGCTGGCATCATGCCACTTATTTACCCTCGATCCTTTGCAAAGGTGTCACAAAAATCTTCTTATATTTCAGTAGGATAATATCATGAGATATGTAGAATGTTTTAAAAGGAATATTTTATAAAATCTTGTAGCTTCTAATTCATGTACTTATGGAGTCCTCTTCAATGATATTGTTTTCGTGCGTATCACGAGCCTAATTAGGGCTTTTAACCCCACTAGTGACTAAATTGATTTAATTAGAATCAAATATTATTTTAAATGAGTATCTACTGTGCAATGTCATGTGAAACTTTGGATAAAATTCAACCCAGTCCATATCCAATAAACAAAGTTAATTTATATATATATAATTTTTATAATGTTGAAATTATTTTTTAAATACTATTATGAAATGTGCAAATGATAAATGAATAGTAAGTTATAAGTGTATAAAATATGTGGATAAAAAATATGTTTAACAGTTTACAATTTAAAGATAATCTATGTCCAATTCAAGTCCAGTCCAAGCCTAATTTCCAACCTAAATTATTTTAATTAATTAACACTTGATTAATTCAAGCCCAAACATATGCCTAATCTATTCCAACATAATCCGAATCGATAACTTAAGCCCTTAATCTAATTGCAATACTTTCATCTATTTTTGCTCAATTTCCTCAAATTTAAGCTCTAATCAGACGAAATTAGCACTAAATAGCCCCATTTCTTTTCTTACTCGACTGGTGACTGGACAAGTGCAAAGTGTCTGACCAACTGACTCCGATGTGCGACCAAACGATGGGTATTTTTTTTAAGCATTTGTTTATGTTTATATTGTTTTGTATATTTTATTTTTGATTTTCTAAATTTTTTTCTACCTGGTTCACTAATTTTATTTGTAATTTTTCATGCTTGCTCCAAAATTACTCAATGTTTCTCTATAGCATATGAATTATTTATTAGTTTTTTAGTTTTAATTAATTACTTAAATTCTTGAAGTATTCACTTATTTCATCCTAAATTGTGAATTTTTTTTGCTACTTTTTAATTTTTAGCAATTGAAAACTAGATTTAACTATATAGTAAAAAATCAGTGGCGAAGGTGAAGAAAAGGGATAATGAAATTATCGAAACTTTGTTGTCGGAGGATAGTGATTCAATTAAACCTCAACAGTTAATAATTAGCATTTTCGCTTGCCACAACATCACTAATTTTTTTCATTTATTTGCTAATTGCTATTGATAGTAATTTATATTTAAATGAAATTTTCGGAGGATTGTTGTTGTATTGTCGGTTTATTTTGTTGCTTTGTCAACTTATTATTGGATTATTGCGGCTTGTTATAGATTGTTTATTTATTTATTTTTGTTTTGTTTTTTGGTTTGCGATTTTTGGAATTTACAAATGGAAAATCAATATTTTGCAACGAGAAGAAAGACTTTATTTTCATTCTTTAAAAAGACGGGTCAATTTAGTGAAAGTATATGTTCAAATAGATTGAGTAGTGATCAACATTGACTCTCTTGAATTTCATCCCCCGCGAACTAAATTCCTAAATCTACTCATGATTCTATCTATCATCATTGATGATTAACAACAGTCTAACTGACAATGAAATTATGATCGCATTGTCCAATAAATAAAAATATATTCCAACTTTATTGGATAGTTTGAAAATAGTTCCACTGCCACATTAACTAGTACTAATATCGCTTGACAACAAATAACATTCCTCGTAACAAAATTCTCATAATCTATTTAAGTTTGAAAACTTTTCTAGTAAAAAAGGAATATTTTTTTTTTATATAATTTAAAAATCAAACTAATTGACAATCTTGTCACGTTTTACGAATCAATCAACACGTTTTAAGTTCAGAGTTTCACAAAAAGCCTTTTTGTTCCCCAGTCTCTCAAACACCATTCATTGGCCTCCTTGCCCTACCAATTAAATCTTCGATAAACTCTCTCTCTAAAAATCACTCATATGTTTTTGGTCAGTTCTCTCTATACATATGCATATATGTGTGTACAAGGGTGGAGCCAAAGATTTGGTTTAATTATAATTCTAGTATAAATCTTTCAAAGAATATTACAACGTATTTTCAAGATTTTTACTTTTAGTGCTTTTTACTTTGTTACAAATGAGGTTTCGTTGATCTAAAATAATTCAACCTCCTTTAAATAGACGTTGGAGATTGATTTTGTTCTACAGTAGACATTCTTTTTTTATATTATTATTTGTAAATATTTACATTGCTTCTTCTGGCAATGCTACTTCTACAACCTTCTATTGGAACATTTAGATACAATACATATTGCATCTCTTTTCTTTATTTTAGAATACTTAATCAAGTTTTTTTAATAGAATACTTTAGAATTGATATTCTCCATGTTTCTAGAGTCTTTTGCAAACTTTTTCAAAGTTTTGCAAAATATGTAAGTCGGTTGTCTACACTGCTAGCTAGTTTTAATATTGGACGATATTCTTTGTGTCCAGCCTTTGGCCCTTTTGCGTCTCAAACACATAGATTCCCACGCATGCCTTCGGCTCCTAACATGTATGTTCCTCGCGTACTCCTAACGTATTTTTGAGTGAAAGTGTTAGCTGCATTATGATATTCAATTATGTCACGAATGGAGTGTAACAAATAACTACTATACTTATAAGTGTAAGTATTTATCACTATCTCGAATATTATACTAAATTTAAACATGACGTGAGAAAAATATTTAATAGAATATAATATTATAGAGTCGATTGTATTTGAAAGTGCAATTGTTAATAATGAAATTATATATATGAGATATCAATACGATAATTTTTTATTTTGAAAACGAGTTGTTCAATTTAGTGACTAAACAATTATTATCATAAAAATACATTATAACTATAAATTATCTAATCAAGATAATTTACATAACAATCATATTAATCATAACAAAATGAATTAGCATACATTAAAAAAACATATTTGGGAAATTCTTAATTTACATTATAGATACATTCAATTTGATGTTAATTAGTTATTTAATTTATTTATATTTTAATGTTTATTCAAATTTACAACTTTTGTTGTTATATATCTTTGACAATTACATATCGAATTTAAATAATTAAATATTCAATCATCGATTTTTTTTTTTTGAAAATAACCTATAAATTATAATTGGAGATTAACAAGGAAATTGAACACTATTTTGAAATTAATGATAAAATTAAATATTTGTGCAAAATTAGTAGGCAAAACTAGAATATCAACTAATTTAACTTCTACCAATCTAAATATTTATCTCCACAGTCCTTATATCAAAGAAAAGTTGTTTATCTCTTGTATCAAAGCCTATTGTATTAATATCTATATTTTTTTTCTTTTAAAAATTCTAGTTTTCAAAAACTCTCTCACGTAGTCTTGCCTTTATTCCATTATATCTCACATATTAGTCTTTTTCTCCAAATGAATAACGTGTTGAAATATTTTGTGTTGAATGTTATTATAATGGCCAACTTATACATAATGTTTTTATTAAAAAATATTTCGAAAAATATATATTATTATAATATTGTATGTGCACTATATTAATATCGAATCATAACATGATAAAATATACATTTATTTACTTGTTGATGTCTACAATCTATAGGCATAGGTAATGTTTTCGCACAATATTCCAAATAATCAGGTAGGCAAAATTGATTAAAAAGAAAAATTAGTGGGAATAATTAAAGTAACATTTTGAGAAATAACAAATTATTGTAAAATTTGTATAATCAGATTATAAGAAATGATATATTTATAATTATATTTTCTATATCACCAAAATCATCTATGTGACTGACAATTTAAATTGTGTGAGTACTCACCAACAGAAAATTTAACAAATATACTCATATTACAAAACAACTCATTGAGCACATTACATATGCCACATTATGCCACAAACTACTTACAAGAAGTTTATAACATTGATAAATAGATATCATATTATTATAATTAATGGTCGTGTGCTGAAAGTATATTGAAATATTAAAATTAAAAACAAAATCATAAAAAAATCACTTGTAATATCAACAACCACACAACATAGATGACAAAATATTAATACAGATAGCACGTAGTTGAAATTGAGGCATTCATAGTCATGTAACAGATGTCACATTATACTAATATAGATCATACGGAATTTTTTGATAGAATATCATTATAAGTTAGATATGGAGTCGCATGATAAAGAAATACAAAAGTTTTATGTTACACAATAGAGATTATAATAGTACTAAAAAAAAGAGTGTAAGCCATAATTCGAAAATCAGACGTGAATAGGTTTAATTAATTTCTTTAAATATCTCATTTTTCAAAATATTTATTAATCGTGTAATTATCTCTTGATTAAAATTAAAAGCTAATCTTCTAGGGTTAATTTCTTGGCATTTACACTCAAAATTAGGAACAATTTACTGTGAAGGAGAGGGAAAAAGGGTTGTGTTGCAGAGTTGTTAGAGAAGTCATATTTTCATCACCAAACTTGGAAGGTAATATCAGATTTATTTGTGTAAAAACATGCTTTAAATTTATTGATTTCGCACTCGATTTGATTGTTGTGAATGATTTAATTTCAACAAAACCTGCATATAAGATTGTGTCCACCCCACCCTTCATATTCTCTCTTCTTCACCTTAGAATTTATTTTTTCCAAAATTGTTGTTTCTTGATGGGAATCTTCCTTCGCGCAACAGCAATTTTCTCGACAATATCTCTCTTGAAATTTTGATTTGGCTGTTTATGGTTTTCTCCTTGCCTTTGGAACTGTAATAGATGAAATACCCAGGACCAAAATCCAGTGCCCCCACTAGACCCCAGGTGGCTCCGCCCCTGTGTGTGTATGTATTGTTTGTCTCTCTCACAAAGTACGCACATAGTCGTTCATAGAGAGTATGGGAATGATTTGAAGTGGTTTTGGTTTTTGGACGTAATGCTATTTCAGTTATTTTCTACATAACGTAATTTCTTGAATACTAACATGGTGAAAAGGCTTGGTTTTGTACATGGAGATGAGTAATATTGAGGTTTGATTTATTAGATCTTTGTCCTATTTTAATCTCTTGGTGATTGGTAATATAGATTCTTGGCATTTGTAAGAGGAATTATTGATGAATAAATTCTGCAATGCGATAGTTATTTTGTCTAAAAGATAAAAATTAAAGGACAAGGCTGAGGCTGAATTTCTAAATATTTTGGGAAAAGATGATTTTTATGATAACAATTTATCAATATTCTTTGATTTTTATTTGAAAAATAGACGGGAAAGAGAAACATTTCCTGGAAGCAAGTAGTGTTATAGTGCTGAATGAGGAACATTAGAGATTTGAATTCACACTAAAAGGCTATAATTGCCCTCATACAGTTTAAAACTAAAACAAAATAAGTCGTGTTCCTAATAAATTTGGGGTCAGCTATGTGATTGTATTTACTTTGCTCAGTTCAGTTTATTGCTCTATCTGTGGAATTAGTTTAGTTTTTAAAATTCTATTTGTTCTATTCAATTACCATCTCTTCTTATGGATGTGTTTGATTTTGATTACAATCAGATTTTTGGTAAAAGTTAATGAAATGTGTGGTTGAAAAGTAAAAAGTTGTGGATTCTATGAAATGTATGGTTAATATTAATTGATGACGTTGACTTCAGTTTTTTATCAAAATTTTAATTGAAATCAAACGGACATTATAGTTATGCGATCGCCAACTATTTTGTTTTGGAACTGATTGGGTTTGTGAAGGAAATTCTCTCTCTTTGCTTCACAGAAGCGGCAATTTTTGTTCTTAAAATGAAGGAAGAAGAAATAAATAGATGTCAGATTCAGGAATGGTATCCAAAATTCAAATCTGTATCCATAAAAACCCGGATTCATGAGCTCCCGGAGACCTTTGTCCAGTACCTTCTCGATGATTCTGGTCCCTTCCTTCTGCCTCTTTCCATTTCAAATGATGATGCCCTGCCGAAAAGAGTTAATAACCCCGAAGAGGAAGAAGATTTCGTGGCATCAGAAGGGTCTGGAGATGAAGCCGAAGAACCAACACCACCCCCTTCTTTCCCAGAACTGGAAATGAGGATTAAAGAATCCATTGAATCCCTTGGGGGTGCTGCATTTCCCAAGCTTAACTGGAGTGCACCTAAAGACTCTGCATGGATAAGTTCAACTGGGAATCTCAAATGCACCACTTTCTCTGAGATTGCTCTTTTGCTGAAATCATCCGACTCTCTGGTCCACGATCTTTCTCATGCGTATGATTTGTGCAGTGACAAGACTGCATCAAGGCCATTGAGTATTTACCTTGCACTTCGCAAGTGGTACCCTTCCCTGCAGCCTGCTATGGAATTTCGTTGCTTTGTATGCAATCAGAATCTTGTGGGAATTTGCCAACGTGAGGTCACTAATTTTTATCCCGTTCTTCTTGAGAATGACAATTTGAAAATGATGATCAGAGAATTTTTTGTGGAGAAGGTGATGGAAAATTTTGAGTCTGAAAGTTACACGTTTGATGTTTATGTCACAAGAGATGGGCAAGTTAAGCTTTTGGATTTTAACCCTTGGGGTGGATTTACCTTGCCGTTGTTGTTTGCTTGGGACGAATTGGAGGAAAAGTTAAAGGAAGAAGGCCATGAATTGGAGTTTAGAATTGTAGAGAACCGCTGTGGGATTCGTCCGAGTTTAAAGACTGCAGTTCCTTACGATTATCTTGATATGAGCCCAGGTAGTGGTTGGGATCAGTTCCTAAGGAATGCTGATGAGGAATCAAGGCGGCAGCTAAAATCTGCTGAAGCAGGCGCATGAGTCTTTGCTTACTTATGGTGGGTTAATTGGTGCTTTTTCTCATGTAAAATTCCAACAGATGGTAGAAATTGCTACATTCATGTTTTTATTCTGTGAAATTCAGCATGTTCTAGTAAGCGAAAGTCACATGAAGTGCCACTTAGAACTGCAAAAACTGCATTATTTCTTTATGTTCTGAATAGATGGTTGTAGCTAATTTCATTCTTATGCTACCCGGGTGCTTGATCTCTTATTTTTGAAGTTTCATTCTTTATTTGTTAGTTTGGCTTATTGGTGATTGCGTTAGAATGATGAATGGCTTTTGACATTGATGTGGAGCTTCACTTGAACATGGGTCGGGCCTATTTCGTAAGGGGTTGGCCCAAATGAATATGCTTGGGATGGATTCTCGGGCATGATCATGGGGATAAAGGGTATGATTGCGCTTCGTTAGTAGCTTTTGAAAATAGTGGTTGCATCTCTCTACATATTTATACTCGGACAAGATTATTGCCTAATCTTTTTGTTTCTTGTACAATATTTATAGACGTCAGATTGAAAAGTCCAATTCTAGGCTTAGGGAGACAAGTTACTTGAAGTTTATTTTTCTTTCTGCCTTTCTTAAGATGCTGTGATTAGTTGTTGCATTATCAGAACTGGGAACTTAGCAGGAATGGCATTTAATTCAGGTCAATCTCATTTAATACCTTTGCTCCCTCTACCCGTCCCCAGGGGACTGCTCATGGCACGTTGAATAAGACATACTCGGCGCAATAGCTAGCCAAACATGGCATATTATTGGCAATATCAAGTAGAAATTTTCGACCTCTTCAGTAGCTGCCGTATTTCTTTTATGCAAAACAGAGGTTTTTTCCTACCATAATAATGACTCACAGACCTGGAAAAACAGTCAATTTTATTTGTCGAAAGCTTGTTTCATTGAGTACAATAACTCAGCACTGAGTAGCATCAAGAAGAGTATTGTTACATATTTAAAGAAAGTACATGATCAAGTTCAATACATTCTCACGAACAATACTCCATGACCATCAATGGCTAGACAACATCTTTTTCTTGTCAAATTTCCAAGGTATTTTCACTCAGCCTGCTCATAAAGCTCACGCAGTTTTGAATACTGGAACACTTTCCGGTAACGTCACTGATCGCAATAGCTCCAATGAGAACACTAGCCCTAAAAAATGTGAAAGGATAGTATTTGCAGATGCCTGTAACACAACAAGCGGATCAGGAGACAGAAAATTTCTCATTATCTGCTATCGAAAGTAACCAATTTACAAGGCAGCAAAAAGACTGTTATGTTTTTTGGTTCGATAGATTAAGCACATATATGTCCACAAATGAGAAATAGGATTCAAGAAAATAATGAAGTTTGAATTATGAAATCAAGAATGCAGGGGCAGGTGCATATCTAGAACCATAACGAGTATAAAAACGTTAAAACTAGTTCATGAAGAATACCTGCACCAGGAACACATCCAAGGCAAGAACAGGGCTATTCCCAGGAGGGATACCCTGATAATAAGGATTGGCTGAGGTTGTAAGAGCTTTAGCCACCAACAAACCTACAGTTGCTTGCATACCGAGTACAGTAGCACCCATCCCCAACAGGTTTACTACTATTCCGTTTTTCAGGCTTCTTACAACATCCGCTCGAGGAGGAGCCTGAAAACACATTAGACTTGGAGCTGAGTTAAATAAACACGAAATCTAGTAGGAAAAAAAAAACCGAGTTCAATATCAGATTCAAGGTGACAGCAAAAAACGCGTGCAAGATCAAAAGGAATTTCATCAATGATTATTTGTCATTTTGTTGCCAGCATGAAATCACTTTTTCTTTGCCTCAAAATATGCTTGAACTTATTAATGTTCTGTAAATTATTCATTATCATTGATAAATGAAACAAAACTATAAGATTCAAGTAAAAACAAAGGCTTATAAAAGGGAGCCGAATTATTGGAACAAATCTTACACATTTTTGGTTCAGCTAAGATAGGTATACAAAGTGATAGGTCAGGCATACCTTATACTTGTCATCTGGTGAAAATTTGTGCTGCCACAACACAACCATGCGTTGGGGGTGGGGGGGGGGGGGGGGGGGGGGCAAGTAACTGATATATTTCTTGTAATGTTAAGACAAAATTGCAGCACCGAAAGCAAAATAATTTTCAAGGCCACTATGACATAAAACAACTTAATTCAAAAGATAATCTGGAACAATGTCAATCAGCATACTATAGCAAGTAGATTTAAACAAAAAGCAAACATTGGGCAGTTCAAAAGCCTTTTTGGAGAAATCATTGTGATTTTACCTTTGAAGGATCATTGGCAGTTTTCCGAAGCTTATCAGATAAACGAATATAGCCAAATGACCAGAACACAGAAATGAAAGCAGCTGCAATGCCACCAGCAGTTGCATAAAATGTAACAGGTGATGTAATCTTCCCAGTAATAACAACTGAAAATGAAAGGATCACAGCAGAAACAACCGTGCAAACTAACTGTCCCCAAAACCCTAAACCTCCCAATCTCTTGAAATACCTCGAAGTGCTCTCTAATCTCTTTGAAACCTAAAAATCACAGAAGCAAACATCAAATCAAGGACTTAACAAATTGTTCGTTCTAATTAAGAAAAAAATTTAAGGTACAGAAAAGCTCAACAGATCATTAAAAAGTGTTAAAAATACACTCAACCTAAGCTACAAAACTGAAACAAAGTGTTTAACCAGAAATGCTTGCGTAGACTTAAGCCAATTGGCTAAACTGGAATTAGAACCAACCACATCAGCTTCGAATTCTTCTTGCTATTCCAAAGTTAACAATTCCAATGCAGATAAATAATATGGTCAAAATTTAAATTAATTTCTTTCTGTAATTAAAAGACTCAATTTTCTGCTAATATACAATCTATAAAAATAAATTGTCAGTTTCAAAATTCAAAACCCCCAGTCTATAATCATATCTTACCACAAAACCCTAAACCCTAAATTCAAACTAATTAGAAATATATTTCTAAAAATCATACATACAAAATTCAATCTCAATATCATATGAATATACACATTCAAATATCAAAATGTCCGAGCATATTGCACATTGTGCTAATAAACACTGAACATAAATAGAGAAAGAAAGAGACCTGAGCGAGTTTGGCCTTTTCTGAATCGTCACTGGGGGAACTATACGCTGCAGCAATGGGGGATGAAGCAAGGGTTTTTCTGCCATTATTTTTTAGAATCAAGTAAGGTGAAGATAAAAATTGGAGTGATTTTACTGAGGAGAGAGGGAATGAAGACGAGAGAGATGAATAAAGGTTAGGCGTGGCGTTACAGGAAATGAATGGGCGGTAGAGATAGCAGGGCATAGGCTTTGCTATCCTCGCCGTGAACGGCGTAGCTGGTGGTGCGACGCCGGACCGAGCTGCCGGCAAGAGTAGAGTCTGCATAGCTTTAATAAAGAGTAATCAGTTGGGTAAAGCAAATAATAGCTTCTTATTTTAAGCTTCACTTTTTTTTCTCTCATATTTCTCTCCTTTTATTTTCATTTTTTTTAAAAGTATGAGGTATCCTCAACTCAGATTTAAATGAATTTGAAATATTCACATAAATTTAGGTGTCCTCAACTCAAATTTTAATAAAATTCATTGAAATTTAAGTATTCCCAACTCGAATTTAAATAGATTCTTTAGAAATCTAAGGGTGTGTTTGATTCACAAATTTTCTATGGAAAATGTCACTTCCATGGAAAATCTTGTCAAATCAATGTGTTTTATTTTCCCACTTTTGTGTTTGATTGGCACATGGAAAATGGAAAAGATTTTCAAGGTACAATTGTCTAAAGCACACATTTGGCCACTTCTTTGGAAAATTTTTTCTCACCCATTTGGTGGAATTTCTTTTCCAACTTATATGGAAAATATTTTCATTTTCCATGGAAAGCTATCAAACACACCCTAAGTGTCCTCAATAACTAGTGAATTTCTAAAGATTTCATTAATTAATAGATTTTGACAAATTTCAATAGATTTGGAACTATAATTATAACTACTAAAAATTCTAACAATTCTTGTTCCAGACCTCAAAATTTCAATTGATTTCTCTCTCTCTCTCTCTCTCTCTCTCTTTCTCTCTTTTTCTTTTATTATAAGCAAATATTAGGTATTCATCTCTATGTATTAAATTGTCCCATATTCCTATTCTATATAAAGGAGTTTGAGTAGACCCTTTTTTTCACTTTTTTGAGGCATATTAAAGGCAAAACATAGAGAAGTGCGAGATTTATCTTATAAACTTCTTTATTTTAGTGAAAAATCTAAATATATTTCTTACCAGGGTGAACTATCGTAAATGTATGGGTACTTAAGTTTATGTTTCTTCTTTTTGTTCTGTTCATAACACGGTGGTGGTGATGGAAGACGGTTCTGGGGACAGCGGACAGTGGACAACGGAAGACGGAGTAGTAGTAGCTGCTAGTGGACTTGTATTAAAATTAACCAGAAAAGAAACACAAAAAAGTCATCTTACCATCAATTAATCAGCTTTCTTTTCTTTTTATGACAGTTGTTTAATCAACTTCTGTGGCATGCAAAAAGTTCAATAATTGTGTTTAATTGCTTAGCAACAAAGAAAATAGCATTCCGAGAAAGCAACATATATAGTACTAGCAATTTGATTAATCAATAAAACTTACTACTTTTCATCAATTATTAACAAGATTCAATCCCTTCATCGTGCATCATATATTCCAAGTCAAAAAAGAACAAAGGGATGCCCTTTATGGCTTTATCCAACATTAGCCTTTTGCTTCCAACATCATCATTTAGTGTGAAGAACAGGGGATTTTCTCAAGGACATGTAATGCATCTTTCATTGAAGGTCTTTTTTGTGGAATCAATGAAGCACAAGAAAACCCGAGCTTAAACCACGATAACGTGGCTTCCTCTCGGATTGCCACATCACCCCTTATTGCCATGTCAGCCATCCTTAGAACCCGGTTTGGATCGTGGACAACCAAATCTGTCGTCCATTGGCTCAACTCCCTGTCTGAAAATACTTTTCCTGTTATAAGCTCAAGCAACAAAATTCCAAAGGAATAGACATCCCACTTGGGATTAGGCTTGAGGTTTTTGAGTGACTCCGGTGCATGATATGGGGATGTGCACCCAACAAAGCCTACCGGCGCAATGTATGGGCTACCATTAACCGACTGATGATCATGTATGTTATCGTGTGAAGATGTTGCTCTCTTGCTACCAAAATGCCTAGCAGAACTGTCTGATTTGTGGCTGTGCTTGCCATATATAAGCAAATGGAGTCGTATATCACTGATCACAGGCTCCATTTCTTCCGTCAAGAGAATGTTGCTAGGCTTGATATTGCCATGTACATGTTTCTTTTCATGGATGTAGGTCAGTCCCCTGGCAACTCCTTTTGCAATCTTAAGCCGCACTTCGAAAGGCAAATGATATGGAGACGTACCGGTTTTTCCTGAAAAGAAAGATGCCCTTTAATTTAGCAACTCAATTAAGTGCATGTTTAGTATACAGTACTCAACACGAGACTAGACAGTGTAAATAAACAAGATTTTAACTTCTTTTTCTTCCTTAATACCATTTTCTACAATTAAACCTGTGATTGTGTGTATTGTAGACAGAATTATGATGTAATGTTGCACATGCCTTTGTCTTATTATGTGTCTTCTCTGGACAGGCATTTTCACAGTTATTCCCCTCACATGGAGGACCATTGGGAACAATGTATGTACCACAGGAGTGGTCTCAATTTTATTTATAACTTATTCAGCTCAAAATAATTAAAAATACTACTTAATGGTCCCAAATTTACTGGAAAAATCAGGAACAACATCAACCAGAAATGTCATGAAAGATATGGGACTATGTAACAGAAGAACTTTTGTTGAAGATAGGGAAAGATTAGACATATTATGTCCGTTGTAATTTCCCAATCGTGCAGGGATTATTTTCCTTAACAGTTGATTGTTACACGTAAAACTTTTGAGAGAAAAAGCAGGCTGAAATTTGTGCAAACACTGGTTTTGAAATGCATACAGTATTATGAAAATATAGCAGAAAATTATAATATGAAATAGTTCATAAAAAGTCAGAAAGTTGGTAGAGTTCGTGGAAAATTAAGAACTTACTGTAACCAGCATTGGCCAAGCTTCCATTGGAGATATAGTCATAGATTACAAGCTTTTCATCGTCTCCCCAGTAGAATCCTCTAACAGGAACTAAATTGGGATGGCGTAATTTAGCGATGATCTTAACTTGATTCTCGAATTCCTTAAGTTTTTCGACTCCACTTTCTCCAATTCTCCTAACAGCAAATGATGTTCCATCTTGAAGCACAGCTTTGTATACTATGCCAGCGCCACTAGATCCTAGTATATAAGCTGAAGCCTTCAATAATGTCTCGAGTTCAAGTTCCGTTTCCCCATCAACCATTACTAGGGATCTCGGGTTCTTGTTTTTCTCAATCTGCTGCTTTTCATTGTCTACTTGATCATCAATGACATGGCTGTTATTATAGTCATCACTGTCTGATCCTGTGGCTTCTGATGTTTCTTCGCCATTTGCAATACTTAGGCACGACCAAGTTGAAACATTTCGTGCTTCTTTCTCAACTGGTGGTTCTGAATATTTCTTGAACTGATGTGCATTAGCTATTGGAGTCTCTTTGTCTGCAGAATCTGCCTTTTTCTTCTTCTTCAATTGATACACATAAAGGATTACAATTGCAAGAACTCCAATACCGGCCAAGTCCCCAATCGCGATTCCTGCTATTGCTCCGGGTTTTAACCCGTGTTCTGGTGGACCCTGAGCTGCATTTGATGATGTTCCGGGAGAATTTGGCAGAGGGGTCGAGCCGATGGTTTGTGGTATGGCTGCAATTGCAGGGGGAGAAGTATTTGTCGAAACATTGGGTGGATTCGACAGTGTTGAGGGAATTGTACAAAGCTTTTTGAGTGGTTTCCCACAGAGATCTAAATTTCCTGCATAAGAGTCAGTTTTCTGGTTAGATAAGGCCATTGCTTCGGGGATTTCGCCTGTCAGGTTATTAAACGAAAGATCAATCGTTGCGTTTGCAGGGATTTTCTTTGCAAAATCTGATGGTACTAATCCAGAAATCCTGTTGGAAGAAAGATTAAAGTATCTCAAATTCTGCCCACCAAATTCAACAGGCAATGATCCATTGAACAAATTGGAAGACAAATCCAGGACTTCAATATACTGAACTCCCCCTGGAACCAGGCCTGAAAAATAATTACTTCTCAAAGAAACCACTGTCAGATTCTGCAAAGAAGTTAAACTCTTTGGAATATTTCCAGCCAATGCATTTTCGGAGACATTAAGAGCCTTCAGACTGTTTCCTCCTCCAGTGAATTCTTGAAGTCCACCAGAAATTGAATTCTTGGACAGGGAAAGAACGTGAAGTTCTGAAGCATTGAAAAGTGAACTTGGGAGAGTTCCATTCAAGAAATTGTTGGAAAGATCAAGGGACTGGAGATGTTGAATGAAGCCTAAATCTTCTGGGATTGTTCCAAGGAGTTTGGAGTTTGGGAGGACTAGGCTAATGACTCGAAACATGTCCAGGGCACCGGTCGAGGTTTCGATTTGAGCACAAGTTACACCAGTCCATAAACATGGTGTATCATCACTGTAGTTCCAATTATCAAGAACTGATAAAGGGTCACTGAGAATAGAGTACTTGAAAGAAAGCAAAAGACTTCCATCTAAGTTGAGTCCAAGTGCAGGAACCAAAAGGAACAGAAAAATAAGTGAAAAGGACCTGAAAAAAAGCTGATTATTACTTCTGGTGCTGCAACTCATTGTTTCAAGAATCAAGAACTGAAAACACTTCAGAACTGCATACTGCAGAGACCCCTATTTGACAAGGAAGAAGAAGGGAAAGAAGGTAACCAACTACAGATGTGTTGTTTTGGTCACCAGAAAAAGATAGAAATTAAGATCTGGAGAGATTAAATTTGAGGATAGTTGGTAAGAGCACAGGGACATCGTCGCTTTAGATATTCCAGTATATCTACTAATGAACCAAATGAAGTGACGGAAAATGATTTATGGACTCGACCCCAAATTTATTGGGACGAAAAAATGAGCAGAGAACAAAAGGTGATAACTAGATATGGAAATATATTGGAATTAAATGGAGCATGGGAAAATGCAGTGAATGGCTAGTATTGTACTTCTTGCTGTCACTACTTTGTTAAAGCTTTGTAAAATTGAATTATTTCTTGCGATGATTTAGGAAGAAAAAGCAGAGAGGAATCTTTAATTTTTATGCATTTTTGCTACAAGACACATACAATGAGTTGGACCCCATCAGACGTTTGTGGAGTAGCTAAAAGTCACCTTCAACCGACTTTCTTCAATCTTTCCCATACCACTGATACATTTTTCAAATTTACCCCCGAGTCCAAGATTAAACATTGTCATGAATCTTGTACAGTAGTCAGTAGGTTTTAGACAAGGCGTTGCAATAAGGTATCCGAGCATATAAAAGTTTTGAGTTCAAGTTTTAACATCGAATGAAAATCATGTACGCCAACGCCAAAACCAAAACTATTTAAGTGCTTGTTTGGTATAGTTTTATGTAGATTATAAATAGTGGATCGTACAAAATGTGCAAATAAAAACTGTGGTAGCATAACTTTTTGGTTCAAACATATTTTTTTACATTTTATTCTATATCTGACTGTCACATGTGTCTTTGAAATTTCCAAGTTCAGTCTTTTCTGATGACTGCTAGTTGTAGACTTGTAGTCCTACTCCATTTTGACTCACTTCAGAATTAGATGCCTCAAATTCAAAAACAGATATAAAAATAATTGAAAAAAATTTCTTTGTGATGTAGCAGTCAAAATGAAAAGACAAGAAACTATTTGCTCGAATTTCCGAATGCATTCTTTTTGATCAGAAGGATTCGAGACATATCATATTTCATATCACTATCACATGTACAATTTTACGAACAATGATTTTATTTCGGACTCTGGTCTTCATGGACTGAGTCCCACCCCAGCAGTCAGGGTGCGGTTTAGCCACCCTTTCCACCAAATCTACACCATTTTTCACAATTAATCATGAAAAGAGCCATTAGGTAAAACCTGAAAGGGGCCCATAGCCAGTGGTTTTGGTGATTCCGGTTGCTATTCAACTGCTCAACTATGCTACACAAAACCCTGTCCACTACTGTTTATAATACATGTTTGGCTAAGCTTAAAAAAGTACTTAAAATTTAGGCTTAGCCAAACATTAAATTTAGAAGTTACTTTTAAATAACTATTTTTGTCAGACATTTTTTAGTAGTGCATTTTTACAACCTGTTTGACAGAGGTTTTAGATCACTTTATAAACTAATATTGATTTGTTTGAGTCGAAATTGTAGATTTTTCCAACCACTTTAACGTAAAATAATAAAATTGTCTTTTCTATTTTGAAATGACATTTTGTTGATTGAGGGTAATATAGTTATTTCATGTTAAAAATTTGTTTGAAAAATCAAATTTCGACTGAAATAAATCACTTTTGGTTTATAGAAGAATGATCTCCTGCCCTCAAGATCTTGCCGTATCCCTGACAAGATTTTTTGTCTTGCAAGTACGAATCAAGTGCGAGTATATAATAAGACATCATTTTTTTAAGATTTGTCAACACACGAGCTTGAATTATATCCGTACTCACTACAATTTAAACTAAATCAAAAAAATCATTCGGTACGATTTATAGTAATTACTATTTAATCCAAGAAAAAAAAAAGGTGAAACAAATTTAGGGATCAGAGACAACCTTTACAATGTCCAAGCATTTCAAAAACTTAAAAAGGTCGATGGACTAATGTTTTAACTTTTAATTCTTTTCAATAACAAACAAAAATTTACATATTTTGAAGCAATTCACGAGTTGATGTTATTGTATATTATTATATATCTAAACATTTTAATATTCGTACATTTTGGAGATTGTTTAAATTAATACTAACGTTCGTAAAACATGTTCTGTCAATTGCACATTTTTCAACACAATACAATCTAATATTTGTTTTGAATTAATGTTTGAAAAAAATTACAGGGATGGTCCCAAATTTATTGACGTAGCAGCAATTTGATTTCTAGTCTTCTCTACTTCTTCTTTGCCCCAGCCGTTGGGTTGGGCTTGGACTTTTTTCTAAGTTTTTTATTTCAAAACAATCTGACTGTCTGGTTGAGACTAAAAAGTGTTTATTTGGGTTGGTCGAAATTTTTTCAAAAACAAGGACCCACTTTCATGTGTGAAACCAAAAAGTCTACAAATTTTTTTCAAATAAATCCCTTTGAATAGTCAATTATTGCGACTGATTTTCTCTCTCTCTAAGGTGATTTTGATAATTTTATCCAAAGTAATTTTATGTGTCAGAATTTGATTATTTGATAAAAAAGAAATAAACCATTTGCTAATTTTTAATCCCTACCAAACAGGCACAATATTAGTTAATCAAAAAAATAAAAGAAAAAAATAAAAGACAGAGATATACAAAACTTTAAAAATTTGTGGCCTTAATTGAGTCCTGGCCTTAGACGACGGGCTATCTAGTCTAATGCTTTTCACCGTTGAAAAAGGATAAATTAGAGACTGATCCTTATCTCAGGATAATCATAAAAAAGTAATTATGTCTACATCATATTTTTTATTTATTGTATTGTATTTTAAATATATTTAATATCTTCAATCTTTGTTTATTATAATACTTGTGTTTTCAACTTTTTTGTCACATTCTTATCATTAATTGTCTATTAATTAGCACATCTCACCTCTAATAACGATTCTCATCTAGAAATTCTGTTTGGAAGAAATGAAACGACTTATTTGCCTATAATATTTTGAAATAAATAAATAAATACAAAAGTGTGAGAATATTTTTTTTTCTCGTTTCAAAGTACGCAAAATAAAATATTTTGATAGAAACTATCATCAATGAGGAAGTGTGCTAATTAATATAATGTTCAATATAAGAATTCTACAAAAAAAAAAAAAAAAAAAAAAAAATTAGAGAGTAAATTTAATTAAAGACTTTTAATTTAATTAAAATGTGATGCAACAAATAAAATTTGTAGTGCCAATAGAGCATCTCTAAGAGTTTATTTATTTATAAAGAGCATCTATAAATTTAAATAGTAAATTTTTTTATGTACTCCAATAGTCTTTTTATCTTTAATACTTCATTGTACTTTTTTTAATAAATATTTATTATTTTTTTTATCTTTTTATGTTGACATGCTTCTCTTCTAATTATTATATGATTTTTCTTCTATTTTTTCCTATTTTATTTTGTATATACCATTTATTTTAGTCAATAAATAGAGTATTAAAAATTAGAATAATTTGAATGCATTTAATTATAGAAAATGGTCACCCTCTATTTTAAAAAATTAATTAAGAAAGTTTATTGGAGCATGGCTTTATAGGTGGGTAAATAGTATCGGGGGTCCCAAACCTTTGAACCTTGTGACGATGGAGTCCCAAACCTTTAATTTCTAGCACCCAGGTCCTAACATATGAAACATTAGCGTCTGAGCTCTTTTTTGACAGAAACCGTCAGTTTGACAGTTAAATGGTCAAAATTTTGTTAAATAGACTATTTTATTCTTAAATTGAATGATTAAAAAAAATAAAAATTGCAACTAAACCCTAACTAACAAAAAAAAAATTGCAACTAAACCCCAATCACTTATTCTTCTCTAATATACCACCACCAACTACCACCCACCGGGCTCACCACTCCACCGCCATGGAATTGAACAACTCAAACACAATCAGCTACCGTGAAAACCCCAGCTGATATTGAAATCCCAACTCAGATTCAACTGTGGATGGATGCCGAGAGTTATTTCCACCGCCGTATGCCACCATGGCTCTTTAGTACCAGCCTCATTACCGCCATGGGAGTGATGGAACAGCAGATGGACGCAAAACTATTGCCATCCCACAAAACAAGAAAGGGCTGTCGGGAGACTGGATGTGGACAGCCAAGGCCTTGTTGGGTGGAAGCGTGAAATTGTTAAGCAAAAATATGCAAACTTATCGAATGGAATCATACTCTTCACCAACGAAGTGGAAGCGATAAAATTGTTAATAAAAAATGTTGGAATTTGTCAAAAAAAAATTAGGTTGAAAAATGCACAAAAAGGACAAAAGCATGATCACATCATTCTTCCCCATAATAAAATTAGTGCTGCTCCTTCTCTTCTTTTTCACAGAATAATATGAAATTGATAGTAAGTGGTTTTCTATACTGCTTGCGGCAGCGACAAATTTTTCGATGGATAGTGGTTGGTGACGGTATTTTGGAGAAGAAGTGGTTGGGGTTTAGTAGAATATTTTTTTGTTAGTTGGGGTTTAATTGTAATTTTTATTTTTATTTTATTTTTCTTTTGTTATTATTCAATTTAAAGATAAAATGATCTATTTAACAAATTTTAACCATTTAAAGGTCAAACTGATGGTTTATGAAAAAAAAAAAATCCCAGGCACTAATATTTCATAGGTTAGGGACCTGGGTGCTAGAAATTAAAAGTTTGAAACTTTATCATCATAATGTTCAAAAATTTGGGACTCCCAGTGCTATTTACCTTTTTATAGGATGTGTTAATTCAATTATTAGCTGTGTTCTAAAAAGCGCGCATAAGCGCTGACTAGGCGTGGAGGCCGCTCTACACTCCACTTAGGTTATAAGCGCACAATTAAACGATCGACTATATTTTTCAACTATAAAGTGTGCGACTAACCTCGCCGAAGTATGTTTAGTCGTGCGTAGGCGCATGATTTTTTTAATTTAATTTTTTTATGTTTTCTTTTTAATATTTAAAATAATAATTAAATTAAAAAAACGTTTTTTTACGTTTTGCAGTCGCTTCGTCATGCCCTCGCATAGACCTGGAAGTTTGAAACTTAGCCTCCACGTCTAGTTACATTTTACAATTTTTTAAATATTAACTATTAGTGTCATAATATAATGTGATACTAAATATTATAGTATCTCCAATTCACTTCCTCTATTGAAATCTACGTGGCAGGTAAAATAGGTAGATTTCCAGTCCATATGGCAATACATCTATTGAATAGACAGTCAACTTAAAAATTCACTTCTAATGAAATCCGCCTAAAACTAATATTACTGCTTATGTGGCATTAATTTTTTTTTTTTTTAAAAAAAGAAAAGCCCACTTAAACGACTTTTTTTTTTATAAATAAAATGATTAATTAAATTTAAATTTGCTGAGTTATTTCATCTAGAAGTCCGTTTAAATTTAGACATAGTCTATTTTTTGATTTGCCACATCAACTAGACGAAGTTCTCATTATAAACCTAAAAGAGTAAGTATGATTTTTAATGCTTATGTAGAACTACAAAGTAACAAATATTCTAATTGAATTAGATTAATATGAGTGTATCATTTATTAGACATTCATTGAATAATAAATAACTACAAGTAACGGAGCTTGCATTTAAAATAGGGTAATTTGTACTTTTGGTCCCCAACTTTTTCAATTGGTAATAAATCTACCATTTACATTTTTTAGCACCAAACATCCACAACTTTTCAATTTTTTGCAAATCACGTCCCTATTTACATATTTTGACGATTTGCCATCCTCTATAAATAAACAAAAATAAAAATAAGCTAAAAACAACCAAAAATAAAATAAAATTACAATTGAAGTCCTATAACTTTTAAAAAATATAAAAGAACACCATCTTCCCCAAAAATCTACCCTACCCCACCTCTCTCTCTCTCTCTCTCTCTCTATCTCTCTCTCTCTCTCTTCCTTGCAAGGAAAATAAGCATGTATACAATCTTTTCTTTTAGTATTTTCTAGGCGGGACATTATCCGATCAAATCAGAAAGCATGGGGGTTCATTAGATGATTCAATCATTCAATTTTACGCACATCAAATGGTACGATGTTTTAATTATCTTCACCTGAATGGAGTGGTGCATGGAGACATTAAAGGTCAAAATATTTTGATAGGAGAAGACGGTCTCAAAATCGCAGATTTTGGGTGTTCTAAATTGATACATGAAGATGATGATTCCGTTGCCGGCAAATCCAGATTTTCTGGTACATCGACGTACATGGCACCAGAAGTTTCCCGCGGTGAAGAACAAGAACTCGCGGCTAATATTTGGTCTCTGGGATGCACAATTATCAAAATGGCCACGGGATGCTCCCCGTGGTCGGAGATTCACGATCTAGTATCAGCTCATACAAAATTGGATCAAGAATTTTGGAATTCAATGGAGGCAGTACTAGAATATTCTTCCCGCAGTCTATGGAATGGCACTCCGGAGTGGAGTTTTGGTGGCCATTTGAGAGAGAAGAGAGAGAGATGTGGGGTGGGATGGATTTTTGGAGAAGATGGTGTTCTTTTATATTTTTAAAAAGTTATAGGACTTTATTTGTAATTTTATTTTATTTTTTTAGCTTATTTTTATTTTGGTTTATTTAATAATGAGGGCAAAATCGTCAAAATATGTCAATGTGGACGTGATTTGCAAAAAAAAAAAAAATAGACATGATTTGCAAAAAATTGAAAGGTTGAAGATGTCTGGTGCTAAAAAATAAAAAAGTTAAGGATAGATTTATTACAAATTAAAAATATTGAAAACCAAAAATACAAATTATCCTTTAAATAATATTTTATAACTCATTCAATCTATACTTATATGTTTAGTCAAAAAAATTATAGATAGAGTTCGTTACAAATGCTAGTATTAGTTAAATTAACATATAAATATGTGAATTATCATTTGTGTACGTAGCAATGTTCAGCTTGGTAAAATTAATACATCGAACGCTAATGACGAAGCCGTAAATCAGATTGCCTTTGACACGTGTCGAGTTTCCACTCTTCGTTCTCTACCTTGCAATTAAGTTGAGAAGAAAGATAGCAATTGAGAGGACTGCATCTACTTTCACTCTCTAACCAGACATGGCCATGGCTCAAGTTTCGAATTCGCTCTGCTATTACACTTCCATTCGAGGTAATTATATTTCTTCCCCATTTTATAATACGTACTATTCTTGAAGCTTCAGGTACAACTGTAACTGCTATTGATTACAGTGTATATGTGTATATAAAGGTGTCTATGTGTGTGTGTGTTTCCAGATGTTTTCGTGTCTACTCCGGCAAGAGTAAGTTCTAATGCTGGTTTCCCCCGCAAATTTGGAACGGCATTTGTCTCCGGTTCTTCTATCTGTAAGCCCTTTGTCTTTGTCTTCTGCAAGAATTTACTTTTGGGTTTCAATTATTTTGAAGAATTTTACTTTATTCTACTTGCTTATACTTGGAATGAATTACTTTGGACAGGCTCTCTTGAAACAGATTTTACTGAGTATTGATTCAACTTAGTTAGGGTTTGAGCATAAATGGTAATAGGGTAGAATATTGTTAATTGAAGACGAAGTACTTTTGACAATCAGTTACTAGTAAAAAATAGCTGCGGTGGACTTACTGTGGTTGGAATAGAACAGAGTGACCCTATCCTTCTATTCGTGTATGCGAAAATAATGGTCACATTGGATTCAATTGCCAACTGCCCCTATCGAAATATGATTGACTAGTGATTTAGAAGAACTGGAGTTTTTCCTGTCCTTCTGATTTGATTTTATTTACCACTAACTAGTTAACTCACAATGATTAAAGAGAACAGAAGAGGAAGGCCATGGGCCCATGGCAGCCTGCCTATCTCTCCATTTCTTTAAATTGTTCATAGTGTGCTTTCGGTTTCTTTAAGTTAAGTGAACACTATACTTGTGCATTCTAAGGTTTGTATTTGCTTGACTTTCATTTATGGTTAATAAATTGGTTGATTTGATCAAGAACTGAATGGGGGTAGTAGCTAATGCTCATTATCATTTCCAGTGATTCAGAGACCTCGCCAAAGAAACCCTGCAACCAAAGCAATGTCAGTTTCCATAAGATGCGAGCAGAGCACTAAGGAAGGAAATGGTTTGGATGTATGGCTTGGACGACTGGCAATGGTTGGCTTTGCAACTGCAATTAGTATTGAAATAGCTACAGGCAAAGGACTTCTGGAGGTATCTGTGCTTGTGAATGTTTTCGTTGATTCTAGTTTGCATGTTAAGTTACTTCATTCTATTCTGCTGATTCACTTGTTTCCCATAAGTCTTAAACGTACAAGCTTAAACCGAGACTAAATATAGGCATGGTTTATATTTACTCAGCTATTTACGGCATGTTATAGATATGTGGGTTGTGATGCATGGAATTCGAATTTGGTTGACTTGAAGCACGTGTTTTGCTATATAGCTGTGAGCCTGTGACGCCCCAATTACTTTGTCTTCAACCTTTGGCTTGGGAGTAACGACATCGCTTTGGGTTCCATTTGGAATTCAGGATTCCTACGCTTAAAGTGAGAATGGAGAGAGCCAATTGAGTTTTTAATGTAGAACATAGGGAACATAGATAAGGGCAGTCTGTATTGTCTAAAGGACATGGAGGAAAAGATGATCGGAGCCTTTTCTCCCTCTCCAATTCTAATTAACCTAATTTAGGAGGTTTTTTTTGGAAGGAAGCTCTTTTCTCTTGTTGTTTGAGATACTTCGTGTGACGGAATAAGTTTGTCCATCTATTGTAGATATATGGGTCCCTATACAGCTTCAATAACTAAATTCTGTCATGAAAGCCAGATGGCACATTGAATCTTTGTCTTTTGCAGTTGATACCCTTCGCTCTCAAACATGTCTCCCCACATGCAGCTTGGATTCATTTTCTTATTAAAGGCATCAACACATGTACAATTTTTATAAATGGGTAATAACAAGAGATAACATGTTGAACCATCTTATGTAAAAAGTTAAGCTATTAGAGATGTGACACATATAATTTGTTATATTTGGTCTCTAATGGAAATTGCCTTCTCACTGTGTTAACTGTTAGTCTATAACGGAAATTGCCTTCTAATATTGTTAACTGTTCCAGCGTTACAGCTTATATGCAAAATTTCAAATAGAGTACTCATTAACGGTAGTCATCCTACATGACTTTACTCAATTGGATGAATTATTCATAATTAATGGCTATAAATACATTACTTAATTAGAGTAAATAATTCATCCAATTGAGTAATGCTACGTAAGATGAGTACCGGTAGTGAGTGATTGTGAATAGCATTATTTTTTCAAATAACATCTCCTCTGTATTAACGATCATATTATTCTTTTTAATTTTTTATTTCCAGAACTGAAAATTGGATAATTGAAGTATAGTCTATTAAGACTTGGGGTTTCTGATGTTAAAATGGAACCTTAAATCTTAATAGATTGGTTAATATTTCAGTATATGACCAATGTGGAATTTATCCTTAACATGGTCGAAGCTATAGCTGTTAAACATGGACTGAGTTCGTTTTCATTTATTATTCGCCATTTGCTTTTTATTGACTCGTTTTTCTTAAACTTCCAGAATTTTGGGCTCACGAGCCCCTTGCCAACAGTGGCCCTGGCAGTTACAGCACTGGTGGGAGCTCTCACAGCAGTCTTCATTTTCCAATCTGCATCCAAAAATTGATTAGATTTATTTATCTCTGTTTAGGGCCATAAAACCTGGTATTTTTCAAAAATGTTGTCTGTTGCATTGTAATCTTTTCATACAGTTGACCTACTGTCACCAAAAGTCATTAATTTGGAAAAAAGTATATGTATCACTGATGTTATGTCTCGTTACATACTTGAAGAGGTCCACTAACGTACCTAGAAGATAGAAAATGTAGGAATGCTATAACAAACAGAGACATCATAATGTAACAAAGTTGAATAGGCTCATCCAATCTTTCGCCAATTCTCTTATTAGGCGAAGGAATTAGAAAATATTACCAGTCAACGAGAAAAAAGAAACATTTCGCCATGGCTTTGTCATATCTATTACCTTCATGGCTTTGAAGATATCTTTGTTTGGAGTAAGAACGTGATGAAGGTTTGTCCCTTGACAATGAGAAAATGATAATTACTTGATCTAATAAACGCGGACATGTTACAAAATGGCATGTAGGATAATTGTCACAAGAGTTAGGTGAGATAAATAGCTACGTGCTGTGGAATCATTTTAGAATTATAAGTCTCCTAATGAGAGTGTGATACGTGGTGATGAAAATACAAAAGACCAAATAGTTCAAATGCTTAAAATATTTATAAATAGTATTTAGAAAATCAAAGAAAACAAAGATGATTAAAAAAATTTAGTCAATTTTTTGTTCTTTGAATTCTCAATTTTTAAATGGCAATTTGCAAGATTTGAATTACACATTTGGGTAAGAACTTTCTTAACTTCAATTTTTTGAGATCAACAACTAATTTATTATTCTTGTTCTTTTTTCTGTATATTCAAAGTGCACAATCAAAAGAGTGATTGGTATAAAAAAGAGACTGATAGACTGTGACTTAAAAGCCTTCAATTTAAGGAGGAAATCTAAAGTTTTACTTGGGAGTTTTGGAGTATTGGTTATCATGATTTTTTAAAGTACTGTTTGACCCTTATGAGGGGTTCTGTTTTGTGTGGTCTTAGTTGTGATTTTTAAAACAGTCAATCTCATGCTTAAGAGTTTATTATTCACCGGTTCTAAAAGTTTTTTAAAAGAATAAAATTACATATATAACTATATATTAAAAAAAAAGTAGATATGTGTAAATACTATGAAGTATGTAAAAAAATTAAACGTAAATATATATTCATCTGCAAAAAAATTAAAAAATAATTTAATAGCACATAAAAAAAATTATTGTTTAGAGAGATTACCTAAATGTGCGTTTGAAGAAAAAAGGAAGAATGAAGTATATATTTTAAGTTTATGATAGATTTGGAAATAATTATTTTACAAAGCACAAATTGGAAGATAATTTGAACAACGGCAAAAAACTACCGATTTGAGAGGTTAATAAATACACCACAAATTACACTACACCAATTTTGGGTAGTTTTTAAATTACTCAAAACCAGTACTCCAAAAAACTAACAAACACTAGTTTTTTTAACCTCTCATAAACGGTACCACCCGAAATCGGTGAAAAAAAAACTCTCAAGCATGCCCTAAGAGGGATAAAAGTGTAAACTCCGCCTAACTTGACCCCCCAAACCAGATCACAGATTTGAACTGGGGCATTGCGTACTTAAGAAATAATCGAGGACATGAAAGATATACGGGTCAAGTACTCAAGTAGGTTTGTTCACAAGGAACATTTGAACAAGTTGCACTTCTTGCCCCGGTTGAATAGAGTGTCAAGGGTCAAGTAACCCTATTTATCTAAAATTTATGTCAAACAAGACAAATATGTCTTGATCGAAACTCAAGTAATTTTGTTGGCTAGAAATATAATCGAACAAGATAAGCACTTGATCCAAGTTATATATTGCAAAATATTAAAGAGTTTCTCTATTTAATCTAGAAGGTTCTTTCGCTACTGAAAGAAAAAATATATGTCTCACTTCGTCTTCAATTTCTCATTTCACAAAATTATCTCTTTCAAAATTTGCGGACCACTTCAATCCACCTCTTTGATTCAACTATCTCCCTCAACCGACCATCTTCAAAATCTGCTCATCTCTTCAATCTCTCTCTCTCAATCAATCATCTTACTCTACTGATCATCCCCAAAATCTGTTCACCGCATCAATCCATCACCATAAAAGTAGTTCAAATTTCAGTGACTCGTTCTCATAGATCATATGGTCGAATTTCACCACAGGAAAGCGCTATACTAATTTTAATCCTTCTTGTATTAAATAAGTAAATGATAAATACATATTTAGAGCCCGTTTGGTAGAGTTTATAAACTAATTTATTTGACCAAAAATAATTTATTTGACAAAAAAGCCGTTATTTTTTACTATTATTGGTCAAATAAACTGTTTTGGTCAAATAAACTAGTTTATAATATCTACCAAACAGGCACTTAATTAATATTCTAGTATAACCACTGTTCTAAAAAACTCGTATAGGTGGCGCTTAAGTTCTGCTTGCTCTCGTCTATGTTTGAAAAACTTGAAACTTGTTTTTACGCCTGACCATACTTTACAACTTTTAGAGCATTGAGGGTCTGTTTGACAGAGATTATAAACTAGTTTATAAATCAATATTGGTTTATTTGAGTTGAAATTATTGACTTTTCATGTTAAAAATGGATTGAAAAGTTAAAAATGACAACTGAAATAAGTTAAAATTAGTTTATAATATCTGTCAAACAGACTCTACTATAAGATTATAAAACTTTAATTCATTAATTCCAAAGAGGACAATTTAATATTTTTAATGGGTCAAATAAGAAGTTGGAGAATGAAAAGTGTTTGACAAACACTCCAATAATTATTTGATTATTCCTAATTGTTCACAGTGTTGTTACTCCAGTAAACTTCTACTCCCTTCCAAACTCCGATTCTGTATTTAGTATTTATATCTCTTCCCTCAGTCTAAAAATTATTAGCCTCCGACAATGTCTCGTTTTCTGTCCTTCCTGCTGATATGCGCTCTGGTGTACACAATCCTCCTCCCCTTCGCAGCCTCCGGTGCCGCATATCCTCCTCCCTACGGACTTGATTCCACCGAGGAAGATCTTGTCCCCGTCCGCCGTGAAGTGTACGGAGGTGGCCGAATCATCGACATCAGCCACCGTTACCATCCGGACATGCCGTCGTGGGAATCCGACGATGGTATCGGCCAATTCTTGTGGCTTCCGAATAGCATGAAGAATGGGTCTCTGGCTAATAATTCTGAGATGAAGCTCCCCACTCACACTGGAACTCACGTTGATGCACCTGGTCATGTTTTCGATCACTACTTTGATGCCGGATTCGACGTTGACACCCTCGACCTCGAAGTTCTCAACGGTATGCATAATCAATCACTTGTCAATTTCAATTTCTTCTCCACCAATCTTCCAATCTAATTTCAAGTACAATTTCGCCAATTGTATGGCACCTCGATTAGAAATCTGGAACAGTTGACTGGAACTTTTGGAAAAAAACACCAAGAATAGAAAATGAAAATCACCAAGAATGAATTTTTTATTCACTAAACTTTTCCTTAATTTTTTTATTCACTAAAACTTTTCGTTAATTTTTTTTTATTAAGCATGGAACTAGGAATATCTTCTCTATATTTCTTATTAAAAAAATATCATTTTCCTCTCAAAATAATTAGTATTCATGCAAATAGATATGAGTAGGATTGATATCAGATATAAAATTAGCAGAAATTTAATCGACAGGCTATTTTCTGAATTGCATATCCTAAACTTCTAAAGTGAATGCTGCATAATATGAGAGATGCGTGTGATTTTCTTTGGGAGGTATGAAATGCTAGATTAAATGTATTTTCGTCTTTCAAGTGTAGTGGTGGAGTGGCAGTGTTGCACAAGGTATATTTGAGATAATTGTGCGAACAAAGTACTCACCATATCTTTTTCCTTAGTTGGATGGAGGGCCTCGATGTCTGTAGGTCGAGTGCTTTCAGTTAGGTGCTAAACTACTAAGATTTTGTACGTCTTTCTGATTTATCTACTCCTTGGTTGATATGGTAACAAGTTCTTAGTATATTACTTTCCCAAGGCTTATAGGTCTCACTATTGGCTCCGTCGTTGTTCTGTACCCTTCAAATTCTCTGTGCTGATCTTGTCTTGTTGGAAGCTAGAGTATTACATGCTACAACTTTGTTAGAGCATATCCAATGCTACCTTCTATTTTGAATGTCTAGCTGACGTGGCGATGAACTAGAAGAAACAAAACTATTGTGGCAGCATTTATTGTAGAAGGCCGTCCAACAAACCGTCTAGTTTTTAGACATGTTGTTATACACCTTCTACCAATTTTTTCATTAAATTGTGTCTATCTCTCTCATCTATTTTTCCTTCTCTTTCCTGCTTGTACAATCTCTCTCTTGCCACATAGATTTTTTAGAAGGTGTCTAATATTAAAGATGCTCTTAGACTAGTGTACTGCATTTCTTTGCGGTGAAATTCTACCGTAGAAGAATTTAATGGATTGAGGAGTAGAAAAGAATGAGAGAGAGTTTTGTTTGAAGGAAGTTTGATTTTGATAAATATGGAGAAGAATACGGAGAAATTGAAAAATTGAGAGAGAGATATAAGTTTTGGTTTGAGAGGATGAAGACGTAGTGACGGACAAAGAAATACTTTTTTGTGTGTTTGCAGCGGAGTAAACTTCCTTACGGTCGGTGATTAAAAATAATTAATGTGCATTGGGCTGATGAAATTAATGAAGAAGTGTCGTGCCTTTTGCTTTGCAATTTGTTAAATCTAGTTGCTAGACATTCTAGTTCTTGGGGATCGTATGTTCTTGATGATGTCATGTTTTGTCCCTCTCTTGACATGACTTCCTTTTTGTGTAATTTTTTCTGTATTTTTGTTGCTTGTGCCTTTATGTGGATGAACTATCAAAAAACGGGTTAATTTCCTTACACGATTTCAGTCAGCAATTATGATTTTCTTTATGTGTTTTTACAGGTCTAGCATTGCTTGTTGATGTTCCAAGAGACAAAAACATAACTGGTATGCATAAAATTTAACTTCTACCTGGAAGGGTTTTTATTATTGTAATTATTATTTGCTCTCCTTGTAGCACATCATTTATCTGCTCAGAAAATTAAACATGAACTCTTATGGTACCACAGTTAGTAGGAAAGTGAAATGCAAGGAAAAAAGGTACAAAATAAAGAATGTCAAAATTCCCCATGATGCCAAAATTGTGAGGGAGGTGTTGATTTGAACCTGACGATCTTTTTCGCATCCTTTTCCAACTTTTCATTCTTATTTTACCTTGCAACCACATTTTGTAAGGATCTAATGATCTATTCAACATATTCAGTTCTTTTCCATTTTCCTTACTTCTAAGTTAAAACCAAGATCAAAGAGAGGGTAGGGGATTGTGGTCCTTCCAAGTACCTGCCAAGAAAATCCAAACCCCATTGTGCTGCAACTGATACAGTGACAAAGTACTCAACAAAGAAAATTGTTTACCTTCTGATTACTTGTGCATGCATTTGTATATCTAAGGATGCGCACATGAGATGTGCCCCCATAGGTTCACTGCTTTGCCAAAATGTAAATCCATGAAATATGTTTGACATACGTGCTTACGTGCTTAACTGCACGGTGGTTGCTTGAGTTTAACTTCATTTCTTTCAGCATCTCGTGGTTTTGTGCGTATTGAAGAAAGTATTGACTTTGTTCTTTATCTATCTATTCAATTTCTTCTTTTCAGCTCAAGTTATGAAGTCCTTAAATATTCCCAAGGGCGTGAGAAGAGTCCTTTTCAGAACTCTAAACACTGACAGGTAATTTTACATTAAGGGTAACTTTGCTTAGAGCTATTTTTCCAGTAAGGATGCCTAATCTAGTATCAGCTTTATATTCCTCAGATGACAGATGTCTCTTATAATTGAATTTGGTTTAAGTGAAACTAATCCGTGGTTGTACTCATTAAATGAACAAAAACTTGAATATTTCTTTAAAATTTTGTGGCCATCATTTTTCACTTCTTTAGCGACATATTTTCCTTGGTTTGTGAACCCAATGGCAGATGTACAGTGTATTCAGTCAACTGCTGGGGGTATTGATTGATTTTTCTTCCATTAATTATTCTATTCAAAGACTAGACACATTTTTTAGTCTGCTCTTAGATTGGTTAAGTTGCAGGAATATTTTCAATAAAAAAAAGATATTTCCCGTTCAAGGATATTGAATCGTATTTATTTTCAGGCGCCTCATGTACAAGAAGGAATTCGACACAAGTTATGTGGGATTCATGAAAGATGGGGCACAATGGCTCGTAGATAACACTGACATTAAACTTGTTGGTAAGAGTTACACTATAGTTATCTAATTTGGTCTTTCCCTCACTTATCAATCAATGAGGAAGCTTTTGTTATTCTCCGTAGTTGGCACCTCATGTGCTTCATTATTATGCATGTCTTTACATGCAACTTGTAGTTTGGTTGCTCTGATGAATTCCTTGTGATGGACAATGATGCTGTGCTTTCACGTATGGGGCACTGATACTCTATCTCCAGTGATGTATAGCAGCACTCGTAGGGTATATTTGGTATGCAAGTGGACATGAATGGACGGAATATGAACAAGATTTTAGCTTCTGTTTTTTTCCTTAATATTGTTCAATAGACAATACTATCCGATCATCGCAGCCAAACATGCTTTTAAAATATTTCATTACAATTTTCTATTAGATGTGTATTAAACCCAGCCTCTGGTTTCATGTCTAGCAAGAAAATCTTTTTACACTGCCACTAGCTTGCGAATTATGATTTCTGTGTGCTTTTCTGAAGCTAATGATTCCACCATTTGTTTGTCCTCGTAGGAATTGATTACTTATCTGTTGCTGCATTTGATGATCTCATTCCTTCTCATCTTGTTTTCCTAGAAGGCAGAGTAAGTATTATTTCTCTGATTATTTCTAAATTTTCATTTTTATCTCATTGTAACTTGATCTGTATTTGTTGCACATTCAAAATGTGGAACGTTTGTTGACATGCTATTTCAAACAACCAATCGCAACTATCAAAATGTTTTCCTGGCGATTGTACGATACTGATGAAAAAAGGTTTCTTGATGATCAATACTAGTATTGCTGAAATGTTTCAGGAAACCATCCTTGTTGAGGGCCTGAAACTTGACAATGTTCAGCCAGGGATATATTCCGTGCACTGCTTACCTCTGAGGTTGCTTGGGGCGGAAGGATCACCCATCAGATGCATCCTTATTAAGTGATGTACCCTTCTTCTTATTGTAAGTGGTATACAAGCATAGTTTCACTTATATGCACTTCTTTCTTCTCACTATCGGAATTTGTATTACTTTCATGTAACTTCACATTTCCAAACTGTTTAGATAAGTTACCTTTTTTTATTTTTACTTTCAAGAGCATGTTGGGTTACTTATAAGTAAACTTTTTCAGTTTAGTCAAACATGCAAAACAATTTATTATTTTGAAAGTAATTCTTACCGTATTGTCAAAATAAGTTACTTACTTAGAAAAGCTTTGATTTACTTGCTTAAGCATTTTGGCTGTACTTCATATCATTCACTTTGAAATTGCTGCAGGAAAGATGAAGACGTTTAGATGTCCATGTTTTGCTTCGAGTCAGAGTGCTGAGTTCCAGACTCGTCTCAAAGTTGTGTCGAGTCAGAGTGCTGAGTCCCGGACTCGTCTCAGATCAAGTAGATGTTTCGTACAGATATTTATGACATTTGCACTGCCTTTTCTTTTTCTTCTTCTTCTTTAGTTCTAGCTAAGTTAGGTGTATTATTAGCAGCAAAGCAACTCATTTTATGGGAACTGATACGAATGACCAATTTTAGCGAATCAGTTGCTGGGAGAATTTTATATAATTAGCAAGGTTCTAAAAAGCGTAAAGCGTGGAGACCAAGTTTCAAGTTTTTTGGGCCTAGGCGAGGGTGAAGGGAGAGTGAAGCGTGAAAAAACGTTTTCTTATTTTTAATATCATTTTAAATATTTTTTTTTAAAAAAAAAAATTTAACTAAAAAACGCCCATCTAAGCAAGATTAGGCGCGCTTAGACGCAAGTTTTTTAGTTAAAAAAATAGTTGATCAAAAAAGTCCGCATATAGGACCTAAGCGAGATGTGGAGGTCACGACGCCTAAGCGCATTTTTTAGAACACTAATAATTAGTGAGTAAAATTACAAGCATATTCAAGAGCTCCATCTCTTGCCTGGGCACAAATATAGTTGATTTTATAAAATGGAATATTTACAAAATACACTATCTACATATAATCTATTTACTTTACGTAATGTGTTTCTTAAATTTACAGTTTATCTATTACTCTTTATTGAATGGTATCAAAAGACACGTTTTTGTTGAATGTACATACCAAAACGCATGTATTTAAGTTTAACAAATCGTACTATATATTTATTTATATTACACTTTATATTTTTAACTATTTTATTATTTTTCAAAATTTTATTTATTATTTTATTTTTCATCTAAACTTTTTCTCTCTCTTTCCTACAAATTAATTTTTTTGTAGATTCTCTCGATTACGTTATTAACATTTTTTTTTCATTTGCAAATGTTTAAATAAAATTATATATCTTTATTAACAATATTTATAAATGTCTTCTCTTTTATTAAACTTACTCGCATAAAGGAAAATAATAAAAATCAAGAAAATTACGCATACATTCCTAAATATTTTTTAGGTTTTAAAATGTTATAAAACTAATAATCCAATTTAAAATTAAAAAAAATTAATTTTAAGTTGTAAAATAATAACTAATATAAAAAATTATTTTCCATGTTTTTTGTAATTTGTATATAAATAAACATAATTTTTTTAGTTAGTCTATAACAAGAATTTTCATTTTCTAATTTACAATGTTGAAAAACAAATCAAATGAAGTTTTTATCTATATTTTTAATACTTTATTAATTTATTAATTATTTAAGTTGGAACTCAAGGAAAATGAATATAATAAATTTTGTAAGAGAAAAAACATCTTATGAACATTGTGGCTTCTAGAAATTAAATTTTGAAGAATGATAAATAATTAAATAAATAGCATGTAAATTTCATTAGTAATGAAGATTTGGAATATCACATATTTGATCAATCAAATAAAGATTCAACAATTAAAAGAAAGATTGATTTTTTAGGATCCTTCCTTTCTTCAAATGGATGTAATGAAGGGTATTTTGTCTATTTAGCTCTTTATGATGTCATATTTATAAATCTCTCATTATTTTTTAGCAAATAGTATGTTCTGTTACCGTTTAGTAAAATAAAATTTTAAAAATATAAAATTTTAAAACATGGTATGTAAAAGTGTAAATATACTCTTATCTATGAGAGTGATTCAATAACTCACTAAATAAATTGATTATTTATAGAATATTTGGTACGTTGAATTAGACATGATTAAAAAAAAGAGACATGTGAAATATTTATTTATTGTCCTGTTCAATATTATTGAGTTTAACGTATCAAATGTGTTATTCACCTCGTTTTGTCGAAATATGTTCTTCTTTAAATAATTCTAGTTACTCATGAATCATCACTATCTAAAAAGACCAACTAGAAATGGGTGGTTTCTTTAAATTTGATTAAGAATTTGCGATGTTTGAACACATTTGACATGCAATGTCGTATAATAATAATACTGAACAATATTATTTACCATTAATATTTAACTAGTGGGTCATTCTTACATAACACATTGCAAGATGTCCAATTGGTACTAGCATTCTACTTAAATTTTTCTTAATGAGAGGTCAAGGGTTCGAATCGCTGTGGACGCGAAAAAAATCCAGTTTAGAATGAAACTCCCAGTGGACAGTACGTGAGCTAACGGTGCACGGAATAGCCCCTAGGTGAAAGACCTGTAGGAAAAAGTCCGTGGTCGTTATACTTCTACCACAATTATGATGTTGGCTTGACTATTTGAGCTGACCTTATCTAGGCACACCTCCAAAGTGCAATGGAAGTCACCAACCTAGGCCATGGGCCTTATTAATCACCCATTAATCCAATCTCAATAAGTATGTTCTCTTCACCACTAGGTTCTATTAATTGTACTCTCAGTTTTATTAAGAAACAACAACTAAGTCTTAATAATGTAGTTGTTTACATTCATCATTTCTCGGTTTTAGTTGGATTTATTGTGAGGTTTATTTTTTATTTTTATCTTTTCCTCTATTAGTCTAGATACCGCATTATGAATGAGAGTTTCTTTTAAGTCTATACATTATATACTAACTATTTCGTTATTTCTTTAATTTATTTTGAATTGAGGTCATCTCAACTCGTTAATTTTTTTCCACTACAAAGATTTGGAATGAGAATTGTGCAGGGATCGTGCAAAGGCGAACCCCATATCCACAAATTATGACGTAGGTTGGACTGTTGGACTATTTAGGCCAACCATAGGAGGGCACCCCTCCAAAGTGAAATGGAAGTCGCCAACGTAGGCTGTGGGCCTTATTGATCACCATTGACCACGTCTCGGTACACATGTTTTCTTCGGTGCTTACATTTTCTTCACTCACTAGGTTCATATATATTACACTCTCAAGTCTCGACTCCTCATTTCTTTCTAGATGGAGAATTGAAAAATGCCACATCATATTTTTCTCATTGCTATTGTAGAAATTTTACAAACGATAAACAACAATATAGTCTTAATAAAGTAGATAATTACATTGGTCATTTCTCGATTTCGTTAGATTCATTATTAAATTTAGTTTTTTTTTTCTATTTATTTATCTTCAATTGGTGTCACCTCAACTTGTTAACTTTTTTGTTTAGTATAAGGATTTGGACTGAAAATTGTGCAGGGACTGTGCGAACGCAGAACCCATAAGCCACAAATTATGACGTAGGCTCGACTACTTGAGCAAATCATAGGAGGGCACCCCTCAGAAGTGAAATAGAAGTCGCCAACCTAAAGTGTGGGCCTTATTGATCACCCATTCACCACTTCTCGGCACACATGTTTTCTTCACCTATTAAGTTCATATTTATTGCACTCTCAAGTCTCGACTCCTTATTTCTTTGTAGATGCGAGATTAAAAAATGCCACATCATATTTTTCTCATTGATATTTTAGAAATCTTCCAAAATCTATATCTTATATGACAGTAAACAACAACATAGTCTTAATAATGTAGACGGTTGTGTCGATCATTTCTCAGTTTTGTTAGATTCATTACTAGATTTAGTTTTTGTCCCACTATTAGCCCGTAGATCATGAATGAGAGATTCTTTTAGCTTTACTCACCTCAACTCGTAATTTTTTTTTCACTATAAGGATTGACTAAGAATTGTGCAGGTGCCGTGCGAATGCGAACCCCATATACCACAAATTATGATGTAGGCTCAACTACTTGGGCTGACCATATGAGAGCACCCCTCCAAAGTGAAATGGAAGTCACCAACATAAGTCATGGGCCTTATTGATCTCGCATTGACCATGTCTCCGTATTAGGGCTAACCAACCCGAAATCGACTCGATTTTTTTTTTTAAAAAAAAATTATTCTTTAACTGACCCTGAAACCAAAAACCCGATTTTCAGAATTTTTTGGTTTCGATTTGACGATTTTTTTTTGTTCGGGTCTGGTTGGGTCGAAAACCGACCAACCCGACCTACGCCCACCCCTACTCGGTATGTATATTTTTTTCATCCACTAAGTTCATATTTATGGCACTCTCAAGCATCGACCCCTTATTATTCTTGATGTGCTTCATATTTTATCATTGTTGGTGTAGAAAAATCTTTCAAAATCCGAATCTTATATAACAATAAACAACAAAGTATTAATAACATAGTCGGTTACTTTAATCATTTCTCGTTTTTCATTGGATTCATTGTTAGATTTAATTATTCTATTTTTTCAGCTTCTAGCTAAGAGATTGCATCATGAATAAGAGTTGTCTAGTACCCAACTAAGTCGTTCTTTCTTCAATTAGTGTCATCTTACCTCGTTTAATTTTTTTTCACTATAAAGATTCAGACTGAAATTTGTGCACGGTTCGCAGAGCCTCTCTACTTGGACCGAACTTAGGAAGGAAACCCCTCTAAAGTGCTATAGAAGTCGCCAACCTATGCCATGAGCCTTATTATCATCTATTGACCACGTCTTTGTAAGTATGTTCTCTTCACCCACTAGGTACAATATTTATTGCAATCTCAAACCCCGACTCTTTATTTCTCTCTCCATGTGAGATTAATAGTGTGTTTGGAAGAGCTTTTTTGAAGTCTAAAAGCACTTTCTAAAGAGTAAAAGTACTTTTAGTTATTTTTATTGTTGTTTGGTTAAAGTCAACAAGCACTTTTTGATTTAAAAAACAGCTTAAAAAAGCTGTTTTAGAGAAGCCCAAATTTTGAGCTTCTCTAAAAAGCTCTAATTGAGCTTTTACGGAAAATTGTAATTAACATTTAATGAACTTCAAAATTAATAAAATTACTATTAATATATCAAAAAATAATAATTTATTTACTACATTAATTACTTATTTCAAATTGTCATTTCATATACTTATATAAATTTAAAAAAATATTGACTTGTTAAATAATATAATACAAATTATATAATATATTTTATTTAAATAATTAATTAATGTTTAATCAAATATACTTAAATTATCATGTTATTATAATTAAATTAATATATTAAATTTAATAGTTATTATAGGATATAAAAATATATGATTTCTTTTAAAAAAATAATATGAGTTATACAATAATTAATTATTTTTTAATCAAATATAATAAAATAATCGTGTTATTATAATTAAATTAATATATTAATTTTAATAGTTATTATATTATATAAAAAAAATTTATTTTAAAACAAATAATATAATATATATAATAATTAATTACTGTTTAATCAAATAAATATAAAGTTTATAGAAAAGTACTTCTATAATTATGCAACCAAACACTCAATTTAATATTCACAGCACTTTTTGAATTCACATCCAAACAGTCAACTGCTTTTTAACAAAAGCTCTATTATCAAAAGTTCTACTGCAAAAAGCTCTACTGCTAAAAGCTCTACTCACCACAGCTGTTCCAAACGGACCCTAAAAGTGCCACTTCACGTTTTTTCTCATTATTAGTGTAGAAAATCTTGCAAAATTTGTTTCTTATTTGACAAAACAAAATAATTAATTCTTAATAATGTAGTCGGTTATATCCATCATTTCGTTCTTTTTTTTCCGTTGGATTCATTTTTAAATTTAGAAGTCTATCTCTCCCTCCTCTAGCATAGAGAGCATTATAAATGAGAGTAAATTTAAATCTAAGATATATCCTAACTAAATCATCATTTCTTTTATTTATTTTCAATTAGTATCACATCAACTCTGAAAATTGTGCAGTGGTGCGCGAAAGTGGGGGCAGATCCAGGAATATTTTTAGCCCCCAAATCCGCCCATGTGCGAAAGTTAACCCCCTCTACCACAAATTATGATTTAGGTTCAACCATTTGGGCCAACCTTATTCGAGTGTACCTCCAAAGTGCAATGGAGGTCACCAACTGGGTTGTGGACTTTATTGATCATCCATTGACCCATTCACCACTATCTATCTGTATTTGATCTTAACTGTGTTAATTGGCTATAAAAATCGCCTCATGAATGAAAGTTTCTTAAGTCCACGCATATATACTAGCAGTCATAATCTACTCCCCACTATAGGGAGTTCTTATAACCCCTCCCCCCACTGGATTGTGGGGAGTAGATCAAAGCCTTGTATACTAGTAGCTATTAATAAGAAATTTTCACATTATTCAAGCACGTTCTGCATTATTCACATACTGTAGGGAGTAAATTACAAATAGCCCTATTTCCTTACATCATAAATTAGGGAAATTGCAGTATGGTTTCCCAACCTATGTAACATGCCACACCTTGGTCTCCAACCTAATTTTCTTGACACTATCGTTCCTAATCTATTCATTTTGTAGCAACACTACTTCTTGGTGCCTATTTGTGTTATTTTGACCATTAACCACTCCCGTGACATGTGCCTTTTGTACTTTTTAAGGTATAACATAGTTATGACATTATTATTTATGTACAAGAACCATTACAAATAAATTTTAACAAATAATTACATTCATTAATTTAAAATAATCTAATGATCTAAATCTATTATAACCTTTAAAAATTTATATATCACATTCAAACACACCCCAATAAATAATTTAATAAATCTAGATCGTTAGATTAGCTTAAATTGGGAGCTATGATTATCAGTCAAATTTATTTGTCAATCTATACCTTGTTTCTAATTAAGATAAAATAAATAAATAAAAATAAAAGAAAGCAAACCAAGAGGAAAACAAAAAGAAAATGAAAATGTTTTTAGTATCGAAATAATTATTTTGTTTCGGTTTTTTTTTTTTTTATCTTTATATTTACTTTTTCTTAATTATAAATAAGGTTAACTGAATAATATGTCCTGACTATTTTATCCTTTAAAAATTGAAAAAGTGCAGGCAAGTTGTCTAAACGGTCAAAATGACACATCAAGGACTAAATGTTTTTACAAACAAATAGGTCGGAAACGAAACTGCCAAGTACATAGGTTAGGAACCAAGTTGCGATAAGGTCCATAGATTGGGGACCATTTCTGAAACTTTTCCCAGTAAATCAGGTTAGGTTAATTTAATAAATGGTCGTTGAACTTTGAATAAGTAACTATTTACTTACTGTACTTTTAAATGTAACCCGTTACTCAATAAACTTTGTAAATCGTCTTCCATCCACCATTCGTCAACTCTCTGTTTGTAAAATTGGACGGAAAATGCCATGTAGCAAACGAAATCAGAAGTGGCACGTTGAAAGCAATTAAAGTAATCCACTTCTGCCAAATAAATAGCCCCAAACATGCCTCAGCAACCAAATTATTTGTTTTCCCCGTATTTAGTCATTCGAACGACTTTATGAAGAATCTGACATCTCATCCCACTACCAAATCACTAAAGAAGGAAACTCATTTTGGTGAAATCTCCAACACATGGCACTAGTAGAAGAATGTTTCGTTCAACGAAAAGGTGTGAATCGTTTGAAGTGTCATTTGAATAAGCTGAACAATTTTGATTCAAATTCTTCATAAAGTTGGTCAACTCTAAAGATACATCGGTCGAACGACCAAATGCAGGAATGAAAAAGAATTTTTTTTTTTGTTGCTGCATGTTTGGAACTGCTTATTTGGTTGATGTGGATTTCTTTAATTGCTTTTAACGAGCCATGTGTGATTTCGTTTGTCACGTGGTATTTTCTGTCCAATTTTACAAACAGATAGTTGATAGATGATGGTTGAAAAACAATTTATAAAGTTCAATGAGTATCATGTTATATTTAGGTAATATTTAAAAATATTGTGGGTAAATGGTTACTAACTTATTTGTTAAAGTTGAATGATTATTTATTAAATTATTTGGTCTCCAATTTTTTCAATTTGTGACAAATTTACCCTTAACTTTTTTTTGGCACCAAGTATCCCCAACCTTTTAATTTTTTACAAATCACATTCTCATTGATATATTTTGACGGTTTTACCCTCCACTTTAAATAAACAAAAAAATAAAATAAAATTGCAAATGAAGTCCCATAACTTTAAAAAAACATAAAATAACACCATCTTCTCCATCCCATCCCATCCCATATTCTCATATGCATTTATATAAACTCCAAAGATCCCAGAAACTACTTAATGAAGTACAACATTAAATGCAAAACACTATAATGTCCCAAAAAATGTAGAAAATAAAGAATTGCTGCATTCTCAGTTCATTTAGTCAAGCTTCCAGTGCAGGCAAAGGCGTAGCCATGGATACCATCTTCTCTAAACACCCACAATGGTAGATCGAAAGACTAGAACATGTTTCTGTTTGCGGGTTTTCCGTTTTACATTTGGATTCTCGTTTTTCTTGTATTCTGTGTTGTTTTGTAGCCGGAAGATATGTTATTGTGAGGAGGGATTTCCTCTGCATATGCGAAGTAAGGAGGCTAGAGATGAGTTTGATCGACATACGGCTATACTTGAGCAATTCATAAAGGACCTGTGGTTGATTAAGTCGAGACAGAATGTGATAGTACAAGTTATGGTCTCTAAAGTTGTCCACACCCCGCCTCCGGCTCTACCACCTCCACAACATCTGGAGGGCTCTACGGTGGATGGGAATAATAAAGTAGAGGATGAGGCAGTGATGGCTATGGCATCGGCTCTGGAGAAGAGGGTGTCGTTGCAAAAAAAGGCTGTAGCTACATCAATGGCTGCCGAGGATTACACAAGAAAGTTTGAGTCTGGGCCGGGGTGGGGTGGGGTGGGGTGGGGTGGGGTGGGGTGGGGTGGATTTTTGGGGAAGATAAACTTATTTTATACTTTTTAAAAGTTGTAGGATTTCATTTGCAATTTTCTTTTATTTTTTTGTTGTTTTTATCTTTTTTGTATTTTTGTTTATTTAAAGAGGAAGGAAAAACTGTCAAAATATGTTAACGGGGACATGATTTGTAAAAAAATGAAAGGTTGTGGATGCTTAGTGCTAAAAAAGGTTAGGGGTATATTTGTTACAAATTGGAAAGATTGGAGACCAAAGTGCAAATTACCAATTAAATTAATGTACAACACGAGAACCCACGTTATAATTTCAAAATCTTGCAGAGGGTTTTCAGAAAACCCTCACTCAGTGATTCCCCCCTCCGTTTAGAGAGAGAAACTAAAGCTAAAAATGGAAGGCGTATCGTACCAGAGATTCCCGAAGATCAAAATCCGGGAGGTAAGGGACGATTACATGAAATTTGAGCTGCGGGAGACGGACGCGAGTATCGCCAATGCCCTCCGGCGTGTGATGATTGCGGAGGTGCCCACAATCGCCATCGATTTGGTGGAAATCGAGGTGAATTCCTCCGTGCTTAACGACGAATTCATCGCCCACCGCCTAGGGCTCGTTCCGCTTACCAGCGAGCGTGCTATGGGGATGAGGTTTTCACGAGACTGTGATGCCTGTGATGGAGATGGTCAATGTGAGTACTGCTCTGTGGAGTTTCATCTGAGGGCAAAGTGTATTAATGACCAGACGCTTGATGTCACTTCTAAGGATTTGTATAGCTCTGACCACACGGTTGTTCCGGTTGATTTTTCGGATTCGTCTTCTAGCTTTGAGAACTCGGAGAATAAGTAATATTTTTATCTCTACCTCTCCGTGTGTGTGCTGTATATACATGTTGTGTTTTCGAATTGTATGTAGTTGTATTTGGGTATGGTGGTAAATGCAAGTATATATGGGTTTGACGAGAAGTTTTTTTGTTCATTCTCAGAGCAGCTACTGCTATTTGTGCTGGTGATATATATGGCTGTAAAATGAGTATTGGGGCTTGTAGGGGTTGCGGAGAATTTCCAGTTTCTTTTGGGGAATGTCAAAGAACATAATGAAGTTGAGGTGTGAATTTTTTGGAGAAAGGGTTTTGCAGGGAAAATATATAAATTAAAGGATACAAAAAAAAAATATGAAAGAGATTCGAGTGTCTAGGTTAACTTATTTCAAAGAATTGGAAGGCTAAAAAGCTGAAGATAAAAGAGGGAACTTGTGAAGATGAAAGTCCTGTTATGTCTATTGGGCAGAAAATGTGGGAGTCATGAACTTTTTATGGGTTTATTATTGTTAATACTTAATAACATGGTCTAATTAATACAAATACTATATGATTACTTTGAAATGCATCCTATCGAGAACAAGGCTTAACATGGCCTGTTGTAGTTGCGAATGATTTCATTGCATTGGACTTCCAAGAAAGGATCCATGTATCTGATCCTAATTGGAAATGAGACTTATTTTTTCCTTGTACCCATCCCCACAACCCAACCAAAATATTTACAAAAAAAGAATAAATAAATCCTTTAAGCCTTAGGTGAAATAAATACTCCATTAGTAGCTTGGAGACGTCTAAACAATATGTATTGTCCACTTGTAAAGAATATAGTTTGTATTGCACTTGTTGCCTAGGGTCAGAAAGCACATCATTGGAATTTGTTTGCCATCTTAGAAATTTACATCATGCCTTTTCCCATTCATTGTCATCTTCAAGTGTCATGACAATTTTTATTCCTTTGTGAAATTCTGTGATTTTGTTATGGATTTTGGAGTTTAGAACATGTTTGGCATAGTTTTTTTTTAATCACTTTTTTTTTTCCAAATTAATTTTCAACCAGGACCCACCACAACTTTTATCAACTTTTCAACCAAACATTTCACCAATTTTTTTCAAAATTTCCTAAAAACCTACTTCTAAACTCTACCAAACAGCACTTAACAAGAATGTGGATGCTTTTACTAAAGATCTATTGTGCGTGTGGATGTCTTGATTCTGGTAGCTATTGTCAATGGATTCTTATATACATGTAGTGGGATTGCAAATTGCTTTCAGTGACATGTTAATTTGTGTAACTTAAAATAGGCTATTGCAAGTAATATAGGGTTGAAAGATGAGGATTTATTGAGAATAGACCAAGAAAGGGAGAAAATGAAAAGGCCTTCCAAAATACTCTCTTCGTTAGTCAACAATTATAACCTTGTCGATTTGAAGACAGGAAATTTTTCATTCTTAGGGCCTTACACGTCTCAGGTGAACTTGACCTCACTGAGTTAATTCGGTAGGGAGTTGTCCCTAGACTTGACCCCGTCAAGTTAACTCAATATGTTTGATCCTTTGTTGAGTTAACTCTATGGGGTCAAGTTATCCTCCAACAAGAAATTTTTCGATAGTAAATGTGTAGATTTGTGTGTGATCACAATTTTGAGAGACATTGCACATCCAAAATTTGTTCGACGATCAACAATGTGTGTATGCATATGATATCTTTTCTTCATTATCTATATCGCCGAGACACACTGTTGGCAAACCATCTTGTGCAAAAATTTGAAAAATGAGGGGAGTAATCATGAAAATCCAAAGAGGAAACCTAAATAAAACACAACTTTGTTGGAGGAAACTTTTTTAAACAAGGTATGCTTGACATTTTATTCATCTTTAATTAGAATAAGACCTTTTAAAAAAAACTTTAAAAAAGGCGCCTTTTGCATTTCCACTCTTAAAATATGGAGTTTTTGGAAAATTTCCATTAAAGATTTAGTAATGAATTATGAATTTGAAATTAGATTATTTTTGGATGGGTAATTATATGCACACAATACTTTTTATTTTTTGCACCATATTTTAATTACATTTAACATTCTTAATCTATGAACATTATAGCATTCATTTCCCCAACTTTTTTTTATCATATTTTTATCCTTGACTTCTCATTAATTATCATATCTTGTGTTTGATAAAGGTTTCTGTCTAAAACATTTGTTGGGAATTTGTAAAAAGACTTATTTGTTTGTCATATTTTTTTAAAAAAAAATAATAGATACAAAAGTACGATAAAATATTTTTCCTCATTTCAAAGTACATAAATAAAATATTTCGATAGAAACTATCATTAATGATGAAATGTGTTAATTAATGAAGGTTAAAGATAAGAATTTGATAACAAAAAGTTAAGAACATAATAGCAGTAATAAGCAAAAGTTGAGGATCTTTAGTACAATTAAAATGTGGTGTGCTTATAACAAATTGTAGTGTGAATATAACCACGATTTTTGGATTCCACAGGATATTAGAGAGAATTAGAAGGGGAAATTTGAAGGTTTAACCTCGATGCCTTGAGTTCAGAACCTTGTTCATGGTAATAATGTTTGAGCCACGAACTTTCTGTGGGTATATTGTTTGTGGTAATATATTAACTTCAGAACCTTGTTCATGGTAATAATGTTTGAGCCACGAACTTTCTGTGGGTATATTGTTTGTGGTAATATATTAACTCAATTAAGATATGTAGGTTGTATGAAAACTTGATGCCTAGAGTCCAGAAACATATTTTGCTTTGTGTTGACAATGCTTTTATCAGTGCATTATCAGGGTTAAGTTTATCAGAATTTATTTCTTTCAACGTGATTTACTGCTATGATTTTTGAAGTGTAATACAAGAACTAATCCTATTCACTGATCTTGTGTGTGGTGTCAAACTATTGATCGTTAGAGGTTATTCCATTTGTCAGCTTCCAAACATGAAAAGATGTGGAACTCTCATTTGCTAGACTTGTGGCAAATTTTGTCATTTTATTTATAGAGTAACAAACTGAAAATGTTGGCCATTTTTTTGTTGTTTCTTCTTTGCTTTTGTTGATCTTGCATATATGATCATCAGCAACAATAATTTTTTAGGGAAATGAATATCTTGATGATTTATGTCAATAAATAGGGGAATCATAATTGTGAAGCTACGCCGCGGTCAGGAGCTGATTCTAAGAGCTATAGCTCGGAAGGGAATTGGTAAAGATCATGCTAAATGGTCACCTGCAGCAACTGTCACTTTCATGTATGAACCTGAGATTTATATCAATGAAGAGTTGATGGAGAGCTTGACACTTGAGGAGAAAAGGGAGTTTGTTGAAAGCAGTCCTACCCCAGTGTTCAAACTTGATGAGAATACGTATCAGGTTGATCACAAATCTCAAACTGTTAGGATCAGGAATTATATGTAAGCTGCTTGGTTGTTTCTATGCAGCACCTACTCTTTGGTTTTTTGGTTCAAGGCCAACTGTTATAGTTAGTTATTATAGTTCGACATGTTTCTTGTAAGTGGTGAGCGTTTGATGTGTTGTCTTGAGTACAATGAGTCATTAGGTACCCAAGGAGAATTTTTAGAGGAATTTAATAATATAGACATGTTTGAATGGATTTATCGATGCCATCGGAATTTATTTCCGTAGATAGTATTTATACAATCTCGAGGTTCTCATGATTACTTGTTAATGGCAGTCAGCACAATCATATTAGTAACTTTTCATGTTATGCAACAATAATATAATAGGAAGAACCAATGTTTTTACTTGCTACATGTTACCTTGTGATTATGATTTCAAATGCAAACCAGGTAAGGGTGACTAAGAGGTCTTTGATACAATTTCATGGTCCTTCCATCACCTATATGGCTATATTCAGCTTGTATGTCAATAAATGATTTCTCAGCAAATGCTTTGAGCACATATTCTTGGGATATTATGTTCTTTGAAATTTTAGTATTTAATAATGTCGCCTTTTTCATTTTTAACACTTTTTTCTCCCTCCTTGCAGGTTGAGATTAATGATGCCGAGGCATATACATATGACGAAGAGGTGATTAAGAAAGCTGAATCAATGGGCAAACCAGGCCTTGTGGAAATCCGTGCAAAGGAAGATAGTTTTATTTTTACGGTTGAGTCAACCGGTGCTGTCAAAGCTTCTCAATTGTTTCTCAATGCAATAGACGTGCTGAAACAGAAGTTGGATGCAGTTCGCTTGTCAGCTGATACTGTGGAAGCTGATGAACAGTTTGGAGAATTGGGCGCTCACATGCGTGGAGGATGATTACTGAGACCTGGTCGAATTTTACTTCAATTTAGAACTTATTATGGCTATCAATGATCATCTGTTTTTGTAATTAGTTAAAGTTTCTATGGACTACTGAATTTCCTTGCAAATGCAAAATGCTTGTGTAAGAGGTGAACAGTATTCTAGGATAGCTTGATCCATGCATGGTCCGGAAGTTTACATGTTCTCTCTCACTTGGCTTGTATTTAGGTATGATTGATGGATAATCGGGTTATGAGCAATTTTCAGAATGCTAGATATGTTGTAGTTCTTCTCCATCTTGTTTTTGAATTCATTCTCACTTATTTATCCAAATGTTATGGAAATGAACGTACATGTACATGAGCGTCAATCAAGAAACCTTTGATAGCTGATGCCTGCTTTGTATGTAGTACATATTAGCAGTATGAACTGGTATTGGATACAAAATTCACAGGCTAAATTACTGCTTATAAATCACACACCCACACACCTATATCTTGATTTAACTGGTTAGAAGTTCGGATTCTGACCCCGCCTTACCTATTCAAGAATGAGCTGACGACTCAGCCATGCCTTGGTTAAGGAAATTTTGGTCAAAACTCGGACCAGCTATTCTCTTGCATTGGTCTAGTTTGTGTCCAGATGGATGAACTGTAAAAACTGTCTTTTTGGCAAAATAAGAATTACATGAACTATCCTTTTCTAAGAGATTAGTGCAAGTTTGGCTAAGCTTAAAAAATATACTTATAAGTAAAGTATTTACAGTCAATATAAGTAGGCTTGGATCAGCTCTTTAGCCTGTGCAATAGATACCCAAATCTTACAGACATGCGTGCATATATGTGTGGCTGCCAAGTTTCACAGTTTTGGTACACAGCTTGACCACTGTATACTTTATCTCCAAGGGACCCTTTTGGTCTATAAATGGAAACCTGCAAACTGCAAAGGCTAAGCAGTCATAAATTTTAACCCCTGTACAAGAAACAGTGCATTCTGTAACGTAGCATCCAACCAAAAACTTGGACCACCATTCCGAGTAGCACCGGTTTCTCTCTTATAAAAAAAGTTGAACCCCAACCACGAGAGCCTTCATCACCCATGTCTTGAGACTTTGGTGGAAGATGTAAATCGCAAGATGTTTTTCAGTTAAGCAGGATTGAGAGCTTGTTTTTTAACTATACTTGCAAAGAGCCTCTTCCATTCTAAAAGTAGGAATCGAACCTCCACTCTTCAACTGTCAACAAAGTTGAAACTACACCACTCTCACTTTTCAACCAACTGAGCTATCCCATGGGGAAACATATTTGACATAATTAGTTATTATAGTTCGACATGTTTCTCGTAAGTGGTGAGCGTTTGATGTGTTGTCTTGAATACATTGAGTAAATTAATCATTATGTAAGTTAACCAACCTTAAGCGTGCGTCGGGCAAGTGTGGAAACTAAAGGAATGTAGAAATAGTTTCCAAACACATAATTCAATCATATTTTTAGATAACTTTTGTAAAATTCTAGAAGAATAATGTTCTGAATCACCACGGGTGATGAACACTAGTTTAGATGACATTGGGTTACTGTCACATTGTTCAATAAAGTTGGAATGTATTAGAGTTAATCACAGATACATTGCATTACTCGTCTTAGAAATATCAATTTTACCACTAATTAATGTATACTCTATAGTATATATTTTTCCATTACATGCTTAGACTACATTGATAAACAAGAGTTTTAACTTTTCGGAATTCCAAAATAATATCGGGTCGGGTCAAGTCGGGATGAATCAGTAAACCTGACCCAACCCGTCCAATTAATTAAAAAAAGTTGGCTGAATGCTCGCAGCGTGAGAATGGTGCTGAATGGCCGAGTGACTCGACCAATTTTTCAAAATGGCCGTTGACCAATTTTGGTGTTTAAATTATCAAATATAACACTGTCTTCTTCCCCGCTTATAACTATTTCAAACGATTTCAAATTCATTTGTCTGGGAAAAAGATAAGATTTCAAGGTTAGAATCTAACCAATTTCAATGTTAGAATCCAACAAATTTCATTTATGTAATAAATTTTATTTTAAAGTAGAAATTTATCATTCTCTATTTTTTTTTCTTTTAATTAACGGTAGAAATTGTGGATTTTGTAGTATAAATCATGAAAAAATGTATAAACTTGAGTATGAATTATGATTTTTATTTTAAATTTCTGCAAATCTGAGTTGATTTGAGATGGATTAATTGAAAAAAATTAGTTCTAATTGTATAAATCTACGTTAACATAATCTGTTAATACACCTGTTAACAGAGGCCAAAATTGTTGACAGAAGGCCAAAATTTTAGCCTTAACAGACATTGGGACTTGTTCACAGAGGAGCAAGTCTGTTAACAGATTTGGGGTCTGTTAACTGATCATTAATAAATGATCTATTAACTAATAATTTGTTAACTGATATTATAAAATAAGAGTATTTTAATCTATTTTATTTAAAAGAAACCTTTAAATCTTATTTGATATAAGTTACTATTGTGCCATTCCGAGTGTTGACAAGGGTATTTAAAAAATTCACCCTGCTGGCAGCCCCTAATAAGCTAAAAGGGCAAGGCGTAAGCCCATTTGCAAAGATCAGCAACCTCCAGCGGCCAGCCTTCCACTCTCCTCTCCAACCGAAAACGCAGCCGCCACACACTGTGAAGTACCTCGCCAGTCGCCACTAATCGTCTCCGTCGAAGTCCTTTACACCAATTCCGCCCCCAGCTACTGAAGTTCTTTACACCGTTTCCGTCGAAACCTTCAATCTTTAAAGGTGATTACGAATAAAAATGATTTTCTCCTCAAATCTTATGGACTTATAGAAAATATGACTTGAATATTGATTATTGTTCCCAAATATGACGGATTTTTGAAACAAAATCGAGCCCAAATATGATAGATTTTCGCCAGTCATCTATCGCCACTAATTTGTGCTGATTGTTGTGATGTTTTTCTTTTGTTTTTGTTGCTGAATTTTATTTTATTTTTATGATGATTTTGAGCTGAATTAGTTCGACATGTTGTTCTCATTTGACTTTGTTCAGTTACTCTGAATTCTGTGGTTTGGATTAACATTTCAAAGCTTGAATCTTGGATGTTGTAATCGTTTTGATGCGATTGTAGGGGTTGCAGCGGCTCCTCCACCGGTTCTGGATTTGGATCACGAGTCGAGAAACCCAGCCTCACCGACTAATTTGTTTGAAGTGGTTGCTGAAGACCTCCAAAAGCTGAATAAAAATCTTCAGTCGGTGAGTTTCTTGAAAACCCTGTTCTGTATTTTTCCTATCTAGATTGTTCTGTGACATGGCTGCAAAATTGTTATTGCTGTTTGTTCTTTTGTTGAGAGTGAAGTGGGGAAAAATATTGATACATGTGCTTAGAGGGTGATTCAACACAAAATGTGTTTTGGTGAGAAATGATAATAGAGTCATCATAGAGTAATTTTTAATTTGTATTATTCATGTTTTTGGTCCTGAAATAGTTTTGAATTTGTAGTATTCATTTTTTCAGTTTTGAATTTGTAGTCGAGAAATAGCTTTGAATTCATACTATTCATTTATTCATTTGTAGTCCAGAAATAATTTGTACTACAAATTCAACCAAACATTTAGTCCACTAATGGCCCAAAAAAATGAAAACTGCTAGTTTGCCAAAAAAAAAAAGAATTGGGTCGAAGCCCAAACCGACCCAACCCGCCCGAAGCTTGATAGGGTCGGGTTCAAATCTGTGTGTGGGTTGGGACTGGGTACTTGGGTTCGGGCTGGGCCCAAAACCTAACCGACCCAACCCATGCCCAGCCTAGCCCATGAGACCCCAGGTGGCTCTGCCGCTGTCGATACCTGCAACAGGTTAATTGGTAAAAGCCCTTAAATTGTAATTCTAAGGAGACATGAGTTCTATATTGGAGTTCAGCTTCTATAATAACAATATTTTGGCTGATTTTGTGTTAGTTTCTAGGTTGTTATCTTCACAGCCACAAAGTTGTGGGAATTTTTGTACAGTGCCAATGAGTTTTTTCTAACAAACCAAATCCAAATTCAGGATGGGATGTGGACTTTTCAATTTCTTTCTATTTGTGTTCTTTAGGACTACTTATTTGGAAATTATGGGAAAATGTTTTAATACAATAACATATGTACTCGAGGGTCACCAACCTGAAAGATTTTATTTTTGAATTGATTTTGATTACAAAAGTACCTGCAATGAGTTTGCAAAGAGATAATAAGATAGTAATAGGAGCCTACTGCATATAGTTGACTTGATTTTCCATTTATGTTGACTTGTTTTACCTTTGCTATTGGGACTTATTATCTTTACATACAAGATTCAGTTTGTAAACCAGAGCACTTTGGGCACTGAACAATTCATTTTGAGATGTCCATTCAGTTTTTATATTTGAGGAACGTGAAATGCTCGAGATGTTTACAATTTCAAAATCGGTTTGGTTCAAGGCAAGAACTTGGCCACTCGAACTGGTTTTTGCCCACCCCTTGTTGCTTCTAGAGTAATTTATATATTTTTGTTATTTTATCATTATTGCATTATCTTTTCTACATTGTGCCATGTTTGTTTCACTGGGTTATGTTATGATTTGTTTTTAAAAATATTTATTTTGGTTGGTTTATTTTTAGTTCCAAATTTCTGAAGTTAATTATTCATACATCCATATTTGACTTTGATGTTATTGGTTTGCAACAATGACTTGTTGCTCCATTATTGAGGTGTGTAGGCCATCAAATAAATGCATGGAGTTTTTAGGATTTATGTACTGATACTGTTAAATATTTGACGATGTTATTTTCGTCATGTTGCAGAAGTTGGTGTCTTAGATATGATGAGTTTGATTTCTCAAAATGCTATACCCAAAGAGGTAAAATTGAATGCAAATAAAGATGAGACTACATGTGTGGAGGATGGGAACAAAGAGTTTGAGGATGGACAGGAGCTTGATTTAGATGCTAAACAGAATCGAAAGAGAAGGAGAGAACGAAAGAAAAAGGATGAAGTATTAGAGATCGAGCAGGAGAGGGAAATGAAGAAGCTAGAGAACTTTTTGTTTGGCTCTTTGTACTCTCCCATTGAGTTTGGGAAGGACAATGAAGAAACGAGAGATGAGGTTGACAGTAGTTCCGCATCGTTCTTCATGGACAGGACAGCCAATAGTATGTTGTCTGTTTATGAAGAGGATGCGGATTTGGCGAAAGAAACAAATGACGAGGAGGAAATTAAGCAAAGGAATCCTGTATGGGTAGATGAAGAAGAGGAGAAAGCCAGCATAAATATAGCTAAAGTGAACAAATTGAGGAAATTGAGGAAGGAAGAGGATGAGTCTGTAATTTCTGGTTCTTCATATGTGTCAAGATTGAGAGCTCAGCATGCTAAGCTGAACCCTGGAACTGATTGGGCACGACCTGATGTACGGGCTAAAGATTACAGCTCTGACGATGAGGATGTGGATAAAGAAAGGGGGGCAGTGGCCAGTGGTTATGAGGATGTTGATGATATCCTTAAAAGAAACGAAGATCTTGTTGTGAAGAGTGGTTCAAAATTGTTACCAGGGCGTCTAGAGTATTCAAGGCTGGCGGATGCAAATATAATGGAACGTTCAAATGGTCCCATAAAATCAGTTCAGTTTCACAAAAATGCACAGTTGCTCCTTGCTGCTGGATTGGATAAGACACTGAGATTTTTTCAAATTGATGGAAAAAAGAATGCTAAAATACAAAGCATTTTTCTTGATGGTTATCCAATTAATAAGGCTTCTTTCTTACCCGATGGGTCTCAAGTTATTATATCGGGAAGAAGAAAATTTGCTTATAGCTTTGATTTAGTCACGACAAAGAAAAATGTGATAGGCCCTCTATCTGGAAGGGAGGAGAAGAGCTTAGAAAGCTTTGAGGTTTCTCCTGATTCTAATACCATTGCTTTTCTCGGCAATGAAGGGTATATTTTATTAGTTTCAACGAAAACAAAAGAACTCATTGGGACCCTGAAAATGAATGGGACTGTTCGTTCAGTAGCTTTTACTACTGATGGACAGCAATTGCTGAGCTCTGGTGGGGATGGGCATATTTACCACTGGGACCTGAGAACAAGGACTTGCTTCCACAAAGGAGTTGATGACGGTTGTGTAAATGGTACAGCTCTTTGCACTTCCCCAACTGGAAATTTATTTGCAGCTGGTTCAGTAAGTGGTGCTGTGAACATTTACAACAGGGAAGACTTCTTAGGTGGGAAGAGGAAACCCCTCAAGACCTTTCAAAACCTGAAGACTGAAGTGAATTTCATGAAATTCAACAATGATTCTCAAATGTTGGCTATCTGTTCGAACATGAAGAAGAACAGCTTAAAATTGATTCACGTTCCATCATTTAACGTGTTCTCAAACTGGCCGCCATTAAATCAGGCTCTGCATCATACAAACTGTCTAGACTTCAGTCCTCATGGAGGTTTTATGGCACTGGGTAATGCAGCTGGAAAAGTGTTACTATACAAGCTCCATCACTACCATAATGCATAGTGAGTTTTCCTATAAAACACAGTTCACACAAACTCCATCATTTGTTGCTGGTTTAATGGTCGAGTGAGATATCTTTCCATCCATCTGCAGATAGTATCTGCGGTAATTTTGTTCTTTTTTTGAAGTACCTTTAGATTTAGACTAGAGCGTTTGAGTCCAGAAACATATTTTGCCTTGTGTGTTGACAATGCTTTTATCAGTGCATTATCAGGGTTAAGTGTTATCAGAATTTATTTCTTTCAACGGGATTTACTGCTATGATTTTTGAAGTGTAATACAAGAACTGATCCTATTCATTGATCTTGTGTGTGGTGTCAAACTATTGATCGTTAGAGGTTAAGTGTTATCAGAATTTATTTCTTTCAACGTGATTTACTGCTACGATTTTTGAAGTGTAATACAAGCACTGATCCTATTCACTGATCTTGTTTGTGGTGTCAAACTATTGATCGTTAGAGGTTGTTCCATTTGTCAGCTTCCAAATATGAAAAGATGTGGAACCCTCATTTGCTAGACTTGCGGCAAATTGTGTCATTTTATTTATAGAGTAACAAACTAACAATGTTGGCCACTTTTTTGTTGTTTCTGCTTTGCTTTTGTTGATCTTGCATATATGATCATCAGCAACAATAATTTTTTAGTTAGTTATGATAGTTCGACATGTTTGTCTTGTAAGTGATGAGCATTTGATGTGTTGTCTTGTGTACAATGAGTCATTAGGTACCCAAGGAGAATTTTTAGAGGAATTTAATAAAATAGACAGGTTTGAATGGATTTATCGATGCCATCTGAATTTATTGCCGTAGATAGTATTCGTACAATCTTGAGGTTCTCGTGATTACTTGTTAATGGCAGTCGGCACAATCATATTAGTATCTTTTCATGTTATGCAACAACAATATAATAGGAAGAACAAAGTTTTTACTTGCTACATGTTACCTTGTGATTATGATTTCAAATGCAAACCAGGTAAGAAAGGGTGACTAAGAGGTCTTTGATACAATTTCATGGTCCTTCCATCACCTATATGGCTATATTCAGCTTGTATGTCATAAAATGATTTCTCAGCAAATGCTTTGAGCACATATTCTTGGGATATTATGTTGTCTGAAATTTTAGTATTTAATAACGTCGCCTTTTTCATTTTTGACACTTTTTTTCCCTCCTTGCAGGTTGAGATTAATGATGCCGAGGCATATACATACGACGAAGAGGTGATTAAGAAAGCTGAATCAATGGGCAAACCAGGCCTTGTGGAAATCCGTGCAAAGGAAGATAGTTTTATTCTTACAGTTGAGTCAACCGGCACTGTCAAAGCTTCTCAATTGTTTCTCAATGCAATTGATGTGCTGAAGCAGAAGTTGGATGCAGTTCGCTTGTCAGCTAATACTGTGGAAGCCGATGAACAGTTTGGAGAATTGGGCGTACACATGCGTGGAGGATGATTACTGAGACCTGGTCGAATTTTACTTCAATTTAGAACTTATTATGGCTATGAATGATCATCTGTTTATGTTGTTAGTTAAAGTTTCTATGGACTACTGAATTTCCTTGCGAATGCAAAATGCTTGTGTAAGAGGTGAACAGTATTCTAGGATAGCTTGATCCATGCATGGTCCGGAAGTTTACATGTTCTCTCTCACTTGACTTGTATTTAGTTATGATTGATGGATAATCGGTTATGAGCCATTTTCAGAATGCTAGATATGTTGTAGTTCTTCTCCATCTTGTTTTTGAATTCATTTTCTCACTTATTTAACCAAATGTATTGGAAATGAACGTACAAGTACAGGAGCTTCAATCAAGAAACCTTTGATAGCTGATGCCTGCTTTGTATGTAGTACATATTAGCAGTATGAATTGGTATTGGATGCAAAATTCACAGGCTAGGTTACTGCTTAGAAATCACACACCCATACACCTATATCTTGATTTAACTGGTTAGAAGTTGGGATTCTGACCCCGCCTTACCTATTCAAGAATGAGCTGACGACTCAGCCATGCCTTGGTTAAGGAAATTTTGGTCAAAAGTCAAAACTCGGACCAGCTATTCTCTTGCACTGGACTAGTTTGTATCCAGATGGATGAACTGTAAAAACTGTCTTTTTGGCAAAAATAAGAATTACATGAACTACCCGTTTCTAAGACATCAGTGCAAGTTTGGCTAAGCTTAAAAAATCTACTTATAAGTAAAAGTATTTACAGTCAAAATAAATAGGCTTGGATCAGCTCTTTAGCCTGTGCAATAGATACCCAAATCTTACAGACATGCGTGCATATATATGGCAGCCAAGTTTCACAGTTTTGGTACACAGCCTGACCACTGTGTACTTTATTTCCAAGGGACCCTTTTGGTCTATGAATGGAAACCTGCAAAGTCCAGCCATAAATTTTAACCCCTATACAAGAAACAGTGCATTCTGTAATGTAACATCCAATCAAAAACTTGGACCACCATTCCCAGTAGCACTGGTGTTTCTCTTATCATATACATTCAATGCCTCTATCTATCTATATATAAATATGTATGTGTGTGTGTGTGTGTAGGGTATACCATTTGTGGGCACAAGGGCTAATTAAATTAAATAAGGTCCTACCATGGAGATATTGGAAACTTGAACTTTTACATTTGTGGGCAGACCAGTTAAGTTTCTCAGACATTAATCCTTCAACCTTCTATCATAATGAGGGATATGGCTGAGGTATTTATTTCTCCAGCAGCATTGTTGTCTAGGGAGGGATGTAGATATTTTTTGAATTTTTATGGATGAATTTGAGTTTGGCTAGTCTAAAGTTCGTAGATGACATGATTTGAAGGTGTAATTCTCGAGTTTAAATATACTTTTAAACACAGATTCATTCGTTTCAATTCGATAACTCAATAGACGTAATCAACACTATGTAAATTAATCATTATGTAAGTTAACCAACCTTAAGCGTGCGTTGGGCAAGTGTGGAAACTAAAGGAATGTAGATTAGTTTCCCAATACATAATTCAATCATATTTTTAGATAACTTTTGTAGGATTCTAAAAGAATAATGTTATGTATCACCATGGATGATGAACGCTAGTCTAGATGATATTGGGGTTACTGTCACATTGTCCAATAAAATTGAAATGTATTAGACTTACACTTCCGATCTCCTGCCCCCAAGTGGGCAGGAGATGCTGCCCACCTGCTGAGGTGTCATCAGGTGGGCAGTTGATGTAAGAGATCGGCCACCATTAGACTTAATCACTGATACATTACATTACTCAGTTTTAGAAATACCAATTTATGTATACTCTATAGTATATATTTTTGTGTTACATGCTTAGACTACATTGATAAACATGCTTACAAAGTAGTTTCCCAACACAATCACAAAGGATACTCTCAAGGCCAAAACATTTGATTTTTTTATAATGTATGTATTAAACTACACAACGTTTCAATTGAATTGTATATTAATATTATACGAGACAAGTAAAGATAAAGCTATTGCACCTAAGATAAAAAAATAAAAAAATAGAAAAATAAAATCCGTACGGAAATCTGCGACTCACCTTAGCTAATTTACATATCTCATTGCTCTCTTTGTAATGATTATTATAGAATTTCCCTTAATATTTCAACTATTTTTTTTTTCTTTCTTCTTCTTTTAGATGTGGATAGAGGGGTGGGCTTAGGATACCGAATGTGTCTCATATGCCAACAATAACTGTACGAGTTAAGAAGCAATACGTACAATTATTCGACTCACGCAGGGGGTGTGTGCAATATAAGACAGATTTTTCATTTATGAGGTAATTGTCTGATACATGTGCAGGCCCGCCAGGCCCACGGACAGATATGGGAACGGGGAACCCCAGTGGATACTGGATTCTGGACCCATATGGATTTGGGAGTTGGGACCCTCGGAACCGGGAGACATTGTTTTTTTTTTAATATAATTTTTCTAAGATAGTCAGCTTTGGCATGACCAATCTTGTCTCAGAGCCGACTCAAGCAAGCTTTAGGCAAAAAAATTTGAAGAGACCTTTAATATTTTATTTTTATGTAAAAAAAATAAATAGCAATATATAAGATACAAAAAGTATTATTAGGTCGTTGGATTTTCTTTTCTTTTTTTTAATAAAATTATTTAGTTAGTAAAAACAGTAAAAAAAATAAAAATATTAAACTTTAAAAAGTTGGAGGCCCTGCTAAAATTGGGTCTTTAGAATATCGTCTAGATTAACTAATCAATACATCAACTCTACAAAATCACGGGAAACATTCAATAATTGGCAATGTTATCAATAAATATGTTAATAAATTGCATTTCATTTTAAAAACAAAAATCCCGTATTTTGTATTACAGAGCAATTATTTATTTCCCAAATGCTTTATCACATTAATAAGTACCTAGACAGTATTTTATAACACAATAACGAAGCCAGATATTTTAAGTTGGGGGGTCTCCTATGGGACTGGACGGGCCGAGGGAAGGGGGAAGTCTTCACGGAGGTTCGGGGGTAGCGCCCCCAAATTTTTTTTCTCAAACCATAATTACTGAGCCATTTTTATGAGAATCTAATATTTTTTTATAAATCATAATCTTTAAAAAGCTTACAAGAAGTCATTGTACAAAAATATTTAAGATCTAAAACTAGTCAAACTCTTCTTATTCACTTTGACTTCTATAAAATTATCCTCCAAAATAGGAAGATTCGGTTTACAAATGAAATTAAATATTACTCAAGCTCAAAAGAAAAAAAAAAAATCAATTGGACACAATATGTATTAATAAACAAAGTACATTTATTACTTTTGTATTATCATTTGAGGAATGAATCAGTCATTTGTAATTTTGTATTATTAATTTTATTATGCCAATAGATCTAATTGTCTTACATTAAATTAATATTAGGTAAATGTGTTCAATTGTTATCTATTAAATTGATATTAAGTCAAAGTTAAAATGCATATTAAAAAATAAAAAAAGTAAAAAATTTTAAAATAAAATAAAAAAATTCCAAAAAGTTGGGGGTCCAGGTCCCCCCTCACCCAGCTACGCCCCTGATATAGCACTATATTTTTTTTTTTTTTTTGATCGAAATATAGCACTATATTTTGTCCCTTATTTAGGTGGTTATATATGCAAAGTGAACACATTGTTGTATAGTTGGGTTGGATGGGTTTGACCACAAATGCTATGCTTGCACATAAGTCTACCCAACATATTGTTGTAAATACACGTCTCTTCTTATTTGAAAAAATTATTAATTAATGGACACTTTTAAATAGTATTGAACAATATTAATAATAATAAAAAATTAATAAATTTTTAATTATATTGTTCAATGTAATCTAATAGCCTAATACTATATATGAAATATGTATTATTATAAAAATAAAACTCGACAAAACACTCACAATTTCAAAAGTATATATATTGATATTATGTTCAAAATAAATAATATATTTGGTACGTTTTATTATATATAATTAAAACATGTGATAAATTGCATTATTTTCAATGTATCTTTTTTCCAGCCCAAGAATTTTAGTTCCACTCCCAAGTCAGAAGAATTATTGAGGGAGCTGAGAATTTGGGAAGAAAGATACAACTTTTGCTGGCATGACAGCTTTACAGCTGTTTAGCAGGAATAAAAAAGGAGTGGGAGAAATAAAAAATTTCAAGGGGTTTTACTTTCTATAATAAATTTAAATTCATATGCTTTATTTATGAAAAATAAATAAATATATAACAAGCAAAAAAGAAGAAAGAGACAAGTTTAAATTTAACAATTATTGGCTTAATCATCTATTTGATAATTGGTATTTAGGTGGTACGAAAGTTAAAAAAAATTTAATTTACGTGGTATTGATATCTAATGAATAAACACTCAATTGTAAAATTAATCTCTAATACGTTACATAAATTGCTATATACGTGTGTTTTATTTTTTAGAATTAATTCAAAATCATATTCAAATTTTCATAACAAATATAAACCGGTAAAGAAAATAACGTTTTGTTTAGTCAGCATGTGTAACAGATGAATCTAGAGGAAGTTCTAGACAATATTTGATTTTTTCTTTATCACGTCAACTTAACAAAGTCTGTATCAAATTACATTGGTGAATACTACATTTCAAAACTCAGTTTGAACGTAATTCAAAGAATCTAAAGGATGAATTTTTAAGGTTAAACAAATTTTCTCTTTAACAAAAGTAAATCGTTAAAATCAATTCCGATTCACTTGCATTCTGATGAACTGACATAGGTTCATACTCTTTTAACGAGTTTAATTTTTAAGATTTTTTTTACATGTAATCAAATCGAATTTCAAATCGATTCTTGATCAAGCAAATCAATCAATCTAATCTAATTTATAAACATGAATATGGATGTTGATCGCAGCTGTGTAATCATGATCATCTAAATTTTCTATCTTCTTTGCTTGATCTTAAAGCAAAGGTTACAAAATATCTTCCACAAACTCAAAAGATTTTGTCCCCATAATTCAAACCCTATCACCTTTTAACTTTTTGTAATCATGGAGTGCTCCATCCAAATTCTCTCTCTTTTTCCTTTATCCAAGGAAGTATTACTTTGATTTTCATATATTTGGATTTTATCAAGAAATATCGGATTACTCGTTAAGTGTGCAAGTAAGTAAAGAGTCGAAACAAATTTGTTTTAAGTCCGTGATAGACTATATATTGTGCTATGACGTGTTTAATAATCAAAGATGGCACGCATCGAATAGAAAAATTTGTTGGCTCTATTAAAAATAATTAATTTGTGTAACACGTGAAAAAAGCTAAATAATGGCAAAAGCCAAAAGGTTATGGCACATTGGCACCCTCAATTCTTTAAAACCCACGTAGTGCATGTGTCACGGGAATGTAATAAACTTTTTTATGCATGTGCCGATAAAGGGAAAAATCAAAAATCAAAAATCAAAACAATAGCTCTATGTATTTATTTATAATAATCAACTTTTGATTTATATTCTTGGAATTTTGAGTTGATTTAATCCGTATACGGATGGTTATGATCCAACTTGATCATAAAAAATGGACTAATTAGGTCGTAATTTAGTTCTTTCTATAGATATTGATTGGTTTTTTCGTGAAATAGTAAAATTGAACTCCACCTAATTTAAGACTGAGTATAAGGTAGATTAGAAAGCTATAGCGTGATAAGTCCAGCTAATTTAATTATATCTGGGTCGAGAGATAAGGCAAAAAAGATAGAAGAATAGAGAAGATTTTCTAGAATATTTGTTTAAAGTTATTTATTTTTATTAGATTGTTCGTCTTTTATATTTTAAGCACAAAATTAGTGCGAAAAATGTTTTGCAAAAGAAAAAAAAATTCGTGTTGTACATTTGAAGGTTCACTAATAATGAAATCATTCTTATATTTATATTTTCTTAATTTATTATCTAATTTCGACTTTTTTATTATAGTAAATGAGAGATAAAATACATGTTAGAAGCAATGTTATAAAAAAAGTAAATTGTGATTGAGGGTAGATGTCGAATTTCAAATTTTTCAGATCTATGCGAGAGCGAGTTGTGAAGCGTGGCTAGGCGTGGAGGCTGCACCTCATGTTTAGGCGAAGTTTTTAAAACAATAGTTAAGCTTGCGTTTGGTAGGAATTAAAAACCCATTTTGGTTTTTTTCAGCCGTAATTTTTGACTTTTCAACTCATTTTTAACATGAAAAGTCAACAATTTCAACTTAAATAAACCAATTTTAGTTTATAAATTGTTTATAATCCCTATCAATCAGACTCAAATGGGTAAATAGCACAAAACGTCCCTACCTATTGAGGGTATTGTGGAAAACGTCGCTACCTTCAAAATTTTGGCATTTTCACCCTTACCTACTGGATTTCCAAAACAAAATGTCCTTACCTTCAAAATTTTGGCATTTTTCACCCTTACCTACTGGATTTCCTGCGCAAAACGTCCTTCAATCCAAAAATCAGCCATTAACTTAGGGGTAAATTAGTCCAACCATTTTTTTCACATATATATTACTTCTTTTAAAATTGGGGGGCTTCCCATGCAATTTCCAAAATTGCATGGTAGCCCCCGTCCCCAAATCTCCACCGGTGGCGCCTTTCTCAATCCCCCCGACCCACCACCTGAATTTTCCCCACCTCCATAACTCGTCCCACCATTCGTGGTTGTACTCCTAAAAAACCCATCTCTCTTTACCCCACTGCCACCACCATTGTTCGCATTACTACCATAAACACCATTACTACTTTCCCCAAAAATTTCCGCAAAAATATCATCAGGAGTCCAAAAATTTAGGGTAAGTGGACCAGGTTTCGATTCCAAAACATGATGTAAAATATGATGTTGTTGGGGTTCTTGAAGGTAATTAAATGTGTGAGAAAATATTTGACAGGCATTTTACTTGGCCGGAGGAGTACCAAAGAGAGGCCAGCAAGAGCAAGAAAGGCAGACATTCCAAAACATTTTCCAGGAATTCGACTCCGAACTGATGGCAGAGGCGTTCAATATTCCGTCCGAAACTGTGCGGAAGATGCAGAGTGAAGAAAATCGGAGAGGACTCATTGTTAATGTTCGGGAAAGAATGGGTTTCATTAGGCCTGATGAAGAACAAGAACAAGAACAATGGGGTGGACAATCCGATAACGGCATAGAAGAAAGTTATTGCACCATGAAGATCCGGACCAACATCGAAAACCGCCGAGATACTGATATTTACTCGAGACAAGCTGGAAAAGTGAACGTTGTTGACAGGCATAAGCTTCCTCTCCTTCAGTACATGGACATGAGTGCAGAGAGAGGCCGTCTATACCAGGTAAAATATGCCTCAAATCTTCTTGTTTCGAAAACTGGCCAGAAAAATTGACCAGCAAACTTGTTATGTATGTCTTGCAGAACGCATTTCAAGAAACGTTTCTCGAAATTCTTTCTGCCAGGCCTATTTCTCGAATCAGATTTGGGGACGGGGGCTGCCATGCAATTTTGGAAATTGCATGGGAAGCCCCCTAATTTTAAAAGAAGTAATATATATGTGAAAAAAATGGTTGGACTAATTTATCCCTAAGTTAATGGGTGATTTTTGGATTGAAGGACGTTTTGCGCAGGAAATCCAATAGGTAAGGGTGAAAAATGCCAAAATTTTGAAGGTAAGGACGTTTTGTTTTGGAAATCCAGTAGGTAAGGGTGAAAATGCCAAAATTTTGAAAGTAGAGACGTTTTCCATAATACCCTCAACAGGTAGGGACGTTTTGTGCTATTTACCCGACTCAAATTAAAGTAAACTTTTGACCAAAATATGAGTAGAAACAGTAGCAGAATGATGATCGCCAATGACGATCCATCAATTTCATTGTTTTGTGGGTTCATTTAAAAAAGAAAAAAAAGTGAAATTAATATGCATTTAAAGAAACTTTATATTGCAAAAGCAATTATTGCTGTGATCATTTGGTTTCCCATTTGACCGTCTATGTCATTGACTAAGAAAAAAAATAGAAATCAACATCAAACTTTCATTTAATACGAGCAATTCGGCTCATCCAATTTTTGCGAATTAGATTTATATATTTGTTAAAGACGTAATACAAGATAAATTTCATTAATAATAGGAAAATTTGAATTTCATATATTAGTTTAACTACAATACTAATATTAATTAACTATTTTATTGGATAATTTAAATAGTTTTTTATTTTTTAAAGTAATCACTCAGCATAGTGGCGTCCATAAGTGCTTGCATGTGTTGAAATTTCTAATAAAATTTTTGGTAAAATTTAACTTATTTTTTAAATTGATCAAATATATTTTTATTTATATATTTTATAAAATTTATTATTTATTATTCACTTTTCTTTATTTATAATCACTTAAAAATATAATGCAATGATGACTATATCAAAATCAACGAGTAAGTCAAAAGGATTTTGGACAACGTAAGAGGAATCAATGGGGAATCTGTTTATAGGGAATAATTCTTATATAATAGTCCACAAAGAGTACTGCATCTGGAATGTATAGATACAAGAAATAAGAATGGCCCTCCAATAAGGTCAAACCCCCACCCCCACTCCACGCCACCCACTGCCGACAACTTTTTTATATACTTCAATTAAATCTTATTTTGATTGTGTGTGCACGATAAAATTAAACTCAAGTCATAAGAGATAAACTATCTTTTATTTTAATTTCATCTGCAATTAGGGTTGGAATCGAAATTTTTGAAAATTGAATTGTTACTGAAAAAAAAAATTTATACTTCAAAACTAAACTATTGCTGAAAAAAAATATTTTACACTAATATCCGCCCATATCTGCAATAGTCTTTACATACAATAAAATTGTTCTTTAACTATCATTGTGTAAAGTCGAGGATCGAAAGGAGGAAGATTTTGTCAATATAGTTAAAGGCGCATCTAGATGTGTTAAAATGTGCCAAATCACACAACCTCTTGTATATTATGTCATTCTAGTTCACGATCGTTTAGAAATATCAAAATCACTTGCTCGATACATTAAAAACTTGGCCTAGCCGAAGCAATACAACTCAAAACTAAACAGAGTAACTATACATGTTTGAGAGAAGTGAAAATGGGAACTAACATATAAATATTGTGTTCAATTCATGAAATAATAGATGCAAAAATTGGATTCAATGTCCACTTCTTTTTTCCAACACTTTGAAATATGACCACCTTCAATATGTTTTGAGTAACTGTCCAAAATTTTGAAAAAGTTACTCTTTTACCCTCAAGAATTTATCCAAATTCTAATTTGTTCCTATTTATTTTCTTCTAAAACAAACGTCTTCTTCCCAAATTCAAACTTTATTCTGTCTCTCAAAGCAAACGACATCGCCTCCTCCTCTCTCTAGCCCACTACTGGACACCATTATTGTCGGATTTCAACTAGGGGGGGACCTGATTCTAACCCATTTCTCGGTTCTTAAACACTTTTTCAAAGCAAAATACCACAATTGTCGTTGGAATCCATCCCATTGTCATTTTTCACTACCATGATGTGAGAAAAATAAAGTTTCATCCACCAAATAAGTTTTTTTTTTTTTTTTTTAATGTTGCTACTAATATTTAGGGTTCTAAGGTTGTTGGGCAAAGTCAGGAATTTTTGGAGGGGACTAAAGCTTAAAAAAAAAAAACAAAACAAATTTGCACTACCAAAATTAATTTTGTTCGGAGTGGGACCGGATTATAATCTTGTCCCGCTCCCTACCTCTGCCCCTATTTATATGTAATTAGTTACATTAGATTTTAGGACTCCAGTCATGTAATTATTTGTATTCTTGTTTGAGTATTTTTTTAGTGTTCTTATTATCTTATTCCGTGTGAAGAATGGATGTTGTGTAGACATTAGAATGGAATTGACACATTTTGGTAGTGGAAAATGGATTCAAATTCACATATCATATTGGTGAAAAATGAATTTTTGGATCTGTATATATGGAGATTTCCATTGGTGTTGATTTTGGAGTCGAATCTCCACGCTGTGGGGGTCGATTTTGGATGGAATCTTGTTAATTAATTAAGGTCAAAGAACTGTCGAATTCGACATTTCCTAGTACTCATGTTAGTATTTGTTTAATGATTTAACTTTTATCTTTTGTTAACGAGTTACTAATTATCCATTTCTCTATAGATGGATTTCAATTATATAATACTTGAGGTTCAAATGTTTGAAGACACAATTACTCAAATAAGTTTATTGTAGTATATCGATTCCATAATGAACAAATTCAATGAACGACATAAAGCAGAGTTTAATAGAAGCTATTTTGCACATTTGTCCTGATTAGTGGCCATTGCAGTGTATTCGTGATTAAATAAGTAGAATGCTTGTTGGGTAATATTCCAATTGATTTCATCTTCGACCGTATGACAGCCTTCTGTCAAAAGACAGATATAGACTTTTATCATAAGGAGATCTTTTTTTCTCTCTCCAAACTAATTGTTAGAAATTGGTTTAAAAATTCGAGAAATTGACCAAATGTTTAAAATAATTAAAGTGATTTCGTGTCAATTTTGGCTAAATATTTAGACCCAATCTAATTTGTTTAGGTAAAATAGTTTGCCACTTCGCCACTTCAGAGCGTCGAAACGGAGATTGACCTTCCCGGTAGGCTGCGGGGATCGAAACTAATGCGATCGCATAGGTATTTTCTCTGTATGTGTTGAAGAGTATGTTTGTCATCTCGAAACCAATATCGAATGAATGAAAAATTACGGAGAATGACAATTGGGTCAATTTTTGACCATAGGATCGCACGATCGCAACTTGCTGAATTTTCCAATAAAATGTTTTTTGGTCTTACATTGCGATCGCAGGGGACAAAGCTATGCGATCGCATGGTTAGCCTTGATTAAATTTTGTCTTCAAAAAGAGGACCTTGCAATCGCAGCATATTAGAACCATGCGATTGCATGGGTCTAAGCGCGAAAATGCATGTCCTTTTGAAATGTTGCACGATTTGGCTCTACACCACTTCATTTCCAACTCTTCATCTTCTATAAATAGGACCCTATGGACTTCCTATTCGATACAGCAATGATATGCAAACACATTAAAATCATATATTCTTCTTTTGAATCAAAATTCTTGCATTTTGTTGCATAAATTCTAGTTTTTTTTTTCTTTTCATATTCATTTGGAATACAAAGTCATAATTTTGGTTCGTTGTGCTTGTATTTTAAAGTGCTGCAAACACAAGTGATAGTCATTGTATCTTGGAAGTTGATTTCCATAAACCGTAGGTACCGTTGCAGGGCAAATTCGACTTAAGGACAAAGTGTTCAACACTTACTTCGACTTTGCCATTATTCTATTTTCATATTCTTGTTTCCAGTCATTTTACACAAAATTCATCCAACACTAATTTCATGCAATTTCTAAAAAATGAAAAGGCTACGGACTATTATGTTTACAAACGTAAAGTTGAACTATCGTTTCGTTTTCACTGCGTTGATTTTGCTACAGTCTACTTTTATTAATTTTTCACCCACATATTTCACCAAAAAATTTCAAAATCACTTAAAAAAAATACTTTTAAACTCTACCAAACAGGCAATAACTTTAGCTACATTCTATTTCCAAACTAGAAATGTATTGAACTAACTAACTGTCTAGATTTATAGCAACAGCAAGTGGAATTCGACAGTTCAACGGTAGAATTCGACAGTTGAAATTTTTTAGTTAACTAATTGTCTAGATTTACGCCAACAAACAATCGAATTTGATAGTTGAGTTGAGCAGTAGAATTCGGCAGTTCAATTACTGAATTCGATAGTTTAACATTCAAACTGTCTAATTTATTTGTTTGGACCTAACGAATTGGAATGTTCCCTATTTTTGGTGTTTGATAGATGTCCAACTATCTATCGACATTATTCTTTTTACGTTCATGAGAAATCGTTTGTGTAAGCAAAATCCCAATTTATATTTAATGAACTTTGTATGATGTTGTCTTCGTGTAGTTATTTACGACTCTTTACATTCAATGAAGTAATGAACTTTGGGTGTGTTTGATTGGTATGCATGGAAAAAAGTGAAAAATAAAAATATTTTCCATGTAAGGTGGAAAATAAATTCTACTATATAGGTAAGAAAATATTTTTCAAGAAAGTGGAAAAAAATGTGCTTTAAATGTTTGTACCTAGAAAATTCATTTTATTTTCCATGTGCAATCAAACAAGAAATGTGAAAAAGAAAATTTTTGGATTTGACAACATTTTCCATGGAAGTGACATTTTTCATGGAAAATGTGCCAATCAAACACACCCTTTGTGTTGAATTCAACAGTTCACAACTGCCAAGTTCGACAGTCCTTAAACATCACCAAAATAGTACGTATGACTTTAATTATTTTTAAAAAAATTAAAGTTTTTGTTTGATTTAGATAAAAATTAAATTTTAAAGAAATTTTATAAAAGATAATGAAATGAATAGTTAAAAAATTAATAAAAAATGTGAATCAAATAGAATGTGTAGTTGAAAATAAGTTTGAAAAAAAAAATTAAATGAGAATCAAACATACAACAAGTAACTCCATATTCAACATTTCAAAAAGGTTTTAATAATTTTTGTATAGCCGCATAATTTTACAAAAAGCCATTACTTCAATATTATTCTTGTTATTATTATCAAAACATTATTTATTTATACTTAAAAAAAGGAAAATTGGCGTAAATAGTCCCTAACGTATGATATTAGTGCGCAAATGGTCCCTAACCTTTTATTTTTTTGACAGAATGGTCCCTAACCTATTCATTTAAATGCGCTATTGATCCTTTTTACGGAATCCGTTAAAAACCTTTCATTTAGGTAAGGGAAATTGGCCGAAAACGTCTCTAACGTATAGACCCAGTGCTCAAATCATCCATACCTTTCAAATTTTGACAATTACATCCCTCACCTATCCATGTAGTGCCCAAATCATCCTTTTGGATGAAATCCATCCAAAATTCCATTAAACCTTTGGGATTTTGGCGCAAATGGTCACTAACCTTTGTTCTTAGTGTGGAATTGGTTCTTAACGTTTATGTTTTGGCAAACAAGTCCATAACCTATGTGTTTTAGTGCGAAATTGGTCCTTATGGAATGAAAAAGACAAATATACTCTTAGTTTTAATTAAAAGAAATTGTATGTGGATAACTAATCATTAAAAAATGTGTAAATAAGTCAAATACTTTTATTTTTTATAAAAAAAATTAATGAGTATTTTTTTTTTTTGAATTAACACTTTAGTAATAAACATGTCAAATAAAATTATTATTTTTATTATTAAGTAATAAAGAGAAAGGTAAATTGTTGCTAGTGTCCTCAACCTTTGACTTCATTTGCACTTGTATTCTCAGTATTTAATTCTTGACATCCATCACCTCAAATTTTTATATGATTAGCAGTCAATGCCCTCATGTCCTTATATAATTAGCAGCTTCCTCATGTGAAGGCAGGTTCGGTAGAGTTTTTTTGGGTAGCCCAATTTTAAATTTTAATTTATTTTTTATTTTAAAAAAAGAAAAAAAAAAAAACAAACACTGAAGATGCTAATTTTAAATTTTAATTTATTATTCTATTTATTAAAAAAAAAAAAGCAAACATTTTCCCACTCCACTCCACTTCACTACACTACACTACACCCCACCCCACTGTAAGTCAACCATGACTTACGGTGGGGTGCGGTGAAATGTTTACTTTTTTTTTTGAATAAATAGAAAAATAAATTAAAATTTAAAATTAGCATCTTCAGTGTTTGTTTGTTTTTTTTTTCTCTTTTTTTAAATAAAAAAATAAATTTAAAATTAAAACTGGGCTGCCCAGTAACCCTATGGCTCAAAAGCGGGCTAGGTTGACCTAGTAAATATGAGACCGTATAAAATAAGGCTGGGTTGAGCATAATTAAAAATTTTATTTGTGACAAATTTATTTTTCTTTTTATGTTGTAATGATAAAATTAAAATTTGAATTTTAAATAATATGATTACTTAATAATAAAAAAATTAAAATATCGGACATATTTTCACTTTTTGTAAAGATTAAGAATCTAATTGTAAATTTCTAAATTAAAACTAAGGTTATGGACCATTTGTGCCAATTGAAAAGTTAAAAAAAAATGTAACTTGACAATTTTACCCCCACTAATAAAGACAAAAAAAATTTTAAAGACCATTTGCGCACCTAAATGAAAGGTTTTTAACAAATTTTTACCGGAATCCTTCAAAAAAGACCAATTAAGCACCCAAATGGATAGGTTATGGACTATTCCGCCAAAAATGAAAGGTTATAGACCATTTGCATACTAATGTCATACGTTAGGGACCATTTGCGCCAATTTTCCTACTTAAAAATGATAGTTCAAAAATACGGTGAAAATAAAATATATTTTGCAATTTTATACTAATCACGATCGTAAAAAATTTTCCCTGCTACAAAAAAAAATATATACTTAAATGTTTATATGTCACTACGTCTTCAATTTCTCCCTCACAAAATCATTTCCTCTAAAATTTGCTGGCCGCTTCAATCTTTCTCTCTCAATAGATCGCCTCCCTCCACCGATCATTTCTAAAATTTGTTCATTGCATCAATTCATCATCATAATAAAACATACGGTCAGATTCTACCGCAAGAAAACTATATACTAGTTAATATTATTTTTTGTATAATTGAATATTCTACTTAGATGTCACTCTCAAAAATTGTACATGAACCAATAACTAACGCAAAAATAAATAATAAATATTTTCACAAAAAAGATATATTTGACAAAAGTGGTTATTTACACAAATATTTTCAATTATCTTCATTTTTAGCTGCAAATTCGAATTCCCCAATATAGATATGTCAATACAAAGTAGTATTCTTGAAAAGGACAAGAGAGAGCTGGAGAGAGATTTCGCATCAATAGAGAAAAAGAGTGCAGACATTCTTCATTGCTTGTCTTTTCCACGCTTATTTGTAAATTGCCAGCTCTTCCTGCCACCATTAACACTCTTCTTTTTTCTTTAATTGAGATTAATAATATTCTTTTTTTACTTCTCTTCTCGTGATAATGGCAGAAGGAATTAAAGGCGTGCACTTTAACTTGACCTCTTAAATACATAACTAATTAAGGATCGTCTAGTGCGTAGTAGTACAGAACAATACTGAATAGGTACATCGAACGAATTTTAGCTTTTTTTCTGTCTTTTCGAGCTACCCTATTGAGGGCTTTTAATTGCATCCACAAAAACCTTGTTTAAAGATGGTAATTTCATCTGCTGTTCATGAACCCTAATTTTCTTGAAGACAGGCCGATGTGTTGAAGAAATGCATGATCCTACAGTTCCCCATGAATCATTCGAGCTATCGGAGTTGAAAAATTCATCCATTACTCCACTTGGGCTGCTTGGAACTTGACAAATTTTGCGTTTCTGGGAATTGTTTTGACCATGTAAACAACTGTTTGATATATTTGAAATAAGCTCAGAGCAATCATTCACTTTCTCCTGCATTGAAACCGAAAACAAAAAATACAGGTTCCATTAATCATATAATATTATATCGAAACACCTTATTTTAAAAAGATTATAATCAAAGGACACTAGTATTTGTTTAAATTTTATATTCAACACGCCCTCAAGTGTGGAGGGCTCATTTTTTATTAAAGGTATCAGCGACGACCATACATGCACAACCTTCATATAATTGGAATTTGCAGCAAAACTTAACTCACATTATTTACTTGCTCTAATAATGAGTATATTAGAGTCACTTTATTTAAAAACTTGACTTTGGAAGTTGAGAGATGGAAATTTATGTTGAACTATTTCGTTTAACAACTTAAAAAAAATATTTATTTATCTAAATTTTATCTTCAAAGCGTTTCAGGTATTGCATTTTCTTGCCTAACTGAATGAACAACTAAGAGAAAAATACAAACCTTATTGATTTTGAGAACCCCAAGAAGCTGGTTTTCATAGTCAATGGCATTGCAAGGCTCGACTTGATGAATAACGTGAAGCATGGTTGCAGTAGCCAGGACAGATGGTAGATATCGTACGAATCTTGAATCTGTACAGTTATACAGAATCGTCAAACTTACTTTTAAGTTATTTATATAAATTATCAAACACGATATTCAAAATTACTTTTCTTTTTAATGCATACCGGTCAATAGAGAGAGAAGGAGATTCTCACAGCGACGGAGAAATTCCCAGTGAATATTGTTCGTTAATCCTAGCCTTCTTATAATGTGATCAAGAAATGAAACAGGAGTCACTGGATTCATTTTCCATTTAAGTGCTGATAAAACCAAAAGCTCCATTCTTTGAATGGTTTTCGCCTCGAACATGTTTTTTGTATCCTCAATCTAATCAAATCAAGAAAATATTAAAACAAAAAATCTAAAAAACAAAAGATTTTGCTTGAAACATCCTCATATACGTACTTGAAGATCTAAGAGGAGGGGAACATGGGTTTCTTCAACTTTTGCAGCTAAAGAGAGGCAAGTAACAGCTGCAAGTTGGATCATCCATGGCTTCTCTTTCTGAAAATGGAGACTGGAAAGAAACCTGTCAAGATAATTTACTGCAAGAATGGCGGTCAACGCTGAAAACCCATAATAAATTTTGACTTTCAAGATCCATTCCACTGCATCTGTGCGTGCCTGCAGGGAGAAAGAAAAGTCTTCTCCATTGAGAAATGCTTCATTTTCTTTGCAGAAAAGAGAGTTAAGTTCTTTATCTTCCCAGAACAAATCTTGTTCTGTCAACAGAAGAGGAAAATGAGACAGAGTTTCACTCCCTTCTTCTTCAAATTCTCCCCATTTTTCATCTTCACAGAAAAGAGAATCAAGCAAGGAGGACTGGGTATTTGCTTCTGGAGTCATCTTCTTCTTGAAAGAAGAAGAGGGTTTTGTTCTTTGCTCATAATACAAAACAGTAAAGTAAAGCCAACCCCATTCTCTATCTCTCGAGGTCTATCTCTCTATATCTCACACACACTCTATCTCTCTCTATCTCTCTGTGTGTATATATTTATATATCAGAGACTCTCAGAAAGATAAAGGAAGAGATCTTATCAAAGCGGGTATCACGCTTGTCTTTTCTTTATGCATATAGGCTGTATGCATTAATTGATGATTTTTTATTACTTTAGAAATCTTTATGCTATCGAACTGTGTGTAGTGTGTGTGCTCTTTCTTGGCGGGCAGGAATTGGAAACGGCACACAGACCAAGCAGGGCCCCTCGAAAACTACCTCTTATGGAAGTAACATTAAAGATACACAAAGATTTTGCATTGCTGAGACTATCTTTTCGGAAAACTGTATATGAAAAATTAGGGTAATTAGTACAAAGCGTACTTATTTTTCAAAGTTATTGTACAAATCGTTTTTATCTTTGAAATTTTAACATTTTCACCATACATATACCATTTCTTGTGCAAAACGTCCTTTTCGTCCAAAATCATCTATTTTCTGCCGTTATCTCATTTCTATAACACGATTCGTAATACCAATAAAGGGTATTTTTGTTCACCTACATCCTACTGTTCAAACCAAAGAACAGAGGTACTTTTCTATAGAACCTTACGCAACCCCAACTTCATCTTCCTTCGAATTTCATTTCTTTTCCCTACTCAAACTCACATATAATTTGTTGGCGGAATTCTGTGGAAGTGACACAAAGTAGTAAAAATCAGAAACCGAAAATCTGGAAATGCAGAAGATAAACCGAGGCAAGAGTTGCACTCTTTGTCCTTAAGTCAAATTGCCCCGCAAGGTGCTTTCGGTCTTTGGCAAATGACTCCCAAGATACAACGGTTTCGCTTGAGTTTAGTAGCACAACAAAAACTCAAGTACAGCGAACCAAAGATGGCTTTTGTACTCCAACGGATGAATGAAATGGAAAACCAGATTTTATGCAACTTTAATGCAATAAAAATGGTTCAAAGATGATGAATGATTTCTTTATGTTTGCAATCGTTTCTGTATCAATATATGTCAAATTGGACGTTCACAGGTCATATTTAACACTGAAGATCGGTTGAAACACGAAAAGGAATGAACCAAAACGTGCAACCCTTCAAAAGGACATGTCTGTTCACGCAAACCTATACGATCGCATGGTTTAACCAAGCTGCGATCGCATAGCACAAAAAATAGAACAAGACTTCGCCCAGATTAACCATGCGATCGCAAGGCTTTGCCTCCTGCGATCGCATGGAAGGACCAAAATATACTCTGCTAAAATTTTAGCCATATTGCGATCGCAGGTTTACATACCTGTGCGATCGCATGGTCAAACAATTGACCCGATTTTGTCCTTTTTCGTAATTTCTCATTCATTCGATATTGGTTTCGAGATGCCAAATATACCCTTTAAACATACAGATAAATCTGAATTTTCGTTCCGGGGGCGTTGCCCCCGAGCCCCCACGAGGGGCGCTGCCCCCTCGACCCCCGCGACCTGACCGGGCAGGTCGATCCCCGTTCCGGAGGCGTTGCCCCCGAAGCGTGCGTCGAAGTGGTAAACAAATTTGCCTAAACGGATTGGATCGGGACTTGTATATTTGGCTAAGTTGACACGGAGTCACTTAGTAATTTCTCGACATTTTAAACCAATTTCCAACATAATTCACTTGTATGTCATATTGATTTCTTCACTTTCACTAGTTATCATCTCCGAAACCATATTCTTTTTCTCTTCAATTTTGTTTCAAAACCATTCCCCTTTTTCTTTAATGAGTTTCTGTTATATTTCTTGGTAAACCTACCAGAAAAACAAAAAGAGTTTAAGAAAAAGAAACATTTTTTCAATAATTTGCAAAGCTAATTCCACCTTCTACAGCAAGAGCAAACCAACCCCTTTACCTTCAAACGAGTCAAATTCTTGAAATCCATTCGAATTTTCTTGGGGTTTTTTGTTTTCAAGAAATGGTACCTAGTTTGTTTGAATGAAAAAACTATTCACTTTTTAGCCTTTAAATTATTTTATACCAGATTCTTGAAACTATTTGCATTTTCTTAGGTTTTTGAGAGTTTTATGGGTTTTTAATATTGATGTATTGATGTATTGTAGCTTGAAAAAAGAATTTTATTAAGAGAACAAAAAAGTTGAATTTTTATTACTATTCTTGACAATGAGAGAAGAAAACCTACCTAATAACAGAGTGAAAGCATCGAATTTTGCTGATCAAAATCATGTTCCAAAGGGTAATAACAGCAATGTGAAAAGGCAAGAGTAATTCCTCAAAAGTGAAGTCTTCATAGGGGTCTCACATTGTGAATGGGTCTCACATTTGTTCTCAATGCATTGTACAAGCGAAGATATGGACGTTTTGTACAAAACATAAACAAAAGTAAGGACGATTTGTACATTTTTATTTAAAGGTAATGATGTTTTCCGCAACAACATTTACACATAAAAAATGGTACATATCAGTACCAGTGAAGCAAATCCTAACACTACATTTTACACCACTGAACTATACTTTTAATTTAGGCAATATTACAGCAGGATTCTTACATGAGTACCCACATTACTACAAGTCCACAAACAAAATCGAAAATCCAGCTCTGAAAATAGCTCGTCCTCTTCTCTAGTTGCAAATAGAGCACTTGTTGTTCACATTCATTCTTGGATATAAGCAGCCCGTGTATTATATCTATGTTGACGTGTGACGAATCGTCTGCCAGGATTTGCTTGCATCCACGAAGTCTTCATCAATATGGATTCCGCGTCTGCACAATCGGTTTGCCATTACTCTTGCTGAAAAATGAAATGAATTCCCCCTATTTATATATGAATTTCCATAACCGTTAATGACTATGAATAGTTAGGCATGAGGATGAGTGAAAGATGTAGGTGGATAGAAATACTCTTAATTGGTGTTACGAATCATGCTATGGAAATGAGATAACGGTAGGAAATGGATGATATTAGACGGAATTGACGTTTTTTGCAATAAATGGTATAGATGATTGTGAAAATGTCAAAATTTTGAAGGTATGGACGATTTGAACAATGACTTCAAAAGATATGGACGTTTTGTGCTAATTACTCAAAAATTTACAATCGGGGAAGTATACTTTAGATCGTATATACCTACTAAAGTAATATTATGAGTCAATATAAAAGTTGACTAGTTATTGATGATAACTATATATTTGTAAGAGTTCAAAAGTAATTTTTTTTTGGAATTTTAAGAAAAGTTAGGGAAGATGTGTGATTGAAAAATTGACAAAAATTGTGAGTCTTATAAGTTTAAAATGAGTTTGAAAAAAAAATAAAAAAACTAAGGTTGGGGTAGTTGAATATTTTGGGTAAAAAATTGGCTTTTTTTTGTGATTTTTTGTTTGTTGTTTTGATTAGGGAATTTGGTGCAAATAGTCTCTAACATTTGTAGTTTCTAATATTTATTTTTTAGCACGAATGTCCTTAACATATATATTTTAGTTTGCAATTGGTCTTTATTTGACAAAAAAGACTAACATATTCTTAATTTTAATAAAAAAAAAAATTTGTTGTTGGATTTCTAACTTTTGCAAGATGTGCAAATGAGTCCAATATTTTTTTTTTTGTACAAAACACTCTTGCCGTCCATTGTTATCCAAAATCTCCGTTAAATGGATACGTGAACACTACTCTTGGTACTTGAAAAGGGTATTTTCGACAATGCAGATATTTCTCTTTTCTCACCTAAACCACATTCTTCTCTAAAATCTAAACAGTAGTAAAATATTTACACATATAAAATAGCATAAAACATACAATATTTCACTATGAGAATTAAAATTAAAGGTATGTTAATCTTTTTTCATCAAATAATGACCAACTGTGTATAAAAATATATATGTTAAGAATGTCTATTTCAAAAAACAAATGTTAAGGAGCATTTCCTATTGATTCTATAGATATGTGATTTAGTTCATAGTGGGAGGTTAACTTGTTAATATAAATTAAGTGCATGTTTAGAACATTATAATCCATTCTATAAAGATAAGCTCACTTTCTTTATTCTTCTATATCAAATTATAGTCATTTTTTCTAGTTAATACAAATTAAGTGCATGTTTAGAACATTATACTCCTTTCTACAAAAATAAGCTCACTTTTTTTATTCTTCTATATGAAATTATAGTCAAATTTTCTTGTTAATATAAATTAAGTGCATGTTTAGAACATTATACTCCGTTCTACAAAGATAAGCTCACTTTCTTTATTGTTCTACATCAAATTATAGTCAATTTTTCTTGTTGATAGTATAATTAATTTCTTAGTTTTCAAATATATGCCCATATTTGATATCATTTTGTTATTTACAAATATGAACTACAATTATATTAATATATAAGAAAAACGTAAGTAAATATTATTGTTCTAACTATAATAATTAAATTTTATTTTAATTTGGATGAAAATAGAAATAAACATATCTTTGTGGGACAGAATAAGTAAATTTTTTCAGTTCAACATACAAGATATTTTGTAAGAGTGTAGTAATCATGTAATAGACTTGGTTGAGGGTTCGTTGTTTGTATTCATGTATAGAGATGACAATAATCCATAATTGCCTCGATCCACATAAGTATCCGTGTCGAATAAAATGAGGGAGATGATTCCCTCGATTAATCAAAGAACTGAGGCCGCCCCGAGTCAGGGACAGACGAGAATGGGGAACACTATTCCTGCCCCGTTTGGTTCCAATAAATAAATAAAATTTTGTATTATTGTATTTATAGAAATATAATAAAAATATTTAAAAAGTTCTAGTTGGCTAAACATTAATTAAAAGGCCACAAATTCACTTCATGGTCCATTCATATGTAAAGTCTATTATTTATTTATTTAATGATAAATTGGTCCACCACTCATTTTTATAGACTTCTTATTCAACACATTTATTTTAAAAAATTCGATGTGGGAGCGCTTCGATACATTTATTGTTTTGTGTTGGAACTTTACTAAAATATATTATTTTGTCCCACATAAAAAAATAATCTTTCATATTAAAAAAGAAATGCCTGTAAATAATGTAATTTTGTTTTACTATTTTAATGTCTTAATAAACAAGTATTTCTTTATAATAATTTAATTTAATATTTAAAATATAATCTTCAAAAATAAAAAATAAAAATAAATAGGGTCGAGGATTCATTTGTCTCGACTGCACCTTGACCCTACATTAAGTGAGAATGAAGATGAGGATGAGGATCGGATCGGGGCGGGGCGGGAAATCCTTGGTGGGACAGGTGATGGGAAGGGCTGGCCCCGACTTCGATCTATCTGTTGCCATCCCTATTCATGTATCGAGTTGTATAGTCAGAATTATTTTTGAACCCCTCATGATCTGATTCTTCAATAATTGATTTGAATTCCCACTTAATTTTGTGAGTTAATTTAATAGTGCAAAGATAGAGCACAAATTTTCCTTCATTGGCAAAATTCGATTTAATTGGCACTAATGTAATTTCCTCATGTGCCTCAAAATTAATTAGGTATTCTAAAAGACCAGTGTTTAGAAAATTGGACTGGACCAACCGGTTCAACCTAAAAAATCAAGAACCGGTCGCAAAATCGGTCCGTTTTCAGCAAAAACCGTGTGTCCAAAAATCGGACCGGAAACCGAGTTTTTTACCGGTTGAACCGGAAAACCCGGTTGAACCAGTCCGGTTTTCAGCAGAAACCGGATTTTTTTTGGATTTTTCTTATTTTTTAATTAAAACTTATAAAAACTCTATTTAAAACTAAGTTTTGTGAGTAATTTTGTTTACAAATGTTGATTTATTTACAAATAACTTATTTTTAGAAATTTTGTGAGAGTTTTAGATTAATTTTTAATTTTTTAATTGAAAACGGTTCGACCTCGGTTCGACCCGGTTCGACCTTTTGACTCTTGACCAGTTGCTTTTTTCGGGTCGATGGCCGGTCCGATTTTCTGAACATTGTAAAACACCCGAAGGGCAAGGAAACCAATGTTTAAAATGATCTTCAAACCTTGGGATTTTGTATTTGCTTTACAGTCCTTTTGGGGGAAATTTGCATTGACGCCCCTTGGAAAATTGAGAATTTGGAAAGGGGCCAAATTAACTTTGAAATTTGAGTATTGGGGACCCATTATGTTAAGGATTTTATCAAATAATCTATTGTAGCACATTTGATAAGAAATATTAGACAATATGGAATGTTACAACAAAAGAAATAAAGGTTAAAATATTATTTATCATATTATTCAACCCAACATAATATCTCGTACCAAATATGCCATTAACATTTGCAAGTAAGTGTATTTCATCTTTTGTCTTATTATTTAATCCCTCAAAGGATGGAATTCTTATTTAGACCTCTTCGACTTTGGTTATTAGCAAAACTACCACCATAAGCTTGGACACGTCTCGTTCAGATCCCTTTCTTTCAGGAGTCCATCCATGATCGTATCGTAGATACAACATAAAAGATAGCAAATGGTGGGTTAAATTAATTTCTTCATGATTTTTTATATTTTTTGCCGTTAAAGTGTGTTTTTTTTTCCTAATATATGATATGGGTTTGAGTTTAATGGAGTTTTGATTTTTTTTTTTTTTTTTTTTTTTTTTTTTTTTTTTTTATCATGGACTATTCTATGTTACTTTATTGAATTTAATAACTTGTAACTTCAAAATTTAGATGTTGGGAGTCATTTGTATCAAATGTTTTTGTTGATGTCAAAATTTGGCTAGATTTTAAAGTCAACAGGAATGATCATGTTATTGTCTGAACAATGTCAACATGTACACTTGAGCACACGTTAGATTGTCGCTGGCCAACTACACATGGTGGTACAGTGGTCGTAGGCATTCCGACATTTAACTCAGACACCAAAATTATATCACAGAATGATTATCACAAGAAGTATTTAGAATTATAAGGGGTTTTAGTGTATTTGTATGTATTTTCGCGTAATTTTTGCATACCTTAAAATGAACTGGAAACTCAGTATTTATATGTAATGAGTAAGAATATTTATGTTATTTTTCTAATGGTCTAAGAATAATCTTCCATTCCAAATTTCAAGATTCTTCAATTTCACTAATTTTGTGAATTCTAGGAAATTGATTTGACATTCAAGCAGAAATGTTCTCTATTGTGCACGCAAAGATATGTCACAGTAAAATTTTGTCAGAATTTGCACTATAAAGCATCGTCCAAGTTTGAGATTGGGACGAGGTTGTATAGATTTCATTTCTCACGTGTCCAATTATTTTCTAAGTATTGGATCGATCATCTTCCAGACGAGACTGCCTAATAAGCTTTAATTGTCGATGAGACTAGGCTAGAGCATGACTTCTATTGACACGTAAGTAGAACTTTTAATGAGATTATTATTTACTCGCCCTTAGAGAAAATAATACTAATATGATATCATAAATAGTACATGTACTCGGTAAATGAAATTTCAAAAAATTTAAGGTATGAATACGATATATTGACACATACATCAAGAACTTCTAAATATATACAAGTAATAGTCTTGTAAATATAAGGTAACACCTAAATGCGACCCCACGATTCTAAAATAATAATTTTTTCGTCCTACAAAGATAAGTTTACTTTTTTTATTTATCTGTTTCAAGTTATAGACTTATTTATTTGTTGAGAATTGAGAGTATAATTGACTTATTAATTATATATTATACTCCTATTTAATGTATCTTGTCATCAACAACTATAAGCTATCATGATAGTAATCTAAGAGTATATTTGGTAAGTAATTAAATTTATTTTTTTAACTATATTAATTAATTTTATTTTTTATTTTTATTTTTTGGACAGAGAAAGTCTGTAATTTAGCCAAATTATTATTAATTATACAAAAGTGCTAGTATTATTGCAATTATGCACTAACCAACCAATATTAAGTAGGGTCTCATATGATATGTGGCATGCATGACTAAAAGTAGATGAAAAGGTGAAATGCAATTGCTAGGGTTGCTAGCTATGGCTTCTTCATTTTGGGCTCATAAATGATAGATTGGAGTCTTATCTGCCAGATTCAGGACTTTCCCTTCAATCCCTTTCTCAATTCTCTCTCTATAGTGGACCACTAACTACGAGTAATAACCAATGGATCCACTGGCGGAGGGGAGGGGGGTCCTTGGGGTGCCCAGGACCCCCCAAATTTCTGAAACTGCTTTTTTTTTTTTTTTTAATTTTTTTATAAGTGATAACCATAAGTCCAAACTAAAACATAAGAAAATGGCCCAAGCTATAAAATACTCTAAACAATGCTATAAACCCAATAAATATTACCCAACCCAAATTCCAATTACCCAACCAACCAAAAGTCCAATTCATACTTCTTCTTCAATCTGAGAGTCAGAAACGCAATTGCAAATATACAATCAGTAAAATTTTAGTAGTTCAGCCCTTATTTCGAAATACACAAATAAAAAAAAAATTGAATCACTTCTTCATCTTCTACAAAATTTGGATCGAACAATCGATTTGGCGATTCCATATATCATGTTCACCGCGTAACATAACAGACTAACAGTAAATCAGCAATGGGGAGTCCCTATTTCTGGTAAAATCTTATGTTTCTGGAGAAATGAAATTGATATGGGATTACAAAATTATAAATGATTGGTCCATTCTTCAAATGATAATATAAAATTAATAAATACATTTTGCTCGTTAATACATATCGTGTTCAATTGAATTTTTTTTCTTTTGAGCTTGAGTAATATTTAATTTCATTTGTAAATCGGATCTTCCTTTTTTGGAAGATAATTTTATAGAAGGCAACGTAAATAAGAAGAGTTTGACTAAATATTTTAGATCTTGTATATTTTTGTACAATGACTTCTTATAAGGTTTTTAAAAACTATGATTTATATAAAAAAAAATATTATTCTCATAAAAATGAGCTAAATAATTGTGGTTTGAGAAAAAAAAAATTCAGGGGCGCTGCCCCCGAACCCCCGTGAGGGCTTCGCCCTTTCCCCGGCCCGCCCCTTAAAGGGCCCCCCAACTTCAAAAGTCTGACTCCGCCACTGAATGGATCAAAACTTTAGAAAAGGGCAATATGGTCTTCTCATTGTTAACAGTTAAATCATTTCGTTTAAAAATTTAAACAATTAAAAAATAGTCCATGTATTCATTTTGAAACTTGTCGCAAACACATCTCATTGTGTATCGACTGAATTTATTTTTTGATCAAATGTATGATACTTCACAATTATTTATATATAAATAGTGACGAGGAGAAAACACATTTGGGCACATTTCATCGAGCATTTTCTTATGCACAAGGTCAAATATTTTATCTTTTTTTTTTTCTGCAATTTTCATAGTAAATTATTCTTTCCCATATATTTTAATCGGTAGTCATCTTACGTGGCATTACTCAATTTGATGAATTATTCATAATTAATAGCTATAAATACATTACTTAATTAGAATAATTAATTCATCCAATTGAATAATGCTACGTTTAATGACTATCGGTAGTTAGCGACTGTAAATAGCATTATTCTATATTTTATGATGTGGCATGTTAGTATTATTTATAGTAATAGTCTATTACAAGAAAGAGAATTTAGCGCAAATGATTCTTAACTTTTATTCTCAACGCAGAAATAGTCTCTATCAATTGTTTTTGATACAAACGTTTCCAATTTATGTGTTTTAATGCACAATTGGTCTTTATTTGACAAAAAAAAAAAATACTAATATGCATTTAATTTTAATAAGAAAAATTACAGTTAAATTCCTAACATTTGCAAAAGATACAAATAGGTGGTACCTTTATTTTTTATACAAAATTAACGAAAACAATAGTTTTTTTAAAAAATAATTAAGACTTTATTGACCAAATTTATATTATATATAAATTGTTTTGTATATTTTTACAAATTATTATAAAATAAATAAAATTTAAGCTCATAATTATTAACAAATGTGTTAAATAAAAATATTATTTTTATTATTTAAAATTTAAAATTTTATTTTATGGTTATAACAAAAAAAAATTGTCACAATTAGAGGTGGCGAAATCGGCCTGGCCCGCGGACCGACCCATGTAGCCCGCATTTTTTGGTTGGGTTGGCCCTAACCCAAATAAAACCGGGCCAACATGGCCCGACCCATCTAGCCCGCGGGTTAGTTGGGCCAGTCCGATTTTGATTTTTTTTTTTTTTGATTTTTTAATTTTTTTTGCTCCTTAACACTAATCACTCATTTTGTGAATAGTCCCAATACATAATTCAAATAATATCAATCTAAAATAATCTAAGCAAAAGTCACCAATAAACATTAGTCCAAAAATCTCAGGATCCAACATAAAATTGTTTAGATTTAATTAAAATATAGTTTAATTTAAGTTTCAATTCAAAATATATTTGGTGTGACAAGTAAATTATTTATTTTAAATTTACTTACAAGTAAATCTTTTAATTTAAGCTAAACATGCTTATATCTCAAAACAATAAGACTATCATACTTTTAATATTTGTATTTTTTTTAAAAAAAAAGTGTACAAATAGTTTACAATTAACAAAAAAAAAAATTTATTATTTTTGAAAGAAAATTGACGTTTATCTATTAACTAATACATAAGAACCCAAATTTTATAAATTAATCTCTTTAAAAAACCTCAAAATATATAGTCTAAATTTATCTAAGATTGTATTTGATGTAATGTATTAGATTGTATAAAAAATTTATTTATAAAAAAAAGAAAATTAAGATAAGTTGGGCCAATGGGCTGGATTGGGCTAGTATATTTCTTGCCCATACAAAATTAGACTGGGCCAACCTAGTCTAGTTTCATGTGCGGCCCTACTCTGGTGGGCTGGACTGGCCCAACCCAGCCCATTTGCCAGCTCTAGTCACAATCTTGATTATCAAATACTTTTATTTAATTGAGCTATACGTGTATTAACTACAAATATTATAATTTCAACTATATTCTTCATATTTAAATTAATCATTATTATTATTCAAAAATAAAAATACATAATTCGTAAATTAATTTTTATTAGTATTTTTTATGTTAAATAAAAATATAATAAGATTACTTCAATGTCATAAAATTATATACGTTATTTTGTTATTTTATGGTAACAAAGATTAGTTCAATGTCATAAAATAAAAATACATAATTCGTAATTTTATCTTATTTTTCAGGAATAATTGTATATTTGGTCTTCAACCTTCCAAAAAAGTTAGAAACATGCCCCTAACTTTTAAAAATAGCACAACACATCCCAACGTTTGAAGAAATAAGTATCGTAGGTCCCTCTTGATAGTTTTCTTCCGTTTTCTCCGTTAAACATCTCAATTGGATTGCACGCACTTTTTTTTTTCAAATTAAGCAATTGGAATTATAGGGGTAAAAATGTCAGTACACTATAACATTTTCTCCATTTTTCTCCAAATTCTTGTTTATTATTTTTGTTCTGACATCTACTTTATTACAATATATATAACCGTATACTATTTTCACTCCAATTTGCTCTCTCTTATTATCCTCTCATTTTCTACTGCAAATATGACAGAGGAGGGTATGTCGTTGTGGAAGTCACGTAGATTTAAAAACTTCTTAGACTGATGCGAACCCAACTAGGAGATTTTATGTTTGTGATGTGAGTTCATTAATGAAGAAGATGATCTTGTTGACAGCAATAATGAAACATTTGACACTCTAATTTCTGTGTCCTAGGATAATCGATGTGGTTGTTTTGCGTGGTTCGACCCACCAATTTGTGATCGAGCAAAGTAGGTGATTCCAAGGTTGCTGAATTTAAAGCGAAGATATGAAGGACATATAAATGAATTAGAAGCTTGATGGTGAAAAATGTTGAATTTTTTTTTTTTTTTTTTTTTTTTTTTTGCAATAAAAACCACCAAAAAAACAGAACAAAAAATTGTCAGTGACTTTACGGAAACAAAGAATACAAATGTTTGAAATTTTTTGGACAATATAAAAGAACAAAATATTTTCCACCATTTTACCATATATTGAAGTTTCTCCTTCTCCTTTTTTTAGCGGTAGTCCCAATGGTACTTCATTGTGCTTCAAAGTACAACTTCACATAATAACTACAAATATAAGATGGGTGATGTAGTGGTATTATCAGCGACGCCCTCAAAAGTGAAGAATGATACGCCTCAATGGTGGAGAAGAAATGGTAGTTTTGGAAGAGAACATACAAAATCACTTTTCAATTTCATATTTCATTAAGACAAATAGAACGTTCCAGGTATATAGTGGACTGACATTTTTAGCCCTACAATTTCAATCGCTTATTTTGGCAAAAAAAACGCGTGCAGTCCAATTTAGATGTTTAACGGAGAAAACGGATAGAAACTGTCAAGAGGGACATACAATGTCTATTTTTTCAAACGTTGGGGATGTGTGGTGCTATTTTTAAAGATTATGGACATATTCCTAACTTCTTTGAAAGGTTGATGACCAAATATTCAATTATTCCTAAGTTTTATTCAAATTTTCTTACATCACATTGCAATTATATATACTTAAAGCGCAATAATTTAATATTTTTTTCTTTTACGAAAAATTTAATTGACAGAACTATAATGATATATTTAGTTTGCTAAATTAAATATTATTAAATAAAAGTATATGACTTATTTGTACATTTTGCAAGTGTTAAGAACCCAAGTGTAATTTTTTCTAATTAAAATTAAGGTCACGTTAGTCTTTTCATCAAATAAAAGTCAATTACACACTAAAACACATATGTTAAAGATGTTTGTGTCAAAAAGCGTTAAGAATTATTTATGAATTAAGAACAAAGGTCAATGACCATTTATGCCAAATTCTCTAAGAAAAAATATGCGTTTCAATATTTCATTATGAGATACACCTGACTATTCCCAAAATTAAGATAGATCGGAGCCTGCCCCCAGGGGAATAAACAAGTTGGTAAGGCTCGAGGTGACGTGGGGAGAAATCTTTCGGCAACGCAGGTTCGATTCCCGTATAGAGCAGATTTTCACTGAAACATTGTGGGGGTCTGTTATGAGAGTTAGCATGTTGACTCTCTTCCTCAGGTCTCTGCCACTCATGCACATCCTCGATTTACAACCCGCCTGGTCAATGGACCTCTGACACAGGTGGAAGGGCTTCACCTTCGAGACTTTCCCCTTATCGGAAGATATATCGGAGCCTATATTTATTGACGGGACACGATCATCCTTCAGTTACAAATTTGTACACTTTGATATCCAGTAATGATAAGGAGGGTAATGTTTACCTAGACGTGAGAAGAGGTAGGTTTGGTTTTGGTACGACAAGTTTAAAAAGTCAAAAATAGTAGACAAAAAGTAGGAACTGAACATGTCCTAAATTTAGTGCACGTTTTCTTATATTGAAAAAGTAATAAATTTATCGTCAAAATTTTATGGTCTCGGATTTGTCAATTATGATAATGAATGATTTACTCTAAAATCTCGCCATAGAGAAAGGGCTTAATGGTAAGGATTCAATCCAACCAACTAACAATGATTTGGTGATTATACGTCACTTAACAAAGTTGTTATCTACTTAATCTATAAATAACCATATAAGAACACCAAGCAGCTGTGGGCCTGTGGCCAATAATTATGATATTTTATTTAAAGAAAATTTGTAATTTTCGTCTCTAATTTTTTAATCTATTACTAATTTATCTCCAACCAATTTTTATAGTACCAGACATCCTCAACCTTTTAATTAATTGTAAATCATGTCTCTATTGACAAATAATGACGAATTTGCTCTTTTCTTTAAATAACAAGTGTAATTTGTAATTTTGGTCTCCAACCTTTTAAATTTGTTACTAAACTATTCTCAACCAATTTTTTTTAGCATTAGACATCTCCAACCTTTAAATTTGTTACAAATCACGTCCTCATTGATATATTTTGACGGTTTTGTCCTCCTCTTTAAATAAACAAAAATAGAAAAAAACTAAAAACAACAAAAAATTAAATTAAATTACAAATAAAGTCTCATAACTTTTAAAAAGCTCAAAATAACTTCATCTTCCTCAAAAAACCTACCCCCACCCTATGGTCATGTGCGGAGGAAGTGAACGTCCTGTGCAATGTAATGGCGAAAAGTGTTGAGATCAAGATTTCCAGAAGCCAAACAGACCATAAACGGAGTGTAAAGAGCTTGGGGACTCGCCTTTTTGGACTTGATCCAAAATCTCCTCCATATACTCTCCTCTATCGGCTGCGGCAACTTCTTGGTTGCCGACTTGCCATTTTAATTTTGCTCAAATTACCGGTGATTGGCGGCGATTTGTATGATTAGAGGCAGGAATTGAGTTAGAATTTTACAAAAGAATAAGTTAAGGGTTTTGAGAACAATATGAAATGTGAGGTTTCTCGGAAATATGAGAGTTTTTTCATCAAATTGGTCCTAATTTCTATGATTAATTTGAATCTGATGATAGCGGAAGGTGGTGGTGACGATTGCGGCGGTTACAGTGGAGGAGAGGGCTGAAGGAAGATGTTTATAGGATGATTGATTGATTGCTCATCTATAACATCATGAATGGTGGTGATTGATTGCTCATCTCATGACTGGCTTGCTGGATTTTCAATCTCATTGTTGGATGTGGTGATTTGACCATTGGTGGGGTAGGTTTTTAGGGAAAATGGAGTTATTTTATTTTATTAAGTTGTGAGACTTCATTTACAATTTATTTTATTGTTTTTTTGTTATTTTTAGCTTTTTTTCTATTTTTATTTATTTAAAGAAGAGGGCAAAACTATTAAAATATGTTAATGGGGACATGATATACAACAAATTGAATGGTGGGAGATGTCTGGTGCTATAAAATTAGTTGGGTAGATTATTAACAGATTTGAAAGGTTGTAGACCAAAAGTACAAATTACCAAATAAAAAAGGGTAAATAGCACAAAACGTCCCTACCTATTGAGGGTATTGTGGAAAACATCCATATCTTCAAATTTTTGGCATTTTTGCCCTTACTTACTGGATTTCTTGTGCAAAAGGTCCTTCAGTCCAAAATCATAGGGGTAAATTAGTCCAACCACTTTTTTCACATATATATTACTTCTTTTAAAATTGAGGGACTTCCCATGCAATTTTCAAAATTGCACGGCAGGCCCCCGTCCCCAAATCTTCAACAAATTGTAATTTATTTTTCTATTTAAAATTTTTTTAAAAAAAGAGCAAACATTTCACCACCCCACCCCAAGTTAACCAGAAAAGGGGGGAGATTTCTCCCTCCGGTCGGCGACTGGGAGGGAGAAATCTCCCCCATTTTTTGGTCGAAAAAAAGCAGGGAGGAATTTTCCTCCTTGTTTCCGCCACTGCGGTGTCGAAAAAGGGGGGAAATTCTCTCTTTTTTGCGATCGAAACCAGAGCTCGCGCGAGCTTTGTTTTCGCGGTCGGCGGTGCTGCTGTTGTTCTTAGCGCAGCGACCGACGGTACTGCCTTCAAATTCTCCTATTTTTTCTCACTTTTATCCTCACCAAATTTCGTAAATTTATTTTCAGTTTTCCGTTTCTATCAAAATTCCAAATGGGTTTACAATGAGATGAAGAAACAGGAAAAGGGTTGCTGGAATCAGTTCCAAAACCGTCCATTTTTCGGTAATAATTCACCGCTTGTTCAGGTGGCCCTGATTGGATTGGTGTGTTTTTGCTGCCCTGGTATGTTTAACGCTCTCTCAGGGATGGGTGGAGGCGGCCTGGTGGATCCCATCGCCGCCAACAATGCCAACACCGCCATGTACACCACCTTTGCCGTGTTTGGAATCTAGGCTAGGGTGGGGTGGGCTGGATGGTGAAATGTTTGCTCTTTTTTTTTTTTTTTTAATTTTTTAAATAGAAATATAAAATATTTGACTGCATTCAATTTGTTGAAGATTTGGGGACGGGGGCCTGCCGTGCAATTTTGGAAATTGCATGGGAAGTCCCTCAATTTTAAAAGAAGTAATATATATGTGAAAAAAGTGGTTGGACTAATTTACCCCTATGATTTTGGACTGAAGGACCTTTTGCACAAGAAATCCAGTAGGTAAGGGCAAAAATGCCAAAAATTTGAAGGTAGGGATGTTTTCCACAATACCCTCAATAGGTAGGGACGTTTTGTGCTATTTACCCAATAAAAAAATATAAAAGAATGCTAAAAACAGCAAAAAAGTAAAAAAAAAAAAAAAAATTATAAAAAGCTATTAACATTTTAAAAAATACAAAATATCTTATTTCCTCACTAGGAATGGCAAAAAAACTCGTCCCGCCTTGCCCCTCTCCGATTTCTAATGAGATGGGGATGGTGATCATGGTTACTGCTTCGAATTCTTCAAAATCGTACCGAATATTTTTATTTTATTTTATTTTTATATTTAAAATTTAAATTGTATTTAAAAAATAAAAAATAATATTAAAAATTAATTAATTAATTAAACGAGGCAATAAATAGCCGCCCTGTTGCCACCTCTATTTCTCACACACCCCTACCCACCTTATCCCATCATAGCCACCTCCTTCTCATCCACGCCGTCACCACCACCCTCAATATTTTATTAATGGCAAATTTAAGATGGAAAAAATATTGTCCCCTTAAATCTACCATTAAATATTCGTTAATAGCATAAATTCATCAAATTCGAGATCGACTACATTTTTACTATAACTAGAAATGATGAGATGGATTTCTTTGATTTTCATTACATTTTCACTTTAATCCAAGATCACCGATTCATGTTTTTGCATTGTAGGTTTTCAAAAACTTGAAGAATTTTTTTTCTTAATGGTTGCTACTGTTGGGTGTGGTTTTGCATCAAGTTCTTGGATTCAATTCAAGGATTCAAAAAAGAATATTAAAGAGTGTAGGGTTTCGTGTGTTTATTCGCCTTCTACTGTGAGTGATCCATGAAAGACTCATATGATTTATCCAGATGGTTTTGAATCGGAGGTCAAGAAAGCTTTCAAAAAGCTTCAGGTTAATTTCTTTAAAGATTCTTATGAAAATCTTTATATTTTCTTAATGTGTGTTTTTAAAATTTTGAAACTATGAATCTTGAAATTGTATTCTTCTTTATTATCCTATCTTGTCTGTTGTGGTGGAATGAGATGAGATAGGGTGTGTGTATGAGGAAAAAGATACTTTGTATTTTTTGAAAAGTTATGAGACTTATTTTGTAATTTTTTTTTTTTTGTTATTTTTAGCTTTTTTTTTTTATTTTTGTTTATTTAAAGATGAGTGCAAATCTGTTATTATTTGTCAATAATGACGTGATTTGTAATTAATTGAAAGATTGTAAATGTCTGGTGCTATAAAAATTGGTTGAGAATAAATTACTAACATGTTAAAAATGTTGGAGATGAATATTGAAAAATTTTATTTACTTGTTTAGGGTCGAAATTACATTTTAAACTCAGAGAACAATTTTAATTAAAGTTGTGTTTAAATTTTATAAACTTTGCACCGTACTAATGTTGGAGGGTCCAACTTGTTGATTCATTCTTAATGTTCTTTGGAATAAGTGAGATTGTTGATCTAGTGTTAATTTTCTTCTACATACATTGCATCCGTTAGTACCAAAAGTACAATTTAAGCTCATAAATATATAGTTTTGATCTCTTACCCACTTATATTGCCTACTTATAATGCCCACATTGAGGTTGGTAGGAGATCTATACCCTATAAATATAATGTCAAGCAGACAATTAAATAATCGCGATACCATAATGCGTTAAGTGATCAACATAAAAGAAATGACAATGTTAGATTTATTTACTGAATCCATGTATACAGATGATTACACATTTGTGATTCAATAACATCATGCTGTAATTATCAAGATTAAGACTGAAGCGAAAGCGTACCTGAATCCATGATTCTGTTTGATCGAACGGGGTTATGGTCTTCCAATTGATCCGTGGTTTTCTCCTTAGTGTCTCTTGCTGATGGGGATGCAGAGAGTTATGAAAAGTCACTCTCAAGTAGGGACCATGACCTGTATAAATAACTATAATTCAGTTATTATGTTTCAATGTTGTTAAATTGGCCCCTCATCAATTTAAAACATTGTATCCGTCTCTACACTTTGATCTTATGACACTTAATACCCATTAGTCCAAAATAGTCTTCAGTGGATCACTTTATTGACTTAAACTTTAAGATAGTACCACACATTTTAATATATACATGTTTGGCCCCACATGTTGAATTTAATCTAACAATCTCCCACTGGGCCATACATGTATCTTTACAAATGTACACAACCTTATGAGCTCAAAATTTTGCTATCACTGTTAGAGGTATTTCCAAACAATCTCGTCCATCAGTCATATCAATGTAGGATCAAAGCAACTTTCGTTACATTAATCGTAACTAAATCCATCAATGGTCACGTACACCAATACAATCAAATAACACAGATCAATCATGAGAGTGTAGTATAAAAATTACATGTTATGTGATCCAAACATGTCTATTTTCAATTGGTCCGACTTTATTCCTTAAGTGAGATCAATACCAAACATAATATAACAGAGTGGAATGAACTGAATACTTTATTTCTGTACAGAAAATTATCCAAATACACAAATGTGTCCAAAACCAAACATAAAGCAATCAAAAATACAAACTCCCACTAAAACATGATATCCTCAAGAAATACAACACCCATACGAGCAATGTGCTCATGAAAGACCTTGGGTGGTAATCCCTTAGTAAACGGATCCGCAATCATAGAGTTTGTCCCAATATGCTCTATAGAAATCTGTCCATTCTGTACCCTTTCATTCACAACCAGGAACTTAATGTCAATGTGTTTTGACTTAGTTGAACTCCCGTCGTTATTAGAATATAGCACTGCAGAGTTATTGTCACAATATCACTTTAATGGTCTTTCAATGCCATTCAGAATGCGCAGCCCAGTGACAAAATTTCGCAGCCATATCCCATGATTAGATGTCTCATAACATGCTACAAACTCCGCTGCCATAGTGGAAGAAGCTACGAGTGTCTGCTTAGTACTCCTCCAGGAAATAGCTCTTCCAGCTAGCAGGTATATACAGCCTGATGTAGATCTTCTACTGTCTTGGCATCCCGCAAAATCAGAATCGGAGTACCCTACGATCTATAACTGATCCGATCTGCTGTATGTAAGCATGCAATCTCTTGTTCTCTTCAAGTATCTCATAACCCTTTTTGCTGCTTTCCAATGATTCATCCCAGGGTTACTTAAATATCTGCCCAGCATTCCAACAATGAATGCTATATCTGGACGAGTACAAACCTGAGCATACATCAGACTCCCAACAGCTGATGCATAGGAAATCTTCTGCATTTCTTTAACTTCAAGATTATTTTTTGGGCACTGATTGAGACTAAATTTGTCTCCCTTAGCAACAGGAGTGTCCCCTAGTTTACTAACCTGTATGCCAAACCTTTTAAGAACTTTATCGATATAGCTCTTTTGTGACAATCCAAGAATACGCCGTCTCGGTGTATCTGAATCCCTAATACAAAAGAGGCGTCCCCAAGATCTTTCATCTCAAAATTCCTTGACAAAAACCTCTTGGTTTCGTGCAACATGCCTATATCATTAGTAGCAAGCAATATGTCGTCAACATACAAAACCAGAAAAATATGTTTACTCCCACTGAACTTGTGATATACATAATCATCAACAATATTTATCTCAAAACCAAACAAGATAATCACTTGATGAAATTTGTAGTACTACTGACGGGAAGCTTGCTAGAGTCCATAGATAGATTTCTTTAATTTGCAAACCATATTCTTTGAGTTTTCTGACACGAAGTTTTCTGGTTGCACCATATAGATCGTCTCATCAATGTCTCCATTGAGAAACACTATCTTAACATCCATCTGATGTAACTCAAGGTCAAAGTGTGCAACAAGTGCCATGACTGTCCTGAAAGAGTCTTTCGTTGAAACCAGAGAAAAAGTCTATTTGAAGTCAATGCCTTCCTTTTGTGTAAAGCCTTTAGCTACAAGACGAGCCTTATATCTTTCCACATTACCTTTTGAATCTCTTTTCGTTTTAAAAATCCATTTACAACCAATGGACTTCGCACCTTCTGGTAATGGAACAAGATCCCAAACTTTATTGTCTTACATAGACTTATACTCCTCATTCATGGCATGAATCTACTTTTGAGAATCAGAACCCTTCATGGCCTGATGGAAATTGATTGGATCATCTTCTACCATTCCATTATTTTTCTCATGTTCTTGGAGAAATACTATAAAATCATCCGAAATAGCATTTTTCCTTTCTCGAGTAGATCTCCTTAATGATATTGGTTCTTGATGTTGTTGAGTTTGTACTTCTAAAATGGTGGGAGGTTCTTCAACATTATCTTGCTGAAGTTCCAGATATACTTCTTGATCAATGACAAATATAGAAACCTGCACATTGTCAAAAGTAATAGTAGGAATTGAAATCGATCATTCCTCAGTTTCTTCCTCAAAGACAATGTCTCTAACTTTATTTCTCCCCCCAAACTCAACATCCTCAAAAAATGTTGCAGTTCCCGTTTCAAAAATTGACTTAAGTGTGGGATTATAAAATTTGTAGCCCCTTGATCACTCAGAATAACCAATAAAATAGCTGCTTATAGTTTTGGAGTCCAATTTATCATGTCGCCTATAAGGCATAGCCTCAGCTGGACATTTCCAAATGTGGAAGTGCTTTAGAACAGGTTTTCTGCCTGTCCAAAGCTCATAAGGTGTTTTAGTAATAGATTTAGTTGGTACTCTATTCAGAATATAAGCTACAGTCTTAATACTTCTCTCCAGAGTGATTTTGGTAAAGTAGAATGACTAATCATACTCCTTACTATGTCTTTAAGAGTCTTGTTTCTTCTTTCAGCTACACCATTCATGCTAGGTGATCCTGACATGGTGTACTGTGGGACGATTCCACATTCCTCTAGGAATTTAGCAAATGGTCCTAGACGTTGTTCACCTGAACTGTCATATCTGTCGTAGTACTCACCACCACGATCAGACATAACGCTTTTAATTCTTTTGTTGAGTTGATTCTCAACTTCAGCTTTGAAAGTCTTGAACATGTCCAATAACTCAGATTTTTCATGAATAAGATATAGATGCCCATAACGTGAGTAATCGTCTATGAATGATATAAAATATTGTTGACCATTCCAAGAAGCCGTAGGGAATGGTCTGCAAATATCTATGTGTATCAATTCTAAGACGTCCGAAGTTCTATTGGCACCTAACCTTTTTATTTTGGTATGTTTTCCCTTGATACAATTAATTCAAACATCAAAGTCCATAAAGTCCAGAGAATCCAAAATGCCATCTGACACAAGTCGTTCAACTCTTGTTTTTGAGATGTGACCTAAGGGCCTGTGCCATAATTTTGTCGAATTTTCTTTATTTAATTTTCGCTTAGTACCACGTGATTCCACATGCAAGGTTTCATTATATGACGCAATAGTATCAAGCAAATATAAGTTATTGTATAAACATAATGAATCAGTACCAACAATATTTGAATTTAAAGAAAGACTAAACTGACAATTTCCAAAAGAATAATAATATCCAAATTTGTCCAATAAGGAAATAGAAACCAAATTCTGTCTAAACGACGGTACAACAAAAGTGTCTTTCAAATCCAAATAAAAACAAGTTCCTAACAATAACCTAAAAGTGCCTATTGCTTCAACTTCCACCGATTTTTTCGTCGCCCACAAAAATGAATCTTTCAGCATCATTTGGCTTTCGACAGAATAGGCAACCCTGCATAGAAACACTTATGTGAGTAGTAGCACCAGAATCCAACCACCAAGTGTTTCTAGGTACTGAAGCTAAATTAACCTCAGAATAGACCAAATTAAGAAATGTACATTTCTTTGCACGCCAAGCGTTATATTTGGTACAATCCTTCTTTAAATGTCTAGACTTCTGGCAAAAGAAACAACCCTCTTTGTCTTTATGTGGTTTCTTCTGTTCTGGACCCTTAGCAGCTTCATATTCTGTTTTTCTTTTTTCGCCCTTATCTTTCGAGGTACTTGCCAAGTTAATGGTTTCATTTCTGTCCTGCTTCAACCTTTCTTCCTCTTGCACACAATATGAAATGAGCTCATTTAGAGTCCATTTCTCCTTTTGACAGTTGTAACTGATCTTAAATTGATTGTAATGTGCAGGAAGCGAAATTAATACTAAATGCACGAGCAAGTCATCAGACAAGTCGAGCTTTAGTGCTTTAAGTTTTGAAGCAGTATGAGACATATGCATGATGTACTCCCTTATGTTCTCCTTGCTATTATACTTCATTGAAATCAAGCTTTGCAGAAGCGTGCTTGTTTCAGCCTTATCGTTTTTCGCAAAACGCTTTTCAATTTCAGTAAGGAATTCATTAGCATCAATTACCTCCTTAGATACTACGCCCCTAAAGGCTTCTGGAATACCGCGCTTAATGATCATTAGACTCATGCGATTTGAGCGTTCCCACTTCTCAAAGTTCTTCATGTCATCAGGTGAACTTGCATCCGTAAGAGAAGCAGGTTTCTCAATCCTAAGAGCAATGTCGAGATCCATGCAGCCGAGAACAATTAGAGCGTTCTCTTTCCAATCCTTGAAGTTTGACCCATTAAGCATGTGGATTGAATTGATATTTGCAAATATTGTGGAAGTAGATCAATGAGCTGTTTAGAGAAAAAGATAGAAATAGCTTACATTAGTACTTTATTATGCAAATAGTAATTTCAAATATATTGGTAAGGCCCATCACAAGATACCTAGCACAACATCAATATTTAGTCTTTGGACAGAAACATTGACTCGTAAGTGGTACCTCGATGTAGCAATCAAACACTGACAATAAGACATGTCAATCAATAAACCTTTCTTTAGACCTATTTATTGATCACACGTTAAACCAAATAATCGTCACGCGTTTATCACCACAGGTGCATGTGAAATTCCAGCCAAATATTGACCTTCCTTTGGGCCGATCAATATCCGCATAAACAACACACACACTAAACCTTCTAATATTCTAAGTTAATTAATTTCCACAAGAGATGTTACTTTGGCAACATGTTGCTTCAATTAATTCACTATGGAATATTATATTTCTCAAAAGAGTCCATCATACCAAAATTTGAACCTGAATTGACTGTTTTGCATAAATTTAAAACTTTAGGATTTGAATTTTTTAAAGTTCAAAACTTTAGGATTAAGTAATCATTAAGTTGGAGGGTTAAATTGTAATTTAATTAAACTTGATTGGCCAAATTATGAAAGATTTTAAGCTTAAAGGACTAAATTGCAATTTACCAAAAACTTTAGTGGCCAATTAATTAAAATCTTAAACTTTAGGGACTGAATCATAAAATTCAGAACTTCAAAGGCCCAACTTAATTGATTACTAAAACTGTAGGACTTATTTGACAAATTCAGAAGTCTAAAGGGCCAACTTAAATGATTTTAAAACTTTAGGGTTTAATTAATAAAGGAACAAGCAGGAGGACTAGAGATTAAATAAACTAAAATTTCAAAAATTGCAAACCAGCCCTTTAGAACTTCTAATTTCCGTAGGTGGTCCCTAGGTCAAAAAAATGCAACAGCTAGGGTTTGAAACCCTAGCTGCTGCCGCCGCTACCCACGAGACGGAGGTCGCGGAAATGGCGGTGCCACATTCCGGCGATCTCTGCTGCAGCGCCATCTCCGACACTGCAAAACCCACACGCAACGTCGCTGCGTGCGACGCTGCCACCCACTCGCAACGCCATCTCCGGCGCTGCGCGTTCCTTCCTTCTCCGACGACGGCGACGACTGAACATCATCCAATATGCAACACTACGCATATATAAGCCTTCAACTATTTTTTTTATACAGAACCCATATGCTTTCAAAAAGTAGAACTATAATCTACAAAACCATATACTGTAGGAATTAAAAAAAATTCTCGTACTAATAATATAAATTTCACGATATTTTTGAAGTTCCATTAGAGACGCTCTAATACCGACACAGTACCGATGCATATATCATAATTAGTATTACAAGAATTTCATAAAATACGCATCATGTCCATATAAATATAAATCTGATAATTCAACATGAAGGTGGCTCTGAAACCACTTGTTAGATTTATTTACTGAATCCATGTATACAGATGATTACATATCTGTGACTTAATAACATCATACTGTAATTATCAAGATTAAGACTGAAGCGAAAGCGTACCTGAATCCATGATTCTGTTTGATTGAACGGGGTTATGGTCTTCCAATTGATCCGTGGTTTTCTCTTTAGTGTCTCTTGCTGATGGGGATGCAGAGAGTTATGAAAAGCCACGCTCAATTGGGGACCATGACCTGTATAAATAACTGTAATTTAGTTATTATATTTCAATGTTGTTAAATTGGCCCATCATCAATTTAAAACATTGTATCCGTCTTTACACTTTGATCTTATGACACTTAATACTCATTAGTCCAAAATAGTCTTTAGTGTATCACTTTATTGACTAAAACCTTAAGATAGCACCACACATTTTAATACATACATGTTTGGCCCCATATGTTGAATTTTATCCAACAGACACAAGTGTGTAAACATGTGGATTGTCACGTAGATAACAACCTTTATAAGCTAACATTAAGAAATGATAGGCGTAAATAATACTTGGGAACTTAACGGTTAATCAATCGCCTCTATATTCATTAGTTGTAAGTAGGTGTTTAGGAAGAAGTATCACTTGGACACTACTCTTCATACTTTTAAGGTTAGATTAGTAGTCAAAGGTTATCGACAGATAGAAGAATCTGATTATTTCAACACGTATCCACCCATAGTTGGAATAATTTTGCATAGAATTTTATTTGCATTTGCATCTCTATATATGATCTTCTTGTTCATTAAGTAGATGTAAAAACTTCATTTTTAAATAGTGATCTCGATGAGGAGGTCCACATAGAACAACCAGAAATATTTATTCTACCCAGTAATGAACATAAAGTATGTAAATTTAATAAATCGTTATATGGTTAAAGCTAGCACATAAACAATGGCAAGAAAAGATAAGATTGATTCTACTGCTGTTTCATATAGTTTCATTCATAATATTGTAGACATGTGTTTATATACCAAAGTGTGCGATGAGAAAGTGAATTTTGTGTATCATTATGTTGATGATATATTAATTATTATCAATCGTATGAAAGACGTAATAGAAATAAAGAGATTTCTATCATTCATATTGAAGATGAAAGATCTTGGACAAGTGGATCCCATTTTGGGTGTCATTCAAAGTAATAAAAAATAGTAGAGTTTATGTACTAAGTCAATTACATTATTTTGGGAATGTGGAGAACAACATTAATCACTTGAAAATAAAGAAGGCAAATATCACATTTGATCCAAATACAGAACTTGTCAAGAATGATGGAAGAACAGTTTCTCAACTTGAATATGCAAACATGATTGGTAGTCTTATATATGCGGTACCTCATAGAAGACCGGACATCACACTTACAATTAGTAAATTAAATAGGTTTACTAGCAATCCAATCCAAGTGTTGAATATTTGAAAGTCGTTGATAGGGTTCTTGGTTATCTAAAAAAATTCTTGCCCTAAATTATTCAATATTCCCTGCAATTTTGGATGTATATTCAATTGCTAGTTGTATATCAAGTGTGGGAGACAATAAGTCTACCTCAAGTTAGAGTGTTTACTCTAGAGTGCAGTTTCTTGGAGATCCAATAAACAAAAGAGTATTGCACACTCAATTATCAAATTTAAATTTGTAGCATTAGCACAAACAAGAAAAGAATTTGAGTAGTTTAGGGATCTTCTTTATGAAATTCATTTAACTTCGAACAATGTATGAGTTGTTAATTATTTCGTTGGTCAATGAACTTTCCCTTGTGTTAATAGAATGTCACTGAACTTTAAAGTTTTTTTCAAATGGTCACTCAACTACTAAATTGTAAGGAATTGAGGTATACATGCACAGCGGAAATTAAATATTCAATTCCTTTAAGCCGGATCAACCTTGTACTTAGAGAGAATTCGTGATAGAAGTTTACCTTTGATGAATGTTGTGAAATCTGATTATCTAATTGGCTTGAGGTGCAATCTTCAATACCACAGCTGTCAAATTGTCCAGCCTCCAATGGTGATCCACACAGTAAGAACAGATCTGGACTTTCACGATCAATAACAGATGAAAGCGGAACTTTTGGAAGAAGTTGATTGGGTTGTCTTTTTCTTGTGCTAGCAAGTAATGGAAAACAACTTTTGTGATTAATCTGATGTGGCCTTGTATATATAGGTAGGGCTAACCCTAGCCCTAGTTCTAGTCCAACTAGAACCAATCAACAAACGGGCCCAATTAATTAATCTAACTAATTAATTTGGCCCAATAAGTAATTAAGTACGACCCAACTATTTGGACCTTGGACATTAATTCTTACAATCTCCCACTTGGACAAGGTCTAACTCCAGATGCTCAATTCTTGCTTTATGTGTGTGACCTATTAGGTCCCATTCACGATGGCAAACGTAGTGATATTCTCATCGATTCACCGAGATCGATCAACTCACGTCGTCGTCCAAGATTGACATCTAGCAATGTGTCAAGGCAATCCATGTGAAGGAAAATATCATGTGGTATGACAGAACCAATATATGTGCGGTTACCGTAGAAATATAATCCCTTTATCAATATAACCCAATTGGTGAAGAGATATGGATCAGCGTCAATCTCATTTCAACCAATTATGTTATTCACCTCAACTCTTCATTGATCTAATCTAATTATGATTGAAACATTTTTCAACTCATAACTCCACCCTGGCCGAGGAAATTTATATCAACTTAAGTAGGCAAAATGCAGGTTATAATCTCCTACTTTCCAGGAGTGATAAATCCTCATATTGGACCGACATTCACAACCTTCATATGATTCTCACTATACCCGCACGACGTCTTCCTGGTGACTCAAATCTTCGAGTCCCATCAAATGTTCGCCAAAGTATAGTGGTCCTTACATAAGATTCTATGATATCCTCAAGTCAAATGACCAAATCCACAACCGCGCATTAGAGATTTACCACTGACGCTTGGATAGTTATCTATGTGAAATCTCTAGGCGGATCATACAATGTCATGTTCTCATAACAATGCATTCATGTATTCATTCAGATGTCCCTCTACATCTTAGCTCGTGAGATCAGCTACTTTCTTCAAAAGAAATGCAACACATGCTAGTCTATCCGCAATAATGATATCCGTATCTTATTATTACTATGACTAGAGATATTTCAAGAATAAGTCATTTATAACTTATATCTCACAATCACAACACCTTGTGATTAACAAGTTATTATGAACTTTTCTTTGCACTCTATTATTTTAAATAATAAAATTTAAAAAATAACAGATATGCCATTAAAAATGTAGACAAATATTTAATTAATCAATTTGTTCATATACCTCAATGTCTAACAAAGAGTATATCACAAAATATTCCATACAAACTAGATCCTGTTACTCAGGTATTATAATACCATCAAATTTAGCATGACTATCATGCTTGTGCTGGGACAACAACATTGTCAAATGATCTGCTACATTATCGTCTGTCGAGACTCGTTCTACTTTATGTCATTTATTAATATTATCTCTCTGATGAGATGATACTGCCTCAATATATATCTGGATCATTGATGAGACATGGGTTCCTTCACTTATGCAATGGCTCTATTGTTATCACAATACAAATTATTGGATCAACAATGCTTCCAAAGTTCAGTAATAAATTTCTTGATCGAGATCGTTTTCTTTGCTGCTTCTGAAGCAGCTATATATTCGGCTTCTATAGCTGAATCAGTGGTCATTTCTTATTTGGAACTTTTCCAACTAACTGCACCACTATTTAGAGTAAATACATATTCGAACTGGAATTTGTTATCGTCTTTATCAGACAGAAAGCTGGCATCGGCATAACCTTGAACTCTAAGTTCATTTTTCTCCATACATTAAGAACATGTCTTCAGTCCTTCTTAAGTACTTAAGGATGTTCTTGACTGCGATTCAATGTTTCTCACCAGGGTTCACTTGGAACCTGCTTGTGACACTCAAAGCATATGAAACATCTGATCGAGTACATAGCATGTCATACATGATAGATCCTATTGCTGATGCATAAGAAATTCTATCCATGCGATCTCTTTCAATTTGTGTCTTTAAACACATCTCTTTTGAGAGATAGATCCCATGCCTGATGGGACAGAGTTCCCTCTTAGATTCTTCCATGCTAAATTTTCTCAAGATTTTATCTATATATGTAGATTGAGATAGGTCAAGCATTATATTAGATCTATCTCTATAGATCTTTATTCCGAGAATTTACGCTGCCTTTCCCATATCTTTTATGGAGAAATTTTGGATAACCACAACTTTACTGATTTTTGGCATCAGGGACATCGTTTCCTAATAATAGTATGTCATCCACATACAAATTTAAAAATACGACTTTGCTCCTACTAACCTTTTATACACACATAGTTCATCTTCATTCTTGATAAAATCAAACATTTTGATTGTCTTATCAAAATAAAGATTCCAGCTCTGAAAGGCTTGCTTTAATCCATATATGGATTTCTGTAGTTTGCATGCCTTGTTTGGCTTTATGGATTAAAAACCTTCAGGTTATGTCATGTACACATCCTCGCTAAGATTTTCGTTAAGGAATGCGATCTTGACATCCATTTGCCAGATCTCATAGTTATGGTATGCTACTATTGCAAGCGAAATCTGAATTAACTTAGACATGGCAACTGGTGAAAAGTTTTCGTCAAAGTCAATCCCTTGTCTTTACTTGTAACCCTTCGCAACCAACCTTGCATTGTAAGTATGAACGTTACCATCCATGTCGACCTTTTTCTTGTAAACCAATTTACAGCCTATAGGTTTTACCCCTTCAGGCAGGTCAACCAAGGTCCAAACCTTGTCTTCGTACATGGAGTTCATCTCGAATTTCATGGCTTTCTGCCATCTCTTTTAGTCAACACTTGACTTCGATTCTGCATAAGTAGTAGGTTCATTTTCCTCGATTAGTAATACATTATTAGTAATCAGGAGATCGTATCTTAGAGAAAAATGAATGACTCTTCTCAACTTATTCTCAATATGTGCTTCATCATATGCAAGCTCAGCCATTGGAACATCTAATTGGTTAATTTTATTTGTGGTTTCTTGAACCTCTTCAAGATCTACTTTGCTTCTACTGTCTTCTCTAAGAATACAGCAAGTCTCGATATGATGACCTTCATCTCGATGGAATTGTAAAAATAGTATTCAATATTTTCTTTTGGATACCCCACAAATAAATATTTATCAGATTTAGCTCATAGCTTATCTGATTCATCACGTTTCACATAAGTGTCGCATCCCTAAACCTTCATGTATGAAAGATTAGGTCTTTTTCCCTTTCTATAACTCGTATGAAGTTTTATTGATCGATTTAGATAGAACACAGTTTAATGTATAACATGCAGTGTTACGTGCATATCTCCAAAATGATTTTGAAATAACTGCACGACTCACCATTGATCGCACAATATCAAATAAGGTGTGGTTTTTCCTTTCAGATACATCAATTTGTCATGGTGTATACGGTAGAGTCCACTACTAGAGAATCTCATTCTCTTTTAGATTGTCTAAAAACTCACCATTCAAATATTCTCCACCTCGATCAGATCTAAGTGTTAGAATATTTTTTCCGGTTTGCCTTTCTACTTATTGCTTGAATTCTTTGAACTTTTCAAGGACTTCACTCTTGAATTCCATCAAGCATATAAAACAATATCTTGTAATGGTCATCTGTAAAGATGATGAAGTAAGAAAAGCTACCTTTAGCATATTTAGACATTTGTCCATATACATCAGTATGTACAAGACCCAAAATGTCTACAATTCTGACTCCCTTTCCAAAAAATAAGTCTAGGTCATTTCGCCCAACGGGCATGATTCACACTTATTAAATGATTCATAATCATTTGAATCTAAGTATCCATCTTTATATAACTTAGTAATGAGTTTTTATTTAAATGACCGAATCTGCGATGCCAAAGATTTGAGTTGTTAGTTTTATCTCTTTTATGCATTGCAATTCCTCTTCTAATGTCCTTTTATTTTCACAGTGAAAACACGGATCATCAAACTTGGATTTGTTTTTGCTTAACTGTTTTCCAACAGATTTGACCTTATTGGATCCTTTCTAAAAAGTCCTTTTAGATTTTCTCTTAGTGCTCTTAGAGAGACCAATGGCCAAAGTTTACCCATTCTTTTGGGCTTAACAGTTTTCAGCATGTTTAGCAGCTCGAGTAGGGTACACTGAATCTTATTCACGTTGAAGTTCATAATGAACTGGAAAAAGTTATTAGGTGGGGACTGCATAACTAAGTCAATACTTAGCTCGTGGTCCATGGTAAAATTTAATTGATTTAATTTTTCAATATAATCAATCATCTTCAATACGTGAGTACTGACTGAAGATCTTTTTACCATCATACCTTTTCATAACCTTTTGGATATCTCATACTATTCAGTCCGTGACTGTACATCATTTAACTCCATGAAATGATATATTTTGGTATAGGCATCCATACCATCGTCCTGATTTTCTAACTCAAGTGACATACTGCAAGCATCATATGTTGCATTGTTACTATTATCACTGTGTTTTTGTAAGCATGCACGTTTTCCGGCGTAGGCTCCTCAATAGGAGCTTCCGGCATTGGCTGCTTATTGACATATCCAATTTTTCTTTTTCATGCTTGAGAACAATTCTCAGATTGCGGTGCCAGTTCAAAAATTTGGTCCGATATGTTTGTTGGCATCCAATATGCATCTCAAACTTATATGGTTACTCATGATTCAACAATTAAATAATAAGATAGAACAATTAATTAAATGCATAAAATTAATTTAACATGGACTTATATTAAATTAATTATACTCCCACTATTTAAATTGAATTAATGACCCTCAAACATTAATCAATAGAACTGGTTAAATTCTCAGTGGGCTAGGATCTCTTTTGTTTTATTAGAACATTGAGCGACTCAACAAGCCCTAATAAAACATCCAGGTAGATACTCTATCAATCACATATCTATGTGACTCCTAGATCATCAAGTAGACAACTTATTGTCGTACACATCTTATGTGTTTTACTTAATTGTGTCCCTAAAATTTTATTTCCTTGAGCGACTCAACAAAAAATAAAATTCTAGTTAAATTCGACTCATTGTTCAGAAACATCGAATGTTTCATAATGATAAACATATCTACGAGCGCGCAGCCTTGAGCGACTCAACAAACTGACATCGATAATAGACTCTGATTTTTCACTATAACAATGGAATGCACATTGTATTAACTATTTAATACAAATTTAATATTTTGATAAAGAGGGGTTTGTCTCATCACATTTATGTATATTAACTAACATCCAACATGCAATCAATCATACATAAGAATAATTGTGGATGATTATGGACTTTATCTATCTAATCTTCCTGAGCCAAAAGAAAGATTAGTCGGTCAATTCCTAAGGGACGTTGCATTCGTTCATCGAATGCTAAATGCAATAATCCCCATCTCCTGCTACAACCTATATCCTATACTAGTTGCTTCTTTGTGACCCATCTGTAACAAGTATCCTATACTAGTTGGCACGCAGGCCGTGATAAATGGACACGCAGACCTATAATAAATAAATAGCTCAAAAATTTAATTAAATAAATAATAGGCACGCAGACCCATTTAATTAAATAATAGGCTCGCATGCCAACCAACAAATAACAAGAATAATTAATCATACAACTAGTCACATTGGTCGAGTCCATAATCATCCACTAAACATCCATTTTAATATCTAATATTAAAAATATATGAATTTCTAAATTTACAGTTTTTACAGTATAAGTCTAAACCTTTTAGATATATTGGAATGAACTAGACAAAATTAAATAATTAATCTAATTAATTACTTAATTTTTCAATAATAAAATTAATCAATTAATCTAATTAACCAATTAATTTTATTCATAAAGGGAATTTGTCAAAATTTATTTTATTCCCCATTTAAAGTCATATTCTAAATTGAAGACAAAATTTGTATATGGTCAAAATTACAATTTTATAAAATAATAAGTTAAAATTTAATATGGTCAGAAATTCAAAATATAGTTTAAAAACAATTTTAATTTAATTTTGAATATTTGACCTACATTAAATAAATTAATAAATACAAATTTTCCAAAAAAATTAAAATTGCATTTATGACCCTTAAATAAAATTAAGGACTTAATGTGCAGTTTTTGAAATTGCACAGTCAGCCCTTAAAATATTTAAAACAGTGGTCCTTCAATGCAATTTCATAAATTGCACAAAAGACCCCTTCTTATTTTAAAACAGTGGGCCTTCTCATGCAATTTCGTAAATTGCACGAGAGATCCTTTTCTTTCCTTTTGAAATTAGGGGGCTTCCCATGCAATTTCCAAAATTACATGAGAAGCCTCTTCCCCAAATGAAAAGAACGCAGAAGCCCTAAAATAGCAAACGGCGCCGTCACAGATCAGCAGGCGTTACCGGAGCCGCTAACCAAAGAAAAACATAGGAGGGAGTGGTGGTCCGCCGGTGTCAAACATCGGCGGCCACCCATTTTGGAAAGTGGCGACAGTGCCGCTGCTCTTAGCAGCGGCACTGCGCTGTCGCAGTGGAGAGCGCCGCGCGCCGCTGATCTTCGGACCAGCCACTGGTTGGTATTTCCGGCTTCGGCGACTTCCAAAGCGCCGCCCGCCGGTCGCCAACTTCTCCTACCTTTTTTTATTTTTTATTTTATTTTTTCAACCAGTTCCCATTAAATCCGAAACTAATTTCAGATTTTAAAAATTTACAAACTTTCAAAACTCAAATTAAATTAATATGTCATTAACGATTATCGTTCAATTTATCAAATCAATCTAACGAATTCTAACAAGTAACAAGGTAGGTTCTGATACCACTGTAAAGAAATGAAGTACACATGCACAGCGGAAATTAATTATTGAATTCATTTAAGCCGGATCAACCTTATATTTAGAGAGAATTCGTGATAGAAGTTTACTTTTGATGAATGTCGTGAAATCTGATTATCTGATTGGTTTGAGGTGTAATCTTCAATACCACAGCTGTCCAATTGTCCAGCCTCCAATGGTGATCCACACAGCAAGAACAGATCTAGACTTCCACGATCAAGAACAGATGAAAACGGAACTTTTTGAAGAAGTTGATTGAGTTGTCTTTTTCTTGTGCTAGCAAGTAATGGAAAACAACTTTTGTGATTAATTTGATGTGGCCTTGTATATATATGTAGGGCTAACCCTAGCCCTAGTTCTAGTCCAACTAGAGCCTATCAACAAACGGGCACAATTAATTAATCTAATTAATTAATTTGATCCAATAAGTAATTAAGTATGACCCAACTATTTGGACCTTGGACATTAATTCTTACATAAATGTGATATACATCTATCATTCAGATGGATTCTACCGAAGGGACTGTTGACAACGAAAATCTTACATGAATGTCAACACTGTTAACTTTGTCCAACTAGGACAAATCGTGTTATCAAATGATCACTGAACTATTCCTTGTGTTACTAGATGATAATTGAACTTTCAAATATTTCTTCACCGTCACTGAAGTTTTAAAATTGTTTCATATGATCTACTGTTATAATTGCATAAAGATGCATACAAATGATTAATAGAAAGGCCACCTAGATAATAGAGCAAGTCTCTCTTTTCTACAAATTCCAAATGTGACATTCTTCTCAACAATTTATGTAAATTTTTAACAAGGTAATCTAAAAGAACAAGGAAAAATCAACTCTTAAAATGTTGGTTTCAATTCAAATGAGGCTGTGCATGCACATGTATTTTTTATCAAAGAAAATGATTGTGTTAATTATGTGAATAAGTTCTATGAAGTGGAGACTTATCTTCAATATTATGAGAACGTTATAGATTCTATCAATGGAAAATAATTGTGGGCTGAAGTTGATGGGATCACAATCAAACCATCGTGTTATTTTCCTAAAAAGGGTAGGAACGAAACAACCTGAAGAGCAAGATCATGGTTAGGTAGCCTTGACGTGTAGTATTTGCAGTCTAGTACACAATAAGATGTATATATATGAGAAGGGATGCACCAATTAAGTTAGTAACTGCTTGTATGTTTTTATACAAGAGAAGGCACGAGCAACATTGCAATAGAAGAAGGCTTCCAATTTGTACCTAAACCTAGATTAGTTTCAAGAGATCTACATCCATGGAAAAATACTTTTAAATTTTGAATGACCGAGGTAAAACATTTTAGGGTTCAATGACCATGGAAAAACCAGTGACTATTTGAGAACACAACTGGTCCAATTAGAAAAAGTTAATCGCATTGACGAAAAATAAGGATTTTTGTTGGCATTATAGCAACCCCTTCGACGGAATCCATCTGAATGAAGGACATGTAACACTTTTCGAAGTTGAGTGATCATTGAGGAAAAAAAAAACTTTGAAGTGTATAGTAACGTAAGGGAAAGTTCAGCGAGCAATAAAATGTATCATCCATATCTATTTTATGCACTATTCTAAAAAGTCCACCTAAGCTTCACCTAGGCTTGAAGTTCGGCCTCCACGCCTAGCCACGCCTCACGCATCGTCCTCGTTTTGCCCTTTTATTACTCTCGCTTAAGCCTCGCATAGGCCCGAAAAGCTTGAAGCTTGGCCTCGACGTCTAGCCACGTTTTACGCTTTTTAGAACCTTGATTTTATGTGATATTCAAGCCACTGTAACACGTGCATATAGTGAAGTATATAACGAAAAGTTTAGACATATTAGTGTAGGACATGATTAGTGAAGGAATTAACCATTGGTGGAATTATTTCTCTCACATATGTGAATTATAGTGAGAAGGTAGCTAATCCATTTAGTAAGCCTCTTGCAAGAGAATTAGTAAAATCAACATTGAGAAAGATGGATCTGAAATCCTTGATTGAATAATTCACCAATGGTGAAAACCCTACTTAACATTACGAAATGGGTAATTTTAGATTCAAAAGATAAAATAAATCATTGATAAGTGGGGAGGATTACACCACTATATTAAACATAGCCCTATCTACTATTGTTAGTTCTAGTTGAGTTATTAAATTTCTTAATGAAGTTCAATAATTTGTACAAGTATCTTAGATGTAACAAAATAATATTAGAAATTCATCTATGTGAATTTCGAGGTGGTGCTGCCGGCGCAAATGTAAGTTGGAGTTTCTATCCAATAAGTTCATGAAACATCATAAGCGCATGGCCATAATACACGTTATGTGTAGAACATAAGAGCACAAGAGTGTTTATTGTGCAGTGTCATTGGTATTGTCTAATGAATAACTAGTTCAAAACTTTTAGCTACCTAAAATTTTAATAAATACTTTGTGATGTTTACACTATTTCAAAACCTCGCTTGTAGTTACTTATCACTTGAGCAAGCAAAGAAGCAAGGATTGCCTTTTGCAGTTGTTTCTCGCTTGAGCGAGAAGGACAGTAAGGCAAAATTCCTTACTGCAGTTTGTTTTCGCTCGAGCAAATGATTTGCAGAAATTCAAAATTTCGTGTATAAAGTGTCAAATATCCATATTTAAGTGTTTTGGGGGGATTAGAGAAATATACAACCTATACATGTAATAAAAAGAACTTGTATACTTTCATCCTCTATATTGAAACTCTAAAGTTCAAAATTTTTGAAGTTTCATTTGTTGCTTTGTGAGTTTTCATCTTCACTTGGTGCAAACTCAAAAGCTTGTTATATTCTTGGAGCTATTTGTTGGTGTCTCCCATTAATGATCTATAGAATAAGAGGGGGCACATATTGCGTTAAGGACAACATTTTCATCACGTGTTCAAACTTTTCTTTTCGGTTTCTTTTTATCTTTTCTTCTCCTCTTTCTTTCAAACAATAAATGATATTATAAGTTGATAATATGAGGTTCTGTGCTAGAAGATAACAAGCAAGACAATCTCGAACTAGCAATGAATCCAACGCAAAACGAGAAATAATTGATGCAGCCGACTTAGATTTGTTGTTTTTTGTCGTATAAGATAAAGATTTGCAAGATTTTTCTAGACTAGCATTAAAAAAATAAAAACGAGTGTTTTTCAATCCCACATCGAGAAATAAATCAAGAGTCGAGTTTTTGAGAGTGTCATAAATACGAATCTAATTGGTAAAGAGAACGTACTTACCGAGATGGGGTCAATGGGTGATCAATAATGCCCATGGCCTAGGTTGGCCACTTCCATTTTACTTTGGAAGGGTGCCTCCTAAGGTTGGCCCGAGTGGTCGAGACTACGTCACAATTTGTGGTAGAGGGGGCCTGCATCCATGCGGTCCCTGCCCAATTTTCAGTCCAAAACCTTGTAGTTCAAACATTGGTATTTCCTTACCACAATGTCCAAAGCAATGTGTTCTAAAAAGTGTAAAGCATAGTTAGGTGTGGAGGCCGAGCTTTAAACTTTTCGGATCTAGGCGAAGTCTAGGCGATGGCAAGACAAGGGCGATGCGAGGGCGAGGCTTGAGGCATGGCTAAGTGTCGAGGTCGAGTTTCAAACATAAGCGAAACCTATACGAACTTTTTAGAACAGAGACAATAACTACTCAAAACTACATGAGAAGAATGAAATAGATTAAGAAGACTTTATATTTAGAAACTCCCTTTATTATGTTGTATAAATTTATTTCCCCAAAACAGTAAGTCTATGTTCTATATCTACTATTTTATAAAATTTAGTGACTCGGTTCTTTGATTATTTGGAAGATTTTCAAATAAGGAATGTGAAAAAAGAACAAAATACGAATTCCTTAAAATGTAATTATATTCATACTATAATTTTTATTATCTACACCATATTTTAATTGTAATGAAGATCCTCCAATTTTGACATTTTTGGCACTTATGTCCCTGACATTTTTCATTGCATTTTTATCATTAACTTTCAATTAATTTTCGTATTTTGTCTCTGATGAGTGATGACGATTTTTGTCTAAATATTCTCCTAATGTATAGTGAAATGAAGGTCAAATATTTTGTTAAATTTTTATATTTGTTATTTATTTTACTTATTTAAAAAAACGAGAAGAAAAAAATCTTTCTACACCATCCTAATTCACTTTTTGGATAGTTTATCAAGGACAAATATAAGATGTGCAAATTAATAAGTTGATCATAAAAATGTGATAAAAAAATAACTAGAGACATAAATATAAAATGAGCAGTAGTTAAAAACCTTCATTGCAATTAAAATATAGTATTGTTAACAAAATATATGGTGTTAATATAATTACCATGTCTCCACTTAATAAAAGATCAAATTGACATATTAGGTATTGTGGTGCGAAGTTTTACTTGAAAAAAATAAAAAGAATGTGTATTACACAAGTAAAATCTAAGAACGTCCCACGTGAATATACTACCACAACGAGTATTCAAGAATCAGCACACAATTATTTAGCAAGTCAAAACTCAAAAGTGATTTTTTCTTCGAAGCTTCTTCTCAAAAAAAAACAAAAAAACAAAAAGAACCCTGTTGTTTGTGACAACCAACAATGCAACAAATATTTACAATAATTGCTAGATAATTAATTTATCATTGGCACATAATCTAAAACAAACAAGAAAGGTAGATAATAAAAACATTTAAGAGCAACCATTAGTGCTTTTAAGATCACAAGTTTAGTTCTAATAACAATGGTTCTTCAAGTTTCTAATGAAAAGGTAAAGGAAAAGCTATATTTACAAAGATGTAACTTGGAATCTTGTTAAATCTGTCCAGGGTGGATAGAGTTCTAAAGAGCTGAACAAGGTTGAAGAGAATCAGATTCAACAGTCCCTCCACAAATGACTCGACTCCACTGATCTCGTTGAGCAAAATAACATTCCAGCAACAGCGTCACATGCATTTTTCCGAGCCACCCAAACCCCCTAGACGAACCATGGTTTCTCAAGAACTCAGTCTCTTCCTAGCACCGAGGACATTACCCCAGTTCGGCTTAGCATGGCCTCTTTTCGATGCTTTTACTCCCAATGGATTGTCCTTGCTCTGTAACACCATATTACGATATCATTATGAATAGTTGTTCATGATAAGAAAGGAAAATATTGCAGTAAGTTATCGGTAGAATTACCATTAGGCAAGTTCCAGCTTTAAGATCACAGACGGGATGGTCATGCGGACAGCAGCTCGAGTGGTCGTCACAGCAGGTAGCAGACTCCAATGGGCAGCATCCCCAGCCGAAGCAGAAGTTGCCATACTGGTACGCGCAGCAGCACGTGCTTCCTTCTGGGCAGGTGTAGTAATCATCACACACGGTCGGAGGTTTGACTGGGGTTGGAGGGGACGGTCCGGGATTAGGAGGGTTTGGACCATTCTTGAGAGGGTATGAGGCCTCTATTGCTATCCCGCACTTCCCTGTGTTCGTATTAGCCACATTGCGCTGGAGCCTGATGTACCCGCTCTCTCCCCAACTTGGACCCCATGAATTTCTCACGATCCAATAATCAAGGCCGTTCTCTGTACCGTATCCAACAGCAACAACCCCATGGTCTAGTTCTGTTCCACAACGTCCGGTAAAGACACCCTTAATAGTACAAGGATACACAACATTGTCAGTAAGTGCAGTAGCTTGACTTCCTCAGCAAATGTTAATATTATTACCATGATAACATGACTAGTCAGAGAAGCATATTAAATGCAAAAATACGAGGGGAAAAAGTATTGGAGGCAGCATTTTGCTGCTTGACTATACACCGGGGGAAAAGTGGGGGTTCAGTGAGGAAGGACTAAGGAGTAGCTTAAAAGGCTACACTTCCGCAAATGATGGAAAAACAGATGCAGTTATTGATCTCTAAGAGATATACGTCATCGTAAATATTCAGTCATTGCAAGGTTATGGCACTTCCGTAAATGCTGGAAAGCATTCATATGTCATACCGAATGGTAGAGTTGAAAAGCCCTGCCCCCAGCTTCAATGGCAACACTAACGGGTTGATTGGCCACAGCCTTCTTTAACGACCGTTCATCATTTTCTGGAACATCTTCATAACCATCAATGGAAACAACCCGAGCATTTTTCTGAAATAATTGTCAACAACAAAAACTAATGACTCACAATGGGAAGAACAGAATTGGAAAGCGAAACATTAAATAACCTAAGATTTATATTCTATACCCGATTCTGATCACAAGTGCCATCACGTGCTTGGTAAGGGTAATCTTCCTCGGTATCAATCCCACCGTTCTTTTTGATAAACTCAAACCCATAGTCCATTAGACCGCCATTACATCCCTGATTGTATGACCTATCACAATCAACAAGCTCTTGCTCGGACAAAGATATTAGTTCACCAGTTACAATCTTGTTTATCCCTTCAACAGCACCGACAGTTGAGAAAGCCCAGCAACTCCCTTCATTAGAAAATAACCGATTCATGAGCGTTGCCAAATTATATAGAAAGAGTTCATGGATTCCAATATTAACTATGATACTAGATACCGGGATATATTCAAGCAAATCAAGAAGTATAACAAAGAAAAATAGATCTTGATAGTGCTAAGAAATATTGCTCCATGATTACGCGCAAATCTTGTCTATAGAGTTTGTGTCTCAATAAAATACAACTTGGTGGATAAGCTTATCGACAAAATCTCCATTTGTAAAAGATAAAGACCGGTCTTTATACGAAAACAAATTCAGACCTCCACTACCAATAAATCAATTGTCAAGTACGCCACAATTTCCCAAAAAAAAAGTATTTTATGTTCAAATAAATACTGACTCGAGGATCGGAAGAGAGTTTCCTGCATCAAGGAGCCTGAGCACATCTTTGAACTCGATATTCATGAATCATGATGCAAATATTGTTTGCTTGTTAAACAAACCTATCATACTGCTAATAGGCCATAAGAGTGATAATACAAACTCCTAATTTTCCAGATATTGGATTCCTGAAACTGACAAAAAGGGAACAAATAGCTCTAGGTAATTTTCCTTCCAGGTTCAATTTTGAATCCCCTTGAAACACAAGAAGATTACAAAATGGTCTAACTTATTAACAATTATTAGTCTAGAACCCTACAAGAAACAATTTTGGCAGAACAAACAATTCCCAAATATAGAAAAACCAAAAAACTGTCCCCCTCTTTAGACCTACCAATGACCCGACCCAAATCTCCTGTAAAAAATCCATCTTCCGGGTCCCACTCTCAAGTCTCCTCGTCCCATGAAGGCATAAAATCTCACACAACGCATATATATACAAATTCTATATATAGGGGTTCTACGGACGAACTGCAACCGGAACCGGAGATGATACACGTTGTATATAACATAAATTACTGCGTTCGCGATAAACTAAAACATACCACATTGGCCTTGATCCTTGACCTGAGCAACGGCGCCTTTCTCTCTCCAGTCAACGAACTCCGGCAACTCTTCGCCGGCTTTAAACTTATAACGATCGTTCTTCACACCGTTCATCAACCGGGTTTTTCTGTTCATTCTACCGCCCACAAACATGGACCTGTACTCTTCATTGGTCAGATCGGAGAAACGGTTCGGCCCGACTTTATATGTCCGGTCGACCGAATTGTGCTCATCAATGAACCTCAAATTATCCTTAAAAATCTCGAACCTCCTCTCCTTCTCGCCAATGCCATTGTACGCCTTTCCGTGCTTCACAAGCCAAGATTCATACAGCGACAAGAGTTCATCGTCGGAACGTTGTAAAGTGGGGCCCATTTTGTGGTTCTGGTCGTACGTTATGATGGACATATCAAGGGCATTAGACAGGAAAAATAAAATGAAAAGAAAACAAAGGGAAAGTTTAAAAAACGCCATTGTTGAGAGCTTGTAGGAGTGGGGTTTTGCAGATTGCTTTTCTGCTTTAGATGATTTGGGATTTATAGAGTGGTGGGTTTGGAGAGAGAGTGACAAGACGAAGATTCCGAGAAGGTTGTAGACGGGTCAAATTGATTGGGAGAATGGAACGAGACGTGATATCGGATTGGGGAAATGGGTTTTTGGGTAGGGACCATGCTATATGTACACTCTCAATTACACTATCACTTACACCATGTGATGTGTCAAAAACTAGTTGGGTGAAATCATTATTTATTTGGCCAAATAAATAAAATGATCCAATCATTATTTGACACATCACCATGGTGTAAGTGATGGTGTACATTTTGGGTGTACAACTAACTTTTTCTTTTTGGGTAGACATAACTCAGAAAAAACAGGAATTTGTATGCGAATATGAGTATGGGACAGTATTTGGGGGGTGGGTTACTTTTCAGAGGCGGTCTGTCGGTTTTAGAGTTGGCAAAATCGGTTCGATCAGCGAACCATCTCATATAACTTGACTTTTTGGATACGATTGGGCTGATTGGCTCAAATAAAATCGAGTCAATGTAGTTTGGCCCATCTAGCCAGTGAACTAATTAGATCGGCTCAATTTTGATTATTATTATTATTATTATTTATTGGTTTTTGCTCTTTAACATTAATAACTCATTTTATGAATACCTCCAATACATAATCCAAATAATAGCAATCTAAAATGATTTAAGACCAAGTCATCAATAAACATTATTCCAAAATTCCAAGATCTAACATAAAATTGTTTAGATTTAATTAAAATTTAGTTTAATTTAAGTTTCAATCCAAAATATATTTGGTGTGATAAGTAAATTATTTATTTTAAATTTACTTATAAGTAAACTTTTTAATTTAAGCCAAACATGCTTATATCTCAAAGCAATAAGACTAACATACTTTTAATAATTGTAGTTTTTTTAGAAAAAAATTGTCTACAAATAGTTTATAATTAACAAAAAGAAATTATTATTTTGAAAAAAAAAATGACATTTATCTATTGACTAATACATGAGACCCTCAATTTGATAAATTAATCTCTTTAAAAATCTCAAGATATATAGTCTAAATTTATCTAAGATTGTATTTGATGTAATGTATTAGATTTATAAAAAAATTATTTTAAAAAAAAAAGAAATTTAAGATCAAGTTGGTTTCTGGCCCATACAAAACTGGGCTAGCCAAGCCCAATTTCATGTATGGCCCTGCTCTGGCGGGTTGGGCTGGCTCAACCCAGCCCATTTTCCAGTTCTAGTTGGGTCAACCAAAAATAAGGCAGTGTTTGGGATAGGTTCATTTGAGGTGATTATAATTGGACGATTTAAAAAATATTTGATAAATATTTTTATAGATTATAAACAGTGAGTACTATAAAATGAGTGGATTAAAGTTGTGAATCCTACGAAATGTATAAATATTTATAAGCTTACACAAACATTCACGTCAGTATATTTAGGTCTGATTCTCGAAAAATTTAACTATATAAAAGATTTATGATACTTGTATGTTTGTTGGTCATTTAGTTCAAAATTTTATTGATTTTGGTTTGTTTTGTAGTTTTAGAGTTGACCCGAGTTATAACGATAAATAAGGAGATAATGATGGGAATAAGATAAAAAAAAGCAACAAATGGATAGATTGACATGATAATTAAACACAGAGTTCAAACTAGATAGAGATGGCAAAAATACTTGATTCGCCCGAATTCGATTGATACGCGATCTGAGTTGAGCAAAAAATACCTGATCCACAAGTCGACGAGGTAGGAAATAGTGATCCGTCATGGATCTCGGGGCAGATTGAATTGGGGCTGCCCCGATCCGACCTACCCTATTTAAAAAAAAATGACTAAATTATAAAAAGATCGAAGATTTAGGACTGGGACTGAAATTGCAATTTCAAATTTTTTAATTCCTAATTTCATATACCTAAACCTAATGTCCCGTTTTCATTTCACTTAAAAACCAAATTGAAGTATGAAGATTTGAAATTTCCGTTCCTCGCCGCCGCCTGCTTCGCGGTAAACTGTTTTCCATCAACAAAAAAGCCTTATAGTTATTGGCATAGACTAGAAGAACACCAAACAACTGTCTCTAAATTCCTTCTCATAGTTTAATCTCGACAACAATAATTGGATTGCTACCAGATCAGTTTCTAAAGGAGGAGGAACAGAGGCACAAAAAGTTGTATGGGAAGGCGTTATACCTCTTCAAATTAATCTCCACGGTTCCGAAGTCACAACTCTTCCCAATCCTTACCTTTGTTAGTATCCCAGATTAAGCCATTTTTCAGTAATTCGCTTCCTCCAGGTATTGACACTGTATGGTTTGAGTATTTTTTCTAGTGCTTTTATTGTTTGTTTCATCTTATTGGTCTTCTGCTGCTTTTAATTTTGCACAAGTTGTTGCTTTGAGTGCTTGTCTAAAGCTTGTTTCAATATGTTTTAAATTTTTTGAATGCCAATTGGAAAAAAAAAACGGATCAATATAAGGATCAGGGATCTAATCCGCCCCGATCCGCCCCAAAAACTGGCGAATCGATTTGCAAATTTAGATATCCTACAATTCTTGCAGGGTGGATATGGATCAGACCGATCCGTCCCGCTGTCATCACTAAAAATAGACAAAATAAAGGGCATAAAAGATGGAAAGAGAAAAATAGTTGAAGCATAAGATTCCTTGTAGTCGTAAATAGTCTAGGTGATTTAACTCGCGCCCGCGAGAAGTCCACATGCTAAGCATGTGAGCCCTACAGCTAATTTGCGCCTGCGAATGCTGAATTCCTAAAGTTTGCTTTAATTTGGAAACTCAATTTCGAAGAGTATTTTTTATAGTTTGGAGGTGTGAATTTCAAGACGGACGTGGTGGTAATATATCAGTATTAAGTCTAAAAAGATATGCAATCGTGTAGAGAAACCATTGAGATTGGTAATGTTACTTTAAAGTTTGATATATGTTGTGTATACTTTAAATGATGTTAGATTTATTCTTGAATTGAGTAGGAATTTAATTTCAATAGGACAACTAGAGAAAATTGGCTTTACTGGTAAAATTGAAAATAGAATGCTAAAATTGATGAAGGATGCTCTCGTTACTTGTAAAGGAATGATGTATATATCACTACTGAAAAAATGATAAGAGATTTAGACTCCTCAAATTCTTCTACCAATGATGATCACACACATAAATGGCAGAATAGACTTGCACATGTGAGTATTAAAGGGCTTAAACTCTTTAATGATAAAAATGTCATTGGTAAATATTGTGTGTCTGATTTGTCTTTCTGTGATCATTGTGTGTTTGGTAAGCATCATAAGTTGTCTTTCTCTGCGGGTGTTCATAAAACAAATGGAATACTTGACTATGCATTTTGATTTGTGGAGTCCTACCAGTAATCCTATCTTAGGGGGAAAGATATTTTCTATCCATTATTGATGACTATTCTAAAAGAGTATGAGTTTTTCTTTTAAAAAATAAATCAGGTACGTTTCATAGCTTTAATAATTGAAGAAAAAAAGATTGAAAATATAACTGGTAAAAATATAAAGTTTCTTCGGACTAATAACGGACTAGAATTTTGCAATGCTGAATTTGATAAGATGTGTGTTGAAAATAGAATAACAAGATAAAAAATTGTTCCTTATACTTCTCAACACAATGGGATAGCTGAAAAGATGAATAGAATACTGCTTGATAAAGTTAGATGTATGATGATTAGCTCTAATGTCCCTAAATCGTTTCGGGGTGAAACTATGATGACTGCTTGTTATTTAATTAATATTACTCTGTCTACTGCTTTGAATGGTAATACTCTTAATGAAAAATGGTATGGTAAATGTGCTGACTATTCTATACTTCGTACTTTTGGCTGTGTTGTTTTTTCTCATCAAAGTGAAGGAAAGCTGAACCTAGAGATAGTAAATGTATTTTCTTAGGTTATCCCGAATGAGTGAAGGGATATATGTTGAGGGATAGAAGCCAGAATGGAGGGAAAGTTATAGTGAGTCGAGATGTCATATTTAATAAGGCTGAAATGCCATGTTTAGGGATTTGTTCTGAAGTTTTTAGTGAGAAAAATTAGCTTGAGGTGGAGTTATAAAAAGTTAGTACACATGTCCCCATCACCTCTAGCGAGGTGGAGACTCAAATTCAACAATCTGAGGAAAAGGGTGAAGAAATAATGATAGAAGAGAATCATGTTGAAAAAAATCCTTTAGTGGATTATCAATTAACTAGAGATAGAGAGATAAGGCAGGCGAGAGAACCTAGAAAGTTTGGATATGAGTCCGAGTTAGTCTTTGCCTATGTTAGCTATGAAGAGTTAGATGATAGAGAGTCAGATACTTTTGAGGAGGCGATGAAGAGTGGCTAAAAGCAATGAGAGAAGAAATGAGTTCCTTAGCAAAAAATCAAACTTGGGACTTAGTACCTAAACCTAAAAATAAGTCAACAGTTGATTGTAAGTGGATTTTTAAGATTAAGGAAGATACTAGTACAGTTGAACCTTTAAGGTTTAAGGATAGATTAGTTGCTAAGGGTTACACACAGAAAGAGGGATTTGATTATAATGAGATTTTTTCACCAGTTGTTAAGTACACTACTATTAGGGTCATGCTTGCATTAGTTGCTTACTTTGACTGTGAACTTGAACAACTTGATGTTAAAATTGATTTTTTGCATGGTGAACTTGATGAACAAATCTTCATGAATCAACCTAAAGGTTTTAAAGATAAACAAAAATCGAATTATGTGTGTTTTCTTAAGATATCTTTTTATAGTTTGAAACAATCACCTAGCAGTGGTATAAAAGATTTGACTCTTTTGTATTATCCATAACGTTTCAAATAAGTAAGTTTGATCATTACTTGTATCACCAACATAATGAAACTAGTAATGACTATGTGTTTTTATTGTTATTATGTTGATGATATGCTCTTAATTGTTTCATCTTCTAAATAGATATGCAAGATAAAAAACAACTTTGAATGGTGAATTTGATATGAAAGATCTAGAAAAAGTTAAAAGAATCCTAGGTATAGAAATTGAAAGAGATATATCAAATTCTACATTGTTTTTTCATCAAACTCTTTACATTTTAAAAGTGTTAAAAATATTTGGCATGCATGAATGTAAACCAGTTCCATTGCCTTTAGCTAATCACATTGTGTTAACTAAAGATCAAGCTCTTTGTAATGAGGAAGAAATTGAATACATGAGTATGATTTTTTATTCTAATGTGATATGTTCTATTATATATTTAAAGGTGTGTTCTAGACCGGATTTCGTTTTTGATATAAGTGCCCTTAGTAGGTTCGTATCTAATCCGGGTCCTAGTCATTGAGAGGTCTTGAAGTGGCTCTTTAGATATTTGAGAGGGACGACTAATGTAGGTATAATGTTTGGTTGTAGTAAAGAATGAGTGAAATTGAAGGGTTTTGTAAATGCGGACTATGCAGGGGATAGGGATAATAGGAAGTCTACTTCCTCTTATATGTTTACTTTGTATAATTCTTGAATTAGTTGGAAGTCTCAATTACAACACATAGTTGTTTTATCCACTACCGAATCCGAATATGTTGCTACCACCGAAACAATTAAAGAAGTTTGTGACTTAGAGGATTGCTAAGTAAACTTTGTGTTTTGAATGATAATGTAGTAGTATATTCGGATAGTCAATATTCTATACATTTGTGTAAAAATCCCGTTTTTCATAAACGCGCCAAACATATTGATATTAGACTATATTTCATTAGAGATATTGTGTCAAAAGAAGTAATAAAGCTTGAGAAAGTGCCTACACAATATAATCCATCGGATATGGGCACTAAGGTATTGCCCTTGATGAAGTTTAAAAGTTGCTTGGATCTTCTAAACATTGGTAGAGGTAAATAATATCCAATTTTATTGGTTCTCCTTTTGGAGTTGTCACTAATGAGTGACATTTTTCTTTTTGTAGGTAAATGTGCTAAGGAATGAAGACAATGAAGTGCTACTTTATTGTTCAAGAGTTCTTTGGCACCAAGGTGGAGATTTGTTGGGTATTTGTTGTCAAATAACCTCAAACGGCAATGATGATTTAAGATTAATTTCATAGACGTTAGCCAATTATTAAAATTAAGAGAAAAACGACACTACTTAATAAATCCAATTAAATCTCGACCAAAAACTTAGTAGGAATTTTTGAGTGACTTATCTTGTAGTTGCTCAATAGCACACTCTATTACTATTACTTAGGCCCAAAATAAGTTACTTGTGTGTGTTTATTATTATTGGGCTTGTGGCCCAATTGGTTGAATAAACATGTGTGCTCTACCTCTTTATTCATTGTTCCAGCAAACATTTGGAACGTGTCAGGTAGAGAGAGTGTGATACCAGGCCCACTTATTCTTCTTCATTGTGGCTGCCATTGTTGTTGTTTGGTTTCTCTCTTTTGTGAGATTAAATTAGTTCTTTATGAGCTAAATTATTTTGGATCAATAGAAGTGTTTGTAGGTTGAGTTTTATTTGAGGGTTCTAGTGGTGTTTAAGCTTAAATTTGAGCCTAAACGAGTTTGGTGATTTATATTTTCGATAGATATTATACTATAATCTATAATTCTGGTTGACTAGCTTGAAGAAATTTAAGGTGGGTAACCCGTCAATAATGAATTAACAATGATTACCAACTCTATTTTGTGCTCCATCATTTAGCTTATGGGTGCTCTTTGGGCCTTTTAATTAGGGAAAATCTTATAAATAAGGGAAGATTACCTATAAGTCACATCCACATGACTTGTTCTAAATTAAGTCAAAATATTTTTTAAAATTGTGATTAGTCATACTTTTAGTAATATTTTAAATTAATTTCAAAATCACTCTTGTATCTATTGGCGACTTCTTCCACTTCCACAAACCGTCTCCATCTCCGGCAACCTCCGACGGACTGGCGGGTTCCTCCAAAATTGCAGATTTTTTTTCCTCGTAGATTTTTGCATATTCTTTTTTATGCTTATCTGTCTTTCCATGGGCCGATCAAGGAGAACTCGTAGTCTCCTGGAATTTTTTGGATCGGGAGTTATTGGGTTCTGTTAGAACCACCATTGCCGCTAATGGAGACGGCGGAGCTGGTGGTGCAATATATAGTTTTTCTGATATAAAAGCTTTGATTGGGTGGACAAAATGAATGCTTGCTCAATAAGGTAGTAATTATCTATCCACTGTTTTGAATGAATAACTTTTTTTAGCTCGTTTTCACCAAGTTTCTCCTCTAAATAACCCATGGGTGCCGAATAGAACTGTCAAAACTCGTGACTTCGTTGCCACATTCAAAATCATGCAATAAATTTTGGGAAGCTTTGCTGACACCAGGTTTAATTATTCAGTAGCAAACTTTCATGCCAACATCTCTTGGAATTGGGATACATGTAAAGATACAACTTAAAAAGTATTGTAATATTGTTTCTTCTTGCTTCATTGCTTATAATCTATTCTTTTTTAAGATCTCCATTGTCAGACTTGCAAATTACTTAATTTATTTATTTAATTTTTTTTATCAACTTGAGATTGTTCTTAACTAGCAATAGCTAGAAAAAGTGGGGAGATGTGGGTTAGAGGTAATTTTGAAGGGTTTTGAAGAAGGTAATTTTGATGAAGGAAAGTGGAGGTATGGAGAAGAGAAAGCTAAAGAAGATGAAGCCGTGGATTTACTGAGTTTTGACTTATTGTTGTTGGAGTTTTGGATATACAAAATAGAATGAAGGATTGTGGAGTTATAATTTATAAAGTTGTCCACAACTTATATAATAATTTTCACGTAAAAGGACATTAATTGAAAAAACAAGAAGAAGAAATAACAGCGGCAGTGAAGAAGAGACGTTGAGTAGAGTGATGTCCATGAGTGGATTGTAAAATAATGATAAGTGGAGTAAAGTGGCCATGATTTGTTACTGTAAATAGTAACTTGATTTTTTTTTTTTTATGATTTATTTGATGAATTTCTATAGAATAGCCATGATTTGTTGATGTAAATAGTAGCTTAAATTTATGTAAGAATGATAATGTATTATAGAAAACAATATAATAGAAAATAGTATCATTATATTAATCGTGGTCATGATTTTGCTGCTGTAAACACCAGCTTGATACTATATATAGAAAACAACTTGATAGTGTATTGTAAAATAGCATATTGATATTGTATTAAGTTAACTATTAGATTATTCTTTGTGTTTTTAGTCATGTATGTTGCTTGATACTGTATTATAGAAAATAGTATCATAATAAAATAGTATCATAACATAAATGATATAGAAATCGCATACGTGCTCAAAATTTTTATTATAATATATTTTCAGAATTGTCTCGACGAGCCGGTCAAGACCAGTCACTTTTCCATTGCGTACGATGGATTTTAGTGATTTGAAGTCATCTCTTTAGATTAAAATGTCAATCTTTAATTTTTCTTGTCTAAATAGTATCATATTTATTAAAACAGTATCATAAATAAATGTATCTTAATATAGTAGTTTCATACATGAAAGTATCTTAATAAAACAGTATCAGAAACTACAACTCAATAAAATAATATTATCATATATTAAATAACAGTATCACATGTTGAAATATTATTGTAATAAAATAGTATCAAAGATAAAAGTATGGTATAAGTATACCATATCACTTTATCTAAATAAAACAGTATCATAGATGTAACTAAGTAGAGATGTTTCAACGCTTGAAGTAATAATATTGTTCTTAAAATTATTCATTAGTAGTACAAGACCATTGATACTGTATACAGTCAATAACAATATCATAGATTGAAACAGTATCATATGTTAAAATATTATTATAATAAAACAGTATCAAAGATAAAAGTATAAATAAAACAGTATCATAGAAAACATTATCATAATAAAACAGTAACATACAAAACAGAATTGTACAAAACAGTATCATACTAAAATAGTATCACAACAAACAGTATTACAATAAAACAGTATCACTGAATTAGTATTTTTTTACAATTGCGAAAGTATGTTGGTCTTTTAACGCTAAAACGTGACTTTAATTGAATTAAGTTTTGACTATATGACTTTAGAGTCCATAAGTACGACAACAGTGACCGGCCTTGAATTTACCCTATAAATAAACCAATGATGGTTATATTACTACCACATTTTTTTTATAAATGTGCTATATTTTAATAATTTTTTGCACAAATGGTCCCTAACTTTTGCACTTACTACGGGTTGATGACTTGTCGTTTTATTTTTGGCATTTTAGCCCCTATTTCAAATATTTTTGGCGGCAATGGTTATTTTTGTCAATTTCCGTCCAATTCTCCGTTAAATTTGACGATGGAAAATTTTGGATTTAAAAAGTAAAGGAAAATTTGCAGCAAAAGTCCCTAAGCTTTCAAAAAGTGTCGAAAAGTCCCCAAATCTTCTAATCCTAACACATATGACCCCCAAACTTTTTTAACAATTTTACCCCTGACTTAAATAAATTAAAAATAACTTCTAAACCTTTTCAAAAATACAAATAAGTCATAAATATTTTTATTTTTCTTTACATATTTACACTTAAAAATAATAAAAAAATGTGTCATCAAGTTTTAAAACTTTTAATTTTGTTCACCAAAATGACATTTAAAATGTGTTTGATTAAAATCAGATTTTTTGGTAAAAGTTGTTGAAATGTGTGGTTTGAAAGTTGTGGAACGATAAAATGTATGGTTAAAATTAATTGTTGACTTTGATTTTAGTTTTTTAGCAAAATCAAAATTAAAAACAAACGGGCTCTTAAAGTCTCTACTAATTTTGTCCAGTGGTCTGTTAATTAATAAAAAAATTATACCTATGATCAAAATTTGACCAATTTAAAATTTTAATTTATTTTTCATACCAATTTAAAAAAAAAATGTTGATGTGGACTGGAGATGGTGAAGAACCTTTTTTTTATTATTATTATTTAGTAATTAGTATGATAAATAAATTAAAATTTTAAATTGGTCAAATTTTGATCATAGGTATAATTTTTTTATTAATTAACGGACCATTGGACAAAATCTGTAGAGACTCTAAGAACCCGTTTATTTTCAATTTTGATTTTGCTAAAAAATTAAAGTCAAAGTCAACAATTAATTTTAACCACACATTTTATAGTCCCACAACTTTTCAACCTTATATTTCAACAACTTTTATCAACTTTTTACAAAAAATATGATTTTAATCAAACACATTTTAAATGTCATTTTGGTGAACAAAATTAAAAATTTTAGAACTTGATGACACATTTTTTTATTATTTTAAGTGTAAATCTGTAAAAAAAAAAAAAAGATTTAGGACTTATTTGTATTTTTGAAAAGGTTTATGAGTTATTTTTAATTTATTTTAGTTAGGGGTAAAATTGTCAAAAAGGTTTGGGATCATATGTGTTAGGATTAGAATGTTTGGGGACTTTTCGACACTTTTTGAAAGATTGGGGACTTTTACTGCAAATTTTTCTTTACTTTTTAAATCCAAAATTTCTCATCGTCAAATTTAACGGAGAATTGGATGGAAATTGACAAAAAGGATCATTGCTGCAAAAAATATTTGAAATAGGGGCTAAACTACCAAAAATAAAACAATAGGTCCTCAACCCACAGTAAGTGCAAAAGTCAGGAACCATTTGTGAAAGAAACCATATTTTAATTATATTAAAGATCTCTAATTTTTATTTATTATCACATTTTTATCTTTAACTTTTTTCATTATATTCTTATATTTAATCTTCCATTAATTAAATTATTTTGTCTCTAATAACGATTTCCATCCAATAATCCTATTAGCATGCTCTGAAATGAGGAAGAATTTTTTTGCCGCAATTTTGTATTTATTTAATTTTTTACTTATTTAAAAATACAAGGGAAAAATACATCATTTTACTCTCTCCTAATGATTTTTTTGAATAAAAATCGTCATAAAAACAAGATTTACTAATTAATAAAAGGTTGATCATAAGAATGAAATAAAAATAAATTGAGGACATAAATATGATAATGAATAAAGTTTATGGACTTTTCATGCAATTAAATATAGTGTACTTACAAAAAAAATGTGGTGTCAATATATCTTGCCATAAACTAATTCTCAAAACACTTTCCAATTTTTTTTTACCAAAATATTGTTTCAGTTTTTTTTTAAGACCAATATTTTATTCTATTTTGTTTACACCAACATCTGATTCTTTTGTAACAAAATTACACTTTTTTTTGTTACATTTAGTAACATTTGTAACAAACTGTGTTATACAATCATCACTATCACCATCGTCGACACCATTATTATACAAAGTGTAACACTTGCAACAAACTGTATTACTCAAAATAGGCATGGCAATGGGCCGAGCCGAGCCGGCTTGGCCCATAAAATACGAGCTCGGCTCGTCCCCAAAAAGCAAGCTCGTGGGCCGAACGGGCTGAGCCGAGCTGCCCACGAGCTCGGCTCGGCCCTCAAATTTTTTTTTTGTTTTTTTTTTTAAATTTTGAAAATGAAATAAAAATACAATATCGGGTATCTTTTATGTTGAAAATTAAAGATTGAAAACCCTTCTCCTTAGAATAAGAGTATTTATAGAAAAATATTGAAATTAAAAAACAAAAAATAAAAAAAATTGTATAATGCACGAGCCACGAGCCGAGTCGGCTCGTGGCTCGTGATTTTGGGCTCGTGGGCTCGTGTCCACGAGCCCAAACGAGCCGAGCACGTGGGCTCGTTCCCATGAGCCTGCTCGTTTTTTGGTCGAGCCGAGCTAGCTCGGCCCTCTTTTTTTTTTTGAGCTCGGCCCTAGCTCGTGCTCGTCTCTCGAAGAGCTCGACTCCGAGCTGGGCCGAGCTTTTACGAGCCGGCGAGCCCACGAGTCGACGAGCTTTTTTGCCATCCCTAACTCAAAATATAACACTTGTAATACGTATAACAAACTATGTTACAAAACTACCTTCATTACCGTCGACGACATCGTCGTTACATAAAGTGTAATACTTATAACAAACCGTGTTAAACAAAATATAACACATGTAACAAACTATGTTACAAAACACATTTATCATTATCGTTGACACAGTCATTACACAAAGTGTAATACTTGTAACAAATTGTGTTACACAGTCGTTGCTAACACCATATTCACACCCACAAAACTCTGTCGAAATCGTTGTTGCCACCGCCTATTTCCACTATCACAACCACCAAAAAAATATAATCTCACAAAAGAAAAATCAAACATAAAGCTAAAAAAAAAAAAAAAAAATCAGATCCAAACCACCAGTGGTTGTGGGTTTGCGATCGCGATATCATATCCAAATTTGGTAGTGGACTTTATGGCTGTGGTAGATCGCGATACCATACTGGCGATGGTGGATGCGGTCTTTATGCTAGTGGTGGATCGCACTTGTGGTAATATGTCGCAATAATCGTGTGATTGAAGATGAAATTTCAGATCTAGATTTGGTGGTGTTTTTTGGCAATGCTCGGTTACCGACGATAGATTTTGGGTAGGGTGCCTCAATGTGTAGCGATTAGATTTTTAATGGTGATTTGAGTGGATTTTTCGATTGTGATAGTGGTGGTCGGATGCGTGTGAAGAAGGAAGAGATGTGGTAATGTTGGGTATTTTATTGTAATTTGAATTTATTTAATTTAAATAAATAAAATATAAAATAATTACACACTATTTTTTTAACGTAAAAACCTACATATATTTTAAAAGTATAAGTAGTGGGTATTATGAGCAAATACCAAATAGTGGTAGTGTAATTGAAAGAGGTTTAATGCTTAAGTTAAAAGAAATGGTTTTAATTTCAAAATTTGTATGAAAATATTTTGTTCTCGAAAATGAAAAAAAAAATTAATGAAGGTATTGGTTGAGTTGCATTGTCTCTAACCAACTAAATTGAAAGCAATATGCAACTAATTATATGGAAAAATAATTGGGATTTGAATAAGATTCACTATCTTGATATATACAGAGCGATCTAGTGACATATCAAGTATTATTTAAAATAGTATGAATACTTGTTTCATATTACATGCTACACATATTTAAAGTTAAGGGCTCAATGTCAATTATTTCAGTCCAAGCACCCATATCCCCCAACCAAATGAGTTATGAGGTAAACAAGTCTACTACCAATAATTTTGCATTTCCCATGTCTTTCCTACACCCAATAAATATAGGTCCATTAAAGACAGCCAATTTTAAAGTAATTGTAATTTTTTCTTTTCCCATCTATTCTATTATTTCTGTATTTCTTACTATGAAAGAGAAGATATTTTAATTTCATAAGAGGGACGAAGTCAAAATATAATATAATATTAGACTGTAGTTTAAAATAGATTAAGTCATAACATAATTTTATTTTTTAATGAATTGCACATTTTTAGGGCAGGGTTGGGCCTGGCCTCGGATGGCCCAACCCTGTCTCCACCTCCTCCTAAAGGACTACAATTTTTCAAATGAGCATTCACCATAGAGGTGTTAATTTTAGCTAGTTAAAATTTATCACATAAACAATAAAGTGAATATTAATTGACATATTTTTTATATGTTAAGTTTAACTAGTGTATCACATTGGATTAGTCAAATTTATCTAAAAACATCTCTAATGGTAGCTTCTATTTTGAATGTCCAGCTGATATGGCGATGAGGTGGAGGGGACAAAACTAATGTGGCATCATTTATTGTAAAAGGTTGTTTAAAAGGATGTCTACTTCTAGACGGTATGCTAGACACCTTCTACAATAAATACTGCCACATTGTGTCTATCTCTCTCATCTATTTTTCTTTCTCTTTCCTCATTCTACACTCTCTTTCCTTATTTCTTTTATCTCTCTTGCCACGTAGACTTTTTAGAAGATGTCTAGTATTGAAGAAGCTCTATCCAATGCAATCATGGATTGCACTAAAAATTGTACCACGTCACTCTAAATTATTTACATGGTAAAGAAAAAAATGAAGGATGTCTAGCACACTATCTACATTTGGACGATATGCTAAACATCCTTTAATTTTTTAATATATTTCAAAAAGTGTGTTAAACTTATTTTATTTTATTTTTTTTTATAATTTATCTCTATCAAAATATGTGTTAATAATACTTTAATTAATTTTTTTAATTTATCTACCAATATCTCTTATACATGTAGACTACAATTTTTCTAATCTATATTTCCATTGAAGATAATATTCTATTCTTCTCTATTTTATTTGCCACATATCAGGGGCGGACCCACTCAGGGACCAGTGGGGGCGGTCGCACCCACTGGGTTTGATCAATTTTTCTTCTTCTATAGTTCTATATGCTGTGAGAATTCTGGGTATATGTATATTAGTATATGTATATATAAGACTTACAGATCCTTGAAGGTGTGTGCATGTGAGAGTGTGAGAGAGAAAAGGAGAGAGTGTATTTTAAAATCAAAATTTCGTTTGTGATCCTTAACTTTGAAAAATTTAAAAATAAGGTAATTGAATGAATAAATCTCCAAATTTATTTCTCTTTAATATAATAATTACATAATTTGGAAAAGAGGGTTAAAATTAAAGAATATAGAAAGTATTTATCAGAGTTTTTACTCTTTTTTTTAATGTCATAGATTTAGCTTTATTTTAAGCTTTTTCTTACGTAGTGTTGGAGGCGAATCAAGTGTGTGGCTGAGACTTCTATCTCTAACGTGTTGAAGTTATATCAATATTTTGTTTTTGTGCTTAAATTTTGTCCGCACTGGATTAGAATCCTAGCTCCGCCCCGGCCATCAAAAAAATTTTATTTCTTCCATGGCCATGTAGTGGGGATATAAAAATCTACATGAACAAGGATAAAAACAAAACAAACTATTTTTTAGCAAATTCGTCCAGAAAGTATTTTTTTATAATTCTTGAATAGAAAATGGTTTAGTTGTGTATGTTATAAGATGTGTATTAATGAAATTGATAATGAAACTATTATACGGTGTTTTCAATGTATGAAAAGTCGTAAAGAACAATTATAAAAAAAATACTACATTTTGAATTATTGTTATTGTCTTGTTTTAAATTATTTTTTACATAAATTTTTACCGCCTCCACTGAACCATAATTCTGGGTCCGCCCCTGCCACATACACAATAATCCATATTGTTATAATGAAAATGCTCTAATCAATCTTATATTGGACATTCTCAATGTGTGTCAGCAAAATTTGATTGTATAATTCTTTGTAAAATATTTGGAACCTCTAAAATTATAAATTTCGAGTTTGTTCGGTGTAGTTTTTTTTCTTTAAAAAATAGGTTTTTTTGTCTATTTTATTGATTTTTCAAAATTTTTTTATAGTGTAAAAAATGTGAAAAATAAAAAATAGTAGGCAAAAAAATAGATTTTATTGGAAAAAAATGGGAAGGAAGCCTTGTATAAGTAAAATTTAAAAAAAAAATACAAAAACAAAAAGGGCATAATTTTCCTCAATCATCGCCGTCCGATGAATTTGATCCGGGAGAGAAAGATGAATCGGAATTGGGACAAAACTCAAAGCCACGCGCCGCCGCCATTTTTCTTACCACAAAATGCCCCAAATTATCTTTAGTCTCCATCAGATTTTCTCTGCACAAAAACTCATCACTGCACACTTTCTCTACTTTTCTATCAATTTCATGCACAAACACATGGGTTTTCTCCACGCCGTCTCTTTTACTCCTTGCCAGAACTCCAGCTGTAAATATTGCCGTCATCCTACCCGGCGCCGCCATAAAGTAGCCGCACGGACCGTCTATTAAAATTATATCCCATGGGACGTCGTATATGTGGTTTGGCAAATCGTTTATTGCCAATTTACAGTCTGAAAACAAGAGATTCTGCACGGGCCTGCACTCGTTTTTCAACTGCAATTTATAATGCGTCATCAAAGAATACAAATCGCTGACTTTGGTGGTGAATTGTACGTCGTAAGCTTCGATTCCGGAGTGCTTTTCTTCGAGCTCGGAGACTAAGTACGAGCTTTCGTCCACAAAAACTGTACGGCCATTGTGGTTGAGGGAGTTCCAGAGGAGGGTCTCGTGGGTGATCCCGAAAACAAGGAAATTACAAGGGGTGGCGCAGTGGCGGAGCACGGAGACGATACTTTTCAGCTCAGCCGATGACATCCGACCGGAGGCTGTGTCATTTATAGACGCATAGTGGAGGAGGGCGTCAAAGACAGACCTAGATAACAGGGACTTGGTGGAGGCCGCGCTACCATTAGGTCTGGAAGTTCTGGCGGCGTCCCTGGTGGTGATGAAAGTGAAACCAAAAGTGAAGGCGAAAAAAAGCATGAAAATCAGAAGCCATGTGCGGTTAGACGGAGCTACAACTAACCCGCCACCGCCGCCGCGGGGCTTGTGTATTGGAGGATGAAGAACTATGAATTTTGCACTAGTTTTCATATATTGGTAACTATAATTAGACACAGAATTGCAGGAATCAATCGACGGAGTTTCCTGAACTTTCTGTTTCTTTATCTCACATGGAAGTGGAGTGAAGAGACACAGGAAATGGGGGAAGGGCACGAGTCTCTAGCCTCTAGCCTCTAGGTGTAACACCTTTAAGACACGCCCGAGTTTTTAATGTTAGAATTTTCTCTCTCAATATCAATTCATCAATAAAAAAAAGTCACAACTCACAAGTGAGCTGTACGAAAAATATTACAAAAAGAAATAGTTCAAAATGATCTCACAGATTTTTATTTTTTTTTTTCTTTTTTCTTTTTGTATTGTTGAACAAAATAAAGGACGAATGATTTGAAATGGGATGGGATTTAGGCCCCAATTTCAGGGAGATAGCGGGGCCAGGAAATAAAGAGGAAGGAGCGGGAAGTAGGAGACCACGACCAAACTAATTAGTCAAAACCACATCATATCCATCTATTGGTGTTTTAGATACAATCTAAAAAATTTATGTGGTCGGAGAGATAAAATAGATAAAGAGAAAGTGTGAAACGAGAAAAAAGAGTGAAAAAACAGATGAGATAGATAGATACATAATAATAAAAAAATGAGTGGCAACTGTCCACAAATAGACAATTTGTTGGATAATTTTTTGCAATAAATGTTGTCATACGAGCTTTGTTTCCTTCACCTTCATGAACGGAACCAGACTGGAGCTAAAAAAAATTTCGACCGAACAAATACATGAGAAAAATAAAGTTTCTATATATAAAAAATATTTTTTGGACCAGTATAGGACTCCAGCAAAAGTGAGTTCCCCCGTGTATTCATTCCATATCCACTTCTTTGCTACATCAGTTGGACATTCAAAATAAAAGTTAGCATTAGAGATACTTTTAGATTGAGGAGATATGAATATTATTTTATATTTAAAGTTGGAATAAACATGAGATTTTGTGTTATAAATTTTGTATAAATATTTGATGTAGGAGTCGAATTTTGTTGAGCCTCGTTTAACGGAGGTTACGTTAACCACCGTCAAGGAAGTTCCAAAAAAATCAGACTCTATAAAATGTGTTTCCTCTATGAGTAAATTGATGGAATTAATCTGTGTAATTCATACTAATAGACCGCCCCCCCCGCAAAAAAAAAAAAAAAAAGGAAGATCAAATTTATTTTTTAAACTTCCTTTAGTGTAACCAGGGAAGAGGTGGGGGGTCATGAGGGGGACCTGACCCTCCAACTCTCTGGGCAATTTTTTTTTTTTTTTTTTTTTTTTAAATTTATTAACATTTAAATTAATAGCAAACAAGTTTAGCTCAATATTAATTTAAAGGGAGGCAATCGGACTTATTGATCGAATAAAATTAATAATGTAAAATTACAAAAGATTGACTCATTGACTCAATTCTAGTCCACTTATTTGAAATCTGAGTCTCACATTTCTTCTCCTCGTTTTCTACACTAAATAAAGCAGCAGCTAAATTACAACATTCCAATATCTACAAATCTCTTCCAAATCACTCTATATTAATTTCTCCCAAATTTTTCTACAATGAATTATATCAAGAATCGATTACACAATCGGATGATAAATGGTTAAATAATAGTTTGATTGTGTATATTGAGAATGATTTACTAATTAAGTAATTATACAACGTTATCAAAGTACGAAAAATTGTAAAGAAAAATAATGATAACTAGAGTTTTCTGAACAAGAAAACAATGACTCGTGTATTCAAACTTTTGAGTCTCAAATTTTAAATACAGGGATTAGGTGATTTCTAAATTTTGTAAAATAAAGAAAATATTGATTTCTCAAAATAAACAACAAACAAATCTAAGATTTTCGAACAACTTGTGTGCTCAAAATTTTAATTATGTTTTTAAATCTAGTCTTTTTTTTTTTTTTTTGTGAGTTGAAAAATGTGAACGTAAATAATGAACTTTTAATTATGTTATACTTCTTCTTTTTTTTTTTTTTTAATTTATAGCACGAGTGATCTCGTAATATAGTTATCTCACTTGTTGTTCGCATAAATATAAAGAAAAATATTATTTCAATTTTTAGTTTATAGTTTTTGAATATAAAAATTGCATATAAAATCCACAAAACAGTATCATTCCAAGATTTGAAAATCCCCCCTTTTTTTAAAGAATAATCATGATTAGGGCACTATTTAGAATGAAATGTAAAAGTATTAGTGGGGGACAAAGTTAATGCCATAATCAAACAGCTTTTAATTATAATTAATTCACTTAATATGTTAGGATAATGTGTCATGCTATTAGAAAAGACTTTTCCCTGGCTAAGATAGATCGTCTACACGCTACAGCATGATTAATCATAGTTTTATGACATTTTTACTTAAATATAATTATTAAGTAAACTCTACACATAGTTTAATACAAATAAAAATTAAGTAGAGGGGTCAAATGTGCATTGTTATGCTGCCCGACTGCCCCTCATCTTTGAGGTCTACATAGCTTGTTTGATAATTTTATTTAAAAGAAATAAGAAAAAATTACATACTTGATCTCCAGCTTTTAAAAAAGTTGGAGATACACCTATAACTTTTGAAAATAGCACCAGAGATCTCCAAGGTTTGAAAAAATAAGTATGGTAGGTCCTTTATGATGAAATTGTCAATTCATTTAAATAAAAATAAAAAAATAAAAAACAAGAAAAAAGAAAGAAATGATTGAAAAATAACCAAATATACCCCAAAAAAATAAAAAATAACGAAAATGTCATCTTTTTTATTAAATTTCAAAATCCAAAATCCACCACCACCCAAAAAACTCTATCCCACCGGTGAGCGCTGTCCTCCATCTCGTTTCCATGTCCAGCGGAGCACCACCACCAATTTCTGCCTCTTTGGAGCCATGTCCGACGGAGCATTATTACAAAAGAAGAGAATAGGTTTTAGATTCTACTTGCACTCCTTTGTAGCACAATATACGAATAGCTTCTGATATTCTCCCTATCATACAGAGACCCTTCGGTGTTTTATCCAAATGGATGGAATTCTTTATGGCATTGGCTTGAAACTGGGAACACCTTAATAATGATAAGTTATTCAACCGCAGTACTAAAAAAAAGTGACCAAGCTTTTTACTTTGGAGAGAAAAAGATGACAGAAATTCGAATTCATCAAAAGTCCAAACATCATATAGAAGAGGTCCATACTGATATACTATTTTTCATTACTCAAGACCCATTATCAATTAAATTTATCATCTCACATAACAAGAAAAAAAATTACAGAGTAAAATAAAAATAAGATTTTTTTCTAAAACCATGTCAGAGCATTTCATCGCCAAAATATATTAATTACCCCTAATAAGTAAACTCAAAAAATAGAAAACAAATGAGTAAAATATCTACCAACCTGCCATTACTGCTCTCAAGCTTAATTATCCTAAGAAGGGTGGTTGTCTTGTCGGCGAACATGGGGCTCACAATCACGTGAATTTCACCCGACCTCGAAACGGCCTCATTGTACAAGATTCGAATTCAATTGCGATTTGAGGGCTTCATGCAGTTTATAAGCGAATGCATCACATAAATTATTGAGCATTCAACATCCATTTTCCATAAGTAAAAATAGAACTTTTTATTTCAGATGACTATTTTGTTATTTTTTTGGGTACATTTAGTAATTTTTCAATCATTTATTTCTATTTTCTTGTTTTTTGTTTTTTTGTTTTTATTTAAAGAGAATGGCACTTTCTTCATAAATGACCTATCATACATATTTTATAAAATGTTGGGATGTCTGGTGCTGTTTTTAAATGTTAAAGATATATTCCTAACTTTTTTAAAAGATTAGGAATCAAATATACAATTTTTTCTAAATAATTATAATCGATGAATTATATGAGAATCAATGTTAGCAAATTGAAACAATAATATATAACAGTAGGGAATGACAAAACACCTCGTACCCACCCCATCCCACCCCACCCCACCCCACCCCACCCCACCCCACCCCACATTCTCGAACTTGCCTCGAATTTTTTTATTTAATTTTTATGTTTAGAATATATTCTATTTTGAGAGAGTTGAAAAAATACTATCTATTCTATATATATACACCCTTTCTCGATGTATTTCTTTAGACATACTCCATTTTTTCCTGTTGTCGGATGGTAAATATTTCTTAGAAAATGGTGTGAAATAAAAAATAATATTAAAATTTAATTAATTCATTAAACGGGACGATAAATGAGAATTTTTAAATCCTCACCCCTCCCATAAAAATTCCCGATGGACAGGAATGGTAATGACTGTCCTAGCCCTTTATAATAGTAACATCAATTATCAATAACATGTATATTCTGTTTGGTAATAATATATATTCTATACATATGCCCTTTCTCGATGCATTTCTTTAGACAAATACTTCGTTTTTTCCTCTTTTCAGATGGTAAATATTTCTCAGAACATGGAATGAAATAAAAAATAATATTAAAATTTAATTAATTCATTAAACGGGATGATAAATGAGAATTTTTAAATCCTCGCCCCTCCCCTAAAAATCTCCGATGGACTGGAATGGTAATGACTGTCCCACCCTATATAATAGTAACATCAATAATCAATAACATGCATATTCTGCTTGGTAATAATATATATTAACAGTTTACATTTAACAAATTGTTTAGTAACATATATCAATAACAACACGATAATGATGAATAATTTTTTTTTAAAAAAAAACTAATGAATCAAATGTTGTCTCGTCATTGCGATTGAATGCTTACAAAAAAAATTACCAACCAAATTATATTTAATAGGGTATGAAAGTTTATGAGTTCCATTATCTAAAAAACTAAACACGGTTCTCCTTTATACAACCTAACTCCATGAACATGAATGAAATGAGTTGAAGATTCAACAAGAATTGAGGAAATAGACATACCCGAAGCACGAAGGGGTGGGTTTGCGGGTTGGCAGCCATGTATTCCATTTTTGTTGTCGGAGGAGAGATGATTGGCTAGGATAAATCTTTAGTTTTTTCATGATGCAAATATTTGATTTTGATTCTAATTGATTTTCTTTTTCGTTATAGATTTTTATATATTTGGAGTCTTAAATATGTGGGTTTCTATTGGTGAGTGCCTAATTTAAGGGATAAAATTTATACATTTTAGTCCCTGAAATTTAGCAACTATCACTAAAAATATAGTAAATGTGAATAAAAATAAGATGAGGATCATAATTTTCATATGTATTAACTTCTTTACCGTTTTGTCACATGTAAAAATAGAGGTAGGCTTCGGTCACAAGGTCTTTGGTTTGGAACTGTATTTATATTAGTGTTTTAAAAAGCGTAAAACGTGATTAGGTGTGGAGGTCGAACTTCAAACTTTTTGAACTTAGACAAAGATGAGGTAAAGACGAGATTTGAGGCGTGGCTAGGCATTGAGGCCGCACCTCAAATTTAAGCATCACCGTTTAGACGAACTTTTCAAAACGATGATTTATACATATCTTTCCTACCTGGCGTTTTGTTACAAAACATAAAAGAATAGAAAAGAATGAATCTAATTCGTTTAACTTCCACGTGTGAACCACCTAAACAAATGGCACAAAAAATTATAAGGGCAATAAAGTGATAGAGTAATAGTGTAGAAATAATTAAAGAGTAATTATATTTACAAAATACTTTCATTTTTTCACCACATTTTTATTATATTTAACATCCTCAATCCATAAATATTATAACACTCATGTCTTTAACTTTTTTTTATTACATTTTTAGCCTTAATTTTTTATTAATTAGTATATCTTGTATTTGATAACAATTTTCATCTAAAACATTTGTTGAGAATTCATAAAAAAACTTATTTGTCTGTGATATTTTTAAAAAAATAATAAATACAAAAATACTATAAAATATGTTTCCTCATTTCAAAGCACGTAAATAAAATATTTCGATAAAAACCATTATTAATCATGAAATATGCTAATTAATGAAAGTTGAAGATAAAAATTCGATGACAAAAAATTAAGAACATAATTGCAATAATGAAAAAAAATTGAAAATCTTAAGTGAAAAGAAAGCATTATCATTGATTTAATGCTTTACTCGAAATAGTCCAAAACACAAAAAAATGAAGTTAATTATGTACACCGTTTGGAGCTCTATTTTCCTGGAGATGAACCATCACAAGTTCTCTTTTGTCAAAACTCTTCTAATGCCGATGTTTATCGTGGAAGATATATGTTTAAAAAAAATTTCTTAGTAATTTAATTATTTGTAGAATGTATGTTGGTAAATAAAGGGTCTTTTTTTGCAAAAATGGTCCCTATATTTTGTACTTACTGCGGGTTGAAGATCTATCTTTTTATTTTTAACAGTATTGCCCCTATTTCAAACTTTTTTGGCGACAATGATCATTTCCGTCTAATTCCGTCAAATTAATCGTTAGTTCTGACTTTTTTGCACAAATGATCCCCGCGTGTATTCCACACTCTACATTTCATAAAGACATTTTTGATATTCTACTGTTCATAAATAAAAATTTGTAGATGAAGTTCTAAATTTAAAGGAAAAAATAAAATAATTAAAAAAAGTACTTATCTTCTCCAATGCACTCCACTCCACTCCCCCAAGATCCTGTCAATTTGTTGGGTTCTATGGAACTTGAAAGCTTCAATCCTTATGCAAAATACGAGCAAAAAGTACAGCAAAATCCTCATGCACTTTGCAGTCGATTGGTGGGTCTCAGTATTAGACGGTGCACATTCGTCGATCGGGGAAGAAAAGAATGGAGTTGGATAGTTGGGTTAACAGATTAAGGACTGATTTCGGTTGATTGAAACTTGAATTTGAGAAATTGACTGAAAATAGGTGAAAGTAGGGCTATGCAAAACTCGACCCAATCCGGTCAACATGATCAATTTGGATTGATTTTTGTCCTAAATTAGGTTGGGTTTAATTTTGAGAATCTATTTTGTGGTCGGGTTGCGTTGCGGGTTATCTCATAAATATCGATCCTACCCAACCCAATTCGACCCACTTATTAAAAAAAGTTAAAAATTAATTAAATCGGGTCAAAACTTTTCAAATTTCTAATTTTAATGTAATTGACATATTGACCCAATTTGATTGGGTCCAAACTTTAAAAAAAATTTAGAACAAAATCAACAAAGAATGCCCCAAAGTGTATTTGAGCCCAAAAAAATTGCCAATGTATGAATTTGTCTCACAAAAAAATTGTCCCATTGTGAATTGTGCCTAATAAGCCCATACTGACCAACCTAACCCAAGTTTGGTCGGTTTGGATTGGGTCAAACCGAATCTGATGGGTTGGGTTTGAATTTGGTCCAAAATCGACCTAACCTAACCCACGTCCGATGAAACCGTGAAAATATTGCAACTAAATTTTGTGTTGAATTATCAATTTGGGGTCATGTTATTCTTTGCTGAAAATGGAATTGAGATTTGAGCATATGAATTTGGGCTAAAATTGAAATAGAAAAAATTGGGTTGGGGAATTGAGCTTGGGCCATTTTGGTCTAGTTTTATTTGGAGCTGAAATCACCACTTAAAAAAAAAAAAAAAAAAGGTAATTTTTACTTTTGGTCTTCAACATTTACAGTTGGTTAGTAATCTACCAAAACTAATTTTTATAGCATTATATATCATCAACCTTTGAAGTTTGTTACAAATCACGTCTCCATTGACATATTTTGACTGATTTGTCCTCATTTTTAAATAAACAAAAATAGAAATAAAACTAAAAACAACAAAAAATAAAAGAAAATTACAAATAAAGTCCTATAACTTTTAAAAAGTACAAAATAACTTCATCTTCCCCAAAAACCTATCACACCATATGGCCAAATCACTACCACCCAACCATGAGATGAAAAATCCAACCATGAGATGAGCAACCTCTCATGGGATTCTTCAGTAGATCACAAATTCAAGTGAAATGAGAATTAAAGAACTATAATTAAACCCCATTGCATTCATTACCTTCTTAACATTAAGTATAAAGAATTATTACAGTCTGCTGTTACATTTATTATAAAGACTCCAGATATTGTTCGTATATACAACAAATCAATCTACATTCCATGATTTAATTAAAGAACAAGAATCTTAGAAATTATAATAAAGGTACAATCTTTTTGAAGGAATACTACATGGAACCCTAAACTTTGGCCACCATTAGTATGAAACTCCGGTGGGTGTATCCGCTAGAGTGGGGCCCCAAGCTTCCTCGCCGAAACAACTGCTCTAATTCTCCGGCCACCCTTCCGACTCACTTAATCTGATGATTTTTCTCTTTCTAGTAGATCATTTTCTTCATCAAACTTCCATATGCGTAAAGGGGTCTCGGGGTGGCTGCTCCGTTTTCCAGATGGAGCCTCAGATTCCCTCTTCAATCGAACTCCGATACTGGAAGCCTTAGTTTTCTGAGAAGGCGGTTTCTGTGGCAAAGTGGGCTTGAAAGAAAGATATGATTTGGGCGAAGAGCTTAGAGGTGCTTTGGGAAGTTGGGTTTCTTGGAATTTGCCAACCTTTAGAAGTTTTCAGATGGTGGTGCTTTGCCATGGATGGGGTAGGTTTTTGGGGAAGATGGGGTTATTTTGTACTTTTTAAGAGTTATGGGACTTCATTTGCAATTTTTTTTTTAATTTTTTTGTTGTTTTTAGCTTTTTTCTATTTTTGTTTATATAAAAAAAAAAAAAGAGCAAATCCATCAAAATATATTAATGGGGACGTAATTTGCAATTACTTGAAAGATTGGGGATGTTTGGTGCTAAAAAATTAGTTGGGGATATATTAATAACAGATTTGAAATGTTGAAGACCAAAATTACAAATTACCCTAAAAAAATAGCTTGGGTGATTTTGGCTGCACTAAATAATTAGTAATTATTTCGATTGAGGATTCAAGTCAGGTCGGTTAGGTTCAGGTTGAGTTGGTGCCACCCATTCGAGAACTGACTTGAACTGCATATTTCTAATTTTGAAGTAATCGAACTGAACCACCAACCAGCCAAAAACCTACTCAAATCAAGTTCGTTAGGCCGGGTCGGATTGGTTTGGTGGGTTGGAGGATAATTTGTACCCCCTAGTTGCTTGAATCACCTCTAAATTTAAATTTTTGATATATTTCACTATCAAATTATTTTAATTCTGAATAAGGTCGTTCTATGTTTAATTTTGCATTCATCTGAAAATAGTTTCGAATTAATAAGTGTAAATATACCACAATCATATTCTTACCTTCCAATTTAATTGCACTTAAAACGACTTGTAAAATTTGTTAAAACGTTGACGTATATTAAATAATCTAATCGCATGAGAAATGCATATAAAACCAAATATTAAAAATTTAGACGACGATCACAAGAGAAGGAAATTTCTTGCACTTTTAAGTCATGACACGGTAAGATAAAATTAAACATATATTTGGATTTTCCTTGAAGTTGCATGTTAAGTACCGAAGACTCTAAAAGTCTCAAATTTAATAATATAGAAGACTCTAAAAGTCTCAAATTTAATAATATATTTTCTATATTTGTCATATTTTATTTGTTTTACGTGTTGTAGAATATATATAATATTAATTTATTGAAAAGGAAATGAAAATTATTTTGTAAAAGACAAAACATTTGTTCAAAAGTGTTTTCTTTTGGTGTTGAATATTGAACAATTCGACTTCATACACCGTTGTCTTAAAATAGCTGTTTTGCTCCCTAACCGATGAATTCAAAGAATTCTTGAACTTCAGTGTCCAAAATAGATGACGGGAGAATCTACTTTTTCTCTTTGGTTTGACGACGAGTTCGATTTTTATTATTCGTTCAAAATAAATAATTTTTTTAGATAATAAACTCGTTGAAAATAAAGCTACGTTAGACTCATATAATTTTTTTTCCTATGAGATGATTTTCAAAAGCGGTTCAAAGCGTATGTTTAGTAGTGTTGAAATTATTTTTAAGTACTTATAAGTTATGATTCTAATAGATAACATGGATAATAAGTAGACTGTAAGTTGTGGGTCTTACGAAATATGTGAATAAAAGTATGTTTTACTACTTTGACTAACTTAAGGGCTTGTTTGGTAGAGTTTTTTTTGAGAAAAAATGGGTTTTTTTGATTATTTTTTGACTTTTCAAAGTTATTGGTAGTGTAAAAAGAGTTGAAAAGTCAAAAATTGTAAGCAAAAAAATGAGTTTTTTGAGAAAAAATAGCAACCGAACAAGCACTAAATTATAATTTAAGCTAACACAAACAAGCACGGTATTGGATAGAATCTTTAAGTGGATTTTTCAAGAATAATAATTTAAAAAAAAAAAGAATTTAAATAAAAAATCACAGTTGAAGACGAATTGTAGGATTAGAGTGATTGGTTAAAAACCAAATTCCTACTCAGCTCAAGAACTAACCACCATTAGGAAACAAATTCATAATTCCATCCTTTCACCAATGGGACCCACTTTTGAACCTCCGTCAACTATAAAAGAACATGCCATCCTCAGTTTTCCCAACCGTGTTTTCCGAAGTTGCTCTTCAAATTCCTATTCGTTTCCCACTTTCTTGTACCCTAGAAGCTGTCGGCCACGGTTCCGCCACCGCCACCGCCGGCAACCTTTTCTTCTCTTTTTCAGAAAAATACAAATTTCATATATACACCAACCATCATCTGTTTTTCTTTTTTGCTAAATTTCTGAACTTTAGCACTGCGGATTGCTTCTGAGAGAAGAAAGAAAATAAGTGACGGAAAAGACAAGAAAAAAATATCAGAAAATTAAAAGAGAAACAATTAGTGGAATTCAGATGGCAGCGCAGCCTCCAGCAATGACAGTCGATGGTGAATCACAGCCAGTGACAGCGCTCTACGTCGGTGGCCTGGACCCGAACGTGACCAATAACGATTTAAGCCAGATGTTCAGCCAGATGGGAGAAGTGATATCGGTTAAAGTTTGCATGGACCATACTACCGAGAGGTCACTTGGATATGGTTATGTCAATTATAGTAACCCTCAAGATGGTATGGATTCAATGTTTCATTCTTGGGTGTGGAAGAACGGGAACCTGCTTTTTTATTTTTTTCTGAAAAAAAAAATATTTTTTTACTTTTTTTTTGTTTTATTTAATCGAGGGTATAATATTTTTACTTTTTAAACTTGTCTAAAAGTTTAATTTCACATAGTTACTTCTTTAAATTATTAGTCACGAACAATCAATAGTCTTGCACCTAAACAATTTTGATAAATGGGTGACAAAGATTGAATCTCTCTTGTTTGTTATCGTGTCACACCATCCATTTTAATAAACAGATGGGAGGAAAATTTGAACATGTTTGATTTGTTTATTTAAATTTAGTCTTTAGCGCTACGGGCTAAGGAAACTAGAATATTATGGACAAATGCTGGGAAATATTGAAAGGATTAGTCTAAAATGATGGTAGGAAAGTGGAAGAACTGTTCTTGAATCCTATTTTATGATATGCCTAGTGTTAATTTAATGAAATATTTATTATTATTTGCTTAGATCTTTTTACAACAACAACAACAACAAAATCCTCGTTCTGAGTAAATTTGAGTTCGGCTATATGAATTCTTTTTGTCAACTATGCTTGGCTCATTGCTAGCTCTAGATTTTCACGTAAATCTGTAGTGAATTGAACGAAATTGAGAAAAGGGATTTAGATAGCCGACTCCAAAATATGATTTTTATTTGAAGTTTTTAATGTTTGAGCAAGTATCCTTTCATTTGACACTGTCATAATCTCTTTTTTAATTTCTACATGTACTTGGAACTTTGAGTTTAACATCCCTTCTTTGTGTACATAATAGCTGCAAGAGCCTTGAAGGAGCTGAACTTCACTAATCTAAATGGAAAACCTATCCGCATATCGTATTCTAATCGAGACTCGAACTCACGAAGAAGTAGTGCTACAAATATATTTGTCAAGGTACTCCTTTTCCCCTTAATTTATAGTTTGGCACGACAATTTTGCTTAATTTCTAAATTAAGATATATTTTTGATCTTGCAGAATTTGGACAAAGCAATTGATAACAAAGTGCTGCATGAGACATTTTCTTCATTTGGGAACATAGTTTCATCAAAAGTTGAAACAGATGCGTCTGGTCAGTCGAAGGGCTATGGTTTCATTCAATACGAAACAGAGGAAGCTGCTCGAAAAGCTATTGAACAGAATGGCATGTCATTGTACGGCAAGGAAGTCTACATAGGACATTTCATTAGCAAGCAAGAAAGAGAGACTTCAATGGATAAGACAAAATTTACCAATGTGTTCGTAAAGAATTTGTCCGAATCAACAAGTGAAGAAGATCTGAAGAAGATATTTGGTGAATTTGGATTGATTACCAGTATAGCAGTGATGAGGGATGAAGATGGAACTTCGAAATGTTTTGGATTTGTAAACTTTGAGAATGCAGAGGATGCTGCTAAATGTGTTGAATCTCTTAATGGTAAGAAATTCGATGACAAGGAATGGTACGTTGGAAGAGCCCAGAAGAAATCCGAGAGGGAACGTGAATTAAGACTCCAACTCGAGCAGACTGAGAAGGAGGCACACGAAATATCATTACGATTAAACAACCTCTATATCAAGAATCTAGATGATAGCATTGACAATGATAAGCTTAAGGAATTGTTTTCTCAATTTGGTGTTGTAACATCATGCAAGGTTCGTCGAAAAAGTCTGTGTTTCGACCTTTTGTTTGTTCTAGTCAGTCGACTATAGTTTGCTAAATTAGCAGTCTCCTATAAATGCAGGTTACCTGTGATGCAAAAGGGATAAGCAAAGGCTCAGGCTTTGTTGCATTCTCGACTCGTGAAGAGGCTTCCAGAGCTGTAAGTATTGTTGAACCACCTCATCTAAGAGATTAAGCTGTTAGAAACAAGACACATTTATTTATTTCAATTTACTCTTGAACACGACCCCCCCCCCCCCCCCCCCCCCCCCTCCATCTTTTATTTTCAATTTTTTTTCAAAGGCCTAACACGTGTATTTTTTTGGTTTCTGTAGATCTCGGAAATGAATAAGAAGATGATTGGTAGCAAACCTCTTTATGTTGCTATTGCAGAAAGAAAGGAAGATAGAACAGCAAGGTTACAGGTATTTTTCTATGCTCGTCTTTCTCTTCCCATATATGCTTTCACATAATCACCCTGAGAAATCATATGATAAATAACATAGAATTCGATATCAATGTGCTTGGTACTAAGACTATCATAGTATATAACGGTTGTGTATACACGGTCCTAGTATCTAAAGCTCCATGAATTCCTCCTACATATTTAAAACATGTCTCATCCTTTTTCGGTATGAATATCCTCGTGATCATGGGATTACAACGAGTGATGCATTAAGATTTTCTTGGTTCTTGAAACCGGACATGAAAAACATAGGTGGAGTTGCTCTTGATTTTAGTACACATTTTGCAAAATTAAATAAGATTGTTGACTCTATGATTATATTTTCCAGGCTCAATTCTCTCATATGCGGCCAACTACTTCAGTCGCTCCACATTTGCCATTTTACATTCCTGGTAGTCGTGGACCGGGGCAACAAATATTCTATGGACATTCTGCACCTGCTATGATTTCTCCCATGGTATATTACATTCTTCATAGTAAATCTTTTGTTAAAAACTACTGATGTTTGAGATATTCTTTCATTTTTATGTCGACATGAAGCAACATTTACCGGTTATAATGAATATTTATCTATCTTGGAAAAAAGATATTGGTAGGAAACTTGCAATTTACTTGAAAGACTTACAAGTTATTAAGTCATTGTTTGGTAAAGCTTTTTGTAGATTATAAATAGTGGTCCTATGGAATGTGTGAATAAAAATGATGTTTAATCAACTTATAAGCACTCTCAAACATTTGACTCATGGTTATAGCCTGTTATGAATTGGGATGATTTTGGATATCAACTGCAGTTTGTTCCGGGCATGAGACCTGCTGGGCCATTCTTGCCAAATGTCGTTCTGCCTATGGTTCAGCCAGGACCAGCAGGGTCGTATCCCCGCGGTAGACGTGCCAGTGTCGATTCTGTACAGCAGAGCCAACAGGTTATGATGATGCATCAGCAGGTTAGTGGCATTTTCAGTTTGTGCCTTTCTATCTTGAAACATTTTTTGGAGTGTTGAGCATGGCTATGGCACAGGTGATTTCAAGCGGACAAGGATATCATCGATATCCTCTGCCTAATGTTTCCGTGCAAGGTTTCTCTGGAGACATGGTTTCCTCCCCACGTCAAATAGGCAGCCTGCCATTGCGTGACGCACGGATTTCTCAGAGAATTCCAGTTCAAACTTTGGCTTCTAAACTTGCAAATGCACCCCCTTCGGAACACAGGATGGTAAGCATTTTCTTCCACACTCTTTACCAACTTGTTCTCTTAAGAATGGACACTCCTCGAACACTCTGGGACATGAGTCAAACATGCTACGTGGCATGTCCTATCTCAAAAAGTTAATTGTCAGTGTGTCCATAACGTGCTGTATCCCGTGTCTGTGCTTGCAGATGTTGGGTGAGAACTTATACCCACTTATCGAACAGTTGGAGCCTGAAGCAGCGTCTAAGGTGACCGGCATGCTTCTAGAAATGGACCAAACGGAGGTTTTACACTTGATGGAGTCGCCAGGAGCGCTTAGAGCCAAGGTTGCAGAGGCAATTCAGGTCCTGAGGAATGCGCCTCAGGACGAGGCCAGCAGCCTGGACGAGCAGATCGTGTCGTTGGCATTGAATTAATAACTGTATAGTTTCCTATGTCTGTCAAATAAAGGTTGAATTTTGTACTGTGCAAGCACTTGATATTGCAACATTGTTGAGCTAAACTTTGATGCACAGAAGGTGGGCTCTGTTTTGTGAGAAAATAATCAAGAATCTGTGAATTTCCTTTACTTTTGCAGCCTTTGCATTGTAGATATATCCTACTTGGCATTTGCATACTCTGTGTCTAAACAATCAACATGATTTGACTTGTTTAGAACCCTAAATAATTCTCTAATTTATGGCATGTCACATAATTCCCTAATATTTGGCATGACTTTCATATTTTATATATTTGTCTTGCTTTTAATACATTTAGTGCTTGTTTGGCTAAGCAATCTAAGTTATACTCAAGGACCTCCAATTTATTAAGGTTGTCTCAATTTTTTTCTCATACAATTTTATTTGCACGTATCATTTCTAACATTTCAGTAATTTGCGCAGATAATCGTTTCTGACAATTTTGTCCTCTAAGTTAAACTAAAACAGCAAAAGAAAAACGAAAGATAAATCTGCAACAGAGGTCCCCAAACCTCTTACTATTGTACCGTGACTCCGTGAAGATCTAAACTTTCTGATGTTAGCACATAAGTTCAAAAAAATAAATAAGAAAAAGAGTTTAAAAAAAGGTAAATATCTTATTCTTCTCCAATTTTCCCCGCCCCGCCCCGCCCCGCCCAGTCTCACTGGTGGTGCCACCGCACTATCACCAATGCAAAATCATTTATGTACATCACCACTCACTATGTTATGCACGCAAACAAAATTATCAGTTGGAGACCAAATTCCCAAAGCTTTCTATTTCGGAATAACCTTGCCAAAAAAATAAAAAAGTAAACACAACCCCATAAAATCCTAAACCAAATGCCAGAATCTGCTGCGGCTTCACATGCGCGACGCTAGCAACTAGCAGTGAAATTCCTCAATGGCGCTTCATCTCCATCATCATCACATCCATCTTCAAAGTTCAGGGCATAACATAGAGGGTCGTACCTCAAGTCTACGGATGAATATCTCTTATGCTTAGTCCTACTTAAACCAAGTATCATGCGGCACTTCACTTTGATGTCGGACATAGACATGTCATGTGGTCTTTTCGTTTTGACCCAAATCACCCTAGGCTTATCATCTGAAACAAAACACGGCAACAATTGTTGTCAAATTTTAAGTAAATTGCAAGTGTATAAATTTATTGCAGTACAAAAAGACAAGCTACGAGTTTGATCACACATTGACTAAAAATCTAATTCACTCCTATTTACTTATTAATCTAGCTTAGTAGAGTGGGATTGAGTTTGGTTAAAATTATTAGGGTAATTTCCACTTTTGGTCTCCAACCTTTTTAATTTGTAATAAATCTACTCCTAATTTTTTTTTAGCACCAGGCATTCCCAATCTTTCAATTTTTTGCAAACCACGTCCTTTTTTTTGCAAATCACGTCCCCATTGACATATTTTGACATTTTTTTCCCTCTTCTTTAAATAAAAAAAAAAGCTAAAAAAAAAATATTGTAAATAAAATCCCATAACTTTTAAAAAACATAAAATAACACCATCTTCTCCACCCCACGGAGCCATGGCAATGGGCCGAGCCGAGCCGGCTCGGCCCATAAATCACGAGCTCGGCTCGTCTCCAAACCGTGGGCTCGGTTCGGCCCACGATTCGTGGGCCGGAACGAGCCGGGCCAAGCCGGCTCAGCTCGGCCCTGTTTTTTTAATTTTTTTTTTTTTGGTTTATAATTTGAAAATAAATCATTATATTCTAATTTCTATTTATTTTATTAAATAACAAAATGTAAATATTTAAAATAAATCATTTATTTATCTTTATCTTTATGTTAAAGATTAAATATTTATCTTTATGTTAAAATTTTTATTGAATCATCTTGATTATGTTTTTTAAAATCTTCATATTTGATTAAGTTTTTGTTTTGAATTTGAAAATAAAAAATAAATTTGAAAATAAAAAAGAAAGTAGAAATAAAAAATCATTTATGTTAAAAATTAAAGATTTAAAATCCACCTCTATGTTTTTGTGTTTTACATTTTTTTAAATTTGAAAATAAAAAATAATACATAATCAAAAATCGTTTATGTTAAAAATGTATAATTAAAAACCCTCCTCCTTTTTCCGGGCTTGGGACCGGCTACTTTAAAAGTAGGCGGAGTTAAAATTGTACACGAACAAAATGTTACGTGTACAATTTTTTATTAAAATAAGAAAAATTCTTCAAATACAGAAATATTAATGCAAAATAATACTTACTACGATTCTACGAATATGATTAATCCATATTCAAATCTTCAAGTTCTTCAGACATTATTCTATCCACTTTATCTTGAATTCGAAGTTCGGTATCATCCCAATCCTTTAGACACAGTAAACTTTCTAAAATGTCGGCTTTGAGTCTTGACCTGATATCAGATAAAACCCTGCCACTTATACTAAATGCAGCCTCCGATGCTACAGTTGACACCGGAGGTGTTAGTAGATCACGTGCCATTTTGGAAAGAATTGGGTAACTACGTTGATGTTGTCTCCACCATTTAAGTATATCAAAATTTTTTCTCTCCTCTTCATCTAACATACTAAGCACATCATGTCCAAAATACCTACCTAACTCTACAGGTGTATCATTAGAATAGGGAAGGGAAGAACTAGAAGAAGAACCAACTAATTGTTGACTTTGAGTGGTCCTATGTGTACTGACGTAACTACATAAGTCAATGTCATCAGTTGATGACGAAGTATATGTTGGATTAGGGGGTCGTACAACGTTTGTACCGGCCTTTTCAGCATAAATCTCATACATAGAACATAAAGTTTGTTCTAAATTAGAACACATGACTGGATTTCCAAAAGTTAATTTATCTGAAATTGCCATTATTGTTACTTTTGTACCCTCTAAGTTAAGTCGAGGATCCATGATACATGCTAATAGAAATAACATAGGTAATTGTTCTCAATATTTTCTAAATTTAGCTTCTATGACATGTATAATACTAGTAAAAAGAACAAAATTCTTATATTTATGAAAATTGTTAGCAATATAATAAAAATGATTTAAAACAAGCGGAGTAGTTGGGTAATAAACACCAGAACATGCATTTGTTGCGTCGTAAAAAACTTTTAAAAATTTTCTAACATGACCACATATTTCCCAATCATGTAATTCTAAATCATATTCTGAGCCGTGTGAGTGTCGACCATTATAATATACAATAATGCAACCTTCATAACCTTCACACGATTCAAGCATAAGATATGTTGAATTCCACCTATTGCCAACATCAGTTGCAAAATATTTTGATTGCAGCCCATTTTCTATACATAAAGCAGCAAAAACTTGTTTTCTTGATGGTGAAATCGAAATATAATTAATAGCAAATCTAATTTTTTCTAATTGTGGGCGTATAAATTGTAATCCATCTTGTACAATTAAATTAAACACATGGCACACACAACGAATATGAAATAAAATACCATCAAATTGTGGATTACAATGTTGCATTAATTTTTCAATTACTATATTATTTGGGCCTGCATTATCAAATGTAAAACTACGAGCTTTAGAATCACATTTAAATTCTTGTAACACATTTAATAAAACTTGATAAATATTATTTCCATTATGAGGATAGTCTATTTGTTTAAATGCTATTACTTTTTTATGTATTAACCAATTATTATCAATGTAGTGTGCAGTTGTTACCATGTATCCTTTTTGGTTACAACATGTCCATAAGTCTGATGTAAAAGATACAACACCATTGTAATTATGAATATCATTAATAATAGCTTCTTTTTTAGTATTATATCTAGCAATAGTATCTCTACGAAGTGTATTTCTAGAAATACTAACGTACCTTGGTTGTAGATATTTTTGGATGAATGTAGTCCAATGAGGATTGTCTACCAAGCTTAGTGGAAACTCGACATTTGCTATCAATTCCGGTAGTCCTTCGTGTCGCATAAGTTCTTGTGAGTATATCCAGTTGTTGAGAGTAGGACCACTAGACCCGACCCCCGGAGATCCAAACTGGAGATGTGCCTGATTTGAATCCACACCTCCATGTTTGTATTGACACTTTTTGAAGTGTCTGTTTAGATGGGTCGTGCCAATCCCCTTCTGCCAAGCAAACTTCTCCTGACAGTGTTTACACTGTGCTTTGAACTCAGGGACTCCGTTCACTAGTTTACCAATCGGCACCAACTCAAAATGCTCCCAGCATTTAGCCTTTTATTTGGTGACTTTTCGTTTAGTGCTAGAGCCAATGGTAGTAGTTTCATGTGTATTGGCGTCGTCATGAATGTCTTCCAAATCAATTGGATCAGTGCTACCACCAAACTGATCAATAATGTCTTCTGGAATTGGAATGTAATTAAGACCACTGAAATCATCATCACTTCGGTTGTATGCCATTTGGAATAATAGAGAAAGAAAATAGGAGAAGATGAAGATTTAGTAGAACGTAGAAATTAGAAAATATAAATGTAGAAAATTAGTAGAAGTAGAAAATTAGCGTAATATCTAGATAATAAGATACTAGATACTAATTACTTAGAACACAAATATTGAGATTTGAGAATTTATAATAGATTGAGTATGTAATTGAATGAGAGATAAAAGATTGAGGTGTGAAAAAATGAGTTTAGAAATAGGGTATTTATAGGAAAATCATGAAAGGAAAAAAAAAATAAAATAAAATAAAATAAAAATTAAAAGGACCGTTGCCAATGGTCACAAATGTGACCGTTGGATGATCTCGTGACCGTTGGGGTCCGTGTGGACGAGCCACGAGCCGAGCCGGCTCGTGGCTCGTCCTGGCTCGTGGGAACGAGCCCACGAGCTGGCTCGTCGAGCCGGCTCGTGGGTTCGTTCCCACGAGCCCAACGAGCTGGGCTCGTCGGACGAGCCGGCTCGTTTTTTCGACGAGCCGAGCGAGCTCGGCTTGTTTTTTTTTTCTCCGGCTCGGCCCTAGCTCGTGTTCGTGGTTCGACGAGCCCGAGTCCGAGCTGGGCCAAGCTTTTACGAGCCGACGAGCCGTTTTGCCACCCCTACCACGGACTCCTTTTCTTCCTCTTTCATTTCTTCTTCATCCTGTCCCCGCCAATGAAGTCCAATGAATCACATGAAGAATGCTGATCTCCTGCCCCTAGTGGGCAAGAATTTGTTGCCCACATGCTGACTTGTCAGCATGTGGGCTGTTGATGCAAAAAAAGCAACTTTTTGCATCAACAGCCCACATGCTGACAAGTCAGCATGTGGGCAACAAATTCCTGCCCACTAGGGGCAGGAGATCAGGCCCGATCACATGAAATTCCTCCAATGAATAGGAAAACCTTACACAGAAAATCACTCCAATGAATGAATAGGAAAGGCCACGGCCAATTCTTCAAGTCGTCCTTATCTTGAACCTTAGAACTCTTCATTGCATGAGAATTAACCCAGAAAATTCCTCCAATGAATGAATAGGAAAGGCCACGGCCAATTCTTCAAGTCGTCCTCATCTTGAACCTTAGAACTCTTCATTGCATGAGAATTAACCCCATCTTTTTGCACATAAGCATAGTAATTCAAGAAGAATGCAAGTGTAAGAACAACCCATTCTAGGCAGAAAATCAGTATACACAACCCACCAGCCAATTACAATATCATCACACCATCTTCTTCCCTCACATAGGACTTGAGATTTCCAAGAAAATCTTTAGGCCTTGTGTAAATAAGCACAGAAACAGAGCCTTGAAATATTGCTGTCAGCACTGTGGCCACCATGTGGGCCCCATACCACTTCCTGGCACCTCGAGCAGTCGAGGTAGCACGCAGCCGGCAATGGCCCCAATGATGGTGGTTACGTGGAGGAGAATCAAGAAGAAGCCGCAGAGTGAAGGGATTAGCCGAAGGAAAAGTGTCAAGAAAATGCAACTGCAGGCGGCACCTAAGAGAATGTAATTGCACAAGAGGAAAACCTTGTGAGTATGGGGGTGTGATTCATTGGAGGAATTTTCTGTGTATAATTCCTCCAATTATTCTGTGTATAATTCCTCCAACGAATAGGAAAATTTCTGTGAGTATGGGGGTGTGATTCATTGGAGGAAAACCTTTTAAGTTTTTTCTATTTTTTTTATTTAAATAAGATAGCAAAACTGTCAAAATATGTCAATACGGACGTGATTTGCAAAAAATTAAAAGGTCGGGGATGCCTAGTGCTAAAAAAAGGTTAGAGGGTGGATTTGTTACAAATTGAAAAAATTGAAAGACCAAAAGTGCAAATTACCCAAATTATTAAAACTAAACTATTGCTCGAAAATTCAAATGATTTGAATTACCAAAATTTTAGAATCCACATTTATTTAACATAGTAATTATCTCATTATCAATTAATTTTTAAGATGAAAGACATCTTGAAATCAATTTATTGTCGTTTGAAAAAAATTTATCAATTAACCATTCAACGTTCCAAGCACGGACTAATTGAACCAACTTCTAACAATAAAAAAATACATGATATTTAAAAGAAAGAGTGTTCAATTTAATTAATCAATTAAGAACGAACCATAAAAGTCTAAATTCATAAAAGGAACCAAACAATTACGAGTCGTAGTTAAATAAAATTTCATCATCTACTTTGATACAAGAAAATTAGAAGAACACGGTTAAACTAAAAACAAAAAATTGGTAGATCCTGACGTGGATTTAAAGAAAAGAAATCTTCAATTCTCTATCCCGCGCATGGCGTCTCTCTCAATGTTCTTCAACTGTCATTTCTCACTCACTTCGACGTAGATTCAATGTTTATATAGTGTTGAATCCATTTTGAAACTCTTGTATAGGCAAAGAAGAAAATACTAAAAAAATCACAAAATTTCCCAGATAAATCACAAACCAAGGCCAAAACCGCGGCAAACAGGAGATTCGGAACTGGCGGCTGGCCGTGGTTTGCATACCGCGCTGGACCGGCAAATAGGTAAGTTTCCAGATTCTGCATGTTGGTCCCCAAGTTTTCGATTTGGTCCTACTTCTAGTTTTTCATACAAGTGTGGTCATTTTCGCTCTCAAACTTCAGCATTGACCCTGCACTTCCCAGAATCCACCACATTGGTCCCAGAATCTCCACAGTCATCCACAATGGTCCTAATTCAAATAAATAATTTATTAGTGTTCTTATCAATAAAAGAAATAACTAACAAAATAAGATTAATAGGTAAAATACAAACTGAAATTATGTTTATCAGTGGCAGAAGCAGCAGGAGAAGTACAAGTATTGTTTGAATTTGTTCTTGCCATTTTCGGAGATTTCTTATGGATCTTCAATTTGTAGGGCAAATGGATATAGCAGAAATTAATATATACAATCTTTTTGGTAGAGTTTGGGGTGGTGCGGGAGGAATTGGAGAATACGATACTTTTCTTTTCAGTTCTTTTACTTATCTATTTTTGTTCTCTTCTTTTTGTTTGGGACTTGATGATAGGATTAAAAGGTTTAGAACTTGCAAAACATTTTTGAAAAATTTGGGACTTTTGCTACAAATTCTCCTTTTATTTTTATTTTTTATTGTTATAGTTTACAAATTTGAAGGGAAAAATTGTCATAAAGAACAACCATATGCACATATTACTGAAAAATTGGAGATAGATATGTGCGAATAACATTGAAACGGAACAAAATTGAGACAATCTTCAAATACTTGAACCCGGACATATTTTACACTTTTTATCCCTACATTATATAAGACATACAATTTTTATCCTCACATTTCAAAATATCTACAATTTATAATCTACAAACACACACTTAATCCATAAAAAACCGAAAATGTTCCCTGGTTTTTGACACCTTTTAATTTCCTAATCTTTTATACATTTAACCAAATGGACAGTGGGCCAGCCTCCGTGGAAAATACACCGAGAACCCATTACAGGACAGGAATAACAAGTTGGATGCGTCAAGCAGGACCACACCATCTCGTTTGAAACAACTAGAGCACAAACCCATCCCAATGCAACAAGACGTTATCAATGACGCAGGTGTGCGTGCTTTTTGATGAGTACAATTTGTTTTTACTTGAGAAAAAATTTCGGGCCAGAAACTTCTCGATCCCTGTGGGTTTCCATTAATCGAGAGCATCAAGAAGAAATTCCCTCCTTCTGCCTCTGAAAGCGTACAATACATCCTTCTGAATAACCTACGTCCATCCAATACATTATTTTCAATCTTGTACTCACAGTGCAGTACACTCAACACCAACCCAATCTCAAATGAAATGAAAAAGAATAGTGCAAGCAACTGCTGGGATGATACCTAGTGCCAAATCGTTATCCATTTCCTCATTTCTGTTATAATAGAGTTGGCTAGGAAAGGTGGGTGGGAGATTCACGAATCATCGATCATCATACTGTCAAAATTGATTATCAATCACACAATATTGAATTTCAAGCTCCCATACAGATCACAACTCCAATAAATCTTGTTGCGAGATCAGTTAAATCACAAGTTAAATAATTTGCAATTATTTTCTTATAGTTAATAGCACCATGTTAACTCTTTGATTACACAATCACATGTTCAATAAATAAGCTATCTACAAACCATATCTCACTAATTTCTACTACGTAAAGAATCTCTAACAAGTTATATTCACAAAACTCAAATATGCCACAACACCCCCAACAACCAGGTATCATATTCTCTCATTGAACGACTCATGTGGTACACCAGTTGTTTAGCGTACCTCTTTAAGCGTCCAGGCGAACAACATGCCTGTGTCTCATCCCTACATCTGCAGCTTCCTGATTCTGCTGAATCAGGCCAATATCACTTACATTTGAACTTTGAGCCTTCAGGGCAACATGAGAACCAGTTTGCCTCCCGTCTAAGTTCTCCCCGTAATTGTGGAGTCTACGACCAATCAAATATCGGTCATCGCGTATAGAATTGTGGAGGTTGGTGAACCAGATATGGAACCGCTTAGCACAGAAGAACAGCAGACTAAAGCTAAGGCATCCCAACCAGGCAAATCGATAGACAGCTGAGTTCACCACTAACGGGTACCCAAATACTGGAAACACGCCTCTTGCTAAAACGTAGGGAACGCATAATGCAGTAAGCAGCTTCATAATGATTGGAAAAACAATCTCACGCAGCACCCAAAGACCTTGCAGTCTAGAGAAGCCATCTTCCCTCACCCTTTCAAATTTTATACGCCAGCTTTCATCCACCAGTGGCATCATATGGTCCAACATAACCTGTTTAAACAAACAAAAATCAAAACCTTCTTTCGTTTATTTTCAACAAGTTGAAGCATGAATCTCAGTGCATCCATTGCCATGTGAATATTTTTTACAACAGCAATGAACTCATTCTAAAGCTATATCATAACAATGAAGTCAAAAGGAACCCACCCGTGAAGATAAATAGTTACTGAACACCATACCCATGAAGATAAATAGTTACTGAACACCATACCCATGAAGATAAATAGTTACTGAACACCCACCCATCCACCCACCCAAAAAAAGAGAGAGAGAACTAACCAGTCTTGTCCAGATCTTTAGAAAGATTAGTCCAAGAGCCCAATCCTGATACAAAAGGAATACTGGACTTTCATCCACAGGAACCCGCATAGGCACAATTACCAGAAGTTCAAACAGCAGTCCGATTAACACAGGAATGACAAAAATCTGGAGCACAAAGATAACATAAGTTAACATTAAAAACCTCAGCAATCTTATTCAAATATAACCAGGATTACCCATTATTACCCATATTGACAACAATGCAGAACTCTTGAGAATGATGCCACACCATTTCCATATCTGTCCGAGCAAAACTCTAGTTCTCCTTGTCCGAATATGGTCAATGAAATACCTTGCTCCAGCCACGATAGTCCAAATGACATAGCTTCCAATGACGAAAGCATACGAATCTAAAGAAGAAAGTCACGGAAAAGTGAAGACTATGGCTTTATTCTCATTGTTAAGTTAAAATAACGCATAACTAACCAGCTTAATAGATTGAATTACCGTTGCACTTGATGCCATGGGTTACCGGAAGAAGTGGGAGGGCATTGAAGAGTGTTCGCCCAAGTGAAATAGGTACAACTATCAATGCAGAGTTAAAAACAAGTAGAGTCATCCAAGCTACCAACAACAGTAGCACAATGCGAAGCACAAACCTCCACCTGCTAAAAAAATTGAACCAGACAAATATAAGATGCTTGTAGAGGAGGCTGGCAACTATGAAAGAACGCAATAAAAACTCCATAAAAAAGCATTGCCAGTCTACCAAAGGCTGACCACAACTAAAGGTGTAAGAATCAATTAGAAGAGACGCAATCTAAACAATATTTGAGGATGCAAAAAAAAAAAAAAAAAAATTGTTCACGAATAATTCACTTGAAAGCAATAAAATGACAATTTAAGTTTAAAAGAAAGAGATGCTACCATAACCAATTAACACAAGAAACCTGAATGTGCAGGATTAGTCCTAATGTCTATGTGCTAAAAAATTTTTAGTGTGGCTGTGTACATATCTCATACTACATCACTCCTATCAGGTATGATTGTCACCAATCCACAGAATTAAAGAAGAAACACAACTTGTTTATATTGAGTAACACTCAAAAGCTCAAACTTCAAATCACAAAAATGTGAATTAGTTAAATGCACATATCAAACTGAATTGATGGAGAGATGGATAAAGAGGCAAAAATCTAGGGTAACAAATAGTTCACGAAAAAACTCGTATATTGGAAAGCTAATAATTAATTATCCTCATTGCAACTTACTCTGGATCAGCCGGTTCATTACCATCGTGCTCCTCCTCGGTGCCACCTAGTACTGCACGTGTGGCTAGTAATATGGCACGCTCCTCTGCACCTAAATGTACATGTCCTCCCTCTCGCCTCCTTGGATTCCGATTTGCATTTTCTTGGCCACCATTGTCCTCTGGTTTTGGGAGTAAAAAGTCTGTTAAACCAAGTGTCCAGCCAACAGCTATAAACCAATAGCGCAGAAGGGATTTGATAGTACTCCGCAGCTTAAAATGCTCAATAGCAAAAGGGATGCATATTTGGAAGAGAAGCATGTCAGCAGGAATTTCAGTAAATGGATCAGACACACTGCAAGAGAAGCATTTATGTGTTAAGTTAATAGAGATATTTTATGTAAATCAGAAAATGTAACCGAACATGAAAATGATATTTTCTGAAAAGGATGTGTGGAGAGCGATCTTACGAAATATCTAGTGGAAAAATGGAGGGAGACATTCGCATTGCAAGTTTAACTGGTAAAAATACCAACATCACTATCAAACTCCCATAAACGGCGATAGACAACAGAACTCTACGAGTATGCTTGTGTACAGGATCATCAATCAGATCACGGAATGGATTGTAATTGGGATCAGCTGGATCTCGAAGAAAGTACAGAACTCCAGTGCGTAGAACCTGTAACGAAATACATATGGAGTTAGTGCAAGGTAACAGAGAACTCTTAGTTCTAGAAAATACGAATTGATGTAATAATTAGTTAGGCACAGTGAATACCCCTCGAAGAAGGCTGACAAATATACTGGTTTGGAGCATGTAGACAATTCCTACAACCCAATGAACCAAAAAACTTGCCAGTGGCGAGACTGAGAAGAACTCAACTCTTTGCGTAATCGTCTTCCCAAACATCCTTATAGTACAAACATCCAGCCACCATCCACACATCAAAGGAAAAACCCCAAGTTCAATTACCAGAAGGAATGCAACCTTAACCATAGTCATTAAATGTCTCATCGCTGCAGCAAACTGCCTCAAGAGTGATGGAATAGTTTCTGCAATTGATGCAATGCCATAGAACCTTCCCATGGTCAAAGGCTCTCCTCTAGTATACCGAATTAAGGCAACAATTCCAACATAGAAGATGACCAGCGAGAATATGAACATGTAGCCAGCAGCAAGAGTAGTAACATCAGAAAGCCGTGACACCCCAGCAGCTTGCACTTTCAAGATGTCATTTGCAATAGTTGAACTTAGGTTGCCAGATACTTCATTATTTCCAGTTACATTTACTTTCAACATCTCTCTGACCTGGCCAAGCAAGCTATCTTCTTGGTTATCAGACGTCAAATTCGCAACTGCAGTCAATGCATTCTTCAGTGTGACATTTGCTAAAGAAAGGGCCGGTTCCGCAAGTGGCATGACAGTCAATAATACAGAACCAGTAGCAGAAGACAAAAGCCAGTATAAATAGCTGAGTATAACACGTCCTAATGAGAAAGGCACAAAGATCACAACTCCAAGGAAAATCATATTGCTTGCTAGAACCTGCAAAGAAGAGGAAGAAGTTTAGCAACAAAATAATCAGTTGCATTAAGACGAAAAACATTAGAAAAGCTTGCTTGCTGATTTTATATAACAATTCATAAAACCAATCTTAACATGCAGGTCAAGCAAAGATTCTATGGATATCCAAGCATGCAGATGACCTAAAGGCATATAGTTCACGGGGAAGGAAAATAATATGTGAATGACAACCAATTTATTGCACCATGGCAGTACAGACCATGTGCCTTCACAAAAACAACTCTCTGACAATCTCGCATCCATTTTATTGAGTTATGACAGAATTAAACTTATAGGAGGGGTGGTCTAATACGTAAGAACTTGCTTCTAGTGGTTAGTGGTCAGTGATCAGTGATTCAAGAAAAAGAAAAGAGAAGAAATCCATAGGTAACATATTTTCAGAAAATTGGAATGGCTTATAAACCAGTAACTACGGTCAGATACATAATGAGTTTGATTGCTGAAGTAATTGCGTCTGTGTATGTATATCACCCTCTCAGTGAACTGTAGAGTGGCTAATAACAGTAAAATAGGCATGCTAACATGTCAATGTCAGTCCAACCAACCCACCATCCAGCATGGTCTCATTGAACTAAATCCAATAAATTATCCATGGAGAACCAAATAAACAGGCTAGATTTGAAAATTATATCAGTATGTGTTGCAAGGTTTTTAAGAAAATAGTAGCTGCAGATTACTGCCTGTGCAAAATAGACTGTTGAAGATCAAAATAGACTTGTTGAAGATCTACCATGCAAAAATAGCTGTCCATATGTGACCAAGTATAGGCTTCAAATATGGTAGTAAAATAGGCATGCTAACATGTCCAACCAACCCACCCAGCATGGTCTCATGAAACTAAATACAACAAATTATCCATGAAGAACCAAATAAACAGGCTAGAATTGAAAATTATCTCAGTACGTGTTACAAGGTTTTTAAGAAATTCGTTGCTGCAGATTACTGCCAGTGCAAAATAGATGTGTTGAAGATCTAGCGTGCAAAAATAGCTGTCCACATCTGACCAACTATAGGCTTCAAATATAGTAGCTACAAACTTACAACACAGCTGCGCATCATTCTAACTAGGGCAATACAATATCAAGCACGTGATAAATAGCGTTCCATGTAAAAAAAGATTCAACAAAAAAAATTAAACTCCAGTTCCATTCAGGCACCAAAAGAAATAAGGAAACTATGGAACATAAAAACTCACTGTGAATGCATTTTCGACCAAATGGAATACAGGTCCCTGCATGCCAACCAGTTCATCAAAAGGTACATCCTCTGCACCATCAGCATCATCCAAGCCATCAAACATTTGTTCAACACGAGCCTCAAGACGAGCTGCCTGCATCTCCCACTGAGCAGCAACATTTTCTGCATTCCTGCGTATTATCTGACCAGCTCCGGCAATTCCTTGTGCTCCAGCAGCATCATCGCCATTCCCATCACCAACAATATTTCTATCGACTTGAGCAGCATGCCTTCTAGCAGCACGAGCGCCATTCCTGTCTCCTTCATCTTCTCTGTCAACATCCTGTCCTCCAAGTTCTCGTAAATGTCGAAAGTAATCTCTCAGAGAAGTTGCCCCAAGAAAAATGAATACAATGCTCGCAGAGAGCAGAAATCCATGCAGACAATCCGTCAGAATAACCGTTGTAGATAAGTGACTCAAAAATAGTCTCTGTGCTTCGCCAAAACTTCTAACAAATGCCAGTCGCCATATCCAAAAGGTAATAAAAGGAATAATGAGAAGCCAAACCGAAAGTACAAAACTGAGGCGCAAAAAGAACTGCATAACATGGCAGGCTTTCATAGCTATCCCAACAATAAATTCCTGAAAAGGAAGCCTTGCCGGAGCATTTTCAGCATAAACTGGAGAGAACGAAAATGGATGTTTGCAGACCTGCATTATATGTAACTAAGGAATAAGTAGGGGAAGATCACACTGTGGTTCTCAATCAAACCCAAAGTAAAGAGAATAAAATAGAAATAGCTATAGAAACCTACCAAAATTGATGCTATGCAGTAACTTAGTAAAGAAATTCAGCACTATAATTTACATTATCCAAATTTAATTCTTATACTATAGAGTTCGCAGTGCAATTCCTTAATATATAGAAATAAGTAGGGGAAGATCACACTGTGGTTCTCTATCAAGCCCAAAGTGAAGAAAATAAAATAGAAATAGCTATAGAAACCTTCCAAAAATGATGCCATGCAGTAACTTAATACAGAAATTCAGCTCTATAATTTACATTATCCAAATTCAATTCTTATACTTCTTTAATATATATTTCTTGAGAAAGGTTGAAATGAGTTTTGCTTAAAAATTACCCTAGTGCACGTATATTGGCATCAGCTAGTATTTCACCAGTCCTCTAGTAAAAGTTTCCGATAGTAATATAAAGATGGTAAGGCTTGCTGCGCATTTTGAAGAAGTTAACAGAAACTTATACACCTAAAATTCTATTTCCCGTATGTTGGATGTTGTTTTGAACTCTCCAATGATCGATCTTCTTTGCATTATAGAACTCCTGACCACTTTATGGAGTTCATCTTTCTAATAACAATCTACAATAGCATCGACAATAGCATCCACAGTAAACGCAAAATCACTAAGAACAATCTACAATAGCATCGACAATAAAAGTGAACATTGAGACAAATCATTTCTAATAAAGCAAAAATAATCTTTGCTTATCCTTGCAATCAACTAGATATAGACATAGCCATATGTTCAGAATTGGAAAATTTTGGCCGTTGCCATTTTTCCTTGTACACATCGTTCTTACTCAAACCACTAACACAAAGTTCATGACTTGCATACGCCCTAAACCGAACTTAATCACAAATTAACCATACAACAATTTTTCACAAAATTATCACAATCCACAACCAATATCTAAGTACACAAAAACAGTTAACTAGACATCAATAAACAGACCTCGCATTGGCGGGCGTTACTGTGATTCAGCCACTGAAGTAAGCAATCCTGGTGAACGAACTTTATGCTGCCGCTGCAAGCACAGGGATATCGCAACGGATTATCGGCATCGCCGGGGTTCCTGCAGATCCGGCAAACATCTCCTTCCTCATCGTCATCCAGAAAATCGTACTTGCCACTATTATTACTATTGTTAATATTATTATAGCTCCTTGAACCCGGCGAAGAAGCCACCGATGATGTTGAATTGGACTTCGAAGGCGCCGCGGAAGAGGATGGTGACGACAGGGCCGCAGACTCCGGTCCGATCTCCATCGAGCTGTTGGAGATTGCCGGTGGAATTTTCTAATCCGCTCTCTAGGGTTTGGTTGATGGTTCTATTTGGGGAAGGTGACAGTGTGGAAGGTGCGGTGGTGGGTTAGGAATTTGATTCAAAGGATTGGTTATTTATTGAAGGAAAATTGCATAAATGGTCTTCAAAGTATTTCTGTAGTAGCAAGTTGATCTCAAATTTTCAAAAAAGTGCAAGTTGCTCTCTACTATTTTCATGTAGTTGTGCAATTAGCCTATAACTAGCATACCACTTATAAACGGTGGGATCCAACTGTAAACTCAGCAGATGATGAAGGAAAAATAAAATGGATTTGAAGAAGAAGAATGAGATAATTTGAATAGATGAAAATTGATGAATTGAGAAATATAAAGACAGACGTATATTCTGTTTTATCGTGAGTGGATGTAAAATTTCTCACAGTCGTCATAATAGAAGTAGTTCAAAAATGTGTTAAATTGATGTGTAGTTTTCTAATGTCTAACTTTATGCAAATGGATTTTTCCTTTTTTCTCCAAGGGTTTAAAAAATTTGAAAGAATTCATATTTTTGTCAATATTTTAAAAACTAGTCCAACATTAACAAATGATTAAACTGGTGATAAAAGAATATTAAATAAGTAAATAAAAAAAAATTTGACATGAACTTGCTAGTTTTACACTGAATGGACCATTTTCATTTTTTAGTTGAATAGGTCGGTTTGATCCAATATGGTTCTCAATTTTTTCACTTGAATTGGTCTAGTTTTGATATATTAGTTCACGCGATAATTTAATAAAGATGTGAATTGTTTTCTCCCAACTATATTTAAAAAAATTAAGGAATTAAATTGCTCAGTTTAAAAATATTGGGGACCAACTACTACTAGGAAATAAATTGGGGGCAAAGAGTGCAATTTTCCATTTATTTATTTATTTATTAGCGGAAAAGACCACAAGGTAGCGTTACGCGGACGGGAAGTAGATATTGGCATATTGCAAGTTAAATGACAAGATTGTCCTTAGTGTCAGCTTTGAATTAGTGGGTAGGTGTAGGTTTGAAGGGTGATTTAAAGGATTTCGCGACATGATTCGTTGTATGTCGTTTGCATGGATATGCTTAAATTAATTTTATAAAATATTTAAGTAATAACAAATAAGGTTGAAACTTGAAATTGAATTTGAACATGTCCAATTGACGATAATTTTGGACAATTTTATACATCAATTTAAAAATGTGAAAATACATTACCATTTAGTTTTAGAATCATTAATTAATTATATTTGATATACGAGATTAAATAGGATTATTAATAAATATTTTATTCTCTTATTTTATTAAATATTGTCAATAACAATATACAAAAATCACAATGTGTCACGGATTAAATTACCACTAGCGTCCATTACAAGGAGGAGGAGACTAGCAAGGAAATTATAGAGAACCGCACGCAATGAGTTCGTGCATTAAGCATAGAGAAGACATTAGCATTGTAATGTAATATTCATAGACTATTTTTACGAGGCTTTTGAAGTTAAAAAGCTTCCATCAATTTAAGTAAAGATGACAATAGAGTGAATCTGTCTTGTCCCGCGAAAAATTTGGAATGTCCCGTCCTGCCTCTAGACCCGCCAATTTGCAGGGCGGGCACTCAATTGACTCGCCACTGCCTCGATTAAGATTTTTTTTCAAAAAAAATTGAAAACAAACAACTAAACAAATTCGATGGAAGAATTAGAATAGAAAAAAATTATGAATGTAGAATGTTAAAGTTAAAGAAATAAGAATTTGTTATAATTTTTGTAACAAATAAAAAAAAATACAAGATTAGAGTTGTTGTGTAATGATTAAGCATTATAATTTAACAATTATAATCTGAATTTGAATCTCATTTAACCCATTTCTAGAGAAAAAAAATTTGTGGTTCTTAATTTTATTTTATGATTTTTAAGAAAAAAAATATTGACAGATGGGATCGCCCCGAACCCGTCCAAATTACCTTAACAATCAAGGCTAGGCGGGTCCAGGGTACTAGGTCAAATTATTTGGTTAATCTTAATTTATAGGATAATTTGTACTTTTGATCCTCAACCTTTCAATTTTATAACAAATCTATCCCCAACCAATTTTTTTAATACCAGGCAACCCCAATCTTTGAATTAATTGCAAATGAAGTCTCCAATCACAGTTTTCGTTTAATTCTGCCGTTACCTCATCAGCATGGACCTCACACGTCTATAGTATCTCTTACAGTGCATCTGAACACTTAAGAGCAAATATGTCCATTCACCAAAGTATTCCCCATATATATATATATATACTTTTTCTCTCCAGTTCTTATCTCATTTTTTCCTATTCCTTGGTCATATATACATACATAGTTATACATACAACCATAATACAGATTATATATATATATATATATATATACACACACACACACACATAGATTACAGATATATAGAGGAAGGGGAAGAGTTTTAACATGTCTGTGAGTTTGGAGACATTGGGTGTGGGTGTGCAAATCCCATATGATTTTCGTTGCCCGATTTCGCTTGGGCTGATGCGTGATCCGGTGACTGTTTGTACGGGCCAGACGTATGATCAGACCAGTATCGATTCGTGGGTGGCTACCGAAAATATGACTTGCCCTGTCACCCGCTCGCCGCTGATGGATTTCACTCTCATTCCGAACCCTACTCTCTAGAGGCTTATTCAAGAATGGTGCGTAGCTAACCGATCGTTTGGTGTTGAGAGAATTCCTACATCGAAACAGCCTATAGATCCGACAATGGTGAGGAACTTGTTGAATCAGGCATCCTCTGGGTTGGCACCATTTGGTTTGAGATTGTCGGCTTTGAGGAGATTGAGAGGACTTGCGCGCGAATCAGATAAGAATTGATCTGTTATTGCAGTGAATAACGCCCGTGAGATTCTTCTCGCTATTGCGTTTTTTGATTTGGATTTGGATTCGAATTCTTCCGAGTTGAGCCACGAGTCACTCGCGATTTTGTCCCTGTTTTCTCTCTCCGAGCCAGAGTGTATGTTTGTGGCAGCCAATTCCGATCGAATTGGATACCCTGTGAATCTGCTGTTTCATTCTTCGATTGATGTCTGAGTTAACTCGGCAGCATTGATTGAAATTGTTGTTGCCGGGTTAAGGTCCCTGGATCTCCGAGCACAGATCAGACGCACTGGATGGAAGGAAGGCTTTTGGTGAATGGACAGATTTGTCCTTTAAGTGTTCAGACGCACTGTAAGAGGTATTGTAGACGCGTGAGGTCCACGCGGGTGAGATAACGGCAGAATTAAATGGAAATTGTGATTGGAGATCTAATTTGCATTTAATTCAAAGATAGGGGATGCTTGGTGCTAAAAAAATTGGTTGATGGTAAATTTGTTACAAAATTAAAAAATTGAGGACCAAAAGTACAAATTACCCTAATTTATAATTAAGCTGGCCTTTTTGTTAACACATTTCACACATTTCGTAAGAGCATCTCCAATGCATTCAATATATTAGGAAAAAAAATGTGCCACATCATTAAATAGACAATGTCTATTAAAAATACTTCTCCAATGCACAATGTAGAATACTATATAAGGCTGATATGGCATCAGAAAAAATAGAAGTTGTGAAGTACTTCTTCTACATTTAGACGCTATATGAGAATAAATGAGTCATCAATTTTTTAATTTTTGATTTAATTTTTTAAAATTCTATTAAGTAGATTAGTTTTATTATTTTTAATTTTAAAAAAAATAAATGTCACATAATCAACATTATCGAATTGTAAAAGGAACCATTGGAGAAAATTTTTAGATTTCATCGTCTATTCATTCCACATAATTTAGAAGTCCGTCTATTTAACTGCTACATCAACCACAATCCATTGAATGCATTGAAGATGCTATAAGACCCACAACTTACTACTTATTTATTATCTACACGTTTAATAAAATTCACAACTTATAAACACCTAAAAAATAATATCACCACTCCCAAACATGCACTTACATATTGTTTGGCTAAATTTAAATTATAATTTAAACTGGTCAAACATATTTTTTATCTACACATTTCATAGGACTCGCAACTTACTACCTACTTATTATCCATATATTCCATAAGGTCTACAATTTATAAATACTTAAAAAATAAATTCAGCACATCCAAATATGATTTATTGCTAACCATCAGCTTCACCAGTTTACAATGGAAGCATAAACAACACCAAGGGTGAAGCTTGCATTTTGTCTAACAATGTCACCATGCCCTCTCCAAATTTTCAACCAAAAAGAGAGAAAACATAGAAAAAGGAGTGCAAGAGGGTCATCACTTGTATACTCATTTGTATCCAAGATTCTTCTCTTATGAGTATTGGGAAAACTTCCCCTCAAGTTCTGCTGGCAGCCTCGGCCGCTTCTTTCATTTCAAGCAAGACATCTTCAAAACACTTGGCCAGAACTCCGGGGTCTAGGATTATGTCTTTGGCGACGAGGATTTGCATGTCGGCCCTCCCGGCATAACTCACCATATGCAATGTGATTGCCTGCATAGCCAACAAAAAACACACAACTAAATTAACTTCTCTCATATCGTGTTACATTTGTAAGTTCAGCTAAGCTTAAAAATAACTTTTTCGAAAAATAAATAGAGGCATAGCTTTTATGCAAGTTCAGAACCTTACATGAGGTAGGCTGGTTGAGCTCACCCGCATGTACTTTACAGGATTTCCGACAATCGTGATCTCCTCTCGAGGTCCAACTATATTCGAGATAGTAAAAGTTGTATTACAAACAATCCTGTAATTAAGAATGCTGGCGACCTACACACCACGAGACAAGAGTTGAGTTAATATGTTCTACGATTTCATCATAAAGAAAACAACAATAAATTTAATTTCGAACAGAAGTTCACCTTTGTCCCGAAAAAGGACATGATAAAGTCTCCGATTTTGTACGAGCAGATGGCCTCTAGTGATAGCTTTTTCTTGTCGATCATTGCCTTGGCTCTTTTAACAAACTCGAGTGGATTGGAACCGCCTTTATGATAGTGAACCGGTAAGAGAATCATCCCGAATTTGTTACCCCATTGTGTTCCCAAGTCGCTACTCATCAGCTTAGATATATCCTGACATGATGAACCACTCATTTCACTTCAAGCAAGAAAAATGCAATTCAATCAAGAAGAATTTTTTCTACTTTTGTCCAAAATCGAAACATTAATCGACCTGCAATCCAGGTTGTGGTCTTAAATTGACCATAGCAACGCCTGTGAATCGAAGACCTTCTTGTAAAGCTAGAAAAAACAAGTAAAAATTCAGTAAACACATCGATTTTCCATCAGAGTTATATCCCAATCTAAAATGTCAGTACCTGAAATCATGATGAAGTTTACCTTTTGGTGATCTGATGTCTAAATACCTTGAAAGCCCAGACGACACTACCGCGAAAAGAACATCATTAATCGTCTGCATATTGATACAGGAACATATAGTCATCGTTAATTTTCAAATTTAGGGCATGTTCGGTAGCTATTTTTTCCCCAAAAAACCCATTTTTTTGCCTATAATTTTTTACTTTTCAACCTTCTTACACTACAAAAAAATTTGAAAAGTCAATACAGTATCCAAAAAAACCCATTTTTTCCAAAAAAACATTACACCGAACATGTCCTTAAGAAGTGCAAAATTATCAAATAAAATGCGGAATACATTATAAATGACATGGAAGTCTCGAACATTACTTTTTCATTGCTCGAATGTGAACAAACTAATTCATTATCTGGTTATAGAATAGATAAAAGGTAAATGGAAGTTGTAAATGCTATAATACAAAGAAGTACATCTACACGTCTCGTCAAATCCTTGCGTGTAATTTAAGATTAGACGCAATTTAGATAATATGTCATAAGACTAGAGTCGTATTCTATTCTTCCGGAGGCTTCTACTTGCTACGAATAGCAATGCAATCACCATTCCCCGGGATTGATCATAAGAAAAAGTCATAACAAGGAAAAAGAAAAGAGAAAACTAAAACTAAAACTAAAGAATTGTGGTGGTTGATGTATTAAACCCAAAAAAAAAGCATGCATTCAAATTCATCGTACAAAGTACCAACATTCAATATTTCTATATAAAGAGTATATTAATAAATGTAAACGTAACAACAGCTTCATAATAATGAAAATAAATGTATGAAGGTACCAAAATGCCACGCGTCCAACCATGACAAGCTAGAAAATCTAATTTCCTAAGATTTTTGTCCGAAATTAGTCCGTATCATAAAGTCATATGTGGAAAACCAATCAAAGCTTATTCAACTGCCAAATCAAACGATCCTGATTATATATGCAATACTAGGATGTTCAAAATCTAACGGTCTAGAAAAGCTTACCGCGTCAGCCACTGCTCTCTTGACTGTCTTCATGTCATCAAGCTGAAATCTTGCTGTGGCCAACTTTCTCGGCCAGAGCTCCACCCCATCGCCGCCGCTCAGGGGGGTGCTCCTGTCCTTCAGCCACAAACCCCTCAATATAAACTCCAAAACGTACACAAAAGTGTACCACGCTACCTTCAGTAGTGTCCAGAAATCCCAACTCCGCTCAAGCATGGCGGAGGCGCCGGCGCCAACGCCGCCGATAGTCGGCCGCATTGCAGGATCGTCCGCTCTCCGGCAACATGACAGAAACATGGACATCAAAGAAATCCCATCTCCCAACGCGTGGTGAACCCGAAAAACGGCAGAGTTATACGCCATTAGGAGGTGGATTTCCCACAAGGGTTTATCAGTACCGAGCGGAGAAGAAACCGACAGATCAGCCAGGTACTCATTCACGGCCACTTCATCGGAAACCAAAGGGATGTCGGAGAGTGTATCATGGCGGACGATGAGGTGGCTGTCGACGTCGACCACCGTTCTCCGCCAGTGCTCGCGGCCGGAGGAGTCTTTGACCAAGAGGCTGCAGAATCTAGGGTGTTTCACCATTAACGAGTTGCTTACCTCGGCCCTCACAGCCTCAATATCTATTGGATTCTCTCCTGCGATGACACAGTTGATGATTTGGTTCATTTCCGAGCTGACGAACATACGGCCGGCCGGCGTCAGTGGCTCGTCTCTCTCAAGATTCTCCATGAGAAAGAAAGTACAAAATGAAATTTGGTTTATTCTTTTTTGTTGTTGTTCAAGTACGAAAAGTTAGTTTATTGATAATTTATTATGGGAGTGGTGATAAAGCTTCACAGCCTTGTATGCCTAAGAATGACAGTTGACAACGTTATAAATAAACTTTATGGTCTGTATGGTTTTTCCATACTTGAAGATTTGAAGCTGGCGATAGCATCCAGTCTACAATAATACATTCATTTAAAAAATAAAATAATTTCTAAAAACAAATCAAAAAGAAATTTTAATCGGTCGCTGAAAATTGCTGCAATTGCAGCCTGCATTTGCAGGCTGGTGTAGCGATAAAAAAGCCTATTTATAAGGGAAATTGGCGCAAATTGGTCCATATCGTAAGATATTAGTGCGCAAATTGCCCCTAACCTTTCATTTTTGGTGGAATGATTCCTAACGTATCTATTTAAGTGCGTAGTTGGTCTTTTTTGACAGATTCCGTTAAAAATCCATTACACAACCTTTAATTTAGGTGCGCAAATGGTTCCTTTTATTTTTTTTGTCTTTATTAGTATGGGTAAAATTGTCAAGTTACATTTTTTCAATCTTTCAATTGGCACAAATGGTCTTTAACCTTACTTTTAACAAAAAAAAATTTACAATTAGATGCCTAACCTTTAAAAAAAGTGAAAATGAGTCCGATACTTTAATTTTTTATTATTAAAAATTAAAAGAAAACTAACAAATTGATAATATACTAATTTTTTTTATATTTAATGAACTATTATAAAATAACAAAAAAAATTATTCTCATAATTATTAATAAAATGTGCTATTAAAATTATTTTATTATTATTAAGTAATTATATTATTTAAAATTCGAACTTTAATTTTATCATTACAACATAAAAAGAAAAATAAATTTGTCACAAATAAAAATTTTAATTATGTTCAACCCAACTCGATTTTATACGGTCTCATATTTACTTGGCCAACTCAGCCCGCTTTTGAGCCATAGGACTATTCGACCAGTCCAATTTTAAATTTTAATTTATTTTTCTATTTAAAATTTAAAATTATTTCTTTTGAGCCACAGGACTACCCACCCTCTTCACCCACCCCACCCCACCCCACCCCACCCCACCCCACCAGAGAGAAGGGATTACCGGTGACTGGGGAGGAGGGAGGAAGGAGGAGAGAGGAAGGAGAAATCCCTCATCCGATCGCGAATCACTGCAAATAGGAGACTGCGAAGGGAGGGGGAAAATCCCCCCATGTTTCCGGTCACGATCTTTTGACAATTAGCATAAGCAGTCAAGAGATGGTGGTAGTAAGGATGAGCCATGATCTTTGCCCTGAAAAACCATTCTCCTTCGTTTTTGTTGTTGCTGTTGCTCTAGTTGCCATAGTTCGGCCCTATAAAATAATATCTTGTGCTTGTATTATTGTTGTTATTGCTACTTTTATTTTGTTCTTCAACCGTTATAGAAGATTTGCAGATCGCACGCAGTATTTGCAGAGAAGAATGGAGTGCCCATTTTATTTGCAAAGCTTTACTTTCCCGATGAAAACTCTCACACTCTTTTCTTGCACTGCCACTGAAACACTCCCAGTCGCTGCAACATGGATCGGGAATTTCTCCCCCTGGTTTTGCGACTAGATGAAGAATTTCTCCCCCGATTTTACCGGCGACCAGGGGAGAGAAATCTCCTCATCTAATTTTTAGGTTAGGTGGGGTGGGGTGGGGTGGGGTGGGGTGGGGTGGGGTGGTGAAGACCTTTTTTTCTTTTTCTTTTTTAAAATAGAAAAATAAATTACAATTTAAAATTGAGCTAGTCCAGTAGTCTGTCAAAAGCTGGATGGGTTGGCCAAGTAAATATAAGACCGTATAAAATCGAGTTGGGTTGAGCATAATTAAAAATTTTATTTGTGACAAATTTATTTTTCTTTTTATGTTGTAATGATAAAATTAAAGTTTGAATTTTAAATAATATGATTACTTAATAATAATAAAATAATTTTAATTAGCACGTTTGTTAATAATTATGAGAATAAATTTTTGTTATTTTATAATAGTTCATAAAATATACAAAATAATTTAGTATATTATCAATTTGTTAGTTTTCTTTTAATTTTTAATAAAAAAAAATTAAAGTATCAGACTCATTTTCACTTTTTTTAAAGGTTAGACATCTAATTGCAAATTGTTTTACTTAAAAGTAAGATTAGGGACCATTTGCGCCAATTGAAAGGTTGAAAAAAATGTAACTTGACAATTTTACCTCTATTAATAAAGACAAAAAAATGAGATGGACCATTTGCGCACCTAAATGAAAGGTTGTGTAACGAATTTTTAACGAAATCCGTAAAAAATGACCAACTGCGCACCTAAATTGATAGGTTAGGGACTATTCCGCCAAAAATGAAAGGTTAGGGACCATTTGCGCACTAATGCCATATGTTAGGGACAATTTGCGCCAATTTTCCTAACTAAAATGAAATCCTAAAACTAAAGTGATACGGGAATTAAAATAAAAGGGTAGAAAAATAGGTTGCCTCCCATTAATCACTTCTTTAAGGTCATTAGCTTGATTTTATACAACAATCGTTTCATGACACTTTGAATAAGTCTTTAGAGGACTTGATTTGCTTGCATCGATTGACATCACACTATTATTTGTTTATCTTCCAAAATTTGATTCTTCCTTTATCATATTGATATGATTTTATTTTACCATCATACTCGAACTCAACTATGAAAACTTCCTCATTGGCTTTGATCACAGAATCAATTTTAGAAGATAGATGGAAGTCAGAGAATTGATTAATAGGTACAACATTATTAAATGTCACTCTTTCAATTTACTCACTTAGGGACAACTTCTCTTTGTTCACACACTCTTCTTCTTTAGTTGGTGTTTCCTCAGGTTGGATGACTAATCTATCATCTAAAATTTCGATCAATTGTTTATCACTCATTTTTTTAATGATTGGCTTGTGTTCCATCGGGTCTGACTGGTTTTTCAATGTGAAAGTGTTGGTTATCTTTTGGTCAATGACATCAATCTAAAAACAAGAATCTGGAGAGCTTGGAAATTTAGTTGCTTTGAACACATTGAATGCAATATGTTCATCATTCAACCTTATCATTAGTTATCATTTTTGCACATCAATCAATGCCCGGCCAGTAGCTAAGAAGGGTCGACCCAAAATTAGTGGTACATCATTGTCTTCGCACATATCCAAAAAAATAAAATTAGCAGGAAATATGAACTTATCCACTTTCACTAACATGTCTTCAACGATCTCCAGTGGATGTTTAACGGACCTATCTGTAAGCTACAACGATATTATTGTTGGCTTTGCTTCTTCCAAACCGAGATACTTAAAAATAGAATAAGGCATTAAGTTAACACTAGCATCCAAATTACATAAAGCTTTGTCAAAAAATAAACTACCAATAGTGCTGAGAATAGTAAAACTTCCTAGATCTTTTAGTTTTGGTGATAACTTATTTTGCAATATGGCGTTGTATTACTCAGTCAGCATCACAATTTCATGCTCCTCTAACCTTCTCTTATTTGAAAGGATCACCTTCATGAATTTAACATAGCTATGCATTTGAGCTAAGGTATCGGTAAATGGTATGTTTATGTAAAGCTTCTCGAATACATATAAGAACTTCTCAAATTGCTTGTCCAGCTTATGTTTGTGCAACTACTGGGAAATAGAATTGGAGGAACGTAAGCCCGTGGTAAAATATAATCTGGTGGAGAGTTCTAATTTTCTTGTTCAACTGCATCTTCGAATTTATCAGATTTGTTTTTTTTCTCTTTACTGGACACAGTTTCATTTTCTACATCTGGTCTCTTTACATGAATTTCTGGCAACTCAACTCCACTTCTCGTGGTAATTGTATTTACTTGCTCTTTTGGATTGACATCGGTATTGCTTAGCCATGTGTATAGTTGTCGATTAGTCAATAGTTTAGTTAACTGTCCAATTTGATTTTCTACATTCTTTATCGCGATATCTTGTATTTTCTACACTTCCTTGAATCCAATCTTCATCCGTTCTGATAACTTTGTGGCCAATCCTCATTTTCTTTCTTGTAGGTTATTCTACTGTCACTGAAAGTTCAAAACAAATTAGTTAATGCATGGGTTATTCTACTGTCGCTGAAAGTTCTGAAAGTTCAAAACAAATTAGTCAATGCATGGGTTATTCTATTGTCGCTGAAAGTTCTGAGCATATGCAACTTGTTCAGGAGATGACATATCATCGATAATTAAAGGGCATTCTAATGATTGATAGTTTGTCCCACATGTTGTACATATTGGTAGGGATATCTGAACTATATTGACTGAATGAGAATGATACATTGTTTCCATCTGCTTTTCCAATAAATCAAGTTTCATCAGTATGAGCAAATTGATTTCTACCCCGTGCATTCTTGTTATTTTCTTCTGCAACCCTCTATCTGGCCACATAATGAACTGTTCACTCATTATCTCATACAAGTTGTAAAGGTCGCCAGCGGATCTATTTTGGATAGAGCCACATGCTACAGAATTTACTGAAGAATGACTGTTTGGAGCTAATCCATAGTAGAATTAATGATTCTGAGCCGCTAAAGAAAAACCATGACTTGGACACTTTCAGATTATTTCTTTGAATCTTTCTCATGCCTCGTGAAAATTTTTCAAGTCAGATTGTTGGAAATTGGATATTTCATACTTCAATATGTTCACTATGGCCGGAGAGAAGTATTTCAGTGTGAATTTATGGATCAAATTCGTCCAAGCAATGATGCTCCCTGACGGTAAAGAATCTAACCATTCTCTACCCTTATCCTTCAGAGTGTGTGGGAAGAGCCTTATCCTAAGTGCCTCGTCATGAACACTGTGGTATTTAAAATTTTCACAATATTTCATGAAGCGAGAAAGATGATAATGAGAATTTTCGTCTGTTCTCCCATAGAACGACATATTATTCGAGAACAAATTAATCACATCCTATCTTATCTAGAAGTTTTCGTTTCTATAAGACAGATAGATTGTACTGGACCGATTCTCAACAATCGGGGGCATCATATACTCACTCATAAGAATATATTGTTCATTAACTTCAACTAGTTGAGCCACATGTGCAAAAAAAATTCTCATATCTACTGATGGTGGATTATGGACTCGGTTGTTGTCATCCATTGTGCCTTTTTTCTATTTTTTTTTCTATTCTTGTTCTTGTTGGTAAAAGCTCCGTTCGATTTATGAGTTGAAATCAAATAGATCAAGATCTTTTGTATGGTACATACACAATCGACACCTAAAACTTTAGAAAATTGATGAAATTCAGCAGTTACAAAAAAAACTGAGAAGGAGAATAATAAAAATAAAAATAAAAAATTGTTAAAACTAAATTATCAATTTATATAATAATTAATAAAACTAGTTCCTGGCAGGAGCGCCAAAAACTTATTGTCGGTTTTAATTTTATAAGTGGACGGATCGTTACCAAGTAATATAATGATGTGAAGAGTCTCAAACCAACGAGAACTAGTTATGAATTAACTAATTAATGTATATTTCGAGTTTTAACAAGATAAGAACACATATTCTTTTATAAATTAAATCCTAAAGTTGTTCTACTTAAGTTTAATTAAATCTAAATTATCGCTCAATCAAAAGTAATTTTTAAGAATAAATTCAAATTTTACTAGCACTAGGATTTGCGAATCCACCTACACGTTCCTTAATCAATTATCCGTTAATCGCTTTAGTTTATAATTACCGTAAATTGAAAATCGTTGATCCTATCATAATCAAAAATCTCTCTCGATAGTCAATCAATTCTATATCGATATGTGAACTTAATTATCTCTAATTAAATTTTGAATATAAAAATATACATTTAAATCACAAGACCACCCTAAATGGATTTCATAAGGCATATTAATAATTTATATCTATTATTGGACCATATGTTATTCAATATCATATGCTTATCTAGATTGAATCTCTTGATTTCAATAAAGATCACAAAACATTCCAATGGTGATCAAGTATTAAAACATTAGGAAAAAAGAATAAAGAATAATCAACACAAAAGCAATTAATTACTAAAACGAAAAATTTTCTAATTAATTAAAAACGTGAGGTTTTATCGTTCATCTAGCAATAAGTAATTTAGCCGGACATGATTTCATAAAATATTAAAAGATTTGAATTAATCATGTTCCGAGGGAAAAAGAAGAAAAAAGAAATACAACCCGTGATTTCGACCAAATAAATTTCAATTCGTTCCTTGATTTTCGATTATTCTAATGTATTTTTCTTCCCAAAATTCGTCTCCCGTGATTTGTCTATTTTTTGTCTTTTATATCCTTCCTAAACTCTCCGAAACGTGTTTTAAGTTGTTGTTTTATCCTGAACTGAATAGAGTTCTATTTCTATCAGGAGACAACAAAAACACTTCACGATATTACCATGCGATCGCGTGGTTCTGTCCAATTACATTATGCAGATGAAAATCATCCCTTGCAATCGCATCACTAACTAACCATGCGGTCGCATGGTTATTTGAGATTTAGCTCCTGAATTATTCTTTTTGGTATTTGGTTGACAAGCCCCTCAATTCTCTTTATCTATTCAATTTAGTCTATTTTTTCTTCCGTTTGCTTTTTTTTTTTTCGTTTGATCGACACTTGAATTTGGTTATTTTTCTATAATGATAAAAAAAATAATATGCTATTATGCTGAAAACATGTAAGAGTATTCATAATTGTCATTTTTTATGGGCATCAATCAGTACAAAATTGTACTTATCAGGAGACACCCAAGGTAGGGGAGTATGAAGCTTCGTTATAACAAAGACCCTCGAATGAGACAATACCTAGAGGCTGGCCTTGATGCTTCGGGATTGTTTAGGATTGTTACATAGTTCGTTCTGGTTCAGATATTTAATGATAGGTCCATCCATGAGGGTTCTGGTTTGCTATCTATGATTTATGACTGAGGAGTGATGTTCGGTTCGTGCAATATGTTGGTGTGGACGGTCTTTTCTAATTCGTCAATGTTCATGAACACAAGATGTGACAATGCATAGGACCGGGTATTCTCAGAATTTCATAAGATTTGAATCTTCTCTTCAGGTCGAGAACTTTTATCATATACATGCTTATCTTCTATTAGTTCACTTTGAAGGATCCTTCAACCTAGAGGTTTTCCACTTCAAGCTCATGGAAAAGTTCGAGATCTGCAACATCATATTCTGCTTTATTGTTGGTAGTTGAAAAATCAAATCTTAATGCACCCTTGGAGCTCTACTGTTGTATCGTCCCTCATGAGTATATCCACTACCCTAATGCTTGATGTGTTGGAGGTTTCATATACATATAATTGTCATATGTCATTGGGTTAAAGTTATGTCCGACCCTGAGGCCTTGTTGCGAGCTCAACCATAAAGTCCTCCAAGCCTATGCTTTGATGGTACTTTATGGTTTGTATTCAATGTCGAACTCTCATAACTTAACCCGATTGAGTAATCTCCCTGACACGTTGTTTTGTTGGAGTATCTACTTCAATGGCTGATTGGAGAGCATGTTTATTGTATGGGATTGTAAATAGGGTCAAAACTTTCTTGATGTCATCACCCGAGCTAGTGCATGTTACTCACCCAGAGTCTATCTTATTTTAGCGTATTGGCATAGTAAATCAGTCTCAGTTGTTTCCTGTCTTTCTTCACCAACACTACATTAACAACATTGTCAGATACAGCCAAGTAAAATAGCAGGATGTCTCCAAGTTGGGCTTGACGAGAATCGAGAGGGTGGCGAGAGAGGGCTTGAACTCATGGAAAGCTTGCTCGCAATCCTCACCCTATTTGAAGCCGACATTTTCTATCAAGATTTTGAAGAAGGTAAGCACTTGTCCGCTACCCATTTCTTGTTCTTTGGTGAGCCCCTGGTAGCTAGGTTTTGGATTTTATGAAGGTTGACCTCAATCCCTATTTTGGTGATCATGAAAACCTAGAAACTTTCCATATTTGACGACGAATGCACATTTCGATGGACTTAACTTCATCTTGTACTCGCTAAGTATAGAGAATACTTGTTCAAGGATGGCTATGTGGTCGGCCCGCGCTATGCTTTTCATTAGTGCTAGGTGTGGGTTGGGTTGGGTTGGGTTGGGTCCAACCCGAACCCAACCCAAGAAATTGAGTTTGACGAGAACCTAACCCATCCCAGATCGCCACAGGTTGAAACCCGATACAAACCGTCCAAACCAAGCTTCGATCGATTTGGGTTGGGTTGGACGGTTTGGACTTAGGCCTAATTCACACAGTGGATACATTATTTCCTTATTTGGACATTTTTTTAGCCCAGCATGGTCAATTTTTTCTAGGTCCAATAGTGGACTATTTTTTGGGCCCAATGGTGAATATATAGTGAAAATTACACTCACTACTTATCATTTTAAAAATATTTTTAATGTTACAAACTTAATCTTTTTATTTTAAAAATACTGCCTATAAATTATTATATTAATAAATAAAATAAAAATAAAATGTACAATTATACACAACCGTTTTTACACAATCGTTATTGGAATTCGCACAAAAAAAAAAGAAACTCCTCATAAATTGCAGGTGAAAATTTGATTTCCAAACATATCAACATCTCTCATAAACGCATTATTCTCCAATAATCTTCACGAATCTCTGTAATTGAAACCCTAACCACTTATTTCACTATATTATTCACCATTTTTGTGTGAGTTGAGGAATATAACATTGGACACTCCAAATCGTAGGCTCACTAGGTCGAAGAAAGCGTCGCCTGAAGAAGAATGTATGCCGGAATTGAACATTTCAAGTCATCGGCGCATGTTAATATGATGTTTTGATTGAGCACTCTATTTTTAATATTTAAATGTTCTTCATTGAATTGTTACCCAATAAGAAATATCATGTTACACAATTTGTTATTCTGTAACACTGACTGCTAAAGATGTTACAACTTTTTATTGGTTAATTGCATGTAACATGAACTGTTAATACACTATTTGTAACATTGATTTTTAATATGATGTTTTGATTGATCACTTTATTTTTGATATTTAAATATTCTTGATTGAATTATTACTCGAGAATACAGATTATGTTACATAATTTGTTATTCTGTATCACTGACTACTAAATATGTTACACAATTTGTTATATCATGAGTTTTATGTCTGAAAGTTGATATTGATTATTACATATTTGATTCATAGCACTCATATTTGATGTTAATTGTTAATGCAGATTATGTCACCCCCAATTGATATTCTATATCACTGATTGATACAGATGATACAATTGAGTATATCAAGAGTTTATGTGTTATGTGTTATGTTACTAATTTGCGCAAATTTATTCTTCACGGAGAATCGTCTCTATCTTGTTTTGAGGAAATATTTTTTTTCCAAGAATCAATCAGTTGGCATGCAATGCCAACTGATAACCATAAAAGATTTTATAATATATTTATTTTAATCAATTCTGATTTTTAAGGAATCGATTTTTATATTTCCAGGTAATTATATATTATAACAAATTAAAATAATGGCTTTTTATAAATGGTATTTTTAGAATATATATGTAACATGAATTGATTTTTACAATTCTTTTAAAAAAGAAGCTTATTTATGAAAAATCCAGAATATATATCACTAATGCCGTTTTTCACATTATTATGGCACAATTTGAGAATGTAAATGGAATTATATCAAACTTTTTGGACTAGAAATAACCTCAAAATCCATTGGCTAGTAAAAATTGAAAATAAGTAACAAATAGTCCTCCAATAATTCATTCGACATTAATTTTGTAAATAAAACGAATTCAACCTAAATAGTAACGACTAAAAATATTATAGTAATCCAAACTCAATCAAAATTAAAAATATTAAAATCATCAGATTAAAAATAATACAGTCATCCAGCCTCAAAAAAATAAAATTTAAAAATATTATAGCCATCCAAATATATTACAATCAACCAACGTCGTTAAAACTTAAAATATTACAAAAAAATATCCAATTCGAAGCGAAAAATGGCTTCCTACAACATAACATATGAAATTATTAGGGAAAAATGAAGAATACTTTGAATTAAGTATTTGATAAATATTACATCAATACATTTACCTGAAAAATTTGTAAAACAAATGAATCACTTAGCATTGGGTACTTGATTATCTTCAGTTGGTTTTGGGTTCATTGATTCCAAAAATTCTACAAAAAAAAAAAGTAATTGAATTAACAATAAAGTAGATATAAATAAGTAAAAGTTAACAATTATATATGATAGTTATATTACGTTCTTGCAATTGGTTATAATGTTAAACATCTTCCATATAAAATACATCCAAATTTGAAGAAGCTATTAGCTAATTTTGAGTGCATACTAAGACCTCCACTATTTTATGACTTAAAGAACTATAAAAAAGGATTAGGGATCCTTCTTCCAGTACTAAAAACACTTCTAAAGCAATAGTAGAGACTTGAATTGCCAACACATCTCTAACTATAATGGACAAGATAACATGCTTACTTTTGTTCATCTTCCACCAATTGAGAACATCAAAATCCATGTACGCTTTCACGAGCATCCAAAAAGTTTTTTTCCACATCGTTTTTCAAATCAGTCCAATTTTTGCTGTTTGTTTTTCACTAAACCTAGAAAGACGAGCCTCACTCGTAGAAAAAGAAGATTTGCCTTTATCATAATTAAAAGAACTTGAAGAAGCCTAATTCGATACTTGACTATTTCTAAAAACTCCTTCACATCCCAAATACCACTCATAAATAGACATTGAATTGACTTTCAATGCATTAGTGATACTACTAGAAACTTCATCATCCTTGTAGATATCAATAAACATAATCCAATTTGTATCTTGGATCAAGGATATTAGCAACAAGTAACAACTGGTTCACATTTTTCATTTTGCCCCAATACTTTTATCAAACTTCTTTTTCATATTAGAGGCCATTTCACCCAACAGGACATCATCACTTAAACTTCATTCATCCAATTCAAGTACAAGATTACATATTTCATGAAGATAAGCGCAAGCACTAACATGCAATGAAGTACTGAAAGTCAAAGTCACATTGAAGAAAATTTTAAAATACTTGACAAACACAGAAGCATTGTCCCAATCCAAACTTGAAGAAAGTCCATCACTTCTTCTACATCCTTCATCTTTCCAAAAGTAATTCAAATATTGTACATCTTCTTCTTCTAACATATCAAAAGCTTTTGGAATTTCAAAGCTGCTTCCAACATCAAATAAGTAAATTCCACCTAGTTGGAACATCCAAAAATACAATAAATTTGCATTCAATCTTTTCTTGCCTCACACACTCCTTCAAGTTTTTGTACATTGCAAGAGAAGTTTAACATATTTCACTGCATTGAAAATACCTACAATAGAGTCACGTGCTTCCCTTAAATCATCACAGACAATTAAATTGATAATGTATGCACAACATCTCAAGTGCAAATATCTTCCATCTAGAAGACACCCATTATTATCCCAACCAACAACATTCATCCTAAGATAAGAAATAGTTGTATCATTTGATGTTGTGCTTGAATGCATTACCAAGAAAAGACCAAATTCAACTCTAGTCAACTGAAACCAAAACGAAGGCAAACGGACGAGGTAGTAGCGGGAAAACCCCTATCTATGTCCGCTCGAGCAGGCAATTTGCTCGCTCAAGCGAGGCAAGAGAGGATAATTATTTCCTCTCTGTTCGCTCGAGCGGTCGGCCTGCGGGCAGACCTTCCGTCTATCCAAAGGCTATTTTTGGCAACTGAATATTGGAATTGTGGAGATCTTTTTGGACCCTAAATAGAAGATAGAAAAGGACATTCTGGAGAAGAAAAAAAAGGAGTCGAAAAACCTTAGAGAAAAGGAGGACAAAATCTCTTCATCCTACAATTGTTTAAAAAGGAATAACTAGATTTGTGTGGCATCTCGTTGAAGACTTTCAACCGGGTTAAATCCAATTTTCATATCTCTTCTTGTAATCCAATAATCCGGGTGATGAATTCTCTATTTAATTCTTGTTTTTGTAATCGAACAATGGTAGACTAATTTCTTTGTGCTATGGATGAAGATGTAAACCTTTTTTTATGTTCTTTTAATTCATGAATTCTCTTTCTTAATCCCAATTTATGATATTTTGATCTATGCCATGAATTCTAAGTCCGTTTAAACGATTGATCACCGTTTGAACGTGTTTGTAATTTATTTTAGTTTCTAAATGGTTCAAAATAAATTAGCTCATTACGATTTTAAACATCAAGTCTTATAGAGATTAGAAATAATTTTCTATGTTTGGTGCAATCAAATTAGATGATCTTATTTTTGAAAGTATTTTTGTTTATTTGAACCCAAAATAGCAATATTTTGTGGCGTATATGAAAATAGGTCTAATTCTACTCGAAAGAGATTTTTAGATAACGTAGGATTGTCGATTGTCAATTTAAGAATAAATTAGATTAGGGGGTGTGAATTCGGAGATTAAAATGAATATAAAGTGTGGAGTCAGATTCCTAGCATAATTTATCATCTGTGTTTTTACTCGAATTCACTAAGTAACTTTTATTTATTGAGCTAAGTTAGTTTAGTCTTCCAATAAAATTACAACAATCAAAATTCTATTGTGTTTATTTAAATTAAATTAGAATTGATTTAAGTAAAACAATTAGAAATCATAGTCCTCATGGGAATAATACTCTTTTACTCACTTTTACTATTACTTGTCATCGAACACATACGCTTGCGGGATTTCAACGAACAAGTTTTTGGCGCCGTTGCCAAGGACTAAAGATTTTTTAGCTTAAGTTTTATTAATTTTAGCTTGAATTTGAATTTTATTTATTTATTTATTTATTATTACTCCTTTAGTTTTCTTGTGACTTCTCTACCTCACTCATTTTTATCTTTTCAGGCGTTTGCTTTCGGTTTATGCACAACTTAGAGGATTTTGATCTTGTTCCATTTGAACCCGAGATCGAGAGGACTTTCAGACAATGCAGAAGTGAATAAAAGAATAAGCAGAATAAAGAGCACGAGGATACAATGACAGAAGCCCCTATTCAATTTCCACAACCAACGGTGGTTGATGAAGACGAACCGCTGGTTGGAGAATTCATAATCCCAACAGTCATTCAGAATCAATCAAGCATAGTATACCTACCACATGGACATCCAAATTTTCAACTACGCCCATGTGTGATAAATCTATTCCAGAATCATTTGCAGTTCTATGGAAAATCAAACGAAAATCCACATGGCTATATTTCACATTTTTCTGGAGCTTTATAGTAATTTCACATACCAATGGGTGAATGATGATGCTATTAGAATGAGATTATTCCCGCATACGTTGAGATATGGGACAAGAGAGTGGTTGGACTCTAATCCTGCCGCCAGTATTACTTCATTGAACGATTTCATTCAAAAATTCACCACCAAGTACTTTTCACTAGCTAAAGTTGCATAGTTAAAACACGATATAACTGTCTTCAGGAAACATGATTCAAAAGCTTTCATGAAGCTTGGGAAAGGTTCAAAGATTTACTACATAAATGTCCAAATCACGACATAAAAAGGAGACCTCAGGTCTATTATTTTTATGGCGGGTTAATTCTAGCAAGTAGGTCTGCAGTAGATTCATTATCGAACGGATCGATTATAACAAAAAATGTTCGAGAAGCTCATAAACTATTTGAACGAATGGCTGAGACTAGTGCTATGTGGCCATTAGAAAGAGAGATATCGAAAAAAAACAGCGGGTCTTCATAATGTTAACGCTATATCAGCACTATCTACTCAAATGGACGCTCTGACAAGAAAATGGATCTCGTCACACATTTAGTCAACATGGTACATAGTTCTAACCCGATTTTTGAAGGCTGTGGGGTGAACCACCAGACTTCAACTTGTCTCATGACTACTTCATTCACATCGAACCTTGAAGAAGTCAACTATACTCAGAATTTTCCGCGTCAACAGAACAACTCTTACTCCAACCCTTATAACAATCAGAATCAGGAAAATCAAAGTCAATGAAAACCACCTGAATTCCAACAACCTGGATTCCAATAGCAGTAGGAGAAAAAGCTGTCGTTGGAAGAATTAATGTATCAGTACGTTAACAAAACTGATAATACTCTACAGTACCAACATGTTTCACTTAAAAATCTGGAACCTCAGATTGGACAAATATCAGCAGCTTTATCTGAGAGAACTCAAGGCACTCTACCAAGTAATACCGAGACTGATCCAAAAGAACATGTTAAAGCTATCACCACCAGGAATGGAATCCAATTACCAGAAATTTATGTCAAAGACATGAATCATCTAAACAAAATGTACCTTCCATTGACGAGGAACAAGTGGGGACGGTCTGAACAAAAAATAGAAAAGGCTTCAGAACAGAATTCAGACATACCACATGTTAAGGCAACCGTTCCTATCAAGGCCTATATACCACCCATACCATTCCCTCAAAGATTGCGAAAAAGCAAGCTAAACAAACAATTCACCAAATTCCTAGAGGTAATCAAAAAGCTACATATCAACATCCCATTCGCAAATGTTATAGCCCAAATGCCCAGCTACGCTAAGTTCATGAAAGAATTTTTATCAAACAAAAGAAATCTGAAAGAGCATAAAACGGTGATGTTGACAGAAGAGTACAGTGCACTTCTACAAAATAAGCTACCTCCAAAGTTGAAAGATCCAGAGAGTTTTACTATTTCTTGTACAATAGGCAATAATTATTTTGAAAAAGTCTTGTGTGATCTAGGTGCTAGCGTTAACTTAATGCATTTTTCTATCTACAAGAATTTTGGTTTGGGCGAAGCAAAGGCACAACAGTGTCATTACAGCTTGCAGATCGATTTATAAAACACCATCGGAGAATAATAGAAGACATCTTGGTGAAAATAGACAAATTTATTTTTCCAACTGACTTTATCATACTTGACATGGAAGAAGACAAAGATGTACCCATTATTCTAGGCTGCCCATTTCTGGCTACAGGTTGAGCATTAATTGATGTGCACAAAGGTCAACTTATTCTGAGGTTAAATGACGAACAAATTCTGATCGATGTATTCAAAGCTATAAAGTATCCGACTGACTTTGAAAATTGTTTCCAAGTAGATGTGATAAATGAAATTGTGACAGAAACCTTCACTTAGGAACATCCTCAGAAACCACTCGAAGCATGTCTTGTCCACTCTATATCTGCACCAATTGATTCTGAAGAAATATATTATTGTATTCAGTATCTCGAAGCACATCAGCCTTACAAGAGAAAGTCTCACTTTATTGAACTTGGCAAAGGTCCTACAAAACCACTACCATCAGTTCCACAACCTCCAACTCTTGAACTCAAGCAATTACCAAGTCATATGAAGTATGCTTATTTGAGAGAAAAATTTACACTACCAGTCATTATTGCCAATACTCTAAATAAAATAAAGAAAAACAAGCTGCTCAGGGTGCTTCGAGATCACAAAATTACTATTGGATGGTCTATTTCAGACATCAAATGTATCAGTCCATTCCTCTGTATACATAAAATCCTCATGGAAGATGATTTATCAGTGGAACATCAGTGTCGGTTGAATCCAAAGATGCAGGAAGTAGTACGAGCAGAAGTCTTAAAATTGTTGGATACAGGTAGCATATATCCCATTTCAAACAGTGCATGGATCAGCCCAATCCATGTAGCACCAAATAAGGAAGGAATTACAGTAGTTCCTAATGAAAATAACGAACTTATTCCTACCAGGACGACTACAGGTTGGCGAGTCTGCGTTGACTATCGCAAATTGAACAATGCTACGAAGAAAGATCACTTCTCTCTTCTATTCATCGATCAAATGTTAGAAAGACTCGTCGGTTATTTTTACTATTGTTTTCTTGATGGTTATTCGGGGTATAATCAAATCTCCATAGCTCCAGAAGATCAAGAAAATACAACTTTCACTTGCCCATATGGTACATTTGCATACATGAGGATGCCATTCGGATTCCATTCGGATTATGCACGCACCCACTATATTTCAGCGTTGCATAATGTCAATCTTTTTAGATATGGTGGAAAACTACATCGAAGTCTTCATGGATAATTTCTCGGTCTTCGGAGATTCATTCGATGAATTGTTAAATCATCTATCTATGGTTCTTCATCGATTGGAAGAGACAAATTTGGTTCTCAACTGGGAAAAATGTCACTTCATGGTGCAAGAAGGAATTGTTTTAGGACATCAGATTTTAGAAAGAGGCATGGCTAAAATTCAAGTGACTGAAAAACTCTCTCTTCCAACTTCAGTCAAAGGAATTCAAAGTTTCTTAGGGCATGCAGGATTCTACCGATGCTTTATAAAAGATTTCTCAAAAATCATAAAACTGCTATGTAGCCTACTTGAGAAGGACATCCCATTCATTTTTACTGAATAGTGTTTGAAGGCTTTCAACACTTTGAAGGAAAAACTCATCTCAGCCTCAATTTTGGTAGCACCTGATTGGAACTTGCCATTTGAGTTGATGTGTGATGCTAGTGACTATGCGGTTGGGACGGTGTTATGCCAAAGAAAGGACAAGATTACATATGTGATTCACTATGCCAGTCAAACTCTCATCGATACACAACTTAATTATGCTGCCACGGAAAAAGAACTCCTAGCTGTGGTGTTTGCCTTTGATAAATTTCGATCCAATCTCATTGGATCAAAGGTAATTGTCTACACAGATCATGCCATACTGAAATATTTGCTTACCAAGAAGGATGCAAAACCTAGACTTATTCGGTGGGTACTTCTATTGCAAGAGTTTGATCTAGAAATTATGGACAAGAAATGTTGTGAAAATCTTGTAATTGTCTACACAGATCATGCCATAATCAACGAAGTATTTCTAGATGAGAAACTATTTAACAGTGCATCAGCCCCATGGTATGCAGATTTTGTAAACTTTCTATCCATTTATGTCATCCCACCGGAGTACACAACTCATCAGAAGAAGAAGTTCTTTAGTGAAACCAAGTATTGTTTTTGGGAGGACCATATTCTCTACAGACAAGGGCCGGATCAAATCATTCGACGCTGTATACCAGAAGAGAAGGTGAATAAGATCCTAGAGCATTGTCATTTATCTTACTATGCTGGGCACTTAGGAGCATCTAAAATTGCTGCAAAAAAATTGTAATCTGGTTTCTAGTGGTCAACCTTATTTCGGGACGTCTATGATTTTTGTTAAAAAGTGTAACCAATACCAACAAATAGAAAACATCTCACGACGAAACGAAATGTCCCTCAATAGCATATTGGAAGTTGAATTATTTGATGTATGGGCCATTGACTTCGTGGGACCATTTTTCCCGTCATTTGGGAATCAATACATTTTGGTGGCAGTCGACTATGTGTTTAAATGGGTGGAAGCAGTAGCCTTACCAACAAATGATGCTCGAATCATGGTGCAATTCTTGAAAAAGAACATTCTCACACGCTTCGGGACCCGCCGTGCCATTATTAGTGATGGTGGAAAATATTTTTGCAACCGCCAGTTTGAATCCTTATTGGCTAAGTATGATGTTCGCCATCGCATTTCAACTCCTTATCATCCTCAAAAGTGGGCAAGTAGAGATCTCCAATAGTGAGCTTACGGTAAATACTTACTGCAAGGATTGGTCTAATAAATTGGATGATGCATTATGGGCATACCGTACGGCATTCAAGACCCTATTGGCATGTCCCCTTATAGGTTGGTTTTTGGAAAAGCATGCCATTTTTTGGTTGAATTGGAACATAGAGTTTATTGGGCTGTTTGTAATTTAAACTTTGACACGAATGTGCTCGGAAGTCTCTTGCAACTCAATGAAATGGATTAATTCCGTCTGGAAGCCTATGAAAGCGCTAGAATTTATAAAGATAAAACAAAGAAGTGGCATGACCAATATATTCAAAAGAGAACATTTGAAGTGGGAGAACAAGTGCTTTTATATAATTCCCGTCTCAAACTCTTTCTAGAAAAATTGCGTTCCATGTGGTCTGGACCATTCACTAGTGAACAATGTGTTCCCTTATGGGGCTGTAGAATTGACCCAAGATGGCACTAAAATGTTTAAAATGAACGGGCAAATGTTAAAGGCTTATCGGGGAGGGGATATCTCCAATGACAAATCAACTGTCCATCTTACTAACCCAGAGTGATCGACTCGACAAAGTCAAGCTAATGACTTTAAACAAGCTCTATTTGGGAGGTAACTCAACTTTTAATCATTTTTATATATTTACTTGTTTGCTTACAACATAGTTTTACGTTCAATTTTTGTTCGTAGGTAGTTTGTTTGTTTGTTTTTATTTGTGTGATCACTTTTGCATTGGTTATCATCATCCATAGTTTAATATTTGAATCTTGAATTCCATATAGTATAGGTATAATAAAAATAAAAATAAATAAAAAAAGGGCTAAGGGCTTTCTGTCAGCCCGAGCAGACAAGAAACGTCCCAAAGGAGCATCTCTGTCCGCTCGAGCGAACCGGACTCGTGGGGTTCTAAACCCCACGAGTGTTACACATTCCATTTCTTCCCTTTTGTATTTCCAATTTCTTCATCTGCTCCTTGTTCTTGCATTTCACCTTGTCAAATCCAAATCAAGCAAAGAGGGTCATTTTCTATCCATCTAATCAACTACACTTATAACATTTTATTCTTCTTGCTTGATAGGTACAATGCTGAGAGCACAGAAACCAACACAAGTTGCAAGACCGAGCTCGGGAAAAAGAAAAGCTCCATCAAAGAAGTATTTCAAACAACCGGCCTTGTATGACGACACCAAATTTGAAACGGATGAAGCTTGGTTAGTATACAAGAGGCCGAAGCCCACAGACGGGAGCACAAGGCGCTCCCCACTCAACTAACGCAGTTCTTCGGCTATTTCAGTCTCTACCCACCGCCGTCTCTCCAATGATTGGGACGTTCAATAGACTCTAATCCTCAATTTTTATTCTTTCTTTCCTTCTTTACATGTTTATATATATATATATATATATATATATATATATATATTTGATTGAAATCATCCTTTGTGTAACAAAGTGAATATTTTGCCAGCTTATGATGATTTATGATTTATCCGAAACCAGTTTGTGAAATGTGTCTGTTCACTGCTACTATATAAGGATTTTAAATTTTTACTCTTGTGAGACTCTCAACCTCAAGCACATAACTATTTCTTTTGTTACTTATACTTGGATTTGGATTTGGATTGTGTATTACTAAATGAGGGTCTAAGTTTAAGACTTTAAGAAATTTTATTCCCAAATACTCGTTGAAAATGTCACTTAACCCACATTTGAAATTAAGTTTGGGGGTGATTGAGCTGATAATGGTGTTCGTTTAGAAAAGCAATAATTAAGTCCTTATGGAGAAATGTTGTAAGTGGTTCTGGTCAGCAAGTTGAAATTAGGCATTGACTGTTTGTTAGAATTCTAATCCCATCTTTCAGTCCTAAATAAAAGACACTACACTAAGTCAAGGCTTATCTAGTAGGAAAAGGTTGTCTGTACTGTGTGTGAAAGCTAAATTTGAGTAATCCAATCCTATGTACGAACAATATGTAGAAGACGATCTACCAAGGAAGAGGGCTACCTCAGTATTGGAGCGAAAACTACCTACCTAAAAAAATGCAGTAGCAAGACACATCATGAAAGTATTGCAAGCCTGGCTTTGTCTTGGACGTGAATTCAGGGATTTAGATGCATAGTTAGTTTGACTCGCCTAGTGAATTCTTGACAACCAGAACACTTGACATTATAGAAAATTATTGCCTATCTAAACTTAATTTTTTTCAGTTAGATCCTTTCAGCTTGAGAGTGAAAAGTTAAAAATGTGAGTTTAACCTTAGTTGAAAACCCTCGGGCAGAAATGATAGACTCTTGAATGTGGTGAAATATTCACGAGAGGAGAAAGGATAACTGATCATCGAAGGTTGGGGGGAAAGACATAAACACTCATTTGTTTACATAACCTTGTTTGAGTTAAAGCAATGATTGGAAATAGCTATCCACACACACACACGAGTCATGCATTGGATAAAATTTTAAAATCTTTTAAGTAGCAATGTCAAGACACATTTCGCAATTTTAACCCAGAAATATTATCCTGAAATGAATGGCAAATTTTTCATCGACTTACACAATCACTATAATCATGTGTATTAAAGTCTCAATATTATTTCTTTTTGCTCGGGACTAGCAAAAGTATAAGTTTGGGGGTTTGATAAGGGTATTCTATACATGTATTTGACCTCTTTTGATTTAACCTTTAACTATATGTCTCGATTCAAATGAAGTATTTATTGCACTAATTCAATCAATATTCGTATATTTAGGGATGACGCAGATCATTAGTGACAAGAAGATGAAATGAAGCTAAAATCACTGATTGAGTTAAATCAAAAGAAATTAAATATGTGTATAAAATACCTTTATTAGTTATCAACCGAGATTGTAAAAAAATCTCACATCCCCCACTCATATAAGCAAGTCTTAATCATTTTGTCAATAGTTTCACCCTAATGCTTCGAAAAAACACAAAAACTTAAAATACGCTTATGAAACATCTAATTAGAATCAATGTAGTGTGATGTAAGAGACATATAATTAATATTCTGATTGAAAGTCCAAATATCAGTGGTGAGGAAAACTCTTTGACGGTGAGAGAGAAAATCTTTCAATTTCAATTTTTTTCATCCAATACAACTAATAAATGTCTCTTACAAAAATCCTATGGGACGGAGGCTCAAATTGAGGACATGTAAACGTACAAAATAGTCTAAAGCCACGAGCTTCCACGAACCTAAAATGTAGTTTGTCAAGTATTACCATCTTAGCACATGCAACCCTACACTTTGCCATACTACAACGAATATTTATAAGATTACTCCCACTGCCCTTCTTTTGGTTTTCAAAAGATAGTATTTTCTACTTTTTATTTTGCAATCTAACAGGATATTTATTATAATCATTTGTCAAATGGTTACTCAGAGTACTTGTCCCACACTTTTTGGTGTCACAAGCATAATCCACTCCACAATAGTTACACTTACACATAACATTTGAATCATTCCTTAAGCCCATTAGTGTGAAGTGATCGCACACATATTAGTTATTCTAATTGATTTTCTCTTCTCTAATGTTGATGGTGGACATGGATCTGAGTACAAATTTGTGTCATTTTATGGGGCTATATTGTCACTCTCTTCAAACATATACATATCTACCAACATATTCCACAAAATATTGATCAATCAATGTGTGATAAAAGAAATTTAAAATATAACTATACATCAATACAAGTATTATGCACTATAAGAAAGGCTTGGCTAGTCCCAAAATAACGAGCCCGGTCACAGTTCCAACTCATTAATTTTTTTTTTCTTTTTTTACCAATGCAATATTTTTTTTGGAATTTAAAAAAATATATATACAGGGACTAAAACGGTCAATTTTTTTGTGATTGTTTTAGGTCCCTTCACTTTAAAAAAATGTCATTGTGGCCTATGAGCCACATGCCGGCCTGTAGTCCAAGCTCGTGGCCAGCTCGGTCTCATCCGATGAGCCCGTGCCCATAGACGGTTCAGCCCAATTGTCATCCCTACATTAATGTACATTTATACACCAGCAAATCTGTCAACCATACCAACAATCTCCAACCCAAACAACCATGTGACAATGAGAATTACATATATAGCCAGCAAAACAATCAGGCAATTGAGAAACAAGATATTCACCAACACTAAAAATTAGATATTTACATTAAATTTCATACACCAGCCACATATAACATGTGCAACAATATATACAACATCAGTCATAAAAAAAGCAGTGACATTTATGGAACATCAGTCATCTAAAAAGTGAAGCAAAAAAGCTGTACCAGTGACATTTGAGGAACAATTGAAGCAAAATTTTGTAGCAGTGACATTTCTGGAACACCAGTTATTAAAAAAGCCCAACCCATGCATTCTATTCAAAATCCAACAATTATATATCTTTGGAACATCAGTCGCCTGCCTTGGTTACGGTGCTTTACGCATTCTTTTGTAATGTCCCTCCCTGCTGCACCTTGTACACTTCATTATCATACCGATTATTCTAGATTTTCTCGATGAAGACTAATGTTCTGACTTCTTTTATCTTGCTTTCTTTGGACAGCTAGGCATCTTCTTGATTAGTGGCGGGGTCAACGGAGGGTTCGACCATAATTTGAGGCTGTTATAGCATAGACGTCCTCAGATAGGCCTCCTTCTTGTAGCGTCACTAACATATAACATTATGTTGTTTGACATACCCATTGAATTGAGACTAGAGAGCACATGCCCACATGGCAATTCAGACAATTGCTAACTCCTACAAGAACAAGTCCTCATCACTAGATCCACTGCATTGATTTGATCTGACCAGGATGAATGTGCCTGACTTTGAACATTTGTCGCCTGAGTACATTGCTTAAAGATTCATAAGTTTAACATGTGAAAAAAATCATATACTAAATCTCATGTGATGTGTGTAGAGATATCACATGGAGACAAATGTATTCAAAAGAGATAAAGAGGCACTGAACATACCAAAGTGCCTTTCTATGTTGAATATTCAGGTCTCAACTTCTCTAGTCCATTTCTCAACCTCTTCTTTCTTACTGACCATTCGAGACATTAGATTGAATCTTATTTATTCCAACATACTTAAGATGAGCTTCTCCTTTGTATTTAAAAATCAAACTGTTGAATGCCTCACATAGGTTATTTAGTAGCATATCGCACTTGCTGAACTCTGTGAAGTATTATCCAAACCATTGTATTATACTATAAGATAACTTCAAAACAAAATCTTATTCCTACGTATAACTTAAATTCAAAATTGAATTATAATTTACAATTGTTATTTTTCACTATCCTAAACGGGTGTTTATTGCACATAAAAGATTCTTTCATGTAAATTAACTTAAGAGTTAGTATTCACAAACGAATCAAATCATTAATGAATATAATTAATGGAATCGTTCAACATCTAATTGGAGACTAGAAGACAAATTATTTGACTTATTCGCTTAGTTGAAGCTGCCCATACTTTACAAGCATTGGAGCAATCAAAAGTTGGCCAAGGACCAAAAGACAACCACATTCTAATGCTTCCCCTATTCCCCCACATCTACTGCCAACATTACATTACATTACTCTTAATTTTTAAAATTGGTCTCACACCAAACTGTCCCTACAATAAATAAAAAATTCTCCCACCCCACGTACTGAACACAATTGCATTATACCCCCACTACAATGTTCCCACATTGCATAAAGAATTATTTATCTCTTGGGGTGAGATGAATACACATGTATAGCCAACTAAAAGTAGTGATACAATCAAGATTCAACAAAAATGCATACAAATCAACAAAAGCAGCAGTTATATGTCTCCAATCATACCAAATGCAAAAAAAAAAAAAAAAAAAAAAAAAAACCGAAGGACATTGGCAAAAACAATAATTCTTGGACAAACTTACCATAAACAGGTGGAGGGTTGTTTCCTCATAGGTGTGTACCCATTTTTCCACCAATTAACATACACAAAATTTTTGAGGCATTAAAAACCACGGATGTTTGATGTTTCTAATGATTTGAAAGATGAACGCTTCTATAACACCCCAAAAATTTAAAAATTATTTGAGATAAGTAAAATTCTTAGCGAGTGTTTGAGGATTCATGTCCGTCCAAAGTCCAAACGAGGTCTATTAATAATAAACGACACAAATCCACTAGAGAAATATCCTACGATTTTTAAATTAATTATAATTATTTTATAAATGAAAAAATTTGTAAGATATTTTCAAAAGATGGTAAATTGTACTATATCAAAGAATTATCAAATTTCAAATAGATAAGTTCCTTAATGTGCATACAAGAAAATAGAAAGACATCCAAAATCCTCCGTTCCCTCTCCTCCCCAAAACAAAAAATCGGCCACTCTTCCTTAACCCAAAATTGCCCCCACCCCATACCATTTTTCGTAGAAAAGAAAAGAACAAGAGAATTTTTAGAGTGTTTTTTTCAAAGCTTTTCATCTTTTTTTACTATTATGCAAAGTTGATTTTTAAATCCCGTTTGTATGTTGATATTATGTATAAATTTGTATGCTTGAGAATATGGGTTTTGAACATCCGATTTTAAAAGTAAAATCCATGTGATTTTACAAGAAATAAAGAAGTGGTTCAATCTTCATAGTTAACCACAAGAAAGAAAGAACTATGATTTTATTCTTTCAGGATTAAACCTATGAGAGAGAATGATGTGATTTCGGCTCTTGAGCTCACCAAAAAAATGAGAATATTGTATAGATTTATGCATGATTTTCAATATGTGAATTGGGATTTGTATTTTATTATATTGATATTTATATTGAGTTTTGTCAAACTCGTCATTTTTCTCTTTATAGATTGATTGTAGGGTTGGATGGAGACTCAGTGACGAAAAGAATAAGCCATGGGAAGAGATTTTGCTAAGAGGATAAATAAATGGCAGATTTATCTGATGTTATAAGTTCTAAAAATTTATGTTATGAGAGGATTTTGTTATGAATGTAATTTGTTAATTGTCATAAACTTATTTGGGACTTTATGTGATGAATTTCTAATTTTTAGAGTATTGGAAATTGAATAAATTGTTAAAAGATGATCTTCTGTCCAAAAATTCCAGCAAGCACGTCCAGTTTCAAATGGACATCTAAAATTTTATACTTTAGGTTTCAGAATTAAATTTGATAGAGTTTATGACATGTCAATTTTGGTCTTTTGAGATTTGGAATAACCTCTTTTGGATGTCTGTAGATCGAGATATATAATTTTTGGTGATGATGGACACTTCTGTCAGAAAATCTGATTTGTCTGTCTTACGAGTTAATTTGGAGACTTATTTGATTTAGTTAAATGCTGAATTTTTAATATGTTTTAGTATGATAAGTTATAATTAATTCTACAAATTTTAATAATTTTATGAGATTGTTTACTATGTCAAATAGGCTTAATAGAACAGTATTGTGTTGCTACCACAAAATCTTTTTGCTCTTCACTTTGCTTGTTGATATAAAAATCTTATAGTATTTAAAAAATAACCAAATATTTATAGTCATAGAAGGATGACTTGTGAGTGTTTGGTTAAATTTTCAGAATGTTTCATGCCCATTTGAGTCTTTTTACTAATTGGGAATGTAAATGGAGCAAGTTATCTTTTAATGAACAAAGTTAGAAATCTTTAATCAAATCAAAGCACTTTAAACCTTTTAACCAATAAGTTTGTATTTGGCACATTAAACAATTTGGAGTTAAATGCAAATAATGACATCTAAGTTCTGCCTTATTAGAGCACATTTGGTCAAAAAGAGAAAAAACAAAAAAGACGCGCCGGAGTCTCATAGATATTTTGGAGCGTGACAACTTCAAAATCACATTTGACAAATTGTAAACATGTGAACCATAAAATGAATATAACAGAGCAAGGTCTTTTCTTATCCACAACTATTACCATCTACAGTTCGTCACATTCGGGTTAATTCAAATTTTCACAATAAGACAACGGATGTTTTCTCTTTTTATTTTCACGGTTTTTTGAGTTTTTTTTCTTTAAAAATCAGAGTTGCAGAACAGCCAACTGAAAAAGCAACGTCACCAACAAAAGGGAAAAAAAAGTGTCTTGACTAATTTTCTTTCTGCAGTAAAAATAAATTAAATGAGAGTTCAATCCACTCGTCTAACTAACAGAAAATTTGGACAAAATCCGTCTATAGGGACCATTTCGTATCCAATGGCATAGATAATGGACCTTATAGCCAAAAATAAAAGGTTAATAACCAAAAACAGAGCATACACTGGGGACCATTTGTGCCAAAATCCAATTAGCAATAAAGGAATATTGTAATATTAGGTCCCGATGTATAGTGTTTGTAGCAACATGGTTAGGGGTGGGCATTTAAACCGCCAAACCGCTCAAACCGACCGAACCGAACCGAATTGGGTTGGTTTGGTTCGGTTTTCAAACTCTGACGGTTTGGTTCGGTTTACAAATTTAAAAAATGTAGTCGGTTTGGTTCGGTTTCGGTTTGAGGAAAAAAAACCGAACCAAACCGATTTAAACCGAACCGATAAAAGTCATAAAACAAACCCTTGATTCCCTGAAATGAGAAATTGAGAATTATACATTTATACCCAATTGGCCCAAACCCAACCCAACAAACTGGCCCAATCCATTTCACCGTTCATCCCAATTCCTAGATTCCCAGTCGGCCAGTCCAATTGTCCACGAATTCATTTCCTCCTCCAATTCTCCTGAACCCTAACATTATCGCCGAAATCACCTCTTTTTCTCCATTCCATCTTCAAATCATTGTCGTTTTCTTCTCAATTTTGGACTGTTCATTATCGATTTCATCATCTCCTTCTCCTTCTCAGTTCTCAACAACCGCGAACTGCGATCGCTGAGTCGCGAAGTGCTCGCTGAGTCGCGAAGTGCTCGCTGAGTCGCGACTGGTTGCTAGCTGCTGAGTGCTGGCTGCTGCGTCAGTCTGAGTCACTTTCTTAAGGTGATTAACAGACGCCGGCCGCTGTTTCTTGTCTAAGGTCCAAGCCCCAATTCGAAAACATAGGGTTCCAAATTATCGGACAAATCAGGTAATAGGTTATCTTTTATGCTCTTTTGTATATAACTCATTCTTTTGTGCAAAATAAAAGCTGATAAAATATAATTATTGACTACAGTGGCATTATCTCCATAATATCTCTATCCTAAGCTCGTTGCTGGCTTGCTGCTACAATTTATCAATTTGAAGGTATGAATTTTCATTTTGTCAAGAAGTATTTATCCAATTTTTATTTTGTGCCTGCTGAAATTGTTTGTTTATCTAATCTGAAATTGGTATTGTGTATTGGTAGATACAAATATGGAGGTAGATCAAGATACTCAAACTACCGGTGCAACCCCATCCACAAATTTGCAATCTGATAATGTTTCTCTTCCTCCAATTCCTCCTTCATGTTTAGGTAAGAGAAAACCGGCTAGGAAATCTTCGGATGTTTGGAATCACTTCACAATAATAGAAAATTCAAATGTGACAGATCGTAGGTGTAGTTGTAACTATTGTGGGAAAGATTATGCATGTGATGGTAAGAAAAATGGGACAAGCACGTTGAGGAACCATTTAGTAAATCAATGTAAGATGTATCCCGGTAGATTAGAAGACAAAAGGCAAAAAACATTGAGATTTGACGATGAAAATGAGGGTGGTGGGAGCAATCTTCTAGCGGTTGGCTTTAGTAAAGAAGCATGTAGGCTTTCTTGTGCTAAGATGATAATATTGGATGAACTACCTTTCAGTTTTGTTGAAGCTCGGGGATTTAGACAATTTTGTAGTACACTATGTCCGAAATTTGACCCCCCATCTCGTAGAACTGTTGTTAGAGATATTTATCAATTATATTTGGATGAGAAGTTGAAATTGAAAAAGATCTTTAGTGTCGAACGTCAACGAGTCTCTCTTACGACTGATACTTGGACTTCCATTCAAAATATCAATTATATGTCTCTTACAGCTCATTATGTTGACTCTAATTGGATGCTTCAAAAACGAATTTTGAGTTTTTGTGTGATTCCTAACCATAAGGGAGAAACTATTGGGAAAGTGATTGAGAATTGCTTACATGAATGGGGTATTGAAAGAGTGTTCACAATTACTGTTGACAATGCAAGTGCAAATGAGACTGCTATAAATTATCTTAAAAGGAAGATGCTTGGATGGGGAAATGATGGGTGTATTTTGGATGGCAAATATATGCACATGAGATGTTGTGCACATATTGTTAATTTGATTGTATGTGAGGGATTGAGAGAAGCACATGACTCGATTGTTAGTATTCGCAATGCTGTGAAATATGTTAAATCTTCTCCGGCTAGGTATCAAAAATTGAAAGAGTGTGCGAACAAAGAAAAAATTGAGTGCAAATCTATTGTGTTTTTAGATGTTCCAACTAGGTGGAATTCCACTTATTTGATGTTGGAAGCTGCATTGAAATTCCAAAGAGCCTTTGATAGGTTAGAGGATGAGGATGGTCACTACCTAGGTTATTTTCGCGAGGATGATGGTGGTAAAAAAAAGGGTGGACCTCCTTCAAATTTTGATTGGGAAAATGCTAAAATTTTTGTCAAGTTCCTTAAAGGGTTTTTTAATATAACTTTGAAGTTTAGTACATCATTGCATGTTAGCTCTACTGTTTATCTTCATGAAGTATGTTCACTTTTATCTGAATTGGAAGCATGGAGTTTGAGTTCTGATCCACTTTTGGGTGAAATGGCTACTAACATGAAGAGAAAATTTGACAAGTATTGGGGAAAAATGGAAAATGTTAACCAGATGTTGTTGATTGCTACTGTACTTGATCCAAGATACAAAATGGATTATGTTGACTACTGTTTTAGTGATATTTATCGAGATGAGACACTTGCTAGTGACATGTCCAACATTTTGAAAGAAAATTTGATGTCTGTTTACGATTGGTATGTGAAAAATGAAATGGATTCTAAAAGCAATCAAGTATCGAGTGATGTGGATTCTACCAGTGGGTTTTCTTGTGTACAAGATGATTCTAATTCAAGTGTACAAGATGATAGAATCTCTAAGTTTAAAAAAAAAAAAGCAGCAAAAGAGTGTGTTGAAATAAAAAATGATGTGGAAAGATACCTATTGGATGCTTGTGAGGATATAGATGATAAAAATTTGGATGTTCTTAATTGGTGGAGGGTTCATAGAAGTAAATATAGTACTTTATCCAAACTTGCAAGAGATGTTTTGGGAATGCAAGTGTCTACTGTGGCTTCAGAGAGCGCTTTTAGCACTGGTGGTAGAATTCTTGATCCCTTTCGTAGTTCCTTGAGCTCTAGGATGGTGGAGGTGTTGGTGTCCACTCAGAATTGGCTCAAAGCTTCTCCTAATATCGATAGATTCTTCATGGAGGATGTGGAGTTCTATAACAAATTGGATGAAGGTATTATAGCTATTTTATGCCGTTGATATTTATATGTTTTTCTGTTTAATTTATTATTAATTCAATCTTCATTTTTTGTAGAGCTTGACGAATCAGTGAAAAGTAACGAAGGGGCTACATGATTGTGCATTTTTTCAAGTTTGTTGAGGTACATGTATAATTTATATGTTAATGTCTTGTAAACTTAACTCATTTATTCAATGTACCGATCTATTATTTATTGTTTTGTCTAATTATTTCTCTTATTTGTTGTAGAAATGATGAAAGCTGGTGACAATTGGATACTCCCATTTGGATCTGTTCAATGTTTGAATTTGATCCTTGTTTTTGATTAATTTGAGTGACTGTAATATTTTAAATTTCCTATTTATTTAGTTTGGAATTTTGGATGACTGTAATATTTGACTATTTGTGATTGTTGGATGACTGTAATATTTGTGATTGTTGGATGACTGTAATATTTGTGATTGTTGGATCATATTATATTATGGACTTGTTACCGCTTGCTAGGTTTTGATTCGAATATATAGGATTATATTTCGAAATGGGAATTATTTTTATAAATAACATGTCAAAATATAAGTTGTAAATAATAGGTTATTTTATAAATGTGAGTTATATTTAATTGTTTTGTAAATTTTGTTAATAACAGGTTATATGTTATAAGGAAAATTTGAAACAAGACTTAGAAAACTATTTTTTTTTTTTTTATACAAGCCCAAAACGTTAGGCCCAAAACGTTAGGCCCAAACCGTTCAAACCGAACCAAACCGAACCGACATTGGTCGGTTCGGTTTGGTTCGGTTTCATCAATAACGGCGGTTTGGTTCGGTTTGGGTTACTGGCCAAACCGATTTGGTCGGTTTGGTTTCGGTTTGGGTTCAAAACCGAACCAAACCAACCCACGCCCACCCCTAAACATGGTCTTTAGTCATTGAGGTAAAACATTTTGGTCAACCTATCAATTTATCTAAATTTGTGATCATTGTAGACAGTTTCCATCCAGTTAATAGCTAAATGGCAAGTGCACGACGTATGAAGCACTGTTGTGAGGATACAATAAGTAAAATATAAATCATTTCAATAAGAAATAAATAAAAGAACAATTCGAGAGAAAATAGGGGGAAAAAAAAAAAGATGACACAAAGAAAAATGGACATTTTCTAAATACTCCAAATAGTGGTTATATAACACTCATAGTGGGCACCAATTCTATACACATGACATCACCAAATTGGTAATTTTTTTAAAAGTTCACAAAGCTGTCAACTTTTTAAAAAGTGACCAATGTGACGATACTACGTGGACAGTGGACACCATAATTAATATCTACTGTAGGTGCTATATCACCCCTCATACTCCAAATACGTCCGTGATTACAGAAAAAGAAGATAAAGAGTAAGAAGAACACATAGTGGCGGGGTGGCAATTGAAATACTTTTTCCTTTTTTTTTCTTCTCTCTTTTTAATGATTTATTATTAAAATTAAGGATAAATTTTCCTTTTCAATTGAAAAATGTAATTTTAAGAAAACAATTGTCCGAGAATGCTATACTTTAAATGTTGAGCACTAAGAATATGAGATTTAAAAATTTTTTGTATTTGTATTTGAATTTATATCACTGTTTTAAAAGTTTGTATAAATTTCATCTAGACAGATTCAACGTCTAACCACGTCTCACACTTTGCTCTCGCTTTGTCATTATCTCGATCTCACTTTTTACAATATTGATTTATATAGAGTTGGAATTTAAATAATAAAAAGTAGTGTTAAAAGTGTAGTACGAAAATAAAAATATTGGGAGTTGTGTTATATTAAATATAAGAAAATTAAATTACTGAAAGTAAGAAATAACAACACAATCACTATGTAGCTACTATGCAAATACAGATAAAAAATAGTGGCAAGCTATATGGCATTGGGGATAAATATTAAAAATTATGGTCAATAAGAACAACTCCAATGTATTCTGTCTATTATTTTTTAGACATAATATATAAGCATAGATAGATAGAATTATAAAAAAAAAAAATCATTTCCAATGCATGCTGACGAAGACTTTGTCTAGCTGATATAACACACTAAAAAATAGACTCCGTGTAGAAATTTATCTAAATTTAAACGGACTTCTAGACAGAATGACCCATCAAATTTAGCGTTTTATTACAATAAAATAAGTCAGACAAGAAAAATTAAAATTAAAAACCCGTCAATTTATAAAAAATTAATGTCATATAAACAGTAATATTAATTTTAGACGGAATTCATTGGAGATGAATTTTTAATTTGAACGTCTATTCAATAGATGTAGTACCACATGAACTGGAATTCCGTATATTTTACTTGTTACATAGATTTCAATAGACGAAATGTATTGAAGATGTTCTAAAATTGCATTACACATATTTTACTTGTTACATAAATTTCAATAGATGAAATGTATTGAAGATGCTCTAAAATTGCATCACGTAGATTTTTTGGCCGAGTCTCAATTATGGGACACATTTATTATTAAGAAATTACAAATATATCTTTATTTTTTTTAAATGGATATTGTGTACCCTGCTCCAAACCCTTTAAATAGACGGTCCCATTTCATTTATAAATCATAAAGTCTCTTAAATTTGTGGGATAAGCTAGCAGTTGACAAATAATAAGTTAGTAGCTGACAAAAAATATACCTACTGTTAAAGATAGTAAAATTATAAGCTTTTCTACATACGATTTTAATTACTTATAAATAAGTAAAAATAGTAAATCACTACATAAGACACGAGACACGAAATACGAGCTTAAGGTGCAAACATGTGAAATTCTACCAGAATTCTCCTTAAGTCAGTTTTAAACCTACAAACTAGCAAAAATAGCAAAATATAGTAAACGCATTTGAAGCCATCAATACGTGCCGATTTAAAATAATAAAAAATATTGTGGGAAGTCGTCATTCGAAATAACCTCGTATCGAGATATTTTGTGTTAAAACTTAACTAATAAAATATAATATTTTATAAATACATGACATATAGAAATAGAGACGTTAACTTGTTGACGAGTTCATAACTCAAAGATTGTCACCAAATGTAGTTTTATCTAAGAACTCGTGCCAACTCTTTAATAAATAAGGTTACCTAAAACATTGTAAATCGTGGAATGAACAAATATATGTCCACTTAGCAAAATATGATTTACATGTGAGTATTGCACGTTCAAGTGTACGGATCACATTCAGTTCTAGATTGTATCCCAAGCACTCAATAACAAAAAATGGTTAACAAGAATCAAGATATCACAAGCGTTCCGTATGACAAAAGTAATTGGCGATAAAAAGTCAACGTCGATGACAATTCACAAGTCAATAGTTGATCTTTAATAAAATTTCATAACTGATACAAGTACACTATCATCGTTCTCTCACCCGTCTTGGAATCATAGATGACCCCTTATATAGTGCAGATAACAAGAGGGGTGTACGATGGAGCAAGACGTAGTCTTTATGCAAGTGAGATTACTTTTTATAACAAGCATCAATACTTTTCTTTGAAATATGTAGTGAATAGCAACATATAAAAATCTCACATAAATACTTGGTGAAAGAAAACAAGTGATGAAAATCAAAATTAAAGCATTAAATAGATAATATACTTCTCTTCCAGTAAAATAAGAGTCAAGATCATGTGCACATTTTTAATTGGTGAGACAACTTAGGGGGACGTACATTTGAGACAGCAGATCTTGACTCATAAAATAGGATATTTATTTCATTGTCCAAATGATAACGACAAACAAATACAAGCCATAAATTTAAAAACAAAAACAAAATGGAAATCTTGAAAATAATAATAATAATAATTTCAAGAGCCGTTCAGCTTATGCGACGGCACACGGTGATTCCATCACCTACCGGAAGCATGCAAATCTCAATCCTTGGATCAACTGCGAGGGCCTTGTTGAGCTCCAAAACAAAGTCCCGGTAATACCTGACGTACTTTCTCATCGGTGCATCTGGTGGTGCCACAACAGACCCGTTCCACAGGGTGTTGTCGTAGCCAATCACTCCACCAACTTTCACCAGCTCAATCAACCTCTTATGGTAGTTGAGGTAGTTGTCCTTGTCGGCATCCACGAATATAAAGTCATATGTTCCATGAAACTTGCCCTAGATAGACAAATCTGAAGTGTGAGTTGTAGATAAAAAGTGGAAAAAAGATGTGGGTCCTACAAAATGTATGAATAAAAATGATGTTTCATTAATTTATAAGTACTTATAAGTACTACAAACATGACGAGAATTGGTAAGACTCACATCTTCAATCATTTGATCAAGAACAGGCAGGGCAGGGCCTTCTCTAAAGTCAATTTTATGAGCAACACCAGCCTTTTTTATTATAGGCAAACCCAATTCATAGTTCTCCTTGTTAATGTCCATTGCCAATATCTGCATTAACAGTTAAAACAATACAATCACTTATGGTCCGATGGCGGATCTAGACGGAGTCTAAAATTTTTTTAGATCAAACTAATGTATGAAAAAGATAATATTTTCAAATAAAATCTTTTTTCCAAAAAAAAATGAAAAATTGGGCCAAGGGAACTCCAAGTATTTTATTTTTTGTTAATTTTCCTGGTCGGAATGGATAGAGTAAAACTTATACCTTTCCATCGTCTGGAATTGCAAGGGCTGTGGCAAGGAGAGAGTATCCTGTGTAAACTCCAATTTCCATGGTATTTTTGGCATTGATCAACTTGAGGAGCATATTCAAGAATTGCCCTTCATCAGCAGAGGTTGTCATTATATTCCTATTTATAACAACGTTAAACCCAGAATTAATTCAACACCATTATCAGAATCTAAAGACAGATTAATGAAAATTCATCTAATTAATTATGTTAATCCAAAATTTCATTTGAAACTCAACTCACCATGGATGATTAGCTGTCAATTCTCTTAATTCTTTCATGGCCTCTGGCTCTCTTGGGTACACACTAGTTTCAAGAATATACTGCACCAAAAACATTCCAGTTCCAAACCAGATGATAAGTCTCTGTACTCAAGTATAAAAAACTCAAACGAGCAATTTAAACGTATAAGGCTCAAACAAGCCAGCATCTCGTGAAAACATGTTTTCTCCTCCCTTTTCCTAACATCATGTACACATAAATCATGTGGGAAATGCACAAAGGACCCGTTTAACATGAATGTTAGACACGACTGGACTGTACAATATTCTTTTTTTTTAGTAATACTGTCGAATGTTGGTATACCTGGTAAAGAGCATCACTTTGCAAAAGACTCTTGTGCCCAACCTCCTGGTGCCTTCCGGCCTGATTTTCCTTTGATTCTCCACTTTCTGCCATTTTTGAAATTTTCTAGACTGATTTCTTAAAATTTCCGCTTGTCCTGAGACAGGAGATGTAATGAGGATGAATATAATGAAAATTCCTCAGTGGTAGTTGGAGAGTTGGACCCCGGTTGGGGTTGGTGAAGACGTGAAGTGGACCCACACTGTGGATCCCACTTTTCAAAAAGTAGTTGATGAGTAGAAATTTTGAATTATTAAATCGTACGGCTAAGAGTATCTCTGGTGCGTGAGAAACCCACCTGGCAATAAGAATTTGGTAAAGTTTGACTGTTTGGTGAAACTGAAAAGTTGAACAAATAATAAAATGGGAAATTGGCGCAAATTGTCCCTCACGTATGACATTAGTACGAAAATAGTCTCTAATTTTTCATTTTAGGTGGAGTAATCCCTAACCTATCCATTTAGGTGCGTAATTGATCTTTTTTTACGAATTCCGTTTAAAACCTATCCATTTAAGTACCTAAATAGTCCCTCTCATTTATTATGTCTTTATTGGTTGGGGTAAAATTGTCAAGTTACATTTCTTTTCTTTCTTTCAATTGGCGCAAAAGGTCTCTAATCTTTACTTTTAGTATGGAAATGATCCATAACCTTTATTTTTTAGCGCAACAGTCCCAAACATATATGTTTTGGTGCGCAATTGGTCATTATTTGATGAAAAAGACAAAAATACCCTTAATTTTAATTAAAGAATTTTACAATTAGATTTTTAACCTTTGCAAAAAAATGAAAATGAGTCCGATACTTTAATTTTTTTAATAAAAAATTAAAAGAAACTAACAAATTGATAATATACTAAATTATTTTATATATTTTATGAACTATTATAAAATAGGGTAATTTGCACTTTTGGTCTCCAATCTTTCTAATTTTTAACTAATTTATCCATAAACTTTTCTTTTTTCTTTTTTTTTTTTTTTTTTGGTATTAGCCATCCCCCAACCTTTACATTTTATTGCAAATCACGTCCTTTTGACATATTTTGACAAATTTGCCATTATCTTTAAATAAACAAAAGTACAAAAAAGCTAAACACAAAAAAATAAAATAAAAGCAAATTGCAAATAAAATCCTACAACTTTTAAAAAGTATAAAATAACTTCATCTTCCCAAAAAAAATTCCACCCCACCTCACCCCATCCCATCCTACCCTACACCATCTATCTCTCTCTCTCTCTCTCTCTCTCTCTCTCTCTCCGCTCGGCGTGACGTCAAATTACTTTATAGGAATATTGAGATGTCCTAAATTAATTGGAGGCATTGACAACTCTAGATTCCTCTAACCATGGAGGCCAACCTCCAGATTCTTCTGATTAAAGTACTGGTCGGTAACATAAAGATCATCTAACAACTCCATCTCCATAGACTCAGCAGACTGATACAAGAGCATCAAGATCCTCATCGGGATGCTGATATTTTAACACCGTGGCCCCTTTGAAAAGCTCACTCATCCTTCCCATGAGATCCTCATAGCTGCTATCTCACGAGACACTCACAATATACGTATTGCCGCCTACATATCTGAGTTTTCCATCTTGAGGACGTGGTAATATACTACTAGAAAAGCTACATAAGAATTTAACATGTGGGTTTTCGTCGTTAGAGCTCGAGGCTAATCTTGGAGTCTCTGCGGGGCTACCCATTAAGTCCAGAGTTTGCTGTTGATCCTGGAGTCAGTCCATGGTGCTGGAGAGGATAAATTCTAGGGGTTTGGGAGTCGGAGAAATGGAGAACCATGGAAACAGAGGATTCGTCGAAATTTGACGTTACGTCGGGCAAAGAGAGAGAGAGAGAAGAGTGGGGTGGGGTGAACTTATTTTGTAGGAACCATGGAAACAGAGGATTCGTCGAAATTTGACGTCACGTCGGGCAGAGAGAGAGAGAGAGAAGAGTTAGGTTGGGTTGGGAAGATGAACTTATTTTGTATTTTTTAAAAGTTGTAGGACTTTATTTGCAATTTTTTTTATATAGTTTTTTTGTATTTTTTTTATTAAAAAAGAAGGGCAAATTCGTCAAAATATGTCAAAATGATGTGATCTGCAACAAAATGTAAAGATTGGGGATGGTCAATGCAAAAAAAAAAAGTTTGGAGTAGATTAATTACAAATTGAAAATATTGGAGACCAAAAGTGCAAATTATCCTATAAAATAACTAAAATTTAAGGTCATAATTATTAACAAATGTGCTAATTAAAATTAATTTATTGTTATTAAATAATCATATTATTTAAAATTCAAACTTTAATTTTATCGTTACAACATAAAAAGAAAAATAACTTTGCCACAAACTTGATATTCAAATATTTTTATTTAATTGAGTTATTCGTTTATTAACTACAAATATTATAGCTCAAATTGTGTTCTTCATATTTTAATTTATAGTTCAAAAATAAAGAACACATAATGCGTAAATTAATTTTTTTTAGTATTTTTTTGTTAATAAAACATAATAAGATTGGTTCAATGTCATAAAATTATATACGCTATTTTATTATTTATTTAACTTATTTTTTATTCAAGTTTTTTCAGATCACATAGCAATTTACGTATACCTAAAGTGCAATAATTTTATATTTTTCTTTTATGAAAAATTTAATTGACACGACTATTGTGATATATTTAATATGATAAATTATATATTTAAGATGCTAAATTAAATATTATTTAATAAATGTATTGAACTTATTTGCATATTTAAAAAAGTTAGAAATTCCATTGCAAATTTTTTCAATTAAAACTAAGGATATTTTTGTCTTTTTTATTAAATAAGAATCAATTGCGCACCAAAACATATAAGTTAGAGACTATTGCACCAAAAAAACAAAGTTAAGGACCATTTACATATTAATGGTAAATATTAGGGACCATTTGAGCCAATTAAAAAAAGAAAAGAAATGTAACTTGATAATTTTACCCTATCAATAAAAACAAAAAAAACAAAAAAAAAATGAGAAGAACTATTTGCGCACCTAAATGGATAGGTTAGGGATTATTCTATCAAAAATAAAAAGTTAAGGATCATTTGCACACTAATGTCATACATTAGGGACCATTTACGCAAATTTCCCTTATAAAATTGAGTCAAATAAGATGTGAATAAATAGTTAGTAGCCATAAATAACACTTTAGTCCCTATAAAATTGCATTTAACTCATCATTAAACTTTAGTCCCTATAAAATTGCATTTAACTCATCAATAAACCCCTATAAAATTGCATTTAACTCATCATTAAACGTGCTTAGCTGAAAATTTTTTTATTACACAACATTTTTTATTTTTTGTACTATATTTTAATTATATTTAACAACTTTAATCTTTTAAAATTATAGCACTCATGTCTCTAACTTTTTTTTATCATATTTTTATCTTTAACTTTTCATTAATTAGCATATCTTGTGTTTGATAACGGTTTCCGTAAAAAAATATTTGTTGAGAATTTGTAAAAAGACTTATTTGTCTGTCATAATTTTTAAAAAAACAATAGATACAAGAGTATGATAAAATATTTTTTCCTTATTTCAAAGCACGTAAATAAAATATCTCGACAAAAATCATAATCAATGATGAAATGTGCTAATTAATGAAAGTTGAATATAAGAATGATAACAAAAAGTTAAAGCATAATTGCAGTAATGAACAAAATTTGAGGATCTTAAGTACAATTAAAATGTGGTGCACTTATAGCAAACTATAGTGTGAATATAACCACCCTTAATTTAATACTCAACATGTTCTATAAAGATGGATTTACTTCTATTTTCATGCAAATTAAGAAAATTTAATTACTCTCTATATCCCATAAAGATAGGCTTAAAGTTCGTATGGCAAAGCTATTGGGGTAATTATATTCCCACAACAATTTTTATTTTTTGTACCACATTTTAATTACATTTAACATCCTTAATCTATGAACATTATAGCACTCATGTCCCCAACTTTTTTATCATATATTTATCCTCAACTTTTCATTAATTACACATCTTATGTTTGATAACGATTTTCGTCTAAAACAGTTGTTCGAAATTTGTAAAAAGATTTATTTGTCTGTCATATTTATATATAAAAAAATCAATAGATACAAAAGTACTATAAAATATTTTTCCTCATTTCAAGGCACGTAACCAAAATATCTCGATAGAAACCATCATTAATGATGAAATGTGCTAATTAATGAAAGTTGAAGATAAGAATTTGATGACAAAAAGTTAAGAACATAATTGCAACAATGAATAAAAGCTAAGGATCTTAAGTACAATTAAAATGTGGTGCGCTTATAACAAATTGTAGTGTAAATATAACCACCTAGAGGTGGCAAAATTGGTACGCGGGCCGGCCCATGTAACCTGACCTTTTGGATTGGGTAGGGCTGGCCTTGGCCCAAATAAAATCGAGCCAATATGGCCCGACCCATCTAACCCGTGGGCTAGTGGGCCGGCCCAATTTTGTTTTTTTTTTTTTTTGATTTTTTATTTTTTTTGCACCTTAACACTAGTCACTTATTTTGTATCCCCAATACATAATCCAAATAATATCAATCTAAAATGATCTAAGTCTAAGTTATCAATAAACATTAATCCAAAAATCTCAAGATTCAACATAAAATTGTTTTGATTTAATTAAAATTTAGTTTAATTTAAGTTTCAATCCAAAATATATTTGGTGTGACAAGTAAATTATTTATTTTAAATTTACTTATAAGTAAATTTTTTAATTTAAGCCAAACATGCTTACATCGCAAAGCAATAAGACTAGCATGCTTTTAATATTTGTATTTTTTTTTAAAAGTGTCTACAAATAGTTTACAATTAACAAAAAAATTATTATGTTGAGAGAAAATTGACGTTTATCTATTTATTAATATATAAGAGCCCTAATTTTATAAATTATACTCTTTAAAAATCTCGAAATATATAGTCTAAATTTATCTAAGATTGTATTTGATATAATGTATTAGATTGTATAAAAAATTTATTTAAAAAAAAGGAAAAAAAATTAAAATCATGTTGGGCCAATGGGCTGGACTGTACTAGCATATTTCTGGCCCATACAAAATTGGGCTGGACCAGCCCAATCTAATTTCATGGGTGGCCCTGCTCTAACGGGTTGAGTTGGCCCAACCCAACCCATTTGCCAGCTTTATAACCACCCAAGCTATTGTGAGTAGAGCTTTTGTAAAAAAATATATTGACTGTTTGACCATAAATTCAAAAGGTGATGTGAATATTAAATTAAATGTTTCATTGCATAACTTTAAAAGTAAGTTTGTATAAATTTTATATTTATTTGACTAAATAGTGATTAATAATTATATATCTCATATTTGTTTTATAAATAACATATTTTTATATCCTATAACAACTATTAAAATTAATATCTTAATTAAATTACGATAACACAATTATTTAAGTATATATCATATTACTTAAAATTAATTTTTTTTAAATCAAACATATTATGTGTAATTTGAATTATATTATTTAACACGCCAATATATATTTTTCACTTTATATATATATAATATGACAATTTAATAGAAGTAATTAATGTGGCAAATAAATTAATATCCTTTTTTATGTATTAATGATAATTTTGTTAATTTTGAAGTTTTATTAAATATATTAATTGCAACTTCCTGTAAAAGTTCAATTAGTGCTTTTTAAATAAGCTCAAAATTTGGGCTATTTTCAAAACAACTTTTTTGAGTTGTTTTTTAACCAAACAACCATAAATATAACCAAAACATTTTTGGACTTCGAAAAAGCCCTTCCATGCACACACTTATGGTCATTTTAGCAAATCTGTTGTGAGTAGAACTTTTATTAAAATGTTGTTGACCGTTTAGTTATAAATTCAAAAAGTGTTGTGAATATTAAATTGAGTGTTTTTTACATAACTATAAAAATACTTTTGTATAAATTTTACATTTATTTGACTAAGCAGTAATTAATTATTTTATATCTCACGTTATTATTTTTGATATAATTTTTTTATATATCCTATAATAATTATTAAAATTAATATACTAATTTAATTATAATAACACAATTATTTTAGTTTATTTGACTAAATAGTAATTAATTATTATATATCTCATATTATTTAATAAATAATATTTTTTTATATCCTATAATAACTATTAAATTAATATATTAATTTAATTATAATAGCACATTTATTTTATTATATATTATATAACTTAAAATTAATTAATTATTTAAATCAAACATATTATGTGTAATTTGTATTATATTATTTAATATGTCAATATATATTTTCACTTTACATAAATATCTAAAGTGACAATTTGTTATAAGTAATTAATATAATAAAGAGAAATTGGCGCAAATGGTCCCTAACATATGACATTAGTGAGCAAATGGTCTATAACTTTTTATTTTTGACGGAATGATCCATAACATATCCATTTAAGTGCACAATTGGTCCTTTTTGACGGATTTCATTAAAAATTTGTTTAAAACCTATCTATTAGATGCGCAAATGATCCATCATAGGGGTAAAATTGTCAAGTTATATTTTTTTTCTTTATTTTAATTGACGCAAATGGTCCATAACCTTTACCTTAGTGTAGAAATGGTCCCTAACCTTTACCTTAGTGTAGAAATGGTCTCTAACCTTTGTTTTTGGCGCAACAGTCCTTAACCTATATGTTTTTGTGCGCAATTAGTCCTTATTTAATGAAAAAGACAAAAACATCATTAGTTTTAATTTAAAAAATTTACAATTGGATTCCTAACTTTTACAAAAAGTGAAAATGTGTCTGATATTTTAATTTTTTTTTATTAAAAATTAAAAGAAACTAACAAATTGATAATATACTAAATTATTTTGTATATTTTATAAACTATTATAAAATAACTAAAATTTAACTTCATAATTATTAACAAATATGCTAATTAAAATTATTTTATTATTATTGAGTAATCATATTATTTAAAATTCAAACTTTAATTTTATCATTACAATTAGAGGTGGCATGGGCCAGCCCAGATAACCCGGACTCTGGGCCGGGCTAGCCCAATAAAAAAATTTAAATAAAAACTGGGCTTATTTGACCCAGTATAACTAACCTGCTGTGCCAATCGGGCTAAAGTGTAGCTTGCCCGATAAATAATATTTTAACCCAAATCACTCACCCCATTTATCCACCTAAACCCACACACCCACACCCACACCCACACCCTATGCCAGAAACGGAGGGAGGGAGGGAGGGAGGGAGGGAGGGAGGGAGGGGTGGGGTGGGGGGGGGGGAATTTTCCCCACTTGTTATCGGCACCGGCGCCGGAAACACGGGAGAAAATTCTCTCAATGGTTCTGCGAAACACGAACTCTGGTTTTCGCGAAACCAGTGAGATTTTTCTCCCTGATTTGATCGATGGTGGGGTGGGGTGGTTTCTTTTTTTTTAAATTTAATTTAGTAATTGTTATGAAAAAATAAATATAAGCATCCGTATATCTATACATATATATATATGTGTACATATTGTGTGTATATACAAAATAATTTATTAAAAAAATTAAAGTATCAAATCAGTTGCTATATACAAAATAATAGTTCAAAATACAAAATTAAAATATCGGACCAATTGTGTGTATATACAAAATAATATTTCATAAAATATACAAAATAATTTAGTATATTATCAATTTGTTAGTTTCTTTTAATTTTTAATAAAAAATTAAAGTATGGGACCCATTTTCACTTTTTACATGGTTAGGAATCCAATTACAAATTTCTTTAATTAAAACTAATAATATTTTTGTCTTTTTCATTAAATAAGGACCAATTATGCACCAAAACATATATGTTATGGACTGTTGCGCCAAAAAACAAAGGTTAGGAACCATTTCCACACTTAGGTTATGGACCATTTGCGCCAATTGAAAGAAAGAAAAAAATGTAACTTGACAATTTTACCCCTACTAATAAAGACAAAAAAAGTGAAAGGGATCATTTGCGCACCTAATGGATAGGTATTTAACGAATTTTTAATGAAATCCGTCAAAAAGGACCAACTACGCACCTAAATGGATAGGTTAGGGACCATTCTGCCAAAAATGAAAGGTTAAGGACCATTTGCACACTAATGTCATACATTAGGGACCATTTGCGCTAATTTGCCTATAATAAATAAATAATATTTTTGATGTATTAATAATAATTTTGTTAATTTTTAAATTCATTAAATATTAATTACAACTTTCTGTGAAAGCTCAATTGGAACCTTTTTAGAGAATCCCAATTAGAGCTTTTTAGAGAAATTTAAAATTTGGATTTATCTAAAACAACTTTTTAAGTTGATTTTTAGTCAAAACTGATTATTGATTTTTGCCAAACAACCATAAATATAACTAAAAGAACTTTTACTTCTTATGAAGTGCTTTTGAATATAAAAAAAGTCCTTCCAAACACACTATACTTTTCTTATTCATATGTTCCAAATTATACGCTACTTTCTTTGTTGGTAGTATTTTAAATTTTTTTAATCTGTGTGAAAATAGAAATAAGTATATCTTCATAGAACAAAATGAACATTATAGCTGAAACAATAAATTTTATTTACGTTTTTTCTAATATACTCATACAATTAATATAAGAATATTTCATATTTGTTGATAACAAGACACATTAAATATGAGTATATTAGAAAACTAAGAAATTAATTATACTATCAACATGGAAAGTGGCCTATAGTTTGGGACATATAAATAAAAAATTAGAAAATTATATATAAGTCACTTGTAGAGCTGGCAAATGGGCTGGATTGGGCCAACCCAACCCAACCCAACCCGCCAGAGTAGGGCCACACATGAAACTGGACTGGACTGGGCTGGTCCAGCCCAATTTTGTATAGGCCAGAAATATGATAGCCCAGTCCAGCCCATTTGCCCAACTTGTCTTAATTTTCTTTTTTTTTTAAATAAATTTTTTATACAATCTAATACATTACATCAAACACTATCTTAGATAAATTTAGACTATATATTTTGAGATTTTTAAAGAGATAATTTATAAAATTGGGTCTCTCATATATTAGTTAATAGATAAACGTCAATTTTCTTTCAAAATAATAATTTATTTTTGTTAATTGTAAACTATTTGTAGACAATTTTTAAAAGAAAAATACAAATATTAAAAGCATGCTAGTCTTATTGTTTTGAGATATAAGTATGTTTGGCTTAAATTAAAAGATTTACTTATAAGTAAATTTAAAATAAATAATTTACTTGTCACACCAAATATATTTTGAATTGAAACTTAAATTAAACTAAATTTTAATTTAATCTAAACAATTTTATCTTGGATCTTGAGATTTTTGGACTAATGTTTATTGGTGACTTTAGCTTAGATCATTTTAAATTGATATTATAAAAATAATGTATTGGAGCTATTTACAAAATGAGTTATTAGTGTTAAGGAGCAAAAAAAAAATCAAAAAAATAAAAAAAAATATCAAAATCGGGTTGGTCCAACTAACCTGTGGGCTAGATGGAATGGGCCATCTTGGCCCGATTTTATTTGGGCCAGGGCCAACCTAACCCAAAGAGGTGGGCTACATGGGCCTGCCCGCGGGCCAGGCCGATTTTGCCACCTTTAGTCACTTGTAAGTGACTTGTTCCAAATTGGGACAATACACTTTTCAGAATTATCATTAAGTCATACTTTTCAACTATATTTCATATTAATCTCGAAATTACCCATGTGATCCATATTTAAACTTCAGATCAGCAACGCATGTGGCCACCATCTTCTCTCGCGACTCTCTGCCAGCTATTGCACCTCGTCGCCAACGTTTCACGACTCGTTGCCGCCGCCCAAACTTTTTCCCACTATTTTTTGTAAGTGATAATAGTGGATTTACAATTTTTTTTCTCTTCTTCTTTTTCTTAGTTATGTAACTGATAAAATTTTAAAGTTTACAATATGTTATTGTTATCAAATAATAACGATAATTTTGAAAAGTGTTGGGCAGTCACTCAATTACAAAATTTTAGAAACAATTGTTTATTGATTGTTGTTTTATAGGTGAAATCAGTTTTTTGTGAATAATTTTTATTTTTTTATTTTTCTTGAATTAGGTTGTTTTGTTGGAGATAATATTTTTCTTGTATATAGGAATACAATTGTTTTGTAATTATTTTTTTCTGAAATAAAAGAAAATAACATTTGTTTCACATACATCAACATTTTTATGTATTTCGGGATGTTGCAGTCATATATTTATGTGTTGTTTGATACTATATAATAGAAATTAATATCTTAATAAAACAGTATTACAAAACAGTATCATAATAAAGGGAAATGATCTTCCGCCCATGGTGGGCTGGAGATATGTTGTCTATTGTTGATGTGGGAGTGCCACATCAGCAGTGGGACACACAATTGTGTGTGGACCCAAATGTTGTCCACACATAGTGGACAACATATCTCCTACCCACCATGAGAAGGAGATCATTCTCTCATAATAAAATAGTATTAGAAGTACATTTGTATCAATATCATAATAACAATATTGTATAGTTAAAGATAGCAAATATAACAATATCAAAAATACATTATTATCAAATACATGCTTAGGTGAGTACAAATGTTATGTTGTAACAGAAATCATAGCACAGTATCTAAATAAAATAGTATTTTAATAAAATAACATCACATACATAAACTACAATACAATAAAACAACAGTATCATAAATTGAAACAGTATCAAGTATTTTAAATGAAAACAATATCAATGATCTTGTACTACTAATAGAGCATTTTGAAACAGTATCATTACTTCAACCACAAAATATTTAATTTTGAATGTGTGTTTGTTTGGTGGAGTTTAAAAATAGTTTTCTTGGAAATTTTGAAAAAAATTGGTGAAATGTGTGGTTGAAAAGTTGATAAAATATATGGGTTCCATGAAATATGTGATTAAAAATAAGTTTAGGAAGCCCCCCGGGGCATAGCTCAACTGGTGGAACAATCAACATAAGGCTTGCTTCCAGCGGCAGGGTGGGAGTTCGAATCTTGGTGGGAACCTGCGGCTGGATTTTATTCGGTATGGAGCAATCACTTTGGAGGCGGCTCCTTGTGCGCAGAAGTGTACGGTCGGATGAGGGGAACCTGGGAGCCAGTTGAGGCATAACCCGCGATTTACCTCCTCCAAGGTTCTAGGAGCAAGGGTCTTGGGGGTCCAGGATATAGTCTAGCGAAGCTAGGATACCTGGGTATCAAAAAAAAAAAAAAATAAGTTTAGGAAAAAAGAGTTAATAAACCTGGTTAAATATAGTATAATGTAACGAAAATTAGTGTACAATATTAAAAGTAAAACAATGTCAAGTATTTTTCATAAAATATTATCATAATAAAACAATATCGTGTTTGAATCAGCATTTTTTTGTAATTGTAGGGGCATGTCGATTTTTTAGCGCTGAAATGTGACTTTAATTTATATCTATATCTATACTAATCTAAAAATGGCTTAAATGGAGAAACATTTCTAGACTATTCTACCCTTACAATTTTTTAAAAATTCCATATTAACCTTTAATATTCATTAATGTATAATTATTTTTTAATACTTTATTTATTACTCTTTTATTGTTCATCCATATTGTACATTAAATTTTCAACAATTTACTAAATATACAATTAAATTTTTTAAATATTTAATCTATTAAATTAAATATGAAGGTGAAAAAATAGTCTCAATTTTTTTTTTCATTAAGTAGATAAAAGGAATGAGAAATAAGTTTCAACCAAAAATTTTTTTCAATTAGAATAATTGTAACTTTGTTTATTGCTGTATTAAAATTCAAATCATATTTGTCAAAACTGAAATAGAGATAAAAAGATTATTTTTAATATATTAGATGATTATGAGCATGTTTGGTTCAATTATTTTTTTCTCAAATTCATTTTCAACTACATATTTGTGGGACCTACAACTTTTATCAACTTTTCATTCACACATTTTTTCAAAATCTTTAAACATCCACCAAACATATATTATTGTAGAACTAACGTGTGGAACTTTTTTCATTTTTAATGTAATTTAGTTTAATTTAATTAATATATATAAAACGTTATTCTCATCTTACTGCTGTTCGTCAACAATATTCTTACAACATAGACAAATATTGACACTTTTTTAATTTATTTTTTCCTTACTCACATTTATGACATTTCATTTACGTCGTCAAATCAAATACGTCTAATAAAAAGAGAATATACACAAAGAGTATTGTTCACAAGGAACTACTATTCCAACAAATATACAATATTATTTAGGGATAATTGCATCAAAGGTCCCCAACGTCTCGAAATCGTTGGGGGTATGCCCATAACCTAAAAAAATAGCACCACACATCCCCCAACGTATGAAAAATTTGGCATGGTAGGTCCTTTATGACCAAATTGTCCTTCCTATTAAATAAACAAAAAAACAAAAAACAAGTAAAAAGAAAAACATTGAAAACTAACCATATGTACCCAAAAAAATAAAAATTAAAAAATATACCCCCAAAAAATAAAAATTAACAAATAGGTCATTTTCTCCAAAAAGTCATAAATTTTTTTTTTTTTCGGTCAACCTTCGGAAATCCCATGTAAAGAAGCCTACCGCCATAAAATGATCTGAACCGTTGGATCTTTGCCAAGACTTTTGCTTCTTTACCCATTGAATCATCATGTGGCAATGTCAGTACCGTTTAGAAATGTCATTACCCCACAAGAATTTCCAAACAGCAAGTCCAGCGTAAAATGGTATGTAGAATGCCGTAGCAGATTCTGGCTGTAATGTTCTACATTTATGGTGCAACATCCGGTGGTGAAATATTGGTTGTAGGGAGAACTGATTGGTACGGTACCAAGATGAAGAAAGAATCCCCGGCAAGATTCCGGTTAATTCTGTCGCTGCGCTATCGTATCTGTGATTTGGAAGAAAGGTCGTACACATAAATTTTTCCAATCCCACATTCTTATGTATTCGAAAGCAGCTTCTTCTCATACTCACGTTGAGTGTTGTTGCAGACGATGGTGGTTTGAGGGTAGAAATGGTTTTCAGAGGTGGAAATAGCGGTGTATTCTGCCGAGAGAGTTGGTCATAAATGACCTATTACGCCAAGTTTTTCATACGTTGGGGATGTGTGATGTTATTTTTTTTAGTATCTCCCACGATTTTTTAACGTTGGGGACCTTTGATGCAATTATCCCTATTATTTATGTAGTCAATCATTACATCTTCTCACAATAAAACTAGTAATTATTAATTTTATTATTCGAAAAATGCAGCCCTATAAAATTTGATATCAATGATTCGTCAATCATCAAAGTTTAAATCATTAAAATGACTTAATTGGTTCAAGTTATTGTTGATATTATTACCATATAAAACGCATCTCTAATTGTAATTGTACTTAAATGAATGCAATTATTTTTTAATATTTATTTGTTACTCTTTTACTATTCATTATTATCGTACATTAAATTTTTAACAATTTATTAAATGTGTATTTAAAATTTGTAAATATTTAACATATTAAATTAAATAGGAAGGTGAAAAGATGATCTTGAGGAATTAAAGCTAATTATAAGAGCATCTCCAATGCACTCTGTCTATTGCTTTTTAGATGTGCCACATAAGTACAAATAGACGGAGTTATAAAAAATTATCTCTAATGCATGCTGATAAGAATTCTGACTAGTTGATGTTTCCGTCTAAAAATCTGTCTAAATTTAGACAAACTTCAAAATGATTCAGCATTTTATTAAAAAAATTTCATGAAGGAAATAAAAATTGAAGATTTACAAATTTAAAAAAAAAATTAATGCCACATAAGTGGTAATATTAGTTTTAAACGAAATTTATTGGAGATAAATTTTTAATTTGACCGTTTATTCAATAGACGTAGTACTACATGTTAAAAGTTCGTCTATTTTACCTGATATACACGGAATGAATTGAAGATGCTAAGCAATTTCATCATCTATTTTACCTGATATACACGGAATGAATTGAAGATGCTAAGCAATTTCATCATCTATGCATAATCCCTATCTGTCAAAAAAGAGAATCTGTGACTAATTAAATGATTATAAGTTTTGACAAATCTAACATTATTTATTTATATATACTTTGTCAGAAAATATTTATTTATTTACTTATTCATGTTTGTGAAAGGAGGAAAAAGGTTGGTGAGATTTCATATATCGTATTGTTTATATTTTATTTATTTATAATTGTCTTAGGGAATTTAAGGAATCTACTGTCTTACGATTTGAGATCGTGATTTAAAATTATTAAATATTAAATTAAATTAAATTAAATAAATAATCATGATTTAAGGATACATTTTTCAAAATTCAATAAACTTGGTCCATCATATTTTCCGGCCCTTGTGCACTGTAATAAAATATTAGGATGTGTAAGAACCATGTGCAATACTATGATTATTAAAAGTAATATATTATAGTGTCTTAATCTCCTATTCACTTATCCTATCCACACTGAGGTGGCATCACATGATTGGTAGTTCATGACCTTACACTTATGATTTCTACTAATTATGTTTAGCCACCTCAACAATGGACATTATATCTCCTACTCACTCCTAGATCGGGCTTCATATATTATATATATAAAATAATCAAATTGAAACTTAAATTATTAATAGAGTCATTGAACTTTAAGTGAAATCTCAATTAGGTCACTCTAATTTTAATTTGTCTCAAATTACTAAACTTGAATTTATTTCAATCTTAGTAACTTTGTTATTAAATTTAATTTCATAATCTTAGGCAATATGATGGGCATTATATTTTCAGATAAATATGTCACCTAATCATGTCGTGGTGATCGAACCTTGATTTTTGTATAATTAAAATAACAATTGAAGAATATAAATTGTATTGTATTTATATATTTTGTGCTGAATGAAATAGAAATGAATTATAGTAAGGTGCTAAGCTTTGAAGAGGCTTAAATATGGCCAAAAAAAAAAAAGAAAAAATTCGACTCGGACCCGCCCCGACTATTCGAGTAATAGGAGCGGGGTCCAAGGCAGATAGGATCCGGGGTGGGTCCGCCCCTCCCCTCCTCGCCTCTTTAATTTATTTGGAAAATCATCGATGTCGGTTGGGGTTTTGCTAGGGTTTATGATAGTCTGCAGATATAGTTCCATTTCCTAATTTAGTTGATTGATTTTACTCCAGAGAAGATAATATGGTGTAATTTTCAGATTCGAATCACGATTTCTTTTAATAAAGATGTTTTTATTTCTTTTTGGTGATTATGGTGCTAAATGAAAGTGAATGTTCCATACTTTGTTGAGTTTTTATTCGCTCTATTATTTCCAAAGAAGTTTATTTGAGCATATTGTTTTGCAACATCAGTATTTAGTGAAAATCAACAATTCTAAGGTTTCAGTCTCACGGCAATTCTAGTAATGGATGATTAAGCTTGCTGTGAACTTATATATATTCTGTGACAGTTGCAATGAAATACATTCCAGTTTTAAGTCTTTGGTTGTGGTCCATCCTACCATTGTTCACCATTTTTTCCCCTATTTGTTGGCATTTCGCTCTATGCCTCTCTGTTCATTGATTTTTTCAACAACATATTTAATAAGACCTAAAATTTTTAACAACTTTTCAATCACTCATTTCACAATTTTTTTTCTAATTCTCTTTAAAAAACTACTTTCAAATCTCAAACAAACACTTAGATTTACTTTTGTTTAAATCCATTTAAACATAGGGTCTTTTCACAAATAACCACCATAAATAAAATATTTTTTAAAATACTTTCATACTTTTTTTTATTATAAAAATACTATTTTCAATTTTTATAACACTTTTTGTTACACTTATTATTAACAAACATAAAAAATGTAACAACAAGTGTTACAAAAATAAAAAAATACTATTTTTAGAATAAAAAAAGTTAGATAATATTTGTTAAATTATTTTATATTTTGTAGTGTATGGTAAAATTTTCACTTTAAATAAACATTTACTTTTATTTCTGCCCATTTAAGCAAAACCCCAAACTAGAAAAACAAAATTTTGGCTCCAAGTTTCCAACCTAATATTATTAAAAAGAAGGTATATTTTAACTTTTTTTTGAAAAATGAGGTATTCAGGCTAATTAACACTTTTGCAAAATTAGTCTTTTCACAAATAATCACAATAAATAAAATATTTTTAAAATGATGTCGTACTTTTTTTATTATAAAAATACTATTAAATTTTTATAACACTTTTTGTTACATTTGCTACATTTGTTATTTTGGTTATAATAAATGTGTTACATTTGTTATTAATATACATAACAAATATAACAATAAGTGTTACAGAAATAAAAAATAGTATAGAATAAAAAAAATTAGATAGTATTTTTTAAATTATTTTATATTTTATGATGTACAGTGAAATTATCACTTTGTAGTAAAATTATAACAGAGAGTTCAGCCCATTTAACCATTCAGTTCTTTAGTTTTTGTTTCTTACTTACATTTATATTGTTTTCATTTACATCGTCAAATCAGATGCGCTTAATAAAAAGATAACATATACAAAGAATATTGTTTACAAGAAGTTACTATTTCAACAAATCTACAATATTATATAGTCAATCATTACATTATTTCCAATAAAATTAATAATTATTAAATTTTTTTCTATAAAATACAATCCTGAACATCATTATTAATACATCATTAATTCTATACGATTTGATATCAATAGTTCGTCAATTATCAACGCTCAAATTACCAAAAGCTCATCACTGAATTCAAGTTATGATTCGTATTATTACTATATAAAACTCATCTTTGATTACAAATGTACTTCTATGAATCTAAATAAAATATCAACATCGAACAATACAAAACAATATGTTATCAACAACTATATATATTTTTTAATCTTTATTGTAATTGCTACTTTAACATTTTAATTATTAACAATTAAAAATAAAAAATTTAAAAATATTAAAAATTAACAATATAATTACAAAAGCATGTACAACACACGCGTGTCTAACTAGTTTAATTAAATTTAGACTATATGACTTAAGAGTCTATAAGCACTTGTTCAATGATTGACTCTAAATTTACTTTAATAAAAAAATAAATATATTTTTGTAGAATTGAAGGAATATGTTTTAACACTCATCATTGCTTACTAGACTTGCTCTCAATGCATTTTATGTGATAAGACTTCAAAATGTCATTAATATTTTAATGAAAATGTTATCTATCCTTATTTGAACTATACCCAAGCCGAGCCATGAAAAATTGTTGTCACTTTAATGACTTTGGCTTTATTTCAAGATTCCTATATCACCAACCCCACACTTGTATTTCTTACACGATGCATAGATCGTTTCGTGTTGACACGGCTGCCTTTCTTAAGGCAAGAAAGGGCCGTGCCTCTCGGTAAGGCTACTTCCACCTACTCACACTATGCTTATAACTATGGCGATTGTAAATATATAGTTAAAAGTAGTTGCAAAACTTTAAAGAATGCACAATTGGACGCAAAATCAATTTGTTCATTGATTGTGGAAAGGAGTAAATTACAATGGTTGGAGCAAGGATGAACTCCGTAAATCACTAGCCAACTTTACGAACATCCATTGCCCCTTGTAGTAGGAGTAGACATAAAAAGACCAAGGCTGCACCACTAAGCATAAAAGAAACTAACTCTCGGTGAAGGTCTATGCTGGTCACAATGGGGCATTGAAAACGGCTTATGTCATCTAGTGGATTATGAACGGTGGCCCTAGACACGTGCTCAAGATTATGACCAGCAAGATGAATATCAATCTTTGCGTGCTTCGTCTATTCATGGATTACACACAATTATAAGTAGTTTTTACACTTCTGCTGTCACGGAATGAAGAAGAGGTTGAGCCAGAGAGGTGCAATGACATGCAAATCATGTAATGACCACCTTAAACGAGATGATTCCTGAGTCGCCTGTGTCACAGCATATTCGAGTTGAGGAATGGACTCAAAAATTTTTGAAACTCTCATTCGACCATGAACAGACCTCAATGAGGTGTTGCATTAATTCATAACTTGAGTACTCAGGAATCTTTTGGGATCTAGTCAGTTTTTGAGAAACATAAGAACAAAGAAAAAATGTCTTCAAAACCCATGGAAGAATGAACAGTTAACACACACATTTATCATTTACATGGGATGAGTAACATCTTACGGGAGAACCAAAGAGAAATTCAGCAATTAAAATTCATAAGCACATTGCAAACACAATAGTAACAGCTTTACCAGAACTAGAGTTGGGCTCGTCTAACAGAAGACACTGCCTTAAAGCAGAACCAAATGTGCAAAAGCACGGATGCAAAGACCATAAAATTTTCTTAAAAGCATGCAAAGTTCACAGAACAGAAAGAAGGCACATGCTTATCACAAAGACATGTCACTCCCTTTAGCTTTTGGAACTTGAAAATCAAATTTCTCGAATGCTAGGAACCTTGGGTACAAGAGAAGCTCACTATCTTTAAAACAATCAGGAATTTGCTCCGATACTAGAGGATGTCAAGATGTAAATCATAAAATTCAATAATAAAGAATCAGAGGTCGAGGATTTCATTTTGATAATTCAAACCAGGAGCCCCAATTTCTGTTTAAATGTGTATTTGTATTTCTTCCACTATATAAGATAACTGCAAAACGCATCTACAATTGAGAAGGAATCGTACAAGACCAAATGACCTAACTGACTATGAGAACCAGTGAAAAAGCATGTAGTTTTGTATGGAGCAACAAATTGCACCTCTCACTCTTCTTCTTCTTCACCCCTCCCTTGTCTCTTGTTTCTGCTTTTGCAACTAATTATCTTCTGAAAGTTCTTCCTCAATTTTTTAAGTTGCTCTTCCTATTTCAAGTTGCCATGTAAAGGATTGGGTGCTTCCTTCAGCTAAATGTGCTGCATCAATCACACATGCAATCATCTTCACAAATTCAATTTCAAAAAATCATTTGACTGACAGCTCTAACTGAAGCCAGCAAACATAATCAATACCAAAAAAATCCGTGTACACTATCATAAACTTCATCCACAAAGACCTTCTCTTGACATATCATTCATCGCCACAGTATCCAAGCGTCTTTTAGAATTGTGAACTCAATATAAGATCACGAGACATAACTGTGCTTTTAGCCTTTTAGGATTGGCTTATGACATACGTTTTAATGGTTTGTTACAACAGAATTACCACACAATTATTATTCTCTACTCAATAACTTAGTGAAGTCCTGCAAAATCAAGATGCTTTTACTGGACAATGTGTATGTTGTTTCTACTTGTGCAGTAAAAAAATAGAATGACTGTTAATTGGAAACAAAATGCATATTCTTCAAGTTCATAGATGATGAATAATGAAACAATAATTTTTTTACCAAGAATAAATGAATAACAATAAGACAAACTTCAATTATTCAAGGGGGCTACCAATTGCAGCATTCCAAGAACATTCGGAATCTTAATCTAATCGGATGCTAGTCCCGAAAATGTACAGATCATAGTAATAACTGAATTCATATATCCAATAAATTAAAAAAATGTTCTAGACCATCATCTCCATTCAGAAATCAATAGGAGGCAACTTTTTTGTTTACTTCTCCCTTGGGTCTCTATTGTCATACTATAGTTAAGCCCTGACTTTTAAACATCAGCTATATTGCTGAATAGCTTATACTAACAAATCATTTAGTATATGTTTGTTACATAGTATTGGATATGACTGAAGAGTAATGAACATTTTTTGATTTATTAATATTGTCCAATGCTATCCAAACTGTTGTTGAGAATAAGGGGAAGAACAAAATGCACTTGAGCTGCATTTCAATGAACAAAAGGATGCACGTTTCATAATTCATATCGAACAACATAGGGTAAAGTTGCCCCACCAAAAAATGGACAAATAAATTGCTTGTCAAAAATGCTTAGTTACCTCCTTCCAAAATCAAAGAACAAAGTTTTGGTCCAGGCCTCTGGCGACTTCTAAAATATACAATAAAAAATTTTCAATTATCCTATGGATTGCCTGAACTACTTGGATCCACCAAACAACCTGATTTCTCTCTTGCTCTTTTAGCCAGTGCATTTCTTATTACACACGCCTTCTTTTCGATCAAATTCTCCTCCAAAATACCACTATCATTATAGTGTTGAAAGCTCTGATCTTTCGGTTCCCAATCACCCGCGTCATCACAAAAAGCCGAATAATCCTCCCTTGTGATCAACATATTGTGTAGTATTGAACAAGCACCAATATATGCCACTGCAGCTTTATATTCGGATTTGATTTCCCTACTCAAAACACCCCAACTCCTCAAACTTGCATCGGCTTTTAATGCTGAAACACACATCAAACTATGCACATTATTGAAATTCTCTTCATATGAGCCGGCCCCGGGATCAAGAAATGGTACTAACAACCAGGGAAGCAAAGGATAGTCTCCTTCCCCAACTAAATATTGAGGTATAGCCACATCATTTATATACAATGGCTGTGACACATTCAATAACAATCCTTTTTTGATATCTTTAAATATGGTTGATGATCTAAGTACCTGAAAATCACTCTTACTGCCGCTAAAACCAGCTACAATGCTTAAAATTCTTGATGATGAATCCACAACAATTTGCACAGCAATGTTTTCTTCTTGTGGGGTTTCTGGATTAATTACATCAGACCCAGAGTTTCTTTTGATTCTGAACCTGGCACACTTTATGATTCCACAGCAATTGGGCAGGCCAGTCAGGGTTTCGAACTGAGTTGACACGGAAACTAACTCGTTGTGAGTCGGGAACCCCACCCAGAACCGGAAATTGGTGCAGAGCACACGGCAGAGCTGTTTGACACAGAATTTTGAAATGGCTTCAGATACTTGAAACCGACGGGAGATTTCTGGGAAATCAGAGCCGGTTGCGAGCCGGAAGAGGCCAATTCCGAGGCGGGTCTCCGCGGGCAGATTGAAATGCGAGTCAACCGGATCACGGCAGTCGAGTAACGGCTCAAGTAAGCCACAGAGCCACTCGAATGTCGAAGTATTCATCTTGAAGAATTGCTTGAACGAATCAGGGTTTCTGAAAATGGATGAGTCAAATCGACCCATTTTCCCGAGTTTGAATCCTGGATCACCATCATCCTCCGGGGCATGGGGTTCGGAGAAATGGGCCCGCTTTCGTTTTCTGGAACACGAAAGGAGGAAAACGGCGGTGGCGATGTCGGTGGTGGAGATAAAATGGTGGAGGAGAGGTAAAAGTGATTCAATTAAAGAGTAATGTGCTGAGAAAATTGAAGGAATGGAATTTGAGGAGGGAAAAATGAGAAAGACAAGAATCAAAAGTTGAGAAATTAGAGAAGAAAGTAGCACAGAAAGAGCGCCGGAATTCATTCTCGTCTATCGAAATCTTGATTTCTGTGCAATTTCAGACACGTGAATATAAACAAATGTGGGGTTATAAAACTCCTAAATTCATCATTTGACTAGTTGTTTATATTCACGTGTCTGAAATTGCACAGAATGATAATTTTGTATAGCAAATTTTAAATTTCTTTTTTTTTTTTTTTCACTTTTTTTGTTATTTGAGGAAATCAAGTGAACAAAGGAGACAAAAAGTATATTTGGCTCCACTTGTTCTAAAACAAAAGTAAGGGTGTGTTTGATTTGAACATTTTTCATAGAAAATATTGTCAAATTTAAAAAAAAAAAATTTCACCTTTCTTGTTTGATTGCACATGAAAAATAATTTTGATTTTCAAGATACAAGCATTTAAAGTACAATTTTTTCAACTTTCTTGAAAAACAATTTCTCACCAATTTGGTGGATTGTATTTTCCACCTTAGATGGAAAAGATTTTCATTTTCACTATTTTCCATGTTAACCAATCAAACACACCCTAACATTTTTCTAACTGTCGAAAAAATCATAAAATAAGTCATACATTTAAGTTAAGGGAAATTGGCCAAAAACGTTCCTAACGTATGGGTTCAGTGTCCAAATAATATTTACCTTTCAAATTTTGGCAATTACATCCCTTACCTATCCATTTAGTGCCCAAATCATCATTTTGAACGAAATCCATCCAAAATTCCGTTAAGCCTTTGGAATTTTGGCGCAAATGGTTTCTAACTTTTGTCCTTATGGTGGAATTGGTCCCTCACGTTTATGTTTTGGCAAACAAGTCCCTAATCTATGTGTTTTGATGCGAAATTGGTCCTTATGGAATGAAAAAGACAAATATACCCTTAGGCTGTGTTTGATTGGAAGCATGGAAAATGGGTGGAAAGAAAATGTTTTCCAAGGAAATGATTTGCCAAGAAAATATTTTCCAGGGAATTGTAAATGTAGTGCGTTTGATTGGATGAAAATTCATCCTAGAAAATGTTGTAATTTTCCAACTTTTGGTGTTTGATTGTCTTTATTTTCCATGGAAAATGTATTATTTTTCAACTTTTGTTATTTGATAGCAACTATTTTCTAGGGAAATTATCACATTTTCCATGACTAAAATATTGGAGAGAAAAATTGAAAGTTTACTATTGACAATTAATAATTTTGCCAACTTAAAAATTAATAATTTTGCTTAAAATTATAAATTTTAAGCAAATTTAATAATTTGCTTAAAAATTAATAATTAATAATTTTGCTCTAAATCATTAATAAATTTAAATTGATTTGGAACAACTTAATATTTGGTTTCTTGCTTTGGAAATGATTTGGCCAAGAAAATTGATTCTCCTCCCTAGCCAAGCAAATGTTTTCCCACTTTTCATGGAAAACACCTTACGTGCAAGGAAAATGGAAAAAATTTTCCATGGCAAATTTTACCAATCAAACAGCGCAAAAGATGGAAAATAGGTGGAAAATATGGATTTTCCATGGCAAATTTTGCCAATCAAACGCACCCTTAGTTTAATTAGAAGAAATTGTATGTGGATTCCTAATCATTACAAAATGTGCAAATAAGTCCAATACTTTTATTTTTTATAAAAAAATTTAAAAAAACTAATGAATATTTTTTTTTGAATTAACACTTTAGTAATAAACATGTTAAATAAATTTATTATTTTTATTATTAAGTAATAAAAAGAAATCATTGTGAGAAATCATTTTTCTCCCTCTTTACTTATAAATTTTTTTCTCCCTATTTACTTTCAAAATTAAGCTAAATAAATAACAAAATGACGTATATAATTTTATGACATTGTACTAATCTTATTACATTTTTATTTAACATAAAAATACTAATAAAAATTAATTTACACATTATGTGTTTTATTTTTGAAAGAAAATAAAATAATAAATTAAAATATAAAGAATATAGTTGGATTTCTAATATTTGTAGTTAATAAACATATAACTCAATTAAATAAAAGTATTTGAACATCAAGTTTGTGACAAAGTTATTTTTTTATATAACAATAAAATAAAAGTTTTAATTTTAAATAATATATTTATTACTTAATAATAAAAATAATAAATTTATTTGACATATTTATTACTAAAGTGTTAATTCAAAAAAAAAAAAAATACTCATTAGTTTATTTAAATTCTTTTTATAAAAAATAAAAGTATTGGACTTAGTTGCACATTTTGTAATGATTAGAAATCCACATACAATTTCTTCTAATTAAACTAAGGGTATATTTGTCTTTTTCATTCTATAAGGACCAATTTCGCACCTAAATACATAAACGTTAGGGACCAATTCCACCCTAAGGACAAAAGTTAGGGACTATTTGCTCCAAAATCCCAAAGGTTTTAACGAAATTTTGGATGGATTCCGTTCAAAATGATTATTTGGGTACTACATGGATAGGTAAGGGATGTAATTGCCAAAATTTGAAAGGTAAGGATGATTTGGGCACTAGGTCCATACGTTAGGGAAGTTTTTGGCCAATTTCCCTTAAGTTAAGTCAACTTTCACGATTCTTTACTATTTTGTAGCAAGAAAGATGATATAGCACTCATAATGGGTAATAATTATGGTACCTACTTGACACGTGGCATAACCACATTGATTATTTTTTTAAAAATTGTTTATTACTTTTTAAAAAGTGATCAATGTAGTTATGCCAATTTTTTAAAAAACAATCAATGTGATGATAACATGTGTCAAGTGGGTATCATAATTATTACCCACCATAGATGCTATATCATTACTATTTGTACAAAAAACCTTGTTTTGCAAGTTTTGGATAAAAGAAGTACATCGATAAAATTTTAGCAGATTTTAATAGATTTTGAGTCCATAAATATCAATATTAAATTATTTAAAAATTATAGCATGAACTTTCAAATTTTCATTCCACTTCTTCTCTCACACAGTCACACTACTTACCTCTATTTGTACCACATATTTTTGTACCAAAATGTTGTTTTTTATTTTTAATTTACTCGCATGTATAAGTATGAGAATTTTTTTAATTTTTAATTTTTTATTCGAATCTAATTTTTAAAACACATTCAATCGAAACTTAAGATTATTTTTAATAAATTAAAAATTAAAAATAGATGAATATTTTCATCGACTAAGCTCTTTTTTTTTTTTTTTTTTTTTTTTTTTTTTTGTTGCAGTATTAGGGTGTGCGAGAATGGGAGGGAGATGTTAGGTTAGAGAAGCTTAACTGCTATGGCTTTTATACATTGTTCAAAGCTATAATATGTAATTCTAAAATATATGTGATGCGAGCATGTCATAATAAAACATTTAACAAATTTTAGCCTACATTGCTTCTTACTTGTGGCTGAAATAATTAAAGCAATACATGTGGCATATCACATTTGATGATTATTTCTATTTTTTTAAATAGTATCATGAATTAATTCTCTATTTTTTTTTTCTAGAGCTATGTCTATTCATAACCAAAAAAAAAAAAAATTGGTGCATTTTTGTTGTGTGTTGGGTTGTCACTCGTCAAAATTAATTCTATAGTAATTTGTTTGTTCCGACTTAATTTGGTTCGAAAAGAAAAATAAATCTTGAAATAGAATATTGAAATTATAAATTTTTCTCGACTCCAGATTAACAATTTTGAATAATTGTGGAGATAAAATTATTATTTTCAATAAAAAAAAACTACAAATTCATGAGAATCCATTAAAATCTATACTATAAAATTATGTTGAAATCTTATAAATGATGTAAAATTCTATTCAAATTCATAAATATATGAGAATTCATCAATAAAGAGGAAACTAGCAATATTTTTTATTTAATTTCATATCGTTTATAATTATATAAAAGTTAACTGCGATAGCTAAAGTTTTAATTTCATAAACTTTGACCGTTATGTGATTTTTTTTCCATCTTCAATCCAATAAAATATTTAGGAAAATTGGTGCAAATGGTTCTAACGTATGCTTATAGTACGCAAATGGTCTCTAATATTTTATTTTTGGTGGAGTGATCCCTAACATATCCATTTATGTGTGAAATTGGTCATTTTGGACAGATTTCATTAAAAAAGTATGTTAGTTGTGCGACTGAATTAAACTCTTATTTTATTTGTCTTTATTAAAAGGGTAAAATCGTTAATTGATGCACCAGTTCTTATTGGCTTGGTGCACCAGTTCCTATAGGCCTATAGCCCAATTCTCCATCTTCACAATTCCTTTGTCGTCACTCTCACTCTCACTCTCACACATATCTACACAGACCAAAACAAGCTAATAGCGCGCACTATTTACAATTAATTTCCTCGCAAATGTGAGCCAAAGAGTTATATAATTATTCCTAAATTCTTAATATATATTGATTAACAATGGCGGAGTTGGCGATGGGTGATTGAAGTTTACCTGCCGCTGCAGACGTTACAGGTCTGGAAAACACTATTGAACTGGCTCGCCTTCTTCTTCCAGATCTTCTCTCAGATCCTCCGAGGCACCTCTCAGGCCCTCTCCTATGTTGGCCTACGCCATAGCTCTTTCATCTCTTCGAATCCTCACTCGCGACAATTACTGCACCGGTGGCTGTATCCCGACACTTCTTTTGGCTCATAGAATGGAAAGTTTCAAAATTTTCCTTGATGACTGATGATGTTTTAAATTTTGGTGAAAAATCTCATTTCCATGTTTTCGAGTTCAGTGCTGAACCTTCTAGAGTCTCTAATAAATCAATGAACACATGTCTGAACCTACACTACACGGTGCATCTTCAGACTATAGAACCAGCAATCCAAAAAGATGTCAGTTTTCCGGATGTACAAAAGGAGCACGAGGGGGAACATATATTTGTTTTGGCCATGGAGGCGGGTAGCAATTGACGATTTTACCCCTTTAATAAAGACAAATTAAAGGAAAGTTCAACCCACTCGCCAAACTAATGGACTTTTTTAATAGAATCTGTCCAAAATAACCAATTGCGCACCTAAATGGATAGGTTTGTGACCACTTCACCAAAAATGAAAGGTTAGGGATCATTTGCGCACTGGAGACATACGTTACGAACCATTTAGACCAATTTCTCAAAAATCCATTTTATAGCTAGCATCAAGTCCTGGTAGTTTTGGTACATGTGTTCCCTTTTAAACAAGTTTCACATAATCTATGTTTTGATAGTGGTGAAATTATTTTTACGTGCTTATATTATAAGTTATGGGTTAATGTGTGGATACAAATTGGATTGTAAGTTGTGGGTCTTATAAAATGTGTTGATAAAAAATATATTTAACCATTTTGACCGCCTGAAATTATAAATTAAGCACTACCAAACATGAGTTTGAATTAAATTATAATTTTCTTCTGTGATCTCGCACAATAATTTTAGTTTTCATGTTGAGAAAACAAAATAATTATACAAGACAAAAATTATTATTTGTTCCAGGCTTGGCAGACCCACATGGGATCATGTGGGCTCAACCGACTCTACAGATTTTTCACTAAATAAATTTAATTATTTTTATTTTTATTATTTTTTTACCTTTTTTCTAATCTCCCAATAAAAATTAGTCAATCTATGAAAATGGATCAATTTCCTATTAAAAATCGTCCATCCAAACACAGATTTCACTTTCCCGCCGATTTCTTCATTCATCTTATATCTTCATTTTGATCTTCTCCAATTTCTTTATTCATCTTTCAAATTTGTTGATTAGTCTGTCGACTTCTTTCTACTTTCAACTCCAATCACAACATTTACGATAAGGTGACAGTTGAACCGATTTTTACATGGAAGTCTAACCATAAACCGATTTATTTGTATCGTTTTGCATATTTAAAATTTAGTTTTGAGTTTAAGATAAATTTAATTCAATTATTATTGAATTGCGAGGTATTTCACTGACTTTGTACCTGTTTGAGCTATTGTTAAAAAAATTGTTTTTTTTTTGGGTGGGGGTGGAGAGATATGATAGCTAATACTACAATTGTGAACTATAGTAATGTCGCATGACTGAATTTTTAGGGAAACAGTAAAAAAAGAGAGAATTTTTGTTTTAATAAATATTATTATTATCAATCTATTTTCCATTTAAATTATACAATTGTGGTGAAAATAGTCGAAGGCGTATAATGCTTAAAGATCTTTAACGTATATCTGATTGATTATTCAGAGTAGCTTCATTTATGTTTCATTTGCAGAAAGAATTGGATAATTTTTTCTTTCTACTACCTATCCTGATCATTTCAAAATATACTATGTAATGAATTATGTCAGTTCTCTTTATTCATTTTTTTTTTTAATTTTGCGTTCGACGCTAATTTATTTTTTCTTATTTGATTGGACTTTATTTGTGATTTCATAGAAGTTATATAGTTAATTGGTTTATTTAGCTTCAATTATTTTACCACTTTCTTCATCTTCAGAATTAAAAAATTTGCTATAATTTATTGTGGTTTTAATATGTTCTCCTCTACCTCGTGAACTCTTTTTTTTTTCTTCCTAAATTTATAGACTAACAATCAAGTCGTTTGACAATATTGATAATGATGTAATTATACGGTATTTTCAAAGTAAGAAAATTATGATTGTAGTAATGTATTAACTTATTTTCATTAGTATTATATTATTTTTTTTAAAAAAAGTACATCTATATTTTTGACCCCATAATGAAAAATGTCCTCTACCATTGTTCTAGGCAACCAAAAATAAAATCGTTGTTATGTAATTTAGACAAATTCATATAGTTGTAGATGCTAGATGACTCGATAATTATCGGTTCCAAGCGACTATGTTGAACTGAATGGAAAATAAGTAGGTCAAACACAACATCTTGCTTATTATGGTTTTGATCTCGTCTAATATTGTAGCCCTACTTTTCAAGGTTGGCACATGGTTCTTGCAACTTTACACCCAAAAATAGAAAAGGAAAATTGCCTATAAGTCACTTGTACATGACTTGTTTCAAATTAGGTCAAGACATTTTTCAAAATTGTGATTAAGTCATACTTTAAGCAATATTTTTAATTAATTCCAAAATTACCCTACAAAAACATTGGCGTCTTCTTCTACATCTACAAACCTCCATCAGTCACTTGGGCATGGGCAAATTGACCGATGACTGTCCGGTGGTTGCGCGTTCGGTGGAAGAGGTCACGGCGGCGATTTAGGTGCTGAACCTAGGTCAGCCGCGATTTAGGTGCTGTTTTTTGGCGTGGGGGCCTGAATTTGATGGCGTAAAGCTGGGTATGAGTGTGACGAGGGTGATCGAAGGTGATCCGCCCATGGTGAAGTCCGGATCTAATGGTTTTGGGGTCGGGTCTACCATAAAAAACTTGGTTCTGGTTTCTGGTTTTCTGGTGTTTCCTGCATTCTGGTTTTCTAATGTTTCTTACGTGAATCAATTAGTTGGAATACTTTGTTCTGGTTAAATTCCAATTTCTAATTGCAAACAAGGAAATAGAAGTTCAAAATTACATTCATTCAATATTTAATTCTGGTCTCGCCGGCGGCGATGGTGGATATTGAGGTAGAGGGCAACAATGGATTGTACACATTCACTTGCTTCACATACACAAGTGGTTTGGTTAGTAATTGGATTTTGAAAAGAATTGAATTGTATGTGAAAAAGAATGAAGATATAGAATAAAGATGGGTGATAATGCTCCACCATTTGATTGAATTGGGAAAAATAAAGAGAAGTGAAATATGTTGATTCAATACCATAATCAGAGTGTAGCTTGATACTGTATTATATAAAACAGTATCACAATAGAAATGAATATAGAATTCGCACACGTGCTCAGAATTTTTATTATAATATGTTTTCGGAATGGTATCGACGAGCCGGTCAAGACCAGTCGCTTCGCCACTGCATACGATGGATTTTAGCCATTTCAAGTCGTCTCTTTAACTTAAAATGGCAATCTTTATTTTTTCTTGTCAAAACAGTATCATACATACCAAAACAGTATCACAAAATATTATTATAATAGAAATGGCATAGAATTCACATATGTACTCAGAATTTTTATTATAATATATTTTCGAAATGGTCTCGACGAGACAATCAAGACTAGTCACTTTGTCACTGCGTGTGATAGATTTTATCCGTTTGAAGTCGTCTCTTCAGTTTAAAATGACAATCTTTAATTTTCTTATCAAAACAGTATCATAGATCATCTGAAATAATATCACATATAAATGTATCTTAATATATTAGTATTATACATGGAAATATGTTGTTCTTAAAATGCTCTATTAGTAGTACAAGTCCATTGATACTATTTGCATTCAATAACATTATTATAGATTAAAACAGTATCATAGATGTTTTAGTAGTTAAAGTAATTCAATTGTTCTTTAAATACTCCATTAGTAGTATAAGACCATTGATACTGTTTGTATTCAATAATATTATCATGAATTAAAACAGTATCATAGATATTTTAGTAGTTGAAGTAATTAAATTGTTCTTTAAATACTCTATTAGTATTATAAGACAATTGATAGTGTTTGCATTCAATAACATTATCATAGATTAAAACAGTATCATATGTTAAACATTATCATAATAAAACAGTATCAAAGATAAAAGCATAATGTAAGTGTACCATAGCACATTATATATACAAAACAGTATCACAAATAAAAATATGATATAAGTATACCAATTCACATTATCTAAATAAAACAGTATCACAGTTAAAATAGTATCATAAAACTAAACACAAAATATTTTAATGGTTGAAGTAATGATACTGTTTTAATACAGTATCATATGTTGAAACATTATCATAATAAAATAGTATCAAAGATAAAAACATGGTATATGTATATAACTGCACATTATCTAAATAAAACAGTATCATAAATACTAATGACTTAATTTATCAACATATTAAATGTATCTTAATATTTCACTATCATTAAAAACAAGGAAAAAATCAAAAAATTTCACTATCATTAGAAACAGTATCATATATTGAAACACATATTGAAACAGTATCAAACATTTTACATGTTCTAACATAAAACTCTAACTCACAGCAACTACATTATCAAAACTAGTTGAATCAGTTCATCCAAACTCTATTAATTAACTGCATTGCATATGTTTCAATTGGAACAATATCTCAACATTTTTATGGTTATTTTTAACCGAAAATGGTTTCTTTATACAAAAATAAAAAATAAAAAAATATGTTCACCATTGAAATAGCAGATTTCGAATTGTTTATATGCAGTTACGTGTTACGGTGAGAAGAATAAAAAACAAGAAGAAGATGCAAATTGTTAAAAGTAAATGGAAGATTTTCTAAACAGGGAGTGTAATGATTTTGTGGGTTTTTACGTGTGTAAATGACAGTTTTTACAATTGGAGGGCATATTGGTCTTTTAGTAATAAAATATGACTTTAGTTGAATTAAGATTAGATCATATGACTTTTCAACCCACCTTAGCATTAACAGTGACCGACCCATAATTTTCCCAAATAGAAATAGAGTAGTCCACGAGCTTACCTTGTTAGCTACTCCACGAGCTTACCTTGTTAGCTACTCGTTTTCAGTCAATTATCAATGAATTGATTGTATTCTAATTCTTCGGTAGCTTATTATTCGTAGTGTGCGAAAAATTCATTTAATGAAAGTTTACTTTAGTTTTCAAACAAAAGTTACAGACAAGAAAAAAAATTATTTGTCATTATATTTTATTAAATGCAAATACTTTCATATCCACCACTATAAATCAGTTTAAAAAAGAATTATGTTGGGGATGGGTGGTCCAGGACATAGTCTGGTCTAACTGGGATACCTGGGTATAAAAAAAAAAAAAAAAAAAAAAAAAAAAAAGAATTATGTTGATGCATATATTATATAATTCACCGTTTAAGACACAACAAAATGACAAAAAAGGGCGAGGGGAGGGGTAGATCATCTTCTCCAATACCAATACCAACCCCCACCTACCCCCTTACGGCCTTACCCCAACATCTCCTGCCACCATTCCAAATCCGCCAGCGCCGGAAAAAATGGCGGCTTGAACGAATCGTGATTATTACCTTAATAAACTGAAATATTTACGAATGCAACTATGCAAGGAAGCAAATTTCTGAAAATGATAATTTCCTCTATAATTAGCAAAATCCAAGATTGCAGTATAGAGCAGAAAATTAAGAGACATATCTCATAATTCTTAAACACGTTTATGTAAAAAAAGAAACACAATCAAATTATTAAACTTCGAAGATTAATTCCATAAAATGAAAATAAGAAAGCAGATTGAAATCAAAAGTGTATGTTTACCAGATCAATAGTCTCATTTTTGAACTGAGAAAGGATAAGAATGTACTAAAATAATTTCTCAATCCCCAATGAAAAATAAAATCAGACTGGAAATCGCGTTCTTCTCTACATACATTTCCCTCTCTTTTTATAATCCCATCACAAGAAAAGCGTAAAAACCGAAAGGTCATCTATGACATATCCGAAATTAGTTAGGGTCTGTTTGGAAGTTTTAGAATACTGGTTATGAGAGTTTTTTAAAGTACCAGTTTTGATCGTTTATGAGTGAAGCGTTTTGGGTGGTTTTTAGTAGCGATTTTTGAAATGGTCCAACCCATGCTTGAGAGTTTATTATTCAGCGGTTCTAAATTTTTTTTAAAAGAATCAAATTACATATATGCCTATATATTAAAAAAAAATTAATTTTAAATTTTTTATATATCGACTTATCTTTAAAAATATAAAATTAAATTTATGTTCTTACATATGATTTTTTTTATGTGTGCATATGTTTTATTTTTACAAATATTAAGTTTAGAGAAGTTTGAAAATAATTGTTTGAGAGAAGATAAAATTGAAAGAAAATTTGAAGAACGGCAAAAAATCACTGATTTAGAGGGTTGAAAGATACAATTTAAATTACACTACACCATATTTGGGCAGTTACAATAACCAATTTTTACAACTCTTCATAAACGGTACCATTCAAACCATTCAAAATTGGTGGAAAGCAGGCCCTTAAGGTTACTATTTACTCATTCAAGTGGAAAAGTTTTTCAATCGTTAATTTTTTAAATAGTTTATCATTCATCACTCATTAAGAAAATGGTAGACTGAATAGATGGAAATTGTCCACGTAACAATAAACGCGGCAGCCAAACACACCTTTACCTATAATTAAAAAAAACATTTGGAACAGATTGAAAAACCCCAACTTTTATACAATAAAAAAAGCATTTTTTACAATTAAAATGACGTTTCTACAATCGGGAATGAATAAAAACGATTGAGGCAGAAGGCAAACTGAATATCTTCCCCTAAATTCCAAGGACCCTAATTTCTTCTTTTTCTTCAATTGTAAACAAAATCTCACCAAATCAAAATCAAAAGTGAAGACAATTGCAATGAAAACTTCATCAGCCAGTTCTCAAATCTCACACAAAGCAGTTTGTTTTTATGGGCAATCATTCGTTACAAAGACTTCGTGGACGGAGAACAATCCATGTAGGAGGTTCCAGGTTGCAGCTTCTATAGACGACCAAATGCTTGTAATTACTTTTCTTAGATTGATCCATTTCTCTATCCACATTACAAAAAATTAATCAATGGACTTTTAAGGAAGGCGAACATCAACGGCAATGACGAGCACAAGCTACAAAGATTGGTGAAGTATTATCAAATTGCGTTGGGAGTGTATGTGTTGGGTGCATTAATCCAAAAAATGTTGTTCTGAATTGTAGAAGAAAAAGTAGTGGGTCAAGTGTTTGGTAGAAATAGGAGTTGGTCACGTGTTTGTTGTAAATTGTTGGAGGAAAATGAGTGCTTTGGTGTCTTAATTCACAATGGCAACGTGGTTCAAGTTTTTATTTTTTGTGTTTGTGAAGATGCTCCAAACAACATTATGTATTTTTATGGTTTATTTTAAGTGTAAGACACTACTTTGTCCTAAGTATTCTGGTATTTTGATTATGTTATTTTGAGTGTTCCATAAGACATAATGTCCAAACAATAATAAGTGATTCAAGTTTTTGATTATGGTGTTGTTATATTCTTGTATTCCATAATAAGCAATTGGCTTGTTAATCACCATACCAATCCTGCTACATTAGTTGGTTATGTTTGCTTATTTTTTGGTCTTTGGCATTGGATTTGGTGGTTGGTTCAGCAATTGGCATTGGATCAGTTGGTATTGGACATTGGATCTTTGGATCAATTTTCTTATACAACATTTTGAGAGATAGCATGGTTTAAGCAGCTTATTGTGATCATAGTGCCTCTCTTACTTACCAAACGAAACAGAGGAAAAAAAAAAAAAAAACATTCCCTATATATCAATATGAAGTATAATTTGATACTTCAGCCATTTTCAGTTGAAAAAGATCACATCACGTAGATGTGGGATGATGTTATATAGCGACAGACTAATAGAAAACGAGGTATAGAAAGAGGTGGAAACCGATAAAACAGTATGTTACATGTAACAAACCATGTTATGATACAATTATATTATAATCTGTAAACGAAACATATTAGTTTTATAATAAAAACGTGTAACAATATTTTTATAATTAGTTTATTTTATTGCTATACTTGTGTACACTCCCCTTAGTATAATCAAATGGACCTAAACAAATACTTACACTATTGAGAGCCTATTAATCATTTATTTATTTTTCGAAACAAATCATCAATTTTAAATCGAATTAAGTGAAATTGACAAATAACTCTAATTGGAGTGAAAATGTAAAATTCAAATCGTTGCATTATTATCAGATTTTCACCTTTAAAAACTATTTTTAGTTTATTTAGAGGATCAACTGAAAATAAATTATTGTCTAAAGTGAATTTATTTTTTATGCTATATGAATAATTTTTATTAGGGTTCTCGTTGTTTTTGTAAAAGTGGATTTATTTCAGCCTTTCGAAAAAAAGACACTCGTGTGAATAAATACTATGAAAAATTTCGTCACATCCTTGGTATGCTAGTTTAAATAACACATGATATAGTTGAAGAAGAGAATAAAGTTAAAATATTTGTCATTTTTCGCAAGACTGTTGTATACTGTCAAATTTAATTGTCCTATAATATAAACTATGCAATTTTGAACAATATTAAACAAAAAAATTATTTAAAACCTCGATATACGTTACATTATTATTATTGCTTACGAGTATATTTGTCAAAGATTAAAAATTATAAGTAAATAAGTAAGTATAGTATTAAAACAATTTATTTATTTTTTCAATGAAAATTGAAAAATAGACAAATCACTTATTTTGACTGTAAAAAATTCTTAAAGTAAGAAAAAATAGTTATTTTGGAGTAAAATAATTTTTTTTTCAGTTTTTGCCAAAGAGAACCTTTTCACCTTCCCAAAAACCACATAAATACAAAATCCCAAATCTTTTACAATGCTGGTTTGTTCCTCTGATTAGCCAAACAATCCTTTGAAATAAATGTCTTCTATGTCCGCCAGACACGCTCCCATAATCTCCATTACCCCCACCCCACCCCCGCGCCTCATCCTCACACTTTCATCCATAATATTTGCATAGCGTGCATTTGCTTTGTCTTCTCGAGGGTATTTCTTGTATAAAGAAATAGTATATACAAAGAGAGAAAGAGAGGGCAATAGAATAGCTGCGAAGAAACGTCTCTTATTCTTTACCAACCGCTCCATTAAAATCTCAACCCACAAAAAAAAAAAAAAAAAAATGAAAAAAATGAAAAATCAAGAAAAAATATAACAAGATCGCTCCTTTCATCCCCCTCTTCTTTTACTCTGGTTTTCCTCTCGACCCATCTGAATTTTTTGCTTATATTTCTTGGTGATCAGTTTTTTTAACTATTGTTTTATTGAATTTACCCGATTTCCTTCTCTTTCTGTGGATTTTTTGTTTGCTAAGAGGTTTGATATGTATAGAGGGATCTGTTAATTTTACCCTTAAGGTCTATAGATTTTCATTTACTTTGTGTGCCTGAAATAAATAAAACTTGAATTGGAGTTTCTTATTAATATTGCAGGATATGTAATTTCTACCTTTAATTTTTTAGTTCCGATGATATTTAAAGTTTTGACTTTTTTATGGGTTATTTTAGGATGAATTCATTGGTCAAAAGAGGAAGCTTTGGTGATTTTAACGCAGTTACAATCTTTATCTTCTTCCTGGATTCCTAATGTTCATTTTCCATTTTTATGCCCTCTTAGTTATATCAATTCGGAAAATTTCAAAACTTTTTTATATTTAGTATACTGTGTAGTTACATGCTGTTAATTATACTTTTGGAACATTATCTTTTTGCCGAATCTCAGTTTTTGCGGTTTTGGAGTTGTTTTTTGCCTTATAATATGGGATTATCATATCATTTTACGTGTCCGTGAACTGTATGAAATAGTTAGAGATATGAATTAGTTAGTTATAATTTGATTTTGGAGCCCATTGGATACATATTAGTTTGCAAATGGTTGTAATTGGTGTTCTCGTGTAATATTTTTGATGAATTAGTTAACTGATGCAGTATTAGAAGAATTATTAAAAAAATAGAGTAAAGATACTTTATTTGACTTGCTTCAAGGACTGATAGTTCTTGAAGTTGCATTCTTTATGTTAATTTCGGATTCTGAAACAAAAATGACTACCTAGATGAGATGTCCTTCTCTTTTAAATTTGTTTGGTAGGCAAAATGAATATTGCAATTTAGTTTATATAGGAATGCTATAAGCAAAGAGTGATTGAGATGTCTTAACCCTTCTTTTTGGAGAAAAATGTCTACATATTCAAACTTCCACGACTTTTCTGAATATCTGAACTAATTTACAATTACAGTTGTACAAAGAGTGACTATGTCAGGTCTCCTTTTTCTGCAGGATCTACCCCAGAACTGATTTGCACCTTTTGATCTGAATATATTCTCAACGAAGCAGCTATGTCCCGGATGCAAGGGGAAAGGAGTATCCTAGATTCCTTTCCTGAAACAATTGATCTGAACCAAGGGTCTTTCTCTAATAACGATTCTGTGGATCATTCGGCAGCTTGGGATGACATGCTAAATCCAGTTGAGAACCGATTGCCAAATTACATGCTTTCCTCCAGTGAGGGATATATTAGTTGCATAAATACTGTTAACAGTCATACCCGGAGTGTCAGTGGCTGGGATGTAGGTGAATCCAGTTCCTCAGCAAATTATCTGCAAAATGAAGCCCGCGGTGACATTTCAAGAATGAGACATGGTTGGTCGTCCTCTTTCAATGCTTGTTCTGGAACAGATGCAAGGACAGAAGATTGGTCTTTTGAACCGTGTAACGTCATCAGTACTGGTTATGGTGGCAATCAGGCAACTGGCAGAATCCCGAGTATGCAAAGTTATGGTTCAAATCTTGGTTCACTGAATGTGAATATGAATTATGGGCACGGGGGCGAGAATGATGACCAGAGAGTTATAGGAGCAGGACAATCTCAAACTCTTTACAAGTCTGGTCAACCAGAGACACTACAGGTTCCTAGTTTTTATGCTTCTTCCAATAGTAGAGGAGCTTCTTCAGGTATTTCTGGTACTTTATTGGAAAATGATGACACACCAGGTCCATCTTTGGATACTTGGGGTTTATCCTGCAAGAGAAAGGCTCTTGAAGGTACTTCTCGACAATTTTACCCAGGTGGGAGTTCAAGCTCCAATCAACCAATGGAGAACATAATGCAGCACTCTGTTCCTTTTCGTTATACCACACCTGGAAGTTTAAGTATATCATCAGACCCTGGCAACTTAACTAGGGTTAGTCATTCTGAACAACTAAATCCGAGGAGCGGGGTTGGCTTGAATAGGGTAGCCTCTGAACTTCATCCCTCTTCAAGTGTTCCAGGAATTAGAGAAAGCCCAACAAGAAATTTTGGTGTGAGATCAAATCTTGGACAGCAGTCCGTGTCATTTGATACACCCATAGGCTCCGATGTAAGGCATTCTAGTGTTTATGCAGCACAGCAGCCGTCAAGACCTATCTCAAATATTGATTCTTCAGAATTGAGGTCACCATTTTCTTTGCCAATAAATCCAAGCAATCCGGTCAACCAATCTCATACAATGCATATGTCTGACGCGAGAAGTACGCTTCCATTTCCTTGGAATGGATCTCTCAATGCACGGGGTGGTAGCTCATCTAGTTCTTTAATGCTCACTGGAGAAAGAAGTTCTGCAGTGAATGAAGACATTAATTTTAGAAGTCCTCTCAGAAACAATGCTGAGTATCCCTTGTTTGTTTCTACTCCAGAGACAAGAAATGTGTTGCAAGACCAAGTTGATTGGAGTTTTGTTCCTGGAACTTCTGGATCTTCTAGAAATCATTCTTCTGGTTCTCGGGTTGGCTCCAGTTCTAGTGTGCAAACATTTCCCCCAGTCTGGACGCCTCATCAGAATCCAACAACGCAAAGTCTGCAAACGTCATCAGAATTTGCTCTCCGGGCTCCCTTCCCAATTGTCGAGCCTGATTCTGGAATTCGAAGAAGTCATTTCTCGGCCACACCTTCAGCCTCTTCTTCCTCAGAAGAGGTAGCAACTAGTAGCCAGGCCCGCAACCAATCAGATCAAAGGTCAGCATTCTTGATGGCGGTTCCGGGTGGTGACATTAGTGGTTGGCGTGCTTTAGCGGCTGATACTGATGGGAGACAGAGACTGGTATTGAGTTTTGCCTACCTTTATATGACAATTACATTTTGTGTGCTAATGCTTATGTAGTGTATATCATGTGTGTGCGCTTTTGTGTGTCTGATCTTTGCTTGTTTATTTTGGGGAAAGTACTGAATCTCATAATATATTTCTCCTATCTAAAAAGCTCAAGAAACTATATCGGGTTAAAAACCTGTAAGTAGTTATTTTGGTGACACGAAACCTGGATGTTAAATCAAGTCTTCACACTGTCAATTAGCATCAGTACCAAGACTAAAATACCCTTAATAGAAGTTATAAGTTGAAATTGTTACATTAGTACTATATACATATCTTCTTCTCTTCATTCCTCTATGCGCTTTACTGCATTTTGGAGTTACATGCATTTACATTGATTTTCTTTGTTCTATTCGTTTTCATCCCTTTCAAGATGCCATTGTAAATGAGTTCCAATTTTCAATTATTATTATTTTTGTTTTTTAAACTCCTTGTGTGCCTGTCTAATTACTTTTCCCTATAATCGCTTCATATGTTAAGGGTTGTATATTGATTAGTTCTTCAGCTTCCTCGTGCAATTCTCCTTAGTTTATTCTAATGGTATTTCTCCATTATTTTCATGATCGGATTCTAAAAATATGACATAATTGTGCTTAAGAATGTTAGCACATACTTAGATTTAGACTGTTTGCAAAAATATAGTGAAATGATTCCCAACCAATCATTCTCCAAAAAATTAATTCCACCATTAGCAGCCTCTCCCTGAAAAAAGGCCCTCTTTTCATCGACATATATGACCATGCATCCTAGCCTTCGACTTCTCATACTCTTACTTTTCTAAGCAAATGACAACATCACACTAGATCCTTTCGTTATTCAACTTATTTTGTTCAAAATTCTCATACCATTTTGCCTTTCTTCATGGCCAGCTCACAACCTGACTGCAGTGATTATATAAAACCATCAAAATTGTTTTGTTATTTTACAACTGTGTGTTATATTAGCACAAGAGATCCAACATATCTTTGTGAGAAACTGATAAGTTGAAGCTTATCATTCTCCTGTATTTAGAAATACTTTCCAATTCTCCCGATAAAGGTCAAACCTAGAATCTCGCTCCAAAAATTGAACCTTCTTTCTCATATTATGGATTTAGATAACCTGCCTATCCTGATTTAAAAGCTAAAGTTCTTGTTTGTCTTAGCTTAAAAAATTTACTTGGAAATTATTCAATTACCTCTTTGGAAAGTAACCCCTATCTTATTGTCAAAATAAGTAAATTTTTTTTTTCTCAATCTTGACATGTTTGAAAATAAAAATTAACTTAAAGCAAGTTTGACTCACTTTTTAAGCTTAGCCTATCATGCTATAAATCAGGACAGGGCTTACAATTTAAAGAACATCATTTGCTGAACCCTGGGTTCCCCACACGTTGGAATGTCTTCATGAAATCGTATCACTAGATGACTATAATAACTGGCAAGAGTTCCTTTTGAAGGTTCATGGCTACTTGAACCATGTTTGTCCTTCTTGGTTCTTCTTTACTCCTTTTGGTTGTGTTAAAGATCCAGACAAGGAGAAGTGTGGGTTGACATATCTTTTGTAGAGCAGAGATAAAAGTAGTAATTTCTCGTGCTTAATGGTTTCTTTCTGGCTTATTGGCTGGTTTTTGCGAAGGGGTGTTTTTGTCATTCCAGATTATGTGCTTAATCTGGGGCATGAGAAAGCTCCCATAGTTAACTGTTTAACAGGAGAAAGATAAATTTGCACAGATATTGTGTACTACATTGTCACATACCAGTTCTACACTGAGCTGAGAGTGTTTTGGGGATGGAATTGCTGACGCCCTGAAGTAATGCACATTGTTAATTTTTAGAATATTTACGCATCTTAATTATATGTTTGTTTTTGCTTGCATAATAGTTAGCGTTGTCTAGAAAGTTTCCTATAAATGGAACAAGGGATTGGCTGCTTTTATCATTATAATCACTCGATTATGTTAAGTTTAAGAACTTCCTTTTTTAGTAATACGAGTAAACCTAACAATAAAGATTTGTGTTACTTTGGAGTTCATGGAATGGTAATAGACGCATGGTTTGAAAAGGCACTGGTGAGGCGCGCCTCCCCATGAGGCGCATCATCCACTCCTTGAGGCGTGGATTTAAGTACTTTTTTAAGCTCCTTGTGCCTCCCTATGTGAGGCGTATGCCTCACGCAATAGCGCCTCAAAAGCGTGAGGCATTCGCGTCACATCTAACTTAATTTTCAATTGGGCTTTTAGTTAATTGGGCCCATTTTCTTAACTTTAACAATTGGGCTTTTAATTAATTTTCTGTTGGGATTTTAATTAATTTTCAATTGGGCTTTTAGTTAGTTAATTTGGATCCAATATTATAAGTACATAACATATAATATCAAAAGATTTGGGCCTTCTTACAATTCAAAATAAAAGCCCCAAAGGTTGCTTGGTATAGCAATGGACAAGTCACTAAGTCAGACATCAGGAGGAGCAGATCATGTTTTTGAAAAGAGTAAAATTTGTCAACAACCAGATCATGTTTTTGATAGTATATTTAAGAAATTTCAATTGAGGTTCTACTCTTTACTTGTTAAAATAGACTATTTTATATCAATTTACAGTTTTTTGACTAATTTTTTAATTCATGGTGAGGCTTACGCCTCGCCTCACAACTGAAAAGCGCCTCAGTACCTATTTCTGCCTTTTTAAACATTGAACAGATGCTTAATATTTTCAAGTTAATTTGTGAACGCTATATTTTATAATTAGGATTTCATCAAAAAAAGATGTTCAGAATAGGTGATCCTACTTCTTTGGAACAAACAGGCGAACTAATGGATTTTTTGTTATTTCCTTTGTTCGTGCATAAATCTCCGATAATAACATAGACTTTCCTCTTTTCTTCATAGGACGGATCTCCTTTTTTTTTTCTTAAAGAGAGCACAAAACTACCTTTTGTTGGATTGGCTGCTATTATCATTTTCTAAGGTGTAATTTTGGGGCTTAGAGAAATTCAGATAATAAAAGCCTTAGACGTAGAAAACCTTTTGTACGTTTCCAATAAGTGCATGTTCATGGGAGCACGTGTGAAAGAACCTATCTCACTAAAATTAGCATCTTTTTGACCAGTGTTGAAATGAAATCTTATTTGAACTTTGATTTGATGTGAAAAGAATTCTATTTTTGTTTGCAAACTTTTATCCTCCCTAAGTGATTTTTCCTAGTAAAATCTTAACTCATCTTTTGTATTTTGAAAACACAGATTTAATATGAACTATTTACTTTATCACACTTGCACTTACTGTAGTACAAGTTTCATGCACTCCTGGCTGGAGAGCATGTTTGCTTAAGCTCAAAAGTTAATTTTCTTTATATTACTTTCTAAAAAAGTAAGTTTTGTTAGTAAAAAAAAGTAACTTTTAAAATTATGTCCGGCAAAAACGAAGCTTAAAAGTAACTTTACTTCTTTTTAAGCTTAGCCAAACATGCTCACTATCCCGGTCCCTGTTTTAATGATATTGATGGGTAAAATACATTTACTAAGAAAATAGGAGCATGTTGTCATATATACTCTTTTGCAGCTTTATAAGTGTGGATTGCTTTTGATTTCCTGAACATTGTTAAACTTCTTTGAATATGTTTTTTATTTTTAAATTTTAGTGTTATTAAGATGCTATTGTACATGAATGCAAAAGGAATTAATGTGTATGGAAACTTTTATTCTTTTGTTAAAAAAAAAGAAGTAAAAAACTGTAAGCAGTTAAGAAGGTACCAGTTTGATTAGTCCTACTTTGGTGTAACAGATACGCCATTTCTTGCATGCCATGCGGAGGGGCGTCCACCTACGAGCAGAGGTTTGCTTTGGATTTCTGTGATGTTTAATCATTATTTTATTAATAATATATTGAGAGTTTCTCTGCAGCAAGTTGTTGTATATTTGCAAAATTGAACGGGCTCAAATGGGCAAGACACGTTTTAAGTTTACGTATTTTCGTTTGTTGATGAGAAATGCACAGGCACTCGCAATCCGGACCAATGAGACAGTCATGTTTGGCTAAGCTTAATAGAAAGTAAAAGTTTGCTTCCAAATATGTTTGGACGTGTTATTACTTTTAAATAGAAAAGTTAATGTTTTTGAAAGTAATTTTGACCTTACTCTTAAAACAAATAACTTATTTCCAACTTTAACCAACATAATAACTTATTTATTTGAAACTTACTACATATATGTAAACATTTTAAGCTTAGCCAAACATGCTTTTAGTATTACTACTTTTTTTATATTTGGCGGAAGACTGATGATACTGATATGTCATACTTTCTTCTCAGGATTATATGCTATTTGACCCTTTTATAAATGGAGTTGCTGAGATGCATGACAGGCATAGAGATATGAGGCTCGATGTTGACAATATGTCTTACGAGGTACTTTAGTCCATTTTGTTGTTGGAATTTTCTCTCATGGTACGGGAGAAAAATTTGAACAAATTGTCATCCTAAGACTTCACGGTTCAGGAACTATTGGCTTTGGAAGAACGAATAGGGAATGTAAGCACGGGATTGAGTGAGGAAAAGATTTTGGGTTTCATGGATCAGCGGAAGTATGAACCATTTGAATCCTCGCCAAATTTGGAGCCATGCTGTATTTGTCAGGTAAAAGTATCAAATTTTCTCTTCATTGATTATGTTACACAAATGCCTGAAACAAAATTCGGGAAGCATTCCTCTTTGGATGAATATTTTTAAAAGGCCCGTTTCTACTAGTGAGAGTGAAACAGCCGACCATTAAGATTTCTTGTTTAAAAGGCCTTCTTTAGGCATCAATGCATGTTTGGTTGGGATGATTGGATAGCGCCACTAAAATCTTGTTTTACCAAACATGCTAAAGTCTAATGTACCCTTATAGCAGGGCCTTCTTCTATCTTCATCACCCCACCCCGTCCCCTTCCGCTCCTCTGTTCGCAGCACCCCTATTTCCCCGTTTTGTGTTCTTGTTTTATTTGACTGTTTGTGTGCGTGTTCCATCTTCATCTGCTTGTTTGGCCGATACGGGACAATTTTAAACTATCAGTTTTCCTCATTTTGATCAGGAGGATTACATTGCCGGAGATAATATCGGGATATTGGACTGCAGGCATGAGTTCCACACTAAGTGCATTAAACAGTGGTTGACGCTGAAGAATCTGTGTCCTGTCTGTAAAACCACAGCCTTGGAAACTTGAAACGTCTCATCTGTAAAACGACGGCCTTGGAACCTTGAACAAGACGACATTCTGCCCGCCCTTCAAAGGTTATACCTTTGGTTCTGCCAGTATTTTAGTCCGCTATTTAAAATATTTTCATCCAGTAATGGAGAAACTATGCAGATTTATACCATAAGTTGAAACAAAGACTTGTGCTTTACCAACATTTTTTGTATCCGAAGAACCAAAAATAATTATTCTGACAGACATTCCTCTAAATTATGGCACTGTAAGACCTTTAGACAATTTCTGGTCGTCAGATTGTTATTGGAAAGACCCTTCTTGGTATTGAAGTTATTTATATTTATATTTACGTTGGTATATGGACTTGTTATTCTTTGCTCGATGGTCAAAGTTTTTTTTTTTTTTTTTTTTTTAATTACTCCCTCCTACGTCCCAAATTATAGATTACTCAATATATAGGGATATATTGAGAAAAGTGTAAGTAAAATTTATAGTTTTAAAATATATTAATTATATTTTTTAATTTATGTGAAAATAAAATTAAGATTATCTTTGTGACACGGATGAATTATTTGTTTTGACTATTTGACTTTGGATTGTTTTCTTGTCAATGAGGTTTTTGGCATGTATGTCTAAGGTTCTCTACAAAAGAAATAGTCCGGTTCTTGAGTTATTTAATCTGTTCGATTCTTGAATTGTTCGATTCTTGAGTTGTCAACTTGTTCGATTCTTGAGTTGTCTATCTTAAATAAGAATAATATTATTTATAGTCGTATACGATCGATAGTCATTTACATTATTCTATTGAATGAATTGTTTACTCCAATTGAGTAGTGTATTTATAGTCATTAATTATAAATAAATCATCTAATTGAATAATGCTACGTAAGAAAAAATTTATCTAATTGAATAATATCACATATGACCATCGGTAGTGAACAACTATGAATAACATTACTCTTTTAATACTTCTCAATTTGAATCTAATTTTAGTCAAATAAGTTCAAATTTAAAGGAAAACAAAATTAATTTGATCTCATTTAGAACCTTCTTATTGAGTTTTGATCTCCTACCTATTTATAGTGCATATGCTAAGGTGACATTACATAATTGGTAGTTCATGGTCCTACACTCATTATTTTTGTGATACCACTTTAACATAGACATTATAAATAGGTAGGATAAGTATATAGGAGATCAAAACCTCTTATTCACTAACAAAATATAAAAAAGTAAAAGTTAGTGTTGAGCTTTCTGTACGTTGTGTGGATATAAATTCACAATTTTTAAAATGAGATTATAAGTCCCTAATCATTTAAATATATAAATTTAAGTTTGAATGTGTTGCATGCAAATTTTAGTTGAATTAAAAAATAATAATAATAAGATGTTAAGTAGTTTGATGGTTTTGCTTATTTGAGTAGTGTGAAAATCAAGTACAATTTAACGTTTGTATCACATATTTTAAGATTTGTTTGAATTTTCTTAAAATTTTGATAAAAAATTAAAGTCAAATTCAACAATTAATTTTAACTAAAATTTTTTATAAAACTTAACACTTTTCAACCACATATTTTATCATCAACTTTTATCAAAATCTACAAAATTCAGAATTTTTAGCAAAATCTTACCGCAATGATCTTCATTTCTAAAGATTTTGGAACGTGAAAAGTTGGGAACCAGCTCTAGTGTATGTTTAGTAGTGATGAAATTATTTCTTAACTCCTTGTAAGTTGTGGATCCTATATAATAGGTGGATTAAAAGTGGATTGTAACTTTTAAGTTGCAATTCCTACAAAATGTATTGATAAAAAATATATTTGATATGTTTGATTTGCTGAAATTATAATTTAAGCATTCAAACAAATATCTAATTTTCTCTTTATCACGATGTAGAGAGTTTTCTCCACTACAAAAAAAAAATACTTAAACATTCGTGTGTCACTACATATTCAATTTCTCCCTACACAAAATTAATCCCCTCAAAATTTGTTAACCGTTTCAAATCATTTCTCTAATTCGATCATCTCCATCAACCGATCATCTCTAAAATCTGCTCACCTCCTCAATATATCATTGCCATCGATCAATCTCCACAAAAATTTTACTTTCTCAATCAATAATCATAATATCAATCATCATAAGGGTAAATAGCACTAGGGGTCCTGAACCTTTGAACGTTGTAACGATGGGGTCATGAACCTTTGTTTGATTGCAACCGGATTCCCTAACCTTTCAAACGTATGCACCTGGGGTTCTTTTTGGATGGAAAACGTCAAAAATTCTGTTATATCATCACGCGCTGAATTTTTGAAAGGTAAAATTGTCTAGCAATGCTCAATTATCAAACCAAAGAGAAATTCATCAAGAAAAATATTCTATATATGAAGCCCATAAATCAAATCCATTTACTACAAATTGAATCTCAAATATCATTCAATCAAAAGAAAAAATAAATTGATTCCATTTACTCTTTCTTCTCCATTTTTTTCATTCTTTCAATCCACCCCACCCCACCCCCCATCCCATCCCATCCCATCCCATCCCACCACACTCGTGTTCTCTTCAAAGAAAATCTAGAAGGAACCTTCAATTCATTCTCTTCCATACTTGCCCATTCCATAACATAACTGTAGCTGGAAGAAACAGAAGACAATGACGAAGAAGATGAATTTACTGTTAATCTCAACAAACCCTTATTCATTTTATTGGTTTCAAATCCAAATCCAAATGATTGCTCGGACAAAATAAAATTCCCATTTTTATTAATATTCAAATAATTGTAATCTTCCTTATCTTCAAATTTGAATGATAGGTGATGCCGTCGTGGATGAGTGGTTGTGGGTGATAGTTTTGGTGGTTACGGGAGCTGGGAAGGAAAAAAGAAGGGAGCGGGGAAAATTGGTGGTGGTTTGACATTTTGGATTTGTATATATGTTTTTTACAAAATCATATGATAGAATTTGAATTAGGATTTTTGTGGGATTGATTGAAAGAAGGAAAAAAATGGAGAAGAAAGAATATATGAAATCAATTTATTTTTTCTTTTGATTGAATAATATTTGATATTCAATTTGTAGTAGATAGATTTGATTTATGGGCTTCATTAGTAGAATCTCTTTCTTGATGAATTTCTCTTTGGTTTGATAATTGAGCATTGTTGGACAATTTTACCCTTCAAAAATTCAACGCGTGATGATATAACAGAATATTTGACGTTTTTCGTCCAGAAAGAATCCCAGATGCGTACGTTTGAAAAGTTAGAGACTCCGGCTGTTAGTAAACAAAAGTTCAAGACCCCATCGTTACAACGTTCAAAGGTTTAGGACCCAGTGCTATTTACCCAACATCATAATATGGTCAGATCCCGCAAGGAAGGGTATACTAGTAAAATTACTTTCGAAGCACCGATGGCGTAATTTATCTTTGGGATAATTGCATCAAAGGTCCCTAAAGTTTCAAAAACGTTAGGAATATGCCCATAACCTAAAAAAAATAGCACCAGACATCCCCAACGTTTAAAGAAATAGGCATCATATGTCCCTTTTAACATTTTCCATTCATTTTCTCCGTTAAATCTCATAATTGCATTGCACGCGCTTCATTTCCAAAAAAACTCGAGTGGAATTAGAATATGGTTTTATGTGTATAGAATTAGAATATAGTTTTGTGTATGTATAGAATTAGAATATGGTCCTGTGGTCTTCGATCAAATTCTTGTTAAGGGAGAGCGTGCTAATTTGCTTTCTCTGCCGGGCAGGAAGAATTGTAGGAAACCATGAAAGAGAAGACGTACAAGAATCTTGATGATTCAAAACTCGAGCTGTACCCAAAACACCAGGATCCGAAAACAGACCAAAATCTGAATCCGGTTTCTCCGATTTGGATCTAAAAAGACTCGAAAAAAGCGAAGAAAACTTTCCGCCGCTACTCTTCTTCTTGACTTCAACTGTTACCAAGCTGGCGGAGGCCACCTGGGACTGCTATAACACAGGTACCACGTGGAAGCGGTGTTGGATTTTCGGCAAGATACATAGGGGGAGACGGGACAGGGAATAGCAAGAGAAGACGGTTGGGTATTGAATTCCTGGCGACCTTCTTGGACTTCGGCCTGTTTTCGGGCCTGGGCAGCGATAAGGGCAAATAGTCTTTCACGTAGGTAGGAGGTACAAACGCCAACGCCACTACTGAGATCGGCAGGGTGTTTCTTACACTTCATTTACTAATATAATCTGTATCTATATATGTGTGTATAGAATTAGAATATGGTTTTGTGTATGTGCAGAATTCGTGTATGGATTTGTGTGGGTAAATATCACTAGGGGTCCCTAACCTTTGGACCTTGTAACGATGGGGTCCCTAACCTTCTATTTTGAACTCCCGAGTCCTTAACCTATGAAACGTTAGCATCTGAAGTCCTTTTTTGACCAAAACTGTTAGTTTGACTGTTAAATGGTCAAAATCTTGTTGAATAGACCAAATTACCCTTACATTAAATGATAAAAAAAAAAAAGAAAAAGAATAATAAAATAAAAATTGCAACAAAACCCCAACCAACAAAATAAAATATTTCAAATAAACCCCAAATACTTCTTCTCCTCCAAATTACCGCCGCCAACCACCACCCACCGGAACCACCACCCCACCGCCGCCATCCAAAAAATAATTTCAACAACCACAAAATCATCGGCAAATACAAGAAAAAGTACATTGATTTCTTGAAAAACCACCTCCAAACCGAGCAGATCTGAGAAAAAATCGAATCTGTGCAACTCCGGCACGGTGGCCAACGTGAAAACCGATCTGAGATCTGAGATCTGCTCGACCGTGCCATTTACAGTCATCTCTCTTGACTAATTGGGTAAACACAGAACGAGGCAAAAGCAACCAAATATGACCAGCGGTGACAGCGCCACCAGCGCCACCAAAAGCAACCAAAAGCAACCCCATTTCTGCAATTTCCCACGCCACCACCAGCACCACCACTAGCATTGACAGCGCCACCAGTACCGTCGGAGATAACAGCAAGAGTAACAAGAGAGGTAAAGGCAAAGGTGGGCCGGATAATGGGAAGTTTAAGTATAGAGGAGTGAGGCAGCGGAGCTGGGGCAAGTGGGTGGCTGAGATCCGTGAGCCCAGAAAGCGAACTCGACGATGGCTGGCTCGGAACGTTCGCCACGGCTGAGGATGCAGCCAGAGTATATGACCGTGCCGACTGCCGCGGTGGGTAATACAGATAATATGTGACTCTAATGTTTGAATTATTCAGTTGACTATATGAATCAATTTCTTTGTATTTGCCGATGGTGGTTGTTGAAATTATTTTTGGATGGTGGCGGTGGGTGGTGGTTCCGGCGGGTGGTGGTTGGCAGCGGCATTTTGGAGGAGAAAAGTATTTGGGGTTTATTTGAAATATTTTATTTTGTTGGTTGGGGTTTTGTTGCAATTTTTATTTTATTATTCTTTTTCTTTTTTTTTATCATTTAATTTAAGGGTAATTTGGTCTATTCAACAAGATTTTGACCATTTAACAGTCAAACTAACAGTTTCGGTCAAAAAAGGACTTCAGATGCTAACGTTTCATAGGTTAAGGACTCGGGAGTTCAAAATAGAAGGTTAGGGACCCCATCGTTACAAGGTCCAAAGGTCAGGGACCCCTAGTGATATTTACCCGGATTTGTGTATGTACAGAATATGAAGCATGTGCAGTGCAATTCTGAGATTTAACGGAGAAAATGGATGAAAAATGTTAAGAGGGACCTACGGTGCCTATTTCTTCAAACGTTGGGATGTCTGGTGCTATTTATTTAGATTAGGGGCATATTCTTAACATTTTTGAAATATTGGGGACCTTTGATGCAATTATCCCTTTATCTTTTACTCTCCGGGAGAACTGCGAAAACCCAGCAATGGACAAATCCGAGAGCCGGTGAGACAGTTACTTGCAATTTTTATCCATGGCCAATCTGAACTTCTAATAGCATTTCGAAACCAAAAAGAAAACAAGCAAAAGAGAATGAAGTCTCTCTCGCCCCTGTTCTCACTGCACGCTCCCAAGATTCCAGTACCCATTTCGGCCACCAATTTCAACTTCTTACCATTAATACACGCAGCAGTCCAAAACCCAAAACGACCAAAACCCTCTGTTAAGAAGCGCCCTTTGAAACCCACCAAAACTCTCTCCCCAGCTCCCGTTACAGTCCCGCCATCTTCTACTCCTCCCAAAAAGGTCCCTTTTGTTCACATCCTTTTGAAAAGAGAATAATTGGAGTTTCTGTGATATATACTTATATTTGGGTATACTGATTTTTTGTGTTTTTGAAATGGGCTTTAGTTATAGGTTCTGTTATTCTCACAAAGAGGTCCCTTTTGTTCAAATCCTTTTGAAATTAAAGAATGATTAAAGTTTGTATGTTATGTTATAGTTATAGTTTTCCTTGATTTTCGAAATGGGCTATTGTTATAGGAACTGATATCCTCCCCAAAAGGCCCCTTTTGTTCAAATCTCTTTGAAAATGAAGAATGATTGGAGTTTTTTATTGTTATGTTGTAGTTTAAGATTTTGGGCATATTGATTTCTTGATTTTTTTAACAAATTGGGAGTTTGTTGTAGGTTCTGGTGCCAATTGGGTTGGGCACAGAAGAAATGGAGGCAGTGATAATGGTTGATGTTATGCGCCGCGCAGGGGCAGAGGTGACCCTAGCATCAGTGGAGGAGCAGCTGGAGGTTGAGGCTTCTGGAGGTACCAGGCTGGTTGCTGATACATTTATTTCTGATTGTTCTGATGAAATTTTCGATCTTGTTGCCTTGCCGGTCAGTTGTAAATTCCTTGTAGAATCACATTGCTATTTATAACTTCTTTGTATTTCTATTTATTTGTTTACTTACAAAACATGCTGTCATTTTTTTCTCTAATTTCTTCAACTTAAATGGTGAATTACGGTTTGAACCTACAATATATGACTAGGGAGGAATGCCAGGCTCTGCACGTTTACGTGATTGCAAAATTCTCCAGAATATAATGAGCAAACAGGCTGAGGAAAAGCGATTGTATGGTGCAATATGTGCTGCTCCAGCAGTCACACTTTTGCCTTGGGGACTACTTAAGAGAAAACAGGTATCTTGAATTTGTTCTATTCAGTTAAATTTGTGCATATAATAAGAATGCATCTTGCATCAGCTAATTGGCATATAGTTTTGCCTGCTAGACGACCTGTCATCCCGCATTTATGGACAAGCTTCCCTCCTTCTGGGCTGTTAAATCAAATATTCAAGTTTCTGGAGAGCTAACAACTAGTCGTGGTGCTGGCACTTCTTTCGAATTTTCTCTATCATTGGTGGAGCAGCTCTTTGGCGAGTCGGTAGCCAAGGAAATTGGAGAATCAATGGTAAAGTAACAAAGAATTGTTTATAATTCTAGTGTTTTTCCCAGTCAATGGAGATATGTGGTTCTCATTTATAATTGTGATTTTCATAAAGTGTCTTGATTTAGTTGCGTTGCTAATTAGAAATTATATTCCCTTTCACCATTTTTTGGTTCAAAATGTTATTGAATGACTGCTTGTATTGGGAAACAGTGAAACAGTGAAACACCGGGTCAAACTAAATTTTTGGTTTTGTCACGTGTGAAGTGCTAAACATGTTTTTGTTAAGTTTAAGACTAAGCTAATAGTAAGATGGTTTTGGTTTCCTCTATGATTATTTGATCAGCGAAGAGAGAAACCGGGATATGTGTACTTTCCTTAATCACATTTGAAAGAAACACAAATGAGATTTAACCAAAAGTACCAAAAGAGAAATCAAAACTTAAAAGAGCTAGGCTTTCGATTTAGTCGTTTTTAACTATATAATTTGAGTTAAATAATTTTTGGGTTCTCTTTTAATGCTCTTGAGATTTTGAATGCTTGTCTTTAGTGATATTGTTATTATATCATCTTCCATTAGCTGCTTCTTGTGCTTTGTGCATAATTAGCTTGATCTAACAATTATTATTATTTTTTTTTTCATTTTTATAGCTAATAAATGTTGCTGATAATGATTCTAGAAAAGAAGAATTCAATGAAGTTCTGTGGTCCCTTGATCACAACCCTCAAGTGAGTGTTTCTATTTTCTACTCAGTCTCTATGATCTTATCATTTACTAAATTTGTATTAGACACCACAATTTCCAACTCGTTATGTCACCTAAATACTTCTCCGTCAATTTCCAACTCAACACTACAATTTCCATAAATCTATTCTGGGAAAGAATAGAAAACGTTAACATGTTAGATTGACAATTAACAAATGCAAATCTTTGTTCCCCAGCATGTTTTGTTAAGATTAAAAGTAAATCCTGCTTTTGAGTACTTTTTGTTTTTAAACATGTTTGATAAGTTAATTTTTTTTATCACTTTTAAGGAAAAAAGAGTTATCTATTTTTTTTTTTTTTTAATTTTTTTAAAGTAACTCTTACCGTCAAAATATGTAACTTATATTCAACCTTGACCATTAAAAGATTATTTATTTCTAAACATACTTGTTTACTTATAAGTGAACTTTCAAGCTCAGCCAAACATGCTCTTAGTCACCTTATGCAACTTTCCGACATCCTTTGCAATATCTGTGACAAGTGTCTCATTTTACCAACATTTATTCTACTGTATTCAGATTTCAATTTATTTCTCCCTTCAAATGTCACAGGTTCTCATTCCAGTTGCAAATGGTTCTGAAGAAATTGAAGTGGTCACTATTGTAGATATTCTTCGACGAGCAAAGGCGAATGTTATAATTGCTTCAGTGGAAAAATCCTTGCAGATTTTGGCATCAAGAGCCACAAAACTGGTTGCAGACAAAATGATTAGTTCCACTGCTGAGTCAATTTATGATTTAATCATCCTGCCAGTGAGTAATATTAATTTTCACTCCTTTCCTCAATTTGTACCTATCTAATTGTTCAATAATAAGCTTATGGTTTCCCGTGCTATTTTTGATCTGTCTTCTTCTAACCCGTCACTTGCTCCAAAATATATAGGGTGGTATCTCGGGGGCTGAGCGTTTACAGAAGTCCAGAGTTCTGAAGAAATTGCTCAAGGAACAAGAATTAGCTGGAAGATTATTAGGTGCAATCTGTTCTTCATCTACAATCCTTCAGAAACAAGGGTTATTGAAGGTAGATGAGCACCTCATTGCGTGTTTGGTGTGCAATACTGGACAATATAATAAACAAATTAGCTTTCTTTCTTTCTTTTTTCCTGGTCCTATTCAATCCTCGCAATACATTCTATTGGTGCATGTTGGGTACGTAGTATTAGACTGGACTAGACAATACATAGATAAGATTTTAACTTTTTTATCTTTCTTAACACGATGTCTAGTGCAATCGAATTATCTCTACCAAACATGCAATCAATGTTTATCTATTTATCAAATTAGAATATTGAACTTCTACTTGCTCTGCTGGAAACAGGATAAGCGAGTAACGACTCATCCCCTCGTGATAAGCAATCTCGATAACGTGGTGGATGGTGCCCGTGTAGTTATTGATGGCAAACTGATCACTTGCAAGGGATTTGCTACTGCAACAGATTTTGCACTGGCTATTGTCGGTAAGCTTTTCGGGCATGCAAGGGCTAGGAGTGTAGCCGAAGGTCTTGTTTTCGAGTACCCCCGGGGATAGCTTTTCAAACGATGGAATGATCTTTCCCCCAGCTCAAATCCATATGGAGAGGGATTTATATCCTATGGGATAACAACATAGTCGATAAATCTTCTAACGTCCTGATGGTATTACTACATTCTTGTGGTGGTTGTGATACTGGCTTGGGGTGATTCCTTGGATGCAAGGATCGGACGGTTGATAGTAGTGAAACAATGCTAACATCCATCATCCCATCACGCCATCTTATCTCACTATATGCCGGAACTCATCTGGAGGCTCTCCAACATAATGTATTGGTTCTGCCTTCTCGTTAGTTCATTTATTTTGTGGGTAATTGTAGGGAGTGAGCAGGTTGCCTGACTAAATACAGTTGTTATAGTCGTAGAATTGAAATCACAAATTACAGATCTCATCTTGTAACTGAAATGCTGTCATCATGGATTCTTGATTGTCTAGCACGATCAACACTTGATTTTTCTGATTACTGCACTAGAAAATTCCATATTATTGTTACATATACCACCGCTAGCTATTACTTGAAGAATTTACATACACCTGCTTTTTAACTTTACGAAAGCCCGATCAAAAAGAGGTATTGATGACCCAGACTTGCCTTGGGCAAAACCCTACATCTTTTGCTTGAACCTCATTCACTTATTTTGAATAATGTCTTAACGGTGGCAAAAGCCTTGGGCAGTCGAAGTAATCGTCACCCTGCAAATCTCAATTTAGTGACGGCATTGTGGAACCACAATGCTGCTGCTGCCCTTTGGGCATGCCGTTTGGATTGTAGGGAACCGTAGCACGGTGGGACGTCTAAGAACAAATGTCTATTCAAAAAATAATTCATCTGTAGCAGCCAGCGAATATGTCTATTTAGAATTGAAGTTGAGCAATGGAGTGAGAGCTCCCGTAATGAGTTGAGCAAAACGAAGTGAGGGATCTTATGTACTTTTATCTAGGAAATAAAATATTTTTTAGTTAGACACTAAAATCTCTTCGATTATTATATTTTTTTTAAATAAAATATCATTAGTAAGTTGTTTTATTTGAAAGTAAGGAAGTTATTGATGATAATTGTTTAATGTTCTATGTATTTTTTATTTATGTAAATAAATCTGAAATTAATAAAAAAAATTAATATTATTTTATTTGTACAAAATGAGGGCAAGGAAATGATAAAATGATAAAATAGAAAAAGAAAAGAACCAATCCTTATCGCCAGAAAATATCTGGCTGACATTTTGCAAAGATATTATCAGCACATCTGATGTGGCACATCAAACACGTGTAAAAAGCGTCTCCATGTGGATCCTTTGCTGGCCCCTACGTATACTCCCTTCACCGGTTCTCTCTCCCTCTCTTTCTCTCTCTACTTATTTCTGGAAGATATTTTCTATTTTTCGTTTTTCTTCAGCTAATTTTGAGATCTTTTGAGAAATTTAATACGCATTCTGTTAACCGGTGAATGGAAGAAAATTTTCGGCCGGCGGCGAGTCCAGCGATGACAGAGTTTCTCGCAAATGAGTTGACTCGGTCGAACTCGGACGCATCTTCTTTGACTACAGATAATTCCGAAGATATTTTGCATCAGTCATCGGTAATCCGTGATTCTTTCTTATTTTATTAATTCTCCGCCTCTTACCGTATGCACACATGTATTTTTTTTTTTTTTTTTTTTGTGGTGGCTTGATGCAGTAATATAAAATAAATTATATTGGTTGAGACCTTAAGAAGTTAAGATCCTGAGCGCAATGGTTGACTTGCGTTATATTTCGTTGTAGTTTAATTGGATTTGAGAAATAAATTACTGAAAAGTTTGATGCTTTCTCAGCATTTGTGTGTTCTAGCAGGCATGTATGTGCTGCTTGATAGAGGAGAGCAGAGTGGATTTAATGTAGCCTTAAAACTTCAAAGAGGGCAAAACAACTGAGGGTTAATTTTCACTTTAAGACGTTAATTCTGTATATGGCTGTGTTTATTTGTTACTTTGTTCGATGGTGGCTTGGTGGATGATTAAAACCTGTCGTGATGGTACAGAAAGAATTCAGATCACGATTCTATTTGTCTGATGGTTTTAATGAGGTCAAATACTTTAGGGTTTCAGACTGTGAGGAGTGGTTACCAGTTACTTTTTGTTTTTCTTTGCATTAAGGTTATGTCCACCCTGTAAAGGTGTTTGTACGGCTCTAGTGTTGCACTGCTGTTAATTGCTGAGATGAAATGTAAAGGCATGCACTTCAATGTTAACCGGTAAAGACATTTTATGAAATTTGGTCATTGTAGGGAAGTTTTGTCGTTAGCTGAAGGTTCGAGATGTTGGAGTGATTAGGTCTACTTTTCTTTAATAGAATTGCACAATATATTTAACTGAAAATGACAACAATGAGGACAGTGGCAGGGTTTTATTGTTGTATGGTTTTGAATTGTGGCGCTCTATTTTGGTCATGATCATGTGCTCAATTTCCTTTGTCTTTGCACGTGAAGACCAAAAACCTGGCGACCTGTTGAGGGATTTGGGATCCGCTGAGGAGGCTCCCTTAAAGGATATTGATACCTAGCTTTTTTTCTCCAAAGGAAGGAAAACACAGAAATGTGTTCTCACAAGTATGATGAATGTGAATACTCAGTGCTATATGTACATTTCAAGAAACCATTGAAAATGGTTTGGAGAAGTGGTCCAGTTGTAGCTAAAGCAGAAGCTCTTAAATGAGAATGGGAGTGTCAAACTCATAGTTAAACAACTGTCTTTTTGGCAATATAAGCATCCTCATTGCTTCCATATTAGGGAATACCTGGTCCCATGGGAATACTATACCTTTACATTATTTGGTAACATTAAAAAAGATAAATGCCAAAACTTTTCAACATAAGCAGTATTTTATAGAAACTAATTTTTCTTTTTCTATGAAGTCTGTACATATTAGGAAAGAAAATTTTCTCAGATTCCATTCTTTCTCCAGGATAACCATACAACATGGACAAATGAGAAGCACAATTTATATCTAGATCATTTGGAAGTATCATTTGTTAAACAGTTGCAAAAATCAATGGGTTTGCTTGCATCGTGCTCGGAGGAGAACAAGAGTGAGAAACGTCTATCTCAAAAACGGCATGCTTATGTCGACATTGCTTCTGATCAGGTTGAGGAACTCATTCGATTCCACATTACTTGTTCTATATTTGTTGTATTCTCTTTCTTAAATGCATGTCTAACTGCAAATTCTTCAAAAACAGAAGTTTATTTGTCATTTTCTTTATTAACTGTTTTACAGGGTGACTGTTGGCAAAAGACCAATTATGGAAGGGGTCAGCCTTTTTTGCACACTTCAGCTGATACTCGTGATGCGCTTAAGAATCCACGGGCACAATGGTTCAGTCGTATGTGTAATAAGTGTCCCCCTGTATCAGCTGATTTGCAAGAATGTCTGGTACTTCGTAGTACAGAGAAACACATAGGTGTGGAAGTGATCGAATCTCAGGGATTGAAAACATGTTCACACCATCCTCCAGCCAGTAACATATACACTGGTGATATATTTGATTTCACGATAGGCAATTTGAACTCAATCTCAGTGCATAACTTGTTCCTTTATCTTATTGTGCCTAAATTTTGGGAAGGAGACCGTGTTTAAATTCTCTCACATGCTGAGTTTGCCTCATAATTGACATGAGTTATCTGTTGTTTTTCTTTGTCCCATGATATTGGGAATGTGAAGACATTTCTGCCATTTCCTTCAGAGAAAGTGTGGATGAAGAGAGAATGGTGCATACTCAGATTTGTGAAAAAAACTGAGCTCCTGTTGCTTATTGGTTGTTGCAAGCCTGCAAAAGCTCTGTTCTCCTATCTCACACTTCATTTCTCATGGATAATCTGCAGATACATACTCTAGTACCACTTCTATCATTTGCTCCCTTCCTTCTTGGCTTTCCCGTAGCACATATGTCTTGATACAAATGTGCTATTTTTCGGCATGTATTCTTTGAAAAGATTGCCACATTCCTTAAGTAATGTTTTCCCAACTGTCTCATTATATTTTCAGGTACTCATTGTACATAATCACGTATCTGGAAATTAACAGAGCTTAACATCCATCTTATTTTTACTAGATTAGTTGATTTTGGTGATGCTGGATCTGCTTTCAGAAATTGCTATTTGCTTACACCCGTTGGCCAATCTTTAGGGTTGATCAATAAACATTGCCTTTTCTTTTGCCTGAATTTCATGACAGACTGAAAATAAAGTACTCAGTGAAAATGATTTACAGGTGGATTTGAACAAATGTCAACTCAGTGTAAGGATAGCCATTTCATAACTGAAATACTGTCGCCATAGGTCAAGAATGACTGCTTTAAACATATTACTGAACCCCATTGCTTGAATTCTGGATTTGTTTATTCGGTGAAGAGGCAAAATGATTTTATTTTTGTTAAATTAAGTCTTGCAAACTCGACTTTCCCACTTTGATTCTTCCTTCCTTCAAATAGAACTTACAGGAAATTTAAATTTTAAAAAAAGAAGTGATTGTCGAAATCAAGATAATGGTGTGTGGACAGAGAGAGATTGAGGAAATTTCCCTTTATGATGTTTACTTGCTCTGAAGGATTAATGTTTCTCCCTTTGAATACCATACTTGGACAATTTTAATGTTGTTTACATTCTCTGAAGGGTTCAATCCATGCGGTTATTCATTTTCATATGTTTTATTATACCTATTGAATTTTTATGGGATTTTGCAGAGTGTACGGGTCAAAATTTTGTGGATGAAGATGGTCAAAATAACTCAAACAATGAATACAGCTTTAGCAGATAATTCAAGCCGTGATCAAGTAATGTATAAAATTGATTTTCTTTCAGTAACTGTTATATGTTCACTAGATTATTAAGCATTGCGAACATATCTTCTTGATCCCTGCATGTGTTCTTTCAGATAGTGCCATCTTGGAAATGTCCTATGACTGATGGAGGAGAACCAAGACATCTTGAGCGTGTATCTTAAAACCTTTGAGAGCTTTGTTTATCCTCTGACATGATTCAATTACAAAGGCAAGCTTTTAGTTTCTGGTCAGATCCAGGTGGTTAGAGAGGATGCCATCAGACAGTTTTGCACGTCAAGAATTTGTTTGTTTGATTAAAAGCTTGTTTTTGAGATGTAGATGATACATTTCCACGTAGAAACAATGAGTATTCACCTCCCCTTTTTAAGTAGATATGTCGGACGAGATGCAAATGATTTCTAGGTACATTGGATGAACGTCATTTTAGGCCCCCTTGTGTCAATTTCGTGAGCAAATGATGTATATCTTATTTGACAAGTGATGCGTGGTTTTTTATGAGGTTTTCCATCAGATTTTAGATTTGACTTCTGTTTTTAAGCTTGAGCAGCATTTTACGATTGTTAGCCCATTCATGATAGATGAACTTTTCAATACTTGACTTCCATTTCTACATTATGTTTCAAAACTAGTTTGTCTTCTCATTGTCACAGCTCCGATAGTGAAGGTCTTGTTGTAATATAGTAATGGTGGACAGCTGTGACCTTGTATAGGTTCAACTGGACTCGGGTTTTTTCTCCCAGCGATTTTAAAAGGGATGACACGCTATTTCAGTGACCATCGATATTTTTTACCCGTATCTGTAACTACGATGTAACCACTTGATGCTCCATCTATTGGCTTTAATGGGCATTCTTGCCATTGAAGGTAAGTATGAACTAGATCTTTTTGAAGTGATATTTTATATATTTTGGTCTTTTTCAAGTGTTTAATTAATTGGAGATGGAGTCGTCCGAATCAAGCAATGATTTATATCATCACTTGAACAGCGTGTAAAAGTATCAACTACTTATGAACTACCACAACTACTCCAACTGTTACCAAAAGAAAGGAAGTTTAGGACAAAATTAATTGGCTGCGTCAACATTAAACTAGTAGTTTTAACTTTTTCTAAGGCTGCTAATCCAGATGCCCAAACCTTACCTAAAATGTCCATACAGAATATTATTCGATAAAAGAAAGAGACAAATGAAGAAAAGTACTAAAAGAATGAATATTCATCATGCGAACATTGCTATGCCACCTTGAGCAATAATTAATAGTGCACACTTATCTATTCAGTGGAATTCGACTATAGAAATTTGTTCGAGTTGAAGAATAATGAATAGGAATAAGATTGAGATAAGAAATTTAAAGAATAGTAAAGAAAAATGAGAGGGAGAGATTTGTGGAAGTGGAGATTTTTTTTCATGATTTATTATTTATTATTTAACAATGTTAAAATTATTTAAATATAATTTTAAATCATACCAATATTTTATTACGAACTTGGATATATTAAGAAGCACATAATGGAATATCTTACCAATTTAAATGCAAATTTTATGAAATTATAATGCTCGTCTTAAAACTTTATCTATTTTTGGAGTAGTCCACCATAATTCGAGCGTGTTCCATTTTGGATTGAACTCATCTACACTAAAAATAGTTGATATCATTGCATCACGGTCTATAAACAAGTTGAACTAGCTCATCACAAAAATGGAATCATTTTATATCCAGATAATTACCGACCTAAGAAAAATTTTCCCTCCCACTTACACAAATAAATACAGTTAAAAAAAAATTAAAGAAAGAATTTATTCGGATTTAACAAGTACAGACTCAGAAAATGTTTGTCAACAAATCTGAAATATGGAATTCATAATATTTTGGATATTCACACTCTAATGGAGGCGTGGACTCGCGTATAAAAAAAAATCATTACAAAACGAATACAGAGCCCCTTTCAGTTTTCTCCATTTAACTCTTAATTCTTCACAAAACCCTCATTGGCAAATTCACTGTACAACACAAAAAGTTCTGTAATTGAATATTCAGTTTCTTGAATTATCCGGAGCCTCAAATTCTATGGGTACCACGAATCAGAGGCAGAATCCACGAGCCGAAGCATCATTATTCGACCCAAATGTTCCATCCACACCATCGTTCTCATCAAACAAGAAAAAATTGTCCAATTTTTTGCCCATTTTTGTGGGTCTTGTTATGTTAGGGGAGATCGCATTTTTGTGCCGGCTCGATATGGCGAAGAATGTCGACCTGGTTAACTCGTGGGCTGACTCGTTCTACCAGTTCACCAAGTCGACGACGTTGACTTGGTCAACGGTTTCTTTGGACGATGAAGCTTGGTCCGGCCTTGGTGGCAGCGGGCTTAACGATCCAGGCTCCGAGTTAGATGACAGGTGCGAAGCGTGGTTGGAGGAGGAGGATTCTGTTCCTTATTCTAGAGATTTTAAGACAGAGCCCATTTTTGTCAATGGAGGTGATGAGGTATGTATAATGTATCTATAAATATTTCAAGTTTTACCAAATTTTCTATTCCGCAGTAATACTTATGGTTTGTTTTTATAAATTATTCATTTTTTTTAACTGTTTTTGGAAATTGTGGAGATATTGCATAATTATGTAGATTCAAAAGCTTGTTTTGTTGATTAATTGTCGTGGATATATGATAATTATTCTTCAATTTATGTATTTTTTATTGTTTCATTTTGCACGACTTCTTTACTTGCAGAGGAGGATCATGGTGATCATTTATTATTACAAGCCAAGATGAATTGCAACTACATGTTAACGTAATTGGTTATATTTCCATTGAAGGGAAAAAGAAACAAGACTCATTAATAACAATGACACATTCCTTTCTGAAACCTGTAGTGCACTGCTATTTATGGGAGAATGATCAATGTGATCATAATAAAATTAACCATAAATAGCAAATCTTAACGTGCTTTCTTGAATTTGAGTTCTTCGTCATTCAAGCCTTTTCTTCTACTCGGTTATCTATAAGTTTGTACCGACATGGTGGCTTTCTTGTGGAACATTTACGAGTTTTCACTTCTCTAACATGTGTTTTTAGGAGTGGAAGACCTGTGCTGTGGGATGTAAGTTTGGATTTGATTCTGGTAAGAAGCATGATGCTGCATTTGGGCTCCCTCAGCAACCGGGCACTGCTAGTGTGATTCGCTCAATGGAGTCAGCTAAATATTATGCTGAGAATAGCATTGCTATGGCACGACGGTGGGTAAGCACACTCTTTAGTGACTTACTGTGTTCAACATTGAACTTGATTCATCCCACAATGTCTTATCCGAAATTTATTGGGGATTGGGAATCAGGAGTTAGTATGCTTTTAGGTAGAGTAGTGACAGGAAACATTAGTTGCTCTGTGCCTTTCGCTTAGATATTGTCCTCTCTATTTTGATAAATCAACTTTAGGATCAAGAACACTTACGGAGAGAAATAAGTCAAACAAAAGGAAATAGCAAGCGACTTTACCACTTCTCCCATTTGTTTACTGCTAGAGGAGTGAAATGCTGAGCTATTAAGCTAGTTCTTGTATTCCGAATCACGTCTTGTATACCAACAAGATACCTTTCCAGTCTCCATTCTTAGTGCGTGTTTGGTAGTGCTGAAATTATTTTTTAAGTGCTGAAATTATAAGTTGTTGTGAATGTGTGGATAAAAAGTGGGTTGTAAGTTGTGGATCTTATGAAACGTGGGGATAAAAAGTATGTTTGACCAGTTTGACTAGCTGAAATTATAATTTAAGCAACTCCAAACATGTGCTTAACAAATTTTGTGATGTTATAAATTTGGCACTGTATTAAAAATAAAAATAAAAAATAAATAAACCTTATATCCATTTGACCCATTTCAAACAAGCAGTTAAACTCTGGTTTTAAAATTGGGGTCCTAGTTTAAATTATTTTGAAAGATTTGGAGATGGGATTGTAGAATAAAATCATAGGTACCTAGATCCTACAAGCAATGTGAAATGAATTTATTTAATTTATTGAAGTTGTAGGTCTTCTATAATATCTTTTCTGTTGTAGCCTGTACGTCATTAAAAAGATAACCAGGATAATGTTGCACCTACAAAAAATATCTTCAACCTGTAGTTTAGCAAATTTGAAGGTTCACTAATCGCACCCTTGATCATTGTAGTCTCTTTAAAGATTTATTGTTAAGCTAATTGCATTAGTCTTTTGTTTTTTGTGTATTAGGAGGGGATATGATGTTGTCATGACTACTAGTCTTTCATCAGATGTTCCTGTGGGATATTTCTCTTGGGCTGAGTATGATATAATGGCTCCAGTGCAACCAAAAACTGAAAGTGCTCTTGCTGCCGCCTTCATTTCCAATTGTGGTGCTCGCAACTTTCGATTGCAAGCTTTGATTGCACTTGAGAAAGCAAACGTCAAAATTGATTCTTACGGAGGTTGTCATAGGAACCGTGATGGAAGAGGTGAGTATATTGGCTTGTTTGTTTAGAGCTGAAGAAATATTAATGGAAAATGTATGGCAATGTATAGATGATGCAAGGATAATGTAGAATTTTCTTTGCATCTAGAGAGTCTTCCATATTCTAGAGCAATTTATGTGTGCATGGTTGTTCTATATTGATCTTTGATTTGTAATTACGGTGGCAGAGAAACTTTATATATACATATGGTTATATTGATCTTTTACTCTATTTGATGCATCTCGTGTGTATCTGTATGACATAGCTGGACTCATTTGATGATCTTTTCTTTGCACTTGTTTGCAGTGGACAAAGTGGAAACTTTGAAGCGCTACAGATTTAGCTTGGCTTTTGAGAATTCGAATGAGGAGGATTATGTCACTGAAAAGTTTTTCCAGTGTCTCGTAGCTGGTATTATAATTTATTTCTTCTCGTTCCTTTCTTTATTATGGATGAGCTAATTGATTTTAGACTTGTTCTGGTATATCATTTTATTTTTATTCTCTCCTGGTTATTAAGTTTGTATTATATTTGGTGCAAAATTTTACCTTCCTCTTTTTGGCGCAACATTTCTGATTTTCTGGTGCTGATTAGTTCAGAATGTCTAACTTGACTCTGTTTAACATAGTTCTCAAAGAAATAGAACCAAGAATATACTGTCTATATAATGTCTGTGTTCGTTAGTGAAATTTCCCCTGTTTTTGTACCCAAGAGAAGTTGAAAATACATAATATTTGTGTAAGTACTACTATTTGCTTAAAATTCTTATTCAAAACATCCAAGTTGTTAACTATTAAAATAAATGTGCGAATATTTTATGATGCTATTATTTGATGAAGGGACTCTACAAAAATTATAGGTTCTATTCCTGTGGTCATTGGTGCACCTAATATCCAAGATTTTGCTCCTTCTTCTGGTTCACTGTTGCATATCAGGGAGCTAAACGATGTTGATTCAGTTGCCAAGACAATGAAATATCTTGCTGAAAATCCCAGTGCATACAACGAGTCATTGAGGTTAGTAATAGACTCATGACTTTGCCTTTTTTTTTTGGTCGAACTTTTTCCAGCAATTGTACAGAAACTAAGTTTGTTGGTGATATTTTTTCCTTGTCTGTTAATGTCTCAGGTTTCATAATTTGTTTTTGCAAATTTGCATATCATTATTTATTTGCTATTTGAATTTTCTTCTCGGTAACAGAAGGGAGAATTTTTCTACTCTGTGGAGGGCCTCATCTCAATTGGGTTAGTTTTGTTCAGGTGGAAGTTTGAAGGACCGTCTGATTCTTTTAAGGCCCTCGTTGATATGGCGGCAGTTCACTCATCTTGCCGTTTATGCATTTATTTGGCAACAAAGATCCGAGAGAAAGATGAGAAAAGTCCAGAATTTAGAAAACGCCCCTGCAAGTGTACCAGTGGCTCGAGGACTACATATCACATTTATGCGAGGGAAAGAGGGAGGTTTGAGATGGAGTCCATTTTCTTAAGGTATTTATAGTGTACTACTGCACAAAACAACTGTCGTATGGATTTATTATAAGTTACTCTTGTTTTGTACTTAATTGAATTTAATAACGGTAACAAAGTAGAACCCTTGAAAATCCTAGTATTCTTAAAATGTTTAACCAAGTATGAAGCACAACTTCCAAAGAAGAGAGAATTAAAAGAAATATCACTTTGACATGTTATTCCTGTCTTTTATTTATATGATCAACATCCATTAAGGTGCGGTAAAACTTCATTTTTGTTCACCTTCTAGTTCGCCTCCCTTTCATTTTTAGTTTACCTACCTCACTTTTTCTTATCTGTAATTTGTATTTAGTATATTCATCCACCTCGAACTGCCGTGCGTATAGTATTATCTATGTCATATTTTCATCTACATTTGCATTCTGAAGACCAATTTAAGTTGTATCATAGATTTTCTCGCGTGATATATCTGTTCAGGTCAGACAACTTGACCTTGGTCGCCTTAAATTCTGCTGTTCTTTTGAAGTTCAAGTCCATGGAACATGTACCGATTTGGAAATCTGAGAGACCCAAAAGCATAAGGGGAGGGGATGAGCTCAAAATTTACAGAATATATCCTGTTGGAATGACACAGAGGCAAGCATTATATACCTTCAGCTTCAAAGGAGATTCTGATTTGAGGAATTACATAGAGAGCAACCCATGTGCCAAGTTCGAAGTCATATTCGTATAAGTTGACATCCTGATGCTTTTGGCTTGCATTCATGGCTCATTGCAGCTTTCCCGACTAAATTCTGAGAAAATGGATCTAGGCCGGGTGGATTGCTCGTTGCAGGAGTCCCTGTCGGTGCATAGCTCGCCTTTTCTCATCTAGTTGCCACATTGTATCCATTATTTCTTTCGCTCAATATAATTCCATGTATAAAGGTGAAATAGGATATCTTGCAAGTGCATTGTGTTAACTCTTTCCTTACACGGGGCATTCGGATTAGCAATGATAGTGTGTCTGAGATGGGGTCGAAGTTCATTGAGTAAAGCCCACATTGTTTCTTCAACTCATCGTTTTTATTCATCCTGCATATGTAGAGTTGAGATGTGTTGTCTGGTTGTCTCGAATTTGTTGTCTCCTTAGTAGTTATCCGAATACGTTTTTGACTATTCGTCATATCACTTCTTCATAATAAATTAAGAAGACGTTAATGTGTAATGTGTTGACATGTCAAAAAATGTGTTGACGTCTCCAGGACTTCGGACAGCCCTTGCCGGGCCACTCTTGGCTTGACAAGACCCTTTCTTGTAGACTTGCCGGGTTAGGCTTGGCATGCCTAAAATTATCTGGCCTAGCAAGAAAGTTCTAGTATTGAGGTGATAAAGGTGACTGCAGACCAAACATGCTATAAGCACCTGCAACTCATATTTTCACAATTATAATAATACACTTGAGCTATATGGGTTCAAGAGCAATACAACAAGAACCGTAGTGGTTGATGTGGAATTACTTCAATCACCAAATTGAGGTCCAATTTGATCAAATCATACAACATAAATTTCAACACGCAAGTTATATATTGGGTAGGTTCTTGAACCTCCATGAACTCTTAACATCAAAATTGAGAGATCTTTAAATCATCTTATTTAATAGTATTAACCTCTAAATAATATAGCTCAACGTAATATCAATTTAAGAAGAGAGGGTTAATTTCACATACATACCTCTATTTCCATTTATTAGATCTTTAAACCGAAGATTTTTTATTTTTATTTTTTTAATAATTTAAAAGCAAAAACACATCTAGTTATGGGGCATTGTGTGTTACCCCTCAATATGTGCATAATCAACACAATATACGAAAAAGGAAGGACAATAGAAAGTATGAAAAACCACGCGATGCAAATACAATAAAACATTACTTAACTCGCAATTTACAATTCTTTAAAAGATCAAACTTATCAATTATAAAATTGAAATTAATATCTTCAATAATCAAGAAATAATGTCTGAGTTCTCTTGCTATGCTTTAGCCTATCAACAATGCAAAGGTGACTAATCGACTCAATCTTTATTGTAATCATATAAAGGTCTCACATCAGATATTGGTTGCGTTGATCGACGGTTTGCAACATCACATCTGGAACGACAGATGTATGAATCTATAGCTTTCCGATTAGAAAGACGTCAAGAAAGCTTAAAGAAAAATAGTTGATTCAATAGCGACGGTTAGGCCTTTAGACTCTCCTGAATCACTTTCTTAGTTTGCTTATATTCTTCTTGTTCATATGTATCACCTACTTCATTGGGAGTGTTCTATTGAGTTGATTGAATGATTCAAAAAATGAAAAGCAGTAGTACTTCACCTAAAGAGGGAAACTCAATAATACCATTCTATGTAAGAGACGAAAAGTACTTATTGTGATGAATAGTTAAGTATAGAGAGAAGTTTGATATGCCATTTTTGGTTTTTTCTTTCACTTTTGGCAGAGTAGGTTGAGCACTTGACCAGTTGGTGATGCAATTGGCAACTGAACAACGAGTCTTGGTTGAAGACTCAAGTTTGTGGGCTTGGTAGAAGCAAATAAGTTGGCTACGACTAATTGGACATGTTGTTACTTACGACTTGGGCATTTCCTCACGTAAATAAGAGATTTATGAAACGAAGATAGTTTTAACTCTATAAAGAAGGTAAGATGACTATAGACAACAAAGATAGAATTGAACCAATGCCCTCATTGGAAGGAATGCCGCTTTCGACCTCCTTCTTTTGACTTTGACGACTATGAGAAAAAGAGCATCTTATAGATACTACCCGCTAAAGAACACAAATATCTCACGAATTGGATTTGAACCAATGTCTTCCGGATTTTGAAGAAGAAATTATGTGGTTGATCAAATAGGCCTATTAATTTAATAAGAGATAATTTTGCTAAATGCTTGATTTTTTATTAAAATTACACAATTACTTTTTAATGTTTTAAACTCTAAAAATAACAAATGTAACATATATTTTTTATAACAAATATAACAACAAGTGTTAGAAAATTAAAATAGTATTTTTAAAATAAAAAATATTAGATAGTATTTTTTAAATTATTTTTTATTTTATGGTGTATGGTCGTACTATCTCATTTACTAATAGTACTAAAATTGGGTTAGTTGAATTGTTAACGTTTGTTAAAAGTACAAAATGTCCATACTTTTATTTTTTTATAAAAGAATTAAATTAAACTAACAATTTTTTTGAATTAATATTTTACTGACCAAATTGATGATATACTAAATTGTTTTATATATTTTACGAATTATTATAAAATAACTAAAATTTAAGCTGATAATTATTAACAAACATGTTAGATAAAATTATTTTTTACATTATTAAGTAATTACATTATTTAAAATTTAAACTTTTATTTTATCGTTACAACATAAAATGAAAAATATTTTATCACAAACTTGATACTCAAATATTTTTATTTAATTGAGTTATTCGTTTATTAACTGTAAATATTAGAGTTCCAACTGTATTCTTCATATTTTAATTTATCATTTTATTATTTTTAAAAATAAAGAACGCATAATGTGTAAATTAATTTTTATTAGTATTTTATTTTTTTTAAAAAAAACATAAGATTGATTCAATGTCACATTTTGTTATTTATTTAACTTAATTTTTATTCAAATTGTTCAAATCACATGTCAATTACATATACTTAAAACACAATAATTTTATATTTTTCTCTTATGAAAAATTTAATTGACACAACTATAGTGATATAATTAATATGCTAAATTAAATAGGGTTAATTGCATATCTAGTCTCCCAACCTTTCAAAAATGTTGAGAATATGCTCCTAATATTAAAAAATAGCACCAGACATTCCAACGTTTCAAAGACTTGGCATGATAGGTACTTTATGACGAAATTTTCATTCCTTTTAAATAAACAAAAAAACAAAAAACAAGGAAAAAGAAAAAAAATGATTGAAAAATAACCAAATTTACCCTCAAAAATAAAAAGTAACAAAGTAGCCATCTTTTTATCAAACTTCAAAAAAATGAGAGAAAAATCTTCTTCAAAGCAAATCAAATCAACGATTGTTGTTGTGTGTCCATGGCAGTTCTAATAGACTTTTTTTAGTAGAATCTGTCATTTTCACTCACTACAAGCTTCTAGTTAAGAAAATCGAATTACAAAACAAGGGCTAAGTTTGAAACTAATTCATTTGCTCATGGGTTGACTACAAGTGAAGAAGAAATCAGTAGCTACTGTGAGTGAAGATCGGTGGCTACTGTTGAAACTTATAGTGAGAATCAATCAGTGGCTACTGTTGAAGAAATCAGTGGTTGCTGCTCATGGGTTTGAAACTTATTTATTATGTTTACAGTGAGTGAAAATGGAGAAGAAATCGGTGGCTGCTGTGAGTGAAAATTGGTGGTTGTTATTGAAACTTACAGTGAGATTCAATCGGTGGCTTTTGTTGAAGAAATCAGTGGTTGTTGCTCATGGGTTTGAAACTTATTTATTAAGTTTACAGTGAGTAAAAATTGAGAAGAAATCGGTAACTGTTATAAGTGAAAATCGGTGGCTGCTGTTGAAACTTACAGTGAGATTCAATCGGTGGATGTTGTTAAAGAAATCGGTGGCTTCTGTTGAAAATTGGTGGCTGCAGCTCATGGGTTTGAAACTTATTTATTGAGTTTACAGTGAGTGAAAATCGGTGGCTACTCTTGCGAAGCTGCTTCTCTCTGTTGCTGCTGTGCGTCAATGGCGGTTCCAATTTCGATTCTGGAAGTTTATACATAATCTATGACATATGGGCTCTTGAGATTCAAGATTTATTGAAAAAATTAGACGAAATTGCTATGAAATTTCAAGATTTATTGTTAATTTTGATGGTTGAGAGGGAAAATGGGTAGAAAATAACACATCCATATGTGCAGTTATAGTAGTAGGGGCAGCGGCGACGACACTGGTGGCAGAGAGGGTGGTGGCGGTGATAGCGGTACTGATTTGATTTGCTTTGAAGAAGATTTCTCTCTCATTTTTTCAAAGCTTGATAAAAAAGATGGCTACTTTGTTACTTTTTATTTTTTTGGAGTAAATTTGGTTATTTTTCAATCATTTTTATCTTTTTCCTTGTTTTTTCATTAAAGGGAAGGGCAAATTCGTCATAAATGACATACCATGCCAAGTTTTTCAAATGTTGGGAGATGTCTTGTACTATTTTTTAAGGTTGGGGACATATCCCCAACGTTTTTGAAAGATTGAGAGACCAAATATGCAATTATCTCAAAAAAAAATTATTTAATAAATGTATGAGACATATTTGCACCTTTTGCAAAGTTAAAAATTCAATTACAATTTTTTTTATCAAATAAGGACCAATGGTACACCAAAACACATATGTTATAAATTTTTGTGCCAAAAACTAAACGTTATGGACCATTTCCACACTGAGAGAAAAAGTTATGGACCATTTGAGCCAATTTTCCTAAATAAAATAATAAAAGAATTTTAGTAATGTTTTTTATTGCAACTAATTATTGTCCTTGTCATCAGTCTAGCTAACAATTATGTGACATAAATTAATTTGATATATTAAATGTTGTGATATGGGTTGAATTCTAAATGATATATCAATTAATGATATTTACTTGACACATAGATGAATGAGTATATTTGATAAAAAAATTTGTAGATTATAAACAGTGTCCTATAATATGTAGATAAAAATAAATAAAAATTATAAATTTTATAAAATAGAATATGTGAATAAAAATGATGTTTGAGCTAATTACTTATAAACACTAAAACCTTTCTTTCTTTTTCTATATTATTAGTGAAATTCACGTGCAAGGCACGTGTTGTATTTTAATTAAATATTTAATAGCGTGGTCATTGTTAATGAGTTTCTTGATTATTTTCTCACTTATAAAGGACTAAGTAAAACATATATTAAAATTTATTGAGAAAAGTACGTATTATTTAAAAGTGGGCAATATAGTTTCAATTGATCTTTACTAAGAACGTTCTTCACTTTAGATGATATAATGAATGGTATGTAGTTCACTAACAAAATTGATTAATACAAATTCTAGAATTGAATACTTCAATTATGATCTCACAAGATTATTCTGCTCCTTTAAAGTTTAAACTTATTCTATATTTCTCTTCATTATGACCTGATTTTGTAAATTATTTCAATTTTTCAATTTAATTTTGTTCATTCTAATGTATCAAACATTCAAAAAAGTTTAATCATACGAGTGTCATGAGATATACATAAGATTTCTTGTGAACTCACGGTAATATGTAGTAAAAATGCTTATTATAGATTAGTATAAGTTGTTAATTAGTGATTTTATTTTCTTTGTATATTGGACAGTTTTGTACTCATTGCTATATTTTTCTTTTCTATTAATGTAACTTTCTACCTTGAGAGTTGTACTCTCCTTCTCTTTTTTCTTACATGGTGCAAGATTTTGAGCTTGTGAGTAAATCTTATTGGACTTAATTGTAATTTGATTTAGTAATCGTTAGAAAAAATGACTTAAAACTATGTATATCTTGTATACTTGATAATTGTATTACTAACTTAATATAATAATTAATTGAAGAAAAATTGTTTCGATTGCAAATGATTTTGAAGTTTAAAGTAGATTTGCTTGGTATATGTTACTTAGGCGGAACCTAGAGCCTAATATATATATATATATATATATATATATATATATATATATATATATATATATAATATGTGTGTGTGGTGTTGAATATTGTTTCAATGGTTTAAGTTATTAGGCATTTGGATATCTTCTATTTGGAGAAAAACAAAAATAATATTTGATTAGGTATCCAAAATAATCAACATATATACAAAATTTTTGGACACTAAAGTCGGAAGGAAGACGAACAAGACGACAAAAAAAAAAAAAGACGAAAAAAATGGTGAAACATTGAGAAAAAATTGGAGCTAAAAAAATCTACAATTGAAAAAAAAATGAAAATGAAAGAAAAGATATAAAAATTGGGGAAAGTTAGAAAAAAATTGAATAGTAACTTGACACACATTCTTAGAAATAGTAAAACAAAAATAATATTTGATTAGCTATTCAAAATAATCAATATATATGCAAAGTTTTTGGGTAATTTTTTGAAATGCAAGATTAAAGTTGGAAGAGAGACGAACAAGACGACCAAAAAAAGACGAAAAAAATGACGAAACGTTGAGAAAAATTGGAGCTAAAAAAATCTAAAATTGAAAAAAAAAATAAAAATAAAAGAAAAGATATAGAAACGGGGGAAATTAAAAATAAAAAATAAAAAAAATTGAATAGTAGTATTAACTTGACATGCATTCTTAGAAATAGTGCTACTGTGAATTCCCTCATTTACTATAGGGGATTTTTTACAAATAACCATAAAAAATAAAGTATTTCTTATAATACTGTCATTGTTTCTAAATTCTCAAAATACTGTATGTATATGTATATATTATTTTAACAAACAAAATCAGAAGTTGGGAAACTTTCCATTTATCAAAATCACAAAAAACTCAATTCCTTCCATATAGATCGCACGGCCGACGAGAAGCAAGATTGAGATTCCAAATAAATTCAGATTTGATCCTCAAAAAACAAATTCGACGTGAAATTACAGAACAAAGTTGGACGGAAAATCTCAATTCTAGCCATCGTCTGTGAAATTTCATCCAAATAAACATGAAATTGCATGAAATTGCAGCCATTATTCAACGCGAATGAATCTCAGATTTGATCTCAGATTCCAACGAATTTGCAACGAATGAAATTGCAGATCAAATTGTAGATCAAATTTGGTTTATCAACGCGAATTTGCAGCCATTATTCATGAAATTGCAGATCAAATTGGACGGAAATCTCACTCCCAGCCATCAACAGTGAAAATTGCAGAACAACTTGGACGGAAAACTTACTTCTATCCACCATCTATACAGGTAACATGTTAAATTGATATTGAACGGAAAACTTACTCCATATTGACCATCAGATGTTTGACAGAATTCCCCAACTTGGTTATCATTGTAACAAATGTAACAAGTTATGTTATTATCTGTTTTTTAATTTCTATTTTGCAATTGTGTTTTTCTACTTTCAGAAAGCTAATTGTTGACCAATGTGTTTATCCAGTTCAATGATTTGCCTCTAATTGTTTGTTGGATTACTTATGTTGTTTGATAATCTTCCAAATATCTAATTTCTAAATTACAAATGTAACACGTTCTGTTATTTCTAAATTACAAATGTAACAAATATAACACGTTTTGTTATTTCAAAATTACAAATGTAACACGTTCTGTTATTTCAAAATTACAAATGTAACAAGTTCTGTTATTTTAAAAATATCTAATCTTCATCCACAAATTAACAAGTCGTGTTATTTCAATATAGCAAATGTAACAAGTTATGTTATTTCAAAATAACAAATGTAACAAATTATGTTACTATCTGTTTATCAGCATGTTAGAGGCATCTGTTTTATTTAATTTCTGTTTTAGAATTGTGTTTTTCTACTTTCAGACAACTAATTGTTGACCAATGTGTTTATCCACTTCAATGATTTGCAGGTATGGAAATGTTAAATATCTTCATTACATACTATGGTGAGACGGCTGGAATTCTCGTCCCAATGGAATGCACATACATTAAACTCATTGATATGATATTATCGATGTTAAAGTTGAATCGAAAAAAAGATATGGTGACAATACAATATGAAGTGTGTACAAACATGGCTCCAATGAAGATTACAAATGACAACACAGTTTTGTTCTATACGGAACTGAAGCGAAAAGACCAACAACTAACAAGTTACCCATTGCAAGTTGAAGTTACACCATTGCTGGAAAGTTTTCCAGACATGCATGTTTTGAGGCCATCTGATTTTCAGGATATCAACCTACAGGTTAGTGAAGGACATAATTTTGTTACATCAACATCTAAAGGGTTGCCTGCACTAGAGAGCTTTGCTTCTAGTGCTTATGAATCTATACCGGAATTAGAGGATGTGAAAAGTGAGTCAGAGATAAATTTGATTTCAAATCCTGATATTGAAGCAATAGCAAAAGACATGATATTCAGGAATAAAGAATTGTTGAGGAAGACAATGCGATTGTATGCTATTGAGAACAATTTTCAGTACAAAGTCTACAAGTCAGACAAATATGAATATGTACTCAAATGTCTAATTGATAGTTGCATGTGGAGATTTAGAGCTTCCAAACTTGGTGAAACAGATATGTTTAAAATAAGATACATTAGAAACGGCCTTTCTTGCTCAATGGATATTATTTTGGGTAATCATAGACAGGCAACAAGTACATTAGTTGGAGATTGCATTAAACACAAGTATACATCTGCAAAAACTATCTACACTCTTGGGGATATAATAAATGACATGACAAGGATATACGAATTGACATTGAGTTATGGGAAAGCTTGGAGGGCTCGAGAGCATGCGTTGGAGTCTATAATGGGAAATCCTGAAGAATCATATGGAAAGGTGCCAATGTATCTTCACATGTTACAAGAAAAGAATAGTGGAATAATAACGAGGATTAAGACTAATGCGGAGAACCAATTTGTTTACATGTTCATGGCATTGGGTGCATCTATACAGGGTTGGGAACACTGCAAGCCAATTGTTGTCATAGATGGTACATTCCTAACTGGACGTTATGGTGGGACTCTATTCACAGCTTCCACACAAGATGCAAATGACAATATTTTTGTTCTTGCATTTGGGATTGGTGATAGCGAAAACAACAATTCATGGGAATGGTTCCTAATGAGGTTCAAGGAAGCTTATAGAGAAAGGGAACAAATGTGTATTGTATCGGACCGACAAAAAAGCATTAAAAATGCAATTGGGAAGGTATATTCAAATGTGATGCATGGCTTGTGTTCATATTATTTGTTACAAAATCTAAAGTCATTTGTTGGGAAGAGTAGAAAAAATATCACTAAGCCATTCAATGCGGCTGTTAGAGCTTACACAGTTGCTGAATTTGATTACCAAATGAAACAACTTGACAACATAAACAAAAAAATTCGGCCATATCTGGTAAGATTAAATGCTTTTTATCAAAATTTGGCTCCAAAGTCTAGTGCTAGCTGAAAAACCCATGTCAAGACGAATAAAATTGAATGATTTTATCATTTGGCCATATATTGTAAGATTGAATGATTTTTTCAAAATGTGATATTTTATACTCTATTGGTGTTAATTAACATATGGAATTTTTTTCATATAGGAAAAAGTAGGATATGATAAATGGTCGAGAGCACACATGAGGACTAACAGATTTTCAACAATGACATCAAACATTGTTGAGTCTGTTAATGCAGTAACAAAAGCGGTAAAGAATTACCCTATAGACACTTTGTTGGAATCGTTGAGATACATCTTGCAGAGCTGGTTCTACAAGAATCGGAGTAACGCGCAATCAACGTTTACAAAACTTGCTAGCAAAAAAGAAAATATGTTAAGGGCAAATTCTAAAAAATGCATGAAAATGAAGGTAACAAGCTATGTTTTAACTTTACGATTGTTTCTTGTAAATTTACGATTGTAGATTGCTTAACTTATTAAATAGCCTTTTGGTTTTTGGTGGAAAATCGAATTATTGTGTAATATAAAATTTTTTCAATACTACTATAGGTGTCAGCTTCAAGTGATATTCTATATCAAATTAGTGATGAGAATTCAGCATTTGGTCAACATACAAGAAGGCACATGCACTTGCAACAGGTTTCAAGTAGATGAAATTCTGTGCCAACATGCATTAGCAGTTATCGGTACGAAACATCAAGTAACATACACTTATTGTTCGAAGTACCATACAAGAGAAGCTTACATTGCAACATACCAAGAAAATATTGTGCCACTTGGGGATCGTGTTAACTGGACAATGCAAGATCATTTAGAGCCAAGTGTGGTATTAGCTCCTACCCCAAAAAGAACAGCAGGAAGACCTAGAGAAAAAAGAATACAATCAACAGGTGAGGGCAATCAAGTCCAAAGATGTGGAATGTGTGGAGAATATGGACACAATAGAAGAACATGTAAAAATCCATTGCCATTGAAGCAAATGCTCAAGAGAAAAAGGAAGCACACTGAATTGTCAATATCAGAATAGTAGTAAAGATTCATTCATATCAAATAATAGTTTTAAAGTTCTTTGATATTATTACAGTTTAAAAACTCCATGACAATGTTTAATGAGAATTAAATACACATCATTTCATGTGGATCTTGTTTTGGGAGTTGGTTGACAACTTTTGGAATCTGTAGCAATACAATTGTTTCTTTAATGCAGGTTGCTGATGTTTTCATTTGCTTGATAGTGTATTTTCTCAGAGTCTTGTTTCCCAGATTGACAAACAGAGGCTTCAGATTGATCAGTTTGTAACCTTACAGGTTAGTTCATGACTTGATGTTTATTGTTTTGATCAAATCTTTATGCATCCATTTATATTGATTTTTGAAACAGAATGATAGATTGAGATTGGCTTTGGAAGAGCAGAGAAAGCAACAAATTTCTTATTTTCTGAAAAAATCCCAAGTTTTAATCCAACAAAAGGATGAAGAGATCATAAAGGCTGTGAACAGGGCAATGGAGCTTGAAGAATTCGTGAAGTTGTAAATAAAACCAACTTCTTTCCACATGATCCGTTTCCTTCGGCCTCTTCACCACTTGTTGATGCAAAAACCTGACCATAAAACATTGTTAAGAGTCGATGTGCAAGTCTTTAAGCATGTGTTGGAATTAGCACAATGTTCCCTTGTTCTGGCTAGTTTAAGCCAACATCAGTATTCAACATTTAGGTTTGTTTGTTCAGGTGGATTGGTACGATACTGAACAGGATTAGAAAATGAATATAGGATAACATCATGTTCATTGCACCTTTCAGTAGTATTGTTTCTTAATAAACGTGCTCATAATGTTTAAACCAGAAAAACATCAAATAATATTTTTTGTTCCTAAATTATCAAATAATATAAGAACTGGGTGACTTCTGTAATGATATTTGCAGTTCAAAAGTGAATCTATTAGTGTGGAATTGATAGGGCATCAAATAGGGATCAGATCCCCAGCGTAAGGTGCGTGTTCCACCACTCAAGAACAATTTTTAGTACAATCCTTTATTTTCTAACTTCATATTGATAAGAAAATCTGGAAAAATTGAACTCAACATCCAACCATAAAAAATAAAATTCAAAAGGGGAATAAATAATAACAACAAAAACATTAATTACATCCATCTATTCAAAAGAAGTTATGATCCCAACTCAGTTATATATCAACTATTTACAAGTAGTTATACAAAAAATGTTAGATTAGTCTCCTAGGTAATCTGAGAACAAAAGCTGGTTTAATTGCCTTTCTTCAACCTCCTTGTCTTTCTCACCTTCCTTGCTACATTGTCACAATCTGTATCGTATCCATCTCTTTGTTTATCAAATCCATACTTGAACAACCGAGTAGCCAAGTTAATTCTTGCTGTAGAACAATCGAATGGATTTGGCATTTCTATAGTCTGGTTAATTATATGCCTAGCATATTCTATAACAAAAATACCGCAATCAAATCTGCAACACCAATAAAAACAAAATTAGAAAGACCAAAAGAAGAGAATGGCAATAAAGCTGGACGGAAATGTATAATTCAAATAAAGGAAAAGTCTAGAACATAAGTGATTGCGCAACTATCAATGATGAAAAGAAGACCTCTGACTCCCTTTATAAACATCAAGTTTCTCTGGCTATCAAATGAACACATGTAACAAATATAACAAGTTGTGTTATTTCAAAGTTACAAATGTAACACGTTCTGTTATTTCAAAATTACAAATGTAACACGTTCTGTTATTTCAAAATTACAAATGTAACAAGTTCTGTTATTTTAAAAATATCTAATCCTAATCATTAAATGTATTAAAAAAATCTATATGCAAGCACTCAACTCATGATAATGTCACAAGACGATCGAAGGCATTTCATCGCATTCTCAATTAAATGCGTAGGCATATGCACAACCACCAAAAAAAGAAACTGAAAAACATAAATAAATAAACTGAAACAGAGAACTAATAGATTCACACTAACCCATTTTCTTGTTGAGGCAAATGTTGAATGATATTAACATCTAGTGGTTCAATGCATTCTTTGCCATCAACCAGATTACTCTTCCAAGAACCAATCTTCACCAACATACGTGGGATAACCACAGCAAAGGCTTGAACATCTTCAACAAGCTGTCTATCCTTTATGCTAAAACCATAAGAGTTATATATGTTTAAGCACTTCTTCTTCAAGTCAAAATGCCCAAGAATCCAATGGGCATAATCCTCTATCATGATTGGCATCAAGACGTGGTCAATATCACGCCAAGGAGTGTTACAGTGCATATATTCACCCAACGGGTACTCAAGCAAAGTTACCTCATCAGCAATGGCATTATCATCGTCTGATATGACCTTAAAGATTTTTCTGATCAAGGATCCGAACAAGCAATCTGTTGTAGTAACTCGTAAGTTTATCGCATTGTTGTATCTCACCATCTTTCTCAGATAATATAAGCAAACATCTATATGCTGTGAAAAAGAAATTTTTCATGTGTAAGACATAATTAAAAAACAATAAAAAAAATTAAAAGCAAACTTAAAAAATGTTACAAAGTAAAAAATGAAATAAAATCACCGTGTCTTCTAATGTAGCATCATTTTCACGCAAGTCATGAAACCATTGTTTCTCAGATATTGTAACTGGACCAAAATTGAATGCCGCGACAATTTTCTCTGCTCGTTTTATAAACTTATTACATCTGCAAATTATAATTGAAATGTAAGATACAAAAACTACATAAATTTTCATAAGTATGAAATGGTATATTATCTTACCTTTTATTAGGCCTATGTCCTTCACTATACCATTTCTCAAAACTGTCAATGTCAGCAACACTAGGTGCTATAAAGCCTGCCTCAAATGCAGATAATTCAACATGACTTTGCGGTACAACATCTGACGAAGATCCATATTTAAGCAAATATGGTGATTGGAGTAAAGTATTGGGTTTATGAGGCCTTTTTGTTGGCATGCCTGGCATATTCTGATCAGCAACAATTGTATCTGGTATATGAACCTAAACAGATATTAAGAATTCCATGTTAAACCAGAAAGATTTATGTCATACAATTGTGATATATTTAATAAACTATAGAAAAGTATACATTTTTTTGATCCATAGCTTTTGCCTTTTGCATCTCATCAATTGCTTTATCAACATTCTCCAACACTTCATCTGTATAAAATGAACCATCGGACAACCGAGGAAAATTATCATTCGGAGTAAAATCAATGCCAAGATCAAAACTAGGCAAGTTATCCTCACACAGTAGTTGCTTTTTTTCTGAAATCGCACCTTCTTTTTCATGAACTTTTAAATGAAAGCATGTAACACAAGTTAATACAAAAATTAGATGAAAATGAATAAAACACATACTGCTTATAATAATAAAAAAAAGTTAATTAATTAAAGCACATACCTTAAAGTCCAAAACACCAACTAATTAAAACACATACCTTAAAGCCCACAAATTCATTTTCCTTTGGATTATCAAAATTTGTCTCCTCATTGTCAAAATTTTCAACAAATTCATTCTCATTTGTGCTCTTAAAATCTGACCCCTTCTCATCAACCTATAACATAAAAAATTAAGGGTAAATAGCACAAAACGTCCCTACCTATTGAGGGTATTGTGGAAAACGTCCCTACCTTCAAAATTTTGGCATTTTCACCCTTACCTACTAGATTTCCTGCGCAAAACGTCCTTCAATCCAAAAATATAGGGGTAAATTAGTCCAACCACTTTTTTCACATATATATTACTTCTTTTAAAATTAAAGGGCTTCCCATACAATTTCTAAAATTGCACGGCAGGCTCCCATCCCCAAATCCTCATTCCTAAGCTGCAGAGGCAGAAGCTACCCTTCCCTTCTCAATTTTTACCAGTTTCCTCAATTCTGAAATGTCAAGTTCTTCATCTTTCTCACTATATGCTTTTTCATCATCACATTCTTCATCATAATCTGTAATATTTATTTCATCCATGTCAACATCTCCTTTGTCATCCCACAGCCACCTGCTTCCTCCAAATTCGACCCCTTCCAGGTGGAGTCGCCGTTCTCCTGGACAGCAGCTGTTACGACAAGTATCTGATAGCCCGATTCCAGAATACAAGACGCCTGCATTCTCAATTTCTGAAGAAGCGTCCTCTTTTGTTCTCCCTGCTTGGGGCTGTGAATCAACCAGGGGATCCAATGGTGGGTCGTCTGATGGTTGGTCGATTCCTCCATTCTCTGAGCTCTTGACGACTCGGAAAGAGAGATGGTCTTTTGATAGTGAAAACTCAGGCTTCAGTCGGGACAAAATAACCAGATCTGCTGGACGAAATTCAGAATCTCCTTCTTTTGATCTCCAAAGTTGTGGTGTTTGTGCAAAACTTTTACCCGAGAGATCCTTGTTGGGCAGCCAAAAAATAAATATTACAGATTATGATGAAGAATGTGATGATGAAAAAGCATATAGTGAGAAAGATGAAGAACATGACATTTCAGAATTGGGGAAACTGGTAAAGATTGAGAAGGAAAGGGCAGCTTCTACCACTGCAGCTTAGGAATGAGGATTTGGAGACGGGGGCTTGCCGTGCAATTTTGGAAATTGCATGAGAAGCCTTCCAATTTTAAAAGAAGTAATATATATGTGAAAAAAGTGGTTGGACTAATTTACCCCTATATTTTTGGATTGAAGGACGTTTTGCGCAAGAAATTCAGTAGGTAAGGGTGAAAATGCCAAAATTTTGAAGGTATGGACGTTTTCCACAATACCCTCAATAGGTAGGGACGTTTTGTGCTATTTACCCAAAAATTAATTAAACTTAACAAATCCATGAAATTATTAGCCTCTAGACATGAGAAAAAAATCTCAATGGAAAAAATATAATAATCGAGTCTTATACTCATATTACCCAAGGACAAACATTAAAAAAATACCTTATTATCCAAATGCCTTTCACCTGCCTTTGGACTTGATATTTGTTTGAATCTTTCAATTATCTCATTTCTGAAGTCAGCAATCATTGATTCGACACCATGTTTAAGCGACATCATTTCATGCAACAATTGTTCTTGCTTTAGTTGTACATCTGTTAAACGATTGATGATGTCTTCATTGTAGCGGCTTTTGAAATCCTAACAAAAACAAGGAGATAATCAAATGGTTATTATACATTGGTTCAGCATATTAACTGTAATGACCAGTGATTACAGTGAAAAAATAAAACTACAAATTAATAAGATTAAGAAAATAACATCTCTCTCTTCGATTCAACTGCAATAGGGGGTTCAACAAATTCATTGCACATCGGTGCAGCACTTAAAGTTTTTCTTTGCCGTGCTGGAGGGTCTAGGGATGGCAAAAAAACCCGTCGACCCGAACCCGCCCCGCGCCCCGCCCCGCCAAGAGCCGCCCCGCCCCGCCCCACCCCACGAAGCAATAGGGACGGGTTTGGGGCAGAAAAATCTGCCCCGGGCCGGGTCCGGGGCGACCCCGCCCCGCCCCTAAAAAAAAAAATTTTTTTTTTTTTTTTTTTTTTGAAAAATCATAAAATATAGTAGAAATTATGATTTTCACTAAAAATAAACTAAAGAAGAATCAAATCCGGGTTAAAACTTATAAACTACTAACATTAACCACTATACGGCTATACCACAACCCAAATTTTATAATTTTTTTTTTTTTGCTTGGTATAAATATTTAAAAAAAAATTGTATATATATTTTTTTAATTATTTTTCAGTTTAACAACAAAAAAAAAAAAAAAAAAAGTTTGCGGGGCGGTTGGCGGGTCCAACAGCCGACCCGCCCCGCCCCGCCCCGCCCTGCCCCGCGAATTCGCGGGTCGCGGGGCGGGGCGGGGCCGACCCGCCCCATTGCCATCCCTAGGAGGGTCAACAACATCTTTGCTGTTATCATGAGTAGGAGTTGCAGATTTCTCTTCAAACATTTGAATACAATATGGTACCTCCTTCTCCTCTTCACACATCTCAAAAGATTTAGCCTTCATAGTCAAATATATATATATATGTCAAAAACTATAAATACAAACATGTATTATTAAAAATAAATACAAAATAATAATAAACATACTTCGAAAGAGTCAAACATGCTGTCCTCCAGTTGAGATGACATTATGCGCTTATCAGTTGTCCAATTGATTATCCGAGGCCAAGAACCATGTATCTTCTCACATAATATCCCATCTAATGGCAATATCTTATAAATCCACACTTGAAATGCAATTGGGAAGCCACATAGCCTATATGTGATTACCCCTGCATCATCAGCCTTAGTGTTCAATGCGGACTTCAAATAAGTGAATGTCGTGTTGAATAAGTCCTTCCCCCACGGAAAACTATCTAATTCATCTAAATCAACAAGTCTCATAGTTGAATCTGATACTTGTTTTGCATACGTAGTTGTAAAAAGGTAGGATGAAAGCAGATAAAGAATTCCTAATTTGACAACATCTTCATCATTGGTGCTATTAGGCAAATTGAGGAAAACACTTTCAACATCCTTTTTGTACACAGCACGCAGATGACTGAAATATCATGTTTTGAGTGAGACTGGGGCCAATAAATATTTTGAAATATCACTACTGCCCGTGCACTTTAGTCCTGTGACTATGCAAAACTCCTCCATTGAGAATCTTACGTGCTTCTCACCAATGCTAAACCACATTTCATTGTAATTTGGTTGCTTAACCTCTCTTAGCAACATTTTGTGAATTAGTTGATGTTGCAATTTAATGTCTTTTATATCTAAGAACCACCCAAAACAAGTTTCTTTAAACAGTTGCTTATGAGATTCTTTCAGTTTAGCATTCAACTTTCCTATGACATCAATTTTTGGTGCTACCATGATCCTACCAACATGCCAACTTTTGCGATCTATGCGGTAGTCCCAATCCTATAAAATTAACAAGAAAATGGATTAATAAACATAAACATTCATTTATGTAAAATGTTGAAATTAACATTTTAATCATAACCCACAAATTAATAAGTCATGTTATTTTAATATAGCAAATGTAATAAGTTCTGTTATTAATCTACAAATTAATAAGTCGTGTTATTTCAATATAGCAAATGTAACAAGCTATGTTATCTAAAAAGTCTCTAATCATAATCCACAAATTAACAAGTCATGTTATTTCAATATAGCAAATGTAACAAGCTATGTTATTTCAAATTACAAATGTAACAAATATAACATGTTCTGTTATTTCAAAATTACAAATGTAACATATTCTATTATTTCAAAATTACAAATGTAACATGTTATATTATTTCAAAATTACAAATGTAACAAATGTAACATGTTCTGTTATTTCAAATGTAATCTCTACGCAAGCACTCAACTCCTGATAATATCACAAAACGATCGAAAGCATTTCATCGCATTCTCAATTAAACAATATAGTGCACACAAATAATATTATTGAGGAAATTGAAGTTGGAGTCACAGTTGATATGGGATCATGGATGGGGAAGACTATACAATCCTGCATTTCTATGGCCACACATCAACGAAACAATTAAAAAAAATGACAAGAGCACAACCTGTGCTTCGTATTTCCTAATTTCTTTCTTTTTCTTGAATGGTGACTCATTCGGTAAGATTTCTCTACTCCTTTTTGCACTCTTCTCATCCATAACTTCAGGTGTATTTTTTCTTGTAGACAAGCGAGTTACACGATGGCTAGAAGAGTCCATATGTTCAATAACATCAGATGGAGACTTGTTCTTTGATGTTGAACGTGTGAGACAATGAGTATAAGTCTGCATAACTTCATGTAACATTCAGCCCATCTAATCCATTTGAAAGCTAGTATCAAACATCAAACAACGAAACGAGATTCAAAACACCATAAAATTAGACAAGTCAAGATAAGTTCATAAGCTTCATGGTTTAGTTTTGTTATTGAACATATCAAAAAGCATTTCCTGTGTGCATTGAGCTATTATTTTGAGAGAGAGGAATTTATATGCACAGCTTCAGTTAGGAAATTGAAGAACTGAACGCTGATACTGGTTGTAGACAAATTAACATCATCTTCAGAAGTTTATTTATAGATAAATCTATGATATTTCATTTGTAACATTTGTGATGTATAAGATGAGATACGACACACATTTATACAACTCGTACTACTGAGTTCATGACTAAATATTGACAAACCATAAACAATCACATTCAAATAAGATGAGGAAGGGATTTCAAACTCACAGGTTCTAAAAGCAAGGAGAAAACCATAAACAACCACATTCAAACAACAACTTGAATGGCGATAAGCCGATGTTATAGTGAAATAAAATCATTCACAACAATCAAATCGCGTGCAAAATCAACATATAAAGCCTATTTTCACATAAATAAGACTGAAACCTAATTTAGAAATACACAGAGAAGACGTGCGGCTAAAATGTCAAATCGTGGAGATATATGTTAATTTAGTAAAGCAATAAACGTAAACATACGACACACATTTATACAACTCGTACTACTCATGACTAAATATTGACAAACCATAAACAACTATAAACAACCACATTCAAACAAGATGAGGAAGGGATTTCAAACTCACAGGTTCTAAAAGCAAGGGAAAAACCATAAACAACCACGTTCAAATAACAATTTGAATGGCGATAAGCCGGTGTTGTAGTGAAATAAAATCATTCACAACAATCAAATCGCGTGCAAAATCAACATATAAAGCCTATTTTCAAAGAAATAAGACTGAAACCTAATTTAGAAATACACAGAGAAGACGCGCGGCTAAAATGTCAAATCATGGGGATAGATGTTAATTTAGTAAAGCAATAAACGTAAACATACCCCTCGGAACATGAAGACGTGCAGCTAAAATGTCAAATTCCGGCCGAGGAAGGGTTCGTCCGTTTTTCCCCAATTTTCTCCGTTTTGAATTCATCTGTGAAAGTGAACTGTGTTGTATGTATTTGGGTTAGTGGGCTGGCACGGTTATTGATAGTGAAAAGTGGAAATTGCATGTAGAAATTGGGCTTAATGTATTTGGGCTTTTTTTTAAAACAGTATTTTTGAATAAAAAAAACTTAAATAGTAAAATTAGAATTTGGAAACTAAAGGGAGTAAGGAGTGCAATTTCCACTTTACTATATAGGGGCGGTGGGCTCAAAGTTGGGTTGAACCTTTTTTTTTTGGGTAAATTCAGGGTCGGTCACTGTTTGGGTACTTGTGGGCTCTAAAGTCATATGCTCAAAACTTAATTCAATTAAAGTCATATTTTAGAGTTAAAAGACCAACATATCCTTAATTGTAAAAAATGCAGATTTTGAGTGGTGATACTGTTTTGCGGTGATACTGTTTTGTTGTAATACTGTTAAACCTATGATTTTGTACTACTAATGAAATATTTTAAGAACAATAGTATTCTCTTGTTTATTCTCTACTGATTAATTCTTCTACCTACCATTAAACACCTTATAAATTTATACTTATCTATCCAATGAGAATCTATGTCCTAATTGAATCTCAAACATATTCAAATTCAAGGGAAAAATTAGAAATATTGTTTATAGTTTTAGATGAGAACCCTTTGCATGACTTCCCATTAACTTAAGAATGATTGTGAGTTCTTATTTCTTCATTTTAGCATTGCTCTGAAGTATGTGTTTGCTTTTAAGAGACTCAGATACCTTGGAAGAGCTTTAATTTGCAACAAAAGGATGCACATTTATCCCTGATATTGTTTTAAAGAATTTGTGATACTGTTTTGAAAAAAAAAATTAAAGATTGTCATTTTAAGCTAAAGAGACGACTTCAAACGGGTAAAATCCATCATAGGCAGCAGCAAAGCTGCTGGTCTTGACCGTCTCGTCGAGACCATTCCGAAAACATATTATAATAAAAATTCTGAGCACGTGTGTAAATTCTATGGTCATTTCTATTGTGATACTGTTTTTTGTGATACTGTTTTGCATAATACAGTATCAAACAACACACATGACTATGATATCATGCTTTAATCTTTGATACTGTTTAATTAGTCATATGTTTTGTTTGATACTGTATTATATAAAACAATATCATAGATTAAAACATGGATTGAAATAATATCAATTTATATTAATGCACATTAACTAAACAAAACATTATCATAGATTAAAACTAAGACATTCAAACAGTATCACTTATTCAAACATTGCCATAATTAAACAATATCAAAGATCACATAGATTCAAACAGTATCAAACATTGCCATAATTAAACAGTATCAAAGATCACATATATTTAAACAGTATCACAGGATTAAAACATGTTTCAAATGATAGTGAAATATTATGACAAAGTTTCAATCTATTAAACCTTGCCATAATTAAACAGTATCATAGATTAAAACTAAAACATTAAAACAGTATTATGGATTAAAACTAATACATTGAAACATTAGATGATGGAACATTCAAGCTCCTATTTACAACAATTCTATGTCTATTTATATTGTGATACTGTTTTATATAATACAATATCAAACAACTTTCACAACTAATTAACAACACAAAGAAATAATCTAATGACCAACTTAATACAATATCAAGTTGATATTCTATAATACAGTATCAACAATAGATGTTATCTCATTGTTTACATAACTTGGAAAATGCTCATTATTTACATAACTGCTAAAATTAACCCAGGTTAATCATATTGGTCAGCCTCTCTTGCAGCACAGATATATCAATGCTAGCTGTTAGATCATTAGCCTGAAAAAATAATCAAATACAAGAATTAAGATTAAAACATAGAAATTAATAACAATATTTCCAACTGAAAATTGATCCAAAATCTTCACCAAAAAATTGCCTAAAAAGTGATATTGCGTCGTAAAAGCATTCGCCGGAGGAAGCGGTTATCGCCGGAGGTTGCCGGAGGTGGAAACGGTGGTCGCCTGAGGTCGCTGGAGATCGAGGCGATGGTCGCCGGAGGTGGAGACGGTTGTCGCCGGAGGTGGAGAAGGTTTGTGGAGTTGGAAGATTGTGTCAATGAAAAATATGGTTAAAAAGGGTGGTTTTAGAATTAATATAAAATATTGATGTGAAGTATGACTTAATCACAATTTAAAAAAAAGTTTTGACCTAATTTGAAACAAGTCATGTGGAGATGACTTATTGACAATTTTCTTTTTTTTTGTTGTTTTTAATGCTATACAGGGATTATGTTTGTCAGGAAAGGTCGTGGGGCCAAGCCCATGGATTGGTGTGTGTCAAAAGGTATCTGTTTGGTCTCTTTGAACCAATCCATTTGGCCCACCAGTAAAAATGCGTCGAGCTTCCACACGAGGGGGTGAGAAATTTTCACAGGATCTTCACCTTCCCCACCACTCCCTCCCTCGATATATACTTTCTCTCTGTACTGATTCTCCTTCCAGTCACTCTGCTTACTGAAAAGTTCTTTACTAATGCAGTTGTTCAAGTGTTGAAATTTATGATTTTTTTTATTATTTCATTGAGATTGGTGGTGATTGAACATGGAGAACTGAGGCCGGAATCGTGTAATGGACTCGATCTGGAAGCAAAGTTCTGTCCCAAACGTATGGCATTTTGTTGTCGCGTTTGAGTTCGCTTTTGGTTTCGTTGTCGCCAGGTTCTTGCTCGATAGATTCATCTTTCGCGTACAGGGGCGGATCCAGAAAATGACACAGGGGTGGGCTAGGGGAGGAGAACTTACGGGGGTTCGGGGCAGTGCCCCCGATTTTTTTCTTTCTAAAATGATAATTACTTAGTCTATTTTTATAAGAATCTAATCACAAATTGCCAATTCAAAAATTCAACTATAGTATTGAAGGGGTTTAGTTTTTGAAAAAATTAAATTAGATATTACTTGACGATACAATTCGTAAATTATGGTAAATGAGTCCCGTTCTCCTGCCCCCAGTGGGCAGGAGAAAATTAACCCACTGCTGACATGGCTTTGCCATGTCAGCAGTTGCTCCATTTTTTAAAAAAATAAATAAATTTGTCTGATGGTCCATTCTCTCCCAAAACCGCCGCCCATTCTTTCCCAAAACCTTCACCTCCAAAGTGCAGCGAGCCGGATTGATCGGCGACGAAGAAGAAACCAAAAAAAAAAAATTTGTCCGGTCCATTTTCTCCCAAAACCATCGCCCATTCTTTCCCAAAACCTTCGCCTCCAAATCTGCAGCGCGCCGGACTGATCGGCGCGCGACGAAGAAGAAACCAAAAAAAAAAAAAAAAAAAAAAAAAAAAGGTGGGTTGCCGGCTCTGCGCTGAGGCGGCAGATCCTTGGCCGCGCAGATTCAGCTGGATCTGCAGCTCGATTTGATCTGCGCGGCCAAGGCGCGCATCCGGATGTTTTTCCGGCAGTGGTGGTTTTCTCCGGCAATGGTGGTTTTCTCCGGCAATGGTGGTTTTCTCAGGTTGATGGTGGTTTCTCCAGTACATTTTTTTTTTTGAGTTTTTTGTATATATTTTTTTGTGGTTGATGATGAATGAATCTCCGGTTGTTGATGGTGGTTTTTTGGTGGTTGATGATGAATGAATTTCCGGCGGTGGTGGTTTTCTCAGGTTGACGGTGGTTGTTTTCTCAGGTTGACAGTGGTTTGGTTTTTTCTTGAGTTTGGACAAATTTATTTATTTTTTTAAAAAATGGAGCAACTGCTGACATGGCAAAGCCATGTCAGCAGTGGGTTAATTTTCTCCTGCCCACTGGGGCAGGAGATCAGGACCCTATGGTAAATATCTTAAATTTTAAATTCAATTTAACATATTAAATAATGAAGAAGCAACATTAATTATTAAAAAATAATCAAGAAATAATCAAATGAGTCAACCAGACAATTGGAATGGGGATAATTTCACTGTAATATTACATGATAAATTCTTATGAATATGTTAATGGTGGAAATTGGATTAAATTTAAAGTGGGTATGGGCTTTGGGCTTATGTTTGGGTTTGGGTTAAGTCTATTATACTAATTATTTTCATTGTTTCAATTGTTTTTGGGCTTGGCTTCAAAAAATTCCTTCAACCTTTTTTTTGGGCCGGGTGGGCTCAAGCCCACCCATGCCCCCTGTTCGCGTAAGTTCATCTTTAGTTGATTAGTACTTTTTCAGTATATTTACTTGTGAAATGTAAGAATTTCTGTCTGAATAGTAAAATGTATTTTAGTATTTGTTGTTTAATTGTATTTTTTTGAGTTCAAGTCGAGCAATTGTGGATAGTTTGTTAATATTTCTATTTTTTAGTAATATTATGTAGACATTGATGAACTTATTGATTATGAGTTGATTCTTTATTTTCTTGTTTCGTAGAAATGGATGAAAAAAGTGACCGAAATTGGTGCTATAGAATATGGAACTACAGCTTTTATGACGTTGCTTGGATTGATTTGCTGAAATTGGTATAGGATAGTGATTTATGACATGAATTGTTTATTCAATAGATATTCTTGAGTGAACTGATTGGCTTATCAGTGTGATAAAACTTAACAATTTTTTGTTCTTTGGGAGGGAGTGTCTAAAAGTTTTTTGAATGCCAATACCATCAGAATTGTATTTATTAAAAAAGAAAAAAAAAAAGGTATAATATTTCTAGTAAATATTTTGTGATCTGAATAAAAATTGTAGGATCTTATGACTGGCCACTCTTTGGTGACATGATTAGAATTGGGCTTGTTAAGCAGGTAAACCAAAACCTCTTTGAGTAAGGTGATGGATTGCATTTACATGTCATGGATGCCTATGAGACCAATCTTCAAATATGATAATTTTGGAACTTTTTAAAAGTGACAGTGTCTTAAGGTGGCCCTATTTGGAATTTTGATTACGTGATCTAACTGTTAAGTTTTAGGGTTCCATCTTAAAAAGTTAACCTTATTAAGAGTAGTCCTAGTCGTTATATGTTTAGTCAATATTTCCATCTTTATTCGAGGTAGGTTTTTACCTTAACATGCCCCCAAGAAGATGGTGACTCATTTGAACAAGTCAATCTTGGAATCAGAATGCTCGTTTGAGCTTTAGACGATTGAATTGCTTGTTTGAGCGTGTTAGGCTTTGTTATCGTATTGGATTTTGGAATTCCATCTTAAAAGGTCTACCTTATTAAGATGAGTAGCCCAAGCCTATATATGTTGGTTAATGGTTCCATCTTTATTCAATGTAGGATTTTATCCTTAACACTAATACATTTTATTTTCCTTCCCCCAAGTTATTTAGATTTAACAGGATTCTGGTTGAATGAGTTTATGCTTAGTTCCAGTTTAGCTCAAATAAATTATTAAATGGTTTTAGAAAAAGTCTTGAGATCGTGTTTACAATACTTTCTTTGACTTTTGATCATATAACAAGATTCTGTTTAGAGAAGTTTTTATTTGACCCAAGGTTAGCAGTCAAATCATAAATAATTAAAGTTTGGAAAAATAATTGAGATATATGTTGCTTTCTTGAGAAGAGAAAAAATGCAGCAGCCGACACTGAAAAAAATACACCTTGTTTAGATAAACTTCTTAGGAAAAGTGAGCCACCAGTTTTGGTACAAGTTACTATCATTACCGCCTAGATAACTAGAAATGCAACTAATTATTGCAACCAATGAGCTCTACCAACCGAAACATGATTTGGTTGATTCCATCTCCAGCTTTGGTCATAGTTAAAGTAGATTTAAACTAAAACTTAACCCAAACAAAATCTAGATAACTTCATTGATTTGTGGTTACCAAATCGTGGTCAAATTTATTTGGAGTAGACTAGTTCTCACTAAAACAAGATTAAATGTTTTCCAGATGCTATCTTAGATTTTATTAGAAATAGAATTTGTATGGGACCATTTGTAAGGTTTAATTTCTGCTGATAGGAAAGCAACCACTGAAAAAAAAAGTAAATATTCTTTGGAAAAATGTGTCTTCCTCACCGTTGATTGCATCTATTCCAGAGGTTGGCCATCTGTTTGTTGAGCAGTGGAAATGGTCTGCTGAAGATTAATGAGGCTACAAGGGCAAAAATTGTGAAATGTTCAGAGTCTATGTGGAAGCTCACATACTATGCTGCTGTTGAGTTTTGTGTTTTATCAGTTAACTACCATGAGCCATGGTTCAGGGATATAAAGGAGTACTTTAGAGGTTGGCCCAATCAAGAGCTGAAGTAAGTGATAATACATTTCTTTATCATTGTCCCAATAGTTGATGAAATTTCTGTCCTTGCTGATGTCTTTGACATATAATAGGCTGTTTTTTATTCCTTATTGCTTCATGCTAGATGAACGAATTAGTTGAGCATGAGATCATAGGGAAACACCAAAAGATACTTCGACATTTATGACAAACTTTCAATGCAAATTTTGAATGTGCACCATGTTATTGTTTGGATATGTGACCTAAAATGCTAAAAAGATTTGAGCCTTTGTGATTTTTACATGACCCATTGATAGAGCAGAGTGAAAAATGGATCCAAGTAACCTACCTGAAATAAGCTTATGACAAGGCTTTGCTGAGTTGAGTAGAGATGATGTCCATCAAAAGTAAATAATTGTTTTCCCGCAATGATCTTTCCAACGATGCCATTACATTGCCCTGCATATTCTAGGTTTGGTCCATGATCTCTGTGACCCCCATGGCTCTACTTGCAGATAATTTTTTTAATTTTGTGGAAAATAGGGTTAAGAGGGACAGATGTTGCCAATCCGTTTTGCAAAGCAAATAAATGAACTTTGAAAACATTATTCTTAATTTCGTTCTGAAGATGGTATTATCAAGTTTAAACTGTTACTTTTAGGTATTGAATTTGGTTCCTCCTTGAATATAAATTGAAAGAGAACTTTTGAGGTCAGGCACTGTGGTTCTTTGACAACTAATGCAGAGGGGAAAACATGAAGCTCATGGACTTAATTGTCCTAACTCTGTTGTCTCATGTAATTTGTGCCATTTATTAGAACGGGGTATCACATGCTAACTTTTTGTTTCCACGATTATATCTGTGCATGTTATTACTTGCAAAAAAAACTTCATTTTAGGTTCATCTCGTTCAATTTAAGATGGTACTTGTACACGAGTGATGAAACATTGCGTCCCATGCACAGTCAATCTCTAATTGCTTGATGAAAATCCAGAGTGGCTGTTGATGCAACATGTTGTCTTTTTTGTTGTCAATAACACACTATAATCATTGCGTTCAAAGGAGTCCAACCACTTCTTACATGTTTGGTTAGGAATAGACTACTAGTCTTGTACATTTGTTTACCAATTACATGCTAAATAGGCCGCCAAACTTCATTATTGCGTGCCTTTTAATACTAGGCCTCGTGTATTGATGGTATGCTGCATATCCAAACTTAGCTGTTGCATTGTCCATTTCAGGCCTCCTTTGATACTCATTTATATGTGCCAATGTGGCTTCTACATCTATAGCATTGCTGCTCTCCTTATCTGGGAAACAAGGCGGAAGGATTTCTCTGTTATGATGTCTCATCATGTTGTCACTGTTATTCTGATTGCTTACTCATACATGGCAAGGTATCTTTTTGCTTCATCTGCTTCTTACTGTCGCTGAAATATTGAACATCTTACAAGAATTTACAGATTAGTAAAGAAAGGGATTGAGATAGGTCCTTGCATCAATCCTCCTCATATTGATCTGCCTGTCAGGTTCCAATTTTTGCATCTGATCTTCTGGGCATGGATTACTCTGAACAAATTAGGAACATTAAAATTATTTGGATATATCAGGATTATTTGGTACATTTTTCACTCAACTGAATCTATAAATAAATGACTTTATTTTGACTCTTCCAACACATGCCAAAAATCCGTTAGGTTTATGAATTATGGGTATCAAAATGGTTTAATGAACCGTTTTACGATCTCTTACCACCGTAATATTGATTCCCTTGATTGAGAAAATCAGCATTAAAAGCATATTTAAATATGCTCCATAAGACAAAAATAATTTATTCTCTTGTTCAATTAATTGATATAAATATATATGTATGTATTCAAACTGATAGAGTATTTGGATGTTCATTTTATGTAGGTTCTCTCGGATAGGTGCAGTCATTCTTGCACTGCATGATGCAAGTGATGTATTTCTTGAAGGTGCTAAAGTTTTTAAATATTCTGAAAATGAGCTCGGAGCTAGTGTGTGCTTTGGAATGTTCGCCATCTCATGGTTTACACTAAGGCTGGTATTCTATCCATTTTGGGTTATACAATCTTCGAGGTTGGTTTTGAATTTGATTCTTATTGTACAAATACGACATTAGGTACCTGTCCTCTAATCACATTTTTTGGGTTGCCATTTCTCAGCTACTACTTGTGCGAAGTCTTGAACCTGTCAGAGCCATATCACATGGCAATGTACTATGTCTTCAATACAATGCTATTGATGCTGCTTGTTTTTCACGTTTATTGGTGGATTCTAATATGCTCAATGATCAGAAGACAACTGAAGAATAGAGGAAAAGTTGGAGAAGATATACGGTCAGGTAGGCATCTTATTATGTTATTTCAAATATATGTTTAATTGTTACCTCGTTGTCTAATTGCCCCCTGATATATTGCTTTTTGTGCAAGTTTGCTCGTCTGCATGCAAAAACCGTATGGAATCTCTGCCATTTTCATTTAATAACATAGAAACAACAGAACTGATAAATGAGTTAGAGAGACAATTTATTACTTTTCAAAACCCTTCATTTGAATAAGCAGATTATAATGTATCATCTCAAGGTTCCATCTTGTGGCAAAAAAGAAATGCTGAAAAATCCCTCCATTTCTTCTTCCGAGGAAATCCCCTTTGTGATGCAGCATAAGCATGTAACCTAAGCCAATCAAAAGACACGAGCACACGATATGCTCGTGGACATCCCATTTGGATATTTGCCTCAGACTTCACAACATGATAGTATTCCTTGAACTTGCATTTTTCTCATCTAGTGATGACTTCGATACACACTTATAGAAATATTGTCGTGAGCAAAAGATTTATTCAATTTTTCCGATCTTTTCCCTTTAAGAAACCGTTTGGAACTATGAAACTCATAACTGTTTATTCAATTCTTTCCTTTCGATAAACTTTCATCTACATCTATCTAATAACACATCCAATCCATTTACAGATTCGGAGGATGACGACTAGTCAGAAAATGATGCTCAAGTTCTTCTACAAAGTATGTTAGCTTGGCAAAATTGCTCTTGATTTGAAGGTTTGCTTTTGTTAACGATTGGTTTCTCAAGTAGTATATACAAAATTCTCTAAAAAATTTCCTCGTCCGTGTTTTGTTTTCTTATTCTACGACAGAAAAAGGGTAGGACTATCTAGCATTTCACATCGTATATTGTGACCTTGATGTAGATATAATAGGCGCTTCTTGTATAATTTATTTGAGGAAGTTCTGCGGAAAATGAATCGAACAATTAACCTCACTTTTCTGATCCTCAATTCCTTGTGCTCTTTGAATAATGCTGCATGGTTTTAGCATGATTGATGGCTGTTTCACCCAGTATTAGGATTGATTTATCTACTTAGAAAATTGATGAAACGTATAAATAAGCAAAAATTGAATTGGTGGGTAATATTGAAATTTTATTAAATTAATTAAATAATTGGAGTGAGTTGGATTTAAAAAAAAAAAAAATTGGGATGGGAATTCTAATTTCTATATGATTGGAATTTGGTATGCATGTACAATCTTAAAAACGACAAAAAAATTCATATAAAATACGATAAAAAAAAAAAAAAAAAATTCATATAATGGCTAGTCATAATGTAATCATTTATGACACTGAATGCTAGGGGAAGAAAGGATAAGATGTCAATAACATGATAAACGCTCTTTGATTTTTCGCTTGTAGGTTGTACAGCTACACATAGTAGCAAGGCCGGCCCCACCAACTTTGGACTCGGTTTTTGTTTGATTTTTTTGGTAAAAATTCATAAAAAGTATGTTTGAAAAATTATAAAAATTGTAGTTTTCAGTTAAAATTAATTGGCGATTTTAACTTTAATTTATTAGCAAAATATTAATTGAAATCAAACATATTCAACAAAAGATTGAGGAATTAAAAGCATGTCAAATTGAAGAATTATTTAAGGAATTAAAAGCAATGAGAGTGAAAAATTGCAAATTAATTAGTAGACATTTAACTAATTGATTTTTAAGACTTGTTTTGGTATTGTTATATTTTTAAGATAATCAGCTTTTGTTGTGTTGCATAATAAATCAGTCGTGGAAAGAATCAGATAAGTGTTTGGTAAACTATTGTTTTATTATTGCTGTATATTTTAAAATCAGTATTTAAGCGTTTGGTAACAGAAGTGATTCATTGCTGTGATTGTATAAAATTACTAAAATGAACATTGATTATAATTATATTATTTTGTATTATTATTTTCATGAGTAGTAATGTAAAATTTATTTTTACTTCTATAACAATATGTAATGTTATCAACTATTTTTTCAAGACAATGCATTTACCATAATTATTTTAAAATAAAAATAATATATATCTATTAAATCTTAAATTTTAAAACATTAAAAAATAAAAACATACTAATATTGTACAAAAATTAATTAAATATTAATTAAAATAATTTGTGGAGATGCATTGTAATTAGAATACTAATAAATATACAACATAAAATGAATTACTTTAATTTAATGTCAAAATTGATATTTTAATAATAGATAAATAGAAAAGCTAAATGGTGGTTATATTTACACTACAATTTGTTATAAGTGCACCACATTTTAATAGTACTTAAGATTCTAAACTTTTTTTCATTATTGCAATTATGTTCTTAACTTTTTGTCATCGAATTTTTATTTTCAACTTTCATTAATTAGCACATTTCAACATTGATGAAGGTTTTTGTCGAGATATTTTATTTACGTATTTTGAAATGAGAAAAAAATATTTTATCGTACTTTTGTATCTATTTTTTTTTTAAATATGACAAACAAATAAGTTTTTTTACGAATTTTCAACAAATATTTTTTACGGAAACCGTTATCAAACACAAGATGTGCAAATTAATGAAAAGTTGAAGATAAAAATGTGATAAAAAAAGTTGGAGACATGAGTGATATAATGTTAAAAGATTAAGGATGTTAAATGTAATTAGAATGTAGTGCAAAAAATAAAAAGTGTTGTGGTAATAAAATTACCCAAAGCTAAAAGCAAAATTTGAAAAACTACTATTTTGCTACAAAATCTACTGCCAAATGATAGATATTCTTTCAAGGGAAAATTGTCAATAAGTCATCTCCACATGACTTGTTTTAAATTAGGTCAAAACTTTTTTTTAAATTGTGATTAAGTCATACTTCACATCAATATTTTATATTAATTCCAAAACCACCCTTTTTAACCATATTTTTCATTGACACAATCTTCCAACTCCACAAACCTCCTCCACCTCCGGCGACAACCGTCTCCACCTCCGGCGACCTCCGACGACCACCGCCTCCACCTCCGGCGACCTCCGGCGACCACTACTTCCACCTCCGGCAACCTCCGTCGATAACCGCTTCCACCTCCGGCAACCTCCGGCGAGTGCTTCTACGGCGCAGTGTCACTTTTTAGGCAATTTTTGTGTAACTTTTTAGGCAATTTTTTAGTGAAGATTTTGGATTAATTTTCAGTTGGGGACTGAATGTTATTAGCTGTGAAATTACAAAAGTAAATGACAAGTTACTTTATAGAATCCAGATTGAGGTAACAAATTAACGTAGGAATATTGTTATTAATTTCTATGTTTTAATTTTAATTCTTGTATTTGATTATTTTTTCAGGCTAATGATCTAACAGCTAGCATTGATATATCCGTGCTGTAAGAGAGGCTGACCAATATGATTAACCTGGGTTGATTTTAGCAGTTATGTAAACAATGAGCATTTTCCAAGTTATGTAAACAATGAGATAACATCTATTGTTGATACTGTATTATAGAATAGCAACTTGATATTGTATTAAGTTGGTCATTAGATTATTTCTTTGTGTTGTTAATTAGTTGTGAAAGTTGTTTGATATTGTATTATACAAAACAGTATCACAACAAAAATGGGCATAGAATGCTGTAAATATGAGTTTGAATGCTGTAAATATGAACTTGAATACTCCACTATCTTATGTAAATAGGAGCTTGAATGCTCCACCATCTAATTGCTGTAAATTGGAGCTTGAATGTTCCATCATCTAATGTTTAGTCATGGTATATTATTTGATATTGTATTATACAAATCAGTATCACAATATAAATGGACATAGAATTGTTGTAAATAGGAGCTTGAATGTTCCATCATCTAATGTTTCAATGTCTTAGTTTTAATCCATGATACTGTTTTAATATCTTAGTTTTAATCTATGATACTGTTCAATTATGGCAAAGTTTAATAGATTGAAACTTTTTCATAATATTTCACTATCATTTGAAACATGTTTTAATCATGTGATACTGTTTAAATATATGTGATCTTTGATACTGTTTAATTATGGTAATGTTTGATACTGTTTGAATCTATGTGATCTTTGATATTGTTTAATTATGGCAATGTTTGAATAAGTGATACTGTTTAAATGTCTTAGTTTTAATCTATGATAATGTTTTGTTTAGGTAATGTGCATTAATATAAATTAATATTATTTCAATTCATGTTTTAATCTATGATACTGTTTTGTATAATACAGTATCAAACAAAACATATGACTAATTAAACAGTATCACAGATTAAAGCATGATATCATAGTCATGTGTATTGTTTGATACTATATTATGCAAAACAGTATCACAAAAAACAGTACCACAATAGAAATGATCATAGAATTTGCACATGTGCTCACAATTTTTATTATAATATGTTTTCGGAATGGTCTCGACGAGACGGTCAAGACCAGTCGCTTTGCCACTGCCTATGATGGATTTTACCCGTTTGAATTCGTCTCTTTAGCTTAAAATGACAATCTTTAATTTTTTTTTTCAAAACAGTATCACAAATTCTTTAAAACAGTATCAGGGATAAATGTGCATCATTTTGCTGCAAATTAAAGCTCTTCCAAAGTATCTGAGTCCCTTAAAAGCAAACACATACTTCAGAGCAATGCTAAAATGAAGAAAGAAGAACTGACAATCATTCTCAAGTTAATGGGAAGTCATGCAAAGGGTTCTCATCTAAAACTATAAACAATGTTTCTAATTTTTCCCTTGAATTTGAATATGTTTGAGATTCAATTAGGACATAGATTCTCATTGGATAGATAAGTATAAATTTATAAGGTGTTTAATGGTAGGTAGAATAATTAATCAGTAGAGAATAAACAAGAGAATACTATTGTTTTTAAAATGTTTCATTAGTAGTACAAAATCATAGATTTAACAGTATCACAACAAAACAGTATCACCGCAAAACAGTATCACCACTCAAAATTCGCGTTTTTTACAATTAAGGGTATGTTGGTCTTTTAGCTCTAAAATATGACTTTAATTGAATTAAGTTTTGAACATATGACTTTAGAGCCCATAAGTGCCCAAACAGTGACCAGCCCTGAATTTACCCTTCTTTCAACATCACTTTTTAAGAATTTATCAAACGCCTAAAATAATTTGAGCTCCAAAATCAATCACAAACGAGCTCTAAATCGTTTTGACCCATATGGGCCAATGGGCCAGAATTCCTAGCCCAGTACATCCCGCATCCGTGGTGAGTCATTCTTAGCCCGAATGTTTAGTAGGCCCTTTTAAGTCCATTCTATTAACGGGACTTTTCAGTCCAAATTCTAGTATCAGGCCTTTTATGGATGGAGCTGATTACTTGTTTGATAAAGTTTTTTTAAAGATTATAAATAGTAGGTCTTACAAAATATATATTTGAAAAAATGATAAAAACTATAAATCCTACAAAATGTGTTAATAAAAATAATGTTTGAACAATTTATAAATAGAGAAATTGGCGCAAATGGTCCCTAACGTTTCATTTTTGGCGGAATAGTCCCTAACCTATCCATTTAAGTATGCAATTGGTCCTTTTAGGTGCACAAATGGTCCCTATCACTTTTTTTTGTCTTTATTAGCAGGGATAAAATTGTTAAGTCACATTTTTTTTCAACCTTTCAATTGGCGCAAATAGTCCCTAATCTTATGAAATTTGCAATTGGATTCCTAACCTTTAAAAAAGTAAAAATAAGTCCGATACTTTAATTTTTTTTATTAAAAATTAAAAAAAAAATTAACAAATTGATAATATACTAAATTATTTTGAATATTTTATGAACTATTATAAAATAACCAAAATTGAAATTCATAATTATTAACAAATGTGCTAATTAAAATTATTTTATTATTATTAAGTAATCATATTATTTAAAATTCAAACTTTAATTTTATCATTACAACAAAAGAAGAAAAATAAATTTGTCACAAATAAAAATTTTATTTATGCTCAACCCAACTCGATTTTATACAGTCTCATATTTACTGGGTCAATCCAATCCGATTTACCCACCACCACCCAAAATACTCACAGAAGGGAGGGGATTTCTCCCCTCCTCGATCGCCGTCGCCGACGACCAGAGAAGGGACTTCTGCTAGCGAAACCAGGTTTCGCCGCAAATAGGGGGGAGAAATCCCCCCTATTTCGCTGCGTCCGATCGCCGAAAACAACGCAGCGAAATAGAAATGACGCAGCGAAATAGGGGGGATTTCTCCCCCCTGGTTTCGCGAACAGAAGGGATGGGAGATCCCCTCCCTTCTGCGAGTATTTTGGGTGGTGGGAGGTGAGTGGGATACCTTTTTTTTAAAATATAAAAATTAATTAAAATTTAAAATAGAAATGGTCCAATAACCTTGTGCCTCAAAATCGGATTGGATTGACCCAGTAAATATGAGACTGTATAAAATCGAGTTGGGTTGAGCATAAGTAAAATTTTTATTTGTGACAAATTTATTTTTCTTCTTTTGTTGTAATGATAAAATTAAAATTTGAATTTTAAATAATATGATTACTTAATAATAATAAAATAATTTTATTTAGCACATTTGTTAATAATTATGAATTTCAAATTTGGTTATTTTATAATAGTTCATAAAATATTCAAAATAATTTAGTATATTATCAATTTGTTAGTTTTTTTTAATTTTTAATAAAAAAAAATTAAAGTATCGGACTTATTTTCACTTTTTTAAAAGTTGGGAATCCAATTGCAAATTTCTTAAGATTATGGACCATTTGCGCCAATTGAAATGTTGAAAAAAAATGTGACTTGACAATTTTATCTCTGCTAATAAAGACAAAAAACAGTGATAGAGACCATTTGCGCACCTAAAAGGACTAATTGCGCACCTAAATGGATAAGTTGTGGATCATTCCGCTAAAAATAAAACGTTAGGGACCATTTGCGCACTAATGACAAACGTTAGAGACCATTTGTGCCAATTTTTCTTTATAAATACTTATAAGCACTTTCAAACAACACACATACACCTTTCAATGATGTCATCCTATTAAAGCAATCATAGCAACATCTCTAACAAGTGCTATGGATTGCAATCTACGTAGAATCCATGTTGAAAGACTTGCAATCTCCGTCAAATTGATGTATAATAAATAAATAATCAAGCTTAAAATTAATCTCAAATGAGTTCTATATACAACACAATACTTCTGTCTATGTGTCTTTTATTTACTTTAAAATAAAAATAAATAAAGTAGAAAGTAAGGGCCCGTTTGATATATGGACAATGAATAAAGATAATTAATAAATTTTGTTTTATCATATTTGGGCGAAATTGATGTTCGGATAAACTTTTATACGGATAACAATTTAAGCCAAAATGAGGATAATTTGTATCGTTAGAAAGAGGAGGACAAAATTTTTTATCTGGATAATAATTCACTCATTTTTTTAAAAGATAAACTTACCCTTTTGAATATAGAAAAAATCTCTTTTTAAACACCCATACTTTAGGATAATTGCCGCCATCTGCCCTCCGCTACCACTTGCCTCCGCCTTTCCACCCATTTTTTTCTCTTTTAGTTGTTTTATTTTTTTTTTTGTTTAATTAAGAATAATTTTATAATTGTCTTTTTTATGAAAAGACGGTGAATTTTTTATGGGTGGTTATATTCACACTATAATTTGTTATAAGCGCATCATATTTTAATTGTACTTAAGATCCTCAACTTTTGTTCATTGTGCAATTATGTTCTCAACTTTTAGTCATTGAATTCTTATCTTCAACTTTCATTAATTAGCACATTTCATCATTAACGATGGTTTATATTGAGATATTTTGTTTACATGCTTTGAAATGAGGAAAAATATTTTATCTTATTTTTGTATTTATTGTTTTTTTTTTTAAATATAACCGACAAATAAGCATTTTTACGAATTCCCAACAAATATTTTATATGGGAAATGTTATCAAATACAAGATGTGCTAATTAATGAAAAGTTGATGATAAAAATGTAATAAAAAAAGTCGGAGACATGAGTGCTATAATACTCATAGATTAAGGATGTTAAACGTAATTAAAATGTAGTTCAAAAAATAAAAAATGTTGTGTGAATATAATTATTCTTTTTTTATTCTTATACATGGTTGAACCAAATAGGATAATAATAAACTTATTATTCGGATAACTATTATTTAAATAAAAAATTTTATCCACAAATCAAACGAATTTTAAAATATATATATATATATATATATATATATATATAAAGACTCGGTCCAGACAAAGCCGGATTTATCTAGTACATATATGCTTGAGGGATTCGAATTTGCTTGCTTGATAAATTTTTTGAAGCGATCCATATTTTAGCATTCTAGATGCTTCTACGAGTTCCTTTGACTGTCAAACTGTCAACTCATCAACTCGACACAAGCCAACTCATCAACACGTGCCAGACACAACAGAAACCGCTTGGAGTCCCAAAACCCCGTGTGAAAACAGCGTTCTTCTTTGTTTGACATTCCACTCCTTATATATACCCTTTGACTCTTTAAATTTTCCATCCAAAACAATTCACAGATATTACTCAACTCAGTAGGAAAATCCATTTCAGAATGCATAGACCAACCAAGAGATTCACTACACCGCTACGACTTACCAATGAGGAGGAAGTTTCAATCATGGTAGCGGCCCTGAAGAATGTCATAACTGGTGGCGGCGCCGCCACTTCTTCCATGGACGCAGCCCATGAGTTTTCAGCTGTTGCAACTAGGGAGCCATTTTTTCAGGTTTCTGAGAATATAGAAAGTTGTCAGACTTGTAAAATTAAAGGGTGTTTGGGGTGCAATTTGTTTGGAAGAGAAGTTGCAGAGAAGAAGAAAAATGGGTTGCAGAATAAGAAGAAGAAGAAGAATTACAGAGGTGTGAGGCAGAGGCCTTGGGGAAAATGGGCGGCGGAGATAAGGGACCCACGCAAGGCGGCTAGAGTGTGGCTTGGTACTTTTCTGACGGCGGAGGATGCAGCGAGGGCATATGATAGAGCGGCTATTGAGTTTAGAGGTCCAAGAGCAAAGCTTAATTTTCCTTTTTCCAATTACACCGCCACTCAAGCAGCGGCAGAGGTAGCGAATAGTTCAGCTTTAGGTCCAAGAGCAAAGCTTAATTTTCCTTTTTCCAATTACACCGCCACTCAAGCAGCGGCGGCGGAGGTAGCCAATAGTCCATCTTTCGAAGACCAGAAAATTCAAGAAAACTCGAGAATGCAAGTTGAAACTAGCACTAATGATAACGAATTAAGTCTCGTTTCTAATAAATTTGAAGTGGACTATGGAACGATGAATGATAAGGATTTCTGGGATCTTCTTATGGAGAAAGATGATATTCAAGAATGGATGACGATAATGGACGGCGATTCATCTGATTCTGCTAGTGTCAATTTTGCTCACACCGTATGACTCTGGTTCAAGTTAATTACAGTTGCCCATTTAATATTTTTTTTTTTATCATTTTTGGGCTTCTTGGTACCAAATTAATTAATTTTTTTATAGCTAGCCACAATTTTTCTTCTTCTTCTACACAGAATTCGTTGACAAAATAGTAAACTTATAATTAGCAAAGATATGTTCATTTTCTTGCAGAAAATTTCATTATAAACAATGTTTGATTAGCTCATCTCATGAATTATGTCATGTTATATTTAATTATTTTTATTATTTTTATTTAAAGAAGATATTATACGTCTTAAATATTATTTGACAATTAAAAATTGGATTCTGAAATCAATATGAAATGAAACCTAATTAGAATCAAACGAAGGCATTTTAAATCTTTTAACATATAAGATGGGTCCGGGGGGGGGGGGGGGGGGGGGGGGGGGGGAATGGAAGTGTTATGCATAGGTCCTTTAATTTCATCACGTGACTAATAATATTTTTTACAACCTGAGATGTTGACATAATTAGAACCGAGTCTTGTCGGGCTTGTCCAGACATTGCAAACTTACTGCTCCACTTGCCACTTTTGTTATTGTTTATTAATGTTTAACAAACACGATTCTTAAATGGGGAAGTCGTGTTTTGTGTGTATTACTAAAATAGTCAATAGAATCTTCGATAAGACATTGCGAATGTGTGTTTGAAACAAGTAAAGAAAAGTGGCCTTTTTAAAAGTCCACGTGCTTAAATTGAAGTAATAAAGAACTGGAGGCATGTTTAAGATTAACATGTGCTTATTAGTGGGATACACTCATACGCATACATTCCGAGTTTTAGACTCAATTTGCACATTTCCAGTTGAGTCAAATCACTGTGGATCGGATTTTGATAGGTGAAGTGCACTGACTCGAACCTTCACTCGGTATCCACTCCATGTTTGCTTTACAACTTGACAGATACAGATATGAAATACTGCCCTGGTTTAGTCCATAGTATTATACATAATAAATTATTATTATTATTATTATTATTATTATTATTATTACTATTACTATTATTACTTTTTGTTGATCACTAAAATTGTAGGCAACAAATTTTAGGCCATCTACTTGTTGAAATAATCAACTTACTCCTCTTATGAAAAGCCGTCCGAAGATTAAGAGTTAAAAGAACAAGAATTTGGCTAAAATTTTTTAATTGTTCTCCTGATAATTGATTTAATTCAAGCTATTTATAGGTGTTGCAAGACCTGAGGTTCTTTAGTCTTTTTCCTCTTTTTGCCACATGTCGCTCTTTCATTGGAAAGTTTATAATTCTAGAGGATTCCATAACACATGACAGAAGATTATTGGTTCAGCCATCATTTTCTCTTGATTTAGTTGTTATTTTCACATTGACTTTATAACTAATTGTGGACACTTGGACATTCATCCTATGGTTCCATGTATATTCTTGTTATCTGGAAATAGATGGTAATAGCGATAGCTAAGTTAGTACCATTAGTCTAACAAGTTTCTTTCTAAATGACGAACGTACAATTAGTATACTAGAGTTAGGCGTGACTAGATCTCTAGTTGATTCTTAAACCTTGTGACTTCGATTACTTGGGAACAAATTAGCAAATGTCATAATAACACTTTTAAGTAATTTTAGCCAAATATTATGTTGCAATTTTATCTCCAATTGACAATATTACCGTGCAAATAAGGTTTTCGTTTAGAAGAAACATTTAAGTACCTCCTAAATTCATTTTAGGCACGATAATTACACATTTACAGGAAATAAATACAACAAATGACAATCTGACTAATGTACGACTGACATTTGCATAATTAGTCGAATTGAGGTGCAAGAGAAGCTTATTGGTATTTTGAGGTTGGACTGTATGAAGGTTCCTTACGTTCGACAAAATTAAATAGTAAAAAGTTGTTTATTTTTTCTTTTAATGATTGTTTGTCACATTGTTGCTTTTATAAAATTAAACTATCGGGCACATATGTAAGACACAAGGTAAGGCTTTACGTCTCTCTTTGTGACTTTCAGTGCAATCTATACAGTATACACACAATATGGGATTGTCAAATGACTCAAATCCTCCCTGACTCCCATTGAGTTTAGATGGAGACTTCAAAATATTAAGCCTCAACTGGGTTTTAACCTTTTTTTTTTTTTAAAGATCTTTTAGAAGGGTTGTAGTGTATAAATGTGCTTCCTTTTTTTTTTTTTTTTTTTCTTTTGCTAATTTGCTTTCAAGGATCAGAATTTTGGTGTGTTTGTTGGTTTTATACTCTAATATTTTGTAATAAGCGAAATTATAATTAGTAATACGATTTTAATTATCGCATTTGACATATTTAAATTGAAAGACTAAACATGTACGTTGCTCAAGTTTAGGAACCTTTTGCGTGCAAGGTAAATAATTCAGGACCAACCATGTTTTTTAGATGTTGAGTTGGACAAAATTAACGGTTACTAAGCAATTCCATCTGTCAAATCATCATTTTCGTTACTTGGAATAGTGAAGATAGATAAATGGACTAACGGGGTTCTCAATATTCCAATTTAAAATTTAGAGACTATATTTGCACAAAGCGCAAGTACGAGGACCATTCAGATTTTTTACTCAACAATCAAATGCCAGTAAACAAAGTGCACATAATGCCTGATTATAACATTTTATAGAATCAAGCTCTTTGCAGCAAGTGTACAACTTCAAACTCCAAATATGTTCACCTCTATACTAAGACAAAATTACAATGGAAAAATCATTTAAATAGCATCATATATCCCTCGATTCTAGGAAAAGTAAATGTCAAACAGGGAAACTCATTTTACAAAGTGCAAATTAACAGAACAAAGATAAACTGTTTTTCCTCACAAGGCATCTCGTGCTGCAATCCTGCACGTTATAGCATCTGAAAGTGAAGATATTCCCAACTCCAAGGCTGATATTTTGTAGTGCTGATTAATACAAAAGAAATAAACATCACCACAAACAAATGAATATAAATTATAGAGGACAAAGAAAGTGGGTGGGTGGGAGGGAGGGAGAGAGAGTACCTTTTGTATCTGGGCTTGGTTTGCTCGTTCTTCCAATTCGTCCAAGGCGATTTCAGCTCCTTTTATGAGTTCCTTAATGGCAGTTACCTTGACGAAAGTAAACGAAGCTTTGAAAGTGATGAAATACACCAACTCTATGTAGTTCATGATTTTGGACTCCGTGGGATCCTAGTTATACTGTTCACTTGTACCCTCGTCCCTCGGCAGCGTTTTTTTATTTTTTATTTTTAATTATAGGGTTATATTGGCATTCATATTGTATTAGGTTTGCCCTAATTTCCTAGGGTATGTAAAGGAACTTCAGGGGGGCCTCTTTTATAGATACATAGACTGAGGGGCATGAGAACTCCATTTTAAACTTCTTCTCAATTTTAGTGAAAACCACCAGCAGTGATTGGAGGTAGCTCTCGTATTGAGAGTGAACTACTATAATGCTGTAAATCTGTTTGCTTTGTGTTTTCTGATTTTTGCTTGCTTATTATTGCTTTCGAAATTAGAAATTAGAACTTAGTCCATAAAACTGAAGCACTGGTCTCACCTCATCAGCAGAAGCGCCAAAACGAGCCACAAGGATGTAACTTGTGCTGTCAGATATACCAGATCTCTTCAAAGATTCCGATATCTGGTACAAAAGCAGCAACATCATTGAAAAATTCAAATATCAAAACCATGATGAGCTAAGGAAAATGCTTCTTACATGTTTAGAGCCTGAGTAATTGTAAACAAGCTCAGAATGGAGAGTCCTTGTTGTTAGTGCCTCTCTTGATTTAGCTATGAGTGTCTTATGTGCAGCGGCAAGCACAGGGAAAACGTTGGGTATCTGTTTCGATTGTTCCATGATGAATATTAGACCCAACAAAACAAAAGACCAAAAGCAAAAAAAATAAGAGGAAGAGAAAGGTGTTGGATTATAAGCTATGCAGAAGAATAGAGCTTACCAGTAAAGCATTGAGCAATGCAATTTCTGGTTCCAATGTTCCCGCTTGCATCAAATCCAACAGTTCTCTGCATTAGGAAATATTAGGGCTACAATTTCTTTAACGATTTCCACGAAGCTACACTATGACCCTAGGACGGGGTGTTTCTAAAGCTCTCACAAGTCACAAGTATCCAAATTTACTATTAACCATTACATTTGCTGCAGACAAACACATAGGTCAGTCTCTTCTCAAAATTTGTCAATATAAACTGTTCTTTTCTCCCCCCCACCAAATAAAATCACCTAGAAGAGTCTTAAAAAAGAGAGGCCGAATTTTTCAAAAAACATGAGAACAATGTGAATAAATGTCAAATTAATAATATTGTTAAATAAATAAAATATCGAATTTATTCTGGTAAAAAGGGGAGGCCACTTTTATGAAGACTTCACACAGGCTTGTTTCTTTTACAGGAATAAATATGTCCTTAGCCTTAACAAATGCCTCTGTAAATTTCTCTCCCTGGAGGCCCCAACAATTGAGAAGAATATTGCAGACAATAAGGTTAAAGAAAAACTGGAATGGAACACAGCGTCAAGTATTAGTAGCATGCATCACTAAAATGCTTGCACAAACAGCATATAAGGAAACAGTACTGAGTACTAGATTTCTCTTATTGCATTGAGCAAACACCATGCTAGCCGCAAGCTACTCTGCGAAACCAGCACAATGGAATATACAGACAAGACTTATTGGATAGAGTTTCTCATGCACGTGGTTTTTAATGACACTGATGAAAATAATCACTCCCCTCCTTTATCATAATTCAATGCAAAGATCCAAAGTTGTATTCAAATGGAAAGCAGAATTTTCATTTTTTGCAATCATTTTGTGCTAGATGACAATGTTATCAATATGCACAATTTACCACAGAAAAAGCATATCATCCCAGGCACAACCCCCCCCCCCCCCAAAAAAAAAAAAAAAAATCCCCCCCTCTTTCCCAACACACACACACACACCAAATAAATCTTAAAAGATCTCAAGAAATATAAAAAAATGACATAGATAAACGCAAAAGGAGAATTTAGAAAAGAAATGATATCTTACAAACTCTGAAACTCATAAATGAGAACCAGGAAACAACTCAGAGCCATCTAAAAATTCAATAACCAAACAAGTCTACAACTTATGACATAGAGTTACAAAATCAGAGCGAGTTTTTGACAAAAGGAAACCACAAAACGCTCTGTTGAATATTAATTCGTCGCTTCAACGGAAACGTCTTATATGCTTAGAATTCAACCAAAAAACAGAAACAACATAGGTAATAACAGTAAGCTGGACAGGATTCGACGATTCGTGGCTTTTAAGTCCGAAAAATTTACTTGCTCCTCATACAAAAAGAACAATTTGATGAAGATGATTTTTACAGAATTTCTAGAACCAAACACTTAGAACATTTTCAAAGTACAAACCTTTTCACCATGCCCTCCCACTGGGAATGAAAAGGCACATAAAAAGATACTGAAAAAATAACTATAATTTTCAACCTAACAACAAATGCCAATTTTCTACAAAATCAAATAGACCAACATCAAGTAGCTAATTAAATCACCTCAAACAGCTATACATTTCTTAAGAACCCCAATTTCAGGCAGTAATTATTCAAAAAAAAAAAAAACAACGAACATCTCTTATGTAATATATATATATATACTGTATGGAAATTTAGAGAGAGAGAGAGAGAGAGAGGACGTACTTAGAGTTGGTAACATCAGTGAAGAGGGCAAGAGAGAGAGTGGTGCCACCAACCTCGAAAGCCTTCATGGCTGCTGGAAGAGCTCAAAATTCAGGAAATGAAAATTTATGAAGATTAAATTTTTAGATTAAGAAAATGCAACAGGTATTTTAGGGTTTTAATGGTTAATGGCCGACCAAAAAAAGGGGGCTAGGGTTTTACAGTCGTCTATTGTTGCCAAAAGGAAGCTCGGCGACATTTGACGGTTGTAAAATAAAAAATTGAAAAGACACGCGCCAGGTAGGGGTCGAACCTACGACTTTCTGCTTAGGAAACAGACGCTCTATCCACTGAGCTACAGGCGCATTTAATATATTATTTTGAGATAATAAATAAATATGTTTCAAGATACCATATGGGTAACTGAATGACGTGGTAATTTCCTTTCGTAAATTAACAAAAAAAAATTTCTGAACATTTTGTTGATATGAGTAGGTTTTGACATGTTTAGATGTACTTTAACTACTATCAAGTTGCAAGAGTTTCGATATTTAGAAATTCTTCTTAAAAGCTTTCATTAAACTCGTGCTTTTAAGTTCTAAGCTCTTTTTTTATAAACCAAAAAGTTAGAAACTTTCGTTGTTTGTGGAAGTTTCAGGTGTACGAGAGTTACCATAATTTTGTTTCAATTCAATCAAACTTTTCTTCTTATGTTTTTATCGATTTAATTGTGCAACGAATTTTACAGAAAACAGCCTCGTTAAAAATTCTTCAAATACCACGAAAATATTGAAGTTGCTTAATACCAAAATATTTAGTTGTCTAGAGTTAAAGAGACAAGTGTACAATATGATCAACTTCGACATAGATCAATCTGAGTATCCAACACCTATCATTTTTTTTTTGATTTTTTTTTTTTTTTTTTCATGTGAGATTAAACTTTTTGGTGTCTACAGATGAAAATGATTATTCTGTTCTTCATATTTTTTCTTCAAATGCATAGCATCATGCCTATGGAATTCTTGTCATTTATGATTCTATTGATGCTTGCAAACATTTTGTATTCTAGGATGGGAAGGGTGGCACTTGCTAGCATCTTGTAAATAAGTTTCAAGATGCTTATTCTACAAGGCACAAATGTTCAAAAGATCCTTGTGAAAGTCTTAAGGTGTTGATTTTTCTTTTTGTACGTGCGTTGAAGATATAATGCCAAATTACTTTATTTAAAAATATATATTACTAGCAAACAACTTGTCAATACTTGTTTCTAGGAATAAAGACCAGTCCAAAAATGGTATTGGATGAAACATTTATCAGTTATCGTATTAATTTAAAACAGCGAATAAGAGGGAAAAAAATTCTTTCAAGACTTGCATGGACAACCACTCGAATATTCGAAGCTTTTGCATAGCTTAGAAGATCAGCAGCACTGTGTCTACGACCAGAATTGTCGAATGTTGAACCACCCATCTATGTCATAGATTGGAGCAAAAAACTATACTACATCGTGATCACTCTCTTCAACCAGATCAAGAAAGTCAAGATCAAATACATGGAAAAGAAGACCTTCGAGAACAAATATTGTCTATAGAGCATCTAGGAACAAGCAGATTCAATCAGACGACGAATTCTTGTGTAGTTCAAGGAAATCAAAGGTCCACTTCCACGATTTCATCCATATGGAATCTCTTAATATCATAATAGCTTATATAGTCATGATTCAATTCATGAATTAAACCACTTGCTATCATCCCAGAAAATAATCAAGGAGAGGAACAGAGTATTTAAGATCGAAAAAAATTTATGATCGATTACCATGACGTGACAGGCTATCGACACCATTAAAAGAATTTTTTTTAGAAGATCAAAAAATCGTAAAAGTTCCTATCCCACAAAGGAATCAAGTAATTACTTTAAAACAGCCCCCAATGGCATAGGCAAGTTGGTAAGGCTTGAGGTGACGTGGGGAGAAATCCTCCAGCAACGTAGGTTCGATTCCCGTGTGGGATAGATTTTCACTGAAATATTGTGGGAGTCTGTCTTGGGGGTTGGCATGTTGGCTCTCTCCCTCAGATTCCTGCTACTCATGCACATCCCTCAATTTACAACCCGCCTGGTCAAGGGACCTCTGACACAGGTGGGAGGGTTTCGCCTTCAAAACTTTTCTCTTAACAGAAGTAATTACTTTAAAACCTCTCCATAAAGCCAAGAATAAAAATTTATTCTTCGAATGTTATCTCGTTTTTATTTCTTAAATTGTCTTTTCACAACTTATTCGTGATGCCTTATTTGTAAGACCTTCGTTGTATTTGTCTGCAAGTTGTTGTCCTACTCCACTGTACGTAACATTCCCCTTTAACCTGAAAAAAATAATAATAATAATTAGAGGCAAAAGATACTAAAGCAATCTTGGCTTGCATCACAATATCCTATGCCTTACTATTTCAGAAGAATAAACATAAATACTATTTTGTTGCTAGATTAAAAAGTTAATTTCACCGACGATCACTGAAATTATCTTAAAATTTTAAAATAGTCACTGAAGTTCAAAAATTTCAGCAGTAATTACTAAAATATATATTTCTTTCATAAATAGTCACTCCCTTAAATTTCTAATTTGAAATGGTAATGTAGCATGATGATGTGGTATATAATAGACATTTATTTATTGTAAAATAGTCCATATACTTTATATAATATTTATTTTAGTCTCTATATTTTCAATTATCTTTCAATTAAGTTCTCCAAAAAATTGCATCTTAGGTCTTCAACTTTATACATCTTCAAACTTTGGTCCCCTAAATCCTTGATTTTAATGACCAAAATAAGTTTAATTTTGGTAGTCAAAATAAGTACACTTTCAATTAAATTCTTGACTTTACATTCAAGTTTTCACCTAAACAAACAAAATAACATAATTAAATAATAAACTACTTCACAAAATTCACACAATATCCACTTTTAATTGTCAAAATAAGTGCAAAACCTGCACTTATTACCTGGAGTTGTCAATGAAATATATTTTTGTCTATTTTTGTTAACTCTAAGTGATAATTTGTGAGTTTTATCAAGTAGTTTATTTTTTAATTATGTTATTTTGTTCGTTTAGGTGAAAATTCGAATGTAAAGTCAAGGATTTAATTGAAAGTGCACTTATTTTGACAACTAAAATTGTATTTATTTTGACCACTAAAATTAAGGATTTAAGAGACCAAAATTTGAAGATGTATAAAGTTGAAGGATTTAAGATGCAATTTTTAGAGGACTTAACTGAAAGATAATTGAAAATTTGGAGACCAAAGTATAAAGATGTAAAAAGATTAAGGACCTAAGATGCAATTTTTTGAGGACTTAGTTGAAAGATAATTAAAAATATAGGGACTAAAATAAATATTATATAAAATATATGGATAATCATGTAATAAATAAATGTCTATTGTATGACACGTCACCAATTCAAGTTAGAAATTTAAGGGAATGACCGTTTGTAAAAAGAATATATACTTTAGTCACCACTGCTACAACTTTTGAATTTTAGTGACTATTTTGAGATTTTAAGGTAACTTCAATAACCGTTACTGAATTAATCCGATCAAAAAAGATTACCTCGTTCAAAACTATTTTCAACAACAGTCCACAGAATCAAGTAACTGCATTGTAACTTGTGCATAGAACCCAACACAAGAATATATTCTTTTCAATCCTCAAGCCAATTTTTGCACTTTATTCTTTATTCCTTCTTCATTGACATAAGATTTTTGGGAATAAAAATAAAAAAAATATTCTATGTAATCCATCCTACTTTTTCTTTATTGATAAGATTCTCAATATACTAGTATATATTTTCAGTTGGGAATTGTTTGAAACCCCAGTCTGACTAGGCCCTTTTGCTCTAGAGATGGCAAAAAAGATGACAAGTATGAGTTTTCTTGACATGCAACACCAACTCTCAAAGAAGAAATTCTTGCAGAAACCCTCAAGAATGTTTTCAAGAGATAGACAAAACTCAGGTTCATTGCCCATCTACTCGCCAACTTCAGAAGAACTGAAGCAAGTATTCAATAGATTTGATTCCAATAAAGATGGCAAGATTTCCCCGGAGGAATACAAGGCGATATTAAAAGCCATGGGGAAAGTAAACCTCGTTACGAAAGAAGTGCAGAAGATATTTGAGGTTGCAGATTTGGATGGCGATGGATTCATTGATTTTAACGAGTTTGTGGAAGTGCAGAAGAAGGGAGGTGGAGTGAAGACGGTTGAATTGCAGAACGCATTTCGTGCATTTGACAAGGACGGGGACGGGAAAATAACGGTCGAGGAAGTTTACGAGTTACTGCATAAGCTCGGAGAAAGGTATAGCCTAAGAGATTGCCGGAAGATGGTGCGAGCTGTGGACACTAATGGAGACGGTGTCGTTGATTCGGACGAATTCATGACTATGATGACCCGTACCATGAAAATTTATTAAGGGATGCAAACCGTGTAATTTTTGTTCTTCATTCATGTGTGGTGTGTGTTCTCTGTCAGTATTATCTGAGTATCAGAACTTAGAACTAACTCGTTTATATGTATTAATCAATAAGACAATCTCGTGTATCAAATCAAGGTGTAATGAATTTACATTGAAGTCGTCAATACGGGATGGTGAATATATAGATTTCAATCTGTTGACTAGGTGAGTGTAAATGCTGTAATAAACTAATCTTGTAACAAAATTGATATTTTAAGATAGAACTCCATAACTTAATAAACCCGTCTTCACACACACAGACAATTGTTAAAAGGTAGAACTAGAAATTCATTACGAAAGAATCATCCCTCTAACAAGAAAATTTTCTGCAAAGCAAAATGGAATACACAATTCTTTCATGCAGCTCTTGTTTAATCTCTCCTTGAACCATTCAACACGAAATTTACTGCATAAATTCCCTAGCATGTTTCCAAACGGAAGTTATGAAACAAATAACAAAAATCTTAACGCATATCGGCAATGGGTTCGGATATATAGATACCCCAGCAACAAAGTCGGTTAAAAACACGAGGAACAAAATTGTCAAGCAGAGGTTCCTAAAAAGTTCGTACAAAAACTAAAATATATTATACAAAATCATCAGTAAAGAATGTGATTCTTGGCTGTAAGATTATACAATGGTGAATCATTTCGAACAAACTTATAAAGCACTAAAAAATGTTATAGGAGATCAAAACTATAGCACACATATTACAACACAAAAAGGCTAAATAATGCCAATGAAACAACGATAATTACAAGGTTGAATTTCGTGTGCTAAAACCTAAAATCACAACTGCATATTTACATTACTTACAGATTTGTCTTCTGATGACAAAAAAAAAATCGGCAATGGTCTTCCTATATGTACATTATCTACACCTGCAAACCGGTAAATATAGAGACATATTAGCTCTAAAGAATTTCAAAGACAGAATGCTCATTTGTTGAAAATGATTTCCAGTAAGTTCAACCATGATTACTTAAAAACATATAAAGGCAAGCATCGACATCCAAAAATCATTATATGGTATGTCCTCGATCATCTACTGTGGGAATAAGATACAGCACAATGGATTCTGTTCACTTGATCAGGCTTAGACATGCTCATTTATCTTCCTGCCAGTCTTTGCTCAGAACTTGTCTTAGTTCGTAATATTTTGTATTATATGTCAAGTTACATTTGAAGGAATGACAAAAGATGAGAATAACACTGCAAATATTTCAAATGTATTAGCTACCTGGATGAATTGCAAGTCATATGATACAAATAATTGTCATCATGAAAACCAAATACAGGGGTTCAAAATTATTTGTGCTCCTTGTTAGCTATGGGATTTTAGATTGGCTCTGATAAGGTTCAACCTTGGTTTTCCATCATGCTCTTATGTTAGTAACAGGCTGCCAAAAGAAATAAATAACAAAAATAAATAGCTATCAACAATAACACGAGATAATATGCGAAGAGTAAAGTTACTGACTAGGTGCACATCTATTGTTTGAATTCCTGAGGCTGAGTTCTCCCCAAGTATTTCTCCGAAGACTCCCTCTTACGCTCAGGGTCAAGGCTGCACATACAAAAAATTACCAGTGTTGTTCTATATCACAGAGAGAGAGAGAGAGAGAGAGAGAGAGAGAACCTGTTCCTGAAGCCAAGAAGAGCACAATGCGCTGCACGTGCAGCAGCAGCAGCAGGAGCTATAGCTGCTGCAGGAGCAGCCTGGACAGCAGTTGCCAAAGCAGATCCTACACCAGCACCGCGCTGATATTTTTTCAAGGGAGTTTGTACTAAAGCAGAGGCTGATTTGCCAAGTCCATCACTAATGCTTTCAAAAGCCTGTATATTTACAAGCATTCAAAGCGATGCAATGAGAAATGTTCCCTCACAACCGACAAGGAAATATAGGAAGGCATTATGTTGTATATTTCTCATTTTTTTACTTCCCCTCAGAAAACTATGATCAAAGCAAAACAAAAGTTCGCAACACCACCCAACCCAATGAATGACAACCACCATTACCTAAATGGCAATATAAAGGAAGGCAAGGGCAAAAGAGACGAGGAAAAAAACCAGTGAAGCAAAATAAATGAATGGAGAATATTTATAACTATCCCCAAAAATTATTTTCCTAAATATTTGAAGAATTAACAACTCCTGAGGAAAGCAACGTCATGGAGTTAAAAAAAAAAAAGCAACATCATGTAAAACTGATATTTTTAAAGAGAGACATTATTAACCTGCTGAATTCCTTGTCGAGCATCGTTGGGCTGATTCGACCTCACGTTGGTAGTTATCCTGTTTTCACTAGGCCAAGGTACAGATGGTGGAATACTTGTGAGAATATACTCTGCCTGGAGGAGGATATCATGAGCTCCTGCCGCCAGATGTACTCCTAGCCCAATTGCTTCAAGTGAAATACTTCTAAGAAATGCAATTGTACCTGAAACAACAGCTTAAAATCAGTCTTCCACCCAAAACAGTGGGTATTTAAAATAAAAGATGTTTTGTATATGGGAATAATTATACCAGATTAGCAAGTGATAAAAGGTTGTGTTGAGTGTCAGTCATCCGACATAAGCATAAGCCTTGTTAAATACACGGAGTTATTAATCATATATTGGGTATAAATTGAGGCTCTTTTCGGTTCTATTTGACCAAGAGAAATTGGAACCATGCTTCTAATATAAATGCGTACACAAAGTATCCTTCTTTACCTTTTCTTTTTCTAATTTCTATTGGAGATATAGGTTTGCAAAGCGGGAGTTGGAATATACACGATTATCAAAATAAGCACGAAAGTGAGTGTAACTCAAACATCACGTGTGCAGATAATTTATCGTGCGTGTTGATTCACCAAACTGAGATTAATCACCTTACAAAGTTTACAAAAATACAATTGAACTCTCATCATTAAATTTAACAGCCGAAGTGTCTGTTCCCGCAGCTATACTTAGCCCCCTGACACCACTCGCAACCACAGTTTGCCCAACTTCGGCCGCATCTTGTAAATATTAGTTTCAGTTCTTAATTCTTTTCATTTGTAATAGTTTATATCAATTGTAAAAGAACTCTGATATTTGTAAACATTTATTATGATTCCTCAACTTTTAAATGTCTATTCCCGTAAGTTTCTTACTTAAACTACTATAAGGGGCAGTTAGTATTCGAAGTCTTATCAAGCTCACTGATGTTCACCCCTGCACCAGCAATTGTAATTTTATGCTTTCATCAATCAATGAATAAACTATTTTCAATGCATTTAAATCTTCTATTGCATAACTTTCTTTAAAATGTCTTTCATTACTAAATCGACCCAGAACAAGCGGAAGGTAGTCTAGCATACTACTGCCGCACGGTGCCCTTTTCTATGCTAGAAAGAAAGGCCCCGCGTGATAAGAAGACCTTTACCTGTAAGAAATGGGTTGTTGTGGGGGAGGGGGGGAGGAGTAGAAATGACACCCACATTATAGCTGTACAACATACATGCATCCAAGCCATTGCAAATAGTAGATTAACAATGAATCGTTATGTAAAGAATAATAAACATCAGAAGAAGCCATATAAGCATTTTGTAGATTTAATTTGTTAATGCAAAGCTTTGACCAACTTCTTCAACAAATAATATTTTCCGAGTTACCAGAGATGAAAACATATTGAAATTCATCAAAGACAAGTATCTTTACTTTCTGAACAAAACTCTTTACACATCTAACCCACATGCAAAGGGAAGTAGTGCTGAAGAGTTTACCTCTTCTATATGAAACTCGCATTATCATCAATAAATTCAAAAATGTCATTTTTGACAACTGACCTCTTTGCATTCCTTTCAGTAACCTATGATCCTTCCTGTAGCTCTTCACAGGCAGCGTCACCAACTTTGCAGCACCCGAACCAACAGCAACCAATGACCGAATAGGAGGAAGGCCTTTCAACAGTTTATGAACCTGTAGAATCCTTGACCAGTCAATACCCATAATTCAATGACACTATTCCTATGCCAGCAATATTTTATCAGATGTATCAAAACCTGATTTTGAGAAATATCTTCCAACCAATCCCCAACTATTGTTTCACAAACACTGCCCCAGCCATAAACGCCAACTGCCTGTACATGTTTGAGTTGTAGCTCGACCCCCTGTATTTGATATCAATGGAAAATGGAGCTTAACATTTGAAGATTCAAATCTCAAAATGAGCAGGAAAATTCACTTGCTCGCATTTTAAGATTCATTATCGGATAAAAAGTTCAAGTGGCCAATATCTTTCTTGTGATAGTAAGACACTGAGTTCAACAAAATTATTGTAGGAAAAGTTGTAATGGTTGAAACAATATATGAGAAGCTATTGGGGACCAAATTATTCCAATGCATTATGCAGAGAATTTTACTGGTAAATAGAGGGTGGAGTTAAAAAAAATAACAATTACTTTGCAACGGCTGGCAATTCTAACTTTTTGCTTTAACAACATGCCTATTCTAGATTGATTTGTGCCTTTTTACAGACTACATTTTTAATAAACAAGAGTGGGAAGGGAGGGGATTTTTACATATAACTGGGATCAAAGCATTAACATAATAATTTATCCGGTCAGAAATTAAGTGTATGTTTGGTGTGGATAAAAATTAGATTTTTTAAATATGATGACAAAAGTTGATGAAAAGTTTGGTTGAAAAGTTGATAAAAGTTTTGGTCCCACGGAATGTGTTGTTGAAAATGAGTTTGGGGGAAAATGAGTTTTAGAAAATGGGGGCCAAACAAGAGCTAACATGAATTAAGAGGTTCACGAGAAAATTGATTGAGTGAAATATTTCCCACAGCTCGTAGAATTTTTGCAGTTAAAGAGGCTCAATTTTCCATTTTGGCCAGAGAATTCATCCACATATTCACTACAGTATTAACCAGATAAATCATCTGCTTGTTTCCAAATTAATTTGCAATAAGAAATTTGGTGAAAATTTAGGGGGAAAAGTAACAGTAAGGCATTGCACATAGTATGCAAGACATACAGTCTATTGGCAAGTTAGAAGAGTCCATGTGGGTTATCTAGCCATCCTTGCACAAAAATGTATTAACAGAGAAAAGATGCAGATAAAAAATAGTTTGCATAAATTTTATTAGATGCAAATCCCTGCCAGATTCTTTTCCTTTTTCTTTGACTTATCTTTCATATTTATATGTTTAATTTTTCTCTTCTTCATGGTGTGCATGTGCTGGAAGGGGCTTTAGGAAGAAAGGGGAGCCTGCTAATCAGCAGTTTACTAAAAATCCTTCTTAAGGTGGACAAACCACATGGCTGTTGCCATAGGGCCAGAACTAGTTCTAAACCATTACACAACGCTTCATGATCAGCTGTGTTATTTGTGCATTAGAAATTAAGCAATCAAGCATTATCAGATTGAACGTATGAACCAGAATTTTACCTTTTTCTTCAACCTATCTTTTCATATTTATATCTTCTATTTTTTTTTCTTCTTCGTGGTGTATGTGCTGGAAGGGGCTTTAGGAAGAAAGGGGAGCCTGCTAATCAGCAGTTTACTAAAAATCCCTTTTTAACATGAACAAACCAAACGGCCGTTTTCATAGGGCCATAAGTTCTAAACCAATACGCAACGCTTCATAATCATCTATGTTATTCATGCATCAGAAATTAAGCAATCAAGCATTATCAGATTGAGGGTATCAACCAGAAATTTACCTTCCACGGTACGATGTTAACAAGTTCCACATACTTCCCACCCCTTAATGCAGCCAAGTCAACATGGTGAGGACTGTAGTCAACTCGAATAAGGACGGGCTGAATATCAAATTTCTGCAGAAAAGAAATATCAGTAAATGGCTATTGATTGTGTAAGGGATGATCCTAAAGCCTCAATACTTCTCAAAAAGGTGCTTAAAAGCTCCTTTTAAGCTTAGCCAAACATGCTACTAATGTGCAAAGATCAAATCCAGGGGCGAAGGATGATAAAAATTTCCAGGCAACAGCATCAAGATCAGGGGACAGATAATACAGAAAGGACGGTGCTGATTAAAATAAAACTCGCTGTCCACTTGATAAGATAACCATGGGCACGAGTGCCCAACCATCACCCAATAAAAATCGAGGTTATAATTGTGTTCCAACAGAAAATATTTCAGACAACTTACCTGGAAATAAGTAAGAAATGCCTCATCACTGACGGTATTGCTTACTAGATTCGCACTCTTCTTAGGTGACTTTCCTGATTCACTTGGCCCTGGAGAAGTATCACTCTGGGATAAATCGGCTGATGAACTTTTTCCTCCAAAGAAGCTAATGAGAAAATCAAGCTGATTCTGATGAAGATGCAGACGCAAAGGAAGTAAAGCAACACGTAACCTGGTAAAGGAAACACAATAATAAGAAGGAAAGAACCATCTAAATAAATGCAAGATTTATGAATTAAACAGGATGTTCAATTTCCAACTCAGAAATGGGAATTAATGATGAGTAAATTTGAAGTAAGGATGTGCATTCTTCATCCAAACATCCAGAATTCAGGTGAATATACTTTGAAAAACGCAACAGACAAGCAAACGATTAAGACACGTACAAAACATGTATAGACAAGGGGAAGGAAAATACCATCTAGCGCTTATGCCCCTGCTTCTGTTTCACAAAAGATTAAGTATAGAATCTGACAACATGATTACTATAGAGTACAATAGAAACAATAAAGATACATAGGCATCAGTAATAATATCAGCCTTCAGGTCACAGAAATGCTGAATCTTGTCTGAATCATCGTTTGTTCCGTAAATATTTGGAGATATTTTCTTGATTACACTTCTACTAATTGTCAAGAGTTCTATACAGCTCACAGAGTTTCAAGTACCCCAAAAATACAACAACTCTGAGCCATGCCTGACATATAACTACACCTAGACTTATTTTTTCTTTTCTATACAAGTCAATGAACAGATACCGGGACATGCCGTGTTTCCCCATTCAGGGTGGACTTTATGCATCAACAAGAACACTTGTTTGCTTCCCACTAGGCACAAGTCCAATGCAATTGAATTTTTTCAGTTCATTAGGTACAACTGTGAAAAAAATTCTATTTCTAAGTAGCTTTAATATGAAATCCCATAAACCAAAAGGCAATTATTAATCAATGCTATTAAAACAAATGCTAGAAGAACCAAACATATAAAACTGCAAGAAATTTCCTTCAAAGAGAAAGAAGTGGAAAAAATATCTGGAACAAGAAGCATATACCGATTTTCTTCCAAGGGGATTGAAGGGTCGGGTCTAACAGCTTCCATATCCAGCTTTAATGCTTTTGAGGAGGACTTTCTCGGATATTTTTTTGATTGATAATGACCAAGCACCTTGCAGTCAAACCAAATTATGAAATCAGACAATAGTTTTGGAAAAATATAGAAGTGCACCGATGTTCAGACACTTGAGCATTACCTGCTTCCATGGTGCATTATGGCTATTGTCATTAAGGCAGCAGTCTTGAATAGAGAGAGAAAACCTAGACGCACATATTCCACCATCGGGGAAAACATCATATTGAAATCCTATTGCAGACAACGCAAGCTCAAAAGATATAGTTGTATCCCTCCCATTGTAATTTGCATACTGCTGAACAGTACTTTCAGAGTTGAACCAGTCAGAACCGGCATACATTCTCCAATTGATGTTCATGTTCTTAAGACGTACGCAACCCACAACTTTCCTGCAGTCATCATATTCAGTATCACTGCTAGAAGACTCGCCTTCTACAAGTTGCAGGACATTAGTCTGCTTGTTGACTTTTGAAACATGGTTTTCTAAAATTCTTAATGAGGTTTCCCCATACCATCCACCATTTCCTGTTTGGGGATCTTCTTTGGAACCAGTCTTGCATTTAAGATTAACATTTGGTGGCTGGCTTTTAAAAGTCAGTTCTGATAGGGGACGCAGATCTGACAAGAAATACCCTTCTATGAACTCAGGAAAGTTATCATGTAACTGTGCCCCACTAGCTTCCAGTCCAGCTACAGGCACAGATCCAGCAAGGGGAAAACTATCAGAAAAGGATTGGGAGTCTCTGACAGTTAAATTACATTGTTCACCAGGAGAACTATCAGTAACTACTGCACGGACACGTGATTCAAAAAATTTAGCTTGGCCATCGCAGTTTCCATCCACGTGAAATACATCTTCACAAATTTCATCCAGCAAGTTGACTACGCCCGGTTTATTCTGTGTATCTACACTTGGAGCCCACATATCAGAAACCGGTGGAGGAAAATTATCACTCAAGGTCCGACCATCCTTGCTCTCATGAACCTGCTGGAAGTTATTCCACCTTGTCTGCAAGTGCGCAATTGATTCTTGCATGTCAGGTGCAAACAGCTTCTGGAGTTGATCAGCCAATCTAATTAAACCAGAAGCAGTGTCATGGCACGTATTTAAAACAATGTGCGACTGTGTGCATTCTACTTCCCACATGTGAGAATTCTGATAGTTCGTCCTTACAAGTGCTTCAACATGTGCCTCTTGTGCAACTTTAACATAGCCAATCTTGCTAAGATATTCTGCACTGTAAGTATTACCAACAACTTTTGACTCAGACAATGAACAAAGAAGCAGACCTAGATCTTGCAGTCTAATTTTATACTCCGCAGCTGTACAATCAACCACAGTTCTATTAGAAAGTTTCAAGGAAGATGCAGCCAACAGACAGGCAACATACTGCTCTGGCATAACATCAATGATGTTCTGTGGAGAAGATATGTGATCCGAGTCATCTTCAGCCTGCAATTTTTTCAGGTATGGCTCATAACTCAAACCGATATCGACCAAGTTAAGAAGAAAAGAAGATCCACGGATCTGCCTCAGACTGTTATCATCAGCTTGCTCCAATCCAGAAGATGGCAAAATGAAGAAGGAGACTATTGTATTCAACCAATCCAAGCGGCCACCTACTGCCACAATAGTGGCACATCTTACAGTAGTGGAAGTATAATTCTCAGTGCTCTCTGGATCCCAGAAGTGTACAATGTCAGAACCTGAATGCCTAGAAGACAACACATTTGAACCTTCCCCGTCACCACGTCCCATGGTAGCGTCACTGCATGAGATCAGAAGGAACTCTCTTGGTAGACCTTCCGTAATAGAACCCCACAAATTTCCCTGACCATGGGACACACGTAGGAAGCTGGCACTCCTTATTCCACCAATATTTGTTACGGACAGCAACTCAAACCTGTGAACTTGGAGAGAGAAACTATGCCAAGAACCGGGAAGTTCATACTGGATGGAAGGCTTGACATCCCCAACTGCTTCCGCGGTAACTGAAATTGTTACAGAATCACATTCCACTAAAATGGATGTTTGAGACAGAGGGAGTTCTTTGTTAGTGCCACCTGGATCAGAAACCGTGCATGAGAAACAATCAATCACCTGATGTGCAAGATCATGTAAGTTCTCATAATGAGATTTGGCAAGATTGATTGTAACGGGAGATAGATGTGCACGCAAAATAAATCCAGAGCTTGAAATAATCTCTGGTTGAGTATAAGTATCAAAGTCTGCAGTATCCTTAACAGTAGTCACAGAAGCAAACTCACAGTCCCTTCCCACAAATTTATCTTCTCTTTTCGTATTGTCAGCAAAAAGCTTGGCTTTCTTTGCCATCCAAGGAGCACTCTTGATACTCTCCTGCCAAAACATACTAATGACTGACTGACAGCCTGTTCCATGAGCAATAGACATAATCTTCTCAACAGAAAAGCTGGGCTCATGCCCGCTGCAGAATCCACATTCAGCATTCTTTTTGGAGGCTGAGGTAATGAAGTAGACATGAAGGTCAGGAAAATTTAAATGTAAGGAGCGTGATGCTGCCACAACATATCTCTTCTTGGAAATAGAGGCAGGCATTGGCTTAGCAGCTCGAACTTCTTTCCTAAGTGTTGATGAATAGAAGTCAATAGCAATAAACTGGTTACAAGAAATGTAGCTTCTAAAATATTCACCCTCCTTGATAGGGAAACACAGTATTATCCTTGCATCTTGAAGGAATATATTACCCCTCAGACTTTCTTTTGTAGACTCCCCCAAATATTTGTTGGTTTGCAACTCAGATGCGTAAGTATTCCCTGTACTGGTTGTTTCAATACAATTTGCCATTTCTTTCATAAAATTTGACAGCATACTAAGTAAACCAAAATTCACCCAGATAACAAATCGGGGCAGCTTCAAGGAAAAAGAAGTTGGCCCCATATGTGGGTTATCAGAAGATTGTGAGTTCATCGTGACTTGGACCTGACCAACATCTGAGGTTTTAAGCAAAGTTACACTGACCACTTTTCCATTTGCCCCGTTACAACAACCATCCATGTTCTGGATATTCGGCAGGAAATCAGCAGCCCAATCATATGGATGATCCAAAGCATCTTTGCTGGATGCACTAAAATTAAGAAGAGCACTTTGAACACCATTTTGCATTTGTTGAATCAAAAGCATCTGACTTTCCGAATTACCATTGTGACCATGAAACTTAAGATCCATTGAGTCATTCATAGACAAAAAGTGATCAACCAGTTCGATATGATGCACTGTCGCTTCAAAATTCGTTTCTCGAGGACATACCTGCTCATCTTGCCAACATTTTGACGTTAATGTGGTGGAATACTATCTAAATGTAGAAAACTTAAAGTGGATTGAGAGGAGAAAGAAGAGCAAGAGAACAATCATTTCCAACGATAATTTACCTGGAAGATAAAGAATAGGTCCGTGAACTTTGCACATAAGTAATGAAAACGAAAATCAGCATTAGCCTGAGCATCCTTCGCATTCAAGGAATCCTTCTGGTCTTCATCAGTGAAGGAAAGAAGAACAGATATTTTATCTATCGTAGCCTTAAAGTTGGTTTCAACATGCTGCTGTTCTGCACCAACGGGTAGGAAGAAAAACATATTAGTTTCTCAGACAATGAAAACTTTCATGCAGCTGTAGGACTACAAAACCAATATATGAAAACATTGTGCTCTATAAGCATGTGGATTCACACAATCTTCCAAGTCAATACACATCTCTCAAAACATAATCTGGACAATAGAGTACTCTCAGATTCATTTCCGATCAAAATACAAAAAGTGGAAAGTGGAAACAACGACAAATTAATATTCCCAATAAATTTTGGGTAGACTAAAATACAGAATGGGAAATGTCTTTGAATAATAAATTTAAAGAGTTCAAGCCTCAATTCTGGAAACTTCCATCTCTGTAGTGCAACAGCATCTTACGGTGTTATATCCCTTGTTTAGAACAAGGAACACGAGGTATGACCAAGTTCAGCAGCATTTATAACCAGACACTAGCCAACCTGATTTCACACTCTATTTCTGTAGAGGTTGCTCTCACTTGAGGCTTCTGAATGTGTTACACATTAGGGAGGGAAGAAATGTAAAAGTGTTCACCAAGACTTTATCCTTAATCAACTAAGGAGGTTTGTGGTCCAAACTTCCTTTGGTCCATTACTCCATTGGATGGCTTATTAGCTAAATCAATTGGATATGTTGAATGAAAGTTGAAACCATGTGATTCTACATGTTAAACCTAGGAACACCTTAATCTTACCAATTCTAACTTACGTTTATCTTTAATAACTTCACCTTTGATCTACCAAATGAACATTTCCCTGATCGTCAAGGAAAAACCGTAGCATTGACAGTTGAAGAATCAGAACTACGTGCGGATGCAGCTCCTCATATGAAAGAAGAAAAAGAACAAGACAAATGATGTATATTCAGTCAAGCACATACCAGAGGGAACATGTAAAGACCCAGAGGCAAGGTTGGATGCAGCAGTTATTGCACTGAACACAGAACATGTCCAATTCCACACACCACTGTTCCCTAAAGCAGACTGTGAATTTCTCAGTTCATCAACACATTCAAAGAACTGGTCCATGCTGCAAATGAATCAGTTACAAATGCAGGCAATATTTTAGCATCGCCGAAACGAAATGACACTAAAGAAGTAACACTGAATGACAAATTGAAGATAATACACAGAATGTTTTGCTTACAATGGACAACTACAGATATGGTTCCTTTAAATCACCAATAGCAGTAGATGTTAAGAAAGAGTCTGGAATTATGAAGAGCCAGTGCATAAAGATGATTCAATGACTAATTGAATATTCTGAACCGGCAGATGTGATTATAATTATAAGAGAGGTGAAATTTGGAGAACTAATTTAAATGCAGCACTAGTTTTCCCTTTTTCTTTTTGAAATATGACTACTAGTACAATAGAAATTTTCTTTGCTGCTTTTAGTCAATTCACTTCTTTTTCTTTTTGTCCTTTTCTATTTCTTTCCTCTTCTCTTAGCGGATGAGGTTTAGGTGTTAATAGGTACATACACCAAGGTGCAGGTGCACTTAGTTAGAACGTATATAAACCTCTACGTTATTGTACTGCGTTAGACACAATTCTTATTAAATTAATTTATAAATACATCACATTAAAATGGGTACTAACCTTGCCCCAAAGTCTGGTTCTTCTTCAGTTCTGTCTTTCTGGCTTTTACTAGCCCAATCTGATATAAAATGTGACTCTGATAGCAGAGCATATGTTGCTGATTCTTTCTCTGTGGGAGGGCTGCAGCCAGTAACAAAGCCTTCATTGCCTAATGGCCCCACATCAAAAGCAAGTACACGAGAGTCCAGATTTGATGAATGGCTACTCGATGCTCCACTATGACCTTCACTCTCCGCACCCATACCTTTAAACAAATTCCAAATACTAATGAAATATCTGAGGGTGCTAGGCTGAACTCTTAATACCAGAGGATCAATATGAACATCTGCATCCACTTTGTGGACGTCCAAAGAACCATTTTTCCAAGGTATACTTAATTTAAGATTCCCAGAAAAACCTCCTTTTTCCCCAGTAATAATCGAAGTTACGGAACCAGATGAATGGTTTCCTGAAAACCAGTCACCAAAAGGTGTTGCAGAAGAAAGTTGAGGAGGTCTCTGGTGATCAACATCATCCGTGTGTAGTAATTCAATCACTGCTCCCTGAAATTTTACAAAGTTTGTCAATTGACTTAAACCAAGAAAGTTATGTACTGTGTTTTCACTGCTTAGAGAAGCATCTTCAGAAATTTGTGTTCCACACTCTGCTTCAGTAATTCGAAGTACTACAGTTCTGCATAATCCTTCTTTCTTTTCTTCCCCCGGAAAGGGATCGAAAGCTACAATCAGCTTTTTAACCTTCACATGAAAGCTAGTCAACAACCATTTTACCATCTTGGCAATTGTTTTAACTCCTTCATGAACATCAACAGAAGCATTTGTCAATCCACCATTAACTGCATCATTCTCAAGCTTCCTAAAATGATGGCTGAAATTATTCTTGTGATTTTCACAGGAACTGCTAGTTTTTGATTCATCTTGAAAAAGTTTCCCCCTACGAGGAGTGAGCACGATCTCAAGTTCATCCACCTCAATTTGACAACCACCATCCTTCCAAGGCATAGTTACCATTAATGAGCCAATAGATCCCTCTTTCACAAAAACTGTTGCTGCATTGAACTGAAAAATAAAAGACATGTAATTGCAGTAAAATTGTTTGAATAACCCGTGTGAGGTGGGGGGAGGGAGAGAGAGAAAGATACGGTGTGTATCTAGTCCATAGGAAATGTTAAACTGATTCGTAATTTTGAACATTCTTGATTGCCAATATCATTTACCCCTTAATATCATTTCTTCTATTTCATATCAAATCTCAAATCTCCCAGTTTGCTCATTCAATGTCGAGTTTCAAATTTTAACCATCCAGGAACACGAACATTTCTCTCTAGGAGTGTGCAAATCCACCCACCCACCCACCCACCCACCCGGAATATGAAAGGAAAAAAAACAGAGTGGGAGAGAAGAAAGTAAAAAAGTTCCAATTCAATCGAAATCAATATTACATTTACATCCACAGTTTTAACATATGAAAGAACTGCAGAAACACCATGCAGTCATGCTAATCTCCATTCAAACTAATCAACGAACTTACACTCAATGAAACTTATTTTAATCAAGTACGCGCCATTCCAAGAAGAAAACAAACACCGCGCAACATTCCCCACAAACATGTAACGTAGTAAAAAAAAAATTAGACAAATTACCCGCAAGTTCGCCTCAAATTAACGACAAATAACGAAAAAAATCCCACCTTCTGGTTTATATAGTCGACGTTGATCGCGAGATCGGAGAGCTGAATGGTGCCGGCGCTGAGCTGGACATCAAGCTGATTTAGATCAATATCTCCCAGTATAAATTTTCCCAATTTCTTCTTCAACAAGAATTTACATAACCTCTTTATCGCCCACCGGGAGAACATCGCCTCCGCCGACTTTGCAATACTCCACGTAAACATCTTCCCTGTATCTCTATATTATTCTCTTCAATTCCAAACAAGTTCCAATTTTTTTGGTTTTTTTCCAAAATATTAGGGTTTTTGATGTTTAAATATATATATTTAGTTATACACACGAAATTTGCTTTTGATGGAGGTGCGAACCTCCATCCAAGCAGGAGAAGATATAGAGAGAGAAGGAAATTCTGGTTTTTAGAGAGAAAAATAGGGGAAAACGTTAGGGGAAGCCGTGTTTGTGTGTGTGAAATGCTTATGTTTTAGGGTTAATTTAATTAAAACTTGTAGGATACTTAAAATATTGGATTTTATTTCAGGTAATTTATTTCTAATAAACTCCCGAATTGATAATTTAAAATTGATAAGATAATTAAATATCAATATGAATTGAAGACGTGCATGGTTGATCTCAAAATTATTGCGGTTGTTTTAGGGTTTTATATGGTAATTATACTAGTATACTGTCTCTTTGCAGTAGAATCTGATCATATAATCTATTATGATGATAGATTGAAATGTTAAATAGATTTTGAAAATAATTGGTAGAGGGAGATGATCGATTGAGTGAGATAGAATGAGGAAGGTGAACAGGTTATTGAGATGATTGGTTGAGGAGATGATCGAATCAAGTAGATTGATTGAAGAGGTTAGAAAATTATTTAGGAAATGATTTTGTGAGGAGGAGAAATTAAAAACGTAATGACACACGAAAATTTAAGTACGTTTTTCTTCACGTAGGGGAGAAAAATATTTACCGTCGTGATTAAATTCTTTTTCGCTCCCGTTTCGAAACGACAAACTATTTACGTAACAATAATAAAAAAAATAACGGTAAGTTATGAAAAAATATTTAGTCGTTGGCAATTGAGGTCCTTCTATACGGTTTTTGTCTGAAGAATCGTTAAACTTTTTGTGAAGTTATAGATAGTCGGGAAATGATCTAATATTCCTAGTTGACACTTCTTATAATGCCCACTGGATAAGTGTTTAATGGGCATTTTAAAAAAAAAAGTAAAATGCACACTTAACACTTGTTCAGTAGACTTTATAAGAAGTGCCCACTAAAAATATTAGATCATTGCCCATACATAATCATATGTTTTTGTTGTATTATTCTATGAAAAATGTCCCAACAATTCTGATTTAATAAACGGAGACGTAATTAATCAAATATAAACGGAGACGTGATTAATTTTAATCCAAAAGCTCTGGTCAATAATTTATCAAATGATTTTAACTCTGTATTTGTTGTTTAGTAATCTAAATTTAGGGAAATTATTTGAGGATTAATTAATATAATTGATTGTTGATGAAACACAAAAGTCAAACATTGGCATATTTGTTTTGTTAAATGCACAATACAAATTACAAACTACAAGCCGCCGTCTTGCTTATGGTATTTTTGTCAATATTTAGAAGGGATAATTGCATCAAAGGTCCTCAATATTTTAAAATTTTTGGAAATATATTCCTAACTTAAAAAAATAGCACTACACATCCTCAATGTATGAAAAACTTGGCGCCCTTCTCTTTAAATAAACAAAAAAAGAAAAAACAAGAAAAAAGAAAAATATAATTAAAAACTAACCATATGTACTCTAAAAAATAAAAAGTAACAAATAGATCATCTTCTCCAAAAAATCCTAAAATTTTATTTGCACCAAATTCACAAGTATAAGTAAAAAATATTCATATGTACATTCCATACTATTCACTGCACAAAAATATTAACAAATTTTATAAAAAACAATGTCCAAGAAAGAAGAAGCCATGGAAATAGGAGGGCGGCACTACAGCAACGAATGAGAAGAAATGGGCAAATGAAAATGGAACAGCAGAGCCAACAAAAAACATTAATGTAAGGATTGCTATTAGAGAGTAGTCTCTATTTAAAATACAGCGATTTGGAGGAATTCAAGCGCCATGAATAGAGGGTGGAGGGCCATCTCAACCCCGAGGTTAATCGGACCACCGGAATTGACGCGCCGACTATTGATGGAAGTGGTATTTCTGCACAACAAGCTGCCGGCATTGATAGGAAATTAACAAGAATCCAAGTTTTTGTTTCTTAAAATAATATGGATTCTTTTATCCTTTTAAGTTCTTTTTCAATTTTATTTTTTATTTTTTATTATTATTTTTGGTACAAATAAAATTTTAGGACTTTTTGGAGAAGATGACTTATTTGTTGCTTTTTATTTTTTTGGGGTACATTTTTTACTTTTTATTTTTTTGGGTACATATGATTAGTTTTTAATTATGTTTTTCTTTTTTATTGTTTTTTTTTTATTTAAAGAGAAGGGCAATTTGGTCATAAAGGACCTACCATGTCAAGCTTTTCATACGTTGGAGATGTGTGGTGCTATTTTTTTAGGTTATGGAGCATATCCCTAACGATTTTGAAACGTTGGGAACTTTTGATGCAATTATCCCTATTTAGAACTACTTACAAAATAATTAAAATATTATTTTTAGGAAAATTGGCACAAATAATTTTTAACTTTTGTCCTCGGGTTAGGAAATGGTCATTAATATTTGTTTTTGGCACAAAAATTTTTAACCTATGTATTTTAATACACAATTAATCTTTGTTTGATATAAAAAACAAATATGACATTAGTTTTAATTAGAGAAAATTGCAATTAAATTCTTAACCTTTACAAAAAGTACAAATGAGTCTAGTACATTTATTGGGTCCGTTTGATTGTACCATTTTCTATGGAAAATGTCACATTCGAAAAAAATATTTTCCTACTTTGGTTGTTTGATACAATATGGAAAAGAAAAATGAATTATAAGGTACAACCGATTTAAACTTATTTTTTGCCAATTCCTTAGAAAATATTTTCTTAAAGAGGGGATGAGGTTTTATTTTCAAACTTACATAAAAATTGTTTTCTTTTCTATGTTCCTCCAATCAAACACACCCTTAAATAATATTTAATTTTAGCATATTGAATATATCATTATAGTTTTGCAATTAAAATTTTCATAATAGAAAAATATAAAATTATTTTGCTTTAAGTATATGCAGTTCATATGTGACGTGACATTGATTAAAAATTATTGAATAACAATTGAGTTAAATAAATAATAAAATGGCGTATATAATTTTTTGGCATTGAACCAATCTCATAAAAATACTAATAAAAATTAATTTATATATTAGTGTTCTTTATTTTTGAACAATAATAAAACAATAAATTAAAATATAAAAAATACGGTTGGAACTCTAATATTTGTAGTTAATAAACGAATAGCTCAATTAAATAAAAGTATTTGAACATCAAATTTGTGACAAATATATATTTTTTTTATGTTGTAACGATAAAATAAAAGTTTAAATTTTAAATAATATAACATTTAATAATAATAAAAATTATTTAACATGTTTGTTATTAATAATGAGCTTAAATTTTAGTTATTTTATAATAGTTCGTAAAATATACAAAATAATTTAGTATATTATCAATTTGATCAATAAAGTGTTAATTTAAAAAAAAAAACTCGTTAGTTTAATTTTTTTTATAAAAAATAAAAGTATCGAATCTATTTGTACTTTTTGCAAAAGTTAAAAATCCAATTACATTTTTTTAATTAAAACTAATGACATATTTTCTTTTTTATTAAATAATGACCAATTACGCATCAGAATACATAGGTTTTGAATCTGTGTAAAAAAACAAATGTTATGAACTATTTCTACACTAAGAAAAAAGGTTATGGACCATTTGCATCAATTTCTCTTATTTTTATTTATACATTTTACAAAACTCATAAATTTTATATATTTTTTATAATAAGACTCATTGTTTTTATCTTTAAAAAAAAATTACCAAACAAGCATTTAAATCAACACAACAATCGAACAAGAATGTGGCGCGTGCAGATAATTAAATTTTTTCACTTTTATTAAAAGTTACTGTTCTAAAAAGCTCCTCTAAGCTTCGCCTAGGTGTGGCGGCTACAAGCGCGGCCTTCGCACCTAGCCACGCATTACGCATCTCACTCGTCTTGCATTTATCTCACTCTTGCCTAAGCCCCGTCTAGACTCGAAAAGTTTGAAACTCGGCATCTACACCTAGCTACGCTTTACGATTATTAGAACATTGTTAAAAACTACGTTGGCACGTAAATTAAAAATTATTTTTGTGTTGAGTGATCGAGTTATGAACAACATGATTATAATTTTTTAGTCTGTACAGATCCACTTTATTTAATGGGGTCCGAAACTTTTGATGTCTAACAACTAGTATTCCAAACCTTTTAAACTTTTGTGTGTGAGGTCTTGTGTGACAAGAAACGTCAATTTGATCGTTAAATATTCATTTTTTATTGAGACAGATCTATCATTACATTAATTTAGTATAAATAGCACTAAGAGTTTCTAACATTTAAACTTTGTGACAATGGGGTCCTGAAACTTTAATTTCTTGCACTCGAGATTCCAAACCTTTTAAAAATATGCAGATGATGTCCTTTATTATGAAAAATGTCAATTTGAACATTAAAATGTCATATTTAATTTTGAATTAAATAAAAAAAATGAATAAACAAAAACAAAATGAAAAGAAAAATTATTTTCCTTAATTCTAAACTACTCACCCAACTTCAACGGAAGCGGTATATCATGATAATTAGTTTGTATTTTCAAATTGCTGATAAAATTATTGATTTGAATGGGTGTGGGTGATGATTTCATTTTTTTTCTATTTTTTCTTCTCTTTTTAACTTCACAAAAATAACTCAGGCACATACTTTTAATGGTTAGGGATCCCAAATGCTAAAAATCAAAAGTTTAAAGGTTAAGAACTCCTAGTGCTATTTTTCCTAAATTAAATAAAGGATAGAATTGTCATTTCAATAAAAAAAATTGATCATTTAATGGTCAAATGACGTTTTCCATGATAAGAGGACCAGACAAGGTTTGAAATTCCGAGTGCTAAAAATCAAAAGTTTGAGACATCATCATCACAAAATTCAAAGGTTTGGGATCTCTAGTGCTGTTTACCCTTATTTAATTACTAGTTAAATGCACATGCAAGGCACTTGTTGCATTTTAATTAAGTATTTAATAGCGTGATCTTTGTTAGTGAGTTTTTTAATTATTTTTTCACTTATGAAAAACTAAGTAAAACATATATTAAAATTTATTAAGAAAATTACGTATTATTTAAACGTAGGTGATATATCTTCAATTGATCTTTAACAAGAACGTTCTTCATTTTTAGATGATGTAATTAATGGTATGTTATTCATTATTAGAATTGATTAATACAAATCTTAGAACTGAATACTTCAACTATGATATTACAAGATTATTCTGATGCTTTAAAGTTTAAACTTATTCCACATTTCTCTTCATTATGACCCGACTTTGTAATTTTTTTCAATTTTTCAATTTAATTTTGTTCATTCTATTACATGAAACAATCAAAAAAGTTTAAATCACGCGAGTGTCGTGAAATATACATAAGACTTATTGTGAACTTGCGGTATTATAGATTAACATAAGTTTGAATTAGTGATTTTGTTTTCTTGGTATATTAGACATGGTTGTATTCATGGATATATTTTCCTTATCTACTAATGTTACTTTCTACATTTGAGTAGTACTGTCTTTCTTTTTTCTTGCATAGTACAATATTTTGAGTTTGTGGGTAAATCTTATTGGACTAAATTGTAATTTGATTCAATAATCGCCAGAAAAATAACTTGAAACTATGTATTTCTTGTAATCTAGATAATTTTGTTGCTAATTTAAATAAGTAATTAATTGAAGGAAATTTGTTTCAATTATAAATGATTTTTAAGTTCAAAGTGAATTGCTTCTTAAACGTTACTATGGTCCAGCTTTGTGTGTGTGTGTGTGTTGGGGAGCTAAATTTTGTTTCATTGGTTTAAGTTACTAGACATTTGGATAACTTCTATTTATATAAAAATAAAAACAATATTTGATTGGGTATCTAAAATAATTAAATTTTTGAACGATTTTTCGAAAACATGATTGAAGTCAAAAGAAAACAAGACGATCAAATGAAGATGAGAAAAATAGCGAAACTTTAAAAAATAATAATAATAATAATAGAGTTCAAAAAGAACTACAATTTAAAAAAAAAATGAAAAGAAAAGATAGGGAAATGATGTCAAATTTTAATTAACTCCCAAGTGTACGAATCTATTAGAATATAGAAAAGTAATAACGAGGTCGATCCCACAGAGACTGCTACGAGGAAGGTTTAATTTAATCCAAATTAACTGTTATCCTATGCTAGTTGAATTGAAGAGAGTTTTGTTGAAAGAGTTTAATTTAAAGACTAATGAAATAAGCTAAAACAATCAAGTTGAAGAATCAAGTTGTGTAAAATACCAAAGTTTCGGAATCCACCATTGTTTAATTTAGCAATTATCCAATTATCGATTAATTTTCAAAAACACACGACAACACGAAATCAATCTATTGTCGTCCCGAAAGATTTATCAATTAAGTCCGAAAGAAGAAAATCAAATATAGGCTCTCCTTATACTTCAAACATAAATTACTTAAGCGTTTTTCGTATCAAGTTCAATTGAAAGAAAACAAAGAATCAAAGAATCTCGAAGCATTCTATGTATCCCAATTCAAATAAAAGATGACGAGAAATCAAAAGCAATTAATAGAACATATTTAAGCATCAAGCATGGATTAATTAAATCAATGTCTAACTATCAAAAATACATGATATTTAAGATGAAAGAGATTTTGTTTAATTAATATAACAAGAACAAGCCATAAATGTTAAAGCTCTAAAAGGAATTAAACGTATAACGGATTAATCACTTAATTAAAACAAGGTTTAATCGTTTACCTTGGCTAAAGAAAATTAGAAGAACATGATTAATTTAGAAAAACAAGAATTCATAGAACCCGACATGGATCTTTTAGGAGAAGAAATCTTCGAAGAAGTCTTGATCGTCAAAGAGTTGTCTTCTCTTGTTCTCTTCCGTCTTCTCTTGATTCGGCTCCCAAAAATCCAACCCCTTGATATGAAAATATAACTCATATATATACTTACCTAATTGTCTCCTAAAAGATCTCAAAAATTCATTAAAATCGTGTCCCAAAGATTTCCTAATTGTATTAGGACTCAAAAAGAAAAGAAAATTACGTTTCTGCCGAAAATACACTGAGAGATCGTCCAGTGCAAACCCGGGTGATCGCCCAGGCCAAGGAAAAACTATTCTACTGTTGAAAAATAGGGTTGGCCGATCGCCCAAATTTAAGCCTGGGCGATCGCCCAGCTTACGCTGTTTCCTCTGCGGCGGCTGTTTTTCAAATGGCCATAACTTCTTGTAGGAAACTCCAAATTGAGATCCGTAAAAATTGTTGGACTCATAATTCAATTATATTTCCAATGGTATATCATTTGCCTTGTGGAGATTTTAATATCAAAAGTTGTACTCTAATTTCTCCACATACTTCGGTAGGTAGTTTCTCAATTCGGTTCTTTGGCTTTTCGGTGTTTGATTCATTGATTAAACTCTTCGTTGTCACTCCAAAACACCTTAAACTTATTGATTTTCCCTTCTTCCTCATCCTCAAATGTTTGGTTCTTGATATTCACTTCAAAAACTCAACTTACTCGTCGATTTCGCCAAATTATTGCTCTTTCCATCTATTTTTCTCCATTTACTATTAAGCATGTCCAAAACTGAAATAAGAAGAATAATACAATAAATTAAGTATAAAATCAACTATATGACAGCATAAATGATTAATTCAAATGCCAAAATAAGTGCATAAAACGCACTTATCAAGAAACATGGAAAAGTTTTATAAAAATGAATAGTAACTTGCACTCATTCCTACTAATAATATCCATACCCAATTCACTCTTTTAATATATAGAGATAATATAAGCATAATAGTTGATGATGCTCTTAAATAACTAGCTCATTCATAATCGCGGACGACACTGGAATTAAATTTTATGGTGGGCTAAATCCTTTTGTTAGACAAATTTTACGAGGTTTTTTTTAAAAAAAGGTTAAATTTACCCCATGGTGTAGACCAAGTTTGTTGTTAATGGGTCTGCCTCTGATCCTAATAAAGTTGGGTCTCACCACCCATGAAACTTTTAATCGAGTTCTAGGAAAACTACTAATTTTCAGTTACAAAACAAATCTGAAATCTTCCCCAAACTATGGCTTTTCTTTCTTTTTTTTTTTTTTTATCTACAAATCCCTTTATTAAAGAAATCAATCATCTCCTTTTAACATTCTACACAAAAACATATTCAAATGACTTTTTAAACATAATAATATGCTTTTATTTTATAGAGTCGACCATTAATTTAATGCATTCAAATAATTTCAATTTTTAATACTCATATATTGACTAAATTAAACAGTATAAACAAAATAAAATAGAGAAAATTATATACTAATAATTAGAAAGAATCGTGTCAAAATAAAATATAAGAAAAAATAATAAATTATTAAAATATGTAAAATAAAGTGTTAAAAATAAAGAGACTATTGGAGTATATTACAAATTTTACCCTCTAAATTTATATATGCTTTTTAAAATACAAAAAATACTCTTTCTAAATAAAAAGTCTCTTGAATATGCTATATGCTAACGGGATTGTCTCTCAACGCCTTCGTTTCATACATTCAAGTGTCAACTTATTTCGCTAAGTTTAAATTATATTTTAAGTTGGTCAAATTGATCCAACATACTTTTTATCTATATATTTCATAAAATTTCACAACTTATAAGTATTTAAAAAATAATTTAAAAACTACCAAACTTGATTGTACCCACTGTTCTAAAAAACCTGCATGGAGCCTAGGCGTGAGGCACGACCTCCACGTCTAGCCACGCCTTCCCTTCGAAAAGCTTGAAACTCGATCTCCACATCTAGTCACGCTTTACTTTTTTTAAAATATTGCTTATATCTATATTTGAAAGTAAGGTAATTTCAGCAATGGTCATTGTAGTTTGTTAAAAAATTTAAAATAATCATTGAAGTAATTTTCTTACAGGAATAGTCACTCGAGTTTCTAATAGTTATACTAACAATCACTTGACTTTAGACATTAGTCTAAAATCCTACGCAGCACTATTAAATTTTAACGCGAACACAAAAGACTTTAAATAATATGTTTCTTCAAACAAAATTGTATTAGTTGCAGCTAATGGTATAATTGTCAAATATGTTTTCTCTATATTCATTTGATTTTAATAAGTACTTACTAGTGAAACTTCGCATTTTTATTGACGAATTTTGAAGGTGTGACATTTTTGTCTCACGTGACGTACTAGTTAACTATACTTTATGTCTATATTTGAATTTAACAGTGACACGTAAGATTTTATGTTCACGTTTTTAGTTGAGTGATCATTAATGCAACTTACAGAAACTTGATTGACTATTAGTATAAGAAAATTACTTCAATAACTATTTTGAAAATTTTAACAAACTTCACTAACCATTGTTGAAATTAACCCTTTGAAAGCACAATTTCTGACTAGCAATCTTCATGTTACAAAACATTATTGCACAAGTGAAATGTTTGCAGTTTTTATCTGTTTTTTAGATTAACAACATGTTTGTTAGTGCTTATAAATATTTATAAATTGGTCAAATATTATTTTTATCCACATATTTTATAGGGCCCATAACTTTTATTTACTTTTTATACATATATTTTGTTAGACAAAAGAAGGGACATCTTGGACGTATCCACTAGCCGAGTGGGAAACCAGATAACCAAAAGTAGCGATTAGAATAACGGGAGTTCACTGGGATTTGGGAAGGTATTCTTGTCAAGGCCCTATCCTTAATCCCAATGCTGAGCTAAATGGCTTTCCTCTTGCTACACCTGCCAACAAGCAATAAGAGTTCTTATTCACGGCTAACTAACCATTCATTCGGAGTTGACAAGGGAGAGTGCTTACTTATCTATATTATGTTATGATGGATAGGTTGGCTGCACTCCCTTTAAAGTAAGAACAGTTCCTTTTTGACGGGAGACTTGGTTGATGCCTGTTCTTCTTCAATGGAAAGTAAGTGCTACACACCCCATGATTAGTAAATTTTTTTTAGAAATATAATGGATTCGGTCTTATACATACACGAGGAAGATAATAAAAAAGAAAAAAGATGAGTTCTTCTCTCTTTTAACACTTAGGAGCCGTATGATATGAAAGTCTCATACACAATTTTAAATGAGATAAAGTAGTGAGGAATCTTCTTTTCGACTCTAACTCTCCCACTCCAATCGTTGATTTTCTTTTTATTACTTCGAAAGAAACTATGACATACTACTTATAATTTGCAAATTTTTTTTACCAAATATACAATAAATATATGTATCGAGGTAGAGCAGGTAAATTTAACCAAAATTGATCAAAAACAAGAATTGTCCGTTTAAATATACAATTTGAACCTTCCGTGTAATTTTCACAGTAATAAGTGCTAGTAAGCAATGTTTTGTTTTGGATAAGCATTACACGTATGATGATAGGATGAACGATAATCTTACATCATTAATAATCAATTGTTTACCTATTTAAGTACTAGTAATTCAAAAAAGTTTAATTCTTGTTGTGGGCTTTTGGAAAAACTAGTTAAGAATACGTGCTTTGCACGTGATTTTGCAATAATATTATAAATTATTTTGTAATTATCGATTAATATAATACTTATAAGAAACTCTTTTTCAATCATCAGTCTATCTATAAATATGACCAACTAAGGAATAAAATTAAAGTTTTTTGGTAAAACATGTGGTTTATTAAAAAGTACATGGCCTACGTAAATGTGAAGTTTGAGAAATTACTGACGTAACATGTTAATTTATTGCAGATACTCTTTTAATTATATTTTGAAGCATATATCTAATGGCATATCAAGAAAATACAAATTTCTTTTATGAAAATTAATATCAAATTCTAAAATACATGAAAAATAGTATGTAGAACACAATTTTCATTGATTTTATTCATATCATTATAAAAATCACGTAGATACAAAAAATTTAGCATTTTTAGGCAATTATTTCTCCTCAAAAAAAAATCACAAAATTCTTTGATATAGAATAAAAAGGAATTTTCTCCTACAATATCCTCACTAAAACACTTTTCAAGGCTTCTCATGCATTCTTTCTCGCAATTCATTCTTAATAAAATTCATGATTTTAACTCTATCATGTAAAATCAACTTATTATGATAGATTTACCTTCACTTCATGCATGACACGGCTCCGTTTATTCAAGTTATGTAGTACATGTTAACAATCTACCTCAATTGTGGACTTAAGAGAGCTTAAGCAACAGCAATCTTCTTTATTCTAACTTGTTTTCTTCAATAAGTATATATTTAATTGCTTACAAAATGACATAAAATATCATTCGAGCTTAAATTTATTTGCTATCAAGACTACCACGATAGCTAATATTTTTACTTCAAACAAACAAATCAAGAAAAAAGATATAGAAATCAAAATTTAAATGCATATTACCATCATATTCTCAAAAAATAGTGAACGCTTCATGAAAAATTAACACATCCACTATTATCGCATTACTATCAAACTAATCAAAGATTAAAAATTGTCCATGCAAGAGAGAAAAAAAAACAAGAAACAATTCCCGACATAATTGAAAACAAAGAAGAACAACATATGAAGAAATCATGAATCAATAATTAGAAAGCCAAAATCCACTTTTTTTTTGTTATGTTGATTGATGAGTTTGATTAAATTTTCATGCGTAATAAGATTGACTTTTGGAGTGTTTACTATTAAAGATAATAATTTTAATATATTAAAAACCTTATTAGTGTTGACCTCCAAAAATGGCTGCCAACAGGATCCCCACGCTACCTCTGCCTACGTGGATTTTCCTCCCTATCAGGACTGCCACGTGGTTTGTTCAACCACGTAGATATACCTTGGTCCGAACGGGGGAAGAATAAAAGGTCAAGGACCCTATAAGACAAAGGTGACAGCCTGAGGGCCTCGAATTAACAGATTCCCAGGCGGTTAGGACACTTGAGAATAGTTAGAATAAAGGACTTGGTATGTATATATTCAGAGTAATATTTTCAACATCCCTTTCTTGTGGTTATGAGTTGGGTATTTATAGGCCGGTTCTCATGGTTGGTCTCCTCACCGATTGATGACACGTGGTTCCATCCGCGAGACTTTGTAGTCTTATCTTGTCTTGTCCTTGATGTCACATTACCATTTAATGGAGGGGTCCTTTCCAGCCGCTATCTAAAAAAGGCTACGACGGCGATTGGCCGCGTTTCGCAGACTGTCCCGCCAGTCACTTCACGTCTAATCTGCGGTGTGTCAGGGAGGAGGCGGTACTTCATCTGGTTATTTTTGCAGATGAATTTGAGCAAGGTAAGAGGCCAAAGCCACCCCTTGCTGGGGTGATGGCGGCGAGGGTGAAGGAGCTCCGTCCTGGTTCTTCCGAGGACGGTCACCAAAAGAAGGCGATTGAGGAAGCAAGCAGGGATGCCGCCCGAGAAGAGGCATAAAAGGATGAAGTGGAAGCTTTGTCACCCGATGAGGGTGAGCCATTGGTAAAGAAGAAGAAGACCGCTCTGGCACGTGCTAGGCCCACTTTGAAAGGGATAATGAGCAGTGCTAGGTCGTCTGGAGAGCCGGTCAGGAAGAGGAAATCGGTCGAGGCGGACGAGCAGCCTGTTGTCCATCCTCCCGATCCAAAGCAGCGCCGCTTGACAGTCACTGCTTCCGGTGTTGCTCTGGGCGACGCTCCAGCCGGTGCTCAGCCGAGGGGAGAATGTGCTGGAGATCCCCCCTCCTCTTCTGGTACAAAATCGAGGGAGCTTTTCAGAGGGTTGATAGGCGAGCGGGAGAGGAAGCTCCCCGGCCCCCTGACCAAGGATCTGGAGTTTTACCCAGCCGTGGGAGCGGAGGGATTCCAGAAGTATGTTAACAGGCCGTGGAAGGCGTTCTTGGGGGAAGGGGAGGCTGAGGATTGGATGGAAGCATCCTTGGCGTGCTCGATTCGCTCGGCGGCCGCCCAGATGAAGTCCCTTGTGGCGATGAGGGAGATGAGGAAGAAGATGTCTGATGCCTCGGAGGCCATCTCCCGGTCTGACCAGATCCGAGAGTGCCTTGATAATACCGTGGCGTTGGTTGAGAGTGCCAAACTGGCGTACGAGAAGGCCAAGCTCGACATGGTGGAGGCTGAGAGCGAAGTGGCTATATTGACAAAGAAGCTCGATGACGCCCTAAATGCTCAGGATATAGCCTCGAAGGCACTGGAGGAGGCCAACGGAAAGAATCATCGGTTAGTCGCGGAGGCTACCGCGAGGGAGGAAGAGTTTACTAAGCTCAAGGCTGAGTTGGAGGCCTCTCTGAGGGAGAAGGCGGTGGCAGAGTCCGTCAGGGATGCCGCGGAGGCTGAGAGGGAGGATCTGGCTAAAAAGCTTCAGGACGCCGATGCTAACTTTGTCGCTAACTTCCACCTGACGGAGGCGTACACCAGCTTTTCAAATTACTTTGCAAGTGTTGGTCAGCAAGAGGTCCTTACCGCACTCCGTGTCGAGCACCCTGACTTGGATGTCTCCTCTCTTGAAGCCAAGTTTCCTCATTTGGAGATTGCGGATCCTCCCGATGAGTAGCCTAGGCCTCTTCATACGCTTTTTTATTTCATCTTTGTAAGAAGACCTCTGAGGAGGCTATCTTGTAATTATTTTGTTGACTAATGAAAGAGAATATTTCCTGATATGCACTTTTGTTACGCGTAAGCCGTATCCATATGGAAGACTTTAAAACAGCCGGTGGCTCAAAGTTAAAAAGAAGAAAATAACTTAGTTGCATAGACATTAATCAACTACAAAACAACAGGTGGCTCAAAGCTTAAGAGTAAAAAGTAAGTTACATATACGTTAACCAACTTCAGAATAACCGGTAGCTATTGCAAGTAGGAGGGCGTCCTCCTTTGTGCATGAATGACTTAGGCGTGGTAATATTCCTATTGATAGTAGCTGCGTAGGTGCTCAGCATTCCAAGGATGTGGCTGTAGTTTTTTATCCAAATTCTTGATGTAGTACGTGCCAGGTTGTACTTCCTTGGTGACCCGGTAAGGCCCTTCCCAATTAGGGCCCAGGGTCCCGACCCCCGGTTCCCTGGACGAGGGAAAGATTCTCCTTAAGACCAGATCACCGATGCGAAATGAACGCTTCTTAACCTTCTTGTTAAAGTACCTTGCCATTTTCCTTTGGTAAGAGGCTAGTTTTACTTGGGAGTTGTCCCTCCGTTCTTGTATGAGGTCCAGGCCGACCCTCATTAGACCGTCGTTGCTGGCTTCATTGAACAGAAGTCGGCGAGGCGACGGGACCCCAACCTCCACGGGACTCACCGCTTCGCATCCAAACGCCATGGAAAACGGGGTTTCTCCTATCGGCGTTTTGGCCGTGGTTCGGATTGCCCAGAGTACGTGAGGGAGCTCATCGACCCAGGCGCCTTTTGAAGCTTCCAGCTTCCTTTTAAGAGTGTATTTGATAGTCTTGTTCACAGCCTCTACCTGCCTGTTGGCCTGAGGATGATGCGGGCTAGAAAAATGCTTGGCGATCCCAAGCTCCTCGCATAGGCTCCGGATCTTTTTGTTGTCAAACTGCCTTCCGTTATCGGAGACCAATGAGTGAGGGATCCCGAAGCGGCATATGATGTTTTTCCATAGGAACTTAGAGGTGTTGGCCTCGGTGATCTTTGCCATTGGCTCCGCTTCGATCCATTTTGTGAAATAATCGATGGCGACCAAGGCGTGGCACGCATTCCCCCTACCCCTAGGCATAGGGCCTATGAAATCAATTCCCCATTTGGCGAAAGGCCATGGGCTGGACACTGTGGTTAGTTCTTGGGGAGGTTGCAGTGGTATGTTGGCGAAGTGTTGGCACTTGTCGCATTTTCTGGAGTGGTTCAAGGAATCTTTTTTCAATGAGGGCCAGAAATACTCTTGTTTGAGAATTTTTTGTGCCAGGGCCCAGCCTCCGGAGTGATTACCACAAATGCCTTCGTGGACCTCTCTGAGGATGTAATCAGCCTCGTTCATCCCGACACATCGGAGGAGCGGTATGGAATAACCTCGCTTGTAGAGGACGTCGTCGTATAATACGAAGTGCGCAGCTCTCCTTTTCACCCTTCTGGCTTTCTCTTTGTCCAAGGGGAGCGATTGCTCTTTCAAGAATGCCAGGATGAGATCCATCCAAGTGGTTGTCTCCTCGACCCACATTACTTCTGTGGCGGCTTCTATGGAAGGCTTGCCGAGGTGCTCAATGGGCACCAGCTTAAGAAGTTCCGAATCCTTGCTGCTTGCTAGTTTAGAAAGAGCATCCGCGTTGGCGTTATCAGCTCTTGGTATCTGAATTAGTTCGAACTTGTCGAAGCAGGGGATAAGATCCCTCACTAGCCTCAGATAGAAGGCCATATTCTTCTCCCTTGCAGCGAAGCCCCCATTTACTTGGCTTACTACCAGCTGGGAGTCGCTTGCCGCGGAGAGCCTTTGCACCTTCATTTCCTTGGCCAGATAGCAGGGCCTCGTACTCTGCAACATTGTTGGAGGCCCTGAAGTCGAACCGGATGGCACAGCTCAGCCTATGACCCTCGGGGCTGGTGAGGACCACTCCGACGCCGGAACCCATATCCCCCGAGGAGCCGTCCACACAAAGGTACCAGGTCAGCGGTTCGACGGGAGCCATCAGGACGTCGATTAGGGGTGTGTTGGTAAATTCCGCCACGAAATCCGCCAGGGCTTGCCCTTTGACGGACGCTCTGGGCTTGAATGCAATGTCGAACTGGCTTAGTTCAACGGCCCATTTCAGTAGTCTCCCCGAGGCCTCGGGTTTCAACATCGCCTGTCTCAGGGGGAAGTTGGTTAAGACGTGGATACTATGAGCCAAAAAGTAGGGCCTGAGCTTCCTCGAAGCGGTAATGAGTGATAGCGCCAGCTTTTCCATGTTTGGGTATCGCGTCTCCGCCCCTACGAGAGCTTTGCTTACATAGTAGACTGGCAGTTGGTGTCCTTCTTCTCAAACCAGAACCGAACTGACCGACTCGGCGGAAACGGCTAGGTAAAGCAATAGCGTTTCTCCCGACTTGGGTTTTGATAGCAGGGGGGCGTGGCCGAGGTGTTCTTTCAAAGCTTGGAACGCGGCCTCGCACTCATTTGTCCATTCGAAGCGGTTGCCCCCTTTCAGGATTTTGAAGAAAGGGAGGCACTTATCAGTGGCCTTCGAGACAAATCGACTGAGGGCTGCCAGCCTCCCGGTCAGACATTGCACATCCTTGGGCCTCCTGGGTGACCTCATTTCTACTAGCGCCTTGATTTTCTCCGGGTTGGCCTCGATGCCCCTCTGGTTTACCATGTAACCCAGGAATTTTCCGGAGGCGACCCCGAATGAGCACTTCTGGGGGTTAAGCCTCATCTGGTATGCTCTAAGAGTTTTGAAGGCCCTTTCCAGGTGCCTTACGTGGTCCTCCGCCTTCAAGCTTTTCACAAGCATATCATCCACGTATACTTCCATGGTCAAGCCGAGCTGGTCGGCAAACATCTTATTGACGAGCCTTTGGTAGGTTGCCCCGGCGTTTTTCAAACCAAATGGCATGACCTTGTAGCAATAAAGACCTTTGTCTGTTACGAACGATGTATGTTCCTCGTCTAGAGGATACATGGGGATCTGGTTATAGCCTGAGTAGGTGTCCATGAAGCTCAAGAGTTCGTGTCCGGACGTGGAGTCTACCAGCTGGTCGATGCGAGGTAGTGGGAAGCTGTCCTTGGGACAGGCCAGGTTGAGGTTGGAAAAATCTATACAAATTCTCATTTTTCCTCCGGATTTTTTAACCAACACGGGGTTGGAGACCCACTTAGGGTAGCGAGCCTCTCGGATGAAACCACTTTGCAACAGTTTCTCAACCTCTTCTTTCAAGGCCTCATACTTTTCCGGGTTCAAGGGCCTTCGCTTCTGTCGGTGGGAAGGAAATTTGGGGTCGACGTTGAGGCGGTGACAGCTTACCTTTGGGTCGATCCCGATCATATCCTCTTGTTTCCACGCAAAAATGTCCAAGTTGTGGCTGAGGAACTCCTTCAGCTCCCTTTTGGACTCTTCTCCGAGGTCCTTCCCTATCTGTAGCTTTTTTGCGGAGTCGTTTGGGTCCGCAGGGAAAATTTCCAACTCCTCGACAGGCGAGGTCAGGCATTCAGCCCCCGACACCCTCAGGTCTATGTCCTCGAGTGGGGTTGCTTCCTCCATGGATACATCCCCCAGTGCCTCTCCCGAGGTGTCTTGCATTTCCATGTCAAACGATGCCATGTTCACTTCCTTCTTTTCTGCCTTTCTCAAGGCGTTCCTGTAGCACTTCCTGGCCTCAGGTTGATTGCCTCGTACTGTTACCACCCCTCCCTCCGTGGGGAATTTCATGCAGAGGTGGTGGATTAATGTTATCGCCCATAGCTCCTTCAGGGCCGGTCTGCCTAAAACCCCATGGTAGGCTGACCTTCTATCTACCACCAAAAATTCCATGAAGGTATGGGATGCGAGGGGCTCCTCGCCCATGCTAACGGCGAGGCGTACAAGCCCTTTCGGGGTTACGCAATCACCTGTGAACCCGTAGAGGGGCTCAGTCGACGGCTCCAGCGGCACGTCCACATTCATTTGCTCATAAGTGCTTAAGAAAATGACATTGACAGAGCTACCGTTGTCCACGAGCATTCTCTCCAGTCCATTCCGAGACACCACTGCCCTTACTACTAGGGCGTCGCAGTGGGGGTAGTGTACGCCCTTCATGTCTTCCTCTGTGAATGTGATAGGATCGGCCATTTTTGATCCAGAGGGCCTACTATTGATGAGCCAGTTAGTCATCTGGATTCCCTCGGCCTCTTTGGCATAACTCTTCTGGGCATTCCGGGTTTGTCCTCCAATATAAGGCCCTCCGTGAATGGTGTCTATTTCCAGAATCGGAGCCTTTTCAGGCCCTTTGATTAAACGGGGTTCTGGATTACGCTCCAGTCGAGGCTGTCTGGCTGGGCTCTTGGAATTACGCCTTGATCGCTGCTCATGACCCGGAGGTCTCCCATCCCATTACTGGGAGCGCCTATCTTGGAAATTGGTTCCGCGTCCCCTTACCGGGGGTTGATTTCCTCGTCTGGTATTCATTCCGCGCCTGGGCCCCTGGTTTGCCGTCCTTCTATTGGCGAGCTCTTCCACCTCTCGGCACTCGTCCGTACTGTGTCCGTAGCTTCGATGAACGCAGCAGTACTTCGGCTGAATCCTCTGAGGGAGAGGAATTACCGGAGGCGCGCTGGTTCCGGCCTCATAATAGGTGGACGGGGGCGTGCCATAGCTGTAAAGTCCGACCGCGGGGGCCGAGGGCAAGGGAGCCGTGTAAGGGAGGAGCAGGCCCTCTTGTGTAGAGGCCACATAACTCATCCCGACGTTTGGGTCGGACGGGTAGTTTCTCTGCCGTGGATTGTGTTGGAGAGCAGTCCTGTTGGGATTTTGGATATACCCGGCTCTTGATGCTGGGTTGGCTCCCAGCCCGCCTCGATTCCTGTGGAGGATCATATTTTCGTTGGTAATCTCCTCAGTTATCATTTCCACTAGTTGATCGAAGGTGGCCGGGTTCTTGTTGCGGACGTCCCTCCAGAACGGATGGTTCATGTCCAGTCCTGCCTTTAGGGCGGACAAGGCCTCGGCATCTGTTATCCTTTCACAGAACAACATCTCTTCATTAAAACGGCCCAGGTAACTTTGCAGAGGCTCGCTCGGGGCCTGCCTTACGTCGTGGAGGCGTTGGACCGGGGCTGATGCGGGCTTCTGAGAGGAGAAGTAATTTATGAACGTCTTTTTCAGTTCCGGCTAGCTGGAAATACTTCCGGCGACTAGTTTGTTGTACCAGCGCTTCGCTCCTCCCGACAATGTCAGGTGAAAGGCCCTGCATTTCAAGGTCGGAGTGGCTCCTTGAAGGCTCATCTCCGTTTTGTATGTGTTCACGTGATCCAATGGATCCCCCCTGCCTGTGTAGGGGGTAATTTTGGGTACGCGAAACTCATGGGGGATGGACGCGTTCCTGATTCCGGCTGAAAAAGGGAGCTAATGGCATAATTGTCAAATATGCTTTCTCTATATTCATTTGATTTTAATAAGTACTTATTAGTGAAACTTCGCATTTTTATTGACGAATTTTGAAGGTGTGACATTTTTGTCTCACGTGACGTACTAGTTAACTATACTTTATGTCTATATTTGAATTTAACAGTGACACGTAAGATTTTATGTTCACGTTTTTAGTTGAGTGATCATTAATGCAACTTACAGAAACTTGATTGACTATTAGTATAAGAAAATTACTTCAATAACTATTTTGAAAATTTTAACAAACTTCACTAACCATTGTTGAAATTAACCCTTTGAAAGCACAATTTCTGACTAGCAATCTTCATGTTACAAAACATTATTGCACAAGTGAAATGTTTGCAGTTTTTATCTGTTTTTTAGATTAACAACATGTTTGTTAGTGCTTTTAAATATTTATAAATTGGTCAAATATTATTTTTATCCACATATTTTATAGGGCCCATAACTTTTATTTACTTTTTATACATATATTTTGTTAGACAAAAGAAGGGACACCTTGGACATATCCACTAGCCGAGTGGGAAACCAGATAACCAAAAGTAGCGATTAGAATAACGGGAGTTCACTGGGATTTGGGAAGGTATCCCTGTCAAGGCCCTATCCTTAATCCCAGTGCTGAGCTAAATGGCTTTCCTCTTGCTACACCTGCCAACAAGCAATAAGAGTTCTCATTCACGACTAACTAAGCATTCGTTCGGAGTTGACAAGGGAGAGTGCTTACTTATCTATATTATGTTATGATGGATAGGTTGGCTGCACTCCCTTTAAAGTAAGAACAGTTCCTTTTTGACGGGAGACTTGGTTGATGCCTATTCTTCTTCAATGGAAAGTAAGTGCTACACACCCCATGATTAGTAAATTTTTTTTAGAAATATAATGGATTCGGTCTTATACATACGCGAGGAAGATAATAAAAAAGAAAAAAGATGAGTTCTTCTCTCTTTTATCACTTAGGAGCCGTATGAGATGAAAGTCTCATGCACAATTTTAAATGAGATAAAGTAGTGAGGAATCTTCTTTTCGACTCTAACTCTCCCACTCCAATCGTTGATTTTCTTTTTATTACTTCGAAAGAAACTATGATTTTCTTTTTAACATCCATGATTTTTATCACGTGAGACTAGAGCTGACAAATGGGTCGTGTTAGACCGGTCCGGCCTACCAGAGCAGGGCCACACTTGAAATTGGACTGTACATTTTTGTGCGAACCAGAAATATGCCAACCAAACCCAACCCATCCCATTGGGCCAACTCGACCTTAATTTTATTTTTTTTTTCTTTTGTTTTTAAATTTTATTTTATACAATCTAAATATCTAATACATTGCCTCAAATACAATTTTAGATAAACTTAGACAATATATATTTTGAGATTTTTAAAGAGATTAATTTATAAAATTAGACTCTCGTGTATTTGTCAATATATAAATATCAATTTTTTTTTAAAATAATAATTTTTTTTTGTTAATTGTCAACTATTTTTTGACTCATTTTTTTAAAAATATAAATAGATATAAGCATGTTTAACGCATCCTCCAAATACAATCCTTCGTCCAAATGACAGTACTCTCCCATGGAAATACAATCACTGGAACACAGCTATTCTTTATTGAACATGAAATATTATCACTTCACTCAAAAATTTTGAAAAATAAAAAAATGCTTACTCTAAATAGATATAAGAATGTTTAAAAATGTAAACTATTTCTTGACACATTTATTGCTTTGAGATATAAACATGTTTGGCTTAAATTAAAAAGTTTACTTATAAGTAATTTAAAATAAATAATTTACTTGTGACATCAAACATAATTTTGATTGAAACTTGAATTAAACTAAATTTTAATTAAATCTAAACAATTTTATGCTGGAGCTTGGGATTTTTGGACTAATGTTTCAAAAAAAAAAAACAATTTAAGTTAGAGACTTGAGCTTATGCTATTTTAGATTGATATTATTTGAATTATATTGGTGCTATTTAAAAAATTTGTGAATGACAGTGTTAAGGAGCAAATAATAATAATAATAATACGGGCCGGCCCGACTTGCCCGGTGGACTAGCTGGACCGGGCCATATAGGCCCGGTTTTGTTTGGGCTAGGGCCATTCCAACTCAAAATCTGGACTATATAGGCCGGCCCGCGAGTCGGTCCAATTTTACCACCTTTACCTAAGACCCAATCTTACAGCATTATAAGATGTTTGTCCAAGTTTAAATTATAACTTAAGTTAGTCAAATTAATTAAATATATAATTATTTTAAACAATAAGATTCACAATTTATAAGTACTTAAAATTTTTTTTTAGTATTATCAAACATGCACAATGGATGTTTCATAGCGTTGAAAAAATTTCAAGTAAAATTCAACACTCTTCTAACTTGGCTCGAACATAAATTACAAAATACGATAGCAGATTACAGTCTATTTAATCTAACATAATAATGCTTGAATGAAATCTAGCCCAAAAACAAAGCATCAAAACAAGGGCATCAACGAGGGACTGACTTTTAGGATATGTTAAGCGCACATTTGGTAGTGCTGAAATTATAAGTTGTTGGTAAATATGTAGATAAAAAGTAGGTTGTAAGTTGTAAGTCCTATAAAATGTGTGGATAAAAAGTATATTTGACCAATTTGATCAATTGAAATTATAATTTAAGCAACCTCAAACATATACTGAATGTCTTGGTGAATCATTTTGTTTGCACGACAATTATTGATGCTAAGATATAGTGAATAAAATTAAAGTGTCATGATTAGAGTAATGATCATTGATCTAGTCCACTATACGGACGACAAAAATATTCGATCCGCTCTAAATTTGATGAATATCCACTCCGAGTAGAGCAAAAAAATTCCTGATCTACGGATTAGTAAGACGGACCGAGACAGTTTTTGGTGATCCGCTGTAGATCACAAGTCGGATCGGATCATGTGTGCCCCAATCCAATACACCCTATTTAAAAAAAAAATTGAATTTATTTATATAAAAGACGTCACACACTCCCACTCGGCCACTATCACTCCCACTCCTAAACCTAACTCAAATTCTAATTCACTTCTCGAATTTAAAACTCTCTTACCAGTTTTAGTTTAACTTTTTGAATGACAGTTGAAAAAGAAAATCCACAGATCAGCAGCGGATCACTACTTTGACTCGCTCTGCTTCGAGAAATTGCGGATCAATTCACAAATTTGGATCTCTTTGAATTATTGCGGGGCGGATATGGATCATGCCGATCCGATCCGAATTCGCCCCATTGCCATCACTAATCCACTGCAATCATATTGTGGATTCCATTTTTCACAGTGAGAGACGTAAAGGGCTGAATGAAATGGAGTTGGGAAACTGAAAGAGAAAGTGTAAAAGTCAATTGTGGACCATTAAAACAAAAAAAAAGATAAAAAACAAAAATTTGTCCAATGGGTGTGGGGGCCATTGACCCCACGGCCCCCATACCAAATCCGCCACTGCCAACGAGGTGTGTGTGTCGGTGAGGCAGGTGTGCCACTATTGGCAAACAACATATAGTAGCTATCATTATATATATCATCTATATAATATATTTTAATTGTAATGAAAGTTCTCATTTTTGCATTCACGCACTTATATCCTCAATATTTTTTCGTCGCATTATTATCCTTAAACTTTCGCACATCTTGTCCCTGATTATGTCTAAATATTCTGTTAGCAAACTTTGAAATGAAAAATAAACATTTTGTCGAATTTTTGTATTTGTTGATTTTATTTATTTATTTATAAATATGAAGGAAAATAAGTCTTTTTTGCCCTCTTAACAGATTTTTGGATGAAAATCATCATTAAAGACAAAATGTGCTAATTAATGAAAGATTGATGATAAGAATGTGATGAAAAAAATTAGAGACGTAAGTGCAACGATAAGCAAATATTGAAGATCTTCATTGAAATTAAAATGTAATAAAATAAACAAAAACAGTGTCGTGACTATAATTACTCATAAATTAAAGATTATTCGTGCAATGTTTCTTTTTATTTTTTTAAATTTATAAAGAAAGTTAGGTCAATCAGTCCTTTGTTTAAAGTTTAAACTATAACAAATGAAAGATTGAGGACCATCTTCGTCTTCAATTTTCTACTGGTGGAATGTACATGCATGATCTGGGTATAAAACAATTGAAACCAAAAAAAAAAAAAAACACTGTTTACTATAATGAATGCTATTCTAAAATTGAAAATGAAAAAAAGACTGATATAAGTAGCCAATTTTTATTAATTAAACATAGAGCTTGTTTGACATGGTTTATAAATCATTTTTAGTTTATTTCAGCCATTTTTTTTTACTTTTTAACCCACTTTTAACATGAAAAATCAACAATTTCAACTCAAATAAACCAATATTGATTTATAAACTAGTTTATAATCTCTGTCAAACAGACCTTTAATAACGAATCATCCTTTGTCGAATGAAACGGGTTATTGTCAAAGACAAACATTAACGAAATCATTAATATCTGGATTCTAACAACACGTTACACTATTTAAAAATTTAAACATTTATTTTATAATTATAACAAAAAAATAAAAAAAATTATCATGTCACAAATTTGATCATCAAATATTTTTATTTAATTGAACTATTTGTTTATTAACTACAATTATTAGAACTCCAATTGTAGCATTCATATTTTAATTCATTGTTTTATCATCATTCGATAAATGAAAAAAAAAAATTGTAAATTATTTTTTTATCATCAGTATTTTTATGTTAAATAAAAATGCCATAATTGATTGAATGTCATAAATTATATAAGTAATTTTGTTATTTATTTATTTTAATATTTATTCAAGTTTTTTACATTGCAACATTACATAAATTTACGATAAATCAACCTTTTAAGCCCTTTGAGAATTTAATTGACATGATTATATTAATACATTAAATTAAGGGTTAATTTCACTGATAGTTATTAAAGTTTCATTGAAATTACAAAATCGTCACTGAAGTAACAAAGTTTCAGCAGTGGTCACTGAAGTTTACTAAAACTTGCACCAAATGTCACTTGCTGAAATTCTCCAATTAACTTGATGACGTGTCACTCGTAAATATCCATGTCAATAATTTTGCCACGTGTCATCTAAATATGAGCCACATAGACATTTACAAGTGACACGTCATCAAGTTAATTTGAAAATTTGAGCGAGTGACATTTTGTATGATACTGTTTTATTTAGATAATGTACATTGATATATTTATACCATGCTTTTATCTTTGATACTGTTTTATTATGACAATATTTAAACTTATGATCTTGTACTACTAATTGAACATTTTAAGAACAGTATCATTATTTCAACTATTAAAATATCTTGTACTTAGTTTTATATATGATACTGTTTTGTCTATGATACTGTTTTATATAGACAATGTGCTATGATACACTTACACCATACTTTTATCTTTGATACTGTTTTATTATGATAATATTTCAACATATGATACTATTTTAATATATGATAATGTTATTAAATGCAAACAGTATCAATAGTCTTATACTACTAATGGAGTATTTTAAGAACAATATAATTACTTCAACTAGTAAAACATCTATGATACTGTTTTAATCTATGATAATGTTATTAAATAAAAACAGTATCAATAGTATTGTACTACTAATGAAACATTTTTATAATTACTTCAACCAGTAAAACAAATATATGATACTATCTTATTAAGATATTTTCATGTATGATACTAATATATTAAGGTACATTTATCCATAATACTGTTTTAGTACGTATGATACTGTTTTGACAAAAAAAAATTAAAGATTGTCATTTTAAATTAAAGAGACGGCTTCAAATGGCTAAAAAATATCGTACACAACGGCGAAGCGACTGGTCTTGATTGGCTCGTCGAGAGCATTTCGAAAACATATTATAATAAAAATTCTAAGTAAATATGCGAATTTTATGCTCATTTCTGTTATGATACTGTTTTTTTATAATACATTATCAAACAACACAAAATAATTTAATGGCCAACTTAATACAATATTAAGTTGTTATTCTATAATACATTATCAAGTTGTTTTCTATAATACAATATCAGCAGAGAATCATGGCTACAACTAATATAATGATACTATTTTATATGATATTGTTGTATTATGATATTGTTTTCTATAATACAGTATCGTCATTAAATAAATTCAAGTATGATTATTCTATAGAAATTCATCAAACAAATCATCCATACAGAAATTCAAGCTGCTATTTACAGTAACAAATCATGGTGGCAACACTCATGGATATCACTTCATTCCACTTCTATTCTTCACTACCGCTGCCTGTTACTTCTTCTTATTATTTTTAGGTGTAGTTATAAAATAGATGCTATGGAATACTGAGGAGGATCCATGGGAATTTTCTCTTTTCAAACCATTAAGGAGTCAACAGACATTAGTTACAAAACCTATCACTTTTGGTTCCAAACAACAAGTTATTTAACTAAACTTACATGTAGAAAATAGATATGGCTCTTTGCGGCTGGATGGTGGAGTGAGAAGATTAAAACCTCCAAGATTGAATGATTGGTATAGACCTATTATAGAGTTGGATTTTTTTGTGGCTCTGAGATTAGAATCTGCCAATGATGAGGCTCATCAAAATGCTAGCAAACTAAAGGAGATCCCTGTTAGTTTCCAGTCGCCTGATGAATATTTAGAAATTTTTCGACCATTGGTTGCTGTTGTTTCCAGCAGCAATTGTTATATTTCCATATATATATATATCCGTAGAAAAAGCACTCGTCGGAGGTCGAGGCGATTTGTGGAGGTAGAAGAAGGCCCCGATTTTGAATCACAATGGTGATTTTAGAATTAATTTAAAATATTAATGAAAGTATACTTAATCACAATTTTAAAAATTATTTCGACCTAATTTAAAATAAGTCATGAACAAGTAACTTATAGACAATTTTCCATAACTATTTTCATAAAAGTTAGGGATGCCAAATTCCCCAAACCATGTGACTTTTGTGTCAACATACATGGGCCCAAACATTATAAAGGTCCACAACTCGGACATATAATTCAAATTTATAGCCGTTTTAGGTTTTAACATTAATTATTACATAGTAAACCCCTTTTCCTCGTTTCTTAAAAATATACCCTCAACCAATTCAAAATCTCATAGCGCGATGCTCCCTAATTTCAAATTCCAGATCTCATCTCAGTCGTCTATCTTGAACCCCACACTACTTTTTACTCACAATTTTGAAACTGTTAACACTCACATTCACTCAGAGAGAGAGAGAGAGAGAGAGACCCTTCTTCTTCAGTATCGAAGAATCCCAGGTGAAATCAGAAAAATGGAAAGAAACTTATACATAGAATGTTTTTTATTCAAGTTATAGCTGAAACCGAACAAGGAACAGTTGAATACGAGCTCTTTCATTCTACACAAGTGAGAAAAAATTTCGGGATTTCGTGGTTTTGGAGCTCTTTTCTTCGTTTCCTCTTACAGGTTGGCATCAAGAATTAATTTTCCTTTATACCTCCAAGAAAGTAAGAATTATTGAAATATCCCATTCTTGTTTATTATTTCTGTTTTGATTTTTTTTGGGGGTTCGCAGAATGTTGAGGGATTTCAAATTTTTGCGCCGAAATCCCGGCAAGAATCCCAACACAGAGGAAATAGAGAATGTCCCTGTAAATCCCAGGGACTCTTTGGGTCCTCAGATTATCAAAGATTCTCAGCGGCCTCCTCTATATGCAATTCAAGAACCAATCCAGATTTCTAAAGGTGGTATAGATAAAAAATTGAGTGGTGTTAAGGTCAATAAAATTGAAAGAACCCCCAATAAGCCGAAGACTAGGAATTCAGATTCAACAATGCCGCTTTCCACTCCAGAAAAACAAGGGCCAGTGTCCAAAAATTACTTTGGGTGGGCCCAGAAGAGTGATTATTCGAGTTCTAGTGCCGTCGAGTCGCGGGAGGAAGGAAGGGCGGTGGAGAATATGAATACTCCGCGGTCTACTAGGATGGTGGGAAGGGCTACTTCAAGTTATTCGGAGTGTAATTCGACTCAAAGCACGCCCACTAAGAGCATCAGCAAGCCTCCAAATCCCGGGTTCTGTTTAGCCAGTGGTTCTCGGCCTCCTGCCATTGGGGCTGCTCGAACGGCCAACTTTGCCGCACTGTCTAAAGGGATTCCAAGTTCTTGTAACTCTGCCACTGTTGTTAATACGGTCGACGTCCCCCATTTTGAACTCAAGGAAGATCCATCTTTTTGGATGGAACACAATGTACAAGTAAGCTTTTTTTCTTCTGCAAATTGCATTCTGCTTCTAAAATTCCTGTCAATCTATCTAGGAAGATTTAGAATTGCATTGTTCTATATGTCAAGTTCTCTATACTTATTATGTTATTTTAATAAATCTTTTATAGGTTTTGATACGAGTGCGTCCTCTCAATAACATGGAGAAAAGTACTTATGGTTACAGTAGGTGCTTGAAGCAGGAGAGTGCACAATGCATCACCTGGATAGGGCAACCCGAGACCCCATTTATGTTTGATCATGTAGCATGTGAAACTATAGACCAGGTCCAAATAAACACACTCTTTGATTCGGAAAATATATTGCGATAAAAGGATTATTTACGATTCTATATTTCGTGGTGGATTTGCAGGAGACACTTTTTAGAATGGTTGGCTTGCCCATGGTGGAGAATTGCTTGTCTGGGTACAATAGCTGTATGTTTGCATATGGACAGGTAATACATCGGACTTGTTTGCATAATTATTTTATGCAATGACTTCAGTTTAAAAGTTGTTGGTGATGCAAAACTTCTGACAACATACCACAATAGGGTTCAAACATTTGGTTTTGCAGATTGTTTTGTTCATGTGTAAAGAATGGGCTTCTTGTTTTTATTTGTAGGCGTAATTTTAATTTGATGAATCAAGGATGATATTGGACCTATGACCTGAGAGGCAAACTTATTTTCTTTCCTTCTTTTTCCTCAAGTGCTTGTTTGGTGGAGTTTAAAAGTAGTTTTTAAGGAGATTTTTAAAGAAGGTGGTGAAATGTGTGGTTGAAAAATTGATAAAAGTTATGGGTCCCATGAAATATGTGGTTGAAAATGAGTTTGGGAAAAAAAATTGTTTAAAAAAAAAACTTGACCAAACATGCTCTAAATTTGTTGATCTAGTTTCAAAGATCTCTAAATTTTCCAGCTTCCAGTTTTAGTATAATCTGCATGTTAACAGTCTCAATTAGTTCTGTAATCTTCAATATAGATAATTCGAGCAATGGCTGGAGTAACTTCAACTTAATATTATAATTCTTGTGTCTGAAATTCCTAATTATTTTGACTTCAAGTAGGAATCCTCTTTAATTTTCTTGCTTCTGTTTACTAGCTTAAGTGATAGTCTTGTTTTTTTCTTTCTCAAATATCTTCACAGAATGATAGGTACTATTGTTCAAGCAATGTTATGGACCTGGCTTTCTTGAGTTTACGCATCAATTACAGTTTCTTTCTTCCTACCGATATCATCTATTAAAATGGATTAATAATGCAGACTGGTAGCGGGAAGACTTACACAATGCTTGGAGGGATTGAAGAACTAGAAGTGAATCCTAGTCCAAATCGTGGAATGACCCCACGCATATTTGAATTCTTGTTTGCAAGAATTAGAGCGGTAAGTTCAACTCTCTTTGCCTGCTTTGCTAAGTCACCTTCTAATATGAGATTTTCATTGCAATAAGACACTTCCTTCACGTGCTTTACTTTTCAGGAGGAGGAAATCCGAAGAGATGAACGACTAAAATACAATTGCAAATGCTCCTTCCTGGAGATTTATAATGAACAAATAACTGATCTTCTTGATCCTTCATCCACAAATTTGATGGTACTTTAACCTTTCTGATAGGATATTATGGTGATTCAATTGTTGAATGATTTTATTATTGTTTCCTCATATTTATCATTTCTATTTATAGCTACGCGAGGACATCAAACAGGGCGTGTATGTTGAAAATCTATCAGAATTTGAGGTCCAAACTGTAGGCGACATTCTTCAGCTTCTGAGTCAGGTGACTGTTTTCATTGTTTTCTGTCTTTTGGTTTACTCTGATTGTCACAATCTTCACAGATGCATGTGTGCATGCACAATGTATGTCTCCATGCGTTAAAATTTGGTTTTGCTTCAGGGTTCTGCAAATAGGAAAGTTGCCGCGACAAATATGAACAGAGAAAGCAGCCGCTCCCATAGTGTTTTCACATGTGTGATTGAGAGTAGATGGGAAAAGGATTCAACCACTAACTTTCGTTTTGCTCGGCTGAACCTTGTTGACCTTGCGGGTTCCGAAAGGTTTACTTCATATTCAAGTTAATTTCTGAAATAGATGGGAAATCTCATGCTATCACATCATTTACACATTGCTAATATCCCTAACAGGCAAAAGACTTCTGGTGCTGAGGGTGAGCGTCTAAAGGAAGCTGCAAATATCAATAAATCACTGTCAACGCTAGGGTATTACTGTAATTTCACATCATTGGCAAGCTTTCTATTTTCCTTCTATCCGGTGACCTTGCAAGTGAACATTGGCCTTACTTTTGCAGTCATGTAATAATGGTCCTAGTGGATGTAGCACATGGGAGACAAAGGCACATTCCATATAGAGATTCAAGGCTGACTTTTCTTCTTCAGGTGCATTGTTTTTCATTGTCTTTTATACTTTTCCAATACCTATATAAATCATATCGTTGTGTTCAAAATATGAAATACAGGATTCTCTTGGTGGAAATTCGAAAACAATGATGATAGCCAATGTCAGCCCATCTATTTGGTACATTAATATGATTTTACCCGTAGAGAGACTTCTTTTATTTTTATTTTTGCAAATGATTAGCTTTATTTTTTGACTAATGAAAATGCTAAATTTAATTTCCTCAGCTGTGCATCGGAAACACTGAACACTCTAAAGTTTGCTCAACGAGCAAAACTTATTCAGAATAATGTGAGCTTGTTTATGCTGGATGATACAACGGTCTTTTTAATTGATGACAAAGTGTATATATTAACCTGCTTTTTTCTCTTTTTTATGACAAAGGCTGTCATCAATGAAGATTCATCAAGAGATGTCGTAGCACTGCAACATCAAATACGATTGCTTAAGGTGGTATCTAGTTTCATATGGCTCTCACATTGTACAAATTGATTACAAAACTAATTTACAATCGAAACTCATGATTTGTTTTTGTAATAGGAAGAGCTTTCTGCTCTCAAACATGAAAAGGTTTCTCGGTCATTATCATTTGGTCCAACAATAGACAGAGATGCAAGTAACAAATATGAAGATGGCTGTAGTGAAAGGACACCTGAACCGGATCACGAGGGTAATTTACTTGGAAAAGCATCTAAAGGTGTTCTCAGAATGTCATGTAAACAGGTATAGCAAGTGTTAATATGCTTCTTTTTATTTCTTCTTCAACCAGCTGGTTCCATCGCTGGATATTTGTTGCTCATGGTTGAAAGCAAATGACAGCAGTTCGAGTCAATTGATAACTAAAATGTGCACCTTTAATTTAGCCTGCAATCTGGAAATATCTGAGCATACTCAGTTTGATAACTTGGTCAACTATTCAAAGTTCAATTAATTAAATGTGTTGAGGCAAAAGAGAGAGAATCTAAATGGACAAATTTTAAGTTGAGCTATGCCTCTGATGTCCTTTTTATCTCATTATTCCAATGTGTTTTCTTCAAAAGAAAAGGTTTTGACATGTTGCCATCTGGTTTTTGTTTCTCCTTTTTGCCGATGATTTCACAGTTAAAATCATTGGAAGCTACACTTGCTGGTGCACTAAGGAGGGAACAAATGGCAGAGACTTCTATTAAACGGCTTGAAGCTGAAATCGAGCACTTGAACCGTCTGGTAACTCTCTCTTCTCTTTTATGGTGCGGCAGGCATTGCTGGAAATAAATGAAGAATTTATTTTGAGTTTAGCTCTTTAGAAAGCTACATTCAGGAAGACATTGCATTTCAGGTTAGTCAAAGAGAAGAGGACACCAGGTGCACAAAAATGATGTTGAAATTTAGAGAAGACAAAATTCAAAGAATGGAGTCTCTTCTTGGTGGCTTGACATCAGCAGATGCTTATTTGCTGGAAGAGAACAGGGAATTTTCAGAAGAAATTCAGCTGCTGCGTGCAAGAGTTGATAGAAATCCAGAAGTAACGCGCTTTGCCCTCGAAAATATTAGGCTTTTAGAGCAAGTTAGACGGTAGGTTTTTGAAAAAATGCGATCTGATGCAGCTTAACGTTATTCACAAGTTTTTGATTTTATTTCAAATATTATTCATTGAACTTGTAGATTTCAAGACTTCTATGAAGAAGGGGAGAGAGATATGTTGTTGGCTGAAGTATCTGAACTGCGGAATCAGGTATCTTATCTATCCAATAGTCCATATCTTTTTTGTGCTTCTCAAATTAGTTTATGCCTTAGACCCAGAATTTCTCCCTTTGGCAGCTGATTCTCTTCCTTGATGGAAATTCGAAGCAGCAAAGCCATCAAGACACAAATTTAGCATCTCATGTAAATTCTTTAAAGAGATCTGTTTACTGTTCGTTATAGCTACTCTGGGAAAGAAGATTCAGGTCCACTGATTTTGCAGAAGCCTTACATCTCTTTGTTTCCATTGATACAGGGTGTTGTTCATACCAATGAGGAAAAAGATTCGCTCCATGAGGAGGTTGGTTGTCATATTCCTGAAAATATGTATGCTGTAAGATTTATATTCCTGACCTTGACTTCTAATATGTAATTTTCTTTTACAGTTGAAGAGGACTATGTGTGAATTAGAGGAAACCCGGAGTAAGCTAAACTTTACTTTAGAAAACAATGCAAAGCTCAGAGGGTAAAAGTCTAATTCATTTACACATTTTTGGGTTTTCTTTGAACTGTAAGATCTCCTTCGTCCATTTCTGGTTGTAACTTTTGTTTGTGCTATTGTTCAGGGATATTGATGAGTTAAATGCATCATTGAATGCCATCGGATCTGCAACTCATGAGCACGACTCCAGTCCTGAATTCATAAGGGTACTACGATTCATACTTCCTTGCATGATTTTATTATCAAAGTATTCAAGTTTTGAGACACCCAACTTTCTACAGCATTTTCCATGACTGATATAACAAGGGAAGCTCTATTTGCTTTCATAAAAGGACAGGGTAGTATCTTTTGTGATGATTATACCTAATGATGCAATCCATGGTTAGATTTGTTTTTTTTTTTTTTGGCTTACTAGAAGGTTTGTGCAAATATATCTAGCAACTTAAATTCTCTGGTCGTCTTTAATTTCTGTTTAAACTATTTTCCAGCTCTTCAAATTGATGATGACCACTTCTTTCAGGAATCAATGATGGAAGTTCCAACTTTCAACGGTCAGATAAAATTGGCCAAGGAGCAAGAGAAGGGCCAAACTCGGTACGGAAATCTTATGACGCATAAAGAAGATATCATGGATTTACAACTGGAGTTGGACATTATGAAAATTATTCTTAAAGAAGAGAAGTCAAACTCTTCTGAAGCAGTGGAAATGGCACAATCTTTGAACAGAGAACTTCAGTCATCAAGGGAAATGATTCTGTCTATTACTCAAAAATGTGAAAATGTCCAAGAAGAACTTCAGAAAGCAAAATTTGTTATTGAAGCTCTTGAGTCTCAGCAAATTCTAACGATTAATGAGATAGAGGAGCTCCGAAACTCTAATAGCAACTATGCTGAACTATTGCATAAACAGAAGCTTGAAATCTCTTCTTTGAAGGAGCAAATTCACGCTCAAGAGTTTAGAGATCTCTCATCCATTAAGCATTCTGAAAGCAATGATTCTCCTATAGAAGTAAAGTTGAAGAAGATGCACGATTCTCTTGAAAAGGCCAAGAGATTGAATCAGTGGTATCAAAGTGATCATTCATTTCAAGCATCTAAAGAAGAAGAAATGGATGAAGTCCGCAAGCAGGTCGAGGCAGAAACTGCCGAGGTGATTATTTGCTTGCAAGAAGAACTTGCTGTTCTTCAACAGGTAGTCCAAGATAGTAGCATGAAAGAGATGGATACCAGGGAGAGGTTGGTACTTTTACAAGCTGAGATGAAAAATCTGGAGGAGAATTTATGTACGAGGACTCAAGAGAACACAAAATTAGCTCAAATGCTAGAAGACAAAGAAAATCAGTTAAGGAACTTGTCAGAAGAATGGGAACGATTGACCAATGAGATTGAAGGCATTCTTACTGGTGGGCATGAGGCTCTCAAAGAAGTCTCTGATCAGCTTGATGATATTTCCAGTTCATTCCCCCTGAAAAGAAATTTGATCTCCGAACAACTTGGGAGGATGAAAACTTATTTTCTTGAAAAAGAAGTATTGATTGAAGAGCTCAATCAATGCTTAAAGGATGCGATGAATAATAGAAATGATATGGAATGCATGTTGAGGTCATTGAGAGGGGCGGCATTGGTAATGACCGAAACGCACCAGCAAGAGTGCAGTGAAAAGGACAGAGAGATTCTTTTTTTAATGTCCGAGTTAAACGCCAAGACATCTGTTATTGAAGAACTGGAGAGCATAATTAAACACGGAGAGGATCAACTTAAAAATGCATCATGCTGTGCAACAGCCGCTTTTGTGATTGTGAACAGGTTGTTTGAGTTAAATTCTAACCACGTGAATGTTTTAAATAATAATGAGGTGCAGCTTAGACAAGTCACAGAAATGATTATTCAGAAAGATGCCATTCTCCATAATCAGTCATCAAGAATTGACGAGGCAGAGAAGCGGTATCAGATTCTCAAAATGGAACTGCAATCATTAGAAGAATGCTGTGCTAGACTAAAACTGCAGCTATCCGAGGAGCAGATGCATGCTAAGGCTCTTTGGAGGAACCTTGAAGAAACTGAAGAAAATAATATCTTGGAAGCCAGGGAAAAACTTGTGGAGCTAAAATCTGGAGTTTCAACACTGAAATTATGCATGAATGGGTATCTGGAACAGATTGGAGGTCCTGGTGAAGATCACGCTCTAGAAAGTTCGTTTTGTTTTCCTCCCGAGGACAAATGTCAAACGTGGGTAAGCTAATGTTTCTCTTTCTCAAACTGTACCCTGGATATTCCGGGCAACTTTTTTTTTTTATAATTATTGGACAATTTGGTCTAATACATTATTGGGTTTTATAAATTATTATTTTGGTCTTATTGCAGACTGGCAAAGGAACAGAACAGGACATCAACCATGTAGAATCCTGTGTTCTTGAGGCTGTGAGAACCGAGTCTTCAAAATGTTCTTTCACTGCAAACAACCATATGGATGAGTGCATAATTGATGGCAATAGTTCGGCATGTGAATGGACTCTGAAGGGTGCGAATGGTAGAGATACTAGCACTATTCTTCTAAAGAAAGAAATAGAATCTGCCCTTCAAAGCATTCAAGGACTGCAAGTGCAGATGGCCAGATTACATGATGAGAAAGAAGACGTCTGGATGTCTGAAAAACGTTACCAGAAGAGCATTGAGGTATTGATGAATCAAGTAGTTGTGCTACAAAATTCTATAGATAATTTTGAAGCGGAATTTGAGCTAAAGATTACTGATTTGGATGACAAACTAATGGGAGTAGAAGAAATCGTACAAGAATCATGCACTTCCTGGTTCCAGCTTAAACAGGTAGACCATTTATATTTTTAACATTTAATTTTGGGAAATTAATCTATGTACTGGGCCAAAATGATTGGTCTTCATACCTGAACTTCAGTTTTCATTTTCTACATCATACTTTCTTTCGATATTGCATTCCTATTTCCTGGCATTCAATCAGAAGTGTCTTAACAATAACTACAATTACAACAAAGGAAAGATACAAATTGAACTTCAAAATGCAATTATACACATACAATTCGTTTGCCATCAGGACTACAATCATGTGTTGTAATACTACCAACTGTCCATTTTCTGCAGTTACTTGAGACTGAACTTGGTGATGCCAAGGCAGTTGCTGCCCAGAAATCCATTGAAGCTTCCTGTGTTCTTGAGAAATTTGAAGAGGTTCAAGACACCATGAAAGAAGCAGATATAATGATAAATGAGCTGATGATAGCTAATGAAGTATTGAAGCTTAACATTCATGAATTGAAGGAAAAGGAGAACACCTTGATCAATGAAAGAGATATCCTTACAAAAGAAGTTCAGAACTTGCAGTCTTCCAATAATCTGAAAGTTCTGCAATATGAGAAACTTGAGAAACAGTATGAATTAGATACTGTGGATATGAAGAGCCTGGTATTGGAGCTAGAAGATATAGTTTCACAGGTCCAAACTACTTCCATTGAAGACTGCAAGGCTATAGCATCCGATTTCCTAGGCATGAAGTCCCAACTCTGCGAATCAACGAGATTGATCAGGTCCTCTCTTGAGGATGTATGGTCTGAGATTATCGTTAAGGATTTTGCCATGTCTGTTCTGCATCTTTGTCACATGGGAATTCTCTTAGAAACAGTGACTGGACTCAATGCAGAAAATGGTCTTCTTCACCGTGGTCTATGCGAATCGAACTCCACAATTTCTGATCTCCGGGAGCATAATTTTAGATCACAGAGAGAGCTTGAAATGTGTAGAATACTCAAGGGGAAGTTGTTGGCAGATATTAAGAAAGGTTTTGATAGCATATCAAGCAAAGTAGACGAATCTGGGGAGCTCACCCTAAAGCTTGGCTCTTTTGAGAAGAAGATACAGGATCTACAGTTACAAGAGGAGTTAATGTTGCAAAGGTCTAATCATATGGGATCTGAACTTTCTGTCCTAATGAAGGAGCTCGATCTCAGTAACTCAAATGTATTAGCGTCTATTCTGGATCAAGAAAGACTACTAAAGGATAAAGACAAACTTCTTGAATATCAGGAAGAGAATTTCATGATGGAATTGTCTGCAAAGGATTTTGAATTTTTAATCATGTCATCTGAGTTAAAGCAGCTGGCACTCCTAAAAGCTGACGCCGAGAGCGCAGAAATCAGTTCCTGTGAAGTCCTTGAAAACTTCAAGAAAGATATAATTTTCCAGAGCATAGATGCTGCTTCCAATGATTTGATATTGAAGGAGAAGGAAATTGAGCATGCTCTCCTTAATAAAGAAGTTAAAGAAATAACAAGGAAGCAGCAGGAATTGTTGTCAGAGCTTGACGAAAGGTTTTCAACAATTGCCCGGATGGACACTCTAAACAAAGCTCTTAAGCAAGATATTCAGTCATTAAAAGATATTGCTCATTCAAATACTAGCTTGAAAGGTGCTTTTGAAGAATTGATGGAAGCAAATAGAACCCTCTTGTCCCAGCTTCAAAATCTTGAATCAGAGCAAGCAAATTTATTAAAAGACATTGAGATGAAGGAAGCAGCTCTCGAAACTTCTTCAAGTCATATCTCTGAGCTTGATCAACAAAAACGGACATTGCAGAATGACATCAGTTTACTGGAAATAGAATTGTGCAGGCTTCAGAATGAGGCAGAAATGAAAGATGAAGAACTAAGAAAAATGAACTGCCTTGAGAAGGAGAATGAGGCCCTGCAGGATGAGTTAACAAAGGCGAAGGCCGAATACTGCGTACTTTTCCAGGATTTGGAGGATAAAAAAGCCGAGTTTGAGTCATCTCTAAAAGGTACTAATGATCTTGATGTAGAAAATCATAGATTGAGAGAGAATATTTTGTCGTTGGAGAATCACATTGCCAAGTTAAATGAAGATCTAAACCTTACAAGGAAAGAATTGCAAAACCTCCAAAATTCTCAATCTGTAGTCAAGGATGAGTTATCTTCAAAAATTCAGGGTTTAAACGAAGATAATTCTTTCTTGAGAAATAAACTTGGAGCTCGTGAGAATAATGAGTATGAATGCCTCGATGCTTTGAGCTCGAACATTGTGAAGAATGTTGATTTGATGAAAACCTTAGATACTGTTGGTGACAAGATACTCAATTCAATTATTGAGAAAATTTTGGTGCTGGAGGATATGTTCCAAAAGATAGTTAAGGAAGTGGAGAGGGCTTCCAATTTTTTTGAAGAGTTTGAATACTTGGAGAATTTTGTGACAGAGCTGATATCTACAACTTCCTCTCTTGAAATTGAGTTGTCCAGGAAGGATGATATTCTCAAAGGGCTGTTGTTTGATTTGAGCTTGCTTCAGGAGTCTGCATCTAATAGTAAGGATCAAAAGGATGAGGTTGCAGAACTTATGGCCTCTCTAAATGCCTTAGAAAAAGATTTTGAACTAAAATCGGGTGAACTGGACCAAGCTGTTGCCGAAGGTCAAAAACTTGAAACTCAACTGCAAGAGAAGGTAGCAATAATATCTGCTCTTGAAATGGATATTGTGAAAGAGCATGAAACTATAAATTCACTATCCTGCAAAAACGAAGAGTTGATGGCCAATGTTAAAGATGCCTTAGAAGCAAAAAAGTCAATGGAGAAGGAATTAATAGAGACAAGTAACACAAACGAGAACTTGAGAATGGAAGTTGCTGAAATGGAGCTTGCTCTTGCTGAAATGAACAAGGCATCTGAATTATTAAAGAGCAATTTGGATACTGTCACCAGTCAGAGGGATGATCTTCATGGCAAAGTCCTTACTTTGACTGATGAGCTCGAGATGGCAGGAGCAGTTGCTGATGAAAACAGAGCAATCGCTGAAGAAGCGCAAGAGGTAATGTTGTCTTGGCAGGAAACTTCTTTAGTGAATTATGTACTGAATTAACTGAAAGGTCCCTTTAATATGCATGTTTGGTTATGACAGATTGCGGAAACTAGAAAAATCCACGCTGAGGAGAAGGACGAGGAAGTGAAACTATTAGAGCGGTCCATTGAGGAGCTGGAATGTACTGTGAATGTACTTGAACAAAAGGTACCCCTCTTCCTAGACCCATACGGGGATCTATCGTCCTTTCGTTGACCAGATTTTCGCTTTCTAAGGTTGGCATTGTCAAAGGAGAAGCCGAACGCCAACGATTGGAGAGAGAGGAACTGGAACTGGAACTTCATGCTGTTAAACAACAAATGCAAAATGTCAAAAGCAATGATTCTGATATGAAAAGGTTTCAATTAATTATTCCATTGGAGTAGGTATATAGTAGATAACTGCTTACAAATGTCTTAGTACTTTAAGTCTTTGAATTCAGACAACTGGATGAAATGGAGAAGAACCTTCAAGAAGCTCTTCAGCGAGTACAAATTCTTGAAAGAGAAATAGCTGCCAGAGATGGAGAGGTAAAGTTGTTTCTCATTGGATGGATTGTCCATATAACTTCTTGTGACAATGTCTGTTGGTTGTTTTGAGTTAAATGCTCTTTTAAGCCCTTAACATTATTATTTGTTTTGTTTTCTTTCTTCTACAGATAGCCCAGTGTAAAGCTCATATCTCCGAGCTAAATTTGCATGCAGAGGCACAGGCTTGCGAATACAAGCAAAAGGTAGGACTTAGAGCATGTTTGGCTTAGCTTAAAAAGTTTACTTATAAGTAATTAAGTATGTTTGAAAGAAAAAATTATTAGTCAAAGTTGGAATTTAGTTCCTTATTTAGACATTAAAGTAAATAGTTACTTTCAAAATGAATACTTTTTTACATAGGCACCACACAATTACGTTTTAGAACATAAAGGGATCAACCTCCAAATTCCAATGACTAAACAACATTAACTGCCAAATTTATAACAGTTCAAATCGTTGGAAGCCATGTTAGAACAAGTCAAATTTGAAGTCCCTGCTACTCATGGAACTTCATCATCCAACAAACTGGAAAAAAATTCTTCAAAGTCTAGGGGAGGAGGTTCCCCTTTCAAATGTATTGGGTTGGGCTTAGTTCAACAAATAAAGTCCGACAGGGATGAGGAGCTTAGTGCAGGAAGACAACGTGTCGAAGAACTTGAGGCCCTAGCTGCAAGCAGACAAAAAGAGGTAGCTTTCACGAATGAATACTGGTACCACTAAAGTAAACATTCTATCCACCTTGGCTCACATTCTCTTGCAGATATTCACGCTGAAGGCTAGATTAGCTGCCACTGAAAGCATGACCCATGATGTGATTCGGGATTTACTAGGTGTAAAGCTGAACATGAACAGTTACGCTGTAAGTTTGCAATCTGACCCATGTTTTAGTCTTGTTGTTTAAAGTTGAAAGTGTGTTCTGAGATTATCCTTGAAAAATCAATTGCTGAATGAATTCAGGTGTGAGTGTGCGTGACATTCTCATTTTCTTTGTCATTGCTAGACTTTAATGGATAATCAGCAAATTCACACATTAATTGAGGAGTCTCGACATCATGATGTTGATGCTCAAGTTAAGGTACAACTTGTTTCCCCTGAAGTTAGGTGCAATTTGCTTCAATAACTGTGATTCTGAGTTGGGTTTTACATATGATATGGACTATTTCATGCTTGCAGGAACAGGAAGTAGTTAAACTGAAACAGCAAATAAACGAATTTATTAAAGAGAGGAACGGGTAATCAACTGCGTAATTAAATTGGATATTAGTTACTAAACTTTTTAATCCCCTGACATGCCCAAATTGCACTGAAATGTTATCTTAGATGGCTGGAGGAGATTGAGAGAAAACAGTCTGAAATGGTGGCTGCACAAGTTACCCTGGAAAAATTGAGCCAGAAAGATCAGTTGCTTACAACTGAAAACGAGATGTTAAAGGTAGAGGCTTTCAAAGATCTTAGTGTATTTTTCCCCAACATGATTCCGGAAAGAACTCTTTTTTTCACTATTTGATTTTGATGGTCAACTTCTAATTCTCTCAGGTAGACAACATCAATCACAAGAAGAGGGTGATGGAACTTGAAGCTGAAGTCAAGAAATTGTCAGGCCATCAAAATCTCCAACAACGCATCCATCACCATACTAAAATCAAGGCAAGTCACTTAATTCGCCCCCACCAATCCAATTAGGAGTGCAAAAGCAATTCAAATGAAATGCTTCCCAAGATAAAAAGAAGGCCAGAGTTGTTATTAATGGACTGCGTTTTGCACTTAAGAAGTCAATTCCAAGAATGAATGAATAAAGTTTCTTGATGCAAAACACCGTTTGTTTTCTTGTAATTGGAAAGATCTCTTTTAACATTTCTGCATTCAGATTGTTGACTGGAATCTCTTATAATGTTACAGGAAGAGAACAACTTATTGAAGTGTAAAAACGAAGACCTTAGCATCAAACTACGAAGAACTGAGGCTATTCTTTCACGTGTCAAGGAAGAGCTAGCACGCTTCCGTGCATCAAATGGGCTAAACCCTGATATTAATTTTGATGAGGAGCAACGGCTGGACAACAAATTGAAGGTTTGTGCGTAACATGAAGTGAATATTTGCAAAAATAAAAAATAAAAAAAAGGAGGAACTTTTGCTCGCGTGAGAGAGATGCAGATTTGACAACTCTAACGGCTAGATTTATCTGAAACAGGAAACTGAAGAAGAGAGGCTGCAATTAGCACAGAAGTTAATTGGCTTGTGTACTAGCATACTAAAGGTCAGAGAACTTTGTCCCTTTTAGATCTTTCAGTATAATTTTGTCCATTAAAGCAAAATTATGTTCTGATTATTCTTTCAAATAAAATATGTGGCTCTTTTGAGCACGGTTTTTCTTGGCATAGTGTATCTTGTCTTTACCACGAATTAATTTTTCTTAGTTAACTATAATTGTGGTTTTGCCAATATTCCCTTCATTTTTGGAACTCATTCATTAAATCAAAGCAACTGTTGGCCTTAGATATTTTGGGAACCACTGCCTTCTGTGTGTAACATTAGTCGCCCCTCTAGCATGTAGTTCGTGTAATGTCCATCTATGTTGCCTACCACATTATAATTGAATACTACTTGTCAGAAAACAAGAAATAAAACAGCCGTTGGGTTTAGCTCATCTCATTTTTCGAATGGCAAAAACAGGCTGCCGGACTAAGGAGACCAACATCTGAGATAAGTCTCTCTGTAGCTGAGGAAGCACTTGAGCAGCTGAAGAATCGGGTTATTTCTCTAGAGATGGAGCTGCAAGATGTTAAACTGAAGGTAAATAAATATATTGGCTACCTTTTTAATTTACTTTACTAGGTAAAAAAATTTCATCTTTTCTTTATTTCTTTTTTTTTTTTTTTTTTTTTGATCAGGTCTTTTCTTTATTTCTTGATTATGTACTTGGTAGTGCATGTTTTGTTATGCTTAAAAATTTTACTAGTAGCTTTACTTACCAATTATAATGACCATAAACTATAAAGAAGGGCTATTTTTGTTTTTCAGAATAGAGTATCTGATGAAAGAAGTAGATTGTCTGAGTTCAGATCACAAACCTCGCCAGTGAACTCCCGGAATAGAGTATCTCAAACTCCGTTTCTTTCTTCTTTGGATCGATAAAGGCTAATAATCAAGTGGATTGTCCGGGTTAGCTTTTTGCTAGCTACTTATGTGAAGGCGGGTTGATTCGTTACGTATTTTGTGCATACACTTCCATATATCAAAAGATGGAGAACAAATGAACAATACATGTTGTAAATACATTGTAAATGTTGAGAACTATTAGCTGAAATACGTGAAATTATATTATTTTTCTTTTTTTTTTTTTGTGTACGAAATATAATAAGAAATACCTTATTTTTTAGCTAATTTTTACTTATTTTTATGAGTTTTGGCTTATAATTCAACGGCTTATTTGCACAAATGGTCTCCAACTTTTACACTTACTGCAGGTTGAAGACTTATCTTTTTATTTTTGGCAGTTTAGTCTCTATTTCAAATGTTTTTGGCGGCAATGGTCACTTGTATCAATTTCCGTCCAAATGTCTGTAAAATTTGACTGCGGAAAATTTTTTATTTAAAAAGTAAAGGAAAATTTGCAGCAAAAGTCCCTAATCTTTCAAAAAGTGTTGAAAAGTCTCATAACCTTCTAATCTTAACACATATGATCCCAAACCTTTTTGACAATTTTACCCCCAACTTAAATAAATTAAAAATAACTCATAAATCTTTTGAAAAATATAAATAAGTCCTAAATCTATTTTTTTTTTTTACAGATTTACACTTACAATAATAAAAAGTGTGTCATCAAGTCCCAAAATATTTAATTTTGTTCACCAAAATGACATTTAAATTGTATTTGAATAAAATCAGATTTTTTAGTAAAAGTTGTTGAAATGTGTGGTTAAAATTAATTGTTGACTTTGACCTTAGCTTTTTATCAAAATCAAAATTGAAAACAATTGGGCTCTTAGAGTTTCTACAGATTTTGTCCAGTGGTCCATTAATTAACAAAAAAATGGCTCCCATGATCAAAATTTGATCAATTTAAAATTTTAATTTATTTGTCATACCAATTAAAAAAAAGGTGGTGGTAGGCTGGAAATTGTGAAGAACTTTTTTTTTTTTTTTAATTATCATTTAGTAATTGGTAGAGATGGCAAATGGGCCAGATGGACTGGCCCAACCTGAAATTAGACGGGCCACATAAAAGATTGGACTGAACTAGCCCTGACCCAATTTTTCATGTATTGGTATTTGTTGGGTCAACCCAACCCGATTTTGGGCCAATGGGCCAGCCCAACTTACCTTTTAAACTTATTTTTTCAAACTAATTACTTATAATTTAAAAAAAAAATAATAATAAAATCCACTATCTTCCACCCCACTTGAGATTCCGACAAGGGGGAGAAATCCCCTCCCCTCTGGTCGCGAGACCAGGGAAAAATCTCCCTGATTTCGCCGCGAATAGGGGAGATTTCTTCCCTCCTCCTCGTCGCAACAAATAGGAGGCATTCCATCCAAAGAATCCGTCAAGTGGTCATGACCGCATAGATAATTGGGCTGAATGGTTTAAACTTCCCCCCACAACCATATGAAGCTTAAGATGTACATAAATAATCGGTTAGCTGAAGTGCTTGTGATGGCACCAACACTTGGAAGAACTGAACATTTTACAGAGTCAAGTCAATCAACATTATTCACATCCGTGCATTTCCCTCAAATCAACACAATATAATGAGCGTTTCCCTATTATCAGAAACATTCGTAGCACTAATTCACCTAGATTCTGCAGTGAAAATTTTGGAGTTCCTGATGAATGATTTGCGCCACCAGATTTGGAGATTTTCCTGGCGAATGAGGGTGCACTGGTAACGGCCAGTGATATCGCGGCGGGGACTCCGGAGGTTTTCCGGGGTGGGGGGTGGGCTGGGGTGGGGGTGGTGAAGAATTTTTTAAAATTATTATTTAGTAATTAAAAAATAAATTAAAATTTTAAATTGGTCAAATTTTGATTATGGGTATAATTTTTTTGTTAATTAATGGACCACTGAATAAAATCTGTAGAGACTCTAAGAGTCTGTTTGTTTTCGATTTTGATTTTGCTAAAAAGCTAAAGTCAAAGTCAACAATTACTTATAATCATACATTTTATGGTCCCACAATTTTTCAACCACACATTTCAACAACTTTTACTAAAAAATCTGATTTTAATCAAACACATTTTAAATGTCATTTTGGTGAACAAATTAAAAGTTTTGGAACTTGATGACACTTTTTATTATTTTAAGTGTAAATCTGTAAAAAAATAAAAAGATTTTGGACTTATTTGTATTTTTCAAAAGGTTTATAAGTTATTTTTAATTTATTTAAGTTGGGGGTAAAATTGTCAAAAAGGTTTATGGTCATATGTGTTAGGATTAGAAGGTTATGAGATTTTTCAACAATTTCTGAAAGATTATGGACTTTTGCTGCAAATTTTCCTTTACTTTTTAAATAAAAAATTTTCCACCGTCAAATTTCACATACATTTGGACGGAAATTGATGAAAATGACCATTGCCACCGAAAACATTTGAAATAGGGTTAAACTGTCAAAAATGAAAAGATAAGTCTTCAACCTACAGTAAGTGTAAAAATCAAGGACCATTTGTGCAAATAAGCCATAATAAACTAATATATCTGCTCATTATTAATCCAATTATCCAAAATTGAATTTCAAACCACAAAAAAATTGGATTTAAATAAATACTCCTAATGTGGTCAAGTTTCAAAACGCCAAAGATAGAAAGAATTTGTGTCGGCAAGATGTGAACAATTGAACTACAATATTTTGTTGCTTAAAATAATTTATATTGTTGAAAAGAAACTAATATATAAATAAAAAGAGAAATTGTTTATAATTGACTTGTTTCATAAGTCAAAATATTTTTTAAAATTGTTATTAAGTCATATTTTTTAACCATATTTTATATTAATCCTGAAATTACTTTTGTGAACGCAGCAATGCACGTGACTACCGCCTTCTTTCGCACTTTTTCTGCTAGCTATTGCACTTCGTTGCTAGAATTTTACGATTCGCCGCCATCCACCCAAACATTTCTTAATATTTTTTGTTAGTAATAATAGTTTATCGCAGTTTTTTTTTTCTATTTTTCTTCTTCCCAATCATGTAAAAGATAAAATTTTAAAGTTTAACATTCTGCTATTGTTATCAGATTATGACGGTGATTCTGAGAACTGTTGGGCAGTCAATGGATTGTAAAAATTTGAAAACAATTACTTTTTGAATGTTATTTTTTAGGTGGATTTAGTTTTTATGAATGAGTTTTTTCTTATTTTTCTTGAATTATATTGTTTTTGTTGGAGATATTGTTTTTTTGATATATAAGAATACAATTGTTTTGTAATCATTTTTTGGTTGAATAAAATAAAAAATATTTGTTTCACATACATCAATATTTTTATGTATTTGATACTGTATCATAGAAAATAGTATCTTAATAAAACAATATTACAAACAGTATCTTATTAAAAATAATATCTCGCAATACAGTATCCAGTATTATTAGAACCAGTCTGACCAGACCGGTTCAACCAGTAAAATCGGAAACTGGTCCTAAAACCGGGCTGATTATGCAGAAATATCCTCTATTTAAAAACTCACCCTAAAATCTGTCGACCTGCCCGATTTTGAGGAACCCGTTGAACCGTTTTCGATTTTATCGGTTTTAAAATAATTTATTTTCACAATTAACTATAAGTTACGATTGAAATTCATTTCTTTCTTTGCTAGAAATGGATTAAAAGAATGAAAAACTAAAAATATTGCTTTTGAGCAATTTTGTGATTTCTAAAAACTTATTTTTCATTTTTAAATTTTTTTTGTAAGTTTTCAACTTTTTAAATTTTTAAAAATTATCGGGTCAACTCCGATTTGACCCTTGACCCTTGATCCTTCTACTTTTTCGGGTCGATGCACGGATCAATTTTTAAAACATCGACAGTATCACAAGCAATGTTTCAACATCTTAATATAACACTATTACAAAAAAATGTATCTTAATATTTTAATATCAGAGCAAATTATTATATTAATATAATAAGCATATTATGCCAGTCTCTTTGTAAACAAACACATTAATATTAGTATTACACGCACTCAAAATATGAAATTCCAACTTAACAAAAGAACTGTATCATAATAAAATTATCTTAATAAAACAGTATGAGAAGTACACATGTTTCAGAAACAATGTATTGTACGGTTAAGGATAGCAATATAACAATATCAGAAACACATTATTATCAATCACATGCTTAGGTGAGCACAAACGTTATGTTTTAACAGAAACTGTAACACAATGTTTTAATAAAATAGTATCATATATAAAAACATCTTAATATATTAGTATCATAAATGACAATATCTTAATAAAACAGTATCACATACACAAATTACAACCAAATAAAAGAACAGTATCATAGATTGAAACAGTATAAAACATTTTGAATAATTCTATACCACTAATGAAATATTTGAAAACAATATCATTTTGAATCGTCTTGTATTATTAATGAAGCATTTTGAAACAATATCATTATCTCAACCATAAAACATTTAACTTTGAATGTGTGTTGTTTGGTGGAGTTTAAAAGTAGTATTTTTAGAGATTTTGAAAGAAGTTGGTGAAATATGTGGTTGAAAAGTTGATAAAATTTGTGTGTTCTATAAAATATGTGGTTGAAAAAAAGTTTGGAAATGAGAGATTTAATAAACCTAGACAATTATGTTATAATATAACAAAAACTAATATACAATATTAAAAGTAAATCAATATCAAGTATTTTTCATAAAATAGTATCATAATAAAACATTATCAATATCGTGTTTGAATTAATGCTTTTTACAATTGCAGGGCAGGCTGGTCTTTTATTACTCAAACGTGACTTTAATTTAATTAAGTTGGGCCTTATGACTTAAGATTCTATAAGTGCATCACCAGTGACTAACCCTAAATTTTCTCTAAATAAAATTGGTAAATTTAGGCCGGTTATTGTTGTTGTACTCATGTGCTTTAAAGTCATATAGTCAAAAATTAATTCAATTAAAGTCATATTTTAGCGCTAAAAGACGAACATACTCATGCAATTGCAAAAAAACGCTAATTCAATTATATCATTTTGTTATGATACTGTTTTATCTATAATAGTATTTCATTTATAGAATGTGCATTGATATATTTATACCATACTTTTATTTTTGATATTGTTTTATTATGATAATACTTCAACCTATAATGCAAACAATACAATGATCTTATACTACTAATGAAGCATTTGAAGAAAAATATCATTACTTCAACCATTAAAACATCTTTCATTACTTCAATAATTAAAATATAATGTACTTAATTGTATCTATGATATTGTATCATTAATTCAACCATTAAAAACATCTTGTACTTAGTTTTATATATAATACTGTTTTATTATGATAATGTTTTAACATATGATACTATTTCAATCTATGATACTGTTATTGAGTATAAATTGTATCAATGTCCTTGTACTACTAATAGAGTATTTTAAGAACAATTTCATTACTTCAGCTAGTAAAACATATCTACTTAGTTATATCTATGATACTGTTTTAGTTAGATAAAGTGCTATGATATACTTATACCATACTTTTATCTTTTATACTATTTTATTACAATAGTGTTTCAATCTATGATATTGTTATTTTATTGGGTTGTAGTTTGCTTATGTGATACTGTATCATTACTTCAACAACTAAAAATATCTTGTATTTAATTTTATATATGATATAGTTTTATCTATTCTTTTGTCTTTGATACTGTTTTATTAAAATAATATTTCAACATACGATACTGTTATTTAATCTATAATAATGTTATTTAATGTATGATAATGTGTAAGTGATATTGTTTTATTAATAAGCTTTCATGTATGATACTGATAGATTAAAATATATTTATCTATGATACTATTTTAGTATGTATGATACTGTTAAGATAAGAAAAATTAAAGATTGTTATTTTAATCTAAAAAGACGATTTTAAATGATTAAAATCCATTATTAGCAGTGGTAAAGTTACTAGTTTAGAATGGCAAAAATAATGTACTCTATTTTAACGAGACCTTTTTAAAATTAATCCATGTTAATAAATCAAATTAAAACCTGGACAAACTTTTGAGTAAAATATAAATATAAAAAATATGTATAAAGAATTAATTTACACCACCGAAACCAAATTACAGTAATATGTTAATTTTATTTCTTTAATCTTAAAAATGTATTGCAATGGGACCATAACATAAGCAACTATAAACCGGGGAGTGGTCCATACATAAAATGACCACAGCCCAACCCTACTCTTCCGTCGTTAACACAAACTATTTCTAAAAATACTATTCTATATATTTTTTTTTGGATATTACACTCACTATTTATCAATTTTAAAATAATTTTAAATATAACAACTTAATTAATTTATTTTATAAATATCACATTCTTAAAATTATATTAATTAATAAAATAATAAATTAAAATCAAATCTATACCTCAAAAGACCACGTGAATTTCCACGTAAATTGTGATGAACTTTGACCCAAATTTGTTGCTTGAGTTTTTGATTATTTTTACGGTAAGTCTTTCATCTTTATAATATCTCAACTTTAATCTATGTTCTTCTTCTTTCATTTCAATTTCGTCTCCTTTTATATGCAACTCAAGTCCTTCAATTTTTAGATTTTTACAAGTTGGTCTCTATATTTATACTTTTATGTCAATTTAGTCCTTTATAGTATCACTATTTGATACATATGTTACAAATGATATTTTGTATCACTGAATGTGTTACTGGATATGTTACAAATTATATTATGTTATTTTAAACAGCACATGTTACATGAATCTGTATTCTTTATCACTGACATTACATATGTTACAAATGATGAAATCAATAGTTTTATTTGTTAAATTTGACAATGTGTTACATATCTATATCATACTGATGTTGCACAGTATCAATAAGTTTTTAGAGTCTAATGTGTATATTAATACTAATTTGTTGAAGTTTACAGTTGATTTTGCAATTGTAATAGTTTCTGTTTAGTATCGCGATCTGATACAGATGTTACAAATGATATTTTGTATCATTAAATATGTTACAGATTATATTATGTTATTTTACACAGCATATGTTACATAAATTGATATTCAGTATCACTGATATTTTACATCTCAATTTGTAACACAGATTGTTACAAAATATCATTTATAACATTTGTATCAAACATTAATACACAATATCATTTGTAACATATGTTTTAAATAGTGATACTATAAATGATTAAATTGACATAAAAGTATAAATATGAGGATCAGCTTGCAAAAATTTAAAAGTGAAGGACTTGGAATGCAAATAAAAGAGGGTGAAATTGAAATGAAAGAGAAAGTATATGGACTAAAGTGAAGATATTATAAAGATGAAGGACTTACCATAAAAATAATCAAGGACTCAAGCAGCAGATTTATATATTCAGAGTGTGTTTGATTTTGATTAAAATCAGATTTTTTTGTAAAAGTTGATGAAATGTATGGTTGAAAAGTTGTGGGCCCACGAAATAAATGGTTAAAATTAATTATTGACTTTGATTTCATCTTTTTAGCAAAATTGTAAGTGAAATCAAACAAACTCTCAGTTATCATATATTATTTAATATAATAAATTAAAATAATAATTTTAAAAAAGCAGTATTTTTCAAATAAATGAAACAAGAATGACTTTGTGGAATTATTTTTAAAAAGTGGTTTATTTATGAAAAAAATCTCTATTTTTTATTATAAAAGTATAAAAATTGATGTTCTAATTTCTCAAGATTTTATAGATTATGGAGGATCAAATGAGTAATCTCATGGGTCCTGGGAATCTTGGAGTTAGGACCATGATGGTTCTTCTTTGACCTTTTCTGTCCATGTCAGCAAGAAACTAGTGGTTAGTGAGATGGAACTGAAAGTTTTCAATGCCACATTTTACCGTCAATTACGCTGCTACACTCCAATGTCAACAGTATCAATATCATGATGAGTTTAGCTCTTCGTCTATTAATTTTTTTCAAATATGTTTGGATAATTTAATTTTACTTTTATACTTTAAGTAAAATAATTACTTATTTTAAAAGTAATTATTTTTTTGGAACTATCCTTATAAGTTTTTTAAGCTTAGACAAACATGCTCTAAAAATTCAAAAAAACTCATTTGTGTTAGAAAAAAATAATAGAAAAAGCAATTAGCTTCTTTATCGCTGTTCGATTCACAGCTACATTTATTGAAAAATACATTTACGTGACAATGTATGAAATCATACAATCTCTTTAATTCTTGTAGTTTGGCATGTGCATAATAAGTTTTGCCAACTAAAAGGTAGATAAAAAGCAACTACAAATGAGAATTCAATTGCATGTGGAAATAGCACATTGATACAAGGCATTATGGCCACAATGCTCATGAAGAGGACAATAGTACACCACAAGCTTTTCAATTCTTTGACTTATATTCATTGTATGTTAGATAATGTTTAAATTATTTTTAAGTGCTTATAAATTATTGATTATATAGAATGTGTAAATAATAAGTAAGTAATAAGTTATGAGTCCTATAAAATATGTAGATAAAAAATATATTTGACCAGATAAAATTATAATTTAAACTTAATCAAACATGACTTAGTACAAAAGAAAAAGTAATGCAAAAGAAAGAAAATATAAAGGAAATAAAATTTTCTTGTCTAATTCGAATAATAGTTAATTAATTAAGTAAATAAAATTCGTCCACTAAAAATACAAGTTGGAGACCAGGGACTAATCATTTCGGAAAAAAAAAAAAAAGTTATAACTTTAGAGATTGTAAAATACTCTGCTCTGTCTCGTCCTGCCCGCTATGTAATTGGGATGGAGACGGAGATCATACTCTCCTTGTCCCTGAATATTTTTATTATATTTTATTTTAATGCTGTAAAATTTAAATCATATTTAAAAAATAAAAAAATAATTAATTAATTAAACGATATGGTAAATATGTATATTTTAATTATCTATCCGTCTTTTCTCTTAAAAATCCTCGACGGAAGATGGTGGTAATGGCCACTCTACTCCATTGCCATTCATATAGAATTTTAATTCTGTTTAAAAACTCATTTTGAACTTATTTTAAGTTTTAATTCTAATTTTTTCTAAACTTATGGATTCATGTATGCAATGATTGGTGATTGTGGGAGTTGGGTTGGAAACACGATAGATAGATTAGTGAAAAAGGAAAGTGTTTGAAAAAATAAGTTAAAAGGCACGAGGAGACATCAAATTATGAAGAAAATGTTTGTCGTGAAATTGAGATGTCAAAGGGAGAATCTTAAGGAGTGGGACCTACAAATATTCCGACAGCCGCTCAAATGCGGCGACCCGATCCCACTTATTCACTCTGCCGACACTGCCACGTTTTTATCGGAGCACTCCGACACCGTATTAGCGCATATCACATTTATCTTTCTTTTTGGGAAAATTGAATAGCCTATATCCTTCACCTATTGCTCGACTAACAAATTAATCCAAAACTTTTTAAAAATAGCAAGTTAATACTTGAGTTTTTATTGTAGTTGTATAATCAACTATCAAAGACATAATAATTCAAATCTTCATTAAATCAGATTTCATGAAAACAAGTCTAACTTCGAATTTGTAGACATTGTTGCAATATGGAATACAAAATCTAACTTTATAAAATTTGACAATAATGGTCGCAAGACGATTTAGTAGAAATTTAGATGCTTTCTGTCGTTAAGATTGATTTTGTAGATATAATAAAATATTAAGTACCAACTTGTTCTTTTTTTAAAAGTTGAGAACTAACTTGCTACTTGAATAATAGACTGGAAACCGATAGTGCGATCTTTCCTTTACTTTTTGTTGCATTTGCATAAAAACCTTTTATTTTGAAATAGGATGTTTGGGAATGCTTATGAATATTTTGAGCAAGTCGATATTATTTTTAGGAAAATGCTACTTGTATTCACAAAATTTATACCCTCACTTAAACACTCACACTTGTTAAATAATGATTGGATCACTTTATTTATTTGACCAACTAAATAATAATTTAAACTAACTAATATTTGACAAGTGTGATGATGTAAGTGATGATGTACAAGTAGCATGGTTCTTATTTTTATTAACACATTTAGTAAGATCTACAATTTTTACTATTGTGTACAACTTCTATTACATTAGTTGTTTTCAAGACAAAAAAAAACATCTATTAATTAGTTAATCATTTTACTCATTTTCAATTGTCGTAAATAGAGCTGACAAATGGGTTGGATTGGGCCAGCCTAGCCCCGTCAGAGTAGGGCCACACATGAAACTGGATTAGGCTGACCCAGCCAAGTTTTGTATGGGCTAGAAATATGCTTGTCCAGTTCAGTCCATTGTCCCAACTTGATCTTAATTTTCTTTTTTTTTTTAAATAAATTTTTTATATAATCTAATGCATTACATCAAATACAATCTTAGATAAATTTAGATTATATTTTTTGAGATTTTTTAAGAGATTGATTTATAAAATTAGAGCTCTCATGTATTAATCAATAGATAAATGTCATTTTTTTTAAATAATAATTTTTTTGTTAATTGTAAACTATTTATAGACACTTTTATTAAAAAAATACTAATATTAAAAGCATGCTAATCTTATTGCTTTGAGATTTAAGCATGTTTGACTTAAATTAAAAAAATTTACCTATAAGTAAATTTAAACTAAATAATTTACTTGTCACACCAACTATATTTTGGATTGAAATTTAAATTAAATTAAATTTTAATTAAATCTAAACAATTTTATGTTTAAATCTTGAGATTTTTGGACTAATGTTTATTGGTGACTTAGGCTTAGATCATTTTAGATTGATATTATTTAGATTATGTATTTGGGTTATTCACAAAATGAGTGATTAGTGTTAAGGAGGAATTTTTTTTTTTTTCAAAATCGGGCCGACCCAACTTGCTCGTGAGCTAGATGGTCCGAGCTATATTGACCTGGTTTTATTTTGGCCAGAGTCAGCCCAACCCAATCCAAAAGGTCGAGTTATATAGAGCGGCCTGCGGGTTGAATTAATTTTGCCACCTCTAGCCATAAACAATAATGAATAATAACAGTCTCACTCAAGAAATGAAGAATAATTATAAATTAGGATATATCATATCGATGTTTTTGAAATTTCTAAAGTGGTTTATTCTTGTTCTGTGTTTATCAAGGATGATTACAATATGTCTTGTCAAACACATAATTTAAGCAAATAAGTTCAAGTTTTTTAGATAAAATAATTTATATAAGAAATAAATTTAATATATATGTGAAGTACGTGTTAGAGACACTATGTTTGTTTAATAGAGTTAAAATTATTTTTAAAATACTTATAATAAATAAACAATAAATTATAAATTTTATAAAATATATAAATAAAAATTATGTTTAATCAATTTAACAAATAGACATGTTAGTTCTGGAGATGCCCTCGAAAGGGCTACCAACAAGTAGTGGTAATTAATTTCAAGAAAGAAAAGTATTCCCTTTGACCATATAATATATATGGAAAAATAGTGGAAACAAAAAGATACCCTTGGCCCTTAGGACAAGGGGTGACAACAAATGTCATAGACAAATGAGGTTGTCATCACGTGAAAGATGCTTTTGTAGTGATAGGGAGTTGTTATGTCATATGTGTCCTCATCCAAAGCCATTAATTTTGGTATTTGAAAATATTCTTGCTTTGGATCCAAAAATCATGTAGTTAGGCCATTGAAATGCGTACCAATTACAATGATTCCTCAACCGAATCTTGTGTGAAACATCATGGATCTTATTATCATGAGTTTTTCCTTTACATCTCATATGTAGGTTCGACTCTACTTATTTTTCGAGTTGACCGACTTTAGAATTTAAGACTTGTTCAATTCTAATTTATTTTTAAAAAAAATTTATTTTTTTATCTATTTATTTTTACTATTTAAACATTTTACATAATAACAAAGTTTGAATAGTAAAAAAAGGTGGAAAAAAAAAAACCCATTTTTTAGAAAACAATCTACATCGAACAAGCCCTTATTGTTTATTAACTTCTTATTTTTATAAAGAATATTTACAATTACTTAAATTTTATTGTTCAATGAAACAAGTCGAATAAGCTAATATAATATGTTTAATATGTTAGATTGAACATGATTAAGAAATAGATGTATACATTTATATAGACATCCTATTATCCATAAATATAAAATGTAACATGTAATTATTTGTTCTCATGTCTATCATAATATACGCCTATACCCTAAAGCTTAGAATACATAATGATTTTCGCCTAGATGAAGAAGAATTGAGAATAATAATAGTTTGATTTAAGATAAGTCATTTCGTGTTAGACTAGACACTATCTATCATGATTATTTTCGATATTGCAATAAGATCGTCAATTCAAAATAAAATTTGCGATTAACTCTAAATTTTTTTTTGGCAAATTGTAATGTAAGAAAAGAATACGAGTCCTGTCTTTGTTCACGTGCCGAGCCCAAAAGCTCTTAAGAGTCTTATTTTTATGCTATTAATGAATGCAGGGTTTTAGCTCTCATTTGTTTCTTTGGATGCCAATACGTCTCTTATCTCAGCTGATTCTCTAGTTGAAAATAAGCCTTCTCAAGAAAATATGCTCTAAAATGTCAAGATTTGGGAACATTTGTTCATGTAAATTAATAAAAAAAAAACCTTTCAACATAAAATCTCAATAAATTGTGTATTAGGCTAGGGGTGGATCCATGCATTTTTAGAGTTTGGACTGCTAATGAAATTTTTTTTTTTGTACTTCAAGACCGAACTGTTACTAAAATAAAAAATTTTTTACACTATAAAAAACGATTTTTTTTCAGGACAGGACCAGGTTATAGTCAGTTATCTGATTATGGCTTTGAAGGAGAAGACTTGATCTCCCATTGTGTAGCACAAAAGTCTCACTTGTGAGACTAGTAGTTTTGTTACGATTAATTATATTTCTATTGTTATGATAATTTATCGTCAGCTTTTTAGTTTTGATTTTTCGAGTTCTCTCTCTTAAATTATCCACTACTGGACGCTTGAAATTTAAAATTAATGTTGTCCCTTATTTCATTTGACCAACCTGTTTTTGGTAACCATCATAATATAAAATCCTCCAAATTCGATGTTATAATTAGGCTCAATGGATTAAAACGAATCTTATGCTCTTTGTCAGCACACTAACAACAATATATATCAAAATAAGCATAAAGGCACATTTTATTTAACATCGGGATTCGTCCAAATAATTTTTTTCAATTTTAAAACAGAATCTTCCTGTTCGTCCACCCATCACAAGCCCGGCTGCTGGGGCGCTAGGCCCACCTAGGTCTTGATGGATAGTCCAGTCGAGCTCTAATATATATATATATATATATTTAAAAAAAAAAAAAGGTGAACGATATACTATGAGCAATAATCTAACAAGCACATTTAAGCGTATGGTGTTTTCAAAACATCCCGTATATGACCAGTTCTTTTGTTTTTTCCATTTATTTTTGAGTTATTTCTTAGAAGCACTAAATTAGTGTAGACGATATTTTTGAACCAATTTACATCATAGGATTCTTGTACTTTCGATTTTCAATTGTCTAATATTTGAAAACTAGTAGTAAAAATTATTAAGTGTCAGACTTATTTGTACTTTTTGCAAAAGTTATGAATTTAATTGAAAATTTCTCTAATTAAAAATAAGTAGCATATTTGTATTTTTATTCAAATAAAAACCAATTGTGTACCAAAATACATAAGTTATAGACTTTTGTGCTAAAAAATAAAGGTTATGGACCATTTGCGGCAATTTTCTTTTTATTTAGTTAATACTCTTAGAATAATTAAAATAATATTAAAAATAAGAAAAACATTTTCATGCATATACTCTTAAAATTTGATGTTTGTCTTTACTACGCTTTACACTTTTTAAAATACTGGTTATGAGAGCTCGAGCTCAAAGCACTATATTCTATACTAGAGAACTCTCTCCAACTCTTTACAATTTTGACAATCTCTCCAAAAAATATATTTTATTATTTTTTGAAAAATTATTGTTAAAAATATATATTAATTACAATTATCTTCGTGCCGATAAATGGTAATGAATCTAACTAATTTTATTGTTTCGTTGATCGATCTAGTACAAATTTTTTTATAATCAAAATGTAGGGAGCTAGCAATTGCAATTATGTGGATAATTCATGCTCAACCCTACTTATTATTTTGACCAACAAAAATATTGAAAATGATCTTTAGACAAACCACGCCGCATAATCGATGATTCTTGAACACACAATAAAAGACGTGTCCGACAAAAAGTGAGTAGATGCTCAACTGAAAGTTTAAGAAATAATTAAATTATTAAAAAAAATACAAGTTTAAGAGATTCTTAAAATTAATGGAATCTAATGGCTGTAAAAGTTTGTTTATTTTATTGGGAAACGTGTAGAAATCTCAGCCGCTCGCCCCAGATTCCTTATCTCCAGCACTCCGGAGAAAGTTCATTTTAGCACACATAACTTTTTGTATTATCATTTTGAAATTTATTTTAAATAAAAAATTGTGTATCATTTTTAATAACTAAATTCAAATATAGTAATTATTCATTTAAAAATTTGCAAGTATCGTGTCATCTATAAATGAATTCGACTTGCAGTACCATATTGAAGTATAAATTTAAATAAATAAAAAAATTATCTCTTATTAATTTCAATTTTTAAATAAAATAGTTCAATATTAATCTTTCTCGATCTTATTTTCTATGGTTTCTTAATTTCTTTAGGTTAAAATTCAAATTTTGTATAACTTAAAATATATTTTTTTCTTATTGAATATGAATTGATGAAGAACCAAGTATTTAAAAATAAATTATTAATTTTTCTCATTTTCTTCACTTGCTATATTACATATACTCAGTGTTTTAAAAAATTCAAAAAGATAAAAAGAAAAGAGACTTCTTTGGAATTTAGAAATCTAAAAAAAAATCAATAAAGTTCACATTAAAACCACGTTATAACAAAACAATAATCACTACCAATGTTCCTGAATTAAGATATGCTACGCTCTTGTGTAACTCACTAATATGAGAGCATCTTTAGTGCAATCTGTCTATTGCTTTTTAGACGTTCTACGTAAGAATAGATAGACGGAGTTATAAAAAAATCATCTCCAATGCATGCTGACGAGAACTCGTCTAATTATTGTGGCACACCAAAAAATAGAAACGGATTTCTAGACGAAGTGACTTAGTATTTTATTAAAAAAAAAGTAAGACGAGAGAAATAAAAATTGAAGACCCGCTAATTTAAAAAAAAATGATGTCACATAATCAGTAATATTAGTTTTAGACTGAATCCATTAGAGATTAATTTTTATTTTGACCGTCTATTCAATAAACATAATGTCACATGGACTGAAAGTCCACATATTTTATTTGTCACGTAAACTTTAATAGACGGAGTGCATTGGAGATGCTTGACTCTGCCGTACGAGAGATTCAATCCCAGAAGGAAACCTTCCAACGAAATTCGGTTTGGCTATAAGCCGGTTAGCAACAAGAATTTATCTAATTTTCAAGAAAACGAATATAATATGAAATAAATAAATAAATAACTACGTATAGAAATATAAACCTCTTAAATTTGGAGTGATTACGTGTTTGGAGCATAGGAAAACGTTCTTGCTCTTTTTATCCACAATTAAAACTGAAAGACCCAATTATTTTAGTCAAAATCTTACTCAATTATCATGCACGCGACATGTGAAAAAACCATATTTTGTAACATAATCTATAAAGCAAATGACACGGATTATTGCAATTGCAATTCATGTGACTTTTTTTTTGTAGATTTCACTTGTCGGTGGCTTTGTAATCTACTAAGATTTGATTAGATTCGATAATTAATAATTTTGTTACACTAATTTTCATTTTTATTTAATTTAGTGCACTCAAAATTCAAATCGAGCAAGGTCACAAAAATGTTCAATACCTTGCATTACATTTTAATTAAATTTAAGGTTCTTAATCTTTACACATTATAGTACTTATGTTCTTAACATTTTTTCATTGAATTTTATCTCCAACCTTTCATTAATTAGCACATCTCATAAATGATATCAGTTTCTGTCAAAATATTCTATTTTGCGTACTTTAAAACGATAAAAAAATATTTTATCTCATTTTTGTATTTTTTTAAAGTATGATAGTCAAATAAATTGTTTTTCGCTCTCCAAACAGATTTTTTGGACGAAAACTGCTATTAGAGACGAGATGTGCTAATTAATGGAAGGTCAATGATAAGAATGCGACGAAAAAAAGTTGAGAATATAAGTGCTACAATGAACAAAAATTGATGATTTTCACTGTAATTAAAATGTGAATATAATTAATCTTTAGAAAAACTCTAGGGGAAATTAACTTTGAGGGATATGTCAATTTAGTCCTTGACCTTTTTATCACCAAAATTCAGTTTTGTTTCAGTTTAGTCTCAATAATGATCCAGTCACAAAATTTAACATCCTTTCCATATGACAAATATTTTTTCTTACATGAGTCTCCTCATAGCATTAGTTATAATACTCAATACAAACTCGCACATTTAAAAACGAAAATATAGATATAGATAAATAATTTTAATATAGTTATTTTCTATGTAAACACGGTAATTACAAGTTCAATGCATGATTGTATACTCACACAATTCTTGAATATTGTATGTCTATATTGTTTACAAAAGAAAATTCATCTGTCTGCTCCGTAAGAAATGATGTTAGTTTTATGACAATATCGTAGTTAGTTTTTAATCCCAATTTGCATCAGAATAATTTACGTGGCAGTCTTTTTCGAACTTTTCTTGATGTTAGTTGATGCAAATTTGCACTTTAATGTGATTTTAAACAAAGTCAAATTTTAAGGAAGATACTGATTTTACAAATTGGAAGACATAAATATTGTACAACTAGAGAAATAACGAGTCTAATTAATCTCTCTAATAATTATTTTAAGAAAATCCGTTTGTCACGTAAGAATAAACGTGTTTTGTGACAGAAACGCGTTTTACTCCCAAGGCAATTGAAATATGCGACGAGGCACGTCGATACACAAAAACAAACATATTGATATGGATTAGCTCTGTCAAAACTCGGCGGTGCTCAACTCAACAGAATCTTCACGTTTCAATCCTTCTTCTATCCCCCACTCTCTCTCTCTCTCTCAAGAAAAAGCCACTTTTTTCATTCTCTCTCTCTCTCTCTCTCTCTCTACACTTTCATTCACGCCATAGATATTTATATATAGACAAATACATAGAAATTCTCAGTCTTTCCTTGTTTCATTTGCTTTTGGCTTAAGATTTTTCATACAGATATCAAAAAAATCTGGCAAAAATATGGGATCGTCAATTCCACCTGAACTGGGTTTAAATTGTAGATTATCATCAGCTACAAAAACTTACATTCCCAAAACAATCAGTGATTTTCTTGCTGAAGTTTCAATGATTAGTAATACTTCTGAAAGGCTTTTAAAACTTGATGATTACGTCAAAAGACTCCAAGATGAAATGAAGAAAATCGATGCCTTCAAACGGGTTCTTCCTCTTTGCATGCTCCTGCTCGACGATGGTCAGTTCATTTTTCCTTTGCTTAGATAAGTTCATTATTTCAACGTATAAAATATGTGAATGTTCAGTTTTATTGTATGGAATTGAATTTTTCTTGCTCTTGGGCTTTCACTACTGGGTTTTTTTTTCTTCTTCATTTTTTGCAGCTGGGGTTTCTGGATTATTTTAATCTAATATAATATACTCGGAATGGGTTTTGTTGATTTTGATTAATGGGTTTGTTTACCTTTTTTTTTTTTTGGGTTGAAATTGATGTCTGATTTTTGAGTTGTATCTTGCAGCGATTGTGACAATGGAGGAAGAGTTAAAGCAATGCAAGAAATCAAATGCTCAGCCAGTTTTGGAAGAATTCATACCATTGAAGAAACCTAATGATGATGAAATTGAAAACGTCAAGGCGAGTACAGAAAGTGATGTTAACAATAGAGATAAAATGAATTGGATGAGCTCTGTGCAGCTATGGAACTCAGATCATCACCATCAATATCCGAATCTCGATTTGAATAACAATAAACAAACCTTAAAACTGGATATCAAAAAGGTATAACAGAAATAGCAAATGTAATGTCACAAGAAGTAATTCTAATTTGATTTCTTGTGTATACGTGTTTATGTATTTTTTTTTTGTTTTGCTTCTGGTAAAACAGGGAATCGAAGAAGAAATTCATAGGCCGGTGATGGATGATTTGTTTCAGTCCAGTAAAAATAGGTCAATGGGAAGGGAATCTGTACCTTTCAAGGGGTGTAAAAGTTATCCGGTGAGGAAGGAAGATAGGAACGAATTGCCCGGAGTGACAGGGCTTTCGCTATGTACACCTGAAATTAAGAATTCGAGGGAGGATATTGGTTATAGTGGTTTGAGCTCAAAATCTAGTTGTAGCAGATTAGGTTCCTCTTTGGCAACTAATGTTGGATCGAATTTGAGGACTGGGCAGCAAAGTGCTAGGAAGCAAAGGAGATGCTGGTCGCCTGAATTGCATCGGAGATTTGTCGATGCCCTGCAACAACTTGGAGGTGCACAAGGTTAATACTTAAACTACATGTGTGTTTAATGCTTGTTGCAGTTTTGATTGGAAATGGATTGAAATTATGACTTTTTATCAGATAGTGAGTAATTGGGATGAGATTTTGATGATGTTAAGTTGAAGCAAAGCAAAATTCAGTTGTGGAAGGAGAAATTAGGCGCAAGTCGAGCAAAGTCTGTGTCCTCGTGTTTGCTTCTTTTCATTGTTTATGTGTTATGCACGGCATATTAGTCCTAATTGTTTACTACGAATTCATGCTTGTCATTGCAAAAATATGGGATGTCTGAGAGGAGGGACAAGAGTTGGATCACTCAGAGGGCATATTCAATGATATAGAATGTGCTTCTTTGAGGCATGTTTGTAGGGAGTGCTGAATTAGTACCGAACTGTATTAAGGAAGAAAATAAAAGCTAAAGTCTTGTTTATTATATTGTCTAGTCATATCCAATACTGCGTACCAAACATGTACTTAAAGTCGTCACATGTCTCATTTGGGATTTTTTTTCCTATCCTTTGCAGTTGCTACTCCTAAACAGATCAGAGAACTTATGCAAGTTGATAGTCTCACAAATGATGAAGTGAAGAGTCATTTGCAGGTTGGTGTGAATTTGCACTTCTCTTATTCCCTTCTTTTGTTGACAGACCTAGGACAAAAATGATGCTATTTTTTCTCACTTTTCATGATTTCAGAAATATCGCCTTCATGGTCGAAGGGTTCAACTTACAACAAGCTCATCCAAGAATCAACATGTTGCACTAGGAAGTTTGTGGGTGTCCCAAGAACAGTATGATGAATCCTTAAAACCGAGCATGTCCCAATCCCGTTCTCCTCAGGGACCTCTTCACTTAACTGGATCCTCCCGAGCAACTTCCATGACTGGAGTGGATAGCATGGAAGATGAAAACGACGAAAACTTAGAGAGCCATAGCTGGAAAAGTCGCATACATTTATCCAATATGTAGACGACAATACGTCCATCACGAGTTTTGCAAATAAATAGATAGTATACATTGGAGGGCAAATCACTATAAAAATTTTATGCATTACACATCACAGATCTTAAGGCAGAGTTATTTTGAAATTTTGCAGGATTAGATTTTTCCTCCTCTTCTATGTTGAATTGATTTCTTATTATTATACAAAAAATATGTGAATTTGAGCACTTTATTACCTTTTCTTCTTTTATTTCTTTAAAAGAATAAGCATTTCTTTATAAGTGATTACAATTCTCTCTTAAATCTTTGTTATATGAGTGTGAATTTCTAGTTATAATATTTCTTTGTTTTGAAAAATCATGATGCAAAATTTCCCAGAAAGATACCAAAAAGAGATTCCTTTCAAGGTTGGGCAAGACCAAACAATGGCTTTTGTTTGCCTTAAGGGAAAGTCATGGTCCACTCAACAAAGTACAACAATTTGTAATTAATAAAGTTCATGTAATGTATCACTGTGCATTGTATAATAAAAAATGTCACACATGAAACTATGGGATAATGAGTTATTTTTAATGACATATTTGATGATTTAAACCTGCCCTTTTAGGGGTAGCTCAAGTACTAATTTTTCAGTCTAAGATTAAAATTCTTGCCTCTTGTGATGGTTAGAACATGCTCTCCTGATATTAATTAACACACTCTTAGGTGAAGATGAATAATTATTTATGATTTAGTTCTTTTAATTTTGAAAGAGATAACTCGTGACCTCAATGTTATAACATGCTTCGTAATTAACTCTTCGTGTTGATGTTATTATATTTAGGACCTACTGACTGACGCTTCAACTGTAAAGGCACCTACCTATTATAGTGTGTATTGCACATTTAACATTACATTTAGACACGTGTGTCTTTCATAACCAGTAGTTTAAGCCTACCGCGTATGATTAATCAACTTTGTGGTATCTTTTTGTCTTCCCATGGCACAATAATAAATAAGAAAAGAAAATATTATTTATTATATTATCTATTACAATCTAATACTACTATATTAAATACAAAACATGTACCGAAAATCTTCACTTTCTAATACTTAGAGGTGTCCATGGAAAGATGTAGGGAGCCATACTTGATTTACACGTTTCAATTTCTTGCATAGTACTTGATGTCATGGGAATGATTTCTAAGGGAATTACTGTATTGTTGCCTTTATTTACCTATCGACTTGAATTGAAGAACATTGATTTAAATATTCAAGATTCTGGGAACAGTATTCTATTGAGAGAAGATGCCAATGGACAAGATTTGTAGTTATCTCCTCTAAGATTTTTTGATGGGATTGCTGTTTATTTATTTATTTATTGATTTAACAACCAATCAAAAAGCCCAGGATTTAATATGTTTGGTTTGACAGTATATTATATTAAATGGTTGAGAGACAGATGGATGGATCTTGATTTGTTCAAACTTCAACTTCAAACCAAAGAACTCTTTTGTCACGTAAAGGAATGTTTGGTATGCAGTATTAATTTAACTGAATAGTATAATAAATTAAATTTTAATTTTTTATTCATACAATAAATAAATATTTATTATGACAAATTGATAATACCATACAACATCGTTTGTCACGTAGAATATTCTTTCAGGTATTGTAAACGAATAAATAACGGGTGACGAATGAGAATTAAGTGGGCGTTAAGATACTTTTTAAAATTTTGAGGGTAAGTAGAAATCGAGTTAAAGTTCGACCCTACATAAATATCTTTAATAGTTTCGTCCTATTGAATTTGTCAAATATGGAGTAAAATGTTATTATTTTTTTGGAAAATCAAAGTTGGCCCTTTTACCAAAAAGTTGTATCCCACTTTGAAAAAATATATATATATCCAAAATGTTTGACAAATGGTCATTTTCACAAACAAGTTATGGAAAATTCAATGAGTGAACCCACTTTGATATTGCCATTAACAAAATTGTTAGGTGAAAAAAGTAGATTGAAGAAAGGTGGAACCACCCAATTCAACTTTCTATTTAAAGTTAGGGTTCTTTCATAGTACGGGTTCCCTAATTGATTGGATTCCATTTTCAAATTTACCCAATCCCTTGTTTTGTTTTAATAGTAAAAATAAAGAATCTAACACTATGCATCATATGATTATGACTATTAACATTAAATTAATTATTTAATTATATAGTCTAAATTTTACACTATCACATAGGAGACGACTCTATTTATTCAAACTTTTGCCATACACACACTCAAGTGCCACTAAATTATAAAATATTTTTCGATAAAAAAAAAATTATAAAATATTTGGCAAATCTTGAAATGGGTTCATATTATGTTAGAATTATTTAATGATCCACCTAAAAGAGTTGCCCATTTTTCTTTTTATTTTTTTTTAAAAAAGAGCCATATATATAAAAAAAAATTGGTGCCTTCAAAGATAATAAAAGAATTTTAAGAAATAAATTTGTGTAACCTATACGCACTATAATCGAAAATAAATGACTAATAAGATGACTAAGAACTCGTTTGGTATAGTTTATTTGACTAAGAATAGTAAAAAATATCAGGTTACTAAGACAATTTTTTTGGTCAAATAAACTAATTTATAAACCATACGAAACGGACTCTAATATGATATTATAATTGATTTTTTTTTTTCAAAATTCAATCCTACAATCTCGCACAAATATGTTATTTTCATTTTCTCATGAGATTATAAAACTTATAACTAGCCTCCATTGTCGCCAAAATAGAAATTATTAATATTAATGTCATGAAAAATCAACAAATCAGTTCATGTTGTAAAATTATAGGATAATTATTGATGACTATTTAGACTTATCAGGATACTTAGTCTTATCAGTATATTTAGATAAGCCTTATTTGATTATATCCAAATCTCTTTGTAACATAGTTTGAAATCTTATAAATATAGGTCCATAGTTATAATAAAAGATACAATTCATTTCACATCTCTTATATTTTTATTCTCTTTTTTATTTAGTTTTATAACACGTTATCAGCATGATTTCTTTATGTGATCCAGCATTAAATTAATTCATTGAAAGATACTAATCTCTTCTTAATCAGTGTATTCTTTCTAACCTTGTGTAGTCTATTGATTTCTTTTATTCCAACCAATACATGTGTTACATAATCATCATGATTATACATGTTTGAAATTAAAGCTTCTTATTGCCATTAAAAATCCTAGCTTTGAATACAAGATTTGATAATCATAGTCACCACCCAAATACTTCCAATTAATACACTATAAAACTCAACAACTGGAAAAAAAAAGTTCAAAATTTCCACAATTGTGTGCGGGTGAGAATTTGTTCAAATTAAAGGACGGTTGTTTTGTATTTGCGAGTTGCATTTTTTTCCTTAATCTCAAAATGTTTACTTATACAATTACTTTGAATATTTGATTGATTGTTGAATTTATATTATATTTTATGAATATATGTTAATATAAAATTATTGTGGACAATTATCAACTCTCGAACAATTTTTGTTTTAATTGTACTTTTATGAAGAAACAATTTTTTACAATCCTATCAATATTTCAGAAGAATATTATATTGTATATCACAATTTAACATATACATATTCTAGAAGAATATTTTGGTGTTGCTTCAGAATAAGCAAATATTTATATTACATTAATATTCCAGTAGAATATTAATTGCTCCTGAATAGTCTAATTTTATAAAATATAACATTCTATAAAAATATTTTAATATTGCTCCTGAAGAGCACACATTTATTTCAAAACAATGATTTGTTATTGCCCCTAAAGAAGCATAACGTTATAATATTCTGAAGTAAATATTAGCTGCTCCTGAAGAGCATAACATTACAATTTAAATATTTCAGAAGAATATTAATTGCTCCTAAAAAGTATGACGTTATAATTTTTATATTCTAGAAGAATATTGAGCAGTAGTCGAAATAATATTTTATTGTGCTCTAGAAGAAGCACATGTTTCAAAGAATATCATATCACATAATTAAATTGTGATATAAATGAGTAATTAATCAACTAATGCTTATCTCCGAAGGAAAACATATAAATCATGTTATGTTAACATTGATTAATACGAATTATATAATAATTGATCAATTTTTTAGTGAAATTTTTTACTTAATCGTTAAATTATTTTGTATTGTGTCGTTGCTCTTGAAAAACAACGACCTTATATTCAATCAATATTCTAGGAGAATATTATATTATAACTCCTAAAGAAACACAATATTACATATATTAATATTTTGATATTGCTCCTGAAGAAACACAAATTTATATTACATTAATATTCTCTTGAAGAGCGTAATTTTATTATTAAAATAATTCATTGTAGCTTTCGAAGAAGCACAACGTATAATATTCTGACAGAATATTACTTGCACAATATTCAAGAAGAATATTGAGCTATTGAACCTGAAGAGCAATAGTTCAAATAGTAATTCATAGTGTTTTTGAAGAAGCACATGTCTTGAAGAAGAATATTGAGTTATTGCTTCCTGAAGAAGCATAATTTCTACATAATAATATTCTCAAAAATTATTGGTTTCATTATTTTTTTTTAATAATCACAACTTTATGAATATCAATATTCCAAAATAATATTGTGTTGGTGTTTCTGAAAAACACTATTTAAGTTTATGCATATTTTAAACGAACTTTAGAACTTGTATCGTATGTATCTATCTTATATGTAATTATATTGTATACATTATTGTATGATTTTAGAGATTTTGCATTCTAATTATCAATGAAATTGTAGCTTTCCACTGGTAAAATTTCATATTTTTTCAAAAAAAAAAAAAAAAAAAGGATGGCAACAGTGATGATCTATGTGTATTTTCAAGGTGCCCTAATAACAAGTGATGTGTTAAATTAAATGTTTGTTCTTACAAGTAATATTGACTTGAACATGTTATCTAACGAGTAATTCTATATGCGCTAGCATAATTAATCTTGTTATCATAATATTACAAATTATTATAATGAGAAAATGTATCAAGTTTGAAATTTTAATTTACGTTGTTAAATTGGTTCTTAGTTAATTGAAATGTTTCTTTATATTTGAATTTTTTTTAGTTTTAAACTCATTTTTAAAAAATTATCTTTTTGGTCATGTTTATAGATTCATGATGAATTGTCAAGATATTTGTTTAACTGATAGTGTAACTACTCATACAATTCTTCAAGATAAAAAATATTTTTTGGACTTAACATTAGCTGAAAATAATGTTAATATGATATTTGGTACATCAAATATCGTTGAAGGCTCCGGAAGAGCTAGTATTATCTTACAAAATAATACAAAATTGCATCTAAACGATGAACTTTATTCTAACAAATTCAAAAGAAATTTGCTTAGTTTTAAAGATATATGCAGCAATGGATACCACATTGAGACGATGCAAGAAAATAATCATGAATATATTTGCATAATTTCTTTTGTATCTGACCAAAAGCAGATAAAAGAAAACCTACGGCACTCCCATCTAGCATGTATTATACATTCATAAAAATATTTGAATAAAACAATGTCACAAACTTGAAGTTCATTGAACCAAAAAGTTTTATACTTTGACATGATCGACTTGGACACTCAGGAGCAATAATGATGCGCCAAATAATTAATAACTCACATGGACATCCTCTAAAGAACCAGGAGATTCTTTTACCTAATGATTATTCATGTGCTGCTTGTTCACAAAACAAGTTAGTCATTATACCTTTTATTATGAAGATTCGTGTTGAATCTCCAATTTTTTTAGAAAGAATTCATGGAAATATATGTGGGCCGATACACCCACCATGTGGACAATTTCATTATTTTATGGTATTAATTGATTCTTCTACTAGATGGTCACATGTCTGCTTATTTTCTACTAGAAATGTAGCTTTTGCTAGACTACTTGCTCAAATTATAAAACTACGAGCTCAATTCTTTGATTACTCAATCAAGACAGTCCGTCTTGATAATGCTGGTGAATTTAGATCACAAGCATTCAATGATTATTGTATGTCAATCGGGATTATCGTTGAACATTCAGTTGCTCATGTCCATAGACAAAATGGTTTAGCAGAGTCGTTTATCAAACGTCTTCAATTGATTGCTAGGATTTTACTTATGAAAACAAAACTCTCAACATCTATTTGGGGTCATACTATATTACATGCTGCATTATTAGTTCGTATAATACCAACTGCTCATCATGAATACTCACCTTTACAACTTGTATTTGGTCACGAACCTAATATTTCTCATCTACAAGTTTTTGGTTGTGTTGTCCAAGTGTCATTTTCACCCCCACAACGTACAAAGACAGGTCTCCAACGAAGACTTAAAATTTATATTGGGTTTGACTCACCATCCATTATTAGGTATCTTGAACCTTTAACGGATAATTTATTTACGGCATGTTTTGCAGATTGTCATTTTGATGAAATGACTTTCCCAACTTTGGGAAGAAAAAAACTACATCCTGAAAAACAAGATAAAATTTCTTAGAATGAAACAACTCTATCTCATTTTTTATCCCCGTAGTAATCAATGTGAGCAGGAAGTTGAGAAAATTATTCACTTGCAAATAGTTGCAAGCCAATTACCTGATGTATTCGTTGATACAAATAAAGTGACAAAGTCATATGTTCCAGTAGAAAATACTCCTGCAAAAATTGATATCCTTGTAGGATAATCTGTCATAGTAAATGAATCACAAATACGCCAGAAGCATGGTTGACCAGTTGGTGCCAAAGACTCTGTACCTCGAAAGAAAAAGGTACAAGAGAAAACTCAACTAAAAATTTTTAATGAAACAATGGTAGAAAAAATTGATCAATTAAACATTGATAATGTGATTCCTGAAGAACCACAAGTGTCCGAAAACAATGAGATTTCAATAAATTATTTATTATCTTATAAATTATGGGAACGAAATAATATTTTCGTGGACAATATCTTCGCCTTTAGTGTGGCACTAGATATCATGAAAAATGAGGATCCTGAACCACAATCTGTTAAAGATTGTCAAAATAGAAATGATTGGCCAAAATTGAAAGAAGCCATACATGCGGAATTGAATTCCTTAGAAAAATGCAAAGTGTTTGGACTTGTAGTTCGAACCCCTGAAAATGTAATCCATGTAGGATATAAATGGATTTTTGTAAAAAAAATGAATGAAAACAATGAAATGACAAGATACAAAGCCCGACTCGTAGCCCAAGACTTCTCACAAAAACCTGTGATTGATTATGAAGAAACATATTCTCCCGTAATGGACACCATCACATTTAGATTTTTAATAAGTTCGACTGTATCACAAAGACTCGATATGCGCCTTATGGATGTAGTAACTGCATATCTGTATGGTTCACTTGATAGTGACATACAGATGAAAATCCCTGAAAGATTTAAAGTGTCAGAAGCAAATGATTCATTCCCCAAAACAATGTTCTCAATTAAATTGCAAAGATCATTGTATGGATTAAAACAATCCGAACGAATGTGGTATATTCTCCTTAGCGAATATTTGTTAAAAGAAGGTTATAAAAATAATGATGTATGCTATTGTGTTTTCATAAAGAAAACATATATTAGATTTGCAATTGTGACAATTTATGTTGATGATTTAAACTTTATAAGAACTCCTGAAGAGCTCAACAAAATTGCAAATTATTTTAAAAATGAATTTGAGATGAAAGATTTGGGAAAAATCAAATTCTGTCTTGGATTGCAAATTGAGCATTTTTCAGAAGGATTATTTGTTCATCAATCTTCTTATACAGAAAAAGTCTTAAAGCGTTTTTATATGGATAAAGCACATCCATTGACATCGCCTATGGTCATTCGATCACTTGAAGTGAAAAAAAATCAATTTCGTTCACATGAAGATGGGGAAATAACTCTTGGACCTGAAGTACCATACTTAAGTGCAATTGATGCATTAATGTATCTTGCAAATTGCACTTGATCGGACATAGCTTTTTCTGTAAATCTCTTTGTAAGATATAACTCTGCGCCTACTCAAAAACATTGGAATGGTGTTAAACACATTCTTCGTTACCTAAATTACTGTTGACATGAGATTATTTTATTCACGAAAATTAGGATCGTCTTTAGTGGGATATGCAGATGCGAGTTATCTCCCCAATCCACTTAAAGCTAAATCACAAACAGGATATGTGTTTACACGTGGAGGAACATTTATATCATAGAAGCAAACATTGACAGCAACATCTTCAAATCATTCTGAAATTATTGCAATGCACGAAGCAAGTCGAGAATGTACATTGTTGAGAAACATAACACATCATATCCAAACATCATGCGGATTACCTTCAACAAATGATAGCACAACAATATTGTATGAAGACAATACAGCTTGTATTGTACAACTCAAAGGAGGCTACATCAAAGGGGACATGACAAAGCATATTTCTCCAAAATTCTTCTATACACACGAGTTTCAAAAGAATGATGACATCGATATTTAACAAATTCGCTCAAGTGACAATTTGACTGACTTATTCACAAAAGCATTGCCGACATCCACATTCAAGAAATCGGTGTATGAGATTGGGATACGTCGACTCAAAGATCTTCAATGATTAATATTAGGGGAGTAGTTGTACTCTTTTTCCTTAGTTCAAGTTTTGTCCCACTGGATTTTTCTAGCAAGGTTTTAATGTGGTAGCATTTTCTTAATGCTCCAAAATTTTAACAATTACTGTATTCTTTTTTTCTTTTCGTTTAATATTTTGTCTCACTAGATTTTTATCAAACAAAGTTTTTAGCGAGACAGTTATTGTAGAAATAGTTATCAAATGGAGAGTGTTGTAAAATTATGGGATAATTATTGATAACTATTTAGACTTATCAGGATACTTAGTCTTATCATTATATTTAGATAAGCTTTGTTTGATTGTATCCAAATCTCTTTGTAACCTAGTTTGGAATCCTATAAATATAGATTCATAGTTACAATAAAAGATACAATTCATTTCGTATCTCTTATATTTTCTTTCTCTTCTTTCATAACAGTTCACAAATATTTTTAACATTTTCAAGTGACACACATGAAACTAAAAGTAACAATTGGTAAACATGTTGAAATGAAAGTATCAAACTTTAGCATTCACAACCATATATTGAAGTTCACGACTAATATTACAAACGAGGTCAAATAAAATTGATTGGGAGTCACAAATAGTCCACACATGAAAGGTTCGCAATGAGGCAACAACATAGGTCACATTAATGCAACATTTAGGATTAACATCAAGAGAATTTTGAGGTCATATATCATATATGATAGCAAAACATCTCAAAATGAGAATTTCATAAATCGATTTTAATAGCAACAAATTAAAGCTCACATATATTAATAACTAAGATCGCCACAAGGGAAATGAATGTTGCACTTATCATTAAGACTCCGAAAATACAGATACCATAACCTAAATTCAAATACGACAAATTACATGCTACAATAATCTAACAATTATGATCACGTAAAGAAAATTCAGACTTGAGAAACAATTATCATATCTTGTAATTACAAAACTACATATTAAACGTCAAAGTCACCAATAGTGGTCACATTCTGCGAGTTTAGTAGTAGATATCATATGTTGTGGTAGGGTTTTCAATCTTCACACTTCTCTTCGACTGTGGAAAATGAAGTCTCGTGATTGAGAATTCGTCATGAAATGTTAATATTACGTCTTGAATTGGTAATGTCCGAGTTGTATAAATTTAGGATCACTCTGAGAGAAAATACGTAGAAATAAGAATAAAAATTCACTATTCTAATTAATTAATTTCTAAAATACCTGATTTTTCAAATTAATTCTTAGTGGCCTGGTTTTCCAATACAGATAATTAGGGATGGGTTGGACCTAAGTTCTACTTTTAAGAACTCATATAAAATAAGTTTACAAAGAAAAATGGGTTGATTGACCATAAAATTTCAGAAACACTTACTCCATTTTATATGGATAGTTTTAAGATGAGAAGTTGACAAAAATAACACTAAAATATGTGGGATGAGGCTCGACTTTCTTTTTATTTATAGAATAGAAGTTAAGATAAATAAATAAAATTAAAGTCAAATATTTATACAACTCTATTAAAAAATAAGGTGACAAAATTGTGATTGTGTGACACAAATAACAATAAATAATTGGTGCTCGAATATTTGCTAGGAAAATGCCATGTTTCTTCCTAATCTTAAAACGACTGCATTATTGGATATACTTAGAAGTTCTACTATACATAAGTAAATTTTAAAACAAATACTTTTTTATTAATGAAAATTGTAAATAAGTTAATTATTTTAACAATAAAGTAAAAAAATTACTTTAAAAATAAGAAGTAAACTATCTAAATATTATAGTGACATAAACTTACTTCAAATTAACTATAATTTTAAGCGTAGCCAAACATGCTCGACTCATGGGTTTTCCACTATTTTTGTTATACGCAAATGAATAAGAAATTGAAAAATATATGAAAAAAAAAAAAAAGAAATTAAAAGTGTATTTTTGAAGGGCGTTCAAGTCTCTTTTGAAATACCAAAAATCGAATACTGTAATGCATTTTAAGGGGAAAAATGTTTTAAAAAAAAATCTTTTTCTATAACTAAATGTTTCTAATTATCAATCAATAAAATTTCTTGGACCACTGATGAATTTTAATTTGTAAAATATACTGATGTGAAATAATATATCCTCATATTATATTTTTAAATACGAAATCAACAACAACAAGGCCTATTAGCTCAGTTGGTTAGAGCGTCGTGCTAATAACGCGAAGGTCGCAGGTTCGAGACCTGCATGGGCCATTGCATGTGTTTTTTATTTTTTATTGATCCTTGCAATTTCGACTCCTTTTAAATGTATTTCAATTTTCCCCTTTCTTATACCTCGTTTTCATATGTAAACGCAAAGTAAACAGTTTTTGAACCCTAGCCCGCTTGATTCTGCAGCTTCTGGTAATAACTTGAAATTTATACAAAAGTTATATGCGATAATGGTGGAAGATCACAGAACAGAATCCTTGCACTACGGTTTGTTTTTTGTTTTTTTGTCTTTAATCTAATCAACAAATCATAATTTCACTACGAGTTCAGCTAGTGCTTGCCCATAATCGTTTTATCTAATTGCAAATTGCGCGTGTAAATTTATACCAAATAATTTGTTTGCAAAGTTTTAGAAGTGCCCATTATCATATGTTGTAGTATGATCCTGTGTTAGGATGCATTCAACGTAACCCTATGAATTTTTTGCAGAACTTTCAGGAAATTCTCCATTGTACATTGCATTTGAGAAATTAATGTGTTATTAAATTAAATTGCTGCGATTATGTGCTATTCAACTTGTGCAAAATCTGTCAATATTTGGAACCAGTAAATGTACTCACTCAGTTTTTGTGGTGGACTATATGGCGGGTCTATATAAAATACTTGTGTTAGGCATTTAAGCATAAATGGTGGAGTATTAATAAACTTCAAGTAGTGCAACCTTATTCAATGTTATTGCACCTTATGCACTGTCATAAAGCACATTATACATGTGTCTTGCTGTGTGCAGGTATAATATCTAATGGGCTGTGTGCTTTTTTGATACATGTATTTCCACTCAGTTGAAGATAATATTAAGCATGCTTAGTGTCATCACTTTATGTGCCTTGACTTGAAGAGTTTCATTGCAAGAGCAAATCCAGTTGATGATGATGATGGAACAGATATATTATTTATCCTTGTGGACCTCAAGAAAACAAAGTTGTCACCAGTCTCTGTATTTGGTCCAGCTATTAACCTTCATTAGATTGTCCAGATTGCTTATGACCTAGCTTTTGGAATGGGGTTGATCGAGATCATTGGCATATTTTTAGAAGACTTTACGGAAGACTTGCCATAGATTAGATTATGAGTTGTCAGGGTCCTTGCTTACAAGACAAGTACTCGTTGAGATTGATTCTAATCTAGATCATGGCCTATTAGAATAGAAGGTGCTCTGGTGGGATCTTCACGGACACAAAAAGATTGCAGTATGCAGTGAAAATGGATCTGGAACGGACTTCTAGTCACCCTGAAAGACATGGTTAGATCTTGTGCCAATCAGTCAGATTTCCCAATAATTTTCTTTTCCCCCAAAAAACATCATGAGTTCTGAGTTACTAAAACAGAATATCAAATATCAGAAAATTAACCAAGTGGATCATATCAAGCAGTAGTTATATTCTTTTTTTATGTGTTGATGTGTGAATTAGTTTTATTGCAGGCATGGCCATTAGGTTGTCTCAAGCCCTCCATTAAATTTACTTTTTGATCTCATTTTTCTGATTATATATTGAAGCAACCCCACCACAAGCTGTTCTGAAATTTTACTTTTCTCAGCAACTTGTTCACCTTTTGAAGGTATGAATCCTAATACCTACTACCCTACTGCCTTCTTTTGCTCGATCATCTATTTGGCATCTGTAGCCAAAGGCTTACCTAATTATGGTCGCTACGATAAGTTCGATGGATCTCTTAGTTACAGTTTCTATGATTAAATTTGAATAAATAAATATATCACATCTCTAACAACTTATGTTCTTAGACGATCGTGGTTCCATGAGTTCTAGTCTCTCCTCTGCCCATTTAAGAAAATTGTACACGTGTCAAACATTTGATAATAAATGAATCCAACGTACACAAGGAGGCGTGTTAAGACTAAATTTAATTGAACAAATGTATCCCTTCTCAATCAGCTAAGCTAAGGTTTTATACAAGGTGGTTCAACAAGTTGCTTACTTTATTGCATTTATTGCGAGATTGATAAACTTGGAAGATTTACAAAGTTTTTGCTTGGTATAGTCAGGACAGCCTTATTGGCCTATTGCTTTAGGTAGGCCAGATGGATTAACTGCAAGTGAGAAAGCAGCAAATGGACAGTTACCATCACCTTTTGAGCCTCTAGAGAATATCAGTGCCAAGTTTGTATCCCAGGGTCTTGATTTGAAGGATGCTGTAGATCCCTCGGGTACTTTTTAATCTCTGATTCCTAGTTATATCAAGAAAAATAAAATCGAAAAATATGCTGTCACTTCAAATATAGTTATTTGGACTCTTAAATATTGTTCTTTCCTTCTTTGTGTGAATCATTGGGAATAACGAAAGAAATAATGAGCATAATTAAAGATGCAAGATTTATGTAGTGAACTACAATATGACTACATCAACGATACGAGCTCTATGGGATACACAACATAATCTCTCTAAAAATAGCTGAGGCTCACGAAACAATGACTATCACCACAATCGGTGATTCAAGAAATTGGAAAAAGTATAATTTCTCTCCTTTTTCTCTCTTGTCCTTTTCTTGCAAGTTCTCTTTATTATTTTATATGATTTTTCTCCTACTAGTTTCTAATTAATGTGGGAAAATAGTAACAAATCTACCCCTCATTAGGAGGGAAGTTTCTCAACAAACAATTGATACCATTGAACTAGACAATCAAAAATCAGTTCCTCGCATATTGTGAATCAACCGAGTAGAAAAAAAGAATTCATATAGTAGGCCATAAATCTATCTGGAATAATGCTTAGTTAATTGCAGCTATTGTTGTTGGTTGGGACACTATTAATATTTTATATTTATAGGAGCACATAATATTGATTCTTCGATTTTAAAGGCTCCTGAAAGCCAGATCCTACACTTAATTCTTCATTTCTAATAAACTTGCAGAGCACTTGTTCTAATGCAGATGGATTAAACTTCAAGCTTGCTCTTCTCGACTCCCAGAGCTTATACAAGTCAGATAACATGTAACATAAGAACCTGCTGAACAACACGGACTTCTTTAATCTGATCAAGCTCGGAAATATTGGTGTGCTCAACCGGATAATCTGAGGAGATTCGAAAGAAATGTGGCTTCGTAAACTAGTTTGTATAAGAAATGTCTTTCTTTTTCCCACCAAAAAATAATCATAGCATGTATGATAAGGTAGGATACACACTACTCGACAATTGAGAAAAAGAAAGTTAAAATCTTACTTTTTGATGTGTTTCTTCTCGTCTAATATTATGTACCAAACATCCATAGAATTTTGTGTGTATTGAATAATCTTATCCTTGAATGATTGGATACAATGGCTGCTAATATACCCTCATGTTGTATTTTACAATATAACAAAGTAGAAGAAAACTTTTGTTCCTTAAACTTTTCAAAGTGACAAATAATCTCTTCTTCCAAGATAACAATGCACAGGACAGAATGGGTACTTACCAGGGATTTTTTTTTTTTTATTATAGATTCCTTCAATAATTTACTATGAATGCGTCAAGTAGTTTGTTAAATTTGCTAAAGGGTCCTTCATTATTATATGAATGCGGTTAGTCAATTCTTCTTCTTGATATGCTAAATTCTGTTTTACTTATGTGTTTTATTCCATTATAGGCATAATTTAGAACGTGACAAATAGAATAGAAAATCTTGTTTCTAAAAAGAAAAGGATTCTCGTTTAACTCAAATTTTACTTAGAATAAACATTTTCAAAACCCTACTTTTGAAAGAAAATCGACTTCATTCAATTCGAAATATATCCAAGTCGAGTGACTTTGGAACGACATATTACAAAGAATAGAGTAGAAAGCACAAGGATTTAATAAAAAAGTGACAAAAACAAAAAGAAAAGCTGGTGGGGATGCATTCGATTATAAAATAAACTTTTGTACTATCCATGGAAATATCTGTTCTTTGTCTCTCAAATTATTTCAAGTGTGTGAAAAGTGTATGCCATCTTTTGTGGACATGGATGATGGATCTGTCAAAATTATTACATATAAATCAAATACTTACATCATCACCATCCCCAAGAGAAATATTCTCTTTCCCTTTCTGCGCCTCAGTGCCTGACACCTTTGTTTTTTTCTTTTATATTTTTAATTTATTGGGATTAAGCTTTTAATCCTAATCCTAAAAATTATAATTATAATTTATTTTCATTCTTTCTGATTAGGCCTCTCTAGAGAGCATGGCATGGCCACATTTTGAGAGGGTTCCTCGCGTCTAAAATCATTTAAGGTCGACATGATTATGTTTAGGGGTGAACAAAACTATCTAATCGAACCAGACCGAATAAGAATCAAATCGAACGTTCGGTTCTTCCTAAGTTTAAATTGAGTAATGAATATTCAAACTAAAAATCATTTAAGATTCGTTTAAGTGTTCTTCTTAATGTTTTATAAAAATTTAGCCCATAAAAAATAAAATAATTTATTTTTATATTTGTTATTTTGTATTCAAATGAAACATTGTATTCAAAAATCGCTATATATTATACTTTTGTGAATATATTAAAGTTTGAAAATTATAATTTTATAAATAATTATACTATTTCAAATAAGGAGAGTAAAAATATTTGTTAGAAGTATGATAACTTTGAAAACTTTAATTATGAAATCAATTGGAATCAAATCGAACAGTTTAGTTCTTGTTTAATTCCATAATTCAAGTTGAAATTGATGATTCTATTTACAAGATATTCAGTAGTTTTCAGCTCAATTTAATTCTTTTTAAAACGAACTAAACTGGACTGCGATAACCTCTAATTATATGCTAAGTGAGAATACAATTTTATCTTCTTCTTTCTCATTTTTCAAGGCTTAATTTTTTATAGTCGTTTATTATTTTTAACACAAAGAGACTATCATTAAAAGTAGACGATAGACTTGAAGGCCTTGAACATTATTGGATGAGAAAAAATGTAAAGAAGAAATGGATGAGCTTATCTCAACTCCCTACATAATTTGCACCTTTTGACCTTTACTAAAGCAAACTTATAAGTAAAAGTGGAAACAAATATTCTCAATCACATAAATAATTAATTATCTTGATTCTCTGTTTAAAAAGCTAATCATTGTAATTATATTTACTTTTTTTTTATTCGTTTGTCACTTTTTTTTGTTGAAAATATAATTAATTTCTTAATTTTTTAATATGTCAATATTTAATGTGTTATTATCAACAAATATGAACTATTATTATTTAATGTAAGTAAAATTTATAGTTCCAACTATATTAATTAATTTTTCTTAATTTATATAAAAATAGAAGTAAAAGGCGGAGAAAATATAATAATTAAATAGGACTCCATTAACTAGTTCTAAATGAAAAAGATATTAAGTAGTCAAGTAAACTATTTTAATGAAATAAACTAATTTATAATTTTTATTAAACGAGCACTTATTTTTATCTTCACATTCCGTCGTAAGAGCCGAGATACGCTTTCTATTTTTTCACAAAATTTGCTACTTTTTCCCTCCATTTTTACTTGACATTTTGGTTCATTGTTACTGTTTTTATTTCACTTTGGTAACCAGCACTCAGTCTTCTCTACTCATCCTCATATCAATGAAGAATTTTGAAACATTTTTGCCTCTTCAAGAACAAAATTATACTCAACACTTCAAAACTTTCATGAAGTCCCTTGTTTGATCCATTTTCACCCATTTTTTTGGCTATGTTAAAAATCCAACAAAAGCAAAAATCTAGATTATCATCTTAAACCAAGATTTTGTTGCCATAATTCAAATGTCTACTTCTGATACACCATTATTAGACCCTTTACAGCAACAGCAACCACCGCCAATGGTGGTGGCGGCCCAACAAGCCTCCACGGCTCATCCGGGTCATGGGTCGGTTGGACCCGTTATTGGGGTTCTTGCAGTGATAACAATACTGGGTGCAATAGCTGTGATGATTGGCAGGCTTTGTTCGGGTCGGAGAATAATGGGTCATGGACGGTACGATTTGGAGGAATGGGTCGAGACTAAATGCGCTACTTGTATAGATGGCCAAGTTTTTCCGCCTCCACCGCCGCACATGGTGGCGGAGCACAATGTCAGCAGCTCATCCGGCGACGCTTCCCCGGCTGCGGTGCCCCAAGAAGAAACACAAACACATGATGAAGATAAAGTCCCGGAACAGCACAGTAATTTGCATAACTAAAATCGTCGATCGATTCAACATGAAAGAGCTCAGCCTTGACTCTTGAAGTGAGTTGTTCATTCTCTTAGGCATTTTTTATTTTCTTTTTTATTTATTTTTTTGTTTACATACAACATATTCTCCTCTTGCGAAATGGGCATAAATTCTCTTATTTTTGTTTGGAAATTTCGTGTTAATTTCATTTAACAACAATTAGTGCTTGTTTACCTCCGTTTAAATTATATTTTAAACACTTAAAAAATAATTTTAGCGCACGCCTTTTTGTTATTGTCGTGCTTTTAAGAAAAATAATTTTTGCTATGACGAAGAAAGAATAAGTGGGATAATCAATTAAATGTTCGATAAATTTTTATTTTAAAATAATTGTATATTTCAAAATCAGAATTTGAACGTTAGCAATAACTAAAATGAATATTGATTATAATAATGTCATTTTCTATTATTAGATAAAATTTATTTTACTTTTATAAGAGTATATGTAATATTATCAAATATTTTCTTGAGATAATAAAGGAATTAGTATCTATTAAATCTCAAAATTTATAAAATTACAAAATAAAAATACAATCTATATATTAGGAAATGAATTAATTTAATTAAGTTTGTCAAAATTAGTATTTTGATTGTAGATAATTAGATAAGCTAAAATCAAAATTTAATAAATTACTTTTATTACTTTTCAAAATATGTTGTCAGATAATACAAATCTTTCTGTAATGAATTTTTATTAAGTTTCCAAACACATTTTGATTATCAAACAATCATAAATTAGGAGTCTAAAATTAATTCCAAACGGAAATTTAGTACAAACAAAGATCTTAAAATCAAATCTCGCTGCATGTGTCAATTTTAAAATTGAGATGTAAATAAAATAGATCCATCGAAGACAAAATTAAATAATTTGTCTCGTAGTTTCTACTTTCTTCCTCGCAAAATTACTCACTTTCTTCTTTTATTCAAAAAATTATGTAAAATATTTCACCAAAATAATATAGAGAAAAAGCAGTCTGTGAGTCAAAAAGCTTACGAATATAACAGATATTACTTCATGCAGAAAGAGAAAATCCACTGACTGGTTTGACCATAGTTTTGTCAGCGAATATTTAGTTGCAGCAAGAGGCGGAGATCTTAAAGCCGTCAATGCTCCGGCGACCGCGGCCATCATGCAACCAAGATCATCACCACAAACTCAAATTCCCACCCAACACCGCCACTAAAATTTCAAACACTACCGTCAAGGGAAGTATAACAAAATTTCAGCTTAATATTCGTATGGCAGTAGTTTATACTTAATGAGTGGAAATGTTTATTAAAATACGTTAAATTGAATTTATCGATAGATTTACACAGCACCGTTATTTTGTAAATGCAGCTGTCCAAAAGGGTAGTCCGGCCGTCGGGATTCTAACGTCAAGTTGTTATTTACCATGTGGCACAAATGAGATACAAAATCATGCTTTGCTTGCTCCTTTATAGTTTTATATGAGACTTAAATAATTTTTACAGGGTAAATAAATTCGCAAATCATTCCAATGATGAAGTTAAAGTTTGATTTGTTTCATTAAGCTGGGATTCTCACCAATGCATGAACCATTGATCGAACTCTATTCTTCGTCGGTGAACTGGATTGTTAACATTGCCTCAGCAATGTGGCACTAGCAAGGAATATGGAAGTTCACATAACCATTTGCTGTGTTCAACGATAGCTCGCACGTGACATCTACACAAGACGAAATAGCAACATCTGGTATAAAATATTAAACTGAGCATTGCAATAAATTAAAATTTTCTTCTTCTTTCTTTCTTAATAATGACAACATGTTATGTATTCAATCAAGGCATTCACGGCTTTGAATTGGTCACTAGACTGCACAAGATTTAAGATGCTCGTCTGTGTTTGTTCAGTCTAGTATAACAAATGTACCAAACAAAGCATTTAGTGTAGCAAACAATGTGCTTAAATCCAGGAAAGTCAAACCAATAGGGGAGCGTGACTTAATCCAAGTCATCTACAGTTCCTAACGTACAAGCAGCAAACTCATTCCCAACCAGGAAATTAAAATTTTTCTCAGACCACGCACATCAGTTCTTCAAATGTCTGGAAGAGAAAAATTGGAATTTTGTAAAGACAAATCTGAATACTTCATATTAGTCAAGTCCTTAAATGTAAATTCCAGCTAGGAGATAGAGAGCAAGCATATTCACATCCAAATCAGAAGTCCAATGACAAACCTGAGCTAAATTCTTAATGCAGAGAGAAAAAGAAATAATAATGTGACCATCTATGTGCAAAATTAGCTTAATGCTCTATAACAATAAAGAAAACAAAATACAGCATGAAAATGTTCTCCTTGCAATCAATGTTGTTAAATGTTCAGAAATACACCCTTTAGCAAAATATCAGGTAAAATAAAATCCAGTTACAATTGGGACGTGATTTTGCTCAACCTATTGTGGTATGATGCCTCTGTCTTGCCTTGACACTCACTCAAGTTCAGTAGACATGTTTCTTCTTCAGCTGTAAATATACATATAAAGAGATCGAAAGGCCTGCAGCAATTGCCACTACTTTAATGATGAACAGGGTTTTGATGATCCCTCTGCAATATGCAAATTTAAGATAGCCATTCGACTATTGCAGCAGCTAGGTTGGCGCATGATCAGGGCAACCAAGCCTGCTTATATCAACAGTAGAAATTTCCTAGAAAAAGGAAGTTCAAGGGAAGATTTTTACTAGGAAAAATAGAAAAAAGAGTATTTCAGCAAATGTGCAAGTATTAGTCTTACCTTCATACACTAACAAATCAAGATATGTTCTGCTAGGAGTTAAAGTAAATTCTAGTCTGTTGGAACCAAGGGTTGACTGTAGAGTAGAGAAGTGATAGTGTTTTGGTTTTCAAGAGTTGAGAAATTTTTTAATAGATTGGATGAAGTAGAAGAAATCTTTCTTCTCAAGTGAGAAAAGATTATTCTTATCCAATTGGTTTTGTCAAGTATTCCCATCTATTACAAGTAGTTACTTAGGATGCCTGCCGAGTAAGTTTGTTGTGGTTTTGGAGAAAATTATGAGGGACTTCCTGTGGAAACACGGGAAAAAGGGGTCTTTACAAAATTATTTGTTACCTTGGGAATTGTTATCGAGAAGTGAAAGTAGAGGTGGTTTAAGAGAGGGCAACCTTGGGAAGAATTTGGCAAGGCCAAGATGGGAGTGGTTCTATGGAAAGTGATGGTTCTGGACCCTTTGGACAGAGAAACAACATGGTTTTTGAAGGAAGATAGCAAGAAATATCTAAGTCACGGTATAGGACTAAGTTTTTAGCATCTTATGCTTTCTACAAAGAGTTCAAAGGTGTTTCTTCCACCACTTATTCTTAGTAGGAAAGATGTTTTGCATTCTTGAATTTCTCTCTTTATTTTATTCGTTCTAATATGGCCACACCTACAATTGTCTTGTGCATATTTTTCCTTCTAACGGCCCAAAGGAGTACCACAACAAAGTTCAATATTAAATATAATCATAACCACCAGAAGCAGAAAAACAATGGGTAAGCATCAATACTTCTTTGGATTCAAGCCCATCTAATATCGGTTTCAAGTTCCAGAGTCTCGTTAGACTATTATGTCAACCAAAGGAGATATTATAAAAATTTCAATCACAGAAGAGAATGATCATATAGAGTAATCCATAATTACAAAGCAAAAGGTAATCTTACATTTGGTAAAAGAAAGTTGGTAAAGCTCTCCCTGTTCGTTTGCTCATCTTGATGAAAGCCGTTGGTATAGATCATCAGCCAGGGCTTGTCTCAAACTCTCCCCGTAATAATGAAAGGACTTCTCATTCTCCAGCACTTTAGGAGGCTGCCCATTCTCTTCAGGCTCATTCCAAAGCTCCGGTTCAGGCTCCCTAGCGATCTGGCACAGATTATGCAATACACAACATGCAACAATCGTTTGTGGTGCATGGTTCAGTCCCACATTCAAGTCCTGCAGGATCTTCCACCTCCCTTTAAGCAATCCAATGGCCTCCTCCACCGTCTTCCTCCCCTTCATCAATGCCTCATCAAATGCATTTTGTGCTGGATTCCCCGTTCTGCTATAACTAAATGGCGTAAGCAAAAACGACAGCAGAGGAAAACACCAGTCTCCCACTATGTACGGCCTCACATGCTGCCCTCTAACATTGATCGCCTTGTCCCACACAATGTCACCAGAAATCAACCTGTTATACAACAAACTATCCCTAAAATGTGTGGAATCATCATAACCACCCGGAGCTTTCACACACACGTCCCAGAAAACCTTCTTGCTGTCCGCAACAACCTGCAGCAAAATCGAGGGAAACCCATATTTACAATAATACATAGAACCATTAATCACATCAGGACTAAGCTTATGCAGCTTCACAGGAGTCGAATCAACAGCCCCACAAATATTAGGCAACGAGGTTAATTCCTGAAACCCTTGCGTATTCTCAACAAGACGACGTCGCGAAACCGGGATTTTGATAAATTCAGGGTAAAGCTTAGTAGCCAATAGGCGAGTAACCATGTTGGTAATCTTCGAAATCAGATACGGTTCAAGGGCATAACGGGACGCGAGGGTTTTGAGGGAAAGGCCATGAGAGAGCCTAGACAGGACCATAGCAACGGCATAATCAGACGGTAAAGAGAGCTGGGATTGAGTAATGTACGGCTTAAGCTTATCAACAACGGTAGTAAATACTGGGTAGGACAGGCCGTAGAGGGATCGCCACTGGGCGTCGCGGAGGGGGGCCTCCATGGCCCATATGCGCTCGGTGGAGAGGGCGCGGAAGGCGGCGACGGAGAATTCGGAGGGTGGTTTGGAGGAGGAGGAGGAGGGGGAAGAGGGTTTGGAGGGTTTTTTAGGGGAGTTAGAAGCGAGGTAGGAAAGGACGGAGGCGAGAGTGAAGAAGAGGAGGGGCGCGGCGGAGGTGGAGGTGAGGAGGGAGGCAGGGGAGGATACGTCGGAGGAGTAGGCGGCGGAGGAGGTGTCGGAGAGGAGGGAGTTCGTCGGATCAAGGTGGTTGTGGAGGTGGAGCAAATTTGATAGCATTATTAGAAACGATTGATCCATTTTCTTCTTATTTTGTGATTTTTCTACTCTCTAGAAATTAAAAACCCTAGAGAGAAAGACTGAGAATTTGTTGCAGAGATCGGCTGTAAGGGGGAAATCAACAGTTTTAAACGACAGCGTTTTGATCGTGGTTCAGTGGGTGTTATTGTATACGTTGGAGTCCTTTAATGCATCACGGACTAGCCTGTGTTTTCCGGAACCGTCGTGGTTGTAATTTTTAGGGTAACATTTAGGAAATAGCATTGATGATTAAAGAAGAAAGGCTAGATTAAGGAAATTTTACTTAAAGTTGGGTAATCACACGAATGAAATTAATCATTTCTTTGGCAAGTGAAATTAATGTCCTTGAAGTAGGATGGCAATGTGCCTCGGCCTTGGAACACAATGCTCAGCTCCACCCTAAGGACAAGTCGAGTTGAGTTCGAGTTTAGCTAATGTCCATCATTAAAGTTCGATTCGGCCCTTGAACTCGTGGGCTTCATAGGTCGAGTTGAATCATCTATGAACGTAAGCAATACTCACAAATAATGATGTAAGATTTTCGAAATCTTCAGTTATAATAGTGTCCACTTTATTTAACATTTGATACTTAGCGTCTTTCCAGTCCTTTAAATACATTAAACCTTCTAATATCTTTTATAAGACCCATTATATAATTGGACAAAATACTACCGCTTGCACTAAAAGCAAACTCTGACGCTACAGTAGATAACAGATGTGTTAGTAGACCACGTGCTATCATTAATACTATTAGATATTGTCGCTCGTTCATTTCCCACTATCTAAGTTACTAAGTATGTCAAAAAAAATTCTTTCTTTTTTATCTAAAATACTAAGTACCGTAAAAAAAAATTCTTTCTTTTTCATCCAAAATACTAAGTACGTCATGAGCAAAATGCTTAGCTAACTCCAATAATATTTCACCAGTACCTATTTTTGTAGCATTTGCAATGGAAGAAGAATGGCTAAATTGTTGACAACATCTACAAGAACTTAAATAGCTTCATAAATCGTTGTTGTCTTATGACGACAAATTATCATTTGCTACAGAGGATCATCAAACGTTCCTACTGTTTTTTGGGGCGTACTGTTCATACATCTCACATAAAAAAAATTTTAGATTACAATGTGTAACTGGAGATCCATAAAATTACAGATACAATATTTTTTGTAATGTCTAAATTACACCTAGGGTCCATTGTAGAAGTCAAAGAGAACAACATAGGCAATTCTTCATAATATTTTCTAAACTTAGCCTCCATCAATTCTATGATATCAACAAAAATGCAAAATATTTTGTACTTACTAAAATTATTAGCAATCTAATAAAAATGAGTAGGAACAAAGAAACTAGTAGGATAACATACGCATGAACATGCATTGGTAGAGTCGGAAAAAAAATTAAAATTTTTTTCACATAAAATGAAATAACTTAATCATAGTCTTCTAAACTATATTAGATACCGTGTGATTGTCGACCATTGTAATAATTAGTAATATATTTTTTATAACCTTCACAAGATTGTAGGATAAGAGAAGTAAAACTCCACCTATGACTTACATATGTGACAAAGTTCTTTCACGCAGTTCATTTTCTACACATGAACTATTGAATACTTATTTTTTAGTAGGGGATACCATAATTAAGTTTAGAGTGTACTTATTTTTTAATTGACTTAACTGACTTTTTATGATTTGTAGCCTGTTTTGTACAAATAAATTGAAAATATGACAAATACAATATACATGAAATAGTATACCACATAAATCAGAGCTAAGTTGTATACTTAATTTGCTAATGATTATTGTGTTGACCGTCGCATTGTCGAAAGTAAAACTACATATTTTAGATTTGCAACTAAATTCTCTAATGATGTTCATTAAATATAAAAAATATTTAGTCTATTATGAGAATATTCAATTACTTTAAATGCAATAATTTTTTAATGCATAATACATTGTTTATCTATACAGTGTGTTGTAACAAAAATGTAACATTTATGGTTATTATTAGTCCACAAGTTAGACGTAAAAGATAAAACACTATTATATTTATTTATATCACTTATTATGCATGCTTTTTTGTATTGTATAAATTAGCAGCATTAGAATGAAGAGTATTTTCAGAAAATGATTTGTACCTGGATTAGAAATATTTTTGTATGAACTAGGTCGTGTAAACACTTTTCATTACGTTAAGCGAAACTAATTACCAGCTACAAGCATCGCCATACATTCGCGCATGCACTCCTGTGAATTGATCCAATTGCTAAAACCAGTACTAGAACTTGCACTAGGAAAACCAAACAGGAGTTGCATCTGATTATTTTCCATACCTCCTTATTTGATTCTACATCTTCTGCAGTGTCTGTTGATGAGGCATGCCAATGCTCTTTTTCCAATCCAACTTCTTTTTGCAGTATTCACACATTGCTTTGTATCCTGACTGTTAGTCTACTACACTAGTGGTCACTATTTTGAAGTGTTCCCAACACTTAAGACTTATTTTTCGTAGTTCGTCGTTTTTTACTTGATCGTATCACCATTTTTGTTTCTTCTTGTTCTTCAAAATCGTCGTCCAAACCAATTGGATTCGTACTCCCATCACCTAAATCATTAGGAATTAGAATATCATTTAGACAATTAAAATAATGATCTAATGACGGAATACTTTCTGGAGTGTTGAAACTACAAGTAGAAAGATGACAGAAAGATGTAGAATAAGAACTCACCAATTTCCAAAATCTGTTCTAATTTCAAATACTATATGACAGAAAGATGTAGAATAAGAAAGTTTATACTACAAGTAGACAGAAATAAGCAAATTTAGAGACAATAAAATTTTAAATTGTACAATAAAAATATGGAGATTATAACATTTTTTAGGTTTAGAATGTAGAGATTTGTGTAAGAAAAAATGAAGTGAAGTTGGGGATATATAGAAGAAAAAAGCGACCATTTTTTTAATTTAAAAAAATTAATAAAATGTTACCATTTTCAACAGTTATAAAAATGACCGTTTAAAACAATCATAATAATCAACCGGCTTGTTTGTCGAGATTGGATCCCGACTTGAATCGTGAACCTTTTTTAAACGAGCTTGAGCCGCCGACCCCATGGACCAAGCTCAAAAGGCTTGTCCCGTTTTCCACCCCTATTCTTAAGAGGAATAATATTATTTATCACTAGTATATGTAATATTGGTCTCCTTAATTTATTGTCTAATGGACTTGTGGTAAATTTTAATGTATTTGACAATAAATTAGAAAGTCTACTATTATCTAAACTGGTAATAAATAGCATTAGTCCCTTCAGTGAGTCAACAACAATATTCTTGTATGTGAGTATTGAGAATGAATAATGTTATTTATAGTCCATCACTACCAGTAGTCATCTTACTTAATATTACTCAATTGGATGAATTATTTACTTCAATTGAGTAATGTATTTATAGTAATTAATTATAAATAATTCATACAATTGAGTAATGTCATATAGGATGACTACTGTTAGTGAATAACTATGAATAACATTACTCTTTGACAATAACATTACTTATTGACAATAGATTTTGAAAATGCCAACTTTTAGAGATGCAAAATAGCAAATGTCAAAGAAATTCTAGTTTCAAGAGTGTTTTTTTTTTTTCAAGTGTATTTTCTAACATCAAGACAAAAATAACCTTCACGGAAATATAAATATTTAGTGAAAATAGTGTTTTGATTCACATAATATCTCTATTACTCTTACTCTTGATGAAATGCACTTTTCACTTCGAACAATCTCTTCTACTCAACTACTCAACTCTTGATTCAGAAATATAAATTTTAAATTTGAGAAATTACTTTCTTATGTTCACTCCTTTTCAAAATCGTCCCAATTATTATTGCACATCAATAGACAGTTTGAGCATAAAGCAAAGACAAAACCAATATAAAAAATTTCATATTTAAATAATGGGACATTTTGAACGATATAAAAGAAAAAGATAAAACAAAGAAGGGCAATTTGACCCCTACTTTACTATTTTTTGTTTAAAAAACTAAAAAATAATCTCTTCTCAATTTTTGGATTTTTACCTATACCTAACAATTATTATTATTTTTTTTTTTGGTGGAAAATTATCTTGTTATTCTTACTAAAGTTAATTCTCAAAAGGTGCCATATTATGTTACTTTAATATTAAAAATCAAAATTTTAGTTTTTCATTTTTACACGGGTTACATGTTGTATGTGTTACTTTTCATTAAAAGCAGTGTTTTACAAGAGTCTTATGTTGTGTTACTATATGTTATTTCATTAAAATAAAAAATAAAAATAAATCAACATTTTAAAGGTAGGTAACATCTTGCGTTAAAATCAACATTTTGCAGGGGTAATATGTTGTATTACATTATGTTACTTTCATTTAAAAAATTCATATTTTACACAAATAACATGTCTGTGTTACCCCATGCTACTTATGTTACTCTTAATTTTTGTTCAACCAACATCCTCCACAGTATACCATTACCCACCAGTAACCACCACCTATTGCCAATTACCATTACCATTGTCACACTTACACAACCTATCATCATTCCCGAACCATTTTCTCTCAAACATCGTCTTCTACAACCACTATAACGCTTGGCATCAAGCTCCGAAACCAAACAATAACCACCACCAATTCCGAAGTCGTTACCACCAACTAAAGTAAAAAAAAAAAAAAAATTGCCATCTGAACACCATTCACTGTCATTTTATTTCCAATACAAAACACACCACATCTCATCCACCAGTCCCTGGCCATTATGTTACCAACGCAGAACACACCATGTCCCATCCACCAGTCGCTGGCCATAATGTTACTAACACATAACACATAGGTAACATATAATGTTATCAACATAGACACACCACATCTAACTACAAACCATTTTCTGTCACCACCGATCAGTGGTAGTGGTGCGGTGGTGCTAGGGCTTGAAAGTAGGGGTGGACATAATTATTGCCAACCCGACCAACGGTTTTTCACATGTTAGCAGTTCGGTTAAAATTGTTGTGAAGGCTATTTCAGGTTGGGATATATAAATCGACTCAACCTGTATACAAATCGAACCGCGCTTGTAAATTACCACAAACCTATATTTTTAACCCAATCGCCAACCTAATTGAAACCTATCCCGCCCCCCAATTGAAACCCAACCCGTCCCAACCCAAGAGATTAGAATGTTCACTTCACGCCATTTCTCGTAGTCATTGGATTTTTTGGGTCAATACTCAATAATGCAATTTGTCATTTGGGCCCAAGCTTAAACCGCCTAACCCAAATTGAACCAACCCAATGTTGGTCAGTTTACACGTGCAAAACAAATTAGTTCGGTTTAGACCATGATCAAATCAATATGGTCGGTTCAGTTTCAGGTTGGGCCCAAAATCGAACCACTCAACCCATGGCCACCCCTACTTAAAAGAGAGGAGAGAGGTGGTGATAAAAGCAGCATGTCAGTTGTGCTAGAGTTTGAAAGAGAGATAAGAGGCGTGGTGGTGGGCGATGGCGAGATTGCAATTTTAGATTTGAAAATAGATTATTCGATTTGTGGCAGTGTGCTGGTAGGGTTTGAAAGAGAAAAGAGAGGTAGCGTCGGCGACGATAAGATTACAAATCTTAAAATAAATTCTTCTTTTGGTGGCAGAGACAGTGGCAATGCTAGAATTTGAAAGAGAAAAAATAGAGGTGATAGTGGTCATAGCTACATGAAATCACCACACAAGATCATGTAAAAGTGGTGGGCAACATCTACTATACAAGTCGTCAGAGGTGGTGAAAAACAACGACAGGTGGATGTTGAGAAGATTAGGATTGGGAACCAATTAGGATTAAGATTATGGTTTGTCAACTACAAGATTGATCTCCTGCCCCTAAGGAGGCAAGATAAGCTGCCCACCTGCTGAATTGTTTTATCATCAACTGTCCACCTGCTGACACCTCAACAGGTGGGCAACTTATCCTGTCCCCCAAGGGGGCAGGAAATCAATGGCGTCATCAACTAAGTGGCTAGTGATCTTAAATTGCTGCGCCTTTCATTACCTGAAAATCTTCACCCCAAAGTATAACCCCAATCCACCTCCCAACCAAACATGTTCTTCATATAAATACAGACAAGTAAAATAAGTAAACTTCTATAACATTATGAAGCTCCAAAAGAATGAAAAATTGAATAAGTGAAAACGAGAATTATGGTAACAAACTTTTAAATATCTTAAAATTATGAAACTAAGTTCCAAAAAAATAAAAAAGAATTCTCATGTCTCATTAAATTGAATCCAGCTACAAAATTCTCAATACGACATATTTTAGCATTTATGTTAATTTGATAATTTCTCTGACATACTCGAAGAGCACAATCCAGTAATCTAGCTACTGGCTGCTAGTGGTTCCCATAACCATTTGAAGATGCCCCGTTGGCAGCTGCACCTGCAAAATATCCATTCCCGCTGTAACCTTGTCTTCCATAGTAAGACCCATTCCATTGATTGTTAGCATCGGTTCTCATCTGCCAAACGAGAAGGAAACATGAAGACAGTCGAAAAGTGAACAAAATGGTAACCAAAACAAATATCACTTTTTGACGGAGTTGGAGGTGCATAAATATCAAATTTAATTACTACTGTCTACAGATGATAATTTACATAAAAAAAAAAATAGAATAAGATCGGCATAGAACCGGATTATTTCTTTTCCTTTTCATGTGTTGCTAGTGCAGGAACAACATAGAATAGTAGAGGATCCAGCATTCTGTGCATGTGCCTGGATGGTTCTCTTTATTGCAGAGCTTGTGCATGGGATGTTGATCTAAATTTGGGGAAACAAATGGCAAGTTTGGCTAAGCTTAAAACATTTTTGAAAGTAACTCTTACTTTAGCGTCAAACTAAACTTACTTATTTCCAACTTTTATCAGTAAAAGAATTATTTATTTTCAAACTTACTTGTTCAATTATAAGTGAAATGTCTAAGCTTAACCAAACATGCTCTAAATAACTTAATTTCAACCACGACTCGAAAAGATTATTATTCTAAAACTTATCAAGTTTATTAAGCTTAGCCAAACATGCACAAAGCTCATCTTCCGTTTGGAAGTAGACGGTCCAGAGAACAAGATGCAGATGAAATTCTTGAAGTAATGTTATTATTACTATTTTTAGATCCAATATTCTGGCACTCCAAGGATACAAAGAGTCACAAATGTTTTGAAAACAGTATATAAACCCAACATTGTTAAGTTGACACGACAAAACTCTTTTGGGTAGTCAAAGGAGAAATAATGCCCCCAGTGACATAATTTAAAAACTAAAAATTGAAGGTTACCTGCTTGTTTCCCAGATTTCGACCCCAAGAAAGACGAACTGTCTGCTTACCAATAACTGTTCCATTTAACTTCTGTATTGCATCCTCTGCATTGCTTCTATTAAAATAGAAATTTAAAATTAGCATGCAACGCATTATAGCCGAACGTATCAAATTCAAACAATATAACAGGAACTTTACCAATATTCAATAATTCTATGACTCAAAGGTTTATTCATAGTCATGCTTCACAGTATTGTTTCTACAAATGAGAACATCCACAATCCTACATAACTCAGTGGCATATCCTTGTTTAATCCCCAACCACTCCTCCCCACCCGGAAAAGAAAAACACCATTTTTGTCTTCTTCCCACCTTTCTCCACCATTCCCCATTCCACACCCACCAGCCACCACCTTCAACTTCCCTCACCATCCCCTTCCCCTCTTCCCTAACCTTGCCACCAGCCACATCCAGCCCACTTTGCTCTTGCACCAAACTCCCTCTGACCTCGAACACCACTACTTCAAGCCATCCACCTCTCTCATAGTCACCCAAGCAATCTCCTACCTAGCCCACACCCAACAGTGAACACTCTTCTCTACAAATCGGTACCTTACCTACCACCTACCCCAACAGCTTCCTCCCTCTTCCAACACACAAGACCCCCCACCCCCAAACCTTCCATCCATGCCAGCCCCACTTCCAAACTGTCCAGTATCATTTCCTCGATCTCCCAACTTCGTCCTCCTTCCCCCCACCATAACCCATACCTCTGCCATAGCGCACACATCATTCACGCGAACAAAACAAAATCAGACATACACAAAAACTAACCACCACCTAGAGCTTTCTAACAGGACAAAATATATAATATAAATCCTCAGTTCAAATATAAACTTACATCAAATATTTAATAGTCATAAATAGACAAGATGATGTCCAGAAGATATTGATTGCTTGGAGAAATGAAAGTGTGAGCAGCTAGCTATAAGGTTTTTGAGAATTTTCTGTTTCATTTTGGGTAAATTAAACTACAATTAAGCTAATATGCATTCATCTGGCGTGGTGAAGCTTAAACTGGATATTAATAAAGTAATTTGTGGCTAACAGTAAGAGTAGCTAACTGGAAGCATGAAGACACACACACAACACATGGAAAAATAAAGAAACAAAAAAAATTGAAGAATACCGATATACCTAAATGAAAATGTAAACAAAATTACACGTGATAACACGACCAACAGAAATAATCAATTTGAAATAGAAAAAAATAAAAAAAAATAAAAAAACACTTAATTACACTGTTAAGTTCCAGAAAACCAAACTCCTCCACTCTTTGCATAAAGATGGATGTAGAAGTCGCTATATAATCACGTGACATGAACTATCTATTCACAATGTGCTTTAGAAGAGAAAATTATAGGAGTTCCACGACATAATCTGGGATTTCAGAAAAACAGAAAAGGAGAAAAAGAGTCATGGGCCTTCTACTTTTATTTTGAAGGCTTGAAGGTTTCGAAGCAGAACCTGGAGTGTTAGCAAAAAAGTAAAATAGTCCAAGAGAAGGAAGGCAAAAAAAAAGATCTAAAATGCACATTTTGGAGCTGAGAGAACAAGATTACAATTAAGCGTTAAAAGTGAAGGGTTTTCAATGTATATAGCTCGAGCTCCTTAAAAATGCTACCTCCGTAGCAAGTTTATGTCTTTGTTTGGCACAAAGTTTTCAGTGAAAGTTGAAACAGGGATATCCAATGTATGTTTTCGTCCTAAAAAATGATAGCCATTAATCCATATTAACCACATTTTACTACTTTGGAAAGAAGCCATTATGAGTTCTAACTTCTAAGTTCATTTGCTCATTTAATCACATGAAAAAGCTCCAGAAACAAGTTTTATTTCCCCAACGATGATATTGGTAAAGGACTATATCTGCATTATGATAAACCACACCACAGAATTACCTGTTAGCAAATTGCACAAAACCACATCCCTTTCCAGCTGGTATCTTCACAGAGACAACCTCACCAAATGGAGTAAAAGACTGTCTGAGCTCTTCATCAGTGACATCAGAGTCAAGTCCTCCCACAAATATCTAGAGTCACGAGTTAGTGAAACACTGAAATATACAAATTTCTCAAACAAACTTCCCAAGAGGAGCAGGACTCACTGTTGTGTTAGATGAATCATTTTCAAATTTAGAACCTTGGGGCACAACACCATTTGATGTATATCCACCTGATAATATAACGGCTAAACCACAAAAGTAAGTCAAAATTTTTATTAATGCTCAAATAGATTACGTTACATACACTAATTGACAATGCCTTTTAAAACTATAAGAATAAAATGAGAAGTGTATGGAAAAGACTAAGTTAAAAACTTTTGATTATTTAGGCATCCTAGTTGATCCTAGGAATAATGAGTAGAGATCAGAATACACTAATTGGAAAACTTGTGGTGCTTTTATTACTCATTTTCATGAAAGAAAGAACATAAATCATCAATGGGGGAAGAAAGATGAAGTCCACCTCAGATGTTTATATTACTATGCATCACATAATAAATACTCCCTCAGTCTCATGTTTGTCTCGGGTTATCCTTTTTGGCCAACTTGAAGTTGACCATTTAATTGAAGAAAAATTAATCTTAGTATACTAGATTTTAAGAAATAACATTGACAGTTAGTACTATGTTGTTTAGCATGTGGTATACTACTATATTCAAGTTTTGTTTCATAATACTTACAGCACAAGTCGTGCTGAAATTGACCAAAAAGCTCCCCTATGACAAACAACATGGCATATATGAATAACGTAGAAGTAGAGAGTAGAGATCAAGTCAAGTAATGAAGTTTGTTTCATCGATACCATTTTAATCAAGAAGAATTTATTTATGTTCATAGGATTCTCGAGGAACTCTGAGATTATCCTTGTCCAAGATCAAAGGGAGTAATTTTGGTGGTAGACTGGTTGCGGCCCTTTGTAACCATATCACTAAATTTAGGTGAAAAATTATCAGAGAGAAAAATATCGAAACTATTTGGCTATAACTGGCTGCAGAAAGGAGATATTATATTGCACCTTGTGAAGAATACTGTTGCTGTGTAGCTTGTTTCTTGGGGGTTGCAACACTGATTCGCATAGGTCTACTAGAACAATAAACACCATTCATTTCCGTCATGGCTCGTGACCTCTCATTTTCATCACCAAACCTGACAAAGCCATAACATTTTGAACGACCGGTGTTTGAGTCAACAACTACTTTTGCACCTTTGACAGATGGATATTTACTAGCAAAGGTTTCATGCAGTAGTTCATCAGTAACCTCACTATCCAAATCCCCAACAAATATTGACAAATCAGAACTACCATCTGCCCGCCTATCACCGGAGCTAAAGGCTGCCCAGTTTAGGCGAAAGGTTTGATCTGTATTTGGCATCATGATGTCGCTGTAGCCCTGCAGAACTTTCTCTGCTGCAGCATGAGAACTGAACTCAATGAATCCATATCTGTCCGATTGACCAGTATGCTTATTGCGAATGACCTTAGCAGAAACAACCTGTGTGTTCAAGATATCAAATGTAATTAAAATTCCTCTTGGACAAATCCTTATTTTTGCAACACGTTCAAAAAGTATCAAAAGTGAAATTTTAACTGCATCCATTTCAAGCATCAAATGAACAGATGGAAAAATATTGCCGTTAGTATCTCACTCTTTGATGCACTAAGAGTGCTATCTTTTTCCTTTAAACTCCAAAAACAGTTGGTTATAGCGAACTTGCACTCTTCATTTTCATCTATTCATACAATTCAACCAAGAGGCTAAAAGGGAAATCTCACGGTTAAAAAAATTGATATATGTGTGTGTGTGTGAGAGAGAGAGAGAGAGAGAAATGAATTGCTTGATGAGCATGGTTACTAATTGTCATCTGCCTCAGAATTATTCACTACTAACAACGCCATACACAGAATGATAGAATAAACATTATACACCAAGAGCTCTGCCTACACAATGTTTTCCGAAAGCATTATTCAAAGAGACTGCCATTGGTAATATTTGCTTCAGTTGCTCCTTTGAGCAAAAACTCTTCTATTATCAAATAATTGGATACTACAAAGGAAGTTAGACTGCTTTTTACACAATTTTGGAATCACAGTGCACAGACAACTCCATTGGATATATATCCTTGGCTAAAGTGCCACCAGAGTTCTCTCAAAATTTGCATTCTATTGTTGTATTCAGACTGTCAAAGGACCAACTTGTTCTCTAGGAATTGTCATTTGTCAAGCACCCTTGAGTCACAACATTTAAGAACTAGAGAAACATTTGTTATAGTTAACAGTTAACTGCAACACAACAATTAGTCAAGCTGGCCTCAGAATCAGAATCAGGAGGAGTTGGGGGGAGGACGAGAAGGATAAGAAGGAGCACAAGCAAGAGGAGGAGGAGGAGGAAGTCAATTTGAGACCTCCAAAAACATTCTTAATATATACCTCATATAGAAGAACCACCAACCTTACAAAGCGAGAAGAATATATATGCTTAATGAATAACTAAAACAAAATGTCATTCTCACATATGAGATCCTGTTCTAGAAATTATGTATTACATATATACTGTAGAACATGCTAGATCAACAACACTCATTTGCAAGCCCTTTAAGGCAGAAAAAAGCTTTGAGTGATGAGAAAGTCACTCCTCACTTCTCACTATACATATCAAGGTAATAAGGGAACTCCACAGTAATATTTAATCGAAGAACAAGAACTTTAAACAAATTCAGGAACTGCCATCGAGTTACATGTAATAAACCAATATTTAAGTAAGCATTCAATTAGGTTTTTTGTTTCACAACCATGTATCCTAACTTGAAATTTGATTTCACTACACTTTCCAGAAGTATCTTACTAAATATTTTTCATTATCATTTTTTCTTTATTAACCATGTAAACTAAGTAATTCATATTTACTCTTTCCAAAATTTGAGAACTTGAAGACACCGAACTTTTAAAAAGATTTTAGCACAGTTGTAATAATCTTGGATTGAGAACTCAATTAATTTCAAAGACTCGTCCTTATTAACATAATCATGCTAGAGACGTAGATGCTATCCTTGACTTTAAGAATTTAAAGGAAAATGGCAAGTTATGGGATCCATAGCTTACTTCACTTGCCTACCAAATAAAGTAAATGCATAACGTGCCCCTACTTAAAACACCTTTCAATTTTCTTCCCCTAAAAGTTAATATGCACATATATATCTTTCCATATACAGACATCTGTCCCAACTCGGTTTCTGCATCCATATTAAATGAGATCTGAATTCCCTACAATGTTTTCAAGCATATATCAAAAGATTCACTTCAATCTAGGAATTTTCAAATCCACTTGACAAACGTACTATTAAATCAGGAACAAAAAAAAAAAATCAACGACCAAGTAACCAAACTACTAGTAAAAACTCAAATAATAAATAACTAGGTATATGCATAATAAAAAATTCAAACAAATTACCTCGCCGGTTTCCGAGAAGCAAGACTGGAGATAACTTTCATCCATCCATTGCTGGAGATCTCCAATCCAGATCGTTTTGTTATCTTCACTAGAGCTCTGAATCTGCTGCTTCTGCTGCGGCTGCTGCTGATACTGCTGCTGTTGGTGGTAGTACGGCACGTAATGCTGGTTATAAATCATCTGCTGCTGCATCGCCATTGCCGGGTAGTGCATAGCCATCCATTGCTGTTGGTACTGCTGCATCGCAATCCACTGCTGGTGCTGGTGCTGGTGCTGCTGTTGTTGCTGTTGCTGTTGCTGATTCGAATCTCCACCGTTCATTTTCACAATCTCTCCGAATTAATTATCTCCTAAAATTCAATCACAAGTTTTAGAGGAGAGAGTAGGGATACCTGGTCGGAGAAACCAGGTTTTAGAGAGAGATTTTGTGAAAGAATGAAAGGGTTATTGAATGGATCTAGGGTGGATTTAACGGGTGACATAGTTTTTAACGGCCGTTAATTCCGTCCGTTAATACGACGTTTACTAGTGGGTCCAGTAGATACGCGTTGGAGATGTGGGTCCCGTTTGTTTTAAAGCTTAGGTGATACGGGCTTGATGATTTCCATCGACGGCTGAGAGGAGTCTAGTAGATATTTCATGTGCGAAATTACGCCTGTACCTGTGTGAAATGTAGTAAGCAGGTCCTCCATCTTTGAATTTTAGCAAATTGGGCTTTATATTTTCAGCTGGCAAGTGGGTGTTCAACAAATTTTTTTTTTTTGGTCTATTTGAACGATAAAATATTAGCTTTATTAAAACGATCTTTAAAAATTTATTTTGAATTAAAAAATAAAATAAAATAAAAATAAGAAATCAAAACAAAAATAATTCAAAAATGAGAACGAAAAAAACTATTGTACTGTTTTAACTAAATTTGGTTTTGCACCTTCAACGAAAATGAATTGACCAATTTTGTCAAAAGTACCAAAGTGGTGGAAGGGCAGGGCATAAGGAAATCGTGACACGGAGCCAACACCCCCAGAATGGAGAATCAACATTAACATAGCTATAAGGACTGAGACAGAGGAAGTAGGGTCGTATACAATGGGATGTTATGTGCTAGAATTCACGTTGGCCCAAAATTTTTCTTTTTTTAGTATATGAAAAATATTATTGAAACAAAATTATTAGAGTTCGGTCTAAAATATTTTTTAGGTCTCGTCTGAAGTCGCTCGTGAAAAAAAGAGAGCAATAGCAATGAAATGCATAACCCGGGACAAGATGCAAGGTGGGACTATAGCCGGGGAGGGATGGGGAATTATGGAGTGGGCAATTTTCTATGTTTCTTCTTGTTCTTTTAATTTATTTTTAAAGTTAAGTTGTTACCTATTTGAACTATGAAAATTTAAACATGTAACTATTATTTGCTACAAAACTAAAAATTTGATAACTCACTTGCTAAAAATTAAAATTAAAGACCTACTTAGTACATTTGGCGTAAGTGAAGAGGCCAAAATTGGCAGCAAGGAGGGGAAAAAAAGGCACACTAAAGAGAAGGTACGTACTGGTCAAATGAATAGCTGCATCGAATGATACATTAACTTGTAGTCTTGTGAGGGCTTTTTTGGTCAACTTTTCCCACCCCACCCACGTTACGCTAGTTGATGCTGGTCAAATGTCCATGTTGTGCTAGGGCTTAGGAGGGAACTTGGTTGGAATTTTGGTCAACAAAGATGTGTGGTGAGCTGAAGAGAAATTGGTAATCAATTTGGTGCATCAACGACCAAATACTCGTATCAAAAACAATTTTAGTCATGGTATGTTAAACAATCTTCATAGATTGATTTTTTGTAAGTAAATTTCAAGTCAATATATATACGGCACCATTTAATTTTATTTCATTTTCTAATTAATATTTGAAAAAGAAAAAAAATTCTTCCATGAAATATTCTATTAATCTTGACAACTTTCAATATCAATTCAACTCAAACTTCTTAATATATCCGTAAAGTTCCCACTTTATTTAATTGAAATATTTTCTAAGATCTTATGACGAACAACAATTAATACAAGACAACTATTTTTATTTATTTTTATTGTTTTTTTCTTAAACAGTGAGAACGTGTATTTTTTTTTTTTTTTTTTTGAGATTCTATGTTATATAGGAGAACTCATTTCTTCTGCATATCATTTAAGATACGCAGCGCTTAAAAATTTTCAAATTCAAACTTAATCATTCGAGTATAGAATTAGAAATTTCTAAGTAAACAAAATTGTTATACCTATGTTTTAGGTAATGCACAAAAGTTGACGAAGCAGCAAGCAAACAAAAAGAGTTGTCAAGTCAACTTGCTAGAAAGTACATCGAACAATTCCACAGCCTTGACGTGATATAAGAAAAAATAGTTTTAGTCGAACACTCACCTATGTTCATCTTTTATGAGATGGTCTAATTACTCTAGTACGGATAGCTTTGAAATTTAGGAGACTTGACTAGTTAGCGTGATTAATAGTTTTTACACTTATTTGGATGGTTAATTTTATGTTTTTGTTTGTTGTTTAGTTCGGGATATTGACTTTGTTGTGTTTTTGGATATTGTATGACGGAATAGTAATTACGGTTGTGGAACGAAAATATGTGTTGTGGTGTGTAAAATAGAAGTTGGGTTGACCTACAAAGCAAAGAGAAATCATGTTGAAAGAAGGGACAGATTGAAGATAGAGATCGATCAAGATAGACGTGAAAAGGGCATGAAATTGCTAAGGAGTCAGCTGCGGTAAAGCAAATCTCGCGCATCTACGCCATATGGGTGCATGGCAGCGCATCAGCCATCAGGGCTGCCTGGGGGTACGTACATAAGGCTGATTCCTGAAACTGTGCATGGCAGCGCATCATTGCCGCGTAGAAGGAAAAACGCAGCACATGTTCGCGAAGTCCAGCGCACGTCAAGGACATTAAAGTCCAGCGCACGTGAGTCAATTACTTTTGGGTCTTTAATAATGTCTATTTTTTGAATATTTTTACAAATATATCATTCTCTCTTCAAAAATATTTCTAATTTTCATTCTTCCTTTTTGCATGAATGTGGAACCACCTAGACATTCTCTTCAAACTAAGCAAAATTGACAAAAAAAAAAATTAGTTCATTTAAACACTCTCTCTTTATTTTGCATGGATTTTGAAATATTTAGATATTTTCGACAAATTAGGCAAAACTGATAAGAGTTTTTAGTCTATTTAGACAATTTTCATAAATTTCAAAGTATCTATGTATTTTTGTAATACTAAGCATAGTATATAGAGTTTCTATTCTAGACAATAATTGATGCATCTCTCTATAGCTTTGAGATGTAAAGTTAGATCAATATTCAGGCCTGCCTTCGAAGTGGTCAAGTGCGGGCAATAGGTTAGCATGCTACATCCAATCGTATTTTTAATTATTTTTTTCCAATTAATAATCTTATATATATATTTAAAAAAAACAATAAAAAATAAGTCTGAATTGATCAACTTGCATGAGCCATGGGTAGAGAGCCAGGCCCATGTCGCAATCCACCTTTATACCCCTACTACAACTTGAATGCTCAATACACCCATTATGTCGTGTACTATATTTCTTAATATAAACATTTTTTTTTTTTAAAATTGAGTCTGTAAAAACAAAAAACCACAAAAGCAACCTTTATTAATTATTATATTAAAAGTCCCAAAAAATGAGAATTATTTTATGGACAAATTTATTCAAATAATATTTAGACTATTTCCATAACACCTTTTTTAGTTTAGATTTCATAACATGAGTAATGATTATACATTTTGAATTGTTTACGAAACTCTTCAATTCCATATACCCATATGGTCTTGATCTCTTACCTACTTATGTTGTTAATTTATAATGTAAACGCTGAGGTGGCATCACATGATTGATAGTTCGTAATTCCACACTTATTATTTTTACCAATCATGCGATGTCATCTCAACGTGGGCATTATAAATGGGTAACATAAGTGAGTAGGAGATCAAGACCCTTCCATCTGATGCAATGTTTCAAGTGCTTGGTGTATACAATATAATGACTTTCATTAGTGAATAAAATGTATTAAGTATTTATTGTGTATAATTTAATATTGGAATAGTACAAGCCTATAAATTGGCATAAGAAGCCATGTACGAGATAAGTTTTCGAAAATGAAAACCCTTTCATATTTTATTTTTTTGTGTATTCATTAGATTTTCTTAATGTCTTATATATTTTCTTCTATTTTCTCTCAATTTAAATCTTCTTGGATAGTCCATGCATTCTTAGTCAAAGAGCAAAAATTGTAAAGAAGGTTGTAAAGATTTAGAAGACTAAAGAAAAACAAGCTGTCAACTAGTGGCCTTCTTTCTCTAGTAGCAAATGCATCAAGAAGATGACAACCTCACTTATGCAGTTTAGCAAAGCCCTAATGAGTCCATTTGCGCATTCAAGAATCGTATCAACCTAGAAAGACTCAAAATACCAAATATTTACATCACCACAATGGTCTTGACCCTTACTCACACTGTCTAGTGGTGACCGAGCTTCCAAACAAGAGTGAAAAGTACATCAACATGGAAGAGATCCTAGAAAGACGACATAAGCCTCAGCCTCGACACCAACCTCGGTTCCAACCTTAAGCTCAGCCTCGGGACCTACCTTGGAGATGGTCAACCAAAAGAGGTCGCGTAATCCCAGAAGTAGAAGCGAAAACCAAGGTTCAAGGTCATCCAGGAAACCTCGAGCAAGCACCACAGGTTTGAGGAATTCACACAACTCAACATTTCTCGCTTAAACATCTAGATGGAGATAAATGACAAAAAGAACATCAAGTCGCCTCCTTACTTGAGGCTGAACCCAAACAATCGGAATCAAAATTTGTACTGTAAATTCTATAAAAGTCATGGTCACAACATCAAAGATTGTAGTATACTGCAACAGGAGATCGTGTCCCTGATCAAGAAGAGACACATTGGCCAGTACATCGAGAATTATAAGCATGTCAGGGTGAACATGGAAAGAGGAAATGGGGCAGAACAAAGCCATTGTAAGTACCATCAACACAATTAGTGGATGAATAGCTTCTGGATGTGACTCGACCAATTGTCAAAAATAGTATGCCCGGGCCATCTCGACCTCGGGTGGTGCATCTCAGCCTACCCCAACACTGGACGATGAAATTACATCCGGCGCCAAGCATCTAGAAAGAGTGATCACTCCCCATGATGACCCCATGATCATTACAGTGGTCATAGCCAATTTCAAGATAAAGATAATTCTAGTAGACAATGGGAGTGCAATCGGTTTCTTATCGTACGACACTTTCTGCAAAGTGAACCTGTCCAAAGATCAAGTACGACCAATGAACACCCTATTTCTAGGGATTTGGTAGAGGATCGGTCAGTCCTGGAGAACAATTGAGCTTCTAATCACCCTTGGGACTGAGTCCCACCAAATCATAACAATGGCCACTTTCCAAGTTGTGAGGACTCCAATATCTTGCAATACTATTCTTCATAATGAACGATAGTACATCTTTGTTTATCTCAAAGACTTGAGACTGAAGTATATTTAACACATTAAACATAGATTCATGATTGTTCAACATGATAAAGAAATTTTCATAGTCATGGGAAGTTAATAGACGAAACCTATAATAGAATTCACTCGTTAGACCATTTAAGTACCCACCTTGGATATCAGCTAACGTTTGAGGAGGTCTGCCTTGAACCAAACTCGAGCTATAGTTTCTACATACCATCTAGCAAAAAAATTTCCTACTATAGAAGGAGTCGAGATGGTGTGAGGTAATCAAACAATAGCCCTAGAGTATTCGTTAGCAGCGTGAAAAATACTTGAATAGACGTCATGCTTATCATGATGGAGCCCCACCTCAAGAAAATGATATCACCCTTTGAAGAGCTCGATGACATACAAATTGCGAAAGGAAAGACCTCACTATAGGTAAGGCCCTCGAAAGTCCACTTCAGGAAGACATCATCAACTGTCTTACTCGACACACTAACGTTTTTGCCTAGAAAGTAGAAAATATGCCGAGGATAAACCCTAATGTTGCAGTCCACAGACTCAACATCATTCCAGGTTTCAAACTAATAAAGCAAATAAAATGACAGTTCATCCGTTAAAGGTACGATGCCATCAAGCAATAGATCGACAACTTAACCACTACCGACTTGATTTAAAAAGTTCAATACCCAGATTGGTTGGCCAACACCGTTTTTGTAAAAAAGGCGAATGGAAAATGATATGCTTATATTGACTTCGAGGACCTCAATAAATCTTGATTGAAAGACAGATGCCACCTACCTCGCATTGATAGACTCGTAGACTGAACCTCGGGATATGAGCTCTACAAATTTCTTGATGATTTCTCTAGATATCATCAGATACGGACGATCAAGAAAATACATCCTTTTATTACCAAAGAATGGGATCTTTTGGCATAAGGTCATGCATTTTGGGCTAAAGAACGGAAGAGCCACATATCAATGATTGGTTAACAAGGGTGTCAAACTCATGAGGAAAAAATTGAGACATATATGGACAATATGGTTGTAAAAAACTACTCGAGCTGACCACATCATCGATCTCAGGCAGGTGTTTGCCACACTCTAAGAATATAAGATAAAACTAAACCCATATAAATGTGCATTCAGGTTTAAGTCCAAAACATTCTTAGGTTTCATGATCACCCACGAAGGAATTGAGGTCAACCTAGATGTTATTAAGGTTGTTACCACCATAGAATCACCAAGGAATAGAAAATAAGTTCAATGGTTAATAGGTCTGGTTGAATCCCCAAGACGTTTCATCTCTCAAACAGTTGACAAGTGTTTTCTCTTCTTCAAAATATTAAGGAGAAACACACACTTTACCTAGGGCTCGACTGCAAATAAGTATTTCAGGATTTCAAGCATTGTCTCTCTACGCTTTCTATCCACGTCAAATTGTTGCTAACAACCAATCTACTATGCTAGCAAAATGTTGGTTGACACTGAAATAAGATAATCCCTAGTTGAACAACTTACCCTAGCTCTATCATGGAAGCAAGAAAGCTTAGACTATATTTTCGAGCTCACACCATAAACATACTCATCAACTAACCATTGAGACGGATACGACAATGACCCAATGTGTCAGGAATATTACTCAAATGGGCCATCAAGTTGGGAGAATTTGACATTGAGTATAAATGCCGACCTGCCATTATAGTGTAGCCCTTTGGCAGAATTCATGGTCAAACTCGCACCAAGACTTCGGGGCCAAACATAACAACAACACATAAAATTGGTATCTATAAATCGATAGGGCCTCCATCGCATTTGACGTCGTTGTCGAGCCATACTTATGAGGCTCGATTGAATAGTAGAACTTCAAGGCACACTAAGGTTTCAAATTCACAGCAAAAAAAAGATGCATAATACGAAGGTGAATCAGAGGCCTCAAGCTCACCCATGAGCTCGAGGTGGAGCATCTCCAAGTTTATAGAGACTTTTAGCAAGTTTCCAAGCAAATCGAAAGATCTTTCAAAGAAATGGAAAAGAAGATGGATGTTTACAGAATGAAAGTTCTCAACCTGATGATAAAGTTTAAAAGTTGTGAAATTATGAAAATCACAAGGAAAGAAAACTCTCAGGTCGATGCTTTGTCACACCTAGTGTTCGTGAACATCGATGACCAGAAAAGACCATTCACACTAAGATCTTGTACAAGCCAAGCATCAGCCCTCTACCATATGAATAAACATAAATCTCGATCCCTCATGGATGGACCTGATTAGAAAGTTTCTTGACCACGAGGAACTACTCGACAATCTTAAATAAGCCCGAACTATCAGAACTTGAGCACCTAGGTATTGCTACATTCGGGAGATGTTGTTTCACAGACTTCCTCAGATGTCTCTGACCCTCAGAGACCGAGGTCTCCATGGTTGAGATGCACAAAGAGATATGTGGTTTTCATCAATGGGCGATGACCCTAACACCAAAATTATTCCGATACGTTTACTTCTGACCAACCTAGAATGACACGACAAAATACATAAAAATATGTGACTAAGTGCCAAAGGTTCGCAACTCTAATACGTGCCCCGCGGAAGACCTCAACCTCATCACGTGTCTATACCCATTTGAGCAATAGATAATTGACATCCACGACCTATTTATCTTGGCCCAATGACAATGCAAGTTTTTAGTAGTGGCAGTCGAATACTTTACCAAATGGACCGATGCCGAGCATTTAGCCACTATTACCAAATCCAAGCTCGAGTCATTCGTCTGGAAGTCAATTATCCTTCAAGAATTTCAAAGGATTCAACGCTAAGTGTCACTCATCTAGACCCTTGACACATTCATAATTACCCATGATGCACGATCTCTGGAGATGGAACATACGTATTTTTCACCTAACATGGCTTGTGTCCACTTTGATCTCCTCGGCCCTTGATTTATTGCATCAGAGATCGAGCACGAGCCCTGATGAATATGGGCAAATGATAATGCCAAAATCATTGTTGGCGGACCTGATCTTACATTCCTTTGTCCTGAGGTTAGCAGCTAGTCTTCTAGCATTGATGTCCTAGGCTATGTCTTTGGCCCGACCTCTCTACAACCCAGGGTCTCCAATAATGCTCCCACTACTTATCATTGACATCGGGTTCTTTTTACTTCAAAGGTAAATTCTCATCCTAAACGCACAAATTATGCTTTACAACACTAAAACCATCTCTAACCTTATCGAGCTTGGCATGGGCCCCAAAGCCCAATGTCTCCAAACGTTGGAACTTTATATGTTTACTATGGCCTCCTAAGAACCGAAGATAGGTCGAGTCTCTAGAAACTCCTATAGCTACTGGAATACGACCACTAAGGTCCTAGTATACTTCAACTAGGATGGGATTTTCCTATGCCATTCGAAATACATTATTGTATCAAGACTATAATCCTACGGGTTGCACACTACCTCGTAAGTGTCACAATCCTCTTTAGGATGACACCATGAACTATTATAAATACATTCTAGTATGTTTTATGTTATGCACTTCATAGCCTCATGCTTATATTTAGCTCTTTGCATTTGTTGACTTAATAATCAGAGGGACGACAAGGTCACACCTTAATGCATTTTTTCAAGTACACGGAAGCTTCATTCGTGGTCATCCCGTGGTTTAGTTCGAAGAGTTATAAGTAAGAAATAGTTGACAATAATTGACAGGATCAATCAAGAAAAATAGAAAAGTATAAATGTTGAAAATAGATGAAGCGAGGTATGCCGTAACAAATCTCTTTAAGACAGATTTCGTCCCTTGCAAAGATACTAACACGATCAAAGGACATCTATCTCTCAAGATTCCAATGTCGATATTGCAACGAGATAATTTAGAATTAATTTGGCGTGTAAAAAATTGAATTTAGGGATCCCTATTTCTAAGTTTTGAAATGTCTTTTTGAATTGGTGCGTGCCTCTTCATGAATATGTGCATCATTTGGTCTAATTAATCTAAGCACTTAAATCACATAATTTCATATTTTTTGTGTGATATGATGGATCAGATTAAATCTTGAATAAATGTGTCCATTCATTAAACATATTCACAAATTATGAATGAATGTGTCCATTCATCATACTCATTCACTAATTACGTACTTTTTATTGAAGACTTTTTTAATTCACCCAAAATTAATTGTAATGACCCACTTCATTAAATAAATTTAATGATTCAATCCGATAAAATTTAATTAATTCCAACAATCTCCTACATAAATGGAAGAGTACTATATGAAAGATAATGCACTAAGATAGGTAACTTTCGCTTTGAACCTTATTTAGTAAAAGATTATCGAACTCACTTGACTAATTAGTGAACGCAACGTTTTGAACTGTCATTCGTTATTACAAGCTCAGACAATAAATCTAACACATCATATCTCATATCAAATTTGGTTATCTATAGTGTTCATTATTTCGACTCTAAACTACTTGGGTTTCGTGAGTGCTTTTAGATAATTCACTTAAGTAAAATTCTCAAAGAACCGGCCACGTTCGCACTAATATAGGTGAGGTTCTATAAAGAGTACCCTACAATAATCTACTTGTGCTTTTACAAGATATAGTTATCGTTAAAAGCAAAACTTATCCTTATCATTATTTGTAGGCAGCACATTTGCATCATAGAAATGGAAAGGATTTAAAACTCCGAAGTGCTTCTCATCGAGTCATTCATAACTATTTTTCCTATTGAACCTAGTCCGTAGGATCTCCAGTCGCCAGGTTAGGTTTCCATTAAATTGACTCATTAGAATTTAAGCTTTAAACCCATTTCTCTCGATGCACAGTCTATTCTCTCTCTAGATAATCCTTTTGTAAACGGATCCGCTAGGTTATTATTTGACTTAACAAAATCAACTGAAATTGTTCTATTTTAAGAGCAACTGTTAAACGGTATTATGTCTACACACGTATATATCTTGACTTCCTGTTATACACAAAGTTTTCTGCTTTGGCTATAGTTGCTTGGTTATTGCAATGAATATATATAGCAGGCATATGCTTCGACCATATTCTTCCATTCCGCTTCTTCTCCTTATTTATCTAAAGCAATAAATTTTGATTCCATAGTTGATCGAGTTATACATGTTTGTTTAGAAGATTTTCAAGATATAGCACCACCTCCAAAAGTAAATACATAGCCACTAGTGGATTTAGATTTATCTGTATCTGATATTGTTAGTTTTAAATCTAGATAACAATCATCCTAGAAGGGGGGGTTGAATAGGTTGTTACTGAAAGTCTGTAAATATTTTTTTTTTAAACACAACGTTCACTTTAATGTTCTGATGTTGATGAAAGTTTGTTGAACGTCAGAACATTTCACTGAACGTTTTGGCAGTTTCGAGACAGTTATTATATAAGTCGATTAAAACATTGATTAACACCAGATATAGCGTGGTAAACTTCTAAGGGAAACATCCACGGGCCCCCATGCCACGGGTAAATAAATCTACTATTTTAGAACAGGTTACACATGTCTCAACTTTTTGAAATTACAATTTTAGACCTAATCTAAAACTTTATCAGCAATTTACAAAAAGTAAAACTTAGTTAAGAACAATAGTAAAACTTCTCTATTTTATATCTTCTTCAACTAGTCAAGGAATGCAGTCAAGTACTTCGGTCTTGATCTTGGTCTATTCCACGAGTGTCCCCGGATTGATTCCACAAATCGAAATAAGGACCAGTCATTATCTTACTGCCGAAATGCCATTCTCTCTCACAATGGATTTCTACAACGCTCAATTTCTCAGAGCCGTTCTCAAAAATAGAATTTTGATAAGGCTAGGACTTTTGAATATCTATTTGAACTCTCAACTCATAAATGATTTTCTCTTTGATGCTTGAGTATCTTTGCTTTCAAAGTCCGTAGAATTATTGGAATACCACATGTCTTATTTATAGTACAAGAAGTTTTTCTAAACTTAACAACTTAATATTTATCTTATACATGGATAAGACAAAATAAGTCTTTAAGTTTAAATAGACTTTATAAAAGATAAGGTGAGATAAATCACAAGAATATGAAAATAAATCCAATTATATATTTTCATTTAAGTAGATAAATATAAAGATAATATTTTAATATCTTATCTACTTAGAAACCTAGTTCAATTAGAATACTTAAACATGCAATTTATTCAATCACTTATTTAACTGATATGGAATAAGAGTTTTAGAATAACTAAAACTGATAAATAGATTGTGATAAATATAGCATTAAGGTTTCCAATTTCCATACAACTACTAGATAATCATTGAATCCTAATTAGCTCATATCAATAAATAAAATATAATTACGTATGCCAAAATCGGATTCTCCAACAATCCAAAACCGGATTCTCCAACAATCTCCCCCTTTGGCATCTCTTAATTACAAAACTTATATCAAGTTATTTTTTAGGTGAGCAAGCAGGCATATTGGATTCAAGAACATGAGAGATTCATTAAAATCAAAGCAAGCTATTTAATTTAAAGCAATTCCTAATTAAACAAAAGCATTTTAAAGCAATTCCTAATTACCAAGCAAAAGCACTAGCAATTCCTAATTAAGCAATTCTTAATTTAAAGCAATTCCTAATTAAGCAAAAGCATTTTAAAGCAATTCCTAATTACCAATTCAAAAGCACTAGCAATTCCTCCTACCACTCTCCCTTTTTGTAATAAAGATGGGCCAAAGCAAAAACGAAAGCAATGAAAGAAACTAATTTAAAGAAGGTTTCGAAGGCAAAATGGAGAAAATAACCAACCACATGGTACTTAGTGTTAACCACTCTTGCGGGTCCTCTTTTTCAAACCACGAGTCTAGGTTCTCTTCTTGCGCTTGGTGGACGAAGGCAAAGGAGCAGCCTCTGGATGTGGAAACATGTCAGCATCAAAGTCAGTATGCGGAGAATGCTCAAGACCAGAGTCAGGATGTTGAGTTCCATCAGGACCAATATCAAGATTTTGAGGAGGATTCATGGCAGTATCTTGATATTCTTCTGGTATATGAGTTCCAGTCCGCTCGGCCAAGGCCACAAGTAAAGCCCTTATGAATCTGTGATGACGCTCAAAATTATCAGATAGTGTATTGACCAAAGAAGTTAAATCTCTCACCTGAGTTTCAAGAGAACTGGTGTGATCTTCAGAAATGGTTGGTTTTGCAAGAGGCGTTGGTCTCTTAGTGACTTTCTTTGAAGGACGAAGGACAGGAATTTGTGTTGTGAAAGTGTCACCCTGAAGTATAGGAACATTGTGATGCTGGAGATAGGTATGAAGTAAACCAGGAAAAGGCAACATTCTGGAGTGTGCTTGACGGGTCGCCGCAAACACAATTTTGTCAAAAATAATTATAGCAATATCCAGTGGGTAGAGGGTGCCTAGTTTGTACAAAAATCCAACCTTATCCATCCTAATGTCTGACCTATGCTGAATTGGATCAATGTTGTGCAAGGCAATTTTGTGAAGCACCTTATACTTAGGGGTTAGCAATGCGGCAGTCATTTTTCCCCTGGGCCAAGGATTTCCAGTGAGTTCTAAGGCCAAAGTATCAGTGGCTGCTTCAAATTCATCATCCATTCCTTCAGTTATGGGTGATAATCCAAGCCAATGACGAAGATTGGAAGGACTTAATGGTACTAGCCGACCCCTAACATAGACTGACCACCTAAAATTATTACCCAGCTGTTTAATCTGTCTAAAAATATTAGCCAAGAATTCTTTGATCAATGTTTCACAAGGTCCCAGTCCAATCCAACAATTTTTGTATACCCCAATGCTCAATTAATTCAACAAGATTAGTCTCTCTAAGGACATCCTCTTTGACATTAATTCCATCACAAAATCCCGATTTGAAATAAATTTGTGAAATTGAGCTTGTGCATCATGAGTTCCAAATTTGTAATTCAGAGGAGTGAAGACGTGGTTACCTTTACGGAGCAAACTTTGTTCGAACAATTGAGGATGGGTCGCTGAAGTTGGAACATCGGAGGATGGGTGCCCAACGTTCTGATGTTCAGTTGGAATATCAGCAACGTTTGAACGTTCATCAATTTTCTGTTTACCCTTCTGTGCACGGAAAAGCCTGACAGGGACAGATTCTTCAGCACTTAAGTGATCATCTTCCTCATTCGTGGACTCTTCTTCTTCTTCTACATTTTCATCTGCAAAATCTGAGCCCGATTTCTATTGTTCTTCTTCAAGATGCTCAGTTTGTGGAGACTCCCTTGAACTATCTTCAGACTCACTGCTAGATTGAGACCCAGTTCCATTATCAAAACCCGTGTCCTCATCAAGCTCTCCCTGACTCGTGACTTGCGTGGGAATAGCGGCGGTGGAGGGAACTCTACTGGCGGCGACTGTTGGTTGAGGAGCTGAAGAAGATGGAGCAAGTAAAGACGGAAAAACCGGTGTTGCAGACGGTGGAGGTGAAACCACTGGTGCCGGTGGTGGTGTGGACGCCGGAGGAACAGCTGCGGCTGATGCAGAGGCGGCGCCACGACGGCTGCAGCGCATCTACATGTGGTGAGTGGTGGTTTTTGACCTTACCATTGATTATAAATCAAGAAATTTACACAAGAGAAATTTTGGGGTTTAGGGTTTTTGAAAAATAAAGAGGAAGATGAAGATTTAAGGACCTGTTTGATAAATGAATGCAGATAAGGACTCTTGTTAAGAATGGACTCTTTTCAATAATGGACACTTTTTAAAGAGAGACATGAAAATAAGACTTCTAATTCTAAAACAATTTGAATGCAAAAGAAATAATAAATAATAAAGTAAAAATAATAAAAAAAAGTTTTTTTTTTAAAATATAAATGCAAAATTCATGAGCAACTTTGAAGAAATTCTGATCATCTTTCTGGTCAGCCCTGATCATAGAAAATTGTTAATATAATTCAAAATCTCATATATTAATCATGAAGAGGAGTGTAGTGTGTGAATAAATAATCAAAATAAGATCAATAATATTAAGACAAATCAGTACCACCCTCTAAATCACATAACTTTTTATAGAATAGAGTTTCAAACCAGCCATCATCTTTAATTGTCTTTTTATGAAAAAAAATATTTGACCTGCCAAGCGTAAGTGAATTTTTTTTTTTTTTAAATTTCAACTCTGGCCTTTTTTTTTCGATTTGAAGAATTTACACATTTATTTTGTGTTTGCATAATCAGTTAAGTATATAAGAAGTGACTTTCACACTTTCAAGGCGGCAGCACTTTTCTCATGATTTTTTTTTTAATGTTATCAAGGATGGCTTCTCATCATCCAGAGAAAGGTAGCCCTCCTTCAAATATACCAACTTGTTTAACAGGACAGAATATTATGGTGCCGAAAGACATAGATACTGACCATAGGTCTTCAATCCATATTTAGTCAGTAAATCAGATGGTAGAATACATAATTTGTCAGGAAATTATCAACCCAATTTCGACATCTATAAAGTGCATAAACAAGAGATGAATATACGGATATTCAAGTTATATTTTCAAATTTCATGATAAAAGCATTAACACATTGAAAATCAGTATTTCTTGCATAATTAACTCAAGGGTATGTGCAAAAATATAAAAAATACTTTTTTTTTATTATATATATATAAACAAAGACAACACATTTAGACAATGATACATATCCCTAAAGCTTTTCTTAGATTTTCGAATCTATTAGTATCCAGAGCTTTAGTAAATAAGTCAGCTAGTTGATTTTCAATCTGTATGTGTTCGATTATGATGATTTTACTCTCTACTAGATCTCTAATGAAATGGTGCGTAATATCAATATGTTTTGTTCTTGAATGTTGAACAGGATTTTTTGATAAACTTATGGCACAAGTATTATCGCAAAACATAGTGATAGAGTTTTGTTTGATACCGTAATCATCCAACATTTGCTTCATCCATATTAATTGTGTACAACAACTACCTGCTGCGATGTATTCTGCTTCAGCTGTAGATAGTGAGATGGAATTCTATTTTCTACTGAGCCAAGCTATGAGATTGTTTCCCAGATAAAAACATCCTCCTGTGATACTTTTCCTATCATCAATATTACTTGCCCAGTCAGCATCACTAAAACCAGCTAAATGAGAGTTAATATCACTTGAGTAAAGCAAACCATAATCAATAGTGGCATGAACATATCGAATTATTCTTTTTACAATAGCCACATGTGACTCTTTTGGTTTTGCTTGATATCTAGCACAAACTCCTACACTAAAAGCAATATTAGGTCGACTAGCAGTCAAATATAATAAGCTTCCAATTATGCTGCGATAGAGACTAGAATCAACATCTGTACCATTTTCATCTTTGGTGATTTTTAAATTTGTGGCCATAGGTGTTCTCATTGGTTTAAAGTTATCAAGACAAAAAATTTTGATAAGATTTTTTGCATATTTTGATTGAGATATGAAAATATCATTGCCTATTTGCTTAATCTGCAGACCAAGAAAAAATGTTAGTTCTCCTACCATGCTCATCTCAAATTCCTTTTTCATTAAGTTTATGAGATCAATAGATTGTTTTTCTGAGGTTGAGCTAAAAATTATATCATCGACGTAGATTTGAGCAACAATTATACCAACATTTAAGTGTTTGATAAAAAGAGTTATGTCGACTCTCCCTCTCTTGTACCCCTTTTCAATAAAATAAGTAGTTAGGCGTTTATACCAAGCTCGTGGAGCTTGTTTTAAATCATAAAGAGCTTTTTCAAGTTTATACACATGGTTTGAAAAATGGGGATCTACAAAACCTTTAGGTTGTTCAACATAAACTTCCTCATTAAGATAGCCATTTAAAAACGCACTTTTGACATCCATTTGAAATAGTTTAAATTTCATTTGGCAAGCAATAGCAAGTAAAAGTCTTATAAACTCTAATCTAGCAACAGGAGCAAATGTTTCTTCAAAGTCTAATCCTTCAATTTGACTATATCCCTGGGCTACTAAGTGGGCTTTGTTCTTAAGTATAGTTCCATGTTCATCAGATTTTTTTTTATAAACCCACTTAGTTCCTATTACATTTGCATCGTTTGGTCGAGGGACTAAATTCCAAACGTTATTTCTTTCAAATTGGTCAAGTTCCTCTTGCATGGCTAACACCCATGATTCATCTTCTAAAGCCTCTTTCACATTTTTTTGTTCAACATGAGAAATATAACACACATGACTTATCTCATTTGAAGCTTTCCTTCGAGTCACCATATCGTTATCCCAATTCCCAATGGCATTAGTTGTCAGGTGTGCTTTTTGTATCCAGGTAGGTGGTTGCCTTCGGGTGCTCTAATCTTCGAATGTGTGTGTACTATCAGCTGTAGTATTATTCTGTTCAGTTTCTTCTATCTGCTTAGTTACATTAGTTTTGGCAACGTCTCCAGGAATGTTCTGACTTGCGTTAGTGTTTTCTCCAACATTCTAATATTCGTCTGCTGCCTCAGATTTTTCTGTATTTTTTTTGTTACTTGTTCCTGTGAATACTCAGCAAAGTTATTAGTATCGTCCACTACAACATTAACTGGTTCAATTATGTTTTGAGTACGTATGTTGTAGACCCGGTAAGCCCGACTATTTTCTGAATATCCCAAAAACACTCCTTCATCACTTTTTGGATCCATATTTCCTATTTATTTACGATCATTTAAAATACAACACTTACTACCAAATGTGTGAAAATACTTGAGGTTAAATTTTCTACATTTCCAAATTTCATATGGTCTTTGAGATGTGTCTGTCCTAATGGTAACCCTATTCAAAATATGACAGTTCAACTCTGTTTTCTTCAACCATATTTGTCGAATTTTAGTTCGACTTCTTTTATTCAGTAAGAGGTTTTTTAAGTTCGTGCTAGTTCTACAAATAGTTTTCTTGTACTTTAAGTACTTAGGTGAATAATTTGATAGGTTAGCACGATTTTGGTCTATCTTACCACATGTTGGACAAGCAGGAGATGAGTGTATGTTACATTTAGATTCACCTTTGGTTACCTTGTCAGTAGTTTCTGTAATTTCTGATTCTTTCAACATCTGACTGTTGATTACAGATTTAGTGGACCTCAGAACGTTATCTGGAACATCAAAACCTGTTTCTGCTATTCCTTTGACAAACGTGATTTTCTTTACTTTCTTATCTTCTCTATGCTGAGTATATCCTAAACCATGTCTGATATTGGTGGTTCTTCCATAGCTCAGCACCTCGTTCAGTCGAGCAGCTCCAATGGTCAATTGTTTGTTTGCTTCCTTACATTGTTTCAATTCTTCCTGCAAATCACACAATAGTTTATTTTTATCAGCCAACAATATTTCGAAATGAGTAATTTATCATTGGAGAAACTTTGTTCTTTAGTGGACACAGTAGTCAAAGCCTTTAGGTTGACCCTAGTGTCATCAGCTCCAACGTTTGGTTCTATGTCAGAACGTTCATGTGAACGTTCATAAAAAAGATCAGATAATTCAGAATCAGAATTAGAGCATGCTGTAAATGAAATATTTTGAGTATTAGAAACTTCTTCATCTCCTGATTGATCATCGGTTGATTCTTCATCCTCGCTCCAAGTTACATTCATGGCCTTTTTACCAAAAGTTTTCTTTTTATTGTTAGCACATTTAGAGGCAATGTGACTATATTCTTCACAAGTATGGCACTGGATACGATTTTCTATTCTCCTTAGAAGATTTGACTGATTCTGTCTATTTTGGTTAGGATATTTATTTCTGAATGATCCTTGATTTTTAGTTGATTTGAGATTTTGAGTTTCAAGAATTTGTCAAACTGTTTGGTTACTAGGGCAATATCAATGTCTGAATCATTCTCATCACATTCATCTTTTTCTTCCTCAACCCGAAATGCTATGCCTGTAACTTTTTCTTTCTTTCTTGTATTGAGATTTAGTTCATAAATCATTATTGACCCAACCAACTCTTCAATTTTGATCTCGTCTATGTCCTTGCTTTATTCAATTGCGGTCACCTTGGAGTGAAACATATTTGGTAAAGACCGCAGGACCTTTCTGACCAACTTTGACTCTGAATATTTTTCTCCAAGGGAATGTGCTTGATTTGATATGTCACACAGTCGAGCATAAAAATCTTTGAATACTTCATTGTTCTTCATGCGTAGATTTTCAAATTCTGTGGTGAGCATTTGTAGTTTACATGATTTCACCTTGGAAGTTCCTTCATGTGCAATTTGTAAGATCTCCCAAGCTTCATTTGCTATCGTGCAATTAGATATTAGTCTGAATTGATTAGCATCAACAAAACAAAATATAGCATTCAAGGCTTTGCTATTCCAACTAGCATTATTGAAATCATTAATAACTCATTGTTTACATGGTTTTTCTATTTCAATAATAGTGGGATGACTATATCCTCTAATGATAGAATGTCATGATTTTTCATCTAAAGCTTGAATGTAAACAGTCATACAGATTTTTCAATAATTATAGTTCGTTCCATCCAAGACTAGTGGTCGAAAAGAAGCAATGTCCATACATAGATTCCTAAGATCTCACTTTCTAGAAGTGAACCCGCTCTGATACCAATTGTTAGTTTTAAATCTAGATAACAATCAACATAGATGGGGGGTTGAATAGGTTGTTACTGAAAGTCTGTAAATATTTTTTTTTAAAACACAATGTTCACTTTAATGTTCTGATGTTGATGAAAGTTTGTTGAACGTCAGAACATTTCACTAAACGTTTTGGCAGTTTCGAGACAGCTATTATATAAGGTGATTAAAATATTGATTAACACCAGATATAGCGTGGTAAACCTCTAAGGGAAACATCCACAGGCCCCCATGCCACGGGTAAATAAATCCACTATTTTAGAATAGGTTACACACGTCTCAACTTTTTGAAATTACAATTTTAGACCTAATCTAAAACTTTATCAGCAATTTACAAAAAGTAAAATTTAGTTAAGAACAATAATAAAACTTCCCTGTTTTATATCTTCTTCAACTAGTCAAGAAATGCAGTCAAGTACTTCGGTCTTGATCTTGGTCCATTCCACGAGTGTCCCCGGATTGAATCCACAAATCGGAATAAGGACCCAGTCCTTATCTTGCCGCCGAAATGCCATTCTCTCTCACAATGGATTTCTACAACGCTCAGTTTCTCAGAGCCGTTCTCAAAAATAGAATTTTAATAGAGTTAGGACTTTTGAATATCTATTTGAACTCTCAACTCATAAATGATTTTCTCTTTGATGCTTGAGTATCTTTGCTTTCAAAGTCCGTAGAATTCTTGAAATACCACATATCTTATTTATAGTACAAGAAGTTTTTCTAAACTTAATGACTTAATATTTATCTTATACATGGATAAGACAAAATAAGTTTTTAAGTTTAAATAGACTTTATAAAAGATAAGGTGAGATAAATCACAAGAATATGAAAATAAATCCAGTTATATATTTTTATTTAAGTAGATAAATATAAAGATAATATTTTAATATCTTATCTACTTAGAAACCTAGTTCAATTAGAATACTTAAAAATGCAATTTATTCAATCACTTATTTAATTGATATGGAACAAGAGTTTTAGAATAACTAAAACTGATAAATAGATTGTGATAAATATAGCATTAAGGTTTCCAATTTTCATACAACTACTAGATAATTATTGAATCCTAATTAGCTCATATTAATAAATAAAATATAATTAAGTATGCCAAATTCGGATTCTCCAACAATCCAAAACCGAATTCTCCAACAGATATTCAGTTGGCGTCACTATATACTTCAACTATTGGAGGATAATTTTATAATGTAATGAATACTCTTTCGTACGTTTTAAGTAGCCCAACACTCTAAGTAATGCATCTCAATGCTCATTACTAGGGTTACTTGTATATCGAGTTAGCTTACTTACCGAATAAGCTATGTCTGGCATTGTACAATTTATCAAGTACATTAGACTTTCAATTATCTGTAAGTGATATTATTAATTGCATATCAATGAAAATGTAATCAACGGTTTTATGACCTAACTTAATCTTTTTAGGAGTTGGAATAACCACTTCTGCTAGACCACCCCATATTTTTAAGTATTTTTAAGATGGCATTCTCCCTTTCCATAGTTCATAAGTTATTGAACCAATTTTTTTTGTGAGTAACTCTATTTAGAATAAAGTTAGCAGTTAGAATTACTTGTCCCCACTAGTTTTGTGGTAACCCAGAACTTATAAGCATATTATTTATTGTTGCCATCACTTGAAGTCCGTGTAATTGAATTTATCCGCTTCTCGTGTCCAATCATTCCATGAGTATGCTCAATAATAGTAATTTAGTAGAAAACCACAAAATAGAAAATATGATAAAAATAAATAAAATAATTTAAATAAATTACGTACTAGAAATAAGAAATATGTCTTAAGATTGTTGGCAATAATTGACAGGAACAATAGAAAAAAATAGAAATGTAGAAAAGTGATAAAGCCATGTATGCCATAGCAAATCTCCTTATGACAGATTTCGTCTCTTTACAAAGGTGTTAACTAGATCAAATGACGTCTGTTTCTCAAGATACAAAGCTTCTTTCAAAATCGATATTACACTATACCAACATTGTCGGTCGAACAAAGAATGACTGCACTCTTCTTGAAAAGAAGGAACATTGATCTTTTGAAAGAAAAAAAAACTTCAGAAATTATTTAAGCAGAATTTTGGAGAGGACGGGAGAATTTAAAATCAATTAATTCAGAATTGATTTGGTGTGTAAAAAATTGAATTTAGGGGTTCCTATTAATAGGTTTTGAAATGTCTTTTTGAATAGGTGCGTACCTATTCATGAATAAGTGCACTATTTGGTCTAATTAATCTGAGCTCTTATATCGCATAATTTCATATTTTTATGCGATCTGATAATTTAAATTAAATCTTGAATGAATGTGTCCATTCATCATACATATTTGTCAATTATGAATGAATGTCTATTCATCATAACATTTACCAATTACATACTTTTTATTGGAGACTTTTTTAATTCACCGAAAATTAATTGTAATGGCCCACATCATTAAATAAATTTAATTATTCTACCCGATAATATTCAATTAATTCCAAGCATCAATCTTGATCCAATTAAGGCCTTTAATTATAATGAGAAAAAACTTATGTTAGTTTAAACATTTCTTTCTTCTAAAAAAAATAATTATCCAAAATAAAAAAAAATTATAACACCCGACCACAATCTAAAATGACGCTAGGACCATGCTATATGTACACTCTCAATTACACCATCACTTACATCATGTGATGTGTCAAAAACTAGTTGGGTGAAATCATTATTTATTTGGCCAAATAAATAAAGTGATCCAATCATTATTTGACACATCCCCATAGTGTAAGTGATGGTGTAGATTTTGGGTGTACAACTAACTTTTTCCAATGTGGTGATAAATTCTATTTGATTTAAACCCTGCACATCTGATGTAGTTGTGAATTAATTGATATTAATAATTATTATAAACTATATTTATGAATTGACCAAAATAACAATTAAAATGTTTAATTACTTTTCAAATTTATAAACACTTTTCAACTAATTACAATAAATAATAGAAGCTTCTAAGAGTATACTAAATAATTAGGCCAACGATCCCTAATTCCACAGTCTACCATTCAACTACCAACCAGTGCCGGTCAGTAATTAAAGTATAATTCTACAGTGTACTATTCAACTACCTCTTCAGGCTCTTCTGCTATAAAAGAAAATTCTTCTTATTCTTAGCATTTCTATAGCCTCTTTCACCTCACCTGCATTGCCTACCATGGAAATAGCCATCGATTTCTCACCTTATTTTCGTATCTACAAAGATGGGAATATTGAAAGATTAACGCCTTCTCAATTTGTTCCATCATCGGATAATCCCGAATCAACCGTCCGATCCAAAGATGTTGTAATTCAAACCAAATCCGGTGTCTCTGCGCGGATTTTCATGCCAAAAGTTAGGGATCCGCTGCAGAAGGTTCCCCTTCTGGTGTACATTCACGGTGGAGCGTTTGTCCTCGGATCCCCGGCTAATCCCCCCTTTCATAATTTTGTTAGCTCTCTTGTTGAAAAAGCTAATATCATGGCGATTTCAGTTGATTACAGATTGGCCCCTGAACACCCTCTTCCAATTGCATTTGATGATTCATGGACAGCATTTCAGTGGGTGATTTCGCATGTTAGTGGCAAAGGACCTGATCCATGGATTAACGAATACGCCGATTTTGGGCGGGTTTTTTTGGGTGGAGAGAGTGCCGGAGCAAATATTGCACACGATGTAGCAATTCGAGCTGGGGAAATTGAACTTGGAGGAGTTGAAATTGTTGGGCTTTTTTTGGTTCATCCATATTTTGGAGGCAAAGAAGTCGATAAATTGTACAAAATTTTGTGTCCGGCAAGTAGTGGTTGCGATGATGATCCAAGGCTGAATCCGGCGGTGGATCCCCGGCTGCGGACCATGGCGGCGCGTAGAGTTATATTTTGTTTGGCGGAAAAAGATTTCTTGAGGGAGAGGGGGATGGCATATTATGAGAGACTGAAGAAAAGTGAGTGGATTGGAGAGGTTGAATTTATGGAGACAGAAGGTGAAGGCCATGGATTTCATATGTTTAATCCAAATTCTGATAAGGCTGAGGATTTGGTGAATCGATTGGCTACATTCTTGAGTCATGCATAGAGGGGTATTGTTGATGATTTTACATGAGAATAAAATGAGTTTGAGGGTGTAGAACTTCCTGTGTAACATCTACTTTTATTTAAGAACAAATATATTATATAAGAGTAATGCTATTTTCAGTCGTTCAGTATCGGTAGTCATCATATGTGTCATTACCCAATTGGATGAATTATTCATAATTAGTGGCTATAAATACATTACTTAATTAAAGTAAATAATTCATCCAATTGAATAATGTCATGTATGATGATTACCGGTAGTGAGCGACTGTAAATAGCATTATTCATTATTTAAATATTTTTTTTATCAAATTTCTTCATGTGTGAACTAGCATCAATGCCTGTCCGTGTCTGATTCTGTGCCTAAATGATTTTTAGGAGTGGAAGTCAATCTCCGACCACTTAATATTATTACCCTTCGGACGAGACTTTTTCTTATTATATTTGCAAAAACGTTCATCTATCTTTTAGTAGTAGTTGGATTACTGCAAAAATCTGCATCAATTTCCTGTCAACAAAACTCATATTTGATCAAATAAGTTAATACCTTATTTGCCTAATTGCTTTTAAAGCTTCTTTCTTGCTAATGAGGTAGTAATTCTACCCCGACAACGTAACCGTAAGAGGTGGAAAATGGTGAGACACTAAGGTCGACGGTACTTGAAAATTGCAAGCATCTCCAATGAAACATTGTGGATGTCAAAAATGTGCCATTTGGCAACCATTAATAAGAGCATTTAATATACATGGCAAATGTCTAATAAATAGAAAGTGAAAGTTCAAAAATCATCTCCAATGTATTATGTCTACATCCCAATAATATTGCTTACGTGACATCTATTTTTTTTAAAATAAAACTAAAATAAAATATATTATATAACTGAAAATATACCCAAATATTCAGTTAAAAAAAAATTAAAAATGGCATTGATTTTTCAAGAGCAAAACCCATCATCTCCAAATAATTTTTTTCTCCAATTGGTTGATTGTTTAATCAATTTCTACTCCTTGATTCTTCAACAGAAAATCCTCCAGGCAGCCATCGTCTATTTGGGTTTGATAGGAGCTAGAAACAACAACGTAAGTTAATCTTGTTTTGACAGAATAACAGCTTCCCCCATGTTGCCATTTTAATGTTTATTTTTACCTTGAATCCATGAATGATCCATACTTGACATGCTCATTAGAAAATAAAATGATATGCGCGTTGCACCTGCATAAAAGAATTTGTCATCATAGATGTATTTATTTATGGTGGTCTGGTGCTTACTGAGTATAGTGAAAAGGAGTTATTATCTTTTACTTGGTTGGAATACATCCAATGGGGTAACTTGGCTTGGAAGAAGTCTTGAACCACCCACATCACGAGAATAAGGAGTTTTTGGATTTGTATATAATGTTGGATGGTGTAAGAAAATTAATGCCGGGCCCACCATATTGAATTTGTGTAAGAAAACAGCATGTCAATATTTCCAATTTTACCCTCAGCTTGAGCCACACAATTTGACCGTTTAAAAGATGAAATTGCAGCCAAAAATTATGTCAGCAGTGAGACCGGACATTGACTTTTCAGCTTTTGCTTTTCAAATCCTTTTTTTTCAATTGGCCACTACATGCTTGTGTAATCTGTTGACCCAAAATGCAGTTAGAAGACGTGAACATAAAAAATAGCTACCATTCACACGTAAAAATTTTCATATTACTGTTGTAAGCACACGTCAAAGAACATTCATCATCAATAGAAAATTGATATTATTATTTTATGTGCACATAAAATAATTTATTATTAATTTATAGATATTGAGATTTGGAAATCGTCATATATTTGCAATCATAAATACACTATCTCATCATTTGAACAATATGATCTCGAAGTTGGTCCCATTCTGTGTTCGGATTACCAGGCGCAAATGTATCGGCTGTTGTTTCCTCTGGTTCATCTGGCAAATCAATCTCTGCTGCGTCCACAATTTCATCCACGGCTTGGTATGCCCCGTTCACTTGTCCAACACGCCGTACGAAATTGTGTACTGCCATTGTAGCTATAACGACTGTGGTCTGCTTCCGAAACGAATAATTAGGCATACGATCAAGAATTTGCCATCTCTTCTTGAGGACACCGAAGGCACACTCAATCACGTTTCGCAAAGACGGGTGATTGAAGTTGAACCTCTCTCGGGCATTCCTGAATCTCCTGCGTTCACCGTTTGATACTGGAGGAAACTCTTGAAAATGGTATCTAATGTATGCGCCTTTTAACATTGCCATATACCCGGGGCCTATGCTCAAATCCTGAGTCGACGAGATAATACTTACCAGTTGCTGGCAAAGGAATATTAATTTTTGGACTGTGAATTTCTCTAGCCAATATTCGACTATCGTGTACATTTTCAGTAGTGCCTGGAACGCCAAACGTGAAACACATATTGAAATCACATGTTGCTAATATATTTTGTGATGAATATCCTTTCCTGCCTATGAAGTGTAGTCGCTTGTTTGCTGGTAGCACCGCTTTTACATGTGTGCCATCAATTGCGCCAATACAATCCTACCAAATATATAACATTGTTTTAACTTCTCGTAAAACAACCCAAAAGTAATATTGAATTGTCGTACCTGGAAATACGAGTGTCTAGAGGGTTCGGGTCTGTGATCCGCTCGACTTTCATTATAGTTAGGTTTCGGTTTAATTATTTTCACGCCAAGTCTGATAACTGTCCGCAACACAACATTGAAATAATGGTAAATTTTCTGCAAAGAATGACCAAATATAGTACGTACTTATCTGTAACATTTCCCATGTGCCAATATAAACAAAAACATTCCAACTTCTTCATATACGTCTACATCGTGACTGCTACAAAGTTTATACTCGTCACGCAATAGATTTGTAAAGTGCAGAAACATTGGTGGATACATTCTAAACTTACAGATTGATGTATATGGATCTTCCTCAAGTGCCTGGATCATAAAGACGCGCCCATTCCTAGCATTTGGAAACTTGGGAATCCTTGTCATTGATCATTCGATATATGCACTAACGATACTTACGGCAATACGACAGTACATAAGCCCTGTTAGTATATCACGCTCCAAATTGACCAAACTTCTTCGTCTGAGCTGTCTGAATCAGAGTCCGATTCGTTATTTGTTGGTGCGTCGAAAAACATTTCCTCTTCTGATTCATCAGCCATACTGTTGTAACAAATTTTATTACCTGAAAAAACCAAGCAATATGAATACATGTGTTTAATTACTAAAAGAAGTAAGTGATTGGGTTATACAAGATCTTCCACTCACCTCTTTAGTAGATGATGTTTGGTAGTCATTGTTCGTAAAAGTTGTGAATACATGTGTGCTTGTAGTTAATGAAAATAAATGTGGGTAGCTCAAAAGTACAATCAATTGTCCTAGCATATAAATACATACTAGTCAATCACCATGTGGAAAGATTACATGTTCCTTGATAGGGAAAAAAGTAATCTGCAGGCAAAAGCTCATGTAATGCATGAATGAAAATAGTACACATTTTGTCTCAATAGCAGTTAGAAAAATAATCCAATATTATCCGATACATCAAATCATAAATGGAAGAGTCTCCACTGAAGAAAATTCGAAGTACTAAAAAATACGAATTAGTCATCAAATGCAGCAGCATTCTTAAGGCACCAAGACTTGTAGTTGAATTTCAAAAACTTCATTTTCATTTGTGGGGTTCGTGAACCTGCGTACGAAGTTCTGTGCCGCGCCTTATCGAAAAATGATAAGGCGAACAACTGAAACTTTTCATCACCTTCCAATAATCCAAAGCTCTGCAACTCGTCCATGCACTCATCAAATGAGGACAAGCCCGAATTCACTTTCAAATGTGGTGCGATTAGCTCATTGTCGATATTTTCCAGTTTCTCAACTGATTCCGATAAGGCAGAGCAGGAGTCGAGCTTCTTCTTTCCTTTCGCAGAGTCAGATGAACATGTTCTCTTATCGCCGCTATGCAAGTCTGATATATTCATTTCTGACCCATTGCATTGCATGTTCGATGGGTCGTGCTGATCGCGCATCTCTGCGTACAGGCAACTTATCGCTAAGGCCGGCCTCTTCCCAAAGGTCATCATCATCAAATCCTTTTTTTGATAGCTTGGAAGGGCTTACTGCATATTTTTCTGAGTCGTAAGTATCACCGAAAAGCTGTCTGTATTTAGGAAATATTTCTCCACAATCTCGACCACGAAATTTAGCAAATTCCTTATTCACCTACTCCAATAAAAAGTATCGGTATCCGATATTAATCACCTAATCAAGAATTACTCCAAACCAATTGTAAATAAATAAGGAATAATCACCTGTATCTTTCGATCCCACCACCAATCATCAGCAACAATTTGATTGCTAGTCTGATCATATTTTATACCCGTGCAACGTAGTATTTCGTGCAGTTGTTGATACTATTTTCGCATTTGAAACCAATGGTTATTCAATTGACTACAGTTCTAGTCCTTGCCGGCTTCGGTGTTGAACATTGTGACAAGCAGCTGCCATCCGGTCTTGGAGAAACACTTCTCTTAACGAAAGCCTTGTGCAATCACGAGTTCGCAATAGTTCACAAATATTCGATTGACATCATCGTCCCATCTTGCACTTCGACGGCTGTATATCGATCGACTGCAAATTGCAAAGAACAAAAAGTATGTATACATTCGCAGTAACAGTCACATTCGTTAATTGAAGACTGGCCAACATGATAAATGAACGACCAAAACAAATATGAGAAGGCACAAATGTAATCTGACCACTACAAATCTTCCACTCTATCTATCCTCTTTCAAGATGGTTTTTGATACATACAACCCAGAGCTTGAAGCACAAAGACGGAGTCCTATTGTAATTGAATCATATAGTAACTTCATACATAAAGAAGTAATTTTCTTACACTTTGTGGAAACAACAGAACACATGATTGGCTAGTCATGAATATGTTGTGAAGGGCTGACTGCATAATTTTGGAAGGGTTTACTGCATTAATAGAAATAACAGAACACAGAACACATTTTGGAAAGAATAGAACACATAACTGGAAAGAACAGAACACACAACACAGCTTGCAAAAAGAAAATATATCCATTTGGGACAAATCATCAAACATGTCAAGTGCAAAATAAGATGGTGATTGATTTTATTCAAAAATGCAGATACAATTTTTCCAATATGGGTTTCTGTTTTCTACAAAAAAAAGAGACGAGTGATTCAAGAAAAGAGCCCAATAAGTTCGGATTACAATCTAATTCTTCTTTAAAATCGGGTTTTATTCTCACTTTGGCCTTATAAAAAATGCACTGGATTTTTTTTTTCACTTTGGCCGTCGGCAGCAATGACACTCCCCAGTAGATTAATGTTCTGCGATCTGTCCCTGTTTGTGTCCATAAGGGAACTCATAGTATCCGTGTATATATATGTGTAGTTCTTTTGGAAATTTTGTTGTTCATACTTATGTAAAAATTTGTAATTGTTGCAAATCACATACCATTTTGTGCTTCTTGGACATTAAGTGTTTCCTGGCGGTCAGAAAGTGAAGTTCTTGTACGCTCAAGCGACGGTGACCAACTGGTGGTGTGCGCACGAATTTATGCCGCCGATGAGAGAAGAAGATGAGAGTGATAAGGTAAGGAGAGAACATTGTTTCCCTTTTTTGCAATTTTTCCCGTTTGTATGGAGTAGGGTCAATTTGGGAAGATTTTGTCTGAAAAAGAAATATTGTGTTCTGTAAGGAAAAGTGATTGTGGGCCCAGCATTGAGTTTATTTCACCACCCCAAAAGAAACCGTTTTTAAACCTAACCAAACACAAGCTTATGGATTTGGCATGCTTTTTTTGGTATGGCTGGTACCAATAATGATGTTACAATGTTAGATAGATTTCTATTATTTGATTATCTCATTAATGATATTGCTCCACCGTGCGAATTCGTGGTACAAGGCCATCACTATAATATGAGGTATTACCTCGAAGATGGAATTTACCCACAATACGCCACTCTAATATAAACAATTTCTCAACCGTATTCTGTTAAAGATAAACTATTTGCCAAGCAACAGGAATCTGTGAGAAAGGATGTGGAACGAGCATTTGGAGTGTTGCAAAGCCAATGGCATATTGTCAAAGGCCCAGCACGTATGTGGAATGCAAATGATCTGGGAAAGATCATCTTGCACAACATGATTATTGAGAGTAAGCATAGTCAAGGAATCAATCCTGAAAATTGGCAATCTCACGGAGATGAAACATTTGATGACATTTTTCTAGAGCATGACTTTACATTTCTTGTGTCGAGGATGATTAATCAAACGAAACACATACAAGACAAAATGGTGCATAAAGATTTAAAGATTGATCTCATCAATCACTTGTGGGACGTATATGGTGGTCATCAAGCTATTTGATATTTACATTATTAACTATTACACATAGAACTTGGCATTTGTATTTTGAACTTGTAAATGAGTTGTTTCTCTACCTTATTGAACTAATATTATATTACATTCTGGACAGTAGAGATGAGGAAGTTAGGTGGAACTTTCTGAGGTAGTTGTGTCTTAAAAAGTGAAGTTTCAACTCAAATACTATCTGTTGTAAACAGATCTCATTGATTTGCACCCGTGGCGGCCTAACTATGTTTACTACATTTTGGCTTTCTTTTTCCCCTTATAGGACAGAAATATAGTTTTATGTTTGTTATTGCACTCTTAAATCTTATTTTCTATAAGTAGTATTAGCATTTGACCCCCTTTGGCTGAAGAAATTAGCTAGGATGTGATGAGATTATATGTGTGACTAAAGGGTTGAGTACTTTTCATGCTATTGGCATAAATTAACCATCTCGATTTTCAAACACGTAGGAACTTTTTTCCTTGTAGTAGATTGGTGCGATGCTTTTGCATTTTGAATATTATTATATCTTTGTTGGTCTCTCACATGCATTCTTGTCAAAATCTTCCGCTCCTATTAAATAATATAACTGATTATGGCGATTGCTTTCATTAATAATGACAACTAATTTTGACATACCTGTGTAATTATACACATCCTTACAATTCTAGATTGAAATTCAAATGTCTTGATTTACATATCGGATAAAAGAAGTTTGGAGCAACATGGATGAAGCAACTTTCTCCAAAGTAGCACCTTTCCTGCCCCTTAAATCGCCACTAAACACGTAATGAACAAGTGATATGGAAGCATCTCGATGTAAAAATTGGAGAATCTGTGGCAACAGAAACACCCTCAATTCCTAAACCAACCACCCCCAATCCACCACCATGTAGGCCTGCACTTGGAACCAAATTTTAGTCATCAATGGATCAAAAATTCCAAAAATTCCGCCCCTAGTTGCTGGACTGCTCAATTGTGCACTACTTGGAATACCCATGGGATGGGAGCTCCATAAGGCAAGGCAAGCTGTTTTGGAAGAAGCTCAAGGCAAGCTGTTTTAGAAGAAGCTCGTGCTGGAGCAACATGGATAATAGTGCACAACAATTACAGTTGATTGGTAAATGGAAATGAAAGAAATATATCTATATATATTAAAAAAAATAGTGGGACATTGGCTTGGGCGATCGCCCAGTAGAAGCGGATGGCATTCTGCTTCTTCATTTCTGAAGTGGGCGATCGCCTACTTATTTACCTGAGCGATCACCCACTTTTTTTTTTTTTTATTTCTTTCATTTACAATAACCAATTTTTGTAAATTTTGCATTTATCAACTCAATATTCATAGTTTTTCTTCATACAAAGATCTGCATTTCTCAACCCAATCTGATAGAAAAATCACTAGAACACGAAACTAAAAAATAAATGCCAACTTTTACAATATAAATGATTTCTACTCATATGTCTCACAAATTTTTAATACATCCAGAAAATCAGGTATGTAATGTTTCATACAAAACAAGCATAGAGAAACAATAATCAAAAGAAAAGTCACATGGCAAAACTGCATAAGTATGTAATGTTTCTTCCTTCATCAATTTGATCATTTGTTAGGAACACAAAGAGCATCATATGGACAGCCGGAAAGTGGTTTGATTGAAGGAAAATACATCCTACGACTTTGTGCAAGATCATGGCTACAATTACTCGAAAAAAAAAAAGATGAGTAAAAATAGAATTTTAATATCAAATATGCTAAAGCCTAATTTATAACTACTTACCATATTATTTTCAAATAGGCCTTCAATCTCCCATTCCTTCAATATCTGACCCTGAAATATTTCATAGGAAGCTCATACGGTTGGTGAAAGTTTGCTCAGATCTTGGTTCATAATGCGTTATTCCTCTTGCCTCTTTTGAGCTCTCTCCCTTAATTTTTGGGCTTTCTTTTTTCATTCAATTTCCTTTTTCATTACTTGTTCCCGTAGTTCAAATTCTTTCCTATATTTCTCTCTTTTCATCTCTAAATCCACTAGATTAACGTTAACCTATTTTTCTAATGTGCATTGTAACTTGTTCAATGCATTTATCACACCATTCTCCTCATTCAACTTTCTATTCTTCTCTTTACAACTTTTTCTTCCTTGTGGGCGCACGACATCATCAGAATTAATGCCTTCAAATGCCATAGGATCGTCACCTAGATTAAGTAAAGACTCATCTATTGTTGGTGAATTGATGTTGTTGAACTTTTGTCTATTGAAGACATTTGTCTTGGTAAGTTCTTTAGAACACCATTTTGGATTCCTTATCATGATTTTCCAACAATGAATATATTTGAATGGTTTACCATTTTGAAGTTCCTCATACATTTGCATCGCTTTTATTCTCTGAAAAAAATATATACATAAATACAAGGAGAAGTGAAGTTTAAAGTTAAATCTAGTTTGATTATTTTGTAAAACATGACATTCTTACCATATCTTCCGAGTTTGTACCACTTTATGGATGTCTTTCTAGTCGCTCATAACATCCATGAAATTTGTTAACCGCGGCTTGTATTTTTCCCCAGCGACATTGTAGGCTGTTGTTGTTTATGGAATTATTGCATTCAACCCCCATATTCTCCTTCCAAACTTGTAAAATAAGGTTCCACATCGTTAAATATTTTGGATTGTTACCAACATCAGAATCCACTGAAATATATAGCCATGCCTTTGTCAGTGCAATATCTTCATCTTTAATCCAGTCTTTTTTGGAAATTAAAGATTGAAAGTTATTTGACTTTATTTTTAAACTTCTTAGGTGTACTATGAGTTTGAGTATTGCCAATTGGAGTAGTGGGAGTATTCAAGAGATTTTGATAAGAGAATCCAGATCTATATTGTTGGTTAGCATGAGAAGGGTAGGAACCATTTGTTGGATCGAGGTGATATATAGACTGAAACGGTAGGTTTAATGGTGTAAATTAATTCAAAAGATGAGATGAGGTATTATTGGAAGGTTGTTGCGAACATGAGAAATTATTAGAGTCTTGTGAATCCATACCAGAACATAAGTCTGCACTTTGTAAACACCAAGTTAAGAATTTATTCTAAATCCTTAAATGTAAGGTAATAAATATGAATCAATGTAATAAACATACATTTAGAGATTCGAATACAGAAAAATGAATAACTCCATATTTTGATTAAATTCAATGACACATAGCTAATTGTATACAATGCACAGAATATGATTTTGAAATTCGAAGACTATGATCGGTGTTTCTCTGTCAACATCAATGAGAGTATCACCATCAAATACACATTAAAATGCACTAATACAAGAGAAATAAAAATTGAAAATGAAAAACCACCATTACTATGGAACAAGATTGCCATAAATAAGTTGCATTATCTGTGTTTTTTTCTTTGCCAATTATTAAGCAAGGAATTCCAATGAACTTCAATACCAATTACTGTGTATAAATGGCCTCCATGTATACAATCAATAGCTAGTAGTTCATCAATTTGTCAATTATTTTTTCCATTGTCCCACTTGAAATACATCTATACACATTCGCAATTTTTGTTTCAAATATAATTGCATTTCATCAGTTTACCAAACTGATCACAGACATCCAAAAAGGTACAACTTTGATACACTAATTCACATTTCAGTCATCTTTCCTCAAAAACAACTTAGCATAATAAACCTTCATCACACTTCTCATCTTAATTGAAAGACAGTGATAAATTATCATTTAATTGAAAAACTAGCTAAATTTTCAGACAAATTTTTTCCATTTCTATGGTTATCTGTGTGTACATCCCGCTACAGGATTACCACAAAGATCAAAATCAATCTCTAAGGACTATCATTCTTCTAAATTTTTTCAAGAAAATGCAGTAATTAGTACACAACTTAAAAAACAAAACAACCCATGTACACAAACCCTAGATTCCTAAATCCAACTCTCAAATGAAATGTATAACTAAAGAAATAGAACCACGAGATAGATGATATTACTACTTTTGATTGCATTATCTTAGCAAAATTGATTGCAGTACCTTACCAAAATTGAAGATTTTCTTGTGCGATTTTGCTGCCTCCAGTGGCTGAAGGGAGAGATGAATGGATGTGGGTGGAGTGGAATTGAGGGAAGTGAAGTTGGTAGATGCACAAATTGATTTTTCTAGCTGAAGAAATTTTTTCCCAGATTGTTTTGTGCGAGAAATGTCCGTGGTATCTTCATTTTCTTCAGTACCCGCCATTTTTTTCTCCACAATTGTTGACTCAGCATGTTCTGGGCTTCTAGAGTTGAACAGTAACTTTGACAGTGTCTAATTTTTTTTTTGGCCATATCAACATAACATTCATAAAGATAGAGTGCATTGGAGAAGATAAATAACTCACAATGTCTATTTTGATGATTTGGCACATTTTCTTCACATCCACAATATTGCATTGGAGATGCTCTTGGCCTCTCAATAATTAGACGAATTAATGGCAAGAGACATAAAAATGTAGCTAACCCTATATGTAAAAGCTTGTCTCAGAGTCAATTTAATTAATCAATCTTCTTATGAGATTAGTCTCTAATTTTATTACTATTGTGTACCAAACATTAATTAAAACATAATCTTTTAATTATTATTGGAGAATTTGACGCAAATAGTCTAAAGTACTTATTTTTTTACACGAACGTTCTTAACTTGTGTGTTTTGATGTTCAATTAGTCCTTATTTGTTGAAAAGCATGTCCTTAATTTCAATTAGAGAATATTGCATTGGGTTTCAAACATTTGCAAAATGAGCAAATAGAAATGGTACTTTTTTTAAATAATATTTAATTTAGTGTACTAAATATACAATTATAGTCGTGTCGATTAAATTTTTCATAAGAGAAAAAATATTAAATTATTGTGTTTTAAATATATGTAATTGTTATGCGATATGAAAACTTGTATACAAATTAAAGTAAATAATTAACAAAATAAAGTATGTAATTTTATGATATTGAATCAATCTTATTATTTTTTTATTGAACATCAAAATAAAAATAATAATTAATTTGAGAATTATATGTTATTTATTTTCGAATGAAAATAAAAATAAATTAAATTGTGAAGAATGAATTTCTAATTGTTTAATAATAAACGAATAACTCAATTAAATAAATGGATATTTGAACTTTTCTTCCAAAAACTTTACAAAATGAATAAATCTGCCCTCGACCCTTTTTTAGCATTATCCATCCTCACTCTTTTAATTATGTAGCAAAACTCATTATTTTCTCCATTTTAGCCATTAAATGATGAATTTGCCCTCTTTAAATAAATAAAAATAAAAGAAAACAATGAAACAACAAAAAATAAGAAAAAATTACAAAGAGAGTCCTATAACTTTTTAAAAAGTCAAAATAAATCTCACCTACAAGTTTACAGCAATTAATTATATATTAACACAAAAAACAAAAAACAAAGATAAAATCATTAGCCTACTAAAGGGTTAAATTAATGAATGGCCACCAATCTTTCCTCAGGTTACTACTTACTCACCCTTCTTTAAAAGGTAACCCAATGCTCACCCAACTTAGCAAACGTTTACACATCCATCACTCTTAAGCAAAACGTTAATCAATTCGGACGGAAGTGGCCACGTGGCGAACGGAATGTCCAATTAGCAAAAACACAGCGTTAAATTGTCCAATTAACAAAACGCCACTTTTACAAACACGATTTTGAACAAAATAGACCCATTTCTAATCTTCAAAGTCTGCTATCTCTTCCCCAAAAAAAGAGCCCCAAATTGGAAAACCCAAATCGCCCAAGAACCCTAATTGTTGCCCAAATCAGCTTGTCCCTGTAAACACGATTTTGAACAAATTTGACCCATTTCTAGCGTATTCAATTCTGCGATCTCTGCCCCAAAAAAAGAGCCCCAATCATGGAAAACGCATTAATGGTTGAAGAGTTGTTATTGGAGGCAGACACGGAGCAAGAACGTGGAGGTAAAATCTAATATTACATTATTTATCTGTATTGTTCATGTAGTACATTCCAGAATACGATTTTCTACTGAAAATGATTTGTGTAATGTCTACATTGCAGAAGCCGGCAATGGTGGAGAAAATGTGGAAGATGAAGTCGTCGTTCCTCATGTGCAGTTTTGTGACTCCGACGATGATGTGACTGATGGAGAGTTTGAGTTTGACAGTAATGCTCCTGAGAGAGTAGCTGTCGGACTAAATGCGGACCTTGTAGTTGAAGAAGCACATCTATCCAAAGATAATGTAGAGGTCGAGTCGGATGATGACACGTATTATCCATCGTCGGAGGAATTACATACTGATTATTCATCTAGTGAGGAGAATAATTATAGGTTTCCTAATTTTGTTCCGGAAGTAGAGATGTTTGATCCTAAGTTTGAAGTTAGGAAAACGTTTAAGGACATGGAGTTGTTCAGAAAAGCAATCAGAAATCATGGGGTAGTGAGTAGGTGCAACTTTAGGTTCAGGCCAAACGACGATAGAAGGGCTCAGGCAATTTGCAAATTGGGTTGTAAGTGGAGGATTTGGGCCTCATTGAATAAAAAGTTGGATTGCGTGCAGGTTAAATCATACAATCCCACCCACACATGCATTAGAGATAGGATGAATAGGCATTGCACTGCTAAATATATTGCTGAAATGTATTTAGACACATTCAGGGTAGACCTTCAATGGAAAACAAAACTGATCAGAAAGGCAGTGAAGGATGATTTGAAACTAAGCATTAACAAAGTTACTGCTTGGAGGGCTAGGAGGTGGGCTAGGATATTGATTGAGGGGAGTGATGAGCACCAGTTTGGACTGCTTTGGTCATATGCTCATGAGTTGGATAGGACAAATCCGGGCTCTACTTGTAGGATTTCCATTTATGAGTCCAAATTTCAGGGAATTTATGTATGTTTATCTGCATGCAAGTTGGGATTCAAAGCAGGTTGTAGGCAACTATTAGGGTTGGATGGTTGTTTTTTGAAAGGGACGTTTGGGGGTCAAATGTTGACAGCAATAGCACTTGATGCTAATGACTCAATTTATCCAGTTGCATTTGCTATAGTTGAGAAGGAGAACACAGCGACATGGCGATGGTTTGTCAGCAATTTGGGTGATGACCTGGGGATTGATAACAGTCGAGAATGGACTTTCATGAGTGATCGACAAAAAGGGTTGCAAAATGTAATTGAGGACATGTATCCAGAGGCAGAACATAGGTTTTGTGTTAGGCACATGTACACTAATTTCTTTAGGACTGACTTCAAAGGGTTGGCCTTAAAAGAGTATCTTTGGAGAGCTGCAAAATCTACCACTGTTGCTGATTATTTGTTTTGGATGGATAAGCTTAAACAGGATAGCATTGCTGGATACGATTGGTTGATGAAAAGGCCGGCAAAGCAATGGAGTAAGTCACATTTTTTGACTTATGTTAAGAGTGATATATTACTTAACAATTTGTGTGAGTGCTTCAACAACGTTGTTTTAGAAGACAGAGAAAAATCAATTGTTACAATGTTGATTGACATGCATATTGGTTTTATGAAGAGGATACATAGTCGAAGAGATAAGATGATGAGAGCCGGGTCTAATATATGTCCCAAAATTGTTAAAAAACTCATGACACATATTGAGATGGCAGGGAACAATGAGGTCGAGTGGAATGGTGGATCTCAATGGTATGTCAAGGGAAAAGATGGTGAGTTCGTGGTTGATATTCATAGTAGAACATGTGCTTGTCGAAGGTGGGATCTTACTGGGATCCCTTGTGGGCATGCATGTGCTGCAATAATGGATTACAGGGATGATCCATTAAACTACGTTCATGAATGTTATAAGGTGAATACCTATTTGAGATGCTATGAGAATCTAGTAATGCCGATAAATGGGAAAAAGCTATGGCCTCAAGTGGATAGAGAACCTATAAAACCACCTGGGTGGATCTTGCCAAAACGTGGTCGGAGGCAAAAGAAGAGACGAAGGTAGCAAGACGAAGATGTGATGACACAATCTCAAGGTACTACTAAGATGAAAAAGAAAGGAAGTGTGGTCATGACATGCAGTGTCTGTGGGTTAACAGGGCACAACAAGCGATACCACGACAACGCAGATGCACCACATGAGGTATCTTCTGAGATTTGTATCAAAATTTACGTACAAGTGATTTTGTACAATTTACATACAAGTGATTTGCATACATGGTGTACGTGTAGGATTTCTCAACTTACGAAGGCGAACCATCACTGCAGAGTCAGAATACAAGCAAATCTCAAACAAAGGTAAGTACAAATTGGTTATTATATTTTTCAATTGGTATGATCAAATTCTTCTAACTAATGGTATCTATTTAATGGTATTACTAATAGAGTAAACTACAAGCAAGGAGATCGAAGAAGAATACTAAATCATCTTCTCAAGACCAACCTCCACCAGCCGATTTCCATTTTATGCCAACTCCAGGCATTGAACAGTCAAATGCTGCTGTATTCGACAACTATGGACCAGCCGTGGATGCTCCTGTGAGGTCAAGACATGAAAAGGATTGATTTTGAAGCTTGGTCTGCTGGGTTTGACAGAAGTGGAGGATCATGGACTTCAAGTTTTTTTGTTTCATACTTTTGATTGATCTGTTTTGTACATTAGATCAATGTTGTTACCTGCAAATGTAAAACTGATGTATAGCTTAGGCTGGTTCAATTTTGTACAGGTTCTAAGTGTTTTGTCAAGATCATATTGGTTAATGAAAAGGTTCATTTTCAAATGCTCTACTCTTGATCATTTCAGTGTATATATATATATATATTCATGTACCTGTATTACAAATTCATTGCTGTGATTGAGTTGGATGTCAAAAATCAAAAAAAAAAATTAACTGGTTGCTGCTGTGAATTCTGGTTCTGGTAAATGACTGCTGCTGCTGTGAATTCTTTAGGAATCAGGTTAGTTCCTATTTCCATGAGAGTCCCTCATAAACACTAAAATAATTAAGGAAAATGGAACTAATAAAGAATTATTTATGAATCAGGTTAATAATTTCAATTATTTAATAAATGGAACTAATTTTTATTTAAAGCCGCTGGTGTTTTCCTGTGCATTTTCAAGAATTTATTTTTTAATTGAGAAGCTTTTAGAATACATGAAAGAAAATATGTGACCAATCAGGGTACTACAAGCAAAGAGAATGACAATTGGGGATATTTGGAATCATGTGAATGCTTAAAATCTGCCAAGACCTCAGCTGCTAAGTTTTGGGCCAGAAGAGATCCAGGAATCTGATAGTCCATTAACCATTGTGGAACTAATTTTTATCACCTTTATCTGTCTTTTTCTTCCTCATCCCTTCTCATCTAATAAAGCCCACCAGAATATAAGTGATGTTCTAGGATATTGTTGGTGAGAATGGAAATAACTTGTAAGTGAATTTAGTTTGAGCAACTATGGAGTTCCTGATGTGCTGGTGTAAATACCATACGTAAGAAGTGATATTCTTGTAACATCTTGCTTTGAGTGGATTCATTCTGCACTTGTTGCTCTGTACTGTAGGTTTAATTCATAATGAGCTAAGGCTTGGAACTAATATGATGGGCATACCACCAATTTCTCGTTTTGAAAATGGAACAAACAACTGGGAACTTCTGCTGCTGGAAAAAACAGGGAATCCACAAGGAGATCTGAGCAATGGGTTAACTTATTTCAAGAAAAACATGCAAGCAGTTATGAGCTATAGAGAAGGCTATACTCATTCACAAGGAGATCTGAATCCAGTTGTATACATAGAGAAGGCTATACTCATTTATGGCTGCTGCTATTCATTAACATTCATTTCTCATTGCCACAACAAGCTTCAAGCCTGCTGTATATCCAACAATGCTCATTGCTCTTTCAAACCAACAATGCTCATTGCTATTCCAAATCAACAATCAAAACATATGTAACTAATGAAAACGACTATGTAAACATTGCTCTTTACCATCACATTCAACCACAGCAACAGTGAAAACAACAATGAAAACAATGTAGTTAAAAAAAAAAAAATTAACCATTGCATTGAACCACAGCAACCATGAAATTACACATTGCTCTTAAACCATTTTACAAACACAAAAAGCATCACATTAAACCAGAGCATTACAGCATTCATATTGCTCTTTGAAGCATTTTTACAAACACAAATACAATGGCAACCATATGATTCAACCACAGCATTTCACATTACAAATTTGTAAATGATAGCACCGACCAAAACCACGCCAAAGGCAATTTGATACATCTTCACCAATCTTCGCATCTTCATTTCCCCGTTCCCGTTGTTAGTTGCCTTCCGTAAAAGCCCATTGATAACTACCTTGTACCGTGGATGGGGAGGTGGATCCACCCAAGAGAAATAATCACAAGCATCTGGTCTGCCGTAGAATGTGCAACCTCGGAACCGCCTACCTGGATTGTTCTCCGTCCAAGAAGTCTTCATCACAGAGAATTGCCCACAATAGCACACTTGCGCGTCCGAGATTTGGGAATTGATCGATGAATTCTCCATTGCACTACGGGGTGTTGAAGTGATACCAATAAATGGTAAACAGGTAAACAGGGACAAGCTGATTTGGGCAACAATTAGGGTTCTTGGGCGACAATTAGGGTTCTTGGGCGATTTGGATTTTCCAATTTGGGGCTCTTTTTTTGGGGAAGAGATAGCAGACTTTGAAGATTAGAAATGGGTCTATTTTGTTCAAAATCGTGTTTGTAAAAGTGGCGTTTTGTTGAGGTGGCCAATTTAATGCTGTGTTTTTGCCAATTGGACATTCCGTTCGCCACGTGGCCACTTCCGTCCGAATTGATTAACGTTTTGCTTAAGAGTGATGGATGAGTAAACGTTTGCTAAGTTGGGTGAGCATTGGGTTACCTTTTAAAGAAGGATGACTAAGTAGTAACCTGAGGAAAGATTGGTGGCCATTCATTAATTTAACCCGCCTACTAAATCTTGCTTCTAATCCTCGAATTCTTAGACACTAGAAGAATTAACGATTTCTACAACATCTATTTACGTATTTGGAGGTGTACTACAACTGAATTCTTTTCCATGTTTCCCAGATCCAAATCAGGCTATCGGGTTAGCTCCGCATACAGATTTATTATTCCTAACAATTCTTCATTAGAGTGAAACAAACGGGCTCCAAATTCATCGAAATGAAGTCGGGTGGTTACCCGTTCCTCCAGTATTCGGAGCCCTAGTTATGAATTTTGGGTATTTTATTGCATATTTTGTCAAATGGAAGATTCTATACAGTTTATCATCGTGCGGTTATGAATCAAAATAGACTTAGGATTTTCATTGCATATTTTTATGGACCTCCAATGGACTCCATTGTTGGGCCATTGTCGAAGCTTCCGTTTTCGCAATACCGTTCATTAAATTGGGCATATTTTCTTTTCCTTTCTTTTTTTATGTTAATTAAAAAAAGGGTATAACGGTACTTGTTTTGGTCGTTGTAAGCAGTGGTTTTTTTTGCGGAGATGGTGGTTGTTTTGTTGATTTTGGATTTGAGTCTAGTTGCAAGCAGTGCAGGCGTTATTGTAGGTCGTACCAACAATGGTGCGATGGGTTGGGGTCATGGTGTGTGGGTGATGAGCTGAAGAAGATGAATAGTGTTGTGGTGTGTGTGTTAATATGTATTTAAGTAGGGGTGGCAATTGTGCCTAGCAGCCCGTGGCTCCAGCGGCTCGGCCCATGATGGGTTGGGCTCATCACGGGCTAGGACCGAGTTTTCCTTTTGAAACAATGGTCAAGTCGGTCTATTGGAAGAAGGGGTTGTGGGCCAGTCCGAGCTCAACTTTTGGAGACAAATCGAGCTCAAGCTCAGCTAGACCCTTGTAATTGAGATTTATTTTTGACTTTTTGAAAACTTATATAACTTTTTTTGCAATTTTCTCTTATTTGTTTATTTATTTTTGTTTATTAAGGAAAATGGCAAATACACTATTTAATGTCTAAAATAGAATGAATGACGATTTTTGCTACATAATTAAAAAGTTGGGGATTGATCATGGTAAAAAAAAAAAAAAAGTTGATAGTATATTTGTTATATTTCGCAAAAATTGAAAACGAAAAGTGCAAATTTTCCTTAAATAAAAGTATTTGAAAATTAAGTTTGTAACAAAATTATATATATATTTGTTATAACCATAAAATAAAATTTAAATTTTAAATAATAAAACTAATAATTTTATTTAACACGTTTGTTAATAATTATGGACTTAAATTTTAATTATTCTATAATAGTTCAAAAAATATACAAAACAATTTACTTACATTATCAATTATTCAATTTAATCAATAAAAATCTTAATTTAAAAAAAAAAACTCGTTAGTTTTGTTTATTTTTTTTATGAAAAGTAAAATAAGTAGACTCATTTACACATTTTAAAAATGTTAAGAACTTAACTGCAATTTGTCATTATTAAAATTAAGGTCATATTGTACTTTTTTGTTAAATAAAGATCAATTGCACATCTAAATACATAGATTCGAAATGTCTGTGCCAAAACATAAAAATTATAGACTATTTTTGTACTAAAAAATAATTAAAAACTATTTATGCCAAATTTCCACATTTTCGATAAGTAAATATAAGTGTGCGTTTGATTGCAAGTATTGAATTCGAGTGGAAAGAAAATGAATTCCAGGGAATTGAATTACCAAAAAATTGTTAATTAGAAAATATCAATTTAGAAGACAATTTTTACTTAAAAAATAAAACATCTCCTCATAAAAAAATGTTTTCTTTATTTTTAAGGAAAATATAGCCATTTATGTAGACGTGAAAAAAACATTTTACCTAAAAAAAATGAACATTAATCAAACATGTAGTTGTAAAATAGGTAGAAAAATATATCTAACAAACGTATCAATTGAAAAATAGGTACATAAAAGACTTTTTTTCATAAAAAATAAATTACAATCAAACGCACGCTAAAAGTACGCCACCATATGAATAAAGAAATAAGACCGTTTATCTGATCCCAAAAAAAAAAAAAAAAGAAAAGAAATAAGACCGTTTATTCGTAATAGCCAAAACTTATTCGTCACATATTCTGAAGCAATAGGGAAGTAGGTCCTAATTCATTAAGCCAACAATTTTCTTCATCAACAAGACAGCATTTTCAGACGTCGGATTAAACAAATGAAAAACATGATCTTCTCCTTCTATATCAAAAATGTCAATTTCACCCTTCCAGTTGCTCTTCTTCAATGTCTCATAGTAATGCCAGCCCCTTCCTCTCATCGTATCCTTCCCTGCAGTGCAAACCAGCACCTTACTGCACCCCAATTTAGCTAATAAATCCATGTCCGCAGCCGGGTTCAGCCTAGGGTCATAAATTCCAGTTAAATCTTGGCAAATGAACTCCAATAAGTTGTTTGGTTCATCATTCCCAAAGAATGCATGAACCACAATTATACCCACTATTTTGATACCATACCCGGATCCAAATCCATCAATGCTAGCTCGGATTGCCATGTTATGGGCAATATTGCCTCCGGCGCTGTCGCCGGCGATGAAAATCCGATCAAAATTCGCATATTCGTTCAACCAGGGATCTGGACCCTGTCCACCTGCATGCAATTCCACCCACTTAATTACCTCCCAACAATCCTCAAAACATGCCGGAAGAGCAAATTCAGGCGCCAATCTATATTCAATAGACACCGCAATAGCCCTAGCTTCGGCTACTAGAGTATTGAGATAGTTATGGTATAGCGAAGAAAAGGCGGACTGGATTGAAAAAGCGCCACCGTGGACGTAGATAAGGAGTGGGAGCTTTTGATTGTGAGCAGCAACACTTTTTGGGAGGAAAAGCCGCGCTGAGACGGCGTTTTCCTGCGAAATTACAACGTCTTTGGATTCTACGTCAGTGGTCGGATCGTGCGACGGGGGCACAAAATCGGTTTCGGAGTACCTTGCGATTTGGCCATTTTTGTACACGCGGAAGAAAGGTGGGAATTCGTGAATTAAGTCGGTTGCGTTGGAATCCATGAAGGAAGATAGTCAGATACTGAGATTTAGGATTGAATTTTGGTATGGTGGTGGGGGAAATTTATACAGGAAACGTTTGTTCATTGATGGCGGTTGTGCGGCAGGATATGGAGGCGGCGGCCACTTGGCATACATTCAGCTGACGTCCCACTTGCTTTGAAGTACGCGTTCCTCGAAAATAGCAAATATATGATAGCACAACAAATAATATTATAGTGAAGTGGAGCATCGAGAACGAATAAATTATCCATAATATCATTATATTTTGTCAAACTTTTTTAAACGCAAGTATATTTTAAATTATTCTTGTAATGTCGTTAAATCTCACATCCTACTCCATTAGATTCTATTAAAAGAGTTTTACCACGGCAACAAAAAAGAACTGACGTGGCATATATTCTACTTAAAAAATTAAATACTTTGTCAAACATTTCTAGAATGCCACTATACTTTAAAACGTTCTTATAGACTTATATATTTTTTAAAGAAAAATAACATATTTGATCACCAATATTTCAAAAACGTAAGAGATATACTCCTAACATTTAAAAATAACACTAAACATCTTTAACGTTTGAAGAAATAAGCATGTTAAGTCCCTGATGGCAGAATATTTCTAGTTTAGTTGTTAAGGTCAATTAAAAAAATATTGCCTACTCCTTTAAAAATGCAAAAAAGAGTAAAAATGTAAACAAATATCACTACAATATATAAGATGCTTGTGAGAGTTACTGTTCATACTTTGGGCCTGTACGACACCGTTTAGTGTTTTTTTCTTTGGACAACAAAACGACGTTGTTTTGACCACTATGAAAGCAAAACAACACCGTTTCAAGCATTTGTCTCTCCTCAATTATTTACGGATTCATCTCTCTCTCCACCAAGCGTTTCCATCGTCTCCGTTCTTCATAATTTTTCCCAAATCTCTCCAAATTCCTTGCAAAATCCGGACAAAAAAATTGCCAAATTCAGAAATTTATGGTTTTTTTAAATGGGGTATATAATGGAATTGGCTTCACTTTTTCTCTAGCAGAAACCCTAGCCGCGAAGCTGTTGTTGGTCGTACCGAAAATTTTGGCTGATTTTCGTCGATTTTGGCTACCCTTTTGTTGATAATTTGTTGTTTGTTCATAAGTCAGACCTGTGAATCACCATTTTCTTTGTTGTGTTGTTGTTTCAAGTTTGTTGTGGTCATAAATAGTAGAGAAAATTTCACATATCTATACAAAGTGTTTCATTTTCTGTGTGATCTTGTCGAGCTCAAGCCGTTAGCGGAGATTGTTGTTTGTGAAGTTTCACTCCGATTTGATTTCATTTGTTGTCTTCGCTGATGTTTTTCATTAGTTTTTGCACAGATTAGGGGTTTTTCGTTTGATTTTCGACTTGATTTTGTTGGGCTTCTGGTGTACTAAACTTTGAGCTTATGGACTTAAATCCAACTATTCCACGGTACATTGTTTTGTTTGTTTTTGCATAGATTGCGGTGATTTTTTATTTGATTTTTGTTGGGCTTTAAGTGTATCATACGACTCGGATTTGTATTTTTGTATTTGTGATTTACGTTTATATGTCTGCTCAAGCCATAAATTTTGTTGTTTCAGCTTAATGGGAGCCTGTACTGGGCAAAATTTTATGTTTTTTACTGTGTTCTTTTTTAATACTGAGGTTCACTGTGTAAAGCTTTTCTTTTAGAAAATGGCATCTTATATATATTTGTATTTTACTGTGAACAGCTTGAGTTTAATTGCTTCTTATCATTCTTGATTGATGGATAATTTTATATATCTTTTTTAGCTAAAAAGGAGGAAATTAAATTCCTTAATGATTTGTTCCTGGTTTATATACATGTTAGAGTTTGTAGGGAAAATACAATAGAAAATGTGTATGCAATGAAAAAGCTTAAGAAATTGGAAATACTTCGTAGAGGACAGGTATGTGATTACTGGTCTTCATATGGTTTTGAAATGGTTCTGTTTACCATATTACTGGTCCGTAGATTCTGGATCCCATTAGGTTGAGCATGTGAAAATCTAAAAGAATCTGCTTGCAGAGGTGGACAGTAATTGCATTGTCAAACTCTAATTTTCTTTTCAAGATGAAGAACATTTGTATCTCATTATGGAATATTTGCCAGGTGGAGAAATGATGACCTTCCTTATGAGAAATGATATTTTGACTGAAGATGAGGCAAGATTTTATGTAACAGAGTCACTTTTAGCTATTGAATCTGTCCATAAACATAATATATACACAAGTTCGTGGATTACTGGTTTTACTACCTGGCTTCTATTTTTTCAGATACTTCAGTTAGTCTGACTTTTTTTTTTCTGAATGTTTAAATTTCTACAGTGACAACAATAGATAAGGACATTTAAGACTGTCAGGTTTTGGCTTGTGTAAGCCATTTTCTCTAATGGTACTCTACAAGAGGACTTTTCGGTCGGAGAAGAAAGCTTCAACGGAATTTCAAGAGGTGATGAATGTTCGGTAGCTCCAAAGCGCTCTCAGTAAGAACAATTACAACATTGGCAGAAAAATAGGAGGATGCTTAAAGATTTCGTTTTATTTTGACATAAAGCCGATTGGGAAATTCTTTTTTCTTTTTTGAATGCTAATTTAGTGAGAAATATCCTATACTAATTCAAGGAAACTCTTATTGGCCAATTAGTGGTTTATTTCTGTTCATTTTGTTGAGAATGGTTAGTAAAAGAGTTGGGGTTTTTTGGTGCAAAGAAACAAAATTGAAAAGGAAGAAAAGCAGAAGCTACAAAAACTGTAAATAATAACTTTAGTATTGTTTTGAGTATAAATCTTAAAATTTTATGTGTTTTGATGTGGATTAAAGTATGCCACTTTCCCTTTATAGGGATGTTTATGTTGATGATTTTAGGGTATGAATATTTGGTCTTGAGACGATGAGATTTGTTTGCGGGAGGGAAAAGTGTGGGATTAAAAGGACTACACTGACACTCTTGCAACCTATTTCACTTTCTCTTCTTGATGAGTCGGAAGAGTTTGGCATTACAAATGTGAACTTAGAGAAACATATTTCCCATCATTTATCATTCATTATATATTTGTCTACTACAATTAAATTTTTGTTATTTTCTATTTCATTTTCGCATCATTTTTTTCCTTGTATGTTATTATCTGTGTTTTTTTTCTATGTGGTGTAACTTTAATTTTGTTATCATCATAATCTTTTTCCTTATGTTAATGGCAATTTATTTCCTCTATTCGATCATTATCTGTGTTTTTTTTTCTATGTGGTGTAACTTTAATTTTGTTATCATCATAATCTTTTTCCTTATGTTAATGGCAATTTATTTCCTCTATTCGATCATTTTTGGATCATAGGTTTTCAAACAAGACTCAGAAAAGACTACCGGTTCTTTTGAGTAAAGGACGTGAGCTAAGCAGTGTAACAACCATGCACAATTAATGACGTAGTCACAAATTCGGATGCTCTATTGAGGGTTTGTAAATAATTTTAAATTAGAAGTTTTTGATAATTAATAATTCGCTTTAGCTTTATGAACCTAATCAATGTGGTAATTCAAGGAATGCCTGATATCAAAGATTTTGATGACCCAAACAACCCAAGAGCTTGTAACATGACCTAGGAGGAAGTTGTGGTAGCGGCCACTTGTTCTTGAGGACAGCTTGAAGTCTATATGGGATAATGTAGAGTTTACTTCTATAACTTATAATTTTTATGTTTATCCTATTATGGCCCTCCTAACATGAATATGAGTTTCCCCTCTATGAGAATTTTAGTGGTGCAGAGGAGATGCTGACTGCAACATTGAAGAAAATTGAAGATTGCTTTGGTTTGCTACCTCGATATTTTGAATGAAAGACTATGGTATTTACTCTAGCTTTATTGATATGATATTGGGCTCTCAACACGCTAAGGTTGGTGTTATTTTGACGTGCATAGCTCTTATGTGTCAACATAAAGCAGCAATGGAGCACTCGAGTTTTCTTTTAATTCAGGAGGTTAGAAATTTCATGTCAAGCTACCAATGTGCAAATATTTTGATTCCTTCCATTCCTTCATTTATAGTAATTCCGTGAATGAATACACAGGGCAAAATGGATGTTAGTTTGTATTATAACTTCAAAAACAATTGAATGAACATTAATATCTTGCACACTTGGTTAATTTGGAGATATTTATTCTGGTTCTAAGTGAAGGATTATTGATATAAGCATGGTTCTTGTTGGACATATGCTTAAAAAAATGCTTTTTGGACAAAGTTAACGCTGCTTCTTTGCACTTTTTCCATTTGACTTGGCATTTTTTTTTTCCGGAGGGGGAATGGGGGGTTGCTAGACATTAATTAATTTGGTATAGTCGGAATCACCATCTTGTTTTGTTCATTTAATTTAACATCATTCAATGTTTTGATGATATCTGCTTTGTTATTGTCTGGTTTATGTTTTACAGGGATTATATAGAAGGACAATTGAACTACTTAAAGCTCCACCTTTGGAGATTGATGGCATTTAATCATTATTCTCAGTTTTCAGTTCTCTATATATAAATTCTAAGAGACGTTATCTTTCTAATTACATAGGTGCGAGTGAAAAGGTTCACAGAAAAGACATAATTGCCCTTGCGAGAGGTAGTCCTTACACTGTATTTTTACTTGCATATAAAATGTAGCTTATATGCTGGTGACTCTGCTTCAAATCAAAGTCACAGCACAACAAATGCGGGAGAGAGTCGTGATTTATGCAGAGCTTTAGTAAAAATAACAACTAATTATGCAGAGCTTTAGAGTGCACATTCATGTTCTTCTCTCTCTTGTTATTTCATCTGAAATTGATGTTTATACGTGGCTTCTTAAAGAGAAAGAGATCAAGTTGATAGTCATAGAATTTGTCCCACTCCACCTTTAATATTGTTATTGGACTTGCAGGTCTACTGTAATTTGCATTTGGGGACTAATATATTGCTGTGATATGTTATTAATTCTTTCTCCATCCAACTTTGGCACTTTATCACTTCTTCCTAGAGCAACAACATTAACCACGTCATCTAACAAAAAATGAAAATGAAAAAAAAAAAAGAACAATAAAAATTAAGTGGGAATAGTTAATTTTACCCTTTGATATTTGGAAATGAATTTTGTCAAAACGTTGAAGGGATGTATTATATCTTGATGGAACAAGATCATCTTCAAGAATGCATCTTACTGCAGACATGGGAATAACACATGGTCCGAACTCTAGGAATTTAGAATCTGAGCCATATTATACTTGGACAAATCAAGTTTGGGAGTTATGGCTTTTGTTACGACTAAAAGCCGTTAGCTGTCTAAGAACACTATCCATACTGGTAACAAGCATACGAATGTAAGTTTTGAACAATTTTATGATATGAGATGGGATTCAATAGTTTTCTCAACATACTTGGAATTGTCATTTGTTTTATAATAAAATTGAATTCTTTTACTCAAATAGTGACTACAATTAAATTTTATTATCAAATTTTTGAACATGTTATATACTTGTGAGTAACATTTGACACTATTATAAACATCATTACAGCCACAACACGTGCATCGCACGTGTCACCACTAGTACACCAAAAAAATGAAGAATAACAAATAAGTCATCTTCCTCCCCCAACCTCCAAAAACAACTACCACATATCGTACCAATCTTCTTCTTTCATCCACACCTCCCACCTTTCTTAAATTTGCCGCTGTCTCCACGACTACACTTGCAAACACAGCTCAAAAAGCTTGAGAATCGAAAATTTGGTGCTGCCCAAACTACTCAACCTTGCCCTTTGTCTCCCGCGCCTTAGCCGCTAGCTGATTAATCCCAAGCAAGTGTTTTTCGATTACCCTAAATCTCGGAGCAAGAAAACCACAGTCCAATTTTACAAGTGCTTTGCCCGAATAGTTGTCACTTTTCTCTCTCTCTCTCTCTCTAAAATAAAGCTCGCTAAAGAAAAAAAATCATCATGAAATACCATCTACACACAACACTCCAAAAAAGTTAAGCCGACCAAAACTTTCCCACTTGAAATTTCAAGATCGAAGTCACAATTTGTTCAATTCAAGACAAGTTTTGGTAGGTTTTTGAAATTGAAATATCTCTACTTACAAGGAAATTCATTTGAACTACTACTATTAATGCACACAATTTTATCCATTTAACTGTATTTACTTAAGTTAGGACCCAATAAACAATTTCTTCATGTTCAATGAAAAACACATACAGTAAGTAATCCATTCTTACAATGGCAAAAAAAAAAAAATACAAAAAAGGGGGATCCCTCCCTCCCTCATGTGTGCGCGCGTGTTCAGCAACAACGAATTTAAGAAAGATGGGAGGTGGAGGTGGAGGTTGAGGTGGAAGAAGAAAATTGGTGGGATAGGTGGTGGTTGATTTTGGTGTTTAGGAAAAATGAAGAAGGTGACTTATTTGTTATTCTTTTTCTTTTTTTTTTTGGTTATGTTTGATTATATTTTTATTCCTCTTTTTCTCTATTCTTTTGACTTTAGTTTTTTGCTTATTTAAAGATGAGGGTAATTTTGTATTCTTATTTGATCTTAACAACTAAAATGGATGGATTTTGTCATCAGACCTACTATGTCTATTTTTTCAAACGTTGGGAATGTTTGGTACTATTTTTAAAGATTATGTTATATTCTTTACGTTTTTGAAATATTGGAGACCAAATATGCTATTTTCTCATATTTTCTTTAATTACATATTGAATATAAAAATACAAGTCTGTAGTTAAAAAAATTGTTGCAAGAAAAAAGTCTTAGAAATAATTTATTTAATTGTATTAATATTATTAAATTTATAAGAAAAAATTTTAAAAATATTTTCTAACAAAATGAATAGAAAAGATACTATTATTCTTTTTCATAAAAAATATTGATAATTAATCACGACTATAGTATTCGTAGAAGGAAAAAGAATAAAGAAAAAAAAATAGTTAGGAGAATATTGAAAAGAAAAAAAAATATGTTTAAACAATGAAAAGTTTAGGTGTATTTAATACATATATTTTAAACTTTATAAAAGTCTTGGAGTATTCAATAAAGACTTTTAAAAATCTTTAAAAGTCAAGCAATATTCAATTCAAACTTTTTAAAATTTTACGAAATTCAGAGGTATTCAAAATGTCAATGACTATTGACTTAAACACAATGTATAAATAAAAGATATCATAATTTCTTTTTCATTCATCCCAATACATTGAAAGATTTTCACCAAAAAAAAAAAAAAAGCCTTTCATTTTTTGATTTTTTTCTTTATCCAATATTTCTTTTTTCTTTTTCCTTCTATGAAATCTAAAGTCAAGATTAATTACCAATATTTTTTTTGAAAAAAATATATTAATATTTTTATTTTTCTTCAACGTGTTTTTTTTTTTTTTATCTTCAATAGTCTCTCAACTATTTTTTTTTTCTTTATTTTTTTTCCTTCCACTGTTATCAGTATTTTTAATGAAGAATATTACTATTTTCTTTCCATTCATTTTATTGGAAAATATTTTTAAATTTTTTAATAAATTAAATAATATTAATACAATTAATTATATTGTTGCTAGACTTTCTTCTTGCGACATTTTTTAAATATAATGCTAATGTGGATATTTAACTCTATGAATCTGTTTTATTATCTATTGACCTAATTATTATTTGAAACTGTATGAAAATTGAACAGAAAAGTGTGGGTTTTACTCTAAACTACTTTTTCAGCTAAGAATTAACTGAAGTGATTGGCAATCTAAGAATTTTTTAGAAAACTTGATAATTTCAAAACATTAGAATTCACGATTGCATCGTACTTATCATATTTAACTCCGCATACTTAGCTATGACTATTTATTATATATGTGCCGACGATAGAATTTGTCTTTATTTGACAATCGCTCTCGAGTATAATTTAACTTAATTAAATAAGTAAATTCACTATATCTATACTACTTCTAAAAGGTCCTAAAAGGAAGAAATATTTTTGGACTATTTTATCCTAATATATTACATCTTTGGACTATTTTACCCTCCAATATTAAATTAAAAAATACAAAAAAATTTCATTTCCCACCATTGTTAAACAAAATAAGGGGTTGTTTGGGGCATTTATATAACTTATCTTCAGTTTTTTTTTTTTTACTGCAGAATACAAATGGTCATATGATGATTATGTAATTTCTAAATATATATTTATGATCATAAAAATGAGATTTATGAATTGTGGAGTTAAAAGACCTTTCATTTATCAATATTTACATCAAAATTTATCAATTTATCTCTAGAAAGCCCCTCCCATATTACATCTTTGGACTATTTTACCCTCCCATATTAAATTAAAAAACCTAAAAATATTTAATCTCCCACCATTATTGAACAAAATAAGAGGTAGTTTGGGGCCTTTGGACAACTTATCTTCATTTTTTGTTTACTGCGGAATATAAATGATCATATGATGATTATGTAATTCTTAAATATGGGGTTAATCTCCTACCCATGATGGGTAGGAAATATAATGCCCACACATGAGGTGGCAATCCATAATTAGTAGTTCATAGCCCCACACTCATTATTTTTTTCAATTATAGGTTGCCACCTTATGTGTGGACATTAGATCTCCTACCCACCATGGGTAGGAGATCAACCCCCATTCCTAAAAATATGTATTTATGATTATAAAAATGGGATTTATGAACTGGAAAGTTAAAAGACTTTTCATTTGTCAATATTGACATCGAAATTTATCATTTTTTTCTCTAGAAAAGCCTTGTAATTGTTAACTCACTTTCCTCTTTACTTTGGCATCAACTTTTTAGATTTTATATGTAAATTTTATAAATTAGAATTAGAAAGTCTCTCAAATTTCTCTCATTTTGTCTTTTTCTTTTCACAACATATTACACACAAATTTTATTTTTCTTCAAGTTTTCATTAAAAAAAAAAGATTAGAAAAAAGAAATAAGTGATAATTCAAAGTTGTTGAAAAACAAACAAAAAGTTTCAGATTTTTCAATCAATTTTCATATTCAAGAAATCTAAGGTAAGATCTACGTGCAAGTGGTTATTTTAACTTGAAATAATGTTTTTCATAATCTTATACGATACGCTAATAGACCGGTTTGATATGATTCCATTTGGTCACTTATGAAATGTTATAAAGAAATGTATAAACTTTTCATTCGATATAATTCAGTCTTGTCACTATCAAATGTAATGAAGAAATATAAAAAGTTTTTCATTCAACATAGTTTGGTTGCTCACTATGAAATGTGGTATGAATTGTATAGAATTTTATATGAATTTTTGAGGGATGGATGACATGTTTATTACTAGAGATAAATAAATAGGATTAAGAAACAATGACATGTGAAATATTTGTCTATTGCTCAGTCAAGCTTAGTGTAGCAAAAATACCCCTATAGTCTAAGCCAACTGAAATTGGAAATGGTCACAACTCTTTGACATTAGTTTGAAACCGGTAGAAGCATGTGTCCAAAGGGGAAAAAAGATAGAAAAAAGAACATACAAGAATCAATTTTAATGTAAACAAAATAGAATTCTAAGGGGAAAAATGAGCAGAATTCTATGACTTTAAATATTAACCAATATAATTAACATGAAAGTAATATGTCTGACCTTTTCCACCCATGTGACCTCTTCAATGCAAGACAAATTTTTTTCTCTTCTCATTACATTTATCAGTTCTATTATTTTTCTTTAAGTGTCACTACGTTTTATTATCTTGTTTAGTCCTTATGGATGAAAATTGTAGCACGCATATGTATAACAAGGACTTGATTCTTAAGTTGGCTATCAAGAAAAGGTATTCAAGTTACGAATTCATTTTCTCAAGATGTGAATTAGACAAAAATGAGTCATATTTTTCTGTTAATTCCTAAAAATATTTGAAAGTATCATTCGTATAAATAGTAAATGATTTTCATACATTTTTGTTTTATATAATCATAATGTGTATCTATCAAAATGGACTATGTACATAGAGAAATGAGAATGTGGATTGATTAGAGTTTTATCAATTGAAGTAGCTTGCACAAAGTTTGCTAAATAAGGAAAAATACATTCTATAAAAAACGTTGTATAAGCATTGTTGCTATAATTCAAAAAAAAAAAAAAAAATCCGATTGCAGTTTCAAAATACGAGTGAAATATTGAGTATATGATGTTTAACAAGCGTGCGTTTTATGTGCTGAAGTTCTTGGGATAATACATTAATGTTAATAACGAATACAACCAAAGGAGAATATGCAACATAGTTGTTCTTTAGTTATGTATGATAATGTAATTCATTTCATTCATTCTAATTTTCTTAGTCACCTATCTTTTTATTAATTAAAAAAATAGTTAGTTTTGCCATTACCGAGACTTCATTCAACTTCTATTGAAACAAAGATCGAATTAAAAATATAGGGATCTGACCATTATTAAAAGTTTGTCAAATTATTATTCTTAATAGCATCAATGGTTGGAAATTGGTTTTATTAAATGATTTTGACCATCTTTTGACCAATTAATTAAGTGGGTCCCGTAATTGGAAACAATAATTTCTTTGACCAAATTTGTTCTACTCCGCGAGTAAAATAACATAGTATATTTAGTTTCTTAAAATCAATTTCGAGTGAATAGAAAATTAAATTCAAAGTATGCGACTTAAATAAGGGAATGTTGGAATTGAAAAATAATGGGAATTGATAAAGTACCAATCCCACATTGATAAAATAGAAGCAAAGTGGCCACCTTAAATAGCTCAAGTTGTACAGTTGGATTTGGGTACCAATTGGTACCAATTGTCTTTAAATGGAATGAGACTTACATGTTAGTAAGTTGGGCTAAAGTCCCCACACGCACATGTTAGTAGGTTGGGCTAAAAGCCCACACGCGTGCACGCACGGCCACTGCTCACCCACCGACTGAGCTTGGGCTTCGTGGGTCAAGTTCCATGAAAGTATATAACTTTTCATATTATTTTATTTCAAACTTCCCAAATTGCGCACGTGGAAATTCAGTCAACTTCATCAGAATGCACCATGTGTCAATGCTTCTAGAATCTGTCCAGACAGACTCCAACAACTATAAATAGGTCCCCCATATCCAGAAATTATTCATTCCAAAATTCGTCTTCTGCAGTTAAATATTCTTTGCTTCTTGCACTATTCTGAGTTCTCTATTTCAGTCCCTAAATATTTTCCTGCGTTCCAAATCTCATTCAGAGAGTTCAAAACTCTAGTAGGTTCGTTGGTATTGTAATTTGAAGTGCTTCTATTACAATACGAGGTCATTGTATCTTAGGAGACGAGTGTCGGAGAATCGTTAGCACCAGTGTGGGGCATTATCGTCTTAAGAACAAATAGTCAAACTCTTGCCTCGACCAATACTTATTTATTCGTCCAATTTTTCAAGCCGTTACTCTGTTCAATTTTCTGCATGTGGTTATTTAATTAAAGAATATAAATTACTTATATTTTACCAATATCAATTCCATAAAATTTGATATCAATAGTTCGCCAATCATTAAAGCTCAAATCACCAAAATATATTCACTGAGTTCAAGTTTTGTTGGTATTACCACAATATAAAAATTCATCTCTAATTACAATTATACTTCTATGAATGTAAATAAAATATCAACATTATTCATTATAATATAAAACAATACAATACAATACAATACAATATGTTATCAAGAATTGTATTTTTTTTTTATCTTATTGTAATTGCTTTAACATTTTAGCATTTTAACAATTAAAAAATAATTTTTTTTGAAAATATAAAAAATAAACAAAATTATTACAAAACCACGTGTAATGCACGTGTTTCTAACTAGTCTCTACAAAAAGCAGTTGAATTCACGAAAAAAATTCAACACCAAACTATAATTAGATTCATAACTCGAAACTCGAAATTAAACAATAAATTAGGCTAAGTCGTTCATTCTAACTAATGGAATTAGCTATTCATTATTCTATTACATAAATTTGTTGGAAATTGGTTTAAAATATCGAGAAATTAACTAAGTGACTTCGTGTCAATTTGGCCAAAATATACAAACTCGACCCAATCTGTTTAGACAAAATTGTTTGCCACTTCGCCGCATCAGGAAAGAAAATTCAGAATTATCTGCATGTTTAAAGGGTATATTTGGTATCTCGAAACTAATATCGAATGAATGAGAAATTACGGAAAAGGACAATTTTGGGTCAAAGTTTTGACCATGCGATCACACAGGTATTTCCACATGCGATTGCAATCTGCTTAAATTTTAAGCAGAACGTTTTTGGGTCCTTCCATGCGATCGCAGGAGGCAAAGCCTTGCGATCGCATGGTTAAATTGGATCAAGTTCTGTTCTGAATTTTGTACCTTGCGATCGCAGCTTGGTAAAACCATTTCATTTCATTTCATTACTTAATAATAAAAATAATAATTTTATTTGACATGTTTATTACTAAAGTGTTAATTAAAAAAAAAAACTCATTAGTTTTCTTTAATTTTTTTATAAAAAATAAAAGTATTGGACTTATTTGCACATTTTGTAATGATTAGGAATCCACATACAATTTCTTCTAATTAAACTAAGGGTATATTTGTTTTTTCATTACATAAGGACCAATTTCGCACAAAAACACATAGGTGAGAGACTTGTTTGTCAAAACATAAATGTTAGAAACCAATTCCATACTAAGGACAAAAGTTATGGACCATTTGTGCCAAAATTCCAATGGTTTAACGGAATATTGGATGGATTCCGTTCAAAAAGATGATTTGCGCACTAAATAAATAGGTGAGGGATGTAATTGCCAAAATTTGAAAGGTAATGATGATTTGAGCACCGAGTCTATACGTTAGGAACGTTTTGGACCAATTTCCCTTAATAATATTCTCCAATATGTTTTGAAGCTACTTCTTTTCAAGCTTTAGCTAAAGCTATTATCACATATTTTACGTGAATATTCAAATAATCTCAATATCCTATAAAGATAAAAATAGTTTTAAAATAATAAATTATTATAGTTAAAATAATAAATTTTACTTACATTTTTTCTAATATACCCCTACATTAATGTAATGGTAAATTAAACTCACAGTCCACATCTTTTTAAGTTTGTAATAATTTCATCCCTAGTCAATTTTATTTGCATATACCATTTCTAACTTTTCATTAATTCACATAGATGGTCTCCAAATGGTATTCTCAATTTTTCATTAATTCGCATAGATGGTCTCCAAAATTCAAATGGTCTCTTTTGATGATTTTGCCCTTAAATTAAATAAATTAAAATAATAAATTATAAAAAAACATAATAGAAAAGTTACAGTTAGGATCTCTAATTTTTTTCAAAAGTACAGATAAATTCTAAACTTATTTATTTATTTTTACAAATTTTCACTTAAAGTAATAAAAAATATGTCATCAAGTCCCAAACATTACAATCTGGCACCACGTCCCGCGATATATGTGTGCTGAAAAGACCTCAAGAGTCTGGATGGATTTCGCCTAAAGGTTCGTTAGTTAACAAAAGTGAAACCCGTGACTTAAATTTGACCAATTTAACAAAAAAAAAATAGTCTTTTCACATTTTATTATTTAAAACAATAAAAAAAAGAAAAAAAAAAACATCTTCTCCGACCCCACCACACCACACCACACCACACCATACCAAATCAAATCTATGCGAAACATAGGAGATTTTTCCTCCTCACTTTCTTGGATTTATGACCCAAACTCACTAGAATTTGGGTCCAAAGAGTGTAGGGGTTGGTGGGTGAGAAGAATAAGATATTTTTCTTAATTTTTTTGTTTTTTTCTTAATTTTTTTAATGGTTTAAAATAAATGAATATAAATAAATTATTTTGTACTTTTAAAAAAATTAGAAATTTCAACTATAATTTTTTTATTATGTTTTTTTTTGTTATTTTAATTTATTTGAACTAGTGGCAAAATCGTCAAAATAGACCATTTGGAGACTATCTGGGTGAATTAATAAAAGGTTTGAGATCATATGTGCGAATATAATTGAATGTGGATGAAATTGCTACAAACTTGAAATGATGGGAGACTGTGAATGTAATTTACCCTTAATATAATGGTAGTTCATATTTGTTGATAATAAAACACATTAAATAATAGTATATTAGAAAATTAAAAAACTATTTATATTATCAACAAGGAAGTTATATTATAATTTAGGACAGATGAATAAAAAAGTAAGTATATAATTATGGGACGGAGAAAGTATTAGGGGGTGTATTTAATTTATACTTTTAAAGACTTTGATTGATATTTTTCAAGTAACTGAGTTTGATAGATTTCATTAACTTTTATAGATTTTAATAGACACATATATACTTTTATAGATTTTTATAGATTTTTATGAATTTCATTTTGAAAGATTTTCCTAAACTTTCACATACTTTTATAGACTTTATTTTTTTCAATTAAAAATTTTGAATATAAAAATTTAATATTCCACAGTTAAAAAAAAATATGTCGCACGAGAAAAGTCTAGTAATAATTTATTTAATTATATTAATATTTAAATTCATAAAAAAAATGTTATATTTAATTGCTGCAAGTAAAATACGTCAAAATTTAATGATATAAATTATTAACTCATTCTATTTTTTTTGGGTAAAATTATAAAATTTTAAATGGCTTGTGGATAAATTCAAATAATAATGGCATACGATTCTTTTTAAAAATATTTTTCAACAACAAAAAAAATTATCCAGTTCATAATCTTCATTTTTATATTTAATAATCTATAGGTAACATATCATTATTAGTCACCACAATTGCATAAATAAATAATCAAAGTGCCAATTTACGAAAAAAGAAATGCAACCATGCTCATCAAGATAAATAGAAAAAATGAAAATGAAAATAAAAATAAAAATAAAACATACTCTAGTAAAAAAATTAATTTTTAACCTGATGAAATTCATTAATAAACTAAAATAAACAATTATATAAAAAATTAATTATAAATTTATCTTCTTTTTAATGAAAAATGGAAAAACGATGAAAATTAAGAAAGAAAAAAAATGGTTATGAGAGTATTGAAGAAAAAAATCACACAATTTCTAAAGGTTCATAGAAGAAAAATGAAGAAAATCGAAAAATGAGAAAATGGTTAAAAGAATATTGAAAAGAAAAATCAAATGGACTAGGGATAAAAATATTAATATTCTTTTCTTAAAACACATTTGTAATTAATCATGGTTATATATTTCGTAGAAAGAAAAAGAAAAAAGAGAAAAAATAGTTAGGAGAATATATTGAAGATAAAAAAAAATCCCATTGAAGAAAGAGAGGAATATTAATCTTGACTCTACAGTTTTTTGAAAGAAAAAGAAAAGAGAAATGTTGCATAAAAAAACAACCAGGGAATGAAATAATTTTTTTTTTCCAAAAGTCTTTCAACATATCATGAGTGAATGAGAGATAAATTGTGATATTTTTTATTTATACATTGTGCTTTAAAGTTATTACATAAAAATTCTCTATAAAGTTATTAAAAGTTATCGACATTTTGAATACCCGTGAATTTAGTAAGATTTTAAAAAATCTGAATTGAATACCGCATAACTTTATAAGACTTTTTATAAGTCTTTAAAAATCTATATTGAATATCCTAAGACTTTTATAGAGTTTAAAAGTCTAGATGCATTCAATTCATATTTTTTAAACTCCATAAAAGTCTTATCAAATTTTAATTGAATACATTGTTTTCGTATTTCAGTTTTGAGTTCATTTTCTGTTTTTTGTTTTAAAAGTATGTTTTTAGATTGTTGAAAACGAGTTTGGTTTATCATTCTGAAAATCTATTTCTAAAAAAAGAAAAGTAGAAAACACATTTTGTTATAGATTTTGAGAAATTGTTTTATAACATTTTATTCAATAAATTTGATTATTTAGTAAAATAAAATAATTTTATGCTAATATATACATTTTAAAGTTAGTGAATGTTATAAATTTTTGAGTAAATTCAAGGTTAGTCACTATTATTGTATTTATGGGCTCTAAAGTCATATAGTTAAAACTTAATTCAATTAAAGTCACATTTCAGATTTAAAAGACCAACATATCTTTTAATTATAAAAAAATACTAATTTAATGATACTGTTTTATATATGATACTATTTTATTTAGATAATGTACATTGATATATTTATACCATACTTTTATCTTTGATACTGTTTTATTATGATAATGTTTTAACCTATTGTTGACGTCTGAACCTGCACCAGTCCACGTGCCAACAGATCTCTAGTCACTCCTCTGTCAGCTCGTATGTTACCTGCACACTAGGACAACCGTTAGGCACCAAGATCTCTGGAGAAAAAGGGTCCGGCGATCGTTGGCACTCCGACGATCAAGTCAACAGCCGGTATATGAGAAATACACGGGGGCGGGAACAAAAGAGGGGTGTGGGAGAGACAAGCAGGCAGAGATTTGAGCAGAGTTTAGGGTGGGATTCTTCAGCGTAAAAAGTGCGTACCTTGGAACAACCGGAGGCGTTGTATTTATAGCGCGAGAGTTCTAATTGATTTAGGAGACCAATTAATTTGATACTCAATCGGATCCTCATTCCTTATGTGATAAAGATCCTTCCTTATCCATGCAATTTTCGAGATTATCTTCCTTCTTTGAGTTTATCACGTTGCATGATTTTAGGAGATTACGATCCGGTTTCCTTGTGAGGATTCGTGCGCCAAATTAACGCGATCTTTCTTTAATTACTTCTCTGGTTGCCCCGGCATATCGAGTTGCTCGCTGGTTACGAATGATGCGAGGCCTGACGAGGCCCTATGGTTCGTATGAGGGCGCCGAGGCCCTCCACATGACTCGCGGATTTCTGGCTACCGAAGGCCCAAGCGTATGACGGGCCATTCCAAGGTCCTAGCAGGGCCCAGATAGGGTTCTTGATAGATTACGAACTAGGCCCTTACTGGGCTTAGTGGGGCCTGTGCTGACGTGGCGACCATATCGTAATCGTGTGGTAACAATAGTCCCCCAAGTCCAAGCCTATTATTTATGATGGGCGTGGGACTTTTGAGGATAAACAGAATGTTGATGTGCCTCGCAGGAATGCACTTCGTGGGAAATGTGTTCTCAAGGTGGTTTGGCAGGGAGTAATTCAACCTACCCAGTATAGTCCCCCAAGTCCGAAGCCGAACATTCATGACGGGTGAGGACTTCAAGGGGCCGGGTGGTGGAGAGCATCATGGAGTTTCATCCGGAGTGGGGTCGAGGAAGGCCCGCAGTGTGCCGACCCTTGAAGAGGCGGCGGGGCACTCATACTTTGTAATCCGGTTTTGTCTAAGTTAATAGAAACAGAATCGTAATTGACCTTTTGCTATCCCGACGTCTCGATTCTGTGTGCTCTGAATATGAGAATCATTCCCTTAGCATTTATGACGCAGACACCTGGTGGGATCTGGAAGGTTGGCGTCTTCAATGCCTTGGGGAGGCAGAACGTCCCAGCGTCGTTTCCAACCCCTTGTTATGACTGTATTTATTGCATCGTACCAAGTCCCAACGTAGTCCCCTATAAATGGGATGTGAGCGCACTAGAACTCTTCCACCGTGAGCATCTTGTAACTAACCTGTCATTATCGTGTGATCGAGATAGATGTAACAAACGCGTGATGGTGGTGTGGCTGGAGGGCTGGCATCCAAGATGCCCGTTAATCTGGGAATCAACATTCAGAGGACCAAAGGATAGGCCAATCAACGTTCAGGGGACCAAAAGTCCGGGGTGGGGATTTAGGCTTAGCAGCCTTGGCCCGACGCTCTCCTAAACGGTTGATGGGGCTGGGGGGGTCTCCTGCTGCCAAAAGAGGCGTCATTGGCCTTTTTGAGCAGTATGGTCTAATTAGCCACCAAATTAACTCAGGTTGGCTTGGGAGACCCCCTATCAAAATAGAGTCAGGTTTCCTAACCTGGACGATGCCAGCGTAAACTAGGGGGTAGGTTTCGTAGATCTTGATACCCCATCCATGTGCCGGCCCAATGAGGCGGCGGGGCTTTAGAATTTATTGCCATTATATCTTCTTCTGTATTGTATTTCATATTTAATAAAGAGGTGCCGGGTTTCTTTCATATTTGTGTGTGCGTGCCTTTATCGTGCTTGTGATGCCCACGTTTTACATACTTGTTTTGGGTCTCGTCGACGTTTAGCGTCGCTTACGAAGTCATTGGTACAAGTCTGAGGTCGCAAACAACATCCCCGGTGGCGTGGAGTGGTTCGTAAGTCGTGATCGACACTCCGTCACTATGTAGAAATTTCGATGGAGTTGGGGCGAACGTCTAACAAACCTGATCTGACGTGGGCGGGCGTCGGCGGTAATTTGACCATGCCTTAGCATTCGCGTAATCACGCCTCCCGCGCCCCCAAGCACTTAGATACATCCCCCTTAGGGTTTATCAGATGTATTTTGAATTCCCCGCCACGTGTCAGCCCACCCGACTGCTGGTATCCCGTTGGGCTTATATAATGTGACAGGGCATTCCTAAATCACCGTTCTTCTGTCATTTAGCCGCCATACCTGGGTCCTTGATTATTGTCGACCATGTCGGGCTTCCATTTCTCCAAAGTTCCTAAATTCAAGATTAGGCGTGGGGGAATAGTGGAGGACGTCCTCCATCCCCATTTGGCGCCATCCGGGGTGTCAGGTTCCGGGCCCACAGTGTTTCAGGGCCCGGAGATGGCGGTGGGTCATCCGCCTGTTTCCCCTGCGTCGGGGGCGAGAGTAGATGTTCCGTTTTCGACGGATCCTGCTTGAGTAACGAGATTTTAGTGGGAGTCTTTACGTTTGTTTCAAATGTTTGCGTACTTGATACCTTGCCAGGCGAGCTTAATAGAGTTGGTCGTGGACCATACTCTCTTGCTGCCGATTTGATTGTATTCGATTAATAACACGTAAAATGTTTACCCAGCGGGTTAATAGAGTTGACCGCGAACCACACTCCCCCGCTGCCGATTTGATTGTATTCGGCTAATAGCGCGTAAAATGTTTACCTAGCGGGTTGATAGAGTTGGCCGTGAACCACACTCTCCCGCTGCCGAGTCGATTGTATTCGATTAATAGCGCGTAAAATGTTTACCCAGCGGGTTGATAGAGTTGGCTGCGAACCACACTCTCCCGCTGCCGATTTGATTGTATTCGGCTAATAGCGCGTAAAATGTTTACCTAGCGGGTTGATAGAGTTGGCCGCGAACCACACTCTCCCGCTGCCGAGTCGATTGTATTCGATTAATAGCGCGTAAAATGTTTACCCAGCGGGTTGATAGAGTTGTCCGCGAACCACATTCCCCCGCTGCCGAGTCGATTATACTTGCTCACTTACGCGCAAAATATTTACCCAGCGAGTTAATAGAGTTGGCCGCGAACCACACTCCCTCACTGCCGTGTTCTTTGTAATTGTTTGATTACGCGTAGAATGTTTACCCAGCGAGTTAGTAGAGTTGGCCGCGAACCATACTCACTCGCTGCCATGTCGGTACTCTTCGTATGTGGAACACTTTGAATTCATAAAGGACGAATATTATTAAACGGCGTCGTGTTTCATGACGTCCGTCAAAGAATTGTAGGGAGACCAACAAAAGAAAATGCTAAAACGGTATTACTGGTGATATGGCCTCAGGTGGGCGATGTTCCAAGGGTGTCTTGCCTCTTGTCCCTCGGAGTCTTCTAGTCTATAAGTTCCGGGACGGATTTCTTCAATGATCTTGTAAGGCCCTTCCCAGGTGGGCCCTAGGGTTCCGGTCCCTGTTTCCTTATTAGCTTGGAATATTTTCTTCAGGACAAAGTCGTTGACACGAAAACTTCTGCCCCTGACCTTGGAGTTATAATATCGGACCATCTTTTGTTGGTAAACCGCGAGGCGAAGCTGCGACTCCGTGTGTCTTTCATCTAGTAGGTCGAGGCCCGCTCTTTGTAAATCTTCGTTAGTCACTTCGTTTAAGTGGAGGTGTCTGGGCGAGGGTATCCCTATCTCGACGGGGATCATTGCCTCTGCCCCATATGCCATAGAGAACGGGGTTTCACCGGTGGCCGTGCGAGAGGTGGTTCGGTAGGACCATAGGGTCTCGGGTAATTCTTCGGCCCATCCCCCCTTTGCGGATTCTAGTTTCCGCTTAAGGGTGTGTTTAATGATTTTATTTACGGCTTCCACCTGGCCATTGGATTGTGGATAATAAGGGGTGGAGAAATCCCTTCGGATGCCGAGATTATCACAGTTCGCGTTGAACTTCATACCAGCAAATTGCGTGTCGTTGTCGGAGACGAGGGAATGGGGAATGCCGAAGCGGCAGACAATATTTTTCCATACAAATTTCCAGGCATTCTCCTCTGTGATTTTGGCCAGAGGCTCGGCTTCACACCACTTGGTGAAGTAATCTACCGCCACAATCGTGAACTTGACCCCACCTCTCCCTGTCGGGAGGGGACCGATGAAGTCGATTCCCCATTTGGCGAAGGGCCAGGGACTAGTGACCGGAGTAAGGTTCTGAGCGGGGAGCTTCGGAATTGCCGCGAACTTCTGACATCTGTCGCATCTCTTCGCGAAGTTGTGGGAATCTTTCTTCATGGTCGGCCAATAATACCCTTGTTTCAAGGCTTTCTGCGCCAAGGCCATCCCTCCCGAGTGATTGCCGCAGATCCCCTCGTGTATTTCTTTCATCACGTATACTGCTTCCTCCTGCGTTAGGCATCGTAAGAGGGGGTGGCTGAATCTCCTTTTATACAGAATTCCGTCTTGTAATACGAATTTTGCGGCCCTTCTGCGGAGCTTTTGTGCCTCCAGTTTGTCTTCGGGCGACACCTGACTAATTAGATATTCGGTAATCTCCTTCATCCATTTCGAAGAATCAGAGATGGTTAGGACGGAGGATGCGGTAGCGCCCTCGGTTGAAGGTCGGTTAAGCTTCTCGACTGGGATGGCCTTCATTAGATCGGAGTCCCTACTGCTTGCCAGCTTTGAGAGGGTGTCTGCATAGCCATTTTCTGTTCGTGGGATCTGGAGAAGTTCGTATTCTTCAAAGCGGGACAACTGGTCCTTAGCTTTTGTTAAGTAGGACACCATGGATTGCTCACGTGCTGCGAAGGTCCCATTCACCTGACTTACGACGAGCTGTGAATCGCTATGAATTTGGAGCTTCCTTGCCTTCATCTCGTGTGCCAGTCTCAAGCCTGCTAATAGGGCCTCGTATTCTACTGCGTTGTTGGAGGCTTTAAATTCCAGGCGAAGCGCGCAGTTGAGATTATGACCATCTGGGCTGATTAGCAGGATCCCGGCTCCAGCCTCGACCTCCTCCGAGGATCCATCGACATATAACCTCCATGTCGGTACCTCCAAGGGTCGGGCTTCAAGCGGACCATCGGGGATATGAGCGAATTCAGCCACAAAATCAGCTAAAGCTTGTCCTTTTATCGAAGGCCGTGGTTTGTAACTGATGTCGAATTGACTAAGTTCTACTGACCATTTCATCAATCGTCCTGAAGTATCGGGTTTCTGGAATATCTGCCGTAGGGGGAGGTTCGTCAAGACATCTATGCTGTGGGACTGGAAGTATGGTCGTAGCTTCCTGGAGGCGACGATTAATGACAGAGCGAGTTTTTCCATGTCTGGATATCTTGTTTCCGCGTCCTGCAGGGCTTTGCTTACGTAATAGACATGGAATTGTGCCGGTCCCTCCTTACGGATTAGCACCGAGCTAACTGCCTTTTCTGAGACGGCAAGGTAAACGAGTAACGTTTCTCCATTCTTGGGTTTGGATAGCAGTGGGGATTTTCCGAGGAGGATCTTGAGGTCTTGGAAGGCTTTTTCGCACTCGTCGGTCCACTCGAATCGCTTCCCCCTTTTATGGTTTGAAAGAAAGGTTGGCAACGATCGGTCGCCTTGGATATAAACCGATTCAGAGCTGCTAACCTCCCTGTCAGACTTTGGACTTTCTTGGGGGAGGATGGTGACCGCATCTCAATGAGCGCTCTGATCTTTTCAGGATTAGCCTCTATCCCCCGCTGATTGACCATGTAGCCGAGGAACTTTCTGGACGCGACCCCAAACGCGCACTTCAAGGGGTTAAGCTTCATGCGATATTTGCGAAGGGTTTCGAACATTCCCCTCAAGTGATCTATGTGGTCTTCTGCGTTGATGCTCTTTACCAGCATGTCGTCGACGTATACCTCCATTGTGTTCCCAATTTGCCCGGCGAACATACGGTTTACCAGTCGTTGATATGTGGCTCCCGCGTTCTTCAAGTCGAACGACATCATCTTATAGCAATATAGCCCTCGGTCCGTAATAAACGACGTGTGATCCTCGTCTCTCGTGAACATCGGGATCTGGTTGTAGCCCGAGTATGCGTCCATGAAGCTAAGCAACTTGTGGCCGGCGGTCGCATCGATGAGCTGGTCGATGCGTGGTAATGGGAAACTATCTTTAGGGCATGCCTGGTTTAGATAAGAGAAGTCGATGCATACCCTCCACTTCTTGGTACTCTTCCGAACCAACACCGGGTTGGATACCCACTGGGGGTAAATCGCTTCTCTGATGAACCCGCTGGCCAGTAGCTTGTCAACTTCCTCTTTCAAGGCCTGGTACCTCTCGGTACTTAGAGGCCTCTTTTTTTGAATCCTGGGGCGCACTTTCGGGTCTGTTTTCAAGACGTGGCACGCGATCGACGGGTCGATCCCGACCATGTCGCTGTGTTTCCATGTGAAGACATCTGCGTTGTCTCGCAGAAACTGCTTCAGCTCTTCTTTCGTCTTCTCCTCGAGCTTCTCTCCCACTTGCAACATCTGGGTTGGTTCCGAGGGGCTTACCGAAAATGTTTCCAGCTCCTCGGCTGGGGAAGCGAGAGAATCCGAGGCTATGATTCGGGGATCTAGACCTTCATCTAGTATCAATTCTTCATCCAATCCTTCGCCGTCAACTTCCGTCGATTCTGAGTACGTGGCCATTACTATTGAGGAGACGCCCTCGCGTTCGGCAGCCTCCTGCAATGTCATGGGAACGGCGGCAATCCAATGAACCAGGCTGCGATGGGCTTCTCCGGGTACGACTACGCTTGGGTCCCTGTTGGAGGGGCTGATCATCCAGCAGCCCAAGCGCGGCCTCCATCCGGGCGTCATCCAACTCCAGGTCCTGATTCCCCTGTCCCATCACCCGTTTCTGTCGATATTCGGGTGCCATGCTCTTTCGGGTAGAAGACACGTTTTACCAAAAGTACTTGGTCGTGTAAGGTTTTTCGGTTCCCACAGACGGCGCCAAACTGTTGACGTCTAAACATGCACCAGTCCACGTGCCAACAGATCTCTAGGCACTCCTCTGCCAGTTCGTATGTTACCTGCACACTAGGACAACCGTTAGGCACCAAGATCTCCGGAGAAAAAGGGTCCGGCGATCGTTGGCACTCCGACGATCAAGTCAACAGCCGGTATATGAGAAATACATGGGGGCGGGAACAAAAGAGGGGTGTGGGAGAGACAAGCAGGCAGAGATTTGAGCAGAGTTTAGGGTGGGATTCTTCAGCGTAAAAAGTGCGTACCTTGGAACAACCGGAGGCGTTGTATTTATAGCGCGAGAGTTCTAATTGATTTAGGAGACCAATCAATTTGATACTCAATCGGATCCTCCTTCCTTATGTGATAAAGATCCTTCCTTATCCATGCAATCTTCGAGATTATCTTTCTTCTTTGAGTTTATCACGTTGCATAATTTTAGGAGATTACGATCCGGTTTCCTTGTGAGGATTCGTGCGCCAAATCAACGCGATCTTTCTTTAATTACTTCTCTGGTTGCCCCGGCATATCGAGTTGCTCGCTGGTTACGAATGATGCGAGGCCTGACGAGGCCCTATGGTTCGTATGAGGGCGCCGATGCCCTCCACATGACTCGCGGATTTCTGGCTGTCGAAGGCCCAAGCGCGTGACGAGCCATTCCAAGGTCCTAGCAGGGCCCAGATAAGGTTCTTGATAGATTACGAACTAGGCCCTTACTGGGCTTAGATGGGGCCTGTGCTGACGTGGCGGCCATATCGTAATTGTGTGGTAACGCCTATCATATTGTTATTGAACAATATCAATCATCTTGTACTTTTAAAGAAGTATTTTAAGAATAGTATCATTACTTCAACCATTAAAATATCTTGTACTTAGTTTTATATATGATACTGTTTTATCTATGATACTGTTTTATTTAGATAATGTGTATTGATATATTTATAATATGCTTTTATCTTTAATACTAATTTATTATGATAATGTTTCAACCTATGATATTGTTATTGAATGCAAACACAATCAATGATCTTGTACTGCTAATCAAGTATTTTAAGAACAATGTCATTACTTCAACCATTAAAACATCTCGTACATAGTTTTATATATGATACTGTTTTATTTATGCTTTTATCTTTGATATTGTTTTATTATTATAATATTTCAACCTATGATACTGTTTCAGTCTATGATATTGTTATTGGATTGTAATTTCTGATACTGTTTTATTAAGATACTTTCATGTATGATATTGATATATTAAGATACATTTATCTATGATACTGTTTTAATAGGTATGATACTGTTTAGACAAGAAAACTAAAGATTGTTATTTTAAACTAAAGAGATGACTTCAAACGGCTAAAATCCATCATTAGCAGTTAAAAAGCGACTGGTCTTGACCGGCTTATAATAGAAATTTTGAACACGTATGTGAATTCTATCCCCGTTTTTTTATGATACTGTTTTATTATAATACAGTATCAAACAACACACATGACTAACAACGTAAAGAATAATCTAATGTAAAACTTTTTTATCCCTACAGAAATTCAAACTGCTATTCACAGCAACAAACCATGACCACGACCAATATACTTCCTAAACATTTGCTTATACGATTATCCTATCACAAACAATTCATTGTTTTATTATAATATTATTTTCTATAATACAATATCAAACAATACACATGATTAAACAACTCAAAGAATAATCTAATGGCCAACTTTCGTTAAAGCATGCCCACATCAAACTTTTTCATCTCTACAGAAATTCAAGTTGTTATTTACACCTACAAATCATGGTCACTTTATTGTTCAAATTTTCAAAATTCAAAACCTGCGCACAGGCATACCCATTCTCGTGGTACCACTGCTGCACCTGTCCCTAATCTCCTGCTTCCTCAACATTTGCAAGATCTATAATTGCATAGACAGTGACAACAAATATTTGCAAGATCTCCCGTTAAAATGGCGAAGGGAAATCAGGGGTTACTTGTGGAAAATGGAATGGAGGATGACAGAATCATACTACACTCTCATCCCAATAACGGGCAATTGAACGTGAAATGAACAAAAGACATCCATTGCACCCAGCTACAAAACAGCTACCAAACCATTCATCAAATCCAGCTGCATCAGTTTCTAAAAATCATATTTAACTTGAAAATTTTCAGTAAAATAAAGATAATGCTGCCAGATCAAAATTAGAAGCTGCAGTGGCATGGAAACCAAGAAAAATGGGTTGATTTGTTGGTTTTTTTTCCCTAGGAGAAGCTGCGGTGGCATGGAAACCAGGAAAGCCACAAGAAAATTGAGGAAGTGGAGGTGGCGCCGCCGCAGAAAATTGAAGTTCGTATGAAGATCCTCTTCGTAGTTGCCGCATATGATAATCTATGAGACCAAAAGTCACCATCTTGTCATCAAGTTCATCATCCACCTCCATCTCCACTTTCACCAATTTCCATAACTTTTAAAACGTACAAATAACTTCATTTTTCTCAAAAACCTACTCTAGCCAAATCACCACCACCCAACTTCAATAGACAAGTCTGTTCGACGTCGGTCACTGCAGCCTGGTGGGATCCACCATGGTCTGCAAGCTCCAGTATTTGGGCTATTGCCAGCTAATGTCATGGACCAAAAACTATTAGACCTTCATTGACAACTGATGCCTAGACAAGAACACCTCTCTCCATAGCACCAAATGCTCCGATTGAAATCGGGTCCAGATTATATGGCTAGGTGCCACCACTGACAAAGATTGAAATGATATTGATGTCGTCTTCCACCGCTTTGTCGAAGGCGGAGAGAATATAAGAATTCATGCATCCATTTTTCCTGCAAATTTTATACACTACAATACGAGATATTGGTGCAATTCCCACCGCCATACCCTAGTGTAACAAAAAAGAGATGCATTGTTCACGACTCTACTAGCAGCGATGGAGGCAGTATAGGTTCCACCACCCTCTGTATCTCTAGGAAACTTAATATCTTCCGTGTCATTAATTCTATCGGTATGGGCTTCATATCCATCACTAAAATATCGAGCACCAATTATATTTTGTTGTAGTTGTCTATGGTGAAATTTTCGCATTCAGTGCACTTGCCTTTCCAGATAGCCAGAATGGGCCCAAGTCCTTCATCGTGGAAGCTCCGGCATTCCAACCATATTTTTGTGTAATAAATCCCAATGACAACATTAGAGCTCGAGTCCGACATAAGAATGGCAAAAAAATCAGCCGACCCGGACCCGCCTCGTCCTCCGCCCTGCCCTGACAATTTGAGTAATACGGACAAGTCAAGGACAGAAATATCTGCCCCGTGGTAGAAATACCCGCCCCACGACCGGCCACTTCAATTTTTTTTAAAAAAAAAATCATAAAATAGAATTACAATTTACAAATCACTTTTTTAAAAATGGGTTGAATAAGAATCGAAGTCGGGTTAAAGTTATGAAACTATAACTCTAAACCACTATACCACAACCCCAATATTGTATTTTTTTTTTTTGTATTATTTCGTACACATATATAAAAAATTTCTATTTTTTTAATTATTTTTTTATGTTTATAAAAAAAACTTAACCATGGCGGTTGGCGGGTCAAAGCCCCGCGAATTCGCGTGGTGAGGCCGACCCACCCGGACCCGCCCCATTGACATCCCTAGTTCGACTCGATTAACAGTTCAGAAGGGTTGATGGAAGGCAATCCAAGAAAGTGCAGTCCAGATACTGGAGCTCGTGGACCACGGCGGATTCCACCAAGGTGACCAACGACAAAAATTGGGGACAGACTTATCTATCGGAGTTGGTTGGTGTTGATTTGGCCATGGGTGGAGTAGGTTTTTGGGGAAGATGAAGTTATTTTGTATTTTTTAAAAGTTATGGAACTCCATTTGTAATTTTTTTTTGTTTTTTATTTTATTTAAAGAGGAGAGAAAATCCGTCAAATTCTGTCAATGGAGAAGTGATTTGCAATTACATGAAAGATTTGGGACGTCTGGTGATATAAAAATTAGTTGATGGTAGATTAGTAATAAACTGCAAAAGTTGGGGACCAAAAATGAAAATTACCCTAAAATTAAATATATCTAATAAGTGTTTATTACAAAATTATTTTGTATTGTTATTCAAAATTATACAATAAACTCATATTTATGCAAATTATATGAAAATTATACATAGTTTGAATATTTCTTAAAAAAACATAAAAAATTATTTTTATGGTGATTATTGCTGACTGGACGTGAGAATCGGTTTTGTTAACCTCTAAAAATGGCTGCCAATAGAAATACCACGCCTCCCCTTCTTACTCATTTTTTCATTATTGCTTGGAATGCCACATGGTTTATTCAACCACGTAGATAAACATAGGACCGGAGATATGTAACAAAAGACAGAGAAACACACTTTGGTAGATGTAACAGTTTGAGGGCCCTTAACTAACAATTTTTCAGATGGTTATTACACTTGAAGAATAATTAGTATATAGAACTTGATATCTCTTGTGAGAGTAATAAATTCAACATCATTTACTTATGGAATTCAGTTTGGTATTTATAGGTAAATTCTATTAGATCGATCCCTTTTGATGCGTGACACGTGGCTCGATCCAAAGAGTTCATGGGTCACCTATTGGACATCACTTCACTAGAATTTATGAAAAAGTTCCTTTCAGCCGCAAGCTATGGGACTATGATTGTGACAAGCCGTATTGTCAGACTGTCCAATCAGTCCATTCACGACTGAATTGCGGGTTTGACAGGAGAGGCTTCCTCAGCACGCAACCAGGGTCGGTATTCAATAGCCTCGCCTTCCCAACAACTTCTGAAAAAGGATAATATGAGGAAATAGCCTCGGAGTGCCATGTGGCAGGCTATTAGGTAATTGTCTTTGATTCTGTCCACGTAGAATTGGAGTGTAACAGGTTTAACTTTGTTTAAAATACACACTATCTGGATATGATTTTTTAGGTTGTGTTTGATTGCAAGTGGAAAATTTGGGTGGAAAGAAAATATTTTCCATGGAAATGAATTACCAAGAAAATTTGAATTGGAAAATGTTAACAAATTTTCCATGGAAAATAAATTCTCCTATCCCACAAAGAAAATATTTTCCTTGAAAACAAGGAAAATATGGCCAAAAGTGGAAAACATGGAAAAAAATTTCCATAGAAAAACAAAAGTTCCAATCAAACGAAAGATGGAAAATAGGTGAGAAAATGCATTTTCCATGGAAAATTTTGCCAATCAAACAGACCAAAGTTGGAAAATAGGTGAAAAATTTTCATTTTCCATGAAAAATGAAAGGAATCAAACACACCCTTAGTAACACTTTTGCTTGTGTGATAATGTATTTTTAGTAACACTTTTGCTTGTGTGATAATTAAATACATTTCAATTTTGTGTTAGCTTTTAACTTTCAAGTATGTATCAAACGATTACTCTCACTACTAAATTGAAGATGACTAACAAGTCATATAATGGTTGTTTCCTTGGGATAACTTTCACGTGTCGAGCTAGTCTCGAATTTTGGTCTCGATACCTATCAGGTTGATGAGTTGTTTGCAATAGTTCATTGAAAGAAACTTTAGTGCGTATCATACTCGAGTTCTTATCTAGTGGCCTCCTTTATTCCATCTTGGTCCAAGTGCGCAACCAATACCCTATCAACTTGACCACATGGGAACTGATTAACTCATAGGGCAGGGTGTCTAATATATGTAGTCGAGTAGTATCATTAATTCTTTAAAATACTTCTTTTGTCTTCAGGCCAGTCTTGATATTTAGGTGGTTTAGTGAAAATTTAAATGGTGTCTTTAATAAATTGAGATTGAGATGTATTAAAATGTAAATTTTTGACAAATAATTAAAATTTTGTGTATTTATGGATATATTTTATAATACTTTGTTTAGATTCAAATTAAATTTTTGTACAAGTATATAATACTTTGTTTAAATCCAAATTAAATTTTTACACAACTCAAAAGACTTAAAAATTGTTATACAATACAGAGGCACATAATATAGTCAAATCATTTTCACTTAACAAAATCAAATAAATTCTTCCAATTAAAAACAGTTGAAAATGTCAAAGAAAAGAGAAAATATATAATAAAAAAAAAAACATACACGCAACATATTAATGGGTGTGTGCATATACATATAAACAGATTTACAAGTAAAAAAAAGGTACATTTTTATTCTTCTTCAATAAATGAAAAAATACTTGGAATTAATGTTAAGTTGTGAAGCCTAATTTGTTACGCTATGTAAAGTTGAGCGCGGATCGACTTTTATGGTAAAGTCGTCGTTGGTGTTGGAAAGGGGATAGGCGGCCCCAATCATGGGGCTCGAGGGCAGCACTCCCTGAAAGGTATACAATATTTATACTCCCTCCGTCTCACAAAGATAGACTTGTTTTCTTTATTTATCTGTCCCAAATTATATGCCACTTACTTTATAGAGGGTGTATTAAATTTTTCATTTTCCTAATATACCCTTATTTAATTTGTATTGATATCAACCCAAAACAAATATTTAAATTTATTAGATTCATAAATGACTAATATTAAATGGGGGTATAATAGGAAAAATGTGTAAAAAATTTATAATTTCAATTACATTAAATGAGATTTCTTAATCTGTGTGAAAAAAGAAATGAGTCTATCTTTGTGGGACGGATGGAGTATTTGCTTAAGTAATAGTGTATTTCGAGATTTTGTCATTGTAATTAGATTGTCCTAGTATTTCATTATAACTAAGAATTTTCATTGAATTGCCTTAGAGTTTCATTATAATTATAGAACTTTAATTGAGTTGTTATATATAAGACTAATTTCTTGTAAACAAAGATCATCATTCATTATTTTGAAAATACTGCAGCGGCTGAAAACATGACGTAGTATCACATTCAGGCGAATATGTATAAATCATTGTGTTCTTTATTTTTCCCTTTTTTATTTATTGCTCCAATCCTAAAAATTTGGAAAATCGTTTTGATTCAAAATAAAAATTTGTAAAATGAGTTTTCAAGAGAAAATTGTCCGGTGTACAATTTAAAGAATAGATCAAGGTAGATAATGTAGTTTAGATTTGAACTTGTTTCTATTTAAGCTCATTTCACATGTAAGTAGGCTGATTACAAAAAAAAAAAAATTGGCCAAAATTTTTGGGCCCTGAATGGTTGGTCAATCGCCTAAGGCCAGGGCAGGCCATGTTTGTCTCATAAAGATAAGCTTATTTTCATTTTCAAACAGATTAAGAAAATTTAATTATTATAGTTCGAACAATAAATTTTTATTTACGTTTATCATAATATACCCCCACATTAATTAAGGATGACAACAGAACGGGGCGGAACCGGGGCGACCATTATCAACCCCACCCTATCGGAGATATCGGGGTGGGGTGGGGATTAAAAAATCCCCATTTACCACTGTGTTTAATTTATTAATTAAATTTTAATATTAAATTTTATTTTTAAATACGATTTAAATTTTAAAATAAAAAAAATGATTCAAAACGAGTTCAGAAAATTTGAAGTGGGGAATATGAGTAGGCAAAATAATCCGAAAATCGACCAAATTGATCGACTTGACCAGAATTGGGTTGATTTTTTTACGAACAAACGGCCCGATTCAAGTTGAAATAGTTTAACGAGGATATCGGGTCGATTCGCTAACCAGGCCCTACCCAATTTTTTCTTTATTTGCAATTTGGCAATCCAACTTTCAAAATTATGCAATTTGATCCCTAATTCAAGTCTTACGTACAAGTTTGGTCCTTTTATGCTTCCAATTTGGTCATCTTCAAGTTTCAGAAGTATCCAACTCAATCCCTATAGTTTTTATAATTTAATTTTTACTTCCCGAACTTGTGACTTTTAGAGATGGCAAAATGACCCACGTCTCGCCCGCCCCGATTTTTTTTTCAAAATTCTAAAATTTAAAGAAGTATTTTATTTTGTTGAAATGAGACTAAAAGGAGTCAAACCCAAGTTGTTGGGAAGAAAAGATTAATCCACAAATTTTAACAACTGCATTACAACTCCTTGATTTGTATTTTTTTCATTTTGTTTTGCAAACATATTATAAAAAAAATATTTTTACTAAGTAAAAAAAAAATTCAATGAAAAATCACAGTTAAGAATTTAAAAAACGTTAACAGTGTAGTAAACGGGGCATGAAGCTGCCCCACCCAACCGTTTTAAGCGGGGAACAGAACGTGTATGAGGATAGAAATTCCCTAACGGGATGGGGACTGGAATGCCCGCCCTGCCCTATTGCCATCCCTAGTGACTTTTCTCCAAAATTTTGGGATAAAACCCAAACCATATTAGAAATCAATTCAGTTTGGGTTGTGTTCGTTTCTTTTAACCATTTTGGTCGATTTGAGTTTCGGGTTGGGTTGAAAACTGATTAAACCCAACCCACGTCCACTCCTAGCGAGGATCATGATCTTCGTCCGTACATAAATTATTTGATTGGGCAGGACAAGGCGAGTCAGATCGAGACGGGGGTATTTTGTTATCCCTAACATTAGTATGATCATAATTGATATTTTTTTGAAAACAAGACAAATTAAATAACAAAATTTTAGAAAATTAAAAAGTTAACTAACTATCAACCAAAAAAAAAAAAAAACTATAATTTGGAACAGATAAATAAAAAAAGTAAACATATTTTTATGGAAATGAGGAACTAACCATTAATATGGAAGTCATTTATCAAATTTGGTACTTGTTTGATATAGATTAAAGGGGGATGATCTCCTCCCCACTATGAGGAGGAGTTATAACCCCCACTAGACACTTGTCCAGTGGGGGTTGTATAAGTGTTTGACAAAAGTGTCAAACACTTTTCCTTTGTCAAATCCCCACTGGACAAATGTCCAATGGGATTATAACTCCTCCCCACTAGGGGAGGAGATCATCCTCCATAGATTAAAATCTGTTAAATATAATTAAATCTCAACAATTAATTTAAATCACACATTTTATAATACTTATAATTTTTATTAACTTTTTAACTACCATTTTATCAAACTTTATTAAAAAACTCACACCGACAAACTTATGGTTGTGAATTACGTATCCCCAAAGCAAATGGCGTGGCCAATACCGAACCCCCACAGTAATGTACACCAACCACCGCATTCAATCAACGTCCATTTCCAGTATAAATTCTCCTCACCGCCTGACCAAATTTGAATCCCAAAATATCAATCTCTTCGTTTATGGATCCAAACTCAGTCGACACACTTCACGATTTCCCACCTTTCTTCCGAGTCCATAAAAATGGCAAAATCGAACGGTACTGGGAAACCGATTTTGTGCCGCCGTCGCACAATCCCACCACCGACGTACAATCCAAAGACGTTGTAATTTCGCCGGAAAACGCCGTTTCAGCGAGGTTGTTCCTTCCTAAAAGTACTATTCCCAATCAAAAGCTCCCACTCCTTATCTACGTCCACGGCGGCGCCTTTTCGATCGAGTCCACCTTTTCTTCCCTATACCATAACTATCTCAATACTCTAGTGGCCGAAGCCAAGGTTATTGCCGTGTCTATTGAATATAGATTAGCGCCGGAATATGCTGTTCCGGCGTGTTATGACGATTGTTGGGAGGTAATTAAGTGGGTGGAATTGCATGCAGGTGGACAAGGTCCGGATCCATGGTTGAATGAATTCGCGGATTTTGATCGGGTTTTCCTCGCCGGCGATAGCGCGGGAGCCAATATTGCTCATAACATGGCAATTCGAGTCAGTCTTGACGAATTCGGATCTGGTATCAAAATTGTTGGTATAATTTTGGTTCATCCATTTTTTGGGAATGGTAAAACTGACAATCTTTGGATGTTCATTTGCCCGGAAACGAGCGGGTCGAATGACCCGAGACTGAACCCGGCTGCGGATCTGGATTTATTGTCCAAATTAGGGTGCAATAGAGTGCTAGTTTGCACTGCAGGGAAGGATAGGTTGAAGGAAAGGGGTCTGATTTACTACGATGCAGTGAAGAACAGCAATTGGAAAGGTGAAATTGAAATTTTTGATATAGAAGGAGAAGATCATGTTTTTCATTTGTTTAAATCTACTTGTGAAAATGCTGTATTGTTGTTGAAGAAAATTGTTGGCTTCATGAATCAGAACCTGGTTCCCTCTGTTCTGTAGGCTATGGAGACTGAAGTGGAAGCCGTATTAGACGAAATTGAACCAGATAATATATGGCAGTTTAGTTTTATGAATAATGATCTAATGCGCCAAGGGGCATTGCATGTTACTTACCTATTGAGCTCTCAGTAGGTGGTCAATCCAAAATTAAGAGTTGGGCAATTCAAAATTAATTTGATCTTGGATTGTCTACCTGCTGACACCTCAACAGGTGGGCAACATGTAATGCCCCATTGGTTGCATTAGATCGGTACTCTTAGTTTTATTTCTTCTTTCACTATAAACTAATTTAACATACTAAAATATCAAGAAATAATATATATCTTGTCGTTGCATATATATTATTAAGTGCTTGTTATAGCTTAAAATATAATTTATATCGGTCAAAACAATTTTTTATCTACACCTATATTTTAGAAAAATTTGTAATTACTGTTTCCAACTTTTGTAGTTTGTTACTAATTTATTATTATTTTTTTCCAGCACCAGATATCCCAATTTTTCATTTAATTACAAACCACGTCTCTATTGATAGATTTTGACGAATTTATAATCATTTGTAAATAAACAAAAATAAAAGAAAGCTAAAAACAACCAAAAAAATTTGTAAAAAAAGTCTCATAATTTTTTAAAAAGTACAAAATATTTTCATTCTCAAATACTTCAACTCCCACTCATCCCACATGAATCGGAGAATCATGAACAACAAACTGTACATGGCAAAAGCAACCCCATTAACGGTGCTTCCTCTGTAAAAGATGATTTTGAGTGTAACGATCGAAAAATTTTTGACTTTTAATATCAAGTAAATAATTTTTTTACTTGCGACGTCATTACGAACTTTCTAGTACATTTTAAATATTTTATCACGTTAAATATGGCGTACATTTGCTTAAAATTTTAAGTTTGACGAATGTGGAATATTAATTTGAAAACGGACATTGTTCTATTTTGAGCTTTGGTAAGTTTTTAAATTTCAAGTTGTATGAAAATAAATTTTGGCAAGTATGAATTATTATTTTGATTCACCTTGTTTAATTAAGAATTTCGATCCTTTATTCTCGATTTTCTTAGCTAAAACACGATTTATTTTGACTCTAAAAATTTAACCAATGACCTACCCCTTTGTAGCCATTAAAAAAACAAAAAAAAAAAAAAAAACCGCCCAATCTACCCATTTTCACTTGAAGAAATCGCCCCAACTGCTCCACAATCATGCCACTTTCCCACTTCAAATTAGCCTATGTGACACACCTATTCTTGCAAGAAAATCGCCCAGTACCAACCCTTTTTCTCCTCTGAAAACACGACACTTCTAACGGAAGTTTCCCTCCAATTTCAGTCCCCGTATGGGTCCTCAAGTCCCTCTTCTGCCCTCATTATTTCAGTGAAAAAAACCACCCCCATGATCTTCCACATCTTCCCTACTTTCCCTAACTTTTTAACCCTCAATCCAACAGCTTTTTTCCTCCAAATTCATTCCAGATTTGGCCCCTACAGCATAAGGTTTCACCCCCTCCCCACCCCACCCCACCCCAAAAAAAAAAATTTAGCCAGTAACTTAAGAAAAAACCTCCCACCTTTCCTCTTCAAAAATCACCCCTCAAGTCCTAGAAATTTTAATCCCCTTCCTCCTCATTTTTCTAGCAACATCCTCCCATGTTATTTCACAAGTTCAGTACTAAAATTTTAGCAGAAAAACTTTCCTTTTCTTGTCTATGAATTCGGCCAGATAGCTCCATTTTACTTATGCAATTTCAATCAAATTCCAGCAATTTCCCTCACATTTCTCTCCAGATTTTCGACAACCAGAAGTCAGTAGGAAGTTCCAATTTTCTCTATTTTTTGGCCAGCAAACTCTCTCCATTTTTTTTTCAATTTCAATCACAAAATTTCAACACTTCTGTGCAGATTTTGGTATTTATGTTTACGTATAATTTTTCCACATGTTAGTATGTATTGCTACTAAGTGTTTCTTATAAAATACTCACTCTAAAATGAATAAATTTTCAGATTGAATTGGTTGACGTTGATGCGATGACGTAAACTAGAGAGCATGACATGGAATTTCTTTATTTAATTTAAGTTTTAACGTTGAGATAATCGAGTCATTCATGATGTAAATATGATATTTTATGTATTGGATTTTCATTATTTAATTATGTAATATGTATGAAAAATGACATGTTGGTTTCATTGCCGTTAAAAAATTTAATTGATAAATTGCATAGTTTTATTTTTCTGAATTTTCACCTTACTGCCCCTACTTTAAAAAATCACAACTCTCTGTATGTTTTAGATTTTTTAAGTAAAATCAGTGGCTATAGAAAACTTTATATGTGATCTAATGGCAGCATTTAGAATCACTCAAAAATTATACCGTATGAATTTATTATGATCATTTTGGTAGACAATTTTTCAAGCAATTTCGGCTAATATTTTTACCTACCAAACGACGTAACTAAAGTTAGAAATTTTAACATGTTGTATTCTGTAGTCCTAAGTATCTACAATTCAATTTTTGTAATTTTTTAGAGTTCGTTTGAATAGTCAAATAAATTATGGTGACACCCATCACGGTATAGACAAAACCATACAAATTTGAAAAAAAATCATTTTTTCCTTGCGCGCTTGCTAATTTTTCGTAAAAGTTATATTTTTAAAACCCTTCAAAGGCACGTAAAATATTATTTGGATTCGTCAAATATAGTTTAGAGATTATTTTAGTGACCGTTTGAGTTGAGAAAATCTGTGGCATTACATTGAGTCTCTTCCTTACAACGAATTAAGCGTTCCAGTGAGCCTAAGTTTCAATTTTTATGCATGTTTTATCATATTTTGTTAAAAATAACCAATTTTGGAGGCAATATTTGAAGAAAGAAAACTGAGGATGAGATATGTTCATGTGGAGGATTTGGAGTATTTAGATGGTTATCTCATTTTCTGGAAGAGTCGTTTTCCGAGTATTCCCTTATTGGGAAATTACCACCAAACCCGCTGTAGAACTGGCCGAATCGGAGATTTCATTTCCAGAGCCTCGTTTCACCACTCCGGTTCAGACCAAGGTCGGAACGAAACGAAACGAAACAAACCAGGACTGGGGTACGAGTTTGGCCACTAGAGCCGTTGTGTCACGGATCGCATATTAGCTTAACGTTAATATCCGTGACTATCGGAGATGACGGGTGAAGATAGCTTGACATGATATTATAGGTGGCCGTAATGGAAACAACTTTGTATGATTAGCAGAGAACCTTAACAATAGTGTTTGGAGAAGCCGTTTTATGGAGAGCTTCCCTAAGGAGTTAGGAAGCTTCCTACCAAGGCAGAAGACAATCGGAGTCCGTTTGGTTATGAAACGTAAGGGCCGAAGGCGACAGCAATGTGCAGTGGCATCGTCGTAATTTCAGAATATTGCAAGGGCAATAGCCTAGCGGTCGAGTATCCGTTGGGACTGAAACTTATTGGACTTCATATTGAAGATGTTAGCTTCACTACGGATCAAACGGAGCTTCATTTGGAGGTCAGGAACACCGGTTATGAAAATTGTGATTCCTCGGTCAAAAGACGTCTATTGGTCTTTTCCGCATCTATTATAAGGGAGACATGCTTGGTGAGCAGTCAGCCAGCCAGCCTTCCCTCGTGCTTCCGTCCTAACAGAGGAGCAGCCTGCTGGCTAACCTTATGCACTAAATGAGAAATCCTTAGGGGCCATGGGGGCAACTAAAGGCATGCTTTAGGCACCTCAAAAAAGGGCTAAAGTACTCGTTAGAGTTTGGGAACTCTTCGGGCGGCGTTGGCTTTCGGGGCCTTCGTTGAGCACTCGAAGGAGGCCTGAGGTTACTGATAGAGTATTGCCATGCCCGAGGGCTACGCTAAAGATATGGTAACATCTCTAGGCCGAATGAGCTATTGAGGAAAGCACTCTAAAGTCCTCGTATGCTAACTCGTGCGCTTTGGCTATGGATTCTAGCCTTACTGCTGGGTCCGTTGGTTAGAAATTCGGTTGTGGGGAAATGCCGCATAGTTGGGAGAATATGGTAAGATACTGTTGTTGTTGGAGCGAGTATTCTATGAAGGCATTAGCCAATATGCCCGTAAGAAGGGACGAGCACAATAATTGTGTTGTGGGACATGCAAATGACCCTCAATGCTTTGGACGGAGCTGGGAGAGCTCCCATCCATTGAGTATGCTTCGAGAGAATAGTATGTTGTGCATGAGCATGCGAGCAAACTAGCTAAGTCGGTTCCAATTGAGTTGGAAAACATTGATGATGATGTGCATTGCGAATAGGCAAGCACCTTGGCACCAAGTGCGGTGCAGGGATGCGTTCGAGTGTTTACACGCTAGTAAGCTTTGTGAGTAAAATGTGTAAAGGGTTATGTTTAGACTCGTGATAGAAAAGGCGGAAGGTAGTTGAATAGAGTGAAACTACTGCCGCACGGAGCGAAAAATAGTCATGATGCGCGACTGGAAGATTCGGTCCGTGACACATTGTCTTCATCCTCATCTTCAAACTCCTCAACAACGTCGTTTCCAACCCCAAATGTTTTTCTCATTTATGCAAGTCCGGGTCAGAGCCAGCCCGCTGAGTTTTTGTTAGGAAGATTTCTTTTCTCTCTTTGTCTGCTTAATCTGTTGTGGGGTCCAATACCTAGTGAGTTGATTGGATAAGAGTGATTAAGTGTGGTTGATTTGAAGAATAATCAACTCTTTTGGAAAACTCTCTCTTGATGGGCTAACTAGGGATGAAAAAAATATCATATCTGCCCCAAACTCGATGGATACTCGTTCTGAGTGGAGCAAAAAATTCCCGATATGCGAGTAAGTGAGGCTAATCAGATCATGTGTGCCCCGTTCCGATCCGTCCCATTTGAAAGAAGAGAAAAGAAGGGAAAAAGAAGATTAACAAAAAAAAAGTTCATGGATCATCATGTGGATCACTTCTTTGATTCGCTTCGTCCCGAGAAATGACGGATCAATCCGCAGATTTGGACCTTCTAGAATTATTGTGGGGCGGATACGAATCAGGTCGATCCAATCTGAATCCATCTCGTTGCCATCACTAGGGTTACCAGGGGCGGAGGTGGAGAGGTCCTGGGGGAGACTAGGGGTGAACACGGTTCGGTTTGGGCGGTTTGTGGTAAATTTTCAAACCAAACCACTTAAAGCGGTTTGAAATTTTTCGAAACCAAACCAAACCATTTTTTGCGATTTGGTTCGGTTTAAAACCACGGTTTAGCAAACAAGTAAAAAAAATATCGAACAAGTTAAATCATAAATATTAGTCTACAATATCATAATAAAACATAAATATTAGTATTAATAAAAGACAAAAAACTATTAGCATAAAGACAAGAATATAGCAAATATATTCATTAATTATAATTAAATGATATAATGCTAGTAATAAAAGAAAATGAATAGAAATACCAAATACGATAATACATGATATAGCTTTCTCTGAATCATCTAATGCCTCTACTCATTCAAACATTGACGAATCACTAAAGATTCTTTGTTACTATGCAACCAGTTCTTAGTGCAAATCACCGCCTCAACCATCTTTGTATTCAACAAACTCCTAAAGGAATCAAGAATCTGACCATTAATAGAGAAGAAGAAATTGTTGGTATTTGAATGGCTAACACATCTTTGACAATTTGAAAGACAATCTTGTACTGAATTGCATTCAATTTCCACTAAAGTAATATGTCGAAAGATTCGTTGGTCAAATCTTCACAACGATCATTTAAATAAGAGTAATGCTATTTGCAGTCGCTCACTACCGGTAGTTGTCATATGTGTCATTACTCAATTGAATGAATTATTTATAATTAATGGCTATAAATACATTAATTAATTAAAGTAAATAATTCATTCAATTGAATAATGCCACATATGATGACTACCGGTAGTGAGTGACTGTAAATAGCATTATTCTTTAAATAATCCACCAAATCATTATTTTCAGCTTGAGCTTCTCGAACAAGACTAGCTTTAAAATTGATGGAATGAGTTTGGAAATACCCAAAAAAGTTTGTAAAGGACTTGAGCTACCAGATTGAGTAGCATCTTTTGATGGAGCTAATGATGAAGTCACAATTTCCTTATAACATCTAATAATTTGGCAAAAAATAAACTAAATCGCTACAAAGAAAATAGAGAATTTTCCTGAATTACAGATCGAACCACTCCTTAAAACCCATAGGAAGTTTGGTAAAAGAAAATTAGAGTATAGTAGTTGTTTAGGCGAAGGCAAATCAAGAGTTTCAGGAACGGCGGTTAAGATCGAGAAAAAACTATAGAGAGAGAAACAATAATATGAATAATGGATGGATTTTAATTGAGTTGGGTAATTGGTTTAATTAGGTTGGGTCTAATATGGATAATGGATGGATTTAGTTTTAATTGAGTTAAATAAAATTGAAATTAATTTTTTTGATTTTTTTTTATTTTAAACTGTTTGGCGGTTTGAAACGGTTTGGAAAAATTGAAACCTAAACCAAACCACTTCGAAGCGGTTTGGTTCGGTTCAAAACTAAAACGTTGACGGATACACGTGGACCCAAACCAACGGTTTCGAAAAGGCGGTTTCGGTTCGATTTTACGATTTGGCGATTTTGTTGTTCAGCCCTAGGGGAGACCAGGACACCCTAACTTTCTGAATTTTTTTTTTTTTTTGTTTTTAAATATTGTGTTTGAAGTGGTGGAGGCAGACTTTTGAAGTTGGGAGGTCCTCTATGGGGCGGGGCGGGGCGGGGCCCTCACGGGGGTTCGAGGGTAGCGCTCTCAATTTTTTTTCTCAAACCACAATTAATGAGCTCATTTTTATGAAAATAATTTTTTTTTATAAGTCATGGTCTTTAAAAAAGCTTACAAAAAGTCATTGCACAAAAATATTCAAGATCTAAAACTAGTCAAACTCTTCTTATTCACGTTGCCTTATATAAAATTATCCTCCATTATCCTCCAAAATAGGAAGATCTGGTTTATAAATGAAATTAAATATTACTCAAACTCAAAAAAAAAAAAAAAACAATTGAACACGATATGTATTAACAAGTAAAATACATTTATTAATTTTGTATTATCATTTGAGGAATGTGCTAATCATTTGTAATTTTGTAATCCCATATCAATTTCATCTCCCCAGAAACATAAGATTTTACCAGAAAGAGGGACTCCCCAATACTGATTTGATGTTAGTCTGTTACGTTACGCGGTGAACGTGATGTAAGGAATCGTCAAATTGATTATTCAATCCGAATTTTGTAGAAGATGATGAAGTGATTCAATTGTTTTATTTGCGTATTTCGAAATAAAGGCTCAACCACTGAAGTTTTACTGATTGTGTGCGTATTTACAATTGCGTTTCTGACTATCAGATTGAAGAAATATGAATTGGGCTTTTGGTTGGTTGGGTAATATTTGTTGGGTTTACATCATTGTTTTGAGTATTTTATAGTTTGGGCAATTTTCTTATGTTTTGGTTTGGACTTATGGTTATCACTTAAAAAAAAATTGAAAATTAAAAAAAAAAAAAACAGTTTCAGAATTTTGGGGGGTCCTTGGGGAGTATAGTTTGGGCCATTTTCTTATGTTTTGGTTTGGACTTATGGTTATCACTTTAAAAAAAATTGAAAATTAAAAAAAAACAGTTTCAGAATTTTGGGGGGTCCTGAGCTCCCCAAGGACCCCCCTCCCCTCTGCCCCTGTGTTTGATTCTACTATTTTGGAAGGAAGATAGATTATTCTCAGCAAGAGTGGAGCCAATTAATTAATTGTAACCCAAAAATGTTGACTTTTGGTTACTTTATTTATTACTAATTTACCAATTTGCCACTCCATTTAATAATTAGATACACACAATAAGAGTAAAATTGAAATTACAAATTTATTGAATATAATGTGAGCCAAAATTTGTTTGGGAAAAATCGATTTTTTTTTTTTTTCAAAATAGTAGAATCAAACATGCTTTTAATATGATTGTCTCATACCATTATGTTGACTACAGTCAACCAGAGATAGTGTATGAAGATGATATTGTTTGTAGGTTATAACATAGAGCACATTTCATTAGAATTTTTTTATACAAGTTTTAAAAAATGGCGGCATTGAAACAATTGACGCACAAGATATGGATAGCTCGATACAAGCTTTTGATTGAAATCAGGAGTAGTAGCTGTACTCTTTTTCCTTCGCTCAGATTTTGTCCCACTGGGTTTTCCTGACAAGATTTTAATGAGGCAACATTTTCTTAATACTCCAAAAACTTTTACAATTAACTGTACTCTTTTTTTTTTCTTTTCGTTTGATATTGTCCTACTAGATTTTTATCAAACAAAGTTTTTAGCGATGCAAATTATCAAAGGGGGAGTGTTGTAAAATATGAAAACAATATTGATGACCATATTTAGAGACTTCTTACCTAGTCTATATGTATTTGAAATCCTATATATATGGGTCCTTTATTATAATGAAATACACAGTTTCTCTCTATTCTCTTCTACTTTTCTCTCTAGTTTATCTATACTAATTCTAAAAGTCCCTTAAAGGGAGAAACATTTTTGGACAATATTGCCCCTCAAATAACTTATAATTTCTAAAATCATCTTTTAATTAATATAATTTATTTTGATTTTAATTTACACTATTTAATACTATATAAATATTACATTTTGATCATTGAAAGTGATTTGTCTCTTTAAATTCTATTATATATATTGTAATTAATGAAAATAAATAAAAATATACTAATACAATTTTTAATATATAAACTAATTCTAATAGTCCCTTAAAGGGAGAAATATTTTTGGACGAGAGAAACAATTTTAGACAATTTTACTCTCATATATTACAACTTTGAACTATTTTATCCTCATACATTAAATTAAAAATATCCAAAACCCTTTTATCTCCGACCTGGACTATTTTACTTTCCTACATTAAATTAAAAAATCCAAAACACTTTCATCTTCCGGACTATTTTACCCTCCTACATTAAATTAAAAAATTCAAAACCCTTTCATCTCCTACCATTATTAAACAAAATAAGTTGTTTGGGACATTTAAACAATTTATCTTTAGTTCTTTTTTTCACCGTGGAATACAAAGGATATGCCATAAAAGGGATAAACAATTTTAGACAATTTTACCATCGTATATTACAACTTTTGGAATATTTTACCCTCCTACATTAAATTAAAAATCCAAAACCATTTCATCTCCCGGACTATTTTACCCTCCTACATTAAATTAAAAAAAAAAATCAAAAACCATTTCATCTTCCACAATTATTGAACAAAATAAGTTGTTTGGGACATTTGGATAATTTATCTTCCGTTTTATTTCAATGCGGAATACAAACCTTTGGACAAAATAAGGGATTGTTTGGGCCTTTTGACAACTTATCATCAGTTTTTTTTAAATGTAGAATACAAAAGGCCATATGATGATTATGTAATTCCTAAATATGTATTTAGGATCATAAAAATGAGACTATTTTACCTTCCTATATTACATCTTTAGACTATTTTACCCTCCCATATTAAATTAAAAAAATTCAAAAACCTTTCATCTCCCACCATTATTGAACAAAATAATGGGTTGTTTGGATCATTTGGACAACTTATCTTCATTTTAAAATACGTATTTAAGATTTAAAAAAATGGAATTTATGAATTGGGAAGTTAAAAAGACCTTTCTCGTCCCACTATTATTAAATTATATAACACAATCTCATTAAAGGTTTACACAAAGAATATTATTTACAAAGAGCTACTACTCCAATAAAGGTACAATATTATATAGTCAGTCATTACATTCTCTTAAAATACAATTATTAATTATTAATTTTGTTCTTCATAAAATGTAGCAATGGAGATCCATGTTACTACATCATCAATTCCATAAAGCTCAAATTACCAAACTGTATTCACTGCGTTCAACACGTTCAAGTAGTGTTGGTATTACCACAATATAAAACTCATCTCTAATTGCAATATCAACAACCGTCTTGTTTTACTTTTACTGCAATTGCTACATTAACATTTTAACTATTAACAATTAAAAATAATAATTTTCAAAATACCAAAAATTAAAATTATTGCAAAATCACGTGCAACGCACGTCTTTCTAACTAGTAACATAAAATATGTTTGGTAAAGATTTTTGTATATTATAAACAGTGGGTCTTATGAATTGTATAGATACAAAATAGATAAATATTATAAATTTTAAGAAATGTATAAATTAAAATAATATTTGGCCAATTTATAAGTACTAACAAAATAAAAAGATTTCATAATAGGGACTACGCTTGACCTATCAAACATCAAGGGACCATGGAAATTAAAACTAGCAATTATGAATTCATGACATTTATTATTGTGCACCAGTCCCCTATCTATAGGCCATAGAGTCTTAACCTGCCAACGTGGCTGGTTAGTCTCATTTGAAACCTTAACCCGGGACCCACTAGGATTGGCTACGCCTCACCCTTCAATTTGATTGGTTGTATTGTAGTATTAATCTATTGGGACTACAATGGTTCCAAAACGGATTAAAGTTAAGGGACATTTTGTATGGTTGAGGGACCAATTATATTTTTTAAATGTTGAGTTGAACGAAATTAATGATAATATAAGTAATTTTGTCTGTTAATTTATTATTTTTGTTAATTGGAAAAGTGGGAACAAACAAAAAGACTAACGAGATTTAAGATAATTAATTGAAGGACTAACGAAGTACAATTTAAAATTTATAAACTTTATCTGCACAAAATATAAAATACAAAGACCATTCATGATTTTTACCTCATTTACTTCTGGCATGGTTTTTCTGTACTTCAAATTCGTACGCACTCGCCCAATTACAAAATACTTCAAATTCGTACGCACTCGCCCAATTCGTACGCACTCGCCCAATTTTCTGTACTTCAAATTCGTACGCACTCGCCCAATTACAAAATACTATCTAATGTCATATAAGTGGACATTTGATGATTCGACGAGAATATAGAAATTTTTTGTAGTTAAATACTAATTGTATGTTTGATAGTGTTGAAATTATTATTTAAATATTTATAAGTTGTGGGTCATATGGAATATATAGATAATAAGTGAATAGTAAGTTGGGTCATACGAAATGTGTGAATAAAAAACATGTTTGACTAATTTGACCAACTAAAATTATAATTTAAAACAAAAACAAATAAGTACTAATTATACAATTATAATAAAAAATTGATCACATGTTAGCTCGACTGACGGGCCAATATAATTTTCACTAATTATTACTTGATGCATGAAATTTGTGCAGTGATTCACAGTCATTATAAAGATGAATAATACTATTTGATGATAAAAGTTTTTCTCTCCTTTCAAGTGCGGTGATGATAGTGGTAGAGACTTGTAAAAAGTATCAAAGCTTCTATTCTTCGTGCCCACTCTGATGTGATAATCAGTAAATGATAAATGAAGTATCTAAAAATGGAACTGTGCAGGATAACAATTTTTAAAAATGTGGGGGTTGTCTTATCTGGGGAGTTTACTTCTATTTATAGGAGATATCATGAGAGACATGTGCCATTGTCTTTAATGACAGTTGCTATTTTACTTCCCTAATTACTCGAAGTTAATAAGGGACGTTATAGCTTCTCAATCGACAGTAGTAATTGTCACTTAGTGGATCATGAGTCTGACTGATTCAATGACGGTCGGATTACTGCTATCCAGATCCAAGATGCGAGCTATGAGACTATCAAGGCGAGCGAGTCAATGAGGCAGACGAATCATTGAGGCATGTGTGTCATGACGCGCCACTATCATCCGACAAATATAGCAACTGTTGTCATTTATATCATCAGACGAATCATTGAGGCATGTGTGCCATGACGCGCCACTATCATCCGACAAATATAGCAATTGTTGTCATTTCTATCATCACTATTTAATCTTGCAAATTGGTGTTAGCGAAATTATTGTTATATTGTCCAATAAATAAAAATACGTTACATTATTCAATAAACAAAAATACGTATAAGTGTGACTACTGACACATTATTGTCACATTGTCACACTAAACCGGACGTAAATAACATTACTCAATAATCACCCATTTAAGGTTTGGTTTGGTGTTGCTGTACTTTTAAAATAATTAGCTTTTCCTGTTGCAGAAAGAATCGGATGTGGAAAGAATTAGATAAATGTTTGGTAAACTCTTGTTTCATAATTGATGTATGTTTCAAAATCAGTATTTAAGCATTTGGTAACAAAAGTGATTTATTGTTGTGATTGTATAAAATTACTAAAATGGACAATTGATTCTAATAATATTATTTTGTATTATTATTATTATTATCATGAGAAGTTTATTTTTACTTGTATTGCATATGTAATATTATCAAATATGTTTTTAAGACAATGCATTTACTATAATTATTTTAAAATAAAAATAATATATATCTATTAACCTTAAAATTTTAAAATATTAAAAAATAAAAGCATACTAAAATTGTACAAAAATCAATTAAATTTAAATTTAAATTATTTTTGGAGATGCATTATAATTAGAATACTAATAAATATGTGACATAAAAGGAATTGCTTTAATTTATTAAGTTAAAATTAATATTTTAATAATAGATAGATAGAAAAATTAAAAGCAGAATCTGAAAAGCTACATTTTTGCTGTTTCTCAAAATTTGCTGCTAAATGTTACACATTCTTTTAGAATCACTTTTTAAAAATTTACCAAACACTTAAAATAACTTGTGATTGTTCAGTACAACCTCCATGTTTATAAATTGAGAGGTTAAGGATATGATGGTGTTAGCAATATGCGTGACCAATTGAATGGACTCCAGGCATTGTTTCTTAATGATTGTCCATATGCGTACTATATCTTTTGTTTTGCTTATCGATTGTAATTGATATTGGTTGCTGCAGTCTCTGGCGGATCTGACGTGGGGGCAGTGGGGTCAGCTGCCCCCACTGGCCAAGTTCAAATATTTTTTTTTTGAAAGTTATGTTGAATTTTACTTTTTTGCCCCCCTCTCCTCCTTTTAAAATGTATATCTCTGTCTTTCACTGAATATACCATACAATATATACAAAACCTATGCATTCTTCCAACACGAGAAAAACCGGGGAAAATGGCAAATAGAAATTGTTGAAATTTGAAAGTAAAAATTAAGTAAAACATTTACCAAGTATCAAGGTATATGCTTTATGAAGTTTCATTTATTTGTACTGTATTTGTATATCAGTATTGATGAAATAGATATTGATGAAATTTTTTTGTTTTTGTATATCCGTAAATATTAATATATACATCATACATGTTTATTTCACGCGACATTGTGGATTTGTGGTCAAGCAAACTGTTTGATTTTTTATTATTTGAGATATTGGCTGAGTCTGGAATCTAGATGGGTTTTACTATGTACTGATTTTTTTTTTCTTTTTCTTTTTTGTTTAACTTTTTTGGACGGTGATCGGGTGATATTTCATTTTCTTTTAACTATTTTGAAGGGAGTTTGGGGGTCAATTGAGATTCTTCATAAGTAAATACTTTAACTTAATTATTGTGTTCTCTTCTTTCTTATTCTTTATTGTTTCATTTATATGACAGATCCTATTAAGGGATTTAATGATGGAACTTGTGGTGCAACTTGAAATTTTTTATAATGTTGTCTGGGTTTAAATATTAGTGCTATGTTACAGTATTTTTTTAAACAATAATATTTTTGATATTGTAAATTTAATTTATATTATCACTTTATTCGCCCCCACAATACAAAAATCCTGTCTTCGCCCCTGGCTGCAGCAAAGCAATGTAATCCTATTTAAGACTTCTTTTCTCTATTAGACAATATTATTAATATTGTTAAATCTTCTGCTAAACGCAATACTGAACTGCAAGCTGTCCAACGATGAGAATTGAGAATATGTTAGCAACTGGAGAACGTGAGTCTGGACGATGGGCTAATCAGATGACAACCTCGATCAGGAGCTACTCGTTGGGGTTCTCATTACGAAAATGTTAAGAGTATGATATATATGTATGCTGCAACTTGCAAGATGCTTGAAGATGTTCTTGGCAATTGTTCAAATCCAAAGGCTCGAACAGTTATTCGTGGTGCTTGCAAAAACATCAAAAACTGGGATGCACCTTTTGGTGAAAGCCGAGCTCGGCCACGCACCTTTTGGTGATTAGTGTGGACTATGTGAGAAGGTAAAAAGTTTATTTGAATGCCAAAAATGAAGTGATTTTGCAGAAATATTAATTGTACATGAAAAATGCAACAGGAAGCAGTGAATGTATCACTTGGAAACCTGCTGAGTTATCCATTTGTTAGAGAAGGATTGGTGAATAAAACACTGGCATTAAAGGGTGGATACTACGATTTTGTGAAAGGAAGTTTTGAACTGTGGGGACTGGAGTTCGCTCTTTCACCATCACTCTCTGTATGAACAAGTCAACCCATTACCATATATTAACTTATGTTCCTTAACCAGTTTTTGATGTCAAAAATGTATCTTAATTTCTTGTATATTTTAACAATGAGTGTAATGGATCTGTGAATCCTTAAAATCCTGGTAATAAATTCAGAGATTATGTTTTCTGAAAATAAGTAAAAGTTGCATCCCAGTTATTCGTCATCAGTCACCGCAGTATGGTGAGATCTACCGTGGTCCACAAGCTCTAGTGTCTGGGCTATTGCCAGCTCATGCCGTGGTCCAAAAACCATTACTGGACCTTCATTGCCAGCTGATGCCCAGACAAGAACACCTCTCTACATAGCACCAAACGCTCTGATTAAAATCGGGTCCAGATTATATGACTAGGCGCCACCGCTGATGAAGATTGAAATGATATTGACGTCGTCATCCACTGCCTTGTCGAAGGCAGAGAGAATACCTGAATTCATGCAGCTATTTTCCCAAAAAAATTTATACACTACAATACGAGCTTTTGGTGCAACTCCCACCACCACACCGCGGGCGTAACAAAAAAAAGAAGGCGTTGTTCACGGCTCTACCAGCTGCGGTGGAGGCGGTGTGGGTTCCATGACCCTCCGTCTCTCTAGGAGACTTAATATCTTCGGTGCCATTAATTCTACCGGTATGGGCTTCATATCCGGTAGTAAAATATCGAGAACCAATTATCTTTTGTTGCAGTTGGCTATGGTGAAATTCTCGCCTTTAGTGCACTTGCCTTTCCAGGTAGCCAGAATGGGCCTAAGTCCTTCATCATGGAAACTCTGGCATTCCAACCTTATTCCAGTGTCAAAAATCCCAATAACAACATTAGAGCTCGAGTCCGACTCGGTGAACAGTTCAGAAGGGTTGACGGAGGACAATCCAAGAAAGTGTAGTCTAGATACTAGAGCTTGCGGATCCCACCAAGCTGCGGTGATCGACGACGTAAATTGGGGTGGACTTGTCTATCGGAGTTGGGTGGTGGTGATTTGGCCATGGAGTGTGGTAGGTTTTTGGTGAAGATGGAGTTACTTTATACTTTTTAAAAGTTATGAGACTTCATTTGCAATTTTTTTCTTTTTTTCTTTTTAATTTAAAGAGGAGGGCATTTACAATTAAATGAAAGGCTGGAGACTATGATATAAAAATTGGTTGAAGATAAATTAGTAATAAAATGTAAAGGTTGGAGATCAAAAGTACAAATTACCCTAAAATAAAATATGTTTAATAAGTGTTTATTACAAAATTATTTTGTTTTGTTATTGAGCATTATACAATAAACTCATATTAATGCAAATTATATATGGTTTGAATATTTCTTAAAAAGCATAAAACATTATTTTTATGGTGATTATTGCCGATTTGATGTGAGAATCAGTTTAACTTTGTTTAAAATACACGTTGTCTCGATATGATTTTTTAGTAACACTTTTGCTTGTGTGATAATTAAATACATTTTAATTTTGTGTTAGATTTTAAATTTCATATATGTATCAAACGATTACTCTCACTACTAAATTGAAGATGACTAATTCGATTGTAAAAGAAATTGAAGATAGGTGCATTTGCTAACGTGGAATTTGTTGAAAAAATTTGGGGACTCAATTTTGATTTGCACATAAAGGTCTTTATTGGGAGACCTACATGACTATCCTTTCTAAAAAGTCAGATAATGGTTGTTTCCTTAGGACAACTTTCACTCGTCGAGCTAGTCTCGAATTTTGGTCTCGATACCTATCAGGTTGGTGAGTTGTTTGCAATAGTTCATTTAAAGAACTTTAGTGTATATCATGCTCGAGTTCTTATCTAGTGGTCCTCCTTTATTCCATCTTCGTCCAAGTTCGCAACTAATACCCTAGCAACTTGACCACATGGGAACTGATTAACTCATAGGGCAGGGTGTCTAATATATGTGGACGAGTAGTATCATTAATTCTTTAAAATACTTCTTTCGTCTTTGGTGCCGGCTTGAGATTTAGGTAGACTTATTTAAAATACTTCTTTTGTCTTCGGTGCCGGTCTTGAGAGATTTAGGTAGACTTATTTAAAATACTTCTTTTATCTTCAGCACCAGCTTTGAGATTTAGGTAGACTTATTTTAAATACTTCTTTTGACTTAAAATACTTCTTTTGTCTTCAGTGCCGGCCTTGAGATTTAGGTAGACTTATTTAAAATACTTCTTTGGTCTTCATTGCCGGCCTTGAGAGATTTAGGTAGACTTATTTAAAATACTTCTTTTGTTTTCAGTGCCGGCCTTGAGATTTAGGTAGACTTAGGCGAAAGTTTAAATATGACACTTAATAAATTGAGATGTTTTAAAATATAAATTTTTGACAGACAATTAAAACTCTGTGCATTCACGAGCATATTTTATAATACTTTATTTAGATTCAAATTAGACTTTTGCATAAGTATATAATACTTTGTTTAGATCCAAATTAAATTTTCACACAAGTCAAAAAACTAAAAAATTGTTATACAATACAGAGACACATAATATAATCAAATCATTTTTACTTAACAAAATTAAATAAAGTTCTTCAAATTAAAAGCAGTTGAAAATGTAAAAAAAAAAAAAAGAGAATATATAATAAAAAAAACATGCACGAAACATATGTATAGGTGTGTGCATATACATATTAACAGATTTATAAGCCAAAAAAGAGTACGCTTTTCTTCTTCTTCAATGAATGAAAAAATGCTTGGAATTTATGTTAAGCTATAAAGTCTAATTTGTTGCGATATGCGGAGCTGAGTGTGGATCAACCTTCACGGTAAAGTCGCTGCGGGGGTTAAGCAGGCCCCTCCTGGGACTCGAGAGCAGCGCACTCGAAAGATATACAGTATTTATATTTGCTCAAGTAATAGTATTTTTTTCGAGATTTTGCCTTTGTAATTAAGTTGTCTTAGTATTTCATTATAACTAGGAATTTTCATTGGGTTACCTTAGAGTTTTATTATAATTACTTAAAGTTTCATTATAATTAGAGAATTTTCAATATGTTGTTATATATAGGACTAATCTCTTGTAAAACAAAGATTATCATTCATTATAGTGAAAATACTGCAGTTGTTGAAGATATGACGGTGTCTCACATTAAGGCGAACATGTATAAATCATTGTGTTTTTATTTTTTGCTCATTTATTTTTTGCTCTAATCTTAACAATTTGAAAAATCATTTTGATTCAAGATAGAAATTTGTAAAATGAGATTTCAAGAGTAAATTGCAATATCTACAATTTAAATATTAGATCAATGTAGATAATGTAGTTTAAATTTGAACTTGTTTTCTATTTAGGCTCATTTCACATGTAAGTGAGCTGATTTAAAAAAAAAAAAGATTGAATGGCTGGACAACCTCCTAGAGCCAGGGCAGTCCCTGTTTGTCTCACAAAGATAAGCTTATATTTCACTTTCAAACAAATTAAAAAATTTAATTATTATAGTTCGAACAATAAATTTTACTTACGTTTATCATAATATACCCTACATTAATTAAGGATGACAATGGGACGAGGCGGAATCGAGGTGACCATTATCAACCCACCCCTGTAGGAGATATCGGGGTGGGCGGAGATTAAAAAATCTCCATTTGCCACTGTGTTTAATTTATTAATTAAGTTTTAATATTAAATTTTATTTTTAAATACGATTTAAATTTTAAAATATAAAAATAAAATAAAATAAAATAAAAAGATTCAAAATGAGTTCAAAAATTTCGGAGTGGGGATTAGGAGTGGGCAAAATAACCCGAAAATCGACCAAATTGATCAACCCGACTAGAATCGGGTTGATTTTTGCACTAATAAACAGCCCGATTCAAGTTGAAATAGTTTAACGAGGATATTAGGTAGGTTCGCTAACCATACCCAACCCCATTTTTTCTTTAAATGCAATTTGGCCGTCCAACTTTCAAAATTATGCAATATGATCCCTAATTCAAGTCTTTCGTACAAGTTTGGTCATGTTCAAGTTACAGAAGTATCCAACTCAATCTCTATACTTTTTGTAATTTAATTTTTACTCCCCGAACTTGTGAGATAGCAAAATGACCCACGCCCCGATTTTTTTTTTTTTTTCAAAATTCTAAAAATTTAGAGAACTTTTGTTGAAATGAGACTAATAGGAGTCGAACCCGGGTTGTTGGGATGGGAAGATTAATCCACAAATTCTAACAACTACATCACAACCCCTTAATTTGTATTTTTTTCATTTTGTTTTGAAAACATATTACCTGACCCGCTTTAAGTGGAGAACGGGACGAGTATGGGAATAGAAATTCCCTGACGGGACGGGAACGAGAACGAGAATGCCCATCCCACCCCCATTACCATCCATAGTGATTTTTCACCAAAATTTTGGGGTGAAGCCCAAACCATCTTAGAAATCAATTCGATTTGGGTCGGGTTCGTTTCTTTTAACCATTTTGGTCAGTTTGAGTTTTGGGTTGGGTTGAAAACTGACTAAACCCAACCCTCCTAGCGGGGACCATGATCTCCGTCTGTGCCCCTATTATTTGACTAGGCAGGACAAGGCGGTCGTCGAATCGGGACGAGAGTATTTTGTTATTCCTAACATTAGTATGATCATAATTCATATTTGTTGAAAACAATAAATATTAAATAAGATAATTTTAGAAAATTAAAAAGTTAACTATACTATCAAAAAAAAAAAAAAGCTGACTATAATTTAGAACAGTTAAATAAAAAAGTAAGCATATATTCACGGGACGGAGGAACTAACCATTAATATGGAAGTCATTTATCAAATTTTGTACTTGTTTGATATAAATTAAAATCTGTTAATTGTAGTTAAATTAATTTAAATCACACATTTTATAATACCTATTATTTTTATTAATTTTTTACTATGCATTTTATCAATTTTTTATTAAACTTTATTAAAAAACTCACACAGACAAAAAGCAAATGGCGTGGCCAAAACCTAACCGCACAGTAATGTACAGTGCCTATTGGGCGGCGCACCAACCACTGCATGGTCCGCATTCAATCAACATTCATTTCCAGTATAAATTCTCCTCACCGCCTGACCAAATTCGAATCCCAAAATATCAATCTTTTCGTTTATGGATCCAAACTCAGCCGACACACTTCACGATTTCCCGCCTTTCTTCCGAGTCCATAAAAATGGCAAAATCGACCGGTACTTGGAAACCGATTTTGTGCCGCCGTTGCACGATCCCACCACCGACGTACAATCCAAAGACGTTGTAATTTCGCCGGAAAACGCCGTTTCAGCGAGGTTGTTCCTTCCTAAAAGTACTATTCCCAATCAAAAGCTCCCACTCCTTATCTACGTCCACGGCGGCGCCTTTTCGATCGAGTCCGCCTTTTCTTCCCTATACCATAACTATCTCAATACTCTAGTGGCCGAAGCCAAGGTTATTGCCGTGTCTATTGAATATAGATTAGCGCCGGAATATGCTGTTCCGGCGTGTTATGACGATTGTTGGGAGGTAATTAAGTGGGTGGAATTGCATGCAGGTGGACAAGGTCCGGATCCATGGTTGAATGAATTCGCGGATTTTGATCGGGTTTTCCTCGCCGGAGATAGCGCGGGAGCCAATATTGCTCATAACACGGCAATTCGAGTCAGTCTTGACGAATTCGGATCTGGTATCAAAATTGTTGGTATAATTTTGGTTCATCCATTTTTTGGGAATGGTAAAACTGACAATCTTTGGATGTTCATTTGCCCGGAAACGAGTGGGTCGAATGACCCGAGACTGAACCCGGCTGCGGATCTGGATTTATTGTCCAAATTAGGGTGCAATAGAGTGCTGGTTTGCACTGCAGGGAAGGATAGGTTCAAGGAAAGGGGTCTGATTTACTACGATGCAGTGAAGAACAGCAATTGGAAAGGTGAAATTGAAATTTTTGATATAGAAGGAGAAGATCATGTTTTTCATTTGTTTAAATCTACTTGTGAAAATGCTGTCTTGTTGTTGAAGAAAATTGTTGACTTCATGAATCAGAACCCGCTTCCCTCTGTTCTGTAGGCTATGGAGATTGAAGTGGAAGCCGTATTAGACGAAATTGAACCAGATAATATATGGCAGTTTAATTTTATTTCTTCTTTTACCATAAACTAACGCCCGTTTGACAGAAAATATAAACTGATTTATTTGACCAATATTGATTTTTTTGAGTTAAATTTTTGACTTCGGACAATGGGCCCGAACAGTAGATTTCAATTCTAGAGCTTCTGGTTCAGACCAAAGCCAAAACGAAATGAACTAGGACAGGGGTACGAGTTTGGCTACTGGAGCTCCGTCGTCTTCATCCTCCTCAACAACTTCGTTTCCAATTCCAATTTTTTTTTCTAGTTTATGCAAGCCCGTGTCAGAGCTAGACCGTCGAGTCTTTGCTAGGAAGATTTCTTTTGTCTCTTTGCCTGCTTAATTTGGCGTAAAGTTCGATACCCAGTGAGTTGATTGGTTAAGAAAGATTGAGTATGATTGATTTGTTGAATAATCAATTTTTTTGGCTAACTCCCTCTCTTGACTCTTGAGGGGCTACCATTAATGGTCTCCTTGTTTTTGACATTGATAATGGTGGCGGTTGTGGCGGTGGTAATTGTGATGATGTAAATGTTGTGACTATTGTGGCATGAGTTGGGGTGGGTAAAGTTACTTTGTACTTTGTGAAAAATTATATAACTTTATTTATAATTTTCTCTTATTTTTTGTTTTTTTAACTTTTTTTTATTTTTGTTTATTTAAATAGGAGGATAAATTCGTCAAAATTAGTTAATCAAGACGTGATTTGCAATTTAATAAATAGTTTGAGATGTCTGGTGATTAAAAAAAGTTAATAATAGATTAGTAATAAACTACAAATGTTGAAAACAAATTATTAATTTTTCTATGAACTTACTATCTATTTATTACACACACAATTTATATAACCCACAATTTATAAATACTTAAAAATAATTTCACAGTCAAATATGCACTAAATCATGATTCGAACAATCCAGAAAGAAAATTCAAGGCATTAAGGCAGGAGGACGGAAAGATACAGCAAAAGTGGTCCAGAATTGCATGATTCAATCAAAGTAAGCAATTTATTGGGACAATGATGTGAAGGGTATATTTCATTATGCAGGATATTCCAAGTGGTAATTAGAAATATTCTTTTTTATTATTAATTGCAGTCCATCAAATTATTTATAATCATCTTTAATTATTCTGTTTCGCCATTTTTTTTTTTTTAGGATGTGGAGATTGATCGATCAACTCTTTTTTCGTCTCTTACTTTGTTACATTTTTTTTTTTTTTTTTTTAATCGTTACTTGAATAAAAACAATAAATAAATAAATCAACTGAATTTCCAAAATTTCAATCACAGGCTCTTTGCCTTCCCAAAATTATAATCTCTTATTAAATATTATGTAGTTCAATCTTTCGAACATACTAAATAATTAATTCCAAGTCCCAGGATTGTTGTTATGAACCGATCCTATCTGGCAGCCCACGGGGGCAAAATAGTCCCAACCATGCGCCACATAAGCATAGTCGAAACAAATACGCTTTGACCTAACTCTTCTTCAAGGCGGTCTGGACCGAGGGGATAGGTTGCCAAGGCTCATGGGGTCGAATAGCTTGAATGACCGACCTCGGTTGCGTGCCCAAGAAGCCTCCCTATAAGTTCAATCTTGAAAAGACTGATGGGACTGCCTCCCAATGCGGTTTGTCACGGTCATAACCCCCTAGTTTGCGGCTGAAAGTGACTTTCTCGTTAATGTTAATGACGTGACACCAAAAATGTGACTTAAGAACCCTTCAGATGGAACCACGTGTCGCAAATCGAAGGGGATGATTCTTGTAGAATTTGCCTATAAATACTAAGCTTATTTCCACGAAAATGGGATGTTAAAAATATTATTCTCACCACACATATATCTAGTCCCCTATTCTAACAATTCTTAAGTATATGAACCACCTGGGAATTTGGTAGTTAGGGGCCCTCAAGCTATCGCCTCTACCTTAAAAGTGTCATTGACCTTTTGTTATACTTTCATCCGGTCCGAGGCTTATCTACGTGGTTGAATAAATTACGTGACAATTTTAATAGGAGGAAAAGTACACGTAGGTAGGGGTAGCATGAAGATCCTATTGACAGCTATTTTTGGAGGTCAACAATTGTCATCTAATTTTGATTAAGGTGGTCATCAAGTTAGATTAACGTTTGGCTAATGAGTTCCACGTATAATATTAATTAATGAATACAATTTTTTATGCCCACCATAAAAAATATGACTTATGACATAGGTTTGATAACTTAGATGGGCTCCATTTTCAAGTGCAATGGAAGTCGTCAATCTAAACCATGACCTTTTTATAGTCTATGGACCAGCCTAAGTGAAATGGAGGTGTAACTTTTTCATCTATGTTGGTTTGAGGGAAATGATCTCTTCCCCATAGTGAGGAGGCGGAGGAGTTATAAAGGTCACAAGATACGTGTCCTGTGACTATTGGACAAGTGATTGATATTTATTCAATCACTTTTTTCTTATCTAATTGCCACAGAACACGTGTTATGTGGTCTTTATAAAACCTTCCCATGGTGGGGAGGAGATCATTACCCATTAGTTTGAAGCCATATTTTAATTATTTACCCGATTATACATTCTTAGTAAATACATGCCCACTACAAAATATGAATTATGACAGATTCAACAACTTAGATCGACTCCAATTTTCAAGTGCAATGGAAGTCATCAGTCTAGACAATGACCTTCTCATAGTTCATGGACCAGCATTCGAATGAAATTGGTGAATTTACATGTTGCATTGCACGAAAACTTTGGAAAAATTAACATTTTTATTTCGAACATATTTCAAAATCGATTATGCTATGTATGTCTTTAAGACTTAAGTGACTGTATAACTGTATTCAATTTTGCTTTCCATCAATGATGTGAAAAATTAATGTATGATATGCACACTAGAGCGGTGATATAACACTTATAGTAGGCACTAATTATAGTGTTCATTGTCCACGTGGTACTGCCACATAGGTCACTTTTTAAAAAAATCATAAAATATGATTTTTTTAAAAAGTGACCTATATGGTGCCATTGGACAATAAACACCATAATTAGGACTTGTTTGGTAGAGTTTTTTTGGGAAAAAATAAATTTTTTTAGTTATTTTTTGATTTTTCAAATTTTTTGATAGTATAAAAAAGATTGAAAAATAAAAAATTATAGATAAAAAAATAGATTTTTTTAAAAAAAATGACAGTCGAACAATCACTTAATACCTATTATAACTTATAAGTGTTATACCACCACTCCTACACATTATATTGCAAACAAACTTTTAAAACAGTAACATTTTAATTTCGGACACGTTTATAAAATAGATGCACCGAGACGTACATCTTTCCTCCAATAATTAATTCTTTGCCCAGATAATCTTCTTCTTTCCTTATCTTGTTTATCAATGGCTGAAAACTCAACTGAAATTCTCCTCGATATTCCTCTATTGGTGCGAGTATACAAAGATGGAAGAGTCGAAAGAATTGCTGGAATAGATACTGTTCCTGCATCAGTAGATTCAGAAACTGGGGTTCAGTCCAAAGACGTCGAGATTTCACCAGAACTCGATATATCCGCCAGGCTTTACCTGCCTAGAAACGCCAATCCCGGCCGGAAACTTCCACTTCTTGTCTATTATCACGGCGGCGCCTTTCTGGTGGAATCCCCCTTCTCCCGGCGTTACCATAACCACCTGAATACCCTCGTCGCCGAAGCGAATGTTGTCGCAGTTTCAGTCGGTTATAGATTAGCCCCGGAGCACCCTGTTCCGATTGCGTTTGAAGATTCTTGGCTTGCACTGAAATGGGTGGCGTCTCAGTCCATGGGTGAGTATGACTACTCACTACTTCGTCTAGTGTTTGGTGTTTAGTGTTGAAATTATTTTTTAAATACTTATAAATTGTAGATCTTATAGAATATATAGATAATAAGTGGGTAGTAAGTTGTATATCTTGCTCCATTGAAAAGAATTTTCACGTAGGGAGTTTCCATCGAACTGAAGAAGAAGGAAATATGATGAGTTTTAACGGGCTGAGATTATAATTTAAGTTTGAGTCGGAGATGAAAAATGTTTATTTATTTTTGTATCCTCAACAAGCCCTATCGCATGGAGGGTTGGGTTCACTTTTTTCATTGAACACCCGATTAACACGCACACAACATTCATACATTGTCTCTTCAACATGGTTGCGTATCAAATCAAGATTCTTGGCTTGAACTGAAATGGTTGGCATCTCAATTTACAGGTGATGGGCAAGAGCCATGGATTCAAGAAAATGCTGATTTTGATCATGTTTACTTAGGTGGGGACAGTGCTGGAGCCAATATAGCACACAACATGGCCATAAGATTTGGTCTTGAAAAGTTGGATGGGATCAATCTTGATGGGATTTTTCTCAACTGTCCATATTTTTGGGGAAAAGATCCAATTGGGAATGAAGAGACACACTCTGTAATTACAAAGAGTAATGTGGATAATTTATGGGTTTTTTCTTTTCCCAACATAACAGGTTTAGATGACCCTTTGGTAAATCCTGCCATGGATTTGAATCTTTCAAGATTAGGGTGCAAAAAAGTGCTTATTTATGTTGCAGAGAAAGATGTTCTGAGAGAAAGAGGTTATTATTACAAGGAATCATTGATGAAATGTGGATGGGATGGAGAGGTAGATATTGTGGATGTTAAAGGGGAAGACCATGTATTTAGTGTGTTTCTCCCCAATAGTGAAAATAGCAAGGCTATGATGAAAAGAGTGGCTTCTTTCATAAATGGCTAGTCCTTTCGCGTTCCTTTGATAAGTGGACTGGACAGTATTGTGTTGTACCGTCTAATTATATATAATCATGTGTACAAAATGAATAGTCGTTTGGTGAAGTGGATCGAACAATATTAAAAGCACAAAAAAAAGTTAAATTCTTGTTTATTCTACTGTCCAATCACTACAAGAAATTTCACTTTTAACGATGACTTTTTTTATCGTAGAAAGTCATTTTTGGGTTGTTTTGTCGAAAAATGGTCGTCGAGAGACTTTACAAGACCAAAATTTTTGTTGTTAAAAGTGAAATTTCTTGTAGTGAATTATGATGTACCAAATATGTTATTTATGTCTTATTTGCTGGCTGGATAATGTATTACCGGTAGCTTGTAATAATTTGGTGTTGATAAAATAAAAATAAAAAAGTTTGGGTATTACTAATTCTTGAATTCCACTGTTATTTCTTACTTTATTGTTTAGAACATGTTTGAATTCGTTGATTGTAATGTAAAGAGGTATGACTTATGAGTATGTTAGTCTATGTCTAAAATAAGCAGATTCAATCAAATTAAGTATGTTTATGCATCGATGGATCGAGATGATTGAATTTTATAATGAATATTTTTTTTTTGAACAACAAACAATAAATAATATGATGTTTACTAAAATAATTGTGTCATGAAATTTGATTGTAGTATTCATCTTCATAGATTTTATAAGATATGAAATAAATATTATTTATAAGAAAATAATTAATGTATAATTTATAAATTAAAAGTACTTTTATAGTTATATTGTCAAATAGTCAATCAATGTTCACATCCACTTTTAGATTGATAGCAAAATACTAACAATTTTTTAGCAGCAACTCTTCTTGAAAAAACTCATATAAAAAGTTCTATCCATAGCGGTCGTACTAAATATTTTTTATTGGCAATGGAACTATCTAGATAATGTGTAGCTATAACTTTTCGTCCTCTATTGAATTCGAGCAATATTTCCCGACATTTTTCTTCATGCACCGAAAACTTGTATAAGCATAAAAATAAGTAATACTATTTATTACATCAGCAGTTTTGGTGATAATTAAGTGGTACTAATTGATATACTATCTTAAATGTAAAAATATAAATTTCATTAAAAAATGACATATCAATTAATGTTATATAATTGCCACCTAGAGTATTAATCATAAACGGTTATAATAGATATAATTATTCTAAAAATAATCAAATACATTGAAAATAAATTAATGCATTGTGCTTTCATAAAATATCTAAAAGCGACATATTTCGAAAAAGAAATTATTTTATTTTATATAAAGGATCAAAAGCATAGGTCTTTCCTTTCCTCCTACACTATTATTGGTCAAAAAACAAATTTTCTTTGTTTTCTTCAACAATGGCTGCAAATTCAACTGAAATACTGCATGATTTTTCCCCATTGATCCTTGTATACAAAGATGGGAGAGTGGAAAGAATTGCTGGCAAAGATATAGTTCCTGCATCAGTAGATTCAGAAACTGGTGTTCAATCCAAAGACGTCGAGATTTCACCGGAATTTGATATATCTGCTCGGCTCTACCTGCCGGGAACCGCCAATCCCGGCCGGAAACTTCCACTTCTTGTTTATTTTCACGGCGGCGGCTTCCTGGTGGAATCACCCTTCTCTTCTATGTACCATAACCACTTGAATTCACTCGTCGCTGAAGCCAATGTTGTTGCGGTTTCTGTTGGTTACAGATTAGCCCCGGAACACCCTGTTCCGATTGCGTATGAAGATTCTTGGCTTGCACTGAAATGGGTGGCGTCTCAATCTACAGGTGAGTATCCTGTGTTCAAAGGGGCGGGCTGTTACACATGGAACTTGTTTTTCCACGTGTAAACAAATAACTGGGCTTGGGTTTATAAGTCCAGGTCAATCCTCCTATTTACACACTGAGTGTGTTGAAATGTGTTTTGTCGTGTTTATATATAATTGTTTTGTCGTGTTATAAGTCTAGGTCAATCTTAGGACTGGGTATAAATCAATTCAAACACCCGACCCGACCCGACCCGATCCGACTGATTTGGTCAATTTTTACTTTAAATTGGATTGGGTTGGATTTTGAAAATCTATTTTTGGTCTGGTCTGATCTGGTCTGGTCTGATTAAGTTGGGTTGGGTTGCGGGTTACCTCTTAAAAATCGACTCAATCCAACCCAACCCAATATGCTTATTAAAAAATATTTTAAAAATTTAAAAATTAATTAAATTTGGTTCATAATCTTTCAAATTTCTAATTTTAATATAATTGACATTAGTTCAATTTGAACTGTGTTCAAACTTTAAAAAAATTCTCAACAAAATTAACAATAAAAATTCCAAAGAGTATTTGGGCTCCCAAAAAAATTGCTCAAGCTTGAATTTTGGCCCCCAAAAAAATTGTCCTAGCGTGAATCAGATCCAAACCCAAACTGACCAACTCAACCCAACCCGACCCGACCCGACCCGACCCTACCCTACCCAAGGTTGGCCGGCTCGGGTTGGGTCAGGTTGGTTTGATTTGATTTTTTGTCAAACTGAATATGTTGGGTTGGGTTCGGGTTAAGCCCAAGATCAACCCAACCCAATCCACGCCCACCCCTAGTCAATCCCCCTATTTACACACTCAGTGTGTTGAAATGTGTTTTGTAGTGTTTATAAATACTTGTCAGATTATCAAACATTATTTTTATATGTACATTTAGTAAATTTCACAATTTTTATTTATTTTTTATTCACATGTTTTATAAAATCTATTGCATATAATCTACAAACAAATTCACAATAAAGTACATTATTTGAATTTTGTATTCAACCCGCCCCATCCATATAGGGCTAGATTTAATTTTTTATCAAAAAATTTAACATTAACACCACATTCATAAATAAATGGTTGCAGCCTTGCAGGACTCAAATCTAAGATTTTATATGTTCACTTAAATGTTGAATCAAATTATCTAAAATTTTAAGCAATAGAGAATGAACAAATTTATTTATTTAAATTGTATATTGAACACGCTCCATCATCATATTCATGTTCTCCATAAAAAATCTGATAGTTGCACAATTATTTGTGACACTGTCATATTGAACCACCTTGTAAGATTAGATATTAGAAACTTACCAAAGTTTTTGTTTTAAAATTGTATCTTCAAAATCAAGATTCTTGACTAGAACTGAAATGGGTGGCATCTCAATCCACAGGTGATGGGCAAGAGCCATGGATTCAAGAAAATGCTGATTTTGATCATGTCTATTTAGGAGGAGACAGTGCTGGTGCCAATATAGCACACAACATGGCCATAAGGTTTGGTCAAGAAAAGCTTGATGGGATTAATCTTGAAGGGATTTTTCTCAACTGTCCATATTTTTGGGGAAAAGATCCAATTGGGAATGAAGGAACCTTATATTTTGCAAAAAGTTATGTTGATAACTTGTGGCTTTATTCTAGTCCAAACACAACAGGTTTAGATGACCCTTTGATAAACCCTGCCATGGATTTGAGTCTTTCAAAATTGGGGTGCCAAAAAGTGCTTATTTATGTTGCAGAGAAAGATATTCTGAGAGAACGAGGACATTATTACAAGGAAGCATTGAGGAAATGTGGGTGGGATAGAGAGGTACAAGTTGTGGAGGTTAAAGGGGAAGACCATGTGTTTAGTGTGTTTTTCCCTAATAGTGAAAATGGCAAGGCTATGCTGAAAAGAGTGGCTTCTTTCATGAATGGCTAATCCTTCCGTGTACGTTTGATAAGTGGACTGGACAGTATTATGTTGCGCTATCTTATTATATCTAATAATGTGTACCAAATGTGCTCTTTATGTCTCATTTGCTGGTTGAATAATGTAATACCATTAGTTATCAATATGTTTATCACTAAATAATTTCAATATTTTTTGTTTTATGTGTTGTGTTTCAAATTGAGAATATAACGAGCTAGAATGACGTGTCTATGCAAAGTCCCAAATTTCTTTAATCATCATATTGCAATGACAACGATCAAGTAGAAGTAATAATTCATTGTTTTTGTTTCCAAAAATTATGAAAAAATGAGGAAGCTATATATAACCGTCGAAAATTTTATCCACACATTTTTCTGCCATTTTTTCTTTTCATATTTGGTAAGTTTCGTCATAAATGATGCATATGAGTTTGTTTTCTTTAATTGATTTCACACATTGATTTGGTAAATTCCACCATAAATGCTGCATAGGAGTTTGTTTTCTTTAATTGTTTTCATACATTGTTGATTTATTTATTTTTTTTTTGTATTTCTGACAAAAACGAAGTATAACATTTAATATTATATACGATAAATACAAATAAAAATTGAAATTCTTTAATTGGTTTCACACAAATTTGCAGATTCTTATTTAAATATATGTAGACAATTATTACTAACAACAAATTTGAATGCTACATTAATTAATCAATATAAGATTTAGAGTATGTAAATATTACTAATTGTCTACAAATAGAAAAACAATAAATTTGCAGAATACTATTAACGCAATATCCATCTTTACAATTTAGAAAATCAAATTTCAAATTATAATATACAAATTAGTGGATAATTTAACGAGTCGCACCAAAAATTTAGCAGGAAACACTTTTTAAAAATTAGAAAATGATAATCAAGCATTCTCTTAAATTCTGTTTGTTTTATTTTTTTTCCACGTTAACTAAGAAACAATTAAAATTAGTTTATTTGATTTAAAATGATAAGATTTAAACTGATATTGTAACTGAAAAATCAATCCATATAATAATATTTGTATCGATTATTAAAAAAACTTATCTATGCATACCCGAATTTTTTTTTCAAATTATAATAGAAAATTACTCAATAAGTTTTAATATTATATTATTTATATTATATTTTATAATATTATTATTATTATTTATATTTACGCAGAGTAAGCAAAAAAATATAATTAAATCAAATGACAAAATTTTAATATTTAATTAATTAATTGCCCAATTTAGGTAATTAATAAAAAGTATTCCAATATAAATAATCAGTATTTCAATACAATTTAATTAGGATGATCTTTCCAATGTTTAATTTTTTTATGATATTCGATTAAAATGAATAATATTAAGAATTAACATTTTTTTTTAAAATGTACATCTTCCATAACAAGATAAATTCACTTGAAAACACAAAACAAATGAGGTTATGTGTTCCAATGTCTTAATTTATACCGGTTGATGAATTTAAATAAGTTATGTTTTTAAAAAAATTAAACATCAATACACGAGAACTATTGGCAATAATGTACTACCTCCATCCCACAAAGATAGACTTGTTTTCCTTATTTATCTGTCCCAAATTATAGGCCACTTACTTTATAGAGGGTGTATTAAATTTTTCATTTTCCTAATATACCCTTATTTAATTTACATTGATATCAACCAAAAACAAATATTTAAATTTATTAGATTCATAAATGACTAATATTAAATGGGGGTATAATAGGAAAAGTGTGTAAAAAATTTATAATTTCAATTACATTAAATGAGATTTCTTAATCTGTGTGAAAAAAGAAATGAGTCTATCTTTGTGGGACGGAGGGAGTAATAGTTTTCCAATAATGGATTTATTTTCCCCACAAATTTTTTATGCTTCCCATAGTGGGTTTAAATAGCTAGGTTGCAGTTTAAAAAAAAAAATATCAATACACGGAAAACATATATTTGTGTTATCTATTGATTAAAAATAATAAGTAGATTAAACTAATAAATTAGATATGATAATTTTAAAATTAAATTCATACGATTCAAAGCATGCCTCAGTTCGACCACAAACGTGGTTTTCAAAGAGGTGTTTCAAAATATGGATTAGTTATATTGTTTTTTTTCCCAATATCAATGAGTAATCAAATGTTATTTATATGATACTCTTTTTTATTTGAATATAATAAATAAACAATATACTCTTAGAATATTTTAAAATCACTATCATAAAAACAAGTGCCTGCATCGTACGAGTGATATACTAGTTAACTAATAAAGGGAGAAATTTGTTAATTGAAAATTATTTTTGTTCCATCTAAACTTAATGGTTTAACTATTTGAAAAATTGATTTAAAGTATGTTTGATAAATATTTTTGTAGATTATAAGTAGTGTAACTTATGAATTGTATAAATAAAAAGTGGATAAATATTGTAGACTTTACAAAATGTGTGAATTAAAATAATGTTTAACTGAATTTCAAGCACAAACAAAACAAACAGATTTCGGGCATGTTCGGTGTAGATTTTTTGGAGTACTTTATTGATTTTTCAAATTTTTTGTAGTTAAAAGTTTGAAAAATCAAAAATTATAGACAAAAAAATAAGTTTTTAAAAAAAAAATGGTTACCGAACATGCGCTTCATAATAATGAATACGCTTGCCCTATCAAGGGACCATGGAAATTAAAACCTGGAGTCCCGTTCTAATGTCCCTGGTGGACATTGTTATAATGCCCACAAGGACAAGTGTCATGCATTTATTGCATGAGTGTAAAGGCCCACTTTACACTCATGCAATAAATGTATAAATGCATGACAAATGTTCCGGTGGGCATTATAACAATGTCCACCGGGGGCATTAGATAACTTTTCTTGAAACCTGCACTTATGAATTCATGACATTTATTATTGTGCACCAGTCCCCTATCTATAGACCATAGAGTCGTAACCTGCCAACGTGGCTGGTTACTCTCATTGAAACCTTAACTCGTGATCCACTAGGATTGGCTACTCCTCACCCTTCAATTTGATTGGTTGTATTGTAATATTAATCAATTGGGACTACAATGGTTTCAAAACGGATTAAAGTTAAGGGACATTTTGTATAGTTCAGGGACCAATTATATTTTTTAAATATTGAGTTGGACGAAATTAACGTTAATGTAAGTAATTATGTTTGTCAGCTCATTATTTTTGTTACTTGGAACGGTGGGAATAGATAGAAGGACTAACGAGACTTACGATATTTAGTTGAATGACTAACGAAATACAATTAAAAACTTATAAATTTTATTTGCACAAGATATAAAATACGATGACCTTTTATGTTTTTTTACCTCATTTACTTATGGCGTAGTTTTCATGTACTTCAAATTTGTAGGCACTCGCCTAATTAGAAAATACTATTTAATGTCATGAATTCTGATCTCCTGCCCCCAGTTAGCATATGGGTTGTTGATGTAAAAAGTAACTTTTTACATCAACAGCCCACATGCTGACAAGACAAGATCTCCTGCCCAACTAGGGGTAGGAGATCGATCCTCCTAATGTCATATAAGTGGACATTTGATGATTCAACGATAATATAATTTTTTTTTTGGTAGTCAAATACTAATTGCATGTTTGGTGGTGATGAAATTATTTTTTAAATACTTATAAGTTGTGGATCATATAGAATATATAGATAATAAGTGAATCATAAGTTAGATCATACAAAATGTGTAAATAAAAAATATATATGACTAATTTAACCAATTGAAATTATAATTTAAAATAAAAACAAACAAGTACTAATAATACAATTATAATAAAAAATTGATCACATGTTAGCTCGACTGATGGGTCAATATAATTTTCACTAATCATTACTTACTGCATGAAATTTGTGCAGTGAGTCATCATAAAGATGAATAATACTATTTGATGATAAAAAAATTTCTCCTCTTCTATGTGCGGCCGTGATAGTAGTGGAAACTTGTAAAGAGTGGCAGAGCTTCTATCCCTCGTGCTTACTCCAGTGTGATAATCAGTAAATGATGAAGGAGGTATCTAAAAAAAGAACTATGCAAATTAACATTTCTTAAAAATGTGGGGGTGGTTTTACCTGGGGGGTTTACCTCTATTTATAGGAGATAATATCATGAGGGACATGTGTCACTGTCTTTAATGACGGTTGCTCTTTACCTCCCTAATTATTCGAAGTTAATGAGGAATGTTATAGCTTCTCAATCGACAATAGTAACTGTCACTTAGTGGATCGTGGGTCTGACTGATTCAATGACAGTCGGATTAGTGCTATCCAGATCTAAGATGCGAGCTATAAGACCATCAAGACGGGCGAGTCGATGAGGCAGACGAATCATTGAGGCATATGTGTCAGGACGTGCCACTATCATACGACAAATATAACAACTGTTGTCATTTATATCACCACTATTTAATCTTGCAAATTAGTGTTAGTGAAATTATTGTTATATTGTCCAATAAATAAAAATATGTTATATTATTCAATAAAAAAAAATACGTATAAGAGTGACAATGTCACAGTGAGCCTACTAACACATTACTGTGACATTGTCATACTAAACCGGACGTAAATAGCATTACTCAATAAACACTCATTTAAGGCTTGGTTTGGTATTGATGTGCTTTTAAGAAAATCAACTTTTACTGTGCTGCAAAAAGAATCGACTGTAGAAAGAATTAGATGAATGTTTGGTAAACTATTGTTTCATAATTGCTTTATGTTTCAAAATCAGTATTTAAGCATTTGGTAACAAAAGTGATTTATTGTTGCGATTGTATAAAATTCCTAAAGTGGACATTGATTATAATAATATTATTTTGTATTATTATTATTATCATGAGAAGTTTATTTTTACTTATATAACAATATGTAATATTATCAAATATGTTTTCAAGACAATGCATTTACCATAATTATTTTTAAATAAAAATAATATATATCTATTAATCTTAAAATTTTAAAATATTACAAATTAAAAGCATACTAATATTGTACGAAAATAAATTAAATTTAAATTTAAATTATTTGTGGAGATGCATTATAATTAGAATACTAATAAATTTGTGACATAAAAGGAATAATATTAATTAAATAAGTCAAAATTAATAATTTAATGATAGATAGATAGAAAAGCTAAAAGAAGAATTTGAAAAGCTTCATTTTTTATGCTTCTCAATATTTGCTGCTAAATGTTACTGATTCTTTTAGAATCAATTTTTAAAAATTTACCAAACACCTAAAATAACTTGTGATTGTTCAGTACAACCTTCATGTTCATAAATTGAGAGGTCAATGATATGATGGTGCTAGCAACATGCATGGCCAATTGAATGGACTCCAGGCATTGTTTATTAATGATTGTCCATATGCGTACTATGTCATTTGTTTTGCTCATCGATTGCAATCGATATTGGTTGCTGCAGCCAAGCAATGTGATCATATTTGAGACTTCTTTTCTTATTAGACAATATCATTAATATTGTTAAATGTTCTGCTCAACGCAATACTGAACTGCAAGCTATCCAAATATGAGAAATTGAGAATATGTTAGCAACTGGATAACGTGAGTCTGGACGATGGGCTAATCAGATGACAACCTTGCAGTGATCAGGAGCTACTCGTTGGAGTTCTCATTATGAAAATGTTAAGAGTATGATGCTAGAAGATCTTCTTGGCAATTGTTCAAATCCAAAGGCTCGAGCGGTTATTCGTGGTGCTTGCAAAAACATTAAGAGCTTTGACTTTGTATTTGGCTTGCATTTAAGGAGTTCAATTATGAGAATAATTGATTTTCTTTGTCAAGCCTTTCCAAAAGAATCTGTTGACATTTTGGCTACTATGATATATGTCTCCACTGCAAAAACTCTTCTCTGAGAATTAAAACAACATGGTTGGGAGAAACTGCTCCAGGAAGTGAAAGAATTTTGCTTAAGATATGACATTGATATGACTGACCTAGACAGCAATATTGGTTGTGGTCGCAAGCAAATTACTGTTAAGCATCATTATCACTTTGACGTTTTCAATGAAGTAATAGATTATCAGTTGACTGAATTAAAATATTATCGTGAGGATTTGGTTCGTGATCCTCAATTTGAAGTACATACGCTTTCAAAATTATGCGAGAATTTGGTTGAAACACGACGGTCGGAGGATTACAAGATGATAACTAGATTGATCCGCCTTGTGTTGACATTACCTATTTCTACAGCGACATCTAATAGAGTATTTTCAGCAATGAAACATGTGAAGACGTCAATTCGTAGAAAGATGGGCGACGAGTTTCTTGCTGATCGTATGACAATTTTTGTTGATAGAGAGTTGTTAATAAAATAGATATAGATTCTATTGTAGATGAATTTGCAGCTGTAAAATATCGTCGGGCACAACTTTTTTTTGCTAATTTTAGATCTCAAATATTTGTGTGCAATTACTTCTTGTACGTTTTTTTTAAAGATTATGGCTTATTTGAAAATATTATAGTCTTATTAAAATGGGTTAAAAAATTTTTCGAGGGCGCTACCCCATTCTCCTGACCCACCCCTTTGCCATATCTTAAATCCGTCCTTGATTGTGACATTATATTTACTTTAATAGAGTTGTATTTGACTTTATATGAACTTTTATTTGTATAGAATTAGTCTAAATAATGTAAATGGAACACTTTGTCGTGATTTTTGTGACTTTTTTATAATTTTGTTGATATTTAGATTTATAATTTGATATATATAGTTTATTGTACTTCATTGTCAATAAAGTATAAATATATTTTATAATTATGGAACTAGTGATGCTAAAGTGAACATGAAGAAAAAACGTACAATAAAACTGCCGTTTAAAACCAAATCGATCAGTTTGAGTTTTTCTCAAATCGTTTTCAACGGTTTAATTTGAAAATATATCAAAAAACACCCAAATCGAATCGTTTACACCCCTAAGAGCATCTATAACAGCTTATGTATATTTAAAAAGCATATTTAGTATTTTAAAGAGTATTATTAAATTTAAAGAGCAATTTTTTTTTAAACATTTCAATAGCCTCTTTATTTTCATACTCTTTATTTTACTTTTTTCAATAAGTATTTAATATATTTCTCTATCCTCTCTTTTTTATCATATATTTCTCTCTCAATTTGTATATATTATTTAATTAAAACCAACATATCAAGTGTTGAAAATTGAAATTATTTCAATGCATTTAATAATAGATAGTGAGTTTGACTCTCCAAATGTGAAGAGCCAAACCTACTATCTAAATTAAAATGTTAAATTGGATAGTCTATTGGAGCAGAATTTTAAGTGTTAACTTTTTAAATTAAAGAGTAATTTATATTTAAAGAGCTTGTTTGGGATGCTCTAAACATATGTCTTTGTTCGTATAAATTCCAATGGTTGGGCGTCGTATCCCCGCGGAAGATAAACAAAATGAATATGATATTTTACATGAACATCCTTCAACTTAATTACTATTAAGGAGACTTATTCTTTTCTTAAAATTAGGAGTAGTTGTTGTAAAATTATAGATAATGATGAATGACTATTTAGTTGTATCTAGATGTCTATGTAGTTATCTACTTACTCCAGAATAATGTATTCTAATAAGGTTGTAACTCCTTTTGAGACCCTATAAATAAGGGTCATTGTTATAGTAAATTAACAGACTTGAGTTTTGACTCTCTCTATTCTCCTCTTTTTCTCTCTCTATTTTTCTAGTTTCATAACACGTTATCAGCACGATAGAGCTCATCCAAAATAGAGAGAAAACCCGAGAGTTTGTTTAGAAAATTCGCAGAATTTAGGCAGCCTGCGCATCTATGATCAAACAATGATATCTCAACATTCCGTGGTCCGATCATTGTGAAATTTGGATAGTAACTTCAAAACTCACAGTTCTTAAAATCCAACGGTTATGATTAAGATCAAACGGTTCATGTTTAATAAATCGTTGCGTGAACAATAACTATTTTTGAATTCATTGGAAAAATTTGGACAGTTTGCGTAGCTGAGATCAAACGTTGATATTTCAATGCTCCATGGTCCGATCATCGTGAAATTTGGACGAACCGTTCAAAACCCATTTTTCTTGAAATCCAACGGCTGTAATTAAGATCCAACGGTTCATTCGTGAGAAATCACTATATGAACAGAGGTAAAGTTTAAATTGTGTATATGGAGATGAAGTCAATTGAGTTAATAAAGCGATCTTTACTTTCTGTTCATGAACAAATGTCAGTACTCTATTTGATATCATCTTTGATTATATATTTTTCAATATTGATATTGTTTGAATATTATTAATTATTATATGTCGATATTTAAAATAATATTGTGTTAGTATTCCTGAAAAATATCAATTTATACAAATTAATATTCCTGAAGAATATTTCGTTGGTCTTCCAGAAGAAGTACAACTTTATATTAAATTAATATTTCAGTAGAATACACTTGCTCCCGAAGAGCATAATTTGTTAGATTTATTATTAAGTTATTGCTCCCGAAGAGTGTAATTTAATAAATCTAATATCTTATATAAGAATATTTTGTTGCTCCAGAAGTAGCACAACGTTATATTATAGTAATATTCCAGTAGAATATTAATTGCTTCTGAAGAGCCTAATTTTATAAGATCTAATATTCTATAAGAATATTATAATATTACTCCTGGATAGTAAATATTTACATCAAAATTAATTTGTTGTTGCTCCTGAAGAAGCACAATGTTACTTTAATATTCTGGCAGAATATAAGAGCGTAATTCATAAGATCTAATATTAAGCTATTATTCTTGAAGATCAAATTTTTATAAAGTTTAATATATTTAAAATGATTTGTTGTTGCTCCTGAAGAAGCACGACATTATATTAATATTCTAGCAAAATACTTGCTCTCGAATAGCATAATTGTATAAGATCTAACATCTAGTATGATTTTGCTCATGATGAGTAAATTTTTAAATAATTTAATATTTTAAATAATAATATGTTGTTGCTTATGAAGTAGCACAACATTATATTAATATTCCAGTCGAATATTACTTGCTCTAGAAGAGCATAATTTTATAAGATATATTATTTTATATAAATATTGTATTAATACTCCTGAAGAAGTACAATGTTATGAATATCAATATTTTAAAAGAAAATGATATTATTGTTTCTGAAGAAACACAAAGTATAGAAAATATTCTGGAAAAAATATCGTATTGTTGCTCTTGAAGAAGCACAACTTTACAATTTTAGAATATTAATATTGTGTAATATTATAGTGTTGATACTCTTAAAGAAGTACTATATTTGAACCAGAAGTTCAATGTCCTAAAAATTTTATTGATTGGCATTACCGGTCAGACAATCCCGGATCAATATGATGTGAAATATTAATGAGAATATCTATTGAAAACCAGAAGATTTTTCAATATAATGAATTCTCACGTGATGCTTGTTCTCATGGTATATAAACCAGTAGACCTTCACTAGGTAAAATCGGGACTGAATTCCCTGCATTTCTGAAAATTATTTAAGGTAATTTATGGGGCCCCATCACCCTCTATGTTGACCATCTATATATTATTTGTATCTAATAGATATATCTACTAGATGATTGTATGGTGTTATTATTCGCAACTTCAAGTTTGCGAGATTACTTGCTCAAATTTTAAATTATGAGCATAATTTTCAGATTATACAACCAAGACTTGTGTCTTGTCAATACTAGTGAGTCTAAATCTCAAACTTTTAATAAATATTAGGTGAGATGATGTTAAATGGTTTTGCAATATTGTTTTTCAACGCCTCCAATTAAATTATAAACTATTACTATGGAGAACAAAGCGCTTCCCATTTTTGTCTAGGGAATGATATTTTATATGCAAAAACACTTATACGCATCATGCCAACATCAAAGTTACCCCTACTATAGTTGGCTTATGGTCAGAGCCTAATATTATCCATCTAATGAATTTTTTATAGTGCAATATATGTATAATCGGTCCACCATATTGCACAGAGATGGACTTTGAAAAATGTTGAGAATACATGTTTAGTATGAAACATTATAAAATATCTTAAGTCCTAACGGGTGATATTTTATAATGCAGTTTTTCGAATGTCATTTTGATAAGACAGTTTTCTCAACATTAGGGGAGAGAAATTAAGTAGCTGGAAAGAATACATGAAAATGCTGTATATTATATTTTCTAGATCCTTGCACAAGACAATATGAACCAGAAGTTCGACAAATAACTCATTTGTAAGTTATACAATTGACAGATGCATTTACTGACCAAATAGATTAAATCAAATCTCATATACCAGCTCTAAATGCTCCAATTTATATTAGCGTCCTTGAAGGACAATCCATTAACATTATATCAGGTAAATTAATGACACGCCTGAAGCGTGGTGACATTTGATTCCAAAAAATTCTCAAATAAAAAATGGAGCCAATTATAAAGATGGTCATATTGAGGAGGTGTATACTCTTGGAGAGTATATAGACATAACTAATTATAAAACCCCAGAAGAGGATCAGCTAGCTGAAATAATAAAACGAAAAATCTCGTTAAGTTATGTCGTTATGAGAAAGAAATGGATTCAAAAATAAATGTTGTTGACAATATTGTTGTACATAATGAAGCGCTTCATATTATGAAAGATAGCGAGGATATTGAAAGAAATCTGTCAAAGAATAAGTTGGCCAAATAAAAGGATGCAATCCAAATAAATTGAACTGACTAGAGAAACCTGAAGTTTCTGGACCTATAGTCGGAGCACCTAAAGGTGTATATTTATGCGAAAAGGAAATGAGAAAATGAAGTCGTAACATGTAATGCACGACTTTTAACATTATGAATTTCGCAAAAACTTATGTATAGCAATCACAGATTGATATCTTGTTAGTCTGTCAATGCATGACATATATGCATATAATGAATATTGTTATAACCAACTCATCTGGCATGACTAATAAAACAATGTATATAAATCTCTGGATGATTTAATATGCCTGAAGCATATAGTTCAACTTTTCGAGAACTCAATCGATCAGATCTGAACTAATATTATAATGAGGGGGAGTAAATACGCATTGTACTCTTTTCCTTGACTGAGGTTTTGTCCCATTGGGTTTTCCTGGCAAGGTTTTTAATGAGGCAATTTGTATGGCGTATTAAAAGAATTATGTACTCTTTTTCTTTGACTATAATTTTTTCCCACATGGTTTTTTCCTAGTAAAGTTTTAATGAGGCATATTCTTTGGGTAAATGATATCCAATTAGAAGTGTTATAATTCTTATAGTTATGGATGTCTATAACCTACAAAATATTTACTTTCATCATAACCCTATGGTTATACTCCCGTGTATTATAAATTGTATATAAGACCCCTGAAGGGAACAACAACAAGATCTATTTTTAATATAATAGCATCAGTCCATCATGCTAATTACAGTCAACCAGAGATGGTGTATGAAGATGGTATTGATGGAGGATATAACATGGAACACATTTCACTAGAATTGTTTTATACAAATTCTAAGAAGATAGCAACATTTAAGATATTGGCGTACAAGATATAGATAGCTCGATACAAACTTTTTTCATTGAGTGAAATCAGGAGGAGTAGCTGTACTCTTTTTCCTTCGTTCAGGTTTTGTCCCATTGGGTTTTCCTGACAAGGTTTTAATGAGGCAGCATTTGAGTACTCCAATTTTTGATAATTTTTCTTTGTATTGGTATTTTTGTCCCATTGGGTTTTTGCCAAATAACGAACCAGTTATTGTGTAATAAGTCATTCAAGGGGAAGTGTTGTAAAATTATAGATAATGATGAATGACTATTTAGTTGTATCTAGATGTCTATGTAGTTATCTACTTACTCCAGAAGAATGTATTCTAATAAGGTTGTAACTCCCTTTGAGACCCTATAAATAAGGGTCATTGTTATAGTAAATTAACAGACTTGAGTTTTGACTCTCTCTATTCTCCTCCTTTTTTCTCTCTATTTTAATTTTCTAGTTTCATAACAGTAGTTATATTGTTATTACAATTTTTATATTGTTGCACCATTTTTAAATTGCATTAAATGTCCCAACTTTTACGTATTGTCGCAAATATTTACCAAAATTTTGTCGTCGCATTATTATCACCAATATTTCATTAATTATGTGGCTAATAACGATTTTCATCTAGGGACGACAATTTGACCTGCACCCTACCTCGCTTTGGACTGCCTCGTCCTGCTTCGTGAGACATTAAGGACGGGTCCGAGGCGGAGTGACCCGTTCCTTAATAATAATTTTTTATTTATAAAATCTTAAACTAAACTCTAAATTATTAGGAATGTGATTCAAACTCGAGTGTATATTGTGAAATTATAAAGCTTAACCACTACACTACAACATCAATCTTGCACTTTTTCATTTTGTTTGTTACAAATAATATACAAATTAAACAAATTCATATTTATTTCTATAATTTAAAGAAATAAATAGGGACAATTGGCGGGTCATTAGGGCGGCCCACCCTGGAGCCCACAAATTGGCGTGTCTAGGGTAGGGTAGGGTAGGGTAGGGTAGGGTTGGGTAGGGGCATCCCTAATGTCCCGTGGAAGGTTGACTCGCCCAATTGCATCCGTCCAAAATATTAGTTAGGGAGTATAAAAAGTCTTGTTTACCATCACATTTTTAAATAAGAAAAAACAACAAATACAAAAGTGTGACGAAATATTTGTTCTCATTTTAAAGTACGCTAACATAATATTTGGACATAAAATATGACCAAATGTGCTATTTAAGGGAAGATCAAACGAGATAAAAAATAAAGTGAGGACACAAACGTGACAATAAACTAAGATCGAAAACCTTTAGGGCAATAAAAAAGAGCACAAAAAAATAAAAAATATAACGTCAGTATAATTATCCATTAAAAAAACCTGTGTCGTGAAAAATTAGTACACTTTTTCCATTTCACCCACTTGTCTCTATACTAAATTTAAATTTAACTTTATCTATTTTTTTTATTAGTTTTATTTAGTGCATGTTTGATAGTACGTATAAGTACTTATAATTTAATTAAACATTATTTTATACACATATTTCTTAAGATTTACTGCTTATAATTTATAAAAAATTGTACCAAATAAATACTTAGATAAGAACATTAACAAAAAGTTTAACGAAGTTATTTTTTTTCCCTCTTTTTGCACAAAATAATTTCTTCTCGATAACAGTTTTGGTCAAAAATTAATTTTTTATTTCAGATAAAAAATTTTAACAAAAAATAAATTGGAATTTTGAACCTTAAGTTGCAATGTTTAGTACGATGATAACAATATTAAGGTAAATTTTAGTTGGGGTCCTTAATCTTTGAGCTCTATGATGACGGGTTCCAAATCTTCAATTTGTAGTACTCTAATTAGGGATGGCAATAATATTCTGGATCATTGCTAATTGCAAAGCCGGGGACAAATTTGGCCTACGAACCGAGTCGGCTCGTGGACTTCACATACTGATCCAAGCTCGGCCCGTGTTTATTTTCTCGATTGGACGAGCACGAGCCACTCACGGGCCGGACTTTTAAGGGCCGGGTCCACGGACCCACGGGCGGCCCAGCCCTTTTACCATTCCTAACTCTAATAGCTTGTTTGTCTATGCGTAAATTATTATTTAAACTAGTCAAATTAGTCAAATATATTTTTTCTCTATGTATTTCGTAGGACTAGAGCCACAACCTACTATCCACTTATGAACTACACATTCTATACGTTTCACAACTTATAAATACTTAAAAAATAATTTTAACACTACTAATCATGCGATAAGTCTCAACTGTTAAAAAGTAAATTTTTTTAAAAGGACATTTATCGAATTAAAATAAAAAGAAAAAAAGCAAAAAGGCAAAAAGAAGGGTAGAACGATCCTTTCGATATAAAATTAATTTTTCAACAATCAAACTATCGGTGTTTGTCAATTAAGAATAACACTATCACACTTTTAATAAGTTATGGACTCAAGGTCCACAAATAGAAAGTTTAAGATCCCATTATTATAGGACTCAAAGGTTGGGGAACCCAACTAAAATATTCCCTGATATTTATATTAAACTTAACATAGAATAAATATTACAAGTATAAAAAATAAAAATTTTAAATTTTAAATTTTAAACATAACTTTACCATTTTTCTTTGTAACTAAATATGATGAAAAATATTTTACTAGCTAGCATCTAATATTATAGATGCAAATAATTTGAATCTATCAAATTTATAAATTGTTAAAATTTAACTTGTTTGTTTGATAATTTTTTTTAATCGTGTTTGCAATCAGCTCGGCTTAAAACCAAATTATTTGAGACATGTTCAATCTCCTTCGTTCCTATTCAATTATTTATAAATGAATAAATTATTACCAGTTGTATTTGCAAAATTATATAGTTTAATAAATAAATTATAAAAATTATAATTATATTTAAACACTCTTACAAAAAATGACGAAGCACAATCTTTTTAAGAAGCAATGCCCTTTCTAATTAAAACAAGGAAAAAATCTTAAGGAATAAGAAAAAGAAAGGAAAAAAAATGTAGTTTTAAATTTATAATTACATGTTAAAGTGTAAAATACAAAGTGCATATTTATTTTTGGATTTAAGGGCATGGGATATATTGCCATCACATTTTATTTTGTTGCTTTACTTTTTAATTACACTAAATGTTTTCAATTTTTATTTATTGTTGTGCTTATGTTTTCACTTTTTTTTGTCACATTTATATCCTCAATTTTCAGTAATTGACATATATGGTCCCTGATGATGATTTCAGTTAAAATATTTTGTTAGCCTGCTTTGAAATGAGCAGCACATAATTATTGCACTTTTCTATTTCTTGTATTTTTACTTATTTAAAATATGGAGGGCAAATAAGGTTTTTTAAGTCCTAATGGATTTTTAGATGGAAAGAAAGAAATATTGGAGATATAAGCATGACAATGAACAAAGATGAAAACCTTTAGTACAATTTCAAAGTGTAACAAAAAAAATTATAATGACAATATAATCACCTTTAAAAGAATGGGTTACGAGAAAAATACTCTCACAGCCTGTTTGGTGTATATAAAACTTAGATTTTTAGGAGATTTTGATAAAAGTTGATAAAATTTGTGATTGAAAAGTTGATAAAGATTATGGTTCTCACGAGATATGTGGTTGGAAATGAATTTTGGGAAAAATGAGTTTTAGAAAATGGTAATTAACTAATTATATTCTTACCACATTTTTCTTTTCTGCACCACAATTAATGACAATAAATTTACAAATTTTTTCTCATTATTGCACTTATATTTCAAACTTTTTTTTATCGCATTATTATCTTCAACTTTTTATTAATTAACACATTTTATTTTTTATAACGATTTCCATCCAAAAAATCCCTTATGAAGGCATAAAAGAACTTATTTGTCCCTCATGTTTTTAAATAAGCAAAAAATAATAATAAATATAAAAGTTCGACAAAACATTTGCTCCTCGTAAAAAACACGTTAACATAATATTTGGACAAAAATCGTCTTCAAGGACAAGAGTGCTAATTAATTAGAAATTGATGATAAGAATGCGATGAAAAAAATTAGAGACATAAATGCGATAATAAATAAAAATTTAAGTTTTTCACTGCAATAAGAATGTGGTATAGTAAACAAAAGGACGTATGATTACCCTTGAATAGGGGACAAACCAAAGGAAGATTTCTGTACTACTTTAAAAGGCAGTGGTGCCTATGTAATAGTCAAAAAGCTCAAGGAGGTGTGTGTAATTTGGTCAAATGAATATCCTAAAATGCTCATTATCTGAGCTGGCATATACGCAATCCCCTTAGGCTTGGGCGATCCACCACCACCAAGAGCTCGATCTCACACACACACACACACACACACACACACACACACACTCTCTCTCTCTCTCTCTCTCTCTCTCTCTCTCTTCTCTCTCTCTCCTCCTCATCCCCTTGCCCAACGGTCCACCCACCGAACCCTCTTTCTTCCAAAATTTCCAAATTTTCGGATTTCAATTTCCAAATATCAAACTTGGCTCTCGAATTTGAGTTCTCGCTACGATGAGCGGCGGAGTTGTAGGAGGGAGAATTTATTGGGTCAGAAGTCAGGATAGTACTGAAGAGTTGAAAATCAAAGGAATAATTGTGATTTTCGCGTGGGTCTCCTCAATTACCGAAAGTCAATTGAAGGATTTTGTGAATATCTACTCTTCTCTTGGATGGAACTCTCTCGTTTGCCTCTCCGATTTTCTCAATCCGTATGCTCTTCCCACTCTAACTACAATTTTATGTGTGTATATGTTTGTATTTATGTACTTAATTGTGGTCGTGTTGAAGGGATTTGGGATTGTGGGAACTAGCTTTCGTACGTGCTTGTAGTATATCTTTAGAAGTAGAGTTCATTACGGAGAAACCTAGCAATGCTAACAGACGCGACTGCACGAATCTCCACAGTCCATGAGCATGTTTGGCTGAGCTTAAATGCTAATTAAGAAGTCCAAATTGAGAGAAGCTAAAAAGAAGCAATTTTGTAGAAAGAAGCCGAAAGAAGCAAGGCCGATCATGCTAGAACATCACTCGGCCTGGGTAACTGGATGAATTCCACGGCCAATTAGCATGGGCAGTGAAGATTTATCCAGTTGGGTAGCTGGCAATGTTCTAAATTCTTTTAGGGAATTAAGCGAGGATTCTTTCTCGTATTTGACATCGTGGAATTATTTTAAGAACTACCAAAGTAGTGAGATAAAATGAAAACTAGCTTCTTTTGAGAAAAGAAAACTAGCTTCTTTTGAAATTTTCTCAGAAGAAGCTTACATTCTTTAGAACCCAAAATTTGTGTTAAGACAGAAGAATTTCTCATTTCTTTGATTTGAATTCCACTCTGAACCCATTTCTTTGAACAAACATTTCATAGTTAGTGGGTATTTTAATCTGCAGATTCATCCCAGAGAAGGCTACATCACTGGCATTTTCTGTACTTAATGAGCTTGTAAAGGTCAGTCTTATTACCATGTCTTTATATGCCAAAATGTGGCAATAATGGACAACTGAGTTGGTAAACTACTTTTAGTTAATTGTCTTGTTTCTTTCATGTCATATCCAGTATTGTGATGTTTAAAAGAACGCGTGAATGAAGCCATGTGAAGAACTATTAGTCTTTTTTCTTTTCTTTTCTTTTTTCTTTTTTGTCATTTCCTCCTTCTCATTCTCCTGTTCTTTTTGCTCTTGGTGTAATTATTCTCTAAGTTTTTCTATACGCAGGAGCTAAGAAGTAGCATATGTCCTGTAGTCCTTGCAGCATCCTCTGGTGGCTCAAAGGCTTGTATGTATAAGGTTTTTCAGGTAAAGTCAAATCACTGGAGCCATGGTCATTTTGATGCAAATGAACATACATTGAGCTGTGTGTTGGCTTTTCCAGCACATAAATGTTCCTGACACCATTTTGATGAGGACTGTGTCACTAACTGTCTGTTTGAAGAAATTATTCACTTATGTTTAGTGAATACGATAAAGAATAATCGGTGTTTGTCATGATTGTGGCCATGCATATAATTTATTTCACAACTGATGCAGATTATTGAAGGATGTTGTGAAGCGGAGATCAATCTGGTAGACTTTGTTCTTAGACTTCAATTAATGTTAATGAATTGTAGGTGGTAGATCACGGATATTTATTTATTAACTTATTTCCTGTTACATGAAGGAGGATAGTAGATTGGTTATGCACTGCATCTCAGGCCAGATATATGACTCTGATCCTGTTGACTTCAGTAGTGATTTGGGTGCCCGATTGGCTTTAAACCACACAGTCCTGAAGATGCCTGGTTTTGCAAAGCTAGTATCATTTTTTGCAAAAGGTGTCACTTCAAGCCTGGATGCTTTATTTCTCACAAGGTTTGGATCCCAACGTGCAGAGTACTGGCAAACTCTTTGTTCCTCAGTGGTAAGTTTCAAATTGGACTTTGACTTTTGCAGATTATATTTACTATTCTTTAGTTGTTTTGGCCTTTTTATTCTGTTGCTTTTTATCTGTAGGGTTTGGGCGTCCCTTTTCTGATTTTATGCTCAGAAAATGACGACGTGGCTCCATATGCAGTTGTATGCAAATTTGCTAGGCAATTACGAGATATGGGTGGTAATGTTAACGTGGTGAAGTTGAATACAGGTTACCAGTTAGCTTATAATTATATCAATATGTTGGATACATTGAACTTGAGAAATTGTGGTTCAGTGCCCTTCGAAGTCTTTACTTATCACGCTTTTCTGTAATCAATGCCATCTTATTTTAATGTTTCATTCCTCATCACCCCTGTGCAGGAGGCTTTTGGTGTGCTATATGTAATTAGTTCTGTGTAGAATTTTGCTTCTGGGATGACTAATCCCGTTTTTGTTCCTTTTTGCCGTTCAACATTGCCACTAGTTCAGTTCAAACGGATGATGCCATCAATATGTTAGAAAAAAAATATTATTTGATTGAAGTAAAAATAATACTCGAAAATATTAACTTCAAACGAACAAAGGTTCTTTGTGCTGAATTTTCATGGCTAACCATATAGATGAAGACCCCCTAGTACTGCTTTAGTAAATATTTTTTCCTATCATTCTACAATTTCTTTCTTTTCTTGTGTTCTTCTTCTCATTATTATCAAGTCTTTACTCTTTTGGTTCTTTCGTGAAACTTGTACTTGAGAGTTGGGCAGTTCCCACTCCGACCGGCCAAGTTGGTGTGCCCGGGTTTAAAAATACTGATTCCAACAAATTCAATTTTCAGATTTATTTTGTAATTTTCCCGCTTTTCTCTCTTTAAAGGTCTTATTTAATGGTGTGTCCTTTGACCTTCAATGGTGCCCCACAATTCAATGGGCCATGTGAAGCATCCTCAAATGTGCTTATTGTAGAAAATGTAGTAGGTGATTTGGACAGTGACATCTGGATTGGTGAATGGCGCGTAGCTGCTTTTTCTTATTAATCCCTTAATGCTGGTCTATGTAGACTCTCACTTCCTGCGAGTTTCTAATAATTTCTTGTTGCTAGTCTATGTAGAATCTCACTTCCTGCAAGTTTCTATTTACGGTTCACGAGGCACACCATTACCACTGATATTGTTTGCACTGCAACAGGTCATTACAAGCATCATTCGATCCAGTACACGACTGCTATAGGTGAGTTGCTTGAGCAGGCAGTTTCTTGTTTTTCCCACAAAATTCAGAAATTTGGAGAAAGAACTTCCATGGATGATATGCATGATGAAGTATCCGACTTAATTTGGGACCTCCAGAATGCAGCAGTCGACTCAAATCAAAGCCTTAGAAGAGTTGCAGTTGGACCGAATGACCACTTCTTCCTGCCAAGTTCAGCTGGCTATGAAAACAGTAGAGACTTTGGGTCTGTACCTGAGGAGCGGAAAGAAAGATCACCAAATCGGTCAAATCCTTGTATGAGTGCACATAGTGTCCTTGGCCAAGTATTATTTGACGTCTGTGTCCCGAAGAACGTGGAAGGTTGGGATATTAAATTCGCAGGTTCCTTGAATGCAAAGCCACTTGCTTCTGTTCGCAGACGGTTACCATTTAATGCCACTAAACAGAGATCAAGATTATGAGATCTTTCTAGGTAACAACTATCTGACTTTACAGAGTACCACCACATGAAACTATGTTGGACGTATGACCACTGCAGTCCCAGGATAGGATGGAAGATAATGGCAGGAAACGGCTATACAAAGGGTTATGTTGTACATTTGAGCGGCTGAAACCTGAAAATTATATGAATATCTATGGCATTGCCTTGGAACACATGAAGTATCTGCTGATATGAAGTACGAAGATTGGTGAAGGTGATGTTACCACATTCCAAGTTTAATCTAATTTCTTGTCGTACTGGATTATAATTATAGTAGATGTGTATATAACGTAGTTCAATAGTAGAAAATATGCTCACTGTGAGTACTTTCAAGTTGTAAGTATAATAATGAAATGATATTGAGGTTTTTCTAATGTTCATCTATTAACGCAAGTTCTTATATTTTGCTAATGTTGTTTTTCTTCCACATTCGTGAAACAACCAGATTAATCCCGAACGATGATTGTGTAATTTTTGAAATTTCAATTGATGAATATATAGTTTTGAATTTGTTGATACGCGATGAAGTTATTTTTGGTTCTCTAGGATGTATGATATAATTATTTTTGTTCTTTGGGATGAAAAAGGGCAAGGTAAGAATAGGGGTGGGCCTGGGTCGATTTTCGACTCAACCCGACCCAACTGACAAAAATTCGTCAAACCGAAACAGACCTGGGTTTTCGATTTCAGGCCCAATTAAAGTATATTTTTAATTTTTTTTTTTTTTAAATCGTGTCAGTTTCGGGTTGAGTTTATCCAACCTGAAAAAAGACCCGAATTTGACAAAAACCGACCCTAGTCGGTTTGGGTTGAATCGGTTAACGGTTTGGTGGTTAATTTGGCCAGCCCTAGGTAAGAACCAATAAATGCTTTGTGGTTGAAAATTATTATAGCTTCTCTGTAAGTCTGCTACACTTTTGTTGGACATCTCATGCATATGCCAAGATGTTGGACTGACATGAAGGTGGAGGGTGGAAGCAGAATCAAGGGGGTCATATTTCAAAGGGCATTACTGTATTTTAAAATTAGACCGTTGGTACTAATTCATCATTTTTGCATTATATTTATACAAGATTATTTAAATGTACAGTCTCAATCTTTCAAACCAGACAATAAAATTCAATAACATTTGAGTTCAGAATGGTAAAAATGATGCATCTTGAAATGAGTGCCACTATAAACTATAGAAAATAAGTCAGTACACAATCAATGGAATATACCTCTTACAAAGTGAGTTTGTACATTGTTTTCTGGATGTTTGCTGATAATAAAAAATGCATAAAATGATAACTATAAACTCCTTAATAGCCTGGGAAAATTGGTGGCGGTGGGGATGCGTATTGGAAGCCCAAGTTCGGGGGGAGGACAAAGTCTGGGAAGGGCGGTGGAGGATACTGCACAGGAACTGGTGGTGGTGATTGCACTCGAGGTGGAGGTGGTGAGAGTTTAGGTACAGGTGGTGGGGGAGAGTAGACAGGTGGCCGTGGTGACTGCTCAGGCGGAGGAGGTGAGAGTTTAGGTGCTGGTGGTGAGGGATAGTTAACTGGTGGTGGTGGGGACTGTACTGGAGGTGGAGGAGGTGAGAGTTCGGGTGTTGGTGGTGGTGGTGACTGTACTAGAGGTGGAGGAGGTGAGAGTTTAGGTGCTGGTGGTGGGGGAGAATTAACAAGTGGTGGTGGGGATTGCATTGGAGGTGGAGGTGAGAGTTTAGGTGCGGGTGGTGGGATAGATTTGACAGGTGGTGGTGGTGACAAAACTGGAGGTGGAGGAGGTGAGAGTTTAGGTGCGGGTGGTGGGGGAGAGTTGACAGGTGGTGGTGGTGACTGTAGTGGAGGTGGAGGAGGTGAGAGTTTAGGTGGTGGTGGTGGGAGAGATTTAACAGGTGGTGGTGGTGATAGCACTGGAGGTGGAGGAGGTGAGAGTTTAGGTGCTGGTGGTGGAGGAGAGTTGATAGGTGGTGGTGGTGGTGGTGGTGACTGTACTGGAGGTGGAGGAGGTGAGTAGACATGTGGGGGTGGAGGTGAGTACACTGGTGGTGGTGGGGAGAAAACTGGTGGATGAGAGAATTTAGGTGCTGGTGAGGGTGACTGCATGTGGGGTGGTGGTGGTGAGTATATATGTGGTGAGCGAACTTGAGGTGGTGAGGCAACTGGGGGTGGAGTTGATTTCCGTGGCACAGGACTAGGAGATGGTTTAGAAGGTTTTGGCGTGGGAGCAGGGGTTGGGACTAGAGCTGGCTTTGGAGTGGGAGTTGGTGGTTTTGGAGGGTTCGGCTTTGGACTTGGTGGAGGCCGTGAAGGAGAAACCTTTGGGGTTGAGGGTGTGGGCTTTGGCTTTGGCTTTGGACTTGGTGGAGGTGGCGAAGGAGAAACCTTTGGGGATGAGGGTGTGGGCTTTGGTGTTGGTTGTGGCGAAGGAGATACCTTCGGAGTGGTGGGTTTTGGTGAGGGTGTGGGTTTTGGCGTTGGTGGTGGTGGTGGTGGTGTTAGTTTGGGTGTTGGAACCGATGAAGGTGGAGTTGGTTTAGGGCTTGGTGGCTGAGGTTTTGGTGTTGATGGTGTAGACGGAGTATTCACAGGTGGCGGAGTTAGCCTCGCCCTTGGTGGAGCCACTGGATTTGGCGTCGGTTTTGACGGAGTACGTTTGTGTGGGGACTTTGGACCGACATTTGGTTCCGAAGGTCTGCAGCCTGCGGCACTGCAATTCACACTCTTGCTCAAGACAGCCGCACATGCCTTTTCCGATCTCTGGTATGCCTCTTTCCCAAAACAATTATTTTTGTCGTCCAAATGAAGATCACCCACTTTATTGGGTTGGCACGTTGGGTCTTTCTCCACAAAATAGTTGGAAGAGAATGTGAAATTTTTCAAATTTGGCAAGCTGCAAATGCTGTCAGGGACCTTTCCTCTAAACATGTTGTTTGCAACATCTACAACTTCCACATTCTGTAGGTACTCCAAGCCTACAGGAAGATCTCCAATCAACTTGTTATTGCTGATATCAATAACATTCGTGCCATTCAACAGAGTAATTTCTTCAGGCAAGCAACCTGAAAGAGCATTGTTTGAGAAAATGACCTCGTCCAATGTGTTCCCCATTTTGCCAATGCTACTTGGAATGCATCCAATAAACTTGTTGTTTGAAATCACTATTACTGAAGCTGGGGAATTCCCCAAGTTTTCTGGGATGGTGGAGTGGAACCGGTTGTGGTTCACAAAGATAGCGTCAAGGTCTATGTTGAACAGCTCTGGAGGCAATGGTCCTTCAAAATCATTGAACCTGATGTCAAGGTACTTGAGGTCGGGTAACCCCAATACGACATGGGGAAAAGGTCCAACGAAACGATTGTTACTGAGATCAAGCTCGTATAGAATTGTTAGTTTAGAGATGCTCTTAGGAATGATTCCACAGAATCTGTTGGAATTCATGTGGAGAAGGCTGACATCGGTGAGAAGTCCTATTTCAACTGGAAGGTGCCCTGCAATGTCAGCATGGTTCAGGTCGACGCCTGCAACCACGGTCAATTTGGGATCGTCTAGAGCTGGTGCACAGAAAACACCGTTGTAGGCACAAACATCAGGACCAACCCAATTGCTCGTGAAGTTAAGTGGATCGGAATAGATTGCTTTTTTCCATGCTTGAAGGGCAGCGTAAGCCCTTTTGAGCCTTGGGTTGGCACATTTGATATTAACGTCAACCTTGATGTCATATTCATCAGGAAGATCACCTCCTTCCAGTAGAGTTAAAAGCTGTCGACGTGCAATGTAAGCTGCCTCGACACTAGTTAACGCAAGAGAAAAGGAAGAAAATGCATACAACGAAAGAAGAAGAAAGCAACCAAAGGCTTTCTTTCGGGGAGGATTCGCCATGTTGACTCCCATGGACTAGCCCAAGGCCACTTATAATTATCATATACAAGAGGAAACGATTGGTGTTATAATGAAAGACGTACCACAAACGTTGTAAGGCCTGTGTCAATTGTAGACACAAAAACAGGAGGTTTTGCTTACATTATGGAGAGTTTGTCTGAATGGAAATGAACTAAAAATAGATCAATGACTTTTCGACCCACATTAATCTCCATCTCATATGGCTGGCCAACAAATATTTTCACATTGGTAATTAAAAATAAAAATATTTTCTTAAATTTTGTCAAAATACATTGTTTCTTATGTGGTACTCGCGTCTCAATTCTTTCGAAAAAACTACTTAAAAGACGAGTTTCAATTAGCACGGTAGATGAAGTACCATATGCTCTTAGTGGTTCTAGCACACTCTCGGTAACTGTGTTGTGTTTGAGTCGTAATGGCTCTACGCTCTATTTAACTTGAAGATGGCTCACTCTTGCTATTCGATTCGAGAGGAGTGATCTATTGCCCATGGTGGGCAATAATTAGAATGCCCACCGGACATTTGTCCGGTGGGTATTGGAGGATGAAATCAAACACTTTTTCATTCTCCAATGCCCACCGGACAAGTGTCCGGTGGGCATTCTATCTATTGCCCATGGTGGGCAATAGATCAAGACCCTTCGAATAGATATTTAAAATAAAATTTCTCATCACGAGAATAGACGAGACTATTTATGTAATATAATATTGTATAAATGAGGCTGCTTATGAAACAACACTGATAAGGAAAGGAATCAGTTAAATTGCGTTTTCAGTGTACTTTAAATATAAGTGAATTCTACTTGATTTTTTTGCTTTTTTATTTTATTATTTTTATTTTATTTAAGAAAATTTGCTACTTTTAGGCTATTGTTTCAAAGGAGGGCTCGGTGTCTCGCCTATAAATTCCTTTGTCCTCGGGAGCTTTCAATTCATAGATAAAATAGTGAGTCATGTTAAAATGATGAATGAGCGTACGTCTCAAAATTGTTGAGCATTCAAAGGTAACAATTTAGTGTGTTGTTTCAGTAGCGATTCTTTTTCTTTTACAATAAGATTAAACGATTCCCAATACTAATATTCATGACTTAATTATATTCAAATTTTTGGACGATGCCATTTTATTTCCATTATTTCATGGATGATGAAATAAGCGAACCAAAAAAAATAAAATAAAATAATCACGTCATAAATATTCTTATCGGAAAAGGTCAAATTGATCAAAAATCGAATCAAAATGACCAAACTTGACCCACATTTTTTTATTATCTATCTCGTTGCTATTGTTTATTGTAAATCTCACTTAAACTTATAATTCTTTTTTCTATAATCATAAAATTAGACAATCCTATACGAAAAGTTGATTATCGAAAGGTAACATTCATATTTGTTGTTTAAGCCAAATCTTGCAAGTTACTAAATTTGTCCATTTATATGGTATAATCTTTCTAAGTGTTATCTAATTTTTTATCCCACTTTGCATTTTCTTAAGTTTTTGGTTATTGCAATTATTGGCAATGGTAGCAACTCAAGATCTAAAAGCAGGATTATGTTGTTTTTCCGCCCTAAAATAGTACAAATGTAACCAGAACAAAGTTACTAAACACTATAACAAGAAACTAACAATTTCTGTTTTGATATTAGTTATTGTTACTATACATTATTAAGATATACACATGGATTGCATCTTGTATGGATGTATACTATGACGGGAAGGGTAAGCTGTTATATTTAACCCATTATCAATTTGCAGTATTAGACTTCGAATTAGAATTTTTGAACAGTTCAAGTAATTTCAATAGATTTGTTGAACAATATAAATTTATATTGACTGTGATTTTGTTAAATAAGATTTGAATTTTGAATTTGAATTTAGATAATATTTTTGGATAACAAAATTGAACGACTACGTGGATGATTTGAATGATAACATTGCTAAAATTAATGTTTCATCAATTATCAATTGCTGAGTATTTTTTAATTTTTTTTAGGAGTCTAATCAATTTCAATATCTAGTTACAAGTTAGTATATATATGTAATTTACCCCACAAAAGTGAATTTTCCTATAGTAAATGTATTAACTCTTCAGTTTTTATTATCTACACTATTTTTTTAATTTCAATAAAGTTCCTCAAATCTTTGACATTTAGACACTTATGTCTCTAACTTTTTTTCGACACATTTTTATCATTAACTTCCAATTAATTTTCACATATTGTATATGATAACGATTTTTATATAAATATTCTACTAACGTTCATTGAAATGAGAAAAATATTTTGTCAAATTTTTGTGCTTGTTATTTATCTTGTTTATTTGAAAATATGAGAGGACAGATATATTTTTTTATGCTTTCTGGATAAATTTTTTGAACATAAATCACTATCAAATATAAAGATTAGACGTATAAATTAATAGAATGATGATATGAATGTGATAAAAAAAGTTAATGATATAAATATAAAGATGAGAAATAGTTGAAATTTTTTATTACAATTAAAATAAAATGTAGTTAACAATAATAATGTGGTGTGAATATAATTATTTTTTTTCTAACCCATGTTATTTCCGTTGTGGGCCCGTTCTCTTAAACTAATTTAACTATAAGAACCGGGTACCACTGAAGTGGGTCCGCAGGAGGGCAAATCTGTCAATTTCCTCCGACTGTATAGAATTTGTACAGTAGAACGTATATAGCGACGTTGTTGCTTCTCTTTCCCACGTTCTTTTCTCTCTCCTCCCAAACAATTTAAAATAAACCAAAAAAAAAAAATGCCTTAGCTAAAAGACAATCAGAAATTCATACATAATTTCCTTTTCTTTAAATTGACTGAAATTTTGGATTTTTTTATTTATTTTCCAAGGGAGGGAACAGAATTTGATGATATTTTGTTTATAGCTTCTTTTTTTTTCCGTTGTAATTGGAATTGTTAATCGTTGTGCACTAATTTAGGTTTTGTTTAAGAAATATAATGAAGAAGGCTATGGAGAGCTTGCAAGATCTGATCGAAGAGGCTAAGCTTCGAACGGTTTGGTGGGCATTATGTATATTTGCCGTCTCTTACTTCTTGACGCGTAAGCTCCAGTTTCTTCTGTTTTGTTTCGTCAAATGTAAATTTGAAAAGTCTGTTTTTTTTTTTTTTTTTTCTCGTGTTGCAGCCACTGAATTTCATATGTAATGATGTTTGCTTGTTTAATCTGATAGTTTGATTTCAGCTGCGATGTAATGATTAGCTGGTGTTGCAATTAATAAATCATGGGATTGACATTTGTGAATTCGATCTTCATATTGATTTCATATTTTGGCTTCTGTTGGCGTTTCATTTTCATGTGATTTACATTGTGAATTTAGTAAGATGATGTGCTATTATGCTATCCCGAATGTTGAGAAGTTGCATAAATGCAAAAGTCTGGTAAGAAAATGGAGAATACTTGCAACCTAATATACTTACATGTCAAATAGTTGAATTGGCTTCGGTTAATGAAACTCGTTATTTTGGTAAATAGCTTCTAAGTGGGAAGTGATTAAGTGTGTCCATTTCTACTGCACTGTTGAAGTGTTTGATTTTGACGAAATTAGTTAAATAAGAATGTATATGGTTATGACACTTATTTGTGAGTATGATTAACTTGTAGTTATTTCTGGGTCTTGCAATTAGTGATTTTGGTTTTACCATGTTTGTTTAATTTCAGTAGGGTCTTTTATTGGAATATGCTGCCTTTCCCATGATGCAATTCGATATTCTTCTGAAGTTTCTAATTACAATTCATGATTTCAGATACAAGTAAATCAATGCTAATGAACGCACCCATAGCTGTACTCTTGGTTTCTGGGCTTAGAATGTTATTCAATGAGGTTGAATTTCGGTGGAAGGTTCCAAATGCCAGACCACAGTCCTACTTGTCACACTTAGAAAAGAAGCAGCTGTCAGCGAATGATTCTCGTCTTACTACCAGGCCTCCCCCACCAAAATGGAAGAGAAAAATCGATTCCCCAGTTGTAGAGGCAGCTATGCAGGATTTTATCGACAAGCTTTTACGCGATTTTGTCATAGATCTGTGGTATTCTGATATTACGCCTGACAAAGAGGCACCTGAGTTGATACGTGCTGTAATCATGGATGCTCTTGGTGAAGTATCTGGCAGAGTCAAAGAAGTAAACATTGTTGACCTTTTGACAAGGTATTTAGTTGCCTCTTTGATCATAACTTATCTATGTTTACTTATATGAAGTTGTAAAACCATGTGAATTCATGAGTAAATGATTAATTAAGTGATTGAACCTGGTATTTTTTTTTCCCATTTATCCAGGGATGTTGTAGACCTGATAGGAGATCACCTGGATCTTTTCAGGAAAAACCAAGCTTCAATTGGTGTGGATGTTATGGGAACACTTTCTTCTGAAGAGCGAGACGAAAGGTTGAAACATCATCTCCTGGCTTCTAAGCAGCTTCATCCTGCTTTGATATCTCCAGAGTGTGAGTACAAGGTGTAGAAATGTTCTGAGACAGAAGAAAGTGATTCTGTTTTCTGTTTTCTTTGTTATTTTTCTTGTCAACTAATGCTTGTTAATCTGTAGTTTCTTCAGCAGCTCATGGGTGGACTCTTAACTATCGTGCTACGACCAAGGGAAGCCCAATGCCCTCTGGTTCGATGCATTGCACGAGAGCTCGTAACTTGTTTGGTTCTGCAACCTCTTATAAATTTAGTAAGCCCAGGGTGAGATGTTTATTTATGATTTTTCTTACTAAATCAAAATTAGTTTCATTATGTATCTTCCTGTGCAAGATATTTCATGTGCCAGTTGGTGATCATGTCATTGTTATTGGAGATTAAAATAGCTTGATATTAATTTCTGACAAACTTCTGTTGATAATAACCAGGACTGTGACTTTTCTCTTTGGCATATTTGCATGAGCTTTTAATGTCATGGACCATGTTTCCTTTCTGTTTCTACATAATGTATTTACCACATCATATGATTTTCTGTATTCATCTCTTGTTTTATTTTGCTGGAGTTCATCACTTCTGGTGCAGATGTTCTGTCACTGATTAATTTTTTTCATATTAGAGCATTTTATCACAAGTTCTGTTCTAGTAGCGTAAAGTCAAGTCTGATAACTAAAGCTAGACAGTCTTGTTTATAACTTTCACAACTTTTTACCACGACTTTATTACTTGACAATAGAAGTCAAATCTTTTTTGATGACTGGGAAAAAGAGACAATTACTGCAACTGACTAGATACTTTCAGTAATGGCATGAGATTCAAGAGACAGATAAATGTTGTCAATAATGGAAATGGACAGCTGCACTTATGACGACTTGAACAATCACCAAAGATATTCCAATTTCTGCTGGGCTCTCATTCTTATTTTATTGGCTTACAAATAAAACTGTAGGGGTCTTCTTGTGGGAAAGTTTAAATGCCCTTTAGTGTTATGGGCACGTTCCGCAAATTGTCTTTGTTTGCTTCGTTTCAAGAAACAGAATGATCTAGGACCGCGTTTCTAAAATACTCCATGCAGTAGGCAGCGAAACTGCAAAACTTAAAGGTGGATTGTTCAGAAGTCTTGTGGTTGCCACTGGGGGACAAATCTAGAGGGAGAGATGTTTGGGGAAAAAAGAGATTCACCAGATGTTCTGGGGCTGATGAAAAGTACCTGTGAATAATAACCTTTAGGATATCAAGGCTGTTTTGATTGACTAACTAGACTTTCACAAACGAAATATTTGGCAAAGCTTAAATTATAATTTCAGCAGGTTAAATTGGTCAAACATAATTTTCATCCACATATTTCATGGGACCCACAACTTACAACCACTTTTTATCCACACATTCACCAACAACTTATAATATAAGCACTTAAATTATAATTTCAGCACTTCCAAACATATGCTAAGTATTGAACTTATAATTGGAAGAAAGAATTAATGTGCTGGAATTGTTTGATGAAAGAAGAAGAGACTTGAACCAGAAAAGATAAAACAACATTGTCTCGTGTTAGAAGATGAAACCATTATCTCTTGAGAAAACTAGCAATTTAATCTTGATGTGAGGTTAAGAATTCTTTTTCTATACAAATAAATAAATAAATAAATAAAGAAACTTCAAACCCATGGTTGCAAGGTGTGTCAAATCAATAAATCATAGATCATAACTCTTCTACAATTCTTCTATTCATATGGGTTGTCCGGTTGTTTACTGCTTGCATCTTTTTCCCCATCTCTGCCAATGATTTTACGGATAACGGTTAAAAGCATTACTGCTTAACTGTTCATTACATTTATGATTTGCCGTGTGGCATGTCAATTCACTTAATTTATCATTTTTAGCACTTTTCCAGGTATGTTAATGAATTGGTTGAATATATTTTGCTTGCCATTAAGGATGAGTTGTTTAAGGATGTTGGCGCTGACCAGTCATCTAATATGGAGGGTCATGATCATGCTGCTGGCGAATCTGCTTTGAGGAAAAATTTATCTGTCGACAGTCAAGGAACTGATATGACTTTAGCTCGTTTTGACAACAAAAAGGAACTAACGTTTGATGCATCAGGAAATCCCTTATCTGATACAATGCAGGATGAACAAGCCCATCCACGACCTGCTGACTGGGCCCGAGTGTTTGAGGCTGCAACACAGAGAAGAACAGAAGTTCTTATGCCTGAAAATCTTGAGAACATGTGGGCAATAGGAAGAAACTACAAAAAGAAACTCAAGAAGAGCACTGCTACAGGGCTTCAGGCTCCTGAAGCAGCAGGTTTAGTAAGCAGTGTCATGCCTCAGAAGCAATTGGGGATTGAACTGTGGAAAAACAAGCCTGAAACATCTAATGGAATGGAAGATAAAGCTCTGATGCAGCTTCTACCCATGCCTCGACCAGATGCTGGGCTTTCTGATCATGGCATTGATGCATTACACATGCATCATGATCTTAACAAGGAGGAATTTTCAAAGGAAGGATCTACTGATGATAAACTTGAGGATAAAACTGCGGTTGTTCCTCTTGAAAACAGAAACAGGCTTAAGAGATCAAATAGCACTTCTGATTTGAAAGTTAAACCAAATACGGAAGATACATTTACTAGAAAAGGTGGTTCACCCATTATTTCGGAATTTTATAGTGTGGATGTTAATGGAAGTAATATACATATACATGGTGTCAAGAGTGCCTCAGATATTGTTTTACACAGTGAAGGACTGCATGTTCCGAAGCTAAGATGCCGGGTAAGACAACCGGTTCCCCTTTCCTATTCAGCTTCTCAAAATGTTCATGTACTCGACATGTAAAAACTAACAATATTTTGTTATTCAAGAAGAGAAGCTTTGCAAGCCATGCTTTCGGTAAATCCTCTATGTTCAGAGTGAGGGTTTGACCTCTTCGCTTCTATTGAGGCATATGCTTTTTCTGTGAAAGAGTTATCTTCCAAACTTTAGTAATACTTCAGCTCTGTCGACAGGGAATGAATAATTTGCATGCAAGCATCTGTGCTGCTTCATCTAGCAGCACGACGCTTGTATTGCCCTCCCACAACTCCATCTTCATGGTTTAGGCTGCTGCCATTTTCTCCTGTCGCTATTATCAAATTGATTGATTGCCTGTGTTTGCATGTTCTGCTAGTTTTTAAAGCTGAAACTTGGGGATGTATAATTATTTCTCATCATATTCTGATGATTGTGTACAGGGTTGATCTTAGATCTTTGATATTGCAGGTTATTGGAGCATACTTTGAGAAACTTGGCTCAACATCAACATCTTTTGCAGTTTACTCGATTGCAGTGACTGATGCTGACAATAACACTTGGTTTGTAAAAAGAAGGTCTATGTTTTGCTTCCAATTCTTCAAAAACTATTTCTATGTCTGAAATACATCTCATTTTTGTTGATGGATTTTCAATTGAGTTTCAGGACAAGAACACCTTTGGTTTCATCTATCTGAGACAGTTTCTTAATTAGATCGGCACTACTCAGTCTTTCCATGTGTGTTGAGCTAATTCCTTTTTGATATTTTATGTGCAGATATCGAAACTTTGAGAGATTGCACCGGCATCTTAAGGATATTCCTAATTATATGTTACATTTGCCTCCCAAAAGGATATTCTCGTCAAGTACAGAGGATGCTTTCGTTCACCAGCGTTGTATTCAACTGGACAAGTATCTGCAAGTATGATCACCCCTACTCAGCAAGTTGCTATACACTCTCATTCTTATTTAGCTGTTTTAATAATGCTTTCTTTACCAGGATCTATTGTCAATTGCCAATGTTGCTGAGCAGCATGAAGTATGGGATTTTCTGAGCGCCTCCTCTAAGGTGTGTATGTGTCTAGGTTTTCTTGAGAACATATTCATTACCTTTGGAATTTTTTAGGGAAGTTAATTTGTATTTTTTTTTTTCAATGAAGAATTACTCATTTGGGAAATCATCTTCGGTGATGAAGACTTTGGCAGGTACCTAGCTTGTCTTCTTGGATCTCATCTTTCTCTTATTACTCAGTGGCTTTTTTGGTGTGTGCATATCATTCATTTCTACATGTGTAGTGTTCGGGATTTATTGATCTAATGCGTGTATGTAGCACTTCAATTTGTTGCTACTTTTAGAATCGTGTCATTTGTGTTGAGGCCGATGATGTTCTAGTAAAATGTAACTGTTTTGTAAACTATGATCAGAAGTCCATGGTGGTTTTACCTAATTTCTTCCAATTTGAATAAGTTTGTTCGGTGTCACTAAATTCTACCTTCTTGTTACTTTAGGAAAAATTGCAGCCGCTGCCCCCAACCTACACACCCTTTTGCACTTTTGTCCCCAACCTTCGTTTCTTGGCATCGTTGTCCCAACGTTTCGTTCTTTGGCGGTCTATACCCTCAAAGACGGTTTCTGTTAGAAGTTCTCGTTAAATCTCATGTGCAACTCACGTGGGCATAATAATAGAGGGTATAACCGTCCACACATACTCACCTTTTCACCATGTATTTGGCTACTAGTCTAGTTCTTTTTCCAAAGTTCCAATTCTCTGCCTTTACATCTGAAAAGCCGTGAGACTTCATTTTCACTTTACTGTAGCTTTTACAAACAAAGTGATAGTATACATCAATTAGGAGCTGCCATCAAAGAATATTTCAAGAGCAGGAAAATTGAGTATTCAACTGTCTCCAACAGACCAACAATGTCATCAAATCAAATGCCTCAAAATCTCGATCCCGGTGAATGTGATGGTTGGGATTGGTATGACTGGGACGATCTCCCCTAACCCCTTTTTCGACCATTGGAAACTATGGCGCAAAGCGGTTTCAATCTATTTCCTACCAGTCAAAATGATAATTGAGATTCTGAACATGGCTGGGAGACATCGCCAAAGCTGCATTTTGGCCCATTTCTGCATGCTTTCTTGAAATTATGGGTTTATAAACTAGGAGTCGACCTTTCTGTAAAATAGGAAATGAAGTTAGATACGATAGGTTAGCTCTATCTTATCTATGAATGCCACTCCCTGATAGAGCCATGAAATTTGAAGTTGGAAATGTTAAATTCCATGCCCCTGTCTTGCATTTTGTTGAATATATTTGCTTATACCCATTGCTTATTCTCAGCTAAACATTTGAATTCGACTAAACCTAAAATTAAAAAAAGAAAAAGAAAAAAGGAGCAGGAGAAAAAATGACACTTGGAAATAAGATTATATTACAAACACTACAAACCTAATTTAGATGCTAGAATTGAAATTAGCTTTCTTTACAACTACAAAAGTAGTACATATGATGGTAAATTGGCCTGGGCGTCCAGTCGGTCGGTCTGGGTATTTCAATTCGTGGAACCACCCAGAGTATTTCATAAATGGAACAATTCGGGTCCACGTAATTATTGGAATGATTCTGGTTAGGTTCGGGTTCGTTCGGTTCTACTTATAATATTTTTTAAAAATCATGAACTGACAATATAAATTATCTTCCCAATGTCTTGCACATATAGTATAGAAGAAATAAGTTACAGAGGAGCTTCGTTGTCGCACTGTGACGGGCAAGAGAGAGATGAACGAGAGTGCGAGAGAGATGACAGTGTTTATATTGTGTATTCAAGCGAATAGCGATTGAAAATTTTGGATTTTGGTATTTGGAATTGGGTCAATTGAGTCTGGGTCTATGGGTGGTGGGTTTTGGATAATTGGACTATTGTCTTTGATACCGTGGTGTTGAGCCGGGTCATCGGGTTATGGGGAATAAATTGTGAAAAATTAAAAACTTATAAAAAAGGACAAATTCGGTTCCAAAGTCGAGTACCCACGGTTCCGGTTTAAAAACCAAGAATCGACCCGGACCCAATTGGATCTTAGTTTTTAGTTCCTAATTTGTTTTTTTGGAACCGGACCGGAACCTCCAGTTCCGGTTCGGGAGATTCGGTTTAAATGACCACCTCTAAAAAAACTACATAAACTAAAAATACGAACACCCCAAACCTAATTTAGAAGACAAATTACAAACATTGAACCAAGAAAAACCCAAACCCATGGTGATGAGATCAATGAGTTTGTCTTTGCTACTTTTGCACGAAGCTCCTGATTTTTCTCTTCCAAACTTGCCTTGTTGTTAGTGGTCCCAAGATTATTTGCTTCGATCTCTCGCAAATTGGCGGGCGGGTCATACCATATAAAGTAACCACACCCATTTTGCTGCTTCAAAAATTGAAGATTATAAGAAAAAGAAGTGTAAGAATGCAGGATAAGAAAACACACATTCGAAAAATTTTATAGAACAATAATTGGGAAGATCTTTCCGATATTTGACAAGAATTAAACCTTCTTCCCAGGTTTGAATCTGTCCAAAATGTTTTTAGATTCAAATGGTTTCCACATTTACACATCATCATTTCCATTTAGATGAACTGGAGGAGCAGAAATGGAGAAAAGGAGGAGTTGGAAATTGATATTTACAGATTGAAAGGGGTTGAGATTGGAACATGGGAAAAAGAAATAGACTAAAAGCCAAAACATGGTGAAAAGGTGAGTGTGTGTGGACGGTTATACCCTCTATTATTAGGCCCATGTTAGTTGCACATGAGATTTAACGGGAATTTCTAACGGAATCCGTCTTCGAGGGCATTGGCCGCCAAAGAATGAAATGTTGGGGACAACGATACCAAGAAACAAAGGTTGGGGACAAAAGTGAAAAAGGGGGTATAGGTTGGGGGCAGCGGCTGCAATTTTCCCATGACTTTATTACTGTATTCTTTATACTCATTAGATTAACTTCTTCGGGTGGGCAGAATTTTAGCCATGGAAGTTATAGTTGCCGTGCTGTCTTTGCTGCTTGAGATAAAGAAATTGCAAATGTATGATTTGTTTGTTGTCACACTTTACTCGTTTTTCTTATACAGCTAAACAATTACCATAATTTGAGTTGTGAAGTGTCACTGCCATTTGCCTGTGACAGGTTATGCATATCATGGTACACGATGAGATTATATGTTGAAATTTATTTTTAGACTACTTCATTAGAAATTATTATTCTCTTGCTCACTCCTTTGGGAGCCTAATCGCTTTCTTGTTTCCTTAAATTTGAGTTTATGACTGTTACCTAAATGTTATAGTCATTCTCAATGTTTTCTTTGACTAAACAGTTAATGTAGATGATGCTGTGGATGATATTGTACGGCAGTTCAAAGGAGTTTCTGACAGCTTGATGCAGAAAGTTGTTGGCTCACCTTCCTCAACATGTGAACCAGCTTCTTTAGTTACAATCAGAACCTTGTCCTGGAAAGCCGATGATATTAAAAAACTGGCTTTGAGTCACAATACCACAGAGTCAAGTAACAGTCACAATACCACTGAGTCAGTTAACAGTTTCTCTGATAACGAAGAAGGCGATAAAGATGAAAGCCATGGGCAACAGGAAGTAGAATCTGCTGCTCAAGCCAATAGGAGGCATTCGGACTATGAATTGAACCTAAAGGGGTTTCGGCCAAGAGTTGTGACATGTGATGACGACGTTACCTTGAATTCTGAGGAAATTCGTGGTCAAAGAGTGCAATCTGAGTTGCACAGCAGATATCCAGAGGCTAGTCTGGCATTAACATCTGTTCCACAGGAGGATCCAACTGGGGTGCCTCCAGAGGTACGGTGGTAGAATACTTATATTTCCCTCTCTGTTTCTGTTCATTTCCTCTCCTCCCCATGTACTTATGAGTTATTATTCTAATCTCATTTCACCGAAGCAGGTCTGTCTTTGGTGTTCATATTTGTCCTTTTTTTCTAATCCTAGTGGTTCTCTCTCTCTCTCCCAATTTTCTGGTGCACACGCAGATCTTATTGAATGCAGAATTTAAATAAACAAATTTACCCCTCTAATGGCTTAATTTGTAGAAGAGGTGGTTCACCATAATATATGGCAAAGATCCTAAGTTCAAGTTATGCATTTTTGGCTATTACTCTAATTGATGCTGGATTTTGCTTGCAGTGGACTCCACCTAATTTAAGTGTTCCAGTTTTGAATTTGGTTGATAAGGTATTTCAGCTGAAGAGAAGAGGCTGGCTAAGGTAATGCTATGGTTTTGCTTGCTTCTATATTTGAACTTCTTCTGGGTTTAAAGTTTAAATGTAGTATCAGATTCTTTAAGCTCTTGTTATCTTTCGTCTATATATGCACAGTCTGTTGCTTATATTTCAGATGATTTAAAAAGAAAGGTTTCAGATTGTGTAGCATATAAGTTGATGTGTTTAGCCACTGGCCTTTATCAAAATGTGCGAACTTTTGTTTTCCTTTCAATGACAGATGACTTGCTTGCCGAGTCCATCTTTTGAACTTCTTCGCATCTTTCCTTCTTTCTTTTCTTTTGGGTGATTACTTCATGATCAAATCCACACTTCATGACTCAGAAAAGGAGTTTCCCCGTCACTATGGCGACAATTTGATGGAACTGCATGAAATGGTCGTGCTCAGAAAGTATGCTGTCAAAAACATATCATCATCTAGTCTGAATGTATTTTTTTATTTTTAATTGCAGGAGACAAGCCTTTTGGATATCGAAGCAAATATTGCACTTAATTATGGACGATGCCATTGATGACTGGCTCTTAAGGCAAATTCAGTGGCTCCGAAGAGATGATGTCATTGCTCAAGGAATTCGGTTCGTCCAGAATGTGAGTATTTGTCTTGGCCAAGAGTGTTTGAATACTCTATTGTTAAGTTCCTTTTTCTGCTTTAAGTTAAGTTGCCTGAAATTTGGTCCTCTTCAAATTCTTCATTACTTTATGGTTTGGGTTCCCCCAAATTTTAGACAAAATTTGTTTAGCTATTATTCACATTCCAATCTGATCATTCTTTCTTTGAATTTGGACTTTGGAGGAATCTGATTTGGTTGTTAACTTTCCCCAAAAAAGGATGCTTTAACCCGTTTTGGAATTATTGTATCCTTGTTAGATTCTTTGGCCCAATGATACATTCTTCCTGAGTCTGAATATTCGAAGTGGACTAAATGATTGTCAAGAAAATCCGGGATCTCTAAGACCTACAAGGCAACAAGTTGGAACTAGGGTCTCTAAACAAGGAACTTTCGAGCAACAGCTTGAAGCCACTCGCAGAGCTAGTGATGTGAAAAAGATGCTGTTCAGTGAGTAATTCTTACCACTCTGCTAATGATATATAGGGTTAGAAAAACATTGTTAGTTACCCAACTTAAAAGTGGCTCCACTTTGGTTACAAGACTTTTTTTTGTTCCAAATTAGTCCCTTACCTTTCATTTTTGGTTTAGTTTAGGCACTCTGTCTACCTCCATTTGCTAAATTATCAAAAATTCTCACATTTTTGTGTATATATTTTTATTTGGAAAAGTGCATTTTGAAAGCATAACTAGTCCAATAAGACAAATTTTTTCTACAATAATAACAATGCACTAAACGGATTTTTCATGCCACGCTATTTTTCCATTGGTCACATTTAGCATTTTCATTAATTTAGCAAATGGAGGTAAATGAAGTACTTGAACCGAAATAAAAAAGAAAGTTCAATGTCTAGTTTAGAACCAAAAAAAGGGAGTTGACCAAACTAAATCAACAATATAAGTTGGGTGACTGACAATGTCATTAACCTCGATAAATATGATTATTGCTTTAAGAGCATCTCCAATAGGCTCTTTATTAGCTTCATTCTCTTTATTGTAGAGAGTCGATCTTCTTTTTGAGGGCTCCAACAAGCTCTTTATATTTAAAATTTAAAATGAAGTGTGAATTTGACTCTCTAAATATAGAGAGACAAACCCACTCTCTAAATATTATACTTTTAATGCCTTCATGCAAGATTTTGCAATTTTCTTTGCATCTCTTTGGTTTATAAAGAAACATGCTTGGGAAATGATAAAATAAAAGAGAAAAAATGTTGTGCCATAATTCCTTATGGAAAAAAGCAATATAAAGAATAAATTTAAAGAGTATTGTTGGAGTTCTATGAAAAGTTATATTCTTTATTTTTAGAATTTCTTCAAGATGTTCTTTATTTTAATAAATACGCTCTTTAAAATAAAGAGCATTGTTGGAGATGATCTAATGTTCGCTTGTTATTTCTATTTTCTAAATTGATAAACGTGCTCTCTAGCTTATTGCGAATGGCAGAAATCATTTTATTGAGTCATTGATTTAGAAATGTATCGTCTCCATCATGGCAGATGGTGCTCCCACCGCATTGGTAAGCTTGATTGGGCATAAGCAGTACAGGCGTTGCGCTAGAGATATATATAATTTCCTTCAGGTAAATACTCCCCCTGGGTTCTCCTTGTGCAAAAAATAATAAGTAATCCAATGGCATCGCGTTTTTATTACTATTGTGCAGTATTGTACCCAATGCACCAGTATGTTTCATTTTGATTTTCCTTTGACATGCCTGATAGTTGAAAAGAGCCAATCTTAGTAATGTTTTTTATAAATCGCAGTCTACAATTTGTTTGAAGCAACTTGGCTATGGAATATTAGAACTCCTCCTAATAGCAGTTTTCCCGGAGCTACGTGATGTTGTGATGGACATCCATGAAAAGATACGCGTTCAACACGTATAGGATTTTTACAATGAAACGAAATAGCAAATTTGTTTGCATGAGCTATTTAGATTTAGGCTCCATGGGCGTCTTTTTTTTATTTTTATTTGAATACCCAGTTTTTTTCTGTACAAATTGTACATTAGAATATGTACAGATTTAACTTTGTTTACTTTAGACTATGATTCAGTTGAACCGACGCCCTTTTGACAGGGATTTTGTAATTTATTTTTGCTTGTACACTTGAAAATTACAGGCAATGAGCATTCATCTCTTGTTGGCATTACAACTTTACGTTTTTATCCTTGTACTCGTTCCAGGAAACAGCATGTTTGGCTAAGCTTAAAAAGTCTACTTATAAGTAAATAAGTAGGTTTTAAATTAATAACTTTTTTATTGATCAAAATTGAAAATAAGTTAATTACTTTGACAGTCTAAAGGAAGAATGTCCAAACACTTGTGGTTTAAGTGACTCACTTATTTTTAAGTTAGCCAAAAATGCTCATAAACAATCTGAAATACAAAGTTGGTGTCAGGCTCGTGAATTTCTGCTTTTGTTTCCATTACCATGCCTTTCAGGAATTCCTCAATCTATCTCAATTGTACTAAAACCTGGTTCCTTCTTCAAATTTCTTGATCTCAAATATATTCTAGTACTTTTCACATCATCCCAGTTCCCAGCTAAAGCGTACATGTTTGAGAGCAATACATACTGCCCCACATCATTAGGTCTTGACTCGAAAAGTTTTTGAGAGATCTTAATTCCCATCTCGATGTTTTTATGAACCCGACAAGCACTAAGCAATGCGCTGTAAATGTCTGGCTGCAAATCCATCCTCTTCATCAGTGTGTAAGCATCATTGAGTCGTCCAGCACGAGCAAGAAGGTCAATTACACATGCATAGTGCTTTAAACTAGGAACTATAGACCAATTCTCAACTATACAATCAAAAATTTGGAGCCCTTGATCAACAAGTCCAGCATGACTACAAGCAAACAAGATAGAAACCAAGGTTGACTCATCTGGGATTAGACCTGAACCCTTCATCTTCATAAACAGATCAATAGCATCATTTCCATATCCATTCATTCCATAACCAGATATTAGTGCATTCCAGCATACGATATCCTTCTCTTCCATCCATTCAAAGCATCTTTTCGCGTCCTCCATATTAGCGCAATTAGCATACATGTCTATAACAGACGATCCCACAAATACATCACTTTCAAAACCGGCTTTTATCACCAGAGCATGTACCCTGCGGCCATGCTGCAAAGCTCCCGAACAGCTGCAACCTGAAAGAATACTGACCAAAGAAATAGAATCCAGCACAATCTCGTCCACTCGCATCATCTTGTTCAAATGCTCGAATGTCCTCTTGGATTCTCCACTTTTCGAAAACCCTGACAACATCAGTGTCCAAGCAACTACATCCTTCATGGGAATCTCGTCAAATATACAATAAGCATCATTAACAGAATTACCGCTTATATACATTTGCATCAAAGAAGTTCTAAGCAATTGATCATTCCCACATCCACTCCTGATAATCAAGCCATGGACCCCACTTCCTACTCGAAGATCTTCAATGCTCAAACAAGCTGAAACCAAGCTCATCAAGGTAAAAACATCGGCGAAGAATCCTCTTCTCTTCATTGCATTGAATAGCAATAACGCTTCCTCCCCAAACCCCTTATCAGAATAACCTGCAATAATCACATTCCACGACACGACATTCCTATCAGACATTTTGTCGAACACATATCTAGCAACATTCGTGCACCCAAATTTCGAATACATATCAACAAAAGCTGTTTCCACAAAAACATTGTCTTGGAATTTTTTCCTAATCCAATAACAATGTACTGATTTTCCCATCTTGGCAAACCCCAATTTCCCAAAAGCTGGCAAAACACTCGCTATCGTTAACTCATTCGGCATAATTTCTTTAACAATCATCTCATGGAAGGCCTCAATAGCTTCAATAAAAAGGCCATTTTTTATGAGCCCAGATACTAAAACTGTCCAAGAAACTAAATTTTTATACAATATCTGAGAAAAGATTATCTGGGCATTCGCCATGAGCCCACAAGAAGCATATGAATTTACCAACCTGTTGCACAAAAAAATATTGCCAGAAACACCAGAGGTGATTATGTGGGCATGAACTTGCTTCAGAGGCTTTGTTTTTCTGAGTCCTTGAAGAATTGAAGCATGTAACCTTTGGGTTGAATAATTATGGAAAATTTGACGAGAAAATTTTGAAGTCAGGCAAACTGGTATTTTTTGGCGCCAAGAGTAACGGTAAGGTACTCTGCAACGGCGGTTCATTATCTCTCTCTACTCAAAATGTTATCTTCTTAAAATTTACTTTTTTATAAAGATTTATTTTTCAATTTTATTATCAGTGAGGAGGTTTAGGGTTAATTGTTTCAAAAATTAATTTCTTAGGCGTTACAGATATCGCATTGAACTTAAAAATGTTGCTAATTCCTCACTATATAATCTAAATATTATCTCCATCCATCACTCTTCACATAATCATTTGATTACCTTAACGGAGGTGACGACGTGGCAAACGAACGTCCTACGTGGCACATTTAATCCAACTCAGCAATATAATTTTTCTAGGTTAATTGTTTCAAAAATGTACTTTCTTACGCGTTACGGATGCCTCACTGAACTTAAAAATGGTGTTAATTCCTCACTCTACAATCTAAGTATATTTACATTAAGTTTAATACAAAGTGAATGGCAAGATGCAATGAATTAATTTAAGTTAGTTGTTGTCAATCACAATAATGCTGTGAATTAATTTAAGTATATTGCTGTGAATGACAAAGTGAATGACAATAGGATTTTACATTTTTCAAAATGATAAGCTGTTGTGAATTATTGGAAGTATAAAGTGAATGACAAAGTGTTGTGAAATGATCGTAGGATATATTTAATGCGGAGTTGGAGCAAATGCCATTCACTTTTAACATTTCTTGAGGCTCTCCACAATCACTCGTGCAATTTTGTAAGCATAAAATTCAACTCTTTCCACTTAGAATCAACACCGTCAATTTATTTAGATCGAAAATTTGGTCGAGCTCCAACTTGTAAAACCCATACATTTTGGTTAAAAATGTCTCCCTCATTTGATTTTTGCCTACAACTGCATCTTTGGTGGCCAATTTCCATGCCCAACACAATGCCTATATTTCTTATTTTTTCTAATTTGGCCCTCTAGACGATTTTTTGAATTTAGAATTTTCCGTTATTGTTGTTTTATAAGATTGTAGAGGAAAAAATTAAAAAAGCAAATGAAAGAATTATGTGAAAAGAGAGATTGAAGATTTTTGTGTGAAGAATTAGAGTGAAAAGTGTGGGTACTTGTATGAAATTTTTTCATCCATATTTATAGATTTCTTAAAAAAAAAAAAATCACATGTTTTTAGAGCAAAAAAATAGCCGTTATTGATTTTTTTATAATATTTATATTAACTAGTCGTTGAAGACATATAATCTAACAGTTGGCTTTAATTACTATACAATTTCACTTCTTGATAGCACATGGCAGAATTCACATGTCCTAAGTAGAAATATGCCCTCTTCTACATTCTCCCGCCTCAAGAATAGGATTATTCTCCCCATCTAATGGAAGTGGAATAATGAGAGGGAAAAAACCTAACACTAGTTTTGCTCTAATGGTTTTTCCCCCATATTTGTGGTTTTCCCCCCAATACTAGTTTTGCTCTAGGGTGGAAAACTTGAAGAGAAAAACACATTCTAACCTAGCGTTCGAGGAAATTCAAGGAAGAAGAAGTTTATGGTTAGAGTGCAAGCTAACAAGATTCAACATCGGTCTTTGGCTTTCTTCTCTTTCGGTATATCAAAACTTGGTGACAAACATTTCATTCAATGTGTTTTTCAAAGACGATGTGTGGCTAAATTTTTTAGTTAGGACTGAAGATTTAACTTAATTTGAAGTTTTACTTTCGTCGACTACAAATTTGTTTGTTGTGTATGGTTTTTATTATTGTGATCAATGTTTTAGTTATCCAGCCAATAATTGATTGATTTCTGAATGATAATGACAGTAATTTACTTGTTTACCCCAATATAATAAAAATTGAAAATTTAGATAAAAAATAGAGATATACATTTATAATTTATGCAGTCGTATCATGATTTTTTTAGTAATTGAATACATTTACATATGTTAAAATTCACATAGAAATATAATGAATTTTCTCATCTAAAATAGAATTGTTTTTCTCGAGAGAAGATATCAATTAAAAGAGAGAAATCCGGCTGGGTACACATCGAATATTGTCTATGTTCATGTTATCGATATTTTCTTTGATAGCCCAAGAATGACTAACAAATTTAATTACACCAAGATAAATATCTTCCTATTTGAATTCATCTTGAAGCTCTTAATCATTAATAAACTTAATTATTCACCCATTATCGAATTAAAACTGAATTGAATAGACCTCATGGCTTTGACACAGCTAAATATTTGACTAAACTATAATGCTGCAAGAATCTGGTTAGTTACCTTGAAAATTTCTGACTATTTGTACAACAAAACTTCCATTCTGTTTTACAAAATTTCAGGTTTCAAGCCACCAAATTGGATGACCCAACCACATAACTGTCAACTTGTGTATCGAACTTCAAGCTTCTTGCGACGTTGAAAAAATGAGCAACAGCTTCCTCGGGTGTACCGACAAGAACTCCATGGCCCAGATTGAGGATGTGGCCCTTTGGCCCTGCACATTTTACAACCCTGCAACATGAATATCATCGGCTCAACTATCAGTATTTGGAAAATCGGTATTAAAGGAAACTATTTGCTTCGTATTTCATCCAATCATCCCCTTCGTGTAATACAAATCCAATTGCTATTTTGATGACTCATAGAATTATATGTTAATTCAACAATTAGTTGTTAACCTCACTCTGGTCCCGATAACATTTTTATATTCAAGTTACAAGTCTTTACATTGTAATTGTAAGCATCTCAAATAGGCAAATAGGCAAATAGGAAGCCAAGAAGTAACACATTCCTTCCTCCTCCCTTCCCACTACATACGCACATTTGGGTGGGACCCTGCCACCGAATAAGAATTGAATATTGAAATAAATATGTCAAATTCGACCTTCATTCTTCAAATTCTTTTGGTTCATTGACAGGGTGGGGGACCCATAGCCATAGGCCTTACTATAAGTTTAAATGCTACAAATAATGAACAGCAGAAACGTCATAAGTTTGACCGACAAACCTTTTAATTTCATCCTCCAAGGCAGGAAGAGGAGAAAATAGGTAAGCAGGGTCGACATTTCCTTGTATACTAATATCACTTCCGAGGCGCTTCCTTCCATCTGCCATATCCACTGTCCAGTCAAGCCCAATCACATCAACTCCAGTTCCCTTCATCCGTTCAAGCAGTCCACCATTTCCATTAATGTAGAGCACAATCGGCATTTGAGGGAACTTCTTTTTAACCACACTTACCATCTGCACTCACAAACTAGGAGGTGTTCAAAAAGGAAAAGATGGAACTTCGAGATTGCATGCAACAACAGATAAAGATAACAGCTTCCATACCAAGTGCATTCCAGCTATATTTAGATGTCCTGAAAGGACACCGGATAATTTAAAAAAAAAAAAATATATATACAATAATGAAGACGATGATGATGACAATGATCGCAAAAACAAAGAACTTCTCTTTTTGAGGTATCCCTCGTTTTAAGATTCTAAAGACCTCCTATATCGAGCAACTTATCTGTTAACTCTTATCTCTGGCTTGTTGATTCAGTAAAACTTAGCAGACCTGAGAATCTAACCCATATTTTCTGAGTGAACAAGACAGCAATTGTCAATAAGACTAAACTGCAAGAAGATGAAGCACACAAATCGTCATGTATGCAAGTGATTATAATCAAACCTGAATGTCAGTATCAGCAAAGATTCTCAAATTTAGAGCAACAAGCAAATTATGGGCAGAAGCTCAACAGTTGCACTGACTCTTCACCCGGGTTTCCCAAAGCATTGAGGAAAGGGGAGAAGTACCAAAACTCGAATACAGGGTTGGGACAGAAAATAGTTACCCAGAAGAACAATGTAAATCTGAGTTACCTCATCATACTGATACAGGGTTGGGACAGAAAATAGTTACCCAAAAAAACAATGTAAACTTGAGTTACCTCATCAATGTAAGGCTTAGACCAGCGTTCCCACATATCAGGTGGCAATTGCCCACCCCATGAATCAAAAATTTGTATGCAATGAGCTCCAGCATCCACTTGGAAAATGATGTATTCAGCTATCGCCTTTGCCAAATGAGACAGAAGAGCCCTTAATAAATGTGGTGCTGTATGGCACATGCTCTTTATTGTTGTGTACGTGCGTGTTGTTCCCCCCTCTACTATATATGTAGCAATCGTCCAGGGAGCTCCCACGAAACCCAAAACTGCTGCACGTTCCCCGACCTGATATGGAAAGAATTAAAAATGCTTGTTCAAATATAACAGTGGAACTCTACACTGTGCCAAAGAAAACTAGTGTGAAACTACTAGCATAAACCATCTCTTTAAAGCAGGTGGTAAGAACTATGGAAGTACCTCTTTCCGCAATATCCTAAGAGATTCTCCAACAAAATATAGTTTCTCCAAGTCAATTGGGTGCAAAGTTTTCAAGTCCTCCTCAGAACGAATGGGAGACTGAATTACCGGACCACGCACCTCTTCTATGTCAAACGGCACACCAAATGCAGGTAGTGGAGTAAGTATATCGGAGAAAATAATAACTCCATCAGGTTGGAAAGCTTCCCAAGGCTGCAAAGAAATTTCCACAATGAGATCGGTTGTCTCTGACCTCTCCCGGAAGGATGGATGTTTCACTGCAAGCTTTCTATAAACAGCCATATACCTTCCTGCTTGACGCATCATCCAGGCAGGAGGTCGATTAACTCGATCACCTCTTGCAGCCTTGACCAAAAGTGGATCTGAACTCCACAAAACGTATATGGGTAAATGATTGAGAAACCTTCAATTCGAAAAATCAAATGTGATCTCCAAAATTGAAAATCATGCAGTTGGTAACAACTTAAATGCTAGATGAGGAAAGGTTCAATTGATGACAGCTCCAAGTCAACCAAATTTGGGATGAGGCTAATAATATCAATTATATTAATTTGAACCCATCCCCAATTTTCTTTTCTTGTTTTCAGATGTCCAAATTGCACTTGATTCCATCCAAGCTACCACTGATTTGCAAGTGCGGGAGAGTCTCATTTGTTGATTTTCTGAAACTCATTTTACATCAATCAAATAAATCATGCAAACAAGAATATCATCCTTAGATGGACTCTCTATTCATTGCCGATCAGGTTTGCACTGGATGTGTATTATATCAGTTTGAGAGTGATGATAAATTGAAATTCATCAACACAAATGTTTTTCCAGTTCAGCCTCTCAATTTATCAGCCTTTGGTTACATAATTTTGAGATAATTGAGGTTTTGTCTTGTTTTGGCTAACAATAAAAAATCAACTAGAGAATTCTCTACCATGATAGCTTAAAATGATGTTGTCTCAGACGCGGACACAGCAGTTATGAAAGACCGTGAGAAGAAGTAAAAATGACTCACAAGGAAAAGAAATGTTAAGAGAAATAAGTAAAGAAACTAGCTTAAAGAATGGACAAAGTGATATTGACACAAAGTTCCCAGTAAGGTCAAAATAGTAAAGCATTTCTACTTTACTCCATCCAACCACCTCTACATAAAAATCTCGTGAACTCTTTCCTACTCTCTGAATCTTACAAATCTTGACATGTATATAGTCAACTCAACAAAGCCTGATTCTGTAAGTATCTAGATCTTGGGTAGGGGTATGTACTGATCATTTTCTTATGATTATATCAGGAGCCATTGCTGTAATTATATGGGGGAAAACTTTTTATTCTATTTTCAAATAGAATTTCGTCAAAGCAATTAAAATAGAAGTTACCACTACTCTTTACCGCCAGTTACTTCCCCTCATAAATGTTTCAAAACATCTTAAGAAAAATGAAAAAGTAAGCACCTAAAATTTTTCAATATGCCCTCATTATTCCAAGTTCCACAAGAAGCCCAAAGTCAAAATTAACACGGGGATTAAAGGCCCTTTTTCAAGGGTTTAAATATAAAGGCCTTGTTTTGTACTTTTTGTCAAAGAGGACTGTTTGTTACTTAATGAAGCGCAAAATGTGAATTATACCCTCATTAGCCTAATCGACCAACTCAACCCTCTACATAACAGGTTTGAGTTGACATGATGTGTATTGTGCTTCTCTCCCTCTTGTTATTCTTCTCCATCTACATGTACACATAAAAACTCATAAATCAGACTCCAAGCATATATTTATTGTTTTCACTCTTCTACTAACACAGGGTGTGAGCAAAAGGCAAAAATAAAAGACGAAAGTACAAGAAACAAGAGTGACCATGTTCTTCAATTCCAGTTTCCCTTGCAAAGAATGAAAATTTTCGCAATACAAACAAATAAAGGCCAGAAAGAAGCATTAAATTGAAGATGTACAGAAATGAAGATTCTCTACCTCTAAAGCATTCTAAATGTGCATCAATGGTCCAACTTATGTACATTATAATTGTCCATACGTTCTGTAGTTTCAAACAGCATCCATCTCAGCAATGTGAAACTATTAAACGAATATAAAATCTATATCTCCAACCCTACACCTCAAAACATAAACGTTTATTTACTATAAAGCAAAAAGATACCTGAAGGAGAAGCACATGCGCGAGGGAAATTAAATTTCTGGGATTTGGAAGACAACAGATCCCCATTAAAATTTTTGCTTGGAAGAAAATTCAGGCTTAGAAACAAGCTCGAGGATTTCCATCCCAGACCCAAACTGCAATAACTGCAGCACACACTGCTGAACACCAAATGCACGTCAATTGCAAGAATTATACACACAACTCATTCAACAAGCAATTCACAACAGACACACAGAGAAAGAAAACTAACCTGGTTAATGTGGAGAAGCCCATTTTAGATAGGGGACGAGATTTTGTGATTCCTTTTGTATATGTTTCTTCACCCTTTTCTTCTTATCTCTGTTTTTGGCAAACCCAAATTGGCCGCTTGCCGACCGTACTATCCCTCGATCAATTATTTACACTTAAATGCCCTGTATAATTTGTCATGGTAGTTGGGCCCTTCCTCTTTTATCGATTTGGAAAATAAGTTGAGCTAATCTGTGTTTTTACACTAAAAACCCCTGGATAATCTTTGTTTTTACACTAAAAACCCCTCGATAATATGTGTTTTTACTTTTTACAATCTCTTCTTGAGCTAATTTCATCAGCTACCCGATTAATTTCAAAATACTATTTTTACTTTTTCATATTTTTTATTTTAAAAATAATATACTTATATTGCATTGGGCTAGTAAAATTACAAACATAAATCCTTATTATCCCCTCACAAATTACATGCAGACTATCTCAAATCCTTTTTTTCTCAAAGAATAATTCATTCTATTTATCTCTAATTACAATTTTCCCACAAGTTGGTTGGATACATTCTCATTTTCAGTGTAAACCCTAATCTCTGAATCCCAAAACCCCAATATTCGTGATTTTTTTGGAGTGGAGCAAATTTTGGCAGAAATGGAAACACTAACTCATCAAACAACTCGTTAAGCTTCGAAGAAAGAGTCACCGATGGAAAATAATAGTTTTGTAGTGATATTGGAACCCAAAATCGTTACTCCAAGTCATCGACACAATCAGTCAGCAACCAAGGATATTTTGCTGGTGAAAAAGGAGATCGAAGATTCTGATATCTCTTGTCGTTTTTTGATGCTTTTGCAAGACTGAAAATGCCTCCAAGAGCCAAAGAAATGTAAAAGGGTGATAGAAACAGCTAACCTAACATCCACTTCAAAGAAGAAGAAGAAAAAAATGTTCTATTTGAAATTGCAGGTGAGTGAATTTAGGGTTTCCAATTTGTATTCATTTTATTGGCATTTTTATTAATTGTTAATTTGAAATCCTAGTTATATTATCACGAATTTGTTGGATTTGTTACTTTATATATTCTGAAAAGTAAAATGCATCATGTATGCATTCGTTGATTATATGTAATATATGTTTGTTACTTTTTGCCTATTCACTTCTTTTGATAGTAGACCATTGTAATAAGCATCGTAACACATGAATATATTAGATTAGAGACCGTGTTAGGCGTGATCTTTTGTTAACAATCTCTTATATAACACATTGGTGATACATATGATCTTTTGTTGCATGACACTTGTAACGAGCAGTGCAACATATGAATTTTTTAGGTTAGATTACTAACAGTGTTATCATCGAGTATATGCCATATTGTGTTATACAACATCAAACAACTTGTTGTGATGTACTTCATCTTGAACATGTGTTGGTAACATATTTAGATAACACTTGTATCATACCATAATTTTGTTCATTAGATTACAAATGGTATTAGCTATACATTACATAATCATATGTTTGATATCATGCTTGCTATAAACATGATCAAATATAAGCGTCAAGTATAATATTTTGTTTATCATATTGTAATATATATGATCTTGTTAACTTATATAATATCTTATTATAGTGGCTATCACAATATGTTTGAATTGTCAATCTGTTATCCTTTTTTATTTCTTTTGTAGATGATATAATCTTATGTCATTTTGTTGTACAATTCCATAATATTTATTTTTAATGGTGATATTATTTCATTTTACAGGAGTTGAATTATTGTGTAGACCCAAAAATAAATTTGGTGGTGGGATTTTGGTATCTATCAATTATGATATTATTTTGATGCTGAAATTAAGGATGACTAGCTCACAAAAAGTATTGTTCATGCATACTTGATTTGGCCATTTTCTTTAATAGAACCATTTACAACACCACCAGTTGATACACAAATTGTTATTAATGGAAGTGGAACAACTAAACCATAACATAATATGGTACAAAATAACTTGGGAGTTAATCAGATTCTCTATTGAGGAGTTTTGTTTGGTAACCAGATTGAGTAGCACCAAAACTGACAAAATTTCTAAATTCCAAAAGGGCCATTGCGCAATGAGGCACAACTACTTCAATCAAACTTAGACATATGGACGTACTGGACACAACTACTTTAGCCAAAATTAGCCATGTGAACTTCAATTTCCTACAAGTGATATCAGAGCTAAACTCCAAACTTTGTCATGTGGACGTACAAGGTAAATCCATAGTTGTAATCGAACAAAGGTTGGGGCCCTAAGTTGGATCTCGATGAACAGAAAAATTCATAGCTGGCTCTTAAGGCGGTAGTCCTAATGTAGTAGAAGAGTTGGACCTTGATAGAGCATGTAATCATTCCAGATTTATAGAAGAGAGATGGATAGACTATCGCTTGAAGGAGTGTGAGAAGATATGGTACTCCGTTCAAAAGATGGATTGTTAGGAATGTGCAAACAAAATCGAACATCGGTTAAACATATGATAAATAATGGACTGGCAAGGGATTAGATTACTCCACCTAACGAGTTAACTTTTTGGGATGGAACATCAATTCTCTACAAATTGATCGAATAGCAATCTAACAACAGTGATATTTTGAAACATAAACAGTTTGACAAATTAAAGGGATGCCAAGAAGAAAATATAAGAATACACAGTGTATGTTATGTAAAAATTTTTTTAGATTATAAGCAATTGATCCTACAGAACGTGTGGATAAAAAATAGATAAAAGTTGTGAGTCATTTAAAATGTATAGATAAAAATGATGTTGAACTAGCTTATAAGTATTTATAAGCACCGACAAACACACCATACACACTCTATAACTTCAATTTGAGATGTTTAAATTTTCATCGGTGGAAATAGAAAAAAAAATAGGAGAAGGATCGAAAACAGGAAACGATAGGGAAAATATTAAAGTGTTTGAAGACAAAATAATTTTTATGTTGGAATTTGTTGAATTGGCCAAGCATTCAATTGAACAAGTATAATATAGTAAGTAGAATACTCTCACCTATCCATTAACACCAAGCAGACTATGCCACGAGAATTAGTCATGTGTTAAGAGAAAATAGTACAAGAAGCCATGGACATACATTTTGACAAAGGGGATCAACATTGTAGATCCTATATAATGTGTAGATGAAAATAATGTTTCAACAGTTTATAATCACTTCCAAACATGCTCAATAACTAATTAAAGGTTGGGGGAGCTGTTATGAAACTACAGTCAAGGTTGGGACCTCCAATGCAACTGAATTAAAAAATGCACCTATCTCCAACTATAGATCGTCATCGTCAACTCGTGGTCTCTACACAAGATCAACTCTGTCTTTTCTCATTATCCTCATCGTCACTGGGTAATAAGCTTAACTTATTGGAGTCTTCATCTTCAGTTACTTCGTAGTCCATATTAGTGTCATTATTCCAGGTGCAGCGTATCTAAAAAATTTGCATTGTTGTTTAGGTTGTTAGCTTCTTGCTTGTAATTTGAATCTAATAAATTGTCTTCACCACCGCCTTGTTGACCATTCATCTCTTCATCATCTCGTTGACTATTCATCTCTTCATCACCACGGTTATCATTGATCTCTTCATCATCACTACCATGACTACCACATTTACCATCACCACAACAATGCCTACCACTACCAGGATCCGAACCCTAATCGGTGCACAAACAATTTTTCAAATGATCACCAAAAAATTTGCCAGCAACATTTGTCAGTATATCCTATCAATGCTTCATAACTTATTCATACTCACTCTCATCTTGGAATGCAAGTGAAGGCAGAGAACTAGAGAGTGACTGAGTTTTTGGAGCACAAACATTTTCTTCAGTATTTTCTGTATTGTCCATTGAAAAATTAGGTTGCTAGAGTTATTCAACACCTTCACTCCTACCAACATCATCTTCAACACCAACATCAAACTCAATTTTTGATTGAGTTTCTTCAACAATGGGATCAATTTCTCGTAATATTACATATTTCTTACTATCAATTCTAACTACATAGTGCCAACGGATGCAAGTGATTCCATGTTAGAGTAAGAATTACTGGTGGTGGTGGAACAATGTATATTTCAATATCTTTACTTTTAACAATTTCGTCCAACTCATATTTAGAAAAAAAATCCATATCAATTTCATCGATGTAATGTACTTTGCCATTAAGGTACAACGCCTTGTTAATTCATCCTCTAGAAATATCCACCACCTTAGAACGTCTTTATCATAAAATAAGAAGAATTTTCTCATGCATTCATCAACAATAAAATAAATGATTTAGTAATCAAATAACTAAAAATAGGATTACGAACATATTGAGTAATCAAATAATTAACATATGATTACGAACAGTGCAATAATGTTGCAATATTACAAAAATAAAACCAAAAACATCAAGAGCTTTACCATATTGTGGATATATTCATCACCACAAGTACAATACTTCATTCTTGTCACGATTTTGAGGGGGAAAAAAAGAAATAAGTAAACACACGTACGAATATGACCTACTAGCTTGTTTGTTGATTTTTTTTATAGATTATAAGTAATAAATTCTATAAAATGTGAGAATAAAAATTATATTTGACAGTTCATAAGTACGTACAAACATACAATTAATTTTATCACCCTGAACTACAGATGAGATGGAATACGTACATGACGACGACCACCATCTAAAATAAAACTAATTGTTTGTTTGGTGAAGCTTTTTGTAAATTATAAATGGTGGGTGATAAAAAATGGATAAAAATTGTGAATTATACGAATTATAAAATATGTGGATAAAAATGATATTTGACCAACTTATAAATACTTATAAGTACTGACACACTAAGATTAACCCCTAAAAGTCAATGTTGAAGGTGATACTTTAGGTAGGGTATTTTAACTGCTGTTTTGAATGGAAACTGTCCATAGGGACGAAGTTTACTAATTTCTCAAATATTGGAGACAAAAATCTAACAAAAAAAGGTTGAGATATGTCTGTTACTTTGCCAAAAGGTTGGACGAATAATGTTATTTTTTTTTTTTTCGTAGTAATGATATTTATCAGTAGTGATAATCGCCACCAGTCTAGGTGATAGTGAGCCCTAATTTATCGTCTGAGTGTAGTCGTGATGCATTTTAGTGGATAATAAATTAGAGGGTCGGTTAATTTTTGTTGTCGCAACTAATTATGATTAGAGTAATGCTATTCATAATCGCTCATTATTTACGTAGCATTAATCAACTGGAGTTATATTTATTCCAATTGAGTCATGTTATTCATACTCATCAAATATGAATAATGACTTCGATGGTGAATGTGGATCAATAGCATTAGTGCATTACTCTTGTACGAATAAAATTAATTTTTTGAGTTTATTTGTTAAACTTGGAAATAACTTTTCAACATTGACACAAACGCACATTGGGAACTGGGATCTGAAGGCATAAAGGCGGGACTTTTCTTCTGGAATTGAAATTAGAATTTGAATATGAAAGGTCGATTATCATCATATAGAATGATCTTGTTAAAAGATGAAACACAAAGAAACAAAAATGGATGACAGAAAAGATTTACCAGAAAGATTCTTCAAGGTTATTTTGCCCTCAAACACTTGCACTTCCCTATACAAACTGGTAACTTGCCTTCTTTTCTTTGTATTGCTGTGGAGTACGTCCCTTATAACCAAGAAAATGATGATTTTTTTTACAAATTAACTTTTATTTTTTCTTTCAGCTTGCTTTTATTTCTTACATTACGTTCAGGCTCGTATATATTGAAGTTAAAATTGTTTAACAGTGCTTGAGTATTGCACGTTGATGTGTTTGGTGTGTTAGATTAATGCCATTTTTTGTAAGTATGAAAATATCTTAAGATGACTGGGATTCTTGTATTGGCCTATTGGGTGATACCCCAAATTCATTTTTTTAGCATAATTTTGCATTTCTGCTGAAAGAATTGAAATATAGTTATATAAATGAGATAAAGGTTAGGGTTTAGTTGGTACTTGGAGGAAATTTCTGCTTTTTTTCTTGCTTGAGTTGAGCAAGAATCTTGAATTCTGTTGATGATTGTGAGGGAATGTGTTGAAGTAGAAACAACCTTGGAATGGGCTTTTGCCATAAAATATTGGCTCATTTAACAAATGTGCTTGAATTTAGAAGCAATGAATTCTAATTGCTCTGGTTTTTCCTTGTGTACATTTCATGCCGGGTGATGATAGGTTATCTTAATTAAGAACATCAGCTGTTTCTAATCACACAACAGCAGGATAGTCACACAATATCTTAATTAGTTACCGTGTTGATTTTCTTTAAGGAGACCATTCTCTTAGTCAGTCCACTAAGAAAATAAATCCAAATTGTGATATTTTGATTTTACAGTAATTATGTAATAGACTAATAGCCCGTCAACTTGTACAAGCATCAAATAGTGAGTAAATTCGTAATTTCTGTACAAAAGTTCCTGGTGTCGTTACTTCATATGTTACTGGATGTCACGAGATGTTTCATGTTTTCATTGTTTTACTTTGAATAAGTCTCCCTTGGATTTTTGGACTTGTAATGTGTTTGTCAATAGTTTACAGATTACAGTACTCCTAGCTGCATGAGTTCTGCAGGATTGGTTATGGGAAAGAGGTTTTTGAGAATTGAGAGTTTTGCTAGGGAGATCTTACCCATTTCTATTAGAATAATCAGCCAACTTGATGAGGAAATTGTCATTAGGTAACGATACATGATATATTTGTTTAGTTGTGTTCTTGGCTCGTAGATGATCAATGTAAAATACAATATCTTGAATACAAGTACCATGCAATGCAATTTTTTTTTTTTTTTATAACTTCACTTATAACTAAAATAGAGTTGTCAAGCATATTTATGTATTTGTGCAGATGATCCCCAGAAAATTTGTTGGAAAATATGGTCCTGAACTCTCCAATGTTGTTAGACTTACTGATTCTATTGGTGGCGTTTGGTGTGTGAGATTGGAAAAGGTTGAGAAGACACTTTGGTTACATGATGGCTGGGAAAAGTTTGTTCAGGACCACTCCGTCAGTTATGGGTACTTTTTAGTCTTCAAATACAGAGGGAATTCAAATTTCAATGTGCGTATATTTGACTTGACAGCCAGTGAGGTTCACTATCCGCTTAATAGTAGTAGTAAATTTGAAGGAACCAATACACCGAATTCTATCTCTGAAACAGAAGAATATAGCAATGACCTTGGTCATCCAGTGGTGTCCGCTGAAATGAAAGACCATAGTGATGACGACTCTGTTAAAATTCTAGCTTCATTCCCTGGTAAACCAATGGCTTGCCCTTCGAGATATGGTGCTCCAAATGAATGCATGGGTAAGGCTACTAGTGGTAGAAGACATGATCATCAAACCGTAAATGATTTGTCTTTTTCTTCAACTGAATTTGCCCGTGGAGTCAAACGAGGTAAGATAGATTCTGCCAAGACGCGTTATCTAACACGAAGCAAAGTCAAAATGGAAGTGGGATGGGCAGTTAAAACAAAGAAATTGAATATATCATGTCATGGCAAGTCAAATACATCTCAATCTGCCAAGACACGTTATCTAACACGAAGCAAAGTCAAAATGGAAGGGGGATGGGCAGTTAAAACAGAGAATTTGAATATATCATGTCATGGCAAGTCAAATACATCTCAATCTGCCGAGACACGTTATCTAACACGAAGCAAAGTCAAAATGGAAGGGGGATGGGCAGTTAAAACAGAGAATTTGAATATATCATGTCATGGCAAGTCAAATACATCTCAATCTGCTAAACCAGTCTTGGATAAATCACTTCACCTCAGTGAGGGCAAACCTAAGAATCCCATAATCAAGAATGTTAAAGTGGAAGTTCCAGGTACTGAAGCCAAACGGATATCTAGTTCAAGTAAGTTCATCACAGTAAATTTAGTTTAATATTTGTTTGATCATTGAGATTGCTTCTAGAAATGATTTCCTCATGTGAATTTTTGGAGTATAGATGCAAACCAATCATCCTTTGGCATTCAAAGTCGTGTGGGAAATAAGGCCGTACACACTACAAGAAAATTTATGCCCAAGAATCCTTCATTTACTTTCGTATTGAAACCATACAATCTGTCATGGAAGATGTTGGTAAGCTCTTGAGTTTTATGTTACTGATGATTAATTTTAATCGTAATGAAATAGTGCCAGCCGCCATGTGATTTATGTTACTTTCTTGACTTTCTCCAAATTTGAGTTCACTATATGTGTAGCCTTCCTTTCACCTGATATTGTGCAATTTTTCTGGTTTCTGAAGTACATGCCATTCACATTTCTTACGGAGTATCTGCCAAGTTGTCCAAGGTGCCTTGAACTTCATGATTGTGATGGTAAGAAGTGGCCGGTCGGTGTCATTCTAAGAGGAGGTAAGATGAGCTGTTTGAACAAAGGGTTTGGGACATTTATAAAGGAAAAAAACCTCAAGGTTGGTGATACTTGTGTCTTTGAGCTGATCGACGTCAATAAACCTGTGCTAAAGGTTTCAACATTTTGCAATACAAGCATAGTCCTGAAGTGACTTCAACTGATTTGAATCAATAGAATGGTAGACAAATCAGGTATCACGACTAGTATGTTTATTTTTGTTTTCACAAGGCACGGATTTCCAACTTTTTGCATAGGTAAATTTCCTGCTGTGCAGCTTCATCAGATGGATAAATCACGTTATACGTGAAATGAATCCAACTAAGGCCGTGGCTACTGAATTTTCATGCTGTATTTGGGAGACTCTTCCGAGTTGGGATCTACACAAACTTTCCACGTACATCATTATATATTATTGTAATAACATTGAAGTCTGAATGATTTTTGACGAGGAGGAAATTAGTTTTACTTTGGTTCGCAATGGATCCACCTAATCCCTTCTATGCATGTACTCGTTTGATAATATTAAAGAAGGGGAAAAGAAAAAAGCTAAAATTTTGTTCTATGGAGAGAGCTAAAAATAACTTTTTAACTTTTAAGCTAAGCCAGACTTGCTATTAAAATTAGTCTTGGACAATAATCTGTGGCCTTATGATTTTCGTTCTATTGAAAAATTTAATTCTTCGTGAGAAAATGTTTTAATTTCATATCGTGTTTTGAAAAATATCTAGTATATCTAAAATAATTTTTTATTAGTAAAAGTTAAAAATAAATATATTATTTATTTTAATAATAAAGTAAGAGTCATACTGCAAAAAAAAAAAAAAAAAAAAAAAAAAAAAAAAAAAAAAACAATTCTCCTAAAAGACGAGAAAATAGCGAACTTAGATGAGCTTAGGCGGGATGAGTGAATGCGTGGAAAAAGATAGTTAACTCTATTTTGATAGTCTAATGTGGGCCTAAGCGTTAGAAAGTGTAACTAATACAGGTCTAAGTGGTGAAAGGGCGTGAGCCATTTTATTTTTTTTAAAATATTTCAATTTTTTAGTTTAATAAGTTAATTAATAAAAAAATAATTAATAACGGTCTTTAAGCAATTAAATGATTATTAATGGAATAACTAAAGTAATATTAAAAATAACAAACTACTCGTAGATTTGAAGTTTGAATTTGCCTCCTCATGCCTTAGAAAAAAATAACTTTTTAATAAATAATAAAATAGTTTAAAATAACTTTTAAAAGTAACTTTTATAGATTTGTTAGAAATTAATAAAAGTATTTCATATTCTTTTGTAAACTTTTGTTAAAGATTTTGAAACACTTTTATTTTTTAAAAAATGTTAAGTTAAATGCATATATAATATAATATTATTTTGAACAATTTCTCGCATATTTAAATCTTTCATTATGTAATTGAAAAATCAAAGTAATAATTAAAAAATATTTTTTCAAAAAACAAAATCAATGAAAAACATTTTCTTAACATAATAAATCCATTTGTATATAAATAACATAACGTGCAAAATACAAATATGTCAACTCATACTCTCTCCTTTAGACAATGGATATGGCATTTTTCCTTTTATAATGTTAAGAAAAAATTATTTTATTAATTTAGTATATAATTTCTTATTATTATCAATGTTCAGAAAATCGAATCGGCTATCAACCCGAAAAAGGGAACAGGCCAATGATCAAAAGGTCGAACCGGTTTCAATTAAAAAATTAAAAATTAATCTAAAAATACCACAAAATTTCTAAAAATAAGTCATTTATAAATAAACCAAAAATAAGTTATTTATAAATAAATTAATCTAAAAATACCACAAAATTACTCACAAAACTTGGCTTTAAATAGATTTTTCATCAGTTTCATTTAAAAAATTAAAAATTAATAAAAAAAATCTTGGTTTCCATTAAAATCGGACCGGTTCAACAGCTAAAAACTCCAGTTTCTAGTCCGATTTTCTGAAGTCCAGTTACATTAGTAAACTGGACGAGTTCCTGATTTTTTTGGTTGAACCGACCGATCCAATTCGATTTTTTAAATACTGATTATTATAAAACATTTTCCTTTGTTTGGAGGTTACAAGCGGCTTTGAATCTTATCACGTTCAAGAAATGTTGACTTGTAATAAAAAGAAATTTTCAATTATATTTGATTTGGACCAATGAGTGAATGACACAAAGGAAGTGGTAGAATTATGTGAGGTGGCGAAAAAATACAAAAGTTTCTCTCAACTTGTCCAAGAGCAAAGTAATAAAATGCATGAGGCGATGGAAATATGATAAAACTCTAGGAGTGAAAGATAAGAAATGTTTTTATTTTTTATTTTGGTATGTTGAAGTTTTAACAAATCTCATGAGTATACTATAGATTTATTATATTTTCCACCTAAAAGTCTCCAGAAGTTTGGTTAGTAGAGAATTTCCTAAAAATTATTTTCAATTTATATATTGCATGACTTACGGACACTATTCTAAAAAGCCTGCTTAAGTTTCGCATATGCTCTGTCTAGGCGTGAAGGCCGCTGCCTAGGCTTGAAGCGTGGCCTTCACGCCTAGCCACGACTCACGATTTGTCCTCACCTTGCCCTTGTCTCATTCTCGGCCTAGGCTCGAAAATTTTGATGCTCGACCTCCACGCCTAGTTACGTTTTACACTTTTTTGAATATTGATTACAGAGATTTCTAAAAAAAATTAATTGAATACTTTGTGACTTCTAATTTTTTTTTTTTTGAAGTCTATAAAATCTCTATTGTATACACCAACACTTTTAGAGAGTTTAAAAAACTATCTGTTGATGGTCCCCAGATAGTCTTTTTTTTGACGATTTTGACATTAGTTTAAATAAATTAAAATAGTAAAAAATAAAAAATATAATTAAAAAATTGCAGTTTGGGGTCCCTAACTTTTTGAAGAATGTAAATAAATCATAAATGAAACCTATTATTTTTTATTTACAGATATTCACTTAAAATAATAAAAAATGTGCCATCAAGTCCCAAAATTTCTAATCTGACACTTATGTCCCTCAGTATATGTGCTTCAAAATGACCTCTAGAGTTTGAATAGATTTCGTTCAAAGATTCGTCAGTTCACAAATAGTTAAAATCGCGACATCTTTATATTATATTATTTAAAATTAGTAAAAAAATGAAAGAAATAAAGAAAATATCATCTTCTTATCCCAACCCACCCAACTCCACCCCACCTATGATCAAATCGGGGGTTTTCTCCACCCGATTTCGGATCCAAACTCGCCAAAGTTTGGAAGGAGTGTGTAGGATTGGGGAATAAGATAATGTTTTCTTTAATTTTGTTGGTTTTTTTATTATTTAAATAATATAATGTAAGGAGAATATTTTGCTCTTTTAAAAAAATTGTAAAAAAAATTAGGGACCTTAATTACAATTTTTTATTATATTTTTTTTTCTTTTATTTTAATTTGGGTAAATTACACTCACATCCACATTCAATTTTATCCACATATATCATCTACAACTTTTCATTAATTCGTACAGATTGTCTCGTTTGACTATTTTACTTATAACTTAAATAAATTAAAATACATGTATAAAAAAAGAAAACATAATGAGCAAATTGTCGGGGATGGATAGGGTGTCTTTAACCTTTTCAAAAATACAAATAAATCTTAAACCTTTTATTTTATTTTTTACAAATTTTTATTTAAAGGAAAAATTGTTTATAAGTCATCTAAAGGTGACTTATTTCAAATTAGGTCAAAATATTTTTTAAAATTGTGATTAAGTCATTCTCTTTAACAATATTTCATTTCAAATGATTTCAAATTTATGTTGCTTTATGTTGAAAAAGAGAAGATTTTCAAGTTAGAATTTAACTCATTTCAATGTTAGAATCCAACCCATTTTTATCTATGTAAGAAATCTCATTTCAAAGTAGAAATTCATCTGTCTTATCTTATTCTTTTAATTTATAGTAGAAATTGTAAATTTTATAGTATAAATCATGAAAATATATATACATTTGAGTATGAATTGTGATTTTTATTTTAAATTTCTGAGAGTTCATTTTAAGTGGGTTAATTGAAAAAATGAGTTAAAAATGTGTAAATTCGTCTTAACAGATTCATAGTCTCTTAAGATTTGGTCTGTTAATTTTGGCGTTAGGATACCACAGCTAACAGACCTGTGTCTGTTAATGATATGTTAAAATTAGAGGTGGCAAAAATGGTCTGGGCCGGCTTATATAACTTGGTCTTTTGGGTTGGACTGGCCTTGGCCCAAATAAAACTGGGTAAATATGGCCCGGCCCAACTAGCTCGCATGGGCCAGCCCGATTTTGAATTTTTTTTATTTTTTTGTTTTTGTTCCTTAACACTAATCACTTGTTTTGTGAATAGACTCAATACATAATCCAAATAATATCAATCTAAAATGATCCAAGTCTAAGTCACCAATAAACATTAGTCCAAAAATCTCAAGATCCAACATAAAATTGTTTAGATTTAATTAAAATTTAGTTTAATTTAAGTTTCAAGCCAAAATATATTTAGTGTGACAAGTAAATTATTTATTTTAAATTTACTTATAAGTAAATTTTTTAATTTAAGTCAAACATACTTATATTTCAAAGCAACAAGACTAGCATGCTTTTAATATTTATAATTTTTTTTTAAAAAGTGTATAAATATTTTACAATTAACAAAAAAAAATATTATTTTAAAAGAAAATTGACGTTTATCTATTGACTAATATATGAGACCCCCAATTTTATAAATTAATCTTTTTAAAAATCTCAAAATATATAGTCTAAATTTATCTAAAATTGTATTTGATGTAATGTATTAGATTGTATAAAATATTTAATTGAAAAAAATTAAAATCAAGTTGGACCAATAAATTAGACTGAAATAGCATATTTCTGGGCCAAGTCTAATTTCATGTGTAGTCTTGCTTTGACGGATTCTACTGAACCAACCCAGTACATTTGCTTAAAATACCTTATTAGAACATTTAAGTGTTTTTTACTTAAAAAAAACTTTAAATTAAATGATATAAGTTAAGCATTTTATCGATTCGCTTGTTTGACACGAGCTTTTCGCCAACTCGGCCGTAATTTATCCTGGAAAAAAACTACACAACTCAACAACTCGGAATACTGAAAGTCTTCACTCTTCACAAGAAGCCTACTGGAATTGAAATTTTATATGAAAAGGATTTTCTTGTTGAAAAAACTGAAAACAATGGAAGAAAGAGTCGATTTGCAAACAAAATTTTTCAAAATTATTTTGCCCTCAACCGATAGCCAACGCAAACTGGTAACTTGCTTTCTTTTCTTTGTACTGCTTTCGATGATGTATTTACTTCGTACCCAAGAAAATAATGATTTTCTTTGCAAATAAGTACTTTTTTTTTATGTTTTGCTTTCTTGAATTGGGTATTGCATGTTGATTATCTCGGGGTGTTATATTATTGTCCTTTTTTGTCAAGTACGGAAATATAAGATTATTGTACTGACAGCCCGAGTTCATAATTTTTTTTTATTTTTTTAAGCATAAAACTGTATTTCTGCTAAAAATTTGAAATAAGGTGTATAAGCAACAAGGGTTACCTTTCAGTTGGTACTGGAAGGAAATTTTGGCTTGTTGTCTGGCATAAGTAGAGCAATTTTCTTGAAATTCTGTTGAGGTACGAAAAACCTTGGTATGTGCTACTTTGTGCTGTGGAAAATTGACATTTTTGAGTTCTAACTGATGTTCTTGAATTCAGAAGCAATGGCTTTTGTTTAGTTGGTTTCTGTGTACGTGTCATGCTAAGTGATAATTCATAATAGGATATCTTTGATTGGGAACATCTATCATTTCTAATTATGTAATGGCAGGATATCATATAAACAATTCATTAGGTACAATGTCAAATTTCGTTATTCATTGAGGTTCAAGATCATTCTCTTAAGTCAGTTTAATAAGCAGATAAATATTTCGAAGGTCTTGCTATTTACAAAATTTATGTACTATGCCCTCAAATTACACCCTTGCATTGGCCGCAGGGAGATTCTTTATATTTGGAAAACTAAATCTTCGCAGGCATGAAGTAGTGAGGAAATTCTCAATTTGTTTGCACAGTTCTACAATGTCATAACCTCATATGTTATAATTGTCAACTCTGCTTTCTTGCCATAACATTTGAACAATTTTTCTATTTTAGCCAAAATATTTTCTTGATGCACGAGTTATAACGAAGGAAAATCTATTCATCCTGATTTGTTGTCGAACCTTGTTGATATAGTCAGCCCATTCACGATCCTCAAAAAGTGTGGATTGAGTTAAGTCTATAGCTATAGAACAAGGTCAATCATAAAGTTCAATTCCCATAATATTAATTGTGTTCAGCATTCGAACGGCAATGCTGTCTGATTTAGTACCTCAATTTTAGTTTCTTTTCCCTTTGTGTAATTCACAAAATGATGGAGACTGTCCTTGGGAAGAGCATGAATTGTCACAGTAATTATTCGTTTGTGTGATTTTTATTTATTATGTCCTTTTCTTCATTATTTTATATAGAATATAAGATTCACTTCAATTTTCGGTCTGTTAGTGTGTTTATCAATAGTTTCTAGTAATTCTTGCGGCATGAGTTCGCAAGATTAATTATGGAAAAAAAGTTTTCAATAATGGAAATTATTTTCCTAGTTGAATAATCAGCCAACTTGATGAGGCAACCATCATTAGGTACTGGTACACAATTTAACCATTCAGTTGCGTCGTTGGCTTTTATCAGATCAACGTAAAAGTTTTCCGTCTTGACTACAAGTACCATAAACCACCCTTTTTTTGACTTCAATGACAACTAAAATAGGGATTTAAGTATATTATGTATTTGTGCAGAGGATCCCAAATAAATTTGTTGGAAAATACGGGCATGAACTCTCCAATGTTGTTAGACTTACTGATCCTATGGGAGGTGTTTGGTGTGTCGAATTGGAAAAGATGGAAAAGACAGTCTGGTTTCACGATGGCTGGGAAAAGTTTGTTGAGGATCATTTCATTGGTTATGGGTACTTATTAGTCTTCACATATGGAGGGAATTCAAATTTCAATGTGATAATATTTGACTTGACAACCAATGAGGTTGAGTATCCACTTAATAATAGTCGTAATTTTGAAAGAACCAAATACAGTACTCGGAATTCTATTTCTGAAAAGGAAGAGATTAGTGACGACGACTCTGTTAAAGTTCTAGATTCCTTCCCTGGCAAACCGGTGATTGTGATTAGCTCTTTGAAAAGTGGCACTCCAAGTGCATGTGGGGATCAGTCGACAAATATTAGAAGACACTATCCCCAAACCATGCACGATTTGTCTTTTACTTCAGCCGAATTTACTCGTGGAGTCAAAAGAGGTAACAGTGATGCAGCCGAGAGGTCAAAATCCCAGCGAAGTTATCTGACACGAAGCAAATGTAAAATAGAAGATGAGGGAATTAAAACTGGGAGCAAAAAACGTTCACCAAGTGATGGGGATTGGGTAACAAATGGTAGAAGACACAACCAACAAACCATTCATGATTTGTCTTTTCCTTCAGCCGAATTTACTCGTGGAGTCAAAAGAGGTAAGAGTGATGCAGCTGAGACGTCAAAATCCCAGCGATGCTATCTGACACGAAGCAAATGTAAAATAGAAGATGGGGGAATTAGAACTGGGAGCAAAAAACGTCCACCAAGTGCATGTGGGGATCCGGCAACAAATGATAGAAGACATGATCACCAAACCATGCATGATTTGTCTTTTCCTTCAACCGGATTTACTGGTGGAGTCAAAAGGGTTAAGAGTAATGCAGCTGAGAGGTCAAAAGCCCTGCGAGGCTATCTGACACGAAGCAAATGTAAAACAGAAGTTGTGGGAATTAGAACTGGGAGCAAAAAACGTTCACCAAGTGCATGTGGGGATCGGGCAACAAATGGTAGAAGACACAATCACCAAACCATTCATGATTTGTCTTTTCCTTCAGCCAAATTTACCCGTGGAGTCAAAAGAGGTAAGAGTGATGCAGCCGAGAGGTCAAAATCCCAGCGAGGCTATCTGACACGAAGCAAATGTAAAATAGAAGATGGGGGAATTAAAACTGGGAGCAAAAAAACCAGGAATCTGTTCACCAAGAATGCTCAAGAGGCAATTCCATCTACTGAAGGCAATCAGCATTTTAGTTCAAGTAAGTTCTTTACAGTAAATTTCGTTTTATATCTATTTTGGTTAGTGAAATTGCTTTTTGAAATTATTTCCTTATATGTACATTGGTGAAATATAGATGAAAAACAATTGTCCTCGGGTATTGGAAGTCACTCGGGAAAGAAGGCCATAGATTCTGCAAGAAAATATTTGCCTAAAAGTCCTTCATTCACAGTCATATTGAAACCAAGGAATCTAAATCCAAGGTTTTCGATGGTAAGCTCTTGAGCTGTATGTACAGGCTGATATATTTTTAGCAGTGTATTATGTTGTTTGTCTTGTCTTTCTCCGAAATTGAGTCAACTGTAATGTGTAGCATTCATTTGACCCTGACACGGTGCAATTTTTCTTGTTTTTGAAGTACGTGCCAGGCGCATTTTCTAAGTATCTGTCCAGTGCTCCAGGGCATATTGAACTTCTTGATTCTAATGGTAAGAAGTGGCCAGTTCGTGTCATTCAAACTAACAGAGGCAACGAGAAATATCTAGCCAGAGGATGGGCGACATTTGCAAGGCAAAAAAATCTCAAGGTTGGAGATGTATGTATCTTTGAGCAGATCCACATCAATAAACGCTTTCTGAAGGTTTCCACATTTTGCAACACGATTGATTTGAGTAGTAGACTTCAATTGATTTGAATGTTTGAATCGAGCAGTAGATGAATCATCAGGTAGCACAATTTTTTTTTTTCTCTTTTTTTTTGGGTGAGGCAAATTGGTACTTGACTCTTGCGGCGACCTCAAGTTGTTCATCAGAACTCTGTTGTATAATTCAGTATACATTTCCTCGGTTCAAATCTTCAAATCTATAAGGTTTTTTGTGAATTTCAATGGCCAACCTCATGTTAGCATATGGTCTGTTTCTAAGCTGTTGAAGCATTGGAATTGGAATTGGAATTAGAATAGAATTTGAAAGGGCGATTTAATCATATAGAATGATCTTGTTGAAAGTTGAAAAGCAAAGAAACGAAAATGGAAGACCTGCCGATTTACATGCTTTGTCTGTCATGAATTTTTTTTCATTTATTAAATTTTTTTTATGATTATTCTTGAAAAGTCACGAAAAGATTGTCTAAAGCCTCCAAATTTGTTTGAGCATTGTGGAGACCACTAAATTCTGCTTAATTTTATCGACGAGTTTTGCATAGTTAATTTCGAGCTCGACTTGACCACTATATATCAATGAATTTACATCTGTAATTGTGAAGCACGACTCGGCCTACATGCACTTATAATTTTGGCTTGACTGATGTCGAGTGTGAATCGATAAAGCTGTGACATGTCTTGGTCTCTATGTATCATTGACTATTGGATTCACCATTTTGAAATAAAGTATAACTTTTATAAATTAATAGCGTCGGATCAGACAAAATCAATATAACTTGATTTTGTTTTTCATATGGATTAAAAAAATTTATTTAATGCTATTGAATTTTTTTTTCTATTTTTGCAAAGAATTGTTTTAGTTTACCCTTATTTAAATATTATTAATTTTTTTAAAGAATAAAAATTTATTTGTGTTGATAACAAAATACATTGAATAAGGGTATATTACGAAATGAAAAAAGTCAAATGCATTCTTAACAAAATAGGTAGACTGTAATTTGAAACGAATAAATAAAGAAAATTGGCCTATATAAATGGGATGAAGGGAGTAATTAAAAGAGATTATTATTTAATCGATATATTAATAATTTATTAATTTGTAGAGTGCATTTATAATTTGGTGTTAATGCTTCTAGTAATTAACCAATTAATGAACATGAATCAACTAAAGAGACTAATGTCAAATTAATAAATATTGATGAACTAAGAAAACATTAATTAATATATGGTTCAAAGTATGTATTGAATTATTTTTTAAATATTATTTATTGATATGAGAGCGTTATAGTCAACTATATATATTTATATTTTTGACAAATTATTAATTTACAGTATAATTGATACCATATATTTAGACAGATGTTTTAAAAAAAGTATTATATTATCAATTTATTAAAATAATTAATTTTTCTCATTTGGTCGAGTTGGAAGCGGAAAATTTAATTATTTAGAAGAGATTTTTAATTTATGGAGTATTATTTTATAAAGTTTTGTTGGCTAATAAGTAATAATACAAGCATAGGCAATTTCAAATTTGATTCTGTAAAAATGTCAGTAGCACTTAATTAATGTGCGATCAATCGTAATTAATGTTTACTATATATCGTTCCTGTAATCCAATACATTAAAGGGAAAATTTTATTGTTTAACAAATTTAAACAATCATGTTTGGCTAATGAGCTGCTTTTAAGTTTAGCCAAACAGAGACTGTCTTCGATACGTAGCCAATTTGAATTGGAATTAAGGGGGGCGATTTTCATCAGATAGCATGCTCATGTTGAAAGACGAAGCGTAAAGAAACAGAAATGGAAGACAGACCCGATTTACCAACAAGATTCTTCAAGATTATTTTGCCCTCAACCACTTTTCAACACAAACTGGTAACTTTTATTTCTTTTCTTTTTATGATAGCCCAAATTCTTTTTTTTTTTGTAGCATATTTTGTTTTTCTGCTAAAAAATTGAAATAAGTTTTATGAAATCTGATATGGGCAGCTTCAGTTGGTACTTGGAGGGAATTTCGGGTTTTTCTTTGTCTAATTTGAGCAACTTTCTTGAATTGTGTTGATAATTATGAGGGTTTGAGTCTGAGGTTGGAATAACTTTTTGAAAGGGGTTACTTAAGTTGTGCTGTGTTTTTTATTTTCTCTGGACTTTCTCTGTATACAAGAACATCAGTGGTTAAGTTTCTTAAGTTGCACAGAAAGGAGACGCTACACAACACAACAAGACACTGGAAACACTAGTTCTTAAATAATGTAGTGGTTTCTAGTCACGCGTACATAAATTAATGTTTAGAGCATCTCCAATGCAACAATGAAGATTATTGTATATGTCGCAAATAAAAAGGAGACGGAGAGAATAACATCAATAGATTTGTGGATTAGAAAAATTGTGGTCTATGTGTACAAGGGATATTGATAGATAAATTTTAAAAAATTAAATAAAGAATTGACACATATTTCGATCGAGATAAATTATAAAAAATTAAGAATTAGCACATATTTCGATAGATATTATATAAATAGAGAATGTCTAGCACACCGTAAATGCTCCACTTTTTTTGTAAGTAATTTGAGGTGACGTGACACACTTTTTAGTGCAATCTACGGTTGCATTGGAGATACTCTTAGGTATAATGTCGATCGTTTTTCATTTTCTTTTTTAATTCTTGAGGTCCATAGGAGGTCATTCCTTAGTCATGATCCGTGGTGATGCAGCCACAAGTCAAGAGACATCAGTAATTGCACATGTTCTCCTGTTCTGTTGCCTTAATTTTAGTTTGTTGTGTATTCTTTTCTTGTTGCCTAGAGAATTGTGTAATCTTATATTTTGTTAACTTGTCTCTTGAAATTCTAGGCTTTTTGGCAAACATGTTTAAATATTGAAGACAGCCGTCACTGTAATTGGTGGATTATTAAATAAAATTATAGAACTTGGATATTTCCAATTCTTTAGGGTCCAATATCAGTATTGTTCAGAACCAACGATTTTGTTGATCAAATCAATTATTCAGTATTCGTGCGCGAATCACCGAATCAACGTGTTTTTAATATCGTTCTTGTGTTTGTCTCTTATTTCATGCTTGTGCTTACATTAGTTGGTATCAAAACTCATCTACATCCTCAGAGGCTGAGTCATGATTTTTTGGAGGTGGGATTGCTATGAAAAAAAAAAACTTCGGGCTGGTACGGATTTTTTCCCCCCTGGAGTGGGACTGGACTTTCCCGCCCCCTACCTACTCTCCTGTACGTCCTGGAGCTTTGTGAAACCTAATGGCAGAAGTTATATTGCATGACGATAGTCTTTTCGTTCCTTTCGATCTAGAGAAGTAGATGACATAGACTCGAGCGAGGAGCATGATGGTCCACCAGTTTTTGGCGAAAAGGTTGAAGAATATTTGGGTATGGGTGATGATATTTACGGTTATGTACCTATTTTCGATAAGGAGCCCAATGTCAAGATCCCCGAAGAGTCGTCTGAGTTATTCGTGGTATTGGACGTAAACTTCGTTGTCTGTTGTGATTCATCTCTTCCATGTGATATTAGAGTGAATGATTTAGTAGACATGATGACAATAGGAGAAAAAGTGCAGCAGATTGGAGACGCAACATTACTGCATCATACCTTGATGATGTTGTTCCTGGTGCAACAAGTCTGCCAAGTGTCATATTAACCACTAGTTCTCTTAATCCGGCATTGTGGAAAGTATTGTGCAGACTAATTTGGCTGAAGCAATAACAGTTTATTTGTGATGGGAGGAATAAGTACTAGTTCAAATGGATATGATCCAATGGAAAAAAGTTGTTTTGTTGTGGAAAAGGGACATATTTGTTGTGAAAATGAGATATAATCTCACTCCATGTGCAACATCTTTGATTGAAAATTTGAAATGATACCTTACTTATAGACCAAGGGCGCAAACATTATATTGAAGATCGCATCCTTGGCCATGGTGGTTATGGTACAATTTATAAAAAAAATTCTGAATGATGAATGTAGTTGTAGTTATAGATTCAAGTGTACTACCACGATTGCAAGGCATTGGATGAAGATAAGTGCAAGATTTGAGCACGAATTTCCCCTTGCCTGGGGAGGATGATACAGCCAGAAGTCACAAGATATCAGTAATTGCACATGGTCTCCTGATCTGTTGCATTATTCATTCTGCCTTTTCATTATCAGTTAATTCTAGTTTGTTGTGTTTTCTTTTATTGTTCTTTGGAGAATTGTTTAATCTGTTATTTTGTTGACTTGTCTCTTGAACTTCTAGACTTTTGGACTTTTTGCGAATGTGTTTAAATATTGAAGACAACAGTCATTGTAATCTGTGGACTATTGAATAAAATTACACAACTTGGATATTTCCAATTCTTTTCGATCAAATATTGGTATTTTTTGGAATCAATAATTTTGTTGATCAAATCAATTATTCAGTATTCGTACGCGAATCAACGAATAATTGATTCCTAAATTCCCATTATTCTTTGTGAACCAATTTGTTTTTAAGATTGTTCTTGTATTCGTCTCTTATTTCACGCTTGTGCCTACATCAAGTGGTTTATAATCATACAATGTGAAGATGTTCACATAGAAAAATGTGCTAGGGAGATCTTACTCCTTCTAGTAGGATAATCAGCCACTTGATGAGGAAATTGTGAAAAAGCTGTCCACTCAGGCTACATTGGGAGACAGAGAGACTGGTTCAACTTGACATGGTAAAGATAACTAGTTAGGTTTGAACCACACGTTTGTTGGATACTCGCAGATGATTTATTTTTTCAGTTGCGTTGTTTGCTCGTAGCTTATCAAAATAAATGCTGTCTTGAATACAAATATCACAGAACACCATTTTTCTTGAATTGTCAATGTATTATATATTTGTGCAGCGGATCCCTGACAAATTTGTTGTAAAATATGGGCATGAACTCTCCGATATTGTCCGAGTTATTGATTCTACTGGTGGGGTTTGGTGTGTGAGGTTGGAAAAGGCCGAAAAGACACTTTGGCTTCATGATGGCTGGGAAAAGTTTGTCGAGGACCACTCCATCAGTTATGGATACTTCTTACTTTTCAAATACAAAGGGAATTCATGTTTCAAAGTGCATATATTTGACGTAACAGCCATGGACGTTGATTATCCTAGTAATAGCCGTGACTTTGAAGGAGGAAGCAATCAAAGTACACGGAATTCTGTTTCCAATTTGGAAAAACATTGTGATGACGACTCTGTTAAAATTCTAGCTTATTTCCCTAGTAAACCAGTGGCTTGCTCTCCAAGAAGACCTGTTCCAAATGAAACCATGCATGATTTGTCTATTTCAACTGAATTTGGCTGTGGAGTCAAAAGAGGCAAGAGTGATGCAGCTGGGAGGTCAAAATCCCAGCGATGCTATCCAACACGAAGCAAATTTAAAATAGAAGATGGGGTATGTGAAATTAAAATGGAGAATTTGAACAGATCGCTTTCTTCTGGACCAGTTTTCAATAAATCACATAAATTTGAGGAGAGGATAAATTTTAACTTTCAAAAGACAATTCCATGTACTGGAGGCAATCAGAAATTAAGTTCAAGTAAGTTCTTCACAGTAAGTTTTGTTTAAGATCTACTCTGGTCATTCAGATTGCTTTTACAAATGATTTCCTTACATGTGAATTATAGATGAAAATCAATCATCATTTGATGTTGAAAGTCATTTGGGAAAGAAGGCTGTACACACTTCAGGAATTTTTTTGCCTAAGAATCCTTCATTTACGGTCATACTGAAACCATACAATCTGTACCCATCATTCAAGGTGGTAAGCTCGTGAATTTTATATTAGAGGATGATTAATTTTAGTTGCAAATTATGTTGCTTTTTTGAATTTTCCGAAATGGGTTTACTATGTTTTATGTATAGCCTTTATTTGACCCTGACATGGTGCATTCTTTCTTGTTTCTGAAGAACGTACCAGCCGCATTTGCTAGGGAGTATCTGCCAGGGGTTCCAGGGCATATTGAACTTCATGATTGTGATGGTAAAAAATGGCTTATCCGTGGCTCTACGAGAAGGGGTACCGTGCACAATTTAGCCGGAGGATGGGGGACATTTGTAAAGGAAAAAAATCTCAAGGTTGGAGATTCATGTGTCTTTGAGGCGATCCACATGAATAAAAGTACGCTGAAGGTTTCCACGTTTTGCAACACGGGCACGGTCCCAAAGTGACTTCAAGTCATTTGCATCAAGCAGTAGAGAAGTTAAAACAGCAGATGAATTATCAGGTAACACAACGTTTTTTTGTTTTTGTTTTCTTTTTGGCGAGGCAGAGACTTGCAACTTTGACCTTCACTAGCTTCTTGCAGTGTCACATCAGCAGATGGATTTCGGTGTTGTGCTAAGGGTACTCTTTCTAGTCGGGAACTACACGAACTTCCCAAGTACATTGTTATTTATTTTTCTAATGTATTACAACAGTTAACTCTGGACAACGAAATTTCTATTTTGTGTCTTTACCCGTACGCCTACCTGTAATGAATCCAATTGTTCAAGGAAGCTTGAGAATGATTTCTGATGAGGAGCAAATTTGCTTTACTTTGATTCACAATGAACCCTTTTTACCCCTCAGAAGTGTTCTAACCCCCACTGTGGGGAAAACTTATGGCTCCAACTGCTTATTTGGCCTTGCTGACTGTGATTAAAATTCCACGTGGACAATTTGTCCAAAACAATGAACACCCCCCCAACCTCCTCTTCCCATTTCGGTCTCTCTCCTCTCCCACACGGTTTTTCCCCAATTTGGTGCCCTAGAAATCCCCCACCCCCACCGCGACCGCCGGTGAACGCCAAATCCACCGCCGGTGAACGCCATAGACACCGCTGCTGAACGCACTCGCGCTGTGGGGCTGCTTCCTCGCTGTGAACTCCCCAATCGTCGAGCTGTGGGTCTCCTCGCGGTGGCCCTTCCTCGCGCTGAAATTCCCACCATTTGCGCCTAGCCGCCGCCGTCGGTGATTCGCGCTCGCGCTCGCGCTTTGGGGTTGGTTCCTTGCTGTGGGTTGGTTCCTCGCTGTGGGCAGCCCTCTCGCGCTGTAAATCCGCGCGCACTGATACCGGTTGTTCCGCCGTGAAAAAGCCATTTCCGCCGTGTTTGTTTTGTGTTAATCTACGGTAATGATTGTTTGGGGATTAACACTGGTAAAACCTGATAGTTCACAACAATTGAAATTCATCATTGTTGATTGTTGTATAATTAGATGCAAGGAGAACAGGGAGTTGGGTGTATATGAAAAAATTGAAAATTATTAATGATTTATATTTTTAAGAATTATTTGCAATGGGATTAACATTAAGTGGATGTAATCAGTACATTTGTATTGAAAATGGTTTATTGATTGTTAATTTAAAAATTAGATGCAATGGGATTAACATTGTGATGTAATTTCAGAAATTGCTATTCATCAATGTTTATTATATCTAGTAGCTGCAACTGGATACAGAATGAGTGGCGGTATAGATAATTGATTTTTTCTTATGTTGATTGTTTCAGAATTCGTGCAATGGAATCACAAAGTGCAGACAATATGTATACTCCTCAAGTTTCAGTTCAGCGTATCCCTGCAACTGGACAAGAATTTCAATCACATGAGGCAGCATACACTTTCTACAATAATTATGCTCGAGAGGCTGGATTTAGTACCCGAATAGAGAACAGCAAAAAGAATAAGATAACCGGTGAGACGTACTGGAAAATGTTTGTATGTTCGAAGGAGGGGAAGACTGAAGATAAATATCAGAGGTTTATTAAAGACTCTGTGCCGCGTGCTGGGGAAAGAAAGCGTGGGCAAACACGAGTTGGCTGTGGTGCTAGATTAAGTGTAGTCAAGCAACAAACAGGACAGATGTGGATTGTCAACAACTTTATCGAGGAACACAATCATGCACTTACTACTCCTAGTCGAGTTCATTTGTTGAGATCTCACCGGACGGTGTCGACTACAAAGAAAGCACTTGCTCAACAATTTTCTGATGCCAATATACCAACATGCCAGCAATTAAGGCTTATGGAGATAGATTCTGGTGGTCCATCATCGCTTGGGTGTGTGGAGAGAGATATTAGGAACCATGAAAGAAACCTTCGAAAAGAGCAAATGGGTCATGACGCTGAAACATTGATAGAGCATTTCACATTTGAGAAAGAGAAAAATCCGAACTTCTACTTCGACTACGAGATAGACGAAGCAAATAAGTTGAATCGTTGTTATTGGGCCGATGCTGAATCTATACGGTCTTATCGTTGTTTTGGGGATGTTGTTGTTTTCGACACCACATATAACACCAATAGGTACTCAATGATCTTCGCCCCTTTTGTAGGGGTAAATCATCATGGTCAGACTGTTGTGTTTGGGTGTGGATTTTTGAGCGATGAAACGACCGAGTCATTTGTGTGGTTGTTGTCGAAGTTCATGGAGTCCAACTCCAATCACGCTCCCCCGTGGATTATTACTGATCAGGATGCTGCTATTGCGAAGGCAATATCAATAGTTCTGCCCCTGACATTCCATAGGTTTTGCATCTGGCACATTCTAAATAAGTTTTCTGAGAAAATTAACGCTATGGTGTACAATGAGCAGTACCATAGGTTAGTTAACATTATAAAAAATTCAGAGACGCCGGCTGAATTTGAGGAACGGTGGAATGATGTTATGGTAAATACAGGCTTACATTGCAATGAATGGCTACAATTGATGTATGATATCCGGGGTCGGTGGGTGCCATCATATGTTAAGCACATATTCAGTGCTGGAATGTCTAGCAGCCAACGATCTGAAAGTGGTCACTCATTTCTAAAGAAGTACGTGAATAAGAAGAACTCACTTATGGGATTCATTACTAGGTTCAATAGGGCACTTACTCATCAACGCCACGAAGAACTAGTTGCTAACCATGTTGATCTAAATGAACAACCCCGCTTGATGTCCAGTCTTGTGATGGAACACCAAATGGTTGAAATCTACACGAAGAAGGTGTTCATGTTGTTTCAGACAGAAGTTGATAAGAGTAATGTATACATTTGCTCGAAGAGATCAACTTTCATCGGTGGGAAAACTTACAGTGTGCAGAGATATGAAGCTGGCAAAATTGTTGATCGGCCACGTGAGGTTACATATTTCACGGATAATGACTACATATCATGCAGTTGTCGAACTTTCGAGTTTGAAGGTTATCCATGTCGCCACATGATATGTTTTTTGAAGAAAAAACAAGTTCTTGAACTTCCAGAAAAATATATACTTCGACGTTGGACAAAGAATGCCAAAATGGGTAATGTCTACGACACTAATGCACCTTCCAACATGGATGACTCATCTATCCAATCTTTAATGGGCCGACATGGGTTGTTATCACACAAGGCATCTATGTAAGTAGATAAGTCGGCCTTAACAGATGTCCGTAGTACGTTTCTATTAGATGAGTTTGAAAGGTTGGATTTGAGAGTCGACCAAATTGACAATGGTGGAAATGTCGGTAAGAGCAAGTCCAGTTCTAAAAGTCGTGAGGTCCAACAAGAGATACAAGATCCAAATGCTGTTCGAGCAAAGGGATGTGGAAAACGATTGAAGTCTTCAAAAGAGAAAGCGATATCCAAACAAAGTAGACAATGTTTCATTTGTGGAGGAAGTGGACATGACAAAAGAACTTGCTCGAGATTTAATGATAGGTAACAGTGAATATTATTTTTTGCTTTACCATTAATTTATGAAACTACTATATTTATACTAATATCGTTATTTTTGTAGATCACATGTACCAACCATACCCGAGCACCATCATGAATACGCTGACCTGCAAGGTAGTTGGGGAGAGGACGCCACTTTCACATCAAATGCGTGTAGTTCGACAAGTGATGCAATGAATTTTACATTTGGTTTATAGCAAATCTTTTGTATCTGTTTACCTTATGTCATTCAAACAATCCTATCGTGTGAACTTTATTAGCCAATGTTTCTATTTTTGTGTATTTGGAACAATGAATTGTTAGCGATTTTATATGATTTTCTGTATGTGTAATGATCATGTTTGCTAATATATTGTTATCTTGATCGTGGTACACATAACAACATTTGAGCAAAAATTGTATGAACGATTATGCAAGAACGATTATCATTAAAAATTACACCAACATTTTCATTACAAAAAACACAAGTACAACAATGCATGAAATAATTACAACATCTGCGCAATTGTAACCCCTATTTCTAAAACGCCGACAAGACTGAACTTTATTTTCTAACTTATCTACTTTCTCTAGTAAGCTCTGCACATTACACTTTAGTTCATCAAATTCTGAACGTGTTTGTTCATTTCCTGCATACTGCGATCCAAAGTTCGATTCGACCTCGTCGTCCCAAATAAAGGCACCGCACATGATACCATCCTGCAATAATAAAATAGCATTCAAGTCAATCCAATTAAACAATCCTAACAATACAAATTAAAACTCAATTACCTTCACACTATGACATCTCCAATATCGACGGTGTGGGTTCCTTTCGGAGTGTGAAGTATGTATCTTCATATACCCACCACATCTACATCTAAGTCGTGCCTGGATAACATTTCCACTAGAAGAAGACATCGATCCTTACCTATCTGTTATTCGAATGTCACAACAATATCACAAGAATACCAATAACATCCACATGCAAAATTATTTTACAAATTGACATATTCATTGGATGCTCAGATCATATTTTCGGTCTACATTCATTAGCACCGCCATGGCTGCAAAACACCAGTTGCATGAACGTATGGGCTACCCCATCGCTCATGCCATCCGGGCTACCAAGCCAAGATACGAGACTGATTTGTGTAGTTGTCGAATTCCAACAATCACAACAAATCAACAACATTGATCATCACAGCCCCATCATCAATACTCATAATCATCCCAAGTCATAAATCAGGCAACTCAACCAACAATACTCCTAATCATCCCAAGTCATCACAATTATTCATAAATCATCACAAATTCATCACGAATTTCAGATTCGATGAAAACGCCATTTCAATACCAAAACTGTACAAATTCACAGTACCAAAAATTATCACAAATTTAGAAAAAATTTCAGAATCAATTTAAATCATTGGGTAGGAAACCTCAGTCTCACTAGACCCTCAGATAACTGTACAAAAATTATCAGTACCGTGGAGAAACACAAACAGTGGGTCACGTCGGAAATGGCTTATTCACGGCGAAAATGGTGGTATCAGTGCGCGCGGATTTACAGCGCGAGAGGGCTACCCACACCGAGGAACCAACCCCACAGCGCGAGCGCGAGTCACCGACGGCGGCTACGCGCAAATGGTGGGATTTTGTATGCGAGGAAGGCCCACCGCGAGGAGAAGCGCGAGCGCGAGAGGGCTGCCCACAGCGAGGAACCAACCCAAAGCGCGAGCGCGAGTCACCGGCGGCGGCTAGGCGCAAATGGTGAGAATTTCAACGCGAGGAAGGGCCACCGCGAGGAGACCCACAGCTCGACGATTGGGGAGTTCACAACGAGGAAGCAGCCCCACAGCGCGAGTGCGTTCAGCGGCGGTGTCTATGGCGTTCAGCGGCGGTGGATTTGACGTTCACCGGCGGTCGCGGTGGGGGTGGGGGATTTCTAGGGCACCAAATTGGGGAAAAACCGTGTGGGAGAGGAGAGAGACCGAAATGGGAAGAGGAGGGTGGGGGGGTGTTCATTGTTTTGGACAAATTGTCCACGTGGAATTTTAATCACAGTCAGCAAGGCCAAATAACCAGTTGGAGCCATAAGTTTTTCCCACAGTGAGGGTTAGAACACTTCTGTTTTACCCCTTCTCTTTTTATGTTTTGTGAGAAAAGCAAGCAATCTAATTAATGAAACTACTAGTTTGGGGACGAGAACGCAACAAATGCAATAGATGCCTCCACTGCTATTTTCCCACTTGATTAGTAAAGAATGGTATTAAATATCAAATTAGTTTGCAGGAAATTCTAATATGCTTCCCTGGTCTAACAGTATTTATTTATTTTAGGATTTTTTTGAAAAATCATTTTCTTGGAGGAAACCAAATATTTAATTATATCCCTATATATTAAAAGTGGGAGTTGAGTTAGGCACTATTTATAGGAATGCGTGTCCTGCTCATATTCTTTTTTTTAATTCCTATCTTTTCTTTTCATTTCATTTTTTTTCAATTGTAGATTTTTTCAGCCCTAATTTTTTTTTTCAATGTTTTGCCATTTTTCTCATCTTCCTTTGATCATGTTCATCTTTCTTTCAATTTTAGTCACGCCTTTCAAAAAATTGTCCAAATTTTTTGCAGATATTTTTATTATTTTGGATACTCAATTATATATTGTTTTTTTTTTCTCCAAATAGAAGCTATCCAAATTTCTAATAACTATAGGTTCGACCTCTTTAGTCGAGACATAGTAACATATATCAAGCAACACATTGATCAAGATTACAAGAAATACATAGTTTTAATTCATTTTTTTTTATTGATGTATCAAATTACAATTAAGTCCAAAAAAATTCACCCACAAGCACAAAATCTTGCACAATACAAAAAAAAAAAAAAAAAATAAATAAATAAAAGGAGAGAGAATACTACTCTCAATGTCAATTAAAGTTATAAAGAAAGAAAATATATTCATGAGTACAATCATGTCCAATATACCAAGAAAATAAAATTACTAATTAACAACTTATTCTAATCTATAATAAGTATTTTACTACTTATTACTGCAAATTCACAAGAAATCTTATGCATATTTCACGACACTCATGTGATTTAAACATTTTTTAATGTTTGATACATTAGAATGAACAAAGTTAAATTGAATAATTTACAAAGTCGAGTCATAATGAGGAGAAATATAGAATAAGTTTTAAATTTAAAGTAACAGAATAATCTTGTGAGATCATAATTGAAGTATTTAGTTCTAGAATTTGCGTTAATCAATTATGTTAGTAAACTATACACCATTCATTACATCATATAAAATTGAAGAACGTTCTTGTTAAAGATAAATTGAAATTATATCGACCATCTTTAAATACTACTTAATTTTCTCAATATGTTTTAATATATGTTTTACTTAATCTTTCATAAGTGAAAAAATAATTAAAAATTTCACTAACAATGACCACACTATTAAAATACAACACGTGACTTGCACGTGAATTTCACTAGTCATCTTTGAAAGGAGGCAATAGAGCATCTCTTATTTTGGTGCAAGGAAAGTAGTGACTGTATTAGCAGTGTAAAAATTAAATTCTTTGTCAATTTTTGATACGGGTGGACATCGTCCGGTTTAATTCGATGGAAATTCTATACACATGAAATCGAGTCAGACCACACAAACTTCGATCTGATGCGGTTCAAAGCTAGTGCTTGTTTTAGAAAGTAATTGTAGCGTTCGGATCAGTCTCCATCAATATAATTATATAAATCAGATTTATGAATAATCATGATAAATTATAGCATAATTATATTTTCAATTACACAAATATGACCCCTAATGAGATTTAGCAACTACGAGTAATCTACACATAGCAGATTTTCACATTATCAAAATCATTGTATTAATTAAATTTTGCATAGTGCGGTCGGGTTTGATATTAAGGATCGAGAACCAATTTGAACTACTTGGCCCTCGGTCAAAAACATTAAAATTATATATTTTTTAAATTAGAGTCGTACCGAACTGACTTATTTGGTCTTGTCCTCGATCACCAGAATTTTCCATTGAGATCACGAGTGATTATTCAATCGATGTTTGGAGTGTGTGTTTTTTTTTTTATCAAACTTTTCGATCATTTTCAATAGTTTAAAATTGTTAAATAGATCATAGAGTCTATTTACATTTGTGCTCAAACTTTATGCTCCAAATTACATGTCATCTTCAATTTGGACACCAAAAGTAGAGTGATCCCTGTGGCCATCCGGGTTGCCATTTTTTGCTGACATGCCCTCGTCCGACCTGATTTGACATTTTTATTCATAATTAATAATTACTAATTTACAGTGTTCCAATTATAATAGCCTTGTGATTTTGTATTATTGAAATAACGTATAAACGACGTAATGTGGTTGATTAAGAATAAAATCAAGAACATCACAAAGTAACGTATAAACGACGTAATGTGGTTGATTAAGAATAAAATCAAGAACATCACAAAAAATAAGAGGTATAATTAAAAACAAATTAAAATGGAATATTTTTAGTTGCTTTAAAAGTATTTTATTGGAAAGGGTAAAAGGAATTCTGGGTTGGTGGAATTTCCTCTATGAAGAATTTTTCATTTATGAAGAATTAAATTCAGTACTTATCAACTCATGTCACTTTCCCACTGGAACAACTCTGAGTTAAAGAGTTTATTGCACCTGAAATCCCTTTCATAATGATATGGGCCTGATTGGAACCTAATAGGGATCCATACCTACTACCTTTTTCAGCTTTGATTAAAGCAAATGAATCAACACCATCCGATTTCCTTCCTCGTTGACATTCCTATCTCTGATGAAAGGTAGGCTGAATCGTGTGCCACCCACAGCATGTTCTTAGTTCATGCACCTCTGATTTTCTGCCAACTGGCTTTGATTCAGAATTTCGATTTAGGATTAGGAATAGGCCTAACCGAACTGCAAATGGGATTAGACACCCAGTAGCATGGACACTAAGGCATTATGCGTATTTATTTATTTGAATTGAGTTTTCACATGCCATCTCATGTGCTGGCTCGATTCGATTGGGTGACGGCAAAACTTGAACATGTGTAGTCTAAAAGAGAGGACATGTTTATAAAGACATCATACTCTTGCACACAGAAACGGGGATTGAATGCCTACATGGTGTCTTAATAAAAAAGGAAATATTATTGACGGTGACATGCAGAGTGGTCCATGGAATGCAATTATGAAGGGAAAGATGCAGTTTTCTTGTTTTTGAATGCTGCTACGTCTGTGTTTTCAAAAGCTCAATCTCAAGCCTCAATAAAACGTCAAGAAAAACCTCATATTCATATTCATATACACACTCAGTTCCTCTTTGCTTTCTCCACGTTTCCATAGCCTCTGCCATTGGGGGACTTTTCTCTCTCTCTTCTCTCTCTACATATATATGTGTATGCATCTCTTCATGATATAAGAGTCTTCCTGTTCTTTCGCAGCCGCGGCGCCTTCTTTGCACCTGTACAACAAAGTCCCTGTGTGTGATTTTTTGTCTTTCTTCTTCTTCTTCTTCACAATTTCCATAAAATAAAGGAGACAAAAGAAGATACTATACAAACTTGAGCATTTGCAAAACAATATCACTACTCATAATTTTCAGTCTCTTTGGGGAGCAATTTGGGCCACCAAAAACAAACAAAAAAGTCTTCTGTTTTTCCAGATCCAAACTTGGGGTTTCAGCACCATTTTTTCGCAAAATTCCAGCACGGGCGGACGCGGGATCTCTCCATGTTGTAGATCCGCCTGAAGTCAATTTCAACTTGAAGGTACATACAAGTAGTTAAAATCCTTGGCCACTTCAGGTAGGTTTTTTTAGTCGATTGTCGTTCCTTTGGATTGCATGGCTTGTGGGGTATTGTTGGAGTAGTTTGTATAGAAATAGAGAAATAAAGGTGATAGGAATCCCACATCGAATAGAAGAAGAAAAATATGAGTGTTTATAAGTGTGGACACAACACACTTATTAAATTGGATAAAAGCCCACATAGATGGGCTTAGGCTATATATATATATTAATTGTCAAAAGATGGGCCTTGGGGGCTCTTGGGGTCTCATAGATCAAATTTAATATCCTTTTACACTTGAACAGAATTCGGATTCAAGGACACGGGGGTTTAAGAACAGGTGTGTCTGATCAACACAACCTTTCTTTTTGCATAACCGAATTCTGGGGATAAGGATTAAAAACCGACTGTCAGTTTATATAAATTGAGAACAAGGACATCAGTTTAACATATGAAAAATCCTGTATTCTATCCTTCCAAAAACTGAGAGAAGAAACACTTATTAAATTCGCCAAAGCCAAGAATCTAGTGCTAAATTCTTGGTTACAGATTGTTGAATCCTGGTAGCAGACGCTCATTGATCTACAAGCACGAGAGTAGGGGTGAATTTCTGTTATAGGACATAGCGTCACGCTAGCCTCAATCTTCTGTTTGAATTCAGGTTTTATTTTTTGTAATCTGGTAATTATTTTCAGATTTATACATATATAAATTTATTGGTTTTCTAGTATTGTCTTCTGTTTTCATTCTTGATTGGTTCCAACATGGTTGTCTTCCTATTTGCATAAATCTAAGCCTACAACTCGAGCAAGGTGCAACACCTTCTTTTGCGTCGACACCTAATCTTCAACCTCTCATCTTTGACTCTTCGACACGCTGACTTCGGCTCTAGTACTCCCGTGTGCGAGTGTCCAGCAGTTGTGATGTCAAATTTTAATTAACTCGCAAGTGTACGAATCTAGTGGAATATAGATAAGTAAAAACGAGGTCGATCCCACAGAGACTACTATGAGGAAGGTGTAATTTAATCCGAATTAAATGTTGTTCTAGGCTAGTTGAGTTCAAAAGTTTTGTTGAAAGAAATAGTTAACCGAAAGATTAAGCTAATAAATGAATTGAGAATTCAAGTTGTGTAAAAACACCAAGGTTTCATAATCCACCATTGTCTAATTTAGCAATTATCCAATCATTCATTAATTCCCAAGAAAAACACATGCGACAACCCGAAATCAATCTATTGTCGTCCCTAAAGATTTATCAATCAAGTCCAGAAGAAGAATATCAAATATAGGCTCCCCTTATACTTCAAACATAAACCACTTAAGCGTTTTTCGTATCAAGCTCAATTGAAAGAAAACAAAGAATCAAAGAAGTTCTAAGCATTCTATGTATCCCAATTCGAATAGAAGATGACGAAAAATCAAAAGCAATTAATATATCATATTATATCACCAAGCATGGATTAATTAAATCAACATCTAACTATCAAAAATACATGATATTTAAGATGAAAGAAATCATATTTAATTAATTTAGTCAAGAACAAGCCATAAACGTTAAAGCTCTTAAGAAGGAATTAAACAAATAACGGAATAATCACTTAATTAAAACAAGGTTTCATCGTCTACCTTGGTTAAAGAAAACTAGAAGAACATGATTAAACTAAGAAAACAATAAATGATAAAACCCGGCATGGATTCAAGGAGAAGAAATCTTTGAAGAAGTCTTGATAGTCGAGGAGTCTTGTTTTCTTGATCTCTTCCGTCTTCTCTTCCGTCTTCTCTTGATTTGCTCTCCAAAAATCCAACCCGTGTTATGAGAATGTATCTCATATTTATACTACTCATATCGTCCTACAAAATATCCCAAGAAGACCTAAAAACTCGTTCAAAACGTTTCCAAGTTGAATTGGGACTCAAAAAAAGGAAAGAAAATAAAACGAAAAATCCGCAGCCGGATTTGGCCTGGGCGTTCGCCCAGGCTATTCCCGGGCGTTCGCCCAGGAGGTTTTTTTGGTCTCTGCTTGTTGATTCAAGTGTTGGGCGCTCGCCCAGATATAAGCCTGGGCGATCGCCCAGCTTATTTTTCCCGGCAGCTGATTTTCAAATGGCCATAACTTCTTGTAGAAAACTCCAAATTGAGATCTGTAAAAAGTGTTGGACTCGTAATTCAATTATCTTTCCAATGGTATATCATTTTCCTTGTGGAGATTTTAATATCAAAAGTTGTACTCTAATTTCTCCACATGCTTCGGTAGGTAGTTTCCCAATTTGGTTCTTTGGTTTTCCGGTGTTTGATCCATTGATTAAACTCTTTGTTGTCACTCCAAAACACCTTAAATTTATTGATTTTCCCTTCTTCCTCATCCTCAAATGTTTGGCTCTTGATACTTACTTCAAAAACTCAACTTACTCGTCGATTTCGCCAAATTATTGCTTTTTTCGTCCATTCTTCTCCAATTGTTTACAAACGCGTCCAAAACTGAAATAGAACAATAATATACTAGATAAGTAGAAAATCAACTATATGACGACATAAAAGATTAATTCAAATGCCAAAATAAGTGCATAAAACGCACTTATCAAACACCCACAAACTAAACCTTTGTTCGTCCTCGAACAAAAACAAAACTAAAATATACTTTAACTAAGCTAATTGAATCCACGAAAATTTGTCAATTTTAACTTCCTTACCCTATGCCTCAGGTTCAAAAATAAAGCAACATTATTAGAAGGATATCAAACAACAGCACAAAAATTTTCACTTATCCGATGTTCGACCTTGTTTGAGTGTGTGAATAGCCAAACATTGAACTTATGCATGTATTAGACCATGACCAATATTGTGTTGTTGATATTTTAGCAATCCCGAACCCTTTGTAGTCATTTATTCCTTACACCTCTCGTAAGTTATCACACTTCTAAAGCTTTTCTCTCAAGTCCCGAGGTGTTCTAGCGAAATTGGTTTCTATTGATCATTACAATGCTCTTTCTTTTCAACAAAAGTGGTAAAACTTAGCACTTGTATTCTGAGAATTAGGATGGTGAGAGATTTCTAAATTCTCATCTTCAGTCTCCAAGGTTCTAATCTAGTAATCCTTTCTGAGCACTTCTACTCTTTTTATTTATTCAACTCATGTTAACAGTCTTACATCCTGTGCAATACTTCTCTTTCACTAGCTTTCTGTGTGACCCTTGTAGCGAGCTTTAGGTCGATGACTCCCAAGTCAGATGACCATAGGGCACCAGGTTTGAAAATACCCTAGCAGACTTAATTGCTCGAGTCCTACAGGCTAATAGAGAAGTGAAGATGTAAATTTATAAATATCGCTCTCTCTTTTTTTTTCTTTTTCTTGTTTTATAAACAGGACTCATGTAGCGAGCTTTGGGCCGATGACTCCCAAGTCAGATGACCATAGGGCACCAGGTTTTAAGATACCCTTACAGGCTTAATTGCTCGAGTCAGATCTTTTCATTTACCTTTATCAGCTGCGAGTAGTGCTCAGTTTATATTCCTTGACTATAACCCATTCAACCAAAGATGAGACCCAGAAAACCCAAACCATCAAAAGTCTTAGAACAAAAGTAGTAACTTTAACACCCCCAAACTGTTCTCAAAACAGTTTAGTCACTAGCTCTAAAAATGTAGGAACGGAATTTTTATCATGATACTCAGTCAATAATATCAACACAAACACTCAAGTCATGTCTCCAATAAATGATAAGTCATTAGTGGCTATGTGCTTCCTTAATCAGGTCTAACATGGATAAGTATTCAGATAAAAGAACGAGTGTTGTCTAATAGTCTCCTAAAAATGTGCTCGATTTTGAACAGATATCATCATTCGCGGTAGGATATTCAATAGTAACTAGACAACTAAACAAAAAAATTTTTTTTTTTTTTTCAAAAAGTATTTCAGTTATAGAGACGAGAGTGATAAGCAAATTAAAAGTACTTGAGTAACATGATACTATAACCCACCCCCAAATAAAAACCTTACATTGTCCTCAATGTAAGAACAAAATAATGTAATAAAAAAGAGGGAAAAGATCAGTTACTCCCCAGAGATAGATGTGGAGAAGAAGGAGCTGCCTAGTAGGTAGTGGACTCAGATGTAGTGCTGGGACCTTTGGTCAAAAGATGATTGCCTAGATATTGTCCAAGTGGCTCGCACTAGTAGGACATCCTGCGCATGACATGGTGAGGCTAAAACAATGCAATAAAAAATAGAAACTAATGAATTATTAAACCTATCTAAAACTACGACATATAAAGCAAGTAAATAAAAGGGTTAGAAAATGGGTTGCCTCCCATTAAGCGCTTATTTATAGTCATTAGCTTGACTTATTGTCTGGTTGCCTTACGGCACTCTGAATAGTGCTTTGGAGGACCTGCTTTGCTTGCACCTATTGACTTTGGCACTCGTTGGAAGTGGCTCAATTGTCTGTTTCCATTCAGTTGTACCCATGACAGGTGCGGATCCGAACAAAATATTTACTTCTTCTATACCACAATCAACATCAAAATAAGAACCCAAATGAGCTAAGCACATGTTTAACGCATCATCACGATTAGTATAAGCAAGACAATCACCATCTAATGCTTCTATCATGTCCACATCAGCAACATCCTCATTATCATGTGGTAGCCTGTTGACATTAAAAATATTCAGTTCTATTGTCATGTTACCAAAGGATAGTTGCATAACTTCATTCCTGCAATTAATGATAGCATTAGATGTTGCCAGAAAAGGACGACCAAAAATTACAGGAATATGTTTTGTAGAGTCTCGTACTGGTTGAGTATCAAGTACAACAAAATCAACAGGAAAATAAAACTTGTCAACCTGTATCAAAACATCCTCTACAATTCCTCGGGGTACTTTCACAGATCTATCAGCAAGTTGTAAAATCATAGATGTTGGTTTTAACTCGCCTAGTCCAAGTTGCATATACACAGAATAAGGAAGAAGATTAATACTAGCTCCTAAATCTAGCAAAGCTTTCTCAATTTTATGGTTTCCTAAGATGCATGAGATAGTAGGACAACCTGGATCTTTAAATTTCGAAGGAGTGTTGCTTTGAATTATAGAGCTAACTTGTTCAGTTAAAAATGCCTTTTTGCGCATATGTAGTTGTCTCTTTGTTGTACATAGATCTTTCAAGAATTTAGCATAGGCAGGTACTTGTTTAATAGCATCAAGTAAAGGAATATTCACACTTACCTGCTTGAAGATTTCCATCATATCATTGATAGAATTACTTTGCTTTACCTTTGTGAGCCTCTGAGGAAATGGGGCTTTTGGAATGTAAGATGGCTCATTATCCTCTTTGGGAGCTTCTTGGATTGAATCATCAGTTGGAACAGTACCTGGGGAAAGTGGATGAGATGTGTTTTGCTTTGAGATATCCACTTTGTTGTCAAACAGACTGCCACATCTCAAAGTCATGATGGATTTAGCCTCTTCATGTTGCACTCCTTTAGGATTAGGAAATGGCTGACTAGGGAACCTTCCTTTCTCAATGGTTGTTGCCAACTGTTGGACTGATGAAGCAAGTTGTCCCATCATGTTTTCAAGATTGGAGATGGATTGTGCCTGAGAGTTCTGGCTGGCGCGTACTTCATTCTTAAACTCAGTAATTGTGTGGTTCTGGCGCTCTAATGCAGCATGTGTAGCTTTTGTCAAGTTTTGAATTGCCTCCTCCCATGGTTTTGGCTGTGAAAAATTGTGATTGAATTGTTGAGCAGCCTGCTGGGGGGCTTGACCTGCTGTATTATCCTGTTGAACACCCTGTGACCAAGAAAAATTGGGGTGGTCCCTCCAACCTGGGTTATAGGTGTTGGAGTAAGGATTGTAAGGAGGTTTCCTCATCATGTTGAGGGCATTAGCTTGCTCAGTACATGCTTCTAGCTCTGTAGGACTATTGGCTGTCAATGAGGTCAATTTGCGAGAAATGTCTTCTATCATGCATTTGACTTCTTTGATTTCTGAGCTAGGTTCACTGCTGCGAATCTCATAAATCCCCATCTTCTTTGGTTCAGTTCTAGATGATCGACTCCGCTGTTGTGAATTGTCAGCTTGCTTTTGAAAGAAGCTCCAGATCTCTGTAGCATTCTTAGACATAAGCTCTCCCCCGCTTGTGGCCATCAACCATTCTTGAATATGTGGTAGCAAGCCCTCCAAAAAGTATTGGCATAAATGCCATTTTTCATAGCCATGATGTGGACATTTCATAAGAAGCCCGTTGAATCTCTCCCAAGTCTCATAGAAAGGCTCATCGTCTCTTTGCACAAACTCTGAAATTTCCTTGCGAATAGCATTAGTTTTGTGAACAGGAAAGTATTTATTCAAAAATTTAGCAACCATTTGTTCCCAAGAAGTAATACTATTTGCAGGTAGTGTATTAAACCATGATCTAGATCTGTCTTTCAGAGAGAATGGAAATAGACGAAGTTTAACATTATCAGGGGACACATTCTCATATTTAAATGTTTCACATACAGCATAAAAATCCGTGAGATGATTGTAGGGTTCCTCACTATCTAAACTATAGAAAGATGGAAGACAGTTAAGCACACTCGGTTTAAGCTCGAAATTCCTAGCTGTGACCTGTGGGTATTGTATGCATGAGGTGCTCAAGTTAGCTAATGGACTAAAATAGTCCCTGAAAGGTCTCTCCTCAATTTCATCCCCCATAACTACTACTGCTTCGGTTCCTCCAATATTATCTAAGTTGGTAGGTCGAGATCTCTGGTGAAAGGTTCTTTCTATCTCACTATCTAGAGGCTCTAGCTTAATATCCAAAGATCTACGACCAAGCATGCACAATGAAAATCTTTTTTTTTTTTTAATGTTTTTAATAAAATAACAAGAAACAAATAAAATCCTAAATTATAACTAGTCAAGAACAAAATTAACTAAAATTAAATTAACCTTCAGACGCAGTCCCCGGCAACGGCGCCAAAAACTTGATGTCAAATTTTAATTAACTCGCAAGTGTACGAATCTAGTGGAATATAGATAAGTAAAAACGAGGTCGGTCCCACAGAGACTACTATGAGGAAGGTGTAATTTAATCCGAATTAAATGTTGTTCTAGGCTAGTTGAGTTCAAAAGTTTTGTTGAAAGAAATAGTTAACCGAAAGATTAAGTTAATAAATGAATTGAGAATTCAAGTTGTGTAAAAACACCAAGGTTTCAGAATCCACCATTGTCTAATTTAGCAATTATCCAATCATTCATTAATTCCCAAGAAAAACACATGCGACAACCCGAAATCAATCTATTGTCGTCCCTAAAGATTTATCAATCAAGTCCAGAAGAAGAATATCAAATATAGGCTCCCCTTATGCTTCAAACATAAACCACTTAAGCGTTTTTCGTATCAAGCTCAATTGAAAGAAAACAAAGAATCAAAGAAGTTCTAAGCATTCTATGTATTCCAATTCAAATAGAAGATGACGAAAAATCAAAAGCAATTAATATATTATATTATATCACCAAGCATGGATTAATTAAATCAACATCTAACTATCAAAAATACATGATATTTAAGATGAAATAAATCATATTTAATTAATTTAGTCAAGAACAAGCCATAAACGTTAAAGCTCTTAAGAAGGAATTAAACAAATAACGGAATAATCACTTAATTAAAACAAGGTTTCATCGTCTACCTTGGTTAAAGAAAACTAGAAGAACATGATTAAACTAAGAAAACAATAAATGATAAAACCCGGCATGGATTCAAGGAGAAGAAATCTTTGAAGAAGTCTTGATAGTCGAGGAGTCTTGTTTTCTTGATCTCTTCCGTCTTCTCTTCCGTCTTCTCTTCCGTCTTCTCTTGATTTGCTCTCCAAAAATCCAACCCGTGTTATGAGAATGTATCTCATATTTATACTACTCATATCGTCCTACAAAATATCCCAAGAAGACCTAAAAACTCGTTCAAAACGTTTCCAAGTTGAATTGGGACTCAAAAAAATGAAAGAAAATAAAACGAAAAATCCGCAGCCGGATTTGGCCTGGGCGTTCGCCCAGGAGGTTTTTTTGGTCTCTGCTTGTTGATTCAAGTGTTGGGCGCTCGCCCAGATATAAGCCTGGGCGATCGCCCAGCTTATTTTTCCCGGCAGCTGATTTTCAAATGGCCATAACTTCTTGTAGGAAACTCCAAATTGAGATCCATAAAAAGTGTTGGACTCGTAATTCAATTATCTTTCCAATGGTATATCATTTTCCTTGTGGAGATTTTAATATCAAAAGTTGTACTCTAATTTCTCCACATGCTTCGGTAGGTAGTTTCCCAATTTGGTTCTTTGGCTTTCCGGTGTTTGATCCATTGATTAAACTCTTTGTTGTCACTCCAAAACACCTTAAACTTATTGATTTTCCCTTCTTCCTCATCCTCAAATGTTTGGCTCTTGATACTTACTTCAAAAACTCAACTTACTCGTCGATTTCGCCAAATTATTGCTCTTTTCGTCCATTCTTCTCCAATTGTTTACAAACGCGTCCAAAACTGAAATAGAACAATAATATACTAGATAAGTAGAAAATCAACTATATGACGACATAAAAGATTAATTCAAATGCCAAAATAAGTGCATAAAACGCACTTATCAAGTTGCTTTTACAAACTTACCAGCATTTGGACATTTTAGCCATGAACCTAATATGCTTTCTTGCTTTTATTAAGTCTTGTTTTCATGGTTCTTATTGTAATTTCTAATAAATTCTAAGAGAATTCAAAAATCTGTAATTCAATAAATTCCATATTATTTTGTTTTACAATAATTAATAAAATATTTAGGACAATCAACCTGAACCTTTTACGAAAAGCACAAATAAATGCTTATTGGTAAATTTTAAGTTTTTAATAAATAGATCTTTGAGAGGGATGACCTTATAAACTTCAGTACATTCAACAATGGCAGACGCACCAACGAAATTCTCAACAACTACCACAATACAAACCGGTAACTTCCCTTATTTTCTTTGTGCTGCTGTAGGGTGCGTCCTTTGTAATCAAGAAAATGTCGATTTTACTAGTGTACAGCATGTTGACGTGTTTGGTGTGTTATATTGATGTCTATTTTTTACCAGTATGGAAATATGCTACGATGATTGAGAATTTGTATTAGGTGATACCAGAGAAGACAATGGGGCGGGTCCTGCCCCGCCCCGCCGACCCGCCGGCCCGCCGACCCGCCCTGCCCCGCCAACAATCTTAGATAATTTTTTTCTTATTCTTTTTTAATAAATTGAAAAAAAAATTAAAAAAAAAAAGCAATAGGAAATTTTGAAATATTTGTAGCAAACAAAAAAAAAATATATATATATATATATAAGATTTAAATTGTGGTGTAGTGATTAAGATTTATAGTTTAATAACTCCAACACATGTTTTAGTGCTTGTTTGGAAGAGATTTTAATGGGTTTTTAATTTTCCATTTTTTGACTTTTGGGAGAAAATGACAAAAATAACAATTTTCTTTTCAAATGAGCCGTAATATTTGACTAGAAAATGAGATCATTTTGATTATTTTCTCCCAAAAGTCAAATAATGAAAAACTAAAAACCCATTAAAATCTCTTCCAAACAAGCACTTAGCCTATTTCTAACAAAAATTTTGATTTTTATTGAATTTTATAATTTTTTATGATTTTTCAAAAATAAAAAATAAAAATTTAAGGGGCAGGGCTGCCCTGGACCTGCTCCTATTACTTGAATAAGCGGGGCGGGTCCGGGACAGCGTGTATTTTTATCATCCTTAAATGATACCCCGAACTTAGTTGGTTTTAACATAAATTCGTAATTCTGCTAAAAAGTTTGAATTATGTTATATAAATGCGATAAGGGTTATCTTTCCGATGGTGTATAAAAGATATTTTTTGGCTATTTTTCTTGAATTCTTTTTATAATTTTTGCTACTTTTTAGCCAAATGTCTTCATTGATTTTTTTAGGTTTTTTTTTTTTCTTTTGATTTTCAGCTGCTGTATGAAAGATAATTTTTGGCTATCCTTTTGTGTTCAATTTAACTATTTATATAAAAATAGTTAAACTAAAAATTAAAACTAAAAGTTTTGGATTAAAATTCTTAATCAATGTTTATAAGTGTTAAATAGATCACTTAATATTCCATTAATATTTTAAGTCAATATTTATTCTATTAAATAAATGTCATCCACAATTGGGATACCAAAAGATAAAGAAAATCTCTCGTTTACAATCACTAATGAAAGATTTTGAACTTATTATTTATTTTAGTGTTTTAGCTTATTTTTGGACAAATGAACTTCAAATCTTATTCCCATTGTCTCCTTCTTTTTCAAGTTTTCACATTCTTCGCATACATTCGTGTGGTCCTTCCGTCTCCAAATTTGATGTTTTCTGCTTTCTAGTGTTATGATCCATTTATGCTTTCTTGTGGGTCATTTTTGTTGACGAAAATAATAGTAAAATTAGGGTTTTTTTCACATTTTGAGAAAAAAGATATAGACAAATTTCATATCAATTCAGTACGAGGTCCCATCAATTTTATTTTTGATTCAAGAATAGTTTTTTTTGCGTCGTCATTTCAATTGGGAATTGAATGATGGATTTTGATGACATGGCTTCAATTAACGCCCAAATCGTGCCACATAGGCATTTTGTCGTCCACGTGTGCAATTTCGTCAAGTTGTTGGGACAAAAAATGAATATGTAATACAACAAAATGTTCAGTGATGATTGATATACGTTTTAAAATTCAGCTATTAAAAGTAGTAGCGCGAAGAATAATAGAATGACCGTTCATATAATTGACCCCACTTTCGTCTCCTGGTTTCTGAATTAAAGTCACATCAACTCGTAGCAGAAAATTATTGGTGCACCCTTTCATCATAGGGTGGTCCAGATCATTTTCTGTATTTTCTGAAAATGGAATGTCAACAACGATATATGACATCGTACGCGAGGCAATAAAAAATTGTGTTAATTTTCAAAGAAGCAGTTTTCTTGTTTTTGCATACCTCTACGTCTATCTTTGCAATGGAACAGTTATCTCTCAAGGAAAGATGACAGTGACGGGTTGTATACAGAAGAAAACATTAAGGCTTAAAAGTTTTCTGAAGTTGGTTATAAACTAGAAGCTTGCTTGAAAATCTAAATTTACCTTCAAAATTGAACTTTCTTATTTTGCTGTATACAGAACCTCAGCCACACCCCAGAGACACAGAGAGACAGACTGAGAGTTTGTGCTTCTGGCAGATACAAAGGAACAACAATGGCATACATATCCGATTTACCCACTCGATTTTTCAATGTTATTCTGCCCACAATCACTGCCCAACAAAAGCTGGTAAGTTGCCTTGTCTTCTTTTAACTGATCCAAGCTCCTTTACTGCATGTGAATGAATGATGCTATAAACAAGTTTCCACAGTTTATAATATGAGATCAAGAAATAAGATAATCAGGCTTTTTTGACTAATAAGTATTGGGATATTCTTGAAGAATTTGATCAAGAAATTGATTCTACTTTCTAGTACTGCAAGATTTATTTTCTTACCAAGTTTTTCAATGGAGAAGAGGCTGAACAGGGGAGGGAGAGATGAATTTCATTTTTTTATCCTTTCTGTATATTTATCCTTTTATCCCCACATTTTTACATTAAAGTTGCAATTTTATATTATACCAATAGAATATGCCTGTCACGTCATAGATTTCGTTAGCACGCGTATATTTTCTATTAGTTGAGAAGACGGAGAGGGATGGAGTGCATAACTAATATAAATCTTAGGCTACTAATTTAAAACAAACAAAATCTGGTAAACAGAGTGAAACTTCATTACAAGTTCGGTGACTAATAGTGTTTTTGGCCGTCTTAATATCTCTTTTTCTCAAAACTTTGGAAATATGCTTAGATGATTCAGATTCTTGTATTGGGTCGTAGTAAAATTCGTTTTTTTTAGCAAGTTGAGCAATGTATTGTGCTGTGAAGTTGGCATTTGTAACAAATGTGCTTGAATTTAGAAGCAGTGTACTTTTCTTTGAGTACACGTCATGCCTAAGTAGGCGAATCAAGATAGTACTTAGATTCTCTGTTGGTTTTTTGAAAGGGAAGACTCCAAGCATTGTTCTGATACGTTCGAATCTGACTTTAGGAAGAGTTTTTTCGAATATCTGAAATTCAACTTTCTGAGTTCCAATTTAGATTTCTTCATTTCTCTCTGCTGGAATTTTTTGACAAGGCAATAGAAGACTTGCTGTCACAATAAATCTCAATAGCCTTTCGCTTCATTTGGATTTTTCGCAACTTTACATAAAACTAAAATAGAGTTGTCAAATCTATTATGTATTTGTGCAGAAGCTCCCAGACAAATTTGTTGAAGAATTCGGGCATGGACTCTCCGATGTTGTAAGACTCACTGATAGTATTGGGGGCGTTTGGTGTGTGAGATTGGAGAAGGAGGAAGAGACAATTTGGTTTCATCATGGCTGGAAGAAGTTTTATGAGGACCATTCCATCAAACATGGCTACATTGTTCTCTTTAAATACAGAGGGAACTCAAGCTTCAAAGTCTATATATTTGACTTGTCAGCCACCGAGGTTCATTCTCCAACATCACTGCCACCTAAAATGGTGGCATGCTCTTTGAAATGCCCTATGCCACTTCGAAGTGTGTTTCTGCCAACACAAGGTAAAGGGCATGATTTTCAAAACCTTCGTAGTGTGTCTTCAACTGAATTTTGCCAATATTCCAGTAACTTTTCTTTAATATCTTATGTTTTACGAAATGATTTACTTATATGTGAATTGCTGGATTTTAGATAAAAACCAATCATCCTGTGGTAATAAAAGGGATTTGGGAAAGAAGGTCGTACACGATGCAGGAACATCTTCAAAGAAGGTCGTACACGCTGCAGGAACATCTTCTCCTACAAATCCTTCATTCACAGTCGAAATGAAAGCTAACCTGACTCCACAATGGGTGATCGTAAGTTCTTGAGCTTTATGTTACTTGAAAAAATGTAGTAGTGAATTTTGTTGCTTTCTTGAATTTGTCTGAAATTAATTGTTAGCTATTTTGTGGTAAGGACATTATTTTCAAAACCTTCATTGAACCCTGACATGGTGTAACTATTTTTGTTTCTAAAGTACGTGCCAGCTCAATTTGCTAAGGATAATCTCCCGAAAGCTCCGAAGCATATTGAACTTCACGATTCTGATGGTAAGAAGTGGCGGGTTCATGTCAATTTAAGACCAGGGTGTCATACAGTGCGTACTCTAAGCACAGGATGGGCAGCGTTTGCAATGGCAAAAGAAATCAAGGTAGGAGATACATGCGCTTTTGAATTGATCCCTGGCAATAAACCTGCACTAAAGGTTTCCGTTTTTCACAACAACGCTGGAGTCCCAGGACATCTAAGAATCAACAGGTGACACGATTGATTGTATGTAACAACATTTGAACTGTGACAGATGAATCCAATTGCTTTAAGTAATGATTTTTGAAGAGTGCCAAATTAGTTTTGCTTTAAATCACAGTGGATCCAATCCCCTACGCCTGTCTCTTTTGTGCTTTGAGAGAAATGCAAACAATGTGATTAAGCAAAAGACTGTTAAAAAAGGCAGACAATTTCAAATCATTTGTAGGAAAATCTGTGCTTCTACTTTTTCACATTCTTTACTGGTTTGGTGATATCATTTTCTTGGATTTAGCTTCAAATGTCAGCTTTAAGAAATTATCTGTTTCTTATCATTTTCTATGAGAAAATAAAATATTTCAGTATTTATTCTTTGAATTAATACAAGAAAACCATCTAATGGTTGGGTAAAGGAACAACCCAAACTATACATTTTTATTGGTAAATGAATATCAATGGTTGGTTGGGCATGACCCGTGCTTGGCCGAGCGCTGTCGAGTGTATGGGCTTAGTTTTTTCTTGCCATGCTTTTTTTCCTTTCATTAACGGTCACAAGCCTCTACCACCGAGCTTAGCACGTCTTGTCTGTAGAGCCAGCTGGCCCATGGCACGGCCCGTCATGTCCTAGACCGTGCTTGGGCAGTGCTTTTTGTTGAATTTGGAACACAAAAGAAATTTATTTTATTATATAAATACTTGTACAATTAGCAATGGCAACAGTCCAACAACTGTTTTGGCTGCAGCCATTGTCTTCCCAGAGAAGGTTTAAAGTAAACTATGTTAGCGGTTTGAACTCATTTAGTGGGCTCAAAGCAAATAACAGTGTGGCATCTTTAGGTCTTCCAGTTTGCACTGAGCATTCATTTGCCAAGATTGTTAACTCATTCAAACAGCCACCACAAGGCAGAGGAAGAAGTGGTGGACCTCTCTCTTCCACCAGCAGCGCGGTGGAGGAGATTTTCAAGATTGCTGCCATTATTCCAGGACTAGTTCTTGTTAGAGTAGCAGTTGGCTTTGTTCTTCTTCGAGTTGAAGCTTTTGTGGAGGAATCTGAATGAGGAATTAGAGGGTTTATGTAGTTTTCGATAAAATACTTTTATTGAACCTCTCGAATTTAATGTTTTTTCTTCAATATACTACGACTTAAGCTGCAGAGGTTAAATGGTTTATTGCTTCTTGAATATAAACTATCTACTATTCAGTACTTAGAGTATCGTCCATTACTTCCTGTAAATATATGAATCAAAATCCATAATCCAAAGGCATATTCAGTACAGCAGACGTTGCCATATTGCAATGTAAATCACTCTTGAATTGAAGCCTGAAAGTCTTTGCCATGATGTATTTTCGTCAAATTAGTAATTTGAAAATTTTAAACCTTCTGATTATGGATCTTCAGAACCATTTGTGTTTGTTCTCACAGTAGTGTAATTACTTTTTCATGTGGCCAAAATTTGATCGATCAACATAAATTAATCCATAAAACCTTTTAATAATAGATACATCGAAACCTTCGGATACAGGTCAGAATACAACTTGGACATCAAATGGGTTTGCGATTTATTGATAAATGTTAGACATCAATAGCATAGTTAACTAGCCTACTTAGAGTTGGATTTGCTTCAATCCAACATCATTCGAGCACGGACCATGAAGTTGCTCATACTCGGGCGACAGCCTCCTAGGTGTCCGGTGTCGATCAAAAACCAGAGAAATACATGCCATAACCATCAAAATTGCTGCAAGAATCCAACTGAACTGCAAGTTAGCCAATGCTCTCGCCCTCAAATCCGCCTCATGGGTTTCACACAAAACAGCCCCTTGCACGGTGTTGTTGCTGACGTTACTCGACTGGGTAACGCATCCACGCGGGACGAACATATGAGACCATAACACGAATCCCATGTTAATGAGCCAACAACCTTGGAAAACAACAGAAACTGTAATAACTAATGCTGCAGGAAAGCTTGTCGGGAAACAAGTTGCAAATAGTGCAGCCAACAGAGAAATGCACACTATAAGCTGCAGCAGCCAATGATAATGCCCTTCAAGTCCAATGTGATCAGATGAATGATAATGAAGTAGGAAAAGTTCTTGTCCAAAAACCGAGGCTGCCAGAATTCCCGACACACCTACCGGGGTATCAGACGAACTTTTGAACTCCGAGAAAAGAGTGTAACCCGCAAATATAGCTAGGTGGAGAAACATAGTTGCATGTTCAAAATTGTCTAGCTTGAAGGAGAATTGCATGTATGGGAAATCTATGATTTGCATCAGAATAGCAAATACTGAAAATGACAAGACAAGAATGAGTTCAATGTGTTCTAGTTTGCAAAGGGGAGTCTTCAATGGGTACCAAAATCTTAACATAAACTTAGTATGGCCTTTAATGTAATAAGCTCCAATGGTGTTTATAGTATGCCATAGACCAAGAAGAGCAAGGGCCAAACCAGGTACTAGATGACCGAGAAAAGTACCCATTGAAGTTTCTGATTCAGAGATGAAGGTTGTGTTCACTCCATGGTGAATACCTACTTAAATACTCGATTGTTGTTATGAGGCGAACTCTTTTAAGGGTATATTAGGTATTCTATTTAAGTATTCTTAAATACTCTAAAACTTATCATGGCACCTCGAGCATGACACGGCACTATCAATCTTGGAAAATGTTAGATGAACAATAACTTGGACATAAAGTTTGATCATTATGTGTAAAATGTCAAATTTGTCCTTTGAAAAGACATAAATAAAAATTTGAATTATATATTTTTCAAGGACAAATTTAATATTTTAAACATGGTGGTCTAACTTTATGTCCAACTTAATATTCATCTAGCATTACTGATCAATCTTTGTGTTCGTTTTACTTGTTCTTTATTTTATTTATTTTTATTACTCTCGTGAGTAGAAAATGTAGTTCATAAGACGTGTAAGAAACCTCAAATCTTTATTGATGTCTTATCTTATGTGGTGCATGGTGCATGTGTTTCCACAAACTAATATATATATATATATATATTCATAGCCTTTTCGTAATTATTACCAATAAAGCTTCAATGTTATTTAAAGAAAAGAATGCACAACAAAGGTAAATGTCCCTTGGTGAAATGAAGGGGATGCTGACAAAGAAAAGAACTAAATCCAAATCATTCATTGACAAGTCATATTAAATAAAATTCAAATATTTTATTCTCAATAATTTTACGATCGACTATATAATTTTTTTTTTTTTACGCCAATCGATTCATTATATCTTCTAGAATATAAAGCAACTAAATTCTTAACAACTACAACAAACCAACAATATTACTTTTGATATACCCCTCTTTCAAATCGCATCACTCTAATAGTGAAAACTTCTATTAAGCTCATGCATTGACCACTTAAATTGTCAATTCCTTAATCATGACTTTTTCTCACCACCACCACTTAATAAAAAAGAAAAAAAGAAACAAAGATGAAAATGGACCACCAATCTATCAATTGGAACAGGTCAGTAGATGTCCATGGTTGATTGGAAACTGAATCATTATTGGTAATCCGTACATCCATGCAAAGAGACAAAAAAAATACATAGCTTATGGTCCTTACTAGCATGTAGTGGAGAATGATACATCTCCAAATTATCAATGACGAAAATAGGACATTCCCACTTTTTCAAGAAAACGTGTTCAAATTTCAGTCTGTAAAAGAGATAATTCCAGGAATATTACCTTTACTTAGTGTGCTGCAACAGAAGTTAATTTGTGGAGTCCAGAGTACTCAATCACTAAGATTAGATAAGGTTACTTTGAAAGAGACAAAATTATGTCTAGCCAAACAATGGTATATAGTAGACTTTGCATCGGCTGCGAGCATGTGCGTGTAAAAATTAATCTAAATTTTACAAGTTCCTGGCTGGATGCCCATTAAATGACCAACAGATGGGATTTATAAACAGGAAAAATAGATTTGAAACCGTCTAATCGTCAATCAATTAGCTATAGGAGCAAACAGAGGAACATGCCTGAGAAGGAACTCAAGTCCAGGTGAACCAATAACTTATCAAGGAGATACTCAGTAGCTATTCCTAGAAGATGCCCAAACTCTTGTAGAGTCAGCAGTGGAGAATTTTCTACAATGGGATAAAGCCTCTGACACAGCAATGTCGCATGGAGGTAAAACGCCCATGGGTCATGAACTTATTTTCTCGAAGAAGATGCAATGACGGTACTTAAATATTAAGTGTACTAGCAGCCGTAGTAAGACAAAAGGCGCAAGTTTTATCTAGAAGATTGGGTATAGAGCGTCTATATGTGGCCTTCTAACTCAGCCATCAAATCCCGGGACTTAACCTTGGACGGGTGGGGGGAACTAACATTTTATTGTATATTGCATCATATTCACAAATTTTATTTTGCCAAGATGACTGCAGACAAGAAACTCTCACACCTCTTGAAAAATACACTGGATACAATAATAGACAACACTATGATAACAGTAGATCTTAATCCAAAATATATTTAGACTCCAGATACACGAATATATACTTTTCAAGTACATCCACATTTTTACCAAATCTCTGGGCACATATTTGAAAATAAAACGACCACTGAAATGTTATTGAACATCTGTACAGAATATGAGGTCCTCTAGAGGCAGAAGCATTAAAGCAAAATAGTTCATAGTTGATCCACAAATTAGACATGGAAAATGTACTCTACATCACGTCCCATATTCTCATGGCTTCTTTCAGCAAAGTTACAGATACAAAGCGCTAAAAATACTGCCTTCGGTAAATCAATTTCAGGTTTCAGCCTCCTACCCCATCACGTTTCATGGAAGTATTCTGAATTTTCATAGAAGCTCACTTTTACACAAGTATATAACACTTGAAAACTTAATAAAACTGCTTACAAGCTACAAATACAGAGTAATGCTATGAACAAACCAAGTTGAGAACAATAATAATCATATCTGGCATGTTGGTTAAGATAATTCTCTTATAAGCAAATGCAAACTTATGAGAGTTCAAATATAATTGAGGAAAACAATAAAAGCATGTCTTGACACAAATAATTATCAACGACATGGATAAATGCAAAGTCATAAAAAGAAATACTCTGAATATCATGTCTAGTTATCATCCCAAAATAATGTACTAGTTATTTGATTTATTTCAAATATACACATATTGAACTATTCTACAACTCATTAGCAATTTAAGCAACTTTGACAGCAAACAAGTCAGATAAAGAGAGGACACCATGGTTACTCACATCCGAGCTTTTCTTATGACATAAGAATGGGGGGTGACAAGTTCAGCATATTTCCATGAGTAATGCAATGCAGAAGCTAGCAAGAGACAATATGATAGTTAGGTACTTGTGTTTTTTTAATTTACAAATACCGACTCAAAGAAGAAACTCAAAAAATGGACAGAAATTTAGTCCAAAAATCCAAGTCAATTTATTATATAAAACTTGAGTTTGTGAAGACATACTCGGCTCACTAACTTTACCCTTACATCAGTTTAGACAAGAAGTTACGCCACAAGTTTGGATTTTAACAAATACCTTGAATATCTTCCAGAAAATCCAAAATAATTATTAACAATCACTACATGAAATACATAAGAAACTTCAGAACCCAATTCAGCAACAAAACTGTCTCTTAACAATGAACTCATCATTCTCCTCAGTCGCAAAAATCACAGTGTATGATCAAATTCAACCATCTATTTACCACCAAAAAAAAATAAAAAATAAAAAATTCATACGTTATCTTCTCAAGCTAAATTATGTTCTGTTGGGCTATTTAAAACAATATAAATATGATCACTGAAATAACGCAGATTAAATAAATATTAGGGGATAGACCATATGCTCCCCCAATCGTTATTATATTTCTCTAAACAGTACAAAAATGCAGCCGTTACCGAACAAAATCTATGACAATCTCTTCTTTTTTATGAATAAAATCCTCACACGCCGACATAAAATTATGACAAAAATGAAACCTGAAACTTTTCAAGCTACGGCTACGGGCTGCTGCTTCTCGGGCTCAATTTTTTTCTTTGACTCCTGAAAGTCCTCGAGATTGTAGATGACCGTGATATACAAGGAGCAGCTAGGGCAACGCGCAATTTCCTCGCCAATACGCAAATCCTCTTTGGTTATCTGGAAGAGGTCACCGCAAGGGCAAGGGTATGTAAAAGCTTGCAATTCGTCGTTCCACTCCATGTCCTCGATCTCCACATCGTCGTACGACATCGTTCTGGTTTTTGTCCCTTTTTCTTGCCGCCTGGATTGGGGACTAGGGTTTCACCGGTTACGAGAAATTGACGGATGAATACGAATTTATTTGCTTTTTAGTTTTTACCTTTATTTATGTATATTTAATTATTTATAATCTATACAATGTATAAAAAGTCCAAAGTTGATTTATAATTATTAATTCATCCTTCAATTAATATTATTTTTTACTATAATATCTAATAATTAATAATATATTTTCTTCAAATTTACATAATTAATAAAAATATAATGTGCATGAAAACCAATAGTATATAATCTATATATACACTATATACAAGAAATATTTTGAACGATAATAGTTTATAATTAATGATTTATTTTTTAATTAATATTATTTTGTCTGTAATATTTTATAATTAATGTTATATTTAATAATTTAAAGTGGTATATTGTCTCTTCAAAATCCATGTGAAGAATACATATTTATGACATATTCGGTATAGTTTTTTTTGAGAAAAAATAAGTTTTTTTGAGTACTTTATTGACTTTTCAAACTTTTATATAGTATAAAAAAATTGAAAAGTCAAAAATTATAAAAAAAAAAATGGATTTTTTTGAATAAAAATGACTAACCAGAATGCCCTTAATACAAAGATTATATGCATGAAAACCAGGACAGTAAATAAAAAAACTATATTTATAAACAAATGAATGCAATCTCACGTCTACACAGATGGGAACTAATAAGAAATTGTCTGGAATCGATTATCGAAATTTCTTGACCAAACAACTTTATGTATTAAATATTGCAAAAAATTCTCAACTTTTTAGAAAATAAAGGCTGCATTCTGGCAATGTTCATACAATTGTTAACTAGGAATCCAACCACATTTACAAAAATGCCCCAAGTATGTCTATCAGAGAGTCATATACTCTGCACAAAAGCATATGTTCCAATATTGATGACTAGAGTAATCAAATCCGGCATAGATCGTGCGTTAAAATCATATATGCAGATATGAGTGGTGATTTCCTGCTCCTTGGAGGCAGGATATCAACCACCCACTGTTGACGTGGCGTCTTCACATCAATAGTGTGCCTTAAAAAAAAAAAAAAGGTCAGTATTTGTAATTTATCTCAAAAGTGCTTTCCTCCTCTCTCTCTCTCTCTCGCGACTGTGGCGTCCAAAGTCCAAAATGCTTTCCTCGCCGGTGATAACGCCGGAAGAAATACACCAAAAAATAAAAAATGGGGCAGCTAACAACAACTAGAATGTCGCCGGAAAAAATACGTAAATCGTGGGATGCCCCAACGCATAACAACAACGAATCCCAACACATTACAACACATTCAATCTTCTCCGGTGCAACTAGAATGTCGCCGGAAAAAATACATAAATCGTGGGCTGCCCCAACACATAACAACAACGAATCCCAACACATTACAACACATTCAATCTTCTCCGGTGCAGTGAAATGGGGATGCGCCGGTGATAATCCACGATTAGATGTGTCAATCTGGGTCGCCTCTGATGAAGCCCGGTGACGGCCCGCATTAGAAAAAGTCCGCGCCATGACGGGTTGCGAGCCAGGTCAACCCAGCCCACAAAAATTGAACACGAGCCCGACCCATCTGGGTCGAGTCCATGTGGGCTGCGGTTCGGCCCGGCCGCCCGGTTCAGCCCGTATGAATAAAAAATTAAATTTTTTTGAAATTTTTTTAGTTACTTATTGTAATTCAAAAAAAAAAAATGTTTACACATATAACAAAAAATATGTTAAATTACTAAATAAAAAATAAATAACAATGATAAATTCACATTTGTTAATTTTTTAAGTCAATTTTTATTTTTTATTTATATATTTAAAGACTAAAATATCACACATATGTCACATCTTTCACTTTAAACGGCTCTCTGCAATTTTTTTTTATTTTTTTTAAATATCATTTCAAATATGAAAGTTTGAATTTCCTGCCTATATTTTTTTTTTAAAAAAAAAAATCAAAGCGGTTCACGGACCGGCACCCCGCGGGTTGGCCTCTTCGGCCCGTGAACGGTCCGCGGGTTGGCCTCCTCAGCCTGTGAACAGTCTGCCTGGTTCACAGGCCAGCCCGCGGTTCCGGGTCGAGGCGGGTGGGCCGATGCGGGTTCGACCGACTCGCTCATCTTGACACCTCTACCCACGATTTAAAAAAAAGGGGCAGCTAACAAGCGCCGGTGATAACGCCGGAAGAAATACACCAAAAAAAAAAGGGAATGGGGAGAGGGGGCAGCTGACAATAGCCAACACAACATCTCCGGTCAACAAAGCCCAACTCTATAAAGCCACTCGTCCCATGTACCTCATTCGCCGTCTCTTTACTGCGCGTAACCCTAACAAGAAAATAGTCTTCTTTTACGATCTTATATTTCACCCTACCCCCATCATTTGTCGTCGAACCACCACTGTCGTCAAAGTCGTCCATCTTCGCCGATGAAATGATTATAGTGGTGGTTCTGACATCTAATTTCGGCGATAAATGGTGTGGATTTTAGGGCACAAAAGGGAGAAGGGGTGGAAGATGAAATGATTGCCAGCGACAAATGGCGTGGAGGGAGTTTTAGGGCACAAAATGGAGAAAGGGGGAGAGAGAAAGAGATGAAATGATTGTTGTCGGCGAGAAATGGCGTTTGGTGGGGTGGGGTGGGGTGGGGTGGGGTGGGGTGGGGATTTTACGACAGTAGAAGGGTAGGAGAGAGAGATAAAATGATAAAGTTTTTGTCCCCTTTTTTTTTTATTACTGAAGATTTCAAAGCACTTTTGGGGGTGGGGTGGGGTGGGGTGGGGTGGGGTGGGGTGGGGTGGGGATTTTACGACAGTAGAAGGGTAGGAGAGAGAGATAAAATGATAAAGTTTTTGTCCCCTTTTTTTTTTTATTACTGAAGATTTCAAAGCACTTTTGGGGCAGATTACAAATGCTGCCCCATTTTTTTTTAAGGTACACCGCTGACGTGGAGACGCCACATCAGCGGTGGGTGGTTGATATCCTGCCCCCAAGGGGCAGGAGATCACCACTCATGCAGATATATTTTTGTAGTGAAGGCAAACTGTGTCGAAAAACAATGACGTCTTTTTTTGTGTTGGCTCCTTCTTAAACATGATTTCAACCTTACCATTAGATTTCCTTCTATAATAACTTGTGGAGGATTGAATAGGCTTATAATTCTGAGATGCCTGATGATGTTGTTCATTGCCGGTAACTCATGTTTCAGGAATTAGCTTGAGAAGTTCAGATATGGAGATCTATCTCGGAACATAGGTGCATAGCTGGTTGGTCTGAAGAAAGAGGACATCGCCAGTGCCTTGTGGAGTAGCAAAATCAAGTGAATAATTTTGTACTCTGTAAACCATCTGATAATGGAGAGTAGCAGCATATGTGACTTGAGGATCTGATATTGGCATGTTGAAGTTTGGGAACATAGTGACAAGGATTGTTCCTGGGTTGAGGGTTGTTTGAACGGTGCCAATACAAGCATGCTGATAATCAGCAGATGTAGTATCTAAGAGTGTAGCTTTAGAAACTGCAGGAAGCCCTTTTTCGCTCGTGAAGGGTGAGGGCAAACCTTACAGCTCCAAAATGGAAGTGCGTAAATCCTTCTGTCAGACATACATTTGGAAGGTGAGAATATAGTTCGAGAGTGACAAACTGTTCATATTCAGTGGCTGGTAAGAGATGTTGGTCAAATTTGGAAGCCTTGACATATTCTTTGATTTGAGATTTGGATGGAGAGATAAGAGTACGGACAGATTTTGAGAAGGAATGTCGAGGTTTTGTATATGCTGAATAGGGGTTTACAAAAGAAGAGTAGAAGATGAAGATGTAGTAGAAAATAGAAATCTAGAGAATTATTAGAAGAAGTAGAAAATTAAAACTTAAAATTATAGAGTAATATCTATATAATGAGATATGAGATACTAATTATAAACTAATATTGAGATATTGAAATTTGAGAATTGTTATTGAATTGAGTATATAATAGATTGAGAGATTGAAGTGTGAAAATAATGAGTTTAGAATGAAGTATTTATAGAAAAATAATTGAATTTAAAGAGAAATTAAAAATCTGCTCAACGATCACATTTTTGTGACTGTTGGATAACGAGTCAGCTTATATTTTTGCCAAGTCGAATGAGCTCGGCCCATTTTTTTGGCTCGGCTTGCCAAGTCGAATGAGCTCGGCCCATTTTTTTGGCTCGTCTAGGGCCGAGCCGACAAGCCCACAAGCTACTCAACCCATTTGCCACCCTTAGACACTATAATGGTTGTAAGAGAGAGCAACATTTGAAGAAACAATAAATATGTTCATTTTATTAGAAACTTTGTTAAACAAAGTTAAGTACATAAAAACACAAATAAAATGATGAAGAAAATAGAAAAAGAGAATCGACAACATTTTATTTAAAAAATTCAAGTTTTGATTACATAGCACCCCAAAGAGTCCAATTTTAAATGATGGGATGAATTTTGTAGAGGCTGTAAAGATTAGAGACTAATTGTGCAAATTTTCTAAAGAACAATAATGTTAGGTAACATCTAAGATTTGAACCTCGGTAACGAACGGAAAAATTATATATGGAACTCTTACCACTTTGATGAACTATAGCTTTTATTATACTATCTTTTTTTTTTTTTTTCAAATTTAATTAAAAAAATTCAAAATAGTTGGCCTTACTTTGCCAGTGATTGTGGAAGAGCCGAAGAGGTGTTGGATCGAAAGACACGACAACATGGATAAGTTGATGGCATGGCAAGGGATGTTAATAGTGTGAGGATGTAACCAGGGACGGATGGAGGGGAGATGCACTGTGCTTTGGCGGTTTGGCCTAGTGCAGCCCTGCCCAGATGAATAATCTTTTTTGGGAAAATTGTCTAAAAGTCATCTATAAGTGACTTGTTTTAAATTAGGTCAAAACAAATTTCAAAATTATCAATAAGTCATACTCTTCATCAAATTTTCATATTCATCCCAAAATTATCCATGTGATCCGTATTTCCCATACACTGCCGCAGCCACCACTACTCCCGCCGCGGCCGCGGCCGTGGTTGTGGTTGTGGTTGTGGTTGTGGTTGTGGTTGTGGCCTATAGGCACTGAACACATATGTTGTTGTGGTTGTTATTGGCAATTTGTGCTTAAATTGCCAATAATCTTGATCCCAATTTCATTTGTATTTTTATTTTGAATCTGCATTGTTGATAGTTGTTGTAAAGCACTTGAAATTTTTGATTATATGTAATATATTACCAAATTCTGTAGTAAAGTGATCATAAAAAATCTTGGGCTTTTCATATATTTCTTCAAGAACAATATTGCAGAAAAAGCTGAGATCTTGCAAAGTTTTGATTTCTTGTATTAAATTAGAAAAATTGCAGAATTTTGGGATTTGTGGCAGAAAAAGAAAATACAAAATTAACGAATTAAAGTGTATATTTTTTTTTCCCGTTGTTATAAAGGAAGAGAAATGCTTTCCTTTTTCTTTCTAGCATAAGTTGCACCCATTCTTTCTTCTGCTATACATCTCTGTTTCAACTTCCGCCGCTGCCGTCGCCGCTACCGAGTCAATAGAACATTCAGAGATCTTATTCAGATCTGAATGATCTGAATCCATCATATCAAAATTTGACTCGGCATCAAAACTTTCTTTTTTGATATGGACTGAACTTGGAGGCTACATAAATCGTTGGAGACATGAAATTCTTTGAATGCCTTCTTGTATTCGTATTTGGCTGGCTATTTAGTAGTTTGATTCTTGTTATGTGTTGCTGTGTTCCCATTGTCAACTTCTATATACCAATGGGCTATCAACTTCTATGTACCAAGGTGCTGCAATTGCTTTAGTTTTTAATAATTTAACTGTGAATACTTGTAGGTTGCTGAGAAAGTTGTGAAAGGAGAATTGAATTATGGTTTTGCTATTGTCCGACATCCAGGACATCATGCAAAATCTAGTAATAAGCTGGAACTTAATCGATTTCTTGTTAAGTGCAATAATCTGTAGATCAAATGTTGAACTGGAGTTGTCTCAGTACTGGAGTGTCTATATAGATGATTTGTTTGATGAATTTCTATATGGATAATAATGTATTATAGTAAATAATATCATAATAAAACAGTATCATAGAATATAATATCATTATATTAGGTGTTGCCATGATTTGCAGTTTGATATTATATTAAGCTGGCCCTTAGATTATTTTTTTTGTGTTGTTAATTAGTCACATGTGTTGTTTGATACTATATTATATAAAACAGTATCATAATAGAAATGGGCATAGAATTCGCATACGTACTCAAATTTTTTATTATAATATATTTTCAGAATAGTCTCGACGAGACAGTCAAGACCAGTTGTTTTGTCACTGCGTATGATGGATTTTACCTGTTTGAATTCGTCTCTTTAGTTTAAAATGGCAATCTTTAATTTTTCTTGTCAAAACAGTATCATACATTCTCTAAAATAGTATCACAGATAAATGTATTTTAATTTATTAGTATCATACATGAAAATATCTTAATAAAACAATACCATAGGTTGAAATATTATCTTAATAAAACAATATCAAAGATAAAAGTATGGTATAAGTTTACTAATGTACATTATCTAAATAAAAACAGTATCATGGATTAAACAGTATCATGGATTAAACAGTATCAAAGTATACTAATGCACATTACCTAAATAAAATAATATCATGGATTAAAATAGTATTATAGACAAAACTAAGAGATTGAAACATTGTCATAATTAAACAGTATCAAAGATAAAACTAAGAGATTAAAACAGTATCATATGTTAAAATTTTGTCATAATATTTCACTATCATTAGAAACAAGAAAAAAAATCGGATTATCATAGATCAAAAGAGTATCAAGCATTTTGCATTATACTATTAGACAACTTTGTCATAATTAAACAGTATCAAAGATAAATATAAGAGATTAAAACAGTACCATATGTTGAAATTTTGTCATAATATTTCAGTATGATTAGAAAAAATGAAAAAATTCGACAAATATAAACAGTATCATAGATCGAAAGAGTATCAAACATTTTGCAATCATAGGTTGAAACATTAATCATAATAAATCAATATCAAAGATAAAAGTATGGTGTAAGTGTACCATAGTACATTATCTATATAAAACAGTATCATAGACAAAACAGAATAACAATAAAACAGTATCACGACAAAACAGTGTCACAATTAGCATTTTTTTTACTATTACAGGTATGTTAGTCTTTTAGCTCTAAAATGTGATTTTAATTGAATTAAGTTTTGACCATATGACTCTAGAGTCCATAAGTATCAAAACAGTGACCGGCCTTGAATTTACCCATCTTTTTTTTTAAACAATACCTCGACCCAAACAAAAAATAACCCACTTATTAATTTAAATTTAAATCTTTTACACATTAAAATCCATCACACCCCAAACAAAAATATAACCTACGTTTTAAGTGGGTTAAATTAACATTTAAATCATTTACACATTAAAATCCATCATATCCCAAATATAAAAAATAGTCTAATTTTTAAGTGGACTAAATTAAAATTTAAATCTTTTACACGTTAAAATACATCCCATCCCAAATAAAGAAATATCTCACTTCTTAAATGGCCAATTCCAAAAGAGTCAAACCCAATTAAATTTATTTTTCTTTTGTCCATTTTTTTCTGTTTATTTCACAATCTATAAAATATAATTTTATATGGATTTTGATTTGTTCTTAAGTAATGAATAATGATGTTTATTTGATTTTAAAAAATTATTTCAAATTTCAGAAAAGAGAGGGGGGTGGGTTATTAGAGTTTTATATGTTTTTTACGTAACAATTGAGAAAGACTTTGTTAATAAAATATATTTAGATTCTAATATAGAAGAATTCACAGCTGTAAAAGATCGTTGAACACAACTTTCTTTAGCTAGTTTTGGATCTTGAATATTTTTGTAAACTTTTTAAATATTATGACTTATAAAAAAAAAAATAGATTTTTATACAAATGGACTAAGTAATTGTAATTTTAGAAAGAAAAAAAAATTAGCGCCCCTGAACCCCCGTAAGGGGGTCCTCCTTCCTCCAACCCATTTCCTTGTCATATCCTGATTCTGCTTTTGAATATAACAAAGATAACAAAAGTGTTAGCGAAAAAGGTTGCACAGAGGCTACATGAGAGGGCTCGTGGGATGTAGCAAAACAAGATAGAGAGTTGAAAGAGAGAGTGAGAATGTAGAAGTTAATTGATTTCTTTTTATTTTCACTCTCTTTCATATATTATTTACTTATCCATCTTCAAGTCTCAAACAGTGAACAATATGAGAATCACACGACTTTTTAATGTCAACACGAACAAAACCGTCCTATGGCACCAATGTGTTACATACTTAAAAATTTGACAACTCAATTGCCAAAAAAAAAATTAAGGATGAACATACTTGCAAATTTTCAATAAATTAGTGGCATCTACTGGGCCCTACCCACTTGGCAATATTTCAGGACATGGGAATCTGGAAATACCAGTGGCAACCTCCTGTTTTGGAATTAGAGGTATGGAAAAACTGTGCTATTTGTCTCTACAGGCACACAGAATACATATACACTAATCTATCAACCATAAAAAACAACCTTATCCATCATCTTCAACACCCCCCCCTCCCCCCCCCCAAATCATTATATATATTGAGTGTTCTCTGCAACACTCCATATATCAAAGTATCATTAACAAATCCAAATATATTGAATATTGAGAAAAATGTCTGGGCTTGTGGACATTTGGAGTAGCGAACTTGCCAAGCTGCGTAACAAGGGTCAAGCCGAAGCCGTTTTATCTGGTGGTTCAGTCAAAACAAGCCATGAAAGTGAGGCTAGCGCAGTACTAGTAGCTGATGCAGATGAAAGGAGCTCAACTCTCTGGCAGTCGTCCAGTTTGGCTAAAGCCGTGCAAGTTAAACTGCAGCTGGCTTTGCAGTGTTCCGAGGCTTCTGTTTCTATGCTTGTGGAATCCTTCTGTCCTTGAACAAGAACAAATTATGCTTTTTTTTTTTTTTTCTCTCTTTAATTTGTATCTTTTCAAATAAAACGTGTATATTTGAGGCATGTGCTGTATATAACTTGTTGATGCATCGACTTTCAATTCAATTTTAGTAGGATTTTTAAGAAAAACAATGGGGAAAAATAATTATATAAAGTGTGGAGGTGCGGGGAATCGAACCCCGTGCCTCTCGCATGCGAAGCGAGCGCTCTACCATATGAGCTACACCCCCTTTTGTATACTTTAGGCATTTTATACTATTTATATAAAACACCTAAAGGCAGACAATATACCCAGTCAAACTGTCTTTAGAATGTACAAAGTATTTTTCTGCCCAAAATTTTACTCTCTTTTATGTTTTTGAGTTTGTTAAAACAAAAAGTGTCCTCATTATTCCAAGTTCAAATTCACTATCCTCGAATCATTTATGCATGTAAAAATAACTAAGCCTTCTTTGCAGTAAACTATGAGTCGGGTACGCGAATCCTCTTTTTCTATCTATACAAGAATGTGTACATTTGTGCATGTTACATGTACCAAAAATTGAAACAGACTATAATTACGACTTCTTTCGGTTTAAAAATTATAAAGATGTGCTAGGCTCCATACTCTCGGTAGAATTCATGCTGAATGCATATCTATCTTCGTCCCACCTCAGAATCTCCCTGCCATATTTAAGAGCTTTATCTACACTATCGGCCTCCAACCCTGTAACTGGTGAAACAAACAACTTACGCCCCGTGATTGAAGTGAACAGCCTTTTGTACTTCACGGCAATATAGTGGAAAGCGCGTTGAGCCAAAGATGGGTTGTTCCTATTGTTGTTGTGTGGAGAAAAACTGATCACGGGATTAAAATCCTGGAACCAGTCACATTGAGTTAAAGGAACATGTTCGATCTTTTCCTCCAACAGATCAAACTTGCTGAGTATGAGAAGGAAATCTTTCTCTGCGAAGATTGGATGAGTAACTATGTTCGTAAAGAGTTTCTTGCTTGCCAACATCTTGTTAGTGCAGACTCCGCTAATATCTTCATAGAATTCATCGTAGTCTATCAAGGAAACACAATACACGACTAGGTCGACATCTTCAAACATCTCCAACCACTTGCAGTTTTCTCCAAGGCTGTCCGCGTGAACTCTAATGAGTTGATATCTGCATGGTAGGCAATAAGAAGAATGATAAACCTGCGCCACTGCGTCTAGTTGTTTTAAAATATATAAAAACTCCAGTCTCAGTAGAAATCCTGTAGCACTTTTCCATTTCGTCCAACCTGCTCTAATTCTTCTAGCATTTTTTTTTTTTTTGGCCTTAACAAGTAGATCGACTGCTTCCCGTTAAAAGTTTCATGGTAGAGGGATCTTAATTCTGCATGGCCAACGGTATCATTGCTCTTGAATTATATTCCGATTGGCAAATGGAAAATCAATTTTATTTCTTTAGTGATGACCATGTTAGCTTTCCCCGAATCATTTTAGCACAATGCTTTCTAGAACCGATAAGATTTCAGAAACAACTGATATTGGAAAATAATATAAGGATTTTAAACCTAAAAAGTTAAAATCTTGTCTATTATCCTGTGTAGTACTGTCGTATTGTCCAATCCTCCATATTGAATATGCTCTTAATGTTCTTACACCACATTGCTAGTTTGTCTTGTGAGAGTGATGAAGAGATCGACCAAGATCAAACCTTTCCAGAATTGAGGCATCGATTTGATAACTACGGTATTGTTAGATTAGAGAACTGACCTTACTAAGTGATCGTTCTGATCAACAGGTTCCATGTAACCATCCCGAGACGAATTGGAAAAAGAGAACTCCATGGACGCAACCCCATTGGAAGAAGTGATGCCCTCAGCATACAAGATATCCATTTCACAAGGCTCATAATCCATCCTCGAAATTTCAACAGCCTTCAAAGAATACAAATTACCTCATTAATATTGATTTGGGTCCATTACGTCCTTAGCAAACAAAGATCACTAAGTGTAACTTACCCGATTTAAGAAATAATCAGCAACTCTAGGAAGCATAAGCAGTTCATTTCGCCTTTCGTAAGTGGCTTGAAACGCTTTATCCCTCCACAACTCCTCAACTAATGGTGCGTACTCACGAGTAGCTGCTGGGAAAATGGACCCCAAGTTGCCTGACATCATAATTTGGAGAAGCCAACTAGAGAATGCTTTCAGTCTTGGACTAATGGAGTAAATATTTTTTTCATCGACCTGGTTGGCATTCCCTGTTGCCAAAAAAATGACTCTCAGAAAATTGAAGTTCCATTTAAGAGAGAATGAGTTGTGAAAAAGAAGATAGAGTTCCATTCAAGAGATGAATTCTTCAAAACGATCTTATTTGCTCAGATAAATAAAGTTGGCAATGATTAAGCAATTTATTTATACCTGAAGAAGAACTCGGTTGATCAATACGTTGTCTCCTCATTTCAACCAAATAATCTTCTTCAAACCGTTCACGCCCCTCAAGCAGAATACCAATATAGCTATACAAATTTCTTTGAATCATGAATTTGATATTTTGCCGCTCATCTTCTGAGAAAGGAACATTATACAGAATTTTGGCCTGGAGTCAAAGAAGGATGAAATACAATCATTAATATGCTACACAAGTGAAAAAGATTATGAGACAAGTGTTCTATTTATTAGCCGTACCCAATATGCTACACAGTACCTGTTTAAATATGGTACATGTTCCTGATTGATCACTACCAACTAGGAGAAGTTTATTCATTGTTTTCTGATCTAGGTTCTTCGAATTAATGTTATCTGTGTTATTGTCAACTTCTTCACCCATGGTATTTGCAGTACCAGAAGGAAACGGCAAGGACAAAGCAGTGCATACTATCTTCACTCTTTTCTGTAAAAGAAAATTTTCCAGTATAATGTATTTATTATCTAAAACTTAAGATGGATTAAGGGGAAAATCACAAAGAAAAGGAAGAGTTGACAGCGAATTTTGACTCACCTTATCCCATAATTTCCCCATCACATAATTCATGCCTTCATGCTGATAGGAACCATCTGCAGTGACCCAAAAGTGAGGGTTCCCTTCGCAGTGTATTCCAGCTGCCTGCAATGAGTCAAAAAAATGCTGAGAATCTCATGCTTCCAAAATTACAAATACAATTAAAACTTCCTAATGTAAAGCACAATAACCTGCAACATCCACAGTTCGGGTTTAGTAATCTCCCGATTGTTTATCTGTACATTTGTGTTTCCATTGCTAGCATCCTGCCTAATTGTATAACCAACAGCAAGTTGGGGGCTGATAATCTGGCATGGTTTGTCCCCTTCCTGTTTCATCAAGCAAAAACCACTTATTTATCCGAAAAATTATTGCATGTTTGGTAGGAAGGACTATACAGGATTGAAAAGTATAACGAACAAGATTCTTCCTTAATATTGTTGAGTAACTACGAGACAATTCTCACCTTTCCCCAGAATCCAGAAACCTTATCGTACCAATACTTTCCTGGTTTTAGCTTCTTTGGTGGATTTGGGCAGCTTTGCAACAAAACCAACTCCTCAATAGAAAGATGCTTGTCATTTACACAGATAAGATTAGGGGGCAGCTGATTCACTTCACATAATACCTCAGACCTCATAATCTGCTTAATTACATCATCCGTGAAGAGTTTCTTAAGCATTCGGGAACATTTTCCCAATGTTCCCCTCCTCGACTCATCAATCCGATAACCAATGCAAGTAATACATTTTCTCCCTTCTGGCATTGACCCCATCGCTCTTAGCAAACACTTAATACAATACTTAGCACCACAAACTATGCAAGCTTCCTTCTCACCAAACCGTTTCCTTTGAAGACACTTATAACACGTCCCTTTCCTCGTGTCATCTGCAACCACTGGCTTGTCAGGGAAGACTACTGCCCCATCATCACCTTCTTCAGAGGTTACATCACTGGATGTACAATCAAGAAAAGTCACGACCGGCATTCTATTGCCTTGGCGGGGAGCTTCATCCGCACAACCTTCCAAGTCTCCTGATCTCATTGTTGATTTCTCTGTATCTAAAACCGTGGCGTTTGAACAATTTCCAAACCCTAGATCCTCCTTGTATTCGTCATCTAAATCCTCAACTTCCGAGCTTCCTGATAAATGATTCGAATCTCCATGACCAGCAGAAAACCCCAATTCACCGGAATTACTGGAACCTCTATCTAGTATATTAGATTCTCCGATTGCCAAACCTATTGCGCCTTCTCTATCAACACCATCATCAGAATTTCCCGATAAATCCTCACAAGTACTCCCGAATTTATCTAAATGTACCTCTGAAACCGGAGATTCAGAGCCTAGTTTCAAGTCAATTGAGAATTTCTTTTCAGGATAACCACTCCTTACAATTGGCTGAATAACTGGTAGTGACAAATTGTTCAACGTGGAAGCCCTAGCAACCATGGCCGCGATCGGAATCCTCCGAACATCCACTGGAACCACCTCTGGAATATCCCGACTGACCGGGGGGCCACTGTATTCAATGGCAAAGGAATAATCCAAATTATACTCATCTTCTTCATCGTCCTCCCTTTTCGAGGGGAAAATACTCCTCAAAACACTAGTCATCGCTATTTCAAACCCCAATCTGTTTATTGGATTTTCAGCCTCCTACAGAAAAACAAAACAGGGGACTCAACAGGTGATTCATCTGATGATCCCCTTTGTGTATTTTGTGTATATGAGTATAAATTCAAAAGAATAACCAAATCTTAATCACAGAAGCCTGATCTTGAATCGAAATGAAGAGAAATTACAGATTTTTCTAACGGGAAGATGGGTTTTTGGAACTGGTGTCAAAGATTGATACTTCGATTCTTGTGGTCTAAAAGAGAAGACTTAAAACTGGAAAGAGTGGTTTTTGAACATCGAAAATTAAAGTTTCAGATTACATAGACTTCTTGATCAACACGTTTGCAAGATTTTTCCCAGAAAGTTTGGTGGGAACGAAAGAAAAGTAAATGGTTTGAAGATTTAAATACTACTTTATAAATTGTCTTTCTACATACAAAGGGGAGGGCAAAAGCGAAATCGTCAGGTCGACTGACTGAACCTACTCAAGTTTGGTTCAGTTTAAATGAAAACATTGATTAATTAGGTCGGGTTGGGTTAGTAACAATCTAATTTGTCTAAATGGATCTGATAAAAAATAAAAATAAAAATAAAAATCTGAAATGTAAGATAATTTTTGTAAAATATCATTTTATTTAATCTCTTATAATTTATATATATCTAGATTTTCAATTTTTTACTTTGGCGTATTGGTTTATTAATGTAGTTGAGAGAAAAAAAATTAAGTTGCATAAATTTTGATTAGAGGTATTTTAATTTTTTTTTATTTATTTCTAATTAATTTAGGGTAAAAGAATTTAAAGAGTAAACTTTTTGTGCATACTCAAAGTTTTGTTGGAATCTAAGGTTTTGTTGGAATCTAAGGGTGTGTTTGATTCAAACATTTTCCATGGAAAATGTCTAATCCATGGAAAATAATGTCACATCAGTGGAAAATATTTTCCACCTTTGGCTGTTTGATTGCACCCGGAAAATGAAAATGATTTTCAAGGTACAATCACTTAAAGCATGGTTAAGAAGGAAAAATTGGAAAATATTTTCTTACCTATTTGGTGGAATTTCTTTTCCACCTTACATGGAAAATCTTTTCTTTTCCATGGCAATGAATCAAACACACCCTAATTCTAAAAGAATCATTATGTGGCTTTATTACAAGAAAAAATTTTGCCAAAAAAAAATTGAAAACACAAAAAAAAAATTGAGAAAATAAAAAAATAGTCAAAGTCCAAATCGATTGAATAATCGAACTGACCAACACCAATTCTATTTGAATCAGTTCAATTTCAACTAACCGACTAAATGAGTTTGGACTGAAAATCACATAATTCGACTCACGTTCACCCCTACACAAATAAAAATACAAGACCGGTACTCTTTTTTCTATGTCTAGTTTAGGTTTTTATTCTATTACTAAACGTGATCTTAAGTGCATGTTTGACAATGTTGAAATTATTTTTTAAATATTTGTAGGTTATGAAGTCTTATAGAATGTGTAGAATAAGTGGATAGTAAATTATGAATTCTACAAAATATATGTATAAACAATATATTTGACCATCTTCTAATTGTGAATATTTTTTTATTTAAGTACTTCGAAACAAATCAATTTTTTTATAAATTTTTTTTACAAATTACCCCTCACATTTAGTGTTACCTACTACATTTTGCTTAATGATGACAAAACATAACATTTACTAAAAAATAAAATAAAAATTACAAATTTACCATTATAAATAAATGAATAGACTAAAATACTTAATTAAAAATAACAAATCACACTATATATCACATTATGTAATACTTTACAAAACGTTTGTTTAAATAATTTATTATTCTTTTTTGTATGAATTTTACTTAATTTATTATCTTAATCATCTTTAAACTACAACTCACATAAATAAAAAATTAATAATGTATTAAAAATTATAGAGAAAACTTTATTTAATTTTTTCCCCCAACATTATAAAATAGAGAAATGGAAATTTTTAGCTGTCACCATCTAATAAATAAGTTGTGTTCAATAAATTTTAAAAAAATTCAAGTAAAATAATATATAATATTTTTTATTATTTTTCAACTTAAAATTAACTTCTTATTTATTTTAAGTTGAAGTTGTTAGCTTGTACTATTTTGCAATTTAACAAATTTTCAAGAATTTAAATGTAATTCTTGTTTGTTTCTTTTTCTTTATGTTCTTTCTCATTTTTTACATGAAAACTTCAAGAAGAAAAGACAATCATGAATATTTTTTATAAAAAGTATACACTTTTGTCATGTTTAATATAGTCAAGATGCTTGACTTGTCGACGCGAAGTTAATTTATGAAAAAGATAGAGATAATAAAGTGATAGAAAAATTGTTATTATTAGATAAAAAAAAATATTAGTATTTAAAATTTTGAAAAATAATAAAATGGTAAGTTAAGTTTAATTTTTTTATAGGGTAAATTACACTCAGGGTCTTGATCTTTGAAAGTTGTATCAATTTCGTTCTCATTCAATTTTACTTGGATATATCATCTTCAATCTTTCAGTAATTCGCACATATGGTTCTTTCTGACAATATTGCCTTCCAACTTAAATAAGCTAAAACATTAAAAAATTAAATTAAATTAAAAAATTTTGTTGGAGTTCCTAACTCTTTCAAAAATGCAAATATATCATTTCCTAACATTTGACACTTCTTCACTTAAGATAAGGGTCAACTGCATTCAGGGGTTCCAAAACCTTTTAAAAATGTGTTGTGGAGTCCCAAACGTTAAAATTAATATGGTAGTGCAAGGTCCTTCCATCCAAATGACTGTTAGTTGATCCAAAAGTCACTCGGTACATTTGATCAATTTAAAGGAGACAAAAAGATATTTTCATTCTGTCCTGAGATTTGACATGTTGGCTCTCTCCCTCAGGTCCTTACCACTCGTGCATGTCCCTCGATTTACAACACGCATGATCAAGGGGCCTCTGACACAGATGGAGGAGTTTCGCCTTCAAGACCTTCCTCTTAACAGAATTATATTTTCATATTATTTGTTGAAAATAATAAATAAAATAGAAAAAAAAATAAATAATAGAATTTAAAAAGGAAAAAGAAAAATATCCACCCCCACCCCCACCCCCACCAGATTTTCGGCGGCCGCACCCTCAAAATCCACAGTCAACAACCACCAAATTATCAACTTCCCTACCTAACCAGAATTAAATATTTATGTTCCTTTTTTTCTTTCAATATCTAAGTATATGTATATATTATAGATATATTGTAATAAAAATTTTATAACATGAAACTTTTACCTTCTTATTTCAATAGCTCGTTTTGAATCAAATAATGCCTAAATTGCACTTGAGTGAGATAACGAAGAAAATGGGTGGGTTCTATCATTAGGGATATATCATGTCTATTTCTTCAAATGTTGGAGATATTCGGTGTCATTTTTTAAAATTATGGGTATATCTCTTATGTTTTTTAAAGATTGTGGACCAAATATGTTATTATCCCTTAAGAAAATTTACAAATGGTGGTTATATTGTCGCCACAATTTTTGTTTGTTGTATCATATTTTAATTGTACTGAAAATATCCAACATTTGTTCATTATCACACTTATGTTCTCAACTTTTTTGTTGCATTCTTATCATCAGCTATTTATTAATTAGTGCATATTTTCTCAACGACGGTTTCTATTCAAAAAATTCGTTAAAATTGTGTAAAATGACTTATTTGTCCCTCATAATTTAAAAAAATAAAAATACAAATACAAATACAAAAGTTCCTTATAATATTTGTTCATCATTTTGAAACACGTTAACAAAATATTTGAATTGAAAGATAAGAATACAACGAGGAAAAAAAAAAGAATATAAATACAATAATGAACGAAGGTTGAAGATCTTTATTGTAATTAAAATGTAATGAAGCAAACGAAAATTGCAGTGTAAATATAATTACTCATTTACAAAATACATCGCGATACATATTATGTACTCTATGTTTGAAATTTTTGAAAAAGGAGTATGCAAAATGTAAATAATTCCTTATTTATAATGGTTTAAAAAAAAAAAAAAAAAAAAAAAAAAAAAAACTCTATTTTTCAGCAATAGGTATTTTTTGTTACTAACAAGCAAAATGCAGCATGAAATATGGAAATATACAAAACATAGTATGCAAACTTTAAAAGGGAAATTGGCGCAAATTGTCTCTAACATAAATGGTTTATAATCTTTGTTTTTTGACACAACAATTTCTAACTTATGTGTTTTGGTGCGGGGGCGGACCCAGGAAATGATATATGGCTGGGCTGGGGGAGGGGTTACGGGGGTTCGAGGGCAGCGCCCCCGAATTTTTTTTTTTTAAATTACAATTATTTAACTCATTTTTATAAGAATTTAATTTTTTTTATATGTAATAATTTTTAAAAAACTTACAAAAAGTCATTACACCAAAATATTCAAGATCTAAAACTAGCTAAAGAAAATTGTGATGGACGATTTTTTACAGCTGCGAATTCTTCTATAATAAAATCTATATTTATTTTATTAACAAAGTCTCTTTCAACAAAAATTATTATGTAAAAAGCATATAAAACTTTAAGTACCTTTTTTTTTTTTCTTTTTCTACTTGTTGAAATTTGAAATAATTTCTCAAAATCAAGTAAACATCATTATTCATTACTCAACAACAAATCAAAATTTATATAAAATTATAACTTATAGATATATATCAACCAATTGATTATGTAAAGCCAAAGTTTATAAAGTCAAGTGCCAATTAGACTTAGATGTATAAATAATAAATTAAAAATAAAGGCATAAATAAAAGAATAATTTACTTACATTTAATATTATATACAAAATTTTCAAGGATTATGTAAATTAATAACTTTGGGATCTCTGTCTTTGTGTCTTTTTTTGGGACTTGTCACTTATGGTATTGGGTAGATTTAGCGCATATTTGTCTCTGTTTAGAGCATTTTTAATGCAACAATGTCTACTATGTATATATGGCAAATAACATTGACATTATATTAAAAAAACTTCTCCAATGCAACAATGTTCATTGTGCAAATGTGGCAAATTATTATTAGTTTTTTAGAAAAAAGAAAGAGTGAGAAATGTATTGATTGAATATAAATTATTAAATTAATGGTAGACATTGTCAAGAATAATGTCTAGAATTAGACATTGTGCTAGACACCTTCTAGCATTAATTGTGCCACATAAGCACTTTTTGGCCATTTGTCAAAAAAAATACCCTTGACATTGTTGCATTGGAGATGCTCTTATAGGCTTCTTATAAGCATCCATTGGGCCAAACAAGTCAGCTTAAAAAGAAAAAAAAGCTGCCGTGACCTTTTCATGTAAACATAAGACAAATTAAGAGATATGTACATGAGCAATGTAAAATGTCAATATTGGCCCAAGGACATGGTGAAAATTACATGTTATTCATTTTGGGAAGTGAGGGTAATATGGTAAAGTTGGTTGCTCTATTTTTTGGGTGCACTAAAAGCAACCTGTGGATCCCGCGGCTGGAAAAAGCAGCTGTCTTTTTTTTTTTTGGTAAATTCAGGGCCGGTCACTGTTTGGGCACTTATGGGCTCTAAAGTCATATGCTCAAAATTTAATTCAATTAAAGTCATATTTTAGAACTAAAAGACCAACATACCCTTAATTGTAAAAAACGCGGATTTTGAGTGGTGATACTGTTTTGTTGTGATACTGTTAAACCTATGATTTTGTACTACTAATGAAATATTTTAAGAACAATAGTATTCTCTTGTTTATTCTCTACTGATTAATTCTTCTACCTACCATTAAACACCTTATAAATTTATACTTATCTATCCAATAAGAATCTATGTCCTAATTGAATTTCAAACATATTCAAATTCAAGGGAAAAATTAGAAACATTGTTTATAGTTTTAGATGAGAACCATTGCATGACTTCCCATTAACTTGAGAATGATTGTCAATTTTTCTTTTTTCATTTTAGCATTGCTCTGAAGTATGTGTTTGCTTTTAAGGGACTCAGATACCTTGGAAGAGCTTTAATTTGCAGCAAAATGATGCACATTTATCTCTGATACTGTTTTAAAGAATTTGTGATACTGTTTTGAAAAAAAAAATTAAAGATTGTCATTTTAAGCTAAAGAGACGACTTCAAACGGGTAAAATCCATCATAGGCTGTGGCAAAGCGACTGGTCTTGACCGTCTCGTCGAGATCATTCCAAAAACATATTATAATAAAAATTCTGAGCACGTGTGCAAATTCTATAATCATTTCTATTGTGATACTGTTTTGCATAATACAGTATCAAACAACACACATGACTATGATATCATGCTTTAATCTTTGATACTGTTTAATTAGTCATATGTTTTGTTTGATACTGTATTATACAAAACAGTATCATAGATTAAAACGTGGATTAAAATAATATCAATTTATATTAATGCACATTACCTAAACAAAATATTATCATAGATTAAACCTAAGACATTCAAATAGTATCACTAATTCAAACATTGCCATAATTAAACAATATCAAAGATCACATAGATTCAAACAGTATCACAGGATAAAAACGGTATCATGGATTAAAACGGTATCAAAATATACTAATTACATAAACAAAACAGTATCATGGATTAAAACAGTATCATAGATTAAAACTAAGACATTCAAACAATATCACATGTTCAAACATTGCCATAATTAAACAGTATCAAAGATTACATATATATATTCAAACAGTATCACATGATTAAAACAGTATCATGGATTAAAACATGTTTCAAATGATAGTGAAATATTATGACAAAGTTTCAATCTATTAAACATTGCCATAATTAAACAGTATCATATATTAAAACTAAGACATTAAAATAGTATCATGGATTAAAACTAACTAAGACATTCAAACATTAGATGATGGAACATTCAAGCTCCTATTTAAAACAATTCTATGTCCATTTATATTGTGAGGTGGAGGAAGTTTATGGAGTTGGAAGATTGGATCAGTGAAAAATATGGTTAAAAGGGGTAATTTTGGAATTAATATAAAATATTGATGTGAAGTATGACTTAATCACAATTTAAAAAAAAAAAATTTGACCTAATTTGAAACAAGTCATGTGGAGATGACTTATTGGCAAATTTCCTTTTTTTTTTTGGGTTCCAAACATGCGTATTGGATGGGTTGGGCATTGGGTTAATTATTAAAGTTTGGCCCATTCAGAAGTTGGTTGGCAGTGGGCTATATAATGGTGGGTTGTGGGCTGATTTTAAAATGGGCCGAGCTATAATTAATTTTTTTATTTTTTACTACATTAAAAGAATATCTGGGCCAGTGCAGCCCACCCCCAAATCCGCCCCTGTTTTGGTGTATAATTGATTCTTATTTGATAAAAAGACAAAAATGTCCTTAGTTTTAATTAAATAAAATTGTAATTGAATTTTTAATCTTTGTAAAATGTACAAATAATATCCTCGATTCATTTTTGAATTGATTTTAAAAATCTATATAAAATTAAGTGTCGCCAACTCAAATTTTAATTAATAGATTTTTTTTTTGAAATTTCGGTATACTTAACTCATATTTAAATAGATTATTTAAAATCTAGTGAATTTCTAAAAATTTCATTACTTTATGGATTTTAACAAATTTCAATAGATTTAGAATTATAATTATAACTACTAAATTTTTTAACAATTATATCTCCAAACCTCAAAATTTCAATTGGCTTATTTCACACGTTCTCTCTCTCTCTCTCTCTCTCATCTCAATTCACATTTTCAAGGAAACTTTTTTATACCAATTTGTAATTATTTACGTCTTTATTCTATTTTTCTTCAAACGTTGCCTATGTTTCTAATTTTATGAATTTTTTATTTAAAATAAAAAAGTTATGAGTTTCTTTTAATATATGATAATATTATTTCTAATCACAATATTAGAATTTTTTTTCGTGATTTAGTCAGATGTTATACAATTTTCTTAAAAAGTCATATTCCGTTTGTGCCGAATGAGTGGTTAAAAAAATCACAAATACATTGTACGAACTCCATTAATTTCTATAACTTAGAATTCTGTTACAAGTAAAAACGTATCGTTACTCATTTGTAATATTTAAAATGTAAAATTTAAATAATATATCATGAATTATTTGTCTTTTTTTTTTTTTTTTTTGCTATTAGTCTAGTTTTTTCAAAAAATAAAATTGTGTGCATTTATGGAGATTTGAGTTGTCAACATTATTTCTAGAGCAAAGTTTTCGTCAAAACATAATTTGGTTTGGGAAAAAAAAAAAAAAAAAAAGAGAGACTTGAAATGGTATAGTGGAATTTTAAAGATTTTTCAAAAGTTAAAGTTGACAATTTATTTTTAACAATTGATGAGACAAAAATATAATTTTTAATAAAAAATTCCATTAAAATAAATAAAATATATGAGAACCTATTAAAAAATTCAATAACATTCAGGGAACGGGTGAAATTTGTCATAAAGAGATTTGCATAACTACACACACGCTTCATTTTAAATCTCCATCTATTTCTTCTTTTTCTTTCCTTTGATTGTCCTAGTCAGATTTTCGACAACAATCTTAAGACATGTCTTCTTCATTTCTTTTTCTATTCTAATAATACCTAATTTTGCATAATCAATTTGGATATTCAATATTTTTTATTGGTATAATTTTCTTTAGTTGTTGTTTATAGAAATATGGCTAGTCTGACTGAACAAACTAGTGATGTGGTTGGACAAGGTTCTAAGTCTAATCCGTTTGTCATGCCACCTGTTTCAAAACATGAAAAGTCAAAAAAGTTCAATGGAACGAAATTCAAGCGTTGGCAACAAAAGATATTGATCTACCTAACGATGCTAAATTTGGTTAAGTTTTTGAGTGAAGATTTCCCCGCACATTTAGAAGCAAATGCTACTAACAAAAACAATAATTGAAGCATGGAAGCATATTTCTTATGTCGTAATTTTATTCTCTATGGGTTAAACAACACAATGTATAATATTCACACTTCAATCAAGACTTCTAACCAACTTTGGGAATCTCTTGACAAAAAGTACAAGACAGAAGATGACGGGACAGAGAAATATATTGTCGACAAATTTCTGAATTTTAAAATGGTCAATTCAAGAGATATAAATTCTCCTTCATGATGTTGAGGCAGAAGAAATGAAATTAAGTGAGTCTTTCCAAATTGCTATTATAATAAAAAAGTTATCTCCATAGCGGAAAGACATAAAAAACTATCTCAAACATAAGTGTAAATAGATTATAATGGATGATCTGATTGTTCGTCTCCGATTAGAGGAAGACAAGAGGGTAGCAAAAAGGGGAACAGCTGCAATTCAAAGAAGAGAAGAGAGGAGAGGAGAGGAGAGGAGAGGAGAGGGGAGAGGAGGACAATAATAAAATGGAGGTTTGCTTGTCTAACTGTCAGACACGTGGTAGTCAGAACTCCAAAAAGATATACATAAAAAAGCACATGATTTTTAAACCTATTTCCGTAGCTTCTAATCATGGACAAAGTGCTTGAGCTTTAATAATAGCAACTCTATACGGCTTGGTTGATTGGTCAAATTGAACTATGAACAATTTTTTTTTTTATCAGAATAAGATATTAAATGTGTACTTGACTATTATGATTTTTGTGTACTAAAAGTAGGAGTAATTAGACAATTACTATTAAAATCAGGGCTATTGACAAAGTAGGTTAAAAATTATTTAAAAAACAAAATACAAATTATTACACATTACCACCTTTATTAAATACGCTCAAATTACAACTAAGAGGGGGAAAAAATTCTTCCTTCATCTACAAATCTTTTTTCTAGTCGAGAGCAAATTTGAACTTCAAACATATAATTAAAGAAAATTTTTCGAGTTCAGACTCAATTAGATAAAAGATTACAATTATATATTGAAATCAAGAAAGATAGTATAGCACCCATAGTGGGTAATAATTATAGTTACTTGACAAATGACATCACCACATTAGTTGCTTTTTAAAAAGTTGTTTATAACTGTTTAAACTTTTTACTTTTTAAAAAGTGACTAATGTGGTGATGCCACGTGTCAAGTGGATACTATAATTATTACTCACTATGAATGCTATATCATTACTCTTGAAATCAATTGGAAAAAATTTCTTCAAACACTAAGATGCATATATGTTTATGTTCGTGTTATCGTGTATAATGTGTGATTTACGAACTTTATCGTGCGTTATAGATTAATTGCTATGCACTTGTTTAATTTTTGTGATTTCACATAGATTTTAAATCTCCTCTTATTTATAATGTCCTTATGTGATTATTGATTTTTATTTTTACGTGGTTATTGGTTAATAAATAAAAGTTACGCATAGATTACCAATTAGTTCGAGATATCTATTGAATTATAATGCTTAATTAGAGGTTGTTTAACTAAGTACTTAAACATTTTTGGAAATAAAAAATTACTTATTTTTATTTATTTATTCATGTCTAGCCAAACACGGAGCGAACATACTATTACCAATATATTTTGAATTACGGAATTTCGTTTCAAATTATCTGTAAATGTTTATAGATTTGAGATTTTGGAAGTTTTTGTTTGCTATTGCATACTTATTCAATAATTGCTTATGGATTTTAGAATTCTCTAATTTATGTTTCGGATTATTCAGTAAAGAAATGTGCAATTATTTTCCAGTTTCAGAGGTTTCTGAGCATGTTTGAATTTGATTTTGAACTATTTGCTATTTTGTTTTTTAATATTTATTTATTATGTATTATTGAACGACATATTATGTTAATTTTTAATTAAAAGGTCACATATCTGTCACTTTTTAATTTAAATTTTTTTAATAGAACATCTTTGGATAAGATTACAATGTGATTATAGGAACTTTTTAAACTAGTATTTAACTATTATTTTTATTTTTTGTTGTATTATATCTGAATTAAAGTTCTACATTAGAAAGTAACATATTTTGTCACTTTTAATAATACATCTTTGGCTAAAACTACAACTTCTTAAACTAATATTTAGCTGTTAGTTTTATTATTTGTTTTGCTAGATGTGAATTAAGTTTTTATATTAGAATGTGCGTGATATATCACTTTTTAATTAAAATGTCACATACTTTTGTAATTTGATTATTTTTTAACAAAACATTCATTTTGCTTTTGTCGATTATCGAACTTGGCCAACTCGACTCTTTTCCCCGACTTCAAACTTTCAGTATGTTTCGTTCTTCGCAATTACCGTCACTTGAATGAAGACATAGGCCCTTGGCTTAAGTACTTATAAGTCGTGAGCTTTATGTAATAAGTGGATTATAAGTGAGTAAGTAGTAAGTTGTGAGTCATACAAAACGTGTAGCAAAAAATATGTTTGACTAATTTGATCAATTTAAATTATGATTTAAACTAAGATAAACAAGTACTAAACTTACAATTTGCTTATAAAATTCTTTTAAACTAATATTAATTAGTTTTTACTTTTATTTTTTATTGTGTTAGTTGTTAATTAAGGTCTATATTATAACGTAATATGCTGTGTCATTTTTTAATTAAAAAATAAATTATATTCATTCGGTAAAAGTTTACGTAGTGTGATAGAAGATCCAATTTTTAACTTTTATGATTATAATCTAAAAGCACCATAATTACTAATTAGTGCGACTTAAATCAACCTTTTTATTGAAAGATAAGAGTTGCGCACGGTCCGACAAACAATCCGTTACGTACAGTACGAAGACCAATTCAGATAATTGATGTGACTTGTTTGAATTTATACAATAATGTGGGTTTCGGACCCCATACTAGGAATCAAACATCATATTACATTCATACCGGGTAAATAGCACAAAACGTCCCTATCTATTGAAAGTATTGTGAAAAACGTCACTACCTTCAAAATTTTGGCATTTTCACCCTTACTTACTGGATTTCCTGCGCAAAACGTCCTTCGGTCCAAAAATCAGCCATTAACATAGGGGTAAATTAGTCTAACCACTTTTTTTACATATATATTACTTCTTTTAAAATTGGGAGACTTTTCATGCAATTTCCAAAATTGCATGGCAAGCCCCGGTTCCCAAATTTCAGATCTAATAAAGAATGAAACCGTCTGCTGTCCATCAAAGACGATCAATGTGTGCATATATTTTACATTTCAACAGGGTGAGTTTGGATATTAAAGATTGAATTCTACAAGGATAACTTCTTCATAACCAAACTTGAAAGGTGTTGTTCACTGGGGTGGTTCTAGAAACAATATGTCCGGCACAGAGGAAGTCAAAGAGCAAACAGAAGTCGTTATGGAGGACAGTGAAAAGTCCATGCCATCAAGGCATCAATCCAGCAGGAGGAGGAAGCCGTTAAGAAGAAATATGGAGGAATCATGCCCAAGAAACCGCCACTAATTTCTAAGAATCATGAACGTGCTTACTTTGATTCTGCTGATTGGGCTTTGGGAAAGCAAGGTGTAGAGAAGCCCAAAGGACCACTTGAGGCTCTCCGACCAAAGTTACAGCCAACTCAACAGCAAACACGATACCGCAAATCTCCTTATGCTCCATCACTAGATGGAAGTACTGCCCCGTCCGAGGAGGCGACAACAAATGAATGAGAAGCAGGCTTCGCCCTTTTTCTTGTCGAGGTCATTGATTGTTGCTTAACTTGATGTATAAATGAGTGACTTGTTGCTGAAATAAAACTGCGACAATATTTTAGTACTTCTCAAGGAAGGATTTGCCAACACAATGATATTGGTGCTGTAATTTCCCAGTCTGGAGTACTTCCTGATATTTTTCCTGCTATCAGTTCCGAGTTTACTATTGAGATTTCGGACCAAAAAAAAAAAAGAGATGTTTAGTGGCCGAAAAAATTGAGGTCAGATCCTTTCATCCATGACCATTGGTGCGTTTGGAAATTTTGGAAACGGGGGCGGTTTGAGAATGTATTTTTCAACGTTTAATTCTGTATGTTAGTATTTTAAGCATCAATTTCACGCACCCAATTTCGTTTCCAGTATTTAGATATATGTTTATCTGTGATTCATAGTATGGATCTTTATTTTGGGTGAAAGGTTTTAATTTAATTTGGTTTCATTCTTTATTAGATCTGAAATTTGGGGACGGGGGCTGCCATGCAATTTTGAAAATTGCATGGAAAGCCCCCCAATTTTAAAAGAAGTAATATATATGTGAAAAAAGTGGTTGGACTAATTTACTCCTATGTTAATGGCTGATTTTTGGACTGAAGGACGTTTTGCGCAGAAAATCCAGTAGATAAGGGTGAAAATGCCAAAATTTTGAAGATAGAGACGTTTTCCACAATACCCTCAATAGGTAGGGACGTTTTGTGCTATTTACCCCATTCATACCAGTATGCTACTTCAAAGTAAAATGACATCAATTAAATACCAAATAATTAAAACAAATACAAATTCCTTTTATTTCAGCAATAACAAATAATATTTCAAATCAAGCCCAAAACTCGAATATAGAAATTAAAAATAATACTTAATTTATTGTTGTCGACCCATCCACGGTTCCGAGCAATCAAGTAGCCTTTGTTAGTGACTTAAATGTGACTGATGAACCCAGTAATAGCTTTCCAATCTCAACAGAAAACGTATCATACTTGAGAAAAAACTCCACGATCACTAACCTAGACAATAACACAACCAAATCTTTACCCGGGCATTGCTTATCATCCACCGTTGGATCATCAGTTTCTCTCCCATTCGACCAATAAACATATTTGATCAATTTTTCTCCTTCAGACAAAAATCTATCGGCTACAAATTTCTCGGGATCCTCGAAAACCCTAGAATCTTTGGTTGCTATTGGTTGATATCCAAAGATCATCTCATCTTTCTTGATTAAGAAATTTGAATCATGATTCTTGATTAAAATATCCTGTTTGGCTTTTCCATATTGATAAGAAACAGGTGGTTCAATTCTCAATGCTTCATAAACAACTGATTTTGTTAGGCTCATTTTCTCCAGTGCTGCGGCGGAGACACCACCTTCTTCCTTAACAACCGCCCTGATCTCCGTCGCGAGACGGCGGTGCAAATCTTCTCCGGCGGTGGCGACCCATTTGATTAAAGCTGGAAAAAGGGCTTTCATGCCTCCGTATGCATTGAAACCTGCTAGGAAAACTAAGTTGTGGCAAGCTTCATCTCTTTTTATGCCAATTTTTTCAGCGTCATCCAAAAACGGGCCGGCAGAATTGAAAAAACTGTTGTAAAGTTTCTTGTAATCTGATTTTATGAGCCCGAAAGGAAGTTGAAAAGTATGTAAGACTAAATCTTCCAACAAATTTGGAACAAATTTCAATCCAAGACTCATTAATGGATGAAGCTGGAAGAAGAGCCATTTGTCAACCATTTTCGGGCCTCCAGTCGGGCCAAGAGGAGTTTCAGATGGGTTCTTATCGCAAAACAAACGGAAAACAAAATCAAATGACATGATATCATTCAAAGCATTGAAGCTTGATTTTCCTTTATCAGACAATTCTTCTTCAAGGCTTGTAAACAGCCCAGAAATGGATTGTCGAAAGCTCGGAATGAATTTGCTGTGTAATTTTGCAAGTTGAGATAAGAAAAAACCTTTCAAAACTGCATGATTGGGCTCGGAAGGATCCAAATAAGCACAAGTCCGGTAGCCGCCGGTGAAGGCGGTGGAGGGCATGAAAGTGCCGTCAAGAACATTTTTTTTCTCGATCTTGGAATTGTCAAAGAGGATTTCAAAGCTAATTGCGTCGAGAAGGCAGATGACTTGAGGATTGCGGGCCAAGAACGGGCCTGGTGGCATATTGCACCTGAAAACAGTGGAGTTGAATTTTTTCATTCGGGACCTAAAAAATTCAACTTCCCCTTGACCATAGTAGTAGTCTAAACGATCTTTTATCGGCCCGAAAAATGGGAAGCCATAGTCACCAGGAATTTCTCGTAATGCAAGTTCTGACGGCGGCGAGTTGTCGGAAGATGGTTGTTTCACGGCGGCGGAGGATGAGATTGGTGAAGACATTTTTGGTTTGCAGAATTCCAAGAATATTATGAATTATATATAGACACATAAATGTTACGTATGTGTAATTTTCTATATGGATTGCTTTGTCACGTGAACAATGTTTTAAAATTATCTGTCCTATGTTACAGTATTAATATCATCTCCAATACTAGACATCTTCTAAAAAGTCTTCATTGCGAGAGAGTAAAAAGAGATGATGATAGAGAGTGGAACGAGGAAAGTAAAAAAAATAGATGAAAGAGATAAACACGATATGACAGTATTTATTATAGAAGGTGTCTAGCAAGCCATCGTTCGATTGAACAACCTTCTACAATTAGTTTTGTCTATTCTATTTTATCGCCACGTCAACTGCACATTTAAAATAGAAGCCATCATTGGTGATGCTATTAGGTGTTCACACTTATCACATAATTTAGTCAGCTTAAAATAAAATAAATTTACTTTTAAATTACTTAAATTTTATTAAATATGATACGGATTCAATAATAGAGTCTGTACCATTTTTTAATCAATGTAATGTAAATTGATAACAAGTTGCAATAATTATTATTATTTAGTGAAAAGAAATTATTGAGTGCATAGAGAGAATAAATAAAAATAAAAATAAAAAAGTGGAAACCACCCAACCCGGGCCTGCCTCGCTGTTTAATGGAATAATTAAGTGGAAGAAAATTGCAATGCCAGCCTTGTTGTAAAAAACGATTTTTGCATTTTATAATCGCATTGCATGTGCTCCAACGAGTAGTACACCAAATAACGTGGGAAGCAATTAGCAACAATGCTATAAGTTTCTAACAGCCTATTCCTTTTGACATTGTATAACATCAGTTTATATCCTCAATTTAAATGAGTAAATATTTTTTAATGAAAAAACTATAATTAAATAAGAGGAGAGCCATAGTAGAGGAGACTTGATTAATTATTTTTTTGGAAAATTTGTAATTTTCGTATTCAACTTTTTAAATATGTACTAATATATTTTCAACTAATTTTTATAGTACCAGACATCTTCAACTTTTCAATTAATTACAAAATATGTCGTTAATGATAGATAATGACGAATTTTCTCTCCCTTTTAAATAAACAAAAATAAAAGAAAACTAAAAACAACAAAATACAAGAAAAAATTGTAAAAATTTTTCATAAGTTTTCAAAAAGTACAAAGCATCTTTTTCCTTACACACCGTACTCCCACCACAACCATCATCTCCACACCACCGCATCCTCTATGTCTCCACGAATACACCACAACGGCACAACCCCTCAGTCTATCATTAATGACAGATTTAAGATGAAAAAAATTTTGTCTCCTTATATCTTTAAATATTCATTAGTACTATAAATTCATCAAATTTAAGATCGACTACATTTTTACTACAACTAAAAATGGTAAGATGTATTTCTTTCATTTTCATTGCATTTTAACTTTAATCCAAGATCTATATAAAGATAAATACATATTTCTTGTTTTTGCATTGTGAATTTTCAAAATCTTGAAGAAATTGTTTTCATAATAGCTGCTATTGTAGAGTGTGGTTTTACATCAAGTTTTTGGATTCAATTCAAGGATATATGTTTATTCACCTTCTGCTGTGAGTCATCCATGAAAGATTCTTAGGATTTGTCCTGATGTTTTTAAGTCTGAAGTCAAGAAAACTTACAGAAAACTTGCTCTTCATGTTAATTTCTTTAAAAAAAATTATGAAAATTTTATTTTTCTCAATGTGAGTTTTGAAATTTTTGAAAATATGAATCTTGAAATGATGTTCTTCTTTATTATCTCATCATGCTGGTTGTAGGTGAGTGGGTGAGAGTAAGGTGTATTAGGAAAAAAATGCTTTGTACTTTTTGAAAAGTTATGAGTTTTTTTTGTAATTTTTTCTTATTTTTTGTTTTTTTAACTTTTTTTTATTTTTGTTTATTTAAATATGATGGTAAATTCATCATTATCTGTCATTAGGGACTTGATTTATAATTAATTGAAAGATTGAGGATGTTTAGTACTATAAAAATTAGTTAGGGATATATTAGTAATATATTGAAAATGTTAGGGATAAAAATTGTAAATTTCCCTATTTTTTAAGTAAAAGTTACGCCAAATACTACTAAGATTTTACAGTTTACAAATTTACTCCCTTCTCTCTCTCTCTCTCTCTCTCTCTCCTTTTTTTTGGAAATGCTGTCTAAATTCCAATTCTTACATTTTCAGGCAAACGGACACACGCAACAATGGCTCTCTCTCTCCACTCCTCCATCCCTCAAACCCCCCAAAAAACACACTTTTTTTTTTTAATATTTGGAAAAGACAATAAATGTGTTGATGGGTCGCATGTGGTGGTGGTGGTGGTCCAAATCTAGTGATAGCAGGTTTGACGATGATGGTACATACTTGGTGACAGTGACAACATAATCCAATATATATTACACTTGCTCAATGAAGAATTTCTTGACAGATTTTCTGGTGGCAGATTTATTGTGGGAAGTACTTCTAAAGTACACGAGAAAATCGAATAAAAAATAGATAAAATGTAAGTCGAGGTAAGTGTTGAATACTTTGTTCTTAAGTCAAATTTGTCCCGTAATAGTGCCTACGATTTCTGGCAATCGACTCCCAAGATACAACGACTTCAACTTGTGTTTGTAGCACTTCAAAACACAAGCACAACGAACCAGAAACGGTTTTGTACTCCAAACGATAAAATGAAATGAAAACCAGAATTTTTATGCAACAAATGAAATAAATTTTGGTTCAAGATATGAATATATGAGTTTTTAGTTTTTGCATATCAATTCTCTATATAAAGGACGTCCAAAAGTCTTAAATATAGAGGATGAAAGGTTGAAAACGAAATGGTGTGGAACCAAATCGTGCAACACTTCAAAATGACATGTCTGTTCGCGCGTAAACCTATGCGATCACATAGTTTTAACATGCTGCAATCGCAATGTACACTTTTGAAAACAGAATTTAATCCAGGCTAACCATGAGGTCGTATGGCTTTGTCTCCTGCGATCGCATAGTAGGACAAAAAAATATTCTGCATAAAATTTAGGCAAGTTGCGATCGCAGTGTAAAATACCCATGCGATCGCATGGTCAAAAATTGACCCAATGTTGTCATTTTTCGTAATTTCTCATTCATTCGATATTGGTTTCGAGATACCAAATATAACATTCAACACATGCAGAGAAATTTGAATTCTCTTTAGAGGGCGTTGCCCCCTCGACCCCCGCAATCTGATCGGGATCGGGCAGGTTCGATCTCCGTTTCGACGTCCTGAAGTGGTAAACTAATTTGCCTAAACGGATTAAGTGGGGTATGAGTATTTTGGCCAAAGTTGACAAAAACCTAGTCAATTTCTTGAATTATTAAACCAATTTCCAACATTTTCATTGACAAAATGATGAAATCTAGTCTCTTATACAAGATAAAAGAACCCAGAACCCACAAAAGATTATGGCATCTCCAATCCAACACCATTTTGGCGTAAAACGTAATTTTGGTGTGATTTGGTTTCCAACTCAATAAATCTTTACATAAACAATATGTTTGATTAAAAAAAATTGTAGATTATAAGTAGTGGATCATATTAAATGTGTGGATGAAAATGATATTTGATCAATTTATAAATACTTATAAGTACACACAAAGATACTCTCAATTTGGTGCAACACTATTAATTTGGTGTAATATATATATTTTCTATTTTGTCTGTCATTTTATAGTACAACAAATTTTAATCTCTATTGTATATGTTTTATATCCTCTCATTACTTAAAATCATTAAAGTATATTATATGTAATTTTTTTATATTGTGATCTTAAATGTTATATTTTTTTAATTGTGATATTAAAGGTAATGTTTTTTTTTAAATTTATTAATAAATGAATAATTTTAGTTAATTAGATATAATTTTTAATTTAGTAATTTTATTTTAGTAATAATAGAATATGTAGTTAAATAATTTTTAAAATAAATCAATTGTTGAGAATTAAAAAATTAAGAAAAGAAATAGAATATTATTTTTTGTGTAATATTTAGTGTAATGAGTTTGAGATGACTAAATAAGATGAAAGCTGCATAATTTTAGTAAAATGAATTAGAAATAATCTTAGAAGAAGAAGCTCCCTCACTCCCTCCCTATACATATCACATACCAACTCAAATGGACAACCAAATTCAAGCCTTTGAATCCAACTGTAGAAGCTACCAATGCAAGAAAATGCCACGGGACGGAGCGGGGAAGAAGAAGAAGACGACGACGACATATTTTAATTTTTGTAACATATTACAAAAATAAAATATATAATACGATATGTTACAAATGATGTTGATTACTAGATACAATACAAAAATAAATTAAATCCCTTGAAAACAGAGAAAGTAGAGTAATACTATCTGCAAAGCATTCGTAACAATTAAAAATTATAGTTTAATTAGACAACTAGAGTAACAACTGTGTGGAACCCTCACCTTACTGCAAATAAAAATAAAATAGATATTATGAGGGAAAATTGCCAATAAGTCATCTGCATTTGATTTATTTTAAATTAGGTCAAAATATTTATCAAATTTGTGATTAAGTCATACTTTTAAGCAATATTTTAAATCAATTCCAAAATCACCCATGTGAATCATATTTTCCATCGGCACATTCTTCCACCTCCGACAACCTCCGACGAGTGTTTATTCTACGGCGCGGTCTGACTTTTTACTCCCATGTATTAAAATATGGTGTTATATGCTTGTCATGATAATTTTCTGGTGGTTGTAACTGTTTTGTCTAAGTCTCTTCATTTACTTATTGGAAATTGATGATCACAGTTTTCCTCTAAAGGTGGTGACTTGATGTTAGTATATGATTCTCTTGTAGTTTAAATAGTAATTTTGTTTCTTGTCTTTCGTCAAAAACTTGAATGTTGTATATTAATTATTGGTTTGGTTCATTATAATATATAGGATAGAAATTGCAGATTTTTTTTCCCCGTCGTGGAGTTCTACCTATTCTTTTTTATGCTTGTTGACTTAAATTTAGTTCTAAATCTTTATTTGAATGCTACTAATTATTTGGTAACAATAGATGTAGTAAATTAGGAGAGTTGTTGTGTGTCCACAACTCGTGTAATAATTTTCACGTAAAATGGCATTACCTGAAAAAATAAGAAGAATAAGCAACAGTGACAGTGGCAGTGACAGTGAAGAAGAAAAGTGGAGTGGAGTGATGTTTATGAGTGGATTATAAAGTAATGATAAGTGGAGTAGAGTGTCCATGATTTGTTGCTGTAAATAACAGCTTGAATTTCTTTAAGAATAATACTGTATTATAAAAAACAGTATCATAATAAATATTAGGGTAATTTGCACTTTTGGTCCCTAATCTTTTCATTTTGTAACAAATCTACTCCTAATCTTTTTTTTTAGCACCAGACATTCCCAACCTTTTAATTTTTGCAAATTACATCCCTATTGACATATTTTGACAGTTTTGCCATCCTATTTAAATAAAATAAAATAGAAAAAACTTAAAAACAACAAAAAAATAAAAAAATTGCAAATAAAATCCTATAACTTTTAAAAAACAAAAAATAACTTTATCTTCTCCAAAATTCCACCCCACCGCCAAATCACCACCAATCATGTAAAAATTTATCACTCAAGAGGGTTTTCTTCGTAACCCATCTTTGATCCAGAGCCCATCTCATTTTGAAACCTAGAACCACCTGATTGGAGCGCCAAATCTGCTCCACTCTGCTGCATCTTGACTGAATGGTTGACCTGCGGCATATTGACAGATGAGCAACCATACTGCATAGTTTGACTAGGCTGAACACCAATCTGTGGTGCATGAATGGAATTTGTCCCAGTAGGTAAGTTTTGTGTAGATGGTGTCCCAGTTTGCTGAATGTGGGCTGGAGAAAACCCAGTTTGCTTCCCTTGCTGAATTTCAAAATCGTATCTCGGAGGAAATCCCATTTTATGCTCTTGTTGATGGGGAAACTGTTGTCCCTGCATTAAATGTTGAGATTTAAATTATTAAGCTTGATTTTGCAAAAGCACGACAAGGATGAATGGTTCACCACCGACCTAGCCGGCTTCGACGCCACCGAAATCTTCAACGCCAAATTTCCTACAATTAACCAGACAAAAGGACACGGATCCATTACCATTTTCTCCCGAAATCAAATATATAAACAAAAACTGAAAAACCCAGTTTGGAAAATAATGTATTTAACAAGAATAAAGCTTTCATCTAGAGAAATTTGTTGTATTTAATTAAGGTAACGAGGGAGGCGCATGGCGGTGAGACATCAGCTAAAATGCACTGGCAGAGACCGGATGAAGAAGAAATGAAAGAGGAAGAAGAGGAGTCCGTGAAGTGGGGTGGGGTGGGGTGGGGTGGGGTTGGGATTGGGAAGATGGTGTTCTTTTATGTTTTTTAAAAGTTATGGGACTTCATTTACAAATTTTTTTTTTAGCTTTTCTTTTTATTTTTTTATTTAAAGAGGAGGGCAAGAATGTCAAAATATGTCAATGGGGACGTGATTTGCAAAAAAAAAAAGGACATGATTTACAAAAAATTGAAAGGTTGGGGATGCCTAGTGCTAAAAAAAAGGTTTAAGGATAGATTTGTTAAAAATTGGAAAGGTTGGGGACCAAAAGTACAGATTACCCTAAATATTATCATTATATTAGTTGTGGCCATAATTTGCTGCTGTAAATAACAGCGTATTATAAAAAAAAAAGCTTAATATTGTATTATAGAATAGCAGCTTGATATTGTATTAAGTTGGCCATTAGATTATTATGTGTTATTAGTCATGTGTATTGTTTGATACTGTATTATACAAAACAATATCATAACAGAAACGGGCATAGAATTCGCATACAGATTCATAATTTTTATTATAATATGTTCTCGGAATCGTCTCGACGAGCCGGTCAAGACCAGTGACTTTGCCACTGCTGACAATAAATTATAGCCGTTTGAAATTATCTCTTTAACTTAAAATAACAATCTTTAATTTTTCTAGTCTAAACATTATGATACATACTAAAACAGTATCATAGATAAATGTATTTTAATATATCAGTATCATATACATAAACTACAACCCAATAAAATAATATTATCATAGATTAAATAACAGTATCATAAGTTGAAACATTATCGTAATAAAACAATATCAAAGATAAAAGCATGATATATGTATACCATATCTTTTATCTAGATAAAACAGTATCATATATATAACTAAGTAGAGATGTTTTACTGCTTAGTGGTACAAGATCATTGATAATGTATTCATTCAATGACAATATCACAAATTGAAACATTATCATATGTTGATACATTATAATAATAAAACAGTATTAAAGATAAAATCATAAATAAAACAGTATCATATATAAAACTAAGTACAAGATATTTTTAATGGTTGAACTAATGATACAGTATCATATATAACACTTAATTTAGATAAAACAGTATCATAGATATAACTAAGTAGAGATGTTTTAATGCTTGAAGTAGTGATATTGTTCTTAAAATGCTCTATTAGTAGTACAAGACTATTGATACTGTATTCATTCAATATTAATATAATAGATTGAAATAGTATTATAGGTTGAAACATTATCATAATAAAACAATATCAAAAATAAAAATATAAATAAAATAATATCATAGAAAACATTATTATAATAAAACAATATCATTCTAAAATAGTATTACACTAAAACAGTATCATACAAAACAGTATCACTGAATTAGTATTTTTTTTTTGCAATTGTAAGGGTATCTTGGTCTTTTAGTGATAAAATATAGCTTTAATTGAATTAAGTTTTGACCATATAATTTTAGAGTCCAACAACAAACTGGCCTTGAATTTTCCCATATTATAATGCTGTGAAAGTCATTAGATTTAAAAAATGAACTGCCTATCAAAAATTATTTTAAAGTTATATATATTTTTAAAATTTTAAATTAATGTTCACTTATTTACAAATATTAATATTCAAATTGTTAAAGAGCCCATGCTACGGGGCTGCAGACTTTGATGACATCAAATGGGCCATTTGATTTTTAAGTCCACATTTAGATAATATTTTGAGGGCCCAATTTGAGGTAGACATCTATTTTTATATGTGACATGCAAAACTTGCTTATATTTGATTGCTATATTTAGGGGCCCAACTTAATTTTCAAACCCATATTATTTCAAATGGATCACCAACTTTAGAGTATATTTGTGTGTATTTATAAGTACTTGATCTACTGTTTATAATTTACAATTTCTTTTTATCAAACATACACTTAATTATTTAATTAGAATAGTGTGGAAATCTCTTATTTGGTGGATTATCATTAGTATTAAAATCAATTTAACTAAAATAATATGATTATGTCACATTTAGAGTCAAACTCCATTTATACATCCAATTCAATAAGACTGACCACACTTTCATTATGCCTATTTCGATCAATTATGTTAATACCACTTGGATTATAAAAGCCCTAAGTAAACCAATCTTGACTTATCGAAAATAATGTAAATGGAGGTAGCTTTTGAGAGTTGGGATCTGTGACTTGAGGGTAACCATTCAGACTCGACTTCACAGACCTATAAATTTAGTCAACATCGAGAACAAAATCTACGCTCGTTGCGTGTATCACAACCTACGGCCGTTGAAATCTTATTTAGCATCTTAGATGTTGATTGTTGCAAAAAAATCGATTTTTTTTAGTTTAGCTTGTCTCGAATGTTGCTTCAAAAAGCTACTTCCAAATAAATCAATATTTTAAAGTTTTGACACGTTAAATATATTAATGAATAAATTTTACATCGATTATATGAATAATTGTCACTAAAGTCAAGGCTATTTACAAAATAATGGTGATAAGAAATAAAGGTATAAATTAAAAGGGGATTTATGACTGCAATTAATGCACACAGGTGATATTAAATGCCCAAAGACCATTAGACTTAAATAGAATATTTATTTCATCCAGCCTGTTTCACCACTTGGACCATAATCTCAATCTCTATGAAAAATAATTTTAATAAGTCCATCTACATATCCTATAAAAAGGATAATTATTTATGGGTTTATTATGAATCCTGATATTCTCTCAATTCGAAGAAGATGTATGGTGTTCAATTTAAAAAAAAATAATAATAATAATAAAAATCGATATTTTTGTTACTACGACAAAAGTGAGTACTCTACGTACAGTCAACACGAGAGTAATTTTATTTGTGTAAACACCCGCCATTAATGGTGTAAATAAGATTGACAAAACATATAGAAAGATAATTATGTAAACATTAATTACTTCATCAATCATTTGATCATTCTTGGATTTCTTTTTGCTGAAAAGTGAAAAAACTGAAGTCTACTTGCAGAACAGCAACAAGGCCAATTAGCTCAGTTGGTTAGAGCGTCGTGCTAATTTTTACACATTTTCTTCGCGGAATTTTTTTTTTTTATAGTCAATATGTTTTATAAAACGTTTCTCCAAATTGAATGTTAATCGGGCTTTAAAGTTTTTAAACAGCTTTCTTTGGGAACATGGAAACCACGTTTCTTCCATTATAATTGATAAAATTGTAACATATTTGCTTGTGAATATTGTAGGCGGTAGATTCTGCAATTGAAAATTTCGAATTGATTGGACCACCAACAATTCTGAAGAACTTGAAAAATACACTACAAAAGAAAAACAGTTAAAGGGTCTTAAAGGTACACTGGTGTGGTGTCGACCGAAGACTCTCCGACGATCAAGTTAGTAAGCTTGTATAGATGAATACGAGAGTGTTAAACGGGAAGTGAATAATTGAAGTTGAATGTTTTCAAGTGAACGTATCTTTTATCTGGTGGATGGAGATATTTATAGGAGCGATATTACAATCGTCTAGTCGAAAATGGTGGAGATTCTTCGAGATTTTCGATTAGGTGGAGATATGGTCAGCTGTATTCTGATAAATTTTGTGATGAGCCTCATCTATCCAGACTTAGTCAAATCTGTTATGATATAACTGAATCGTTTAAGGATAGACTCTAAGTGATTTTGGGTTGACCCATCATGTTTTTGGATTATACGACATCTGCGAGTTGGGCCAAAAACAACATTTTGTCGAATGGGCCTTTTTACTTATATATTTTTAGTATATTTAGGCTAGTGGAATAATTTTTACCTCTACAAATATTTATTTAGCATGTTCTAAGTTCAAACTCCTATGTCCCTTCAACTGCTTCTAACATGTCGTTGATGGCAAAAATAAATCTTAGGTCGGTCCAGTATGCTACACCACCATGCATATTGATTCATTCATACAAATTATCATTGCTTGTAAATCTCGTTATTTATTTGCAACGATGACCAATATGAATAATAAATAACTTAGTATGTACTATTTAATTGAGCTATAATTAAAATTTGAAAATTGCACCAAATAAATTTAAATTTAAATAACTTAGAATAAAAATTGTAAAACCCACCTCTCCAATGACACATCGAAATACCATCACCAAGAGAACTGACATCAATGCGATACTAAGAAATTTTTAGTTATTTGAGCCATAGAGCATTAAGAGTAGTGATATAGCACCTACAATGTACACCAATTATAGTGCACATTGTCCACGTGGCATCGCCACATTAGGTGCTATAGAAAAAGACAACTTTTTCAACTTTTTAAAAAATACCCAATGTAGTAATGCCACTTGAACAGTAAGTACTATAATTGGTACTTACTGTGGGTGCTATATCACTACTCAGAACACTAATAGGACGAACTAATGAACTATAACTCTATTTATTTTTTGTTCAGAAACAAAATGATCGTGAAATCTCTCACCTATTGATAGGATGATTGAGAATCGTTCATTTCATAATCCAACACTTGATATATCTCTTTTTTATATGTTCGATATTGTTCAATTCAACACGATATCTCTCACAAACCCAAAAAGGCCAGCCAGGCTATTTGCATTAATTATAAAATTCTCCCCCACAATTAAAAAAGAATGGTATAAATAAATACATACAATACAAACCAACTACACAAACCTCTTTAAATGCCCCATTGAAGCCTCCGTCATTTCTCACCACCCTACCATTTAATGCGCGCAGCAGATAATTAATTCCCCGCCACGCTCACACCCACCGTTTACGCTTCCCCGATGACACGCATTAATTTCCTGTCCACGCGTAACCAATCTTCACCGTCTGTTAAATCTCTCCGGTGATAATAGAGCCTCTGGATCACCGCTTCTTAGCCGGCTTGATGAAAATTGCCCAGCCGCTGTAGCCGATGATCTCATGAACATTGGACTTGCAAATGACTTGCTTCTTCTCGATGACCCACCGCCGCCAGTGGATAAGGCCAGCCGCACGCTAGACTCGGACAATGGGAAAAATCCCCCGCTGGAGCGCCGGCGGAAAAATGGAGATTTCATGCCTCTGTAGTATCGGAATGAGAAAACCCTAGGTTTTGTTAATGAAGTGAAAGGTGAAGGGCGTTTATTCCAGAAGCTTCCTCCACCGCCTCTTCTGTACCGCCACGGTGAGGTGGTTGCCGGTTCTAAAACTAATCTCTCTGATCCTAAATTTATTTCGTATCCAAATGAATAAGATCGTTTTAACAAAAAATCGCGGCCGTTGAATTGGTCCTCGGATGGATTGTTCCGTCGCGGGGAAGGTTCCTGAGTGATTTCGCCTACGCTCGTTGAGTCAGGTTCCATAGGAAACTCGGTCAAAGGTTCGAGGATTGTGCTCTCGATAATCATGTCGTCCAGGCTAGGGCGAATTCTCGCTGCCATCAGCGGTGTGAACGGAGACTCAGGACGGAATATCCCGGCGCGGCACAGAGGGCAGTTGGCGTGTGACCGGAGCCATATGTCGATGCAATCAACGTGAAAGGCGTGCGAACACACCGGAAGTGTACGGACGTAATCATTTTCTTCGAATTCTAATAAACAAACTGCGCAATCATGGATTCCTCTCCTTCTTGTGTAGACTGATAGAGGAATCGTTTTGATGATCGATTCGTCGAGTCCGTAGGGAGAGAGGACGTGGAAAGCAGCGTCAGCAGGATCGAAGGAGTAAGTCGGCGACTCGATGTCTCCGGCGGAAGTGGAGGGAACGTAGCGTCGGCGACGGCGGCGCCACCGCTGGTAGCGACGATATAGTTGGTGAAAGTGGCGGGAGAGTATCCGCGAGTAAGTTATGATGACAAAAGCAGTTGCTATAACAACCACCATGGCAATCAACGGCGGACTAAAGTCAACCGGAAGCTTCGACGGAGGCGATGATATTCCTTCCGCCGATGACTCTGTAAAAATGTCCGGCGATGGTGCATGAGATGGGACCAACTTGGTATTGTTCCGTTCATGAGGCGCTGGTGCCGGCGCTGGGAGTATGTGGTGACGATTGACCATGGCGGCAATGGACGGAATGGGCTAAAGGGGTGGTGGGTGGTGGTGGTAAATGAGGGTTTAATGGAAAATTTTGAATGCGCAGTGAGATATAGTTGACTTGTGTTGTTGGAATTGGTAGGCAATTGACACGTCATGTTTTGCTGAAATTAATGCCACATTGTTAGTTTTAATTACGATGTTGTACAGATTTATCTACCGTTGGTGAGTGTACAGTGCGACGTCTTGGGGATATTCACGTGAGATGACGTGGGATTGTATGATTGGTCAAGTGTTCAAATGATTTGGAGGTGTTTGTAGTCCGTGGAGTATGTGATTTTGTGAAAGTTTGACTGCGGATCTTAGAAGTGTTGACAAAGATGTGGTTTGGGAACCATTGGGTTGCTTTGGTGCAAATGTGCAATAACTGGATTATAAATTTATAATACAACATGAATTTGTAATTTCACAATATAAAGTTACTGTTGAACTTTGAAACCATAGGTGTGAATTGAAGGGACATGATTTCTTGTCCACTTGTTGACACCTATTGAGGTGTTAGCAGATGGACAATTCAAGATCAAACATTGGATTTCTTTTCTTCAAAGGACAAGAGATCATTTTCCGTGAATTGAAATGAGTCAAGGTAATACAATCTAGTTTTAAATTTCGCATCTATTCTAATCTTTCAACTTGGAACACAATTTAAAATTTAATAAATATTTAAATTTAATTGCGAGAAGTCTTTTTAAATGTATTCTTTAACGACTAGATAAAATTAGCTATATGATTTGGTAATAAGTATATAGCTCTCTAAATATTCTTTTTTTATTTTTAATTATTAGATATATATTTATTTTATTTAGAACTTGAAAGAAATCAAAATTTACGAGAATATTTCAACCTGTATAAATTATTAGGCTAATGAATATCCCTTAATTCTACAATTTTTTATTTGAAGTTTCTTAATCCTAAATAGTAAGTTCAATTCCTCAACCATTTTATAGTTATAAGTCTGACTATCATATTAATCATTTATAACTTTTGTAAATGAAAAAATAAATAAATAAAGATGATCAAAGTTTTCAAAGATACAAAAAGTCTTATATTCAACTCTTGTCACACTTCACTCTATAAAAATTTAAAAAATTATATAAATATCTACATTTTATCATTTGAGTCAAATAAGAAGATAAATAACGAGACTTGGAAATAAAAAAAAATATATATATATTGTCATATTTTCTTGGATTAATTTGTTATAGGTGAATGTGGGAGCCCACATGGGATCACTTAAATTCAATACTGGGAAGGCAAAGGGTAAATAAATTAACATAAATTTTTTGAATCCATGAATAGTCAACCATGTGATCTTTCGATAAATCATATAATACTAAAAATAAACTTAGACAACAAGCTGGAGTAGCTCAGTTGGTTAGAGCGTGTGGCTGTTAACCACAAGGTCGAAGGTTCAACCCCTTCCTCCAGCGAATTTTTATATATTTATTTATGGCTTTTTTGTACAAATAGTCCCTATCGTTTGTCCTTACTGCAGATTGAGAACCTATCTTTTTATTTTTGGCAATAACATTCATATTTCAACTTTTTTTTGGCGCAAATAGTCCTTCTGTTAGTTTCGTTCAATTCCTCAGTTAAATAAACGCGTGTAGCGCAAATTTGACCCTAGAACAATCTGGACATAAAAAATAAAAGAAAATTTGTAGCAAATGTCCAAAATCTTTCAAAAAGCGTTGAAAAGCCTCCAAACCTTCTAATCCTAACACATATGACCCAAACTTTTTTGACAATTTTGCCCATAACTTAAATAAATTAAAAATTAACTCATAAACTTTTTCAAAAGTACAAATAAGTTCTAAATCTTTTTATTTTTTTTTACAGATTTGGACTTAAAATAATAAAAAGTGTGTCATCAAGTCCCAAAACTTTTAATTTCGTTCACCGAAATGACATTTATAATTTTTATAGATTTCATCCAGTGGTCCGTTAATTGACATAAAAATTATACACATAATCTAAATTAGACCAATTTAACAAGTACAAAACAATTTATTATATTCTATTATTCAAAATAATTTTTTAAAAAAACAAAATTCACAAAAAATGATGATTCTTTTTTGTTTTTTTATCAAAAAATTATTTTGAAACATATAATATAATAAATTATTTTGTACTTGTTAAATTGGTCAAATTTAGATTCTGAGTATAATTATTTTTTCAATTAACAGACAATTAGACGAAATCTGTATAGACTCTAAAGATGTGTTTGTTCCAAATGAAAAACCAGTTTATTTCAAGAAGTCAAATAAACTACAACTACCGGGCCCACCATCACATTAGAGTTAGATTACAATATTTCATCTTCAACGCAAACTTCTCAAAACACCCCTATTTCTGTAAATGATTGCTACTGCCGGACCCATTGTGCAGAAATTTTTTACTCCATGCAATAATTGTCATAGTTGAAAGGTCAAATATTGTGGCTCAAGTGCAGGGCAAAATTGTAAATGTGTGCTCACATAAAGCAATTGTCAGATGAGGTACTCTGTGGTCAAATTCACATAAACTATAAACTGTTTATAATCTTTAACTAACACACACTAAATGTCATTTCGCTGAATAAAATTAGAAATTTTGGAACTAGATGACACATTTTTTATTATTTTAAGTGCAAACTTGTAAAAAAAAAAGATTTAGGACTTATTTGTACTTTTAAAAAAAAAATTTAGGATTTAATTTTTAATTTATTTAAGTTAGGGGCAAAATTGTCAAAAAGGTTTGGATCATATGTGTTATGATTAGAAGGTTTGGAGACTTTCGACACTTTTTAAAAGATTGTGGACCTTTGGTGCAAAATTTTCTTTACATTTTATGTCCAAAATTGTTCCAGAGTCAAATTTGCATTACACGCGCTCATTTAACGGAAGAATTGAACCGAAACTAACAAAAAGGACTATTTGTGCCAAAAAAAGTTGAAATATGGACGTTATTGCCAAAAATAGAAGGATATATCCTCAATCTACAGTAAGAACAAACAACAGAAACTATTTGTGCAAAAAAGCCATTTATTTATTACATTCTTTTATTTAGAGGGTTATAGTTAGGGATATCAACGACATAAGCGGCGAATATCATCTCCACTATGTCTGGGATTTTAGGGAAGTAGGGTGGGACATGTATTAAAAAAATTTCATTTATCACTCTTTTTAATTAATTTTTAATTTTTTTTAATAAGATTTAAATTTTAAACACAAACATAAAAAAATAATATAAAAAGATTTGGGGCGGGTTTGGGGTATTGGAGCGGGGACTATGATCCCCGCCTCCACCCTGATTACTAATGGGGTGGGAATTTCCTGTCCCATTCGAGACAAGGCAAAGCATGTTGGACGCGTGTTTTTCGTGATCAAACTTCAAAATTATTATTTTTCTTGAGTATATATTTTTGGATGATTACCGATTTTTTATTTTCTTCAAACATAGTCCCTATCGTATTCACTCTTTGTTGATTCAATTAGTTTTATTTTGAAACCCACAAATATGTAAATGTTGTGAACATTGAAAATGGGCGGATTCAAAATATAATAAATGGGTAGGCTGGGAGAGGGGGAGCCCGCATACGGGGGTTAGGGGGTAGCGTCCCCGAATTATTTTTTCTTATATATAGAATTTCAGTCTGTTAGACTAACCCATTTACTCAAAACCAGTTCAATAATATCTGTTGTTTTTCATCAGTAGTCCTTGAGACAAACTCATCAGATTCTATTCCTCTAATTTATTTGGTGAAATTTTAGTTTTTTGTAAATAAAACATCTGAAATTTATATTGCTTGGTTCATAAGCAGATCAAATTTCATGATGTTTTACAAAATACAAAACAGGGAGACTAATCAGCATGAAATACCTGAAATCACATGAAAGCCATTAAATTAAAATCAGCAACACAGATTCTGAATTGTAAAGGCCAATAAAATCAGACACTGAAAAAGAAGAAAACTTGAAAAGTACTGTCCAAAACCACATCAAATTCAACTATATCATGAGATTCTAACATTAGGTTTTTATCAAATTATTTATAGAAATACCTGAAGACAACAGTAAATCAATTGAAACCCAGAAAAATTGATCCTAATTACACCCTATTAATAGCTACAATCATCGAAGGCGTTCATATTAACTACTTTGGCTTGCTTCTCGGTTGCGGGACGAACGACCAGGATTGCAATTTGCAAAGAGGTTTTCTGTTTAGGGTAGGACGCACAAATCCGCTGGTTGGAGAGTGGAGACGAGAAACGTGAAAAATGAAATGGGATTTGAGATGATTTTGGGTAGGGGTGGGCGTGGGTTGGTTTGGTTCGGTTTTGAACCCAAATCGAAACCAAACCGCCCAAATCGGTTTGGCCATGAACCCAAACCGAACCAAACCGCCGCTACTGATGAAACCGAACCAAACCGAACCGACCAATCTTGGTTCGGTTTGGTTCGGTTTGAGCGGTTTGGGCCTAATGTTTTGGGCCTAATGATAATAACTCATTTTCAAAAGTCCTAGAACTAATAAAAAGATAGTTACAGAATTGCTTATTTTCTTCTTATTATTCCATCTTTCCCTATATAAACTCTCTTAATATTATATATTTCCACATCCAATTCTATCTTTTCAGACTATTTAAAACCACAGTGTTAATCACTCCACCTCTAGAGAGAAAAATAATATAATGTGAATACAAAAGGCTGAAAATACTACAATATAACAAGAATTCGGTTATAAAACACAAAAGGATTGGGCCAGGTTGTTGGGTTGGGTTTGGGCCAATTGGGTAGAATTCTCATTTCAGGGGTTTGTTTTATCGGTTCGGTTTATAGCGGTTTGGTTCGGTTTTTTTTCCTCAAACCGAAACCGAACCAAACCGACTACATTTTTTAAATTCGCAAACCGAACCAAACCGTCAGGGTGTGAAAAACCGAACCAAACCAACCCAATTCGGTTTGGTTCGGTCGGTTTGAGCGGTTTGGCGGTTTAAATGCCCACCCCTAATTTTGGGCTTTGGGCTGGGTTATTAATCTTTGCTTAAATATATTTTTTATTTTTGTGCTGGGCTTTTATATAAGTTCCTTGACTTCCTTAAAATAAAAAATAAAAATTGGTGATGGGCTTGAGCCCACTACAGCAGCAGGACTGGATCCGCCCCTAACATTGAATATAGGTGTTTTTTAAAAAATAACCACAATAAATAAACTATTTCTTAAAATACTATCATATTTTTTATATATTCTAAAAATACTGTTTTTTTTTATTTTTGTAACACTTATTATTACATTTATTATTTTAGTTATAATAAATGTGTTACATTTGTTATTAACAAACATAACAAATGTAACAACAAATGTTAGAAAAATAAAAAACAGTATTTTTAGAATAAAAAAAGTTAAATAGTATTTTTTAAATTATTTTATATTTTGTAGTATAGAGTGAAATTATCACTTGAATATACAATGCAACATGTGGCCTTTAAAGTGGACTTTTTGTAGTAAGTTGATGAAGCTTTGTTAGTTTTTCTAAATTTGTTAGTTGTTTTAAGGGTTATGTTGCCAATGCCTATTTGTTTGAAGTAGTCTTTTTGTAGCAAGTTTACTTAAGTTTTTGTAGCATGTTGTTTGAAGTGTTTTGAGGGTTGTGTTTGAACTTTTAAGTTTAATGAAGTTATGTTAAAGTCGGCATCACCGCATGCCACGGCCTATTTTTGTAGAAGAAATAAAAGGTAAGGGGAGTTATACACCAATTGTTACAAGAGATAAGGATGACATGTGTCAAACAAATAAAAGATAAAGTACCAATAGTGCCAAACACTTCATACGTTAGGGATCTTACGTTCACCTTCTTCAAAATGTCTAGTTTACATCAAGAATGGAGGAAATTGAAGCTTCATTCAACTCCAAAGACATAAATAGACCTTAAATTAAACAAAATCCATCACTAAATTAAAACCCACTACATGCAATAATAACATAGCAACACAAATTTCAAAAGCGAATTTGCAATAGCTTTACGTACATCTCATTTTTGATAAATTCATTTTTTTAGACTAAAAAACTAGTCCAAACTTATTCTTACTCAATAAAACTTTCCAATACATAGATTATTAAAGATGCACTTATATTGATAGTCTAAATAAATATTCAAAAAGTGAAATCAATCTCAATGATAATTCATCTCGTTTCTATGAATTTAATTCATATTTGTTCAAAATCATAAATTCAAAATTGAAATTAAAATAACACGCAGAAAACATATATTTGTAGAATATAATATATAAAGGACATGCAATTAAAAAACTTTAGTGCAAAAAAATTGTATAACCACAATCTTAATTCCAGTATATATGTAATATGTGAATCAAATTAAGAATTCATTCACAATTAGTTCAACTATCAATTCTTAAACAAAAAATAAAATACACACAATGAGATAATTTCATCTTAAGATTGTTGGTAAAATTAGTGCATTATTTATATTTTGATAATTTAATCACATGTACGCAAAACAAGCAAAATGACGATTTACTGAAATATTAAGAAATAAAAAATTAAATTCGATCGAGACAAGAGCTTAACTATTTCTCCTTAAGACGAAATTGTCTCCTACATGTGCTTACGATTTCTCGGCACATGTTTCCTAAGATACAACGACCACTTTTCGTAATAGTAGCACTCCAAATGACAAGAACAACGAACCAAAAAATATTTTATTCTATTTTTAAATAAAATTAGACTTAAATTTTATGCAGAAATTATTTCTATACTAAAATGATTTGTGCAAAAAGTGTAGAAACATTTGGTTGAAAGTGAAGTGATTTAATTTATAACTATAAAGTACCAACTTATAATATTTGAAAAGTTGTGTATATAAAGACACAACTTCATAAAAAGGCACGTCCAAAAGACATGTTTTGTTAAGAAGTACATGTCCAAAAAATGTCTCTAAGATGAAAAGATATGATTGTTAAGAAATAACATATCAAAAAAAAACTCGACTTTTCATCCAAACAAATTTTAAAATATTCTGCAATATTCTAATCCCATTTTTCAACAATATTCGTGTATTTAAGTGATTCATTTTAAGTCTTAATTTCTCATTCACTTGAAATTGATTCAAACAACTAAATATACTATATTAATCTACTCGCGTCATAAAACATTGTATGACTTTATAATTCCCGTACTCAACTAATTGACTTCACTTAAATAGTTGGTCAAAGTCAATATTACTAATCAAATTTCGAGCCGAGGAAGGAAGGAAGGAAGGAAAGGGTTGGAGTGGGGTGTATGGTTGGAGGAGATGATTTTTTTTTCCTTAGTTAAAAAATTAGGTTATAATAGATTTTTTAACAAAAGAATTAACTTCTTAACGGTCAAATAAACAACAAGTGACGAAACTGACGAATTCGCACTTAAAATGTTCATATGAGGATGTAACTGTCAAAATTGAAATGATAAGTTCTAATTCCATACGAGGTCATAGGCTAGAGACTATTTGTGCAAATAAGCCTTTCAATTTCCATTGCAAACTAATGGTAACAAATAAATCTTTGTCGCAAACTTCTCCAACCATCGAAACTCAACATGAATTAGATCCCCCATTTTCACAGCTCCTACTTCAACATGTACCGGGCACAAGGGCATAGGGCAATGGAGAGAGAGAAACTTTCATAGCAAGGATGGGGAATTTATAATACAGCTACATAGATTCGTCGTTGTACATAGAGTTGAACAACAAATGATTTCTTGATTCGTTTGTTCACTTATATTTATATATATAATATTAAAACAGACAACTAATTTAAGCCAACTGTAATGCTTCTTCACGTTTGATGTCAAAAACCTTGACGAGGACATCTTCAACGACCTGGCCAACACCAGTTAGTACAAACGAAATGGTCAGTGATCAATCGGTGTTGTTTAAATGTAAAGATTAAACCTTAATAAGAAACAATGAGAAATAAAATAATATCAGAAACGAATAAAGAACACTCAGATTTACAGTGATTTACCCTCTATGTAAAGTTGCGTCCAATCGCTGCTACAGATTTTTACTAAAATATGGAAGAAGTTTACAATGGAAATCTCACACTTCTCAGTCTTTTGTTCATCACACAGCGAAAACACCCAATCTTAAGCTGCTAGATGATGCATTGTGATTATAGAAATTTTTAAATGGCTCTCAAGTCTTAAAACAACTATTGACAAGAAGTTGTGCTAAATATCAAGTTTTTGAGTAATATTGTGTGTGTGCGCGCGCGCGAACACCCCCCCCCCCCCACACCCACCCACCCACCCACGTATCTCATGTGGGACACTGGAGAGGAGCCAGAAATGTCCAAAATCCTAATAAAGTGCTGGTAAAATTTTAGTGACCTGAAAAAGAAAAGGTAAAAATGAAAAGACCGAATGGATATGGATTACCTTATCAGGGGTGGATGCACCAGATGTTACACCTATTGTGATACGGCCCTCTGGTAGCCAGTTCTCTTTCTCGACCAACTCACCATGCTGTTAAATGCAACATGTGAATAATCAGAAAGTGACTCGGGGTTACTCACGAGAATAGACTGGTTCCATTGTACTTACCATCAACTTGTAACTTATTTTGTTTCCAGGACCTATTCTTTTCTCACTGTCGATCCAATATGAAGGAATTCCACGAGCCTCTGCTATTTCTTGTAGGTGCGAAGTATTGCTCGAGTTCCACCCACCAACCACTAGCATGAGATCCATATGTTGATCGACCAGCTTATACATGGCATCTTGCCGTTCCTAAACATAAGAATAAGAGAGGCACGTCAAAGTCAAATTCAAAATTAACCGATAATAAAATTCAAAGCCATCCCCCGTAACCAGGAATTAAGAGAACGTTATTTTATGCAACCGCCAGGAGAAATTTAAGCATCTAGCAGGAAGGTATTTCCAAGAACAAAAAGTCCTAAAATGGGCTCAAAGGAGATTTCTTGAGCACATGTGTAGGAAACAAAAACATCCTGGAACAATAAAATGAGAAATACTTTACTGCTTCAGATACTTTTGCATCACTTAATGAATACATATTTGTGATGTTGTCTGCCTTTTGGCACATTTTCTGTTTCCAATATGTCTCACTATATGGTCACATAAATCTAAAATAAATAACATTTTTGAAACTGCAACAAACAATACCTAAGCCCTCTCCAAAGAGCACTCCATATTCATAGGCGTGCTCAGTGGAAGATCCCTAAGCAATCATTCAAGTGGTTAGTAAACATGTAAGATCAGGCACAGTACAAACTCATGCCATGACAAAGTAAAATAGATATAAAACATAGTTTCTTAACAGTGGAACTCTAATGTTCTACAAAATATATCAAGAAACATTAATGCAAGCAAACTGTCCAAGACGTTGTTTGAAGAGATGGGGGAATTTACTTGAGTGGCATCGCAAATAGTGTTGAAACTTATGAAGTGGTTGTTAATATTTTCCACTCCATACTTGCGCATCATGATTCTCTCGACCAATTTTCCTGTAGAGTAAGAAGTAATCTCATATCACTACTTGTGTATGCAACCAAGTAGAGGAAAGAAAATGAAGGTAGCAACTAACCAATATCCTCTGTTTCTCCCTTCAACATGGTTGTTTGGTTTGCAATACCAACTTTTACTAGATCTGTGTCTGGATCAAACCCCTGGGATACTGCAAATTTGAATTTCTGCAAATAAATGAATCGTGTGAATTACAATTCAAAGTATCAAGTCTTTAAATTAAGACAAATTAAGCTAATCAGCCTGCACCTCCAGAAATGCCTCTTTAGTTGAGCTGGATCCATCAAGCTCACCACCCATAATGTAGTCACACACGTAAGTTGCCTAAATTCAAGTATACTTTGCAGAATGAGAATTATGCATTGATAAATGCCTGCTTATTTCATTTACTGAAAACAATCTAACTGCTCTATTAATAAACATAAAGGTTTAAAGAGAATGAAGCAGCAAATCTGACATACCTCTGCCATGTTCTTCACAATGATGTACTTCCCTGCAAAAGAAGCAGTTGCTACAGTCTCTTCGTGAGAATATTTACCATGGATAATTGAAGTATATTCTCCCTTCTTGTGCTTTTCAACAGAATTCCAGACCTTTAGACATGATTATAAGAAATGAAAACATAGATCAGAGAAAGGGGATACAATGCTTGTATATAGTTGCATACATCTATTAGGAGAAATTTACCTTAGATACCCATGGGCATGTTGTATCAACTATTTGCACATTCTTTTCACTCAAAGTGAACATCTCATCCACAGCGGCTCCAAAAGCAGGCAATACCACAACATCGCCTGTATTAACTGCATCAAATTGTTTCTTCCCATCCTCAATGGGAATATTTTGAACTTCCATCTCTTTGAGCCGCTGGAGAGAGAAAGGTCAAATTATTTAATTAGTATAATAAGTCCTGAACTCAAGACACCTGTCCAAATTGAACCACCTCCTCTCTTAAGGAGTTAGAGATGGACAAATTTATTTATATAAATTTATGTCTTCAACAGTGTGTTTATTCCCATAATAGGTCAAGTACTAGCACTGTGTGTATGTTCCCCTAAATATAAACCCTGCTGCCAATGACACGAAGACTATATATTTAACAAGCATAATAGTTCCTTATTCCAGCTAGAAGATCAACCTAAACACTGCAAACGCACAGATATAGAAAAAAAGAACAATAATTTGAACTCTTCCCTTGACTATCATCTATTTTCCGAGTATGAATGCAGTATGAAGTTTGATTAAAAGACAAGCCATAAGGCTGGGCAAAAACCTGATTAACAGTTGGGTTGTGAATGATTTCATTGGTGATCCAAATCTTCTCACTCGGGAATTGTTTTCTCGCCTCGTAAGCAATCTGGACTGCCCGCTCGACCCCCCAACAAAATCCATATGATTCTGCAAGCTTAACTGTTACATTTCCCCATGTGTACTCGTACCCATTCTCCTTCAATTTCTTTATAATGTCACCTGTAATTTTCCCACAGAAAGCACACAAATTTACTAGGATTAAACTCCGAATATCAAAAAATTAATAAGATGGCACAAGAATTCAAAGCAAAGGCACAGCTAGCAAGCTGCACAATTAGAAACTACACCAATCAATCACTATATGTGTAGATACACTTATTATAAGCAAACGAAGAGAAAAATAAATACGATATATTGAGACTGTTAATTTTGAAGAAATTATTGAAGTAAACCGTCCTGAAAAATAATTATAATCCGAAGGACAAAAACTGGAAGACCAGAAAATCTTTATGGAAAATCAAAATTTCCTGTAAACGTACACTAATTTTCAACTGATCCTCTTTTCAAGCATATACAGTGAAAAAAATTACACGCGATTGCACAATTCGGCATAGACATACTTGTATATTCGCGGTTCATGAGCTCGAGAGTCTCCTCTTTGTGCCCAAACCCCTTGCGATTGTAATTCTTGCTCCTCGTCAAGTTGTGGCGGAACACCTTAGCATCAAACTCCGACTCCACAGTGGACGACGACTGAGATGCAGCAGCTTCTCCGGCGGCGGAGCATCGCACAATTGAAGACTTCCGGCACCAGAATAATCTGTTCTCCGGTAAGGAGAGGTCCGTACGGACGGAGAAACGCGAGAATTGCATAGAGATCGCCATGCGTATGGAGTCAATGCAGAGTGCAGGTAGCCAAATGCGCACGTTAGTAAGTTGTATTTTGGGGGGTGAGTGCGGGGTTGTACCGTGTCTACCGCCCAATTTATCCCCCACAGGCGCTCGTGATCCATGTTTTACATTTAAGTATTGCATATTTTCGGGATTTTCATTTTTATTTAATTTTATATTTTTTGGATTTGGCTTTGTGCAAAAGAGTATCTCTAATTTGTATATCCACTTGTTTGGTAATATATTTAGAATTTATCGACCAAGTTATTGACTATTTAGAATATTCATACTTTCACACTATATTATTATGATCGTAGAAAATTTTTTTCGCTACAGAAACAAAAACAAAAACACGTATGTCACACTGTCACTACGTCTTCAATTTCATCTCCTCCAAAATTTGCCGTCCAATCATCTTCTTCAACGGTCCATCTCTAAAATATATTCATCTTGTCAATTCAGTCCCCTCAATCGATCATCATTCCACCGATTATTTTCAAAATATATTCACTATCTCAATCTATTATCATATTAGAACTTATGGTCGGATTCCACTGCAAAAGAAGCGGTATACTACTTAATATTATATTTGTTTGTTTTGCACCAAGAGATAATGATCATCAAGACGTGTGAAATTTAATATTTTAAATTAGTATCGTCTTGTATTAATTTGAAAGTTTTTGAATATTGGACATTTGAAAAAATGAAAAAATATTATAAAGTAGATAGTTTGTAATAAAACTTTGACTAGTAAAATATTGAAACATTCACCAAACATGCTAATAAATCACGCCATCGTTTACTTGTTTGTTATGGTAAATTGAACTGAATATGTTGAATTGTATAGTGTTTAAAAAAGGGAAATTTACATTTGATCGATTACTCTTTATTAAATAGTAACAAAAGACACCATTTTCTTGAAAATTTTACAAATATGTCATTATAAATAGATGTATATATCAAAATACTTCGACTAAAGAATAACAAATCACACCTTATATATTATTATGTAACACTTTACATTTTTAACTATTTTATTATTTTTCAAAATTTTCATAACTATTTTATTTTTCATCTAAACTTTTTCTCTTTATCTTTCAGTATCTCTCCAAAATTAATTTTTCGTAAGTCTCTCAATTACATTATTAAATTTTCTTTTTTCATTTGCAATTTTTAAAATAATAGTATATATCTTTATTAACAATATTTATAAATGTCTTTTCTCTTATTAAGCCTACTCGCATAGAGGAGAAGAATAAAAATCAAGAAAATTGTGTATACATTTCTAAATAATTTGTAGGCTCTAGACTGTTATAAACCTAATTATCCAAAAATAAATAAATAAATAATCAATTTTAAGTTATAAAATAATAACTAATATACAAAATTATTTTACATGATTTTGTAATTTATATATAATGAACATAACTTTCCAGTTAGAATATAACAAGAATTTTCATTTTCCATTTGATAATGTTGAAAAACAAATCTAACATAGTTTTAATCTATATTTTTCAATACTTTATTAATAAAATAAAAGTAAATTTCTTATTTATTTAAATTGAACTCAAAGAAAATGAATATAATAATATTGTAAGAAAAATATTATTTTGTAAACATTGTGGCTTCTAGTAATTAAAATTTGAAAAACGATATACTAATAAAAAAATAGTATGTAAATTGTTACATAATGTAACGTATAGGACGTGATTTTATTTTATTTTTACAATAAAACGTATTTTTTTCTATTTAGCTATTTATGATTGCATATTTATAGAATTTTCAATATTTGATAACCAGCGGTGTATTTTATTATCACTCAAGTAAAATATAGTGTGTAAGATGTAAATTTTCAAAATATGGTATGTAAAATGTAAATATATTGTATCTATTGGGTGAATTTTGTAAATTTCTCTTAAAAAATTAAATTATTGGCAATGGTACTACCTAATTACTATTTTGTGTGCTAAATATGCATGATAAATACGAAGTCCACTTAACATGTTGACCAATTTAGGTAAACATTTAATATCGCTGACCATTTGATGTCCAAATAAATGATGTTGAAAATAACAATAGAGCAGGTAGGGAAAATTAGGAGTAGATCCTTCAACTTTTCAAATAGTGTGATTTTGAACTTCAATCTTTAAAATTGAGATTCTAAGCCCTCAATCTTTTTAACATGTGAACTTGGATCTTTATAGGTGGAAACTATTAATATGGACGATAAAATTGTATGCGACTTTCACATGATTTAAAGCTAGACGTAAAGTGGTTTGACGATGTGAGCTTTAAATCACTTTAAAATTGCGCGATTTTCATTTTTACATTGATGTTTTCGTTATGCAAAGATTCTGATTCACATAATTAAGTAAGTTAAGAATCTTGAACCTAATTTTTAAAAATTGGAGATCTAAAATTATATTAATTGAAATGTTAGAGAGCCTATCCCTAATTTTGCATTAATTAATGTCAAATTTGACTAAGCACTAGGTGAAACTTGAATATTCTTCTTATACATGCATGAATGATTTTAATAATGAGGATTGTTTACCAATGCAACAAAATATTCCAATAGTCAAATTAATAAAGTAAATGATCATGTTTGACAAAGTTCAAATTATAATTTAAATTGGTCGAATTGATCTAATATATTTTTTTTATTTACATATTTTATGGTACCCACAATTTATTATCGCCTATTATCCACGCATTCAATACGATTTACAACTTATAAACACTTTGAAAATTAATTTCAACACTCTCAAAAATACACTCAATCTTGAAATTGAAAATTTAAGATTGAAATAAATATCTATACTAGTGTTGGATAATCACTTATTTAAGTTTCATTAATAACAATTTGAATAGTTTTCTAAGTATAATTTGATTTGTTTCTTGATATTAGAGGGCCAAAAAAAACTAATAGTAATTGAATTAAAATAATGGAAAATTTCACCATTGGTCCCCAACTTAACGTTCCATTAAGTTGATTCTTATCTTTTCATTATCGTTGCACAATAAATCTTTAATATAAAAACCACCAAATCCCCATTAAATTATCATGTGAATCTCATGAAATATGTATCTCGCTTCAATTCCAAATTGAGAAGCCCGTCCTCGCTTCATAGAGTTAAATACATGAAACCCACATGAAGATTTAATATAAATTTGAAAGATTGTTGTTATTAAGAATTAATTATACATTTATAATAAAAAAAAGAGAGTCAACTTACTCCTTTTACAAAATTAAGGATGAACTTGCTACTAAAATAGTACGTCGAGAACCAATAGTACAAATAGATTATATCCCGTCTTTATCAATTTAAGTTAATTTTCTTTTAGGAAAACTCGTATATATTTCTAAGATGATGTCACCTTTTTTAGTCCAACCTTTGTTTCTTCTAGGCCTGGGCGTCGGGTGGGTCAGTTCGGGTATTCCAATATCCGGAACCGTTGGTTCGGGTTCGAGTATTTCGTAAATGGAACCGTTCGGGTCCACGTAATTTTTGGAACCGAACCCGAACCCGAACCGTCGGTTCGGGTTCGGGTTCGGTTCTACCCATAACAATTTTTAACACTTTGTTAATCTAATGCACAAAATATGAATATAGCATCCAATATCTAGCAAAATCTGCCACAAAATAGCATTCATTAGTTGAGTATAAACATTAAACACCAAATTACATACCCAAAAAACAAACCCAAAAAAAAAGTACTAAATTTTACAAATACTAAAAATAACATAAAATTTTTCTCTCAAAACAACATAACAATAAATATTATCGAATTTTCCTTCCATCCCGTTGTTTCATTTGCTTCACCATTCATCAACCTTTCAAGACTAGACGAGATGTGCAGCACAATTTAAGATTTGAGTGTGAGAAATAAGACGAGAGGTGCGGCGCAATTTGGGATTAGATATATTGGAAGTGTGAAAAAGTGAAACTGGATGCGGAGATTAGGTTTAATATTTGGATATCAATTAGGCCAATGACATGATGATTTATTTGTGAACTTTATTTTGGGAATTGGGTAAATAAATTTCAGCCAATTAAGTTTGGGCCTAGGTGGCATGTTTTTGGACGTTAATTTTGGATTTTGGCTATTTTAATTTTCTTATTTAGTTGGTGTTGAGCCATTGAATAAATTGTAAAAAAACAAAAATTCGGTTCCAGTTCGGGTACCCACGGTTCTTGTTCAAGAACCAAGAACCGACCCGAACTCGATCGGTTCTCGGTTCCGGTTCTTAATTTATTTTTTTTGGAACCGGACCGGAACCTTCGGTTTGGTTCGGTTTCGGTTCGGGAGGTTCGGTTTCGATTAAAATGCCCACCCCTAGCTTCTTCAACAAAGATGGCTCCACATTATAATGAGGAAATCGTGTTTTGAACTCTATCTATACAATATATCATTACAATAATATAAGAGTCCTAATTTTTTTACTGTAACATTTTTCGTCCAATACGCCTCCGTTTTGCCAATGAAAACAGCCGCAATTTTTTTACTTTATCCAACATTTCACCCAAAAAAATATCTCATCTCTCTCTTATCAAAAAAGGCCCTAAGCACAGTTCAACCTTGGTTTCTGCCGTTGGTCCTCCATGTTTGTCGCCATTTTTGCAATTGATGCAGTGTCAAAGATTTCAATCCAGTAACCATCAAGATCCTTAACAAATGTTATATCCTTAATTTTCCCTGCAACAAGCATGCTTCAATTAAGAACATAATATCTTGATGAGATCGCTGAAACTAAATTTTGGAATTATTCATGATGTAAAATGATAAACATATATACATTTTCACAATGAGTGCAAATTCAAGAAAATTCATTGAAGTCACACGATTTCAATTACCATCCTGAACTACTGCATTGTATGATAATATGCATGTTTGTTGCTTAATTCTCCAAATGTAACATATACTTTTGATAGGAGCCATTTAAAATGAAAGTAAATATAAAATGTAGTGTGTAAATCCTGCTGAAGTTCAACATCCTATCACATCAGTGAAGGGAATCTGCGTGGAAAAAGGTCATGAAAATATTTTTCATTCAACTAGCAATATGACTACTGTAAAGAATATAAAATTTTTTATTCAATCTTCAAACTTCAAACAGATAAAATTGAACTGACAATATCACACCATCCATCCCATGAACAACCCTTCCACCAGGCTAGCCACTCGACAACCGTGTGGTTGCCGAGCAGCTCGGCAACCAGTTTGGTTGTTGAGTTGGACAACCAATTTTGGTTGTCGAGTTGGACCACCATTTCGACTTGTATCCATTATCCAGTTGATTTAGTTTTTGCTGCGTGATGAAACTGTTGGATCAATTTTATGTTTGATATTTGTAAGGACACATTCTGTATCTATAATTTTTAGAAAATTTCAAATCAGTTATTTATGTTTAAGTTTTTCTGAATCTTACATTTCTCCTTAATTCTCTGCTACTATATTTGTCTTAATTGTGAGTAATCTTGAGCCCAATTGAGATTTCAGTGGTCTCTTATATTTGATTACCAACCAATAACCGATCATCAAATTTTGCGTGGAGCCGAATATTATTGGTAGTCGAGTTACTGACAACATTTGCCGCCGAGTAACTCGACATTGGTTATATTGCTGTATCCATTATCTTTTTTTTTTTTTTTAGTTATATTCAATAGTATGAACACTTAAGCTTAGCAAAAAATCTTGTCAAGTGAAAAAAATTAGAAAAAACCAAATGAAATGGAAAAGCCCATCCACCCAAAAAAAAAAAAAAAAAATATTTAGGTACTGTTCATCGCCGAGCAACTCGACGATAACCAAAAAAAAAAAAAAAGGTATTGTTCATCGCCGAGTTGTTCAACGAGTTACTGTTCATCTTTTTTTTTTTTTTCTAATCTTTTTGACATATTTTTTTTCTTTAGTTTATTTTTCTTTATTTGTTTTTATTTTACATCTTTTCGTTCAATTTTTTCATTAATATTTTTTATTTTATCTTATAAGCAAATTTTAATTTTTTATAATGTTGTCGAATTACTTGACAACATTGAATTGAATTTTTTTTTTTTTTTTTTTTTTTTTGGGTATTGTCGAGTAACTCGACAACATTGTAATTTGATTTTTTTTAGGCATTGACACATTTTCATTTTTTATTTTATTTTAGGAATAATTGCATGAAAAGTCCACATCGTTTCAAAATCGTTAAAAATATACATCTAATCTAACAAAATAGCACCATACATCCCATGAAGAAATAAGTATCGTAAATCTATTTTCACACTCTGTCAGTTTTCTCCTTTAAATACTATTATTTTTTTCTTTTACTATTCAAAATTTTCATTCAATTTTTCATCAAATTTTTTTTGTTTGATGATATAAACAAATTGTACACAATTCTTTAATATTTGACTTTTGAGTCTTTAGTAAAAAGTTGAAAAAGTTGTAGCCAATGAAAGTTTGGTCTAATTCAAATTCTTGAAGTGGTACAATTCAATAAAAATATAAAAATTGTCATTTTACCACATCACTTTACCAAGACCGTTTACGAATCTTATTTATTTAATTTTTTTACGAGTTATTTAATTTTTTTATACGAATTATGTGTTTATTTAGTTATGCTTTTCTTATTATAATTTCAATAATTTACTTAATTAATTGTATTAAATGGTATATTCAAAAATATGTTTTTCATATTTATTATTTACGTATTATATATTTAATATTTTTTATACATATATATTTAAGCAATATCTACAGACTAAACATAAAATTTATCCCTACATTTTTCACGGATGTGCAACGCACGTAGAAAAAACTAGTATCAATATAAGTCCTATAAAAATCAATGTATTCAACAGTGTTAACGAAATTTAATTTCAATGTAATGACAAATTGGCGAAGGTGGATTGGGACCTCTAGATGTTACGTCCTCTCATATTCGAAAAGAAAAAATTTCAAATTGATTGTGTTGTTTTCTTAAACGACATGTATACTATTGAAAAGAAAATTATTTGTTTACAAAAGCAACAAAATTCATTCTAAGACGTCTTATTTTTTCATCAGTGTATTCTGTCAAAAGTTTGACACGTTTATAAAAGCATAACTAGAAGAGGAAAACTAGTGCTCAATAAAGTTAAAGCCGGATAAATGAATCATTGTTAAGGAGTCGTGTTTTTTAATAAGCACCTTAATCGAATATATAAATTGTGAATTAGCAAGTTGTAACACATTTAATTACTACAATACATCATTGTCAAATAATTAAAGATCAACCTAAATATGCATAACATTCTGCAGTCTATTAATTGGCTGCAAAGAAAACCTATAAGATATAAGATATAGGGGAATTTTGAAATGTGTCCAAAAGTAGATAGCAATAGGGGTGGGCATTTTAATCGGAACCAAATCTTCTAAATCGAAATTGAACCAGAACTGAAGGTTCTGGTCCGGTTCCAAAAAAAATAAAATTAATAACCGGAACTGAGAACCGAGAACCAACTGTGTTCGAGTCGGTTCTTGGTTCTTGAACTAGAACCGTGGGTACTCGATTGGAACTAAATTTATCATTTTTTATAAATTTTTTATGTTTTACAATTTATTTACCCTAACTCAATGACACACAATCCAACACCACGGTACTAATGACAAGAGTACAAATGTCCAATATCCAACCAAAAAGTAAAAAATTCATCACTCTTAAACTCAAATTCAATTGACTCAATTATAATTACCTAAATCTCGAATTCTCAATTGATATTTGCTCAAATACTCAATACAAACATTGTCTTCTGTCTCGCACTTTTGCCCATCTCTCTCTCGCTCAACACACAGTGAGACGGCGAAGACGAAACTTCTCTGTAACTGAAACGAATCCTCAATTTTGAGAGGTAATTTTTCTTTATCTAACTCTAATTTATAAGTTTGCAATTTTTGTGTCTATTATTCTAGTTAATGTTTATATCTTTCATAAATTGTTTTAATATCTAACACACTTTAATGTTAACGTGTTTGCAATTTTTAAATTTTTTTCAAAACATGTTGTCAACCGAACCTCCTGAATCCAAATTGAACCGGTCCCAGTCCGATTCCAAAAAAAATAAAATTAATAACCGGAACCGAGAACCGACCGGGTTCGGGTCAGTTCTTGGTTCTTGAACTAGAATCGTGGGTACCCGATTGGAACTAAATTTATCATTTTTTATAAATTTTTTATGTTTTACAATTTATTCACCATAACTCAATGACATACAATCCAACACCACGGTACCAATGACAAGAGTATAAGAGTCAAACTATCCAAGATCCAAACAAAAAGTACAAAATTCATCACTCTTACACTCAAACTCAATTGACTCATTTCTAATTAGCTAAATCTCAAATTCTCAATTGATATTTGCTCAAATACTCAATACATGTCTTCTGTCTCGCACTTTCGCTAATCTCTCTCTTGCTCAACACACAGTGAGACGGCGAAGGCAAAACTTCTCTGTAACTGAAATGGATCCTCAATTTTGTTGGGTAATTTTCCTTTATCTAACTCTAATTTATAAGTTTGCAATTTTTGTGTCTATTTTTCCAGTTAATGTTTATATCTTTCATAAATTGTTTTAATATCTAACACACTTTAATGTTAACGAGTTTACAATTTTTAATTTTTTTGAAAACATGTTGTCAACCAAACCTCCCAAATCGAAATTGAACCGGAACCAGAGGTTCCAGTCTGGTTCCAAAAAAAATAATTAATAACTGGAATCGAGAACCGAGAACCGACCAGGTTCGGGTCGGTTCTTGGTTCTTGAACTAGAACCGTGGGTACTCGATTGGAATTGAATTTATCATTTTTTATAAATTTTTTATGTTTTACAATTTATTCACCCTAGCTCAATAACATACAATCCAACATCACGGTACCAATGACAAGAGTACAAGAGTCCAACTATCTAAGATCCAAACAAAAAGTACAAAATGCATCACTCTTAAACTCAAACTCAATTGACTCAATTCTAATTACCCAAATCTCAAATTCTCAATTGATATTTGCTCAAATACTCAATACAAACATTATCTTCTGTCTTGCACTTTCGCTCATCTCTCTCTCACTCAACACACATTGAGACGGCGAAGGCGAAACTTCTCTATAACTGAAACGAATCCTCAATTTTGAGAGGTAATTTTCCTTTATCTAACTTTAATTTATAAGTTTGCAATTTTTGTATCTATTCTTCCAGTTAATGTTTATATCTTTCATAAATTGTTTTAATATCTAACACACTTTAATGTTAACGGGTTTGCAATTTTTAATTTTTTTCAAAACATGTTGTCAACTGACAATTTAAAAAAAATGTTATAGGTAGAATCGAACTCGAACCCGAATCAACGGATCCGGTTCGAGTTTTGTTCCAATAATTACGTGAAACCAAATTGTTTCATTTACGAAATACCCGAACTGTAACGGGTGGTTTCGGATATTGAAATATTCGGATCGACTCACCCGACATCCAAGCCTAGATAGCGGATTGAAAATATCACATTTTTTAATAATATTTGCAAATATGCCATATTTTAGATGCAAAATATCAAATGAGTCTGATCTCCTACTCATGGTGGGTAGGATATATAATACTCATTGGTGAGGTGGCTAAACATTATTGGTAAAAATCATGAGTGTGGAGTCATTAACTATCAACCATGTGATGTCACCTCAGCGTGGACATTATAAGTAGATATGAGATCAATACCCAAATATCAAATATACCCATTTGTAAAAATAACAAATTTTTGTGTGGTTGAGATTTAACAGTAGTTGACAGTCATACAATAGTTTTTAAGAGAAATTATCAGTCCAAAAACCGACAGATCAGTACAAAAAATCGACAATTGATTTTTTTGTTACAGAAAATCGAGAGATGAATATGAAAAATGGATATTTGTTTTTTGTTTTTTTATATCATTTAATTTAGACAGTTCTTTACTTTCAACTTTTAATTACTAAAATGTCAATTTGAACTAAATATCGAAAATAAACTTTTATCTCAAAGTAAATATTTGGATATCAAAAACTTGGTGGACATCGTCAAAAAAGTTGGTTGACATTGACCAAATAATGTTCACGTCGACAATTTTGTTTTTTTTTATCGATGTCTACTAAATTTTTGTCGATAATGGACATAGACAATTATTGATATTCATTTTTATCCATATCCATTTTTTTCGATAATATCGATAAAAATAGTTAAATACACACAAACAACTATCGACAAATGAACACCAAATTAGTGCCATTATTATCGACAAATGAGCACCGATTATAATGGGCACCAATAAGAAATGACACCAATTTGGTGTCCATTTAGTCAATGTCTATCGATAAAAAGTTCATCTATTTTGTGAACGAAGAGACAAGTTTCACGCTCTCTGCTTTGTGCCCATTTTTCTGTTTGTTTTCGATCAAATACAACTAATTTCATTTCTATATATCGAAAACAAAATATACCAACAAATTAGATCTACCAAATTTGTAAATTAAACTTAATGTCTAATACAATCGACAAATATACAAATTAAATTGACAAAAAATTGTCCAACAACGTAAAATATATCGATAAAAAAATAGAGATACAGTATATCGAATTTAATCTACAACAAATTTTCAGATTGGTCGATTTCTTTAAATAGCTCAAAAACCAGTGATAAATCTAATAATATATTTGAATATGAGATAAAAATGAGAGAATTAGGCCACAAAATAACAAATGGAAATGGGAAATGGAGCTTAGGGGAGGCAACAACGATGGAGGAAGTGAGGAGAGATAGTGTGTTTAAGTTAGAGAGAAAAAGAATGAGAGTAGACGAATAAGAAATGAATATAATATTTAATTTGTCATTTAGGGAGTGATTTTGTCCAAATTATTAAAATTTAATCAATTCGTCAAATGTCATAAAATTGAACACATTTTAAAAGTCACTTCTAAAAACTAGTAATTTCAACAATTCCCTCCAAGATATATTATATATACCCTAGTCATAAGAGCACTACAAATCATCTTGCACATTTTTAGTCGGACACGAGTAGATATATATATTACCACAATATACAATTGCATGCCAATAAATCTTACCTGATTGAGAAATCCACTTCATGAATGAATTAGATGCACGAGAAGATGTTGAATTATACGAAACCTCAAGAACGTTAGCATTTTCATTTTGAATAACGAAACTCTTGCCTCGTTTTGGAAACTCAAAAAAAAAAAAAAAAAGGAAAATCTTATTTTTTTTATTACTAACACATTATGGGGACTTAAAAGGAAATTTTGGATCAAAATATTTGGAAAATTTCACTAATTTTTTTTTTTAAAAAAATTGCGGGCTTTGTAAAAGTAATTTAATTGTGGGCTATAATTACTAGACTAAAAGAATTTACGGACTTGATTTTAACATTAATCTAATTTTATTAAGGGAAATTTGTACTTTTCATCTTCAAATTTTGTAAAATGTAACAAATTTATTTTCAATATTTTTTTAGCATAATTCATCCTCAGCCTTTCAATTATGTAGCAAAACCGGTCATTCCTTCTATTTTGGCCATTAAATGACAAATTTACCATACTCTTTAAATAAACAAAAAAAAAAAGCATTAAAAATAATAATAATCAATTTTGAAGGTAAGAAAGTATTGAGAGAGAATCTTTCCACGATCAATTTTGATAATACTTTGTGCGTGGATCAGGAAAAAGAAAACATGCCAAATCTGCTATGAACTAATTAGAATGAGTAATGATATTTATCACAATTGGTGATAATCATCATTTTATGTGGCATTAAATGACAGGTCCGATAAAATGAGTTTCATATCCCCGTATTTTAATTTGAAATAATGATATTCATAGTTGCTCACTATCGGTAGTCTATCTACTTGATATTAGTCAATTGGATGAATTATTTACTACAATTAAGTAATGTAATTATAGCCATTAATTATGAATAATTCATCCAATTGAGTAATGATACGTAGGATGAATACCGGTAGTAAACGATTATGAATATCATTACTCATTTATTTGACATCATTTAATATCAATACAGTTACCACATAGACTAGTGATAATCACCAATTGTGATAAATAACATTATTCAATTAGAATTGAGTTTGAGAAGTTTACAATTAGAAGAGTATGTCTGTTAGTGCTTGTAAGCACTTATAGAGAGGTCAAATATTATTTTTATCTACACATTTCGCAGTACTTTCAATTTTTATTCATACATTCTGTAGGACAATTGTTTATAGTCTACAAAAAACTTTACTAAATGTACTCTACCTATCTAAACCAGTCGAAAATTGGAGCAAACCGTAAGAACAAACAATAGAAACTATTTGTGCAAAAAGCCATTTATTTATTACATTCTTTTTATTCAGAGGGTTATAGTTAAGAATGTCAACGACATAAGTGGCGAATATCATCTCCACTATGTCTGGGATTTTAGGGAAGTGGGGTGGGGGCATGTATTAAAAATTTTTTATTTATCACTCCTTTTAATTAATTTTTAATAATATTTTTTATTTTTTTAATATGATTTAAATTTTAAACACAAAAAAAAAATAATATAAAAAGATTTAGGGCGGGTTTGGCGTATTGGAGCGGGGACTATGATCCCCGCCTCCGCCCTGATTACTAATGGGGTGGGAATTCCCTGTCCCATTCGAGACAGGGCAAAGCAGGTCGGATGCGTATTTTTCGTGATCAAACTTCAAAATTATTATTTTTCTTGAGTATATATTTTTGGATGATTACCGATTTTTTTTTTCTTCAAACATAGTCCCTATCGTATTCACTCTTTGTTGATTCAATTAGTTTTATTTTGAAACCCACAAATATGTAAATGTTGTGAACATTGAACAGGGGCGGATTTAGAATATAATAAAGGGGTAGGCTGGGGGAGGGAGAGCCTGCATATGGGGTTCAAGGGCAGAGTTCCCGATTTTTTTTTTCTATATATAGAATTTCACTCTGTTAGACTAACCCATTCACTCAAAACCAGTTCAATAATATCTGTTGTTTTTCATCAGTAGTCCTTGAGACAAACTCATTAGATTCTATTCCTCTAATTTATTTTGGTGAAATTTTAATTTTTTGTACATAAAGCATCTGAAATTTATATTGCTTGGTTCATAAGCATATCAAATTTCATGATGTTTTACAAAATACGAAACAGGGAGACTAATTAGCATGAAATACCTGAAATCACATGAAAGCCATTAAATTAAAATCAGCAACACAGATTCTGAATTGTAAAGGCCAATAAAATCAGACACTGAAAAAGAAGAAAACTTGAAAAGTACTGTCCAAAACCACATCAGATTCAACTATATCATGAGATTCTAACATCAGTTTTTTATCAAATTGTTCATAGAAATGCCTGAAGACAACAGTAAATCAATTGAAACCCAGAAAAATTGACCCTAATTACGCCCTATTAATAGCTACAATCATCGAAGGCGTTCATATTAACTACTTTGGCTTGCTTCTCGGTTGTGGGACGAACGACCAGGATTGCAATTTGCAAAGAGGTTTACTGTTTAGGGTAGGGCTCACAAATCCACTAGTTGGAGAGTGGAGACGAGAAACGTGAAAAATAAAATGGGATTTGAAATGATTTGGACTTTGGGCTGGGTTATTAATCTTTGCTTAATTTATTTATTTAAGAGAAAATTAGGCCCTGCACCAAAGTTTTAGAAGAAAAATGAATTATACTGTTGAGTGAAACTTAATTTGACAAATACTGGATCCAATATTTTTTAATTGTATTGTACTAATTAATAATATTTAATTTATTCTCAGTTATCTTTAGTTTCCATCTCAATCCCGTCAATTAAGGATCATTTGACAGAAATTCATCATTCATTGTCTTATGAAAGGAATGTGGGTTTGCAATCAAAATCATAAATTCGTCTGACCAACAAGCCGGAGATTTGATTGTAGATGGACTCTTTGTAATCCTAATTTCTTCTAAGGTGCAAAGAACTTCATTAATATCTATGCGAATTGAACTTCACTGCAATTTCAGTTTTTGGAAAAGAGTATTGTATTCTACATTTTATCCGCCTCTCCCAAAAATTTTCACACAGTTATTCAAACTATTTTCACTACTTTCATCCAATAAATTCGATTTTCAAAATATAAGCTACATGGTGAGTAATATTATCCATATCTTATTATTATTGTTTATGATTTCATGGTTACTACTCAATATTGTTAATTTTTTGAAATGTGAACGAACCTGATCTCTGGTCTTGGAAAAAATCAGAAACCTAATATGTAGATTCTTTTTTTTCTTGTTGATTCAAATTTCAGATTCTTGGGTATTTCTTGTTGATTCAAGTTTTTTAATTCTTGGGATTCATTTCCCTAGTTTTGAAATAAATATTGTTGAAACATACTCTTTGAATTTATTTTGTGTCATCACATATGTTGGTAGTAGATTTTGTGACTGAAAGTTGTAATCACGTCATGATTGTCAATGTGGTTAACAATATATGTTTCTGCGTATTGTTACTTCATCTTTTTTTTTTTTTTAAGCTATCGATTTATTGTTAATAGGCATTATGCCCTATTCGGTGATATCGAAAATTGTTAACTCTTTTATTTGTATTGTTACTTTAATGTATCATAATATATAGACATATTGTTCATTGTCTAGATCATCAGATCTATAACAAGGCCAGAACTAATGATTGTAACCAAGAATTGATGATGAGTTAAGATACTTTCAATTTAGTAACAATCTACAATATCAAACTTCGAATTGATATTTTTGGACAGTTCAGATGAATTTCAACATATTTTGTTGAATAAAATAAATATATCTTGATTGTGATTTTGTTGAACAATATTTGAATTTAGAATTTCAATTTTTGATGATATTTTTGGATAACAACGAAATGTAATCGCCGAATAGATAATTTGAATGGTAAATTTGCTAAAATCAAGGTTTTATTATAAATCCAGTATTTTTCAATTAATTCAGTTTGTTATATGTATTTTTCAATTTTTTTTTAAAGTCTAGTAAATTTCAAATTTTAATTACAAATTAGTGTATATACGTAATTTTCCCTTTATTTAATTTTCTTTTTGTGTTGGGCTTTTATATAAGTTCCTTGACTTCCTTTTACAAAAAAAAAAAAAAAAAAAATTGGTGATGGGCTTGAGCCCACTACAGCCCTGGGCTGGATCCGCCCCTCACATTGAATAGACAATGCAACATGTGGCCTTTAAAGTGGACTTTTTGTAGCAAGTTGATGAAGCTTTGTTAGTTTTTCTAAATTTGTTAGTTGTTTTAAGTGTTATGTTGCCAATGCCCATTTGTTTGAAGCCCATTTGTTTGAAGTAGTCTTTTTGTAGCAAGTTTACTTAAGTTTTTGTAGCATGTTTTTTGAAGTGTTTTGAGGGTTGTGTTTGAACTTTTAAGTTTAATGAAGTTATGTTAAAGTCGGCATCACCGCATGCCACGGACTATTTTTGTAGAAGAAATAAAAGGTAAGGGGAGTTATACACCAATTGTTACAAGAGATAAGGATGACATGTGTCAAACAAATAAAAGATAAAGTACCAATAGTGCCAAACACTTCATACGTTAGGGATCTTACGTTTACCTTCTTCAAAATGTCTAGTTTACATCAAGAATGGAGGAAATTGAAGCTTCATTCAACTCCAAAGACATAAATAGACCTTAAATTAAACAAGATCCATCACTAAATTAAAACCCACTACATGCAATAATAACATAGCAACACAAATTTCAAAAGCGAATTTGCAGTAGCTTTACATACATCTCATTTTTGATAAATACATTTTTTTAGACTAAAAAACTAGTCCAAACTTATTCTTACTCAATAAAACTTTCCAATACATAGATTATTAAAGATGCACTTATATTGATAGTCTAAATAAATATTCAAAAAGTGAAATCAATCTCAATGATAATTCATTTCGTTTCTATGAATTTAATTCATATTTGTTCAAAATCATAAATTCAAAATTGAAATTAAAATAACACGCAAAAAACATATATTTGTAGAACATAATATATAAAGAACATGCAATTAAAAAACTTTAGTGCTAAAAAATTGTATAACCACAATCTTAATTCCAGTATATATGTAATATGTGAATCAAATTAAGAATTCATTAACAATTAGTTCAACTATCAATTCTTAAACAAAAAATAAAATACACACAATGAGATAATTTCATCTTTAAGATTGTTGGTAAAATTAGTGCATTATTTATATTTTGATAATTTAATCACATGTACGCAAAACAAGCAAAATGACGATTTACGGAAATATTGAGAAATAAAAAATTAAATTCGATCGAGACAAGAGCTTAACTATTTCTCCTTAAGACGAAATTGTCTCCTACATGTGCTTACGATTTCTCGGCACATGTCTCCAAGATACAACGACCACTTTTCGTAATAGTAGCACTCCAAATGACAAGAACAACGAACCAAAAAATATTTTATTCTATTTTTAAATAAAAATTGGACTTAAATTTTATGCAGAAATTATTTCTATACTAAAATGATTTGTGCAAAAAGTGCAGAGACATTTGGTTGAAAGTGAAGTGATTTAATTTGTAACTATAAAGTACCAACTTATAATATTTGAAAAGTAAACACAACTTCATAAAAAGACACGTCCAAAAGACATGTTTTGTTAAAAAGTACATGTCCAAAAAACATGTCTTTAAAATGAAAAGATATGATTGTTAAGAAATAGCATATAAAAAAAGACTCGACTTTTCATCCAAACAAATTTTAGAATATTCTGCAATATTCTAATCCCATTTTTTAACAATATTCGTGTATTTAAGTGATTCACTTAAAGTCTTAATTTCTCATTCACTTAAAATTGATTCAAACAACTAAATATATTATATTAATCTACTCACGTAATAAAACATGTCTGACTTTATAATTCTCATACTCAACTAATTGACTTCACTTAAATAGTTGGTCAAAGTCAATATTACTAATCAAATTTCCAGCCGAGGAGGGAAGGAAAGGGTTGGAGTGGGGTGTATGGTTGGAGGAGATTATTTTTTTTTTCTTAATTAAAAAATTAGGTTATAATAGATTTTTTAACAAAAGAATTAACTTCTTAACGGTCAAATAAACGACAAGTGACGAAACTGACGAATTTCACACTTAAAATGTTCATATGAGGATGTAACTGTCGAGATTGAAATAAGTTCTGATTCCACACGAGGTCATACGCTAGAGACTATTTGTGCAAATAAGCCTTTCAATTTCCATTGCAAACTAATGGTAACAAATAATCGCAAACTTCTCCAACCATCGAAACTCAACATGAATTAGATCCCCCGTTTTCACAGCTCCTACTTCAACATGTACCGGGCACAAGGGCATAGGGCTATGGAGAGAGAGAAACTTTCATAGCAAGGATGGGGAATTTATAATACAGCTACATAGATTCGTCGTTGTACATAGAGTTGAACAACAAATGATTTCTTGATTCGTTTGCTCACTTATATTTATATATATAATATTAAAACAGACAACTAATTTAAGCCAACTGTAATGCTTCTTCACGTTTGATGTCAAAAACCTTGACGAGGACATCTTCAACGACCTGGCCAACACCAGTTAGTACAAACGAAATGGTCAGTGATCAATCGGTGTTGTTTAAATGTAAAGATTAAACCTTAATAAGAGAACAATGAGAAATAAAATAATATCAGAAACGAATAAAGAACACTCAGATTTACAGTGATTTACCCTCTATGTAAAGTTGCGTCCAATCGCTGCTACAGATTTTTACTAAAATATGGAAGAAGTTTACAATGGAAATCTCACACTTCTCAGTCTTTTGTTCATCACACAGCGAAAAACACCCAATCTTAAGCTGCTAGATGATGCATTGTGATTATAGAAATTTTTAAATGGCTCTCAAGTCTTAAAACAACTATTGACAAGAAGTCGTGCTAAATATCAAGTTCTTGAGTAATATTGTGTGTGTGTGCGCGCGCGAACCCCCCCACCTACCCACCCAAACACACACACACACGTATCTCATGTGGGACACTGGAGAGGAGCCAGAAATGTCCAAAATCCTAATAAAGTGCTGGTAAAATTTTAGTGACCTGAAAAAGAAAAGGTAAAAATGAAAAGACTGAATGGATATGGATTACCTTATCAGGGGTGGATGCACCAGATGTTACACCTATTGTGATACGGCCCTCTGGTAGCCAGTTCTCTTTCTCGACCAACTCACCATGCTGTTAAATGCAACATGTGAATAATCAGAAAGTGACTCGGGGTTACTCACGAGAATAGATTGGTTCCATTGTACTTACCATCAACTTGTAACTTATTTTGTTTCCAGGACCTATTCTTTTCTCACTGTCGATCCAATATGAAGGAATTCCACGAGCCTCTGCTATTTCTTGTAGGTGCGAAGTATTGCTCGAGTTCCACCCACCAACCACTAGCATGAGATCCATATGTTGATCGACCAGCTTATACATGGCATCTTGCCGTTCCTAAACATAAGAATAAGAGAGGCACGTCAAAGTCAAATTCAAAATTAACCGATAATAAAATTCAAAGCCATCCCCCGTAACCAGGAATTAAGAGAACGTTATTTTATGCAACCGCCAGGAGAAATTTAAGCATCTAGCAGGAAGGTATTTCCAAGAACAAAAAGTCCTAAAATGGGCTCAAAGCAGATTTCTTGAGCACATGTGTAGGAAACAAAAACATCCTGGAACAATAAAATGAGAAATACTTTACTGCTTCAGATACTTTTGCACCACTTAATGAATACATATTTGTGATGTTGTCTGCCTTTTGGCACATTTTATGTTTCCAATATGTCTCAATATATGGTCACATAAATCTAAAATAAATAACATTTTTGAAACTGCAACAAACAATACCTAAGCCCTCTCCAAAGAGCACTCCATATTCATAGGCGTGCTCAGTGGAAAATCCCTAAGCAATCATTCAAGTGGTTAGTAAACATGTAAGATCAGGCACAGTACAAACTCATGCCATGACAAAGTAAAATAGATATAAAACATAGTTTCTTAACAGTGGAACTCTAATGTTCTACAAAATATATCAAGAAACATTAATGCAAGCAAACTGTCCAAGACGTTGTTTGAAGAGATGGGGGAATTTACTTGAGTGGCATCGCAAATAGTGTTGAAACTTATGAAGTGGTTGTTAATATTTTCCACTCCATACTTGCGCATCAAGATTCTCTCGACCAATTTTCCTGAAGAGTAAAGAAGTAATCTCATATCACTACTTGCGTATGCAACCAAGTAGAGGAAAGAAAATGAAGGTAGCAACTAACCAATATCCTCTGTTTCTCCCTTCAACATGGTTGTTTGGTTTGCAATACCAACTTTTACTAGATCTGTGTCTGGATCAAACCCCTGGGATACTGCAAATTTGAATTTCTGCAAATAAATGAATCGTGTGAATTACAATTCAAAGTATCAAGTCTTTAAATTAAGACAAATTAAGCTAATCAGCCTGCACCTCCAGAAATGCCTCTTTAGTTGAGCTGGATCCATCAAGCTCACCACCCATAATGTAGTCACACACGTATGTCGCCTAAATTCAAGTATACTTTGCAGAATGAGAATTATGCATTGATAAATGCCTGCTTATTTCATTTGCTGAAAACAATCTAACTGCTCTATTAATAAACATAAAGGTTTAAAGAGAATGAAGCAGCAAATCTGACATACCTCTGCCATGTTCTTCACAATGATGTACTTCCCTGCAAAAGAAGCAGTTGCTACAGTCTCTTCGTGAGAATATTTACCATGGATAATTGAAGTATATTCTCCCTTCTTGTGCTTTTCAACAGAATTCCAGACCTTTAGGCATGATTATAAGAAATGAAAACATGGATCAGAGAAAGGGGATACAATGCTTGTATATAGTTGCATACATCTATTAGGAGAAATTTACCTTAGATACCCATCGGCATGTTGTATCAACTATTTGCACATTCTTTTCACTCAAAGTCAACATCTCATCCACAGAGGCTCCAAAAGCAGGCAATACCACAACATCGCCTGTATTAACTGCATCAAATTGTTTCTTCCCATCCTCAATGGGAATATTTTGAACTTCCATCTCTTCGAGCCGCTGGAGAGAGAGGTCAAATTATTTAGTTAGTATAATAAGTCCTGAACTCAAGACACCTATCCAAATTGAACCACCTCCTCTCTTAAGGAGTTAGAGATGGACAAATTTATTTATATAAATTTATGTCTTCAACAGTGTGTTTATTCCCATAATAGGTCAAGTACTAGCACTGTGTGTATGTTCCCCTAAATATAAACCCTGCTGCCAATGACACGAAGACTATATATTTAACAAGCATAATAGTTCCTTATTCCAGCTAGAAGATCAACCTAAACACTGCAAACGCACAGATATAGAAAAAAAGGACAATATAATTTGACCTCTTCCCTTGACTATCATCTATTTTCCGAGTATGAATGCAGTATGAAGTTTGATTAAAAGACAAGCCATAAGGCTGGGCAAAAACCTGATTAACAGTTGGGTTGTGAATGATTTCATTGGTGATCCAAAACTTCTCACTCGGGAATTGTTTTCTCGCCTCGTAAGCAATCTGGACTGCCCGCTCGACCCCCCAACAAAATCCATATGATTCTGCAAGCTTAACTGTTACATTTCCCCATGTGTACTCGTACCCATTCTCCTTCAATTTCTTTATAATGTCACCTGTAATTTTCCCACAGAAAGCACACAAATTTACTAGGATTAAACTCCGAATATCAAAAAATCAATAAGATGGCACAAGAATTCAAAGCAAAGGCACAGCTAGCAAGCTGCACAATTAGAAACTACACCAATCAATCACTCTATGTGTAGATACACTTATTATATGCAAACGAAGAGAAAAATAAATACGATATATTGAGACTGTTAATTTTGAAGAAATTATTGAAGTAAACCGTCCTGAAAAATAATTATAATCCGAAGGACAAAAACTGGAAGACCAGAAAATCTTTATGGAAAATCAAAATTTCCTGTAAACGTACACTAATTTTCAACTGATCCTCTTTTCAAGCATATACAGTGAAAAAAATTACACGCGATTGCACAATTCGGCATAGACATACTTGTATATTCGCGGTTCATGAGCTCGAGAGTCTCCTCTTTGTGCCCAAACCCCTTGCGATTGTAATTCTTGCTCCTCGTGAAGTTGTGGCGGAACACCTTAGCATCAAACTCCGACTTCACAGTGGACGACGACTGAGATGCAGCAGCTTCTCCGGCGGCGGAGCATCGCACAATTGAAGACTTCCGGCACCAGAATAATCTGTTCTCCGGTAAGGAGAGGTCCGTACGGACGGAGAAACGCGAGAATTGCATAGAGATCGTCATGCGTATGGAGTCAATGCAGAGTGCAGGTAGCCAAATGCGCACGTTAGTAAGTTGTATTTTGGGGGGTGAGTGCGGGGTTGTACCGTGTCTACCGCCCAATTTATCCCCCACAGGCGCTCGTGATCCATGTTTTACATTTAAGTATTGCATATTTTCGGGATTTTCATTTTTATTTAATTTTATATTTTTTGGATTTGGCTTTGTGCAAAAGAGTATCTCTAATTTGTATATCCACTTGTTTGGTAATATATTTAGAATTTATCGACCAAGTTATTGACTATTTAGAATATTCATACTTTCACACTATTTTGTTATGATCGTAGAAAATTTTTTTCGCTACAGAAACAAAAACAAAAACACTGTCACTACGTCTTCAATTTCATCTCCTCCAAAATTTGCCGTCCAATCATCTTCTTCAACGGTCCATCTCTAAAATATATTCATCTTGTCAATTCAGTCCCCTCAATCGATCATCATTCCACCGATTATTTTCAAAATATATTCACTATCTCAATCTATTATCATATTAGAACTTATGGTCGGATTCCACTGCAAAAGAAGCGGTATACTACTTAATGTTATATTTGTTTGTTTTGCACCAAGAGATAATGATCATCAAGACGTGTGAAATTTAATATTTTAAATTAGTATCGTCTTGTATTAATTTGAAAGTTTTTGAATATTGGACATTTGAAAAAATGAAAAAATATTATAAAGTAGATAGTTTGTAATAAAACTTTGACTAGTAAAATATTGAAACATTCACCAAACATGCTAATAAATCACGCCATCGTTTACTTGTTTGGTATGGTAAATTGAACTGAATATGTTGAATTGTATAGTGTTTAAAAAAGGGAAATTTACATTTGATCGATTACTCTTTATTAAATAGTAACAAAAGACACCATTTTCTTGAAAATTTTACAAATATGTCATTATAAATAGATGTATATATCAAAATACTTCGACTAAAGAATAACAAATCACACCTTATATATTATTATGTAACACTTTACATTTTTAACTATTTTATTATTTTTCAAAATTTTCATAACTATTTTATTTTTCATCTAAACTTTTTCTCTTTATCTTTCAGTATCTCTCCAAAATTAATTTTTCGTAAGTCTCTCAATTACATTATTAAATTTTCTTTTTTCATTTGCAATTTTTAAAATAATAGTATATATCTTTATTAACAATATTTATAAATGTCTTTTCTCTTATTAAGCCTACTCGCATAGAGGAGAAGAATAAAAATCAAGAAAATTGTGTATACATTTCTAAATAATTTGTAGGCTCTAGACTGTTATAAACCTAATTATCCAAAAATAAATAAATAAATAATCAATTTTAAGTTATAAAATAATAACTAATATACAAAATTATTTTACATGATTTTGTAATTTATATATAATGAACATAACTTTCCAGTTAGAATATAACAAGAATTTTCATTTTCCATTTGATAATGTTGAAAAACAAATCTAACATAGTTTTAATCTATATTTTTCAATACTTTATTAATAAAATAAAAGTAAATTTCTTATTTATTTAAATTGAACTCAAAGAAAATGAATATAATAATATTGTAAGAAAAATATTATTTTGTAAACATTGTGGCTTCTAGTAATTAAAATTTGAAAAACGATATACTAATAAAAAAATAGTATGTAAATTGTTACATAATGTAACGTATAGGACGTGATTTTATTTTATTTTTACAATAAAACGTATTTTTTTCTATTTAGCTATTTATGATTGCATATTTATAGAATTTTCAATATTTGATAACCAGCGGTGTATTTTATTATCACTCAAGTAAAATATAGTGTGTAAGATGTAAATTTTCAAAATATGGTATGTAAAATGTAAATATATTGTATCTATTGGGTGAATTTTGTAAATTTCTCTTAAAAAATTAAATTATTGGCAATGGTACTACCTAATTACTATTTTGTGTGCTAAATATGCATGATAAATACGAAGTCCACTTAACATGTTGACCAATTTAGGTAAACATTTAATATCGCTGACCATTTGATGTCCAAATAAATGATGTTGAAAATAACAATAGAGCAGGTAGGGAAAATTAGGAGTAGATCCTTCAACTTTTCAAATAGTGTGATTTTGAACTTCAATCTTTAAAATTGAGATTCTAAGCCCTCAATCTTTTTAACATGTGAACTTGGATCTTTATAGGTGGAAACTATTAATATGGACGATAAAATTGTATGCGACTTTCACATGATTTAAAGCTAGACGTAAAGTGGTTTGACGATGTGAGCTTTAAATCACTTTAAAATTGCGCGATTTTCATTTTTACATTGATGTTTTCGTTATGCAAAGATTCTGATTCACATAATTAAGTAAGTTAAGAATCTTGAACCTAATTTTTAAAAATTGGAGATCTAAAATTATATTAATTGAAATGTTAGAGAGCCTATCCCTAATTTTGCATTAATTAATGTCAAATTTGACTAAGCACTAGGTGAAACTTGAATATTCTTCTTATACATGCATGAATGATTTTAATAATGAGGATTGTTTACCAATGCAACAAAATATTCCAATAGTCAAATTAATAAAGTAAATGATCATGTTTGACAAAGTTCAAATTATAATTTAAATTGGTCGAATTGATCTAATATATTTTTTTTATTTACATATTTTATGGTACCCACAATTTATTATCGCCTATTATCCACGCATTCAATACGATTTACAACTTATAAACACTTTGAAAATTAATTTCAACACTCTCAAAAATACACTCAATCTTGAAATTGAAAATTTAAGATTGAAATAAATATCTATACTAGTGTTGGATAATCACTTATTTAAGTTTCATTAATAACAATTTGAATAGTTTTCTAAGTATAATTTGATTTGTTTCTTGATATTAGAGGGCCAAAAAAAACTAATAGTAATTGAATTAAAATAATGGAAAATTTCACCATTGGTCCCCAACTTAACGTTCCATTAAGTTGATTCTTATCTTTTCATTATCGTTGCACAATAAATCTTTAATATAAAAACCACCAAATCCCCATTAAATTATCATGTGAATCTCATGAAATATGTATCTCGCTTCAATTCCAAATTGAGAAGCCCGTCCTCGCTTCATAGAGTTAAATACATGAAACCCACATGAAGATTTAATATAAATTTGAAAGATTGTTGTTATTAAGAATTAATTATACATTTATAATAAAAAAAAGAGAGTCAACTTACTCCTTTTACAAAATTAAGGATGAACTTGCTACTAAAATAGTACGTCGAGAACCAATAGTACAAATAGATTATATCCCGTCTTTATCAATTTAAGTTAATTTTCTTTTAGGAAAACTCGTATATATTTCTAAGATGATGTCACCTTTTTTAGTCCAACCTTTGTTTCTTCTAGGCCTGGGCGTCGGGTGGGTCAGTTCGGGTATTCCAATATCCGGAACCGTTGGTTCGGGTTCGAGTATTTCGTAAATGGAACCGTTCGGGTCCACGTAATTTTTGGAACCGAACCCGAACCCGAACCGTCGGTTCGGGTTCGGGTTCGGTTCTACCCATAACAATTTTTAACACTTTGTTAATCTAATGCACAAAATATGAATATAGCATCCAATATCTAGCAAAATCTGCCACAAAATAGCATTCATTAGTTGAGTATAAACATTAAACACCAAATTACATACCCAAAAAACAAACCCAAAAAAAAAGTACTAAATTTTACAAATACTAAAAATAACATAAAATTTTTCTCTCAAAACAACATAACAATAAATATTATCGAATTTTCCTTCCATCCCGTTGTTTCATTTGCTTCACCATTCATCAACCTTTCAAGACTAGACGAGATGTGCAGCACAATTTAAGATTTGAGTGTGAGAAATAAGACGAGAGGTGCGGCGCAATTTGGGATTAGATATATTGGAAGTGTGAAAAAGTGAAACTGGATGCGGAGATTAGGTTTAATATTTGGATATCAATTAGGCCAATGACATGATGATTTATTTGTGAACTTTATTTTGGGAATTGGGTAAATAAATTTCAGCCAATTAAGTTTGGGCCTAGGTGGCATGTTTTTGGACGTTAATTTTGGATTTTGGCTATTTTAATTTTCTTATTTAGTTGGTGTTGAGCCATTGAATAAATTGTAAAAAAACAAAAATTCGGTTCCAGTTCGGGTACCCACGGTTCTTGTTCAAGAACCAAGAACCGACCCGAACTCGATCGGTTCTCGGTTCTGGTTCTTAATTTATTTTTTTTGGAACCGGACCGGAACCTTCGGTTTGGTTCGGTTTCGGTTCGGGAGGTTCGGTTTCGATTAAAATGCCCACCCCTAGCTTCTTCAACAAAGATGGCTCCACATTATAATGAGGAAATCGTGTTTTGAACTCTATCTATACAATATATCATTACAATAATATAAGAGTCCTAATTTTTTTACTGTAACATTTTTCGTCCAATACGCCTCCGTTTTGCCAATGAAAACAGCCGCAATTTTTTTACTTTGTCCAACATTTCACCCAAAAAAATATCTCATCTCTCTCTTATCAAAAAAGGCCCTAAGCACAGTTCAACCTTGGTTTCTGCCGTTGGTCCTCCATGTTTGTCGCCATTTTTGTAATTGATGCAGTGTCAAAGATTTCAATCCAGTAACCATCAAGATCCTTAACAAATGTTATATCCTTAATTTTCCCTGCAACAAGCATGCTTCAATTAAGAACATAATATCTTGATGAGATCGCTGAAACTAAATTTTGGAATTATTCATGATGTAAAATGATAAACATATATACATTTTCACAATGAGTGCAAATTCAAGAAAATTCATTGAAGTCACACGATTTCAATTACCATCCTGAACTACTGCATTGTATGATAATATGCATATTTGTTGCTTAATTCTCCAAATGTAACATATACTTTTGATAGGAGCCATTTAAAATGAAAGTAAATATAAAATGTAGTGTGTAAATCCTGCTGAAGTTCAACATCCTATCACATCAGTGAAGGGAATCTGCGTGGAAAAAGGTCATGAAAATATTTTTCATTCAACTAGCAATATGACTACTGTAAAGAATATAAAATTTTTTATTCAATCTTCAAACTTCAAACAGATAAAATTGAACTGACAATATCACACCATCCATCCCATGAACAACCCTTCCACCAGGCTAGCCACTCGACAACCGTGTGGTTGCCGAGCTGCTCGGCAACCAGTTTGGTTGTTGAGTTGGACAACCAATTTTGGTTGTCGAGTTGGACCACCATTTCGACTTGTATCCATTATCCAGTTGATTTAGTTTTTGCTGCGTGATGAAACTGTGGGATCAATTTTATGTTTGATATTTGTAAGGACACATTCTGTATCTATAATTTTTAGAAAATTTCAAATCAGTTATTTATGTTTAAGTTTTTCTGAATCTTACATTTCTCCTTAATTCTCTGCTACTATATTTGTCTTAATTGTGAGTAATCTTGAGCCCAATTGAGATTTCAGTGGTCTCTTATATTTGATTACCAACCAATAACCGATCATCAAATTTTGCGTGGAGCCGAATATTATTGGTAGTCGAGTTACTTGACAACATTTGTCGCCGAGTAACTCGACATTGGTTATATTGCTGTATCCATTATCTTTTTTTTTTTTTTTAGTTATATTCAATAATATGAACACTTAAGCTTAGCAAAAAATCTTGTCAAGTGAAAAAAAATTAGAAAAAACCAAATGAAATGGAAAAGCCCATCCACCCAAAAAAAAAAAAAAAATATTTAGGTACTGTTCATCGCCGAGCAACTCGACGATAACCAAAAAAAAAAAAAAAGGTATTGTTCATCGCCGAGTTGTTCAACGAGTTACTGTTCATCTTTTTTTTTTTTTCTAATCTTTTTGACATATTTTTTTTTCTTTAGTTTATTTTTCTTTATTTGTTTTTATTTTACATCTTTTCGTTCAATTTTTTCATTAATATTTTTTATTTTATCTTATAAGCAAATTTTAATTTTTTATAATGTTGTCGAATTACTTGACAACATTGAATTGAATTTTTTTTTTTTTTTTTTGGGTATTGTCGAGTAACTCGACAACATTGTAATTTGATTTTTTTTAGGCATTGACACATTTTCATTTTTTATTTTATTTTAGGAATAATTGCATGAAAAGTCCATATCGTTTCAAAATCGTTAAAAATATACATCTAATCTAACAAAATAGCACCATACATCCCATGAAGAAATAAGTATCGTAAATCTATTTTCACACTCTGTCAGTTTTCTCCTTTAAATACTATTATTTTTTTCTTTTACTATTCAAAATTTTCATTCAATTTTTCATCAAATTTTTTTTGTTTGATGATATAAACAAATTGTACACAATTCTTTAATATTTGACTTTTGAGTCTTTAGTAAAAAGTTGAAAAAGTTGTAGCCAATGAAAGTTTGGTCTAATTCAAATTCTTGAAGTGGTACAATTCAATAAAAATATAAAAATTGTCATTTTACCACATCACTTTACCAAGACCGTTTACGAATCTTATTTATTTAATTTTTTTACGAGTTATTTAATTTTTTTATACGAATTATGTGTTTATTTAGTTATGCTTTTCTTATTATAATTTCAATAATTTACTTAATTAATTGTATTAAATGGTATATTCAAAAATATGTTTTTCATATTTATTATTTACGTATTATATATTTAATATTTTTTATACATATATATTTAAGCAATATCTACAGACTAAACATAAAATTTATCCCTACATTTTTCACGGATGTGCAACGCACGTAGAAAAAACTAGTATCAATATAAGTCCTATAAAAATCAATGTATTCAACAGTGTTAACGAAATTTAATTTCAATGTAATGACAAATTGGCGAAGGTGGATTGGGACCTCTAGATGTTACGTCCTCTCATATTCGAAAAGAAAAAATTTCAAATTGATTGTGTTGTTTTCTTAAACGACATGTATACTATTGAAAAGAAAATTATTTGTTTACAAAAGCAACAAAATTCATTCTAAGACGTCTTATTTTTTCATCAGTGTATTCTGTCAAAAGTTTGACACGTTTATAAAAGCATAACTAGAAGAGGAAAACTAGTGCTCAATAAAGTTAAAGCCGGATAAATGAATCATTGTTAAGGAGTCGTGTTTTTTAATAAGCACCTTAATCGAATATATAAATTGTGAATTAGCAAGTTGTAACACATTTAATTACTACAATACATCATTGTCAAATAATTAAAGATCAACCTAAATATGCATAACATTCTGCAGTCTATTAATTGGCTGCAAAGAAAACCTATAAGATATAAGATATAGGGGAATTTTGAAATGTGTCCAAAAGTAGATAGCAATAGGGGTGGGCATTTTAATCGGAACCAAATCTTCTAAATCGAAATTGAACCAGAACTGAAGGTTCTGGTCCGGTTCCAAAAAAAATAAAATTAATAACCGGAACTGAGAACCGAGAACCAACTGTGTTCGAGTCGGTTCTTGGTTCTTGAACTAGAACCGTGGGTACTCGATTGGAACTAAATTTATCATTTTTTATAAATTTTTTATGTTTTACAATTTATTTACCCTAACTCAATGACACACAATCCAACACCACGGTACTAATGACAAGAGTACAAATGTCCAATATCCAACCAAAAAGTAAAAAATTCATCACTCTTAAACTCAAATTCAATTGACTCAATTATAATTACCTAAATCTCGAATTCTCAATTGATATTTGCTCAAATACTCAATACAAACATTGTCTTCTGTCTCGCACTTTTGCCCATCTCTCTCTCGCTCAACACACAGTGAGACGGCGAAGACGAAACTTCTCTGTAACTGAAACGAATCCTCAATTTTGAGAGGTAATTTTTCTTTATCTAACTCTAATTTATAAGTTTGCAATTTTTGTGTCTATTATTCTAGTTAATGTTTATATCTTTCATAAATTGTTTTAATATCTAACACACTTTAATGTTAACGTGTTTGCAATTTTTAAATTTTTTTCAAAACATGTTGTCAACTGAACCTCCTGAATCCAAATTGAACCGATCCCAGTCCGATTCCAAAAAAAATAAAATTAATAACCGGAACCGAGAACCGACCGGGTTCGGGTCAGTTCTTGGTTCTTGAACTAGAATCGTGGGTACCCGATTGGAACTAAATTTATCATTTTTTATAAATTTTTTATGTTTTACAATTTATTCACCATAACTCAATGACATACAATCCAACACCACGGTACCAATGACAAGAGTATAAGAGTCAAACTATCCAAGATCCAAACAAAAAGTACAAAATTCATCACTCTTACACTCAAACTCAATTGACTCATTTCTAATTAGCTAAATCTCAAATTCTCAATTGATATTTGCTCAAATACTCAATACATGTCTTCTGTCTCGCACTTTCGCTAATCTCTCTCTTGCTCAACACACAGTGAGACGGCGAAGGCAAAACTTCTCTGTAACTGAAATGGATCCTCAATTTTGTTGGGTAATTTTCCTTTATCTAACTCTAATTTATAAGTTTGCAATTTTTGTGTCTATTTTTCCAGTTAATGTTTATATCTTTCATAAATTGTTTTAATATCTAACACACTTTAATGTTAACGAGTTTGCAATTTTTAATTTTTTTGAAAACATGTTGTCAACCAAACCTCCCAAATCGAAATTGAACCGGAACCAGAGGTTCCAGTCTGGTTCCAAAAAAAATAATTAATAACTGGAATCGAGAACCGAGAACCGACCAGGTTCGGGTCGGTTCTTGGTTCTTGAACTAGAACCGTGGGTACTCGATTGGAATTGAATTTATCATTTTTTATAAATTTTTTATGTTTTACAATTTATTCACCCTAGCTCAATAACATACAATCCAACATTACGGTACCAATGACAAGAGTACAAGAGTCCAACTATCCAAGACCCAAACAAAAAGTACAAAATGCATCACTCTTAAACTCAAACTCAATTGACTCAATTCTAATTACCCAAATCTCAAATTCTCAATTGATATTTGCTCAAATACTCAATACAAACATTATCTTCTGTCTTGCACTTTCGCTCATCTCTCTCTCACTCAACACACATTGAGACGGCGAAGGCGAAACTTCTCTATAACTGAAACGAATCCTCAATTTTGAGAGGTAATTTTCCTTTATCTAACTTTAATTTATAAGTTTGCAATTTTTGTATCTATTCTTCCAGTTAATGTTTATATCTTTCATAAATTGTTTTAATATCTAACACACTTTAATGTTAACGGGTTTGCAATTTTTAATTTTTTTCAAAACATGTTGTCAACTGACAATTTAAAAAAAATGTTATAGGTAGAATCGAACTCGAACCCGAATCAACGGATCCGGTTCGAGTTTTGTTCCAATAATTACGTGAAACCAAATTGTTTCATTTACGAAATACCCGAACTGTAACGGGTGGTTTCGGATATTGAAATATTCGGATCGACTCACCCGACATCCAAGCCTAGATAGCGGATTGAAAATATCACATTTTTTAATAATATTTGCAAATATGCCATATTTTAGATGCAAAATATCAAATGAGTCTGATCTCCTACTCATGGTGGGTAGGATATATAATACTCATTGGTGAGGTGGCTAAACATTATTGGTAAAAATCATGAGTGTGGAGTCATTAACTATCAACCATGTGATGTCACCTCAGCGTGGACATTATAAGTAGATATGAGATCAATACCCAAATATCAAATATACCCATTTGTAAAAATAACAAATTTTTGTGTGGTTGAGATTTAACAGTAGTTGACAGTCATACAATAGTTTTTAAGAGAAATTATCAGTCCAAAAACTGACAGATCAGTACAAAAAATCGACAGTTGATTTTTTTGTTACAGAAAATCGAGAGATGAATATGAAAAATGGATATTTGTTTTTTGTTTTTTTATATCATTTAATTTAGACAGTTCTTTACTTTCAACTTTTAATTACTAAAATGTCAATTTGAACTAAATATCGAAAATAAACTTTTATCTCAAAGTAAATATTTGGATATCAAAAACTTGGTGGACATCGTCAAAAAAGTTGGTTGACATTGACCAAATAATGTTCACGTCGACAATTTTGTTTTTTTTTTATCGATGTCTACTAAATTTTTGTCGATAATGGACATAGACAATTATTGATATTCATTTTTATCCATATCCATTTTTTTCGATAATATCGATAAAAATAGTTAAATACACACAAACAACTATCGACAAATGAACACCAAATTAGTGCCATTATTATCGACAAATGAGCACCGATTATAATGGGCACCAATAAGAAATGACACCAATTTGGTGTCCATTTAGTCAATGTCTATCGATAAAAAGTTCATCTATTTTGTGAACGAAGAGACAAGTTTCACGCTCTCTGCTTTGTGCCCATTTTTCTGTTTGTTTTCGATCAAATATAACTAATTTCATTTCTATATATCGAAAACAAAATATACCAACAAATTAGATCTACCAAATTTGTAAATTAAACTTAATGTCTAATACAATCGACAAATATACAAATTAAATTGACAAAAAATTGTCTAACAACGTAAAATATATTGATAAAAAAATAGAGATACAGTATATCGAATTTAATTTTCATATAATCTACAACAAATTTTCAGATTGGTCGATTTCTTCAAATAGCTCAAAAACTAGTGATAAATCTAATAATGTATTTGAATATGAGATAAAAATGAGAGAATTAGGCCACAACATAACAAATGGGAAATGGGAAATGGGAAATGGAGCTTAGGGGAGGCAACAACGATGGAGGAAGTGAGGAGAGATGGTGTGTTTAAGTTAGAGAGAAAAAGAATGAGAGTAGAAGAATAAGAAATGAATATAATATTTAATTTGTCATTTAGGGAGTGATTTTGTCCAAATTATTAAAATTTAATCAATTCGTCAAATGTCATAAAATTGAACACATTTTAAAAGTCACTTCTAAAAACTAGTAATTTCAACAATTCCCTCCAAGATATATTATATATACCCTAGTCATAAGAGCACTACAAATCATCTTGCACATTTTTAGTCGGACACGAGTAGATATATATATTACCACAATATACAATTGCATGCCAATAAATCTTACCTGATTGAGAAATCCACTTCATGAATGAATTAGATGCACGAGAAGATGTTGAATTATACGAAACCTCAAGAACGTTAGCATTTTCATTTTGAATAACGAAACTCTTGCCTCGTTTTGGAAACTCAAAAAAAAAAAAAAAAAAGGAAAATCTTATTTTTTTTATTACTAACACATTATGGGGACTTAAAAGGAAATTTTGGATCAAAATATTTGGAAAATTTCACTAATTTTTTTTTTAAAAAAATTGCGGGCTTTGTAAAAGTAATTTAATTGTGGGCTATAATTACTAGACTAAAAGAATTTATGGACTTGATTTTAACATTAATCTAATTTTATTAAGGGAAATTTGTACTTTTCATCTTCAAATTTTGTAAAATGTAACAAATTTACTTTCAATATTTTTTTAGCATAATTCATCCTCAACCTTTCAATTATGTAGCAAAACCGGTCATTCCTTCTATTTTGGCCATTAAATGACAAATTTACCATACTCTTTAAATAAACAAAAAAAAAAGCATTAAAAATAATAATAATCAATTTTGAAGGTAAGAAAGTATTGAGAGAGAATCTTTCCACGATCAATTTTGATAATACTTTGTGCGTGGATCAGGAAAAAGAAAACATGCCAAATCTGCTATGAACTAATTAGAATGAGTAATGATATTTATCACAATTGGTGATAATCATCATTTTATGTGGCATTAAATGACAGGTCCGATAAAATGAGTTTCATATCCCCGTATTTTAATTTGAAATAATGATATTCATAGTTGCTCACTATCGGTAGTCTATCTACTTGATATTAGTCAATTGGATGAATTATTTACTACAATTAAGTAATGTAATTATAGCCATTAATTATGAATAATTCATCCAATTGAGTAATGATACGTAGGATGAATACCGGTAGTAAACGATTATGAATATCATTACTCATTTATTTGACATCATTTAATATCAATACAGTTACCACATAGACTAGTGATAATCACCAATTGTGATAAATAACATTATTCAATTAGAATTGAGTTTGAGAAGTTTACAATTAGAAGAGTATGTCTGTTAGTGCTTGTAAGCATTTATAGAGAGGTCAAATATTATTTTTATCTACACATTTCGCAGTACTTTCAATTTTTATTCATACATTCTGTAGGACAATTGTTTATAGTCTACAAAAAACTTTACTAAATGTACTCTACCTATCTAAACCAGTCGAAAATTGGAGCAAACCGTAAGAACAAACAATAGAAACTATTTGTGCAAAAAGCCATTTATTTATTACATTCTTTTTATTCAGAGGGTTATAGTTAAGAATGTCAACGACATAAGTGGCGAATATCATCTCCACTATGTCTGGGATTTTAGGGAAGTGGGGTGGGGGCATGTATTAAAAATTTTTTATTTATCACTCCTTTTAATTAATTTTTAATAATATTTTTTATTTTTTTAATATGATTTAAATTTTAAACACAAAAAAAAAATAATATAAAAAGATTTAGGGCGGGTTTGGCGTATTGGAGCGGGGACTATGATCCCCGCCTCCGCCCTGATTACTAATGGGGTGGGAATTCCCTGTCCCATTCGAGACAGGGCAAAGCAGGTCGGATGCGTATTTTTCGTGATCAAACTTCAAAATTATTATTTTTCTTGAGTATATATTTTTGGATGATTACCGATTTTTTTTTTCTTCAAACATAGTCCCTATCGTATTCACTCTTTGTTGATTCAATTAGTTTTATTTTGAAACCCACAAATATGTAAATGTTGTGAACATTGAACAGGGGCGGATTTAGAATATAATAAAGGGGTAGGCTGGGGGAGGGAGAGCCTGCATATGGGGTTCAAGGGCAGAGTTCCCGATTTTTTTTTTTCTATATATAGAATTTCACTCTGTTAGACTAACCCATTCACTCAAAACCAGTTCAATAATATCTGTTGTTTTTCATCAGTAGTCCTTGAGACAAACTCATTAGATTCTATTCCTCTAATTTATTTTGGTGAAATTTTAATTTTTTGTACATAAAGCATCTGAAATTTATATTGCTTGGTTCATAAGCATATCAAATTTCATGATGTTTTACAAAATACGAAACAGGGAGACTAATTAGCATGAAATACCTGAAATCACATGAAAGCCATTAAATTAAAATCAGCAACACAGATTCTGAATTGTAAAGGCCAATAAAATCAGACACTGAAAAAGAAGAAAACTTGAAAAGTACTGTCCAAAACCACATCAGATTCAACTATATCATGAGATTCTAACATCAGTTTTTTATCAAATTGTTCATAGAAATGCCTGAAGACAACAGTAAATCAATTGAAACCCAGAAAAATTGACCCTAATTACGCCCTATTAATAGCTACAATCATCGAAGGCGTTCATATTAACTACTTTGGCTTGCTTCTCGGTTGCGGGACGAACGACCAGGATTGCAATTTGCAAAGAGGTTTACTGTTTAGGGTAGGGCTCACAAATCCACTAGTTGGAGAGTGGAGACGAGAAACGTGAAAAATAAAATGGGATTTGAAATGATTTGGGCTTTGGGCTGGGTTATTAATCTTTGCTTAATTTATTTATTTAAGAGAAAATTAGGCCCTGCACCAAAGTTTTAGAAGAAAAATGAATTATACTGTTGAGTGAAACTTAATTTGACAAATACTGGATCCAATATTTTTTAATTGTATTGTACTAATTAATAATATTTAATTTATTCTCAGTTATCTTTAGTTTCCATCTCAATCCCGTCAATTAAGGATCATTTGACAGAAATTCATCATTCATTGTCTTATGAAAGGAATGTGGGTTTGCAATCAAAATCATAAATTCGTCTGACCAACAAGCCGGAGATTTGATTGTAGATGGACTCTTTGTAATCCTAATTTCTTCTAAGGTGCAAAGAACTTCATTAATATCTATGCGAATTGAACTTCACTGCAATTTCAGTTTTTGGAAAAGAGTATTGTATTCTACATTTTATCCGCCTCTCCCAAAAATTTTCACACAGTTATTCAAACTATTTTCACTACTTTCATCCAATAAATTCGATTTTCAAAATATAAGCTACATGGTGAGTAATATTATCCATATCTTATTATTATTGTTTATGATTTCATGGTTACTACTCAATATTGTTAATTTTTTGAAATGTGAACGAACTTGATCTCTGGTCTTGGAAAAAATCAGAAACCTAATATGTGGATTCTTTTTTTTCTTGTTGATTCAAATTTCAGATTCTTGGGTATTTCTTGTTGATTCAAGTTTTTTAATTCTTGGGATTCATTTCCCTAGTTTTGAAATAAATATTGTTGAAACATACTCTTTGAATTTATTTTGTGTCATCACATATGTTGGTAGTAGATTTTGTGACTGAAAGTTGTAATCACGTCATGATTGTCAATGTGGTTAACAATATATGTTTCTGCGTATTGTTACTTCATCTTTTTTTTTTTAAGCTATCGATTTATTGTTAATAGGCATTATGCCCTATTCGGTGATATCGAAAATTGTTAACTCTTTTATTTGTATTGTTACTTTAATGTATCATAATATATAGACATATTGTTCATTGTCTAGATCATCAGATCTATAACAAGGCCAGAACTAATGATTGTAACCAAGAATTGATGATGAGTTAAGAGACTTTCAATTTAGTAACAATCTACAATATCAAACTTCGAATTGATATTTTTGGACAGTTCAGATGAATTTCAACATATTTTGTTGAATAAAATAAATATATCTTTATTGTGATTTTGTTGAACAATATTTGAATTTAGAATTTCAATTTTTGATGATATTTTTGGATAACAACGAAATGTAACCGCCGAATAGATAATTTGAATGGTAAATTTGCTAAAATCAAGGTTTTATTATAAATCCAGTATTTTTCAATTAATTCAGTTTGTTATATGTATTTTTCAATTTTTTTTTAAAGTCTAGTAAATTTCAAATTTTAATTACAAATTAGTGTATATACGTAATTTTCCCTTTATTTAATTTTCTTTTTGTGTTGGGCTTTTATATAAGTTCCTTGACTTCCTTTTACAAAAAAAAAAAAAAAAAAATTGGTGATGGGCTTGAGCCCACTACAACCCTGGGCTGGATCCGCCCCTGACATTGAATAGACAATGCAACATGTGGCCTTTAAAGTGGACTTTTTGTAGCAAGTTGATGAAGCTTTGTTAGTTTTTCTAAATTTGTTAGTTGTTTTAAGTGTTATGTTGCCAATGCCCATTTGTTTGAAGTAGTCTTTTTGTAGCAAGTTTACTTAAGTTTTTGTAGCATGTTGTTTGAAGTGTTTTGAGGGTTGTGTTTGAACTTTTAAGTTTAATGAAGTTATGTTAAAGTCGGCATCACCGCATGCCACGGACTATTTTTGTAGAAGAAATAAAAGGTAAGGGGAGTTATACACCAATTGTTACAAGAGATAAGGATGACATGTGTCAAACAAATAAAAGATAAAGTACCAATAGTGCCAAACACTTCATACGTTAGGGATCTTACGTTTACCTTCTTCAAAATGTCTAGTTTACATCAAGAATGGAGGAAATTGAAGCTTCATTCAACTCCAAAGACATAAATAGACCTTAAATTAAACAAGATCCATCACTAAATTAAAACCCACTACATGCAATAATAACATAGCAACACAAATTTCAAAAACGAATTTGCAGTAGCTTTACATACATCTCATTTTTGATAAATACATTTTTTTAGACTAAAAAACTAGTCCAAACTTATTCTTACTCAATAAAACTTTCCAATACATAGATTATTAAAGATGCACTTATATTGATAGTCTAAATAAATATTCAAAAAGTGAAATCAATCTCAATGATAATTCATTTCGTTTCTATGAATTTAATTCATATTTGTTCAAAATCATAAATTCAAAATTGAAATTAAAATAACACGCAAAAAACATATATTTGTAGAACATAATATATAAAGAACATGCAATTAAAAAACTTTAGTGCTAAAAAATTGTATAACCACAATCTTAATTCCAGTATATATGTAATATGTGAATCAAATTAAGAATTCATTAACAATTAGTTCAACTATCAATTCTTAAACAAAAAATAAAATACACACAATGAGATAATTTCATCTTTAAGATTGTTGGTAAAATTAGTGCATTATTTATATTTTGATAATTTAATCACATGTACGCAAAACAAGCAAAATGACGATTTACGGAAATATTGAGAAATAAAAAATTAAATTCGATCGAGACAAGAGCTTAACTATTTCTCCTTAAGACGAAATTGTCTCCTACATGTGCTTACGATTTCTCGGCACATGTCTCCAAGATACAACGACCACTTTTCGTAATAGTAGCACTCCAAATGACAAGAACAACGAACCAAAAAATATTTTATTCTATTTTTAAATAAAAATTGGACTTAAATTTTATGCAGAAATTATTTCTATACTAAAATGATTTGTGCAAAAAGTGCAGAGACATTTGGTTGAAAGTGAAGTGATTTAATTTGTAACTATAAAGTACCAACTTATAATATTTGAAAAGTAAACACAACTTCATAAAAAGACACGTCCAAAAGACATGTTTTGTTAAAAAGTACATGTCCAAAAAACATGTCTTTAAAATGAAAAGATATGATTGTTAAGAAATAGCATATAAAAAAAGACTCGACTTTTCATCCAAACAAATTTTAGAATATTCTGCAATATTCTAATCCCATTTTTTAACAATATTCGTGTATTTAAGTGATTCACTTAAAGTCTTAATTTCTCATTCACTTAAAATTGATTCAAACAACTAAATATATTATATTAATCTACTCACGTAATAAAACATGTCTGACTTTATAATTCTCATACTCAACTAATTGACTTCACTTAAATAGTTGGTCAAAGTCAATATTACTAATCAAATTTCCAGCCGAGGAGGGAAGGAAAGGGTTGGAGTGGGGTGTATGGTTGGAGGAGATTATTTTTTTTTTTCTTAATTAAAAAATTAGGTTATAATAGATTTTTTAACAAAAGAATTAACTTCTTAACGGTCAAATAAACGACAAGTGACGAAACTGACGAATTTCACACTTAAAATGTTCATATGAGGATGTAACTGTCGAGATTGAAATAAGTTCTGATTCCACACGAGGTCATACGCTAGAGACTATTTGTGCAAATAAGCCTTTCAATTTCCATTGCAAACTAATGGTAACAAATAATCGCAAACTTCTCCAACCATCGAAACTCAACATGAATTAGATCCCCCGTTTTCACAGCTCCTACTTCAACATGTACCGGGCACAAGGGCATAGGGCTATGGAGAGAGAGAAACTTTCATAGCAAGGATGGGGAATTTATAATACAGCTACATAGATTCGTCGTTGTACATAGAGTTGAACAACAAATGATTTCTTGATTCGTTTGCTCACTTATATTTATATATATAATATTAAAACAGACAACTAATTTAAGCCAACTGTAATGCTTCTTCACGTTTGATGTCAAAAACCTTGACGAGGACATCTTCAACGACCTGGCCAACACCAGTTAGTACAAACGAAATGGTCAGTGATCAATCGGTGTTGTTTAAATGTAAAGATTAAACCTTAATAAGAGAACAATGAGAAATAAAATAATATCAGAAACGAATAAAGAACACTCAGATTTACAGTGATTTACCCTCTATGTAAAGTTGCGTCCAATCGCTGCTACAGATTTTTACTAAAATATGGAAGAAGTTTACAATGGAAATCTCACACTTCTCAGTCTTTTGTTCATCACACAGCGAAAAACACCCAATCTTAAGCTGCTAGATGATGCATTGTGATTATAGAAATTTTTAAATGGCTCTCAAGTCTTAAAACAACTATTGACAAGAAGTCGTGCTAAATATCAAGTTCTTGAGTAATATTGTGTGTGTGTGCGCGCGCGAACCCCCCCACCTACCCACCCAAACACACACACACACGTATCTCATGTGGGACACTGGAGAGGAGCCAGAAATGTCCAAAATCCTAATAAAGTGCTGGTAAAATTTTAGTGACCTGAAAAAGAAAAGGTAAAAATGAAAAGACTGAATGGATATGGATTACCTTATCAGGGGTGGATGCACCAGATGTTACACCTATTGTGATACGGCCCTCTGGTAGCCAGTTCTCTTTCTCGACCAACTCACCATGCTGTTAAATGCAACATGTGAATAATCAGAAAGTGACTCGGGGTTACTCACGAGAATAGATTGGTTCCATTGTACTTACCATCAACTTGTAACTTATTTTGTTTCCAGGACCTATTCTTTTCTCACTGTCGATCCAATATGAAGGAATTCCACGAGCCTCTGCTATTTCTTGTAGGTGCGAAGTATTGCTCGAGTTCCACCCACCAACCACTAGCATGAGATCCATATGTTGATCGACCAGCTTATACATGGCATCTTGCCGTTCCTAAACATAAGAATAAGAGAGGCACGTCAAAGTCAAATTCAAAATTAACCGATAATAAAATTCAAAGCCATCCCCCGTAACCAGGAATTAAGAGAACGTTATTTTATGCAACCGCCAGGAGAAATTTAAGCATCTAGCAGGAAGGTATTTCCAAGAACAAAAAGTCCTAAAATGGGCTCAAAGCAGATTTCTTGAGCACATGTGTAGGAAACAAAAACATCCTGGAACAATAAAATGAGAAATACTTTACTGCTTCAGATACTTTTGCACCACTTAATGAATACATATTTGTGATGTTGTCTGCCTTTTGGCACATTTTATGTTTCCAATATGTCTCAATATATGGTCACATAAATCTAAAATAAATAACATTTTTGAAACTGCAACAAACAATACCTAAGCCCTCTCCAAAGAGCACTCCATATTCATAGGCGTGCTCAGTGGAAAATCCCTAAGCAATCATTCAAGTGGTTAGTAAACATGTAAGATCAGGCACAGTACAAACTCATGCCATGACAAAGTAAAATAGATATAAAACATAGTTTCTTAACAGTGGAACTCTAATGTTCTACAAAATATATCAAGAAACATTAATGCAAGCAAACTGTCCAAGACGTTGTTTGAAGAGATGGGGGAATTTACTTGAGTGGCATCGCAAATAGTGTTGAAACTTATGAAGTGGTTGTTAATATTTTCCACTCCATACTTGCGCATCAAGATTCTCTCGACCAATTTTCCTGAAGAGTAAAGAAGTAATCTCATATCACTACTTGCGTATGCAACCAAGTAGAGGAAAGAAAATGAAGGTAGCAACTAACCAATATCCTCTGTTTCTCCCTTCAACATGGTTGTTTGGTTTGCAATACCAACTTTTACTAGATCTGTGTCTGGATCAAACCCCTGGGATACTGCAAATTTGAATTTCTGCAAATAAATGAATCGTGTGAATTACAATTCAAAGTATCAAGTCTTTAAATTAAGACAAATTAAGCTAATCAGCCTGCACCTCCAGAAATGCCTCTTTAGTTGAGCTGGATCCATCAAGCTCACCACCCATAATGTAGTCACACACGTATGTCGCCTAAATTCAAGTATACTTTGCAGAATGAGAATTATGCATTGATAAATGCCTGCTTATTTCATTTGCTGAAAACAATCTAACTGCTCTATTAATAAACATAAAGGTTTAAAGAGAATGAAGCAGCAAATCTGACATACCTCTGCCATGTTCTTCACAATGATGTACTTCCCTGCAAAAGAAGCAGTTGCTACAGTCTCTTCGTGAGAATATTTACCATGGATAATTGAAGTATATTCTCCCTTCTTGTGCTTTTCAACAGAATTCCAGACCTTTAGGCATGATTATAAGAAATGAAAACATGGATCAGAGAAAGGGGATACAATGCTTGTATATAGTTGCATACATCTATTAGGAGAAATTTACCTTAGATACCCATCGGCATGTTGTATCAACTATTTGCACATTCTTTTCACTCAAAGTCAACATCTCATCCACAGAGGCTCCAAAAGCAGGCAATACCACAACATCGCCTGTATTAACTGCATCAAATTGTTTCTTCCCATCCTCAATGGGAATATTTTGAACTTCCATCTCTTCGAGCCGCTGGAGAGAGAGGTCAAATTATTTAGTTAGTATAATAAGTCCTGAACTCAAGACACCTATCCAAATTGAACCACCTCCTCTCTTAAGGAGTTAGAGATGGACAAATTTATTTATATAAATTTATGTCTTCAACAGTGTGTTTATTCCCATAATAGGTCAAGTACTAGCACTGTGTGTATGTTCCCCTAAATATAAACCCTGCTGCCAATGACACGAAGACTATATATTTAACAAGCATAATAGTTCCTTATTCCAGCTAGAAGATCAACCTAAACACTGCAAACGCACAGATATAGAAAAAAAGGACAATATAATTTGACCTCTTCCCTTGACTATCATCTATTTTCCGAGTATGAATGCAGTATGAAGTTTGATTAAAAGACAAGCCATAAGGCTGGGCAAAAACCTGATTAACAGTTGGGTTGTGAATGATTTCATTGGTGATCCAAAACTTCTCACTCGGGAATTGTTTTCTCGCCTCGTAAGCAATCTGGACTGCCCGCTCGACCCCCCAACAAAATCCATATGATTCTGCAAGCTTAACTGTTACATTTCCCCATGTGTACTCGTACCCATTCTCCTTCAATTTCTTTATAATGTCACCTGTAATTTTCCCACAGAAAGCACACAAATTTACTAGGATTAAACTCCGAATATCAAAAAATCAATAAGATGGCACAAGAATTCAAAGCAAAGGCACAGCTAGCAAGCTGCACAATTAGAAACTACACCAATCAATCACTCTATGTGTAGATACACTTATTATATGCAAACGAAGAGAAAAATAAATACGATATATTGAGACTGTTAATTTTGAAGAAATTATTGAAGTAAACCGTCCTGAAAAATAATTATAATCCGAAGGACAAAAACTGGAAGACCAGAAAATCTTTATGGAAAATCAAAATTTCCTGTAAACGTACACTAATTTTCAACTGATCCTCTTTTCAAGCATATACAGTGAAAAAAATTACACGCGATTGCACAATTCGGCATAGACATACTTGTATATTCGCGGTTCATGAGCTCGAGAGTCTCCTCTTTGTGCCCAAACCCCTTGCGATTGTAATTCTTGCTCCTCGTGAAGTTGTGGCGGAACACCTTAGCATCAAACTCCGACTTCACAGTGGACGACGACTGAGATGCAGCAGCTTCTCCGGCGGCGGAGCATCGCACAATTGAAGACTTCCGGCACCAGAATAATCTGTTCTCCGGTAAGGAGAGGTCCGTACGGACGGAGAAACGCGAGAATTGCATAGAGATCGTCATGCGTATGGAGTCAATGCAGAGTGCAGGTAGCCAAATGCGCACGTTAGTAAGTTGTATTTTGGGGGGTGAGTGCGGGGTTGTACCGTGTCTACCGCCCAATTTATCCCCCACAGGCGCTCGTGATCCATGTTTTACATTTAAGTATTGCATATTTTCGGGATTTTCATTTTTATTTAATTTTATATTTTTTGGATTTGGCTTTGTGCAAAAGAGTATCTCTAATTTGTATATCCACTTGTTTGGTAATATATTTAGAATTTATCGACCAAGTTATTGACTATTTAGAATATTCATACTTTCACACTATTTTGTTATGATCGTAGAAAATTTTTTTCGCTACAGAAACAAAAACAAAAACACTGTCACTACGTCTTCAATTTCATCTCCTCCAAAATTTGCCGTCCAATCATCTTCTTCAACGGTCCATCTCTAAAATATATTCATCTTGTCAATTCAGTCCCCTCAATCGATCATCATTCCACCGATTATTTTCAAAATATATTCACTATCTCAATCTATTATCATATTAGAACTTATGGTCGGATTCCACTGCAAAAGAAGCGGTATACTACTTAATGTTATATTTGTTTGTTTTGCACCAAGAGATAATAATCATCAAGACGTGTGAAATTTAATATTTTAAATTAGTATCGTCTTGTATTAATTTGAAAGTTTTTGAATATTGGACATTTGAAAAAATGAAAAAATATTATAAATGTCCAATATTCACCAATATTTATAAATGTCTTTTCTCTTATCAAACCTACTCGCATAGAGGAGAAGAATAAAAATCAAGAAAATTGTGTATACATTTCTAAATAATTTGTAGGTTCTAGACTGTTATAAACCTAATAATCCAAAATTAAATAAATAAATAATCAATTTTAAGTTATAAAATAATAACTAATATAAAATTTTATTTTACATGATTTTGTAATTTTTATATAATGAAACATAACTTCTTAGTTAGAATATAACAAGAATTTTCGTTTTCCATTTTACAATGTTGAAAAACAAATCTAACATAGTTTTAATCTATATTTTTCAATACTTTATTAATAAAATTAAAGTAAATTTCTTATTTATTTAAATTGAACTCAAAGAAAATGAATATAATAATATTCTAAGAAAAAAATATTTTGTGAACATTGTGGCTTCTAATAATTAAATTTTGAAAAATGATAAACTAATATAAAAAAAATAGTATGTAAATTGTTACATAATGTAACGTATAGGACGCGATTTGACTTTTTTACAATAAAACGTATTTTTTTTCTATTTAGCTATTTATGATTGCATATTTATAAAATTTTCGGTATTTGTTAACAAGTGGTGTATTTTATTATCACTCAAGTAAAATATAGTGTGTAAGATGTAAATTTTCAAAAATATGGTATGTAAAATGTAAATATATTGTATCTATTGGGTGTATTTTGTAAATTTCTCTTAAAAAATTAAATTATTGGCAATGGTACTACCTAATTACTATTTTGTGTGCTAAATATGCATGATAAATACGAAGTCCACTTAACATGTTGACCAAATTAGGTAAACATTTAATATTGCTGACCATTTGATGTCCAAATAAATGATGTTGAAAATAACAATAGAGCAGGTAGGGAAAATTAGGAGTAGATCCTTCAACTTTTCAAATAGTGTGATTTTGAACTTCAATCTTTAAAATTGAGATTCTAAGCCCTCAATCTTTTTAACATGTGAACTTGGATCTTTATAGGTGGAAACTATTAATATGGACGATAAAATTGTATGCGACTTTCACGTGATTTAAAGCTAGACGTAAAGTGGTTTGACGATGTGAGCTTTAAATCACTTTAAAATTGCGCGATTTTCATTTTTACATTGATGTTTTCGTTATGCAAAGATTCTGATTCACATAATTAAATAAGTTAAGAATCTTGAACCTAATTTTTAAAAATTGGAGATCTAAAATTATATTAATTGAAATTTTAGGGAGCCTGTCCCTAATTTTTCATTAATTAATGTCAAATTTGACTAAGCACTAGGTGAAACTTGAATATTCTTCTTATACATGCATGAATGATTTTAATAATGAGGATTGTTTACCAATGCAACAAAATATTCCAATAGTCAAATTAATAAAGTAAATGATCATGTTTGACAAAGTTCAAATTATAATTTAAATTGGTCAGAATAATTTAACATATTTTTTATTCACATATTTTGTAAGACCCATAATTTATTGTCGCCTATTATCCACGCATTCAATACGATTCACACCTTATAAACATTTGAAAATTAATTTCAACACTCTAAAAAATACACTCAATTTTGAAATTGAAAATTTAAGATTGAAATAAATATCAATACTAGTGTTGGATAATCACTTATTTAAGTTTCATTAATAACAATTTGAATAGTTTTCTAAGTGTAATTTGATTTGTTTCTTGATATTAGAAGACCCCCAAAAAAAAAAAAAAAAAACTAAAAGTAATTGAATTAAAATAATGGAAAATTTCACCATTGGTCCCCAACTTATCGTTCGATTAAGTTGATTCTCATCTTTTCATTATTGTTCAATAAATCTTTAATATAAAAACCACCAAATCCCCATTAAATTATTATGTGAATCTCACGAAATATGTATCTCGCTTCAATTCCAAATTGAGAAGCATATCCTCTCTTCTTAGAGTTAAATACATGAAAACCACATGAAGATTTAATATAATTTTGAAAGATTTTTGTTATTAAAAATTAATTATACATTTATAATAAAAAAAGAGAGAGTCAACTTACTCCTTTTACAAAATTAAGGACGAACTTGCTACTAAAACAGTACGTTGAGAACCAATAGTACAAATAGATTATATCGCGTCTTTATCAATTTAAGTTAATTTTCTTAGAGGAAAACTTGTATATATATACTTCTAAGATGATGTCACCTTTTTTGTCCAACCTTTGCTTCTTCAACAAAGATGGTTACACATTATAATGATGAAATCGTGTTTTGAACTCTGTCTACACAATATATATCAATATAAGTCCTATAAAAATCAATTTATTAAACGTGTTAACAAAATTTAATTTCAATGTAATGACAAATTACGTCCTCTCATATTCGAAAAGAAAAAATTTCAAATTGATTGTGTTGTTTTCTTAAACGACATGTATACTATTGAAAAGAAAATTATTTGTTTACAAAAGCAACAAAATTCATTCTAAGACGTCTTATTTTTTCATCAGTGTATTCTGTCAAAAGTTTGACACGTTTATAAAAGCATAACTAGAAGAGGAAAACTAGTGCTCAATAAAGTTAAAGCACTCTAATTGAATGTGTAAATTGTGAATTAGCAATTTGTAACACATTTAATTACTCCAATACATCACTGTCAAATAATTAATGATCAACATAAATATGCATAACATTCTGCAATCTATTAATTGGCTGCAAAGAAAACCTATAAGAAATAAGATATAGGGGAATTTTGAAATGTGCTCAAAAGTAGATAGCGGTAGGGGTGGGCATTTTAATCGGAACCAAATCTTCTGAATCGAAACTGAACCAGAACCTTCGGTTCTAGTCCGGTTCCAAAAAAAATAAAATTAATAACCGGAATTGAGACCGAGAACCAACCGTGTTCGGGTCAATTTTTGGTTCTTGAACTAGAACCGTGGGTACTCGATTGAAACCGAATTTATCAATTTTTATAAATTTTTTATGTTTTACAATTTATTCACCCTAACTCAATGACACACAATCCAACACCGCGGTACCAATGACAAGAGTACAAGAATCCAAATGTCCAATATCCAAACAAAAAGTACAAAATTTATCACTCTTAAACTCAAACTCAATTGACTCAATTATAATTACATAAATCTCGAATTCTCAATTGATATATATTTGCTCGAATACTCAATACAAACATTGTCTTCTGTCTCGCACTTTTGCTCATCTCTCTCTCGCTCAACACACAGTGAGATGGCGAAGGCGAAACTTCTCTGTAACTGAAACGAATCTTCAATTTTGAGAGGTAATTTTCCTTTATCTAACTCTAATTTATAATTTTGCAATTTTTGTGTCTATTCTTCTAGTTAATGTTTATATTTTTCATAAATTGTTTTAATATCTAACACACTTTAATGTTAACGTGTTTACAATTTTTAAATTTTTTTTTTCAAAACATGTTGTCAACTGAACCTCCTAAATCGAAATTGAACCGGTTCCGGTTCAATTCCAAAAAAAATAAAATTAATAACCGGAACCGAGAATCGACCGGGTTCATGTCAGTTCTTGGTTCTTGAACTAGAATCGTGGGTACCCGATTGGAACTAAATTTATCATTTTTTATAAATTTTTTATGTTTTACAAGTCATTCACCCTAATTCAACGACACACAATCTAACACCACGGTACGAATAACAAGAGTACAAGAGTCCAACTATCCAAGATTCAAACAAAAAGTACAAAATTCATCACTCTTAAACTCAAACTCAATTGACTCATTTCTAATTACCTAAGTCTCGAATTCTCAATTGATATTTGTTCAAATACTCAATACATGTCTTCTGTCTCGCACTTTCGCTAATCTCTCTCTAGCTCAACACACAGTGAGACGGCGAAGGCGAAACTTCTCTGTAACTAAAACGAATCCTCAATTTTGTTGGGTAATTTTCCTTTATTTAACTCTAGTTTATAAGTTTGCAATTTTTGTGTCTATTCTTCCAGTTAATGTTTATATCTTTCATAAATTGTTTTAATATCTAACACACTTTAACGTTAACGAGTTTGCAATTTTTAATTTTTTTCAAAACATGTTGTCAACCAAACCTCCCAAATCGAAATTAAACCAGAACAGGAGGTTCCAGTCCAGTTCCAAATTTTTTTTTTTTAATAACTGGAATCAAGAACCGAGAACCGAGAACCGACCAGGTTCGGGTCGGTTCTTGGTTATTGAACTAGAACCATGGGTACCCGATTAGAACTGAATTTATCATTTTTTATAAATTTTTTATGTTTTACAATTTATTCACCCTAACTCAATGACATACAATCCAATATCACGGTACCAATGACAAGAGTATAAGAGTACAAGAGTCCAACTATCCAATACCCAAACAAAAAGTACAAAATTCATCAGTCTTAAAGTCAAACTCAATTGACTCAATTCTAATTACCTAAATCTCAAATTCTCAATTGATATTTGTTCAAATACTCAATACAAACATTGTCTTCTGTCTCTCACTTTCGCTCATCTCTCTTTCGCTCAACACACATTGAGACGACGAAGGCGAAACTTCTCTGTAATTGAAACGAATCCTCAATTTTGAGAGGTAATTTTCCTTTATCTAACTCTAATTTATAAGTTTACAATTTTTGTGTCTATTCTTTCAGTTAATGTTTATATCTTTCATAAATTGTTTTAATATCTAACACACTTTAATATTAACGGGTTTGCAATTTTTAATTTTTTTCAAAATATGTTATCAACTGACAATTTAAAAAAAAATGTTATAGGTAGAATCGAACCCGAACCCGAACCCGAACCCGAACCCGAACCCGAACTGACGAGTCCGGTTCGAGTTTTGTTCCACTAATTACGTGAAACTGAATGGTTCCATTTACGAAATACCCAAATTGTAACGGGTGGTTTCGGGTATTGAAATACTCGGACAAACCCACCCGACATCCAAGCCTAGACAACGGATTGAAAATATCACATTTTTTAATAATATTTGCAAATATGCCATATTTTAGATGCAAAATATTAAAGGAGTCTGATTTCCTACTCATGGTGGGTTGGAGATATAATACTCATTAGTGAGGTGGCTAAACATGATTGGTAAAAATCATAAGTGTGGAGCCATGAACTATCAACCATGTGATGCCACCTCAGCGTGGATATTATAAGTGAATATGAGATCAAGACCCAAATATCAAATATACTCATTTGTAAAAATAACAAATTTTAGTGTGGTTGAGATTTAACAGTAGTTGACAGTCATACAATAGTTTTTAAGAGAAATTATCAGTCCAAAAACTGACAGATCAGTACAAAAAATCGACAGTTGATTTTTTTGTTATAGAAAATCGAGAGATGAATATGAAAAATGGATATTTGAATTTTTTTATATCATTTAATTTAGACAGTTCTTTACTTTTAACTTTTAATTACTAAATGTCAATTTGAACTAAATATCGAAAATAAACTTTTATCTCAGAGTAAATATTTGGATATCAAAAACTTGGTGGACATTGTCAAAAAAGTTTGTTGACATTGACCAAATAATGTTGACGTCGACAATTTTGTTTTTGTTTTTGTTTTGGTCGATGTCTACTAAATTTTTGTCGATAATGGACATAGACAATTATTAATATTCATTTTTATCCATATTCATTTTTTTCGATAATATCAATAAAAATAGTTAAATACACACAAACAACTATCGACAAATGAACACCAAATTAGTGCCATTATTATCGACAAATGAGCACCGATTATAATGGGCACCAAATTTGGTACCCATTTTTATGGCATAAGAAATGACACCAATTTGATGTCCATTTTGTCAATGTCTATCGATAAAAAGTTCAACTATTTTGTCAACGAAGAGACAAATTTCACGCTCTCTGCTTTGTGCCCATTTTTCTATTTGTTTTCGATCAAATACAACTAATTTCATTTCTATATATCGAAAATAAAATATACCAACAAATTAGATCTACCAAATTTGTAAATTAAACTTAATGTCTAATACAATCGACAAATATACAAATTAAATTGACAAAAAATTTTCCAACAACGTAAAATATATTGATAAAAAAATAGAGATACAGTATATCGAATTTAAGTTTCATATAATCTACAACAAATTTTCAGATTGGTCGATTTCTTCAAATAACTCAAAAACTAGTGATAAATCTAATAATGTATTTGAATATGAGATAAAAATGAGAGAATTAGGCCACAACATAACAAATGGGAAATGGGAAATGGGAAATGGAGCTTAGGGGAGGCAACAACGATGGAGGAAGTGAGGAGAGATAGTGTATTTAAGTTAGAGAAAAAAAGAATGAGAGTAGAAATATAAGAAATGAATATAATATTCAATTTGTCATTTAGGGAGTGATTTTGTCCAAATTATTAAAATTTAGTCCATTCGTCAAATGTCATAAAATTAAACACATTTTAAAAGTCACTTCTAAAAACTAGTAATTTCAACAATTCCCTCCAAGATATATTATATATACCCTAGTCATAAGAGCACTACAAATCATCTTGCACATTTTTAGTCGGACACGAGTAGATATATATATTACCACAATATACAATTGCATGCCAATAAATCTTACCTGATTGAGAAATCCACTTCATGAATGAATTAGATGCACGAGAAGATGTTGGATTATACGAAACCTCAACAACGTTAGCATTTTCATTTTGAAAAACGAAACTCTTGCCTCGTTTTGGAAACTCAAAAAAAAAAAAAAAAAAAAAAAAATTCTTTTTTTTTATTACTAACACATTATGGGGAATTAAAGGAAATTTTGGATCAAAATATTTGGAAAATTTCACTAATTTTTTTTTTAATTGCGGGCTTTGTAAAAGTAATTTAATTGTGGGCTTTAATTACTAGACTAAAAGAATTTACGGACTTGATTTTAACATTAATCTAATTTTATTGAGGGAAATTTGTACTTTTCATCTTCAAATTTTGCAAAATGTAACAAATTTATTTTCAATATTTTTTAGCATAATTCATCCTCAACCTTTCAATTATGTAGCAAAATCGGTCATTCCTTCTATTTTGGCCATTAAATGACAAATTTACCATACTCTTTAAATAAACAAAAAAAAAAAAGCATTGAAAATAATAATAATCAATTTTGAAGGTAAGAAAGTATTGAGAGAGAATCTTTCCACGATCAATTTTGATAATACTTTGTACGTGGATCAGGAAAAAGAAAACATGCCAAATCTGCTATGAACTAATTAGAATGAATAATGATATTTATCACAACTGGTGATAATCATCATTTTATGTGGCATTAAATGATAGATCCGATAAAATGAGTTTCATATCCCCGCATTTTAATTTGGAATAATGATATTCATAGTTGCTCACTACCGGTAGTCTATCTATTTGACATTACTCAATTAGATGAATTATTTACTCCAATTGAGTAATGTAATTATAGCCATTAATTATGAATAATTCATCTAATTGAGTAATGATACGTAGGATGAATACCGGTAGTGAGCGACTATGAATATCATTACTCATTTATTTGACATAGCATTTAATGTCAATACAGTTACCATATAGACTGGTGATAATCACCAATTGTGATAAATAACATTATTCAATTGGAATTGAGTTTGAGAAGTTTACAATTAGAAGAATATGTTTGTTAGTGCTTGTAAGCACTTATAGAGAGGTCAAATATTATTTTTATCTACACATTTTCCTGTACTTTCAACTTCTATTTACACATTCCATAAGACAATTGTTTATAGTCTACAAAAAACTTTACTAAACGTACTCTACATATCTAAACAAGTCGAAAATTGGAGCAAATTTAAGTTAAATATTAGAATATGTTGATTATAAAGTAATGTTCTCTTTTATGTACGTGACAGAGTTTCTTGAGAGAAAAAATAAAAACCTAGCATTCTAGTTTTTATCGTTCACTTTGTGGATTGTAGAAACAGTAAACATTGATAGGCGTGGTTAAGCTAAGTACTATTTTTTCCATCGATACTTGAGGATTTAAGTGAACGAGAGATTTTATATGATTGTAACAATTAGTGGAATATATATGTATTTGACATACCATGATTTTTCTCCGGTATTAGGATTTTCTGCACAAAATCTTTGTCATATAGTTTTTCAAACGAAACAGTAGTGTCACGGGTTTGGAGAGTTGAGACAACCTCTTTGTAGGCTAGACTAAGCCCTCTAGTACAATACATGAGAAGGCCGACATCGTTAGAAGGAGCACTGAGATTAGTTAGTTTATCGGCCATGGTTTTTATTTTGAGGAGAAAATCAGCCACGAACTGAGTGCTCTTGGACAACTGAGATTATGATTGTCAATGGGCCGAGCCGAGTTGGCATGACCTTAGACACATATGGCTAGCTCAGTCCTTGGACTCATGGGCTGAGCCAAGCAGCCCAAGAGCATATGGGTCTGACTTGTATTTTTTAATAAATTGGAAAAAAAAAACTGAACATTTTTTAAATAAATACGGTAGGAGAAATTAGAAACCCTCATTCTTTTCCAAGCTTGTGTCCAGCTGCTTTTAATGTAAATGGAGTTAAAATTGTACACGAACAAAATATTACGTGTATAATTTTTATTTTAAAATAACCGTAAGAAAAATTAAAAAAAAATTAACATAAATAATACTTAAAATTATTACATAAGATGTTGGAAATCTCGGCTATTGAGATGTCCACTTTATCTTAGATATGATACTTTGCTTCTTGCCTATTTTTTAAATATTATTAAAGTCTCTAATGTGTCATCTTTTAGCATTGATCTGTAATTAGACCAAACTTTGCCACATGCACTAAAAGTAAACTCCGATGCTAAAGTAGATACCAGATGTGTCACTAGATCATGTGTTATCATCGATACTATTGAATATCGAAGCTCATTAATTCTCCACCACCTCAGTATGTCAAAAAATTTCTTTCGTCATTGTCTAAAATACTAAACATGTCATGAGCAAAATACATAGCTAACTCCAACAGTAATTCACCCGTACCTATAGCTATAGCATTTTCAAGGGACGAAGAATGGCTAAATTGTTGATTACTTTTACAAAAACTTAAGTAACTCCATAAATCGTTGTCTTCTTGTGACATTGAACTAGCCCTTACTACATGGACCGTCGTACATTCCTACCATTTTGTTTAGCGTCAAATCGTACATCTCACATAAAGTTTTCTCCAGAGTTCCATTTGTAACTAGATATCCAAAAGTTAATTTAATAGAAATTTCAGATATAATACTATTTGTACCCTCTAAATTAATCTGATGGTCTATTATCGAAGCTAAAGAGAATAATATAGGCAAAATTTCTCAATATTTTCTAAACTTAGCCTCCTTCACATATATGATATCATAAAAAATGGAAAATGTTTTATATTTTTTGAAATTATTGGGAATAAAAATGTGTAAGAATGAAGAGACTAATAAGATAATATACAATTGCACATGCGTTGGTAGCTTCGTAAAAAATTACAAATTTTTTAAAACATAAAGTACAATAAACCAATCATGGTCTTCTAAATCAAATTTGGAATCATACGAGCGTCGACCATCGTAGTAAGCAATACAATGTTTTTCGTAGCCTTCACAAAACTCTAGCATAAGATAAGTGAAGTTCCATATGTGACAATGTATGTGACAAATGTTCTTTCAGTTAGATCGTTTTCCGCACGTAAACTTTTGAATACTTGTATTTAAGTACGAGAAATAAAAATAAAATTTATAGTGCACCTAATTTTCTATTACTGTCCTTTTATGTTTCATAGCACATCTTTCACATTTAAAATGAAAATATAGGAAACACAACGGATATTGAATAGTATACCACCAAACTCATGATTAAGTTCTGAAGCTAATTTTTCAATAACTACTTTGTTGATCGACGCATTGTCAAAAGTAAAACTACAAATTTTAGTTTCTCAATCAAATTCTCTAATAATGTTCATTAAAATATTTTGTGCATTATGAGAATATGTTAAAGGCAAAATTTTTTTTTAGGAAATTTAGCGCAAATGGTTTTTAACCTTTATATGGTTTTTAATACTTATTTTTTTGGCATGAACATCCCTAATATATGTATTTTGGTATATAATTGGTTATTATTTGATGAAAAGACCAAAATATTCTTAATTTTAATTAAAAATATTACAGTTGAGTTCTTAATCTTTGCAAAAGAGAAAATGGGCCAGTACTTTTATTTAATAAATAAAATTATATTTATTAAATTAAATAAAAGTATTTGAGGATCAAGTTTGTAACAATTATATTTTTCTTTTTTGTTATAACTATAAATAAATGTTTAAATTTTAAATAATGGAGTTACTTAATAATAAAACTAATAATATTATTTAATGCGTTTATTAATAATTATGAGCTTATTTTTTAGTTATTTCATAATAGTTCGTAAAAATATTCAAAACAATTATGTATATTATCAATTTGGTCAATAAAGTTTTAATTCAAAAAAAAAAAAAAAGAGAACTTGTTAGTTTCCAATATTTAATTATAGAAAATAAAAGTATTAAACCTATTTGTATCTTTTGCAAATATTAGGAACTCAAATGTAATTCTTCATTATTAAATTAAGGGCACATTTTTCATCAAATAAAGACCTATTAAGCACCAAAACATAAGTCATAGACGTCCGTGCTAAAAAACAAACATTATGACCATTTTTGCATTGAGAGCAAAGATTATGGACCATTTATGCCAAATTCTCATTTTTTATGAATAATTCATTGTCTTTCTATATAGCAGTTCCTACCCGCGATGTAAAAACCCATATGCTGACGTGGCTGCTCCACATCAGCGAAGCTGTCACTTCAGCATATGGGGGAAATTAAATTATGGGCTGCCCTCATTTGTGGCCAATTTCTTCTGCAAATCTGAAAATTTGGAGTTGGCTCCATTCTCTTTTCCCGTCTCCCCTTCTCCGTGCAGCGCACCCATTTCTGGTGACCCATTTCTTCGTAACCCATTTTTCAGCGACCATTGCTGATTTTTCGGTGACCGGACTCTAGCTTGTTGAAAATTTTCCCAAATTGGCCGCCTGTTCTCTCATTTTTCTCGCCCTAGGGTTACTGATTTTTTGGCTAAAAAGGAATGTTACTCCATATTTTTTCTCGCCCAAGGGTTACTAATTTTTTTTTTTTTTTTGCATAGTTGATATTTGGCTTTCCAGATAAATTTTATGTTGAATCTACATCAAATTTTTTTTTAACAAATGGCGTATTTTTGGCTTTGGACGGAAGTGATGTTTTTGAAAAAAAAAATGGTGTATTTATTTTTATTATTTGACGTCTTTGTAGGAATGGAGGCAGAAAGTGCAAGCAATGTGTTTGTTCCATAAGTTTCAATAAGTCGAATTCCGAAGATTGGACAAGAATTTGAATTACATGAAGATGCATATACTTTTTACATTCAATATGCGCGGGAGGCTGGATTTAGTGCACGAATAGCTAATATTAAGAAGAAGAATGAAACAAATGAAATATATTGGAAATTATTTGTGTGCTTTAAAAAAGGAAAAATCAATGAAACATATCAGAACAAACACAAAGATGCTGTTGAATGGGTTTGCGAAAGAAATCATGGACATACACGAGTTGGGTGCAATACTAGATTGTTTGTTGTGTGAAGCAATAGACTGGAAATTTATGGGTTGTGAATAAATTTGTTGAGGAACACAACCATGGTTTAACTACGTCTAGTAGAGTACATTTGTTGAGATCACACTAGAATGTATCATCCACAAAGAAGGCACTAGCGCATCAAATTTCAGTAGCCAACATACCCACATGTCAGCAATTGCGACTTATTGAGATAGATTCAGGTGGTCCAGAATTGGTTGGGTGTGTGGAGAGAGACCTAAGGAACCATAAAAGAAATATTTGTAAAGAGCTTCGGGGTCATGATGCTGAGACACTAATTGAGTATTTCACGTTTGAAAAGGAGAAAAGCTCCAAATTTTTTTCGATTATGAGACTGACTCAAAAAATAAATTGGTTCGTTGTTTTGGGCAGATTCAGAGTCACGAAGAGCGTACTTCTACTTCGGTGATGCTATGGTGTTCGACACAACATACAACACCAATAAGTACTTGATGATTTTTGCACTATTTTTTGGCGTGAACCATCATGGACAAACCACTGTCTTTGCATGTGGTTTATTGAGTGACGAGTCGACTGAGTCATTCGTTTTGTTGTTGTCGAAGTTCTTGGAATGTATGCCTAGACAAGCGCCCAACTTAATTATTACTGATCAGGACGCAACGATTTCTAAAGCTATATCAATGATTATGCCAACGACATTTCATCGGAACTGTTTATGGCACATACTGAACAAGTTTTTAGAGAAGATGAATGTAATGGTATATAACGAGCAGTATCATATGTTGGTCAATATCATTAAAAATTCAGAATCACATACGGAGTTCGAGAAACATTGGTCTGCAATAATGGAGTCAACCAGTTTAGATTGCAATGAATGGTTAACTAGCATGTATGAAATTCGCAGTCGATGGGTTCCTGTGAAACACTTCTTCAGTGCGGGAATGTCAAGCAGTCAAAGGTCAGAGACTACTCATTCTTTTTTTAAGAGGTATGTTAATCGGAAAAATTCACTTATGGATTTCATCACCCATTTTAATATGGCCTTACGTCATCAACGACATGAAGAGCTAGTTACTAACCACATTGATCTGAGCGAACAACCAAGACTAACGTCAAGATTTCTGATGGTATATGTCTACACGAAGAAGATATTTTTGTTATTCCAAACTGAAGTTTACCAAACTAATTAATATATTTGTTCTAAGAAATCAGGCTCTTTGGATGGGAAGATATATGTGGTTCAACGATTTGAACCTGGCAAATCCTTTGATTAGCAATGTCAGCTTACCTATTGTATAGAGACTGATTTCATCATATGCAGTTGTTGTACATTTGAATTTGAGGGTTATCCATGTCACCACATGATTAGCTACTTTGGGAAAAAACAAGTGATGATTCTATTGAAAAAATACATCTTGCGGAGGTGGATGAAGAATGCCAAAGTGGGTGGTTCGAGTACCTCGTTCAGTGTTGGTGGTTCGAATACCTCGTTGATGGCAAGACATGGGTTGTTGGCACATAAGTCTTCGATATTGATTGATGATGCTGCGTTGACTGATGCTCGTACCACCTTCATCATGGAAGAGTTTAATTCGTTGCATAATCGAATCAAAGATATGGACGATGGTGGTAATAGTGGCTTAAGTAGGAACAGGAGCAAAAGCTGCGACCAAGCAAAGGCAATTCGTGATCCTAGTGCAGTTAGAGCTAAAGATTGCGGGAAAAGGCTAAAGTCATCAAAAGAGAAGTCCATTTCCAAGAGCAATAGACAATGTTGGTGTTGTGGGGAACATGTCCACAACAAAAGAACATGTCTTCAATTGAATGATAGGTTTGTTATTCTCTATATTTTTATTTTTAGCATTGAATTTCAATTTATAATCTATCTTACGTATTGACTTTTACTTGTATTAATTATGTTAGGTCGACAATGTATCAGCCCAACATGAATGATTTCGCGACCAGCAAAGATGATGGAATAGACGACGTGACCTTCACTTCTAATGCTAGTAGTAATTATGATGTTGTAAATTGGTTTTTGTAAAGTGCCGATATCTAGCATGTATTAGGTGGAACTTAAATTTGTAAGGATATTATGTTGTAAGGTTAATGGAAGTTACATTTCTAAGGATATTATGTTGTTGAACTACATCTTTATTTTCATAATAATCATAGAAAACTTGAAACATTCAACATAATCATTTTCATCCATTCATACCTAAAATGTCATTACATCCCAACAACAATTCATATTTAATATAGACATTGAAAAATTACAATAGCTAATAAGAAAATACAAGCAAATGTAATAAGATTCCCCCAACTTGTTCTCATATTCCTAGCGTTACTAATGGGACCGTATTTCATCTTCCACCTTGTCTAACCTCTTCGATAACTTTATGACATGAGCATTCAAGTCATTCATACTTCTCACGCGCATTTCAGATACTAATAAATGGCTGCCAACTTGGGGTTCAAACTCATCTGCCCAAGTATACCCTCCACATATAACACCGTCCTACAAAACCAAAATATTAAACAAAGTCAGTCTGTAAACAAAAAAACAAATAACGTATTATCAAAACAATACATGTACCGTTACATTATGGCATCTCCAATACTTACGAAGATGATTCCGTTCACTATGTGATGTGCGTATCTTCATATACACACCACATCTACATCAAATACGGGATTGCACATCATTCACACTGGCGGTGGACATTGATGGATACTTATTTATTTATTGAATTCCACACCAACAAACCCAAAATCATCTACCTTTTGGACTTTATACGAACATCAAATAAGAGGCTCAGATAGGAATGCAATGGGCGAAGAAAGTTACGTCACCGCCATGGCTGCATTTCACCGGTTGCATTTTGGATTAGAGTTTACTAACTCCTAATCTCATGTCATCCAGGTTGCCAAGCCATGATACGGTTTTCATATTCTCCTACCCGAAAATCATTTGCTCATTTTTGCAAGAATTTGTCAATATCATCACAGCCTCAACACAAACATTAAGCTACAATCCACACAAAAAATGTATGAGTACCGTTCTCACTATCCATGAAGTTAGAAATAACAAATTCATGGTTTCATAAGCTACAATCCACTTAAACACGCAACCCACATATTTGTTGTTAAAAACACAAATTCATCATTTTAGCAACACATATTCAGCAAATTAGAAACAACAAATTCATCATTTTCAGCAACACATATTCAGCAACTTTTTCACATAAACAATATGGACGAACATGAAGCCCACATATTCATCAATTACCCATCGGGCGAAGGGTTGTTTTTCATTTACAAATCATTGGGTACGAGGAAGGGTAACAACCCTTCAAAAAATTCCCAGTCTTCCTCTCCCTCATCAAAGCCCACGAAAAATTATAGAGGAACATACCTTTTCGAAAGAAATTTTAGCAATCCTTGGCCAAAAAATTAGCAACCCTAGGGCAAGAAAAGTGAGCAAACAGGCGGCCGATTTGGGAGAATTTTCAGCAAGCTGGAGTCGGGTCACTGAAAAATCAGCAATGGTCGCTGAAAAATAGGTCACGAGGAAATGGGTCACCAGAAATGGGTACGCTGCGTAGAAAAGGGAAGACGGAGAGAGAGAATGGAGCCAACTCCAAATTTTCAGATTTGCAAAAGAAACGGGCCACAAATGAAGGCAGCCCATAATTTAATTTCCCCCATATGCTGAAGCTGCCACGTCAGCATATGGGTTTTTACATCCTGCCCCAAAAGGCAGAAGATTGGTTCTCTTCTATATAGTGTGCCTTGGCAACTATGTAACATTTATAGTTACAATCGGTCCACAAGTCAGACATAAAAGATAAAATAACAATATATTTATTCATAACACGTATGACTTTATTAGTTTATTTATTGTATAAAATAATAGCATCAGAACGAATATTGTTTCTAAAATAGGTTGTGTACCTGAGTTGTAGATATTTTTGTATGAAGTTAGTCAAGTGAATGCTTTCCACTAGGCTAAGTAGCAACTCACTACCAGCTACGAACATCACCATACCTTCACATATATTATCTTTTGAATAGACTCAGTTGGTAATAGCAGTACTAGAAGAACCCTCACGGCCTCACCAGAAGAAGCAAACTCGAGTTGCGACTGATTATTTTTCAAGACATGCGTGTCTGATTGTACATCTTATGTAGTGTCTATTTAGATGAGTCGTGCCAACAAACTTTCTCCAAGCTAACTTCTCTTTGCAGTAATTACAAACTACTTTGTACTCTTGCCGTCTGTTTACAACATAACTTTTTACTAATTTGAAGTGTCCCAACACTTAGACATGTTTTTCGTAGATCGTCGTTTTTTGCTTAATACTGTCACCGTTTATTCTTCTTCTTCAAGATATTCATCCAATTTAATTGGAGAATTCATTCTCCCATCATAGGTCACAAGCTAAGCCGAGTCGAACTCAAAATTCGACACACAAACGGGTGATGAGAGTACGAATTCTCCAATCGAAAGAGGTCCATGCATCATACCTTGAAGAAGCAGATGAGATAAAAGGAATAATAGCCTCCGTGAGCGAGGTAAGAATGGAAATGTGTATTGAACCCTCCAGTATAAGTATTTTGCAGAGGTGAGACGAAGAGAGAGTTGTGTGATTGTATATTCAAACAAGAGTGGACTCTTGACTTGCCGAAGTTCGAAAGGTAACGGTAGAGCTAGTAACTATTTCATTTGCCATGAGAATATGAGAGAGAGATGAGAAAACAGAGACAAATACAAGAGAGAAAAAAAATTATAGAAGAATAACTCGTTAGAGTTTGAGCGGCTTTGATACCATATAGAGAAAAGATTATGTGGATAATGATTTTACTGATGTCAAATGTGTTACGTGTCAATTTATAGTGTAATTAAAGTGATAAAATATAAAGACGGTAAACTATAATTGATTGCAATTTGAGTTCCAGCAGGTCTACTCAAGTTAGTTGCAATTGAATCTATTTGAGATGATCTTTATCCTTTGCTGATGTTGTATAGCAGCAACTCTTGTGACCCGAGCTTAGAGGAGGGGACTATGAGCATTATCTTCAATTTCTGTCATATTCTTAACACCGTTAACATCCACTACAACTGCAATTTCAAATGTCAGTACTCTTAGGGTAGGTTTTACTTATAGCCACTCAACTTTGGTCGAAACTTCGATTACATCACTTACTTTCAATTTATTATGAGAAAATTGTAGAAAATGTCAATTTCCCACAACCCATTTTAAAATATGGCGAATTTTGAAAATATTTGATCAAATGGCCATTTAATTTTTAAGACGACGAAAATATCCTCAAATAATTAACTAAAATCCAATCATATATCCTAAACCTATTTTCAAAGTTTTTCAGAATTACAAATCAACACCGACACCTTTGCAAAATCTACATTCTCCCTCCACACCATCACCACCACCACACGATCGCACTACTACACTCCAAAGATAACAAATCTTGAACAACGCCATACTACTGCCAGTTGCACAACCGTACAGTCGCTCCAATATCCGCCACCCATTTGAAACTCATTTTTTCCCTCTAGAACCCTTCTTCTTCATTGCAAAAATGGGTGAAAGGACATTTTATTACTTGTCGATTTGTCTAGACAAATGGGTGAAAGATTTTCATGATTGTAATTCGTATGACACAGAACCAAAACAAAATGAAGACATTTTAGTAAACAAAATTCGACGAAATTGCCAGCCAACTTTGCGACAGTTCTTCCAAGATGAGGATTTTTTTTTTTTTTTTGGAACTGCTGAAAATTCCCTATGGAAATATTGATTCGACAGTTCTTCTTGGAAAAGTATCGAATCGACAATTCTTCTTAAACAATTGTCGAATCTACAGTTCTCCAAGAGGGGGAATTTTTTTTGGGAGCTGTCGAAAATTTAATAGTTCACTAACGTAAATGTCAAAAATTCTATGTGGAACGTAGATTCGACAGTTCTTCTTAGAAACTAGCGATTTATTTCGTCTCGTAATTATTGAATTTTTGCCTTCTGTTTTAGTTTAATCATGAAAAAGTATTATAAAAATGAGATATATCTTTTGATTATGAGTTAATTCATAATATCTTGTTTGTGATTGCATTATATTGTATGTAATTGCAAGATCTGATGGCTTCTCTTGAAAGCTATTGTACACTTCAAGTATTGTGAAATCTTAACCACAAAAAAATAATCATTTTTGCAGAAGAATTATTTGACACTTTGCATCTAAAAATGCCATATTTTGAATCCAACCCTTACTTTTGACCACTTTTCAAAATTTCTCATTTATTATTATCAAATTATTCGAGTTCAATTTTTTTAAACAGAAAATGTAGTGAATCAAAGAACGGGTTGGGCATCCCAAACCTGAGACAAACTGAATTGCTAGTCTAACTAATTAGGATGGATTCACAAGTTGGTCTGTCTTAATATGTCGACTGTACCGAATTGAATTGTCCAACTCAATGACCTACGAAGACCAACTCGTGGCCCAGTTTATTTTTATTTTTTTTAAAATGCAAATTTAAAATTAAGAGAGCATTTAGACTATTGATATTGTTGAAGACTTCAAAAAATTTATAACAATAGACAAATAGACAATGAATAATCCAAAATGACTATACATACTTAAATAAGTGCCGACCTAGTTGCGTTGTAGTTAAACTATAGAGAATCAAGTAATTGACCCAACTAGGAATTGAAATATATGAATTAGTGGTGCATATATTATTACTAGTAAATTTTACTTGTAATATTTGACAAACAATGCAAAGTAGTAATTATAAACACATCAATTAATATTTGAATTTATGCAATCCTCAATAAATTAATTAACTAAATAATCTTAAAAATGATATAGAAAATGAGTAAATTTCAGATGCCTGTCTTAACTTCACTTTTACAAATCATTTATCCCTAAATAATTAAATATGCAGTTTGTTTTCCTTTCTACCCCCACACAAGAAAGATTTCTCTTTGACCCTTTTTCCCTCTTCGGAAGGTACAAAAAACATAGCCTTTCAACTCCAGAAATGGAAAATGATTAAATACATAGTACATGTAAAGCTGGATAAGTGAATGTTGTTCAAGAAGAAACTTCAAGTTTTCTCAAATTTGTGCATTCAACTCTGCTTTGCCACGAGTTCAATATCAGCACCAACTTCGGCAATCTTGACATCATTAGATGATTTTGCTGCTTTAGCAATGTTCTCAACATCAAAGTCCAATGCTATTCTTCTAACAAGACCTTCAAGCATCTGTGTTTCGAAACAGAATAAGCAAAGATAAAGAACCAAAGAGGTGAAAATGTCAGACGGCTGATGCCAAAATTTTGATTTCACGATACGAAATCAGATGACTTTGAGCATCTTCGGCTAAGCTTAAAAAGTTCACTGATAAGTATATAAATGAAAGTTTTAAAAAAAATAATTTTTTTTATTGGTTAAAGTTGGAAATAAGTAACAAGTATTTTCAAAAGGCAGCTTTTGCTTTTTTTAAGCTTAGCCAAACATGCTTTTAGAATACAAAAACCGATCATGTAAAGCAGACATACCAGTGATCCAATGGCCACCAGAGCCCGGAATGTTGAATCAGTTTCAACACTTTCCTCTTCTGCAATCTGTGGATAAAAAAAGTAAGTATCGCATATGAAATTTTAACAATTTACAATCCTACAAAGTTCGGCTAGACGTCATGATACAATATATACATGCAGGTTTTCTTTGCTTTTTTTCTGTGTATGCGTGTTTCTGGAATGAGAAAAAAGGAAAAGATACCTCTAAGGCTGCCGACAGAACTTGGGATTGACCTTCTTCATCCTTTTTCTCGATCAAAAGAACAGCATAACTGCAGAGCTCAAAGGAACTAACAACTCAAGCCCTTAAATCAAGAGGGAAAAGAAATTATTCACTCAGCTACTTACTTGAGTATCAACGTTGCATAAGATAATTGCACATTTTTATTTGACGACGAGTAAAAACTCGAGAAGGCATCGAGAATCTACAAGATTGGTAAATAAAGAACACCACAATGAGTATGTAAGCGGTGGAAAATGTAACATGAATGCACGATAAGTTATAGGATAATAATTTGAAGCCTATTACACTCTGTTCTGCCTACATTTTCTCTAGCACTTAAAAGTTAAAAGACATCAAAAGATACTAACCTCCATGCGATGGAGTTGTAACCATTCATGGAAGCAAGAGCTCTTGAAAAGATTAGTCACAGCACGGAGGCTGGTCAGAAGATTTGCTGGAAGTGGAGGACTTGCGGTGACCTTCTTGATCAACTCCATAATAGTATCTGGTGAAAACCAATTTTTACAGAATGTAAGAACTACAATGGGGCGGAATACAGATTGGAAAAGATAAGTAAATAAAAATTGTACAAATGCACATGGGAAAAAGGTTGGATGCAAATCTAGATTACGTACCATTTTCATCCTTGACGTGCTGGAAGAGCTCAATTGCCCCATCCGGGTGCAATACAATCATCCTCATAAGATCGACAACTGCATCAATAAATAGACATAAAAAACTATTCTGCAAGAATTTCACAAAGGGCACTTGTGTGATTGACGAAGGACTTGCAAGTAGAATTAATCATCATTATGAGAGGATGGGGTAGGGCGGTAACGGGCTTCTTTTACCTGGTTATGTTCTACTGATAGTTTAAAACTGGTGGTTCTGATGATGAATGTTGATGGTCAGCACATAAATGGTGGAAAATATTCTTTCTTTTATTGGCATAATTTAAAGACTCGTAAAAGCTTTTGCACACTGCTATAACTCCCATTACCAGTATCACAACCACAAAACTCAAGAAGCAACACTGACCATTTCATTCTTTTTAAATTCAGCAATGAAATGGGAAAGTCATATCCTTGCTGTTAAATGGCCTTCGGTCCATGATAAAAGCTGTTACTTTATTTCTCTAACTGACCTTTCTCTTCCAGCTCATGATACCATTTTAAAAGTTACCTCACACATTTGAACATTTAACCCTCAGAAGGAGACTGAAACACATTAAACTTTAACAAGATCCAAGTTGCTTCTACATCAGGTTCTTTACTGAAGGTGCATTGATATCAGTGACCATAATCGGCAGTCTGTGACAAACATGATCCAAAGTATTCTCTGAGAAATTTTTACTATATGTTAATTGACATTCTAAAGCCATAAGAATCATCAAGTTGTTACATGTCTGCATACAATTTCCCCCTAGCATACTTGTATATTAATATAGGAGATACAACTCCACACAAAAGTACAAACTATCAGATCATATAAGCATTGTTACCTGGAAATATCATCGTAAGTGGCCATGTTTTCAGCAACTTTACCATTACTGCAACATCTAGGTCTGAAAATCTACTACTATGATAGTGTGATGTATCCTTTAAAATTTTAACGATGGTGCCCAGTTTCGACATATCACCCTCGGTCAGTGATAAATGTTGTTTCTCCTGCAGGAAAGAGTTGAAAAGATCAAATTCAGGCATACAAAGTTAAAAGAAACCATCAACAAGGGAAGAAGTCAAAGTACAAGAAGAGCAATAACAAATACTGAAGCAAACAGTATACCGGGTCAGAAAGTAGTGCATTGTTGAACTCTGAAACTTTTTTGAGGATCCCATCAAACTGAGCCACGTCAAATACGAGCATTCCTTTCTGGGGAGACAATTAATATTTATCCTTACATTATATTTCTAAGTAAAGGAGGCGAGGCAATATGGTCTCTATTAGAACTTGCTATAAACTTAGGGACCTTTGTAATGCAGTAAATCGGAGATCATTATGTGGCTAGTTTTTTTTTCACCATAGAACTACATAAAACCCACCATAGATATGTAAACATTTAGCACAACAGAAGTTCGTTGAACAAAATATCCTTGGTATTCTCAAAAGAGTTAAATTGGACACATGCTCAAATATTCATATCAAATAAACCTAATTATATTCGTAATAAATAATGTTGTGGAGATGAGGTGTATTCAATGTCATAATCTGAAAAGGGAAAGATAATAGAGATTTAACACAAGTCAGAAATCCTCACTTTAGGAATGTGCTTGTAAGTAGGCTTTGATACCCCTGCAGTCATTCAAGCAACAAATCACAATCTCTATAAAAAAAACGACATGAAGTAATGGAGAGATGGAAAACAACATCAACAGTGAGAAATTACCCGACGATTTGGAAGGTGCTCCAGGTACATAAGCACTAGCTGAAACATTAAAATTAAAAGGAGAAACTATTAAGCTGAATGGAGCATCAAAACCAACTCCAATTTGTTGTCTGCAAGTAAACATTAAACTCACAGCCAGTGTAAGGGTCTCGAAATGATGGATCTGGGGTGAAATTTCTCTGTCCGGTATTTTGCAGAATAAACTCCACAATTTGTTCACGATAAGAAAGAGGAAGGTTTTCCTTGAGTAGCCACTTATCAGCCACGTCATATGGGTTATCTATAAATAGGTCATCACTAACAAAATCAACAAAAATCAAAGACTGCAGCAATGCAATAGCTCTATCTTCACTGTATATACTAATTAGATGTCCTATACAAAAACAAAATAATCAAAAACAAAGAGATAATACTAGATCAAAAGTATTGGTGCAGGAGATAGTAACAAGAATACCGTAACACATACTACACAGAACACTCGCAGAATCAACATATACTTGCATAAATTGTATAACCCAAATGGTCTTATCTTGAAATAAAGATACTTGTAAGAATATACACTGAAACTATAACCTCAGATCTTGTGCGTTCAATTTATGTTTTTATGATGGGCACAAGCTTAAGTAGTAACAACTGCAAATTGGCTGTGATTCTCTTTCTCCCTATCTAATTAACTGTGGCCATTTATGTACTGCTTAAGCCTTAAATTAAATGAAGATTTAACAGTTGGGTGTGCACTTAAGCTAACCACTGGACCATGTTTATTAATATACTAGGAGATAAAATAACCAGATAATATTCATTTACTAAGTATATATCTGGGAGCCTAATAATATGGTTAAGCACAAAATAAGAGAGATAGAAAATGGATGAAAACGTGAGTTGAGCGTGTTTGGGGAAAGAGTGGACAAAAGAAAACAGATCCAAGCATTTCCCTGTCCATTCTCGCGAACATTTTCTATCCCAAAATAAACACAACATTTCTCCCCTACCTTAAATTTTTTAATTTCAATCCCTCACAAAAATCACGCCAAGTTGCAAAATGATAATTACTGCCAAGAGTTGGAGCATGTTAGGCTGAGCTCATAAGCTGAGCCAAACATGCACTTAGTTGCAGCTTCCCAATTAATCTACTTTCACTAGAAGTTTGGATAGACAAAATATGGGAAACAGACATCAAAATTACGTGATACTACCTAAAACAGTTCTAATAAATACGGTAACAACTAACAACATAACAATCAGTAACAGCAATCAGCATGACAGCAGTAGCACATATATGACAAAACATAAGATCCAGATACAGCAGCATACCAGAACGATTGTACGGTAATTTACGTATGGGCTGACCATCTCCGATATCAACATCGAATACTGACAAACATAGGGAGTGTCATTGAAAAGGAAAAGATAAAGGAACATGCACATGCTGGAAAATGTAAATTAAACTAGATTGGGCTAACCATAATCATACTGAATTCCATCGAGCACAGGATGCTTCATATTATCATCAGGTCCATCGACAACTTCTCCAATCTAAATGGAGAAGAAGATTAAGCACAAAAATTGATTTGAAAAGAAAAACCTGAGAATGAATGGAATCAAAGAAGCTAGTATGTCACTGCATAAAAATTCAAAGAAGGTTTACTGATGCTTAAATCCCAATCCAGAGAAGGAGCCAGGAATTAGTTGTAGGGGGGCCAAAACAGGGGAAAAAATATTCTTATTTAACATGAAATCATAATCGATGCAAAAATCAAATTCCCCATCCTTAAGTTTCCTTTGCATAACTTTTCTAGATTTTGTTTCTCTTTGTGTCATCAAATACCTAGCTATATACCATTAATGAAAGAAGTTTAAGTAATCAAACATTCCCCACCAAAACCTATTACAAATTAAAATTGGTTCTCATAAAATTTGATAACTGAGTTGAAGAACAAATAAATTTTTATGAGCAACAATTTGACAGAAGCTGCCAAATGCAGGTTTGTGCAAGCAGTCATATTATGAGTTTCCTTTGATACAAGTGTTGAAGACAATATTTGAATGAATACATTTAGCCCTCTCTAATAGCTTAAGCTTTTAGATGAGACGGTTAGCAACAAGTATTGCAAAATTGTGAGCTAGAGAGTCAATTTTCACACGAGTGATATTTTGGCCATGGAAGCATGTAAGCATAAGGAAAACTCAAAGAAGCATATTACACCGACCACAAAATGCAAATTCAAGAAAGCAGTCATATTCTTCTTGAGAAGAGTTCATGTGAAACAATTTGCACGAGCTGCACGACTACAGAAATGCGACAAATTTAGACATGAAATTTCCATAGATGTTAACAATTAAAACATTATCACCTTATCCCACTTCTGTTCACTCATGTTCCACGAGTAAGCCACACCATTGTCTCCTTCTCGAACTACCTTTGTCTGCCCATCACTAGTTCCTGATCATAGATTATTGCAGCAATAAATGTGTAAATTAATAAAACTCCTCCAACTGCAATTGAATAGTTGAATATATTTCATTTTTGAAATTAGCCAACAAGAATACAGCCAATGCTTTCTACTTATTATAGACCTTTGTTTCTCGTAGGCAAAACTTCTCAAGGTTCCTTGTAATATATGGATATTGAAAACGTATCCTTGGTCTCATATTAAACAAATTTGTTTTTCATATCCACCAATCAACTCAGATCACATCACATTGATTGGAGACTAAACTAAGACAATGAGAACAAGAAGAATATTCTGCATATGCACAACTAGGATTGTACCAGCCGTTTGTAGTGCCTCTAGACCAGGTAAATCTTCCAACTTCAGCCCTCCAACTCTCTTCCTAATGCAATTAAAACAGATGGCTATTAGGTCAAGGAGTAGCAAAAAATAGTGAAGTGGTAAATAACTCATTTTTTCATGATCAAACTAAAATAGCAATTTTCTGATGCCTATTATCCTTCTACTCAGGTTATAAATAAGAAGATTAGGTAACATACCACCTCCCAAAAAGAGAAATTTTTGTTTAAAAAAAAAAGAAGAAGAAGAAATCAACAACAACAAAGCCTTATTCCAATAAATTTGAAAAACGACAAGGATGGATGCAATACCGACTGCACTTGTACTGAGAAAGTTGACTAGCATATGAATCAAGTTCAACTGCATCAGCAGCCTTATCACGATGAGCAGTCCAAATACGTACAATGCCATCAGAGCAAGCTGTCACAATGTCGCCATTTTCCAAAAATTTGGCATCCCAAACACAACCAGGGTGCTCTATGCTTTGAACACAAACTCCATCTGCAACATAATTCAAACCGGAATATCAGATCTATCCAATAAAATAAAAAGAACATTAAACCCTTCTGGCTAAATCTGATGCTTATAGCAGCTCCAGACCAAGGTGGTATCTAGATTTATAATAGCAACAAGCAACATTTTCCATTATTCTTGAATCAACAATCAAAAGAAAAAAAGAGAAGATTTGCTGAACAAAACATTCTCATTGTTCTTATCAGAAAGAAGTTTCATTCACTTTATATCTTAAAAAATGCATGAGCTTTTTCAGTTAAGTTTGATAGACCTGAGCAACCAATAATAGATTATATTTGTGCAAACAATTTTATTTCTAAAATCAAACTTGACCTCAGAAAATTTTATCTAATTTAACTAGACAAAAGATTACAAACATAAACAAGTAGCATAATCTAATCTCAAATATATATAATTCTACCCAAAAGGTGCATAATTTAACCAGCCAAAAGCGGAAGCTATTTTCAGAAGTTTACTTAGTTCGAAAAGAAAACAACCTTTCCATATCTTTGCAAAACAATCCTCGCTACCACTAACTATAAGCCCAGAGGCGTGAGCGTCAACAGAATAGACAATAGAAGTGTGACCAACCATCTCCATTAGAAGTTCTCCACTAAGTGTCCATAGCTTAATAGAACTGCCATTAGAAAACAAACAAGGATTAGATAATGCTGAAGAATATCATATACAAGTATAATATATGTAACTTGCTATTCAAAATAACAGATATGTTTAAGTGGAAGAAATGGAAATCCACAATGAGGGAAAAATATTGCATACAGTAATAGCCTCATAATTGAAACTAAATTTTGGAACCTTAAATGATTTCATGACCAAAAATATTTCACCCTACAAAAGAACAAAACTATTTGATTCCATGACCCTAATATTATGAGGTTGACTAGTTGCTTATTTGTATTTTGGAATTTAATTGTCAATATAATATATCTTCTGGGCAAAGTAAACAAAAACTGGAAACCCATAAAAAGAGACCGGGGGGGGGGGGAATGCATACACAAATGCTTAATTGAGCAGAGCATTAAAATTGAAACCAAGTGTTCACCTAGTGGTTCAGGTTTTAACCCGTCTACTTCATAGTAGGTCCAAGTCTTGTGGGGAGTTAGCTGAAGGGGGTATTATCCCCCATTATGGACCCCACATAGGAAGATCACAAAAAGAAAAGAGCATAAGAATTTCACAAAATCATTACTACTTTAAAATGTGTGATCTGACAAGTACTAGTACCCATCAAACTGCAAAAATTTCAGTACGATTTAAAGATTTTAGTTTTATTGCACTAGATGATAGCACCCACTAATCACTAATCTCAACTCCACAGAGACAGGGGGCTCTTGTTTTAGATCCATGTGCATTATCATAATTGTGGTTCGACGTGTCTACATACAAATGTAATAATCTTACCCATCATGTGATGCAGAAAGGATTCCTAAACCAGGCATCACAGCCAATCCTCGAACAGTATCTACAAAATGCCAGAAATTACATGAACAAACAAAGATGATATTACATATGTTTGCATAAGAAGAAAGAATACACTTCCTCCAGTCTATAAATGGTCATACTAGCTAAAAATCTTTATCTGAGGAGGCTTGATAGTCTGGCTCCTTAGAATGATGTTCGGACCAGCCGGTTCATTATAGGGATGGCAATGGGGCGGGACGGTCCACCCCGTCCACTGCCCTTGCCCGGGATTTTCGATTTAAATTTACACTCGTAAAAAAATAATAATCGGGGATGGGTTCAGGGAGGGGACCATGTTCCCCGTCCCCGCCCCGCCCCGCCCCGCCCCGCCCCGCCCCGCTCCGCTCCCAGTTCATTCTCAGAATCCAAAAACTCAAGAAGAAAATTAAACAAACATGAGATAATCCTAAATTTCAACTAGTTAGTTTTGGAAATAGACAACTCTTATCGAGTGTGAACCATCCCAATAATTCATCTTTTTTTTTTTTTGACATTTAAAATTGGACGTTTTGAGTACAGTATGTCCAAACAGATACAAGTTCACATGGATTGCTAAGCCCTCCACCTTGATTGGACTCCTTGGAAGTATTAGAATTAAAGTCTTATCACTTATGTAGGCAAAACATACACATCCAATATGTCAATCACCATAAGATTCAATACCACCAAGGACGGAGCGTTAGAAGGTATGGATGATATCCAAAAGCTCAAAATTGGTTGCATGACAATGATACACTTACACAAAATTCAAGATTGTGCTCCTGTCATGAGCTAGAGGTCTTTTGGTCAAAAGGAAAATGTCCCTGGTGATTTAAAAGAGCGTAACACGATTTCTTTCAGTGTATTAATCAGATACGTGCAGCCACCAATTCATCTTGATCTACCTTTTAGTTGTGGTGAGCAAGGACACTTTTATTACTCGTATTCACATTGTCTGGCAGAGCTGCCGTTGAAGATGAAGGATTCAACCAATCTATTTACGACTAAGAGGAGGAAGTCATCTTGTTCCCAGTTCAGGGAGTAAAACTCGTTGCAGTGTTATGACAGTTCAGAGTAAATGTGGCGGAAAGATGTCCAAGGTAATTATTGATAGCAGAAGTAGTGAAAATATGGTTGCAAGAGCGGTTGTTGAAAATATGAAATTGCCAGCGGAAGATATCCTTGTCCCAAAAATTGGCATAGTTCCAAAAGGGCAACTACGAGGTCTGGTTAGGATGGTAATAATTTATAATGACAAGGCTTGATTTTTCCCTATCTCTAAATTCCAGATGTTGTGTGCCTATGCCCAACCAGTGAACCAACCCCATAACAAATCCCATCACCCTGCCAGAAAACATCCCGTTTCCTATAATTACAATTCCAGGAACTGTTCACAGCCTTCGACGGATCCCAATTTTGCATTAAAACTCATTATTAAAATTCATAATCAATCCCAAGTACCAACTGGTGGTGGAAGCTTTGGGTCATCAATTTGAAATAAAAATTCATCACATATATGCATTTATTGAATCTGTTTAACATCAGTGTAACGAGAATAGGGGAATACATAATCTACAAAGAATACTTTCTCAGGCATACCTCCTATTTTTGATCTTAAGGAGGTGCAATATATTGAGGCTGTTTCACTAATGCTTCATTCCTTTTTTCTTAAGACATTTCTCTTCAGAAATACAGAGACAACATTGACATGCTGCAGATCTAGGAGAGGAAGATTTTGACATTTTCCCTCTAAATTTATGATATTATGCAGCAATGTAGAAGAAGGTGCACAAAATAAATCCACCAATGAATATCGATATGCAACCATAAGAAAAGTGTAAGATGCTAGTATGATATCAGCATTATATTTTAACTTTAAGGACATATATGACAGAGGGTGGTGAAAAGGCAATATCCATAAAGGAAAAGGCAGAAGGAAAACCTGTATGTCCAAGGAACGTTTGGATGCATGACTTTCCTTTCCAAAGCTTTAATGTCATGTCACTTGAACCTGGTTAACCATCAGAATAAATTGTCCATTGAATTGTCATATTAAAAGCTACTACAAGGTCTGCACTTTCAAGCCAAATCTAGATACATTCATGATGGCAATAGGACATTCAATTGAATTTATGATTCAGAACATGCATACAAAAGGAACATTAAAAACTCGAGCCTGGTAAAAAATAGCGAAGAAGAGAAGTTAACTGAAGAGAACCAACGAAAATAATGCTTAAATTACAGTACGCACCTGTAACAAGCTCCCCAGAAGGCAACTTAATAATTGCTTGAATTGCTGCTTTATGAGCTTCCAAGACCTCGACCTGTTGGCCTTTCCTCCAGCGTCTTAATGTACTAAGATAAGCAACACGTAAAAGGAGAATCACAAAATGTACCGGAGCAGCAAACTTTCAAAACAAATTAACGAACAAATTCTTAGAGAAAGTAATGGACAAACAGTAGCATATAACATTATTGGAAATAAGATGCAAGCTGTATGCACTTGTGACTCAATACAACTCCAGTAGATACTAAATTTTCACCTTTCACAATTACAAGTGCAAAGATATAACTAATGCCATTTGAGTTTTCCTTTACCAGATAATTCCAATAAAATTCAGCCTTCATATTCGTTTGATATGCCAAAAGCCAGACTTTGACATTAATCATGTCCTATATTTTTTCAATCCCATTGTTCAACTATCATGGACAGTAAAGAGGGCAACCAGGATTTATTGCTAATCACAGTGCAGGGATAATATAAAACATACTAGAAGCAAATATCATGATTCAAAGAATAAAAAATCTATACCAATCAACAGATGTCGACACGATATCTGACCCATCCAATGCAATGCCAGTTACTTGCAATTTATGACCTTTTAGCGTCTGAACCTTTTCTCCAGTAGCCAAGTTCCACACAAGAACAAGAGTGTCCATCCCTCCAGATATGATCCCACCCTCAGGAAACTCCTCATTGGGTGGGACCCAAGCCAAGGGCCCCACGAAACTAGTGTGCCCCAGCAATATTCTCGACAAGGTATAATCTCGCTTGTTTGATTCATCTAAAGTCCAGAATCTAATGGTCCTGTCTCTTGATGAAGTAGCTATACCAGCATTGTCACATATGCATACTCCACGAGCCTAATGATCATAAAATTCAGCACATCATATCAAGAACCTCATCAAATCTAGTGGTATTATGTTATCAGCTAAAGATTACAGTTCCGTAAATTTCATCAAACTTCCTATTTGGTCCAGTTGTCTTGACCAATAAATTAAATAATTGAGTCAGATATAGATAATAATTTGAATTTCCAAAAGGTCAACTGCATTCGCATTGTATGCCGAATAATACAGATAAAAAAAATAAGAATAAGATATTTATATGTAAGTAAAATTGGGCGAAAGATCGTACGTCGTCTTCGTGGCCTCGGAGTTGAGAACTCAATTGATACTCTGCAAAGTCAATTTCCATAGTAGACTACGTTTCTTGATTTATGAGGACAAAAATTAGGGTTTTTGGAGAGAATTTTTTTTCCGATAATTATGGGTAAAATGTAGAGAGAGATTAGTATAAATTTGAAAATATATAATGAGCAAATACTTTGCTTAAAAACTAGTAATAATAAAGGTGAAACTGATAGTGTGGAAATACCGAAATAGATACAGATGGGTTTTGTATGTATAAAAGTGGTATATGGAAGGGATAATAGCACGACGTTTCAAAATAGTCTTTAATCTTAAAAAAAATAGCAATAGACATTCTAATATTTGAAAAATTTGGCATAGTAGCTCTTTTAAGACGAAATTGTCATTTTTTTTAAATAAACAAAAAATATAAAACAAGAAAATACAAAATATAAAAAAATAATTGAAAAATAACCAAATTTACCCTCAAAAATAAAAAGTAACAAAGTGACCATTTTTTTTTTATTAAACTTCAAAAAAATGATATAAAAATCTTCAAAACCGTTGTCGTAGCCACTCTCTCCGCCATTAGCATCACCGTCGCCGACAAGAAGAGACATGAATAAGTTGTATTTGGCTATTTGTAGAAAGAGACTACTATCGTATAGCGTCAAAATCCCATAATTATCTATTGAGCTGGACAGAGGGCCACAACATCCGAGTCGAGACACCAACACACGCGACAGAACTGCAGCCGTCACATGTCTCACATAATCCAAAATCTGGATAACCCATCAAAATTTTGCTCTGTCTCACATCTGTATGTAGTCACACACCCCATCATTCTTCTAAGAACTTGAATATTCTCCATCATTCTTCAATCTCTTTAGAATTTTACCCAAAAAAACCCAGTATTAATTTATACATAAAATTAAGAAATGGCTACACCATTTGCATCTCCAAGTATACAGAAGACTTTTAATTTTAATCATCATCACCATTTTTCTTGTTGCTCTTATCCTTCCTCTTCATCTTCTGGTTTATTGTCTTAGACTGGTTGTTCTTCTATTTCTCAGCCTTCTACATTATCTTCTCAAAATTCCAGTTTTCTGAGTTCAGACTTCAGGTGCCATGAGATTGTTTTTGTTAGAAATAGCACAGGAAATCAATGGGGGTTTGAATGTCATGGGATGGTCCTCTCTCTTCGGTGAAATTGATCCTTCAAGGTAAAAATTTAGAGATATATTTTGTTTTCACAAAGAGAAAGAAGTGATTTCAAGAGAGGAAAAATTGGTAGAGAAGAACACATCCTTATGTGCACTTATAGTAGTAGTGGTGGTGGTAGCAATTGCAGCGGCGACGGTGCTAATGGCGGAGAGGGTGGCAGCAGCGGCGGTACTGAAGATTTATCTCTAATTTTTTTGAAGTTTGATAAAATATAGGGTCACTTTGTTAATTTTTATTTTTTGGGGTAAATTTGACTATTTTCCTTTTTTTTTTGTTTTTTGTTTTTTGTTTATTTAAAGGGAATGACAATTTTGTTCTAAAGGATTTATCATGCTAAGTTTTTTAAACGTTAGGGATGTCTGGTGTTATTGTTTTAGGTTAGGGGTATATCTCCAATGATTTTAAAAGATTGGAGACCTTTTATGCAATTATTCCGGAACGACGGAGTGGAATGGGCTTCCAAAGTCACTTTAAATCATAAGGTGATCACAAGCCCAATTCCACAAAAAATACGTTGAACAATTGACACAGATAGCACCAAAATGAAGTACTAATATTTCTGGTACTCGCTTTTCTTGTACTCTTTTGTTTGTACACACTAGCGTATAAAAAAAATCTTAATTCTCAAATGGTTATCGCTTGAAGATAAAAAGGGGTAGTAAAGAAGAGAAAGGGGGAAAAAAATTGTCAAAGCTTACGTCAAGATATTTCTCGCTAAAAAAAATCATATTGCCCCACAACCGTGCAAGCCACGTTAGGGAAGGCTGAAGGCAGTAGGGCAAGATGAAAATTTTCTTTTTATCACGATGGCAATGTAAGCATTATGCAATTTTTATCTGAAAACCCTTAAAAACCGTAAAAATGAAATTCATTGTACAAAAATAATTAAAAATTAAAGAGCATCTGTATAATTTTGGAGATGAAAATAAGTGTCTGATAATAGGATTATATCTATTTTGGAAGAAGCGTTGTATCTTGAAAGTCACACGTCTATCTATCATGTTGTCACCTTTTTGCAGGACAAAATATGTCTTAATGAGATTTGTTTCAACATACTTCGCTCTATCACTACTTCTACTCCATTTCGTATTGAGCTAGTCGAATTTCCGACAACACAATAAACTCAATTCCTCTCTCACTTAAGCATATGTTTGGTATCACTTAAATTATAATTTCAGCTGGTCAAACATAATTTTCATCCACACATTTCATGGGACCCACAACTTACAACCACTTTTTATCCACACATTCACCAACAACTTATAATATAAGCACTTAAATTATAATTTCAGCACCTCCAACAGGAGAGGATGCAAACGAGTGATATAAGAAGTCTCCCAAGTTTACGAATTGCACGAACATGTTTGGGGCAGAATCGATGAAGAAGAAGAACACCCTTCCATCGATCATGTTGACTTTGAAAGATTTTGGCCTGATGTCGAGAATCCAAGCAGACGGCAAAACAGAATTGGGGGGTCGGAGGCAAGATCGAAAGGCAAGGCAACATCCAAAGGTGGGGAATGCGTGAGTCGGCACTCGGCAGGGATGATGGTCCCTTTCATCTCAGTCGACTGGCATATTCCATGAGATCAACCGAGCCTCTTCGTTTCCTTTTGGCTCAAATGGTTGTGCTGGAAGGGATGATTTGTTGAGAGGGGTGTTGTCGATCGACTTACTAGTTTTGTTTCTTTATTTTATTATAAATTGTTGAAAAATCACTAACAAAAATGTCAAATACAACATTAAAAAATCTTAATGCAAAATGCTTCTAAATTATGGCAAGAAAAATAAAGAAAACGTATTAAATACATTAGAAATTAATTGAATAGCAATATTATGATCAGTGAACAAATAAAAATAAATAAAATTAACAATCCAATTCTTCAAATCATATACAACATGGATATACTGCACTAGCTAGTTGATCGAGGTTTAGGCCAAGATGTTGGTTTTTGTCACACTTTCTATAGAGATATTATAGAAAAACCTCGAATAAATCTTCGTATCCTCAATGGTTGGGATGTTTGATAATCCGTTGCAAGATAACAGTCCTAGCTCGTCGAATGTCACGGCTGCAGACATCAACTTGCACCCCTAAATCCTCGATATTCTTCATGAATCCATCGAGTTTCTTCTTGATCTCTTCTACACCTAGTTTCACGGCCTCTTCGTTGATAACCAAATCAGCATTTTTCAAGAGTGATTCGATCTCAGTCTCCAATCTATCAATAAGCACCCGAATACTGTCCAAGTCTTTAATAGTGACATACGTGCCCATATTCATACAATTAAGGATCTCCTTTTGTCCTTTGATAGCATTTTCGTAGTTCTTTAGAAGGGAATTAATCCACTTTCCCATTGATCCCAATGGGATGGAAGTTGCTGCAGCAAGAGCAGCTGCCACGGGTGGTGCAGCCATGGCCGCAGCCACCACCGAGCAAATTAGTACAGCTGCAAATGTGGCAGCAAAGATAATACTAGAGACCTTTCTCCAAGCGTGTATGTATTTTAGCTTCTTGTCGAGCTTGTTCTTTCGAAGTTGCAACTTCTCAAGCATCAATATTTGTTGCCTATAGACAGATTGAAAATTTTGGAAGAACTCTTCGGTGAAAGGGTCGCCAGCCGCTTTGAAATTCTTCAACTCTTCCAATGTTCTAGTATATCTGTAGAAGACAAAGTTTAAATAAATAAATGTTTTTTATCTCTAACAATTTAAACTTTTAGATTATGTATTTCATCATGGTAAAACTAGACACGAGATATTGGATTCAAGTCTCCACGCCACCCATTTTCAAATACCATGTAGTCGTTAAGGCCTTTGAAAAAATTAACCAAATGTGCATGCTACGGGCATGTTGATCACATGGGCAGATTAAGGGCAGTCCGGTCCGGCTCGGACCCACAAAGTAGTAGCCCGGTCTTGGAATGTAAATTTTTTTTCAATAACAGCCCGGTTTAAAAAATATTCTAATTCTGCCCCTGGTTGAAGACAATCTTTAAACAAGAGCATACTTAACACTTTTTTTTATTTTTTTTCTTAAATTCAAAATTCCTTAAAAAACTACTTTTAAACTCCAAAAAAAAAAAAAAAAAAAAAAGTACTAATAAATAAATAAATGTCTCCTCGGTGAGAAACTTTGAATAATAGAACTATACACGCGAGAAAAGCCTATTGGCTAGGATGAGGCCCCAATATCTTGAGTCTCACCATAGACATATAGTTTAAGCTAGACGAGATAGGTTGACAATACCTATTTTCTCCCATTGGATCATCCTCTTCTTCAAACTGCTGAAGCGCGACATGAATAAGCAATTGACTATCACGAGCTCGCTTAAGGCACTTCTCCAATGTAGAACAGAAGTCTAAAGTCTTCAAGCTATTCTCAAAGTAGTCCTCGACTAGCTCGAACAATTCTTGATTCTTCCATATGTCTTTCTTGCACTCCAAGATTACCTTAACAACCTCCTGATTCATCTCCAACAGACACCCCGTCACGTCCTTTAAAGAATCAACTGACAGAGCTCGAACTTCAACCCCGACAGCTAGAGAACTGATAACATTATTGGTTCGTGCTTGAAGAGTCGTATCGAATGATTGCAAATCTGAATCAAGCCTGCAGGCGGCTTCATAGGAATTGAGCTCAGTTGTGTATTGCAGATTGTTGACTTCACCTGCAGGCTTATTCTTGCTGACGTGGCTTCCCATATTTTCCTTCGAAGAAAGCAAACGTGTTGTATAGTGAGACCGTCCTTCTCGAGAGATGTCTCAGAACCTGCTCAATCTGCAAAAATTAATCGAAAAAATAAATAAAATTCTCCTTTAACAGAATGTGTAGTATTAAAATTCGAAAAGATAATTTTCCAATTAAGAAATCTGGGAAGATCAAAATCTTACTAATTGTAACAGAATAATTGCGTGCACACTTGTACAACATGAAATTATTTAAAAAAGGATAGAATATTTGCAAAAATAACACATTATAGAATTATAGAATACATAAAAAAGCATAACCAATAGTCGTAATTCTAGCCAGAAATGGAAAGATTCAATTTTTATTGGAAATTTCACATTTAACGATGAAAACATATGTCTTGAACAACTTTCCGACAATTGTTTTCCGACGAAACAACCTGAAAATAACTTTTAACGACAAAAAATGCATCGTTTAAAACAATTTTTTTTTTTTTTTTTGTGAATCTAAAGTTTCAAGCCCTTGTTAACAAGATAGAGAATTTGAGTTGGATAATTAGATGGGTATTTAAAGAGAGAGAAAGAGAGGAGTGCACACTTACAGATTTCTTGGTGATGACTAGAGTATGAAGCCCTTGAAAATGATAAGGAACACAGATGAATTTCCAGCAACGGGAAAAAAAATTAAAAAATAGATGGGTATTTAATGTAACTTTATATGTATATGTGTGTATATATATATATATGTGTGAGAGAGAGAGAGATGATGAGGAGGAATGAAGAAGCTTAAAGAGAAATAAAACAGTTAAGGGACGAAGAAAATGTGGGTGGCGCCGAGTTTAATTAGACGAATGAGAAATAGCTTGCACGCATTGATTTACATAATATTAGATTGCATATGGAAAACGCGGGAAAGCAATGTCCTTCCATGCATGTATATCTCTTTATTTTAGAGAGATATCACAAACAAAATTCAAAAGCTTCTCATTTACTACTCTTTACCAAGAAAGGGTACATTTGATATGCAATATTTATATTAGAGATGATTTGTTAGTAGAAACTAATGTATAGTCAACATGTTTGGTTAAAAGGAAAGTTATTTTTAAATAATTTTTTTTTTTTTTTAATATATTCAAATAAGTTACCATCTTCTTATTTTAAGTAAAAAAAAGTTAGCTATTTTTCTTTTGAAGTCAAGTTGGCAGTATTTATTTATAGTTTGTTTGACTAAGCTTAAATTACAACTTAAATTGATCAATCTGGTCAAACATACTTTTTATCTACACATCTTGTAAGATTTACGACTTACTATTTACTTATTATCCATACATTCTATAAGACACACGACTTATAAGTACTTAAATAATTTCAACAATTTCAAACATGCACTTAGAGCTTATTTGGTGGAGTTTAAAAGTATTTTTTTAAGAGATTTTGAAAAAAAATTGATGAAATGTGTAGTTGAAAAGTTGATAAAAATTGTGGGTCACTTGAAATATGTGATTAAAAATAAATTTAAAAAAAATATATGTCGAATGTGCTAAACCAAATCGTCACAAACAAATGGTGAAATAAAAAACGGAATACACTTGGTCCAAATTAAAAAGCCTCTAAAATCGAATGATGCTAACATATGAGCCAATTTATTCTCGTTGTTGGGAATAAATTGGCACGTACCACAACTAACATCTCGAGGCAATGCTACAATATCAAACAATGAATCCAAACAATCTGAGAACTTCTCGTACTGTCACCATAGAGGGGCATAATAAGAAAAAGATTTGAGAATTATTTTTTATATGTATTAATATTGAATATTGAGTGTACAAATATATACACGATTGAATACAATCAGATCCCTATAAAATAGCAACAAATAATGCAAGAAAGGAAACTAAATAACAAAGTCAATATACAATATTTACAATATTTACTCTCTTGATTTTGTGCAACGGTCTTTAACACTCCCTCTCAAGTTAGAGTGTATGTTAATTACACCCAACTTGCCAAGTAGCAATTCAAATTGTGACAATCAATGCTTTGGTAAATAAATCAGCAATTTGATTATTGGTTCGTATATGTGTCGTTTTAATCAATCCTTCTTGAATCTTCTCACGAACTAGGTGGCAGTCAATTTCGATGTGCTTTGTTCGTTCATGAAATACTGGATTTGAAGCAATGTGTAGGGCAGCCTGGTTGTCACAAAATAACATAACAGGTTGATCTTTAATCTTTAAATCATTCAAAATATTTTTCAACCAGGTGATTTCACAACATGTACTAGCCATAGAGCGATATTCTACTTCAGCACTAGATCGAGCCACCGTTGTTTGCTTTTTCGTCTTCCATGAAAAGGGTTTTTCTCCAAGAAATATACAATACCATGTTACTGACCTTCTTGTATCCTTGCAACGAGTCCAATCTGCATCACAATATGCCTTCAATTGTAGTGTGCTAATGGAGAATAAAAGAATACCTTGTCCAGGTGTTTGCTTTAAATATCTAAGGACTCTATGCGCTGCTTCAAGATGAGGCATACGTGGCTTGTCTATAAATTGACTCAAAACATGGACCACATAAACCAAATCTGGTTTAGTGATGGTAAGGTAAATCAATCTTCTCACAAGGCGCCTATATGATGAATGATCATTCAAAAGATCTCCATTGGATTGTGTAAGGGCCAAGTTTTGATCCATTGGCAATTTTAATGGTTTAGCTCCAAGGAATCATGTATCTTCCAGTATCTCTAATGCATATTTTCTTTGTGAAAGAGAAATACCTTTGGAAGACCTTGCCACTTCTATACCCAAGAAGTATTTGAAGTGACCAAGATCTTTAAGTTTGAATTTGCTAGATAAAAAACTGCTTTGTTTTCTCAATATCTTGTATATTGTTACCAGTCAAAATTACATCATCAACATATACAAGAATTGTCGTGAAAATGCCTTCGTGGGATCAGACGAATAATGAATAGTCTACCTTTGATTGGTTAAAACCAGCAGCTTTAAGAGCGGATGAGAGCTTCAAAAACCATTGCCTAGAAGCTTGTTTCAACCCATATAATAATTTATTGAGTTTGCATACTCGAGTCTCCTCCTTTCGTCTGAATCCAGGTGGCAGTGACATGTACACATCTTCATCAAGGTCATCATGCAAGAACGTATTGTTTACATCAAGTTGGTGAAGATGCCATCCTTGAATGGAAGAAATGCTTAGCAAAACTCGAACAGTAACTAGTTTGGCAACTGGGGCAAAAGTGTCGCGATAATCGAGTCCTTCAATCTAGCTATAACCTTTGGCAACCAAACGAGCTTTGTAACGTTCAATGGTTCCATCTGATTTTAGCTTGATATTGTAGACTCATTTACAACCTATAGGTTTCTTTCCATGTGGAAGAGGGAAAATTGTCCATGTATTGTTTGCTTGAAGAGCTTGAATTTCAGTAAGCATGGCTTGGTGCCATTGAGGGTCTTGCATAGCCTGTAAGAAACTAGTTGGTTCTTTGGTAATGGTTAACACAGTTGTAAAATGTCTTATGTGAGGAAGATAATCGATTATATGAAAGGACATGAGAGAGAGAGAGAGTATAGGGTGTATCTGATTTTGTGACCACACTAGAGGCGGATGATGGATCAAGTCTGGATGGGAGAGTCGTTTCCACATGAAAATCTCGAAGAAAAGTAGGTGGTTTGGTATTTCTAGTGGGGTAACGACGCATAGGAACATCAACTGGTTCATTGGTTTCTGATGTTGGGCTAGTAGAAGGCATGCGAGTAGTGGTGAATTCATTTTTTTCTAGTAGAGTGGATGTTGTGGTTTCTGAGGGACGACGAATAGGATCATCATAAAAAATTGAGTCTATGGGAGTAGGAGTGGGAAGACTCCCATTGGCAGCAGAAATATATTTAAAAGGGAATTCACTCTCGAAAAAAATAACATCTCTAGACACAAACACCTTCCACTGTCATATAATTTATATGCCTTTTTCCCATAAGGGTACCCAAGAAACATACAACGAGTGGCACGCACATCAAATTTTGATGGTTTTTGAGCATGTGTGGAAGCAAAACATAAACAACCAAATACTCGTAAGTGTGAGTAATGTGGTTTAACAGTAAACAATTTCTCATAAGGTGTTTTACCTTGTAAAAGTGGTGTAGCGTGGGATTTATAAGGTATGTTGCAGTTAAAATGGCATTCCCTCAGAATCTGTTTGGAAGATGAGCTTGAAAAAGCAAAGCTCGGGTCATGTTTAATAGATGTGTATGTTTGCGTTCAGCCACTCCATTTTGTTGTAAAGTATTGACGCAACTAGTTTGATGAACAATACCTTTGGACAAGTAATAAGTTCGAAGTGTGAATTCAGAACCATTATCACTACGCACAATCTTAACTTTGGAAGAGAATTGGATTTCAACCATAGTGATAAAATTAATGAAGTGACTATGGTTCATCAAGTAAACCCATGTGCATCTAGTAAAGTCATCAACAATGGTGAGAAAATATTGAGCCCCTGAAATAGAAGGAACATGGTAACCTCCCCCAAATATCAACATGCAACAATTCAAAACATGATTTGCTAGAAATTTTACTCAAAGAAAATGGCAATCTAGTTTGTTTTGCTAGAGGACAAACAAAACAATTATTTGTATCAGAATTTTTATGTTTATGTAAAATATGAAACAAAACAGACACTTTATTTGAAGGATGTCTAAGACGTTGGTGCCAATATTCAGGAGTATGTGACTTGATAGAATTGCATGATGATTTTTTGAGATTGATCAAGGTAGGAGACCCCCTCGTTCAGTTCCTGTCCCAATCATCATCCCCGAGCATAGGTCCTATGTCATGCAAGAATGAGTAAGGAACGAAATAGAAAATGGAGAATGATGGGTAAGTTTGCTTACGGAGATAAGGTTTACACGAAAATTTGGCACACATAAAACATTATCAAGAACCAAATTAGAAGGGAACACTACTTGACCAATATGTGTAACATTAGCAAGTGATCCATTTGGTAATTCAACTCTCTTATTTTTGACAGCTGTCCAAGTTGTAAGTAATTCATGACTACAAACAATATGATCAGTTGCTCCACTATCAAGAATCCATGTGGTTTTCTCACCTTGAAAAGAAAAGCATATTGTCTTACCTGAAAGATTATCATCAATTGAAGGATTACCAACATGATTTTCCATGGAAGAGTTGTTTATATTGAGCACGTTCAGAATTTGTTGGCATTGTTCTTAAGTAAAAGGAAGTGAATCAGAAATTTCATTCTTCTCTTTGTGGACGAGACCGTTGATCGGACTCTGATTTCTTAAGTTTTCGGCAAAAGTCGATTGTGTGACCCTTCCATCCACAATAAGTGCATTTCAAATGTGCCCAACAGTTTTCAGTACTATTATTATATCTGTCGCACTTTCCACACTTTTGGTTGCCATTTTTCTTGACTGCGAATGCTGCTACCTCAGATTGAGTTGTGCTTTTTCCAGCTCATACATCACGTTGTTGTTCATGTCTGAGAACAAGAGAATACACTGTGTTGACTTTTGGTAAAGGATTGATCAAAAATATCTGCCCACATATAGTCTCAAATGATTCTTTTAATCCCATAAGCAATTTGATTGTTTTCTGTGTTTCTCAATAGGACAATTCTTCTTTTATAGCTCTACAAGTACAGGTTGAGATAAGGCAGAGCACGTCTCTTGCATCCCATAATGCTTTAAGTTTGGTAAAGTATGAACCTACAGACATGGTTCCTTGAACACAATCACGCATCTCATCTTCAATGTGAAAAAGGTGAACGCTATTTACTTGAGAAAAAGGCTCACGCAACTCTTCCCAAACTTTTTGTGCCCCATCACAGTAAAACATGCTGGCGGCAATTTCTTTGGAAACCAAACTCAGCAACCAAGTTTTGAGAAGATTATTACAACGAATCTATTGCTGTATTTCATCGCTGGCATCGTTGCTTGGTCGTTTTATGGATCCATCGACAAAACCATGTTTGTTTTTCACTGAAAGAGCCATAGTCATGGAGTGGTTCCATGTGCTGTAGTTGTCTTCTGTAAGAAGTTGTGAAACAAGGACTAAACCAGGCTGATCTGAATGGTGAAGATATAGTGGGTGACTGGGATTATCAAATGTGAAATGTGAATGCCATGCTCGATTGAGTTGGCTTCTTTTAGTTGTCTTGGTCTACCATGATAGAGATAGAGAAAGGTGTTTGAAAAACCTAATGCTCTGATACCATAATAAGAAAAAGATTTGAGAATTATTTTCTGCATGTATTAATATTGAATACTAAATGTACAAATATATACACAATTGAATACAATCAGATCCCTACAAAATAGTAACGAATAATGCAAGAAATGAAACTAACTAACAAAGTCAATATACAATATTTACAATATTTACTCTCTTGATTTTGTGCAACGGTTTTCAACAGGGCAACTAGTGGAAAATTTACCCACTAAAGCATACTTGAACGCTTAGACAGAATTTGAACTTCGTCTTTGGAGTAGATAACAGGCTGCTTCCATTCTCAAGCAAACAATGGTTTTTGGGTCACTATGACTCTATAAGAGTTGAATCTTTGATAAGCAACAAATGCAAAATATTTTTTTCATGATTGTTGAACATCTATAGGAAGGGGATTAATTTGAATTCGACATTTTCAATTTGAGTAGACTATTGTTAATCATCATTGAACATAAACAAGTGATAAATTTATTCACAACTCGTTTCTTACTCATGTCTAGCCTCTCTTCTGAAACAATCAAACTCGAACGAAAATTTTGAATATAGAATCAACAAGAAAGGTGAAGAAACGGTCTTATAAATTCAACTAAGATGCTCTCTCATGGTTTACACTTTTCATTTGTGAACATTCTATCCATCTATCGATCATTATTCAATGGACAATCACATTCTTGCGTGGTTTATCTATGTATTTTATATTTTTAAATAGTTAAGATGACCAAAAGAAGGGAAAAAAAATTGAAATATTTTAACTTGTTTGATAAGTGGAGCATTGACTAAGAGTATGTTTGATAAAGATTTTTGTAGATTATAAACATTGGATCTTACGAAATGTATGGATAAAAATTGTGGGTCTTAGAAAATTATAGATAAAAATAATATTTGACCAGCTTATAAGTGTAGACACACAAACATACTCTAATTATAAAAAAGTTATGTAATGTCAAAGAAAAATAATATATAGAAATCGTCCACTTGAAATAGTTACGTTATTATAATATCTCGAGTTCAAAACGTATCAATAAACTAGATAAATAAAACATGTTTAGTTTATAGATTTCTCTCTATGTTGCAAGTGTTAAAATTGGATATTAATAATAAGCTGAAAATATCCTAAGAAAGTGACTTGTTAGAGAAGGAATTCATAAATTCTTCCATTTGGGATAAGAACAAGTAAAAAATTAAAAAAAATGCATGTAGCTTCAAAAAGGGGCAAAATAAGTCAAACTTCTTCATTACACTATCCTAAATAAGCAAGAGTGCAAGACAGTCAGATCGCAACTGCATAATATCAATAAATCGAGAGAGGTAATCAGGAACAAACTTTTCCCTAAATTGGATATGAAAGAAAAAAGAAATATCTTGTGACAATTATTCATTACAAAATTGTATAATTTATAAATGTATATTACATAAATCGTTAAGAGTAATTAAAGGTACGAAAACAAGTTAGTATTACAAATTTTAAATTTACATTTATTAAATTGTTAAAAATTTAATATATGATAATAATGAACAATAAAAGAGTAATAAATAAATATTAAAATATAATTGCATTCATTTAAGTACAATTATAATTAGAGATGAGTTTTATATGGTGATAATACCAACAATAACTTGAACACATTTAAGACATTTTGCTGATTTAAACTTTGATTGATGAACTATTGATATCAAATCTTATAGTATTAATAATCTCCAGGTCTGCATTTTACGAATAATAAAATTAATAATTACTAATTTTATTGTGAGAGAATGTAATGATTGACTACATAAAATTATACATTTATTGGAGTAGTAGTTCTTTGAGAACAATATTTTTTGTCTATGTTGTCTTGTAATTAGATTGTTTGATTTGACGACGTAAATGAAATGTCATAAGTGTGAGTAAGAAACAAAAATTAAAGAAATGTCAATATTTGTCTATGTTTTAATAATATTGTTGACAAACAGAAGTAAGATGTGAAGAACGTTCTATATATATTAATTAAATTAAAAATGAAAAAAATTTCACACGTTAGTTCTACTATAGTATATGTTTGGTAGAGTTTAAAGATTTTGAAAAAAAAATTGGTAAAATGTGTGGATGAAAAGTTGATAAAAGTTGTAGGTCCCACAAAATATGAAGTTGAAAATGAATTTGAGAAAAAAAGAATTAAAAAAAAAAATTTCAACCAAACTTGATCGTAATCACTGTAATCTAATGTATTAAAAATAATCTTTTTATCTCTATTTCAATTTTGACAATTATGATTTGAATTTTAATACGGTAATAAACAAAGTTACAATTTTTTCATTTTTTTTTTTTTTTTTTGTTGAAACTCATTACTCATTCTTTTTATCTACTTAAAACAAAAATAAAAAATAAAAAAAATTGAGATCATCTTTTCACCTCCATATTTAATTTAATAGATTAAATGTTTGAAAAAATTAATTGTATATTTAGTAAATTGTTGAAAATTTAATGTACAATAAGGATGAATAAAAGAGTAATAAATAAAGTATTAAAAAATAATTAAACCTAATGAATACTAAAGGTTAATATGGAATTTTAAAACATTTGTAAGGGTAGAATAGTCCAAAAATATTTTTCCATTTAAGCCCTTTGGACTATTTTACCCTCCTACATTAAATTAAAAAATTCAAAACTCTTTTATCTCCTACCATTATTGAACAAAATAAGTTGTTTGAGACATTTGGACAATTTATGTTTAGTTTTTTTTCCCACTGCGGAATACAAAGAATAGGCTCTAAAAGGGAGAAACAATTTTTAGACTATTTCAACCAAACTTGATCGTAATCACTGTAATCTAATGTATTAAAAATAATCTTTTTATCTCCATTTCAGTTTTGACAACTATGATTTGAATTTTAATAAGGTAATAAACAAAATTACAATTTTTCTCATTCATTTTTTTTTTTTTTTTTGTTGAAACTCATTTTCTCATTCCTTTTATCTACTTAATGCAAAAAAAATAAAAAAATATTGAGATAATCTTTTTACCTCCATATTTAATTTAATAGATTAAATGTTTGAAAAAAAAAATTAATTGTATCTTTAGTAAATTGTTGAAAATTTAATGTATAATAATGATAAACAATAAAAGAGTAATAAATAAAGTATTAAAAAATAATTATACCTAATGAATACTAAATGTTAATATGGAATTTTAAAAAATTTGTAAGGGTAGGATAGTCCAAAAATATTTTTCCATTTAAGCCCCTTTTAGAAGTAGTATAGATTATATCCGCACAACACTATATTTTTTGCACCACATTTTAATTACATTTAACAGTACATACAAAAGTACGATAACATATTTTTTCTTTATTTCAAAACATGCAAACAAAATATCTCGACATAAACCATCATTAATGATGAAATGTGCTAATTAATGAAAGTTGAAAATAAGATTTCGATGACAAGAGTTAAGAACATAATTTGAATAATGATCAAAAGTTGAGGATCTTAAATACAATTAAAATGTGGTGCACTTATAACAAATTGTAGTGTGAATATAACCACCCATATATTTAAGGTAATAATATTAATACTATAATTTTTGTTTGTTGCAATACATTTTAATTACAAAGAAAGTTTTTAACTTTTGTTTATTATCGTACCTAGATTTTTTTTAATCGTATTCTTATTTAGAGTTTCATTAATTAGCATATCTTGTCATTGACCAAAAATTCTGTTAGTAGGATATAAAATAACTTATTTGCCCCTTATATTTTTAAATAATAAACAAAATACAAAAAATTCAATAAAATATTTGTATATAATTTCAAAGCACGTTAATAAAATATTTAAACAAAAATCGTCATCAAAGACAAGATGTGCTAATTAATTGAAAGATGTGGATAAGAATGCGACGAATAAAGTTAAAGACATAAATGTGACAATGATCAAATAAATATTGAAATTTTTCATTGCAATTAAAATAAAGTACAACGAATAAAAATTGTAATATGAATATAATTATACATATATTAATTTAGATATGTATAATTTTCTCGAAATATATAAAATTGATCCAATGAAAAAACCAAGTAATATAATGGTTAGATGTTCTATTTGTAGCATTATAAACATGAAATCATTATGTCCTTGAGATTTTATTATTAAGACAAGAGAAGAGAAACAAGAAATGTGAAAATGGTGAAGTGTTGGAAATTTGTGGTGTATTTCAATGATGTTGAGATTATTAAGATAAGTAATGTTAATATTAAATTGGTTGGACCGAAGTACATAGTAGGTTGACGAATTTGCCCTTCATCTTGATTCCACGTGAGCTGCACCAGATGATTTGACGATTTATTTGGACGAAAAACTTAAATGGGGACAAGAAATATTAATTAATCAAAGGTTGAGAGTAAAATTGTAACAAATAAAAGGTTAGGGACAAAGATGCAACGGAGGTGAAAAGTTGGGGACAAAATGCGTAATTTACCCTAAAAATACTTACTGTAATTTTTTAGCTTTAAATATATTTAGAAAACTTATTTATTCCTTACTCTTAAGAAAATTACTTTTGAAGAAAGTAATTTATCTTATTATCAAAATAAATTATTTATTTCTAAATTTCGCCAATCAAAAAGCTATTATTTAAATTTTGGGTAATTAGCACAAAACGTTTCTACCTATTGCAGTAATTTTGCAAAACATCTATTGTTGACGTCGGAACCTGCATCGTCTACGTGTCAACATATCTCCAGCCACTCCTCTGTCAACTCGTATGTTACCTGCACACTAGGATAATCGTTAGGCACCAAGATCTCCGGAGAAAAAAGGTCCGGCGATCGTTGGCACTCTGACGATCAAGTCAACTGCCGGTATATGAGAGATACACGGGGGCGGAAACAATGGGGTGTGGGAAAGACAAGCAGACAGAGATTTGAGCAGAGTTTAAGATGAGATTCTTAAGCATAAAAAATGCGTACCTTGGAGCAACCGAAGACGTTGCATTTATAGCGCAAGAGTTCCAATTGATTTAGGAGACAAATCAATTTGATACTCAATCGGATCCTCCTTCCTTATGTGATAAAGATATCCGAGATTATCTTCCTTCCTTGAGCTTATCACGTTGCATGATTTTAGGAAATTACTATTCGGTTTCCTTGTGAGGATTCGTGCGCCAAATCAACGCAATCTTTCCTTAGTTACTCATCTGGTCGTCCCGGCATATCGAGTTGCTCGCTGGTTATGAATGATACGAAGCCTGACGAGGCCCTATGGATCGCACGTGAGTGCCGAGGCCCTCCACATGCCTCGCAGATTTCTAGCTGCCGAAGGCCCAAGCGTGCGATGGGCCTTCCAAAGCTCTAGCAGGGCCCAGACAAGGTTCTTGAAAGATTTTGAATTGGGCCCTTACTGGGCTTAGATGGGACCTCTGCTGACGTGGCAGCCATATCATAATCGTGTGGTAACATCTATATCTTTTATTTTTTGGCAATTTCACCCTAACCTACTGCATTTCGTGTGCAAAAGGCCATTCGGTCCAAAAATCAGCTATTAACTAACCATACAAGCACAAAAAAGACTGGCATGCATACAACTTAAGGGTAAATTTGTCAAGCAACATTTATTCACTTTTCATCCTTTTCAAACGAAAGAATGAAGAGTGAAAAAGGCAAACCAGCAAGGCAGTTGATGCCAGTTCACAGAATGCACAGCCGGTTTGCTGCCATCCAAAAATCAGTCGCCTCCACAACCACCATTTTTTGCCTTGCCTCATTAGGTCGTTTGAAATTCATGAAATCATCTGCTCGGCCATCCCATTTTGCCTAGGAGGTGACCTCAACGTGCTCTGGTACTGCCAAAATGACCGCGTTTTCTCGCTGGCGTCCATCCGCTTTTATTTAGCTAAAATTATTTTTGCTTTGGAATACCTCCATGGAAAACGCATTGTTTACCGGGACTTGAAGCCGAAAAACATCCTCGTACAACAATCTGGCCACATTACGTTAACAGATTTTGACCTGTCGAGAAACCTACTCCCAAGAAAACCAGATAATAATCTGCAGTTATATTCTGATCCGGAGGAAAATGCGCCGATGAATTTGAAGTACCCTCATCTCACCAAAAAATTCACGCGATTTATTGCTTTAAAACGAGGAAAGTAAGCATTCAACAATTACAAGACAGGGTTGAAGAAGGCAAAAAGTACCCACTGTCACCGGTTAGCCAGAGAAACCCAGAAGAACAGTTGTGGGGGAAAACCTAAGGAAGACAATTGCAAAACTCCGATTTCCTCTTCAAGATGAACAATTGACACTAGTTCACAGAATGCACAGCCGGTTTGCTCCTCTCACTCTTCATTCTTAGGTTTCAAATAGAGGAGAAGAGAATAAAAGTGATTTGACTAATTTACCCTTAAAATGCATTACAAATCGTGCTGGCATGGTTAGTTAACGACTGATTTTTGAACGGCATGACCTTTTGCGCACGAAATGTAGTAGGTGATGGTGAAATTACAAAAATAAGAAGGTATGGACGTTTTACACAATTACTGCAATAGGTATGGACGTTTTGTGCTAATTACCCTTAAATTTTACATTTTTACTTATAAAAATTTACTTGAAAGTAATTTTTTTAAAGCTTAACCAAGTAGTGATATTTTGCCTCATGGGGCATAGGCAAGTTGGTAAGTCTGAGGTGACGTAGGGAGAAATCCTTCGGCAACGCATGTTCGATTTCTGTGGAACAGATTCTCATTGAAATATTGTGGGGATCTGTCCTGGAGTTAGTATGTTGGCTCTCTCTTTCATGTCCCTGCCACTCGTGTACATCCTTCGATTTACAACTCACTTAGTCAAGAAACCTCTGATATAGGTAGGAGACTTCGCTTTCGGGGCTTTTTCCTAACGATATTTTTATTGACAATGGCATTGGTGTTATTTTTATAAATACTAGGAGTGTTGGATATTGAAGAGATTGCATGAAAGTGCGGAACAAAAAATCAAGCAAGCCGTCAGAAAGCGACGCGTGTACCGCTGGCAATCTGCTGTTTCTTAACAGGCTTCAAGCTGACACGCTACTATAATCCACGCGATCACACGTCATTGGTTGCAGGATATATAGTTCAAAACGATTCCACGTATGTCTATAGATTCTTATCATTACGTGCTTCGTAACGTTCTCGAGTTGTTCTTGACAAGCCTCGTGTTTTTTTTTTTTTTTTTCATTTACGGTTTAAATTTATTAAATTAGTTAAATATATTTTCCATTTATATATTTCATAGAATTTAGGAAAAATTTAATAAATAGCCACCGAACTAATTTAGAATTACTACTTACTCACTTAACTTGAAAAAATTTCAAATTGCTCACTCAACTTTTCAAATAGATTATCATCCATCACTCGTTTCGAAAATATTAGGCTGAACGGATGGATATTGCCACATGGTGAACAAAAAACTGATGTGTCATAATTAAATTATTAAAATTATCCACATAATTAAATTGCAATAGACAAACACTACTTTAACTTGTTTTAAAAGACGTTTCTCCAAGTTAAAGACTTTTTTCAAAGTTAGATAAACGTTTTTAAAACAATCTAAAGACGTGTTTGGTTATTACGATTTTGTTACGTGGACGATTTTAACAATTTAATTATAGCACATCAACTTTTCATTTGTCATGTGGTAATTTCTATCTGCTCAGTTTAATGTTTCTACAATGAATGATGGATAGTAAACTATTTGAAAAGTTGAGTGAGTGATTAAAAACATTTTCAAATTAAGTGAACAAATAGTAACCCCTAATTCGTTTAGTGGCAATTTATTAAATTTACTAGTAGAATTTATAATTTACTATTTACTTATTATTCATATATTTTATAAAATTGATAATTTATAAATACTTAAAATATAATTTTAATACTATCAAATATGGACTTGGACACTATGTCTAATTCTGCCATTTGAATGTGAATTAATTAATAATTGTTTGCTCTGACTATCAAAAATCATTGAACCTCTCTTAACTCAAAAAAAATATTTTTTAGTATAAGATTTTTTTTTTTTTTTTTTGGAAAAAACATATTTTTTATATAGAAATTTTATTTTCTCATATATTGGCTTAGTCTAAATTTTTTTTTTTTGACCCTCCCGTCTAATATGCCCTTTTTAAAAATGTTGATTTTTCTTTAGAATAAACATTTTTTTTTCATATTTAGATGACAAAATTAATATTAATTGATTGATAAGTGACATCATCATTTCTATTAAGCCTCCGTTTGGTATAGATTATAAACTGGTTTATTTGACCAAAAACGGTTTATTTGACCAAAATTTTTGCCTATACAGCATGACATTTTTGACCAAAAATAGTCAAATAAACTATAAACCAGTTTATAATCCATACCAAACGGAGGCTAAAGAAGTCATAAATTTCATTACTTTGGCAAATATTATTAATTAATAATAATAATATTTCAAATTAGTTAATCATCTTTTTTAATTTCACAAGTAGATGATGAAATTTCTATTACTGAAGGATGAACTAGGAAAAATATATATTAATGTGGGTCATATGGATTAATTTGCAAGGTCTATCAAGGTCAATGATACCTCTATAAGTGCAAGTAAGAAAATGAGATAACAAAATATCGCTGATGTAATTTCTAAGAAAAAATTATTAGAGGTTCATCAATATTTGGCAAGATGTGTATATTGTTGTCAAAATTGGCAGGAACAATCGAAAAAAATAGAAATGTAAAAATGAGATTAAGCGAGATATGTCGTAGAAAATCTCCTTAAGATAGATTTCGTCCCCTACAAAGGTAATAACAAGATCAACAAAATACAATGCATCTTTCAAAATCGGTATTGCACTATACCAACCTTACCGATTGAACCTGGCCATCTGACCCCGACCTATCAAAACTTTCTTCAAAGCAGGAAGCATAGTTCTGCTTTCCTTTACTGAAAAAATCCCAGCAGGGTAGTGAATCTTGAGTATTTTTCTTTTCACTCATAACTTCAGCAATGGATCAATCAATAAATGCTGTAAATTAGGAAGTTGAAGCTTGATTTTAAAGTGATCAATAAAAAGTAATTAGAGGTTCATCAATATTTGGCAATATGTGTATATTGTTGTCAAAATTGACAAAAACAATCAAGAAAAACAGAAATGTAAAAATTAGATTAAGCAAGATATGCCATAGAAAGTCTCCTTAAGACAGATTTCGTCCCTTGCAAAGGTGATAACAAGATCAACAAAATACAACGCTTCTTTCAAAATCGGTATTGCACTATACCAACTTTGTCGGTCGAACCTAGCCATCTGACCCCGACCTTTCAAAATTTTCTTCAAAGCAGGAAGCATATTTCTCATTAATTTGATATTGGTTTCGAGATGCTAAAAATACCCTTCAACACATACAGAGAAATTTGGTTTCGAACCCCGCGACCTGACCGGGCAGGTCGATCCCCGTTTCGATGCCCCGAAGCGGCGAAGTGGCAAACTAATTTTCCTAAATAGATTGGGTCGGGTGTTAATATTTTGGCCGAAATTGACACGAAGTTATTTTAGTTGTTTTAAACACTTAGTCAATTTCTCGAATTCTTAAACCAATTTCCAATACAATGTTGTGCCTTCGTTTTTGAAACACTTTCCTTGTTTAACTATGGATTATCAGTTAAAGGCATTGATTTCATGCTGGTGCAATCAGTATTTGTTATGTGCAAGGACATTAAAATTTGATAAATGATGCATTTTATGTTGCTGTAGGAATAGAGAATCTTCTATGAGATTTATGTGGCTCTCACTCATAGTATATAAATCATTTCAGTCTGAATTGTATGTGTCATTTCTATAAAAGTATTGGAGCATTATAATCTATATTGAGAATGAAATAACAAGATTGTAGTGATGAGAAGTTTTGAGGAAACCTTTAATTTGAATGTGATTTTCTTTAAATTTCTTACTAGAACTTAGATTTTATGAAATTTATGGTGGTTTTTTTTTTTTTTTTTTAAAATATTATGTGCAGGTTACTTAATCAAGTGTACTCCATTTGCAGAAGACAGAGTGTCTCCAATAGTTAGACTAATTATTATTGTAATTTAGTTTGATTTTATGTTATTTTGAATTCAAAAATTAAGGAATTGAATGGATCTGTTTGCAATTTCAATAACATTTGCTAGTTGGTTTTTGTAGATTAAAATTTGAACTCTTAACATTTTTATTTATGTTGAGTTTGAACTTTAATATCTTTAGTTCCCAAGAAAATAAATATTAAGGTAATACTTAGTATTCTTTTTCAATGTAATAATTGTGTATGCGCGACTTATGTACATTGTTGGACAAATGATGATGCGACAAAGTCTATGTGTTGCACAATAAATTTAAGGGTAATTTGTACTTTTGGTCCCCCAACCTTTCATATATGTAACAAATCCTGAAAATGAACAGATCATCACAAGTCAAACACGATCGAAAACAAAAAGATGGGATTACATATCCGTACCTTCTTCCATGATGCCTCTATGTAATTTTTCTTTTTTTTTTACTTATCAATTATTTTCTTCTTTTTCTTTTGCTGCTTCTATGTTATTCATTCAACATTTCATTTCAACCCAAAATTGGTGAAGCGTTCAAGAAATTCCACTCTGAAATTTCATTTTGCGTGAGATTACTAATAATGGAATCATTCACATCGTTCTTTGATTCGCAATCGGCTTCTCAGAACAGTTGGAGTTACGAATCTCTCAAGAATTTTCTTCAGATTTTCCCTACTATGCATACCCATCTCAAGCAGGTTTGCTTTTTCAGTTTCTCGAACTTGTTCTTCTGAATTCATGGAAAAAAATCGATGGTTTGATGTCAAGAATTGAATAGTTTTTACCCTTCTGTTTTTCACCCCTTTTCAGCGTAAATTATTGGAATATTATGGTGTCCCTGTTTTTATATTGAAATGATTTCCTTAATTTGGTTTATTTTATCTTATTTCACCTTCTTCGTAATTACTATGTTTCTTTTGTAATACCTGATGTTTGGTAATTTCAAAATTATTATTAGTACATGTGATTAGTGAAATTTTTGGTTTACAATTCAAAGGGATAGTGATGTATTGGAATGTAGGTTTATTTATTGCTATGTTGTGCATTACTATTATCAGCACTTGGAGCTTACCTTCACATTCTTTGGAACATTGGTGGATTCCTGACAACCCTTGGATGCGTGGGGTGGGATGGGGTGGGGTGGGGTGGATTGGGTTTTTGGAGAAGATGAACTTATTTTGTTTTTTTTAAAAGTTATGGGATTTCATTTGCAATTATTTTTTTTATGTTTTTAGTTTTTTTTGTATTTTTGTATATTTAAAGAGGAGTGAAAAACCGTCAAAATATGTCAAAAGGACATGATTTACAATAAAATACAAAGGTTGGGATGTCTTGTGCTAAAATAATTAGTTCAGGGTAGATTAGTTACATATTTAAAAGGTTGGAGACCAAAATTGTAAATTACTCCAAATTTAACTACAAACACAATTTTTTATAATATAGGGTAATTTGTACTTTTAGTCCCCAACTTCTTCAATTTGTAACAAATCTACCCATAACCTTTTTTTAGCATTGGCCATCCTCAACCTTTGAATTTTGTTGCAAATCACGTCTTTTTGATATATTTTAACGGTTTTTCCCTCCTCTTTAAATAAACAAAAATAAAAAAAAGTTAAAAACAACCAAAAAAAAATAAAAACCAATTGCAAATGAAGTCCTACAACTTTTAAAAAGTATAAAATAACTTCATCCACCTGAAAAATCAACATCTTTGCAGCAGGTCTGAAGGCCATGGATCATGCACTTACAATTAGTCACAGATATTCTTGGGAGCTAAAAACCTCTGAAGGCGGGGGGTTTACATGGGATTATAAATGAGAATGATTGGAAATTTCGAGGAATCGCAAATGGAATTGATACAAAAGATTGGAACCCCGAATCAGATATTTTCCTACAATCTGATGGGTATGTTAACTATTTCCTCGATACCCTACAGACTGGCAAAGCCCAGTGCAAGGCAGCCTTGCAGAAAGAGCTTGCTTTGCTTGTCTGTGCTGATGTCCAGTTAATTGGTTTCATTGGGAGACTCGATCACCAAAAAGGTGTTGATCTGATAGCCAAAGCAGTTCATTGGATGATGGACGAGGATGTACAGTTGGTCGTGTTGGGCACTGGTAGGCCCGATATACTTAAGCACTTTGAGGGCGTGTACAGTGACAACCAAGTATGGCACATCGAAGTTGGAACTGTGAAACCCAAAGAGAAAATGATTGGAAAATGGAGACATGACTCTTATTGGATTGGGTTGGGGTGGGATTTTGAGGATGATTAACTTATTTTATACTTTTTAAAAGTTATTTGTAATTTTTTTTTTATTTTTTTGGTTGTTTTTATCCTTTTTTAATATTTTTTTTATTTAAAGAGGAGGACAAAACTGTCAAATATGTCAAAATGACGTGATTTGCAACAAAATTCAAAGGTTGGGAATGACCAATGCTAAAAAAAAGTTAGAGGTAAATTTGTTACAAATTAGAAAAGTTGTGGACTAAATTTGCAATTATCCTATAATATATATTACTACCAACATTGAATATCTTAAAATATATTATGCAACGAATTAAACTCGTTGTAGAACAAACTACACGACAAACATGACTTGTTATAAAATGTATATTAATACAAGTATGTTTTGTTGCAAAATGGAATAGGTTACAAACGTTATACCTTTAAAATTGTATTTGCAAAAAAAAATTTCCTCACAAATCTTTTTTGAAATAATCGTTGCAACAAATTGACTTGTCGTATTTTCAAATTTTCGCAACATATATGTATTGCGACAATATTATAGCGACAAATATCTTATTATTTTTTCACACTTTTTGCTTCAAACAAATAATATTACAAGTTAGTTTATGTGATGAATGACTGAAAGTTGTCGTAGAATATATTATGTGACTCATATAGTGTGAGAATGTCCACAACAAATATATTGTTGTCGCTAAATTAGTTTTGCAACAAAATTTCTATTTTTGCGACAACATTTCTTTGTCACAAAATCAGTAATAATAGTGAATATACCACATTTAATGATTTTATCCAATAAAATTCAATTCGCTCCAACATATATGAAGCCAGAATTCCTTTAATGCCAACGACAATGATAAATTCGAAAGATTTGTTGAAACTCTTCATCAATATGGTCTGATTTACACTCATCCTTATCAATACCAACTAAGGGAGCCACTTTTGAAGGGAGAAACGGAGAGAACAAAAGCAATCTATCATGACTGATGCTTAGAGTGATACAAAGAGAATAAAAACATCATGAATTTGGGTGAAAATTGTAAATTGGTGACAATATTTCTTTTATCAAAGGAAGCTTCGAATGATGCTCACACTTGTCAATACATATTTGACTATATCAACGAATGTATTAAAGAGATTGAGGCTAAAAATGTAGTTCAAATTGTAACCGATGATGCTTCCAATAACATGGTAGCCGCAAATTTGTTAGCATTACAAGACCTAGCATCTTTTGAACATCATGTGCCACTCACACCTTAAACTCCATACTTGAATCAATCTCTAAACTTCCTAGCTTCATAGGAGTGATTAACAAGGCGAAATCTTTCACTATTTTCATCTATGCACATCAGAAGACTTTGACATTGATGAGAAAGTTCACACAAAAATGAAATAGTTAGGTCATGAGTCACTAGATTTGCAACTTCTTTCTTAACATTGCAAAGTTAAGTTGATAACTAGCAATGAATACGATTACACGAAATGGTCTAGGAGCAAAAATGGAAAAGAGGCATTTGATATTATTATTCTCAATGATTTTTGGAACTCGATAGACTTGTGTTTGAGAATATTCACTCCATTTAGTGAAAGGTGCTTAAACTTGCTGATGGATATGAGAAGCTTTCAATGGACTTCGTTTATAGAGAGCTACTAAAGACAAGTGATGACATCCAAAAGATATTGAAGAAAGGGTGTGACTATAGGACAATCTTAGACATTATTGATGCAAAGGGCAAGTAGCGCCTTGATAGTCCCGTTCATATAACGACTTATTTTTTGTCTATTTTATTTCTTCAAGAAATTATGTGTTAAAGATGGTCAATTGATAACAAATAATGTGATTGTTTGTGTTGAGAAGCTCTTTCCTGATGTTCAAATGCAATGTTATGTGATAAATACTGAGTTGCAAAAATACTTTTAAAAATGTTGACGTCAGAATTTGCGATGTCCACGAGTCAACAGATCTACAGTTACTTTTCTGCCAACATGTATGTTACCTGCACACTAGGACGACCGTTAGACACTAAGATCACCAAGAAAAAAAGGGCCGACAATCGTTGGTACTCCGACGATCAAGTCAACTTTCGGTATATAGGACAATATACGGGGGATAAAAGTAATTGGGTGTGGAAGGGACAAGCAGGCAGAGATTTGAGCAGAGTTTAAGGGTGATAATAATGCGTAAAAGTGCGTACATTAGAATAACTGGAGGCGTTGTATTTATAGTGCAATAGTTCTAATTGATTTAGGAAAACAATCAATTAGATATCTGATTGGATCCTCATTCCTTATGGGATATGGATGACCGGTTGTCAATGCAATCTTTCAGATTTCAATACTTATTTGAGTTAATTATGTTGCCTAATCTTTAAGAGATTGGGATTTGGTATCCTTGTGAGGATCCGTGTGTCAATCAAACTCAATCTTTCCTTAAGCATATCTCTGGTCATTCCGAAATATAAAGTTGCCTACAGATTACGAAGGATTCGAAGCTCGACAAAGTTCACTGGATGAGTCATGATATTCGAGGCTTGTCATGGGCTTCGCGGTACTCTGATTTATGAGTGTTGACATGCTGTTGGGCTTTAAAAATATCCACGAGGCCCTCACTAGATGTCTGAGGCCTGGGCCCATAAGGCCTTAGCGAGACCCAGCTTAGGTTTTTACTGGGCTTTTACTGACGTGAAGGCCATACCGAAATCAGGTGATAACAATAGTCCCTCAAGTCCAAGCCTATTATTTATGGTAGGCGTAGGACTTTGAAGTAGAAAGGAGAAAGATGATGATTTTTTTTTATGGTGGGCAGCTTTCATGGTGGGCCCTTGCAAAGTATGAGATGGTTTTTGCAGATGTGTGTTTGAATTGCTTACTCAGTACAGTCTCCCAAGCTTGAATCCTGTTTATTTATGACGGGTGAGGGCTTTGGTTGGTTTGATTGTAGGTGACGTGTCTGTGGTTGGTATGATTCTGTCCATGCTGTCAATCAAAGCTATCATAGTGGTTAGGCAATGATGGGTGAGGAAGCTTGCGCCATAAATGTTGTTGGCGCTTGGTAGACGATTGTAGACGCTCGTGGCGTATATCTTTTCGCTTCATTAAATGTCGAGGGTTCCGTTTTTCGTCTTTTGCCATACTTTGGACACGTGTGCACTGGGTGGACGGTTCAGATGACATTTTTGAATTGGACGGCGGGGATTGAAGGGACCGTATCTATATAAGCCCTTGTCATTTCTCATTTATCCTCTTCTCGCTGCTACGTGTATCTCGAACTCTGTTGAGTATTTCGGTGATAATCAAGAAAGTTCAAGGCGTTTCCAGTGGCTGTAGAGAGTCCAACTATAGTTCCAAAGTAATCACCATAGGGATTGTTGTGTGTTATTTCGTGTATCCTTGTACTAGTTTTCTAGTTTCTTGGTGAGGGTACTATATTTAGTCTCGTTTCTAGCGGTCGTGGCCATTGTGGTTTTTTTGTTGAGTTGAGAGGGATAGCAATGTCGTCCAGACATGATGATTCTCAAAATAGACCGACTGCCAAAATAAACCCTGAAATTATGGATGAAGTTCTTCATTCAAACTAGTTATCTTCTTCGAGCGAAAGACGAGAAGAAGTTGATCAAGGACCCTTTACAACGTCCACGAATGGGAGGGATAACAACCCAAAGGCTTCGTGGGGTAAGAAACACTGTGGTACTGGGGTCCTTGAGATGAGGGGATTGCTGGACAAGAGGGATATCCCTGTCGTTCGACAGCTCGACAAAGAACTTAAGCTTTCGGCCACAAAGGCTTCTATGGCTCGCTCGAGGATCATGAAGGCAGAATTAGAAGATATCAGACTGTCTTATGGTATTCTCGCTTCTGTGGAGCTTAGGGCTCCTGGTCTTGAGGAGCACGCTGACGTCAGAATCTGCGCTGTCCATGCGTCAACAGATCTCTAGTCACTCCTCTACCAACCTGTATGTTACTTGCACACTAAGACGACCATTAGATACCAAGATTACTGGGAAAAAAGAGGTCGGCGATCATTGGTACTCCGACGATCAAGTCAACTACCGGTATATAGGACAATATACGGGAGATAAAAGTAATTGGGTATGGGAGGGACAAGCAGGCAGAGATTTGAGCAGAGTTTAGATGTGATAATAATGCGTAAAAGTGCGAACTTTAGAATAACCGGAGACGTTGTATTTATAGCGCAAGAGTTATAGATGATTTAGGAAAATAATCAATTAGATATCTGATTAGATCCTCCTACCTTATTGGATAAGGATGACCGGTTGTCAAGGCAATCTTCTAGATTTTAATCCTTATTTGAGTTAATCACGCTGCCTAATCTTTAAGAGATTGAGATTTGGTTTCCTTGTGAGGATCTATGTATCAATCAAACTCAATATTTCCTTAAGTATATCTCTGGTCATTCCGAAATATAAAGTTTCCCGCGGATTATGAAGGATTCGAAGCTCGGCAAAGTTCACTGGATCATTCATGATATTCGAGGCTTGTCATGGGCTTTGCTGTACTCCGATTTATGAGTGATGACATGTTGCTGGGCCTTAAAAATATCCACGAGGCCCTCGCTAGATGTCTAAGGCTTTATGAATCTAGAAGGCCTTAGCGAGGCCTAGCTTAGGTTTTTACTGGGCTTTTACTAATGTGGAGGTCTTACCGAAATCTGGTGGTAACAAAAAAGAATGTGTATTTGAAAGAAAATTAGCAACAAGTGGACGTGGAAGTGGAAATAATTATGCAAATTACAATTCGAGTATATTAACATTATTCAAATTTTTGTTACGTGTTATTATATTATATTATATATAATATTTTATCTCTTTCTTTTATATTTATTAGTTTGTTGGTGGGACTTCTATGGAAATGACATACAAAATTTAAAAACAATGGCAAAAAAGATCCTTGGTTTGACTATTAGTTTATCAAGTTGTGAAAGAAATTACGACGACTTTGAAAGGGTAAATACTAATTATGTTGTTACGTATTAGTTATTACTTTGGTAGTAGTTTAATAATTTATTAAGTATGCTAAAGTTTTTAAACTTATTTTTTGTAGATACGTACCAAGAAAATGAATAGACTAGATACCACAAGGATGTATAATCTAGTTTGTGTCTAATTTAATGCAATATTGATGAACACAAAGATGAGGAATGACAAAATAGAGACTTTATGAGCAAGTGATGCTAGTAATGTACAATCTTGTATTGTTGAAGGAATGATAATGATGATGTAGAGAATGATATCTTACAACCTAGAAGATGTACTAGAAATGTTCAAATTGAAATAAAAGAGTCTCAAGAAAATGATTTTTTAAATATAATGACACAGAAGATGAGTTAGATGAAGAAAAAGAGATTGAATTGGAGTCTGATAAGAAGTTATACAAGACTTAGACTATAGCATTATCTAAATTGTTTACTTGTATTGGAATTGTTATTTAATTATGTATTTACAGTTATTTACACTACTGTTTCGAGTAATGTTATAAAAGACGTAAGGGCGTGACAATGCGTGCCAATGAAGATGTAAAAAGACGTTTTTATATTTTTAATATTATTTTAATTATTCGAAATCACTTAATAAATAAAATAATATATATCAAGTAACTAAAATCATAAATACTATAATTACTTACAATTATGCACTTTCTAAGTTTCCAACTTGACAATTCATACTTAATAGATTTATAGGAACTTCATACATACTTTTCAAGTTTCAAACAAAAAATAATAATAAGTCTCAAAAATAGTGTCAATGCTTTAATAAATAACTCTAGCAATTTGTTCCAAGTTGATGAATACACAATTTCTGAATATTTTGTTACTGTATATATTTATGAATAATGTTATTTATCACTATTAGTGATTATCACCAGTATATAGAGATGGCAATGGGTCGGGCCGAGCCAAGGCACGACTCGTCTATGGAAACTGAGTTCGGACCTGCCCGTGGTCCGCGGACCCACATGAACTTCTAATTTTTTTTTTGAAAGTCAAAAAGATTTTTGGTTTTTTTTAAGAAATGTAAGAATGTAGAAGATTAGAAATGTGGAAATTCAACAATAAATTGCACAATAAAAGAGCTTATATTGACAATACAAATTTTTTGGATTGTTGTAGGAATGTAGGTTAAGAGAATTGTGAATTTGTGAAAAATATAAAAAGTTTATTGGGTATTTATAGGAAAAAAATATAGCTGTTCGGAAAAAAAATTGGGTTGAGGGGCCATCTTCATGGACCAATCCACGGGCCGGCCCGTGTTTATTTTCCTGGTCCGACCCTAGTCCCTCGAGCCACTCACGGCCTGACCCTTTTGTCATATCTACCAGTATATGTTGTAATTGTGTTAGCATTAAATGATAAATCCAATGAAATGTGAGGATAAAAACTCATTTTATTGAACTTATTATTTAATACTACATAAACTAATGATTATCACATATTATGATAAATAGCATTACTTTTTATTTATTTTAAAACAGCAGTCGTTAACAAGTCTTGTGGCACAAATCCACAAGAATTAAATTATAAATTAAGTGCATGTTAAATTATATAATTAATTTTATACTACGTATATACATATACACGTACTTCTTAAACCATCATCGAATTCAACCATTTGATCAACCCTTTTAGACACATAGTACAATAAATGCAGTATAACATCAAGTCATATAAAGCAACATTCAAATATGGGATTCCGTAACTGCCAATTGACGAAAGTATACACGTGGTTGACAGAATGCCCATGTAGCACAAGTTAAATATTTAAATAATCACATAACTTTTAATGGCGTCTTTGATCACTTATTAAATTTTCAAATATTACTGTGTACTTACTAAACTTTAGAAAGTTAAATTTCGTTAATCACTCCTCTCGATTTCGTAACTACTATTGGACAGAAGCACACATGTGCTTGACAAAACTCCTACGTGACACATTTGAGGTTAAATTCTCCCAAATTCGATTCCTAACCCTAATCCCTTATCACCCGCAACAAAATGATAGCAGTATCCCAAAAACCAACCTAACTGAGGACCACTATTTCGTTTAGAAATCAATAATGTCGCACATGGAGAGATCACATGAGATAAGATCAAAGTCTATTAGTTTTTTTTTTTTTTTGTCGTATTATGTATCCAAAAATATGCATGTATGGAGTTTTTCTCTGTAAACTTAACCTTAAACGTGAAAATTATTTTTTTTTATTTTTTATGATAAATTTCATGTTGCATGACGTCTGTTAGAACACGTATTTCATGTCAACAAATATGTATTTTGGCCATATTGGATCTCTTTTAATAACTAACTACCTTTTCTTTTGTTTGTGTTGCTAGATTTGGAGGATGATTCATATTTCATTGATTTTGAGAATGAATCTGAGGATGATGATGATATACTGTATGAGTAAAATATCACAGAATGCATTGAAACAGCAGTTGAAGATAGAGTACTTAAAAGGGCCGGAGAGGTTGACAATGAAATAGATGACTTAGAGTATCAATGTTTTGAAGAATTACTAAGTGATTATGCATCTGATGATGAAGTTGATTTCTAAATGGAGTAGTGATCCTCGATTAGACTAGTTTGTGGGGGGTAGCAATGCTGTTTTGTCATATGAAAAAATGAGTTAGGGTTATGGAATTGAATTTGAAAGAATAGAGTTTGAGTGATTTCAATATGGGGAAAGAATATAAGTTTCTCATGTATTAATGGAATTTTGAAAAAGTAATTTGATAACATGGATGTGCAGCTTCAATTGGTTGGTGGAATTAACCTCAAATATGTGCCACGTGGCACGTTTCATCAATCACGTGTGCGCTTCCGTCCATTGGCAGTTACTAAATCGCGGTGAGTAATTAATGAAGCGTGACTTTCTAAAATTCAGTGAGTGATTGAAGATGCAACAATAATTATTGAAATATTTAACTCGTGGCATGTGGGCATTTCGTCAGCCACGTGTATGCTTTCGTCAATTGGCAATGAATAACGGCGCGTAACTTTTCAAATTCCAAGTTAGTTACTAAATTGCGGTGAGTAATTAATAAAGCGTGACTTTCTAAAATTCAGTGAGTGAATGAAGATGCAACAATAATTATTGAAATATTTAACTTGTGGCATGTGGGTATTTTGTCAGCCACGTGTATGCTTTCGTCAATTAGCAATGAATAACGGCGCGTAACTTTTCAAATTCCAGTAAGTACGCAGCAACATTGAAAAGTTCAGTAAGTAAGTAATCGATGACATGACTAAAAGTTCAATTATTATTGAAACATTTAACTCTTTGAACTTCACAAAATGTTCCTCCACGAGTGCTTCGATGTAGAAATTCGATCCACCTGCAATTGCCTGATTCGCAAAAGTCGCCAGTCATGAAATCAAAGTCAAGCTTAATCGTCCCGAGCAAATGGTGCGGTACATAAATGTGACCCTTTTGGTAAGTACATAAATGTGTAATATGCAATAGGCATTGTAATATTTATGTAATACAAATATATTACAAACTTTGTTTTGTACTAGAATGATTGATGTTTATCCGAAGATCAAATTTCAAATACATTTTTGGTAAATGCAATAATTTCAATAAATTTTATTGTACAAGATTGTAATAATATTACAACATAGAATATGCCATGTATTTAGAAATAGATTACGAAATTATGCCGTGCATGCTTGGCTATATATATGCAGCACTCTCCCCGTACATCCTCACTATAATTTCTGTCAAACTTTGCCACATCATAGACACCAGGTTTATATGTCTATATATTCTGATTTAAAATTTGTGCATGCAATTGAAGAATGTATATGTAACATATTGAACTATTTTTGCAGGTCTTTTTTCATAATGAATCACTTTTTCAATGGAAACTTGCACAAGAACAAGGTTATCTTCATCTTGGGGGCAACTGGCACAGGAAAATCTCGACTCTCAATCGACATTGCCACTCGTATCCCATCGGAAATTATAAATTCCGACAAAATTCAAATTCACAAAGGACTTGACATTGTAGCGAACAAAATTTTAGAGTCGGAGAAGCAAGGAGTTCGGCACCATTTGCTCGGGACCATTGAGCCTGACTCGGATTTCACGGCCAGTGACTTCTGTAATCAGGCAGTTGCGGCCGTGGAAGAGATTTTGAAGTTGGGCAAGGTTCCAATCATTGTAGGTGGATCGAATTCATATATCGAATCACTCGTGGAGGAACATTTTGTGAAGTTCAAGTCGATATATGAATGTTGCTTCATATGGCTTGACGTTGCACTGCCTGTATTGTACTCTTTTACGTCCAAAAGGGTTGATCAAATGGTCGATGCAGGTTTAAGAAATACGTACTTAAAAGTACATAATTAACTTAACATAATTAGCATACACTTAATTTAATTTAATTGTTGTTTATTTGTGCTAATGCAGGACTGGTTGACGAGGTACGAGGAATGTTTGTTCACAACGCAGATTATTCGAGAGGCATCCGTCGCGCAATTGGTGCACAAGAATTGGACAAGTATTTTCGAGATGAGAAAGAAATGGACGAGACGACCAAGAGACATGTTCTTGAATCCTCTATTCAAGAGATCAAGGACAACACGGGCAAATTAGCTAGTCGTCAATTGGAAAAGATAAAGCAGCTAAGAGACAAGCTTAAATGGAAAATCCATCACATTGATGCTACGAGCGTGTTTCAAATACGTCTAAAGGAGGAAGCTGACGACGATGGTTGTGGAAAGGAGGTCAATGATGCATGGATGAAATTGGTGATGCATCCGTGTATGGATATTTTAACTGATTTTCTCAAAGAAAATCGAAAGATTGACGAATCCTTAGAGGCTTTACTCCTTTTGAAGACTTGAAGGTTGTAAACCTATAAGTCAATCAATCAAAATAAATTGGACATGGAGATAATAAAAACTTCAATATCTAGTAGACGCGCAAGTTATCATCGATAGATAAATGTATCCAAAAGCTATCGTGTAATAGTTAAATAAATGCATCTCCATTTCAAGCTCTATGAACTAGCAAAAGGTTATTGACTAATCTCTTCGAAACGTAATTTCTTGCTAATAAATGCGATGTTGGAAATAGTTATGACAAATTTGAGTCGGGAAACTCAACTTAAAAAGAAACAAGGTTATAAAACGGATACCTTTCGATCACTAAAATTAAGGAGTAAATTCTAACCACTTATAGAATATGCAAGTAAGACTTAAAAAATATACAATTGATATAAACAAAAACTGACAATTGAACAAGTAGAAGGTCATTGACTAATCTCTTCGAAACATAATTTCTTGCTAACAAATGCGATGTTGGAAATAGTTATGACAAATTTGAGTCGGAAACTCAACTTAAAAAGAAGCAAAGTTATAAAATGTACTAAAATTAAGGAGTAAATTATAACCACTTATAGAATATCTTAATCTATATCTATACTATATTTAAAAGGACTTGAAAAGAAGAAATATTTTCGAACTATTTTACCCTTATAATTTTTTTTAAAATTTCATATTCACCCTTATTATTCATTAATGTATAATTATCTTTTAATATTTTATTTATTACTCTTTTATTGTTTATCATACATTAAATTTTTAACAATTTATTAAATGTACAATTAAATTTTTTAAACATTTAATCTATTAAATTAAATATGAAGATGAAAAGATGATCTCGAATTTTTTTTTTTTTAGTTTTTGCATTACGTGGATGAAAGGAATGAAAGGAAAAAGTTGTAACTTTGTTTATTACTACAATAAAATTCAAATCATGGCTATCAAAACTGAAATGAAGATGCAAAGATTATTTTTAATATATTAGATTATAGTGATTATGAGCATGTTTGGTTCAGTTTTTTTGAACTTTTTTTTCTCAAACTCGTTTTCAATCACATATTTTGTAAGACTTGCAATTTTTATAAACTTTTCAACCACACATTTTACTAATTTTTTTTTTCAAAATCTCTTAAAAAAATTACTTTTAAACCTCACTAAACATATACTATAGTTCAGAACTAACGTTTGAAAATTTTATAATTTTATAATTTTTAATTTTATTTAATTTTATTAAATATATAGAACGTTGTTCTCATCTTACTTCTCTCTCTCAACAATATTCTCACAATATAAGCAAGCAATGACACTTCTTTAATTTTTATTTTTTACTTATATTTATGACGTTTTCATTTACGTCGTCAAATCAAACACGTCTAATAAAAAGAGAACATATACAAAAAATATCGTTTACAATGAACTACTACTTCAACAAGGTACAATATTATGTAGTCAATCATTACATTTTCTCACAATAAAATTAGTAATTATTAATTTTATTCTCAGTAAAATGTAGTCATGTAGATTATTAATTCCATAAGATTTGATATCAATAGTTGTTAATTATCAAAGCTTAAATAACCAAAAGGACTTCACTGGATTTAAATTATTGTTGGTATTATCACTATATAAAACCCACATATGATTCTGATTGTACTTCAATGAATGCAATCTTTTAATATTTTATTATTACTCTTTAATTGTTCACACATTATTGTACATTAAATTTTTAATAATTTATCAAATGTACAATTAATTTTTTTAAACATTCAATCTATTAAATTAAATATGAAGGTGAAAAGATGATCCAATTTCGTTTTTTTTTTTTTTTTTTTTTTTGAGATGAAATGAATGAAAAAAAATTGTAACCTTATTTATTACCTTATTAAAATTCAAATCATGGTTGTCAAAACTGAAATAGAGATCAAAAGATTATTTTTAATACATTATATTACACTGATTATAGTTCAGAACTAATATTTGAAACTTTTTATATTTTTAATTTAATTAATAATTATATATGTGTGTTTATCACATTCTTCTCATCATACCTCTGTTTTTTAACAATATTCTTAAAACATATGCAAACATTGACACTTCTTTAATTTTTATTTCTTATTTACGTTTATGTTTTTTTCATTTACATTGTCAAATCAGACACGATTTACAAAAAAAGAACACACACAATGAATATTGTTTACAAAGACCTACTACTCCAACAAAGTACAATATTATGTAGTTAATCATTACATTTTCTCACAATAAAATCAATAATTATTAATTTTATTATTCTTAAAATGTAGCCTTTGAGATTCCTATTAAAACATCATCTCTAATTGTAATTGTACTTCTATGAATATAAATAAAATATCAACATCAAACAATACAATAAAACATATTATTAAGAACCGTGGTTTTTTTTATCTTTATTGTAATTGCTACTTTAACATTTTAATTATTAGCAATTAAAAAATAAAATTTTTGAAAATATTAAATTGACAATATTATTACAAAAGTATGTGCAATGCATGCGTGCCTAACTAGTATATATATATATATATATATATATAGGATAACCGTCGAAAATTTCACGCACACATTTTTCCGCCATTTTTTCTTTCCAAATTTGGTAAGTTCCGCCATAAATATTGCACGTGAGTTTGTTTTCTTTAATTGGTTTCATACGTTGATTATTTTTTTTTCTTTTTTTTTTCTTGCAAAAAATGAAATGCAACATCAATATTATATACGATAAATGCAACAACTTTTCAGATTCTTTAATTGGTTTCACACATTAATTGTTTATTTTTATTTTTTTCTATTTTCTTACAAAAAAATGAATTGTAACATTTAATATTATATATGATAAATGCAACAACTTTTCAGATTTTTTAATTGCTTTCACACATTAATTGTTTGTTATTATTTTTTCTCTTATTCCTACAAAAAATGAAGTGTAACATTCAATATTATATATGATAAATGCAACTTTTCAGATTATTTAATTTGTTTCACACATTGATTGTTTTTTATTTTTATTTTTTCCCATTTCCTGCAAAAAACGAATTGTAACATTTAATATTATATATGATAAATGTAACAATTTCAGATTCTTTAATTACTTTCACACATTGATTGTTTATTAATTTTTTCCATTTTCTAACAAAAAATAAAGTGTAACATTTAATATTGAATGCTAAATGCAACAATTTTTCAGAAACGCGTTGGACTTATCATCTTCATTTTTTTATCAAACCGTCTTTTGGACATCCATGTGCTATTTGAACAGTTTATTTCTTTCCTATTTTTTGTTAAAATCATTTATGTAATTTATTTGCACTTTTGAAATTTTTTTTACTGTGTTCGGATACTGTTTTTTTTATAGCATAAATATTGTAATCAACAACATGCTTATTATGTGCAATTTAATTACTGAAATTAATGTTTATATATAAATGTAACAAATATTATTCTTCGGTTCAGGTAATTAAATTGAAAACGGTCAACTCCGCACATCGCACGGGTGATGTACTAGTCCTTACAAACACAAACATATAAGAGTTGGTTTGGGAAATCACTATTCACGCCTTCGACCAAAACGACTTTCTTTTTTTTCTTTTTAAAGTATAAAAGCCACAATTTTTTCATTCACCAGCAAACCCTAGCTGCTCATTCCACCGACAATTCTCCACTCTCGCCATTTTCGTCCAAATATCATTCAATTCTTCTACCTTTCTTTACAAAACTCCTAACCCATTCAGATTCCAAACTCTGCCAATAATTCTCCAAAATTGTTCGATTCCGATGGCTCAAAAGACATGGAAGCTTTGAAGCAGGCTTTTTAGTTAATCGGTACACACCCTAACGATCACAAAGGATCACTCTCTACGGAAGCTTTTGCAGATTACCTGGACCAATTTTTTCAGCTGCTTACCTTCATTCTTCAATTTACAGGTTCGTTGTGGTTTTCTTTTGTTGAAGTTTTTTGTAGTTATTAAATTTACGCTATGATATCGAAGTTTTTAGTAGTAAGTATTTGAGTTTTTCACCGATTTGTTCAAAAAATCATATATTGTCGGCTTATTTTGGACTTTTGCAGTGTGATTGCAGATTATTTGGTCCAATATTTTCTTTCCTTGACCCTTGTTTTTCAGTTTACAGTTATGTTAGTGTTTTTTGTACTGGATTTTGTTGAAGTTATTATATTTAGGTTTTGATATTGAGTTTGTTAGTAATTTTTATGGTTTTTGGTTAGTTTTTGTTTATGTTGTTTTCATAAAATGATAACAAGAAATGTATCTAAGAAATCAGGTAATCTATAAAATGGCAATCATATATTTTCAAACATTTTGGGAACTTTGTATAGAAAAGTGGATTTGGAAGAAGGACTCCGTGGAGTCAAACGCCAACGCAGGTAATGTAGTTTACTTAAGAATAAGAAAGGTAATGTATGAAAGGACAATCATATAGTTTCATTTTCGTAAATTATAGTCGGAAAGAGACATGGCAAGAACACATTGAAGAATTCTACAATTACATGACTAATTTGACACAATGGTGACCCATTTCCATTTTACGAAGTGTTGGATGAACTCCTATTAAAATATTCCATAGATTGTTTGAATAAATATTGACGGCTTCTAATCAGGAGATTTATAAATATATTCAAAATATTAATTTCTGAATTGAAATAATGAAACAATTCATAGACTCAAATTTTAAATATTAATGTTAATACGTAGATATCAGTTTAAACAATAGAAGAAAATAATTCTCCCTATTGACATTTTTGTTCGTTTTTTTTTTTAAATTGTCTAAGTCTCCCTTGTTCTTGATCCAACCCTATCTACCTAATTTGGCTGACAATTTTGTATTTTTTTGTAAGTTACTTTTTGTCAAACGGTTTATATACGTTTTCAGTTTCAAGGGTTTTCGATTTGGGGTTTTCCAGAAATTAATTTATTTTTTCTGGATTGTGTAGTTTCTTTGAATCTTTTGTTTATATTGAACAAGTTATATGTGTTTGAAGTTTTAGAGATTTCGATTCGGGTTTTTCTTCGGAAATTAGTTTAATTTTCATACTTCTCATAGCATTTGTTTTTTATATTACTGTAGTGTTTACCTAGAGCAGTAGTTAGTTGTGAAAAAGAGATTGCAGAAGGTGGCATATTCAAATACAGGTAAATTATCGACCTTTGATTTAATTTTTTATTCTTCTATATGCTACAATTTTTCTGTTTTCTGTTGATATCGAACATGTGGACTGAAGTTGGCTTTGCATGTGTCTTTGTTACGGTTAATTTTTCTTGAACGATTGTTGAAACTTGAACTAGGTTTTCAATTTTATAAAGATCGGTTTTAAAATTTATTTTGGAATTATTTTACATTTAATATGATTGCAAGGAATATTACGCCATTTTTATGTCCATTGTATGAGTAGTTTTTTAGTTCCATCAGTTTTCTTTTCAATTTGTTTGGATGGAATATGTTGATTTTTATGTCCATTGTATTTGAATTTTTGTTTCGTATGGAAATTTTTGTGTTATTCCAGTTAGTGTGATTAAATAATGTAATTAACTGCCTTGTCATGTGCATCAATATAGTCTTAACCATGGTAGCTGTTGGACCATTTTTGGTTTCACCAATTAGCCTTGTGGGTTTGTAGTTTGTATTAATTTGATTCACCCTAAGCTTGATACATTGATTTAGTTTTCACTGCTCTAATGGTAGTCACTCCTACAAGTTAAGCTCTAAGATATGGTAGTCACTCTTCCATTTTTTATGTCCATTTTAGGATGCGGACAAAACGTGAAAAAAGCTGCTCAATATGGACTCTCTCTTTTTCCAAAAAACGGCATCGTTCAATAGGGGCGCTACTGGAGGAAATGATGTGGGAATGGGGCTGAATGGTCGGGTGACCCGGCCAATTTGTCAAAATGGCCGTTGACCAATTTTGGTGTGTAAATTACCAAATATAACCCTGCCTTCTTTCCCGCTTATAACCATTTCAAATTCATTTGTATGTGAAAAATAGAAGATTTCAAGGTTAGAATCTAACTCATTTCAATGTTAGAATCCAACCTATTTCATTTAGGTAAGAAATTTCATTTCAAAGTAGAAATTCATCATTCTCCATCTTTTTCTTTTAATTCACGATAGAAATTGTGGATTTTGTAGTATAAATCTTGAAAAAATGTATAAATCTGAGTATGAATTATGATTTTTACTTTAAATTCCTGCAAATCTGAGTTGATTTGAGATGAATTAATTGAAAAAATCAGTTATAATTGTATAAATCTGTGTTAACAGATAATCTGTTAACACACCTGTTAACAGACCATGGATCTGTTAACAGACCCCAAGGTCTATTAACAGACCCTGTTAACAGACCTTCTTTCAGGTTTGATTCTTTCTTTTTGTGATTTACAGTTCTATGTTAGTAAGTGGTTATGGTCTTTCCATTTACCTAATAAGCAATATATTTGTTTGAACTTATTTACTTGGTTTAATCAGAAAATGGAGTAAATTGCTTTTAAAAAATAAAATTTTAACAAAGTTCTCACGCTCCACGGAACTGATATCTCTAAGTTTCTGCGTATAAAGTACAAATAAAATGATAATTTTTTCATTTGTTTGGATAATTGATTATGCAACTAAACATACAATCTTGAAAAATGATGAAGTATCGATGTATTTGGTTTCTCATTCTGATGATGATATATTTATATTAGCTGGACAAAATGTGGAAGAAGAGAAGTGAATGGAGAAGTTCTGCATTTGAATAAGCAGATGGGAGGTAAGGAAATACTTAATAAGTTGTAAAACATGTTATATGTCCAATATATTGATCTCCCTCAATTTTCCTCAAACTAAGCTATTTTGCTTCTCATTGTTTTAAATATGGAATGTGATGGTCTTCTGGATATTGGTTTGGCTTGGTCAAATTGATGATAATATTTTAATTAATCAGTCATGAACTTTGCAATTAATTTTTTTAGCGCTGATTTGCAGTATGTGTAAAAAATTCTGAGTACTTGGCACAAAAAAAAAAAAAAAAAAAATCAAACAACAGAGCACGAGCAGACAAGCAAGAAAGTGGTGAACTGAATGGAAAATTAATTTCCAAAACCGACCTTGAGAGGTATAATCTAATGTAGTTCTTGATCTGCAGAGAGGCAATGAAGAGGGTGTAAGGAATTGATTTATACATGCACAGCGGAAATTAAAAGATCAATTTCTTTAAGCCCGGATCAACCTCGTACTTAGATAGGATTCGTGATAGAATATTACCTTTGATGAATGTCTTGAATCTGATTATATGATTGGCTGGAGGTGCGATCTTCAATACCACAGCTGTCCAATTGTCCAGCCTCTAATGGTGATCCACACAGCAAGAACAGATCTGAACCCACAATCAAGAACAGATGAAAGCGAAATTTTGGGAGAAGTTGATTGGGTTGTCTTTTACCAGTGCTAGCAAGTAATGTAAAACAACTATTAACCCTAATACGTTGCGCCTATGTATTTATAGGCGGGGCTAACCCTAGCCCTAGTTCTAGTCCAACTAGAACTCATCAACAATCAGGCCCGATTAAATAATTTTATTAATTAATTTGGCCCAATGAGTAATTAAGTTCGACCCAACTAATTGGACCTTGAACATTAATTCTTACAATCTCCCACTTGGACAAGGTCCAACTCCAGATGCTCAATTCTCGCCTTTTGTGTGTGACCCATTAGGTTCCCATTCACGATGGCAAACGCAGTGATATTCTCATCGATTCACCGAGATCGATCAATTCACGTCGCCGTCCAAGATTGACATCTAGCAATGTGTCAAGGCAATCCATGTGAAGGAAAATGTCATGTGGTATGACAGAACCAATATATGCGCGGTTACCGTGGAAATATAATCCCTTCATCAATATAACCCAATTGGTTAAGAGATATGGATCAGCGTCAATCTCATTTCAACCAATTATGTTATTCACCTCAACTCTTCGTTGATCTAATTTAGTTATGATTGAAACATTTTCAACTCATAACTCCACCCCGGCCGAGGAAATTTATATCAACTTAAGTGGACAAAATGCAGGTTATAATCTCCTACTTTCCAGGAGTGACGAATTCTCATATTGGACATTCACAACCTTCATACGATTCTCACTATACCCGTACGACGTCTTCCTGGTGACTCAAATCTTCGAGCCCCATCAAATGCTCGCCAAAGTACAGTGGTCCTCATATAAGATTCTATGATGTCCTCAAGTCAAAGGACCAAATCCACAACCGCGCATTAGAGATTTACCACTGACGCTTGGATAGTTATCCATGTGGAATCTCTAGGCGGATCATCCAATGTCATGTTCTCATAACAATGCATTCATGTGTTCATTCAGATGTCCCTCTACATCTTAGCTCGTGAGATCAGCTACTTTCTTTAAAAGAAATGCAACACATGCTAGTCTATCCGCAATAATGATATCCGTATCTCATTATTACTATGACTAGGGATATTTCAAGAATAAGTTATTTATAACTTGTATCTCACAATCACAACACCTTGTGATTAACAAGTTACTGTGAACTTTTCTTCGGACTCTATTATTTTAAATAATAAAATTTAAAATAACAGATCTGCCATTAAAATGTAGACAATCATTTAATTAATCAATTTGTTCATATACTTCAATGTCTAACAAAAAGTATATCACAAAATGTCCAATACAAACTAGATCCAATCACTCAGGTATCTTAATACCATCAAATTTAGCATGACCATCATGCTTGTGCTGGGACAACAACTTTGTCAAAGGATCTGCTACATTATCGTATGTTAAGACTCGTTCTATCTTTATATAATTTCTTAAGATTATCTCCCTGATGAGATGATACTGCCTCAATATATATCTGGATCATTGATGAGACCTGGGTTCCTTCGCTTGTGCGATGGCTCCATTGTTATCACAATACAAGTTATTGGATCAACAATGCTAGGAACTATTCCAAGTTCAGTAATGAACTTCTTGATCCAGACTGTTTTCTTTGCTGCTTCTGAAGCAGCTATATATTCGGCTTCTGTAGTTGAATTAGCAGTCGTTTCTTGTTTGGAACTTTTCCAACTAACTGCACCACCATTTTGAGTAAATACATATCCAGAACATGTCTTTAGTTCCATACACCAAGAACATGTCTTTATCAGATTAAAAGCTGATATCGGCATAACCTTGAACTCTAAGTTCATTTCCTCCATATACCAAGAACATGTCTTTAGTCCTTCCTAAGAACTTAAGGATATTCTTGATTGCGATCCAATGTTTCTCACCAGGGTTCGCTTGGAACCTGCTTGTGACACTCAAAGCATATGAATTATCCAATCGAGTACATAGTATTGCATGCATGATAGATCCTATTGCTAATGCATAAGGAATTCTATCCATGCGATCTCTTTCAATTTGTGTCTTTGGACACATCTCTTTTGAGAGATAGATCCCATGCCCGATGGGACAGAGTCCTCTCTTGGACTCTTCTATGCTAAATCTTCTTAAGATTTTATCTATGTACATATCTTGAGATAGGCCAAGCATTCTCTTAAATCTATCTCTATAGATCTTTATATCGAGAATGTACGTTGCCTCTCCCATATCCTTCATGGAGAAATTTTTGGATAACCACAATTTTACTGATTTTAGCATTGGGATATCGTTTCCTAATAATAGTATGTCATCCACATACAAAATTAGAAATACGACTTTACTCTCACTAACCTTTTTATACACACATGGTTCATCTTCTTTTTTGATAAAATCAAACATTTTGATTGTCTCATCAAAACGAAGATTCCAGCTCCGAAAGGCTTGCTTTAATCCATATATGGATTTATGTAGCTTGCATATCTTGTTTGGCTCTGTAGATTCAAAACCTTCTGGTTGTGTCATGTACACATCCTCACTAAGATTCCCATTAAGGAATGCGGTTTTAACATCCATTTGCCATATCTCATAGTCATAATATGCCGCTATTGCAAGCAGAATCCGAATTGATTTAGACATGGCTACTGGTGAGAAAGTTTCGTCAAAGTCAATTCCTTGTCTTTGCTTGTAACCCTTCGCAACCAATCTTGCCTTGTAAGTATGAACATTACCATCCATGTCGACACTTTTTAACGTAAACCAATTTACAGCCTATAGGTTTTACCCCTTCAGGCGGGTCAAGCAAGGTCCAAACCTTGTTTTCGTACATGGAGTTCATCTCAGATTCTATGGCTTCCTGCCATCTCTTTGAGTCAACACTTGACTTTGATTCTGCGTAAATAGTAGGTTCATCTTCCTCGATTAGTAATACATTACTAGTAATCAGGAGATCGTATCTCAGAGAAAAATGAATGACTCTGCTCGACTTACGCGGAGCTGGTGTGTCCTTGGAACCTGGTGGTTCCCACTTTCTCAATCTGTGCTTCATCAGATGCAAGCTCAGCCATTGGAATATCTAATTGGTCAATTTTATTTGTGGTTTCTTGAATCTTTTCAAGATCTACATTGCTCCCACTGTCTTCTCTAAGAATACAGCAAGTCTTAATATGATGACCTTCATCTCGATAGAATTGTAGAAATAATATCCAACACTTTCTTTTGGATACCCCACAAATAAACAATTATCAGATTTAGCTCATAGCTTATCTGATTCAACGCGTTTCACATAAGCGTCGCATCCCTAAACCTTCATGTATGAAAGATTAGGTATTTTTCCCTTTCCTTAACTCGTATGGAGTTTTATTGACCGATCTAGATAGGACACGGTTTAGTGTATAACATGCAGTGTTAATCGTATACCTCCAAAACGATTTTTGGAATAACTACGCAACTCACCATTGATCACACCATATTAAGTAAGGTGCAATTTCTCCTTTCAGATACACCATTTTGACATGGTGTATACGGTGGAGTCCACTGTGAGAGAATCCCATTCTCTCTTAGATAGTCTAAAAACTCACCCTTCAAATATTCTCCATCTCGATCAAATCTAAGTGTTAGAATATTTTTCTCGATTTGCCTTTCTACTTCTTGCTTGAATTCCTTGAACTTTTCAAGGGTTTCACTCTTGAATTCCATCAAGCATATAAAACCATATCTAGAATGGTCATGTGTAAATATGATAAAGTAAGAAAAGCCACTTTTAGTATCTTTAGACATTTGTCCATATACATCAGTATGTACAAGACCCAAAATGTCTGCAACTTTGTCTCCCTTTCCAGAAAAGAGGGTCTAGGTCATTTTGCCCCAATGGGCATGATTCACACTTATCAAATGATTCATAATCATTTGAATCCAAGTATCATCTTTATGTAACTTGGTGATGCGCTTTCATTTATATGACCGAATATGCAATGCCAAAGATATGAGTATTTTAGTTTTATCTATTTTATGCCTTGTGGTTCTACTTCTAATGCCATTTGTTTTCACATTGAAAACACTGATCATCAGATTTGGATTCGTCTTTGCTTAACTGTTTTTCCAACAGATTCGGCCTTCTTGGATCCTTTCTAAAAGGTCCATTTAGATTTCCTCTTAGTGCCCTTAAAGGTATCAATGGCCAAAGTTTACCCATTTCTTTGGGCTTAACAGTTTTTTTTTTTTTTTTTTTTTTTTTTAGCACGTTTAGCAGCTTAAGTAGGGTACACTGAATCTTATTCATATTGAAGTTCATAATGAACTGCGAAAAGTTATTAGGTAGGGACTGTATAACTAAGTCAACACTTAGCTTGTTGTCCATGGTAAAACTTAATTGATTTTATTTTTCAATATAATCAATCATCTTCAATACATGAGCACTGATTGAAGATCTTTTTACCATCAAACCTCTTTATAACCTTTTGGATGTCTCATACTGTTCAGTCCGTGACTGTTCATCATTCAACTCCTTGAAATGATATATTTTGGTATAGGCATCCAAACCCTCGTGCTACTTTTCTAACTCAAGTGACATACTGCAAACATCATATGTTGCAGTGTTACTATTATCACTGTGTTCTTGTAAGCCTCCACGCTCCCCAACGTATCCTCCTCAATAGGAGCTTCCGGCATTAGCTGCTTATTGACATATCCAATTTTTCTTTTTCATGCTTGAGAACAATTCTCAGATTGCGGTGCCAGTCCAAAAAATTTGGTCCGATATGTTTGTTGGCATCCAATATGCCTCTCAAACTTATATGGTTACTCATGATTCAACTATTAAATTAAAAGATAGAACAATTAATTAAATGCAGAAAAATTAATTTAACATGGACTTATATTAAATTAATTATACTCCCACTATTTAAATTGAATTAATGACCCTCAAACATTAATCAATAGAACTAATGAGATTCTCAGTGGGCTAGGATCCCTTTTGTTTTATTAGAACCTTGAGTGACTCAACAAATCCTAATAAAGCATCCAGGTAGATACTTCTATCAATCACATCTCTATGTGACTCCTAGATCATCAAGTAGACAACTTATTGTCGCACACATCTTATGTGTTTACTTGATTGTGCCCCTAAAATTCTATTTTCTTGAGTGACTCAACAAAAAATAAAATTTTAGTTAAATTCGACCCATTGTTCAGAAACATCAAATGTTTCATAGTAATAAACATATCCACGAGCGAGCAGCCTTGAGTGACTCAACAAACTGACATCAATAATGGACTCTGGTTTTTCACTATAACAATAGAAGGCACGTTGTATTAACCATTTAATACGAATTTAATATTTTTGATAAAGAGGGGTTTGTCTCATCATAATTATGTATATATATTATTTAACATCTAACATGCAATAAATCATACATAATAATAAGCGTGGATGATTATGGACTTTATCTATCTAATCTTCTTGAGCCAAAAAGAAGATTAGTTGGTCAATTCCTATGGGACGTTGCATTCGTTCATCGAATGCTAAATGCAATCATCTCCATCTTCTGCTGCAACCTGTATCCTATACTAGTTGGCACGCAGGCCCTGATCAATGGACACGCAGGCCCATAATAAATAAATAACTCGAAAATATAATTAAATAAATAATAGGCTCGCAGGCCCATTTAATTAAATAATCGGCTCGCAGGCCCAACCAATAATCAACAAGAATAATTAACCATACAACCAATCACATGGGTCGAGTCCATAATCATCCACTAAACATTCATATTAATATCTAATATTAAAAATATATTAATTTCTAAATTTGTAGTTTTGACAGTATAAGTCTAAACCTTTTAGACACTTTGGAACGGACTAGACAGAATTAAATAATTAATCTAATTAATTACTTAATTTTTCAATAATAAAATTAATCAATTAATCTAATTAACCAATTAATTTTATTCAAAAGGGAGATTTTTCAAAAATTTATTTTATCTCTCAATTTAAAGTCACACTCTAATTGAAGATAAAATTTGTATAAAGTCAAAATTGTAATTTTATAAAATAAAATCAAAATTTAATCTGGTCAAAAATTCAAAATATGGTTTAAAAACGATTTTAATTAATTTTGAATATTTGACCAACATTAAAAGAATTAATATTTACAATTTTCCAAAAAATAATTAAAATTACATTTAAGACCTTAATTTTTCATTTTAATGTTTGAGGACTTGATGTGTAATTTCTAAAACTGCACGATCAATCCTTAAAAAATTTAAAACAGTGGTCCATCAACGCAATTTCACAAATTGCATGAAAAAACCCTTTTCCTTGAATTTTAAAGCAGTGGCGTTCTCTTGCAATTTCGTAAATTGCAGAGAGACCCTTTTCTTTTCTTTTGAAAATTGGAGGGCTTACAATGTAATTTCTAAAATTGCATTGAGAGCCCTCTTCCCAATAAGGAAAAACTCGCCAGAAAAGATAAAAAACCCACGCCTGAAAACCTTTTTCGAAATCTTAAGAAAATCAGCCTTCAACCGGCGCCGCTGGGAAGTGTTTAGGCGGTGGTAGTGAGGTGTCAAACACCGGTCCGCCTTCAGTCGGCGAATAGCTGATATTCGCAGTGGCCAGGCCGCTGCTACCTCCCGCAGCGGCGCATGGTGGGTTGCGGCGGCGTCTTCAAGAGCGCCGTCGCCGATCACCATTTACCCGACATCTCTCAGACCGACCTTTGATAAGTTCCAATTAAAATCTAAAATCCAATTTCAGATTTTTTTCGTTTCAAAATTCAAAATTTTATATTTTGTCAAAACTCAAATCAAATTAATATTTCAATAACAATTATTGTTCTAATTCATCAAAACAGTTTAACGAACTCTAACAAGTAACAAGGTAGTCTCTGATACCACTGTAAGGAATTGATTTATACATGCACAGCGGAAATTAAAAGATCAATTCCTTTAAGCCCGGATCAACCTCGTACTTAGATAGGATTCGTGATAGAATATTACCTTTGATGAATGTCTTGAATCTGATTATCTGATTGGCTGGAGGTGCGATCTTCAATACCACAGCTGTCCAATTGTCCAGCCTCTAATGGTGATCCACACAGCAAGAACAGATCTGAACCCACAATCAAGAACAGATGAAAGCGGAATTTTGGGAGAAGTTGATTGGGTTGTCTTTTACCAGTGCTAGCAAGTAATGTAAAACAACTATTAACCCTAATACGTTGCGCCTATGTATTTATAGGCGGGGCTAACCCTAGCCCTAGTTCTAGTCCAACTAGAACTCATCAACAATCAGGCCCGATTAAATAATTTTATTAATTAATTTGGCCCAATGAGTAATTAAGTTCGACCCAACTAATTGGACCTTGAACATTAATTCTTACATAGGGAACTTCTGTGTTTTTACCAATTGCTACCTACCCAATATGTTTCCCAAGAAACTCGCCATTTTTTTATGACACGCCAATTTAATTATATGTTACAGAATTTGTGGTATTTGAATTTGTCTCTACAACTTTTATGAACATATAACAATGTGTGCACAGCTTCTTCTTTAGATATTGTACAATATATCATTGTTTATCAAATCAGTCTCTTCCTCGTGAGCATACGAATTCAATATAATGCTTCCAAAAATGGTTGACATGACTCGCAAATACAGTAAAAAAGGTGATACAAGTTTTCTTCTATATACTAAAATTATTAATTAATAATATGTATTTTAAATATTAAGTTTTATGTAATGCTTGTAACATTTTTAGTACAATTTATTTGTTCTAATCTCCTGTGTTTATTTTGAATACAAGTTTTACGTAATGCTTATTATATTTTTAGTACAATTTCTTGTTCTAATCTCCTGTGTTTATTTATTTATTTTTTATATTTTCAAACTAATATTTATAACAATATGTATTGATATACAAATTTGATAATTTATTATAAAAATAACATAAAATAAATGATTAAAATAATGTTAAATACTATATTATAAATACGTCTGGTGCATCGCACGGGCCATAAACTAGTATATATAAAAGAATTATAGTTATTAGTAAAAGTCAACACATTCTTTCATGCAAAATGTTTCTCTCTCACATATTACAAAATAATAATATATATAAATAAATATTTAATTTAATTAGTTAATGCCCAATATTTGGTAATTAATAATCAGATTTAATGTGCAGCTTAGATGAGATTCTCAATGATTCATTTGTTAAGTAATTGTCCAACTTCAGTTAATTAATTATCAATATTCCAATACAGTGTAAATAGTACTACCAGTTCAACTTCACAATTATTAGTAATAATAAATTTGAATGCTACATTAATTAATCAATATAAGATTTAGAGTATGTAAATATTACTAATTGTCTACAAATAGAAAAACAATAAATTTGCATAATATCATTAACGTAATATACATCTTTACAATTTAGAAAATAAATTTTCAAAATATAATATAAAAATTAGTGGGTTATTTAATGAGCCGCACACAAAATTAAGCCGGAAGCACTTTTTAAAAATTAAAAAAATGATAATCAAGCATTCTCTTAAATTCTTTTTTTTTTCACGTTAACTAAGAAACAGTTAAAATTAGTTGCAATTTACAAAATATATATAAATACACAATTTGACTGTTAAATAGAGAGATAGAAAAACACATTTATTTGATTTAAACAAATGATAAGATTTAAACTATTATTGTAACTAAAAAATCAATCCATCTAATATTATTTGTGTCGATTATTAAAAAAACTTATTTATGCATACTCGAAAATTATTTTTCAAATTACAATAGAAAAGTACTCAATAAGTTTTAATATCATATTATTTATATTATATATTAAATAATATTAAAGTATTTATATTTTATTTTATTTTATTATTATCATTATTTATATTTATGCATAGTCAGCCAAAAAATATAATTAAATCAAATGACATGATTTTAATATTTTATAATATTAAAATTTAATTAATTATCCAACTTCAGAGAATTAATAATCAGTATTCCAATACAATTAAAGGATGAGCTTTCCAATGTTTCAATTTTCTAAGATACTCGGTTAAAATGAATAATATTAAGAATTAACATTTTAAAAAATACACATCTTCTAGAACAAGATAAATTCATTTTACAACACAAAACAGATGAAGTTATGTGTTAAAAGGTATTAATTTATACCGGTTGAGGGATTTAAATAAGTTATGTTTTCAAAAAAATGAAACATCAATGCACGAAAACTATTGACAATAATGCAATAATTTTTCAAAAATGGAATTATTTTAACCACAAATTTTTTTATGCTTCCCATAGTGGGTTTAAATAGGTTGCAGTTTAAAAAAAAAAAAAAACATCAATACACTAAAAATATATAATTGTGTTATATTATCAAATGATATGATTTATTGATTAAAAATACTAAGTAGATTAAACTAATAAACTAGATATGATAATTTTAAAATTACATTCACAAGATTCAAAGCCCGCCTCAGAATCAAGCTTCTCAAAAAGGTTCTAGACAAAGAATAGACTATAAACGTTAAATAATCAACATTAAATTTTATTAATATTTTATTACATAGGCTGAGAACGTTAAATAAATCAGATTCTACCTCCTCAATGTTTTATTACATAATAATAATAATTATTGTTTTGTCTTTTAAATTAATTATAGTTATATATTTGTCTCGATTTACAGATTTAGAATTTAGTGATGAAGAAATAAAAATTATACACACTCACAGAGATTGAAAAAATATTGCGGAGTAGTGGAAAGAGTCTTTGAGACTTTCAAACAATGTACTTTTTTGAGATTAGGCATGGCAATGGGCCGGGCCGGGCCGAGCTCGAGCTCAGCTCGTCCCCAATTTTTGAGCTCGGTTTGGCCCACGAGCTCGTGGGTCGAAAGAGCCGAGCCGTAATTTTATTTATTTATTTTTTTTTTTTTGAAATTTGAAAATAAAAAAATACAATATCAAGAATTATTTATGTTAAAAATTAAAGATTTAATACCATCCTCTCTTTTTCTTTTTGTTTTTTTTTTTTTAAATTCGAAAATAAAAAATAACTACCATATTGAGAATTTTTTATGTTAAAAATTAAATATTTAAAACTCTCCTCCTTTTTTCGTACTTGGGACCGGCTACTTTAAAAGCAGGCGGAGTTAAAATTGTACACGAACAAGATGTTATCTATACAATTTTTTTTTATTAAAATAAGAAAAAAAATATCAAATACATAAATACAAATGTAAAATAATACTTACTACGAATATGATTAATCCATATTTTAATCTTTAAGTTCTTCGGATATTATTCTGTCCACTTTGTCTTAGATTCGAAGTTCGGCGTTATCTCAATCCTTTAGACACAGTAAGCTTTCTAAAATGTTGGCTTTGAGTCTTGACCTGATATTAGATAAAACCCTGCCACTTGTACTAAATGCAGCCTCCGATGCTACAGTTGAGACCGGGGGTATTAGTAGATCACGTGCTATTTTTGAAAGAATTGGATAACTACGTTGATGTTGTCTCCACATCGTAGTATATCAAAGTTTTTTCTCTCTTCGTCATCTAACATACTAAGTACATCATGCGCAAAATACCTAACTAACTCTACAGATGTATCATTAGAACGGGGAAGGAGAGAACTAGAAGAAGAACCAACTAATTGTTGACCTGGAGGTCCTGGACCACTCCTATATGTATTGACGTAACTCCATAAGTCAATGTCATCAGTTGATGACGAAGTATATGTTGGATTAGGGGGTCGTACAACGTTTGTATCAACCTTTTCAGTATAGACCTCATACATAGAATATAAAGTTTGTTTTATAGTAGTACACGTGACTGAATTTTCGTAAGTTAATTTATCTGAAATTGCTATTATTGTTACTTTCGTACCCTCTAAGTTAAGTCGAGAATCCATGAAACATGATAATGGAAATAACATAGGCAATTGTTCCCAATATTTCTTAAATTTAGCTTCCATAACATGTATAATACTAATAAAAAGAGCAAAATTCTTATACTTATTATAACATGTATAATACTAATAAAAAGAGCAAAATTCTTATAACATGGGTCGTGCCTATCCCCTTGTGCCACGTAAACTTCTCATGACAGTGTATCCACTGTGCTTTGAACTCAGGGACTCCGTTCACTAGTTTACCAGTCAGCACCAACTCAAAATGCTGCCAGTACTTAGCCTTTTGTTTGGTGGCTTTTCGTTTAGTGCTAGAGCCGATGGTAGTTTGTGTATCGGCATCTTCTTGAAAGTCTTCCAAATCAATTGGATCAGTGCTACCACCAAATTAATTAAGAATATCATCTGGAATTTGAATATCATTAAGACCACTGAAATCAACATCACTTCGATTATATGCCATTTGAAATAATATAATAAAAAGAATAGGAAAAAATGAAGATGTAGTAGAAACTATAAATGTAGAGAATTAGTAGAAGTAGAAAATTACAACTTAAAATTATAGAGTAATATCTAGATAATGAGATACTAGATACTAATTAGAACACTAATATTGAAAGAATGTAATTTGAGAATTGTTAATGGATTGAGTAAATAATTAAATGAGAAATAAGAGATTGAATTGTGAAAAAATGAGTTTAAAATATGGGTATTTATATGAAAATATCAGCTCGTGGCTCGTCCATTTGGTTCGTGGGCTCGTAATGAAAGCAAAAAAAAAATAATAATAATAAAAACATTTACGTGTAACCATTGGATGATTATCCAACGATCACGAAATGACGAGCTAGAGCCGAGCCAGCTCGTGGCTCGACCATTTGGCTTGTGGGTACGAGCCCATGAGCCCAAACGAGCTGGGCTCGTTCCCATGAGCCCACGAGCTTTTTTACTACCCTTACCTGAGATTGTAAATGTTTCAATTCGCAGTAATAGACTAATACAAAATGAATTGCGTTATGATCAAAACGCTCTGGCTGAAGAATAAAATAAAAAATTGTTTCTAATCTTACAACTGAGCAAAAGAACGCTTATGAAACAATAATATAGCCGAGATGAGATTCCCAATTATTCATTTGTTAAGCATTGCCCAACTTCAGTTAATTAATTATCAATATTCCAATACAGTGTAAATAGTACCACCGGTTCAGCTTCCCAATGTTTTGAATTTTCTATGATATTCGGTAAAAATGAATAAAATTATGAATTGACATTTCCAATTAAAAAATACTCATCTTCCAGAACAAAATAAATTCACTTTAATTATTAGTAATAACAAATTTAAATACTACATTAATTAATCAATATAAGATTTAGAGTATGTAAATATTACTAATTGTGTACAAATAGAAAAATAATAAATTTGCAGAATATCATTAACGCAATCTGTATTTTATAATTAAGAAAATCAAATTTCAAATTATAATATACAAATTAGTGGGTTATTTAATGAGTCGAGCCAAAAATTAATTAATTGTCTTATACGCTATGACTATCAATAAGAGTCATGGTCAATCTTTTTCCCACGTAGGATTGTATCTGAAAAAACCAGTTTTTTAGTCGTAGACAACTGTATATTGTATTGCCTAGAGTTACAAATCGTACGGGTATTGAAAATGTTGATTTGTGATAGGGATGAACTGCAACCAATTCGACCACAAATGTGGTTTTCAAAGATGTATTTCAAAATTTAGATTAGCTATATTTTTTTTTTTCAATATCAATGAGTAATCAAATGTTATTTATATGATATTTTTTTTATTTGAATGTAATAAATAAACAATATACTTTTAAAATATTTTTAAATCATTATTATGAAAAACAAGTGTCGTACATCGCACGGGTGATATATTAGTGCACGTAAGACTTCAAAAATATACAATTAATATAAACAAAAACTGAAATTGAGAAACATAAAACAATATGTTCGGTAAAAGTTTTTGGCAAAAAAATTGGATTTTTTTGGATTTGACATTTTGGACATTTCAAAAATTTTTATTATGAAAAAATTATTTTGTCCTTAATCAACACAATTCTATTTCAAAATAGTAAGAAAAATATAGTCATTTCACCTTCAAAAATTTTGAAAATTCAAAATTGTCAAGTCAAAAAAACTCATTTTTTTGCCCAAAATCTAAACGGAACAAGCTCATATTATTAAGTTGCTTATTTTTTTTATTTTTAATGTAAGATATATGTTACTAATTTGATGATTTGTATGGTAATATATATGTTATAGCATTATTTGTATAGATATGTGTTGCTGTGTAAATTCATCACAAAACATAACACCCTCTCATCCACCACTAGTTCCCTCCTTTCGCCGCACCAATTGTGGTCAAATTTCTCCGATTCATCTCCTACTTTTGGTCTTAACCATCACTATCTTCTCAACTCATCGACCTATCATATTCATTCACAATCAAAATTCGTCTAGTAATCTACAGTTACAATTCAAGTAACATATCGCCTTATCATTACTTTCATCATTTCAAAATCCAAATCCACCACCGCAAAGAGTTTTTGCAAATGTTTCCATGAGAAAGGTGTTTCGAAAGTAAAAATCATACACTTCCATATTCTAAGTTGTTGACTAACAAGACTATGAATATGTTTGTGAGTGCTTATAAGTACTTATAAATCGGTTAAATATTATTTTTATCCACACATTTAATAGGATCCACAACTTTTATCCACACATTTTGTAATACTCACTACTTATAATTGATAAATATTTTTACCAAACATACTCTATGTCACCTAATCATTTTATTGTGCATATTTTAGTCATTAAGCGTAAGGGAACTAAACAAGTACATTTGTCACCATAACATTAAGTTTAACCAATGTTTTAAAAATCGTTAATCAAAGTCGAACTAAGGTCGAACTAAATAAATAAATAAACCCCCCCCCCCAAAAAAAAAAATAAATAAATAAATAAAAAAAGTGAATTTTGGATTATTGTTATCTTTTCTTTTCTCATGTTTTCCGGTTGATGTATTTAGTGCAAGGTCTGTCATTTATTGGAACCTGTCTAATTTTCTCATACTCTCTCTTAGTGCATATTTTGTCGATTTTAAATTATAATTTTAACAAGTCAAATATATCTTTTATTCACATATTTTGTAAGATCCACAAATTACTATCCACTTCTTATCTATATATTTCATAAGACCCCACAATTTATAAACACTTAAAAATAATATAGCCTCCGTTTGGTATAGATTATAAACTGGTTTATTTGACCAAAAGAGTTTATTTGACCAAAAACGGTTTATTTGACCAAAATTTTTGTGTATATAGCATGACATTTTTGACCAAAAAGTAGTCAAATAAATCATAAACCAGTTTATAATCTATACCAAACAGAGGCATAATTCATCTCATTATCTATATAAAACAGTATCATATATAAAATTAAGTATAAGATATTTTAATGGTGAAAGTAATGATACTGTTCTTAAAATATTTTATTAGTAGAACAAGATCATATGTTTAAACATTGTCATAATAAAACAATATCAAAGATAAAAGTATGGTATAAATATATCAATATACATTATCTAAATAAAATAATATCATAGATGAAACAGTATTACAATAAAACAGTATCATTAAATTAGCGTTTTTTTTACAATAGTAAGAGTATGTTGGTCTTTTAGCTCTAAAATGTGACTTTAATTGAAGGGTAATTATATTACCACAATATTATTTGATAAGTACACTACATTTTAATTGCAATAAAATTTCTAACTATTGGTCACTTTTACATTTATGTCTAACTTTTTTTTAAGCAAATTTTTATCATCAAACTATTAATTTGTACGTCTTATATTTATCTTTGATGATAATTTTTGTCCAAAAAATTAACTAGGAGGACGTAAATTTTTTTTTTTTTGCCTCTAATATTTTTGCATAATCAAAATAAATAACAAATAAGAAAGTTTGACAAAATATTTTTCCCTCATTTCAATGCATATTAGAAGAATATTTAGACAAATTTTCATACGAGACAAGATGTGAAAACTAAATGAAAATTAATTAAAAAAATACAATGAAAAGAAGTTAGAGATATAAGTGTTTAAATATTAAAAATTATGGGACTTTTATTGCAATTAAAACGTTGTGTGAATAATAAAATGTGTAGTGTGAATATAATTACCTTAATTGAATTAAGTTTTGATCATATGACTTTAGAGTCAATAAGTGCCAAAACAGTGACCGATTTTGAATTTATCCTTTGGGATTTAATAAATTTAAGTGGACTATTATTTTTAATAGACCAAACCTATTTATTTATTTATTTAAATTAATTTTTAATGTCTACAAATGCCTCCTCGTGATTTATTTATTTATTATGAATAGATAAATCTTGAATTTCAATTTTACAAATTTAGAGGAGTTCGACTTTAACTCAACCTCTTTCTGTTTTTTTTTTTTTTTTTTTCTAATTTCTTTGCGACAGATTAGCTGATACTTTGATGTTGAGAAAAACTCTTTTCTTATAAAAACAAAACAATCAACAAAGCAAACAAAAACATACCCTATAAATTGAATTAAATGTGGACTTTTTGAAGATGTTAATGGCAAAGCCATCATCATATAAATCTGTGTGTGTGATCATCAAGAAGCAAAGTTCTAAAAAACGTAAATCGTGGCTAGGCGTCGAGGTCGAGTTTCAAGTTTTTCGAGCTTAGACGAAGCTTAGGCGAGAATGAGATAAAGACAAATCGAGGGCGATGCGTGAGGCGTGGCTAGACGTGGAGACCAAGCTTTAAGTCTAAACAAAGCCTAAACGAAGCTTAGACGGAATTTTTAGAAGAGTGTCAAGTAGCCATTTAGAATTCATCAAAAACTATTTGCCTAGTCTCATCTTGAAGTTCGTTCTATTCAAAATGAAGACAAACGTGAGTTGGAGTTGTAAATTATTTTTTTTTTATTTTTTTTGAGGGGTGAATTAGATAAAGTTTGTTATGATGATGATTCCTTTTATCACTATTTAAATATGATTAGAAGCCAGGAGACGGAGTCAAGATTCTTCTTGGATTACCTTTTCTGTAGTGTGTCTTTTCCTTTTTTTTTTTTTTTTTTGATCGAACTTTTCCTTTTTTTTTTTTTGATCGAATGTAGTGTGTCTTTTCTTTGTGTGTCCATGCGCGTATTGTGTGTAATCACTAGGTGTTAGTTTCTGATTTTTTTTAAAACCACTTTTGATTTGATTTAAAATTTTGAAAATGTTTACAAAATTTACAAATTTTGATTTTTTTTTTTCTTTTTACATTTCTTTGGAAATTCACTTTTTTTATTGTTTGTTTGACAGGACGTTTGAAGCAGATCGGAAATTTTGATGTTTGAATGATTTTAGTTGCGAAAAATAAATATTTCTATGATACACGTATTTTAGAAGTCTGGAAGATTTTGTGTTGAGGAGCAAGACTCGTAACTTTTATAGTCCAAGATATTTTATGTCGAGGACCAAGGACCGAAATTTTCATAGTTCAAGGTATTTTATATATTTGTGAGACTTTTTATTTTTAGACAATAAATCTTAAAAGATTTGAAAGATTTAGTACAAAAAACTATTTCAATTAGATTTTTATTTTTTTAAAAAAAATCACTTTTAAGAAAATTTATAATCTTAAAAAATTTGAGAAATTCTAAAATTTGTAAGGTATATATATATTTTTGGAAAAAAAAATTTATTTTTCAGAGATTCACCATTTATGATTTAACGGTGAATGCTAAAAAGACCTGGAAAATGATAAATGCATCATTGATGCTACACGTATGTTTCAAATAAGTCTAAAGGAGGAAGCTGTCGATGGTAGTAAAAAGGAGGTCAATGATGCATGGATGAAATTATTGGCGCAACCGTGTGTGAACATTTTAACCGATTTTCTTTTAAAAAAATAGAAAAAATTGATGAATCCTTCGAAGCTTTATTCCTTTTGATTGCAAGCTAGATTTTTCTATCTGTGTGACTACTCAGTTTTAACAAGTCTCATAGGCCTAGAGAAAGTCTTATAGGCCTAACAAAATCTTCGCACGTCTGAATCAATTACAACAAAATACATGAAGGGCTTCGACTTTCATAATCAACGGGGGTGCTTCGTCGGTCTCTGAATTTCTTATAATCCACTGTTGCCTGATATTTTGAGACAGTAAAAATGATATCTCAAGAAATATTATATTTGATTGTTATATAAACTCAGAAGAAAACTAAATTTTAATCTTATAATAATTGACAGCGCGATATTAGAAATCAATTTAGATAAGGAAGAAAATCTAAAAGATCATGTACACATCCAATTACCCCTTGTCCCATAAGTAGAATCACATCATATGTCTAATTGATTGCTTACTCAAATCAATTAGAACTATGAACCTATAAATATAAGGTCTCTCATTATTCTAGGGTACACATTATTCTATATCCTTAAACTTTGCTTAAATCTCTGCTTGCTTGTCCCTCTCACACCCAAACACTTTACCCATATATTTTTGTATTGACAGTTGACTTGTTCGTCGGAGTACCAACAATCACCGATCCTTTTTTTTTCTCGGTGATCTTGGTGCTTAACGATTGTCCAAGTATGTAGGGTACATACAAATTGGCAGAGAATTGACTGAATGTCTATGATATGTGAATAGTGCAGCTTCTAAGGTCAACAATCTTGTGAACCTAAAAGTAACAGCAAACCTTCTAATAAACTGTCAATCAAAATTAATTCCACATCGAGATTAAAAAAAAAAAAAAAAATACTTCAATAACACGTAGAAGCACCTAAAAAATTGACACTTTGAAACAAGTGAGGAAAATACCATCGTAATGGTCAAGAGTTTGATTATAAAGTAACCATCGACTAAAACCCACATATGTACGTCGGGCAGGTTGGGCCCGGGTTGTGGGTCGTGTGCATAGGTTAGGATTCGAGTCATAAATAGTTCGTCTTGGGTTGAGGCTATTTGTTTAGTAGAGATATGATATTTCTTTTAAGTCGTGTCTTTTTCTAATACAACTTCTGACTTATTATAAATAAAAGTTCATTTATTTTATCTTTTATATTTTGTGCCCTATACTTTATAACATTCTCTATTCAATTCATGCATTTATAAGAGTGCGATACAACTTCTAGTTCGTTATTTCTTGTGATTTAAAGTACTGCTATTATAAGAAGAGATCATTAAATTTTAGAAGACAATTGTCATTCTACCATAGACACTTGTGCAGGATAAATCTATATTAAGAACAAAAAATCAAACTCTTGTCTCGATCTAAATTCAATTCAATTTAATTTTCAAAGTAATTCATTTATTTATTTTTTATTTTGATTTTCGGTAATAAAAAAAGAATATTCAAAACTTTTTTTTTTCTAACCAACAAATAGGGTGGTGGTCTCCTCTCCATAGTGGGGAGGAGATCACCAACCCAACAAATATTGGTGTGAATGCAACTGCTTTTTGATACAGTGGGCAGTTTACAAGTTGCACCATTTTGCTGGCCCTACTGATAGATTCGATTTCTCCAGTTTGTGAATTGCACCATTTTGCTGGCCCAACTGATAGATTCGATTTCTCCAGTTTGTGAATTGCACCATTTTGCTGGCCCCACTGATAGATTCGATTTCTCTAGTTTGTGAATTGACCACTTGTCAAATCAAATGACACGTTTAGCAATGGCCCTACAACAATGGACACATTTAGCCCAGACGCCTTGCCCTTGTCCCTTACGTTTAGCAACGTGTCAAAAAATCTATATAACGTAAAATATCATGTGTTATTTATCAATTATAATTCTAGTTGATTACAAGATATAGAAAATGTGAATTTCAAATTAATTAATTATATTATTTGTTACGACTTTACAATTATCTAAATGAGTTATATTTGAAATCCCTTTCAACTTATATAGTCTAGAAAATTGGACTGAATTAGTCGATTCAACTAAAAAAAATTAGAAACCAATTACAAATCGGTCCGGACTACTAATTTAACTGGACATAAAAATAGGGATCGGAAATCGGAGTTTTTTATTGGTTAAACCACGTCCGATAGAAACGATCCAATTTTAATGGATTTTTCGGGTTGGAAATTTTTGATAGAAAATTGTAGTTTTCAATCATTTAAGAGTCAAAAAAGGAAAACAAAAATCAGATTAGGACAAATCATATTTGTGCTAGTTATGTTTTGAATTTTGAACATGTATTTATACTAATATTGAAAGTGGATATTATAAAAAGTCTATTTGAAATCAAATTTTGTGAGTGATTTTGTCTATAAATGTTGGTTTATTTACAAATAACTTATTTGTAGAAATTTTGTGAGATTTTTGGATTAATTTTTTATTTTTTTAATTGAAATCGGTTCGACCTTTTGACCTTTGGCTCGCTGCATTTTTCGAGTCGATAGCCGGTCCGATTTTCTGAACACTAAATCTCTACACTGGCTAATAAATTTATCTATCAATTTAAATGAACAAGACGTAATTCGACAATATACCTGTATTATCTCCTTGAAGGTCCAACTCTAAATTAAATTTCCATGATAATGAAAATGATGGAATTATAATCGGTAGATAACACTAGCGTCCATAATTCTCCAAGAATTTAAAATATTCCAATTAATAATAGTCCATTATCCTTATTACGAATAAAAACTAAAGAAAACACTTGACCAGACATGTTTTGGGTTATGGAACTAGAACCAGGCCCGGTTTTGGGCCGAGGCGAGTGAGGGGACCGCCTCGGGCCCAAAACCAGAGGGGGCCCATTTTCGTAAAAAAAAAAAAAAAAAAATTATTTTATTTTATTTTATTTTTTATTTTTTAACTAAAGTTGCCCAATAAAAAATATTTGTACAAAAGTTTGAAGTACAACAAAGCAAATCAAGCCGCATTCTATATTATTAAGTAATGACCCAAAATTGAAGGGGCTTATTTTTTTTAAAAAAAAAATTTTGAAGTCCAGCCCACCAACAGTCGACTATAACTTCTTGATTTGGAGGCCTAAATTTTGGACCTCGCCTCGAGCTCCGAAAATGTCAGAACCGGCCCTGACTAGAACCCACACGTTTTGATTTTGTTGGCCCCCCACATATGAACATGTTTTGGGTCATTGGCCCTTTTCTTTTGAAATTCCAACATTTTTGTCTTTTAGATAGTTAGTTTGGAGGTTTCAGTTTTGAACGTGCATTTGTTGAGTTATGGAGTTCTCCCAACAGCTGCCCATGTAAGAATGTGTCTTCATGCAATGCAAAGTCTTCAATTTGAAATTTGGGAGATGTGTTTGTGTGTATTTTTCACTCATATTCTCATCATCTATTTCCATTTTTTTCTTTGTGAATAGCACTGAAATTGAGGCCATTGGATGCCAAGAACTTGGTGAAACTTCAAGCAAAACCAACAATCTGCAACACATAATGAGCTCGCTTCCCATGATGCTATTAAAGAAACATGTTCTTGAATCCGCTATTAAAAAGATCAAGGAGATTGGGTGTGTACAACAAATTTCGTATATTAAAAAAATAGAAATTGCTATAAATTAATTTTGTAATTACAAAGTACATGATGTTCTTGTAGTTACGCAGCTGTAGAATCCTCTGATTAACGATCCGAGTATTGAAGACGATATGCCACGTGGCTTGAATATTGGACTTCGAGATTTGTGGAAATTTGATTTGTTTGAACTTTCAAGTCTTGGACTTGGTTTGGATATGATTTGTGAATATTTTGATCTTCTTGGACTTGGCTCGAACTTGCTTTATTCGAAGAAAAGTTTGATCTTCTTGAGATTTTCCAGAATTTAGATTTTCTTTTGGATTGTGAATTTTCTCCTGGACCTGTGAATTTTCTTATCCTGGAGTTTTTTAACTTGTAATTTATCTTGTATTTAATGTCCTACTTATAGAGAAATCTCGTAACCATCCAACTTATTATATTTAAAATTTAAAATCAATATAATTTGAAAAGTAACACGGGCCTCCTACGTGGACTTGCTTTTAGCACGAACGGGTCATAATAGATTTGGAATTTAATAAATTTATGTAGATTGTTGTTTTTAATAGACCAAGCTTAGTTATTTATTTAAATTAATTTTTAATGTCTACAAATATTCCCTCAAGATTTATTTATTTATTATAAAAAATATATAAAAAATAAATAAATAGATAAATCTTGAATTTCAATCTTAAAAATTTAGTAGAGTACAACTTAAACTTGCTAATTTCATTGCAGCAGATTACTTGATACTTTGATATTGAGTAAAAGACTTATAAAAACAGAACAATCAACAAAGTAAACAAAAATATAATCATCAAGAACTGATGCAATATTCATCAAAAATTATTGGCCTAATCATCTTGAAGTTCTTACTTTTATTTTTATAGATGTAAAAAAATTAAGAGACAAAGCCATATGCAAAAGGAAAGTTGTGATGTTTGTTAATGAAGTCAAGATTCTTCCTGGGTAGTGCGTTTCTTTTTGTGCCCGTTTCTTTTTGCGTTTCTTTTTGTGCGTTTCTTTTTGTGCCCGTTTCTTCAATTTAGAAAATTAGTGAGATTTTTGGATTTATTTTTTATTTTTTTAATTGAAATTGGTTCGACCTTTTGACCTTTGGCCCGTTGCATTTTTCGAGTCGATAGTCGGTCCGATTTTCTGAATAGTGAGTTTCTATACTGGCTAATAAATTTATCTATCAATTAAAATGAACAAAACATAATTCAATTAAAATGAACAAAACGTAATTCGACAATATACCTGTATTCTCTCCTTGAAGGTCCAACTCCAAATTAAATTTCCATGATAATGAAAATGATGGAACTATAATAGGGAGATAACACTAGCATTCATAATTTCGCCAAGAATTTAAAATATTCTAATTAATAATAGTCCATTATCCTTATTACGAATAAAAACTAAAGAGAAGATCTCAACAAACATTTTTTTGGGTTAGACCCCACACGTTTGGATTTTGTTGGGGCACCACATTATGGTCATTGGCTGTAAGGTCATTGGCCCCACCCATATATGTTTCTGCTTTTGTTTCTGCTTTTTTTCTTTTTAAAATCCCAACATTTTTGTCATAGATAGTTAGTTTGGAGGTTCAGTTTTGAAGGTGCATTTGTGAGTTATGGAGTCCCCCCAACAGCTGCCCATGTAAGAATGTGTCTTCGTGCAATGCAAAGTCTTAAATTTGAAAATTGGGAGATGTGTTTTTGTGTGTGTGTGTATTTTTCAATCATATTCTCATCATCTATTTCCATTTTTTTTTTTTTTTTTTTTTGTGTGAATAGCACTGAAATTGAGACTATTGAATGCCAAGAGCTTGGTGAAACTTCAACCAAAACCAACAATGTGCAACACGTAATTGATTTCGCTTCCTATGATAAGGAAGTGACAGACAGCCCCTTGGAGATGAATCAAGAGGTGGTGAAGGCGATGCTCGAGTCTAAACAAGACATTTGTGTTGGAAACTGGCACGAGAATTAGCCAGAAAACAAAAATTTTCTTTAATTCATAAAACCAGGATCTTTGCTAGATGTTCACGTATTTATTATAATTAAATACTAATGGATTAGTATTATACCTGAATCGATAATCGATATTGATCTGGATCTGATTCACGAACTTTCTGCTTTTGATTCACGAACTTGGTGCTCCCAACGTTCAAGCTTTCTATGATATTCTCCCAAGTCTGGATTACACCGGCGTGTGGGCACCTTTTAATTTTAATCAAAAATAAAACTAATTTCTGGACTGGTCAGATCTAGAAAACTGAGAAGCTAAATTTCTTCTATTTTCTAACTGATCGAATTGTTCGAATGAATTGGAATCAATTTACATCACAAGCAATGTGATATAAATAACGGCAAGTGATCTGATTGCAAACAACGACAAGAGTCCTGATTGCATCCAAGTCCAATTAGTTTAGGATTGATTTAATTACACGTGTAATCCCTGAACTTATATTACAATTACAATTAAGTCCAAAACTTTTATAGTAATTGTGATTAAGTCCAAAACTTTATAGAGCTACCACAGGGACCTGATTGGACATATATTTTCCAAGCTCCAATAATTAGATTCCGTCTAGTCGACCCTAGACCCCTCAATCTAATTATTAGTCTTTTGCTTTTTCCACTAAAGGCAAGAGACTGCACTCTCGGAATATATAAAATTACAGAAGCTGTAATATTTTCCTCTGACCTACCGTATATATATTTCATCTCTGTCTGAGATCCGATAATTAGGTATGAGCATAAATGACCGTTTTGCCCCTCTAATTATTCTCACTAACTTTAAGTTACATTTTCTTCAACGGTCCTGTGAACTAATCACAGATGTCGAAGTTTAGCCGTCGCTAAACACTGAGCTCAGATTTATAACCGTTCAACAGAAAATACTTAAGTTGTCACTCGACCCATTTTTCAGGGTGACAGTTCCCGACACAAATTCGTGTTCTCTACTTCGCTCATTCTCAAGCTCCCAACTCACCGAGATATTTGATCAATTAAATTGATCTCACCCATTGGTGAATCAAAGAACCATCAAACTAACGAAAAGATATACACAATCCTGTCAAGGGATTTAGATGAAATACTCGGTGATCAAGTGGAATTTAATTATTCGCACGGTCATGCTATATAATTAAATTCGACACATGGTCCGTTCAATACACTCTTAGTGTACTAGTGTCACCATTAATCCATTTCTGCGATAAAGACAAATCGCAAATCTGAATGATTAAATAGTCAACACTACAACCTTCCGGTACAAGGCGCCAACCCTTATACATTAGTTGTGAACAATTTTATTGATGATCAAAATATAAGTTGTGTCACACTATACTTCTCAACGCAAGTATCCAACTTATATTATCACAAGTGATCATTGGCTCTTTGTTTACATACTCAATATTAAACCTATGCAATAATAATAAATGAATACAAACCAAAGTTTTATTCAATATAAAATTGTCATTTCATCACAGCAAAATTATACTATTTGGGCATACAACCCAACAATTCTCCCACTTGCCCTAGAGTATAATCTTAAAATACATATACCCCAATGGCAAAGAGTTAACCAGCATATAGTTCCTTGTTCTCCAAAGGTACTTAATGATATGCTTTACAATCATCCAATGTTCTAGTCCGTCTAGACTTATAACGAGTTATCATACCAACAGCATAACAAACATGAGACTACTCATTGCAAATGCATAAAGTATTCTACTCATGTTATCTATCTCTTCAGGAGTTTCTTTAGGAACGCTCCTTAGATAGTTAGATTCTATGTATGAATGACAAATTGTCTTTCTTAGAATCTCACATGACAATCTGACAAGCATCTTGTCAATATATATAGCTTGGGACAAAACTACCAGCTTGTTTTATTCGATCTCTTAAGATCTGAATCCCTAGAACACATCTAGCTTTGTCCAAAACCTTCATATGAAAATGTTGGGCCAACCACGCTTTCGTAGATGATAACATACCTACATCATTTCCTATGAGTAGAATATCATCCACATAAAGCACCAAGAAAATTACCTTTCTGTCCTGTATCTTCTTATAGAAACAGGGTTCGTCGAAGTTCTGATCAAAATCGTATGTCTTAATCACCTCGTCGAACCTTTTGTTCCAAGATCTTGATGCCTGCTTCAGACCATAAATGGACCGTTGCAGCTTGCACACTTTAGATTCATGACCACTTTCTACGAACCCATCTGGTTGTACCATATAGATACACTCTTCAAGATGACCATTAAGAAAAGCCGTCTTGACATCCATTTGCCACACCTCATAATCATAATGAGCTGCAATGGATAAAAGAATCCGGATAGATTTGAGCATAGCTACAGGCGAGAAGGTCTCATCGCAATCGATACCTTCTCTTTGGGTAAAATCCTTAGCCACTAGCCTTGCTTTGAAGGTTTCCACCTTCCCATCTACTCCTCTCTTTCTTTTGTAGACCCACTTGCACCCGATGGGTTTTATCCCTTTTGGTGCATCTACAAGTTCCCAGACTTGATTAGAATGCATAGATTCCATCTCAGTGTTCATAGCTAGTTTCCACAAATCTGCATCCACATCGTTTATAGCCTCCTTATATGAAATCAGATCATCTACTTGTTTTACAGAGATCGCCTGTTTGGATTCTCCGACAAACAAGTACCTAGATGGTTTTCTGATGACCCTTTGACTTTGCCTAAGGGGCGGTGGATCTTGAACTGTGGCTTCATTTGGAATTGTAACATTTTCATCAATGTTAGTATCACGTTCAGGTGATACAAATACCTCATCATTACCTTGAACATTTTCTTGATCTATGGGATTAAATGATGAATCATTTCTCCCACTCAGATAACGTTCCCTAGGTGTTTGCGATACCATGGGTCGTCTGTCACTAGGTTATGTTTTAGGAATTAACGTCGTGGAATCACTCCCACTCATTTATTCCAAAACAACCATACTCTTATACTGACATTTATTATTATACTTATCCTCTAGGAAGGTCGTGTTTGTAATGACAAAAGGCCTTCCTATCTAGAGGACTATAGAATTAGTATCCCCTGGTGCCTCTAGGATATCTCACAAAATGAGATAGGTAGAGTTTGAAAAACTCATCATTGACCTAACCATATCTAACAATGTCCTGTTTCTTCTTTCTGAAACGCCGTTCTGTTGGGGTGTACCAGGCGTACTCAGTTGAGAAACTATATCATTTTCTATCAAGTAGTCCCTGAATTCTCCTGAGAGATATTCGCCACCTCGATCTGATCGAAATGTCTTTATACTTTTACTCAAATGTTTCTCGACCTCAGTCCGATATGCTTTGAATTTCTCAAAAGCCTCCGACTTTCGAGTCATCAGGTAAATGTATTCGAATCTAGAGTAATCATCAGTAAAGGTGATAAAATACTCATATCCCCCTCTCGCTGGTATATTCATAGGTCCACATACATCAGAATGAACTAGTTCTAATACTTCTTTGGCTCTATGTCCTTTTGCTAGAAAGGATCTTTTGGTCATCTTACCCTCCAAACAAGAATCACAGACCGGCAATGGTTCAACCTCAATTGAGTTGAGGGGACCATCCTTTGTCAGTCTCTGTATCCTGTTAAGGTTGATGTGTCCAAGTCTAAGATGCCATAAATAAGTATCACTAGTATGATATGTATTTTGTTTATTATGGTTTGCAGAAGTATTATTAATTTCATTCGTGGAATAGTTTAATATATAAAGACCATTCATCAAATATCCGGCACAAATAGGAGCTTTATTCATCAAAATGTAAAGCGCTTTATTAGGCGCAAAATCAAGAGAATAACCCTGTCCTATTAAACAAGAAATGGAAATCAAATTCCGCTTCATTTACTGGACATAATAACAGTCTTTAAAAATTAAACGCCTACCACTACTGAAATAAAAAATAAACTACTCCTACAGCTCTCGCCGAAACTACTGCTCCTGTGCCGACTGTGATAGTGAACTGGCCTTCATTGAGTTTTCTGCTCTCCTGAAGCATCTGCATTGACATGCAAACATGATTAGTAGCTCCAGAATCTACAACCCAGGAATATGTAGAATCAACCACCAAACAAGACTCAATTATGAAAAACTCACCCGCACTCTGCTTCTGTTTAGCTAGTGCTTTGGGACAATCTTTCTTCCAGTGACCTTTTTCGCCGCAGCTGAAACACTTGCCTTTCGGCTTTCCATCTGCGTTGGTCTTATTGCTTTCCTGCTTCTTGTTAGCTCTCTTCCTTTTCTTTCCACCTCCACCTTTCGGCTTGGAAACAGGGGAGCTGCCAATTGCTGTATAAGCATCGCCACCTTTTGATTTAAGACCACTTTCCACATTTTGCAACTCATTCATCAACTCAGTCAATGGCATATCCATCTTGTGTAAGTGATAGTCCACAGTAAACTGTGAAAACATATCAGGTAAAGAGTTCAATACCATATCAACCTGAGTATCTTGATCAATAGTTGCACCCAAATTCTCCGCCACATTGAAGTGTCCAATCATGGTCAACATATGGTCCTTCACTGGCATTCCGGGTTTCATGCGGATGTTCTGTAAGGTACGAATGACTTCGAACCGAGCTCTCCTACTTTGATGTGCAAACATGTCCTTGAGGCTTTTCATTATGTCATAAGAGGTCTCAAGACTGTCATGCTTCTGCTGTAACACATTTGACATTGATGCCAAAATGTAACAGCGAGCCAACTTGTCTGCAGCTACCCACTTATCATAAGAATCCCTCATGTCCTTGCTTGCAGTCTCAGTGGGTTGCTCAGGCCAATCTTCTTCAAGCACAAAATCAATTTTCTCAACGGTGAGAACAATCATTAGGTTACGCTTCCAATCCACATAATTTTCCCCAGTTAGTTGGTTTTGTTTTAGGATAACGAAAAATGGACTGAGAGACATTTTGCTGAAAATAACAAAATTATTGCATATTAAAATTGAGCAGTGAATTTAACATATAATACATGAATGCACATGTAGATCCATAAAACTACAATAATGTAACGACTACTTAATCCTTGTGATCCAACAGGCCTCTCTATAGGAAAGGTCACCGTGTCCACTGATTAAGCTGGGACCCTCCCACTAGACAAATCATATCTTGACAATAAATGTCCAGATAAATCCAGTATCGCTTTATTTGGTCACCAAGATTATAAACGAGAGCCTCTATAGGAGGTTCGAAGATAATCTCGATTTGAGTGTATAACCTTTGTCTAGATCTCTAAATACTTGAAAAATAATCCCGCCATCTATAGGATGATCTCAAATTATATTCTATCTAGACGATCTTACCAAAAAGGAATCCAATCAAACAACCTGAATTACGTAGCCCTCCTATAGGGAGTCCGTTGCGTTACCGGCACGAGGCTAACGCATTCTGTTGCTTATGGATTGACAAAAGGAGACCGTGGATTTTTATTTAAATAAATATCCTCTCCCACTCAATATTTTAAAATAATGAATTTTAATTTAAAATAATTACCAACTGTTCACATTAATCAAATTAATATACAGTTTAATTATTACTAATTTTCTTTTCCAGAAAAATTTAATTTAAATTAAATTAATCGAGAAAAAAAAATATTTTAATGAAATGCATTCTATTCTAAGTATCACGAGCGATGCCAAAATTAATTCTATATGACATGATTTACAGAATAACAATATTTCAAACAAATATTTAAAGCATACAATAGCAATAAATTTAACAATTATTTGTGGCCCAAAACAAGACTCGAGAATTAAATTACAAAACTAATTGGGCTCAAACCCAATATTTAAATTTAATCTCCATCTCTAGTCCTTGCTCCAATTGCCAAACAAGCTCAGCTATTCCAGTAACCAAACAAGAACAATCCAAGTTTCCAAACATGCACAATCCAAGCAACCAAACAATCACTATCCAAGTTTCCAAACATGGTTCTTCTTCCTCAAACCATCTTCTTGTCCAAGCAAAAATGAACACATGAAAACACCATGGCCAAATCCGATCACACCGGCAAAAAGGCAACCGTGGAACCACCGTAGTCCACCATGGCTCAAACCACAAGGACCACCGCTGGAGCGCCGGCCAGCAGACATCTCCAGCATGGCGCGCGAGCAGATCCGAGATCTGCGCTGGCGCCGGTGATCTGCGCTGGCTGCTCCAGTGCACGATCGGGATCTGCTATCCGGCGAGCCAGAACTGGCGCACCAGATCTGTGCGAAGGCAGATCTCCGGCGCGTCGGATCTGCGCCTCTCGCAGATCATCTCTAATCCGGAGCGCGCCAGATCGCCGGGCTTGCTGCCGCACGCAGATTGGAGATCTGCGTGGCGCGCTTGCGCGACCCACGCCGGCCGCAGATCCTTGATCTGCTGGCGCTGTGTCGGTCGCCGCGACCTACGCCGGTGCAAAGACCCATCTGCGTGACTGCCGCGCAGATCCGGCAAGGTCTGTACGGCGCCGCGCACCTGTCCGACCAGATCTCTTTTTCAATTTTTTTTTTTTTTTTGTTGTCGGTTCCTTCTTGTTGTTCTAAACATCCATCTTCAATTATTAACTATTACAAAAATTAACTAGTCCCATTTTAGGGCTCACAATTAAATCTATTTTGCAATTAAAAATTGAATCAAGATGATGAAGTCGTAATCCACCGATCTTGTTACAGACTCGAAATTAACGAAATACAATGAACAAGTGGGGCCACAAAATAATTGGATCACAGTTTAAAATAAGACCAATTATTCAATCAACATATAAACAGATAATCCTAGACATCGCTCGACTAGAACATGCAATTATCAGATCTAGATAATACAATAAACACGTGAACGATCTAGACCGCTCTGATACCACTTGTTGGAAACTGGCACGAGAATTAGCCAGAAAACAAAAATTTTCTTTAATTCATAAAACCAGGATCTTTGCTAGATGTTCACGTATTTATTATAATTAAATACTAATGGATTAGTATTATACCTGAATCGATAATCGATATTGATCTGGATCTGATTCACGAACTTTCTGCTTTTGATTCACGAACTTGGTGCTCCCAACGTTCAAGCCTTCTATGATATTCTCCCAAGTCTGGATTACACCGGCGTGTGGGCACCTTTTAATTTTAATCAAAAATAAAACTAATTTCTGGACTGGTCAGATCTAGAAAACTGAGAAGCTAAATTTCTTCTATTTTCTAACTGATCGAATTGTTCGAATGAATTGGAATCAATTTACATCACAAGCAATGTGATATAAATAACGGCAAGTGATCTGATTGCAAACAACGACAAGAGTCCTGATTGCATCCAAGTCCAATTAGTTTAGGATTGATTTAATTACACGTGTAATCCCTGAACTTATATTACAATTACAATTAAGTCCAAAACTTTTATAGTAATTGTGATTAAGTCCAAAACTTTATAGAGCTACCACAGGGACCTGATCGGACATATATTTTCCAAGCTCCAATAATTAGATTCCGTCTAGTCGACCCTAGACCCCTCAATCTAATTATTAGTCTTTTGCTTTTTCCACTAAAGGCAAGAGACTGCACTCTCGGAATATATAAAATTACAGAAGCTGTAATATTTTCCTCTGACCTACCGTATATATATTTCATCTCTGTTTGAGATCCGATAATTAGGTATGAGCATAAATGACCGTTTTGCCCCTCTAATTATTCTCACTAACTTTAAGTTACATTTTCTTCAACGGTCCTGTGAACTAATCACAGATGTCGAAGTTTAGCCGTCGCTAAACACTGAGCTCAGATTTATAACCGTTCAACAGAAAATACTTAAGTTGTCACTCGACCCATTTTTCAGGGTGACAGTTCCCGACACAAATTCGTGTTCTCTACTTCGCTCATTCTCAAGCTCCCAACTCACCGAGATATTTGATCAATTAAATTGATCTCACCCATTGGTGAATCAAAGAACCATCAAACTAACGAAAAGATATACACAATCCTGTCAAGGGATTTAGATGAAATACTCGGTGATCAAGTGGAATTTAATTATTCGCACGGTCATGCTATATAATTAAATTCGACACATGGTCCGTTCAATACACTCTTAGTGTACTAGTGTCACCATTAATCCATTTCTGCGATAAAGACAAATCGCAAATCTGAATGATTAAATAGTCAACACTACAACCTTCCGGTACAAGGCGCCAACCCTTATACATTAGTTGTGAACAATTTTATTGATGATCAAAATATAAGTTGTGTCACACTATACTTCTCAACGCAAGTATCCAACTTATATTATCACAAGTGATCATTGGCTCTTTGTTTACATACTCAATATTAAACCTATGCAATAATAATAAATGAATACAAACCAAAGTTTTATTCAATATAAAATTGTCATTTCATCACAGCAAAATTATACTATTTGGGCATACAACCCAACAATTTGGAACAATAAAGAATTACGTGAGCTGATCAACGAGTGTCATAAAAACAGTTCGAACAATCTCAAATCCTATCTTGCACTAGACAAGTCCCTGAAACACACTACTGATACCCCATCGCCTCAACACTTTGAAGAGGGATATGATGGGGAGTTGAACAATTTCAAAGGTACCAGTGACTCCTTTGGCAAAAAATTTGAATGCCTCCATCAACAACATATATCGACTCTTGAAAATTTGCAAAAGCATAAGACAAAGCTCGATGAGAAGCAAAATTGCATAAAAGCTTGGATAAAGCTATCGGGAATCATTTTTGCCACCTTAGCTGTGGTTGTCTTGATTGGCTCCGGAGTAACTATTGGAACTGTTAGTTCGCGTTTGGCAACGGCTCTTGCTACAACAGCAACTTCCATCCCTTTGGGATCTATTGGAATGTGGATCTATTCCATTCTCAACAAGTACAAAAATGTAGTCAAAGCACATAAGGATATAATCAATTGGTTGAATGGGTGGACTCAACTGGCTATCAAAGACCTAGCCAAAATTCTAGTGCACATGGAAAGTGCTGATTTTGTAGTCAATCAAGGCACATCGAAACTCAGTATGGAAGAGACCACGAACAAACTAAATGATCTCAGGGTGAAAGTTGTTGATTGCAGCAACAACACGCACAAGGCCAGGACTGCCATGCTGCAACAGATCATCAAACACCCCAACCATCTAGATACTGCAGATGCCGTCTTTCCCGGCTTCTGACGCAATTAGACTATCGTCAAACATTGAGGATATGAAGATTTATCTACAGGTACTAAGCTATCTGCCACTTCTCTTGAGCTGTATACTTTGTCAAATAAACATCAACTATGCTCTTCTTTCATTTACTCTGAATTATCAAAGATACAGTTGTACACATAAGTAGTAGTAAAACTGCAATACAAACATTAATTAGAATACAGAAATCACCAAGATACTGGAAAGCCAAAACCAAATAACAGAGGACAGGTGCTCTGTGTAACCAGACACAAAGAAACTTGCAAATGTTTTACCTAGCAGAGGCTAATGGATGACACAAGTCAGAATCCGGTCGTGACAAAAATGTAGAATCCAGACCAAAAGACTGTCCTTTAGGAACTATGAAACACTATTTTCATCCCTCCTTCAAAGATTTACTTGCAGATGTATTCAACTCCCATGGAGGTAGGCAGCCTTTATAGTGGGAGTGTAAGAACAGTGAAGATATAGACACTTCTCTCTCTTTCCGGAGAATGGAAATTGTCGAGAAGCTTCCAAAAGAGCTTCTTCCACTCTTCTTCTTGCAGCCAAAGAATTGATAATTTGCACCATGTCGCACGGTAGATGATTTAAGGGCCTCCGGAAGAATACAATTGCAGACTGAACCTACAAGAGCAAAAGAGAAAACGAAACCGTATTTTTAAAAGGAAATCTCATTACATAACAGAATTTCCATGAATCTGAATTGGTATCTTCAGATGAAATGCATTACTGGCTTCTTTCTAGGGGTTTCATTTTTTTTGTTTATCGTTTACTAGCTGTAGTGCAGATTAAATACGAGGATTACATTCGGAGCCATGAAAATGATGGAGCATCATTTGATGATAGAAACTAAAGCATCATTACAAACAGTAAATAATACAGTAAGGTGATGATTAGAAACCTATTTTAGCCAGCCGATTCACCCATTTTGGGATCCGGTTTCCTGTCAACTTGTAGCATATGTCCTCACAGAAATGGTTGCAGTTCTTCACAATCAAGTGATATGTATCGCCATTGTAATTTGCAGTTTGGCGCTCCATGAATTCTTTAATTTCGTTAGGATTAAAATATGTCGTGCCCATCAATATTGACTTTCTGAATTTGAAACCAGGGCACTGCCGAGGTTCAATTTCAAAGACACCACTTGAAGGATAGTCATGGGCTCCAAAAGCATATTCAACACCATGCACTATTAAAATTCAGAAAAAAAAATGAGAAATTTGTGTTTTATGTTTTATAGTCTAATAAAAAAAAATCACAAAGCTAAACAAACCGGAAAAAAAAAAATATGTGGATAAAATTTTAACATCTTTGAATTTTTCTATCACAGTACTCAAGATGTCAATCCGAATATGTCTAAAGTGAATGCAAGTGTATGCATATATGGTAAGATTACATACATATATCTCCCAATAGATAAATATAATTCAATAACTACATATGCAATGTCCATCAAAAGATTCATTGTTTCTGTAAATCAAATTTTTACTCAACAATAATGTGAAAATTTGCTTGTTTTTGTTTTGGCGCATTCTTTTGTCAAACAAATTTTGAAGAAAACTCAATATTCAACTTCAAAGACGGCAAGAAGCCCTAAGGAACTTCTATTCTAATAGATTTTCTCCCATATATGGGCTTCTAGGAGGGTGTGAAAAATAAGTGACAAAAATTTAGAACAGGTCGCGTGTGCCATTTGATGATCTGCTGACAAGAATGACAGCTGTCTGCATTGCTCTGAGCAATCCCTTAGTATTCCTCGTACAAGTTTGAGCCTCTTAGGAAAAATTTAACAATGTGTTTAACTTCAGCAAACAACGATCTCAACCAACATACAAATTATTCGTCGTACAGAGATCGACTATAATGTTTTTGCAGTTTTAAGAAGACAGCACTAGCTCTATCCCGAACAGCAGACAAATTAAACATGACAGTGCCACTCAAAAAAGTAAGATTTACTGTGTAGAGCCTAATCATACACTACACATATCTCCTAAACCGCAAATCGGCCTAATATGGGCTAGTAGGCAAATTTTTTCAAGGGGTATGTTGGGTATTCCATACATGTATTAGGTTGCCCTAATATTCATGGTATAAAAGAACTTTTAGGGTGCCGTTTTTGGTGCGTGAGAGGTGTGAAAAAATCCATGTGCTCTCTCTCCATTATAGTGAAAAACTAGAGTAGCAAGTGGATGTAACTCTTACATTGAGGGTGTAACACTATAAATCTACATGTTGACTAAACCATAACTCATAATTGAGAGTATGACCTACCTTCCACCCCGGAATGAAAGACACCAACACCAGCCCAATAGAAATAACCATTTACTGGAGTCAGGTCATATACATTGAGATAAACAGGAAGGTTTCCGGGGCTATCGCTTGCCGAATTCACTTTAGGAAACATGCATAAGTTGTTTGCCGATTCTCCTTGCACATGAAGAGGCACAATTGAGTGCCAGCTATTACTCAATTTTGATTTCATGTTCAAAGTTGAAACTAGGAACTGCTCAATACCCAATCCCAGCCTGCAATTGAAATTCAGATATAAATATTGTAGAGGATAATACTCTTAATGATTGAGAAACCTTGCAGTAACTTCTCTTTACTCAGTTCTGTTTACATTTGCTAAAGTACAGATTTCTATTTCCATTTGTTAAACAAGTTGTAAAATAATTAAGAGCACAATCAAGATAACAACTTGAATGCCAAAAGGTAAATAAAGTTACAGTAATAGTAGTGACAATTATATAGATCTTTGTAATAGGTAGAAAACCCATTTTTGAGTATTGAAATTAGGCCTCTTATAAAAGGGCCATATAGCATTTCCGACATCTTTTTAGACATCAATGTAGAACGCAAGATGGCGACGAATTTAGAGCTAGTTTATAGTTGTACAGAGAGCAATGATAATGTACTAGAATTATATTTTGCATCAAATGAAATTTGGAAAATAAGACAAAATCACGGAGAATATGCAAATATTTCAATATCATTTTTGACATGTATGAATTGTATAACCACAAAGATTTGTCTACCATATTTCTACGGCAACATAATGATTCGCTGAACTATTAAACGCCTGTCTGCTAAAAAGGAAACTTATACCATTAAAAAGAAAGACATATATTTGCAATATTAGAGAATGTTTATAAGCATTTTGTTTTTATTCAGAAGAGAATACAATTTATGCAACAATTATCATTCCCAAACCAAGAAAAAGAATCCCATTGAAGATAATCAGAAAGAACATATAAAGCTTGAAGAATAAACAGAAAAAAGATATATATATATATATATATATATATATATATACTCATCTCAAGTTCAGGGATTCCAAAAATAAATCGAAGCTTTTCACCAAATGGAAGAGATTAGCCAAAAAGGTAAAATGTATGGATCTAAACCCAAATTAGAAATCTTGAACTGGGTTAACTTCACAATAATAACCAAAAAAGAAAATAAAAATAAAACAAGGAACTACACTCAATCTAATACATTTTTCAACAATCCCAAATCTGGTTCACAAAAATAGAACAATAGAAAAGAATAACCCAATAAGGAAACTGAATTTAGTAATGCAGCAAAAATAAGCATCAAAAAGCAAACGAAAATGAATAAAGATTCAGATATTTCATAATCAAGAAAAGTAGAAAACAATACAAGTACTTTTACCTTAATCTCAAATGGTACACATTAACAAACCATGAAAGGAATGGCTCTAACTCCACTGGGAAATGGCCAAAATCAGGAACCAGTTTCACAGCAGAAAGAACACCTGAAAGTGGAGTGTATGTGCCTGAAAAACATCCATTTTTCCCCTCTTTGTAGGGTTGGTCTAAATCCTATAAAAACTAATTTAATATTAATAAAAGCTGCTGAATTTGACTGATATGGTGAAAGTGTACAAAATCAGAGTCCAGCTCTGTTTGACAGAAAAAGGAAAGAGAAAAAGTTGACCTGTAATTTCGAATGGCACTTCAAGTTGATGATGACAATTTGAATCTTTAAGGTATAATTTAAGACAAATTAAAGGATTATAACCGAATGGGATTAATATATTATTAATTACTATTAATAATGCTGGAATATTGGGGAAAAAAATAGAGAAGGTTGTATTTTTTTTTTCAAGCGTTTATTGATTATAAGATTTTGTAGTATTGTTTAAAGTTATATTATCGAATTGAATATATTTAAAAGTGAATTTTTAAAAATATTAGTTTTAGTATTAAAAAAGTAATTTGAAAAATTATGTTTAACAATATTAATTAATAGGTTTAAAGTACTCTTTTTGTAAACAGTAAAGTAAAAATGAATTTTGTGAATAATAAACCGTCACTACTAAGTACTTATTTAAATATTTATAAGTTTTATAAATTGATCAAACGTTATTTTTATTTATATATATATATTATGTAGTTAATATGAAATAGAGGTCAATGAAAAGAAGATGAGGAAATTACCAAATACTGAATACCTTGTTGTGACACCAAGACCAAGTGACCAAGGCATGAATTCGTTAAATGTATTCTATTTGGAAAAATTACTTTGTACTCATTACCACTATTACTTTTTTGTCTTCTTATGAACAAATTGAATATTTTGTTAGTAAAGTTACGTGTCAGAATCTTGGAATACTCACTCTTTTCAGCCTGCAAATCAAATCAATTTTTTTTCCTTTTTCACTTATAAACAAACAAATTTAAAAGAAGTCATCAAACTAATATTAATTATTTAATTGAACTAAATAATTATTTTAATTAAATAATATCAAGTATCTTACAATATTAATAGTAATATTAATAGTGAGTAACTATAAATAGTATTATTATAGTTTGTTTATCAATGACCAATTTACCATCATCTTTAAATAGAACAAAAATAAAAATAAAAACAATAAAAAAATTACAAAAACAATCCTATAACTTTTTAAAAAATACAAATAAATCCCAAAATCTCAATTTCTTTATCCTCCAATAAATCCCACTTTCTACTTCTTTTCTCCTTCCTCCAATAAGTCCTTTTTTTCCATCTTCCGTTAACACGTGTTCTTCTGATTGTAATCAGGCAACACTAGTTGAGAAACAGTGCGTTATATCATCATTTTCCAACTATTTCACGGGGTGTGGTGTTTTAATAACCGACATTGTTGAATTTCTTCGAGATGGTTTTAGGGGTTTTTGAAATATACTAATTAAGGTACTTTTTTCTCAATCTGGAATAAAGAATAACGACTTGTTTTCTTTCCTTTTTTGTCCAAGGAAAATTATCTACATTGGCACGAATATTGTAACCAATCATCTGTTAAGAATCTAAAAGCAATTTTGTTATTATTAACAAAGCAATATTGTTCTTTTTGTGAGTGTCTCTTTCAGAACAAAAGGATTAAAAAGTGCTTCTCCGACTCTGTTGCTTTGCAACGGTTCAAAACTTCTCGTCTCTGCTTGATTTACTATTCAAGACATGAAATATAGATCTTTTCATAAACAGTTTATCGTTTTTTAACGAATGCAGAATTAGATTCTTGACAAATATATCAATTGTTGAAGTCCGTGAGGTGTAATTGTGAGGCCTGTGTTTTGGATTATTAGACGCCGGTGGAACACCTTTTGGCTAAAAGAACCTTGTAATTTGAAGAATAACCCATTAAAATGCTTGAAGATTAAGGATGCCAGCGTGATTGTGTATCTATTTTCTTCAATTTCGAGATCTCAACCCATATTTTCTTGAAAAGTTGGAGAAAAATCATCAATAGCGGAGATGGTGGGTGTGGAGGGATGGACAAGTCGGTGGGTATGGGTTGTTGGGTGAGTGAGGAGTGTTGGTTAGGGAAGATGAAAATCTCTTTTACTTTTTTTTTATAGTCATTTTAATAGTTTTTTTAAGTGGAAAAATGTTTAAAATTAAGGGACTTTTTTTTTTTTTTTTTTTATAATTTTTTTGTTATTTTATTGCTTTATTTATTTTTGTTTGTTTAAAGATGAAGTCAAATTCGTCCTTATCTACCAATAGGAACGTGATTTATAATCAAGTGAAAGGTTAGAGATGTCTAGTGCCTAAAAAAAGATTAAAAGTAGATCTGTAATAAACTACAAAAATTAAGGACGAAAAGTAAACTTCTCAACTATTTCAATAGAATAGATAAGGATAATTATATGGATAATTATATTACCACAACATTATTTATTAAGTACACTATATTTTAATTGCAATAAAAATTTCTAACTATTGGTCACTTTTGTATTTATGTCTACTTTTTTTTAGCAAATTTTTATCATTAAATTATTAATTTGTACGTCTTATATTTGTCTTTGATGATGATTTTTGTCCAAAAAATTAACTAGGATGGTGTAAAAAGTTTTTTTGCATGTAATATTTTTACATGATCAAAATAAATAACAAATAAGAAAGTTTGGCAAAATATTTTTCCTTCATTTCAATGCACATTAGAAGAATATTTAAACAAAAATCATCCTAGGAGACAAGATGTGAAAACTAAATAAAAGTTAATAAAAAAAAATATGATGAAAATAAAATTAGAGACATAAGTATTTAAATATCAAAAGTTATGCAACATATATTGCAATTAAAACGTTGTGTGGATAATAAAAAGTGTAGTGTAAATATAATTACTCTAATTATATTCACATCACATTTTTTGTTTTTTGTACCACATTTTAATTACACTTAACATCCTTGACATTTGAACATTATAGCACTCATGTTCCCAACCTTTTTATCACAATTTTATCTTCAATTTTTCATTAATTAGCACATCTTATGTTTGATAATGATTTTAGTCCAAACTATTTGTTGGAAATTCGTAAAATGACTTATTTACCCATCATATTTAAAAAAAAAAAAAAAAACAATAGAGACAAAAGTACAACAAAATATCTTTTCTAATTTCAAAACATGTAAACATACTATCTTGATAGATACCATAATTAAATATGAAATGTGCTAATTAATGAAAGTTGAATATAAGAATTCAATGAAAATAAGTTAAGAATATAATTTTATATTGAACAAAGGTTGATGACCTATCACCTATGTATAATTAAAATGTAGTGTACTTATAATAAATTATAGTGTAAATATAACCATGTAATAGATAATTAATAAAAAAGTAGAACATATACTGTTTAAAAATAACTATCTTTTTTTAAAATTTACTTATTTTGTTAAATATAATTTTTAAGTTATTTTACATTTTAAAAAAGGGAAATAAAACTTTCTTTCTTAAAAAGTCACTTTAAAAACCTAAATAAACATAATACTATACTTTTTAAGAGACGTGTCTATAAACAAAGAATAAACTTTCATTGATGACTTCAAATTCATCAAAAATAATTTGTTGTTTTATTACAATGGAGATAGACAATTGATAAATATTTTTAAAGTTACAAGTATTACTAAGAGAATGTATAAACTCAACTTTACAAAATAATGATTAATAATCAATCACGTCTTTCTTTTTTAATTTCGTCACTTTAATTAACTCTAATATAAAAAAAGTACTTAATAAATAAAATTTAGAAGTTTGCAAGAGAAGACCCTTTTATTAAAAAATATCTTTACTTTTCAAAATTATTGTACAAATTATCATTACCTATGAAAATTTAACATTTTTATTTTCAAATTTATATTTACTTGCGTATAACATCCTTCATTTCTATTTATTGCCATTCAAAAAGTTCTGCTAAGTGGCCTCTTCTTTACGACTCATACCATTTTGAAAAGATAGTTTTGTCCACACAGCTATTTCTCATTTCTTCCTCTGGTGTACTTCTTTAACGGTACTAATAATTATTTATTTTTTTAGTGGTATTCATATATAAAATAACGTAAAACAGACATATTTCACCAAGAATAATGACAAATTGATTGTGCAAATGCAGAATTCAAATTGACATGAAGACTTCGTGGACACAAACAAATCCTAGTAGTCGCTTCTTCGGAGATGGTTTTTCGGTTTTGTGTTGTGGGCTTGTAATGATATGGCTATTCATGTAAGACTCTTGTTGTAATGTTGTCGAAATCAAAATCAGGCTTCACTCAAAATCAAGCTTCAGTGGTGAAGAATGCAATGTTTTGGATCTGCTGAACTAGAACTATCATGTACCATTTTGGTTTGTAATTGATGTTGTGTTAAACGTCTCAATCTATTAATAACATTGTGCTTATTGTCTCTATCTTTGTTGTTTTTTTGTGTGTGCATATAACGTCTCTATTTTTATTGTTCGTTGTGAATAGCATCTCTATGTAATTGTATTATTACTTAAGATGTCTCCGCTTAAAAATTGATTTATAACAGAAAATAGAAACAACGGCAAAACTAGCAGAACTACAAAGAGTAAAAACAACAATGCAATATCACCAACAAAATAATCATACATGCGTTAAACAAATACATCATTGTCTAAAGAAACTTTCACTAAGAGATATGCACAAAAAGTCCAAAGCTATTCAGTTGCAATTAAAATGATTTGAAATGCAAAAAAAAAAAAAAAATCTTTACAAAAAAGTAAAAAACCATTTGTACAAAAGGCAAAGGACAAAAAAAATTCCAAACTGTGAAATTTTAATTTGGTGCCGGTGTTGGTGTTCCTTTGCATCTCCTCTTATTGTAGCCTCATTCACCAAAGTTCGTACATGTCATTACCAACCACATTCTTCTTCCAGGAACATTTGCATATGTTATTTCACCTACATTTGCGGCTAAAAGTGAGAGATTTCGTTAGCGAAATGGAAAAATGGGAAATAGGTGTGTAGACGAAAATACCCTTCCAAAATAGTATAAATCATGTTGATAAAGCCCCTTAACGAAATTTTTTGGATGACAATGTTTGCGCAAGCAAAGGTATATTTGAGAGTGAAAATGCCAAATTTCATATATAAGGATGATTTGCACTATCAGTTCAAAAGATAAGGACGTTTTGTGCTAATTATAATTTGGATAAATCACAAAGGTCCCCATCATTTTTAGTTTATTTCAATTTCGTACTTACTCAATTTTATAATTTTATTCGAACGCAACATACTCAATATTTCAATAAATTGTGCAGATGATCATTTCTAACAATTTTACCATACAACTTAAATAAAATAAAAGAACAAAAAAAAAAGAAAAAATTGCAGTTAGAATTTCTAACTTTTTCAAAACTGCAAATAGATCTTAAAGATTTTTTTGTTACATTTCTTCACTTCAAACAATTATAAAAATAAAAAATAAAAAAATCAGCTTGAGAATTCGACAGTTGAACAGTTTAATTGGTCAGTTCATAACTACCGTTTTCTAGACAGCTCATTAATCTTCAAACAAGTAACTGTTCAAGTATCAAAACTTTTAGTTACTTAATTGTCTTCTAGGTAGTTTGATCATCTTTGAAAAAAAAAAAAACCTCTCTCACCTTCACTTTATTTCATAATTTATGAATATTACTAAAAAACATCATTCTAGTGTAATTTTGCATGTAATTAATACGATATCTAATTTATCTACGAAAACACTTAAAATGCTAAACTTAAAATAATTAAAAAATACATTCTAGATTTAATAAATAGAAGGAAAATGAATAGTAACTAGATTAAGATTTTGTATTGTTAGATAATAGATGGAAGGAAAATGAATGATAATTGATTGAGATGTACTCAGCTTAAACAAATATGATAAAAATAAAAGATACTTCGTGATTTTTGCTAATAGATATGAAGGAAGCTATTCTTTTACTTTATAAAATTATGCACCAACAAATCTTAGTACTATAAAATCTATAACATATAATATATTAGACATGGACGCATCGGGGTAATATCAAGTACCGAAAATGAACATCTATCTATTCACAGCTGAAAAATTATTGCATATTGCAACAAAAAGCAACCGATTTGTAAACTATGAGACATAACAGATTGCATTATATATCATCTTACGATTATGAAGTATGCTATTTGTATTCTGATCAATATATCACTCACATATCGTAGTCGTATTAAGTGAGTCATTCTTCATCTTCTGATTCCTCCGATTCTGAAGTCTCTCCGTTCTGGGGTAGACCTTCAATAGAAGTACCACTTTGGAATTTAACTTCAGGCGTCACAAGATTCTACTCATGACCTAAAATTGAATCATGTGAACTTCGATTTCTAATTGAAAATATGCGCTGAAAATAAAAAAGCTCAACCAAAACTTACATCGATGGAAATGCTGGATCCGAACATAGCCATTTTTGTAGAAGAAATTGATTCACGAATTCAGTTTGTTTTCTTAATCAGTCCCGCTACATGTACACCCCGCCTTTACCACTTGGATGATCGCGAGATGATATTTACAATATATCGCGATATTTTGTGATGTATCGCGAGATATTAGTTCACACATGACAATAAATGGATTTTCACTTTAAATTCCTACTACATTTCCTACCACCTGACGACATTTTCAGCAAAAATGTAATGGTATTTTCACTTTTTCATGCACTCCATTTTTTCTCCTCAGTTTATTATTTCCGGCGACTCTCCGACGACGTTTTTCCTTCCATTGTCTCAATCTTGACTTGAATCTTTATTTTCCTTCCAAATCGTCCACTATTATGTCTAAAAAAAGTAATTTTTGTTCTTGTTTGAAAGTTTATTTTTTACCATATTTTTGTGTTATATACCTTTATGGAAGTTATATATTTGTCATAGTCGCAAAAAATTATTTTTGTGTTACATACGTTATGGAAGTTCTTATTTTCGGAGGGTGTCCTCAACTCAGATTTGAATGGATTTGAAAATTTCACATAAATTTAGGTGTCTCCAACTCAGATTTTAATAGATTTCATTGAAATTTAGGTGTCCCCAACTCGAATTTAAACAGATTCTTTAGAAATCTAGGTGTCCACAATAACTACTGAATTTCTAAAGATTTCATTAATTGATGGATTTTGACATATTTCAATAGATTTGGAACTATAATTATAACTACTAAAATTTTTAACAATTCTTGTTCCAAACCTCAAAATTTCAATTGATCTCTCTCTCTCTCTCTAACCTCTCACTTTTCACATACGATTTTGCTGAAACTCTTTTGTATCAATTGACTCTTTTGTACCAATTTGTAATTATTCACGTCTTTATTCCGTTTTTCTCAAAACGCTGCCCATATTTCCAACTTCATGAAATTTTTGTTTAAAATGACAAAGTTAGAAGTTTTTTTTAATGTACGATAATGTTATGGATTTTATTTTTTAATCACAATGCTATTTTTTTAGTGATCTAGTCAGACATTATACTATTTTCTTAGCTTTTAAAAAAATTTATAATAATCCGTTTATGCGCAATGAGTGGTTATAGTTAAAAAAATCACAAATACAAACTCCATTAACCTTTATAATTTAGAAATCTTTAAAAATTAAAACGTCTCGATACTCATTTTTAATATTTAAAATGTAAATTATATGTATCAATATATCATGAATTAGTTGTCATTTTTTTTTTTTGGGGCTATTAGTCTAGTTTTTTTAAAAAGAAAATTTTGTGCTTATATGGTGAGTTTATTTGTCAACATTAATTTTAGAGCAAGTTTCTCGTCAAGACATAATTTGGCTTGAAAAAAAAAATAGACTTGAAATATTATGATGAAATTTTAAAGTTTTTTCAAAATTTATAGTTGACACAATTGAGGAGATGAAAATATAATTTTTAATAAAAAGACCACAAATTCAATCAAAACCATGAGAATCTATTAAAATCTATAATATAGAAATCTATTAAAATCTTATCAAATTTGTCAAATTCTATTAAATTCCATGAAATTTATAAGAATTTATAAATATTAAGAAATTTATTAAAATCTGAGTTGAGGACACCCTCCTTCGATATTTTTATATAGGAAATCTGGTTTCACTTTTCGAAGACGCGATCACCCAGGTCATTCGTCGTGCCAATTTTCAATTTTTTTTTTCTCTACCATTTTTCAGCTGCTTAATTGTAATATTTATTTGCACATGTGGCTTCTAGCTCAAGTAAAGGAAAGAACGTAACACAATCCAATATACATGACGCTAATGAAAGCTTTATCCAAGCACCCGAAGCCCATTACCCCATCATCGACTTATCGCAAGGTGCTCAATATCAACCATGGCTGCCAGGTTACGGAGTAAACTTGGTGCCAACTTATGGGTCGAGTCAACAATTAAATTCAATGTATCCTCTAGTTCGACAATTCGAAGAAGAAATTCCAACAAACTTGTTAGCCACTCACCCCCCAATCAATAAGATAGTTTATGTGTTCTTGTAATGCAAAAAAAAAAATAAAAAAAAAAAATAAAAATTGAACTTGGTTCACAAACATGTAATATGCATTTTTATCTTCTAAGTTTTAATATGCAAAAATCTTCTAAGTTTACGAAAATCATAAATGGCTTGGTCAACAATTTACCAATAAGTCGAATTTAGGATTACAATTTTTTTTTTAATAAACGTAACTGTGTTTTTTTTCTTCTAAATAAATATAACTATTTTTTTACATTTTTTTTTCACCCCCATAACTGTGAGAAAATAAGGTGGTATGGCCAAAATGTGAAGGTGTAAATTCAAATGAGGGGCATATTAGTCATTTAATCACATGGTAACCCATGCGGTAAAACTGGGTGTACAAAGAGCATTTTTTTTTCTTAATTTCCGAACACGCAAAGGTTGGAGAAAATTAAGACGAAGTAGCGTCGTTTTAGGCCTTAATTTTCAAGTTTTTGTGGAAAGTCCCCCGTGTTTCTAAACATTCCGGATTAGTCCCTAGAGAAGCGAATTTACCAATAGTCCCCAAAGTTTGTTTATTCAATTATATACCACTTTATCTCCTTTTATTTTCTTTTCTTTTCTTTTTTTTTTTGAGGACAATTATGCAAATTTCATTCATGGAGCTCGTCCCAAAGCTACGACTGATCCAACTAACCAACCTATCACTCACATGTACCCAAGACGCGAGAACATGGTCCCTTTTTTTCATTTCTAGTATTAAAGCAACATGACCCACGACTACCCGTTTTAACAACTCAACAATATCAATGAGAATCCCCTCGCAAGGGCAAAAAAATAAACTTGGACCCAAGAATTTGAACAAGTCAAAGAGAGTCAATCTCGATTCAATCCAAATGAACCCCAGTGGAGTCAACAACAACCTTCTTTAACAACCACAACGTCATCATCTTCCGAAGAAAGAAAGCACGTAATCCTCCTCATATCCACGACAATGACCATTCTCCCATGGTCTCTAATAATTGCATTGACCCCAATAAGTCTCTTATCCACTCTATTCGCTGCATCGGTATTCCAATTCAGTTGTCCGACCTGGGAGAATCCATTATGCTCTTGACCCATCAACCTCAAGCCAACCTTCTAGCTCTCCACCAAATATGGCTTCCTTTATGCCACGCCCCATATCCCATATAGTCGCCGCCGCCCCCCATCCCACATCACCCGATGGTCTCCCTTTTTCCATGGAACACCCTCTTTTTTTCTCCCCAAATAGTCGGATAAAATCAATCGGTGGCCATCGAACTTTAATCGAATTTCTACTTAACCGTTGAACTTTTAAAGGTATTTCAACGCCCACCCATCTTTCAACTAAGTTTCTCATCTATTACTCGTTACTCATTCGCATGCAATACCTGACGGAATATCATACATGATGTAGTAACAGTGTCAAATCTCTCCTAATCAAAAAAAGTGTAGTACCCAAACACGCAATTACTCAAAGAAATTGAAAATGCTTTTCAGTCCAGGTTGTGGAAAACTGAAAGTGTTTTCAATTTCTTTGAGAAATGATGTGTTTGAGTAGTGCACTTTTGTTGATTATGAGAGATTTAATACCGTTACTTTGCCACGTCGAAAGTTTGTTTGCCACGTAGAATATTCCGTAAGGTATTGCAAACAATTATATAACAGGTGATAGATGTGAAACTTAATTAAAAATCGAGTGAGCGTTGATATGCGTTTTTAAAATCTCAAGTAGAAACGTGTTTAAATTAAGTGGCCATTGGTTGATTTTACCCCCAAATGGCCCACATCACACACCCCACTTGGGATAGATAAGGTTGGCCACATCTATACGAAAATCCCACTAGAAATTTTATAACATCTCCCATCTCCACAAATGGTCTAATCCACCGCCGCCACCCCCATCGCCTTACAAACTATCTGGGCCACAGAGCACAAAAACAAAGCCAGCATCAAGTCAGCCACCTGAGGATACTGACCGAAATTGTTAGATAAAATTTACCTACTAAGTTATTAGGGTATAAAATTATATTCTGTTTATATAAAGAAAATGTAGAAAACTTACTTAATATTACAAATGCAATATTGTAACGATGATGACAAGAAGAAAAATGAAAGATCGAGGCAAGAGTTCAACTCTCTTTCCTTAAGACGTACTTGTCCCGCCTAGGTGCTTACGGTATTGTGACAAATGCCTCCCAAGATACAACGATCAAAACCTTTCGGTAGTAGCACTACAAACCAAAAGGACGACGAACTTGAATTGTTTGGTTCTCTCTGAAAATGAGGACTCGAAAACTATGATTATGGAATGCAAAATAATTATGTATGTTATAGAATAAAAATTCGCAGAACTATAAGGGCTTATTTATAGCATACCAAAAGTTGTATTTGAAAAGACACAACATTTGAAAGAACTCGAATGAACAGTTGCCAAACCTGTAAGGATGTGTTGAACAATTGTCTGTTCTAATCCAACAAACATTACACGTGTCAAATCAAATTCGGAATGATGAATTAAAATAAATAAATTATTTTATATTTATTTTGTCTAAAAAGAATATACTAGGCGAAACACAACCCATGACCCACGACCCGGACCCAGCCATGAGCCACGTGCCTGAGTCCGAGCCCTGTCCGACCGGCCTGCTGGCAGGCGGCGGCGCGCGCGCGCGTGTGGACTGTGAACTAAACCCGATAGCATCTAAGCTTCATCTCATCTAAAGACTTGCAGTGCTCCTTGGAGCCCAAACCCAAATCCAAACTAGAGGTATATTAACTGGTTCAAAATGAAGTATCTTTCAATGTGGGATACACTTCCCAACTTGCTACAACATTCAATTTTCACTTTCAAGGTGTCAACTTTTGATACTAATTTTTTATTCATTCGGAAATAGTTTTGTGAAACCAAATATACTACGAACATCTACTTACAAAGTAGAATGCATTCGACTATAAATTTATAATAATCGATTATCGGGACTCACTCGAATATTTGGTCAAAATTGCTCAAACCAATTTATAAACAATTATTTCCAACAATCCCCCAGATGAATGAAAATTACCATAAATATGCAAATGAAATGCAAATGCTAATAGAGAGTATAGGTGAAAAGCTATTGCACTAGGAGAGGTAGCTTCTGGCTTTGAACATGCCCTAGTGGAATACTATCGGATTTACTTGACTAATCAGTGAACGTGATGTCAGTATCCACACAATAACCTTTCTAACAATTCTATTGTTCTCATGGTTGTGTTCATTTTGGCCCTGAACAACTCTTGGGTTTCATAAGTGTTTTAGAGAATTTAATCCTTGAAACATTCTCATAGAAGCGGCCCCACTTCACACATGTATATGTGATCTCCTATTAAGAGTATTCTGCCATACTCCACTTGGTTAATCCAAGCTATAGGAATCATTAAAAGTATTACTTATCCTAATATACTATGCAGAAAGTACTTTTTCTTACAATAGAAATGGGTAGGAAATAACTCCTAAGTGCTTAACTGAATCTTCATAACTTAGTTGTCACATTGAACCAAGATCTTGAGATCTCCAGTCAAAAAGGTTGGGTTACCATTATAAAAATTCATGTGTTGTAGGCTTTTAATCCCATTCCCTTGAATAAGTAGTATACTTGATTTCTTGATAATCTTTTTGTAAGAGGATCCGCGAGATTTTCTTTTGATTTTACGTAATCAATAGAAATAATACCATTTGAGATCAACTGCTTAATAGTATTGTGTCTACGGCGTATGTCTAGACTTACCATTATACGTACTATTTTGTGCCCTTCCAATAGTATACTAACTATCACAATGTATACTTATAGCAGGCACTGGTTTAGACCAACATAGAATATCTTCTAAGAAATTACGAAGCCATTCTGCTTCTTCTCTAGTTTTATCTAAAGCTATAAATTCGGATTACATCGTTGATCGAGCTATACATGACTGTTTTGAGGACTTCCAAGACACAGCTGCACCACTAATGGTAAAGACATAACCACTTGTGGATTTAGAATCCTTTGTAACAGATATCCAATTTGCATCATAGTACCCTTCTAATACTGCTGGATATCTTATATAATGTAATCCAAAATTTAAGGTAAATCTTAAATAACGAAGTACCCTATTCAATCTTCCAATGATCATTGATTGGATTATTCGTGAACCTACTTAACTTATTAACTGCATAAGCAATATCCAGACATGTGATGTTCATAATATATATCAAGCTTCCTATAATTTGAGAATAATTTAGTTGGCATATAGGTTCACCTCTATTCTTGGCCAAGTGTAGACTTATATCTACAGGAATTTTAACTAGATTTTCATCATAGATCTTAAACTTTTTAAGTACAGACTCGATATAATGAGACAGTGACAAACTTAGTCCATTAGGTGTTCTAGATATTTTAATTCCCAAAATTACATCTGCTACACTCATATCCTTCATGTCAAAATATTTTGTCAACATTTTCTTCGTAGTCATGATAATATCATTATTACTACCCATAATAAGCATGTCATCGACATACAAACATACTAACACATAAACTTTTGGCATGGTTTTGATATAGACTCATTTATCACACTCGTTAATTTTAAAACTATTTGACAACATTGTTTTGTCAAATTTTTGGTGCCACTGTTTTGGCTCTTACTTTAATCCATATAATGATTTAACGAGTCTACACACCTTTTTGTCTTGTCCATGAGCAATAAACCCTTCAGGTTGTTCCATGTATATTTCTTCTTCTAACTCCCTATTTAAGAATGTCGTTTTTACATCTATTTGATGGATCTCAAAATTATGCAATGATGCAATTGCAATTAGAACTTTGATCGAGGTGATCCTTGTCACCGTTGAGTATGTATCGAAGAAGTCAATACCTTCCTTTTGTCTATATCATTTAGCTACTAACCGGGCTTTTGTATTTATCAATAGATCCATCAGATTTTAATTTCTTTTTGAAAATCCACTTATAACCTAAAGGCTTATTTCCAGACGGAGATCAACCAACTCCCAAGTGTGATTTTGCATAATAGATTCTATCTCTCTATTAATAGCTTATTTCCAAAACGGAACTTCTGGAGTAGACATTGCCTCATTAAATATCTTAGGATCATTTTCTACCATGTAGGTTATAAAATCTAGACCAAACGAGGTAGATGTTCTGGTTCTTTTATTACGTCTAGGTTCTTCATCACTTAGATGAGTACCACTTACAGTATCATAAGTTCGTTTATTGGAACTTATTTCTTTCTTGTCTTTGCATAGAAATACATTTTCAAAGAATGCAGCATTCTTAGATTCAATGATACTACCTTCATGTACGTCTGGAATGTCTGATTTGTGAACAAGAAATCGATATGCATTACTATTGTTAGCATATCCGATAAATATACAATCAATTGTTTTAGATCCAATTTTAACTTGTTTAGGCTTTGGTATTTCAACCTTAGCCAAACACCCCCACAATTTTAAGTGTTTATATGTGGGTTTATGACCTTTCTATAATTCATATAGAGTTTTATCCTTTTTCTTTTGTGATATCTTATTAAGAATCACATTTGTTGAAAGGATAGCTTCCCCCCACAAGTTCTGAGGTAAGTTCGAACTTATCAATATGGCATTCATCATTTCTTTAAGAGTCCGGTTTTTGGGCTTAGTAATACCATTTGAATAAGGTGAATAAGGTGCCGTTGTTTGATGAATAATACCATATTCTGAACAAAATTCTTCAAACGGTGCTCCGTATTATCCTCATCTATCACTACAAATAATCTTTATTCGTTTGCTAAGTTAATTTTCAACTTCATTCTTATAATGTTTAAAAATATCTAATGTTTCATCTTTGCTTCTTAGCAAATAAACATAACAATATCTTGTGCAATCGTTGATAAAAGTAATGAAGTACTTTTTACCACATCTAGTTTGCACAAATTTCAAGTTACAGATATCACTGTGAATTAATTTTAAAGGTACAGTGTTTCTTTCAACAGAATGAAACAGAGTTTTGGCTAACTTAGTCTCAACACAAATCTCGCATTTATGATTAGAATCAAATTGTATATAAGGTAATAAACTTAAGTTCATTAAATTACGCACATATTTAAAGTTTACATATCCTAATCGATTATGCCATAAACAAGAAGACTCAACGATATATAAGCAGAAGAAGATATATTATTATTATTGTTTGATTTTGGTACAATAGTAAGAGTATTCATCTTGAATAGTCCATCAGAAAGGTAACCCTTTCCCACATAAACATTATTTTTTGTGAGTACCAACTTGTCAGATACAAAGACTAACTTAAAATCATTTTTGCTAAGTAAGGACCCAGACACAAGATTCTTGCAAATGTCGGCACATGTAATACATTGTTGAGGATGAGTTCTTTGCCGGATGTCATCTTCAAAGTTTCTTTTCCTTGTCCCTCAACTTTTGAACTTGCGAAATTTCTCATAAACAATTGTTCTCCGTTGACTGTCTTGTAATTAGAGAACATTGTCTTGTCAGCACAAATGTGTCGAGTAGCACCAGTGTCTACCCACCATTCTCAAGGATTCTCAATGTTGTTCCATTCAGAAACAACATCAGACAAATATTCTCAGATAGTGCATCACTTTCTGTCACATTTGCTTGGACCTTTTGTTTATTTGGCTTGCGACATTCACTTGCACGATGTCCTACCTTTCCACAGTTATAGCAGTCACCTTTAAATTTCTTAGCATTCTTTTTGTTGTCTTTCTTCAGTGCATCACCAGAATGCTTTCTTTTCTTGTTAGTCTTTGAACTAAACTCTACAATGTTGGCTTTTGCTTGTCCAAACTGTCCTCCAGATTTCTTGTCAGACTTTTTGTTGTCTTCTTCTATCATTAGCCGAACGATTAATTACTCCAAGTTCATCTCATTGCGTTTGTACTTGAGATAGTTCTTAAAATCTCTCCATAAAGGAGGAAGTTTCTCAATGATTGCAACAACTTGGAATGACTCACTTAAACTCATATTTTCAGCATGTATATCATGAAGAAGAACCTGTAATTCTTGAACTTGGTTAATAACTGTCTTGTTGTCTATCATCTTGAAGTCTAAAAATTTTTCGACAATGAATTTTTTCGTGCCGGCATCCTCAGTTTTATATTTTTTCTCCAAAAATTCCCAAAGTTCTTTTACAGATTTCATAAAACTATACACACCGTAAAGTGTATTAACCAAATCGTTTAAAATATAGTTTTTGCATAAGAAGTTTGAATACTTCCATACATCCAAAGCAATAATCGAATCTCGATTGTTCTCTCCTTGCACTGCAGGAGGATCTTCTAAAAGAAACGTTGCCAAGTTAAGAGTGATGAGATAGAACAACATTTTCTGTTACCATCTCTTGAAATTCACACCGCTAAACTTTTCTAGTTTTTCTCCATGGGGTACCGAAGTTGACTGAAGTGGAATAGCCACTGGTGGAACCACAGTAGTTGTACCCATAGTGGTTGTACCATTTATCGAGAAAATAACTTTATTTCCATTCAAATCCATTTTTGTTACGACAACAATAGTTCAATAGTTCTAATTAGAAAAACAAATATATAACTAGTGTAAACAAACACCAGATTAATTAAAAAAATCAGACCAATTCTAACCAAAATACAGAATAAATTTCGTGTACTTAATTAGAACAAACTTGAATGCATGCACAAGATGATTTGAATATATGATAATAATTCGTACTGTTAAAATCTAATGCACAATTAATTAAAAATTTATAACTTTAAAGTGGACCTTAAACTTGTAATAGCATAAAAGATGATGAAAACCACGGTAAACGGTAAATTGATTTGTAATCAGATTAGTATGCATCCCAAAAATTAATTTGCACGCACTTGAATAAAGTAATCAGATTTAATACAATAAAAAAAATGTAATCAGATATGCAAGCAATTAAATAATGTAATCAAATAAGCAATCAATTAGATGTTAACAGAAACTTTAAATTGCATGCATTTAATAAATGTAAACAGAATATTTAATTTCAAGCAACAGAATTGGCCTGGGATGCTTCTAGTGGTGTCAATCCGAGTCGGCCAGTCTCCGATGAAGACTAGTGACGGCCCGCATTAGAAAAAGTCCACACTACGGTGGGTTGCAAGCCGGGTCAACCTAACCCACAAAAATTGAACACAAGCCCGGCTCACCCGTTGCCCCATCCGGGTCGAGCCCATGTGGGCCGCAGTTCGATCCAGTTCGACCCGTATGAATAAAAAATTATTTTTTTTTGAAATTACTAAATAAATTTAGTTACTTATTGTAATTCAAAAAAAGAATGTTTACATATATAACAAAAAATGTGTTAAATTACTAAATAAAAAATAAATAACAATGATAAATTCACGTTTGTTAATTTTTTAATCTAATTTCTATTTATATATATATATATATATATATATATATATATATATATATATATATATATATATAAATTAAAACATCACGCATTTGTCACATATTTCACTTTAAACGGCTATTTGCCATTTGTTTTTGCCGAACCGCCCGGACTGTGAACAGTCTGTCCGGTTCACGAGTCGACCCGAGGTTCGGTCTCTTCGGCCTATGAACGGCTCACGGTTCGGCCTTCTTGCAACTTGGAACAGCCTGCCCAGTTCACGAGTCGACCCGCGATTCCGGGTCGAGGCGGGTGGGCCGATGCAGGTTCGGCCGGCCGGCCCGTCTTGACACCTCTAGATGCTTCAAATCGATTAAATAACACGTTCAGCAGAATACTTTAAACAACATGTTAAAGAAGTATACGGTAGAATATAATTATACTAGTACAAAAAAGAGTCCCGTTTTTTACCCAGACATAGCACTCCATGTCAGCTGCGGGTCATGTTGATTCAAAATGATGAAGTCCAAGTCCCAAACCCATTTCAGCAGCCCATTTACAATTGTTATACGATTCACTCCCATGTGCCTTAAATCGTCCACTCCCTCACTCGATTGCTGCTGCCCATTGTTGCGTTCCCCATTGTTGCCGGCTGTTGAAGTCGTCGGCAGCTGCGTTTGGAACAAATCTGGCGACTGCGGCTGCCTTTTCTCTGAAATTCGGTCGCTGTTCCTTTTTCCAGTTCCGTTGCTGCGATTGCTGCTGCCCATTGTTGGCCATTTTTTGAATCCATAACCAGATCAATTTTTAAAACATTACTTCTAACCATTTAACAAAGTAATTTCAGCACCTTTTTCCGGTTGCAGGTTCGATTATGAAGCTGATAAATGGCCGACCAGCGACTCTCCATGTCTTCCTTGCAATTGGCCTGACCTCACACACCAATGGTTTCTTCTTCCTTTCTTTTTTATTTTTACAGAATGAGATTGAAGAACTATTGTGAAATGTGATTTTTCTTGTTATGTCAGCAGAGGGAAAGCTCTTGCTTCTTTGTCTGGATACTCTAAACAAAATTATTGGTTGACTTGCCACATGCAAGCACCTGGTGCCGCAGTCACCAGATTTGTTCCAAACGCATCAGCCGGCGACTTCAAAAGCCGGCAACAATGGGGAACGCGACAATGGGCAGCGGCTATCGAGGGCTAGAGTGGGCGATTTAGGGCAAAGGGGAGTGAATTGTACAACAATTGTAAATGGGCTGCTGAAATGGGGACTTGGACTTCCTCATTTTGAATCAACATGACCCACAGTGCCATTTCTGTTGTGGGTAAAAAAATTTCAGCCCCTATTAGAACGGGACTCGTACAAAAAATACGTCTTTAAGTTTGTTAGATAAGATTTACCTACTAAGTTATTTGGGTATAAAATTATATTCTGTTTATATAAAGAAAATGCAAAAAACTTACTTAATATTAAAATGCAATATTGTAACGATGATGACAAGAAGAAAAATGAAAGATTGAGGCAAGAGTTCAACTCTCTTTCCTTAAGACGTATTTATCCCGCCTAGGTACTTATGGTATTGTAGCAAACGCCTCCCAATATACAACGATCAAAACCTTTCGGTAGTAGTACTACAAACCAAAATGACGACGAACTTGAATTACTTAGTACTCTCTCAAAATGAGGACTCGAAAACTATGATTATGGAATGCAAAATAATTCTGTATGTTATGGAATGAAAATCCGGAGAACTATAGGGGTTTATTTATAGCATACCAAAAGCTATGTCTGAAAAGATACAACACTTGAAAGGGCTCGAATGAACAGTTGCCAAACCTGTAAGGACATGTTGAACAATTGTGTCTGTTCTAATCCAACAGACATTACACGTGTCAAATCAAATTCGGAATGATGAATTAAAATAAATAAATTATTTTGTCTAAAAAGAATATACTAGGCGAAACACGACCCAGACCTGGTCACGAGCTCGGCCGGCCGGTGGCGCGTGTGTGGGTTTTGAACCAAATCCGATAGCATCTAAGTCTCTTCTCCTCTAAAGACATGCGGTGCTCCTTGAAGCCCAAACCCAAATCCAAATTAGAGGTATATTAATTGGTTCAAAATCAAATCATCTTCCGATATGGGATACACTTCCCAACTTGCTACAACATTCAATTTTCACTTTCAAGGTGTAACCTTTTGATACTAATTTCTCATTCATTCGGAAATAGTTTTGTGAAATCAAATGTACTACGAGCATCTACTTACGGAATAAAATGCATTTGACTATAAATTTATAATAATCGATTATCGAGACTCACCCAAATATTTGGTCAAAATTGCTCAAACCAATTTATAAACAACTATTTCCAACAGAAATAACCTTGAAAGAATTGGTGCCGATTTCGTCTCACCCCTGATGGCCTGCCAAAATAGACATCATGGGGACAAGCATTAAAGAGCACAAACAGTTTCTGTCCACTAAGCCGAACATTCGAACTGATGTTGGGTCCAAACAAATGACTTGTTCAAATTAATTTTATGTCCAGAAGAGTGCTCATATACTACTGGAAATCTGACTCCACTTTCTTTCTTTTTATAGGATAATATGCCTCAGCAATGGAGTAATCAATCCTTCAACAATTGACCAAATTCATGTAAGTATAGAGAGTACATCAGTTGTCCCATTGTTTAATCGTCAATATATTTTTGACACTTTGCCACATCACATTTTCTTAACAAATGTAAGACACTATTTTATGGCGTCTTTCTATTTGTTAAGAAGATGTGAGGTGCGAATGTGTTAAAAATATATTAAAAGAGAACAAATTTAGACTCCAGTATACATTGATAACTTTATCGCATTTTCAGCTTTTAGTAATATACTTGGATTGATTATTTTTGGACCAAGAATAAAATGAGAAGCAATATTTTTATATAAACAAACAAAAGTTTGAAAGTTTTGTGGATTATATGAGATTTCTTGAGTAGATAGTCTATGTCATTGCACTTAATATGTGACATGTAGAAGTTAAACATAATTGCGAAAAATCCTATATTATGTGAAAGTTCTAACAGTAATATAAATTAAACTAAAAGAGAAGAACAAATAAGAAAAAAGAAGAACCAATCTTATTAAGCAAACGGTATAATAAAAATATTGATAAAACTGATTTATATAATAAGGTAAACTATAATCTATATTAAGTAAACCAATCAACTAATATATTCTAATATATTTGGACAATCTTTTAATATATATGAGAATTCTCTAATATATATTCTAACATCCCCCTCAAACTCACGATGCTATATCAATAAGTAACGAGAGTTTGTCAAGCAAGAAACGAAAAATGGTAGACCTGACGTGACTTTGTGAAAAAGTCAGCAAATTGCAATGATGAAAAAATAAATGGTAACGAAATAGTGTCATGCTGAAGATTGTGACGAATAAGATGACAGTCAATCTCAATATACTTCATGCACTCATGGATCTGCAACTTTATTACAAAAGCCATAATACCAATCCGAACATATCAAATTAATCAAATCAAAAGAATGCGAACTTCGAATACTAAAATTCTAGATTAACTTGATACCAACTTGACGACAGACAATTGTACAAAAACCAGAATTATAGAAAGAAGAAAAAAGGGGGGGAAAGGAGAAGAGATGAAGGGGAATAAGAAGTGGGAGACAGATTGTCCAGATTAACCGGAAACAAAACCAACCAAATTTCAGGTTACTGGACCAGATTCCAAATCTAAATTAATGGATGCAAATACCAAATTGCAGAGAAGAGAAGAAATGGATAGGAAGAGAGAGACACATTGTTCAGATTAACCGAAAACAAAACCAACCAAATTCCAGATTACTGCACCAGATTTCAAATCCAAATTAATGGATGCAAATACCAAATTGCAAAGAAGAAAAGAAGGGGATAGGAAGAGGGATCCAGATTGTCCAGATTAATCGAAAACAAAACTAACCAAATTCCAAGTTACTGGACTAGATTCCAAATCCAAATTAATGGATGCAAATACCAAATTGCAAATTTAGATTATTTGGAATCAAATTCCAAATCCAAATCACTAAATGCAAATACCAAATATTGAATCTCAGATTATCACCTGGATGCAAAACTACCAAATTCCAGAACAGAACAACTGAACAAATTCCAAACTGACTTGGACATACTGAATGCAAAACCAACCAAATTTCAGAACAGAATAATTGAACAAATTCTAAACTGATTTGGACATATTAGATGCAAAATCAACCAAATTCCAAAACAGAACAATTGGACAAATTCTAAATTCCAAATTCCAAACTTAGCCAGATGACAGTATCTAAAAGATATGAAAACAAACTTGGCAGGACGAGTGGCACAAGGCCACTCGCCGAAAAACGGAAGCGATTTCAAGTTTAAACCAAGTCGGATCAAACTTTCTCTGATACCATGTAAAAGTTCTAACAATAATATAAATTAAACTAAAAGAAGAGAACAAAGAAGAAGAAAGAAAAACCAATCTTATTAAGCAAACAGTATAATAAAAATACTGATACAACTGATTTATATAATAAGGCAAACTCTAATCTATATTAAGTAAACCAATTAACTAATATATTCTAATATATTTGGACAATCTTCTAATATATATATGAGAATCCTCTAATATATATTCTAACAGTTATTATGATATATTTAATAAAAGATAAACATGGACGAAAATTTTTAAACAAAAATTTAAACTATATTTGGTTGTTTACTTTTAATAATAAAGATTCGAACTCTAACACTAACGAAATGGGACAAGGAGACATTACTTTGATGACCATTCTGGTCGAATTGTTTCCCTCAAAATATAATTATTATCGACCAAAAAAAGATTGTTTATTTTGATCGTCGCATCCCAAAAAAAGATGCATTTGATAAATTGATTCAGTTATTAATACGCAAAATCCAATGTCAACGAATCTTTTATTTTACATAATTAATAGTGTTGTTTGATGTGCAAATGCTACAAGCAAATCAATGAAATAACATGTTACAAAATATAGGTGTAACTTTAAGGCCAAATAATCATAATCAAAGAACACACAAGGCAAAGAAAAGTACAAACTAAGAAGTAATTTTCACTAAATAAATGTTTGAGAACTTTTTATTTACTTATATTTCTGTCTTCTTTTGATACCGACATTCTAAGATCCCTCTGTAACACAACCCTGTTTGCTCTCAAAAGAAAAACAATAGAATATGTTTCTTTGGCTGCCAAAAAAAGGGATTTGGCTTAACATGTCCATTGGAAAGCTGAAAACAACGAAAAGAAGAAGAAGACCCATTGATCAGTTTTAAACTTCAATATTGTTGGAAAAACACACCAATTAATGCAAAGCGGAACAATTATTTTTCATGTGTAAATAAAATAGAATTATCAATTAGTTCTAACAAAATCAATAATAAAATAAGTTAAGTTGTTTGACAATTTGACTACGATCAAAACAATGCCTTCCCCTGAGATCGTAGATGTTTCAATTCCCAATAATAGATTTATACAAGATGAATTGCGTTATGATAGAAACACTCTGATTAAAGAATGAAAAAAATTTGTTTCTAATCTTACAACTGAGCAAAAGAATGCTTATGAAACAATAATACAACCTGGATGAGATTCCCAATGATTCATTTGTTAAGTAATTGTTCAACTTCAGTTAATTAATTTTTAGTATTCCAATACAGTATAAATAGTACCGCCGATTCAGCTTTCATATGTTTTGAACTTTCTATGATTTTCGGTAAAAATGAATAAAATTATAAATTAACATTTTCAATTAAAAAATATACATCTTCCAGAACAATATAAATTCACTTCAATTATTAGTAATAACAAATTCGAATGCTACATTAGTCAATCAATATAAAAATTAGAGTATGTATATATATACTAGTTTTGGCCACGTGCGTTGCACGTTTGTGAAAAATGTAGTGAAAAGTTTTAAGTTGAAACGATACAAACCTTTTATACAATTATTCCTAAAATAAAATAAAAATTAAAAATAGTTCAATGTTCATTGTTAAAAAAAAAAAATTAAAGAAAAAAAATTTTGTCGAAAAACAAAAAAAATTAAAGAATTTTTTTTTAGGTTGTGGGCATATCCGAACGATTTTAAAACAATAAGGACCTTTCATGCAATTATTCCTTAAAAAAAAAAAAGGAACAGTAAAATACTGTTCATGAAATTCATTGCCAAGATGCCTCGACAATGAATTTCATTGCCGAGACATATCGGCAGTGAACAGTATTTTACTGTTCACAATTGTGCTTTCTTTTTTTTTTTTAAAAGAAAATGCGTTTAAAAAAAAATTGGTGAACAGTAAAATAAATTTCATTACCGAGAATTTTACTGTTCGAGGTTTTTTTTTTCTTTTTTAATGTGGCAACATTATAAGAAATAAAAACATTCAATTTGCTTAAGATAAAATAAAAAAGATTAATAAAAAAATTGAATGAAAAATTGTAAAAAATATAAAAACATTCAATTTGCCACCAAGATTTCACAGTGCGTACGAATCCTTTTTGGGCATTTTTTAACAATAAACATCCCGACTTTCTTTCAATTTTTTGGGTTATATACTAAATTAAATAACTAAGATTCGTAAACGATGTGGTAGAGTGACTATTTTTATATTTTTATTGAATTGCACCAAGAATTTGAATTGGACCAAACTTTCAGCTACAACTTTTTCAGTTTTTTTACTAATGACTCAAAAGCTAAATATTAAAGAATTGTGTACAATTTGTTTATATCATCAAACCAAAAAAAAATTTGGTGAAAAATTGAATGAAAAGTAAAAGGAGAAAAATAATAGCATTTATTTAGAATAATTTGTAAAAGGTAAAATAAAAAAAATAAGATTAGTAAAAAAATTGAATGAAAATTAAGTGTAAAAAAAAAAAAATTAAAGAAATTTTTTTTTATGTTGTGGGCATATTCGAACAATTTTAAAACAATAGGGACCTTTCATGCAATTATTATAAAAAAAAATTTGAACATTAAAATACTGTTCATGAACAGTTGACATTGCTGAGATGTCTCGGCAGTGACTGTTAACAATTGATTTTTTTTTTTTAATGTGGCAACCTTAATAAAAAAAAAAAAAAAAAAAAATTTTATTGCCGAGACATCTCGGCAGTGAACTGTTCACAATTGAATTTTTTTTGTTTTTTTGTTTTTTTTGGTGGCAACCTTAAAACAATAGGGACCTTTCATGCAATTATTATAAAAATAAAAAAAATAAAAAAAATTGAACATTAAAATACTGTTCATGAACAGTTGACATTGCCGAGATGTCTCGGCAGTGACTGTTAACAATTGAATTTTTTTTTTTTTTTTAATGTGGCAACCTTAATAAGAAAAAAATTTTTTTTTTTTCATTGCCGAGACATCTCGGCAGTGAACTGTTCACAATTGAATTTTTTTTTTGTTTTTTTGTTTTTTTTTGTGGCAACCTTAAAACAATAGGGACCTTTCATGCAATTATTATAAAAAAAAATAAGAAAAAAATTGAACATTAAAATACTGTTCATGAACAGTTGACATTGCCGAGACATCTCGGCAGTGACTGTTCACAATTGATTTTTTTTTTTTTTTTTTTAATGTGGCAACCTTAATAAAAAAAAAAAAAATTTCAACCTTAATAAAAAAAAAAAATTTCAATTGTGTACAGTTCACTGCCGAGATGTCTCGGCAATGAATGTTGAAAGAATTTTTTTTTTTTTTGTTAATGAAAAAACCCATATTAATAAAAAAAAATAAATTTGAACAGTGTTCATCTCGACAATGAACAATATTATCAAAAACATCTTTCACACATATAACATACTCCCAAGAATTCAAAAGAAAAAAGCAAAGCACTGATGGAGAGGACTTACGCAAGCAAACAGACCAAGTGCACAACTGAATAAATGAAGTTGACCAGTTTAATCAGTGAAAGAGTCCTCATTAACAGCCTCTTCCAAGCAAAATGCATCATATTACACAAATCATGGTGGGTACAGAAATCATATTAATTCTTTCAATACCCACCAGTTTGAAGGCATTGACAAATTATTAACCTATAATTGAAATTGAAATTGAAATTTAAACCAGTACATGCATCATTATTTGCTTGATTGTTATTATATTAAGTTGGTATCCAGAACATTAAAAAGCAGTCTAACTAATAGCTGCAAATATTTTATTACATTTTTGCTTTTTTTGTCTTTTAAGCTAAGCCAAACACGCTCTAAAACTTCCCATGAGTCAATTGGAGAAATAAGAGAAACATTCATATATAATAGAACCTGTAACTATAAAAATAAAAACGAATTTAGAGGGTTAATAATGAATTTATAATCCAAATAAGTGATCAACTCTACAATGACAGAGAACATACCGTTGGAATATTTGATTAAGCTTTCACAAATTGAAGATCTCTTTGTCTCAGACTTTCAGTGGCAGTTTGGTTCTCGGCAACCATTTTTGTTTGCCGAGGATAAGTGGATACTGCATGAAAGGACAAGAAAAAATACTGTATTATTAAAATATTTTGTAAACATTATTGGACAGATAAATTTTATTGATGATTTAGTTGAGAAAATTAATTACTTTAATTAATATGCCTCATATTTTTGAAACGTGTGTGTTAAGCTCAATAATAGTACTTAAAGTGATAATTAGATTATATTACTATTAGGTCTATGCTATATTATTCAATTAATAAAAATGTATTCCAATTTCATTGAATATATATAATATGGCATTGCTCATACTGCACCACTCTAATTGAATAATGTTTCTCTAATTAAGCATAATTTGGAGAACATACATTTAGGATAATATATAGAAATCGTTAAACATATAAACAAAATAAGTAACATGCATGTTTATTATCAAATTATTTATATTAAAATCTACTTGTTTATTTTAATGTAAGTAGCTTGCTGAAAAGTAAAATTTAAAAATGAAACACTTGCATGCTTGATGGCATATCCCAACTATTTTAAAACAATAGGAACTTTTTGTGCAATTATTCTTTTAAAAAAAAAAAAAACCTATTCATCAGTCTTGGCAATTAATTGATTGCCGAGCCGAGCACTTCTTCTTTCCTTTATTTTATTTTTTTTTATTGTGTCAAAGATAATGGACTTAAAAAAAATTTTGATGAACAGTAAAATAAAGATCATTGTCGAGAATTTTATTTTTCACGTTTTTTTTTTAATGTGGCAACATTATAATAAATAAGAACATTCAATTTGCTTAAGATAAAAAAAAAAAAAAAGATTAATAAAAAAATTGAATGAAAATGTGTAAAAAAAAATAAAAACATTCAATTTGCCACCAAGATTTCACAGTGCATGGATTTATACATTACCTGAAATTCTTGAATGACATTTTTTAACAATAAACATCCGAACTTTCTTTCAATTTTTTGGGCTATTTTTTATATAAGCATTACCAAATCCCAGCAATTTACAACCATGTTAACAATCAATGATAGTTGCCAAATTGCTCGACAACCAAGACCAAGTTGGTTGCCGAGTTGCTCGGCAACCAAAAATGGTTGCCGAGGTTTCTCGGCAACCATTTTTGTTTGCCGAGATACTCATTACCAGGATAAGTGGATACTGCATGAAAGGACAAGAAAAAAGATTGTATTATTAAAATATTTTGTAGACATTATTGGACAGATAAATTTTATTGATGATTTAGTTGAGAAAATTAATTACTTTAATTAATATGCCTCATATTTTTGAAACGTGTGTGTTAAGCTCAATAATAGTACTTAAAGTGATAATTAGTTTATATTACTATTAGGTCTATGCTATATTATTCAATTAATAAAAATGTATTCCAATTTCATTGAATATATATAATATGGCATTGCTTATACTGCACCACTCTAATTGAATAATGTTTCTCTAATTAAGCGTAATTTGGTGAACATACATTTAGGATAATATATAGAAATCGTTAAACATATAAACAAAATAAGTAACATGCATGTTTATTATCAAATTATTTATATTAAAATCTACTTATTTATTTTAATGTAAGTAGCTTGCTGAAAAGTAAAATTTAAAAATGAAACACTTGCATGCTTGATGGTATATTCCAATTATTTTAAAACAATAGAGACCTTTTGTGCAATTATTCTTTTAAAAACAAAAAAAAAAATAAAAAAAACTATTCATCAGTTTTGGCAATCAATTGATTGCCAATTGAGCCCAATTGGCAATCAATTGATTGCCGAGATGGCTCGGCAATCAATTTGATTGCCGAGCCGAGCACTTCTTCTTTCCTCTTTTTTTTTTTTTTTTTTTTTTTTTTTTAAATTGTGTAAAAAAAATGGGCTTAAAAAAAATTTTGATGAACAGTAAAATAAAGATCATTGCCGAGAATTTTATTTTTCACGTTTTTTTTTAATGTGGCAACATTATAAAAAATAAAAACATTCAATTTGCTTAAGACAAAAAAAAAGATTAATAAAAAAATTGAATGAAAATGTGTAAAAAAAATAAAAACATTCAATTTGCCACCAAGATTTCAAATTCTTGAATGACATTTTTTAACAATAAACATCCCAACTTTCTTTCAATTTTTTGGGCTATTTTTTATATAAGCATTACCAAATCTCTGCAATTTACAACCATGTTAACAACCAATGATAGTTGCCAAATTGCTCGACAACCAAAACCAAGTTGGTTGCTGAGTTGCTCGGCAACCAAAAATAGTTGCCGAGCTCGACAACCATTTTTGTTTGTCGAGATACTCATTACCAGGATAAGTAGATACTGTATGAAAGGACAGGAAAAAAGACTGTATTATTAAAATGTTTTGTAGACATTATTGGACAGATAAATTTTATTAATAAACCAAACATGTTGTAAGAAATTATTAGTATAAATCATACACATACACACACATATATACACATATATATAGAGAGAGAGACGCATTGTTGCAAATTTGAATCTTTTTTCCAATTTCTCCCGTGTGTTCTATTCTCAGCTTCTGTGTTTATGCATGTATATGTATGTAATTTTGCTTGTATATCTGGTGTATGTATAAATGATTGTAGCATGGAAAAAGTTTTGATTTTTGGTTATTGATTCATTCTTCTTACTGTATTTTTTAAAAATTCTGAGCTTTAATTGATTTCGTTTATTAATCTGGTGTTTTCTGCAATTCCAATTGCAGGATTCATTGTTCTTACTGTATTTTTTAAAAAGTCTGAGCTTTAATTGTTTTTGTTTATTAATCAGAGTCCAATTGCTGGGTTGATCTCAGCTTTGGTTGAGAGAGAGAAGGGATTTGTTTGGGTGAAATGTTGGACAAAGTAAAAAATTACGGCTGTCTTCATTGTCAAAACGGTGTCGTGTTGGACGAAAAAAACTACAGTAAAAAAATTAAGGCTCTTATATTATTGTAAGGATATATATATATATATTACTAATTATCTACAAATAGAAAAACAATAAATTTGCAGAATATCATTAACACAATCTGCATTTTTACAATTTGAAAAATCAATTTTCAAATAAAATTCAAATTAGTGGGTTATTTAATGAGTCGCGCCAAAAATTAATTAATTGTCTCATACGTTATGACTATCAATAAGAGTCAGGGTCAATTTCTTTCCCATGTGAGATTATATCTGGAAAAAACCATTATATCTAAAAAAAAAAAAACCAGTTTTTAGTTATGGACAACTTTATGATGCATTGCCTAGAGTTACAAATCATACTGGGATTGAAAATGTTGATTTGTGATAGGGATGAACAACCAACCAATTCGACCACAAACGTGGTTTTCAAATAGGTGTTTCAAATTTTGGATTAGCTATGTTTTTTTTTTCCAACATCAACGAGTAATCAAATGTTATTTATATGATACTTATTTTATTTGAATGCAATAAATAAATAATATACTCATAAAATATTTTTAAATCACTATCATAAAAAACAAGTGCCGTGCATCGTACGAGTGATATACTAGTGCACGTAAGACTTCAAAAATATACAATTGATATAAACAAAAACTAAAATTGAGAAACATAAAGCAATATGTTTGGTAAAAGTTTTAGGCAAAAAATTGGGGGTTTTTTTTTTTTTTTTTTTTTTTGCTTGACATTTTGGACTTTTCAAAATTTTTGAATGAGAAAAAATTATTTTGCCCTTAATCAACACAATTCCATTTCAAAATAGTAAGGGAAATATAGTCATTTCACCTTCAAAAACTTTGAAAATTCAAAGTTGTCAAGTAAAAAAAAAAAAAAAAACTCATTTTATGCCCAAAATCTAAACAGAAGAAGCTCATATTATTGAGTTGTTTATTTTTTGATTTGTAGAGTAACACATATGTTACTAAATTTATGATTTGTATGATAATATATATGTTATAGCGTTACTTGTAGAGTTATGCGCTACTGTGTAAATCCATCACAAACATAACACCATCTCGTCCACCACTATTTCCCTCCTTCCGCCGCACCAATTGTGGTTAGATTTCTCCGATCTCAAGCATCTCCTGCTTCTTATCTTAACCATCACTATTTTCTCAACTCATCAACCTATCATATTCATTCACAATTGAAATTAGTCTAGTATTCTACTATTACAATTCAAGTAACCATGGCCGGCCCTGGCCGCCTAGGGCCTACAAATTTTGGGCCTTTTTTTTTTTTTTTTTTTTTTTTTAAATCAGCCACTTACATGTGAAGCCTAATAGGAAAAAAAAAGGGAAAATTGTCAATAAGTCATCTCCACATGACTTGTTTCAAATTAGATCAAAACTTTTTTTTAAATTGTGATTAAGTCATAATTCACATCAATATTTTATATTAATTCCAAAACCACCCATTTTAACCATATTTTTCATTGACACAATCTTCCAACTCCACAAACCTCCTCCACCTCCGGCGACCTCCGACGACCTCCGCCACCACCTCCGGCGACCACCGCCTCGACCTCCAGCGACCACCGCTTCCACCTCCGGCAACCTCCGGCGAGTGCTTCTACGGCGCAGTGTCATTTTTTAGGCAATTTTTTGGTGAAGATTTTGGATCAATTTCCAGTTGGGGACTGAATGTTGTTAGCTGTGAAATTACAAAAGTAAATGACAAGTTACTTCATAGAATCCAGATTGAAGTAACAAATTAACGTAAGAATATTGTTATTAATTTCTATGTTTTAATCTTAATTCTTGTATTTGATTATTTTTTCAGGCTAGTGATCTAACAGCTAGAATTGATATATTTGTGCTGCAAGAGAGGCTGACCAATATGATTAACCTGGGTTGATTTTAGCAGTTATGTAAACAATGAGCATTTTCCAAGTTATGTAAGATACTGTATTATAGAATAGCAACTTGATATTGTATTAAGTTGGTCATTAGATTATTTCTTTGTATTGTTAATTAGTTGTGAAAGTTGTTTGATATTGTATTATCCAAAACAGTATCACAACAGAAATGGGCATAGAATGCTGTAAATATGAGTTTGAATGCTATAAATATGAACTTGAATACTCCACTATCTTATGTAAATAGGAGCTTGAATGCTCCACCATCTAATTGCTGTAAATAGGAGCTTGAATGTTCAATCATCTAATGTTTAGTCATGGTATGTTATTTGATACTGTATTATACAAAACAGTATCACAATATAAATGGACATAGAATTGTTGTAAATAGGAGCTTGAATGTTCCATAATCTAATGTTTCAATGTCTTAGTTTTAATCCATGATACTGTTTTAATGTCTTAGTTTTAATCTATGATACTGTTTAATTATGGCAATGTTTAATATATTGAAACTTTGTCATAATATTTCACTATCATTTGAAACATGTTTTAATCCTGTGATACTGTTTAAATACATGTGATATTTGATACTGTTTAATTATGGCAAGGTTTGATACTGTTTGAATCTATGTGATCTTTGATATTGTTTAATTATGGCAATGTTTGAATAAGTGATACTGTTTGAATGTCTTAGTTTTAATCTATGATAATGTTTTGTTTAGGTAATGTGCATTAATATAAATTGATATTATTTCAATTCATGTTTTAATCTATGATACTGTTTTGTATAATACAGTATCAAATAAAACATATGACTAATTAAACAGTATCAAAGATTAAACCATGATATCATAGTCATGTGTGTTGTTTGATACTGTATTATGCAAAATAGTATCACAATAGAAATGATCATAGAATTTGCACACGTGCTCAGAATTTTTATTATAATATGTTTTCGGAATGGTCTCGACGAGACGGTCAAGACCAGTCGCTTTGCCACTGCCTATGATGGATTTTACCCTTTTGAAGTCGTCTCTTTAGCTTAAAATAGCAATCTTTAATTTTTTTTTTCAAAACAGTATCACAAATTCTTTAAAACAGTATCAGGGATAAATGTGCATCCTTTTGCTGTAAATTAAAGCTCTTCCAAGGTATCTGAGTCCCTTAAAAGCAAACACATACTTCAGATCAATGCTAAAATAAATAAAGAAGAACTGACAATTATTCTCAAGTTAATGGGAAGTCATGCAAAGGGTTCTCATCTAAAACTATAAACAATGTTTCTAATTTTTCCCTTGAATTTGAATATGTTTGAGATTCAATTAGGACATAGATTCTCATTGGATAGATAAGTATAAATTTATAAGGTGTTTAATGGTAGGTAGAAGAATTAATCAGTAGAGAATAAACAAGAGAATACTATTGTTCTTAAAATGTTTCATTAGTAGTACAAAATCATAGGTTTAACAGTATCACAACAAAACAGTATCACCGCAAAACAGTATCACCACTCAAAATCCGCGTTTTTTACAATTAAGGGTATGTTGGTCTTTTAGCTCTAAAATATGATTTTAATTGAATTAAGTTTTTGAGCATATGACTTTAGAACTCATAAGTGCCCAAATAGTGACCGGTCCTGAATTTACCCAAAAAAAAAAAATCCAAATCCAACCCACATTACTTACCTTAATCTAGTCTTTAAATTATAGACAATGCAATTTTCTCTTTAAATCTGTATACATATAAATTTTTATCTTGAAGTGAATAAGAAGAAAAATGTAAACATTAAGTCTAACCAGTGTATTAAAAACGTTGAATCAAAATCGAATTAAGGTCGAACTAAATAAATAAATAAAAATCTTCTTTTACCCCCCCCCCCCCCCCCCAAAAAAAAAAAAAAAAAAGAAGTCAATTTTGGATTATTGTTATCTTTTCTTTCATGTTTTCCGATTGATGTATATGGTGCAAGGTCTGTCATTAATTGGAACTTGTCTAATTTTCTCATATTCTTTCTTAGTGCATATTTTGCAGTGTTTAAAAATTCGGATCGAATCGGCCGGTTCAATTGGAAAAACCGGGAACCGGCCACCAAACCGGTCCGGTTTACCTATTTAACCGCCCTTTAAAAAATCAGACCGGAAACCGGGGTTTTTACCGGTTGAACCGGTCTGATTTTAATGAAAATCGGATTTTTTTGAGATTAATTTTTAATTTTTTAATTGAAACTTATGAAAAGTCTATTTTAAACCAAATTTTGTGAGTAATTTTATCTATAAATGTTGATTTATTTAAAAATAACTTATTTTTAGAAATTTTATGAGATTTTTAGATTAATTTTTAATATTTTAATTGAAACCGGTTCGATCTTGGTTCAACCCGGTTTGACCTTTTGACTCTTGACCCGTTGCTTTTTCCGAGTCGATGGCCGGTCTGATTTTCTGAACATTGATATTTTGTCAATTTTAAATTATAATTTTAACTAGTCAAATATATTTTTTATCTACACATTTTGTAGGACCCACAAATTACTATCCACTTTTTATCTACACATTCTATAAAACTCACAATTTATAAGCACTTAAAAAATAATATAATTCATCTCATAGTTGATAAAATGTAAAACTCTGATATTTCTTAGTGCTGTTAAAAGTTGATTATTCGTCTCAATTCTATTTTGTGATCATCAAACAAAATCTAATTACTCAATCTATTATCATTAATCTTGAATTTTAATTTCTTAACTCTTATGCATAGGCTTGATAATGTAATTAGCAAGAGCGATATAGCATTCTGTTTGTTATACAATTTATTTTAAAAATCTTTTGACCCATATCATACTAAAATAGCTAAATTAGGATCTTTAAGGCACATATGTACAGACAATATTTTAATTTCTATTAATCATGTTTACTAAAACCTAATTTAGCACAATAAACACGTCGCAAACCCATCCTGATTGATCGTAAAAAAAATTCGAGCCATAGATTCCCTTGAGGTAAATGTATTAAGTTACGATTAGCACATAATTAATTAATGTCACTTGAGGTTCATAATTTCTTGAAGAAATTAGGTATTGATCTTGGCTAAGAATAGTTCGTACAAAGAAGGTGGATGTTTTTAATTAGTTCTTATCAAACGAAGAACAGCCTAAAAAATGAGATCAACAAAATTGTAGAGCATATTATTAAAATTAGCCAATTAAATTCGAGTTAAAACTTACAACGTTTTAATCTTTGAATCATCTAACAAAACTCCCTTTCTTCCTCTCTTAATTTTTTGTCATTTGTTGGTGAATATTGTTGGTCTTTGGCCAAATATTAAAGTTGGTTCCACCATTCGTTTTAAGCGGGATAATAGTCGAACATATTATACCATATGAATAGATATTCGTAGTATGTTTGGTTGTTCAAAAATATTTCTGGATGAATGATAAATTTAAGTCAAAAGTAAGGTTTTAAATTGAACAAAAAGAGTTTGGAAAATAAAGATACAAAGTTTAAACTTTGTCCCACATAAGAAAAGAAAGATATATGACCTATTTAGGTCAAGGGGCCTCAGACACAGGTGAAGAGGCTTCGCCTTCGGAACTTTCCCCTTATCAAAGATATATAACCTATTTAACTATTCCTACTTTGAGACTTGAAGTTGGACTCCAATGATTACTACTAGTTTTTAAAAGGAGGAAGATCTAGATGCTATTGGTAATTGGGTTTTAACTAAAATCTACACATGTCCGTTGGCTGGGTTGGGCCTGGGTCATGGGCAGGGGTTAGGGTTCAGGTCAGAAGTGGTTGGGCTTGGGCCGAAACTATTTGTTTAATAACAGATATGACATGTCCTTTGAGTTGTGTCTTTTCGGACACAACTTTTATTACAAAAAAGCCACACTTTCCTATTGAATTTACACTTTATTTTTTTTCAACTTTCATGTTCTACCATGCACTTTATAACATTGTGCATTCAATTCATCATTTATAAGAGTACAAAACAAGTTTGATTTCCCTGTTTCTTGTGATTTGAAGTACTACTATTGTTACGCTTCATTAACACGTGGACCGGTTAAAGTCAAAGATGCCTATTAGAAGTGATAACATCACCATTGAGGATATTTCCTTTATTCCAAAGAGGTCTAGGCAGAGGTGGTTGAAAGGACGAAGAGGTCAAAGACCGACCCTGGTTGCATGTTGAGTAAGCATCCTTTAACATTTTGCGGATCAGACCTGAAAAGACTGATGGGACAACCTACCAATGTGGCTTGTCACAGTCATAGCCCCTAGTATACAGCTGAAAACTTCTCCATTAAACTTAGGACATAACACCTTGAACGTGACAAGAGGCTCCCTAGGATTACGCCACTTGTCACGCATCCAGAGTACTTGGCCAATTGACTTTGGCCTATAAATACCAAAGTCATTCCTACAAGATGATGATGAATTTCTGGATAACAAAACGATATCAACACAAAATTCATCTCCATTGACGAACTTAAGTGTTCTTTATATCACTTATGGAAAAGGTGGTTGGAGGCCCTCAAACCACTTCTTCAACTATTACGTGTCTCTCCTACACTCAAATATTCTTCCTTCCTATACACTTGCTACAATGTGGATCTCAATATATTAAAATATCATACGCAATTGTTTTTTTTATATAATTTTATTGGATCATTTACAAGAAATCTGTAATAAGAATTATATCTTTGCTATTTCCAATTAGTGTTAGGGTTTTGTTTTTTTTCTACTAATAAGATTGTAAAGTCTCTTGTATTTTAACCCTCATCAGGAGCGGGGCGGGGGGGTCTTTGGGGAGACTTGGACCCCCAATTTTCTAAGTTTTTTTTTTTAAATATATAATTTAACTTTGACCTATGGACGGAGCTAAGTACAATCCAGTGAAAGCAAATACCTGCACTGAACTTTTGGAGGCCCACAAAAAAATGGGCCTCCTACACTAAAAATAAAATAAAAAATTATCACCTCAAATGGAAGGAAAAGAAATGCGCAGGCTCGTCCAGTGATACATATACACCAAATTTTACTAATGGTCCATCACCATCTCCGTGTTGTGCTGAACAGGCTGTTGTACAGTGAAATTGGAATTAAAAAGAAAGTCAAACCCTCGATCGCTAATCGCTTGAAATTTATTGCTAATCACAGGAAAATCAAATATTTCTTGAAGATCAAGAATGCATGATTCATGATTGTATAAAGTTTCATCTTAATTTTTAATTTTTAATTATGTGTCTAGACATACAGTATCTATGAAGATTCGGCCGAGGATTTTTTTTTTTTTTTTTCCCCTTTGTGATTTGTGAATTTAGATGATTTTTGTGGTTTTTCTTTTCTTGAGACAGTAGATATTTGAATTGCATAAGACAACCTTAAAAGTTTATTTGAAATTTTTGTGTCCAGTTTTGTTTTATTAAATGCCGTTTCTATGTTCTATATTGGATGTCTCAATCAATGTGCATTGTCATGGACTCACGATTGCTTTTCTAGAGAGGCTCAAATCTATATTTCCACTTTTGCACAAATTGTTGACTGGATATAGTTTTTATCATTGTCAATGTTATTGCCTAGCAAGTTAGAACTTATTGTGTTATTAAATTTTTGGTTGGGTATGATTTGCTTACTCTTATGAATGTTATTATTTTTTAGTTCACTCTCATATTTGCAAATTGGAATTTGCACCGAATTTTAATTGGGCACTTTCTTACTTGTTCACATTACTAATTTATCACTTATTTATTTATTTTAGTGTGACGTGACAATTGAGAGATTATACAAAAAAAATTCTCTTGTAGAAAACGTTGATGAGGAGATATCAAATAAAACGGATTTTAATGTTGCACAACTTCCTACTGATCATGGACTAAGGGTACCAATTTTGGATTATAATGTTAACATTCAGAAGATTTTTCTAAAATAGATCTCTTCATACTTAATCATCAACTTGAAACTTATATTTTTTATGTGCGCTCTTACAAAGCGTTTGAAGGGTTGAACGGCCTTATTGATTTTGCAGAGAAGTTAGTCAGGACAAAGAAAAGTAAAGTATATCTATTGGTTTACAAACTGTTCACTTTAGCGCTAATTCTACCGGTTGCTACTAATGCTATAGAAAGAGTATTTTCTGCAATGAAAATTGTGAAGGATAGATTGCGCAATTAAATGGGTGATCAGTGGATGAATGATAGCATCGTTGTTTATGTAGAGAAATATATATTTTTAAAAATTGATAATGAACTCATTGTACAACGATATCAAAGTATGAAAAACCGCAATGAACAATTGTAATGTAAGTTATTTTTTGTATTATTGTATTCTTACATTGTTTTATATTATTACATTTATTAATTTCCGCCCGCACTGACTTAAAATCCTGGCTCTGTCCCTGCTTTGATCTAATATCAATTTAATGAATGACAATTAGATTCATTGACCCAAATATCAATTTAATGTAAGGTAATTGAACACGTTGGCCTAATAAAATTAATAATACAAAATTACAAATGATTGGCTCATTCCTCAATTTCAGTACACGTTCACCCATCTGAAATTCGAATATCATATTTCTCCTCACCGTTTTCTACATTGAGTAAAGCAGAAATTAGATTACGACATTCAAATACATACAAATTTCTCCCAAATCACTCAACAATCACCCTATATTAATTTTCCCAAAATTTTTAATTCCAATTCCTAAATTTTACCATAAAATCTTTAATTGCTATACCACCGAAAAAATCAAGAAGACCTACAAGACGCTGAAGTATGGGACAAATTTTATGATCGTCACTTCATTGGTAAATTCTTTAAGATAAAGGAAATACTAAAAATAAGTCCTTATTTTGATAAAAAAAAAATAATAATAATAAATCAATAAAGACATTTTTCTTGTGAATACATATCGTGTTCAATTGATTTTTTTTCTTTTGAGCTTGAGTGGTATTTAATTTCATTTGTATACCGAGTCTTCCTATCTTAGATGATAATTTTGTAGAATGCAACGTGAACAATTAGAGTTTGATATTTTTTTCTTTTATGATCTTATTTTAGATATTGTACATTAGTAGTATAAGTTATATATTTAAAAGAAAAACTAACATATTAATGAGAAATCAGGTCAAACAATGGTGTGAGTGAGTTTGTTTATCTTTTTGTGTATTACTGTATAGTGTATAAATAAAATAAAGTATGAGAATTCGTAAGGAACGTTTGTAAAAAAAAAAAATTATATCACTACTATGTTATTTCAAATTTTTTGCATTTTAATTTGGGAACTTTTCAACACAAAATGTCTGGCTCCACTACTCACCCTCAACATTGTGTATTTATAACTATTACTTAGTCATAACATGAAAGTAGAAATCCGATTAAATTAAAGGAGAAATTGCCTATAAGTCACATGTAGGTGACTTGTTTCAAATTAAGTCAAAATATTTTTCAAAATTGTGATTAAGTCATAGTCTTCAACAATATTTTAATTAATTTCAAAATTACCCTTTGATCCTTATTTCCATATCTACGTTCTTCCACCTCCACCTTGAATTTACTCTAAATAAACCCACTCCATCACAACCCATGGGAACCAACGGCAACACCCGAAAACGCCCAGCGTCGCCTACTCCGGCACCGACGATGCTGTCACCACATCAGAAGCAGCGCACAACTATGGAAGAAGAGGATTTTGATTGCATGTATCCTCTTGCATGGAAGTTTCGTAGTGGCTAAGCATGGAATTTTGTATCATTTTATTTAAGATAATCATCTTTTTGAAAAAATCATTTCCTTAATAAATCGTCTCAGTTTTTCAAACTTGATTAGCCATGCTCCTGAAGGGAGTTTCTCAAAGATGGCACCATTTCACATATTAAGTTTTGATATTGAGTGTGCTGGTCATAAAAGGTCTTTTTCCCGAGCCCACTCATGATCCAGTCATCCATGTTTATAGCGACTTCATCTTTTAATATATATTTACAGAACTAGTTTTATATGGAATTACATGGTATGCTGCTGTCCTTGAGCTTTTGTTGCTTACCTAAATTTTCTTATTTTCCAGGTGGCCAATCTAGTTACGTTACAAGGAGAGGATCAGCCATTTGTTCGTAATGTGATGACCCTAAAGTCCAGCTCACCAATTGTTGGTGTTGATGCCATGTCATTTGAGACAGAAATAGAAGTTCTATTAGCTTGGAGGATAACATTTTTAGCAGAAATTTTGTGCTTGGATAAAAATATCGTACCCAACGCAAAATTATAGCAGATACTGTTTTATCTTAAAGTGTATTGTTTGTGATGGGATGAGCATATAAGCGATTGTTTAGGACGTATATTGATTGTAGCCATGGTTTGTTGCTGCAAATAGAAGTTGGAATTTCTGTAGAGTATGAAAATTGGAAGGGTTTGAGCTTTGTGGTATGAGAAATAGTATCATAAACACATTTGTATCATGATACTGTATTATAAAAAACAATGGAGAAGATTTGTTTGATGAATTTTTGCAGAATTGCCATGATTTGTTGCTGTAAATAGTAGTTTGAATTTCTGTAGGAATGAAAAAGTTTGATATGGCATGATATGACGAAAGTTGGCCATTAGATTATTCTCTGTGTTATTAGTCATGTGTGTTGTTTGATATTGTATTATAGAAAAACAATATCACAGAAAACAGTATCATAATAGAAGTGGGCATAGAATTCAAATGCGTGCTCAGAATTTTTATTATAATATATTTTCAGAATCGTCTCGACGAGCCTGTCAAGACCAGTGGCTTTGCCACTACTAACAATAGATTTTAGCAGTTTGAAGTTGTCTCTTTAACTTATAATGGTAATATTTAATTTTCTTGTATAAACAGTGTCATACATACTAAAATAGTATCATAGATAAATATATTTTAACATATTAGTATCATACATGAAAGTATCTTAATAAAACAGTATCACATACACAAACTATAACCCAATAAAATAACAGTATCATATGTTGAAATATTATTGTAATAAAACAGTATCAAAGATAAAATTATAGTATAAGTATCATAGATATAACAGTATCGTGGATATAACTAAGTAGAAATATTTTACAGGTTGAAGTAATGATATTGTTCTTAAAATGTTCGATTAGTAGTACAAGACCATTGATACTGTTTGTATTCAATAACATTATCATAATAAAACATTATCAAAGATAAAAACATAGATAAAACAGTATCACATATAAAACTAAGTACAAGATATTTTTAATGGTTGAAGTAATGATACAGTATCATATATAACACATTATTTAAATAAAACATTTTTATAGATAAAACAATATCATATATAAAACTAAGTACAAGATATTTTAAAGTTGAAGTAATGATATTATTCTTAAAATGCTACATTAGTAGTACAAGATCATTGATACTGTTTGCATTCAATAACAGTATTAAAGATAAAAGTATAGTATAAATATACAAAAACAGTATCATACAAAAACAGTATCACAGAAAATAGTATCATAATAAAACAGTATCATTGAATCAGCATTTTTTTGAAAATTTTAAGGGTATGTCAGTCTTTTAGCGCTAAAATGTGACTTTAATTGAATTAGGTTTTGACAATATGACTTTAGAGCACATAAGTACAACAATAGTGACCGACTTTGAATTTACCCTAAATTAAACCTCTTTAATGAAACAAAACTATAAAATGCGTAGCCACAGAGTAGGTGCCATTTTGCAGTTTCTGTGGGCCACACATCTATACTACTTCTAAAAGGAGCTTAAAAAGAGAAAATATTTTTGGACTATTTTACCCTTACAAATTTTTTAAAATTCCATATTCACCTTTAGTATTCATAATTATTTTTTTAATATTTTATTTATTACTCTTTTATTGTTCATCATTATTGTATATTAAATTTTCAACAATTTACTAAATATACAATTAAATTTTTTTAAACATTTAATCTATTAAATTAAATATGAAGGTGAAAAGATGATCTCAATTTTTTATTTTTTATTTTATTTATTTTTTTTTATTTTTTTATTTTTTTGCATTAAGTAGATAAAATGAATGAGAAATGAGTAAAAAAAAATGAATGAGAAAAATTGTAACTTTGTTTATTACCGTATTAAAATTCAAATCATAGTTGTCAAAATTGAAATGGAGATAAAAAGATTATTTTTAATACGTTAGATTACAGTGATTACGAACATATTTGGTTCAGTTCTTTTTTTAAAATTCTTTTTTTCTCAAATTTATTTTCAACTACATATTTTGTGGGACCTACAATTTTTATCAATTTTTCAACCACATATTTTACTATTTTTTTTTCAAAATCTTTAAACCCCACCAAATATATACTATAGTTTAAAACTAATGTGTGAAACTTTATTCATTTTAATTTAAATTAATTTATATATATAGAACGTTCTTCTCATCTTACTCACATTTATAACATTTCATTTACGTCGTCAAATCAAACACGTCTAATAAAAAAAGAATATACACAGAGAATATTGTTCACAATGAACTACAACTCCAACAAATGTACAATATTATGTAGTCAATTATTATATTTTCTCACAATAAAATTAGTAATTATTAATTTTATTCTTCTTAAAATGCAGCCATGGAGATCATTAATACTATAAGATTTGATATCAATGTTTCGTCAATCATCAAAGTTTAAATCACCAAAAGGTCTTAATTGAGTTCAATTTATTGTTGGTATTATCACTATATAAAAATCAATCTAATTGTAATTATACTTAAATGAATGCAATTATCTTTAAATATTTCTTTGTTACTCTTTTATTGTTCATTATTATCGTACATTAAATTTTTAACAATTTATTAAATGTATATTTAAAATTTGTAAATATTTAATAAATTAAATTAAATATGAATGTGAAAAGACGATCTCAAAGATGAAAGAAATGAAAAATGGATTTTAAAAAAAATAAATGGAAAAATTGTAACTTTCTTTATTACCGGATTAAAATTCAAATCATGGAGATGGAAATATTGTTTTGAATACATTGGATTACAGTGATTATAGTTGACAACTAATATATGAAATTTTTAAATTTTTAAATTTAATTAATAATATATCAAACACGCTTAATAAAAAGAGAACATACACAAAGAATATTGTTTACAATGAGTAACTACTCCAACAAATATATATTATTATATAGTCAATCATTACATTCTTTCCAATAAAATTAATAATTATTAATTTTTTTTCTTCGTAAAATACAACCTTGAAGATCCCTATTAATACATCATTGATTCCATACGATTTAATATCAATAGTTTGTCAATCATCAAAGCTCAAATCATTAAAAGTTCTTCACTGAATTCAAGTTACTATTCATATTACTACTATATAAAACTCATCTTTGATTGCAATTAAAATATCAAAATCGAACAATACAAAACAACATATTATCAACAACTATATATATATATATATTTTGTCTTTATTGCAATTGCTACTTTAATATTTTAATTATTAACAATTAAAAAATAAAAAATTTAAAAATATTAAAAATTAACAATATGATTACAAAAATACGTGCAACGCACGCATGTCTAACTAATTAGTATAAAAGAGTGCTTGTTTCTTTTGCTGAGCGAATGAGACCGTGAATATGCCATTGTGGGGGACATTTACTTGAAAGGTTTATGCTTGTTTTCCTTTGCGGAGTGATAGCGTGTGAATACGATTTAGGTGCATGAGTTTTGTGGGCCACACAAATTGGTGAAAAGAATTTCATTTGAAACCTCCCAATAAAAGTTATGGATGTTTGAGTAAAGTCGTCGAGATGTCACTTTTGAAGCTGCGTGTGTCTAGTTATAGAGTTCTCTGAACAACCCCCCTTGTAAGAATGTGTCTTCATTAGAGGTGAAAATGGCTGGATTTGGAAGATTTTTAATTTATTTTTAAATTAATATTTGAAATGATTTGAAAAATTTTCAAATCAAATCAAATCATTTTATTTTTCAAACCAAATCAATCCAAACTAGTTTTTGCGATTCGATTTGGTTTTAAACTGGGTTTCCTATTGATATAATATTAATCTATTTAAAACAAATTAAAACATAAATAAATTGGTTTAAAATTATCAACACAAGCTAAAACTAAAAAAAATTTAAACAAAAAAATATTACATTATATTAATATTTGTGGTAGAAAAAAAAAAGAAATTGGAGAGAAAATTGACAAATTAGTAAATAACTAAGCCCGATAGTTTGACAAAAATTAAATAAGTCAGTCTAATAAATTTAGTATTGCATTATTGATGCGAACTCGTGAAGAATTAAATCTCGGAACCCACAAAAGATTTGATCTGAACTCCAAGAAAGCTAAAATCTGGGCGCAAGAACTTGACCCAATGATTTTTTGAATCAAATAACTATAGTTATGAAAACGCCACAAAGGTTTGCGAAATCTTTGATAAGTTTTAGGGTTTGTTCAATTAAGAACACGGAAGAAAGTGAATCCTAACCTAATTCGGAATTAATTAAAACTAATTAAAATTAAGAGTCCTAAACGAAAAAGGAAAATAAAACTTGCCAAAATCCGAATTCCTCCGAAAATCATGCCTTGCGATTGCATAGGCATGACACTTGCGATCGCATGGTTTGACTCCATAACGTTCTGCTTTTGAAAAGCCACTCTTGCGATCGCAACCTTCTATAACCATGCGATCGCATGGTTGTTTCTTCTGACTCTCTGCGCTGATTTCCTCTAAACTTCGTTTCACGCTTATTTTGGTCCTCCAATGTTCCATTAGCCTCTAATATACCTCCAATATGGTCATTAGCTTGAGTCCAATGTAACAAAGGTCCATGGCTTGCCTGGATCGCATCATCCCCTCCTTCTTCAAAAGGATTCGACCTCGAATCACTACAGGCATCTAAGGGATAAAGGTCCTTCACATGCTTCCAAAACCAATCACCAGGCTCAAAGATGAATCTACAGCCTTTATTTGCTTTAATTTGATGTATTTGAAGCTCATTCATCTCATATGGATTGCTTCTATAAGCTGGTCGTTTTGGAAAAACAGCTCCAGGTACAAAGCGAAGTTGATGTGCAATGTCTCAAATAGGTGGTCGCCTACTAGACATTTCCTTTGAAGATACGTCCTCCAATTCCTGCACTAAAGAAATACCTAAATTGGGGAGGGATTGATTAATGTCGCTAATTACAAGGTAGGATTCCTTGTATACTAGCAAAATCAATGGTTGATTTTCCATAAGAGCCCTATTAATTTCACTTTCTTTTGCGAAGAAACTCACTTTTGTTTTCTCTCGTGATTTCAAATTATTTTCAGCTACACTCTCATTTTTTTCTTCCATCCTCTTCTTTTCTTGTGCCTTTAACTCATTTCTTTATTCCATCTCTTTCTTTTCTTGTACCTCGCCCTTACTTCTTTATTCCATCTATTTCTTTTCTTGTGCCTCGACCTCATTCTTGTTTTTCTAATCTACCTGTCATTTTAGTTTTATTTGGGCATCGTAGACCTGTTGTGGTGTTAAAGGGGCAAGTGTAACAGGTTTTCCATCTTTGACAAAGCTGTACATGTTCTTTGCCCTATCATGCTTCACCTTCCTATCGTACTGCCATGGTCTCCCCAATAAAAGATGGCTAGCATGCATTAGAACCACATCACACAATACTACATCACTATACCTCCCAATAGTAAAACCCACGAAGACTTGCTTGGTAACCTTGACTTCTCCACAATCATTTAACCACGACAACTTATAAGGCTTAGGGTGTTTTAACACAAGCAAGCCTAACTTCTCAACAATGGTGATACTAACTATATTGGTGCAACTCCCCACATCTATGATCATACTACGCACTCTGTTATCAACAAAACATCGAGTATGGAATATGTTCTCTTGCCCAGGTGTAATGTCATCATTATTAGACATTTGGAGAGAAATAATAAATAATAAAAAAATAGAAATTTAAAAAAAATTCTTAATTTTCGTTTTTTTTTACTTTTGCGATCCAACGCAAGAAACAAAAAAAAAATAAAAATATCACAAAGCAAGAACTATAAAGAATTAGCTTTGGTTCATGAACAGATCATGCCCAAACAATTCTTTAATGTTCTTTAAAAAAAAGATTTTTTTTTTTTTTGATATGATTCAAGATGAATCTGATAAAAACAAAGTAAAAGATAAAATCTGATTTTTGAGCCAAAGTTCTGACACCAACTGATGCGAACCCGCGAAGAATTAAATCTCGGAACCCACAAAAGATTTGATCTGAACCCCAAGAAAGCTAAAATATGGCCGCAAGAATTTGACCCGATGATTTCTTGAATCAAAAAACCATAGTTATGAAATGCCACAAAGGTTTGCGAAATCTTTGAAAAGTTTTAGGGTTTGTTCAATTAAGAACACAGAAGAAAGTGAATCCTGAACTGTCTTATGTTTACAATAAAAAGGTGTTTATATAATAAACATTGAAAGAATTCTAACCTAATTCGGAATTAATAAAACTAATTAAAATTAAGAGTCCTAAACGAAAAAGGAAACTAAAACTTGCTAAAATCCAGATTCCTCTGAAAATCATGCCTTGCGATCGCATAGGCATGACACTTGCGATCACATGGTTTGACTCCATAACATTCTGCTTTTGAAAAGTCACTCTTGCGATCGCAGCCTTCTATGACCATGCAATCGCATGGTTGTTTCTTCTGACTCTCTGCGCTGATTTCCTCTAAACTTTGTTTCACGCTTATTTTGGTCCTCCAATGTTCCATTAGCCTCTGATATACCTCCAATATGGTCATTAGCTTGAGTCCAATGTAACAAAGGTCCATGGCTTGCCTGGATCGCATCAATTATACTTTGCTCACTTTATAAATGGGTAAAAAAGTATAATTAATTTATTTTTAATTATAAAAAATTAAAAACGGTTTGGTTCGATTTAAGCTAATTTTATAAAATTAAAACTTAAACCAAAGTATTTTCAAACGGTTCGATGTGATTTAAAATCGAAACGTTGACGAGTCCACGTAGACCCGAACTAACAGTTTGAAATCTACGAATTCAATTCGATTTGCGATTTGACAGTTTTCTTGTACAGCCCTAGTCTTCATGCAATGCAAAGTCTTTGTTTGAACTTTGGGGGATGTTTATGTGTATTTTTATGTTTCACTCATATTCTCATCGTCTATTTCTATTTTTTCTTTATGAATAGCATTGAAATTGAGACCATTGGATGCCAAGAGCTTGGTGAAACTTCAAGCAAAACCAACATTTTGTAACACATAATTGAGCTCGCTTCCTACGATTGATGTGAAACCGTGATGATTGAATCTCGGAACCCACAATAATATTGATAATGAATCCCAAGAAATTTAAAATCAAGCCACAAGACCTTGACCCAATGATTTCTTGAATCAAATAACCAAGTTTGAATCTCACAAAGATTTGCGAAGTCTTTGATAAATTTGGTTAGTTTAATTAAGAACAATAAAGAAAAGTGAATATCACTTTAATTTAATCTCTCAAAAATCAAAGTTAAATTATGTCTACAACGAGAAGTGTTTATATAGCAAAAATCAATGAAATCCTAATCTAATTCGAAAATAACTAAAAACTTAACAAAATTATATTTCTAATTGGAAAAAGAAAAAAAATCCGAAAAGATTCAGATTTCTCAAAATTTGGAAACTTTTTAGATGTTGTTTGTGTTTCATGGAGTGGGGCGATTGCCCTACATTTCGCCCAAGCATAAATGCCCATCTCTCGTGTTTTGGTCTCCAAACTTTGTTTCATGCTTATTTTGGCCCTCCAATTTTCCACTAGCCTCCAATATGTTTTTATTATGATCCTTAGTTTGAAGTAAATGTACTAAGGTTGGCTCTTCCTTTGTCATATTTATTTTGAAGGTTGGTGTTTTGCTTGTTACACTTTGGGTATCGGTTTCGGCCCACGTAGCTTGGACAAGACCTTGTATGGCGTCTTTGATCTTCTTAGCTCTTGATCTTGTTGTTGGCTCCACTGGAATATGTAATGAGTCCTTGCTAGCCGGTCTGTAGCTCGCATCACCCATTCTTTCCTCAAAAGGATTCGACCTCGAATCATCACCTGCATCAAATGGAGAAATGTTAGAAACATTGAAAGTAGCAGACACATTATACTCACCTGAAAAATCAAGCTTATAAGCATTATTATTTATCCTCTCAAGGACTTGAAATAGTCCATCCCCCCTAGAATGTAGTTTAGACCGTCTACGGGTAGGAAATCTTTTCTTCCTCATATGCACCCAAACTCAATCATCAGGTTCAAAGATAACTTGTCTATGACCTTTGTTGGCTTTGGCTGCATATTGTTTATTCTTCTTTTCAATTTGTTGTCGTACACTCTCATAGAGCTGCTTTACTATATCTGCCTTCATTTGTCCATCCAAACTATTCCTTTCATCAACATGTAAATGAATCAAATTTAAAGGGGCTGGTGGATTAAACCCATATACAATTTCAAATGGAGAAAGATTCGTAGTTGAATGGACACTTCTATTATACGCAAATTCAATAAATGGCAAACAATCATCTCAATTCTATAGATTCGTTTGAATTATAGTACATATCAAAGTAGATAAAGTTCTATTTACTACATCGGTTTGTCTGTCCGTTTGAGGGTGACAAGTAGTTGAAAACAACAACTTAGTCCCCAACTTACCTCAGAAGACTTTCCAGAAGTAGCTAAGAAATTTAGCATCACTATCAGACATGATACTCTTTGGAACACCATGGAGTCGGATTCTCGAAAGAACAATTCAGCTATGTTAGTTATATCATCAGTTTTATTACAAGATATAAAATGTGCCAGTTTTGAAAACCTATCAACCTACCCAAGGCTTACTAGGTACGGGTAGATGGGTATACAAACCATGAGATAAGACTCTAGATTTGGCTTACTTACATGTGACACATCTTACACACAATCTCTCTACATCACGTTTCATTTTAGGCCAAAAGAAATGTTCATGCAATACATCTAAGATTTTTCTCACACCAAAATGTCCCATCAAGCCTCCCCCATGTGCATCACACACAAGTAACTCACGCATAGAACTATTAGGCACACAGAATTAATTTTCTCTAAACAAGTAGCCATCTAGTCTATAAAATTTTCCAAAAGTTGTCTTCTCATACGTCCCATACACACAAGCAAAGTCATTATCATTAGCATACAAGTCCTTAATATACTCAAATCCTAATAATCTGGTATTTAAAGTAGAAACGATGGCATACCTTCTAGACAACGCATCAGCCACAACATTTTTCTTACCTTGTTTGTAGTGAATTACATATGAAAAAGTGTCGATGAATTTCACCCACTTGGCATGCCTCCTATTCAACTTACCTTGCCCCTTCAAGTGCTTTAGGGACTCATAGTTGGTATGGATAGCAAACTCCTTTGGCCATAGGTAATGTTGCCAAGTCTCCAATATTCTCACTAATGCGTAAAGTTCTTTGTCATATATTGGGTAATTCAAAGCTGCCCCATTTAGTTTTTCACTAAAATAGGCTATTGGTCTTTTCTCATGCATCAACACAGCTCCAATACCTATTCATGAGGCATCACATTCAATCTCAAAAGTTTTGTTAAAATTAGATAGTGTTAAAATAGGTGCAGAACACAATCTACCATTAAGAATATTAAAAGCTTTTTCTTGTTCAAGACCCCAATTAAACACAACACTTTTCTTTACAATTTCAGTAAGTAGTGTAGCAAATGTGTTAAAATCTTTAACAAAATGTCTATAAAAGCTAGCTAAACCATGGAAGCTTCTTAACTCAGTGACACTTTTAGGTGTTGGCCACTTTTTAATGGCTTTAATCTTTTCTTCGTCTATCTCAATCCCGTTAGCACTAACAACATATTCAAGAAAAACAACTTTTTCTATGCAAAAGGTACACTTTTTAATATTAGCATATAGTTTTTTATCCCAACAAACATCAAGCATACAACGCAATTGATCAATATGTTCATCCAAGTCCTTACTATATACTAAGATACCATCAAAGTAGACTACTACAAATTCACCTATGAAAGTACGTAAAACATGGTTCATTAATCTCATAAATGTGCTCGGGCCATTAGTTAGACCAAAAAGCATTACCAACCACTCATACAATCCATACTTGGTCTTAAAAGCAGTTTTCATTCATCTCTTTCTTTCATTCTTATTTGGTGATATCCACTTTTAAGATCTATTTTACTAAAGATACATGACCCGTGCAACTCATCAAGCATATCATCTAATTTAGGTGTGGGATGACGATACTTTATTATATTGTTGACTGCCCTACAATCAATACACATTCTCCACGTCCCATCCTTATTAAACACAAGCATTACTGGCACCGCACATGGACTCATGCTTTTCCTCACGTACCCTTTGTCCATCAACTCTTCAACTTTCCTTTGAAGCTCATTTGTCCCCGCTGGATTACTTCTATTAGGGCTGGACAAATTAACCGCCAAACCGACTTAGGTCAGTTTGGGTCAATTTTTTCCTACTTCGGGTCGATTTAAAAAAAATTAAAATATGCTTTAGTTGGGCCCGAAACCGTCAACCCGAACCTACCTGAATCAGTTCTAGTCGGTTTCGAGACCAAAATTTCCAACTTTGGGTCAGTTTGGTTTGGTTTTTGCCAAACCAAATTTTTGTTGGTTTGGGTCGGGTTGGGTCGAAAATCGATCGAACCCGACCTACGCCCACCCCTAACTTCTATAGATTGGTCGGTTTGGAATAACAGCTCTAGGTACAAAGTTAATTTGATATTCAATGCATCTAATGGGTGGTAAAACACTAGACATCTCTTCAAGAAACACATCCTCAAATTCCTGCAACAAATAAATAGCCAAACTGGGGAGGAATTTGTTTGTTTCGCCAAGTACAAGGTAGGATTCCTTGTATATGAGCAAAACCATTTGTTGATTTTCCATGAGAGCTCTATTAATCTCCCTTTCTTTTGCAAAGAAACTCGCTTTAGTTTTTTTCTCTCTATAGGCGCTCTGTCTTTTTATCTCGTGATTCTATTTTATTTTCAGCATCAATCTCATTTTTTTTCTTCCATCTTTTGTTTTCTTGTATTTCTACCTCACTTTTTTTCTTTTGATCTGCCTCGCATTTTAATTTCATTTAGTCATTATAGACTTGTTTTGGTGTTAAAGGAACAAGAGTAACTGGTTTTCCATCTTTAACAAAGCTGCACATGTTCCTAAACCCATAATGCATCACCTTCCTATCGTACTGCCACAGCCTCCCCAACAAAAGATGGTCAGCATGCATAAGAACCACATCACATCATCACTATACCTCCCAATAGTAAAGCTCACTAAGACTTGCTTGTTAACCTTGACCTCCCCACATTCATTCAACCACTGCAACTTATAAGGTATAGGGTATTTTAATATAGACAATCCCAATTTTCCAACAAGAGTGGTACTAGCTATATTAGTGCAACTCACCCTATCTATGATCATACTACACACTTTGTCAACATAGCATCTAGTACAGAATATGTTCTCTCTCAGCTGCTCCATGTCATCTACCTTAATTTGTGCATTAAGAGCACGCCTCGCAACTAGAGCCTTACCTACTACAGTAAATTATACACCATCATTCTCCAACTCATGCATATCATCACTATCACTCTCATCCTCAGTCTCCACTTTCCAATTGTCACGCAAAATTATTACCCTTCTGTTTGGGCATTGTGACGCAATATGTGCGGTACCCAAACATTTAAAACATTTGTATTCCTATTTCTAGAAGGTTGAAAATCTGATTTGGGTTTATTGTTGGTAGTTATTGCATCTTTTTCCTTAGGGGATTCGATCCTCTCCTTTGAAACATTCATATCACTCCTATCATTACTATCCCACATTGGTTTCCAAGGAAGGTTAGATCCTGAATAATACCTTGCTACCCCTTTTCGTTTAAATTGCATATCCACCTTCATAGCCATGTACCATATCATCCAACTCTACATAATGCTATAATTCAACTATATTGGCTATATTCCTATTTAATCCACTCAAAAACCTGGCCAAAGTGGCCTCCATATTCTTCTCAACATTAGCCCTAATCATAGCCACCTCCATCTCCTTATAGTAATCCTCTACACTCTTTAAATCTTGAGTAAAGTTTTACAATTTTTTATAGAGGTCTCTATAGTAATGACTAGGTACAAATCTCCTCCTCATGAGAGCTTTTAAATCACCCCAAGTTTCTACAGGCTTGATTTTTCCTCATATTTGTCACCAATTGATCCCACCATATTATAGCATAGTCAGTGAACTCAATTACTGTCAATTTCACATTATTCTCTTCCGAATAGTATTAATTCCAATCTCATTTCCCACTCTAAACAGGCTTCAGGATTATTCTTACCTTGGAAGGAATATATTCCCAAGATTTCTATCTACCATATCGGGGCATCTATAGTCTCCTCCTCTAGGTGCCCTTTCATGCATATCTCCTCTACGCCTCATCCTACCCATCTTAGCTACATAATTATAGTCATCATCATCCTCATTACCTACTATATTCTCTTTCTCAAAATCGGCGATAGGATATAGATGATGCTTATCATGTCTCCTATCATTAGGGATCTCGGGTTGTTGTTCCCTTAGTAAAGTTGTAATCACCTTATCATGCCTATCCATTTCATTTCTCAACGCATTACTATTTTCCCTCATCTAGTCAAACACCATATTCATTCGATCAAATTGTTGTTGCATGGCTTTTAACAAAAAGAATTGATTGTTCTCTTCTCCCCAGGTGTTGTTTCTTCATTATTAGACATTTTGGGATAAAAATATATAAATTAGTATTGGAAAAAAAAAATTAACCTCCCGTGTTTACACTCGTGTTTCACTCTATTTGACTTTTTTCTGATAATAATCTCATTACTTTTGTCTTTTACCTCTCTTTATTTTTTTTTCTAGCCAAGTTCTCTAAGGAACTAACTAAACTCAATCAAAAATTCGATCTTCGCAACGTTCAAGAACAATAAACAAGAATGACAAAAAAGACAACAAAAACGACTCAAGAAGAATAAGATTTAAAGAGTTAAGCACTGGATGAAAATATGGAGTGTGTGTTTCTTGCCAAATATAACACGAGAATTTTTTCTTCAATTTTGTTTTTTGTTTTTTTTTTGTTTTGATCCAACACAAGAAATTAATAAAAATAAATATCACAAGGTAAGAACTAAAAAAAATTAGCTTTAGTGCTTTAATGAATCGTGCCCAAACAATTCTTGAATGTTTTTGGTGCAAGAAATGATTTTTTTTTGCTGGTTCTAAGATGAAATTGATAGAAACAAAAAAAAAAAAAAAAAAAAAAGATAGAGCCTGATTTTAGAGCCAGAGCTCTAATATCAATTGATGCAAACCAGTGAAGATTGAATCTCGTAACCCACAATAAGATTGATAATGAACTTCAAAAAAGCTAAAATCAAGCCGCAAGACATTGACTCGATAATTTCTTAAATCAAATAACCAAGATTGAACGCCACAAAGATTCACAAAGTCTTTGATAAATTTGGTTAGTTCAATTAAGACAATAAAGAAAAGTGAATCTCACTTTAATTTAATATTTCAATAATCAAAGTTGAATTTTGTTTATAACGAGAAGTGTTAATTCTGGGCGATCGCCTAGGCTAACTTTTTAGCTTTTGTTTGTCTTTCATGGTGTGGAGCGATCGAATCGCCCATGCATAAATGTCCATTTCACGCGTTTTGGTCTACAAATTTTGTTTTATGTTCATTTTGGCCCTCCAATCTTCCACTAGCCTCCAATATGTCTTTAATATAATCATTAGTTTGAATCAAATGTACTAAGGTTGGATTTTCCTTTGTCATACTCATTTTGAAGGTTGGTGTCTTGTTTGTTGTATTTTAGGTGTCGATTTCAACCTACGTAGCTTGGACACGACATTGTATGGCGTCTTTGTTCTTCTTAGCTCTTGATCTCGTTATTGGTCACACCAGAATATGTAACGAGTCCTTGCTAACTGGTCCGTTGCTCGCATCAATGATGCTATTACAGATTCTATTAAAGAAACATGTTCTTGAATCCGCTATTAAAAAGATCAAGGAGATTATGTGTGTATAACGAATTTCGTGTATTAAAAATACGGAAATTGCTATAAATTAAATTTTGTAAAATTACAAAGTGGATGATCTTCTTGTAGTTGCGCACCTGCAAAATCCTTTGATTAATTATTCGAGTGTTGAAGAAGAGGTGTCACGTGTCTTGAATCCTAGACTTCAAGATTTGTGAAAATTTGATTTGTTTGAACCTTCAAGGCTTGAACTTGGTTTGAATTTGATTTGTGAATAAAATTTTGATTTTCTTGGACTTGGTTTGGATTTGCTTCAATTTGAAGAAGATTTTGATCTTCTTGAGATTTTCCGGAATTTGGATTTTCTTCCAGATTGTTGATTTTCTCCTGGATTTGTAAATTTTCTTCTCCCGAAGTTTTTAACTTGTAATTTCTCTTGAACTTAGGGTGTGTTTGATTGGAAAGGGTGGAAAAGAAAAAAAAAAATTCCATGTAAAAAGGAAAATAAAAAACCATCAAAATTGTGAGAAAATATTTTCTACCAAAATGGTCAAATTCATGCTTCAAGTGATTGTACCCTAGAATTTGTTTTCCTTTTCCACCTTCTATCAAACAGCTAAAGTAGGAAAATATTTTCCTCTGATGTGACATTATTTTCTTCGAATGTCACATTTTCCATGGAAAATTGTGCAATCAAACGAACCCTTAATGTTTTATTTATAGATAAATCTCGTAACCACCAAGTTTATTGTATTTAAAATAAATTTAATTTGAAAAAGTAAAATTGACTTGTTTTTAACACGAACGATCATAATAGATTTGGAGTTTAATAAATTTAAGTGGATTGCTGTTTTAATAGACCAAATTCATTTACTTATTTTATTTATTTATTATAAAAAATAAATAGATAGATAAATCTTGAATTTCAATTTTAAAAATTTAGTGGAGTCTGACTTAAACTTGAACACAACCTCTTTTTTTTTCCTAATTTTATTGCAACAGATTAATTGATACTTTAAAGTAAAAGACTCATAAAAGCAGATTAGTCAACAACAAAAATATACAGGAAATTGGCGTAAATGGACCCTAACGTATGACATTAGTTCGCAAATAGTCTCTAACCTTTCATTTTTTGTGGAATAGTCCCTAACCTATCCATTTAGGTGCACAATTTGTCTTTTTTGCCGGATTCCGTTAAAAACCTTTTATTTAGGTGCGCAAATGGTCTCTAAAATTTTTTTTTCTTTATTGGTGAGGATAAAATGATCAAGTTACATTTTTTTCAACCTTTCAATAGGCGCAAATGGTCCCTAACCTTAGTTTTAATTAAAAAAATTTACAATTGGATTCTTAACCTTTGCAAAAAGTAAAAATTGGTCACATACTTTTATTTTTTATTAAAAAAAATTTAAAGAAACTAAAATTTTTTTAGACCGATAAATTTTTTTGGGACCCAAATCACCCAACCCATTTATCTACCCAACCACCACCCCTACCTCACCCCACACACCCCCCCCCCCCACGCCACCCTACCCACCCACGCCAGAAATGGGTGGAATTTTTCCCTTGTTTTCGGCACCGCGGTGCCGGAAATAAGAGGAGAAATTTCTCCCTGTTTTTGCGACCATCTCCCTAGTTTCTACCAGAAAAGGAGGGAGATTCCCCCCTCCCCCCATTCCTTTTCTGGTTGACTTACGGTGAGGTGAGGGTGCTGAAGATGGTGAAATGTTTGCTCTTTTTTTTAATAGAAAAATAAATTAAAATTAAAATTTGGGCTGCCCAGTAATCATGTGGCTCAAAAGCGAGCTGAGTTGACCTAGTAAATATGAGACCGTATAAAATCAAGCTGGGTTGAGCATAATTAAAATTTTTATTTGTGACAAATTTATTTTTCTTTTTATGTTATAATGATAAAATTAAAATTTGAATTTTAAATAATATAATTACTTAATAATAAAAAATAATTTAATAAAAAAATTAAAGTATCCGACATATTTTCACTTTTTGTGAAGATTAGGAATCCAATTACAAATTTCTAAATTAAAACTAAGGTTATGGACCATTTGCGCCAATTGAAAGGTTAAAAAAAATGTAACTTGACAATTTTACCCCTACTAATAAAGACAAAAAAAATTTAGGGACCATTTGTGCACCTAAATGAAAGGTTTTTTTACATATTTTTAACAGAATCCGTCAAAAAAGACTAATTGCGTATCTAAATGGATATGTTAGGGACCATTCTGCCAAAAATGAAACGTTAGAGACCATTTACGCACTAATGTCATACATTAGGGACCATTTGCGCCAATTTTCCAAAATATACCAATATACCGTACAAATTGTGTTGAAGATATGAAAAGATTATGTGATTATTACACAATCTTTCTTTTTAGGACTATTGTAACACTATAAATAACGTCTTCTACATTGTAATAATTAGATAGAAGAATTATACTCTATCTCAATTATATTCAATCATTATTCAATTGAATCAATACAGAGAATTATTTCTCCACATATATTTTCTCTCATATTTTTACATGGTATCAGAGCGACGATTCTGAGCAACGATTCTTCGCACAAACGATGATAGTAAAACTATAGAAGCGACGATTGTCCAATCGGATCTCATGGCTATACAGCAATCCGATCATCCCGGCTTAATCTCCGTTTCTAAACCACTTGATGGAAACTATTATGGCACAAACACCATAGCAACGACGATTATCCAATCGGATCCCATGGCTCTACAGCAATCCGATCATCCCGGCTTTATCCTCGTTTCTAAACCACTTAATGGAAACAATTATGGATACTTAGTTCGGTACATCCACATATTGCCAAAAGTATCATACATAGAAGCGACGATTGCCCAATCGGATCTCATGGCTCAATTTGCTCCGAAAGGCAGAGTAACGGCCTGTATTACCTTTCACAAAAACCACAGATACACTATACTACCAGTTGATCAATTTAACTTTCAAACTCAATTTGGTTTCTACAACACCATATTGAGTTTGAGGAGGGATGTTGAAGATATGAAAAGATTGTGTGATTATTACACAATCTTTTCTTTTAGGACTATTGTAACACTATAAATAACGTCTTCTACATTGTAATAATTAGATAGAAGAATTATACTCTATCTCAATTATATTCAATCATTATTCAATTGAATCAATACAGAGAATTATTTCTCCACATATATTTTCTCTCATATTTTTACAAATTGAATTAAATTTAGACTTTTTGAAAAAGTTCGTGCGTGAACATTAGGAAGCCATTTAGAAGAAACTTCCAATATTCATCAAGAATTATTGGCCTAATCTCATCTTGAAGTTCGTACTTTTAATTCTGTAGATGTAAAAAATCTGATAGACAAAGGCATATGCAAAAGGGAATTTGTTAAAGTTTGTCATGATGATTATTCCTTTTAGTGTTAATTACACTAATGGTCCCCATTCTTTCATGTTTGTAACAATTTCATTCATATTCTTTTTTTAGTGATATCATCATTATTCTTCCATTTATACTCACAGATGGTCCTCAAATCACTATTTTTCGCTATTCTAACAATTTTTGGACAATTTTGCCCATTGACTTAAATAAATTAAAATAAAGGGAAAAAGAAAATAGAATGAAAACAGCAATTGGACCCCTAACCTTTTCAAAAGTACAAATAAATCCTAAACTATTTTAATTTATACAGATAGGTGTTCTTCCCCAACAAAAAAAAAAAAAAAAAAAAAAAAAAATTCTCACCCACCACCACCCGAGGCACATGCTTCATACTGCAAAACCCACCCACATCATATCAAAAATCGCACAAAAACCACAGTGTACACGCATATATTCTCTACTGATCTCAAACCCATACCCCCACCACATTGTAAACCTTCAATTCCACGCACAAATTCCACTACTCTTTCCCATATTTTCCACTGTATCCACAGTGAACGGCGCGGAGTCATGATCACCGACACTAAAGTTAACCTCTATTTCACGGCACCACCACCAATTTTTCGGCGGAAACCACCATACTCGACCAAGTCTGATGCTTCCCATTTTCCATACCGCATCTCCCAACCAACCAGCAAGCCCAAAACCCAGAAGTTTTATATCGTAAGAATTTGTTCAACTCCATAAAACCCTACCTCTCTTTCCACCACCGCCGCTTATAGTTTTTCCTCTCCGCCCCCTCCATCTCCTTGTCCCTATCGATTGTCAGCACACCTAACCCTTTCCCCATCATCCAACTCAGTTTTTGGCAAAATCACCACTGAGATTTCCACAGTTGTCCCGAAAAATATAAGCACAGCTTTGGACTGACTAATTCTCTACAGAGCTAATTTACCACAATCGCACGCAGAATTACCGGTGTAGAACCTTGGAACCAGAATCTGCTACTACTTTTTACATTCCGTTATACACTTGTTTTTTATAAAGTGAAATTCGGAAGACCATTTATTTCTTTTATGGAGTGGAGTGGAGTGGAGTGGAGTGGGGTGGGGTGGGGTGGGGTGGGGTGGGGACGAACACTTATCTGAATAAAATAAAATAGTTTTAAATTTATTTGTACTTTTGAAAAGGTTAAGGGTCCAATTGCAATGCTTTCATTCTATTTTCTTTCCTATTATTTTAATTTATTTAAGTTAAGGGGTAAAATTGTCCAAGAATTGTTAGAATAATGAAAAATATTGATTTGGGGACCATCTGTGAGTATAAATAAAAGAATGGGGATGATATCTGTTAAAAAAAGAATAGAAATGAAATCGTTACAAATATGAAAGAATGGGGACCATTAGTGTAATTAACCCTTCCTTTTATCACTATTTAAATATTGATTAGAAGCCATTGAAGTCAAGAATCTTCTTGGGATGTGTGTTTTCTTTTTGTGTTTGTGTTTACGTTTGCGTTTGCATGCCCAAATTGTGTAACCACTATGCCCAAATTTTGAAAATGTTTAAAAAATTATAAATTTTGATTTTTACTTTTTTTCTTTGTGGAAATTCAGCTTTTTTATTATTTTTTTGACAGACCCTTGAAGCCGATCATAAATTTTGAGGTTCGGATGATTTTAATTGCAAAAAATAAATATTTTTATAATATAGGCGTTTTAAAAGTCCGAAAGATTTTGTGTTGAGGACCAAAGACCAGAACTTTTATAGTCCAAGGCATTTTATGTTGAGGGCCAAAGTCTAAAGTATTTTATGTATTTAGAAGACTTGTCGTTCCATGCAATAAATCTTAAAAGCTTGAAAGATTTAGTGCATTGGACATTATGAAAAGTCTATTTGAAGTTAAGTTTTGTGAGTGATTTTGTCTATAAATGTTGGTTTATTTGCAAATAACTTATTCTTAAAAAAATTGTGAGATTTTTGGATTAATTTTTTATTTATTTTTAATTAAAATCGGTTCGACCCTTGACTCGTTTCATTTTTCGAATCGATAGCCAATCCGATTTTCTAAACATTGAATCTCTACACTGGCTAATAATTTATTTATCAATTTAAGTGAACAAAATGTAATTCGACAATATACCTGTATCTTCTCCTTGAATGTCCAACTCCAAATTAAATTTCCAAATGAAAATGATGGAATTATAATCGGTAGATAACACTAGCGTTCATAATTAATAATAGTCCACTCTTTGGATCAAAAAAATAATAGTCCACCCTCACCTACCATGTTTTCAGTTATGTTGACCCCACACGTTTAGATTTTGTCTGCGTAGCTATGTTTACGCTTTTATATGCGTCAGCTTTATCGTTTAGATTTTGCCTGCGTAGCTAGTTTCCGCTTTTATATGCGTCAGCATTATCGTTTAGATTTTTTCTGCGTGGCTATGTTTCCGCTTTTATATGCTTCAGCATTTTTCTTTTGAAAATCCCAAAATAATATTTTTGTCATAGAAAGTTAGTTTGGAGGTTTCGGTTCTGAAGTTGCATTTGTTGAGTTATGGAGTCCTCCCAACAGCTGCCCATGTAAGAATGTGTCTTCGTGCAATGCAAAGTCTTAAATTTGAAATTTGGGAGATGTGTTTGTGTGTGTATGTATTTTTCACTCATATTCTCATCATCTATTTCCATTTTTTCTTTGTGAATAGCACTGAAATTGAGACCATTGGATGCCGAGAGCTTGGTGAAACTTCAACCAAAACCAACAATATACAACACGTAATTGATCTCGTTTCCTATGATAAGGAAGTGACAGAGAGCCCCTCAAAGATAAACCAAGAGGTGGTGAAGGAGATGCTCGAGTCTAGACAAGACATTTGGAACAATAAAAAGTTACATGAGCTGATCAATGAGTGCTATAAGAACAGTTTGAACAATCGCAAATCCTATCTTGCACTAGACAAGTCCCTGAAACACACTACTGACACCCTATTGCTTCAACACTTTGAAGAGGAAAATGATGGAGAGTTGAACAATTTCAAAGGTACTAGTAACTCCTTTCGCAAAGAATTTGAATGCCTCCATCAACAACATATATCAACTCTTGACAATTTGCAAAAGCACAAGACAAAGCTCGATGAGAAGCAAAATTGCATACAAGCTTGGAGAAAGCTATCGGGAATCATTTTTGCCATCTTAGCTTTGGTTGTGTTGATTGGCTCCGGAGTGACTATAGCAATTGTTACTTCGCGTTGGGCAACGGCTCTTGCTACAACAGCAACTTCCATCCCTTTGGGATCTATTGGAACGTGGATCTATTCCATTCTCAACAAGTACAAAAATGTAGTCAAAGCACATATGGATATAATCAATTGGTTGAATGGGTGGACTCAACTGGCTATCAAAGACCTAGCCAAAATTATAGTGCACATGGAAAGTGCTGATTTTGTAGTCAATCAAGGCACATCGAAACTCAGTTTGGAAGAGACCACGAACAACCTAAATGATCTCAGGGTGAAAGTTGTTGATTGCAGCGACAACACGCTCAGGGCCAGGACTGCCACTCTGCAAAAGATCATCAAACATCCCAACCATCTAGTTATTGCAGACGCCGCCTTTCGCAGCTTCTGATGCAATTATAGGATCGGATGATCATCAAACATTGAGGATATGAAGATCATCTACATGTACTAAGCTATCTGCCACTTCTCTTGAGCTGTATACCTTGTCAAGTAAACATCAACTATGCTCTTCTTTCATTTACTCTGAATTATCAAAGATACAGTTGTACACACAAGTAGTTGTAAAACTGCAATACAACACTAATTGGAATACAGAAATCACCATAGATACTGGAAAGCCAAAACCAAATAACAGAGGACAGGTGCTCTGTGTAACCAAACACAAAGAAACTTGCAAATGTTTTACCTAGCAGAGGCTAATGGATGACACAAGTCAGAATCCGGTCGTGACAAAAATGTAGAATCCACACCAAAAGAATGTCCTTTGGGAACTATGAAACACTATTTTCATCCCTCCTTCAAAGATTTACTTGCAGATATTTTCAACTCCCATGGAGGCAGGCAGCCTTTATAGTGGGAGTGTAAGAACAGTGAAGATATAGACACTTCTCTCTCTTTCCGGAGAATGGAAATTGACGAGAAGCTTCCAAAAGAGCTTCTTTGACTCTTCTTCTTGCAGCCAAAGCCTTCACAATTTGCACCATGTCGCACGGTAGATGATTTAAGGGCCTCCGGAAGAATACAATTGCAGAATGAAACTACAAGAGCGAAAGAAAAAATGAAACCATATTTTTAAAAGGAAATCTCATTACAGAACAGAATTTCCATGAATCTGAATTGGTATCTTCAGATGAAATGCATTACTGGCTTCTTTCTAGGGGTTTCATTTTTTTTGTTTAACGTTTACTAGCTGTAGTGCAGATTAAATACGAGGATTACATTCGGAGCCATGAAAATGATGGAGCATCATTTGATGATAGAAACTAAAGCATCATTACAAACAGTAAATAATACAGTAAGGTGAAGATTAGAAAGCTATTTTAGCCGGCCGATTCACCCATTTTGGGATCCAGTTTCCTGTCAACTTGTAGCATATGTCCTCACAGAAATGGTTGCAGTTCTTCACAATCGAGTGATATGTATCGCCATTGTAATTTGCAGTTTGGCGCTCCATGAATTCTTTAATTTCGTTAGGATTAAAATATGTCGTGCCCATCAATATTGACTTTCTGAATTTGAAACCAGGGCACTGCCGAGGTTCAATTTCAAAGACACCACTTGAAGGATAGTCATGGGCTCCAAAAGCATATTCAACACCATGCACTATTAAAATTCAGAAAAAAAAAAAAATGAGAAATTTGTGTTTTATGTTTTATAGTCTAATAAAAAAAAATCACAAAGCTAAACAAACCGGAAAAAAAAAATGTGGATAAAATTTAACATCTTTGAATTTTTCTAGCACAGGACTCAAAAAGCACCAAGCAAGATGTCAATCCGAATATGTCGAAAGTGAATGCAAGTGTATGCATATATGGTAAGATTACATACACATATCTCCCAATAGATAAATATAATTCAATAACTACATATGCAATGTCCCAAAATCAAAAGATTCATTGTTTCTGTAAATCAAATTTTACTCAACAATAATGTGAAAATTTGCTTGTTCTTGTTTTGGCACATTCTTTTGTCAGACAAATTTTGAAGAAAACTCAATATTCAACTTCAAAGACGGCAAGAAGCCCTAAGGAACTTTTATTCTAATAGATTTTCTCCCATATATGGGCTTCTAGGGGGTTGTGAAAAATAAGTGACAAAAATTTAGAACAAGTTATGTGTGCCATTTGATGATCTGCTGACAAGAACGACAGCCGTCTGCATTGCCCTGAGCAATCCCTTAGTATTCCTCGTACAAGTTTGAGCCTCTGAGGAAAAATTTAACAATGTGTTTAACTTCAGCAAACAACGATCTCAACCAACATACAAATTATCTGTCGTACAGAGATCGACTATAATGTTTTTGCAGTTTTAAGAAGACAGCATTAGCTCTATCCCGGACAGCAGACAAATTAAACATGACAGTGCAACTCAAAAAAGTAAGATTTACTGTGTAGAGCCTAATCATCCACTACACATATCTCCTAAACCGCAAATTGGCCTAATATGGGCTAGTAGGCAAATTTTTTCAAGGGGTATGCTGGGTATTCCATACATGTATTAAGTTGCCCTAATATTCATGGTATAAAAGAACTTTTAGGGTATAACTCTTACATTGAGGGTGAAACACGTTAAATCTACATGTTGACTAAACCATGACTCATAATTGAGAGTATAACCTACCTTCCACCCCGGAATGAAAGACACCAACACCAGCCCAATAGAAATAACCATTTACTGGAGTCAGGTCATATACATTGAGATAAACGGGAAGGTTTCCAGGGCTATCGCTTGCCGAATTCACTTTAGGAAACACGCTTAAGTTGTTTGCCGATTCTCCTTGCACTTGAAGAGGCACAATTGAGTGCCAGCTATTACTCAATTTTGATTTCATGTTCAAAGTTGAAACTAGGAACTGCTCAATACCCAATCCCAACCTGCAATTGAAATTCAGATATAAATAACTGCGCATAATCAATGAGAATCTAAGTGAGAGCACAAATGATATTGTAGAGGATAATACTCTTAATGATTGAGAAACCTTGCAGTAACTTCTCTTTACTCAGTTCTGTTTACATTTGCTAAAGTACAGATTTCTATTTCCATTTGTTATACAAGTTGTAAAATAATTAAGAGCACAATCAAGATAACTACTTGAATGCCAAAAGGTAAATAAAGTTACAGTAATAGTAGTGACAATTAAATAGATCTTCGTAATAGGTAGAAAACTCATTTTTGAGTATTGAAATTAGGCCTCTTATAAAAGGGCCAATTTAGCATTTCCAACATCTTTTTAGACATCAATGTAGAATGCAGGATGGCGACGAATTTAGAGCTAGTTTATAGTTGTACAGAGAGCAATGATAATGTACTAGAATTATATTTTGCATCAAATGAAATTTGGAAAATAAGACAATATCACGGAGAATTATGAAAATATTTTAATATATTTTTGACATGTATGAATTGTATAACCACAGAGATTTGCCAACCATATTTCTACGGCAATATAATGATTCGCTGAACTATTGAACGCCTGTCTGCTAAAAAGGAAACTTATACCATTAAAAAGAAGGGAAATTGGCGCAAATGGTCCCTAACGTTTACCATTAGTGCGCAAATGGTCCCTAACGTTTCATTTTTGGCGGAAAGGTCCCTAACCTATACATTTAGGTGCGCAAATGGTCCTTTTAGGTGCGCAAATGGTCCCTAGCACTCTTTTTTGTCTTTATTATCAGGGGTAATATTGTCAAGTCACATTTTTTTTCAACTTTTCAATTGGCGCAAATGGTCCCTAATCTTAAGAAATTTGCAATTGGATTCCTAAACTTTAAAAAAGTGAAAATGAGTCCGATACTTTAATATTTTTATTAAAAATTAAAAAAAAACTAACAAATTAATAATATACTAAATTATTTTAAATATTTTATGAACTATTATAAAATAACCAAAATTGAAATTCATAATTATTAACAAATGTGCTAATTAAAATTATTTTATTATTATTAAGTAATCATATTATTTAAAATTCAAACATTAATTTTATCATTACAACAAAAGAAGAAAAATAAATTTGTCACAAATAAAAATTTTACTTATACTCAATCCAACTCGATTTTATACAGTCTCATATTTATTGGGCCAATCCAACTCGCTTTTGAGCTACAAGGTTACTGGACTAGTCCTATTTTAAATTTTAATTAATTTTTATATTAAAAAAAAAAAAAGGTTTCCACCGCCACCCCCACCCCACCCCACCCCACCCACTCCCACCCCCACCCCACCTCACCCCCAAAATTCGAGCATCAGGAGGGGATTTCTCCCCTCCCCGGTCGCCGTCGCCGGAGAAATCCCCTCCCTGAAGCTCGCGAAACCAGGGGGGGTCCCCCCTGGTTTCGCCGCGAATAGGGGGGAGAAATCCCCCCTATTTCGCTGCGACCGGGGGGGGGGGGGGGGTCTCTCCCCCCCATGTTTCCGGTCGAAACATGGGGGGGAGAGATTCCCCCCCATTCACGGCGACGGCGACTCGCGAAACCGGGGGGAGAAATCCCCCCTAGTTTCGCCGTGAATAGGGGGGAGAGATCCCCCCCTCGCAGCGAAATAGGGGGGATTTCTCCCCCTTATTCGCGGCGAAACCAGGGGGCTTCAGGGAGGGGATTTCTCCCCTCCCCGGTCGCCGGCGACGGCTACCGGGGAGGGGAGAAATCCCCTCCCTGATGCTCAAATTTTGCGGGGTGGGTGGGGTGGGGGCGGGGTGGGGGGTGGAAAACCTTTTTTTTTTTTTAAATATAAAAATAAATTAAAATTTAAAATAGGACTTGTCCAGTAACTTTGTGGCTCAAAAGCGGATTAGATTGGCCTAGTAAATATGAGACTGTATAAAATTAAGTTGGATTGAGCATAAGTAAAATTTTTATTTGTGACAAATTTATTTTTCTTCTTTTGTTGTAATGATAAAATTAATGTTTGAATTTTAAATAATATAATTACTTAATAATAATAAAATAATTTTAATTAGCACATTTGTTAATAATTATGAATTTCAATTTTGGTTATTTTATAATAGTTCATAAAATATTTAAAATAATTTAGTATATTATTAATTTGTTAGTTTTTTTTTAATTTTTAATAAAAATATTAAAGTATCGGACTCATTTTCACTTTTTTAAAGTTTAGGAATCCAATTGCAAATTTCTTAAGATTAGGGACCATTTGCGCCAATTGAAAGGTTGAAAAAAAATGTGACTTGACAATATTACCTCTGATAATAAAGACAAAAAAAAGTGCTATGGACCATTTGCGCACCTAAAAGGACCATTTGCGCACCTAAATGTATAGGTTAGGGACCTTTCCGCCAAAAATGAAACGTTAGGGACCATTTGCGCACTAATGGTAAACGTTAGGGACCATTTGCGCCAATTTCCCTAAAAAGAAAGACATATATATTTGCAAGAATGTTTATATGCTGGTTATTCAAGTGTTTTTGGAATAATATTGATTCAGGTGAAGCATTTTGTTTTTATTCAGAAGAGAATACAATGTATGCAACAATTATCATTCCCAAACATAGACAGAATCCCATTAAAGATAATCAGAAAGAACATATAAAGCTTGAAGAATAAACAGAAAAAAGATATATATAAATAAGCAATATAAAAAAGAAAATTATGCCATCTGTACTCATCTCAAGTTCAGGGATTCCAAAAATAAATCGAAGCTTTTCACCAAATGGAAGAGATGAGCCAAAAGGGCAAAATGTATGGATCTAAACCCAAATTAGAAACCTTGAACTGGGTTAACTTCACAATAATAACCAAAAAAGAAAATAAAAATAAAACAAGGAACTACACTCAATCTACTACATTTTTCATGAATCCCAAATCTGGTTCACAAAAATGGAACAATAGAAAAGAATAACCCAATAAGGAAACTGAATTTAGTAATGCAGCAAAAATAAGTATCAAAAAGCAAACAAAAATGAATAAAGATTCAGATATTTCATAATCAAGAAAAGTAGAAAACAATACAATTTCTTTTACCTTAATCTCAAATGGTACACATTATCAAACCATGAAAGGAATGGCTCAAACTCCGCTGGGAAATTCCCAAAATCAGCAACCAGTTTCACGGCAGAAAGAACACCTAAAAGTGGAGTGCATGTGCCTGAAAACACCCATTTTTCCCCTCTTTGTAGGGGGGGTCTAAATCCTATAAAAATTAATAATAATAAAAGCTGTAGAATTTGACTGATACGGTGAAAGAGTACAAAATCAGAGTCCAAGCCCTGTTTGACAGAAAAAGGAAAGAGAAAAAGTTGACTTGTAATTTCGAATGGCACTTCAATTTGACGATGACAATTTGAATCTATTTCAAGGTACCGGTTAAGAGGGTTTTTTAAAATATCGGTTGTGAGCGTTTATGAGTGGAGTGGCTTTGGGTGGTTTTTAGTAGCGGCTTTTGAAACGGTCTAACCCATGCTTGAGAGTTTATTATCTAGCGGTTCTAAAATTTTTTTAAAAGAATCAAATTACTTAAATGCCCATATATTAAAAAAATTAATTTTGAAAATTTTATATATCGACCTATCATTAAAAATATAAAATTAAATTTATGTTGTTGTATATGTTTTTTTTTTTTTTTTTTTTTCATGTGTGCATATGTTTTATTTTTACAAATATTAAGTTTAGGAAAGTTTGAAAATAATTGTTTGAGAGAGGATAAAATTGGAAGAAATTTTGAAGAACGGCCAAAAACCACCGATTTGGAGGGTTGGGAGATACACTAAATTATACTACACCGTTTTTGAGCGGTTTAAAAACCGCCCAAAAACAGTGCTATAAAAAACTAACAAGCACCGGTTTATTCAACCCCTCATAAACGGTACCATCCAAAACCGGTCAAAACCGGTGAAAAAAAAACTCCCAAACAGTGGTGACGGTTTATTATTGGTGGAATATTGAAAAAATAAATAAAAATAAAGAAAAGGTTTGAAATAGTGGTGACGGTTTATTATTCACGAAATTCATTTTTACTTTACTGTTTACAAAAAGAGAACTTTAAACCTATTAATTATACTAGTATATCACTTGTGCGATACACGACACTTAATTTTTATGATAGTGATTTTAAAATATTCTAAGAATATATCGTTTATTTATTACATTCAAATAAAAAAGAGTATCATATAAATAACATTTGATTACTTATTGATATTGAAAAAAAAACAATATAACTAATCCATATTTTGAAACACCTATTTGAAAACCATGTTTGTGGTCGAACTAAGACGTGCTTTGAATTGTATGAATTTAATTTTGAAATTATCATATTTAGTTTATTAGTTTAATCGACTTATTATTTTTAATTAATAAATCAGATCATTTGATAATATAACACAATGTGTTTTCAGTGTATTAATTTTTTTTTTTTTTTTAAACTACAACCTATTTAAACCTACTATGTGAAGCATAAAAAATTTCTGGAAAAAATAAGGGCTTGTTCGGTAGAGATTTTTTGGGGAAAAAATGGGGTTTTTTTTGCTACTTTTTGACTTTTCAAATTTTTTTGTAGTGTAAAAAGAGTTGAAAAGTCAAATATTGTAAGTAAGAAAATGGATTTTTTGGGAAAAAATTTGTACCGAACATGGCCTAAATCAATTTTTGGAAAACTATTACATTATTGCCAATAGTTCTTGTGCATTGATGTTAAATATTTTTGAAAACATAACTTATTTAAATTCCTCAACCAGTATAAATTAAGACATTGGAACACATAACTTCATATGTTTTGTGTTTTCAAGTGAATTTATCTTGTTATGGAAGATGTGCATTTTTTTTTGAAAATGTTAATTCTTAATATTATTCATTTTAACCAAGTATCATACAAAATTAAAACATTGGAAAGCTCATCTTAATTAAATTATATTAGAATACTGATTATTTATATTGGAATACTTTTTATTAATTACCTGAAGTTGGGAAATTAATTAATTAAATTTTAATATTATAAAATATTAAAATTTTGTCATTAGATTTAATTATATTTTTTTGCTCACTCTGTGTAAATATAAATAATAATAATAATATTATTATAAAATATAATATAAATACTTTAATATTATGTAATATATAATATAAATAATATAATATTAAAAATATTGAGTAATTTTTTATTATAATTTGAAAAATAATTTTGGTATGCATAGATATGTTTTTTTTAATAATCGACACAAATATTATTACGTGGATTGATTTTTCAGTTACAATAACAGTTTAAACCTTATTATTTGTTTAAATCAAATGAATATGTTTTGTGGCATATATTGAAGATAGCCTCCACGAATTGCTAAATCTTAAAAAGAGCATTTGACCAAATAATACCTAAAATACCTTTAACATATAAAAATTTCAATATTTGCTTTATTGTTCCCCTATAATTACTATAATTACGATTTTAAGGTTCCGCACCCAAAACTGGCTTTATTGTTCCCCTATAATTACTATAATTACGATTTTAAGGTTCCGCACCCAAAACTGGTATCAAAGCCCCGTTAAAAATATAATCATGTCAAATAATTATAACAAAATATCAAAAATAAATATAATTGAACAAATAAATTAGATAAAAACCTTTTTGATACATAAATTTGGATTAATTGGAGAAAAACATATTAGAAAAGAAGATCAAGAAATTCTAAAAGAAATTCTGCAAATTGAAATATTAAATAATAGAAATAAACAGAAATTACAAAATCTTAGAAATAAACTTTCGGAAGAATATAAAGTGTTAAATGACCAAATAAAATTATTAAAAACACAGCAAGAATTAAAAGAGTTAAAAGAAAAAATAAAAATATTAAGAAAACCTTTAACTCTAGAAGAAAGAATAATAAATATAGAAAACGAAATAATAGATTATAAATAAATAATTACAGAAATTGGGAAAAGATTAGGATTTCAATTTGAAGAAAAAGACAAATTATTAATGAAAGAAAATATTGTTATGATGAATGAAGTAAAACAAAATTTTCCAACAGAACAAGAAACTATAATAGAATAATTTCTTGAACAAAATAATAAATATTACCAACTACTTGAACCTTATAACCTAAATCCAAATATGAATACTCAATTAAAAGATATTTCAGAAAATCTTTTAAAAATTAATGAAAATATTAAAATATCAACAGCAATAACAATAAAACATATAAAAATCTATACTAGAAAAGAACCTCAAACTCTAGAATCTGTATATAATTTAATGAATGAAACAAAACAAGATCTTGAAGAAAAATTCTTTGAAACTTCGGGAGAAGAAGCAGAGAGATATAGAAGAATGTTAGAAGATTTAGAAATACAAATGGCTAACATAAGTTTAGAAAATACTAAGATGAATACTAGTACCACAGGAGTTAGTAGTTCTACTACTCCTCCTACAGTAAGACAACCATTTACACCTACTACACAACCAAAAACTGAAGGAATATACCCTACAGTATGCTCAGGTCCTGTACCACCCATTGCACCAAGATACGAAGGACCAGGACAAACTAGTGGTGTAAATAAAGAGAAAGAAGATGAAGAATATAATAGTTATAGATATCCGACAGATGAAGGTGAATTATATACCTGGTATAAATCCAGTCCAAAAGTAGAAGGCCTAAATAGAAGAATAAGTCCTAGCAAATTAAAAGGCAACTTCAAATAACTACCAAAGAAGAAAGTCCTATGAAAAATCTAACATAACCAATACCAACGACAGGAATATGGTTAGATCTAGATTCAGGAGATAAAGATAAAAAGATATCTGCTTTGGTTAAAGCCTCTAGCCTTGCTATACAATTTAGCAAAGGATGGAAGGATACATATACAGCCTTCAATTTTATTGAACATACTTTTAGAGAAAATGTTGAAGAATTATGGAAGAAAACTCCCGACCAAATAAAGGGTAACATAAAATATGGAGAAGAATTGATAGCTAATACAAGAGAACATTTAAATAACCAAACAATTATGGATATATTAAAAAGATTAGAAAAATACTTAAGAGCACAATTTCTAGGAGAAATTGCAGAAGAAACTAGTATAGAGAAAGAAATAAGAGAGAAATTAGAAGCACAAATAGAATTGGAAAATCTAAAAATTTGTGATATGTGTGAGCTAAAAGGATACTTAAGATTTTGAAAAAATCTACATAAAAGCTTTAAATAAGGATATGAGTTATAGTGAAAAACTAAATTATCTCAAAATAATGTTCCTAAAACTTCCTTACCCTTGGAGCATAAAAAAACACCAAGAATATGAAAAGATTAGGTCTGCCATGACTCATCCAGAAATAAATGATACTTTTGGCAATAGAGAACAATTTATTATCAACACAAATAATAAATGGTGTAGAGAAATAGCTGATAACAAATCAATAAAAAAGATGACAAAGAAAAAACTCATTTGTTGTAATCAAGATATCTTTCATATTCATCAATGGGAATGTTATCCAAAAGAATATAAAAAGAAAAAGAAATTCAAAAACTTTCTTAAACCTTATAAAAAGAAAGATTTTAGGAAAAGAAGAGATAATTGGAAACCTAATAAAAAACCTTTTAAAAAGAGAACGAAACCAAAATGTTGGATACCTAAGAAAGAATATATTAAAAAATGTAAATGCTTTATATGTCAAAAACCAGGACATATAGCTCCAAACTGCCCAGATAAATTTAAAAATAAAACCAATTCAAAATTTTTAGAGGTATACGAAGAAGCTATATATGATTCTGAATATGAACCTTATGAAATAAGTGAAACCGAATCAGAAGTCTCTACTATATATATCTATTCTGATAGTGAAATAGAGAGTGAAGAAGATAATGAGTTCATAAACTATAACTTTATGAATGAAGTAAGAATTGAAGAAAGTATGGAAATACAAGAAACTAACATAGATAATATTGAAGGAATAAGCCAAACTGTTACCTTCGAAGAAGAAAAATATGATGAAATTATGAAGAAAGTTTTATCTTTAAATCAGAAAGATGTCTTTAAAAATAAAATATTTTGGAATATACTGCCAAAGTTAAACAAAACTATTTATGTTATAAAACATAATGAAGTTCTTATTTATATAGAAAATGTAAAAGGATCTACAACGATTCCCATACTAAATAGAAAATGGATAAACGAAGAATTAAGTAAAATAAAGCCCGATATTAGAAACAAAATCAAGAATGTAGAAATTGGAGGAATCCAGATTCTTATAAAAGGATTCTTTAGACAAGATATGGATATACCGGTCAATATATTCTGCATGGATAATAGAATATTACATGATCCTATAGACGCCCTTTTAGGAGCTGTTTCAGGAAATTTAGTATACCAAAAACTAATATTTACCTTAAAACCAGAATTTGCAGTATCTCTATTAGATGAAAATATAGATATATCTTTAAATCTATATCATAAAATAGACAGATTAGATATGCCAGAAAAATCTAAGATAGTAAGCCTTACCATAAGATCTATATTTGCTTTTACTACAAACCACCATCAAGAAATAAGAAGAATCTTTGAAGAAATAAAAATTGAAGAAGGATTTGAAAAATTAGCACAAGTTATTCCACCTAGAAAATTCAGATCCCACGAAATTAAGATACCTGAAGAATTTGTTTTAGATTTCAAAAGAAGAATTAAAACAATTAGAGAAACAGAACAAACTAGTAATTTACAAGGCAATGTTTCTATAGATTCAATAGGAAATATGATAGCAAAATTCCATCCTAGAAGAAGTCTCAGTCTTCCTAGAAAAAGCTATATAGGAGAGACATCCACTCCAAAAAACCATTGGAAAGAGAATATACCAATATTTGCCAAATTAGATAGACATGGAATAGAAGAACAATTTTATATCCTAACTGAATGGATAAAACCTACAGGAAAAATACAAGAAATGATTACCCTCATAAATACAAGAGCAGGGTCAAGCCATGTTCAAGGAAATATAGTTAGTATGTTACCTGAACATGACTTACCTCAAGGATATAAATATAAAGATTATCATGGAATAGAATATGAAATCAGAAAATTCGTAGAAATGAATCTTATACTTACAAATATAAGAGGAGAACAATTCCCTATAACTATAATTATACATAAAGATCCCAATAGGATAGAAACCAATGCACCAATCCTATTAGGAATGGACTTTTTAGATATGTTCAAACCATATAGCATTCAAAATGATAGATTACAAGTGACAATTAACCTTGAAGAACAACATATCCCAAGGATTACTAGTGAAAAGAAAAGATTTACTAACTATATGATGATTAGTTATAAATTTATAACCAAAAACATAACAAATCCATTAAGTCCCTATGTTGAAATAAAACTCAACCTACCTGAATATTGTAAAATTACATTTCATACTTATCTAGATACAGGATCAACATTATGTACAACACAATATAATGTTTTACCAGCTTCCTACTGGAAAACAGACCCCAAAAAGAAATACTATGTTCAGATAGCTAGTGGCCTATTTGAACCGTACTCTTTATATGCTGAATATATACCATTTTTACTAGGAAATAGAGAAGTCGTAGTTAGACAACTTTACTATGCCCCTAAAATAGAATGAAACATTCTTTTAGGACATACCTTCCTCCTAGAAGATTATGCACCCTTTACACAATTTAAAAATCCCACAAGATTTGTGTTGACGTCTGAACTTGCACCAGTCCACGTGCCAACAGATCTCCAGTCACTCCTCTGCCAGCTCGTATGTTACCTGCACACTAGGACGACCGTTAGGCACCAAGATCTCCGGAGAAAAGGGGTCCGGCGATCGTTGGCACTCCGACGATCAAGTCAACAGCCGGTATATAAAGAATACGCGGAGGCGGGTACAAAATAGGAGTGTGGGAGAGACAAGCAGGCAGAAGTTTGAGCAGAGTTTAGGGTGGGATTCGTAAGCGTAAAAAGTGCGTCATAAAATATAAGTACTCAAAAGCGCGTACCTTAGAATAACTAGAACATGATATTTATAGGGGGAGAATCCTAATTGATTCAGGGAAGCAATCAATTAGAATTCTGTTGGAATTCTCTTTCCTTATCAGATAAGGTAGGTTCCAATCTCGTCGTGATCTTCCGAGATTGCATCTTAATCTCTCTCAATCTCTAAGATTGTGTTGTTGATTTTATTGGATTGGGATATGGTTTCCTTTTGACAATCAAATACAATCTTTCCTGAGATATCCTTTTAGCTGTGCGGACCATAATAAATACGAAGCCGAGCGAGGCTCTCTGGATCGGCCATGAGTGTCGAGGCCCTTCATGGGCCTCGCAATACTCTGATTCAGGAATGTTAAAATATTCGATAGGCCTCCGAGGCCTTCGCTGGGCCAATGGAACCTTTATGAATCTGGAAGGCCTTCGCTGGGCCTATAAGGCTTTAGCGAGGCCTAGATGAGACTTTTATTAGAACTTTGCTGACGTGGAGGCTTTACCAAAATCGGGTGATAACAGTAGTCCCCCAAGTCCAAGCCTATTATTTATATCAGGCGTAGGACTTTAAGAGGAAGCATTAAATGAGGACGAAGGCCTCTAGAAAGCGAACCTCCAATGGAATCCGTGAAATCACATCTCCCATTATACTCCTCAATAGGAGGCATTTCAAACCCTGCGGAGAGTTCTCTATCCTTCAACTATTTGGAGAATGGGAGATCATCGTAGTCATCAAGGTCGCACAACCGTTCTGGTCTTTTATCCGCAGTCCTGGAGTCCCCTCTCTTCTCTCAGTGGTCATCGCTGGGCTCGCTACGCCAGCTATTCAACGATTGAGGTCGAGCCACAGACAACCCGGACTCCAACCTGTTGAATACACTGGCGGAGGCGACCGGCTTCCCCACTCCCGAGGCACGAGGTTTCTCTTGGTCCTGGGATTTTCCCCATTGAGAATTGGCGAATCATCTTGAGACCGACGGCTTTCGATAGAGCCAGACCTCGAAGGGCTTCGTCGGGCACGGCTACGCTCGGGTCCATGTTGAAGAGATTGATTCTCCAACAGTTCAAGCGCCACCTTCATCCGGTCGTTGTCCAACTTCGGGCGTCTCTATCGTTGTCTTCTTCTCTAGCAGTGGGTTGCATTCTGAGAGTCTTGGCCGCTTTTCTGTCGCAAGTCAGTATGATGGGACTTTACTTCTTCTTCCACAGAGTTTTCTATTGCCATGCTCTTTCGGGTAGAAAAACACGTTTTTACCAAAAGCACTGGGTCGTGTAAGGCATCTCGGTTCCCACAGACGGCGCCAATCTGTTGACGTCTGAACCTGCACCAGTCCACGTGCCAACAGATCTCCAGTCACTCCTCTGCCAGCTCGTATGTTACCTGCACACTAGGACGACCGTTAGGCACCAAGATCTCCGGAGAAAAGGGGTCCGGCGATCGTTGGCACTCCGACGATCAAGTCAACAGCCGATATATAAAGAATACGCGGGGGCGGGTACAAAATAGGAGTGTGGGAGAGACAAGCAGGCAGAAGTTTGAGCAGAGTTTAGGGTGGGATTCGTAAGCGTAAAAAGTGCGTCATAAAATATAAGTACTCAAAAGCGCGTACCTTAGAATAACTAGAACATGATATTTATAGGGGGAGAATCCTAATTGATTCAGGGAAGCAATCAATTAGAATTCTGTTGGAATTCTCTTTCTTTATCAGATAAGGTAGGTTCCAATCTCGTCGTGATCTTCCGAGATTGCATCTTAATCTCTCTCAATCTCTAAGATTGTGTTGCTGATTTTATTGGATTGGGATATGGTTTCCTTTTGACAATCAAATACAATCTTTCATGAGATATCCTTTTAGCTGTGCGGACCATAATAAATACGAAGTCGAGCGAGGCTCTCTGGATCGGCCATGAGTGTCGAGGCCCTTCATGGGCCTCGCAATACTCTGATTCAGGAATGTTAAAATATTCGATAGGCCTCCGAGGCCTTCGCTGGGCCAATGGAACCTTTATGAATCTGGAAGGCCTTCGCTGGGCCTATAAGGCTTTAGCGAGGCCTAGATGAGACTTTTATTAGAACTTTGCTGACGTGGAGGCTTTACCAAAATCGGGTGATAACAGTAGTCCCCCAAGTCCAAGTCTATTATTTATATCAGGCGTAGGACTTTAAGAGGAAGCATTAAATGAGGACGAAGGCCTCTAGAAAGCGAACCTCCAATGGAATCCGTGAAATCACATCTCCCATTATATTCCTCAATAGGAGGCATTTCAAACCCTGCGGAGAGTTCTCTATCCTTCAACTATTTGGAGAATGGGAGATCATCGTCGTCATCAAGGTCGCACAACCGTTCTGGTCTTTCATCCGCAGTCCTGGAGTCCCCTCTCTTCACTCAGTGGTCATCGCTGGGCTCGCTACGCCAGCTATTCAACGATTGAGGTCGAGCCACAGACAACCCAGACTCCAACCTGTTGAATACGCTGGCGGAGGCGACCGGCTTCCCCACTCCCGAGGCACGAGGTTTCTCTTGGTCCTGGGATTTTCCCCATTGAGGATTGGCGAATCATCTTAAGACCGATGGCTTTCGATAGAGCCAGACCTCGAAGGGATTCGCCGGGCACGGCTACGCTCGGGTCCATGTTGAAGAGATTGATTCTCCAACAGTTCAAGCGCCACCTTCATCCGGTCGTTGTCCAACTTCGGACGTCTCTATCGTTGTCTTCTTCTCTAGCAGTGGGTTGCATTCTGAGAGTCTTGGCCGCTTTTCTGTCGCAAGTCAGTATGATGGGACTTTACTTCTTCTTCCACAGAGTTTTCTATTGCCATGCTCTTTCGGGTAGAAAAACACGTTTTTACCAAAAGCACTAGGTCGTATAAGGCTTCTCGGTTCCCACAGATGGCGCCAATCTGTTGACGTCTGAACATGCACCAGTCCACGTGCCAACAGATCTCCAGTCACTCCTCTGCCAGCTCGTATGTTACCTGCACACTAGGACGACCGTTAGGCACCAAGATCTCCGGAGAAAAGGGGTCCGGCGATCGTTGGCACTCCGACGATCAAGTCAACAGCCGGTATATAAAGAATACGCGGGGGCGGGTACAAAATAGGAGTGTGGGAGAGACAAGCAGGCATAAGTTTGAGTAGAGTTTAGGGTGGGATTCGTAAGCGTAAAAAGTGCGTCATAAAATATAAGTACTCAAAAGCGCGTACCTTAGAATAACTAGAACATGATATTTATAGGGGGAGAATCCTAATTGATTCAGGGAAGCAATCAATTAGAATTCTGTTGGAATTCTCTTTCCTTATCAGATAAGGTAGGTTCCAATCTCGTCGTGATCTTCCGAGATTGCATCTTAATCTCTCTCAATCTCTAAGATTGTGTTGCTGATTTTATTGGATTGGGATATGGTTTCCTTTTGACAATCAAATACAATCTTTCCTGAGATATCCTTTTAGCTGTGCGGACCATAATAAATACGAAGCCGAGCGAGGCTCTCTAGATCGGCCATGAGTGTCGAGGCCCTTCATGGGCCTCGCAATACTCTGATTCAGGAATGTTAAAATATTCGATAGGCCTCCGAGGCCTTCGCTGGGCCAATGGAACCTTTATGAATCTGGAAGGCCTTCGTTGGGCCTATAAGGCTTTAGCGAGGCCTAGATGAGACTTTTATTAGAACTTTGCTGACGTGGAGGCTTTACCAAAATCGGGTGATAACAATTTGAATTTACAACACCCTATAACCATAAAATAATTGTACCACAAATACAAAAAACTGTATCTATAGCCCAAAAACCAATAAATCATCAGAGATCCCCAACCCAGCGTGGTGGATGTTATACAGAAATAGAAAAAGAAAATTTCAAATCACTATTATACAACAGTATAAACTTCCAAATAAGTGAATCAGAAAATGAAAAGCTAGAAAGAATAAAAAATAATCTCAAGAATAACTTTTCAGAAAATTCATTAGAAAAATGGTCCATAAATAAAACAACAGCAAAAATAGAATTAATAGAACCAAATGTCATAATTAGAGTTAAGCCTATGACATATAGTCAAGAAGACATAAAAGAATTTGATATACAGATAAAAGAATTGTTAAAAGCAAAAATTATTAGACCAAGTAAAAGTCCACATAGTAGCCCGGTTTTTATGGTTAGGAACCATGCCGAAATAAAGAGAAATAAAGCCATAATGGTCATAAATTATAAGAAACTAAATGAGAAAACCAAATTTGATGGATATTACCTACCAAATAAGGATATACTCATAAAAGCCATACAGAATAGCAAAATATATTCTAAGTTTGATTGCAAAAGCGGATTTTGGCAAATATATCTAGATGAAGAAAGTAAACCACTAACAGCATTTAGTACTCATAATCCTTTAGGACAATTCGAATGGAATGTAATGTCATTTGGATTAAAAAATACACCCCAAATATATCAAAGAAGAATGGACGAAGTATTTAAACCAATTAAAAAGTTTTGTGTAATAAATATTGATGATACACTTATACATTCTACTACTTACAAAGAGCATCTAGAACACCTGGGAAAATTTGCATATATTATCAACAAACATGGAATAATACTCTCAGAAAAGAAAGCTGAAATAGCTAAGACTAAAATAGAGTTTTTAGGACTCATCATCAAAGAAGAAGAAATTCAATTACAATCTCATATTGGAGAAAAATTACTTGAATTCTCTGACGAAATAAAAAATAAAAAACAGCTACAAAGCTTTTTAGGGTTATTGAATTATTCTGAACAATTTATCGAAGGATGTGCTTTACTTAAAAAGCCATTTTTAAATAAACTAAAAAAGGATCAAATTTGGAACTGGACCAATGAAGATACTAAGAGAATCCAACACATTAAAAATATTGTTCTAATCTCCCAAAACTATCTATAGCAGAATATGATGACTATTTTATTCTTGAAACAGATGCTTCTGACTATTGTTGGGGAGCAGTCTTAAAAGCAGTGTCAAAACATGGAGAAAATTACCCATGTCATAAAGATTGTTCGAAAACTTTTCTTGAAAAATTAGTTGCATATACTTCGGGAACCTTCAAAGATGTTGAAACTAAATATGACTCCAATAGAAAAGAATTACTTGCTGTCAAAAAAGGAGTTGCTAAATATGAATATTATTTGATTAAAAAATCATTTACTATTAGAACAGATAATACTCAAGTCAAGTATTTTCTTAAAAACAATTTAGAGCCAAATGTTACTAATAAGCCATTAATTAGAATACAATCTTGGATGGCTAACTTCAAATTTGATATTCAATATATTCGTAGTAAAGATAATTTTCTTCCTGATTTCCTTTCCAGGGATGGACCAAATCAAGCAAGAGTTGCAATTAATGAAGCTCAAAATAAAGGAGATGGAAGAGAAAATATACGAAATGGAGAATGAAAATCTCCAAAAGGAAGATATTCCACGAAATATTCACGATACCAAAGAAAATAAAGAGGCTTCCTCCTCTCAACCTCCACCAGCCATTAAATAAGATATATCTGAAATTAACAAAACTAATATTATACAGCTTTGCAACAGTCTCCTATCCTTTGGGATAAAATATGAAGCAAGATATAAATACAAAATATGTCTTTTCAATCTTGTGGCCTGCTGGTTTATTGAAATTGGTAATAAGCCATAGATGAAGACTCTAAACTATGGAAAATACAACAAGGTGAATTTCTATCCTAGAGCACCACCAAATTGGATTCGCCATACGTATGATATTGGAAATATACTCTGTATTTATCCTAGCCAAAATCTCAGAGAAATTTCCATGTTGCCAGCAAGAATCAAAATAGTAATCGAAGAGTTTGTTCGAATTACTAAGCCTACCAACATTTATATCAGATTCTTCTCTGCAGTTCCAGAATGGGATATATATGATCATTACCTCATTCCAGTCAAAAACGTTATCAAAACTGGATTAACAAGAAAACTGTTCGATCCAAACAGTCAGAATACTCATGAAATCATTCCTCAAGAAATCTTGAAGATTGAACATTTCAGAAGAGCCAAAGGATTCAAAGACCAATTTGATTTCTTAGTTGACACCATGAGCAAAAATGAAAATATCTGGATATACCCATGTGAAGATCACATAATCTTCAGCAACTGTAACAGAAAGACTCGTGATCAAGATTGGGCCCTACTTGACCACTGGTGCGACAAAATAATGAATAATGAAAATGATGGATCACCAAATTTCCTTCAGGAAATGTGTAAGATTATGGTGAGTCATGCTGAACATAGCTGTCCGAATTGCATTATTGAAGACATGGACCACGTCTCCCTCAATTAAGACAACATGCCACCAGACTACTTTGAAGGAAAAATGATCGGATATGACCATTCACTCACTACCAATAGTGATAATCTTATCACTTTGGAAAAGCTGTGGTCCCTATTTACCGACAAGATAAAAAGGATATTCCTTCTTGATAAGGATCAATTATTGAAAATAAGTTGTATCTGAGTCTTTATATACCATTCACATATCGAGTTGTAAGGTATCGAAAGTTGAGACAATCACTGAGTTTTCTCATATCTCTCTACTATCATACCAAAGTCCTGCAGTCTTTTCTTCAAGCGTGAATAAGGTAATCCCTATAGAGTTCTAAACTTCAAACATAGGGAGTGCCAAGAGTGTTTCTTACTGGAGTCTTTGTATATCAAGTGTGTACTTATAATATGCTCACAACGATTTCTATAAAAGTATTTGAAATGTTTTCTTATCATCTCTTTTCTAAAGAAAACTTCCTTTGATAGCCAGTCCCCGGCGGTAGTAAAATAACCTTGTGTTATTTCCTTTAAATCTCATTGTTTTCCCGTTTTGGCTTGTGTTGCCTTGTTTGGGAGTGTTTGGAGTGTCATTGGAAAAATCAAGTAGGTTCTAAACTGAAAGATTTGTTACAATAGAGGTGAAAACAGCTAGTCTGAATTTTCGTGGCAGGGTTGAATCTTTTTAGATTTATATCCGTTAGCTTGAACTAACAATGCAAAAGGAAGAAGTAGAAAAGAAAATGAGCGGAAGACATGTTGGACCTTTCTGTTAAAAACTTATGAGCTATAGACAAAAGCAGATATTGTTTTGTAAACGCACATTTATACACAAAGACTTGAAGAAGATCACTCAAGGGAAACCTAGCTTCCTTTATTGAAGAATAATTCCAGGTTTGACGTTCTTATTTTCATGAACATTGCACAAACATCTACATCCACTGATTGTGATTTTAAATTGTATTTAGATGATAAATATATCTCGTTTTTATTAACTCTGGTTGATAAATTAGAAAACATTTATCATACTGGTCAATCTAAACTCAAAGATATTTATACGGGCATAGATTTTGCCTATAAAAATAATATAGGAATCAATTCTATAGAAACATCTAGAAATATAAAAAGAATTGAAGATATTATTTCTGAATATAAAGGTTTAGAAGAAGAAGTTTCACAAGGAATTGTTTTAGGATATATAACTCAAAAGAAACATCCTAACGCATTAAAAAAATTATCTGCATATATAGATTATTTAAATACCAGGATATAATTTAAAAGGTTATGATAACCTTGAATATCATATATTAGATTTATTAGAAGAAGAATTCGCAAAATTAAATAATATCTAAAATAAAGTATCTTTAGAATATTTAGAACAAACTAGAATAATAAACAGATTATTAGCCAGATACAAAGATATTTTAGATACTAAATTAGAATTATTGGGAAGATTAAGTGACGAAGAAATAAATAGACATAGAAGAAGTTAAAAGGGCAATTTAGTTACTTTAATAAAAAAAGAGGCATTTACAACTTATTTGTAAAACACTAGACTATTTCTTTGTAAGGTTTGTTTGACAAGGCCATTTAGAAAAATACCCCATATGTTTTTCTATCTCTATTTAACAGTTAGATTTTGTATTTACATATATTTTGTAAATTGCAACTAATTTTAACTGTTTCTTAGTTAACGTGAAAAAAAAACAAAATTTAAGAGAATGCTTGATTATCATTTTCTAATTTTTAAAAAGTGCTTCCGGCTTAATTTTTGGCACGGCTCATTAAATTACTTACTAATTTTTATATTATAATTTGAAAATTGATTTTCTAAATTGTAAATATGAAGATTGTGTTAATGATATTTTGCAAATTTATTATTTTTCTATTTGTAGACAATTAGTAATATTTACATACTATAAATCTTATATTGATTAATGTAGCATTCAAATTTGTTATTACTAATAATTGTCTACAGATATTTAAATAAGAATTTGCAAATTTGTGTGAAACTAATTAAAGACTCTGAATTTTTTTTTTTGCATTTTTCGTATATAATATTAAATGTTACACTTTGTTTTTTGCAAGGAAAAAAAAATCAATGTGTGAAACCAATTAAAAAAAAACAAACTCCTATGCAGCATTTATGGCAGAATTTACCAAATTTGGAAAAAAAAAATTGGCAAGAAAATGTATACGTGAAATATTCTAATAGATTGTTAAACATAATATTTCAAGTTACTTTTGTAATCTATACTAATTCTAAAAGTTCCTTAAAGGGAGAAACATTTTTGGACGATATTACCCTTTAAATAACTTATAATTTCTAAAATCATCTTTCAATTAATATAATTTATTTTGGCTTTAATTTAAATTGTTTAATTCTATATAAATATTGTATTTTGATCATTAAAAGTGATTTGTCTCTTTAAATTCCATTATATATTGTAATTAATGAAAATAAATAAAAATATACTAATAAAATTTTTAATATATTGAAATTATTATCTTTAATTGTAAACAATCAAAGAGTGCACGGGAATTTAAGCAAATTCATTCATCAAAGTAACAAAACAAGATGAATTTGGCTTTACATTTCGACTTTTTTTATTATTGATTCATACTTTCTTCCTCTGTTCCAAATATGGGAGAAATATTTATGGACGATATTGCCCCTCAAATAACTTATAATTCCTAAAATCATCTTTCAATTAATATAATTTATTTTGGCTTTAATTTAAACTATTTAATACTATATAAATATTGCATTTTGATCATTGAAAATGATTTATCTCTTTAAATTCTATTATATATATTGTAATTAATGAAAATAAATAAAAATATACTAATAAAATTTTTAATATATTGAAATTATTATCTTTAATTGTAAACAATCAAAGAGTTAATTTTATTATGCACGAGAATTTAAGTAAATTTCTTCATTAACATAACAAAACAAGATGAATTTGATTTTGCATTTCGACTTTCTTATTATTGATTCATATTTTCTTCATTTGTTATTTGTCTTTGTTTTTTATTATATCAAGAATATTTTTTTCCTCATAATGACGATTTTTAATATTTAATAATTAGTTTGATAATAATGTGGTAATAATGGATGTGTTAATTTTTTATGAATGATTTACAAATTTTAAGAATATATATGGTGGTAATATTGATTTTAAATATTGATTTCTATATCTTTGTTTCTTGATTTAGAATATTTGTTCGATGTAAAAATGTTAATTATTGTAGTAGTCTTGATAACAAATGAATTTAAGCTCGAATGATATTTTATGTCATTTTGTAAGCAATTAAACATATATTTATTGTGGAAGAACGAGTTAGAACAAGGAGAATTGGTGTTACTTTAACTCTTTCAAGCACGCGGTTGAGGAAGACATAACTTGGATAAAGTGAGTTATGTTATATATAAGGTGAAGGTAAATCTCGTATAATAAGTGGTTTTATATGATGAGTTAAAATCATTGTCCAAATATCTGGTTGTTTTGAATTTTCTTGAAATTTAATAATATTTCAGATGAAATTACGGAAAAGAATGCATGAAGAGAACAAAAAAAACCCCCTTAATTTATGGGTGCATTAAAACTGAATAGATATTGCAATAGAAAATTATTCTTTATCTTATGTCAAAGAATTTTGAGATTCTTTTTTCTGAGAAATAATTACCTAAAAATACTAAATATTTTATTTTCGTGTGCTTTTTATAATGATATAAATACAAAAAATCAATGAAAAATTGTGTTATACTATTTTCATGTATTTTAGAATTTGATACTAATTTTCATAAAAGAAAGTTGCATTTTCTGATATGCCATTAGATATATGGTTTAAAATATAATTAAAAGAGTATATATAATCTTTCAAACTTAATATTCACGTAGGTTATGTATTTTTTTAATGAACCACATGTTTTACCAAGAAGTTTGAATATAATTCATTAGTTGGTCATAATCATTGATAAATTTATGATTGAAAATGAGTTTCATTTAAGTGTTATATTAATCGATAATTTTAAAATAAAAAATCATAATATTATTACAAAATCACGTGCAACGCACGTATTCTTAACTAGTACTAAAAAAGTCTAAAACTAATATTTTTAAAAGTTCACTTTTAAATATATTCAATTCGATAGTATAACTTTAAACAATACTACAAAATCTTATAATCAATAAATGACATAACTAAAAAACATAATGAGTGAGTTTAAAAAATAAAATAAAAATACATTGGCCATGAAGTTCACAAGAATTAATCAAATTTGTTGTCATGCGTCGTTTTAAAATAATTTAAATTTGTGTTGCATTATAAATTAATAGAAGTATTTATTAAGTATTTATAAGTTTTTTATAAATTAATTAAATATTATTTTTATTTATATATATATATATATATATATATATATATATAGTTAATATAAAATAGAGGTCAATGAAAAGAAGATGAGGAAATAATACTGAATAGTGAATACCTTGTTGGCCAAGGCATGAATTCAAGAATGTATTCTATTTGGAAAAATTATTTTGTACTCATTACCACTATTACTTTTTTGTCTTTTTATGAATAAATTGAATATTTTGTTAGTAAAGTTGTGTGTCAGAATCTTGGAATACTCACTCTTTCCAGCTGCAAATCAAATCAACTTTTTTTCTTTTACACTCATAAGAAATGTAAAAGAAGTCATCAATTACACAATTCAGCACCGTATGGGACACGATGTTATTACCCATTTGTTGACGTGGTGATAGAAGAGCATTTGAAATTTGTAATTTTCATTTTTAATTTTTATATTTTATTATTCATAGTCGCTCAACATTACTTAGAGTTTGTCCGATGTTATTTTTTATCCTAAAATGATTTTTTTGTTAACTTTTCAAATTAAATAGTAACTAAAAGATCAAATTGTCTTTAATCAACAAAATACATAGTATTTTATTGATTAAGGACAATTTGGATATTGCACCATTTTGCTGGACCTACTGATTGATTCAATTTCTCCAGTTTGTGATTGCACCATTTTGCTGGCCCAACTGATAGATTCGATTTCTCCAGTTTGTGAATTGCACCACTTGTCAAATCAAATGACACGTTTAGCAATGGCCCTACAACAATGGACACATTTAGCCCAGACGCCTTTGTCAAATGAGATTCTGCCCTTGTCCTTTACGTTTAGCAACGTGTCAAAAAAATCTACATAACGGAAAATATCATGTGCTATTCTAGTTGATTACAAGATAAAGAGAATGTGAATTTCGAATTAATTAATTATATTATTTGTTACGACTTTACAATAATCTAAATGAGTTATATTTGAAATCCTTTTCAACTTATATAGTCTAGAAAATTGGACTGAATTAGTCGATTCAACTAAAAAAATTAGAAACCAATTGCAATAATTTAACTAGACATAAAAATAGGGATCGGAAATCGAAGTTTTTTATTGATTAAACTGCGTCTGATAGAACCAATCCAATTTTAATGGATTTTTCAAGTTGGAAATTTTTGATAGAAAATTGTAGTTTTCAATCATTTAAAGGTCAAAAAAGGAAAACAAAAATTAGATTAGGACAAATCATATTTGTGCTAGTTATGTTTTGAACTTTGAATTTTGAACATGTATTTATACTAATATTGGAAGTGGACATTATAAAAAGTCTATTTGAAACCAAATTTTGTGAGTGATTTTATCTATAAATGTTGGTTTATTTGCAAATAACTTATTTGTAGAAATTTTGTGAGATTTTTGAATTAATTTTTTATTTTTTTAATTGAAATCGATTCGACATTTTGACTCTTGGCTCGTTGTATTTTTCAAGTCGATAGCCAGTCCTATTTTCTGAATACTGAGTCTCTACACTGGCTAATAAATTTATCTATCAATTTAAACGAACAAAACGTAACTCGACAATATACCTGTATTCTCTCCTTGAAGGTCCAACTCCAAATTAAATTTCCATGATAATGAAAATGATGGAATTATAATCGGTAGATAACACTAGCGTTCATAATTTTGCCAAGAATTTAAAATATTCCAATTAATAATAGTCCATTATCCTTATTACGAATAAAAACTAAAGAGAACACTTTACCAGACATGTTTTGGGTTATGGAGAACTACTGAACTAGAACCCACACGTTTGGATTTTGTTGGCCCCCCACGTATGAACATGTGTTGGGTCATTGGCCCTTTTCTTTTGAAATTCCAACATTTTTTTCTTAGATAGTTTGTTTGGAGGTTTCAGTTTTGAAGGTGCATTTGTTGAGTTATGGAGTTCTCCCAACAGCTTCCCATGTAAGAATGTGTCTTCATGCAATGCAAAGTCTTCAATTTGAAATTTGGGAGATGTGTTTGTGTCTATTTTTCACTCATATTCTCATCATCTATTTCTATTTTTTCTTTGTGAATAGCACTGAAATTGAAACCATTCGACGACAAGAGCTTGATGAAACTTCAACCAAAACCAACAATCTGCAACAAAAAATTGAGCTCGCTCCCCATGATGCTATTAAAGAAACATGTTCTTGAATCCGCTATTAAAAAGATCAAGGAGATTGGATGTGTACAACAAATTTTGTATATTAAAAAAACAGAAATTGCTACAAATTAGAATTTTGTAATTACAAAGTACATAATGTTCTTGTAGTTGCGCAGCTGCAGAATTCTCTGATTAACGATCCGAGTATTAAAGACGATATGTCACGTGACTTGAATCTTGGATTTCGAGATTTGTAGAAATTTGCTTTGTTTGATCCTTCAAGGCTTGGACTTGGTTTGAATATGATTTGTGAATATTTTGATCTTCTTGGACTTGGTTCGGACTTGCTTTAATTCGAAGAAAAGTTTGATCTTCTTGAGATTTTCTAGAATTTGGATTTTCTTCTGGATTGTGGATTTTCTTCTGGACTTGTGAATTTTCTTATCCTGGAATTTTTTAACTTGTAATTTCTCCTGTACTTATGTCCTATTTATAAAGAAATCTCATAACCATCCAACTTATTATATTTAAAATTTAAAATCAATATAATTTGAAAAGTAAGACGGGCTTCCTATGTGGACTTGTTTTTAACACGAACGGGTTATAATAGATTTGGAATTTAATAAATATAAGTAGACTGTTGTTTTTAATAGACCAAGCTTAGTTATTTATTTAAATTAATTTTTAATGTCTACAAATACCCCCATCAAGATTTATTCATTTATTATAACAAATATATAAAAAATAGATAAATCTTGAATTTCAATCTAAAAATTTAGTAGTGTACGACTTAAACTTGAACACAACCTCTCTCTTTTTTTTTTTTTTTTGCTAATTTTATTGCAGCAGATTACTTGATACTTTGATATTGAGTAAAAGACTTATAAAAACAGAACAATCAACAAAGTAAACAAAAATATAATCATCAAGAACTTATGCAATATTCATCAAAAATTATTGGCCTAATCATCTTGAAGTTCTTACTTTTATTTTTATAGATATAAAAGAATTAAGAGACAAAGGCATATGCAAAAGGAAAGTTGTGATGTTTGTTATGATATGATGATGGCTTTTATCACTATTTAAAATTTTAAATATTGATTTGAAGCCAATGAAGTCAAGATTCTTCCTGGGTAGTGCGTTTCTCTTTGTGCATTTGCATGTGCACGTATGTGTTTAGTTTCTGATTATTTTTTTAAACCACTTTTGACTTGATTTAAAATGTTAAAATGTTTAAAAATTTACAAATTTTGTTTTTTTTTCTTTTTACTTTTTCTTTTTGGAAATTCACTTTTTTTTTTATTGGTTGTTTGACAGACTTTTGAAGCATATCATAAATTTTGAGGTTTGGATGAGTTTAGTTGCAGAAAATAAATATTTCCATGATACAAGCGTTTTAGAAAAATTGTGTTGAGGACCAATGTCCAGAACTTTTATAGTCCGAGGGATTTTATGTTGAGGGCCAAAGATCAAAACTTTCATAGTCCAAAGCATTTTATGTATTTGGGAAACTTGTCGTTCCAGACAATAAATCTTAAAAAACTTGAAAGATTTAGTACACTGGACATTATGAAAAGTCTATTTGAAGTCAAATTTTGTGAGTAACCTATTTTTAGAAAATTAGTGAGATTTTTGGATTTATTTTTTATTTTTTAATTAAAATCGGTTCGACCTTTTGACCTTTGGTTCGTTGTATTTTTCGAGTTGATAATCGGTCCGATTTTCTGAATACTGAGCCTCTATACTGACTAATACATTTATCTATCAATTAAAGTGAACAAAACGTAATTCGACAATATACCCGTATTCTCTCCTTGAAGGTCCAACTCCAAATTAAATTTCCACCATAATGAAAATGATGGAACTATAATAGGTAGATAACACTAGCGTTCATAATTTCGCCAAGAATTTAAAATATTCTAATTAATAATAGTCTATTATCCTTATTACGAATCAAAACTAAAGAGAAGATCTCAACAAACATTGGCTTAGACCCCACACGTTTGTATTTTGTTGGGGCACCACATTATGGTCATTATCTGTGGGGTCATTGGCCAATGACCCCACATATGTTTCTGCCTTTTTCTTTTGAAAATCCCAACATTTTTGTCATAGATAGTTAGTTTGGAGGTTTCAGTTTTGAAGGTGCATTTGTTTGAGTTATGGAGTCCCCCCAACAGCTGCCCATGTAAGAATGTGTCTTCGTGCAATGTGCAGTCTTAAATTTGAAAATTGAGAGATGTGTTTTTGTGTTTTTGTGTGTATTTTTCACTCATATTCTCATCATCTATTCTTTTTTTTTTTTTTTTTTTTTTTTTTTATGAATAGCACTGAAATTGAGACCATTGAATGCCAAGAGCTTAGTGAAACTTCTACCAAAACCAACAATCTGCAACACGTAATTGATTTCGCTTCCTATGATAAAGAAGTGACAGACAACCCCTCGGAGATGAACCAAGAGGTGGTGAAGACGATGCTCAAATCTAAACAAGACATTTGGAACAATAAAGAGTTGCGTGAGCTAATCAATGAGTGCCATAAGAACAGTTCAAACAATCTCAAATCCTATCTTGCACTAGACAAGTCTCTGAAACACACTACTGATACCCTATCGCTTCAACACTTTGAAGAGGGAAATGATAGGGAGTTAAACAATTTCAAAGGTACTAGTGACTCCTTTCGCAAAGAATTTGAATGCCTCCATCAACAATATATATCAACTCTTGACAATTTGCAAAAGCATAAGACAAAGCTTGATGAGAAGCAAAATTGCATAAAAGCTTGGATAAAGCTATTGGGAATCATTTTTGCCACCTTAGCTGTGGTTGTCTTGATTGGCTCCGGAGTAACTATTGGAACTGTTAGTTCGCGTTTGGCAACGGCTCTTGCTACAACAGCAACTTCCATCCCTTTGGGATCTATTGGAATGTGGATCTATTCCATTCTCAACAAGTACAAAAATGTAGTCAAAGCACATATGGATATAATCAATTGGTTGAATGGGTGGACTCAACTGGCTATCAAAGACCTAGCCAAAATTATAGTGCACATGGAAAGTGCTGATTTTGTAGTCGATCAAGGCACATCGAAACTCAGTATGGAAGAGACCACGAACAACCTAAATGATCTCAGGGTGAAAGTCGTTGATTGCAGCAACAACACGCACAAGGCCAGGACTGCCATTCTGCAACAGATCATCAAACACCCCAACCATCTAGATATTGCAGATGCCGCCTTTCCTGGCTTCTGACGCAATTATAGGAATGGACTATCATCAAACATTGAGGATATGAAGATTTATCTACAGGTACTAAGCTATCTGCCACTTCTCTTGAGCTGTATACTTTGTCAAATAAACATCAACTATGCTCTTCTTTCATTTACTCTGAATTATCAAAGATACAGTTGTACACATAAGTAGTAGTAAAACTGCAATACAAACATTAATTAGAATACAGAAATCACCATAGATACTGGAAAGCCAAAACCAAAAAACAGAGGACAGGTGCTCTGTGTAACCAAACACAAAGAAACTTGCAAATGTTTTACCTAGCAGAGGCTAATGGATGACACAAGTCAGAATCCGGTCGTGACAAAAATGTAGAATCCAGACCAAAAGAATGTCCTTTACGAACTATGAAACACTATTTTCATCCCTCCTTCAAAGATTTACTTGCAGATGTTTTCAACTCCCATGGAGGTAGGCAGCCTTTATAGTGGGAGTGTAAGAGCAGTGAAGATATAGACACTTCTCTCTCTTTCCTGTTGACCTCCAAAAATGGCTACCAACAGGAACCCCACGCCTCCTCTTCCTACGTGTATTTCTCCTCTTACTTGGACTGCCACGCGATTTATTCAACCACGCAGATATGCCTAGGCCCGGGTGGGTAGGTAACCAAGGATAAAGAGAAACACATTATGGGAGAGGTAAAAGCTTGAGGGCCTCTAACTAACGATTTCTCAGGTGGTTATAACACTTGAAGAATAATTAGAATAGAGGACTTGATATATGTGTGGTGAGAGTAATATTTTCAACATCCTTCTCTTGTGGAAATAAGCTTAGTATTTATAGGCAAATTCTACAAGAATGATCTCCTTTGATGTGCGACACGTGGTTCCATCTGAAGGGTTCTTGAGTCCCATCTTTGGTGTCACATCATAAGCATTAATGAGGAAGTTACTTTCAGCCGCAAACTAAAGGGCTATGACTGTGACAAACCGCATTGGCAGGCAGTCCCATCAATCTTTCAGAGATTGAATCACATGTTTGGTGGGGAAGGCTTTCTTAGCACGCAACTAGGGTCGGACTTTGACAGCCTCGGTTGTCTAACCACCTCGGCACAAATAGCCTCGGTTGTCTAACCTCCTCGGCACCAATACTAACCTCCTCGGCACAAATAGCCTCGGTTGTCTAACCACCTCGGCACAAATAGCCTCGGTTGACTAACCACCTCGGCACAAATAGCCTCGGTTGACTTTGACCGCACACACGTAGATCCCAAGTGGGTTTGGGGCGTAACAATAGTCCCCCAAATTCAAGACCTCTATCATTTATGAAGGGTGCTGGACTTGGAAGCGTTCAAAAAGTGGCAGATTCGTAATTGGGGGATTTAGTCCCACAAGGTCAGAAACTCTCATTTATGTGAGGTGCGGAGCTTGGAGTGGGTGAGAAATTCGAAGCGTAGAGGTTGTGCTAAGCGATCTCTGTTGTTTTGGAGAGGCTTGCAGCGGAAGAGCCTATTTTCAAGTGGGAGAGGCTAGATTGCAGAAGCGAGTCTCCAAGGTTGGAGAGGCTTCTTGCGGAAGAGCCTAGTCCCAAGTAGGAGAGGCTTGATAGTAGAAGCGAGTCTCCAATGTTGGAGAGGCTTCATGCGGAAGAGCCTAGTCCCAAGTGGAAGAGGCTTGATCGTAGAAGCGAGTCTCCAATGTTGGGGAGGCTTCATGCGGAAGAGTCTAGTCCCAAGTGGGAGAGGCTAGGTTGCATAAGCGAGTCTCCAAAGTTGGAGAAGCTTGATACGAAAGAGCCTATTCCCAAGTGGGAGAGGTTAGGTTGCATAAGCGAGTCTCCAAAGTTGGAGAAGCTTGATGCGGAAGAGCCTATTCCCAAGTGGGAGAGGTTAGGTTGCATAAGCGAGTCTCCAGAGTTGGAGAAGCTTAAAGCGGAAGAGCCTAGTCCCAAGTGGGATAGGCTTGATAGTAGAAGCGAGTCTCCAATGTTGGAGAGGCTTCATGCGGAAGAGCCTAGTCCCAAGTGGAAGAGGCTTGATAGTAGAAGCGAGTCTCCAATGTTGGAGAGGAAGAGCCTAGTCCCAAGTGGGAGAGGCTTGATAGTAGAAGCTAGTCTCCAATGTTGGAGAGGCTTCATGTGGAAGAGCCTAGTCCCAAGTGGGAGAGGCTAGGTTGCATAAGCGAGTCTCCAAAGTTGGAGAAGCTTGATGCGGAAGAGCCTAGTCCCAAGTGGGAGAGGTTAGGTTGCATAAGCGAGTCTCCAGAGTTGGAGAAGCTTAAAGCAGAAGAGCCTAGTCCCAAGTGGGATAGGCTTGATAGTAGAAGCGAGTCTCCAATGTTGGAGAGGCTTCATGCGGAAGAGCCTAGTCCTAAGTGGGAGAGGCTTGATAGTAGAAGCGAGTCTCCAATGTTGGAGAGGCTTCATGCGGAAGAGCCTAGTCCCAAGTGGGAGAGGCTAGGTTGCATAAGTGAGTCTCCAAAGTTGGAGAAGCTTGATGCGGAAGAGCCTATTCCCAAGTGGGAGAGGCTAGGTTGCATAAGCGAGTCTCCAGTGTTGGAGAAGCTTAAAGCGGAAGAGCCTAGTCCCAAGTGGGATAGGCTTGATAGTAGAAGCGAGTCTCCAATGTTGGAGAGGCTTCATGCGGAAGAGCCTAGTCCCAAGTGGGAGAGGCTTGATAGTAGAAACGAGTCTCCAATGTTGGAGAGGCTTCATGCGGAAGAGCCTAGTCCCAAGTGGGAGAGGCTTGATAATAGAAGCGAGTCTCCAATGTTGGAGAGGCTTCATGCGGAAGAGCCTAGTCCCAAGTGAGAGAGGCTTGATAGTAGAAGCGAGTCTCCAATGTTGGAGAGGCTTCATGCGGAAGAGCCTATTCCCAAGTGGGAGAGGCTTGATAGTAGAAGCGAGTCTCTAATGTTGGAGAGGCTTCATGCGGAAGAGCCTAGTCCCAAGTGGGAGAGGCTTGATAGTAGAAGCGAGTCTCCAATGTTGGAGAGGCTTTATGCGGAAGAGCCTATTCCCAAGTGGGAGAGGCTAGGTTGCATAAGCGAGTCTCCAAAGTTGGAGAAGCTTGATGCGGAAGAGCTTATTCCCAAGTGGGAGAGGCTGAGTTGCATAAGCGAGTCTCCAGAGTTGGAGAAGCTTAAAGCGGAAGAGCCTAGTCCCAAGTGGGATAGACTTGATAGTAGAAGCGAGTCTCCAATGTTGGAGAGGCTTCATGCGGAAGAGCCTAGTCCCAAGTGGGAGAGGCTTCATACGGAAGAGCCTAGTCCCAAGTGGGAGAGGCTTGATAGTAGAAGCGAGTCTCCAATGTTGGAGAGGCTTTATGCGGAAGAGCCTATTCCCAAGTGGGAGAGGCTAGGTTGCATAAGCGAGTCTCCAAAGTTGGAGAAGCTTAAAGTGGAAGAGCCTAGTCCCAAGTGGGATAGGCTTGATAGTAGAAGCGAGTCTCCAATGTTGGAGAGGCTTCATGCGGAAGAGCTTAGTCCCAAGTGGGATAGGCTTGATAGTAGAAGCGAGTCTCCAATATTGGAGAGACTTCATGCGGAAGAGCCTAGTCCCAAGTGGGAAAGGCTTGATAGCATAAGATGCCTTAATGAAGAGGCTAGGCCCTTGTGTGGGTATGGCGCTTCTACAAAAACTAAGTTCCAAATAAGAGAGCTTGTTTGTAGATGCCCTTTCAATATCGGATGAGGCACGATATTAGGCTTTTCCCAGCTGGTGCCATGCCTTAATGAAGAGGCTAGGCCCTTGTGTGGGTATGACGCTTCTACAAAAACTAAGTCCCAAATAAGGGAGCTTGTTTGTAGAGGCCATTTCAATATCGGATGAGGCACGATATTAGGCTTTTCCCAGCTGGTGCCATGTCTTAATGAAGAGGCTAGGCCCTTGTGTGGGTATGGCGCTTCTACAAAAACTAAGTCCCAAATAAGGGAGCTTGTTTGTAGAGGCCCTTGCAATAAGCCGTGAGTACCTCTTTGGGGAGGCATATGAGAAGATTTTACCCCAAACTTGATTAAGTACTAGTGCCTCTTTTTATGGGCTGCATTTCCAAATCAAATGACGGAACGATAGGCGTGGCGCTTTTATATGGCCAGTGCCTCTTCTTAGAAGTCTAAACATGCAAACAATCGAAACTTGATTTATAATTATTCAAATGTCGGTGCCTCTTCTCAGAGGTGTCACATAGGCTCCAACGACTTATAAGCAATGCCTTAGGAAATTTAAACCATTAATCAAGTTGAATAAGCTTGTATATATAGTTTTCGAGTGCCTCTTCTTAGGAGCCTCAAACAAGCAAACAATCGAAACTTGATTTATAATTAATCAAATGCCAGTGCCTCTTCTCAGAGGTGTCACCTAGGCTCCAACGACATACAAGCAATGCCTTAGGAAATTTAAAACATTAATCAAGTTGAATAAGCTTGTATATATAGTTTTCGAGTGCCTCTTCTTAGGAGCCTCAAACAAGCAAACAATCGAAACTTGATTTATAATTAATCAAATGCCGGTGCCTCTTCTCAGAGGTGTCACCTAGGCTCCAACGACATACAAGCAATGCCTTAGGAAATTTAAACCATTAATCAAGTTGAATAAGCTTGTATATATAGTTTTCGAGTGCCTCTTCTTAGGAGCTTCAAACAAGCAAACAATCGAAACTTGATTTATAATTAATCAAATGCTAGTGCCTCTTCTCAGAGGACCTATGCTAGCCCCAATTAGTACTTGAATAACGTCATTTCTTCAAGAAAGCTCATTTGTCCAAGGAGATTTAAGCCTCTTCTTCAAATGACATATGCTAGCCCCAATTAGTACTTGAATAGCGTCATTTCTTCAAGAAGGCTCCTTTGTCCAAGGAGGCTAAGCCTTTTAGTCACGTTTCCCACAAACGGCGCCAATCTGTTGACCTCCAAAAATGGCTACCAACAGGAACCCCACGCCTCCTCTTCCTACATGTATTTCTCCTCTTACTTGGACTGCCACGCGATTTATTCAACCACGCAGATATGCCTAGGCCCGGGTGGGTAGGTAACCAAGGATAAAGAGAAACACATTATGGGAGAGGTAAAAGCTTGAGGGCCTCTAACTAACGATTTCTCAGGTGGTTATAACACTTGAAGAATAATTAGAATAGAGGACTTGATATATGTGTGGTGAGAGTAATATTTTCAACATCCTTCTCTTGTGGAAATAAGCTTAGTATTTATAGGCAAATTCTACAAGAATGATCTCCTTTGATGTGCGACACGTGGTTCCATCTGAAGGGTTCTTGAGTCCCATCTTTGGTGTCACATCATAAGCATTAATGAGGAAGTTACTTTCAGCCGCAAACTAAGGGGCTATGACTGTGACAAACTGCATTGGCAGGCAGTCCCATCAATCTTTCAGAGATTGAATCACATGTTTGGTGGGGAAGGCTTTCTTAGCACGCAATCAGGGTCGGACTTTGACAGCATCGGTTGTCTAACCACCTCGGCACAAATAGCCTCGGTTGTCTAACCTCCTCGGCACCAATACTAACCTCCTCGGCACAAATAGCCTCGGTTGTCTAACCACCTCGGCACAAATAGCCTCGGTTGACTTTGACCGCGCACACGTGGATCCCAAGTGGGTTTGGGGCGTAACAAATCTGAATTGGTATCTTCAGATGAAATGCATTACTGGCTTCTTTTTAGGGGTTTCATTTTTTTTGTTTAACGTTTACTAGCTGTAGTGCAGATTAAATACGAGGATTACATTCGGAACCATGAAAATGATGGAGCATCATTTGATGATAGAAACTAAAGCATCATTACAAACAATAAATAATACAGTAAGGTGAAGATTAGAAACCTATTTTAGCCAGCCGATTCACCCATTTTGGGATTCGGTTTCCTGTCAACTTGTAGCATATTTCCTCACGGAAATGGTTGCAGTTCTTCACAATCAAGTGATATGTATCGCCATTGTAATTTGCAGTTTGGCGCTCCATGAATTCTTTAATTTCGTTAGGATTCAAATATGTCGTGCCCATCAATATTGACTTTCTGAATTTGAAACCAGGGCACTGCCGAGGTTCAATTTCAAAGACTACCACTTGAAGGATAGTCATGGGCTCCAAAAGCATATTCAACACCATGCACTATTAAAATTCAAAAAAAAAAAAAAGAGAGAGATAAATTTGTGTTTTATGTTTTATAGTCTAATAAAAAAAATCACAAAGCTAAACAAACGGGAAAAAAATTTATGTGGATAAAATTTTATCACCTTTGAATTTTTCTATCACAGGACTCAAAAAGCACCAAGCAAGATGTCAATCCGAATATGTCTGAAGTGAATGCAAGTGTATATATGGTAAGATTACATACATATATCTCCCAATAGATAAATATAATTCAATAACTAGATATGCAATGTCCCAAAATCAAAAGATTCATTGTTTCTGTAAATCAAATTTTACTCAACAATAATGTGAAAATTTGCTTGTTCTTGTTTTGGCACATTCTTTTGTCAGACAAATTTTGAAGATAACTCAATATTCAACTTCAAAGACGGCAAGAAGCCCTAAGGAACTTCTATTCTAATAGATTTTCTCCCATATATGGGCTTCTAGGGGGTTGTGAAAAATTAGTGACAAAAATTTAGAACATGTTATGTGTGCCATTTGTGATCTGCTGACAAGAATGACAGCTGTTTGCATTGCCCTGAGCAATCCCTTAGTATTCCTCGTACAAGTTTGAGCCTCTGAGGAAAAATTTAACAATGTGTTTTAACTTCAGCAAACAACGATCTCAACCAACGTACAATCTCAACCAACATACAAATTATCTGTCGTACAAAGATCGACTGTTATGTTTTTGCAGTTTTAAGAAGACAGCACTAGCTCTATCCCGGACAGCAGACAAATTAAATATGACAGTGCAACTCAAAAAATTAAGATTTACTGCGTAAAGCCTAATCATACTCTACACATATCTCCTAAACCGCAAATTGGCCTAATATGGACTAGTAGGCAAATTTTTTCAAGGGGTATGTTGGGTATTCCATACATGTATTAGGTTGCCCTAACATTCATGGTATAAAAGAACTTCTAGGGTGCTGTTTTTGGTGCGTGAGAGGTGTGAGAAAATCCATGCGCTCTTTCTCTCCATTATAGTGAAAAACTAGAGCACCAAGTGGATGTAACTCTTACATTGAGGGTGAAACACTATAAATCTACATGTTGACTAAACCATGACTCATAATTGAGAATATAACCTACCTTCCACCCCGGAATGAAAGACACCAACACCAGCCCAATAGAAATAACCATTTACTGGAGTCAGGTCATATACATTAAGATAAACGGGAAGGTTTCCCGGGCTATTGCTTGCCGAATTCACTTTAGGAAACACGCATAAGTTGTTTGCCGATTCTCCTTGCACATGAAGAGGCACAATTGAGTGCCAGCTATTACTCAATTTTGATTTCATGTTCAAAGTTGAAACTAGGAACTGCTCAATACCCAATCCCAACATGCAATTGAAATTCAGATATAAATAACCGCGCATAATCAATGAGAATCTAAGTGAGAGCACAAATGATATTGTAGAGGATAATACTCTTAATGATTGAGAAACCTTGCATTAACTTCTCTTTACTCAGTTCTGTTTACATTTGTTAAAGTACAGATTCTATTTCCATTTGACTGATATGGTGAAAGAGTACAAAATCAGAGTCCAAGCCCTGTTTGACAGAAAAAGGACAGAGAAAAAGTTGACCTGTAATTTCGAATGGCACTTCAATTTGATGATGACAATTTGAATCTTTAAGGTATAATTTAAGACAAATTAAAGGATTATAACCGAATGGGATTACTATATATATTATTAATTACTATTAATAATGCTGGAATATTGGGGGAAAAAATAGAGAAAATATTTGAAATAGTAGTGACGGTTTATTATTCACAAAATTCATTTTTACTTTACTGTTTACAAAAAGAGTACTTTAAACCTATTAATTAATATTGTTAAACATAATTTTTCAAATTACTTTTTTAATACTAAAACTAATATTTTTAAAAATTCACTTTTAAATATATTCAATTCAATAATATAACTTTAAACAACACTACAAAATCTTATAATCAATAAATGCTTAAAAAAAAAAAAATACAATTTTCAAGTCATGAAATTAATGAGAACTAATCAAATTTGTTGTCATGCGTCGTTTTAAAATAATTTAAAATTGTGTTGCATTATAAATTAATAGAAGTACTTATTTAAATATTTATAAGTTTTATAAATTGATCAAATCTTATTTTTATTTATATATTATGTAGTTAATATAAAATAGAGGTCAATGAAAGGAAGATGAGGAAATTATCAAATACTGAATACCTTGTTAGTGGCACCAAGTGACCAGGGCATGAATTCAAAAATGTATTCCATTTGGAAAAATCCCTTTGTACTCATTACCACTATTACTTTTTTGTCTTCTTATGAACAAAGAGAAAAGATCTGACCCCAAATCGGGTTCAGGTCATTTCCCCAAAATACACGCAGCATTTCCAAAAGGGTAATGCTATTTGTACAATTTGGGTTACAGAAAGTTGTACAGGGGTGTGACGTGGCAAATTGCATTAAATGACCCAATTACTTTTGACACGGCAAAATGCATTAAATGACCAAGGATATCACGATACTTTGAATTGCAATATATCATGATATTTTGCTTTAAATGTTAAATGATCAATATGCCATAATCCTAATTCAGGCGGGAAGGAGATTGGAAGAACATACAGTGGGCGACTTTCTCCTCCAACAAAAAGCACGCGATTGTCTTCTCCGACCAAAACACGCGACTATTTTCTCCGACCAAAAGCACGATGATTGACACAAGTATATTATTTTTTCCAGTAATTTATTAGGCAATATAGGAAAAATCAAATTTTGTTCTTCTTTGATATTTGTTCTTCGATTGGGACTTGAGTGATATAATATTTTTCGATTTTTCAAACATCGTATTTTAATTCAAAATGCTATGTAGGGAAAATTAGTATCTGTTTTTTATTTTTTTTTTGCTTCTCTGATTTTTGTTGTTCGATTGGGCATTTAGTATATCTGTTAAATTGTTTATCATATTTTTTTACGAATTTTTTTTTTTATCCAGATGAGACAGTACACAGGCATGCTTTAAATTTGGATGACGAATTTTTGGGAGAATCTGATAATGAGATGGTAAGGGAAAATGTGAACATATTGACTGATGAAATCTTAGGAGAAGGTAGTTCGATTGTGCCTGAGGTTGGAATGAAATTTAAAGACGGGAATGAAGTATTTGAATTTTATAAAAGGTATGCTTATAATATAGGTTTTCCAGTTAGGAAAAGGAATTCGAAAAAGGGAGATGATGGGATTGTGAGGTATGTGACCTTTACGTGTAGTCGGGAAGGCCGAAGAACTAGTACCACAAGCACGTCTTTAAAACCGCAACCAACCATTCAAACAGGGTGTAAAGCTAGGTTGGCAGCGAGTTTAGAGATTTGTGGAATATTGCGAATTAACACACTCCATCTTGAACATAATCATAAAACTAGTCCTTCGAAATCTAGGTTGTACCGATGTAATCGAGAACTTAGTGCACGTATGAAACGCAAGCTTGAAGTAGATGATATAGCTGGAATTCCATTACACAAAAGTTATAACTCGGCTGTTGTTGAAGCAGGTGGATATGAGAAGATGAAATGTGTCGAAAAGGATTGTAGAAACTATATTGAAAGAGTTAGGCGATTAAGGCTTGGGGAAGGAGATGCTGCTGCAATACAAGCTTACTTTTCCAAAATGCAATCACATTGTCCTGGTTTTTACTTTAGTATGGATTTGGATGAAGAGTCTCGATTGAAAAATGTGTTTTGGGCAGATAATAGGTGTAGACAGGCATATAAGGAATTCGGCGATGTAGTCACTTTCGATACCACCTACTTGACTAATAAGTACGACATGCCGTTCGCCCCTTTTGTTGGAGTGAATCATCACGGACAATCAATATTGCTTGGATGTGGATTAGTTTCTAATGAGGATACAGAGACTTTTGTTTGGCTATTTAGGACATGGCTTCAATGCATGGATGACCAGGCTCCGAATGGACTAATTACGGATCAAGATAGGGCTATGCAAAATGCAATTGAAATTGTTTTTCCAAATACGAAGCATAGATGGTGTTTGTGGCATATAATGAAGAAGTTACCTGAGAAATTTGGCAACCACATTCATAAGGGTTCTATACTTTCTGCTGTCCATGATGTAGTTTATGATTCACAATGTCCTGAACAATTTGAACATGGTTGGAGTGTCATGATTCAATTGTATACATTGCAGGAGAATGATTGGTTGAATGGACTTTATAAAGATAGAAGTCGTTGGGTTCCATGTTTCTTGAGAACTAGGTTTTGGGCTGGGATGTCCACAACTCAACGTAGTGAGAGTATTAATGCATTTTTCGATGGGTATGTGCATGCGAAAACATCGCTTAAGCAATTTGTTGAACAATATGAGCGTGCATTGCGGAGTAAAGTGGAGAAGGAGTTTCAATCGGATTTTAAGTCATTTTCACAAATGGTCCCATGTGCAACTAAGTATGATATGGAGAAGCAATTTCAATTAGTTTACACTCAATCGAAGTTCAGGGAATTTCAAGAAGAGTTTACTGCGAAAGTGTATTGTGAGGTAATCTCTTCTCAAGATGATTGTATGGGAACGAAATATGAGGTTCGAGAGGATATCATTTTGAACGAGGGAATGAAGAAAAAAATATTTTCGGTTTCATTACAGAGAGACAAACTTCATTTCGTTTGTAGTTGTCATTTATTTGAGTTTAGAGGAATAATTTGCAAACATGCTATCTCTGTGTTGATCCGTAATGATGTTACAATACTTCCCGATTCGTATATTTTAAGGAGATGGAGGAGAGATGTGAGTAGACTTCACACGAGGGTAAAAATAAATTATGATGGTTGGATTACTACCCCTGGGCAGTTAAGGTATGATCGATTGTGTATTGCATTTTCCAAAGTGGCAGATTTGGTGGCAGATGACGAAGAACGAACTCGGGAGCTTATGGAGTGGATCAAATGTCAATCGAATGAGTTGTCCATATCGAAATCTAGACAAACTTGTGGAAGCAATATCCATTCCCAACGAAGTGTTGCAACCGAAAATATATTCGATCCAATGCACTTGAAAACAAAAGGAGCGCCGAAGAAATTACGTAGAAAAAGCCATTTGGAAACGGTTTCGAGGAAATCTAAGGTAAACATAGTCAATTTTATCATTTTTCTAACAGTTTCTCATGTTAACTTATATATTCTATTGCACAGGTAGTTAAAACATTAAGCAAGTCCAAGAGCTCGAAACAAAAGAATAGAGAAGAGACCGATGCTTTCACTCAACCATCTCAACAATCACAATATCCCGTAAGTAATGCATATTTAAGACTTTGTGGTACTTTTTTTTAGCACGTAGTATTGAACGCAATTTCATTTACTCATATACTTTGTTTCTTTTACAGATGCATGAAGCTCACCATCAACGGTGTAGCCCTTCTTTTGGAGTTAACTTGACACCTACGTATGGGCTAGATAGTGGTTCGATGCCATTTTATCAGTTGAATCGACACCCCATCGAATATGCAACTCTCGGATCAATGGAAGATTGTAATAGTGAAACAATGAATAGGTTTAACATGTAATGCGTATTGTTTAATAACATTTCCCATGGATTTAATGATACCATTTTTAACTTCATTTCATATAACCGTGTTCAGACATTATATGTGTTACGATTTGAGTATTTTAATTCTGCATGTTTAAGTCAAACAAACTGATTTTATGGTGTTTAACACAACAGGTGGACTACACAATTTCTGGTGATTTTGTGAATACTGGGCGGATGCCGTTGAAATCAATGATATTCTGCAAAATTTCTACTGGGCAAACGCCTAGTACAAATCTGGGCGTTCTCCCAAGTTAAAAATTTCGCCTCTGTACTTCACAATTGAGGCTGGGCGTTCGCCCCAAACTTCAAGCTGGGCGTTCACCCAGATAAATTTCTAAATACATTTTGCTGAATTTTTTCCCTGACTCAGATTTCACTTTGTTATCAGCAATACTACATCAAATCAACAAATTCATATAACAGCCATACATGAACTCAGCAATAATACAAGGGTTTTTAATGGGTGGGAGAAATCCGACATCAATTTTTTATGGGTTGGAGAAATCCGACGTCAAATTTTTTTGGGTTGTTGGAAAAAATAAAGTAGAAGATGATGACGGGTTTGAATATCGGGTTAAAGATAGATGAATGTTGGTGAAAGAATAGGTTGATCAGAGAGAAATTCTTGAACACTCGAGTGTTCTAAGGGTTTTTAAGCCACTGCGGATGGAACTCGGTTATGGAGAGCATATGTGCAAATGTTCCGATTCTGGCATGGCCGATGATGGCGGAGCAACCGCTGAATGCAAAAATGGTGGTGGAGGAGATTGGAATTGGGCTGAGGGTTGAGACTTCCGATGGTTCTATGAATGGGTTTGTGAAGTGGGAGAAATTGGTAAAGGAGTTGATGGAGGGAGAGATGGGGAAGGAGTTGGCGAGTTGTAGAAGAAGGTACAGTGACGGTCCGGCGAAAGCTTTCTCTGGAGACCAAATTATCTTTTCTCTCTCCATGATATTATTGAGGAAATGAAACAGATGCTGTTGAAGACCCTTGATCTCCTCCCCACAAGTGGGGAGCTTATGCTCCCCACTAGTCCACTTGTCCAACATTAGTTGGACAAGTATAAAGTTAAACTTTATACTTGTCCAACTAATGTTGGACAAGTGGACTAGTGGGGAGCTTATGCTCCCCACTAGTGGGGAGTAGATCACTCCTGTGCTGTTGAAATCAAAAGAAAATGTTAAGGAGGAGTAATTGGGTCATTTAATGCAATTTACCACGTCACACCCCTGTACACCTTTCTGTAACCCAAATTGTACAAAATGAAAACCACTACCCTCCTGCAAAAAGGCTCTATTTGTACCCCCTCCTCCTCCTCCTCCTCCTCCTCCCACACACACACCAATCTATTTACTTTTTTCAATTCTTTACCTATTTATATACCACCAAATTTATATTCACATTATTAATATAATTAAATTTAGTAAATTAAAAATAAATATTTATTATTATTATATATTATATTTGTTTTTAAATAATATAATTTATACTAATATTTATTAAGTTAAATATTATTTAACTCAATACACGTACTGTGGGTACATATGATACTCGTACTATAGATATGTATATCATGCTCCGAACTTACAATACTCGATCACAAATAATAACAATTCAACGTATTTTCTAGAACCACTGGAATATGATGCATAGTTTAACATTTGTCACTAATTTATTATTTCTAATGTAATATTACTTTCTTCTTTATGTGTGTAAATTATGAATTGGAATAAATTTATTATACACGCTTTATTTATTTTTACTTTTAAGAAAAATTTAATTTGTTACTCAAATATTTATTATATAATATAAATAATACTTAACTCAATAAATATTATTATATATTATTTTTTTTTAAAAAATACAATGAATATAATAATAAAAAATATTTATTTTTAATTTAATAAATTTAATTATATTAATAATGTGAATATAAATTTAGTGGTACATAAATAGATAAGGTATTCAAGAAAGTAGATGGATTTTATTTGCAGAGGGGGTTCTTTTGCGGGAGGGGGGTGGTTTTGTTTTTGGAAATGCTGCGTGTCCTTTACATATGGTATTTCGGGGAAATGACTTGGACCTCGATCTTTTTCGGGGTCTACATCTTTTCTCAATGAAGAAATTGAATATTTTGTAGTAAAGTTACGTGTCAAATCTTGGAATACTCACTCTTTTCAGCCTGCAAATCAAATCAACTTTTTTTTCCTTTTTCACTTGTAAACCAACAAATTTAAAAGAAGTCATCAAACTAATATTAATTATTTAATTAAAGTAAATAATTATTTTAATTAAATAATGTCACGTATCTTAAAATATTAACAATGAGTGACTATAAATAATAATATTATAATTTGTTTATCATTAAATGACGAGAAGCTTCCAAAAGAGCTTCTTCGACTCTTCTTCTTGCAGCCAAAGCCTTGACAATTTGCACCATGTCGCACGGTAGATGATTTAATAAATCCAATAAGTCATTTTTTTCCATCTTCCATTAACACGTGTTCTTCTGATTGTAATCAGGCAACAGTAGTTGAGAAACAGTGCGTTATATCATCATTTTCCAACAATTTCATGGGGTGGTGTTTTAATAACCGACATTGTTGAATTTCTTTGAGCTGGTTTTAGGGGTTTTTGAAATATACTAAATAAGGTACTTTTTTCTCGATCTGAAATAAAGAATAATTACTTGTTTTCTTTCCTTTTTTGTCCAAGAAAAATTATCTACATTGGCACGAATATTGTAATCAATCATCTGTTATTGGGGTTGAGAAGGGTAAGAATCTAAAAGCAATTTTGTTATTATTAACAAAGCAATATTGTTCTTTTTGTGAGGGTCTCTTTCAGAACAAAGGATTACAAAGTGCTTCTCAAAGCTTCTGGTCTCTGCTTGATTTACTATTCAAGACATGAAATATAGATCTTTTCATACACAGTTTATCGTTTTTTAACGAATGCAGAATTAGATTCTTGGTAAATATATCAATTGTTGAAGTCCGTGAGGTGTAATTGTGAGGCCTGTGTTTTGGATTATGAGACGCCGGCGGTACACCTTTCGACTAAAAGAACCTTATAATTTGGAGAATAACCCATTAAAATGCTTGAAGATTAAGGATGCCAGCGTGATTGTGTATCTATTTTCTTCAATTTCGAGATCTCAACCCATATTTTCTTGAAAAGTTGGAGAAAAATCATCGATAGTGGAGATGGTGGGTGTGGAGGGATGGATAAGCCGGTGGCGTGAGTGAGGAGTGTTGGTTAGGGAAGATGAAAATCTCTTTTAATTTTTTTTTAATAGTCTTTTGTTTTTACTTATTTTAATAGTTTTTTAATTGGAAAAATGTTAAAAATTAAGGGACTTTTTTTATAATATTTGTATACTTTTTTTGTTATTTTATTGCTTTATTTATTTTTGTTTGTTTAAAGATGAAGTCAAATTCGTCATTATCTATTAATAGGAACGTGATTTACAATTAAGTGAAAGGTTAGAAATGTCTAGTGTTTAAAAAAAAATTAAAAGTAGATCAGTAATAAACTACAAAAATTAAGGACGAAAAGTAAACTACTATACTATTTCAATAGAATAGACAAGGATAATTATATTCACATCACATTTTTTATTTTTTGTACCACATTTTAATTACACTTAACATCTTTGACATTTGAATATTATAGCACTCATGTTCCCAACCTTTTTTATCACAATTTTATCTTCAAATTTTCATTAATTAGCACATCTTCTGTTTGAGAATAATTTTCGTCCAAAATATTTGTTGAAAATTCGTAAAATAATTTATTTACCCATCATATTTTAAAATAAAAAACAATAGACACAAAAGTACAACAAAATATTTTTTCACATTTCAAAATACGTAAACAAAATATCTTGATAGATACCATAATTAAAGATGAAATGTGCTAATTAATGGAAATTGAATATAAGAATTCAATGAAAATAAGTTAAGAATACAATTGTTATATTGAATAAAGGTTGAGGACTTATGTATAATTAAAATGTAGTGTACCTATAATAAATTATAGTGCGAATATAACCACCCAATAGATAATTAATAAAAAAGTAGAACATATACTGTTTAAAAATAACTATATTTTTTAAAATTTACTTATTTTGTTAAATATAATTTTTAAGTTATTTTACATTTTAAAAAAGTGAAATAAAACTTTCTTTCTTAAAAAGTCACTTTAAAAACCTAAATAAACATAATATTATATTTTATTCCAACTGGAGAGCACATGCGTGTGTACTAATGATTTATTCACCGGCTTTTGATGGAAATAAAGGTGGCAAAATTGGCCCGGTCCGCGGGCCGGCCCATATAGCCCGCCTTCTTGGGTTGGGTTGGCCCTAACCCAAATAAAACTGGGCCAAGATGGCCCAGTCCATCTAGCCCGCGGGCTAGTTGGGCCGGCCCAATTTTGATTTTAATTTTGATTTTGATTTTTTTTTTATTATTTTTTTTAAATTTTTTGGGCTCTTTAACACTAATTAATTCATTTTGTGAATAGCCCCAATACATAATTCAAATAATATCAAGGAATTTTTTCATAAATAAACCACTTTTTAAAAATAATTCTAATTTAACAAATTTATTCTAAAAATACTACATTCTTAAAATTATATTAATTAATAAAATAATAAATTAAAATCAAATCTATACCACAAAATATATATTTTCACGTGAATTCACTTAAATTTGCATTTGAGTCCTTGATTATTTGCACAATAAGTCCTTCATCTTTATAAAAGTTTCACTTTAGTCCCTATACTTCCTCTTTCATTTCAATTTCGTCCTCTTTTATTTGCAACCTAAGTCCTTCAACTTTTAAATTTTTGCAACTTGATCCCCATATTTATACTTTTATATCAATTTAATCCTTTATAGTATCACTATTTGATACATATGTTACAAATGATATTGTGTATAAAAAATTTATTTAAAAAAAAAAAATTAAGATAAGTTGGGCTAATGGGCTGGACTGGGCTAGCATATTTCTGGCCCATACAAAATTAGGTTGGGCTAGCCTAGCCCAGTTTCATGTGTGGCCCTGTTATGGCGGGTTGGGCTGGCCCAACCCAGCCCATTTGCCAGCTCTAGATGGAAACATTAGACATTAGACAAAGACAATTATTTTTGGATTAAAGGGTAATTTGCACAAAATATTTATCCTTTTCAAAGTTATTGTGCAAATTATCATTACCTATGAAAATTTAACATTTTCACTTTCAAATCTATATTTACTTGTGCAAAACATCCTTTTCGTTTATTGTCTGTCATTCAAAAAGTTTCGCTAAGTGACCTCCTCTTTACGACTCATACCATTTTGGAAAGATAGTTTTGTCTACACACCTATTTCTCATTTCTTTCTGCCTAACTAGTGTATTTTCTTAACGGTACTAGTAATTATTTATTTTTTAGTGGTATTCATATATAAAATAACGTAAAACAGACCATATTTTACCAAGAATAATGACAAATTGATTGTGCAGATGCAGAATCCAAATTGAGATGAAAACTTCGTAAACGCAAACAAATCTTGGTCGACGCTTCTTCAAAGCTGGTTTTTCGGTTGTGTTGTGGGCTTGTAGTGATGTGGCTATTCATGTAAGACTCTTGTTGTAATGTTGTCGAAATCAGAAGAATGCAGTGTTTTGGGTCTACTGAACTAAAACTATTATGTATCATTTTGGTCTATAATTGATGTTGTGTAAAATATCTCAACTTATTAATAACAGTGTGCTTGTCGTCGACCTTTGTTTTTTTTTGCATATAGCGTCTCTATTTTTTATTATTGGTTGTGAATAACATTTCAATGTAATTGTATTATTGGATTAAAATGTCACCGCATAAAAATTGATTTATAACAGAAAATAGAAACAACGGCAAAACCAGCAGAACTACAATGAGTAAAAACAACAATGCGATATCACCAACAAAACAAGAACAATCATATGTGCATTAAATAAATACATCATTGTCTAAAGAAATTTTCACTAAAAGACATGTACAAAAAGTCCAAAGCTATTCAGTTGCAATTAAAATGATTTGAAATGCAAAAAAAAAAATCATTACAAAAAACCATCTGTACAAAAGGCAAAGGACAAAAATTTCCAAACTGTGAAATTTTAATTTGGTGCTGGTGCCCTTTTGCATCTCCTCTTGTTGTGGCTTCGTTCACCATAGTTTGTACATGTCATTACCAACCACATTCTTCTTCCTAGAACATTTGCATCTGCTATTTCACCTACATTTGCATAGAAAGTGGCAGATTTCGTAAGCAAAATAGAGAAATGAGAAATAGGTGTATGAACGAAAGTACCATTCCAAAATAGTACGAATTGTGTTGATAAAGCCCCTTAACGGAGTTTTTTGGATGACAATATTTGTGCTGTGCAAATCATCCTTACATATGAAATTTTGGCATTTTTACCCTCAAATCTACCTTTGTGCAGATGATCATTTCTGACAACTTTACCATACAACTTAAATAAAATAAAACAACAAAAAAATGAAAAATTGTAGTTAGAATTTCTAACCTTTTCAAAACTGCAAATAGATCTTAGGGTGTGTTTGATTGGCAATGGTAGAAAAGAAAAAAATTTCCATATAAATTGGAAAATAAAAACCACCAAACCCATAAGAAAATATTTTTCATAAAATTGGTCAAAAACAAACTTAAAGTGGTTGTACCTTAGAATTCATTTTCATTTTCCACATTTGTATCAAACAGCCAAAGTAGAAAACATTTTCCTCGTATGTGACATTTTTCATAGAAAACTTGCCAATCAAACACTCTTAAACATTTTTTTTGTTACATTTCTTCACTTCAAACAATTATAAAAACAAAAAAAAATATCAGCCTGAGATTTCGACTGTTGAACAGTTTAATTCGAGAGTTCATAACTGTCGGACAACTCATTAATCTTCAAACATGTTCAACTGTTCAAGTATCAAAACTTTTAGTTATTCTAACTGCCTTTCTAGTTAGTTTGATCATCTTTTTTTAATAATAATAATAATAAAAAAAAAAAACCCCTCTCACCCCACTTTATTTCATAATTTATGAATATTACTTAAAAAACATCATTCTAATGTAATTTTGCATGTAATTAATACAATATCTAACTTAGAGCAACTCCAACTATAATTTTTATATTATTGCAATTTTTACACCAAAATAGTACAATTTTCACACTAATTTTTTTACTCATCTCCAATCATGATTTTTAAAAATTGCACCAAATGAATAGTACTATTTTGTTTTCTTATTGAAAAGAGTATGAAAAGGGATATATAAGGAAAAACAAATTTAACAAGTATAAAAAGGTGGACAAAAATGGAAATTTTTTTTTTTTGAAAAACCCACGAGAGCACTGTTCACTGCGCCATTTTGGAGTTTGGTTTTAGCGTTCCATTGGAGCATAATTTCAGCGTTCACGCCAAAATGACGCTACCTTGAAGTTGCTCTCTTTTTCTTAAATTAATTAATATATAAGGATAGGTAAGTAAGGAGCTGAAAACGAGTCCTTCGGAGGGCCCCTCATTCTCAATGCAAGCTAGCTCTTACTTGTGTTTAGTGAGGAGAAACTTGAAATAATTAAAAACTACATTCTTTATTATGATTTTAAGTTACAAATTGCAATATTACATTTATATTTAATAAATAGAAGGAATATGAATAGTAACTAGATTAAAATTTTGTATTGTTAGATAATAGATAGAAGGAAAATGAATGATAATTGATTGAGATGTATTCAGCTTAAGTGCCCGTTTGACAGAGATTATAAACTAGTTTATTTGACCAATATTGGTTTATTTGACCAATATTGGTTTTTTTGAGTTGAAATTGTTGACTTTTCATGTTAAAAGTAGGTTGAAAAATCAAAAATTACGGCTTAAAAAAACTAAAATGGGTTTATAATCCCAATCAAACAAAACCAAAGCTAATAGATATGGAAGCTATTCTTTTACTTTAAAAAAAAAATTGTGCACCAACAAATCTTAGTACTATAAAATCAATATCATATAATATATTAGACATGGACGCATAGGGTAATATCAAGTATCGAAAAAGAAGCTCCCAGGGACATAGGCGAGTTGGTAAGGCTTGAGGTGACGTGGGGAGAAATCCTCCGACAACGCAGGTTCGATTCCTGTGTAGGGCAGATTTTCACTGAAATATTGTGGGGGTCTGTCCTGGGGGTTAGCCTGTTGACTCTCTCTCTTAAGTCTCTGCCACTCGTGCACATTCCTCGATTTACAACCCACCTGATCAAGGGGCCTCTGACACAGGTGGAGGGGCTTCGCCTTCGGAACTTCCCCTTACCAGAAGTATCGAAAAAGAACATCTAACTATTCACAGCCAAAAAATTATTGCATATTGCAACAAAAAGCAACCGATTTGTGTAAACTATGAGACATAACAGATTGCATTATCTATCATCTTACAATTATGAAATATGCTATTCGTATTCTGATCAATATGTCACTCACATATCGTAGTCGTATTAAGTGAGTCATTCTTCATCTTCTGATTCCTCTGATTCTGAAGTCTCTCCGTTCAGGGGTGGACCTTCAATAGAAGTACCACTTTGCCTTTGTCCAGGGTGAATGATTTCTTGAACCGTATAATTAGCTGATTCAAAAGAAAGGGAAATAAAATTCGATACATTATAGTAAACTATCATACTCTAATGACAATGTGCGGAGCACATTGCAGATCAGATATACAAAAGAATTTCATAATGTTCATTGTACTATTCTAGTTATTAAACAATTTAATATAAAGCACAATCAAATGATAATAAAAGTTCAGCAAGTTGACATCACTACCTGACACTAAAATCTTCATAAAAAGTTTCCGTGCGAACTGGATTTCCCCTTGATGGGTACTGACAAATTTAACCTGCAAATATAGACACAGATGAAGCTACCTGTTTGTGAAGTTCGAACTTTTTTGTATAAAGTTGGGAACTTAGAGATGCCTGATACAGTAGGTGTGTAGAATGTTGTGTTCTTTATTGAGAAATGAGAATGTTTTTGGGTTGGAAAGAAATTTTTTTATTCAAGATGTCAGTCATCCAGCCCATTCTCCTGTATTTTAAATAAGACAGTGATCATCGGTGAACATATACAAGCCATCCTGAACAAAACCCCAAACCAGTACAGAAGAAGATATTCACCATTTCATCATACAAGAAAACCACAATTTGATCGATCTAGAATTATTAAGACATGGCTTGTCAAAACCTCACTCGATTCCATTTCCTGTTTTTCAGGGAGTAGGGATGGCAAAAAAATCTACGACTCGCGCCCCGCCCCGCCCCGCCGGATAATAGGGGCGGGTTTGGGACAGATATTCTGCCCCGCCGCGGGTCCGGGGCACCCCCGCCCCGCCCCGCCCCGCCTCGCCTCACCTTGCGGCCCCGTGACCCGCTCCTACAAATTTTTTTTTTAATTTTTATAAAAAAAAATCATAAAATATAATATAAATTATAATTTTCACTACAAATAGATTAAAGAAGAATCGAACCCGGGTTAAAACTTTAAACTATCAATCTTAACCGCTACACCATAACTTCAATCTTACAATTTTTTTTTTTTGTTTTGTTTGGTACAAACATATAAAAAAAAAATTATTTCTTTTTTTTTTAATTATTTTTTCAGTTTTTTTTAAAAAAATATATATTTTTATTTTTTCGCGGGGAGGTTGGCGGGTCGAAGGGCCGCCCCGCCGTGCGAATTCGCGAGTCGCGGGGCGGGGCGGGGCGGGGCGGGGCGGACCCGCCCCATTGCCATCCCTACCAGGGAGCAAGTCAATTGTATATGAACCACTTGCGCCCTTTCCTCCAAAGGCATCAATCCAGGCTCGATTAAATTGTATTGCATGAGATACTAGATATATTGCATTTAGTGGGAGGGTCCCAGCCTAGCCGTAAATAACATTATCTTTTCCTATAAAGGGATGTGTTTAAGATTTTGGGATTTTAGATATTCGCCATATAGAAGTAGTTCTTGGGTCTACTCGTGCATTTTATGCATCATATATGAAATCATTATTTTATGTGTAGTTCATTTCAACTTTTTAATTTTATTTCAGAAAAATTCGGGCAATTCATTGTCTATGATTTTGACCAAAAACCAACTAGTATGAGAGAATTATATTGACTGAAAACGTAATTTGATGATTGTCCTCACTACTGAGAAGTATAAGTTCGTGTTAACTGAACCTGTCCTGATGAACTTACCGCGCAGTCCAAGACTGCTCAGAAGGCTGCATATGAGAAGTGGATCCAATCTAATGAGATGGCCCACTGCTACATTTTGGGATCTATCTCAAATGTGTTGCAGCAGAAACATCAGAGTATGGAGACTGCTACTCAGATTATGGACAGTCTTCAGGAAATGTTTGAGCACCAGGGACCCCAGGCCCGTCAGGCTGCCATTAGGGCTATAATGAACATGCGCATGAAACCAAGCACGCCCGTGAGAGATCATATGCTTGCATTGATTGCTCAGTTTAACGTAGCTGAGGTTTTAGGGGCTGAATCAAATCGGAGACTCAGGTTGACATGGCTTTAGAGACTCTCCATGAGATGTTCTCTCAGTTCAAAGTTAATTATAACATGAACAAGCTGAACATGTCCCTGACCGAGCTGATGAAGGAGCTCCAAAATGCTGAAACTGTTCTTAAGACCAAAAGTGGTGATGCCTTTGCTGTTTTTCCTGCTGGATCATCCTCTTCCAAATCGAAAGGCAAAGGAGGCAATAAGAGGAAGAAATCTAACAAGAAAAGCCCACAGCAGCAGGTTAAAAAGGCAAAACCAGATGGTAAGCCTAAAGAAAAGTGTTTTCATTGTGGACAAAAGGGTCATTGGAAGAGGAATTACCAAGAATACCTAGCTTCCAAAAAGCCAGGTAATGGTGAGTTATCTTTTATTGAGTCATGTTTGGTGGTTGATTCTACTAATTCCTGGATTGTAGATTCTGGAGCCACTAATCATGTTTGTAATTCTTTGCAGGGTTCTAGGTAACCAGGGAACTCAATGAGGGAGAACTGACTTTCAAAGTTGGCACAGGAGCAGTGGTGTCTGCAAGAGCTATTGGAAATGTTTATCTTTATTTTAGAAATAAAAGACATTTGGTTTTAAAGAATTGTTATTATGTTTCGGATATTACCCGAAATTTGATTTCGTTTGCTTTGTTATTTAGACAAGGATATTTTGTCCAGTTTTCACCTTTTTCGGTGGATATTACTCTAAATAAAGCCTTTATCTGTAGGGGACATTTGAATGATGATTTATATGCTTTAAAACCTCTTGATAGCTCATTGCACCACACTGAATCTAATAAATGCATTAAACTGTCTCTTAGTAATGAGACTTACTTGTGGCACCTGAGACTTGACCATATTAACCTTAATAAGATCCAAAGCCTCGTGAGGGATGGTCCTTTAAGTGACTTAAAGATGGAGTCCCTACCGGTTTGCGAATCCTGTTTGGAAGGAAAAATGACCAAGAGGTCCTTTACATCAAAAGGACATAGGGCCAAAGAAGTTTTGGAATTAGTACACTCTGATGTATGTGGGCCAATTAGTGTCCAAGCTAGAGGTGGGTATGAGTACTTCATCACTTTTACTGATGACTCTAGATATGGTTATGTTTACCTAATGGCTCGCAAGTCTGAAGCTTTTGAAAAGTTCAAGGACTTCAAAATTGAAGCGGAGAAGCAATTAGGTAAGAGCATTAAAATACTTCGGCCAGATTGAGGTGGAGAGTATCTATCCCACTACTTTAGAACATACCTATCAGAGAATGGGATTTTATCCCAACTAAGTGCACCAGGAACACCCCAACAGAATGGCGTCTCAGAAAGGAGAAACAGGACCTTGTTGGACACGGTCAAATCAATGATTGACTTCTCAACACTTACTACATCCTTTTGGGGATATGCAATACAAACTGCAATATACTTGTTGAATGTAGTTCTATCTAAGTCTGTCCCTAAGACACCCCTGGAATTGTGGAATGGGCGTAAGCCTAATCTAAGACATAACCGGATATGGGGATGTCCAGCACACGCGCTTAAGAGAAAGGCAGATAAGGTGGAATCAAGATCAGAGTTGTGCATTTTTGTAGGATACCCTAAGGGGACAAGAGGATATTACTTCTATAGTCCTCAGAACAAGAAGGTTTTTGTAAGCACAAATGCAACCTTCTTAGATGATAGATATATAGAAGAACGTGAATCTAAGAGTAAGGTTCTTTTGGAAGAAATGAAGGGAAACGTTCCTAGCTCATCCACTCCAGAGATGCGCATTGAACCTACTCAACATAAATTCACGCCTCTGCCATTGATGATACCTCGATGCAGTGGGAGAGAAATAGAGGTTCCACCTACCATACCTACTGGTTTGGAGGCACCTGATATGTCAGGAGATCAAGTCCTTCCTGTTCAGTCACCACATGAGACTGAACCTACAGCGGAAGGACATGGTGGAAGAGAAACAACTGTAGAACAATCACAAATTCCAATCAATCAGGAACTTCCATAGCTTAGGCGTAGTGAGAGAGTCATTTGACCACCCTCTAGGTACTTGCTGTATAGAGAGTCTTTTGAGGTAGTCTCCATCGAGCAAGAAGAGGATCCCACTTCGTTTAAGGAAGCTATGGATGATGTAGATGCTGACCATTGAAAGAGTGTCATGGATTCAGAAATGAAATCTATGTACACTAACTCGGACTGGGAACTTGTAGATGTACCAAATGGGATAAAACCTGTAGGGTGCAAATGGATCTACAAAAGAAAGAGAGGAGTAGACGGAAAGGTTAAACCTTTAAAACTAGACTGGTTGCTAAGGGTTTTACTCAAAGAGAAGGTATCGATTACGAGGAAACCTTCTCTCTCGTGGCCATGCTTAAGTCTATAAGAATCTTCTTATCCATTGTAGCTCATTTTGATTATGAGGTATGGCAAATGGATGTCAAGACAGCATTTCTTAATGGGAGTCTTGATGAGAACATCTATATGATGCAACCAGACGGTTTTATCCAAAATGGTCAAGAGCATAAAGTATTTAAACTGAATAGGTCCATATATGGACTTAAACAGGAGTCTAGGTCTTGGAACATCAGATTCGATCAAACTATCAAGACTTGTGGTTTTGATCAAAATCCTGATGAACCTTGTGTCTATAAGAGGATTAAAGACAACAAGGTGATTTTATTCATACTTTATGTTGATGATATCCTACTCATTGGGAATGACGTAGGAACATTGACTTCAGTTAAGCACTGGTTGGCACAACAGTTTGATATGAAGGACTTGGGAGAAGCCAATTATGTTCTAGGTATTCAGATCCTTCGGGATAAAAAGAACAGAAGAATCGCTATATCCTAAGCTTCATATATTAATAAAATATTGGTGAGATTTTTAATGCAAAATTCCAAGAAGGGTCAAATGCCTTTCAGACATGGAATTCACTTATCACGGGAGCACTGTCCTAAGACTCATAGTGAGGTGGAATACATGAAACAGGTTCATTATGCCTCGGCTGTAGGAAGTCTCATGTATGCTATGCTATGCACTCGACCAAATATTTGCTATACTGTTGGGATTGTCAGTAGATATCAGTTAAATCTGGGACTGGAGCACTGGACTGCTGTTAAGCATATTCTCAAGTATCTTCGCAGAACAAGAGATTATATGCTGGTCTATTCAGCTCCAGATTTAGTGCCTACGGGTTATACTGATTCTGATTTTCAGGCTGATAGGGACTCTCGCAAGTCCACTTCAGGGTCAGTGTTCATGTTGGGTGGCGGTGCCGTTGTTTGGAAGAGTATCAAACAGTCTTGTATTGTTGATTCCACCATGGAGTCAGAATATGTGGTAGCTTGTGAATCAGCCAAAGAAGCGATATGGCTAAGGAAGTTTTTGCTAGACCTTGAGGTGGCTTCTTCTGCATCACAGGCCATCACTCTATACTGTGATAACAGTAGAGCGGTGGAAAATGCAAAAGAGCCTAGAAGCCATCAACGTAGGAAACACATTGAACGAAAATACCACCTGGTTAGAGATATCGTTCAACGAGGAGATGCTACAGTGTGCAAGATTGCATCTGCAGAAAATCTTGCTGACCCCTTTACCAAAAGCTCACCAGCTAAGAGTTTTGAGGGGCATATTGAAAATATGGGTGTACTTAACATGTCTCATTTACTCTAGGGCAAGTGGGAGATTTGTTAAGTTGTATTTCTCCGTCGAGTAAATTATTTGTACTCGTGACATTTTGAAATAAAATTAATATATTGATTGACATATTTATTATGTTATTTTGAGCTTACATTTGTCCATAGGTCGATTTGATATTACAAATTGAGTGTTTAAATTGTTAAACACGGAAAGATTCAATTTATAATTCGATCTAAAATTTTCGTTCACGATCAGTAAATAAATATGGATAATTTATTTTGATAAGATCGTCTCGATTTTATTAAAGTCTATCTTTGACTTTGGTAATAAAATTGAGAATACATTTGGAATGTATTGAACGGGACCACGTGAAATTAATTTGTGACATTGACCAGAAAAATTTAATTTCACTCGACTATCATACATAGGACTTTAATCCTGAGCGGATAATGGACATCCGTTACTAGCTTGAAGTTCTTTTAAGGTGTCAATAAGTGAGATCAAATTGCAGATCAATATCTCGATACTTTGAGAATTAGAGTGAACTAACGAGGAACATATATTCGTAATATGGAATCCGTCACCTTTAAGGTATAATCATAATCTCATTGGTTCTTCTAGTGTACAGTTTAATCTGAGCTCAGTAGTTCGACATTGATTGTTGAATTCAATGATGTGATGTGATCACATCGAACTGTCAGATAGAAGATGAGAGTTGAGAATTTGTGAATATTCGAATAAGGGCATTTTGGTCATTTCACTTATTCTGAATATTCGAGTTGATCAACGGGGGTAACATGTAGGATCGATAAGTCGGAGGATATAATTATTGGTTGTTGCTTTAGTAAATTCAATTAGACTAAGAGTGCAGTCTTGTTCTTTTAGTAGAATAGAACTTGATTAATAAATTATTTTGACTGATCAAGAGTTGACCGAGTCAAAATTAATTTATTAGAGCTTAGTTTAATTGTGTCCGATCAAGTCTCCTCAGTGGCTCCAATATATAGAGCTAAATAGGCTTATTACCTATTTTGAGCTGTGCAGAAATGGGCATGGGTTATGGTACTAGGGTTGGTAGGGTTTTGGAGTGTAAGTAGGTTATAAATAGTCTCATAATAGTGTTTTTCTAATCCAGATAAGCATATAGGCGGGACCCAAACTAAAGTGCGAAGTGTATATTTTCTCATAACAAAGAAAACCCTAATCATAGTATAACCTAGATCTAGAGAGGTGACCACACACCAGTATAGCTACTCTTGGAGAACACTGGAGAAGGGTTGAGGGTTTGGAGCTTTGGAAGATTCAAGAACGCCGTTGATAGGAATTTTGTAAAGTACGCTACAAGGGTAATTCCTACAACACCTATGTATTCTTGTAATTTTATTTAAACCGGTTGAATGCACGAAATAAATCAGATCTTGTAGAGGGATGTTTGATCATCACAGAAAATTAATTTTTGTGATGTCTAGATCCCAGTTTCCAACACTCTCAAGACTATGATAAGCATAAATTGAAATGATGCATTCAGTATCTTCAAAAGAAGTTTAGCCTTAAATTGTAGCATGACAAACAACAAAGACCATGAGATCTGACCTTGCACCACAATGCATATTTCACAAAATAAGTCATCACTGGTGGTTCTATTAAAAGAACTAAACAATAGATGTGTCATCTTCATAATAGAAACATTCCAAATTGCCTTAACGGAGGTGCCGACGTGGCAAACGGATATCTTATGTGGCGCGTACCACCGTCTATTTAATCCAACTCAGCATTAACACCTTTCCCTTCATTGAAAAAAAAAACGCATTCCATGAACATGATTTTACCTTCATCAAAAGGAAATCTCCAAATCAAAAAGCCCTAACCCAAATCCTCTCCTCAACCATGTCTCCTTTCTCCGACAAAGAAACCCAAATTTTCTACATCTCTTGTTCGATATATGTGATGGAAAATTCTTCGAATGCTTCACAAATTATGGATGGGGTTATGTGTCATTGTGGTCAATTTACAAGATTGAAGACATCTTGGACAGAGGCAAATCCCGGTCGCCAGTTTTGAGGCTGCAAGTTCTATGGAAGGCTAGATGCTTGCGATTTCTTTTCTTGGCTTGATCCTCCACCACATCCCAGATACAAGCCAATCATCAATGGGTTATTACGAATGATAAAGAAAAAATAGTTGTCTGCTCAAAATTCAGAATTTATCAAATTGGATTTTGGTTGCTCCTTTGCTTCGTAGTTATTCGTATTTTCTTCTAAATTCCGACTGCGATGAATTGTGTAAGGTTGGGTATAATTTGAAAATTAGCTTGGAAAGTCCATGTGTAATGAATTGTGTATATTCAATTTACTATGATGGATAAACTAACGTGTAAGGTAGGATTTTGGAAATTAATTGTAGTGAAATACTTGCAGTAGAATGCAATTAATTGGGTAATATTTTCAGCAGAAAATGTGTAATTTTGGACATGTTTTGTTGGACAATCAGAAAGTATGAAGTTTCGTGTTTTTATGACTTATTGTGTAATGTTGTCTTCTCCAAAATTTGTAATTGAATGTGTTCTTCACAAAGCATTAGCTGCTGAAATAAATGACAATGAATTCCCAAAACACATGGCTGAAATAAAGGCAAGAAATGGCTAAAATAAATCACACTGAATCATTCTATTCCATTCACTTGCACAGTTTGAATCATTCAATTCCATTCATTTGCACCATTATACTCACTCCATTCCATGCATCACACTGAAATAAATCATGACACTCAATCATTCCATTCCATTCATCACACTGAAATAAAGGCAATAAATAGCTGAAATAACAACATATCATTCCATTCATTTGCAATGTTTGAACTACATTTTCAGCATCATCTATTAACCACATTTTGGCAACATTTTTTTGTCAGAAAAAAAACTACACCAACATTCACAAAAACTAAAACCATTTGTTTATCAAAAGTGTGTTTCATTCATAGCAACCAGTTAGTTCAAGTTGTGCTTGTACGAGCTCTAGTTACGTTTCTTATCCTCTTCCGGCGTGCTCTCTTAGCCCTTTCAGTTGCCACTTCTTGTGCATCAAGTTGTTATAGTTCATCCACCATTGATGAGATGTTAACCTCTAGCCCAACTTCTAACTGTAGATTTTTCTTATCAATCTCGGCATCAAATTCTGAAAACCTATACTCAGTTTTATTTTCAGTTGAATACTCACTAATGACACTCTAAGTCATCTACTTCAAATTCCAAGGCCTCTGTCCCTTCAGTTTGCAAAGGTTCACAACCAATTTCAATGCCTTCACTGACATTTTCGTTGAACAAAGCATCATCATTATTTATCTCATTCTCTGAATAAAAAAATCTGGGTCCTCATCTGAATCTGAAAAAAAAAAAATCACTAGCAAACCCATAATCTAATACAAACAAACATCAATGAAATCTCCATTTATGATGCCCATTAATTTTAGCTTTGCTAGCCATTCACGGGACACTATAACTAGGGATAGGGTATTCGCACATGAACTATGTAATCTGCATGGAAATGGGATGGACATGCAATAATAGACAACCAAAGTGATTTTGCTTACCTCCAAGTGGTCCATCCGTGTGTGACATTGTCGATTTCTTTAATTGCAGTGGTCCCTCCGGTAGGGTTTCTTTGTCGGAGAAAGGAGACACGGTTGAGGAGAGGATTTGGGTTAGGGCTTTTTTATTTGGAGGATTTTTGATTTGGGGATTTCCTTTTGGTGAAGGTAAAATCGTGTTCATGGAATGTGTTGTTTTCAATAATGGGTAAGGTGTTAATGCTCAGTTGGATTAAATGGATAGTGGTACGTGCTATGTAGGATATTTGTTTTCCACTTTCCACGTCGGCACCTCCGTCAAGGCAATCAAACGGTTGTGTGAAGAGTGATGGATGGAGAAAACATTTAGATTGTATAGTGAGGATTTACCAATATTTTTAAGTTGAATGAGGTATCCGTGACGCGTAAGAAACTACAGTGATTTTTAAAACAATTAACCCTCAATTCACATACTAAAGTGATTGAGTACGCAACCATTTCGGAATATAAAAAAAAATCCAAACGAAAATGTAGAAGGAATTTAACTTCAGGCGCCATAAGAAACGCATTGACCTAAACTTGAATCATGTGAACTTTGATTTCTAATTGAAAAAATGTGCTGAAAAATAAAAACCCTCAACCAAAACTTACATCGGTGGAAATGCTGGATCCAAACATAGCCATTTTCGTCAAAGAATTTGATTCATGAATTTAGTTTGTTTTCTTAATTTCCGAACACGCAGAGGTTGGAGAGAATTAAGACAAAGCAACGTCGTTTTTTGCCTTAATTTTCAAGTTTTTGTGGTAAGTCTCCCATGTTTCTAAACATTCCAGATTAGTCCCTCAGAGAAGCGAATTTGCAAATAGTTCCCAAAGTTTGTTTATTCAATTATATCCCACTCTTATTTTTTTTTAGGACAATTATGCAAATTTCATTCATGGAGCTCGTCCCAAAGCTACAACTTGTCCAAATAACCGACCTCACTCACATGTACCCAAGACGCGAGAACATGGTCTGCTCTATTCCCATTTCTAAAAGTAAAGCAATATGACTTACGTCTACCCATTTTAAAAACTCAACAATATCAATGAGAATCCCCTCGCAAGGGCAAAAAAAACTCAGACCCAAGATTTTGGACAAGTTGGAGCGAGTCAATATCGTCCCAATCCAAGTGAAATCCAGTAGATTGAGCCAACAACAAGCCTTCTTTAACAACCACAACGTCAGCATCTTCCGAAGAAAGAAAGCTCGCAATCCTCCTCATCTCCACGGTAATGACCCTTCTTTTATGGTCTCTAATAATTGCACTGACCCCAATAAGTCTCGTATCCACTCTATTCGCTACACTCATTTCAATTATTTGGCCTAGGGAGAATCCATCATCCTCTTGACCCACCAACCTCAAAGCCATTTCTGCAACCCTTTAGCTCTCCACCTAATATGGCTTCTTTAATGCCACGCCCCCATATCCCACATAGTCATCCCCATCTCCCAACCGCACCTGATGATATCCCTTTTTCCAATGGAATACCCTATTTTTTTCTCTCCAAATAGTCGGATAAAATCAATCGGTGGCCATCAAACTTTAATCGAATTTCTACTTAACCACCGAATTTTAAAATGAATCTCAATGCCCACCCAACTTCCAACTAAGTTTCTCATCCATTACCCGTTACTCATTCGCATGAAATACCTGAAGGAATATCCTAAATAACGTATTAACAGTGCCAAATATCTCCTAATCAATAAAAGCGCACTACCCAAACACGCCATTCCTCAAAGAAATTGAAAACGCTTTCAGTTCAGGTTGTGAAAAACTAAAAGTGTTTTCAATTTCTGTGAAAAATTGTGTGTTTTCAGAAGATCGTTTGCTACGTAGATTATTCCGTGAGGTATTGCAAGCGATTATGTAATAGGTAATGGATGTGAAACTTAATTGAAAGTTGAGTGAGCTTTGGGATACCTTTTTAAAAGCTTAAGTAGAAACATATTTGAAATTAAGTGGCCATTGGTTGATTTTACCCCCACAAGGCCCACATCACACACCCCAGTTGGGATAGAGTTAGCCATATCTACACAAGAATTCCACTAGAAATTCTATAACGTTTCCCACCTCTACAAATGGTCTAATCCGCCATCGCCACCCCATCACCTTCAAAACTATCTGGGCCGAAGAGCAAAAAACAAAGCCAGCATCAAGTCAGTAACACAAGGATTCGGGACCAAAATAGCCTTGAAAGAATTGGTGCCGATTTTCATCTAACCACTGCTGGCCTGACAAAATAGACATCATGGGCCGAGCATTAGAGATGTTGGTAGGGATTACAATGGGGGTGGGTTCGGGACGGGTCATGCCCCGCCCCGCCCCGCAAAACATTAGAGGCGCCCTGCCTCGCCCCTAGATTAGCCAATTGGCGTGGCGTGGTGTGGAGGGGCGTGACGTGACGTGACGTGGTGTGGCGGGGAGTGGCGAGGCATCCCCACTACCCCACCACTGTCCTTATATATATATAAGATGGAACTAGCAACTAGGTTGGATTATTCATTTATTTGATTGTTTTTTTAAATAAGAAATAGATGAATAAAGAATTGTGGTGATGGATTATATACTTTCGCACAATAAATAAACAAATATATATCCGAACATACAATATAACAACTAATAACTAACAACCTGTGACTTGTTCCATCTTCAAAATATCAAATTTCTACAACAAAAATATAAACAATACAACCTAACACAAAAATATAAACGATACAAACCAATACAACAAAAATATAAACAATACAACTTAATACAAAAATCAAATGGGTTCAAATAATACACAATTCATAAAGTTAACAACAATGACAAATGAAATTGAAATTGAAATCTACTATCTTTATTCTTTTCCTTGCATAGTTGTGACATACTCGGATCCCAATAATTCCTGTATAATGAGTAAGAAAAGTACGTATATTAAATATTATTATAATGTAAATAAATTTTAACATTGTACATTGAAATAAATAAGATTACCTCATCCTCAATTTCTTCTTAGTGATAGTAGAACAACATTCGGTGTACGATGACGAGGCGGGAGAGTTTTCTAACAATAAAATAATCGAGTTAACAACAATGAATTGTCAAGCATGTTCTTGATCATAATGGTAAGTCCCCATAACCACATTTCCAATCGTTTGCTTTGTAGTGTTCAATATTGACTGCCTAATATCAGTTTGCTTACAGTTACAAAGTGTACATCTATCTATATGTTTTTTCAAATTATTTGTCCCGTTTTTACTATGATCCACCAACTTTTTTTATCAATAATTACAAACGACCTTGATCTTGTTGTCAATCATTTTGAGCTTAAAATGGTCCCATACGTGAGATGTCAACTTTCTTTTTCTACCCACTACACCAAGATTCATTGTATGATCTCCATCTGAATCTATGCTTATTGGATTTTGGTTTGAATTTTGGTCCACCAATGATGAAGGATTACTAGTATTTGCTGTTGTCGTTGGCGTTGAGCTATCCCGAGGTACTAGCAGAGTAGCTTGTACTTTCTATTGAACAACACTCTTGTTTCGACATCTTCAAATACAATAAAAAATTATGATTACAAAAAGCTAAAAAAGCGATAAAAAAACCTATAGAAATAGCACCATTGCACCAGAAAAGCTATAAAAAATTATATTTCTGCCTTACTACTTGGCTGCTTATTAAATACAATTTGTTAAATATTAAGTCCAACCCATTACATTGAAGTTTCAATTTGCAAGAGAACAACAAAAATGTGAATTAGCTAAATCTGTAAGCTGGGGATTCAATTAATTGTGCCAATAATTGAAGCATCAAGAAGTTTTTGGTCCCAAATATGAAAAAGTGATAAATAAATATTATATTCTGAGATATCTAACAATCAGTGACGAAGGAAATATTCCTCCTTTCTATATTTCTATTTTAATTGTAAGACAATGGTTCATTCCTTCTAGTTTTTGCTCCTGAGGATGAGGAAAATGATGGGCCCAAAGGGATGTAGCCAAGTAGTAAGGCAGCAATAATAATTTAACTATTACCATGATTAGGAAATCATGAAGATGAGCAATAATAATAAAGGTTGAACTACAACCTTGAGGGCATCCACCGCCCCTGTCCTAGAGCCTTGGTGGTGGATGTAAATCATAAGATGTGCTTCAGTGGAGCATGGTTGAAAGCTACTTTTTGACTACGCTTACAAGGGGCCAAATCCATACCAAATGCAAGACTCGAACCCTCACACTGCAGCTACCAGCAAAATTGAGACTACCTCACTCCCGTCCTTTCAACCACTGCAGGAATAATAATAAGCAACTATTCAAGATATGCTGCTCTTCAAAAAGGTATAATACATTTTTTTATTTTAACTAAAAATTATTCAAACATAAACTAAATAGGTGGAAAAAAGTTAATTAATCCAAAACACATGTAGAAGTAGTTTAAGAATTATAGAAACATTTGGAAATAAATATGGAGGATTAGCTTTGGAAAACGAAACCCCTTGGTTACCATATGAAAAGAAAGTTACCTTAAAAGTTAAAACCCGTTAGCTTCAAGCGACTGACGACGGCACGGTGGTGAATCGACGGCAACAGTGGTTCGAAATGGATTAGAGGAAGGCAACCAGTTGATTTATGAAGTCTGACTTCGGACTTCGGAGGCTGCTGTAGAAATGAGATTGAGATATGAGTGGAAATGAAATGAATTAGTTAGGGTTAGATGATTTAGAAATAAGGAATTGAGGATTGATGAATTTGGGCTTATTTGCACAAATGGTCCCTGACTTTTGCACTTACTGCGGGTTGAGGATCTATCTTTTTATTTTTGACAGTTTAGCCCCTATTTCAAATGTTTTTGGCGTCAATGGTCATTTTCATGATTTTCCATCCAAATCACCGTGAAATTTGACGGTAGAAATTTTTTTATTTAAAAAGGGCTTATTTGCACAAATGGTCCCTGACTTTTGTAAAGGAAAATTTACAGCAAAAGTCCATAATCTTTCAAAAAGTGTTGAAAAGTTCCATAACCTTTTAATCCTAACACATATGACCCCAAATATTTTTGACAATTTTACCCATAACTTAAATAAACTAAAAATAACTCATAAACCTTTTCAAAAATACAAATAAGTCCTAAATCTTTTTATTTTGCTACAGATTTACACTTAATATAATAAAAAGTGTGTCATCAAGTCCCAAAACTTTTAATTTTGTTCACCAAAATGACATTTAAAATGTGTTTGATTAAAATCAGATTTTTTTAGTAAAAGTTGTTGAAATGTATGGTTGAAAAGTTGTGGGACCATAAAATGTGTTGTTAAAATTAATTATTGACTTTGACTTTAACTTTTTAGCAAAATCAAATTGAAAACAAACGGGCTCTTAGAGTCTCTACAGATTTTGTCCAGTGGTCCATTAATTAATAAAAAAATTATACCCATGATCAAAATTTGACCAATTTAAAATTTTAATTTATTTTTCATATCAATTACTAGAGGTGGCAAAATGGGCCAACTCAGTGGGCTAGCTCAGATAGCCCGGTCTCTGGGCTGGGCTGGTCCAATAAAAAATTGATCAAATAAAAATTAGGTCAATTTAGTTCGGTACAACTAGCCAACCGGACTGGCTTGATAAATTTTTTTTGCCCAAGTCCCTACCCCACACTTCAAACACTTCAAAAATTGATCAAATAAAAACTAGGCGAGCTTTTATTTTGTTTTACAAAATTATAAGTAATTATTTTAAAAAAATAAGTTAAAAATATAAGTTAGGCTGGCCTAGCAAATACCAGCCCATGTAAAATTGGGCCAGGATTAGCCCAATCCAATCTTTTATATGGCCCGTCTAATTTCGGGTTGGGCCAGTCCATCTAGCCCATTTGCCAGCTCTACCAATTACTAAATAATAATTTTAAAAAAAAAATTCTTCACAATGTTCAGCCCACCACCACCTTTTTTTTAAAAAAATTGGTATGAAAAATAAATTAAAATTTTAAATGGTCAAATTTTGATCATGGGTATAATTTTTTGTTAATTAATAGACCACTGGACAAAATCTGTAGAGATTCTAAGAGCCCGTTTGTTTTCAATTTTGATTTTGTTAAAAAACTAAAGTCAAAGTCAACAATTAATTTTAACCACACATTTATGGTCCCACAATTTTTCAACTACACATTTCAACAACTTTTACTAAAAAAATCTGATTTTAATTAAACTTATTTTAAATGTCATTTTGTTGAACAAAATTAAAAGTTTTGGGACTTGATGACATACTTTTTATTATTTTAAATGTAAATCTGTAAAAAATAAAAAAATTTAGGACTTATTTGTATTTTTGAAAAGGTTTATGAGTTGTTTTTAATTTATTTAAGTTAGGAGTAAAATTGTCAAAAAAATTTGGGGTCATATGTGTTAGGATTAAAAGGTTATGGGACTTTTCAACACTTTCTAAAAGATTAGGAACTTTTACTGCAAATTTTCCTTTACAAAAGTCAGGGACCATTTGTGCAAATAAGCCTTTTTTAAATTAAAAAATTTCTACCGTCAAATTTCACGGTGATTTGGATGGAAAATCATGAAAAGGACCATTGACGCCAAAAACATTTGAAATAGGGGCTAAACTGTCAAAAATAAAAAGATAGGTCCTCAACCCGCAGTAAGTGCAAAAGTCAGGGACCATTTGTGCAAATAAACCGATGAATTTGTTATAATATATTAGTAAACAAAAATTATTCATATTAAGGTTGTGGTGTGATTGTTAAGTGTTGTTATTCTATGTTTGCAATTCGGGTTCAAGCCTCAAATAACCCATTTTTGCTAAATATGTTTTCCACATTATAAGTTTTTGATTTATACAAACAAATAATTAAATATCAATAGGAGCAGGACGGGACAGGTCTTGCCCATCCTGGACCTGCCGTGGGATAGATTTCTCTGCACCATACCTGTCCCTATAACCCGAATGTCTAGGGCGGACAGCCCAAAGTGGGGAGAGACGGGGCACAGGGGAAGGCGCGGGTCGTGGATTAAATTGACATCCCTAGATGTTGGAAAGAAACGGTTATGCCACCAGAATTGATAAAGATGTTAAATGAAAATACATTTTTGTTACTGGATCACTTGCACAAGATTGAGACACGTGGTGTCCTGGATACCCTTGGATGCTATCATTTTAGCTTCTATTATACGCTTCCTTGGCTGATCAGATTCATTCACTTTAAACTTTTGGTTTTCATCTTAGTCTTCTGGTTTTACAGAGAGGCAACGTTCTCGTTTGTTCTCTCTCTCAAGAAGAAATCTTTATCTCCTTCTTTTTCTTTACTTCTTTTTTTTTTCAGTTTTTGACCGATTCCTAGTAATAGATAAAGAACGTGTGGTTCTTTATTCTTGGTTGCCGAATCATAGGAGAGAAGATTTTGGTGTTCTTTTGTGAACAGTAACAGATGAGTGGTTTGTTTGGAGTTTCTTGAGATATTAACCTTAATGGTTTACTGATACTTGTAATACTCAACATCGTTGTACATTTGTTGCATGTTGGTTGATTATTAATACTTAGATCATATTCTACATTGTAGATATTGCTCAACAAAGGATGTGGGTGTTAGAGTTTGGTCACCGAACCTCTGGGGCTTAGGCTGAAACAACTCTTGTGTTCTTTATGATTTTTGCACTTGTTATTACTTAGATCTGCTGAACCTTCTTGAAAATATCTGACATTTTTGGGCCTTACAGTGGTATTAGATCTCAGATCTGGCTTTCTTGATAAAGGATCTGTGGTAAAACTCAACGTTCTGTACAAATTAAGAAACCTTATGGTGAGATATATCCTTTTCTTTTAACTACTGTTGTTAAATTAGATAGGTTAATCTCTTTTGTTTCCCTAAAATTACTCCGTTAGCTAAAGATCCTGGAAACTATTCTTTGTCCAAAGGCTTCTTACCAGGTCTTGGGAATTTGAGATAAATCCAGTACGGGTAGTGTTCCTGGAGTCATTTTCTGCTAGAGACAAAAGATTTGTGATCTGTTCTGTTAGAGATGGCAATGGGGCAGGTCGGCCCCGCCCCGCCCCGTCTCTCCTCGCTTCGCCTCATCGCGAGACCTGCAAATTCGTGAGGGGAAATGGGTGCGAGACCGGGCGGGGCAAGGCTTTGACCCGCCCACCGCCTCGATTATTTTATTTTTAATTTTTTTATAAACATAATAAAATAATTAAAAAAAGAAAAAATGAATATTTAAAAAAATTGTAGGAAATAAACAAAAGAAATACAAGATTGAGGTTGTGGTTGTGGTATAGTGGTTAAAAGTTATAGTTTCATAACTTCAATCCGGGTTCAAATTTTATTCAACACATTTTTTTAAAAAAAGAGTGATTTGTAAATAATAATTCTATTTATGATTTTTCAAAAAATAAAAAATTTAAACAAGCAAGATATCTGTCCCGGACTTGCCCCTATTACTCGAAAAGTCGAGGCAGGGCGCGGAGTGGGTTCAGGTTGGCGTGTTTTTTTGCCATCCTTATGTGCTGTGTAGTTTATATCATATTGAGTATATGAGTTATTGCATGTGATATTTAGTCCATAAAACTACTTTGTGTTTATTATTTAACAGATTATCTGAGTTGTGCTTACTGTTTGAAAAATGACTTCATCAAGATTTGAACTGAATATTTTTTATGGAAAATGGGATATTAATATGTGGGGTCAAAAACTAAGAGCTATTTTGATGCAACAAAGATGTGCAAAAGCTCTTGATGACTCTTGGCTTGATGAAATGCCTATGACTAAGAAATCTGAAACGGAAGAAATTGCATGGAGTAATATATTTGTTTTACACTAGAACAATATGAGAAACAAGTAGTGTTGCTGAACTATGAACCAAACTTCAGACACATTTGTGTTAAAAACTGTAACAAACAGATGTTATCTTTTGAAACAAATATTTTCTTTCAAAATGAACTCCTCCATTGATTTGAATGAAAATAGAGGCCATGATCGGCAAATAGAGGCCTACACCAAGAAAAAAGAATTTTAAATTTAAAGAAATAAAAAGAAAAATACTCCATACAAACCCTAAAACAAAAATTATCTCTTTCGATCTGTAAAATTAGGGTTCGGATACAACGAAAATGGGGTTTTCCACAAACAAAAACATAGAGAAAATGGGCATTTGAAGAAACGACAAGAAAAAGAGGATTTGAAATAAAGTACCTTGATCTCGAAGAAGACGGAAAAAGCGACAAGGGGCAAACACAAGAGGCATATGCACATTATGGAAAATGACACAGTGTTTTGTATGAAGACCAATTTCTGGATCTAGGTCGGGACAGGGGGTTGAAGAGAGAGAAAGTAGCAGTGAGATTAAGAAGAGAAATTATTAAGGTTGCGTTTGTGGCTCAAAGATAGAAACAGATAGATAGGACAGGAGAGTGGTAGTGTGAGAAAAGTTTTACCTAGCTTTTCTCACAATCGTAAAGGTTGTTTGTGGGATTAAACAATGTCGTATTGGTCTATTTGTGACCATCTAATGAATAGTAAAATCCTCACTTTCACTATTTTATTATAGACTAGATTAGGAAAAAAAGGAAAATTGGCGCAAATGGTCCTTAACCCTTGCTCTCAGTGCGGAAATGGTCTATAATATTTATTCTTTGGCACATAAGTCCCTAACATATGTGTTTTAATGTGTAATTCGTCCTTATTTGATGAAAAAGACAAATGCGTCATTATTTTTAATTAATTGGATTCCAAAACTTTGCAAAAAGTGCAATTGGGTCCGATATTTTTATTTTTTTATAAAAAATTAAAAGAAACTAACAAATTGATAATTTACTAAATTATTTTGTATATTTTACAAACTATTGTAAAATAACTAAAATTTAAGCTCATAATTATTAACAAACGTGTTAATTAAAATTATTTTAATATTAGTAAGTAATCATATTATTTAAAATTTAAACTTTAATATCATCGTTACTATATAAAAAGAAAAATAATTTTGTCACAAACTTGATGCTCAAATATTTTCATTTAATTGAGCTATTCGTTTATTAACTATAAATATTAGAACTCAAATTGAATTCTTCATATTTTAATTTGTCGTTTTGTTATCATTCAAAAACAAAGAACACATAATGTGTAAATTAATTTTTATTAGTATTTTTATGTTAAAAAAATATAATAAGATTGGTTCAATGTCATAAAATTATATACGTCATTTTATTATTTATTTAATTTAATTTTTATTCAAGTTTTTTACATCACAAAGCAATTACATATTACTAAAGCGCAATTTTATATTTTTTCTTATGAAATATTTAATTGACACAACTATAATAATATATTTAATATGTTAAATTAAATATTATTTAATAAATATAATTGACCTATTTGCACATTTTGCAAATATTGGAAATCCAATTGTACATTTTTTTAAATTAAAATTAAGGGTATTTTTGTTTTTCTATAAATAAGGACCAATTGTGTACCAAAACACATAGGTTATGGACTGTTGTGCCAAAAAACAAAAGTTATGGACAATTTCTGCACTAAGGGCAAAGGTTAGAGATCATTTGTGCCAATTTTCCAAAAAATAATATGAATAGTGCATAGGTCCATTTCTTATGAATAGTGTGCCATTTGGATTGGCTCTTTAAATATAGTAGAGATGTTAGATATTCAATTGTAATTTTCTTTAATTAAAATTAAAGATTCATTTGTCTTTTTCATCAAATAAAGACTAATTGTGCACCAAAATACATAGATTAGGGACTGCTGTACCAAAAAATAAAGGTATTTCTACAGTAAGGGTCATTTGCGCCAATTTTCCAAAAATAAAATTATGAATAGTACACGACCATTTTTTATAAATGGTGCCATTTGGATTGACTCTTTTAATATAGTAGAGATCATTTTGTTATCGTTCAAAAATAAAGAATATATAATGTGTAAATTAATTTTTGTTAGTATTTTTATGTTAAAAAAATATATTGGTTCAATATCATAAAATTATATACGTCATTTTATTATTTATTTAAGTTAATTTTTATTCAAGTTTATCACATCACATAGTAATTACATATACATAAAGCGCAATAATTTTACATTTTTATCTTATGAAAATTTTAATTGACACGATTATGATGATATATTTAATATTATTTAATAAATGTATCATACCTATTTGCACATTTTGCAAATGTTAAAAATCCAATTGTAATTTTCTTTAATTAAAATTAAGAGTATTTTTGTCTTTTTATCGAATAAGGATCAATTGTGAACCAAAACACATAGGTTATGGCTTATTTGCACAAATGATCCCTATCTTTTGCACTCGCTGCAGGTTGATGACCTATCTTTTTATTTTTTGCAGTGGAGCCCCTATTTCAAACTTTCTTGGCGACAATGGTCCTTTCCGTCCAATTCTGTCAGATTTAACCATGAGTTCATCGTGTGCATTCCACATTCTTAATTTAATGAGGGCATTTCTGCCATTCTACTATTATGACTCTTTTCCATTGAATATGAAGAGACGTCCGCGGGTTGTGAAATCCCATTACCTTTTGAAAAAAAAAATTCCCAAATAGTGAAAGAAATTCCAAATTTCTTGTCTAAAAAGTGTTCACATTGAAGAAACCCTTATTATTTCTGGCTAAATACCAGCGATGGATGAAGAACAAGTATGTAATAAAATGTATATTGTATAATTTTTGGATATTAGTGTATATTTGGAGGCGTTTGATCAACCAAATGTTGAATTGTGTAATGTAGTTTGCAATTTTTTTTTTTTTTTTTTTTTTTTTTTTTTTGCAGTGAGTACTCTTTTAAACACAAAAGCAAATGAAACCCAAGTACAAGATTTAGACTATATCATGAACAAGCACCCGTATACGGTTAGTATTTTGAAGTTTCCCAAAAACAAATGTAATGCTTGAAAATTGTATTCGTTTGCCCATTTTTTTTTAAACTTTCCAATTGGAAAAATCTGTAATTTCTATTTTTGTTGTAAGAAATTGGTAATCGAGTGATTTATTTTTTAAAATTTTTTTCATGTAGGTAAAGAATCACCATACGTTACTGTTAAGATTCATCATGGAGGTGTCATGTTGACCAAGCCCAATAACTTGGTTTATGAACATATGAAGGTTGACTACATGGACTATGTTCATTCAAGTATTTTGAATAGACATCTTCTGGACAAACTTGTAGAGGGTGAAGGACTTGATCTGCCAATGGGTTTTTTTTATAAGAAACAACTGGAAGGGCTTGTTAGAATACGTAGCAATGTAGACATTGCCAAGTTGTTGAGGATAGAAATGGAGCAACTGAAGTTGACATTTACCTCGTGCCTCCTACACCAACTCCTAAATTGGAATGGGACTGGTCAATTCCAATACCACCTCAACTACCATTACCAAACAATAGCAACATCAGGATGGGACTTGCGATTGTAGATACTAAAACTAGAAGAACTACCTCGGTTGGTCCCCTCAAAATTGAAATGTAAAACAAAAAGTGAGAAGTGAAAGTGTAAACAAGATGAAGATCAAATTAGTGGTAGAAGTAAGAGGCACAAGTCCTCAAGCAGTGTGAAGTTTGTTGAAATTGTGGAACTTTCAGAAAGTGAAAGTGATGTACCTGATGATAAAGTAGAATGAATTGAAGAAGTAGAAGGAGATGCAATGATGTCTGAATGTGACAATGAAGAAGAAGTTGGTATAGGGGAATTTGGATGTGAAATTGGTCCTGAAGGTGACATTGCTGGGAATGACAATGACAATGTAGGACTGAAGAATGAACGTGAAAATGCTGGAGTTGATGCCCAATTGGAGACCAATGGTAATGCTATTGGAGTACCTGAAGGTACATATGTACCTGAATTCTCTGAAAATGCAGATTGTAATATAGAGGTTGATTGGGAAGCATTTTTGGACAAACATCAAGAGGATATTTGGAACAGTTGGGAAAATGGATTAGGGATGAACAATGAAGAAGAGACTCAACATGTAGATGAGTCTGAAGAACATGAAGTCCAGACTGAGGAATTCCGGAAGGGTTTTTGGACTCAGACTTTGAGTTTGAAGAATAACCTATACCAACACAAGATCATCAATCTTTTGCTATAAATGTGGATCTTAGAATGGATGATATGGCTGGCTAGCAAGGAAATTTTGATGACACAGACTAAGGCGATTTAGATGAGTGGTATAAGCATATGTTATTTACTATTGGTTTTTTTTTTTTTCTGGTGTTTTGATTGCTGGGAGTGGTATAAGCATATATAAGTGTCTCTTTGGTGTAATTTGCAGATCAATGAAGCAATTGCATTCCAGTAATAGCGGTAACAATTTTTTTTTTTTTTTTTTTTTTGCTTCAATAGTATGGATCAATCACGCTAAAATATATAATACGATAGGGACCAAATTTGCCAAAGAAACCAACTTAATGGAATCAGACATGTCACAGAAACTATAAGACATGGACAAAATTTGTCAATCATTCCAAAAGATAGGGACCAAATGTGCCAAGAAAAACTAACAGTTTTCATTTGGGGATCTTCCAAAATACCTGGAGCTCAAAATACAACGAAATTACAGAAACTTTTACCCTACCATCTACATAGTTCACTTTCAAGATTGCATTACGAATATTGTGATAACCCCACATAAAAACCCAAACACCCACATTTTCCATGCACATCCCTTCTCATTCTTTAGGATCTTAATTGCTTCTTCGCACTCATTCTTGGACCTAAGTAAGCCAGAGATTATCTGTGTTGATCTAATGCACATGGGTGGGTCGCACCAACAAAAAAATCCACACCCACCTGTTTCATGAACAAGAACAACAAAAAACAAAAACAAATATAAGGCAAAACGTGAACATTCAGCCATAAACAAAAAATTAATTTTTAAAATAAATTACCCGTCTTTTTGGACATGTTTGAAACCTTCTACCAGGGTTAACATCTGTCCACGATGTCTTGAGCTCAATTGGCAAGCCACAATTACAAAATCGGGGATCCATATGTGCAAAGAAATGAAAATTTTCAAGAACTGAAATATATATATATATATATAGAAGAAAGGGTGATTAAGAAAGTTAGCAACCAACGGAGGCAAGAAAGAGTTAAAATAATGGAATGACATAAACGTCCTCATTAAATTAAGAATGTGGAATGCACGCAATGAACTCGTGGTTAAATTTGATGGAATTGGACGAAATTGACTGTTGTCGCCAAGAAAGTTTGAAATAGGAGCTCCACTATAAAAAATAAAAAGATATGTCATTAACCCGCACTGAGTGTAAAAGATAGGGACCATTTGTGCAAATAAATCTATAGGTTATGGACTTCTGTGTCAAAAAAATAAAGTTTTTGAACTATTTCTACACTAAAGATAAAGGTTATGGATCATTTGCGCCAATTTCCCAAAAATTATGCACAAATAAAATGAACTCAAGTTGCCATGTCATAAATGATTATTATTTTTAATGTAATTCCCTCTTCTTATTTGGTTGATTGCTTTGAAAAACATGGACTTTCATTCCCAGAAATTTGAGCATTTTGAGCGCGTGAATATGCCCTTGTCGGCGTTTCATACGGGAGTCGGCGCGAGTGAGAGCAAGACATTACTTTGGGCGCGTGAGCTTGCCCCTGTGATCCACATCAGTTGGATGTTTCTGCTTGTTTTCCTTTGCCGATCGATTGAGCGCACTGCGCCCTTACTTTTTTGTCATAGGAATTTAGTTTGGAGAGTTAGCGCAAGTTAGCGCACTGCGCCCTCACTTTATTGTACTGTTCCCTCACTTCTTTGTCATGGAATTTAGTTTGGACAGACAGCGCACTGGCCACTGAGCGCAAGTTAGCGCTCAAGTTAGCGCACTGAGCGCAAGTTAGCGCTCAAGTTAGCGCACTGCGCCCTCACTTTATTGTACTGTTTCATACTTTCATCACTTCTTTATCATGGAAATTTAGTTTGGACAGACAGCGCACTGCGCCATTACATTTTTGTCATAGAAATTTAGTTTGGAGATTTCAGTTTTGAAGGTGCCGAGTTATGGATTTCACCCAACAGCTGCCCATGTAAGAACACGTCTTCATGCAATGCAAAGTCTTCAATTTTAAATTTGGAAGATGAGTTTGTATGTGTATGTATGTTTCACTCATATTCTCATTATTTATTTCCATTTTTTCTTTGTGAATAGCGCTGAGACCATTGGTTGCAAAGAGCTTGGTGAAACTTCAACCACAACCAATAATCTACAACACGTAATTGATCTCGCTTCCTATGATAAGGAAGTGATAGACTACCCCTTGGAGATGAACCAAGAGGTAGTGAAGATGATGTTCGAGTCTAGACAAGACATTTGGAACAATAAAGAATTACGTGAGCTGATCAACGAGTGCCATAAAAATAGTTCGAACAATTTCAAATCCTATCTTGCACTAGACAAGTCCCTGAAACACACTATTGATACCCCATCGTCTCAACACTTTGAAGAGGGAAATGATGGGGAGTTAAACAATTTCAAAGGTACTAGTGACTCCTTTCGCAAAGAATTTGAATGTCTCCATCAACAACATATATCGACTCTTGACAATTTGCAAAAGCATAAGACAAAGCTCGATGAGAAGCAAAATTGCATACAAGCTTGGATAAAGCTATCGGGAATCATTATTGCCATCTTAATTGTGGTTGTCTTGATTGGCTCCGGAGTAACTATTGGAACTGTTAGTTCACGTTTGGCAACGGCTCTTGCTACAACAGCAACTTCCATCCCTTTGGGATCTGTTGGAATGTGGATCTATTCCATTCTCAACAAGTACAAAAATGTAGTCAAAGCACATAAGGATATAATCAATTGGTTGAATGGGTGGACTCAACTGGCTATCAAAGACCTAGCCAAAATTATAGTGCACATGGAAAGTGCTGATTTTGTAGTCAATCAAGGCACATCGAAACTCAATATGGAAGAGACCACGAACAAACTAAATGATCTCAGGGTGAAAGTTGTTGATTGCAGCAACAACACGCACAAGGCCAGGACTGCCATGCTGCAACAGATCATCAAACACCCCAACCATCTAGATATTGCAGATGCCGTCTTTCCCGGCTTCTGACGCAATTATAGGAACGGACTATCATCAAACATTGAGGATATGAAGATTTATCTACAGGTACTAAGCTATCTGACACTTTTCTTGAGCTGTATACTTTGTCAAATAAACATCAACTATGCTCTTCTTTCATTTACTCTGAAAAGTGCCGATCACCTGCCCCCAGGGGGCAGGTGAAATTCGGCCCACCGCTGACGTGTCAGCAAGTGGGCCGTTGATGATAAAAGCAACTTTTATCATCAACGGCCCACTTGCTGACACGTCAGCGGTGGGCCGAATTTCACCTGCCCCATCAAAGATACAGTTGTACACATAAGTAGTAGTAAAACTGCAATACAAACATTAATTAGAATACAGAAATCACCATAGATACTGGAAAGCCAAAACCAAATAACAGAGGACAGGTGCTCTGTGTAACCAAACACAAAGAAACTTGCAAATGTTTTACCTAGCAGAGGCTAATGGATGACACAAGTCAGAATCCAGTCGTGACAAAAATGTAGAATCCAGACCAAAAGAATGTCCTTTACGAACTATGAAACACTATTTTCATCCCTCCTTCAAAGATTTACTTGCAGATGTATTCAACTCCCATGGAGGTAGGCAGCCTTTATAGTGGGAGTGTAAGAACAGTGAAGATATAGACACTTCTCTCTTTCCGGAGAATGGAAATTGACAAGAAGCTTCCAAAAGAGCTTCTTCCACTCTTCTTCTTGCAGCCAAAGAATTGATAATTTGCACCATGTCGCACGGTAGATGATTTAAGGGCCTCCGGAAGAATACAATTGCAGAATGAACCTACAAGAGCAAAAGAGAAAACGAAACCGTATTTTTAAAAGGAAATCTCATTACATAACAGAATTTCCATGAATCTGAATTGTTATCTTCAGATGAAATGCATTACTGGCTTCTTTCTAGGGGTTTCATTTTTTTTGTTTATCGTTTACTAGCTGTAGTGCAGATTAAATACGAGGATTACATTCGGAGCCATGAAAATGATGGAGCATCATTTGATGATAGAAACTAAAGCATCATTACAAACAGTAAATAATACAGTAAGGTGATGATTAGAAACCTATTTTAGCCAGCCGATTCACCCATTTTGGGATCCGGTTTCCTGTCAACTTGTAGCATATGTCGTCACAGAAATGGTTGCAGTTCTTCACAATCAAGTGATATGTATCGCCATTGTAATTTGCAGTTTGGCGCTCCATGAATTCTTTAATTTCGTCAGGATTAAAATATGTCGTGCCCATCAATATTGACTTTCTGAATTTGAAACCAGGGCACTGCCGAGGTTCAATTTCAAAGACACCACTTGAAGGATAGTCATGGGCTCCAAAAGCATATTCAACACCATGCACTATTAAAATTCAGAAGAAAAAAATGAGAAATTTGTGTTTTATGTTTTATAGTCTAATGAAAAAAAATCACAAAGCTAAACAAACCGGAAAAAAAAAATATGTGGATAAAATTTTAACATCTTTGAATTTTTCTATCACAGTACTCAAGATGTCAATCCGAATATGTCTGAAATGTATGCATATATGGTAAGATTACATACATATATCTCCCAATAGATAAATATAATTCAATAACTACATATGCAATGTCCCAAAATCAAAAGATTCATTGTTTCTGTAAATCAAATTTTTACTCAACAATAATGTGAAAATTTGCTTGTTTTTGTTTTGGCGCATTCTTTTGTCAAACAAATTTTGAAGAAAACTCAATATTCAACTTCAAAGACGGCAAGAAGCCCCAAGGAACTTCTATTCTAATAGATTTTCTCCCATATATGGGCTTCTAGGAGGTTGTGAAAAATTAGTGACAAAAATTTAGAACAGGTCGCGTGTGCCATTTGATGATCTGCTGACAAGAATGACAGCTGTCTGCATTGCCCTGAGCAATCCCTTAGTATTCCTCGTACAAGTTTGAGCCTCTTAGGAAAAATTTAACAATGTGTTTAACTTCAACAAACAACGATCTCAACCAACATACAAATTATCCGTCGTACAGAGATCGACTATAATGTTTTTGCAGTTTTAAGAAGACAGCACTAGCTCTATCCCGAACAGCAGACAAATTAAACATGACAGTGCAACTCAAAGTAAGATTTAATGTGTAGAGCCTAATCATACACTACACATATCTCCTAAACCACAAATCGGCCTAATATGGGCTAGTAGGCAAATTTTTTCAAGGGGTATGTTGGGTATTCCATACATGTATTAGGTTGCCCTAATATTCATGGTATAAAAGAACTTTTAGGGTGCCGTTTTTGGTGCGTGATTCTCTCCATTATAGTGAAAAACTAGAGCAGCAAGTGGATGTAACTCTTACATTGAGGGTGAAACACTATAAATCTACATGTTGACTAAACCATAACTCATAATTGAGAGTATGACCTACCTTCCACCCCGGAATGAAAGACACCAACACCAGCCCAATAGAAATAACCATTTACTGGAGTCAGGTCATATACATTGAGATAAACGGGAAGGTTTCCGGGGCTATCGCTTGCCGAATTCACTTTAGGAAACACGCATAAGTTGTTTGCCGATTCTCCTTGCACATGAAGAGGCACAATTGAGTGCCAGCTATTACTCAATTTTGATTTCATGTTCAAAGTTGAAACTAGGAACTGCTCAATACCCAATCCCAGCCTGCAATTGAAATTCAGATATAAATATTGTAGAGGATAATACTCTTAATGATTGAGAAACCTTGCAGTAACTTCTCTTTACTCAGTTCTGTTTACATTTGCTAAAGTACAGATTTCTATTTCCATTTGTTATACAAGTTGTAAAATAATTAAGAGCACAATCAAGATAACAACTTGAATGCCAAAAGGTAAAAAAAGTTACAGTAATAGTAGTGACAATTATATAGATCTTCGTAATAGGTAGAAAACTCATTTTTGAGTATTGAAATTAGGCCTCTTATAAAAGGGCCAATTTAGCATTTCCAACATCTTTTTAGACATCAATGTAGAACGCAGGATGGCGACGACTTTAGAGCTAGTTTATAGTTGTACAGAGAGCAACGATAATGTACTAGAATTATATTTTGCATCAAATGAGATTTGGAAAATAAGACAATATCACGGAGAATTATGAAAATATTTTAATATATTTTTGACATGTATGAATTGTATAACCACAGAGATTTGCCAACCATATTTCTACGGCAATATAATGATTCGCTGAACTATTGAACGCCTGTCTGCTAAAAAGGAAACCTATACCATTAAAAAGAAAGACATATATATTTGCAAGAATGTTTATATGCTGGTTATTCAAGTGTTTTTGGAATAATATTGATTCAGGTGAAGCATTTTGTTTTTATTCAGAAGAGAATACAATGTATGCAACAATTATCAATCCCAAACAAAGACAAAGAATCCCATTAAAGATAATCAGAAAGAACATATAAAGCTTGAAGAATAAACAGAAAAAAGATATATATAAATAAGCAATATAAAAAAGAAAATTATGCCATCTGTCCTCATCTCAAGTTCAGGGATTCCAAAAATAAATCGAAGCTTTTCACCAAATGGAAGAGATTAGCCAAAAGGGCAAAATGTATGGATCTAAACCCAAATTAGAAATCTTGAACTGGGTTAACATCACAATAATAACCAAAAAAGAAAATAAAAATAAAAAAAGGAACTACACTCAATCTAATACATTTTTCAAGATTCCCAAATCTGGTTCACAAAAATAGAACAACAGAAAAGAATAACCCAATAAGGAAACTGAATTTAGTAATGCAGCAAAAATAAGCATCAAAAAGCAAACAAAAATGAATAAAGATTCAGATATTTCATAATCAAGAAAAGTAGAAAACAATACAAGTACTTTTACCTTAATCTCAAATGGTACACATTAACAAACCATGAAAGGAATGGCTCTAACTCCACTGGGAAATGGCCAAAATCAGGAACCAGTTTCACAGCAGAAAGAACACCTGAAAGTGGAGTGTATGTGCCTGAAAAACATCCATTTTTCCCCTCTTTGTAGGGTTGGTCTAAATCCTATAAAAACTAATTTAATATTAATAAAAGCTGCTGAATTTGACTGATATGGTGAAAGAGTACAAAATCAGAGTCCAGCTCTGTTTGACAGAAAAAGGAAAGAAAAAAAGTTGACCTGTAATTTCGAACGGTACTTCAATTTGATGATGACAATTTGAATCTTTAAAGTATAATTTAGGGTAAATAGCACAAAACGTCCCTACCTATTGAGAGTATTGTGGAAAACATCCCTACCTTCAAATTTTTGGCATTTTTGCCCTTACCTACTGGATTTCTTGTGCAAAAGGTCCTTCAGTCCAAAATCATAGGGGTAAATTAGTTCAATCACTTTTTTCACATATATATTATTTTTTTTAAAATTGGGGGCCTTTCCATGCAATTTTCAAAATTGCATGACAGGCCTCCGTCCCCAAATCTGAAAAGCTGAAACAAGTGGAAACCATGGGTTTATTGTAGGAGATCTTGTTTGGGGTAAAATTAGTAGTCATCCGTGGTGGGCTGGACAAATTTATAATCCATTGGGCAGTGGGTATTTACAGGAAAAATATTCCTTGCGAACAGGGGGAAAAAAAGAATAGAATTTCAAATATCAATTTCCTAAATTCAGAATTTCATGTCTAATGGATTCTTCTTCAAAAAGATTTTCAGTGTCTGCGGACGCAATTTCTTAGCCGGATGTGGGCTTTCGACTTCGTCTTCGCCGGAGCTAAATCCAGGCCAAAATTCCGGCAACGCTGGAAGGTTCAAGTCGAAGTTCCGGTGACTGAGAGTGGAGCCAACACCATCCGATGAAGTCACTGCACTGCTGGCAACCCCGCCGCTGTTACTGGCTGCGCCACCTTCATAGTGGCGTCTCTTATGACCACCTAAGGCTTGGTAGTTGATTTCAGTGATTCTGACTTTTCTAACTTTGGGAAAGCACTTGTAGCTTCCATGTTACTAGAGGCAAGAGTGCGCAAGCAGTTGACCCAGTAATCCGTGGCATATTTCCACTCATCAATCAATTTTTTCTTGGTGGATTTTGGGACCATTCTGAGAGAAATTTATGAGTTTTGATTGAGGAAACAACGCACAAGAGCTCAGAAGGGATACAAAATGGGTGTTTTTCGTCTGCTATGTACTCCCTCAGCAGCAATTACAGCAATTTGGGCTTCAATACGACATCGTACATGTCTTTTATGTCAAACCTGGTTTCATTCCTTAAAAAGTATTTGAGCTAACACGTGGTAAGTATGGTGGCGGCGGCGCAACAACAGCGGTGGCTCGCAAAATCTGACCAACCTCCGGTGTTGCACAGATCTGCGCAACGAAGGTTGCAGATCATCACCGTGGCGGCTTATGACCACCTAAGGCCTGGGCATAAAAGGGAATATTTTTCCTGTAAATACCCACTGCCCAATGGGTTATAAATTTGTCCAGGCCACCACGGATGACTACTAATTTTACCCCAAACAAGATCTCCTACAATAAACCCATGGTTTCCACTGGTTTCAGCTTTTCAGATTTGGGGACGGGGGCCTGTCATGCAATTTTGGAAATTGCATGGAAAGCCCCCCAATTTTAAAAAAAATAATATATATGTGAAAAAAGTGGTTGGACTAATTTACCCCTATGATTTTGGACTGAAGGACCTTTTGCACAAGAAATCCAGTAGGTAAGGGCAAAAATGTCAAAAATTTGAAGGTAAGGACGTTTTGTGCTATTTACCCTATAATTTAAGACAAATTAAAGGATTAGAACCGAATGGGATTAATATATTATTAATTACTATTAATAATGCTGGAATATTGGGGGAAAAAAATAGAGAAAAGATTTGAAATAGTAGTGACGGTTTATTATTCACAAAATTCATTTTTACTTTACTGTTTACAAAAAGAGTACTTTAAACCTATTAATTAATATTGTTAAACATAATTTTTCAAATTACTTTTTTAATACTAAAACTAATATTTATAAGTAGTTATAAGTTTTTTATAAATTAATTAAATATTATTTTTATTTATATATTATGTAGTTAATATAAAATAGAGGTCAATGAAAAGAAGATGAGGAAATTATCAAATACTGAATACCTTGTTGTGGCACCAAATGACCAGGGCATGAAATTCAAAAATGTATTCTATTTGGAAAAATTACTTTGTACTCATTACCACTATTACTTTTTTGTCTTCCTATGAACAAATTGAATATTTTTGTTGGTAAAGTTATGTGACAGATTCCTGGAATACTCACTCTTTTCAGCCTGCAAATCGAATCAACTTTTTTTCTTTTTCACTTACAAACAAAAAAATATAAAAGAAGTCATCAATTCGACAATTCTATTAACTGAAATTTGTAATTTTCGTTTTTAATTTTTACATTTTGTTATTCACAGTCGATCTACATTACTTAGAACTTGTTTGGTATTGTTTTTTAAGCTAAAATGGTTTTTTTAATTACTATTGTTGATTTTTCAAATCAGATAGTAGCTGAAATGATCAAATTGTCCTTAATCAACAAAATACACTTAATCAATTTTCAAGACAAGTAAGAACAATTTTTAACCATTATCTAGTTTGAAAAGTCCACAATAATGACTAAAAAAACTATTTTTGCCCAAAAAAACAATACCGAACAAGTATTACTCTAGTTTGTTACTAATATACCTTCAATCTTTTTTTTTTAGCATAAAACATTGTTGTAAATAGTTTAATTAAGTTGAATTTGACCAACTTTAACCAAATAATTGATTGAGTTCCGTTAACCAATTGAGGTGGAACTTTGGTTTAGCACGATCTACTTCGCGAGTAGATGGTCATTGTATATATGGTTGTACAAAACCATTTCCAGGTGAATGAGAAATTATAGCCAAAAGTGGGCACATTAACTTGTAATATAAAAGATAAATTGGAGAAAAAGTGGGAACATTGTCCCACATCGGAAGATGAATAGTAATTTTATCTATTCATATAACCCAATATTGGAATTGGATTTGGGCCCCAAGGGGTACCACAAGTATTTGGAAGAGGAGAGACCTAGACCCTATTGAGTTCGGTCCAAAGCCCACACGCGCACGCCGTCGCCCGCCTGCCGGCCGGGCCGGGCTCGTGGGTCGTGGGTCGTGTTGGACAAATAAATTAAATAATTATTTATATTATTTAATTATCCTTCCAATTAAATCTCCAATCGATTGTTGACACGTGATATCGTCGGATTGCAACATGTGTCCCGTCTTCTAGAAGATTCCAAACTCTGTTCACTGAAAAGACACATCAATTGGTTGTATCTTTTGGAATTCTATATATCAGTCCCTCCAGTTTCGAATTGGCACACAACAGAATTCGAACTTTCATTCATAATTATTCTGCACTCTGTATTATTACGATATACTGCATCTATCATTGCATAAAAGAAAGAGAGACAAAACATTTTCTGGTTCTCTGTTTCTCAAGGTTCGAAGTGCTACCACCGCGAGAAGAGACCGTTGTATCTTGGGAGACGTTTGCCACCCAACCGTGAGCACTTGTGCGGGACAATTTCGTCTTAAGGACAAAGAGTTTACTTGTTGCCTCGGTTCACCATTTCTGTTATATTTTATTTCTTGGACTTTCATTATTTACGTAAGTTTTCTTTTATTTCAGAGTATAATTTCCACCAAATATACCCAACAATCTTAAGACGAAATTTTACTGTTATATATTTTATGAAACTGATTTTATTTCTATACGCATGTTATGGTTGAAATCTCAAAACTAGTGTGCATTAGTGAAAATGAAAAAATCTTACTGTTTGCAATCTGTCTATAATTGGAACAAGTGTGCATTACTTTTTGTCTCTTCTGAAACAAGTGTGTATTACATTTCTGAAACAGAACATTGTGCTTTACCATTGAAACCAACTTTTATATTGTGGTCATTGATTTTGTAAGTTATTGGTAAATAAAATTGCTGGTACTTTTAATTCTATTCTGTAAACTCAAACGTGTGCACTTTTAATTGCTAATTTGAATCAACGTGTGCATAATTAATTGAAACACTACTTTCATTTTGTCAGTTGCCAATCAGTGTGAATTAATTCTGAAATAGTGTGCTTTGTATTTTCTGAATCGAAACAGTGCATTAATTATTGGTTATTTTGGAACAGTGTGCATTATTTTGACTTGTGAACGTGTGCATTAATTTAAATCAGTGTTCACAATTAAGTCTGAAACAGTGTGATGTGCGCATTAATTGATGTGCGCATTAATTCTGTTATTTTGAAATCTTATTTTAAAATCTTATTTGTCAATATTGTCATTTAGTATTCTGTTTTAAGTACTATTGTTATTAATACTTAATCATATACTTAATTCTGAATTGTGTTTAATTACATTTTATAATCTGAATCAAGGGCATATAATTGAATTATCTAACTATTCTAGGAAAAAGTGATAATCTGATATATTACTGCTTTAAATAATACTGCATTGAATTAATTTACGTGCATACTTTAAATAATCATCACTGAAAGTTATTTAATTTATTTAGTGTTTGTTACACTAATTATATACTACTATCTTAAAGTGTTGATCTTCTGTTTTAAATACAGAAATGGATACAAATGGGACTAATGTTGTTACCCATTCAAATGTGACACCCAATGCGGTTCCACCGATGGCTATTCCCATCCAATCGACTCATGTTTCTCATGGAGAGAAGTCGGAGAAATTTAGTGGGATTGATTTTAAGAGATAGCAACAGAAAATGTTGTTCTATCTCACTACACTCAATTTGGCAAGATTTCTGATAGAAAATCCTCCGACTGTGCAAGAAGGAGAAAATAATCGAGAGTCGATTATTGCCTTGGATGCATGGAAGCATTCTGACTTTCTGTGCAAAAACTACATTCTGAACGAGCTAGATAATACACTATATGGATTGTATAGTGCCATGACATCAGCAAAAGAACTTTGGGAGTCTTTGGAGAAAAAGTACAAAACTGAAGATGCCGGCATGAAGAAATTCATTGTTGGTATATTCCTTGACTTCAAAATGATAGACTCCAAGACAGTCATCAGCCAGGTTCAAGAACTGCAAGTTCTTCTTCATGACATACATGCCAAAAACATGACTCTAAGCGAGACATTTCAAGTGGCTGCAATCATCGAGAAATTGCCTCCTTTATGGAAGGAATTCAAGAATTATCTCAAGCATAAACGCAAAAAGATGAATTTGGAAGAATTGATTGTCCGTCTAAGAATTGAAGAAGATAACAGAAGGTCTGACAAGAGGTCTGGTGGATACTCATTGCAAGCAAAGGCCAATGTTGTGGAATCAACTTCGAGAAACAACAAGAAAAGAAATATTCTGGAGATGCTCCCAAAAAGGATGGCAAGAACACAAAAAGGTTCAAGGGCAATTGTTACAATTGTGGAAAACCGGGACATCGAAAAAATGAATGTCGTAGCAACAGCATGCCTAAAAAGAAGAATGTCCAAGTCAATGTGACTGAAGCAGATGCACTATCTGATGGTGTGCAAGAGTTGAACTTGTCGGCAGTTGTATCTGAATGCAACCATGTTGAAAATTCAAGAGAATGGTGGGTAGATACATGAGCTACTCGACACATTTGTGTTGACAAAAATATGTTCTCCACTTATAATTCTGTTAATGGAGAACAACTGTTCATGAGAAATTCTTCAAGCTCAAAGGTTGAAGGACAAGGAAAAGTGGTTCTGAAAATGACTTCTGGCAAAGAACTCGTCCTCAACAATGTATTGCATGTGCCCGACATTCGCAAGAATCTTGTTTCTGGGTCTTTACTTAGCAAACATGGGTTTAAACTTATATTTGTGGTTGATAAGTTTGTACTTACTAAAAATGATTTGTACGTAGGTAAGGGATATTTGAGTGATGGACTATTCAAGATGAATGTCCTTACTATTGTACCAAAATCAATCAATAATAATAAGAATATGAATTCTTCTGTTTATATGATTGAGTCATCTTTTTTATGGCATTATAGATTAGGACATACAAATTTTAAATCTGTACGCAAGTTAATAAATTTAAATTTGTTGCCTTCTTTACATTTTGATCCTAATCACAAGTGTGAAACGTGTGTAGAGGCTAAGTTAACCAAAACACCTTTTCATTCGGTTGAAAGAAAAACAATACCTTTAGAGTTAATTTACAGTGATATCTGTGATTTAAAGTTTGTGCAAACTCGAGGTGGAAAAAAATATTTTATTACTTTTATTGACGATTGCACAAGATACTGTTATGTATATTTGCTAAGAAGCAAAGATGAGACATTAGAAGTGTTTAAACACTACAAGAATGAGGTTGAAAATCAACTTAGTAAACGAATAAAAATTATTCGTAGTGATAGAGGTGGAGAATATGTAGCACTATTTGAGGAATTTTGTTCAGAATCTGGCATTATTCATCAAACAACGGCTCCCTATTCACCTCAATCGAATGGCATCGTGGAACGCAAGAACCGAACTCTTAAAGAGATGATGAATGCAATGTTGATAAGCTCTGGATTACCCCAGAACTTGTGGGGGGAAGCTATTCTTTCAGCAAACCACATTCTTAATAAAATTCCACACAAAAGTAAGAACGAAACTCCTTATGAGTTGTGGAAAAGTCACAAACCTTCGTATAAATACTTAAAAGTGTGGGGGTGCTTGGCTAAGGTAAACGTACCTAAGCCAAAACAAGTCAAAATTGGGCTAAAAACAATTGATTGCATATTCATTGGATATGCTAGTAATAGTAGTGCCTATCGATTCTTGGTACATAAATCAGACATTCCTGATATACATGAAAGTACAATCATTGAATCAAGAAATGCAGCATTTTTTGAAGATGTATTTCCATGTAAAGACAAGAAAGAATTAAGTTCGCAAAAACGAACTAATGATGCTTCAAATAATGGTTATCAAAGTGTTGATGAACCTAGACGTAGCAAGAGGGCCAGAACATCTAAAACCTTTGGTCCTGATTTTCTAACTTATTTGTTAGAAAATGAGCCTAGGACATTTAGTGAAACAATGTCCACTCCAGAAGCTCCATTTTGGAAAGAAGCTATAAATAGCGAAATAGACTATATCATGCAAAATCACACTTGGAAATTGGTTGATCTCCCACCGGGAAATAAACCTTTAGGATGCAAGTGGATTTTTAAGAGAAAATTAAAACCTGATGGATGTATTGATAAGTATAAGGCTAGGTTAGTAGCCAAATGGTTCAAACAAAAGGAAGGCCTTGACTTCTTTGATACATACTCACCAGTGACAAGGATCACGTCAATTAGAGTTCTTATTGCAATCGCAGCATTGCATAATCTTGAGATCCATCAAATTGATGTTAAAACAACATTTCTGAATGGTGAGTTGGAAGAAGAGATATACATGGAGCAACATGAAGGGTTTGTTGTTCCTAGACAAGAGAAAAAAGTGTGTAGACTCGTTAAGTTCTTATATGGACTAAAGCAAGCGCCTAAGCAATGGCACGAGAAATTTGACAAAACAATGTTGTCAAATGGTTATAAAATTAACGAGTGTGATAAATGTGTTTATATCAAAAGAACACCAAATGCATATGTAATGGTATGTCTATATGTTGACGACATGCTAATTATGGATAGCAATCATGAAGTCATCATAGCTACTAAGAAAATATTGGCAAAACATTTTGATATGAAAGATATGGGTACAGCTGATGTCATATTAGGGATGAAGATCTCTAAAACATCAGATGGACTTATGTTATCACAATCTCATTATGTTGAGACGGTACTTAGAAAGTTTAATGCATATGATGAAAATCCAGTTAAGACACCAGTAGATCTGAATCTACATTTGACTAAGAATACAGGAAATCCTATATCTCAAATGAAATATTCTCATATCATAGGCAGCTTAATGTACATTACTAACTGCACACTACCTGATATTGCTTATGCAGTTAATAAATTGAGCAGATTTACTAGTAATCCAAGTAATGACCATTGGAAGGCATTGAATATGGTTCTTAGATATCTAAGATACACCTTAAAGGATGGATTACACTATACCAGATATCCAGCTGTATTAAAAGGATACAGTGATGCTAACTGGATATCAGACACAAATGATTCTAAATCCACTAGTGGTTATGTTTTTATCACTGGTGGTGCAATTGTGTCTTGGAAGTCCTCAAAACAGACATGTATAGCTCGATCGACGATGGAATTTGAATTTATAGCTTTAGATAAAGCTGGAGAAGAAGCAAAATGGCTTCGAAATTTTTTAGAGGACATTCCATGTTGGCCTAAGCCGGTGTCTGCAATAATTATACATTGCGATAGTCAGTCGGCTATTGGAAGGGCACAAAATAGTATGTATAATGGCAAGTCTCGACATATACGTCGAAGACACAATACCATTAAATGGTTGATCTCTAATGGTGTAATATTCTATTGACTATGTAAAGTCAAAAGAGAATCTCGCGGATCCGCTGACAAAAGGTTTAGCTAGAGATCACATGCATTATTTATCAAAGGGAATGGGCTTAAAGCCTACTACGTAAGATCTTTGTAACGGTAACCCAACCTTGCTGACTAGAGATCCCAAGATCTTGGTTCAATGGGACAACTAAGTTATAAAGATTCAAATGAGCACTTAGGAGTTATCTCCTACCCATTCTCATGATACAAAAAGTGTTTTTTGCAAAGTGTGATAGGTTAAGTTATTTTTTTAATGATTCCTATAACTTGGATAAACCAAGTAGGGTAGAGCAGAGTACTCTTAATAGGAGATCACCTATATAAGTAAGAAGTGGGGCCGCTTCTATGAGAATTTTGAGGCTTGAATTCTCTAAAACGCTTATGAAACCCAAGTGCCGTTCAAGGCCAAAATGAACACAACCATGAGAACCAAAAGTATTAGGGAAGATATTGTGTGGGTACTATTGTCTTGGTTTACACTCAACGGCTGAATAGTTCAAGACATCACGTTCACTAATTAGCCAAGTGAATCCGATAGTATTCCACTAAGGAAGGTTCAAAGCCATAAGCTACCTCTCCTGATGCAATACATTTCCGCATGTACTCTCTTTTAGTGTCTGCATTTCATTTGCATAATTTACGAGAATTTTCATTCATGTGGGGGATTGTTGGAAATAGTTTAATTAAGTTGAATTTGACCAACTTTGACTAAATAATTGATTGAGTTCCGTTAACCAATTGAGGTGGAACTTTGGTTTAGCACGATCTACTCCGCGAGTAGATGGTCATTGTATATTTGGTTGTACAAAACTATTTTCGGGTGAATGAGAAATTATAGCCAAAAGTGGGCACATTAACTTGTAATATAAAGGGTAAATTGGAGAAAAAGTGGGAACCTTGTCCCACATCAGAAGATGAATAGTAATTTTATCTATTCATATAACCCAAAATTGGAATTGGGTTTGGGCCCCAAGGAGTACCACAAGTATTTGGAAGGGGAGAGACCTAGACCCTATTGGGTTCGGTCCAAATCCCACATGCGCGCCCCGCCGCCGCTCGTCGCCGGCCGGGCCGAGCTCGGGCTCGGGCTCATGGCTCGAGGGTCGTGGGTCGTGGGTTGTGGGTCGTGTTGGACAAATAAATTAAATAATTATTTATATTATTTATCCTTCCAATTAAATCTTCAATCGATTGTTGACACGTGATATCGTCGAATTGCAACATGTGTCCCGTCTTCTAGAAGAATCCAAACTCTGTTCACTGAAAAGACACATCAATTGGTTGTGTCTTTTGGAATTCTATATATCAGTCCCTCTAGCTTCGAATTGGCACACAACAGAATTCGAACTTTCATTCATAATCATTCTGCACTCTGTATTATTACGATATACTGCATCTATCATTGCATAAAAGAAAGAGAGACAAAATATTTTCTCGTTCGCTGTTTCTCAAGGTTCGAAGTGCTACCACCGTGAGAAGAGACCGTTGTATCTTGGGAGACGTTTGCCATCCAACCGTGAGCACCTGTGCGGGGTAATTTCATCTTAAGGACAAAGAGTTTACCTCTTTGCCTCGATCTACCATTTCTGTTATATTTTATTTCCTGGACTTTCATTATTCACGTAAGTTTTCTTTTATTTCAGAATATAATTTCCACCAAAATTATGTGACAAAACTCGTATTTCTCTTTATTTTTTACTATTGAATGACATATTTACCCTCCTCTTCAAATGAAACAAAAATAAAAGAAAGTAATAAAATTTAAAAAAAAAATTGCAAAAAAAATTCTATAACATTTAAAACATACAAATAAATCTCACTTTCTTCTTCCTCCAATAAATCCCACTTTCTACTTCTTTTTTCCTTCCTCCAATTAGTCCCTTTTTTTCCTCTTCCATTAACACGTCTTCTGAAACAATGCGTTAGATCATCATATGGTGTTTTAATAATCGACATTGTTGAATTTCTTCGAGCTGGTTTTAGGGGTTTTTGAAATATACTAATTAAGGTACTTTTTTCTCAATCTAGAATAAAGAATAATTACCTGTTTTCTTTCCTTTTGTGTCCAAGGAAAATTATCTACATTGGCATGAATATTGTAATCAATCATCTGCTATTGAGGTTTTAGAAGGGTAAGAATCTAAAAGCAATTTTGTTATTATTAACAAAGCAATATTGTTCTTTTTGTGAGGATCTCTTTCAAAACAAAGGATTAAAAAGTGGTTCTCCGACTCTGTTGCTTTGCAACGGTTCAAAACTTCTCGTCTCTGCTTGATTTACTATTCAAGACAAGAAATATGGATCTTTTCATACACAATTTATCATTTGTTAACGAATGCAAAATTAGATTCTTAGCAAATATATCAATTGCTGAAGTCCCTTTTATTAAAAAGTGATAGCAATGTAAAAAGAATAATGATATTTATAGTCGCTCACTATCGGTAGTCATAATACGTGACATTATTCAATTGGATGAATTATTTACTCTAATTAAGTAATGTATTTATAGCCATTAATTATGAATGATTCATCCAATTGAATAATAATACATATAACGACTACAAGTAATAAACAACTTCAAATAACATTATTTTCCTAATAAAAAAGGGTGGTCTACAGACAATTGACAATTTGACTATCAATTAAATGTTTTTATTTTTATTTTATTTTTTTGGTCAATTTTCTTTTATAGAATCAAAGCAGCTGTCTCTCCAATCCATCGTTCCTTTTTTATGTAACTTTGAGATTGACTACTTTTATAGTTTTATTCCAACTGGAAAGCGCGTGCGTGTGTACTAAAAATTTATCCACTGGCTGTTAATGGAAACATTAGAGATTAGACAAAGACAATTAATTTTGGATAAAAGGGTAATTCGGACATGATAATATCCATACTTTTCAAATTAATTGTACACATCATCATTATTTATGAAACTTTAGCATTTTCACATTCAAATCCACATTTACCTACACAAAACATCATTTCCGTTTATTGTCATTCAAAAAGTTCTGTTAAATGATCTCTTCTTTACGACTCATCATTTTGGAAAAATAGTTTTGTACACACACCTATTTCTCATTTCTTCATACCTAACTGATGTACTTCTTTAATGGTTCTAGTAATTATTTATTTTTAGTGATATTCATATATAAAATAATGTAAAACAGATCATATTTCACCAAAAATAATGACAAATTGATTGTGCAAATGCAGAATCCAAATTAAGATGAAGACTTCGTGAACGCAAGCAAATCCTAGTTTTTCGATTTTGAGTTGTGGCTATTTATGTAAGACTCTTGTTGTAAGCTTATGTAGTGAAGAATGCAGTGTTTTGGGTATGCTGAACTAGAACTATTATGTACCATTTTGGTCTGTAATTGATGTTGTGTAAAATGTCTCAACCTATTAATAACATTGTGTTTATCGTCCCTAGCTTTGTTTTTTTTTTTTTGCATATAACGTCTCTATTTTTTATTGTTCGTTGTGAATAACATATCTATGTAATTGTATTATTGGCTTAAAATAAAATGTCTTCGCTTAAAAATTGATTTATAACAGAAAATAGAAACAACTGCAAAACCAGCAGAACTACAATGAGTAAAAACAACAATGCGATATCACCAACAGAACAATCATACGTGCGTTAAACAAATACATTATTGTCTAAAGAAACTTTTTCACTAAGAGACATGTACAAAAAGTCCAAAGTTATTCAGTTGCAATTAAAATGATTTGAAATGCAAAAAAATTCTTTACAAAAAACCATATGTACAAGGACAAAAAAAATTTCCAAGCTGTGAGATTTTAATTTGGTGCTGATGCTCCTTTGCATCTCTTCTTATTATGGCTCGTTCACCACAGTTCGTACATGTCATTATCAGCCACATTTTTCTTCCTGGAACATTTGCATCTGCTATTTCGCCTACATTTGGGGTTAGAAGTAGGAGATTTCGTTAGCGAAATAGAGAAATAGGAAATAGGTGTGGACAAAAGTACCCTTCTAAAATAGTACGAATCGTGTTGATGAAGCCCTTAACGGAGTTTTTTGGATAACAATGTTTGTGCAAGCAAAGGTAGATTTGAAAGTAAAAATATCAAAATTTCATATGTTAAAATGATTTTGGACAATCACTTCAAAAGATAAGGACGTTTCGTGCCAATTATCCTTTTGGATAAATTACAAAAATCCCCATCATTTTTAGTTTATTTCAATTTCGTACTTACTCAATTTTATTTGATCGCATCATACTCAATATTTCAATAATTTGTGCAGATGATCCTTTCTGACAATTTTACCATACAACTTAAATAAAATAAAACAACAAAAAAAAACATTTTCAAAACTGCAAATATATCTTAAAGATTTTTTTTTTTGTTACATTTCTTCAGTTCAAACAATTATAAAAATAAAAACAAAAAACAAAAAAATTCAACTTGAGAATTTGACAGTTGAACAGTTTAATTCGATAGTTCATAACTATCGTTTTCTAGACAGCTCATTAATCTTCAAACAAGTTCAATTGTTCAAGTATCAAAACTTTTAGTTACTCAACTGCCTTTCTAGGTGGATTGATCATCTAAAAAAAAAAAAAAAAAAACCTCTCTAACCTTCACTTTATTTCATAATTTATGAATATTACTAAAAAAACATCATTCTAATGTAATTTTGCATGTAATTAATACGATATCTAACTTATCTACGAAAACACTTAAAATTCTAAAGTTTAAATAATTAAAATATACATTCTTTATTATGATTTTAAGTTACAATTTGCAATATTAAATTTATATTTAATAAATAGGAGGAAAATGAATAGTAACTAGATTAAGATTTTGTATTGTTAGATAATAGATAGAAGGAAAATGAATGATAATTGATTGAGATGTGAATAGCTTAAACAAAATATGATAAAAATAAAAGATACTTCATGATTTTTGCTAATAGATATGGAGGAAGCTATTCTTTTACTTTATAAAATTGTGCACCAACAAATCTTAGTACTATAAAATCTATAACATATAATATATTAGACACGGACGCATCGGGGTAATATCAAGTATCGAAAAAGAACATCTATCTATTCACAGCTGAAAATTTATTGCATATTGCAACAAAAAGCAACCGATTTGTAAACTATGAGACATAACAGATTGCATTATCTATCATCTTACAATTATGAAGCATGCTATTCCTATTCTGATCAATATATCACTCACATATCGTAGTCGTATTAAGTGAGTCATTCTTCATCTTCTGATTCCTCTGATTCTGAAGTCTCTCCGTTCTGGGGTGGACCTTCAATAGAAGTACCACTTTGCCTTTGTCCAGGGTGAATGATTTCTTGAACCATATAATTAGCTGATTCAAAAGAAAGGGAAATAAAATTCCATACATTAAACTATCATATTCTAATGACAATGTGCGCAGCAGATTGCAGATCAGATATACAAAAGAATTTCATAATGTTCAGTGTACTATTCTAGCTATTAAACAATTTAATAAAAAGCACAATCAAATGATAATAAAAGTTCAGCAAGTTGACGTCCCTACCTGACACTAAAATCTTCATAAAAAGTTTCCGTGCGAACTGGATTTCCCCTTGATGGGTACTGACAAATTTAACCTGCAAATCAAGACACAGATGAAGCTACCTGTTTGTGAAGTTCGAACTTTTTTGTATAAAGTTGGGAACTTAGAGATGCCTGATACAGTAGGTGTGTAGAATGTTTTGTTCTTTATTGAGAAATGAGAATGTTTTTGGGTTGGAAAGAAATTTTTTTATTCAAGATGTCAGTCATCCAGCCCATTCTCCTGTATATAAGACAGTGATCATCGGTGAACATATACAAGCCGTCCTGAACAAAACCCCAAACCATTCCACGAATCCAAACGAGTGGGGGTGGGGGGAAGAAAAGGTGGAGAGAGAGAGAGAGAGAGAGAGAGAGAGAGAGAGAGAGAGAGAGAAGGAAAAGGATGTCTGAGAAACTACATTATCTAAACATTTGGCAATTGGAATAGGTGAAGCTCCATCTCTTCAACATAAGCTAGGCTTCAAAAAACATTAACTGCCTCGTAAAGTACAGAAGAAGATATTCACCATTTCATCGTACAAGAAACCCACAATTTGATCGAGCCTGGATTGATGCCTTCGGAGGAAAGGGCGCAAGTGGTTCATATACAATTGACTTGCTCCCTGGAAAAATAGGAAATGGAATTGAGTGAGGTGGTTTTGACAAGCCATGTCTTAATAATTCAAGATCGATTAAATCAAAATATCAATATTGCCTAGAGAAAATGCTGACAAATATGGAAATAGAACAATCACTTTGGTTTATCAGGTGCTCAGTTATTCTTCATGTTTTGCACTATCGTAAATTGAAGTGCAATTTAAGCAAGCAACAGAAAATATCCTAGTCATTCACACCCATATTCTCTCAACAATCTGGGTTTCATCATGAATCAAAAATCAAAGCCAATATCAAGCATATTTGCAACAAACATACAGAAATAAAATAACAAAAACCGAAAGATATTCAACAAGGTACAGAGTGCCTCGGAAAGTTTTTTCTTTCTTTTCCCCTGCACACCATGAATAGATGGGAAGTGTATATTCTACCCCACACTAGAGCTATACTCTTCTATTACGTTCAAGTTTTCAGCAGGTTGGGGAAAAAATAAAAGAAAGAAGGCCCTTTTAATCAAATATTAAATACAAAAGTTTTACCACACAAGGGAGAACATGTTGTAAGATAATGACTAGAAGACTTAAACCAAATTTGGCATCAGGCAGTGTTTTGACCTCCCAAATGACCACATCACTACTCATAATTCAAGGTTCTATAAGAGAACTAATGCCTAATGGTCCCAGATCAAGCAGCTAAACCTTTATACTTCGGTAAACAAAGTACATTTTCACCACATACAGCAACTTTGGGGTCTAGAAAGTCCTAATTATCCAACATAAAATGCAGATGATTTCATCTCCCAACATCAATACATATCCATTGCAACACATTACAAAAAGTAAGAACCAGTGAGGATATAATTGAATAATTCAAATGAGAAACCGGTAAAAGGAAAAGATAAATAGTACAGCTAGAAACTAGAAAAGAGCATTGGCCAAGCTTACATCAATAGATGGCAATTGAAGCCACACAAGAAACGCAAACTTCATGTGATAGTAGAGAGGAAACCTGATAAAATCAGACAAAAGTGCCACCTCAATATGCTTTCACAGAAAGCTAAGAAAACCCGCTGAACGACTATAATAAAGAAATATGTATGTGTGCCTGTGTTTGTTTCTTTCTCTTTCTTCTTTCCTTTATTTTTTCTTCTACATTTTTTCTTCCCTGGGGTGAGTGGGTGTTAAGAAATTAGGTTCAGGTTCAAAGATGTACCAGTAGAGAAGTTTGTCGGTGAACACCTCGACAACACTAAAAGATCCATACACTGCAAGAAGTATGAGGATATTCATTGGTTAAATTCATGACCAAGGCAAGTCATTAAATAATTGTGTGATCTCAGGCTCTCAGCGAACCAAAACTGAATATACCTTGGAGGAAAATGCCAATACGCTTATTCATTTTACATATTAGCTAAAATCTGGTAAAATTCAATTAAAAAGTACAATGATTTTTCTACGCCATTTTATAACCTGACTCTCAAGACTATGATAAGCATATATTGAAATGATGCATTCAGTATCTTCAAAAGAAGTTTAGCCTTAAATTGAAGCACGACAAACAACAAAGACCATGAGATCTGACCTTGCACCACAATGCATATTTCACAAAATAAGTCTTCCCTGGTGGTTTTATTAAAAGAACTAAACAATAGATGTGTTATTTTCATAGTAGAAACATTCCAAATTTCCAATCACTATTTTGGGACAATACTTTAAGCATAAGAAAATTTTCAACAGTATACTAACCTGCCCAATACAAAAGCCACTTGTGGTTCTCATCTTGATCCCTTGCCTCGATAGCCTTAAATGTGGAATAAACAGGCAAAACAATCCCCACAGAACAGCTGCGGAAGACATGCATATTATCAGTGCATATACAGGATAAGGTTCTTTTACACATAATAAGAGTCTCGACAGTTACTACAGAAAATATTAGTAATGTTGCAGAATAGTTCTATAATGGTGAAAAGTCACATGCAACAAACACATAGAAATGATTATACTACTATATGCTAGTAGTATCACTAAAAACAAAACTGTGAATGGAGTTGCAGAAGCAAAATAAGCACGGTCAGAACCTATACAGCTAATATAAAAATGTTGTTATATTGGTATTTGGAGTGTTACACAAAAATGAAAAATAAAATGTCAGCCTAAATTGAAAGATTCTAATATCTTCTTTTTGAGCGATAAATAAATGAGTTCAAAGCTCACCATGCTGTTCTAATAACAACATTAGAACTGAAGGGACAAAGAAGCACTTGTAATCCAACCTGCATTGTTCAGAGAATTATAAATCACATTTCTTAGGAAAAAAAAAATACAGCAACAAATTACAAAGAACAAAATTCATCTCAACAAGCAAATAAATAAACAAAGCCTACAAAAACATACTTCACTCGGAAGAGCTGAAAACTGAATAAATAAAAACATTACTATATCAAACCCGACGCAAGAATCCAGACCTAATTGTGCCCACACACTCCATCACTTTGAACTTCTGCTATCGTTAGAAATCAGCATATGAATGTACGTGCGTACGCATAACGCAACCATCTTAGAAAATTATCATTTGAAATGATGTAATTAATACTGAGTGAATTGAGTGCGCAACAATTTCATAATATTAAAAAAAATTCCAAACGAAAAATGTGGAAGGAATTTAACTTCAGGCGTCACAAGAAACTCATGACCTAAAATTGAATCATGTGAAATTTGATTTATAATTGAAAATATGCGATGAAAATAAAAACCCTCAACCAAAACTTACATCGGTGGAAATGCTGGATCCGAACATAGCCATTTTCGTCGAAAATTTTGATTCACGAATTCAGTTTGTTTTCCTAATTTCCGAACGCGCAGAGGTTGGGGAGAATTAAGACAAAGCAGCGTCGTTTTATGCTTAATTTTCAAGTTTTTGTGGAAAGTCCCCCATGTTTCTAAACATTCGGGATTAGTCCCCCAGAGAAGCGAATTTGCAAATAGTCCGCAAAGTTTGTTTATCCGCCACCCCCCCCCCCCCTCCCCCTCTTCTCTTTCCCTACCTCTCTTTTTTATTTTTATTTTTTAGGACAATTACACAAGTTTCATTTATGGAGCTCATCCCAAAGCTACAATTGGTACAACTAACCGACCTATCACTCGCATGTACCCAAGACGCGAGAAGATAGTCTATTTTATTCTTATTTCTAGTAGTAAAGCAACATGACCATGCCTACCCGTTTTAAAAACTCAACAATATCAATGAGATTCCCCTCGCAATGGCAAAAATATAAACATAGGCCCAAGATTTTGGACAAGTCGAGTCAATCTCGACCCAATCCAAATGAACCCCAATAGATTGAGCCAACAACAAACATTCTTTAACAACCACAACGTCAGCATCTTCTGAAGAAAGAAAGCTCACCATCCTCCTCATCCCTACAGCAATGACCCTTCTCCCATGGTCTCTAATAATTGCACCGACTCCAATAAGTCTCTTATCCACTATATTCGCTGCATCAGTATTCCATTTTACCGGCCTTAGGAGAATCCATCCCGCTCTTGACCCACCAACCTCAAGCCATTCCTTCAACCTTCTAGCTCTCCACCCAATATGGCTTCCTTTATGCCACCCCCACCCCCACCCCCACCCCCACCCAACGATCTCTCTTTTTTCCATGGAACACCCTATTTTTTTCTTCTCAAATATTCGGATAAAATCAATCGGTGGCCATCGAATTTTAATTGGATTTTTACTTAACAACTGAACTTTAAAAGGTATCTCAACGCTCACCTATTTTCAACTAAGTTTTTCATTCATTACCCGTTACTTATTCGCATGCAATACCTGAGAGAATATCCTACGTGACGTAGTAACAATGTCAAATCTCTCCTAATCAACAAAAGCGCACTACCCAAACACGCCATTCCTCAAAGAAATTGAAAATACTTTCAGTTCAGGTTGTGAAAAACTGAAAGCGTTTTCAATTTCTTTGAGAAATGGTGTATTTGAGTGTTGCACTTTTGTTGGTTGGGAGAGATTTAACACTGTTACTGATGCGAGCCACAGACCGACAAGCCAGAACTCCTTACATATTCTAGTGGGGCTAATAACGAGATTAAGAGCTAAGAAGATCAATGATGTCATACAAGATCTTGTCCAAACTACGTGAGCTGAAACCGACACCCAAAGTGCAACAACTAAAACACCAACCTTAAAAATGAGTATGACCAAGGAAAAGTCAACATTAGTACATTTGATTCAAACTAAGGATCATATTAAAGACATATTAGAAGCTAGTAGGAGATTAGAGGGCCAAATAAGTATGATGCAAAGTTTGGAGACAAAAACGTGAAAAATTGGCAATCGCCCAGGCAAAATGTGGGACGATCGTCCCACATCATTTTTCAAAACCAGTGGCTAATTATTTTGTCTGGGCAATCGTCCTAGGCCAAATGAAAAATAGATTTTTTCGGATTTTGTTTCCTTTTTCAATTAGAACTCTAATTTTGTTATTTTTTTTAGTTATTTCTGAATTAGATTAGGATTTTATTGATTTCTACTATATAAACACTTCTTATTGTAGACAAAATACAACTTTGATTATTGAGAGATTAAATAAAAGTGAGATTCACTTTTCTTCTTTATTCTTTATTGAACTAACCAAAACTTATCAAAGACTTCGCAAATTTTTGTGACGTTCAAACTTGGTTCTTTGATTTAAGAAATTATCGGACCAATGTCTTGCGGCTTGATTTTAGCTTTCTTGGGGTTCATGTCAATCTTTCTTGTGGGTTCTGAGATTCAATCTTTGTGGGTTCGCATCATTGGTATTAGAGCATTGGCTCTAAAATCAGGTTGTATCTTTTTTTTTTTTTTTTCATCAATTTCATCTTGAGTCATATAAAATAAAATAAAAATTATCTTTCATAATTCATCATAATTCATAAGAGTCTTTTTTATTTTTTCTTGTTCAGATTCATCACATCGTAGAATCATTCAAAATATATATATATATATATATTCTTTTCTTGCACAAAAAACATTCAAGAATTGTTTGGGGCACGATCTATTAGGGCACCACATCTAATTATTTTCTAGTTCTTGCGTTGTGATAAAAAAAAATTATTAGTTTCTTGCTTTGGATAAAAAAAACAAAAATTCAAGAAATGCATTCCTTTGAGATTCTTGTGTTATATTTGGCTAGAAATCCACACTCTATATTGTCATTTTGTGTTTAAGTATTCAAATCTTATTTTTGTTGTGATTTCTCTTCTTTAGTCTTTCTCATTGTCATTTATGTTCTTATTATTTTCTTGTTCTTAAATATTGCGGAGACTGAATTCTTGATTGAGTTTAGTTAGTTTCTTAGAGAACTTGGTAAGATAAAAACAAATAGAGGTAAAAAGCAAGAGTTGTTAGATTATTATTGAGAAAAAGTCAAATAGAGTGCAACACAAGTGTAAACACGTGAGGTTAATTTTTTTTTACTATACTAATTTCTATTTTTTTATCCTAAAAATGTCTAATAATGAAGAAACAACACCTAGAGAAGAGAACAACCAATTAATTTTGTTAAAAGTCATGCAACAACAATTTGAGCGAATGAACATGGTGTTTGACGAGATGAGGGGTATCAATAAAGGATGAGGCGTAGAGGAGATAGGCGTGAAAGGGCACCTAGAGGAGGAGACTATAGATGTCACGGTGGAGTCAATAGAAATTTTGTGAATATAAAAATGAAAATATATTTCTTCCAATGTATGAATAACCTTGAAACCTATTTAGAGTAGGAAATGAGGTTAGAATTAATATTTGATTGTCATAGCTATTCAAAAGAGAAGAATGTGAAATTAGCAGTAATTAAGTTTACTGACTATGCTATAATATGGTGAGATCAATTGGTGACAAATAAGAGGAGAAATCATGAGAGGCCTATAAAAATTTGGGGTGATTTAAAAGCTAGAAGGAGATTTGTACCTAATCATTACTATAAGGACCTCTATCAAAAATTGCAGAGCCTTACTCAAGGTTCAAATAGTGTAGAGGATTACCATAAGGAAATGGATATGGCTATGATTAGGGGCCAATGTTGAGGAAGATATGGAGGCCACGTTGGCCAGATTTTTGAATAGATTAAATAGGGATATAGCCAATGTAGTTGAATTACAACACTATGTAGAGTTGGAGGACATGGTGCACATGACTATGAAGGTAGATAGGCAATTGAAAAGAAAGAGGGCATCAAGGTATTCTTCGAGATCTAACCCTCATTAGAAACTGAAGTAGAATAATAATGATGGGAGTGATATGACTGTTTCAATGGGAAAAACCAAACCACCTAAGGAAAAAGAAGATGTAACTAGCAACAATAAACCCAAGTCAGATTTCTAACCTTATAAGAATAGGGATATCAAATATTTTAAATATTTAGATTCTGGGCACATTGCGTCACAATGCCTAAACAAAAGGGCAATGATTTTACGTGATAATGGGAAAGTAGAAACTGAGGATGAGTGTGATAGTGATGCGATACCTGAATTGGAGGATGATGGTGTAAAGTACCATATAGAAGGTGAAGTCCTATTTTGCGAGACATGCTCTTCATGCACAAATTAAGGTAGATGATTTGGAGCGGCAAAAAGGAAAAAGTGAGTTAGAAGTACGAGAAAAGAAAATGAGTGAGCAAAAAACGAGATTGTAATTAGCAAAACTAACTAATCTCTCCCCAGTTTGGCTATTTTTTTATTGTAGGAATTTGAAGACGTGTTTCCTATAGAGATGTCTAATAGGTTACCACCTATCAGAGATATTGAATATCAAATTGACTTTGTACCTAGAGCTGTTATTCCAAATTGACAAGCCTATAGAAATAATCTAGATGAGACAAATGAGTGAGCTTCAAAGGAAACGATTTGAAAATAAGATTAAATAATATACAGCTAAAGCCAACAAAGAATGTAGACTTATCTTTGAGCCTGGTGATTGGGTTTGAGTGCATATAAATGATGAAAGATTTCCTGATCGTAGATGGTCTAAGCTACATCCTAGGGAGGATGAGACATTTCAAGGCTTTTAGAGGATAAATGATAATACTTATAAGCTTGACCTTCCAGGTGATATAATGTGTCTGGTACTTTTAGTGTTGCTAATCTTTCTCCCTTTGATGCAGGTGATGATTCAATGTCGAATCTTTTTTAGGAATGAGAGAATGATGCGAGTCACGGACCGATTAGCCAGGACTCGTTACATATTTCGGTGGGGCCAATAACGAGATCAAAAGCTAGGAAGATCAATAACGTCATACAATATCCTGTCCAAGCTACGTGGGTCAAAACCGACACCCAAAGTGCAACAAGCAAAACACCAACCTTTAAAATGAGTATGACCAAGGAAGAGCCAACTTTAGTACATTTGATTCAAACTAAAGATCATATTAAAGACATATTGGAGGCTAGTAGGAGATTGGAGGGGCCAAAATAAGCATGATTCAAAGTTTAGAGACTAAAACGCGGAAGATTGACATTTATGATCGCCCAGGCAAAATATATGGCGATCGCCCCCACATCATTTTCCAAAACACTAATTATTTAGCATAGACGATTGCCCAGGCCAAATTTTGGGAAAACGGATTTTTTTGGATTTTGTTTTATTTTTCAATTAGATCTCTAATTTTGTTATGTTTTTTTAGTTATTTTTGAATTAGATTATGATTTCGTTGATTTATACTATATAAACACTTTTCGTTGTAGACAAAATACAACATTGATTATTGAGAAATTAAATAAAAGTGAGATTTAGTTTTCTTCATTGTCTTAATTGAACTAACTAAAACTTATCAAAGATTTCGCAAATCTTTGTGATGTTTAAATTTGATTCTTTAATTCAAAAAATGATCCGGTCAAGGTCTTGCGACTTGATTTTAGTTTTTGGGGTTCATATCAATTTTTCTTGTGAGTTCCGAGATTCAATCTTCGCGGGTTCGCATCAATTACTTTGTCACATCTGAAATAATACCTTGAGGATGATGGTTCGAGTTGTTTCAACAGTCAAGTTCTTTGGTTGCTCCGATACCTGAAAAAGAGGCGGGGAACTCTCCCCCGGTTTGGCCTCCAGCGTGAAAGTTAGATATTGAGGGGGAAAGAGTGGACGGAATAAAGTGAAAACGATAATAGCAAATGTATGATTTTTTTGTCATTCTTTACCTGGCTCGCCTTCTGAGGTATTTATAGGTGGGAGATTTTCCTCTACGCGCCAGGCGGTTTTCTCCAGACTGCTCGGCAGTTGTTGCCCACGTACTGACGGTTATCATCACGTGGCAGCGGTTTCAATAGTGCGTCAGTTGGCTTCGGGACGCGGGGTGGTTACTTTATCGTTCATATAACCGTTATGTGACGTCAGCTAGTCGTCCTGACTGTCTTACCTCATAACCGTTATGTTGTCGACTGACTGCCCTTCTCAGTGACTGGTGGTCCACTGGTCCGATGCCATGATCAGTCGACTACCATTCGTTATAATGACTGGTCGACTGCCTGTCGCCTAGTGGCAGTCAACTGACTACCACTCACATAGAACGTCTACTAAGTCTGGCACAATTTGGCTATAGTCTATTTCTGGTCGACTGCCTACCGCCTAGTGGCAGTCAACTGACTACCACTCACATAGAACGTCTACTAAGTCTGGCACAATTTAGCTCTAGTCTATTTCTGGTCGACTGCCTGCCGCCTAGTGGCAGTCAACTGACTACCACTCACATAGAATGTCTACTAAGTCTGGCACAATTTCGCTCTAGTCTATTTCTAGTATAGCATCAACGTCGGAAGATCGTTTGTTACGTAGAATATTCTGTGAGGTATTATAATTAATTATATAAAAGGTGATGGATGTGAAGTTTAATTGAAAGTAAAGTGAGTGTCAAATGGCCCACATCACACCCCCCCAGCTGGGATGGTGAAGGTTGGCCACGTCTATATGAGAATGTTGGATAAAATTCAACATGTGGGGCCAAACATGTATATATTAAAATGTGTGGTGCTATCTTAAGGTTTTAGTCAATAAAGTGATCCACTAAAGACTATTTTGGACTAATGGGTATTAAGTGTTATGAGATTAAAGTGTAGAGACGGATACAATGTTTTAAATTGATGAGGGGCCGATTTAACAACATTGAAACAAAATAACTGCCCTACAGTTATATATATAGGTCATGGTCCCTAATTGAGCGTGGCTTTTCACAACTCTTTGTATCCCCATCAACAAGAGACACTAAGGAGAAAACCACGGATCAATTGAAAGACCATAACCCAGTTCGATCAAACAGAATCATGGATTCAGGTACGCTTCCGCTTCAGTCTTAATCTTGGTAATTACAGCATAATAGTTTTAACTCATAGATGTATAATCATCTATTTATAGATTAAGTAAATTAATCTAACAGAGAATCCCACTAGAAATTCTCTAACGCCTCCCACCCCCCACAAATGGTCTAATCCACCTACTATCTGGGCCGCAGAGCACAAAAACAAAGCCGGCATCAAGTCAGCCGCCTGAGGATTCGGGACCGAAATAGCCTTGAAAGAATTCGTGCCGATTTCGTCTGACCACTGATGGCCTGCCAAAATAGACATCATGGGGCCGAGCATTAGAGAGCCCAAACAGTTCCTGTCCATTAAGCCGAATATTCGTACTGATGTTGGGACCAAAACAGATGACTTGTTCAAATTAATTTTATGTCCAGAAGAGTGCTCATGTACTACAGGAAATCTGACTCCACTTTCTTTCTTTTTATTGGATAATATGCCTCAGCAATGGAGTAATCAATCCTTCAACAATTGACCAAATTCATGTCAAGTATAGAGAGTTGACATCTGTTATCCCATTGGTTAATAGTTAATACATTTTTGACACTTCGACACATCACATCTTCTTAGCAAATGTAAAACACTAAGTATAATATGTTGATGTCTCAAAAAATGTCTTGCAATGTGTCAAATATGTTAAAAATGTATTAGGGGAGAACAAATTTAGACTCTAGTATACATTGATAACTTTGTCACATTTTCAGCTTTTAGTAATATACTTGATTGATTATTTTTGGACCAAGAATAAAATGAGAAGCAATGTTTTTATATAAATTTGAAAGTTTTGGGGATTATATGAGATTTTTAGAGTAGATAGTATGTGTGTCATTGCACTTAATATGTGACATGTAGAGGATAAACATAATTGCAGAAAACCTTATGTTATTATGATATTTTTAATAAAAGATAAATACGGACGAAATTTTTTAACTAAAAATTTAAATAATATTTGGTTGTTTACTTTTAATAATAAAGATTCGAACTCTAACACTAACAAAATGGGACGAGGAGACATTACTTTGATGACTATTCCGGTCGGATTGTTTCCCTCTTAAAGTATAATTATTATCGACCAAAAAAGGAACCATTTATCTTGATCGTCGCATCCCAAAAAAATATGCATTTAATAAATTAATTAAATTATTAATACGCGGAATCTATTGTCAATGTATCTTTTATTTTACATAATTAGTGGTGTTGTTTGATGTGTAAATGCTACAAGCAAAACAATTTTAAAACATGTTACAAAATATAGGTGTAACTTTAAGGCCAAATAATCAAAGAACACACAAGGCCAAAGAGAAAGTACAAACTTAGAAGTAATATTCACTAAATAAATGTTAGAAAATTTTTATTAACCTATATTTCTGTTTTTTTTCGATACCAACATTCTAAGATCACTCCGTACCACAATCGTGTTTGCGATCTCTCAAAAGAAAAACAGTAGAATATGTTTCTTTGGCTGCCAAAAAAAAAGGGGGATTTGGCTTAACATGTCCATTGGAAAGCTGAAAACAACGAAAAAAAGAAGAAGATCCATTAATTAGTTTTAAACTTCAATATTGTTGGAAAAACACACCAATTAATGCAAAGCGGAACAATTATTTTCCATGTGTAAATAAAATAGGATTATCAATTAGTTCTAACAAAATCAATAATAACATAAGTTAAGTCGTTTGACAATTTGCCTATGACCAATGGCCCAACTCCAATTTGTTCTTCTACTATAATCAATAATAATAAGATTACAATCTCTCTAAATAATACTAGAGACTCACATTAAGAATTAAAAAAATCTTGGTTAACTAATAATTATTTATTTACGAGATGGATTTCTATGAACAGAAAATAATAAGTTTAACGATCTCAACTGTATGAGTTAGGAAACTCTCAAGTCGATTATAAGTAGTGATGATAACGAGACGAATTCGAATCGGATCGGATCGGACTGATCCGTATTCACCCCGGATCAATTTTAGAAGATCCAAATCTGCGGATTGATCCGCCATTTCTCGGGATGGATCGGATCCGGGGACAGAGCGGATCACTACTTTGATCCGCAGAGTGATCCGCAGACTGATATGTGTAATTTTTTTTTTTGTCAATTGTCCTTCAAAAAATTAAACAAAGGTTGAAACAAACTTTACTACTTTTTTCTATCTTTTTCTTTTTTTATTTTTCAAATAAGGCGAATTGGATCAGGGGTGGACATGATCCGATTCGCCTCGTGATCTGCCCCACTGATTCACGAATCGAGATTTTTTCGCTCCATTCGGACCGGACATCCATCAAGTTTGGAGCAGATCGAAAATTTTTACCATCCCTAATTATAAGGGAAGGAATTAACTTATCTATTCTGAGTGGGGAAGAACAAATTTTGCGATCTCTTAAAAAATTGCATTTTCACAATGATCGCAAAGGAAATGTGATTTTCTCATTTCAAGTAACTTCAACATAATAATAAAAAAAAAAATGGTAGTCTAACATAAAAAGCATACGCGACTCTCTAAGGGCATTAACTGATTTACACATATTCTCAACATCTGCCACCGTTATCTTTTCTTAACTAGCCAGAAATTGAAATATCTTTCTAAACATATCAACCAAAGTCAACAGAATGCAATAACAAAAAGTGCGATCTAATGTAAAAATAATACACGATTTTCTAAACACGTTAACTAATCTTCCCAATTCTCAACAACTGCTACCTTTTAAATAGATCTTTTGATGACATAAGATTTTTTTATAATTAACCACAAAATGAAATATCATTCAACTTCCATCTAATTGACATATACGCGCCTTTGAGAATTCGCGTGCTTCCAATCATCAAAATAATGTTCACTAGACACAAAGTAATACATAGTTCTAAAATTTCTCATTTAATTGAACAACGTTTTTACACGTTTGGTCTTTCAACATTGTACGACTGTAAACTGTCAACGAACGCCCGGCACGAAAGAAAATTAGGAAATATTGGTGCGAGTGAGAACAAATTGTCGTACACAATGTTCACAATAATATATGTAATCAAAATCCTACGTATTCAAAAAATTCCTTTAATAAATGAATTGGCATTTATGTAAATGAAGATGAGGTGTTTTCAAGAATAAAACGTACTTAGTCAGTGTACTTAACCAATTGTGTTATATTAATCAAACGTTCTTAGAACATCTACAACAACTTATGTATATTTAAAGGGTAAATTCAAGGTCGATCACTGTTTTGGTACTTATGAACTCTAAAATCATATGATCAAAACTTAATTTAATTAAATTTATATTTTAGAGCTAAAAAACCAACATACCCTTAATTGTAAAAAAAAAATGTTAATTTAATGATATTGTTTTGTTGTGATACTGTTTTAATTATGATAATCTTTCAACATATGATACTATTTTAATTTATGATAATGTTATTCAATGCAAACAGTACCAATGGACTTATACTAAGAACAATATAATTACTTCAACTAGTAAAACATATATGATACTGTTTTAATTTATGATGATGTTATTGAATGCAAACGGTATCAATGGTCTTGTACTACTAATGGAGTATTTTAAGAACAATATAATTACTTCAACCAGTAAAATAGATCTATGATACTGTTTTATTTAGATAAAGTGATATAGTATACTTATACCATGTTTTTATATTTGATACTGTTTTATTATAATAATGTTTCAGCCTATGATACTGTTATTTAATCTATGATATTGTTATTTTATTAGGTTGTAGTTTGTGTATGTGATGCTGTTTTATTAAGATATTTTCATCTATGATACTAATATATTAAGATATATTTATCTGTGATACTGTTTTAGTATGTATGTTTTGATAAAAAAATAATTAAAGATTGCCATTTTAAACTAAAGAAACGACTTCAAACAGCTAAAATCCATCGTACGCAGTGGCAAAGCCACTGGTCTTAACTGGCTCGCCGAAACCATTCCGAAAATATATTATAATAAAATTCTGAGCACGTATGCGAATTCTATGCTCATTTCTATTATGATACTATTTTTCGTGGTACTGTTTTTCTATAATACGGTATCAAACAGCTGCGGAAGACATGCATATTATCAGTGCATATACAGGATAAGGTTCTTTTACACATAATAAGAGTCTCGACAGTTGCTACAGAAAATATTAGTAATGTTGCAGAATAGTTCTATAATGGTGAAAAGTCACATGCAACAAACACATAGAAATGATTATACTACTATATGCTAGTAGTATCACTAAAAACAAAACTGTGAATGGAGTTGCAGAAGCAAAATAAGCACGGTCAGAACCTATACAGCTAATATAAAAATGTTGTTATATTGGTATTTGGAGTGTTACACAAAAATGAAAAATAAAATGTCAGCCTAAATTGAAAGATTCTAATATCTTCTTTTTGAGCGATAAATAAATGAGTTCAAAGCTCACCATGCTGTTCTAATAACAACATTAGAACTGAAGGGACAAAGAAGCACTTGTAATCCAACCTGCATTGTTCAGAGAATTATAAATCACATTTCTTAGGAAAAAAAAAATACAGCAACAAATTACAAAGAACAAAATTCATCTCAACAAGCAAATAAATAAACAAAGCCTACAAAAACATACTTCACTCGGAAGAGCTGAAAACTGAATAAATAAAAACATTACTATATCAAACCCGACGCAAGAATCCAGACCTAATTGTGCCCACACACTCCATCACTTTGAACTTCTGCTATCGTTAGAAATCAGCATATGAATGTACGTGCGTACGCATAACGCAACCATCTTAGAAAATTATCATTTGAAATGATGTAATTAATACTGAGTGAATTGAGTGCGCAACAATTTCATAATATTAAAAAAAATTCCAAACGAAAAATGTGGAAGGAATTTAACTTCAGGCGTCACAAGAAACTCATGACCTAAAATTGAATCATGTGAAATTTGATTTATAATTGAAAATATGCGATGAAAATAAAAACCCTCAACCAAAACTTACATCGGTGGAAATGCTGGATCCGAACATAGCCATTTTCGTCGAAAATTTTGATTCACGAATTCAGTTTGTTTTCCTAATTTCCGAACGCGCAGAGGTTGGGGAGAATTAAGACAAAGCAGCGTCGTTTTATGCTTAATTTTCAAGTTTTTGTGGAAAGTCCCCCATGTTTCTAAACATTCGGGATTAGTCCCCCAGAGAAGCGAATTTGCAAATAGTCCGCAAAGTTTGTTTATCCGCCACCCCCCCCCCCCCCTCCCCCTCTTCTCTTTCCCTACCTCTCTTTTTTATTTTTATTTTTTAGGACAATTACACAAGTTTCATTTATGGAGCTCATCCCAAAGCTACAATTGGTACAACTAACCGACCTATCACTCGCATGTACCCAAGACGCGAGAAGATAGTCTATTTTATTCTTATTTCTAGTAGTAAAGCAACATGACCATGCCTACCCGTTTTAAAAACTCAACAATATCAATGAGATTCCCCTCGCAATGGCAAAAATATAAACATAGGCCCAAGATTTTGGACAAGTCGAGTCAATCTCGACCCAATCCAAATGAACCCCAATAGATTGAGCCAACAACAAACATTCTTTAACAACCACAACGTCAGCATCTTCTGAAGAAAGAAAGCTCACCATCCTCCTCATCCCTACAGCAATGACCCTTCTCCCATGGTCTCTAATAATTGCACCGACTCCAATAAGTCTCTTATCCACTATATTCGCTGCATCAGTATTCCATTTTACCGGCCTTAGGAGAATCCATCCCGCTCTTGACCCACCAACCTCAAGCCATTCCTTCAACCTTCTAGCTCTCCACCCAATATGGCTTCCTTTATGCCACCCCCACCCCCACCCCCACCCCCACCCCCACCCAACGATCTCTCTTTTTTCCATGGAACACCCTATTTTTTTCTTCTCAAATATTCGGATAAAATCAATCGGTGGCCATCGAATTTTAATTGGATTTTTACTTAACAACTGAACTTTAAAAGGTATCTCAACGCTCACCTATTTTCAACTAAGTTTTTCATTCATTACCCGTTACTTATTCGCATGCAATACCTGAGAGAATATCCTACGTGACGTAGTAACAATGTCAAATCTCTCCTAATCAACAAAAGCGCACTACCCAAACACGCCATTCCTCAAAGAAATTGAAAATACTTTCAGTTCAGGTTGTGAAAAACTGAAAGCGTTTTCAATTTCTTTGAGAAATGGTGTATTTGAGTGTTGCACTTTTGTTGGTTGGGAGAGATTTAACACTGTTACTGATGCGAGCCACAGACCGACAAGCCAGAACTCCTTACATATTCTAGTGGGGCTAATAACGAGATTAAGAGCTAAGAAGATCAATGATGTCATACAAGATCTTGTCCAAACTACGTGAGCTGAAACCGACACCCAAAGTGCAACAACTAAAACACCAACCTTAAAAATGAGTATGACCAAGGAAAAGTCAACATTAGTACATTTGATTCAAACTAAGGATCATATTAAAGACATATTAGAAGCTAGTAGGAGATTAGAGGGCCAAATAAGTATGATGCAAAGTTTGGAGACAAAAACGTGAAAAATTGGCAATCGCCCAGGCAAAATGTGGGACGATCGTCCCACATCATTTTTCAAAACCAGTGGCTAATTATTTTGTCTGGGCAATCGTCCTAGGCCAAATGAAAAATAGATTTTTTCGGATTTTGTTTCCTTTTTCAATTAGAACTCTAATTTTGTTATTTTTTTTAGTTATTTCTGAATTAGATTAGGATTTTATTGATTTCTACTATATAAACACTTCTTATTGTAGACAAAATACAACTTTGATTATTGAGAGATTAAATAAAAGTGAGATTCACTTTTCTTCTTTATTCTTTATTGAACTAACCAAAACTTATCAAAGACTTCGCAAATTTTTGTGACGTTCAAACTTGGTTCTTTGATTTAAGAAATTATCGGACCAATGTCTTGCGGCTTGATTTTAGCTTTCTTGGGGTTCATGTCAATCTTTCTTGTGGGTTCTGAGATTCAATCTTTGTGGGTTCGCATCATTGGTATTAGAGCATTGGCTCTAAAATCAGGTTGTATCTTTTTTTTTTTTTTTTCATCAATTTCATCTTGAGTCATATAAAATAAAATAAAAATTATCTTTCATAATTCATCATAATTCATAAGAGTCTTTTTTATTTTTTCTTGTTCAGATTCATCACATCGTAGAATCATTCAAAATATATATATATATATATATTCTTTTCTTGCACAAAAAACATTCAAGAATTGTTTGGGGCACGATCTATTAGGGCACCACATCTAATTATTTTCTAGTTCTTGCGTTGTGATAAAAAAAAATTATTAGTTTCTTGCTTTGGATAAAAAAAACAAAAATTCAAGAAATGCATTCCTTTGAGATTCTTGTGTTATATTTGGCTAGAAATCCACACTCTATATTGTCATTTTGTGTTTAAGTATTCAAATCTTATTTTTGTTGTGATTTCTCTTCTTTAGTCTTTCTCATTGTCATTTATGTTCTTATTATTTTCTTGTTCTTAAATATTGCGGAGACTGAATTCTTGATTGAGTTTAGTTAGTTTCTTAGAGAACTTGGTAAGATAAAAACAAATAGAGGTAAAAAGCAAGAGTTGTTAGATTATTATTGAGAAAAAGTCAAATAGAGTGCAACACAAGTGTAAACACGTGAGGTTAATTTTTTTTTACTATACTAATTTCTATTTTTTTATCCTAAAAATGTCTAATAATGAAGAAACAACACCTAGAGAAGAGAACAACCAATTAATTTTGTTAAAAGTCATGCAACAACAATTTGAGCGAATGAACATGGTGTTTGACGAGATGAGGGGTATCAATAAAGGATGAGGCGTAGAGGAGATAGGCGTGAAAGGGCACCTAGAGGAGGAGACTATAGATGTCACGGTGGAGTCAATAGAAATTTTGTGAATATAAAAATGAAAATATATTTCTTCCAATGTATGAATAACCTTGAAACCTATTTAGAGTAGGAAATGAGGTTAGAATTAATATTTGATTGTCATAGCTATTCAAAAGAGAAGAATGTGAAATTAGCAGTAATTAAGTTTACTGACTATGCTATAATATGGTGAGATCAATTGGTGACAAATAAGAGGAGAAATCATGAGAGGCCTATAAAAATTTGGGGTGATTTAAAAGCTAGAAGGAGATTTGTACCTAATCATTACTATAAGGACCTCTATCAAAAATTGCAGAGCCTTACTCAAGGTTCAAATAGTGTAGAGGATTACCATAAGGAAATGGATATGGCTATGATTAGGGGCCAATGTTGAGGAAGATATGGAGGCCACGTTGGCCAGATTTTTGAATAGATTAAATAGGGATATAGCCAATGTAGTTGAATTACAACACTATGTAGAGTTGGAGGACATGGTGCACATGACTATGAAGGTAGATAGGCAATTGAAAAGAAAGAGGGCATCAAGGTATTCTTCGAGATCTAACCCTCATTAGAAACTGAAGTAGAATAATAATGATGGGAGTGATATGACTGTTTCAATGGGAAAAACCAAACCACCTAAGGAAAAAGAAGATGTAACTAGCAACAATAAACCCAAGTCAGATTTCTAACCTTATAAGAATAGGGATATCAAATATTTTAAATATTTAGATTCTGGGCACATTGCGTCACAATGCCTAAACAAAAGGGCAATGATTTTACGTGATAATGGGAAAGTAGAAACTGAGGATGAGTGTGATAGTGATGCGATACCTGAATTGGAGGATGATGGTGTAAAGTACCATATAGAAGGTGAAGTCCTATTTTGCGAGACATGCTCTTCATGCACAAATTAAGGTAGATGATTTGGAGCGGCAAAAAGGAAAAAGTGAGTTAGAAGTACGAGAAAAGAAAATGAGTGAGCAAAAAACGAGATTGTAATTAGCAAAACTAACTAATCTCTCCCCAGTTTGGCTATTTTTTTATTGTAGGAATTTGAAGACGTGTTTCCTATAGAGATGTCTAATAGGTTACCACCTATCAGAGATATTGAATATCAAATTGACTTTGTACCTAGAGCTGTTATTCCAAATTGACAAGCCTATAGAAATAATCTAGATGAGACAAATGAGTGAGCTTCAAAGGAAACGATTTGAAAATAAGATTAAATAATATACAGCTAAAGCCAACAAAGAATGTAGACTTATCTTTGAGCCTGGTGATTGGGTTTGAGTGCATATAAATGATGAAAGATTTCCTGATCGTAGATGGTCTAAGCTACATCCTAGGGAGGATGAGACATTTCAAGGCTTTTAGAGGATAAATGATAATACTTATAAGCTTGACCTTCCAGGTGATATAATGTGTCTGGTACTTTTAGTGTTGCTAATCTTTCTCCCTTTGATGCAGGTGATGATTCAATGTCGAATCTTTTTTAGGAATGAGAGAATGATGCGAGTCACGGACCGATTAGCCAGGACTCGTTACATATTTCGGTGGGGCCAATAACGAGATCAAAAGCTAGGAAGATCAATAACGTCATACAATATCCTGTCCAAGCTACGTGGGTCAAAACCGACACCCAAAGTGCAACAAGCAAAACACCAACCTTTAAAATGAGTATGACCAAGGAAGAGCCAACTTTAGTACATTTGATTCAAACTAAAGATCATATTAAAGACATATTGGAGGCTAGTAGGAGATTGGAGGGGCCAAAATAAGCATGATTCAAAGTTTAGAGACTAAAACGCGGAAGATTGACATTTATGATCGCCCAGGCAAAATATATGGCGATCGCCCCCACATCATTTTCCAAAACACTAATTATTTAGCATAGACGATTGCCCAGGCCAAATTTTGGGAAAACGGATTTTTTTGGATTTTGTTTTATTTTTCAATTAGATCTCTAATTTTGTTATGTTTTTTTAGTTATTTTTGAATTAGATTATGATTTCGTTGATTTATACTATATAAACACTTTTCGTTGTAGACAAAATACAACATTGATTATTGAGAAATTAAATAAAAGTGAGATTTAGTTTTCTTCATTGTCTTAATTGAACTAACTAAAACTTATCAAAGATTTCGCAAATCTTTGTGATGTTTAAATTTGATTCTTTAATTCAAAAAATGATCCGGTCAAGGTCTTGCGACTTGATTTTAGTTTTTGGGGTTCATATCAATTTTTCTTGTGAGTTCCGAGATTCAATCTTCGCGGGTTCGCATCAATTACTTTGTCACATCTGAAATAATACCTTGAGGATGATGGTTCGAGTTGTTTCAACAGTCAAGTTCTTTGGTTGCTCCGATACCTGAAAAAGAGGCGGGGAACTCTCCCCCGGTTTGGCCTCCAGCGTGAAAGTTAGATATTGAGGGGGAAAGAGTGGACGGAATAAAGTGAAAACGATAATAGCAAATGTATGATTTTTTTGTCATTCTTTACCTGGCTCGCCTTCTGAGGTATTTATAGGTGGGAGATTTTCCTCTACGCGCCAGGCGGTTTTCTCCAGACTGCTCGGCAGTTGTTGCCCACGTACTGACGGTTATCATCACGTGGCAGCGGTTTCAATAGTGCGTCAGTTGGCTTCGGGACGCGGGGTGGTTACTTTATCGTTCATATAACCGTTATGTGACGTCAGCTAGTCGTCCTGACTGTCTTACCTCATAACCGTTATGTTGTCGACTGACTGCCCTTCTCAGTGACTGGTGGTCCACTGGTCCGATGCCATGATCAGTCGACTACCATTCGTTATAATGACTGGTCGACTGCCTGTCGCCTAGTGGCAGTCAACTGACTACCACTCACATAGAACGTCTACTAAGTCTGGCACAATTTGGCTATAGTCTATTTCTGGTCGACTGCCTACCGCCTAGTGGCAGTCAACTGACTACCACTCACATAGAACGTCTACTAAGTCTGGCACAATTTAGCTCTAGTCTATTTCTGGTCGACTGCCTGCCGCCTAGTGGCAGTCAACTGACTACCACTCACATAGAATGTCTACTAAGTCTGGCACAATTTCGCTCTAGTCTATTTCTAGTATAGCATCAACGTCGGAAGATCGTTTGTTACGTAGAATATTCTGTGAGGTATTATAATTAATTATATAAAAGGTGATGGATGTGAAGTTTAATTGAAAGTAAAGTGAGTGTCAAATGGCCCACATCACACCCCCCCAGCTGGGATGGTGAAGGTTGGCCACGTCTATATGAGAATGTTGGATAAAATTCAACATGTGGGGCCAAACATGTATATATTAAAATGTGTGGTGCTATCTTAAGGTTTTAGTCAATAAAGTGATCCACTAAAGACTATTTTGGACTAATGGGTATTAAGTGTTATGAGATTAAAGTGTAGAGACGGATACAATGTTTTAAATTGATGAGGGGCCGATTTAACAACATTGAAACAAAATAACTGCCCTACAGTTATATATATAGGTCATGGTCCCTAATTGAGCGTGGCTTTTCACAACTCTTTGTATCCCCATCAACAAGAGACACTAAGGAGAAAACCACGGATCAATTGAAAGACCATAACCCAGTTCGATCAAACAGAATCATGGATTCAGGTACGCTTCCGCTTCAGTCTTAATCTTGGTAATTACAGCATAATAGTTTTAACTCATAGATGTATAATCATCTATTTATAGATTAAGTAAATTAATCTAACAGAGAATCCCACTAGAAATTCTCTAACGCCTCCCACCCCCCACAAATGGTCTAATCCACCTACTATCTGGGCCGCAGAGCACAAAAACAAAGCCGGCATCAAGTCAGCCGCCTGAGGATTCGGGACCGAAATAGCCTTGAAAGAATTCGTGCCGATTTCGTCTGACCACTGATGGCCTGCCAAAATAGACATCATGGGGCCGAGCATTAGAGAGCCCAAACAGTTCCTGTCCATTAAGCCGAATATTCGTACTGATGTTGGGACCAAAACAGATGACTTGTTCAAATTAATTTTATGTCCAGAAGAGTGCTCATGTACTACAGGAAATCTGACTCCACTTTCTTTCTTTTTATTGGATAATATGCCTCAGCAATGGAGTAATCAATCCTTCAACAATTGACCAAATTCATGTCAAGTATAGAGAGTTGACATCTGTTATCCCATTGGTTAATAGTTAATACATTTTTGACACTTCGACACATCACATCTTCTTAGCAAATGTAAAACACTAAGTATAATATGTTGATGTCTCAAAAAATGTCTTGCAATGTGTCAAATATGTTAAAAATGTATTAGGGGAGAACAAATTTAGACTCTAGTATACATTGATAACTTTGTCACATTTTCAGCTTTTAGTAATATACTTGATTGATTATTTTTGGACCAAGAATAAAATGAGAAGCAATGTTTTTATATAAATTTGAAAGTTTTGGGGATTATATGAGATTTTTAGAGTAGATAGTATGTGTGTCATTGCACTTAATATGTGACATGTAGAGGATAAACATAATTGCAGAAAACCTTATGTTATTATGATATTTTTAATAAAAGATAAATACGGACGAAATTTTTTAACTAAAAATTTAAATAATATTTGGTTGTTTACTTTTAATAATAAAGATTCGAACTCTAACACTAACAAAATGGGACGAGGAGACATTACTTTGATGACTATTCCGGTCGGATTGTTTCCCTCTTAAAGTATAATTATTATCGACCAAAAAAGGAACCATTTATCTTGATCGTCGCATCCCAAAAAAATATGCATTTAATAAATTAATTAAATTATTAATACGCGGAATCTATTGTCAATGTATCTTTTATTTTACATAATTAGTGGTGTTGTTTGATGTGTAAATGCTACAAGCAAAACAATTTTAAAACATGTTACAAAATATAGGTGTAACTTTAAGGCCAAATAATCAAAGAACACACAAGGCCAAAGAGAAAGTACAAACTTAGAAGTAATATTCACTAAATAAATGTTAGAAAATTTTTATTAACCTATATTTCTGTTTTTTTTCGATACCAACATTCTAAGATCACTCCGTACCACAATCGTGTTTGCGATCTCTCAAAAGAAAAACAGTAGAATATGTTTCTTTGGCTGCCAAAAAAAAAGGGGGATTTGGCTTAACATGTCCATTGGAAAGCTGAAAACAACGAAAAAAAGAAGAAGATCCATTAATTAGTTTTAAACTTCAATATTGTTGGAAAAACACACCAATTAATGCAAAGCGGAACAATTATTTTCCATGTGTAAATAAAATAGGATTATCAATTAGTTCTAACAAAATCAATAATAACATAAGTTAAGTCGTTTGACAATTTGCCTATGACCAATGGCCCAACTCCAATTTGTTCTTCTACTATAATCAATAATAATAAGATTACAATCTCTCTAAATAATACTAGAGACTCACATTAAGAATTAAAAAAATCTTGGTTAACTAATAATTATTTATTTACGAGATGGATTTCTATGAACAGAAAATAATAAGTTTAACGATCTCAACTGTATGAGTTAGGAAACTCTCAAGTCGATTATAAGTAGTGATGATAACGAGACGAATTCGAATCGGATCGGATCGGACTGATCCGTATTCACCCCGGATCAATTTTAGAAGATCCAAATCTGCGGATTGATCCGCCATTTCTCGGGATGGATCGGATCCGGGGACAGAGCGGATCACTACTTTGATCCGCAGAGTGATCCGCAGACTGATATGTGTAATTTTTTTTTTTGTCAATTGTCCTTCAAAAAATTAAACAAAGGTTGAAACAAACTTTACTACTTTTTTCTATCTTTTTCTTTTTTTATTTTTCAAATAAGGCGAATTGGATCAGGGGTGGACATGATCCGATTCGCCTCGTGATCTGCCCCACTGATTCACGAATCGAGATTTTTTCGCTCCATTCGGACCGGACATCCATCAAGTTTGGAGCAGATCGAAAATTTTTACCATCCCTAATTATAAGGGAAGGAATTAACTTATCTATTCTGAGTGGGGAAGAACAAATTTTGCGATCTCTTAAAAAATTGCATTTTCACAATGATCGCAAAGGAAATGTGATTTTCTCATTTCAAGTAACTTCAACATAATAATAAAAAAAAAAATGGTAGTCTAACATAAAAAGCATACGCGACTCTCTAAGGGCATTAACTGATTTACACATATTCTCAACATCTGCCACCGTTATCTTTTCTTAACTAGCCAGAAATTGAAATATCTTTCTAAACATATCAACCAAAGTCAACAGAATGCAATAACAAAAAGTGCGATCTAATGTAAAAATAATACACGATTTTCTAAACACGTTAACTAATCTTCCCAATTCTCAACAACTGCTACCTTTTAAATAGATCTTTTGATGACATAAGATTTTTTTATAATTAACCACAAAATGAAATATCATTCAACTTCCATCTAATTGACATATACGCGCCTTTGAGAATTCGCGTGCTTCCAATCATCAAAATAATGTTCACTAGACACAAAGTAATACATAGTTCTAAAATTTCTCATTTAATTGAACAACGTTTTTACACGTTTGGTCTTTCAACATTGTACGACTGTAAACTGTCAACGAACGCCCGGCACGAAAGAAAATTAGGAAATATTGGTGCGAGTGAGAACAAATTGTCGTACACAATGTTCACAATAATATATGTAATCAAAATCCTACGTATTCAAAAAATTCCTTTAATAAATGAATTGGCATTTATGTAAATGAAGATGAGGTGTTTTCAAGAATAAAACGTACTTAGTCAGTGTACTTAACCAATTGTGTTATATTAATCAAACGTTCTTAGAACATCTACAACAACTTATGTATATTTAAAGGGTAAATTCAAGGTCGATCACTGTTTTGGTACTTATGAACTCTAAAATCATATGATCAAAACTTAATTTAATTAAATTTATATTTTAGAGCTAAAAAACCAACATACCCTTAATTGTAAAAAAAAAATGTTAATTTAATGATATTGTTTTGTTGTGATACTGTTTTAATTATGATAATCTTTCAACATATGATACTATTTTAATTTATGATAATGTTATTCAATGCAAACAGTACCAATGGACTTATACTAAGAACAATATAATTACTTCAACTAGTAAAACATATATGATACTGTTTTAATTTATGATGATGTTATTGAATGCAAACGGTATCAATGGTCTTGTACTACTAATGGAGTATTTTAAGAACAATATAATTACTTCAACCAGTAAAATAGATCTATGATACTGTTTTATTTAGATAAAGTGATATAGTATACTTATACCATGTTTTTATATTTGATACTGTTTTATTATAATAATGTTTCAGCCTATGATACTGTTATTTAATCTATGATATTGTTATTTTATTAGGTTGTAGTTTGTGTATGTGATGCTGTTTTATTAAGATATTTTCATCTATGATACTAATATATTAAGATATATTTATCTGTGATACTGTTTTAGTATGTATGTTTTGATAAAAAAATAATTAAAGATTGCCATTTTAAACTAAAGAAACGACTTCAAACAGCTAAAATCCATCGTACGCAGTGGCAAAGCCACTGGTCTTAACTGGCTCGCCGAAACCATTCCGAAAATATATTATAATAAAATTCTGAGCACGTATGCGAATTCTATGCTCATTTCTATTATGATACTATTTTTCGTGGTACTGTTTTTCTATAATACGGTATCAAACAGCTGCGGAAGACATGCATATTATCAGTGCATATACAGGATAAGGTTCTTTTACACATAATAAGAGTCTCGACAGTTACTACAGAAAATATTAGTAATGTTGCAGAATAGTTCTATAATGGTGAAAAGTCACATGCAACAAACACATAGAAATGATTATACTACTATATGCTAGTAGTATCACTAAAAACAAAACTGTGAATGGAGTTGCAGAAGCAAAATAAGCACGGTCAGAACCTATACAGCTAATATAAAAATGTTGTTATATTGGTATTTGGAGTGTTACACAAAAATGAAAAATAAAATGTCAGCCTAAATTGAAAGATTCTAATATCTTCTTTTTGAGCGATAAATAAATGAGTTCAAAGCTCACCATGCTGTTCTAATAACAACATTAGAACTGAAGGGACAAAGAAGCACTTGTAATCCAACCTGCATTGTTCAGAGAATTATAAATCACATTTCTTAGGAAAAAAAAAATACAGCAACAAATTACAAAGAACAAAATTCATCTCAACAAGCAAATAAATAAACAAAGCCTACAAAAACATACTTCACTCGGAAGAGCTGAAAACTGAATAAATAAAAACATTACTATATCAAACCCGACGCAAGAATCCAGACCTAATTGTGCCCACACACTCCATCACTTTGAACTTCTGCTATCGTTAGAAATCAGCATATGAATGTACGTGCGTACGCATAACGCAACCATCTTAGAAAATTATCATTTGAAATGATGTAATTAATACTGAGTGAATTGAGTGCGCAACAATTTCATAATATTAAAAAAAATTCCAAACGAAAAATGTGGAAGGAATTTAACTTCAGGCGTCACAAGAAACTCATGACCTAAAATTGAATCATGTGAAATTTGATTTATAATTGAAAATATGCGATGAAAATAAAAACCCTCAACCAAAACTTACATCGGTGGAAATGCTGGATCCGAACATAGCCATTTTCGTCGAAAATTTTGATTCACGAATTCAGTTTGTTTTCCTAATTTCCGAACGCGCAGAGGTTGGGGAGAATTAAGACAAAGCAGCGTCGTTTTATGCTTAATTTTCAAGTTTTTGTGGAAAGTCCCCCATGTTTCTAAACATTCGGGATTAGTCCCCCAGAGAAGCGAATTTGCAAATAGTCCGCAAAGTTTGTTTATCCGCCACCCCCCCCCCCCCTCCCCCTCTTCTCTTTCCCTACCTCTCTTTTTTATTTTTATTTTTTAGGACAATTACACAAGTTTCATTTATGGAGCTCATCCCAAAGCTACAATTGGTACAACTAACCGACCTATCACTCGCATGTACCCAAGACGCGAGAAGATAGTCTATTTTATTCTTATTTCTAGTAGTAAAGCAACATGACCATGCCTACCCGTTTTAAAAACTCAACAATATCAATGAGATTCCCCTCGCAATGGCAAAAATATAAACATAGGCCCAAGATTTTGGACAAGTCGAGTCAATCTCGACCCAATCCAAATGAACCCCAATAGATTGAGCCAACAACAAACATTCTTTAACAACCACAACGTCAGCATCTTCTGAAGAAAGAAAGCTCACCATCCTCCTCATCCCTACAGCAATGACCCTTCTCCCATGGTCTCTAATAATTGCACCGACTCCAATAAGTCTCTTATCCACTATATTCGCTGCATCAGTATTCCATTTTACCGGCCTTAGGAGAATCCATCCCGCTCTTGACCCACCAACCTCAAGCCATTCCTTCAACCTTCTAGCTCTCCACCCAATATGGCTTCCTTTATGCCACCCCCACCCCCACCCCCACCCCCACCCCCACCCAACGATCTCTCTTTTTTCCATGGAACACCCTATTTTTTTCTTCTCAAATATTCGGATAAAATCAATCGGTGGCCATCGAATTTTAATTGGATTTTTACTTAACAACTGAACTTTAAAAGGTATCTCAACGCTCACCTATTTTCAACTAAGTTTTTCATTCATTACCCGTTACTTATTCGCATGCAATACCTGAGAGAATATCCTACGTGACGTAGTAACAATGTCAAATCTCTCCTAATCAACAAAAGCGCACTACCCAAACACGCCATTCCTCAAAGAAATTGAAAATACTTTCAGTTCAGGTTGTGAAAAACTGAAAGCGTTTTCAATTTCTTTGAGAAATGGTGTATTTGAGTGTTGCACTTTTGTTGGTTGGGAGAGATTTAACACTGTTACTGATGCGAGCCACAGACCGACAAGCCAGAACTCCTTACATATTCTAGTGGGGCTAATAACGAGATTAAGAGCTAAGAAGATCAATGATGTCATACAAGATCTTGTCCAAACTACGTGAGCTGAAACCGACACCCAAAGTGCAACAACTAAAACACCAACCTTAAAAATGAGTATGACCAAGGAAAAGTCAACATTAGTACATTTGATTCAAACTAAGGATCATATTAAAGACATATTAGAAGCTAGTAGGAGATTAGAGGGCCAAATAAGTATGATGCAAAGTTTGGAGACAAAAACGTGAAAAATTGGCAATCGCCCAGGCAAAATGTGGGACGATCGTCCCACATCATTTTTCAAAACCAGTGGCTAATTATTTTGTCTGGGCAATCGTCCTAGGCCAAATGAAAAATAGATTTTTTCGGATTTTGTTTCCTTTTTCAATTAGAACTCTAATTTTGTTATTTTTTTTAGTTATTTCTGAATTAGATTAGGATTTTATTGATTTCTACTATATAAACACTTCTTATTGTAGACAAAATACAACTTTGATTATTGAGAGATTAAATAAAAGTGAGATTCACTTTTCTTCTTTATTCTTTATTGAACTAACCAAAACTTATCAAAGACTTCGCAAATTTTTGTGACGTTCAAACTTGGTTCTTTGATTTAAGAAATTATCGGACCAATGTCTTGCGGCTTGATTTTAGCTTTCTTGGGGTTCATGTCAATCTTTCTTGTGGGTTCTGAGATTCAATCTTTGTGGGTTCGCATCATTGGTATTAGAGCATTGGCTCTAAAATCAGGTTGTATCTTTTTTTTTTTTTTTTCATCAATTTCATCTTGAGTCATATAAAATAAAATAAAAATTATCTTTCATAATTCATCATAATTCATAAGAGTCTTTTTTATTTTTTCTTGTTCAGATTCATCACATCGTAGAATCATTCAAAATATATATATATATATATATTCTTTTCTTGCACAAAAAACATTCAAGAATTGTTTGGGGCACGATCTATTAGGGCACCACATCTAATTATTTTCTAGTTCTTGCGTTGTGATAAAAAAAAATTATTAGTTTCTTGCTTTGGATAAAAAAAACAAAAATTCAAGAAATGCATTCCTTTGAGATTCTTGTGTTATATTTGGCTAGAAATCCACACTCTATATTGTCATTTTGTGTTTAAGTATTCAAATCTTATTTTTGTTGTGATTTCTCTTCTTTAGTCTTTCTCATTGTCATTTATGTTCTTATTATTTTCTTGTTCTTAAATATTGCGGAGACTGAATTCTTGATTGAGTTTAGTTAGTTTCTTAGAGAACTTGGTAAGATAAAAACAAATAGAGGTAAAAAGCAAGAGTTGTTAGATTATTATTGAGAAAAAGTCAAATAGAGTGCAACACAAGTGTAAACACGTGAGGTTAATTTTTTTTTACTATACTAATTTCTATTTTTTTATCCTAAAAATGTCTAATAATGAAGAAACAACACCTAGAGAAGAGAACAACCAATTAATTTTGTTAAAAGTCATGCAACAACAATTTGAGCGAATGAACATGGTGTTTGACGAGATGAGGGGTATCAATAAAGGATGAGGCGTAGAGGAGATAGGCGTGAAAGGGCACCTAGAGGAGGAGACTATAGATGTCACGGTGGAGTCAATAGAAATTTTGTGAATATAAAAATGAAAATATATTTCTTCCAATGTATGAATAACCTTGAAACCTATTTAGAGTAGGAAATGAGGTTAGAATTAATATTTGATTGTCATAGCTATTCAAAAGAGAAGAATGTGAAATTAGCAGTAATTAAGTTTACTGACTATGCTATAATATGGTGAGATCAATTGGTGACAAATAAGAGGAGAAATCATGAGAGGCCTATAAAAATTTGGGGTGATTTAAAAGCTAGAAGGAGATTTGTACCTAATCATTACTATAAGGACCTCTATCAAAAATTGCAGAGCCTTACTCAAGGTTCAAATAGTGTAGAGGATTACCATAAGGAAATGGATATGGCTATGATTAGGGGCCAATGTTGAGGAAGATATGGAGGCCACGTTGGCCAGATTTTTGAATAGATTAAATAGGGATATAGCCAATGTAGTTGAATTACAACACTATGTAGAGTTGGAGGACATGGTGCACATGACTATGAAGGTAGATAGGCAATTGAAAAGAAAGAGGGCATCAAGGTATTCTTCGAGATCTAACCCTCATTAGAAACTGAAGTAGAATAATAATGATGGGAGTGATATGACTGTTTCAATGGGAAAAACCAAACCACCTAAGGAAAAAGAAGATGTAACTAGCAACAATAAACCCAAGTCAGATTTCTAACCTTATAAGAATAGGGATATCAAATATTTTAAATATTTAGATTCTGGGCACATTGCGTCACAATGCCTAAACAAAAGGGCAATGATTTTACGTGATAATGGGAAAGTAGAAACTGAGGATGAGTGTGATAGTGATGCGATACCTGAATTGGAGGATGATGGTGTAAAGTACCATATAGAAGGTGAAGTCCTATTTTGCGAGACATGCTCTTCATGCACAAATTAAGGTAGATGATTTGGAGCGGCAAAAAGGAAAAAGTGAGTTAGAAGTACGAGAAAAGAAAATGAGTGAGCAAAAAACGAGATTGTAATTAGCAAAACTAACTAATCTCTCCCCAGTTTGGCTATTTTTTTATTGTAGGAATTTGAAGACGTGTTTCCTATAGAGATGTCTAATAGGTTACCACCTATCAGAGATATTGAATATCAAATTGACTTTGTACCTAGAGCTGTTATTCCAAATTGACAAGCCTATAGAAATAATCTAGATGAGACAAATGAGTGAGCTTCAAAGGAAACGATTTGAAAATAAGATTAAATAATATACAGCTAAAGCCAACAAAGAATGTAGACTTATCTTTGAGCCTGGTGATTGGGTTTGAGTGCATATAAATGATGAAAGATTTCCTGATCGTAGATGGTCTAAGCTACATCCTAGGGAGGATGAGACATTTCAAGGCTTTTAGAGGATAAATGATAATACTTATAAGCTTGACCTTCCAGGTGATATAATGTGTCTGGTACTTTTAGTGTTGCTAATCTTTCTCCCTTTGATGCAGGTGATGATTCAATGTCGAATCTTTTTTAGGAATGAGAGAATGATGCGAGTCACGGACCGATTAGCCAGGACTCGTTACATATTTCGGTGGGGCCAATAACGAGATCAAAAGCTAGGAAGATCAATAACGTCATACAATATCCTGTCCAAGCTACGTGGGTCAAAACCGACACCCAAAGTGCAACAAGCAAAACACCAACCTTTAAAATGAGTATGACCAAGGAAGAGCCAACTTTAGTACATTTGATTCAAACTAAAGATCATATTAAAGACATATTGGAGGCTAGTAGGAGATTGGAGGGGCCAAAATAAGCATGATTCAAAGTTTAGAGACTAAAACGCGGAAGATTGACATTTATGATCGCCCAGGCAAAATATATGGCGATCGCCCCCACATCATTTTCCAAAACACTAATTATTTAGCATAGACGATTGCCCAGGCCAAATTTTGGGAAAACGGATTTTTTTGGATTTTGTTTTATTTTTCAATTAGATCTCTAATTTTGTTATGTTTTTTTAGTTATTTTTGAATTAGATTATGATTTCGTTGATTTATACTATATAAACACTTTTCGTTGTAGACAAAATACAACATTGATTATTGAGAAATTAAATAAAAGTGAGATTTAGTTTTCTTCATTGTCTTAATTGAACTAACTAAAACTTATCAAAGATTTCGCAAATCTTTGTGATGTTTAAATTTGATTCTTTAATTCAAAAAATGATCCGGTCAAGGTCTTGCGACTTGATTTTAGTTTTTGGGGTTCATATCAATTTTTCTTGTGAGTTCCGAGATTCAATCTTCGCGGGTTCGCATCAATTACTTTGTCACATCTGAAATAATACCTTGAGGATGATGGTTCGAGTTGTTTCAACAGTCAAGTTCTTTGGTTGCTCCGATACCTGAAAAAGAGGCGGGGAACTCTCCCCCGGTTTGGCCTCCAGCGTGAAAGTTAGATATTGAGGGGGAAAGAGTGGACGGAATAAAGTGAAAACGATAATAGCAAATGTATGATTTTTTTGTCATTCTTTACCTGGCTCGCCTTCTGAGGTATTTATAGGTGGGAGATTTTCCTCTACGCGCCAGGCGGTTTTCTCCAGACTGCTCGGCAGTTGTTGCCCACGTACTGACGGTTATCATCACGTGGCAGCGGTTTCAATAGTGCGTCAGTTGGCTTCGGGACGCGGGGTGGTTACTTTATCGTTCATATAACCGTTATGTGACGTCAGCTAGTCGTCCTGACTGTCTTACCTCATAACCGTTATGTTGTCGACTGACTGCCCTTCTCAGTGACTGGTGGTCCACTGGTCCGATGCCATGATCAGTCGACTACCATTCGTTATAATGACTGGTCGACTGCCTGTCGCCTAGTGGCAGTCAACTGACTACCACTCACATAGAACGTCTACTAAGTCTGGCACAATTTGGCTATAGTCTATTTCTGGTCGACTGCCTACCGCCTAGTGGCAGTCAACTGACTACCACTCACATAGAACGTCTACTAAGTCTGGCACAATTTAGCTCTAGTCTATTTCTGGTCGACTGCCTGCCGCCTAGTGGCAGTCAACTGACTACCACTCACATAGAATGTCTACTAAGTCTGGCACAATTTCGCTCTAGTCTATTTCTAGTATAGCATCAACGTCGGAAGATCGTTTGTTACGTAGAATATTCTGTGAGGTATTATAATTAATTATATAAAAGGTGATGGATGTGAAGTTTAATTGAAAGTAAAGTGAGTGTCAAATGGCCCACATCACACCCCCCCAGCTGGGATGGTGAAGGTTGGCCACGTCTATATGAGAATGTTGGATAAAATTCAACATGTGGGGCCAAACATGTATATATTAAAATGTGTGGTGCTATCTTAAGGTTTTAGTCAATAAAGTGATCCACTAAAGACTATTTTGGACTAATGGGTATTAAGTGTTATGAGATTAAAGTGTAGAGACGGATACAATGTTTTAAATTGATGAGGGGCCGATTTAACAACATTGAAACAAAATAACTGCCCTACAGTTATATATATAGGTCATGGTCCCTAATTGAGCGTGGCTTTTCACAACTCTTTGTATCCCCATCAACAAGAGACACTAAGGAGAAAACCACGGATCAATTGAAAGACCATAACCCAGTTCGATCAAACAGAATCATGGATTCAGGTACGCTTCCGCTTCAGTCTTAATCTTGGTAATTACAGCATAATAGTTTTAACTCATAGATGTATAATCATCTATTTATAGATTAAGTAAATTAATCTAACAGAGAATCCCACTAGAAATTCTCTAACGCCTCCCACCCCCCACAAATGGTCTAATCCACCTACTATCTGGGCCGCAGAGCACAAAAACAAAGCCGGCATCAAGTCAGCCGCCTGAGGATTCGGGACCGAAATAGCCTTGAAAGAATTCGTGCCGATTTCGTCTGACCACTGATGGCCTGCCAAAATAGACATCATGGGGCCGAGCATTAGAGAGCCCAAACAGTTCCTGTCCATTAAGCCGAATATTCGTACTGATGTTGGGACCAAAACAGATGACTTGTTCAAATTAATTTTATGTCCAGAAGAGTGCTCATGTACTACAGGAAATCTGACTCCACTTTCTTTCTTTTTATTGGATAATATGCCTCAGCAATGGAGTAATCAATCCTTCAACAATTGACCAAATTCATGTCAAGTATAGAGAGTTGACATCTGTTATCCCATTGGTTAATAGTTAATACATTTTTGACACTTCGACACATCACATCTTCTTAGCAAATGTAAAACACTAAGTATAATATGTTGATGTCTCAAAAAATGTCTTGCAATGTGTCAAATATGTTAAAAATGTATTAGGGGAGAACAAATTTAGACTCTAGTATACATTGATAACTTTGTCACATTTTCAGCTTTTAGTAATATACTTGATTGATTATTTTTGGACCAAGAATAAAATGAGAAGCAATGTTTTTATATAAATTTGAAAGTTTTGGGGATTATATGAGATTTTTAGAGTAGATAGTATGTGTGTCATTGCACTTAATATGTGACATGTAGAGGATAAACATAATTGCAGAAAACCTTATGTTATTATGATATTTTTAATAAAAGATAAATACGGACGAAATTTTTTAACTAAAAATTTAAATAATATTTGGTTGTTTACTTTTAATAATAAAGATTCGAACTCTAACACTAACAAAATGGGACGAGGAGACATTACTTTGATGACTATTCCGGTCGGATTGTTTCCCTCTTAAAGTATAATTATTATCGACCAAAAAAGGAACCATTTATCTTGATCGTCGCATCCCAAAAAAATATGCATTTAATAAATTAATTAAATTATTAATACGCGGAATCTATTGTCAATGTATCTTTTATTTTACATAATTAGTGGTGTTGTTTGATGTGTAAATGCTACAAGCAAAACAATTTTAAAACATGTTACAAAATATAGGTGTAACTTTAAGGCCAAATAATCAAAGAACACACAAGGCCAAAGAGAAAGTACAAACTTAGAAGTAATATTCACTAAATAAATGTTAGAAAATTTTTATTAACCTATATTTCTGTTTTTTTTCGATACCAACATTCTAAGATCACTCCGTACCACAATCGTGTTTGCGATCTCTCAAAAGAAAAACAGTAGAATATGTTTCTTTGGCTGCCAAAAAAAAAGGGGGATTTGGCTTAACATGTCCATTGGAAAGCTGAAAACAACGAAAAAAAGAAGAAGATCCATTAATTAGTTTTAAACTTCAATATTGTTGGAAAAACACACCAATTAATGCAAAGCGGAACAATTATTTTCCATGTGTAAATAAAATAGGATTATCAATTAGTTCTAACAAAATCAATAATAACATAAGTTAAGTCGTTTGACAATTTGCCTATGACCAATGGCCCAACTCCAATTTGTTCTTCTACTATAATCAATAATAATAAGATTACAATCTCTCTAAATAATACTAGAGACTCACATTAAGAATTAAAAAAATCTTGGTTAACTAATAATTATTTATTTACGAGATGGATTTCTATGAACAGAAAATAATAAGTTTAACGATCTCAACTGTATGAGTTAGGAAACTCTCAAGTCGATTATAAGTAGTGATGATAACGAGACGAATTCGAATCGGATCGGATCGGACTGATCCGTATTCACCCCGGATCAATTTTAGAAGATCCAAATCTGCGGATTGATCCGCCATTTCTCGGGATGGATCGGATCCGGGGACAGAGCGGATCACTACTTTGATCCGCAGAGTGATCCGCAGACTGATATGTGTAATTTTTTTTTTTGTCAATTGTCCTTCAAAAAATTAAACAAAGGTTGAAACAAACTTTACTACTTTTTTCTATCTTTTTCTTTTTTTATTTTTCAAATAAGGCGAATTGGATCAGGGGTGGACATGATCCGATTCGCCTCGTGATCTGCCCCACTGATTCACGAATCGAGATTTTTTCGCTCCATTCGGACCGGACATCCATCAAGTTTGGAGCAGATCGAAAATTTTTACCATCCCTAATTATAAGGGAAGGAATTAACTTATCTATTCTGAGTGGGGAAGAACAAATTTTGCGATCTCTTAAAAAATTGCATTTTCACAATGATCGCAAAGGAAATGTGATTTTCTCATTTCAAGTAACTTCAACATAATAATAAAAAAAAAAATGGTAGTCTAACATAAAAAGCATACGCGACTCTCTAAGGGCATTAACTGATTTACACATATTCTCAACATCTGCCACCGTTATCTTTTCTTAACTAGCCAGAAATTGAAATATCTTTCTAAACATATCAACCAAAGTCAACAGAATGCAATAACAAAAAGTGCGATCTAATGTAAAAATAATACACGATTTTCTAAACACGTTAACTAATCTTCCCAATTCTCAACAACTGCTACCTTTTAAATAGATCTTTTGATGACATAAGATTTTTTTATAATTAACCACAAAATGAAATATCATTCAACTTCCATCTAATTGACATATACGCGCCTTTGAGAATTCGCGTGCTTCCAATCATCAAAATAATGTTCACTAGACACAAAGTAATACATAGTTCTAAAATTTCTCATTTAATTGAACAACGTTTTTACACGTTTGGTCTTTCAACATTGTACGACTGTAAACTGTCAACGAACGCCCGGCACGAAAGAAAATTAGGAAATATTGGTGCGAGTGAGAACAAATTGTCGTACACAATGTTCACAATAATATATGTAATCAAAATCCTACGTATTCAAAAAATTCCTTTAATAAATGAATTGGCATTTATGTAAATGAAGATGAGGTGTTTTCAAGAATAAAACGTACTTAGTCAGTGTACTTAACCAATTGTGTTATATTAATCAAACGTTCTTAGAACATCTACAACAACTTATGTATATTTAAAGGGTAAATTCAAGGTCGATCACTGTTTTGGTACTTATGAACTCTAAAATCATATGATCAAAACTTAATTTAATTAAATTTATATTTTAGAGCTAAAAAACCAACATACCCTTAATTGTAAAAAAAAAATGTTAATTTAATGATATTGTTTTGTTGTGATACTGTTTTAATTATGATAATCTTTCAACATATGATACTATTTTAATTTATGATAATGTTATTCAATGCAAACAGTACCAATGGACTTATACTAAGAACAATATAATTACTTCAACTAGTAAAACATATATGATACTGTTTTAATTTATGATGATGTTATTGAATGCAAACGGTATCAATGGTCTTGTACTACTAATGGAGTATTTTAAGAACAATATAATTACTTCAACCAGTAAAATAGATCTATGATACTGTTTTATTTAGATAAAGTGATATAGTATACTTATACCATGTTTTTATATTTGATACTGTTTTATTATAATAATGTTTCAGCCTATGATACTGTTATTTAATCTATGATATTGTTATTTTATTAGGTTGTAGTTTGTGTATGTGATGCTGTTTTATTAAGATATTTTCATCTATGATACTAATATATTAAGATATATTTATCTGTGATACTGTTTTAGTATGTATGTTTTGATAAAAAAATAATTAAAGATTGCCATTTTAAACTAAAGAAACGACTTCAAACAGCTAAAATCCATCGTACGCAGTGGCAAAGCCACTGGTCTTAACTGGCTCGCCGAAACCATTCCGAAAATATATTATAATAAAATTCTGAGCACGTATGCGAATTCTATGCTCATTTCTATTATGATACTATTTTTCGTGGTACTGTTTTTCTATAATACGGTATCAAACAACACACATAACTAATTACCAACACAGAAAATAATCTAATGGCCAACTTTCGTCATAGCAATATCCACATCGAACTTTTTCATTCCTACAGAAATTCAAGCTGCTGTTTACAACAACAAATCATGGCAACTCTACAGAAATTCATCAAACAAATCTTCTTTAATGTTTTCTATAATACAGTATCATGATACAGATGTGTTTATAATACTATTCTCATTCTTGATTACAAAACTACCCGTTACCATTCTCTCAAATCCACATTCATTATCTTCATCAAATCAATTGATCTACGCAAAATCACTCACAATTCTTCAAGAATTTATTCTCTCACAAGAAAATTTTGTTCACTCCAGTCTTTACTGTCTAATATAGAATTTCTGTTCATCAATGACAGCTTATTCGAATAGATCCCCTTCCCCGCTTTCCACAAGACCCCTTAATCCAAATATTAGAAATTCATAATCTAATACTTAAGCCAAAAGAAATTTAAGTGGAAACCCTTTTTCCAAATCCTCCATACATACAAATCTCAGATTTTTTTTACCCCAGTACCCCTGCTAATAGTACTTCAGTTTTGTTCATTTAGTTTCTTGATTTATGTACTTCTGAGATTTTTTTATGAATTTTTGTAAATGGGTAATTTTTGTTTTGAATTGTGCTTATGAATTTTCAGATTTTGCGAAAAGACGCTCAATGGAGAAAAATGGCATCGTTGCTTCAAGAGATTGTGAAGAAAAAGAGAACAATGAAAAAGATCACAACCTGAAAGCTGAAAAAATCCGGCGGGTGGCTATGGGTTCCAAGAATTTCATGTTTCCAATGATTTCTGCAGCCTCCAAATTCAGCCAAGAAAGAAAGTTTTAGTGTCGAATTAAATTCTGATACGATGGATTCAAATGTGAATAAGATCCCGGAATGTTCTCTTCACTCGGCGGCGAAGGCAGCAGCGACAGCGGCGATGGTGGTGGTGGTGGGAATAGTTGTGGCCGCGGTGGTGTGTGAAAAATATGGATCATATGAATAAATTTGTTAATATAAAAATTTGATGAAGAGTACGATTTATTGACAATTTTAAAATTTGTTTTGACATAATTTAAAACAAGTCACTTGCAAGTGCCTTTTATGCAATTTTTCTATATTTAAAGAACATCTTCAACATTTTAAAGAGCAGTTTTTTAAAATATTCCATCAGCCTCTTTATTTTAACATTTAACATATTTCTCTCTCCTCTCTTTTTATCATATATTTTTCTCACAATTTGTATATATTATTTAATTAAAATCAACGCATCAAGTATTGAAAATTAAAATTCTTTCAATACATTTAATAATAGAGAGTGAGTTTAACTCTCCACATTTGACTTAATTGGAGAGTCCATTGAAAAAAAATTTTAAACTTTGACTCTTTAAATTAAAAAGTAATCTATGATTAAAAAGTTTGTTGGAGATGCTCTTAATTAATATTAGTGCAACGTACGCGAAACCAAAATTTCCTGGGAACAAGAAAAAACTCAGGTACTTCGATAAAAGAACAAGAGAATTTTGAATTCTCATTTCAATAACTCACTCGAGATTATTTTAAAAAAAAAAAAAATAGCACTCAACTAAGAACGGACTGCCAAGCAGAAAATGCAGAAATACAACAGTTCTATAAAACATAAAAAATCAAAATTGCACCTCGAATCAATCGAAAACTGATAAATTGAAAAACACCCTCAACCTTCTGAAAAGGAAAATGAAAGAGAAAACCAGCAGTAATTGCATTTGATGATTTTCACAAAAGTCCCTCTGATTAGGCCCCGGAGTGGGACACCGGAGTAGTCACAAAATGACCATCCTTATATACATGAACGTATTGTTGTGGCAAAGAGTTCTCCCCCTGCAGCAAAATGCACAGAGCTTGAAATGATTCTACGTAAGGTCTATTGTCAATGTCGAATAATTTATGACAATCAGTTCTCATCATGTGTAAGGAGCTAAGAGCGTGCTCCGCTAAGCCTAAAAGAGTGGAAGTACTTCTGTGAAATTTAAGTAAGCTTACTCTTATAGAGGTACATTTTGGGGGGGGGGGGGGGGGGGAGGGAATCCCAAAAAAGGTAACATCTAAAAATGCCCAATCATTATTGCTAGAAAAAGTTGACTAGAAGTAGCTTCACATTTTTTTAGGTTTAGCTAAATATGCCCTAAACTAGTAATCTGAAATGTGATGCTTCAACATCTACCTCAAGCATCCTAAATAGCAAGAATACACGAGAACTATCTTGGCAAGGATATGAATGTTTAGGGAAAAGAATATTATATTATGAGCTCGTCAAAGTACAAAATACGACAGGGAAATTTACTTGTATCCAGAGTGAGATGACTCTGAGATTTAGTTGACTTCGTATAGTTGAATTCCTTTATAAGACTCGGCTTCATGTAATTAGAGGGTACTAGCTTTTTCGTAAGCAGCCAAATAAAAGTATTAAAACATACCCAATCACTCTCAGGTCCAGAACCAGGTACCAACACATTGATTTCACTTGACTTTGCTGTCGTTATAGAAGTCTCCAAAGAATCTTTGCTCAAGTACAACTGGCAACCTGCTGTATTGTCCACTGAAATTGTTGGAGCCGAGCCCTACAAAGGCCAATGTGCAAAGAAAAGATGAAACATTAATCTCATGCAACTAGAAGTGATGCTTTTATTCTAGACAGCCAAGGCAGAATTTTTTGAGACGCCACATTCTAATATCTGAAATTCGTCATTATAAAATAACTGAAAAGGAAAATGGAATATCTCCCCCTCGCCCCACCCATATGCCATATCCAACCCCTTTCTTACACCATCATCAAAAAGGAAAAGAAAGAAATTACGAGAGAGCCATAAGATCACCCAATTATTACCTGACATTGCACCTCCACACCACTGCAATTGACAATCTCACAAGCTGCCACAACATCCTAGTTATCAAATTTAAACAAGTCAGTTGACCTTCCAGAATACAACTTCCAAAGTTAGGAAAACCAATTCCGTCTTTAAACAATTTCCTCACTGACCATGAATACAAGCCCCATCTTAGTGCACTTGTCTATTGTAATATTGTTCACTTTCCCTGCACAGGGTTATGCTCACGTTAAGCTTCATGACTGACTACAGTAAACCTCTACTCATACAATTATTACTCGTTTTTGGATAAACTGTCCACCTGTGAAGGGGAAATTTTGCACTAGTAAAAGAAGATATACCTTGGATCTGCACAACTGAATCTTTGCAACCAAAGATATACACAGACTGCTTTGAATCACAATCTTTAATTAGCAAATTCTTTTGTCCAATTTGATTCTCGACCGTCCATCTGCACACATCGTAACATGTAATTGACTGACAAAGGAATTCAAACTTAGCACAATGTGTCCATGCGTAAGTATCAAGTATCACTTACTTCCGACCCATTTGAAGCTCGAATTTTGGAGGTCCAGCCTTCGAGAGAGACAGCCCACAACCATGTCCTTTCTCACCAACAGTCACAACACCAGTTCTGTCTGCACGGTTCTTGGATTTCATGTCATTTGTGACCTTTCTCAATCCTAGAAGGAAGTAAAGAAACAATATAAGGGAAAAATTCATAGGAATCTGAATAAAGAACATGGCAAATCAAAAGAGTGAATATTACCAGCAGTTACTGAGTTTCCAGAATTAATTTCCTGAAAAACAGCAGCCATTCCTTCCTTTGGATGTGATGAGGCCTGAGGAGTATCAGAACTGAACAGTGAAGCAGGTGGAGGAGGTGGAGGAGCAGGGGCACCTGGTCCTGGCATAGGAGCTTTAGGTGGGGCAGATGCTGCTGTCTTCCCTGTGGCACTCCATACAGGGCCCAATGGGTAGTGACTCTTCACATAATCCCTCAAGCCCGGTACATAAAGCTCCTTTAAAGCCTTTGCCCACTCAACATGCTTTGCATCTTTATTTCTATATTCCACAAGAATCTGGGAAACAATAATCAGAACTTTCAATACTTCCAAGTGTTCCAGGGCATATAAATGGCAGTACGATCTTGCCTCTCAAAAGGAAGAAAAATGGTGGAGAATTTGAAATTAATGCAATGAAAGGCGAAAATGCAACCGCATTAAAGGGACCATACTTTCAAGCATCGCTCTCATTTTACTGGATAAATGTAGAGATAAAAGGTATTACTTATCTCAGTGACAGATGAAGGACATTTTCCATAAATTAGTATTATTGAAAAACTCCCATAAGGGTACAGTGGTTCATAACTATGGTGTCCTTTAAACATTGACACAAACAATCTGCCTCTACACTTCACTTTTGCATCTAAAGGAAAATTATTTCATTTAGTGCCATTTTTTCTAAGAAGCTAGCTACATGTAAAAGCATTTTATGAGTACAATTAAGGATTGGTAGCATTATATTTCAATATTCCAAGAAATACTGATTATGATTTTTCGATTGTTCCTGATCCATGTAATGGAGTCCTATATGTTTTTGAGGCATGCATTTATGCATGAAGATAATCAATTCGTCGTTGTGGACGGACTCTATTATGGATTTCTGACCACATATGTCAAGACATTTATACTTCTATAAACATAGATCGGGCATCTAATCAAACATCAGCATGTATTCACTCGTCAAATTAAGTCTCCGCATCTAAACAAACATCAACATATATTCACTCGTCAAATTAAGTCTCCATTCATGAAAAGTATGGAGAAAAAAATACCAAAAACAAAATGACAGTGTACCAACGTGTTTTCAGTAGAAGAGAAAATATTGTATATAAACAACAACAATAGCAAACTAAGTCTTATTCCCAACAAAGTTAGAATCATTTGAATGAGACATGTTTCTCCACTCCATTTGCTCCATCAATAGTTATTGTGGAAGCTTAAATGTGAAATATATAAATAAACAAGGCATAAAATTGATTACTATATAGTACTCACTAGGCATTCTCCTGTCCTCTTATCCTGGTACATGTGGCATAAGTACATCTTACTCAGCACAATAAGACTGCTACTACTACCACCATCAAAAGGAAACGAGGAGCAGGGGAGAAATCAGAAGATGGTACACCCTTCAGGTTTAAGGATGAGAAAAGTTCATTTTCTTTCTTTATATATTTTTCTTGTTAGTGGTGAAGACGGACACTCTAGAGTAGGGAGGGGGAGGATTAGAATCATTACCTTATTGCAGTAAAATTCAGACATTTGCCAACTTTCTTCCACATGTGCAATGGGCATGCTCAAACCTATAATTAGATAGTACATTAACCATCCAAGCAAAGAAATGAACTAATTCAAGAATTAAAGGCACGTCAGTTCATAAATTTTTCTTACCACAATCTTTCCCTGTATACGCAATCCATGCCAGAGCAGTTAGACTGTCAGCACTAGTCTTCAAGTGGTGAAAGAAGTCAGATCGTCTACCTTCTGTCAATGCAGTAGCTTTCTTAATCGCATCATTCAAAGGCTTAAGAAACTCCACCAACCCTGCCATGTCAGGTTTCTGCGGATTTCAAGTATGCAAACTAAGCAAAACAATGACGGGAAAGAACAGAGACATTGAAAAATAGCGCAAAAGAATAAACGAAAAATGCCCATTTCACAATTAGAAACCCAAAATAATATTACGAGCCGTTCACCAACATTGGAATACCACATAATGAGACACCATTCAGCTTCCACCACACTTATTTTCCTATCTACTAATAGAACCACTCTCAGATTTCATCAGAATAATAACATGATGCCAAAGGAAAGTGTTTACATAACAGCCAGCTTTGATAACATAATCATGGCACTATGCTATCCATACCTTCAATGGTTAAAATGGAACTTCAAAATTCTTATTCCAAAATCAAACCATTCTGCAGTTTATGAAGTTTAGCAAGTCGACATGAAAACTGCTGCAGGACATCCAAAATTCAGAATATGAAGTTTTCATAAAGCAAATACAATTTCCACCTTCCACCGCAGATTCTCAGGTCTTCCTCATTCCAATACTTTTCAGCAAAAAGAATATAAAGACTCTTCCAGAGTAATGTATGCCAATTCAAGTATTTAAATTACGAAAATGTCAGAAAATTTGTACCTTATGTTCCAATAGCAATCATGGTTATGTCCATCAAGACCAGTAGGTAGCAATTCAAATTCCAAAATTCAATATATATATAAATATATATCTATATAGGTATTGAGACAAATACCCGAGAGAGCTGAAGGCCTCCGGGGGTTTCTTTAGTTAGATGCTACGTGAAATTTACATCAATGCCAGCAAAAAGGACTAAAGACACTAAATATGCTGATTGTATGTTATAATATAAGTCATTATATAATAATCGATACGATATTTTCACTTATGGAGCTAATTGTTTCAATAATTTTCAGTATTTTAATGCACACTACAACACCGAAACAAGATATAATTAACATTTTGAATGAAAATCAGAAAAAACGACTATTAACCTGATTTCGCTTGATTTTAATGAGAAGCTCCTTCTGTGCAGAAAATGCCTCCTCCACGATCGTCGAGATATCCAACACCTGTCCCCCAATCTTCTCCCCGGCGCTCGTAAGCCTATTAACATATTGCGAAATCAGATCGTCGAATGCGATAATAGACGGATCCGTAGCCATTGCATCTTCGCCGAACTCCACCGTATCACCCGACCGAACTCCGGCGGAGTAAAGTATTCCAAGCCGCGCCACCGCGGATTCTAACCGTTTTATCAAATTCTCCTCCATGCTCCGTTCTCCCCTTCCACTCCCCTCCTCCCTCCTCTTTTTATATTCTAGTTAGACACCCGTGCAACTTTTGTATTCATATTGTTAATTTTTAATATTTTCAAATTTTTTATTTTTAATTGTTAATAATTAAAATGATAAACTAGCAATTGTAATAAAAATTAAAAATATATAGTTGTTGATAACATGTTGTTTTATATTGTTTAGTATTAATATTTTATTTATATTTGTAGAAATACAATTGCAATAAAAAATGAATTTTACATAGCAGTAATACGAACAGAAACTTAAATCCAGTAAGGCCCCGTTTGGGATTGATTTTGGAGCCCAACTTCTGATTCTCAAACAATCAGAAGTTGATTTAAGCGTTTGGCAAATTTTTTAAAAGTGATTATAAAATAATCTGACTCTCCTGACAACAGATTTTGAGAAGCAGCAAAAGAACAGTTTTTCAGATTCTGCTTTTAACTTTTACATTTATATATTATTAAAATACACATTGTACCCTTAATTAATTAAATTAATTTCTTTAATCTCATTTGAAAATTGAATTGAAGCGAGTTGATGCATAAAAAAAATATAAATGTAATTAATTTTTGCACTGTATGACTATATTATTATTTTGTAATTTTTATAAAATTTGAAATTTATTATGTGTTTATTATTTTTATTTTAAAATAATAATAATGAATGCATTGTCTTGTTAAAAAATATATGACTAGGAAAAAAAATGAATTTTACCACTCGTGATAATAATAATAATACAAAATAACATTATTATATTCAATGTCCTTTTTAGTAATTTAATACAATTATAGCAATAAATCACTTTTGTTTACCAAACGCTTAAATGCTGTTTTTGAAACATACAGCAATTTTGAAACAAGAGTTTACCAAACACTTATCTGATTCTTCCCACAATTGATTCTTTCTGCAGCACAGCAGAAGCTGATTCTCTTAAAAGCACAGCAATACCAAACCAACCCTAAAGAGCTTTTGGTGATTTGAATTTTGATAATTGACGAGTCATTGATATCAAATCGTATGGAATTAATGATGTACTAATAGAGATCATCAGGATTGTATTTTACAGAAAAAAAAATTAATAATTATTAATTTTATTGGATAGAATGTAATGATTGATTATATAATATTATACATTTGTTGGAGTAGTGACTTCTTGTAAAGAATATTCTTTGTGTATGTTCTCTTTTTATTTAGCGCGTCTAATTTGACGATGTAAATGAAAACAACATAAATATAAGTAAAAAAAAAAAACTAAAAAACAATTATCTCCTTACAATAATATAAGAGTCTTAATTTTTTTACTGTAGCTTTTTTCGTCCAACACGACGTCGTTTTGACAATGAAGCCAGCCGCAATTTTTTACTTTGTCCAACATTTCACTCAAAAAAATTTCTTCTCTCTCTCAATCAAAGCTGAGATGAACCCTGGAATTGCATTAATAAACAAAATCAATTAAAGCTCGGAATTTTTAAAAAATACAGTAAGAAGAATGAATCAATAACCAAAAATTAAAACTTTTTCCATGCTTCAATCATTTATACATACACCAGATGTACAGGCAAAATTACATACATATGTATGCATAAACACAGAAGTTGAGAATAGAACTCACGGGAGAAATTGGAAAAACAATTCAAATTTGCAACAGTGCGTCTCTCTGTATATATATGTGTGTGTGTATATGTATAGTTTATACTAATAATCTGTTTGGTTTATTAATAAAATTTATCTGTCCAATATTGTCTACAAAATATTTTAACTTATCCTGGTAATGAGTATCTCGACAACCAGCTTGGTCTTGGTTGCCAAGCAATTTGGCAACCATCATTGGTTGTTAACATGTTTCATATTTTCTAAACTTGAACAACAATTTTAAGATCAAAGAACTGGACCTAAAAATTGTAATAACTCTCAAAGGATATGAAAATCATACGGGAAGCTTAGCCAAATATCTTGAATGAGCCATATAAGGAATTGGATACCAGAAGGAGAGATTAATTATATATGTTAACAGAGGGTTAAATGAAGAATCATTATACAATACATATACCAAATTAATTGCCCAAAGAACAGAAAAAAAAAATGCAAAAACAGCTTGCATATATTTGAGCATGTTTCTCGGCAATCAATTGTTGATTGCCGAGCCATCTCGGCAATCAACAATTGATTGCCGAGGATACCAGAAGGAGAGATTAATTATATATGTTAACAGAGGGTTAAATGAAGAATCATTATACAATACATATACCAAATTAATTGCCCAAAGAACAGAAGAAAAAAAAAATGCAGAAACAGCTTGCATATATTTGAGCATGTTTCTCGGCAATCAATTGTTGATTGCCGAGATGGCTCGGCAATCAACATGATTGCCGAGCCATCTCGGCAATCAACAATTGATTGCCGAGGATACCAGAAGGAGAGATTAATTATATATGTTAACAGAGGGTTAAATGAAGAATCATTATACAATACATATACCAAATTAATTGCCCAAAGAACAGAAGAAAAAAAAAATGCAGAAACAGCTTGCATATATTTGAGCATGTTTCTCGGCAATCAATTGTTGATTGCCGAGCCATCTCGGCAATCAACAATTGATTGCCGAGATGGCTCGGCAATCAACAATTGATTGCCGAGGATACCAGAAGGAGAGATTAATTATATATGTTAACAGAGGGTTAAATGAAGAATCATTATACAATACATATACCAAATTAATTGCCCAAAGAACAGAAGAAAAAAAAAATGCAGAAACAGCTTGCATATATTTGAGCACCATCTACCTTAGTCTTTGCAGTTCTGATAATATTAACACAAATGATCAAGATGATGGGACTTACTTGTCATAAATGTCACTGGGATGCTCTGGTTTGCTCCAAACAACGTCCCAATACCTACATTTATTTCGATTTAATAAGAATTAATAATAAGAAAATACATAAAGAAAAAAAAAAAAAACTTACGTATTCATCCAATATCTGCAACTGGACGGGAGGGAAAGACGCTGCATCTGTATTGTTCTTCTTTTGAATCCTTCTGCACTAATAACAAGGAAGAATTATGAACATGAAAGTTGAAACATTCATGCGTTGCTCGGCAATGAATTTCATTGCCGAGACATCTCGGCAATGAAATTCATTGCCGAGAATTCATGAACAGTATTTTACTGTTCATGAACAGTATTTCACTGTTCACTTGTTTTTTTTTTTTTTTTTAAGGAATAATTGTATGAAAGGTCCTTATTGTTTTAAAATCATTCGAATATGCCCACAATCAGATATGTGTATGAATTTAAAGATATGTTTTTGGATTAAAATACAGCTGCATATTTTGTTATTCTTTCAATGTATAATTGAATTTATATAATGATAAATTTGTTATTGAATTCTAAATGTATATATACCTTTGTATGGTTCACCAAATTTTTTTTTTAAGCCCATTTGACACAATAAAAATTTAAAAAAAAAAATAAAAAAAAAATAAAAAAGGCTCGGCAATCAAATTGCCAATTGGGCCTCAATTGCCATTTGAGGCCCAATTGGCAATTTGATTGCCGAGCCATCTCGGCAATCAATTGTCGAGATGGCTCGGCAATAAACTATTTAATATTTTTTTTTTTTTTTATTTAAAGGAATAATTGCACAAAAGGTCCCTATTGTTTTAAAATCGTTGGAATATGCCAATAACTTAAAAAAAAATCTTTAATTTATTTTTCTTTTTTTTTCTTTTACACTTAATTTTCATTCAATTTTTTACTAATCTTATTTTTTTATTTTACCTTTTACAAATTATTCTAAATAAATGCTAAAAAATACTTTCAAATTCCACCGTTTTTATTAATCTTTTTTATTTCATCTTAAACAAATTGAATGTTTTTATTTTTATAATGTTGCCACATTAAAAAAAAAAAAAACTTGACCAGTAAAATTCTCGACAATGAATTATTCATTGTCGAGCAACTCGATCTTAAGCCTATTTTCTTTAACACAATAAAATTTAAAAAAAAAAACATATTAACAAAGTCATGGCTCGGCAATAAAAAAAAAAAAAAAAAATTTAAGGTGATTGCCGAGATGGCTCGGCAATCACAGTGTTTAAATAATTTTTTTTTTACAAAGAATAATTGCATAAAAGGTCCCTATTGTTTTAAAATCGTTGGAATATGTCAACAATTTAAAAAAAAAATCTTTATTTTTTTTTTCTTTTACACTTAATTTTAATTCAATTTTTTACTAATATTATTTTTTTATTTTACCTTTTACAAATTATTTTAAATAAATGCTAAAAAATGCAATTCAAGAATTACAAAATCCACGTTGTCAAATCTTGGAGGCAAATCGAATGATTTTATTTTATTTTACACTTTTCTCTTCATTTTTTACATATGTGCATTGCACGTAGCCAAAACTAGTCTCTCTATATATATGTTCTCTTTTAATTTAATTATTAATTAAATTAAAAATTAAAAAAACTTCATATATTAGTTATCAACTATAATCACTGTAATCCAGTGTATTCAAAATAATATTTTCATCTTCATGGTTTGAATTTTAATCCGATAATTAAAAAAGTTACAATTTTCCCATTAATTTTTTTTTAAATCCATTTTTCATTTCTTTCATCTACGTAAGGCAAAAAAAAAATTGAGATCACCTTTTCACCTTTATATTTAATTTAATTTATTAAATATTTACAAATTTTTAATGTACATTTAATAGATTGTTAAAAATTTAATATACGATAATAAGAAACAATAAAAGAGTAACAAATAAATATTAAAAGATAATTGCATTCATTGTATAATTACAATTAGATATAAGTTTTATATGGTGATAATATTAACAATAACTTGAAGCCAATTAAGATCTTTTGGTGATTTAAACTTTGATGATTGACGAACCATTGATATCAAATCTTATTGTATTAATGATTTCCAGGGCTGCATTTTACGAAGAATAAAATTAATAATTATTAATTTTATTGTAAGAAAATGTAATGAATGACTACATAATATTATACATTTGTTGGAGTAGTAGTTCCTTGTGAATAATATTCTTTGTGTATGTTCTCTTTTTATTATATTTGTTTGATTTAACGATGTAAATGAAACGTCATAAGTGAGAGTAAGAAACAAAAATTAAAGAAGCGTGAATATTTGTCTATGTTGTAAGAATATCGTTGATGGACAGAGTAAAAATATTGTTGACGGACAGAAGTAAGATGAGAAGAACGTTCTATATATATATTAATTAAATTAAATTAAATTATAAATGAAAAAAGTTTCACACGTTAGTTCTAAATTATAGTATATGTTTGGTGGAAGTTTAAAGATTTTGAAAAAAATTGGTAAAATGTGTTGTTGAAAAGATTATAAAAGTTGTAGGTCCCATAAAATATGTAGTTGAAAATGAATTTGAGAAAAAAATAATTTTTTTTAAAAAAAGAACTAAATCAAACATGCTCGTAATTACTGTAATCTAATATATTGAAAATAATATTTTTATCTCTCCTTTTATCTACTTAATGTAAAAATAAAAAAATAAAAAATTGAGATCATCTTTTCACCTTCATATCTAATTTAATAGATTAAATGTTTAAAAATTTTAATTGTATATTTAGTAAATTGTTGAAAATTTAATGTACAATAAGAATAAACAATAATTGAGTAATAAATAAAATATTAAAAAATAATTATACATTAATGAATACTAAAGTTGAATATGGAATTTTAAAAAATTTGTAAGGATAGAATGATCCAAAATGTTACAATAAGAATAAACAATAAAAGAGAAATAAATAAAATATTAAAAAATAAGTATACATTAATGAATACTAAAGATGAATATAGAATTTTAAAAAATTTATAAGAGTAGAATGGTCAAAAAATATTTCTCCATTTAAATCATTTTTAGATTAGTATAGATATAGATATAGGCAGGATGATCTCCTGCCACATGTGGGCATGATATCTTGCCCACCTGTGGGCAGGAGATCATCCTGTTATGTATAGATATAGATATATTTAATGTTATCTCTCTCCAAAATTTCGTTTTCTGGTAGTGTAGATCTTTTATCACTTGTATATTATGTAATACTAGTATACCGTGATACCGCAATTTTAATGGATTTTTAATGAATTTAATAGTTGAGAAGAATGAGAGAGACAGAGTTTTACTTGAAGGGAGTTTAATTTTGATGAATATGGAGAAATTAAGGAATTGAGATAGATGGATGGGTTTTATTTTGAGAGGATAAAGACGTAGTGACGGATAAAGAAGTATTTTTATTTGTACTTATAGTGGAATAAACTTCCATATGGTCGGTGATTACTAGTACAATGCTATGGGACCAATTTGATGGATTAAGGCGATAACAAATTTTGGAGATGGGATTTGATTCAAGAAGTGATCAGGTTTTGAAGATGGTTGCTTGGGGAGATGGATTGAAGAGGTGAATGAATTTTGAAGATGTTCGGTTATTTAAGAATATGATTAAATTAGAGAGATGGATTGAAGTTCTCAGAAAAATTTGGAAGAGTGGGTGAAGAAATTGAAGATAGGGTAAATTCAACCAATGGCCACTGAACTTTAATTGAGTTTCTACTTAACTACTGAACTTTAAAAGGTATCTCAATGGCCACCTAACTTTTAATTGGTTTCTATTTTGCCACCAAACTTTAAAATGTATCTCAGTGGCCACCCAACTTTCAACTAAGTTTCTCATATATCACACGTTACTCATTCGCTTGCAATACCTGACGAAATATCATACGTGGCAAACGATCTTCCGATAGAGTGTAGTAATAATGTTATCAACAAAAATGCACTACTCAAACACGCCTAATTTACATGAATTTAGTTGAAAAAAACAAAAAGTATTTTCAATTTCTTTGAAATATGGCGTATTTGAGTAGTGCACTTTTACTAATTGAGAGAGATTTGATAATATTACTATCCTATATTGAAGAAATATAGCGTATTTGAGTAGTGCACTTTTACTGATTGAAAGATAGTTAATAATATTACTATGCTATATTGAAAAAGCTTTTGCCACGTAAGATATTTCGTCGGGTATTGCAAGCAAATGAGTAGCGGGTGATATATGAGAAACTTAGTTGAAAGTTGGGTGGCTATTGAGATACATTTTAAAGTTCGGTGGCTAAATAGAAACCAGTTGAAAGTTGTGTGCCATTGAGATACCTTTTAAAGTTCAGTGGTTAAGTAGAAATTCAATTAAAGTTCATTGGTCATTGGTTGAATTTACCCATTGAAGATATATTGACATACAAACGTTTAAATACTTTTTTTTTAATAGTAAAGAAAACTCATTAGATCGTGATAACGAAGCACCACATTCTATTTTATTCCCTTTTAAGGCCCTTTCTAAAAATTTACTCTAAAACGTCGATATATGGTGATTCGTGCACTCCCGTGCAAACCTTAGACATTGAAAGTAGAGCAGAGTGTGGTTGACACGTGTCAAACAATTGGTACCAAAACAATTAAGACTGTCCGTTTAGGCAATCTTCATGCGCAAAATGATCTCCTGTCTATGGTGGGCAGGAGATATGTTGCCTACTGTGTGTGGACAACATTTATGTCCACACACAGTTGTGTACCATACTGCTGATGTGGATGTCCACATCAGCAGTTGTGGACCCCACTGCTGATGTGGACCCACATCAGCAATGAGCAATATATCTCCTGCCCACCATGGATAGGAGATCATTCTCCATCTTCATGCATGGGCCCGTCACGATAGTGGATTGTTGTGGCCGCATAGGCGCTAAACTAGAAAAAATAGCAACTTATAAAATTCAGAGTAGATCATTGATCATGTACTTATGGGTTCTTAAGTCACATGGTTCAAACTTAATTCAATTAAAATTGTATTTCAGTGCTAAAAGGCTAACGTACCCCTACAATTGTAAAAAGCGCTAATTCAAACACGTTATTGTTTTATTATGATACTGTTTATTAAGATAATATTTTATATGATAATGTTTTATGAAAAATGCTTGATACTATTTAACTTTTAATATTGTACACTAATTTTCATTACATTATAACATGTTTGGCCAGGTTATTAACTATTTTTTCAAATTTATTTTCAACCACACATTTCACCAACTTTTTTCAAAATCTTAAAAAAAAAAAAAAAAAAAAAACTACTTTTAAACTCCACCAAACAAATACACATTCAAAATTAAATTTTTTTGGTTGAAGTAATGACCGTGTTTCAAAATGCTCTATTAGTAGTACAATATCATTGATACTTTTTTCATTCAAAATGTTTGATATTGTGATATTGTTATTCTATTGGATTGTAATTTGTGTATGTGTTACTGTTTTATTAAGATACTGTCATATATGATACTGATATATTAAGATAATTTTATATATGATACTGTTTTATTTAGATAATGTGTTATGATTTCTGTTAAAACATAACATTTATACTCACCTAAGCATGTGCTTGATAATAATATGTTTTTAATATTGTTATATTTGTTATATTTAACCATGCGATATTGTTATCAATGATACTATTATTATGATATTGATATAATGTGCTTCTGATAATAGGGTCTTACTCTAGGTCGGACCTCATCCCAAGGAAGGTCTTATTCCAGGTCGGACTTCATCCCAAAAAAGGTCTTACTCCAGGTCGGACCTCATTTACAGGAGGGTCTCACTCCAGGTCGGAACTCATTCCTAGGCGGGTCTCACTTCAGGTCGGACCTTATTCCCAGGCAGGTCTCACTCCAAGTTGGACCTCATCCCAATGAAGGTCTTACTCCAGGTTGGACCTCATCCCAATGAATGTCTTATTCCAGGTCGGAGATCATTCCCATCCAGGTCTTACTCCAAGTTGGAAGACCTCATATGCAAGTCTTGCGGTTAAGCTCACGTCATCAGTATGGCATGTCTTCTCATATGTCAGACGTCAGACTTGACCTGTCATGGCAACCTATATTTCTTCACGCCCGTCGTCGAGATCTTACCGAATTATTGAAAAATGTCATACCAGGAAAGTTCTACCTATCCAATATGGTGAGGGACCTCCCTACTTACGGAAGTCCTACCATATGAGGTCCTACCTCATCAGTTCTTACCCGACCTATTTTTGGTCAGACGTCAAACATCAGTCAACCAGTATTATGCTATTGTCATCAATGGCACGTTTTCCCAAATATCAGACGTCAAATCAGTCACCCATCACAGAGATGTCACTTCACATTGAATTTCTATAAAAGAGATGTCATGTAAGCATTAAATGCCTAGCTTGGCATTTAATGCATGTAATCATCACTTATTTTCCTATAAATAGGAGGCATAAATGTCCAACAGTTCGGACATTCACCTGCTTAATAAAAGCATTCTTACAAAGATTATACAATTAGGTCTTCCTACATATATTTACCTATCTGCCATTCATTACGATCATATCTGACCTCAACACTTATCTTCAAGTTGGCTAGGAATCAGTGCAAACCATTTTCCAACGTCAACAATTTTAATAAATTTATATAATTTAAATTTAAATTATGTTCAACGAGTTCTATATACAATGTGTCAATTTTGAATTCATATAGATTACTTTGAATAAATTAACTTCAATCAATTGTAAAAAGTTTCTATCTTTAGCTTAAAAGGGCATTTAAGGTATATGCATTTGAATTTCGTTCTAGATGAAATATAGCTCAAAGATTGATGGGTTAATTACACTAATGGTCCCCATTCTTTTAGGTTTGTAACGATTTCATCTTTATTCTTTTTTTTAAGCAAATATCATCCACATTCTTCTATTTATTCTCACAAAGGGTCCTCAAATCACTATTTTTCATTATTCTGACAATTCTATGATAATTTACCCATTGACTTAAATAAATTAAAATAATAGGTAAAAAAAATACAATGAAAACATTGCAATTGAGCCCTTAACCTTTTCAAAAGTACAAATAAATCATAAACAATTTTATTTTATTCAAATTAGTATTTTTCCCGAACTCAAAGAAATCATCTTTTCTCACCCCCACCTCCAAGCTGCAATGAAATATGTAATTCGAGATAGCTTCACCTGTTACACCACTTACAGGAAAGAGATTGTTAAAGTCTTAGATAATCTAATTCAGTTGCCTTACCAGAGTTCTTTAGCTGCTTTTAACATCTACAAGAAGGCAGAAATTCAAGCTGACTAACTCTGCGAATTTTACGGTTGGTGCAAGACTATGGGATTATGTGGCTTATATGAATATCCCTTTATTGATCGAAATCCAGAAATATAGATTCGTGCACTTGATTCCTTTCTTGATGGGATGTGGCAATTGACTGATCAATCCTCTTCATCAACGGTATCCCCATCCGTATCCACCTTAATGTCCCCAAGTTTAATAGAAGATTATAGCGACAAGCAACTAGTTAGACTGCCATAGAGTGGCGCCACCAATAACTCCGGCAAGGTTGAAGAGAAGGTTGCAGTAGAAAAGAAGATGAAAGGCACAGAAATGGAGTCTCTGATACAGTGGGTAGTTGATGACAATGTTGGTTGGGAGGATCTTTGAGTTGGGGGAAGAACATTAATTTGGGGAAAAGATGATTTCTTTGAGTTGGGGAAAAGATGATTTCTTTGAGTTGGGGAAAAACACTAATTTAAATAAAATAAAATTGTTTAAGATTTATTTGTACTTTTAAAAAGGTTAAGGGCCTAATTGTAATATTTTTATTGTATTTTTTTTAGTATTATTTTAATTTATTTAAGTCAAGGGGTAAAATTGTCAGAATAGTGAAAAATTGTGATTTGGAGACCTTCTGTGAGAATAAATAGAAGAATGAGGATGATATCTGCTAAAAAAAAGAATAAGGGATGAAATCGTTACAAACCTGAAAGAATGGGACCATTAGTGTAATTAACCCAAGATTGATCAACTTTTGTCATTTTTAGACCGAAAGTGTTCTACTGTAACTCATCCACTGGTAGAACTTAAAGAAGGCTCCGATCGTGTCCTCGGAGGACACCCAATCCGATTAGATTTTGGAAACCTAATTCCAATAGAATCATACTTATATGTTTCTTCAACTTCTATAAATTGATCTTTTAGCAACATGAGAACATTGAAAATTACGTTTTTCACATATATTCAACCGTATAATATCAACTTTTTCCCCCGAATTTTGCGTTCTGTCATTGTGCCTAGTGAATGACGACGGGAGAAGGCGGCGCTGCCGAAGGCAATGCATCGAAGGAGAAGCCGCCAGTGGGAAGCAACAGCTGTCTCTTCTCCACCGGCGCCTTCATTGATTCCTCTTTCACTGAGGGCACCCTAACCGATGGTTCTCACGAATCCCCCGCCTTCTACTCCACTCGGTTGGGCGGCAGGTTCGGCGACCCTTCCACCGCCGATGTCATCCTGCACCTTCATCTCAGTAACGAAACCGCCTCTGATTGGTCCTTCACCTCCGACACTTTGTTCGGTCGTCAGTTAGTCCAGGTTTACCTCCATTCTTACGCCCTTAGTAGAAGCAAGTACTTTGCCGTTCTCCTCTCCGACCGCTGGCAGCAACAGAACCACACCTCATCGGAAAACTCCCTGAAATTCCATTGCAAGCTCGTTGTCCCGGCCACAACTGACTCCATCGACCACTACCTGACGGTACTCCAACTCCTTTACATTGATGATTTGTCGGCATCAATAAACAGTGTCTCCACTGCGATTTGCTTGCTTCCCGTCGCTCTTAAATTACTCTTTGAGGACTGCATTAAAGAATGTGTTAAGTTCCTTGAAGCCGTGCCATGGTCTGAAAACGAAGAAAATAAAATATTAAAATTGATCCCTCTTTTAAGTGATGAAGAGTCTAAAGAGCTCCTCGCCAGGGTTTCCCCCGCAAAAAAAAACTCGTCCGAGGAAATGCTTCATGACTTAGTATTTTTGGTTCATAACCATCCGAACGATGTCTTTGCTAAGGACTTAGTCGATAATCTATTGAAGGATTTATCCTCAGGGGAGCTGGTGAGGAGAGTTTTGGATAGGGGATTTGAGAGGAGCTTAGATGTTGTGAAGAAGTCACTTAAGGAGTACAAAAGTCCTGAATTGGGAAGGGAGGACTATATGTATGATGAGATAGCAATGGCTCAGAGGCCGCTTTTATATCAGACAATGAAGAATGCAAATAACTTGTTATGGTTGGTGGAGAGGATGATTGAGCTGAGAGTGGCTGATATGGCTGTCAAGGCATGGAGTGAGGAGGCTTCGTTAACTATGGATCTGCAGAGGATGTTGTTTGATGATGAGTGGCATTATTGTGCTCCGAGCCTTCCTATTTTTGTGCTTTGTTGTACTAGCAGGATTGCCAACGCTGTTGCAACGGGACATACTTTGGCTGCTAGACAGGTTTGCTTTTGACACTTCATATTGCTCATTGATGTGTTTTCCCTTAGTTTAGCCATATACCTCTGATTGATAAAGTAAACTTTATTAGTTTCTAAATAGCAGTAAATGTTGTCATTAAAGGCACATGCTCGATTACCCTTCTAAATACGTTCAGTGAGTTGAGTTGAGCTCTGAATGCCCTGTTTGCTTTGATTAATTATCACCAAGTGAAAAGATGTAATTACCATGCTTAATGTCAAAACGCATTGTGGCTGTTAATCCAAATAGTATCACGTTTGAATGCTTGACTAATTTTTCATTATAAGATTATGTAAAGTCAAGAGAAAGGATCGTGACTAACATAAGCTACATTTGTTTAGAATGACAAATATTAATATTGATGTGGTTCATAAATGATCTACTCACATGAGATGTGTGCCAGCATACGCATCTATGTATGTGTGTGTGTGTGTGTGTACCTTCGTGCATGTAAACGAAACATGCAAGAATGAAAAAGGATAACAACCGATCTTGACGTGTCTACATTGCATCGTATCCATCTTATTCTTCTTCGCCTGCAAATGTTTTCCGTCATCTTCTTGAAAGTTCACCTCTGTCCTCTGTGTATTATAATGTTGTGGCTAAACATAGGAAATACGTTACAAGTGGATATACTTGTGTTTATTAATTCATTAACATTGGATGGGGACAGGTTAGTTTAATCATAATCTCGTGCGTGCTTCTAGTAAAACTTCTGCGCACCAACTCATGCCTATAAATTCCGCATGATATAAATCGATATCCTGTTTCCAGGTTCTGGTTCAATCAGTTTGTATCTTGGAAAGAAGATCAACAATGGCTTTGATACTTCAAAGTGATTATGTAGTTCTTAAGACCCTGATATAATGCATTGTCCAACAAATTCTATATCCTGAAAATATATGAAGTCGGAAATAAGTCTGCATTGATCATTGCTGCTAGGGTTGGGTGTTGGATGGGTCGGTCTGAGTATTTCAATACCCGGAATCACTCGTTACAGTTCGATTATTTTGTAAATAGAACCATTTGGTTCCACGTAATTATTGGAACCAAACTGGAACCAGAACTGTCGGTTCCGTTCTACCCATAATATATTTTAAAAAAAAAAAATTAGTTGACAATATGTTTTGAAAAAAATAAAAAATACAAACTCGTTAATATTAAAGTATGTTAGATATTAAAATAATTTATGAAAGATATAAACATTAACTAGAAACCAAAATTGCAAACTCATAAATTAGGGTTAGAAAAAAGAAACCTCTCAAAATTGAGGATCGTTTCGATTACAGAGGAATTTCGCCTTCACCGTCTCACTATGTGTTGAGTGATAAAGAGATGAGAGAAAGTGTGAGACATACGATAATATTTGTATTGAGCATCTGAGCAAATAGTGATTGAGAATTTGAGATTTGGGTAAATAGAATTGTGTTAATTGAGTTTAAGTTTAAGAGTTATGGGTTTTGTACTTTTTATTTGGATTTTGGATAGTTAGACTCTTGTCTTTGGTACCGTGGTATTGGATCATGGGTCATTGGGTTGTGGTAAATAAATTGTAAAACATAAACTTTTTTTTTTAAAATATGACAAATTCGGTTTCAATCGGGTACTTACGGTTCTAGTTCAAGAACTAAGAACCGACCCGAAACCGGTAGGTTCTCGGTTCCGGTTCGGGAGGTTCGGTTCCGATTAAAATGCTCACCCCTAATTACTGCTTTCGTGAGAAGAGGAATAGAGGATAGGAATTTTTTGGCAGAAGGATTTGAAACTTCTGACTTGCCTTAGATTTAGAGTATGTTTTGGTGAGCTTTTGGGTGCTTATAAACTTGTCAAACATCATATTTATTTACACATTTATCTACACATTTTGTACGACCTACTGCTTATAATCTACAAAAAGCTTTACCAAACAAACAGTTAGATACTGCTATCTGCTAATAATGCTGAAATAGATTGTTTTAGAAACTCCAAATTATAAATGATCTCAATTTTTTCTCTAGGCATTGAATTTCTTATTTTGAAGTGTAATTATCTCTATTTTCAATAATCCATACAAAAACTTGGTCTTATAAATCTTAGCAGATGATGCCTTTTCGATTCAATTTAGTATAAATTTCTGTTTCTTGGATGTAGTTTTCATGTGAATTGTTGGTCTGTTTGACAGGCTCGAATGAAGCTCGTGGAACATTGGCTTCCAGTGTTGATTGGTTGGAAAGAAAGTGCAACTATGGACACGTATTGTAAATCACTTTGCACGGAGCTGGAAGAAACATTCTTGAGAATTATATCTACACTCTCCGTGTCAGATGCACAAGAATTGTTGCAGCAATGCCTCGGTTTTGCTATTCAAAATGTTGGAGACTTCCCTCACTTGGTCACTGCTTTTACCACTTGGTTTCGTCGCGCAAACTCCACATCCCGACGACTTTGGTCAGTGAAGCACAGTAGTATTTCGTAGTTGCGTTATTTTTTAGATTTAGCACATACAACTCACATTGCTAAGGAATTATTTGTGTTTAAACATTCATGAAAGAAAATTAGTTAAGCTTTAAAATTTCCACAGTAACTGCTGACTGATACTTTTAAGTTCATAAGCACTCCTGAATTCATTCTACAGTGTACGATTCAGGGGCAGTTCAGCTTGTAAATGAACTATCATGGGTTTTGCTGTCTGTTAAAATTATGGAAGAACTCGTTTAGTGTTTCTGTTTGTGGAAATATTTTCATGTTTTTGAGGGATGTTTACTTTGGAAAAACTAGTGGCTATAAATCAGTGCTTGCGTTTCAGTTTAGAATTCTGTTGTCTATATTAGTGGTGTCAAATGGGCAACCTACTTTGAACCGGCTGGGCTATTTATGGTCGAAGAAAATTGGGGCCCCGAATGTCCCATCCTCCACGACTGTGGGCCACCAAATCGTTAGTTTTTACTTATTTTTATTTCTTTTTGCTATTTAGAGCCCGTTTGGTAGAGTTTACAAACTAGTTTATTTGATCAAAAATTTGCCTTCCTAGGCTGATATTTTTGACCATTTTTGGTCAAATAAACTAGTTTATAAATTCTACCAAACGAGCTCTTAATGTCTTTTTAATCTGACCCGTGCAAACCCATCCTTGTGGGCCACCGGCCTGGAATGTCTAGCCAAGCATAAGTGAGTCAGCATGTGGCTTCACTTGATCGGTTGTTCCGCATGGGCTTTTAACTAGCAGTGTTGCCCCTAGTATGGGCGGTCTACCATTTCGACATCACTAGTCTACAATCTATATGTTGTTGCTTTTAATTGAAATTGTCCGCATAAATTGGATTATTGAAATTAGAATTAATTAAAATCTGTATCTAGATAGGGAGTGCTACTATTATTGCACCCATTCCAAGTGTTCATTGCTTTTTCTAGGTGTTCGTTGCTTTTACTATTCACCTATTTGAAATGACTTTATAACATTGGGACACAACACTGCCTAGACAATATGATTGATTGAAGTAGTTTTTAATCTGCATTTATTTTGATCCCGATAAATTCAATGCGAATTGCGAGGTAACCTAATCTTTTTTTTTTTTTTTCCCTCTACAATTATTTGCTTCAACTAATCCGGCTTTCCAGCAAGGTTTTATAAGTACATTGAACTCGTAATAAGTTAAGTGGAATTTTTAAAAATGGCTAGATACTTGAAATTCATACAATAGTTTCTAGGATAAGCTATCAAAGTGGATCTTGTAATTACACATAATATAATACAATTACACACAAGATAATAATAATTAACCCATAATATTAATAATTTTTTTTATTAAAAACTTAAAACTTGTTAAATAGTACTATTTTGAGATGTTGAAGAATCGCAAGTTTGAAAATAGTTCGAATTGTCATTTTAGACCATGAGTAAGAAGTTTTATTAGAAGCACCATTACAGAAATTAATATACACGAGAATATTGACGTAGAACTTAACAAAAAAGGGAAAGAGAGAAGATAAAGAAAATAAACGAGAGAAGAAGTGAGAGAAAATGAAAAAGAATTTGGATAAAGAAGTAATCAATTTTTAATCATCGTTAATAATCTTTTTGTAAATGAAGTCTTATATCTTATTTAGAAAGTAAAAAACCTAAATATAAAAGAACTTCAATTAAAATAATAACTATTAAAATGATAAAATTCTATTTAATAAAACTACTTCAATCTTATTTAAATTAAACTACATCTTCAATTCCTGTCTTTATTCCTCGAATTTTTTTGGCAAAACAGATTCAAACTGTTGTCTTGACTTAAAATTTTGCTATATCTTTCTCGTCTGTTAATGATGCTGAAATTTATTGTTGTCGAAGAATATTGTACTCCAATTTTTAAATGATTCTTAACCCACCCCCCCCCACCCCACCCTCACCCCCACCCCCACCCCGGCATTGAATTTCTTATTTTGAAGTGTAATTATCTCAATGTTAAAGAATCAATAAATGAGCTGGTTGGAAAAAAACCTTGGAAACTTTGTAAGTCTTTTTTCAACTATGCTAACATAATACTGCAGGGTGACAGGTTCGAATGAAGTTCATAACCTTACTGTGATTTCATTTTGTAGGATAGGAACCAGATGCAGTTCACCTTTTAAGTAAACTACATGGTTTTTGTCATTTGTTAAAGTCTTGGCAGAACTATTGTCTATCCTCTTAGTGGTTGAGTAGTTCACTTATTGGTGTTTCATTTTTTGATTCTTTGTAACTTTGTTTAGTGATGTCAAAATAGCCGGGGCAGTTTGAACCGACCTAACTCTGAGTTTAGGAAGAAAATTGCAACCCGACCAGGCCAGCTGCCGCTAGATTGACAAGAATTAAAGAATGGGAACCCGTTTCTTACAACATCCGCTGCAATTTTCATTTTTGTTAAAATCTATTACGATATGAATTAGTCAAACTACATGAGCTCGATTAGTATTTACTATTTACATGGACAAGTCATATTTTTTAAGTAATTTAAAGATTTGTATGTAGTTCCAAATTGAGTTTAACTATAAAATTAGATAAATAAAACTTTAAAACTCTTGAGTAATCGTCGCCTACATTTATTTTGTCAAGCAATCTTGTTTACATGCTTCTGTTGTAGATAAAATTGAGAGTCGAAATATCTATTATTGTACACACATTTGAGGTGTACATTGCTTTTATCGTTCACCCATTTGAAGTGGCTTTATAATATTGGTGAATGAGCAAACTGATTTCTATATTCATCTGAAATTGTATGCTTTCATGAATCCAAACAAGGAGAATGAGGGTTTTATCGCTGACTCTCTTTTGTTCTATACTTCAATTCAATTAGAATCTCGTAATACCTCCATTTAGATGAAATACAAGAAACATGCTAACCAAGTGCATATGCTCTTAAACGGATATTGTTGGAAAATAAGTATAGTAAATGAAAATTAAAGCTCACTTTCCAACTTTTCAACTCTCAACCCGTTCATATTTTGTAACTCTTGTAACTCACATTTTAATGGTGGAATTAGAATTGGAAGGTTATTCTAGAGCCTATATAAACAAGTACATTTATCTTCATTCAATACATCAAAAATTCAGCTTTTCTTCTTCAAAGTTTTCTTTCCCTCTTGCGGTGATATTGTTTTGCCAGTAGGTCGGTTTGCTGGTACAGCTAGTTCTATTGTTGTATCCTGGAAAACAGTCGTTCATAACCTACGATAGGGGACGAATCTGTTTTAAGGAAACTGTACACGTACAGTCTTCGGTTTGTATTTTCTGGTCCTACTTTATTCAATTTATATTCTGCAATTATCTATTCCATTTGCTTACTGTTCTTTTTATTATAATATGTTATTTAATATTTTTCAATTGACGTATAAGATTAACAATCTTAAAACAGATTCTAAACTCATATTATATAAAAAACAGTGATTTTAGTGATTAATTCGCAGTTTTCAGTGACAAAATTAATTTCAGTGACCAAGAGATTGATTAACATGTGTTATCAATTGATTCCACTAATTACTTTCATTTGGCAGTGGCATTTTATTTGGCAGAATTTTTTTTTTCGGCAGTATCAATGGGTTAGTATTTTTTTGTTTGATCCAGTGTTTACTTTATTCAAATCTCCTTTTCCCGTAAATAATTCAGCCCAGTTTTAGTTGGCATATTTCAGTGATTTCGGTCATATATTGGCAGATTTAGTGATTAAATTTTTTTTTTAGCGATTACACTTTTAAGTGATTTCATTTCAGTGAAATCTGCTTCATATATCAAAAGATCGATCTCAGTTTCGTAATGATTTAGTTGACCAGAAACATTTTATGCTCCAAAATTTTAAATTGACTTGTTAGCTTAAATCTACAAATGTAACTAAAATTTGGAAAACAGGTTTCCACATAAAAGTATTGCTTACACTGTTTAATTTTATTTGAAAGTGGAATTGAATTTTATTTTTGTTTCAGAAAATGGCATCTGATCGGATTACTGGAGTTGTGGCTACTGAAAACCAAACTGTGTTTACTGTGCTAAGTCCATCTGTGAACCAGACTGTGGCACAAGTGCCAAGTTTTGTTGTGACCCAAACTGTGGCTCCAACTAGTCATGTAACTGTTCCAGTTAATCATGGAGAAAAATCGGAGAAATTCAATGGATTGAATTTTAAAAGGTGGCAGCAGAAAATGCTATTTTATCTGACCACCTTGAATCTTGCGAGATTCTTGACTGAAGATGCTCCGAAACTCAAACAGGGTGAGGGAGACATACAAGCTGTTAGCGCTGTTGAAGCTTGGAAACATTCTGATTTCATATGTCGAAATTATGTCATGAATGGCTTGGCAAATTCACTATACAACGTGTATAGGACAATGAAAACAGGGAAGGAATTATGGAAGTCTCTAAACCGAAAATATAAAACAGAGGATGCAGAGACTAAGAATTTATTGTTGGCCACTTCTTGGATTATAAAATGATGAACTCAAAAACTGTAATCAGACAAGTACAAAAACTTCAAGTAATTTTGCATGAGATTCATGCCGAGGGGATGATTTTAAGTGAAACTTTCCAAGTGGCAGCAATGATTGAAAAGCTGCCTCCGGTTTGGAAAGATTTCAAGAATTACTTGAAGTACAAGCGAAATGAAATGAATATTGAAGAACTGATTGTCAGACTTCAAATTGAAAAAGACAAGAAAAGTTCTGAAAAGAAGGGGTTCAATCCTCCAATGGCCAGAGCAAATGTTGTGGAGCATGGTAAAAGTTCTAAGACAAATAAGAACAAGTTTGTGCTGTCTGGGAAAGGGACAAAACTGGGTCCAAAAGGAGGAGTTTCCAAAAAGAAATTACCAGAAAATACTACAATTGTGACAAAGTAGGTCATAAATCTTCGGAGTGCAGATTGACAAGAAGAAACAATAAAAAAGAAGCAAATGTTGTTGATGACATCACACATGATGTGTCTGAAATGAACCTCGATGCAGTTATTTCTAAAGTGACTCTGGTGGAATCAAATCCAAGAGTGGTGGATTGACACCGGTGCTATCTGACATGTCTGCTCGGATAAAGAGATGTTCAGTTCTTTTAAAGTAACTGAGAATGGAGAAAAGCTGTTTATGGGAAATTCAGCTATATCTGAAATAAAGGGCCAAGGCAAAGTGGTTTTGAAGATGACGTCTGGGAAAGAGGTGACTCTGAACAATGTGCTTTTTGTGCCAAAAATTCGCAAGAACCTGATGTCCGGGTCACTGCTGAACAAGCATGGTTTTCGTATGGTGTTTGAGTCAGATAAAATTATTTTGTGTAAGAGTGAAATGTTTATTAGAAAATGTTATGTGTCTGATGGGCTTTTTAAGCTCAATGTAATGACGGTTAAGCCGAAAATTAATAAAATGAATAATTCTTTTGCTTACTTGATTGAGTATTTCAATTTGTGGTATGATAGACTAGGACATGTTAATTATAATACTTTGCATAGATTAATTAACTTGAATTTTATACCTTCCTTCCATATTGATTCACTGAATTAGAATCTCAATATGCTCATCAAGAAGGTAAAAATCTCATTTCATAAAACATAACATTGCTATGAACTCCTGTACGAAAATTCACTGAATTAGAATCTCACCAGACTGCACAAAGCTACATGAGAATTCGACTCGTTAACAAACTAAATGATCATTTCCAGATTCCCGAGACATCGAGATTGAAGGAAAATTCCTGCGTCGACGGAATGATAGTTTTATTTTCAGACCTTTTACCCTAAAGTTACGTAAAGACAACCAGTGAGCTTTTGCATCATTGTCACTTGAACAAACCTGAGTCTCAAACCCTGCTCAGTCAGAAGTGTTAAGGAATTTAACAATGTCAGATCAGAGGACAGTCACGCAAAGATCGGTTCAAAGTAGGTGCCTTCTGAAGTTTCGAGTGGTTCCTTGGTAAGTTCGAACCAGCAAACCGACTCCTATTCCGACACCAAGACAGATACTGAGCCCAATTCCAACCCCTACTCTTACTCCTGCATTGAACCATGATAACTCCCCATCTTCACCTTCCAAATATTCCATTCCTGGATATGGGTTGCAATAGTCTTCGTCTTCTGGTTTGTAATTCGGGTAATGGTTTGCCTGCAGAATGAATCACAAACAAAACGCATAATGCAAAATAAAATTTGGAAACTTAGGAAAAATGTAACCTAAATATGGTCTCAGCTTGCATCAAATTAATGACTTCATGTCATGTGTGCATTGGAGTAGAAGATATGATTTCTTGGAACCGCAAAAGATACAGAAGCAATAAAAGAGGGTCGGTGGGTCGAAAAACTTATTAGATACCATTGACCCCAGTATCTAAATAGTTGTATTAACTGGAAAGTCAGCACACTGCCCAGACATATGAAGTTCCAAATTCACAAGCAAAATATTCAAGATGAAGCTCGAATAAAGTGGTGTACATTATCATCCTTTTTTTAAACATCTTACATGAATTTTTTGAGGGATTTCATATATATCTTACAGAACTAGGGAAATCATACGTCCAATTTATGTTCTACATGGAAACAGCTTTCAGTATAAGAATTTATTAGTCACTAATGGTACTTTACGCATTCTCCTTTGCAAGATGAACAATTATGTATTTAGCTTAAGTTCTCGACTGTGTAATAATTTGAAGATTACATATAAAAAACCACCATTGCTTACAAGTTAATGAATCAATTCACACTATTTTGTATCATCCATGTGAGATCCTGTTAAGTGTGCAACCAACACCATACAAAAACAAAAGGACTAAAGTACTGTAAGATTCTTGTACTTAGAAATATGTGCCAGCCTCATGCTGTTCTGAACAGTCAAGGATAAGTTTTTATGTCCCTGTCAAAATTTGTGGGTACCAAGAAGATTGCTGTAAGAAATTTTCATTTTTTGTGCAGGATCAGAAATTAGTCAATTACTATACTACATGTAAGTGCAAAACAGAGAATTAAAGATGAAGCAAAAGATCCGAACTCGTAACTACGAATAAATATTTTGAACCCCTACCTGCATTGGAAGGCCAGAGGAACCATCTTCTTGTCTTCCAGTGGCCTCGTATTCTGGTATCGATTCCAGCATCCCCTTCCTAGTTTGCTTCCTCCTATGACTAAGTTGCAATGTGTTAGTCAATATAATTGGACTACTCAAGAAACAACCAGCTACATAAACTTCGATACTGGGGGAAGAGGATGACTCCAGGCCCGCGTGCTGATTTCCTTTCAAAAATCCCGCACCTCCAAGTATATCCGATTCACAATTCATGATCCAACTTTGCCCTTGATTTCTTGATTTTCCAATAAACCCGTTGCTATAACACAATTCTAACGTTCCAGATAGCACAAGAACGTCCTTATGGAAAACTTCGAATTTCACACTGCCTGTCATTCTGATACTATCAGTACTCACAAATGTAACTTCTTCGGATTTCTTATCTAACCTATCTCGTTTTAGAAGGGTCGATACACCATCAGAATATATGCTAGTCCTCACACCATTAACTTCTAAAAGGGTATCTCGATTCAACGGGACGTGGTTTAACATAAGATACTCAGGAGTTGAATCATCATCAATCACGCATTTGCTAATTCTAACATAAAAGACTCTTAAATCAAGCCAAAGTAAAGATGATTTCATGCCTGGCTGGTAAGAGGAGTGCCTCATAAGGGTGTTCCCATTTTCTGCCACTCCGTTTTCATTCAATTCTTCATCAGAATTCTCCATATTTCTCATTGAAATCAACACTTCTTCTTCATTGAAATCCATTAGGGCTCAATTGATATGATGCTGGACAAAACCCATAAAAGAGAAGACTCATATCAGTCAAGATAACCTGTAAAAGTGCCAACAGAGAATTATGAAAGTGATGTACAACAAGGGTTTCACACATTTCAAGAAACACTGAAAAACGAAGGAATCAGCAAGCTCAATTGCCAATAAATTAGAAACAAATTAAGAAATTTCCTCTAGAAAACAAAGAACCTTTTTAACTCTACAAGAAAGGAACACAGAGAACCCTTTACAGAAGAGGTAGAAGGAAGATACATGAAACTTAACGAAATGGGAAAAATTGAAAGAAAAGGAGTTGAATAAGAAAAATTGGAAGTGCTGATACAAATTTTGCGTTCAGAGAAAAATCAAGAAACCAGCAACCACCTTTGCAGAGAAGACACTAGAAACTAGTAGAATTACTTTATGAAAAGAAAACTCCAAAAACAGAGTTGAAAACCAAAAAACTGGTGAGAAAAAACTCATGTAATTCATACTTAATGCTCTGTGCACTTGCGCAATATTAAACACGACTGTACTGCAAAATAATAAGATTTTAACTTTTTTTGGGGTTAAATGGAAAAATTAGAGTGAATCGGAATCAGGGCGGATCCAGGATATAATAAAGGGGTGGGCTAGTTTATGGGGGTTGAATTTTTTTTCTTCTAAAATCACAATTACTTAGCCCATTTTTATAAGAATCTAATTTTTTTTTATAAGTCATAATCTTTAAAAATTTTACAAAAAATCATTACACAAAAATATTCAAGATCTAAAACTAGCTAAATAAAGTTGTGTCCAACGATTTTTAACAGCTGCGAATTTTTCTATAATAGAATCTATATCTATTTTATTAACAAGATATCTCTAAACAAAAATTGTTATGTAAAAACATATAAAATCTTAAGCACTTTTTTTTTTCTACTTATTAAAATTTGAAATAATTTTTCAAAATCAAGTAAACATCATTATTCATTACTCAATGACAAATCAAAATTCATATAAAATTCAGTCAAGTAAACATAATTGCCGACAATATGTTTAATGGGATTAAATCTTAAATAGGTTTGAACTTTGGACTTTGGGACTATGTCTTAATTCTTTCAATTTTTGGGGGGCTGGCCTGTAATTCAATTAGTTTGCTTCAGCCTTTTATTTTGGACCTGGTGGGCTCAAGCCCACCCATGCCCTGGGCTAGATCCGCCACTGGCTGCAAATATATTCGGAATCATCTATATTTAGTGCCATAAAAACATGAATGAAAGTTGAGTTTGGAACAGAAAACAGACAACATTTAAAATGCAGAAGAAAGGGAAAATACCAGCAGTTTGTGGGCTTTACGAACAGAGTAGTAATACTGAAGAAAAGTTTCTAGATTTAAGTATATATATACTATGTTTCGTCTTGAATGGGATTGAAGAATAAAAAGCCCATTATTGCGCCATAAAAGTGCGATCATACATCAGAAGAGAGATGAAACAGACTGCGACAAAATTCCCAGCACCAGACTGAGACTACTACAGTATATCTTCTCCAGCAATGTCACACAAACAAACAAAACTATCTCTCTCTCCCCCACCCCTCCTCCACCACCTCTATGTGGCTATGTATTATAATGTATAATGTGTATCGTGTAAACACCATCTGATAAAACAAAAGCCCGTGCTCCATTAAACATATTAACTCAGCAATAATCTAGTATATATTTTAATAAATAAAATTTATCTACATAGCAATCTATAAAATATATTAAAAATCAAATTTAAACTTGAATAACTATTCTTTAAACATCGATATCATCTAAATAATAATTCATAAAATATGTTAGAAATGCACTTATGCATGTATAGAGGTGGACCGGCCACCATGACTATGGGTGATACATTTTTTTTTTTAAATATAAAGTTTCAATTTTTTTTTTTTCAAATATTCTAAATATAGACATTGTACGATCATAATCCATATAAAGTAGAACCGACTTACACTTAAAACGTGTCGATACTATTAGACTTCAACATGACAAAATACCATTTAATGCATGTATACAAAGAACTTACTGCATCTCCTTGGGAAAAATTATTTGTGTTCTTGAATTCTCTTACGAATTATTGAATTGCATTTATTACGTGAAAGTAAAGGACATCTAACTTATGAAAAAGTATTTAATAGTCTGTCTATCCGTATGAGCTTAAATTCTAATTTAAAATAATTAAATATATTTTTTATCTACATATTTTTTATGACTAATAATTTACTATCTATTTATTATTTATATAACTTATAATTATTTTATAAGACCCACAACTTATAAATACTTAAAAAATTATTTTAGCACAACCAAACATGCTCTAAATATAAAATTAAGCGATTCTTTCTCATAGCTTACCTTTGAATTCCCCGATTTATTTGGTATGTTAAGAAAAACATTAAGCGTCTGTTTGGTTTAATTTAAAAAAGTAAAGTCAAAATCAATAATTAATTTTAATCACACATTTCATAGATGGGAGCTGATCGTTCGAACATAAGATGTGGACGAGTTTTAGCCTAGCTCCAAGAAAAAGGTATCGGGACCACATTGAACACAAGATTTGAGCGGTTAATGGAGAGCACCAAACTCATGTGTTGCAGCGTTGGCTTTGGGACAAGGACTTTTCAATTTTGATTAATTTTTCAATTACATATTTTATCAACTCTTATCTAAATCTATTAAAATTTTTATCAAAAACTTTGTCACACCATACCAATAAATATTGAAAATTTGGTAAGAATGGGTCCCATGTGTATCTAATTTTCCTCAAATCTTATCTTAAATATATTGGTATAATAGAGGTGCAATATGACCATTGTAAATGTCCGCATGCTGCACACAAAAATAAATTATATCGTGTTTTCAATACATATATATTTTGTTTTTCTCTTGATAAAAATTAAATCCCATTTTAAATATATTTAATGTTTATTAAAAGTATTATTTTTTTGATATTACTCTCTTCATAGATCTATCTGTATCAAAGAAATCAAAACTAATTAATAATTAGAGACGACTAAAAATCAAGAGTTCAATTTAAAGATAATTTGAAAAAACTTTTTACTTAGATTTTTAGTTTATCGATACCAATTAATGGAAACGAATTTTAAGCTATCATAGGGTATTTTATTGGTGGTCGCTAAACTTTTAAGAAGTTTTATCTGATCGATACTAAATTAAATTTTGTCACAAATTAAAAATATAAACTTCGTTTCAAATTGATCACTCCGTTCATATTTGTTAATTTGATTAACAAAAAAGAGTGAGGTCAATCTAGATTATTTGCCAGGTAGGTTGCTAGACCAGTATTCCATTAATCACTATTAATGAACAAAAAGAGAGTGATCAATTTGAAATTGAAAAGTAAATTAAGTTGGGTGATTAATTTAAAATAAAATAATATTTTTTATGACATAATTCATAAAATATATTTGCGGCGGAGTTAATTTTAGCAACTGCTATTGAAATTTGTTAAAAATTTTAAAATAGTCTTTGAAGTAATTTTCTTTTACTAGTAATTATTCAGGTTTATAATAGTTACATTAATAGCCATTCAGATGGAATTGTTAACTTAAAATACTATATGTCACTATTACACTCCAATATAAGTACAATCAGCGTTAACTTGTACTTTAACCAGTTGGTGAAAATTTGTATTTCTGTTGATGAATTTTTGAAGGTGGGACATTTTTGTTTCATATCGCATACTAGTTAATGTATTTGTGTCCACGTTGGAATTTAACATTAACACATAGAATTTTAGGTTAATATTTTTAGTCCAGTGACCATTAGTCTAATAATTAAAAATTTGAGTGACTATTAGTATAAGAAAATTATTTCAATAATCATTTTGAAATTTTTATTAAATTTAGTAATCATTACTGAAATTGGCGATGAATCCATTGTACACAATTAAAGAAAGTGTAGTTATATTCACACAACATTTTATTATAAATGCACTACATTTTAATTGTATAAAAAAATTTGAACTTTTATTTATTGTCACATTTATGTCTTTAATTTTTTTTCATCGAATTATTGTATTTAACATTCTATTAATTAACACATTTTCTTCTTACTAACGATTTTCGTCTAAAAATTATATAAGTGTGCTTTAAAATGAGGGATAAATATTTAATCAAAAAATTGTATTTATTTATTTATTTGCTTATTTAAAAATATGAGGGAAAATGAGTCTTTTTATTCCTTCTTAATGAAATTTTTAGACGAGAACCGTTATTAGACATAATATGTGATAACTAATGGAAGGTTGATGATGCGAATGTGATCAAAAGATATTAGGGACGTAAATATAATAATAAGTAAAAGTCATAGACTTTTTATGCAATTTAAATATAGTGCATATTCACCTTAAAGAAATGTGTTTTGGTTATGGAAATATTGGGGCCCAGCATGGAAATAACACGTGAACAAGCTTGAAATCCCATTCTCTTCATGTGGAATACATCATAGGGGAATTAAAATTTCTTATTTTACTAAGCATTCAATACTTTTAATTTGTTTAATTTAATTAATATTTTTCTATAAATAAAATTTTGTAGAACCCACTGATTTATTTTCTTTATTGTTATTTTTGTTGTACATTACGAAGATATTACAAGTGAATTTCTTATGAGAAATTGACACCAAATCATCATTAATGTTTGCACAAGTGAACGTATTAATTATTTATAGTATTTAAAATATATAATATTTAAATATCACCGATCTATTCCATCTAAAATATTAGCTAGCAATTATATTTATACTTTCGATTGTAAATTTTAAAAAGAAAAACATTATTTGGAAAAGGAAAAAAAAAAAAAAAAAACCAATCACATCTTCCTCGCACCCATTCCCGTCAATCCAGCTCCCTAGGGTTCACGGCAGCCCGCACCCCTCACATTTTCCCCCATTGTGCAGCCTGTGCTGCATGTTCTTCTTTTTCATGTCCATGAGGCAAAAAAGAGCTAATATCAAGAGCTAGAAAAGTCCTTCCTTCTTCGAATTTAGGAATAGCGGGCCAAGTTCCACAAAATTGCCTAAACAACATGGGTCTGTTAAGATTGGTCTATTAAGAACTCTACGACATTGTTTTGCTAAAAAAAAGTCCCAAAAGAGGTCATTTTGGACGAATGGGTGAATAGTGATTGCCCAATTTACTCTTTTATTATAGTAGGAATATGGATAGATATACGTGTATGTGATGGCTCCAACAATCATAGTTATTAAACTCGAACCGGACTGACCGGTCTGACCGGAAAATCGGTGACTCGGTGTCCCAACCAGTCCGATTCTCTTAATTGGACAGCGTAGCAATTGAACTGTTTATGACCCGGAAAAATCGTCGATTTTTTTAGTAACTCGGTGACCCGATTGGGTCATTACATAATTAAAATTTTTAATTATTTTATTACTATATTCTATCCAAAAGATGCACCAAGTACTTATTTACTCTATTAATGACATGTTAATGTAATGAAGTACAATAATTTATGTTATTTTTTATAAGAATTAGTTGATGATACTAGTAGTCTTGTACTTATTTTGCTAAATAAATTTTTGATGGTGATGATTTAACAAAAATAGATTTATCGGTTCGACATGAATTGACCCACCAGTTTAACTACAGGATCACCGGTTGAATCAGAAACTCGATGACTTGTCTCCTTGTTCGAATCGATGTTCGAGCCGAGTCTGATAACTATGCCAACAATGACCACACCTAAAACAATGGAGATTTCGTGATATCTTTGTTTCCATGTTCTGCATTGGATGTTTCCATGTTCTTCATTGGATATTGTTAATTAGGGCTATGGATTTAGGCTTTGGGACAGGTGATGAACATGGGCTGCAATGGGCAAGGGCCAAGGTTGGGGTCCTTGGAAATCCGGACCTTCCAACTTTTTGGGAGGAAATTATTAATTTTTCTAAAAATTTTAAATTTATTAACATGAAATTTAATAGCAGACAATATTGACTTAATATCAATTTAATGAAAAACAATTGAACTCATTGGCACAATAAAATTAATAATACAAAATTACAAAAGATTGGATTATTCCTTAATTCCAGTGCACGTCCACTCATGTGAAATATGAATTTTATATTTTTCGTCTCTGTTTTGTACATTGAATAAAACAAAAGTTAGATTATGACATTTTAATATCTATAAATCTCTCTCAAATCACTCAACAAATTACCATATATTAATCTTTCTCAAATTTTTAAACCCAATCTCTAAATTTTACCATAAAATCTTCAATTGCTAAACCACCAAAAAAATCAAGACAACGAACAAGATTTTGAAGCATGGGACAAATTTCAGGCTCGTCACTCTATTGGAAAATTCTTAGAAGTAAAGGAAATACTGAAAACAAGCCATTTTTTATAAATAAAAATTAATAAAGACTTTTTGTTTATGAATACATATCGTGTTCAATTGATTATTTTTTTTTCTTTTGATTTGAGTGATATTTAATTTTATTTGTGTACTGGATGTTCCAATTTTTGGAGAATAATTTTGTAGAAGGCAACATGAACAATAAGAGTTTGATATATATTTCTTTTATTGGTTTATTTTAGACATTGCACATTATTAGTCTAAGTCATATATTAAATAAAAAAAAAAAAAAAACCACATATCGATGCAGAATCAGGGTCAAACAATGGTAGAAACTACTGACTAGTGGTAAGTGTATAAATAAAATAATTTCTATTTTCAATTTTTGTATCTACTATACAAGTTCTCAGCAAATCAGAATTGTGAATACAGTATTTGCGTCTGACAGTGTTCTCGAAGTGTAGACTACACTCTCTTCAGTATTAATTCGAATGTGTAAGTTTTATATGAAAATTTGCAAAAATCAGAGATTTTGCAACGTGATGATCAAATTGACAGATACATCGTTGATATGCACACTGATGAAGAATTTGAAAGATTACAGGGTCTTGATGAACTTGCATAAAAATTGGTTGAAACAAAAAATATGAAGTACATTCATTAATATACAAGCTTTTGACATTGACATTAATTCTTCTAGTTACTATTGCTATAGTAGAGATGATATTTTTTACAATGAATTATGTCGAGAATCAACTACGCAATCGAATGGTGATAAATGGTTGAATAATAGCTTGGTTGTGTATACTGAGAAGGATGTATTTGACAAGATTGAAGATGAAGTAATTACACAACGTTATCAAAATATGAGAACTCGTAAGGAACATTTGTAATAAAGTATCAAAAAAATTTCATAATTATTATGTTGTTTCAATTTTTTTTGCATGTTAATTTAGGGACCCTCAACTCAAAATATTTGATTCCACCACCACTGGTGATGGGAGTGGATTAGAACTGTTTTACAAACTTATTAGATGGAAATCATAACTTGAACCTTTTATGGATCCAGGATCCATTAATGTTCCATTCCTTTGACATATCTTATTTATTGTCAAATAAATTGAAATATCTATGATAAAATTGGAGATCTTTTGTATCCCTTTGGTAAGAAAAAAGATTGGCAAGTTTTGAATATGGCTGCTGTGTAGAGATGACAATAGGGTAGGGTGGGACATGGGTGATCATTACCATCTCCGTCCAGTCGGAGATTTTTGGGAGGCGGGGATTAAAATCTTCAATTAATGCTCCGTTTAATTAAGTAATTAATTTTTAATATTATTGATTAATTTTTAAATATAATTTAAATTTTAAAATATAAAATATAAAAATAAAATAATATAAAAATATTCTGGGCCGGTTTAGAGAATTCGGGATGGAAAACATGATTACCATCCTCGTCTCGATTATCTAACGGTGCGAGATAAGGCGAGGCGGGGTATTTGTCATCCCTATTGCTATGTTATACAACTGTGGTTAAGAAGATAGAGTTAGCTCTCTTTTTCGATTTTATTTTTAATATTCATTTGTCTAGACTATGTAAATCGATCATGTGGTTGTAAATTTTTGTTTCTTATAATTGCATCAATGCACTAGATGAGTGAGTGACAATGATGGAGTGAATGAAGGGGCTAAGGTGGTTGGAACATGGGTGGTGGGGATGGTTGGAGGATGGGGGACGGGGTTCTTAGAGAAGATGAGATATCTTTTTCTTTTTAAAACAAAGTGTATAATAGTTTTGGAGAAAACAAATTGACTTTTAACCGTCAACTGAACGGCAGATAACGAAAATGACCAATTTTGCAACCAAAGGTTAAGATGGTTAAGATGAGGATGTCACTCAAAAAATAAAACGATAGATCCTGTTTTTGCAACGACCCTATTAATCAAGCACCATTTATGCTAATAAGCCTTATAAGAAATATATGTACGGTTTATCATGTAGTAAAATGGATACTTTGGGGATGAAGGGTCGTGAGGAGATGGAAAAGAAGATTATTAACCTTCGTATCACGCCTAGTCACCTATGGTTAACGACTTGTTTGGTTAAGTTTAAATTATAATTTAAGTTGATCAAATATGTCGAATATACTGTTTATCCACACATTTTATATGACCTACAATTTAATATCTAATAATCCACATATTCCATAAGATTCACAATTAATAAGTACTTAAAAAATAATTTCAACAAATTAAATCTAATCTTAGTTTTAAATTTTTCTACCTATATAAAAAGTATGAATATTAAGTTCACTATTCATAATGGTCAACCAAAAGGTAAATTAGAGCAAATGGTCCCTCACCTTTGTCTTCAGTATAAAAATCATCCCTAACACTTGTTTTTTATACAGAAGACCTCTAACATATGTATTTTGATGCGCAGTTGGTCTTTCTTTGATGAAAAAGACAAATATGCCAGTAGTTTTAGTTAGAGAAAATGGTAATTGAATTTCTAATTTTTGCAAAAGGTGTAAATGGGTCCGATAATTTTATTTTTTTATAAAAAATTAAAAAAAACTAACGAGTTCCTTATTTTAATTGACACTTTATTGACCAAATTGATATTGTATTAAATTATTTTGTATATTTTATGAACTATTAAAAATAGCTAAAATTTAAGCTCATAATTTTTAATAAATATGTTAAATAAAATTATTTTATTATTATTAAGTAATTTTATTATTTAAATTTAATTTTTTTATTTTTATGTTGTATTTATTTTATTGTTACAACATAAAACTAATAATTTTGTCACAAACTTGATATTCAAATACTTTTATTAATTAGCTATTTGTTTATTAACTACAAATAATAGTCTATTAGAGCTCCAATTGTATTCTTCACATTTTAACTTAATTTTTAGAAAAAATGGCGTAAATGGTCCTTAAATAAATAACAAAATGGTGTATATAATTTTATTGTCTTTTTCCTTTGGAATATTAATGCAACTCTATAGTATTATTTTTAAAAATGACTTGTTTGTACATTAGCAATGCAAACTCTATTTAGTACTTTAGAAATTTGTATTTAAGATACTACTTTTTACACATGGGTAGTTATGGAACAATTTTAATTGTAATTAATATGTTTATTGACTTGTTTACTGTTTTACACATTTGTGGCCAACAATCTCTAACTTGCATCAAATATATACGACTTCCACTAGCATGCTTAATTAACAATTGTAACGTAATTTATTTACTTTTAGAAATTATGTTGTTTTAAGAATTTAAATTCGAACATAAAACGATTTGATCAATTAACTTATCGATTATCTCCAGAGCTTCATCTCAAGCAACATAAAAGATTTTTATGAACTTTTTATTCTGCCACTAAAACACCGTGATGATTGAATTGGTATATTTACCGAAGAAGCCTAATTTTTTGTTCTTGAAAATCAAAATATTTGATGTTGTAAGCTCAATCCAGCCATCTTTTAATCTTTTATTTAAGTTATTTAAAAAAATTGAAATTAATATATAGATGTTGTTGTAGATACTCATGCCCAGAGTCTTATTTTGGAGCAAATGTGAAATTTCTTAATGCAAAAACGTTCGACTTTCTTTACGTGATTAGAATATTATAAAGGAATGAACTTAGTATTCAAGGAGAAATGCAAATTCTAGGAAAATTGTACTTAAGAATATTGGCTTTTATGAAGTAAATTGAATTCAATTTTATCATATGTTTGAGTCATCTATTGTAACAAATTTTAATAAACTATGTTTTAAGTTATAAGAATGCTTATATTTAAGTTTCAATTGCCTGATTTTTTTATATTTAATTTTTTTCCACTTAAATTATCAATATCAAGTCAATTCGTATAATAAAGATATAATAAACATTATTACATTCTTAATTAACGAGACATCACGTGCATCGCACGTGCTCACACAAGTAGTTTTAAAAACGTCACCGCTCTATAAAATATCTCAAATGACCTTAGTGCTATAAGTGGCTATTTTTTTGTTATGTAGAATAGATCATATTTATTAAATTCGGACTCATCGACCAGTTTGACAAAAAAATTGACCAATCGGGTGGGTAATCGTCATACAATCTGCTAGGTCAAATACCGTTTAATTAACCATTTAGGTTTATTATTAAACTAATTGCCCGGTTTGATTCAACTAGTCGGTCTTTTTGAAAATGATATATAATGACTGGAGAGAGGACCTAAACCTAGTTTATTTATGTTGTAAAGAAGAGTGACTTATAGTATTTCCAATGCACCCCGTTTATTGTTTTTCAGACGTATTATATAAGTACAAATAGACGGAATTATGAAAAAATCTCTTTTCAAAGTATGCTGACGAAGACTCTGCCTAGCTGATGTGGTACATCAAAAAATAAACTCCGTCTAGAAATCTGTCTAAATTTAGACGAACTTCTAGACGGAGTAACTCAGTAAATTTAAATCAAACTCAGCATTTTATTAAAAAATTAAATTCGGACGAGGGAAATACAAATTGAAGATTCGCCAATTTAAAAAAATAATAATGTCACATAAGCGGTAATATTAGTTTTAGATGGAATTCATTGGAAACGTCTATTTAATAGACGTAGTACCATAGACTGAAAGTTCGTCTATTTTACTTGTCCCGTAGACTTCAATATATGAAGTGCATTGGAGAACCTCTTAGAATATCTCTAATGCATTTCGTTTATTACTTTTTAGACGTATCACATTAGTACAGATAGACGGAGTTATAAAAAACAATCTCTAATTCATGTTGACGAGGACTCCGTCTAACTGATATGACACATACAAAAATAGATTTCGTTTAAATTTAGATGGACTTCTAGATGGAGTGACTCATCAAATTTAAATTTAACTCAATATTTTATTAAAAAAAAGTCTTAAGAGAAATAAAAATTGAAAACCCGCCATAAAAACAGTAATATTAGTTTTAGATGAAACCCATTAGAACTGAATTTTTAATTTAACTTCTATTCAATAGACGTAGTGTCACATGGATTGAAAGTCCGTCTGTTTTACCTATCATGTAGACTTCAATAGATGGAGTGTATTAAAGATGTTTTTAATGGGCTAGATCTACTTGTTTGTTAAACATCGAAAAATTTACATAAATACACTAATTTGTCACTAGAAATTAAAATTTACTAGACTACTAAAGAAATTAAAAAATACCCACAACAAACCAAATTAATTGAAAAATACTGAGTCGTTAATGAAACTTTGATTTTATCAATGTTACCATCCAAATTATCTACTCAGCCATTTTATTTTGTTGTTATCCAATATAATCAAAATCAAAAATCAAAATTCAAATATTGTTCAACAAAATCGCAATTAATATAAATTTATTATGTTCAACAAATATTCTGAAATTCACTCAAATGGTCCAAAAATTCATTTCGAAGTCTGATGCTGCAGATTGTTATTGGATTAATATAACAACTTGTTTGTCCAATATAACAATATTCGTTAACATTAGCACAATGCGAGATACAGTTCATGTTAATGCCTTAACAATTTATATCAGTAAGAATTAATATCAAAACATAGATTGTTAATTTATTTTTTGGTGTTTAGTGACTTATTTCTGATATATCTGTGTCGTTTTAAGGTGGAAAAAAGAATGCATGATCCTAATTTTGGATCTTAGTTGCTACAATTGTAAGTAATTGTCATCATAAAAAACCTGAGAAAATGTAAAATATGATGAAAAATTAGAGAACTCTAGAAATAATATAACACAAAAATGGGCGAATTTACGAAACTTGCATTTTAATTAGGTAAAATTTACAATAAACAACCGAGATTGTGATTTTATAATTAATTATAAGTAGTCAATATTTCTTAAAATTTTAAGACGATCCAATATATATATTAATTATAATTAGATAGATAGTCTAATACTCTCATAAACATCTAACTAGAAAATAACTAATTATATTTTTTTATGTGAAAATGACTAATTATTCTTGTTATAATGTTGGAGCATATCATCTAAAGATTTTATATCTAATGATTTAAGAGTCGACTCATCACTAGAAAACACATCAACTTTTGAGCTCAATATATTATTTCTATTTATAATTTTGATCTAGTAATACTCCGCCATTGAACACTTGAACTGTTGACTCGGTGATTCAATGATCAGGCAGAGACTAACAATTATGATATAGAGCCATAGATCCATGGGATTGGTCACTCATCATTTGATTGAGTCAAAGTCGAGTTTAAGTCGTCAATTATATCCTAATTGGGTTTAGAGCGATTGTGAATATAGTCCAATTAACTCTTTTTCAAACAAGACGAACATGTTAACTAACGCAAAAGGAAAATGGTAAAACAGATTAATTTGACTCAGACGTCCACATGGCACCATAGGATCACTCCCTAGCTAATTCTAAAACTGTCCCAAAGCCGACGTGACAAAAATAACTTCCAAGTCCAAAGCGTCATAATACTGTCCTCAACGACTAGGTCGGAACAAAATCGATCCACAACATATCTAGGTAAGTATAAAAGTATCTTCTTATATTTTGCGAACCGATGTAATTATTATATAGAAGGTAGATTGTCTCCAAGTTGTCCGAGAGACCACCTAAGCCCTCCAATTAGGTGGCTTTACAAGACAATCTAGGATCGAATATTCATTTATTACTAACCTAGATTATGTTACCCATATGTATACGCCTATCACTCTGTTTACGGTGGACATTGTTATAATGCCTAACGGGATACTTGTCCAATATTTATTGGATGAATGTAAAGTGGGCCATTACACTTATCCAATGAGTGTTGGACAAGTGTCTTGGTGGGCATTATAACGATGTCTACCATGAACATTAGAACAAAACCGATACGCCTATTTCAACTAATCATAATCTTTGCATGATACTTGAGTGGCTCAAATATCCACGCTAGATCACAGCACAGATGATTGATGTCACCAAGACAATCTCGACCTTTCATCGCAAGGGCAATTCCTCTATTCTTTTGGGAGCAACACCATACCCTATCTCTCTAGCACGTAGACAACATTATATTTTATTGCGAAATTGGTAAATCGCACATCGAAGAGCCTTCTTTCGTTGCATCTCCATATCTGTCGACAATCAACTGTGTTTACTGTTTTCTTCATCTTCCAAATCAAATTCTCACAATAATTTTATTGAAATAATTAAAAGATTCCACCTCATTCTTCACATTAACAAATATAAGGAGATGATCTCCTCTCCACAGTGGAGAGGTGTTAAAATACCAGAGTATGTTAAAATACATATTTAAGAAGAACACTATACACTAATATAATTTGTAATTAAGTCCTCATTAGGTAGAATTAAAAAAAATTATTAAAAAGTTGAGATTAAAGTTAATAATTAAATTTTGTCACGCATTTAATACAATCCACAATTTTCAATTACACATTTCATCAATTTTTATCAAAATTTACTAAGTGCATGTTTGGTAGTGCTAAAATTATTTTTTAAGTGCTGAAATTATAAATTGTTAGTCAATGTGTTGATAAAAAATATGCGGTAAGTTGTGAGTCTTATAAAATATATAGTTAAAAAATATATTTTATTAATTTAACCAGCTAAAATTATAATTTAAGTAATCCAAAACATGTGCTAAAACTTCTATAAAAAACTTGTTCAAATAGACCATAAATAAAAAACTTAACAAGTTGTTCCACAAAAGGAGTAGGTTAATCAAAACTAATAAGTTAAAGTGATAATTGGGATAATTTGAGGGGGCGAAGTGACATTAATCGAAATAGTAATACGCATTCCTTCACCGCCAGTGACCCAGGCCGGTAATAATCAACATAATAATTTATAGCTCTTTCCCGATCGATTCCGCGAGTTAGAAGACTCGGCAGCCCACTCACTGAATCTGCAACGGCAAAATGGCCTCCATTTTAGCTCGCAAATCCATTTCTGCTCTTCGCTCTCGCCAGTTCGTAAGACATCTTGTCGATTTTCTTTTTCATTTTTACGGGCCTTTTATGTTTACAGTTAATCAGAGAATTTGGAAACCCTAACTCTATTTTATGGTCTAATTACTGTTGCAATGAGAATTTGGGGGCGGTGGAGCTGCTGGCTTCTCTTGTTCCGTTTTATTTTCTAGGGTTTGCCCCCAATAAAATCTTAATTTTCTATTCAAGGATCAGCAGTATCAGGATATGATAAATTAGAGAAATTGAAACTCTTTAGGTGCAGTGTTTCAGTAATTTGTGGATCAGATGGAAATTTTTTTGATCAAAGTGTTGTCGCAACTGCTTAACTAGTTGTTTCTCGTACACTCCCAAGAAGTTGGAAAAACTATCAAATTGTGAATCTCCCAGAAGAAGTATCAATCAGTCCCGATGTATGCAATTGTTGTTTTTGGAAATAACAAGTTTTTCTTAATAAGTTTTAGATGGATCATTTTGCATGATTTCAACAGATAGTAGAGAAATGCTAGTATCTCTCTCTTGATGCACGAGACATTTCTGCTGGATCTTTTTCTCCTCGTAGTGCTACCTGTATTCTCAGTTCTCTGGTAGAAATTCTATACTAAGTACTTGTTCTTGGGGAACAAAAAAATGTAGGCTCTGGCAGGGCAAGCATTGCAGGGCTCCAACCATTACGGGACAATCTATGGCGAACGCTCATTTGCCACCAAGCACTCATTCTCAACTGACAAAGGTGTACTTTTAAGAGTTTGGTTTTCTACTTTCTTGCATATGATATATACCTCTATGGAACACACATGCGCCAAGATAATGTGGCATGTTCTAACTTCTAAATAGCAATTGCTTTTGTCGGCTTGGGTGAAAAGTTACTAATTTCAGTTGCAACTCTGGTTAATTTTACCTATGGTCGAGTGGATTTTTTGTGGTTTTAATGTTTAATACGCGAAATTCAGATTGTTTGGTATATACCAATTTCTAATCCAAATTTCTAACTCTTTTCTCCAAACTGAAGTTACTGGTTAGCTCTATTCTTGTGTTATTGTGCTTTTAGGGCCCGTTGGTTACACCTATGTTGTATTACATATAATATAGTGTTCCGTCTATGCACTATATAATTTAACATGGCATCTAAAATTAATACCATAAATTATATTATTTTTTACTTTCACCATTGTAACTGCTGGTCACTGTCATTAGCCTCCTCCGGACAATCTATCATTTTTGTATGTACTTATATATCCAATAAGATTTCATGATTTGAAATTAAATAAATTAATACAGTAGAATCTAGAAATTTGAAAAGGGCACAGGGGAAAGTTCACTTGCTGGTAATGGGATCAATTAATATTCTGGAAAAGAACAAGATCACCAGTTACTTACAAAGATGGCTGTATTGAAAAACTAGCTCAAGATTATCATTTCCCTATCAGGAGATGTTATTGTAGATTGGCTTCACCATGCTGGTTACTTGTCCATTAGAATGAAGCAGCTTTACTCATTATTGGAAAATTTGGGTAGACATTTCTGTTGGATGTAATTCAGTTAGTTACTATATTTTTTAAGGGTGTGTGGAATTCATGTATAGGGTCACTTGAAATGCGACAAGCCTGCACCAGTTAATCCAACGTGCCTTTTTGACTCACTCCATCAATTTATAAAATGCATTTCTTGTTTCGTTGAAAACCTGTTTGTATATTGGAAAACAGTTATGGGATGCTCATTTTCTGAGTAATTCTGGCTTATTTTTACTGCAGATGATGAAGAAAGAGAAAAACTTGCTAAGGAGATTTCAAAAGATTGGAATTCTGGTAGAGACATTTTAAGATCTTTAACTTTGTCATTGTACTTGATCTTCTATTTTTCTCTTCAATGTGCAACTGTAACTTTGGTCCCTGCTACCTGATTGCAGTTTTTGAGCGGAGCATAAACACATTATTCCTTACTGAAATGGTTCGGGGTCTGAGCCTTACACTCAAGTATTTCTTTGAGAAGAAAGTTACAGTATGTGTCTTTGTTTTGCTTCTCTTCTCTTCTCTTTTTCTTTTTCCACATCTCATTTTGAAGTGGACATATATTTGTATTTTTATATGTTTTTAGTTAACAGTACCGCTTCCTCCTTCCCCCACTGCGGCTTCTACTTCTTTCCCTCTTTCATTTTTTTTTTCCATTTCTCTTCTGGAGTAAGCCATTGATAGAAATCCACCGCAAGTATTTGAGTCAATGTTCATTTCCTTCAACTCACAAGTGCATGTGCTATATTGTTTTTTTTTTTCCTACGAGTATGGAAGGGTTTTTAAAGTGGCTAGTTATTGAACTTCAACAACACCATTTATGGGCCAGAATTTGGTCTAGTTTGTGCCGTTGGATAGATTGAGTCTAAAGATATTATTATTGTGCAGATCAACTATCCATTCGAAAAGGGCCCTTTGAGTCCTCGTTTTCGTGGTGAACATGCACTCCGACGATATCCAACTGGAGAGGAACGGTGTATTGCCTGCAAACTGTGTGAAGCTGTAAGGGCTATACATTAATGTAAATTTTATCCACATGATTGTTTTTAACTCGGTGTATATCATGTTGCTATGATAAACTTCTCACTGTCAGGCCTAGATATGCACGAGCTTCTGTTATAAACAGTTAGTTACATGTACAGCTGGCGGGGCGGGATGAATAATTGCTTGTAGTTTTGTGCACTTGCCCAGTCTGATTTTGACTGTTATTTGTTCATGTGTGCATCTAAGTTTCTTTTACCTCATTTTTATGCTAGTACCTGGTTAGGTTGCTACCGCAGCATGTTAACGAGCATCAGTTTATTCGATGTAATTTTGTTCCCTGACAGATTTGCCCTGCCCAAGCAATCACCATTGAGGCCGAGGAACGAGAAGATGGGAGCCGTCGGACAACCAGGTAATAAGTTTTGTTTCCCCCACTCGCCTTTGCTCTCGGTTTGCCCCTTGCATCTCACTCTCTGTCATCTTGAATTCATCAGGTATGATATCGACATGACAAAGTGCATTTACTGCGGGTTTTGCCAAGAAGCATGTCCTGTTGACGCCATTGTTGAAGGGCCCAACTTTGAATTTGCTACTGAAACTCACGAGGTCAAAACTTTTCACTAAATTATAATCTGACCTATCCATTGCTAATGTAATGTCGAAGTAAATAACTTATTTCTTGTTGCAACAGGAACTACTCTACGACAAGGAGAAGCTACTCGAGAATGGTGACAGGTGGGAAACTGAAATTGCTGAGAATCTCAGATCTGAAAGCCTCTACCGTTAAGTAGATGAGGAGTTGTTAATTTCTGTTAAACGCGAACTTTGGTCCTCCTGATTTTGAATATTTGCCAAATAAAGGGATCTAATTATCATTTGTACCTTCTTTTTAACTTCCATTCTGCCAAAATAGTTCTGTAAGTTCCTTGTTTGGAACATCAATAACAATTATGGATGAGAGAGCAAGTGAAACGACTTGTGTTCTCGTGAAGTGAGGTTCATTTGACGTTACATATTGATCGGATTAAATTTCATTTTTTGATTTTTGGTTTTATTACTTTACACTTTTGATCTATTTTCACCGTTACACCCAATATTCTTGATTATAAATTTTCTATTTTCTTATTTCTTTTTACTATAAACCACTAACAATAAATACATGCGCATAATGTACTTTTTAAATGATGTCCATGCAACTTACAGATGTACTTGAATTTGTTGACATGGTGCTTTGTTTAGACTTGAGAGCAAAACAATGTGAGTTAAATATGCCAAGTAGTACCATTTTAGCAATAGTTGTTTACTAATGTTTGTTAGTGTATATAAGTATTTATAAGTTGGTCAAATATTATTTTTATACACAATTTGTATGGCTAACCATTTTTATTTTTATATTTTTACATGTTTGGTAAGATTTACTGATTATAGTTTACAAATTTTTTTATCAAATATACTCTTATTCCATTTTAGTTGAGATTTACTTGTTCTTTTGATATACAAATTTTTGGTCAATCCTACACAACAAATATCTTTTCTTTAACATCTTATTTCATTTCTTTTCAATATCTTTTTAATAAAAATATTTTGAGTGCAGTTACAAGAACAAGTGTCTTATTCCATCTAAGCAATTATTGTTAGAAGTAAAACAATTGTCTTGGAATCGACCAACTTATGTATAGGAAACTTCTTGTCTATAGTATGTTTGAGTGTGTTTATAAGTACTTATAAATTAGTCAAATAAAATTTTTATTTATACATTAAGTAGAACCTACATCTGTTATCCACTTTTATCAACACATTTTATAAAACTCATGTCTTATGTATAATCTACAAAAAATTTGATAACGCTCGGACTGGCTTCGAACGTTGCCTTCTACTCGACTTGCTTTTGGAGATGGGCCCATACATTCAGGCAATGGGCACGTCTCTGCTTTTTGGGCATAACTAATGAATTAGTATCTCGAAAAATTTTTTGGGCCTTTCCATTAGGCTCTTCAAATTCCATAACCAAGCGAATTTAAATTCAAGTTGATATTACACCTACTACTTATCAATATTAAAATAATTTTAAATTTAACAATTTAGCTTATTTATTCTAAAAATACTACATAATTAATATTATATTAATTAATAAAATAATAAATTAAAATCAAAGAACCAAGACCACGTGAATTCTCAAATTTGTTGATTGAGTCATTGATTATTTGCACAATAAGTCATTCATCTTTATAATATCTCAACTTTAGTCCTCGTACTTTCTCTTTCATTTCAATTTCGTCTTTTTTTATTTACAATTCAAGTCCTTCAACTTTTAAATTTGTACAAATTGGTCCCCATATTTATACTTTTATATCAATTTAGTCATTTGTATCACTATTTGGTACAGATGTTATAAATAATATTGTGTATCAATATTTGATACAGATGTTACAAATAATATTTTGTATCACTGAATATGTTACATATTATATTATGTTATTTTATACATCACATGTTACATGAATTGATATTCTGTATTACTGATGTTACGTATGTTACAAATGATGAAATCAATAGTTTTATTTGTTAAATTTAGTATTGTGTTACATATCTATATTATACTATAACGAACTTATTGAAGTTTAGAGTTGATTTTACAATTGTAACAGTTGTAACAATTTCTGTTTAGTATCGCAATCTGATACAAATGTTACAAATTATATTATGTATCACTGTTTGATACAAATGTTACAAATAATATTTTGTATAACTGAATATGTTAGAGATTATATTATGTTATTTTACACAACACATGTTACATGAATTGATATTTTGTATCATTGATATTTTATATTTCAATTTGTAATACAGATTGTTACAAAATATCATTTGTAACATTTTGTATCAAACATTGATACACAGTATTATTTGTAACATATGTATCAAATAGTGATACTATAAAAGACTAAATTGATATAAAAGTATAAATATTGGGATCAAGTTGAAAAATTTCAAAGTTGAAAGACTTAGATTGTAAATAAAAAATGACGAAATTGAAATAAAAGAGGAAGTATAGGGACTAAAGTAAAAATATTATAAAGATGAAGAACTTATTGTGCAAATAATCAAGGACTCAAAAATAAATTTGAGTGAATTCACGTGGAAATATATATTTTGTGGTATAGATTTGATTTTAATTTATTATTTATTAATTAATATAATTTTTAGAATGTAGTATTTTTAGAATAAATTTATTAATTTGATAAAATTAGAATTATTTTTCAAAAGTGGTTTATTTATGAAAAAATCCCTAAATTCAAAATCAAGATCCGGGTTGGAGTGCAGCCCATATTAACGGTACCACCTATATAATAAGTGGGAATAGTGGTGAATGGCCGGGTGACCCGACCAATTTTCCAAAATAGCCTTTGACCAATTTTGGTGTGTAAATTATCAAATATATCATTGTCTTCTTCCCCGCTTATAACCATTTGAAACGATTTCAAATTCATTTGAAATGGTTATAATCCAACCCATTTCAAATTCATTTGTCTGTGAAGAAGAGAAGATTTCAAGGTTAGAATCCAACCCATTTCAATGTTAAAATCCAACCCATTTCATTTATGTAAGAAGTTTCATCATTCTCCATCTTTTTCTTTTAATTCACGGTAAAAATTGTGAATTTTGTAGTATAAATCATGAAAAAATGTATAAACTTGAGTATGAATCAAGATTTTTACTTTAATTTCTTGCAAATCTGAGTTGATTTGGATGGATTAATTGAAAAAAATCAGAAATCTGTTAACATACCTGTTAACAGACCATGGGTCTGTTAACAGGCCCTTGAGGCCTGTTAAGGCCAAAATTGGTCTGTTAACAGACCCATGGTCTGTTAACAGACCAACAAGTCTGTTAACAGACTTGGGGTATGTTAATGGTCGGTTAACAGATCATATGTTAACTGACCTGTTAACAGATGGTCTGTTAACCGATGATCTGTTAACTGATATTATAAAATAAGGGTATTTTAGTCTATTTTACTTAAAAGAGGCCTTTAAAACTTATTTGATATAAGTTAGGCTGTTCAGCGACTGAAGCCTTTGACACGGCCATTTCAAAATTCACCCCCTATATAACCGTGGAAGTATGAACTGTGATATGGGTCATTTTGAATTTGCTACTTACTCAAAATTTGTACCTTCAGTTCCTCTTCCACCGGCGGTGACAGGTATCTCCGCTCTCTTTTCTTCTGCAAAGATATCTTCTTTCTGAACATTTTATTTTAAAAAATCAAGAACGATGTCTATGGGCATTTGATAGTTTTGACTGGTTTTGCTCGGAAACTGTTTGATGGAATGTCTGAAATAATATGATGGAACATAATGGTTAAGATTGACTATTCCCTTTGGCATGTTTTTCCCTCTTTCTGCTATTTAGCTTAAAAAATGAAACTCATCTGTGATTTATAATATATAAATTGGGAATTACTACTCACATTTCCCTTATTTGTCTGTATTCATTTTTCTGTCAATAGTTTGTATTGTATCTTGACAATATTATTTGATGACTGATGCATTATGCATAATTGCATATGACTCGGTGTTCACCGCTTAGGTAGCGCTACACCGATGCTCACCACCGAACTTTATTTTGTTTCAAGCTGGTCACTAGATTTATACTTTGATACCATTTGTCACCATTCTATGGCTGTCTGTTTGACTCACGAAAAATGTAACGTGCCAGTCTAACTAGACAGCCACGTCGTTTTTCTATTAGTCAAAACTAAATGATATGTTTAAAGTTTGTTTAACAACCTACTTAGAACAAAGCGTTTAGTGACCTATATGAAACTTCGGTGACCACCTATGTTTTTATACATAGCGCAGATTATTACCTCTGGTTATTTGGCTGATCTAGTTTGTTGTATTCAGCATTTTTGGATCTGTCTACATACTTTGAACATATCATTTCTTATGTTTTATTCTTTTTTACACAGGTTCTGTTTTCTTACATAGCAAGCAACATGATGAATATAGGGAAGTTACTGTATAAAAGCCAGTCAAGTATCCGGGATCTGATTACCAGTACACCCGTTTACAGTTCTGCCATTGGTATGAATTTCACCTTTCGCTTCGAGCAGTACGATTTTGAGTAGGATCTAGATTTATCTGAGTTGCATAATAATTCCATTTACATGTTTAGATGTATCTGGAGAGGGATTGAGCTTGACATTCAGGTGCTGGGCTACGAAAAAGACAGCAGGATCCACGAAAAACGGGCGTGACTCACTACCCAAAAATCTTGGAGTCAAAAAATTTGGTGGAGAGGTGAAAGGATGAACATATAGACGTAAATAATTGCTACTATATTGTGCTTTTTGTATTTTCATTGTCCAGCTGGCAGCCACCCCTCCCCAAACATGCACGTATTCTTCCTTTTATCTAATGCAACATAAGTCATTATATGGTGCAGAGAGTGATACCTGGGAACATCATTGTTCGTCAAAGGGGAACGCGCTTCCATCCCGGAAATTATGTTGGAATCGGGAAAGATCACACTCTTTACGCTTTAAAGGAAGGTTGTGTCAAGTTTGAGCGCCACAAACTGAGCGGACGCAAGTGGGTGCATGTCGAGCCAAAGAATGGTCATGAAATCCACCCCGTCTATGCAAGTGCTGATGCACATCCCGAGATGAAGACAGCAGCTTAATTTATTATCTTGTCGAGATGATAAACTTTTCGCTGTTGGATTCATCTATCAAGTAAGCTGAAAATGGTTAAATTCTGCTGCTAGATGTTTTGAAAGACAAATAGCTTTGTTGTCTTCTGTTTTTCAGATCAATTTAATTTTTATGTTGCCATAAATGAATCTGTGTTGCAATTGCAATCTTTTATTGGGTGTTTTATGTTATAATTATATACTGGGAGAGAAGAAGCACACAAGCTAATTACAAAATCTCCTGTTGTTATCAAATTTACTGCAAGACAAATTTGTTAGTTTATGTATAACAATAATTCATGCTGCGAAGAAATTTATTGCAAAATATCCTGCACACAATTTTCTTGAAGAAACTTCATTAGGGGTGAATTACATAGCTATAAAAACCTAGAGGTGGCAATGGGCCGGGCCCGGCTCGTCCAAAAAAATAGGACTCAGTTCGGCCCACGAGCTCGTGGGCAGAACGAGCCGAGTCGAGCTGCCCACGAGCTCGGCTTGGTTTTTTAAACACATTCCAAACCGAAGGAAGGAATGGAGCAAGGGACGTACTGATACTGGCTATTTGGTTGCTGGCCCCCCGAGGGGGGTAGGGAGAAATGGACCGATTCCTTGCAACTAAAAATGTTGCTTGAAAGATTGACCCGATTTCCAAAACCATGGATTGAGGTTTCACAAAATACCATAGTTTGCCAGAAAGCCCATAGTTGATTATTGAAAACTTGAGTTGGACATGCCTCTCGATAGATTCCCATTAGACCACAAAAAGATGCGTTTTGAAAGGGTAATGCTGGCGCTCATACGCATCTGTAGGTGGCGAGATGGATAAAGTAGGAGTTGCGACCCTCCCGGATTTGCCTAGCCTCAAATTCGGGAGGGAGCTTCAAGAACGGAGCAACAAGGGAAAGCGAGGGAGTCGCTTTTCGATACTGGAAGCTCCAATAGCAACTATGACAGGGACAAGGGAAAGAGAACAAAGAGACTTTTTTTTTTTTTTTTGTTTTTATATTGTTTCAGATAATTTTAAAATAAACAAGGAAAAAAGTATGAGAAAATTTTTCTGTTAAAAATTCAAAATTGAAAACACTCATCCTTTTTCTAGGCTTAAGACCGGTTACTTTGAACGTAGGCGGAGTTAAAATTATACACGAACAAATTATGTTTACAATTTTTTGTTAAAATAAGACAAATAAAATATTAAATATGTTCACAAATAATACTTCCTACAAATTCAAGTATTCTATTTTCAAATCTTTAAGTTCTTCAAATATTATTCTGTCCACTTTATCTTGGATTCGAAGGTTGGCGTCATCGACTTTAAGTCTTGACCTGAAATCAGACAGAACTCTGCCACTGGTACTAAAAACAGATTCTGATGCTACAGTTAATACCGAATGTGTTAATAGATCACGTGCCATATTTAAAAGAATTGAGTATTGACGTTGATTTTGTCTCCACTATCGTAGTATATCAAAAAATTCTCTTTTCATCATCTAAAGTATTAAGCATGTTGTGCACGAAATACCTAACTAACTCTAAAGGTGTATCATTAGAACGGGAAAGAGAATAAGCAGAAAAAGAACAACTATCATGTTGACCACCCTTATGTGAACTAACGTAACTCCATAAGTCAATGTCACCCATTCATGACGAAGTATATGTTGGAACAGGGGGTCGTTTGATGTTCCTACCAGCCTTTTCAGTATAGACTTCATACATTTAATATAAAGTTTGTTCTAAATTACCACACGTTAGTGGATTCTCGTACGTTAATTTTTGTGAAATTGCTATTATTGTTATTTTCATACCCTCTAAGTTAAATTAAGGATCCATAATAAATGCTAATGGAAATAACATAGGCAACTCTTCCCAATATCTTCTAAATTTAGCCTCCATTACAAATATAATATTAGAAAAAATAGCAAAATACTTATATCTATTAAAATTGTTAGCAATATAATAGAAATGATTGAAAACTAGTTAAATAATCGGATAATATACACCTGAACATGCATTTGTTGCGTCGAAAAAACTTTCAAAAATTTTCTAACATGAACACATATTTCTCAGTCATATGTTTGCAAATCATATTCTGGGCCGTGTGAATGTCGGCCATTATAATATGCATTAATGCAGTCTTTGTACCATTAACAAGATTCAAGCATGAGATATGTTGAATTCCATCTATGCCCAATGCAAAAATATTTTTCTTGTAGCCCATTTTTTATATGTAGTCCAGCAAAAACTTGTTTTCTTGCTGTGAGACTGCAATATAATTAATAGCGTATCTTATTTTTTTGAATTGTACTTCTATGAATTTTAATATATCTTTTACAATTAAATTAAAAACATGACATATGAAACAAATGAGAAATAAAATACCATCAAATTCTAGATTAAAATATTACATTAGTTTATCAATTAATATATTGTTAGGATCTGCATTGTCAAAATTAAAACTACGAATCTTCGTTTTACAATTAAATTCACGTAACACACTTAATAAAACATGAAAAATATTAACTCTATTATGAAGATAGTCAATTTATCTAAATATTATTACTTTTTTATGCATTATCCAATTATTATTAATGTAGTATACAGTTGCAGCCATATATTTTTTTTTTGTTATTACATGTTCATAAGTCTAAAGTGAAAGATAAAACACTATTATAATTATTAAGATCAGTTATAATAGCTTTTTTTTTTAATTAAATAAAATAATAGTGTCTTTATGAAGATTATTTCTAGCAACTTGGTTGGAGATATTTTTAGATGAAGTTCGTGAAATGAGGATTTTTCACTAAGTTCAATGGAAACTCGGCATTTGCCACCAATTGAGGCAGTCCTTCGCAGTGCATGCTCACTTGTGAATATATCCAATTATTTGGATTGGAAGTACTAATGGAGCCGGCTCTGAGAGTTTCAAACTGGAGTTGTACCTGATTTGATTCCAAACTTTCGTGTTTGAACTGACACTTTTTGAAGTATCTCTTTAGATGGGTCGGACCTATCATTTTTTGCTAGGCTAACTTCTCTTTACAGTGTTTATACTGTGCTTTGTGTTCAGGGATTCTGTCTATTAGTTTACTAGTGGGCATCAACTCAAAATGTTGCCGGCACCTAACTTTTTGTTTGGTGGCTTTTCGTTTAGTGTTAGAACCGAGTGTTGTATGTGTGTCGGCATCTTCTTGAATGTCATCCAAATCAGTTGGATCAGTGCTACCTCCAAACTCATCAACAATATCGCGAGGAATTGGAATGTCATTAACACCACTGAAATCATTATCACTTCGATTGTAGGCCATTTGGAACAAAATAATAAAGAGAAGAGTAGAAGATATAGTAAAAATATAGATAAGTAGTAGAAGAAGTAGAAAATTAAAACTTAAAAGTATAGACTAATATTTAGATAATGAAATTTGAGATAAATAATTATAAACTAATATTGAGAGATAATGAAATTTGAAAATTGTTGTTGAATTGAGTATATAATAGATTGAGAGATTGAAGTATGAAAAAAAAAAGAGTTTAGAAGTGGGTATTTATAGGAAAAAAATATGAATTTGAAAAAAAAAACGACGTGCAATGGTCACAAAAGTGACTGTTGTCCAACGGTCACCGAGCTCGTCCCGAGCCAATTATGGGCCGAGCTTTGATGGATCGAGCCACGAGCCCCTTGGCCCATTTGGCAGCCCTAGAAAAGCATGCAGTATTCTCTCAACACAATATCTGAAGAATGATGTGTATTTTTTATTATGTGCTTGTTTGGTAAAATTTTTTATAAATTATAAGCAGTGAGCCCTACAGAATGTGTTGATAAAAAATGAATAAAAGCAGGAGTTCTACAAAATGTGTGGATATAAATGATATTTGACCATCTTATAAATGATGTTTGACCAGCTTTAAGTTGTAAACGCTGAGAATGATGCAGCGGTTTCAATTAAACCATAGCTATTCCAACAGCTAGCTTGAAGTCCTTGGCTCAGGTAATCTTTCTCAGCAAGTGTAAGAACTTAATAGTGTCCTGTACTTCAAGTAATGCAGATTGGACAATGAAAATTTTTGGGGAAAGATAAAAGATAGTGTACATTTCTCTGTTTGTTAGTTCAGAAGAATATGTAATTCTTGTGTATGATCAATAGATCAAAACTTAAAAATAATCTAAATTTGTAATATATGAATAGTCATTAACAGTCATAAACACTTATGAACTAAATTACACAACCCTTTAATACAATAGTCACAAAATTTCTTGTATTAAAAAACAAAAACAATAACTGTCATTTAACAGTTGTTCCAAATACCATTCCCCAGTCATTCCCTAGCAAACGTTTTCAAACCTTCCAAATCTTTAAGCACAGATTTCATTTGTGGCCGTGAAGAAGGAACAGGATCGAGGCAAGATTTAGCAAGAACAGCTGTGGCCCATACATTGTCAAACTCACCTGAGTTCGATATTAATAATGAAGGGTCAATAATGTTTGTCTCATAATCTTCGATGCGTTGTAGCATCAACTGCAACCAATCCTGCGCCATGGCATCGCTCAATGCACTGATTCCCAGTTTTCCTGTTACTAGCTCAAGTAGAACCTTTCCAAAGCAATAAACATCAGATTCACAAGATCCGATAGCTCTACCTGGCCAGATGAAAACAGAAATGAAATTCAGAAATTGGTTGAACTAAAATTCTTCATTTCATGGTCTCTGAAATCTGAAAATCTACACTAAAAGGAGCATACTGTTCTACCCTTAAAGTAGTTCAACGAGTAAAGATAAAAACAATAATGTACATTAGAAGAAATATATACAAACCAGAAGTGTCTCCTTCATATATCCTGCATGAAAGGAACATCTAGTGTCAGCATCCTCTAGGTAATATAAGAGTTGCAGAATAATAATAATAATAACTCTACATGAATCACAATGCAAATGCTATTAGTTCTTGGTACATTTTCATTATGTCTGATGATATTGGCAGTGCACTGCTTTGGGCATCACTCGACGCACTGATTTCTCGTTTTCCTTTTACTAAGTCAACCAGGACCTTTCCGGAGCGATAAACTTCAGATCCCCACGATCCAATAGCTCTACCTGGCCAGTTTGAAACAGATATGGAATTCAGAATGCATACTGTTCTACCCTTTAAGAAGTCCATTATGCGAGGATTTTAAAAGAAAAATGAATGATTATACAGAAATTTGCACAAACCAGAAGTGTCTGCTTCATATGTCCTGCATGCAAAGAATAAACGCTAGTGTCAGCATCTACCTGGTATATAAGTGCTGCAGCATAATAGTAAATCTAAATCAATCACAACGAAAAATTCTGTTAGTTCTTCAAGAATGCTCATAGCAAACACTCATAAGGGGTGTTACTTCTGAGACTGCTTGAAAATATGTATAACACTTGAGGCATATCAAAGCAGTTGCAATCACCTCGTAGACCTGTTTAGGAGAGTGTTTTCTACATCACAGGCTCGACTTAGGCTCCCTAATCGCACACGAAAATGATCATCAAGAAGTATGCTGCTGGCTTGCACATCTCTTCAGGAGTCGGCAAAAGTAAATTTTACCACTATTAGAACCATTGGGTAGGATTAAAACTTCCAACAGCGAAAGTAAAGAATTTATACATGATGAATGAAAAAAAGCAAAATTAACACATTTGGAGGACTGGGCTTAATCTTAGTCTACTACCTTCGACCATCGAAGCTTAGGTTTTTAGAGAGGGGACTTGAATTTATTGAGTTGTAAAAGTTGTCATTTGTATTTGTAAAAGTGTTATTATCACAAACACGTTTTTGCTTCTTATTCATTTGTCATTTGTGGTTCTGTATGTATATACACTAAACAGTTTCAGTGTATGGTTAATTAAGGAAATACAAATATTTTATTCTCTCTCTCTGGCTTCGTTATTTCCTCTTTTGAAAACCCTAGATCCCCTTCCTTCGTTTCATCTTGGTATCAGAGCAGTTGCTTCACAGCCATGGATTCTGGAACCTCAAATGTTCCTCTGACTGAAGACGCCACCACTGGTAGCCTTCCGTTTACTGAAAGTGTTGCCGTGACTGGTGTTCTAAACAGTCTACCCACTCTCTTACCGATAGCGATGAAATTGGGGAGATCGAATTACAATTTTTGGAAATCTCAGATCATGCCTACACTCCGGGCATACGATCTTGAAGGTTTCATTACCGGAAGCATGGCGTGTCCTCAGAAGATGATTGAGGCCAGATCTGCAGATACCGGTGAAATCATCAGGCGATTCAACCCTACCTATTCTCTGTGGTTGCGAACGGACCAACTGATTATGAGTTGGCTTCTTGGTTCAATTTCTGAAAGCATGTTTGGACACGTAGTCGGATGTGCCACTGCAAGTCAGGTTTGGCAGACATTCGAGCGATTATTTGTGTCTCAGACGAAATCTCAAGTACTACATCTTCGATCTGCGTTGCAATCCACAAAGAAAGGAAATAAGTCAATCAATGACTATTTCCTTTCAATGAAGGAAATCGCTGACAATTTATCCACTGCTGGTAGTCCTGTGAGTGATACAGACCTTCTAATGTACATTTTAGGGGGCATTGGTTCTGAGTATGATGCGGTTGTGGTCAATCTCACTTCACGAAGTGAGGTTGTTACCCTGCAAGAGGCTCAATATCTTCTTCAATCACATGAGATGCGTTTGGATCAGTTATGTGCAGTCTCCACTATTGATTTTGGTGGTGGTTCTGCAAATTTTGCTGCCAGGAAAGGTTTCAAGGGAAATCCTGGACAGTCAGTGACATCTTCCTTTGCCAATTCTGGTTATAATCACCAGAATTCTGGTAGAGGAAGAGGTAGAGGAAACAGAGCAAATGTACAATGCCAAATCTATGATAAGGTTGGGCATACTGCGTTGAAATGTTACAAGAGGTTTGATACATCATTCAAGAGTGAGATGAACTCTCCTCAGAACAGGGGAAACTTCAATCATTCTCAAGCCTATATAGCATCACCTTCTACGGTTAAAGATGATGCTTGGTATGTGGACAGTGGAGCATCTGATCACATCACCTCTGATATTGACAATCTCCATATTCATACTGACTACAAAGGAAAGGGTAAGCTCACAGTTGGTGATGGTAATGCTCTCTCTATTACTCATGTTGGTTCATCCATTTTTAACTCTAACATACATACTCCGTTATTTCTGAAAAACATATTACATGTCCCATTTATCAAGAAAAACTTACTTAGTTTGTCAAAATTTCTTGCTGACAATAACCTGATAGCTGTGTTTGAAAATGACTCTTGTGTCTTTAAGGACAAGTTCTCGAAGCTGGCTCTTCTTCGGGGAAGGCTTAAGCATGGACTCTATCAGCTAGATGTGTCCAAATCCACTTCATTATCAAATCCTGACTCCTGTAACTCCAATTCTGCTTTACAAAAACACTTGAATTCTGTTTCTGCATTTTTTTGTACCTATTTGAATAACAGTGATGCCAACTTATGGCATCAAAGACTGGGATACCCCAATAAACATACTTTGCAACAGGTTCTGAACTCTCTAAATATTTCCATTGATGTTAAAAGGTGTGTTGATTTCTGTCAAGCATGCCAATATGGGAAGTTATCTCAATCTCACTTTCCTTTATCCTCAAATTGTGCTAAATCTTCCCTAGACATCATACATACTAATGTTTGGGGACCCTCACCTGTCACTTCCACTGAGGGCTATAGATATTATGTCCATTTCATAGATGAGTACTCTAGGTTTACTTGGATCTTTCCAATGAGACTTAAATCTGAACTAGTGTCCATATTCCAGCAATTTCAGCATTTTGTTGAAAGACAATTCAACAAGAAAATCAAATGTGTTCAATCTGACTGGGGAGGGGAGTATAGGAAACTTGAACCATTTCTTACCAAACTGGGGGTTGTGTTTAGACATCCTTGTCCTCACACTCACCAACAAAATGGCAGGTCTGAGAGAAAACACAGACACATTATAGAGACAGGGTTAACTCTTTTAGCACAAGCCAGTATGCCTCTAAATTTTTGGTGGGATGCCTTTTGTACAAGCACTCTACTCATCAACAGACTTCCAACTGCTACTCTGAATCATAAAACTCCTTATGAATTGTTTTTTAATGAAAAACCTAGTCTTAGTCATTTCAGAACCTTTGGCTGTGCTTGTTTTCCTTTTCTTAGACCATACAATAAGCACAAAGTTGGTTTTCACACAACACAATGTGTCTTTCTTGGATACAGCAACAAACACAAGGGCTATAGATACTTAAGTCCTACTGGAAGAATCTATATTGCCCAAAGTGTAACATTCAATGAAAACTGTTTTCCCTTCACTAGTGGTTTTAACTCTCCTGTGAAAGTTGCCTATTCTGATCAAATCTCCAATCAACTTCTTGTTCACAACTGGTATTCAGTAAATAAGGACACATCTGAAGGTAGAATACTTGACTTTGCTACTTCTCCAAGGATGAGTCAGCCACAGAATTCTTCTTCACCATTCAGTCAACCACAAGAGTCTCCACAGCCATATAATCATCCACAAAATCCTTCATCTCCATCTATACCTAGTGCTGCCACTACTCACCAACAAGACAGTCCTTCATCTCCATCTATTCCTAGTGCTGCCACTACTCACCAACAAAACAGTAACCATGTGCCTACTTCAGATCATGCTTCCAAGCCCTCCACTACACCATTTCACTCAATGCAAACTAGATCCAAATCAGGAATTCATAAGCCAAAATCTTTTGCATATATGTCCTCCTTATCTCAACCTACTGAACCAGCATCTGTAAAAGAAGCATTGCTGGATCCAAAGTGGGTTGAGGCTATGACTGCTGAATTACATGCTTTAAAAGCAAATCATACCTGGAGCCTTGTTCCATCCACTGATGATCTGCATATAGTTGGGAACAAGTGGGTTTTTAAAGTGAAATACCTCTCAGATGGTAGTGTGGAGAGATATAAAGCCAGACTTGTTGCCAAGGGTTTTCAGCAAACCCCTGGTATTGATTACTTTGAAACGTTCAGTCCTGTAGTGAAACCTTCCACTATAAGGGTAATTCTTTCTTTGGCTGTTACCTATGGTTGGGATATTCAGCAAATAGATATTAATAATGCCTTTCTGAATGGGGATTTGCAAGAAACAGTTTACATGACTCAGCCTGAAGGCTTTGTAGATGAAAAGCATCCAAATTTTGTTTGCAAGTTGCATAAGGCCTTATATGGGTTAAAACAAGCTCCTAGAGCTTGGTTTGACAAATTGAAGCAGGCCTTGGTTGATTGGGGTTTTACAGGATCTACATCTGACACCAGTTTGTTTATTCATTTATCTGTTGGAAAACATTTGTTTGTGCTAGTTTATGTGGATGATATTCTGATCACTGGAGATGATAAGAATCAAGTTTTAAAACTTGTTCATGATCTGAACATGCGATTTTCCTTAAAAACTTTAGGAAGTTTGAAGTATTTCTTGGGTTTTGAAGCCATTAGAGATCACACTGGGATATATTTGACTCAATCAAAATATATCAAAGATCTTTTGGCAAAAACAAATATGTTGGGAGCAAAAGGGTGTGACACACCCATGTGTACTGGACAGAAATTATCCCTGACTGATAGTCCTTCCTTTGAATCTCCTACACTTTATCGGTCCACCATTGGTGCTTTACAGTATCTCACTATGACAAGACCTGATATTGCTTTTCCTGTAAATAAACTCAGTCAGTTCTTGCATGCTCCTACTGTCTTACATTGGCAAGCTTGTAAAAGGGTCTTGAGGTACTTGAAGAATACTATTACACTTGGTCTTCACTTCAAACCAACTGCCAGTCTGACTTTAGAAGCCTTTTCAGACGCTGATTGGGCTAGTTGTGTGGATGATAGACGATCAACTAGTGGGTATTGTGTCTTTCTTGGTGGGAATTTAATTCAATGGTGTTCCAGAAAACAAAAAGTGGTTGCAAGGTCCAGCACCGAATCAGAATATCGGGCACTGGCACAAGCAGCCACTGACATCATTTGGCTCCAAAGTCTGTTTACAGAGTTACATATTGCTTTACATTCTTGTCCTATTATCTGGTGTGATAATGTTAGTGCAGGTTCTCTTGCTACTAATCCAGTATTTCATCAAAGAACAAAACATATAGAGATTGATATACATTTCATCAGAGAAAAAGTCATTGAGAAAGCCTTGCAAGTGCAGTACATAGCTACAGAGGATCAGGTTGCAGATATGTTAACTAAGCCACTGGCTGGTGCAAAGTTTGCTACATTTCGGGACAAACTTACTTCAGTTCGTGACAAGCTGGACAATGACAAGCTTGCTGATCTTCCTCAGCCGCGCTTGAGGGAGGATATTGAGTTGTAAAAGTTGTCATTTGTATTTGTAAAAGTGTTATTATCACAAACACGTTTTTGCTTCTTATTCATTTGTCATTTGTGGTTCTGTATGTATATACACTAAACAGTTTCAGTGTATGGTTAATTAAGGAAATACAGATATTTTATTCTCTCTCTCTGGCTTCGTTATTTCCTCTTTTGAAAACCCTAGATCCCCTTCCTTCGTTTCATCTGAATTTAGTCTTCGACTGAAGCAAGATGTTACTAAAAATTTCTCTCCAATGAACCTCAGTCTACAATAAATGATGGCAAGAGAATATCAACACGAGGAGTAAGTTAAGGAATACCCGTGAACAAGAGGTGGATTACATTCATGATGTAGATATACTAAACTCTTTGCAGCCCCAATCGCGATTTGAATCCTATTGCTCCAACTCACCAATTTTAAACCGACATTGCCATTAGGTTTTGTAAACGAGAAACTGGACAAGTCTCCTTTGGGCACATACTCGTAAACCAGAAATTTGATATTCTCATCTTCAAAGCAATGTCCCAAAAGAGGTACAAATCCATAATAATTGACCTTGCTATAAAATTCCAATTCTAACAAGTATGCATCCGGACTGACTAACAGCAAATCTATTCTTTTGATGACAACCGTACTGGTTGAAGGATACAATTTTCCTCGGAAAAGATCTCCAGAGTGACCGCGCTTGATTAAATTTTTATCACTGAAATCATCTGTGGCTTTTTGAATCTGCTCATACTCGAATGATTTCCCGATTTTGGAGAAGTTGAGGAAAACGGAATGGAAAATCGGAGCAAATTGTGAGGAGCTGGAGCTGGAGCTGGAGCTGGAACTCGAGCACTGTCTGGCAATCTGCCGAAGCTCTTCTCTCAGCAGAGTGGCTCGGACTAGCCTGTCCCAACTGTCGTATACCCCAACCATCTTAGTTTCAGCTTTGCTAACGAAGGCTCAGTTCATATGAAAATATGAAATTGTTGAATTTGTATGATAATCAAGTCAACTGCCATCAATCAATGGGGGAGCCACACTTTTGAAGTTTGTGTCCCAAATAGGGGTGGGCTGAGAAGGCTCTCGGGGGTTCGGGTTGCACCCCCAAATTTTTTTTTTTTCCTCAAACCAAATTATCGAACTTATTCTTATCAGAATCTAATATTTTTTTATAAGTCATAATATTTAAAAAACTTACAAAAAGTCATTGCACAAAAATAGAATCTATATCTATTTTATCTAAAATTAAGCTATGTAGTTTATGGACACAAATTTAAACCTTTATAATAGTGTTATATACAATTATTATTTGAACACGATATGTATTAATAAGCAAATACCTTTATTAATTTTGTATTATCATTTGAGGAATGTGCCAATCATTTGTAATTTTGTATTATTAATTTTATTAGGCCAATATGTCCAATTGTCTTACATTAAGAGTCAGTTTGTCTAATTTATGAATTAGTTTATTTGACCAAAATGACTTATTTGATAAAAAAATAATTTATTTGACCAAAAAATTTGCCTTAGTAACATGATATTTTTTACTATTCTTTGTCAAATAAACCATTTCGGTCAAATAAACTAATTTTTTTTAACTATACCAAACAAGCTTTAATTGATATTGGGTCAATAGATCCAATTGTCATCCATTAAAATAATATTAAGTAAAAGTTAAATTATATATTAAAAAATTAAAAAACTTAAAAAAAAAAAAAAATACAGCCACAAAAAGTTGGGGGGTCCAGGTCCCCCCTAGGACCCCCCCCCCCAACTCCGCCCCTGTCGTCAATGCCAAGTAGCCCAAGTCTATATTAAGTCTACATTTTTTGACCAGTGTAATTGCTACGGTTCTTCTTGTTAGAATCATTTATTATGTGATACTGTTTGGATTTAAAACGATATTGTGTGATATTATTTGCGACAAGCATATTATGCGAGATATTTTTACAATTTTGAGCTATTTGTGATACTGTTCTTATCTTGATACTATTTGTATTTAATAGAATATCGTGCTTCTTTCGAGTTATGATTTTCAGTTAAAGCATAACATTTTGCCTAGGAATATGTTTGATACCAATGTGATTCTAATACTGTTATACTATGAGCAATGTCTGCAACAACAATTGGAACGTGAAAAGCTAATACACATTCTACCCCTATTTATACCATCTCGTTTTAAACGTAGATACGTACTAATATTTACTAAATATATCTAAATTGTATATCATAGTGGCGAATGTGAAATATATGTCTGCCAGTTAATGGAGTGACTATCAAAAAATGAATAGCTGGAAGAAACTTTGACGGTGGAAGAAAAGGTAAAGTATAAAGTACACATGGTTTCAAACTTTAAGAATACATGGTAGATGACCAAATTCCTCTTTGGAGGGAAATGTTAACTTGTCAATAAGTCCTAAGACTCCTAACATACTATTTTATGTTACTCTATATTTTTGAATGACAATTAAATGTTATTGATCAATTATGGTATGATATGATACCATATTCTGTGAATTTCTGTAAATGTAAATTGGTAGAATTATAATATTTTTTGTTAATGATTGAAATTTGTTAATTTGTGAATAATTTGTAGGGTAATTGTGTATACTATTTCAGTTTTACGTTCTATTATTAATATAATTTCCCTTATGTTACAATAAATATTATCGTAAACAACTCTTCATAATGGAGGAAACTATTAACATTATCACGATCGTAGGGAGTTTTCTCTGCTACTGGAAAAAAAAAAGTACTTAAACGTCTATGTGTGACTATGTCTTCAATTTCTCTCCTCACAAAATCATCTGCTCCAAAATTTGCTGCCCGCTACAATCTATCTCCCTGATTCGATCATCTCCCTCAACCGATCATCTCTAAAATTTGATCACCTCCTCAATCCATCTCCCTCAATCGATCATTTTCCTCCTCCGATCATCCCTAGAATTTGTTCATCACCTCAACCCATCACCATAAAATGATTCAAATTTCATTAACTTCTTCTAACTGACCCATTCTTATAGATCCTACGGTCGAATCCTACCGCAAAAAAGTAGTATACTAATTATACAATATACATTATATGCACACATTAATGATATTATATATTGTAGTATATTGTTATCTTTATACGATAGTGTACAATAAACAAGGATTTTGTTCTCCTCCCCACTAGTGGGGATGTTATTTTCCCACTAGAACACTTGTCTTAGTGGGATTGGAGGAGGAAAAGTGAAAAGTGTAGGACACTTGTCCTAGTGGGATTGAAGGAGGAAAAGTGAAAAGTGTTGTTTCTTCCTTCAATCCTACTAAGACAAGTGTTCTAGTGGGAAAAATAACCTCCCCACTAGTGGGGAGGAGAATAGCCTTGCAATAAACAATATCATAACCCATTAACACATGAGAAATCATTAACAATTCATTGCCTTATAAAATACTATAATATATCCTAACCATCTATCTCAAAAGTAAAGGGTATCATGAGCTGAATATGTCAAAATAACATACCAAAATAGGGAAATTGGCACAAATGGTCCCCAATCTTTTTTTTTTGGTAGAATAGTCCCTAACCTATCTATTTAGGTACGCAATTGATCTTTTTTGACGAATTATGTTAAAAACTTTTCCATTTAGGTGCGCAAATGGTCCTTCTCATTTTTTTTTTGTCTTTATTAGTGGAGAAAAAATTGTCAAGTTACATTTTTTCTTTCAATTGGTGCAAATGGTCCCTAACCTTTACTTTAGTGTGAAAATGGTCTCTAGCCTTTGTTTTTTGGTGCAACAGCCCATAACCTATATGTTTTGGTGCGCAATTGGTCATTATTTAATGAAAATGACAAAAATATCCTTAATTTTAATTAAAGAAATTTGCAATTGGATTTCTAACATTTGCAGAAAGTGAAAATGGGTCAGACACTTTAAATTTTTTTATTAAAAATTAAAAGAAACTAACAAATTGATAATATACTAAATTATTTTGTATATTTTATGAACTATTATAAAATAACTAAAATTTAAGCTCATAATTATTAACAAATGTGTTAATTAAAATTATTTTATTATTATTAAGTAATCACATTATTTAAAATTCAAACTTTAATTTTATCATTACAACATAAATAAAATGTCACAAATAAAAATTTTAATTATGCTCAAATTAAAATTTTTAATTTGTACATGGCTCTAAATTTATTTTATTTTCTTTTCTTTTTGACAAAACCAATCAAATTTTAATAATTTCACAAAGAAAAATCTTCACTGATTAGTTGCATTTTCTCTTGATTTTCCATAGGATAAACTAAACATTAACTTCCTAATATTTTATATGTTACTCAACCTCATCTACGGAGTAAGACATTTTCGATAAAAAAAAATATAGAAGTAATTTTTTTGTTAAAATAAATTTTTTATTTGTGACAAAAATTTTAGTTGTGACAAAATAAATAGTATTTTGTCACAAATAAATTTTTTAATTATGCTCAAACTTGTGACAGTTATTTAAGCTCAAACCCGTCACAAGAAAAACAATTGTCACAAGTTTGAGCATAATAAAAATTTTTATTTGTCGAAAAGAAAAGAAAAAAAATTTAGAGCCATGTACAAATTAAAAATTTTAATTAGAGCATAATTAAAATTTTTATTGACAAATTTATTTTTTTTTATGTTGTAATGATAAAATTAAAGTTTGAATTTTAAATAATACGATTACTTAATAATAATAAAATAATTTTAATTAGCACATTTGTTAATAATTATGAGCTTAAATTTTAGTTATTTTATAATAGTTCATAAAATATACAAAATAATTTAGTATATTATCAATTTGTTAGTTTCTTTTAATTTTTAATTAAAAAAATTAAAGTATCAGACTCATTTTCACTTTTTGCAAAGGTTAGGAATCCAATTGCAAATTTCTTTAATTAAAACTACAGATATTTTTGTCTTTTTATTAAATAAGGACCAATTGCGCATCAAAACATATAAGTTAGGGATTGTTGCGCCAAAAAACAAAGGCTATGGACTATTTCCACACCAAGGTAAAGGTTAGGGACCATTTGCGCCAATTGAAAGAAAAAATGTAACTTGACAATTTTATCTCCACTAATAAAGATAAAAAAAAAATGAGAGGGACCATTTGCGCACCTAATGGAAAGGCTTTTAATGGATTTTTAACAGAATCCGTCAAAAAAGACCAATTGCGCACTTAAATGGATAGGTTAGGGACCATTCCGCCAAAAATGAAAGGTTATGGACCATTTGCGCTCTAATGTCATACGTTAGGGACCATTTTCACCAATTTTCCTACCAAAATATAATACATCATCCAGTTTATAATATATAGTATATGGTATCAAACAGACATACATGAATATGTGACAGTAACTTACCAAACAAATAATGTTGAAACAGTCATTCACAAAAAATATCTCCAAATAAATAAAAGAAAATTCCACAGGTTGAACAACTTTTGTTTTGATGTTCCGAATGCCAATGACGAAAGAGTTTTTGGTTCAAGAGTTAGAAATACTCTGGAAAGAATGGAAACATCTGATTCATCAGACTGAAAACCTGCTTTTCACACTCTAGATGGTAGCGAAATGAACATTACAAAACTGAAATAACAACATTAACAATTACAAGTAATTGTGATCTATATATTAGAAAACAATATCTCCATCAAATTTAAAACAATAACACTTAGTGTCATAGTTTCTTCACATAAACAATATCTCCATGAATTACATAATATTTATGAAGCAATCATCGCTGAATTTATCCATCAAATTTTTTCCAGATGTTGTAGAAAGAAAAAAAATGATTCGCTGCAAGAAATGCCTTAGGCAATACTTCCAAATCTGACACAAATGTAAGTTGGCAAGTACTCTAAAAATACTGCGCAAATGCTCCAAGAAACATACAAACATATACACAAATAATATATCACTGAAGGAATCATATAATGACATTATAACACTACCTGAAAGAAATTTATATACAACTTCCTCCATAAAAAAAGTTTATTGAACAAAGTAACAATAATAGAGATAATATATGTATTGTGTATTGTATACTGCTTTTTCCAGTTGTTCCTTTCAAAAATGTTCAATCGATAAACAACATTGGACAATAATATTAATACCATGAATGAAAGAAACAAACGTGTGTTACTCTATTATAATTATAAAAATAGGGGGTTCTATCAATCCAATATTTGCATAAAATATTTTTAAATTCAGCTGCCACTTTCTCGAACATCTACCATACATGAGTGATTACACTCGACCAACCAGATGAAAGCAAATCCTACTATTTGTTGAATAACAGTACATAGGTATCGCGTTTTTCTCATCTTCACAAACAATATCGCAATCATGTGGTAATATATTACAATGTGAGACACAAATTCAAATTAAATGCAGAAATAAATGAAATAATAGTAGTGAATTATTCTTCATTTCTCATGAAACATCTATCATGCTCAGGAATGGAATACCGCAAAGAAGTCTTGTCAACTTTCAAGAAAATCCAATTCTCAAACAATTTACGCAGAATTCTATTAAAATCAACACCAGCAATAATCTTAATCGGTACTATGTCTGAAATATACTTACACAATAAAATCACACAGTTTCATATTGGGAATAAGAACAAGACTAGTAGACAATGAATCTGTGTGAAAATATATCCTGAGAGGAAAAAGTGTTTAAATTTAGATCAACTCTTCAATACTTCATTAAATAAGCATTTCAAAATTACATGCAAATGCTGGAAAAGAGATACAAAAGAAATTCTATTTCCATTTCTCTAATTAACAACACCCAGCAACCATAGTTCATATTATGTTACTAAACCATTCACCAAGTTCTAAAAAAAGTATAATAAAAGAAAATTAAAGTGAATTGACTATTTAACATTATGTAATTACTGTTGAAAAAAATTCTCTGTCATCAACACATGACTTATTAATTAAATTATATATAATCCATGAATCTTTAAATGTTTTATTCCATCTTTAATGGTTCACATTCTTTTTTTCGCAATTCATTCATCAAATTAGAATTAGTTCATTTGTTAATTTTAGGCATAATCACTTAAAAATAACCTTGTAATTAATAATAGTATTAGTTTCATCTAGCTCTTCGTCTCATAAGTGGCATCAAAATAAGATAGTAATTCTATTTGTTTCTCAGAAAAATTAAATTACAACTAAAATAAAGTAAAAATTTTGGACTTACCGTCAATTGTTGATGTTTTGATGAGCTCCAAAATAGAATTACTATACGGCTTGGTTTCGATTTTGAAATTGGAACAACCTCACATCCAGGGTTAAACTCGAATGATCAGTTTTTAATATTTGTTTTTGTTTAATTTATGTTATAAGGGTAATTGCAATATTAGTGGAAATTTGCTTGAATTTCTTATTACAAAAACCTCAAAAGTGTGACTTACGCTTTTCAGGGTTCTTTTGTGTCAGCCTTCCTTCCCGGCAAAGCAAAAGAAAAGATTGTTGCCCCCCGGGGCACAGCCAAGTTGGCAAAGGACGGGCATTGCGGGGCTTGCAACCTCAGGGTGGGGAGTTCGATTCCTGGATGGAGCAGCTAGGTGATGTAATATTCATTTATGGGTGGAGCAGCTTGGTGATGTAATATCCATGGAGGAAGGCTCCCTTGGGGCCAGGAGTATAAAGGGTGCACGAACCCTGGTCAACTTGGGCATATCCCGCGATTTACCTCCACCCATCATTGAGGGGCCGGGGATGGGTGGTCCAGGACATAGTCTGGTCTAACTGGGATACCTGGGTATCAAAAAAAAAAAAAAAAAAAAAAAAAAGAAAAGATTGTTGGTTTGGCTACTACTTTTTCTTCTATGATGCTATTTCGGTCTCATTCCTCAAGGCAAAGGAAGGTTTCCCTGATGACTGATCAACCCATGGAAATATGTTTTGGCTACTTCTGTATGCTCTTACCGAGAACCCTTTAAATAGGGTATCTCCATGTGTGACTATATTTGTTTCTAATTTCATCATTGACCGAGTGAGGCATTCCATACATTTTTTTATCTGGAGCAGCTAGAGTAAAGCCCCTCTTTCACTCACATCTGGTACCGTGGAGCAGTACCTATGGAAAGGATCAAGACCATAGGGAAGGGGAGAACAAGCTCTTCGGAACTGATACCCATCTCCTTGAATCAATCCTTTCCAGGATGATCGCTTCCAAGCATTTAGTGCCATGTTTTGTTACCTGACTACTGTTATCGGACCTCTAAATTTTCAAAACTGTTTAGACTTAAGAGGGTAAAAGTTTCCTATGAGTGACTTAATGGCAATTTTTCCTAATTTTTTTCTTATTTTCTAGTAAAACTGGTCGACCTGGCCCAACTCATTATAGGTCGTGCCTTTGTACTATGTCACACTTCACATTTTATGGACACGTTGAGCATGATCTAGCTTGCCAAAAGATCTGTGCATCGAGCTAGCTAAAACATTGGCCGAGCCGTTTTACCACATAATCACATATGAAATAAACACGACGTGTATAATATTTAAGTGTTACTAATTTATTGTTATCCTTTGGACTAGAGGTGGCAAAATCGGCCCGGCCTGCAGGCCGGCCCATATAACCTGCCTCCGCGGGCTAGTTGGACTGGCCCGATTTTGATTTTTTTCCCTTCTCCTTAACACTAATAACTCGTTTTGTGAATATCTCCAATACATAATCTAAATAATATCAATCTAAAATAATCTAAGCCTAGTCTCCAATTAAGATTAGTCCAAAAATCTCAAAATCTAACATAAAATTGTTTAGATTTAATTAAAATTTAGTTTAATTTAAGTTTTAATCCAAAATATATTTAGTGTGACAAGTAAATTATTTATTTTAAATTTACTTATAAGTAAATTTATTAATTTAAGCCAAACATGCTTATATCTCAAAATAATAAGACTAACATGTTTTTAATATTTTTATTTTTTTTTAAAAAAATTGTCTACAAATAGTTTACAATTAACAAAAAAAATTTATTATTTTGAAAGAAAATTGATGTTTATCTATTGACTAATACATGAGAGCTCCAATTTTATAAATTAATCTCTTTAACAATCTCAAAATATATAGTTTAAATTTATAAGATTGTATTTGATGTAATGTATTAGATTATATAAAAAATTTATTTAAAAAAAAAAAATTAAGACCAAGTTGGGCCAATGGGCTAGACTGGACTGGGCTAACATATTTCTGGCCCATAAAAACTCAGTCCAGTTTCATGAGTGGCCCCACTTTGGCAGGCTGAGTTGGCCCAATCCAGCCCATTTGCCAATTCTACTTTGGACTACTCAAAAGAAGCTCTAAGCTTATCCAAATTGAAAAAAAAAAGGGATAATTAGCTTATACACCATTTTTTTAATAAAAAGTTGAAATAAACCCACTTTTTTAAATTTTTTATTTTTACCCCACGTGTAAGTAATACTTATAAAAAATACTCTCCTTTATTATATAAACTCTTTTAAAAATATTTATTTATTACATAGTAGTCTATGTACTTTATATAATATTCATTTTAGTCTTTATATTTCAATTAAGTCCTTCAAAAATTGTATCTTAGGTCCTTAATCTTTTACATCTTTACAATTTGGTCCCCAAAATTTTAATTATCTTTCAGTTAAGTCCTCCAAAAATTGCATCTTAGGTCCTTCAACTTTTTACATATTTACACTTTGGTCCCCAAATTTCAATTATTTGTCAGTTAAGTCATTCAAAAATTGCATCTAGGTCCTTCAACTTTTTACATCTTTACACTTTGGTCCCTAAATTTTCAATTATCTTTCAATTAAGTCCTCTAAAATTGTATCTTATGTCCTTCAACTTTTTATATCTTTATACTTTGATCCCAAAATTTCAATTATCTTCTAATTAAGTCCTCAAAAATTGCATCTTAATGTGTGGTAACATATGTGTTACCCGTGTCAAATTGATTTTAATAAAATTGAAGAAGTAACATAAGGTAACAAATACAATAACATATATGTTACACGCGTAAAAATATTATTTTTAAAAATATAAATTGAAAATATTTGATTTTAGACCAAACTAATGTATTTTTAAAAAATATTTACATGGAGATATATCATAAAATAGCAATTGTATTTGTTGATATTAAAAATGAAAAAATTAAATATATTATTTTTATTTAACATAATTCGTAATTCAAAAAATTATAGAAGGATATAATTTGTTAAAAATTAATTTTAATGAAATTGAGTTAAGTAACATAGGTTAACAAATATGGTAACATATATGTTACCCGATTTTAGACGAAATTAATGTACTTTTTAAATACATTTTTACAAGAATATAAATTATACAATAGTAATTGTACAGAAAATGAAGAAGTAATATAGGGTAACACATGTGTTACCCGTGTCAAATTGTTGATATTAAAAGTGAAAAAATTAAATATATTATTTTTTTAATATAATTCGTAATTCAGAAAATTGTAGAAGGATATAATTTGCTAAAAATTGATTTTTACGAATTGAGTAAGTAACATAGGTTAACAAATACAGTAACATATATGTTACCCGCGTAAAAGTATTTTTTTAAAAAATAAAAATTGGAGATATTTGATTGTAGATGAAATTAATGTATTTTTTAAAAGTATTTATAAGAAGATAAATTATAAAATAGCAATTGTATTGTAAATAAGGAAATAATATAGGGTAACACATGTGGTAACATATGTGTTACCCGTGTCAAATAGTTGTTTTTAAAAGTGAAAAAATTAAATATATTATTTTTATTTAATATAATTCATAATTCAGAAAATTGTAGAATGATATAATTTGCTAAAAATTGATTTTAATGAAATTGAGGAAGTAACGTAGGTTAACAAATACGGTAACATATAACATACCCGCGTAAAATTATTTTTTTAAAAAAATTAAAATTAGAAATATTTGATTTTAGAAAAAATTAATGTATTTTTAAAAAACATTTACAAGAAGATAAATTATAAAATAGGAATTGTATTGAAAATAATGAATTAATATAGGGTAACATACGCGGTAACATATGTGTTACCTGTGAAATTGTTGATATTAAAAGTGAATAAATTAAATATATTATTTTTATTTAACGTAATTCAAAATTCAGAAAATTATAGAAATATATAATTTGCTAAAAATTAATTTTAATGAAATTGAGGAAGTAACATACGTTAACAAATATGGTAACATATATGTTACCTGCGTAAAAGTATTGTTTTAAAAAATGAAAATTGGAAATATTTGATTTTAGAAGAAATTAATGTATTTTTTAAAAATATTTACAAAAATATAAATTATAAAATAGCAATTGTATTGTAAATGAGGAAGTAACATGTGGTAACATATGTGTTACCTGTGTCAAATAGTTGTTTTTAAAAGTGAAAAAATTAAATATATTATTTTTATTTAATATAATTCGTAATTCAGAAAATTGTAGAAGGATATAATTTGCTAAAAATTAATTTTAATGAAATTGAGGAAGTAACATAAGTTAACAAATAGGGTAACATATATGTTACCCGCGTAAAATTATTTTTAAAAAATTAAAATTAGAAATATTTGATTTTAGACGAAATTAATGTATTTTTTAAAAACATTTACAAGAATATAAATTATAAAATAGCAATTGTAAATGAGCAAGTAACACATAGTAACATATATGTTACTAGTATAAAAATGCTGTTTTTAAATGAAAAATTGAAATATTAATTTTAAATGTAAATAATGTATTTTTAAAAAAATTTATAAAAATAGAGAAATAGTAAAATATTGATTTTAATGAAAAATGAGGAAGTAACATATAGTAACATATATGTTACCCGTGTAAAAAAGTTGTTTTAAAACAAAAAAAAAAAAATTAAAATATTAATTTTAAAGAAAAATAATATATTTTTTAAATAATTATAAAATATTGATTTTATTGCAAATGAGCAAGTAACATATAGTAGTAACACATAGTAGTAACATATATGTAACAAGTATAAAAATATTTTTTTAAAATGAAAATTTGAAATATTGATTTTAAATGAAAACAATGTATTTTTAAAAAATTTATAAAAGTAGAGAAATGGTAAAATATTGATTTTAATAAAAAAAATGAGGAAGTAACATGTAAAAACATATATGTTACATGTGTAAAAATGTTGTTTTAAAATTAAATAAAATTGAAATATTAATTTTAAAGAAAAACACGTATTTTTAAATAATTATAAAGTATTGATTTTAGTGCAAATGAGCAAGTAACACATAGTAACATATATGTTACTAGTATAAAAATGTTGTTTTAAATAAAAATTTGAAATATTGATTTCAAATGAAAATAATATATTTTTAAAAAATTTATAAAAATAGAGAAATAGTAAAATATTAATTTTAATGAAATATAAGGAGGTAACATTTATGTTACCCGTGTAAAAATGTTGTTTTAAAATTAAAAAATTGAAATATTAATTTTAAAGAAATATAACGAATTTTTTAAATAATTATAAAATATTGATTTTATTGCAAATGAGCAAGTAACACATAGTAACATATATGTTATTGCTATAAAAATATTTTTTTAAAATGAAAAATTGAAAAATTGATTTTAAATGAAAATAATGTATTTTTAAAAATTTTATAAAAATAGAGAAATGGTAAAATATTGATTTTAATAAAATATGAGGAAGTAACATATATAGTAACATATATGTTACCCATTAAAAAAAATTTTTTTTTTAAATGAAAAATTGATTTTAAATGAAAATAATGTATTTTTAAAAAATTTATAAAAATAGAGAAATAGTAAAATATTGATTTTAATGAAATATGAGAAAGTAACATATATAGTAACATATATGTTACCCATTAAAAAATATTATTTTTCAATGAAAAATTAAAATATTAATTTTAAATAAAAATAATATATTTTTAAAAAAATAATAAAATGAGTAAATTATAGAGTATTAATTTCAATGAAAATGATGAAATGACACATGTTACTCGTGAAAATTCGAGTGTAAAGTCAAAGATTTAATTGAAAATGCACTTATTTTGACCATTAAAATTGTTATTATTTTGGCCACTAAAATCAAGGATTTGGAGGATCAAACTTTGAACATGTATAAAGTGACTTAACTGAAAAATAATTGAAAACTTGGGGACCAAAGTGTAAAGATGTAAAAAGTTGAAGGACCTAAGATGCAATTTTTGGAGGACTTAACTGAAAAATAATTAAAAATTTAGGGACTAAGTGTAAAAATATAAAAGATTAAGGACCTATGATGTAATTTTTGGATAACTTAATTGAAATATAATTTAAAATGTAAAGACTAAAGTGAATATTATATAAAGTGCATGGACTACCATAAAATAAATAAATGACACATCATCATGCCAACTCATAATCATAATTTAATTTAAAATAAATGCCACATCATCATCATAATTTAAAATATTGTTTTTAATAAAATGAGATATATTTTAAATCAAACCATGAAAATAAGGTATTTTTTGAAAAATTAAAAAAAGAGGTATTTTTTAACTTTTTTTACAAAAAGTAGGACTCTTGTCAACTTTGCCCTTGAAAAAAGGACCATCCACATACAAAGAGATATATGGGTGCTAGATTGCACTTGCAGCCAATTATTTTGGACTCAGGCTCATAATATGGTTCAATGCTTAAAGAAAATACATTTATCACCAATCCAAATCGATCCCCCTAATTAGCTTGTTGTATTATATAGTTTTAGATAGTATTAAAGTAGAAAAAAAAATTAAAAATTGTATTTATATAGAGAGTGCATTTAGTACATCGTATTGAAATAGAGAATAAGATTAAAATAGATTAGAGTGTATTGTCAAAACAGGGCATTCAATGTTAGAGGAGTCAGCATGTGGGCAAGATCTCCTGCCCACCTAGGGGTAGGAGATCAGAATTCTTTATACAGTGTAATTTTGAAAAATAAAAGAACTACTACAATATTTTTGTCTAAGTTTGAAAAAAAAGTCAAAGTTACTTGTAGGTAAATTTTTTTTATTACAAATATGTTTACATAATTTATAAGTGAAATAAAAAGTCAAGTAATTCTTATGTTTGTGTAAAACTAAGTAACTTGTTTTTAAATTTGATTAAAAAAGTTTATTTATTTTAATACTTATTTAATTATAAGTAAATTTACTTTTGTCTACAATTTTTTGGAAAATTTACTTTTTCTTCTTCTTTTTAACTAAAAACGTTAGTTACTTTAAAATTAACTCTTACATTATTGTCAAAATAAGTAACTTACTTATTTACCTATTTTATGTTTGGATAGTTTACTAAAAGAAACCGTGGTTCACAAAAAGCGCGTCTTTAGTGATGTAGAGAGGAACATGTTTTTTGTTGGGATGTGTGCTAAAAAATATTAGGACTATGATGTACGATTTGACATTTTGTTATTGTCACTAAATAAATACAGTTTATTTATTTATGTTGTTTAAAATTATTTTATTTATGTTATTTGAGCATGTAATGATTACAAGTATGTTCGATCGCTTTTTGATAATACAAGTTGGATGGTTGTGTAGACAAGCGCAGAGATAAACTACTTGTAATTCGATTGAGAATTGATTCGTCCTAGACTGGTGAACACTGCTTATAGATTACCTAAATTTGTAATGAAAAAGTGGTTATTATTCGTGAACTTGAGGGTCTTTGATGTGTCAAATAATAAAATGAATTTATATATTTTAATAGCTCGGTACGTTGGGAACATAGGGAGAGCAAAGTAGTGTGTACGTATTGAAAAAAAGCGAAGAGGCGCAGAAATAAATAATTCTTAGGATAGGATTACACATGCTTACAAATAGAAACTAAAAAGTCGACTAGAGAAAGAAACATTTTTGTCATTCTAAATACCACTGCATATCATCACCTAGTTTTAGGTGAACTAGGTCTTTTTATTTCATACTGCTACGAGCTTCCGGAATACAATAGTATGTTCGTAAATTGATCGTTAGGACGCTTCACGGGGACTATAGATTTTTCATCCTGCACGAAACAATAATCAAGAAGAAAGAGTAAGCATACCTAATATCTATACCATGTCAAGATTTGCTGAAACTTTAAAGTTTAATGACATGTTTAGCTAGAAGATTGTATAATACCGAACGACGTTAAAGAATAATAAATAGTTCAAATCTTTTTTATTATATGTTTAGTAATGCATACTAAATATGCTCTAAAGGCCGTAAGATTCTTTATACTGTGTTAAACATGTGTCTCGTCACTTGTCCATGCACGAGAGACGTAGACGTAGCCCCCTTATGCTGACCATGATAGTGATGCATGTGTAAATTCTTCAACGTGCATTGGGTAAAGTAAAAGATGATTGATGAGACTCGGCAAAATTTAGAACGAAAGCAATACAAAACAAGAAAGTCAAGCTTTAAATGACTTAAAATAGAAGGCTACTCATGATGACTATATACTCTTCACTAAAAAGAGTACCATGATTGTTTATATGACGGGTTATCAAGTGTTTTGTGTTTCGATCGTCATAGAAAGTCTAATTTGGTATGTATACCTCTGCTCCTCGTCTCCCCGGAGGCCCTGTAGTAGGGGAAGGGCACTTGGCCACTCTCAATGTATTTGACATCTTCCACAAGAATTTCGTAATGCCTCTTCGCCTCTTGTGGTGTTTTACCTCCGACAGCCCTCGCAACTTTCGCCCAACGGTCAGGCGTGTCAGTGTCGTACAGAGCCAAAGCTTTCTCGAAGGCCTTGTTCTCTTGGGCGGTCCAAGTGCTCGAGGCATGGGAAGACATCGAGCTAGATGCCATTAATTTCTTGCGAGATGAAGATTTTAGTGACAAATTAAGTTAAGGAAAGGAAAGTTAAACAGTAAGGAATGAAACAATAGAGTGTAACTATAGAAAATGTGAGGAAATGGAAGAAGAAGAACGTATAAACGCGGGGAACAAATAGTTCTAAGAGGGATTATTCGTCTTCGACTTGAGATCAAGAGAAGACTGAAATCAAGACTGTTGAGAAACTAAAGAGTTGATATGTGCAAAAGAGGTGGCAACTGCTTGATCTTTATAAGCACCAGGAACTGAAGGGGGGTGGCCCGGGTGGGGTGGGGTGGAGTCATGCCAGTTGGCAAAAATTGAAGAATTTTAATTTTAGTGATTTGTCTCATCAAGGACCACAACTGAAGCAGGACAAGGAGCAATAGTACAACGTTGAAGAATCTTCATCTTCATCTTCATGAAAGGTTGTTTCACTTTGCATTTTTATGAATAAATTTCACTTCTTTGCTTACAGTTTAGTGTCATAATCATTTGATTCTTCTTCATTTATATAGACGTCAGAAGATGTTTGGTCGTGTTTAAAAGTAACTATTTTATCTCCTTTTCTTGACTGAACTAACATTAAGTCAGAAAATACATCTTATGTGAATAAAACTGAGACAATTAATTTCAAGTAGATTCTATGATCAATACAAAATCAATCCTCTTTTAAGCTCTGGACTACCTTAATTAGAATGTAAACTAAAAAAAAAACTCATCAGATAGAGCAGTACTATAGTAAAATGCACAATATTCACAAGCCACATTGATCGGACGACGCACGCGTCCTGCCTGCAGCCTCAAAAAGCAGGCCCATGCATGGGCCGTCTCGCATCTCTCTATGTTGAGAATTAGAGAAACTAATTCTATTTCATTGAGAGCAAAATATTGCAAAAAGAAAAAAGCACACACGAATATGCAAGTTTTATGGTGGCTCAGGAATAGGTGGATAATTGATACTAATAGGGTCGGCCAACAGGTCTTTTGCCGTTGAATCTTGGACAATTCAACTTCATAAACGGCTGTCTCGACGGATTTGCTTATCTGGTCGTGCGGATCTTTCCCAGTAGCGGGAAGATTGAGATCGGGAATAGTTGGTTTCTTCGAAGAGCTGGCTCCGCTTCCACCTTCTCCGAAAGGCAGATGTTCGTCTCAATGTAAGACTACGTTCCCACCTTGCCGCTACAGTAATTCACTTTAATGAAAAAATAGTTTACAAGAGAAATCAACACCCTCGAGGTCGACTCGAGTATGGCTCTGCGAAAGGCAATAATTAGGTTCCACAATTTAAAACTCTACATATGGGTCCAGGCAAATTATTTTGCAGACAATGTGGGCTGTAAGATATTGGAGGCCTAAAACACGGGCCAAGTCGTTTTACATGTCTAATCATGTTTAACGTAATAATATTTAGTCGTGAATATGGTGAAAATGTCATTATCCTCTAGACTATTCAAAAGAAGCTCTAAGCTTGACTCAACTTGTGAGAAGGACCACCCTACATATACACAGATACAGAGATTTTACTCAATGATAAGGATTCCAAAAATCTAGCAAGAACAAGGCATATATAAATTCTCAAAGCTGCTTTTTTTTCCATGTACAGATTCCTCAACAAGCTGCAAATGTAACTTTCAACTAATCATTGGATTGGAGCCCCATTAACCCTTATTCGCAATCCTGCGAATATATATCATTATGCAACTTGTATAAAAGGGTCCACACTCCCTTTCGATTTCGTCAGATTTTCAATGCATCGAGTATCAAAAAGATTAGCAACTTTTACTGCAAGAATCTTCGTCTCTAGCCCGTAATACGTACCAATGTTTTGAGCCCAATTTTAAGTCGTTTCCTCGAAGTATGGTTGGTATGCAGTAGTAGAGGACTATAATACGCAATTCTTTTTTCTTTTTTAATCCTGTCGAATAGAGAACAAGTCATTGCGCGTTTATTCTCAGTTATCGTAACGAAGACTTCTCAATGAGCCAATTGTCATCTTGGGAAGTAGTTTTGTGGATTCTAGACTGATAAATACATTTAAATGAAGGCAACTTTTATAAAGTGTTGGGAATCTAGACTTATTTCTAGATTCATTCTCGAAGTTTTTTTGAGAAATATTGAAATAGGCCCGGATACCCAATAATAAAGGGTTCGAAATTTCTTCAGATTTTGGATGAATCAAGAGTGAAAAGAGTAGCAACTTTTATTGTGAGAATCTTCCTATCTAAGTAGTGATAACAATGTTTTGAGTCCAATAATAATTCTTTTCCTCGAGGCAAGTTTTGTACGCAATACCTATCGAAGAATACTACGCATCCAACATACCGAACACATCATCAAAGTGTTTATTCTTAGTTATTCCATAAATAAAGGCTTCCTGGTGAACCAATAATCATTTTGGCAAAGCTTTCCGTAGGATATAAGTAGTGGGTTCTACGAAAAGTATGATAAATAGTGAATAAAAGTCGTGGGTCTTACAAAATGTTTGCTGGTCAAATATCATTTTTATCTACATATTACGTAAGACCCACAACTTTTATATATTTTTTATTCATAAATTTCACTGTTTATAATTTATAAAAACTTTACCAAACAAGCACACAGTAATAAAAGATATTTTGAGTCAAATTACAAGTCTTTTCCTAATTGTTTATTAATATTCTGAGTGGAAAATTTACAGATTTTCATGTTATCTTGCAAGATTTTCGACCGACAATGGGATTAGGACCATATATAGGTAGGGGCTACTCTATTCCACTTGCTCCAAAATTCTCATTTGGCATTTGGAACTTCAATCTTTTAACAATGTTGCTTCCTAAAGATATTTATGTTGGACCAATAAAATGTGTTGTTTTGGACATTGAAATACTCCTTTCTTTGAGGGATTAAGCCTCAATCACTATTACAGGAGCAATATTAAGTAAAACAGAATCAGAAATTAAACACAACAAAACAAAAACTTATAGTAGTTGATACTTAATAGAAAAGCTACTTCCACTCACTGTTGTGCTTTTTAACTATAAAAAAGAAGATTGCAATTCTAGATCTTTGTCACGCGGAGAACAAAATAAATGAAATACTTAATATGTCGATAAACCCAAAATGCACCTAAACCCGTATTATGTCGATGTGCAGTCGAAAAAATAAGTATTGTCCAATACCTCTATATCATTGACAATATTGTAAATTCGGTTTCTATGTTCCTTCTATTTTTATTTTTTTTTTTAAATTTTTTGTGAGGTTGAGGGTAGGAGTGGGTGGGGGTGGAGAAACACTTTATCTTCCATGATCTTTGCAGAAGATTATATGCCAAGCATCAAATTTAGGAAAGAATGAATCAACCAAACTAGACAAATTTACTCTTGTATTGTATCCCAGTCCAAAAATTTAAAAAGAAAATAAGATTCTGCAATTTCATTTCAGTTTCCCATTACTGATTCTCTATATTTATTTTAGCAGGAATTTCCCTAGTTTCGCTAAGATGAAATTATAATTTAAGTTGTCAAATTGGTTAAACATACTTTTTATCTACATATTTCGTAGGATTCACAACTTACTACTCATTTATTATCCACACATTCTATAGAATTCACAACTTATACACACTTAAGAAATAATTTGAGCACTACCAAACATGCTAGACAACAATATATCTTTTGATGGTAAACAGATCTATGAATTTGCCCCACTGGTGAAACCTTTTGTTTGATCATGCATGTGATTTGGGCAGATCCAATTCTGGGTAGGAATGGAATGGATATTTTCTATTTCTTGTACAAGGAAGGTAATATAGCCTTGATATTTGGGGTGTCGAATGGCCCGGGACGACCATGCACGGTGCTGGGCGGGAAGGCTAAGCCCATTCGTTGCCACAGACCTGGCCCATACTTGGTCCTGCCCGGTCCATCTTGACACCCTAAATCATGATAATTAATGTTACACTTCTCGATTACCTTTACACGTTGCAATTATGCACGCATCAATATGGCTCGTGATTGCAGTCTATAGTACTATAGTATTGCTCTATATGAGGAGATTTTTGTTTTCCAGCTGTACGAGTGTACTTAAAGGAACTAAATCACTTGTTTTAACTAATTAAGTAGGGATTAAGCAATCCCAATAAACCAACCATGTGAACAACTATGGATAGGCTGAGTCTACATTCTAAACAAGGCAATACACACCTTAAAATATGATTGATTTTGTATTAATGATCATAGAATCTACTTGTAACTCTGGTTGACCTATACATGCCTGTAATTAATTTTTTAAGTTTTGTTCTTATTTTCTTACTTACAACAGGCAGTCGAGCAAAGCAGCTAAAAAGTCGCTTTTAAGCATCACCTAACGTCCTTCATATGACTTTGACAGTAAACTGAAATAGAAGAATTGAAATTTATACAAAAAATGGAAATTGAAACAACCTTTTCATCAAGATATTGGAGATTCTTCGACGTTGTAATATTGTTCTTTTGTCCTGCTTCAGTTGTGGTTCTTGATGAAACAAATCACTAAAATTCTTCAATTTTTGCAAGTTTATAGGCCAACTGGCATGACCCCACCCCACTCCACCCCTTCCCCACCCTTTCAGGAATTGGAGCTTATAAAAGATCAAGCATTTGCCACCTCTTTTGCACATAACAGCTTCTTCAGTTTCTCATCACTCTTCACTTGAGTCGAAGACGAATAATCCTAGAATTATTTGTTCACGAGTTTATAAGTTCTTCCATTTTCATTGCATTTTCTAGAGTAACATTCTATAGTGGTGTTCCATTCAGTTACTCTACAACTTTCCGGACTTATTTGTCACTAAAATCTTCGTCTCAAGTGAAATTAATGGCGTCTAGCTCAATGTCTTCCTATGCCTCAGGCACTTGGACTGCCCAGGAGAACAAGGCATTCGAGAAAGCTCTTGCCGTGTATGACACTGACACTCCCGACCGTTGGGTCAAAGTTGCAAGGGCTGTCGGAGGGAAAACCCCAGAAGAGGTGAAGAGGCATTATGAAATTCTTGTGGAAGATGTCAAATACATTGAGAGTGGCCAAGTGCCCTACCCCTACCACAGGACAAATCGAGCAGGTAGTAACATAAGAGGTAGTAATACACCTCACACCACCACACCACCACCCGCCACCAATTGCACTACATGAAATTAGGCTTTCTAAGACGGTCAAAACACCACGAGGTCCACGAACACTTAAAAATCCATCATATAATCATCAGTCATTACAGATAGCTTTCTATTTTAAGTCATTTTCTACCATGCTAAAAATTTGGCCAAGTACCATCAATTCTCTTACTTTCCCCAAGGCATGATGAAGAACATAAACATGCATCACAACTATCATGGTCGGCATATGAGTACGTGCATCTACATCTGTCGTTCATGGACGAGTCGTGGGACAACATAGTGTCCTACCATACTCCAATTCTCAAAATAAAAATTGAACTTTAAGTGCAGGTTTGGTACATGTTAGAAGATATTGAACACTTTCTTTTCTTCTCTAATACTCTTCGGTACCGTCAAACCCATCATATCAAACATGCCACGACGACCTCGAGAGTTTAAAGTTGTAGTAAATCTTGTACATGTATATATTCACATTTTACTTTGCACTTTTTCACATGGTATTAATTAATATCAAGTGTACTAACTATTACTTCTTGATTATTGTTGCATGATGCAGGATGAAGAATCTAAAGTTCTAGTGACGCATCGTTACACTTATAATGATCAACTTTACGACAATCCTATTATATTTCGGAACCTCGTAGCAACATGAAATAAAACACGTTTTCACCTAAAACTAGGTGATAATATGCATGTAGTAATTTTAGAATCTAGCAACTCTTGTCTCTTTTTGTAAGCATATGTATGATGATCATAATGATCAATGGAGGAACCCTTTGAATTCCTTCCTTTCTGTAATAAATCTTCTAATTAAATCAAGGAGAATTTTAATTTCTATACAAATATTCCAGTTCTTCATAAAACATTAAAAATGGGAAAAAATTCTCATGGACTGCAAAATGATTGGCTGCAAGGGAACCGAAACCTTCAATCTGCAGTTTAGCATCCAAACACCCTGATTGTCTTATAATAAGTAGCTTTTTATAACTTATAAGTAAGAAATAAAGTAATCTATCTAAACATATTTGCAAACATTGAGGACTTTGAAGTCATTTGAGCAACTTGGAATCGACTCTTTTAAAATCCACTTAAAAGAGTGTTAGATTAGATAACATAAAAGTTTGAAACTTTTTCAGCTTATGGGTTAACTAATATTCGGGAGTTTTACTCTTTAAAATAAAATCGATTTGGACACGAAATTCCAGCTAAACATTACAAAAATAGGTGATCTCAACTATCGATCACCTTACGATGCAGTTTTCTTTTCAACTAAGGTATTTGAGCAATAGCTAGAGTTGAGTTGCTCTTGGAGAACGTACTAAATTAAGAGCATCTCCAGGAGTCCCTTACTACAAGAAATTGGTACAATAGCGGTGACAAATATTGTGTCTCTGTATACTTATAGCGATGACAAAGTCATTCCTATTGGTCGTCGCTATATTTTCATAGACACTGGTATGTAGCGAAGACAAAATATTGTCCCTATAGTCAGAGCAACAATAACGACGACATTGTCGTTGCTATAATTGTCCTAGTTAGGTTTCGTGATATTTCTCTCTTTGTAGTGACTCCACATCATCGCTAACTGTTTGAAATTGCGACGACATGTCGTTAGCAATATTGACAACTTCTCGTGTTATTGTTTTATTTAGCGACAGTATGTCGTCTCTAATGCATTTTTTTAACAAAAATTATTTTTTAAAGTAATAATTAAAAAAATAATAATAACGATAACAATAATTAAAATAATATTACATTAATCGATAAAAATGTTTGAATACAACAAAAAAATTGAATTAAAAAAAATACCTCCACTGATATATATATAAGAGTAAGTTTTCCTCAGCACTGTTCACATTTTCGTCCAAAAGGCGCTGTTTTGATTTAATTATAAAACGTAAAACATTTTTTTTTTCCTTTCCCACTTTTCCTTCTTTCCTATTCAACCTACGCAACTCTAACCAATATGCAAATCTTATAGTGGATATTACACCTACTATTTATGAATATTAAAATAATTTTAAATCTAACAATTTAGTTTATTTATTTCAAAAATACTACATTCTTAAAATTAGATTAATTAATTTAATATTGAATTAATAATGTATTAAAGTCATTTTTAAACATTTAATTATCCATTACCGCTTTTAACCTTCCTAGATTACAGCGTCCATTAAATTGAAAACTCCCAAACCAAAGAAACTTCTCCATTTACAAGCTGGAATAAAATCTTTCAAAATTTTATCAAATCTTCTCCCAAAATCCCAAAATTGCAATGCATTTTTCACAATTTTTTATCTTGGTTGAAGAATGGAGACTCCAAATCGTGAAAATACAAGGTTGAAGATGGCGTTGCCTAGAGAAAAAACCATACCGGAGTCGAACACTTCCAGTCACCAGCGAATAACGTTTTATGCACCCACGAAAGCACCCAAAAATAAACTTGTTGAAGTTTAGAGTTGATTTTGTATTTGTAATAGTTGTAACAGTCTAGATTTGATTGTTCTCAGTATGAAACATTTTTTTATGATATAATATGTATATATAGGTATGTTATAGTACATTGTATATATTAATAGTAATTTGTTGAAATTTAGATTTGGTTTTGGCTGTTGTAACAGTTGTAACAATTGTAACAATTGTAACAGATTCTCTTTAATATCAATGTTTGATGCTGTTGTTACAAATGATATTGTGTATGAATGTTTGATACAGTGTTAGGGATGATGTTGTGAATCAAGTTCTGATATAGATGTTACAATTGATATTTTGTAGCAATTAATATGTTACTAAATATGTTACAGATTAAGTTATGTTACATATTTAATTATGTTATTAAATCATGAATTAAATTTCTTCTCACTGTTACATTCTGATGTTACAATGTGTCAATTTGTTTTAAAGTCCAGTATGTATGTAAATATGAAATTGTTGAAGTTTATAGTTGGTTTTGCAGTTGTAACATTTGTAACAGAATCTTTTTAATATCATGGTCTGATATAGTGTTACAAATGCTATAGTATATTACTGTTTGATACATATGTTACAAACGATATTTTGCATCACTGAATATGTTACAGATGATATAATATTATTTTACCCAGCACATGTTACATGTATTGATATTCTCTACTACTGACATTACATATGTTACAACTGATATTATCATGAGTTTTAATATGTATCATTGATGTTATATATCATACTAAAATGTAACATACGCAGATGTTATAAATGTAATAAACATCTATGCAAACCAGAAACTTCCAAGTGTTACAAGATCAAAACAGAATTATAATGTAACATATGCAAATGTTCTCATTGTAACATAAACACAAAATATCATGAATTCCGATATTTTTTTTGTAACATTTGTTTTAGAGTGATGATAACATAAAATAATATGTTACTAACATCTAAATGTAACTTATGTAAACGTAACACACGCAAACGTAACACACGCAAATGTAACATACGGAAATGTAACATGCGCGATTGTAACATATACAAATGTTCCAAATGCAATAGACGTCTCCGCAAACCAGAAACTTCCAAATATTACAAGATCATAAATGAAATATAATGTAACATGTGCAAATATTCTCACTGTAACTTAAACATAAAATATTATGAATTTCGGAATTTTTTTTTAACATATGTATTCAAATAAAGAATTTTTTGAACTACTACATATAATCACATTTATTCAAAATCAGATTGCATATATTTGGATTGATAAACAGGTTACAATAATTAACATTATGTAATTATTTTGATCCTTCACGTTCTAATTTTCTTCACCGCACTTTCTTCACGAGCGAAAATTTTTCACGGACTGATGTTCTTCGCGGATTGATCTTCTTCGCCGAATGATGTTATTCATGGAATGATGTTTACCTAATTTTCTGAAATTTTTTGTTTTCTATTTGGGCAAAGAATCAATTAAGATATTCAATTTAATGGAAATAACTGAAAATCTCCATTTTTTAGGCTAACTGTTACAGCTAGTAATTAATATATGAAAATAGAATAAATATATTTAAAAAACAATATTTTTGGAATTTATGCAACAGAATAAGTCTTTTGGAATTATTTTCAAAACATGGCTCATTTATGAAAACATCCCAATCTTATAAATCCTCTCCCCTTAAACATTCGCCGCACTGAGTCGCCATGGAATAGCCCATTCTACTATTAGGCAGGTGAGGCCCTTGCCTGAGGCCCAAAAAAAAAGGCTAAAAATTCTGAATTTTTTAAGGGAAATTTTCACAAGTAAGCTATTTTATGTTATTATTTATAAAAAAATTGTAATATATTTTTTATTCCAAAAATACTGGGTTTCATCTAATTTTTAATTAATTATTTAATTGATTAAATATTGTAACAGAATCCTTAATTATATCATTTACTATTTTGATTAAGATTTTATATATAACTAATTAAGATATTCTCTCTCATCAATCAAACCTCTCTCATGTTTCTCTCTCTTTCATCATCTGCAATCTTAACCATTTCAACATCTCTCCAACATTACAATAAACCGTAACTAGTCTCGGTCAACTGCAAAGCGTCTTCTTCATGCAAAATCATGTCCAATGATAATATTCCCATATTTATAACCGAAATAGATTTTTGTAACATCGTTTACAACAGATTAATAACAGAGACAACGAAACAGGTTTTTGTAATATCGTTTACAACAGATTAGTAACAGAGACAATGCAAACTGATTTTGTAATAACGTTTGCAACACATTAATAACAGAGACAACGAAACAGATTTTTGTCACATCGTTTGCAACATATTAGTAACAGAGACAATGCAAATTGATTTTATAACAATGTTTGCAACAGATTAGGAACATGGACAATGCAAAATTGATTTTGTAACAACTTTTGCAACAGATTAATAAGCACCTATTCGTCGGCGACTTTCCTTCAATATGTGCATCCATGTGCAGTTCCTTTGTCCAGCAACTGAAATTTCTGCAAATCGAGGGGTCATGGTTACATCTAGATGTAGAACCCTAGTGATTTAGGAGATTAAGTGATATGGGTGGCAGAGAACTCTAGAGATTTCAGAGATTAACTGATTTTGGGATTGTGCATTCATAGAGAGATGATTGGGATGAAGTGGGTTTGAGATGAAAACCTGTTCGCTGTTTTTCCAATTCTGATCGTGATTTTCAGCGAGTTTGATGTGATGAATAGGGTTTGTGAAGATGACTATTGTTTTTCTCTCTCCAAGTGTTTTTTCTCTCTACGGAATTAATGGGCAAAATTTATTGAATTTCCTTTTTGTACATATTATAATATATAAAAATAAATATTAATATATAAATAATACATAGTATTTTTAGAATATTTATATTAGAAAAGTAAATTTAAGAATATATTGTATATACATAGTAATGGAAGTAATTTCCTCATTTTTTAATAGATAGACGAAGCCTGACTCAAAAGAAAATTCTTAAATTGTTTAGTTGGGCCAACTAATAGCCCAAACCCAGAACCATGCCTCTTAACTTTTGAATCCCATTCCAAATTCTCAATATTCCCAATTTTCATTACCAACCTATGCGAGTCTTTCGTCTTTTGCTAATTTTGCAATTCGCAAATTAGCTACAAATTTTAGAATCTTAAATCCAATTGCTGCAAAAGAAAGAATGCCCATTGTTTTGTTCTCAAGATTAAGTATTTAGCTAATCTTGAGGTACTTTTAATATATACTTTAAACTCCTTTGATTATTGTTCCAAGTTTTAAATTTTATTTTGGTTTTGTTCTAAAAATCAGAGTAGGTTATTATTTTTATTGTTGTAGTATTTGAATTCAGTGTTTTGAGTATCATTTTTACTATGCAGTTTGAAAATTTTGGAATTTAATTTTTTCTCATTTTTTACCATTTTTGTGGGCGTATATTTCTTCTTCTGTAAATAATAAGTGGTTCTTCAGAATTTAATAATTTTCGATTTTATGTTAGACAATTGATTAATAGTAGTTATAGTTTTGTTTTGTACCATTTGTCAAAATTTAGATTTAATTAATATCTTATTCATTGTAATTGAGACGGTAAAAATACTTAAAAGTTTGTTAAAGAAGTACTTCTTTTCTGTTTTTTTCTTGTATATGCATTTTGATAGTTTAAGTTTCTGTATATTTTTTTTTTCTTCTAATTTTGTCACAATCTAATATATAGACAACATGAATAGAGCAACAACATTGATTTAAAATTACAAGGATATTAATCTATCATATGATAACCATTTAAAAATTTTCTTTTGATATATACAAACGAATTCTTATAAATACAAGACCCATAGCACTTTGAATTCTTAAGTGGATGACCCATATTACTTTAATGGGATAATTGCATGAAAGGTCCCCAATATTTTAAAATCTTTAGGGATATGCCCCTAACCTAAAAAATAGCACCACACGTCCCCAACGTATGAAGAAACAGGCATTGTAGGTCCTTCTTCACACTTTTCGTCCAATTTCTCCATTAAAAGCCAAAATTGGACTGTACACGCCATCTTTCTCCAAAATAAGTGATTGGAATTATAGGGGTAAAAATGTCAGTCCACTATATACATATGAAATTGAAAAGTGCTTTACCAATTTCTCTTGGCAAATTCTCATATCCGCCATTGTTGACAAGTGAAAAAGCTTGTTCACACAAGCAAACAAGCACAATTAATAGATTAATAAAGAAAACAAGTACAATCAATAAATTAAGAGTGTGAGAAAAGAAATCATCCCAGGGACTGACGTTTTAGGTTGAACGAACAGAAGGCTACCGCTATCGTACCAGGGGCTACCAAAGGCTACCGCTATCGTCTTTAGAGGGGGCTACCACTATCATCTTTAGAGGAATATACCACAGAAGGTTGTGTTGAATGAACAGCAACTGCAGCTGCAGCTGCGCCGGCTGTAGCAACAGCTCTCGCAACATCTTTAGTTGTCCGCATGAAGAATGAAGCACCCCAACCAGGGCTACCCGACTCTTCATTTTCATCCATCTCTAAACTTCACTCTCGTGTGTTAAGTTGGTAGATTTGAAAAACCAAAGAAGTCAAAATAAGGAAGTTTTTGCTACCCAGATGATATGCGTTGTTGACGTTGGAAAATGATGATGCACCTCCCAAGTCAACTTAAAGATAAGTGTCTAGGTTGGATACCACCGTAATAAGTGGCAGACAGATAAATGTATGTAGGAAGATCTAATTGTATAATCTTTGTAAGAGTGCTTTTTCTGAGCCGTTTTTTCGTCCGACCTGGAGGACATTTATGTCTCCTATTTATAGGAAAATATGCAATGATTATTCCTATTTAATGCTAAGACAGGTATTAAATAACCTATCTAGGCTAGGCATTAAATGCCAAGGTAGGCATTTAATGCTTACAAGACATTCCCTTTTTTAGGGCATTTAATGTGAAGGAACGTCTGACATAGGGACATGATAGGCCATTTATGATGACATGAATATGACGTCGGACATGAGAGTCCGAACTGGATGTCCCAGAAGGTGTTCGAACTGGATGTTTCGGACGATGTCCGACCTGATTTCTTCTTCAGGGTGGTCTTCAACTGATTTTGGGAAAAGTGTCCGAACTGAGAGTCATGCAACTGCACCACGGCTCGGCTATTTCACACTAAAACCTTTGGACAATTAATATGTATCGTGACAGAGCCAGATCGGAGGTCAACAATTGCCCCCTAAGACCTGTTTTGACTTCGGGCAAAAGAGGTTTTCAAGTCTTGTCGTGGTCTGGGTTCGTGCTGATCTGGGTTCTGCCATGATGGTGTAATATCTCTGACAGTCCACCTCGTTGTTTGACACGTAGGACAAGCTTAGTGGTCATGTCAGACTTTCGCGTGGCTCGAGGGCACGCTTCGCTGGTGTCATCATTGCGGCATTGATGGTGCTGACTCTTTACCTTCCTTGTCTATAAATAGGGGGGGGGGGGGGAAGTTCATTCGGAGCTCTTACCTTACACACTTTTCCCTTCTCCGAGTTTTATTTCTGCCGAGCTAAGCATCAGAGCGGTAGAGATCTTCCGACCTAGGAGTCACTGCGGTTTGTTGGATCAGACCTGAGGGTTAGAACGGTCAGTACCCACTCCCTTTTCTCTCTTTCAATTCCTTTCCCTCTTTCTTTCGTCTCGTCCAGTAGTATGTCTAGCGAGGTCGGCAGTGGCAGTGAGGGGGAAGCCATTTCTTGGGGTAGGGGCAAGGAGGAAGAGGTGGAGGAGGTTAGCTCGGGTAGGATGGTGGAAGGGATAAATGAGGATGAAGTCCTCAGTCCGGACCCATTAATAGCCGTCCCTCCCCCGAATAGGTCGTCTCCACAAGCCGAGACGAGTGGTGGAGGAGAAGTTAGGTCTAGGCCATTAGGTCGGAGGGAGGCGGATGTTGAAGCAGGGCTTAGGACGGCCCTGGTTTGGAAGTGTAGATTCTTTCCTTCTGAAGTAAATGAGAAACAACTCCGGGACTGGCATAGGACTTATAGGGTCCCGGACGAGATAGAGTTCCTCGTCCCCGGCCCAGAGGACCGAGCTGATGATCCGCCGTTGGGCTGCGTGGCTCTGAACCAGGCCGTACTGGCCGCCGGACTTAGACTTCCATTCCCTAGGATCATTAGGAAGTTTCTTCGTGAGTGGGGAATAGCTCCAACCCAACTCTGTCCTAATGGTTGGAGAATCATGATAGGCTTTCTCATTCTCTGGGAGAAGCTCGGATTTCCCCGCCCTTCAGTTAGGGAGTTTAACAGCCTTTATTCTTTTAAGTCGGATGGGAAGAGGTCGGGCTGGTGGTATGCATCAGTGAAGGCGAGGACGGGAGGTAGCGTTGTTACCCACACCCCGGACTCCATTAAAAATTGGAAAAAGTTCTGGTTCTTCGCCCGAGGTCCATGGCAATTCTCCGCGAACAATAGTAGGCCAGATGTGAACATCCCAGTTCGTTATCACGAACTAAGTAAGGGTATTTCTTTACTTGTTTAGCTCGGTTAGCCACCTTCGGTTCTGACCTGTTTTCTTTGTCTTACTTCCCAGGGTATATTCCTCGAGATCCGACGCCTGAGTCCTCAGATAGAGCTCAGAGGGCCAGAAACATCAGCGAGGATCTTCGATCTAGCAGTGCGTTGATAACTGAGGAAAACTTAGTATCAGCTCGTCTCTCTCAATCCAGTTCAGGTCATCCACAAGCTCGTAAGTTTTTCCGCGCTGGCTACTTGCATCTTTTTAAGTTAACAAGTTTAGTTCTGACTCCATGCTGTTCAGGTCAAACCGGCGAAGGAATGAAGGACATTTCAGCTCTTCTCAAGAAGAAGACTCAGGCCGGGAAGGGCAAGAGGAAGGCTCCGACGGACGATCAGGTGCATGACGTCCGACCTAGGCCGGAACCGGTTCCGGTCCCTGAGCGCGGCTCCAGTCCGGCGCGGAGCGTCGAGGAGATAACTTCATTCCCGGCTCGTGCTGCTCCGTCCTCGAGTTACTGCCCCCGCCCTCCGTCACCGTCGCAGCTCCCGCCCGTTTATCTGGGGTCGACGCCGGATAAGGACGAGGAGTATCTGAAGCTGCGCGGCTAGATTCCTAAACCAGTTCGCGACTTCTTCCGGTCCAACTCCCCCACCAGAGGTGATATCGTCGGCCTGCCCCCTTCTACAAAGAGGGCGATAACAGTGATAGGGAAGAGCTGGACTCCGACCCAGCAGAAGTATCTGGACGTCATGGGGACGGTGGAGTCCATCATCGCTGCCTCGGTCAATACTTCCAGGGCGGTAGTTCAGCTCACATCGGCCGCTGAGAAAATGGGAAGGTTGCTGGCCGACGTCCAGACGATGAGGGAGGAGGGGAGGAAAGTTTTGGTCGAGCTCAATGAGGAGAAGAAACTCAGGGCCATCTCTGAGGACGTCCTTATGAGCAAGGACGAGGAGCTGAGGCGGAAGGAGGCGGAGCTGAATGTTTTGGCGGCCGAGCTGGAGGCCGAGAAGAGGAGCCGGGCTGAACTAGTGGCCTCTTTGGACAAGGTTGTAGACCGGGATGAGGCCGTAGCCGATTTCAAATCCTCCGATGCCTATCTGGCCGAGCAGGAGATGGCCTACTTCCTCACGATGGAGGAGCTGATTGAGACGGCAGCCGAAAAACGTCTGGACTGGGATGTTCAGTTCCTGAAGGACGAGCTAGCCGAACTGAAGAAGAATTCTACGCTCAATCCTCCATCTTCCGAAGAGGCAGATCAGCCCGGTGCCGAGGGTTGAACTTCTGCTCTTGTTGCTTGTACCTTTTGTTTGAATTTTTCTATTGTACTAGAACGACCTTACTAATGAACTAGAGATTATTGATAAAGTACTGCCCTGTTACTTCGACGTCGAATGTTTGATTTCTTTTGCAGTTTTGACTAGCTATTGATGCCGTTCTGTTGCCTTAACAATTTAACAAAACAATTTAACCAACTTCGTAGATATGAGGTTGGACTTATGACCTCGGAGGACGTCTTTGACAAATTAATCAATCAACTTCTAACTCCACAGATCTGACCTTGGATTTCTGACATCAGAGGACGTCTTTGACAAATTAATCAATCAACTTCTAACTCCATAGATCTGACCTTGGACTTCTGACCTCGGAGGACGTCTTTGACATGTTAATCAATCAACTTCTAACTCTATAGATCTGACCTTGGACTTCTGACCTCGGAGGACGTCTTTGACAAGTTAATCAATCAACTTTTAACTCCATAGATCTGACCTTGGACTTCTGACTTCGGACTTCCGGAACCTTGAGTGCGAGAAGGAACTTAAACCGAACTGTCAATACTGTCAATACTGACTTCAATACTTACTTCGGCGAGGACGAACTTATCCCGAGCTCAAATACTTCTGAATTCTGACTTCAGTACGTGGGCGATCTAGAACTTCAAGAACGAGTCCCGACCTGTAGTCAATACCAGGTTGGATGGGTGGAGGCCCCTCAAGTTTCCAGATCGGCATAGTACGTTATTGTTTAGGACGGCGTGTGGGACGACCTGAAAGTTGAATTATTTCACATATTTGGGAAAGTAGTTCGGTCTCACGGACGAACTCTATTCCTCAGACTAGTTCGATCTCTTGGACGAACTATGTTCCTCAGACAGTGTATGTCTGAAATGAACAAGTTTTAGTTTTGGCGTTGGTGACGCAGCACTTACGCCACCCAGCCGAGTCACACGTTCATGTGTTCAAGAGGATTGCGGCCTTTAGTCATTCCTTGTAAGGTCGGATCCTTTCTAGGCTTTCAGATTTCAATGTGAGCCCTTTATCTTGTAAAATTTTCTTCATTTCATAAATTTGAGAAACGATTACAAGGTGGAAGCCGTGGCTTCTTTTGACAAAAGTAGCTTGCTTACACCCTTGGGCATAGGTGGATAGTCTTCATTGGTAGTACTTCTTTAGATGCTCGGCATTCCATGGATGCGCGAGTGATAGTCCTTCTGCATTCTGGAGCTCGTAAGCTCCATTTCTTAAAACAGCAGTGATCTTGTAAGGTCCTTCCCAATTTGGGGCGAGCGTGCCCGCTTGACTTTCTTTCGTTGCTAGGGAAAACTTTCTCAGGACCAGGTCCCCAGCTTTGAATTTCCGCTCCTTGACTTTGCCATTGTAATACCTAGCACTTCTTTACTTGTAGATGGCAGTTTTCAGTCTTGCCCCCAGCCTTCTTTCCTCCAGCAGGTCGAGCTCGGATCTCAAGCCTTCGTCGTTGTGATTTTCGTCAAACGTCCGAACTCTATAAGACGGGAGTTCGAGTTCGACCGGTATGACGGCTTCTGTGCCGAAGGCCAGCGAGAAATGTGTCTCTCCCGTGCTTGACCGGCATGTTGTTCGATAAGACCATAGCACACTGGGGAGCTCTTCCGCCCAAGCTCCTTTCAGCTCGTCCAAGCGTGTTTTCAGTGTATGCTTAATAATTTTATTTATTGCCTCAACTTGTCCATTTGACTGGGGGTGGTTTGGAGTGGAGAAGTACTTTCTGATATTGAGGTCTTCACAGAATGACCTGAGTCTAGCATTGTCGAATTGCTTGCCGTTGTCTGTGATGATTGAATGCGGGACTCCAAACCTGCAGACAATCGATTTCCATATGAAACCGGTAGTTTTCTGCTCAGTTATTTTGGCAAGCGGTTCTGCCTCTGCCCATTTGGTGAAGTAATCCACGGCAACTATGGCATACTTGGTTCCACCTCTTCCTACTGGCATGGGACCGATGAGGTCAATTCCCCATTTGGAGAAGGGCCACGGACTGAGGATTGAGGTCAGCTCTTCCGGGTGTGCTTTGATGGAGGGACCAAATTTTTGACATTTGTCGCATTTCCTCGCGAAATCGATGGAGTCCTTCTTCATTGATGGCCAGAAATACCCCTGCCTCAAGATCTTGAGTGCGAGGGAGTGACCCCCAGTGTGGTTGCCGCATACTCCTTCGTGGACTTCACTGAGGGCGTATTTAGCTTCGTTTTCCTTTAGGCACCGCAGTAGAGGGAGCGAAAAGCCTTTTTTGAACAGGATGTTATCGATTATAGTGTACCTTGCTGCCCTGATTCTTAACTTTCTAGCTTCTCCGCTATTTGGGGGTACTTTCCCATCCTTTAGAAATTGGATGATTTCGTCAGTCCAGCTGGAGCTCAGTTCGGACGTGTTGCTAATTTGCTCAGGCTGAGATATAGCTGGGCTACTGAGTCTCCCAATCGGGATGTTCTCCAGCTCTTCTATGCCCTCGCTGGTAGAAAGTCTTGCTAGTGCATCAGCGAGGCCATTCTGTGTCCTGGGAATCTGGCTGACCTCGACAGTGGCGAATGATTTTAGTTCCTGTTCCACAATGAGTGAGTAAGACGCCATCCTATCGTCCTTGGTTTGGTAGGACTTGTTGATTTGATTGACCACCAGCTGAGAATCGCTGTACACGAGCAGTTTGAGTGCACCAATACCTTTCGCAAACCTTAGGCCGGCAATTAGGGCCTCATACTCAGCCTCGTTGTTTGAGGCACGGAAATTAAATCGTAGAGATTAGCACATTGGCTCTAGGTCCGGGCTCATCAGGACTACTCCGGCTCCAGCCCGAGTCTCGATCGATGAGCTATCCACAAAGAGAGTCCAGACTTCCTCCTTTCTGGCACTGGGCTCGTGCTCCGGGCTGAACTCAGCGAGAGCTTGACCCTTGATTGCAGTCCGTGGTTTGTAGTGGAGCTCAAACTGGCCGAGCTCAACTGCCCACTTCATAAGTCTCCCAGAGGTGTCTGGTTTCTGTAGGACCTGTCTCAGAGGGTAGTTTGACAGGACCTGTATTGGATGTTGCAAGAAGTAGGGTCTGAGCTTTCTTGCAGACATGATAAGGGCATACGTCAATTTTTCCATCGGGGTGTAGTTAAGTTCGGCATCGTGTAACGCCTGGCTGACATAGTACACTGGGTGTTGGATGCCCTCGTCCGTCCTTATGAGTACGGAACTAATTGAGTGCTTCGAGACTGCTAAGTAGAGAGTGAGGACCTCCTTCACTAGAGGTTTGGAGAGTAGTGGAGGTCGTGCCAGTTGCCTCTTCAGCTCTTCGAATGCTAGCTGACATTCCTCGCCCCACTTAAACACCTTTCCTCCGCGTAAAGCGTCGAAGAAGGGTTTGCACTTATCGGTCGATTTTGAAACAAAACGACTAAGCGCTGCTATACGCCCAGTAAGACTTTGTACCTCTTTGATCTTAGTGGGGGGCCTCATCTCTTGGAGAGCTCTGATCTTTTCCGGGTTGGCCTCGATTCCTCTTCGGTGGACCATGTATCCCAAGAACTTTCCTGACTTTACACCGAAGGAGCATTTGTTAAGATTGAGCTTCATTTTATATCTCCTCAGTATGGAGAACATCTCGGAGAGGTGCTCTACGTGGTCCATTTCCTTGGTGCTTTTGACAAGCATATCGTCAACGTACACCTCCATAGTTTTCCCAATGAGTTCGGAGAACGTTGAGTTCACCAGCAGTTGATAAGTGGCTCCGGCGTTCTTCAACCCGAAAGGCATAACTCGATAGCAGTACAACCCTCGATCAGTGATGAAGGAGGTGTGCTCTTGATCATCCTCATGCATTGCAATTTGATTGTAGCCTGAGTACGCATCCATGAAGCTCAGGAGCTCATGCCCAGCAGTGGCATCCACCATTTGGTCTATCCGAGGGAGTGGAAAGCTGTCTTTAGGGCAAGCTTTGTTCAGATCAGTAAAATCTATGCACACCCTCCAAGCTCCGCTGCTCTTTTTTACGAGAACAGGGTTGGCTACCCACCGGGGATAAAGTGATTCCCTAATGAAGCCGCACTTGAGTAGTTTATCGACTTCCTTAGCTAGGGCCTCGTACCTCTCTGGATTGAGAGGACGTCGGCGTTGCTGTTTTGGTTTGACGTCCGGACTGGTATTCAGTCTGTGGCACGAGAGTTTGGGATCAATTCCTTCCATGTCCGCGTGTTCCCATGCGAAGACGTCAGTGTTGCTTTTCAGGAAAGTTGTAAGTTGGGACCTTACTGGTTGTTTGAGTTCCTTTCCGATATAGAGAACCCTTTCAGGTCGGTTGGGATCGATCTCTACTTGCTCCAGGTCTTCAACTGGTTCAGCCTTCCGTAGCACTTGTGCCGACCTGGGGTCGAGGTGACCCAGATCTCCTACTGTGTTCCTATCCAGATTATCCTCGGACTTCTCAGCTACAAGCTCAGCGTCAGTCCAGATTGTGTCTACCCCCGCTCGGGCGAAGTTGATGTTGCAGCTTCTTGCTACCAGCTGGCTTCCCCGTACTACTCCTACCCCATGTGGAGTGGAGAATTTGATGGTGTAGTGATAGATGGACGCGGCTGCTTTTAGCTCATGCAGGATTGGCCGCCCTAGGATGGCATTGTAGTTAGATGGGAGATCTACAATTACAAAATCCACAATGATCCTCCTGTGACAGGGAAGCAATCCGAGCTCAACCACCAAGGCGATCTGGCCCTTGGAATTTACACAATCTCCAGTGAACCCCTGCAGGGGCTTTGGGAAAGGCCTAACGTGCCGAATGTCGAGATCCATTTGGTGGAATGTTCTGAGGTATAGGATATTTACGGAGCTCCCGTCATCCACCAATGTTCGATGGATGTTGACGCCGGAGACCGGCATAGTAATGACGAGTGCATCCGAGTGTGGTTGCAATACGTGGGATGCGTCTTCCTCGGAAAAAGAGAATTTTTCTGCATCGGGATTGGCTGTTGTACCTGCTAACACTTGGTAGCTGTTGTGAGCTTCTCTGGAGGACTTACGGTGCTGTCTCCTTGATCCTTCCAGGTACTGACTCCCACCGACTATCATGTGAATTTCACCTCGTCCGGGTTGAGGTGGAGGTGGAGGTGGTAGTTCAGCTCGGTCATGGACCTGGGAAGGCTCAGTTCCGCCAGATGGGCGCGCTAGGAACTCCTTCAGGTGGCCTCGTCTAATGAGGCTTTCAATTTCTCCTTTTAAATCACGGCAATCATCCGTGTCGTGCCCAGTCGATCGATGGTACCTACAGTATCTCCTTTGGTTTAGGCCTGACGAGTTCGCCTTCATAGGAGCTGGACTTTTGAGGATGCCCTTGTCTTTGATTTTCATTAGGACATTCTCAAGCGAAGTGTTTAGGATATGGTATCCCTGGTACCTCGGCGTGGTGGGCCTTGGACGCCCTGCATGCTGAAAATTCGGTGCTTTCTTAGGACTCTCCTTCTTCTCCGTTTTCAGGTCCTTCTCTTTACCTTTCGTGCTGTCCTTACGATCAGGGTGGTCGTTCTCCTGGTCCGAGGTGGCTTCCTCAGCGCCGATGTGTTTTTCAGCTCTAGCCAGGAAGTCTTGGTAAGTAGCAGGTCCGTCTTCGTGAACGGACCACCAGAACCGAGTCCGTGTTCTTAGTCCTGACAGGACTGCCATTAGGGCGGCATCATCTGATATTTTGTCCACCTCCACTATCCTCTTGCTAAATCGATCCATGTAGGACCTCAGTGTTTCAGTTCGGCCTTGTTTAATGCTGATAAGGCGCTCTTTCGGGGTAGATCGAGTTCTTGCCCCCATGAAAGTGGAGATGAACTGACCTGAGAGGTCATTCCAGCTTCGAATGGAGCGCGGTGGTAATTTTTTGAACCACCTCATCGCTCTATTCCCGAAGGTGAGGGGGAATGCCCTGCACATGATAGCGTCACTGGCTCCTTGGAGTTCCATCCAAGAGGTATACCTGTCGAGGTGGCCCACAGGATCATTGCCATCCTCATAGCTAGCTAACTGCGGCATTTTCAGCTTCTCCGGCAGAGGTTTTGCCAAGATGTCCTCCGTGAATAGAGAACGCCTGTCCGTGGTGACTTCTTCCGAGGTATTCTTTTGCTTTGCTTCCAGTTCAGCCAGTCGTTGCTTCATGAGTTCAAGCTCATCCGGAGTGTCTTGTATACTCGAGGCTGCCATGGACGGAGCTTTCTTCTTTCTTTGTGCCTCTCGTTCGTGAGGGACTTGAGAAGAATGACCTAGACGGTCAAATACGCTAACTGACCGTTGTGTGGAAGCTTTCCTGTGGGGACTGGAGCGCACACTTTTTCCTCCCTCACTTTCTGATGGGCTTTTCGCTTCGAAGTCTAGTCTTCGTTTTACTCGACGGCTTTTAGACTCATCATGTGCCGGTGACTCAGCTTCTGAGTCAGAAATTCGTTTGGTGGTGGCTTGATTTTTCTCGAGCCGTTCAATAGCTCGAGTTAGGTATTCAAGCTTCTGTATGACTGCATTTCCCTCGGGCACATGTGTTCGAGCAGAGGTTTCTCCCTGTTGTCTACGACAGAAGACCTGGGGAAGGTTGACCTGCTGACTCCCAGTTCTTCCGTAGCTACGAGCCCTTGAGTCATGACTACGACTCATGTTTGGATAATTTTTTGAGTGTTTTGGTGTGGTGTATGGTAGTTGTGGAAAATGGAGAGCCTTTTTGGAAAATGACCCCCTTCCTCTAGCGCCAAACTGTTGACGTTGGAAAATGATGATGCACCTCCCAAGTCAACTTAAAGATAAGTGTCTAGGTTGGATACCACCGTAATAAGTGGCAGACAGATAAATGTATGTAGGAAGATCTAATTGTATAATCTTTGTAAGAGTGCTTTTTCTGAGCCGTTTTTCCGTCCGACCTGGAGGACATTTATGTCTCCTATTTATAGGAAAATATGCAATGATTATTCCTATTTAATGCTAAGACAGGTATTAAATAACCTATCTAGGCTAGGCATTAAATGCCAAGGTAGGCATTTAATGCTTACAAGACATTCCCTTTTTGAGGGCATTTAATGTGAAGGGACGTCTGACATAGGGACATGATAGGCCATTTATGATGACATGAATATGACGTCGGACATGAGAGTCCGAACTGGATGTCCCGGAAGGTGTCCGAACTGGATGTTTCGGACGATGTCCGACCTGATTTCTTCTTCAGGGTGGCCTTCAACTGATTTTGGGAAAAGTGTCCGAACTGAGAGTCATGCAACTGCACCACGGCTCGGCTATTTCGCACTAAAACCTTTGGACAATTAATATGTATCGTGACAGAGCCAGATCGGAGGTCAACATGCGTAAAAGAAAAGAAAAGCATAATTGAAAGTTTGCATTGAATCATTTCTTTTTCTTCTTCTTAAAAAATACAAGAAACACCCTTTACCTTAACAAGAAACACCGGAGCTGCACCGAAGTCTTTGCATTCAAGCTAACTGTCACAGTCTTCGGTGAGGCACTTATCATTACCTGATGAATCAAAGAGAAATTGGTAAAGCAGACAAGGCCACTTTTCAATTTTATAAGTATATAGTGGATTGACATTTTTACCCATACAATTCCAATCACTTATTTTGGAGAGAGATAGCGCATGCAATCCAATTTTAACTTTTAACAGAGAAAATGGACGGAAAGTGTGAAGAGGGACATATGATGTCTATTTCTTCATATGTTGGGGACGTGTTGTGCTATTTTTTTTATTAGGAGCATATTTCCAACGATTTTGAAACATTGGAGACCTTTCATGCAATTATCCCTTCTTTAATTGACTCTAATTCAATTATTAGTTTGGAATACTTGAGTCAGTACTAATTTTTTGCATTTTGAATTCTTACTTCTTCTTCTTCTTCTTTTTCCTCCTTTTAGAACGTTTTCGACCTTATTATTTGATTATAATAAAAATATTTTGTATAATATATTTTGTTTGCCATTTTATTATTGAATTTTAAGTTATGAATTAGTTCTGTAAAATCCTTATTGATTTTGAATGCATACTACAATTTGGGACCAATAGAAGCCCTAATTTATGAAGTTAGTCAGACCTAAAATGAAAAATCATAGGACTGGCACTATGGCCATCACCACCAACAAAAGCGGTGAAATTATTATTCGCCACGCCGTGCCGCCATGGTCCTCGGCTCCTCACCACCAACAGACGCAATGAAATTATTCTTCGCCACACAGTGCATCCATAGCCCTCGCCATCAGCAAGTGGTGAAATTATTCCAATGGAAACAAAGAAAAGAACTATGTCATGCAATCAAAATGAATATATACATATATTACACTTATATTACCCACAAATACACGGCATTTCCTCATACTCTGACGTACAGTTTTTAATACAAGGTATGCATTTTCTATTATTAGATTCATAGATTTAGATCCTGTGAGTACTTCTATCTTTGCTCAGATTCATTAAGTTTTTGTACAGTAATGTGTTTACATTCATTGTTGTGATTATGAATTCTCATTCTCCCTATGATGAATCTATTTTTCAAAACTCTCCAAGAAACTATAATGAAATATGTGAGACTCAATATCATCCACTAATTTCTTTGCCCTATTTACACATTTTTTGCATGGATAACTAATCATCCACTTATCATTTGCAAATGGCATCGCCGTGTTTATAAACGCTTGCAATCCATACCAAAACTCGTCAGACTTACGGTTTCTAATCTTGATCCAACTCTTATCAATTTATATTTCAGGTATGCTGTAAGAACACAAACAAATATTAAGTGAAATCCAAGTGACATGAGAGTGTCCTACCTTCGCCTTATCACCCCAATGCTAATAAATAGGTATGTGTCCTAACTATTCGTCATTGATTTGTGAATTATGAATTGTGTTAATTTTCATGTTATTGCCTCTATTTTACATGTAAATTTCGACAATATCTTCCCTCTATTCTCCTAAGTGTGCAATCTACCAAAATCTACATGCGAAAATAGAAGCAATAACAGAAAAACTTATAAATAAAACAATTCGTATAATTCACAAATTAAAGACATATTGTCCAAGAATGAGACAATTCAAAAATTAGTTTGTAAATCACAAACTGTCCAAGATGAAGACGTGTGTGGTTTACAAACTAATTTTTAAACAATTTTCTAATGTTAATGCAAGTGCAATGAAGTGTACAAAATAACAAAATTCACATAATATAAAAGATGATAATAGAAATAAGTAAAAGTTAATAACCAAAATACTAAAATTCACGTTTCAAATATAGCAACCGAGAGCAACTGGTCCGAGAACAAAATGGAAGAGGATAAAAAATAAGAAAGAGGAAGAAATACTGATTTTGAAGTTGTCGTCTATAGTGGTGAGATATGTCGCCACTATAGCATCAACGTCACCGCTGTTAAGCTGAGCGGAATAGAAAATGCGCCAATAATTACCAAGACATTAGCGGCGATACATGTCATCACTATAGGTAGGAGAAAACGCTCCAAGTTCTCGCGCGCGTTCTCGTACACTATGACGGTGACTTTTTTGTCGGAGGTGGCTACTATTGTTGTCTGTATAGTATATAACGATGACTTTATTTTGTCGTTGCTATATTAGGCATCTACAGTGGCTACTTTTTTGTCGCCGCTTTTGTCGTATTTGAAGTCAATATTTCTTGTAGTGCCTTTATTTTTTTAGAGCATCGTGTACATACTAAAGAGTGTCTTTTAAATTTAAAGAGTACATTTTTTTACACACTCCAACAAACTCTTTATTTTTATTTCTTTATTTTACTTTTTTCAATAGCCATTTATTGTGTTTCCCTCATTTTTAATGATTAAAATGTTCAAATATGATTTAAATAATCCAAGAAGTAAAACATTGAAACTTGCATCATATCAAATGGAATTGTTAGCTCTCCACATGTAAAACGTCCAATACACTCTCTATTTTAAAAAAATTAAAGAATTTATTGAACTTAATTTTAAGAGTTGACTAAAGAATATTTTAGTTTTAAAGTCTCTTATAAATGATGTAAAAGTTAACCATAGCTTTTCCACCTAGCTATTTCCAAGCTTAAAAATTGAAGAATTTGAAGTTGGTAAATTTTCAAACTCATTTCGACCAACCTTGTTAAACTAATGAATATATACCATTTATGGTTAAACTAATGAAAGTACTGGGGCGGATTTAGGGCTGAACTTTATTGGGCTGCGGCCCAGTCCTATCCTGGACCACATGTATAATATTAAATTTTTTTTTTAGAAATAACCACAATAAATTAAATATTTTTTAAAATACTATTTAACTTTTTTTATTCTAAAAATGCTGTTTTTATTTTATTTTTGTAACACTTATTATTATATTTGTTACATTTGTTATTTTAGTTATAATAAATGTGTTACATTTGTTATTAACAAATATAACAACAAGTGTTGTAAAAATAAAAAACAGTATTTTTAGAATAAAAAAAGTCAAATAGTATTTTTTAAATTATTTTATATTTTGTAGTACATGGTGAAATTATCACAAAAAAAAAAATTAGGTCCAGTGCTTATAAAAAGTGGCCCAGCCCAATAAGTTCAATCCCTTTTGAACCCAGCAGCCCAAAGTCTTATTGTGCAATGACTTCTGGTGAAAAAAAAGAAGCCCCAGCTAATTTTAAATACTAAAAATTTTTGTGCAATGACTTCTTGTAAACTTTTTAAAGATTATAACTTATTTAAAAATATTATATTCCTATTAAAATGTACTAAAAAAATTCGGGGACAGCACCCCGTGTAGGATTCCCCTCCCCCGGCCCATCTTTTTATCATATCTTGGCTCCACCCATGTGAAAGTATACCATTCATTTTATAGACTAAACTTAACTACACAAAACAACTACTATATTTTATCATAATGGGCACGTCTCTTTTCTTTAATTCGGTCTATTTTCAAGTTTTTTTTTTTTTTTTTTTTTTTTTTTTTAAGAACTCTTCAGTTGTACATCCATATCTATCAACATTAGAGTTTGTTCGATTTGAGTTTTTAGCAAAAAAAAAAAAAAGGTTTTTCTAGCTTGACAACTAGGATTTTTCAAAGTTGTTGAATGTGAAATAATTAGGAAAATTGGTGCAAATAGTCCATAACGTATGACATTAGTGCTCAAATGGTCCCCAACCTTTCATTTTTGGCAAAATGGTCTCTAACCTATCCATTTAGGTGCGCAATTAGTTCTTTTTGATGGATTCCGTTAAAAACCTATCATTTAGGTGCGCAAATGGTCACTCTCATTTTTTTGTCTTTATTAATGGGGGGTAAAATTGTCAAGTTACATTTTTTTTCTTTCTTTCATTTGGCGCAAATGGTCAATAACCTTAGTTTTAATAAAAAAAAAAAATTGCAATTTGATTCCTAACCATTGCAAAAAATGAAAATGGGTCCGATACTATAATTTTTTTTTAAAGTTAAAAGAAAATAAAAAATTTTTGGACCGGTAAATATTTTTTAGACCCAAATCACCCAACCTATTTATCTACCCCACTCCCACCCCTGCTGTAAATGGGAGAAATTCTCCCTTGTTTCTCCGAGCGAAACCAGAGCTCGTCGAGCTCTAGTTTCACGAAAACCAAATAGATTCTTCTCCCTGGTTTTGACTAGATCAGGGGGGATTTCTCTCCCCTGGTCACCGGAAATGGGGGAAATTTCTCCCCTTGTTTTCGGCACCTTCCCTCTTGTTTCTTCGAGCGAAACCAGGGCTCGGGAGATTCTTTTCCCTGATTTTGACCAAATCATGGGGGATTTCTTCCCCCCGGCCCGGCGACTGCTCCTAATTTGGTTGACATACGGTGGGGTGCGGGTGCGGGTGCGGGTGCGGGTGGATTAGGGTTGAAGATGGTAAAGACGCTTGCTTTTTTTTCTTTTTTTAAATAGAAAAATAAATTAAAATTTAAAATTGGGCTGGCCCATTAGCCCTATGGCTCAAAAGCGGGCTGAGTTAGCCTAGTAAATATGAGACCCTATAAAGTTGAGTTGGGTTAAGCATAATTAAAAAATCTATTTTTCTTTGTATGTTGTAATGGTAAAATTAAAGTTTGAATTTTAAATAATATGATTACTTAATAATAATAATAATAAAATAATTTTAATTAGCACATTGGTTAATACTTATGAATTTAGATTTTAGTTATTTTATAATAGTTCATAAAATATACAAAATTTTAGTACATTATCAATTTGTTAGTTTCTTTTAATTTTTAATAAAAAAATTAAAGTATCGGACCCATTTTCACTTTTTACAAATGTTAGAAATCCAATTGCAAATATCTTTAATTAAAACTAAGGTTAGGGACATTTGCGCCAATTGAAAGAAAGAAAAAAAAAATGTAATTTGACAATTTTACTCTCACTAATAAAGACAAAAAAAAAAAAAATAAAAAAATAAAAAAATGAGGGAGACCATTTGTGCACCTAAATGATAGGTTTTTAACGAAAATTTAACGGAATCCGTAAAAAGGACCAATCAATTGCGCACCTAAATGGATAGATTAGAGACCATTCCGCTAAAAATAAAATGTTAAGGAGACCATTTGCGCACTAATATCATATGTTATGGATCATTTGCACCAATTTCTTAAAATATTTTAGGGACCATTTTTCCATAAAAGGGCTGTTTGATAGAAATTTTTTAAACTAACGTATGACCGTAAGCATTAAACTAACGTATGACATTAATGGTTAAAATTAATTATTTTTAGTTTTCAATTTCTTGCTTAGTTTAAGTTTCCCAAGCCTTCAAATCAGTTTTTTTTTTTTTTTTAACCCTTTCCTTGAGACCCTTAATTAGCGCTTTATCAAATGACGCCTTAAACAATACACTCCAACATTAGTGGTGCTTAGTTTAGTTTCACGTTTTTAATTGCAAGGATAAGGACACCAATAATTGCGACTCAAAGCTACAATTAGGAGGTAAATGCTCGGTAATCAAGGCCTAGTTTCATTAATATTAATGTCAAAGCTCCCAATTGATTGTTGTTCGTTAATATTAGAGTAAACATCATCATTAGTCTCGAACATTTAAATGTTGTAATTATGAGGTCTTGAACTTTTGTTTACTAGTAGCCAGAGTCTTGAACTTATGAAACGTTAACACCTGAGGTTTTTTTTTTTTTAACAGAAACCGTATATTTGACTGTTAAATAGTCAAAATTTTGTTAAATATATTATTTTACTCTTAAATAAAATAATTAAAGAAAAATTGCAACTAAACTCCAACGAAAATAAAATAAAATTGCAACTAAATCCTAATTCAACCACTACTTCCTCCTGCACTTCTCCGGAGTCATCCCCCGATTTGCTAATCTTCGACTGCTGCATGCTCATTCTCAACACTATCTTCAAATCCTCTTCGTCTTGATCCACCATTTTTAATTATATACAGGTATATGTATATTGATAATTATATGTCTTCTTCTCCTCCAAGTACGACGACAGCAGTGGTGGAGACCTGCAAAAGGTGGTGGGGCTTTGTCTCCCGTTTCCATTCCGGCGTGAGAATTAGTATAGTATAGACTCAAATATGCAGGGTAACAATATTGAGTATGTATGTTATATTTTTACCTGGAGGGATGATCTCCTATTTATAGGAATGACCCGTAGCTGTATCCACAATAGTCATTAATGGCGGGTGCCTTTTCATCTTCTTCATAATTAGGATTTAATGTGGGACGTTTCGTCTTCTTCAACTGCTGGTGTTTTATATTCCCAATGGATGTGGGTGACTGTCATTCTATCTACTGTAGGCGGGCATATGAGGACAATGAGGCGGGCAGACCGACGAGGCGGGTAAATTACTTAAGACAGGCGTCCACAGGAGAGCAGCAGTCATTTACCAAAGTGTAATCATATTTATCATCATAAGCCCCTCTACTTTTCATGGACTATTGTCAATGAGAAGTAGAAATATTGCCTTTTAATTATCTACCTTTGACCAAAACTTTTGAAAAATAAATTGTGTAATAAATGACTCATTATTTATTTACAATAAAAAATATATGGTAATTAACTGACCAAATATAGAATAAATATTTTGGGTCTAATCTGAAATTGATATGGGCTTAGATCTTAGCCCCATTTAGAAGATTTTTTTTTTTTATATAAGAGAGGTAGAGGGGATATTATTTGTAGTATTCCAATATCTCTCAGTTTGGCTGGAATTCTTTTCAGACTGGTCTCCTCTTTTCTGTTTAATTCATAGAGGTTTTTCCTTCTTTCGTCGTCTAAGGTAATTTTTTCATTCTTGTGCCTTTTTCTTCGAAAAAATTTCGACCTTCTTCTTAGATGTATAAGACGGTGGTCACATCTAGCAGTGGTTCTTCAACCAATAATTCTAACAGCAGTCCCTCTTATCGAGCCCTATCTATAGGAATAGATGATAATTTTCAACCAATTGAAGAATGGACATTTGTTAGTTCTTTAGGACGTGGTGGGCCTCGATATTTAAATGATCTTGTTGATGAACTTGACGTAGGTCTAGACGAAGAAAATTCATTTATAGCTCAAAATTATTCTACTCGGGACGAAAACGAGACGTGGCGGCCCTCAAGCCCAATGCCCGCAGGGGGCGGGCATGGCAGCCCGCCCCGCGGCCAAGCCCGCCCCCGGCTAGGGGCGGGCGGCCAGGCTCGCCCCCTGCTGGGGGCGGGCGGCCTGCCTGCCTTTACCTGATATTGACCATATAATTGATTTTCCATCCTCCAATGGATTGGTAGATTCTGATGCCGATTCTTCTACAGTGTCCCGCCCACTCAATATTCAAACTGAACATTCTCCAAGTGGCAATTTGATAGAATTAGAAATACCAAACGATGCCAGTATTTACAATTCAAAAAGTTTAATGAAAATGTTGAAAAAATATGAATTACCTCCCGGCCATATATATCGAGTTCTCCATTCTAGTGAAAGAATTCCAGGATCGGACCCTTTGGAGGTGGTAGTTTACCGTGATAGCATGACAGCTGGTTTAAGATTTCTTTTTCATCCTTTATTTGTTTCTTTCCTCAACGAATTTCATGTCACTCCTGGCCAATTGACCCCTAATTCTTGGCGCATATCAACTTACTTTTTATATTTGTGCCTTACAAATAATATCGAGCCATGTTTAAGGCTTTTTAGAAGTATATTTGACATGTATCCTGTGCTTGGGAGTAACTGTTACGCGTATATTCAACTTAAGGTAAAATTGCTAGTACCTCACTTTCCCAGTTCAAATAGCGGTTGGAGGAGACGTTTCTTTTTTGTTCGACCTGAGGTAGGACAGTTCCCCTTTAGAACTTGTTGGAGAACTCCTTTTTGCAAACACTTTAACGAGCCCCTGGATCTTGATCATGAATTGAAAATACGATTAGATAAGCTTTTACGATTGACGCCTCCGGGATCACAAATGAGCGAGGTGCTATCTAATGAGAATTTGAGGCGGGTTCACATTGGATCACCTAAGGGTAGGCTACTTTTATGTCTTTATTCTTTTTTGGACTCTTCATTTTTGCCTGCATTTGTTTCATCAATTTCTATTTTTCTCACAGATATGGATAGTTTTGACTTTGGAGGCGTGATGGATGTGGCAGGATTCGCCACTGATGTTGAAGACCCGTCTTTATCTCCTTTAAACAAAAAGAAAAGGCGGGCTGATAAAGGAAAAGCTACTGCTGAAATGACAGTTGCCCCTCGCTTCACGTCGCGCACTACCAGGGGTAATGATGCCCATGCTTTCAAGGAGTTTGGATTTCCTCCTGTTGATTCGACTGTTGAAGCTGAGATCATGTTAGGCTGTGTGCATGAGAAGCTCATTGATAATTTAAAAAATAAAGAAGCAGCTGCCATGCGTCGTATTATGTACACCAACCACCGCAGGGTAAGCTGTTATATTTTGATAACACTCTATTGCTTTCTCACTTAACTTTTATCCTCCATTTAATTTCGATTTCTTCTGTTGTACAGATGCTTGTTATGGAGGAGAAAGTATTGCGTGATTTGGAGAAATTTGAAAAGTGTGCAGCCGATAAAGACCACGATAAGAAAAAAGCCGTTGCAGAGATGCAGTCTTTGTTGGACAAGGCAACAGCTGCGTCTAAGAAAAAAGATAATGAGAATTCTCTCCTTCAAAAAGAGATAGACCAACTTCGCAAAAAGTTGGAGATTGCAGATGATGAGGCCATAGCACGGTACAAGTTGTCTGCCGAATACAAGGGTAGCTTACACATGTATGGCGCCGAATCTTTGAAGGCCGCTATCAAAATGACCAAGGAGTGGCTGGTTGATGGTCATCCGGAGATAGACCCAAATGAATTTGATAGATATCTAAGGAAACGTCGAGCTGCAGACTTAGCTGCTCAGAAAGTTAAAGTAGCTAACCATGGAGGGGTTGGATCTCAACCTGCAGGCTCTCGTGATGATTAAACAGTAGTTTTATTTATTTTAATTTCATGGCGGTTGTCCCGCTTAATACTGAAAATTTTAATATTCAGTCTATTTCTTTTCAAATATCGTTGATTACTGCGAATTTCAGTTTTGTATGTTCGTCATTAAACATACATCATTAATAAAATTGTTTTTCACTTTATAATTTGTTGGTTGCAAAGTATAACATATTATTTATACCCTCCCCCAAACAAAATAAGAGAGTGAAAAACACGTTGAAAATAATCGAATGGCTAGGTGTGTTAAAAACAACGAAAGTGACTTCGTGTCAACTTGGCCAAATATACAAGACTCGACCCAATCCGTTTAGAAAAATTTGTTTGCCACTTCGACGCTTGCCCCCGGAACGGGGATCGACCTACCCGGTCAGATTTATCTGCATGTTTAAAGAGTATATTTGACATCTCGAATCCAATATCGGATGAATGACAAATTAGGGACTGATATGGTGGATTTTCGAGCGCCCCTGCCCCTATGGGGGCGGGTGGGCGCCCCTGCCCCCTTTTGGGGGCGGGCGTCCAGCCCCCTGTTGGAGGCGGGTGGGCGCCTCAGCCCTCTATGGGGACGGGTGGGCGGCCAGCCCCCTGTTGGGAGCGGGCGGCCAGCCCCCCTTTTGGAGGCAGGTGGGCTCCCAGCCCCCTGCTGGGGGCGGGCGTGCGCTCCACTTTTTTTTTTTCTTTAAACGAACTTTTGATTAAAGATCACTACCTGAATAGGCTTATCACCTTTCTTTTCGAGCCATAGGCTTATAGCCTTGGTCTTTTGATTAAGGTTCATCACCTTACTTTTCGAGACATAGGCTTATCGCCTTGGTCTTTTGATTAAGGTTCATCACCTTACTTTTCGAGCCATAGGCTTATCGCCTTGGTCTTTTGATTAAGGTTCATCACCTTACTTTTCGAGACATAGGCTTATCGCCTTGGTCTTTTGATTAAGGTTCATCACCTTACTTTTCGAGCCATAGGCTTATCGCCTTGGTCTTTTGATTAAGGTTCATCACCTTACTTTTCGAGACATAGGCTTATCGCCTTGGTCTTTTGATTAAGGTTCATCACCTTACTTTTTAGGATACACAGGCTCATCGTCTTGATGTGATTGTAGTAGTAGTTGAAGAAAAATTCGTATTGCCCGATAAAACCTTAATAGAGACCATATCAAGTAATAAATGGTTGCCGTAGGTCGAGTTCAATAGGTGCACCAGGACTTCTCAGCGAGGCTGATCCTTCCGTAGCACCCTCATCATCCGTCCGCGTGGGCATTTTATTGAATTGGAAATCAAATGTAGGAGTACTTATTTAATACAACTAAATATACTTGCTTCTATAGAAAAAGAAAAGTGATAAATTACTGATAATATTTCTTCAAAACCTGACCTTCAGCTATCACCACTTCTTCAGTAAGTTCCAACGGTTCGATATCAAGTATCATTACCGTATTTTTGAGAAGTATACTGTCTACATAACACCTCCTTGATGCTTGCTGGTCACCTCTTACACATCCTACTCCACGACTAGTAGGGAACTTCATCACCTGGTGGTACGTGGAAACCACAGCCCTAGCTGCATTCAAAAGTGGGCGACCATAAATCGCATTGTAGGCCATAGGAGCTTTTACCAACAAGAAGCTAGTCATTATCACCACACTAGTTGGGTAAGTACCCAAAGTCACCGGTAATTCAATTGTTCCCTCTGGTATAACGGTGGGTCCTCCAAACCCATGGAGTGGAGTGGTGACAGGTTTGATTTTGCTAGGTGATATCTTCAATCCTAGGAAAACTCCCCAGGACATAACGTCAGCTGCACTACCATTGTCTACTAATACCCTTTTCACATCAAAATCTGCAATGTCAGCTACTATTACTAAAGCATCATCATGTGGGCAAGTAACATCTTTTAAATCCTCATCATTGAAAGTGATATTCTGGCTAAACCTTCCACTTTTATCTACCGAAACAGATCTACTAGCCCGGGCATAGTTCTTCCGTGCTGAATTAGAGTCACCTCCCGCGGCAATACCACCAACTATGACATTTATAACACCAGCGCGAGGAGGTGGTGGTTGTTGATATTCAGCCTCTTTTCTCTTTTCTTTATCTGTTTTCACGAATTTGGATAGGTATCCTCTTTTTATAAGTCTTTCTATTTCCTCCTTCAGCTGCTGGCAATCCTCCGTATCATGTCCATGATCTCGATGGAATTTACAATACTTGGTCTCATCTCTCCTATGTGGTGGCGCCCACATCTTTTTGGGCCATACGAGTTCTTTCATATTTCGGATCTCCATCAAAACGTTAGTCCTGGAGGTGTGCAGCGGTGTACTATACGCCTCAATTCCAGTACTAGTCCGATTAGGACCTGGGTGGACTATTTTTTGCTTGCCCTTGTCTTCTAGGGGCCTTGGTTCGTCTCGGTTCTTTCTTTTGTTAGACTCAGGTTCTTTTCGATCTTTCATGCCCTTAGTAATGAAAAAGGCCTCTTCTGCATCCACGTATTTATCTCCTCTCCTTAGCAGCTCGTGCATTGTATCAGGTGGGTTTTTAGAGAGTGACATTTTGAATAGATGACTGCGAGTTCCATTCATCATAGCAGTGACTACAGCAAACATCTGTAGATCCTTAATTCCCAAAGTGGCCCTATTGAATCGGGCAATGAAATCTTTCAATAATTCATCTTTGTCTTGGGTCAATTGTAACAGACCGATAGCAGTTTTCTTTGCACGTTTGCTACTAGCAAAGTATGCAGCAAACTTCTTGGAAAAATCATCAAATGTGCGAATTGACTTTGGGGGGAGAGTAGCTACCCAATCCCTGGCTTCACGCCTGAGTGTGGGTGGGAAGGCCCTGCACATGATTGCGTCAGGGGTAGCCCTCAACCTCATCAAGTCGACAAAAGCTCTGAGGTGATCGACAGGGTCAGCTGAACGATCGTATTTCTCCATCTTCGACTGTTCGAAATCCTGTGGCAATAGAACTGCCATCACTTCTGGAGAAAAAGGGTCTTCTTCCAACACCATAGATTGTTGTCTACTGCCTTTTTTCAACATAGCCTCAGCTATTTTGCGACTCATCATGTCCTCCAGTCGCTGTTCTAAGGTTAACACAGGTGTCTCAACTGGAGTGGGCGTTGGAACCCACGACGGTTGTCCCCAAAGTGGATTTGGATCAGATGCCAGTGAATTGAGGTGAGGTGCAGGAAATGGAGCTAATGAACTCGGAACCAACGGTGGAGCTGTTGTCGGTGGTATTTCCATTGCTGGAAAATTATGAGCCAACGGAGGGGCTCGCGGCGGTACTTCCGTTGCTGGAAAATTATGATTCTGGAGAGGAGCCTCCGGTGGTGAGGGTCCTAAAGGCGAAGGGTTGGGACCCTGGGATGGAACATCCAGCGGTGAAGGTCCTGCCTGCGAAGGGCCAAGGCCTTGCGGTGACTGAGAAACTGTAGTGTTACGACCCTGGAGCAAAGCCGTTAAGGCCGCCACTTAAGCTTGCAACGCCGTAAGTTGAGCAGCAGAAGCAAACTCTTGCTGTGGATGATTAGTAACGGCATTAGACTCCGTATCTCCATCCCTGACAGGGGCTGTCGGGGCCGTTGCATTCTTAGTTCTTCTGGTTTGAGCCATGATTTCTTGTACGGTTTTCCACAGACGGCGCCAATTGATAATTATATGTCTTCTTCTCCTCCAAGTGCAACGACAGCAGTGGTGGAGACCTGCAAAAGGTGGTGGGGCTTTGTCCCCCGTTTCCACTCCGGCGTGAGAATTAGTATAGTATAGACTCAAATATGCAGGGTAACAATATTGAGTATGTATGTTATATTTTTACCTGGAGGGATGATCTCCTATTTATAGGAATGACCCGTAGCTGTATCCACAATAGTCATTAATGGCGGATGCCTTTTCATCTTCTTCATAATTAGGATTTAATGTGGGACGTTTCGTCTTCTTCAACTGCTGGTGTTTCATATTCCCAATGGATGTGGGTGACTGTCGTTCTATCTATTGTAGGCGGGCATATGAGGACAATGAGGCGGGCAGACCGACGAGGCGGGTAGATTACTTAAGACAGGCGTCCACAAGAGAGCAGCAGTCATTTACCAAAGTGTAATCATATTTATCATCATATATATTAACAGATCAGATGAAAATTTCGATCCTTTTGACAAAATACAACTCAACATTTCATCTTTACCCGAAGAAAAACACGCATCTGCTCAACCGGAACAACTCCGGCGAGCTTCAGTTGATCGAAGACGACGGAATTTTTTGATGGCGGCTGCTGGGAAAACTATAGGTTGAGATTTCTTCTCCGACTGCGACACTCCTTCTCTCGGAAGCCCCCACCATTTTTGACCTTGGGAATTAAACCTTCTTCAACAGAATTAATTTCAAGGGTAAAGCTTCATAAAGCTGTAAAAAATCAAACAAATCGTGAAATTTTTTCCAAAATAGGATATGAAAAAAAAAAACAAAAAAAAAAAAAATTCAAGAACCATTATTTCCACCGTCGTACGCCACCATGGCTCTTAAGTACCAGCCTCATCACCGCCGCCACCCTTCGCCGATCTCTTCCAACTAAGCGTCGGTACAGCAACAACCCGACTTTTCTTTCCCCACCGTCGATCCACTGCAAATTGCAGAAAACGCTTCCAAACCAAGTTCACTGATGATCAAAAGGACAAAATTTTGGAATTTGCCAAAAAAAAATTAGGTTGGAAAATGCACAACAATGACAAAAACGTGATCACAACCATCTTTTGTGGGTTTGCTGGTGGGTAGTGGTTGGAAGTTTAGTTGCAATTTTTGTTTTTGTTGGTTTGGGTTTATTTGTAATTTTTATTTATTTTTTATTTTTTTATCATTTAATTTAAGGGTAAAATAATATATTTGACAAAATTTTGACCATTTAACGATCAAACTGACAATTTTTGTCAAAAAAGAATTTCAGGCGATAACGTTTCATAGGTTCGAGATTCCAGCTGCTAGTAAATAAAGGTCCAGAACTCCATCGTTACAACGTTCAAAAATTCGGGACCCATAGTGCTATTTACCCTTAATATTATATTCAAGGAAATTTGCACCATTAGTCTGTAAAACTATACACGTTGTTTTAGATTGGTCCTCAACCTATTTTTCTTAGTAGAATCTGTTGACCACTAAAATAGGCAACAAATCATCAGCCACCTCCTCGCTGAGATAATCAACTTAATCCTTCTATGGAAAGCTGTTCGAAGATTTAGAGTTAAAAGAGCAAGAATTTGACTAAGATTTTCAATTCTTAGCAAGAATTTAGCTAAGATTTTATAAAGCTATTTATATGTATTGCAAGACCTGTGGCTCATTAGTCTTTTTCCTCTTTTTGCCACATGTCGCTTTCTCATTGGAAGGCTCATAATTCTAGAGAATTCCATAACACGTGACAGAAGATCATTGGTTCAACTATCATTTTCTGTAGATTTGGTTGTTATCTTCACATGGGCTTTATAACTAATTGTGGACATGTGGACATTCCTCCTATAGTCCCATGGATATTTTTATTATCTGAAAATAGTGATTTTGTTCTAATGTCCATGGTAGACATTGTTATAATGCCCACCGGAACACTTGTCCAACACTCAATGGATGAGTGTAATGGCACATTTTAGACTCATCCAATAAATGTTGGACAAGTGTTCCGGTGGGCATTAAAACTGAAGTGCTGAAAATAGATGGTAATAGTGACAGCTATGTTAGTACCCTTCGTCTAACATGTTTCTAAGTGACGAAGGTACAGTCAGTAGGGGGATTTGGCTAAATAGCCTTGTCAAACCACCAATACAATGGAATAGCCTAACTTTTAACAAATAAGTCTTGAAGGCCTCTTTTGTTGTAAAAGACATTAATACCCTTATTAAGTTATTAGAACTACAAAAATAGATAAAATGTAAAAGACCTAAATACCCTTTTAATGATACAAATTGAATTAAATGAAAAGGTCAATTCATTTATTGAACACAACGGCTCCTGTTATTGTTAGAACAGAAACGCATCCAACATTAATTCATTCATCAAATTGCAGCAAAAGTTATCTTCAAAGTAGAGATCAAGCATCGCAAGCATCGCGTGAACAACACAAAATCCAACATGTTGACATTTTGTAATTGGTAAGTAAGTTCATTCTCACTTTGAAGTAGGTGGGTATCGTAATTATGAAATGATTAGATTAATTGGCATGAATTGAACAAATTAATTAGCAAAATCTTTGTTCCTGTATTGTGTTAATTGGAAAGATCTTTGTTCCTGAGTTTAAATTGAAGAAGGTAACCTAGGTAAGAAGTAAGTAGGTTAACCTACACTTGAGGTTCAGATAACCGACCATGTTGGTCTGTTAACCTACACACTTGAGTCTGTTAACCTACCTTATTATTCTGTTAACCTACGCTCTTAGTTTGTTAACCTACCTTGAGGTCTGTTAACCTACCCTTGACTGTTTATTTAACCTACCCTTGAGGTCTGTTAACCTACCATTTAGGTATGTTAACCTAGACTTGAGGACTGTTAACCTACACTTTGGTCTGTTTTCCTAAACATTGGCTATGTTAACCTACAAGTTTGGTCGGTTAACCTACCCTTGACTGTTAACCTACCATTTAGGTCTGTTAACCTAGACATGATGTTTGTTAACCTACACTTTGGTCTGTTTCCCTAAACAGTTGCTATGTGAACCTACACTTTTGGTCTGTTAACCTACTATTTAGGTCTGTTAACCTACATTTTGGTCTGTTTTCCTAAACAGTTGCTATGTTAACCTACAGTTTTGGTCGATTAACCTACCCTTGAATGTTAACCTACCATTTAAGTCTGTTAACGTACACTTGATGTCTGTTAACCTACACTTTGGTCTGTTTCCCGAAACAGTTGCTATGTTAACCTACACTTTTGGTCTGTTAACCTACCATTTAGGTCTGTTAACCTATATTTTGGTCTGTTTTCCTAAACAGTTGCTATGTTAACCTACACTTTTGGTCGGTTAACCTACCCTTGAATGTTAACCTACCATTTAGGTCTGTTAACCTACACTTTGGTCTGTTTTCCTAAACATTTGCTATGTTAACCTACACTTTTGGTCGGTTAACCTACCCTTGAATGTTAACCTACCATTTAAGTCTGTTAACCTACACTTGATGTCTGTTAACCTACACTTTGGTCTGTTTCCCGAAACAGTTGCTATGTTAACCTACAATTTTGGTCGGTTAAACTTTCTAATTAGCCACTAGTTGACCGAACTTAGCATACGTCTGTTAACATACTAACTGGACTTAAGAACCCTTATGAAATAGAATATAAAAACCATAACCACGCAGTCTGTTAATAGTCCATATGGATTGATGTTGTTACTTAGCTAACGCCATTTTAATTGTTTTGTTGAAATGCAGATATGGCACTCCTTGCTATTTGTTACTTCGGTGAGTTTAAAAAGAATGACCAAGGGCAGTGGACATGGAAATGGAATGGGGATAATGGAGAATCGGTTGCTGCACTTGTTGTATCTGAGAATACATCGTATACGGAATTGTATAATGAAATAGGAAACCTCCTTATTTTTGACTCTTCAGAATACGAGATGGAGTTTGGATTTCTTTTTCCTAATAATACAAATTTTTCAGTTTCGCCGGTAAAGATAACTTCAGACATGCATTTGAAGTGGCTGATTGAACTGAACAAAAGACACCATACTCCTCTATGTGTAACTCTTATAAGGAGAGAGCAACCTATGAACAGACCCAACGCAGCGAATGAAGCAGATGATGAAGTTCGGGATGAATTGTACCATAACCGTGATGATTTTTGGAATACAGTAGAGATAGCTCGAGATGATGATGTAGTTTTTCCAGAGACAAATGCTACACAAAGACCTCCTGAGATAGTTCAAGACAATGAAGAGGAATTTCCATTTACAAACGACGATCTAATAGCCTCAGTTTCACGTAGCAACCAGGCTGGTCCTAGTTCACGATCTTCTCGTACGACTCGAGTGATTCCTGATGGTGAAGATTTGCATGTTGACCAGTTGTTTGATAAGAAGAAAGATCTACAGGAAGCTTTGCACTTGATTGCGTTGAAACATAACTTCGAATTTAAAGTGAAAAAATCAAATAAAACAGTGTACACACTTGTTTGTGTAGATGATAATTGCAAGTGGCGAATGCGAGCAACGAAGTTTGACACATCTGATATCTTTGTTATTCGCAAGTATGTACGGGAACATACTTGCGAATATGGGACTCGTCGCAATGATCACAGACAAGCACGATCATGGGTTATTGGAAGACATATAATGCACAAGTTTCGAGACCCGAAAACTTTGTACAGACCTGCAGATATCATACATGACATCCGTCGGGAGTTCGGGGTTGTAATGAGTTATCAGAAGGCCTGGAAGTCTAAAGAATGCGCTATGGAGGACTTAATGGGTTCACCTGAGGATAGTTATAGTAAACTGGCCTCCTATTGCCACAATTTGGAGAAAACAAATCCTGGCTCGGTGTTCTTTATTCAGACTGATGTCGACAACCGTTTCAAATACTTCTTCATGGCTCTTGGCCCGTGTATTAGAGGATTTATATCTTCAATGCGGCGCGTAATTTGTGTCGATGGAACATTTTTGAAAGCAAAATATGAAGGTACGATGCTTATTGCTACATGTCAAGATACGAACATTCAAATTTATCCTCTTGCATTCGACATTGTCGATAATGAGAATGATGAATCGTTGAATTGGTTCTTCACAAAGTTGAAGGAAGTAACAGGCGACGTTGGGGACATTGCTTTTGTGTCCGACCGGGGTAATAGTATAAAAAATGGTATCAGAGATGTTTATCCTGATGCACACCATGGCTACTGCATGTACCATATACAAGGCAACTTGAAGACGAAGTTTCGGGTTCCTGCTCTCTTGTCATTGTTTAAGAGAGCGGTAGAGGCATACAGTGTCGAGGAATTTGATAAAGTTATGGGCGAGATACATAATAAATCGATCAAAGCATGGCAGTATTTGATCGATATGGGGGTTGAACATTGGGCAAGGGCACATTTTACTGGAATTCGGTACAATATGATGACATCAAATAATGCAGAGTCGCTGAATTCATTGTTTAAGAAAGATCGGGAGTTACCAATTCTTGCACTAATAGAGAACATACGCAGCAAGTTGCAGGAATGGTTTTATAGTAGACGCGAGGAGTCGCAGATGCATACAAGCACTCTAACCCCGGCAATGGAAGAAAAACTTTTCAATAGTCTTGAGGTGGCAAAGACGTTGTATGTAGAGCCTCTAGACCAATTCCGGTTTGACGTGAAGAGTGGACCAAACAGTCGGTACGTTGTGAACTTGGATGACAACACTTGCACGTGCAGACAATTTTAGTTAGAGAGTTTTCCCTGCACGCATGCTGTCGCCGTCGCAATGCACAGAGGGATTTCAGCCCACGTGTTGTGCTCTCAGTATTACACAGTTGATTTTTGGAGAGCAGCATATGCTGAAACAATATTCCCCGTGCCAAATGAAGTCGAATGGGAAGTTCCCGACCATATTGCTAGCACACTCAATATTTTGCCACCTTTAGTGAAACAGCGGGCTGGCCGCAAATCTACATCAAGAATACCATCAGCTGGAGAGTGCCCCCGCCGTCGTAAGTGCAGTAGATGTCGTGCAACTGGACACACTCGACTTAATTGTAGCAGTCAGGTTCCTCTTGCTAGTAGCCGCATGGACGGAGAATATTATATGCACATTTAAATGATTTATTGTATGATTTTTATTGGATTTATTGTGGGATGTTTATTTTATTATTTATTTTAAATCTGTTGAGGAAACAATGTGAAAAATGACTGAGATGAAATAAAGTTGCTTCTGTTACGAATAAAGTTGCTTCTGTTAACCTACTATATTTAGTAGGTTCACCTAATCAAATGATCTGTTAACAGATCAATTGATTAGGTTAACCTATCCATACTTCTGTTCACCTACTATGCAATGTAGGTTAACCTAATCAATTGATCTGTTAACATACTATGAAGTAGGTTAATAATCTAGATGTTCGGTTAACCTACTATAATGTTATGTTAACCGATATCATGAAAAGTAGGTTAACCAAATCAATTTATCTGTTAACATACTATCAAGTAGGTTAATAATCTGGATGTTCTGTTAACCTACAATCAATTGATCTGTTAACCTACTATGCAATGTAGGTTAACCTAATCAATAACCTATTATGCATAGTAGGTTAACCTAATAATTTGAGTAGGTTAACCTACTATAATGTTCTGTTAACATACTATGTAATATAGGTTAACCTAATCAATTGATCTGTTAACATACTATGAAGTAGGTTAATAATCTAGATGTTCGGTTAACCTACTATAATGTTCTGTTAACCGACATCATGAAAAGTAGGTTAACCTAATCAATTTATCTGTTAACATACTATCAAGTAGGTTAATAATCTGGATGTTCTGTTAACATACAATCAATTGATCTGTTAACCTACTATGCAATGTAGGTTAACCTAATCAATAACCTATTATGCATAGTAGGTTAACCTAATAATTTGAGTAGGTTAACCTACTATAATGTTCTGTTAACATACTATGCAATATAGGTTAACCTAATCAATTGATCTGTTAACATACTATGAAGTAGGTTAATAATCTAGATGTTCGGTTAACCTACTATAATGTTCTGTTAACCGACATCATGAAAAGTAGGTTAACCTAATCAATTTATCTGTTAACATACTATCAAGTAGGTTAATAATCTGGATGTTCTGTTAACCTACAATCAATTGATCTGTTAACCTACTATGCAATGTAGGTTAACCTAATCAATAACCTATTATGCATAGTAGGTTAATCTAATAATTTGAGTAGGTTAACCTACTATAATGTTCTGTTAACATACTATGCAATGTAGGTTAGCCTAATCAATTGATCTGTTAACATACTATGAAGTAGGTTAATAATCTAGATGTTCGGTTAACCTACTATAATGTTCTGTTAACCGACATCATGAAAAGTAGGTTAACCTAATCAATTTATCTGTTAACATACTATCAAGTAGGTTAATAATCTGGATGTTCTGTTAACCTACAATCAATTGATCTGTTAACCTACTATGCAATGTAGGTTAACCTAATCAATAACCTATTATGCATAGTAGGTTAACCTAATAATTTGAGTAGGTTAAACTACTATAATGTTCTGTTAACATACTATGCAATGTAGGTTAACCTAATCAATTGATCTGTTAACATACTATGAAGTAGGTTAATAATCTAGATGTTCGGTTAACCTACTATAATGTTCTGTTAACCGACATCATGAAAAGTAGATTAACCTAATCAATTTATCTGTTAACATACTATCAAGTAGGTTAATAATCTGGATGTTCTGTTAACCTACAATCAATTGATCTGTTAACCTACTATGCAATGTAGGTTAACCTAATCAATAACCTATTATGCATAGTAGGTTAACCTAATAATTTGAGTAGGTTAACCTACTATAATGTTCTGTTAACATACTATGCAATATAGGTTAACCTAATCAATTGATCTGTTAACATACTATGAAGTAGGTTAATAATCTAGATGTTCGGTTAACCTACTATAATGTTCTGTTAACCGACATCATGAAAAGTAGGTTAACCTAATCAATTTATCTGTTAACATACTATCAAGTAGGTTAATAATCTGGATGTTCTGTTAACCTACAATCAATTGATCTGTTAACCTACTATGCAATGTAGGTTAACCTAATCAATAACCTATTATGCATAGTAGGTTAATCTAATAATTTGAGTAGGTTAACCTACTATAATGTTCTGTTAACATACTATGCAATGTAGGTTAGCCTAATCAATTGATCTGTTAACATACTATGAAGTAGGTTAATAATCTAGATGTTCGGTTAACCTACTATAATGTTCTGTTAACCGACATCATGAAAAGTAGGTTAACCTAATCAATTTATCTGTTAACATACTATCAAGTAGGTTAATAATCTGGATGTTCTGTTAACCTACAATCAATTGATCTGTTAACCTACTATGCAATGTAGGTTAACCTAATCAATAACCTATTATGCATAGTAGGTTAACCTAATAAATTGATATGTTAAACTACCGATTGTCCAAATCTACCTAATCGTGTACTCCGATCGTATCCAGTATCCTTCGAAACAACCAAAAGGTACCCCGATTGTCTAAATCTACCTAATCGTGTACCCCAATCGTATCCAGTATCTTTCGAAACAACCTAAAGGTACCCCGATTGTCCAAATCTACCTAATCGTGTATTCCGATCGTATCCAGAATCCATCGAAACAACCAAAAGGTACCCCGATTGTCCAAATCTACCTAATCGTGTACCCCGATCGTATCCAGTATCCTTCGAAACAACCATAAGGTACTCCGATTGTCCAAATCTACCTAATCGTGTACCCCGATCGTATCCAGTATCCTTCGAAACAACCTAAAGGTACCCCGATTGTCCAAATCTACCTAATCGTGTATTCCGATCGTATCCAGAATCCATCGAAACAACCAAAAGGTACCCCGATTGTCCAAATCTACCTAATCGTGTACCCCGATCGTATCCAGTATCCTTCGAAACAACCTAAAGGTACCCAGATTTTCCAAATCTACCTAATCGTGTATTCCGATCGTATCCAGAATCCATCGAAACAACCAAAAGGTACCCCGATTGTCAGTAGATACGTAATCGTGTATTCCGATCGTATCCAGTATCCTTCGAAACAAACCAAAAGGTACCCCAATTGTCAGTATCTACCTAATCGTGTATTCCGATCGTATCCAATATCCTTCGAAACAAACCAAAAGGTACCCCGATTGTCAGTAGATACGTAATCGTGTATTCCGATCGTATCCAGTATCCTTCGAAACAAACCAAAAGGTACTCCGATTGTCAGTATCTACCTAATCGTGTATCCCTATCGTATCCAGTATCCTTCGAAACAACCTAAATGTACCCCGATTGTCCAAATCTACCTAATCGTGTATTCCGATCGTATCCAGAATCCATCGAAACAACCAAAAGGTATCCCGATTGTCCAAATCTACCTAATCGTGTACCCCGATCGTATCCAGTATCCTTCGAAACAACCTAAAGGTACCCAGATTTTCCAAATCTACCTAATCGTGTATTCCGATCGTATCCAGAATCCATCGAAACAACCAAAAGGTACCCCGATTGTTAGTAGATACGTAATCGTGTATTCCGATCGTATCCAGAATCTATCGAAACAACTAAAAGGTACCCCGATTGTCCAAATCTACCTAATCGTGTACCCCGATCGTATCCAGTATCCTTCGAAACAACCATAAGGTACCCCGATTGTCCAAATCTACCTAATCGTGTACTCCGATCGTATCCAGTATCCTTCGAAACAACCATAAGGTACCCCGATTGTCCAAATCTATCTAATCGGGGTATTCCGAGCGTATCTAGTATCCTTCGAAACAACCATAAGGTACCTCAATTGTCCAAATCTACCTAATCGGGGTATTCCGATCGTATCCAGAATCCATCGAAACAACGATAAGGTACCCCGATTGTCCAAATCTAGCTAATCGTGTACCCCGAGCGTATCCAGTATCCTTCGAAACAAACCAAAAGGTACCCCGATTGTCAGTATCTACCTAATCGTGTATCTCGATCGTATCTAGTATCCTTCGAAACAACCTAAAGGTACCCCAATTGTCCAAATCTACCTAATCGGAGTATTCCGAGCGTATCCAGTATCCTTCAAAACAACCATAAGGTACCTCGATTATCCAAATCTACCTAATCGGGGTATTTCGATCGTATCCAGAATCCATCGAAACAACCATAAGGTACCTCGATTGTCCAAATCTAGCTAATCGTGTACCCCGAGCGTATCCAGTATCCTTCGAAACAAACCAAAAGGTACCCCGATTGTCAGTATCTACCTAATCGTGTATCCTGATCGTATCTAGTATCTTTTGAAACAACCTAAAGGTGCCCCGATTGTCCAAATCTACCTAATCGTGTATTCCGAGCGTATCCAGTATCCTTCGAAACAACCATAAGGTACCTCGATTGTCCAAATCTACCTAATCGGGGTATTCCGATCATATCCAGTATCATTCGAAACAACCAAAAGGTACCCCGATTGTCCAAATCTACGTAATCGTGTATCCCTATCGTAACCGGAATCCATCGAAAGACCCAAAACTTTTCTTTCATTCCATATTCACATTGTAAATTTAAGTTTGAATTTATAAATATTTAAGTTCAACTTAAATTGAATATAAATTTTTGTATTTCCATAATAACATGTTAAAACCTAGAGTTTTTTTTAAAAAAAATTTTTGGTCCCACTTCAATTTATTTTTTTATATTTTTTAGTTCCATATTAACATTGTAAAATTTAAGGTTTTTTTAATAAATATTTAAGTTCCATTTAACTTTTAATATAATAACGTTTTTATTCGATATTTATTAGAAATTTACATTGAAATTGCTAAGTTAAAAAATCAAAAAATTTCAAATTTTAACTTTTATGAAATTTATGGTCTCCGGTGACTATTCATTTTCTGCGCAATTTTTCAACACATCTCTTCAATTCAAAAATCTCTTCGTCCCTATTGTGAAAATCTATTCCAACAATCCGTGTGAGAGGACGGGAGTCTAAAGTTTGTCTCATTTGCCAACAAGAAACAACCGGTAAGCGCACGGGTTACAGTTTAATTTTGCAACCACTTTTTGCACAATTTGTAATGAAATTCACATATTTGCTGTTAACATGTATTTACTAATGCCTTATCATTGATTGAACTTATGTTTATTCATCAATAAGTTAATAAGTGAAATTGTATAGTGTATATTACAGTTCCTGTTATTCACGTTAACCTATATGAAAGTCTGTTAAAATAATTCAAAGTTCTGTTAACCGACCATGAATAGTAGGTTAACAATATCATTTGTTCGGTTAACCTTCTTGAAGCAGTAGGTTAACCTAATTATTTGTTCGGTTAACCTACTTGAAGGAGTAGGTTAACATTAGGTGTTGTGTTTTGGTCTATTTAACCTATTATATAGTTCTGTTAACCTACATACATGTTCTGTTAACTTACTTCAGGTCACCTGTTAACCTATATGAAATTCGTCTGTTATAACCTAATACAAAGTTCTGTTAACAGACCATGAATAGTAGGTTAACCGACCATGAAGCAGTAGGTTAACCTAATTATTTTTTCGGTTAACCTACTTGAAGCAGTAGATTAACATTAGGTGTTGTGTTTTGGTCTATTTAACCTATTATATAGTTCTGCAAACCTACATACATGTTCTGTTAACTTACTTCAGGTCACCTGTTAACCTATATGAAATTCGTCTGTTAACCTAATACAAAGTTCTGTTAACCGACCATGAATAGTAGGTTAACAATATCATTTGTTCGGTTACCCTACTTGAAGCAGTAGGTTAACCTAATTATTTGTTCGGTTAACCTACTTCAAGCAGTAGGTTAACATTAGTTTTGTGTTTCATTTCTAAATATTTAGGTTCCACTTAATGAAAGTGCTCTTGAATGCTTCTGTTAACCTAATTCAAAGTGCTCTTGAATGCATATGTTTTTTGTTTTTGTTTGCACGATTTTTAATGAAATTCACCTAAATTCTGTTAACATGTAGTCTATGTTACAGTCCTGTTAGATATCTTCATCAATTTGATAATCGGTTGTTATTTTTAGTCTATGTTACAGTCCTGTTATACATACATGTTCTGGTGTCTGTTAACCTTCAATTGAATATTTCATAATGAGTGAATCAATTGTCATGTATTCTGTTAATATACTTCATGTCACCTGTTAACATAAATGAAAGTCTGTTAACCTACTTCATTTTCCAGTGAAGCTAATCAAATTTCTGTTAACAGACCATGCCTAGTAGGTTAACAAAATCATATGTTCTGTTCACCTTCTTGAAGAAGTAGGTTAACCTAATCAAAGTCTGTTAACAGAGATGTCCTGTTATATAGTTCATTTTGGTTATTAATTTCTATTATCAGTGTCTTTTAAATTTTTCGTGTTCCTGTTAACCTATCTGATTTCACCAGGTAACTTAAATCTAAGTCTGTTAACCTACTTCATTTAGTAGGTTCACCTAATCCAATATCTGTTAACTGACCATGACTACTAGGATAACAACATGGATGTTCGGTTAACCTACTTGAAGAAGTAGGTTAACCTACTCGAAGAAGTAGGTTAACCTAATCAAATGTCTGTTAACCTACTCGATTTCATAAGTTAACCTACTTACATGTTCTGTTAACCTAGTTCATTTCGGTTATGAAGTTATATTATCAGTGCTCCTGTTAACATACATACATGTTATGTTAACGTACTTTTGTTAACATACTTTGTTCTGTTAACCTACTCTATATTTATCGTAATGTAGAACATGGCAGCAGAAAATGTTAAGAGTTTTTTTATCGCAATTGACCCAGAAAGACATCGCGATCAATTGGTATGTTTTTGAACTCATAACTAGATTGAAGTTATTTTGCATTATCTTTCAAAACGTACTATAATATTTACTTGCTTACATTGCGAAGATATTTCCCCAGCAATTTACGGCTTCATATCCGGATCTACTTGGGAGCTGTGTTATCCTACGGGATTTGGGTGGCCGATTATGGCATATTGAAGTTATCCGATCTGAGGATAGGATAATTTTAACTACTGGCTGGTCTGATTTTTTCTCACACCACTCACTGACGTTCGGTTAAATGGTCATATTCGAGTACCGTGGAGCTTCTACTTTCTTGACTTCAATACTGGACCATCTGCATGTGAAATACATATGGGTGACCCGGGTGGTTCATCATCAACAAGTCAACCTCTACCATCCTTCCAGATTACTATGTCCGCACCGTGTTTCTGCCACCGTTGCATTGTAAGTTTATATAGCATTTATTGTAAGTTTATATACCATTTTATCACTCATGGAATTGTATAATGTAATGCAACGTTTGTTTGAATTATTTGACAGTTCGTTCCCAGAACATTTGCCAGCACAAATCTCCCAAGATTTGTAAACGATGTTCAAATTCACGATGCTGCGGGTCGAGTGTGGCATATCGGAGTTGATAGCAGGGCCAATGGGGTTGTACGTCGCTTCGCAAGAGGTTGGGCAGAATTTTATACAACCAAAAATATCAGACCCGGGGACACATGTGTTTTCTCTCTAATCAACGGTGACGTGCCTGCCTTCAACGTCTTCAAAGTCGCGGTCGGAGGGGGAGAACAGACCATGCTGTAAATGTCATGGCAGATTTTGATCGAAACAATGTGTGAATTGCAAATATGTTACCTAATATTTTGAAACAATCGGTTAATATTTTAATTTACTACAAACTCTGTTGTGATCGAACCAATGTATTTACTTACTTTAAATTATGATACATTGTTTGCTTATGGATTTGTAAATAAAAATATTAGCTTACCAGTGATATTCTGATGGAAACAATCTGTTAAAACGATCTGTTAACAGAGTAAGTTAACCTACATTGGTTAGGTTAATCATTACAATCTGTTAAAACGATATGTATACAATTATAACTGATGTTCTGATTTAATCCATATCAAATCAACTCAGATTTGTTCAAATTTAAAGTAAAAATCATCAATTCATACTCAGAATATTGTTCTGTTAACCTATCAATTGGGTAGGTTAATTAACCTATCAATTGTTAACCTATTATATGTAGTCTGTTAACCTACTATATGTAGTCGGTTAACCTACTATATGTAGACTGTTAACATTTTCAATTGTTCTGTTAACCTATTATGGGTAGGTTAATTAACTTAAACACAATTATGTTAACCTACTATGGAGTAGGTTAACCTACACCATACTTCGGTTAACCTACTGTATTTTTATGTTAACCTACCTAAGTAGTTGATAACCTAATAATTTGTTCGGTTAACCTACTATAGTCTGTTAACATTTTCATTTGTTCTGTTAACCTATTATGGGTAGGTTAATTAACTTAAACACAATTATGTTAACCTACTATGGAGTAGGTTAACCTACACCATACTTCGGTTAACCTACTGTATTTTTATATTAACCTACCTAAGTAGTTGATAACCTATTAATTTGTTCGGTTAATCTACTATATGTAGTCTGTTAACATTTTCATTTGTTCTGTTAACCTATTATGGGTAGGTTAATTAACTTAAACACAAATATGTTAACCTACTATGGAGTAGGTTAACCTACTATAATGTTTTGTTAACCTACACCATCTAATCTGTTAACAGACCAAATATAACCGATTATCTTTAATCGGTTATAATTTCTGTTCATCTGATAATTGGAATCTGTTAACTGATGTCCAATTATCAGTTAACAGAAATCTTTTAGATTATACATGTACCTGTTTCTATATGATCAGTTAACCTAATACTAATACAACAATTCTATGAACAGAAATGTGGTAGGTAACCGTAATTATCAAAGTCTGTTAACTTGTGTCCATATGTTTTACAGATGTACAAAACGTACACAATGTACAAATTTTTTTTTCCCAATTGTACAAAAATAATACAAATTTACAAAATGTATAGAAATTACAAATTTAAATATTTTGAAAAAATAATCATATCCTATGGATCATAGTTTTGTGTATACATGTCGGCTGCTAGTTTAGTCCGCCACATGGGCATATAATCATTACAAACGAGAAACGCCGATTCACCAATGCTTAGGAATTCGATGAACTTAATGGTGAATACACCGCAATCACCGCTGCAAACAAATAATTAAATTAGTCAGCTAATATGTACATTTCCCAAATAATGCAAAAAAATATCATCTCGAACAAATAAACTTACGAAATTTTTTGCTTGACCGTGCCGTCAACCCTTTCCACTCGCATCTGGTCTAGTAGGTTAATATTTACTGACTTCGCAAGAATAGGGATGAAATAACACACCGACTCCAAATATTTCTCAAGCTGACCTTGTGTAAGGCAAGTCTTGTCGGGGTCATAAACATATACTACACCTTCAGATAAGTTAACCTCTGTTGCAAACCAGTGAGCATTAGCGAGCACCGGAATATACAGATGTGTACATCCCTCTCATGGTTGACCAAACTCCTGCGATTTCCCTTGTGCGTAGTCAAAGAGATAATCTGGGCACTCAAAATCTTGTGGACATGAGTCTTTCATCATTTGTGCCACATCCAGCATGTTCTTGAACCCGAAATCCATGATGACTCTTTGGTTTTTGAAGGATTTTGGGTACATGGCAACCCGTTGTCGCAGCAAGTACATCGCCATGTCAACATGCTAAAATATCGAAAATGTTACACGGTTAACAAAGTATAGTATATCATACTTATTTTAAAAAATTTTGCTTACCTCATCTGCGAGCCACTTCCCGTCCGTCAATACGTCGTGAAACCATTGTTTGGCGTCTGTCATTCGAACACTCCCCAATAGATAAGCGACGCTGAATAAATAGTGTTAGGAACTGATGTCCAAAAAATAATACGTTACCAATGAATGTATAAATAACTTACCTAGTTCCAAGTTTAGAGTATCACTTAAGGAACTCTGTTTCCTTTGACGGATCAACCTTTTAGAGTAGATCGATCTTCGACCCGTCAATAAAGGTTCTTCTCTTCACCCCAGCCATGAATGGAGAACTCAAGTAGGCTGAAGGTACTCTCAACCTCTTACCAACTATCTCCGTATTCTCTACCATCTCTTCGTTTTTCCTCTTCCTACGTGTGAAGATTACAGTTGGTACCTCCGCTGTCACCACTCCTTCAGTCACTCCCCGTGTCTCCACCTCAGGCGGTTGACTACCCGTCTCATGCTCCATCACCAACTGCTTTGTCTCCCCTGCCGACTGCTGACCACCCGACACCATCACATCCGTCACACCATCGGTCTCCACAGTCGGCTCTTCAACAGGTACCCCCTCGGTCTCCACGTTTAGCTGCCCACCTGTCTCCATGAGCACCCTATCAATCACACCACCGGTCTCCATAACCGGCTCCCTATTTGTCACCCCCTCAGTTTCCACATCAAGCTGTCTACCAGTCTCTATTACCACCCCATCTGTCACACCATCCTTCTCCACAACCTGCTCCCTATCTGTAGCCCGTTCAGTCTCGATATCGGGCTGACCAATCTCCATCTCTATCTCCATATCTGTCCGAACACCCGTCGCAAATTCAGGATGGTCCCTAGTCTCCATCTCCGTGTCCACCTCCTGGTCCCTCACCCTGTCAGACTCAACCGGAACCCTGTCCGATGCAGTTTCTGGTGCCATTGTATCTGTGTGATGATATGGTCTTACCCACTCAATGACTTCATCGACTTTCTTACTCAGCTGTCCAACCTTCTTATTTACACGTCTGACCTCAGCCATCAGCTGAGAAGTAATTCGATGCTCCATCGAAGTCAATTGCCTGTTCAAACGTTCAAATAAATCATCAGATACATTTGCACCCAAATTTGCTCTAGATGATCGACGTACAACTGGAGAAGGAGTAGGGGAAAGGCGAGGCGGTGGAGGAGAACGTGAAGCTCGATGCAGTGTAGGTGACCGCTGTGCAGTAGGAGAATGTCCCTATATAAATCATAATAGACACTATTACAAGATTTTTTAAAACAAATATCATATCATAACACAATATATGTATATATATGCATACCTCTTCTCCTACAAGATATGGATCGAAGATAGGATCTGGTACCCTGGCAGGAATGTAAACTCCCTGAATGTACACATTCTCCATCTCTTCAGGTGTAGAAGTCAGAATAGTATAGACCTCAAGCTGACATATTGAACTTTAACGTTAATTTGAAGCACTATCATTAACATCACATTCAATATAAATCAATAGTTCTCACCTGAGGATCGTCAAGTATAGCTGCGACATCCTTTGCAGTAGGAATGTCCGTCGCCTGCCAATTTAACATCCTCGGGATCCTAGTCCACTCCTTCCTAATAGCACATTTATTGGCCAAGCTTGGTATAGCCTCAAAAGCCCATACCTACAAATTTAGTATCATTACATATACTATATTACTAAAATGCTACAATTTATAAGTTTCAAAAGTTACCTGCACTGTCAATGGAAATCCGTATACATCATACTTTCGATCGGTCTTCGATCCCTTGATCGTATGTGTTCTCTTAAATGCATGCAATGTGTCCATAAAACACCTACGACCCCATGGATATGCATTAAAGACCTCCACATCGTCGACTACGTCCAAGCAAAATACATCAATGCTCGTCTTATGGTGTTTGCATTTCAACACAGTCTCCAATATGTACACCAATCCAAGTTTATACTTATCTTCCATCACCGTGCATTTATCAAATGTAGACGCCAGCTCAACAGGTGTGACTGTTGTCTTTCCACAGAAAAATTTATTCAAAAGTCTTTTGGACCGCTGAATATTTGGTCTTACTTCTTCTTCATTGCCAGCATTTAGACCAGTGACAAGAAGAAACTCCATCAAGCTGAACCAAGCCACCTTCTCATCCCCTAATCGAAACCACAGTTCGTCTGCGTTTTCTGACTTCATCAGTCGAAGCAATAAATGGTCAATTATTTGACCCGAGAACTGCAAACGCCTAACCTGATGAAATTTCCAAAATATTGATCGGCGCAACTTTGCTTTGTGGTAGTCATCAAGAGCATTCTCAACCCTCTTGATGTTTGTAATATTACAATTGGCAGTCACCTTTCCAGGGAAGTCACATAATCTACGGTCAACTGCATGCTCCATCCTGCAATAAAAATTAACATTTACTAACTTAATAAACGAAATAAATTAAAATACAAGAAACAGTTACTGATATATTAAAGCATGGCAATTAAACAGTTACTTATTCTCCTGTTAACAGGCTGATATCTTCTATTATTAACCTAACACTAATTTCTGTTAACAGGAACAATTGGGTTGGTTATCCTATCATTTGTGCATGTTAACAGGTGCTAAATTAACCTACCTTTTGTCTGTTAAAAGATAAATTTCCTGTATACATTCTTTTGTTAACAATGATCTGTTAACCTACAAATGTGTTCGGTTAATAGGTAACATATGTTGTTTGTTAACAAAACAATATTGTCTGTTAACCGAAAATATCTGTCTGTTAACAGAACAATGTTGTCTGTTAACAGAACACTTCAATGATGTTAGTACATTAGACCTTTAACGGAATGTTGGTAGGTTAACCTAACCATTGGGCCTGTTAACCTAACACCTTCTCTTCTGTTAACAGAACCAAAAGTCTGTTAACAGAAAATTTCTGTCTGTTAATAGAACAATGTTGTCTCTTAACAATTTTGTCTGTTAACAGAACAATGTTGTCTGTTAACAGAACAATCCTATGTGTTAACAGAACAATGTTGTTCTGTTAACAGAACAACATTGTTCTGTTAACAGACAAGATGGTAGGTTACCTAACATAACAACTTCATCATGTTAGTAGGTTACCTAACCTTTAACGGAATGTTGGTAGGTTAACCTAACCATTGGGCCTGTTAACCTAACACTTTCTCTTAACAATTTTTTCTCTTAACAGAATTGTCTTGTCTGTTAACAGAATATTTTTATCTGTTAACAGAACATTTGTGTCTGTTAACAGAACACTTCATTAGGTTAGTAGGTTAATCTAACCTACAAATGCCATTAACGGAATGTTGGTAGGTTAACCTAACCATTGGGCCTGTTAACCTAACACTTTCTCTTCTGTTAACCTAGGGTTTTAACAGGCGTTAGTTCGGTTGTTCACTATCAACTTCAATCTTCATTTTAATCAGTACATTGCTTCATTTACAATCAGTTATGCCATTTATATGTAGTTTCAACATATCCCAACATATTTTCAAGATTGCCACAGATTTTTAGACAACAATATCAAAAGAAGTTGAAGTAAATACAAACAAAATGGAGTTTGCTGGAACTTACTCGCACAATGATGAAGTTTTGCTGGAAATTAATCGCCAAATTCAAGTTTGCTGGAAATTAATCGACAAATTGAAGTTTGCTGGAACCCAAAATCTTAACTGTGCAGAGCGGTTACACTTCAAATATTTTTTGCAGTTGTTTGGAATATTTTACGTTTCATTTCTTTTACAGTGCTTAGGGATATTTTGGACCTTTCAAAATAACTCATTTTAATGTTTTTTTTTTTATCAGTATAAGTGGTCAACGACCTTTTTGGAAAAATGGCCGGGTCACCCGGCCATTTGCCACCATTCCCACACAGTCAGTATAATAGAGTTAGGCTTAATTGGATCTCTAACTGATTCTTAAACCCTATGACTTCGATTACTTAAGAACGAATGATCGGAAGTTATAATAACAATATATCAAATTTTATCCTTTTTTTCAATGAAGAGATGTAAAATTTAATTTAGGCTAACTATCCATGCTTTGCCCAACTATTCTTGTCTTCGTCAAAATGTGTAGGGTGATGTGCGAACCATTTTCTCTGTGGGTCATAACAGAATCGTCCATAATATTGTAGTTTTTGTGGCATCATTTGTCCAAAATGGACAGATTCCGTCCACTGTCAATTTTTTGTTGAAAAGGCAATTAAACCTTATTTTTAGTTAAAATAGATAAAATAAAATAAAATGAACAGAAAAAAGAAAAGCAAAACCCCACCCGTGCAGGGAGGAGGGTACGAGCCCGCGTTAGGGTGACTCGGGTAATAACGGGGCTAAAATAGAAGCAGGGGGTTGGGGCGGAGTTTGCTAAAAAAAATTCCCCTTTTCCCTTTCTCTCTCTTTTTATTATTTGTTCATTAAAATTAAGTGTTAACCCATTTTATCTCTCAACAGTGCATTGTTGAGAGCCAAATAGATAGAATTCGTTCGTTGCGTCCTACGACACTACAAAACAAAAGGTTAGAAACGGTGCTTATAAAATAATACGTTAGAAACTAATTTGCAACAAGATTTATTAGTTGGAGACAAGTGGTGCAATTTTCCCTTATGTTTACCACTGAAACGAGCCACTAAATATGGAGGGATGTTATCAAAATACTATGTAGAACAAGTGAGAGCCTAAGTACAGAATATGTGGATCAAGTGAAAACATGTGCAAGTGCTGTACGTGTGTTTCAAGACAAACCAGTTCAGATAAAGTGAGCTGACACACAGACATGATGAACGAATGATGTGCTCAAGTAAGCATCGTATACCTCAGCCAAACACCAAATTCATTCACACAACGGTCATAGTTACCACCACATTAAGTGGCCACCAATTTCTAGAACTCGTTTTCAACCACATGTTCCTTGGACCCACAACTTTATCGATGATTTAACTACACATTTCATCAACTTTTACCAAAATCTACTAAAATTTTGACTTTTAGCAAAACCAAATAGACACTAAATTCATTTTCGGGTTTTGCTGGCCACTTGGCTGGATTGCCTAACAAATGAAGAGAGTATATGGAAGGAACGGTTCGTAGGATGTTGGTGGCTCTCAATTAAGATTTTGGCATGGTATAAACACTAATTAAAAATTGGATGAACATTGATTGTAAACACGCAAGTTCTTATATAGAGTGGGCCTGCATCTGTTATTCTATGATTAAATTGTCAAATAAAATGTTGTCTGAAACTGAAACCCCACACAAAATTCACTAGTATGTTTGGGGAAGGGGAGGTCTATGAAAGGAGATGCATCCAGTCAGTTGGAACCTATACCCAACCCTGTAGAAGATGGATTCTACATTTTGGACTCCATAACTAACTCTACTAGGAGATGGGTGTAAAGCAGGCCGAGCTAGGCCCAACACAGTCCAGGTTGAGCTTGGCTAGGGCAGGGCTCTTAAGATCAATTAGCAGCCATTGTCATCAAAGAAAGAAAGGAGAAAAGAGAAGATCCATGCACGCTCACCAGTCACCATCACACATATTATGAAACTACGTTGTATGATACAGCCATTGGCCCACTGCCAACTCCAAATTTATTGAAAACAAAACTTAGTTTGTTGTTATATGATGTGTCCACGATCAATCTTGTCACAAACATTACGGGATCATGATTCCAGAAATCCCCAATCTTTTTGGTTGTCGTTACTTTGACAAAATAGGGCTTTGTTAGAACTTCAAAAATAATTACTCTAAAATTAGTTTCATATAGTAACTTGGCTTAGTGCATATGGTATGGAAACATAAAAGTAGAAACTCGACTGACAAACAAGACTAATAAGTTATACATTCACTTAAACCCCATGGCCAACTGTAACCATAATCTAGTTTCTCAGTTCAACAAAATACCAAATGCCACACATCTTACTCAGCCAATGTTGTCTTAAGAGGCAGAGAACTTTCCACTTCCTTAATCTCAGAACTCCTTTCTGCAACAACTTTCGACATGCCAAACATCTAAAAAAGTGTCAAAGCTAATTAATAAGCAACGAGTTCAACTTAGATCATAGCTAAAAAAATGTGCATTTCCATTTCCTATGAAGGTAGAAAAGTAAACGGCTAACCTTCTTGATTGTCTTCTGAAAGCACGTTTTGTGTTCTTCCACAGAAGCATTGATGAATTCATCAATGTGATCCCTCACATCTTGCAGGAAAGTTGCTTCTTCACTCTTCTTCTTTCGACATGAAGCCATGGCTTGGATTTCAGCTGCAGATGATGGAAGCTTCTCATTCGGGATTTTGTCAGTTGCCATTAGTGATTACTACCTGATAAAAAGCTTAGTATCTTGCAATTTCCATGAGATAACACATCTCCATGAAGTTACTCGAGCATGAAGTAAAACATAGTGGGAAAGAAAATGATAGCAAACAACATAATATGGTTAAAAGGAAACAGAGGAATTGCATTGGGCATAGTGAGATTGAGTCCACGAATATGCTTCAGGTTAAACATGGCACACAAGACTAGCAATTAAACAGGTTCAATCAATTCTTAGCCAGGAATTAACTGCAAAAGATAACACCAAAAGAAGATTAAGATGTGATCCCCGCCTATGTTACAAAAGAGTATAATACTAAGGTGGCCATAAGCTATATCAATATTGGGTGTTGTAACTTATGGCATTAGAATCGGTTCCACGCCATAAAGGTGACAAAAAGATCTAACTAGAACAGGATTGCTGAGAGGACGAAAGGATTACCTATGACTAGCACTCCAAATGGACCAAGCCTACCGGTGTTCATCAGGCTCAGGATTGGCTGCCTAGAATCATCATTCATTAAGGGACTAAGGGTGTTCAGGCTCGAAACGAGCTGAAGAATGTGTTCATTTTTAGCTCGGTCCATCTTGGATCATCTCATTTACTCTAGTTAAAATTAAAGCCAAACTCGAAACTCATCTTTAAGGAAGAAGGATCCTTGATCTTGATCAAATTACGATCATTCAAGCCTAATAAACTCGCAATTAAGAAACAATTTTCCAACGGGTCAATGTCAATCTCATTACTTTTTAGTTTTTACTGGTAGCACTGGAAATGCGAGTAAAGTTAGACCTTGCTCAAGCATTTCCAGTGAGACTTGTACGAGAACCTATAGCTCAAATCCAAACTTGAGTTCATAAAATTTTCTACTACTAAAACAAACGCAATCTCCCGTTTATATTTGCACTTACAAGTTAAAAAAGAACACAGCACATCAGTTGCTCGACCAAATGTCCCAAAAAGATCAAATCAATCAAAGACGATGCAATATATGCCTTTTTCTTATATATTTCCTTATGAATACATAAGATTGAAACAATCACAAATTCTCGCAACATAAAAAAACAGAGCATTCATTCAAATTGATCACGATTAGATTAAAATATAAATGCTAGCATTCAATGAAACGGAAACGTGACGTACCTTGAATGAATAACTCAGAGAGAGCACGAATCAAGGAGTGAATTTTATGTCGAAAAGTGAGATTAAAAAATAACACGTAAAATAGGAGGAGCTGTTGTATTTGTACTCGATGAGAATACGGTGTCGTTTTGTAGGCAGGTTAGAACGTATCTTGTTGGACAAGAAGCCCTTTGATTTTACACTCTTTGACTTGGGGAAGAAGTTGTGACATATATATAAATAGAGTTGTTAAATGACGGTCAATAAACTTTGTAATAAATTTTTAATAAATGGTAATTAAAGTAATTCTCTTACACAAACAATTATTAAAGTTTGTAATTATTACACTAGTAGTCACTCAGTTGGAAACTTCAAAACAAAATCCTATGTGTCACCATTAATTTCTATGGAAAATTGCCTAAAAGTCACTTACAAATGACTTGTTTTAAAATAGGTCAAAATAATTTTTAAAATTGTCAATAAGTCATATTCTTTATCAGTTTTTCATATTAATCTCAAAATTATCCATGTTATACATATTTAACATACATATTGCCTTTGGCACCGCCGCCGCCACCCTCACCCTACTGCTGCAGGGACTTGAGGGATTTAAGATAACCCAAGACAATCCTATGTTGAGTACCTATGCAAAGAAGTAGACGATGGTTATGTACTGCTATTTCTCTAGAGAGAGAGAGAGAGAGAGAATGGTTTTCTCTGCAGATTTAATCATTATTATTTACAGCGATAGTACCTGTGTTGTTTTAGTATAATTACTTTCTAGAAACTAGATTTCTAATCTTATTGAGTGTTTTTTTCTTCAATTCAACGTCTTTTTGTTATACTTAAGTTCCAGTCATTTTGTTTGTGCCATGGCCAGTTGCGTCATGTGTGCGTCTTTTTGTTATACTTCAATTCGAATCATTTTGTTTGTGCCATGGCCAGTTGCGTCATGTGTGTGATTCATTAAGGTCTTGTAGAGGTTTCTTTCATTGGTTATTACAATGCTTAACCATGACAGTTTGTCCTGATATTCACGTATAGCAAGCTTTTCTATGCATGAATTGCATAAAAGGTAAGTACAACTTGTGCATTGTGTAGCTCAACAGTCTCACTTATAGGCTTAGTTGGGGGTGTAAATATGTGCCTCCCAAGGTCGAATGCATCACCGACTAGAGAATGGTTGATTTCAGTGTCCATCTCAGCAGTGTTCGAGGTGGAAGACTTGACGAGAAAGGAAGCGTCGCAGCCATTGACGATACAATCGTGGAAGAAGACACAGAGGATGGCAGCCGCCGTGGTGGGGAATAGGGTTTGCTTGGTATGAACTATCTGTGTTACAATATCTTGAAAATGGTTCAGAGAGAGAAATGGAAAAGATGGATGTAAGCAAAAGGATGAACAGTAATGGTAATGCTATGGCTAGAGAAAGGATGACAGATCAACAGCATAACATCTAATTCCTCTCATACAAGAAGAAAACCAAGAAGAGTAGGACAAGTAAAAACAAAGATGATTGTGCAAATTGAATGGATTGTTGTAGTTAAGAGATTACATAAGAGAAACATATGTGAGGTAGGTATTTGTAGGTTTGCATAAGCTTGTGGCCGTACGTGAGATACTGTATTAAGTTGGTCATTTTATTATTTATTTGTGTTGTTAGTCGTGTGTGTTGTTTGATACTGTATTATAGAAAAACAGTATCACAGAAAATAGTATCATAATAGAAATGGCATTGAATTTGCATACATGCTCAAAATTTTTATTATAATATGTTTTCGGAATGGTTTCGACGAGCTGATCAAGTCCAGTGGCTTTGCCACTGCTAACGATGAATTTTAGCCATTTGATATCGTTTCCTTAGCTTAAAATTGTAATCTTTAATTTTTTATTTTTTTTGTCAAAACAGTATCACAGATAAATGTATCTTAATATATTAGTATCATACATGAAAATATCTTAATAAAACAGTATCACATACACAAACTACAACACAATAAAATAACAATATCATATGTTGAAACATTATCATAATAAAACAGTATCAAAGATAAAAATATGGTATAAGTATTCTATATTACTTTATCTAAATAAAACAGTATCATAAATCTGTTTTATTGGTTGAAGTAATTATATTATTCTTAAAATACTACATTAGTAGTACAAGACTATTGATACTGTTTGCATTCAATAACATTATCATAAATTAAAACAGTATCATAGATATTTTACTAGTTGAAGTAATTATATTGTTTCTTAAAATGTTCCATTAGTAGTATAAGATCATTTATACTGTTTGCATTCAATAACACTATCATAGATTAAAATAGTATCATATGTTGAAACATTATCATAATAAAATAGTATCAACGATAAAAGCATGGTGTAAGTGTATCATATCGCATTATCTATATAAAATAGTATCATAGACAACACAATATCATATATAAAACTAAGTACAAGATATTTTAATGGTTGAAGTAATGATACTATTCTTAAAATGCTCTATTAGTTGTGCAAGATCATATTTTTAAACATTGTCATAATAAAACAGTATCAAAGATAAAAGTATGGTATAAATATATCAATATACATTATCATACAAAACAGTATCACAATAAAACAATATCATTAAATTAGCTTTTTTTGCATTTGTAAGGGTATGTTGGTCTTTTAGCTCTAAAATGTGACTTTAATTGAATTAAGTTTTGACCATATGACTTTAGAGCCCATAAGTGCCAAAACAGTGACCGGCCTTGAATTTACCCCAATTTCTAATATGGACTCAAACGGCATTATTTTGTACACGACGCAGGGCTAGATCGCGTTTCCTTTGAAAAAATTGTTTGGCTAAAATTCGACATATGCCAAGACAGTGATTTAAAATAATTAATCCCTAATTTCATCTCCAATCTGCAAATCTGTCCGAATCCCAATCTTTTCTGCAACCCTAACCCTATCTCGTCTCCAATTTCTCCAATTGCTATTGATGTATAGTTCTCCAATTGACAAGTAGGGTTTTAGAATTTTATATTGACGTTTTTAATTGAGTGATCATTAGTATATTTGTTACAAATTTTAGTGACTACGCGTACAAGAAAATTATTGTAATGACTATTTTGAAATTTATTACAAATTTCAATAACCATTGTTGAAATTAACTCTTCAAATTATTCGGGTTAAACACGGGCTTAGCGCCCTAGGTGCAAAATGTCTATGGGTAGACATGGTTTGTGTTGGTCGGACCACACACAGATTGTGTGGATGTGCCAAGCCTCCCCTAATGGATTTTTTTTTTTTTTTTTTTTTTTTTTACTTTAAAAAGTCAAAATTTGAAAATAGTAGAAGCAGTACAAGTCGGACTCCGAAGTACGAACAACCCCACTCAATGTACACGTGCGCTTGTGACTGGTAGATATGCTTAAAGTTTATAATTGTGCCATCAAAAAATGGGCAAATGGTACTAAGAGTGTGTTTTAGATGGTTTTTGTAAAACTCAAAATTACTTCTAAAAACTATTTTGATTAAAGTTAAAAAGTATTTGTTGTGTAAAATTCTATTCGTAGCAGTCGTTTTAAACAGATCCAAAAGTGAGTATATGATTCCAACTAAATAAGAAGAGATTAAAAAGAGGTAATGTTCAAGTGATCGTCGAAAATGAAGACGTTTTGATGATATTATGGCGACTTTTTTTTACCTCCTTTATTTAGATTGACGTCGTTTTAGAGCTTTTGTGATTGACTTTTCCTTTTTCCATCTGACACCACCTCGTCCATTTCCCATCCATTTTTTGCTAAAACAATACGTCACATTCATTAGCCTACTCTTTCCTCTCTTTCCTTTCTCTGAACTCAACGTTAGTCTAGAAACTCTTCATAATCAATTTCTCTCCCTAAATTTCATCTTCTCCCTTTACAAAAAAAAATTAAAAAAAAAAACAAATTGCTAACCCTTTAGCTATCCTTTGATGTTGCTCAATCAACGCCCATCGAAAGCTACAAGTGGTTGGCCTAGTGGAAATATTATTGATGAGTTCAAGTAGAATATTAATATAATGTAAAGTTGTGTTTTTTTCGGAGTAACAAAATATTTTTACGTTGTAATTTCTTTTTCCCCAAAAATCTACAACATAATATTATTTTAGAATATTGTGATATTGCAGACAAATTTATCATTATATATCAATCAACAATCACATGACATATATTAAATAACCCGTATTTGTAAATATTAAGAATTAATCATAATAAAATTAAAGATTACGACCAATAAAGAATACACTGATAGGTGAAATGACATTATATAATACTATGATATTAATATATTCGAAACATACACATAGAGATATGAACAATATAAAGGATATTCATATATATTCTAATAGATTTATACTAACTGCAATGGACTTTTTGTTATCATGATCAAAATCAATCATGTCTTTTAATGTTCAAAAGTTATACCATATGCTGATTATTAAATTCAATATGAAGTAATGAAGTTTGTGTACCAGTTACCACCAAGAATAAGCGCTAGGAAATAAATGCTGATTTAATTTATACTTCGATGTGAACAAAATTAAATTTGTGCTGATAACGTGTTATAAAACTAAGAGAAGAAGAGAGGAAAATAGAAAAAAATTAAGAGAGCAAGTGTGTCAATTTATTATAACAATGATTCTTATTTATCAGGTTCTAATGGGAGTTACATTTTGAGTAGAATACACTCTTTTAGAATAAGTACATAACTAAATAGATATCTAGAAAAATTGGCATAAATGGTCCATAATATTTGCCCTTAGTACAGAAATGGTCTATAACCTTTGTTTTTTTTGACACAGTAGTCCCTAACCTATGTGTTTTGGTGCGCAATTGGTCCTTATTTGATGAAAATAACAAAAATACACTTATTTTTAATTAAAGAAAGTTGCAATTGAATTTCTAACTTTTGTAAAATGTACAAATAGGTCCGAAACATTTATCAAATAATATTTAATTTAGTATATTAATTATATCACTATAATCATGTCAATTAAATCTTCATAAAAGAAAAATGTAAGCTTATTGAAATAAATTTAGGTATATATAATTATTATGTGAAATAAAAATTTTGAATAAAAATTAAGTTAAATAAATAACAAAATGGCGTATAAAATTTTATGACATTAAACCAATCTTATTATGTTTTTCAACATTAAATTCTTAAAAATTAATTTACACATTATGTGTTCTTTATTTTTGAACAATAAATTAAAATATGAAGAATACAATTTGAACTTTAATATTTGTTGTTAATAAACGAATAGTTCAATTAAATAAAAATATTTGAGCACGAAGTTTGTGACAGTTATTTTTCTTTTTATTTTGTAAAGATAAAATTAAATTTTAAATTTTAAATAATATGATTACTTAATAATAATAAAATAATTTTAATTAACACGTCTGTTAATAATTATAAGCATAAATTTTAATTATTTTATAATAGTTCGTAAAATATACAAAATAATTTAGTATATTATCAATTTGTTAGTTTTTTTTAATTTTTTGATAAAAAATAAAAATGTCGGACCCATTTGCACTTTTTGTAAAGGTTAAAAATTCAATTGAAATTTTTTCTAATTAACAATAAGGGCATATTTATCTTTTTTATCAAATTATGACCAATTACACACTAAAACACGTAGATTATGGACTTCTGTGCCAAAAGGTAAAGATTAAGAACTATTTTCGCACTGAGAGCAAATGTTAGAAATCATTTGCGCCAATTTTTTTTAATTTTACAATATTATTTTATATTTCACAAGTACATTCAAATTTTATAAGAGTGATACGATTTCATTAGAACACACTCAAAAATGAAGAATTAGACCAAAATTATTATTGCTTATTGTAGTTTCTAAAATTCTTCTTACTTAAATTTGCAAGTAGATCTTTCAATAAATCCAATGAAGTGGGGTAAAATGATTGTAAAACTCTTCCTTTTTTAATGTAATGTCCCGCTCCATTTATAAAATACTTTCTATCAATATTCTAAGGGAGATGTATTTAATTTAGATTTTTAAAAATTTTAATTGACATTTTTTAAATAATTGACTTTGATGGATTTCATTAATTTTTATTGACTTTTATAGATTTTAATAGACTCCTACAAACTTTTATGGATTTGTATATATTTCATTTTGTAAGATTTTTCTAGACTTCAACAGACTTTTATGGACTTTTATAAACTTTTTTTTAATTAAAAATTTTGAATATAAAAATTTAATATTCCACAATTAAAAAAAATGTTGCAAAGAAAAGTCTAGTAATAATTTATTTAATTGTATTAATATTATTATATTCATAAAAAAAATGTTGTATTTAATTATTGCAAGTAACTATGTCAAAAGTTAATGATATAAATTATTAACTCACTCTATTTTTTCTTTTGTGTAAAACTATAAACTTTCAAATTGCTTGTGGATAAATTCAAAAAATAATGGCATGCAATTATTTTTACAATATTTTCCAACAAAAAAATTTATCCAGTTTATAATTTTATTTTTTATATATAATAATATATAAGTAACATATCATTATTAATCACAACAATTGCATAATAAATAACCAAAGTACCAATTTACAGAGAAAAAAAATGCAACCATCATATAGAAAAAACAAGAATGAAAATGAGAAAAAAAAATACATTAATAAAAAACTAATTTTTAACCCGATGATATTCATTAATAAACTATAATCAACAATTATATAAGAATTTAATTATAAATTTATCTTGTTTTTAATGAAAAATGGAAAAACGATGAAAAAAAGAGTTATGGGAATATTGAAGAAAAAAATCACATTTTCTCTAAAAGTTCATAGAAGGAAAAAGAAGAAAATAAAAATATGGTTACGAGAATGTGAAAAGAAAAAAAAAATCAAATCGCTTAGAGATAAAAATATTAATATTCTTTTTCATAAAATATATTGATAATTAATCATGGTTATAGGATTTGTAGGAAGAAAAAGAAAAGAGAAAAAATAATAATTAGGAGAATATATTGAAGAGGGATAAAAATCACATTAAAGAAAGAGAAAAATATTAATCTTGACTCTACAATTTGTTGAACGAAAAAAGAAAAGAGATATGTTGCATATAGAAAAAAATAAGAGAATGAATTTTTTTTTCCAACGTTTTTCAAAATCTTAAGAGTGAATGAGAGAGAAATTGTGATATCATTTATTTATATATTGCGCATTAAAGTTTGTACATATAAAATGATCTATAAAGTCATTAAAAGTCATCAACGTTTTGAATACCCTTGAATTTCGTAGAATTTTAAAATGTCTGAATTGAATATCACATGATTTTATAAGACTTTTTAAAAGTCTTTACAAATTTATATTAAATACCCAGGACTTTTATAGAATTTAAAAATTATAAATTAAATACACCTAAACTTTTAAACTTTTAAACTCCATATAAGTCTTTAAAAGTCTTATCAACTCTTAATTGAATACACCCCTTAAATTACGGGATAATGTCAAAGCCCATGTATAGGTAGGTGGGCGGCCTAAAAATCCTCGTCTAAAGTTCAATATTATTTATCATCACAAGAGTTCGCTCTCTCTTTCGCTCTAGACATGGTCGGTTTTAGGCTGAGACGAGTGAAGCAATCCAAAATCAAAAAGGGCCAATATATATACACACACACACACAACTTGTCACTCCTCAAAAAAAAAAAAAAAAAAAAAAATGTGTCAATATGGCCCAAAATTGAAAATTGGCCAATCTTTATTACTCTTGATTTTTATTTTTATACTTTTTTAGTTTTAAGTTAACAAAGACGTGAATTTTGAATGCATATGACAACATGGGAAGTCCATTGGAAACCTAATTTTTAGAATTTGCTTCAAGACCTGAAAATCAAGAACCGACCTTGGCTCTCTAGAGAGTGTGTGTGTGTGTGTGTGTGTCACATAATGGTGCATGCATGAACATTTTCTTCGCTGAAACTGTAGGTAATCCGATCATCAATGGTGGTAGGAAAAGGAAGATCAGGGAAGTATCCATGAATGCTCTCGTTTTGACCATGCATGTAGTAATTGTAGGAAGAAGTGAAGTTTGATTCATCCAAATACTGAGCTGCGAAGGGATAGTACTCGTTGTCGTACGGAAATGGCCAAAACTCAGCTTTTCTGCCACTTCTTCTAACTTGTTTAAGAACCCTCCTTTTATCTAAATAGCCAATCACTGTCACCTTTTGCTTCTCCATGTCTATCTCCAAGCTATCCACACCTGCATCCATTTTTCCGATTTAATAGAAAGAAACACAATCACATATTCTTATGTAACTGTTGGTGTAAATAGGACCAGCACGGCCTGGCCAGCCTCAGGTGGTCTGTGATGGGATGTGGTTTGAAACACCCGTTTGTAGGCCTGTCTCAAACATGTCAGTATGCTTATGTGTTTTAATTATTAAAACTTCATATTATATCTTAAAGGAGAATGAGTTCCTACCTATGGTGGGTATGAGATATGTTGTCCACTATGTGTTGACATATTTGTGTTCCACACACAGTTGTGGGCTCCACTACTGATGTAACACTCTCACATCAGCCCACATCAGTAGTGGGTAACATATTTCTTGCCCACCATAAATAGGAGATCAATCTCCATATCTTAGGTAAAAAGTCAATTTTGTTAAAAGGAATATCACAAACTTTATATATTAGCTATAATTTCAATATTTAATTAATAAGTGATTTATCCATTAACATGTCACTGCAAGATGATGGCTCGTTTGAGCATGTCAATCTTAAAATTTGCATACTCATTTGAATTTTAGATGAATCGAATTACTAAAGATAATATTGAAAAAGTAAAATAGGGTAACTAAACTAGGAGGTAATTCAGCGTAGATTTTATAGAATCTTGCCATCCAATTTAGAAATTGCTCTTCGTATCCTTTTCTCGCATCCTTCGCAATCCATATGAACCAAAAGCTCCACAATCTAAGAAAACACAAAAACACAAAATCCAGACAAGCGCACGCACACACACACACAAGCATAAAATGGTATTAATTTTTAGTTGACAAGGGTAGCAGTCCTATGACTTTAGTCTTTCTTTTATCTTCCAATGGAAGAAAAGAAAATAAAAATCAATAGGAATAAGTAAATCCCAAAGAATGTTACTTACAGACAGAGCATCAGATACACGTGCCTGCTTGAAACAACCACCAAACATTGTTGCACTTGTTCTTGTGTCATATATATGAGCATAGGAAGGCTCAAAATCAAATTAAACAAACATAGATGTAAGAGGATGATATGTAACCAGTACTAAATACAAGAAAAACTGTAAGAATCAGACAAGTTGATCAACTTTTTTGCAACTTCCAATAATATCTTTCACTTGTATTGGCATTACATTCTTACATTTGACAAGCAACTTGTCTCCCTTGGCATTTTGATGAGATATACATGCTGCCATGTGCTATATTATTGCATAGCTTCTCCAACAAGCTTTAATTTAGCACCTCACCAATCTCCCATGTTTGCCATTGTTTAAATTATAATTTCAGCCGGTCAAACTGATCAAACATACTTTCTATCCATACATTTCATAGGACTCACAACTTAAAATTCATTTTTTATCCACACATTCACCTACAGCTTATAACATAAGAGCTTAAAAAATAATTTCAGTACCACTAAACATATGTTAACCACTGCTATTTTTGCTCATTGATGTCCAATTATTTATTTTCCAAAAAAGTAAACTACACTCGCAGTCTTCATCATTTCAAGTTTGTAACAATTACACTCACAGTCACCATACTTCTTCCCCCACTCCACCCCACCAGGGGTGATTTCTCTCCCCGGTTTACGACCCAAACTCGCCAGAATTTTGAGAAGAACATCAAATTTTCCAATTTGTTTAAATTCTTTTTCTTAGTTATTTTTATTTTCTTCTTTTTCTTTTTTTGGGGCTTAAGTACTAGGATTAAAAAGTATAAGACTTTACCATACATTTTTTGAACGGTTTAAGACTTCTTTTGAACGGTTTAAGACTTCTGTTACAAATTTTTCTTTTATTTTTCTTTGCTGATTTAGTTTATTTAAGTTGGTGGGCAAAATTATCAGAAAAGACCATCTAAGCAAATTACTGAAAAATTGGAAATGATATATATGAATAAAATTGAATAGAGACAAAATTGAAACAACCTTCAAAGATTGGGGACCTTGGTGTAATTTACCCTTTCAAAAATCATATCATATATACATATAAAAGTATAATATAAATTGTTTTTATCTTTAGTTTTATCGGTACCTCCTTAAGAATTCACGTCCAAGTGTATATTGTCATTGCCACGAATCATTTTCCTCAGTCAATATCTTTGTTACAACCCACTTCGGTTGAATGCCCCTTCGTCCTGTGCTCTCTCTCTCTCTTCCTGGTTTTGTGACTTCAGGATTGCATGTCATTTTATAGCACATATTCTTCAAATAGCTATCACCAGCCCCTGCAAATAGATAGGAATTTTATGGGTCAAGAGGTAGAAAGAGAAATAAAGCAAAGAATTTTCAGAACATGTACCCAAACCCCAAATGTTTAGCCTCATATCCCGGTCCCTCGGGTTAAGGCAATGCTGATGGCATCCTATTTCAGGACTGATAGTTATGTTGAGCATAAAAGAATTTATACTCTTGTACAACATGTTGACAACAACTAAAGTATCAAATTCTGAAAGAAAGCAGAAATAAAAAATAACTATCCATATTTTCAAAAAATTATATTTATCATTTATTACACGTTCTTAAAGTGATAGCCCAACACGAATGACATATATCACCTATTCTAAGGCATCCTCAACTGTAAATTCCTACACCATTCTAGCATGTTTGGCATTGTTTATAAGCACTTATGAACTGGTCAAACATTATTTTTATCCACACATTCCGTAATCCCACTGCTATAATCTACAAAAGCTTTACCAAACCAGCACTCACAACTTCCTGCACATATATCAGATGTAATGAAGTTTATAAGTATTATACAAACAGATTCTACACACTTGGCAAACAATCTAATCAATGTTAAACCAGAAAACTAGTGCCCCTAAAAGGATATATGCATCCATCTTTGATCTATCGAAGAAAACCAGGTTGCCTGCCTATGTATAATCTCTTGCACCATACAAGAAGTTATATTAACTGGACATACCCAGTAGCTAAAGATTCAAATGTAACTTTCAACAACGAGATCATGCAGTAAGCTCCAGAATTCATTTTGCACAAGATGGAGGGAAGAAAACATAAAGTGGGCTGAGAAAAGAGAATATAGAGTACAAACATACAAGTAATATAATAATGCAATGAACAGATTAAGCACAAGATAAAACATTTAACATATAAAATCACAACGTGAATAAGGCTGTGGTGACTAACAGGATTATTTCGTAGAAGCTGATTCCATCGTCTGAGTTGAGGTAAGGGGAGCATGAGACTCCATACCTTTCACGGATTTCTTGACGTACATATGGCACACAATGGCAAAATTAAAAAAAAAAAAAAAAAAAAAAAAAAAATTGGGTGAAGAAATCTCCGCATGGGACTTCCTGCATCAATAATCCACAAGGAATTCATCATTGAAAACGCTAATTAATGAACATAAATACAATAAAACCTCGATAAATGAATGTTCAATAAATTAACAACCTCACTTAAACAATACAATTTTCAAGTCGCAACTCGGATCAATGTACTAAAATAATAACCTCGCTAAATGCATAAGATAACAATTTATTTAAAATCTTTTAGTACCCAATGAATATATAAAATAATAAGTGATTAAATACATAAAAGTTCATGATACATATTAAGGAACTTTTTATTTGACAACTTGTATTTTCTCAATTAAACTCTTTCTCATGCATCTAAAGTCATTGGTTTTTTCCGTGTCTCATCCCTAGTTTTTTACAATGCATACACCACATTTGGTATAATCTCTTGAACCGTGCTAAAAATTAGATTAACATGACGGGCCCAGTAGCTAAAGATTTAAATAAATTTGCAAGGAAATAGAACTGGCCTGCTATATATTTACAAACAGATTGGTGTACAAGATCATGCAGTGAGGAGGTTCAGAATTTATATTACAAAAGACAAGAGGGGAGAAAAGATGAAGTGAACTGAGAAAAAAATATAAAATACATTAATTGAGTAATATGGTAATGCAAACATTTAATATATCACAAGGTAAATAAGGCGGTGGTAACTAAGAGGCACACCATGCCTAATCACCAAATCACTCAAGTGGCTAGCAGCCTAGCACTGGGCAGGGTCAGAATTCTATTAGCAACAGTAACTACTTAGGCTTAACTACTATCAAAGTGTTAAACCACTTGATCTAAAAGTTTAAGCTGTTACATAATGCCACATATATATTATTTAAATGTTATCTTCAACAGCCCCCTCACGAGTAGGCGGGGATTTATTTTTATTTCCAATCAAAGCCTAACATGTGCAAAATTCATTTAATTGGTGACGGTGAAATTTGAACCCAGGACCCTTGGCTGCTTTGATACCATGTTAAAAAACTAGATTTAAAAGCTTAAGCTGTTAAATAAAGCCACATATATATCATTTAAATGTTATCTTCAACACAAAGCAACTCGTTCAAGCCAAATGAACTAGCCCAAAATGCTTAGGCCAATGTTTTGTCACTTAACCAAGTCCTAATATACCACCACGCAAACAAATCCCACCTACTCAATGGGGGATAGGTTGTTACAACACCATCACAACGGCTAAATCTGCTATCACAACCACACTGACCAGACAGCGCATAAAAAACCTAGCTACCCGTGTCCAATGTGCCCTTAGAAGAACACTTGTTGTACACAGTTAAAATCAACTGAATTAAACGAAAGGAAAATGAACGCACGTTTACAATGCGGAAAAAAATTATATTCCTTGGATGAGCGAATATGTCCATATTAAACCCATAATTAGAAAGCAATGTGATCCTATACCTGCCCATTGTATTTTGACCATAATGTCCTCCTGTAGCCACAGGCATAGCATTCCACAGAGCATTCAGGTAAACCCTTCAATTACTTAAGAAAAATGTATTGAGAAAAGTTCATAAGGTCATACGCGGTCCGTTTAGAGTTCCAGAACCCAAGAACTCCACAGTTTTTCCCAAAAAGATAGCAAGGGAAATAAGTCCAATACAACCTGAGACATTAAATGCAATCAGTTAATTATTTTCACAACTGCAGGTAAAAATATGTCATCTGGTAATCTAAGAGTAACTCAACGTAGAATATCACAGCATCGTTTTTAAAGAGGCAAATACCAACATAGTTGGCATCGGTGCTTGTTTGAAACTAAGATTTTACCTGCATGGAACAATTGATGCCTCATTGAATTCAAATGGTCTGTTTATTTTCTTTGAGTTATTAAACTCATATTTCTGTATCCCATAAAGGTTCCTTGACCAAAAGGTTCATTTTTTCCTGTAGAAATCCAAGTACATCTTCTCTCCCTTCCTTCAAAAGCAACTGTCTCAACTTTCCACATGTATGTCTTCCTGGGTGGATTCCTCTTTCTATCATTTCTTCCATTAAAACACAAGCCCTGGAGACATCACCCTTGTTGCATAGTCCAATAATAAGAGCAGAGAAAGTGTGCATGCCCGGAACAAACTGCTTCTTTTTCATATACTTCCACACCTTGAAGGCCATCTCAAGTTCATCCCTCTGACAAAACATCTTTATCATCATAGTGTATGTGTCTGCATCTGGCTCACAAAATTTGATCATTCTGCGGAACACTTTAAAGGCTTCATCAGTTTCCTCACGACCAATCAAGGCGTTTAGGAGAATATTACAAGTCCTTGAATTAGGTCTCACCCCCTTGTTATCCATCTCATTTAAAACCCTATAGGCGTTTTGAAATTTGTTTACTTTACAGAAAGCACTAATTAAGGCATTATACACTGACACATCGGCCTTTATTCCATTTCTTTCCATTTCAAGGAATGTATCAACAGCATCTTCTATCCGATTCTCAATCCCATATGTATGGACCAAAACACTATAAATAAAACACGTCGGCTTACATACACTAAGCTCCATCTCCTTGATAATTTGAACTGCTTCATCAGTCCTTCCAGCCTTGCAAAGAATGTCAACCATGATACCATAGGTCACAATATCGGGATTGCAACCTGCACAAACCATTTCTCTAAATATTTCTCTTGCTTTTGGTAAATTAGGAGCCTTTCCCCACCCTTCAATCAAAATGCTATAAGTTTTCAAATCAGGAACAAACTGATCCTTCATGCTATCAAAAATCTCTTGCGCTTTCCTAATGTTCTTAGACTTGCACAAAGCACTCAACAACCCATTAAAAGCCCCCAAATTTGGAGTCACGTCATATTTATTCATCACGTTAAATGTATACACAGCCTCATCCACTTTTTTGGCCCTAGAGTACTTCCGCATAATTATACAGAATGTTTCAATATTCAGCATTTGCTTGCTCTTCATGCTATTCACAAGATCCCACATTATCTGATACTGCCTTATCTTCGCTAAAGACTCAATCATAATATGGTAAGCTCTGACACTGTGCTCGTAGTTCCGTTGCTTGCCAGACCATTCAAAGAACCTGTGTGCCAGCATTCCAGCATTCTCAAATTTTTCGAGGACCTTTTCAACTACATCTGTAGAAACCCGAATGCCACTCTGATCAAGCATAGTATCCAGGCCTAACTTGGGGCAGGACATCATAATTTTACATATCTTTTTCGTTACATCAGAAGAATCTTGCAATATCTCTCTGGAACTATACATTCTACTACAAAAACTTGTCCATCTGATGCACGATTTGACTTGACCCCCTCGTAACATGATCACGATCGAGAAGTGAATTTAGACTTCAGAAAGTTATCTACCTGGAGAATCTAAAAGTTAATGAGTGATCATTATTAATGAATCACAATATTAAACATATATTATTGCTAAATAATCAGCTAAGCATTTCATCGAGTATATGACGCACAAAATAATTACACGCATCTTTCCTGCTTTGGCAACGCTCTTTCTTGACAAGCACATATCTATATGTTAACAGATGCAGTGCAGATGTATACATTTTCAGTATACAATTTGATGTCAAGGAAACAGTGTATATACAATAGAAAATGCTTGGTGGTAAATGAACCGACAAAGATTGAGAATTTCTTCTCTGTAAGTCTCACCTTCAAATTTCAAAGAGGAGCGATGGGAGTGTATTTTATTATTTTCTGTCCTGTATCCTTGGAGGTGTGTCCGATTCACGGATATAAAAGAATTTCTTCTCTGTAGTTACTGTTGCTAATAGAATTCTGACCCTGCCCAGTGCTAGCCACTTGAGTGATTTGGTGATTAGGCATGGGGTCTGGAGCTGGACGTCACGAAATTTGGGAAATTTTACCTTTTTCTGATTGATCGATGTATATAGGTGAGAGTTGTTCACCTCGGAGTGGTTTGTGGAGAGTTGAGTTTGTTAACACTTGGAGTTTACTCTTGGCAGCCCAAGCTTACTATGTTACATAAGCCTCTTCAATTTAAATTGGAGAGTTCTAAATTGGATCGGGGGAGGGGAACCCCTCTCACTAAGGTTTGGGGCAGCGTCACTAATTTTTTTTCTTTCTCTCAAACTATAATTACTGAACCCTTTTTTATGTAAATATAATATTTTTTAATGGCAATTCGATCATTTGATTCGACATAAAAACTCAGACGACATAATTCTTGTTGCCACCTGCTGTACGTGAATCGTGATTTGTATTTCACAAACCAAAAGACATGAAGTCCGATGGTAGAAAAAGATGAATATGAATCCATTTTTGGGCCTTTTTGTTTAGATTATTTATCTTTGTTTAGGTTATGGACTCTTTTCACAAATAACCACAATAATTAAACTATTTCTTAAAATACTGTCATACTTTTTATTATAAAAATATTATTTTTAATTTTTATAATACTTTTTGTTACATTTGTTATGTTAACAACAAGTGTTACAAAAATTAAAAAAAATAGTATTTTTAGAATAAATAAAGTTACATAATATTTTTTAAATTATTTTATATTTTGTGGAGTATGATAAAATTATCACTTATGTTATTCATTTTGGACCTTCTTTGTTTAGTAAATTAAAAATTAAAAATAAAAAATAAAACAAATTCAAAGTTGGGGGGTCCTGGTCTCCCCCAGTACCCCTCCTCACCAAAAATGTACGTTGGGAGAGGCAAAAATTTCTAAAAAGTTAATGTAATAACAAAATTCATATTCAACAGAAAAAATCACAATACGGCATTAACTAATAAAGTGATGCTCGACGATCTTTTATAACATAAAATTCATCTATAATGGATCTCTTTTTTTTAAAAAAAGATAACAACGTTTTTCCTTGCTTGGCAAAAAGTTGATATTGTTCCATTTCAAAATCTAAAATTAAAAAAAATAAAATCAATATCCTAGTCAACTATCTAACAATTCAACAATATTCGACATATTCAATATAACCAATCAACTATCGAATGCCAAATCCAATAAATCATAATTCAACTCATCCTCTAATATAGACACAATTCAAGATCAGAAAAGACAAGCGAAGTACCTGTCAGTGCAAGCCTAATATATAGCATCAACAACAAATGTTAAGCCTCATTGTTCACGCGTAACAGTCCATTTTCAACCAAGCTTTACAAAAGTGAGCAGTAATTACTGGAACCCAACGAGCACATTTCACAAATAACATGCCACTTCACGTATAAATGACTGGAACCCAACAAGTACAAGCACTTCCCAAATATTCCATGACAAAAATAAAAAAACATCTCAGTTATTTAGAGAAAAATAGGTAATTTTAAAGGAACGAGATGAAATTTTAATGACAACATCAAGTTCTGAAGAATCAAAAACTATCTCTAAGTTGTAAAAAATAGGTAATTCTACCTTTGGGCATAACACAAAAAAATAGTTATATTAATTGCATAGGATACAAGTAAACATGTGGACCAAAAATAGCAAAATGGTTACAATCTGAATATCGCAAGAGTAACCAAATCATACAATTAGAAGAACTACCCAGCAGTTGATAAGGAAACCCAGAGAGAGGAAAAAGAAAGCGAAATTCAAGAATTCTATTAGCAACAGTTGAAAAAAAGGGCAGCGAACATGCTCTAAATACACTAATGCTATAGGACTATGCTGAAATGTGATTTCCATACATTTACAGAGTTGTTTCAAAGTATCCGGGACTTAGACGAAAATAAATGATAGAAATAGGACTTCCACCATTTCTAAAATCAATATTTGAAATATACTAGTTTTAAATAATTTATTTCAAATTTGCTAGCTATTAAATAAATATTAGTAATATGATGGTTCCTAAAAATCAGGGACCAAATCGTAACAACCGGATTGTACGGAGAAAATCTCGCCATTTTCAAAATGCATCCCAATTTCCAGTGCTCTGTAATGAAATGTCTTTCATTCAATTAATAAATCTCATAATCTCTTATTTCGTATTCACAAAAGTCAAAGAAAATGTTTACAATATTCATCCATCTTATGCGCTTTAGCCGGAGAAAGAGCTCTCTAATGAAATGTCTTTCATTCAATTAATAAGTCTCATAATTTCTTCTTTCTTCTTCACCAAAGTCAAGAAAATTTCTACAATATTCATCCATCTTATGCGCTTTAGTCGGAGAAAGAAAAAAAAAATCTCATATTAGCGTGATTTACACCGGATTGGAAGGCAAGTATGTAAATGGAATTAATGTTTTCATTTTGATTTCACTGTATTTAGTATTTACCTATTAATCGCTATTAATTCAAAGATTTTCGAATAAAATCACTTTATTTCGAATAAAGAACAAATCTTGCATCTATAATTTTCATTTTGTCCGTTATTCATCATTTCAAATTAATATTCATGGCACCCAAATGTAACAGTAGCAAAAAAAGAAGCAATGGCAAGATTAAAAGAAATATTTCATTTGGCAAAAAAAGGAAAACAGAAAAAAAAAATCAATCAGGACAAAGAAGAAGATAATGAACAAACTATTACCGGATATGTCGTTCAACTTATAATAATTTCAATCAATAAATCAAGTTGAAACATTGTAGATGGGGATTACATTATTAATTGATGATGGTACAACAATGTGTTACCACAAGTTTGTATTTCGTATTGGTTCTTAATAGTGATAAGAAATGAATTTAGTGTGTAAATTGGTAACTGTAATATGATGTCATCATGTTCCTTTCTTATGTCATTTGTAGACTTCTTTCAGGATGTTATTATATATTGTTAACCATTCTTGGTATATATAAATGTTCTATATAACGTTACACGATGAAATTATAATTCCTTAAGTTGATGTTTACTTTATATGTAATGTTTGTAACAAATAATTTTGTTAATATTAGCCGATGCTATTCCTTCATTACATTGTTGAAAAGTTGGAAATTGATAATCTGAACAGTTAATATTCGTTCGTGTCATTTGCAGGATTGGGACTTCATAATGCACCTACTCAATCGGAACTCCGAAGAACATCAACCCAAAAAAATGGCGATATCAATGAAGTTGCATATCAAGATTTCATGTCATTGTCGTCATCGACGACTCCGTTACCGGAAACTGTATATTGTTACTCGTCGAAAATTTTATGTTGTTACTGGCCAAAAATCTATCAAAATGAAGAATGCAGAAATTACAGACCCCGATTTTTTTGGACTGAAGATTTAGATGGCTTCTATGTAATTTTGAATTTCAAGATCATATTAAATCTGACGGATTTAATTTTCCATTCAAATAAGATTGTAATGGAATATTTGGAAGATAATATCGAGAGATTTCAGGAAACCATAATAATCCACTAACTATCCCAAAATTGAAGATATGTTTTAAATGTTTTTTGACATCCAGTACATTTCTAATTTAAATTAAAAAAATCCACCACATATGTAATTTTCCCAAAATTAATTAGGGGGCATATTCAAGAAATTTCTTTATATAAGAAAATTAAAAAAAAAATCTTCATGTTCATCAAAATATCGTTTCATTTATAAAAAGAAAATTAATAAATGTTTAAGATAAACTCTTAAAAACTTTGAAAGTCTTATACTAAAATACAATTTTTGAAACATAATACATATTGTTCAAGAAAATAGTTTTTACTTTGATTGCACGTTTATTCATAAAATAATTTGGAGTGTTATGTATTTCATTGCCATAAAGAAGATGAAGAGAGAGTTTATAACATTAGGAAATAAACGGGAAAATGGAATAAGAATAGACGTCTAAAGTACTGAACTTGGTTTCTTGATTCTTGAAATAATTAAATGATTTGGGTTTTTCATTTTACAACAAATGATTTGGGGTTTTATAAGACTAGAATGTTGTAGGTTGGTTAGGTTTTATTTTTAGTATTTTTAACAAAAAAAAAATATTACATAATAAAAAATTAGAAGTAATTTTAAAAAATACCAGGCATTTTCTTAGTCGGGGCAAATACCTTAAGCCGACTAAGTATATTTACATTCCAAATAAGTGTATGATATCACTAAAATACAAAATTAATTTTTTGACTAAATAATTCCACCACATTTACATTGTTGAGTAAACTTATAAGAAATCAAAATGTCTTTACAAGATCTTAAGCAAACAAACAGATACAAAAGAAAATAAGAACAGACGCTCCAAGTCGCGGCCAGAAGATTCTTCACTGTCGAATGAAGTGTTCGACCATAGCTTATCTTTCAACCACTGTTCAACCATAGCTCCTCTTTCATCCGCTGCTCTACCTATCACTTTGGGCTCAAATTCAATAGCCTTAGAACAATAGCAAAAGCCATCCAAGAACATGAGCACGAGTCTCACCAGATCCTTAGACAAAAAACCCCAAATCGATTAACCCCTTCTTCCTTTCCACACCTTAAACAATATCCATGGCTACTGTTCACCAAACATGTTGCAAACCAAATTATTCACCAAGATAATGAAGAGAAATGAGAAGGAGAAGAAGAGATTTAGCCAAGAAGAAAACCAGAAAGAGTTAACGTTTTTTCAAAAGAGAGAGAGAGTGTGTCCTATAGTTGCAAAAAAGGGAACAGCACCCTACTTGCCTCATCAGCCGAAATCAGTTGGAAAAAGGAAAGACTGATCTCACTCAAACAAACACACATCCGGGTCTAGCCAAGAGACCCAATCATTTTCTTCCATATGGACAAATTCCATATGGACAAACAGTCCTGATCTAGCCCCCACTGTGGGGGAAAATTATAGTCCCCACTGCCCATTTGGCAGCTGACTTGGCTGCCAAATGGGCAAAAAAAATTTGGTTTTAAAATTTTCCCCTCCCCCACTCCCCACCCCACTTCCCCCAAATCTGGACATTTCTCTCTCACTCCTCCCCCCCCTCCCGATTTCCCCCAAATCGCCTATGCCCTAGTTCCGGCCGAGAGAACACCGTCCACTCCGCCGGAGCGCGCGCCGGTCCTGCCCTACCTCTCATTAATCGCGACTATATCTCCGCGGCTCGTCGCGGCTGCTCCCCGCGGCTCGCGACTGCGCGACTGCGCGACTCTTCTCTCTGCCGCGACTGCTCTCCGCGGCTCGCGACTGCGCGACTGCTCCGGCTCGCGACTGCGCGACTGCTCCGGCTCGCGACTGCTCCGGTCCGTCTCCTGCACGACTCTTCTCTCTGCCGCGACTGCTCCCGGTGGTCTTGTCGTCTCTCTCGGCCCTTGTTCTAGCCCACTGTTGAAGCTCACGATTTCCCAAAATTCGGTTGTGACCTAGCTCCCCTCCCATTTCATCACTGTGTATCCCGGTAAACCTGTGCCAGCTCCCCACCGTTGAATGTTATCTCTGCCGCGCAAGCTCACCATTGTGCCCTAGCTCTCGGCAACACCACTGTCTCACCTTGGAAATTTTATCTATCTGGCCGTGGTCATCCCAATTGCAGATCACTGTAATTTTTTTGAACTAGTGCTATGAGATGCAATGTGAAAAAATTATACAAATTGGAAATGATAATTGTTTATTGATTGAAAAGTTGTTGCAATGGGGATGAAGTAGCTGTATAATTGTATTGTTGAATTAATAAATTTGAACTAGTGCTATGAGATGCAATGTGAAAAGATTATACAAATTGGAAAGGATAATTGTTTATTGATTGAAAAGTTGTTGCAATGGGGATAATTGTATTGTTGAATTAATAAAATGTATATGATCGATAATTTTGTATTCATAATGGTGTTTGTGTGTTTATTGTTTGTATTTGATAGGAATGGAATCACAAAGTTCAACCAACGTATATATTCCTCAAGTTTCTGCTCAGCGTGTCCCTACAACTGGACAAGAATTTGAATCACATGAGGCAGCCTACATTTTCTACAATAATTATGCAAGGGAGGCCGGATTTAGTACACGAATTGAGAACAGTAAAAAGAACAAGGTTAGTGGTGAGACATATTGGAAGTTGTTTGTATGTTCGAAGGAAGGGAAAACAAATGACACATATCAGAAAAAACATAAAGATTCTGTGCCGCGTGCTGGGGAAAGAAAGCGTGGGCAAACACGAGTTGGATGTTGTGCTAGATTAACCGTAGTGAAGCAACAAACGGGGCAAATGTGGATAGTTAACAGCTTTACCGAAGAACACAATCATGCCCTTACTACTCCTAGTCGAGTGCATTTGTTACGATCTCATCGGACTGTGTCGAGTACAAAGAAAGCACTAACTCAACAATTTGCTGATGCTAATATTCCAACATGCCAGCAATTAAGGCTCATGGAGATAGATTCAGGAGGTCCATCATCGATTGGGTGTGTGGAGAGAGATATTAGGAACCATGAAAGAAACATTCGAGAAGAGCAAAAAGGTCATGACGCTGAAACACTTATAGAGCATTTCACATTTGAGAAAGAAAAAATTCCCAACTTTTATTTTGACTACGAGTTAGACGAAGCTGGGAAATTTGTTCGTTGTTATTGGGCTGATGCTGAATCTATACGGTCATATAGTTGTTTTGGCGATGCTGTGGTATTCGACACAACCTATAACACGAATAAGTACTCGATGATATTTGCCCCTTTTGTCGGGGTAAATCACCATGGTCAAACGATTCTGTTTGGGTGCGGCTTGTTGAGTGACGAAACAACAGAGTCCTTTGTCTGGTTGTTATCGAGGTTCATGGATGCCATCTCTAATCATGCTCCTCCGTTGATTATTACTGATCAGGACGCTGCGATTGCGAAGGCCATATCAATAGTCATGCCTGTGACATTCCACAGGTTTTGTATATGGCACATTCTAAACAAATTTTCTGAAAAAATCAATGCGATGGTATACAATGAGCAGTATCACATTTTGGTTACTATTATTAAAAATTCAGAGACACCAGTTGAATTTGATGAACGTTGGAACGAAGCAATGCTAACAACAGGTTTACATGACAATGAATGGCTACAATCGATGTATGACATCCGGGGTCGGTGGGTTAAGCATATATTTAGTGCAGGAATGTCTAGCAGTCAACGATCTGAGAGTGGTCACGCATTTTTTAAGAGGTACGTGAACAGAAACAACTCATTGATGGCATTCATTACAAGGTTTAATAGGGCACTGAGTCATCAACGCCACGAGGAACTAGTGGCTAACCATGTTGATCTGAATGAAAAACCCCGCTTGATGTCCAGTCTTATGATGGAACAGCAGATGGTTGAAATCTACACGAAGAAGGTGTTTTTGTTGTTTCAGACTGAAGTTGATCAGAGTAATGTTTACATATGCTCGAAGCGGTCAAATTTCATCGGTGGGAAAACATACAGTGTGGTTAGATATGAAGCTGGGAAACATTTTGATAGGCAACGGGAGGTTACCTATTACACGGACAATGACTATGTGTCCTGCAGTTGTCGCACTTTCGAGTTTGAAGGTTATCCATGTCGCCACATGGTATGTTTTTTGAAAAAAAAACAAGTTCTTTTACTTCCAGATAAATACATACTGCGACGTTGGACAAAGAATGCCAAATTGGGTACTGTTTGCGAAACAAATGCAACTTCAAACATGGACGACTCATCTACCCAATCTTTGATGGCCCGACATGGATTTTTATCACACAAGGCATCTATGTTAGTGGATAAGTCGGTCTTAACAGATGCCAGAAGTACGGTACTTTTACATGAGTTTGAACTGTTGAATTTGAAAATCGACCAAGTCGATAATGGGGGGAACGTCGGACATAGCAAATCCAGTTCCAAAAGCCGGGAGGTAGAACAAGTGATACATGATCCAAATGCAGTTCGAGCTAAGGGATGTGGAAAACGCTTGAAGTCTTCTAAAGAGAAAGCAATCTCTAAAAGTAGTCGACAATGTTCAGTTTGTGGAGCAAATGGACATGACAAAAGAACCTGCTCGAGATTTACTGATAGGTAACTTCGCACATTAGTGTAATTTTTGTTGAAATTAATTTGACACTAATAAATTTGTACTAATATCATTTATTTTTGTAGATCAACTGTACCAAACATCCCCGAGAACCAGTTTGACTATGATGGCCCTCAAGGAAGCTGGAGAGAGGACGCTACGTTCACATCATTAGGTGGCAGTTCGAATAGGGATGATCTGAATTTCACATTTGATTTCTAGCAAGTTTATTGATTCATGTGCTACCTTATGTATTTCAACAATGCATTTATGTTTACTTTGTTAACAACTGGGTAATTGTTGTGTGTTGTTAGAACGGATGAATTTTTCAACTTTTAATGACATGAATCATTCGGCTATTACATTAAACCTGTTAGGTGTTACCAAACAATTTTAATTGAATACAGTAGTACATATGAATTCGATGTTGGTAATTATCATATAAGGAAACGTTAATGTGCATTTACTAATAAATAAAAAGTTATTTTAATTGGATTACAAACTTAGACAAGCATATTCATTACAAAAAATACAATTACGGCGATACATGAAATGAATAAAACATCTGCGCAATTGTATTGCCTATGACTAAGACGCCGTAGTGAACGAACTCTGTCTTCTAGCTTCTCTACCTTGTCTATTAAATTCACCAATTCATCCACTTCTAAACGCGTATGTTCACGATCTTCTGACTGCGATCCAATATTACATTCAACCTCGTCGGCCCAACTAAAGCCTCCACACATTGTACCATCCTGCAATAGCATAATATAATTCTAGTCAATTCAATTGAACAATCCAAAACATACATTTGAACAGTGACTTACCTTCACACTATGACATCTCCAATATCGACGGTGTGGATTCCTTTCAGAGTGCGAGGTATGAATCTTCATATATGCACCACATCTACATCTAAGTCGTGGTTGGAAAACATTTCCACTAGACGAAGACATCGATCCTTACCTATCTGTTATTCGAAGGTGACACCAATATTACAAGAATACCAATAAGTTCTATACGCTATACATTAGATTACGATTTAACATATACATTAGAGGCTCAGATCATTTTTTCGGCCTACATTCATTAGCACCGCCATGGCTGCAAACACCGGTTGCATTAACGTACGGGCTACAACCTTTTAGTCATGCCATCCGGGATGCCAAGCCAAGATACGGGACTACTTGTGTATTTGCCAAATTCCAACAATCACATAAAAATCATCAAAATTGATCATCACAGCCCGTTTACCGACTTACAGTCCTGATCTAGTCCCCACATTATCATCACATACCCTATCTCCCTCTCCCCTCATACAACAAACGGGGCCAATCATTGGGCAAGATAAAAGATAGGGCACAAAAAATAATACCTTCAGCCAGATCATGCCATTTGAGGCAAATCATCCCAATTCATCACAAATCATCCCAATTCATCATAAATCATCCCAATTCATCACAAATCAGCCCACAACACACCAAAACAACAAATATCATGCAAATTCATCACAAATTCATAAACCATTTCAGATGATATCATATAGTCCCCACTGCCCATTTGGCAAATCATTGGGTACGATTAGAATTGGCAACAAACAAGTTGTTCTCCAATCTCACTATACCCTCAGAATACTTAAAAAAAAAATTTCATTACCAGGTTTACCGGGATACACAGTGATGAAATGGGAGGGGAGCTAGGTCACAACCGAATTTTGGGAAATCGTGAGCTTCAACAGTGGGGGCTAGAACAAGGGCCGAGAGAGACGACAAGACCACCGGGAGCAGTCGCGGCAGAGAGAAGAGTCGCGCAGGAGACGGACCGGCGCAGTCGCGTAGGAGACGGACCGGCGCAGTCGCGCAGTCGCTTGCCGGACCAGTCGCGCAGTCGCGAGCCAGCCGGACCAGTCGCGGCAGAGAGAAGAGTCGCGCAGGAGACGACCGGAGCAGTCGCGCAGTCGCGAGCCGCGGGGAGCAGCCGCGACGAGCCGCGGAGATATAGTCGCGATTAATGAGAGGTAGGGCAGGACCGGCGCGCGCTCCGGCGGAGTGGACGGTGTTCTCTCGGCCGGAACTAGGGCATAGGCGATTTGGGGGAAATCGGGAGGGGGGGGAGGAGTGAGAGAGAAATGTCCAGATTTGGGGGAAGTGGGGTGGGGAGTGGGGGAGGGGAAAATTTTAAAACCAAATTTTTTTTGCCCATTTGGCAGCCAAGTCAGCTGCCAAATGGGCAGTGGGGACTATAATTTTCCCCCACAGTGGGGGCTAGATCAGGACTGTATGGACAAATGCCACAACTTAAAGATGTGGGTTTTTGAGACACGATTTTTACGATCTTCACCTTGGATCATAAACCTGTGCCCAATGTTTTGGTTGCTTAATGCTTATTCTTCTTTTATGTGGCTATGTATATGTCTCATCATCTCTATGAACTGCTAAGGGAACATTCACACACTTAGTATTTTCCATGCCAAACTCGGTTATAATCTTCTCAAGATAGTTTTTTTTAGTAATAGTTAACCTATTCATACGCATATCTCTTTTAATAACCATCCCTAAGATTTTTTTAATTGTCCCTATGTCTTTCATATCAAATTCAGCTTTAAGAAGCTACTACATTTTACTTATTTCATTTTTATTATCACAAACAATCAACATATCATTAACATAAAACAATAAATACAGATTACAACCATGTTTCAGATTTTAAAGTACAAACAAGTATCATATTCACTTCTGTTAAAGCCAAGTTTAAACATATAAGCATCGAATTTCTTATACCATTGCATATGGGATTGTTTAAGTCCATATAATGATATCTTAAGCAAGCACACCTTCTTAGATTTTCCTCTTACCTCAATCCCTTGAGGTTGGACCATATAAATGACCTCCTCAAGCTCCCCATGAAGAAAAGCAGTTTTAACATCTAATTGCTCCAATTCTCAATTGAATTGAGCAACTAAAGTTAAAATTACTCTTATAGTTTTATACTTGATTACATGTTAGAACACCTCATTGTAATCAACACCCTCAACTTGGGTAAAACCTCTAGCCACTAATCTAATTTTATACTTAGGCGGATGATTAGGGCTAACACCATCTTTGATTTTATAAAACCACTTACATTGGACCACTCTCTGATTTTTAGATTTATTAACCGATTTCCAAGTCTCATTTTTAATGAAGGAGTATATTTCATCTTTCATGCCTTCTATCCAACTCTTGGACTTAGGACACTCTATGGCTTCCTTGAATGTTAATGGTTCCAGATTCTCAATAGCTTCACCTAAAACTAATGCATATTTAATAAGGTTCAAAGAGCTATATCTCAAATTTGGTCCAATCTCTCTCATTTCCCTACCTCTAGCAAGTTGGTAATTTTAAAGATGTACATGAGCTTCACCCATAGTAGGATTTTCAAGTTCATTAAGACCAAGTTGTGCTGTTGTGGTGTTTCAAGTGCAATTTCATTAACTTCAACATCATTTTGTTGAGGTCCTACACTTGAATCAACATCAAGATGTTTAAATTTATGTGTCTCCACCCCAATTTGAACATTCTTGGCTTATGGCTGCTCCTTAGGTTCATTTTTAGATTTAAGGCAAGGCATTTCTATTTCATTAAAGAACACATCTAAACTATTAATGATTTTTATATCTTTTTCACCTAAAACTCATAACCTATAGCTTTTTACATCCGTATGATAACCTAACAACACACAATTGACCGCTCTAGCCTCCAAATTTCCCTCCATTTGGTGGGCATAGGTTGAACAACCTAATACCCTAAGGCGTGACAAATTGGGAGGCTTCCCATTCCATAACTCTTCCGGAGTTTTGAAGTCATAGCACAAGATGGTGACCTATTTATCAAATATACAGCAGTACATGCTGCATCTCCCCAAAAGCCCTTTGCTAAACCAGAACTTATAACCATACATCTAATCTTATCCATAATAATCCTATTTAACCTCTCAGCCACCCTATTTTTTTGTGAGGGTGTGCCTTACTGTTTTATGTCTTTGAATTCCTTTTTCTGTACAAAAGGAATCAAACTCAAGTTCATTACTAGTCCTTAGAGTTTTAACCCCACTGCCCGTTTGATTTAAGCGCATAGGCATGAGGTGCGGCATCCACGTCTCACTTTAGTCATATGCACGTAATTAAGCGATTGACTGTGTTTTTTAATTAAAAAATGCGCACTTAGTCTCACCTAGTTCCGTCTAGTCTCGTCTAGGCGTGCACTTAGTCTCACCTAGTTCTTGTCTAGTCTAAACTCAAAAAGCTTGAAACTCGACTTCTACACCTAGTCACACTTTACGTTTTTTTATAAATTGATTTTAACAATACAACTATAAATGTTGGCACTAGGTACTACTCACTCTTTGTTCATTTGGCCTTGGTACACATTACGACTTACGCAATATGAACAAATAGTAGGCATTAGCAATAATTATAATATTTTTTTACGAAATATAGAAAATCACTTTGTCATTTAGAAAAAGAAGAACTCTTGAATTTTTAAACCTCAACTTCTTTTTTGTTCTTGTATTAGAAAAAGCTCAACAATCATTTTTGATAGCTTTTGTTTGGTATTTAAGATAATACATTACTTAACACTACGATATATAATATTTAACTTTTTAACTTTTTTTTTTATTGTACAATCCGATGCACAACATCATTTGAACATGATGTGGGCCCCTTTTCTAAGGAAAATTTTGACCTAAGGTCCAAACTAATCATGCTTGGGTTGGATTCCTATAACTTATAGCTTTTCCAAAAAGTGGTGATATTCTCCTTTATCAGTTGGAATCAGAGATGGAGGACTCGTGTTCAATCATCCAAAGAAAAGAGAATGATACATAGCATCACAAGAACATGAGGATGAAATTGTCTAGTAATGGAATCTTCAAAAGGATAGTGCTGGGAGTAGATTCTTAAACCTAGTTGAGGTGATATAGAGTTAGATTCTGATTCTCTTAATGAAAAAAGTGATTGCATCTCCCTACATCACAATCACAATAAGACAAATATTGTTGTGACCTAACCATACCAACATATAAGATTTGAGTTAATTTTACCGACGATCATTAAAGTTTGTAAGAAATTTTAAAATATCATTAAAGTAATTTTCCTACTTTATTGGTCATTAAAGTTTGGGTTAATTACACTAATGATCTTTATTTTTTCAGGTTACGATTTCATCCCAATTCTTTTTTTTAGCAGATATCATCCCTATTCTTCTATTTATTATCACAGAGGGTCTCCAAATCACTATTTTTCACTATTCTAATAATTATATGACAATTTTACCCCTTGACTTAAATAAATTAAAATAATATGAAAAAAATACAATGAAAACATTGCAATTAGGCCCTTAATCTTTTCAAAAGTACAAATAAATCATAAACTATTTTATTTTATACAGATAGATGTTCTTCTCCAACAAAAATTGAATCTGTCTTTTCACCCCACCCCACCCCACCCCACCCCACCCCAAAAATCAATCAAGTTTTCCTATTTTCTTTCTACTTCTAATAATTTCCCTTTGAAAAGATAAAACTAAACATTGTATGGAAAAGATGAATGAATCACCTTGTTTTGTGTTCACATAAGCCAAAGTAGAGTCCTCTTTGCAAAAGATGGCTGATTTACTTGAGAATCAAGACTGTTACAGCTCTGGATTTCTTCATCTCCACCCAATTCACTTCCTCCATTTTCCCACCTGCTAATATCAATTTCAGATACAGCCCTCCTAGCACCACCACCTCCTCCACCAGTCTTGGCCTCAACCACCGCATTTCGATGAACCAGAAATCGGAATGAAAAAGCTTGTCTAGATGACTCCACCGTGGCTGAATTGGGCCTATCCTTCTTTTCCCTTTGCCAAATTTTAGACACTGAAAGACTATCCCTCTTACTTCTTCCAATCACCTTTCTGTCATTATCATTAGAAATTTCAAGAATTGTAAATGCCTCAAAACCATTGAATTCTCTTCTTGAATCACAGCCACATTCAGACAATGCTAGCCTGTGGGGGAGAGAGAGGAGAGGAGTTTACACATGGCGGCGGAGCCATCTGCACTGGAGAAAGAGGGGGGTGGGCTGGGAAAAGATTATTTCTTTTGAGTTTGGGAAGAACACTTATTTGAATAAAATAAAATTGTGTAGGATTTATTTGTATTTTAAAAAAGGTTAAGGGCCCAATTGTAATATTTTCATTGTATTTTTTATTTCTATTATTTTAATTTATTTAAGTCAAGGGGTAAAATTATCATAGAATTGTCAGAATAGTGAAAAATAGTGATTTTGGGACTCTCTGTGGGAATAAATGAAAGAATTATGATGATATCTGCTAAAAAAAAGAATGAGAATGAAATCGTTACAAATATAAAAGAATTGGGACCATTAGTGTAATTAATCCTTAAAGTTTATAACGATTTCACAAATTGTTATTCTATTAAAAAAAAAATGACATGCAAAATGCTAGATGTCACTATTAAGTGCCAATATGGCCTTAAGTCGGTTTTGACAAGTACAATTTTTTATTTTATGAAAATACGATAATGTCTTATGTACAAAATTATCCTTGTTAGTCTACCATGACGCTTGACGGTGACACGTAATGTCAATATTTCTAATTGAATGTCAATATTTCTAATTGAGTGATCATTTATGAAATTGTTAGTTAAGAAAATTATTTTAATGAAATTTTGAAATTTATTACAAACTTCACTAAATTAACTGGACAGTCAGAACTGCTCATTGACAAACAAACAAAAACAAGTCCATTATTTTTCACACAAGAAAAAAGTCCCAAATGTTAAACAAACAAAAACCCAAATGGAAACAAACCTGCGAGTTTCACATTATATACGTCATCAATGGTTGAAGAATCAGTTCATTATTTTTTACACAAGCAAACAGTACCAATTCATTTCTTCAGCTCACATCTAAGTCCTCTTCCTTCTCAAATTCAGCAGAAGTTGCGAAGAAAAAAAAAAAGAAGAAAAAACAGATTAGAAAATCTGATATTTTTACCTCACACGTCATTGATTTTGAATTCCAAGTCAAAATGAATTCCATACGTGTCTGTCTCCATCTTTAATTTCTTGGCATTTTGGCCGTTGCTGTAGTTGCATCTACCCTTTCCAATCCCCACCCACATTCAATTCCAGATCCATCTACTGATCTACATACACTATTTATATACGCTTCCTGTTCATAATTCTTTTTACTCAAGAAAAGACACTTTCAAGCACGAAATCTGTCGGCCCAGTTAAAAATGAGCAGTTCAGAGTCCGAGTCTGCCGCCGCAAGTAGCGGTGGCGCCACCACCACAAATAGGCTCCCAGATTTACTTCAAAGTGTGAAGCTTAAGTATGTGAAACTTGGGTACCATTACTTGATGACCCATTTTTTTAAACTTTGTTTAGTCCCTTTAATGGTCATTCTGTTCGTTCAAGCTTCACAAATGAACTATGAAGATATACACAATCTTTATCTCCATCTCCAGTATAATCTCGTTCTCGTCATTGTTTTTTGTTCTGTACTTGTATTTGGATTCACCATCTACATCATGACCCGACCCCGATCCGTTTACCTTGTGGATTACGCCTGTTATCGTCCTCCGGATCACCTTCAGGTCAAATTCAATCAGTTTATGGAACACTCGAGACTGACAGGTGATTTTGACGAGTCCTCTCTCGAGTTCCAGCGCAAGATCTTGGAACGGGCTGGTCTTGGGGAAGAAACCTACGTGCCGGAGGCAATGCATTACGTTCCGCCCCGGCCCTCCATGGAAGCGGCGCGTGAGGAAGCAAAACAAGTCATGTTCGGCGCTCTCGACATTCTTTTCAAAGCCACAGGAATCAAGCCTAAGGACATTGGCATACTTGTAGTGAACTGCAGTTTGTTCAATCCAACCCCTTCACTTTCTGCAATGATTGTGAATAATTACAAATTACGAGGGAATATAAGGAGCTTTAACTTAGGTGGAATGGGCTGCAGTGCAGGAGTTATCGCCATTGATCTTGCGAAAGACATGCTTCAAGTTCATAGAAATACATACGCAGTCGTTGTAAGTACTGAAAACATTACGCAGAATTGGTACTTTGGGAACAAGAAATCAATGTTAATCCCCAATTGCCTATTCCGAGTAGGTGGGGCTGCAATGTTGTTATCAAACAAACCATCCGACAAGAAAAGGGCGAAATTCAAGCTTGTTCATGTTGTAAGAACACATAAAGGAGCAGACGATACAGCATTCAAATGTGTGTATCAAGAACAAGACGAAAATGGCAAAACTGGAGTCTCATTATCAAAAGATTTGATGGCAATTGCAGGAAATGCATTAAAAGCAAACATCACAACATTGGGCCCACTTGTTCTTCCAATCAGTGAACAATTCCTCTTTTTTATAACCCTAATTGCCCGAAAATTCTTCAATCCCAAAATTAAACCATATTTACCCGATTTCAAACTCGCTTTTGAGCATTTCTGCATACACGCGGGCGGGCGAGCAGTGATTGATGAACTGGAGAAGAATTTGCAGCTTGACCCGATTCATGTGGAGGCTTCTCGGATGACTCTGCACAGATTTGGGAATACTTCATCGAGTTCGATTTGGTATGAATTGGCATATAGTGAGGCGAAACGGAGGATCCGGAAAGGGCATCGGATTTGGCAAATTGCTTTTGGAAGTGGGTTTAAGTGTAATAGTGCAGTTTGGCAAGCGATGAAGAATTCGGAGCTCTCTCCATGGAGTCCTTGGCATGACTGCATTGACAGGTATCCAGTGCAGATAGCTAATTAAAATTGAGCAACATCGCGGATTAATGAATGGGACGGGGGACAGTATTGAGAAAGAAAAGGAAATCGAGAATCTCTTGTTATTGTATTGTACGGCCGTGTTTAGGTACGTACAGATAAGACAATAGTTCTTCTTAGTATTGTTTAGTACGGTCGAGTCTTGGTGTTAGAATATATATATCGTGTAGTTTCATTGCTACTGCGTGTCGATCTTGGAATTTTTAACAGGATTCTATGTGTTGTGATGTAAAATCTGCAAGATTGTGATATTTGTATCTAATGGTTCTTGACTTCTTGTAGTGTTGTGTTTTGATTAATGGGATGTATATTATTTGTACCAAATGAGCATATGATTAGCATGTTGGTCTAAGATTAAAAAAATTTTAAAAATAAGTAACTTATTTTGATACTAACATAAAAATTACTTTAAAATAAGTATTTTTTTAGTTATTATGACTTATTTAATTGAATTATACGTGTCAACTTGATAGCCTCTTGTTCTATTTGATACATGATTTCATAAGAAAGAAAGATTAAAAAAGTATAATAGTAATATTTGAGAGGATTACATAAGATCGTGCCATTAGCAAGAAAAAACAAGTTCAAGAAAGCTTCGGAAATAACCTCCAAATAAACAAGCATTATAGAAAGTCAGGAGTGATCTACTCCCCACTAGTCCATAACTTTATGCTTGTCCAACCAATGTTGGACAAGTGGACAAGTGGGGAGCATAAGCTCCCCACTTGTGGGGAGGAGATCAAGGGTCTATAGAAAGTACCCTAAATACAAAATAAACATACTAACTAAAACTCGATATATAAAGAGTTACTCTACTTATTATGAACATTAGAACACAATTATTAATGTTTTAGTATACGGTGTTGTTTCCTAACTCAAGCACTAGAGTATCTATATTCGATAGTTTTGATATTTCTCGTGAGTTGTGATGCATTCTATAAGAGAAATATTTCAGTGGGACGGTCCTATATGTACACGTAATAGGATCGTTCACTCAAATCACGACATCTCGTATCCTATAATTCGAAGTTACTCAAGTCACGACATCGAATGTCGAGTGGGTAAGAGAGAGAAATATAGTGGGTGGGCGGACCTACTCGGAGTCCGAGATGTGGTGACTTGAGTGGATTGGAGTCCGAGGTATCATGATTTGAGCAGAAAGTCCTACCACGTGGGCATATAGAATCGTCCAACTTAAATATTTTTCATTATATAGTTCCCTAAATGTCTACCATCATAAATATGTTTTTAATCAATTTCAGTCCGCGACACATAATAACATAAAAAAATAAATGGGGTTTCATCTTAAAATGTCAACCTTATTAAGAAGAGTAGTTCAAGTCTTTATATACTGGTTAATATTTCGCTACTTAACCGATGTGGGATTCACCCATTAACATGCTCCGCAAGATGGTGACTCGTTTGAGCACACCAATTTTGAAATATAAATGCTCGTTTATATTTTAGACGGATCAAATTGTTTGTTTGAGTTTAATTGGTTCTGATAATATATTAAAACTTGGAATTCCATCTTAAAATGTCAACTTTATTAGGTAAAGTAGCTTAAGCGTTTTAAATGCTCCAAGATAACATACTAACATGGGCAAGCACATGCATTGAATTAATAACAAAATTTTCCCAAGCTCTAGAATGGCATGGCCAAAAGAATTTAATAAAAAAACACCTAAAAAAATTATTTTTAATAAAAATTGAGATTCAGATCTGAAAATTGAAAATCTTTTACGGCTCTTTGAAGCTACAAAGGGACATCATGCCAACTCTGTATTGAGAGGTTCTCAATCTTCAATTGGACTAAAGGTTGACCGTTGACTTATACCAATTGCCATATATTATCCAGATTATACCTACATGTATTTATTAGGCAGGGTGGGAGAGGGAGGTTGGGCGCTGGGTTGGTGGGGGTGGGAGGCTGTGGGGGTTGTAGAATAAAGATCAAGATTTTTTTTTTTTTTTTTTTTTCATTTTTATATGTATTTTTTTAAAAAAATATTTTCAAACATAACATTTATATATATATATATATATATATATAAGGTGTACCATTTTTTTTATGCTACCGTCATTATTTTCATTAGAAAGATCAGATATTTTGTTGGTGTCAAAAGTGGAAGTAGACGATGCTTTAAGTAGAACAAATATTAAATTTTTTGACGTGTTTGGAACATCTCGATGTCAGCTCTTGGGGAGGATAAACATGTTATCCGTAGAGTAACTTTTATCATTTGAGCGACGATCCTTCTACTCGGCACTGTCGAATCACTAAGGCCGACAAACCTTTCTCTAATAATAAGGTAAGCTTTCAAGTCTTTTTACTTTCTAAGGGCACAGTGAACTAATCTGATCAAAGAAGGTGAAAACTTTGTATATTCGTTCCCATGGTTCGATATTTATTAGAAAATGCAACGTGTTCCACTCACTGACTTGTCGGGCTGTCCTTGATAAACCTGCCCGTTTGTCTCGTTCGCCTATTGAATCGAATAGAATAAAAGGAGAAGTAGATTTATCTTGCTGGAAAACAAAAATAGTTTGGTGAACAAAATAAAACTCAACTATAAAAACTAAGGATAATTCTAATTGTACACCCCACACTTACACCCACACTTTATGATGGGTTCATGTTCACCCATTAGTTTTTGGATCATGTTAGTTGTACACCCACACTTGCACCCTCTTATGTGTCAAACAATGATTTGGCCAAATAAAAATTATTATTTATTTGAGGATGTAAGTGTTGGGTGTACAACTAAGAGGGTGTAAGTGTGGGTGTACAACTAGTGATCCAAAAACTAATGGGTGAACATGAACCCATCATAATGAAATATTTTCTGCATACACTCCATAAAATTAAAATCTTGGCCATTGTTCTAGTCTTCTTAGTCTTTCAAACTACTTCATGACATGGTCTATTTTTGCTACAGATGAACATTCATAAAATTCCCTTAATAAACTGCATTGAAAGTGAAACCATATGAGCATCAGCTTTCATTTCATTGATCTTTCATATCAGAAATCATCAAGTAAAGAAACACACACAGGCATATATCTTATCATATGGAAAAAAAACATTGATCTGTACTAAAACAGTGAATGATGAACAGAAATCATCAAACAAATTGTGTTCAAAGTGTCAAAAAAACACGAAAACTTCCCTTGAAATCTATAATATTCTGTGTCAAAAACCAAATGTACTAGATTTATGGAACTTTTTAGAATATAATTGCTATGAGGCATACTAATAAGAACACCAAAACCACTGCCCCAATCCAACAAGCCCAAGTCCTCGTGTTCTTCATCCGTTTAGTGCGATCAAGTTCTTTTGTCCCGTCACTGATATATGATCCCGCATTTACTACATTCTGCTCGATATTATTCATCTGTTCACCCTGCGTCTCGACCAACACGGCCATGTCAAGAAAGATTTGGTGGAGCTCAACCAAGCTTCTCTGTATTTCCTTCACAGACTCATTCCTCTCTTGATTTTCCATCACTAAATCTTCTTTACCCTCAAAAATTTGCACAGGCTTGCCCCCTGAAAGCATCTTTTCGATCATTTCCTCACTCGGTTTCTCCCCGGTTACACTATGGTACTTCCTCCTAAGCCCTTCTTTGTGCTCATTAACAATCTGTTCCCTAAGGGACTGAAAATCATTCATAATATCTTTCAATTTAACTCTCAAACCATGAGTTACCGAAATTCTTGTCCGATCAACAGGGCTTCCTTCTTTATATGTCAATACACTACGATTAGCCACGTTGGATTTATCGAGCAATTCCAATCTCGTTTTGATGATTCTGGCCTTTCTAAGAACCGTGACCATGTCAGAATTAGTCCGGTCCCTCAGAGATCGAAGAATTTTATAACTCTGCGCGGATTTCGTCTCTTCGTTGAGATCTTGAAGGTCGAGAAGCAGATTGGTGATCTCTTCCATATCAGCCTTGAGTGCATACACCTCTTCAAAGAACTTTGAGAGATTCGTTTCATCCATGGGGTCGAGTTTCCCCATTTCGATATCTTCTCCTGCCTCAAGGTCTTTCATGGCCTGTTTCTTGAGATCAACATAACTTAGGAACGATTTTGTCATTAAATCGTTCATTTCGTACTGGTTCTGAGAAAACCCACAAAAGAAAAACACTCAATCTCTAATGAGAAAACAGAAAACTCGTAAAAAAAACAGAGAAATCTACACTTTTCATAAATAAAACAACTTATGACAAATGAAGATTGTGAAGAATTTATTAGATTGTCCAGTTGTATACCTATTCCATATTTTCCCAAATGAATAAGAAAATTCAGACCAAGATTGCATAGTAAACATTCCACAGAGATTAAATTCTTACAAAGTAGTAGTTGATCTCTGGTGATTCTTGAACTCTGTTTTTTTGAATATTCCAGTATCTTCAAGTAAGAATCTATACGAAAAGAATAAAATATAATTCAGAAGAAAGAAAATTCTTGGAAAATTAAAAGAAATGATTCGTGCCTGAAAACATGTATAAATTATTAAAAGAAAGAAAATTCTGATGAAAAGAAAAGAAGGAAAGAAGAATTTAGAGACCTTGGAGAATTTGGGGAATTTCGAAGTGAATAAGGAGGAATGTACCAAGAATCGAAGACAGAGTTTAAAGGGTTCTTTTTCTTTTCTGCAGGGGTGGGGTGGGGTGGGGTGGGGTGGCTTGGGGTGGGTCGGGTCGGTGGCGCTCCGGTGAGTAGTCTTGGATTTCAAATTTAAAGTAGGCGGAGTAAAGGGTTTTTTTATATAGCCGTTAGAATGAAGGGTTTTATTGATATGGCCGTTACAATGTGAAAGCCTATTTTTGCCCCCTATCTGACAAATTGATTTCCAATTTTTTGAAACCACCGCGCTACATTTTACTTTGAACGGTCCAATTATTGAGGACATTTTTGACATTTGATGAATCATGACTTTTATGTACAAATAATATTTATTATTACTTTAAGTAAATTTCTATTTACTAACATGTTTGAATCAATTTGGTAAAAAAAAAATTGTAGATTATAAACTGTGAGTTCTACAAAATGTATAGATAAGTTGTGGAATCTACGAAATATTTAAATAAAAATAATGTTTGACGGACTTATAAATACTTATAAGCACTAATAAATATATTATCAATTAATTTTTTTCTAGCCTATTTGTACAGTAGTCATATTTTTCACAAGTCATTTATTTTTCACAGTAAAAACAAGATTACTCTCAAAATAAATTCGGCTAAGCTTGGATAATTATTTTTTCTTAAACATTTTTGGATATATTAGTTTTTTTCTTTTTTGTAAGTAAAATAAATTAAGACAGACAGACTAAAATAAGAATTGCTTTCAAAAAATAAATAACTTATTTTCAAATTTAACCAACAAATTTATAACTTATTTACTCAAAAGTAAACTTACATGTGAGTAATTATTTTAAGCCATGACCAAACTCATGTAAAGTAGGGGTAAACAAAAATAACCAACTGAACTAGACAGAACTCGAAGAGAACCGAATCGAGCGGTTTGGTCTGATTCTTCTTAAATTTAAATTCGGTAATGAGTATTAAAATCGAGAACCAACCATTTTGTTTTCAATTTTTTTTTCTAAAAAATTATCCTATAAAAAATTATTTTTATGTTTGTTATTTTATATTGAGATGAAATTATATGTTCAAACTTGATATATTGTCCATTTGTAAATAAATTGCGGTTTGAAAATTATGATTTATAGATTATCGTATTGTTTTAAACAAGGAGAATAAAAACAATTATTAGAATGATGATAACTTTGAAAACCTTAATTATAGAATCGATTCAAATCGAAATGAACAGTTAAGTTTCGATTTAATTCCATAGTTTGGATTGGAACCAATAGTTGTATTTAGGGCTAGGCATGAGTTGGGTTGGGTCAGTTTTGAACCCAACCCAAACTCAATCCAACAGATTTGATTTGATAAGAATCAAACGAACTGATAAGTGCATTTTGTGCACTTATTTGGGGCTTTAAACTAAGCTTTTATTTCGTTATTTTATTAATTTTCTACTTAATTTGGTGCATTATTCTTTATATTTCAGTTTTGAACATGCTTAATAGCAATTGGAGAAGAATGGATGAAAAGAGCAATAAATTGGAAGATTTTCGAAACAATGAGGATTTAATTGAACTCAATTGAAAGTTGAAGGACCAGATTGGACATTGTTGAAAGTTGAAGGACCAATTGGAGATTATCAAAAGTTGAAGGACCAAATAAGATATTAAAAAAAGATGGAGGACTAAATCAGAAAGAATGAAAAGTTGAAGGATCAAAATGACCGAAATTCAAACTTAAAAGACCGAGTTGAAAGAACTAAAAAAAGCTAAGCTGGGCGATCGCTAGGCGAGCGTCCAGCAACTTAAACCAAAAGCAGAGAACAACTCAGGTCTTCTGGGCGATCGCCTCGGATTTGCCTAGGCGATCGCCCAAGCTAATTTTTGGCTGCGGGAGATTTTTTTTCCTTTTTCAATTCCAACCCGATTAAGTAACTTTTGACCACAATTTTTAGATCTTTTTGACATATTTTTGGGGCACCATTAGGATAATATATATATATATATATATATATATATATATGAGTTATTAACTCATAGTAGGTTGTTGAGTTTTTGGGAGAAAAACATAGACGAAAGCATCAAACGGAGATCAAGATTGCTATTTGAGGAATTCAACGAAGATCAAGATCAAGCAATTGTTCTTTCAAGTTTTCTTCTTTTCCGGGTGATGAATTCCATGTTTTCTTCCCCTTCTTATTTTCTTATTATTAGTATGCTAGGCTAGTTTAATTAGTGCTAGAATTACGATGAAACTTGTCGTTTAAATTCTTTTATCTTGAGACTTGGTTTTTGACAATTTATTTCAATATAGTTTTGAATAATTAATCTTGATTTGTTTGCATCTACAATTATATACGTAGTAATTGTATGATTGTTGTGGTGTGTTTTACTATTGAAAGATCGAAAGCATGCTAGACGCTATTTTAATTATTTTAAAGTCCAATAGGGGATATAAATATACCGCTATACTTTAGGTGATCTTTAATTATCCACAGAAAGTTAATGCATTTGTTTGTATTCGCATTCGTCATAAAAATATAGTCGAGTCATGCATATGAATAGGTTTAACTTTATTCGAGAGAAACTGTTGAACAATCTAGGGATATTGATCTTCATAACTGAAGTAATTTGTCAAGACCAAGAATCAAGATACTAGTACTTTTCTTTTTTAAAGTTAAATCAATTTTTAACCTAATTTTTAGTTATTTGAAATATAATTAGTTCATTGTTTTTTAGTTCAAATTCTTATTAGTTCTTAAACACCAAACATCAAAAGTTCATTAGATTCGGTTAAGGTCAATATAATTGAACTGAATTATCTAAATCCTCGTGGGATCGATACTTGGACTCAAAATCCATTTTACTACTTGAGCGATCCACGCACTTGCGGAATTATTACAGATATAAAATCACTGACACGAACCAACCTGTCCACGAGCTTAGATTAATTTGGTTTGTGTTGTTCGATTTGGGCTTGGGCCTAATTCATGTTGGGGCTAATTTTTTGGAGGGCCAAATTCAATTTGCCCAATTTTTATTTATTTATTTATTTTGCCCAATACACTCACCGGGCCTTTTTTGTTGATTTTTTTAGAAATTATTTTAAAGTTTTTAATTTGGACCAATGCCCATTACATTAAAATTTGAAATTTGAAAGGTTTTGGCTCGATTTAATTAGTTTTAGTTTTTAAATAAACAAGTTAGATTGCATCGATTTGATGAAATAATTCGAAACCTGATTACAAAATGAATTTTCAAAATCGAACTCCAATCTAATTTAGGGCAAAAACCAACATAAACCAATCCGGTTGGGTGGATTGACCAATTTGGGTCGATTTTTGTCCAACCTTAGTTCCATTTACAAGATACTCAATGATTCTCAATTTTGTTCGATTTTCTTTAGAATCGAACCAAATTGAACCGCGACCACCCCTATCAATCGCCATCTACTTCAAATATACATTATGAAGCATTTTTCAAATACCAGAATTCATTCTCTTCCCACAAATTAGTGAATCGTGCATGTTTTTTTGTGTGCGGAATAACAAACAACAAGCTAGTCTTCATAAATTTCATCGTAAATGTAAAACACACATAAAACAAATGTGAGAAGGAATAAGAATATCTACTTGGGTGGTAAAGTATGAGCTAGTTCATAAATCTTTGGACTTCGATTACAAAGGAAGATTGACTACTCTTATCGTACGCTCTTAACACCCAAAATCATTCCCAAATCGTCTGGTACTTTGTCCGCTCTCCCTTTCTTGGTGAAGGAGAGAGAGTTTGACAAGCTGATGCAGCTAAGAAGGTTTATATTATAAGTAAATTAGGAAGTTTAATTTAAATTATTATTTTTATTTGATAAAAAGTTGAAAGCGTGCAGCTAAACATGCTCTAATTAGATTGAAGCACACAATAATATATGAGACCAGGGATACCAAAGAAAATCCTCCCCAACAGTGGACTCAGACAAAAGATGTAAAGGGCAAGAAAGGATAAAACACAATTGACCTATACACAAAAGGATGCAGAAGCGCAGAGAAAGCAAAGGAAAGGATTGGCCGCAAGAAGAATCCCTCTTTCCAATCTTACGTAATATCAGCGTGAACAGAGAGACAATCACTAGAAAACCAATTTCAATCTTCAATGGAGTATATGTCAAGAACAAAGATTAACTACTTTCCTGCATACAGTTTAGTTGCCACAATCAAAACAACGGTGTACAATTCATCGTGTTTTTAACTCCGTATTCAGGTTCTTTTAATGTAAATACAATCGTTAACTACGAATCTTTAACGCTACTACTGACTTGCCATCTCTAATTCATTCCCCTCTCCCCACCTCCTCCCCTCTTCAAGTCGCCATTTCATTTGGGTTAGTTCGGAGAACTTCAGTCTGCTCGAGGGCTGCCACTGGTACTGGCAGAAGCTTTTTTCCCACCGTATTTCTGTTATAAAACAAGAAAATTTTGTAACCAATAAGGAACCCCAAAAACAGACAGGAGCATGTTTGGCTAAAAGCTTAAACCTTGGTAAACATTAATAGTCCGTTTGATTGCACCATTTTCCATAGAAAATGTCCAATAAGAGGAAAATATTTTTCCTACGTTGGCTGTTTGATACAAGGTGGAAAAGAAAAATGAATTTTAGGGTACAATCTCTTGAATATTTAATTTGGCCATTTTGGTGGTTTTTATTTTCCTTTTTGCATGGAAATTTTTTTCTTTTCCACCATTTCCAATCAAACACACCCTAATTTCCAAACATGTTTAGATATGTTAGTTATTCTTTGAAGTCAAAAAATTTACTTATTTCAGGAGCAACTTGCACTTTTTCAGTTTTGATCAATAAAAAAATCAGTTATTTACATATGTAAACTTTTTAAGCTTAGCCAAACATGCTTAACAAGACGAGCTGTGCCAACTACTACCGCACTCGCCATTTGTAGGAACAACATTATTTCTAAGATATGCTGCAAATTTCTTGAGCTCACCTGCTTTCCAAGATTGAATGGGATATATTTGTACTTGATCATATGCATGATTTGGCGCTTCATTGTAAGTACAAAAAGAACAACCCAGTAGCACAACAATATCGGCCAAAAGACAGGAACATCGAACATGGAAAAGAAGGTCATGAAAAATGCTACACAGAAAGCCTTTGTGATGGCATACCTGGAACCACAAAAACAAGAAACATAATTACAATAATGTCTTAATTTGTTAACGGCGGTATTCTGTGGGCTTTCTTGAATGTGTCTATACATACAAAGAGGCAGGTGTACGGAAATATTGACATGACAAGGGAGACAGCAATACTGCAAGCTTTACCACTTTTAAGTGGCAAAAGCACCCAAAAGCAATCAAACCAAAGATTTGATTAGAGGAAACAAATAACTAGTGCATTTACTAGTCTACTCCAAAAATAGCCGGAGCAAGGGGGCTCATAATTTTAAGGAAACAAATCAGAAAGGCAAAGAGCAACATATTAATAAGAGGCGTGTAGAAAGTTAACTCAATGAAACATCATGTGCCAACATAGTGGAGTGAACATCAACCCAAATATTTAGCTCCCTAACCAATCCTAAAACACAGAAAAGTAATAATAATAATAAAAGAAAGGTATTTTGCAATAAAAATGTTAAGACGCGTGAGAAAAGGTTTAGACAACTCAGGAGGATAATATAATAAATACTAATATGGGATAGATATTATTAACATACGATAGAGACGACTAAAAAAAAAAAAAAAAAAAGCTTCTATCGAACATTTGATTATCTACAAAATAAATACTGAGACAATTTACCACATTGCAGAACTTGAAATTAACATGTGGTTTGACCCCTGCTAGGCTGCTACAGTGGCATCATATAAAGAGAGCAATTGCATTGGATACCCTTGTAGAAGACAAGCCCTTAATGAAAAGGTTTACAAGGGAATATTCAAAATCTTTTCTTATTACAATGTTCATTTTAATCAACAATGCAAAATACAATATTGAACACAGCGCACCCCATTCAATCTGCATTGGTCTTTCTTTATTTCCCAAAAAGTAAAAAAAAAATCCAAAAACAGTAGGCAGACAGCAACTGCTTTAATATGCAAGCAGTACAAACTGCGGTCTTATCAATATTTCCTAGGTTGAAGAGTTGAAATTTGGTTCAGATTTTTAAGAAGCCTGGCCAAAAATATGTATAATTATATTATAGGCAAAAGTGCACACACAATAGTGATGAGTGCCCACCGTATTTACATAAAATAAATTTAAGCATCAAATCCTAGTGCATCCGATACATGAAAAAACCAAGGAGTGTACAATATTTAACAAAAAACAATAACCTGCACTAGCAAAATACATCGGTAGCAAGTTGATAAAGAAGGGAAACTCTTATCAAAAGGAAATTACAATAACACGATTAAGCAGGTAGATTATTCAAGATTTGATGTCACGTCAGACCATAATTATCCCTTAGCAATCATGAAGTCATCAAAACATAATCGTTTCATTATTCTATTAAAAATTTCAACCATCATAGAAATCCACAGGATAACAAGGATGCAATCCAAATTGATTTCCCATGTCAAAGAAGGAAACTGACAAACTGTAACAAGAAGTGACTCATATAATCGGAAATTCAATCACAGCTCTCTATAACTTCCTATATACCTTTACATAGGGAAGCCAATAACCATTCTCCCAAAGCAACCAAATGTAAAACGACAAGTAGCGCTGCAACAGTTACAAGCAGGAGGAACCAGACAAGAAACATTGGTAAATCTCAATAAACTTGAAGCAATAGAGTGTTTCACAGCTGATCAGGACATTAAAATCAAAACAGTAGAGGAATTAAACCTCACAATGGCAAAATAACGAGCATCAATTTCAAGATATTACAAATAGTACCAGAATTTGAACTCCGGGAGGCGGCGAATGAAAGGCTTGAATTCATCTGAACCCTTTGTTGGCAGCATAGGTCCATCGGAAGGTTCCATCTCGGGGTCAACAAGAGGTGACAGAAACCCAATGAGCAAATTCAGAATATAGATCCCCAAACCATAAGAAACAATGTAGAACCCTTGAACATAGTAAACCCGCAGAGCATAAACAAATACTAAAACAAAGGTTCCAATCCATCGGTTGAGAGCGTGGGGGGTAGATTTATCTAGATAATGCTGGAAAAGCTTTGATGCTTCATGCCTCCGTTGGTTCAGTGCCGCTGCTGCTGTTGAGGCACCATCATCTCCAACACCCTCCATGAAAAATCAACTTAAGAATCCTACAGATTGGACAAAATACTTGGATCAGGTCAAATATCTATTAACCAAAGGACCAAAACCGAGCAGGCGAGCATGAACTCATTATAGAAACACTGCCACGTGCTTCTTTAGGCAGCCATAAAAGGAGTAAGGGCTCAAGGAATAATTTCTTCTTTCAATAAGTGTGTATTAGAGGAAGGGATGTGTTAATTCAACTATTAGTGTCATATGTTTGGTAGAAATCAAATTTATTTCTCCATTGGATGTGTTACTATATTAGCTAAGATATTTATTATTTTCATAAGTTAACTAATTTGCTAATTTTAGCTAGCACATTAACTAGCTGTCGTGGCGTTTAATTACTTTTTGGTTTTTCATTTCTTGTTCGAATCTCATATATATAATATATATATATATATATATATACACACACACACACACACACAAATATATATACACACACACACAAACACATACACACACATTGTGAAAGTCAAATAAAGAGTTGAGTAGTTAAATTTAACTAGTCCAATGTGATAGTCAAACTCTAGCTAAACTTAACATGTAAATGTGTCAATTAACATTTAATTTATTGTTCATAGACAATGTTTAGCTAGCTAAAATTAAAACATCCAATGCGGATGTTGCTCTTAGGGAAAATCACACATCCACCCACGAAGTAAAAAGAGAAGGGTAACTTTGAATCCATTTGTTCAGGGATGCAGAAAACAACATTCCTTGTAAAATGCCAGAATTTTTTCCCCGTTTCAAAACCAGGTTTGAATAGTTTGCAACACTACCAGTCCAGTGGACAGTGCTAAAAATCCATCAACTTAGAGCATTTCCAATGCTACCTTCTATTTTTAATATCCAGCTCACGTGGCGATAAGGTGCAGGAGACAAAACTCATGTGGTAGCATTTATTGTAGAAGACCGTCCAATTTTAGACATCCTGTTAGACGTCTTCCACCCATTTTTTCATTAAATTATGTGCATCTCTCTCATCTATTTTCTCTTTCCTCCTTCCACCATATGCTATCTCTCTCTTCATTTCTTTTCTCTCTCTTATCACATAGATTTTTTAGAAAGTGTCTAGCATTAAACATGCTTTTATAACCTAGAGGCTATAGCCTATAGCTCAACAGGTGCTCATAATTACTCAACACTTTTCATCGGAAAATGCAGCAGGGTGAACAAAAGAAAACAAAAGTTCTGACCTAAAGTCCAACTCTTCTGCCCAGCTTGGGATGAGTTTTCTAATCAACAACCCAAAACACTTAATGTGAGCTGAGTTTCTAATCAACAACCCAAAACACTTAATGTATGTCTTAAATATTCTTTCAACCATGTTTTCTGAATTAAAAAAAAAAAAAAAAAAAAAAGACGGCCAAATCTCTAATTAAACAGAAAAAAAGAATCCCTAACATTGAAATTAACCGACAATCAGAAACAGATCTGAGATAGTCCGATCCTCAAATTAAGAACCATATTCTTAAGTAAAAATACCATATATCAATATAATGGTGCATTACGGATGAGAAATCTTCTAAATCTAATATAAAAATGGCTGGGTAATTAGGTTTTACCTCTGGCGAGAACTTCCGGGGGTTTGGAGGCGAAAATCTTCTGGCACCAATTCGGTTGAAATCTATGCGGAATTCGAGTAAAATTATAGTTTGATTACTTGCATCGATTGGATTTAGAGTCTAGTTATTTTACAGATATTGGTGTCTATAGAGCCGATACAAAACAGTGGGTTTACCCGTGCAGGCAAAAGAGTCTGTTTGGATCTAATTTTGAGAAAAATTGCACTACGGGTCACTAATATATTGTCAAAGTAGCAAGTTTGGCCTTGACTTTCTATTGAAATAATGTTATTCATCACCAATAATTATCATTAGAATGCGACCTTTGTTGTCTAATAGAACAAACACTAATACATTAATTGAATTGATCAAGATCAAATATGTTTATCAAAGTGCGTGGTCAATAGCGCCCTAGTTGATGGCATTTCTTTATGCGGTTGGCACTCGAGAAACCACGGGATACTCCATACAGAGCAAACAAGTTTTAAGGAGGAATTTAACTAGCTCCATAGCCTACCATTGATTTTGCGAAAGTGTCATTTTAAGTTACAATGGACCTCCTGAAAATTGAATTACGGAACCTACTTCCATATAGAGATGATCATCACCACTGGTGATGAATAACTTTATTAAATTTTATTATAATTAAACAATCAATTCCTAGAAACGAATCAATATAAAATATTATCAAATTATCATATAACTCATACATGTTTAAATTTATAAAGTTAAGTTTTAATTCTTAATTTAAATTAGTGTGTAGAAATTTGAAGTGAAACAAATTTTTAAGAGCACACGACAATTATGAAAACTTGCACAATTTAGGGACTCATAGTATAAAAACAGCAAAATGATAGGGGCCAAAGTACTATTTGAATAATAAGTTAGGGACATGAGTAAAACTTGGGAAAATCGCACCACAGACTGAAACATTTCTACTTGTTGCACTTGGATTCCCATTCTTTTTTTTTGTCCTATTCAAGTCCCCAAATGCCTTTTTTGATGCAAATAAGGACAAGTGGACATACTTTGTATCAAATAGGCACTTAATGTTTATTTTAACCAATTTTTTAGAGCGTGTTTGGTATAGTTTATTTTAACCAATTTTTTAGAGCGTGTTTGGTATAGTTTATTTTAACCAATTTTTTTCTAAACTTATTTTTAACCATATATTTAATGGACCCACAATTTTTATCAACTTTTTAACTACAAATTTCACTAACTTTTTCAAAACTCATAAAAAATTACTTTTAAACTTCTTCAAACATGCACTTAATGTTTGTCGAATTGACGAACCACTTTCACACCAAAATTAATATTATGAATATTATATTATAATTTCAGTATTTTTGGGATGTTTAAATTAACAAAAGACATTTCATTCAAATGCTTTGCATACCTTTTTAAGAAAATTCCTAACAAATTTACTTATATCAAACAAAATTACTGAAATATATAAAAAGTAATTACTTATATATGTTTATCATGGTTTTCTAAATCAAATTCGTGGCCGTGTGAATATCGATTATTGTAATAAATAGTTCACAAGATTATAGTATAAGATAAGTAAAGTTCCACATATAACCTATATATGTGACAAATGTTCTTTCATTTAATCCATTTTATGCACATAAACTATTGAATACTTGTTTTCGAGTATGGAATACCATAATAAAATTTATAGTTTACTATAAAAAATTTATAGCTTACTTAATTTTTTATGATTGTCATTTTATGATTTTTAGTCTTTCTTTCACAATTAAATTAAAAATATAACAAATATAATGTACATGACAAATATGGATTAAGTTGTAAAGTTAATTTTTCAATGACTACTTTGTTGACCGACACATTATCAAAAGAAAAATTACGGATTTTAATTTCACAATTAAATTCTCTAATAATTTTAATTAAAGTATTAAAATATTCAGTCCATTATGAAAATATTCAATTACTTTAAATACAATATTTTTGTGTGTGTGTGCAAGCTATTGTTTTATCTATATAGTGTGTCGTAGAAGATATGTAACATTTATGGTTATTACCGATCCACAAGTTAGACATAAAAGATAAAATACCAATATATTTATTTATATCACTTATTGTGTGTGTTTTCTTCTTCTTCTTCTTTTTATTGAAGAAAGAGTGTTTCTAAAAAAGGGTTTGATTAAAGATATTTTTGTATGAAGTTGGTTATGTGAATGCTTTCTACTACATTAAGCGAAAACTCATCACTAGTTACGAACATCGCCATACCTTCGTGCGTGTTCTCTTCTGAATACATCCAGTTAGTAATACTAGTACTAGAACAACCTGTAGCAGGAGAACTGTAACGCCCCGAGTTGTTATTTAGAAACATACATTCATTGCTTTTCTAAACTTTTTTAGTGTGGGAAAATGTAAAATAATCTTATATGACGCATTACTTTATGCCAACACTTGTTTGACCTACCAAACGAACTTGGATTAACATTGATTTTTTCCATGGAACTAACAACTCATTCAAGTTTGACATACTAAAATGTCATAACCTAAATGTTCTTAGATACAAACGACACAACACACGAAAAATATCACAATAAATTCTACATACCTCCAATTAACTTGATTCTAAATGCTAGGGATAGAAAACTCATAGGGTTGTTAGATACCTTGCACATACCCACATTCAGATTTAATCTTCTTTCAATCAGCAAATTAGCTAAAACATCCAAAATAAAATTCATTTTTTTGGATGACCATTGCTTATTGCAGGACCTTCAGACTGAAAGAATAATGGCAGTGGATAGATTAGTTAAGAATCTCTACATTCTTGACAAGACTTCATTCTCAAACTCAACTATACATAAATACAGCACTATTACTTGTAATAATTCCCTTTATGCATCTATTGGTAACCCCTCAGTTCAAAACAATAGAGCCAAAGAAGATTCATTGATTCTTTGGCACAAGAGATTAGGACATGTCTCCAGAAATGTACTACAACATCTGGAAATACTAAACTCCTGTAATAAAACTGTTATTTGACGTTTTGATATATGTTTATTCTCCAAGCAGCATAGATCACCTTTTTCAAATAGTTCTATTCATTCTAAGAAAATTTTTGACTTAATGCGATGACTATAGTAGGGCTAAATAGACTTTTTTTATCAAACACAAAACACAAGTTTTTTCCACTTTAAGACATCTATATCAAATGGTAAAAACACAATTTAATAAATGCTAACGATGTTTCATATCCGATAATGGAACAGAATTTACTAATAGAGAATTTCAAATTTTTCTAGCTGAAAATGGAATTTTACATCAAAGAAGTTGTGTTTACACCCCCACAACAAAATGGTGTGGTTGAGAGAAAACATAAACACCTATAGCAATTTGCAAGGGCACTTATGTTTCAATCTAACCTACCAAAAAGTTTTGGGGTGAATCTATTTTGATGTCCACTTACATAGTCAATAGACTTTCCACTGCATTACTTAACTAGAAGACACCTTTTGAACTTCTACATAACAACAAACCCACATATCACAATTTAAAAACTTTTGGTTGTTTATGTTATGCCACTAACACACAACATTTTAAAGATAAGTTCTCCCCTAGAAGCTTTAAATGCATTTTGTTGGGCTTTAGTTCAGGAAGAAACAGATATAAGATTTATGACCTAACTACCAAGCAAGTCTACATTTGCAGGGATGTGATATTCAATGAGCATGTTTTCCCTTACAAAAATGATCCACCATCTGTTGATTTTCTACCTTTACCAGTAGCAAAATACAATCTAGACACTGTTGAAAACATACAACACATGCAGTCCATTTCACATGTTCATGATTCTTTTATTTCCATTCCTGATCAAACTACAACTAGAAGGCTTTTTAGCCCCAATCAGAAATCTCCCATAAATATGCCTACACATCATTCAGTCCTTGATCTTGATCAACCACCTCGTATCACTAGGAAGAGCCTAAGACAGAAACATACTCCTATCTGGTTGCAAGATTTTGTCACTAATATTAGCCTTGTTAATCCTGATACTAACAACATTATCAGTGCCAACACTATTTCCCAACCTTTACACATACCTACTTCCTCATCTCATACCCCCAAATGCATTTCCATTCTGCAAATCACCTTTATTCAGACCTGCCTATACTACTTTCTTGGCTAATATCAGCAATATCCAATAACCTATTTCTTACAAAGAGGCTAGTACTAAGACATAATGGATTCATACTATGAATAATGAACTAGAGGCTCTAGAAAAAAATAATACATGGGAACTTATACCTTTACTTCTTGGAAAGAAACCTATTGGATCTAAATAGGTTTATAAGATTAAACTCAAGGTTGATGGAAGCCTAGACAGATGCAAAGCCAAACTTGTGGCTAAGGGGCTTCATCAAATGGTAGGGATAGATTATTTTGAGAGTTTCTCACCAGTGGCCAAACTGGTCACCATCAGGATTTACCTCTCTATTGCTACTGCCCAAAACTGGCGAATACATCAACTTGACATCAACAATGCATTCATCCATGGATTTCTAGAAGAAGAAGTGCTTATGTGGCCACCAGAAGGGCATAATAAATCTAAATAGGGTCCCTCTATGGGCTCAAGCAGGCTCACAGACAATGGAACTCAAAACTCTGTAAGCATTTGCAAAATTATGGATTTATCCAATCACCACATGATCATTGTCTGTTCATATACCACTCTACTTTATTCTTCATTGTCTTGTTTGTATATGTGGATGATGTTTTGCTAACACGAACCTGTGAATTGGAAATCAAAAAAATCGAGACATTTCTTAATACTTCTTTCACCATTAAAGATCTTGGTTTTGCTAAATACTTCCTTGGCATTGAGATTGCCAGAAGTTCAGATGGTACCTACATCAATCAACGCAAATATGCTCTTGATATAGTCACTGATGCTGGACTTTTGGGAGCTAAAAGTGTCATCTCTCCACTTCCTAAGGGACATAAGTTTACAGCAGATACTGATATTTCTTTCTCTAATTCAGATCAGTACAGAAGTTTAATAAGCAGATTATTATACCTGAATCTTACAAGACCTGACATCACTTATGGGGTACAACAGCTCAGCCAATTTGTTAATTCACCTACACAATCTCACTGGAACACAGCCTTGCATGTTCTGAAATACATTAAAGGCACATTATCTAATGGCTTGTTCTTTCCTTCGTCTAATGACTTCCTGCTTGAAGCTTATTGTGATGTAGATTGGGGCTCATGCCCAGACACTAGAAAATCTTTAACTGGTTATTGTATATTTATTGGGGGGTGCACTTATCTCATAGAAAACAAAAAACTTGTCCATTGTTTCTCGTAGCTCAGCAGAGGCAGAGTATAGGAGTATGGGTACCACCATATGTGAACTGCAGTGGATCTCTTTTATTCTTCAAGACTTTAGGCCACCTGTCCAACTTCTAATCGCTTTGTGGTGTGATAACCCAGCTGCCATACACATTAGTGCCAACCCGGTGTTCCATGAACGCACCAAACATTTGGAGATCGATTGCCATGTGGTCAAAAACCAATACAAGAAGGGGTTCATTCTTCCCAAACATGTTTCCACCCATGATCAACTTGCAGACATTTTTACGAAGTCCCTTCCTACTCTTCAATTTAGGTTCTTACTTTCCAAGTTGGATTTGATGGATTTCCGTTAAAAACCAACTTGAGAGAGGATGTACACTTTATTCTGTTGTTGTTAGTATTCTGTTAGTTAGTTAACTAATTAATTAGTTAGAATAATAGTCTTTTTAATTTCATTACCCTATGTATAAAGGGATGTAATAAATATATTAAAAACATAAGATATGAACATATCAGAATAAAGAGTTTTTTGGTCTCTACTTGTTCACTCTTCATTTTCTATGTGGTATATTGATTTGTTTCTCAGCCAATGTCTCACTTTTACTTTCAAAGTATCACACTATGATTTTAAATTTTTATTCATTCGAAAATGATATTAAAAAATATATATATACTACAATAAATTTTGTTAAAGAAAAAAAAAACTTTAAAAATTATACTCCCTCTTGTCTTCCATTCCATTTAGATAGTCTTACTTTTTTTATTCATCTGTTTTAAATTATAGGTCACTTTTCTTCTTGTTAGTATAGTTAATTTCTTAGTTTTTAATATACTTTTATTTCATATGTTTTGTTATTAATAAATATGTATTATTATATTAATTGTAGGTGTATATCAAAAAAATGTAAATAAAATTTATTCTTTCAAATAATTAAATTTCTTAATTAGTATAAAAATAGAAATAATTATATTTATAAAGGTTGAAGCCCTTATCCCAGCTTCGAGGGCTCCTACCACTCTTGCCTTGACCTTGGTAGAAGGAAATAATTATATTTATAAGGTGGAGTGAATATGGATTACTTGACAATACGTTTTATCGCACATGATTAAGGGAAATTGACACAAATGGTCCCTAACGTATGACATTAGTGTGCAAATGGTCTCTAAACTTTCATCTTTGGCAGAATGGTCCATAACCTATTTATTTAGATGCGTAATTGGTCCTTTTTTACGGATTCCGTTAAAAATCCGTTAAAACTTTTCCAAAATTGGCGCAAATGGTTTCTCTCATATTTTTTGTCTTTATTAGTGGGGATAAAATTGTTAAGTTACATTTTTCTTTCAATTGGCGCAAATAGTCCCTAACCTTTACCTTTTTTGACGCAAATAGTCTTTAACATATAATTATATTTTGGTGCACAATTGGTCCTTATTTGAATGATGAAAAAGACAAAAATATCTTTAGTTTTAATTAAAAAAATTTACAATTGGATTCCTAATCTTTGTAAAAAGTAAAAATAGGTCCGATACTTTAATTTTTATTAAAAATAAAAAAAACTAACAAATTGATAATATACTAAATTATTTTGTATATTTTATGAAATCCCAACTCAAATTCAACCACCGCAAACAACACACGCAATTTTGGTCACAGCAAATTGCAGAAAAATCTTCTATACGAAGTTCACTGATGATTATAAGGACAAAATATTGAAATTTGCCAAAAAAAACTTAGGTTGAAAAATGCACAGTGATCACTGCGGAAGAGATTTAGGACCCCCTTATGATTTATTTGAACACACACAGATCTATCTTGGTTATGAATATCTTGTTAATTTTAGCTCACATTCATCTATGCAGTTTGTTGTTGGATTGGGTGATAAAGTTTTGTCGACTGATATTAAAGAAGGAATGCGAGTTGGGTAGGCGTTTCATGTCTTGTCCTAAATCTCCTCCGTCGTGATTAGAAGGACAAATTTTGGAACTCCAATGCACAGTGATCACGGCGGAGAAGATTCTAAAGCAGTTGGATCGCGGGTTGTCAGGTTCAGGTCGTCGGTTAAGAGTCAAACTCTGGCCAGGCAGGGACGGCCACCAACTCTTTTCTTCGCCTTCTTCTTCATCTTCTTTTTCTTATTCGCCACTTTCTTCTTCGTCAAATGTGGTGGCGGCGAAGTGCTCTATTGGTTGTGATTTGGAGGTGGGTTTCGAATATCAAAAGTCAGTGCTAGATCCTCCGGTGATGGCAATTCCTCTGGTGATGGCAATAATTGCATATTTGGGTTAGGGGGTTTAGTTGCAATTTTGTTGGTTGGGTTTTAGTTGCAATTTTTATTTTTTTTTCCTTTTTTTTTTATCATTCAACTTAATGGTAAAATATTGTAGAAATATAAGTACTGTAGAAATTAAACATTTTTTGTGTCAAAATAAAAATTATTCTTCTTTTTATGTTGTAATGATAAAATTAAAGTTTAAATTTTAAATAATATGATTACTTAATAATAATAAAATAATTTTAATTAGCACATTTGTTAATAATTATGAGCTTAAATTTTAGTTATTTTATAATAGTTCATAAAATATACAAAATAATTTAGTATATTATCAATTAGTTAGTTTCTTTTAATTTTTAATAAAATATTAAAGTGTCAGGCCCATTTTTACTTTTTGCAAAGGTTTGGAATCCAATTGCTAATTTTTTAATTAAAACTAAAGATATTTTTGTCTTTTTCATCAAATAAGGACCAATTGTGCACCAAAATATAATTATAAGTTATGGACTATTTGCGCAAAAAAAAAAGATAAATGTTAGGGACCATTTACGCCAATTGAAAGGGAAAATGTAACTTGACAATTTTACCCCCACTAATAAAGACAAAAAAATATGAGAGAGATTATTTGCGCAAATTTTGGAAAGGTTTTAACGGATTTTTAACAGAATCCGTAAAAAAGGACCAATTGTGCACCTAAATAGATAGGTTAGAGACTATTTTGTTAAAATAAAAAGTTAAGAACTATTTGCGCACTAATGTCATACGTGACGGACTATTTGTGCCAATTTCCCCATGATTAATGATAAGAAATTATGACGCGGATGAAAGGGAGCCAGATGTGCACGTATCTGGTTGAGCAAGTTGGTTCGTGGCAACTCAATCAGCCAAACAATTTCTCTAATGTACCTGTCTTAAGTCTATTCTTTAATCATAATTATTCATTAATTCAATCTCTTATCCTTTTCTTTATCGGCTCGACTCACAGCCGGCGCGAGTCATCACTTAATTCTGCCAATACGTCCGGAACGGCGCACTTTTATTGGCTAAGCCGTTTGGGATCGCCCAAAGATATTTTTTCTGTAGTCTTGACTTTTATATGAATTAAAATTATTTTTTATTGCTTATAAATTATTAACTGTGGTTCTTATTGAATATGTAGATAAAATATTAGTAATAAATTACTAAATTGTGACTCTTACAAAATATATAAATAAAAATTATATATAATTAATTTAAATTATAATTTAAATTTTGACAAACATGCCATTTATCTAATTTTTGATCACTGAGATATTTTTAGCTTCAGATATTTGTCACTCGAAAATGACAGCACCATGGGTGCATGAAAAATATTATATTTTAAGCATGTTTGGTACTTGGTAGGGTTTCGTTTAAATACTTTTTTTAATTTATTTTTAACTATATATTTTACAAGGTTCTAAAAAACGTAAAGCGTGACTAGACGTGGAGGCCAAACTTCAAGTTTTTTGAGCCTAAACGAGACTTAGGCGAGGATGAGGCGAGAGCGAAGCGTGAAAAAACGTTTTCTTATTTTTAATATCATTTTAAATATTTTTTTAAAAAAAGATAAAAATAAATTTTTTAACTAAAAAGCGCGCGCCTAAGCGAGACTATAATTAAGCGCGCCTAGGTGTGACTAGACGTGCATATGCGAGCCTAGGCGCAAGTTTTTTAGTTAAAAAAATAATTGACCAAAAAAGCGCGTGTCTAGGACCTGGGCGAGACGTGGGGGTCAGGCTTCGCGCCTAGGCGCGCTTTTTAGAACACTGATATTTTATGGACTTTTACTTTTATCAACTTTTCAACTACACATTTCATAACTTTATTTTTATCCCGGTTCCCCACTTCCACTACTTTAGTATGTTTGACAAAATAAGTAATTACAAAATTAATAAAATCAATATTAGCTGTATTTGATCAATCAATTCCCAATCGTTACACTAGTATATATAATTACGTGTAATTATTTTTATAATTAGACAATCGTATGCATATGTCTAACAAATGTGAAAAAAAAAAATATGTAACTAATTTTACAATCAATGTTTACATGTTTTTACATATTAATTTGTTACGAATTTTACTTATTACTATACGTACTCGATGGTGAACACGATAAATGAAATAGACAAGATTTTAATTGTTATTCAATACTTTACCAATATGCCAACTAGACAAAGTAGTACAAATGTACAATATGCTTGGTCCACTAAGAGAACCAAACTATAGTCTATACCTATAATGATATAAATTTTATTGTGTATCTTCTCGAGTTTGGCTAGACAAGGTAGTACAAATGTACAACATGCTTGGTCCACTAAAAGAATCGAACTATACATATAATGATATGAATTTTATTGTGTATCTTCGCGACTTTGGCTAAGCTTATAAAAGTAAGCGTAAATTATAGGATTTACAATCTTTAAAAATTATCTCAATTTTATTCGTATATATTATTTTCAATTTTTCAGTAATTCACGTAGATGATCATTTTTGACAACTTTGCCTACCAACAACTTAAATAGACTAAAACAACAAATAAGGGGAAAAATTTTTTTTGCAGCAAAGGTCCCAAACTTTTTTAAAAGTGTACTATAAGATTTTAAACTTTCTAATTCTAGCACATAAGTCCCAAAAAATGAAAAAGATAAAAATAAATATTTTTTTAAAAAAAAAAATTAATCTCATTATTTTCCCCAGTTCCCCTCACCTAAACCCACCTACGCACCACAACAACATTACCAACCGAAAGGAGAACTCGTTATTGTTTAGTACATTGATGGAACTCTACCTTCTCTCGATTGGTCGCAAAAACCAAGAAGGAAAAATTCCATCATTCTTTGATTTTCGCAACCAACTGGGAAGAGTAATTCCATCAATGTACTAAACAATAATGAGTGATTCACATATGGGATTTTCACCACGAATTAGAACTGTAATTTTCTTGTAATAGAATTGAATTTGGGAAGAAGATCTGAATTGAAACCATTTTCGTTCAAGAAATTCATAACTAACAGACTTGATATTTAGTGTAATTCTGAGTCACATGACATATGGGCTTGTACATGGACCCAAGATTTTCACATCCTAAAGTCATTGTCGGAATTTCAAGTTTGGCATATATTTCTATATATGATTTGGCGAAATTCACACAAACTTTTCGCACTTGATCAAAGTATTTGCATTGGGGATTGATGATTGAATTTGGGTGCAAAATCGATTGAATTTTGGGTGCAAAATCGAGGGTTGGCTTATAAGGTATCTCTGGCAGTAGCTCGAGCTAGTGGATTTTGGGTGGGGGCCACATGTGGGGTGTGGTGGCAAGTGAAGAAGATGACAATTTTTTATTTTTCTTTTGTTTTTTCTTTGTTTTTTTTTTAAAAAATCTTCATTTTTTTTTTTTTTTAGATTCAAGTGCTGGGATTACAAAGTTTAGGACATTACAACACATTTTAAAAAGTTTGGGATCTCTACTGCAAATTTTCTTTTTCTTTTTCTTTTTATTTTTTTGCTATTTTAGTTTATTTAAGTTGGTGGGAAAATTATTAGAAATGATCGTTTGTGCGAATTACTGAAAAATTGAGGTGATACGTGCGAATAAAATTGAATCGGGATGAAATTCAAAGTTTGGGAACTCTAAGTGTAATTTACCCCTGAAAATAAAGTAATATTTTGTCTTTAAAATTTACTTTTAATTAATAAAAATCATTTTTTTTAAAATAACTATATTTTACTGTCAAAATAAATAATTTATTCATTTATTTTTATTTTATCAATAAAAATAATTATTTATTTAAAACTTGCTTATTTTATCATTGGAAACCGTTCCAACTATTAATGTATTTGACAAATAATTACGGCCCTTAATTTCAACTAATCTAACAATCTAGATGTATTAAAATATTTATTAGGATGTATTTGGATGTGGGTATAAGAATTTTAAAAGTTCTAATAAATCTAGACTGTTAGACTAACTTAAATTAAAGATCGTGATTATTTGTCAAATTTATTTTTCAAATTCATTGGTAAGAGAAACGGTCAATTTTATCAGTAAGAAAGTGCACAAAAATGAGTGGGTAATTCTCACAAATCATCTTTATCGTTTGGCTTCATTGCGCAAATCATCCATATTGTTTCAATTTTGGCAACTAGACTCTCAAATTCGTCAAACGTTGTACAATTCACATCTACCGTCCACTTTCGCCAGTTCTAGCCGTTAAAATGATGTGTGATTTACATGCTTTTAAAATTTCCAAAGGCATTATGGTTAGAACAACAGAGGAAAATATTTTCCCACCAACTCCTAATATTTAGGAAATGTAATACTACTGTATGTGCATGTGCAGATGTGGAATAGTGAACAAAGTTTTGGATTTCTAGAATTGTGAAGATGGATAGTCGATTGTGCAAACGTGGAATGCAAATTGAAATGAAGACCTCCTGGACACAAGCTAACGCGGGTAGACGGTTTCTTATATTCCAACAACTTCGAGTAATTGACACACAATGTTTGTGTCTTTGAAATTGTGCATTATGATTTATTATTGAAATTGTTTATCCTTTATGCAACAAAATAGAGGTTGTGGGTAAGATCCTGGTGCGACCCGTCTGTGTGTCCCAGATCTATGGAGATAATACATAGTCTACTTAGATCCAGGAACGCATACGAACAACAAGTGGTTGAACTACAAAAAGAGAAGAAGACTTACTATTAGAAGCTGGTTTTCTGGTTTTGTTTGTGAGTTTGTTGTAATGTAGTTCTTGAATGGTAGATCTTGAAGTTTGACTACTGGTATTTTGTAGTGTCAAAGTATTTTATCTATAATGTGTTGCTGTAATGTATGTAAATTTCTTTCGGTGTATTGTGTAGTGTATTTTGTTAATCTAATCAAAGTTGATATTATCAATATTGGGTGAATTGAAAATGAATGTGTTCTCTAATATTTGTTGAAGAATAAGACATGTTCCTTTGTTGAAATGTTTGTGCGTAAATCATCCTTATCGTTTGAACCTTTCGTGAAAATAATCCCTATCATTTTAATCATTTAGTGCAATTCGTCCCTATTGTTTTAATTGTTTGCTCAATTTATCCCTATTGTTTCCTACTTTAGCCCATATTTTGTTCCTATCGTTTGTACCGTTTGAGCAAAACATCCCTAGAGAAATCATGCATCTACAATCAACACAACCCTTCAAAAAATCTGTGTTCCAACCTCCAATTTCCCAATAATACTCAAACAATAAACCAAGAGATTACAAAAATAATTTTGAGAAGCACAAAAATCCATAAAAGTTCGTCTGTTGTGTCCAGCTTTACCACACAATTTACATCACATTATCAAACCATTTCTACTTAAATGTAAGGATGGCAAAAAAATCCGCCGTCTTGGACCCACCTCGTGCCCCATCCCGCCCAGGGCTGCCCCATCCCACTTATTCGGCTAATAGGGGCGGGTTCGGGGCAGCCCCGCCCTACGACTGCCCCCTCAATTTTTTTTTGTAAAAATTATAAAATAGAATATAAATTATAATTTTGACTAGAATGGACTAAAGAATAATCGAACCTAGGTTGAACTTATAAAATATAAATCTTAACCATTACACCACAACCTCAATCTTGTATTTTTTTTTTTTTTTGTTTGCTACAAATATTTAAAAAATTCTTTTTTTTTTAAAATTATTTTTTTCAGTTTACAAAAAAACATATCTGGGACTGTTGGCCGGTCGCTGCCCTGTCCCGCGAATTGTGGGTCGTGAGGCTGCGCGGGGAGGGGGGTAGGGCGAGGTGGGATAGGGCGAACAAGCCCCATTGCAATCCCTACTTAAATGTAGAGCTTCCAGCATTGCATTACTTGATGGTTATTCTTCATTTGCTCATTCCTTATATTACTATTTGGTCTTCCACTATTCTTGGAGTAGAATGGAAAAGTAAGTGGATTTAGGCCTTTGTTAGGCAATGAGTCTAGACCTGTGATTGGAAAAATAGATGGTGTATATGTCTGAAGATATGTCTCCTCCTTGTAGATGTCATCTACATGGTCTACAATAGAATGAATGTCCCGTGAGAGAAGTGAAGCAATGACATGGCAACGTAGAATCCCAATCAATTGTCAAGTAAGACATGAACATGTCTTCGCATTTATATCTACAACACGTAGTGTTTGTAACGCATTGTGCCTAACTTGAAATTTCTGGCTCTCTGAGTAATCAGCATACTCGACCTTTGCCAATGTGCTATTCTTATCCAAGATCTTCATTGTTCTAAGACCAACTACTACACTCCATCTGTTGCAAGCTTCCTTCTGAGTCACTATTCTCTTTATCAAGTATATTCTTATCTCCTCGAGCATTGTGAGAATGGACTTTTTCCTTACACATAATGATGTTGAATGACTCACACAAGTTATTAATGAGCATATCACTTTGATTTCACTATCTGAAATGTGATTAGCTCCTTTGCAAAGCAAGCTTCAACTCAAGTGAACCATATGCTGCTGGATGAATATCACATATTTTTTGCATTTTCGTCAACCAACCATGCACAATTGTGGATCTAGCTGCAGCCCACAAACAATTTTTTTTAACGCCCACCCCTTATGCAATGCACTGAAATTGTCGTACATGTGAGGAAAATAGCGCAAATGGTCCCTAATCTTTGTCCTTAGTGCAAAAATAGTCCATAACCTTTATTTTTTGGCACATAAGTTCCTAACCTATGTATTTTGATGCGCAATTGGTTCTTATTTGATAAAAAGATAAATATACCATTATTTTTAATTAGAAAAAATTTCAATTGGATTCCTAACCTTTGCAAAAAGTACAAATGTGTCCGATACTTTTATTTTTTATAAAAAATTAAAAGAAACTAACAAATTTATAATAAACTAAATTATTTTATATATTTTACAAACTATTATAAAATAACTAAAATTTAAGTTCATAATTATTATCAAACGTGTTAACTAAAATTATTTTTTTATTATTAAGTAATTATATTATTTAAAATTTAAACTTTAATTTTATCGTTACAATATAAAAAAAAAAAACTTTGTCACAAACGTGATGCTCAAATATTTTTATTTAATTGATATATTCGTTTATAAACTACAAATATTAGGCTCAATTGTATTCTTCATATTTTAATTTATCGTTCAAAAATAAAGAACACATAATGTGTAAATTAATTTTTATTAGTATTTTTATGTTAAAAAAATATAATAAGATTTGTTCAACGTCATAAAATTATATACGCCATTTTATTATTTATTTAACTTAAATTTTATTCAAGTTTTTCACATCACATAGCAATTACATAAACCTAAAGCGTAATATACCTTTTTATGAAAAATTTAATTGACACGACTATAGTAATATATTTAATATGTTAAATTTAATATTATTTAATAAATATATCGAACATATATGTATATTTTACAAAGATTAGAAATTCAATTACAATTTTTTTAAATTAAAATTAAGTGTATTTTTGTATTTTTAATCAAATAAAGAACAATTGAGCACCAAAATACATAAGTTAGGGACTGCTGTGCTAAAAAATAAAAATTATAGACCATTTCTGCGCTAAAGACAAATGTTAGGGACCATTTGCGACAATTTCCCTACATGTGACACACAAGTTATATGCTCTGTATGCTCAAACAAGGTTGAAATGGAGTTGGCCAACTCCTTCTGCTTATCTAAAATAAACACCCAACCATGGCTGTTATGTACCCCAAAGTCATCTCTGAGCAGCTCCAAAAACCATATCCAATTCTCCCAATTTTCAATCTCCACTACTGCATATGCTATCACGTACATACCGTTATTGCCATCAACACCAACTGCAGTTAATGCCTACCGTGATATGTCTTCAGAAAACGCCCATCTAACCCGATCACCTTCCTACAACCACTCTTGAAACCCTCATTCAAAGCTCCAAGACAAATGTAGAGCCTATTGAATTCTCCAGCATGACCCTCTAACTGAGCAGTATTTCCCACATTTATCATCTTCAACTGTTGACAATAATCCCAAATCACCTTGTAATGATCAACAACACTACCCCACATCATCTCCATCGTCTTTTCTTTTGTTCTATACACTTGTCATACTGACACATCACCCAAATTGTCCTTCTTTACCTTATCAATGAAACTACTGAAAGACATATTTAGTTTAGCCTTCTATGCAGACAAGTACTTATTTTCCAAATAGGTGGAGCTTACCCTCTTGTTATTATACACCATAGGACATGTATGCTTTCCTCTAAATGTCTTGATGATGAACTCGACTTCTCCTTGTGTTTAGTTGCATACAATAGTCATGAGCATGTACCCTCTTTGTAGACTGCCATCTACCTGTGCGCATCATCCTTCTTGTATTTGATCACCCTGTTTGTTTTCACTGAATGTTCAGTGATTGATGATTTCAGTATGATCTTTGACTAAAATGTAAGCCATGACAAAATAAAACAAAAGACAATTCGAATTCAATAAATGTAAACATATAACAAATTCATTGGTAAACGAATTACCAGTTCTGAAGCTCAGCTCATCCACGTCAATCCTTTGGATTGAACATATCAACTCTAGTTCTCTTTCTAGATGTTGTTCTTTCCTCATCTTCGTTGTCCAAAATTCTCAGTTATTCAGAGTCAACGTAGTCTGTGTCGGACTCCTTGGCCTCTTGGCCATCTAATACACCAAAACCAAAATTGAAGTTTACATTTTCATTGCTAGCTTTACCAGCAAGAGGCCCATCCTCTATATTGTAGTCTGACTCCGCCAACCCCTCATCTTGTTCCTTACGAATACCCTCTTCAACTTGTTCGTTATTCTCCAAGTCCTTTTCTTCCATTCTATGTTCATCTCTATAGTTATGTGGTTAACATGCTCCACCTTCATATGTCAGGGTTTTCTAGATTTGTGACCACATCTCTTCGACATTTTCAAATATACGATCTCCCAAATCAACTTCTTTGTCTCTATCATGTCTGCATTCAACAAGTGGTACATAGCATCCATCGTAAGCATTAACATCCACCACAATCTCATCATTGGCCACACTAGTCCCAAGTTCGTCAAGTGTTGGTTCTTTGTGAGCTTCCATGACCAGTGCATGCGGTGTGTCAGTTTCAACAACGTATATCTCTACTAACTGTTGTCCATTTATGCCCCCTAAGAAATCTCTAACGTTAACTTCACTCTTCAATCTCACCAATATTTTTTCCAAGCTCATTTTCGGATTTCTGTAATAGAACTCCATATATAAATAAGGTCCACATGCAACTCAAAATTCTTGTAACATCTCTCTTGTGAAACATGAAGTATTTACAGTTTAATAATATGACAACACTTGCTCATAAACCACATTGTTTGGCTTGTCAAAAAATTTGCCTCCAGAGTGAATTTCCATGGTGATACATTCAATATTCCCAACTACATGTATAACAAAAAAAAAATGACAATTACTCTTCAGACATATCAACAAATGTGTTAAATATATTTAGCAAAAATAAGAATAGGACATACAATGTATATAAAAATAATTGCTTTTTAAGTGAAAAACAAAAAAATTGCATGTATTACATATGTAGATTCAAACTCACCATAATTAGGAGCCTCAACCCCCTACATTTTGAATCTTGGAACAACCATTGTTTTTAACTAAAAATAGTAGTGGTGTGGAACCCAAAAAAAAAAAACCCAATTTCATCAAATCCACGTTCAAGCCACATCACACCCAAAACACATGCATAAAAAATTCAAAATTTTTGTGCAAGAACAAAACATTTGGATAATGTCGAACTTATCTTGAGGCGTACACTAGAATCTATGACATTGCAATGACTTCTTTGTATTTTTCCAACATCAAGAACAAGGGAGAATTTTGGGTCTCCGTCATCCGTTTTGGGGGGTTTTGTTGGATATTCCTTGTATCAACTTCTTTTCCAAATGAAAAACAATAATGGCCTTTGATTTTTTCCTGTTATCTAACCATAATGTCCTTAAAAAATTTAAGAGAGTGTATATCACGCATTATTTTAATGGAAAGAACTTACAGAAGTGGATGAAAGAGATAATGGTGCAACGTTTTATGAATTTGAAGGGGTTAATTTCACTGATGGTCACTAAAGTTACCTTAAAATTTCAAAACAGTCATTAAAGTTCAAAATTTGCAGCACTAGTCACTAAAATATATAATCTTTTCACAAACGATTACTCCATTAAGTTTCTAACTTGAAATGGTGATGTGGCATGATGATGTGGCATACAATAGATATTTATTTATTGCATGTTAGTCTATGTACATAATATAATATTCACTTTAGTCCATATATTTTCAATTATCTTTCAAATAAGTTTTCAAAATACTGCATCTGAGGTCCTTAGTCTTTTTACATTTTTACACTCTACACTCCAAATTTTCAATTATCTTTCAGTTAAATCCTCCAAAAATTGTATCTTAGGTCCTTCAACTTTATACATCTTCAAACTTTGGTCTCCAAATCTTTGATTTTAGTAGTCAAAATAAGTACAATTTTAGTAGTCAAAATAAGTACATTTTCAATTAAATTCTCGATTTTACACTCGAATTTTTAACTAAAAGAACAAAATAACATAATTAAATAACAAACTATTTGACAAAACTCACAAATATCCACTTTTAGTGGTAAAAATAAGTGCAAAATCCGCACTTATCATCTGGAGTTGTCAATAAAATATATTTTTGTCTATTTTTGTCAACTCTAAGTGATAAGTGCGAGTTTTACACTTATTTTAACTATTAAAAGTGGACATTTGTGAGTTCTATCAAGTAGTTTATTTTTTAATTATGTTATTTTGTTCGTTTATGTGAAAATTCAAGTGTAAAGTCAAAGATTTAATTGAAAGTGTACTTATTTTGACCACTAAAATTGCACTTATTTTGACAACACAAAATCAAGGATTTGGGAGACCAAAGTTTGAATATGTAAAAAGTTGAAGGACCTAAAATACAATTTTGGGAGGACTTAACTGAAAGATAATTAAAAATTTAGATACCAAATTGTAAAGATGTAAAAAGATTAAGGACCTAAGATGCAATTTTTAGAGGACTTCTTGAAAAATAATTAAAAATAGGGTTAATTACACTAATGGTTTCCTTTCTTTCAGGTTTATAACGATTTTATCCACATTTTTTTTTTGTAGATATTATCTTCATTCTTCTATTTATACTTACAGATGGTCCCCAAATTACTATTTTTCACTATTCTAACAATTCTTTGACAATTTTGTCCCTTGACTTAAATAAATTAAAATGATGGAAAAAAAATACAATGAAAACACTGCAATTGGACTCTTAATTTTTTCAAAAGTACAAATAAATCCTAAACTATTTTATTTTATTCAAATAAGTGTTCTTCCTCAACTAAAAAAGAATCATATTTTCCAACCCACCCACCCTCCACAATCTTTTTGCATAACCCTCCAATCAAGATATTGTACACAAACCCATTGGATTCAAACCACATTTTTTCATGTGATTCATCAACTCCAAACCCCTTTTCAAATCCCCTAGGTTCATGGCAGACTGTATAGCTTTTCCATAACTAAATCTATCTACCCAGATACCAGAATCCAAGACTGATAAAATTTCGTGTTTCCACCTCCCCAAGTCTTCTTTCCGTGAAATCTCTTTGCCTTTTATCCTCTTCCATAGATTCGACTATCCAAACCCTATTGAAGGAAGAGCTTTGAAAGGTCCGGATCCTCCTTCAGCAGAATCGGACTAAGACGGCGAAGAGGCACGTCAAAAATCTTATTTCAGCGCACTCAATTTTACAACTTTATAGTGTCTACTCCCAATCCTCACCATCGTCCAGCACAAAACCTTTTTTCACTAACACGATTTTGTCAGTCTACGCCGATTCGAAGCTCCCCAATGAGGCTGCCCAAATCTACAATTTGATCTGGAAATATGGTAATTTTCCTTCGCTCTCTGCTTTTAATAAGTTTTTTGAATCTTTGGTGAGTTCAAGTCAATTCGATAAAATCCTTGAGATATTTGCTGATGTCGTAGATTCTGGTATCTAGTTAGATAGATTTAGTGATGGAAAAGCTATACAGTCTGTCGTGAAGCTGGAAAATTTGAAAAGGGGTTTGGAGTTGATGAATCACATGAAAAAATATAGTTTGAACCCCAATGAGTTTGTGTAAAATGTCTTGATTGGAGGGTTATGCAAACAGATTGTGGGGTGGGGTGGGGTGGGGTGGGGTGGGGTGGTGTGGAAAAGATGATTCTTTTTTAGTTGGGGAAGAATACTTATTTGAATAAAATAAAATAGTTTAAGATTTATTTGTACTTTTGAAAATGTTAAGGGTCCAATTGTAATATTTTTATTGTATTTTTTTTCCATCATTTTAATTTATTTAAGTCAAGGGGTAAAATTGTCCAAGAATTGTCAGAATAGTGAAAAATAGTGATTTGAGGACCATCTGTGAGTATAAATAGAAGAATGAAGATGATATCTGCTAAAAACATAGGGATGAAATCGTTATAAACCTGAAAGAATGGAGATCATTAGTGTAATTTAACCTTAAAAATATAGTGACTAAATTGAATATTATATAAAGTACATGGACTACCATATAATAAATAAATATCTATTGTATGCCACATCACCATTTCAAGTTAGAAATTTAAGGGAATGATCGTTTGTAAAAGAATTATATACTTTAGTGACTAGGGCTAGGGATGGCAAAAAAACCCGCCCCCGACCCGCCCCGCCATGCCCCGACCCTAATGGGGCGGGGAATCCCCGCCCCGATTACTAAACGGGACGGGGGCGGGGATCATGATCCCCGCCCCGCCTTACCCGAACCCGCCCCGAATAGTTTATTTTATTTTATTTTTATATTTTAAAATTTAAATTGTATGTAAAAAAAATAAAAAATAATATAATTAATTAATTAATTAATTAAACGGGGCGATAAATGGGGATTTTCTTATACCCGCCCCGACCCGCACCCGCCCCGATCCCCGCCCCGCTTTCCAAAAATACCCGACGGGGCGGGTATGGGAATGGCCGACCCGCCCCGAACCCGCCCCGTTGCCATCCCTAACTAGGGCTGCAACTTTTGAACTTCAGTGACTATTTTGAAATTTGAAGATAACTTCAATGACCGTTAGTGAAATTAACCCAAATTTGAAGGAAATGATATGTGCAATGAAGACAACGACAGAGATGATTTGTGCCATTACCCTAAAAAATTAAATAGGCACATCTATGGTTGGACAAAAACCAACTCAAATCGATCAACCCAATCCAACCCGATTGATTTGGGTCGGTTTTTACCCTAAATTGGATTAGGTTGGGTTTTAAAAATTTATTTTTAGTCGGGTTGGGTTGGGTTGCGGGTTGCCTCATAAAACCCAACTCAACCCAACCCAACCCAACCTGCTGCTTATTAAAAAATATTTAAAAAAAATTAAAAATGAATTAAGGGCCCGTTTGATAGAGATTATAAACTAGTTTATAAATCAATTTTTGGTTTATTTGACCAATATTGGTTTATTTGAGTTGAAATTGTTGACTTTTCATGTTAAAAATGGGTTGAAAAGTCAAAAATTAGGGATGAAAAAAACCAAAATGAGTTTTTAATCTGTATCAAACAAGGCCTAAATTGAATCAAAAGTCTTTCAAATTTCTAATTTTAATATAATTGACATTAGCCTAATTTGAATTGGGTTCAAACTTTTAAAAAATTCTCAACAAAATTAACAACAAAGGTCCCAAAGTGTATTTGAGCTCCAAAACAAATTGGTTAAGCGTGAATTTTGGCCTCCAAAAAAATTTTTCTAGCATGAATCAGGCCCAAGTCCAAACCGACCAACCCAACCCAAATCGACCCAAGCTTGACTGGTTTGGGTTAGGTCGGATTGCAACTCTTGGTCGAATTAGTTTGATTTAATTTTTTGTCTAATTGAATACGCTGAGTTGAATTCGAGTTGACTTCAAAATCGACCTAACTCAACTCATCTAGGCACGTCCACTTAAAAGCTCTGAAGAGCCACGGCTTCGTCGGCTTGGAGTGAAGAAAAAAAAGCTTTGGCTTCAGCCTCCAGTCTCTCTGGCCTCTCACCTTTATCTCTCTCCATTTTTCCCCACTATCTTACTAATATCTAATACAGGTACACATATATATAGACATTTGTGTGTTAATTGTTGAGAGCCAGCGGTGGCCACACATCGCCTGTGAAATGTACTAATAAATTTGATGCGGTGTTCTCCGTCCTCTCTATTCCCACCGAAAACACTTTGCAGAAGTTCGATCTCTGTATACCGACCGCGAAATCAATTCGAAGAAAATTTTTAGTTTTGCTTCTGGATCTTCATCTTCTGTCTTATTTCAGCTAAAATCAGTGTTTACAGCGGAGCCTTGATTCATTTTTCTCTGTTTTTCCCGCAAAAACCAGTGGTTACAGAGGTGAGTTGACTCCAAGGTGAATTTGGGGAGTTCATTTATTCCTGGTACATTTTAAACTTAAATTGTTATGAATATATTTTGCATATATACTGGTAGCGCAGTGCTTGTTGTTTCGTGGATGATTTACCTTTTTCCTTCTATATTTTTGGTTCGGATCTTCAATGGAGAAGCTGAAATTTTAATCCTTGAAATATAGAGTGGTTGGTGTTGTGTGTGTGAGTCAGTGAGTGTTCGCAACATTTGTTTTTTTTTTTTCCTTCCTCTTTTGTACTTCGGATCATGGTTCTTTCCCTAATGTCAAATTCGGAAAACTTTAGAGACAGGTTTGAGGCGAGACTCATTTTGATTGGAAAATAAGGATCTTGTGTATGGGTATTGCGATTGAGAAACTAGGAGGGATAGCAAAAAGTCTTTTTGTCTCAAGAAGCTCTATTGTTGGAAAAATTTAGTAACCAAGACTTGAATTCACTATCCTTATGGACTACATATATTTTTCTTTGTAATTTTACATTTGCAGTTCTTTCACTAAGTTTTGTTTATTTGTCTAAAAATTTAATACTTTCTCATTTGCGGATCAATGGATTGCAATGTCGTACTGTGAAACTATTGGAAACAAATTAAGGTTTTATGTCAGGTAGATGTGCTATAGAGGCCATTTACCTATTTCATAGATTGATGGAAAAATATAGTCAAAAGAAACAAGATTTTTATATGATTTTATTGATTTAGAAAAAAACATGTAATCGCATGCCTTGGGAGTGTGATGTTTAATGGTAGGCAAATACATACACAAACACACTCACTCACATTAAGGATATATGTGCTGGAGTAAATTAAAAGGACAGTCAATGTACTCCGTCTCAGGACTTAATAAGGAAGGATGGGTTAAAGAGGATGCAGTGTATAGAATTAGAGTATATTGAAAGAGATAGAGAATTGATAGAAGAGTTTTATGTGATAACTGATAAAGAGTATATTCGCCAACTTAAAAGTAAGTTCTACCTAACAATTATTAAACCAGTTATACTTTATGTTATTTAAAGGTAAGTTCTACATAACAATTATTAGAGTTGATGAATTTAATTCAAATAAGAATCTTAAGATGAAATGAAGTCATGCTGAAATGAATAAGAGTATGTATGGTAAAGATTTTTGTAGATTATAAGTAGTAGGTCTTACGGAAATGTGTGGATAAAAAGTAAATAAAATCATAAAAATTGTGGGTCCTACAAAATATGTGAATAAAAATAATATTTGACCAACTTATAAGTATTTATAAATACCGGGAAACATACTCTAAAGTAAGAAATAAAGGATATCTGTTAAAAAGTGAATGTGTCACCACTTGAGGATAAATTAAAGAAATACGACTTAAATGATTATAATGTATATCTTGTATAGACTTAAAAAACTCAGGTTCACAGTAGCGACACAATCTTAAAAAGACAGGTAGAAAGCAAAAGATAGACCAAAATTAAGATGGAGTGAGGCAGTTGCAAAATATTTGATGTCATCACACCTTCAGTACACGAGTAGATGTGGAGTGGATAGAATGAAGCAACGAAAAATGATCCATGTAATTAATGTCAAGTTTAATTATTGGGAATAAAGTTCAACTACTTCTACTTGTTGTAGTTGATTCTTTTATTTTATTCTGCCATAAATAGTTCAAACCCAAAGAAATTATACGGTTGTTTAGTTTCCTCTGAAGAATCTTGTCATTTGACTCAATTTGGGCAATATAAGCCATTACAACATGTTATGAATCTTTTAATTATCTCAGTCTATGTTAATTTGCTGCAACTTTTTGGCTAACTAGCTATCATATTATATTGTTATTCAGATTCAGTCTTATCCAGTTCCTTGTTCCATGGATCAGAGAAGCTAAGCACATTTCATCGTGGTTTTGGACAGCCATCACTAAACCCTCATTTGGTTGTAATTTCTGGACAAAATTATACACACTCAAGGATGTATTATCTGTTGAATTGCTGAGAAGGACTATATTCTGTATGTGCCATTGTTGTCTAAATCTGTATTCACAGTTTTGTTCATTGGGTCGAATTGCATAAACCTCTGAGAACTTCTGAAGGCTGACTTGTAACTTGTAGAGTCTTAACTCATCATGTTTGATCGCACTGACCAGTCATTTAATGATACCAATGAGAGGAGTAGACGATCTATGCAATCTGTTTGGATGTCTCATTGGACACGAACAAGCTATAATGTAACAGCAGAAACTCGTAATCATATATCTAATGCTTCTAGAAACAAGGAACTTGATCACATTACTAGGCAATATCATTCAATGAGTAGTTCAGAGGCTCCTAGGTCTGTGAAAGGACTTGGAGAAATTGAAACTACAACTTTTGAGATCATCAATGACAACCGAGGCACGAGCTCAAGAAACTTGAGAAATGAGGGGTTGGGTTGTGAATACATCCCAATGGCTAGTCCTTGTACAAATGGTGGGGGTAGTTCCATGGCAAAGCTTGGCCAAGGAGCTGATGAAGCATTAGGGCCTTCTTTTGGCCACAGCCTTAAGTCTGGTATGGCTGTTGAGTTTACAAGAGGGATTCAATTTCCTCATGTGCTTCCAGGGGCTCAAGTAGCAACTGGAACTTCCTCTACAGAGTATCATTCTCTGCCTCAGGGTACTTCAGAAGGTTCTCCTGTGGGAAGAAAAACTCATTCATTTGCAAAAGATGGCAGCTTTGCAGTATCTAAGCCTTCACAGGAATATTTTGTTGGATCATCATCGCATATACCAAATGGATTTGACAACAGAAAACATGAGTTTGACAAAGGAAAAACAGCCATCTCTTCATTCATTGATAGATCTGCCTTAGTTTCCAACAATCAATTGGCTAATGCTAGCCTGAGAACTCTAGAGCCCGAACATTGTAATATTCACAGAAAGTCAGCATTTTTAGTTTATGGGAGACAAATGGACAGCCACTCACAATCAGGGACTTCCAGAAATGCACGTTTCGGGGAGAGTAATATACCCATGTCACTTGATACTCCCTCCATGAGTGATGGTCACTTGTCAGCATTTGGTAGAGAGTGGTTCCAGAAGATTCAAAAGTTTTCTGGTATGAGACAGTTTCCAAGTCAGTCCAGTGCTTTGGAGAAAAGCGAATTGAAGAAATCACACCCTGATTGTTATTCTCTAGAAAAGTTGCCGAACTTTGTTGACGATGTCGAGACAATGAGAATATACGCTGCTGTGGATTCATTAGAAGGAGAACCTGGAGGCCATTCCAGGTTTTCTCAGACAACTCACAGTCTGTTAATCACAAAAAAGACTGATGTCAATCTGTCTAAAGAAAATGACATTCTCCGAGATAGAAGAGTATTTACCGAATTCAACGGAAATAAATCCAGTGATTTTCATAACCTGCCACCAAATTATGGTCAAGGTCAGCGAGGAGTAAAGCTTCAAGCTCTTGGTAGTTCAACAGATAGTGAAGCAAAAGAAAATGTTAAAGATGTCAAGGCTTCTAAAATTATTATTAAGAATGAATCATCTGCTGAGACTAACACCATGGACGTGGATTCTTTTGAGGAGAAGAACCAGTTTTCTGGTACGTATTAAATATCACCAGGAATTGCTGCTGATTTTTTTCCCCCATAATATCTAATGTACAGATGATAGACTAATTATTAATTTGAAGTTTGATATGTTTCCCGGAAAGTCCATATACTTAGTTATTGGCTTATTGCTATGCCGTAGCTGTAGTTTGAAATTAACATTCATAATTTATTTCAAATTTTCTTAGGATTGTATATTTTGTAAATTTCTACATTTCTATTAAGATGTTTATCTTTTCATTGTTACAGCTGCAAATTCTACCTGGTCAAACAAGGTACTCTTGCTATGTCTTTCATTCTTCTTAATTATGTATGTTCTTATCTGCATTTGAAATTGTTGTGCGATTTTAATCCCGCAAGTGGACGGATCGTTAATAAGTAAAATAATGATATGTAGAGTGTCGAAACCCACGAGAACTAGATATTAATTTAACCAATTAATTCATAATTCAAACTCTAACAATATAAAGAAACACATATTCGTTTTGGTTTGTAATTCTAAAACTATTTTAATTAAATCTAAATTATCAAACAATTAAAGTAAATTTATGAGAACGAATTCAAGTTTTACTAACACTAAAATTCACGAATCTACCTACACGTTCTTTAATTAATTGTTCGTTTAATCGCTTTAGCCTATAATTACCTTGGATTGAAAATCGGTAATTCCAAAATAATCAAAAGCCTTTCTCGATGGTCAATCAATTCTATACGATATGCGAACCTAATTATCTCTAATTAAGCTTCAAACATAGCATATGTTTGGAGGTACTTAAATTATAATTTCAGCTAGTCAAACTGGTCAAACATAATTTTTATCCACATATTTCATGGGATCCACAATTTACAACCACTTTTTATCCACATATTCATCAACAATTTATAATATAAACACTTAAATTATAATTTCAGCACCTCCAAACATATGCATAAACATATGCATTAAAATATCAAGAACACCTAAATAGATTTCATAAAGTATAATAGTAATCTCTATCTATTATTGGATTCTATGTTATTCAATACCACGTGTTTAATATATGTTGAATCTCTCGACTTCAATATAGATCACAATTTATTCTAATGGTGATCAAACATTAAAATAATAGAAATAATGAATAAGGAATAATCAACTCGAAAGTAATTAATTACTAAAACGGAAAAACTTCTAATTAATTAAACATGAGGTTTTATCGTTCATCCTAGAAATAAGTAAATTAGCCGAACATGATTATGTAAAATAATACAAGAGTTGTATTAATCATATTCCGGCGAAAGAAAAAGAAGAAAAAATTAATAAAACCTGTGATCCCGGCTGAAGAATCTTCAATTCCGTGCTTTGATCTTCGATTTTCCTCTTATATCTTGTTCCCAAAATTCGTTCCTTTTGTTCTGCTATTATTTGCCTTTTATATTGTTCTCCAAACCTCCAAGACGTGAATTAAGTAGTTATTTTATCCTATACTTGGTAGAGTTTTAATCCCATCAGGAATCTGCCAAACTGCTGCCGCATATAACCTTGAGATCGCATGATTTGATCAATTAACGTTCTGCTGAATATTTCACTTCCTTGCGATTGCAGCCATGGTTAACCATGCGATGCCATGGTTAACATGGAGGAGGTTCCTCGTTTTATTTCTTTTGTATTTGCATGTCAAGCCCCTCAAGTCTTTTTGTTTTTGCAATTATATCCCCTTTTCTTCTATTTGCGCTATTTTTCGTCTTTTCGTCAGATTGATACTTGAATTTAATTATTTCCTAAAATAATAAGAAAACAACATACAATTAATTAAACTGAAAACAAATAAGAGTACTCATAATCGTCCCTTTTTGTAAGCCAAGTACAAAATTGTACTTATCACAAATCTCCACCTGCATGTTTCTTTGATTAGCAAATATCTTGCATGGCAGTCTCCTCTAATGGCAAGTTCGTTTGATACTTGTTAGCCAACAGTCATCTTTTCTGCATGCATCACAATAAAATTTCTATCAGTAAGGAAATCTGGAAATTTGAGGTGAACAGCGTGTTGATATTGTATGCATAATATCAAGTTTTAGACAGGAAAAAATTTTAGTCCAGCAGAAAGCTCATGTGCAGAGAATGTTAAGTGCTTGGGGAGCAGTTGCGGTTATATAAAATAACTGTCTTGCTTCCAGTTTGTCGACAAGATAATTTGGTGATAAACCCATCACAGTCTCAATATGTTGCAGGTTATCAGAACGGACTCGAATTTGTCACCTCAAATGAATGTTGCTTCCTCAAGAGAAGTTGGATGTTGCTGGTCGAACATGCTACCTACTGATAGGAACTTGGAGCTTCCTGCCTTGGCAATGGCTGCTGCAAACTCAACAGATAATGAAAGGCCTAGCTCCTCAAGGACTCAAAGTTTGGATATGGACGTGCTGGTGGCCCATGCCACGCACCCTAGTAATCTGAAGTCTAATCCCGTTCAAGATGGTTCACGGAAAATAGATCCAAGCAACAGATGGGTTAAGCGTCTCAAATTGAGCACTTCGGGTCCCCCTGCTCATGGCACAAAGATCTCAGACTTGAGTGAAAACCCATCTCCTGAAAAAATGAGCAGGTTCTTCAGAAACATTATTAAAGACAACACAACTAGCTTGGAACCAACAGTAGGTAATTGTTGTGGTAAAGAATCGATGGCGTCGGATATGGCTGGAGACTTATCACGTAAAGGCGAGTTCACTAACGTGGACCCCGCAAATAACGATAAAGATTTATTGCTTTCACATTCTTGGATACAAAGATGGCTACGTAGTGGATCAACAATTACCCAAAAGAAGTCCAAATCCATGGTGATTTATGAGCCACAAAGTTCGAAATTGGCAATGGAAAATCTCCATGAAAAGCAGTTTCCAAGCGTTGCTGCTATGGCACTAATGGGGAAGGCCATTACTGGTTTTCAACCATGTGAACTTCAAAAGAGGGGTTCTTTCATTGTTTGGAACACCAGGGCTTTCTGAGGACACTTGAGCAGTGTAGCTGAAACCAATGCTTGGTTCAAAAAGTCTTCACCAAATGGTGCCTATGAAGGCGGGAGCAAGATTTAAGCGAAACAGCAATAATGGAGTTTTTGAGCTCAAGCTCGAGCACATGTCTCAGTAGCGAGTTTTCCATTTCTTTTCAGTTCGGCTTTCTGTAATTTCTGTCAGAATTATCTTTCGATATTGCACTTTGATGGAAGTTCTAGACATCCCTTGTTTCTTGAACAGGCCATTGGGTTAGCAGATTGCATCCATGTAATTATTTGAAGGAACTTGCTAATTACATTGGTGGCAAGGAAAGGCAAGTCATGACTTGTGCTTTTAGCTAATAAGAGTTGATGGCTCCTCTTTGTTCTATTGTGAGTACTATTTGGAGTAGAGTAGTTATCTTACCCATCTTGAACTCAAGGTTCATAAATTAAACTTCTCTTTAGGGGTAATTTTGTATTTTCCAGCTTGCGAAAATTTAGAACTCAACAGTTTGACAAGGCTGAACTCATCTTCCCTCATATACAGTTACGCAAACTGATCGGGCCAGCCAGCTCTGAAATTATCTATATATTCCATAAAATTTATAATTTATAAGCACTTAAAAAATAATGTGAACATGCATGTTTAATTGGGAACTGAATGAACGACCACGAGTTTAGCAAGTTTCTGGGTTGCGTTTTCTTATATTTGTAGTATTTTCCTATATATATAATTGACACGCCAAAGGGAACCAATCGATAACCATTGCTTAAACCCTCCATTTATGTAGAGTTTAAAAACATTGCTTATACATTGACACGCCATGACGCCGGCCAATTGATGATAAACAATTAGTTTGGAAAACTTGTATTGGATACCATCAAGAAATAGGAGTAGGAGTGGGAGTGAGTCGGATTGGGTCGGTTTTTAGCCTAATCTGAACGTGAACTGTAAAAATTCGGTTTGACAAAATTTAAATTGAAAACTGGCCAAATTTCAAAAAGTTGGGCCCGAAATGGATCCGAATCAATTTGGGTCGGTTCGGATTTTCGGTTTCGGGTTGGATTATAGCATATTTAATTTTTTTTAAACAAATCTGTTTTCAAGTTGGGTTTCTAACTTGAACTTGTCCAAAAACCTGATCCAAGTCGATTTGGGTCAGTCGGGTTGGCCCACCCTAAACCAAGATAATGAGAGAGAGATCATCCATTGAAAACACTAAAAAAAAATTAAAATTTTATTTATTGTGTTATTTATAATATGTTTAGTAAAGTTTGTTTGTAGATTATAAGTAGTGAATTTTACGAAATGTATAAATTAAAAATAGATAAAAATTGTGTATCATACTGTAAATAAAAATAATGTTTGATCAATTTATAAGTACTTCTAAATATTAACAAACATGATATTAGGTTTGTTTAATATTGTGTATCAAACATAGTTTTAGTAGGAGGGATGCTCTGAACCTCGATTCGGGGAAGAAAAAAAAAATCTTTCCCCAAATGTCAGTGGATATATTTATTTAATCCCACTCCACCCAATTTACCCCAGTCCCTCCCACCAAATTTATTAATATAATTAAGTTTATTAAAAAAAAAAATTCTTATTGTTATATTCATTATATATTTTGTTAAAAAATATACTCCGTCCCACAAAGATAGACTTGTTTTTCTTATTTATCTGTTCCAAATTATAGGCCACTTACTTTATAGAGGGTGTATTAAATTTTTCATTTTCCTAATATACCCTTATTTAATTTACATTGATATCAACCCTAAACAAACATTTAAATTTATTAGATTCATAAATGACTAATATTAAATAGGGGTATAATAGGAAAAGTGTGTGAAAAATTTATAATTTCAATTATATTAAATGAAATTTCTTAATCTGTGTGAAAAAAGAAATGAGTCTATCTTTGTGGGATGGAGGGAGTAATATATAATAATATTTATTGAATTAAATATTATTTATAATAAATACTACAGTTAACGTTGCTTTTTTAATTAAGATTACAGTGAGGATAATTAGTTAGTTTATATTTAGGGAAATTGGTCGAAAACGTCCCTAACGTATAGACTCAGTGTTCAAATCATCTATACCTTTCAAATTTTGACAATTACATCCCTCACCTATCCATGTAGTGCCCAAATCATCTTTTTGGATGAAATCCATCCAAAATTCCGTTAAATCTTTGGGATTTTGGCGCAAATGGTCCCTAACATTTGTTCTTAGTGTAGAATGGGTTCCTAACGTTTATGTTTTGGCAAACAAGTCCCTAACCTATATGTTTTAGTGCGAAATTGGTCCTTATGAGATGAAAAAAACAAATATACCCTTAGTTTTAATTAAAAGAAATTGTAAGTGGATTCCGAATCATTAAAAATGTGCAAATAAGTCCAATACTTTTATTTTTTACAAAAAAATTAAAGAAAACTAATGAATTTTTTTTAATTAACACTTTAGTAATAAAAATGTCAAATAAAATTATTATCTTTATTATGAGAAATCATTTTTCTCCCTCTTTACTTATAATTTTTTTTCTCCCTCTTTACTTTAAAAATTAAGGGCATGTTCGGTAGAGTTTTTTTGGGGGGAAAAATGGATTTTTTTGGTTACTTTTTGACTTTTCAAATGTTTTTGTAGTGTAAAAAGGGTTGAAAAGTCAAAAATTGTAGACAAAAAATGGATTTTTTTGAAAAAAATCTCTACCGAACATGACCTAAGTTAAATAAATAACAAAATGACGTATATAATTTTATGACATTGAACTAATCTTATTACATTTTTATTTAACATAAAAATACTAATAAAAATTAATTTACACATTATATGTTTTATTTTTGAATGAAAATAAAACGATAAATTAAAATATAAAGAATATAGTTGGATTTCTAATATTTGTAGTTAATAAACATATAACTCAATTAAATAAAAGTATTTGAACATTAAGTTTGTGACAAAGTTGTTTTTTTATATAACAATAAAATAAAAGTTTTAATTTTAAATAATATATTTGTTACTTAATAATAAAAATAATAAATTTATTTGACATGTTTATTACTAAAGTGTTAATTCAAAAAAAAAATACTCATTAATTTTTTTAATTTTTTTTATAAAAAATAAAAGTATTGGACTTATTTGCATATTTTTTAATGATTAGGAATCCACATACATTTTCTTTTAATTAAAACTAAGGGTATATTTGTCTTTTTCATCCCATAAGGACCAATTTCGCACAAAAACACATAGGTTAGGGACTTGTTTGCCAAAACATAAACGTTAGGAACCAATTCCACACTAAGAACAAAGGTTAGGTACCATTTGCGCCAAAATTCCAAAAGTTTAACGGAATTTTGGATGGATTTCATCCAAAAGGATGATTTGGGCACTACATGGATAGGTGAGGGATGTAATTACCAAAATTTGAAAGGTATGGATGATTTGGGCACTGAGTCTATACGTTAGGGACGTTTTCGGCCAATTTCTCTTTATATTTGAGTAACAAATTAAGTTTTGATGTTTTACCTAATGATTTGGTTGAGTTTACTATAAAAAATAATAATTTTATTAAGGTTACGATGAGGATAATTAGTTAGTTTATATCATGCGTCGGACCCACAATACTCGATCACAAACAGTAACAATTTTGAAGCAGTTCCAGACTCATAGAAGTATGATGCACGCTTTAACCTTTCTTACTAATTTATTACTTCTAATATTTATTACTTTTTTTTTTTTGTGTGTGTAAATTATCAATTGGAACACATTTATGATGCACATTTTAACCCACTTTTTGTTTTTGTTTTTTTACTTTAGGAGCAAATCCTTTTTTTTTTTGAAATTACTATACAAAATTATTTTATTTTATAATAAACTCAATCAAATTATTAGGTCAAAAACCAAAACTTAATTTGTTACTTAAATATAAACTAACTAATTACCTCACTATAACTTTAATAAAAAAATATAATGTTAACTGTATTATTTATATATGATATAAATAATATTAACTCAATAAATATTATTATATATTATATTTTTTTGAAAATATACAACTAATATAACAATAAGAAATTATTTATTTTTAATTTAAAATTTTAGTTAAATCTAGAGGGGAGGGAGGGATTAAATAAATATATCTACTGACATTCGGGAAAAGATTTTTTCTTCGAATCGGGGATCAGAACATTCCCCTCTTCCTTAAAATAACACTTAAGGTGCATTTGATTGCATTTCATTTTATAAGAAAAAAGCTTATTTTCCACATATTTTCCAACTAACTGCGTTTGATAGCCACATTTTTCTATGGAAAAAGTCTTTTCCCACATATTTTCCAACTACACGTTTAATTGATTTATATTTTTTTTCCAGGTAAAACGTTTTCTCATTTACCTTAAAAAGGAAACATTTTTTTTAAAAACAATAAAAATGTTTTCTTATTTTCTAGGGAAAATTTACCATCATTTTCTTTGAAATAATTTCTTGGCAATTCAATTCCATGGAATTCGTTTTCTTTCCACTCAAATTTTCTGTTTGCAATCAAACGCACTTTTAGTGATTGTTTTGTAGAGTTTAAAAGTAGATTTTTAAGAAATGTTGAAAAAGTTAGTAAAATGTGTAATTGAAATTTTAATCAAAGTTGAAGGTCTCATCAAATATATGATTGAAAATGAATTTGAGAATTTTTTTTTAAAAAAAACCTTGACTAAATATGCTCTTAATTTGTTGTTGTGAAAGAAAGATAAATCACATCTAATCTCTTTTGTTTGAGTAAGGAGTGGAGGCAGGAATTTTTAGAATTATACTTCAAAACTAAAAAATAAAAAAATAAAAAAATCACTTCAAAAATTAATTTTTTTTTTGAAGTGTAATCCTATCCCCAATCTCCGCCCTTGGTTCGAGCTATGAATCTTAAACAAATAAAGAATATGAAAGCTAGCTTTTGAGTTAAGAAAGTATGATTAATGGACAAAAAATGATTTACTTGACAAGTCTTTCATTTTGCATTTTTCAAGTGTCATACACGTGGCGCAGTCTCGAAAATTATTTATGAGATTGGTTTAGAGTTTAGCAATGTGACACTACAAGACTAAAAGTTGGCTTTCATGGCTTGAGTGGATTTTTTAATTTTATTAGCACGTCATTTATATTTGTTAATGTTTTAACAAATTAGGGTTTAGTTTATTATTCATTAGGAATCTAGGGACGAAGTGCACAATTATGATTATGTTAGTTAACCAGATTTTGTTATAGAACAAATTAGAGCACGTTTTTTATTATTGCTAATTTTTTTATTTAATTTAACAATGTAAGACATAAAAATGTGAATTTGAGAATTGTCTCCAATAATCATTACTAGAATCAAATTATAATATTCATAAACTTTATAAAAGAGAATCACTTAGGGGGAGTTTTAGAGTATCAGTTTTAAGGGTTTTTTAAAGTATCGATTTTGGGCGTTTATGAGTGGGGTGGCTTTGGATGGCTTTTAATAGTGACTTTTGAAACGGTCTAACACATGCTTAGGAGTTTATCATCCAGTAGTTCTAAAAGTTTTTTAAAAGAATCAAATTACATATATGCCCATATATTTAAAAAAAAATTAATTTTAAAAATTTTATATATCGATCTATCAGTGAAAATATAAAATTAAATTATTGTTCTGGCAATTTTTTTTTTTTTTTTGTGTGCGTGCATATGTTCTTTTATTTTTACAAACATTAAGTTTATGGAAGTTTGAAAATAATTGTTTGAGAGAGGATAGAATTGGAAGAAATTTTGAAGAATGGCAAAAAACCAACGATTTGGAGGGTTAGGATATACACTCCAAATTACACTAAACCGTCCAAAAACGGTGCTCCAAAAAACTAATAAGTACTGGTTGTTTAAATCCTTCATAAACGATATTATCGAAAACCGGTCAAAAAAAACTCCCAAACAGACTCTTAGACTAAATTTCTTTCATTCTCCTTTTTAAGAAAATAAATAAATAAATAAATAAATTTACAAAATCATATGAAAAAGTAGTTGATAGTTGAACCACTAGCAAGCTAAATTATATGATTATTTAATTCCCAAGGTCCCACAACAGTTAATCGGCCCACCTAACCGGCTAACCCCATTGAAAATTCAGTATCTCTGTGACTGTCTTCATATACTCCATCAGTCCATCACTCTCTCTCCCTCTACATCAGATCTACTCGCCGGAATTCACTTCCAATGGCTGGAATTTTCTCAATTTTCCGGCGAATATACCTAACAATCTACAATTGGACAGTATTTATCGGATGGTTACAAGTATTTTACCTTTCTGTAAAGACGCTGAAGGAATCCGGTCACGAAGACGTCTACGCCGCCGTCGAGAAGCCGCTTCTCTGGGCACAATCCGCCGCCGTATTGGAGATTTTACATGGCCTAATTGGATTGGTCAGATCTCCGGTCAGTGCTACACTGCCCCAAATTAGCTCCAGATTGTACGTATTGTGGGGGATTTTGTGGAGTTTTCCTGAAATAAGGACTCATTTTCTCGTGAGTTCATTGGTGATTAGCTGGTCAATTACTGAAATTATTCGATATTCGTTTTTCGGTTTGAAGGAAGCCTTCGGTTCTGCCCCATCCTGGCTGCTATGGTTGCGGTACAGCACGTTTCTTATAATGTACCCTACGGGAATTTCAAGTGAAGTGGGTTTGATATACAATGCACTGCCTTACATGAAGGAATCATTAAAGTACAGCATAAGAATGCCTAACAAAGGGAATTTCTCTTTTGATTATTATTACTTGGCACTTGGGATTCTTGGCGTTTATGTTCCGGGGACTCCCCATTTGTACGGCTACATGCTTGGCCAGAGGAAAAAGGCACTTGCCAAAGCCAAAAGTGAGTAGATCCGAATCTTGTGTCTGAATTCTGGGTTAAATTACGTGCTTCTTGTAGTTCTGTTTGATTTTCTTTTTCTTTTATAAATTATGATTCAATTGATGTATAATTGCTCCGTACCATTGATTGAATTAAGCAAAAAATGTTCGCCCTTTGATGCTCTATTCGTCCTATGTTTGACTGTACAAGTAAATGAGCTAAGAAAGTACATTTGAAAAAAAGCAACAAAGCCGCTATTGTGGCAGCGTTATAAACGCTTGTAATGATCCAATATAATTTTGATGGGTAATGATCACGTTTGAATGAGTTATAAAAGCCACGTGACATCTCTTGTCCAATGACCGCGCGACATGTGTACTCTAACCTTTATAACTCTTCTTTTATAGATCCTCCCATAGTGGGGAGGATGGGGAGGATCATTTCCCTAATTTTTATTTACAAGTAACACACTCTATATATAATTTAAAAAAGAAACTTTTACCAAGTAAGTACTAAGTCAAATTAAATTAATGTTTTAAAAATCGATTCGGATATCGACCCAAAGAAGTGAAAAGGTCAAGAGTTAAAAAAGTCGAACTGGAATTGATCCGGTGATTTTTAAAAAATTTACAAAAAAAATAAAAAAATGAAAAATAAGTTTGAAAATCACAAAAATTGTTCAAAAACAATTTTTTTTAGTTTTTCATTCTTTTAATCCATTTCATGCAATGAGATAAATGAATTTTAATGGTCATTTACAATTAATTATGAAAATAAATTATTTTTAAAATAAAAAAAGGTTCAACAGGTTTCTCAAAACCGGGACTAGTCGACAAATTTTTGAGCAGATTTTTAAATAGAAGGTTTTTGTACATAACCAGCTCAGTTTTGGAACCGATTCCAGTTTTACTAGTTGAATCGATCGGACTGAACCGAACCTGTTATGATAGCAATGATTAAACATTACCCTCCAACCATACAAGTAGTTAAACAAGGCTATTGTTCAATAATTTCCACGCGTACATGTTCCAGAAGATGAATCAACTTAATTTTATTTACACGATACATTAGGAAGTAGGCCCCTGGAAAGATGTATGAAAACAGGAATGGGAGCAGGGTGCAAGTAAATGCTAACAGTCTTTCCTACTTTGTTTCGTTTCTCTCTTATTATTACAAGGTTTTTTTTTTTTTTTTTACGGCATCTTATCTGAAAATAAATACTAAAAAAAATGAATGGCTGAATTGCAGAAATTGAAAAACATGAAATAAGAAATGTGCAACAAATCATAAGGTTGAAGTCAAGAAAAATGAGCTCATCCAGGTTGGGACAAAGACTTGGTTTCGACAAGAACTTGCTGTGCACCGCACGGCAATAGATTCTATATTTCAATAAGACGCAAGAACTTACTGCATCACGCGGCAATAGATTCTATATTTCAATAAGATGAAACAGGCAAAAAGTTGACGCATGATTACGAAATTATTAATTTATAATTAAATTTTAAATGTTTAGCTGTACAAGAGTAGTCTACAAATGAAGTTCTTAAATGAAAATCAGACTTCAAATTTTACGAATAGCAGAAATACCCTGACCGGTCTCTTCCTTTATTTCAACAATATCAATCGCATATTCGGTGACATGGTGACATGTTTAGACTGTATAATTCGCATTAATCCTTCAATTGAGAAACCAAAACAATCAACAATAAACAAATCACAGGAAAGGGAGTCAGGGAGAATTTCCAGATAATTGGGGATGAATATCACAATAGCATTAGTATTATCTGCTGATTTTGTCTTCGATTTTGTCTTCACTCGAGAACAGAAACAATTTTAACATAAAAAAGAAGGCGCCAAAATCGATGCAATAATGCCCCCTTCACAGTTTAGCATTAGCACCATAGAAGTAAACTCAACCATTTTCGTAACATAATAACAATGCCAGTACAAATCACCTAATCATCCATCTACAGATGAAGTCCTCAGTTGTGTGACAACCAACAACAAAAAAGGAAAAAATGCCATAAGCAGGTGAATATATATAAATAAAATTCCTCAACCTCAATGCCATTTTCCACAAGTAAAAAAAGACATGAAAGCAAGTTCCCATCCCATCTCAACAGATAAAACGGTACTGCAAATGATAATTGTGTTCCCTCTGTAGAATATGCTACAATCAAACATGGAAAAGCAATCTCCAGCAGCTAAGAGAAGCTTAATAACCATCTAGAGGATAGAATTGATTCAGAAAAATGATCAAAAAACACATTAAAGAAGTATCCATATCATGATGAATATCTTTTAAATGCTAAATAGAAAAAACAACAATGGTTTAAATAGCAAAATCCATATGAACTCTCTCAGTAAATAAACACGACACCTAGGTGTTAGTGGCCCTAGTGTATATCTGCTGGCTTGAGTGAGCTGACACCATTCTGATCAAACCTTTAGCCATCAGTTCTCTTATTGCTTGCCTTGCGAGTGATCCACTTATCTGTAACAAACGTAGAGAAAAATTCAACACAATACATGGCGGACAACAGTTAAGACTTCCAATTTGCTAGACACCATGCTAAAGTAATCTCAAGAAACCCATTAAGTGCTATACAGCAGAGTTAAAGAACAGTTAATAATGCAAGTGCTATAAGTAATTGAAGTAGGCTAATGTAGATGTTGGGGAGAAAGAACGCATCTTGGTGGCATATTACAAGCGTTCCGGCCTAATATGCTCAAGAGATGTGACTGAGAATTCAAGCAATTATTATGCACATAGCAGCAAAAATGAAGAGAGGAAGTGGTTGTTTCAATACTACCATAAACCACGATTCAATCATTCTTCTCAAACATATCAAACTGAAGTATATCATTTCAAATACCAAGGAGGATTTCAGCTACCTACCCCATTTATCTCAAATCTATGTTAGATGGGATACATATTACCTATATATATTCCAGACACCTAAATTGAATCATTTGAAATGACCAACCACACCAATTTGTGGCCAAACTCAGAACTATCCAGTCAAAGAACTAAAGGCCAAGCAATTCAACAGCTAAAGGGATAAAAACTTTAAGCCATACTACCGAGCCTTTTTGAAGAAGTAATGATTAAGTAATAAATGAGGATGACACAACTCGCCCCCATGAAACTCTAGTGGACCCTAGATGTCAATTGCACCAATGATATATCCACTATAATCACTTCTGTCGAGATCATGTAACCTAAATAACCTGTAGATAGATTAACATGTCATTGTATAATAACAGTTAGTAGGCCAACAAGTGGGGGTAACGCAAATCGAGGATAAATTAAGGGAACCACACGCATGACTTTAGTAGTTAGAAAAACACATTTTGCATAGGCTTAAAGATGTTCCCGTTCAAAAGAATGGAGCGATCTCAATGAAACGTGTCAATTTCCAGTGACTTCTATGCACAGAAAACAAATTTTTAACAAGAACAAGAAGAATGTCACATGCCCAAACCATTAACTTCAAATAAAATTTTACAAGATCCATGCACTAAATTATATATCACTTAGTGATTCACCTATGATACATAACCTATACATAGCATAAGCAAATTTTGCTCAGTGACACCATGTACTAATCAATATTATGATAGGACATACTATCAAAAAAGAATATTGAATTCGAGCAGATGTCTTACTTCCAATTAAATTTTGCAAGATCCATGCTCTAAATTATATGCATTCAATAATGAACTAACTATCGATAACTTAATTATTAGAATAACCAATATTCAATCATTGATATCGAGTAAGATACGATATAAAGATATGACATTTAACTAAGGCTCTGCTTGGGAGTTTTTTTTCCACCGATTTTGACTGGTTTTGAATGGCACCGTTTATGAGGGGTTGGGACAACCCGTGGTTGTTAGTTTTTTAGAACACCGGTTTTAGGAGGTTTAAAAACCACCCAAAAACCCTGTAGTGTAATTTTAGGTATATTTCTCAACCCCTAAAATCGGCAGTTTTTTGCCGTTCTTTAAAATTTGTTCTAACTTTACCCTCCTTAAACAATTTAAATCTGCAATGAAAAAAAAAAGACATTTCAACTCTCCCACCAACAAACTAGACACAGACTCTTCTACTTCTTGGGAGGCCTGACTGCTGCTGTGAAAAGTAATCTCCCGGCTGCTGCTGCGTGTATTATTCTTGTGTATCTGTGAAATATCTGTGTGTATGTGAAAGTTTTATCAGCCGTTCTGTCTACTTCATCCCATCTTTCCGACGAAGGAGTTCCCTTTTCCCGGCCACAAGGCCCGTAATTCATGTTTTCTCTTGAAACGCAACACCATTTCAACAATTCCAATTATTAAAGCTAGTGCACAGTCACATCAGTTTCACTATCTTCCAGTTCTCATAATAAAATTATTAGGATATTATTTTTTATTTTTTTGGTTTTGCATGCTCTGAGCAGAACTGTTGGCGTGTTTAGGGAAGTGGTGATAAACAAAATGAACTCCCACCAGTTTTGATCCATTACTGCATGAATTTTTATTTTGTGTTTTTCATTGTGGGACTAAACAATTATATTTGTTATAAGTTTGAATTGATTTATATATTATTTTAGTTAAATTATCGTTCCTCCAACAATGAAAGAAACAAGGATTATATTTTTTAGTTAATGTATAATAATTGGGTCATGAATTAAAGATGAAAAAATTTGAGAAGTTGGTTCATGATCACAAGGAATTTTATTAACTTGATTCAATAATATAAATTTATTAATACAATTTTGATTATGAGTAAAAAATAAGATAGAAAAAAAAAGTGGAGAGAAAAATTTCACAATACCATATTATTATATAGATCTTCTTTGTTATCTATATATGGGTATATATGTAATTTAATTGTTTTAAAACACTTTCAGAACCGCTGGATAATAAACTCCCAAGTATGGGTTGGACTGTTTCTAAAACCGCTACTAAAAACCACTCAAAATCGAACCACTCATAAACGCTCAAAACCGGTACTTTAAAAAACGCTGATAACCGCTACTCCAAAACTCCCAAGCAGAGCCTAAGAGGCAGATATCTAAGACTTTTTCTAATATAAAATAAAATACTTTAACACGAATGCTTATAACTATTCCTACCAAAACATAGCACTTATACACGTATTTATCCACTACCAAATAGAGATTTAAAAAAAACTTACCCTGAGACGATCGGAGAGGACGGAAGGTGTGATGAGCTTATATTTCGGAGCCTCAGAAATCAACTTGTCGTAGCTTGCCTTGTCGAACATCACCATGTTGTTCACCTTCTCCTTTTGCTTTCCCTTGCTCCACTTCTGCGCATTTTTACACATAATAACTTAACACACTCACATTAATAAACAAAAAAAAAATGCCTCCGACAATGTACAAGGAAATTGAGGAGCGATTAACGACCTTCTTCTTCTGCTTGCCACCGCCGGACTTTGCCGGCTTGGACGACGGTGGGGGAGCCTTATCCTTCTTCGGCGCCTACAACGAACAGAAAAAAATTAATCAATAACAGATTATACATACAAAATTCTGTATGCATAGTAATTTTACGTAGAGGAGAATCGCCAGCGAACCATTGAGAGGGAAAACGGGGGCTAATGTTAGAGAGCGGCGGAGGCACAGAGAAGGCGATTTCGTTGGTAAACCCTAGTAAGGGTTACAGGGTGTTTTATTAGCTTCCCACTTAATGCGACGTCGTATATGAAAATAGGGTTTCGAGTCAGCCGGGCCAAAGTAGATTTTTATGTCACTAGGCCCAGTTCAATGTAATAACAGGAATGTTTATAAATTATAAATGGGATAATTACATATTTGGTCTCCAATCTTTTAAAAATATTAAAAATATACCCCTAATTTGTAAAAATAGCACCAAACATCCCCAATATTTGAAAAACTTGGCATAGTAGGTCCTTTATAATAAATTACCATTCCCTTCAAATAAACAAAAAAACAAAATATATATAAAAAAAAAAAAACACGATTGAAAATTAACCAAATGTAACCCAAAAAATAAAAAGTAAGAAATGTACCCCAAAAAAATAAAAAGTAACAAAGAGATCATCTTCTCTAAAAATCCAAAATCCACCAAAAAAAATTTCACTATTATATTTTTCAAGTCTTCGTTCGTGATAAAGAATAAAAGATAGAGATTCTTCTACCATAGTGTCGTGGGTTCGGGCTTGTATTACAACAACAGAAGATTCGAAATCACGGCCAACATTATTCAATAAATAGAATAAAAATTCAATTTCAGTCACCTGATGATCTACCGTTGCTAGTTAATCCATAGTATCTTTGATTTTGTTGTAGAATTCCATGACTGTTGAAGCTCCTTTGTGGATCTGAGCACAAAGCACCTAAAAGTTGGTATAATTTCATCTTGCTTTGGACACCAAATATTTTCTCTATTGCATTCCATAAATCATATGCCGAGTTGAATTTGTGAGAGTGTTTAGGATGTCGTCTGATATTGATGACATTAACCATGAGAGGAGCAATTGTTCTAGCTAAATTCATTCCAAATATGCTTGGTTTGGTTGGGTGTCGACTCCTTCAGGTTTTCCATCTTCATTTAGTGTTGGAATACATGGTGGTGGAGCTTTTTCAAACCCGAGTAGAATATCGTCGAGTCGACGGCCACGAACTTCATGTTTGATTTGAGCCTTCCGTAGTCGGTAATTATTTTTTTTGAGTTTAAGAGTTATTATTAAACTAATTTGTCCAGAAAAAATGGGTGTTTTGTTTGGTCTTTGAATTAAGTTTGTGATTTATTGGTTTTGCTCCATTGTTTTTTATGTTTGTACCTTGACAAATTAAAGAAAGATGAATAAAGGGAATTGTCATTAATATAATATGTGTGTATTGATGTTTTGGTAGGGTTTTTTTTTTTTTTTTTTTTTTTTTTTTTGGATTTTGAATTTTTTGGAGAAGATGACATCTTTGTTACTTTTTATATTTTTGGGGTATATTTCTTTCTTTCTTTTTTTTTTTTTGGTACATTTGGTTAGTTTGCAATCACATTTTTTTTTTCTTATTTTTTGTTTTTTTTAAAGGGAATGAAAATTTCGCCATAAATGACCTACCATGCCAAATTTTTTAAACGTTGAAGATGTTTGGTGCTATTTTTTTAGGTTATGGACAAATCCCAATGATTTTGAAAGGTTGGAGACATTTCACGCAATTATCCCATTATGAATCTTATATGTGTAAATACTAAATGAGTAGTAAGTTGTTAGTTTTATAAAATATGTGAATAAAAAATATATTTAACTATTTTAATCAGCTAAAATTATAATTTAAACAATAACAAACAAACAAACACTTTGTCTAGCCCAAATTGTAACTAATTTTAGACTAATTTGTCCTCATCCTTTAAATAGAAACAAGTTTTGTACTTGATCTTTCGTTATAGTTTCACTATCAATCTCAATGACAAAATCATCTATATCTTCATTAAATCGTCACGTGATACATATTAAAAAACAGTATGTTTGTATATGCTTATAAGTATTTATAAGTCGGTCAAATATTATTTGTATCTATATATTTCGTAGAATCCACTACTTATAATCTACAAAAAAATTTACTAAACATACTCTAAAAAAAATAAGTAAAGATATTTGAAAACATACTTATTTCTACATCTACCCATAATAAAATAGGCTAACTTTCTTACTATTCATATGCCACGTGTCGGCTTCACATGTGGCTGTCTTCTTTTTTTTTTGGGTAATTCTATTTAAACCACACTTTTTTTAACCACACAATATTTTATACCCATAATAAAAGAGGCTAACTTTCTTACTATTCATATTGCCACGTGTCGGCTTCACATGTGGCTGTCTTCCTTTTTTTTTTTGGGTAATTCTATTTAAACCACACTTTTTTTAACCACACAATATTTTATAATTGTAATAAAAGTCCTGAACAATATCTAATTTTCATATTTATGTCCCTAACTATTTGTTATCACATTTTTTTATCATCAACATATTAATTAGTACATCTTATCTTTGTCTTTAATGAAGATTTATGTTCAAAAAATTAATTAAAAGGGTGTAAAAATATATTTTCTTAACCATACCACATTTTATAATTGTAATAAAAGTCATCAATAATATATAATTTTCACATTTATGTCCATAACTATTTGTTATCACATTTTTTATCATCAATCTATTAATTAGTACATCTTATTTTTGTCTTTGACAGTGATTTATGTTCAAAAAATTAATTAAGAGGGTATAAAAATATTTTTTCTCTCATATTTTTTAAAATTTTACTATTCATATTGCCACATGTTAGCTTGAGAAGTGGTTGTCTTCTATTTTTTTACCAATTTTTTTTTCTTTTTTTGTTTGGGTAATTATATTTAAACCATACTACATTTTATAATTGTAATAAAAGTCCTCAACAATGTCTAATTTTCACATTTGTGTTTCTAACTATTGTTATCACATTTTTTATCATCAACTTATTTATTTGCAGAAAATAGTTTAAGAAAATTCGCACTCAACAAATATAAGATGGATAATCAAAAGACACATTTCTTAAATATAAATATAACAAGCAAACAGTTATTTGAACAAACCACAATTTACAACCTAGAAAAATTTGTGGTTGATTGTATAACTGTTTTCAAATTGTTTATTAAACAAAATAGTGGAAGTTGAGAAATACTATCCATATGTTTAGTAATGCTGAATTTATTTTTTACGTGCTTATATTATAAGTTGTGAGTGAATATGTGAATAAAAAATGAGTTGTAAATTGTGGGTCATAATTTTTTGAACAGAAATCATTATAAAAAACAAAGATAAGATGTACGAATTAATAAGTTGGTGATAACAAATAGCGAGGGACATAAATATGAAAATTAGATATTGTTCAAGACTTTTATTACAATTATAAAATATAGTGTGGTTAAAATAAGTGTGGTTTAAATAAAATTACCCAAACAAAAAAAAAACAAAAAACAAAAGGAAGACAGCCACATGTGAAGCTGACACGTGGCAATATAAATAGTAAGAAAGTTAGCATCTTTTATTATGGGTAGATGTAGAAATAAGTATGTTTTAAACAGAAATCATCATCAAAGACAAAAATAAGATGTATTAATTATAATCATATCTGTATAGATTACAAATTAAAATACAATAACATAAGTATCATACGAACCACCTTCCTTGCATCGCACGTCCTATAATTAGTATAAGTGAAAGCAACGTGACAATAGATAACAAATGCTCTTTATAGGCCAACTTTTTTTTTATACCATTTTCAAGATGGTCAGTAAATTTTAACAAATCTAAGGTAATATGGTAAATATGTTGGTCAACCAAAAAAAAAAAAAAAAAACAATTTGACAACAAGTATTGATGGAGGGCTGCTTATTGGTTATCCTCCTTTTTGTTTTAAAACTAAGGAGAATTTGCATAAGAGGTCTCCAAATCTTTAAAAAATGTGATACTAAGTATCAAACTTTCTAATCATATGTCTTACACTCAAATTTTTTAATAAATGTGCGTCTTAAGAACTTCTAAACAGTTTCCATCCAAATTGTCAAATGTTTGCCCTTAATTTGACCAAATTTTAAAATAATTAAAAATGAGAAACAAAAAAATGGTGTGTGAGTGAGTGAGTGAGTGAGTGGGTGTGCGGGGTAGTGGATTGAGAAAAAAGACATATTTTCTAGTTTTTTCTATTTTGATTTATTTTTTGTTTTTTAATTTTTTGATCTATTTTTTGTTTTTGTTTCTCTCTTTTTTTTTTTAAATAATTAAATATAAAAATGTTATTTTATCCTTTCTAAAATCAATCAAATTAACATAGACGCTTGACTTTTGGTCAAAGATGGTCTTGTAGACAAACTGTCCAGAGATTCTTAGAGCACACAATCTTTACAAGATTTGACATGTAGGTGCTAAAATTAGATGGTTTGAGACATTTGTTGCAAATTTTCCTAAAACTAATCCCCATTATTTAAGTCAACATGTTTAGTGTTTTTTGGACTTATAAGTATATAGTTGAACGTGTAACATAGTATTGTAATTTAACATAGATTTGAACATTTTTATCATTGGATACTGTTTGTGCAACTATAACAAAATGTTGATGGTAAATTGTTATTTTTTTCAATAGTTGATGACCAACTTGCTACTAAGTAAATAGATTAGGGACCAAAAAACATCTTTTCCTTAATTTTACTTGAGCTAAGTTTAAGTTTAAAATGGGCCTGAGGTGAGAGCAAGATTTTCTTGGGCTAAATAAAAACTGAAAACCGGTAGAGTCCGTTTTCCTTGGGTTAAATATTTCAATTGTTAATGAAGTTTCCCAAATATTTTTCAGTAAAACTTTAAAAATTTGATGAGTTGTCATTAAACTCATCAAAATATTGTCATATTTGTTAATTAGTCAGTCTGTCATTTTAAAAGTGAATGAACTTGGTGACATAATAAACAAACTTTTTACACATACGTTTTTAAAATACTGAATGACGAAAGAGTAACATTTTAATAAAATTAATGTCAACTCAATTTTTTTTTTAAAGTTTAGTGACAATTGAAAAATATTTGAGAAAGTTTAGTAGCAACTAGGATATTTAATTTGTTATCCTTTTGTATCAAACTGTAGAATCTTTTGTTTTTATGATAAATTCACACAGCCATCTCTACTTGTCGTGTCAGGCCGCCCGACTTTACTTGTTCTCCTATTTTGTTCAATTACTCTAAAAAAGAAAAAAAAAAAGAGCATAAATTGGCCCACACTGGCTGCAGCTAATATTCTAAAAAGCATGTCTAAGAAGAGCAATGCACAACATCCATGCATTGCTTAAGCCATAGACGCGCAATTAAACAATCGATTGTGTTTTTTAACCAAATAGCATGTTTGGTTTGTGAATAAAATTATTTATTTGGATAAAAGTTGTATGTATAAGAGTTATCCGGATAACATGTTTATTATTATCTTGTTTGGTTCAACTAAATATAAGAATGAAAAAAATCATTTTTTGATATAAAAAAAAGTCAATTGTACTATAATTCTTAATTAAAAGAAAAAAAGTGAAAAAAAAAAAACTTAAAGAAAAAAAATGGGGGAAGTGGCAGAGGGTGGTGGAGTAAGACAATGGCGTTGGCGGAGGTAATGGCGGTAAGGATGGCAACGGGTCGGGACGGCCATCACCATTCTTGTCTGGTCGAAAATTTTTGGAATGTGGAGCAGAGACTAAAAAATCTTCATTTAATGCGGTTTAATTAATTAATTTTTAATATTATTTTTTATTTTGTAAATACGATTTAAATTTTTATATATAAATATAAATAAAATAAAAAGAGATTCTAGACGGGTTCGAAAAATTTGGAGCGGGGACCATGATCCATGTCTCCGCACCGATTATTAACGAGAAGGGATCGAAGTATTTTTTTCATCCCTAGGCATCGGGTGGGTGGCAACGATTCTAGGTTATGGATATTTAAAAAAATATATTTTTTAATATATTATAAATGATACGCCCGTCTTTTAAGAAAATGAGTAAATTATTATCTGTATAAAAATTTTTGTCATCTTCTTTTTGAGAACAAAATTTATCCTTATTTTTTGCTTAATTTATTATCCAAATAAAATTTTATCCGGACACTACTTTTGTCCAAACATGATAAAATAAAATTTATCTATTATCTTTAGGGTAATTATATTCACACCACAAAATTTATTTGTTGCACTACAATTTAATTGTATTTAAGGTCCTCAATTTTTATTCATTGTAACACTTATGTCATCAACTTTTTTTTATCATCAATCTTCCATTAATTAGCACATCTCGTCTTTAATAAAAGTTCACGTCCAAAAAATCTGTTTGTAAGGAGTAAAACTACTTATTTGTCCATCATATATATATTTTTAAAAAAAAGAATGAATACAAAAGTCTGACAAAATATTTTTATCTCATTTCAAAGTACGTAAAATAGAATATTTTAACAAAAGTCATCATCAATAACAAGTTGTGCTAATTAATTAGAAGGTTAAAGATAAGAATTTGATGGTAAAAAAGTTAAGGACATAAGTATTACAGTAAGCAAATATTGAAGATCTTAAATTTAATTAAAATATGGTACAACAAAGAAAAAATGTAGTGGCAATATAATCATATGTGTTCATATACCAAACAGACACAAAAAACGCGCGGCTAGGCGCACCTAACCTCGCTTTGGTGCGCGCTTTTTGTTTTTCAATTTTATTTCATCTTTTTTTAATATTAAAAATAAAAAAGAAAATTTTACGCTTCGACCTCGCCTAGATTTTACTCGGGCCAAAAGCTTGTAACTTTGGCTTATACACCTAACTATTCTTTACACTTTTTAAAAAATTGGCCGCAGCTGTGAAACCCAAGTGCGACATACAATCGGGTGCGGCCTGGCATTGGAAAAAGCCGCAAACAGGCTAGGGACGAACTGCTGGCATAATAACATCCATGCAACCCTATGTTTGTCCCTTTGTACTTACATATTGAATAACTATCCATGTTTGATAGTGCTGATTTTTTTTTTTAAATGTTTATATTTTAAGTTGTGGTAAGAGATGGTAAATAGGTTAGACGGACCGATCCAACCCAAAAATAAACGGACCACACAAAAAATTGGATTGGTCCTAGCCCGGCCAGATTTTACACGAGTAAACCCAACCCGATTTTGGGCCACTCGGTCAACCCAACTATATTTTTTAAAACAATTTTTGAAAAAAAAAAAAAGACTTCACCTTCTTTCTCCTTGAGCAAACCACCAGCCCCACTATAAAAAAAATGCCCATCGCAACAGTTACCAAATCCGGGAGGGGAGAGGGGAATTTCTCCCTGGTTTGGTCGTGAAACTAGGGAGAAAAATCTTCCTAGTTTCGCAACAAAGTGGGGGAATTAGTCCAATGAATTAGTTGTACTTGACCAAATAGACCCAGTTTTCATTGGGTCAACTAGCCGAGAGTTTGAGTTATTTGGTTAGCCCATCAAGTAGCCCATTTTTGCACATCTAATTGTAGGTGAATGTGTAAATAAAAAGTGGGATTTAAGTTGTGGTCTTATGAAATGTATTGATAAAAAATATATTTGACTAATTTGACCAGCTGAAATTATAAGTATTACAGTACCAAACATGGGCTAAGTGCTTGTTAATCTTAAATTATAATTTCAGCTAGTCAAATTTGTTAAACATACTTTTTATCCACATATTTTGTAGGACCTGCAACTTACTACACACTTATCCACGCATTTAATACAATCCACAATTTATAAGCACTTAAAAAATAATTTCAACACTAATAAAATTTTTCTATGTTCTTTTTATATATATTTGTTTTCCTTCAAAGTAATGGTATATCTTATATTTTATGCCTTACCTAACAAAATTAGTTTGTGATATATCCAGCTCGGACTTTATACGAAGCTTAAGAGGCAGCCCTAAGGCCTAAAATATTTGAGGGCTCATCTTAAAAAAATATGTTATATTTGATTGAAAAATTGTCAATAAGTCATCTCCACATGACTTGTTTCAAATTAGGTCAAAACTTTTTTTTTTTTTAAATTGTGATTAAGTCATATTTTACAGCAATATTTTAAATTAATTTCAAAATCACTATTTTTAACCATATTTTCCATTGGCACAATATTTCACCTCCACAAACCTCCTCATCCACTTCCGGCACAATATTCCGGCGACAACCTCTTCCACCTCCGGCGACAACCTCCTCCTCCACCTTCGGCGACAACATCCTTCACCTCTGGTAACCTCCGGCGAGTGCTTCTACGACGCAGTGTCACTTTTTAATTCCCTATAGTAAAATCTAGGCCATCTGCTCTTGAAATTGTAAAAATATCTAAGCATTCATGGAAGGAAGGATTTGTGAAATAGACTATTCCACAACTTCCTTTTATCAATCTTAAATTCAGTCATTGATGTATGTAAATTGTCAGATCTTTTCCCAGAAAAGAATGTTGCAAGAACGTCTGTGTTTGGAATAATGAACTTAATCAGGTGCTGGTTCGGTGCAACGTCGTGCTGCCATGACTTTGAAGGGATAGCTGGGAAGTACAAATTTGGTAGGATGAGTGGATGGTGTTTGGCACTTCTTGGTGTAGCTAAACTGGTTTTAGGATTGGACAGTTCTTTGGTAAAGATTTTGGATCAATTTTCAGTTGGGGTTTTAAGGGTTCTTTTGTTGTTTGCTGGGATTGAGTTGGCTATGTGTTCAATGGATATGAATTATAAGGAAGAATCCGTTGTTATGCTTATTTGCACGTTGTTTCACTTGTTGGCTCAAGTACAGCACTTGAATTTCTTTGTAGGATTGTTGTGCATTTGCTTCTTATGATAAGAATATTGAGTGATGGCCAATCTTGTTCCACAATTAAGTGCAATAATCTGTAGATCAAATGTTGAACTAGAGTTGTCTCAGTACTGGAGTGTCTATATGGATGATTTGTTTGATGAATTTCTATAGGAATGATACTACATTATAACAGAACAGTATCATAATAACAAAACAGTATCATAGAATATATTATCATTATATTAGTTGTAACCATGATTTGTCGCTGGATATTGTATTATAGAAAACAGCTTGATACTGTACTATAGAATAGCAGCTTGATACTGTATTAAGTTGGCCATTAGATTATTTCTTTGTGTTGTTAATTAGTCATGTGTGTTATTTGATACTGTATTATACAAAACAGTATCACAACAGAAATGGGTATAGAATTCGCACACGTGCTCAGAATTTTTATTATAATATGTTTTCGGAATGGTCTCGACGAGACGGTCAAGACCAGTTATCGCTACTGCATACGATGGATTTTACTCATTTGAAGATGTCTCTTTAGTTTAAAATGACAATTTTTAATTTTTTTTGTCAAAACAGTATCATACATTTTCTAAAATAGTATCACAGCTAACAGGCGGAGTTGGTGCATCATAATCGTTACTCGAAAAAATGAATTGAATTAGAAATGAATTAACACAGTCCTGATGGTTAAATCAGATCAAATATACAAAAATAAGCTGCTTTTGAGCTTAACCAAACATACTGATAAATGAATTGAAATGAAACAAAATGCGAAAATTATAAATGTCACTTGTACTGAAGTGCAAAAATTTACAAAGACCCAATAAAAATTCAATGAATCCAGTCAGATATAAAGTTTGATATATTAGTATCATAATTGAAACATTATCTCAATAAAGTAGTATCAAAGATAAAAATATGATATAAGTTCACCAATGTACATTATCTAAATAAAAACAGTATCATAGATTAAATAGTATCAAAGTATACTATTGCACATTACCTAAATAAAACAGTATCATAGACAAAAATAAGAGATTGAAACTTTGTCATAATTAAACAGCAGTATCAAAAATAAAACTAAGAGATTGAAACAGTATCATAGATTGAAACTTTGTCATAATATTTCACTATCATTATAAATAAGGAAAAAATTCGACAAATAGAAACAGTATCATAGATCGAAAGAGTATCAAGTATTTTGTATTATATTCTTAGACAACTTTGTCATAATTAAACAGTATCAAAGATAAAACTAAGAGATTAAAACAATATCATATATTGAAACTTTGTCATAATATTTTAGTACAAGGAAAAAATTCAGCAAATAGAAACAATATCATAGATTGAAAGAGTATTAAGTATTTTGCAATCATATGTTAAAACATTATCATAATAAATCAATATCAAAGATAAAAGTATGATGTAAGTGTACCATAGCACATTATCTATATAAAACAGTATCATAGATAAAATAGTATTACAACAAAATAGTATCACGACAAAACAGTATCCTAATTAGCATTTTTTTACAATTAAGGGTATGTTGGTCTTTTAGTTCTAAAATGTGACTTTAATTGAATTAAGTTTTGAACATATGACTTTAGAGCCCGTAAGTGCCAAAACAGTAACCGACCTTGAATTTACCCTATTTGTTTTTGTTTATTTCAAAGTGTTGATCTAGGACAACCCAAGTCCACACATAGCCAAAAAAAAACTTACCCAATTAAAAAGTCAACTTCAAAATCCATCACCTCCTCAATTTGAAAGTTGATTTCAAAGTTCAAATCACCAACCTCCCTCTCCAATCTAGCAAAAATCCACTTCCATAGACCACATTGAATCATATGTAACATAGTTATTAGAGTTGTAAGCGATATTTATTTTTTACTCATTTTATTTTATTTTAGATAATTTATATATTCCATGAGTTAACCTATTACATTTTTTGGTAATGATTGAACCAATTGAACTGATTAAGGTAGAATTGATTTTGTCATTTCTTATTGACATCATATTTTGCATCATCGAATTTTTTCTTCAAATATGTCTATATGCCGATAAAATTATTGCAAAATTGGTTATGATAAAAAAAAATCATAATACTCTTAATTGTTAGGCATTACATTTTATTTATTGTTTCATTGTTGGATTTTGAGTTTATAGATTTAATATCAGAAAACTCTTATGAAGGATTAAAAAAATATAAACACGCTACGATTTGAGGGCACATTTTAAAATTCCGACCCAGGTCTCTAGATACATCAAAAGCAATAAAATCAAAATTTGTAGGAATCTACATAAAGGAACCCTCATTTATCCGAATGGCGGAACAACATGAAATAGTTTTCTTTAGGACTCGTTTGTACATAATAAATGGTTAAAATTAATAGATAAAATTTGTCATATTTTATTTAGACATAATTGATGTTCAAATACACTTTTATTCGGATCATAATTTAATCCAAAAATAAGGATAAATTTTATTTTAAAAAAGATTATCTAAATAAAGATTCTTCACTCATTTTTTTAGCATTTGGTATTTTGCTTTAAATTTTAATAGATTGGTACAAAGGTAGGACAAATGAATGATGATCAAGACCACATGCATTCTGAAACATTGTTCACACCTAACATATAATCATTCACTATGTTTTGATTTGATTCCTGTGGACTTTTCGAGGATTTTTATGAAACAAGACAAAACAATCTTGGCTTTAAAAAAGAGTGAAAAACCAAAGTATTAAAACTAGGAAACTAATAATTGTCACAAAAGGATGAATGAAACAAGACAAAAACGGTTTGGAAAATTTTCCTTGATTTCAACGTCTATAATTTGAGAGCAATATACTAAACAAGAAATTAATTCTCCCAATTCATTTCTTCTTAATACCATTTTCCAAGTGGCTGCAAAAACTATGGTTTCGAACATGTTTTCTGATATCAACATGCCATCTGCTAAAACACTTGTGTCCACTGCAGCCTCTCTGGCTGCGTCCGCCATGGTCGTCCGGTCGGTGGCCCGGGATTTAATCCCATACGAACTCCAACAATACGTCCTTTCGACGATCCAAAGTTTCTTCAAATCATTTTCTTCTGAAATCGTCGTGATCATTGAAGACTCAAATGGCCTATCGAGTAATCAAATCTATAACGCAGCTGAAATCTACTTGGGGACGAGGATATCACCTTGTACTAATAGGTTCATGGTTAGCATGTCCAAAATGGAGACGAAGATATCGACTACAATGGCTAAGAATCAAGAAATCTGGGACATTTTCAATGGTGTGCACTTCAAATGGAGGCAAATTACTAGGCAAGTTGAGTCAAAACGTGCCACGGGGTTCCCGGGACAATATGTCCAGCAATCGGAACTCAAGTACTTTGTGCTTAGATTTCACAAAAAACATAAACAGATGGTATTTGATTCATACTTCCCTTTCATTTTACAGGAGTCCAAGAACATTAAAGAAGAGAAAAAAACCCTTAAAATATTTACTTTAAATAGTGACCATATGCGTAGATACTCGTCTGATTATTCGTGGAATTCTGTAAAGCTCGATCATCCAGCAACATTCAATACACTGGCAATGGATACGAGGCTAAAAACGATGATCATGGACGATCTTGATAGGTTCGTTAGAAGAAAGGATTTCTATAGAAAAGTTGGAAAGGCCTGGAAACGCGGGTACTTGTTGTATGGTCCTCCTGGCACAGGGAAGTCGAGTTTGATAGCAGCAATGGCTAATTACCTTAATTTCGACATATATGACTTGGAGTTGACTGATATTCAAGCCAACTCGGACTTGAGAAGGTTGTTGATTAACACGGGAAACAGGTCAATACTCGTAGTCGAGGACATTGATTGCAGTCTTGAAACAGAAGATCGAAAGGCAGAAGAACGAGCTCTAAAACTCCTTCGAACTAGTCAAGCTAGCCAAGCACAAACTGTAAACATTGTTCGACAAAATAAGCCTAATCAGGCAAGTATCTCTCTATTAGTATGTTCACAAGTGTGTGAAAATTTGGCACTCTTGATCTTATTCTTTTGTTCATTCCTTACTCCTTAGGTAACATTATCAGGGCTACTTAATTTCATTGATGGCCTTTGGTCGAGTTGTGGAGACGAAAGGATTATAGTGTTCACAACAAATCACAAAGAGCGACTTGACCCTGCTTTGTTGCGTCCTGGTAGGATGGATTTGCACGTTCACATGTCTTATTGCACCCCGTGCGCGTTCAAGACTCTAGCAGAAAATTATATTGGAATTACAGATCATTTTCTGATTCCTCAAATCAACAAATTGCTAGATGAAACAAATGTGACACCTGCAGAAGTTGGTGAACAACTATTGAGGAACGAAGAGATTGAAATTGCACTTGGTGGCCTAATTGAGTTTCTTCAAGAGAAAAAAAGGGAAATTGATGAACAAAAGGTAAAAGAATTGCCAGAAGAACAAGAAGAGGAAGGACAGAGGGTTGATGATTCAAATTGAACAAGTCATGTAAAGTGTAAAATGATGTTTGGAAGTAAGTATAGAGTCAGTCCTCAAGAATATAGCAATGTTTTGATTCCTAATCGAATTGTGCACGACCATATATGAGCATGTATGCTCAAAGTATTGGACATGATTAAATGATAAAATAAATAAGATTTTAGTTTATAAAAATTACTTAAAAAGCTGTTTGGTGCAGTTTATAATCTCAGATCATTTTATTTCATTTTGACCAATGAGCCCACTAGCATGTGAATGTCTTCCACAATTCCAAACCAAATTGAAGTGCTTTCTGAAGTCAAAGAAAAGTAATTGACAAAAGGTACAAACAATCAATGCGCGAAGGTACCACGAAAAGGAGCACAGAAGACCTCTGCCCATGAGTCTTTGTCTATACTTTATTTTCCACTGTACAAATAAATGTTAATGAAAAAAATGTTCATAGATTTCATTTCCACCATTGTTTCATTTATGGAAAAAAACCCAATAGAATTCATATCTTCTTCTCCAAAGATGTGTTCCTCGACAGCAATTTACAGAACCGTCGTGGCTATTTGAATCCCGGGTTTAAATCCGATCCAGGATTTCGTATTTTCTTAGCTGGGTGTGTTCGTAGGCCGATCAAGAAAATTCGAACGAGTCCATATTCTTGAACCCAAGAACTCATAAAATCTGCAACGAATAAGAAATCATGCATCCAAACTTCCAAATACCTTCAACAAAAACAGTGATTTCAACGGCAGCTTCTGTGGCTGCCACTGCTATGTTAGTCCGTTCTTTCACTAAAGATTTTGTTCCTCATGAACTCAGGCAATACATTTTCACCAAATTTCATTACTTTGTAGCCACATTCACCAATGAAATCACCTTAGTCATTGATGAATATGAAGGCCTAAACAAAAATCAACTCTTTTCTGCTGCTGAAATCTACCTGAGCACCATTTTTAATCCCTCCACCAGAAGATTTCGAGCATCATTGCCCGAAAAGGAGAAGAAAATCCATGTTTCTATGGAAAGAAATGAAGAACTAAGCGATAAATTTTGTGGGTTCCAATTGAAGTGGAGAATGGTTAATAGACAAACTCAACCAAGGTACGTGCCATATCCTGATGGGTATTCTTCCACTATACAGTCCGAGGTTCGATATTTCGAGTTAAGTTTTCATAAGAAGTACAAAATCAATGTTCTTGATGAGTATTTGCCTTATATTTTGGAAAAATCCAAATCCATCGATCAAGAAATGAAAACATTGAAATTGTTCACTTTGAAGAGTGATAGGCATGGTCCCAGAGGAAATCCATGGCAGTCTGTGAATCTTGATCATCCAGCCACTTTTGAGACATTAGCAATGGATACAGAAATAAAGAATATGGTTATTGATGATCTTAAGAGATTTGTGAATAGGAAAGAGTTTTATAGGAAGGTGGGCAAGGCATGGAAGAGAGGGTACTTGTTGTTTGGGCCACCAGGGACAGGGAAATCAAGTTTGATTGCAGCCATGGCTAATTATCTCAACTTTGATGTTTATGATTTGGAACTCACTGACCTTAGGAGTAATTCTGATTTGAGGAGGCTTCTTATTTCGACTGCTAATCGGTCAATACTCGTGGTCGAGGACATAGATGCTTCCATTGATCTATCCGAGAGGCAATCAGCAGCACCACCACCACAACCATATCCTTTCCACTATAATCAAGGATCCAAAGTGAGTTTTGTAGTGCAATTTTACTAACTTTTTTTCATGGCTTGTTTACTGATTGCTTTGCCCCTTCATTAACATTGCACATTCATTAACATTGCTTGTTGAGTTGAATATGATCTAGCTGCTTTACATCCTTCAATAGAAATGACAATGAATCGAACTGAGTGAAGAAAAAGTACTCAAGCAGCTGAGCCCTAATGTCAATGTTGTTGTTGTTGTTGTTTGCTGAATACTTTGCGCCAAGAATTTTTTTTGGGAAAAATAGGTCGCTTTTGGTATTATTATTTATCATGAGTTTCTGTTGATTTCATAGTATTTGTAGCATAAATGCTAATCATTGGCACATTAACTAAATTGGACTTCAAGTTTCCATGGGGATTCCTGCTATGTTTATGGTAATCATTTAGCTTTTCTGTTTTCTGCAGTGTTTATGGTCTATAGACTATTGTGTTTTAGATCTCCGGGTAGATCTGTAATGAACGAAACGAAGTGATGAAAAATAATTCACGTGGTCGACTCCAAATTTATTATAAAAGAGACTTAATTTGTTGTTTGATTCATAGACTATTGTGCAAATCATTTTTTGATTGTGAATGAGATTCAGAGAGTCACATTGTCTCCATTCTCTTTATTCCAGGTTACTTTGTCAGGATTACTGAATTTCATTGATGGATTGTGGTCGAGCTGTGGAGATGAGCGGATCATTGTGTTCACGACGAATCACAAAGATAAGCTCGACCTAGCCTTGCTGCGCCCTGGTCGTATGGATGTGCATATTCACATGTCTTATTGCACACCGTGTGGGTTCAAAATGCTTGTCTCTATCTATCTTGGGATCACTGAGCACCCACTTATCATGGAAGTCGAGCAAATGATAGGGACAACCAAGGTGACCCCTGCTGAAGTAGGCGAGCAGTTGTTGAAGAGCGATGATCCTGAAGTTGCACTCAGAGGCCTGATTGAATTCCTCAAGAAAAAAAAGGAAAGTGAAGAAGCTAAAGCTTTCCAAGAAATTCAGGAAGTAACTAAAACAGAAGTTTTGGCAAAGCCGGAGGAAGAAAAAGATGGAGAGACAAGTTCCGGAGACTCGAAATCACTTGATCTCAAGGAATCCTAGTAAAAAGGCAAGATTTAGACCGAGTGAAATGTAGTTTGTTTCGAGCAAAAATAAAGAAATAGAGCAATTTCAAATATACAAAGTACTGTCTTGAACCTAGTTTACGAAGATGACTTGGATTTATATTCATGTTATAAGGATTGATATATCACGGCCCTTAACAGCTCAATGTTGCTGAAGAGTATTTCCAGAAAATTTCAAGCACATTGAACTTGACATTTTCATACTGATGGCACCTTAAGAACTTTTTACTATGAGAAGTCTATTTTAAACTAGTAGATAATTTGTGCATAAGCTAGGAGAATAAACCAATATATTTGAATTCTCGAGGTAATTCATGGTAATAACATACATAAAACAATGTTATGTTACATTAGCAAGTAATACATTGGTAATTTACGAAACAACATTATTTTGTGTGTCAATGGTAAAATTTTGCAACCCTGCCATCAACTCAATACACGTGGAAAATAAACTTTTAAATAAATAAATGTATCGTTTTTTTTATAGACATAGTAAAATAAAGATTCACTTGAAAATACATATAATCATATTCAAATCTACTTCGATTTGTCTATTGTGTTGCATAATTAAAAAAGTTGAGTTAAATTTGTTCGAGAAACAAGTTCAAATTATTTATCATGGATATAGAAAAATCTAAAAAAAATTCGTGATCTTGTTCAAAAAATTTGGGTTACATGTCACAAAAAAAAAAAAAAAAAAAAAAAAAAAAAAAAAAAAAAAAAAGAAAGAAAAGGAAGAATTTTAAATATTCTCAGAAAAACGATAAAGGGGGATTCTTGGAAAGAGGATAATTCAAAAGTGAAGTAGGGCGGCACACTCCAACCATTGAAACATGTGGACAAAGTGATGAAATTGAAATTAATTCTTATCTTACAAAAGTGATAAAATGAACAAAAAATCATCAATTTTTGTCCGTGCTTATAATTACTTATAAATTAATCAAATATCATTTTTATTCACATATTTTGTAGGACCCACAATTTTTATCAACATAATCCTTAGAACCACTACTTATAATTTACAAAAAAAACTCTACCTAACTAGTAGCATATATAAAGGTGATTTCGTAAACCGTAAAACATAGCAATATAAAAGTGAAAAAACTGAGTCAAATTATTATACGGATAAGTTCAATAACAAAACAACGTCTTTTTTTTTTTTTTTTTTTTCACTTGTTACTCCTTGGGCGATTTAAAAATTAGCATAAAGTAACATTCATAGATGGTGCTTTTCGCAACCAATTTCAAATAATTACTCAAAAATTTTATTCAACTACGTCTTCAATATTTCAATTTTTTTAATAAATTGTCCGAATTACCCTTCCAGCCCTGCCCCATACCACATCTACCAACAGTGGTTCTAAGAAGTGGGATGATATTGAGCAAAAATGTTTTGTATTTACTTGTGGAAAATTTGTCAAATTCGAAGAAAACGAGAAAGGTGAACATTTGAGGTTTGACGAAGAGCAATATGTTTTAACACACTAAACATTTGTTGTAGAGAGATTTAGTATTTTGATTACATAATTTTATTTCAAACTAAATACTCTCTAAATGGTGGAGAAGTAAATTACATTTTAAATAGGTGTATTGATTTTATGTATGATATTAGAATATTTTGTTTATTGCATTTTAATTTCAAAATTTATGTCATTATGTATTTTTTATTATATCATATTAATTTATTAATTGAATTTTTTTTTGAAAATAACATTCAACATTTCTGACGGATTCTAATTTTTCGTCGGTAAATAGAGACGGATATATTTGTCGGTATAATTAGCCGGTAATTACCGACATATGTTTTTGGTAAATTACGTACGGATAAGGCCATCAGTATTTTCGACAAATGTTCCACCTGTAATTACATGCGGCTAAAACCTCTGTTGGTAATTACTTGCAAATAATATAGTCCATAGGAAAATTTTATCTACAAGTGTTTTACTAGATGATTTTCCAACGATTCATTTCTGTCGGAATTGGTGTTTTCCGACGGAAATCTGTTTTTTAGTAGTGAATTGCCTATCATAAATATAGAAAGTATTGAAGAAACGGTCCAAAAATATGATAGAATGGAGATGAAAATAATAGTGGAACATAGTGAGAATTTATATGAAGAGTTATAAATATCTTCACTATTTCGAGTAACGACAATTGAAATAAGATAGCAGGTTGTTGAAACAAAATGAAAGATATCTTCACTATGTCAAGTACTCTACAAAGTGATAAAATTGGAATAAATAAAATTTTAAAGTACTTAAATATAATAATACAAAATAAAGCATGATTATTGAAATATGATGTGAAATTCGTGTTCTTGGGGTGGGGTGGGGTAGTGTGGGGTGGGGTAGTGTGGAATCTAAGTTACGTATAACAACAAAATTATTCCTCAAAATAAAAACTATAAAGAGATGATTTAGATAAACAAATCATTTTACGTAATAGTCACATTAAAGACATGTGAATTGTTTTCAGTACCTTTATGATATCGTGATATGATAATTCACAAGTGAAGAGGGGGACCACGATCCAACTACTGAAACATATGGACACAGAGTCAAAGTGACAAAGAAAGAACAATTCTATAGCGACCACAGTCTTCTAAAAAGCACGCCTAGACGAGAGGCGTGACTTCCACGTCTAACTTAGGCGCACGCGCTTTTTTGGTCAACTATATTTTTAACTAAAAAGAGCGCACCTAGTCTCGCATAAGCACATTTAGTCAAGCTTAGGCACGCTTAGTCACGTCTAGGTGCGCTTAATCTCGCTTAAACGCGCGTTTTTTAGTTAAATTTTTTTTATCTTTTTTATTTAATATTTAAAATAATATTAAAAATAAGAAAACGTTTTTTCACGCTTCGCTCTTGTCTCACCCTCGCTTAAGCCTCGCCTAGGTCTAAAAAACTTGAAACTTGGCATCTACGCCTAGCCATGCTTTACACTTTTTAGAATCTTGCGAAATACTACCTAATTTTTTATTTTTTATTTTTAAAATTTTGATTCAAAACACTATGATGACCAAACTAATAGGGTACTAATACTTTGGTATGCAAAATAATATCTAGTAATTCATTCACTTTGAGTCGAAGTGAACTTATTTTATATTCAAGACTCGGTTATGACTTTACATTAAATTTATTAAGACCAAATCAAAATCAAGCAAATACGAGTCGCCCCTTAATACTTCGGGTTTGATTTGATTATGTTTGAATAAATGGGTACCCCAAATCGAATAGGTACAAAGTCGGGATTCAAACATAAATATGCATAGCAGAAGAAAAGTACTTGTTAAAACCCAGTTATTTATTTCAATTTGTTGATGGATTGTCAATGACTAAACTAAGTCAGCGATGCAACTGCATGATTTGCCGACGGACATTCATTTGTTGACGGGGAATTTCCGTCGGTATTATCCTCACTAATTAGACGACAACGTCGCGGGAATTTTTGGCACCAATCTTCAGCGACGGATGTGTTTTCCTTCAGTAGTGTTCATCATTAAGTCGTTACAAAATTGTCGGCCAATGTCGCAGGAATATTGGTGCCAAGATTTACTGACGAATGTGTGTTGTCGCTAAGATGTCAATCGGTACACCGTCGACATTCCGTCGCAAATTCTCTTGACTCATTATTCATCGGTATTCTATCAACAATTTAACATTAAATATAGTCCGTCAATAAACTACGTTTTTCTTGTAGAGTAAATGCAACACAATAAGGTTCTTTCTTTTATTCTCAAGGATAGTTCATGTATTACAATTTTTATAACGGACACTAACACGTCATAAATTTGGTCAGAAATATGTTATTTGAATTTGAAATAAGGGAGAACACTACAATATTTTAAACGTGAAGAAATGTCCGTATATTGTGAATTTACTGATTAAGTATTTTTGTTATTTGCTCTACGATTAAATGATGCTTCCTTTTTTTTTTCTTCTTTTCTTTTATTTTTCCTTTTTATTTGTTTCTTAACTACAATTTAATGTTTAGCATTTTACCTTTTAAAAATTTAGTCATGTGGGTGGCACGTGGAAATTTAACATTTAGATGGATGAAAATTGATATTTTGTAATAAAATAAATTTTATTTTGTGTTCGAATCTATATTTCTCGGTGTTGCTGGTGTCGGAGGATGAATTTTTCTTTTTGACGAGAAAAAGAGAGTCGAAGATATTAGTGTTTCTGTTATAAATTCTAAAGAATTGAGAATGTAGTTTGTTTCTAGCAAAATTAAGGTAGATCAACCTAAAATATAAAAATTATCTAATATTACTCAATGTGACTAGATTGGACCATAACATTGTCAATTTTTCAGAGATAAAACAGTCATCACATGTAATTTTTTTTTTTTTTTTTTTTTTTTTTTTTTATACCCAGGTATCTCAGTTTTTTAAGCTAGACTATTTTTTGGACCCTCAAGATCCTTGACCCTAGAACTTTGGAGGAGGTAAATCGCGGGTTATACCTCAACTGGCTCCCAGGTTCTCCTCATATGACTGTACACTTCTGTGCACAAGGAGCCGTCCCCAAAATGATTGCTCTATACCGAATAAAATCCAGCCGCAAGTTTCCACCAGAATTCGAACTCCCACCCTGGAAGCAAGCCTTATACTGATTGTTCCACCAGTTGAGCTATGCCCCGAGGGCATCACATGTAATTATTATATAACAAATACAAGTCCCCTTTCCAATGCCCTCTCTAGTTTCAATCATATTGCTCAAAGTAAAATTTCCTCAAAGCTAAAAGTTTGATTCGGTATCATTACTTGTTTTCAAGATGTAATATGCATCAAGTTTCATATGAATTATTGATGCAATAATATATCAATTATATTAAAAAATAAAAAATAAACAAATTTTCGACTATTTCACTACGATTTTGTAGACTAGAATATTTGGTTGATTATGTGATCAAGATTCCAGCTTAATTTGAATGGAAATTCAATTCTACATGCTCTGCACCTTCTACCTCACTGCCACTATTCAAATTCTACTTAAAAGTGCTTTCTTAAGTCATTAAAGTTAATAAAAAAAGCACAAGCAGACAATACGTCAAGCGACTAGGAAGAAGAGAGCAGAAGACCCTGCCTAAAGTCTTTATTTATTTCATTTTCCAGTTCTAATCAATGTACCTCTCTGTTTATTAACTCCAGTTCTAGTGTCCTTAGACCTCATTCCCACCACTGTTACTTGGATCCATGGAAAAAACCCATTAAAATTCGAATATTCTTTTCCAAGATTGTGTTTCTTGTGAGGAATTTTTAGAACCGTTTATATGGGATTTCATATTTTTTAGAGACAGGTGTGTCGCTAATTTGATCTTGAAAAGTGGTACTAGTTGTGATTATTGCTACCAATAAAAAACCTGCTGAATCAAAAGATCATATCAAGAATCCCATTCTTGAACCCAAAAAACTCATAAAGATCACCAAGAAATCATGCATCCAAACATCCAAATACCTTCAACAAAAGCTGTGATTTCAACTGCAGCCTCTTTGGCTGCCACGGCCATGTTAGTCCGATCCTCGGCTAAAGAATTTGTTCCCCATGAACTCAGACAATATATTCTCACCAAATTTCACTACTTTCTAGCCAATTTCACCAATGAAATCACCATAGTCATTGATGAATATGAAGGTCTAAACAAAAACCAACTCTTTTCTGCTGCCGAAATCTACTTGGGCACCATATTAAGTCCCTCCACCAGAAGATTTCGAGCAACACTGCCCGAAAAGGAGAAGAAAATCTATGTTTCAATGGAAAGAAATGAAGAAGTTAGAGATAAATTTTGTGGGTTCCAATTGAAATGGACGATGGTTAGTAAAAAAAGTCAAACAAGGTATGTACCTTATTCTGATGAGTATTCTTCAACTACAAGGACCAAGATTCGATATTTCGAGTTAAGTTTTCATAACAAGTATAAAAACAAGGTTCTTGATGAGTACTTGCCTTACATTTTGGAAAGATCCAAATCCATCAATCAAGAAATGAAAACATTGAAATTGTTCACTTTGAAGAATGATAGAATGCATGGTTCGGGAGGAAAGCCATGGCAGTCTGTGAATCTTGATCATCCATCCACTTTTGAAACTTTAGCAATGGATACAGAAATCAAGAATATGTTGATTGATGATCTTAAGAGATTTGTGAATAGGAAAGAATTTTATAGGAAGGTGGGCAAGGCATGGAAGAGAGGGTACTTGTTGTTTGGGCCACCAGGGACAGGGAAATCAAGTTTGATTGCAGCCATGGCTAATTATCTCAACTTTGATGTTTATGATTTGGAACTCACTGACCTTAGGAGTAATTCTGATTTGAGGAGGCTGCTTATTTCGACTGCTAATCGATCAATACTCGTGGTCGAGGACATAGATGCTTCCATTGATCTATCAGAGAGGAAATCAGCACGACCACCACGACAACAGTCAATGTATCCTTTCCACTATAATGAAGGATCCAAAGTAAGTTTTGTAGAAACAATTTTACTAACTTTTTTTCATGGCATGTTTACTGATCTTGTTGCTTTAGCTCCTTCAATAGAAATCACAACGAATCGAACTGAGTGAAGAAAAAGTACTCAAGCAGCTGAGCCCCAATATGTTGGGAACAAGGCTTAGTTTTTTGTTGTCGTTTGCAGATTACTTTGCGCCAAGAAATTTTTGAGTTGGTCGCTATTGGTATTATTATTTATCATGAGTAGCTGTTGATTTCGTAGTATTTGTAGAATAAATGAAGGTTGTAATGCTCTAGGCTTTGAAATAGCCCTGATAAAATGATGAATTTTTCTTGTTTCAGCTGTTCAACCTTGAGATTAGTTCACTATTAATAATAATTGGCACACTAACTAAATTGGACTTCAGGTTTCCATGGGGATTCCTGTTATGTGTCTTCATATAACTGAAATTTCTTGATGTGTAGTTTCCACAGTGCTTTAGCTCTTCTGGTTTCAAGTTTCTGCAGTGTTTAATCCTGCTATGGTTTCATCAGATTTCATTGGGGATCCATTCCATAGACTATTGTGTTTTAGAACTCCGAGTAGATCTTTGTTGGGACGTCATTTGTTTATTTGGCCTTGGTAGCATGAAATCAATAGGATCACATGGCCGACCCTAAATATACTGTGAAAGAGGCTTAGTTTGTTGTTGGATTCATAGAACTATGAAAATTTTTGCATTTTTTTTTTTTCTGAATGAGATTGAGAACACTGAACCATTTTGTGTCCATTCTCTTTATTCCAGGTCACTTTGTCTGGATTACTTAATTTCATCGATGGATTGTGGTCGAGCTGTGGGGATGAGCGGATCATTGTGTTCACTACGAATCACAAAGAAAAGCTCGATCCAGCCTTGCTGCGCCCTGGTCGTATGGATGTGCATATTCACATGTCATATTGCACACCGTGTGGGTTCAAAATGCTTGTCTCTATCTATCTTGGGATCACTGAGCACCCACTTATCATGGAAGTCGAGCAAATGATAGGGACAAACAAGGTGACCCCTGCTGAAGTAGGCGAGCAGTTGTTGAAGAGTGACGATCCTGAAGTTGCACTCAGAGGCCTGATTGAATTCCTCGAGAAAAAAAAGGAAAGTGAAGAAGCTAAAGCTTTCCAAGAAAATCAGGAAGTAACTAAAACAGAAGTTTTGCCAAAGCCGGAGGAAGAAAAAGATGGAGAGACAAGTTCAGGAGAATCAAAATTAGTTGATCTCTAGGAATCCTAGAAAAAAGGCGAGATTTAGACCGAGTGAAATGCAGTTTGTTTCGAGCAAAAATAAAGAAATAGAGCAATTTTAAATATACAAAATACTGTCTTGAACCTAGTTTACGAAGATAACTTGGATTTATATTTCATGTTACAAGGATCGATATATATCACGGCCCTTAACGGCTCAATGTTGTTGAAGAGTATTTCCAGAAATTTCAAGCACATTGAACTTCACATTTTGCAGAAAAATAAAAGAAACTTGAACATTTTCATACTGTCAAATTCTTGATGGCTCCTTGAAGAACTTATTACTATGAGAAGTCTTATTTAAACTAGTAGATAATTTGTGCATAAGCTAGGAGAATAAACCAATATATTTGAATTCTCGAGGTAATTCATAGTAGTAACATACATAAAACAAAGTTTTGTTACATCAACAACTAATACATTGGTAATTTACGAAACAACATTATTTTGTGTGTCAATAGTAAAATTTTGTAACCCTGCCATCAACTCGATACCCGTGGAAAATAAAATTTTAAATAAATAAATGTGTCGTTTTTTTATAGACATAGTAAAATAAAGATTCACTTGAAAATACATGTAATCATGTTCAAATCTACTTCGATTTGTCTATTGTGTTGCATAATTAAAGAAGACGAGTTAAATTTGTTCGAGAAACAAGTTCAAATTATTTATCATAGATATAGAAAAATCTAAAAAAATGGGACAGCTAAAAATCTCTTCACTATTTCAAGTAATTACAATTGAAGTACGACATACAAAAGGGTACTAAAATAAGATGTAAAATTCATGATCTTGTTCAAAAAATTTGGGTTACATGTCACCAAAAAAAAAAAAAAAAAAAAAAAATCTCAGAAAAACGATAAAGGGGGATTCTCTATAATAGCTGTCATATTAAAGATGAGTGAATTATTTCCAATACCTACCAAACATATTGGAAATAAGATAATTCAAAACTCAAAAGTGAAGTAGGGCAGCACAGTCAAACCCTTGAAACATATGGACAAAGTGATGAAATGACTAAAAAATCATCAATTTTTGTTTGTGTTTATAATTACTTATAATCTGATCAAATATCATTTTTATCCACACATTTCATAGAACCCACAATTTTTATCAACACAATTCTTAGAACCATTACTTATAATTTACAAAAAATTCTACCAAACTAGTAGCATACGTAAAAGTAATTTCGCAAACCGTAGAACATAGCAATATAAAAATGAAAAATCTGAGTCAAATTACGAGTAACAAATTATTATACGAGTAAGTTTAGTAACAAAACAACGCCTTTTTTTTTCCCACTTGTTACTCCTTTAGTGATTTGAAAATTAGCATAAAGTAACATTTATAGATGGAATATGCCAAAATTTCAATCTATTTGCAGGTGCTTTTTGCAACCAAATTCAAATAATTACCTGAAAATTTTATTCAACTACGACTTCAATATTTCAATTTGTTTTATAAATTGTCCGAATTACCCTTCTTGCCCTACCCTGCCCCGCCCCATACCACATCTACCAACAGTGGTTTTAAGAAAGTGGGATGATATTGAGCACAAATGTCTTGTATTTATGTGGTGGAAATCGAAGAAAACGAGAAAAGTGAACATTTGAGGTTTGACGAAGAAAAATATGTTTTAACACACTAAACATTTGTTGTAGAGAGATTTAGTATTTTGATTACATAATTTTTTTTCAAACTAAATACTCTCTAAATGATGGAAAAGTAAAGACTGAACACATTTTAAATAGGTGTATTGATTTTATGTATGATATTTATTTTAATTTATAGAATATTTTGTTTATTGCATTTTAATTTCAAAACTTATTTCATTTTGTATTTTTTTATTAAATCATATTAATTTATTAATTGATTTTTTTTTTTGAAATAACATTCAACATTTCCGACGGATTCTAATTTTCGCCGGTAAATAGAGACGGATGTATCTGTCTGTATAATTAGTCGGTAATTACCGACAGATGTTTTTGGTAAATTACGTATGGATAAGGCCGTTAGTATTTACGACAGATGTTCCACCAGTAATTACAGGCAGATAAAACCTCTGTTGGTAATTACCTGTGGATAATATAGTTCATCAGAAAATTTTATCTGCAAGTGTTTTACTAGACAATTTTCCAACGGCTTATTTCCATCAAAATAGGTGTTTTCCGACGGAAATCTATTTTTCAGTAGTAAATTGCCTATCATGGATATAGAAAGTATCGAAGAAATGGTCAAAAAATACGATAGAATGAAGATGAAAATAATAGTGGAACATAGTGAGAATTTATATGAAGAGTTATAAATATCTAAACTATTTCAAGTAATGACAATTGAAATAAGATAGCAGGTTGTTGAAACAAAATGAAAGATTTATTCACTATTTCAAGTACTCTACAAAGTGATGAAATTGGAATAAATAAAATTTTAAAGTACCTAAATATAATGTTATGAGAATGTATGAAAAGAGACCATAAAATTTCCAGTTCTAATAATCAATGTATGAAAAGAGACCATAAAGACTAGTGTCCTTAGACCTCATTCCCACCAATGTTACTTGGATCCATGGAAAAAAAGCCCATTAAAATTCGAATATTCTTTTCCAAGATTGTGTTTCTTGTGAGGAATTTTTAGAACCGTCTACCTGGGATTTCATATTTTTTAGTCGCTAATTTGATCTTGAAAAGTGGTACAAGCTGTGATTATTGCTACCAATAAAAAACCTACTGAATCAAAAGATCATATCAAGAATCCCATTCTTGAACTCCATATTTCGGGGGGGTGTCCTAATACCAAAGATCACCAAGAAATCATGCATCCAAACATCCAAATACCTTCAACAAAAGCTGTGATTTCAACTGCAGCCTCTTTGGCTGCCACGGCCATGTTAGTCCGATCCTCGGCTAAAGAATTTGTTCCCCATGAACTCAGACAATATATTCTCACCAAATTTCACTACTTTCTAGCCAATTTCACCAATGAAATCACCGTAGTCATTGATGAATATGAAGGTCTAAACAAAAACCAACTCTTTTCTGCTGCCGAAATCTACTTGGGCACCATATTAAGTCCCTCCACCAGAAGATTTCGAGCATCACTGCCCGAAAAGGAGAAGAAAATCCATGTTTCTGTCATGAAGAAGGACTCAACACACTAGCTGCAGATGAAGTATTACCAGAAGAACCAGCTGGAGAAGGCAACTGAAGAAGAAGAAGGAGCAACCGGGAAATAAAATAACTGAAACAACTGAATTTTAAACCAACCTGCAGCGACGCCGTTTTTGATCAGATTTAAGTTTCTTACGTTTTTAAAAGTTGTAATAATGAAACACGTTTTTCTTATTTTCTGTTATATACACTCAGCCGAGGAAAGAGAAGGTAGTTTTGGATGAATTCTAACAGAAATCACAGTGCTCTCTTCCCATTTTCTATCTGTTATCTTCCTCATTTCTGTTCTTCATTGAATTATATTCTATTGTAATTCAATTGTTTTTATTAAATATAAACTCAGATTTATAATTGAATTCCAGTTGCTGATTTTGAGTGGGATTTCACCATTGCTGGAGCACCATTCATTACATTTGGTATCAGATAAAACAGATCCTACACATAATGGAAACCAGACTGAAAGCTAGTGAAGAGAATTGGAGAAAGGTTGACAAGGAGATAAACGATTTGGGAGCTGCTTACACCACAGTTGCTGGTAAGGTAGACTCAACTGAGAAACTTCTTAGATCCTTGAATACTAAGCATGATAATTATATGATAGAGATGAATGATAAATACGAGTCTATAGTGGCTATGCTTGCAAAAATGAGTATGTCCAAGGATAAACATGTAGAAGGGAGTGTGTCTAAAGAGAGGCAAGTGGAAGGATCTCCTGTAGGCTCAGCTGAAGGGAGTGTGTTGGGTGGGAGATTTGGGAGTGAAACTAGAGTTGGGAGGAATGGGAATGACACCAGATTTAATCATAAACTTCCTAAAATTGATTTTCCTCAATTTTGTGGTGAGAACCCGAGGGAGTGGGTGAGGAAATCCAACAAGTATTTCCAATTACATCAAATACCTGATGAGATGAGAGTGGGTATAGCTGAAATGTATCTAAAGGGTAAGGCAGATGTGTGGTTTCATGGGTTCCAGTCTAGCCATCCAAATGCTGATTGGGGACTCTTAACCACTGAAGTATACAGGAGATTTGCTGAAACTACTGGTGAGGAAGTGATAGAAACTTTCTGCAAAATTAGGCAGTTTGGGGGAATAGCTGAGTATGTGGAAAAGTTTGAGGAACTAAAGGCTCAAGCCATGCAAGCTTTACCAAACCTACCTGAATCTTACTACATTTGTGTGTTTACAAGTGGGTTGAAGGGAGAAATTAGATCTATGGTGAAAATGATTAAGCCTTCCTCTTTATCCCAAGCCATTGAGATTGCTTTACTACAAGAAACCACCATATCAGCCATTAATAAAAATACCAAGACACACAAGCCTTATATCCAACCAAAAACCCCTGAATCACTACCTACAGAAAACAAAAAACCAAGCCCTCAATTTCCCTATAAAACCCTTACCCCTGCTGAATTGCAGACCAAGAGAAATTTGGGTTTATGCTTCAAATGTGATGACAAATATACTGTTGGACATGTTTGTAAGAACAGAATGTTAAATTATATATTAGTAGCTGAGGAAGAAGAAGAGGGAACAGGGGAGAAGGTGTTGACTGAAGAGGAAGACATAGGAGTCATGCAGATTTCTCTAGATGCATTGATGGGAACCTTTGTCCACAAAACTATTAGGATTCCAGGAAGAGTTAAAGGCAGAAGTATATCTATTTTGATAGATAGTGGAAGTACCCATAGCTTCATAGATGACAAGCTGGTACAATCTCTTGGGTATCATACTGATAACAGCAAGCCTTTAACTGTAACTGTGGCCAATGGACAGAAATTGGACAGTAAATCAGTAAGTCAACCTATACTCTGGCAGATGCAAGGAATAGAGTTTCAGTATAAGCTGAGGACCTTAACACTTGGAGGTAGTGACATGGTCCTAGGGGTCAATTGGTTGAGCCAATTTGGACCAGTGACTTTTGATTTCAAGGAAGGGCATATCAGTTTTATGAGTAAAGGGGAGAAAGTGACACTTTGTAGTGGGAATATTGAAGGTGGGATTGAACTAATTAATGGTTCCCAATTGGAGTCCATACTTGTCCAACAGAATTATGGACTGGTGGGACAGCTTAATACCATCTTGGAAGAGGAGGTAACAGACACTCCAGAAGAACTGAAACCCATCTTGGCTGAATTTGATGATGTTTTCCAAGAACCTAAGGGCTTACCTCCAGAAAGACTACATGATCACCACATTCCACTCAAAGAAGGATCTCAGCCATTCCAGATTAGACCCTATAGATGTCCCTTCATACAAAAATCTGAGATAGAAAAACTGATTGAGGAAATGTTGGATACTGGAATTATTCAACCTAGCAACAGCCCATTTGCTTCTCCTGTACTATTGGTGAAAAAGAAGGATGGCACTTGGAGATTTTGTGTAGATTATAGACAGCTTAATAACATGACTGTGAAGGATAAATACCCTATACCCTTAATTGATGAGTTAATTGATGAATTATATGGGGCAAATTACTTTACAAAGATTGATCTTAGAGCTGGGTATCATCAGATCAGGGTTAAGCCAGGGGATGTGTATAAAACAGCCTTTAAGACTCACCAAGGATTGTATGAATTCAAGGTTATGCCCTTTGGGTTAACCAATGCACCAGCCACTTTCCAAAGTCTGATGAATGAAATATTCAAGGAACAATTGAGGAGAAATGTCTTAGTTTTTTTTGATGACATTCTTGTATATAGCAAGGACATGACCAGTCATATTGAGCATCTGGGGACTGTACTTCAGATATTGAGACAACATCAACTTTATGCCAAATTGAGCAAGTGTGCTTTTGGCCAAATCAAGATAGAATATTTGGGCCATGTGATAAATCAGCAAGGAGTAGCAGCTGATCCTAAGAAGGTGGATGCTATGCTAAGTTGGCCTTCCCCAATCAATATCAAGCAGCTGAGGGGATTTCTTGGCTTGACTGGTTATTATAGAAAATTTGTGAAAGGTTATGGGACTTTAGCTAGACCTTTAACTGAATTGCTGAGAAAAGACAGTTTTCTCTGGTCAGAAGCAGCAGAAACAGCCTTCAACAGGTTGAAGGTGTCCATGAGTTCCACTCCTGTACTTGCATTGCCAGACTTCACACAGCCTTTTGTCATTGAGACTGATGCTAGTTATGGAGGGTTAGGGGCTGTTCTAATGCAGAACAGAAGGCCTCTGGCTTACATCAGTAGGGCCTTTGGACAGAGGAGTTTGGGCATGTCTATCTATGAGAAGGAACTACTTGCACTTGTGACTGCTGTAGTCAAGTGGAGACATTACCTGGAAGGACACCATTTTATAATCAAAACAGACCACCAATCATTGAAATTCTTACTAGAGCAGAGAGTCACTACACCCTTGCAGCAGAAGTGGCTCACTAAGTTAATGGGGCTGGATTATGAGATTCAATACAAAAAGGGAAGTGAGAATGTTGTGGCTGATGCTCTCTCCAGGAGAGGAGAAGGGGAATGCAGTGCTGTATCAATCCTTGTTCCAGCTTGGATGCAAGAAGTGATAGATAGTTACAAGGGTGATACCATTGTTGAGGAGAAGATTCAAGCCCTTGTGATTGATCCAACAGCTGATTCCTCATTTCAGTATCACAATGGTTTACTAAAATTCAAGTCTAAGATCTATATTGGAAGTGGAGGGGATATCAGGCAGAGGATAATACAGAATATACACTCTTCTCAGGAAGGGGGTCATTCTGGAATTCAGGCAAGTATATGGAGGGCTAAACAACATTTCTTTTGGCCAGGCATGACACAGCAAATTAGAAAGGAAGTCCTGCAATGTGATGTGTGCCAGAGGTGTAAAGGAGAACATGTTCCTTATCCAGGTCTCCTCCAACCCCTTCCTGTACCTCAGTACTCTTGGAGCCATATATCTATGGATTTTATAGAAGGATTGCCCAAATCTGATGGTAAGGATGTGATTATGGTAGTGGTTGACAGGTTCACTAAATATGGTCACTTCATTCCATTGGCTCACCCATTCTCAGCAGGGAGGGTAGCTCAGTTATTTTTGGATCACATCAGTAGATTACATGGATGCCCTCAGTCTATTGTATCTGATAGGGACAAAATCTTCACCAGCACATTTTGGCAGGAGCTATTCAAATTATTGGGCACCAAATTACACATGAGCACATCATATCATCCCCAGTCTGATGGCCAAACAGAAAGACTAAACCAATGCTTGGAGATGTATCTCAGGATTTACTGCAGGAGAGGTATAAAATGGATCAACTACTGAAAGAGAAATTGGCACAGGCTAGAGCCAGGATGAAACATTATGCTGACAGAAATAGGACAGAAAGGAAGTTCCAGGTTGGAGATTGGGTTTACTTAAAACTTCATCCATATCAACAGCAATCTGTCATCAAAAGGGTTAATCAGAAACTCAGCCCTAAGTACTATGGTCCTTACAGAGTTGAGGAGAAAATAGGGGAGGTTTCTTACAGACTTGATCTACCAGCATACTCTAAGATTCACCCAACATTTCATGTTTCCTTGTTAAAGAAGAAGATTGGGGATAAAGCAGTGAGAGTTGCAGATTTACCAGTAGAAGCAAATACAGATGTTGTGGATAAACAGCCATTGAAAGTTATTCAAGCAGGAATATTCAATAAAGGGGGTGAAGCAGGGGTTAAGTGGTTGATTCAGTGGGAAGGTCAATCAGAAGAGGATGCTACCTGGGAGGATTCAGCTCATATTAAGGAGCACTATGCTACATTTAAACCTTGGGGTCAAGGTTTAGATAAGGAGGGGGGATTGTCATGAAGAAGGACTCAACACACTAGCTGCAGATGAAGTATTACCAGAAGAACCAGCTGGAGAAGGCAACTGAAGAAGAAGAAGGAGCAACCGGGAAATAAAATAACTGAAACAACTGAATTTTAAACCAACCTGCAGCGACGCCGTTTTTGATCAGATTTAAGTTTCTTACGTTTTTAAAAGTTGTAATAATGAAACACGTTTTTCTTATTTTCTGTTATATACACTCAGCCGAGGAAAGAGAAGGTAGTTTTGGATGAATTCTAACAGAAATCACAGTGCTCTCTTCCCATTTTCTATCTGTTATCTTCCTCATTTCTGTTCTTCATTGAATTATATTCTATTGTAATTCAATTGTTTTTATTAAATATAAACTCAGATTTATAATTGAATTCCAGTTGCTGATTTTGAGTGGGATTTCACCATTGCTGGAGCACCATTCATTACAGTTTCAATGGAAAGAAATGAAGTAGTTAGAGATAAATTTTGTGGGTTCCAATTGAAATGGACGATGGTTATTAAAAAAACTCAAACAAGGTATGTACCTTATTCTGATGAGTACTCTTCAACTATAAGGACTAAGATCCGATATTTCGAGTTAAGTTTTCATAACAAGTATAAAAACAAGGTTCTTGATGAGTACTTGCCTTACATTTTGGAAAGATCCAAAGCCATCAATCAAGAAATGAAAACATTGAAATTGTTCACTTTGAAGAATGATAGAATGCATGGTCCTGGAGGAAAGCCATGGCAGTCTGTGAATCTTGATCATCCATCCACTTTTGAAACTTTAGCAATGGATACAGAAATCAAGAATATGTTGATTGATGATCTTAAGAGATTTGTGAATAGGAAAGAATTTTATAGGAAGGTGGGCAAGGCATGGAAGAGAGGGTACTTGTTGTTTGGGCCACCAGGGACAGGGAAATCAAGTTTGATTGCGGCCATGGCTAATTATCTCAACTTTGATGTTTATGATTTGGAACTCACTGACCTCAGGAGTAATTCTGATTTGAGGAGGCTGCTTATTTCGACTGCTAATCGATCAATACTAGTGGTCGAGGACATAGATGCTTCTATTGATCTATCAGAGAGGAAATCAGCACGACCACCACGGCAACCATATCCTTTCCACTATAATGAAGGATCCAAAGTAAGTTTTGTAGTAACAATTTTACTAACTTTTTTTCATGGCATGTTTACTGATCTTGCTGCTTTAGCTCCTTCAATAGAAATCACAACGAATCGAACTTAGTGAAGAAAAAGTACTCAAGCAGCTGAGCCCCAATATGTTGGGAACAAGGCTTAGTTTTTTGTTGTTGTTTGCAGATTACTTTGCGCCAAGAAATTTTTGAGTCGGTCGCTATTGGTATTATTATTTATCATGAGTAGCTGTTGATTTCGTAGTATTTGTAGAATAAATGAAGGTTGTTATGCTCTAGGCTTTGAAATAGCCCTGATAAAATGATGAATTTTTCTTGTTTCAGCTGTTCAACCTTGAGGTTAGTTCACTATTAATAATAATTGGCACACTAACTAAGTGCTTGTTTGGTTGCCATTTTTTCCAAAAAAACCCATTTTTTTGCCTACAATTTTTGAATTTTCAACCCTTTTTACACTACCAAAAAATTTGAAAAGTCAAAAAGTAACAAAAAAAATCCATTTTTTCCTACCGAACAAGCCCTTAATTGGACTTCAGGTTTCCATGGGGATTCCTGTTATGTGTCTTCATATAACTGAAAGTTCTTGATGTGTAGTTTCCACAGTGCTTTAGCTCTTCTGGTTTCAAGTTTCTGCAGTGTTTAATCCTGCTATGGTTTCATCAGATTTCATTGGGGATCCATTCCATAGACTATTGTGTTTTAGAACTCCGAGTAGATCTTTGTTGGGACGTCATTTGTTTATTTGGCCTTGGTAGCATGAAATCAATAGGATCACATGGCCGACCCTAAATATACTGTGAAAGAGGCTTAGTTTGTTGTTGGATTCATAGAACTACGAAAATTTTTGCATTTTTTTTTTCTGAATGAGATTGAGAACACTGAACCCTTTTGTGTCCATTCTCTTTATTCCAGGTCACTTTGTCTGGATTACTTAATTTCATCGATGGATTGTGGTCGAGCTGTGGGGATGAGCGGATCATTGTGTTCACTACAAATCACAAAGAAAAGCTCGATCCAGCCTTGTTGCGCCCTGGTCGTATGGATGTGCATATTCACATGTCATATTGCACACCGTGTGGGTTCAAAATGCTTGTCTCTATCTATCTTGGGATCACTGAGCACCCACTTATCATGGAAGTCGAGCAAATGATAGGGACAAACAAGGTGACCCCTGCTGAAGTAGGCGAGCAGTTGTTGAAGAGTGACGATCCTGAAGTTGCACTCAGAGAGGCCTGATTGAATTCCTCGAGAAAAAAAAGGAAAGTGAAGAAGCTAAAGCTTTCCAAGAAAATCAGGAAGTAACTAAAACAGAAGTTTTGCCAAAGCCGGAGGAAGAAAAAGACGGAGAGACAAGTTCAGGAGAATCAAAATTAGTTGATCTCTAGGAATCCCAGAAAAAAGGCAAGATTTAGACCAAGTGAAATGTAGTTTGTTTCGAGCAAATAAAGAAATAGAGCAATTTCAAATATACAACATACTGTCTTGAAGCTAGTTTACAAAGATAACTTGGATTTATATTTCATGTTACAAGGATCGATATATATCATGGCCCTTAATAGCTCAATGTTGTTGAAAAGTATTTCCAGAAATTTCAAGCACATTGAACTTCACATTTTGCAGAAAAATAAAAGAAACTTCAACATTTTCCTACTGTCAAATTCTTGATGGCACCTTAAGAACTTTTTACTATGAGAAGTCTATTTTAAACTAGTAGATAATTTGTGCATAAGCTAGGAGAATAAACCAATATATTTGAATTCTCGAGGTAATTCATGGTAGTAACATACATAAAACAATGTTCTGTTACCTTAGCAAGTAATACATTTGTAATTTACGAAACAACATTATTTTGTGTGTCAATGGTAAAATTTTGTAACCCTGCCATCAACTCAATACCCGTGGAAAATAAAATTTTAAATAAATAAATGTGTCGTTTTTTTATAGGCATAATAAAATAAGGATTCACTTGGAAATACATGTAATCATGTTCAAATCTATTTCGATTAGCCTATTGTGTTGCATAATTAAAAAAAGACGAGTTAAATTTGTTCAAGAAACAAGTTCAAATTATTTATTATAGATACAGAAAAATCTAAAAAAATGGGATAGCTAAAAATTTCTTCACTATTTCAAGTAATTACAATTGAAGTACGACATACAAAAGGGTACTAAAATAAGATGTAAAATTCGTGATCTTGTTCAAAAAATTTGGGTTACATGTCACAGAAAAAAAAAAATTTTAAATATTCTCAGAAAAACGATAAAGGGGGATTCTCTATAATAGCTGTCATATTAAAGATAAGTGAATTATTTACAATACCTACCAATATATTTAGGGGTGGATCCAGGATATGACAAAGGGGTGGGCTAGTTTACGGGGGTTCGGGGGTAGCACCCCCGAATTTTTTTTCTTCTAAATTCACAATTACTTAACCTATTTTTATAAGAATTTAATTTTTTGTGTAAGTCATAATATTTAAAAAGTCTACAGAAAGCCATTGCACAAAAATATTCAAGATCTAAAACTAGCTAAAGAAAGTTGTGCCCGACGATCTTTTACCGTTGCAAATTCTTCTATAATAGAATCTATATCTATTTTATTAATAAGGTCTCTCTCAACAAAATTTGTTATGTAAAAACATATAAAATTCTAAGTACCTTTTTTTTTTTTTCTATTTTTTGAAATTTGAAATAATTTCTCAAAATCAAGTAAACATCATTATTTATCTTTCAATAATAAATCAAAATTCATATAAAATTATAATTTATAGATTAATAAATAAACAGAAAAAATGGATAAAGATAAATAAATCCAATTGGATTTGGCTCTTTTGGAATTGGCCATTTAAGAATTGGGCTTTTTTTGTTTGGGATATAATGGATTTTAATGTTTAATTAATTTAAATTTTATTGAAGTGGGCTATTTTTTTGTTTGAGATGGGATGAATTTTAATGTATAAATAATTTAAATTTTAATTTAGCTCACTTAAAAAGTAGGCTATTTTTTTTTTTTTTTGTTTGGGATTGAATGGATTTTAATGTGTAAATAATTTAAATTTTAATTTAGCCTATTTAAAAAGTGGGCTATTTTTTTAGTTGGAATGTAATGGATTTTAATGTGTAAATGATTTAAATTTTTTTAGCCCACTTAGAAAGTGGGCTATTTTTTATTTAGGCTAAACTATTGTTTAAAAAAAATAGGGATGTTTTCATAAATAAACCACTTTTTAAAAATAATTCCAATTTTATCAACTTAACAAATTTATTACAAAAATACTACATTCTTAAAATTATATTAATTAATAAAATAATAAATTAAAATTAAATCTATACTACAAAATATATATTTACACGTGAATTTACTTAAATTTGCATTTGAGTCCTTAATTATTTGCACAATAAGTCCTTCATCTTTATAAAATTTTCACTTTAGTCCCTATACTTCGTCTTTCATTTCAATTTCATCCTTGTTTATTTACAACTCAAGTCCTTCAACTTTTAAATTTGTACAAGTTGGTCCATATATTTATACTTTTATATCAATTTAGTCCTTTATAATATCACTATTTGATACATATGTTACAAATAATATTGTGTATCAATATTTGATACAAATGTTACAAATGATATATTGTAACAATCTGTGTTACAAATTGAAATATAAAATATCAGTGATACAAAATATTAATTCATGTAACATGTATTGTGTAAAATAACATAATATAATCTGTAACATATTCAGTGATACAAAATATTATTTGTAACATTTGTATCAAACAGTGATACACAATATAATTTGTAACATTTGTAACAGATTGCGATACTAAACAAAAATTGTTACATATGTTACAACTGCAAAATCAACTTTAAACTTCAATAAATTAGTTATAGTATGATATAGATATGAAACACAATGTTAAATTTAACAAATAAAACTATTGATTTCATAATTTGTAACATACGTAACATCAGTGATACAAAATACTAATTCCTGTAACATGTGATGTGTAAAATAACATAATATAATATGTAACATATTCAATGATATAAAATATCATTTGTAACATCTGTATCAAATAGTGATACAAAGGACTAAATTGATATAAAAGTATAAATATGGGGATCAACTTGTACAAATTTAAAAGTTGAAGGACTTGGGTTGCAAATAAAAAAGGACAAAATTGAAATGAAATATGAAGTATAGGGACTAAAGTGAAAATTTTATAAAGATGAAGGACTTATTGTGCAAATAATCAAGGACTCAAAAATAAATTTGAGTGAATTCACGTGAAAATAATTATATAATTTTAATTCATTATTTTATTATTTAATATAATATTAATTATGTAGTATTTTTGGAATAAATAAGTTAAGTTGTTAGATTTATAATTATTTTAATATTTATAAGTAGTGGGTGTAAATATCCCAAAAAAATATAGGGCAAAGTTGAGAACAACCCTACTTTTTGTAAAAAAGTTGAAAAATACCTTCAAAATTAATTTTTTGAAATTTACCCAAAAAACTAGCTTACTTAATAAAAATACCCTAAAACTACCATAAAGCCCAGTTGAGAGAAGAAACACGTGCAGAAAAAAAAAATTCAACCAAAACATTGATCCTCCAATCCTCCAACCTGTGGAAACACAAATTACAACCAAAATTCATCAGATTTGATGTTACCCAATCCCTACAAACCTATAAATGCTGATTTCAGATCACGTATTTTCGTAAAAATCTCAACAGGAGATCAAAATTCAGATAAAACATACAGTAGATTCTGAAATTTTCTGAAATTTTTGAATGAAAGCTCATAATACATTCATGTATTAAAATACAAACTCGAAATTCATTCATAAATGCAAACGAGCTACCTTCATTCCAAAAGATTCTGAAATTTTTTCCGAATTTGATAGTATTCCCGGCGATTTGGTTTACCATTCCCGCCGACTGGTTTAGTATTCCTGGCGATTGGTTCGTTTCAAAGCAAATATCCGAGATATAAAGTAAGTAGTATTTAATTTTGTTTGAATTTTGATTCTGAAATTTATTTATTTTGCTGTTGATTTCCATATATCAATAACAAAAACTTAGGTATATTAGTGTGTATCTTAACATTGTTGATTATATTGACTATTAAAATTGATTAATCTTGGTAATTTTCATAATGTGGATTTTTTTACACTTAGAGGCATATCATGTGTTTGGTGCAAGTTAAAATGAGTAACGAATGTGTGTGTTAGTGTATGTGTTAGAATATGTGATACATGTAGTGTCAAATTTGTAGTAACACGTGTGTTACTACATATGTTAATATATATCACTTGCTTCATTAAAAATTTAAGTTCAATAATACCAATAACACATGTGTTACTGTCTATTAAAATTGATTAATCTTGGTAATTTTCATCATGTGGATTTTTTTAGACTTAGAGACATATCATGTGTTTGGTGCAAGTTAAAATGAGTAACAAATGTGTGTGTTAGTGTATGTGTTAGAATATGTGATACATGTAGAGTCAAATTTGTAGTAACACGTGTGTTAATACATGTGTTACTATGTATCACTTGCTTGATTAAAAATTTAAGTTCACTAATACCAGTAACACATGTGTTACTGTCTATTAAAATTGATTAATCTTGGTAATTTTCATCATGTGGATTTTTTTAGACTTAGAGACATATCATGTGTTTGGTGCAAGTTAAAATGAGTAACGAATGTGTGTGTTAGTGTATGTGTTAGAATATGTGATACATGTAGCGTCGAATTTGTAGTTACTACATGTGTTAATATATATCACTTGCTTCATTAAAAATTTAAGTTCAATAATACCAGTAACACATGTGTTACTGATTATTAAAATAGATTAATCTTGGTAATTTTCATCATGTGGATTTTTTTAGACTTAGAGACATATCATGTGTTTGGTGCAAGTTAAAATGAGTAACGAATGTGTGTGTTAGTGTATGTGTTAGAATATGTGATACATGTAGCGTCGAATTTGTAGTTACTACATGTGTTAATATATATCACTTGCTTCATTAAAAATTTAAGTTCAATAATACCAGTAACACATGTGTTACTGATTATTAAAATAGATTAATCTTGGTAATTTTCATCATGTGGATTTTTTTAGACTTAGAGACATATCATGTGTTTGGTGCAAGTTAAAATGAGTAACGAATGTGTGTGTTAGTGTATGTGTTAGAATATGTGATACATGTAGCGTGTTAATATATATCACTTGCTTCATAAAAAATTTAAGTTCAATAATACCAGTAACAAATATGTTACTGATTAATAAAATAGATTAATCTTGGTAATTTTCATCATATGGCTTTTTTTAGACTTAGAGGCATATCATGTATTTGGTGCAAGTTAAAATGAGTAACGAATGTGTGTGTTAGTGTATGTCTTAGAATATGTGATACATGTAGCGTCAAATTTGTAGTAACACATGTGTTACTACATGTGTTAATATATATCACTTGCTTCATAAAAAATTTAAGTTCAATAATACCGGTAACACATATGTTACTGATTAATAAAATAGATTAATCTTGGTAATTTTCATCATATGGCTTTTTTTAGACTTAGAGACATATCATGTGTTTGGTGCAAGTTAAAATGAGTAACGAATGTGTGTGTTAGTGTATGTCTTAGAATATGTGATACATGTAGCGTCAAATTTGTAGTAACACATGTGTTACTACATGTGTTAATATATATCACTTGCTTCATAAAAAATTTAAGTTCAATAATACCAGTAACACATATGTTACTGATTAATAAAATAGATTAATCTTGGTAATTTTCATCATATGGCTTTTTTTAGACTTAGGGGCATATCATGTGTTTGGTGCAAGTTAAAATGAGTAACGAATGTGTGTGTTAGTGTATGTCTTAGAATATGTGATACATGTAGCGTCAAATTTGTAGTAACACATGTGTTACTACATGTGTTAATATATATCACTTGCTTCATAAAAAATTTAAGTTCAATAATACCAGTAACACATATGTTACTGATTAATAAAATAGATTAATCTTGGTAATTTTCATCATATGGCTTTTTTTAGACTTAGGGGCATATCATGTGTTTGGTGCAAGTTAAAATGAGTAACGAATGTATGTGTTAGAATATGTGATACATGTAGCGTCAAATTTGTAGTAACACGTGTGTTACTATATATCAATTGCTTCATTAAAAATTTAAGTTCAATAATACCAGTAACACATATGTTACTGATTATTAAAATAGATTAATCTTGGTAATTTTCATCATGTGGATTTTTTTAGACTTAGAGACATATCATGTGTTTGGTGCAAGTTAAAATGAGTAACGAATGTGTGTGTTAGTGTATGTGTTAGAATATGTGATACATGTAGCGTGTTAATATATATCACTTGCTTCATAAAAAATTTAAGTTCAATAATACCAGTAACACATATGTTACTGTCTATTAAAATTGATTAATCTTGGTAATTTTCATCATATGGCTTTTTTTAGACTTAGGGGCATATCATGTGTTTGGTGCAAGTTAAAATGAGTAACGAATGTGTGTGTTAGTGTATGTGTTAGAATATGTGATACATGTAGCGTGTTACTATATATCAATTGCTTCATTAAAAATTTAAGTTCAATAATACCAGTAACACACATGTTACTGATTAATAAAATAGATTAATCTTGGTAATTTTCATCATATGGCTTTTTTTAGGTTTAGAGGCATATCATGTGTTTGGTGCAAGTTAAAATGAGTAACGAATGTGTGTGTTAGTGTATGTGTTAGAATATGTGATACATGTAGCGTCAAATTTGTAGTAACACGTGTGTTACTACATGTGTTACTATATATCAATTGCTTCATTAAAAATTTAAGTTCAATAATACCAGTAACACACATGTTACTGATTAATAAAATAGATTAATCTTGGTAATTTTCATCATATGGCTTTTTTTAGACTTAGAGGCATATCATGTGTTTGGTGCAAGTTAAAATGAGTAACGAATGTGTGTGTTAGTGTATGTCTTAGAATATGTGATACATGTAGCGTCAAATTTGTAGTATCACGTGTGTTACTACATGTGTTACTATATATCACTTGCTTGATTAAAAATTTAAGTTCAATAATACCAGTAACACATGTGTTACTGTTTATTAAAATTGATTAATCTTGGCAATTTTCATCATGTGGATTTTTTTATACTTAGAAACTCATTTTTCAAATGAGTAACACGTATGTTACTGTATATTACAAAGCTTTTTGGTGCATGAAAAATTCAATAACATGTATAGTGACTGTCATGTGTTTGGTGCAAGTTAAAATGAGTAACTGTTTGATTTTTTGCAGGTATGGAGTACATCAATATCTTCTTACATTACAGTGGTGTATGGAATGAAAACCATGAATACAAGAATTTCAAGAAGGCTGGGATCTTGGTTCCTTTAGAATGCACATTCAACACGCTTGTTGAAGAAATTTATTCAGAATTGGAGTTGAATCCAACAATTATGGACATAACAATTCAGTATGAAGTGAAGTATAGTGAGCCTCCGATAAAGATTAGAACTAATAAGTCCCTGGTCTTTTATTTGGAATTGAAGAGAAAGGACAAGGATTTTACAAGTTTTCCCTTATGCATTGATTTTTCAACAGTAACCGCTTCTAGTGCATCATCTGATCTTCAAGCAGCTACTTCTACAAGTCCAGACATGCTACAATTACAGTTATATGAAAGAAATAACACAACAATCATAGCCCCTCCAATATTACCAACTGTTGAAGATATCGCTTGTGAGGTTTCTCATAACATACATGAAGTTGACAATGTGATTATGGAAGCTGAAACAACCATGATTTTTCATCCAAATGTTGATAAGATTGAAAGAAATCAGATTTACTGGAATAAAGAGGTCTTGATGAATAGTGTTGCTATATATGCCATGCGAAACCACTTCCAGTTCAAGGTGAAAAAATCAGACAAAAAGGTTTATGTCCTAAAATGCATGGATTCAAACTGTCAATGGTCTTTCAGAGCTTCAAAGGTTGGAAAAACAGACAACTTCAAAATAAGGTACATTAGAAATAAACATGTATGTTCAATGGATATAATTTTAGGAGATCATCCACAAGCTTCTAGTTCATTGGTAGGAAGTTGCATCAAGTATAAATACACCTCTGCAAAAACTATATACACTCCAGGTGATATAATAAATGACATGAGGAATGAGTATGGGGTGTCACTAAGTTATAATAAAGCTTGGAGGGCTCGAGAGCATGCATTTGTGCAATTGAGAGGTGATCCAAATGAATCATATAGAAAACTTCCTACATACTTGTATATGTTGAAAGTAACAAATCCAGGATCAATTACAAAACTAGAGACCGATGTAAATAATCGGTTCAAGTACTGTTTCATGGCCTTGGGAGGTTCTTTGCAAGGATGGAAGTACTGCAGACCTGTAATTGTAATTGATGGAACATTCTTAAAAGGGTATTATGGTGGGACATTATTCACAGCATGTACACAAGACGCGAATAACAATATTTTTGTATTGGCTTTCGGAGTTGGAGACAATGAGAACAACAATTCTTGGGAATGGTTTTTACAATTGTTGAAAGAATCTTTTGGAGAGCGGGATGACTTGTGCATCATATCAGATAGACACCAGAGCATAAAAAATGCCATAGAGAAAGTATATCCGGAAGCCATGCATGGTGTTTGTTCATACCATTTATTGCAAAATTTAAAGAAGACTATTGGCAAGGGTAAAAAAAACATGACAGACCACTACAATGCAGCTGCTAGAGCCTATACAAAGGCTGAATTTGACAACCACATGAGCCAACTTGAGAAAATCGACAAAAGAATCCGACCTTATTTGGTATGTTTTAATGTTTATTAGTATAAAACAATGCCTTTAACAATTATAATATACTAATTGACAAAAGTTTGTTCTTCATGTAGGAAGATGCTGGATATCATACATGGTCGAGAGCCTATATGACAAAGAATAGATATTCAACAATGACGTCAAATATAGTTGAATCGGTCAATTCAGTTACGAAACCGGCCAAAAGTTTTCCTATAGACTTTCTATTGGAATTCTTGAGATGCCTTGTACAAAATTGGTTTTCCAAAAATCGGGAAGATGCACAAGCAACATTCACTACACTTGCAACAAAATATGAACGTATGATGCGGGAAAATTCAAGAGACGCAATAAAAATGAAGGTAACATCTAAAACATTCTTGAATCTTTATATTGTAAGTTCAACTATGATGTCCATACAAAGTAACATGCACTAAAAAGAATACAGTAACACGCATGTTACTAAAGAAGAATAACAATGATATATGACTTTTAACATACAGTAACATATGTGTTACTCATACATTAATCAGCTCTTTCTTCTTGTCACCGCAACTTAATTGTTATTTTTGTTCTTTGTTCACTTGCTTCAACCTCTTACTTCTAGTTGATATGAGTAACAAATATGTTACTATGTGTTAGAAGTCATTAATCATGCTGAATTTTATTTTTGTATTGTTTATTGCCTATTAAATACGATCTTATATATGTTACGTTGTACATTGCATAGGTGTCTTCATCTACCCAAGTACTACACCAAGTTAATGACGGTGTATCTTCCTATTTAGTGAACATGCATGAAAAGACCTGCTCATGCAATAGATTTCAAATGGATGAGATTCCATGCAAACATGCTCTATCAATAGTTGCAAACAAACATCTCAGTTCTTACACCTATTGCTCCAAATTCTACACAAGAGAGTCGTACATAAATGCATACAAAGGGACAATCTTTCCACTTGGTAACTGTACAGATTGGGTTGTACCAGATGATGTTTCATTCAGTATTGTACTACCACCAATACCAACAAGAAAATCTGGAAGACCCAAAGAAAATCGGTATCGATCGAAGAGAGAGGGGAAGCAAATAACAAAATGTGGGAGATGTGGAGCATATGAACACAATCGAAGAACATGCAATAACCCAATACCATTGAACCCGAAGAAAAAAAAGAAACTCTATATGAATTTTTGAATATTTTTCTATTGAATTTCAGACTTGATTGTTCATACAAATTGTTCAAGTTTACTTTCTGTTCAGTAATGACACGTTGGACAATCACATTTCGTTGAACGTTGTTGTTATAATTTCAATGTTTGCTCATTTCATGCCATTAGCTGACATGATATTACTGTTCATTTTATTAATGACACAACCTAAAAGCTAGTTGTGGTCAGGTTATTAGATAAGTCTCCAATCAAATGTCTCATTTTTGCAATTTTTCACAATTTCAAATATGATCTTCATTGAATGTAATTGGCTCATATTTAATTGTGTTGAGGAAGCGAAGAGGAGTTGAAGGGAAGCTGTAATTTGTAGGTAAGTTCTTGAAGGGACTTTGACTGTAAAATGGGAATTTTGGTGTTTTCCCAGTTGAAGAATTTAGAGTATGTTCATTGGTTTCACCTGTGATTATTGGATTTTGGTGCTTAATGATTTATCCATTGGTTATGATGATGGCATTGCTCTAAACTTGAACTCTGTATAGTTTGAAATTGAGGCTATATTTTGCCATTTGGAGCATCAGCGGTCGAACCACACTCTGTGGCCCCGCCTGGGATAAAGAAGAATGAAGCAGTAGGAGTACATTGAAAGAATTGGATTGTAGTAGCATCGTCCAAGCCTCGATTCTGGGCAAGGCTGCATTAATGGGTTCTGATAAGTTCTACCTAGGTCTTAGCACGTCGCATCTTTTCGTGCACGACAAGACAATGCAGGTGATTGGAATAAACACCAGGGGTAGATCCTACATAGAACTTCCCAGTAAGCAGCTTTTTGGGCGGAAGCAAAACAATGCAGGTGGCCACCTCGGCGGCGGCTTGGGACGTGTATTTGCCCTTACCACCAGTCATGGAAGTCTGTGTGAATCCATGACAGAAGCAATTGACGCTTAACTCACGTCCCTTAAAAAGCTTAGCCATAATCTTAGAATGTGCATTCAGTGCAAGTTTTGAGACAGCATAATCAGTCCACACCGCCGGCCACCCTTGGCTCCTCCATATCCCACTCTTCACATTCTCAAGAAATAATCTCACCATCCCCTCAATTTCATTTTCTGTTACTTTTTCGTCTAGTAGCATCTCTCTTAATTTTGGATTCTTCAGCTTCTGCATGCATGTATACATATAATACAAGATTTAGTGCATGTTTGGCTAACCTTAAGACTTTACTTATGAGTTTAAATGAGTCCCATACACAGCACTCATTCGTCTCCCAAATGACCTCTACCTGCTGAACTTTAATGTCTTTCGTGATCCCTTCCTCTGTCCCTAGTTCACTGGAGACAAAATCCAGTGACATCCTAACCACCCTATCGTTTGACTCTTTCTAGAAGCTGTATTCATGGCACAAATAAGGCGTCTTCTAGCTAAGCAGCTTTATGGTTGAGCTTGGGAAGTTCGGTAGTGGTGTTATTTCCACCATACGACTATACAAAGATGGAAAAAAGTGTCAAATCTGTTCAGTTACTCTAACACTTTAATAAGACCACAAGCCTATTTGATGCATTATCACTCTCACATAATTGAACTAGAGTAACATGTATGTTACTTTCAAACAAAGATTTTTCAATTTTTCAAGATCATTTGACACTTGATCTATTCAAAATCTATGTTCTCAAAACCATCATCAAAAAAAAAAATAAAAGCTGAATGAAAAAGATTCTTCAACTGATAATAACCAATGCCATACAAAACAATTCACCTAGGGTAACACATGTGTTACTTACATGAAAGACAGCATAAAATCATTACGTTAGATCAAAAATACATCATATACAGGAGAACACTGCCCTCATATACAAACTACAGATTTACAAATTAAAAATGAAATTGTTTTCCTAAATTTTCATACTCTACTTTCCTCTATCCGAAACCCTTTCATCATCCGTATCATACCCTTCATCCAATTTTTTCTTGGCGTATTTATAAAACTGAACAGCAAGACTAAGCCGAGCTTCATGAAGCTTGAATGTCATTGTCAGTTCTTCTATTTTTTGGTGAACAAAATACTCGGCATATTTGATCACATATACGCCACAATCACCACTGTAAAAAAAACAAAATAAGTTAGAAAAAACTTAACTAATCTTTATTTTTGTTGAGGGAAGTTATCCTTGGTACAAATCAGATTCTGAAATTTAACTAACCTTTGTTTTTGTTGAGGGATGTTATCCAATATGTTAACAGTCAATGGACTTAGAGGATCCTTGCCATCATAGAGCCTTGTATCTACAACACTAGAGGCACTAGCTTTATAAAATCCACTATGGAGTAGCAGATGTGGAATAATTTCAGCGTATGGCTTCACTGATTGATGAACATGGAAGTCACGAATTATCTTACGGTATGAATTGTACACATTAAGGCATCGACTTCCGACATCAAAATCTAAGAGGATCCAATGTGCTTTATTTTCCATCAAAACAGGAAGTAACACATGGTCAACATCCCACCATGGTTTGTTACATCCTATTCGATATCCTCGAACATATGAGAGAAGCGCTTTGTGATTAGCCACCACACTTTGATCATTCAAAAAATGTTGCAAAATCATCTTAATGAAACAGTCAAATGCATAGTCGGTTGTGGTCAAACGAATTTGTAACCTACTACTATGCTTCACCGTCTTCCGGAGATGATAAAATGCAATATCAATATGCTGGGAAAAAAAACAGCAGCCAATGTAATGAATAAAATAAAAACTCTAGTTAACTTCCAAATGATAAATTACAATATAGAAAACATATAAATTATACCGTGTCTCCCAAGCACTCTCCGGGAGTCCGCAAGTCATAAAACCACTTCTTATTATCAACCTCAGCTACTCCATAGTCAAATGGCGGGTTGAGTATTTCATTCTTATCATCAAATCTTTTCTTCCTACAAACATAATACTTACAAGATATTAAAAACAATCAACTCGTTACAGTATAACTATTTGGAAGAAGGAAGGAAACTTACTTATTCTTCTTTAACAACCCTACACTATACCATTCCTCAAAATCAACAACATCTTCAATTGCAACAGCATTTAATTCGTCAGGTAATGCATATGTACCAGTCCTTATCTCTCGAATTTTTGCTGACGATCCAAAATTCGATGTATAAGGAGATTTAAACACTGCCGCTGCTTTCCTAAGCCTCTTCCTGGGTATATCAGGAGTAATGTCATCGACTAAAATGTAATCGTCGTCATCATCATCATCCTGAAAATAAGTAACATTATCAATTACATAAAAATGCAAGGGTCACAATTATTTGTGGATCAAAGTAACATATAATGTGAAAACACTACCTCTTCATTTTTAGAAGTTGACAGATATCTCATTTGAACACATTCATCAATCATTTTCAGGTCAAGTTCAGTAAATTCCATATCATCTAGTTCAATGTCATTAGCATTAGGTTCATCATCAATCCCTAAGTCAAAACTAGGACAAAAGTTCAGCACATCAAACATAGGTTTGCTAACAAATGTCCCTTCGAATAAATATTTTTTAGCTTCTTCGCCTCCAACCTAAGAATACAAATAATCAAAATATGATACCTTAAAAACAGCAACTCATAAACACAAATTGAACTTCTTACAATTTCAAAGATTTCATATTAAATTTCTTGTCTGTACCTCAACCTCAGTACCACTTTCATTCTTAGTTTTATCAACCTGAACTTGTTTCCCTTTTCTATCAAATGGAACCTATAAAAATATAAAACTCCTTCAGTTTTACAAAATTATGATAGAAAGTAACATATGTGTTACTCATTTATAACACACTAAAAAGCACAAGATACTAGATGTGCATACCTCCCTCCCAACTTCAACACCTTCTCCTTGTGATCCGATGACATCCTCAAATGGAACCTATACAAATAATTAACATAACAAAATATGTGTTACTCAGTAACATATGTGTTACTCAGTAAGAGTATCGGTATCAAACTGAATTTGTTAACAAAATTGAACAAAATGGCCTAAATTGAGATAAAATGAATAGTTGTACAATTCAATACCTCAAAATCTGTTCCACCATGGTCAAAATCAACTCCATTCCCTTTAGGGTTCTGATCTTCAACCTATAAAAATATAAATTAGAATGATGGTAAAACAAATACAAAAACTTATAGTAACACTTGTGTTACTGTTTGCTTACAACACGAATCCTAATTTTTCAGCACATAGTAACATATGCGTTACTCATTGCATCATTTTATTTTTCTTTAAAAAGTATCCAAAAAAACATAAAAACATAATAATACATGAAAATGATTTACCTTCCTCCCCGAAGAAGTATCACCAGTGTACAAAACAATCTGCCTGTCCAAAACATTATAACAACTACCACCAGTTTCTTTTCCAAATTGATTTAGAAACTCTGCAAACATCCCTTGCACATTTCTATTTAAATTAGTCATTTCCTTTCTCAAATCATTGTGCAAAGAAATGATTTGGGCTTGCTTTCTTTCTAATTCTTGCTGTTTGAATTCAATTTGTGATAAACGATTCATGACGGTTTCGTTTAATTCACAACAACCCTAAAAAACAAAAAAGAAACAACATCATACAAAAGGAAAGCAGAATTCATAAAAGAATTTTAAAAAACTATTGCCTAAAACTATAAAATATTGTCTTACCTGTCCTTTTTCACCGGGAGCAGACCTCGAAGAACTAGCACCAAATTCGTTGCCAGTTTGCTTCTTATGAAACAATCCCGAAGCATATATCTCGTTCTTCTCTTCATTGGTCGCCACAAACTGAATTACCTCAAGCTACATGAAAATAATTGGTTAATAAAGTCAACTTCTGAACACAATAAAAACAAAGTAATAGGTAATTACTTACTTCTGAATGCTTAAACACTTCCTCTTCCAGTTGTGGACCGGTAACATGCACATCAGTTTCCCACTTCAACATGCGGGGATAGGCCTCTCCAACCATGGTACAAAATTTCCCATTAAGGCAAACAATTGTCTCGTAGGCCCACAGTTGGAGGGAAAGTGGAAATCCGTTAAGCCGATAAGACCAAGAAGATTTTTGACCATATACACGCTTCTTGTTTTCCAAACTTAAAGCAGACTTGAAAGACCTAAGTGTGATTCGATAAAGATCCTCTCCCCAGGCAAAGTCATCACACTCCAGCCTATCTACCAACCTCATGTGCCGTTCATCAACTGATTTGTTATAGGAGGTAGTGTACAAAAAACAGGATATCAAGTAGAGCTTAGCCAACTTAACAACATCTTCATGAGATACTTGGTCATTCAATCCCATAAAAACTCGTTGGAGCTCAAATTTTGATACTTTCTGAAGACCAAAAAAGTATGTATCCTTTAACCGATTCTTTCCTAAATCATATGTAGAAATGTCAACAGTGCCCACACCTCGGAGTCCTACTGTTAGACAAAACTCTTCCAACGAAAACCTAATACACCCTCCCCCTATTCTAAACCATATTTCATCATCGTTAGGTTGTTGAACCTGCCTTAACAACAACGAATGAATCAATTGTGGCTGCAATATCAGTCTTCTCATTTCAAGAAAAGACCCAAAACAACTACCTCGGAACATCTCTTTTTCTACACTATTGAGCTTATGGAAAATGTTAGCTATAACATCATCCATATACTTTACAACTAGTTTACCCGATGCCCATGTCTTCGGGTCGGTTGAATAATCCCAATCCTGGCAAAAAAAAAATCATACAAGTCAGTACATATAACATAATTTTAATCACAAACCCAAACAAACAGTACAAACAGTCATAGATATTAGCCTAGAGCATATATAAAGTGACATGTAATAATCAGTTTGCAAAGCCATAGATATCACATGACATGAGCAATAAAAAGTAAGTCAAGTTATACACAGAACAACAACCTGCCAACAAATAATCTAAGCATGTAATGATATATTCACTAACCCATAAGAGATAAGAAACCCTTATCTGTGCAAAAACAAATGGAAAACTGGATCATAAATTACCCTTAATGTATTTGAATATATGACTGAACGTAGTGCGTGAGGGATCCTTTCCCACTAAGAAAGCATGTATTTGAACCTTTCACGCACAATGTTCAGTCATACTTACATGTTAAATCGACTAAAATACAGGCAAAAAAATAAAATAAAACCCCCTGAAAAACCGTACATTAAGGAAGCCATAGAAAAGCTACACAATACAGAAAAATGCAATACATACGTTTGGTGTATATAGGACTTCATCATCCTCTGTTGATTTTTTCGATTTCTTCGATTTCTTCTTATCTCTACGACTTGAAGTCTCAGCCGTCGTTCTCTTCGCCCTTGTAGACGCCATATTTATTTGTAATTCTATATTTACTGATTTTCGAGTTTTCACCATGGCTTGATTGAAGAACCGATTATAGAAAGTGGATATGAAGAAATGGTGAAAGATTACGCTGAAATCGTGATGTTGTTTTGCCCTAATTGTAAATGAGTGCTTAGATTGAAGAAATTGAAGAAGAAAGTGATGAAAGTAATGAAAGTGTTTGCAAGTGAAGAAATTGGGAAAGTAACGTTGAGAGAGAAACTGTTTCGTTTTTGGAGAGAGAGAAACCGTTTACGGAGAAGGGAACCGTTTGGGAGTGATAGTGTTTTCTTGGAGAAGGGATTACGTGGTGGGTGCGTGGATCGGTGCGTGGGTGGATGAGTTAAATATCATTAATTTTTAATTAAAAAGGGTAAATATTGATATTATTAAAAAGAAGGTATATTTCAACTTTTTTCTCAAAAAGAGGTATTCTAGCTAATTAACTCAAAAATATATTTACACATAAACTTGGGCTGCACTGTGCTTAAACTTGGGCTGCACTGGGCTTAAGTACAGTGCCCCCCTTAAATCCGCCCCTGAACATATTGGAAATAAGATAATTCAAAACTCAAAAGTGAAGTAGGGCAGCACAGTCAAATCCTTGAAACATATGGACAAAGTGATGAAATGAACAAAAAAACATCAATTTTTGTTTGTGCTTATAATTACTTATAATCTGATCAAATATCATTTTTATCCACACATTTCATAGAACCCACAATTTTTATCAACACAATTCTTAGAACCATTACTTATAATTTACAAAAAATTCTACCAAACTAGTAGCATACGTAAAAGTAATTTCGCAAACCGTAGAACATAGCAATATAAAAATGAAAAATCTGAGTCAAATTACGAGTAACAAATTATTATACGAGTAAGTTTAGTAACAAAACAACGCCTTTTTTTTTCCCACTTGTTACTCCTTTAGTGATTTGAAAATTAGCATAAAGTAACATTTATAGATGGAATATGCCAAAATTTCAATCTATTTGCAGGTGCTTTTTGCATCCAAATTCAAATAATTACCTGAAAATTTTATTCAACTACGACTTCAATATTTCAATTTGTTTTATAAATTGTCCGAATTACCCTTCTTGCCCTACCCTGCCCCGCCCCATACCACATCTACCAACAGTGATTTTAAGAAAGTGGGATGATATTGAGCACAAATGTCTTGTATTTATGTGGTGGAAATCGAAGAAAACGAGAAAAGTGAACATTTGAGGTTTGACGAAGAAAAATATGTTTTAACACACTAAACATTTGTTGTAGAGAGATTTAGTATTTTGATTACATAATTTTTTTTTCAAACTAAATACTCTCTAAATGATGGAAAAGTAAAGACTGAACACATTTTAAATAGGTGTATTGATTTTATGTATGATATTTATTTTAATTTATAGAATATTTTGTTTATTGCATTTTAATTTCAAAACTTATTTCATTTTGTATTTTTTTTATTAAATCATATTAATTTATTAATTGATTTTTTTTTTGAAATAACATTCAACATTTCCGACGGATTCTAATTTTTGCCGGTAAATAGAGATGGATGTATCTGTCTGTATAATTAGTCGGTAATTACCGACAGATGTTTTTGGTAAATTACGTATGGATAAGGCTGTTAGTATTTACGACAGATGTTCCACCAATAATTACAGGCAGATAAAACTTCTGTTGGTAATTACCTGTGGATAATATAGTTCATCAGAAAATTTTATCTGCAAGTGTTTTACTAGACAATTTTCCAATGGCTTATTTCCATCAAAATAGGTGTTTTCCGACGGAAATCTATTTTTCAGTAGTAAATTGCCTATCATGAATATAGAAAGTATCAAAGAAATGGTCAAAAAATACGATAGAATGAAGATGAAAATAATAGTGGAACATAGTGAGAATTTATATGAAGAGTTATAAATATCTAAACTATTTCAAGTAATGACAATTGAAATAAGATAGCAGGTTGTTGAAACAAAATGAAAGATATCTTCACTATTTCAATTTTCAAGTACTCTACAAAGCAATAAAATTGGAATAAATAAAATTTTAAAGTACTTAAATATAATAATACAAAATAAAGCATGATTATTGAAATATGATGTGAAATTCGTGATCTTGGGAAAACAAAATCTAAGTTACGTATAACAACAAAATCATTCTTATTTTTCTCAAAATAAAAACTATAAAGATAGATGATTTAGATAAACAAATCATTTTATGTAATAGTCACATTAAAGGCATGTGAACTATTTTCAGTACCTATTATGATATCGTGATGTGATGATGTGATAATGTGATAATTTCATCATATACTACAAAATATAAATTAATTTAAAAAATACTATTTAACTTTTTTTATTCTAAAAATACTGTTTTTTATTTTTATAATACTTGTTGTTACATTTGTTATGTTTGTTAATAACAAATGTAACACATTTATTATAACTAAAATAACAAATGTAACAACAAGTGTTATAAAAATAAAAAAAAACAGTATTTTTAGAATAAAAAAATATTATAGTATTTTAAAAAATAGTTTATTTATTGTGGTTATTTTTGAAAAAACCCCTATGATAATTCACAAGTGAAGAGGGGGACCACAATCCAACTGCTGAAACATATGGACACAGAGTCAAAGTGATGAAGACAGAGCAATTCCATGGCGACCTTGAAATACTACCTAATTTTTTATTTTTATAATTTTGATTCAAAAGGATATGATGACTAGACTAATAGTGTACGAATACATTGGTATGCAAAATTATATCTAGTCATTCATTTACTTTTAGTCGAAGTCAACTTATTTTATATTGAAGACTCGATTACGACCTTACAATAAATTTATTGAAAAATGCTTAGTGGACATTAACTTTAACCAAAACTTAAACAACTATGAATGAAATGTCAAATGTGCCCTTTGTAAGTACATAATTTAAATTTCAAATTTTGTCCTTGCAAATAACACATTTGACATTTCACCTATAGTGGTTTAAGTTTTGGTTAAACTTAATGTTCACCAAGCATTACTCAAATTTATTAAGACCAAATCAAAATCAAACAAATACAAGTCGCCCCTTCACACTTTGGGTTTGATTTGATTATGTTTGAATAAATGGGTACGCCAAATCGAATAGGTACAAAGTCGGGATTCAAACATAAATATGCATAGCAGAAGAAAAGTACTTGTTAAAACACAGTTATTTATTTTTATTTGTCGATGGATTGTCGATGAATGGACTGAGTGAGCAGTGCAACTGCATGATTTGCCGACGGACATTCATTTGTTGACGGCGAATTTCTGTCGATATAATCGTCACTAATCAGACGGCAACGTCGCGGGAATTTTTGGCGCCAATCTTGAGCGACGGATGTGTTTTCCTTCAATAGTGTTCATCGTTAAATTGTTACAAATTTGTCTGCCAATGTCGTAGGAATGTTGGCCCAAAATTTACTGACGGATGTGTGTTGTCGCTAAGATGTCCGTTGGTACACCGTCGACGTTCCATCGCGAATTCTCTTGACCCGTTATTCATCGATATTCCATCAACAATTTAAATCGAATATAGTCCGTCGGTAGACTGCGTTTTCTGTAAATACAACACAATAAGCAATGGCGGAGTCAATCTTTTGAAGTTGGGGTCCTCTATGAGGTGGGTCAAGAGGGGGTGAAGCCCTTATGGGGGGGTTCACCCCCAAATTTTTTTTTTCCAAACCACAATTACTGAACCCATTTTTATGAGAATCTAAATTTTTTTTATAAGTCATAGTTTTTAAAAAGCTTACAATAAGTCATTGCAAAAATATTCAAGATCTAAAACTAGTCAAATTTTTTTTATTCACGTTGCCTTCTATAAAATTATCCTCCAAAATAGGAAGATCCGGTTCACAAATGAAATTAAATATTATTCAAGCTCAAAAGAAAAAAGGAAAAAATCAATTGAACACGATATGTATTAACAAGCAAAATACCTTTATTAATTTTGTATTATTATTTGAGGAATAAGCCAATTATTTGTAATTTTGTATTATTAATTTTATTAGGCCAATAAGTCCAATTGTCTTATATTAAATTGATATTAGGTGACTGGATCTACTTACCATCCATTAAATTGATATTAGGTCAAAGTTAAAAAATTAAAAAAAAAAATATTCCAAAAAGCTGGGGGGTCCAGGTCTCCCCTGGGACCACCCACCCACCCCAGCTCCGCCCTGACAATAAGGTTCTTTCTTTTACTCTCAAGGATAGTTCATGAATTACAATTTGTATAACGGACACTAACACGTCATAAATTTGGTCAGAAATATGTTATTTGAATTTGAAATAAGGGAGATTGCTATAAAAAATTTAAACGTGAAGAAGTGTCCGTATATTGTGAATTTACTGATTAAGTATTTTTGTAATTTGCTCTAGGTACATAGAGATTGTTTGATGCTTCATTTTTTTTCTTCTTTTCTTTTCTTTTTCCTTTTTTATTTGTTTCTTAACTACAATTTAATGTTTAGCATTTTACCTTTTAAAAATTTAGTCATGTGGGCGGCATGTGGAAATTTAACATTTAGATGGATGAAAATTGATATTTTGTAATAAAATAAATTTTATTTTGTGTTCGAATCTACATTTCTCGGAGGATGAATTTTTCTTTTTGACGGAAAAAAGAGAGTCGAAGATATTAAAGTTTATGTGATAAATTCTAGAGAATTGAGAATGTAGTTTGTTACAAGCAAAATTTAGAGGTAGATCAACCTAAAATATAAAAATCGTCTAATATTATTCAATGTGACTAGATTGGACAATAAGACAGACAAATTTTCAGAGATAAAACAGTCATCACTTGTAATTATTATATAACAAATACAAGTGCCGAACCCTTTCCAATGCCCTCTCTAGTTTCAATCATATTGCTCAAAGTAAAATTTCTTCAAAGCTAAAAGTTTGATTCGGTATCATTACTTGTTTTCAACATGTGATATGCATAAAGTGTCATATGAATTATTGGTGCAATAATATATCAATTAAATTAAAAAATAAAAAATAAACAAATTTTCGACTATTTCACTACGATTTTGTAGACTAGAATATTTGGTTGATTATGTGATCAAGATTCCAGCTTAATTTGACTGGAAATTCAATTCTAGATGCTCTGCACCTTTCTACCTAACTGCCACTATTCAAAATCCACACATTGAAATGGGCATTTGAGCAAATTAGCAAAATGCAAATGCCCTTTACTTTTCTTGTTTCTTGGAAACCCTTTTGCTTGGGGACAAGCAAAGATCTGTGTAGCTGAAGAGAGAGAGAAAGGGAGAGGTCAGTGGCACTGCTGGATTGGGATTTTGCTTTTTGATGCCTATTATTACTACTTTGGCAATCTTAGATTACACTTTTCCCTTGTTTCTAGCATTGCCTTTGTCAATGGGCAAAATCAAAATTCATGTGTCACGGGTTCCTTTTATTTCTCTCTTTCTAACAGTACGGTCCAATTTAATCTTCTTGTCTCTCTCTCTCTCTCTCTCTCTCTCTCTCTCTCTCTCTCTCTTCTGCCTTCTTCTTAAATGCATGCAGTGGTAGATAAAATTTTTAATTCTCTTTATTGCAGATAGTGATTTAGGCCTGTAACAAGTTTTTTTTGTTGAAAAGGAACGATGCAGTGAGCTATAGCGACAATTTGAGGGAAATAATCACAGCGTTTGCATGGCCCAATATCATCATATTTACGTATAATATTAACCACTCGAATCGAATAATGAGTACTAATATTATAAATTCTACCAATAAAAAACCTACTGAATCAAAAGATCATATCAAGAATCCCATTCTTGAACCCAAAAAACTCATAAAGATCACCAAGAAATCATGCATCCAAACATCCAAATACCTTCAACAAAAGCTGTGATTTCAACTGCAGCCTCTTTGGCTGCCACAGCCATGTTAGTCCGATCCTCGGCTAAAGAATTTGTTCCCCATGAACTCAGACAATATATTCTCACCAAATTTCACTACTTTCTAGCCAATTTCACCAATGAAATCACCGTAGTCATTGATGAATATGAAGGTCTAAACAAAAACCAACTCTTTTCTGCTGCCGAAATCTACTTGGGCACCATATTAAATCCCTCCACCAGAAGATTTCGAGCATCACTGCCCGAAAAGGGGAAGAAAATTCATGTTTCAATGGAAAGAAATGAAGAAGTTAGAGATAAATTTTGTGGGTTCCAATTGAAATGGACGATGGTTAGTTCAAAAACTCAAGCAAGGTATGTACCTTATTCTGATGAGTATTCTTCAACTATAAGAACTAATATCCGATATTTCGAGTTAAGTTTTCATAACAAGTATAAAAACAAGGTTCTTGATGAGTACTTGCCTTACATTTTGGAAAGATCCAAAGCCATCAATCAAGAAATGAAAACATTGAAATTGTTCACTTTGAAGAATGATGGAATGCATGGTCCTGGAGGAGAGCCATGGCAGTCTGTGAATCTTGATCATCCATTCACTTTTGAAACTTTAGCAATGGATACAGAAATCAAGAATATGTTGATTGATGATCTTAAGAGATTTGTGAATAGGAAAGAATTTTATAGGGAGGTGGGCAAGGCATGGAAGAGAGGGTACTTGTTGTTTGGGCCACCAGGGACAGGGAAATCAAGTTTGATTGCAGCCATGGCTAATTATCTCAACTTTGATGTTTATGATTTGGAACTCACTAACCTCAGGACTAATTCTGATTTGAGGAGGCTGCTTATTTCGACTCCTAATCGATCAATACTCGTGGTCGAGGACATAGATGCTTCCATTGATCTATCAGAGAGGAAATCAGCACGACCACCACGGCAACCATATCCTTTCCACTATAATGAAGGATCCAAAGTAAGTTTTGTAGTACCAATTTTACTAACCTTTTTTCATGGCATGTTTACTGATCTTGCTGCTTTAGCTCCTTCAATAGAAATCACAACGAATCGAACTGAGTGAAGAAAAAGTACTCAAGCAGCTGAGCCCCAATATGTTGGGAACAAGGCTTAGTTTTTTGTTGTTGTTTGCAGATTACTTAGCGCCAAGAAATTTTTTAGTTCGGTCGCTATTGGTATTATTATTTATCATGAGTAGCTGTTGATTTCGTAGTATTTGTAGCATAAATGAAGGTTGTTATGCTCTAGGCTTTGAAATAGCCCTGATAAAATGATGAATTTTTCTTGTTTCAGCTGTTCAACCTTGAGATTAGTTCACTATTAATAATAATTGGCACACTAACTAAATTGGACTTCAGGTTTCCATGGGGATTCCTGTTATGTGTCTTCATATAACCGAAATTTCTTGATGTGTAGTTTCCACAGTGCTTTAGCTCTTCTGGTTTCAAGTTTCTGCAGTGTTTGACCCTGCTATGGTTTCATCAGATTTCATTGGGGATCCATTCCATAGACTATTGTGTTTTAGAACTCCGAGTAGATCTTTGTTGGGACGTCATTTGTTTATTTGGCCTTGGTAGCATGAAATCAATAGGATCACATGGCCGATATACTGTGAAAGAGGCTTAGTTTGTTGTTGGATTCATAGAACTACGAAAATTTTTGCATTTTTTTTTTCTGAATGAGATTGAGAACACTGATCCATTTTATGTCCATTCTCTTTATTCCAGATCACTTTGTCAGGATTACTTAATTTCATCGATGGATTGTGGTCGAGCTGTGGGGATGAGCGGATCATTGTGTTCACTACGAATCACAAAGAAAAGCTCGATCCAGCCTTGCTACGCCCTGGTCGTATGGATGTGCATATTCACATGTCATATTGCACACCGTGTGGGTTCAAAATGCTTGTCTCTATCTATCTTGGGATCACTGAGCACCCACTTATCATGGAAGTCGAGCAAATGATAGGGACAACCAAGGTGACCCCTGCTGAAGTAGGCGAGCAGTTGTTGAAGAGCGACGATCCTGAAGTTGCACTCAGAGGCATGATTGAATTCCTCGAGAAAAAGAAGGAAAGTGAAGAAGCTAAAGCGTTCCAAGAAAATCAGGAAGTAACTAAAACAGAAGTTTTGCCAAAGCCAGAGGAAGAAAAAGATGGAGAGACAAGTTCAGGAGAATCGAAACAAGTTGATCTCTAAGAGATGAAACAACATTTCTTTTCGCTTGTCATTGGTAAAATTTGTAAGAAAAATAGATCGTTTTGTTTGTCACTGAGAATGTGGTACTTACAAACATGGGTTACTATCAAATATGCAATTAATGCACGCAAGAACTTGTCATGTGTAACTCCGTCATCAAACCAATACTGGTTGAAGATAATAATTTATATAAATAAACGTCTATTCTCTAACATGTCTTTTATGATACACATTAAAATAGGCATCAGCATCATTATATTCAAATCTACTTTGATCGCCCGTTGAGTTGCATAATTTAAAGAATAACGTTATTCATAATTGTTTAGTATCAGTAGTCATCCTATATGGTATTAACATTACTCTAATTTAAAAAATAAGTTAAATTATAAGAGAAACAAGTACTTGTGATAAATATAGACTCTATTGAATTAGAAATGGTCAAAAGAAAAATAATAGGCAACCTTTTCTACAAAACAATAAAATTGGAATAATTAATATCTACGATATCAGAATGTAAAAATACAGAAAGATTGCATTGTAATTAAAATACAACGAAAAATTCTTGATTTTGTACAAAATTGAATTTTTATGTAACTAGTAAAAATAATTATTTTCTTGGTTTTCTCAAAATAAAAAAAATAAAGATTAGATTTGTATAAATGAATCACTTCCTATAATAATCACATGTGAATTATTTTAAATACCTACCATGAGATCGCAAGATGATAATTAAGAAGTAAAGAGAGAAAACACAATCCAACTTGTGAAATTAAGGGGCGTGATAAGACGAACAAAAATACATGAATTTGTTGTTACGTGTACCAAAAGTATGATTTCTAAATTGTTACATAGCAATGTAGAAGTGAAGAAAACGGGGATCAGAGTAAGAGTAACAAAATAGTGAAGTGTACCTTATTGCAAGTAATATTATTGGATTCATTGGAGCACAATAAGTTTTTTTTTTCCTTTGTTGGGTATGAAATATACACAATACATATACAGATTTAGTATGAGCTGCATCTATTTTTGTACAATTAAATATTACACTGATTGGAAGTAATCATCTCATTCAGTAGCCAGTTTGTTGTTGATTTACACTCTTTTCTAACATGTTTTACCGAGATCTCACTATCCGGAAATCTTTTTACATTTATGCAACACATCTCTCATCTCAACCACCTAAGTCATGTATTCCTTAATACAGTGAAATAAATTAAAAGATTAAATTGAAATTCATTTAGAAGCACTTTTGATGAGTATAAAAGTTTAAATTGTTAGAAAAGACGTAAATGTGTAATTTTAAATTGTGTTTTTGACATGAAACTTTCGCTACAACCAAGTGACTAACCGCATTTTTAACCTATCAATCTACTTCATTGTCTCAATACCCTAATTCAGTTTACATTTCTCAGAATCAAAATGAAGAAAAAAGCATAAATACTGCTTTTGTAGGATCAATTGTACACAAGCAAACTGATCCCACACTTAAAACAAATCCATCCCCGGGATTCCAAGAAAAACAAGGCCCTTGGGACAAATTTTGCCTCGCTGCATATAATAGCATGGGATGTGTAAAAATTGAGAAAAAGGAACCAAACGGATAGCACCGAAGAAAACCTCAAACATGAGTTTGAGTATCATTAGAGAAAGCAAAAGAAGGTACTCTTCCAACTCCACAACAAAAACAGATAAAAAAAATCCAGTCGATTACATGATCTAAAATCACCTTAGAACCACCAGTTCTATGTGAAACTAAGGACAGTAAGCTTCTAGATATGTAGTAGTTAAGTATAGATACTTTTCATTTCATTAGTTGAAGATAACTTTGTTAATACGCCCAAGAAGCATTACCTGCAACATTGTAAAAGAAATTAACGTATTAATAATTCGTTAGTGCCATTTTCAGTAAGTTGGACTAGACTGTATTAAACATGAAAATGAAACTAAAATTTTGTCAACACTAATGTTTGAGTCTTGTCCAGTACTATGTACCAAATATGCATTGATGTATATAATACTTTCAAAGTGCACATAACATGTCTATGTGATTACTCCAAGGTGAATTTTCATATAATTATTTGGAAACATGCTTTATACCACTTAATCACAAATAATAAACATAAACTGGCACAAGTGGAGATCGTTGGTTCAGAAGAGCGCTTTCGAATGATACAATTATATACAGTAGTAGAGAACTTACCTCAAAATAAGAGCATGCACTTGCTTGAAAAATAACAGTTTCTATATGCTTCCTTTCTCACTTGTAAAAGAAAAACCCGCAAGTCTATACTGCCATTTTCATTTCTATTTTCTCGTGAGGATCATACCCAATAAGCTTGAAATCAGCAGCAACAAAGGAATCAATATCCTTCTTCTCAGAATTGATCTTCAGCATCTGCTCATTTATATTATCAATTAGATCAAGGGAAGTGAAAGACATCGAGCATGTTTGGCTAAGCTTTAAAAAATGTAAAGTTACTTTCAAATAACTTTTGTCCCCAAAAATGTTTGGGCAACTTACTTCAAATTTAAAAAAAAAGTTACTTCTTTGAAAGTAACTTTTACCTTAATGTCAAAATAAGTAACTTATTTCCAAAGAAAACTGTTTATTTTAAAACTTACTTATTCACTTATAAGCTTACTTTTTAAGCTTAGCCAAACATGCCGTGGAATATGCCATATTCATGAACATCCTAGGACTCCCCGTTCCCCAAAACACAAAAACAGAAAAAGAATGTCCCATGTGGGGGGGGGGGGGGGGGGGGGGTGGTTTGAAGAGTTAAGGGAGGTCAGTAAAATCAACACAACTTGCATTCCCCTTTCTTAATTTCTAAACATCTAGCTATACACACATGATACTCACTGGAAAAGGTCTAGGTTGCTTCAGAAGCTGGTCCTGCAGAGGTCTGATATGAGTGCGATAAATATGAGCATCCCCAATCACATGGACAAAGTCACCTGGAGAAAGATCTGTACAAGGATTTGGACATTGAGTCTGAAGGCAATCAACAGACAGCGAATAGATATGTTGGATTTGATTCATACAGGCAAATACTTAAACATGAGGGGATGTTCACAAACAATGTTTACGTTTGATGTTGCACAACGAGAAGGCAAGCAACAAAAAGATTCATCCCTGTGCATTCGTGTAAATCCTTGTACCGTTCTAAATTCTTCGTATTCGGGGAAAAAATACATATTAATTCTTCAGCATGTTGAGAAAACATATATGATATTCCAAAGAATACAACAATAGCAACAACTAAACCTTATTTCCAATAAATTTGGCAAAAGCTACAAAAACTTGAACCCAATATTCTTAGTTTCTTTCTCAGTCTCTCTCTAGATCTAGGGACATCACTCTTCAGTTATGACTCCACACTCACTGTAACACCATTAACATATTTTGTTAAGTTATATGCATTATAGTGGTCAAGTGTAACTATACGTAGTCAAAATACAAGAAATAACAATACAAAATCGCAAAAGAGAAAAAACTACCCTCACCTAATCACATGATAGAAGGAAAAGTAAGCATAATTGGAGTGAAAGCATACCACAAACATGAGCAATCATGCATGTCAACAAGGCATACGATGCAATGTTAAATGGCACCCCAAGACCCATGTCAGCTGAGCGTTGATACATTTGACAAGATAACTCCCCATTGGCCACATAAAACTGCAAAAGGAATATGAAAGGAGCACCTGAAGATGTGAGCATTTTTGGAAGCATCGAAAAGCAAGTTTCATTGTAACATTTGCAAACATATGCTTTGAGAAACAGTTGTTATATTAACTTGTGCAAACATGTGACAAGGTGGAAGTGCCATCAGTTTGAGATCAGAAGGATTCCAAGCTGAAAGAATAATCCGCCTATCATTAGGATTGTTTTTTATCTTGTTGATAACATCCATCAGCTGATCAAATCCTTCGCCAGTATAGTCAGCATGCATGTCAGTATACCTGTGTATCAAAATTCAACCAACTGAAATTGAAGTTATGCTTTCATAATAAGCATGATATAAAACTGTAACAGTATAAAAAGATTTCACCAACCTAGCACCAAAGTGCCTCCATTGGAATCCATATACTGGTCCCAAGTCACCCTCTTCCCTCTCGGTCAAACCAATGCTGAAATAGGAAAAAAAAAAATTTCCCTAAACTTTTATTAGAATTGCTTCAAAAGAATATCAGGCCCAATAATGAAGTAAGAAATATGTAATTGCCTGTCAAGGTAATCTCTAGATGCATTGCCATCCCATATATGAATCCCCTTTTCCTGTAGAACCTGTTAATACTCGAATAAAATCAGAACTGTAGATGCTAATGTTAAGGCTACATAAACAACCGAAGTGATAAATAACAAATCTATCCACTGGAGGTCCGCCAACATAATAAAAGTCTAAGAACAAGAAAAATGGGATAGGAAATACAACCCGAACTATCCAAACATTAAAATAAAAAGAAAAATCACCTTGGCATTTGTTGAACCACTTAGAAACCACAAAAGTTCTTCAACGACACCTCGCCAGAAAACCTTCTGTAAAAATAGGTGAGGAATAGATGAATATCGAGTGATATGGAAGGAAGGTCCATTCATATTATCCACATTAGAAAAGAGAGAGAAGAACAAATTGTTAAGAAACTAAGGACCGTAGCTATTTAAGTCACGCTAGGCAATTTTGAAGATATTGTAGAACATGCCTTAGTTGTAAGGAGAGGAAAAGATTTTCGAAGATTGAACCTCATCTGTGAAGAAAGTGAAAGACAACATCACATCATCAGTAATAACATAAAAGCAGTTCGAGAAAATATTTTAAAAGAAAGAATATACCAGCCTAGCATTATGAAAAACTGCAATACCTGACAGCCAAACTTTGACAGAGTTCCAGTCCCTGTCCTATCCTCCTTTGAGGTGCCATTAGAAATTATGTCTTCAACAAGTCTCAGATACTTGTATTCTTCATGTCTCTCAAAAATCATTTTAGGTAGGAAAGTGAACATTTTGAACCCAAACTTAGCAGAACCAGAGCTACTAAGAGGAGTCACATCATTTGGCTGATTACAGGCTTCAACTATCGAATTCCTCACCCGGACATAAGTAGTGAATGAATATCGAATTTTATTCTCAACCAATGGAAAAGATGTGTACCATGGCTGAAATACAGAATTATTAATAGCTGGGATGAAAGTGTCACATTCAATGTTTCCCTCAATTTCTGTAATGTGAATAGCATCACATCCAGGTGCATTGAGGGCTTCCCTGCAGAAAAAAGTTTGAGGCAAAAATAAGTTTGACCAAACACTGAATGACATAGTAAACAAACAGATTCACTCACTTTAGAATTTCTCCACCTCCTATAACAAACACTTTCTCGATCGACAGGCAATAAGGAGATCCTGCTAACAGTTCCAAAGCAGAATTCATGCTTCCGCACATCACAACATTCTCAGCGGTTGCAATATCAAAACTCCCTGAACGAGTCAAAACTACATTGAGCCGACCAGGAAGAGGACGATGCTCAAGGGGAATACTTTCCCAAGTTTTTCTTCCCATTATAACAGCATTCTTCTTTGATGAATCTGAAGTAGTCACAGTAACATCTTTGAAAAACTTAAGATCAGACGGCAATCTCCATGGAAGTTTCCCATCCTTACCAATACCCATACTTTGAGTTGCAGCAACAACAACTTGGTAAGTCCTCTGAGGATCAACATGGTCATTAATGTTGCCATTAGAAAGGCCAACACCCGAGCCAGCAGCCATGACCGAATAAGAAGTCCTAAAAATGTCTGAAGATGCTGAGTAGAAACTAATTCCACACAAGCAGATCTTGCCAACGCAAGTGGCCTGAAAAACAGAAGGAACATATAAAAGGGCTAATTAAAATGCATCAACTGAACATGTAACTCCTTTAATAATAAATGTGGAGGCAATGGAACTCTTCACCATCAATCTACTAGAGGAATGTACAGGTAAATGTGAATGATGAAAAAAGCATAGAGCAAATAATAGCTAGGTAATATACAATTTAATCAAGATATAATCATTTAAAAGAACAACAAACTGCTAGTTCGTTTGCAACAAAAATGATGACATCAAGAACTACTTAGACTCTGCATGTTTGGACATCACTATATTACTATAAAAGAAAAAAAATGGAGTTGAATTTACTGCTTTTAAACACATGAAGACAATTGATCTCACTAGATCCCTCGTCTACTAAGAAATAATAAATAAATAGAATGATGGCACGCCAGAGAAAAAAATTTAAAGCACAAACTGCTGAAAAGTATATAAAAGTACTAACAACAAGATATTGATTTCGTCAACATAACAAGACCGTAATTGTAACAAACTTGAATATCTGGAATTTATCCAACAACTTTACTACTAGACTAGAGCACCGTAGTCAAACATATTAAAAAAATTACCACTCCATCTCAAGTTCTTTCCCTTAAAAATACGTCTAGATGAGCCATCTCAACTAGGAAACTAATGAAGCATAGGATCGTAAAGACCCAGGCATGATAATCCTGTTGCATCTTTGAATATTTTTATGAAGACTAAAAAGGTGTAAATGATAGAAAATGACTATTCAAGTATGTAATACTTGGTCAACTTGCTTGCCAAATCATTCTTGTAATAGTTGATTTTGGTGTCCTACAACTATGTTGTGGAAACCATTTCAAAAGCCAGAACAGTCAGTCAGGTCAAGGAAAAAAAAAACAAAAATAACGTCCTTCTACACATCTGATATGTTATCCAAAATGTATTCATTTCTTTTTCACCACCTCCCAACACCCAAAACACAATTAAAACCAAACAATAAATGTGCGAAGTCATTGGTAGAAATTTTAAAGACATCGTACATTCAAGTAGATTCAATAGCATGTAAAGATAATTTGTTCTAGAGTGTTAAGAATTTTTGTAGCAAATATATTTAAAAAAATGCATAAAGCAATCCAAAGAAGTCCAAATGAAGACATTGGACCATAGCGACATGCCTATAAGCATGTGCGTCCATGCATGAATGCATGCATTCAAAAGGAAAAAGGAGAGATTCACAACAAGAATGGCAAAAAATTTAAAACACAAGAAAAAGAAGATAAACAAATTGTCAATAAACTAATGAATAATGAGTTTAAGTCCCTGTCGCCTCTCAAAGGTTGTATTACGATAGTTAAACAAAGCAATCAATAAACTAAGTCCAAACTATTTATGGTGCAAGCGTGGGCAAGTAGTCTCTTGAAAGGTGAAGTTGTCGGCTTGCCGCAATATCCCTACTTACTTCGGAAACAACAACAATCCCATGCTTCAGAATGTCAGTAACGGTCACGAGTAACTGTCATAGCTCACACATTTGCCATGATTCCTCCCGCAACTATAGGTCTATCACTTTTTGCCAGTTGTATCTTGGTTTTAAAAAAAAAGAGAGAACCAAAAACGGTTATTCACATGCCGGTGCCAACTGTTGTCAGCAAATGTTTAACAGCAGTTGTGAATCAAAATCATTTTGAACATTTATTTCTTTTCAATTTATTCCAATACCGCGATAGCACTTCTATATTTTTCAATGCATTTTTAGAACCTTGTCGACCCTATTCAGTAAAAATAATTAGCCAGTACTCCTCACTTTACTAATAGCAATTAACACGGGCAACAACAAATGGAATAACTAGAAATTCAATAAAATTACAAAGCATCAGGTAATATAATTTCTCTCTCTATTTTTTTTCTCCTTTTGGCGTAGGGGAGGGGGTTAGGCCGTCACGTCCATTTATGAATACGTACCAAATTAAACATTGTCATTATCCATAACACGTCATCTCAACTAAACACCATCTTTATCTTCTAAACATTAACTTGATCGGTTTTATCACCATAATCACCTCTAACATCACATTGTCATCTTGCCATTAATTCTACTTCAAACATCAAGAATTTCAAAATCCATAATCGAGAATACAAATACATAATTTGACCCAAACAAATCAAGTTGATCGTACAAAAAACCTCAAAAATTAATGATAATTCAATAGAAAAACATGAACTGAAAATTAATAAAGAAAAACATAAACTGAAGGAACAAAATGCAGAGAGAAACTACCGATCGGAGACGGACGCGTGAAATGTACGAAATCTTGATAATTATTCAACCAAAAATTGAGAGTTTCGTATGAGATGAAGAGTGAAAAGGTAAATTGAGAGATTTTTCCAGGGTCAACTATTGTAGTGGCGGAGTTTTTGAGGGGAAAAGGAGAAGAGTGGGAGAGGGGGAGTGTGAAAATAAAGGCAAAGGAGTTGAAAGAGCGGTTTTGAAAGGGGAAGAAAAGTGTAGACCAAAAGAAATCCAAATTCGCGGTTGAAGCGGTGCCCCGCCACCGCAATATTTTGTCAATTTCACCAAGCTTTATTACGCAATATTTTGTCAATTTCACCGAGCATTATTAGCTGCTTGTTCGATTGTCATTTTCTTCAAAAAATTCTATTTTTTTTTTCTACAATTTTTTACTTTTTAACTTTTTTTACATTTAAAAAACATTTGAAAAATAAAAAAATAACAAAAAAATCTCATTTTTTTCCCAAAAAAACTCTATCGAACAAGTCATAAATTAAACTACTATACTATTGAATTACTATTGAATCGATAGAATCTGCCGTAAAATATAAATAAAAATTGATAGAAATTGGTGAGAAAGAATATCGAAATATTTGGAGAAATGAGAAAAAAGAAATATTTGAAGAATAATGTTGAAAAGAGAAAAAGAATTAGAAATTAGAGATTTTTTTTAGAAGGTGAACACATTTGTAATATCTTTTTATCGTAAGTGATAATGAAATTTTTTTTCACGGTCGATGATAAAAAAATATATATATATTATATATATAAAAAATTGTATATGCATGTAATTATTATACTAATATATGGCTTATCGATGGAATTCGACCGTAAAAAAATAAATGGAGCAATGTTGAAGAGAAAGAGAATTGGGAAGGAGATAATTGAGAAAATTGAAAAATAAATTTAGAGAAGGTGAAGAAGTGGGTCAAACTTCATACAATCGTGATTATTCAATCCTTCTCCCAAATATAGACTTTTTTTTTATTCATCTGTCTCAAATTATAGTATATTTTATTTGTTGATAGTAGTATAGTTAATTTCTTAATTTTATAATATACTCTTATTTAATGTAACTTATTATCAACAAATATTAACTACTATTATATTAATATAAAAGTATATATATTAAAAAAAGTTAGTTAAATTTATTGTTCTAATTATAATCACTATATTTTCTTAATTTGTGTGAAGATAGAAGTAAACATATCTTTATGGAATGGTTAAAATATTATGAGCATGTTTATTAATGCTTGTAAGTATTTATAAATTGATTAAATGTCATTTTTATCTACACATTTCTAGGAGTCACAACTTTTAATTTACTGAAATTTGGTGAAACTTCCTGTGCAATTTGATTGAAAAACAACATTTTCCATTCAATGGGAACCGATGTGAATCCATAGCAATATATCTAGGACCTAAATCCTAAAGAAAATTGATTTAGGGAGACATGTACTTTATTTTTAAAATTTAGGGACTGCAACTACAATTACTCCTTCAATATATTAATAGTTTAAAATTTAAGAGTATTTGTATCCTACAAAATAAGAGCTGTTGGTCTAAAAATAGGGATGGCAAAAATATTCGAACCGTCTCAAATTTGATAGATATTCAATCTACAGATCAGTATGTTGGATCGAATCATGTGTAGGGCTGGGCAAAAACCAACCCAAACCGATCTACCTAACCCAACCAAATCCAACCCGATCGATTTGGGTCGATTTTTACCCTAAATTGGGTTGGGTTGGTTTGTAAAGATCTATTTTTGGTCGGGTTGGGTTGGGTTGGTTTGCGGGTTGCCTCATAAAAACCGACCCAATCCAATCCAACCCAACCTGCTTATTAAAAAATATTTTAAAAAATTAAAAATTAATTAAATTAAATTAACAGTCTTTCAAATGTCTAATTTTAATATAATTGACATTAGTCCAATTTGAATTAAATTCAAACTTTTAAAAAATTCTCAACAAAATTAAAAATATAGGTTCCAAAATGTATTTAAGCTCCAAAACAAATTGCTCAAACGTGAATTTTGGCCTCCAAAAAAATTTTCCTAGCATGAATTAGGTACAAGTCCAAACCGACCAACCCAACCCAAACCGACCTAAGCTTGGTCGGTTTGGGTTGGATCGAGTTGCAACTCTTGGTCGGATTGGTTTGGTTTGGTTTGATTTTTTGTCAAACCAAATGTGTTGGGTTGGTTTCGAGTTGAGCCCAAAACTGACCCGACCCAACCCAACCCACCCCACGCCCATCCCTCATGTGTGTCTAGATCAGATCCGCCCCGCCCCGCCCCGCCCCGCCCCACCCCACCCCACCCCACTCCACCCCACTTGAAAAAAAAAAGATAGAAAAAAGTAGTAAAATAGTAAAGTTTGTTTCAATATTTATTTAAAATTTTGAATGACAATTGATTAAAAAAAAATGAATCAGTCTGCGGATCAAATTAGTGATTCGCTCTGACCTGGATCCGATCCGCCTGAAGAAAGTACGGATCAATCCGTAGATTTGAATATTCTAAAATTGATCTGGGATGGATACGGATCAGGCCAATCCGATCCGAATCCGCCTCGTTGACATCACTATCTGAACATTGCATTAGAAAGTATTTTCTGAATAGTTTTGATGAAAAATGCTTTTATGTTCCTATTTTAATTTTTAATTTTTTGGATAATATAATTTTTATTATAGTATGTTTATTATGTTCAATGTTGAAGAATAGGTAAGATAGATTTAAATGAGTCGAAATTTAATAAGATCTTTAAAATCACTCGTTTGGGTATGGATCCATCATTGAAAGGAAATAAATAAAAAAAAAATCATTAATTACATAAAAATTGATATTAAATGTAATAAAATTTTATGATGCAAATCTAAATATGTGTACCTTATGTGACACTAAAAATAACAATTTTTTTATATCTACGATAGTTTTATAATAATAAAATAATCTAAATAAATTAAGAATACCAATTGAATTTTTAGATCTCGATATTATTTCTTTAAATTGTTTAAATTGTTATTGGGCCATCTTTATTTTTTAGAAATCTCTTTTATTATTATTCCTTCTCCGACTTTTTTAACAATTTGTGAAGAGAATTTAAATTAATCTATTTTTCACATAATTTCTCTACACCTAAATGCCAATTTTGGACCCGATTTGGTGTCCATTTGTTTCTTTCCGAATTTTCCTCTATTTATTTATATATAAAAAAAAAAGAGTTGGGCGTTTTGATGAAAGACATCACCCAAAAACATGCACACACGAGAGCTAACAATATTCAAACCATGCAGTTCTAATTTGAAAATGACGGCGATTCTTTGTTGAGTCAAAAGCTTAGACTTGTGTCCAATTGAAATAAAAATAATAAAAATATATAAAAGCGAGATTTTACCTTGCAACGTGAATGATTCTCGAAGCGACTGAGAGAGAAGGGCTTTATTCAACAGCAGTGGTTAGGAAGCGAACGAGAGATAAAGACAAGAAGATAATGATATTACAATAAACAAGAGAAGATAATGAATATAAAGAGTTATTATACGTTACAAAAGAAAATAAAAAAGTCAATGACATTTATTCGTTACAAAAAGACAAAAAAAATACCACGAACGACACTATTTGCCAAACTAATGTAATTTTTTCTTTAATTTGATAAAAAAAAAAAAAAGATAAGTATGATAGATCAACTTGTCAACACAACCTTTACAATTAATTACTTGTGTAACATTATACTATTAGATTGAAATTTTATGGCCACTTATCTTTTTATTTATTTCAACACGCTTTTCTATTATTTTTTATTTTGTTTATTTCTTTCTTATCTTTTAATGCGACTCTATCCATAATTTAATACGCGAAAATCTTGAATAACAAAAATCCCTCGAAGGAAACTTTTAGTAACTTTGATAAGTTTCTTTCGCCACGATTTTACATAACTAGTTCACACAAAATATCATAACATGGTTATTTAAAAAAAAAATCGATTAACAAATGTAATTAGTAACGGAAAAAAGGGGGGGGGGGGGGGGGGGGTTGAAAATGTGGAATTTGTACAAGGAAAAAATATAAAATATGGATAATAACACAATTCGTTTTAGTACAAAAAGAAATAACTTGTGCGTCGCTATAAGGACTAGAGAGAAAATGTATGGACATATAGCAGCTAAAATTATTCTCTAGTTTTGCTCACCAAATTTACACAAATATTGAATTCATCCTTAATTTAAAAATAAGTGTTCAGTTTCATCATTAATCTCCCATTCTAATTTATATGTTAATTTCATAAATTAAATACTTAGTTATTTAATTGTTGAAGATTTATGAAAATAAATTATTGATTTTTAATAGGCATTAAAATTTAAATAAATAAATACAAATAACTAATTAACGTCAAATTAAGTACAAATTAACTAAGTTAGTAGTGTAAATTAAGAATTTACATAAAATGTTTTTTAAGATATGCAAATTCGTTCTTGTTATGTGATTAGGCCATTAGAGTTAATTTTATTGTCGATCATTGAAATTTCAGCAAAATTATAAAACGGTTATTAAAGTTATAAAATTTCAGACGGTTACTAAAGTATACTAACGCGTTCATCGATAGTCATTCTGTTAAATTTTCAACGTTAATTGATGACGTATCACCGTTAAGTATATACGTGAAACACAATCGATCGACATTTGACAAAAATTGACGTCACATGGACTTAATGTACTAATAACAATAAATTCGGACAACAAATAATGCAACTAAATAAATTTGACCCAATGTTTATATTTTGCTCTAATAAGTTTATACTATGGGGCTCTAAAATGAGTTGTATATATTGACAATAATTAGCAAGTATTGCATTCTGAATATCTTTCCGACGACAATTACAATCGTTTTTAACATTTTTCATTTTGAATGTTTTGCAGGATGCTTCTGGGTGCAATTATTTTGGTTGTATCTAGGTGTTCATGTTTTAGGTGTATCTTTTGTAGTCCGAATTTATTATTATTATTATTACATTAAATCAATGTGGCATCAATTTGTACCAAATGTCGACCAATTACGTGCCTGCGTGGACATTTAACGGTGACACGCCATCAATTCACACTAGGAATTTAACAGAGTGATCGTTGGTGAACGTATTAGTATACTTTAGTGACCGGTGCTGAAACTTTATAACTTCAATAACTGTTTTGTAATTTTGTTAAAACTTCAATTACCACCATTGAAAGTAACCCTATGTGATTAATATGAAATTTAAAAAGAATCAACTTGATTCGATAATTTATACTTGAGTGTGTTTGTTTATGACAATAATTGTTTGGTCACCATTTAAATTGAAAAAAATCTGTTTCAAAATCAAAAATTATCCAAGCGTTCGTTTGGTCTAGCTTAAAAAGTTACTAAAAATTTGAAATCAAGGTTAACAATTAATTTTAACCACAAAATACATGGAACCCACAATTTTTGTCAATTTTTCAACCACAAATTTATCTAAATTTTATCAAAATCTACTTTTTTTTTTTAATCAATTTTTTTGTCTAACAGGGATTTGATGTTACATATATGTAATTGTTAATAATTGGCATTCAAATACAATCGACATTGTATTTTATTAACTTATTTTCGTGACATGTTTAAATTATTTTTTAAGATTTAGTGATGTTTGTAACTATTTACACTTGTAAAATGGTAGCGATATCTTACACTCCGATTGTGACATAATCGAAGATCTACAAAATGCAGCCAACATTTGCATTCAAGAATATACTCGGAGTGCGCGAGGGACGTTTATATGTGTGAGACACAAGAGGGCCAAATGCTAGATACGAGGAATGCAGTCAAAAGGCTAAAATTAGTTAGCAATGTTGGCGGTCGAACTACAGAACTTTGAAGAAGTTTACGAAAGACTTTAGAAATATAGAGAATCTTGTGAAGAAAATCAATTCTAAGGAATTTTATAAGATAAACTTGTTTGAACATTTTAGATTAAGGGTTTGTTTGGCACAGCTGTTGTGAATGGAGCTTTTGACAGTAGAACTTTTGTTAAAAAGCTATTTGAGTATTTGACTGTGAATCCAAAAAGTGATGTGAACATTAAACTGAGTGTTTGATTGTATAAATATAAAAATAATTTTGTATAAACTTCATATTTATTTGACTAAACAAATTAATTATTATATATCTCATATTATTTTCTTTTACAAATAATATTTTTTTTCATACTCTATAATAACAATTAAAATTAATATCTTAATTAAATTATGATAACACAATTGTTTTAGTATATATCACACTACTTAAAATTAACTTATTTAAATCAAAACATATTGTGTAATTTGTATTATATTATTTACCACGCCAACATATATTTTTTATTTTATGTAAATATATGAAGTGACAATTTGATATAATAATTAATTTGGCAAATATATTAAAATTTATTTTAATCTATTAATGAGTTTTGTTAATTTTTAAGTTTCATTAAATGTTAACTGCAACTTTCCATAAAAGCTCAATTAATGTTTCTTTATTATAAAAATTCAAAATTTAGATTTCTCTAAAATAACTTTTAAGCTATTTTTTTAGTCAAAAAATGCTTATTGACTTTAGTCAAATAACCATAAATATAATCAAAAGCATTTTTGCTCTTTTAGAAATATTTTTAAACTTCAAAAAAATCATTCCAAACACACAAAAAAGATAGAAATGCAAGAAGATTTTGTAACTAAATATTCTATTAAAAAGTTATATGAAACTTGTAATAGTTGTCTATAAAGTTGTATAAACAACATTGTTAGAAGAATTCATGTAAATATCATATATATATAAATGGCGTGATAGAGATTGAATCTAATTTATGGTTGATATATATATATATATATATATATATATATATATATATATATATCAACCATAAATTAGATTCAATCTCTATCACGCCATTTAAAAGACTTGGAACTATAAAAGGTCAAAGGGATATTATTTGTAACCAATCAAATTAGATATAAATTGAGAGCTAAATACTAAGAGTAAATTATAATATTTTTTAAAATTTTATATTTAAAGATATTACGTCCCACTAAACTAAACTTTTAGCGCCGTCCCTGATCACAAACCACTTCATTAATATATGAGTTTTGGTTGTTTGATGACATTCGAAAACATTTTTCTTTAATCTAACATAAAAAATGTCAAATAATAACTACCCATTCAATTATTGGGCGATAGAATTTTTTGTAGGTCAAGGACTTGTTTTAAACATTTTTATATTCTTTAGTTTTTTATGATAATTTAAAATAATGAAGTCGAGTACAAGATACAGATTTTCTCTTTTTCATTTTATTTTTTTCTTCTATAATTAAATTGTCTTTTTCTTGTTTATTTGGTTTAAGGGAAATTTTATCTTTCATGGATTTTAGATGAAAAGTGTTAGCAAGAGCAAATTATTCAAGTTACTGAAAGATTTACGGAAACAAAGATGCTAGTACGCGTATTTTATCGTAACTAGTTAAGAATACGTGTTGTGTTTGTGCACGTGATTTTGTAATAACATTGTAAATTTATCTTTATTTTTGTTAAAATTTTTAAATAATAAAAATTCGATGGCTATTTCTTTATTTGCTCTATCCAACCATCAATCAATACTTCGGGTCACTTGATTAAAAGATTATAGAAACTTTCAATTTGCTTGAAAATTCGAGAAAAACAATAAAGTATTGAATATGATTGATTATAAACTTCTGAACTTCTGAAAAGAGGTCGAGACAGCAACAAGTAAGTAAATTATAGTTTTTCATGAATTAAAAGTTTTGGATTTATATTCCGTCTGATTGCCAATCATTTGAACTCGAAATCTGTTCTTGGTTACCTTTTTTTTTTTTTTTGCGCTTAAAGTTGATTTTTGTTAATATGGGTACATTTTATATATTAGATATCGGTTTTATATAAAATTCTTGTAAAAGTCTTAAAAACTTCAAGTACCATCACATTTTAAAATTAACAAAGTGTAAGGAAATCATTTCAATTTAAAAATATTTTTATAAAGAAAGTTCAAAGTATAAATAAACTAAAATTGGCATTTCTACATAAGGGGACGTGTTGATAAGCCAAGAATGATTGGTAACCCATATTCATACTTTGTACACCTATCTTTCATGTGTAAAAGTTAAGGCATGATAAATAAAAGCTCATTTTACAACTTTATACACTTGATGTATTTTCATAAGTAAAGCAACGTGTCTTTATAAATTTGGTCTTCAGCATTGTAATTTTAACAAAAGTCATGCTTCTTCAACATTTAGAAAATATAGATGATCCACTGTCACTATGTGGTGATATTGGTTTTCTAAAGATCATTTATTCTGTCGATTAGGTATCTATTAGAAGTATATGTCTTTAATTTAAGGCGTACAAAATTACATATATGTAAAGTGTACAAAATTTTCAATTTTACCCACCCTTTTTACCATAATTGAGAAAATCATAAACTTACTAATGATAAAATTCACAATAAATCCATCAATCTTCATTTTCACTTTCATCTTTGCAGGACAAAAATTTTCTTTGATGACATGGCATTATCAACAAATATTGCAGAATTTATCTCCATTTGACAATTTCTAACAACACCAAACAATCTTTCAGGCAATTCATCCTCTGACTGTGCATCTACCAAGAAACTCATGTCCACCGTCACCGCTGTAATGCACTACAAAGCCAGGTGCAAAATTACAGTAGCGATTTCTGAGCTACCAATATCGACATCTATTTCAAGATAATTAGGCCCTTTGAGGTAATAACAATTCAGTGTTTTATCTAATAGGCACGCAAAGTAATTTTTTACTACAGTTTTCACGATCCATTGTCCATTCACAATTTTGTTTACGATCTTAAACCTACTGTTGCGAAAAGTATCGGATCCATAAATAAATTGATACAGTAGTGAATTGGAGTAAGGAGTGGTTGTTAGAGTTGGGGGCTAGTGTTTTTAATTAATTATAGTCATGGTAGATGGATATGTGTAGAATTCTAAAAGTCTTAGTTAAGATCTCAATTTTAAAGGCATTTTTAAAAAATCAAGGACAAATTGAAAAATTTAAAATATGAGTGGGCATATTTTGGTTCAAAAATATTTTTTTTAGGGCCTTTTAGATGTATTAGTTAAGAACTCGTGTTTTGCACTTGATTTTGTAATAACATCGTGAAATTACTTCTATTTGTTAAAAATTTTAAATAATAAAAGTTCGATAGCTATTTCATTATTTTATCTATCGAACCCTCAATCAGTACCTCGGATCACTTGGATTAAAAGATTAGAAAAAATGTCAATTTGCTTAGAAATTCAGGAAAAATAATAGAGTACTGAACATAATTGATTATGAACTTCTGAAAAGAGAGTCAAGACAGCAACAAACAAGTAAATTATAGTTTTTCAAGAATTAAAAATTTTGAATTTATATTTCGTCAGATTGCCAGGTATTTGAACTTGAAATTAGTCTTTGATCACCTTCTCTCACTTTTTTTTTTTTTAATATGGGTATACTTGATATATTAGATGTCGATTTTATATATAATTCTTGTAAAAACCTTAAAAACTTCAAGTACAATCACATTTTAAAAATAACATATTGTAAATAAATCATTTCAATTTAAAAATAATAGTCTAAATATATCAGTTTTAAACTTTTATAACGAAAGTTCAAGTGTAAAAAAACTACAATTGACACTTCCACGTGATGGGACGCGTTGATAAGCCAAGAATGATTGGTAACTCATATCCAAGCTTTGTACATCTATCTCTCGTGTATAAAAGTTAAAGCATAAGTAAAAGTACAACTTTATACATTTGGTGCATTTTCATAAGTGAAGCAACACATCTCTACAAATTTGGTCTTCAACATTGCAATTTTAACAAAAGTCACACTTCTTCAACATCTAAAAAATATAGATGCTCTACTGTCACTATGTGGTGATACTGATTTTTTAAAGATCTTTTATTCTAGGGATTATGTATCTATTAGCGCTACATGTATTCGATATAAAGTGTACAAAATTGTAAATATGTAAGGTGTACAAAAGTTTTCAATTTTACCCATTTTTTTCATCATCATTCAGAAAAATCATAAACTTAACGATGATAAAATTCATAATAAAACCCATTATTCATCTTCATCTTTATTTTCATTTTCATCTTCGCATGTCAAAACTTTTCTTGACGGCATGGCATTATCAACAAATATTGCAGAATTCACTCCATTTGACAAATCCTGACAGTACCAAACAATATCTTCAATAATTCCTCCTCTGATTGTGCCTCCACCAAGAAATCCATTTCCACGGCTACTGCCGTTAGGAGTGATCGTTAGAATTGGAGGCTAGTATTAACAATTAATATTGTTCAATTCATAAAATGAAGGGACTGTGGTAGATAAATAGGCGGAGAATTTTAAATATCTTAATTAAAATTTAATTGAAACAAATTTTAAAGTATTTTAAATTAATTAAGGACAAATTAGAAAATCTAAAATATGAGTTGGAATATTTTGGTCCAAAAATATTTTTTCTTTTACAGCCTTTTAGATGTACTAGTTAAAAACACGTGCATTGCAATACTTTTGTTAATTTCAAATATTTTTCAAAACTATTATTTTTTAATTGTTAAAGTACCAATTACAATAAGATTAAAAAAACACGGTTCTTGATAACATGTTGTATTGTATTGTCTGATATTATAATAAATAATATTGATATTTTATTTACATTCGTAGAAGTATAATTGCAATTAGATATGAGTTTTATATTGTGGTAATACCAATAATAACTTGACCTCAATGAATACATTTTTGTGATTTGAACTTTGATGATTGACTAACTATTGATATCAAATTTTATAAAATTGATGCTATCAAAAATAAGAATTTGACAAACTTTTAATAATAGTCAAATCCCTATATTTTCAATTCAAATTTTGCTTCAATAGGAGTTGAATGAAGTTTCTGAAATAGCAAAACTAACAATTTTTTAATTAACTTAAATAGAAGTGGCTAAGAAATTAGAATGAAAGAAATGAATTACATTATCATGTCTAACTAAAGATAAATTATGTTGCATATTTTCATTTGGTTGTATTCGTTAATTAGCATTAATATATCATCAGTATTTTACCCGTGCTTTGAAATTGTAATCGAGTTTTTTCTTCAACCCTATTAAATCTACAATGACATAATTATAGCAACAATACTTATACAATGTTTTTCACATAATGACTTTTCCCGTATTTAACGAACTTTATTGCAAGTTACTTCAATTGATAAAACTCCAATCAATCCACATTCCTATTTATCTATGAACATAGTCTATTTTGATATATACATATTATAATTATAGGAAACGAAAATGTATGAAGATCATTTACTATTCATATAATTACAAATATTTTTAGGAACTAATAGAAAAATGATTACTCACTTTTTGCCTACTTCATATCTTGAAAATGAAATCGTAACTTGAATGCCTCTCCTTAACAGCCAGTCTGAGAATCAAGGCTTAGTTATACATATGCGTGCTACAATTTCAATTCGTGAGGACTAAACAAGATTATAAAATGTAGTGATATTTAAATAAAAATAATAAAACTGATAGATGTAATAAGAAGGAAAGAAAATGTGTCTTAGATAGAAGAGGTCAAATGAGTGAAAAATGTCATAATTTTTTTTAGTTTAAAATGTAGGCAATTAAATAATGATGAAAAAAAATATAAATTGAGATATTTATTAATGTCAGACATGTTACTTTCATGTTTATTATGTTGGTTAATATTTAAACTGATAAAATTCTGTTCATTTCCTCCCTCTTAGGAATTCTATTTTGTTTACATTAAAACTGATTCTTGTATGTTCCTTTTTTTTTTTTAATCTTTTTTCCTCCATTTGGACACATGCTTCTACTAGCTTCAAACTAATGCCAATGAGTTGTGATCATTTCCAATTTCAGTTGACTTAGACTATATGGGCATTTTTGCTACACTAAGCTTGACTGAGCAATAGACAAATGTTTCACGTGGTATTGTTTCATAATCCTATTCAATTATCTCCGGTATTAAACATGTCATCCATCACTCCAAATTCATATAAAGTTCTATATAATTTATACCACATTTCATAGTGAACAACCAAAGTACCAAACCATGTTGAGCGGAAAAAACTTTTTTTACATTTCTTAATTACATTTCATAATGAAAAGACGAATCATATTGAATGAAAAGTTTTATACATTTATTTATAACATTTCATAAGTGACCAAATAGAACCATATCAAACGGAATAGTCTATTAACACATTGTGTAAGATTATGAAAAGTATTATATCAAATTGAAATAACACTTGCACGTAGATCTCACATTAGATTTTTTGAATATGAAAACTGATTGAAAATTTTGAAACTTTTTTTTTTTTGTTTTTCTACGACTTTGAAAAATTACTTCTTTCATTTTTCTTTCTTTTGTAAAGAAAAATGAGTTCTGTATATAGATAAACTTTTGATGTCAATATTGAGAAATAAAAGGTCTTTTAATTCCACAATTCATAAATCTCATTTTTATGATCTTAAATATATATTTAGAAATTATATAATAATCATGACCCTTTATATTCCGCAGTTAAAAAAAATAAAAATAAAGATAAGTTGTCCTAAAGTCCAAACAGCCCCTTATTTTATTCATAATGGTGGGAGATGAAAGATTTTTAGATTTTTTAATTTAATATGGGAGGTTAAAATAGTTTAAAAATGTAATATATGAGAATAAAATAGTCCAAAATTATTTGACAATGTAGTATAGATTATAAATAATCAGTAATCAACAATCATATGTGCTAACCAATCCATGCCAATTTTGTCATTTCAAATTTTGCACTAAGGCAATACAGGAAATAGCTAAACAAGTTATGATATCACTTTATTAACTCGTTTGACCACATTTTAATTTTACTATAAGGGTGTGTTTGATTCGTATGATTTGCCATGGAAAATAAAAATTTTCCAACCATTTTCCAGCTTTGGTCTGTTTGATTGGCAAAATTTTCCATGGAAAATGTATTTTCCCACTTATTTTCCATCTTTTGTTTGATTCAAACTTTTGATTTTCTATGAAAAATATTTTCCATATTTTCCACTTTTGGCCATATTTTCCTTGTTTTCAAGGAAAATATTTTCTTGGTGGGATAGGAGAATTTATTTTCCATGGAAAATTTGTTAACCTTTTCCAATCCATTTATTTTCCATGGAAAATTTGTTAACATTTTCCAATCCAAATTTTCTTGGTAATGCATTTCCATGGAAAATATTTTCTTTCCACCCAAATTTTCCACTTGCAATCAAACACAACCTAAGTTCTAAATATTTGCTTATTAGCACTTTTATTCTAACTCTTTTTTATTGTATTTCAAATTTTTATCTTCTACTTTTCATTAGTTAGCACGTGCAGTCTCTGATCACATTTTTTATCCAAAAAATATAAATATCTATTAATAAGGCGTGAAAAGATTTATTTGCACCTCATATTTTTAAATAAATAAATAAAAAAAAATCCCTCATTCCAAGGGATTTAAATAAAATATTTGAAAAAAATTATCATCAACTACTAATTATACTAATTAATAAAATATTGATGATAAGAATTCACCATAAAAAAGTTGATGACATAAGATTATAACAAATAAAGGTTAGAACCTGTCACCTCAAATGTTGTTTATGTGACACGTTTTGTATTAATTAGGAAAAGATTTACAAAGAAAATGCAAAGCGTTGAGATTTATGGAGAATCCACTATTTATAATTTACCAAAAAAAAAAAAGTTTTACCAAACAAGCACTCAACCCTGCAACGATGCAACTTGGACGTGCTATGTAATATGTAGTAAGGGAACCACAAGAACATCACAATTCGTTACAATCAATCAAATATAAAAAGAAAAACCATTAAAATCAATCGATAAATGAAATAAGTCTCGTGTGATGTGACCCATCTTCTGCAGTGCTAACACACAGGAACTCTTTCCTAACAAGTATTCTATACCACTTCGAAACCATAATAGGCCAATAAAACAGAAAACCATCATGCTATATCACTGTCACTACATGGTTAATGCAGCATTCTTGGCTTTTTAGGTCTCACAATAAAATAATTATGAGTTCTTAGAAAAATTATTATTTTGTAGTAATTCGATATCAAATAAGCAAGTTTCAATTTATATTGCTTGAAAGGAAACACAGAAACACAAATAAGAATGAAGATAAGCAATCATCGTTTGCGCGAAGAATCCCTCTTTACCTTGAATACACTAGTGACTACTGCAATTGTCATGACTCCAGAAATGCTATCGAGGAACTCATGAAATTAGAGAGTTCAATAACACTCCATGATCTGTTCTGTTCAATGCTGTACATTCACTGACCTCCAACTGTGTATCCAAATCTCGCCAAAACTTAATAATGTGGAGGCTCTCCTCTTCTGTCGATCTCTGGAGAACAATTCGAGAAGCATAACCCTTCTTCCTCATTTGAAGACATATTTCAGAGGGGTTATTAGCAGTGAGTGTAACCAAGTACAACCAGCCCTTATCTGACAAAAGCTTGTCAGCAACAGGCAATATCTTATCAATAACACTCCGGCCATTCTCACCTCCAGCCCAGGCAGACGCAATACCAAACTGACCAACTTCATATTCTGGTGTTGGCACGTAAGGCGGATTCACAACCATCACATCTACCGATCCAGCCAAACGCATCTCTAACCCTGATGCAATGTCAGTTGTTACCAACTCAGCATGACACCCATGTGCTTCCATTGTTTTACTAGTCACTCCAACTGCATGAGGGTTAATGTCCGTAGCAATGAAGTGGCAACCAGTACTGTCTTCACCAAGCATAAGAACTAGAGAAGTAATAACATATCCACTACCGCAGCCAACTTCCATGCAAATTGAAGGACGATGCTCTACTAAGTTGGCTCTATCCGCTAGAAGTGCATCAACCAATGCAAATGAATCATCACATGGGTCGTATACTTCAGGATGCGAACTCATCAGGCGGATTTGAGCAGTTCTGGAGAGCATTTTGAATATAATTTGCTGAAATATATTAAGTTCATGAAGGCTGTACAGCACTGACCTGAAAATTGTTGTTATTTATTTAATTTGAGCATTCTTGAAAGTAGAAACACAACTCTAAGGATCCCTAGGGAAGAAATGTACACGCAGCCACGAACAGATTGTCATCTCTAATTTTGTTATGTATGAAATGTATACTGTACAGTTATTTTTGTTAATAACAAAAATTTTCAGGTCCAGTTGAATAAGTGATCAAGCCTTCCATCCTTGCATAACCCATTAATAACAGTTGAATAAGTGATCAAGTCAGGTAAGCATTTTTCCCCATTGTTGTCCACTAGATCAATAAATAATTTTCCCAAGTTTCCAAGAGCAGCACTTCCATGAGTCCACATTTCACTCACAATTTCAACATCATCTTTGACATGATGTGGACCCATGGCAAACATGATGTCAATGTCCTTGTAATTTCAAACTATATTAACGTAATAATGTGAAGAATTCAACTTCATTAGATTTATATATTAGGAAACAAAATCTCATAAAGATTTCTTTAGTGAAAAATATGCTCCAACATCTCAGCTTGGATGTTATAATAACTCAAATTTGAACAAATTTATTAGTAAGTTTCAAGATTCTGTGTTCTCTAATCATTGATTTAAATCCAAATTTTCATGACAAGTGATTAAGTGATTCTAGTAGTTTGAACTAAATAATCAAAGGAAAGCAAGATAAACTGGAAAAATTATTCTTCTATCACAATTGGCATATTTTAGCCTACATGTTAATCCCTCAAAGCTAGGGAGAACTTGAGGGCACCCAATCACACTCTATCTCTGCATAAATTGCTCAACTATTGCTGTGTATTTAGTATCCCACATATAGCACCCCAACAAATGGTTATGTCTCAGTAAAAGGCCTTTCTACAGCAATTCAAGAAAATTACTAATTGAGAATCAAGAATGGGCATTAATTATTAAAGAAAATTTCAGGAAACCATGTTTGAAACACATCACTTGTTTACTGGCTATTTAAATAAATATCAAAATCACAAGCTTCAACGTGTAAACTTTTTCTAGAGCAGAAATTAAAGTCGAAAACCCCTTAAAAATTCTTGCAGATAAAAATATTCAAATGGGTTCTATGTTACCCGAATTACAGGATTGTACTTGTCCCCCAACATAGATTCATACTTGTATTTCACTAATTTGTTTGAAAGGAGTAATATTGGTGCTTTGAAAACAGATGCTATAAGAGTTGAGAAGAACGAAGGACTCACTGTAGAAAGAAACTGGGCGGCGGAGGCGGCGGTGCTTCGTTTTGAGCAAACAAATATCTCCTTTCTCGCCGGAGAAATTCTACTGATGAATATCATTGGCAATAAAAGGTCTTGCAAATATAAGTTGATAAATAGGGGGCAATGTGAAAGGCAAGAGAGGTTTGGGGAAAGCCAATTGAAATTAAGATTTATTGTTATAGTTATAAATCTAATTGAAATTTATTAAAAACTAAAAAGTTAATTAATATTTTTGAAATATACTAGTTATTGAGAGAAAATCTAAATTTATAATGAAGACACTAAAATTTTACTAGATTCTATTCAAATATGAGTTTTGGACCACCATTAATTAAATTTAATTTTCAAAAGAAAAATAAATATATTTACACTACATTTTATTTTAATTGTAATAAAAATCTCCAATTATTACTCGTGTTTGCATTTATGTCTTCAACTCAAAATTTCTTAGCATCAGCATGTTAATTTGTACGTCTTATCTTTGTCGATGATTTATGTCCGATAGCGTAAAATTTCAATGTACATTATAAGAATATTTGGACAAAATGTGAAAATTAATGATAAAAATGTGACGAAAATAAGTTGAAGACATAAGTGTCAAAATGTCAAATGTTTGAGAAACCTAATTAAAGTTTGGTGTAGATAAAATGACGAATTTAGGCTTAGTTTGATTATGCTTAAAAATTTACTAAAACGTCAAAGTCAAAGTTAACAACTAATTTTAAGTACACATTGTATGGAACCCACTACTTTTACCAATTTTCCAACTACACATTTTATAAACTTCTATAAAAACTTACAAAAAATCTGATTTTTTGCAAAATCGAACGAGCATTCAAAGCTAGTTTGAGAGACATTTTCAACAAATTTTGATAAAAATTTGATGAAAATGAAAAACGTTAATAAAAATTGTAACTTCTATAAAATGTATAATTAAAATTAGTTGTTCACCTTTAATCATTATTTTTTAACAAATTTTAATCGGGACCAAACAAGTGGTCAAATGTAAAACTACAGCTAAATTCCCAGATCATATTTTCATTATTTCATATATGAGATACTGTTTTCAAAATTTTCAAGTCCTAGTATTCATTGCTCCTAAAACAATACTTCACCTATTCAATAAAGGTATGTTGTTGCCCCCAGGGCATATCTTCAGTGGCAAAGGGGAGGGATGGTAAGTGCTCAGCACGTTCGGGTGCAGGGTTCGAATCCTGAAATACTGGATTTGTTCTTTGTGGAAAGCGAGAGTTATTGAGATTTGCTCATGCTTACATAATTTCCTCCATCCTAGCTGCTGGGAGACACATCCTGCGATTTACCTCCCCCATGTGGCTCTAGGGCAGGGGTGGTGGGGGGGGGCCCTTGGAGTTGGGGGTTATCAACCTTTTCGATAAAAAAAAAAAAAAAAAGAAAAGATAAAGGTATGTTGTTTCGATCAAAAAAATAAAGGTATGCTGTACTTTATTTATTTATCTGTATTAAATTATACTCTATTTTATATTTAATTTATTAATTTTCTAACATACTCATATTTAATGTATCTTGTAATCATTAAATATGAAATATCATTAAATTAATTGTAAGAGTGTATTAAAAAAACGTAAGTAAAATTTAATGTTTATAACAATAATAACTAAATTTTATTAATTTGTATAAAAATAGAAGCAATCATATCTTTATATGACGAAAAAAAGTAAATAAGATCACAAAAAATGTGCAGTGAATCGGTAATGAAGTTGTTAGTGCCCGTTTGATAGAGATTATAAACTGGTTTATTTGACTAATATTGGTTTATTTGACCAATATTGATTTTTTTGAGTTGAAATTGTTGACTTTTCATGTTAAAAGATAATTGAAAAGTCAAAAATTACAGTTGAAAAAAACCAAAATGGGTTTATAATCCCAATCAAACAAAGCCTAAACAAGATTTATCAGCAACGCTTCAAATTTAATAGAATAAAAATAATGAGATTATGGTCAATTGTCAGAATTGTGAGAAATTGAGACTGGAAGAATATATATACAAAAAAAAATGGAGGGTTCGGGTAGTTATAGAGAAAAACACCTGAAAATCCAACCAAACATCCAAAAATCTCCTACTCTATATCAGTTTTCTTCAGTGGGAAGAGGAATTTGGTGCAGTCCATTTCTTGCATTCGTACATTCGGCCAGGAAGAGGGGAATTTTGGAAGGCCAAACTATACGACATACCTACGAATTTCATTCATTTCAAACACCATCCAATAGATACAACTTACAAGTGGAAACAAGCTCAAACCTCACCAAGTATTTTCAGAAAATACACACACACACACGTATGGATTGTCCAATAATGTCTCTCACAACAGGGGCTATGTCTAAAATACAACAGCAATTTATGCCGATTCTCAGTAAGATGAATAATATATGATAACTTAATATAAAGCTGAATGTATTCTCAACCATGGTAGCTCCACATTTGACACATCTTACCAGCAAAGCTTCTTCTTCTGTGTTACAGAGTAACCGAACACAAATTAGCAAATGACTTAAAGATCAGTTAACATACATCAACATGCACGTGCACGAAAATGTAAGCTTGTATAGAAATGCATTTACCTACGAGAATGGAAGTGTGCGTGTGGGAGTGAGAGACGTAACATAAATTATGATCTTGCATTTTTCACGATTGAGTTAACTCACCCGAAACTTGGCTTCTTCTTGACTGTCTATATAGGCAAGCAACTCCTCCTGCCTCATCAGGGCCTCGTGCAGAGCCTGCTCAATTCAATATAACCACAACCATCATCAGTTCACCTACTTTTAAGCACATACAGTGGGTAGCACCTAAAACAATTATATGGTGTTCTCTTGGTTGCAAACAGAATAATGTCATATACATAATATACCTTTTTGGTTGCAATTAACTCTGCTTCTAGGGCATCTACTCGGTAAACAGCAGCATTCAGCAGTTCTTCTTTTTCATGGGGCATTTCCAACGGCTTTTCTTGAAGAGTATTCACCTTCCCTTCAAGTTCAGCCAACTTCTTCAAGACAGAAGATAGGAGTTCCACCTCGGTAAATTGTGGAGGGGGTGAAGGCGGTCGAAATTCCTCTTTAGGGATCATGTCAGATGCTGATTCCTGAATACTTTCCTCATGATGTGATAATGCATCAGGAAGTTTATTGGTGACACGGCTTGACACTGAACGGAAGAACACAAGAAGGGTCGTGAAGAATGCCATGAGAACTGCCAAAAGTCGAGCATGAAGTCTTTTTGGTGCCTCTTGACAATCAGGTGGCAGAAGCATCTCTGCGTTAAATTTTTTGGAAACAGAAACAGAATGAAATAGGTCAAGGTTTTATAGTAAAACAAATAAACACGGAAAAAAGGATAGCACATCAATAAAGCATTCCAGGTAATGTTCCTGAGTCATACTGATATGGCAGATATGTAAAAATTAACTCAGAAGTCATCTACAATAAAAACATACAAGTGAACAGATATATGAAAGGAAAATTCAATCTGCAGCTCTAAGCAGAGACAGAGAGAAAGAGAGAGAATATCTTCCCATTGCCATGAATGCCAAACTAGGCAAGTTGAATGAGTTTTCTAGAGACAGTAATACACTTTTTTATGCCAAAAAAGGGAATATAGACAGTGAAGCATCACTTTGCAGATTATATGTACTGATAATGTGGACGCGGCAGGGGAGGAGATTTATATAACACCTAAACAGAAATTCAGCTGAAAAATAATGTGGATGCAGGAGGGGAGGAGATGCATAACTAATAACTAATACAATAGATGAACATGCGAGCATGAGAAGATCTGATTCGGATATTATGTATGGAGACAACCACAAAAGTAGAACTTCTAATGTAACTATTAACTAACCTTTAGAAAAATTAGGTTTTGGAAGCGGTGCCTGCTTCTTCCATACAGAATCAACAGCCTTGTCAACCATAGGAACATACTCATCATATCCTGATAAGTTACCAACATAGCTAGAGTTTCCAATAGCTTTAGCCTGATAAACAAGTACTTGAAAGAATCAGCAGAGCATAATTTAAAGTTGATTCTCTTTATCAATATTTGTGAGGGATTGAAAAAATGTCAACAATTACCGATATTAATTATAAAAAATTTGCACACAGCCATAGAATTTGCTCAAGTTCTGGTTCAGCCACATAAAAAGAGCACTAATTTCAATTTTTTGACGTTCCCTTAATCTTGTATTATATAAAACCGAATCAGCATTGTGGATCTGAGTAGGCAATCCATCTCCAAGTGTATAGACTCGTGGATGGAGTTTATGGAAGATAGATGAGAGTTACAGCACTTTTGTATATTGTGTGTTATGGTGAAGTCGTCCCTTTCTTAAGTAAGGAAAATTGGATTTCTATGATGCACCGATACGGATCGTGCCCAACACGACACGTATAGGATACGTCGACACGCGATTTTCGAAAAAGTGTCGCCGCCGATACGTTGATAAAATTTTTTAAATTTTTATAAAAATTTTATAGTATTCAAAAAATAAAATTGTATACTTATTACATAGAAAACAAATACTCAAATATAGTAATAAAAATGATTCACCCATTTTAATATTAACAAACAAATAATTAGCCCATAAGGATTGACCCATTTTTTCTAAACCCTAAACAAGTACCCGACGACGTGTCCGATACGTGTCGGACACCGACACACCGGTGCCTGTGGCGTGTCCATGCTTCTTAGTTGGATTTATAGAAAATATTATTCCCTACATGAACCAAGAGTGCTTAGTTTTATTTCATGAAGAATTTGGTGCCTTATATCACAAACATAATGATCAACCGTATTAATAATAATTATCAAACTACTAATGAACTCTTGAATAATGGCACTTGACTTGACTTTCAGTAGCAAGAGATTGTGCAACCGACCTACAAAAATTTGACCTCAAGCAATGATAAATTTGACCTTTTTAAGGGGTATATACAGATGCTTTTAAACTAATCAAAGAGAAGATATCAAGCAATGATAATTTTGCACTCACATTGCAATTAAGCAAATACCTACTGACCTACATATGTAAATATGAACAAAGCACCACAAATTAGAATTTTGCAAAAGCTACCACCAGACTTACACTAAATAAAGAAGGTTTCAATTAAACTCGTACAAATTATTACTTTCAACTACAGATAATTAAAATATCCAATCTTGAAGTTCTAAGGCTTAACCATACCTCCTCACGAACAGGAGTCAACCGAAGGTGTGAGTAACTCCTAATAGCTTTTGGTGAAGCAATATCTTCAGCTTCAGAGCCAGACTCAGCAGTTGAGGTGTCACTGCCTTTTACCTGCTTCAACAACCAAATATACACAAAATCTCACTTAGAACTAAAATATTGTGGAGTAGCTATGCCCAATCATATATAAAAATAATAAAAGAAACAGAGGCCATACCATCGAGTAGTGAGGCTTAGCATAAACTATCTTTCCCTCGCTGTTAAGAATTTTAACAACCTGCCTGGCACGTCGTGCTTCACCATCAAGCACCATCTGCAACATGATTTCAAGCAGTCAATTGTTTTTAGCATGAACAACAATTATAACAACAAATATTTATACCTATTTCACAGTAGATAAATTTAATAGTCCCAATGCTAGTAAGGACCTTTAGTATCTCTGGATTTTTCCATGGCCCTTTATCAGACCGAAGGCAACCCCCTTGGTCTGCACAGGTACATGTTCCTCCCAAGAATTCTGGTAACTCACTGCATAAACCCACAAAATTTACTTCAGTATATCCACAAAGGAATTTCAAAGGTCGTCGCAACAATGGGTTCCACCGTTTTTCACCTGGCATCTATTATTTCAAGCAACTTGTTCTGGTATTTGTTTCCAAGAACCTGTGAGATATTCCAGAAAAAAAGATAGATCTATTAGTTAAAGTCAGCCGTTCAACCGAGAAAAATAATGCTTCCAGATGGAAAAAGGAAGAAATACCAACATACATGTATCTTAGTGGTGGTCCTGGGATCAAGAAAACTCTTCACAGTACTCCACAGTAGCCTAAAGCCTGGACCAGCATTGATGATAAACATTTGATGAAGTGTCTGCAACATTTGGAGGGCACAACATATTAATTCCAAGACTACACAAAACGTGATAGCACTGATCAAATAAAAGATATAAAAGTTACTTCAGGATAATTATCGCCATCAATCTTCTGAAGTTGGGTAATGAGTTCCCGTGCACCCTTAGTAAAGTTTTTCAAGCCCTGAAATGAACAAAAAAAATGGATACGTAAGGTATAACTCAATATAACATAATCATCTCTCTGATTGATATAAGATGTATGTGCCACAAATGGGAAAATTAAATAAATGAAAGTTCAGCAGCATATAACATACCACACCCTGAACATCCAAAATTGTTGTGCTTGAATCAATGTGCCTTTTGGCAGCAATTGTACAAGCTGGGAACTTAACTACAAAGCTTCTCTCAAACTCTTTCACGTGGTATTTAACGTAACGGTCAATGGTTGTAACTTGCATAAGTTTGTTGGGGTCAACTTTCCCTAGTCTCTCGATATACACAGGCCTTCCCTCTTTATCGACTCCATGATAACCATGAGGGTAGTACTTCAACACTTCATTCAACTCTTGGAATTCAAAATCCTGGTGGAAGAAAGGAATTTATAAAGGAAACATGACTAAAGCTAAAACTGGGAGACTGACGAGTACAAACAGAAAACAATCAGGTGGTTTTGCCCAAATTACGGGAAAATTATTAGGTTTTACCTCCGCAATTGTGTCAGTACCGAAATCTTTCCTCCATTGGATCATATCAGCCCACATCCGTTTTGCTTTTTCAATATCAAATTTCCTTGCTTTTAAAAATCTGCAAGCATATTTTCTCAACACTTCTACAAAAATCTGAATAGTTGCTGAACAAGAAGAGAAACAAAAATGCAGAAGCAGAGCATTTATTTGGTCTTACAGACATACAAAACCATGTTTACATGCTTAGTCATATTCTGATACGATGATAATTTTAAGCGTTCATGTCAGTAAGAGTGAGTTTCCCACTAACCTTACAAAGATGTAGTAAAAAGTTGTTTATGAGAAACAGGAAAATATCTTTACCCCTCAAACCTTAACCACCAACTACAATATAATAGATAGTGTAAAGTGATGCCACCCAATCATAAACTGTGCCACTAAAGGAGGAAGGGACGTCTAGTTACCTCCACAGTAATGGGGTAAATTATCAGGAGATCTATATGATAATCCGGATCATTTATATTTCCATTCATACATGCAAGCATTTGACTAAAGTAGCAAAAGTGATGAATAATAACCTCAACATCATATGATAATCATCAAACTTGTCTGGCAGCAACTCATCCAACATCAAGGCTTGCCGAAATTCCTCAACAGCTTGCAGCTCATCAGAGTCGCGGATATCCTCAATTGAAACAGAGCTTCGACGAACATCGCTCTTTCTTCTACTGCTCTTCTTCTTGAGAGAATGCTTGAACTTCGATGACGCGTTCAGTGCTTTCTTTTTTAGGGAACCAATTCTCGTCCTTCTTTCATCCTCAGAATTCTCAAAATCAGATTTTCTCTCTCTTCTCTCATCATTACCAGATGACCCCTCAAAGCCTGTTTGGTGAGAAACAAGTACAAATATAAAGAAAAATCATTTTGAGAGAAGAAATCTGCAAGCATTATTGATATGGTACGCTACTTGCCTCAGCATTAACTATTTTGCGCCTTTATGCTTGACATGAACCAATTTTAAATTTCCTGCTATATATTACCAGTTAGCTCTTCCGAGAAGTCCAACACTGGGTGCCAACTGAAGATTTTATCTATTTGCTAGATGGCTTGGAAAAGAAATATTTTTCACATTAACTGTTAGGAATCTCCATGAAATGCTTTCTTCAAGTTCTGAAATTTTTAACTTTTACTTGGAGCGGGCATTTTTTTTATTTTAATTGTCTGTAGGTATACATTGAAAATGGTTTTGAGATTAGTGAAAAGATAACAACAAAGAGTAGACTTCTTTTTTTCTTTTTCTTTTTTTATAATATTATGATAGTATCCAGCTAATAAACTCAACTGACACAGCAGTTGGTTCCGAATATCACACTGCAGATCGCAGAAGCCAGACTTGTCAGTAGCAAGGCGCATTTTTGCGCATCTGTCCGGATCGGTTTAACAAAACCATGCCACCGGTTTACTATAAACCCTAGTTCTTGAAACAGTCAAAACATTACATTTACGATGAATTAACCATAAATGCAGCTGGCCAAAAAAAAAAACCCAATGGAACAAGAACAAACCCTAGTTCTTGAAAGAGCCAAAACAATTTCAATTACGATAAATTAACTATAAATGCAGCTGAAGAACAACAAAAAATCGATTGAAACGGGAAAATTGAACTTACAAGGCATGGCAAATAGATCCAACGGTCCTGACATCGCTAATTACAACACTTTGCAAACTCTTGATGATCGACCGATAGATAGGTCGATCGATCAATCAAGCTTTATCGATTCTCTGTACACTGAAAACAAATCATTTATTCAGTTAAACAAAAATTTAAACCCTAAAACTTTTACAAAGTGAAAATTCGAGTGGATATGTTTAAGTAATAAACCTTGGAAAAATATCACTGGGGAGAATTTGATTGATCTGACGATAGCATGCGCATCAAAATCCGCAACGGCACACAAAATTAGTGGAATAAAGTGAAAAAGTACAAAAAGAAAAAGGAGTTTAATGGAAATAAATAATAAATTATACAAAAGAATAAAAACGTTTTTTTTCTCGAATTTGACCGTCGGCGATTTGGAAGAGGATCAGTCTCATTGCGACACGTGCCAATGGAACAAGGTGCGGATAAAATAAGGAATCTACGGTGGCAAGGTTAAGAGAAACTTCAATGGAGGTCATCTAACTTATAAGTTTATTTCAATCTGGTCAGTCAAGTTTAATTTATTTCAATTTGATCATCTAATTTATATTTATTTTCATTTCAAATTGTCCGTTGAACTTATACTTTTTGTTTTAATTTAACTAGTCTACGTAATATGTCTGATACGAATGTTATTTGATGACACAATTAAAGACTTACATTTCTAAAAAAAAAAAAAAAAAAAAAAAAAGTAAAATTAAGTAACACAATTTCTATAACACCCGAAAATATTTTGTCAAAATATAAGTTGGGTCATTACTTATATTGGTCAGATTATGAATTTTAGTCAATTTTGATCAAAATTCTAAAATGCGTAATGTGCGGTGAGGCGACGATGTCACGCATTGAGCCTGAGCGCGTCTAAGCGTGACAATACACGACCGATACGTAAAAATAAGCGATGCAGAGTGAGGCGGCAAGGCCATGCATCAAACTTAAATATACCTAGGTGTACATCTAAACGAGCATTTTAGAATTATTTTGATAACAATTACAGACAGAATAATTAAATTAAAAAAAAAAGTTGACTAATTAAACTGAAATAAATTGACTTAATTGAGGCTGATCCAACAATAATATGCGCATAAAAGTCCGTGAAAGCACATAAAATTAGTGGAATAAAATGAAAAGGCCAAAAAGAGAAAGGAGTTTAAAAAATTATACGAATAGATTCAAATAGGTGTATATATATTGCCAAATTTGAGCGTCGGCCATTTTTAAATTAAAGAGGACCAGGGATAGTATGCCACGTGGCAGTGAAATTTTGGGGATGCGGATAGAATGAGGAATCTATGGTGACAGAGTCAAAGTCGCACGATTTAGTTGATCTCGTTAGAATTCGAGATTCTTTTAAGATAAATACTAAAAACGTGTTAAGCATTTTGATATGGGGATTTGGGAAAATCTTTAATGTCATATTTTTTTCTTTCTTTTTGTGAAAACTAGAACCCGTTTGATTTTAATAAAAAAAAATTGAAAAAATATTTTGTTATAACTTAAGAATTAGTTATTAAAATTATGATACAATCATGTTAATGGATAGTTTCAACTAAAAACTATTTTCAATTGTTCGTTTTTAAGAAAACGAAACTCTTATTAACTATTCAACTTTGATATATGTGGTTTTGCGGAAAATATAAGTTGTCCGACTTAAGAGGGCCCACCCTCCTGTAAGAGTCGGGCATGTGCCCAACTCAGACAATATAAATGACATGTGTAGTTTTAATATTTAATTATTGGTTATGAGTCTATGATTCTAATGAATTAAACAGTAATCTAATGGAGGTAGTATTTATATTGAAATAAATAATTTAACTTACTATATATTTATTCATTGGTTTATAGAAAACAAGGATAATCAATGACAAACTTCAAAAGCCAATTGATCACCACAGGCCTTTCATGCACATGAGAAGCATTTTTCATATGCTTCAATTAATCCAAACATGCCTAGAAATTCAACAGTTTAAGACAAAAAATATTCAAGTGATTTTGCTCTTCACAATCGAACGAATCGAACTCAAACCCCTCATAATGATCTTCTCCCAAAAATTGGCGGAACAAAAGACAAGGTGGAGAAGAAAATATGGATTGAAGATGTTGACGTAAAAAAAAAATGTTGTGGCACTCTTTTCATCAACTTACAAGGTGAATTGCGTGAAGGCTTTGTAAAATTAAAAGAATTTCGTGATGCTAAGATTTTAGTTTACATAGTTCTTCTTGTTGTGTTCTTTGTGTTGTTTTCCTTTCTTTGCTTATCTCCCTTATATAGGCGAAAATGGGCCGTAAAGAACCGCCTTGGTCGTGTCAAGATGTATTGGCCTGGGGGCTTGTGCGATCGTCCCTTGGGTGCATTTTCATTGGTTGACGAGTTCGGTTGTAGCGAAGTCATGATGATATATGGTAAGTTTCTCTAGCCTTGAAACCTATCTTGTATTTTTTATCTTCTAATTGATTGGTACGTGAGGTACCACCGTGAATGGGGAACACTCTTCCTATCATGGTATGGTATGATGATGTTTCTTTTTTATGACTCTTTTGCTCGAGTTCGACATTGGTATTCGATTCGTAGTATTGAACTCACTTGATTTTGGTAAATAGCATACTCAAACTAAGTTAAAAGATACAAGACTTGACCTGACGTTAGATCTACGTCTACATGAGATTTGAGAATTGATTCCAAGTACGTGGAAAATGGTGAGTTTAGTTAATAATTTGTGTTAGTTTAGTTAAATCAAAGTTTTAAAAGGTGTCAGACATATCAAGGAGCAAGGTCAAGCTTCAAAATTTACAAGGTTGGACATTCGTTTAGACGTAATAAATTGTTTTTTATTTTTAACTTATTTTAATTATTCTACGACCATTAACAATTATTTTAATAAAATTAATATTTTAATTATTTAAATAAGGCCATTAATAATTATTTATTTTATTTAACTTTTGAAAATATAAAAAATAAAAAAATAAAAAGGCACGTGCCTTTTAGCACTATTGATCACATTGTGTCACTTATCACCCTCTAAACTGACGAAAATTATTTAGTTGACAACACTGTTCTAAAAAGTCCGCATAAGTTTCGCCTAGACTCTGTCTGGACTTGAAATTAGGCCTCTACGCCTAGCCACCCATCACACATCGTCATTGCCTTGCCCTTATCTCACTCTCGCCTAGGACACTACTAGACCCAAAAACTTGAAACTCGACTTCCACACCTAGCTACGTTTTACTCTTTTTAGAACATTGGTTGACAATTTATACAATAATTGATTTTTCATGTAGTCACTACATAGCATCTTAGAAACGAAAATATTAAAATGAAAGTTATGACATTATTTTTATATTAAATTGTAAAAAGACGAGCCTTTTTTTAATTAATATTTTTATAACGTCGTGTAGTGATATGTTGATTTGATACTAAGCGTCGAAGATTTGTTGTTGTATGACTATCAATTAACCAATTTTCATCAATTTTAGATATAACATGTGACGATGGGCGGTGAACTTGAAATTAAAATTGAAATTCATTAATTCAATTAAGACAATAACAATTTGGTGACTCAATTAAAATTTTGTTGAGAGAGAGAGAGAGAGAGAGAGAGAGAGAGAGAGAGTACAGGTCTCATAAGTAGTTGTGGGGTGTGTCTGTTATGGAGTTTAGGTGGAAAACATAAATACAAAAAATCAAGCTTATAAATACATTACACTACCAAATTTAGTCACCTCAGTCCAACTCATTTAGTTTATAGCTATGCTGGCATTTCTCTGAGAATATTGTGGCTCACACATTTTCACAACTCTTCAATTATATGTGCCGACAAGAATGTGCAACTCGTTTAGACGTGCATTTTTTAGTTAAAAAATTTATTTTTATTTTTTAAAAAAAAATATTTAAAATGATATTAAAAATAAAAAAACGCTTTTTCACGCTTCGCTCTCACCTAATCTCATCTAGGCTCAAAAAGCTTGAAACTTGGACCTTCACGCTTAGCCACGCTTTACGCTTTTTAAAACTTTGCTTGCAACCTATTTTTTATCCATACATTCACTAACAACTTATAATATAAATACTTAAAAATAATTTCATCACTACCAAATATGCGCATAATCATGCATTACAACATCTATGAATCAAGCTACTATTAAGTGATCAAATATGAAAATTCTTGCCCTAAGAGAAATAGAACAAATCTCATTATTAAAAATTATACTCAAGTTCTTTATCATTTTCGGTTTATCGCAATTTTATACCCATTCAATTTTAATCGCACATATCAATTTCATTTTTTCATTAAATTTACGCAAATGGTCATTTCTGAAAATTTTGCCCTCTAACTTAAATAGCAAAAAATAAAAATAAAATGAAAAAATTACAATTTGGTCCTTAACATTTTCAAAAGTGTGAATATATTATGAACTTTTTATTTTTTACGGTTATTCACTTAAAAATTAGAGTAAATTGCAATCGGTGTTCCAAACCTTTCAAAATAGTGTTGTGGAGTCTCAAACCTTAAGATTAATATGCAATGCGAGGTTCTTTCGTTCAAATGACCGTCAATTAACCCAAAAGTCACCATTCAACTAAAATTTGACCAATCATTTCCCACGATTTCGTAATGCCAATGAACGAAAGTGCACACGACTGATAGAATTCTCTTTATTTTTTTGTTATTTATATTTTATTTTAACCCACTCCAACAAAGTGGATTGTCCAAACTCAAAGATTTTTTTATAAGAAGACAAACAAATTCTCTTTGGGTTATTTGGATTTGAAAAATTATATTTAGGATAAATTACTTTTTAAAATGGTTTGGAACCTTGAATGCAATTTGGCATGGTAAATGTGCTGATGATTCAATGCTTAAAACTTTTGATTGTACAACTTTTTCTCATCAGAGTGGGAAAAAGTTTGAACCTAGAGCTATGAAGTGTGTCTTTCTGAGCTACTCGAAGGTAGTTATGGGATATAGGTTGTGGGATAAAAGCAAAAAAGGTGTAAATAGATGTCTTGTTTAAAGAGTGAAAAACAACAAGAAACCATTATTGATGAGTCTCTAGTTGAGGTAGAGAGAGTAAGCATCCCCAAAGTCATCACTCTTAATGAGGTAGAGTGTGATGACCGAATCCCTCTAGTCGGGATATTAAACCCAACCGCACTCATCTATACTGTCCGCTTTGGGAGGGTCTGAGCCCTCTTAACCCCTCACGGATTTCTTTTCGCGTCCCCAGTGATTCGAACCCACGACCTCTCATTATGAGGTACTTAAGTTGACTCACCCAATTAGTACTAGTATTCAACTTAAGTGCCTCATAAGGAGAGGTCTTGAGTTCGAATAACTGGAGATGCAAAGAAATCCATGAGGGTTAAGAGGGCTCAAGCCTTCACAAAGTGGACAATATGGATGAGTGCAACTGTGGTTAAGATCCCGACTAGAGGAATTCCAGTCATCACATAGAGAGTGATAACTAATAAGATGAGCATGTTGTAGAGAATGAGAGAGATGATGACGTGATAGAGAACCATCTTGTTGATCAAAACTCTCTAGCTGATTATCAATAGCTAGAGATAGAGAGAGAAGATCACGTAAGGAACCACAAAAGATGTCTGACTATACCATAACCTATGCTAGTTATTAAGAACTAGTGGATAAGGATCATAATACCTAAGAGGAGGTTATGCGGTGTGAAAAGTCTAAGAAGTTGATGAGTGCTATGAGAGAAGAGACGTGTTCTCTAGCTAAAAATCAAACCTAGAAATTAGTGCCTAAATATAAGGATAAATCCATCGTAGGATGTAAATAAGTGTATAAGGTGAAGGAAAGAGCCATTAAGACTGGACTTGTGAGATATAATGCTAAGTTGGTAACCAAGGAGTACACACAAACGGAAGGGATTGATTACAATGAGATTTGTTTGTCTGTTGTTAAGTATATCACTATTCGTATCATGCTTGCATTGGTTGCTCGTTATGATTGGGAACTTGAACAACTTGATGTAAAACATGGTGACCTTGATGAAAATATTTTCTTGTATCAACCAAAAGGTTTTGAAGATAAAAACAAACATGATCAAGTGTGTTTTCTTAAAAAATCTATGTACGGTTTAAAACAGTATATTAGACAGTGGTACAAGAAGTTTGATTGTTATGTTCTTTCTACTGGTTTCAAGAAGAGTGAGTTTGATCGTTGCATGTATTACCAGCAACACAACACAAATGATTGTGTGTATTTGTTACTCTAAGTGAATAACATGTTATTGATTGGTTCTAATACAAAAGTAGAAACAATATTAAAAATGAGTTAGGCAAAGAATTTGATATGAAAGACTTTGGGCATGCTAAAATAATACTTGGCATGGAAATTGATAGAGATATGTCTAATTCTTGCTTAGTTGTGCATCAAACTTCATATGTGATTAAAGCTTTGAAAAAGTTTGGTATGCTTGATTGTAAACCTTCTTCTATGCCTCTTGGTAATCATTTTATTTTTGTATAAAGAATAATCGTCTGCTAATGAAAAAGAAGTTGCATATATTAATAAAATTTTCTATTCAAATGTGATTGACTCTATTATGTACCTAATGGTTTATACTTTATACTAGGCTAGACTTGACTTTTGCTAATAGTATTTTGAGCAGGTACATGTCTAATCCAGGTCATACTCATTGGGAAGCTTTGAAATGGTTGGTCAGGTATTAGAAAGTTACATATAATGTAGGGTTAATATATAAAATTGTTTCTAATGGTGTGAAACGAAAGGGTTTTACTGATGATGATTATGGTAGAAATAGAGATAACATGAAATCTACTTCATCTTATGTGTTCATTTTGTGTGATTCGTGTGTTGGTTAGAAATCTCAACTTCAACATATTGTTGCTCTTTCCACTACTGAATCTGAGTATATAATTGCTACTGAAGCCTTTAAAGAAGCTATGTGGTTTAAAAGTTTGCTTAATGAACTATATGTTTTAAGTGATAATGTGACTATATACTCTAATAGTCAATCAGCTATTCATTGGTGTAAGAACCCTGTTTTTCATGAATGCACTAAACATATAGATGTTAGACTGTATTTTATTAGAGATGTGGTATTTTAAAATTTGAGAAAGTGCATTCGAACTATAACCCTGCAGATATGGGCAATAAGCTTCTCACTTTTTTAAAGTTTAGAAGTTGTCTTACACTGCTGAACATTTTAATTAATAGAAAAGGGGGGCAAAGGGCTGTTGGCATCAGAAGGTTGGACTTACTTGTTGATCGACGAATATATTCGTTTTCAATTCTATTTCTGACTTAAGCATCGAGTCAAGCGGTCAATCTAATTGTTTAATTTTGGATGACCGAAGAAGGTTCAACTAGCGGGGAAGATAGTCGAAATTAGAGCGAACAGAAAAAATCTAACGAATCATTTACGATAATCCCCCGATCTAAATCCTTCTTGTCGTATGAGAGGCTACAACCTAGATGAATGCAACGCCAAACTTGTTATAAATAAAGGCGACAGAGCGAAAGGATCAGAAAAAGAAGTTAAGTTAGAAAGCCGTATGATAGGTGAAACATTGGTAAATGTACGTTGAGTTCTAATTAATTTAGAATTTGTTTGACAACTACCGAGCATGTGTTTTTTTAGTTTCACAGGTTTGTTTGGAACCAAGGTGGAGGTTTGTTGGGATTTTTGGTCCCAAACAAACTTAAGAGACAATAGGGATTAAACGGGTCGGTTTAATTATACTTTGTAGACTCGGTCAATGATCGAATATTTATTATATTGTCCCAATCTCCAACAATTAGGCAGCACAAATACAAAAACAGGTCAAAACACTTTATTGTCAACTTGGAGTAATGCACCTCGACCCAGTTACTCGACGAATCGATTATAAGTAGACCCACTTAAATTATGGCATTTGTTTTGTTCTTGAGTGTGCAATATATATATATATATATATATATATATATATATATATATATATATATTCTCCCATATACAAAATCATGCATATACATTAATCTCTCGTTTTGATCCTTTGTACGATTGGCTGCTTCCTCTCTTTTTTTGATCGAGGCTGTGTTCTTTCTCATTCTCTGCTTTGCCAAAATTTGCATCTCTCTTCTTCTTTGTGAAGTTTCATCTTTTCCCTTTTGTGTAGAATCTTGTAGGTTTGCTTAGGAGTTTTCTTTGGCCATTATTTGTGGTGTTACTATTGTTGGAGATTGACTAAAATTCTTAGCCTCATTTACCCACAATAGTCGCGCCATTAGTGAATCTCTTGGAGTTTATTTTGCTTCTACCTTTTGGTCCAATTATTTTGATTTATAGTTATATAATCTTGATTAACTTTGTGTACTTGTAAGATTATTTCTTACAAAGACTTTAGGCAAAAATTTTGAAGTGTTATTTGAAAAAATAATAATAAAGAATTAAATGAAGAAAATGATCGTTGAAATTTTGTCATTGCTGGCAGTAGATTCAACTAGTTTTAGGAGTATATGTCAAAGCTAACAGAAAGATAATAGTAATGACGGTATATATAGATTGCATGAAAATTTTAAACACATTATTGTGTGTTTTGAAAATCCAAACTCTTCGAAAACTTTGATTAAGAATTTCACTTCATTGTGAGTTTTATTGCGGGTCTTGACTAAAAATTAATTTTATTACACGTTTTCTAAGTCTTATACTACAAAGAAATAACTTTTTTCACATATATATTTTATAAAAATTACCTACAAATTGTTTTTGCATGCAGAAGTAAAGGCTTGTTTATATATAAATGTGTTTAAGTGCGGTTGTGAAGGTACATGTTCTCTTTTGAAATTTTCTTGGAGGTTTCAGACTAAATATTTAAGATATATAGATTTTTCAAAAAAATTATAGAAAAATGAAGTAAATAATCACTGACATAAGTTTCGTCGGTAATTGCTAATGGCATTACCGTCGACAATAATTATTGATGCATTTTTGTCATTGATTATCAGCTGCAATGTTATTGATAATATAGTCGACAATCAACAACGATGTTTTCATTGTTAATGATCGTTGTAAGAGAAACCATCGATCACCGACAAAAGTTGTTATTCTTTATTACTTTTATTTTTTATTTTTTTAGTAATATAATATTTTATAGTTAACTTAAGTGCTTTTTTAGTTTTTATTTGTAATATTACTTACTAATGAGATGTTTTTTTAACTGTTTTTTTTTTCGATAGAATTTTTTGTTATTAGTATTTTAATTTTTATATTTTTGATATTTTATTTATTGACAAAAATTTTGTTCATAATTTAAAATTATTCAAATTTTTTTATTTAAAATTTTTTTACTGTTGCTAAATTCATATTAATTTAGGTGTGTCCCCAACTTAAATTTTTGATAGATTCTGTTGAAACATACGTGTCTTCAACTTAGATTTTAATAAATTCTATTTAAATATAAGTGTCCTCAACTCGGATTTAATTAAATTTTTTAGAAATATAGGTGTCTCCAATAACTCGTGAATATTTATAGATTTCATTAATTATAAAATTTGAACAAATTTTAATAGATTTCAATCACATAAATATAAATACCAAATAATTTACAAATTCCAACCTTCACACTCAAAAAGTCGACACATTCTTTCACCCCTCTCTCCGGCCCTTTCCTCTCACCTCTCTCCTCTCACTGTTTTACTGGATCTTCTACAGCTTTATCATTGGAACAAATTTCTCACCGTCGACGAGTCAACAATTCCGTAAATTTTTCTATTTTTTGTTGTTTATTTCGTATAGTGCTCTCTCTATATATATCTGTTGATTTATTGCTCTGTATTGAAGATTTGTTAAAAATTAGATATTGGTTGTAGAATTTTTTTCTTTCATCCATATGTGAAAGTTTTATCGATTCTAATGTTAGAATTGACAAATCGGTTGGCTACAACGGTGGAGAAAGTAGTTTTGGTCAAGGGAAAATCTAGGAATTTTTTTGGAGATTGGACTGCATACTTCAAAATCGGGCTGTTACTAAAAATAAAAATTTTGTACACACTTTTTTTTTATACTATAAAAACTGATTTTTTCCGGAGATGGGTTTGGAGGAAATGGACAAAACAGTGGCTATTGGAGAAAATGGTGTTTTTGGAGATATTGGTTGCTGCACTGGAGAAAATGGTGTCTATTAATTCGTGTAAATCCTCTTCGTTCTAACTCTTCCCTGAAGTTATTGGTTGCTTCTTCAATTCATCGTAGTTAAATTTCCTGAAATCATGCGATATATAAATAAAAAGAGAACACTCATAATATATTGGGTTAATTACACTAATAGTCCTCATTCTTTCAGATTTGTAACGATTTCATCTTTATTCAATTTTGTAGCAGATACCATTTCCATCCTTTCATTTATTCGCACAAATGGTCTTCAAATGTCTATTTTGACAATTCTTTGATAATTTTGTCCATGACTTAAATAAATTCAAATAATAGAAAAAATAAAATACAATAAAAAATTGTAATTGAACCTTTAACCTTTTCAAAAGTACAAATAAATTCTAAATATTTTATATTATTCAATATAATAATAAAAAAAAAAATCAAACCCCACCCACCCCACCCCACTCCACTCCACTCCACTCCACCACCAAAATCAGGCGACAATTTGTGTCGGGAAATCATCATCAATGCGGGATCATCTTCCTTTCCCAAACCAAAAAGAGATAATCTTCCCCCACCTGCCCACCTTAGGGATGGCAATGGGGCGGGTCCGGGGCGGGTCGGCCCCGCCCCGCCCCGCCCCGCGACCCTCGAATTCGCGGGGCGGGGCGGGGCGGGGCGGGGCGGGGCAGGGCGGGTCGGCCCTTCGACCCGCCAACTGCCCCGCGAATTTTTTTTTTTTTTTTTAAAAACTGAAAACATAATAAAAAAAAAAAATTTTTTTTATATATATATTTGTACGCACGGTTTAAACTTATTCATGTTTATGTGCCCGCCAAGCAGTTTACTGAAACCGATAACAATTTTGTGTTCTGAAGTACTGATGGTGATGCCATGCATTTGTGGAGTGATTTCAAGTATAACAGTGCAAAATTTTAAGAGGAAAACCGAAGTAAAAATTCTATTTTTAACAGGAAATTCTAAATTCAAAGATGAGGCTAATAAATTGTTTAATCAATAATCAGCCTTGTTTCCAGTTTACCCCAACCAACCAATTAGTCTGTCATTTAATGATGATGTTTTGATCATGAAATTGTTGACTTGTCTTTCAGGAGCACTGTGTGTGGCCTATGCATTCAGTGATATGCCTATATTAGCTAATTTTGGTTTGAACATATCACTAAAATATATTGTAGTTTACAAGTTTCAATTCGGGTTCGATTCTTCTTTAGTCTATTTGTAGTGAAAATTATAATTTCTATTATATATTTATATTTTGTGATTTTTCAAAAAAAAAAAAAAAAAAAATTCTAGGGGCGGGTCGGGGCTGCCCCGGACCCGCGGCGGGGCAGATTTTTCTGCCCCAAACCCGCCCCTATTGTCCGACGGGGCGGGGCGGGGCGGTGCTTGGCGGGGCGGGTCGCGGGTCGTGGGTTTTTTTGCCATCCCTAGCCCACCTGCCCACCTGCCCACCTAGTGCGAAAACCAGATGTTTGTAATTGATGTCAAGAATAGGAAATGGATAGAAAAATATTATTTACCATATTTTTATTTCTGTAATAGTGGACAATTTTTTTTGGCATCATTGTTAAAATGAACGAAATGAGGCCAGTACTAATGTGAAGGAAATTATTTTGTGATGTTGCACTTTGATATGTATAAAATGTCTTTTAATAGGAGTTCGCATTCCAAGAATTAATTTTGTTGTACACTGAAGAAATCGGAGAAAGAGAAACTTAAGATAAAGCTGAGATTTCGTCATTGCAGAAGAAAGTCTATGAGAAAATTCCTATACGAGATTTTCCAGATTTACCATATTCCTAATTCTTTATAAAAATTCCGTTGTCTTTTCCAAAGAAATCCAGGTATTTCACAAGGGTTGTAGTTTCTCTACATTCTCTCTCTGCGACTAGGTTTCGCGAGACGTCGCATAGAGAGAAAGAGAAAGAGAAAAGTGAGAGAACATGATCAATGGAGGTGATCAAGAGAGCTTCCATTGGATTGGTGGCAGTTTTAGCTATCATCTTGGTCGCCACCACCACCATGGCTCAACTTGCAGAACAGTTTGCCCCCGCACCATCCCCCACCACCGATGGTATATCTATATGCTCTCTCTATTTCCATATCTTTCTCTCTATCTCCCTCTATAATTTCCACTATATATATTCATAAAGAACCATTTCAAAGTCTTGTAGTTATGCTTGAGAGTTATTTTCATCGGGTGGGGGTGGGTTTTTTTTATTTTTTTAATTATTTTGAATAATATAAAAGATTTATGATTTATTTCTACTTTTGAAAAGGTCAGGGGTCCAATTACAATTTTTCTATTGTATTTTCTTTTTCTATTATTTGAATTTAGTTAAGTCATGAGCAAAATTGTAACGCCCCAAAAATTTCGTATTTTTAATTTAAATAAGAAAACGAGAATGAAGCAAGAAATTTGGTTGAGTTTTTCCGAAATTTTCTTCAAAAGTCGTAGCACTTAGAATTTAATTTAAATCCGAATAATAAAAAGGGAGAAAAATCGGATTTAATGTTTTATAAAAGGGCTAAGATGAATTTATTTAAGATTTATTGGCTTTTATTAAGGTTTGTTTGGTTAAAAGTGAAAAAGTTGAGTAGAGACCCAAAAAGTGAGAAAACCAAGTTTTGAGCCTTTTGATTTAAGTAAGTAGCCAACTTTGGAGCCATTGTATGAATTGTGTATTGGTCGGAATTTTGCGAAACTTATGGTGTTGCGAAGTACGCAATGAGACCTTCGAAATGGTACCAAATATGCATAGTTTCGACTATGAAAACAACCCCGAAAAATTATGTCAAAAACATTCTAAGATGTTAGAAATCTGGGAATCAGCCAAAATTCCAGCAAAACCATTTTCGGGCAGCCATCTTTAGAGTGATGTTTTAACCTCTGTGTTGGTCCATTTTCTTCGATTCAAAGTGCGTTGTGAAGTACACAACGAGACCTTCGAAATGGTACCAAATACACCTATGTTCGACTCAGGAATCATCCCCGAATATTTATGTCAAAAACCTTCCAGGAAGTTGGAAATCTGGAATTCCCAGAAATTTGGTTACGAGCAGCTATTTTTGGGACGATGCTGTGATCGCTGTGATGATCCGTTTTCTACGATTCAAAGTTCGTTGTGAAGATCCCCGTGAGATCTTCGAGATGGTATAAGTAACGTCGAAAGATGAGCACGTTCGACCTTCGAAAATTGACTCAAAAATGAGTCCAGAAATCTGCATAAATTAGGAATTTAGCATTTATTTATCCTATAGGCTACCCCTAGTATCTTCTTAAATGTGGGTAGTTGGGAAAACGCATTTATGGAGTTCCAGCTGGTGTATCTTCAGCAAATCTCCCCAACTTTACATGTGTCACCATGAGGATGAATACAATCATGAGAAAGGAGTTGAATTTCCCTTATAAATACCCCATTTATTTCAAGCCCCCACTTGCCCCTTTCTTCTCTCTAACCTCCCTAACACTCCCACACCATTCCCTCACGTTTTCTAGCTTTAAACAAGGAGAAAATAACCCTCAAATAAGAGAAAGACACTAAAGATAGAGGTGAGTGTTTGTATATTAAGAAAGCTATGGATGGGAGGTTCTCTAGTTCAATAGATGAATCTCCAACCCAAGCACCAAAGCCCCATTACGGGCAATAGTTTAAAGGGACCAAGAAACTCAGATTTCATGGTGTAGAAAGTTAGTTTCCTTGGGTCGAGAACTTAGTTTCTAAATAAAATAATTTCATCAGGTCTCTGCCCGAAAGGTATTGATACCCTATATCACAGTTCTACGATAGGGTATCGATACCCTATAATCTCTGCACCAGAAATACCTGAAGCCAGTTTTTGCGCTGTCCTAATACTCTCCATTTCCAGATTTTAAATAACATTTAACATAAGATCATAATGTTTAGAACATTTCCCTTTTCAGGTGGATCAAGGATAACGTCAAGTTGTGAGTAAAATTATGTATATGACTTATATGCAATATGACAATTATATACATCTATATGTGTGTATATTCCATGTGCTCTTGATGAACTATATTGATGAGTTACATGATATGATTGTGAGCATCTTGAGCTTATTGACTATTTTATGCAACAAGAATGAAGAACAAGAATGAGAAAGCTATCTTGTGCCATTTATGCTCAACTTGAGAAGGTAAAATTATCTGTAAACAAAGATGAAGTATGTTTGAACACATAAAGATTTTCCCAAACTTATTTGTACACCACGGGCAAAAGTGGCCCATAAGGGACGATGAAGGTTCCAAGAAAAGAGTTGATTCAACTTTTGGACAAGAGTTAAAGCGACCCACATGAGGACTTGAGGTCCGATTGAATTAAGGCCAAGGGCAAAAATAGCCAGACTTGAGGTCCGATTGAATTAAGGCCAAGGGCAAAAGTAGCCCATAGAAGGACGATGAAGGTCCTAAGAATGTTTGGCCGTGTGCTTATGCACAAAGAATGTTTATTTGAGCGCTCGGTGTACAAGTATTGTTTGTGGGAAGGGCCCTAAGAAAGATAAAAAACATAACTACATGCAATATCACACAAGCACCATATTTTTACTCATTGAATGTCACCAGTCATAGTCGTTTTATGACTTTTGTAGGAAATGGATCGAGACTTTTATGAAGTCAAGGGGCAACGGGTGGAAGTGGCCGTCGATGAACATGAATACCATTTGATCACAAAGATTGAGATATGGTCCTCCAATCCTCTTCAACCCAGATTGCAAAAGCATGAAACCACCTACCTTTGCATGGACGTATATGATTTTTGAACCATGGAGTATCTTACTACTCGTTATTATGAAGTGTAATATTTTGATTAACCTTGTCTTTATCATATCACCTCTTTCTTAAAGTATTTAGTAGTACTTATCAACGGGCTCAAGCTTTCGGTGTGTTCATGAGACGTAATGATTTGTCATGAACCATTTTTGAAACCAAAATGTAAGTGAGGTACTTCTTTTACTTAATTGGGCCCATATTTTGTGGTAACTCATACCATTAAAGGTGAAATGAACTAAAAGACCAGATTTATATGAACTTCCACTATATTTAAGTTATCATACTCTTACCTTATGGTTCTTTATTTTATCAAGTATACATATTTTTACTTAACAAAGAATAAAGCAAATCCGAAGCAAAATGAGAAAGTGAGATCTCCAAATACTGTCTAAGATTAGTTTCTAACTACTCTACTCAAAAAGAAAATAAAGAGAACATGTTTCAAATCAGCTTTTCAGCAAACCAGAAAGTAGAACTGCTTTCTGCGTAAAAAAGTATCAATACCCTCAAATCTGGGTACCATTACCCGACTGGACAGAATACAAAAAAAAAAAAAAAAAAAAATTAGGCAGAATTTTGAGGTCGCCACAAAAATTGTCAAAATAGTCATTTAGAGACCATCTGTGCGAATAAATAAAAGGATGAAGATGATATCTACTAAAAAAAATTAAATAAGAATGAAATTGTTACAAACTTAAAAGAATGAGGTCCATTAGTGTAATTAACCCTAATATATATAAATTAGTGAGATAGATTAGATAAAAAAAAAACTCACATGGCAACAAAAGAGGAGACCCATTTGCGTAAGGAAGTGCTAAAGCCATTATGGATTGAAGAGATTTGTGAATGATCCCTTATGAATGTTGAGCTTGTTCAATTCAAGTTGACTGGTTACTGTAGTATTCATTCTTCAAAAGAGTTGGGGTTTTTATTTTTATTTTTTGTTCTTTTTATAATAAAAAAATTGATGTTGTTGACATGTCAATTTAAAGTGAGTTATATGACAATTCAACTAGACTTTAATTGATCATCAAATTCAAAAGCTTCATTAGCGAGATAGTACCAAATCAACACAAATAATTGCAGTAAAAGTAAATCATGAGCGCCAATAGATAGGATTACAAGTAAATTGATTGTTCCAAAATGGATAGTCCACCTGCTGACGTGGACTTTTACATCATACCTCCAAAGAGCAGAAAAACACTACTCGTAATAGTAATACATCTGATTTTTCAAAATTTAGCGAGAGTCACTTGGAACATGACACCTTTTGTACCTATTTAGTAGATGACACAAGTCTTGCTATGTCTATGTATTGGTATTTCATAGTGTTACTATTGAAGTCATCAATTCTTCCAAGTTTTCTTTAAACCTTCTTAATTATGAGCATGGAGTTGTACCTGTCAATGTTGACTGTTGACTAGCACAATTAAGCTTTTTAATACCCCTTCAAGACCTCGTGACAAAGGGTCCACAAAATATAGCCAACTTTGAACTATTTATGACTTACCATTTTGCCACCTTATGACTTACCATTTTGCCACCTTATTAGTTCTAACACATGTTTACTTATATTGTTTTCTTTGCCTGGATTTTTGTGTAAGGGAGTCTTTGATTGTTCCTTATCCACTTTATTTAGGTTTATTTAAATACTTAAGAAAGAGGAGGGAATCAGTTGAAAAAGGAACCATGATACAATTATGTTTTTCTGGTTTAATTCATTATTTAATATAATTATATGTTAATTCATTAATTGAAATAGTTATTCTACTAATTAATGCATATGATTTGTGCATTTACAGGTAAATAAATTTTTGTGGATTGTGGATTTGCGAATCGTCATCAATTCTTAGCTCTATTTCAAAGTGTTCGATATCATCTTCAAGATTTTAGTAGCTAATGTCGTAATCCTGAAAATGCGAATGATCTTCGTCATGCTTATTTGAGAAATGTAATCGAGAGAATATTTGGCATATTCAAATTGCGATTCAAAATTTTTAAATCGGCACCTCCATATCCATTTAGAGCACAATTAGAGTTAGTGTTAGTTTGTGCAGAATTGTATAATTTTCTTTGCAAAGAGTGTTATTCTGATGTATTTTCTGTTGAATTAGACAATGAATCTTCATCTCCATCATTAGCAGGATTTGAAGAGGATGAAGATGTTTTTGAAACTCAAGAGTAACAAAGATAGCATGCAAATGAATGTAGAATTGATATAGTATCAAAAATGTGGAGAGATCGTGAATGATGATGTCAAAGAAGAGTCATAAATATTGAGTAGAATTCTATTAAATTCTTTGAATTAATTAATATTTTTTTATTATAGTAATCAAGCAAAATTATGTTTGATAAGTAATATCCGTATTTCTTTCATTGATAAACACGCCATACATTTTTAAGAAAATTGTGGATATATGTTCGCATTATATTTAAAATCTCAAGACTTGTTATTTTGTGGCTGAAATATTAAAGCAATTTATACGGGCATGTCACATTTAATTTGATGGCTATTTTTAAATTTTTTTTATAGTAGTGAACATGAATTAGTGGTCTATTTTTTTTTTCTTCAGATGGCTATTATCTATTCATAACAAAGAAAATTGTGCATTTGTATAATGAGTTAGGTTGTCAAGATTAATTATATAGCATGTTGCTTATTAGGTTGTCAAGATTAATTATATAGCATGTTGCTTATTCTGACTTAATTTAATTTTAAAAAAAATAGACATTGAAATAGTATGTGAAATTCTAAAATTTTCTCAATTCGTTGACAAATTTGAGTAATTGTAGATCTAACATTATGCTTTTTTTATAAAAATATCACAAATCCATGAAAATCTATAGAAATCCATGAAAATACATTAAAATCTATAATATAAAATTTCATTGAAATCTTATAAATTATATAGAATTCTATTTAAATTTATAAATATTAAGAAATCTTTTAAAATATGAATTGAGGACACCTTCCCAAGTCAATTTAAACAATAGTCCATTATAATAGACCTCAACTATAAGTAGAACGATCTATAAAATCTTGCTTAATTTTAAAACACGCTTGAGACGTTTAAAATTTTTTTCTCTCATTCATTTTTTTCTATAAATTTTGTAGCACAATTTTTTATAGTCAACAAACACTTATTGACTTTAATTAAACATCCAAAACTTTAATGAAAATCACTTTTACTCTTCAAAAAGCAATTTTAAACTTTAAAAAAGCTATGCCAAACACACACTTAGCCCATTTTCAAATTAGTCCATATAATGTTAGGCAAAGTTCAAATTCAATATTTATATATAAAGAAAAATAGGCTGAATACTAAAAAAAGTTTCATAACAGTTATAGATTTATTTTTTATTTACAGTTATTTAGATTTTTTATTTAAAAATTAATACGAATAGAGATTAATTACAATTATATATATTCTCTCTCATCTGCACACTGTATAAAATTTCTCACTCCTCATCACTTCCTAAATTAATGTTCCATTAATCTAAACATGGCCAGCACCATAACAATTTAAACAACTCAAAAATATATATATCAAATGTCAACAATTAAATTAAAGCTATGTTTGAGATCACATAATTAAATATCACAATTATTGAATAAATTAAAACGTAGGTAACAAATTTCACATCAAAAGTGGATAATTAAATGTCACAACTAATGAAACTTATGAGTACTTAAAGCTCACAACTAAGATCACATACGAATAATAATAGATTATAATTACTCAACAACTTAAAATGTCTACGACACGTTTTTGATGTCAAATTGTGACATTATATTTTAAATTCAAAGTCATAAACAGTGAATAACGGATTACAATTACTCAATAACTAAAAATAAATTTATCAAATTTCACAATCAAATAAAGTATTGGGCGATCACATGCAGTGTACTCAAATAATTCAAATGGAAAGGAAAAGAGTCATTAACTATTCAGAAATAACAAATTGGCATGAAATTATAGAGTCTCATTGCTTTTCCATTCAGATATTTTGGTTAGTGAGGCTGATTGGTTACAAAGAGTTAATTCAAAAACATTAGTGTTTTATTAAAAATGCATGATTTTTCCCCCACAAATGTAAACATGTAGTATTTTTCAAACGTTGCATGAAAGTTAGGCACATACCATTTTTTCCCTAGTTTTTATCTCATCTTTATTGCTTCATATTATTTATGGGCAAAGACATACACAAATTTATAATAGTACATTTGCGTACAATTTCATATATTTTCATACAATGTATATGTTACTATCAGATTTCGTTAAAGCCTCTATGTCGGTAAGAGTCTAACTAAAGCTCCGTATAGGCCCAAGTTAGGCCTCATTAGGGTTTCATGGGCCCAACGAAGGCCTTCCAAATTCGTCAAGGCCTCAGATATCCAGCGAGGGCCTCGCGGATACGCTTAAGGCCCGGCAACACGTTAGCACCCTCGAGTTAAGTAGAGCGAAGCCCACAAAGGGCCTCGACATCCCTGGCCAGTCTGGAGTGCTTCGTTGGTCTTCACATTCTCGTAGTTTGATGTTTTGAGATAACCAAAGAAGTAGTTAAAGACTGATTGTGTTTGCTTGCCACAAGAATTCTCACAAGGAAACTGAATCCCGATCTCCTAAAGATTAGGTAACGTGATCAACTCAAATAAGGACTGAAATCTTGGAGATTGCATTGACAACCGATTACCCTTATCGTATAAGGAATGAGGATCCAATCAGATATCTAATTGATTATTTTTCTAAATCAATTAGAACTCTTGTGCTATAAATACAACGTCCTCGATTATTCCAAGGTATGCTCTTTTTACGCATTAATTTTATCATTAAAACTCTGCTCAAATCTCTACATTCTTATCTCTCCCACACCCAATAGTTTTTGTTTCCCGTATATTATTCTATATACCGGCAGTTGACTTGATCGTCGGAGTACCAACAATTTTTAGACCCTTTTTCCCCTGTGATCTTGGTGCCTAACAATCGTCCTAGTGTACAGGTAACATACATGTTGTCAGATGAGTTATTGGAGATCTGTTGACACGTGGACAGACATCTATAGTGTACTATTTCTGGAGATCTGTTGACACGTGGACTCGTGCTCTGCTCCATCCTGATTTTGCAATAGGAACAGATCTGGGGCAGGGCTCAATTTGTTTTATTTTAATTTTTGGAAAAATCATAACAGAATTACAAATCATAATTTTTCTATAAATTAACTAATGTTTGGTTTGGTATTGTTATGCATTTAAGAAAATCAACTTTTGCTGTGTTGCGGAAAGAATGAGATAAGTGTTTGGTAAACTCTTGTTTCATATGTTGTATGTTTCAAAATCAGTATTTAAGCGTTTGGTTAAAAAAAAATTGATTTATTGCTATGACTGTATAAAATTACTAAAATAGACATTGATTATAATAATATTATTTTGTATTATTATTATCATGAGTAGTATTATAAAATTTATTTTTACTTGTATAACAATATGTAATAATATTAAATATTTTTTCAAGATAATGCATTTACCATAATTATTTTAAAATAAAAATTTACATCTATTAAATCTCAAAATTTATAAAAATTAAAAAATAAAAGCATAGTAATATTGTACAAAAATCAATTAAAATTAAATTTAAATTATTAGTGGAGATACATTACAATTAGAATACTAATAAATTTGTGACATAAAAGAATTTACTTTAATTAATCAAAGTCAAATTTATTATTTTAATAATAGATAGGTAGAAAAGCTAAAAGCAGAATCTGAAAAGCTACCATCTTGCTGATTCTCAAAATCTGCTGCCAGATGATACATATTCTTTTTATAATCACTTTTTAAAAATTTATCAAAAGCCTAAAATAACTTCTGATTGTTTGAAAATCAGAAGTTTGACTCCAAAATCAATCCCAAACAAACCCTAAATAAGATTCGAATCTGAGTTGGAATTATTAAACTATAAATCTTAACCACTACACCATAACTTCAATCTTGTATTTTTTTATTTGCCACAAATATATAACAAATTCATATTTCTTTTTTTAAAAAAAATTATTAACTGGGGCAGTGCGCAGGTCAATGGGGTGCCCTGCCTTGCGAATTGGCAGGTTGTGGGGTGGGATAAGTCGGGCCCGCCCCATTGCCATCACTAACAATTTCATATGTTTTCACATAATTTCGTATGTACAATTCCATTCATTTTCGTACATTTTCCTAAATTTCCAAACAATTTCATACGTTTGCACATATCGGTGCATTTTCGTCCATTTTTATTTATTTTTGTAGAATTTCATACATTACAATATAGTTTCATACATTTCGAGATGATAGAGATTTGATTTGAAGAGTTTTGTTTATTCTAATTCTTCGTTAAATCATCACATCTAATAATTCAAGCTATTAAAAGAGATCGTTTATTTATTTATATTTTATATTTAACTATATGTTAAGTGTCTCACCACCTTGTACCCCTTATTTTTGAAGAAGCTTAGGATATATTTGACATGCAATACTATAAATAAGAGTGCACAATATAATAAGAATACACTATAGATAAGCTCTTTTGATACCATTCAATACAGTCTAATCCACACTCTCCAAACAAACATAAAAGCCTTGTAAGTTACAATGAAGTGCTATAAATATGAATACAATTTATAATTCCATCCAATTATAAGCGCGTTGGGATGTGATATTTACGATAATATAAAAAATATTTTCAACATTTTCTTTTTCTTTAATACTGTCTAATTTAATACACTGTTCTAAAAAATTCATCTAGACAGCGCCTAAATTTTGTCTAGCCGTGAGTCACGACCTCCACTCCTAGTCATGCCTCGTCCTCGCTTCTCCCTTGTCTAGGCCTCGTCTAGACTCAAAAAGTTTAAAATTCCATTTCCACTCCTTTACACTTTACACCTTTTAGAATATTAGTTTAATATATCAAATAGTACACAATTAAATGCTACTCGACAAAAAAGTTAATCGAAATTTGAAAATCTCGTATGTGTGAAAATGTCAAACAATAATTCTAGTCCACACTTTATAGTGTCAAGATCGTTTACTTAGGTCTTCTTTTGAGACCAATTTGGTTTACTTAGTTTAAGGGAGGCTGTCCTAACTCCTAATACCACTTTTACTTTTAGAAAAGAAATAGGATTTAATAATTTAAAGAAAAGAATTATTATTAAATATAATATTTTAAATGTGATAGTGCTACTCTTTGTTCTTCCACCACTGTCATTTCAATGGTATTTGGTGGGTTGTACTTTGTCGTTTTGGATAATTGGAAGCACTAATCTTCCACAAAAGCTATTTTAAGCCCACTTTTTTCTAAAAAAATTATAATTTATAAATCAAGACCATAAAAAACAAACAAATCCCAATTCTTCAAGCCTTTATTTGTTCGACAGGCAAATCCTAACTTGAACACCAACTTGTCTTGACGCTGGCTTTTACCGAATGATGAATTCACATAAAAATTTAATAGATAAAGAGGATTGTTTTTTTTTATATATATTTATAACGAATAAAGTCAAAATTATTTTTAAAGTCAAGAACTTGCATTCGATGCAAGAAACAAGAGGCAATCAGAAATAGTTAAATTTGATTTAGTCAGAAGGGTTAAAAATTTGAAATATTTTGCTTTACACTTTATATTTTGGTGACAATTCTATCCATCCATATCTAAAAGGATACTATGGTCATTTCACATAACACTTGTTTAGGTTTGATTAGATCACAAACAATTGACATACACGAAATCTATAAAAATTTGAATATCTAATTAACAATTATTCGAGAAAAGAAATGAGTCATTATTAAGATAGTCGGCATTTTGTAGACAACTCATACTACGCTTGAATGACTAATGCCCAAAGGATGAGTCAACATGACAAAACCCTTTAACATTTATTGCAGTTAATGTTTTAAAAAGTGTAAAGCGTGACTAGACGTGAAAATCGAGTTTCAAATTTTCTGAGCTTAGGTGAAATCTAGACAAAAGCAAGACAAGTTTAGGTGAAGTCTAGGCAAAGCGTAAGGCGTGGAGGCCATGCTTCATACTTAGGCGGAGCTTAGACATGCTTTTTATAACAGTGATTGTAGTACAAACCAATTGTCAATTCGTAATAATTGATACATCTGATAGACAATCGTGCTTAATCAGCAAGAAAGAGACTACATATCCAACTTTTAATCGACAATAAATTTCAACATTATACGCATGCGAAATAACAAATCCAAATGAATGTAATAAATATACATACGGTCATGAACTTTTTCAAATGTTCTAATAATGCCCTCATTATAATGCTTATCATAAGGGGCACTATATTAATGATTATATAAAGGGCCCAATATTTACTTAGTGTTGCATTAATAATTAATTAATACATTAATCCCACTAACTTCTAAGACTTCGTGCCCGGACAACAGTAAAGTGGTGTCTCTCACCTTTACATTTTGAATTGTTTAACTAAAAGGCATTCTTTAAAATAAAATATTATTTCCATTTTATCTCTTGAGCTTTTATCAGTTTAAATTAAATTAAATTAATTATTGTTGGGCAAGTGCAACATATATTATAGAAATGACTCATTAGTGTTGTGTATCTTTTTATATGAGCAAAAAAAGAGCTTCAAATTCTTTCTTACAAAGAGATTAATTAGGTTTGTTTGAAGAACATGGGTTTCTTGCTTTTCAAGAAGATTAGTCTCCTATTCCTTCTCATTTCTGCATCATTTTTGTCTATTTCCTTTGCAGGTAGGTTTATTTGAAAACCCTTTTGTCATTTCTCTTACTTTAATCTCTTTCGGAAAAAAAAAGAAGCCGTTTTTTTCTTCAAGTTCTTTTCAAATTCGAGTGTTTTGAATGAGCCAGAAATGTCGTGTATAAGTTTGACCTATGCATGAAACGTTGTCTAGTGATCTTCCTTTGAACGGCAGGAAAAAATTAATGATGATGCAAATTGTTCCATTTCTAATTATTGCTCGCTAAGAAATAACGTCGTTTATTTGGAGGAAAAAATATAGTTAACGATGTTAAAATTAGTTTATCATACATATGTATATGGTCATGGAGATATATATAAAATTTAATTTCTTGAAATTCTTCACAATTTATCATTTTTCCTGCATGATTGTCATGCATAACGTTGAAATATCGAAACCCTTTCTTTTTTGCTTTGTACCTATGTATATAATTTGCTGTTTATTTTACTTTTTTGTTGGAATATTGTAAACTATAATCAAACTCGACTACGGACCTTCTCTTACAAATCTTTCGCTCAAGGACTATTATGTACACCGTTAGTTTTCGCTGAAAATTGGCCACATAATAGATTTCTTTCATGTCCCAAGCGACTTTGTACTCTTGACCCTCTACTTAAGATTTGTAGGTGGAAGCCTGATCGTTACAAAACATTGTTGGCATGTTTGCATGTGAAACGGCTCCGTGCCCATATCTTTTGAAATATTTGTCTATGTTGTTATGTTCAATTATATCTACTTCAGTGTACCGAAAATATCGTGCTGCTGAACGAATTTCGATTCTTGATTTGCTCAAGTTTTAATGCAGGTCGACTGCGTAGGTCTGTGAGCAAATTGGATCAGAAGCAAGCGAGTACTACTCATGAGGTTTCACTTTTTTAGCATATAAAATTTTCGAAGTATTATCTATGACCTTTAAATATATATCTCTCCATATTTAGTTGTTTTATGTAATTAACTATCATCTGGTCCAGTTAAGATTTTTAGATTTATATACTTTAAATCATAGCTAAAGCATTGCCTATTAGGCCCTGAATGATTTTGCTTAAAATCCTGCAAGTTGTGGTTAAAATTAACAATACATTTCGTTAGACTCGTAGTTTTTATCAACTTTTCAACCACACATTTCATCAACTTTTATCAAAATCAGCTAAAAAACTGATTTTTAGTAAAATCAAACAAGCACTTAATTAGGTTTCCAGCCCTATCGTTGAGTATCACGCCATATTTGGGAAGGTAAATAAAAATGTATTCGATAATATAATAGAAGGAAATAAGAAACTAAAATCTCGACAATTGTAGTATTTACTAGCTTATAGTGCATAACGAATATACTCCCCATGTTTGTTCGTATTTTTCCCAAAGTTTTATACTACTTCGAATAATAGGTAAATTATTGTCTATTATATACTATCTAGCCTCATCCAATAGTATACTGCTATATTAGATAGCACACATTATAAAGGAAGAAAGCGAAACTAAAAAAATATTGTCAACTGTATTATCCAGCCTACTAAGAGTATGTTTGGTAAAGATTTTTGTAGATTATAAGCAATGTGTCCTACGAAATGTGTGGATAAAAATGATGTTTGATCGGCTTATAAGTATTTATAAGCACACACGAATATACTCTAAACATACTCGGTGTGTAATTATATTCGTATTATTCATGAATATTTTGAAATGTTTTTGATGCAGGAACACCATGCAAAAATGAGTGAAGTCCATGAAAGACTTCTGAGAGTGAACACCAAAGACTATGGAAGATATGATCCAGCCCCAGCACTGGTTAAGCCTCCTTTCAAACTCATTCCAAACTGATCATATATCTACTTGATCAGTGTATCTCAATATATATATAAATATTATATAATATATACATACAGACACGCCCACAGTACATGTGTGTGTGTGTATGCTATGTTTTTGTATGTAGGGTTTGCAAGCCAGATAATGTTTCCAGTTTGAATATTGTAGAAGATGGTGTGTGCATGTGCATCACTTATAATATATATATATAAATGTATGGAATGTATGCAAGTCAAAGATAGGTAATATCTAAATAATAATTAATGATATAAATAAATCTTGTATATTTTGTTTCTTCTTTTGCAATTGTGCAATTAATTTTTATGTTGAGGAAAATTATTAATTCGTTTGTTGAAGAGATCCACGGGAAAAAATTAGAATCGATAAAACATTCAACATTAGTGTTTATCATGTTGAACTATATATCTCTGCGTTCATGTTTAATGATAATTGAGGCGTAACATATTTGGTTTATTGAAACAAAAAAAATCGCAGTTGAAGTTCTCTAACTTTGCGAAATACAACATTTTAGATCTCCATTCAATTGTTTTTACAATATATATTTTCGAATTTTCATTAACACTAAAAAATGTTGAAAAGACCAGGAATGTAATTTTCCTATACGATGCATTCCAAGAATATAGAATGAGGACTTAAATGTTGTACTTCGTAAGCCTTAACTTTAATTTTTTTTACCATGTATTCTTAAAATTAATATACGAAAGATTGTTCACCAAGAATAATTGACAACATTTCAAGTTTTTATAGAAGCAAAGGGGGATGTCATGTATTAAAAAAAAATAATAATAATAATTAACTCGATCCTTGTGGTCGGATTCTATTATAAATTTCTAATTAATTTTGAACATATTGGGGGAGGTATTGTTAGATTCATCAATTTGACAAAGCAAAGCATAGCAAAATTAGATTTCTCGACTCGTTTAGCATTGTCGAGTTAACGTTTTTAATATTTTTGAAAATGCGACGGAAAATAGGGACTATTTTTAGGGCTTCTCAATTCTCAATTAGGATGATGATCTTTTGTGTTTTTATATATTCTTAATAAATAAGAGTGTAAAAAGAAAAGAAATTAAAACTTCGATTGCATAAAAATATAAGAATTTTTTTTTATGAAATAGGGTCTAAAGTTAAATTTGCTCAAAAAATACACTATTCGAGAAAATGATATTAAATATAATAATTTTGGAGACCATAAAAAATCCAATTGAAAAACATTGAAACGTCAATAACACTTTGCATTTTTTCGTGTTCTTGCCCGATTTGTCCTCTCTTTCTTGTGCTAATAAAATTATTCCAATTCATTTTCATCTTCGTCCACCTCAAACTCAACAATTTTATTTGTTTATATTGTAACGAAGGCGTACGTTTGTTGACCTTTTGAAAACTCTTTATTGATCTTTTGTAATTTTGAAGTGATCAAGCTAATAAGTTCTTTTATATATTTTGATTTATTTATAAATAAGATATAAATATTGGCAAACTCTATTCGAGTATAAATAGGAGCTTAATTGATTTGAATTATAAAAAAAATAAAATTGTTTGACACGAGATACTTTTGTGAGATACTTTTAAATGATTTATTTATAAATAAGATTATATGATATTCAATTCAGATTTTTTACAAAATTCAAAATGTTAAAGACTTTTAATAACTTTTTTATAAATAAGATAGAAATAATGTCAAAAAATTCTTTTTGTGGTCAGAGAAAAATTAAAAATAAAAGTAAAATGGGGTGTATTTAATTAAAATTTTATAAGATTTTTATTGAGTTTAGAAGTCTAAGAGCATCTCTAAAAAAAATTTTAAACATTAAATATTCTCTATTTTAGAGAGTCAATTATTAAAATTATGCTGCTAGAGACTCGTCAAATTAATTTTTTTAAAATAGTGAATTGGTTTGACTTTTCATAGTTGGAGAGAGAAACCTACTCTTTATAATTAAATGCATTAAAAATAATTTAATTTTCAATACTCATATATTGACTAAATTAAATAGTATATACAAAATAAAATGGAGAAAAGTGGAAGAAAATCATAAAATAAATGAGAGGGAAGCATGTCAAAATAAAATATAGAGAAAATTAATAAATACTTATTGGGAGAAGTAAAATAAAGTATTAAAAATTAAAAAAAAAATTAATGGAGTACTTTAAAATTTTTATTCTCTTAATTTATATATTATGTATAAAATACAAAAGATGTTCTTATATATATAGAGTAAGTGTATTTAATACAAAATTTTAAAACTGATAAGTGTATTTTACACGTTTATCTAAACTTGTAAACTTATTATATATTCAGTGGATAAGTAGATTTCTACTTAATTCAATTCAAATAATGTATATGTATGTACAAACTCCACTTTTGATGAGCTTGGAGTGAAAAAAAAAAAAAAAAGAGTTTGAAGCTTAATTGGACAACACGGACATGAGTTGAAACCATTGAGAAGCAACTAGAGTGAATTCGAAAGTTTGAGTAGCAAAATCAAATTTTGGAAAAGTTTGAGGACTAATTTGCACACTTTCAAATATTTGGAAGACCACTTTGAGATTTTAGAATGATGATGACCAATTAGAATTAGAGATCGCAATGGAACAGGTCGGTCTTGCCCCGTCCTGCAACCGATGAATTAGCGGAGCGGAGCGGGGCGGGGCGGGGCGGGGCGGGGTAACCCCGGTTAATTTTTTTTAAACTGAAAACTAATAATTAAAAAATGAAATTAATAATATGCTATATATTTGTAGCAAATAAAATCAAAAAATTATAAATTGGAGTTGTGTAATAGTGATTAAGATTTATGGTTTCATAATTTTAACTCGGGTTCAATTCTTATTCAACCTATTTTTAGCGAAAATTGTGATTTGTAATTCTATTTAATGATTTTTCAAAAAAAAAAATTTTTTTTGGAAGGAATGCTTCACGTGGCGGGGCTGAGCTACCCCAGATCTCTCGTGGGACAGATATTCTATCCCGGACCTATCCCTATTACCCGAATAGTTGGGTCCAGGGCGGCAGGTTTTTTTTAATCATCCCTAATTAGAATGTAAAAGTTTTTGTATTGAAATGATAAGAATTAAGGATCAAATAACCAAAACCATACCTAAAAACTAAATCGATGACAAAATTGTAAGTTTTGAAAACAAGTTACATCTAAGTAACACAATGCATTGTACGATCGCCGACCTACGAGCGGTTGCACCAAAACCACTGGTGGTCATACAGAGGTCACACAAAGGCATTGTGCGACCTAAATGCAACCTACGCTGAAAGAAGGTCTCGGATGCATTTTTTAAATTGAGTCGAACTAGGGCTTTTGCACACGACTTTCAACGTATTTGAAGTACTATAAAAAGACATCTTCTATGTCAGTTAAAAGAGAGTTCCATATCGTAACATTCTTGGAGGAATTCCACATCAAAAGCATCAAATTCTTGAGAAAAAAATTATAAGAAATTATTGGAGCTTTGTATTATTTTGAAAAAGAAGATGGTGTCGTCCAAGAACATTGAAAAGGCTCAAGATTAAGGGTCGCAAAAACCTTTATTTTAAATTATATGGATTATGTATTCACTTTTTATCTTGTATTATTGTAATAAAAATATGATAGACTAAACATTTGTGGCTAGGATTTTGATGAAACCTTGTTGACTTTTTAATCCAATAAATTGCTATGTTTTATTCTTGCTTTTGGGTTAATTATTTATTATTCTCTTATTTTATTTTGATGATTAGCTACCATTGAAACATGTTACTGATTTATATTGCTTTCGAGAGATTCGGTATAAATTAGTATATGGTAACAAATAACATAGTGTCCTATACTTGATGGTCTATGTTATTATGTTCTATGAAATCGTTATATGATAATTTTTGTGAATTAACGCATGTTTATATGTTTGTAATTTAATTAGAGATAATTAGATTTGCATATAAGTATAGAATTGGTTGATCATCGAGAGAGTATTGATTAAAATTGGAACATAGCCATCTAAGTTATTATTTTTGTTAATTGTTTATTATTGAATTAATTATCATCCTAAAATTTGGCCAATTTTAAGATAGTTCTTGAGATTTGTGTTGATGTCGAGATGTGCTACATGTGTCTAACTTAAATAACAAACAAATATTAAGTCTGATAAAAGATAAAGATATACTTATATGATTAGTACAATTTTTTGTGGTATTATAACTTTGTGTTGCGTTCTTTATCTATCCGCATCCATCATAGAGATACAGTTGGGTCATAGATAAAAATCAGTTTAATTTGTATCGAGAGAGTAAATTAACATATAATGAATATCGATTGTCAACATAAAATGATAATTGATTGTAAACAAGTAATTGAAGATTAAATTAGGTTAACAACGGTGGACTCGGGATTCTAGTGTCTTCGTGATTTGATTAATTCCACAATTTGTATAATTTTGATTGCTTATTTTAGTGGGTAATTAGATTTAATCAAAATCAAATTTAAATAATTGTGTGCTTTTCTTAAATTAGAACTAGTATTAATCAGAGTAAAATACGTAGAAATCTAGTCATTGTGGATTCGATACTCTATTTATCATTATATTAATTGTTAACGATTTGTTTACTTGTGGGATTAAAATCGACAAACAAGTTTTTGACACTGTTGCTGGGACTGTTTTTTTGTTTTAGTTAATTTTAGCTTTAATTCTTTTATTTTTTATTTTTCAGCTACATGGAAAAAAAAAAGAGCTAAGAGATCAACAACAACACAAGATGGTTGATCTTGAGATTGAAGATGACAACACTGGTGATTTGCTTTATGGAGATTTTATCGCAATGCAATAGGCTAATATAGCGAGATGTGATATACCTATCGAAATTGATGGTGATAACTTGCTCTTGGAAGATTTATAGAAACCACCGATCACACAAAGTTTATGTTCCTATTCTTACACCTATAATCAGGATTGACAAAATCACTCGAATTACTCTTAATACTACAACCAATGTCAAACAAGAAGATCACAAAAGAGTAAATGAAAATAGAAAGAGGCAGTTGCTCAGAACATCGAGACCATAGAGGCAACTACAAAGCTCATAGATAATCAACTTGGGCTAATGATAAAGATGTTGACAGATAGTCCACAAGGCACATTTTCAAGCGACACTGAAGCCAACCCTATGTAACACATGCCAAGTATTACAACAATAAGTGATGAATTTTATGAGATTTTGGATAATAAATTGGTCATCCAACCCGAGGAAGTACAAACTAAAGAAGAAGAGTATGTGGAGAATGATAAGTTGATCATAAATAAGCAGAATAAAAATGTGACATTTAATGATATTGCACCTATCGAACAATTCTCCTACTCCTATCTTTCTTCTAATATTCATTTTGTGATCAAAGCCGTCAGGAAGTTGAAGTTTTCATAGTTGATTTCAAATAGGGTGATAAAATGAAACCATATTTTTATAAGGATGACAAAGTCAAATTTTGGAGGACAAACAAAAAATGTTACAAAGTCAATCCAAAGCCTTATTTAAAGTGCCGTGAAACAATTGTTGCAAAAAGTCAAGTTAATGACTTTAAAGAAGTGCTTATTTGGAGGCAACTCAATTTTCTATCCCTTAATTTTCTCTTTTAGTTTTCACTTCCTAACTTAGAGCACATTTTTTTATTTCTTAGGATTTTTAGATTGTTTTTGAACAACTAGAGTTAAGGTCATCATACGTTAGCCTAAAGTCCTAAGTGATTTCACACTCTTCTTTGGGCAATTGGCCATTGTGTAGTTAATTATATTTATCATGTCTCTTTTTAGGTTCGAAGGAGATAATTTGAAAGCCAAATAAAGGAGACTAAAAGAGAATAAAGGAGCCGAGTGCTAATGGAAGAGATAGATCATCATATGACATGGATTATTGCTATCCTTCCTTAGATTATTTTTGTGCTTACATTGAGACAATTTAACTTTAAGTTTGGGGGTGTAGTCGAATCTATCAGTAAACTACGTGTTTTTTTTATTGCTTTATATTATATTAAATAAAAGGAAAAAAAATTGAATTTTTTCAAAAATCCAAAAGAAAAAAATTACAAATTTAGAAAAAAAGAATTAAAAAAATTTATTTTATTTTAATTACGTGCTTGTGTGTTGTTGGGTAGGCTTGTCGACTAATGATAGTATTTATTTGGTTTGGGATCAATATATGACTTGTGAATAGGTTATGCTACATGAGCTTTTTTTTTACTTTACTTATCCATGTGAGATCTTGATATTTTGAGCACAATAGTCATTACGATCGTATTTAAGTTGGTCATACTTATAGAGTGTAATACATTACTTGAATTGTGAGAATTGTGTTGTCAATCCTTACATGCATGTCATAAAGGACATAAATCAAAAATCACTTAACCATATGAGAAGTAAGCTTGGAGGTGGTTGAATTGCCATAAGCATCTATTTGGAGATGTGTTGGTTCCGTGCATGTTGAATATTTGTGTAGAGTAATTTGGCTAACAAGTGGAACATAGGTATTAACCGTATGCTAGGGGTCTGATTCTAACTATTTGTCCCCAAAAGGCATTACACTAGTCATGATATAAAAAAAGAATAGAGAGAAGAAACACTATAAAGAAACTGCCTGGAGTTGATACCACCAATATCTTAGCGAAAGTAAGGGAAAAAGTCGCCATGTTGCTAAGCTACCTGGAAGAAAATGTTTGAAAAAGTGAGAAAAAGCACGTGCATGAAACAGAAGACGCATTACTAACCTTGACTAAGCCTTGGCTACTATACATGGTGATATAGACAACTAGTTAGTTTGACTTGCCTAGTAGAAGTTTGAAGGTCGGAGCATTTAAATCTAAGAAGAAACTTTATAGATCTAAGTAATTCCTTTCAGTGGTTAGATTCAACCAAACTTGAACGGGGAATGAATGACTGAGTGATTTGTGCTCAACATTATAAATAACACCCCAGGTGAGAGATAAAAAAATCAAGCTTGAGAATGTGCATCTCACGAGAGGGAGAGAAACACATTTTTTGACAATTGAGGTTTGGAATGAAAACAGCTCAAGCTTTATGTTGATGAGAATTGAATATGCACATACATAGTCAAGCAACGGATAAGCTAAAAATTATTGTTGGTAGCATTATTCAGAAGCATTTCATTATTTAGATAATCTTGCTCGGGATAAACAATGGTTTAAGTTTGGAAGTGTTTGATAAGTGTGTTTTACATACTTATCTAAGCTACTAAACTTAATAAATATTCACTAGATGATCAAATTTCTACTTAATTCACTCCAAATATTGTATATGTAGGTACAAACCCTACTTCTGATGAGCTTGTTGCCAAAAAAAGAGTTCGATGCTTAATCGGATGACACGGGTATGAGTTGAAACTATTAGAAAACAACTAGAGTGAATTCGGAAGTTTCGAGATCAAAAATCATATTTTAGAAAATTTTGGGGACTAATTTGCAGTATTTTGAATCTTTGGAAGAACACTTAGAAGACTTTAGAAAGGTGATGACCAATTAGAATACTATTGGAAGTCTTTGGATTAAAATGAAAAGAATTAAAGAACAGATGACTCAAACCATACCTAAAAGTCAAATCAGGAACCAAATTGTAATTTTTGAAAAATAGTCATACATAGGACGCACAATTCATTGTACAACCTACGCTGAAAAAAAGAAGGCCCCAGGTGTGTTTCTGAAGTTGAATCGAATTACAACTTTTCTTGGACACGATTTTCAAAACATTTGAAGCATTTATAAAGACCTCTTCTAAGTCAGTTAAAATAAAGTTCCATGTCGTAACATATCACAAATTATTGTACGAATTATTGTACGAATTCCAAAATTACAAGAAATCATTGGAGATATACTTCTATGCTTAATGGTAACAGATTATTGTACGAATTCCAAAATTACAAGAAATCATTGGAGATATACTTCTATGTTTAGTGCAATCTTTGATAGTAGTTTAGTGTTGCATTCTTTATCTATTCGTATCCATCATATAAATATAGTTATGTCATAAATGAGAATTTGTTTTATTTGTATCGAGGGAGCAAATTAACATATAAATAATACCGATTGTCAACATAAAATGAGAATTGACTGTAAATAAGCAATTGGAGATTAAAATACGTTAACAATGGTGGATTCGAGATTTTAATACTTTTTATGATTTGATTAATTCCAGAATTTGTATAGTTCTAATTACTTATTTTAGTGGATAATTAGATGTTAAAATCAAATTCATATAATTGATTGTGTGTTTTTCTTAAACCAATTGGAGTAAATACGTAAAAATTCAATGTTTGTGGGTTCAACACTCTACGTATCATTAGATTACTCGTTAACGATCCATTTACTTGTGGAATTAAAATTGACAAATATAAACTCTAAAAATTTTAAAGTATTCAATATAGACTTTTAAAGACTTTTAAAAAGTCATGCGATATTCAGTAAGACTTTTAAAATCATACAAAAATCATGAGTATTCAAAATGTCAATGACTTTTTATAAAAATAATTTATGTACTAACTTTAAATCATAATGTATAAATAAAAGATATCACACGTCTTTAATTTTATGATATTTTCTCATTTTGCAATATTTTTTTTCTTTTTTCTTTTTGAACTCCAGAGTCGAGATTAATTATCAATTTTTTTTTGAAAAAAATATTAATATTTTTCTCTTTTTTCAATGTATTTTTTTTCTTCAATATTCTTCTAACCATTTTTTTTTCTCTTTCTTCTTTTTTCTTATACGAGCTCTATAGCCATGATTAATTATCACTATTTTTTATGAAAACGAATATTAATATTTTTTTTATCTATTCATTTCGTTGAAAATATTTTTGAAAGAAGTCGCATACCATATTTCTTTTGAATTTACATACAAACAATTTGGATGCTCACAATTTTACCCAAAAAGAAAAAAAAGAGTGAGCAAATAATTTATATTATTGACTTTTGACACAGTTTACTTACAACAAATAAATAGAACACTATAAAGTCAAGTTTTTTTTTTAATTTAATAATATTAATGCTAGACTTTTTTCATGCTATAAATTTTTTTAGTTGTGAGATATAATATTTTTATATTCAAGATTTAATTTAGAAAATAAAAATCTATAAAAGTCCATAAAAATATATGAAAGTTTATAAAAGTGTTCCAAAATAAAAATCTATAAAATTTATGGATGTTTATTAAAATCTATAAAAATTAATAAAAATTAGTCACTTAAAAAAGGTCATTCAAAAGTTTTAAAAATCTACATTAAATACACTCTATTAAATATCTCATGATCACCGATCGTGAAATATATCTCCACTTACACAAAATCAACACATACGTCTGTCTTTAAAAAAAAAAAAAAAACCCATCATCTCCTCAAATTAGGGATGACAATGGGGTGGGTCTGCCGCGTCCCACCCCGCCCCGCAACTCGTGAATTCGTGGGGCGGGGCGGCTCTTTGACTCGCCAACCGCCCCGTGATTTTTTTATTTTGTTAAATTGAAAAATAATAAAAAAAAATACAAATGTTTTATATATTTGTACCAAACAAAACAAAAAAAATTATAAGATTTGGGTTGTGGTGTAATGGTTAAGGTTGATAGTTTATAAGTTTCAATTCGTGTTTGATTATTCTTTAGTCAATTTTTAATGAAAATTATAATTTATATTATATTTTATGATTTTTAAAAAAAAAAAAAAATTTTTTTGGGGTGAGGGGGGGTTCGCGGGGCGGGGCTGCCCCGCGGCAGAAAAATCTGCACCAAACCCGCCCCAATTACTCGGTAGGACGGGGCGGTGGGGGGGTTCGCGGGGCGGCGCTGCCCCGCGGCAGAAAAATCTGCCCCAAACCCGCCCCAATTACTTGGCAGGACGGGGCGGGTCCGGGGCGACGAGCTTTTTTTTGCCATTCCTATCTCAAATCTCTCATTCTTAGTTCCTTCTCTTCACTATTCTTCAAATTTTCTTCACAATCTTCTTCCTCCTCAGTATTATTCAACGAACAAGTTTCAACGATCGAATTTTACCACATAAGCCGTATACTAGTTTTTTTTAAAAAAAAAAATTAAAAAGATTTTAAAAATCTACTAAATACCCTTAAAAGAGTTTTATATAATTTAAAAATTCTGCATTAAATACAGTCGGATCGTTAAACTGTCAAGAGTCCTAGATCAAATACAATTATTCAATACAATAATACCCTACAAATATTTATATCTACAACACCCGCGCACCTTTTATTTCTCTCTCTAGGGTTTTCAGATCGCGAGACCTCACGGTTCGATCTTGTAAGTATCATTTGTTGTTGTACGAAAGACGGTATATAATATAATATAATTGTAACTAAATATATGTAGATTGTAGTACTATATGTTTGTATGTGCTTTAAGGGAAATGATAATATTATAGGGCTTCAGGGGAAATAAGAATGGAAATTATTTGGAATTTGGATTATATAGGGTAATAATAAAATTGTGAGATACGCAAAAATTTTGGACTGTGATTTCAGTTATTTCGTATGAATTTGGATCTTTATGTCTTCTGTAGTATCTAATCCCATTTTGAGGGTTTTATAAGTACTCTTGTATGCGATTTCTCGTTTTAAATTATCATTTAATGAATCGAAGAATTTATTTCTTTTTGTTACTCTGATGTGGATTTTAATAGTCTTTTGGTGATGCGATATGTGGGATGCCTGGACAGATATTGTCAGATAGGATGTATTGACTATCATTTTTGGATTGTACGTATCAGGCTTTGCTTTTCATTATCTGTGTTTACAGTGGGTCAGGAAGAACTCCAACGAGCCCTAAATTTAAGTAATTGAAACTGGATTAATTGGGTAAAGCGAATTTCTTATCAGAAAATGGTTCAGTAATTATGATTTTCTTGATGATCAAATTATGGTGTTGGTTTTTTGTTTTTTTATGTTGGCAAGGGGTGTTTACTGTGGACATAATTTTATCTGTAGCGCAACCATCTTACTCATAGCGTGCATTTTGTACTTTGCGTATGACTTGTATTAAGGGAAGTATATTTCATCACGACTGTTGGGAGTTTTCTCCGCTACGGAAAAAAAAAGTATTTAAATGTCCGTGTGTCACTATGTCTTCAATTTCTCGCCTCAAAAAGTTATCTCCTTCAAAATTTACCAACCGCTTCAATTCATCTCTCTGATTCGATCATCTTGCTCAACTAATCATCTCCAAAATCTTCTCAACTGCTCAATTCATTTCTCACAATCGATCATCTTCCTCCACCGATCATCTTCAAAATTTGTTCACCGCCTCAATTTATCATTATAATAGAGCATACGGTCAGATCCCACCGCAAAAAAGTGGTATACTAGTAGTATTCAATATTATTCCCACCTTATTTGTGATGTGTGGTCGATGATGATTCTTATTTCCTCATATCCTCTGGAACTGATAGCCGGCACTTCTAGTTTCAATGATCAATGATTTAGATATCGTCGGGACTGATATATATTATTTTTAATTATTACACATTAGTTTAGAGCTATATTATGAATTCTACTACTTTATATCATGTTTTTTACTTTATGTCAGCTAAGGACCTGAGGTGTCAGGAATTTGTGTTATATAACGTTTTGATTAGAAGTTTGGTCATACTTAATTATTGCCTTATTGGTTGGTGCAATGTGTATCTGTTGTATCTGTAATTTTGACATTGTAACCAGCTGATGATTGATTGCTGTCTTTCACTTTGTACAGACAATTTATGTTCAGTTGACATTCTTCATGTTCTTGTTTGCGGAGATCATTGATGCAGAAGACAGTTACCAATAAGTTATCAATTATTCATTCTGTGTGTGAGAAGGCATGGGGTCTGCATGTTGTGTCACAGCTAGAGAACCTATAACAAAAGGATCACCTAGTGAAACTTTGCAGAGGCATGCCCGTTGTTCACCGTCTTGGAGCTTTCGACGGGATAATCGTGGGCGAGTAGCTGGAGAAGAGCCTTCTGAGGATTGGGTACATGATGGAGGGGGTGGCAGTCATCGATTGGAAACCAAATCTAGTACCACTGTAGAAATTGCTTCTGCTTCTGAAGGGGTCAGCCCATTAGATAGTGTCCAGTCACTTGCATGGCAAAAGTCCCAAGTTTCTGAAGGAAATACTGGGATTCTCAGGCAACCTTCTTCTGGTAATTCTCTATTTGGCAGTTCATTTCTCTTAATTTTAAGATGCATTGTATATATAAAATACGATCATTGTAGTGCACTTTAACTTTTCTCCCTCGTTTATCTAGTCTATGAAGAACATATGTTTGTAATCTATGATGTGAGGAAATGCTGATTTTGTTTTGGCAGAATGGAATTGAGTCCTTGGAATAAGAATTAAATATGTTCTTGTTCAAATTTGCCAATTTAGATACCATTTCTCTCTCCCTCCTGTTAAAAAATTGTATATAATTCTTTTCTGGTCCTAGTATCAGATATATTATAGCATTCGACAAAAATAAAATTAAAAGTTAAAACAATCCAGTAGGTACTTTATTAAAATTTGTGTAAGCACGCTCATTGAGGTACTTCGTAAGCTACAAATTATGAGACTACGGAGAACTAGAAAAGTAGTATATCACGGGATAAAGTAAGATTTGTTTCAAATACTTATAGAGCCAGATCTGATGTATGTGGGAATATTTGCATTGCCTGGAGTTTTCCATGTTTCTCGTGGCATATTGTTCTTTCATTATGCACTTAATACATCTACAAAACATCCGGCAAGGCATTTATGTTAATAGGAAGATGTCTGTGTAGAGGCTCGTTGAATTTTTAACTACGATCTGCGGATACTATGATTGAGGAAAATCTGTCATGGGAAATGATAGCTATTGTAGTTGATTATCTTTTGGCTATTTAATTTTGCTTATCACTGTTTTGAGCAAAATGGTAAAGGAACTTCTAGATTCATCAGACTTGAATTCAGGCTAATTCCCAATGCGGTTTTTAGACAATTTCAAATGATTTATAGACCCAGCACCATAATAACTGGTTGTCTATTCATTGACTTGTTGATTCTTCATGCATGGACGCGTGACAATGGACATCCTTATTATCTTGTTCTTTAATATTTAATGTAGGAAAATTAGAAATAGAAAAGTAATTTTTCCGTGGTTTTATATTTGATGCTTGTATAACTGTTTTTGCAGATCCTTCTATTTCCCGGACTTTAGCAGAGGTACATGGTGAACTATTGGTATTGATTAAATTTTGCATTACAATATATTTTGTATGTTTGTATACGTAGAATATATATGTTACATGGATTCCCTCATCTGATTCTTCTTTTCCATTGCCATTGTCCAGGTGAAGGAGTCAACAGAATCCCCTAGAGTTTCTTGCCCGTCTCTTGCGAAGCTATCTCCTTCAGCACCTTCTAATTTATCTCTGTCAACATCTTGTTTATCATCTCAAAATTACTGTCTTCCCCCAAACTCGACTCCTTCAAGGTTGCATGGTCGTTCTCCAGGACGGCAGCTATTACGGCATGTATCTGATAGCCAGATTCCTGGCTACAAGTCGCCCACATTTTCGATTTCTGAAGAAGCATCTTCTTTATTGCTCCCTGCTTGGGGATCCAATGATGGGTCTTCAGATAGCTGGTCATCTTCTGCCTTCGCCGAGCTCACGACAACTAGGAGACAGAGGTGGTCTTTTGATAGCCAACAAATATCGGGGTCTCCTTCCTTGGATCTCCAGACATGTGGTGTTTGTGCGAAGCTTTTAACCAAGAGATCTTCATGTGGTGGCCAAAAATTAATTGCCACCACTGAAATTGATGTTGTTGCTGTTTTAATTTGTCGACATGTTTTCCATGCTGGGTGCTTAGAGTGCATGACTTCTGAAATCAACAAATACGACCCAATTTGCCCTGTTTGTACTTCTGGGGAAAAATCTAAAAAGGCACTGAAAGCTGAAATGGATTTGAAGGCTAGAAAGCAATCTAGGAATTGTGTGGTTGATAGCAATCTTCTTGAATTTGATCACGATAAAAGCAGTGGTCATGAGGGAACAAATCCCAAAGTTAGCTCGAGTTCCAGCATGAAGAGCTCTTTAGGAAACCGTTTCTTGAGACAACATATCTTTTTCGGGTCAAAGGGGATTAGATCATTTTCTGAGAGCCACTCCACTCGGAAAAAAGGGTTTTTCCGGACAAAATCTAGCGAGTGAGCTTCTTCATGACTCCAAAGAAGTAAGTGTGGACTTTGTTTGTCATACATGTGCATCTTAGTTCGATATGCATATCTGCAATCTATGGATCAGACACTCTTGCAATAGATTTTCATTCGTATTTATGTTAGCGTGCTGAGACGCTGTGTTTTTGTTTTTGATTTTACAGTTAACTGATCTGCAACTGGCTGGTGAACAGTAACAGTCATGGGGTTGTATAGGTAGCTACTGAAGATATACACACACTGTAAAGAATGGGGGTATAGTACAAATTGAAAGTTCAAAATTTCATATAGGAAAAGGAAAAAGGTTGCAATGTGGAATAAATTACAATTCTAATTTTGCTCTTTTGATGGCGTCCCTATTTTATTGGGTTTTATTTGTTGGACCGATTTATTGTTTTGGTACGTTTTAACATTTCTAGGTACAACTTAGCACTTTATGAATCGAGAAAATGCATTTATATTTTATAGGGTTAATTTCAATTTTGGTTACTGAACTTGCAGTGAAATTTTAATTGGGTCACCCACATTTTACTTTCATTGTTAGTCGCCCGTTAGCTCGTGGTACTATAATTATTGTCACAATCCCATGTGAATAATAGAATTTTATATAAATGTCACATAATCGTGTTGTGGCTATAAAATTAGAAAATAAACTGTATTTACAAATTGAAGGTAATTTATCATTCGAGTGTATTCAGAAATTTATTCATATCAAATTTCAAAATTTGTATTTACCACATAATTATGTAGCGTATTTATTTTAAAATGAGATTAACGGATGGTAGTGATGACAAGTTCAATAAATGGGGTTAACAGAGGTGCTACCAAAGTCATCCACATTGAAAGTAAATTAAAATTTAATTATTTGATCATGACAAATTGAGGTTGGAGGTGCTAACAGAGTAATGAAAGTAAGTTGAAATTTAATTATTTGTTTGTGACATTAAAAGTTCATTATTTTTTCTTGACAAATTGAAGTTGGGTGAACTAATATGTGATAAAATGAATTAAACCTGTATATGTAAGCGTACATAACGCACCAGCCATTTCATGTATCCGAATCCATACTTGTGCTCTCAAATTGAAATGAGAGCCCTCGAAACAATGTCTACTGTGTTCCTCTTAAAGCTCGAAACATTTTTGCAGTGAAATGGCAGATTTACGCGATGGAAATGGCAACCCTGTGCAACTTACTGGTCTCGCCACTCGCCACGGCCGGAGCTGTGCGCGGTGGAACTCGAAAATATGAATCTCTGCCTCCACCGCGGCATGGCGGCAGGAAGCTTAATCGCTCCATTGGCTCGAGTTCAAGCACGGTCAGTTTAAATCCTGAATATTGAATGTTTGCAGTAGGAATTTAAGACTACATTATTCACCCCACCAGTTGGATCATCCAATTTCCCAAGTATTCGCTGGATTTTATTTTTTGGTGAAGCTTACAAGTTAAAAGTTAATTTGAAGTAGTTTTTTATTTTAAAATATGTTTAGATAATCACCGACTGTAGGTGTGAGAAAAAAATAATAATATCTAAGCAACTTTTTGCATCTAACAGCCCGCTGACTTGTCAGCAGGTGGGCAAGAAATTGCTGCCCACTAGGGGCAGCAGCAGATCAGGACCCATCTAAGCACATCTTCAAATGAAACGAAACTCTCCTTCAATCCTCTCCACAGTCGTGTTCAAGTTCTACTCACCGTTTCAATCCATCATCCTAAAACTATTAAATGGTTTTCTTCTTTCTTGTTTTTGTTTGGGTTATGATAGTAGCCTTTTCTTCTTTCTTTTTTTTGTGGATTTTTTATTGATATTATTTTTGTTGTTAAATTAAAAATTTGAGAACATATCATAACGGTTGGATCCACCGATAAGCGGTATAGTAGCTTATGTTTTCCTTTTTATAATTGTTTGACTATATGATGACGGAGAAGGTGAGAGAAGGAAGAAGAATGGGTACAAGATAAGAGCACGATGAACAAGATGGAGAAATTTGTGAGTTTCTGTTTTACTTCTGTTGCTCAAGTCGTATGTTGTCATAAGCGATTTATTTAGTATTGAAATTTGACACTTTTGAACTGTCAAACATTCCTATGCCTATGCCATGAAATGTGAAATAAAATTAAAATTGCGTGATTTAATTGTAATAAATTAAAGTTGAATCAAGGATGGAAGTGTTATTTATTCATATTTTCAGCAGCTATATTATGTATAATTTATCATATCTTACACATCACACACTAGCTAGGACTGTGTCGTGTGTTAGGTGGTTTAGTGGTTTGTCACCACTTAGTCAATAAGTCCCTATTGTTAAGGGATATTTATTTGTTTTGATTTAGTCATACCACGATATTAGGATTTGTTAGACGTGGGTTGTTTTTTCTTTGTTTCCAGCTTTCTCTGTAAGGCTATATAATAGCCAAGTTTGTTCTTCAATAACAAGTGTGTTTTTTCCTCAATTTCTTTGTTTCTTTCATAAGCTTTTTCTGTTTTTTAACATCGTGAACTGCTGAAAGTAAAAGGATTCCTCACTTCTTTCTCTCATTCAAAACCGTGCATGAGACTTTCATCTCACACGGCTCCTAAGTGATACTTAAAAAGTATTCCTTTTTCTTTTTCTTTTTTTTTTAACTCATTTATATCTAATCTATTTTTTCTTTCTTAATTTTCGACTCAGTGTCTACTTGATAAACAACTTCATGTGCAATGGTTCGAGTTGATACAATGAAAAGAGATTTATTTTCTTACACAAAGGTTCACTTTCTGGTCTCATTTTCAGGAACCCAGAAGTCCTTCAAATGTCTGTTTTATAGCCCTCCATTGCCCCATACTAAAAATAGTCACCAAAACTAACAGAAAAATTGAACATATCTCCCCACCACACAAACATGCGACGATATTGGAATACCATATCAATACATCAAACTTATCCCATTCATTTCCTCCAAAGAATCAAATTAATTCATTTTCACAATTTCTGTAAACAAATGAAGCCTCCTTTTACCATCATTTTTCAATAACCCCATCTCATTTTTGCCATCCTCTCCACCCCTGGAGCTGGAGATGGAGAAGACACCTAGAGGACACCGCCTATTGCCGCCATCGACAGCCACCCTCCTGGTTCTTTTCTACCTCTTTGTTGCTACCTCTGCAACCAGCATTGCAAAATCTGACGCCTTTAGCACACCTGATAATTACCTTCTTAATTGTGGCGCATCCTCCTCCACCCCCCTGTCGAATAATCGTGTTTTCATGAGTGATTCAGATGCAAGCAAATATTTAGCCTATACAGGAAAAGACATTCACGTTTCTGTACCATCTTCCAATGTACCTTCACCAATTTATCTTTCAGCGAAAATCTTTGAAAAGGAACCCGCAATTTATACCTTCCATGTTACACGGCCGGGTTGGCATTGGATTCGTCTCCATTTCTTCCCGCTGCAGATCGATAATCACGATTTGCAGAAAGCCATGTTTAAGGTTAAGACAGATGAATTAGTCCTTGTCCAAGAATTCAGGAACCGTGAAAATCCGAAATGGACTCTTAAAGAGTACCTTGTTAACGTAACAACAGAGAGGTTTTCTATAAAGTTTGAGCCGGATACGGATAGTTTTGCTTTCATTAATGCCATTGAGTTTGTTTCAGCCCCTGATATCCTGATTGAAGATTCTGGTACAATGCTTTTCCCTAAAGGAGATTATTCCGGTTTAAGCACAAATGCGTTCCAGACTGTGTATAGGCTTAATGTGGGGGGGCCAATCATCACTCCAGAAAATGACACCCTTGGAAGATCTTGGGAGTCTGATCATCAGTACATAAATCCAAGTGTTACAGCATCGAATGTTTCCATTGTAGCAAATGTAATTAGTTATCCGGAGGGCGAATCGCCTTTGATTGCTCCACCGGTGGTTTATGCATCAGCCATTCAAATGGCGGATGCCAATGTTGTGGCTCCTAATTTCAACATTACATGGAAAATGGACATTGATACTGCATTCACTTACCTAGTTCGTTTGCATTTTTGTGACATTGTGAGCAAATCTTTGAATGATCTCTACTTTAATGTGTATATCAATGGGAAGGCGGGCGTGACTGGGCTCGACTTGAGTACTCTTACGGGTAGCTTGGCAGCGGCTTACTATACTGATATCATTGTGAATTCTTCCATGGTTACGAGCCTTAGCCCGCTGACTGTTCAGGTCGGTCCAATGAGCGAAAACACGGGCACGAGAAATGCACTCTTGAATGGTCTTGAGGTTTTCAGGGTGAACAATTCTGTTGGTAGCCTAGAAGGCGAGTTTGGTGTCGATGGAAAAACAGCCAATGGCACGGGGAAAGGCACGGTGGCGGCAGTCGGGTTTGCAATGATGTTCGGAGCCTTTGTCGGATTGGGTGCAATGGCTGTCAAATGGCAAAAGAGGCCTCTAGATTGGCAGAAGACAAAAAGCTTCTCTTCTTGGTTACTTCCCCTCCATGCCGCTGATTCAAGCTTTATGTCGAACAGTAAGACGTCGTTAGGGTCTCGGAAAAGTCAATTCTTTTCATCAACGATGGGATTCGGCCGATACTTTTCTTTTGCCGAACTGCAGGAAGCAACCCAGAATTGGGATCCAGCTGCAATCATCGGTGTTGGCGGATTTGGCAACGTCTATATCGGAGAAATCAATGATGGATTGAAAGTAGCCGTTAAACGAGGCAATCCACAATCTGAACAAGGCATTAATGAATTCCATACTGAGATACAAATGTTGTCCAAACTCAGGCATCGCCATTTAGTGTCCCTGATTGGATACTGTGATGAAAATTCCGAAATGATCCTCGTATACGAATATATGTCAAATGGACCTCTCCGGGATCACCTCTATGGGAAGGACTTGCAACCACTTTCTTGGAAGCAACGGCTTGAAATCTGCATTGGGGCTGCGCGTGGGCTGCATTACCTGCACACTGGCGCGGCACAGGGCATCATTCATCGTGATGTCAAGTCGACAAACATCTTGCTCGACGACAATTTCATTGCGAAAATGGCTGATTTTGGCCTGTCCAAAGACGCCCCAACGACAGAACAAACTCATATAAGCACAGCCGTGAAAGGGAGTTTTGGGTACTTGGATCCTGAATACTTCAGAAAACAACAACTTACTGATAAATCCGATGTGTACTCATTCGGGGTCGTTCTTTTGGAAGCTTTGTGTGCTCGTCCTGCCATTAATCCGGCATTGCCGAGGGAGCAAGTGAACTTGGCAGAATGGGCAATGCAGTGGAAGCGAAAAGGCCTACTCGACAAGATTATTGATCCTACACTTGTTGGACATATCAATCCTGAGTCGATGAAGAAACTTGCTGAGGCTGCAGAGAAATGTTTGGCAGATTATGGTGTCGACAGACCAACCATGGGTGACGTGTTGTGGAATTTAGAGTACGCTTTGCAATTGCAAGAAGCGTCATCTCAAGGAAAGGCCGAGGAAGAAAATCAGACGGCTCCAAATCTGGCATTTCCTCCCATGGTTTCTCCTACTGCTGCTGGTTCTGCCTCAGATAATAGGCCTGTTTCTCCAGCTGAGGAGAGTAGGAATCCTGCTGAAGTTCAAGCTATTAGTGAGCACTCTGAAGCTGCTATGTTTGCACATTTTTCTGCTCTCAATGGCCGATAAACAATATTAGCTTGTCTGGTAAGATGAACTGTACATAATTGTATAGTATCCAATATTGAAGAAGAGAGAGATATAAGCTAAAATCCTATTCATTATCCGATCCAGCTATAGTGAGAGATCTTTATGTCTTCCATTTCTTCTTAATGAATTGATGCTCGTCAATTAGTACGTTTTTGTTTTATCTTCTGTATAATCCACTTTTCCTCATGTGGTATACTCTATGTAATCATTTTGATAGATATTATTTTTTCATAGAAGATGAAATGGTGTATAAATTTGTATTTATTGATTAGGAGAAGATGTGGGATATACGAGCTTTATCACTTTGATTGTATTAGAGATCTTTACAAGTATTTATTACTTGTAAATTCCAATTTATAAATATTTCATAATTTTACAGCAATTTTCTTATTAAATATATCACATACGCGGCTTTGTACTATGCTTATATATGCACATTTCTTGGAATACATAATATATGCGCTTTTTACTACACAAATTTGTTGGAGGCAGGTGTGGGTAGCTAGACCATTTTATTTAATGTCTGTGTATAAATCTTGCTAGAACTCTATCTCATATATGTATGACAAACACATATGAATCACATTTTTTTTAAGGTAAATAGGTAAATAATGATTACTGATATTCAATATGTTTTATTAAGTCTGGACTAACTTTGAACAACATCAACATTTCTTTAACTTATTATTAGCATTTTATTGGAAACATTGACGTCAACCTTTAATGCAGATTATAATTAGATTGCGTATGGAAGAATTGACATCAATATGCTTGTATGGAAAATGTATTGGGTCAATCTACTTTGCACTCCTAATCTCGTAAATTACATGAGATTTAACTGCGGTTATGGTTGAAAATATTTCAAAATGTTCTAATTTTTCTTATAAAAATAAAGAAAATTTTATAGAATATATCATCTGTGTAGGATGTATTTACTGTTTACATTTTACACTTTACATACATACTGTGTTTTCTAAAATTACATTTACCTATTACTCAATGATAGTGAACACATTTTGCTAAAAATTACAAAGGTCATTATAAATGAGGATTGATCTCCTATCCACTTATAATGCATACGCTGATGTGGCATCACATGGTTGGTAGTTCATGACCTCACACTCATGATTTTTACCAATTATGTTTAGCTACCTCACCAGTGGGCATTATATCTCCTACCCACTATGGGTAGGAGATCAGGCTCCCATTATAAATAATCGTACATACCAAAATATCTCAACTTAAGAATAACAAATCACCCTCCACATATTAAATTATGTAACATTTTACATTATTAACTATTTTATTAATTTTTAAGATTTCAATTACTATTTTCTTTTGAACTACACAACAACACAAAGAAAGGCAAATAAAATAAGGAGCAAATTGGTGGGAACACAACAACTTGTTAAAACTCAATAACATCTGCTTGAGTCACAACAAAGTAAGATAAATTGTCGTAAGGAGAAATATTTTAAGATTGAAGAACTAGAAGTGAAAAATCAGAAGTTGGAGGATATATTTTGAGAGTTGATGTCGATTTTATTCTCGGGTGCAAGACTTAGTCAGCAACCTTCATTTTGATATGATTTCATGTTATGTTGTAGTGATATTTCATATTTTATGTTAATCTTATATTTTATTTGTTTATTTGGCTATTTTTTATATTAGAGAACTTGATTTTTTGTTATAGTCTTTTTGTTAAAACTTTCTATGGTTTTACAATATTATGTATTTAACTATTTGTTTATATTAGTATTTATGGACTTGAACAATATGTGTTTATATTAATTATGCTTTCTAATTATGTAACACAAAAATCAACAAACGAAATAGAAAAGAGATTAGACATTAAACAAATAAGCATTTTTCAATAAGCAAAATATTTGTCGCTAGATGTTTTGATTTTTGATGACTTTTTAGCATTTACCGACGAATACCTGCGTCGACATATAGCTTCTCTCACGACGAACTTAATATTCATCCCCAGATTTTTTTTTATGGAGACGATGTCTTATATTTTACCAACAAACAAATGTGTTGTCAAGTCGCCTCCCTCCTGACAAAATCAATATTCGTCGCCATATATTTCTTCCAACAGAAAACATATTTTATCGACAAAAGCATCTGTTATCTATTCACTTATTTCTCGATGAATTGAACATTTCGTTAGTAGAACGTACATTTATCGACAAATCGTAGTTGTCGATAAAAAATAATAAGATAAAACAAATAAAATTTATACAAATATTTTCCGATGTATCAAGGATCTATCGACAAATTATATCGTCGGCTCATACTTTCATCCCCAACGAATAATATGCATGTCTTTTGACAAACATATTTCGTCGCAAAAATTCTTTACTGACAATCGTGGTCATTTTTTTCGCATATCTATCGACGAATTCTTGATTTTTACCAATAAAATGTATCGTCGGAAGAACATTGTTCTAGCGATGAATTCTATTCTTTAAAAGGCACACCTTCCGACAAATTTATGTCGTCACTATAAACTTTTTCCAAAAATTCATCATTTTTTCCATGTCTTTATCGACATTTTATCATGTTCTACCGACGACTAGCATATTCGTCGAAAAAAGTCTATTGCAACAGGCTTCGACGACGGATGTAGCGATGAAGTTCGTTTCGTTGGGAGAAATTTTATTTGTCTCTCATACACATGTTCACACACATGTTCATGCATATGTATGTATGTATAGCTTTTTTGTATCATTTTCTAAAGTTAATGTCATTACGTTTTTTTTTTACATACCATTTTCATTTCTATCTAAACTAGTATACCTGAGCGGTGGAATCCGACCGTAAAAATTTGCTCGCGTTGAATAATAAAAAGGAACAACATTGAGATGAGGAATTTGAAGAATGGTGAAGAAAAATGACACTAAGAGATTTAAGGAGATAGATATTTTTTTCAAAATTGAAGATGGACGTATATGTCTTTTTTACGTGAGTGAGGGTGAAAACCTCTTTTACGGTTGGTGATTATGTAATGTCCCAAAAATTTCATGTCTAAATTTTATTGTATATTAATATACTTCAAAAAATCAATTTCATTAAGAATTGAAAATTTTCAATGGTATATGATGTAAAGTAGAAAAAAATGTGTAAATTAAGTTTTAAGGACTAAATTAGAGAAAATTAAAGTTGGAATGTTAGGACCAAATTAGTCAAACTTTAATAGTTGAAGGTAGGAACCAAAATTTGGAAATCTGAAAAATTTGAATAAATTGTTCGAGCCTACTTTATAAGCATTCTGTGAATAGCACAACGAAGTGTAGGCGATGAATGTCATATCACCTCGAAGTACATGTCGAGACCTTCGTCTTGGTATCAAATTTGTAGACTTTTCGAGTTGGGATAAGCACAGAAAATTGAACCACAGTTGAACCAATGTTAAGTGAAATCTGAAAATTTGGCTAAGTATAAAATTCTGTAGTCAAGCAGCATACTTTGAGTGAGTCGTACGAGCAGTCGGATAATCCGTTCATATTGCATGTGTATACAGTATATGTTACGAAGCTTGTAACTAGAACTTCGCAATGATATAAAGTTCTCTCGATTCGGATCTCGTTAGAACCCTCAAATATTGACTCGAACATGGCATCTCAAACATGAAAATCTGTTTATTTTTCTATTAAAATAATGAATTTAGGAACACTTGTCAAAAGGTAATCATGACTTCTTAAGGGCTCTTTGGTAGAACTTAAAATCGAAAAATAAATTAATTCAATAGTGCGATACTATATTTGTATGAAATAACGAGAATTTGGATAACCAAATATTAAATAAGTAAAATCATGAAAATAAGAAAGATCAAACAAACCCTAAGGCTCCTTTAACTTCCTCTATAAATAGAACACTTCAGCCATTAAGGGAAATCACAGCAAAAAGAGGTAAGTAAATCATTTATTTGTTTATATGCTCATTTTGTTCCTAAGTTAAGAAATATTTCTGTAGTAGTTCATAACTAATCTATGCTTAATCCTTGTTTATGTTAAATTAATTGGTGTTTATGTTGGAATTCTAGATTGTTGCTCACCTATGTTGGAACAAAGAAATTTTCTTTAAGATATCTCTCATTATTCATAATATTTCAACAATATATTCATGTTTGATTCTAGAAGTTTCAGCCATAAAAGTTATGTACCTTGTTGTTGTTTTATATAATTTGAAACATGCTATTCCTTGAATTTATTTTTGAAACTTCAGTTTATAGCACTATGATTTCTAATTCAATTATGATATTTTCAATTATTCAAAAGAAGTAAATGAAACATAGTTTTATGTCATTTGAAATCTGCTATTCCTAGAATTTATTCTTGAAATCTTAGTTTTCATTTATGCTTAATGAGTAAATAAATTCCAGGGAGTATTAAGGGTCTAAAAAGATAGATTAGTACTTTATATCATGAATTTTATTACCAGCAGCTGTACATTTTCATTTGGATTGGATTTTGGTGTTTCCAAAGTTTTATGTGACTTTAATTTAAATTTTGAAGTAGTTAAGTTGAATATTTTACATTCAGCAACTCTAATTTATCTTATTTGAGACCATAGAAATTTATATGATTAAAATGATAAACTGTAGTAACACGATCTCGTACAGAATGTTCTCTAAATTCATGCTTCTAGTATCTTGTATTCATGTTTCTTGTATTCTGGATTCATGATTCTAGTAGCTCTCTCACAGAACAACATGTAGATGTTATACATATGTTATAGTTCTTGTTTTCATCCAAGCCTAATTCTTATGTCTCTGTTAAGCTGAAATGAAAGTATGCTGTTAAGCTGAAATGAAAGTATGCTTAAAAATATTTGAGATGATATATGTAATCATGATCTTTAAAGAGACTTAATTCTTGTGTTAGGCAAGAATAAAAATGGATTATGAATAATGACTAAGTTCTATACATAGACGTACACCAATGGAGGTTGATTGTCTCATGGAACTTAGGGTCCAATCAGTAAGGTCATCGGCCACGATGACCATATGAAAGATAAGGCCACGAGGGTCTTTTTATAAACTCCTAGCACGGGGGTTATTTGAGGAGTTAAGGCTATAGAGCTATTGAGATCCCAATGAGCAAATAATTGCTCAAAGAAAGTAGGATGACCTTAGTGATATTTTTAAAGCACAAAGTTTGAGCGTTTGGAATAAAAGTTTCTTATGTATGAGACGGGTCCAAAGACAAGATAAAATTTGGTTGCATATGCATTTTATATTCAAATATGAAATTGGTTCATAGATGAATTATGTAAACTAAGTTCTTACTTCAAGAATGTAGATTTTGTGATAAGCAATCTTATGTTTTCTTCACATGTATATATAAATGTGGTGATTAATATGAAGATGACGTTTCTTTATGTTATTGGATGATTATGTATTGAATTTCATTTAATCACATATGAGATTATAAGCTAAGAAATAGTTTATGAATTGTATGAATTAAATGATAACATATTCTTATCTTATGTGCTTTAATTGTTGTTTTACTCACTAAGCCTCACAACTTATAAGTTGTTTTATGACGTTTTTTAGAGAATGAATAGACTATACACCGATGTAGTGAAGACTTGGAGTAGGAAGTCTAATGATGGGATGGAGTTTCATATCATTACAAAAAGAGAAGTTTGAATTCACTTTCTGAAATAGCTTAGAGTATATGTCAAAGAAAGAAGTTATAAAACATTTTTTATTTATAACGCGATGTCAATGGAGCTTTTGAGGACTCTACATTTCATCACGTGAAATATGACCGTTTTCTTTTGATTCAAACCCTTTTGAAGATTCTCTTGTATGATAAAATGTTGTTTTTGGTTCTTTGGTGTAAATCGGGAAACATAATTTTGTAAATTTTAGAAACACGATATATTTAGAAGAAAGAGGATCTCATGTACTATGTTTATATTCAAATTTATATAATCAAGTTTATAAATTATTATGTTTTGTACATTCTTAAAATTTTATCTCTAATTTCAGTTTTAAAGTCTTAAAAATCGAATGTTATAATTTTAGTTTAAGTATTGAGAGTTAAGGTAATAAATTGAAAAATGGATATATGTATGTTTGATTTAAGACCGATATAAAGATATTAGTATCTATCAGAAATTGATTTTTTAACTCAACTCAAAGATTCTAGAAACCTTCATACCTGAAGTAGAAAAAGAAATACATGTCATGCTTTCTTTAAAAAGATTATTAAATTTTTTTAAAAGTTAGTTTTCTAGCTTGAAGCTGTTAAGAACCTTCAGTAGACCTGAAATATATAAAAAAAAAAAAAAAAAAAAAAAAAAAAAAAAAAAAAAAAAATTTACCGAAAATTTAAGAGCGGTCACATTTCATACCTCAATCTGTGCCCTCATTTGAATCAATTCATTTTCACATGATCATTTCATTTGGCAATGAAGAATTTTCCTCTCTCATTTATTTCAGGGTACAAAGAGTACAAGAACGTACAGATACTAAGGACGGACTGCCGAGACCCCATCTGCTACAGATTTATCGGTTGCTGATTTTTACCCACATCCACGGCACAAGAGGAAGATGAATCCCCATCAAAATGGCGAAATGTGATTATGACTTCCATATAATATATTTACAGAATGGATAATGTAGCTACTTCATCTGAACTTGGATACAAAATGTTTAGCTTTGACCCAATTCACGTTGGACCATTACTTTGAAAATGAAATTTTTTATGAAAAATGCTGCTTTTACACCTAAAACTTACACACTCACTTATATTTCACATGTGTCAAAAAATGATTGGGTTACTTTATTTATTTGGCTAAATAAATAATGATTTAAACCAACTAGTATTTGATATATGTGATGGTGTAAGGAGATTGTAAGAGAGTGTGTACAACTAGCACAGTCCATTTTTTATTGGCTTTTCATGACAGATTGGTGGCGGTCAACATAGAGGAGAGTGAGAGACGTCTACGAGGGAATGAGAGGTTATGGATCGTTGCTTTTAAAATTGTTTACATTTTGACTTTCTTTAAATTTTAATATAAAATTTTTAAATTAAAATAATTTTAAGACGACTTGTGTTTATTTCCTTTTGTATTCGAAATAAAAGAGTACTCGCTAATATCTTAAATCCCACAAATCACTTCACACACCTTACATATATTTTCATGTATACTAAATGTGAATCTCGTTTGTATACATGAATGATGAATCTACTAGCAAACCTTTAAGGTGTTGTACGCACCCTCATAATTGTGTAGAAAACAATAATACCATGTATGGGATAATTTTACAACATGTCATCCAATTTATATGTTTGTTTATATTGGTCACGTAATATATATTTTTATTTCAATTGAATTACTCAACTAGTCAACTTATATTTTTTGGTAGTATTAGAAACAAAATAAGTTATTTTTATTTGTACGAATATTTTAAAATCAGGTACCAATCAGAAAAATGAAAACAGTCAAAGGTCAGAAGTCGAAATGAGAGTAAAAAAATTAAAAATATAGATAAATAAAGATAAAATTTAGGTGGCGAACCACCCAATTTAAGAGTGAATCAGATCTTTTAAGATCGACCAGTCAGGTTTAACAATTCAATCAAATAGTTTTTGAGATGAAGCGGTTGATTTAATAGTAACAGTTTTTTAATTTTTAGTTTTTACTCCATAATCACACTTAATTCCCGACCGGTTTTCAATTTTTCGTCAAACCCCATTGGTCTGGTAAAAAATTAGTCATTGTATTTCCTAAATTGTTTCGGTCAAGTCACTTATTTTAGTTTTTTATCCATTATTTAGCAGAAAAGGTCCACATGACATGACCAGTTTTCAAATGTGACAGTGTCAATGGCACACAATTGCATGACATATTGCAAATATTGGACTTGAGAGGAAAATTCATCTTTTTCAAGGTAAATTCAACCATCTGCCGCCAAATTTTAACTCGATTACTACTTAACTATTCAGTTTTGAAAAATTTCTCAATGTCCACTCTTCTTTCTATTATTTTACCTATCGATAACCTAACGTCTAACAATGTTTAATTATTAATGAAACGTCCTACATGGTAAGTGAAAATATGACATGACTTGTTGACATTATTAATTCTGACCCAGTCATTAATTAAAAACGTATGCCAAACACTCCTTTAAATCATTTATTTGAAACACGACTTCAATTGAGATAAAATTGGATGGTTAAGTAGTAATCGAGTTAAAATTTGATGGCAAATGATTGAATTCACCCTCTTTTTCACATATAATTACTTATAACGCTTCATATGTTATACTTCAAATTAATATTAGATGTGCGTAGAACCTAATCCACCCTCTTGAACAATCTCTCTTGAACTATGACTTCCAGATTCAAGAACAAACGAAGACTATCGGGGAGCAATTACCATTGGGTGAAATAAAACAAAGGGACATCCCCTATAATTTCTCCACCAATGTCTCTTGATGCGCACCTGCGCAATATAGCACTGCAACATTGAATTGTGGGCCAACGCCGAAAAGGGCAAAAAATGATAGAAAAATGAAATAAAATTAAACTCTTGCTCTTCTCATTTTTGCTGACGGTTTTCAAAGAAACTTTCTACATTCTCCTCTAAAGAAACCCTTCTACACAAAAAAAGAAAGAAAAAGAAAACTTTGAATGTTTCATCTGCTTCTGCCATTCTATCTGTTGGGTGCTATTAAAATGTAAGTCATTTTACTGTTTGTTTAGCTGATCATTTTACGAAAATGTTGGTGACTTTTTTGTTCTATGTAGAGTCGATTCTTTTTTCTTTGTTGGATTTAACTTCAGGGTTAGATGATACTTAAAAATTGATCTTTTTGCTCAAAATAATGTTAATCCGTGTTCTAGAGTGCGAAATTAAACATGCACATCGTTTTCATGTTGAAATAATTAAAGCTTGTTTTTCTATAATGGTGATTTTAGCGATCATTAGTCACGTATGAAGGGAGCAGATGAAAGGGATGCTTCCACCCCACTTCCTGAAAGGGTTCTGGAAAATAGTTCCAGTGGTAATCTCTTCTTCTCTGATACTCTTTGTTCATACACACATTCACACACATTCTCATGCATTTGTACGTACGAATAGCTTTTTTGTATCATTTTTTAAAGTAAATGTCATTTACGTTTTTCTTATAATTGGAAATTTATAATTTTGGACAGTTGATTTCACTATTTTTATTGATTTTTTGGTAGTTTTAGGGGGAAAAAAAATCAGGTCTCTTTGTTAGTTTGTTTATACTATTAGATTACAATTTCATCACGTGGATACTGATTTAATTTATTAATTTCTACGTCACTGATCTATTTAATGTTTGTACTTCGTTTTCAATTTAGACTTCTAAGTTTGTCAATTTATTTTGTTATGCCTTTTCAATATTTTTTTTGGCTTATTATGAACATATTTTGTCTTTTTTATATTTTTTAAGTTGATTTTATTGATTTGTGTAGATGTTTATGCTACCAACTACTTCGAGACTTCCCACTTGACAGAGGTAGAACGTCTCACTATGGATTGAGCTATTTTAAACATTGGTTTATACTCCTTTTTGCTGTTTTTAAAGAAATCTCACTTGCAGGAGAATTGACTCTACTTGATACAGTGGTTTTTTTTAATTATCTTCTTGTTATGGTGACGACACTTGCAATGCGTCACCCTTACCTTTTAAGACTGTGTAGTGCATCCATTGCATAATCTAAGATGTTGCTCATTAGAAAAAAATTAAATAGGAAAGCCCATAGTATTAAAAGCAATTTTCTCTGTAAAAGAAAAAGATCTATTGTTTGTGCCAAATCAGAGTAAATGCACAAACGAATTTTTCATCTCATACACAACACTAGCTCCCACACGGATGCAAGCTTGTTCTGCTACTTTGTGTCTATTTTATTATTTTATGAATTTGTGGTACTATTTCCATTTTTATTTTTTAATTTCTAGTTGTTCCTATCTTTGGTGCTTCCGTTCTCAATGTTTTGTTCATTACTTTCAACCCAATAAAATCTATCCTAGATTTTGTGGTCATTATTTTAGTTTCTCTTTTGATATCCTAATTCATTCATGAATAGTTCTTGTTATAAATTGGAGAGCATACTCTCAAGAGTTGTTCCATTTTCCCCATCAAAGAACAAAATTCTTATAATGAAGTCCATCCTTATATTCATTGGATTTGAATTTTTAACAATAGGATTGTCTTACAAAAGGCAGAAAAAGATATATACTGATGAAGGAAGTGAGAACAGCCACTCAGTTTTCGACGCTGGTTGGCATTGTGAATCTGACTGGAAAAGCCAGGAAACTGGTTTGATGGGTGTAGATCGGTCTGATCCACTCTCTATAAACAATTTGGCGAAAGACCTGGATTCTGGCAAGTTTGGAAGCGCTACTAAATATATTTGGGAGGCTCTTGTGAAGAAGAAGCAGTCATTAGATGCTCGCTGTGCAACGGATCCTGTACTTCCATATAAGTTTTCAGTTGTAGAGAATAAACAGGCACCAAAAGCAACTGGACTAGCTCCTACCAATGTCATTAACTTGGATGATGATGATGATAACGATGGAAGTAATGCTGTTGTTAAACAGTTTGTTTCGTCTGCACTGCTAGTCTCCTCCTCTGGGCCTGTTTTTATCGATTTGGACGATGAAGATGAAATAAGTGAGAAGTGTTTATTTTCCTACCAAGAAGCTGAGTTGAAGAAGCCAGTTGACAACCTACTTACAAAGGACTTTGTGGTAAGGAATCTTTGGATTTGTTGGTTAATAGAAGTTGGGTCAAATTTTCGTGTAGTTAAATGTTGTTGTGACCTTAGTATACATACAATCATTCAAAGAATTATTTGTAAAGCTGAATGAGTTTTGTGTCCAGTCAAAGTAATGAAAAAATTAGGAGAAGTTTGTATAGTTGACGATTACATAATAAATTAAAACTTCCCATAGCTAGAGTTTTTTTAAGAAAAATCATTGTTGAAAATGTAGCTTTAATAGTAGACTTTCATAAAAGAAATTATCAAACTACTGTTCATACACAAGTTCTCTTTTACTAGGGAAAGAAAGAAAAATTCAATAATGTTTAGACAGAAGATGATTGTGTAACAACAAAATTGTGGAACTGGAACTTGTAGCAAGGTTTGGTTATGAGACCGTGTTATTGAATGTGTGATTCCTAACCATGGTGTAGCATGTGAAACTGCAGACTGTTGGAGATGTTTTACTGCCACATGACTTGTCATTTCAGTCATTCCTTTTTTTTCTTTATATGGGGTGGGGAGGGTAAGGAGAAAAGGGTTAACAGAGAGCAGTGAAATCAAGAGAAGCTGCAGCCTGAGATACTATTTAACAGCTAGTAGCCATTGCAATGAAGGCTAGAAGATTCTTAAGATTAACCGTGCCTCTAGCGTTTTTCCTTAACTGGTAATTCTTGTCCATGGCACGGACAGGATTTTCTTTTTCAGCAAGGTTGTAGCTCCACTTAAATACCACTTAACACTGATCACTTTTTGGTACAATGGTCATTATGGTGAAAATAAGGGATTTTGTGCCATGTCCCAAGACTCGAACTCACCGGAACTCACCGGATTAGACTGAATAGGAATTTAGTATAAAAAGAGAATGTAATTAACAAGGTGGATTGTATTACGGTGGATTAAGGTAGATACTATTCTCTGATTTTTTAGTAAAAAGAAAATTGCCATACGAGTATATTTTTTAGTACAAGGATGCTTTTTGAGTGCATTTTCTTTTTTATTTTCTCAAATTAAAGTTTAGGGTCATATTTAATTATACATTGAGATAATCTTAGAAGGCTGGAGCTTTTATCTAAATTTTAGAGCAGTTACACTTACCGAAGTATAGGAAAGAAGTTGCTAAATGTACCCCAAACTACTAACAATCTCAGAAGATTTGAGGAGAAAAAGATAGATTAAATCAATAAGTAAAGACATATTTTTATCCAAAAGGTAATACAGTGTAATTCCTTTTGTATGCTTTTTCTCTTCTGTATTCTGAGAAGTATATTATGTTATTTGGTAGAAAAACCCCATTACATTTACACGTGTTGTTACAAAAGGGAATTCAATGGGGTCAACAGACATGTACTCTTCTACTTTGTTACTTTGTTATCCATGAATTTTAATTCCAACTGATGTCTATTGAACTTGCCCTTTCTTTTTCTTTTTAAGTGAAAAGATTGTCCCCAAACACCTAGTATACTTTGAGGGCCAGTCGGGCAAGTTGACCAGCCTAGGCTGAATGTAGCCGTGCTCACGATTTTCCTCTTCTGATTTTTTATGTACTGATCTTCGATTTTTGTCTGAACTAAACATGTAATAATACAGTACAGACACTTTTTATTTGTTGAAAGAATAATCAATCATTTTGGTGGAGGTGTGGGTGTGGAACCAAATTGTTATTTTTCTACAGAATCTACGACATGTTCTTTTCATCCATATGATTGATAATAAATCCTGCTTTTAAATGATAAGACATTTTGTTATATGATGAGAGTCATTTAGGTTGTAATGTAGCAATTACTTGCTGGAAAGGGACTATGTTGAAAATGATCTGTTAACAATCACTTGCAGGAAGGGGACTATGTTGAAACTCAAAGTTCTAGAGGAGATGGATATCTTGCTGGTGAAAATGAACCGATCAACAATCACTTCCATGAAGGGGATTATGTTGAAACTCAAAATTCTAGAGGAGATGGATATCTTGCTGGTGAACATGAATCAATTAATCACTTGCAGGAACGGGACTATGTTGAAACTCAAAGTTCAAGAGGAGATGCATATCTTGATGGTGCAAATGAACTCGTTAACAATCACTTGCAGCAATGGGACTATGTTGAAACTCAAAGTTCCAGAGGAGATGTATATCTTTCTGGCGAAAATGAACTGATTAACGATCAGTTGCATGAACAGGAACCTGAAAGTTCAAGAGGAGATGCATATCTTGCTGATGCAAATGAACTGATTTTCAACCAGTTGCAGGAGCAGGACTATGTTGAAACTCAAAGTTCAAGAAGAGATGTATATCTTGCAGGTGAAAATGAACTGATTAATGATAAAGTTGTACACGTTGGCATAGAGGATGACTTGGAAAGGGAGGAAGGGGATAGACAATCAGACACCTATTCTGATTGTTTGGGTGACATTTGGAATGAGATGACAGTTGCATTAGAGTGTTCAAAGGTAAGTTAAGTCTATTTTCAATATGTTCTACCAATTGATATCATTGGTGACCTTGTGAAGTTCCTTCATCGTTAACTAGTTCTTTTTGTAATGTGATAGGATCTTGTTGCAGATTCTCTACCAGATGAAAAAGAAGCCGAGACCAGGGAAGACTGCGAACATTCCTTTATACTGAAAGATGATATCGGTGAGGTTTGTCGCATTTGTGGAATCATTGGGAGAAGCATTGACACCATTATTGAGTATAATTTCTCAAAGGTGTGGCTCTTCTCTTTTGTGGATATATTTCCATTCTAGTTATCTTGTGAAGTTTGGGAGTTGATGTAACACTGCTATAATTAATGTATTAGGTGAAATATTTATTTTTTATTACAATGATGCACCTACAGTTTGCAGGTCACTACATTGGCTTTATGGACCTTTCAATTTTTGTATTTCTACACTAGTTTGCTTTTCTGCTTTTACTTTGCAAATATGGTGGCAATGGGGCAAAGTCGACTTTACTTCCCTCGCTCAAAATACAAAAAACAACCAATCTGAATGCCATTTATTCTTTTCGAACTTTTTGATCAAATTAGTACGAGTGCAAGGGACATCCTTCCATTTACCACAACAATAATGAGCCAAGAATTCTTTTCAATGATTCAACATACTAAAGGAAAAAGAAGATACAACCTTGTTTATTCTACATGCTATTTTCATTTCTATCTAAATTATACCGCAATCTGTGTCCCCATTTGAATCAATTTACATTCACATAATCATTTCCAGGAAATGAAGATTTGATTCAAATGATTTTCCCTTCTCTGATTTATTTCAGGGTACAAAGAGTACAAGAACATACAGATACGAAGGAAGGACTGCCAAGGACCTGGATCAAACTGGAATCCTTCCAGATGGGTTAAATCCATCTGATACTGGTTTCTCTGTTGCTGAAATTTACCCACATCCATGGCACAAGAGGGAGATGAAGCCCCATCAAGTTGAGGGCTTTAATTTTCTTGCAAGCAACCTAGTGACGGATAGTCCAGGTGGTTGTATCATGGCTCATGCACCTGGTTCGGGGAAAACCTTCATGATAATCAGTTTCCTCCAGAGTTTCATGGCCAAATATCCATTTGCAAGACCACTTGTCGTGCTACCAAGGGGAATTTTGGCAACCTGGAAGAAAGAGTTCCTTCGATGGCAAGTGGAAGACTGGCCTCTATATGACTTGTACTCAGTTAAAGCAGATAGCAGATCTCAACAACTGCAAGTTTTAAGTGATTGGGCAAAAGAGAGGAGCATTTTGTTCTTGGGGTATAAGCAGTTCTCTTCTATAGTGTGCGACTGTGGTACTGGAAAAGCTGCTATATCTTGCCAAAAGATATTGCTCACATGTCCTACTATTCTAATTCTTGATGAAGGTCACACTCCAAGAAACCAGGACACGGATATTTTGACCTCCCTTGAGAATGTCCAGACACCAAGAAAGGTGGTGCTCTCTGGAACACTGTACCAGAACCACGTCAAAGAAGTTTTCAATATTCTAAATCTTGTTCGTCCGAGGTTTCTGAAACTGGAGACTTCTAAAGCAATCAAGAGGCGAATCTTGAGCAGGGCTGAAATTTCGAGTAGAAGGAACTTGCTGAAAAAGGGCACAGAAAATGTTTTTTATGATTTAATAGAGCAGACGATGTTAAAGGACGATAATTATACGAGAAAGTTGACTGTAATACAAGATCTACGGGAAATGACAAGAAATGTCTTACACTATTACAAGGGAGACAACTTGGATGAACTTCCAGGTCTTGTTGATTTCTCTGTCTTTCTTCAGCTCAGCCCCAAGCAACAAACTGAAGTTGAAGGGCTGAGAAACTTAGGCCAAAAGTTCAAGATAAATGCAGAAGGGAGTGCAGTTTATGTTCACCCACGGTTGAAGAATTTCTCAAAGAATTCTGGGGTGAGAGATAGAGTTGATGACGAGAAAGTTGATTCTGTGTTGCAGAAACTTGACGTGAGAGAAGGTGTAAAGGCAAAATTCTATCTGAATCTTCTCCAACTTTGTGAATCTAGTGGGGAGAAGCTATTGGTTTTCAGTCAATATCTACTGCCTCTAAAATTCTTGGAGAGATTTAGTGCAAAAGTGAAGGGTTATAGCCTTGGCAAGGAAATGTTCATGATAACTGGTGATTCAAATTCTGAGACCCGGGAGACTTCCATGGAGAGATTCAACAATTCATCGGATGCTCGCGTGTTCTTTGGTTCGATCAAAGCCTGTGGGGAAGGGATATCTCTTGTAGGGGCTTCACGTATTATTATATTGGATGTTCATTTGAACCCATCAGTAACCCGCCAAGCAATAGGACGTGCATTTCGTCCTGGCCAGGTGAAGAAGGTATACACATACAGATTGGTTGCTTCTAGCTCGCCAGAAGAGTATGACCACATAACCTGCTTTAGGAAAGAATCCATTGCAAAGATGTGGTTTGAATGGGATGAATTCAATGGGCTCCAAAATTATGAAAGGGAGATGGTAAATGTGAAGGATTGTGGGGATTTGTTTTTGGAAACTGATCAATTAAATGAAGATGTGATTGCTCTCTTCAAAAGGTAAGTAAACTTCATTTTCTTTAATGCGTGCATTTTGTATCCACTTTTCACCTCGTTTTAACACTATTTCAGGTAAATGGTGACAAAATTGCGAGGCTCAATAGGTAATAGTCTATCCTGGTCATGTACCTTGGTCTTTATTTCTTTGCTGCAAATATTGTCGAATTGATCTGGTGAAGGTAGAAGTCATGAAAGCGTTAGAGGATGCAGGCTTATGACTGGCAATGAAAGATCGCTTTAGTTGTTACGTGTTTCCGTTTGCTCATTTTGTTCTGTGCAGCATGCTGGACACAATCTAATGCAGATGCTATAAATACAAACGTCAGATAATGTGTTTGTAGAATGGATAATATCGCTACTTCATCTGAACTTGTGTACAGATTTTTCTGGTACTATTTATTGGTTGCAGTTACTTGTGGCTTATATGATGTAGAATTTTGAGTTGAAACGAGACAGGATATATGTTTTCGATTGGGAAAGGAATTTCTTTTATTTGTGCTGTTTCTTGTCTATACAAGATCTTTTATCTAATAATAAGCCAATAGTTGTTGATAAATTATTGCGATTGAGGCTCGGTGTGCAAGGAGTTATTTGGTATGTGGTAGTGCACAAAATTGTAAAGTACAATAAACAAGATTTTGAACTTCTCCTCCTTAATTATTTCCAATATAATCCCGTCCAAGTTAATAAACATGCCAAGGACGTTGCTTCTATATTTTGATCTTTCTTATCCTGTAACCGATGAAGTGGAAGCCCTTTTTGTTGTGCAGTTCTTCTGTTCTTTTTCAACCCCTTACAAATCATTGGGTTGCAACTATAATATCATGGGAAGATAGTGTGAGTTGGTATGTGTTAGTCATAAGTTAAAATCTTAATTATTGAATAATTCGTTCATATTGTACTATCTAACAAACATGTGTAACGATTAATGTTATCATTTCTTCTTAATGAATTGATTCTCAAAATTAGTACATCTTTGCTTAGTCTTCTGTATAATCCACTTTCCGTCACACATGGTTTAATTTATGTAATTATGCGGATAGATATTGTTATATTATTATTTTTCATGAAAAATTAAATGATGGATGTAACAGAAGCGGGGATGTTGATTAACGGAAACATCAATAAGAATCTAATGTCCCAAAATTTGAATGATTGTAGATATCCAATAACTTTCTCCAAAAAGGAGTCATTTTTTTCTGTCTTTACCGACAATTTGTCACATTCTATTAACGACTAACAGAGTCGTTAGAAAAAGTCTTTAGCAACATTGCTCTGATCACTTTTTGGCACAATGGTCATTATGGTGATAATCAGAGATTTCGTGCCATGTCCTGAGACTATAATAGGTGGATCGTATTACGGTGGATTAAGATAGATAGTATTATTTGATTTTTTAGCCAAAAATAAATAAATTGCCATATGAGTACATTTTTTGAGTACAGAGATGTCTTTTTAAGTACATTTTGTTTTTCATTTTCTCAAATTAAAGTTTACGGACATTTAAATTATACGTTGAGATAATTTTAAATGACGATTGTTGTTGGATAATGCTTCTAGCAACGAATTCAACTCACCAGAAGATATGCATGTTACCAATGATGTATAATTCGTCGCTAGAATAATGTTCTTCCGACCATACATTTCGTCGGTCAAAATCAAGAATTCGTAGGTACATATGCGACAAATTGATGACAATTATCAGTTAAGGGTTGTGGCGGCGAACGGTGTTTGTCGAAAGACACAAATTTTACCAACAAGTACTATTTGTCGAGAAATATGATATCAGTCGAAGAAATATTTTTCTATAAATTCCTTCCTACGTTGTGAAAAGTTTGAATAAATTTTATTTATTTTGTCTTATTGTTTTTTTCAACAACATCATTTCGTCAATAACTATATATTCTATGAAAGAAGTGCTTAATTCGTCGAGAGATACGTGATTTGACGACAAATACTTTCGTTGGAAGAAGTTATCTACGACAGCGGATATTAATTTTGTCAAGAGAAAGGCGATCTCGATAAAATGTAAGACGTTGCCGGTAAAAATTATTTGTCGCGATGAATATTAAGTTTGTCGCCGAAAAGGCCATATGGTGACACAATTATTGGTTGGAAAATGCTTATTTGTTTAACAATCAATCTATTATCAGTTTCTTTTGTTTTATTAATTAGAGAGTATAATTAATATAAAAATAGTGTTGAAGTCTATCAATATTAATATAAACAAATAGTTAAATACATGATACTAACATACCATTCAAGCTTCATTGATTGATAATTATTCTTCATTATTAATTTTTAATGTTTCTGCCCAAAATTCTTGACAAATCTAGGTTAACTTCTAAAAACATTAATATATATTGGGTCATGTTATGGGACTATTATTGGAAATATGACATCAACATTTACCACATAATGATTTGAGTAAATTGAAATGTTGTATTTTAAATAAGTTACCATGCAAATTTTGTCTCGAAAAAGAAAACAAACTCTTGATTCGGCAAAACAAAATATACGCATTACATGCTCAATTTTGTTTTTAATTCTAATTATGTTTGAATAATTTGTTTCGTTTTGAGACATGTTTGTACGAAAAGTGGATTCAGTCAATTTGTTTTACATAGTATATGTTAGATTTAACTATCGTTTTAATTGAAAATAGTTCAAAATGATATATTTTATATGAAAACAAACTTTGGACATCTATTTGGGTACCATCTTTCCTCGAAGAATGAGAGACAATTTCGTCTATAATTTTTTTTATTAAATTATTATTAACACTTTACTTGTACCTCAACTACAAGTTGAATAGTTGATTTACAATATAAAAAATTATGATTAATTACCAAAATGGAAAAAAAAATAGTAAACTATTGTTACAATCTTAATAATTTCACACTAAAACAGGGACAAGTAATGAGTCGAACCTCTGAGATATGAAATACATTGGTAGACTTTATATGGAAATCTTTGCATGAGTAATAGTGGACGAAGCACTTGAAGTAGAAACAAGAATGTCAACTTAAATAACAATAACATAAACACTAATAATAATTCAATATCCCAATATTTGAATAATTGTATGACAAAAAGGGTCGTCGATCAACCAAAAAAATCAGAATTTAGACGAATAATTGAGTTTCTTTCCTTATTTTACACAGTGCCATTGCACAAGTGATTGACATAAATGTCAATCACTTTTCTCTTCTCCAATGGTCACAGAACACATGTCCTGTAGCTTTTATAACTCCTCTCCATATCATTTCCCTTGTATGAAAATAAACTTTGGACATCCATATTTGAAAGAAAAATTAGATTGTCAACTCGACCATCAATCTGTCCTCGAAGAAGGATAGACGAAATCTTCTATATATATATATTTTTAATTAAAAATTGATTTGTACCTCAACTACAAGTTGGATAGTTGATTTACAATATAAAAAATAATGATTAATTACCAAAATAGAAAAAAATATATTACACTATTGTTACAATCTTAATAGTTTCACATTAAAACAGGGACAAGTAATGATGAGTGATAAGTACATTTTGTGCACTTATTCAGAGCTTTAAACTAAGCTTTTATTTCGTTATTTTATTAATTTTTAACTTAATTTATTGTAATTTTTTTCTATTTCAGTTTTGGATCCTTTCATAAGCAATTGGAGAATAATTGATGAAAAGATCAATAAATTAAAAGATATTTTCGGAAGTATGAGGATCAATTGCACTCAATTTAAAACTTGAAGGATCAAATTAGAGGTTATGGAAAGTTTTGATGACTAAAATGATCAAAATCTAAAGTTGAAAGACAAAAGCCGCATAATTTAAAATGTTAAGCTGGGCGATCGCTCAGCTCCTATTATTAAAAACAGAGAGCAGAAACGGTGAACTAGGCGATCGCCCAGGCTAATTTTTGGCAGCGTAATATTTGTTTCATTTTTCAGTTCTAATCCAATTAGAAAACCTTTTGGGACGCGATTTTTATAATTTCTTGAGATTATTTTGAGTACAATTAAGGAACTATAAATATAAGTTATTAACTCATAACAAATGAGCCGATTTAGGGCTGGATTATTACCAATTTAGAGCCGATTTTTAGGAGAAAAACAAGAAGAGATACAAGATATGAAGATCAAGAATTACTCTTTCAAGAATTTAACGAAAATCAAGATAAATATTTCTTCTCTTTCAAGTTTTCTTCATATTCGGGTGATAGCTTCTATGTTTTATTTTTCTTTTTATTTTCTTCTTTTTAGTATGTTAGGCTAGATAATTTAGTGTTCGGATCATGATGAAACTTGTATCATGATCATTTAATTCTTTGAACTTAGTTTTTGATATTTAAACACATTTTTAATTTTCAATAATTGATATTGATTTTTTCTTCATTTACAATTATGTGTGTAATGATTGTATGATTATTGTGGTTTATTTTATCATTGAGAGATTGAAAATAAGTAATACATAGTATCAATTGTCGTAGAGTCTGATAGGAGATAGAGATATACCGCTATGCTTTACGTGATCTTTAAATATTCACAAATTCTAATGTATTCTTGTATGTTCGCATCCGTCATAGAAATATAGTCGGGTTACATATAGGGATATATTTATTTCTACTCGAGAGAGATTGTTAAGCAAATTAGGAATATTGATCTTCATAATTAAATCATGTTATCAAATTTAATGGTTTGGGTTAAAGGGAATTGGTATAAGTAGATTCAGGATCCTAGTACGCTTTTCTTTTCTAATTTTAAAGTAATTTTCATAATTTAATCTTTTATTTAATTGAGTTATAATTATTTACTTGTTCTTAATTTATATATTTAATTAGTTTTTAATCACCAAACTTTCAAAAGTTAACAGATTCAGTTAAAGTTATTATAATTGAATTGAATTGAATTATCTAAATTCCTGTGTGTACGATAGTTGGACTCATAATTCACTTTATTAATTGTGCGATCCGTACACTTGCAGAATATTAAAAACATAAAATCGCTGACAATGATTCGAACTTCTGACATATGAAATACATTGGTAGATCTTATAAGGAAGTCTTTGCTTGAGTAATAGTGGATGAAGCAGATGGACTAGAAATGAGAATGTCAATTTAAATAGTCTCCAGGGTATAGCTCAGTTGGTTGAAAAGTAAGAGTGAGATAGTCTCAACTTCGTTGGCAGTTGTAGGGTAGGGGTTCGATTTCTACTTTTAGTATAAAAGAGGCTTCTTGCAAGCATAGTTAAAAACCAAACTCTCAACCCTACTCTACTAAAGCACATTCTACAATTTACATCTTCAACTAAAACACCAGAACATGAGTAGTAGAAGCTCTCGAAGTTGGGTTCAATTTTTTTTTTTTTTAGAATGTCAACTTAAATAACATAAGCATTAATAATAATTCAATATTCCAAGATTTTAAAAATTGTAAGGCAAAAAAGGTTGTCGGTCAACAAAAAAATCAGAATTTAGACAAATAGTTGAGTTTCTTTCCTTATTTTATCTTTTGCAGTCAACTTCATTAATATATTTTCGATTAGGATGAGATTTAGCAGTTTATTGCCCAAATATTGCTAATAAAAGGACTGAAAGCGTATGGCCTAATATTCCTAATCCATCAATAGAGATGGCAAAAAACTCCGTCCCCGACTCGACCCGACCCGACCCGAACCGAACCTAATGGGGCGAGGATTCCCCGCCCCGATTACTAAACGGGGCAATCCCCGCCCCGCATTACCCGAACCCGCCCCGAATGATTTATTTTATTTTATTTTTATATTTTAAAATTTAAATTGTATGTAAAAAAATAAAAAATAATATAATTAATTAATTAAACGGGACGATAAATGGGGATTTTTCTATACCCACCCCGCCCCGCACCGGCCCTGATCCCCGCCCCGCTTTCCAAAAATCCCCGACGGGGCGGGTATGGAAATAGCCGCCCCGCCCCGTTGCCATTCCTATCCATCAAATAAGAGTTTCTATTAGTGAAAAAATATGCATGGTGTGCATACTCATAAATTTGTGTCAGTAACAATAATACGATGCATGATGTTATTTAGTTAGTTAAATATTATTTTTATTTACATATTTTATAGGACTCATAACGTTTATTTACATTTTTATCTCCAAATTTAGTAAAACCACAGTTTATAACATACAAAAAAAAAACCTTTTACCAAATAAACACGTATACAAGTTTTTTTTATATTGGTCGCATAATTTATATTTATATTTTAATTGAAATACTCAATTGGCCAGTTTATATTTATTTCAGTCTAACTATACCGTGATAACTGAGATCAAAATTGATGAAATTCGAGACCTAGCTTGATTAATGAAATTTGTGATTGGATTAACGAAATGAATCATATATTTATATACATATTATTAGTTTATGTGAGAGATTGCTATTTTCAAATAAAACACGTAAAATTGTACTTTTAGCGCCCAAAAAAACCGTGCTAGCGAAAATATAATTGAGTAACAATTTTCCCCTGCGGTGTGTCGGAATCTGCTCTGTTTCTTTAAACGATCGTTACTCTCAATGCGCATACTGCACGACTTAGCACTCCTGAAGTTAAATGTTTAAATAATCACTGAATTTTTAGTTTCATCTTCATTTACTGAACTTTAAAATAGTATTAAATGCTCATTAAACTTGACAACGTTACTCACTATTACTCAATCTTGACGACCTATTAATAGCCAATGGACAGAAGTGCAAACGTGGCAAACGGAAAGCTTACGTAGCATACGTTTATGCCAACCAATGTTGAGCTGCCCGCCATGTCAGCAAACTACATTTTGAATAATCATTGATTTCTTAGTCATGTTTTTGTTCAGTCATTGAACTTTAAAATGTTGTTGAATGCCCATTTAACTTTTCAAAGTTACACTCCGTTACTTACTCATGACGATTTCAATAATAGCCCATTGATAGAATGTCAACATGACTGACAGAATGACCACGTGTCCTCCATTTTGTGCCAATAAATTTGCCAACTAAAATAGTCGCGCGCCATGTCATCAAACACATTTTCAAAATACATTTTTTAAGATGCCAAAAATGGTGAAACTTGCCACAATTAGACAAACGAAATCATTTCCATTGATCTCAAATTGATTTCTCTCAAACGTTCTACCAATTGATTATTGTTTTTGTATCTAACAGGGATGCATGATCTATTAATAAAAAAAATCACAAGCATCTATCTTCTCCATAGAATCTACAACCCAAAAATCGACATCTAAAGTTTCCCTCCATCCAATGTCTTCCACACTAGAACATTACCACAGTAACAAAACTTTCCGTCATAATCAATAAAGAATTAGAGTTTTCTATCTCAGATTGATTCGCAAAGGAATATGGGTTAGGGCTAGGGTTTTTTGTGGAACGTTTGGTAGAAATTAATTTGAGATCAATTGGAATGAAATCGTTTGTTTAATTGAGGACAAGTTTCACAATTTTTGACATCTTAAAAAACACTTTTTGAAAATGCGTTTGATGACATAATGCATGACTATTACAATTGACAAATTTAATGGCACAAAATAGAAGACACGTGGTCATTCAGTCAACCACATTGACATTCTGTTAATGGATTGTTATTGAATCGTCATGAGTAAGTAACAGAATAAAACGTTGAAAGTTGAGTGAGTATCCAGTAACATTTTTAAGTTCAACGAGTGCATGAAGATATGACTAGAAGTTTAGTGATTTTTCAATATGCAATTTATTGACATGAGGGACAACTCAACATTGGTTGACAGTTACGTGTGTATTTCGTCTTCTACGTGTACAATTCTATTTAGAATAATGCTATTTGCAGTCACTCACTATCGGTAATCATCATATGTCGCATTATTCAATTGGATGAATTATTTACTTTAATTAAATAATGTATTTATAGCAATTAATTATAAATAATTCATCCAATTGAATAATGACACATATGACGACTATCGATAGTGAATAACTATAAATAGCATTACTCTTCTATTTATTACTATTAATAAATCGTTAAGAATGAGTAATGAGGACTATCATTGTAAAATTTGATTAACATTCAATACCATTTTAAGATTCAATGAATAAATAAATAAAGAGTAGAGTAAAATGTAATTAGTCAAATATTTAACTCCATTAAACCGTGGGTCAAAGGCGAAAATGGAAAAAAATTATTACAAACAAAAAAAAAAAATTGACTCTCCTCTTCGCTTTTCTGCTCTCTGCCTTGCAAGTTGCAACCTCATTGTTTGACAAGAAACCTTCTACACACACACCCACAAAGCAAAAAGAAATAGATTTTTTTTCATCTGCTTCTGCCTATCAATCTTCCCCAGTTTCCATTGGGTTCCATAAAACGTAAGTGATTTTATCTGGTTAGCTGAATCAGTTTCAGCAAATGTTAGTATTTTGTATGGATTTAAATTTCTGGGCAATGATGATACTTAAAAAGTTGATCTTTATGCTCAAAATCATGTTAATTCGTGTTCTATAGTGCGAAATTCAACATGCACGTGGTTTTCGAGTTGAAATAATTAATGGTTGCTATTTTTTATTTTTATTTTTTACGGTGATTTTTGTGTTCAGTGATAGTGATGGATGTATCAGATGAAAGCGATTCTACCACCCCACTTCCGAAAAGGTTTCCGGGTAATAGTTCCAGGGGTAATCTCTTCGTCTCTGATACTCTCTCTTCACACACACACACACACACATTCACACTTGTTCATGCATAGATTTTTGTATAATTTTTCAAAGTAAATGTCATTTACGCTTTTCTTTTATTTTGTTGTTCACGTCTATTTTAGTTGCTGATATAGGAATATTATGAGGTTGGACTGTTGATTTCACTATTTGTGTTGATTTTTTAGGTAGTTTTAGAAACAAAATTAGTTCTCTTTTGTGTTTTAAAACCGGGTACCAATCAGGAAAAGGGAAATAGTCAACGGTCCGGGCCGAAGTGATGGTAAAAAAAATTAAATAAACAAACAAATAAAGATAAAATTTATGGTGAACCGCCCGGTTTTAGAGTGAGCCGGATTTTTTTGGATAAATCGGTCAGGTTTGGCGGTTGAACCAGATAGATTTGAGGTGAACCGGCTTATTTTTTAATTTAGACTCAGTTCCAGACCACCGGTTTTGGTTTTTCCTGTCGAACCCACCAATCCAGTCCAATTTTGACAAATTAATTTATACTAGTAGATTACGATTTTGTCATGTAATAACTGAGTTGACAATTTATTATTTGCTACTTGTTATCTATTTAATGGTTGTTTGCAAGTTAGAGCTTTAATTTTGTTAATTTGTTATATTGCAGATTTTCAAGATGTTTATGGCTTATCCCGGACATTTTATTTTATTTTATTTTATTTTTTTGAATTATTTTGTTTCTTTGTGTTGATGTTTATTTCTGAAACTGTTTTGAGGTTTATGCCTTACCAAACTGAGGTAAAACAACTCGGTACCAGATAGAATGTGTTTAAACATTGGTTTATACAACTTATTTGTGTTTTTACGAAAATCTCACCTGCGCGAGAATCAGTGGCTTTTGTTATTGTTATAGGGACGACACTTGCAATGCGTCACCCTTGCCTTATGAGTCGGTGTAGTGTGTCTGTTGCATTATCTAAGACATTGCTGATTAGAAAAATGTTAAATGCGAAAGCCTATAGTATTAAAACAATTTTTCTCTGTGAAAGAGAAAGATCTATTTTTTGTCCCAAATCAGAGTAAATATACAAACAAATTTATCATCTCATACACAACATTATCTCTCAACATTGTGGTACAGTGGTACTTTATTCCATTCTAACTTTGTAATTTTTGATTGTTCTTTCTAAAGTGCTTCTATTCTGAACGTTTTTCTCGTTACTTAAAAGTTAAACCTATTACAAATTTACAATCTATCATAGATTTCGTGATCAATGTTACCATTTCGATTTTGGTCTCCTAATTCATTCCATAGCCCATGAATAGTTTGTTGTTATAAATTAGAGAGAATGCTATCAAGAGTTGTTCCATTTTCCCTATCTAAGAGCAAAACCTTTATAATGAAATCCATCCTTACATTCATTGGAATTGAATTTGGAAATGACAGGATTGCATTACAGAAGAAGGAATATGATAGATACTGATGAAGGAAGTTCAATGGATGTAGATACGTTCGATCCATTCTCTATAAACTATTTGGCGAAAGAGTTGGATTCTGGAAAATATGGAATCTTAACTGAAGATATTCGGGACCTTCTTGTGAGGAGGAGGCAATCATTAGATGCTCAGTATGCAACAGAAACTGTACTTCCAGATAAGTGTTCACGTGTGAAGAATGAACAGGCGTCAAAGGCAATTGGACTAGCTCCTACCAATGTCATTGACTTAGAGGATGACAATGACAATGATGGAAATGGATCTGTTGTCAAACAAGTTGTTCCAGCTGGACAGCTAGTCTCGTCGACTGGGCACGGTTTTATACATTTGAACAATGAAGATGTAAGTAGTGAGAAGTGTTTATGTCCCCATAAAGAAGTTGACTTGAAGAAGCCCATTGGCAACCTGCTTTCGGAAGACTTTGTGGTAAGGAACTTCTGGATTTGGTGGTTAATAGAGGCCAGGTCAAATTTTACGATAATTAACTGTGTTCATGTGACCTTATTACCATAGTCATTAGAAAAATTATTTGTAAAGATCAATGAGATTTGTGTCCAGACAAAGTAGTGACAGAGAAGTTAGGGGAAACATCCACTTATTTATTTTTGTGTTGACGATTATGGAAGAATTTAAGAATTTCTACATTTTGAGTATTATTAATAAAGAGATCATCGTCTGTGGAAATGTAGACTATGATCCACTTTTCTATAAAAATAAAAAGAATTATGTCAAACTACTATTAGACTTGCTTAGTCACTTTCTCTTACTAGGAAAGGAAGATAATCGCGAATCAATACTCTTTTGACCATATTTATTAAGAGATTTCCTGTATGTGTTTAATGTTGATTGCTACATGATTTGTCAATTCTTTCCTTCATTCTTTTTCCTTATATTTTAGTTTGTGGGGTGGAGGGTAAAGAGAAAAGGATGAACAGATCACGGTAAAATCAAGCATAAGTGCAACCCGAGATACTAGTTAACAGCTAGTAGCCATTGCAACAAAGGCAAGAAGGTTCTTCAGGTTAAAGTGCTTATGGCGCTCTTTCTTCTCTGATAATTCTTCTGTGACATAGCCAGGATATTTTTTGAGCAAGGTGGTCGTAACGACCACGAACTTTCCCCTACAGGCCTTTCGCTAAGGGGCTATTCCGTGCGCCGTTAACTTATGTACTGTCCACTGGAGGTAGGGTTCCAAACTGGATTTCTTTCACGTCTCTAAAAATTCGAACCTTTGACCTCCCATTAAGGAGAATTTAAGTGGAATCTTGGTACTAATTGGGCGACTAGTCTGTGGTCATTAAAAAAAAACCGGTCCAATTGGTATTGCATTCTACATAAGTTCCTTTAAAGGGGGATGTCAAGAGTTCGAATCGCTAAGGACGCGAAAGAAATTCAGTTTGGAGCTCAATCTCTAGTGGAGAGTTCGTAAGTTAACGACGCACATAATAGTCCCTAGGCGAAAGGTCGTAGGGAAAAGTCCGTGGTCGTTACAATTGTTCTGCTCTGCTTAAATATCGCTGAACATTGATAACTTTTCGGCACAATGTTCATTGTGTTGATAATCAGGGACGTTATGGTCCAGACTTGTAACATAGAGGTCAATACTAGTTCGAAGTTTTTATCACAAAGCGTGCTTCATGGATCAAAGATGGCTTTTCTTAAACTGGAGTGTCGGTTATGTTGTAGTCCTTTTGTATCCCATTTTTCCTCCGTTCTGAAAAGTGTAATATAGTTTTTCGATTGAACAATTTTACAACTTCATTACATTAACACATGTTGTTAAAGTGGGAATTCAATGGGGTCAACAGATATGTACTCTGACTTTGTTAAGTGACAATCTATTAATATCAATTCCTAGTGATGTCCATGGTAATTTTCCATTTCTTCCTTTTTTTTAAATGAACTGATTTTGTCCCCCAAATACCTAGGATACTTTGAGGCCCAGTGGGGTCAGTTAATCAACGTGGGCTGAATGTAGCTGTGCTCACAATTTTCCTCTTCTGTTTTTTAATGTACTAATCTTACATTTTTGTGTTTGTTCTAAGCTTGTAATGTACGGTTCATATCATATACTCTTTATTTGTTGAAACACTAATCATTTTTTTGTTGGTGGTGGTGGTGGTGATGGTGTGGGAAGTGTGAGCATGGAAATTATATCTTCTACATGTTATTTTTATAGGCAAGATAATAAATAAGTCCTGCACTTGTGATATTCCATTTTGTTATATAATGACATTGTCCTTTAGATGGTAATGTAACTATCACTTGCACGAACAGGATAATGACAAAGGTCAAAGTTCAAGCGGAGATGCATATCTTGCTGGTGAAAATGAACTGATTAACGATAAAGGTCTACATGTTGGCGTAGAGGATGACTTGGAAATGGAGGAAGGGGATAGACAGTCAGACGCCTCTTCTGATGATCTGAATGACATTTGGAATGAGATGACAATTGCATTAGAGTGTTCGAAGGTACAGTAAGTCTTTTTTCATTATGTTCTACCAATTGATATTATCGATACATGTACGACTTTCAGTGCCTCTTATCTGTGCGGCACTTTCTTTCTATCTTTTTCGAATTTGCATTTCTTTAGTTTGCTATTTTATCAAATCTGAATGCCAAAATCTTTTGCTTCCTATGTTGAGCCATCAATTCAAAATTTGCCAGTTGCTATGAAGTTTAATCACTGAATGACCTCTTTTAAGTAATCCATTTTTATTCGTTAAACTCTTGATCCTTGTGAAGCTCCTTCATCTTTAACTTGCTCCTTTTGATATGTGATAGGATCCTGCTGCTGATTCTCTAGTAGATGAAAATGAAGCTAAGACCAAAGAAGACTGTGAACACACCTTTATACTGAAAGATGATATTGGTGAGGTTTGTCGCATTTGTGGAATCATTTGGAGAAGCATTGACACCATTATTGAGTATAATTTCTCCAAGGTGTGTCTATTCTCTTTTCTTGATATATTTCCATTCTAGTTATCTTGTGAAGTTTGGGAGTCGATGTAACTCTGCCATAATTAATGTATTAGGTGAAATATTTTTTTATTATTACAATGATGCACCTAAAGGTTGTGGGTCACTACATTAGTGTTGTTCTGGCTTTATGGACCTTTCAATTTTTGTATTTCTACATTTGCCACAATATGTTTGTTTTAAATAAAAATTGCTTTAATCACTAGTTTGCTTTTCTGCTTTTACTTTGCAAATATAGTGGAAATGTGGCAAAGTCGACTTTACTTACCTCACTCAAAACACCAAAACCGACCAATCTGAATATTCTTTTGGAACTTTTTGATCAAATTAGTACGAGTGCAAGGGACATCCTTCCATTTACAACAACAATAACGAGCCAAGAATTCTTTTCAACAATTCAACATTAAGATTCATAGGTCAAATACTGAAGGAAAAAGAAGATACAACCTTGTTTATTCTACCTGCTTTTTTTCATTTCTATTATACCTCAATCTGGGTCCATTTGAATCTATTCATCTGCCATGTAGATTTGATTCAACTGATTTTCCCTTCTCTGATTTATATTCAGGGCACAAAGAGTACAGGAACTTACAGGTACGAAGGATGGACTGCCAATGACCCGGATCAAATGGGAATCCTTCCAGATGGGTTCAAACCATCTGCTACAGATTTCTCGGTTGCTGAATTTTACCCACATCCACGGCACAAGAGGGAGATGAAGCCCCATCAAGTTGAGGGATTCAATTTTCTAGTAAGCAATCTGGTGACGGATAATCCGGGAGGTTGTATCATGGCTCATGCACCTGGTTCTGGAAAAACCTTCATGATAATCAGTTTCCTCCAGAGTTTCATGGCCAAATATTCATTTGCAAGACCACTTGTCGTGCTGCCAAGGGGCATCTTGGCAACCTGGAAGAAAGAGTTCCTTAGATGGCAAGTGGAAAATTGGCCTCTATATGATTTCTACTCTGTTAAAGCTGACGGTCGATCTCAACAACTACAAGTTTTAAGTGATTGGGCAAAAGAGAGGAGCATTTTGTTCTTGGGGTATAAGCAGTTCTCTTCCATAGTATGTGACAGGGGTTCTGGCAAAGCTGCTATATCTTGCCAAGAGATATTGCTGACATGTCCTACTATTCTAATTCTGGATGAAGGTCACACTCCAAGAAACCAGGACACAGATATTTTGACCTCCCTAGAGAAGGTCAAGACACCGAGAAAGGTGGTGCTCTCTGGAACACTGTACCAGAACCACGTCAAAGAAGTTTTCAATATTCTTAATCTTGTTCGTCCGAGGTTTCTGAAACTGGAGACTTCTAAAGCAATCAAGAGGCGAATCTTGAGCAGGGCAGAAATTTCAAGTAGAAGGAACTTGCTTAAAAAGGGCACAGAAAATGATTTTTATGATTTAATAGAGCACACAATGCTAAAAGACGATAACTATACAAGAAAGGTGGCTGTAATACAAGATCTACGGGAAATGACAAGAAATGTCTTACACTATTACAAGGGAGACAACTTGGATGAACTTCCAGGTCTTGTTGATTTCTCCGTCTTTCTTCAGCTCAGCCCCAAGCAACAAACTGAAGTTGAAGGGATGCGAAACTTAGGCCAAAAATTCAAGATAAATGCAGAAGGGAGTGCAGTTTATGTTCACCCACGGTTGAAGAGTTTCTCAAAGAATTCTGGGGTGAGAGACAGAGTTGATGACGAGAAAGTTGATTCAATGTTGGACAAACTTGACGTGAGTGAAGGTGTAAAGGCTAAATTCTATCTAAATCTTCTCCAGCTTTGTGAATCTAGTGGGGAGAAGCTATTGGTTTTCAGTCAATATCTACTGCCTCTAAAATTCTTGGAGAGATTTAGTGCAAAAGTGAAGGGTTACAGCCTTGGCAAGGAAATGTTCATGATAACTGGTGATTCAAATTCTGAGATGCGGGAGACTTCTATGGAGAGATTCAACAATTCATCGGATGCTCGCGTGTTCTTTGGTTCGATCAAAGCCTGTGGGGAAGGGATATCTCTTATAGGGGCTTCACGTATTATTATATTGGACGTTCATTTGAACCCTTCAGTAACCCGCCAAGCAATAGGACGTGTCTTTCGACCTGGCCAGGTGAAGAAAGTATACACATACAGATTGGTTGCTTCCTGCTCACCCGAAGAGTCTGACCACGTAACCTGCTTTAAGAAAGAGTCCATTGCAAAGATGTGGTTTGAATGGGATGAATGCAATGGGCACCAAAATTTTGAAATGGAGACTGTAAATGTGAAGAATTGTGGGGATTTGTTTATGGAAACTGATTCAATGAATGAAGATGTAATTGCCGTCTTCAAAAGGTAAGTTAACTTCATTTTCTTGAATGCGCACATTTTGTATCCACTTTTGACTTTGCTGTTACACTTTCTCAGGTAAATGGTGACAACATTCTGAGGCTCGACGGGTAATAGTCTATCCTGGCCATGTACCTTGGTCTTTATTTCTTTTCTAGAAAAAATGACGAATTGATCTTGGGATTTTGGAAGGTAGAAGTCATGAAACTGTTAGAGGTTGCAGGCTTATGAGTTTCAATGAAAGATCGCTTTAGTTGTTAGATATTTGAATTTGGTTGTTTCGTTCTGTGCAGCGAGCTGGACATAATCTAATGCAGATGCTATAAATACAAACGTCAGATAATATGTTTGCGGAATGGTTAATGTCGATACTTCATCTGAACTTGCGTACCTATTTTCTGGTACTATTTATTGGTTGCGGTTACTTGTGGCTTATATGAAGTACAATTTTGAGTTGAAACAAGACCGGATATCTATTGTTGAATGGGAAAGGAATTTTGTTTATTTGTGCTGTTTCTTGTATATAGAAGATCTTTTAGCTAATAATAAGTCTACTGTGATGGAGGCTGTGTGTAAGGACTTGTTTGTTACGTGGTACTGGACAAGATTAGAAACAACAGTAGACAAGATTTTGCACTTGATTCTCTTCCTTCATAATGTCCAATATTGTCCCGTCCATATTACTAAACACGCACGGATGTCATGTCTCTATTATATTTTTTATTTGCTTGCTACTTGGAAAGTTGAATCAGTCGTTGCCTAATTTGTGGTGAAGAAAGAGGCCCCTTTGTTGTGTAGTTTTTATGTTTTTTTTAAATCCCTGCTTACAAAATTAGAGGTGGCAAAATGGGCTAACCTAGTGGGCTAGCCCAGATAACCCGGAATCTAGGCTGGGCCAGTCCTATAAAAAATTGGGTCAATTTAGTCTAGTACAACTAACCCAACGGGCTAATTGAGTTGAAACCGGGTTGGTCCAATTATTTTGGACTGGCCCAACAAAAAATATTTTTGACCCAAATCACCCACTCCCACCCCAGTTCTCTCTCGCATAGCAAAAGGGCCCGCGGATGCTGAAAAAAGGGGGGAAAATTCCCCTCCTCCCCTGGTTTCACGATCGATTCGTGACCCGGGGAAAATCCCTACCCCACCCCCCCTCCCCTCGGCGATTTGGTGGGGGGTGGGGTGCTTGGGAGTGGGGGATGAGGAAGATGGTGAAGTTTTCTTTATTTTTTTATTTTTTTTTTATTTTTATTTTTTAATTATTATTATTTTAAAAAAATAAATTAAAAAATTTATGTTGGGTTGGTCCATTAATTCTGTGATACAAAATCGGGCTGGGTTGGCTTAAGAAATATGAGTCCGTATAAAATTGGGTCAGGGTTAGTTCAACTCAATTTTTTGTTTGACTCATCGAATTTCGAGCTGGGCCACCCCATTTGCCACATCTACACAAAATCCTTGGTATTGCACTTTGTTTCTTAAATCTCTCCTGGAATCATAGCTGACTCAGTTGAAACCTTTCTATGTATGACGCACTGAGCTTGGAAGGACCCAATGCCTTGATTCTTCCTCTTCTCCCTTGAGCTAAAGCCCTTCTCCTTGTTGACCAGCTGACCTAATTGATCTACAATCAGAAAAATAGCAAATGTCTTGAATGAGAAGATAAAAAGTATCACACAATGGTTTTTGTAATCTCATCCCTGCGTCCCGGGATAGAAGCAAAGTCTTGTTGATCATCCATTATTTTTGATAGCTGTCGAATGAGTGGGACACAGTGGGAAGATTACTCAAGGTGGCAACAATCTTTCTTTCGTTTAATGAAAAATTTCATGCTGTTAAATAGATTCGCATGTCCACGAATTGGGCTTCTTTCACATATATGTTTCAATTTATTGAGGTCGTTTATTCTTTCTGAGTGTAAACTTGTGTTGCAGTTTGCGAAAGTTATCTCTTTGCTTGTTGTTTACTAATTATTATTATTATTATTAATTATATGTTAAATAGGATTCTTGTCTTGTTACTTTATGTTTCGATATCTTAGATTTCACAAATTACTTCTCACGTTTTACATATTTGCATCTATGCTAAAATATGAATCTCGTTTATATACGTGAATCTACTAGCACAAGGGATTCATGTCTCTTGTTCAACGTTCAACGGTAGGTAATAAATATGTACCAACTTGCATGAATCACATTTTTTCTTCAAGGTTCATTTTACCTATTAATCAATAATATTAATTTTTAATGTACCCATTCAACATTCGTGACAAATCTAGATTAGCTTTCAACAACATTAATATTTATTGTTTCTTATTATGAGAAAATAATGGGAAATATCAACATCAACATTTAGTACATAAAGGATCGAAGTGTGTGGCGTAATATTCCTAATCCATCAAATAAGTGTTTCGATTAGTGAAAAAAACTTTAAGGTGCTGTGTGCATTCTTATAAATTTGTGTAAGTAACAATAATATTGTGTATGAGATAATTTTACGGGACCTCAACCTACACGTTTGTTTATATATGCCACATAATTTATATTTTTATTTCAATTGAATTACTCAACTAGTCAACTTATACTTAGTTTAGTCTCTGACAAAAAACTCTCCATGCACAAAAGAAACCCTTGAATTTTTACATTATTCCCCAGTTTTTATGGGTACTTTAGGGTAAGTCATTTTCCAGTATTTCAAAATTTGCTAGTTGCTATCAAGTTTAATCACTCAATGACCTATTATGGCATTGTTAGACAGTATTAAAAGAGAAAAGAAAAATTTTAAATTTTATAAATTGTTCTGTTGAGATATGTATCTCGCTGCATATCAAATATGCTATTAAAGTATTATTATGTTTTTTGAAAAGATTTCTACCGACGAATTAAGCTTCATCATCAGGTTTGTTGGAGTAGCTCTGTTGCTAAAGACTTTTTCCGACAACTCTATTTGTAGTCGGTAGATATATCTTTCGACGACTATATTCATCGGTAAAACACGGCAAGTAATCGGTAGTGACATAAAAAAATGATGACTATTGTTGGAGAATGTTTCTAGGGAAAACGTCAATTCGTTGGAAGAAAATCCTGTCACCGATGATGTATAATTCATCCCTCAAAGAATGTTTTCCGACCATACATTTCGTTACTCGTCGGTGACAATCGACGACAACTGTCTCTAAATGGTTGTAGCGATTAATGGTGTTCAATGAAAGACAGGGTTTATCGATATATACAATTTGTCGAAAAAAATGATATCAGTTGACGAAATATTATGTATGTAGATCTATTACTACATCGGGAAAATTTGTATAAATTTTATTTATTGTCTTATTAATTTTTTCAACAACATTCTTTTTTGGGTAAGTGTACGTTGTTCCAACGAAGTACTTAGTTCGTTGAGAGATACATGATCTTGCGACAAACACTTCCGTTGGAAAAAGTTATATACGACAACGAATATTGATTTTGTCAAGAGAGAGACGATTTATTAACACATTTGTTTCTTGGTAAAATGTAAGGCATCGTTGGTATAAGTTGTTTCTTGCGATGAATATTAAATTTGTCAGGAGAAATATTATATGGTGATGCGGTTATTCGTTGGTAAAAGTTAAAACGTCGTCGACAAAAATAACTTCTAGCAAAAAGTATTTTGTTTGTTGAAAAATACTTATTTGTTTAATGACCGAACGATTTTCAGTTTCTTTTGTTGATTTTTAATTTACATTATTAGAGAGCATAAATAATATAAAAACAATGTTGAAGTCCATCAATATTAATATAAAAAAATAGTTAAATGCATAATATTGTCAACCTTTATTCTTATATTGAAAATATCGATCTCAACCTTTAGTACATTATAATTTGAGTAAATTGAAAATTTGTATTTTAAATGAGTGACAATGCAAAATTTGTCTTCAAAAACGAACTATTGACTCGGGAAAACAAAATTTATGTATTACTTGCGAGTTCAATTTTATTTTTTAAATCTAATTATGTGCGAATCATTTATTTTGCGATAAACACACATTTTCGTGTTGAGACATGTTTCGTACAAAATGTGAATTAATTCAATCTTCTTTACATAGTATTACGTTAGATTTAACGACAAATTTAAATGAAAATAGCTCAAAATGATCTATTTTGTATGAAAATAAAACTTTGGACATCCATTTTATGGAAAAATTATGCTACTAAACCAACAATCTTTCCCCAAAGAATGAGAGACATTTTTTTTATTAAAACTTTAATTGTACCTCAACTACAAATTGTATAGTTGATTTACATTATCAAAAATTATAATTAGTTACCGAAATGAGAAAAAAAATCCTCCTAAACTACTAAACTAGTGTTGCGATCTTAATAATTTCACATTAAAATAGGATCGAGTAACGAGTCTAACCTCTGATATGAAAATACATTGGTATAGGGGCAATCCACCTTAGAGTAGTAGTGCCAATGGACCGACTTGAACCGGCTCTCCATTGCTAAATGAGCCTAGCTCGGTTGGTTTCCAAGCCCGAGCTCGACTCGTGATTCAGACTTGGTTCGTCCTATGGTTCGTGGGCTGAGCCAAGCTGCTCACGAGCCGGCTCGTATTTTCTACGACCCCAGCAAGTTTGACTCGTAAAAAAATTGAGGCTCGGTCTTTAACGAGCTCAAATGGGTCGAGCTAGCAAATCCCTGAACCACTCGATCCCTTTGCCGCCTCTATCTTCGAGGGAAGTCTTTGCATGAATAATAGTGGACGAAGCGAAAATAAGAATATTAACTTAAATTAGGTAAACACAAATACTAGTTCAATATCCCAAGATTTGAATAATTGTAAGAGAAAATTAGTAGTCGATCAACTAATAAAATCAGAATTTAGATGAATAATTGAGTTTCTTTCCTTATTTTGTCTTTTGCAGTCAACTTCATTACTATATTTTCCATTATGATAAGATTTAGCAGTTTATTGCCCAAATGTTGCTAAGGAAAGCCCTGAAGAGGAATGATCTACTCTCCATAAAAGTGTATCTAATCCATCAAATAAGAGTTTCTATTAGTGGAATAAAACCTTTAACGCGATTTGCGTACTCTTATAAATTTAAGTAAGTAATAATAATACCATGCACGGTGTTATTCAATTGGTCAAGTAATATTTTTATTTATACATTTCGTATGATCTACAACTTTTATTCACATTTTATCCCAAAATTCTGTAAGACCGACGATTTATAATCTACAAAAAAAAAAAAAAAAAAAAAAAACTTTACCAAACAAACACGTATACATGTTTGTTTATATTAATTGCATAATTTATATTTTTATTTCAACTGAATTACTCTACTAGTCAATTTATAATTATTTAAGTCTAATCTTGATAACTCATGTCAAAATTGATGAAATTCGAGGCCTAGCCGGGAAAATTAATAACTTGAATAATAAAATTTGTGATCAGACCAACGAAATGAATCATACATTTATATCATATTATTAGTTTATGTAGAACACTGTTATTTTCAAATAAAACACATAAAATTTGTATTTTTAGCACCAAAAAATTGTATTATAAGTGGGTAACAAATTTCGTTAGCGAAATTACTTACAATTACACAACAACTAGTTAAATTAAAATTAAAATATTAATTAATTGCTTAAATTGACACAAAGAGAAGTGCACTACAATTTCTCATGCACTGTGTCAGAATCTGCTCCAATTCTTTCAATTAGGGGTAGGCGTTTTAATACGAACCGAACTAGGTATGGCAACAAAGTGTGACGGGGTCAGAGTGACTATTACTATCTCTGTCTCGTTGAAAATTTTTGGTATGCGAGGCGGAGCGGGTTGTGGCGGGGCGGAATTGGTATAAAAAATCATCATTCATCGCACTAATTAATTAATTAATTAATCTTTAATATTATTTTTATTTTTTTTACATACAATTTAAATTTTAAAACATAAAAATAAAATAAAATAAAAATATTTCGAGCTGGTTCGAAGAATTTGGGACGGAGACCATGATCTCCGTCCCAGCCCTATTAGTAATCGGGGTGGGGCAGGTATTTTTTGTCATCTCTAAACCGAATCTTTTGAGTCAGAGGTTGCAGTCCAATTCCAAAAAAATAAAATTAGGAATCGAGAACGAAGAACTAATCAGGTTCGGGTAGGTTCTTGGTTCTTGGTTCTTGAAGTGATCATAGGTACCTGATTGTAGAACCGAATTTGTTATTTATTTTTTATTTTTTACAATTTATTCACATTAATCCAATATCCCCTAACCCAACACTACAATACCAAAGATAAGAGTCTAACTATCCAAAACCTAAATAAAAAGTACAAAATGCATCATCTATAAACCCAAACTCAATTGACCCTATACTCAAATCTTAAACTCTCAATTACTATTTGTTTAGATACACAATACAAATATTATCTTTCATCTCCCACCATCGTTTCTATCTCTCGCTCAACACACATGAGACGACAAAAACGAAGCTTTTCTATAACTAAAACGAATCCTCAATTTTGAGAAGTAATTTCTTTTTTTCTAACCCTAATTTATGAGTTTGCAATTTTGGTTTAGAAATTATTTTAATATTTAACGTATTTTAATATTAATGGGTTTGTAATTTTTAATTATTTTTTTTCAAAACATATTGTCAACTAGAAAATGTTATGGGAAAAACTTGAACCGATCGGGTTTGTTCCAATAATTACATGGACCCGAATGATTCTATTTACGAAATATTCAAAGTGTAATAGATAATTTCGAGTATTAAAATACCTGAACTGACTCACCCGAGATCCAGACTATGTGTCAGGGCCCGCAGCTATCATTAGCCCCCTGACAGCATTTGCAGCCGCAGTTGCCCAACTTCGGCTGCACCTTGTAAATATTACATTCAATTATTATTTCCGTTAGTTTGTAATATGTTATTTTCCGTTATGATTCTTCATCCCTTTTAATGTCTACTCATTTAACTTAGGTTTTGTTACTTAAGCTATTATAGGGGGTAGTTGGTATTCGAAGTCTTGTCAAACTTACTGGTGTTGACCCCCTGCACCATCAATTGTAATTTACTGCTTTCGTCAATCAATGATAAAGCTATTTTCAACGCATTCAAATCTTCTGTTGCTAAGCTTTCTTTAATTTATTGAATCGATCGAGAAAAGGCAGAAGGTAGTCGAGAGGAGTCGACTACTGCAGTACGGTGCCCCCTTTTTGTGCTAGAAAGAAAGGCGCCCCGTGAAAGTTGGTATCAGAGCTGCGGCTCAAGACACACGAGTAGAAAGCGATGGAACCGAATGCATCACACATCACTGAGGTGGTGGATCACAAAAAGAGTATTAAGCAGCGCTTGGATGCGTTCGATGGACAAAGTACTAGGTTATGTGACGATGTCGAGACCCTTGAGGAAAAGGTCGAGACAGCAGAGGCAGACATCCACTAACTGAACATCCAGCTGGATGAGAGTTGATGATGTGTGCATCGATGACTCATGTTGTTGCAATGCTTCCCAATTTGCGGGAAGAAATGGAAGCTATGAGACTTCAGTTGCGAATACTTCAACGTGTAGTTGGCAATGGGCAAGCCCCTGCACAAGAGTATGCACCTAGGCTCAGAATTCCAGAACCGCGTACCTATGGTGGGGCGCGCGACGCGAAAGAAGTTGAAAACTTCTAGTTTGACATGGAACAATACTTTCTTGTTGCCAATATTGAAGACGGGGCAAGAAGGGTGACGACAGCTACCATGTATCTGGGTGGAGATGCAAAATTATGGTGGCGGACAAAATATGATGATATTCAGGCCAACAGGGCCCAAATAGACACATGGGAACTTCTTAAGGAAGCGAATAGAACACAGTTTTTCTAGAAAATGTGGAATATCAGGCCCGACGAGCACTACGAGAACTGAAACATACTGGTTCGAGTCGAGACTATGTGAAAACCTTTTCAGGGCATATGCTGGACATCCGAGACATGTCTGAAAAGGACAAGCTCTTCACTTTCATGGAAGGGCTGAAACCATGGGCGAGAACTGAACTCCAAAGACAGAAGGTGCCTGATGTGAGCACGGCTATGGGAGCTGTTGTGTGCTTGATGGACTATTAATCAGAACCCAGGAAGGAGCGGCTGCAAGTTAATAGCCAATCCCGATGGGGAGGAAATAGATCCTTCAAGCCTACATCAAACTCAAATGGAGGAAAACGCTACTCCCATCATAAGGAAGGCCATCAGGGCGGCTACCAAGGTAACCGTCAGGGTAGCTATCAGGGTAACCATCAGGGCAACAACTGGAACAAAAGAAAAGCTCAGGAGAGCAAATCTAGTACTGCTCCTAGAAATGATGGATGTTTCTTATGCGGTGGGCCTCACAGGGTGAAGGATTGCCAACAGAAACAGTTTGTGAATGGTTTGAGCCAACTGACAAGTGGAGCATCAGGTTCGAAGCAACACGTCCCACAAGCTAGCAGGCATTGCGAAGCTGATTCTGAAGAGGATGAGGATGTCGTTGGGGCATTCTCACACCGATGCAGCACAATATCACATCGGGTGATTGAAATGGGTGATGTATCCCAGAAAAAAGGTGGAACAAGAAACGTCGAAATCTCGTGTTTGTAAGGCTAAAGGCTTGATGTACATTAATGTGAGGATCAATGGGAAACTAATCAAGGACATGGTAGATATCGGGGCTACTCACAAATATTTTGCAAGTCCCGAAGTAGAGCGCCTCGGGCTTGTGCTGGAGAAAGGTAGTGGAAAGGTTAAGGCAATTAACTCAGTTGCTCAACCGATTGCTGGAGTAGCCAAATCTGTGCTTATTAAAGTTGGTCCATTTGAAGGGAGGACTAATTTATCTGCAGTCCAGATGTATGACTTCAAGCTGATTTTGGGGTTGGAGTTCCTTCAGGATACGAAGACGGCAATGTTACCGTTTTCTGATTCTTTGATGATGATGGAGAGCAAACCCTGTGTCATCTCCACACTAGTTGGGAAAATGGGTGAGAATAGCATCTCAGCCATGCAATTCAATAAGGGCTTCAAGCGAAATGAACCTTCACTTCTGTGTACTCTTCATCTGAAAGAGATTGAGGAAGCAACTGACCCTATCCCAAAACCCGTTAGAAAATTTCTACAGGAATTTGAGGATGTTATGTCGGAAGAATTGCCAAGGAGATTATCGCCAAGGAGGGCTATTGATCATGAAATTGAGCTTATACCAGGTGCCAAGCCTCCTGTTAGGGCGCCCTATCGAATGGCTCAACCTGAGCTAGAAGAGCTTAGGAAACAATTGACTGAAATGCTGGACAGTGGGATTATCGTGCCTGCGAAATCGTCATATGGAGCTCCAGTGCTATTTCAGAAAAAGTCTGACGGTTCTCTTCGAATGTGCTGTGACTATCGTGCCTTGAACAAAATTATGGTGAAAAACAGCTATCCGATTCTACTAGTGGCAGATTGCTTCGACCGTTTGAGCAGGGCGAAGTACTACACAAAAATTGATCTAAGATTTGGATACTGGCAAGTCCGGATCAAAGAAGGAGATGAAGTGAAGACTACAGTGGTAATTAGATATGGGGCATTTGAATTCAAAGTTATGCTTTTTGGATTGACAAATGCTCCCGCAACCTTCTACACGATGATGAATCAGGTACTTCACAGGTTTCTAGATGATTTCGTGGTGGTGTACTTGGATGACATCGTAATTTATAGCGAGACTCTGGAGAAGCATGTTCATTATGTGAAGAAAGTTCTTATTCGGCTACGAGAGAGTGAACTTTACGCAAAACCATCCAAATGTTCATTCGCCCAGACCTCGATCAACTTTTTTGGGCCACATTATTGAGCAAGAAAAAGTCCGCATGGATAGTAAAAAGATTAAGGCTATCAAAAATTGGCAACCGCCAAGGCATGTACATGATGTATGTTCATTCCTTGTGTTGGCCAATTACTATCGGAGATTTGTGAAAGGGTATTCAGAAATCGCACTGCCGCTAACCGAATTAACCAAGAAAGAGAAGGCTTGGGAGTGGTCGGCACCATGCCAAGCTGCCTTTGAGAAATTGAAGGAGTCTATGTGGACAGATCCAGTTTTGGCCTTACCAGATATGGCTAAAGCTTTTGAAGTGCAGACTGATGCTTCAGATTTTGCTCTAGGAGGAGTCCTAATACAAAAAGGGCATTCGGTGGCATATGAGAGTCGAAAGCTGAATAATGCAGAGCGCCGTTACTCGGCGCATGAAAATGAGTTATTGGCAGTGGTCCACTGCCTCAGGGTATGGCGTCATTATCTACTTGGGTCTCCTTTCATTGTGAAGACAGACAATACTGCTGTGAGTCACTTCATGTCTCAACCGAAACTTTCAAGTAAACAGGCTCGTTGGCAGGAACTTCTTTCAGAATTCAACTTTGTATTGGAGTATCGGGCTGGGTCTAGCAATCATGTAGCAGATGCATTTAGTCGGCGGGCTGACTTGGCTTCTATCTGCTTAATGGCGGCTCTTTCAGGGAGCAATGTTACTACAACCACAAGGGACCAAATACGGGCACTTCTGGAGAAGGACCCTGCAACAATCTATTTGATCAACCTCGTCAAACAGGGAAAAACTCGACAGTTTTGGTTGGATGAGGGTCTATTGAAGACGAAAGGAAACCTCCTCTATGTTCCAAAGGGTGGAGATTTGAGGAGATCCCTAATCACGGAATGCCACGACACGCTTTGGGCTGGACATCAAGGAGAGAAACGTACTTCTACTCTATTGCAGCGTGCTTACTATTGGCCATATATGAGAGATGACATTGCGACTTATGTGAAAACTTGTTTGGTTTGTCAACAGGATAAACCAGATCATCAGAAGAAGGCGGGCTTACTGGAGCCCCTTCCCGTCCCAACTAGATCATTTGAGAGCGTATCGATGGACTACATTGTTAGCTTACCAAATGTTGGAGATCTTGGCACTATCATCGTCGTGGTGGACCGTTTATCAAAATATGTGACATTTATCGCAGCACCTAAGTATGTATCTGCTGAAGAGATCGCTCGCCTCTTCTTCAAGCATATTGTCAAATACTGAGAATTGCCTAAAGATATAATCAGTGATCGAGATCCTCGATTCACCGGCACATTTTGGACCGAGTTATTCAAACTCCTTGGTTCAACTTTGAGTATGAGTTCTTGTTTTCACCCACAATCTGACGGATAGACTGAGCGGTTCAATTCGATGCTGGAAGAATATCTTCGGCACTTTATCTCTACTTCGCAAAAAAACTGGGTGAAACTCTTGGATGCGGCTCAGATTTGCTTCAATGCCCAGAAGAGCTCTTCCACCAATAAGAGACCTTTTGAGATTGTTATTGGCCAGCAACCGTTACTCCCTCATACTGTGAACATTGATCAAAGTACCAATCTCCTCAAGCTAAGGGCTTCTCTCAAGTGTGGAAACGAAATATTGAAATTGCTCGGAGTTATCTTGAGAAAGCACATAAACGGTACAAAAAGGCTGCTGATCAGAAACGTCGTTTTCTAGAATTCAACGTGAAAGATCTGGTGATGGTGAAACTCCCTGACAAACGCCAGTATAAGGTAATAAGAGGGACAGATTCTCGATTGATGTCGAAATATATCGGGTCATTATCCATCATGAAGCGGATTAGAAGAGTTGCTTACAGAATTGAACTTCCTTCATAGTGCAAAACCCACAATGTCCTCCATGTTAGTGCACTCAAGCCATATTTTGCAGATAAGGAGGATGCATCCAGAAATAAGCCAAAGCGATCTATATTTGAAGTAAAGAAAACAGGTAAGAGGATTGATGAAACTATTATTGATCACCGAGTTACTCGAGCTTCCAAGAAAGATTATCAGGAGTACTTAATCAAATGGAGCGGATGCAGCAGCGAGGAGAATACTTGGGAAAGAGTTAAAGACCTTGGAGCCTTCAAACCTCTACTTGAAGAGTATCATGCAAAGATGGCACCGAGGACGTCGCCAAATCAAATGGGGGAGAATGTCAGGGCCCACAGCTATCCTTAGCCCCCTGACAGCATTTGCAGCCGCAGTTGCCCAACTTCGGCCGCACCTTGTAAATATTACATTCAGTTATTATTTCCGTTAGTTTGTAATAGGTTATTTTCCGTTATGATTTTTCATTCCTTTTAATGTCTACTCATGTAACTTAGGTTTTTGTTATTTAAGCTATTATAGGTGGTAGTTAGTATTCGAAATCTTGTCAAGCTTACTGGTGTTGACCTCCTGCACCATCAATTGTAATTTACTGCTTTACTGTTTTCGTCAATCAATGATCAAGCTATTTTCAAAGCATTCAAATATTTTGTTACTAAGTTTTCTTTAATTTGTTGAATCGATCGAAAAAATGTGGAAGGTAGTCGAGAGGAGTCGACTACTGCCGCACAATGCCCTTTTCTGTGCTAGAAAGAAAGGCGCCCCATCAAACTACGTTCTATTATCATGACTCTCGGCCCTGCGCAAGTTAGCATTCCCACGTTAAACTGTGGGTCAAAGGCAAAAATGGAAAAAATATTATTATAAACGAAACAAAAATCGACCCAACCTCACTGTCAAGAACCCTTCTACACACAAAAAAATAATAATAATAATAACGGAAGAAGAAACCCTTCAATTTTTCATCTGCTTCTGCCTATCATTCTTCCCCAGTTTCCATTGGGTTCCATAAAACGTAAGTGATTTATCTGTTTAGCTTAACCAGTTTCAGCAAATGTTAGTATTTTTTATGCTCAAAACCCCGTTGTTGGATTTAAATTTCCGGGCAATGATGACACTTAAAAAGTTGATCTTTGTGCTCAAAATCATGTTAATTTGTGTTCTATAGTGCGAAAATCAACATGCATGCCGTTTTCGAATTGAAATAATTAATGGTTGCAATCTTTTTTTTTTTTTTTTTTAACGGTGATTTTTGTGTTCAGTGATAGTGATGGATGTACCAGATGAAAGCGATTCTACCACCCAACTTCCGAAAATGTTTCCGGGTAGTAGTTCCAGGGGTAATCTCTTCGTCTCTGATACTCTCTCTTCACACACACACACATTCACACATGTTCATGCATCGATTTTTGTATGATTTTTGAAAGTAGATGTCATTTACGCTTTTCTTTTATTTTGTTGTTCACGTCGATTTTAGTTGCTAATATAGGAAAAATATGAGGTTGGACTGTTGATTTCACTATTTTTGCTGATTTTTTTAAGTAGTTTTAGAAACAACATTAGTTCTCTTTATTTGTACCAATCAGGAAAAGGGAAACTGTCAAGGGGCCTGGGTCGAACAGATGGTAAAATAAATTAAATAAACAAAAAAATAAGGATAAAATTTAGGTTGGTGAACTGGACGTTTTCTGATGAATCAGGTTTGGCAGTTGAACCAGATAGTTTTTGAGGTGAACCGGCTAATTTTTTTATTTTTGATATTTACTCCATAATCGGACTTGATTCCAGACCGGTTTCGGTTTTTCCTGTCGAATCCACCAGTCGAGTCCAATTTTGACAACATTAATTTATACTAGTAGATTACGATTTTGTCATGTAATAACTCATTTGACAATTTATTATTCGCTACTTGTTATCTATTTAATGGTTGTTTGGAAGTTAGAGTTTTAGCACTTGTTTGATGGAGTTTAAAAATAGTTTTTTAAAGAGATTTTGATAAAAAATAACGAAATGTGTGGTTGAAAAGTTGATAAAAATTGTAGATTCCATGAAACATGTGGTTGAAAATGAGTGTGAGGAAAAAAAGAGTTTATTTTAAACTCTACCAAACATGTGCTTAATTTTTTTAATTTGTTATATTGCAGATTTTCAAGATGTTTATGGCTTATCCCGGACAATTGTTTTTGTTATTTTTTAAATAATTTTATTGGTTTGTGTGATGTTTTGTTATTTCTCATCTCGGGCATATCGTTTTTTTTTTTTTTTTTGGAATTATTTTGTTTCCTTGTGTTGATGTTTATGTCTGAAACCGTTTTGAGGCTTATGCATTGCCTAACTAAGGTAAAACAATTCGGTACCAGATAGAATCTGTTTAAACATTGGTTTATACTTATTGTTTGTGTTTTTACGAAAATCTCACCTGCACGAGAATCAGTGGCTTTTGTTATTGTTATAGTGACGACACTCGCAATGCGTCACCCTTGCCTTATGAGCCGGTTTAGTGTGTCCGTTATTGCGCAACACCCTTGCCTTATGAGTCGGCGTAGTGTGTCTGTTGCATTATCTAAGGCGTTGCTCATTAGAAAAAATGTTAAATTTGGAAAGCCCATAGTATTAAAAGCACATTTTCTCTGTGAAAGAGAAATATCTATTTTTTGTCCCAAATCAGAGTAAATGTACAAACAAATTTATCATCTCATACACAACATTATCTCTCACACAGATGCAACTAGCATCTATTCAAATTCAACTACTTTCTGCATTTCCTGTTATTTTATGATTTCAAATTTTTGTGGTACTTTTTTCCATTCTAACTTTGTAATTTTTGATTGTTCTTTCTAAAGTGCTTCTATTCTCAACGTTTTTCTCGTTACTTAAACCTTTTAAAATCTATCATAGATTTCGTGATCAATATTACCATTTCAATTTTGGTCTCCTAATTCATTCCTTGCCCATGAATAGTTTGTTGATATAAATTAGAGAGAACACTCTCAAGAGTTGTTCCATTTTCCCTATCTAAGAGCAAAATCCTTATAATGAAATCCATCCTTACATTCATTGGAATTGAATTTGGAAATGACAGGATTGCATCACAGAAGGAGGAAAATGATAGATACTGATGAAGGAAGTTCAAGGGATGTAGATACGTTTGATCCATTCTCTCTAAACTATTTGGCGGAAGAGTTGGATTCTGGCAAATATGGAATCTTAACTGAAGATATTCGGGACCTTCTTGTGAGGAGGAGGCAATCATTAGATGCTCAGTATGCAACAGATACTGTACTTCCAGATAAGTGTTCACCTGTGAAGAATGCGTCAAAGGCAATTGGACTAGCTCCCACCAATGTCGTTGACTTAGAGGATGACAATGACAATGATGGAAGTGGATCTGTTGTCAAACAAGTTGTTCCGGCTGGACAGCTAGTCTCGTCGACTGGGCACAGTTTTATACATTTGGACGATGAAGATGAAAGTAGTGAGAAGCGTTTATGTCCCCATAAAGAAGTTGACTTGAAGAAGCCCATTGGCAACCTTCTTGCAGAAGACTTTGTGGTAAGGAACCTCTGGATTTTGTGGTTAATAGAGGTCAGGTTAAATTTTACGATAATTTACCGTGTTTGAGTAACCTTATTACCCTTAGTCATTCAAAAAATTATTTGTAAAGATCAATGAGTTTTGTGTCCAGACAAAGTAGTGACAGAAAAGTTAGGGGAAACATCCACTCATTTTTATTTGAGTTGACGATTACGGAATAAATTAAGAATTTCTATATATGGAGTTTTATTAATAAAGATCATTGTATGTGGAAATGTAGACTATGATCCACTTTTCTATAAAAATAAAAAAGAATTATGTCAAAATACTGTTAGACTTGCTTAGTCGCTTTCTCTTACTAGGTAAGGAAGAAAAGTCAATAAAGTTTAGACAAGATAATCGCGTACCAATACTCTTTTGACCATCTGCTTCTGTGTCACTGTCTCTCTAAGTGAATTTAAGTATTTACTAATGTTGACTGCTACATGACTTGTCAATTATTTCCTTCATTCTTTTTCCTTTTTTTTTCTTTTGTGGGGGGTGGTAAAGAGAAAAGGGTGAACAGATCGCATTAGAATCAAGCGCAAGTGCATCCCGAGATACTATTTAACAGCTAGTAGTAGCCATTGCAACAAAGGCAAGAAGGTTCTTAAAATTAACGTGCTTCTGGCGCTCTTCCTTATCTGATAATTCTTCCGTGGCATTGCCAGGATATTTTTTGAGCAGGGTTGTTCTGCTCCGCAGAAATATCACGGAACATCGATCACTTTTCGGCACAATGTTCAGTATGTTGATAATCCGCTTAAATATCATTGAACATTGATCACTTTTCGGCACATATTCAGTATGTTGATAATCGGGGATGTTGTGGTCCTAAGACTTGTAACATAGAGGTCAATAATAGTTTAAGTTTTTATCACAAGGCGTGCTTCATGGATCAAAGATGGTTTTTCTTTACTTGAGTATCCATGATGTTGTGGTCCTTTTATATGCTTTTTTGTCCTCTATTCTGAGAAGTGTATTCTGTTTTTTCTATCGAACAACCCCATTCAATCTACACATGTTGTTAAAGAGGGAATTCGATGGGGTCAACAGACATCTACTCTTGCTTTGTTAAGTAACAATCTATTAAATTTTAATTCCTAGTGATGTCCATGGTATTTGCCATTTCTTCCTTTTAATAAATGAAAAAAATTTGTCCCCCAAATACCGAGGATACTTTGACGCCCAGTGGAGTCAGTTTACCAACGTGGGCTGAATGTTGCTGTTGTCACAATTTTCCTCATCTGTTTTTTAATGTACTAATCTTACATTTTTTTGTTTGTTCTAAACTTGCAATGTATGGTTCATATCATATACTCTTTATTAGTTGAAAGACCAATCAATTTTTATGATGGCGGTGGTGATGATGTGGGCATTGAAATTATGGGCGTGTCTGGAATCAATTTTCTCCAGATTTTGCTAAAACCTGGTTTGACTATGGAATTGAAAAGCTGAATATACAACAGTACAATTCCAAAATTTGTATATTGATAAATTACATTTTTGTCCATGCAAATGGGTTACAATGCTCTTCAAACTGTCAAAAATAAGGGCAATAGTGTCAATGTCCATGAATTCCTTAGTCAACAATTGAGGCATTTGAATCAAGATAGGGCAGCTTTTTTCCAATATTTGGTTGGTCTCCATTTATATCTTCTACATGTTATTTTATAGGCAAGATAATAAATAAATCCTGCACTTATATGATATTCCATTTTGTTATATAATGACATTGTCCTTTAGATGGTAATGTAATTATCACTTGCAGGAACATGATAATGATAAAGGTCAAAGTTCAAGCGGAGATGCACATCTTGCTGGTGAAAATGAACTGATTAACAATAAAGGTCTACATGTTGGCGTAGAGTATGACTTGGAAGTGGAGGAAGGGGATAGACAGTCAGACGACGCTTCTGATGATCTAAATGACATTTGGAATGAAATGACAATTGCATTAGAGTGTTCGAAGGTACACGGAGTCTATTTTCATTATGTTCTACCAATTGATATTACCGATACATTATGACTTTAGGTGTCTGTTACTTGTGTGGCACTTTCTTTCTTTCTTTTTTGAATTTGCATTTTTTGAATTTGCAATTTTATCAAATCTGAACGACAAATTCTTTTGCTTCCTATGTTGAGCCAACAATTCAAAATTTGCTAGTTGCTGTGAAGTTTAATCACTCAATGACCTCTATTAAGTAATCCATTTTTATTCGTTAAATTCTCGATCATTGTAAAGCTCCTTCATCATTAACTTGCTCCTTTTGATATGTGATAGGATCCTGCTGCAGATTCTCTACCAGATGAAAATGAAGCTGAGACCAAAGAAGACTGTGAACATTTCTTTATACTGAAAGATGATATTGGTGAAGTTTGTCGCATTTGTGGAATCATTCGAAGAAGTATTGACACCATTATTGAGTATAATTTCTTGAAGGTGTGGCTCCTCTTTTTTGGATATATTTCCATTCTAGTAATCTTGTGAAGTTTGGGAGTTGATGTAACTCTGCCATTATTAATGTATTAGGTGAAATATTTATTTTTTATTACAATGATGCACCTAAAGGTTGCAGGTCACTACAGTAGTCATGTTCTGGATTTATGGACCTTTCAATTTTTGTATTTCTACATTTGCCACAATATGTTTGTTGTAAAATAAAATTTGCTTTAATCACTAGTTTGCTTTTCTGCTTTTACTTCGCAAATATAGTGGCAATGTGGCAAAGTCGACTTTACTCCCGTCACTCAAAACACCAAAACCGACCAATCTGAATATTCTATTGGAACTTTTTGATCAAATTAGTACGAGTGCGAGGGACATCCTTCCATTTACAACTACAATAATGAGCCAAGAATTTTTTTCAACAATTCAACATTAAGATTCATAGGTCAAATACTAAAGGAAAAAGAAGATACAACCTTGTTTATTCTACCTGCTTTTTTTCATTTCTATTATACCTCAATATGGGTCTATTTGAATCAATTCATCTGCCATGTAGATTTGATTCAACTGATTTTCCCTGCTCTGATTTATATTCAGGGCACAAAGAGTACAGGAACTTACAGGTACGAAGGACTGACTGCCAATGACTCAGATCAAACGGGAATCCTTCCAGATGGGTTCAAACCATCTGCTACAGATTTCTTGGTTGCTGAATTTTACCCACATCCACGACACAAGAGGGAGATGAAGCCCCATCAAGTTGAGGGCTTCAATTTTCTTGTAAGCAATCTGGTGACAGATAATCCAGGAGGTTGTATCATGACTCATGCACCTGGTTCTGGAAAAACCTTCATGATAATCAGTTTCCTCCAGAGTTTCATGGCCAAATATCCATTTGCAAGACCACTTGTCGTGCTGCCAAGGGGCATCTTGGCAACCTGGAAGAAAGAGTTCCTTAGATGGCAAGTGGAAGGTTGGCCTCTATATGACTTCTACTCTGTTAAAGCAGACAGTCGATCTCAACAACTACAAGTTTTAAGTGATTGGGCAAAAGAGAGGAGCATTTTGTTCTTGGGGTATAAGCAGTTCTCTTCCATAGTATGTGACAGGGGTTCTGGCAAAGCTGCTATATCTTGCCAAGAGATATTGCTGACGTGTCCTACTATTCTAATTCTGGATGAAGGTCACACTCCAAGAAACCAGGACACAGATATTTGGACCTCCCTTGAGAAGGTCCAGACACCAAGAAAGGTGGTGCTCTCAGGAACACTGTACAAGAACCACGTCAAAGATGTTTTCAATATTCTAAATCTTGTTCGTCCGAGGTTTCTGAAACTGGAGACTTCTAAAGCAATCAAGATGCGAATCTTGAGCAGGGCAGAAATTTCAAGTAGAGGGAACTTGCTGAAAAAGGGCACAGAAAATGATTTTTATGATTTAATAGAGCAAACAATGTTAAAAGACGAGAACTATACGAGGAAGTTGACTGTAATACAAGATCTACGGGAAATGACAAGAAATGTCTTACACTTTTACAAGGGAGACAACTTGGATGAACTTCCAGGTCTTGTTGATTTCTCCGTCTTTCTTCAGCTCAGCCCCAAGCAACAAACTGAAGTTGAATGGCTGAGAAACTTAGGCCAAAAGTTCAAGATAAATGCAGAAGGGAGTGCAGTTTATGTTCACCCACGGTTGAAGAATTTCTCAAAGAATTCTGGGGTGAGAGACAGAGTTGATGACGAGAAAGTTGATTCAATGTTGGAGAAACTTGACGTGAGAGAAGGTGTAAAGGCTAAATTCTTTCTGAATCTTCTCCAACTTTGTGAATCTAGTGGGGAGAAGCTATTGGTTTTCAGTCAATATCTACTTCCTCTAAAATTCTTGGAGAGATTTAGTGCAAAAGTGAAGGGTTATAGCCTTGGCAAGGAAATGTTCATGATAACCGGTGATTCAAATTCTGAGATGCGGGAGACTTCTATGGAGAGATTCAACAATTCATCGGATGCTCGCTTGTTCTTTGGTTCGATCAAAGCCTGTGGGGAAGGGATATCTCTTGTAGGGGCTTCACGTATAATTATATTAGACGTTCATTTGAACCCAACAGTAACCCGCCAAGCAGTAGGATGTGCCTTTCGACCTGGCCAGGTGAAGAAGGTATACACATACAGATTGGTTGCTTCCAGCTCGCCAGAAGAGTATGACCACATAACCTGCTTTAAGAAAGAATCCGTTGCAAAGATGTGGTTTGAGTGGGATGAATACATTGGGCACCAAAATTTTGAAATGGAGACTGTAAATGTGAAGGATTGTGGGGATTTGTTTCTGGAAACTGATCAATTGAATGAAGACGTTATTGCTGTCTTCAAAAGGTAAGTTAACTTCATTTTCTTGAATGCGCGCATTTTGTATCCACTTTTAACTTTGCTGTTACACTTTTTCAGGTAAATGGTGACAAAATTCTGAGGCTTGACGGGTAATAGTCTATCCTGGTCATGTACTGTGGTCTTTTTTTCTTTTCTAGTTAAAAAAGTTGAATTGAATTTGGGAAGGTAGAAGTTATGAAACTGTTAGAGGTTGCAGGCTTATGACTTGCAATGAAAGATCACTTTAGTTGTTACATCTTTGAATTTGATTGTTTTCGTTCTGTGCAGCGGGCTGGACATAAACTAAAGCAGATGCTATAAATAAAAGCGTCAGATAATATGTTTGCAGAATGGATGATATCACTACTTCATCTGAACTTGCATGCAGATTTTCTGGTACTATTTATTGGTTTTGGTTACTGGCTTATATGATGTCCAAATTTGAGTTCAAACGAGACAGGATATCTATTGTTAAAGGGGAAAGGAATTTTATTTATTTGCGATGTTTCTTGTCTGTATAAGATCTTTTAGCTAATAATGAGCCTACTTTGATCGAGGCTGTGTGTGTAAGGACTTGTTTGGGAAGTGGTATTAGACAAGATTGAAAAGTATAATAGACAATATTTTGAACTTTATTTTCTTCCTTCATAAAGTCCAATATTGTCCCGTCCGTATTCCCAAACATGTACGGATGTTATATCTATATTATGTTTTTTATTTGCCTGCTACATGGAAAGTTGAATCAGTCGTTGCCTAATTTGTGGTTAAGTATGTGCTTTTCTAATCCCTGCTTTCAAAATCACTTTGTTTCTTATTCTCTCCTGGAATCATAGGTTTTGCTACGATAATTTCAGCCGAATAGCTGACTCAGTTGAAAAGATAGTATAACCTCCCCTCCCCTCCCCCCCCTTCTTTCCAAAAAAAAAAAAGAAAATAAAATAAACATCCCACGTACAATTTCATTCTATAATTTGGAAGTTACTCAATTTATTTTTCTTTTGTATTCAAGATGAACGAGTGCTCTCTCATTTTATGGTTTTGTCGTTAGAAGGGGGGGCTCCCTTAGGGCCTGCTTGGGAGTTTTTTTTGGTCCACCGGTTTTGGATGGTACCGTTTATGAAGGGTTATCAAAATTGGTGCTTGTTAGTTTTTTAGAGCACCGTTAAAACCGTCCAAAAACGGTGTAGCTAAAAAAACCGTTCAAAAACGATTTAGTGTTGTTGACGTTGGAAAATAGTTTTCACTGATTCTTTGCCAACTTGAAGGGTAAGTATTGAGGTCGGTTATGACCGTAGTAAGTGGCAGACAGGTAAATAGACGCAGGCAAACTTGGTTGTCCGTATTTTTGTAAGAATGCTCTTCTTAGACTGTTGAATCTCTCATTAATGACATTTATTTCTTCTAGTTATATGAGAACATGTCATGATTATGTATTCTTTCAATGCTAATCTAGGCATTAAATGGCCAACATATGCATTTAATGTTTACAAGACATTCCCTTTATAGGCATTTAATGTCAAACGGCGCTTGTCAGACAGATATGCTGATGATGTGACAGTGACATGATAGGACGGAATCCGATCTGGATTGAGAGGACAAGGTCCGAACTGACATGGCCTTTTCACCACAGGATCCGAACTGGATCTCGTCGAGCTCGGACTAAAGTCAATCGAAGGCTTTATCCTTGATCCAGGCTGGCTGATCTGACACCAGGGATGGACAACCCAGGTCGGTCGACAACAATTGCCCCCAAGACCTGCTTTGAAATAAGTCAAAGGAGGTTTTTCAGCTCGGACGTATTTCGATTTGGTTTCCAACACCTGGTGCAGCGCCCCTGACAATTCATCTTCTTAGTTGACACATGGAACGAATCCAGCGGGATGTCAGACTTTTGCGTGGCTCGAGGAGGCGCTTTAATGAGGCGTCATCATTGCTGCATTGATGGTGCTGTCCCTTGGTCTTCCTTCCCTATAAATAAGGAGAATGAGATTCATTTGGAGTCGTTGCCTAAGAACCTCCCTCTCTGAGTTTTTGTTGCTTTAGCTGAGTTCCAGAACGGTAACATTCGTCCGATCTAAGAGTCACCGCGGTCAAAACAAAAACGGTCAGTACCCTTTTCTTTCTCTTTCACGTTGTTCCTTTCATTTCTTTGTTTCTTTAAGTATACGGGGTAGTATGTCGAGCGAGCTCGGTAGCGAAAGCGGGGGAGAGGCCATGTCTTGGGGTAGAGGTTAGGAAGAAGAAGTGGAGTCCAGTTCAGGTAGGACGATGGGGGGAATGGATGGGGATGAGATTCTTAGCCCAGCTCCGATAACCGCGGTTCCCCCCCAAACTAGATCGTCCCCTCAGGCCGAGACGAGTGGCGAGGTGAATGTTTGGCCTGAGACTTTAGGTCGGGAGGAGGCCGCTGTTGAGGCAGGGTTTAGGACGGCCCCAGTTTGGAAGTGTAAGTTCTTCCCTTCCGAGGTCAACGTAAAACAGCTTAGGGGATTGGCACCATGCTTATAGGGTTCCAGATGACATAGAGTTCTACGTCCCTGGTCCCGATGACCGAGCTGCGTGGCATTGAACCAGGCCGTGCTGGCGGCCGGACTTCGACTTCCTTTTCCTAGAATAGTTAGGAAATTTTTGAGGGACTGGGGAATAGCTCCAACCCAACTCTGCCCCAACGGGTGGAGGATCATGATTGGTTTCTTCATTCTATGGGACCAGCTCGGTTACCCTCGCCCTTCAGCCAGGGAGTTCAACAGCTTGTACTCCTTTAAGTCGGATGGGAAGAAGTCGGGCTGGTGGTACGCTTCGGTCAAGGCGAAGACCGGGGGTAGTGTAATAACTCAGACTCCGGACTCTATTAAGAATTGGAAGAAGTTCTGGTTCTTTGTCCGAGGTCCTTGGCAGTTCTCGGTGAATGACACCAGACCCGACCTGAGTATCCCAGTTCGTTATCACGCCCTGAGTAAGCGTGCCTCTTCCTTTGTTCAGTACGGTTGTAATTAATTTGACCCACAATTGTAGCACTGACCTGCCTTTCTCTTGGTCTTCCAGGGTATACTTCACAAGATCCGACGCCTGAGTTTTCAGAAAGGGCTCGAAGGGCTCGAGGTATTAGTGAAACTCTCCGATCTAGCAGCGTACTAATCACCGAGGAGAATCTGATATTAGCTCGGCTTTCACCGCCTATCTCAGACCGCCCTAGTACCCGTGAGTTATTCCGATCTTGGTACTGTGCTTTATAAAATTTTTCCTGGCTCTGACATCGGCTTTTGCAGATCACCCCGGAGGAAATATGAAGGATATATCTGCCTTGCTGAAGAAGAAGGGCCAGACCGGTAAAGGGAAGAGGAAGATCTCCTCTGGGGGTCACGAGCCTTCAGTTCGACAGAGGGTGCAACCAGAGGCCCCTCTTCCGCACAATGTCAGTCCAGCACGGAGTATCGAGGTCGTGACTTCTCTTCCTACTCATGGAGGGCCTTCTTCTTCTCATAACGCTCGTTCTTTCCCTTCTACGCCTCGGATTCTGGCCAACTAGCTGGGGTCGACTCCAGCAAAGGATGAGGAATTTCTGAGGCTTCGTGGCGCTCTACCCAAGCCGGTTCGGGATTATGTAAGGTCGAACTCACCGACGAGGAAGGAGATAGTCGGGCTTCCTCTATCCACCAGGAGGGCGGTCAGGACGATTGCGAAGTGCTGGACTCCAGTTCAGTAGAAGTATCTGGATACAATGGGGGTAGTGGACTCTGTGGTGGCCGCCTCTGTCAATACTTCGAGGGCTGCTATTCAACTTGCGGTGGCCTCCGAAAAGATGGGTAGGCTCTTGGCTGACGTCCAGGTCATGAGGGAGGAAGGGCTCAAGGTTCTGGCCGAACTTGAGGAAGAGAAGAAAAGGCGGGTCATCTCCGAGGATATTCTTCTGAAACGGGAGGAGGAGCTGAGAGCTAAGGAGGTCGAGCTGGGAGCTTTGATGGCCGAGCTGGAAAGTGAGAAGAAAGACAAAGCAGCGTTGCAGCGAGAGCTCGAGGCCGAGAGGGAGAATCAGGCCGACCTCAAGAGCGCGGCTGTGGCCGAGTTCAAGTCTTCTGATGCGTATATGGCCGATCAAGAGATGGTCTATTTTTTGACCATGGAGGAGCTGATTGACGCGGCTGTGGAGAAACGTCCAGACTGGGATGTACAGTTTCTAAAGGACGAACTGGCTGAGCTGAGGGTGAAATCCACACTCAATCCTCCGTCGCCAGAGGAAGCAGGTCAGGCTCAGTCCGGCACGGACGAATGAGCTCTTGCTGTTGTAAAATTTTCATTTATGTTCTGTGTTATTGTAATGTGCCGAACTGAACCATTAATGAAAATTCTCGTTCTGTGTACTTGTCCAAATTTTCTTGATGAAGTAATTTTAGTGCTGACTCTGAGTTTTAACTTCTGACTTTGATGTTACCCTCTGACCTTGAAATCTTGACTTCTGACCTCTGACTTCTGACTTTGAAATCCTTAGTTCCTGACTTCTGGTTGAAGTCTTTGGTACATGGGCGAGCTGGAACTTGAGAAAAATTTACGTTTTGGGAGATAGGTCGACTAGCGATGTGTTCTGTGCCGACCTGAAATGTATATTGCTTTAGATGGGTTGATGCCCCCCAAGCTTGTAGCTCGGACCATGTGTTGTCGAGGTCGGTCAAAAATTTTAATTTTTTTTTTTTTTTTACTGTAGTTCGGTCTTTTGGACGAACTGTAATCCTTGAAAAACTTATGTCCTCAAGGTAGAGGGACTTTGGTTTTTGTTGTTGGTGGCGTAGCACTTACGTCATCCAACGCGGGTCCTAGTTTTGTAGGACTCCTGTTAGGTTGGATTCATGCCTAGACTTGTAAGTCTTTTTATAAAACATTTGTTATTTTATAGAAGCATGAAATTTTTACAAGATGGAAGCCATAGCTTCTTTTTTACGAAAGTAGATCATGCCCGCGGGCCTTTGTAGATATGTTTCATTGGTAGTACCTCTTGAGGTGTTCAGCATTCCATGGGTGCGCGAGTGATAGACCTTCTGTATCGCGAAGTTCGTAAGCTCCATTCTTTAGGACAGTGACAATCTTGTAGGGTCCTTCCCAGTTCGGAGCAAGTGTTCCGGCTTGGTTTTCTTTTGTTGCGGAGAAGACCTTTCTTAGCACTAAATCCCCGGCTTTGAATCTTCGTTCTTTGACTTTGCTGTTGTAATACCTCGTGCTTCTTTGCTTGTAAATTGTATTTTTCAATTCCGCCCCCAACTTTTTTTCATCAAGTAGGTCTAGCTCGGCTCTCATAATATCGTCGTTGCATTCTTCACTAAAAGTTCGAACTCTATATGATGGTAGCTCAAGCTCCACGGGGATGACGGCCTCAGCTCCGAAGGCTAGTGAGAATGGCGTTTCTCCTGTGCTTGATCGGCATGTCGTTCGATAGGACCATAGCACGCTTGGGAGCTCTTCTGCCCAAGCTCCTTTTAGTTCATCCAAGCGTGTTTTTAAGGTGTGTTTGATGATTTTGTTTATGGCCTCGACCTGGCCGTTGGCCTGGGGGTGATTTGGAGTGGAGAAGTGTTTTCTGACATTCAGTTCCTCGCAGAATGACCTGAGTTTGGAGTTGTCGAACTGCTTGCCGTTGTCCGTAATGATTGAGTATGGGACTCCGAATCTACAGACGATCGATTTCCATATGAAGTCCGTGGTTTTCTGTTCCGTTATCTTTGCAAGCGGTTCTGCTTCTGCCCACTTGGTGAAGTAGTCTACAGCGACTATGGCGTATTTAGTCCCACCTTTTCCTGTTGGCATGGGTCCGATCAGATCAATCCTCCATTTTGAGAACGGCCACGGGCTGAGGATTGAGGTCAGTCCTTCCGGGTGAGCTCGAATGGTGGGGCCGAACCTCTGGCACTTGTCGCACTTTCTGGCAAATTCGATGGCGTCTTTCTTTAATGATGGCCAGAAATACCCCTGCCTTAAGATTTTGAGCGCTAATGACTGCCCCCCAGCATGGTTGCCGCATACTCCTTCGTGAACTTCGCTGAGGGCGTACTTGGCTTCGTTTTCTTTCAAACACCTTAGTAGGGGGAGTGAAAAGCCCTTTTTGAATAGGACGTCGTCAATGATTGTACACCTAGCTACTCTGATCCGTAACTTTCTCGCCTCGGTGTTATCTGGGAGAACCTTGGCATTCTTTAAGAATTGGATGATCTCGTCCGTCCAGCTAGGTTTCAGTTCGGACATGCTGAGGCTGAGCTCGGGCTGAGCAATTGCTGGACTGCTGACTCTCCCAATCGGGATGTTCTCCAACTCCACTATACCCTCACTGGTAGCGAGTCGTGCTAGAGCGTCAGCGAGGCTGTTCTGAGTTCTCGGGATTTGCTTGACCACGACGGTGTTGAATGATTTGAGTTCTTGTTCCACTATCTAGAAGTAAGACGCCATCCTCTCGTCCTTGGTTTGATAGGACCTGTTGATTTGATTGACTACTAGTTGGGAGTCGCTGTATACGAGCAATTTGAGTGATCCCATACCTCTTGCAAACCTTAGGCCGGCGATCAAGGCCTCGTATTCAGCCACGTTGTTAGAGGCATGAAAGTCAAACCGCAAGGATTGACAGAGTGGTTCCATATCTGGACTCATCAGGACCACTCCAGCTCCTGCGCGTGTTTCGGTTGACGATCCATCTACAAAGAGGGTCCAGCATTCTTCTTGTTTGGCACTTGGTCTTGTGTCCGGGCTGAACTCTGCAACGAAGTCAGCTAGAGCTTGACCTTTGATTGAAGTCCAGGGTTTGAAGTGGAGCTTGAACTGTCCGAGCTCGACTGCCTATTTTACAAGTCGTCCAGATGTGTCTGGTTTTTGTAGGACTTGTCTCAGGGGGTAGTTTGATGGAACCTCCACTGGATGTTGTAAGAAATATGGTCTGAGCTTCCTTGTAGACATGATGAGGGCATATGCCAGCTTTTCCATGAGGCTATATCTGCGCTCTGCATCATGCAGAGCCTGGCTGACGTAATACACCGGTCGTTGGATTCCTTCGTCAGATCTGATCAAAACCGAGCTGATTGAGTGCTGTGAGACCGCTAGGTAGAGGGTAAGTACCTCCCCATCCACGAGTTTAGATAACAACGGAGGTTGTGCTAGTTGCTTTTTCAATTCTACGAAGGCTAGCTGGCATGCCTCATCCCACTTGAGTTCTTTGGCGCCTCGTAGAGCGTCAAAGAAGGGTTTGCACTTGTCGGTTGATTTTGAAACAAAACGACTGAGTGCTGCTATTCGTCCAGTTAGGCTTTGTACCTCCTTGATTTTGGTAGGAGGTCTCATTTCCTAAAGAGCTCTAATCTTCTCTGGATTGGCCTCAATGCCCCTCTGGTGGACCATGTAGCCCAATAATTTTCCTGATCCCACGCCGAATGAACATTTGGTAGGATTGAACTTCATCTTATACCTTCTTAGTACAGAGAACATTTCAGCAAGGTGTCGGATGTGATATGTCGCCTTAGTGCTTTTGACAAGCATATCGTCAACGTATACCTCCATGGTTTTTCCAATGAGCTTGGAAAACATTGAGTTGACCAGCCGTTGATAAGTTGCTCCGGCGTTTTTCAGTCCGAAAGGCATAACTCGATAGCAGTACAAACCTCGGTCAGTAATGAAAGAGGTATTCTCCTGATCACTTTCGTGCATTGCTATTTGATTGTATCCGGAGTATGCGTCCATAAAGCTCAGAAGCTCGTGCCCGGCTGTGGCATCCACCATTTGGTCTATTCGGGGGAGTGGAAAGCTGTCCTTAGGACATGCTTTGTTCAGGTCGGTGAAGTCGATGCATACTCTCCAAGACCCGTTGCTCTTTCTTACCAAGACGGGGTTGGCCACCCATCGAGGGTAAAGTGATTCTCTGATAAAGCCACATTTGAGCAACTTGTCGACTTCTTTGGCGAGTGCTTCATACCTTTCTGGGTTAAGAGGACGTCGGCGCTGTTGCTTCGGTTTAACGTCCGGGCTGGTATTTAGTCTATGGCATGAGATTTTGGGGTCTATCCCCTCCATGTCTGCGTGTTCCCAGGCGAAGACATCAATGTTGCTTTTTAGGAAGGCCGTGAGCTGGGACTTTACTAATTCATTGAGTTCTTTTCCGATGCGGAGGACTTTCTCAGGATGACCGGGGCTGACCTCTATCAGTTCTAGCTCTTCTACCGGTTCGACCTGTCTCTCCTGTAGGTCTGACCTGGGGTCGAGATGGCCTAGTTCTTCTACCTGGTCTATCTTCGGTTTATCCATATCCGACCTATGCGTCGGGAGTTCGAGCTCTTCTTGGAGCATGTCTACTTCCGCTCGGGGGAAGGTGATGTTGCAGCTTCTTGCCACTAGCTGACTTCCTCGTACTATTCCCACACCGTGAGGAGTGGGGAATTTGATAGCATAGTGGTAGATGGATGCGGCTGCTTTCAGTTCGTGCAGTATTGGTCGTCCTAGAATAGCATTGTAATTAGATGGGAGGTCTACAATTACAAAATCTGCAATGATCCTCCTGTGGCAGGGGGTAGTCCGAGCTCGACTACAAGTGCTATTTGTCCTTTCGGAGTTACGTAGTCCCCAGTGAATCCTTGTAGAGGCTTAGGGAAAGGCCTGACATGTCGGACGTCAATTTCCATTTGCTTGAATGTTCTCAGATATAGAACATTCACAGAGCTTCCGTCGTCTACTAGTGTTCGATGAATATCGATTCCAGATACTGGCATGGTGATAACGAGTGCATCCGAGTGTGGTTGTAGTACATGCGATGCGTCTTCTTCGGAGAAAGAGAACTTCTCTTCGTCCGGGTTAGTCATGACGCCCGATAGCACTTGGTAGCTGGTATGAGCTTCTCTAGAAAGCTTGCGACGCTGTCTTCTGGATCCTTCCAGGTACTGACTTCCTCCTACTATCATGCGAATCTCACCTCGTCCTTGCTAAGGTTGAGGTGGAGGTGGTAGTTCTGTCCGGTCCTGCGGACGGGGTGGCTCGCCTCCTCCAGGTGGCCGGGCTAGGAACTCTTTTAGGTGGCCCCGCCTGATGAGGCTCTCTATTTTTCCTTTCAAGTCTCGGTAGTCGTCGGTGTCGTGCCCGGCGGAACGGTGATATCTGCAATATTTCCTCTGGTTGAGCTCGGATGAGTGCGCCTTCATGGGAGTGGGCTTCTTGAGGATGTCTTTATCTTTAGTTTTCATTAGGACATTCTCAAGCGAAGTATTTAGGATGTGATATCCCTGGTACCTTGGTGGGGCTGGTCTAGTCCGACCTGGATGCTGGAAGTCCAGTCCTTTCTTTGGGTTTTCTTTCTTCTCTGGTTTGAGGTCTTTCTCTTTGCCCTTAACGTTGTCTCTCTGGTCGGACCTATCATTTTCGTGGTCTGAGGTGGCCTCCTCGGCACTGATGTGCTTTTCAGCTCTAGCCAGGAATTCTTGGTATGTTGCTGGTCCATCCTCATGGACAGACCACCAGAATCGAGTTTTTGTTCGCAACCCTGACAAGACTGCCATTAGAGCGGCGTCGTCGGAAATTTTATCTACCTCCACTATCATCTTGCTGAATCGGTCCATGTAAGACCTCAACGATTCAGTTCGGCCTTGTTTGATGCTAACAAGGCGCTCTTTCGGAGTGGATCGAGTTCTTGTCCCCATGAAGGTGGAGATGAATTGGCTTGACAGGTCATTCCAACTCCGAATGGAGCGCTGTGGTAATTTTTTGAACCACCTCATCGCCCTGTTCCCGAAGGTAAGGGGAAAAGCTCGGCACATAATTGCGTCACTGGCTCCTTGGAGTTCCATCCAGGAGGTGTATCTGTCGAGATGGCCAACAGGATCATTGCAATCCTCGTAACTAGTTAACTGTGGCATTTTTAACTTTTCTGGCAGGGGCTTTGCCAAGATATCCTCCGTGAATGGGGAGTGTCTGTCGGTGGCGTATTCTTTCGGGGCGTCCTTTTGTTTTGCTTCCAGTTCGGCCAGGCGCTGCTTTATTAGTTCGAGCTCGTCCGGGGTGTTTTGCACACTTGATGCTGCCACGGACGAGGCTCCTTCCTTCCTTTGTACCTTTGGCCCCCGTGGGGTTCGGGGGGGTTGACCTAGACGGTCGAAGACGCTGGTTGAACGCTGCGTGGTAGCTTTCTTGGAAGGACTAGAGTTAATACTTTTTCCTCCCTTGCTTTCTAATGAGCTCCTATCGCCAAAATCTAGTCTTCTTTTTACGCGGCGATCTTCGGATTTGTCACGTGCTGGGGACTCTGCTTCTGAGCCGGAAATTTGTTTTGTGGTAGCTTGGTTCTTCTCAAGCCGTTCGATAGCTCGAGTTAGATATTCAAGCTTCTGTAGAACTGCATCCTTTTCAGGTGCGTGCGGCTGAGCTGAAGTTTCTCCTTGTTGTCTGCGACGGAAGACCTGGGGAAGATTAACATGCTGGCTTCCGGTCCTTCCGTGGCTACGAATCCTGGAGTCGTGACTGCGGCTCATGTTGGGGTCTTTTTGTGGGTTATAGTGTTTAGGTATGATGATTTAAGTGGGTTTGTGGGATATCGGAGGTTCAACGCCCTCCTTCTAGCGCCAAACTGTTGACGTTGGAAAATAGTTTTCACTGATTCCTTGCCAACTTGAAGGGTAAGTATTGAGGTCGGTTATTACCGTAGTAAGTGGCAGACAGGTAAATAGACGCAGGCAGACTTGGTTGTCCGTATTTTTGTAAGAATGCTCTTCTTAGACTGTTGAATCTCTCATTAATGACATTTATTTCTTCTATTTATAGGAGAACATGTCATGATTATGTATTCTTTCAATGCTAATCTAGGCATTAAATGGCCAACCTATGCATTTAATGTTTACAAGACATTCCCTTTATAGGCATTTAATGTCAAACGGCGCTTGTCAGACAGATATGCTGATGATGTGACAGTGACATGATAGGACGGAATCCGATCTGGATTGAGAGGACGAGGTCCGAACTGACATGGCCTTTTCACCACAGGATCCGAACTGGATCTCGTCGAGCCCGGACTAAAGTCAATCGAAGGCTTTATCCTTGATCCAGGCTGGCTGATCTGACACCAGGGATGGACAACCCAGGTCGGTCGACAACAAGTGTAATTTAGAGTGTATCTTCCAACATTTCAAATCAGTGGTTTTTGGCTGTTTTTTAAAATTTCTTTCAATTATATTTTCTCTCAAATATTTATTTTCAAATTTTCCTAAATTTAATGTTTGTAAAAATAAAATGTATGCACACGTATATTAAAATAAAACATATGCAAGAACATAAATTTAATTATATATTTTCAATAATAGATATATAAAATTTTTAAAAATAATTTTTTTTAATATATGAGTATATATGTAATTTGATTCTTTTAAAAAAAATTAGAACTGTTGGATAATAAACTCTCAAGCGTGAGTTGGACCGTTTTAAAAGCCACTACTAAAAATTACCCAAAGTCGTTTTACTCATAAATGTTCAAAATCGGTATTTTAAAAAATCTTTATATTGAGTAGGAAAGACTGAATGTCTTGATTTTCTTCTTCTCTCTTGCGCTAAATCCCTTCTCCTTGTTGACTAGCTGGCCCAATTGATTGACAAACGGAGAAATAGGTATCTTGAATGAGAAGATAAAAAAGTATTGCATGATGATTTTCATAATCGCATCCCCACGACTTGGGATAGAAGCAAAATTGTGATGATCATTCAATATTTTCGATAGCTCCCAAATGATTGGGACATGATGGAAAGATAACTCGAGGTCTTGAGACAACAATATCTCTATTTTTGATGACGAATTTATTGCTGTTAAAAAAAATAAAGATTCATATGTTCATGAATTGGACTTGTTTCACACATTCTCTCACTGTGTCATTATGCTTCAATTTATCGAGGTGATTATTCTTTCTTTCTAGGGGTAAGTTTATCGCAACAACTTGTGAAAATTATCTCTTTATTTGTTATTTATTAATTATTATTATTATTTATAGTCCAAATAGGGTTCTCATCATGTTACTTTATGTTTCGATACCTTAAATTTCACAAATCACTACACACGTCCTACACATTTGCATCTATACTAAAATATGGATCTTGTTTGTATGCATAAATCTACTAGCACAAGGGAATCATGTCTCTTGTTCAAAATTCAATGGTGGGTACTAAATTTTGATGTACTCCTCAACATTCATGACAAATCTAGATTAACTTTCAACAACATTAATATTTATTATGTCTTATTTTGAGAAAATAATTGGAAATATCGACATCAACATTTAGTACATAATGATTTGGGAGTAAATTTGCTAATAAAGGATCAAATCGTATGGCCTAATAGTTCTAATTAGAGCTGGCAAATGGGTTGTCCAACCCGTCAGAACATGGTCACACATGAAATTGGACTGGGCTAGTCCAGCCCAGTTTTGTATGGGCCAAAAATATGCTAGTCCAGTCCAGTCCATTAGCCCAACTTATCTTAATTTTTTTTTTTAAATAAAATTTTTATACAATCTAATACATTACATCAAATACAATCTATAAATTTAGACTATATATTTTAATATTTTTAAAGAGATTAATTTATAAAATTGAGGCTCTCATGTATTAGTTAATAGATAAACATCAATTTTCTTTCAAAATAATAAATTTTTTTTGTTAATTGTAAACTATTTGTAGACACTTTTTTAAAAAAATACAAATATTAAAAGCATGATAATCTTATTGTTTTAAGATATAAGCATGTTTGGTTTAAATTAAAAAGTTTACTTATAAGTAAATTTAAAATAAATAATTTATCTGTCACACAAAATATATTTTGGATTGAAACTTAAATTAAACTAAATTTTAATTAAATCTAAACAATTTTATGTTGGATCCTCAGATTTTTGGACTAATATTTATTGGTGACTTTTGCTTAGATCATTTTAGATTGATATTATTTGAATTATGTATTTGGACTATTCACAAAATGAGTGATTAGTGTTAAGGAGCAAAAAAAAAAAATTGGGCCGGCCCATCTAGCCCGCGGGCTAGATGGGACGGGCCATCTTGGCCCAGTTTTATTTGGATCAGGGCAAACCCAACCCAAGAAGAGGGGCTACATGGGGTCGGACCAATTTTGCCACCTCTAGTCCTAATCCATCAAATAAGTGTTTCAATTGATGGAAAAACATCCTCGTAAGTTTGTGTTAGTAACAATAATAAAGTGTATGAAATAATTTTACGCGGCCTCAATTTACATGTTTGTTTATATAAGTTACATAATTTATATTTTTATTTCAATTGAATTACTAAGCTAAGCAACTTATATTTAGTTCAGCCTAACTCTATATTGTTATAACTGTGATCAAAATTGAAGAAATTTGAGACATAGCTGATGGAACTCAAATGAATCAAATATTTATACACATTATTAGTTTACATGAAAAACGACTATTTTCAAATAAAACACGTAAATTTTGTATTTTTTAGCAACAAAAAAACCGTGTTAGCAAAATTATAATTGGGTGACAAATTTCGTTAGACAAATTACTAACAATTATAAACGAACTTGTTAAATTTAAAATTTAACTAGTAATTAAGTGTTAATTTCCCCTTTGTCGGAATATGCTCCGATTTTTTGAACGATCAATACTCTCGATGCACATCCTACGCATGTTAGCACATGTTAAATTGTGGGCCAAAGGTGGAAAATTGAGGGATTTGCCTCTATTTATAGGGATGGCCTGCAGTTATTGATAACGAGTGCCCCTTCATCTCCATTATTTGATAACGGGTGTCCCTTCATCTCCTTCATTATTAGGAGTTAATTGCTGGTGTTTCATCTTCTCAATTGCTGGTGTTTCATCTTCTCAATTGTCGATGGTAACTGTCATTTTATGAGTTGTCTGTCTGGCTTGCCTAATGGCAGTTGAGTCATTGTTGTCTATCTTTCATAGACGAGCTTATGATACCAATGATGCAGGCGAGTCGGTGAGGCGAGCGTGCCAAGACGTGCCAGTATTGGCAAATAACATATAGCAGCTGTCATTATATCTATCATTATAAGCTCCTCTACTTTTCATAGACTGTCGTCAATGGGAAGTAGAAATAATCTACCACACATACTTTTCTCTAAATTTTTCAGATAAAGGTTTATCGCCTTGATTTTTAAACAGCGACTCATCGTCTTGTTTTTCAGACAGAGGCTCATCGCCTTGATTTTAAAACAGAGGCTCATCACCTTGTTTTTCAGACAGAGGCTCATCGCCTTGATTTTTAAACAAATGCTCATCGTCTTGATTTTTAAATAGAGGCTCATCGCCTTGTTTTTTAGACAGAGGCTCATCGCTTTTTTTTAGTAGGACTTGTCGCCTAGCCTTGTTTTTATGTAGGACTCGTCACCTAGCCTTGAATTTTTAAATAGAGGCTCATCGCCTTGATTTTTAGCAGGACTCGTTGCCTAGGCTTGTTTTTCAGTAGGACTCGTCGCCTAGCTTTGTTTTTCAGCAGGACTTTTCGCCTAGCCTTGTTTTTCAAATAGTAGCAGCACCTTGTTTTTCAGATAGTAGCAACTGGCCTTGTTTTTTAGACAGTAGTAGCTGTCATTATTTCTGGCCTTGTTTTTCAGATAGTAGTAGCTGACCTTGTTTTTTTAAGACAGTAGCAGCTGTCATTATTTTTTGCCTTGTTTTTTGGACAATAGTAGATAGCCTTGTTTTTTAGATAGCAGCTGTTATTATTTCCGGCCTTGTTTTTCTGACAGTTGAAGGTGTCATTATTTCTAGCCTTATTTTTTAGACAGTAGCAGCTGTCATTATTTCTGGCATTATTTTTCAGACAGTAGTAGCTGTCATTATCTACTTTTCATAAACTATCGCCAATGGAAAGTAGAAATAATCTATTGCACCTACTTCTCTCTAATTTTATTTCAGCTCGCCTAGCCTAATTTTTTTTGGTTGAGGCCGCCTCGACTAAATTTTTTTTTTGGGTTGAGGCTCGGCTTGGCTTGCCTTGTTAGACTGTTGTAGTGTTTGAGAATGTTTTTATCACAGATCAGGTCTACGAGGTGTGTCAGGACTTTCTAGCTAGCCTGACCCTTCTTTGGTACTCTCATCATTTATTTGTCTTAGATGGTTTATTTTCTACTTGCCTTTATCATCTTAAGGTTCGGCTCATCTCGAGTCTTTCTTTTATTAGACTCAGGTTCCTTTCGATCTTTCATGCCTTTGGTAATGAGATACGCTTCTTCAGCATCCACATACTTATCCCATCTCCTAGTAACTCATGCATCATATTCGACAGGTTTTTAGAGAGTGACATCTTGAAAAGGCGACTTCGAATTCCACTCATCATGGCAGTGACTACAGTAGACATCTGCAAATTTTTGATTCTCAGTGTGGTCCTATTGAACCGGCAATGAAATCTTTCAACATCTCGTCTTTATCTTGGGTCAATTGCATCAGGCTGATGGCAATTTTCTTAGCACGTTTGCTGCTGGCAAAGTATACATCAAAGCTCTTAGAAAAATCGTCAAATGTACGAATCGATTTTGGGGGAAGGGTGGCTACCCGATCCTTGGCCTCCCGTCTAAGAATTGGCGGTAACGCCCTGCAAATAATCGCATCAGGGTGGTTTGCAATCTTATCAAGTTGACAAAAGCCCTGAGGTGATCGACATGATCAGATGATCCGTCGTATTTCTCCATCTTTGGCTGTTTGAAGTCTCGTAGCAAGGGGATCGCCATTACTTCTAGAAAAAAAAGATCTTTTTCCAACACTATATATTGTTGCCTACTACATTTCTTAGACATAGCCTTAGCTATTTTGCGACTCATCATGTCTTCTAATTGCTGCTCCATGTTTAACACTGGTGTCTCAACCAGCGTAGGCGTGGGCACCCATGATGGTTGTTCCCAATGTAGATTTAGATCAGATGTCAATGAATGGAAGTAGGGTACGGAAGGCAGAGCCAAAGAAACTAAAGCTAGCGGTGGAGCTGCCGTTGGTGGTATTTCCATTGTTGGAAAGTTTGGAGCCAGGGTCCTAGCCCCTGGCAGTGAAGGCCCTACTGGTGGAGGGCTAGGACCCTAGGGCGGCTGAGAAACATCAATGTTTTGATCTTGGAGTAGGGCCATTAAGGCTGTCACCTGAGCTTGTAGTGCCGCAAGTTAAGCGACAGAGGCAAATTCTTGTTGTAGGTGATTAGTAGTGGCGTTAGACTTGGTGTCTACATTTCCAACGGGGGCTGGTGGAGCAGTTACATTTTTAGCTCTTCTAGTTCAAGCCATGACTTTTTGTACAGAATTTTCACAGATGACGCCAAATGATGATAAATATTTGTCTCCTCCTTCGAGCACAGCGACGACAGTGGTAGACCTGCAAATGGTGGCAGGACTTTTTTCCTCTGTGTCCACTCCAGTGTAATAATCAGTATATGATTAAGACATATGTGCAGAATAGCAATATGGAGTGTATAAGAATTGTGTGTTCTCTTTTTACCTGGGGATTGACCTCTATTTATAAGGATGACTTGCAGTTATTGATGACGGTTGTCCCTTCATTTCTTTCATTATTAGGAGTTAATGAGAGATGTTTCATCTTCCCAATTGCTAGTGTTTTATCTTTCTAATTTTCGATGGTAACTGTCATTTTATGGGTTGCCTGTCTGGTTTACCTAATGGCAGTTGGGTCATTGTTGTCTATCTGTCAGAGACGAGCTCATGATACCAACGAGGAGGGTGAGTCGGTAAGGCGAGCGTGCCAGGACGTGCCACTATTGGCAAACAACATATAGCAATTGTCATTATATCTATCATCAGTTGTAGGCGAATTTTTTGAAATGGAGACTCTAAATGTGAAGGATTGTGGAGATTTGTTTTTGGAAACTGATCAAATGGATGAAGATGTGATTGCTGTCTTCAAAAGGTAAGTAAACTTCATTTTCTTGAATGCTTGCATTTTGTATCCACTTTTGGATTTGCTTTCACACCTTTTCACACAGCTAATAGTCTATCCTGGTCATGTGCCTTGGGCTTATTATCTTTGCTACAAAAATTGTCCAATTGATCTGGGGAAGGTAGAACTCATTAAACCGTTAGAGGTTGCAGGTTTATGACTGACAATGAAATATCACTTCAGTTTCTACATCTTTGAATTTGCTTGTTTTGTTCTGTGCAGCGGCTGGACATAATCTAAAGCAGATGCTATAAATACAAATTTCAGATAAAATGTTTGCAGAATGGATAATATGAACTTACGTACATATTTTTCTGGTACAGTATACCATTGAGTTTACTTGTGGGTTATATGATGTACAATTTTTTAGTTGAAACAAGACATGATATCTATTGTTGAATGGGGAAAGAATTTCGTTTATTTTTTCTGTTTATTTGTCTAAACGAGATCTTTCAGCTAATAATAAGCCAGTAGTTATTGATAAAATACAATGACTGAGGCTCGTGTGATGAATGTTGTATATAAATTGTTGGCGGATTTTGTAGAAGTGACTTCAAAACAAGAAAATCGAAAAAGGATAAAATGATAGTCGAGACAAGTGTTGAACATTTTATCCTTAAGTAAAAATTGTCCCACAACTGTGCCTAAAATTTATGGCAATCGACTCTCAAGATACAACGACTTCTGCTTGTGTTTGTAGTACTTCAAAACACAAGCACAACGAACCAAAAATAGTTTTAGTACTCCAAAGATGAAAATGAAATGAAAAACCAGAATTTCAAGCAACAAATGCAACAATTTTGGTTCAAAGATGAAATATATGAAATGGATTGTTTTGCATATCAGTTCTCTGTCAAAAAGGACGTCCAAAGGTCCTTTTTATCGAAAAAGATCGATTGAAAACGAAATGGTATGGAGCCAAATCGTGCAACACTTCAAAAAGACATGTCTGTTCGTGCAAACCTATGCGATCGCAAGGTACAATTTTAAAAATAGAACTTAGTCCAGTTTAACCATGCGATCACAATGCTTTATTTCATGCGATGCATGGTAGGACCAAAATACGTTCTGCTTAAAATTTAGGCTAGTTGCGATCGCAGGTTGAAATACCCATGCGATCGCATGGTCAAACTTTAAACCGATTTTGTCCTTTTCTGTAATTTTTCATTCATTCGATATTGGTTTTGAGATGCCAAAAATACCCTTCAACACATGCAGAGAAATTTGAATTCTCTTTCGGGGGCGGTGCCCCCTCGACCCCTACGACCTGACCGGGCAAGTCGAACCCTGTTTCGACGCTCCGAAGCGGTCCTAAACGGATTGGGTCGAGTCTTGTATATTTTGGCTAAGTTGACACGAAGTTACTTTAGTTTTTTTAAACACTTAGTCAATTTCTCGACAAATTAAACCAATTTTCAACAATCTCCCACATGAATGGAAATTCCTTGATACGCTAAACACAATGCAAATGAAATGCAGACTCTAACAATGGAGTACATACAAGTCATAGTATCAAGATAGGTGACTTGTGGCTTTGAACCTTCTTTAGTTGAGTACAATCGAATTTATTAGGCTAGTTGGTGAACGCGATGTTTTAAACCATCCAGCCGTTCGTGTAAACCCAAACAATTGTACTAACACTATAACTTATCTAACCAATTCGGTTCTCATGGTTGTGTCCATTTTGGCCCTAGACAACTCTTGGTTTCATAAGTGCTCTAAGAGAATTAAGTCTCGAATTCTCGTAGAAGCGCCCACTTCACACTTATATAGGTGATCTCTTATCTTTCTACTTCAAAGTTTTGAATTATTAAAAGTATATATGTATACTTATCCTTATACATATTTGACATAGCACTTCAAAAGTTAAGAATGGGAATAAGTGCTTTATCCTGAATCTTTTATAACTTAGTTGTCTCATTGAACCAAGATTTTGGGATCTCCAATCTAGGTTGGATTTCCGTTATAGTAATTCTATTCAATAGGCTTTAGGCTCATTCCCCTCGAGAGATTGTATACTTGATATCTTGCAAGTCCTTTCGTCAAAGAATCAGTCAAGTTCTCTTTTGACTTCACATAGTTAATAGAGATTATACCATTCGATATTAACTATTTAATGGTATTATGTCTCTGACAAATATGTCGAGACTTACCATTATACATACTATTTTGTGCCCTTGCTATTGCCGACTGATTATCACAATGTATGTTAATTGCAGAAATCGGCTTTTCCCAACATGGGATTTCCTCAAGGAAATTACGAAGCCATTATGCTTCTTCTCCGACTTTGTCTAATGCAATAAACTCAGATTCCATTGTGGATCGAGCTATACGTGTTTGCTTAGACGATTTCCAGGACACGACTCCACTTCCAATGGTAAATACATAATCACTTGTATATTTTGAATCCTTAGTGTCAGATATTCAATTTGTATCGGTATATCTTTCTAACACCGCGGGATATCTTGAGTAGTGTAATCCATATTCAACCGTGTGTCTTAAGTATCTAAGAACTCGGTTTAATGCTTTCCAATGTTCAACACATGGATTACTAGTGAATCTACTCAACTTGTTGACTATGTATGCTATATCCGGTCTTGTGCAGTTGGTAATGTACATCAAACTGCCTATAACACGTGAATATTCCAATTGAGATGCGGGCTCACCAGTATTCTTGGCTAAGTGTATACCTAAGTCAACTGGTGACTTAATTAGTTTGTCGTCATACGCCTTAAACTTCTTAAGTATAGTCTCAACATAATGTGATTAAGATAATGACAAACCATCGGATGTCTTAGAGATTTTAATCCCTAATATCACATCCGCCACTCTCATGTCATTCATGTCAAAATATTTTGTTAACATTTTTTTAGTTGAGGAAATGACTTTTGAGTTATTTCCCATAATTAGCATATATGGGAAATATCGTATAGACATACGATTACATATTCGTAAGGTGTGGTTTTAATGTAGACACACTTGTTACATTCATTGATTTTGAAGCCATTTGACAACATAGTTTTATCAAACTTTTCATGTCATTGCTTCGGTGCTTGTTTTAATCCATACAAGGATTTTACAAGTTTACACACCTTCTTTTCATTTCTCGGTGCAACAAACCCTTCAGGTTGTTCCATGTAGATTTCTTCTTTTAATTCACTGTTTAGAAACGCAGTTTTAACATCCATTTGATGTATTTTAAGATTATGCAATGCCGCGATTGCAATCAAAACACATATAGACGTGATTCTTGTCACAGGTGAATAAGTATCAAAGAAATCAAATCATTCCTTTTGTCTAGACCATTTGGCTACTAATCTAGCCTTGTATTTATCTATTGATCCATCCGATTTCAATTTCTTTTTGAAAATCTATTTGCAGCCTAAAGCTTTGTTTTTCGAAGGGAGTTTAACCAATTCCCAAGTATGGTTACTCATGATGGATTCAATTTCGTTACGTACATCTTCTTTTCAAAAAGGAGCTCAGAAGTGGACATTGCTTCATCAAATGTCCTTGGATCATTTTTAAGTAAATTGGTTACGAATTCTGGACCGAATGTCTTATGAATTTGTTGCCTTTTACTACGTCTCGGTTATTCATTTATTTGAAGATTGTCGTTATTTACATCTAAATTATCATAAGTTCGTTTAATTGAACTTACTTCCTTTTCCTTACAATGAAATTTGTCTTCAAAAAAGACCGCATTTCTTGATTCAATAATCGTACATTCATGTACATCAAGTACTTCGGATTTATGAACCAAGAATCGATATGCACTACTATTGATTGCATATCCAATTAAGACCCAATCAATTGTCTTTGGTCCAATCATAACTTGTTTAGGTTTGGGTATTTGTATTTTTGCTAAGCACCCCCACACTTTGAGATATTTGTACGAAGGTTTCCAACCTTTCCATAGTTCGTAAGGTGATTCAACCTTATTCTTGTGTGGTATCTTATTTGGGATATGATTTGCATAAAGTATGGCTTCCCCCCACAAGTTTTGAGGTAAGCCCGAACTTATTAACATTGTATTTATCATTTTCTTAGTGTTCGATTCTTACGTTCAGCAATCTCATTTGATTGAGGTGAATATGGTGCAGTAGTTTGATGAATGATTCCAAATTCTGAACAAAATTCTTCAAATGGTGCAACGTATTCTCCACCTCTATCACTACGAATCATTTTTATTCGTTTTCCAAGTTGATTTTCAACTTCGATTTTGTAGTGTTTGAACACTTTCAAAGCTTCATCTTTGCTTTTCAACAAGTATACGTAACAGTACTTTGTACAATCATCTATGAACGTGATGAAATACTTTTTACCACCTCTTGTTTGTATAAACTTTAAATCACACACATCTGTGTGAATTAGTTCTAAATGTGTTGTGGTTCGTTCAACCGAATGAAAATGTGTTTTAGCCGCTTTTGCCTCTACACATGTTTCGCATTTTCCATTATTAAAATACATATTCGGGATTAAACTTAAATTCATTAACTTACGTATTGAATTAAAGTTTGCATGTCTTTATCTATGATGCCATAGATTAGATGACTCAAGAATATAAACGGAAGATAACGTTTTATTCATAGTTTTCGGTACAACAGTTAAGACATTCATTTTGAATAATCCATCTTTTACATAGTCTTTGCCAACATATATGTTATTCTTGGTAAGTGTAAACTTATCCGAAACAAAGACTAACTTAAAGCCATTCTTGCTTAACAAAGAACCTGACACAAGGTTCTTGCGAATATCTGGTACGTGAAGAACATTGTTGAGGCTAAGTTCTTTTCCCGATGTCATCTTCAATATCACTTTGCCTTGTCCTTCCACTTTGGACATTGAGGAGTTCCCCATAAATAGTTTTTCTCCCTCGGTTGGAATCTAGGATGTGAACATATCTTTATCAGCACATATGTGATGGGTTGCACCCATATCAACCCACCATTCCATGGGATATCCAACATTGTTGCATTCTGAAACAACTGCCGATAAGTTCATATTAGATATGCCATTTGATATGACATCAGATTCGGCTATGTTCGCTTGGGCTTGCTTCTTTGGTTTGCGACAATCAACGGAGCGATGTCCAGCATTTCCACAGTTATAGCAATTGCCCTTGAACTTCTTTGCATTCTTCTTAATAGGTTCAACGGAATGTTTCATCTTCTTTCTTTTGTTGATGTTGGATTCCACCACATTTTCCTTTGATTGTGGTATGCTATTTCCAACACGCCTGTCCAAATTTCGGTTGTCTTCTTCAATTCATAGTCGGACCACAAGTTCTTCAATATTCATCTCCTTGTGCTTATGCTTGAGATAGTTCTTGAAGTCCCTCCACATAGGTGGAAGTTTCTCAATGATTGCAGCCACTTGAAATGATTCACTTAGAGACATATTCTCCACGGTTATGTCATGAAGTATAATTTGCAACTCTTGCACTTGACTGATAACCCGTCTTTGAATCTACCATCTTGTAGTCTAAGAACTTTTCCACGATGAACTTCTTTGTTCTCACATCTTCAGTCTTATATTTCCTTTCCAAAGAATCCCATAAATCCTTCGCAGATTGCTTGAAACAATACACGTTATACAAAGTATTGTCTAAGCCATTCATAATGTAATTCTTACACAAGAAATCTGAATGTTTCCAAGCATCCAAAGCAATCAATGATGCCCGATTATTTTCTCCTTCTTGTATGGCGGGAGGATCCTCATTCAAGAATTTCGCCAAGTTGAGAGTCGTAAGATAGAAAAGCATTTTCTGATGCCATCTTTTGAACTCAACCCCAATGAACTTCTCCGGTTTTCCCCCATGTAGAATGGAGTTTGAATGTACGGTAGTAGGGTTAGCCACAACTAGAACCATAACCAGAGGAATCACACCTGTAGGAATACTTCCTTCAGAAGTTCCCATATTTGAAGTATCATTAGAATTGGTATCAGTATTACCAATTGTATTCATTTCTGTTTACGTAAAACACAAGATCAACCAACCCAAGATATGTCACTTACCACAAAATTACTGCAAAAAAATTTGACTTAAGATTGTTGGCGGATTTTGTATAAGTGACTTCAAAACAAGAAAACCGAAAAAGGATGAAATGATAGTCGACACAAGTGTTGAACACTTTGTCCTTAAGTCAAATTTGCCCTGCAACTGTGCCTACGGTTTATGACAACGACTCCCAAGATACAACGACTTCTGCTAGTATTTGTAGCACTTCAAAACACAAGCACAACGAACCAGAAATGGTTTTTGTACTCCAAAGATGAAAATGAAATGAAAAACCAAAATTTCAAGCAACAAATGCAAGAATTTTGGTTCAAAAGATGAAATATATGAAGCAGATTTTTTTGCATATTAGTTCTCTGTCAAAAAAGGACGTCCAAGTGTCCTTTTTATCGAAGAAGACCGGTTGAAAACGAAATGGTATGGAACCAAATCGTGCAACACTTCAAAATGACATGTCTATTCACGCAAACCTATGCGATCGCATAGTTTTATCATACTGCAATCACAAGGTACAGTTTTGAAAACAGAACTTAATCTAGTTTAACCATGCGATCGCAAGGCTTTATCTCCTGCGATCGCATGGTAGGACCAAAGTACGTTCTGCTTAAAATTTAGACAAGTTGCGATTGCAGGTTGAAATACCCATGCGATCGCATGTTCAAACTTTGACCCGATTTTGTCATTTTCCGTAATTTCTCATTCATTCGATATTGGTTTCGAAATACCAACACATACAGAGAAATTTGAATTCTCTTTCGAGGGCGGTGCCCCTGAGCCCCCAAGACGGGCGTTGCCCCCTCGACCCCCGCAACCTGACCGAGCAAGTCGAACCCCGTTTCGACGCCCCGAAGCGGTGAAGTGGCAAACTAATTTGTCTAAACGGATTAGGTCGGATCTTGTATATTTTGGCCAAGTTGACACGAAGTCACTTTAGTTTTTTTAAACACTTAGTCAATTTCTTGACAAATTAAACCAATTTTCAACATAAATTATGTTTTATTTGCCTGCGACTGTGGAAGTTGAGTCGATCCTTGCCTAATTTGTGGTAAAGGGTGACTCAGAGGCCCTTTTGTTGCATTTTCAATATTTCTGTTCTTTTACAAGTCCCTGCTTTAAGAATCATTCATTGGTATTGCACTTCTTATTCTCACTAGAAATCATAGGTATGTTAAAATATATTCACACTTATTACACTTCTTACTCATAAAGAATCAATAATCTACCACTTACAGACTTTAATAAACTAAATAGATCAAGATTGTCCAAGGACCACAACATATGAAATAGGATTAAGTTATACAAACTACCAAAGGATCACTGCAAATTACCTTCAAAGGGTATGCATAAGTTTCACCGAATCATAAAAACACTACAAAATACCTCCTAATCTATGGCCAAAACACTACCCTAGCTCAGATTAACTGTTAGAGTTACTGTTCATCAACATAAGTGAACATCAGACCTCTCAATGCTTATTTACTGTTCACACAAGCCTCAGACTGTAAAGCCTACAACTCTTTAACCCAAAATCACCAAAAGAAAGAAGGAATAAAGATAGGCAAAAAGTGAACGAGCTTTTCAGAGAAGAAGACGAGAAAGAAGAAGATCTGGGAGACCTAGCTGATAAAGGAGAAAAACCACTCAGCTAACTGAACCAAAAAACCATATATCGTTTGAACCACTCCAGGTAAGAGTAATGAATTGATGGACTTGTCTCAGCCATTGGATAAAATCCAATGGTTCATAATCAGGAAGAGAAAGCACAATCCGTCCACCACCAACTTAGCCAATCAGAGAGATCCACATGGCAAATTGCATTTACTTCTTAAAACGTGTTTCAGCCCAAGACGTTTTATGGTTTGAGAACCACACTTCTTACAACTGGGATAATTTCGGTCTATTAGTTGACTCAATTGGAAAGATAGTAGGAGTTAGTAGTTGAAGGATACTATGTAATTTGATAGCCGTATAGACAATTTGCCTTCTGAATATATATCCTTAAACTTTACAAAGTTTAAGACAAAACCGTTGTGAATGTTGTGTGGAAGAAACCTTTGCTTCTACATTGTCCTTTCAGAAGGCAAAACAAAGCTTTATAGACAATGTAACATGAAAGAGTTTGCTATCACTTTAAATCCCACAAATCATGTCACAAATTTGTTTCCATAATGGATATAAATGCGTGTTTCTTTACAAATATGCAATCTTTTGCTATATTACAACAATATTTCTTAAATTTTCAAATTCAAGAAACTAGAGCTTCTGCTATATCTCTTCAAGGTCAAGAATTTGATTCAATCTTCATCCTTTTGAAAAAGGTGAATATTCTCTCCTTCGCTATCACCATTTATTCATGCTACAAAATCATGCAAAAGACTGGAGGAGGCAAAACGATTCTGCCCGTTTTCTGACCCCATGTGGGTCCCAGTGGACGAAGCCTCATTGTAGACAGCATTGCCTCTAATAGTGAAAAAACTATGTTGTGTGCCATCGGACATGGGTAGGCTACTGCCATCAAAATGCTGCAATCCTAATGTAAGTGATACTTCATTTCCACTTCCCAACCTTTCCATTTCTGACATATGGTATGCAGCAGCTTCTGCTTCTATAAATTTATCAGTTCCACAATTTGAATGCAATAATGTATCTGGAGAAAGACTAGGGTCATCCATGTTAGTCCTACGATCCCGGGTCGTTCTCTCTATCCCATAATCATTCTCAGGTTCTACACGAGCCGTATTCTGGAAAATCTGATTGGTTTCCGACTCTACCATTTCTAAGTCGGGGACATTCCCGGGGCTACAGCATTCGGTTCCTGGGGAAGTTGCATTTTGTTGCAAATCTTCTCTTGCATCACTTTTCGTTGCTTTTGATGCATTCTCATGTGAAGAATTAGAGTCCATCTCTGCATCACCAATCTCTTCTTTGTACATCTCTTCAACCATGGGCTTCCACAGCCTGACTCTTGCATTTATGAACCAGTTGGAGACCTGATCCAAAGCATACATAAATCAACTAAGTGCACCAGTATCAAGATTATCGTGTTAAATCACCTCGTCTTATAAAAGCTAAACATTGTAAATTGTTTTCACCTGACTCCTTGTTAAACCAGTCTGCCTGGCTAGCATGATCTTGTCCGAATCTTTTGGGTAGCTGCAAACATAATAATAATCGATCAAATGATAGGAAATCTCCATACAATCCGATGGCATGTTTGGTATGTATCATTGAACAAGATTGGACAGTAGAGTACAATAGACAAGCGTGGATACGTTATGGATCATTAAACCCTGATTCCGACAAGAGAGTAGTCAAAAATGATCTAAGCACTCGTAGGTAGATTTATCGTCGTTCACCCTCATGTGAAAGCTATGTTATTTTTCACTGTAGGTTTTAACCATGAAGAAAAAGAACATTATAATGGTGATCTCACTTCTTCCAGTCCATGTCTACCAAAAAGTCGCCCCCAAATAATCTTTTACATACATAAAAATATTAGGATGACTTAATAGTTAATACATGTATAGAATGCCTAATTTGTCGTCGGAAAAGTGTTTTTATGATTAGGAACTACACATCGAACACGAGGAAAAAAAAGAAGTAAGTTTCGTGTAACTTACGGATGAAGGAAGTGCTCGAAGAGCCAAGCACGCAGAATCGAAACCGAGCTTTCCGGCAGCCCCCGTTGCGGCCGCCAGCCATGTTGCATGACACCAAGTTGCTGAAGGGCTCTCTGCTGTCTGAGTTTCTGATCCACATAACGCAGTCGAGATAATCCAATCCCTCTACCATTTGCTGAAGAATCTTGTTCCCCAAGACTTTTCTGTGCAGCCTGAATCTGGCCATTTATGGCATCCCGCAAGCAACGAAAATGGCGTGATATTGTGTGGAAGGCGAGGGATGTGTATGGTTTAGCTGCACCAGAGCCTACTATTATGTCGAAAGAAGACACCACTATTTGCATTTGATGGTAATACTGTCTGTACCTTCTGTCTACCTGTGTTGCAAACAAGGTACCAACACCGTATTTTAGGCAAATATAAAAGAGACAAATAACACAATAATTCACGTAGTTGGGCACTTGGCTACATTCTATCATAAGTAGAAAAGTCGAATCCTACTCTACATGACAACTTGTAATGGTAATTCTTGATAGAAGTCTTGTTTCTAATAAATTGGGACTCGAGCTACACAAATCCTTTTTCCCGCTACTTTTCATTCATTGCTAGATTTATTGAGAGATCTGAGTATTAAATCCTTAACACCTACAACATGCATATTGGTTTTGGTCTAACTCCCTCTCTTTTAACTTGTTCTACTGAAATCATGTCCTTCTTCAAAGTTTGATAGGTCATTTTTTCCCGTTAAACAATGATCGAGTTTATAGGCCAAGAGAGAACAAGGAAAAAGTACAAGGATAATGCTAAGGCTAGATGCATTCATATTCCACTCAACACTAACACCAAGAAGAAAATACGATCATTGTCAATGAGAAAAGGCACAAATAGTTGTTTCGTCTGTCGCATCCAAAAAGAAAGACATTCATAAAGTTCTAAAATAAGTTAATTTGTAAAAATAAGTAGATGCCATAAGAAACATAGATCTTCCTTACCTCATCCAACATTGACAAGAGCTTGCCGATTTTATTTTGCAAATCTTGCTTCTCAGCTGCTGAAACCTCACTATGGGTATTTTCTGAATTTCCATTTCCAGATTCCCCATCACTCTCTCTAGAATTTCTCATTAATTCTTTTTTCGAATTTTGCTTATTTACACCTTTTTCGACATGAACAATTTCATCAAGCAATTCTTGAACCGCTTTCAGGTACTTTGGATCAAGAACAGGTCTAGACTTCCCATCTGAATTACTTCCTGGAATAATCATACCCTCGTTAGGATTCAAGAAATTGGGATTAGGATTCTGATACTGGAATGAAGAAATCTGCATTCCTGATTGTACATTTGTACTTAGACTCAGGGATAATCCTTGTCCCTGGAAATTTTGTTGGTCACCTGGAACAACACCAGAAGATCCATCCACTGCGTTCATTAGTATCGTCTGATTTCGACCTTCGTCTTTCCAAGCATCGAAATCATGCTGCACGATTCTCGAATCGTCAAGATTCGATGAAAATTCTCTGTTTGGATTTTGATATGATTCTGAAGAAGATGAGAAATTCATATACATTGACATGTGTCCTGGAAGAAGTTGTGTTTCTGAATAAGAATTGTTTAAAGAGTCCCTTGAGTAGAGGATAGTGGCAGCATCTCTCTGATTGTTTGAACTGGGATAATATGTGCCCATTTTTTCTCTTTATGTAGCCTTTTGTTCTGCGGAATTTGAGTTGAGAAAATAAATCCTGGCAATTTCGAGGAGAACTCGTCAAGGTAGACTCTACCGTACAAGACAGTATTCATGAATAAAAGCAAAAAACCCAGTTTTGTGTCAAGTATAGTGTGTCAATTCATGATCTTAATTTTCTATATGCATATTTATCCTTCATAAGTCACCATTCAACAAGTTGAGAATTCTTTTAGATTTTAATCATTAGAAAAAAAAAATTAAAAAATAAAAAACCCTTCTGGTAGCTTCAATGATTGACATACCCAGTTTCTCAATATCCATTAATACCAAATTAATGATCAAACGTCGCACTGGGAAACGTGTCAACAACGACGAAACCCGTCAATGAAAGGTTTCATCAACGGAATAATTATGTCGAAAATTCCACAATGTGAAAAAAGAGGGTTTAAGAAAAACCAGATTTATATCCAAAACAAAAACAATTTGAATAAAATAATGATCATAGACAGTTATATTCTTGTCACCGACCACAAAAAGTAACATAAGTCTATTTTCCTCTCAAATCTCCTCACCACGACTGTGTTCTTTAGTAAAATTCATATGTTGAATTTGAATTGTAATAGGTCGAATCCAGCAAATAAGCGGTATATACTTGTATAAACAAACACCATTTAAAATAATACAAAATAAAAGTCGAAAACATAAATATGCAAACCTGAAAACCAGTAAGAGTTGTCTGTCTTGTGGAGAACACAAAATCCCAAATTGACCTTAAATTTCTTCCTTCAACGAGGTCGTGCCGATCCCAAGACTCCAACCCTTTCTCTCTCACACATATACACACAGTAATCAAGAAAGAGAGAGAGAAGCTAAGAACTCAAAAACCCAAAAAGAGAAAATGAACTTTTTTCCCCCACTTCTCTCTCACACACATACACACACTGACCAAAGAAATTAGAGAGAGAGAGAAGTTAAAAAGAACTCAAAAACCCAAAAGAGAAAAAGAACCTTTTTCCTGTTTTGTTTACTTGAGCAAAGTTAAAAAGTAAAAAAAGTACAAGAAAAATCATCACCCCTTTAAACTTGTCTTTTTTCTTGTTTCATACATATATTCTCATTTCTATATCAATTCCCACGTGAGACTCACACGTACACATACATAAAGTCTCTTTCTTGCTTCTACTCTCTCTCTCTATATCTACATGAAAGCTCCTAAAATTTCTTTGCTTTGATTATTTGTAGAATTATGGGGGGTGGTTTAATATTAGCATCTGTTTCTTGGGTTGTTGCTGTTGAATTATTCGTGTTGGTTAATTCTTTGTTGTTGATAATGTTTGGTTATGGAGTGCCACTCTCTAACAACCAGTTGGTAGACCTAAACCTCCCTTAAACCCACCCCCACCCTCTCTCTCTACATATATCTATCTATACACACACATATACATACACCTCTCTCCTTACAATAATATAAGAGCCTTAAACTTTTTACTGTTCACATTTTCGTCCTACACGCCGTCGTTTTTGAACTTCTTTTTACAACTATAACGACACCGTTTTCACAGTCAGCCACAATTTTTTACTTTGTCCAACATTTCACCCAAAAATATATCTTCTCTCTCTCTCTCACAATCAAAGCTGAGATCAATCCGGAATTGCAGAAAACACCACTCTGATTAATAAATGAAATTAATTAAAGCTCAGACTTTTTAAAAAATACAGTAAGAAGAATGAATCAATAACCAAAAATTAAAACTTTTTCCATGCTTCAATCATTTATACATACACCAGATGTACAAGCAAAATTACATACATATGTATGCATAAACACAGAAGCTGAGAATAGAACTCACGGAAGAACATGTATTTGGTAGAATCATCAGAAAATCTTCTGCTTGTACTTCACTATAATCATCACTTGATGTTTAAAGTTTACAAGTTTGATATATTGAAAAGCAAGTGGATGGCATCGGTGGACTTGGGCAACAGATTATTATTTATCGACGACTATGGTTGTACTTCAGTTTCTGCTTGTGGCTACTTCAAACCCAATTGCATCTACTTTGCACAAGATAACTTGGGATTTTCAGTGCTACCTCAGCAAGAACAAAATATGACTGTGTACAGCATCAAGGATCACAACTTTGTTGATTATCAGATTAATGCTAATCCGAGCCATCTCGGCAATCAATTGATTGCCGAGGTGGCTCGGCAATCAATTGTCGAGCCACCTCGGCAATTGAAATTGGCGTTTTTGTTAATGCACGTGATAAATTGCTTGAATTAAAAGAAAAGGAAGAGAATTTTTACCAAAATCTAAGCCATTTGGAAGATGAAAATAGAAAATTGGTGGAACAACTTGATGAACACAAAGTAATGGTTGAGAATGCAAATGGAGAAATTGGAAGACTAAGTGCAGAAGTTGAACAGGAGAAGACCAAGTACTCTAATACCAAGGAGAAACTTAGTTTGGCTGGCTGGGAAAGACGCTTGTAAATTGTAGCTAAACAAATCTTCTTTAGATAAGTAATAGTAGCAGATTCCAATGGAATAGTACAAAGCAGGAGAGTACTCTTCAAAATTGCACCCAGAAACACTCCCACTTGAACTCAATAAAACCAAAATAATTAAGACAGAGATAGACTAAATATTCAACTCAAACCTGCAATGAATGTTGAAAGAATTTAAAAAAAAAAAAAAAAAAAAAAAAAAAAAAAAAAAAAGAGGCAAGAATAAGTGCCCGGCTCGGCAATCAAATTGATTGCCGAGCCATCTCGGCAATCAAAATTGATTGCCGAGATTGCCGAGATGGCTCGGCAATCAATTGATTGCCAATTGGGCTCAAATTGAGCCCAATTGGCAATCAATTGATTGCCAAGCCTGATGAATAGTTTTTTTATTTTTTATTTTTTATTTTTTATTTTTTTTTTGTTTTTAAAATAATAATTGCACAAAAGGTCCCTATTGTTTTAAAATGGTTGGAATATGCCATCAAGCATGCTTGTATTTCATTTTTAAATTTTACTTTTGAGCAAGCTACTTACATTAAAATAAATAAGTAGATTTTAATATAAATAATTTGATAATAAACATGCATGTTACTTAATTTGTTTATATGTTTAACGATTTCCATATATTATCCTAAATGTATGTTCACCAAATTAGAGAAACATTATTCAATTAGAGTGGTGCAGTATGAGCAATGCCATATTATATATATTCAATGAAATTGGAATACATTTTTATTAATTGAATAATATAGCATAGACCTAATAGTAATATAAACTAATTATCACTTCAAGTACTATTATTGAGCTTAACACAAACGTTTCAAAAATATGAGGCATATTAATTAAAGTAATTAATTTTCTCAACTAAATCATCAATAAAATTTATCTGTCCAATAATGTCTACAAAACATTTTAATAATACAGTCTTTTTTCTTGTCCTTTCATGCACTATCCACTTAACCTGATAATGAGTATCTCGGCAGGTTGCCGAGAAACTCAGCAACCAACTTGGTCTTGGTTATCGAGCAATTTGGCAACTATCATTGGTTATTAACATGGTTGTAAATTTTGCAATACCATTATGAACTACTAGGAACTTTGATGGCTAGGTTTCAGACTTCTACATCCAAAAAGACCAAAAATAAGTTAAAAAATTTATTCCAGAAATGTCTTTTACTTGGATTGTTCTTGTATCGGTGAATCATATGCATAAATCAAGTTCATAAAAGAGTCCCCTTGACAACTGTGGGTCAGTGCTTTTTTGTTATTTGTTTTTCCCTAATTACGTCCATGTTTGCCTATTGAACCCCACCTCGTCGTAAGTTAAGCCGTTAAACAGAGGACAATTTTGTTTATCTTCAACATGCCCATTGTTTCATCAAAGGCATCTAAAAAAAAAAAAAAAAAAAAAAATAATTATGTGAACTGTGCTCGGCAATCAATTGATTGCCATGAACAGTAACATTTTTTTTTTCTTTTGACACATATTAAAAAAAAAAAAAAAAAAAAAATTAATAATGCTCATGATTGCCGAGATAGCTCGGCAATCAATTTTGATTGCCGAGCTATCTCGGCAATCAATTTTGATTGCCTTGAATAGTGTTTTTTTTTTTTTTTTTTTTTTAAAGGAATAATTGCACAAAAGGTCCCTATTGTTTTAAAATCGTTGGGATATGCCAACAACTTAAAAAAAAAAAATTTAATTCATTTTTCTTATTTTTTTTCTTTTACACTTAATTTTCATTCAATTTTTTACTAATCTTGTTTATTTATTTTACCTTTTCATTCAATTTTTTTATTAATCTTTTTTTTATCTTAAGCAAATAAGCAAATTGAATATTTTTATTTTTTATAATGTTGCCACATTAAAAAAAAAAAAAACGTCAAGAACATAAATAGCAAGTGAGTTGCACAGAAACATACACTTGGTCGAAAACAATTAATTATGAAATATTTTATTCTCAAAATGATCAGTGAAATATGTTTATATTAGTTGACCTTCAAAAAAATAACACAAAATGTGTGTTTATATTATTGTTGTTTTTAACAATAGAAAAAAAAAAAAACAAAGGAGTATAGTTGTCGAGATATGGTTGCCGAGATTCTCGGCAACCGTAAATGGTTGGCGAGATTCTCATTTTATATTATTGGTAATTGTATTCTTTTGTAATATTTTTTTTTTATTTTGTATTGTTAAAAACAACAACGGAAAATGTTGATTTTCAAAAGTTTTATTACCTTGAATAAAGTTATTTTTATCTTAATTAATCATATTCATTGTGCTTTTATATTAGAAAGAAGTAGGTATTGTACACTATTAGAAAGAAGTAGGTATTGCTATGTACAAATGCAAGTATGTAAAAAATGTAAAATGCAGTGAAAAGTTTTAGAATTATTTATACAATCATTTTTAAAATAAAGTAAAATAAAAATGGTTAATGTAACATGTATAAAAAAAATTTGAAATTAAAATGTTTATTTGACAAAAAAAAAAAATCTTGTTGAGTGAAAAAAATTGAAAAAAGACAAATGAGATGTGTTAATTAAAAAAAAAGAAAAAAAAAAATTCCCTGTGTTTGCTGAGTAGGCAAAGTGGGGGAAATTTTTTTTTTTAATTTATCCTACTTTGTCGAGTTACTCGGCAAAGTGGGAAAATTAAAATGTTTTTAATTTTTCCACTTTGCCGAGTAACTCGACAAAGTGGGAAACATTAATTTTTTTTTTTTTTTTTTTTGTAATTTGCACTTTTAGTCTACAATCTTTTCATTTTATAACAAATTTACTCATAACTTTTTTATTTGCTTTGGCCATCCCTGACTTTTAAATTTCGTTACAAATTTTATTTCGTCCACCTCTTTAAATAATAATTAAAAAAAAAAACAAATAACAACAAAATAAAATAAAAATGTATATGAAGTCCTAGAACTTTTTAAATCTTGTCAAGTTACTCGAATTTAAAAAAACAAAAAAATATTTTTTTTTTTAAATTATGTCGAGTTACTCGAATTTTAAAAAAAAAATTTAAAAATTTTTATCGAGTTACTCGAATTTTAAAAAAAAAAAATTTTTTTTTTTAAAAATGTTGTCGAGTTACTCGAATTTTAAAAAAAAAAAATATTTTTTTTTAACTTTTGTCGAGTTACTCGAATTTTTAAAAAAATAAAAAAATATATATTTTTTTTAACTTTTGTCGAGTTACTCGAATTTTTTAAAAATATATATATATATTTTTTTTAACTTTGTTCGAGTTACTCGAATTTTTTAAAAAAAAAAAATTTTTTTTTCTTAACTTGTGTCGAGTTAATCGAATTTAAAAAATAAATATATATATATATTTAACTTTTGTCGAGTTACTCGAATTAAAAAAAAAAAAAAAATTTTCTTTTATCGAATTACTCAAATTAAAAAAAAAAAAAATTTTTTTTTGACTTTTGTCGAGTAACTCGAATTTTTGAAAAAAAATTTTTTTTTTTTTAAAACTTTTGTCGAGTAACTCGAATTTAAAAAAAAAAAAAAAAAAAAAAATTTTTTACATTGATCGAGTAACTCGACTTTTAAAAAAAATATATATATATATATATTTTTTTTTTACTTTTGTCGAGTTACTTGACGTGTAAAAAAAAAAAAAAAAAAAAAAAAATTTTTTTACATTTGTCGAGTTACTCGACGTGTAAAAAAAAAAAAAAAAAAAAAAATTTTTTTTTTACTTTTGTCGAGTTACTCGACGTGTAAAAAAAAAAAAAAAAAAAAAATTTTTTTTTTTTTACATTTGTCGAGTAACTCGACTTCTAAAAAAAAAAAAAAAAAAAAAAAAAAATTTTTTTTTTTGACTTTTGTCGAGTTACTCAACGTGTTAAAAAAAAAAAATTATTTTTTTTTTTTTTACATTTGTCGAGTTACTCGACGTGTAAAAAAAAAAAAAAAAAAAAAAAATTTTTTTTTTTTACATTTGTCGAGTAACTCGACTTCTAAAAAAAAAAAAAAAAAAAAAAAAAAAATTTTTTTTTTTTTTACATTTGTCGAGTAACTCGACTTCTAAAAAAAAAAAAAAAAAAAAAATTTTTTTTTTTTACTTTTGTCGAGTTACTCGACGTGTAAAAAAAAAAAAAAAAAAAAAAAATTTTTTTTTTTTTACATTTTTCGAGTTACTCGACGTGTAAAAAAAAAAAAAAAAAAAAAATTTTTTTTTTTTTACATTTGTCGAGTAACTCGACGTCTAAAAAAAAAAAAAAAAAAAATATTTTGTCGAGTAACTCGACAAAAATTTTTAAATTTTTTTTTTTTTTTTTTTTTTAAATTCGAAAAAGTTTGTCGAGTTACTATTCAACTCGACAAACTTTTTCGAGATGAATAGTAACTCGAAAAAGTTACTGTTCATGAAATATTTTTTTTTTTTTTTAAAAATTCGAAAAAGTTTGTCGAGTTACTATTCAACTCGACAAACTTTTTCGGGATGAATAGTAACTCGAAAAAGTTACTATTCATGAAATTTTTTTTTTTAAATTCTAAAAAGTTTGTCGAGTTAATATTCAACTCGTCAAACTTTTACGAGGTGAATAGTAACTCGAAAAAGTTAATGTTCATAATTTTTTTTTTTTTTTTTTTTTTTTTTTTTTTTTTTATGGTTACCTTTTACATTTCTAATTTTTTTTTTCAATGAAAAAAATCAACAACATATTTTATTTTTTATAACTATTAATTATAACATTCTTACTAATAATGTTACTAATATTTTTTTATACTAATTACTAAAATAAAATAAAATAAAATATATTGTATTAATTGATTATGATATATATTAAATTTATATGATATATATTCTATTTTACTATATTCTAATAAATGAAACATTAAATAAAATTTTGTATATGCTTTATTTATCAAGTTACTCGACAAATCTAAATTTAAGACTCACGAGTTTCTTGAAAAATAACACCACTAAATAAGAATAAAAAATTATTTAAATGTATGACATCATTTAAATAAAAAAGGGAAACAAAATAATAAAAATTTTAAATTTCGTTCGTTCGTCGAGTAACTCCGGCAACTCGATTTTCATTTTGTCGAGCTACTTGAGCTATTGAATAGATTGATTTCGTATCACATTTTTAATCGAGTAACTCGACAAACATGTTTTTGCCAAAGTGTTGTTTCGAAACCTAACCATGTCCTCCTCGGTTTCATTCTTGTCTCCAATACTTTGTGTAATGTTTTCTGTTTTTCTTCATTATTTTCTCAATATTTAATTAACGTCTAAGAAAATAATAACGTAGATTTGCACTATGAATGACTTTTTATATCCGCATTATATATATACATGCAAAAAGAGAGTTAATAAACTCCTACTCAAACTTAGAGTTCCATATTAAAACTTTAATATGTAGCTCAAGTCTTACGTATAATTGTGATTTTCGAATTGAAACAATATAAAATTTTACTCTTTATATTGAATAATGTTTTCATATTAAAACGATTTAAAATTTTAGCCTGAATGACTAAAACGTATGTATAATTTCAATCACAATAACTTTTTTTATTGTTCCACCTTTACATTCTTTCTACACTCTTTTATAACTTTCGTCTAATGAAAAAAATTGTGGTCAATTTTCTAATATCAAAATATATAAATTTGCTTGATCACAAGTGCAAAAATTATATTTTCTATACAAACTTTCACAACTTCATGACTTTCACACGATTTAGGTATGAAAAAAGATGCACTTTGAGTCATTCCAATTTTGAATTGAGTTCGAAGAAGGATAAATGCGATTTTCTCTCTTCACCTCTTTAAAGTAATTTAAACTCTTATTTTATAAAGCGTGAAAAATATTTTCCATTGAAACACAACTATTCATATGAGTTTTACTCTTTCATTGAAACCTCGTAATTAATTATTAGATAAATTAATAGAATAATTATGAATGTTGATATGGGCCACAGTAATAAAATCTTGTGATGAAAAGTGGAAAATAAAAGAGAGGATTATCTTTACTAATTTTCTAATGGAAAGTGAAAGCGGAGAGTCATTCACCTTTTCTTCCCCTCTCACATTGTGGGTAGAAATGGTATTGGGGTAGGACGGAACCGCGAATTTGCGATGCGGTGCGGGGCTTTGACCCGTCAACCGTCCCGATTAATTTTTTTTTAAACAGAAAAAATAATTTTAAAAGAAAGAATATGAATTTTTTAAACATCTTTCTTAAACATTTTTTTTTTTTTCCTTTTTTAATAAGGTTTTTTTCAATTGCATACAAAGTTCTACATAAAAAAGTTCAAACTCAATTTCAATAGACTGACAATAAGTTACAAATTAGTTGAATTTTTATTTCAAGCTATTCTTAAATTCTATTACATCCAATTATTGCATCAGTTTGATGAAATTTCCAACCTCCTTATAAATATATACACAACTCATATACTTTACAATGTATTCAAAAAGACAAAAATCTAATGATAACCTACTTTGTTTTTATTTTACAAATAGTGCTATAAAACGTTCATATCAACCTACAACTTTTCACTACATTTTTCACAAACGTGCAACGCACGGGCCAAAACTAGTCTCCATATATATGGCAGTCTGGTCCCCCTACAAAAAAATCAATTAAAATCAATTATTTGTAGTTTAAAATTTTTTTAGTAGTATGACATTGAAGTACAATTTTTTTCTTAAAGTAATTGTCCTCATCAAAATATTATAATTCCGTCCCTTAATAAAAATTATAGATCTTATTAAATATGTGGTTAAAAATAAATTTGAATATGTGGTTAAAAAAAAAACACCATGGCTGGAAGGTCTGTGCTGTTGCAATATCCACCATATAATGCATTTTTTATTGCTTTAATTTATTTGTATAAATGGGATATTTTAGGACATGCTTGGTAAATAAATAAAAAAAAATTGTTTTTCAAACTCATTTTCAACCAAATATTTTATAAGACTTACAATTTTTATCAAATTTTCAACTTCACATTTTATCAATTTTTATCAAGAACTCGTAAAAAAACTAATACTCTTTCACAATGTGTAATATTTCTTAAACAACAATTTCAACCAAAAGTTAGACCACTGTTAAAAAAATGTCAAATATACATTTTACAAAGACATAAATGAGAATTTAGATTATATCTTTGCAAATGACATATTTGACATTTTTTCAATAGTAGTCTAATTTTCAGTTGAAATTGTTGTCCAACTAACATTACTCATTTTGAATTTTTGCTTTACGGTCCTTTCAATTTTTGTATTTCGATGATTCAACATTGAGATTCTTATATCAAATATTCAAAAAAACAAAAATATAAGACATAGCTTCACACGTTAATTCAAGAAACTCACAAATGCCTATGTTGATATGCAATTTGTTTGTGTTGACTCGATTTGATTTTGATTTCCCTCAATCAAATTGTAAAATAGGGTTACTTATACTAATAGTCTCCATTTTTTCATGTTTGTAACGATTTTATCCACATTCAATTTTTTTAGCAGATATCATTTTCATTCTTCCATTTATTTTCACATACCGTCCTCACTCACGGAATCCGTCAAAAACAGCCGTTAAATGCGTTTCCATCGCATTTTTTTCTCTTTATAAACGAGAGCATTTTAGGCAAACCACCTAAAATTTATTATATTGTTCTTATCTTTCTTCTCTACTCATCTTTTTGAACATTCGTTTGATTTTGATTTTGATAAATATTTGTTTGATTTTGGGTTTTCTGCTCACAGATTTTTTATCTGGACTCAGAAAATTCGGAGTTTTCAAGACAGTAAAAAAGCACACCATATTCTTATAGATATCTTGGGGAGTAGCAAACAGTTTCCATTGCTATGGGATTTTGTAGTAGAGATGAAAATGGTTGAATCTTTTGAAATTAGCCAAGAAATTTTCTAGGTTGTTTTAGGGCTAATAGTAGAGCTAATTTACCTACTTCTTATGGTATCAATAACATGGCTGATTTTGGAATTAGGCCTTATAGCTTTTGTATATACTGTGCAAAAAATAAAATTAAAAATTAAAAAAAAAAAAAAGCATGTGAAGCATGCCTAGGATGTTTTTTACAGAGTTAAAGGCAGTTCTAATGTTGAACCACTTTCAATTCCATATCCATATCTACCGGAATATCATATGATGGAACATGTTCAATCTTGGCCTTCATCGAAATTTTCTATTTCCTCCTCTTAGTACAATCCTGACATTGAAAATTGCTATATTCCACGAAGGATTCCTTAGCACTAAGCACTAAGCTATGTTTAACAGAAATCCATTTCAAAATTTTGACACAAATTGTGAAAAATTGGTGAGATTAGGTTATTCTGCAATTAAAGAGGCCAGGAAGAAGAGAATAGCCCGCCAAAAGTGCCTCTACCTGCACCATTACCGCCACCATAGTCACCACAATCAACATCAAAATCAAACTAATGTTCATCAAGATGAGGAGAGAAGAAAGATAGAACAATAGAATATGTACAGAATTGAGACCTACGTTGTGACTAAATATAAAGAATGAGGACGAACAATGTGACTACTTTTAAAGAATGGAGACCTGCACTGCTACAGTTTTCGAAGAAAAAATTGAACATGTCCACACACATAAATGACATCCCACAATTCACAACCAACAACAATTGAACAAAAAGTATGTTATATTCTTCCACAATTCATTTCTTCTTCTTTTTTTTTGCTGCTTCCTTGGTGCCGATGGTCCATGTTGAAGTGTTCTTGCAACCACGCATATAAATGATATCCTACAATTCACAACCAACAACAATTGAACAAAAAATATGTTATCTTCTTCCACAAATTTATAGTAGTGATAATTTATGCCTTATTCTTCTTTTTTGCTACTTCGTTGGTGTCGGTGATCCCTGTTGAAGTATTCTTGTAATCACACAAATAAATGACATCATGATTCACAACCAACAACAATTGAACGAATAGTATGTTATTTTCTTCCACAAATCTACAGTAGTGATAATTTATGCCTTATTCTTCTTCTTTGCTAGAGTATGTTATTTTCTTCTAAAATAAATTTTAGGTGATTTGTCTAAAATGTCCTCGTTTTAGAAAGAGAGAAAGTGTTATAAAAACATATTTAACAACTCTTTTTTACGGATTCTGTGAGTGTGGACGGTATGTGAGAATAAATAGAAGAATGAGGATAATATCTGCTAAAAAAATTGAATGAAGATGAAATTATTACAAACCTAAAACAATGGAGACCATTAGTGTAATTAACCCTTGTAAAATATATTTCTAGAAGTGAAACCCGCACTTGGGGATGAGAAAAGCAAAAAAAAAAAAAAAAAAAAAAAAAAAACTTATTTAGGGGGCTCAAAGAAAATTAAATAAACTACAGGGACTGGAATTGTAAATGACAAAAGTTACTCGGACAGGGCCAGAGCAGCAGAGGTAATGACAGGAACAGAGCATGGGGATTCGGAAAAGGCCGTATCTAAAGATGCACAAAAGCAGAGGTTTGATTGGTCACTTGCCAACACGTAATCATTTGGTTTCCAGTTTTCCTTTTCTTTTTCTTTTTCTTTTTTCTCTCAAGAAAATAGTACTAGTTTATTATTGGAGGACAAATTTTATTATACTTTTTTTTTATCAAATCAAAGTTCAAATGTCAGGAAAAATTTAGTGCATCTACCATAAATATTTTTGTAAATTATAAATAGTAAATTTTATGAAATATATCGATAAAAAATAAATAAAAATTATGAATCATATGAATATATAGATAAAAATAATATTTGATCAATTTATAAGTACTTATAAACGTCAACAATCATACTATAAATTTAGTACAGTTTAACACGTTTGCCATAATTTTTATAAATTCTTTTTTTTTTCATACTTATTTTCAACCACATATTTTATAAAACCCACAACTTTTATCAACTTTTTAATTACACATTTCACCAAATTTTTTTACAATTTTCTAAAAAAAACTACGTATAAACTCCACTAAACAAGCACTTATATAATTAAAGACAATAAAAAAAATTCTTCAACAACTTTTTTAATCTTAGCGCATGATTGGTAGTGTTGAAATTATTTTTTAAGTGCTTATATTATAAGTTGTTGATAAAAAGTGAATCTTATGAAATATGTAAATAAAAAAAATATTTGACCAATTTGACAAACTAAAATTATAATTTAAGCAATCACAAACACGTGTTAATTTGGTTTGTCAAATTGTATATTAATTTACTATTCAAAGATTAAAAGAGATATATTTTTTCGATGAATTATATCGAACAATCTACTTTTTCTTTACTTGTTTCTTATTGATGATTGGACACAACGTCTAATAGAAACTATCACAAAATTATAGTGAGTTGGTTACGTATGGTAACATACGTTTCTAGAGAAAAGTTTAATTATCTTAGCTAAAAATTGATGTATTCTTTGCAAAGTATAACAAGTTACTTAGTGGAAAAAAACTACATTATAATTCAATACACAATTGATGGTCTATATACAATAATTTATAAAAATTAATGTGATGAGATAATTATGGGTAGAAGTGGGTGCGGTTCAATCTGATTTGATTTAAAAGAGAATTGAACCGAATCGAAAATTACTGGAGTATTTTTTTTAAATAGAACCATCGGTTTCAACGTAAATTATAAAACTAAATCTAAACTCAACCATTAAGTTCGTTTCGGATCGATTTCATAATTAAAGTTTTAAAGTTTTTATATTTATAACAACTATTTTTATTCTTCTCATTTGAAACAATGCGATAGTCTAAAAAATCTTAATTTATTCGCAAAAGGAAAATATATCAATTTTTGAACGCAGTATTTCATCTCAGTACAACATAACAAACATAAAAATAAAATATTTTATTTTTTATAGACTAAATTTATTTTAAAATTTTTTTTAAAATATTAAAGTTGGTTCGGTTCTTTGATTTTGAGTTTAGAACTGTTAACCGAATCATAAACGGTCGGTTCTCAATTCTAATACTCATTATCCAATTTAAAATTAAGAAGAATTAAATTGAACCACTCAGTTCATTCAAGTACTTTTGTCTACATTGTAGGTGATCAATTATAGACATGATTCGTGATGATTATTAATTAACTATTAAAGACACACATATTAGTAAAATTATTGTTCTAAAAAGTACGTCTAAGCCTCGCCTAGGCTTTATCTATGCTTGAAGCTCGACTTCTACGTCTAGCCACGCATCACGCATCGTCTTCGCCTTGCCTTTATCTCGCTCTCGCCTAGATTCAAAAAGCTTGAAACTCGGCCTCCACGCCTAGCCACGCTTTACGCTTTATGCTTTTTAGAACATTGAGTAAAATAGAGTAGTATATGATACAATATCAATTTAAAGAGTCATACTATAAATAAAACACTTATCAACCTAATCGGACAAAAAGTCTTTAATTATCACTAAAATTGATTATTTAATTTATTATTGAACCAAAAATAAATAAAATATATATATGTCTCATTCTAGAGAGAAATGGTACATTCATGAGTTGTGTTGACTAGTAATTTGAGTGACTTGATTAATTAAAAGCAACGTGTGTGTGTGTGGAGGAACAAGTCTTTGTCAACCAATTGTATTAGGCTGCTTCAAATGGAGGCTTACAATTGCTCGTTACTTAAGACTCTTTATCTTATCCAATTTATGAAAGTGATTTGAATCGACGTTACATATATTTATGTTTGTGCAATTGTGCGTGTAAGTTTAAACTTATTTTATTAAAAAAAATTAATTTTAAACATAATCAGTACATAGTCTTAATTTATCACGTCATGTTTTAAAATATAAAATGAATTAGAAGTTAGGACGACTTGGCCAACATAACGTGCCTATCATCTTTACGTGCCTTACACTAGAAAATTGAGCCTTCTGAGAAATTAAATTTGCTTTATTTACTAATAGATTTCATTTTATTGTAAGACTAGTACGACGTGGTACAGATTGTCTCAAATTATTTAAATTTTTTTAATGTGTTGTTGTGAAATGACTTACTTATTTTTTAATAAAATATTAATTCATCACATCATAGTGCCACATTAAAATTCTCGCCACGACTTACTTTAAATATCAAATCCAGGGTCGGATTTAGGGGGCGGGACCGAGCTAGAAAAAATTGTTTTTTGTAGTGTAAAAAAAAATTTCTTTTAGTAATAGTCCATTTTTGAAGTGCAAAAATTTTTTTTTATCAGTTTGAACTCCAAAAATTTCTAAATCCGCCCTTAATCAAATTGGTAGATCGAATTATGGTGCCACGAGGGCAACAATCTCAAGCACCAAACAATCATAGAAAATCAATTAGGGTGTGTTTGATTCCACAAATTTTCCATGGAAAATGAAAATTTTCCACTCATTTTCCAGCTTTGGTCTGTTTGATTGGCAAAATTTTCCATGGAAAATGTATTTTCTCACCTATTTTCCATCTTTCGTTTGATTAGAACTTTTGTTTTTTCATGGAAATTTTTTTCCATGTTTTCCACTTTTGGCCATATTTTCCTTGTTTTCAAGGAAAATATTTTCTTAGTGGGATAGGAGAATTTATTTTCCATGGAAAATTTGTTAACATTTTCCAATCCAAATTTACTTGGCAATTCATTTCCATGGAAAATATTTTCTTTCCACCCAAATTTTCCACTTGCAATCAAACACAACCTTAGGTCGTATGTGAAATACAAACTCCCACGCAAGTAATAAGAAATCAATATATCTCCACCTACAATTAATAATTAATCATTATTTAATAATTAATGACTATAACAAAGTCTTAAGTAATATCATGATGTAACGTCTCTTTACTGTCTTCCAAAACCAAACCCTATTTTATTTTTGTATGAATCTCAAGGCCGGCAAGTAGAAATGTTAGCTTGATATTATTATATCATTAGAAAAAACTGGCACTATTTGTCCCAGCCTATTCTTACATTATCAAGTAGATCTTCAACGTTTAAAGGACTAATTAGTCCCTAACTTTTAATTACTATCGTACAATCAGTGTTTAATGATAAAAGTTATCTAAACTCTGTAAAATCATGGGATGTATGTTCATGAGGACGACATGACAATTTAATGAAGATTGAACAACTTTTATCATTGAAAACAAATTATGCAACATATTAGTATACCGCTTATCGATAGTTCGACCGTAGAAAAATGAATAGAGATTAATGAGGAATAAGGATGAAAAAGAAAAATTTGGAGAAGAATTGTGAAGAGGAAGAGAATTGGGAAAAAGAGAATTGAAGAAATTGGAAAAGGTGAATAGGTTAAGGACTAATATGTTACTAGGACTAATATGTTACTAGGACTATAAAATGGGGACCAATGGTACATTTTTCTCTTATGCAAGAAATTATTTTGTTGACGAGATAGTGGGGCCCGAGTTATGTTAGAAGCAAATCAAATCATTTTTTCTCGAGTAGAAAACTTCCTACTAGGGGATATTGTTCTCGAGAGCTCACACATGTCAAATCTATAAAAAATGAATCACTTTACACTTCTAAAGTTCAACTTATCGGCATTTAGTAAAGCTACCATCAAAATAGTTCATCAATAAGAAGTCAATTAACTTGGACAATTTTTAAACTAAGCGTTAACTTGTTGACATTCAAAAATAGTTGTCAACAGGATCTTCAGGCCTCCTTTACCTATGTGTATGTTATCTGCATACTTGGATGGCTATGTCAGCTCTCTGATCTCAATGACAGACCGAAAAGGTAGTAGGATTGAATATTTGAGTGTGGAAAAGACACGTCTTTTGATTAAATAGGTTTGACTGGGGAAATGGCTCGAGGGCTTCAAAACCATCGACTTGCTAAGTAGATTTGATTAATACTTCAGCTCATCAATGGACAATACTTATTTAATATGGTTTCTTTATCTCAAATTTTATCATCCTTTTCTTGGGGACATGGCCTTGGTATTTATAGGCCAGAGCCAATTGGTCAGGTTCCTTTGATATACAAAAAGTAGCGCAATCTCAAAAAGTCTTCTGTCATATCCAATGTGTCACGTTGTAAGTTTAATAAAAAGGTTATTTTCAGCTGCATGCTAGACAGCTATGACTATGACAAGCCGCATTGACATGCTATCTCATCAGTCTTTTCAGGTCTAAACTGCAGAGTATCAAAGAAGGCATCTTCAACATGCAACCGGGTCCGGGCTCGACCGCTTCTTTCCTCCGACCTCATCTGCCTCAACCAGGTCGAAAGAGAAGAAACAACCTCAATGGTAACGTCATCGCCTCCACTAGACAGTTTTGACTTTAACCACTCTATGTGGCGTGTCACGTGGAACTGATGCATAATAATAGTTCTCCAAGTTTAGGGCATGTGCCATTTATGTGGGGTGTTGGACTTGGTGTCGATGCTTCTATGCATTCTGCTAGGTCGAAGTGATGCTACAGTGTTGCGTGAGTCATCTTATCTTAGTCTCCCAAATTCATGTGTTATTTATTTATATATTGGGGCCTGGATTTTTATCATTGCACATGGGAGCATTGTTGAGGCATGGAATGTCCTCGTGCGAGTGTCACGGTTCAGAAAACTAAAAAGATGTTTGTGTGTACTTATAAGTAATTATAAATTGGTCAAACATCATTTTTATCCACGCGTTTTATAGGACCTACAATTTTTATTGACACATTTCATAAAATCCACTGCTTATAATGTACAAAAATATTTACCAAATATACTTTAAGTCACAGCTGGTGTCATGTTCCATTGAAGAGGCGAAGCCCTTGTGTGGGTAAACGCTTCTGCAAAAGCTAAGTTATAGTTAAGGAAGAAGTTTTCCCTTGTTGGGAAAAAGTTGTTTGCAGAGGTCTATCCAATATTAGACGATGCTTGATATTGGGATTGCTGAATTTGAAATATGTTAAGTCCCAATGGGTGCCCTACTTGATTGAAGAGGCGGGGCCCTTGTGTAAGTATGGCGTTTCTGCAAAAACTAAGTCTCAATTAAGGAATAAGCTCTCTCTTTGGGGGAAGACGCTTGTTTGCATAAGCCCATCCAATATTCGGCAATGCTTGATATTGAAATTGCTAAATCTGCAATTTGTTAAGTTCTAGTTGATGCCCTGCTTCATTGAAGAGGCGAAGCCCTTGTGTGAGTATGATGCTTCTACAAAAACTAAGTCTCAATTAAGAGAGAACATTTTTCTTTTGGGGAAGATGCTTGTTTGCAAAGGTCCATCCAATATCTGGCGATGCTTGATATTGAGATTGCTAAATTTGAAATATGCTAGGTCTTAGCTGGTGTCTTGCTTGACTAAAGAGGTGAGACTTTTGTGTGGAAATGGCGGTGTCTTGCTTGACTAAAGAGGTGAGACTTTTGTGTGGAAATGGCTATGCAAAAACTAAGTCTCAATTAAAAGAGAAGCTTTCCCTTTTGGAGAAAATGCTTGTTTGCAGATGCCCATCCAATATCTGGCGTGGCTTGATACTAGGATTGTTAAAACTGCAATTTGTTAAGTCACAGATGGTGATCTACTTCATTGAAGATGAGAGACCCTTGTATGGGTATGGTACTTTTACAAAAAACTAAGTCTTAATTAATGGAGAAGCTTTACCTTTGGGGAAGAGGCTTGTTTGCATAAGTCCATCCAATATCTAGCGATGCCTGACATTGGGAGAAGTTGGAAGAGGTGGTTCACTAAGTTGATGGTTATGGAGAGTGAGAAATGTTTCATTTTGTGTAAAAGGCTAGCACGACATGGTACAAATTGTCTCAAATTATTAAATTTTTCAATGTTTTTGTAAGACGACTTACTTTACATTCATCACATCATAGTACCAGGGGCGGAGGTGGGGGGGTCCTGGGGGGGACCAGGACCCACCAACTTTCTAGAAAAAAAAAATTTTAAAATTTTTTTTTTTTTTTAAATATTGTGTTTGATTCTATTTGTTAGAGGGAAGATAGATTATTCTAGCAATAGTGGAGCCAATTAATTAATTGTATTGACTTTTGGTTACTTTATTTATTACTAATTTACTAATTTGTCCCTCTATTTAATAATTAGATACACACAAGAAGGATAAAATTGAAATTATAAATTTATTGAATAGAATGTGGGCCAAAATTTGTTTAGGAAAAATCCATTTTTTTCCAAAATAGTAGAATCAAACATGCTTTTAAGATCACTTATTCTTCTTAATAATCAACCAAAACAAAAAATAGTAAAGCCCAAACTCAACAATGAATGAACTAAATAAATAAAGTCTAATCTAACTCGGATTAAATTAGAATCATTCAATAACCAAGAATAAATTATTGAAGTTAGTCTTTTCAAGCAATCAGAACAAACACGAAGTGAGTATCGAATACGTCTAACTGCATGAATCGATTGTATTCAATATCTTCTTGTAAATTTTTTAAAGATTATGACAAAAAAAAAATATTATATTCTCATAAAAATTGACTCAGTAATCCTTAAGAAAAAAAAATCGGGGGCAGCGAACCCCCGAAAAGCCTCCCGGCCCACCACTGTTTGAGGACCCCCCCAACATTAAATTCCTGGCTCTGCCACTGCATAGTACCACATTGAAAATTCTTGACACGACTCACTTTAAATGTCAAATAGGTAGATCGTATTATGATGCCACGAGAGCAATAATCTCAAGCACCAAACGATCATAGAAAATCAATTAGGATGTATGTGAAATATAAACTCCCATGCAAGTAATAAGAAATCTATTTCTCCACCTACAATCTACAATTAATAATTAATCATTATTTAATAATTTATGACTATAACAAAGTCTTAAGTAATACCAAGATGTAACGTCCCTATACTGTCTTCCAAAACCAAACCCTCTCAAGGCCGGCAAGTAGAAATGTTAGCTTGATATTATTGTATCATTAGAAAATACTGCACTACTGTACTAGCCTATTCTTACATTATCAAGTAGATCTTCAACGTTTTAAAGGACTCATTAGTCCCTAACTTTTAATTACTATCATACATTGAGTCTTTAATGATAAAAGTTATCTAAACTCTGTAAAAAATCCTGAGATGTATATTCATGAGGAGGACAAGACAATTTAATGAAGATTGAACAACTTTTATCATTGAAAACAAATTATGCAACATAAAAGGTTAAGGACTAATATGTTACTAGGACTATAGAATGAGGACCAATTGTGCATTTTTTTCCCTTATAATTTGGTGGTTGATTTTTTTAGTAAGAAATTATTTTGCTGACGAGATAGTGGGGCCCAAATTATGTTACAATCAATAATGTTCAAAATTGTTCAAAACAGGAGCCAATTCAGACGGGGGGCTAAAAATATTTTTGGATCAAATTAATATATAAAAAAAAATTATAAAATTAAAAATAACTTTTTGTCGATAATAATTTTAAAAATATCATCTTAATAAATTTAATTTACTAATAGACTTTCCGTCAATAAATTAATTAATAAAAAGAAAAACTAAATATTACCTTTCAAAAATTCTATTGATAAAAATATAAAATTTAAACAGTAATGACTGAAAATTCCATTAAAAATAAAAATAAGTAAATAACTATTTGTAAGTTATATTATAAATAGAACACTAAACAAACATCACAATTGACCGATGAAACATTTATTTTTAAAAAAAAAATTAAAAATTAAAGAAGAATAATAACATGACGCTCCAAATTTTAAACTAATTTCTATGTATTTAATAAATGTTGCTATTGAATTTATTAAACGGCAATGTAACACTATATCAAACAAACCGCCGCTCTGATGTCATTTTGAAAACGATTTTCAAATCCTTTGGCAATATTGTATAATTGTACAAAAAGTAAGCATTTAAAATTTAAAATTTTTGTTTTACTTTAGACTAGATATACTTAAAATAATACATGCTATTGATATTATTTTATTAATATTTAATTTACCCCTAATTGACAAAAGCAAAATAGTTTATATAGTGTTTTACCTAGAAAGTAGAAAAAGGACGGCAATTAACTTTCTAAAATACATTTCAATATTTTCAAAATTAAAATAAATTCTTTAGAATCAATTATATTATTGGGTTTCGTGACAATAGACTTATTGAGCTATGGTTAGGTACAAGTACATAGTCCCGTCATCTGAAAGTAGACACTAATATTCACTATATACATTGTCACCCTACTGGCTACAATTCAAAACTATATGAGTGAATCTTAAGCAAATAACGACATGCATAGACATATACATGATCACGTGTACAAATTTCAATTCTATTGTTCATTATGATCTCGTTCTTGAAATTCAAGTATTTTTTTAATATCTTAGTTTATTTGTCTTTTATCTCATTGGAGACCCGATTCTTGCTATGATGTACTGTATGAATATCAATATGATCAATAACAAAAATGTCATCCAGTGCCTGGACACCATCATCACCTACCAAGACTCGAGAGATCATAATTGTATCTATTATTGCCCACCAAGACTCAAGATAAATACTGGAAAAACTTAAAATATACAAATTGGGCATGTCTTATGTATACAGTACTCGTTATGTTGATCCGTAATCCTAAGACAACCAGGAGACGGGAGACCTCCTAACACTGCTCATATGCCTCCTACCTTGTCTACTTAGCATTCATGATTTTGTTTCCTCCACATCTCGTACAAATCATTCACTTGAAGTCCAAAATGACCAAGAATCATTCTATAAATCATATTTAGGGACAAATACCATCGAAACAAAATCTATCAAAACTAAAAAGCACTAAAACGGGTTCCCGGGATAAAACGAGAGTAGGGCACCAACCCCAGGGCTTGGGTGATGACCCCTATGGATGGGGTTGTAGACTCCCCACCCCGAGTATCACCTTTTTGCCTTGTTTTTTGTGCACTAATATGTGCAACACTGTTTTTTCTTATCTATTAAAATAATCACTGGAAGATAAGTTAGATATTTCAAACCAAACAGCTAGGCTATCCGATCGCCTTTTAGAGAGTTTGTGATTTTCAAATAAAATAGAAACCCATGTTTATAGGGTTAAGCTAAGCACAAAAGTTATTTTAAAAATTTCTTAAAATAATATGTGGTCCTTATTGCATCACTTAGCATAATTCTATTAGTTCTAATTATTTAGAATCATTTCGCAGAAATTGCACAATGATTACACAGTTAAAACTAACTTTTAGCAGGTTAACTTTCTTATTCTTACAAATAGCATTGTTCCAAAAATGTGTATGGCATAATTGAACTATTATAGCACCAAATCCCTAGTATAAATAAACTTTAGAAAGAAAAAAAATACTAGGATGTTACAAATGACTTCCATCGACAATTAGGGACCGGAGCACTGTCGAAGATTGCTGGCAACATTATCGATGACAATTGAAGACATCACCAACAATATTACTACCAACAATCTCATAAGGTATTATGTAGTCAATTTTAGTCAGCACAAAAAGCTAAGTTTTCTTATTCTAAGTTTGAAGATGAAAATGTTTACAAGTTGAATTTTGACCTAGAATACAATTTAAAGTAAATTTTACTTACTTTGAACTTAGTCAATCATAAAATTATTTAAATGCAGTGCATCATTGTTGTGCTTGCCTATAGAATGCAGAAATTACCACTAACCTCACTAACAAGCTCAACAATCATTCCTAGGGAGCTCGGCGGGGAGGCAAAGAATGGAGTGAACAAATAAGATAGATGGATCATTGTATATACCCTTATATCTCTGTGTGCTGTTGGTATTAGAATGATTGTTTAGCACTAAACATGTCATTGGTAATTCAATGTGTGATTGTGACATAAATCAATATATGTTGATTAATTCTAATGGAAGTATTGACAACAATACTTGGTAATAATCAACACATCTCTGTCACTGATTATCGAGGACAATGTCTTTGATGATGTGTCGGTAATTTTCGAGAGTGCTTCGGTCGCTAATCGTTGATTAAAGTTATTGTTCTTTCTTTATTATTTTTATTTTGTAATAAGTTACCGACGAAATATTTATCTGTAATTTCTTGTGATTTTTAGTTTTCTATTTACTTATGGATAAGTTGTTTTATTTTTTATAGAATTTTCAGTCGTTAATATTTAATCTTTATACTTTTATTATATTTATTGATGATTTTTTTGTCTAAATTAATATTATCAAATTTATTTTTATAATTTTTGTAATTGAAAATATGTTCATAATCTTAATTGAAAATAAATTTATTAAGATGATAGTTTATTAAAATTATTATCGACATAAATTTTTAAATTTTAAATTTTTATTATTATTTGTTATTTTGTTATCTATGGGTATATTGTCGGTATTTTTATTACTTTATTTAGCAACATAATTTTTTGATTAATTTAATTTACGAAAATAAGGTTTTAATTATTATTAACCAAAAAAAATCTTATTTGAAGATTTATAAATTTTCTAAAATTTGGAGGTATTTACCTAAATGTTTGACCTTAGATAAATGTATTACTTGTCTAGAACTTGGGACTCTATCAGTATGCGACTTCCAACTTATCATGACGCAAAATTAGTCAAGAATGTAGGATATAAAAATTTTATTTCAACTTCATTAAAAATATTTAGTATACTTTCGATAAATTCTTAATATTTTTACTAGATTTCAACTACTTGATAAACTCAAGCGTGTTTTCAAATCACCACTGAATGTATACGGATAAATTTAGAGAGGTCATATTTTTTTATAACATATAAACTATTCAGTTTATTCTTTATATAAATAAATGTACAAATATCTTCTTATGATGATATTTAAACAGTATAATTGATTTGAGAATGACTGAATGAGAAGTCTTCAACGTGCAACTCTAGCACCACTCAAGGTGTGTGTAATTTTGTTGACATATCTTCAAGTTGAAACGACAAAGAAAAATACCAAACAAACCAAAAAAGAAAAGAAGAAGAAGAAGAAGAAGAAGAAGGGCTTTCGCACATTTGAAATATTTGACAAATTTTGACGTCCACAAGCATTAAAAATTAATTTTCTATTTTTTTTTTTTTTTTTTGACAAATTGATAATTATAGATTTGTAGTATTTTCAATTTCATTCTTCCTTAATGGTATTTGAAAAGTGATACAGAATATTTTTTTAAAAAAAGGTATAACCTAAAACTCAGTTCTTTCAATTATGTAGCCATCAGCCAATGGTAAAAACTAAAAACTACGTGAAACATAAAAATTTCCGTTGCCGGGACTTGAACCCGGGTCTCTCGGGTGAGAGCCGAGTATCCTAACCAACTAGACTACAACGGAATTACTTTTCTCAATTCGTTTTATTATATATTACTTTGTGACTTCTAGTGGGTAATTCCTCCAATCAAGTACATAATAAAATATTTACTAGTTTATTAAAAAGAAAGTTTCACAAATAACCTAAAAAATCAAACTAGTTCTCAAAATACTGTCCAACCTTTTTTTTTTACCAAAATAATGTTTTTTTTACACTACACTTTATAACACACTATATTGCGCATATGCTAGTCACCTGTTTCCGCCACCACTAATACCGAAATTATCATCACCACTTGTAACATACCGTATTATACTGTCGCCGCCATAATCAGCACCAGGTCTACACCACCAGCAACCATCAATATCATCCCCACTACCATCAACATAAACGACACCATCACACCATCACACCACCATCACCAACTACCACAAAAAGCCACCGTCACCAATCTGCACCGCCACACTCACCATCACCTTAACAAACACCAAATCTACACCATCATTGCAACCCTCTACCACATCTACACCACCACCATGCCGTCATCACCTACACCACAAGCGGTGTTAGAATATTCCACCAAGCCATCATCTCCCATCACCACAAATTACCCGATCTTCTCTCTCTCTCTCTCTCTCTCTCTCTCTCTCTCTCTCTATGTTAGATATGTTTGTGCGCGTGTTTTTTTCCAAAGAAAGTTAGTATTTGTGAATCGGAATAAAAAAGAAGCAATAGTATAATTAGAATTTTCTTGGCTTAATTTCCTCTAAAAAAAATGTATTTTCATGTTCCTTGCTTCTCTCAATTCTGTGTCTCCCTCTCGTAGCTTAATTTAATCAAGAAGAGAATTTAGGTTGCGTTCTAGTAAATAATTTTGCACAGGTAATAAGTATCACAAGAAAGTGCGTACAAAAGAGGGACCTTTTTGCAATTTGGCTTTCGTGTAATTTATATTCAAATGAAAGGAGAAATGAATTTTGCAATTTGTGTCAAGGAGTTCATACAACAAAACTTTTTTAGTGAACATTTATGAATTTGTAACGACTACTTGTGAATTTCACATCACTTGTAGAAAGACCGTCTTGTGAGTTTATATACATTGGACACTCTCTTCTTACAAACCAATTTAATGTGATTGTAATGGACTTCTCTTCTAAGTCATAGGAAATGAACGTTGTGTCATGAACTTCATTCTAATGGTTCTAATGTCGAAGAATTAATCAAGCCATTCCCAAAGCAAAAGCAAAACTGGGATAGGATCCTATCACGTATAGGATCTCCCCACTTCAAAGCTGGGCATGAAAATTTTCTTTTCGTCCGACTCAAGTAGGTAAACCAAAAAAAAAAAACATTCTTGCTTTCAAATACTATTTGGGGACAGTACATTGGATTAAGGGGTTAATTTCACCAACGATCACTGAAGTTACCTTAAAATTTCGAAACGATCACTGAAGTTCAAAAGTTACAACAGTGGTCACTAAAATATATATTCCTTTCACAAACGATCACTCCCTTAAATTTCTAATTTGAAATAGTAATGTGGCATGATGACGTGGCATACAATAGATATTTATTTATTGCATAGTAGTCCATATACTTTATATAATATTTATTTTAGTCTCTATATTTTTAATTATCTTTCAATTAAGTTTTCAAAAAATTATATCTTAGGTCCTTAATCTTTTTACAACTTTACATTTTGGTCTCCAAATTTTCAAGTATCTTTCAGTTAAGTCCTCTAAAAATTGTCTATTAGGTCCTTCAACTTTATACATCTTCAAACTTTGGTCCCCAAATCCTTAAATTTAGTGGTCAAAATAAGTACAATTTTAGTGGTCAAAATAAGTGCACTTTCAATTAAATCCTTGAGTTTACACTCAAATTTTTACCTAAATGAACAAAATAACATATTTCAAAAATAAACTACTTTGACAAAACTCACAAATTATCACTTAGAGTTGGACAAAAATAGACAAAAATATATTTCATTGACAACTCCAGGTAATAAGTGCGGGTTTTGCATTTATTTTGACCACTAAAAGTAGATATTTGTGAGTTTTGTCAATTCGTTTCGATGAAAGCCCGAATGTAAAGTCAAGAATTTAATTGAAATTGTACTTATTTTGACTACTAAAATTGCACTTATTTTGACCATTAAAATAAGGATTTAGGGATCAAAGTTTGAAGATATATAAAGTTGAAGGACCTAAGATGCAATTTTTAGAGGACTTAATTGAAGGATAATTGAAATTTTGGAGACCAAAGTGTAAAGATGTAAAAAGATTAAAGATTTAAAATGCAATTTTTGGAGGATTTAATTGAAAGATAATTAAAAATATAGAGACTAAAATAAATATTATATAAAATATATGAACTACTATGCAACAAATAAATATCTATTGTATGCCACATCATCATGCCACGTCACCATTTTTAAGGGAGTGACTGTTTGTGAAAGAAATATATACTTTAGTGACCACCGCTGCAACTTTTGAACTTCAGTAATCGTTTTGAAATTTTAAGATAACTTCAGTGACCATTGGTGAAATTAACCCTTGGATTATGTTGTATTTGCTGCCTTCGAGTTTCACACAGGCAAGTTTTGTTTCATATAGAAGCAGAATCATTAGTTTTAAAAGCAGAAGCCACCAAATCTAGTCGAAAATATGTTTCAAAATCTTTATTCTCTCCACAACAGAAATTTTGTCACAAATATGCGGATATAGAAAAGTATAAAATCGAAATTCGACTCATCATGATTCAGCAGTTGTAGAATCATCTACTGGATGCCAGACTCTGTTGAAGAACCACATAGTATCAGCTTCTACGGCATATCCATCCTGATTACGATGCCAACTGTAGTAAGCATGGGTTCGATTCTTGATATCTAAAGTGGCATGACCAAAGCTGGCCTCGCGATAAGCTGAGTATTTAGGTTGTGGTTCTGTCATGCTGAAAATAGTAGAGAATACATTAGCTTATAAAGCCTTCAGCTTCTGAATTAAATTATACGAGTTAAAGCAAATTCCCGGACATATGCTAGTCTTACTTGGTGGCAAGGCCTTCAAGATTTCCTCCATCTCCAATGGTTATGTAAACAGGGGCCGACTGGTCAGGTACTGGTGTGCACAATCCATTCACAATGTTGTATGCAATGTTTGATACGCGTTCCTATGACAATAGAAGATGATGTCAAGTAGTGTCGGAAGAAACTGAATATTCGAAGCACATATATAATGTTTTAGACAAACGAATAAGCATGGTATGTAATCTTGTTGCATAATATAAATCAATCACCCGATTTTATAATGCCAAATATGAAATAAAAAAATTCTTTCAATAAAAGAAAGATAAGCCAATGGCTCATATGACATGTTTTGAATTAGGTAATGAGGAATGAAAGTGCATGTACCGATCGCTCATATGCATGCACGTGACCAGCAAATACAACATCAACTTTGTACTTGACGAACCATGGCTCGTACATGACTCTCATGGTTTCCCCTTCCAAAAAGTGATAGTTATAACTGTTGTACCACGGGGAATGCATCAGAACAATCAGCCATGGCGTCTCACTCCGGTTCACCTTTGGTAGCTCCTGTTCAAGCCATTTATACTGAGGAGTATATTTTCCTTACAAACATAAAACAAAGAAAAAAAAGGATAGTGAGCATCAAAGTACGAGATTTTAACACAATTGCAATTCTCAATATAAGTAATTGAGTATTCAGATATGGAAAAGAAAACCGTTATGATGAAGCAATATAATGAAACAAGTAAAAAGGGAGACTTGTGTGTGAATGTGATAGACAAACACAGGATTTTTGCTTAAACTTAAATATAAGTAAAAAGTTTCTAACTTTTTGTATCCAAACATATTTGGATGTATTGCTTTTTGCTTAGTCACTATCAAAATAAGTAACTTACTTATTTTCACTTCAACCAATAAAAAATAATTTAGTTTAGAGATTACTTATTTACTTGAAAGTAAGCTTTAGCTAAACATGCTCTAGGCATCATACGTAAGAATGAACACGGTTTTCCAATGTGTAGAAATACGCAACATAAGAAATGAATTGATCCCGCAGATAGTCTTTATCAAAAAGAAAGGAAATCCACTTATTAATATTTCATTCACCCCCTAAGAGCTTCCCCAACGCAGTGCCATTTTGGCGTTTCACTCCAAAATGGCACTGATATCCAGCTCCAATGGAGCTTCAAATCACTACTCCATTTTGGAGTAGTGAACAGTGCTGCGCCAAATTTGGCACTGTTCATTTCGCGCAGAAATTCCAGATTTTATTTATTCCATTTTTGCCCTTAGTTTTATACTTGTGAAATTTCTTTTTCCTTATATATCCCTTTCCATAATCTTTTATTATTTTATGGTTTAATTTTATTTATGTTTGTTTTAATTTTATTATTATTTTATTAATATAAAAATTTGTAATCGATTAATAAAAAATAATTAATGTATACGTAAAAATAAAATTACTCATTAATTTTAAAAATTTAAAAATGTGAAAACAAGAAGACGATATTTCATTTTTAAATTTGAGTAGTGATAGAATATTTTATTAAATAATTTTTAAAATCAATAAATTGTTGAAAATAAAAAATATAAGGAAACAAAAAAATTACTATTCATTTGGTGCAATTTTTAAAGATCATGGTTGGAGATGGGTAAAAAAAGATAGTGTGAAAATTAAAGTTGCACCATTTTAAAGATTATGCTTGGAGTTGGCCTAACACAATTAATCGATCAAGCCAGTATGAATTCCGCAGAGCGGGGAATACAAAATATAAAATTGTAAATGAGATATTATTTCTAAGGCACATAGGTGCTTACCATATGCTGAATACGAGGACAAAACAATGATGTATGCTGAAGCTCTCTTGATTGAGTACCAAAAAGGAGAGGTGCTATCTGATGCTTTATAAGGGGTGTGATAACGGTGACTATACGGCTTAAAGGGTTTTGTTTCACCCTGCAAGAAATAATCAATACTTATTTAAGAACTCATTTCCATGAAAAATTGGGTTCATGTTAAGACTGGGAGAATCAAGCAAATGGGAGAATCGTAGCATGAACGTTTAGGATTTCTGTATGAGCTGGTTTCGCTGTTGGAAAATGTTGAAGACAATTGAAATAAATAAAGTTGTTTCCTCTCAAGCAACATATACTTTTAGATGAGGTGGCTCAACATTTAGAATTGGTAGATGAGGTGGCTCAACATTTAGAATTGGTAAAGGTCCTGAATTCAAGTTTCATCGTCAACCATTGATGGAAATTTTACACATGGACCTTTAATAAAAAGTGAAACCGGGCGGCACGTGAGATGACAAGTTGAAACCAAATTAAACTTAAGCTTTTTAGACAACCTCGTGTGAAAACTAAAACTATTTAAAATGGGACAGTTTGTGTTTGACCGAAAATGCTGACAATTATCACTGATTATAAAAGTTTTCCATCTGAAATCCACACATGATGAGATTGAGAACATTATGTTTCAGAAATGAACAATGATTTTGCATGACACTTACAATTTCTGGAGCAAAATCAATTTCATGATTTCCTGCAGTCCAAATCCAAGGTTGGTAAGCAAGGCTTCTTTCAACAAACCTTCCCCATGTATCCCATCTTACATTGTCATGGTTAGGATAGTTGTCCGCATAGGAGAGGTCTCCAACGAACAACAATGTTTGTCCCTTGGTCGGGTTTTGCTCGTAATGTGTAAGCGTCTTGTTGGAGTCATAACTCTGACCAAGATCCCCTGCAATAAAAATTGAAAAACACTCACATTGGCTGTGTTAAGATTTAAGCACCTTGTTCATTCTGAATAGCATTCAACTTAAAGCCAAAATAATGCCAATTTACCTATCAAATAACCGAGTTTTACTTTTGTAACCAACCAAAATTACAACAAAATAAGCACCCTTCGGCCATCACAATAAGTTTGGAGTTGGCTACGTGAATCCGTTTATGTCACTCAGTCCTGATCAGCCCAGATAATTATTTTGAACAACTTTAAAGAGCCGATTATATAATAAACTTAAAGTCCATGTTCGATGCACATTACACACGATTGTACAATAGTCAAGATTTTCACTCATTTTTCTTCTTTAATACTAACACGTGCTTTCTAATCCACCTTACCAAACATGTCAAAAATACTCTAGGAAACGCAAAGATCAATCAATTACATTACCAATTATTGAAGTACAGTAATTTATTATCAAGCCTTGAGTAAACTTCCATGAAATAATTAAGAAAAGAATTGATACCTATAAGACCAAAAGTATAAGGAACATCAGGGCCAACTTCAGGGGGTGTCGTGAACCAGAATGTTCGTGTTGTGTGCCCAATTCCAACCTCGTAGTAGTATTTGGTAGTGTACTGGCACAAACAAGTGAAAAATTCATTCCAAATTGACCATAAAAAATTTTCCCATATCATTTCTAGTTCAAAGCTAAATATTACATAACAAAGTATATAAAAGATGGAAAAACGTTAAAGAAATAAGAATAGAAAACAGCAAGAAATTGAAATTCACCTCCAAGTTTTTTATGGTGCAATGATGAATGTAACCAGAGGTATAATTGTAATATTTATATTTGGTAAGCTTTCCCTTTGCCTCCTTCTTGTCCTTACTACTCTCACTCCAATACAGAACTGTATTTGAGCCCGGTTCGTCCACGGTAACCCATGATACAATCACTGCCTTTCCTAAATGATCTCCTTGTGTTATATGTACCTTAAGAACAACAATTATTAACAAAATCAACATAATTGAATCAAATTCAGTCAAAGAGAAGCATTGATATCTGAATAGCCACGTTCATAAAATACAACAACAAACAAGCCTTCTTCACTATAAATTTAGAGTTGAATACTATGTAAATGCTTTTTCTCCACCCCTTTTTGTTATCGAAAACAACTAGATTCTTAGCAACATCCTTAGTATAAAACGACGAAAACATAAATATTACAAGGATACTTTGGGAAAAAAAGGAACAGTAACTAAGGTTAATTAATCGAACACATAAAGAGAAAAGGGAAAAAATACAATTAACAAATGATACTTTTGAAAAGCTTGTATTCAATTATATTATGTCAATCGTGCATATAATAATTAAGGAGAAAAAGATGATATGGAGAGACCTGTTGAGGCGCATTATAGCCAGGAGGCACACGAAAGACATCACTGTCAAGAGGCATATCCATAGTTTTCTCGACCTTTCTAACAAAACTACTTGTGATTCCTCCATTGCATAAAATTGCAGCATTCAAAACAAAACCCAGAACAGAAAACCAAGAAAATCTTGTTCCTGGAGTTCCCATCTCTTTATCCTGCGCACCAGAACCCAGAATGTCCTACGCACCCTCTCCCTCAATAAAACACTGTTCCTCACACAGGCATTTGTGCGAACAGGTTAAATACAAGCAGGGGAAGAATCTTATTCTAAAATCACGGGGTATATTCAAGAGTTTATACGGATATACAATGTTCAGAGTCAACGATATTTTTGGATGGGGTTTCGTCTTGGGTTTTGGACAATTCTATTAATCTTTAAAAACACCTTAGAAAATTCAAAGAAATGACTTCGAGATGCGGCGAGTTGACTTATTGAGCGAGGTGTGCCTAAGAAGATTTGAAGTACCGACAAGAAAAGAATCACTTGACAATAATAATGTGAATTATCTGAAAAATTAAGGTCAAACGACATTGTAAGGTTAAACGACATTGTCATCTGGAGTGCAGCGGGAAGTTCGACGGTGTGAAGTTGCGGTGAGAAACAAGATAGCAGCTGTAATGAAGTAGAGTTAACGGTCTCCATTATTTTAATGATAGAGTTAAGCTAGAATTAGTTACCAGCTTGCTATTTATATTTATTGGATCAAAATTCAATAAAATTTATAAAAAATTAGTTAGTAAAATATTTAAAAATCCATGAGTTGTCGAAGCCACCTAGAATTCAACCCAAGAATATCTATATTTTAATGAATTGAGATACTTAAAATTATATGAATTTTTAAAATTTATTAAAATATGAATTGAGTACGTCCGTCTTAATATAGTAAGTTGTTATTATTTTTTACTAAACAAAATAATATATTTTCGACTATAAAAGATAGTAAACTATTTATCATTAGTTAGATTATGCTTGAATTAACAAAACATTCGAGCATTCACAATTTATGAGTTGCAATCCAAAAATAGCCTTGCTATAATTATTAATTAAATCAAAATCGTCATCAATCTTTCATGGTGAATCCATAATTTCTTAATGTTGTTTTACCTTATAAAAAAATATTTGAATCGTATTTGTACGTTAAAAAATAAATAAATAAATAAAATCCGTTATTCCTTTTCTTTGAACCCTAAAGCCTAAAGCTAAAGACTTGTCAACAAAATTTAATTATGACATTAGTCTTTTTCTACTTGAGTGAGTGTCCATTTTAATATATTGACATGTTGACTAGTTTGTTTTAATTCTTGAGTTAATGAAACCGTTCATTCAAACTAATAATCCATAATATATATTATCAATTTTCCTAATTACACAAACAAAAAAATATTATTAATTAAATAAACGTTCTAAGTACTTGTATAATACGGTGATTATATCAATTTTACAACCACAATACATTTATCAAGAATCAACATTACCAAATGTCGTCGAATCAAAAAGTTTTAGCTCGAGCCCAAGAAAAATCAAGTGTAGGAGGACCTTTACCAGTTCTAATTGTAGAAATCCAATGTATTGAAGGATGTTTAGTTTCATAAAATTATATGTCAAGAGCATTTTGGTACGAATTGTTGACCAAACTCAGCTAAAAGAGTAGCCGTCAAAGAGGAGACTCATTTAGTAATTTAATTATTATCTTCAACGTGCTCTTTCTGTGTAGGGTAGTTCATAATTTAACACGTAACAATTATTTTATAAATAGATGGTGGCATAACTTGAAATGAGGTCAAATCTGACTCTAATATTATATCGATACATTTTATTTAAACATTAAACTTACAAAAAAAAAAACTCATATATTCAATAAATATTGTCTAGTGCACAACGTGTGTTTTACACGCTATTAGGGCATAAGTAAATCTAAAATTTCACTAGAATTGCAAACTCTTGCGTGGTTTAAAAAGAAAAATACAAATTATTTATCAACGTTACTAATATTTTCCTTCACAATTACATGAAAAATTGGGCTTTGTTTTATTTTACTCAAAATTTTGTTAAAAAATTGAAGTTAAAGTCAACGATTAATTTTAATCATATATTTTATGGATCTCACAACTGCAATACATTTTATCAATTTTTTTTTTCATTTTTTTTAAAAATAATTTTTAACAAAATCAAATAAACAGTTAATAAATAAATTGTGGGTAAATTAAACCAAACTTGCAGTCAAACTTGGGTGTGTATAGACATGAAGGATGGCCCCATAATGTGGAAAAAAAGTGCTACATTCAATTGAAAAGAATCTTAAAAAGATTTCGACTTTCTAAACAGTTGACCTGACCTCAAATGTACACCATCCTTTTGTGCTTCTATTTTGTGTGAAGACGAAGTAGTGTGAGATCACGCACTTCGAGAATAATTTATTTCCAAGCTCCTCCTTGGAGCCACTCTTTCGTTTGCTAGTGACTCACGAGAATATTAGTAGTCGTTTTTAGCTGTTAGTGTTTTATTTAATGAACCATGCTAATTATACACATTCTCTTATAATTTCTTTTATTGAGACAAACTAAAAAAGATTGAGTAGTACCAAATAGTATTTTCCTTATTTAATATACGAGTTAATACAAAAATATTTAGTTGTTGTCCATTGACTACATCTTCCGACTTGGTCTGAAGTTTTTGCGCGTTGTCAAAGTATTTGAAGTAGAAAAATTGTGACAAACGTCTATTCCCGATCAAATTATTGAGACAAACTAAAAAAGATTGAGTAGTGCCAAATTTAAGCATTAGTTAGGTAAGTGGGCCTTACAAAATATAGAAGTAGAAATGATGTCTTCGTCACAAAATAAAGATTTTGTTAAACTTGAAAAAGTTTAAACTAAATTAAATTCAAGAAATAATTTATATTAAAGTGATATTCTTCTTCAACTTCAACTTTTGAAGAATGAATATTCGAGCTTTTTAAATTTGATTACAAGGCAAATTGACTTGTAACGAATAAAATCGAGGTTGGTGAGGGTAATAAAATATTTATATAATCGAAATTGAAAAGAAAAAAAAATGGTAAGATTAATGATTTCGTATTTTAGAATGTCTAAAAGTCACAAATAGTCTTACTGCTTTAGGCCATTCTTGCTGTCTTAGGTCGTGTAATAAAATATTTATATAATCGAAATTGTCTATAAAGTTAAAAATACTAATTTCAAAATTGAGTATGCTTTCATACTATTAAGTGTATCTCTACAAAACTATATTAGCATAAATATGAATGTTAAAAAAAATGCTAAAATGAATTAAAGAAAAAACGATTAAACTTGTGAAGACATTGTCTTGACATGGTAAAAACAATTTATATCAGTGTTAAAATTATTTCTTAAATACTCATATGTTATGTTGATCTTGGAATCTGTACTATCTACATGTCAACAAATCTCCAGTTAAATTTCTGTCAGTCTGTATGTTACTTGCACACTAGGATAATCGTTAGGTACCAAGATAATCGGGGGAAAAAAGGTCGGCGACCATTGGTACTCCGACGATCAAGTCAATTACCAGTACAAGAATGACATGAAAAGAATGCTTGGGTGTGGGAGAGACAAGCAAGCAAAAAATTGAACAGAGTTTAAGAGTAGAGAATAATGCATACATTAGAATGATAAGGGATGTTGTATTTATATGTCCAGAGTTATAATTGATTTGGGTAAGCAATCAATTAGACATGTGACCAGATTCTCATTTCTTACAGGATAAGGGTAGTTGGATGTGAACGCGATCTTTTAAATTTTCATCCTTATATCCATTGATTTTCAATATCGTGTTACCAATTGATGAGAGATTTGAGATGTAGTTTCCTTCTAAGTTTGTATCACAATTAAACACAATACTTTCTTGACATATTGCTCTATCTGCGATTGCCTATGGGTTTCGTGGGGCGCAAGGAATACTAATGGAAGGTCTGGACCTATCAAAAATGGTGAAGGCCTTTATGGGCTCTATTGATATTAGCAATGGCGTGCGAGGATTACGTGGATTCTATTAAGGTTGCGAGGCTAGAATTGGGCCTATGAGAATTTGCTAAATTTGTGTGGCAACAAGTTATTATCATATATGGATAATAAATAGATTATTAATTGTGGGTCTTACAAATTTGTAGATATAAATTGATATAATTACATAAAAATTTAATTTTATTATTACCATTCTATAAATATAATAAAAATTAATTGGGATGACATGGACGAAAATAGCGTAGGGAATGGACCAGAACTATACAGCCCGTGCCCTCTACGGCTGGGGTGGACAAATGACACCATGTGCAAACCATAAATGGTGGGGCTGAAAAGGATGTGGATGTGATTGTGATTGTGATTTTGTAAGGTGGTTTCTTCTTGAGAATGCTGCTTTTAAGAGGATGTGTGTTACGTGATCGTTACTAGTCGTTACTTTAAATTATGACCTAGACTTAATCATTTGAATCGGTCTTGGACCGAGCAATTTTTTTTTTTTTTTACTCAGGTATTCCAGTTAGACCAGACTATGTCCTGGACCACCTATCCCCGGCTCCTCAGTGATGGGTGGAGGTAAATCGCAGAATATGCCCAAGTTGACCAGGGTTCGTGCACCCTTTATACTCCTGGCCCCAATGGAGCCTTCCTCCATGGATATTACATCACCAAGCTGCTCCACCCATAAATGAATATTAACCGAGCAATTTTTTTAGTGCAATAAGTGTCACCAACCTAGACAGTAGACTTTTTAAATTGTATAAAGTTGATCTTAGGTAGATAATTAATATTGAATAATTAGTTTCGAGACAAAAGATGTAAAGAGAAATAAGAAGAGATAATTATAGGATAATTATATTCACACTATATTTTTATTGTTTACACCATGTTTTAATTACAATAAAAGTTTACTAATTTTTTATATTTAGACACTTATGTCTTTAACTTTTTTTTTATCGTATTTTATCATTAACTTTCATTTAGTTTTCATATATTGTCTCGTATAAGGATTTTTGTCTAAATATTCTTCTAATGTGCATTGAAATGAGAGAAAAATATTTTGTCAAACTTTCTTATTTATTATTTATTTTGAATATGTAAAAATATTTTAGAGGCAAAAAAATTTTTTAGGCCCTCATAGTTAATTTTTTGGACAAAAATTATCATTAAAGACAAATATAAAACGTGCAAATTAATAGTTTGATGATAAAAATTTGATAAAAAAAAAGTTAGACATAAATGTAAAAGTGACCAATAGTTAAAAACTTTCATTGCAATTAAAATGTGGTGTACTTAACAAATAATGTTGTGGTAATATAATTACCCATAATTATATTATCTAGAAATAGAGTTTAAGAAAACACTATTTTACTGCATCTCAAAATTTAATATTAAATATTATGTATACTTCTATAATCAAAATATTAAAAAAAAAATTTTTTATCACATACCAATTAAAAATTTGTGCACAAAATCAACTTCAAGAGGATATGTCTTAGTCAATGGGCTTGGCCCCAGTGCTCAGCGATCGACACTAGTGTCTATTTAGGTACAGTTAAAGATGTCAAAAATATTCGATCTATCTCAAATACGATGGATACCTAATTCAAATAGAGCGAAAAATTTATGATCCGCGGATCAATGGGACGGATCGGGGAGGATCGCGGGGCTGGGCGGGGCAGACTGATCCTATCCTATTCGATCTGCCCCGCCCCGCCCCATTTGAAAAAAAAATGATTAAATAATAAATAAATAAAAAATTTGGAGCTTAAATTACAATTTAGAGATAGCTGGATTTAGCTAAAAAAAATTATTCAAAAAAAAAAAAACGGATTAGTATACGGATCAGGGCTCTAATCCGCCCCAAAAAATGGTGGATCGCGGGGCGGATTTGAATATTCTATAATTATTGTGGGGCGGACCGGATCAGGCCCGATCCGCCCCGTTGCCATCACTAGGTACAGTTACAAGGGATAGATAAATAAAAGTATGATATTATTAATTAAAAAAATAATAACTAAATATTTTTATTCAATTAAATAAATTTAGGGTGTGTTTGATTGGGACAAATTTTTCATGGAAAAAACCTTTTTTCCACCTTTTTTTCAACTACGCGCGTTTGATAGCCACATTTTTCTATGGAAAACGTCTTTTCTCACCTAGTTTCCAACTACGCATTTGATTGATTTGTATTTTTTTGTAAGTAAAACGTTTTCTTATTTACCTTAAAAATGTAACATTTTCCTTGAAAACAATGAAAATGTTTTCTTAAGAGGGGAGGATGTTTTATTTTCCATAGAAAATTTGTCTTTATTTTCCAATTAACAATTTATTGGCAATTCAATTCTATAGAATTCATTTTCTTTCCACCCAAATTTCTTGCTTGCAATCAAACACTCCCTTATTGTTAGAGTGGCAGAAGGACTCGGTGGAATTCCAGTTGGAGTCCTAAGAAGGCCTCCAGTATTTTATTTATAAGCTCGTATATACTAATTTCGACTGTATTCCAATTTTTCTTACTCGTGAACAATTTTGAAAGGTCAACTATAAATATTTTTTGCGAGTCTCTTCTTAAGAAAAAATATAAAAAATAATGTAGAATTCCTAGTTCTATAATGTTAAGTGAATAGAAATATCATTATTTCTAATTTTGGTGTTTTTTTTTTTGGTTAATTGCCTTACAATCTCTAGTATTTCAACTTTGTAACAATATTATCTATATTCAATTTTATTCGCAGAAATCGTCGTTTTCTTCATTTTACTCGCACAGATATATACGAATAAAATTGAATGAAGATAATATTGTTACAAAGCTGAAAGAATGATGACCATGAGTGAAATTAACATTTTTTTTTAATTCCATATTTTCGTATATTAATCAAAGTGTCCACACATCTCCTATTAACGTTGTTGGCAATAAATCAAAAAATTGATCATGATGTTGTCTGAATTCCAAGGTAACATTAATCAAAGTGTCTGCACATATCCTATTCTCGTGACATGTTTATATTTTAATATAAATTTTAAAGATGTTTGTGAATATTTATATTTATGAATATGTAGTGGTATTGTTAAACTCCAGTTATAAAATAATCAAAAAGTTACAAATGCAGTCAATACTTGCACTCAAGATTGTACTAGGAGTGCGCGAGGGAAGTTTGGGTGTTTGAGAAGCAAATGGGGCCAAAGGTTGAATGCGATAAACACAATCAAATGCTAAAATTAGCTAGCACTGTTGGTAGCGGCCAACCTACATATTTTACATAACTTTGAAGATGTTTGCGAAAAACCCTAGAAAGATGGAAAACTTTGTGGAGAAAGTCAACTATAAGGAATTCTATAGGAAGAACTTGTTAGTGCATTCTAGAATAAAAAGAGATACAAGAAGATTCTGTAACTATACGTCCCATTAAGAATTTATATGAAACTTGTAATAGGTATTTAGAAGGTTGTAGAAACAATATTATTAGAAAAGTCTATGTAAATATTTACAAAAAATAATCTAAAGAAAAAAATATCAATCATAAAACATAATCAATATCCACCATCTACTTAACGGAGGTGAAATTATAAAAGGCCAGACAGACCTTATTTGTAACCAATCAAATTAGAAGTAACTTAAAAGCTAAATACTGAGAGTAAGAATTATGAGAGATATTATAATATTCTTTGAGACTTTATATTTAAAGATATTATGCCCCCAAAAAACTGAAGTTAGCAAATAAAACATAATCCAATGTAAAAACATATGTTGTCCCCAAATAGTTGATGGTTCATCAGAATTTGAAAGTCGAGAACTTTTTCTTTATTTGGTTTACCTACTTTGTGAAATGGTGATTATGGGAGTAGGGAAGAGTTATTGTCATTACAGGAATTGTAATGTTCTGATCTTGAATGAGTGTGATGGATCATTGAAGAAATCTTAGTATCCTAGTTGTAAGAATTGGTTTTGCTTTCAGTGTAAGAGGGTTTTGGCATGCTGGATTTAGGTGTAAAGAGAGTAGGAAAATGAGGGACAGAGATGATATTGTGTTTGGAAGGCTCGTGGAGTAGTACAAATGGACGAGGTGCCCCTTGTGTCGACATTTGCTTGATGCATTGAGGGTTGCATACGTGTTAAATGCATGTAAATTTTTTCTTGATTGGTTATTATATGCTTTCTATGCGTGTGTGAAAAGGTCTAATTGAACATTGGGGGGATATAAGATGACTTTTCTTCAAATAAAATACTCATTATATCCTACAAAGATAAATTTACTTTTCTTATTAATTTGTTCCAAATTATAGTATACTTTTTTTGTTGATAGTATAGTTTATTTCTTAATTTTTTAATATGTTTCTATTTGATGTGTATTATTATCAACAAATATAAACTCTCATTATATTAATCTAGAGGTATATTTGGAAAAACAAGTAAAATTTATTGTTTCAATTATAATAATTAGATTTTCTTAAACTGTGTAAAAATAGAAGTAGGTTTATCTTTGTAGGACGAATATAGTAACTCTTTTAGAAGTTGGACAACCCAGAAATTGTATGAACCAAAATCTATATAACTGTTGGTTTCGCATAATAAGTAGTGAATTTCTAACTTTATTTGACTTATAAGTTGTGGGACTCCAATTGTGTAGATTTTACTTTTTAAACTACACAATTTATAAATCTCTCAACTTATAAGAAAGTTAATTACTTTTTTTGTCAAACATGCAAGTGCATATTTGTTTATGTTTTTCAAAATTTTAAGTTGGTCAAATATAATTTTTATTTTATATAATCCGTAAAACTTACAATTTTTATTGATACTTTTCAATTGAATAAAAGTGCATGTTTGATGTTGAATGCAGGTGTGGCAATGGATTGTGTCACATGTGTGGAAGTCAATTACACATGTATCGTTGTGACCCTTCTATGTACTCTTACCTGTCAATCGTAATTTTTATACATCTTTGTTTTGTATTTACATTAGAACTCTCGTTAATTGAGTGATTAGTATAGATATATTATGCATACTATAGAAATATTGAAAATTAAAAATTAAAACTTTTGGACAAATTCTGAAATGATTTACTAATTCCCCATTATTTTTAAAATATTGGTTGTGTTTGATTTATATATTTTTCATGGAAAATGTCACATCCAAGAAAAATAATGTCATATCAGAGGAAAATATTTTCCTACTTTAGCTGTTTGGTACAAGATGGAAAAGAAAATGAATTCTAAAATACAACCACTTTAAGCATGAATTTGGCCACTTTCATGAAAAACATTTTCTTACGAGTTTGGTGGATTTGTTTTCCAACTTACATAGAATTTGTTTTCCTTTTCTACCATTGGCAATCAAGCACGGCCTTAGTTCTTGTCCATGTTATTTGCATGGTCTAATATTGTAATTTATTCTAAGGAGATAACGGTAACTTCACTTGACAAATAAAAAATAAAACATTTTCAAATAAATTAATAGGAGAAAATAAGTTTAACTTGAAATCTATGCTTCCAATTAATGTGTGCATAACCACTCAACAAAATGTTACGGTCCTCAATTCTCAACTACAACATTGGTCTTGGATTATTGTCAAAGTAAAAGATGTCATAATTAATGAAATGTTGATAATAAAAATAAGGATGACAATAGGTGGGCCCGTCTCCTAACTTGTTGAGGATTTTAAGGGGACAAGGATTAAAACACAATTTACTTATTTTTTTTAGTATTATTTTTATTTTTAATACAATTTAAATTTAATAATATAAAAATAAAATAAAAAATACGATTTATGGTGGGACCGTGTCCCCCAGTCCCCCGACCCAATTCTTGGGCGAGAATTCCCACCCTATTCATAGGGAAATAATGTGGGTTAGAATATTTTGTCATCTCCACGTAATAATGCGATTAAAAAATATTGGGACATAAGACAATAATGATCAAATATTGGTGGGCTATGCAATTAAAAAATGGTCTAACAAAATAAAATTGTGATGATAACAATATTGCCAACCATTAATTAAATGCAAAGACTGATATTTCCATGTTTTGAAATTCAGAATTTAAAATAGATTATGAATCAAAGTTTATACCAAAAATTATAAAAATAAAATTGTGGAATAAATAAAAGCCTTGTGAAGTCCATTGATTGGGACTCCTAAACTCTAATTTCTCTTGTATTTCTATTTTTCTTTCTTATGAACAAAATTGATTTTGAAAGGACAACTATAAATATTTCTTGTGAGCTTGTTCTTAACACAAATATAAAAAATAATATAGAATTCTTAGTGCTTTTGACGTCAAAATAATATTTTATAATTCGTGTTTTTTTTTTCTTACTCTAGATTTTTCTATAATAAATTAAAATGTCGCGCTAGGAAATAAATTGGAAGCCGTTCGGAACGGTTGTGAATTAGTTCGAAGACGCTATTCAAAGAACAGCTTTAATTTATGTAATTTAACATTAAGATGGAGAAATTAACAACTCTAATTTATGTAATTTAATATTAAAATTGATCAACCATCAAGAATGGATTTATTAATTTTGGATAGTTAGAGACTATGTCTTAACATTTGTTGACTTACGTGTTAATTCTATAATTTCTTAGTCAAGGGTACATCTATGTTTTGAAAGTATTTAAATAAATCTCGTTAAATCGATCATTTAAGTGACGAAAACCATAATTGGTAAAATAAGATTGACACTAATTCTTTATCCCGTAACCAATTGAGACATAACTGATAAATGAATTGTATTTCACGTTAACGGATTATTTAAGGTTTCAATCATATCACGTGACAATTTATGTCAGATGGGTCACCCTGACATATTGTTAGATGTCAATTTTGAACAAATAAATGTAAAATAATTAATTAGTTGAATTAATTGATAAATTAAATGAGTTTGATTTATCTCCAAATTGTTTGTCATCGTGATCGAGATCTTAATTGGTCACATACAAATTGTGTGAGAATTAGAAGGTTGAAAACGAGGAATAAGTTCCTTGATAGGAAAATGCTTCTTGTACAGAAGCATTTTACAGAAAGGATGACAAATAAGAGAGAGTGAATAGTGTAAAGACTATTTTACCCCTATTTTTTTGTCCATTCTGTCAATCATTCTGTATATTTTTTCTGTACATGAAGCAAGTTCCTCCTTGATAAATGTCAAGACATTTATGTAATTGATTGTGTATCAGACTGTTAGTTAATATGTCACAATTGATTAATTGAATTAAGCAATTTTGAGCCCAATAACGTTAAGACTTGTAATCCTAAAGGTATTAGGATTTGAAGAAGTCAATATGTAGTTCACTAAAGGGTTGAAAAAACACAGTCTACACATTATTTTGCTATCACACATTATTACATAAAATCTACACCATAATTTTCCCCCACAAAGCCCTCCTCTGATTGGTCGGAACTTTGATCTTGTTCTAGTTGTTATTTGACTCAAATGATCAAAATATTATATCGAAATATCTATAAAAATTTGAAAGTTTGATTAGAAAATTGATATTTCATAGACGAATTTATTATATAGGGTAATCAGTACTCTAATACAAATTTTACAAAATCTGTTCTCAATTGGTCATTGTATAAATTTAACTTTTTTTTTCAAAAATTCCCGAAAAATAAATTCAATGAAAAGATGAAAAACTATTTAGTTGATCTTAAATTTATGGGAAATTGGTGCAAATGGTCCCTAACGTATGCTATTAGTGCGCAAATGGTCCATAACATTTTATTTTTGGCGGAATGATCCCTAACCTATCCATTTAAGTGCGCAATTGGTCCTTTTTTACGGATTCCGTTAAAACCTTTCCAAAATTGGCGCAAATGGTCTCTCTCATATTTTTTGTCTTTATTAGTGGGGGTAAAATTGTCAAGTTACATTTTTCTTTCAATTGGCGCAAATGGTCCCTAACCTTTACCTTTTTTTTTGGCGCAAATAGTCTCTAACTTATAATTATATTTTGGTGCATAATTAGTCCTTATTTGATGAAAAGGACAAAAATATCCTTACTTTTAATTAAAGAAATTTGCAATTGGATTCCTAACCGGATCTGCGAGGAAGATGACCGGCGAAAAAATTAAAGTATCGAACTCATTTTCATTTTTTTTAAAGGTTAGGAATCCAATTGCAAATTTCTTTAATTAAAAGTAAGGATATTTTTGTCATTTTCATCAAATAAGGATCAATTGTGCAACAAAATATAATTATATATTATGGACTATTTGCGCCAAAAAAAAAAGGTAAAGGTTTGGTCCAATTGAAAGAAAAATGTAATTTGACAATTTTACCTCTACTAATAAAGACAAAAAAATATGAGAGGGGTAATTTGCGCCAATTTTGGAAAGGTTTTAACGGATTTTTAACGGAATCCATCAAAAAGGACTAATTGCGCACCTTAATGGATAAGTTAAGGACCATTCCGCTAAAAATGAAAGGTTAGGGACCATTTGCGCACTAATGGCATACGTTAGGGACCATTTGTGCCAATTTCTCTAAATTTATTGAAAATAATACATAATTTATTATTGGGTTAATTACATTAATGGTCCCCATTCTTTCAAGTTTGTAACGATTTCATCTCCATTCTTTTTTTTTTAGCAGATATCATCCTCATTCTTCTATTTATTCTCACAGAGGGTCCCCAAATCACTATTTTTCACTATTCTAATGATTCTATGACATTTTCACCCCTTGACTTAAATAAATTAAAATAATAAGAAAAAAAATACAATGAAAATATTGCAATTAGGTCCTTAATCTTTTCAAAAGTACAAATAAATCCTAAACTATTTTATTTAATACAGATTGGTGTTTTTCTCAAAAAAAAAAAAAAAAAGAATATATTTTTTAATCCCACCCCCATATTTCCTCATTGAAAATTCATATCCAAACAACAATCTGAAAAAAAAACACCATGGCTGGAGTCCCAACACACCACCAAGTCAACGAAAAATGGAGTAGTACGTTGCCGAAGACCTATGCGCAGCGTCTGATCTGCGTGAGCAGATCCGCCGCGGGTAGATCGGGCGCACACGCGCCGGATCTCTACGCAGATCCGGCAAGCGCCTGATCTGTGCGTGACTGGTCATCTGGTCCATCTCCGACGAGCGCAAATCTCAGCGCGCATGACTGGTCATCTGGTGCATCTCCGGCGCCCATCATCTCTCTCGCAGATCATCTGGTGGCACAGATCCGATATCTGTGCTTGCGTCCAGCCGCGGCCACACAAAGATCTGAGATCTTCCTTGTGCTCAACCGCCGACCATGTGCAGATCCGAGATCTGGGGTGGGGTGGGGTGGGGTGGGGTGGGGTGGGGTGGGGTGGGGAAAGATAATTTCTTTTGAGTTTGGAAAGAATACTTATTTGAATAAAATAAAATTGTTTAGGATTTATTTGTACTTTTAAAAAGGTTAAGGGCTCAATTGCAATATTTTCATTGTATTTTTTATTCCTATTATTTTAATTTATTTAAGTCAATGGGTAAATTGTCATAGAATTGTCAAAGTAGTGAAAAATAGTGATTTGGAGACCCTATGTGAGAATAAATGGAAGAATGGGGATGATATCTACTAAAAAAAAGGAATATGGATGAAATCGTTACAAACCTGAAAGAATGGAGACCATTAGTGTAATTAACCCTTTATTATTACAAATGCTTTAAAGCTTGTTTGTATTCACTTAAATTTTTGCTAAAAAACTGAAGTTAAAATTAACAATTAATTTTAACCACTCATTTCATGGACTCATAAATTTTAACAACATTCAACTACATATTTTATCAACTTCTATCGACTTTTACAAAAAATTTAATTTTAATCAAAATCAAACACACTCTTAATAACCCATAGAAATTTAATTGACAAGTAAAATTTACGCATTTTTACAAGAAAAAAATGTCCAATGAAAACTAACTAAGAAATATCATACAAATTGCATGAAATGTATGGAGCCCCCAAAACACCCACTATAGGTGTTGTTTAATGGTAAGGAATAATCCAAATTATCCTTTTGAATTCTACAAAATTATTCCGGGTCGACCCCTTTTTGATACGACTTTAAACGAATGAAAAAGGGGTACAAGAGAGTTAGGGAGTAGGACGATAGAAATGTTATATATTTGAGGTCGAATTAGTTTTTTTCTAAACATGTGTTTTGAGTAATAGTACACAAGGATAACAAAGGAGAAATACAGAAAAATTTATGTGGCCTAAGAAAGGAAAGAAAATAACGGAAAATAAAAAGAAAAACGACAACTTACCAAAATGTGTGTGATTGAAGTCTTGTTACAAAATAGTGTACTATGTCTATTTGGCAAGATAAACACGTCATAGAAGAGAAAAGGAGATCAAGATGAGGGGAAAATAGATACGTGTATATTACGTTTTGAGGTAATTGCATATTTGGTTTCTAATTTTTTAAAAATGTTGAAAATATATCTCTAACTTTTAACTATGTCTATTTGGCAAGATAAACACGTCATAGAAGAGAAAAGGAGATCAAGATGAGGGGAAAATAGATACGTGTATATTACGTTTTGAGGTAATTGCATATTTGGTTTCTAATTTTTTAAAAATGTTGAAAATATATCTTTAACTTTTAAAAATAGTACCAGACATTTTCAACGTTTAAGAAATTTAGCAAGGTAGATCTTTTATGACGAAATTGTCATTCTATTTAAATAAACAAAAAAAGAAAAAACAAGAAAAAAGAAAAAAAAATGATTGAAAACTAACCAATCGTACCCAAAAAAATAAAAAGTAAGAAATGTACTAAAAAAAATAAAAAGTAATAAAGAGGTCATCTTCTTTATCAAATCTAAAATTCACCACCATTTCCAAAAACTCAAAATCCACCAAAAAAATATTAAATGGACAACTGTAATTAATTTTCACTTAATTAAATTGAACCAGAATCATACGCTGTGAACAAAATTGACACTAGCAGAATCAGATGAATCACTGTCCGTTATCGTCATCCGCTCTTAAATATCATCTTTCCCAATAAGAAGATCCCAGAAATCCTTATCATTCATAGTTCCATAGTCGACCTCAAATTTATTAGAAACGAGATTTAATTTGTTATCAGTAATGCTCGTTTCAACTTGCATTCTTGAGTTTTCTTGAATTTTCTGGTCTTCAAAGGATGAACTATCCGCTACCTCTGCCGTAGCTTGAGTGGCGGTGTAATTGGAAAAAGGAAAATTAAGCTTTGCTCTTGGACCTCTAAACTCAACAGCCGCTCTATCATATGCCCTCACTGCATCCTCCGCCGTCAAAAAAGTACTAAGCCACACTCTAGCCGCCTTACATGGGTCCCTTGTCTCTGCCGCCAATTTTCCCCAAGGCCTTTGCCTCACACCTCTGCATTTTTTTTCTTCTTCTGCAACCTATTTTTCTTCTTCTTCTATGGTTATACGTGTTGTTATTGTTTTACTGTTTCAGAGGTGGTCGATGAAGTGTCAATTTTATTGTCGAGAAAATCGAGTCTTGTTGATTTGTTGGATCAGCTTAAAGATTGGAAATTGCCTGATGGGGGTGGCGGGGAACACTTGCAACTCCAATGGTGCATTGGAGAAGCTTGATCTTTCCCACATGAACCTCTGTGGGATTTTGCATATGTTTGGTAATGCTGAAATTATATTTTAAATGCTTATATTATAAGTTGTTGGTGGATGTGTAGATAAAAAGTGAGTTGTAAATTATGGGTCTTATGAAATGTGTGGATAAAAAATATGTTTGACCAACTAAAATTATAATTTAAGTAATGACAAACATGTGCTTTGTTGAACGACATTCAGCACCTCAAAAGCTTGAGTTTTCTCAATGTGTGCTGCAATGGATGTTCTGAGTAGATTTTGAGTTTTTGGGGATGATGGTGGATTTTGAGGTTTGATATAGAAGATGACCTCTTTTTTACTTTTTATTTTTTTGGGGTATATTTTTTACTTTTTATTTTTTTGAGTTATATTTGGTTAGTTTTCAATCATTTTTTTTTTCTTTGTTTATTTAAAAGTGAATGACAATTTCGTCATAAATGACCAACCATCACAAGTTTTTCAAACGTTGGGAATATCTGATGCTATTTTTAAATGTTAGGGATATATCTCCAATGTTTTTGAAAGATTGAGGACTAAATATGCAGTTATCCAAGTTTTTGAATAGATAAAAGAACAGGGACGAGCATAGTGAGCCAATTTCAACCGAAAAATTACCGAATCTTGACTACAAGGATGTTATGTTTAGATAACAATAAGAATTTTTCATTTAAACTTTTGATTAGAAAAGTAAATTTTTTCTTTATGTATAGATATGAACGAGATATTGAATCATGTAAATTTGTGTACTCTTTCTTTTATTTACTTTAGTTTATTTATTTTTTCTTTGCCTTTTTCGAAATTGAGGCATTTGAACTATTTATTTATTTTTAAATAATAAAGGTAAATTCTTCATTCCTACAAAATTCGAAAGAAAAAAAAAACCGTGACATCCACATATTCAGCTCGCACGAAAATGGGAAATACTCAGCAGACACTCCCCACAACAGTACAAACCAAACCAAAAACTTCCATATTATGAAAATCAAGCCTTCACATCCAAAATCTGCATCCAGCCGATGATATTACCTGATAGAAAATTCAAGAACAAGAACAAATGTTTCATCCTTTTTGTACTGATTGCATTATCAAATACATCCAAGTGAAACTCGAGGATGAAAACGTGGGAAATATCAAATGGCCGGCTTTGAATTGCAATCAGTTGTTGGACCCAGTTTCGTGTCGGTCGGTGATTGGTTTATCACTTTTTGTGAAGTGGTGTAAGAGGGTTTGGGTGTGAAGAAAGTGGGGGAATTGAGGGACAGGAGCGATATTGCATTTGGGAGGCTTGTGTAGCAGAAGAAGTGGACATGGTGTCCCCGTTGCCAACATTTTGTCGAACTCAATGAGGGCTGCCGAATTATCAAATGCAGGTAAAATTTTAATACCATTTGTGTGTTTCTTCATTCGTTTCGTATATATGCGTTCTATGTGTTTGTGAAAAGGTCTGAATGAATATTGGGAGTAAATGGGGGAATTTGTCAATAACTTGTGCAAGATTGCAATTTGGATCATGAATTATCATAGTTCATTTGCTGTGAAAATGTCTCAGGGTTCGAAAATTGTGGTTTGTAATTTGGTCTTCCACATATGGAGTCTCATACGATTTCTTGGATCAGATCCAGACAAATAAGTATCTATTGTGGATGAATATAATTTGGAATGTCAATCATATATTTATGATTCTTTCAGAATTTTGATTATTACTATAGCTTACAGAAGAAGGAATACCAATATATTTTGAAGTGTGTATTAAGTATACAAGAGGTCGTCCTTCTCATAGGAGAAGGAACACAATCCTAACTCTAACACAACTCAACAATTTTAAGCCTAATACAACTCAACAACTCCAAGCCTAATACAACTCAACAACCTTAATTATAATTAATAAAATTAGCATATACTAATATATGGTGACTATATATATATAAAGATAAACTTGCATCTAAAATTATTACAAAAGTATTTTTGATCAAGGAAGAGAAACATTCAACAGAGACATACAGGTATTTTTCATAATTCATAATTCATTTTCTGGAATGGGGTTTTTCAATGATAGAAAATAATAGGATTTTAGTTTGAGGATTAATAGATGGGAAGTTTAGTGAAGGGTGATTTTCTCCAATATGTTAATGGTACTTTTGACAGTTTTCATCGAAGTACATTAAAAATGATAGTTTGAAGACCTAAACAAAAAAAAAAAAATGGTGAATGCGAATCCAAGACTTTCAAGTCCAACAAACGATAGTTTGGGGACCTGAGTGCAAATTTCCCTTAGGAGTATGGATTTGAGTGTTTCCCGTTGTCCCTTTGTTGAATTTTCCTACTAGTCAGTTGTTTTTTATGTTGATTTTCAAAAGCAATAGGTGAAGATATTTAAAATTTAAAGACGAAAAAGTTTAAGAATTAGAGACAGAATATGTCATCATTTATCTAAACACTCGTAAATCTTATGTCACTCTCACTCTCATTTCAGTTCATAAATTCCAAATTTTGATGGCATATTGTTTATAATTTGTTTCATCTCCATTTCTATTTGATCGTTCCTTTCGTTTTTGTGGTTTTTTTGGGGTTTTTCGTCAGATTTTTCTAAATTTGACAAAGAAAAAGATGGAAAAGAAGTTATTTGGTGATTTTGTACCATGAAGTACTGTATATTTAAACTTCCAAAATAGCAAGAGGTACACTTCTTAATAATCACATTCAAAATTGGAGTCTAAGAAGGCCTGCGGAATTTTATTTATAAACTCATATGCCCTAATTTCGACTGTATACTTATTTGTTTCTCTTTCGTGAACAAATTTGAGAGGTCAACTATAAATATTTATTGTGAGTCTCTTTTTAAGAAAAATATAAAAAAATAATGTAGAATTCTTAGTTCTATAATGTTAAGTGAATAGATATATCAATATTTCTAATCTTGATGTTTTTTTTCTTGCGTTTCAGATTTTCATATAGTAATCAAAGTGTCTACACGTCTCTTATTATCGTTCTTGGCAATAAATCAAAAGATTGATCATGATGTTGTCTAGATTAATTCGAAGGTACTTCCAAGGTAACAACTCTTATTTATGTAATTTAATATTAAGATAGAGTAATTAACAATAATTTTACTCGTTGAATGATGAGTACGGTCATGTAAATTTTACAACATCTCTACTTAACTTGTTATTGTATAAATTCAACTTCTTATGAAAGTTTCGAAAATAAATCTGGTAAAAGAGTAAAAAAAAAAAATAGTTTAGCTAATTCCAATTTTACTAAGAAGAATACATAATTTGTTAACCCGTGAATTTATTTAATCTAAGCCACTTGTTGCTTTGCCTATAATTAATAATCTGTTTACTTTCCACAAGTTTTCCCGTGAAGAAAGATGTTCTTAAAATTGTTGCACTTTTACTTTTATAACAAAGATTAAAATAAATTATTAACCTTTCGAATTTGAAAAAATTATTTATGGGATGACCTCTTTTTGAATGGTGCACAAGAAAGTTTCGTAGAAGTATTGATCAAAATTTTAGATCGAGATAATGATAGAAATTTGAGATTATGATTAAAGAATGATATTTTATAGATTGCTTTATTAAATTACGTGAATTTTTGTTTGCTTTTTTGTATTTATTCTAGTTTTTTATTGTGTTTATTTGCATTGGGCGATGATTTTTTGTTTCTTTTTCGAATTTGAATTATATTTTTTAAATAATACAAAAGAAATCCTTTTTTAAAAATAAAAAATATTGAAAGAACTCCTTTTGCCAACAAATTCAGCTCGCACGAAAACAGGATATAGTAGACGATTCCAAGATGAACAGGAAGATCAAGATCTAGAAAACCCAGAAGATGAAATTTGTGAAATCTGCATTGAGCCAATGATATTACGCGAGAGAAAATTCAAGAACAAAGATAAATGCAGCCACCCTTTTTGTATTGACTGCATTATCAATTACATCCAAGTGAAGCTTGAGTATGAAAATGTTGATAAAATCAAATGCCCGGGATTGAATTGCAATCAAATGTTGGACCCAATCTCATGTCGTCAATCAGTGATTGGTTTATTTCTTTTTGTGAAGTGGTGTGATTTGCTTTGTGAAAAGGCAATTCTGGGAGTAGGGAAGAGTTATTGTCCTTACAGGAATTGTAATGTTCTGATCTTGAATGAGTGTGGTGGGACATTGAAGAAATCTCAGTGTCCCAATTGTAAGAATTGGTTTTGCTTCCAGTGTAAGAGGGTTTGGCATGCTGGGTTTGGGTGTAAAGAGAGTAGGAAATGGAGTGATAGAGATGATATTGCTTTTGGGAAGCTCGTGGAACAGTACAAGTGGACGAGGTGCCCCTTGTGTCGACATTTTGTTGAACGCATTGAGGGCTGCAGAAATGTCAAATGCAGGTAAATTTTTACTTGTTTGGTTTTGTATATATATGCCTTTCCTTCTATGAGTTTGTGAAAAGGTCTTAATGAATATTGAGGATAAAAGAGGGGAGCTTTGCTATTTTTTCTTCAAATAAAATACTCTCCAAGTCATGGCGGATTTAAAAGGGAACTAAAAAAACTTAGACAGACCTAATCATAAAAATAAAAATTTCATATAAAATATTTGTTTCTTCAATTTTGTTTCCTATACTAAAAATAAAATTTTGGGTTAAGGGGAGACTCCAGCAAATGAGAGTCCTATTATATCCGCCCTTTCCCTCCGCTCCTCCATAAAAAAACAGACTTATTTTTCTTATTTATTTATCTCAAATTATAAACCAATTTTCTTTTTAATAGTATAGTTAATTTCTTAGTTTTCTAATATGCCTCTATTTAATGTACATTGTTACCAACAAATATGAACTATTATTATATTAATGTAAATGTATATTTAGGAAAAACTTAAGTACACTTTATTGTTCTGAGTATAAAAATTAGATTTTCTGAAATTATGTAAAAACAGAAATAGACTTATCTTTGTAGAACGAAGAGAGTAACTTTTTTAGAAGTTGGGCAATCGACAAATTTTATGAAACCAAATCTATATAATTGTGTGTTTTGCAGCTTATAAGCTTAATAAGTCGTGAATTTCTAATTTTATTTGACTTATAAGTTGTGGGATGGTGTAGATTTTAGTATGTATAATTTGTTAGTGTCTTAATTTATAAGAATGTTACTTTTTTTGCCAAACATGCAAGTGCTTATATGCTTTTTCAAATTTTTAAATTGATGAAATATAATTTTTATTTATATAATATATACAACTCAGTAAATTTTATTTACTTTTTATTATTTACATGTTTCGATAGAATAAAAGTGTATTTTAATTTGGTTTGATTTTGATAGCAGGTGTGGCAATAGATCTTGTCATGTGTGTGGAAGTCAATTACACAGGTGTCGCTGTAACCATTCTATCTGCACTTACATGCTACTTGTAATTATTATACTTTTTCTTTGTTTTGTGTGGGCATTGAGAGTCTGGTTAATCGAGAATTACTCATAGATATATTATGCATACAATAGAAATATTGAAAATTAAAAACTTTTGGAGAAATTGGAATTGATTTACTAATTTCTCATTATTTTTAAAATATTAGTATTCGTCCGTTTTATTTGAAAATTGTCTAACGTTGCAATCCATGCTTAGGAGATAATGGTAACTTTACTTGATAAATAAAAAATCAAAAATTTCAAATAAATTAATAGGAAAATATTAGTTAAATTAGAAATTTATGTTTTCAATTAATGTGTGTATAAAGACTCAACAAATATGAACATGTTTTCAATTCTCAACTACAACATTAGTCTTGAACTTTTATCAAGATAAGATGTACTAATTAACGAAATGTTAATTATACAAATAGAGATGACAATAGATAGACCCGTCCCTACTCCTGTTGAGGATTTTAAGAGGGCAGGGATTAAAATACGAGTTACTTATTTATATTTGTAATATTTTTTTTTTGTTTTTAAATTTAGCATGACCTCGGACCTTGGTCCCCGACCCGATTCTTGGGTGAGAATTTCTGTCCCGTTCGTAGTGAGGTAATGTGGAGTTGAGTATTTTGTCATCTCCAGATAAGAATGCGATTAAAAAATATTGGGAATATCATCTAACAAAATAAAATTGTTATGATAACAATATTATTGACCATTAATTAAATGCAAAGACTGATATTTACATGTTTTGAAATTCAGAATTTAAAATAGATTAGAAATCAAAGTTTTAACCAAAATAAATAAATAAAAGCCTTGTAAAGTCCATCGATTGGGACTCCTAAACCCTAATTTCTCTTGTATTTCTATTTTTTTTTCTTATGTGAACAAAATTGATTTTGGAAGGACAACTATAAATATTTCTTGTGGTTTGTTCTTAACAAAAATATAAAAAATAATATAGAATTCCCAGTGCTTTCCACGTCAAAATAATATTTTCTAATCTCGTGTTTTTTTTTTTTTTTTTTTTTTCCATTTTCTAGATTTTTCTTTAATAAATCAAGATGCACACATAATACATTTCATTGCACTGGGAAATAAATTGAAAGCCATTCGTGAGGGTTGTGAATTAATTCAAAAACGCTATCGAGAGAACAACTTTAATTTATGTAATTTAACATTAAGATGGAAAAATTAACAATAATTTGCTTATTTATTTTGTTGCACGTAGTGATATGAATTTTACAAAATCTATACATAATTGGTTATCAAGATGGAGAAATTAATGACTCTAATTTATGTAATTTAATATTAAGATTTATTAACCTTCAAGAATGAATTTATTACACTTAGATAGTTAGAAACTATGTCCTAACACTTGTTGATTCTAGAATTTCTTAGTCAAGGGTCGAGTTATGTTTTGAAAGCAGTTTTAAATAAAACTCGATTATTTAAGTGACGAAAAATATAATTGATGAAATAAGATTGACACTAATTCTTTATCCCATAATCAATTGGGACATAATAAATTAAATGAGTTTGATTTATCTCTAAATTGTTTGTCACCGTGATCGGAATCTTAATTGGTCACATACAAATTGTGTGAGAATTAGAAGGTTGAAAACGAGGAATAAGTTACTTGATAAATGTCAAGACATTTATGTAATTGATTTGTATCGGACTGTTAGTTAATATGTCAAAATTGATTAATTGAATTAAGCAATTTTGAGATTTATGCAATTAATTGTGTATTGGACTTTTAGTTAATATGTCAAAATTGATTAATTGAATTAAGCAATTTTGAGCCCAATATCGTTAAGACTTCTAATCCTAAATGTATTAGGATTTGAAGAAGTCAATATGTAGTAGTGTTATCAAAATCGATCCGACGCGGTCGGTTCAATCGGTAAAACTGGAAATCTGTCTCAAAACCGGACTGATTATGCAGAAAAACCCTCTATTTTAAACCCATCGACCCGCCCGATTTTGAGAAATCCGTTGAACCGTTCCCGAATATTAGTTTTAAAAATCATTTTTTTTCCATAATTAATTGTAACTGACCATTGAAATACATCTCTCCCTTTACACAAAATGGATTAAAAGAATGAAAAATCAAAAAATTTGCTTTTGAGCAATTTTTGTGATTTCTAAAAACTTACTTTTAGTTTTTAATTTTTTTTGTAAATTTTTTAATTTTTTTAATTTTTTAAAAATCACCAGATCAACCCTGTTTCGATCTTTTGACCCTTGACCCTTTCACTTTTCCGAGTCAATGCCCGGATCGATTTTTAAAACATTGATATGTAGTTCATTAAAGGGTTGAAAAAACACATTCTACACATTATTTTGCTATCACAAATTATTACATAAAATCTACACCATAATTTTCCACCACAAAGGCTTCGCCAACTCCTCCTCTGATTGGTCGGAACTTTGATCTTGTTCTGGTTGTTATTTGACTCAAATGATCAAAATATTAGACCGAGATAACTATAAAAATTTGAAAGTGTGATTAGAGAATTGATATTTCATAGACGATTTTATTGTGTAGCGTGATCAATACTCTAATACAAATTTTACAAAATCTGTTCTCAATTGGTTATGGTATAAAATCAACTTTTGTCAAAAATTTCCGAAAAATAAATTCTTAACCACTCATTTCATAAACCCACAAATTTTAACAACTTTTTAACCACACATTTCATCAACTTCTATCAACTTTTTAAAAAAAAATTAATTTTAATTAAAATCAAACACAATCTTAATAAAGAAATATAATTGACAAGTAAAATTTGCGGGTATTTCCAAACTTCACTTTAATAGTAGGGAAACTTCTGTTTATTTTAACCATTACTTTCCACAAATTTCCCTGCAATTGAAACCGTGTATAGTTCACGCATTTATACAAGAAAAAATGTCCAATGAAAACTAACAAGAAATATCATACAAATTGCATGTAATGTATGGAGCCCCAAAAACACCCACGAAATATCATAGGTGCTGTTTAATGTTAAGGAATATATCCTTTCGAATTCTGCAAAATAATTCCGGGTCGAACCCTTTTGGACACAACTTTAAACGAAGGAAAAGGGGGCACAAGAGAGTTAGGGAGTAGAACGATAGAAATGTTATATATTTGAAGTCGAATTAGTTTTTTTTCCTAAACATATGTTTTGAGTAATATTATGGAAGAAAAACAAAAGAGAAATAGAGAAAAAATTTACGTGGCCTAAGAAAGGAAAAAAAAAAAAACATAAAATAAAAAGAGAAACGACAAGTTATCAAATGGTGTGTGATTGAAGTCTTGTTACAAAATAGTGTGCTCTTTGGCATGATAAACATGTCATAGAAGGGAAATGAAGATTAAAATGAGGGGAAAATAGATGCGTATATATTAAGATTTTAAATAGATAAAAGAACATGGACGAGTAGAGTAAGCCAATTTCAACCGAAAAATTAATAAATTAATTGAACTTGAGTACAAGGATGTTACGTTTAGATAATAATAAGAATTTGCAATTTAAATTTTTGATTAGAGAATTAAATTTTTCTTTATGCATGGATATGAACAAGATATTGAATCGGGTGAATTTGTGTTCACTTTCTTGTATTTACTTTAGTTTATTGCTGCGAATATTTCATTGAGATAAACGTTTATTTTTTCTTTTCCTTTTTTGAAATTGAGCCATTTGAACTATTTATTTATTTTTTTTAAAATAAAGCTAAATTCTTCATTCCGACAAAATTAGAAAGACAAAAAAAAAAAAAAAAAAAACACGAGAACTGAGAATGACATTCAGCAGCAATGTTTTAAAAGGCGTAAATTATGATTAAACGTAGAGGTGAAGTTTCAAATTTTTTGGGCCTAAATGAAACTTACGGACTTGATCTCTTGCCCCTTGGGGGAAAGAGATTCTTGCCCACATGCTAATTTGTGAGCATGTGGACTGTTGATGTAAAAAGTAGCTTAAAATTCTTGCCCACCTATAAGCAGGAGGACTCATGAAACTTAAGCAAGAACGAGACAAGTGCAACTCGATAATCGCGTAGGTAGGCTTTATACAACACTAGTGCGTCACCCGTGCGATGCACGGATATTGTAATGAAAGGAGTAAATTCATAAACGTTGAGATTAGAAATTTCATTTGACTTGAAAAGAATTAATGCGATTTTTATAAAAACATACGAAATAAGTATCATATATGCGTTACAATTGTCAAAAAAATTAAACTGATGTGCCACTATTACAAATTTTGGAAAACTTCCTTGAAAACAACATTTGTCGTTGAATTGTCTTGTCCGCCATCCCTATCGCAAATCAAAATTTTCAACCCTTTACGATTTGTAACTCTAGACATAGCAACATATAATTGACCATGGCTAAAAACTGGTTTTTTCAAATACAGACAACATGAGATAGCGATTGACCCTGGCTTTTGTTGATTGTCATTGCGTATTTAATTTGACATTCGCCCGGATACTTCCTTAGTCTTTGGCACATCTCTACCAACTACCTCTCCTATAATGTCTGAGTGCATCAAATTAAACAAAAAATGAAAAAACAAATAAGAAAATGGATTTAAGAAATTCATTTTTTTTGTACATAAGCAAACTAAAAACATGCAGGAAAAATTAAATTTGGAAAAAAGTATTACCGAACAACTCAGTTTTGTTAACATTGGTTACATTCAGAATATCATTGAAATGCTTGAAGACATAGATATGCTTTGGAAAATTGTCGTCGAAGATCTCAAAAAACGTGAGTCTTAGTCAGGAAGTTAATTTTGTACTTGTGAGACGTAGCCTTGAATGGCATGTCGTTGGTGCCAACAACGAAATGCCAAATTACTTATAAATGTCCTTCTTTGGTCAACGAATTGTACGTCTTTATCAAAGAACTCTTAATAGTCTCATGTACCCGGTCACCCTACATTAAAGCTTGCAATAATATTTTTCAATTATAGTATAAATGGAAAAAAAAATAAAAAATAAAAAAATCACAAAGTAACTATAAAACCATACAATGTTATGCTTAGTCAATCATTATGAACTTCCTTTAGCGTTAACTCAAAACTAAAATTGAGATGGAAGTAAATTAAAGAATTAATGTTTAAGGATTTTAAACTAACTATAAAACCATACAAACAATGTTATGCTTAGTCCATCATTATGAACTTCCTTTAACGTTAACTCAAAACTATAATTGAGATGGAAGTAAATTAAAGAAGTAATGTTTAAGGATTTTAAACTAACTTTCAACAGTAATGAATTCAAATGTTTCAGATTGCCTCTATCATTTAAGACCAATAAAGATTTCCTTTGTATTTGCTAGTGAACTGACATCTTGATGCTAAGGAAAACTATTAATTATGGTTCTCAATTTGACATCAACTGGGCAACAGAAGATAACGGAGTTGCTATGCATTACCAAAGGCTGAAATGCCTGATATTTTTCTTCTAATCCCCAAAGCTTGAAAATCCAAAGGCCCATGGTTTAAATTGAAAGAGGGAAGCCGATACAACCTTAAATTCACTTTCCAGGTTAGCAACAACATTGTATTAGGTCTCAAGTACAGGAACATGGTTTGGAAAACAGACATCAAAGGTTTTTTACCATCTATTACTTGTGTTTGTTAATCTGTTAATTTACAATAAGATATTTCAAGTTTGCATTATTATTTTCACAAACCTTGTCTTCAGTTGACAGCGCAAGAGAAATGATTGAAACTTTCAGTCCTCAGTCAGAGCCTTACACACATGAAATGCCGCCCAGGGAGGAGAAACGGAGTTGCTATGCATTACCAATATGTTGCACTTACAAACACATTATACTTTCAATTCAGCTAAATATCAAATATCCTTAATTGACTTCACTAATTCTGTCCTACTAAAAAAAAAAAAAAAAGTACATGTAACACTAACGTAAAACAAAATTGGAAAAGTGATAATAAACTAACCTCTTTGTCATGTGAAACAAAGTCTAAGCTGAACACTTTCTTCGGATTTGTGTACCTCATCTGCTCGTATATTCAGACAACGCGTACCTTAATTGCCCAGCTAATTTTCGTGGTGTCGATATCTCGCACAAGATCAAATATCGGTGCCATCTACACTTATGCTATTGCAAACGAAGCCTTTGATAGGCAGAATTGTTAGTGCAATGGATAAGGTAAATGAAAGGACTCCAATGGAAAAATAAAGTGTGAATGGAGAAATATTAAGAGAATTTATAGATAGAATATAAGGTAAATGAAGGGACTCCAATGGAAAAATAAAAAAGATGGAAAAAAAAGTAGGGAAAGTCTATATTTGGATGGCATACGAATGTATGAGAGAACCAACCACAACCATGAACTTAATGTTGAAGAAAATTTGTTATAATGGACGCCTCGTTTTTGTACCATTTAACATAGGCCAATACATTTAACATTTAATTGGTATTAAAAAAATTATTTCACATTTAACATTTAAAAAAGCATTACCGAACTTAATCAGGAACTTAATGCTGAGAAAACCGTTAATTCTTGGGACTTTCCCTTGTAGTGAATACAGATTTAAAAACATGTATTGTACCAGGAACCAACATGTATTGTACAATTTAACATTTAATGGCAATTTAAAATTTTCATTTCACAATTAACATTTAATAGCTGTTCAAAAATCAATTCTTGGAAACTGAGAAATAATAACAGAATTTCTAAATCAGGAAGTATATTTTCGTATATTTGGGCGGGAAAATGAATTGCTGAGCACGCACTCTCCCGCAGTACAAACCAAACCCAAAACTTCCATGTTATGAAAATCAAGCCTTCACATGCGAAATCTGCATCCAGCCAATGATATTACCTGATAAAAAATTCAAGAACAAGAACAAATGCTTCATCCTTTTTGTACTGATTGCATTATCAAATACATCCAAGTGAAGCTCGAGGATGAAAACGTGGGAAATATCAAATGGCCGGCTTTGAATTGCAATCAGTTGTTGGACCCAGTTTCGTGTCGGTCGGTGATTGGTTTATCACTTTTTGTGAAGTGGTGTAAGAGGGTTTGGGTGTGAAGAAAGTGGGGAATTGAGGGACCGGAACGATATTGCATTTGGGAGGCTTGTGTAGCAGAAGAAGTGGACATGGTGTCCCCGTTGCCGACATTTTGTCGAACTCAATGAGGGCTGCAGAATTATCAAATGCAGGTAAAATTTTAATTCCATTTGTGTGTTTCTTCATTCGTTTCATTTATATGCGTTCTGTGTGTTTGTGAAAAGGTCTGAATGAATATTGGGAGTAGATGGGGGAATTTGTCAATAACTTGTGCAATATTGCATTTGGAATCTTGAATTTTACACTTCATTTGCTGTGAAAATGTCTCAGGGTTCGAAAATTGTGGTTTGTAATTTGGTCTTCCACATATGGAGTCTCATACGATTTCTTGGATCAGTTCCAGACAAATAAGTGTATATTGTGGATGAATATAATTTGGGGAAAATGCTTGTTGTACAGAAAATGTGTACAGAATGGAAGAATGGATGACAGATGAGAGAGAGTGAATAGTGTAAAGACTATTTTACCCTTGTTTTTTTTCCCATTCTGTCACCCATTCTGTACAATTTTTCTGTACAACAAGCATGTCCCATAATTTGGAATGTGAATCATATATTTATGATTCTGTCAGAATTTTTGATTATGGTATGGCTTATAGAAGAACGAATACCAATATATTTTGAAGTGTGTATTAACTATACAAGAAACCGTCCTTTTTATAAGAGAACAAACGCAATTCTAACCAAAACACAACTCAACAATCTTAAGCCTAATACAACTCTTAAGTCTAATACAACTCAACAACCTTAATTATGATTAAGAAAATTAGCATATACTAATACACGGTGACTATATATATATATATATAAAGATAAACTTGCATCTAAAATTATTATAAAAGTAGTTTTGATCAAGGAAGAGAAACATTCAACGGAGACATACAGGTATTTTTCATAATTCATTTTTTAGAATGGTGATTTTCAATGATAGAGAATAATAGGATTTTAGTTTGAGGATTAATAGATGGGAAGTTTCGTGAATTGTGATTTTCTCCAATACGTTAATGGGACTTTTGACAGTTTTCATCAAAGTACATTAAAAATGATAATTTGAAGACCTAAACAAAAAAAGTGAATGCGAATCCAAGACTTTCAAGTCCAACAAACGATAGTTTGAGGACCTGAGTGGAAATTTCCCTTAGGAGTATGGATTTGAGTGTTTCCCATTGTCCCTTTTTTGAATTTTCCTATTAGAGAGACAAACAAGAAGCCAATTCGTGGAATTTTCCATTGTTTTTTATGTTGATTTTGAAAAGCAATAGATGAAGATATTTCAAAGTTAAGGACGGAAATTTTTAAGAATTAGAGCTAGAATATAGCATCATTTATCTAAACACTTGTAAATCTTATGTCACTCTCACTCTCATTTCAGTTCGTAAATTCCAAATTTTGATTGCATATTGTTTATAATATGTTTTCATCTCCATTTCTATTCGATCATTCCTTTTGTTTTTGTGGTTTTTGTCAGGTTTTTTGCCAAATTTTTCTAAATCTGGCAAGAAAAAGGGGGAAAAGAAGTTATTTGGTGATTTTGTACCATGAAGTACCTGTATATTTAAAATTCCAAAATAGCAAGAGGTACACTTCTTAATAATCATATTCAAAATTGGAGTCCTAAGAAAGCCTGCGGAATTTTATTTATAAACACATATGCCCTAATTTCGACTATATACCTATTTTTTTTTTTCTCTTTCGTGAACAAATTTGAGAGTCAACTATAAATATTTATTGTGAGTCTCTTCTTAAGAAAAATATAAAAAAATAATGTAGAATTCTTAGTTCTATAATGTTAAGTGAATAGAAATATCAATATTTCTAATCTTGATGTTTTTTTTCTTGCGTTTCAGATTTTCATATATTAATCAAAGTGTCTACACGTCTCTTATTATCGTTCTTGGCAATAAATCAAAAGATTGATCATGACGTTGTGTGGATTAATTCGAACGTACTTTCAAGGTAATGACTCTTATTTATATAATTTAATATTAAGATAGAGTAATTAACAATATTTTTACTTGTTGAATGATGATTAGGTGATGTAAATTTTACAACATCTCTACTTAATTTGTTATTGTATAAATTTAACTTCTTATGAAAGTTTCAAAAATAAATCTGGTAAAAGAGTAAAAAAAAAAAAATAGTTTAGCTAATTATAATTTTACTAAAAATAATACATAATTTGTTAACCCCGTGAATTTATTTAATCTAGACCACTTGTTCCTTTGCTTAATTAACTATCTGTTTACTTTCCACAAGTTTTTCCGTGAAGAAAAATGTTCTTAAAATTGTTGCACTTTTAATTTTATAATAGAGATTAAACTAAATTATTTATGGGATGACCTCTTTTTGAACGGCGCACAAGAAAGTTCCGTAGAAATATTGATCAAAATGTTAGATCGAGATGACGAAAGGAATTTGAGATTATGATTAGAGAATTGATATTTTATAGACTGATTTATTAAATTACATGAATTTGTGTTTGCTTTCTTGTATTTACTCTAGTTTTTTATTGCGTTTATTAACATTTAGCAATATTTTCCTAACTAGGTCAGTATGATTTTTTGTTTCTTTTTTCGAATTTGAACTATATTTTTTTAATAATACAAAAAAAAAAATTCCGTTTTTAAAAATAAAAAATTTTGAAAGAATTCCTTTTGCCCACAAATTCAGCTCGCACGAAAACGGAGCACAGTGAGAGATTCCAAGATGAACAAGAAGATCAAAATCTAGAAAACTTGGAAGATGAAATTTGCGAAATCTGCATCGAGCCGATGATATCACGTGAGAGAAAATTCAGGAACAGGGACAAATGCAGCCACCCTTTTTGTGTTGATTGCATTATCAATTACATCCAAGTGAAGCTCGAGTATGAAAACGTTGATAAAATCAAATGCCCGGGTTTGAATTGCAATCAATTGTTGGACCCAATTTCATGTCGGTCGGTGATTGGTTTATCTCTTTTTGTGAAGTGGTGCGATTTGCTTTGTAAAAAGGCAATTCTAGGAGTAGGGAAGAGTTATTGTCCATACAGGAATTGTAATGTTTTGATCTTGAATGAGTGTGGTGGGGCATTGAAGAAATCTCAGTGTCCCAATTGTAAGAATTGGTTTTGCTTTCAGTGTAAAAGGGTTTGGCATGCCGGGTTTGGGTGTAAAGAGAGTAGGAAATGGAGTGATAGAGATGATATTGCTTTTGGGAAGCTCGTGGAGCAGTACAAGTGGACGAGGTGCCCCTTGTGTCGACATTTTGTGGAACGCATTGATGGCTGCAGAAATATCAAATGCAGGTAATTTTTTACTTGTTTGGTTTTCTATATATATGCCTTCTATGTGTTTGTGAAAAGGTCTTAATGAATATTGAGGATAAAAGAGGGGAGCTTTGCTTCTTTTCTTCAAATAAAATACTCACCTCCGTCAGGGGCCGAATTTAGATTATGACTAAAAAAAATTTAGACTGAACTAATCATAAAAATAAAATTTTCATATTCTTCAATTTTTTTGCCTATACTAAAAATAAAAATTTGGGCTAAGGATCCAACAAAGGAGAGTCTTTTTGTATCCGCTCGTGCCTTTTGTCTCCTTGATAGAAATGACTTATTTTTCTTATTCATTTGTCAAAATTATAATTTTAATAGTTAACTTCTTAGTTTTCTATTATCTATCTATTTAATGTACATATCCACAAATTTTCTTAAACTGTGTGAAAATAAAAGTAAGTCTATCTTTGTAGGACGAATGGAGTAACTTTTTTAGAAGCTGAACAATCCACAAATTGTATGAAATAAAATCTACATAATTGTGGGTTTTGCAGATTATAAGTTTAGTAAGTCGTGAATTCCTAACTTTATTTGGCTTATAAGTTGTGAGACTCAAACGATGTAGATTTTAGTCTACGCAATTTGTGAGTCTTGACTAAAAAGAATATTACTTCTTTTTTTTTTTGCCAAACATGCAAGTGCTTCTAAGCTTTTTCAAAATTTTAAATTGATGAAATATAATTTTTATTTATATAATATGTAAGTTCTGTGACTTTTATTTACTTTTTATTATTTACATGTTCAACATAAAGTGTATTTTAATTTTGTTTGATTTTGAATGTAGGTGTGGCAATGGATTTTGTCATGTGTGTGGAAATCAATTACACGTGTGTCGCTGTAACCATTCAATGTACTCTTACATGCTACTTGTAATTATTATACTTTTTCTTTGTTTTGTGTGGGCATTGGGAGTCTGGTTAATCGAGAAGTAGTATAGATATATTATACATACAATAGAAGTATCGAAAATTAAAAATTTTTGGAGAAATTCGGAATTGATTTACTAATTTCTCATTATTTTTAAAATATTAGCTCTTGTCCTTTTTATTTGAATTACCTAATGTTGTAAATTGTAATCTATTCTAAGGAGATATAGGTAACTTCACTTGATAAATAAAAAATACAAAATTTCAAATAAATTATTAAGAAAAAATTAGTTAAATTAGAAATTTACGCCATAGCGACTCAACAAAAATGAGCAGGTCTTCAATTCTCAACTACAACATTGGTTTTGGACTCTTATCGAGGCAAGATGTACTAATTAAAAGAAAATTATTGATACAAATAGAAATGACAATAGATGACCCGTCTCCTGTCCTGTCGAGGCTTTTAAGGGGGCAAAATTAAATTTTGATTTACTTATTTATATTTTTAATATCATTTTTTTTATTTTTAAATTTACCATGTCCCCGGTCCCAGCCCAATTCTGGGGCGAGAATTCCCGCCCCCCGTTCGTAGTGAGGTAATGTGAGGTGGAGTATTTTGTCATCTATAGATTAGAATGTGATTAAAAAATGTTGTCAATATAACTGGTCTAATAAAATAAAATTGTTATAATAACAATATTACCGACCATTAATTAAATGGAAAGACTGATATTACTATGTTTTGAAATTCAGAATTTAAAATAGATTAGAAATTAAAGTTTTAACCAAAAACAAAAATAAAAATAAAAGCCTTGTGAAGCCCATCGATTGGGACTCCTAAACCCTAATTTTATGTGAATATAATTGATTTTGAAAGGACAACTGTAAATATTTCTTGTGGTTTGTTCTTAACAAAAATATAAAAAATAATATAGAATTCCCAGTGCCATCAATGTCAAGTGACTCGTGTTTTTTTTTTTTTTCGTATTCTAAATCTTTCTACAATAAATTAAGATGTACACACAATTCATTTCATCGCGCTAGGAAATAAATTGGAAGCCATTCGTGACGGTTGTGAATTAATTCGAAGACGCTAGTGAGGGAACTGCTCTAATTTATGTAATTTAACATTAAGATGGAGAAATTAACAATATTTTTGCTCATTTATTTTGTTGCATGATCGGTGTAGTGATATGAATTTTACAAAATCTATACTTACTTGGTTATTAAGATGGAGAAATTAACGACTCCAATTTATGTAATTTAATATTAAGATTGATTAAACATCAAGAATGAATTTATTACTCTTAGATAGTTAGAGATTATGTCCTAATGTTCGTGGACTTAAATGTTGATTCTAGAATTTCTCAGTCAGAGATAGAGTTATAGTTTGAAAATAGTTTTAAATAGAACTCGCTAAAGTGATCATTTAAGTAACAAAAAATATAATAGGTAAAATAGAATGAATACTAATTCTTTATCCAGTAACCAATCGGGATAAAACTGATAAATAAGTTGCATTTCATGTTAATCGGACATTTAAGGTTTGCGTCATACCATGTGACAATTCATGTCAGATGGGTCACTTTGACATATTGTTAGATGTGAATCTTGAACAAATAAATGTGAAATAATTAATTGGTTGAATTAAGTGATAAATTAAATGAGTTTAATTTATCTTCAAATTATTTGTCACCGTGATCTTGATCTTAATTGATCACATACAAGTTGTGTGAGAATTAAAGTATGTATGTGTGTGCTTATATTTACTTATAAGTCTGTCAAACATAATTTTTATCCACATATTTCGTAGGATTCACAATTTTTATTCACTTTTTTATCCATATATTTCGTAGGGCACACTGCTAATAATCTACAAAAATCTTTACCAAACATACTCTTATAAAGTTGAAAATGACGAATAAGTCAATCGATACATGTAAATGCAATTGATTGGGGAATGTACGGTAAGTTAGAACTTGTTTGATAGAGATTATAAACCAACTTATAAATCAATAATGGTTTATTTGAGGCGAAATTGTTGACTTGTCAAATCATATTTTAATATAAAATGATAAAATTGTCTTTTTTAATTTGCAATGACATTTTATTGATTAAGGGTAATATGATCATTTCATATTAAAAGTTAGTTAAAAAATCAAATATAATGACTGAAATAAACCAATTTTGATTGGGATTTTGGCGCAAATGGTCCCTAACGTATGCACTCAGTGTGGTTTTGGTCCCTAACCTTTCATTTTTGGCTAGGAGATCCCTAACCTATGCATTTGGTTGCAAAACTGGTCCCAGTCCGTCCAATTGTCCATTAGCCATTAATTTGTTTTGGGATTTTGGCGCAAATAGTCCCTAACCTTCACACTTAGTGTGGAATTGGTCCCTAACGTTTATTTTTGGCATACATGTCCCTAACCTATGTGTTTTGGTGCGAAATTGGTCCTTATGAGATAAAAAGATAAATGTGTCCTTAGTTAATTGAAAAAATTGTATGTGGATTCCTAATCATTACAAAATGTGCAAATAAGTCCAATATTTTTATTTTTTATAAAAAATTAAGGACAACTAATGAGTTATTATTATTTTTTTTTTGGAATTAACACTTTAGTAATAAACATGTCAAATAAAATTATTATTTTTATTATTAAGTAATTATATTATTTAAAATTTAGAATTTTATTTTATTGTTGTATAAAAAAATAACTTTGTCACAAACTTGATGTACAAATACTTTTATTTAATTGAGTTATATGTTTATTAACTACAAATATTAGAGATCCAACTATATTTTTCATAATTTAATTTATCGTTTTATTTTCATTCAAAAATAAAACACATAATGTGTAAATTAACTTTTATTAGTATTTTTATAGTAAATAATAATAAAATAAAATCTGATAAATAAAAATACTAATTTTTATCAGTCACTACCACCTGTCATCATGTCTCTGCCAAACTATTAAATATAGTAAATAAAATAATTTGGAATGTGAGCATTCAAAAAAAAAAAAAAAACACTCAATAGTATGTACATATTCCATTGAAAAATTATATACCCACAATCACACGACATGTCAAATAAAAATTAAATTTTTATTAAATAAAAATTATTACATAACTTGAACTAATTTTATTTAATATAAAAATACTAATAAAAGTTAATTTACACATTATGTGTTTTATTTTTGAACGAAAATAAAATGATAAATTAAAATATGAAGAATATAGTTGGATCTCTAATATTTGTAGTTAATAAACATATAACTCAATTAAATAAAACTATTTGTACATCAAATTTGTGACAAATATTTTTTTATACAACAATAAAATAAAATTTTAAATTTTAAATGATATAATTACTTAATAATAAAAATAATAATTTTATTTGACATGTTTATTATTAAAGTGTTAATTCCAAAAAAAAAATCATTAATTTTCTTTAATTTTTTATGAAAAATAAAAGCATTGGACCTATTTGCACATTTTGTAATGATTAGGAATCCACATACAATTTTTTCAATTAACTAAGGACATATTTATCTTTTTATCTCATAAGGACCAATTTCGCACCAAAACACATAGGTTAGGGACATGTATGCCAAAAATAAACGTTAGGGACCAATTCCACACTAAGTGTGAAGGTTATGGACCATTTGCGCCAAAATCCCAAAACAAATTAATGGCTAACGGACAATTGGACGGATTCCATTCATAGGGACCAGTTTTGCAACCAAATGCATAGGTTAGGGACCTCCTAGCCAAAAATGAAAGGTTAGGGACCAAAACCACACTGAGTGCATACGTTAGGGACCATTTGCGCCAAAATCCCATTTTGATTTATAAACTTGTCAAACGGATGCTTAATTGGCCAAAATTGATCAAGTCTGTTGTGCAATTTCGGGCCAATTAACGTTAAGGCTTCTAATCTAAGTACCTATTTGGTAAAAGGGCTTTTTTGCGCAAATGATCCTTATCATTTGTCTTTACTGTAAATTGAAGACACATCCTTCTATTTTTTACAATAACATTCTTATTTCAACCTTTCTTGGCGCATATAGTCATTTTCGTTTGTTTCCGTTCAACTCCTCTGTTAAAGTAGTGCGTGCAATGCCCAATTTCGTCCAGAATCAATTTTGAGCGAAAAACAATAAAGAGAAATTTGCAACAAAGGTCCAAAATCTTTCAAAAATACGTCGAAAGGTCTCAAATATTCTAATCCTAACACATATAACACAAATCTTTAAATAAATGTAAGCCTGATGGGCTTCTTGATGAATTTCATCCAAATATTCGTTAGTTGATCAAAAGTCAATGGTTCGACCTTAATTTGACTGACTTTAGAGCATATTTGGATTTTTTTTTAAACTCTTTTTTTTTTCCAAACTCATTTTCAACCACATATTTTATAGGACCCACAACTTTATTCAACTACACATTTCACCAATTTTTTTAAAAAAATCTTGTGAAAAACTATTTTTGCTTTTAAACTCCATCAAACATGCACTTAATAAGAAAAAAAATAATATTTTCATATTTCCTTATTTCAAACAATTAAAATATAAGAAACAAATATAAAAACTAAAGAAATTTTTATGCACTTATTATTTTATTTCCTTATTTTTATGTACTTAATATTTTATTGAGGATTTTTTGTTTCATTTCTTTATTTATTTTTTTCTTTAGTTTTTGTTTCTTATATTTTAATTGATTGAAATAAGGAAATATGAAAAGACTATTTTTTCCTTATTAAATGCATGCTTGATGGAGTTTAAAACTAAAAGTAGTTTTTAACGAGATTTTAAAAAAAATTGGTGAAATATGTGGTTGAAAAGTTGATAAAAATTGTAGATTCTATAAAATATGTGGTTGAAAATGAGTTTAAAAAAAAAATCCAAACATGCTCTAAGATCAGTCAAATTAAAGTCGAACCATTACTTTTTGGTCAACTAATGAACATTTGGACGAAATTCGTCAAGAGGTCATTCGGGCGTACATTTATTTAAAGGTTTGGGTCATATGTGTTATGATTAAATATTTGGGGACTTTGCGATGTATTTTTGATACATTTTGGACCTTTGCTGCAAATTTCCTTTTATTATTTTATGCCCAAAGTTGTTCCAGTAAGAAATTGGGCATTGCAACTTTAACACATGAGTAGAACGGAAACAAACGAAAATGATTATTTGCACTAAGAATGGTTGAAATAGAGATATAATGGATTTTTTGCACAAATGGTCTCTGACTTTTGCACTTATTGCAGGTTGAAGATCTATCGTTTTATTTTTGGTAGTTTAGCCCCTATTTCAAATGTTTTTGGCAGCAATGGTCATTTTCATCAATTTCCGTCTAAATCCCTGTGAAAGTTGACAGTGGAAAATTTTTAATTTAAAAAGTAAAGGAAAATTTGCAGCAAAAGTCCCTAATCTTTTAGAAAGTGTTGAAAAGTCTCATAACTTTATAATCCTAACACATATGACCCCAAACCTTTTTGAAAATTTAACCCCCAACTTAAACAAATTAAAAATAACTCATAAACCTTTTCAAAAATACAAATAAATCCTAATTTTTTTTTATTTTTTTACAGATTTACACTTAAAATAATAAAAAGTGTGTCATCAAGTCCCAAAACTTTTAATTTTGTTCACCAAAATGACATTTAAATTGTATTTGATTAAAATCATATTTTTTTAGTAAAAGTTGTTGAAATGTATAGTTGAAAAGTTGTGGGACCATAAAATGTGTGGTTAAAATTAATTGTTGACTTTGACCTTAGCTTTTTATCAAAATCAAAATTGAAAACAAACGGGCCCATAGAGTCTCTACAAATTTTGTCCAGTGGTCCATTAATTAACAAAAAAATTATACTCATGATCAAAATTTGACCAATTTAAAATTTTAATTGATAGAGCTAGCAAATAAGCCAGATGAACTGGCCCAACCTAAAATTGGACGGACCACATAAAAATTGGACTGAACTAGCCCTGACCCAATTTTACATGGGCTGGTATTTGCTGGGCCAATGGGCCAGCCCAACTTATATTTTTAACTTATTTTTTCAAAATAATTACTTATAATTAAAAAAACCAAAATTCAACATCATCCTCCACCAGCCCACCCCAGAAAATTCGACCAGAAGGGGAGAAATTCCCTCCCCGCTAGTTGCGAAACCAGGGAGAAATCTCCCTGATTTCGCTACGAAAAGGGGGGATTTCTCTCCCTATTTGTTGCGACGAAGAAAGGGGAGAAATTCCCCCTTTTCGCGGTGAAACCAGGGAGATCGCGACCAGCGGGTGAATTTTCAGGGGTGGGGTGGGGGTCGGGGTAGAAGATGGTGAATTTTGGTTTTTTTTAATTATAAGTAATTATTTTGAAAAAATAAGTTACAAATGTAAGTTGGGCTAGCCCATTGGCCCAAAATCGGGCTGGGTTGGCCCAGCAAATACTAGCTCATGTAAAATTGGATAAGGGCTAGTCCAGTCTAATTTTTATGTGGTCCGTCTAATTTCGAGTTGGGCCAATTCATCTGGCCTATTTGCCAACTCTACTAATTAAAATTTTAAATTGGTCAAATTTTGATCATGGGTATAATTTTTTTGTTAATTAATGGACCACTGGATAAAATCTGTAGAGATTCTAAGAGCCCGTTTGTTTTTAATTTTGATTTTGATAAAAAGCTAATGTCAAAGTCAACAATTAATTTTAACAACACATTTTATGGTCCCACAACTTTTCAACCACACATTTTAACAACTTTTACTAAAAAATCTAATTTTAATCAAACACAATTTAAATGTCATTTTAGCTAACAAAATTAAAAGTTTTGAGATTTGATGACATACTTTTTATTATTTTAAGTGTAATTATGTAAAAAAAAATAAAAATATTTAGGACTTATTTGTATTTGAAAAGGTTTATGAGTTATTTTTAATTTATTTAAGTTGGGGGTTAAATTGTCAAAAAAATTTGGGGTCATATGTGTTAGGATTAGAAAGTTATGGGACTTTTCAACACTTTCTGAAATATTAGGGACTTTTGCTGCAAATTTTTCTTTACTTTTTAAATAAAAAATTTTCCACCGTCAATTTTCACAGGAATTTGGACAGAAATTGATGAAAATGACCATTGCTGCAAAAAACATTTAAAATAGGGGCCAAACTGAACGATAGGTCCTCAACCCGCAGTAAATGCAAAAGTCAGGGACCATTTGTGCAAAAAAGTCGAGATGTTATTGTCAAAAAAAGATATGTCCTCAATCCGCAATAAAGACAAACGATAGGGACCATTTGTGCAAAAAAAACATGGATAAAAGTTAAAGATAATAGATAAATTTTGTTTTATCCTGTTTGGACGAAAGTGGTATCCGGACAAACTTTTATCCGGACAACAATTTAAGTAAAAAATGAGGATAAATTTTGTCCTCAAAAAGACGAGGACAAATTTTTTTAAACATGTTATTATGATAACTCTTATTCATATAACTTATATTTAGATAAATAGTTTTATCCACGTATCAAACGAATTCTAAAGATCTTAGGATTTCAAGAATTCTATATGTAGTTCATTAAAGGGTTGAAAAACTACACATCTCTACACATTATTTTGCTATCGTAAAATAGTACACAAAATCTACACCCTACTTTTTCACGGCAAAGCTGTCTAGGCCAGCTCATCCTCTGATTGGTCGAAACTTTGATCTTGTTCTACAAAAGTGTTCTGTATTTGATTCAAATGATCAAAATTTAAGTTGAGATAGCTATAGGAATTTGAGATTGTTATTAGATAATTGATATTTCATAGACGAATTTTATTTTACCGCATCATCAATACATTTATATTTAATTGGTTATTGTATAAATTTGACTTTTTTCAAAAATTCCCGAAAAACAAAATCCATGAAAGGGTGAATAAATTATTTAATCGATTTTAAATTTATTGAAAATAATACGTAATTTTCTTACAATAATATAAGAGCCTTAATTTTTTTACTGTAACTTTTTTCGTCCAATACGCCACCTTTTTGCCAATAAAGACAGCCACAATTTTTTACTTTGTCCAACATTTAACCAAAAAAAATCTCTTCTCTCTCATAAAAAAAGGCCCTAAGCATAGCTCAACCTTGATTTCTGCCGTTGGTCCTCCATATTTGTCGCCATTTTTACAATTGATGCAGTGTCAAAGATTTCAATCAAGTAACCATCAAGATCCTTAACAAATGCTATATTCTTAATTTTCCCTGCAAAAAGCATGCTTCAGTTAAGAACATAATAACTTGATGAGATCGCTGAAACTAAATTTTGGAATTATTCATGATGTAAAATGATAAACATATATACATTTTCACAATGAATGCAAATTCAAGAAAATTCATTGAAGTCACACGATTTCAATTATAGTCCTGAACTACTGCATTGTATGATAATATGCATGTTTGTTGCTTAATTCTCCAATGTAATATATACTTTTGATAAGAGCCATTTAAAATGAAAGTAAATACAAAATGTAGTGTGTAAATTCTGTTGAAGTTCAACATCCTAACACATCAGTGAAGGGAATCTGCTTGGAAAAAGGTCATGAAAATATTTTTCATTCAACTAGCAATATGGCTACTGTAAAGAATATAAAATTTTTTATTCAATCTTCAAACTTCAAACATATAAAATTGAACTGACAATATCACACCATCCATCCCATGAACAACCCTTCCACCAGGCTAGCCACTCGGCAACCAGTTTGGTTGTCAAGTTGGACAACCATCTCGACATGTATCCATTATCCAGTTGATTTAGTTTTTGCTGCGTGATGAATTTTGGTTGTCAAGTTGGACCACCATCTCGACCTGTATCCATTATCCAGTTGATTTAGTTTTTGCTGCGTGATGAAACTGTAGGATCAATTTTATGTAATAAATTTTATATTTGATATTTGTAAGGACACATTTTGTATCTATAATTTTTAGGAAATTTCAAATCAGCATTTATGTTTAAGTTTTCTGAATCTTACATTTCTCCTGAATTCTCTGCTACTATATTTGTCTTAATTGTGAATAATCTTGAGCCCAATTGAGATTTCAGTTGTCTCCTATATTTGATTATCAACCAATCACAGCAAAAATACCCATTTCTTATTTCAAAAATAAAAATCAACCTCAAAATATAATGTGCAATTAAACAAAATAATATGCAAAAAGGAAAATAGCTTCACCTTTTAACAATGCAATTGAATTGGATCTGTGATTTTCGTGAAAAAATTCAATCAGATAAGAACTACTTGACCAGAAAAAAATGCTTGGAACTAAACATTTTTTTCTGAAGTTTCGATAAGAAAAAAATCTTGTTAAGTGAAAAAAATTAGAAAAAGACAAAGGAAATGAAAAACCCAGACATATGTATTACAAAAAAAAAAAAAAAAAAAAAAAATTGGTTACTGTTCATTGCCGAGTTGCTCGGCAATAAATAGTACAAATTACTGTTCACGATTTTTTTTTTAAGGCCATTGAAAAAAAATTAGAAAAAGATAAAGAAAATAAAAAAACCCACACATATGTATTACAAAAAAATTTTTGGTTACTGTTCATTGTCGAGTTGCTCGGCAACAGTACAAATTAATGTTTACGATATTTTTTTTAAGGCCATTTCTCTTGTCTTTTTCTAATTTTTTTCACAAATTTTTTTTCTTTAGTTTATTTTTCCTTATTTGTTTTTATTTTAGACCTTTTCATTAAATTTTTTTATTTTATCTTATAAGCAAATTGAATTTTTTTTTTTATTTTTTATAATGTTGTCGAGTAACTCAGCAATGAAGATGCATTTGAATTAGGTCTGTGATTCTCGTGAAAAAATTCAATCAAACCGGATAAGAACTATTTGGCTGGCAAAAAATGTTTGGAACTAAACATTTTTTCTGAAGTTTCGACAAGAAAAAAATCTTGTTAAGTGAAAAAAATTAGAAAAAACCAAAGGAAATGGAAAAGCCCACTAAAAAAATGAACAGTGAATTTTTTTTTTTCTAATCTTTTTGACAAATTTTTTTTCTTTAGTTTATTTTTCCTTATTTATTTTTATTTTACACATTTTCATTCAATTTTTTCATTAATAAAAGTACAATTTTTTCTGTATCTCCGAGTCATTTGATCCTTTTTTGGCATAATCATTTGGCGAAGTGTCTGCCAATTTGCCTTGAAGGAGTTTTAAACAGAACAAGAAGAACAAAAAGAGAAAATCTTTATTTGTCACTGGGATAATTGTATGAAGTTTATGGAGAAATTTCAAATCATTTTCTATTTGCGATTGTGGGATAATTGTCATTACAAGGGGCATCCTCTTTATTTCATTAGAAATATGTTCTTCCAGACTACTTTTTAGATCATTTTCCAGCTCTAAATTCGCTAATCTAACTGGAATTTGAGAGCAATTGGTTAGAGAAATCTCCATTCCTCTCAAGATTTTTTCAAGATCTTGCAGCCTTTCTGCAGGATTTATGCAATAGGATTTGAAGAACATTACTGGAAACCTCTCCCACTGCATGTTTTCCTGTTCATGAATATTTGCAGATGAGATTTTAATACTTAATTCACTTCTTAATAAACAGAAACGGAACGAATAATAGCACATTTGGTAAGTTAAGAAAGATTGGACAGTATTAGGCAATACTAAGAAAGAAGAAGATGTTCAAATCTTTTTTTTTTTAACATTGTATTTGAATTTTTTTTTTTAACTCAGCAACATCGTTTTTGGAATTTTTTTTTTTTTAACTCGGCAACATTGTGTTTAAATTTTATTTTATTTTTTTGTTGCCGAGTAAGGCAACAATGTGTTTGGAATTTTTTTTTTTAACACAATGTTGTTGAGTAACTCGACAACACTGTGTTGGGAATTTTTTTTCCTTTAAAACATGTTGGGCATTGTCATTTTTAATTTTATTTTAGGAATAATTGCATGAAAGGTCCTTATTGTTTTAAAATCGTTGAGATATGCCAATAACCTAAAAAAAATTCTTTAATTTATTTTTCTTATTTTTTTTCTTTTACACTTAATTTTCATTCAATTTTTTACTAATCTTGTTTTTTTATTTTACCTTTTAAGTTTACAAATTATTCTAAATAAATGCTATTATTTTTTTTTTAATTTTTTTCCTTTTACTTTTCATTCAATTTTTCACCATTTTTTTTTATGATATAAACAAATTGTACACAATTCTTTAATATTTGGTTTTTGAGTCATTAGTAAAAAAGCTGAAAAAGTTGTAACTGAGAGTTTGGTCCAATTCAAATTCTCGAAGTGGTGCAATTCAATAAAAAATATAAAAATGGTCACTTTACCAATGTCGTTTACGAATCTTAGTTATTTAATTTTTTTATACGAATTATGTGCTTATTTGGTTATGCTTTTCTTATTATAATTTCAATATTTTACTTAATTAATTGTGTTAAATGGTATGTGATTTTTATATTTATTATTTACGTATTATATATTTAATATTTTTTATATGTACATATTCAAGTAATACCTATAGTCTAAACATAAAATTTATTTCTATATTTTTTGCGGACGTATAATGCACGTAAAAAAAAACTAGTATTATAGATAAAGATGTAAATTGTGTTAGGTCTATAATATTATTACTTTTTAAGAATTTTGATTTGTCCCGAGTAGACTATTTGAATTCGACAGTCTAGGTAGGCCGACTAGTATTATTATAAACGTTTTAATAACCCATTGAAATATAATTGATAAAGTAAAGTTTACGCGTAGTCCTAACTTCACTTTAGTAGTAAGGAAACTTCTGTTTATTTTAACCTTTACTGTCCCCGTGTTTTCCTGCAATTGAAACCGTGTAGTTCACGCGTTTCTACAAGAAAAAATGTCCAATGGAAACTAACAAGAAACATCATACAAATTGCATGAAATATATGGAGCTTCCAAAACTTCCACGAAATATGATAGGTGTTGTTTAATGTTAAGTACTAATCCAGTTAACAGATATTTTATTAACCGATCATTGACAAACCCCGAATTTGTTAACAGATTTGCTGGTCTGTTAACGCAGATTTATACAATTATAATTAATTTTTTCAATTAATTTATCTCAAATCAACTCAGATTTGTAGGAATTTAAAGTAAAAATTATAATTCATACTCAGGTTTATATATTTTTTCATAATTTATACTACAAAATCTATAATTTCTACTGTGAATTAAAAGAAAAAGATGGAGAATGATGAATTTCTATTTTGAAATGAAATTTCTTACATAAATTAAATGGATTGGATTTTAACATTGAAATGAGTTAGATTCTAACCTTGAAATCTTATCTTTTTCACAGACAAATGAATTTAAAATCGTTTGAAATCGTTATAAGTATGAAAGAATGTAGGGTTATATTTGGTAATTTACACACTAAAATTAGTCAACGATCATTTTGAAAAATTGGTCGGGTCACCCGGTCATTTAGCACTATTCCCACTTTGAATTCTGCGAAATTATTCCGGGTCGACCCCATTTCGACATGACTTCAAATGAAGGAAAAAGGGGCATATAAGAGTTAGGGAGTAGCACGATAGAAGTGTTATATATTTGAAGTTTAATTAGTCTTTTTTTTTTATTTTTTATTTTTTCTAAACATGTGTTTTGAGTAATAGTACGGAAGGATAACAAAAGACAAATAGAGAAAAATTTACGTGAGCAAAAAAGGAAAGAAAATAACGGAAAATAAAATGGGAAATGACAACTTATCGAAAGGCGTGTGTTTGAAGGTGGGTGATAGAAGTCTTGTTACAAAATGGTGTGATCTTTGACATGATAAACACGTCATGGAAGAGAAATGAAGATCAAGATGAAGAGAAAATAAATACGTGTACATTAAATTTTTGAATAGATAAAAGAATAAGAACGAACAGAATTTCAACCAAAAGATTGTCAAATCAATTGAACTTGAGGATGATATGTTTAGATAACAATAAGAATTTGCTATTTAAATTTTTAATTAGAGAATTATTTTTTATTTATGTATGAATATAAATAATAGGGTAAATAGCACAAAACGTCCCTACCTATTGAGGATATTATGGAAAACGTCTCTACCTTCTAAATTTTGGCAATTTTACCCTTACCTACTGGATTTCTTGCGCAAAAGGTCATTCAGTCCAAAATCATAGAGGTAAATTAGTCCAACCACTTTTTTCACATATATATTACTTCTTTTAAAATTGGGGGGCTTCCCATGCAATTTCCAAAATTGCAGGCAGGCCCCCCGTCCCCAAAACATATCTGCGCGATTCACGGTGAGGGTTGAGCCACCGGCTGCAGGCGGAGGATATGGCTTCTTTGGCCATGAAAGCAAGTGTCGCTCTAATAATTTTCAAAATTGCACAGCAAGCTCCCGTCCCCAAATTTGCTATATTCAACCAGCTTTCCTGTAAATGAGTAAAAAGTTCAAATTGTGTTGTTCAATCCCATGTTGCGCACCAAACAGGCTTTGAAAATAGAATTGGGTGGCCAGCCGTGCATTCCTAAAACCCCGTAAGAAATAATTATTTTAACTACAATCACATCTCAAATGATGGATTCATGAGTCTAAATTGCTCAAGGATCAATTCGTAAAGTTAGAAACTGTGGCACCAGGCTCAGCCGCCTTAGCAGCTGCCGACAGCTCAACCGTCGATGTTGGGGCCACCGGCTTAACCACCAGCTCCTTTGGCAAATCCTTAATGCCCTGAAAATAACTATTTTAACTACAATCACATCTCAAATGATGGATTCATGAGTCTAAATTGCTGAAGGATCAATTCGTAAAGTTAGAAACTGTGGCACCAGGCTCAGCTGCCTTAGCAACTGCCGGTGTTGGGGCCACCGGCTTAACCACCAGCTCCTTCGGCAAATCCTTAATGCCCTGTAAATAAAACGTATAAAACAACTTAAACGGGAACACAATCTGCTGCAATTTCACCTTCCCATACACCCCTTCAAACACGCCGGAGCCACCAGTCACGACCAAGAAGGTGTCCTCATAGGTCAAATATGGTCCCTGCACCGATATGTGTCCATAATCTCCAAAGTAGAAACTGTATATGGCCTCATATCTATCACCCTTTTTTCTCATCCACATGTTGGATTTGGGGACGGGGGCTTGCCGTGCAATTTTGAAAATTGTATGGGAAGCCCCCAATTTTTAAAGAAGTAATATATATGTAAAAAAAGTGGTTGGACTAATTTACTCCTATGATTTTGGACTGAAGGACCTTTTGCACAAGAAATCCAGTAGATAAGGGTAAAATTGCCAAAATTTAGAAGGTAGGGACGTTTTCCACAATACCCTCAATAGGTAGGGACGTTTTGTGCTATTTATCCTAAATAATATCTTGTATTTAGTATATACTTTAGTTTATAACTATTTATTTATCACCGATCGATCGTAGGGAAGTTTACTCTGCTACAAACACAAAAAAATACTTATTTATTTGTCACTACGTCTTCATTATTTTAAATCAAAACATATATCTTTCTCTCAATTCCTCTATTTCTCCATATTCTTCTCCATATTCATCAAATTCAAACTCCTCTCAAATAAAATTTTATCTCTATCATTCTTCTCAACTCCTCAATCTATTAAAATATTTCACAATTGGATTCCACCGTAAAGAAAAATGGTATACTAGTTTTTAAATAATAAACGTAAATTCTCCATTCGCATAAAAATAAAAAGACTAAAAAAAGAAAATATAAACAAGACTTGTGAGAATGAGAACTCAATTTATATGCAAACTCTGACCTCTTCGTATACCCACAAATTCAGCTCGTACAAAAATGGGAAACACTCTGCAATCACTCCCCCACAGTACAAACCAAACCCAACAATTCCAAGATCAACAAGAAGAAGATCAAAATCAAGAAATCCCAGAAGATGAAAATCAAGCATTCACATGCGAAATCTGCATCGAACCGATGATATTACCGGATAGAAAATTCAAGAACAAGAACAAATGCAGCCATCCTTTTTGTACTGATTGCATTATCAAGTACATCCAAGTGAAGATCGAGGATGAAAACGTGGGAAACATCAAATGTCCTGCTTTGAATTGCAATCAGTTCTTGGAACCAGTTTTGTGTCGGTCGGTGATTGGTTTGTCGCTTTTTGTTAAGTGGTGCGATGTGCTTTGCGAATCGGCGATTCTGGGAGTGGATAAGAGTTATTGTCCTCACAGGAATTGTAATGCTCTGATCGTGAACGAGTGCGGTGGGAATTTGAAAAAATCCAAGTGTCCCAGTTGTAAGAATTGGTTTTGCTTTCAGTGTAAGAGGGTTTGGCATGCCGGGTTCGGGTGTGAAGAAAGTGGGGAACTGAGGGACAGGAACGATATTGCATTTGGGAATCTTGTGGAGCAGAAGAAGTGGACAAGGTGCCCCCGGTGCCGACATTTTGTTGAACTCACTGAGGGCTGCCGAATTATCAAATGCAGGTAATATTTTAATTCCATTTGTGTGTTTCTTATTGGTTTCATATATATGCGTTCTATGTGTTTGTGAAAAGGTCTTAATGAATATTGGGATTAAAGAGTGGAGTCTGCTTCTTTTCTTAGATTAAATGGGGGAATTTGACAATCACTTGTGAAAGATTGCATTTTGGATCATGAGTTTTATACTTCATTTGCTGTGAAAATGTCTCAGGTTCGAAAATTATGGTTTGTAATTTGGTCCTGGCTCCTAGAACCTGAATGGAACAATTGGTTCCACATATGGAGTCTCATACGATTTCTTGGATCGAATACAGACAAATAAGTGTCTGTCGTTGATGAATTTAATTTGGGATGTCAATCATATATTTATGATTCTGTCAGAATTTTGATTATTAGTATGGCTTGTTATTGCTGCTTTCTAGTGTAAAAAGGAGGCAACAACAAAAAATAAGCTTAGAATTCGTGCAATAATTCTTGGAAGGCTTCTCGTTTCTTTACGACTTGAGCCTTATGTTGCCTCATTTGGCTGCCTAGTCTTTAATAAGTGCCACACCCTTTTTCAGCAAATTGGATTTTGCCAAAAATCAACTTGGTTATATATTTATTTTCATTTTTCCTTTGCGACGCACTTTTTTTTCTTCTTTTGGAAACAAAAATTAATTTCATAACTCGTACCCTTTATTGAATCAGTTCCAAGTACCCGCAAATGAGTATCAGTGGTTGTTGGAACATGAAACATCAAAATATCATTCCTAAGTTTGGCTGCTACCTGGATTGGTTTGATTTTTTTAACTCATTGGTAAACAAATGTGTAGTATTTATGTTCTCTTAGATTCTTTATTTACAAACAGCTAAACGATTTATGTTCTCTTAGATTCTTTATTTACAAACAGCTAAACGCTCAAAGACGTGCATTCACTCACAGACACATGCTTGATAATTTTTTTATACTTGCTACTTGTCGTCGTTCGTTCCATGATTATAAGCCCTATCATTTGTCGGTTGATTGCTTTTATCTCAATACTTCTGACTTTTTAGACGATTGAGAAGGGACACGAGGCAAACAAATTTACCATCATGAGGGTTTTAACTTAAAATTGGTGTAACTACAAAAGAATTTAAACTCGGTGAGATCTTTTGCCACCAGGTTAAATTTGGTCTTACAAAGACTTTTTAGTTAGTTTTCATTATTCAAGAGGAATACTTGAAAGATTGAAGAAGAAGTATTCTATCATTGGATAGAATTATTGCACCCCGGTTCATAATGTGCTTCAAAATGAATTTATATTTAAGTCCGGGAACGTATACAAGATATTGAAGAGCAGGTTTTAATTTTTGGTTTGATGTTGAATGCAGGTGTGGCATTAGTTTCTGCTACAAGTGTGGAAGACAAGTTAATCAACATTGGTGTCGCTGTGACACGCCTTCTGTGTGCTGCGTGTGGTGCTTCCGAATTTTCATAGTTATTATTTTCTTGATATTCGGAGTCATGTTCTTGATCTGGGATACTGGAAAACACGAACACAATAATGTATAGTATATTATGCATATACGATAGAAACATTGAAAAATTCAGCAGGTTCTTTTGTATAGCGTCGTGGTACCTCCCCCCACTTATATCTGGGAGACAGAATGCATATAACATGGGGATTAATTTTTTATCTTTAGAACTAGTTCTCTTTCTTATTCTTTTACTAAATATCCTTGCTGGGTTTTCCAAGTTCTGCCCTTTTATCGAGCACCCCCCTCCCTCCGCCAGTGTTTGCTAGTGGTGTTAATTGGCTCGGCCTTGTTGTAGAGAGGCAGGCCTGGGATGGCAGCTTGAATGTCTGGACTAGCCTAGCCGAATTTTGTGACATACAGGGTCAAGCCTTGCTTGCTACATTTCTTTGTGGCAAAGCTGAAGGTGGGCTAGGTCGAGACTAGCTGAGCCTTGTAACACTTGGGGGAAATTGAAGATGTAGTGTGTTTATTCATTTTCATCTTCTTCCTGAATGAATAAATAACAACTAATGCTCAATCGAGTCCTATGTGCTCAATCAGATACATTAATTTAGAGAAGTCAAAATGTATCGGGTCAAAATCATGGACGTCTCAGACATATGATAAGCAAGACCTGTCTTTAGAGTAGTTTGTTCTGAACTAAGTCTCAGAAATTCACAACCCAAGTTGATTTCAATATGAAAACGAAAAAGAAATATTATGCCACAAAAAAAGTAAAAGCCTGTTAAATGCCAAACTAAAGTGACAGACTTTCAAAGTTTTCTACCGATGCATTTAGTCAATAAAGTTTAAAAATTGGCCACTCGAAAAAATTAAAGACGTCATCTGTTAAATGCCAAACTAAATTGACAGACTATAATTAAATTGGCCAAACTCAATTGGGTAGAGCTTTTCTTAAAAGAATAAAAGGAGCTATTTTTAATGCCGGGACTTGGATAAAAAAAAAAACCCAAGTTGCAAGACATTTTCGTTCTAATTAATGACAATTGGAATACTTGTCTAATATTCATTGAATGAGTGTAAAGTGGGCCATTACATTCATTCAATAAATATTGGACTAGTGTTTTAGTGTGCATTATAACGACGTCCACTATAGGCATTAGAACAAAGAGAACCGATTTGCTGCCCATGAGTGGGCAGCTTATTCGGCCCACCTGCTGATACCTCAGCAGGTGGGCCGACAAGTGTTTTGGTGTGCATTATAACAACGTCCACTATGGGCATTAGAACAAAGGGAACCGATCTGTGGACAGCAGATCATGACCGTTAGAACAAAACCGAGTTGCAGGATCAAAATCCTAGTAGAATAAACTTCTGCCACTCGTCTCACTCTCATTGGCTTGTTCACATTCTTTTTCAAGCAACCGCAACTGGAGATAGAAACACTATATATATTCACCCATGAGTTAAGATCGACTGTATTTATTGGATGATGTGTATATTTTTAATTGATGGAACAGTTTAGGGGACATACATTTGGGACAGCAGATCTTGACTCGTTGTTTTATTAGTGTTCGCTTTTTATTTGTGTTTAACCAATTAGATTAGATTTGAAAATACTTTCATTAGTTCTTTAAGTAGTTAATTGTTTATGGAAGCTTTGTTTGATTTGTAGGAACATATGTTGAGATATTTTAAACGAACATCTCAAAATTCTATAGAAAAAAAATGTTGAAGCAAAAAAATCATGCATTATTTGAAATTATCGTTTGTTGTCTTATTTGAAAAGGTACTACATTTTTTATTTTTGAATATTATCGTTGTTGTCTTATTTGAAATTATTTTTGATGTAATTTTGTATCGTCCCAATGAACTATAATTTTGTGTTCGCCCCTGACTTCTTCGCTATATAAGTTGGACTTTAAAATAGAAGTAAGCATTGGAGAAGCTCTAAATAAACATCCATATTTACGTCCAAATTTCAGACATAAAACACCAAATTAACAGCATTCATAAACAGTAGTCAAACTACATGCACAATTCCTAGACCAAATTTACACGAACTTCAACAATTTGACATTTATACCCTTACTAGATAAAGCAGTGCTGGCGTGCTGCACACCAAGGCCATGCTTTCCATACACACAGCCAGGCCTATTATAGTAATAAGACACTTTCTTTGATTTGTTGACCCTTGACACACCCCTCTTCCCTATCTTCCTTATCCTCTGCTTCCCGAACCTGTCCTTCAGTTTTAGTGGCACCAATTCATCATCCAATCCTGACCCTCCATTTTCATACTCATCGTCATCGTCATCATTACACGCATGATGGGTGATATCAACGTGTAGAGTTAATGGAGGTGGTGAGACCGAGACTGAGAGAGACTCCATGGGGATGACGTCATCATGTGACGGAAGATGAGATTCACGCGCCACCGCTTCATGTTCCTCGGCGGCGGCGTCGTTGAAAGAGTAGAGTTCTTCTTCTTCATCATCGGACTGAGATAGCCTAACTAATTCCCACGAGGACAAGTCTTCATCGATTGAATTGATAATTTCTGGACCAGCAACGCTGTTCTTCGCCATTATTGAGGTAGTTTTCCTCAAGATTTTCAACATTTCTATGTTTTGATTTTTTGTTTTCTCAATGATTGTTCGGATTGTGATTTGTGTTAGTGTTTTTGTTGCTTCACTATTTATAGGCCTTAAAAGGCCTCGGGGTGGTAGCTATTGGACCTCTATTGGGCCACATGCAGAGGGCCAAAATGTCGGGAAAAGTACACTTTTTTTATAATCTTTTGATCTTTTCTCTTTTTCTTCTACCTTTATTTATTTCTGATAGGAAATATTTCTTGCAGTTGCAGCAAAGTTTGGAGCCGGGTTTTCCTTCACTCCAAGGAAATAGGTGTAGCCGTGTAGGGCTGCTTTCATCTTGCCAGAATTACGACATCAACTTAAGGATATGTTCGGTGTTTTTTTTTTTTTTTTTTTTTTGGAAAAATGAATTTTTTTGAGTATTTTATTGACTTTTCAAACTTTTTACATCAAACTTTTTTATAATGTAAAAAGTTTGAAAAGTAAAAAATTATAGGCAAAAAATGAATTTTTTTGAAAAAAAAATATTTACCGAAAATGCCCTAAATTATTATAATTCACAATAGTGTTCGGTTTGATATGATGGATAAAATTTTAAATTTTGTCTTCTTTAACATTGTCTTTTAAGTCAAATGAGTACCATAGCACAGCAGGGGCAGATACGAGAGATGCTCTCCTGGAGTCCTCTTTGGCCAAAAAATTCTCATTTTTTTTTTTAGTATAGAAAAAATAATTTTTTAATATGAAATTTTTATTTTTTTTCATATATTAGCTCGACTTAAATTTTTTTTGGGCTCTCGTCTAAATCTACTCTTGCAGTTAGGGTGTCAAGACGAATGGACTGACTAAACCCGCATCGGCCCACGCGTGGAAGACCGTAACAGCGGCCGGCTGGTGAACCAGACGAGTTGTTCACAAGCCGGATGACGCTGAATCACCAGCCCGGGCGGTTCAACATCAAACAGGCCAGCAATTAATATTAAAAAAAATTAAAAATATACGACAGAACCGTGACTGACATGAGTAACAGCTGCTATATCATTCAAATATAAAAGCAGCATGTAAAATTCACAAAATTAGAAATAATTCAATATAAAATAAGATATAAATTCAATGTAAACATTTTTTGTTTTTTATTTTTTATTTAGTAATTCAACACATTTTTTTGTTATAAATATAAACATTTTTTTTTTGAAAGTAAAATAAGTTAATAATTTTTTTTAATAATTTTTAAATAAATTAATTTTTTATTTATAAGGGCCGAACCGTAGCCCACATGGGCTCAACCCTGATAGACTGACAAGTGGACCGAGTTCGTATTCAATTTTTGTAAGTTGGATTGACCCAGCAAGTAACCCGCCACGACACTAACTTTTTCTAATGTGTGTCATCACCAAACTTCATCGAAGGCGGGCTGGTTCAGATTGACACCTTGCAACACACAAAAAAGTCTTTTTGGTATAAACAAGAAACTAATTTTCATAATTGCTTTGGTCCATTTCAAAGAGACATGCTGGTTCAGGCTGTGACTGTAAATTTTTGTATGTAATGAAATGTGTTTAGATGTAAATTTAATTTTTTTAACAAATGATCATAGACCTTCAATAAAGTACTCACAAAAGGGGATAAATTTGAGATGATTCTTAAGAACTTATTTGTTGCATTTTATCATAATCAAAATAAAAGAACGGGTACCATAAGAAACAAACCAGGACACCACAAATGTCCTTGGTTTTGCCTAGAGATGTAAACTGGACCGGCTAGCCTAGTCTTGAGGTGGCTTGACAACCACCCGGCCCTTGCCATAAGTACCGGGCTTAAGGGATTTTAAAGTTTATCTTTGGGTAAAAAAATTTGTAAATAATAAACAGTGAGTTCTACAGAATATATAAATAAAAATGATATTTGACCAGCTTATAACAGAACATGTTTCCACTAATAAAAGACATCATGCATGCAATGGGAAAGAAAGCACATAAGGCTTCGTTGAAGGTAAGAGTAGAGAGTTTGAGTTTGATGGTACTATTTTCCATCACATTTCTGTGAAGCAATGCAGGAAATCAGAAAAGGAAAACATCGCAAAATTGTTAGGCCGTGTTCACAAGTAGTAGTGACACGGAAAGCTCTAGGGTGCTTTTGAAAAAGCAGAAAAGAGTAAATGCATACCGAAAGAGAATGTAGTTACCTGCAAAAGAATGAAGAACATGAAAGAAATACCATGTTATCAGGTACCCTTTTTAGAAGATTATTTCTTTCACTGATACTCAATTCAGTCAAATAATTACCAATAATTGCAATACATCTCTATATTTGTGGGGCATCACAGACATGTAAGCGTTCAACATTCAAATTTACAGTATCAATCACTCAATTCCAGCCTATAAATCATACTCAATGAGCATGTATGCAGTATTGGATAAGACAGGATACTAGAATGAACAAGATTTTAGTTTCTTATTCATAGATAGAATTTGCATACAGAGCTGCGAGGCAGAGATATATATACGAAGAGAATATGTATGGAGATTGCAAAGTAGTATATATCTGTGGGCTATAATAAGGTTTTCGGATTGCTCATATAAGTCTGCTTGCTGACTGGTGTGCAGTATCTATCAGAAGCCGCACTCTTTTACAGATTGACAAGTTCTTCATTTTCAGAACGTAAAGATGAGTGAACTCTGATAATCAACAATACCTAATTTTGCCCTCTTCAGATCTGAAGAGTACTATCGAGTCCCACCCTCGAGTAACTGGACAATCTCCTCTGCTCTAGACTGGATGCCTTTCAGATATTCAGTGAGAACTCGCTGCTGATAAGATCCACCCTCCTGATGTGTGGGGTGGGGTTGAAGTTAGAAGCTGAAGAAGCATTATGGAGAACCAATAATCTCAACAAATATGCTTACTGTTCTAATCAATGTCCTTTCGATGCGTTTATTTACAACAGCGTATAAATCTTCAGGTGATATTTCCCCTTTACCCACAGTCAAACCATCGATCAAGAGTTTATTCCATTCTGCCTCAGGAGCTGCACCAGAAACATTTAGCTATATCGTTATGTCTTTTGACCAAAGAGTAATCCATATGGAGTTTGCGGATGAAAGAATAATAAAATAAGTCTGACAAGTTCTTAGATAATCAATATATAATTTTATCAATTTTAATAATTTGTTAGTTGCCAAACATGAGCATGGAAGAAATTGTTTTGCTTGGCTACAAAACAATGCGCATTGTTGAAAATGTCGCTAGTCGGTGAATTTTTAGTTGACAATTTGGTCTTGCAAAATCTCGAGCTCAAATGAATCACATATCAGAATTTATTGAACATTGGGATACTACCAGCCATTTTATTAGTTTCACCATCTATATAGCCACGGAAAGAAGTGACATTCTTGCATGGGAACTGATCCGACCAAAAGTGTCAAGCATTTCATTCTTTTTTTTTTAATTAACATGAGAGAATTATCCTCAATGAATGGTTCAGGGAGAAAACAAGTGTTGGGCTTATTCTTTAGTATGTTCACTGTAAATCCTACATGACATAGTCAATGAGCAAAATCTTGTGCGCTAAAACAATTCACCTAAAAAGGAGAAAATTAGATTGGCAAGTGACCTCTCTACCCTATTAACTTGAAAAATTTTAAATCAATAATAATAATTTCAAAAAAATTGAATTATTAAAATATTTTTCACCAACACGAAGTTACCAATACATACTTATTCCCATTTAAAATCATTTTTAGAAAAATTTAGGAATTGTACAATTCAAAAGAAAATCTATCCCCTTCATGAAGGATCAAATTTCGACTAAATTTCACCAATCTATCTAGCTCGGAAGATATTTCTTCTGAGTGTATATTCTTTATTAATTAAAGAGAAAATCAAGGAAAATATACAATTACATCATAAGACACAAATAGAATTACCTTTGATTATGGCCTCAAGAAATTGCTCAGCTTTTAACACCTCGTTCCCTACACCCCCAAAGAACAGCAGGGATTAGTAACAAGCACACAGCAAATGAAACTGCCAGGCGCAAGCTCATATTTCAATGCTGGAGACCAAATAAAGATGAAAACTAAAACTCCCAACATGTTGTGTGAATGACCAACTTAAATACTTCTGTAGACTTTATGATAGACAAGCTACAGCAAAAATCAATCAAAATAAATCAACTTAGTGATGATGTCTTTTTATTCGTGGATTATAGAGATATGGGTAATAAAACACCTTTTTTGGCATAACTGCGCTTAGAGAGGACTCTGGAAGCATAGAGTTGTAAAACCTTTTGCAACATAGCCTCAAGCCCCGGCTTGTCACCATCTTCTTTTGCCTGCGCATCAAATAAAAGTCACTAGCTTAATCTCCACTTTGTACTAGCATCACGTGTCTTATTTGCTACTGAATCACCAAAAACCCGATTTCCCGTTACTACTCTACAGAGCTATTCTCCTGCCCACAGTGGGAGGAAATTATCCTACTCACGTCCGAGGTGGCAGTGCCATGTCATTTAACTCATCCACGCCACATCATATATTTCTTCCCCAAATTCACTATCCAATCTCTCTCCTGCACTTCTGGGTTTCATCACAGTTTTATCACAATGAATTTATACACATTATTCAACACAATAATTATCAATTCCTTTCAAGAATCAACACCACAATATTCAAGAACCAAGTCTTCCTTCCCTACCCAGCCCCATCCCCAACCCGCATGCATGTACAACTTCTATCTTTTTTACATGTTTCTCGATCTAGGTTATTGCCCTCTCTGTGAAGAAGAGGAAAGGGTTGTCGGAACTGGTGGATAGGAGAGGGAGTGAATGCCGGTGTGGTGGTGGTGCTCTTCAGTTGGTGGTTGTTGTGCTCTTCTGTTATTAGGGCAAAAAATTGAGTATGGGGATGTGTGAGCGAGAACGGTGTCTGGCAAGGTGGTGGTCAGGCTACTGGGTTGGTAGAAAGATGACCACTGGAACAAAATTAGGTGGATAGTGAATTTGGGGAAGAAATATATGATGTAGCATGGATGACGTGGATGAGTTAAATGACATGGCACGGCCACTTAGGACGTGAGTAGGATAATTTCCTCCCACTGTGGGCAGGAGAACACCTCTGTATGACTCTATATGTTACCATTTTTAATAGTAACACATACTCCCTCAACCCAGAATAGGTGTATCACTTTTTATTGAATAGTTTTATGATAATGACATTTGGATTGTAAATTACCTATTTGACAATAGTTTGAATTCAAATTTTCAAACATCTAATAAAGTAACGAGTGCTTTCATTTCAAATTTGGGAAAATTACACCATTATTCTCCAAATTATACATAAATATGCACTTGGATCCCCATTCAAATTTTCCATTCAGCAAATGGGTCCCAAACCTTCAATTTTGTATTGAATGGGTTCCTAAAAGACAATATCCATCCAAATTTTTGGCAAACAGGTCCCAAACTAATGGGGGAGTTTTCCCTTAAAAAATTTCCCTCTTCTGGGAATACGTTAGGAAAGTAGGTGCAAAATAAACCTTGGGAATTGAAAAGTAGCTGTTTTGGGGAGATCTGAATATTGGATGTTCAACGTTGCAATGAAAATGGCAGTGAGTAACAAAATTGATGGGAAACTAGCATCAGCATGGCAAATAATCTTCCATATTAAACTGATGTTGCAAACATAACAAGCATCTGAAGGCGATATCAAAACCAACCCTGTGAACTTACTTGTCGCAATTGTGCATTAACTTCTGCAAGGAACCCCTCATCAAGCTGCCCTTCTTGCTCTCTTTGGTTCAATTCCTAGGAATTTCAAGCAAGATAGACAGATAAAATAATTGCTATATGTATTCTCGACCATATATGAGCTTGCCGATCACTCTCTCAAAAGCTCATGAGAGACCAGTGACTCTGTCATGGTAAAATCAAATCTTTCAGCCCAAGGGGGGAGGAGTAGGTGGATGAGGCAACATAGAGATATTAAATTACTAAATGTAACATGTCGGCTGGAGAAAATGAGACATTGAGGGGACAAAAACAAATCTTTCCACACAAAAGAAATATTACATAATGAAGAGGCAACAATAGTACGAGCCTAAATATCTCAGGAAATGCTAAGGGGGTCAAGGATTCAATTAAGTATAGATGTGTCAAACATACTCTTTCCATGAAAATAAGAGCCTCGGGATCTTTAGGAGGCCAAGTAATCTCTTCCTCTTCGTCAACAACAGGTCTCAAAATTGCCTTGAGCACATCAGTAGCTGACTCTATTTTTTCCTGCAGGATTCGAAGTACCAAGGGAACACAGAAGTAAATAATATGCTGTCATGGTAGTGTTTACGGGTGCTTTCTAAGACCCTGTGATAATTCTTAATTGTGTGCGTGCATATATCTAACAGAGAAGGTCTAAATACAATACATTGGTCTTGTGTACAAGGTGATCCACCAAGCTCATCAATAATGATGCCAATTCTTCGTAGTCTTTCTGTCGATGCAATCATGCAGAAAGGAAAAAAGCCAATTCAGAAAATATAAAAACTAAACTCAGAAGTAAACTTGACTGAGTCTGGAACCATGCTTTATCATCTTCAGACTTGCAAGTTTCAGTTCTAGCTGCAAGTCGTATCCAAAAACTCTCATTGAAAGCAAGAACATTTTCCACCACAAGTGTCTGAAGCTGTTTCAGATAAAATGAAAAGGAAAACTTATCACAATCAGGATGTACGAAAGTTAGATGAAAGGCTACACTGATCTGCATCTGCTGAATAGATTCTCAATGTTTTACAGGAAAACACAAAGAGAGAAATAAGGACAGTGACGAAAACATGAGCGAAAGATAAGACTATTAAAGCAAAAGAAAACGAGAATGTGGAATGTTCACTCTGTAATGTAGAAGGCAATTGATTTTATATGCAAGAAAATCTTTTGATAAGTGCTAAACTTTAAGATTGCAACGATTTACAATAAATTTACAGCAATCTGCAACTTATTAAAAATATAAAACAGAGATGCACGTCATAATGTCAGAAACAAATCTGGTAATCATCTAAAAGCTTCTCTTTTTTTTTCATGTTTTCAAATTGTTAAGAATACAATTTGGTTTTCAATTCTCTACAACCAAAAGTAAACAAACATGAAATTTTTTTTTCTAGGATCTATCAGGGAAATTTTTCTAAATTGTCTCATAGCAGCAGAAGAAGTACATAATAGAAAGGATCCAGAATTAAAAGCAATAATCAATTCAGTTCATCATATAGAGAGGGTACTTGGAAAGAATTCAAATTTATGGGGACTACCCTACAGAAGATACGTTTTAGATGATTAACAACATTTAGCAGACCTACTTCCTTATCATTTGCATCCCTCAGCATATCGATGAGCCTATCCACTTCCACAGTTTTTTTAAATGCTCGCTCAGCATCTTGATTGACTGCATAGATCAAAGTTCTCCTGTTTATTAAATCCAAGCAAGCAATTTGATTATGAATAGCTCCATCTACCAGATAACAGAACTCAAAATTCAAAATTTGTCTAAGTTATTTCAAATATAAAGATGGTTTCAAATCTAGTTACTTTAAAGCAAACCATTATCACCACAACTTCTCACCATCTTTACACGTCAACTCAACTCTTTCAATAAGGAAAGTGGAAGTGTTTCACTTTCTTGCAAGATAGAAATGAAAGAAGCAAACTAAATTCTATATTACATAAAGCTAGTGAAAAGAATAAAAATGTGTTACATGCAATGTAGGAATAGTAATGGTGTGTACCATGGCCCCGCATCCAAGGTCCATCAGTTAAGAAGAATTCAAGATTTTTATAAATTAAAGCATACAAACTGAAATATGTGTATCTGTATCTCGATACTTTATTTTCAGTCAAAAATTGAGTAAAAGATATTTCCATAACTCAAGTGACTCCTTCCCGTTTGAACTGAGTTGAGAACATAAATTTCATTAGACTTTATCAAAATGACTGTCAGCACAGAATCGTAAACCAACTAAACTTTACATAATCCCCTAGCTCTACCTTAGATGCCTTCAACTTCAAACCTATATAAAACACGAAGGATGGGAAGCTTTACAAGTTGACTCGCCTCTAGCTTCACATGCATGCATGATTTTCCATAACTATATGAGAGACTACAGCTTCTCGTTCTCACATCAAACTATCCAAACCAACTACTATTGACAAAAAAAATTCCATTATACAACGGGAATTGTTTACTGTCCCACTACATTTCATTATTTCATTAGTTCAATGTTTCTTCTCGGCCTTCACCAAATAGCTTTTTCTTTAATTTTAGTTAAGAATATAATAATGTCTTCGCCTCAAAAACTTCAATTACTATTGTATTTAATCTATTATCACACTACAATTATCTGTTATAGTCTTAATTTATTTTTCTTGGCTACAATGAGTAAATATGATTCCTTCAATTAATGTTGACCAACAAGCTGGGACACCACGTTCAGCAGATTGAAATTCTAGGAGCCTTTGAAGTTCAAATAAATAATAATTTCACCAAATGATGATTCGGAACACAGCTATTTTAACAATTTCAAACTACTATAATCAAAGTCCAAAATCCAAATACTAGTAGCAGTTCAATTCCATACAAATTCAGATAACTAAAATGGTCACTTTAAAAACAAAAGAAATACCTCTGCTTCCATTCTACAAAATTCAATGAAGTAAACTTCTTTCCCTCAAGCATTCCATTGTTCAATCTTCGATACAATAAACACTGAAACATAAAAACCTCCTAAATAATTACTCCATAAAATGGCCAGGATACAGTTAATTTTAATACCAAACACATCCAGAATCTCAAGAACTCCGCTTAAAAACGCATTTGCATAAATGCATACATACGCATCTTCAACAATGCATTTGTGCGTTACTGTGAGTGTGTGTGTGTGTATAGAGAGAGAGAGAGTACCGGGGAACGGTGGGACGTCGAATGGAAGAAGCATATAGTAGTTGGGGGAAAAGGTGTGGCCAGTAATTTTGCCATTTCAATATGCTTTTCTGTTATAAGCGCCACTGGCGAGACGCACAGATTTTGCTTATCAGCTAATATTTTTTTTTTCCTTTCTTCATCTCATCGTGCAGTAGCAACTGCAATTCGAACTAAAAACCGTACTGTTGTGGATAACGCGTTTAAAGAAGCGACTTTAGTTGGAAATTATTTCTAAGGCAACGCCCGCAAGTTTTACTGAGCCAGTACAGACGCAAAAATTAAAGGGCAAATTGCTTTTATGAACTCGTAGTTGACTTGTTTCAAATTAAATTTAAATATTTTTTTAAATTGTCATTAAATTATACTACATTAAGCATATTTCAATTAATCCGTAATTATTTATGCAACTTAAATTAATTAAAATTAAATGTAATTTAAACTTCAGTAGCACTTATGTGGCCACCGTCATCTCCCACCTCCTCACCTGCTCTTGCATCTCATCGTTGGCCACCTAAACATTTTCCTACTATTTTCATGAGTGATAATTGTAGATTCACGATTTTTTACTATAGTATGTCTTCTCAATCATGTAAAAAATAGAGTTGTGAAAACAACTTGCTATTGTTATCAGAGAATGACAATAATTTTGAGAAGTATTTGACAATTATTATATTACAAATTTTAGGAAACAATTGTTTCTTTGAATATTATTTTCAGGGCCGGCCCTGAGATTTGAGGGGCCTTAGGCGAAAATTAAAATAGGACCCTTAATATATTGAGATGTTTTTAAATTATAAATTTTTGAGAGACAATTAAAAAATAATTAGAATTTGTGTTAAGATGTGGAGCCTAATATGTTGCGCTACGCAGAGCTAAACGCGGATCGACCTTCACGGTAAGGTTGTCGTGGGGGTTGGATGGGGGGTAGGTAGCCCCCCTCCCGCTCGGGGGCAGCGCCCCCGAAAGGTATACGGTATTTGTATTTTCTTAAGTAATGGTGTTTTTCAAAATTTTGCCTTAGAGTTTCATTATAATTAGAAAACTTTCATTGTGTTATTATATATATGACTAATCTATTGTAAACAAAAATCATCATTTTTTATAAGACTATATAAATCCTTGTGTTTTTTATTCTTTGCCCTTTTATTTATTTTTCAAATCCTAACAATTTGGAAAATCGTTTTTATTCAAGATAAAAATGTCTAAAATGAGGTTTAAAGCGAAAATTGCACGGTCTACAATTTAATAACTAGATTAAGATGGATAATGTATGTTAGATTTGAATTTATTTTGTATTTAGACTTATTTCACATTTAAATAGGTTTATCTTTATTTAAAAAAAAAAAACAAAAAAGGGCCAAAATTGGGCCTTGCATGGCCGGGGGCCCTCTGACCGCCTAGGGCTAGGGCCAGGGCCAGGGCCGGCCCTGATTATTTTGTAAGTGAATTCAATTTTTATGAATGGTTTCTTTTATTTTTCTTGAATTAGATTGTTTTTGTGGAAATATTGTTTTTTGATATATAGAATCACAATTCTTTTATAATCATTTTTTTGTCGAATAAATAAACATCAACATTTTATGTGTTTCGGGACATTAGTATCACACATTTATGTGTGTTGTTTGATATTGTATAATAGAAAACAGTATATTAATAAAACAGTATCACAAATAAGCAAGTCATTGGATTACAAATTTTTGGGGGAAAAAAAAAATTAATGTTATTTTGCAGGTAAATTCAATATTTATGAATGATTTCTCTTATTTTTCTTCAATTAAGTTGTTTTTGTGGAAATGTTGTTTTTTTAATATAATAGAATCACAATTCTTTTATAATTATTTTTTTGTCAAATAAATGAAAGCAACATTTGTTTTACATACATCAACATTTTCATATATTTCGAGATGTTACTGTCACATTCATATGTTGTTGTTTGATACTGTATTATAGAAAACAGTATCTTAATGAAACGGTATCACAATTCTAGTTTTTGAATTGCAAAATTCTAAAAACTTCTTTGAATGTTATTTTGTAGGTTATTTTCAATTCATTAGTACATCAATTAGGATAACCCCGGCTGCGTCCAGTTAAAGTCATCAAGATGAACAAAATTGAAAAATATCGTCTTTGTTTTTTGTTTTTTTTTTTTTCTATTAAAAAGAGTTGAGATAATCTGTAGAAACAATGATTTGTACAAACTTGGATTACATTACTCAAGATATGTACCGTTCTATACATTACAAGCTCGACGACACTGCACCGCCCGGGAACTTCAAATTTACCAGGTTCTCCACACACACACATCCCAGCAGCGTTCCTCAGGGAGAAACGATGATATACCATTTAACGAATTACATATAATTTAACTAATAATGAAATGGTACCTATGACTGGGGAAAATAGCAAGCAGACGAAGAATGATAATCAATGACAAATCCCTGCAGACAAAAGACACTTTTAGTCTAATTTGATATATGATATCTAGTGGAAATCATAGTGGGCGTAACTCTTAATAAAAAGTTACGTATAACGAATTGGTTATACAAGTTGCAGGAATATCAATTATTGCTGGTTGTGTTAATTCTTTAAGAGGTGAAAAATGCATGTGACGACGATATACAAAAAACAATGTCCATTACTACTCCAATAGAGGTCAATCAGTGGTAGAGTTGGAGAATTTTCTTTACCTTTGTTTACAGGGTGTCAAGTAAAGGCAAAAATCCTATCTGCGATGTTTGTTCGGCAGATTGGACATTCAGAACATGCAAGGGAACAAGGTTTACACACTGCAAAGGAGTAAAAAAATTTATTATTGCTTTATTGGGAAAGCGTAAAAATGAAAAAGAAAGAAAGCACCTGATCACGAAGAAAACTTACAGCAAAAATGGCGACAAGGAATAAGCATTGCAGCTGCAGGTGATTCAAAACATACTTTACAGACATGCGAATTTGCATCTCCATTCCCAGTGTATCCAAGTTCTTTCTCCTTCATCTCTTGAATCCGAGCCTGAATGAATACAAAAGCAACAACGAAACAACACTGTAGTTTCCATTTCTAAGAAGCCAGGCAAACACAATAATAGATTGTTCAAACGCAGAGCAGATAATGACTACTAGGCCAGGCAAACATGATAATAGATTGTTCAAACACAGAGCAGATAATGACTATTAGCTAGTTACTGGAATTTTTACAGCCCAGCATATGAGGCGAACAAACATTTTTTTATGTTTGTTATCTTTAGCTTCTTTTTTTATTTTGAATTTAAGCGTCTATTTCAGAACTGAAGGACTAGAAATTGAAGTTATCAAGAAGAATATAACAAAGAAAAATAACAATCAGAAGAAGTTAAGGATACTATTATATCATTGTGCTTGATATAGTAAAAAATGGCCAATAATCATAAAAAATGCAATTTCAGTTTATGAAATAACAAAGAAGAAAAACTAGAATGAAAAAAAAAATAAACAAGGACAGATGCAAAATATAGAAGACACATAAACATCAAAATGCACATATAGAGGAGAAAGTGAGCATTAATTTACCTTCAAGCGGACAACGAGAGATTCTTCTTTGGAAATGTTGGAAACTTGGGTGGCATGATCTTGAGCTTCCCTACCTTTGAGGATTGGATTCTTAAGGTCAGTATCATCCAATTTTAGATCATTTATACGGTCTTTGTCATCTTTCTGCCTCACATTAAGCTTTGATTCTGGGTTAACGCTCCCATCTTTCTTTAGCTGAGCAACGAGAACCCACATGTTTGCCAAATCATTCTCCAGAGCCATCTCCCTCTTCTTGGCCTCATCAACCTTTTTCCTGTACTCATCCTCCAAAAGCTCCTTCTCAGCCAAGGCAGCCTCAAGAGCAATTTCTCGTTGTTTCCTTGCTTGCAGTTCCATTTTTAAATCATTGGGATCAAGGTTCCAAGAGTCAAAGTCATCACGGAACACTCCAGAAACATCATTTGCTCGACCATTGAGCCGACCTCTGCGAGAAGGCCTTTGGCCATCATTGTACTTGCGACTACCCCCATTTTTAGAGTTCATCATCTCACGAGCAGCTTGTAATTCTTTTTCAAGTTTTGCATTATGTAATGACAGCTTGGTAACTTCACCAGCTAAATTCTTCAGTTCAACTGCAGCAGCGGAAGCTAGTTCCTTAGCATAAGAGGCTTCCTCAGACAGTTTTTGATTTTGTACGCGCAATCCACTGTTCTCCTCTAAAATCTGAACATGTTCTAGCTTCAGTTTCTCATTCTCAATTTCCTGCTCAAAGCAGAAACGTCATTTGTCAATTTGAAATACCAAAATCACAAACATGCTATTATCTCTTTTTTGTGCAACAACCATGTTTTGGAACAGCATATTTAGAAATAAAATAGTAAATAGTAAAAAAACCATGAGCAAAAACATTTGCCGCTTCCAGATTAGAATATGAGACATCATGTGCTTTTAAATACCAATAAAATCACAACCACATCTCAAAGTTAACAGGTCACATCATTGTACCTGAGATTGCATTTTCTTTCTCAATTCGTCAGCATATTCATCAGATAGACTGTGTCTGGAAGAGGATAACTGTTTGTCAACCGAGACTGGAGCCATTTGCTGTTCCAGGCAAATAATTTTCTCTTGCAATTCTTTGTTTTCAGCACACTGATAATAATGATAGAACAATCACTGTATAAATAACAAAGGCAGAAGAAAGAAGCGGATACAATAGACAAAAGAACTTCTCATGGAAGTATCTTGCATAGAAGTTGAAGATTAAACATTATTCTTGACCTTGTTCTGCAGTTGTTCCTGGAGTATACGATTATCCGCTAATATAATCTGCATTTGTACAATCAAAGTGCTTAACAATATCATATAATAAATGTCTTTTTTATCTGGTTGATAGGGGGGAATTTGGGGAAGGATAAACAAATCTCATTACATATCTTTGCAGCAGATAAATCATAATAGAAATGCCAAGAAGAAGGTGAAAGGAAGAACAAGAAGAAAAGAAACCTCTAGCTCAAAACCTTTCTCACTACTCTGCGCCATCAATTTCACGACTGTCTGTTGCAAAAAAAGAAGTTTCTCAACAGAAATTTCTAGCAATTATTCAATAACATAATCATAAAATTGCAGCATGTCATTCTTTTATGAATGAATTAGATGACCTGCTGCATCTCAACAAATGATGCATTAGCAACTGATGCTTCACCATTCTCAACAATGCGCTGTTCTAAAACTCCCATTTGTTTTTTCTTTTCTTGGATCTCACGCTCTAAGTTCTGAATCTGTGCATTAAGACACATGGAAATGTCTCAGTTTAGAACATTCATATTTCCACTTATCCCAAAAATTGCACTGCAAGGAACATATAAACATGAGACTTCAAATTTCCCTTAGGAGCAGAACAATACACCCTCTCTCTTAGGGCTTACAAAAATTAAACATGCCCTATTATTTGGTTAAACAAATAATTCAAGTTCTTGATATTCCACTACTTTAAAGAGAGTTCTAAATCATATTCCATAAATGCCGAATCATCTCTGTTTTGAAGGTCAACTTTTATGTATGTCATAACTGAGAGTTTCAAAATCACACCTTGAGTTTTTAGGATCAAAATTATTATTCCGAACAAAATTCTAAAAAAAAAAATGAAATTGGAATTGTTAAAGAAAAGTTATTAAAATGTTTAAAAGGGAAAAAAAGTATATTGGAAAGTCAACATAAAAGTTTAATGTAGAACACAGTGGTGGGGGAAGAATAAGATCTATGGGCATATCCTTCGCTAGAAGAATAGAATGATCGTTCAAAGCCAAATAGATGTCTAATAGAACAGTAGGACAATAAAAGATCACCAAATGCAATTGTGTCAAAGAGTGGGGCAACTCCTATCACAACTTGGTGCAGCATTCAGCAAGAGGCCAAAGCACCAGAAGGGGATGTAATGTCACAATGCAGGATAGCATGAAGTTTATGCAAAATATTGTGACAGAACTAAATCGACTATATTACATTAACTATATAGTTTTGAGCGGAAGAATGTAGCCAAACCTGAGTTTTCGAACTCTCAGGGTCATTCACAGATTGCTCTACCAAACGCTTCAGGATACTGGTACCTAATGCAATCTCTCCGGCAAGCATCTTAACTTGCTCGTTAAGGAGATCCATCTGGTCTGACATTGTCATTCCATCCTATGATCAACAGGAAAAGAACATAGCATGTGCCACTAATAAGCAATAGTTCCAAAACCAAAACACTGGGGGCTAAAGCAAACATGTTAAAGCTGTGCAATGTGCATACTTCGAGCAGTCAGCTTGAAATATGAAAACGGGGGTGCCTAAGACCATCCGTGCATATAAGCAACACAATTAGACCAACATGGTTAAAAAGATCCTATGAAGAGATGGTGTGAGATCTGTACTCTTAATATATGCAACTGTTACTAGTTTGTAACATAAAGATGTGCACAAAATACACTATAGAATTGCATGCACTTTGAAACAAATTATTAAGTTTAGAGAAGATTGAATGAAATATAAATTTCTAACATTAATGAATCAATATTTTAAGCGCTTCAGCACATTTCAGTTGCAGATGATAATAACTCTTATAGTAAACTCAAGACAAAACTTCATTGCATAGAGTATTTTAAATTTGAGAAAAAAAGGATTTGGAACATACTATAGGCAGTTTTAACGCAGAGGAAGAACCAATGATAAGTTCACCCGCTTGGGTTGTTTCAGTTAGCACACTGCCGGCTTGTGATATATCATCGTTCCACTTGCTAGAAGATCTTCTGTGTTTAAAATCATTAACATCTAATGGGATAGAAAAAGCAGAAGATGAGGAGTCTTTCTGATTCTCGCCATCAAGGAGCAAAGAACCATCACATAGAACATCCAACTTCTGATTGACAAAGGAAAACAAACAAATAGTAAAATGAACTATAAACAACTGGTCTTCTTCTAGACTGTGTAAGACAACACATGAAAAGTGATGTAATTGGCGTGCATTGGGACACAAAGTCAGGTAGAACATCAACAAAGAAAGGTCTGCAGGATATTATAAAAAAATTAATAATGAATAAACCCCAAAACATGTTTGCTAAAGAAAAAATCAGAGTAAGCCACCTACATTATCCTCAGAAGCAGAATGACTCCTATGGTGAGAGGACACATCGCTCAGAATTCCTGGGATAGGATTTTTTGAAGAAACGAGAATTAACTTTGTAAGCCTCTGGATTCTACTCATTAGAGCAGCCTTGGCTTCTTCTTCTTCCTCTAATCTAGATTGCATTTTCACTTGTCCTTCTTGTAACTGTATAACAAACACAGATTGCAAAGTGAAGTTAGATTAACAAACAAATTACACGAAAGTACGTCAAACATCAATAGGATATAAACTATAGTTACTTTTCACAATTTCTCTATCCTCTAACAGCACAGCTTTGCAACCATTTAAAAAAAAAAGTAGGCGTTAGAATATACAAGTCAAATGTACCTGTTGTCTTAAGCTCATAATTTCTTCGTGACTAACACCGACAAGCATCCCTTTCTTTAGTTGATCAAGCTCTAGTTTGAGAGAAGATATTTCCCTTTGATACTTCTTGATCAAGGATTTTTCATCAACAATCTAAAACGTGAAAAAAATTAACATCATCAGATTTTGTAATATAAATTACACTGTGAACATGTAACTTCAAGCTACTCTCAGCACACCTTATTGCGTAAGGCATAAATTTCAACACGCTTTGCCCTGCTTGCAAACTTCAATGTATTATGAGTTTCCTCCATATTACTGGATGCTGGTGTAACCGTACAAATGAGCTAGGGAGAAAAGAATTAAAGAAAACATGAGAGATAAATTATATGGAAATGAAGTAAGTTCTAATCTCCAATGTTTCTAACCAGCAAAAGAACACTATAAACAATGCACAAGAAGAATGAATGAGGAAGTGACAGAATATGCACTTCAATACGAACTTTTTGTCAAAAAGAAAACAATCCGTCAATCAACCTGCACACATCATAAGATTTGAAAAGTCTATGATGCAAAGTAGTTTTTCGGGCTTACTGAAACAAGTCCATGACCACTAAGTGAAGATTGTAGAAGACGAGTGAGCTTTGAATCCCGATAAGGAACATGTGATGCCTTCCCTTCACTCAGTTTTCCAATTACCTTCACAATGTAGACAACGTCAAAATTTGAGAGAAAAAAGACAAGTTAATTACAATTGTACTAGAAAAGAAAATCTCAAATCCAACCGCATACTAATGAGAGAGTGAGAGAGAGAGCACGGTGCTACATTGAGAAAGAGAGAAAGAAGCTATAAACTAAGGACAAAGATAATGTTCAAATAACAAGTAACAACAGAGAAATTTATATACTCACTGTTCCAAGTGTAAGAAGACTTTTATTGATGTATGATCCTTCCTTTCTCCTTAACCCCGTTGTTTCAGTTTTTGAGCTTTCTGAACCCGCTAAATCAATTAAGTTCTAAATCAAAGTGGCAAAACAACAGGTGAGGTTTTATTATACAAAAGCAAGAATTTCATTTCTGATTAAGTAAAAAATGAAAATATTTGAACTCTAAATAAAAAATGAATGTGCATACCAACTGAGAGTATATCACTCCATCATAATCGTCTGCAGGTGCACTACTTTCAATCATCTGCGACCAAAATGAACAAATTACATTAGGGATCGGACACAGTGATGAAACCAAAAATTAGAGCAGGAAGTAGAAAAATGAAAGGAAAACAGAGAAAGAAAGGGGAAGTACAACACCACAAAGCAAAGTGGAGGCTAGATCAAGAATATAGAAGTTGAAAACATAGACAAGTGCATGAAGAATGTATTGTAAGAAAAAATTGGAAAGTCCGGGTATTATAAAGGAAACTTAATATTTCCAAATTGACTGGATGCCACATAAGGTTAGCTGAAAAGCTATTTGCTTACAACTCCTGTCAAGTTCATTTAATGACTCATCTGTGTACATTCAATTATCAAAACTAACCGAACAGGAACACTATTTCATGAGTGATCTGTAATAAAGTCGAATAAAAACAATACCTAGTCTGTCCATTCAAGTATAGTGTTTTCTTAGTTTCTAAGAAGTTTTCTAATTTAACTACATTTTGGTTCAAACTATTTATTTTATTAACAATTTTTTATAGTAAATTAAACATCCATTAAGTTGCTAACTTTATATTTGATTTTGCACAGTTATTTACTTCCATAAGCATGAATACTGATACAATTTGACCATCAATGCCCTTCTGGTCCAGGCTCACAAGAGAAGAGTGCATATAATTTTTAAGTTAACCACTGACACTAAGGTGCACCATATTAGACCATATAAAAAATTTAATATAAAATTAGAGTAGAGAGTAGTAGGTAAATGGTATTGTGTTGAATTAAGGTGGATAATATTCTTTGATTTTTAGTCAAAAACATGTCATTTATACTAGTTATCTTTTTCTGTCTATAACCATCTTCATCCTCTGCATCATGTTATTCAATTGATAGTGCAAATGGCATTTTTTTAAGTAAAAGTTTAAAGAATATTATCCACCTTAATCCACCATAATACCATCCACCTACTATTTTTCACACTAATTTGTACTAAATTCTTTATACGGTCTAATACGATGCATCAAACGCAACCTAAAAGGAAGGTGAGTAGCTCAAATTACACTTCACACTTTACAAAAAGATTGTGACATATATTCACGACAAATAACTAGGAAGAGATAAGAAAAAATATATGAAAGTTGAATACAGAAAAGAGAAATCCATAATGAACTGCTCAGCAAAGTATTGATCCAAATGTAACATACATACCAATGTGAATATAGTATGACTGCGACTGCTGAATAAGTTAAAATTATTTGAACCAACATGCCGGTGCTCTGCCATCATATTAGATATTAAAGTCAAAAACAGTAACTTAATCAATTACCTCAACCAATAAATATATACATTTATAGAATTATGCAAATAAAGGGAAGTAATTAAAAAATTGTGATAAATACCTTCTCCTGCTGCAATGAATGAAAGTGCATGTCCAGGGGACAGAACAACTTCTTCTTTTATGCCCTCAACATAAGTACCCTGTGCAAAATTACATGGGTAAATAAACCAGTGAACGGGAAAATTAGTTGTGGAGCACAAAATGGAAAGCCTAGAAATGAAAACAAAGTTGTTTTACCCATAATTATCAAAAATCTTTAGCTATTAGACAAATTTAAATCGAACAAATGCATGGAAAACGCATTTAAAAATGGAAAACAAAATAGAATGTTTGGAGTTTGAGAACATATAACACCTTCAGCTATTAAATGAGAATCAATCCAAAAAATATAAGGACCAAAACATTTGATATTTAGTGGACGAGAACATATAGAATATGCAGACTGCTCCCATTATTAGAGAAGTATTTATGTCAAATAGTATAAAAATGTTCGAGAATTAATTTAACAACTTTCCCTTTTTGATGGGATTGTTGATACTATTCAAGGCATGGAAGATCCAGAAGAAGGACAGGATGCAGCAAGATCATTCATCAGAATTTTGTAGTCATGAGGAGATACATTGATCAAAAGAAAAATCTATAAAAACAAAAATAACAAGACATCTTGGTATGACAAAAAAATAAAAGAAAAACCTGTGCATCTTCTCTAACACGCAAATGTTGACCGGTTGGGTCCAGCAAGTCATTAATCACCTGAAATTAGAGATATAAAACTAATATACCTTAGAAGAACTTCGAAGAAAATATGGTATACACTGCACCTCTACAAAGTTCAGTGTATTATACTGCAATTCAGAAAGTGCGCGTGCATAAAGTAGGAAAACTATACTATAAAAAAATCTTTCGATTCATTTGCACGAGACAAAACTGCTTTCTATGACATGGCATGAATTTATAAGATAAAATCACAGTAGATATGCTGATACTCCATTGCCAGCAAATGTGCTATTAGATAGTCTAATACCAACCTCATTGTAGATTTCAAGATATGATACACGAAGCAAGAATTCACGACCTGGGGTCTGCAGGAAAATCAACATCATACATTGACAAGGGAAATTATTGATTTAGGGTAAATAAATAGCTGTGTAGATAATAAATACACAAGCATGCATGCAAACACAGAGTCCCGTGGACAGATAAAGATGCAGCAGATTAAAAAATTATTGGGCAGCCTTACATCTTGAATAATGCTGAAGACATCCTTTATAGCCAGAGGAATAATGCCTGGACAATTTTGATCTCCCTAATAAGACATGACAAGAGGCAGAGAAATTCATAACAGCACATAAATTCATTGGACTTATGAACAACTATAAATTCAGTTGGAAGATGAAAGCAGAACAAAAGGCAGTGTGAAAATAAAATTATCAAAGAGCAACCATGAGCGGCCAATAATAACAGATATCTCTTGCTCCTCCCATAAGATTGTCTCTACACAAGGCTGCAATAAAAATGTAAGTAGTAGTGGATTTTGAGTTTTTTTGCTCATGGATGTTATAACACCTTCAACCGATATACACCAACAACAGACGTCTCTACATCCATTATAATCAGAACAGGATGCTAAGATCTACATCCAGAAACGATAAGATGACAATGCCAACGTCTATATGGTACTGTCACTCCCCAACACAATACTCTATAATTCAACACACACAAGACTTGAATGCAGTTAGCTGTTTTAATTCTACTAACAACTGCCAATTTGAGTAAACAACAGAAGAGAAGTTTCTAGAGTCTCTAAAACAACAATCTCCGAAGGAAATAGAATAAGGATATATCACATTGAAGGAATTAACTTACATGCATAGTGTGTGTCTTGTTGTTTTCCGAAGGAAATAGAATAAGGATATATCACATTGAAGGAATTAACTTACATGCATAGTGTGTGTCTTTCCACTACTCGTAACACCATAAGCAAATACTGTTCCTGCATTATCAACTCATCCTAGGTCAGTCCCAAAAACTAAGGAAGCTTCTAGTCAATCAATTGCAATGTCAAATATAACTATAATAAACCAACAATTTACAAAATTCCATGTGCACTAGTCACTTATAATCTTAGCACTCAACGAGTACCACCTGGGATGTACTTTTTTTTTTATAGACAAAGAGATATATTTTTTAACTGAAACTGAAGCAGTTTATTTCAGGAAAAACAATAATTAAAAACTAATATCTAGTTGAACTTGCCATTTATGCCCTCCATTGCACCCTTCACTACAGGTTGAGCAGCTACTTCGTAAACCTCCTCCGTAATTGTATCGGGTCCAAAGACCCTATCTGTCAAAGAAAAAAATCAAGTAATCAAGGTGCAAGTTCAGGTGAAGCAATTAGACTGCAAAAATCTAAAGCCAAAACTTTTTATTACAATGTGTAGACACAAAAATACACATTCCTACATTTATTGTTAAAGCATCAAAACTAGTCCATTAATTCAACAAAATTGCAACTCTAGAGAGTCGTAGCTAAAGTACTAAACTGTTAGTACCAGCTCAAAGTCAATCGAATGCTTGAATTTACTAGCATTCTTGCACAAAATTACGGAGGGAGAGAGAGAGAGACGGAGAAAGGACAAAGATGTGTACCGAATGCATAGGCAGTCATGGGATTATAATCATTCCTTACAATTTTATCGCCATCTGCATGCCACGCAATCTCATCCCCTCTCTGATATTCCCTTTCACTGCCACCACAAAATTCAATGAACTCCAATAATTCCTCAAATTGCCTCCAAACCCCCAACCCAATACCCAAAATTTCCCAATTAAAATCTAAATATAAAAAATGAATCCAAACAGATCTGACATTCATTAAATTCACCTCATAGGCCGGAATCTAATAGTCACTGAAATGCTTTCCCCAGATCCCGAAGTAGTCTCTAGCGGCTCCCCAATCAGCTGGTCGTCAATTAACGGATAACTAACAGGCATAGAGTTGTTGTATCCTCCCAAGTACCCCGCATCCGCCATACTCTGGCTAGGGGTAATGGATCTAGACCCGTATTCTCCACCACCGTAAAACGACGTCGCAGAGGAGGAACCCGAGCGTGGCAAGACACGGCCAGTCATCAAGGACGAAGAGGATGAAGTGGATGAGTTCAAACTCGATGGCTTCCTGTTGTGGAACGGCGAAGTGCTCCTCCCTCTCGAAGATGATGCCTCCATTGCTCAAAATACAATAAGTTATCACCCAATCAATTCTTATACATCCGTTTATGAATGTATTATGTATATGTTTCCAGATGGCAGATTTCAAATGGCGTAAATCTTTAAACCCAAGTACATTGTTCGATTTCTAATTCGTCCAAAGAATGTTCACTATAAGAAATTACACACACAAGTGCGTGTTTGTGTTTGTGTGTATGTGAGAGAGAGAGAGAGACCTTTCTTCTTCTTTAGGACAAAGGGTAGAGAGAGAAAGAGTAATGAGTGAAGAGGAGATGAACTGGTGAGGAGTGAGAAGGATGGGAGGATTTATTTGGTATTTTATATTTTTTGAATTTAAATGCGTTGGATTGAAGTAGTGGGAAATATTTTTTAGCTGAAAAATAAAAATAAAAGAAAATGATAAGATGAGGAATTAAGACGTTAGCCAGACAGCTCTTACGTCTCATTCAATTCCTACTTTTGTAGTATTCTGAAATCCATTTCGTTGCCTCCCCCATTGCATGGAAACCAACAAGAAATAGAAAATACTCTCTCTCTTTTTTTTGGTAGAAATATTTTGAAATCGAATTGTTTGTTACGACTAATGAAATCTGATTTCTTGCCCTTAGTGGACAGCAATTTCTTGCCCACATGTAGCTAGACAGCTCTTAGGTCTCATTCAATTCCTACTTTTGTAGTATTCTGAAATCCATTTCGTTGCCTCCCCCATTGCATGGAAACCAACAAGAAATAGAAAATACTCTCTCTCTCTTTTTTTTGGTAGAAATATTTTGAAATCGAATTGTTTGTTACGGCTAATGAAATCTGATTTTCTGCCCTTAGTGGACAGCAATTTCTTGCCCACATGCTGACTGTCAGCATGTGGGCAAGAAATTGCTGTCCACTAGGGGCAGCAGATCAGGACTCTACGACTAATATATAATTTAATGTGTTAACGTAATTTCTAAACAATTTCGCCAACTTAAAAATGACAACAAATTTATACAATAATCATTAAAATGTAAAAATAACCAATAAATTGAGTGATTTGTCCTGGAACGATACGAGAGCTTGTACAAACGAGAAAGATAGAGATTTTTAAGGGAGTACACGAGTTGTTGCATCTTCAAAATTTGAGAGAAGCGCATTATTGTTAGGTAGATGTATATTTTAAGAATCCAAAATTTATATTGTACTTTCTTTATAATATAAACATCATGTCGTTTTGGACAGTAAAGCACTCAACTTATAGTTGAGCAACTTCATGTTAGTAAATGTCGGGTCAATCGCTAGCTCCTTTAAGCTAGGCAAGACTCCCTACTATGATGTTAAATGCCTAATTCTAGTGCACTATGAGAAATATTGCCCCACTAATATGTTTGGTAAAATTATTTGTAGATTATAAACAGTGAGTTTTACAAAATATGTAGATAAAAAATAGGTAAAAATTATGAATTCTACCAAATATATAAATAAAAATGATTAGTTATGCATCCATTACAATGTAATGATTTATTTATCAATTTCAGGAGGATCTTTTTATCTTTTTATGAGGAGCATTTTTACTCTTGTTAGATTCTTTTGTAAAGCAAGATGGCATTTTAAGGTTTTTATCAACCACCATATTCGCTTCTTTTTTAAAAACAATGCACGTGATTATGCGGTGATTCAGGTGCACCCACATAATCGTGCCTCAAAATTAACGTCTTTTACATGCTATAATTGATTCTTGAAATATGTGTGTATGGATGAATCTAACACACTCCACTCAAATTTTAATGAATTTTTGAAATTTATATAATTTTAAATGTTTTTAATTCAAATTTTAATAAATTTCATTAAATGTCCGGGTTAATTTTACCTATTGCCACCGAAGTTTGTCCAGAATTTTAAATTAAGGATTAATTTCATTGGCAGTCCGTGAAATTTCAGTAAAATTATAAAACGGTCACTGAAGTATATTAAGAGTTCACCAATAGTCACTCTATTAAATTTTCAACGTAAATTGATAATGTATCAGAGTTAAGTGTAATGTGGCACACAATCGATCGACATTTGATAAATATTGATACCACATAGACTTAATTTATTAATAACAATATATTCATACCACAAATGATACATATAAAATATGAGAATCTAGCTACAATTTATAGACAATATCTAAATCACATCCTCAAACCATTTGCACAACTCGATTTTTCCTCAAAAACGATCCCAACCCTAATTTCCCCTCCCCTCCTAAAAAATTGGTTAAATCGAGTTGTGTAAATGGTCTGAGGATTTGATCTAGATATTGTCCAAAAATAACTGTTGGGTCCTCATATTTTTAGGTGCATTATTTGTAGTTTGAATTTATTGTTATTAGTACATTAAATTTACATAGCGTCAATTTTTGTCAAATGTTGACTGATTGTTTTCCACGTGGGCACATAATAGTGACACGTTATTAATTTATACTGAAAATTTAACAGAGCGACTATTGGTGAATGCATTAGTATACCTCAGTGACCGGTACTGAAACGACTATTTTGTAATTTTGTTGAAACTTCAGTGACCGTCGGTGAAATTGATCAATAAATAATTTTTTATCTCTAGAAGTTACTAGAGTTATTCATAATTTTATAAATAGTCAATCAGTTTCAAAAATAATTACTAAAGTTATACGTTAGATTTAAAAAAAAAAAAATTGCAGCTGTCATCCCAACTTTTACCCATTTTTACAATATTGTCGAGAACTTTAATTTTTTGACAATCTTACGTTTAATATTTAATCTGTCATCAGTCCTTACTGATAATTATGTCAAAAAATTATATAAATGAGTGTTTAAAAAATGAATATATCGTTAAGTTCATATAAAAAAGAACAACTAAAAAATAATAAAAGACGAATAACTAAAAATATAAAAAAAATAAAATTAATTCATCTTTCTTCCTCACAAAACTCCAAAACCCAAAAATGTCTTATTCAGCAAACTTGTCTAAGCCTCTCCACTTTCCAACAAATATACATACAACTACACTCATACCCACTACTAAAGCCATCGCCATCACATTCCAACTACCGTAAGTTCTTGCCAGCACTGGTTTTGGATCGAGGCAAGTGAGGCAACTGCCTTAAGCCCAAAATCGAATGGAGCCCGTTTTCATTAAAAAAAAAAATTTATTTGTAATTACTGAAGTTGTCAAAAAAAAATATTTGTGCAAAATTTCGAAGTAGTAAAGCAAAGTAAGTCACATTTTCATGAGTCTCGTGACTATTATTAAGTAGTGGCTCAAAATCGAAGGAATCCATTTTTTTAAAAAAAAAATATTGAAGCCTTACCCATGATTTCTCAAACTGTCTTGGAAGTCTAATTTTTGGACTTTGCCCCGAGCCCAGAAAATATCAGAATCAGCCCTAGTTCTTGCCACCGCAAGCTCGCACTAATTGATGATCTTCTAAATTCACAGTAAGTTCTCCTACCTACAAATAGCCAATACCCACCCTAAATCATCTATTTACAACCTTTGCACCGTAGCCGTCAACCCTAAGTCACACCTCCTATCCTGACACGCATTAACCATTTCTCATATTTTTCTATATTTTTCTCTTATATGGATGGTGAAAATGATGAAGGATAGATTTAAAAGAGAAATGATGGAATCAGATGAAATGTTATCAAAATTTAACTTGATAGCTAAAGAATTTGTGTGGGCCTGCACTCGTCGCCCACCATAAAACTGGTGGTGTCACTACTTGTGTAGAGGCTAAGACATTTTTTCTTAATACTGTTATGACTATCACTCATTGGATTCACAGTTTCTTCTTAAAACTGATTTTGTATTTGACTCTTATTTTGCCTAATATTTTCCTCTGCTAATTTTTTATTAGAGTTCAGTGCTAACATAAACTGATGGTCACGACACTGGTACATAAGAGCAGTGGTTGTTTGTTGTAGTGTGTGGGAGCTGTGGTGGTGCCCATAAATGATAGTTGATTGCTAGCATCAGTTTATGATGATACTTGGTTGTTGTGGTATGCTGATTATGGTGGTTTGTTATTGGGAGGGATGGTGGTTCAATTGGATGAGGAAGAAGGCTCTATTTTCTTTTCTTTTCTTTTTCAAAATTTTATTTATTTATTTATATGTTATTACTTTATTTAAACCTATGTACAAATTCGTTTTTAACACTCCAAAATCTATTATTAAAGCTAAATGCGTAAAAAATAAAATGTTTGAGAAATAAAGGTCGGAACAAAATTTCGAAAAATGGTAAATTTTGGGACAAAACTACAAATTTTTCTTAGATTTATCAATTGATTGATCATTTGTGAGACCATTAATAACTTCAACTACTAATAAGATAAGAAAAATACTTTAATAATTAATTTAAAATTTAGCAAAAAAATTATTGACAATTAATGAAATTAACGCTTAAATGTCCCCAACTTGAATCCTAACAACAACTTGTGGATATCTACTAATTGGAATAATTTTAATATATTTAGTATATTTCTAGCCCATAAATAAAAATAACAAGTTCTTTAGGAATTTCAGCTTTATTTTTTTTTTTTTAAGGAATTTCAGCTTAACCTATCAAAATTTCATAGATTTGGGTATAGTTTGAATTTTCGAATCCATGGCCTGTTTTATTTTTCAAAAATTTACATTCAAATTGTGCACAATGAGTGATCAAAATAAAAAGACCACAAATACATATTACAAACTATATTAATATTAAATAATTAAATTATATTTATGATGTAACAATATTTTCTAAAATATAATTTATACGTCAAGCATTTCAAGACATAAACTATTTTATTCAAAGAGGGGCGATCTAATGCCTCCCATGTGGGCAATATAAAGTGCCCACTTGATGATAAAGCACTTTATCAACAAGTGCCCACATGCTGCTACATCAGCATGTGGGCACTTTATCTTGCCCACATGGGGGGCATTAGATCATTCTTCTTTATTCAAATCCTACAAATAGTTTGGACACCAAATTCTACAAAAAAAATTAAAAATTAAATATTCTTTTTTAGATATATGGAATAGAATACATGTTAAATAACTCGTTTAATTTTAAATAAAATACATTATATTCATATAATAAATTAAGATGTTTAAAAAATTAATTTTATTATTTCAAAATCCATCATAAAAATCTGTAATATAGAATTCTGTTAAAATCTTAAAATTATATTCAAATTAATGAAATCCATGAAAATTCATAAATCTTAAAAAATCTAGTAAAATTTGAGTCAAAGCTTGTAAGTTTGTAATTCATTTCTCATTTATTATTCTACTTAGAAAATTATTTTAGGTACATATTTTAGATATGCAAGGTTGTGTTTGTCTCCTACAAGTGATATCCATAAGACAATACACATTGTGAAATTGCAAAATCTTATATATGAAGCTACCATTAGACATTATTGTGAAAATGATATGTTGTCTAACATTTAAAAAGATAGCTCTAAAGTTATATTTTTAAGATAAAATCGTACTTGTCTAATCAAAACTAAGGTCTTTTCCTTTAATTATAAGGGTAACTATTTTTTTCTTCAAATTAAAATATTAGTATATTAGTATTGTGTGTTATTTTGTAGTACACAAGATTCTTTTCGATCAATTAAAAGTTCTACAAACTTTGTAGTCCAAATCTTTCGAACAAGAAATAATTAATAAGTTAATCAACTGCCTTTAGAATTTGTTTGGTTAAGCCTAAAAAAGAAACAAATTTAAAATGACATCTATATATCTATATAAAAACAGAAGAGTTGTTAAAAATTTATTTTCCTGCCTAAATACTTTCTTATTTAGAATTTCTATTTTTTTTAGAGTTTTCATAAATGGATTTTTTTAATTGCATTAAATGTTCATTCTTAATATTGTATTTAATAGCCGTCTGATTTTGTAGTTTTTCAATTGGAGTCTCTCTATCTACCTTCTAATTTAGTTATCATTACAAAAACTAATTTAGTTTTGTTATCATTACAAAATTAATTATCCAATGCGTTTTAATTTAATTATCTATATTTAAAATATTTAATTAATTAATCTTATCTTTGTTTTGGTACAAAAAAAAAATGCATGAATTTTTCAATACTAATTAAGATTTAAGATATCGCATTTTCAAGATTATTATGAAAATAATCAATGCACATTGAAAGAAAAATAAGTCAAAGTCAATATTTTTAAAGTTTTGTTATTATTGCAAAAAAATTAATTTTCCAATGCATTTTAATTTAATTATCCATATTTTAAGTACTTAAATAATTTAATTTAATTAATTAATAATTAATTAATCTTATCTTCATTTTGGTCAAAATATGCATGAATTTTTCAATGCTAATTAAAATTTAAGAAATCACATTTAAACTTTTGTCATAGTTTAAATGTGTTATTCAATTTTCATTAATCCTTACTTTATAACTTTTCAAAAAAAAAAAAAAAACAACAATAAAAAGTAACATACATAAGAAAATAGCCAAACATGTTTTGAATAGATTGAATGGTTATATGACTATTAGAAAAGTTGTACTCAACTAAAAGTCTAAAACACTATGATGACACGATTTAAGAGATCACATTTAAATTATTGCATTTTCAAGATTATTATAGAAGACATAAATGCAAAGTGAAAGAAAAATAAGTCAAAATTCATATTTTCAAAGTTTTGTTATCATTATTGTTGACGTTGGAAAATGATTTGTACTAATTCCAAGCTAACTTAAAGATAAGTGTTGAGGTCGAATATGACCGTAATGAGTAGCAGATATGTAAATATATGTAGGAAGACCTGATTGTATGATCTTTTTAAGAGTGCTTTTATTAAGCAGTTGAATGTCCCAACTGTTGGACATTTATGCCTCCTATTTATAGGAAAATATGTGATGATTATATGCATTAAATGCCAAGCTAGGCATTTAATGCTTACATGACATCTCCTTTATAAAAATTCAATGTGAAGTGACATCTCTGTGGTGGGCGGCTGATCTGACGTCTGACATTTGAAAAAACGTACCATTGATGACAATAACATAATATTGGTTGACTACTGTTTGACATCTGACCTAAAATAGGTCGGGTAAGAATTGATGAGGTAGGACCTCATATGGTAGGACCTCCATAGGTAGGGAGGTCCCTCACCATACTGATGACGTGAGCTTAATCGCAAGATCTGGATAGGAGGTCTTCTAACTTGAAGTAAGACCTGGATGGGAATGATCTCCGACCTGGAGTGAGACCTTCCTTGGGATGAGGTCCGACCTGGAGTGAAACTCGCCTAGGAATGAGGTTCGACCTGGAGTGAGACCCGCCTAGGAATGAGGTCTGACCTGGAGTGAGACCCGCCTGGGAATGAGGATCGACCTGGAGTGAGATTCTTCTGTGAATGAGGTCCAACTTGGAGTAAGACCTAGATAGGGATGAGGTCCGACCTGGAGTGAGACCCGCTTGGAAATGAGATCCGACCTGGAGTAAGACCTTCTTTGGGATGAGGTTAGACCTGGAGTAATACCTTCCTTAAGATAAGGTCTGAACTGCTATTGTAGCACCGGTAAAGAATTACTTAACTGATGTGACAGATCGAACTGGATATCAACAATTGTCCCCCAAAGCCTGCTCTTGACTTCAGTCATGGGTGGTCTTCAGTTCGTTTCATAGCTCTGGGCCGTTTTGATCTGTTTCGCGTGATTCGGTAGGACCTGAAGGAGTAGAACCTCTCTGATAGGAGAACTCCCTCTCCATAGAGGATGGGTAGGACCTATCCCTCATGTGATTTGGTAAGACCTGAGATATCGAGGTAGGACCTGATATTGAGGTAGGACCTCATGGGCGAGGATGTCGCTCTTCATGGAGGTTATGTAGGACCTCCTTTTTGGAGTTGGATATGACCTGAGATATCGAGGTAGGACCTAATATTGAGGTATGAACTCTTGAACAATAGTGTCCCTCATCGTGGGGGGTTAGGTAGGACCTGATATATGGAGGTATGACCTGAGATACCCAGGCAGGACCTGAGATACCAAGGTAGGACATGATATATTGATATAGGTCCTCTTGGAAGATAGTGCCCTCTTGGTTTGTGCTCTCTTCATGATGTCATGTAGGACTTCCTTCTTGAGAGTTGGGTAAGACCTGAAGGGACCTCTCTGATGAGGGAACTCCCTCTTTATAGAGGTTGGATAGGACCTATTAGAGGAAGGACCTCCTTCGTCTGATTTAGTAGGACCTGAAGTGTAGGACCTCCCTTACTAAAGAGTCCCCTCTCCATAGAGGTTGGGTAAGACCTGTTGTAGGTAGGACCTCATTCGTCTGATTTGGTAGGACCTGAAGTGTAGGACCTCCCTAATAGGGAAACCCCATCTCTATAGAGGATGGGTAGGACCTATTGTAGATAGGACCTCCTTCATGTGATTTGGTAAGACCTGAGATATCGAGGTAGGACCTGATATTGAGGTAGGACCTCTTGGACAAGGATGTCCTTCTTCGTAGAGGTTAGGCAGGACCTCCCTCTTACAGTTGGGTCAGGGGTGGCCTTTAGTCATACTATTGCTTTGATCCATTATGAAGATTCTCACATAACTGATATGACATTACTTAGCAAACTTCCAGAGGATGAAGGAAGAATGTCGGAAGGCTCTGTTTGACCCAAATAAGGAAATGAGGCTCCGCTCTGAGGCTGTGGAGCCTTTGGCATACCAAGTGGAAGAAGAGAAGATGGGAAAGTCCGAGATGGAGGCTTTATTTGAAAAGATCCAAGTGGACCTCCGAGCTTCTGTAGAAAGGTCATGGATGAGCTAATTGAGACTGTTACGAAGAAGTATCGGGACTGGGATGTCCAGTTCTTGAAGAACGAGCTGGACGAGCTCAAGAAAAACTCCAAGTTCAATCCTCATTCTTCTGGAGAGGAATGTCAGCCTGAAGGCCAGGACTGAGCTTGACCTTTTTTAGCTGACATATCTGGATCAAGTTCCACCAAAGGATGAGGTCTGACCTGGATCAAGTTCTACCAGGGGATGAGGTCTGACCTAGATCAGGTTCTACCAAGGGATGAGGTCCGACCTGGATGAGGTCCGACCTAGATTAGGTCCTACCAGGAGATGAGGTCCGACCTAGATCAGGTTCTACCAGGGATGAGGTCCGACCTAGATCAAGTTCCACCAGGAGATGAGATCTGACCTAGATCAAGTTCTACTAGGGGATGAGGTTCGACCTGGATCAGGTTCCACCAGAGATGAGATCCGACCTGGTTACGAACGTACTTAGAATGAAGTTGACCTTAAGTTGCTTAGCGAGTGAATAATTACTTAGCTGATATGAGGTCTGAACTTTGTGGGACCTTTGTGTCCAGAGGTTTGTGACATTGGTCACATCCTCAGTTCGGACGTTGGCTTCTTGAGCTGATGTCAGCAGCGCAGCACTTACGCTGATTGACGTGGGTCCGAGCTGTGTGGGACCTTTGTGTCCAGAAGTTTGTGACCTTGGTCACATCCTCAGTTCAGACGTTGGTTAGATTTACTAACTTTGTAGCCCCATTCTTTAAGACTCTGGTATTTTTTTAAGGATCTTTCCAATTCTGAGCTCTACTCTTAAAGCTAGTGAGAAAGACGTCTCTCTTATACTAGAACGGCAAGTTGTGCGATAAAACCAAAGTGTATTCGAAAGTTCTTTTGCCCAGACACCATTGAGTTCATCCATTTGCTTCTTCAGTGTGTGTTTGATGATTTTCAGCTCTTCACCGAACGGCCTCAACATTGGCCAATGGTTCTATTTCCGCTCATTTGGTGAAGTAGTCAGCTTTGACTATGGAGAATTTGGTCCCGTCTTTTCTCATGGTCTTTGGACCGATTAGATCAATCATCTATTTTGAAAAAAGCCATCGGCTAAGGACTGAGGTCATCTCTTCTGGGAGAGATCTAGTGATGGGGGCAAACCTCTGGCACTTGTCACATTTTTGGACAAACTCGATAGAGTCCTTATTTAGTGATGGCCAAAAGTATCCATACCTCAAAGTTTTATGTGTTAGTGATTGCTCTCCGGCGTGATTGTCGCATACTTCTTTATGAACTTTGCTGAGGGCGTACTTGCATTTTGTCTTCCCTTAAACATTTGAGTAGTGGAAGTGAAAAGCTTCTTTTGAATAGGATGTTGTCGATGATTTCCTGGCCTCCGCACTATCTGAAGACACCATACGATCTTTAAAAAATTGGATGATTCCGTCCATCCAGTTGGGATTGACTTCTGCGTGGTGAGCACGGGCTCAAGTTAAGTGATCATTGGACTGTTGATTCTTTTGAACAAGATGCTCTCTAGTTATTCTGTTCCTTCATTGGTAGTGAGTCAAGCTATGGCGTCAGCGAGGCTATTTTGTGTCATCAAAGTTTTCTTTTGCTTAGTCTCCAGCTCGGCTAGGCATTGTGTAGCTCGGCGATCTTCAGGTCGGTTCCTGGCTGGCGACTGCTTGTGAGTTTGAGATGCATCTAGAGGTGGCTTGATTCTTTTCAAGCCATTCGATAACGTGAGTTAGGTACTCCAATCTTTGTAGGACTGCTTTCCTTACATGGGCACAGGCTGGAGCTGAGCTTTATCTGGGATGTCTTCGGTGGAAGCCTGGTAGGAGATCAATATGTTGACTCCCTTTTCTTCTGTGGTTGTGAGTCCTTGAGTCATGGTTATGACTCATGTTGAATGTGCTTTAGGGATGAAGTGTTTAGATATGATGGGGAAGACTTACTTTGCATAAATCAAATGCTAATCTCTTTTGGTAAGCTTCTGGAATATGGAGAGTCTTTTTAGAGGGACGCCCTCCTTCTAGCGCCAAACTGTTGACGTTGGAAAATGATTTGTACTAATTCCAAGCCAATTTAAAGATAAGTGTTGAGGTCGGATATGAACGTAATGAATGGCAGATATGTAAATATATGTAGGAAGACCTAATTGTATGATCTTTTTAAGAGTGCTTTTATTAAGTAGTTGAATGTCCCAACTATTGGACATTTATGCCTCCTATTTATAGGAAAATATGTGATGATTAGATGCATTAAATGCCAAGCTAGACATTTAATGCTTACATGACACCTCCTTTATAAAAATTCAATGTGAAGTGACATCTCTGTGATGGGCAGCTGATCTGATGTCTGACATTTGGAAAAACGTGCCATTGATGACAATAACATAATACTGGTTGACTGCTGTTTGACATCCGACCTAAAATAGGTCGGGTAAGAACTGATGAAGTAGGACCTCATATGGTAGGACCTCCATAGGTAAGGAGGTCCCTCACGATGACGTGAGCTTAATCGTAAAATCTAGATAAGATGTCTTCCAACTTGGAGTAAGATCTGGATGGGAATGATCTCCGACCTGGAGTAAGACCTTCCTTGGGATGAGGTCCGACCTGGAATGAAACCCGCCTGGGAATGAGGTCGGACCTGGAGTGAGACCCGCCTGGGAATGAGGTCCGACCTAGAGTGAGACCCTTTTGTGAATAAGGTCCGACCTGGAGTAAGACCTAGATAGGGATGAGGTCCGACCTGGAGTGAGACCCGCCTGGAAATGAGGTCCGACCTGGAGTAAGACCTTATTTGGGATGAGGTCAGACCTGGAGTAATACCTTCCTTAAGATGGGGTCCAACCTGCTATTGTAGCGCCGGTAAAGAATTACTTAGCTGATGTGACAGATCGAACTGGATATCAACAATTGTAAAAATTAATTTTTCACTACATTTTAAATTTAATTATCTATATTTTAAATATCTAATTAATTTAATTTAAATAATTAATTATCTTCGTTTTGGTCAACGTATGCATGAGTTTAATACTAATTAAAATTTAGTGTTTGGTCAACTTGAAATGAATAAATAATAATTTTATTGAATTAATAATGGGTTGAAAATTATATAACATACTTAATTTGAATTTTTTACGAAGAAAATAAAAATTCCCAAAGTCATCTTTCTAATTGACAAATTCTGTTCAATGAATAATAAATAAATAAATAATTAGTCAAATGACTTTTGATGTTAGTTATTATTCTTATTCATTTTAATTTGGAATTTTTAGTTTTGTATTATTTTGCAACTTAAAAAAAGTTCAAGAATGAATGTGTTTCATTAGTTTTTGTTGTGAATGATCTTTTACTTTTATGGGTGGAAGCTTTGTAGAAAAAGAGATTGAATATAAATATTGGGTAAAAATATATAATTTTGTGTAATAAGAAAATAGAATAAATAAAGTTGTATTAGTAGTGTAGTCAATAGATTTCTAGAAAGTTTATTTACGGAGAAGATAGATGAAAGAGAAATTATTTTTTCGAATGTAGAAGTAATAGTAATTAAAATTAAAAAAAAAAATGCATGGATTTTTCAGAAGTGCCGTCAAAATTTTATTTTCTTGCCTAAATACTTTTATAGTTAGAATTTCTTTTTTTTTTCAGTTTCCATAAATAGATTTTTTTAATAGTATCATTCTTAATACTGCATTTAATAGCCGTCTAATTTTGTAGTTTTTCAATTGGAGTCCTTCCATCTACCTTCTAATTTAGTTATCATTACAAAAACTAATTTAGTTTTGTTATCAATACAAATTAATTATCCAATGTGTTTTAATTTAATTATCTATATTTAAAATATTTAATTAATTTAATTAATTAATCTTATCTTTATTTTGGTACAAAAAATGCATGGATTTTTCAATACTAATTAAGATTTAAGATATTGCATTTTTAAGATTATTTTATTATAACTAATTAACTTTCATACATAACTATAGAAATTATTTTTTGTGATTACACCTCCCGTACATTGCAACACTAGTTTTGTATAAAAAATCTAAAATAAAAGGTAACTTTTAAAGAAAAACCAAATTTGTTTGGGGAAAAAAAAAGGTTATTGAAAGTAACTTTTTGGAAAATTTTCACTTTTGGTCCTCAATTTTTTCAATTTGTTATTAATATATCATCAACTAATTTTTATAGCATCATACATCCATAACTTTTGCAATTTATTGCAAATTACGTCCCAATTGACAGATTTTGATAGATTTGTCATTCTTTTTAAATAAACAAAAATAGAAAAAAGTTAAAAATAACAAAAAAAATTATAAATAAAGTCAAATAATTTTTAAGAAGTACAAAATAATTTCATTTTCCCCAAAAACCTACCCCACCCCTTTGGACAAAAAAATACACAATCAAAATAAAAGATAAAAAACATTATCCACCTCCATCCCAATGTGCTTCCACAATTTGCTAGGCTGGTCGAATAAGGTCTTGCCAATTGTTGAATTTGACAATAAACTGAATTTTCTGGCACAGTCTCACACACAGGTTCCCAAGTAATCTGAAGCACATGAAAAATAGATTCAATGACTAGGGGTAAAACATACATGCTTATCTACTCCAATTTCAACAAATTGTGAAATTTCTTACATTAATGTACTTCTATATTCAGAACTAAGTGTGACTGATGATATATTGTTGTCCTGCAAATAATTTAGTTGAAGTTTTTGGCTAATGTTGCCTCCCATATCTAATATGTCACTCAAAGATATTATTCTTCAGTTTTTGTCAATGTTTTACAATATCACATCAGTGAGCTTACTTCACTTCTTACATGAATATTTTAAAATAGTTGTTTTAACATTATTGTAGACTTACACTTGCTGAATATGAGGTAAACTAAAAACTTTAGGTGGTGGTGAGCCCTGTAGTGGTCCATGTTCAATTATCCTAACACCATGAGATTTCGAAAATGAGATTGTTTTTGGTTCTTGATTTCTAAGGCAAGATGAGTCCTAGGTTTGACTAACTTTTTATGTTTGCATGAATAAATTACGCAAAACTCACAGTTTTTGGAAGCACATTGGGATGTAGGTGGATAATGTTTTTGATTTTTTATTTTGATTGTGCATTTTTTGGGGTGGTGGTGATTCGTCTATAGGGTGGGGTAGATTTTTAGAGAAGATGGAGTTACTTTGTACTTCTTTAAAGTTATGTGACTTTATTTGTAATTTTTTTTTTATTTTTTGTTTATTTAAACAGAACGGCAAATTCGGCAAAATCTATCAATATGGATGTGATTTGCAACAAACTTAAAAGGTTGGAGATGTCTTATGCTTATGCTATAAAAATTAGTTTAGGGTAGATTAGCAATAAACTGCAAAGATGGGAGACCAAAAGTGCAAATTTTCCTATTTTTTAAACCTTCAAACGTTTTTATATTCTTTAGTTATCTGTAACAATTGTGAAGTTGACAAGGGTGTTTGGTCTAGTGGTATGATTCTCGCTTCGGGTGCGAGAGGTCGCGAGTTCGATTCTCGCAACACCCCCTAGCCTTCTTTGTTTTCACCTGCAATTCCAATTCCTCTTGCGAGTTTGGCAGTTTCTATATATTTTCCGATAATTTGCACCATTGGCCCCCCAGTTTTACTATCTCAATAGCAAATTGTTTCCAAACTTTAAAACAAGTGCGTTAATTTCTAATCTTTTGTTGTTGTTTCATCATAACTAATCTTGGTTAAATTGTCAGAACACCATCGTTAGGAACTTGAGTAATGTTGGAATCTTTCTCTTTTTTTATTTAAGTTGGTGGCAAACTTACTATTGGGACAATAAATCAAGGACCATTGGTGCTATTTTCCCATTTATTTTGTGTTCATACCTAATTTCTTCTATTATTGTTTTCAATAAGGTGTTCTAATTCCGTTTATCTAAAAAAGTTATCCAATTTGATTGATTAATTCATATATTTTATGTTTATCTGAATGAACAATATATAATATTTACATTTATTTAAATTAAAAATAAGTAAATTACTCCCTCCTAATTGTAAGCTAAGAAACAACTTTCAAATTAAGTAACTCTTTTACAAAAAGAAAAAAAAAACATGTTTAGAAATAAAGAGTTACTTAAAACACTATAGTAACTTCTTCTTCTATTTTTTTTAAACTTAGCCAAACATGACATTAATGCATAGTTTTCATACATGATCCATACACTAAACCTAATGATGAGGTGGGTCACTGGTTTAGTAGTTCAACTGGTAATTCGATGGTCGAACTGACGAATCAACTTTTATCAAATATAATATAATTATTTTTATTAAATAATAAAATAGTGATAATGTTTATCATTCATTAAATTAATTCTACAATATTTTTTTAATCTTTACTCTAAAACTAAATGAGATGAAATATTTTCAAGATAAAGTCAAAAAACTCATATTAGAAAAAATAATTAACAATAAAAATAACAATTAAAAAAAGTGAAAGTTAAAGACTAAAGTGGCAAAGGACTTTTCAAATAAATAATTTTGAAAAACTTCGACCAGCTGTTGAATTAATGGGTTTGGGTCATTAGTATTTTATAAAATCTTGGTGGATTTTTTTGTTTTCTCTCGAGTCGATTACAGATCGGTCTAATAGAGCAACTCAGATCGAATTATTGGTTAAGTCACGAGTTTTTCAGTTTAACCATCGATGTGATCCTGATTTTAAAACATTTTCATTAATGTTAACTTGCAGTTGAGTAAATAGTTAGCTAAATCGGGGAGTGTAATGAAGTGTAGAAAATAATTCATTACGAATTTGGGACGGTCCAACTTGGGCAGCTCCCTATTGTTAAGCCATTTCCTACTCTTGCATAATAGACATCACAGTTGACAATCCCAACATAGGATAAGTCTTTTGCACACAATTTTCTAACTTAAGAAAACGAGACATCATGTAATTAGACTTTTTCTCGTAAAGAAAAAAAATTATTAGTATTGTTTAAAGACGTACAAATTCAAAATTTATTGAAAATAACAGCATGTACTTCTTATTGGCATATTATTGACACATCGTACAAGTATTGAGCATATTTTAGTAGTAAATGAGTTTGAGTTACTTGTGCAAGGGGAAGAAACAAGTAAAGTGCACTTGGCATGCAAAGATGTTTAAATTTGGATATTTTTGTGTGATTACATGCACTTATATACAATCACATCTATTGTTGAACCATTTTATTACGTTCACTTACGTGTAAATTGAGTATGATATTTCATCAAAAGCTCGATAAGCACATAATTATTTCAAACAAGTAGTAGCGCATTATACATATCTTCTATAACACCAAAAAACAAGGTAGAGCATTAGTGAAATTAAGTCGTTATGTCTTATTCATGACTAGCTGTGTTCGTTTTAAATAGTCAACTTAAGTATGTTCTCGGAAAAATGGTTCAAAAGAATACGCGTTTGGCGTCTTACAATCGAAACAATAAAATAATTTTTTCACGAATCATTTTACTATTTTGAATTCGAGACTTTTGTCTTCTTTAATACTATGTTGTACAATTCAGTTTGTATATTTAAATTGATAGAGAAGAAACACATTTATTTATTTTTAAATCACTATATATTTCTATAATTGTTCGGGCCAAAATTTCAACTCTTGTCAAAAAACAAACAAAAAAATAAAAAATAAAAAGAAGAAAAGACAGCATGTTGGTTGAATTGGGTTTTGCTTTCCCACTTAGGGTGTGTTTGATTTCACCCATTTGTTTATGGAAAGTGGATATTTTCTAAATCTAACTATTTGATTGTCAACATTTTTTATGTAAAAATTGGATAATGTTTGTTGTATATCCACACTTACAGCCTCACACATGTCAAATGATGATTTGTTGAAATCATTATTTAATTGATCAAATAAATAAAGTGAGCAAATCATCATTTGACATATGTGAGGGTGTAAGTTGGGTTTATAACAAGCATTATCTGTAAAAAAATTTCCTCAAAAACAAGAAAAATGAATTCTTAGGGAGAAAAGGGTTGGTTTTGTTATGAAACTAGAAAAGTAGAGAGAAAAAGAGAAGAGAATAAAGAGAGTCAAAACTCAAGTTTGTTCATTTACTATAACAATGACCCTTATTTATAGGGTTCCAAAGGGAGTTACACCTTGATTAGAAAACACTCTTATGGAGTAAGTAGATAACTACATAGACATTTAGATACAACTAAATAGTCATTCATCATTATCTATAATTTTATAACACTCCCCCCTTGAATGACTTATTACACAATAACTGGTTCGTTATTTGGCAAAAATCTAATGGGACAAAAATACCAATAGAAAGAAAAATTATCAAAAATTGGAGTACTCCAATGCTGCCTCATTAAAACCTTGTCAAGAAAATCCAGTGGGACAAAACATGAGTGAAGGAAAAAGAGTACAGCTACTCCTCCTGATTTCACTCAATGAAAAAAGTTTGTATCGAACTATCTATATCTTGTACGCCAATGTCTTCAATGTCGCTATCTTCTTATAATTTGTATAAAACAATTCTAGTGAAATGTGCTCCATGTTATAACCTCTAAGCAATGTCATCTTCATACATTATCTCTGGTTGACTGTAGTCAGCATGATAGTTTGATGCAATTATATTAAAAACGGATTTCGTTGTTGTTTTCTTTAAGAGTCTCATATACAATTTATAACACATGGGAGTAGAACCATAAGGTTATGACGAGGGTAAAATATTTTGTAGGTTATAGACATCCATAACTATAATATTTATACCACTTCCAATTGGATGTCATTTATAGAAAGCATATGCCTCGTTAAAACTTTGTTAGAAAAAAACCTCGTGGGAAAAAATTATAGTAAAGGAAAAAGAGTACATAATTTTTTTTAATACGCCATGCAAATTGCCTCATTAAAAACCTTGCCAGAAAAACCCAATGGGACAAAACCTCAGTCAAGAAAAAAAGTACAATGCGTATTTACTCACCCTCATTATAATATTAGTTCAGATCTGTACTTTGATCGATTGAGTTCTCGAAAAGTTGAACTATATGCTTCAAGCATATTAAATCCTCCAGGGATTTATATACATTGTTTTATTAGTCATGCCAGATGAGTTGGTTATAACAATATTCATTATATGCATATATGTCATGCATTGACAGATTAACAAGATATCAACTTATTATTGATTTACATAAGTCTTTGCGAAATTCATAATGTTAAAAGTCGTGCATTACATGTTATGACTTCATTTTCTCATTTTCCTTTTTGCATAAATATACACCTTTAGGTGCTCGAACTATAGGTCCAGAAATTTCAGGTTTCTCTAGTCAGTTCAATTTACTTGGATTGCATCATTTTATTTGGCCAATTTATTATTTGATAGATTTTTTTTAATATCATCGCTATCTTTCATAATATGAAGCGCTTCATTATGTACAACAATATTGTCAACAACATTTATTTTTGAATTCATTTCTTTCTCATAACGACATAACTTAACGAGATCTTTTCATTTTATTATTTCAGCTAGCTGAACCTCTTCTGGGGTTTTATAATTAGTTATGTCTATATACTCTCCAAGAGTATACACCTCCTCAAATAGGACCATATTTATAATTGTCTCCACTTTTAATTTGAGAATTTTTGGAATCAAATGTCATCATGCTTCAGGCGTGTCACTAATTTACCATATATAATGTCAATGGATTGTCCTTCAAGGACGTTAATATAAGTTGGAGCATTTAGAGCTGTTATATGATATTTGATTTAATCTCTTTGGTCAGTAAATGCATCTGTCAATTGTATAACTTACAAATGAGTTATTTGTCGAACTTCTGGTTCATATTATCTTGTGCAAGGATCTAGAAAACATAATATGCTGCATTTGTATTCTTTTCAGCTACTTAATTTCTCTCTCATAATGTTGAGAAAATTGTCTTATCAAAATGACATTCGAAAAACAGTATTATAAAATATCATTCGTTAGGATTTAAGATATTTTATAATGTTCCAAACTAAACATGTATTCTCAACATTTTTTAATGCCCATCTCAGTGCACTATGATTGTACATATATTGCACTATTAAAAATCATTAGATGGGTAATATTATGCTTGGACCATAAGCCAACTATAGTGTGGGTAAATTTGATGTTGGCATGATGCATATAAATGTTTCTGCATATAAAATAGCATTCCCTAGACAAAAATATGAAGCACTTTGTTCTCAATAGTAATAGTTTAGAATTTAATTGGAGGCATTAAAAAACAATATTGCTAAACTATTTAACATCATCTCAACTAACATTTATTAAAAGTTTGAGATTTAGACTCACTAGCATTGACAAGACACACCATCGTCTTAGTTGTATAATCTGAAAATTATGCTCATAATTTAAAATTTGAGCAAATAACCTCGTAAACTTCAAATTGCGAATAATAACATCATACAATCATCTAGTAGATGTATCTATTAGATACAACTAATATATAGATGGTCAACATGGAGGGTGATGGGGCCCCATAAACCACCCTAAATAATTTTTAGAAATGTAGAGAATTCAGTCTCGATTTTAGCTAGTGAATGTCTACTAGTTTATATACCATAAGAACAAGTATCACATAAGAATTCATTATATTGAAAAATCTTTTGATTTTCAATAGATATTCTAATTAATAATTCACATCATATTGATCCGGGATGGTCTAATCGGTAATGCCAATCAATAAATTTTTTAGGACATTGAACTTCTGATTCAACATAGTATTTCTTTAAGAGTATCAACACTCTAATATTACACATTATTACTTTTCTGAAATTGTAAAGTTGTGCTTCTTCAAGAGCAACAATACGATATTTTTTTTCTAGAATATTAATATGTACAAATTTATGCTTCTTCAAAAGCAGTCATATAATATTCGTTTAATTAAGTTATGCTTCTTCAGGAGCAACAACCCAATATTCTTTTAGAATATTTTCTATACTTTGTGTTTCTCCAGAAACAATAATATCATTTTCTTTTAAAATATTGATATTCATAACGTTATACTTTAGGAGTATTAATACAATATTTTATAAAATAATAAATCTTATAAAATTACGCTATTTGATAACAAGTAATATTCGACTGAACATTAATATAATATTGTGCTACTTTAGGAGCAACAACAAATTATTTTAAAATATTAATTTTATTCTGAAGTAAAGATTTATTCTTCATGAACAATATTATAATATTCTTATAGAATATTATATCTTATAAAATTAGACTCTTCATGATCAATTAATATTCTACTGAAATATTAATATAATATAAAATTTTGCTTATTTTGAAGCAACAATAAAGTATTATTCTAGAGTATTTATTTATTAGGTTGTGATATACAATACAATATTCGTCTAGAATATTGATAGAATTGTAAAATTGTGTTTCTTTACGAAAAGCACAATTAAAACAAATAAACAAATCTTATTCAAGATTTGAAGGATTCCCACAATAATTTCATGTAAACTTTTATTCATAACTATGTATGAAAAAATATATAGAAAATAACATAATAATTAATTGAACAGTAAAAACTACTGATACTTCATGAGTAATTGTAACGATCACGGACTTTTCTCTACAGGCTTTTCGCTCAGGGGCTATTTCGTGCGCCGTTAACTTACTTACTGTCCACTGGAGGTTGGGCTCCAAACTGGATTTCTTTCGTGTCCCCAACGATTCGAACCATTGACCTCCCATTAAGAAGAACTTATGGTGAATGCTGGCACTAATTGGGTCCACTGGAGGTTAGGCTCCAAACTGGATTTCTTTTGCTTCCCCAGCGATTCGAACCCTTGACCTCTCATTAAGGGTTCAAATTGCTGGAGACGCGAAAGAAATCCAGTTTGGAGCCCAACCTCCAGTGGACCCAATTGTACCAGCATTCACCATAAGTTCTTCTTAATGGGAGGTCAATGGTTCGAGTCGCTGGGGACGCGAAAGAAATCCAGTTTGGAGCCCAACCTCCAGTGGACAGTACGTAAGTTAACGGCGCACGGAATAGCCCCTGGGCGAAAGGCCTGTAGGGAAAAATCCGTGGTCGTTACCTCACCCAATTGGTACCAACATTCTCCATAAGTTCTTTTTGTAACGACCACGGATTTTTCCCTACAGACCTTTCGCCCAGGGGCTATTCCGTGCGCCGTTAATTTACGTACTGTCCACTGAAGGTTGGGCTCCAAACTGGATTTCTTTCGCGTCCCCAGCGATTCGAACCCTTGACCTCCCATTAAGAAGAACTTATGGAGAATGCTGTCGCCCAATTGGTACCAGCATTCTCCATAAGTTCTTCTTAATGGAAGATCAAGGGTTCGAATCGCTGGGGACGCGAAAAAAATCCAGTTTGGAGCCCAATCTCTAGTGGACAGTACGTAAGCTAACGGGGCACGGAGTAGCCCCTGGGCGAAAGGTCTGTAGGAGAAAGTCCTTGATCGTTACAGTAATAGTTCAATATTCTTTTAGAATATTTAAATTGTAATGTCATGCTCTTCAGGAGCAATTAATATTTTGTCAGAATAATATAAAGTTGTGCTTATTCAGGAGCTACAACAAATTATTATTTTGATGTAAATAATTGCTCTCTAGGAGCAATATTATAATATTCTTATAGAATATTATAAAATTAAGCTCTTCAGGAGCAATTAATATTCTACTATAATATTAATGTAATATAAATCTTTGCTTATTAATGTAATATTATGACTCTGTCAAAATATTAACGTCATGTTTCTTCATGAACAACACCATACCATTTATGAATATATGCTCTTCAGAAGCAATAGTATGATGTATACAAGAATATCGAAAAAAAATTATTCAATTTAAAGACAAAGAATAATCACAACAATAATAAATTAATGCAGTTATGATACTATTTTAGAGTAAAGTAAATTTACAATAAGTAAATTTACAAATCTGACTTTAATGCAGTTATATATTCAACATAAATTTATTAGTTAACAAATTTGAATGTACTGTAATTACTTTAATGCAGTAATATATGAATTTTCACGTGTAATATAAAAAAAACGTATGAAGTAATAAATACAAATATATTGATCATGGGAAAACATGACATGTGTATGCACACTTCACAACATGAATTTGGAGGACATGAATTTATAGTACTTGCTGCTTTGGAAAATGGAATTTGGGCTACAAACTCTTCTTTTCTTTATGGTCACGTATTGGCTAAATGTTTTGCTTCTCTCTCCCTTTTCCTTTTTTTTAATGGATAGAATGTCTTGGCCAAATGTTTTGCTTTTCTCTCAGTTGGTTAGAGCGTCATGCTGATAACGTGTTATGAAACTAGAAAAGTAGAGAGAAAAAAAGAAGAGAATAGAGAGAGTCAAAACTCAAGTCTGTTCATTTACTATAACAATGACCTTTATTTATAGGGTTCCAAAGGAAATTACACATTGATTAGAATACACTCTTCTGGAGTAAGTAGATAACTACATGACATTTAGATACAACTAAATAGTCATTCATCATTATTTATAATTTTACAACAAATTTTTATTTTTATAGAAGATGGAATTCATTTTCTTTTCCACTTGTGCAATCAAACACACCCTTAGAGATCATTTTCCTTTGCCAACGTTTGAAATGTATTGTTGACTTTTAAATTAAGCAACAATTACAATTTATATCTTAAACTAAACTTGTCGAATAGTTAAATCACTATTAGAGTTGCTATATTATTTATTTTTAAAATCTTTTAATTTTTTCATGTTTAGGGTCAAAAGAGTTCAAGAAACTCACCTTGAAAGTGTTGAAGTGAATATACAAGCGAAAACTTTCGAATTTCAACCTTCAACACGATAAAGCACAAATCTAGAAAATTCAGCAAACAGAGTAACAAGTTTAACAACGAGATTAAGCTTGAAAGAAATTGACAAACATAAGCTTAATAGTTAATGTTGCTTATAGATTGAGCTCAATGACTTAAAAGACAGATGTCGCAAAACAAATTATGCAATTTGTTTTCGGTTTAATTCATATAAGCTTGGGGTAAATTTAATAAACACTCATTAAACTTTGAAGATGTAACGACTTACTCACTATACTCTGCAACGTCACCAATAACTTACTCATCTTTGGCTTATGTCCATCATCCATCACCCGTTATCTTTCCGTTTGAATTTGCTGACAAAAAAATCCGACGTTGCTAACGGCTTGTGACATGGCTTTCAAATTGTAACTATTTACTCACTGTACTTTTCATGTCACCAATAACTTTCAAGTTGTAACTACTTACTCACAGAACTTTCAAGTTGTAACTACTTACTCACTGTACTTTTCATGTCACCAATAACTCATTGATGTTTGTCTTATGTCCACCATCCACCACCCATCTGCCATGTAAGAATCGCATTACCTAAACACGTTTTTCATCCAACAAAAGGCAGGTGGTGCTATATATTTTTTGCAAAGTAGTTCAAGTTTGTTTGCAAACTGTTGGTATTTGTAATTTTTATTAGTAGAAGGTCAGGTAGTCCATCTAAATAATAGTGTAATTTATTTTGATTTTCATAATTTGAAGCTACACTATCATGTGAAGTTCATTTTTGTGTAGTTACAGTTATTCTATTTCACTTTATCATTTTAGTGCAGTTGAAGTGCTATGTAGGTGGGCCGCCATTTAATATGAATTCAACTAGAGTTGAAGTTCATTTAAGTGCACATTATCATTCTACCATTTAACAATCAAATTCATGAAATGAAAATAAACTTGTCAAAATGATGGAGAAATGTCATCTTCATTCAAATAACATGATACATAGATATAAGAAAACATGATACAACATATATGCACAATTGTCTATTCTTTGAAACTGAACAAAAGAAAACATCCAACAATATGGATCAAAAATATCAGCAGCCCTGCCTTTTCACCCTTCATTTTAGTTCAAATATTATACACACTATCCCCTTAGATTTGAGCATAGTCATCCATGTTTTCCATCGCTGCTTGCCTTTTGTTGGATGAAAAACGTGTTTAGGTAATGCAATATTTACGTGGCGAACGAGTGGTGGATGGTGGACATAAGTCAAAGATCAGTGAGTTATTGGTGACATAAAAACTACAGTGAGTAAATAGTTACAACTTGAAAGTTTAGTGAGTAAGTAGTTACAACTTGAAAGCCACATCACGAGCCGTTAGCCACGTCGATTTTTTCCGTCAGCAAATTCAAACAGAAATATAATAGATGGTGGACATAAGCCAAAGATCAGTGAATTATTGGTGACGCTGCAAAGTATAGTGAATAAGTAGTTACATCTTCAAAGTTCAGTGAATGTTTATTAAATTTACCCTATAAGCTTGTCGTTTGATCCAAGTTTACATACTAAGAGAATATCCAATCACAATCTTCAAATTGATACAACTTTTACATTAAAATAGTGCAATTTTCTCACCATCTTTTTAGTCCTTCAAATAATACACCAAATGAATAGTATACATTTTCTTCCCTTTTTTTAATTCTCAAAAATTAATGGAAAATTAGCATATTGAGTCTCCAATCTTTGATATTCTCCCATACCCTAGCATTTAAAAATAGCAGCTGACATTCCCAATGTTTGAAGAAATATGTATGATAGGTCATTTTTTGATGAAATTGTCATCCCCTTTAAATAAACAAAAAACAAAAAACAAATAGAAAACTAATCAAATGTACCCCTAAAAATAAAGAATAACAAAGATGTCCACTTATTCCATCAAAACCCCCACATTTCCTTCTTGATCACAAAGTGACTTTTGCACCACACTAGACTGGCAATTATAGCTGCCACTGGCACATGTACAATTCCAGCCAATTTCTCCGCCCTCAACGTTTCTTTACGTAGCAGTGGCACCACCATTTCAGCTCCATCATCCAACTCTGCACCTCTCTTATTCAGTAGCGCCACTGGAATGCTAGATTTCCACCACCAGCTATCTTCTGCAGGGAAGTTACATGAAGTGACTTTTGCACCACACTAGACTGGCAATTATAGCTGCCACTGGCACATGTACAATTCCAGCCAATTTCTCCACCCTCAACGTTTCTTTACGTAGCAGTGGCACCACCATTTCAGCTCCATCATCCAACTCTGCACCTCTCTTATTCAGTAGCGCCACCGGAATGCTAGATTTCCACCACCAGCTATCTTCTGCAGGGAAGTTACATGAAAAAGTGGTTAAGAGAAGATAGCAATGGGTAACTTTTCCTTTAGCTTCAAAATTGGAGAGAACGGGGATGCAAGATCATGAACCAGGATCATAACCAAAACTCGGTTAAGCACAACTCTCTAATTTCCTCTCGGCTCCCGCCATGTGGGCGATGGCTTCGGCCACCGCCAATGATGGCAACACCTTCTGAATGTTGCCTGGAGAAGCCACGGCCAACGTTGGCAACGCTAAGATTTTTTTACTTTAGTCGAGAAGCCATCTTGAGTTTGGAGTGGTAGTTGAATTTGGATTGTATCTATTTGTTATTCTTTATTTTTGGAGATACATTTGGTTATTTTTTTTATTCTTTTTGATTTTTTGTTTTTAATTTAAAAGGAAAAGAAATTTCGTCATAAAATATCTACTATGCCTATTTTTCAAATATTGGGAATGTTTGATTCTATTTTTAAAGATTATAAGTGTATCGCTTATGTTTTGAAAAGATGCTATTTTTTTAAAAATTATTTAATTATATATTCTATTACTACAAATCTGTAACTTTTTAAATCTAATGAGTACTTTTATTTTAATGTATTCATTATTCGATTACAATTTATTATGTTAATAAGAATAATAATAAAATGAAAAGAAATATAAATAAAATTAAACTATAAAATAATAAAAAAAAAGATATATAAGAAAATACAAACTTTTGTATAGTAAAAAAAAAAAAAGGTTAAAAATAATAATTGTAAACCCCCCACCCCCCATCCAAGTGAACAGTAGCAGTGTTCACGCCTCCAAAATGGCGTCTCCAAGTGGAGACGTCATTTGGAACACCATTTTTGGCCAAAGTCCTAAATAATAATTTTGAAAAGACTTTTCACAAAATTCAAATTTATCATTAATGTTTAATGGCGATATTTAGATATTTTTCAACCACTTAATGAAAGTATCAAATTCAGACAAAAAGTGTGGGTAGGAACATCAGCATCCTGCACATGACTTTTCATTGCAGATGGAAAAAAATTAGATATCTTAGTCGTGGTTTATAAATCAAAAATTATTATTTTTAACTTATTATTTTTGACTTTTTAAATTTTTTTAAGATAAAATAATAAAATTATTATTTTTTATTTTGAAGTGACATTTTGTTAGTAAAATAATAATTTTTTTAGCTCAAAATTTTGACCGAAGTATACTCTATATTAGATATAATAATCGACAAATGAAACGGTGAAAAACAATTTATGCTTATTACGCTTTGTTTGATTTTATTAAAAAGTTGAAGTCAAAATTAACAATTAATTTTAATCACATATTTTATGGGACTTACAATTTTTATCAATTTTTCAACCATATTTTTTATTTACTTTTATCAAAATTTATAAAAAATCTGAATTTTATTAAAATCAAACTAGTACTTAGTTGATACAAGTACAGATCTGAATTTCAATTTTCAACCACCTTTTTTTTTTTTTTTTTCAAATTAGTACATACAATATCTCAACACATGCAAAAAAATTGAACGTAAAAGCAAAAAATGTCGAAATCTAAAATCAAATTCAAGTTCAATTATCAAATATAAAGGAATGTTTAGTGTATATTTGGTAAATATTTTTGTAAATTATAAGCAGTGGATTCTACTAAATATGTGGATAAAAATTATATAAAAGTTGTGGGTCCTATAAAATATGTGAATAAAAATAATATTTGATTAACTTATAAATGCTTATAAGCATTAACATAATAATTATTTGGGTAAATAGCACTAGGGGTCCCTAACCTTTAAACATTGTAATGATGGGGTCCTTAACCTTTGTTCACTAATAACCGGAGTCCTTAACCTTTCAAACGTACGCACCAAAGGTCTTTTTTATACGGAAAATGTCAAAAATTTTGTTAACTCTTCACGTGCCCCACTTTTGAAGGGTAAAATTGTCCAACATTGCTCAATTATCAAACCAAAGAGAAATTCATGAAGAAAGAGATCCTACAACCCATATATCGTACGTATATGGTCGAAGATGGGATGGATCGTAGGCGTGTTGTGAATCATATGCTTGAAATTGATACTGTTGTTCTTGAAAATGAGATTGCGGGAGAGAAGAGGAATCCATTATTTGCCTGTTTGTTCAAGAATTGAATGGAAATAGTTTTGGAATATTAAAATTGATTCACTCGCCTGGAATCAGTTGCGACTATATGGGTCGAGTCGGCGGCCAACTCTAAGCCGCCGATAGGCTGTTTCTTCTCAACAGCTTAGCGTCTGGTAGTACAACGCCTGATCAAGCTGCCGGCAAGAATGGAGTAGTATATGCCTCCTTCTCCGTGTCTACCTCCTCAATCTCTAATCAAGTTCAGCCTTTCCATCTCCTGGAAATCAGCGTGATATCTGCCCAAAACCTCAAACTCCATAGCCGTCTCTCTCTAGTATTTTTCAGATTTATTTGAGATTTTTTGTGAATTTTATTATTTATACCTACAGAGAAGTTTACATATTGTTTCTTTATGTCTTTTTGCATACAGTAATAAAATGCTCGACTCAAAATCAGCAGCCCAGCTACTATTACCAACGACGGTGGGGTGGTTGAGTCGCCGACGGTGTTGGACGTATGAGAATTTGCCGGAGGAATTAATTTTGTTATTTAATATTCGAATTGATTCTCGGGAATTCCAAAAAACTGGAAAAGCAGTCCTTCGCCGTCTTCATAGTCAAAATTTTCTTGAAAAAATTGCAGTCCTCACCGTCTCGCCATCTTCATTTCATTGCAGTCCTTCGCTGCCTCCAGGACAGAGACAATTGCAGTCCTCGCCGTCTAGCCGACTTCATAGTCAAAATTTTCTTGAAAATTTTGCAGTCCCTTCATTTGCAGAATTTCTTTCTTCATGAATTTCTCTTTAGTTTGATAATGGAGTAGTGTCGGACAATTTTACCCTTCAAAAGTGGGGCGCGTGAGGAGTTAACAGAATTTTTGATATTTTTTGTCTAAAGAAGACTTCTGGTGCGTACGTTTGAAAAGCTAGGGACTTCGACTGCTAGTGAATGAAAGTTAAGAACTCCATTATTACAATATTCAAAGATTAGGACCCCTAGTGCTATTTACCTTAATCATTTTGCCAAGAATATTCTCGGGGAAACAGACAAACTTTGAGGGCATCTTGAAATCATTATTTAATCAATTTTTTTCTTGACTTTTTTAATCTTATATTGTTGGGTCTCCCTTGTCCATATTCAGATTCTATTGATTTTGCCACAACGTTTCAACTTATAGCTTGTTTGATTAATTTTAAATTATAATTTAAATTAGTCAACTTTTTAAATATATTTTTTACTCACATATTTCGTAGAATCTGTTGAGAATTGAGATCAATTCCTTTATTACCCACAAGATCTTTGTTCAGAGAAATATAACGAAACAGAAAAATATAAAAAATAGAGAAAATTTACTGACTGTCAAAACTTTCACTATATGAAAAATTGTTACAATCATATAGATTTCACCTACCCAAATCCCCAAGTATCTCAAGAAAAATAATATCCTAAGCTTTACCACACCCACCAATTTCTACTCTTTGTACAACCCACAAAGAAAACAAGAAAAACAACTAAGATGCTAGGCTTACAATTTTTCTCTCAGAAAACCCTCAGGTCACCACTACAAAAGAGAATAAACCACGTTAATTTATAGTTAATGAATGACCTAATTTTCTTACAAGTTTAAACTACCAAGGAGTCCAGAATTTGGAAACTTGTTCAATTTTAGTTGACTTGGATATCTTCCAAGTTTCGACTACCAAAGTGTCCAAGATTAGGAAACTTGTAATTTTAGTCGACCTAGAAGTCTTCCCTTTTAACAGTTGTCTGATTTTGGCAAGTTTTGAGAAAATATCCCAACAATCTCCACCTTGACGAAAAACGAGTCAAAAAACAATCATCTCTTATGCAGCTCTTTATCTCGATACTTAAAAAGGGTACACTTTGATAATCCCAATTCTCAAAACAAAGAATTAACATACTCCACCATATAAGTATAATCACTTAGAATTAATGAATTCTAAGAATTTCATCGGCTCATGTCGAAAAAAAAATTGCTGAAATATTATGGTGCAACTCTCTTGCTTGACTTACTTGGAAGTTCATCAGCCATCGACATAAATTCCACCACACACCTTGCATTAATATCAAGCCAATGCCCATGTGCAAATGTGGACCCGCTAGTAGTAACACATCATCTATCATGGCAACTAGTGCATGCCACGAGGATGTAAATATTTACTCAAGCGACATCATCATCTCCCATAAAGAGAGACATATTGTCCGTATCTGATGTCGAGCAGTTAGTCGAGCCTACTACACCTTTTAGACAAATTTTCTTCGCGTGACCGGGTTTTCTACAATTCCAACAAGATACTTTCCTTTTAGTATCTTTGTCATAAACAGGGGTTGAGTTCCTTTTCAAAGCCTTGTGCAGTCCAAATTGAATCAAAACATCATTGACTTGTACTTGCCACAAGCAAAAACTGATTCTTCCGTCAAATTTCTCTACATCATATTTGACAAACATATCTTCTCTGTGCGCCAACACTCTAAACGACCTGATGCTCTGATACCACTGTTGGGAATTGAGACCAATTCCTTTATTGCCCACAAGATCTTTGTTCAGAGAAATATAACGAAACAGAAAAATATAAAAGATAGAGAAAATTTACGGACTGTCAAAGCTTTCACTATATGAAAAATTGTTACAATCATATAGATTTCACCTACCCAAATTCCCAAGTATCTCAAGAAAAATAATATCCTAAGCTTTACCACACCCACCAATTTCTGCTCTTTGTACAACCCACAAAGATAACAAGAAAAACAACTAGGATGCTAGGCTTACAATTTTTCTCTCAGAAAACCCTCAGGTCACCACCACAAAAGAGAATAAACCACGTTAATTTATAGTTAACGAATGACCTAATTTTCTTACAAGTTTAAACTACGAAGGAGTCCAAGATTTGGAAACTTGTTCAATTTTAGTTGACTTAGATATCTTCCAAGTTTCGACTACCAAAGTGTCCAAGATTAGAAAACTTGTAATTTTAGTCGACCTAAAAGTATTCCCTTTCAACAGTTGTCTGATTTTGACAAGTTTTGAGAAAATATCCCAACAGAATCTATAATTTACCATGTACTTATTTATTATCTATATATTTTATAAAATCAACAACTTATAAAAACTTTAAAAATAATTTTAACGTTATCAAACATGCACTTAAATGCATGGTCGCCTATTTTACGGAGTCCTTAAAAAAAGCATTACTAAAAGCGAGCTTGTGAATGGTGACAAGTCAAGATTACTTAGCCTTCCTATATATTCAGAGAAAAGAGAGAGGTCATGACTGGCAATTTAAAAGTTCACGTTTTGAAAAATAAATCTTATTTTTTTTTTTTGATCGAAAATAAATCTTATTTTGTTAGCATAAAAAGTAATTTTAGGGTAGTGCATAACCAAAAACAAACAATTGCCCAAAATCTCTCACACTCATACATAGCATGGGTAGACATCAAATCAACTAATACTTGACGTGTGTTTGAATATAAGACTTCTCCGGTACACATTAATTGGCACATTCCCTTTTCTCCAACAAGATGAGAGCAAGAAAGCTAAGTTTGTCTTGCGAGATTTTATGTGAAGGTGGGTGTTGATAAATTTATGAATCACATGAAATTTATTGGTGATGACGACAAAGAAAATTGATATGAATTTTGTTGAATATGAGTGAAAATAGTTGAAATGTGTTCCTTGTAAATTACTCTACAACCCCCGGAATCAAGTCCACATTTGGCTCAATTGAAGAAAGAAAGAGGTTTGTAATTTTAGTGTCAGTTTAATCTATTTTGAAGCACGTTTACTCCTACTTAAAAGTATTATTTTAGATCATTTTTTAAAAATGCATGAAAGCGTACTATACAAATAACATAAAAACACATTTTTAAACTGGCCAAACATGCAATTATTCCAAAGGCCAAAATCACAATCTTATAACATCTCTAATGACTAATGTAACTTTGAATTGCTTAAAAAATTGTGCCACATAAATAAAATAAAAAGTGTTTCAAAAATTCAACTCCAATATAAGTTGATAGAGTATGTTAGGGTGTGTTTGATTTTGATTAAAATCAGATTTTTTGTAAAAATTGATAAAAGTTGATGAAATGCGTGGTTGAAAAGTTGTGGATCCATGAAATGAGTGGTTAAAATTAATTGTTGACTTTGACTCAGCTTTTTAACAATTTTTTTAGTGAAAACAAACAAGCTTTTAAGTTGATGTTGGCATAGAAAAAAATAGATATTGTCTAGAGCTCCATCTAAATTTAGAAACTACGTTAGATATGTTGACTCAGAAAAAATTTAAATTTCTTATGTAGATTAAATTTTTTTTGTGCATGTTTAAATGTGATTTTGTTTTTATTTTAACAAAATAAAATACACATAGATCACAATCCATAAAATGTATTGGAAACCAAATTTGAACTTCGATTCTATTCATTAGACATCAATACCACCTAAATTATAACTCTTTCAATATTCACACTGCCTAGATAGCAATTCATAAAATACATTGGAAATGCTCTAATGCTTTTGTGGATTGCTTAAAAAAATTTGCAACGTAAGAAAAAATAAACAATGCTTAAAATAATTCATATCCAATGTAATCTAACGAGAACCTATCAAGTTGACGTGGTTATAAAAAATTAAAATAAAATACATTGTCCCTAGCTCTGTCTAGATTCATAAGTTCTGTTAAACATGTTGATTCAACAAAATTTATATTTTATTTCCATATTTATTTTCCTATCCACATTTAAACGTGTGTTTGTTTTTATTTTAAGAAATAAAAGATATGTAGACATTATTATTGGGTTGTAGATAGAATTCGTTGGAGATCAATTTTAGACTTAGTGTCTATTCAATAGACATCGATGCCATATACACAAGAAGTCTTTTCAACTTACAAGCCACCTAGATATCAGTATATAAAATGCATTACATATGCTCATCAACATGCTGACTTAGTAATTTATTTAATTCTATTTATATTGTTATTTTTAGAGCGTTAGACTTGCTCTCTTCTCTCCAATTTATTTATGTTTATTTTATGATAGATAAAAAACATGTATGCCACTGAATTGTAGATAGAACTTATTGAAGACCAATTTTAAATTTGTCGATCGAGAGTCAAAATTCTTTCTTACGAAATAGTACTACTTGCTTTCCTTTGCTTGATGAATAATATGTTATACTCCGTAGTCCCTTCCTTCATTAGACATCAATGTTACATAGACTATTTATTTTGTGGGGGTTTGAAACAATGTCAATAGCTTCACTCGATCAATTTGATTGAACATTTTTTTTAGGAAGCTTGTGAGATGAAAATTCAATCAACAGCCTCGCTTAATAGATTTGATTCACATTGGGATGTTAATGTCTGAACAAAGACCAATGATTGGCTAAGCAAGTATTAAGCTTCAATTTTACAACCATAAATTTTAAAGTCATCTCTTTACAATTATACTTTACATTTTTATAAAAAGTTAACTTACTTTTCAAAAACGTGATTTTTAAGATTGGTCAAACGAGACTATAACGCCATAAAGCATCTTTGGTTCAACTTAAAAGATTTATAATTTTTTTTTTAAAAAACTTATTTATTTTAAAACCAAATCTGATAAAAGTTTTTGATAGAAATTTTAGCAAATTTTGATAAAAGTTGATGAAACATGTAGTTGAAAAATTGTGAATCCCAGAAAATATGTAATTAAAATTTAATTATTAATTTTAACATAATTTTTTTTAGTAACTATTTAAACTCTGCTAAACAAGAGCTATTAATATCAATATAAACAATTTATTTAGTTCCAATTTCATCAATAAAAAAATTATTTATTTACTTAGTATCTATTTTGTGGAGTTTTAAAGTAGTTTTTTTAGAATATTTGATAAAAGTTCATGAAATGCGATGTTGAAAAGTTGATAAAAGTTGCGATCCCATGAAATATATAGTTGAAAATAAGTTTGAGAAAAAAAGAGTTTGAAAAACACTCCACCAAACACGCTCTTATAAATAAACTTATAATTACTTTCAAACTTAGCCAAACATGGTCTTAGTCTCGAGACATCTAACATCTCCGTGCATATTTGGTAGTGCTGAAATTATTTTTTAAGTACTTATAAGTTGTGAATCTTATAAATTGTGTAGATAATAAATGAATATTAAGTTGTGGGTCTAAAAAATTTGTTGATAAAAATATGTTTGATTAATTTAACTAGATATAAGTATAATTTAAGTTTGACAAAACACGCACCTAATCAAAATGTGGACCATGTTTGGTTATGCTAGAAAATAATTTAAATTTTAAATAAAAATTTTTAAAGTTAATTTTTTATTATGATCGTAGGAGCTTTCACCTCTGTCACGATAAAAAGATATGTACCATTGTTTTTAATTTAAAAAAAAAATTCATTTCTTTTAACCATTGTTTAAATATCTCATCTCAATCATCTTATTTCTTCGTTATTTTTGAACGCGATCAAACTTTTTACGGTCAAATTTTACGTACTAAGCTACAAGTAGATAATTTGTAAAATTAACTTTTAAGCAGCGTACAAAGAGGTCAAATAGTTCGGGCAACTCCAATTTCAAACCCACACGCACACACGACGTACATGGATGGCATCTCCCTCCCTCTCCAGCAAAACAGCGAACAAAACTTCAAAAAATTTACAATTATTTTATCTTTTGCCCTTTTCAGCAAACGCATGTCACTATCGTCCGTACAATCTACGTTCAATAAATAAAGCCAAAATCCCACCACCATTCATTCATCAATTCGCATTACCAGAAGTAAGGAGCGCAGTAGAATTATGTGAATTTTTAAAGATTATTTTATTAATTGGTAATCAGAATTTGATTCTGTTTTGCTTGTTTTTGTTAGGAAAATGGGGAGTTTGAGGGCCATTTTGAGCAATCCGGATGATTTGTACCCGTTGTTGAAGCTGAAAATGGCAGCGAGGCATGCGGAAAAGCAGATCCCGCCGGAGCCACACTGGGGATTTTGCTACACAATGCTACACAGAGTTTCCAGAAGTTTCGCTCTCGTCATTCAACAGCTCGATACCGATCTTCGCGATGCAGTGAGCTGCTTTTTTCTTTTATTACTGATCTTACGCGGTCTTTTTTTTGTGTGTGCGTAATTATAGTCGTAGATTTCATTTTTTGAAAGCTTTGGACAAATTTTCAGCAATTGCATACAATTTGATCGTTGCTAGTATCTTATGGCAGTGAGTCAAATGGTTTTGAAATTAACGAGAAGCTATAAAGATCTAAAGGAAATAAGCACTGCTTTTCCCACCATTTCTTGGTTATTGGTAGTTGCAGAAATTAAGAATTGACTGCGGGCTATTTTTGGTACTTTGGGGAGGAAAGTAGATATTACCATTAAATCTATCGAAAAACAAGAATTTTCTGGATCTACTTTGATCCTTTTCATTTTTAAGGAGGTGAGTGATATTTGTGTTGTAATTTTGCATTCCTTGACTAGAACATACACGATGTGTATGTGCGTGCATGCATGCAAGCTATCAGGAGTCTATGCCAGACATTTTAACTGAATTGTAAGTTAGACAAGCTATTCTTGTTTACAATTTTTTATCTGAAAAGTTAAAAATAATCTTTTTAGGAGCATGAAATGCTCTTGTTTTTATTATTTCAGCTGCAAAAACTGCTGTTAATATAAGGACGGGTTTAATGATTTAAATTAATAGGAAACCTAGTTTCTTCTTATTTACATAGCTTAAGTAAAATCTAAGTGTCAAAAGGTGTTGGAATTGAACCAAAGATTGTTAACAATAGTATGTTGCAGCAGGCATTAATTTGAATGGATAAATAATGGATCTTATGTTGTATTCTTGCAGTGATGATGATTTAATTATTGACTAGGCTGTAACTTGATAATAATTAGCAAACTTTTCATGAGTCTCTGATGAAATTAATTTTGTGGACTAACTATACAGATTTGAGTAGTATCATCATCATATCATTTTTGCATCTTCATATATTTCTCCATGCAAGGATTGGTCTTCATGTGAATTTTTCTCAAATTTGGCAGGTATGCATTTTCTACTTGGTTCTTCGAGCACTTGACACAGTTGGTATGCTCTACTTCTATAAATTTCTTTTATTTCATCCACATTTTCTCTCTTCTAAGTCATCACTCCTAGTTTATCAATTGAATAATTGGTAAACTGTTATCATAGATCTCCTTCATGCTCTCTCGAGAATATTATTTCCCACTCAAACTATGTTAGCTTAGCCATCTCATTCGGTGCATGTTTGGTGGAGTTTAAAAGTAGTTTTTTAGTAGATTTTGAAAAAAGTTGGTGAAATGTGTAGTTGAAAAATTGAAAAAAGTTGTGGGTCCCATAAAATATGTGATTACAAATGAGTTTGGAAAAAAAAAATTAAATTAAACTACCCCAAACATGCTCACTTTTGTGTTATTCTTTTGCAGAGGATGATACAAGCATAGCCACAGAGGTTAAAGTACCCATCTTGATGGATTTTTATCGTTACATATATGACCGCGAGTGGCATTTTTCATGTGAGTTTGAGTTTCTATTTGCCCAATCCAACATATAATACTCTATACTAGTTGCCTAATCCCCGATTATACTTCTCAAAAGGTGGCACAAAGGACTACAAAGTTCTCATGGATGAGTTTCATCATGTTTCCACTGCTTTTCTGGAGCTGGGAAGAAGGTTTTCCTTAACTAACAATTATTGCTTTTGTGATATTACCAAATTTGATTTGATTTTGATGGTATAGTTAGATAATTTGTGTAGAATCCACTCATACTAATAAGAACGACTAAGCCTTATCCAAATAAACTTGAGGTTGACTGTGCGAATGTTTTTTGCCACTGAACAAATAATGATAGATAATTATTGCTGATGTCTAATAAAAGGTCCACTGAACAAATAATGGTAGATAATTATTGCTGAACATTTCAAGTGACTAGGATATCGTGCACGAATCTTGTTGCATGGGCTTTAGAAAGAAATTATTATTGATAATTAGAATGCCCTGTAGGTATTCAAAACTCCATGATATTTGGATACCAGGTCAACATTTTGGTTAAGGGTGGTCATAGAACTTCAGATAAATGGTACAAACAGATTCCCTGGAAAAAAAAAGTTGCATAGAAGAAACTGAAATCCTTTCAAGATGCCTATATGCCTATTTGAGAAAAACCAAAAGAAAAGGGTTTTATGTTATTTCTCTCTTAATTATTGAAATCTAATGAGAAGGTACTGTAAATCTTGGGATACTTGATATTGATGTCTAATGAGTATCCTGAACTGACCATGGAGATTTACCATCTTTAGTTGTCTTGGTTGTTTATTTGATCAATATTTTGGACCATGGAGTCTGAATGCGAAAGATCTTGAGTACATATGCTAAATATATCACTTATTTTTGTTGATGGTTGGGTGCCCCTTGTTCCGTGTTTCCAATGTTAATAACTTCAACAACTAAAACTTCCCACATCTCAATATTTAAAATTGAAATATATTTTGGCTTATTTAAGCAGGTATTATCCCCTAGAACCCACTGAAAATGTCGAGATAAGAAATAGCAATAACCCATATATAGAGTTTGGTTAACAAAAGATCGCATGTTATATGTTTTATATTTGTTGTGTTTCTGAAATAGAAATTCTGGTATTTGAAGTTACGTTGACCAACTAAATCTGTGTATATAATATGCATTTTTCCGTAAATGCAAGATAAGTCTTGTTCTTTTTTTTGCAGTTATCAGGAGGCAATTGAGGATATTACCATGAGGATGGGTGCAGGAATGGCAAAATTTATATGCAAGGAGGTATGTTTCAAACATCATGTTTGCAGTGGTTTATCAGTGCTCTGTCAGAATCATCAATTGCGGGTTACTTGTTTTCAACTTAGCTTTTTATGAAGCTCTTGAGATTATCTTTCGGAATCCAATTGATTTTTTGTGTATCTCACAATATTTTCAGCAATGAATTTCCCCCACAATATTACATGGCTTTCATCCACAACTTTTCAGTTACCATACACGCCAACTAAAAAGTGACAGATTTACATCATTGATAGATAGTTTGGGTGATCAAAATTTTCCAGGGTTCTAACTTCTAATTTCCCTTTGTGTAAGACAAGTGAACTCACTTAGGTAATGCCACTTACAAGTTTTTTGTCTTTCCAGGTGGAAACAGTGGGTGACTACGATGAATACTGTTACTATGTAGCCGGACTTGTCGGATTGGGGTTGTCAAAGCTATTTCATGCTTCTGGAAAAGAAGATCTAGCTTCTGATGCTCTCTCCAACTCAATGGGTTTATTTCTTCAGGTACTGCTTCCAAAATGTATAGCAATCAGTGCAGTATTCACTATTCCATCTTTTGATTGTATTTTAAACAGTCCCCTTATTCTTTCTTTGCAATAATTGCAGAAAACAAACATTATCAGAGACTATCTGGAAGATATAAATGAGATTCCAAAGTCACGCATGTTTTGGCCCTGCCAGATTTGGAGCAAATATGTTAACAAACTTGAGGTACTTCTTCTCATGCTTCATCAAAAATTGTGTCTTCTTTTAATCAGTCATCTTAAATTTCTTGGTGGATATCAATTTAATATTATTTCTACAATAGCAAGTTGTGTCTTTGACTGTTACTTAATTTTATCTACTCTAGGACCTAAAATATGAGGAGAACTCAATCAAGGCTGTACAGTGCCTTAATGACATGGTCACAAATGCTTTGATGCATGCTGAAGATTGCCTTAAGTACATGTCTGAGTTGCGAGATCCAGCTATCTTTCGCTTTTGTGCGATCCCACAGGTAGAATATGTTTGTATATCGATTTGAGATATTTCAGACTTCTCAAAAACAGACGTTTTTTTTTGTCTACAAACCTTGCAATAGCACTCTTTGTGACGATGGATGTAAGAGCAAAATGCACTGAATGTTTCTCTTGAAGTTTCCCCTTCCATGTTTGTAGATTGTCTTTCCATTGAATTGTCTTGTTCAATTTTCCAAATGCTACCAGCGAAAATAGGAAAGTTGGGAATAACGCCACAGCATATGAATGATGTGTTCTAATCATGCATCATGATTTGCATCCAACTAAAATGATTAATCTGATTTTGTTTTTCCTAATAATACCAGATCATGGCAATTGGGACATTAGCTCTGTGCTACAATAATGTTCAAGTCTTCAGAGGTGTCGTCAAAATGAGACGTGGTAAGATGAATATTTCTTGATGTGCTCTTCTTGCCACATTTGAACTGTCTACTTTTATTATGGTCACCCGTGGTTTCATTTGGTTGGTATGTAACTTGTATAATTGCATTAGAAAATTGGTGCTTGGTGTGATGGTGGTACAAAGAGGGTTTGAGGGTGGTGGTAACAGTCTTGGGAAAATTATTAGTTTTTTTAATGGTTTGGACCCATTGGGGTGGGTTGGCAGTGGCAGTAATGGTGTGCAGAGAGGCTTGAGGGTCGAACTGAGATATTTTCCATCTCATATTTTTACATAAGATTGACCAGTTGACTAAAGGTAGATATGGAAAACAGTGCCACTCAAAAGCCTCACATGAAAAATTGACCTGTCAGAATCAGTTGTTATTTGTTAAGTAGAAAGAGCAAAAATCATTGAATAAGAGAGGCTCTGACAAGACCTGATCACATAGCTTCGTTTTCTTGACGGCACGGGTAGGCCAATTTTGGTTCAGTTGTAAGCATGGTCCAAGGCGAGACTATCATTACTACACTGTCAATGAAAGAATTCATCTCCTCTTGGCTTCAAATTTGAAAGGGAGTGCTCATGGCCCGCTTTTCATTCAAATTCCCCATAGCTAGAACTAAGTGTTGAACGAAGGCTAGGTTTAGCAAGATCAAATAACGACTTCCATCAAATATACCCACATTAGCTTTGAATATTCCCTCAACAATGATAATTTGCCCCTTGTAGTGGTACTAAACTTTTTATATATGGTCTGCCTGACCAGATCTCAGACGCCAAAAAGCTCCTTAACCCTTTTATTAAACTGCCCGAGATAAAAGTAGGAATGTTTACAAAAATGGTACAAAACTTTATATTGAGGTCTATTTTCTTCTATGTTTAGACTATATCCCGGAATATCTTCCTTCCTCAACCCTGCTCCCCATATATGCCATTTGTATATATTTGTGTTATTATATCATATTTTATATCTTGTACTAGTTATATTTCATGCTTATCTTTTTATCTGTTGACATTCTGGATAATTGTTTCTATGTCCTGATGTCTTCCTCCTAGGTCTTACTGCTAGAGTTATCCATGGAACCAAAACAATGTCAGACGTATATGGAGCTTTTTACGACTTCTCTCGAATGCTGAAATCCAAGGTATGATGCTTCCATTGTAGACTAAGCAACCCTGTTTTGCCGGTAGGAATGTGTTCCATTGTGGTATTATAGTAGAGGGGTCATGTTATAATTCTTCATTTGCATAATGTGCGCGCGTTCCCAGTCTAGATTGTTGCAATATATGGTGTCACTTAACAGGTCGTACAGTCCATGATTAAGCATAATCACCATCCATATGAATAAATGCACGCTTGGCTAAGCTTAAAAAAATTACTTATAAGTAACAAAAATGTAACTTATCCAAACGTGTTAGGAAACAAAAATGTTACTTAAAAGTAAGTTTGACTTTTAAGCTTTTAGCCAAACACGCTCTCAAGTATCTCTCCTATTTATATTTTCTTGATTGCATCTTTAATCTCTCTTCATAAACTTCCTTCAAGTATTGGATGTTTCAGCCTTTAACATATCAAAACGAGTAAAGCGTGTGTGGAATTTTCTGATCAATATGCCATATTTGGTCTAGAACTATTAAGAATAACATTTAGAGCTTGTTTGATTTCACTTACAATTTTGCTAAAAAGCTGAAGTCAAAGTCAACAATTAATTTTAACTACTCATTTCGTGGACCCACAACATTTTACAATTTTTCAACCACACATTTCATCAACTTTTATCAACTTTTTCAAAAAATATGATTTTAATCAAAATCAAAGTATGAAATCAATTAGATATGATGATTCTCCAACTCACAAATTGCAGAATTTTGTCTTATGATTTATTGAAGACCTCTTCTAAAAGTTGAAATCTTTTTGTTGGACCGTTGGTATTAGAAGTTGTTTGGAGATTCCTCTGGTGTTTGTTTAGATCTAGGAGGAGACCAGATTTTACCCACAATTATACCAGACCTCTGAAATTCCCCTTTCCTATTCAATTCTTTTTTATTTGGCTCCTATGCCTACAATGGAAAGTGGAGGTGTTCCTTGTTCCACTGAATTTTCTTGGCATGCAAATTCAAAATTTAGTTACGAGTCCTACTGTTTCCGTCTCCATATGACTTTTCCGGGCATGGATATTCAAAATTTAGTTACTTGCGAGTCATATTTTTACTTGTGCTCATTTTTGTAGGTTGATGGCACTGATCACAACGCTAGAGAAACAAAGGGCCGGCTAGAAGCAATCTTAAGAATGTGCAGGGACTCTGGAACCTTAAACGAAAGGTAGGTTTCGCTTTTTTCAGTTTATCATCTACAGGCAAAATTTTCAATGTTTTGCTAACATGTTTGGATTCCACCAGAAAATCTTACATAATTAGGACCGAGCCTAGATACAATTCAACTTTGGTGAGTGTGCACGACCTTTCTCTCTCTTTGGTTTTTCTTCAACCGGACCTCTGTGTAATGATATTTTACCATGCTAATTTCATTGCAGATCATTATCATCTTCATCATACTCGCTATTATTATCGCTGACTTGTCTTCAACTCGTCCAAATAATATGTGTAAGTTTCTGAAGAATATCGAATAATTGCTACATGGAAATGATTTTATCCTTGCTGATACACCATTTTCTTACCCACAGGATTGGTTTCTACGTTGTACGGGAAAAGCCTTGTCTCAACAGTGCTTAGCTATAGAAGCAAATATGCCTATGATGAATAATCATCCCTTTATACATATACTAGTAAATGATCATACATGGATCTTTAGTATTAAAGCATCCAACTCAATGTTCAAAGTCCTATTTTGTCGTGTTATGCAAATAACAACGTAGAGAGAAAATCCAAGTTTGTATGTAGAGATTGCTATCTGGTATTCAACACCATCATAAACCAGGAAAGCAAGCCAAATGAAGCGCAACTTGTACCTTCTCATCTCTGTTTGTGATAAGTTTTTTCAAAATTATTATTAAATGTTCCATGTATATTGTCTATAGTGTTTCTCGTTAACTTCAAACTTCATTTTGATGCTAAAATTGCAAGTTTGTTTGGAAACTATGCCCTTTGTGGAATTTCATTGTGTAAGGATTGATGTTGCCCTTTTTATCTAAGCTGCACCTTCAACAATAATACGTTTTGAAACTAATATAATATATTGATTATTCAATTTAAGTTTTACTCTCTTCTTATTGTAAATATAGACTTATTTTCTTTATTTATCTGTTTCAATTTATAGTTTATTTTTCTTGTTAATGGTAATTAATTTCTATTTAATATACATTGTTATTAACAAATATGAACTATTACTATATTAATGCAGTAGTATATTAAAAAAACTTAAGTAAAATTTATAGTCTATTTATAAAATAATTTAAATTTTTTAAGTTGAGTAAAAATGGAAGTAAATTTATTTACATAGAACGAGTATAATAATATAACTTGGATGAAGAACAGTGTTCAGTTTACGATCAAAAATTTTAAATACGATCAAAAAAAAAAAAGAACAGTGTTCAGTTACTAAGAAATACAAAATATACTTTTTGGCTATTGGATATTTTGACTTGGTACTATTTCGACCGAGTTTTCGAACACAAGTTATTTGAACTTACCTAATCTTTTGTTTTCCTTATTTTTTAAAATATAGATCTTACCTAATTTTACTCTGAACTGACCCGAAAAATGATATCATAATACACAAAACGAAATGATAGCATACACAAAACTTCAATTTCACTAAAACAAAATATGAACGTGGTGGTCTCTCCGCGTAATATAAAACCTTTACCCAAAATTGAACAAAAAGACAACAGGCAATACATCAATTGTCAGGATTGAACGGTAGATGGTTATTCATATGTAACACAATAGATGCAGACAAGTGGTCTTTTCTTCATGTACTGGACAACCATGACACAACTGCAACAAAACTTGTTGAAACTCAAACGAGCACAACAGTTCAGAAAACTTCGGCTACCTTGCTTGCAAGAACACGCTCCCGTCTTTCAATGTATCCAAATGGAAACCAACCGGCTTTTCCTTTGCATTCACCTTCAGCCCAGCCGTTGTTTGAAACCTGTTCAAGAGAGCAGAACAGGAATTATTTATCAGCTATAGATATTACAAGTGCTAAAGGAGTTCTGTTTAATCAAAGGATCCCTATAAGTTAAAGGGAAATGATCTCTTGCCCCCAAGGGGGCAAGAGATTAGGACTCGGGTGTTGAGTTGTTAAATGACAAACACTCATAAGATCACAAGCAAAAACGAAGATGTTAAGATAAACGCATGACAATACTAGAATGGATAAGAGAAGAAATAAGAATATATGCAAACAAGTGGAGATTGAACCATCAGGTATTTAATATCAAGAACTTCTTTATGTATTTCTGTACACATACATGCACGCATACAGCCGAAAGGATAATCCTCAGAATGTCTTCCATGCATGGGACTATTAAACATAATTGAAGCATGTCTGAGATTATAATATAACCTAAAGTTGGGATCTGAATATCAATTGCCTGCAAACATCTGCACTTTTGTTTTGTTAGTTGGGTGCAGAAAATTTTGGTCATGGACTCGGTAAGTGTACAATGGACGATAAACAAAATTTTGTATTTAAAAAAGCTATCATAAGGCTAATTGGCAGATATGTTATTCAATCAAGTGTAGCAAACCTTCCGAACGACGACATAATCTCCAACTGACAAATTAAGCTCCACATCAGATTCAGCTTGATATGTGAACATGACCTGTTGTGGAATCCATGAAATTGAAAAGAAATAAAATAGCCATCACCAGGTGTGCCACAGTTATACATTAAGACTCACAAAATCCTCTACTTACTTCGCCAAGAAAGTAACCCATGCCATCGGTTGACCCATTTTGCACTGGTGTAGTAGATATGTCATTTACTTCTTCATAGGATGGAGGTTGAGGCATACTGTCCATACTTGGAGCAGGAGCTGCTTCAATTCTTTGGCGCTCTGACATCATCTAAATTTGAAAAGAGAATTAGTACTATATCTTTAGGATTTCTGAAGCTTCAAAATGAGCAGCTAGAATAGATTTTTCCTCCGTTCACGACAAGGAAAAAAATTATGCACACCTCGCCTTCAAGCTGATCAAGTATTTGAAGAACTCGCTGATGGAAAGCACGTTCTGCTTCAACCTAGAATGTGAAGAAGAAAATGGAAGATAATTCTAAGACTGATTTTATAGTGTAGTCAGCAGAGCAGATACCCTGATACTGAAAGAAGGCAAAGTTGCATTACCATGGCTATTAATCGTTGCAGTGTCAACCTTTGTTGTTGAGCTTCTACAGCAGCCATAGCTGCTGCAGCTTCCTTCCCTAGTGTAGCCACATTGGACTTCAGATCTTGCAATTTAGCTTCAGATGATTCTAGTTTCAAAGCCATTTCAGGGGTCCCAGTTCCTTCTCTTAGTTTTGCTTGTCTTCGGGAAACCTCAACAGCCTATCCAAGTGAAAAGTATTAACATTAATAACTCGCAAGCAGCAGTTTAAGATGTTCTAATAAACTTCCTATAACAATCTTGAGGTTATTAAAATGATGCAAGTTACAGTATTTAGATAAAAATATATTAAGCAACTATAGAAACAACTTGACAACGTGCCACCCGTCTCACAGTCTAGCTCCTCGAAACCAATCAGCCATAAGCCTACATCTACCTCCCTCACCGCGTGCTCTACCATTGTATAGCTTTTAATGTATTCAAACCATGAAGGAAATGAATTTTCTTTTGCTTCCAACTATACTTAGATAAATGTCTTTGATTGCATTTATTCACATAATTGCAACTGAAAGTGACGCAACAGTGAGTTTGGCAGAAGTAGACCAGGACAGAATGCTACTTGACACATGACGCCCCTTCTCCAAGCTGAGTAAAGGTCACATGATGCCTTCTGAAAGCGACTAAAGGTTGGAGAAAATTGGAAAGTAAAACTTGCAAATAGCCACAATAAACTTTCAGGGAAAACGTGCACGAAGAAAGTAAAATAATTACTTGTAAGTACCTGAGCTTCAGCCTCTTGTCGCATTCTATCATATCGTTGAGCAAGATGACGAGCATCTTCCAAAGGAGCTCCCATTACCATCGCTCTTAATGGTTCTGCAACCTAATAGATGAGAAATCGAAACTTTACCTAACAAAACAAACAATCTAAAAGAACCACAACATGAAGCATAAAGGCTAAAGTAGAATCCATGATGATGCAACTAATTGGCAGAGAATAGCAAAAATCCAATTCCTTCAACAAAGTCTGATCCTCCATTCATCTTTTGCCAAAACAAATCTCACAAACAAACACAACCAACATCCCACCTTCCTTTCTTGTAAAATAACTGTGTAAGGTGCAAGTTAAGGAGTTAGCTAGCAGTGGCAGGTCAAAAATATGTGTAACCAGTGATAAACATGTTAAAATGAGTCGTACTTTGTAGATGAAGAAAATAATATGTCTGTAAGAAGTATTGAAAAGATATTTGGCATGTGTAATAGATGCATATAAGCCTGATGTGATTCAGAATGAACTTGGATAGTGTGATGGGTTAACACTGGCAGTCACGCATTGTTTCTGCTGAAGTCCTACCAAACATTCACACCAGAAAGGACAGACGGAGACATTCCTGGTCATCATACCTAAAATTAATATCAATTACAATATGGTAAAGAGAAAAAGGCCACAAATAAAACCTGTGTGCCAAAGGCTTTCAAAAGATTTCCGTGTTCTTTCTCCACTTGAGCACGAGCTCGTGCAAAACTGGTTGCAGCTTTTGATAAGGTATTACCACTAGTACATGTATTCTCAACACCATATTTCCTGCTATCTTCTGATAACTTAGTTCCTGAGTGAAGCGAACATTTAAAGTATATGAACACCAATATCTTGCATTAATAAAACTAAAGTATAAATGATAAAAAAATTCCCTTCAGTTTTAGTTAATCACCTATCTCAACTTGTTTAGACCCAGTAACTATATAACCTTCAACACCACGAACAATGTCCCTTTGGAAATGCTGAAAAATAGAAATAAAAGGCAAATTTGAATAAGACAACTAAATTTTGCTATCAATATAATTAAACTGAGGCTACCAATGGTATTCACAGAGGCCATGGAGGTCATGCTGCTAAAATTAATAAGTGTGTATCTGGTCACACACATGCATAAAATTCACCAAATGAAAGTTGAGCAACTGGCAGCCAATGGATTTTTGCAAATTTAGTGTATAGATCAAAGACATACAAATTCAGCTGCAGATCTAGCTTGTACAGGCCCGACAAAAAAAAAATCGTAATAGAAGAAAAAACTGCACAAAGAATTAACAGTGTAAAAGTAACCTTGGCAGCACGAGTGGATATGTAAAGCTTCTCAAGTTTCTGATGCTGCTGGAGCTCGCCGTCATTATTCAAAACATTGTCTGAACCTCCATATCCCCCTGCCCCAAACTGCTTCAGGACAGCCTGAAACGAATCTCAATTTCATTATGCTACTTTTTCAAATACTAAGCACTTATGAAAGAAAGTACAAGTAACAAAAAAGTGAACGAATTGCAAGGCAAAAACTACAGTTTAAATCTTGGAGCAGTAAATTAAAGTTGAACCTATCCTACAAAATTGGCTTAGTTAATAACGAAAATTTGAGCCCCAAACATCAAAATAAACCCTTTGCATATTGAACGCACATCCTTGAGTTATTTTCACGAATTGGACTTAATCACGGCATTCAATGTTCTATGTCCAGTCAAATAAAAGAGTGTCAGAGTTGAACACTGTTAAGGGATAAAATTAAATCCACATAGGTAAAAGATAAAATCAATTAACCTAGATATAAGGCCTTGTTCCACTCGTCTTGACAATTTGGAACCCAAGTCTTAATAAACACCCATTTGCATAAGCTAGATAAATTAATTGCCGTACACATTACCTTAAGCCACCTAAAGCTCAATTTCATCTAAATGAACACAATTAAGAAGTCCACTACGAAACCTAAATCGGAGCGATCATAGGCACTGGTAACATCGATGAATGCTAGATAAATTTGAATATTTCAAACATAACCAAGAATTTCAAGGAAATGTTATCAAATAATAGATAATTCACTCAGATCTCCAAATTACTGTGGAATACAAAATGCACCATGGATCCGATCGAGTTTCAAAACCGTACACAAATACGAAAAATAATTCAGTGTGCGTACTTATATATATAGATATAGAGAGAGAGAACCTGCTGTTGCCGAGCGACCTGTTCTCTGAGTCTAGATGCTTGTTTTCTAATGGCTTCCATTCACGAATCGATCGATGGAGTTTGAATTTGAATTGTGTATATATACAGTATTATATATAGATTTTTATGCTATAGATGCAGAAGAAGAGAGAGAGAGAGGGAGATTTGATGAAGAACAGGATTGGGGAGTCGACAGCTCGTTCTTTGAATTGATTTGATTTGCTCTGTAATTTCGAATTCATGGTCCTTTTGTTTCTAAGAACGGAAAATTCAAGAGAAAAATGGGAAAAATTTCACTAGAGGTCAGTCAACTTACAATTATATTCCAGTCGTTCATCCAACTTAGATTTATTTCAATTTGACCACTCTACTTATATTTTATTTCAATTAGACCACTTTTTATGTAAGGGTAAATAGCACAAAACGTCCCTACCTATTGAGGGTATTGTAGAAAACGTCCATACCTTCAAAATTTTGGCATTTTCACCCTTACCTACTGGATTTCCAAAACAAAACGTCCTTCAGTCCAAAAATATAGGGGTAAATTAGTCCAACCACTTTTTTCACATATATATTATTTCTTTTAAAATTGGGGGGCTTTCTATGCAATTTCTAAAATTGCATGATAGGCCCCCGTCTCCAAATCTGAAGGATGGCCAGAATAGAAATGGGACCACCCACCACCACCTCCGGCAGGCATCTTGCAGGATTGAAATCACAAAATCGTGCCATTCAAGTGGATTGAAATCACAAAATCGTGCCATTCAAGTGGATTGAGTGCCATCAACTTTTACCACAGGATTCTTCACGCTTCAGCAGGCATCTCCTGTATTCAGCGTGAGCTGGATGACGAGGAAGAAGATCCACTTTGTTACCAATACATAGCAGTATATCAAATTTCTGAATATCAGTTTGCTTCACCCAATCTTTAAGAGCAGCGAAAGAAGAGAGCTGCAGACAATGGCACCAAAGAAGACATGTAACTGCGCTCAATGTTACAGTAGCACAACATCTTGCGCATTAAAGAAACAGTTGCAGAAAAGAGAGAGAAGTTTTGCCATAAATCTGCACAAGAGAGGACAAGGCTTACATCACTAACATCGAACACCATCACCAAGGCAGATAGCTTATCACCTCCGGCATAGCAGTTAGTGAATAGCCAGTATACAGTTGCCGGAGGTGGTGGTGGGTGGTCCCATTTCTATTCTGGCCATCCTTCAGATTTGGGAACGGGGGCTTGTCATGCAATTTTAGAAATTGCATGAAAAGCCCCCCAATTTTAAAAGAAGTAATATATATGTGAAAAAAGTGGTTGGACTAATTTACCCCTATATTTTTGGACTGAAGGACGTTTTGTTTTGGAAATCCAGTAGGTAAGGGTGAAAATGTCAAAATTTTGAAGGTATGGACGTTTTCCACAATACCCTCAATAGGTAGGGACGTTTTGTGCTATTTACCCTTTATGTAACTACGATCAAAACTAATTGCCAGTTTTAACGTGATTGTTGGAATGTTTGACCTAACACTCATCTGACACTAAATCGACAGTTAGTTTTTGAAATAAATTGAAATATAATCGAATAATCATAAATTTATTCTTCTTAATTAACTTGTTTTCCTTGTTATAAAAACTTGTCGATTTAACTTTAAACAACTACTAGTTACAACTATTAGCTACGACCAGTGGCGGATTTAGGATTCATAAGTCACGGGGGCCAAAAAAAAAAATTTGGGGTGGTCTTTGATGGGGGTTCGGGGGCAGCGCCCCCGAAAATTTTTTTTTTTGGACAATCTAATCAATCTACAAGTAAAATATAATAACTAAATTTAATTTACAAATTCATATCACAAATATCAATATACAAAGCAACCAAACAATCATTTATCTATTGACCACCCATCTCCATTTCAAAAACAAAAAAATATAGCAAAGTTACGGTGTAACATTAATATATTATATTAAAAAACATTGCAAAGTTACTAATAAATTAGAAATATCTATTTCATTAAAAAAAAAAGAGTAGTATTTCACACTTGCTAAGATGATTTTTGTGAGACTTCAATTTGACGATTTTGTGATTTCTCCCACCATTTTTAATCTTCCATTTTTCGACATGAGAGACACAAAGGGTTGAAGAAAATGGAGTTGGGAAAATAAAAAAAGAAAATGTAAAAGTTGTGGACCATTTAATAAAATAAAATAAAAAAAAGTAAAAAAAAAAAAAAAATTTGTCAAATGGGCGTGGGGCCATGGACCCCATGGCCCCCAAGCCAAATCCGCCACTAGCTACGACTACTAGCTATGATTGTTTGAAAACATGTTTGAAATTGAACCAAGCTGCTCATAAAACTTATTTATATATATAAAAAAATCCTAACAAATGTAATAAATATGACAAATGTAACATACATTTTTTTTGTAAAAAATATAACAAAAGTAACAAAAATATTATTTTTAAAATAAAAAAAGTAAAATAATATTTTCTAAATTTTTTTATTTTTAATGATATATGGTGAAACCATTCTTAATTCAAATAGGTTGTGCACGGGATAAATTTCTAGATGCAATCTTAATTCAAATAGGTTGTGCACGGGATAAATTTCTGGATGCAATATTGGGTCAGAAGAATGTGCTCGACGACGATAATGCAAGCAAGCTAATGGGGCAGTTGAATGAATCGTGTGAGGCTATTTTTGATGGGTTCCACTTGAATGGCACGTGGAAGGTGGTTTTATAGATAAATCGAAATGGTTGATCTTGAGATTGGAAATGTGTGTTAATTGAATTTATTTGCGAATTGGGACGATGTATCCAACAAAGAAGGTCTTGTTAATCATTTTAAAAGCCATCATATTAAAACAAATTTCAAATTGATTTTTGTCGTAGTGATCTAGTTAAAAGTATTTTAGATGGCTCAAATAAGTCACCATCAATAAATAATGTGTCGTCACTTAACCAAGAAGAGAACAAGAATGGAGAGGTTCGAGGCACTAGAGAAACAGTGCAAAAAGGTCCAGTGCAACAATTAATTCAAACCGATTTGCGCAACATGGGATTAGTCATGAGAGCGAGGCACCACCTTTCTATCCGAAGGCAAGGGAATATGATGGGGTTGCTTTTGGATATATCCATAGAGATTGTGAAGAAATATGTACTTCCTAAACTTAGGATATGATAATAAATTTACACGATCTTCTTCAAGTAGCGACTACAAAAGTGATCATCATTCTGAAAAACACTATAATTGTCACATGATGACGATGAGTATGACTAGGATGTATTAAGTAAAATTTTTAGTTTTTAAAAAATACTCATATATTTGAATTGAGTAAGTTTACTTTTATTGTACTTTTAACTAAACGTCAAGAAGAGTTCACTTCCAAAGTATTTGATCCAAACATTGGGAGAATGATGAGTTAAATGAGGCTTAGACTTTTGGTAATCTTTTTTTTAATTGAACTTTGTTGATTGTTATTATTAAACTTTGTATTATTAATTTTATGGCTTTAAGTTTGTATTAATACTAAAATATTGTAATACTTATGTTCAGAAAGTTTCGTTTTTAAGTGTTGTATTGAGATTTTAGGCCAAGATTTATGTTTTAGTTTGTTTGAAAGGCGTTGTTTTTATATTGTTAGAAAAACTGTGGTTTGAAATCAAACCGAACGACAAAAATAGTTTGATTTAAAATTTTTAAAACCATCATAAATAATTTGATTTGAAAATACGTCGGAAACCACCCAAATCCAACCGTGTTGACTCCTAGTACTAGGTCATGCATTTTGTCAGCTACGTGGGATGATTGTTAGTTTTGGTCAGGGGGATGGAATCATCAAATTGAAACGAAAATGTAAGTTCAGTGGTCGTAATGAAATAATTTAAAATTGAATGACAAAGATGAGAAAAAAAAAATAAGTTAAAGGGACCTCCATGAAATTTTTCCAAATGAAAAGGAAAATTTTCTCTGTCTTCGTATTATTTATGCTATTTTTTCCAATATACAAGATAGTGAAATTTCTAATTTTAAGTGGAAAGACATGATTACTACTCATTATAGTTAAACATAATCTAAATTAACAATTATAAAATATTAAAATAAAATCCACGCTCGTAAAAAATAACTGATAAAAAAAGGAAAAATTTTGGGCCGGTCACTGTTAACGCCATGGTGGGCTGAAAAGTCATATGATATAATCATAATTCAACTAAAGTCATACTTTATTACTAAAAGACCAATATACCCTCCAATTGTAAAAACTGTCATTTAAACACGTAACAACCAACAAAATCATTTCAATGCCTGTTTACAAACTCCTTCATTTATTTTTAACAATTTTCAACTTCTTCTTGTGTTTGCTTCTTCTCACCATAACCTGTAACTGCATACAAACAATTCGAAAGCTGATATTTCAATGGCGAACATATTGTTTTATTTTATTTTTTTTTGTATAAAGTAACCATTTTCGGTTAAAAATAATCATGAAAATATTGAGATATTGTTCCAATTGAAACATATGCAATGCAGTTAATGAATGGAGTTTGGATGAACTGATTCAACTAGTTTTTGATAATGTAGTTGTTGTGAGTTAGGGTTTAATGTTAGATCATGTAAAATGCTTGATACTGTTTCAGTAGATATGTTTCAATATATGATACTGTTTCTAATGATAGTGAAATTTATTGATTTTTTTTCTTTGTTTTTAATGATAGTGAGCAATTATTCTTTCTTCATCTTGGCATTGCTTTGGTGAAGTATGTGTTTGCTTTTAAGGGACTCAGATACCTTGGAGGAGCTTTAATTTGCAGCAAAAGAATGTACATTAATCCGTGATACTGTTTTAGAGGATTTGTGATACTGTTTTGAAAAAAAAAAATTAAAGATTGCCATTTTAAGCTAAAGAGACGACTTCAAACGGGTAAAATCTATCATAGGCAGCGGCGAAGCGCTGGTCTTGACCGTCTCGTCGAGACCATTTCGAAAACATATTATAATAAAAATTCTGAGCACGTGTGCAAATTCTATGATCATTTCTATTGTGATACTGTTTTTTGTGATACTGTTTTGCATAATACAGTATCAAACAACACACATGACTATGATATCATGCTTTTATCTTTGATACTGTTTAATTAGTCATATGTTTTGTTTGATACTGTATTATGCAAAACAGTATCATAAATTAAAACATGGATTAAAACAACATCAATTTATATTAATGCACATTACCTAAACAACACATTATCATGGATTAAAACAGTATCATAGACAAAACAAAGACATTCAAACAGTATCACGGGTTCAAACATTGTCATAATTAACAATATCAAAGATAAAAGCACGGTATCATAAAAAAATTCATTCCACATAGATTCAAACAATATCATGGATTAAAGCAATATCATAAGAACAGTTTAATTACTTCAACTAGTAAAACATCTATGATACTGTTTTAATCTATGAAAATGTTATTGAATGCAAACAGTATCAATGGACTTGAACAACATATTTTTATGTATAACATTTATCTGTGATACTGTTTTAGAGGATGTATGATACTGTTTTGACAATAAAATTAAAGATTGTCATTTTAAGCTAAAGAGATGACTTCAAACGGATAAAATCTATCGTACGTAGTGGCAAATGAACTGGTCTTGACCGTCTCGTCGAGACAATTTCAAAAATATATTATAATAAAAATTCCGAGTACGTATACGAATTCTATGCCATTTCTATTATGATAATATTTTGTGATACTGTTTTAATATGTATGATACTGTTTTGACAAGAAAAATTAAAGATTGCCATTTTAAGTTAAAGAGACGACTTTAAATGGCTAAAATTCATCGTACGCAGTGGCGAAGCCACTGGTCTTGACCGGCTCGTCGAGACCATTTCAAAAACGTATTATAATAAAAATTCTGAGTACGTATGCGAATTCTATGCCCATTTCTATTGTGATACTATTTTGTATAAACAACTTTCATGACTAATTAACACCACAGATAAATAATCTAATGACCAACTTTTATCATAGAACCATGAAACATGTTTTTATGAAACTATCACCATCATTGATTTACACAATCTAGCACCACTTCAAAGCTTTGGTTGATGACTAAATTGCAAACTTTGCAAGTCAGTCACGGATACATTAACAGTACCAAAGACTATAAGAAAAAAAAACTCAATTAGACATGTACATTCAAAATTTAAATCACCAACATCAAGTATGCAATCCAGCATCTACACCTTATACCTTATTGACAGAGAACCACAATGGCAGAGTGGCTTTGTTCTTCACAGAATACATCTCGTTCCAAACTCAGCTATTTCTTTGATAAACCAATACTTGCTTGTGTGTTGCAAGGAAAACATATTCACCAGTCTGACAGATTGGAAAAATGCCAGGCACCATCCCTGTCAACCATATGCCATTCTTCTCTTGCATAATCTTCCATTATATAAATATTCATCTAGACATCTGAAATTTGAATCATAGACAAAAGCCCTCTGACTCCAACAACTAATAAACACGACTTAATTTCTATTCATGTGTGCAAAATGATCAGAAAACAAGAAACCAGAATCAGATTTCTTATGGTAGACCCGACCCAATACCACTGGACCCGGACTTCACTGGACCACATTCAGTCATCCTCATTGCACCCATACCCAGCCTCACACCATCAAATTCAGCCCCCATGCCAAAAAATAGTACCCAAATCGCGGCGGAATTAAAAAGTGACCTCCTCCACTAAACGCGCAGGGAATTAAAAAGTGACATTGCACCTTAGAAGCACTCGTCGGAGGTCGCCGAAGGTGGAGAAGGTTTTCGCCGGAGCCGGAGGTGGAGGTGTAGGTGGAGATGGATGTGGAGGAAGTTTTTGGAGGTGGAAGAACTCGTGGATAGAAAATATGGATTATAGAGGTGATTTTGGAATTAATTTAAAATATTATTAAAAGTATGACTTAATCACAATTTTAAAATTTTTTTTGACCTAATTTAAAACAAGTCATGTAGAAGTGACTTATAGGCAATTTTCCCATAAAAATATCAGACTTCTGACTTTAGTAGTAGAGAGAGAAAAATCGGGTTGCCCGCCGCCACACGGGTTGTCAACGTCCAAGCCCGCATTAAACATATGGTTAGCCCAAACAAGTTAATACATTTTTTTTCATTAAGCCCATTTTACCCATTAACTACCTAAAATTGATTAAAATAAACAACTTGTTTATTTTTAACTTTTATAAATTTAAAAAGATATTTAGGTATAGTTAAAAAATGCAAAGTCACTTTTAAGTAATTTTTTATATATATCTCTCTCTCTTTTTTTTTTTTAAATTCAAAAAAATTCTTTTTAAAAGTCGCTCTTATCTTACGTCAAAATATAAAAAATTTACCTACCAACTTCACCAATAAAAATAAATTATTTTAAAGCTTAGCCAAACCAAACATGCTATTAATGATTTACTTATTTAAATAAGGCCAATTAATTAAAAACTGTTATTTGATTAGCATATATATTTTACGGAAAATGCTACTGTAGACACTAAAATATAAAATAAAATAAATAAATGGGCTTGGCCTATTAAAAACAAATAGCCCATTTAAATTGATTAAAGCCCAAGTCTATTTATGACCCGTTCGTTTTAAAACTAATCCACGTAGAAAATTCGTCTCACTTTTATATTTAATACGTATTGGAAGGTTATAAATGGAAAGTGGGTAATTTGAGATTTCTCTATAAATAGGACATTAAGTCCAAGAGAAATCACAAGTTAAATTCCGGCAGAAGAAAAGCCAGAAGTCCAGAAGCAAGTCCAGGAGAAAATCCACAACCCGGCAGAAAATTCAAAACCCGGGAAATTTTAAGAAGATCAAAATCTTCTTCAAATTAAAGCAAGTCCAAGAAGATCAAAGGTTCTTCACAAATCAAATTCAAGCCAAGTCCAAACATTGAAGGTTCAAGCAAATTAAATTTCCAACAAGTCTCGAAGTCCAGGATTCAAGCCACGTGGCCCCTTGTCTTCAACACTCGGATCGTTAATCAGAGGATTCTGCAGCTACGCAGTCACAAGGAGATTATCCACTTTGTAATTTATCAAATTTTCAATTTGTAACAGTTTCTGTATTTTAATACACGAAATTTGTTGTACAAATTTCTTGGCACGCCCAGTGGGACCTTTTGCCCTCTCATCTTTCGATTCCGTGAAATCTTCAAGTCAATCACTACATCAACTATGGCAGGTGAAAAATCAAAAGAAATCGTGACTCCGTTCGAGGAAACACTTGCTGAACTTTTCCATACAACCAGAGCCATGACGAAAACCGGGAAAATTCAGTTGGTTTCACCACTGAGGAAGTTTTTTAACAAGGGCCAAGTCAAAATTTTCAAGTCTAGGAAGTCCGGTTCCTGTTCTGCAGAAAAATCCAAGAACTTAGCAAAAAGTTCTCATTCCGGCTCTGATTCCAGTAATGGATCCGTGTCCGGATCCACACATGTCACTTCTCCGCGAAAATGGGGTGATTATACCACCTCTGAAGAATCTCTCGAGCCAGTGATGGTTGCAGAAATGACACCTGACTCTGATGACCGAATTCAACAAATGGCCTTGGCAATCGAAAAGCTAACAAAAACGCTGGAAGACAAAGAGGCACAAATTTCCACCCTCATGCAACGACTCGAACTGCCAAGTCCATTGACAGAAGACAGTCCAAAAAATGCAAGCTCTTCCAGAACTAAGGATCCAGAAATCCAAGAGCACCAACAGAAGCAAGATATGCATGACCGGACAGTAGTGCAAAATGTATTGCGTGATACAACTCAACTCTCTGTTGGCTCTCTGTCAGTCCAACAACTCCAGCATATGATTGCTGACACAATCCGTGCCCAGTATGGTGGTTCGCCACAATCTTCAATGGTTTATGCTAAACCCTACAGCCGTCGGATTGAAGAAATGAGGATGCCGCTTGGTTACCAACCTCCGAAGTTCCAATGTTTCGATGGAAAAGGAAACCCAAAGCAACATGTTGCTCATTTCATTGAAACATGTAACAACGCTGGCACCTACAATGACACCATGGCGAAGCAGTTTGTACGCTCCCTAAGAGGCGCAGCATTTGAATGGTATACAGACTTACCGGCTGGATCAATTGATAGTTGGGATCAACTTGAGCGGGAGTTCCTAACACGCTTCTATAGTACCAGACGGACAGTTAGCCTTCCAGAACTTGCCCGAACAAAACAGAGCAAGGAGGAGCTGGTCGAAGAGTATATTGAAAGATGGAGAAACCTTGTTCTTAACTGTAAAGAACGCATCAGTGAAACATCATCTATTGACATGTGTGTCCAAGGTATGCATTGGGGACTACTTTATAATCTCCAAGCGAATATGCATCATTCTTTTGAAGAGTTGGCTACGCGTGCCCATGATCTAGAAATCCAGATTGCAAGACACGGAAGTTACTTACCGAGTGATCTACGTGACAAGAAAGATCCCAAGAAAGAAATCAAGAGGGATGGTAAGCCAGGTAAGCCCAAAGAGGCCATGACAATTTCCACTGTTCCTGCAAAAATCACTTTTAAAAAATCAAGTTCAAATCCGGGCCCAAAGCCAAAACCGGAGTTCAGACCCAACAAAGTACAAGTCCAAAGGAAAGGTCTTCTTACTCTGAAGGAACTAGAAGAAAAAGAGTATCCATTCTCAGACTCTGAAGTTTCCGGGATTTTAGATCAACTCCTTGAACAAAAGATAATTGAACTTCCAGCACCAAAAAGGCCGGAAGAGGCTGGTCAAGTTGATCATCCTAAATATTGTAGGTTCCATCAAATCATTAGTCACCCAGTGGAGAGGTGTTTTGTGCTAAAGGATCTTATTGTCCGTTTAGACAGAGAAAATAAAATCAAACTTGAAACTGGTGAAAACCCAACTGCCAGTTGTTCGATGGTTTCATTTGGATCATTTGACCCAATTCCCATTTCGAATAAAGAGCAGACATTCCCTACTCCATATGATGCTGGAAAGTCATTGTTCGAGGTGGCTGAATTTGGACCTCAACTTCCGAAATGAGCTATTCCGGTACAACTCAAAGTAGACGAAGAAGTTACCATCACGTATGTCTATCCAGAGATGGTCAAACCAGATAGCGGTAATCGTCCAACCTTCTATGAAATCATGACTGGTGATCTAGACGTTTGGGATTCTGACTCTGAATCTGAAGATGAAATTGGAGATGGATGGTCTACTTTCATAAGTAAGAAGGAGAAATATCAGAGATCAAACGAAACAGGTAAAAATTCATCTTCTGTACCTCTTGCAAGACTGACATTGGGGGCATGGAATACTGAAGTTCAATCTATTGATGAAGTATCATCTCAAGAAAGTCAGGGGGCATGGACTCTCGTGAAAAGACGCCACCAGAAAGCTCTACAGCTTCCAAGTCCTGACACCCATGACGAGAAACCAGAATCAAGAAGAAAGCCAAGAAACAATCAAAAGAGGAAAACCAAAGTTAAAGCAAGAGCAAACAAAAAATCAACAGGAACAGAGGCTACACCATATTCTCTTTCTAGACCAGTGACCCTGGGAGAATATTTTCCTAAGAGTTTCTTTGACGAACAATGTTTCACCTCCAATGTCATCAATGTAGATGGAGGAAGTGAGTCAAAAAATGTAACAGGAGAGAGTTCAAAGACGAGGAAGGTCATATCACAACTCAATAACATTCCTTCCAGCACGAGCCTGGCAGATGCCCTTAATCTCTCTTTTGATGATCGTATGGCTCTAATCGCGGCATTGATTGATGCGGAAGCTTACCAAGGAAAAGTACTTGAACCAATTAAATCTACAACTTACCAAGACTGTATGGCCACCATCACGTTCAACGATGATGATTTACAACTTGGATCTCGCTTGCATAATAGACCACTATACGTCAGCGGTTGTATCCGAGAATGTAAATTGTATCGAATAATGATTGATTGTGGCTCTGCAGTAAATATTATGCCAATCAAAACAATGAAGAAGATTGGAATAAATGTTGATGATCTATCAAAGAGCAACATCATGATTCAAGGATTCAATCAAAAGGGCCAGCGAGCCATTGGCATGATTCGCCTGAAGTTGCAAATAGGGGAGTTAAATTCCTCAGCTCTCTTTCATGTCATTGATGCCAAAACATCATACGAGTTGCTCCTTGGACGTGTTTGGCTGCATGAAACTGGAGTGGTGCCTTCAACTTGGCATCAATGTTTCAAGTATAGCCGAGATGGAGAAGTCAAATCTGTGGTAGCTGAGTCAAAACCATTCCTCAAAGAAGAATCTTATTTTGCAGATGCCAATTTTACTCGGAAGGTGAAGAGTTTCATTCAGCAGGATTGTCCACATCTGGATTTGAAATTAAAGAAGATACAAACAATGATCACCGACTTATTGTAGTGCCGCCTCATCAACTTATGACAGGGAAACCGAAACTTACTCGTGAAGATTTCTCCAAAGGCAAACAACCTCAAACGACGTCAGCATATGTTAAGGTATTAAGAAAAGAACTAACTTTTCCGATACCCAACATTCCTAAATTGGCTCCGCCCTATCAACTTGTTACAGTTCCAGAGACTAGCAAAGTTTCAACATATATTCTGAATATAGAAAAGCTCTATATCTCTAATTCATCCAAACAAAACATGCCACATGTCAAAGAAGTTGAAGACCCGAAACAATCTTTTAGAGGACATTACAATCCGCAAGTTAAGAGGTTGTTCGAAAATGCTGGATTTGGGAAAGGAGAGCCTCGTAAACTAGGTGATCTTGATGCTGTTCTTTTAGGTGGACGCGTTCCTTCAGATTCTGGTGGATCATTTATTACACAACCAAAGTATGGATTGTGATATAATCCAGGTCCACCAAGAAAAATTAAAGTCAAGAAGATGTCTTCAAATCCAATCATGATTCAAATCTTTGAGACTCCTGAAGAAAAGCCAAAAGAGTCAAGACTTTCAGTATTTGATCGAATCCAAAGTGAGAATGTCAGAGTTTCAGTATTCGAAAGGCTGGAAAGAGAGACTTCCACAATAGTTGATCCAAGAGATAGAACGTCCGTCTTTCAAAGGTTAAGTGGTGATCCTTCTACTTCTGTTCAAATTGACAAAAATGTGCAGGCTTATTCAGAATCTTCTCAAAGACAGTCTACATTTTCTCGACTTGGAGTTAAGACTTCTAATTCAAGTTTGAAGCCTCAACAGTCAAGAAGAAGGAATAGGAATCGAAAAACTGCCTCATCTCAAAAGAATGGCGAGGATAAAGAAGAGGTATCAATTAATCACATTGCTTTTGAAGAAGCCTCTAACTCAGATTCTGAATTTGAAAATTCAACCACGACAAATGAACCTGAACCAGCTCCGCCAATATTCGAAGAAGGGGGGCAAGCTACCGTGGATGATTTGAAGCAGTTAAACTTGGGAACAGAAGAAGATATGAGACCGGTGTTTGTAAGTGCTCTTCTCAGTGAAAAGGAAGAATCCGAGTACTTCAACCTGCTCCAGGAATACAAAGACGTATTTGCATGGTCCTACCAAGAAATGCCAGGGTTGGATCCTAAAGTTGCAGTGCATCATCTTGCCGTAAAGCATGGAGTTCACCCAATCAAACAACCCCAAAGAAGATTTCGACCAGAATTGATTCCACAAATTGAAGTAGAGGTCAATAAACTTATTGAAGCTGGGTTCATACGTGAAGTTAAGTACCCGACTTGGATTGCTAATATTGTTCCAGTCATGAAAAAGAATGGACAATTAAGAGTCTGTGTTGACTTTCGAGATCTGAATCAAGCTTGCCCAAAAGATGATTTTCCACTTCCGATAACAGAGTTGATGGTGGACGCTACTACAGGATACGAAGTTCTATCTTTCATGGATGGGTCTTCAGGGTACAATCAAATTCGAATGAATCCAAAAGACGAGGAGCTCACGGCATTCCGTACTCCTAAGGGCATATATTGTTACAAAGTCATGCCGTTTGGATTGAAAAATGCTGGAGCAACTTATCAACGGGCGATGCAAAAGATCTTTGATGATATAATGCATAAGCAAGTAGAATGCTATGTGGATGACCTTGTTGTCAAAACAAAGAAACGAGATGATCATCTACAAGACTTGCGAGATGTTTTTAAAAGACTCCGACGTTACCAGTTGAAAATGAATCCATTAAAGTGTGCATTTGGTGTTACTTCTAGAAAATTTCTTGGCTTCATTGTTCGACATCGAGGTATTGAAATAGATCAATCAAAATTGATGCTATAGTAAACATGCCAGAGCCAAGTAATTTGCATGAATTGAAAAGTCTTCAAGGAAGATTGGCATACATTCAAAGATTTATCTCCAATCTTGCTGGTCGTTGCCATCCATTCAACAGGCTAGTGAAGAAAAATGTGCCATTTGAATGGGATGATACTTGTCGAAATGCTTTTCAAAGCATTAAACAATATTTATCTCATCCACCAGTGCTCACAGCTCCAATCCCAGGAAAGCCATTGACTCTCTATGTCGCAGCACAAGAATCTTCTTTAGGTGCACTTCTTGTCCAAATCAATGACGAAGGAAAAGAAAATGCACTATATTACCTAAGCCGGACATTGGTAGGTGCTGAAATGAAGTATTCGCCTATTGAGAAAATCTGCCTTGCATTGATTTTTGCAGCTAAAAAGTTGAGGCATTACATGTTAGCACACACGATCAATCTTGTTTCAAAGATTGACCCGTTAAAATACATAATGTCCAGACCGATTCTTTCCGGGAGGATAGGAAAATGGGCACTTCTATTGTCCGAGTTCGACATCAAATTCATTCCACAAAAGGCCGTTAAGGGACAAGCCTTGGCAGATTTTCTTGATGATCATCCTATTCCGGCAGAATGGGAACTTCTTGAAGACTTTCCAGACGAAGAAGTTTTTTGCACTGAAGTTATACCTTCATGGAGGTTGTTCTTAGATGGTGCAGCTCGAAGATATGGTGCTGGAGCAGGAGTTGTATTTGTTACTCCCCATGATCAAGTCATGCCCTATTCATTTACTTTGACAGAAAAGTGCTCCAACAATATGGCAGAGTATCAAGCTCTTATTATTGGTTTGGAAACAGCACTGGATATGGAAGTCAATCAATTAGAAGTCTTTGGAGATTCTTTGCTGATAATCAACCAACTTCTTTCCGAGTATGAAGTCCGAAATTTAAACCTGAAGCCATATCATGAATATGTATTAACACTCCTAAAACGATTTGAATCAGTAAAAATCAAGTTCGTTCCCAGGAATGAAAACAGAGAAGCAGATGCCTTGGCTAATTTGGCTGCTGTTCTGGCCAGGTCAGATGAGGATTTTTCTCACCCAATATCAATTGTTCAAAGATGGGTAATTCCACCTCTACTGCCTGAAAATCTTGAGGAGAACAATAATGTTGAAATTATTGACAAAGAAGTGAATGATTGGAGGCAACCGTTAATTGATTATCTTCAACATCATAAGTTACCTGATAATCCTCGTCGTAAAACAGAAGTTCGGAGACGTGCTTCTCGCTTTATCTTCTATAAGGACACACTCTATCGGCGCTCGTTTGATGGAGTATTCCTTCGATGCTTAAGTAGTGAAGAAGCGGCACATGCCCTGGAGGAAGCTCATTCTGGAATATGTGGTGCTCATCAGTCAGGACCTAAACTCCATTTTCGGATAAAAAGAATGGGATACTATTGGCCGACTATGGTTCAAGATTCTATGGATTTTGCCAAAAAATGCGAAGCTTGCCAAGTCCATGCAAATTTCATTCATCAACCTCCAGAACTATTACATCCGACAATAGCCTCCTGGCCATTTGATGCATGGGGTCTTGATGTGATTGGACCCATAATACCGAAGTCTTCAGCTGGACATTCCTACATTATTGCTGGGACTGACTACTTCTCTAAGTGGGCCGAAGCTATACCATTGAGGGAAGTAAAGAAAGAAAATGTTGTAGAGTTCATTCGCGGTCAAATAATTTATCGGTATGGAGTTCCTCGATACATCATCACTGATAACGGAAAACCATTCTGCAATAGTCATATCAATAATCTCTGTACCAAATTTGGATTCAAACAATACAACTCGTCCATGTATAATGCAGCAGCTAATGGATTGGCAGAGGCATTCAACAAGACATTGTGCAATTTGTTGAAGAAGGTTGTTTCCAAATCCAAAAGAGATTGGCATGAAAGAATTGGAGAAGCTTTGTGGGCTTATCGCACTACTTACCGGACTCCAACACAAGCTACTCCATATGCCCTGGTATATGGTGTGGAAGCTGTACTTCCCTTAGAATGTCAGATTCCATCATTGCGAATTGCTATCCAAGAAGGCTTGACGATAGAGGAAAATGCACGTCTTCGACTTGAGGAGTTGGAAGCTTTGGATGAAAAGAGGTTAGAAGCTCAAATGCACCTGCAATGTTATCAAGCTCGGATGGCAAAGTCTTTCAATAAAAAAGTACGGCCAAGATCATTTCAAGTTGGAGATTTAGTACTTTCAGTACGTAGGCCTATCATAATTACAAAAAGGACAGGGGGCAAGTTCCAACCTAAATGGGATGGTCCGTTTGTCGTTACTCATGTGTTCACCAATGGAGCATACAAGATCGTGGACAAAGATGGATTGCAGATTGGACCTATTAACGGAAAATTTCTGAAGCGTTTTTACGCTTAAACTTTGTTTTATTTTCCTTTGTAAAAAAAAAAAAAATTGTGTAATGCTCCTGGCCCGCAAGAGGATAAACTGTGAACGGCTATACAAAAAAAAATCTCTTAACTTGGATAAAGAAAATCATATATATGAATCCAAGTTTAGTCAAAATCGATAATCGTATTTATACCTCTTTATTTGTCTTTACATAAAAAAAAAGATGATACAAAAGAGAATAAAAAAAAAAAAAAAGAAAAAATGTAGAGTGTTAGCTCAAAAGATCAATCACTTTCAGCTAGCTGCAAAAAAATGTCTTCAAGAGTCTTCCTCTCCTGATCGATGGATTCCACGTTGGCGATATTTCTAATTTGCGCTTGTTCCAGAGTGATCTTGGCCTCTTCCATTTGATCTAGATTTTCCTTACGAGTCTGAAGTTCATCACGGAGTTTGTCGAGCTGGGAAGCCAATTGGTTAGTCTTATTTTCCAAAGAAGAAAATATGGCCATCTCTACATCTATTCGACTGTTCAAAGATTCCAATTGCTGGTCTCTTTCTTCTAAAGTCGGATACTCTAAAATTTGCTTTCTTTTGGAAAGGTAAGTATCAACTCTTTTAAGAAACACTTCCATACGCTTCGTCAAAGGTGCTGGATCCGCTCGAAATGATTCAGTAATCAAGTTTTGAAGTCTCTGATTGCTTTTAGCCCACCAAGTTCTAAGATTTGAAAAACCGTGTTTTATTACATCCGTGAATGACTTATTAAGATACTTAGTCATGACTTCTCGAAAAACATCTTTTAGAAAAGAAGAGTCTTCAGTAATTCCAAGCGGAAGTTCAGACATGGAAGAACAAATTGGTGTGATCCCACGATTGTTTATATTTGAAGTAGGAACAACAATCAAAGACAACGAAGATTGGGTATCAGGTGCTTCTTGTTCGTTCCCCGGAATCTTGACTACTGAAGTTCCAGAATTTACTTCTCCCTCATCATTGATATCTGCCAGCTTGGATGTCAAAATACCACCACTGATATGACTGGGATAATCGCAGGGAAGATCTTTCGAACCATTAAGGCCATCAATCCCATCAAGTGCATCAATCATGTCAAGATTCTCGCTGGTCTGATCCAGTAAAGGACTTGGACTTGCGTAAAAATTCAGCTCTTCGGGAATTTTAGGAAATCCTACAAAAAAAAATGATGAGGGAAAGTTGCATACCGATATATCAGACAGTCAGGCAAAATAATAAGAAACAGATATATACCTGCATTTCTTGTTTGAGGCGACATGTCTAAATTTTTGTCGTGTAAAGATATATCTGGGATACTCAAGTCCATTTTTGAAGTTTCAACACAGGCTCCGTGGTTGCTTTGAATAGATTGAGACTTCTTCAGTCGTACCGACCGCTTTCGACGATGTACCAAAGAAACAGTAGCCTGAAGTCAAAAGTTGATACATTAAGAAAAACAAAAAAAAAAAAAAAAAGAAAAGAAATTTAAATCATACCTGATCTTCAGAACTACTATCTTCCGGAACAAGAGTTGCTTCAAGTCCTCGAGATGCTTGATCTCCGAAATTACTGTCTTCTGAAACCAAAATTGTCCTAGGTATCTTCTCTACACGCTCTGAAGAGGAAACGATTCCTGTTGAAGGGAATGTAAATTTAAGCCTCTTAGGACCTCCTTCATCTGGAACATCCAATGCTCTTTTTTGAAAAGTTCTTTGGGAAGCTACACGGGAAGGGTTGATCTCTTTGGCTTTGTCATTCTCCTTATGCTTTGGTATAGGTGCGGGTTGCTCAAGTCTAAAGTCTGTATCCTCACTGGATGATAACTCCTTCACTTGAACCTTGTTCAATCTTGGAAGTACTTCATTATTCCACCAATCTTCGTATACAGAATCAACTTGATTTTGTATATTATTGGTTCTCCCTGGAATATGGAATGAACATCCACTCCCTACTTGTGTCAAAGAGAACCAAGCACAATAAAGAGTCATTGGATTTATTACTAAGTTCATATCTTTTGGTGAGCCTGGAAGTTTTTGTTTGAAGCCTTGTTGCCTTCCAAATCGATGAGGGTTATATGCTTCAAGAATGTATGAACCAAATCCTCGGCGATAAGAAACAAATCCAGGTCGAATGCTAATCATGAACTCTGAAATCTCTGTAGATCTATCGTCCTTATCTGTGCATATACCACAATGAGGAGGCAAATGAATAGGGTTCCAACAAAAATCATTGTGATCCATCCTTCCACGAACAAGTTCTCGACAATCGAACATGTCAACTTCCCAAGGCTGGAGATCATTTAAAGTTCCAGCATATCTTCTGATATAGGGCGACCAATGCTTTTGTCAATGTTGCTGTAAATTCCTCGGAGAAAATAGGTTGCAGCCCAAGCATACAGAAAATGTCCAGGAAATGCATATTTGATCAATCCAATGTCATGACCTGCCACGCAATTTGATGTTTATGTAAGTCCTCGATAAATACTAGCCAAAATAGGAGGAACTAAACTGTAAGTCGACTTGGTAGCCATTCTGGAAGCTGTTTTGAAAGTCCCGGCTCTAAGATAGTCGTCTCTGGAAGGAAAAATGAAACGACAAAGCCAAAGCGAAAGATAGGCCGCTATTTCTAACTCTTCTTCCTTGTCAACAGATAAAGAAGAGTTCCAATGACTCCTGTCCCTGCGCAAAATATCTTTTGGCTTGTCTGTGAAGACGGGTCTCCGTATCCTGTCTTTTACTATTCGTTGGCCTTCTTTATGTGGCCTCGATTCCATAGCTTTCTTGAAAGGCTTACTCTTCCGAGGATTTGGAATGCAATCATCTTCTTGGAACCAAAACTCAATCCAATCAGCATGGCGAATTCGATCAGTTTTCTTCTTATCGACTATCAGTGAATATGCTTTAAACAAATATGAGCAAGATCGGGGAAGCAAATTCGACAGTTCTGAAAGGCTTGGAACTACCTCCTCATAATAATCACCCCTAATAGAAAGTCCAGTGATTTCTCGAATATCCCAGAGAGAAATACCAATTTCTCCACTTGTGGTTATAAAGGTATTGGTGTCCGGACACCAAACTTCACAAAGAGCTCTGTACATAGAATTGGGACGAGGATATTCCTTTGTAGCGGAATAAACTGCAGAAGCTAACTCAGGAAGATTTCTTTTGACTAAGAGTTTATGGATCCAAACCGACCACTCCCAAAACTTTGGAAGATAAGAAGCTTCTCCACGGCTGCTAAGTACACTTCCCCATTTTATTTCTCTTTGATTAATCCTCTCGAAAATGATCGCTCTCGGAATAATAATCATAGCCTGAGAATGATGTGGAGGTGGACCCAAAGAAGGATGTTGGATGGCATCCGAATTCCTCTGGCGATTACTGAGAATATGCATGTGCAGCTCCTTTAAAGGGACACATAAAGTCGAAAGACATGGCATCGGCCTGTGGATAGTAAGCTTGAGCTCTCCTGTGGCGTTGGTCTGGCTGTGATACTTCACAATTGTTTTAGGAAAGCAAAGAACTTTACCCTTCCGTGCCGTATCATTAAGCTCAGTAAGTTCAGGTAATTTCAAATTCTCTTTGCTTTTAGAATTTGATTGTGCCATTCCTGCAAAATAAACAAACAAACAAAGAAATAAAATAAATAAATAAACAAATAAAAAACAAACAAGAAAACAAAATGATAGTAAAATAGTCAAAGAAACAATTAAAAAAAAAAGAAAGAAAAATGGTCCATAATTTAAAGTAATTATGAACATTAAATTTTTTAAATCTTCTAAAATCTTTCATCCTGGAAGGGTGAGTCTTCGGAGAATATCTAAAAAGATACGTTCCGAGCCTCTATTTTCAGGTCTTCTAAAATCTTTCATTCTGGAAGGGTGAGTCTTCGGGGAATATCTAAAAAGATACGTTCCGAGCCTCTATTTCCAGGTCTTCTGAAACTCCATCCTGGAAGGGTGAGTCTTCGGGGAATATCTAAAAAGATACGTTCCGAGCCTCTATTTCCAAGTCTTCTAAAAAACTCCATCTTGGAAGAGTGAGTCTTCGGGGAATATCTAAAAATATACGTTCCGAGCCTCTATTTCCAGGTCTTCTGAAACTCCATCCTGGAAGTGTGAGTCTTCGGGGAATATCTAAAAAGATACGTTCCGAGCCTCTATTTCCAGGTCTTCCAAAAAAAAAAAAAAAAAAAAAATTTTTTTAATAAAAAATAAAAACTAATTGAAATAGTTCTTTGCACTAAATCTTTCAAGTATTTTAAGATTTAATGTCCAGAACGACAAGTTTTCCAAATACATAAAATGCCTTGGATTAAAAGTTTCGGTCCTTGGTCTTTAACACAAAATTTTCTGGACTTCTGAAACACCTCTATCATGGAGATATTTATTTCTCACAACTAAAATCATCCGAACTCAAAATTACTGGTCTGCTCGAAAGATCCTGTCAACAAAATAACAAAAAAAAATTAGTGAATGTTTGAAATAAATAAATAGTTCAAATTTACAAAAGTTTGAAGTTAAAAAAAAAAAAAAAAAAAAAACGCAGAAACTTGAAAAATAATAATAATAATAAAAACTTGAAACAATTTGAAACCAAGTCTCTGTTTGTCAAAAAAAAAAAAAAAGAAAAAAAAAACGTCAAACAGAAACTTGAAAAAAAAAAAAAAAAAAAAAAAAAAAAAAAAAAAAAAAAAGGACAACACACAAAAGTCAAAACACAATCATGCACACATTAAAAAAACACACACACCCACGTGTATATACCATATATATATAAATATTCTTTAAATAAAAAAAAAAAAAAAAGTGTAAAACAGAAACCAAGATTACACACATGCAAACCAACACTCAACTTATTCTCTCTCACACACAAACACACAAATAGTGAACAGTAACTTTATTGTTTTTTTTCCCTTTCTTGTTCACGTGAAAAAAAAAAAAAAAAAATTAATAAAATCATCAGCTTTATGAATGATATGATGATATTAAAAAAAAAAAAAAAAAAAAAGAGATGGGATAACAAGATGATGAACGATTTCTTGTACTTCAATTTCTATCTTATTTAAAAAAAAAAAAAAAAAAAAATTTTTTTTTTCTAGACAATGAATTGAAGAAACCTTTTACCTGGTTATCGCACACAAAAAACTGTGCTTGAGAAGATAGACATTGAAGCTAAAAGCCGAACTTTACTATCTGAACAAGTTGTTGGAGATATTCCTGGATTCAGATTCAAAGTGATGAAAATATCTGATATTTGTCTCCTGATTCATAAAGAAAAAAAAAAAAAAAAATGGAAAAGCCAATGTTTTAGTTTATTGGTGATTTTTCAGAATTGTTCAAGAAAAAGAAAAGGAATATCATATAAGGAAAACTCAAAACCAAATAAAATAAATAAATAAAACTACTTACATGAGTTGAAGGTGAGAAGATTCTTTAACTATCCACTTTTTCTCCAAATTTAATATAAGTGGTTTCAATGGTCAAATTCTTTTCCACGCGTTTTGGGCACTTATATAAATGATTAAATATGTTGGTTGAATTGTGATAGAATTCAATTATTTATATGGTTTGGTTGAATTGTGATAGGATTAAATTTGTTCAAATCTTTACAAGTTGATCTTGTTTTCAAATTTAGAAGCTTATCTCAAGTCAAATTCTTTACAACACATGTAGTATAAACCTACAAAAGAGTGTTCAAGTTTAAATCAAATTCTAAATCAAAATTTAAATTCAAGATTTTATCTATTTATTTGTATAATAAATTGATAAATCTCGAGGGGGCATTTGTAGACACTAAAATATAAAATAAAATAAATAAATGGGCTTGGCCTATTAAAAACAAATAGCCCATTTAAATTGATTAAAGCCCAAGTCTATTTATGACCCGTTCGTTTTAAAACTAACCCACGTAGAAAATTCGTCCCACTTTTATATTTAATATGTATTGGAAGGTTATAAATGGAAAGTGGGTAATTTGAGATTTCTCTATAAATAGGACATTAAGTCCAAGAGAAATCACAAGTTAAATTCCGGCAGAAGAAAAGCCAGAAGTCCAGAAGCAAGTCCAGGAGAAAATCCACAACCCGGCAGAAAATCCAAAACCCGGGAAATTTTAAGAAGATCAAAATCTTCTTCAAATTAAAGCAAGTCCAAGAAGATCAAAGGTTCTTCACAAATCAAATTCAAGCCAAGTCCAAACATTGAAGGTTCAAGCAAATTAAATTTCCAACAAGTCTCGAAGTCCAGGATTCAAGCCACGTGGCCCCTTGTCTTCAACACTCGGATCGTTAATCAGAGGATTCTGCAGCTACGCAGTCACAAAGAGATTATCCACTTTGTAATTTATCAAAATTTCAATTTGTAACAGTTTCTGTATTTTAATACACGAAATTTGTTGTACAGCTACTTGTACATTCTCAATTATAGATCAACTTACAAATGCCTATGTGGCAAAATAGTGTAATGACCAAATTGTCAGTATAATTTGTATGTAATTATCTGAGCCTTTACTGTAATAAAATCCGTGGAGAGAGAAAAAACTCATTCATCTCATTTGCCCGCATTTGAAATCGCCTCTTTCCATAAACAGGTGGTGGTCGTCGGAGAAAATAGCTGTGTCGATTGTCGGAGAAAACCTAGCCAATCAGGCGGAGAGAAATTGTCACAGCACAAGTTAGTAATGCTTTGTTGCGAAATTATTGAAGCTTAGCGGATTATTCATATGTTCTCAACTCCATAGCGAGTGCCATTTTCAAATTAGGACTTTGGGTATTTCAATATTCAACTTATGTTTGAGTAAAAGTTGAATATGGGGGCTTTCTTGAGAAGTTATGCAAAATTTTGATATTTAGAATTATTTGTCTTTTTTTTTTTTTTTATCGAAATGTAAATATATAAAGATAAAAAATGTAATATATACACATACACTGGGCATACCCAGGCAATCAAAAAGAAAAAAAAATGTCAAAATTACATCACAAAATGAAGAGAGTGAATATGAATAAAAACATTAGGATACAAAGAAAACAAGACTTTGTATACGTGTGTTTTAATCCTTTTGATAATACTATCAGAGTTTGGCTTAAGATTCTAAAAAATGAACCCATTTCTAGCATTCCAAATGTAATAGATCGTTGCCGCGATGCCTACTCTTTTTGCTTTGCTTTGCCATCCCGTTCCTCTAGCCTCATTCTTAATCCATTTAAGAGCACTAACAATGGTGGACATATCTCTAGATATTCCCAACCAAGCTTGAATTCGGTTCCAAACAGCATAACTAAATTGGCAAGAGAAGAACAAATGTCTCACCAACTCATCACACACATTACATAAGACGCGGCAGTTATTGATGTCCAAAAAAGCTAAGTTGTCCTTTGTTAACAATTTAGATTGATAGAAAGCCACAGAATAAAAGAGTGCTTTGGGATAATGCACTGTCTCCAAACATCATCAGCCCACGGTTTCTTTGTTCCCTTGATACGAAAGTAATTATAAACTTTAGTAATAGACAAATCAGCCCCAAACATCCATTGAGCAGCCCTATTAACAACAACACTGACATTTCCTTCATCCCATTAGATCTGATCGCGAATGGCCAGCATTTTTTTCATCAAAGGGGAATCAGTCTTCCTCGGATTGAAGTCCCAAACCAAATCTCTTCTCAAATACACATGATTAACCCAACGAACCCAAAGTGTATCTTTTTTAATATGAACGTTCCACAAAATTTTTGCCATTAGGGCATTATTCCAGCACCTCAGATCTCGGAAACCCAAACCTCCTTTAGCTTTCGGAAGGCAGACTTTATTCCAGGCTACCAATGGTTTTTTATAACCCCAAAGGAAGTTGCCACACAAACTTGTGACTCGCTGTAAAACAATGACTAGGATCAGGAAAATGGTGAGCCAAAAGCATTCGACCCCCTGCAGCACTGTCCTTGTAAGTTCAGTTCTACCCGCATATTTGTCATTTGTTTATCAAGATATCGTCGAGCTCAATTTTGAATTAGGAATTTTGATTTATGTTCGTCTTTGTTGATAACATCTGCTTTCACAGGCGAAGTCCAAGTTCGATTTTTCAAATTTTCTTGAACATAAAAGAGGACCCAAGCATTTATTTGCATCCATCATTGATCGATGTGGTCGGAGATTGAAGATGGGCGCCGAAGATGGAAGATGAGCAGTGGAGAAGAAGATTTGAATAGGTAGTTTCACAATGTGGCAACGTTGTGGGTTGCTGCTCTTCCCGTTTTCGGGTTGAAACCTCTTGCCAAAACATTATTTTCAATTAAATTTTAATATTCAATATCATTTTAATATTCAATATCTCATGCTAAATTGGTTGTATGTGAAAAAGATATTTTGAGTTGCCATAGACATGTAAGTTGATCTGTAATTGAAAATCTACAAGTAGCAATTTTCATATTGGGTTGGCCTATTGGCTCTTTCCCTCATGTCCCTACCACTCGTACATATCCCTCGATTTACAGTCCGCATAGTCAAGGGACCTCTGACACAGGTAGGGAGATTTCGCTTTCGGGACTTTTCCCTCGACAAAGTATCACACATACTTTTCAGCATTCCCAAAGCACACAGCCACTCATTTAGGGGAAGAGCCAACAGAATAATACTTCAAAAATGAAGAATTGGAGTCCCTAACAATTTTTATTTTTATTTTTGCACGCTAATTTTTTTTTTTTTTTTTTCAAAAACATATTAATACAACTATATTGGAATAACTGAATTTTGCCTATCCAAGAAATAATTATGGGTGTCTAAATATTTCCTCTATATTTGGACACCCATAAAAGAATAAGACAATGAAATCCTTCTCATCAAACCGCCTTATTTGGCGCTAAATACGCGAATCATTCCAATACCAACGGCAGATATAGATAAAAGGGTCCCTATACAGTATTTGATCACGTCGTTCTTTGCGGCTTCAATATGAGCCCGCAATGCATGAATTTCCTATTAAGAGAATAGTCATCAACTCATAAATCGATGCTTTTAGTTGAAGCAAGAAACAAATTGCGTTCTTAAATTTAATCATAAAAACTCACTCCATCGAGCTTGTTAGTAAGGTGTGTAGTTTCTGCACTCTGATTGGAAAGCTCATCTCGGATGCGCCTGAGAAAGAGATAATTGCGATGAAAATACAATTCCAGAAGCAAAAGAAATGCAAGGTTGACGAGAATTCCAAATTCTTACCCCCTTTCAAGATTCAAATCCAAGCGCTGGCCAGCAGTGACCTTGTCAATCTCATACCTGTTCAAAAAGTGGGGTCTTCAACTGATAATGAAGGTCATATGAAAAACATATAATTGTATTAAATTAGAAAAACAGACCTTAATTCGCCACGCATTTTCTCAATATCGTTCATGAGCTTTTCAGCTTCACGTTGCAACAAAGAAAAATGACGTTCCTGCAGCAAAGGTTATGAACAAAACATGACACTTCAACATAACTGTCTACTAGTGAAGAATCATGAATATACCAGAACATCCAAAGAACCAGGAACCGAAACATAAGTAAACTACATATGCACATCAGAAAATCTTCTGAACTAGAACTTGAGGATATTTAACCAGTTCTCCATTGGACTCCAAAGCTAAACACTGAGCTCTGAAGATGTTGAACTCAATTTGTATCAATAATAACTTATTAACTTTCAAGCGAGTACTTGAAACCAAGAAACATTTCCACGAGTTCAGATATCAAATGATAAGCAGATGGTTCCCAAAAAATCAGAAGTCATAAATCAAACAGGAGCTCTAATCTTTTCCCCAAGACCTAGCATCAAATAAAATTTATTATCCCAAATTCTGCATTGTTATAAATCAGTAACGTGCATAGAAGCGGTGTTTGTATCTTCTGCCAATATATTTTCAAAATTTCCGACCATCTTAAAATTTGTTTTCCTTTTCTTTAGGGCCCAATTTAGGCCGAGCATGTGTGGCTAAGCCTAACAAAGAGTAGAGTTACTGTTAAGTAACCTTTTGTCTCCAGACATGTTTAGATAGCTTATATTTTTTCTTACTTTTTAAGTAAAATAAAGTTACTTATTTTGAAAATAACTATTGCCTTACTTTCGAAGTAAGTAGCTCATTTCCAACTTTCACCGATAAAAATAATTATTTTAAAACTTATTTAATTACTTATAAGTACACATTTTAAGCTTAGCCAAATATGCTATTAGAGTCGCATCCCATTAAACATTTTTGAATTCCAAGTAGAAACTTCTTATTTCTCACAAGTTCCGCCTCTAGCAATTTTGACAACTACCTCCGCATTGTCCTCAAGCTGCTTTAAATATGCTATAGAAATTAACTCTCGAATTTATCCCCTTTGAAACATAGCCTGTATGATTAAAGCAAATCAAGTTTCTTGCTATGTTACACTATAAAGCAGGATTTAGTTGATCCAATCCTACTTAGAAAAGCAGAATATGTGCTTAACATTGACATTATCTACAAGAAAGACACTGTACATAAATGTAACAACAAACTAAGCCTATAAAAGTGTATGCACAGTCAGATTTGAACATTCAGAAAGAGATTCTTTAATGCTAAATTAGTTGATTCTTGCAAAGGTAATAGTATTATATTCATTGGTACGAAATCATAGATGGGGAACACCTAGTGCCCAAGATTTAACATAGATGGGAAAAAGAAAGAAGCGACCCACAAACCATGAAAGAGTAAACATCAGAAACAGACTGTAGACAAATGGTAAAGACATGTTAGCAGAAAACTCCAAATTAGCAGGCATCCACATAAAATTCAATGTCAATTTGTAAAGAATTTCTTACCTTGGAACCTTGAACTTCAGACTGAAACTTGGAAAGGTTGGCTTCTTGAGCCATCTTAATCTGAGTAGTAAACATCAAGGAAAGAAAACATAATGAATACTTAATATGTATATAATATATATACCATAACACACTCTATAAGCTCGTACTTTCTGCATCTCAGCTTTCGAAATGAGAGATTGTGAGATATTCTCCATACAGTCATCCAAAACCTCGGTCATTGCCAACGTTATTGCCTCCGCATGATTTGAAGGTATGCCTTTTGCTTCTAAACTCCTAACCTGTCCTCAACAATAAAAGCCCTACTAAGTATACTAATATCTTCTCTAGTTCATCTAATTACCAAAATCAAGAATTTTCAATTAAACACAATGCAGTCACCCCAAAATCTGACTCTCTCAACATATAACGAGTAACTTTTAGTTCATCTCATCAAATATGCAGTAATTTTCACCTAAAGAATCATCAATGCACACAAGCGGAAACTTAAACAGAAGAAAAATACGGACACACACATTTGATTCCAATCGACAGTCGTTTATGCACACACGTAACACAAGAAAAATAGCACAAACAGATTTCTGCCTGGCGTGTTTACATTTATTATGTGTATAGAAACAGATAAATATGGATAAGTAAGGAATAAAGCCACAAGACACGTCTTCTTGTTTACAAATCAAAATCACAAAAAGATCTTTATTATTTGCTTAACAATATTGTCATTGTAATAACGTGGTAAAGTTCAACTCTCGTTTTCCCTAGCAACCAAACAAAATAAAATAAAATAAAAACTAAATAGGAAATTATAAAAATAAAAAATTACCAGTGCCAATGTATCAACAAGATATACGCGCTTTCCCTTAGGTTTGACGAGCTGAGAGATCTGTCTATAGTCGAATTGGTACCCAGGCGGCGAACTCGAGGATAACGAACTAAATGAATGGATAGAAATTCCAGTTACCGTAGAATCTCTTGCCGCAATGATTCCTCGCAATCTGATCAACTTAATCCCAGAATTGACACCCAATTGAATCACACGTTTACAAGCACCCATCAATATTATCAATACACAAAACACTGAATTATACACGACAAACAACTGCTACAAAAATATAATCAAATTTATCATCTTAAAATGAATGATTAATAAATGTTAATTAGTAAAAAGTAAAAGGCGTCTAAATTCTCTAACGAAATCAAAGAATAAATTGAAAAAAAAGGTTTTTGAGAATGGTGCGAGTTGTATTGAAGGGTAACGAATGAGAGAGAGAAAATGCCTGCGCTTTTATATAGCCGAACCCTTCTGGCAGTTTCTTGCGCACAACGTTTTTTCATTTTTTTCCCAGTTTGAAGCAGACGACACGACGTCGTCAAAGTGAAAAGGGTCCATATTAAACGGGCAATCAACGTTAAAGCCAATATTCAACATGTGAGAAGCCCAAATAACTTGTTATACAGTGTTTTAAAAAATGTAAAACGTAGTTAGACGTGGAGGTTGAGCTTCAAGCTAGACGATGTGTCACAGACCGACTCTTCCAGTTGCACATCATGACTATTTTTTGCTCCGTGCGGCAATAATTTTACTCTATACAACTACCTTCCACCTTTTTCATCACGAGTCTAAATATAACATGTTGCACATTTTACACACAAAGTTTACTAGCGTGTAAACACTCGAATGCATTCCTGCACTGCACTTGGTGCCAAGACGCTCGCATATTCGCAATGCACATCTTCGTCAATGTTCTCCAACTTTGTTGAACCGATTTAGCTAACTTGCTTGTATGCCCATGCACAGCATACGGTCATCTCGAAGCATACTCGAGGGATAGGAGCTTCCCTAGCTCCATCCGAAGCATTGAGGGTTATTTGCATGCCCCACAACACAATCCTTGTGCTAATCCCTTCTACGAATATATTGGCTAATTGCGTGCCGCAATGTCTCTCGTTAGGGTCTCACCCAAGCAGGGTCAACTGATAATCCGTGGCTAACTTAAAGTGCCTTCATAGCATACTTGTTCCAACAACAACAGCATCTTGCAACATTTATCCAACTATGTGACGCTGCCCCCACAACACATTTTTAACCAACGAACCCCGCGGCAAGGCTATAACCCATAGCCAAAGCACATGAGTTAGAATACGAGGCATTTAGAGTGCTTTCCTCTATAGCTCTTTCGGCCTAGAGGTGTTATCGCATCCATAGCATAGCCCTCAGGCATAGCAATGCTTCAACGGTAACCTTATGCCTCTTCCGGATGCTTAACGAAGGCCCCGAAAGCCAACGCCGCCCGAAGAGTTCTTGAACTCCAATGAGTACTGTTGGGTATTTGTTGTCAAACAATCTCAAAAGGCGATGATGATTTAAGGTTAATTTCATAGGCGTTGGCCGAGGATTAAAATTAAGGGAAAAAAAACGACAACACTTAGTGAATCCAATTAAAGTTCGACCCAAAACTTAGCGGGCCATTTTGGAGCGGCTTAACTTGTAGTTGCTCAATGGCCCACTCTATTTAAGTGGCCCAAATATATTGTTTATATGGTCTTTGGTATAATTGGGCTTGTGGCCCAATAAGAGTTGACCTAATTTCTTATAACAAGTGCTGGGACCTTTTTCTTTTGATTATTCCAACAACGTGCCTGGAGGAAGAGTGAGAGAGTGATACGGCTGAGCTACTTCTTCTTCCTTTCTTCACTGGCTGCCATTGTTGTTGGTTTCTTTCTCTAGATAGTTAGTTCTTTGTGAGCTTATCTATTTGGCAATAGAGGTGTTCTTGGGTCGAGCTTTATTGAGGTTTCTAGTGTTGTTTAAGCTTCAAATCTGAGCCTAAACGTTTTGGTGATTAGATATTTACAACAAATTGGTATCAGAGCTGGATTTAGTGTCCTTGGGTGTGAAAAATTTCATCAAAAGTCGAAGAAACCGGAAACCTTCAAATCTGTCCAGAAACTGTACATTTTTCAAAAAACCGAGACTTCCAGTCGTTTTTCCGGCCAAACCAGAAGTCCATTTCGTGAAAGGAGACCATATTCGAACTCCTGACAGCGAGGCGCTCCTGACCGTTCGGCGCGTGAGGCGCGTGAGTCACTATAGCGGAGTCGCGTGGAGAACGTGCACGGACTGTCCGGCCGCGCGTGTGGGCGCGTGGGTGATGTTCTGATTTTCGACCAAAAAGACAGTTTACTCCTTGCTGTTTTTGGGTAGTTTTGGCGGTGTTGGTTTTGTCACCGGTGCAGTGTGCAAAAATTTGGACGTTTTTGCCCTTAAGGTGTGTTTGGCGGGTTCGTTCCGTTGCTGTTGCTGTTGCTGAGTTGCTGTGTTGCTGTTGCTGTTACTGCTGCGTGGTATAAAAAAAAAAAAGTCGCATCTCTCCTAGAATACGAACAGCAGATTTGTTCGCTCCGGTATCGTATTCTAACCATTTATTTTTTCGCAATAGAGATCATCGTGTGGGGTGATCATTAGAATTGGAGTTACCGTGTGGGGTAACCATTGCTTGTTGTTAGACCTAGGATCATACTTGCTATAATTGTTTACTGGTTATTTTTGTTCGGTTGATTTAAGTTTTGTATAACTTGTTGTGTGAAATTTGCTTTAGTGTGAAAATTGCTTTAGTGAGAAATTTTTGTTGAATTATCCCTATTGTTGCAAAATCTGGACATTTTAGTAGCTTTGTGAAAATTGTGTGTTTTTGTATTTTTTTGGTTGATTCGAGTCCTAAAAATGACAACTCACAATTTTGAATTGGCTGTTTTTAATGGAAAGTGAGATTTTTCAATTTGGCAACAAAAGATGAAAGGGATTTTGATACAACAAAAAGTTTCAAAAGCTATAGATGGTAATTTTCCTATTGATTTCACTAAAGAACAAAAAGAAGATTCAGATGAACTTGCTTATTCTGCCATAATATTACACTTATCAGATGCTGTTTTAAGAAAAGTTGGTAAACATGATACCACAAAAGAACTTTGGAAAAAGTTAGAAGAACTTTATTTGGTTAAATCTATTCCAAATAAACTTTTCTTGTTAGAGAGATTTTTCAGCTTTAAAATGGATCAATCAAAGGATCTAGATGACAATGTGGATGTTTTTAACAAACTTGTTCAAGATATTGTTAATTGTGGTGAAAAGGTGTCTAAAGAGTATAAAGCCGTAATATTGCTTAATTCTATTCCTGATATTTATAAAGAAGTGAAAAATGCAATTAAGTATGGTAGAGATACTTTAACACCTGAGATTGTCATTGACTCCCTTAGAAGTAAGGAGATGTAGATGAAAGCTGAAAAACATGATAAGAAAAGTGGTGAAATTCACATGATGAGGGGTAGAACTCAGTTTAGGCAAACTGGTAGCCCAGACTATCAAAGCAGCGGTGAGTCTAGTAACAATGGGGGTAAAAAGAAGAGCAAGAGTTGGTCTAGATCTAAATCTAGAGCGAAAGTTAAAAAATGTTATGGTTGTGGTAACACTGGACATTTTATAAAAGATTGGCACAAAGCGAAGAACAAGCAAACCGGTAAGGGGAGAGATGAAGTGAATGTTATGTCCTCTTCTAATTCTGATCAGGGTGAAGTCTATGTGTTAACTAATTCTGTTGTTGATACTGCTGAATTGAATCTAACTGCCAAGTCTCGTTTGCATGAGTGGGTACTTGATTATGGTGCATCTTTTCATGTGACATCTTATAAAGATTGGTTTGAAAATTTGCATGAATCTGATGATGGACATGTTGTTTTGTGTGACAACTCTGCTTATACTGTTGCTGGGATTGGTGATGTTACCTTAAAGTTTGACACAGGTTTTGTGTATACTTTGAATGATGTTAGATTTATTCTTGAATTGAGTAGGAATTTGATTTCAGTAGGACAACTAGAAAAAATTGGCTTTACTGGTAAAATTGGAAATGGAATGCTAAAATTGATGAAGGGTGCTCTCGTTACTTGTAAAGGAACGAGAAGGAATGATATATATATCACTACTGGAGAAGTGATAAGAGGTTTAGATTCCTCAATTTCTTCTGCCAAAGTTGATCACACACATAAATGGCACAATAGACTTGCACATGTGAGTATTAAGGGGCTTAAGCTCCTTAATGATAAAAATGTTTTTGGTAAAGATTGTGTATCTGATTTGCCTTTCTGTGATCATTGTGTGCTTGGTAAGCATCATAAGTTGTCTTTCTCTACGGGTGTTCACAAAACTAAAAGAATTCTTGAGTATGTGCATTCGGACTTGTGGGGTCCTTCTAGCAATCCTACTTCGGGTAGAAATAGATATTTCTTGTCTATCATTGATGATTATTCGAGGAAAGTGTGGGTTTATCTTTTAAAGGATAAGTCTAATACTTTTCATAATTTTAATAATTGGAAAAAGACAAGTTGAAAATCTAACTGGTAAAAAGATTAAGTTCTTGAGAACCGATAATGGATTAGAGTTTTGTAACACTGAATTTGATAACATGTGTAAAGAAAGTGGTATAACTAGACATAAAACAGTTCCTTACACTCTCCAACAGAATGGGGTAGCAGAAAGGATGAACAGAACTTTACTTGATAAAGTAAGATGCATGTTGTTGAGTTCTGGTGTGCCAAAATCTTTTTGGGGTGAAGCTGTTATGACTGCTTGTTATTTGGTTAATTTGACTCCGTCTATGGCTTTAAATGGTGATACTCCTCATGAAAAATGGTCTGGTAAGCTTGCTGATTATTCTATGCTTAAAACTTTTGGTTATGCTGCTTTTTCTCATCAGAGTGAGGGAAAACTAGAACCTAGAGCTAGGAAATGTGTTTTTCTAGGTTACCCTGAGGGAGTTAAAGGGTATAGGTTGTGGGATAGAAGCCAAAAGGGGGTTAAGATCATTTTGAGTCGAGATGTCACGTTTAATGAGGCTGAAATGCCATGTTTAGAGGCTGGTTCTGAAACTTTGAGTGAGAAAAATCAGCTTGAGGTGGAGTTAGAAAAAATTAGTACACATGTCCCCATCACCTATAGCGAGGTGGAGACTCAAATTCTACAACCTGAGGAAGAGGGTGGAGATGTAGTGATAGAAGAGCATCCTGTTGAAGAAGATCCTTTAGTGGATTATCAATTAGCTAGAGATAGAGAGAGAAGGCAGGCAAGAGAACCTAGGAGGTTTGGATATGAGTCCGAGTTAGCCTTTGCCTATGCTAGTTATGAAGAGTTAGTTGATAGAGAGCCAAATACTTTTGAGGAGGCGATGAGGAGTGAACAATCGGAAGAGTGGTTAAAAGCAATGAAAGAGGAAATGAGTTCCTTAGCAAAGAATCAAACTTGGGAGTTAGTACATAAACCTAAAAATAAGTCAACAGTTGATTGTAAGTGGATTTTTAAGGTTAAGGAGGGTACTTGTACAGCTGAACCGTTAAGGTTTAAGGCTAGGTTAGTTGCTAAAGGTTACACACAGAAAGAGGGAGTTGATTATAAGGAGATTTTTTCACCTGTTGTTAAGTACACTACTATTAGGGTCATGCTTGCATTAGTTGCATACTTTGACTGGGAACTTGAACAACTTGATGTTAAAACTGCTTTTTTGCATGGTGAACTTGATGAACAAATCTTTATGAATCAACCTAAAGGTTTTAAAGACAAACAAAAACCGGATTATGTGTGTTTCCTTAAAAGATCTTTGTATGGTTTGAAACAATCTCCTAGACAATGGTATAAAAGATTTGACTCTTTTGTATTATCTATAGGGTTTCAAAGAAGTAAGTTTGATCATTGCTTATATCACCAACATAATGAAACTAGTAATGACTATGCGTTTTTATTGTTATATGTTGATGATATGCTCTTAATTGGTTCATCTTCTAAATGGATATGCAAGATAAAAACAACTTTGAATGGTGAATTTGACATGAAAGATCTAGGAAAAGCTAAAAGAATCCTAGGTATGGAAATTGAAAGAGACATATCAAATTCTACGTTGTTTTTGCATCAAACTCCTTACATTTTGAAAGTGTTAAAAAGATTTGGCATGCATGAATGTAAACCGGTTACATTGCCTCTAGCTAATCACATTGTGTTAACTAAAGATCAAGCTCCTTGTAATGAGGAAGAAATTGAATACATGAGTAAGATTCCTTATTCTAATGTGATAGGTTCTATTATGTATTTAATGGTGTGCACTAAACCGGATTTAGCTTATGCTATAAGTGCCCTTAGTAGGTTCATGTCTAATCCGGGTCCTAGTCATTTGGAGGCCTTGAAGTGGCTTCTTAGATATTTGAGATGGACGAGTAATGTAGGTCTAATTAGGGGTGGGCAAAAAAACCGAAAAATCGACTAACCGAACCGACTCGGGTCGGTTCGGGTCGGTTTTTGGGCCCGGTCGGGTCGGTTTCGGGTTGGGTTTACCCAACCCGAAACCGACTCGGTTTTTAAAAAAAAAAAAAAAAAAAAAATTTTTTTTTTTTTTTTTTTTTTGTTCTTGAACCCGACCAAAACCGAAAACCCGAACCGACCCGAGTCGGTTCGGGTCGGTTTCGGGTTGGGTTTCAAAATTTATTTTTTTTTTTTCGGTTTGGATTTTTCCAAACCGATTTTAAATCGGTTCGGGTCGGGTTGGGCCCAAAACCGACCCAACCCGACCCACGCCCACCCCTAGGTCTAATGTTTGGTCGTAGTAAGGAAGGAGTGAAATTGAAGGATTTTGTAGATGCGGACTATGCGGGGGATAGGGATAATAGGAAGTCTACTTCCTCTTATGTGTTTACTTTGTCTAATTCTTGCATTAGTTGGAAGTCTCAATTACAACACATAGTTGCTTTATCCACTACCGAATCCAAATATATTGCTACCACCAAAGCAATTAAAGAAGCTTTGTGGCTTAGGGAATTGCTAAGTGAACTTTGTGTTTTGAATGATGATGTGGTAGTATATTCGGATAGTCAATCTTCAATACATTTGTGCAAAAATCCCGTTTTTCATGAACGTACCAAACATATTGATATTAGACTACATTTTATTAGAGATATTATGTCACAAGAAATGATAAAACTTGAGAAAGTGTCTACACAATATAATCCCTCGGATATGGGTACTAAGGTGTTACCTCTGGTGAAGTTTAGAAGTTGCTTGGATCTTCTAAACATTGGTGAAGGTAAATAATTTCCAATTTTATTGGTTCTCCTTTTGGAGTTGTCACTAATGAGTGACATTTTTTCTTTTGTAGGTGAAGGTGCTAAGGATGAGAGACAAGGAAGTGCTACTTTATTGTTCAAGAGTTCTTTGGCACCAAGGTGGAGGTTTGTTGGGTATTTGTTGCCAAACAACCTCAAAAGGCGATGATGATTTAAGGTTAATTTCATAGGCGTTGGCCGAGGATTGAAATTAAGGGAAAAAAAACGACAACACTTAGTGAATCCAATTAAAGTTCGACCCAAAACTTAGCGGGCCATTTTGGAGCGGCTTAACTTGTAGTTGCTCAATGGCCCACTCTATTTAAGTGGCCCAAATATATTGTTTATATGGTCTTTGGTATAATTGGGCTTGTGGCCCAATAAGAGTTGACCTAATTTCTTATAACAAGTGCTGGGACCTTTTTCTTTTGATTATTCCAACAACGTGCCTGGAGGAAGAGTGAGAGAGTGATACGGCTGAGCTGCTTCTTCTTCCTTTCTTCACTGGCTGCCATTGTTGTTGGTTTCTTTCTCTAGATAGTTAGTTCTTTGTGAGCTTATCTATTTGGCAATAGAGGTATTCTTGGGTCGAGCTTTATTGAGGTTTCTAGTGTTGTTTAAGCTTCAAATCTGAGCCTAAACGTTTTGGTGATTAGATATTTACAACAAGTACTTTAGCCCTCTCTTGAGGTACCTAAAGCAGACCCTTAGTTGCCCCGCGACCCACTAAAGATTGCTCATTTAGTGCATAAAGTTAGCCCGTATGCTGCCCCTCCGTTATGACGAAAGCACGGGAGAGACTGTCTGACTACTCACCAAGTATGCCTCCCTTATAATAGATGCGTAGAAATAACACAAGTAACACTAATAGACGTCTTTTGGCCGAGGAATCATAATTTTCATAACCAGTGTTCCCGACCTCCAAATGACGCTCTGTTTGATTCGTAGCAAAGCTAACATCTTCAATATGAAGTCCAATAAGTTTCAGTCCCAACGGATACTCCACCGCTGAGCTATTGCCCTTGCAATATTTTGAAATTACGATAATGCCACTGCACAACGCTGTCGCCTTCGGCCCTTACGTTTCATAACCAAACGGACTCCGATTGTTGTCTGTCTTGGTGGGAAGCTTCCTAACTCCTTAGGAAAGCTCTCCGTGAAACGGATTCTCCAAACTCTATTGTTAAGGTTCTCTGCTCATCACACGAAGTTGCTGCCATTACGGCCACCTATAATCTCATATCAAGCCATTTTCACCCGTCATACCCGATAGTCACGGATATTAGTGTTAAGTTAAGATGCGATCCGTGACACGATGCCTATACAAGGGCGAGACAAGAATAAGACGAAGTGAAACGTGATACGTTACTAAGAATGGATGCCGTAGTTTACGCTTAGGCGGAATAAAGTTTATGTGGACTTTTTAGAACGATTGTAAGAATTAGAATAATGGTCAAAAGTCTACATTCAACCTAAGACGAGCTCAAATAAGTTACATATTTTTAAAAAAAAAAAAAAAAAAAGGTTACTTATTTTAAAATAATTCTTAATTTAAAGTCAAAATAAATAATTTATTTATTTTAAACTTGAGCAATAAAACAACTGTTTATTTTAAAAGTTATTTACTTGCAAGTAAACTTTTCAAGTATAACTAGAAATGGTCAAAACTCTGAAAGATGATAGCATAATAATCGTGTAGGTAAGTTTAACCAAATATGCTCAAAACACTAGACAATAAGGACGATATCACTGTTGCGTAGCATTATAAAAGGATGGTAACTTATTACTTCCAAAAATTATTTTTTAAAAAAGTAGCTTATAGCTTATTCATTTACTCCAAACGCTCCCTAAGAAATGAGGCAACATAATATTCCTTCAAACATGAAGAATTTGAATCCCTTCTAATTTTATTTTTTTCCTTTTCAGAAAGCAGAAAATGTAATGATCTGAATATATAGTATTTTTTTAAGAAAATGTTAAGGACTAACGCGATACATTTTAAAAATTAGAGACAAATTTACTTTTAAAATAATAAGTTTTGACGACTCTTTTAATTTTTATCTTTCTTGCAAAGACGACGACCGTCAAAAAGATTTGTATGGAGGGTTTTTAAAAATCTTGCTTTTGTGATTTGAAATCGGGGCCCTTTTCCAAAATCAGAAAACTCAAAAGTAAAGACGACTATATTTATCTCATCCTATTTCCCATTATTCTCACAATATACCTACTAATTTCTATTATAATTTAATACTAAACTCTTAATCCAGTACACGAAACGCAACTTAAATTTTAAACATGATGAATTTTAAGTCTCTTTCACTACCGTCTCGTTTCCTCATGACTCGAGGCTTTAACTCTTCCTGACTGCATTCGTACAGGTATTATAGCCAACTGATTCCACAAAGTATGAAGTATCATCAGAGGTTCATGACAAGCACCATTACCAATTCGGCTACCCAGGAAAATTCTTGCAGCATAATCCAAGATCCCAAACTTTTATCAAGGCACAAGAAACTTGTGTTCCAATGATGCAAAAAAGATCGGTCAGGTCGAGCAGGGATTATAGAAACTGAAAATTGACATGTTAATGGAGCAAATTTTACATTAACTAAATAACTTGGGCAACTAAACCGCAAAAGGGTTTTCCAATTTATGAAACAACTAGATGGTCTATGGCTACAGTAAAAAGTCGAAACACTAATATTAATTTAATTGACTGTACAAAATCATCTATGAACGATGGCTATGAATTTCCTATTTAGGTGTGTAGATAATCACATCGAGCCCCCTTCTTACATCTCCCGTTTGCATTGTACGGACAAACTGTATCCCGCCTGCTGAAAGGTCTAGAACCTCCACTGCCAAATGATGACTGTCTGTTCCAAGAAGTCCTTCCACCACCAAAATCAGAATCTCTCGTTTCCCTTTGACTGGAGAATTGACCTCCATTGTGGTTCTGTTCGCCTCCCCACATACCTTGGTTCCCAGCTGGTGCACCAAAACCTTGATTCAGGTTTGCTTGTGCTAGTCCTTGTACGGGAGTTCCTGTATTTCCACTAGGTGGTCCCCACCCATTCCCAGGTACTGGTACTGGCCCTTGAGCTGGAGCACCCCAACCTGGAGTTGCAACCCAACCAGAATTCACATTTCCAGAAACCGGTCCTTGAACAGTAGTTCCGGGATTTACTGAAGAACCAACCCAACTAGAAGTATTTCCTGGAGCTGGTGCTTGAACAGCCAGTCCCAAATTTATATTTGTACTTCCCGGTGTGGGTGGTCCCCATCCCGCATTTGGATTTGCCTGCACATTACCCCACCCAGTGTTTGGATTTTCAGGTCTCGTTCCCCAAGGCACGTTTTGTGTACTGGGGGCCAGCATGTTGGGTAGACTGCCCTGAGTAGATGGTCTCCACAAATCAGGTTGAGGCATAGCTGAAATTCCAGAGTTGGAGAAATTTCCAGCAGAGTTATGAACATCCAATGTAATGCCACCCCAACCTTGAGCCTGACCGTGTCCAGACTGTGGAACACTCCCCCAACCGTGAGTTTCAACACGAGGGTTCAGAACCGATTGAACTGATTGAACTGCAGTGGGCAGATGGCCATGCATCTGTACTGTATGTGGTTCACTAGTCACGTTTGACTGAATTTGTAGAGAATCTACTGAGCCTGCAAGAACACCTTTTTCAGAGTTCGATGTTGAAGTAAAAGCAGTGCCAGACTGGAGAGCAGAATTCAGAACTGAAGCAGGAGAAGAATATGTCACGGTGTTTGGTAAAGCAGGAGTAGGTGATTGAGGCAATCCACTGCCACTGGGATATTGAGTTGCACCATGGATAAGACCCTCGTCTTCTCCCGTCCATCCTGCATTTTTTTGTTTTGGAGTAGGAGATGGTAGGTTTGTCGAATCATTTCCAACCCAATTTTCTGTGGAATGTTTTGGGTGAGCCCTTGGGTTTTGATTAGTATTTGGTCTCTGTATATCTTGGTGCAAGGACATTCCAGATATCTTACCAGGATGACCTGACAAGATACCTGGACTATGCATAGCATTAATTTCTGGAAATTTATTGTCAACTTCCGGCAAGTCTCTTTGATATTTCCCTGCCAATGCGTCACTAAGAAGTATAGGGTCTTCTTGTTCTAATGTGGTTCTCCAGATTCTCAGATCCTCAGGGAAGTACCCTGTGTTGTTCCATTTATGCAACTGCGCCATAGAAAATGGTCCTTGCACTTTTCCAGAAGGATCCTTGTAATGCCAAACCTTTTCAGTTTCATTTATATTGACAGCAGTTTCTGGCACACTATCCGAGAGAGATACTGTTGAAGTTACGGGTGAAGCAACAGAAAGGGATTCGGATTTGGACAAGGAATTCATAGTCCATTCAAAAGATTTAGATTCTTGAACGTCCTTGTCCCTTCCTTGGTTCCATGAATTTTCATTTAATATTTCACCAGAGTGAGAAGCATTGGTATACATGCTCTTGCTCGAGAGGTTTCTGCTCAATTCCCAATTCTTACTAGAAACATTTTCCGACCCACTCCAAGTATCTTTTGCAGAATAATCACTTCCCGGAGAGATAAGACCTCTTCCTCTCCTGTTAAAGCTAGAACTTCTAGATCTTGTCAAAGAATCTGAATGCAACAAAACAATATTGGGATTATGATTCCATAATTGTTGCTGTGTATATTAATTAGAAAAAGAAAGGGAAAATTGAACCATTCATCCCCAATCTACTGTCCCACTAGCAAGTCGGTCCCCAACTATCAAAGGAGGAGTAAATTGGTCCTCAACATCACATTGTTGTTGCACAGTAAGTCCTCATGGGGGAAGCAGTCCAAATATTCATTGTATTGTCAAGTGACCCTCATGGAAGCATGTCTCTTTTCAAATTTTTTAGACTCCAATCTAAACTAGGAAGCAAAAAAGTTGGACATGCAGCGAGGGCCACTTGATGATTTAACAGAGAATTGAATGGTTTGTGTCACTAGGGATTTTGATTGTGCAACTATAATGAGAGATTCGGGGACCAACCGACTCCTTTTTAACGGTTGAGGACCAACTTACTACTGGGACAATAGGTTAGGGACCAATAGTGCAATTTTCCACTTGAAAAAGACAAGAAAATGAAAGAAACCTCGTTTACTGTTTTCAGTCTCACTGTCATCCTCGTCAGACTCATAACTTGGATCCATTTTGGGATCTGCATGTATTTCAGGAATTTCCTCTAGTCTACGATGGCGTTCGTCGGGGGTCTTCAGAAGTTGTAATTTTTCCACACACTCTCTAAGCGTGAAAATCAGTCAAGGATGACTTACATTTCTATAGATGAAAAAATAACATCTGTAACCTATAAGATCAAAATGAATGACGATGATCAAACCATGTGCAGCAGTGATCACCACTACATGATTCTTCTACACAGTGATTGAGAATATATTTCTCTTCGCCATGTATACCTATTCAACTGCAAGCAACATGCCTAATTTCTGACTAGCTAACACTCATATCTATCATTTAAGACTAAAGTATGAACTATAAATGGACAAATGCACTTATACCTTAACCCCTTACATGATGTTCAGGATAACTGTAAAATAAAAAAATATAAGAATAAAGCAAATAATAAATATATCCATAAACTCAAGGGGGTCAAAAGGACTGTAAATTAAAAAAATATAAGAATAAAGCAAATAATAAATATATCAATAAACTCAAGGGGGTAAAAAGGATATTCCTTCCTACGCCCTAAATCGCTTGCTCGATCGCGAAGATGGCTAAGGCGCAAAACCTCTGACTCCAACCACTGCATAGCAAAATAAGAAATAAGAAAAATGTGACAGAATAGAAGACCTCATATATGCAAAACCTATTAGTCCAGCAATATGCTAAAGAAGTCAACAGAAAAAAAAGGAAAAAAAAAATAAAAAATTCAGGCTACTTCCATCAGTATCAATAGAGGGCCTAAACTTCAACCCAGCATAATACTTGTATTAAATCAGCCAAAAATATTTGAGTTACAGAACTATTTCTTTCCTTTTCCCTCCTTTCCACAACCCTGTCATTCGAACTCCCTCCTTGCCAGGTTAATATCCAGTCCCAATGGAATAACTATGCAATAAGTTCCTTATGAAGCATGTCTCACTTCTAATATATCAATAGATATGTCCTAAAACTTTAATCTAACAAGGGTTCTTTCTTTCCAGTTTCAGAATTAAAAAAAAAAAAAAAGGGAAAAGAAAAAAATCTACAAGAGTTTGCACTTAGTATTCTTGATTCATATGAGATATGTATTTAGACATATTAAGCCCTTGTCTGGTTTAGCTTAAAAAGATAAAAAACTGGTTTAGCTTAAAAAGATAAAAAACTGAGGTCAAAGTCAATAATTAATTTTAACCACACGTTTCATGGGATCCACAATTTTTACCTAACTTTTCAACCACACATTTGATCAACTTTTATCAAAATCTGCTAAAACTTTTATCAAAAGCTTTGTCAAGCAGCCCCTAAACAAAAATATCTAGAGGCTTCCCGGTAGCTTGAGCAAACAATTCCCTAATATTCAGACTGATGCATCTCCAATTGAGACTCTGAGAGAGGAAACATCTTGAAAGAGAGTGGGGACAAGTGAAAAGAAAATATCCAGAAAGAGAATGCCAATGAGTGACAAGCTTAAAACAACATTTCCTTTCTAACTACTACACGGGGAGGATTTTTTAGGATAAAACAGTGTTACTTGCGATTTGAAAATTTATTACTGACGACTAATGTATTCAACACATGCATTCCAGAGAAGCTGGAATGCAAGATAGTCAACATCCTGTCAGATTGCACATAAGATCATTTCTGGGTACTAATCACTTCCATTTAGTTCATTCACTTCTAGCAAATGGAAACAGATTTAATGTAGAGTGCAACATCCATCCAATCTGTAGTAAACCTAACAGTTAACGTTTCAATTTTAAAAAAAAAAAAAATTGAGAGGGGGGATGAACATACATCATTAACTCTGGCCGCCTGTATTTCCATGGCCTTGTCAAGAATGTCACCCTATGAACAGCAGGTGTTATTTTTAGTCCAATGAAAAGGTGCACATGCCATGCTAAAATATGAACACTAGAGCTGAGTGTATATTTACCACAGTCAGCCTGTTGATGAGTCCACATTTGATACTCTGGCGCAGACGCTTGCATTCTTCCTGGCAAAAAGTGATGGAGGTATAATTGAGTCTTCGAAACTTATTAGGTTTAGACACCACTACCATCATTGCTAAGTAAACAAATTAATAAAGGGTAGACAATTTAGTTTTGCAAACAATATTAGCTACAGGTGCTGTCGTTATAATCACCATTATGAACACTGAAAAGGAATGTGTAAAAACTAAAATTGATACTTGAAACCTTAAGGTAAGCTTTAATATGGGTACCGTTATTTCATGGAAAAGGCTGATAATTTCTTAGTAAAAAGCATTTGCATATCAAACGTGTCATATTTTGTTGATTCTTCATTTTATTCAAGCGCATTTCAGTGACATTTGCAATTCAGGAGCCAGTAGATGATTCAGACCATTGTCAAAGCCATTCAAGCAAAACAGCTGAAACCTAGACTAACATCTAACCCATAGAGACCAGCTGAGCTTTGACAATTATCCACAGCTAACTAGTATCTAAACAGTGCACGTGCATTTGGTTAGAAGCCAAAATACAAGGGGGTCCTTTTTGTTTCAAGAAAGCATCCAGAGAATTTTTTTTGAGAGAAGAGGTGGGCAAGCTTGGGGAGAGAAGTGACTTTCTAGGGGTATTAGAACTTCAATGTTCAGAGGAAAAGAAGGTCCTACAAGCTAAATTCAATCACCTCAGTGAACTCTTGATTTGAGATGGTATCAATTGATATGACTTCCGCCTTGTCTAGATTTAATATCTCCAGCTTCGTATCACAAATTTTTTTGCCAATTTTATATGGCTCCACAGCTTTGCTTGTGCCTGCCATAGAAAATAATTAGGAAAAGCAATTGTTTGGTGTTTTTGGGGGGGAGGGGAGAGGGGAGAGGGTTTGGAGAAGAAACTCACTATATTTCTGACATTACAAATTTCAGAGGAACTAAATGCACAGATACTTATAACTAGTTAGAAGAGTCGAGGTAATAAGAGGGAAGTTATAAAAAAATTACCTACAACTTGCACTAGTCTATACAGGTCTTGCTTTTGACTACTACCAGAAATTCTTATTCTCACGAAAGCTCCAACAACTTTATCATGAAACTTATCAACATCTTCGAGTAGGTCTTCCATCAACTTCCGACGTAGGTAGATTAAGCTAATGTTGTGTGTGTCAATGGCTGCATAATCCTCAAGATTAGATTGAGGACCCCTTCTGTCACCTTTCTTGCGTGTTTTGCTTTTCCTACCTTTGACCCCCCTAGCTAGGGTATCAGCATTGCCACCAACCTCCAACTGATTACTTTCAGTGCCAACAACACTCCCTTGAACTTCATCTGTCTTTTCCTTTTTCATAAGAAAATGAGATTCTAGAAGTTTTAACATCTCAAAATGCCCAACTCGCGGTTTTCCAAATAGATATCCAAGCCTTGAATCACAGATAATTTGACTTTTCCGGCGAGGATCACGAAGTTTGTTTCTTTTGATATATTCAAGCAAAAGAGCTTGTACATCAAACTGAGATAGCGCAGATACATCACCATTTCTCATGTGCGAAACAAATTCAAGAAGCTCTTTTGTAGCCCATTCAGTGTCCTCTGATAAAGAATTGTTCTCATTGCTGGTTGACACGCCTGCACTGACGGATTCATCTTCTTTGGTGAGGGGTTTTGATCTTTTCTTTAGCTTTCTTCTCTTAGATTTACTGGTTTTCTGGCTCTCAATAGAGTCGTCTGAACCAGATCCTCCATCATCATCAGCGTCAATCTGTGCCTCAGGTGATTCTTGTTTACTGCCCTTCCATGGATGCTTAGCCTCTGCAATATCAGCTGAACAGAGGGAATGCTTCGATTTGAGATCTATATAATAATCCTTGAATAGATACTCCCAGCTATTTCTGTCATCAAAATCTATTTGAGCCTGCTTCAGTCAAGGAGAATCACAAAAGCACAATCAGAATGCTACCAAAAGTATATTACCAAAATGGGGGGAAAACTGAGAAGAAACTTGGTTGTTGAAGGTAAAGTTACTATCTGGTAACCATAAATTATAAGTAGCTAGAGTTTCAGAGGAATTTTCTGCATTATAGGATAAGAGAAAGTGAGAAGCTAAGCGATACCAATGAAAAGTAACATAAATCCTAGTTGATACCTTTCCATGTTAATGTGGATCAAGATATTTGATAGCAATTAAGAAAAGGCTGGTAAATTTGATGAATAAAGCAATTTTCTATTTTTTCATTAGGAAATTCTTCCAATTTCATAGCAGAAAATTAGTATATGTAATCTCAAAGAAACTGATAATTTAATAAAGTCATCAGATAAATTTTTTAGAAGAACATATATTCTCATTTCTCGTAAAAATTGGGTTCAGCTAATATAAAACATAAGAGTTCTCAAAGTTCATCATATTTAACTTAAACTAAACAGGTGAAGAAAACACGTCCAAGGAGTGCAGATTTATGTTATTAGGAACATGAACATGTCCAGATGGATTTATTACATTTTGCCGTACAAGGGGCCCTATGCTCAACTTTCTGAAACCGTGTGAAGAAATCCAGACTGGAAATAATAGTAAAAAGCTATTGTCAAATGGTTAGATTTTTGTCAATTCTTAGTCCTAGGAGGAGCAAGTGCTTTGAGAAGTAAAAGAAAAGTAGCGCCCTATTTCCTTACTTCCATCAGAGAAGGACGTCCAAGCTACAATCAAATGATTAACCACAGTTTTATTGACATGGTTTCAGATAGTTGAGCATAGGGCCCCTCGTACAGAATAATATAATTGATCCATCATCTGGATTACAGGGCATGAAGACATCCACGAGAACAGTAGTTGTTCAAGCACAGACATAAAAAAAAGATCTGTGACTGACTGTCTGTCTATCAGGATCAATACTAAGTCTATGGACTGTTAAGCCAAGTTTGTTACAGATCACACATAGCCAGGAAAACCAAATACCCGTACAGAAATATCTACGAAAATCAGAAACATGTGCAGTGTGTAGAGATTTGACCCCCTAATACTCACGGACAAACTCTGACAGCAAGAACAGTAGGTTTGTCAGTCGGAAAAGGAAGAACAAGAGGGAGATAGAGGAAATAACTCGAAAGGAAACCAAATGGGTAAAAAGTCAAACATCTTAGAAATCACATCAGAACTATGATGGCAACCATAGAAGGGCTTTTGTGTGCGTAAGTGCGCAAGTGCGTGGGCGAGAAAGAAAGAGCGAATAACAAGGAATTTTATTTTTTGGATACATAAAAAGGGGAACACAAAAGAGACTAGAAAGAAGAGGGAAAACATAGGACCACAAGAAGAATAGTGCGGACAAGTTTGCCTGTGCCCATTTATTCACTTGTCATACCCTCCTCTCCAAAGGTGAGCTCCTTCTCTCTTTTGGCAGAGTAGACAGTGGCAGAAAAAGCTTCCAAGGTGCTCTACAACAAGCAAATTGTGGTTTCCACAAATTGATAAGTGTGCTGACCAGAGATCACTAGCAAAATTGATAAGTTTGAGTATTCCAATCAGCACAAATGTGAAAGTTTTGTAGCTCAATCTACATTTTGCGACTAAATTTATCTCTTCAAGACTTCAATCCTACAACAGAATTAACATGCGATTAGGAGAGTCTGTTTACTCGCCCATACGTCATTTTACTATTTTTCTTTGTTTTTATCTACTTCGCGAACTTTCTATTAATATATATTATTTCTGGGCTGTTTCCACCGCATGTAAAGGAAAGCTGAAACTGCTTAAAAAGAAAAAGTTCAAAAGGAAACGGCAAGTACAACAGGTCTTCAGATTTAAAGTCCTTATGCTAAGGATCTTGTTCTAGTCCAAAAGCTTGCAAAACCATTGGACATTCAGCTCATGACTTTCGGAGAAAAGACAGATTTATCTCAAGATATTCCAATTTCAATTTGAATGCCATTTGTAGTTCCCTCAGAAAACATCCAAAGATGGAAGTCAACAATCATATCAAACATACCAACAATTTAGAACATATATGATATGGCTTATTGATGAGAATCCAAAAAGAAAATATATCAAGAACTTAACAAAAGAAATGATGTGAAGAACACATTAATAACCATGTAGTAAATATTGAACATTTGAATCATGGGGACAAATGCCATTACTAGGATCGGCAGTTGTTACATCGCCAAAACCCCAGACCAATTCACACACACACACACACACAGAGATAGGTCATGGAAGCACATACATCCTTGTTTTCCTGTTGATTGTTCTCAATTAGCATAACAGTTCTCATGCAGGTCTCACAAAAGCCTTTATTTCCTCGGACACAAAAGATAACAGCGTCTTTAATGCAACCCTTGCACGAGGAATATGTGCATGTATAACACATATAGTGGGCATTCTTCTCACAAATGCTGCACAAATGCCAACCTGAAAACATGAAAAAGCACATTTTGTAGCAGACTAAAACAAATAATATAGACCTGAATACTTCTCACGAAATTTAGATAAAAGGAAAGAGAAGAATTCAGGCATGCAGCAACAAAGAAAATTTGAAAAGAACCAAAAAGACAGCAACTCAAATCAATTCCTTCAATCAGTTGTCATTAGACCATACATATCATTGTAGTAAAAAATCTACCTAACGATATTAAGAACGAAAACCAACTACTACTCCTATACAGCAAACAAGTGGAACAGTTATCTAGTGTACAGTAACTGGATATGATTTGAGTGAAGTTCGACGGCAGGATGATGTCAAAATGTTATCTTTTGAACTTGTTAGGAGCTCTTCACACCCCCCCCCCCCACCCCTCCTTTTCTCTCAAAAACTACAAATAACGACTCAGGTGCATTTAGAAGCTAATGGAAGAGTAGGTGGTTCGTTATACTATGAAAGCAAACAGCTCAAGTGCCAAAGCAGCGTATGAAAAAAATTGCTTTTACTAAATAGTCGTTAACCTAGCATGTATGACACAAATTGTAGAACAAAATCAAATTTCATCAAGTTTTTTAAAGTTTCAGGGTAGAAGTATTGAATAACAATCATTGGAGGATATCCAGCTGCAAATCCTTCTTAGAGTACAGACTTGAGGTTGACATTTCTCAGAAAAACTAACTCTGCAATTTTCCAGTTTATCTAGGCATTTAAAGGGTTATACTAATGTAGGAGTACACCACTTCGATTTGGCTAAAAAATCAAAGATTTCTTCAGAAATTCGAAAACTAATAACTAGACCCATGAATGTGAAAGGCCACTACTGTCCACCAAGGCAAGATGCACTAATGAAGTGGATGTTGCAACTATCAATATCAAGTAAAATCTAATTATGTCCCTATGAATGATTCGACAACAATATTCACATGGAGGCCAATAGCAAGCCCGCCTACATAACAAGACAGATATTCCATCTAATGAACTCGTAAAAAACACGCATTACTTTATCTCCAAATTTGTGCATGTGCATGGAGATAAATAGAGGCACGTACCGCAGTTCCAGCGACCCTTAGTGTTGAAGAAGGCCTCGTCTCGATTTACACAAGATGGATGATATGCTTTGGGGCAACCTCTGGAAACCCATACAAGGCAATCAATTATTGTAACTTGTATCACAAACACATATACCCAACAAAATATAGTTCAGAATACTGTTTTTATTTCTTTTTAAGCTTAGAATTCTAAAGGTTCAACACATTTTTTAAAACTTACCGACGATCACATAGCACAAGGTCCCCACCATCGAAGCAAATGAAACAGACATCCTCTCCCACCTTCTTCCTAGCAGAAGCTTTTGCTGTGGCCTTATAACTTGATGGACTTTTTGAATTCCTCCCCCTCTTCCGCTTCTCTCCAGACGATTTCACCAGTTCAGCCACATCTGTTTCAGTCTCCATTTCAGTGTCTTGAGTCTCAGTGTCCTCCGCAGCCACTGCTTCATCTTCATCAGAATTTATTGCAGCCAGTGGGTCATCCAACTCCAGACCAGGCTCATCCACATCACTCTTTGTTTCCTCTGTCCCCCTTTTTGTGTCCTCGGATGGGATTGTCTCAGACACATCATTACTCTCCTCCACCTCAGTTTCCATTTGCGAATCAGCCACTTGAAACTCCCGGACCATGTCATCCCCCGTCACTTCTATTTCCATGCATGCCTCTGTTTCCATTTTAGTATCCCCTGCAGAAATCTCCTCTCCAGACAAAGCTTCTACCTCCTTAATTTCTGATGCCGTTGAAAGCTCAGATAACTCCGGGCCTTTTGAAACCTTCATGCTCATATCCTTCTCCTCCTCCATTATAGTTCCGGCCATCAAACTCTCCTCAGCAACCACCCTATCTACACCACTCTTATCTTTCATGTCAGTACCAAAATTTCCCATACCACCATCTGATTCGTGAACCTGCTCTCCTTCACTACAATTGGTCGCATTCATATTTGACCCAGTCACTGTCACCCCCTCAATTTGGGGCTCAAAATCATTTTTTTCTTCTACAGTTCCAACCAGTTTCTCAGTAGTCCCAACTTCTGAATCATTTATCTTATCTGTAACCTTCTCCTCGCTGCCAATACCAGCTTCCACTACTGTCTCTAAATCATTTTCTAGAATTTGATTTCTCTCTGGCTCCAGCTCTGCTCCTTCCACTTTATCAATGTGCCGTCCCTTGTCTCTCTCCTCCTCCACATCAGTCACGGCTTTAGCATCCCACGCCTCCATTCCCTCTCTCACTGGCACTTCACCAGGGGTCACGTCCATTTCCGACTGAGTATGACGTCGCAAATCCCAGTTGCCAGAACCAATCTTGATTCCATCACCTGCCACCCCCGACACCAAATCTTCCACACCCTCCGAAGGAAGCAGCGAATCCCCGCTATTACAGACACCTTTCATTCCTCCCACTTCACTCTCCAACACCTGAGTTTCCTCTGCCACCGCCTCTTCAGCCATAAGCACCGGCGTACCAACTCTCTCGAATACACTATTGTCTCCACCACTCATATCGAACTCCTCCACGGCATCCACTTCCAATTCCGATCCCGCCACATCAAATTTCTCCGTAACAGAATCTTCTCTGTCTTCACCAACTTCCACCACCGCAGGCAGCTTCTCCTCCTCTACCTCCACCGCATCGACCTTTTCTCCACCTACACTGAAATTCGAGTCATCCAATTCAGAAAACGACTCGCCTTGTTCGGTGTTTTTATTCTCTTCACTTTCCATGTTTTCTTTTTTCATTTCAAAATTAAAGGGTTTATTGACATTCGATAAAGTTTCTTCGCCATCCTCCATCAATAATCTGAATTGTATATTTCAAAACCCTAACCCTAGGTTCTCTGTAAGCACTCAATGTAAACACCTCTATATTTACTGAGTTTTACATATACATGTATATGTAAGAATTGCGTAATCGATTTGGCCGATTCTTGAAATCATAGTACGACTGATTTCACCGTCGTTTGGCTCCGAGTTACGAAGATGTGGCGGATGACACGTTTGGCTAATCTTTAAGAACCGGGAGTTTGGTTTCCACCGGCAAAATCGGTATAGTATAATTTGAAACATATCTCTTAGAACTTATTTGTTTTTACTTAAAATTTTGTTAAAAATTTAAAATTAAAGTCAACAATTAATTTTAACTATTCATTTCATAAATTCATACTTTTTTACAATTTTTCAATCACATATTCCATCCACTTTTACAAAAAAATCCAATTTTAATCAAAAATCAAATACACTCTTAAACACCAAATCGATGATTTTTTGTTGTCCTTCCAAATTTCTTCCAACTTTATTCACTTTCAAACAATTATTTTCAAAACTGCCATAAATTTAATATTTATAAAAATAAAAGAACGTGTACAAAAGAAAAAACATATATATAAATTTAATTTTATATTTTCAATTATAAGTGGATATATAATAAATTTATAAATTTAATTTAATTTTTTTCGCTATTATTCTAGTTTTTTAAAAAAAGAAAATTGTATGTTTTTATAGAAAGTTGATTTGTCAATATTAATATTAAAGGAAGTTTCTCGTTAAGACATAATTTGATTTGAAGAGAAAAAATAAACTTGAAATGGTATAGTGAAATTTTAAATTATTTTCAAAAATTACGATTGACAAGTTGCTTTTGACAATTAAGGAGATAAAAAAAATTTAATTAAAAAAAAAAACACAAATCCAATGAAATCCATGAGAATCTATTAAAATATATAATATAAAAATCTTATGAAATCTGTCAAGACATAATTGATTTGAAGAGAAAAAATAAACTTAAAATGGTATGGTGAAATTTTAAATTATTTTCAAAAATTACGATTGACAAGTTGCTTTTGACAATTAGGGAGATAAAAAAAATTTAATAAAAAAAAAATCACAAATCCAATAAAATCTATGAGAATCTATTAAAATATATAATATAAAAATCTTATGAAATCTGTCAAATTCTGTTAGATATATAAGAATTTATAAATATTAAGAAATTAATTAAAATATGAGTTGAGACACATGTAAATAGGGTATCCTCAATTCAAATTTTAATATATTTAATTAAAATTTATGTTTTGTCGACTTATATTTAAATAAATTATTTAAAAATTTAAAGTTCTTCAATAACTAGTGAATTTCTAAAAATTTTATAAATTGATAGATTTCAATAAATTTGAAATTATAATTATAACTACTAAACTTTTTAATAATTCTAACTTCAAACCTCAAAATTTCAATTGGTATCTCTCACCTTTCACATACGAATGTGCTTAAATTTTTTTGTATCAATTGACTTCTTTTTTTTTCTCTATCTCTTCTCTCTCTCTCCCCCCTTCTCCCAAAGTTCTCACATTTCACATAAAATTTTACTAGAAACTATTTTCTATTAATTTGTAATTCTTTACGTCTTTATTCTATTTTTCTCTAAACGTTGCACATATTTCCAAATTTATGAATTTTTTATTCAAAATAACAAAGTTAGGAGTATCTTCTAATATACGATAATTTTATGGATTTTATTTTCTAACCACAATGTTAGAATTTTTTATAAATGACAAAGTTAGGAGAGTTTCTTTTAATGTTCAATAATGTAATGGATTTTATTATATGAACACAATGTTAGAACTTTTCTTTTTTTGAGTGATATTGTAAGATGTTATACCATTTTCTTTAGCATTTTCTTAAAAAATCATATTTCGTTTGTGCAATAAGTGGTTAAACTAAAAAAAAATCACAAATACATTGTATGAACTCCATTAACTTTTATAATTTAAAATTCTGTTAAAAGTAAAAATGTCTCGTTACTTATTTTAAATATTTAAAATGCAAATTATATGTATCAATATATCATTAATTTGTTGTCTTTTTTTGGCTATTCGTCTAGTTTTTTAAAAAAGAAAATTATGTGCTTTTATGGAGGGTTGACGTGTCAACATTAATCCTATAACAAGTTTCTCTTAATGACATAATTTGGTTTGGAAGGAAAAAAAAATAGATTTGAAATGATATGGTGAAATTTTAAAGTTCTTCAAAAGTTACGGTTAGAGGTAGCAAATGGGACGAATGATTCGTGGGCTCTTCGGCTCGGCCAATAATAGGTTCGGGCTCTTCCGAGCATGGGCTGAGCTCGAAAAAAAAGGGCCGAGCCCAAAAGGCTCAGCAAATAGACGAGCCGGCTTATAGGCCGATCTAAGCTCACATTTTTTTTTTCCAAAACAATATTCAAAGTTTAAAAAAAATGTTCAAAAAAATGAGCCTCAACTCGACTCGTTCGGCCTACGAGTCAAGGGTTGAACCGAGCATTTTTTATTGGGATGAGTCGAGCCTATTAGGCAACAAGTTGAGCCGATTGCCACCTCTAGTTACGGTTGACAAGTTGTTTTTGACAATTGAGGAGATAAAAATATAATTTTTAATAAAAAGACGATAAATCCAATGAAATCTATAAAAATCTATAATATAGAAATCTGAAATCTTATGAAATTCTATTAAATTCCATGAAATCTATAAGAATTTATAAATATTAAAAAATCTATTAAAATTTAAGTTGAAGACAACTTTGATAATTTCGTTTGAAAAGAAAAAAATATATATACTTGAAATGGTATGGTGTGAAATTTTAAATTTTTCAAAAGTTACGGCTAACAAGGTGCTTTTAACGATTGAGGACATAAAAATATAATTTTTAATAAAAAAAAAAAAACCACAAACCCAATAAAATTCATGAGAATCTAATGAATCTATAATATTGAAATCTATTTAAATTTGTCAAATTCTATTAAATTCCATGAAATCTTTAAAAATTTATAAATATTAAAAAATCTATAAAAATCTGAGTTAGACACTCCTATTAGTATGACAAACTTTGTATTTATAATATGCCACAAAATAGTGTCATTCACTGATACCATTGTAACATTTTCCATCGTCCTACCTAAAACTGTCAACGAAAACATATCGATGGTGGTGAAAGAGAATTAAGTAAAACACGATTTAAAAGTACAGAGATCACTTGTCCATATTTTTAAAGCTATCAAGATATCTTACCCACGTAATTAGAGTTATATAAATATTTTTATGGGAAAATTGTCTATAAGTCACATGTATGTGACTTGTTCCAAATTAGATCAATTTTTTTTTAAAAATTGTGGTTAAATTATACTGTTCAGCAATATTACAAGATAATTCCAAAATTACCCACGTGATATATGTTTTCCATCGACTTCTTCCACCTCCACAAATTTCCTCCACCTCCGGCGAGTGTTTCTTCTATAGTGCGGTGGTAGCCTTCTTCCACCTCCACAACCTTCTCTGCCGCAGCTGAGTAGCATTGTTTGGCTTCAGGCAACTGATATGCAGCTTGGATCTTTTTGTAAAGCTTGACCCTGGTGACACTGATGGATTTCACCAGTGAATCCAAGATCATTCAGGTTGTTAGCAATTTGGTCATAGTTGATACCAAGCAAAGACACTCGATTTGGGAATAACGAGACTACAAGTGAGTAACGAAAAATTTGACAACAGTATTTTTAAAACTGTAAATGCAAAATTTAGGAAGGGTAAAATGGCACTACTTGAAAAAACAAGAAGAAGAAGCAACAGCGGCAGCGACAATGAATAAGAGAAACGGAGTGGAGTGATGTCTATGAGTGAATTGTAAAATAATGATAAATAGAGTAGATTGGTCATAATTTGTTGCTGTAAATATCAGCTTGAATTTATGTAGAGATGATTTGTTTGATGAATTTCTATAGAGTGATCATGATTTGTTGCTGTAAATGGCAGCTTGAATTTCTGTAAGGATGATACTGTATTATAGAAAACATTAGAGAAGATTTGTTTGATGAATTTCTGTAGAATTTCCATGATTTGTTGCTGTAAATAACAGCTTGAACTTCTGTAAGAATGAAAAAGTTTGATTTGGGCATACTCTAACAAAAGTTGGCCATTAGATTATTCTGTGTGTTGTGTGATACTGTATTATAAAAACAGTATCATAATAGAAATGGGCACAGAATTTACATACGTGCTCAGAATTTCTATTATAATATATTTTCAGAATCGTCTCGATGAGCTGTTCAACACCAGTCGCTTTGCCACTGCTAGCAATATATTTTAGCCATTTAAAGTCGTATCTTTAGTTTAAAAAGATAATATTTAATTTGTCATATATTATCAGTATCACACTAAAACAGTATCCTAATAAAACAGTATCATATATAAATATATCTTAATATATTAATATCGTACATGAAAGTATATTAATAAAACAGTAGCACATAGACAAACTACAGCCCAATAAAATAACAGTATCATAGATTGAAATTATATCTACGACGATATTTTTAAATGAAAACATTATCATAAATAGATAAAATTAAGTACAAAATGTTTTAAAAATTGAAGTAATGACACTGTTTGTATTCAATAGCAATATCATATGTAGAAATATTATCGTAATAAAACAATATCAAAGATAAAAACATGGTATAAGTATACCATATCACTTTATCTAAATAAAACAGTATCATAGATAAAACTAAATAAAGATGTTTTACAGGTTGAAGTAATGATATTGTTCTTAATATTCTTCATTAGTAGTTCAAGATCATTGATACTGTTTGCATTCAATAACAGTATCATAAATTGAAACAATATCATAAGTTGAAATATTATCATAATAAAATAGTATCAAAAATAAAAACAATATATAAGTATACCATAGCAAATTATCTAAATAAAATAGTATCATAGATAAAACAATATCATATATAAAACTAAGTACAAGATGTTTTAATGATTGAAGTAATGATAATATTCTTAAATACTCCATTAGTAGTACAAGAGCATTGATATTGTTTGCATTCAATAACAATATCATAGATTGAAATATTATCAAAGATAAAAGTATAGTATAAATAATATCAATGCACATTATCTAAATAAAACAGTATCATAGAAAATAGTATCATAATAAAACAGTATCATAGAATTATTATTTTTTTGTAATTGCAGGAACATGTTGGTCTTCTAGCGCTAAAATGTGAAGTTAAATAAATTAAATTTTGGTCATATGACTTTAGAGCCCATAAATGTAACAACAGTGACCGGCCCTGAATTTATCCTATTTTTATATACATCCTTTTATTCACCTTATGCCAAAAAATATAAATTGTATCCCACCCATGTATGTAATAAAATTTCGCCACTTAAAACTGATGTAATTAATACAAAGGTTAACTAATATACTGCTTATTTTGCGGTGGAATCCGACCGTAGGTTCTATTATGATAACGTATTGACGCGATGAGTAGATTTTGGAGATGATCGTCGGAGGAAGATGATCGATTGAGGGGGATGGATTGAGAAGATAGGCAGATTTTGGAGACGGTCTGTTGAAAAAGATGATTGAAAAGTAAATTTTGGAATAGATGAAATTGAAAACGTAGTGACATCATGACAATGTGCTTTTTTCTTCCCGTAGTTGAGAAATCTCCATACGGTCGTGATTTCTCTTAGAAAGAGAGAATTTCCTATTTTTTTCCCTAAAAAAATAAGAATCTAATGATCTGATTCTGACTCACAGTCATATTCTTCAATTTTGTAACAATATTATTCCTATTTATATTTATTCATAAATATCATCCATATTCTTTCATTTATTAGTACATATGGTCCCCAAATAATTTTTTTTGACAATTTTACCCTGACTTAAATAAATTAAAGAGAAAATAAAATAAAATAAATTGCATTCGAAGTCTCCATCCTTTTTAAAATTGTAAATAAATTATAAACTTTTTATTTTTACAAATAAAAAAAAAACCAAAAAAGGTCTTCTTTCCACTCCCACAAGGCCACAAGAGCAAATGGGGAGATTTCTCCCCTGGGGATGGGAGGGGGATTTTTTTTAAATAATAGAATGTGAATATAATATTTTGTATTTGTTAAATTGGTCAAATTCAGGTTATGAGCTTGATTTTTTGTCAATTAATAGGCCACTGGACGAAATTTGACCAGACTCCAAAGATCATTTGGGTGAACATAATTAGAAGGTTTTGGACTTGATGACACATTTCTTATTATTTTAAGTGAGAATCTGTAAAAAAAAAAAAAAGTAAAAAATTTAGGATTTATTTGTACTTTTGAAAAAGTTATGGTCATAATTGTAATTTTTTTATTGTATTTTCTTTTTCTTTTTATTTTAATTTATTTAAATCAGGGACAAAATTATCTAAAAAATCATTTGGGAACCATTTGTGCAAGTAAAATGAAAGAATGGGGATGCTATCTACGAATAAAATTGAATGAAGATAATATTGTTACAAAGCTGAAAGAATGAAAACTGTGAATGTAATTAACCTTTAATACAATATAATTGTACATAAAATGTATTAGGTTAGTTCTCTTATAACATTTTTTCTAAGATACATTGTTAATTCGATTGAGAGTTACATGCGAACTAATAAGTAGTTGTTGAGTCTATTTATATCGTGGTATAAACCATCACTATGATGGCCTGTTATGAGTTGACAAGAGCCCGACTCAACTCATAAATTTTTTATCTGAGCTTGCAAAAAATGCAAGGCAAGCACAGTCCGTAAATTTAACCTATATCGTGTTTGAGTTGTACTAGACAAGACGAGCCTCTACGCTACTATTGTTAATTTATTTTGTTTTTAATTGACTTCCAAAGATAACCACTACATTAGGACATTGTAGTTTATGTACTGGTGCTATGGAAAGAGAGCATCAGATCATTTTTCCAGAATATTTTGCTAATAAAAGAAAACATCATGGTGCCTTTTAAAAAAAAAAAAAAAAAACAAGTTCAATGTTTTCGTCTTTTCACCTCAAAAATTTGAAACAAAATCAAGATTTTACGTGTTATTTTCAAGCTTTCGTAATCAATTCTAATGAAAAATGACATAACGAGCTATTGTGACTGTAATTCTCCTAGAATTAAGCCTCTTCCCTCTTTTGCTTAGCACAAGATGAGAGACTTTAATCTTTTCCCTATCCAATTAGGTCTGCAGTAGATTATATACAAATTTTGATGTGTTTTGTCCTAATTAGAGGTTAGGGTTGGCCACAAAATATGCAAGTACACCAACAAATGGCGCATTGATGTAAGTTGTGGGCTCAGATTTGCGGAAGTGAGCTCTATCGTCTTCATAGGCATCGTCTTCTCCGGGACCTCCAACTAGAGCCCCAACTAACACATTTGGATTAGGGTTCGATGAGTTAAAATAGATCGAACCCTCCTTGCACATGATGAATTGGGAATGATCTTTGATGGAAGGAAGTGATGAACCGCGATGGTGAATCCTCTGTGGATAGTAATTACCATATCCAACCATGTATGACATTCCTTTAGGATTATCCCCTAGTATGTAATCAACTTGCCTCTTGGCTATTTGTCGAAGCATTGTTGGACTAATGCTAACACTGCCGCAATTCACAGTCTTAGACGATCTCTCCATATAATTGGCATAAACGAGCAAGAGGAACGAAATGGTAGTTGCATGTTGTAGGTTGCTTCCACCGGGCCTGTAAATAAGACCTCCGGGAGTGAACTCTATGTGGTAGGACGAGGACTCGGGAATAAGAGTGCACATGAAGCTATCTGCTGATGCTTTGTATGTCTCCAGAGAGTACATGTTCCCTTCCAAGACTTCCTACAACATTATTAAGCAATTTTTCGCATTGAAAACAAGAAAAAACTCGAAATTTTCACTGTGTCATATATAGATCGTTATTAACCTTAGATACTAGAACGTTTAGACCAGCATGCTTGTTGTCCCATCCGAATTCGTTAATATTGTCATCTGCACCTAATGTTTTGCCATTGTTTTGTATGTAATTGAGGTAAGAATCACCTTGAGAAGCTCTTCTTAGCCATGCTGCTCCCCACAGCAATTCATCCTGTCAATTAAAAATCAATAAAAGAAATTAATTTAGATGAACAACTTGATAAGATACTCCAATTAAACAACAGAATACACAACATGGACCACAATCCTGATAAAACAAAAATTTCAGACTCCACTGGTTAATCTACTAAATATAGGTTATGTATTTTGTGGTGCAGGCCTTAAGTCAATTCCTGGGTAAATGTGCTTTATGATAAGGCATAGTACCAGCATGGCAGCATTAATTTTGTAATGTGCATAAAAACAGAACGTTTGGGAAAATATACTTGCCTGATATCCATCAAAATCGCAGTAAAACGGGCATACACCATCCCTAATATTTGAGTTATCGCTATAAGCCCCTCGATAATTATCTGCAAAATCAAAAACCCGGATCGAAGTTCGCAGAAGTGTCCCAGCATATCCAGGATCAGATGATCGGAATGCAATGGAGGCGGCAGCCAGGGCTGCAGCAGTCTCCCCAGCGACATCAGAAGCAGTATTCGGAGCATCAACTGTGTACACTGTTCTAGCAGTGTCCATATCTTCTGGTCTCTCCCAGCAGTTATGGTCTACAATAGGATCCCCCACCTGCAAAATTAGAAGTTGGGAACTTCAATTGCAGCTGAAAAGTTTGAGCTGTCAATAATTTAAGTCATTCACCAAAAGTAGATAAGCTTTAAAGATTCAACCTATTGCTTTCTAATGGCTTTCCAAAGTCCAAACTTTCTTCTTATCAATCTATAACTCCATTTGAACTCCACCTAATGTACAAATTCAAAATCTTTTAAACTGAATTACCAAATTTTTTGCCAGATAAGCCCCACAACATTTTTAATTCCAGTCAACTGTGGTAAGTTGCACGCACTCTTGGTGCTGTAAACTTTAGTGCAGAAGATTAGTGGGACCAGAAGGTCACAAAAACAAACAAAACCTAATGCTTCACGGGTCATGGATCTGTTTTAAACCGCTTAATAATTGACCCTTCATTGGGTTAGTTCAACTGGTGTTGATTCTTGAACCACTGAAAATTTGAAGAAATTATTGTGTACTTTCACCAAATTACCCACCTAATTCTACTAAACACACGTATAATATAATATAGGAACAGTTCAATATGAAAACCACAATTGCAACTCGTGGTGACATGTCTGAGTTCACTTATTTTTCGAAAATAGATTAACCTAATATTGCTACTATCCATATAAAGTGCTTATTAAGGGATAACGCTGATGAACTTGATTGACTAGGAATATCAGCTAGATGCAAAACCCATCAAAGTTAACTGCGATTTATTACCGATTATAGATCAATTTAATGAATTATGTCATTATCTCCCCCGTAATATAGACTAAGCAAACATGAAATAAAACACAATATCTGAAATAATTGATTATCACCTGCCCTTCCAATACTCGCAACAATCTAGTAAAATAGACTTGTATCATCTTCTTCACTACGTTAGAAACTTGGGACGATCAAATTTGGAATTTAATTATATTGTACACTTATTTTTTCTAGAATACGGTATATATAAAGAACTTATTAAAGGATTTTTTATGTGTCTAAGAGAGGTACCATCCCATGTAACACTAGTGGATCAAAAACATATTGTGCACTGATAATGGACGTCAGCAAGATGCCACAAATAATTGTAATATGTTACTGGTAATAAATCAAAAAATAAAACACAACATTTAAAATAATTCATCTCCTTCGTTGAAGTGAAAACTTATTGAGGATGATCTTTTACAAATCCGTACGTCCTTGGGTTTTGATCTCCTACCACTTATGTTGCCCAATGTAGTATAATAAAAATAATGAGTATGAGACCATCAACTACTACCACTTCAGGGTGGACAATATAAATAAGCAACATAGGTAGGCAAGAGATTAATACTCGTACGTTCTTACACGCTTTTTGATTACCTTTCTAATTAGTACTGCTTTTGAAAGTATGGATTAGAGTTTAATCCGTACCTGGACGAAAATCCGGTTGGGTTGAGAAACGGTTTTGAGGAGATAATCTGTAGCCCATTTAGTTGCAATCAACGCATTCCTCAACTCCGCCGGCGGCATGTATTCGCCGAACTCAATCACACTCCAAGCCAATATTGTGGTGGTGAATGCCATCGGAAATCCGAACTTAACATTATCGCCGGCGTCGTAATAACCGCCGGTCAAGTCCGTATTAACCATCCACCCATCGCCGAGGCCGGAACTTCCCCGCCAATTCATTCTCTGGTCCTCTGGCAAGTAACCCGACCGCTGCCCCTCGAAGAATAAAATTGATTTCGACAGTGCATCTGCATAGTCATGGTAACTCGACTCGAACAAACCGAAATTTGAAAGAAGAATTATGTTAACAAAATTGAAATAATGGAATTTCATGGCTATACTGTAACTGTATAGAACTGTATGGCTACACAATAAAGCAGAGAGTGAGGCTTAGCAGAGAGAGGGAGATATAAATATATATATAGAGAAGACACAAGTGGTTAGACTGGTAGTGTCAGTTAAAAATCACATGCAAAGAAAAATGTGACTCCATTACTTGTGCCATATAGGGAGGTTCGAGCTTTTTTAAGAAAGGCCATTTGGCATTAACTTTGGAGGCAGTTTTCAGCTACTTCCAGTTGTTGGGATGTTACCAACACTTTCCTTCACTTTGGTAAAATTACGATTTCCGTCTTCGATGCAGGATTACATATAACAAAAAGGATTAGGAAAATTGGCGCAAATGGTCCATAACGTATGATATTAGTGGGCAAATAGTCTCTAATATTTTTGGCAGAATGGTCCATAACATATCCATTTGGATACGAAATTGGTCCTTTTTTACGGATTCCGTTAAAAAATCCGTTAAAAACCTATCTATTAGATGCTCAAATGGTCCCTCTCACTTTTTTTGTATTTATTAGTGGGGGTAAAATTGTCAAATTACACTTTTTTTTTTCTTTCTTCTAATTTGCGCAAATGATCCTTAACATTTACCTTAGTGTGAAAATGGTTTCTAACATTTGTTTTTTGGCGCAACAGTCCCTAACTTATATGTTTTTGTGCGGAATTGGTCCTTATTTAATGAAAAAGACAAAAATATCCTTAGTTTTAATTAAAGAAATTTGCAATTGGATTCCTAACATTTGCAAAAAGTAAAAATGAGTCTGATACTTTAATTTTTTTATTAAAAATTAAAAAAAAATAACAAATTTCTTAAGGTGTCGAAAAAATGGAGAGAAAATTCCCCCCACGGTTCTGTGAAACCAGGGAGAAAATTTCCCTGGTTTCGACCAAATCTCCCCCTGGTCGTCAAAAAATCCCGTCCACCATTTTTCGGCGACCTGATTTGGTCGATTTCGCTGGGTTGGGATGGGGTGGGGAACGTTTGTCTGGTTTCTTTTTTTTTTAATTTAATTTAGTAATTATTATGAAAAAATAAATGTAAGCATTCGTGTATATATACATGTATCAGACTCATTTTTACTTTTTGCAAAGGTTATGAAACAAATTGCAAATTTCTTTAATTAAAACTAAAGATATTTTTGTCTTTTTCATTAAATAAGGATGAATTGTGCACCAAAACATATATATTAGGGACTGTTGCGCTAAAAAACAAAGGTTATGGACCATTTACACACTAAGGCAAAGGTTAGGGACCATTTACGCCAATTGAAAGAAAGAAAAAAAATATAACATGACAATTTTACCCCCTACTAATAAAGACAAAAAAAGTGAGAGAGACCATTTACGCATCTAATGGATTGGTTTTTAACGAAATCTGTAAAAAATGACCAATTGTGCATCTAAATAGATATGTTAAGGACCATTTCGTCAAAAAAAAGATTAGAGACTATTTGTGCACTAATATCATACGTTAGAGACTATTTGTGCCAATTTCCCAAAAGATTATTACAATATGTATTTGATGGAATCTAGATTCAATTATATATTTGTAAAACTTGAATTGATTACAAGTTCAAAGAATCCTTTTGGGGAAAAGATCTCATAGATGAATTTTCGCAAATAACTAGAACAAAACTCTCTCATAACCTCTAACTCTGAACAAATAAATAAAGTAGTAGAGATTCAAGCATAACTTCTAACTCTTAACAAATATGCAAACTAGTAAAAAATATCCAATATTTGCGTGTAATGCACGGTGTCTATAGTAGATTGAACTGTTTGCAAAAGTGATAAAAGGACAGGAGTGGCTACTAAATTTTTCTGCAAAAATAAGATATAATATTCTTATCTTTTAACACAAGACAATTAAAAGGGCAGGAATATTATTTTTTTACTTTATTTTGTTTTTTGTTCTGATTACACTTTCATATTGTGGGATGGAAACTTGTGTTACCTTCTTCGTAAAGGCACATTATGCTGATATTCTTCTCTTATCTAACAAGCGAGAGCTTCCACTCAAAAATGCCCACAAACTCTAATTCTGCCCAAAATATATTTGCTTATGTTTGGCTAAGCTTAAGAAAATTCACTTACAATTAAATAATTATTTTATTGATCAATGTTTAAATTAACCAAAAAAAAAAAAAATGCAAACTACTGTTGCAACGGGGCGGGGAAAATATTTGTGGTTTAGAAACTAACAATTTTTAGGGGTAAATTTAATAAATATAACAATTTTTAGGAGTAAATTTAATAAATAGCCACTAAACTAATTTAGTGTTACTATTTGCTCACTCAACTTCTTAAATAATTTACCATTCATTACTCATTGCAAAACGTTAAGCTAAGCAGACCGAAATTACCACACAGTGAACAGAAAACTGATTTGGCATAATTAAATTGTTAAAATCGTCTTCGTAACTAAATTGCAATAGCTAAACACACATTTAGCTTGTTTTAAAAGACGTTTCTCCAGACTAAAAATATTTTTTCAAAGTTAAAGAAACGTTTTTAAAGCAATCTAAATGTTTGTTTGACTATTACAATTTTGTTATGTGGACAATTTTAACAATTTAATTATGTCATATCAATTTTTCATTCGCCATGTGCTAATTTCTGTTCGCTCAATTCAATATTTTCTCAATGAGTAATGAATAGTAAATTATTTAGAAAGTTGAGTGAAAGATTGAAAATATTTTCAAATTGAGCGAACAAGTAGTAACCCCTAATTAGTTTGGTAGCCATTTATTAAATTTACCCCAATTTTTAGCAGATAGAATATTATATTGGTGCATTTTCCTATTTGCCCCAGAAAAGATGGGAATTTTGGGGTAATCAACGTTGCTAAGGCTTCATTGATCTGTTACTACTAAGAGCTTCATTGATTTGGATGGTAAACTCGATTGTATAACACTAAACAATATTAAGAAAAAAAAGGTAAAATAACTAAAATCTTTTTTATTGCAGTCTCTAATGATGTCCACTATTGTGTATCATGCTCCCCATGAAATTTTGTACCAGACATTCCTGCCAAAGGTGGTATACCTAACGTATGAAAACCTTTGAAAATGAATCGTATCCTCTAGTTCCCCCGCCCCAACCCAAAAAAACACACTATCTCGAGGACATCACTAGACACAGAATTATACGCGCCATGCAACATTTATAGCACCACCTATTAAATATTCAATAATGAACTAGCTTAATTGAAATAGTACAATCATAAAAGTTTTTCAATAACAAATTCAAGACTAGCCGTTCAAACCTTAAATCACTCTTAAGAGATGAAACAACAATCTCACTTTAAATAAAAGACGAGGTAAAGAGATGGCTGTGGTTTGCCTAGCATGAGCCACAGATCTCGTTCTTTTAATACCTTCTGGGAAAGCGGTCCATGAACCTCCCAGATGGACACTCAAACGCCAGGTGTCCTCTTCCCCCACAGTTGTGACATATCGCCATTGCAATGCAATCCCGGCTCATATGCCCTACCTGGTTGCAATTTCGACACACAATGTCTCGATATCCACCTCCACGAAATCCACCCCTCTCTTCAAGGATATTGCCCTTTGAGCACTCTCTAGCCACGTGTCCAGATATGTTGCACAAATTGCAGACGGGATCGTTCTGGCATTCACGCGCGAGATGACCTGGTTTCCTACAATTCTTACAGGCCTTGTCATTTGTGCAGTCAGCTGCCATATGGCCTTGCTTAAAGCAGTTATTGCACAGCCTCAGATCGCCAGGTGGCAATGGCGGAGCCGAGCAGTCCCTTGCACGGTGTCCTGCCTTACCACAAGTATGGCAGATTCCTTCATTAGGACAATTGCCAGCCATATGGCCAGGTTCTCGACAGTTCCAACAAAGAGATTTCGTTGTGCATTCTGATGCAATATGCCTGATTTAATTTACGAAGAAACAAAAGCAAAGACAAAAATGGAAACATTAATCCTTCATACGTTTGGAGGACAGTTTTGTGTTGAGAAACATAAAATCAGAAAAAAGAATTGCTACAATAGATTAGCATAAGCTCAAAAGGATTAAACGAATTCTTACCCAGGAAGACCACAATTGTGACAGATGGCCACATTAGGGCATTCTCTGGCAAAATGACCAGGCCTTTTACAGTTATTGCACAGAGTACTCTGACTGCATAGAACATTGTACTAAAACTGTTAATATCCCAGAATATACTACCAGCGTAAAGCAATAATATTATTTAAGAAACAGTCAGACATCATAATGCTGCAGCAAATCAGAAAGTATACTATATCAGCAAGTCAACAATGAAATACTTTGCAAACAATGATAGCAAATTTCCAGACTTCTTCCTTTTTTCAATTTTCTTTTATTGTATAAGAGCTGGGAGGAGAAACAGATCTAAGAATAACTAATGAAGGATCCAAACATGAACGTAAAAATGTCTCCTATAGCGAGGCAGAGCATCAGATCTGTTTCCATTTCAGACAGATCCCACACATCAATTGTTTTCTTCTTCCCAACCAACATGTACAATTTCTAGAAAAGTTACGAACACATGAATGAATTGAGACCAGATAACCTGAAACCCCGACGCGAGTCCCGTCTATATGGTGCATCACGATAAGAATACCGTTCAGTACGCATCTTACGATCCATTGGGCTCCTGCTCCTGCTCCTGCTTCTGCTCCTGCTCCGGTTGTCTAAGCTCATTTTCAAAACTATACCACTCAATCAACCACCAACTACCTGGAAAAATATCACCAACACCACAGCTGCTGCCACCTCCCTGTCCACCACAACCACACCCAAAGCCACATCAGTGATCCCAGAATATGTGTACTTTATCCTTCATGATATAAACACCAGATTCCCACACAACTATACAATTTTTCAACAAACAATACCACCGTACGTCAGTTATAGAATTGGACAGCAGCACCTACTGAATTCCATAATTCAACAAAATACTGTCCAACCACATCCATAGCATTCAAGCATCTCTTATTATATACATCACATCTAACTACTAACAAACAACTCAAACAAATCCCTTTACAATACATGTCATCCAAATATATGAGAGCGATTCTATTAACCGCGCACACACACCCATGACAACAGTTTGAAGTTGTGAAGAATTTGGACAAATGGTATCCATCACTCGTGACAAATAAATTAATAAATCAATGAAACTGAAAGATGAAAAAGAAGAACAAATTTTCCAAATGCCATGGAATCAACTGCGGTAGATCATGGCCCACTACACCTTTATATAAGTAAATTATACAGCAGTTGCAGGTAGAAGTACAAAATTTAAATAGGTAACTCTTCACTGTAGTAACATCAACATTTTCTACAGTTTATCTTGAAGGTCCTCACACAAACAAATCGAATCATTTCCACTTATGCTTTCTTCCACCACTAACCCATGGAATTACGCATGAAACAATATCGAGAAATTGGATGAATGTTTTCTTGATTATAATTCAACAGAGCCATAAGCTTCAGCCTTGCTAAAGAATTGACTGTTGGCAGCAGTTATAATTCGTCGTGTAAGATATTACAAAATTCAGAGCCAACACAATCTGAACTGAGTTGGGGGAAATATAAGGAGCCATAATTAAAAGGTTATCCACTTCTTTTTCGCATGGAAATTCAAAAAATTGTCAGAAGAATTTTGTCTCAGAGAAGGCAAAGTGAAGAAACACGCCAAAAGCGGCAATTGTCTCATTCCCCATAGATCACTCCAACAACATTACTTGTCTCTCTTAAGGTGATGAAACAAAAAACTCAAAACATGACATTGACTGTAAATACAATGGTGCCCGTACACTATATATATCTTGATAAAGTCACAGAAAGTTACAAGAATAAAGCAGACAGTGTACATCTCTTCTATTTGCACCTAGAAGAACGGCCTTTAGCACAATGACTTGTGTCATTTAAAACCTCTACTTCTCAAACTGACCATTTCAACATCATATTTCTACATATTTAGCAGTTCTTAAAAAGGCAAAATCGGGTATGAAGGTTTTTTGCCTCCATCAGGTGAGGCGCCCAAGCTTGACTTGCTTTAAGGCATAAGCATAGACCTAGACCAATAAACTATAAAGTATCAACAAATTTCATAATAAAACATTTTTACAAAAGTTAAAGTCTTATATGCAACTTGAAATTTAAAATGGATCAACAAAGTAACAAATAATAAATTAATAAAGTAGTGATCACATAATAAGACCACTAATTCACGACTATAACTAAAAGTCTAAAACAAATGAATCAATTAACAAGCTATTTAAGAATTTTGCTTGCTAAGACTTTAGAAAAAGTCGGAGAAGTAAATAAAAACACAAAGACAACAAGAAAAATATAAAAGAAAGAAAAGATCAAAGTTGTATGTCGCAAGTCTCCTATCAGCAAACTCCCACTGAGAAGTTGAAACTTCACTAGAGTGGGGGTTATTGCAATTTAATTGTAAAAGGCCAGGTCACAACTCTTCACTTCCTCTCCTCTCTAATTTCCAGTGACAAAAAGAGCAAGATAACGGAATTGCCCACTCTGCCGCCACGAGGCTTATGCCCCTCAATAAGTTGAGGCACTAGGCACTAAACTTGACAAACGGTACTCAGATCCTAAGCTTAGAGGTAACGTTTCATCTCTGTCACAGGCATATAAGTTAATAATAGCAATTGAATGCTGCATTATACAGATATCTATTGCAACTCAAAAAGGACCTTCTGGGTGCTAAGACAAAAATACAGATTAATACAGGTTCACAGAACAGATTCATTGTACCTAGAGTTACCAAAATGAACATCAAATGGGTCTGTAATGGTTAAAGAGGAAGCGATATATGAAATTTTTACTATTAATTAGAAATTAAATATTATTTCATGCACTAGGGAAGTAGACAATATTTTTTCCTTTCTTTTCGTTATGAGGAGATTTAGAACCAAAAAAGAGGTCGATAATATAAGGCACTCAGATCCGTAGCTGTGTTATACATGCTTGTACCAAAAAAGAAAAAGACTGTATGCTAAAGACATTAATGACAATTCATGTACTGGAAGAAAACCCATAAAAGCGCTAAATTGCCCAGAATCAACTGGTGAAACCAAGCCGAATCATGAATTATCCCTAAATCAGAAACCCTAAGAATAGCCGAATAGGTATACTATAAGTCATTAATGAATCGTGAAAAAAAAATAGAATCAAAAGGGCACAGTAAAATAAAACATCATGTCAAGATAAAATCCTATAAACTATACAGATTAAAACATATACCTCCGCCCTAACCAGTAAATCTAGAATAATCGTAAAAATTGTTAGAAATGTACACAGAGATATAATATACATATATAAATAGCTATAGATATAGAAATAGAGAGTGAGGGGAACCTCGTGCGACGGGTCGGGTCGATACGGGGACCCGAAAAAGAATGATGTGGAGGAGAAAATACAGAGAGAAGGACGGGGAGAAGGATGCGCTGAAGGGGAAATGAGATATGATGGAACCTTCTTATATTTTATAGTAGCGCGTTCGATGGGCTTTGGGCTTTCTTACTCGGCCCAAAACCTCTTTATTGTTAGATAATTTTCAGAAAATTGACACAAATAGGTATAACGTGGGAAATTAACGATTCTGGGTACTAGCACGGTGCATGGCCGATTCTAAAGATCGGACACCAATCTTTAGGGCTTCCACCACTACTATCCTAGAGTATTGGTGAAATATGTAAATCGCATGATGCACATTAATAGAGCAAGGTTTAGATCTTGCTTTTTAATTGTGCTTGCAAAGAACCTCTTCTATACCGAAGATAGGAATCGAACCCCCATTCTACAGTTACCAGCGAAGTTGATATTACCTCACTCTCATCTTTCAATCAATTGAGCTATGTCTTAGGGATAATGCATGGCTAATTTTAGAGTGTGATTGACAGTAGTTTTAAGTAAATTAAATTTACTTTTAAATTATTTATTTGCATAACATGTATTTCAAATTAATATTTGGTAACAAAATTTACTTTTTTATAAATAAGTCATGATTTGCATTCTAATAAAAAGTAATTTTAAAAATGGTTAATTATACTAATGGTCTCTATTCTTTCAGGTTTGTAACGATTTTATCACCATTCTTTTTTTAGCAGTATCATCCACATTCTTTCATTTATTCTCAAAGAGGGTCCCCAAATCACTATTTTTTACTATTCTGACAATTCTATGACAATTTTACCCCTTGACTTAAATAAATTAAAAAAATAAGAAAAAAATTACAATGAAAACATTGCAATTGGGCCCTTAACCTTTTCAAAAGTACAAATAAATTCTAAACAATTTTATTTTATTTAAATTAATGTTCTTCTCCAACATCCAAATAAAGAATTTAACAACCACAAGCATCATCACACACAAGAGAAAAAAGTACAAAAATAAGATTTTCCAATACAAATTGGACCAATTTCTTATATGTCATTTGTCGCCTCCTTTCAAACTCCCGGGGTCCCAACTTCCAACCCCCACCACAACAATGACGGTATGTTCCTTCCAAACTCCATTGTCTCGCGCGTTTTAATCCCACGAACTCTCTCTTTGTCTCTCTATATACAAGAATCACTCTCTCGCACTTTATATCTCTATCTGTCTATCTAAATGCTTTCTTCAAAAAAATGTTCAAACTTGCTATAATGAGGCATGGGTAAGACCACCAAATGGTTCCAATCTCTTCTGGGTTCCAAAAAGTTGCCGTTGGTATCTTCATCATCGCCGGCGCCGGGGAAGAAGAAAAGTAAGTCAGGACTCATAAAATCATCACCTAGCATTGCATACAAAAATGAAGAAGAATACCATTTGACAAGTTCTTATGTTGAGGCGTTGGTCGCAAACAAGTAGTGGCAGCGGCCGTAGCATGCCATAGCAGTGGCAGCGACTACTGCGGCGGCGATGGCTGAGGTGGTCGGGCTGACCAGTGGGAGTATGATGATTTTTTTGAGTTGGGGAAGAATACTAATTTGAATAAAATAAAATTGTTTAAGATTTATTTGTACTTTTGTAAAGGTTAATGACCCAATTGCAATGTTTTCATTGTATTTTTTTTTCTATTATTTTAATTTATTTAAGTCAAGGAGTAAAATTGTCATAGAATTGTCAAAATAGTGAAAAATAGTGATTTGGAGACCCTCTATGAGAATAAATAGAAGAATGTGGATGATATTTGCTAAAAAAAAGAATGAAGATGAAATCGTTACAAATTTGAAAGAATTGAGACCATTAGTATAATTAACTCTTTTTAAAAACAACCAAACATACTCTTATTGATATATATTTGAAGAGATAAAAGTATAAAATGTACTACTCTTTTGAATTTGAAAATTTTGAGAAGCTACTTCATTAATGCAACTCTTTTGATTAAGTGTATATAAGTGTACGCGGACGTTGATAAATGATGATATATAAACTGTTACCACACGATTACGATACGGCCGCCACGTCAGCACAGGCCCCATCTAAGCCCAGTAAGGGCCCAATTCGTAATCCATCAAGAACCTTATCTGGGCCCCTGCTAGGGCCGGGGAAGGGCCCGTCACGAGCTTAGGCCTTCGGCCAAAAATCTACGAGTCATGTGGAGGGTCTTGGCGCCCGCATGCGAACTATAGGGCCTCGTCAGGCCTCGCATCACTCGTAACCAGCAAACAGCTCGGTATGCCGGGGGAACCAGAGAAGTAATTAAAGAAAGATTGCGTTGGATTGGGCGCACGAACCTCCACAAGGAAACACAATCATGATCTCCTAAAATCATGCAACGTGATAAACTCAAAGAAGGAAGGCGATCTCGGGTATCCTTATCACATAAGGAAGGAAGACCCGATTGGGGATCTAATTGATTTCGTCTTCCAAATCAATTAGGATTCTTGCGCTATAAAAACAATGCCTCCGATTGTCCCAAGGTACGCACTTTTTATGCTGACGAATCCCACCCTAAACTCTGCTCAAACTTCTACCTGCTTGTCTCTCCCACACTCTTATTTTGTTCCCGCCCCCGCGTATTCCTTATATACCGGCTGTTGACTTGATCGTCGGAGTGCCAACGATCGCCGGACCCCTTTTCTCCGGTGATCTTGGCACCTAACGGTCGTTCTAGTGTACAGGTAACATACGAGCTGGCAGAGGAGTGACTGGAGATCTGTTGGCACGTGGACTGGTGCAGGTTCAGACGTCAACAGATTGGCGCCGTCTGTGGGAAACGAGAAGCCTTACACGACCCAGTGCTTTTGGTAAAACGTGTCTTCTGCCTAGAGGAGCATGACGTCCGAACAGTCTACAGAAGAGGAGGTGGAGTCCCACCATACCAACCTGCGACAGGAGAACGTTCAGGACTTACAGAACGTTACCCGTCGCAGAAAGAGAAGGCATCAGAAGAAGCGAACGATGGAGCAGGAGAACCAGGACCTCAAGATAGACAACGCCCGGATGAAGGCCACGCTTGAACTGTTGGAGAATCAATCCCTCCAACATGGACCCAAGCGCAGCCGTGCCCGGAGGAGTCTCTCATCCACTGGTTCAGTGGACAGCCAGGGTTCCCGAGAAGAACCCCCCGTTTTCCATGACCGGAGCCTCCAGAATCCGGCTCCGAAGCCTCCGCAGAACGGCCACAAAGGGAGACCCTTCCCTGTACGAGAAAGCCATCATGTTCCTGCAGCTAGCGTGTTTGACAGGCTGGGAGTAGGATCCTCAATCGCGCCACCCCAGCCCTCGCACAGCAGGCGCAGCGAGCACAGCGAGGCCCGTACGGAGAAGAAGAAGGACCAGAAGAATCAAGAAAAAACCGAAGACGAAAAGGAAATGCTGGAGTGCTATGAGGACGATGATGACGAGAATCTATCCTTCACCAGCTACATGAAGGCGATGGAGGTGCCGACCAACTTCCGAATGCCTATCATGGACAAGTATAATGGGAGGGGTGACCCCACGGACCACATTAACACCTACAAGATAAAACTCCAGGGCCAATCTCCCGCAGTGAAGTGTTGAAATTTCCATACCACGCTCACGGGTGATGCGAAGAGGTGGTACAACAAGCTAAGACCTGGGAGCATCCGAAGTTGGCCACAACTCAAGAGAGAGTTCGTCAACGCCTTCATCGGCAACCGCACGATGATCGCCGACATCGCCCAACTTAATGATATCCAGCAAAAGGAGGGAGAAATCGTCAAAAGCTACTTTAAACGATTCAGCAACATCATCAACAAGATCGAAACGGTGACCGACGAGAAGGCCCTGGATGCGTTGATAACAGGGCTCCACATGCGAACTCCCTTCTGGAGAGACGTCCAAAATAGTCAGCCAAAAGTCTACAGCCAGCTGGTGGACATGATACAACGCGAAATCCGATCGGAAGAAACGATCGAGAACAGAGAGAGAGCTGAAAGGGAGAGAGGAGACCGATACAGGAGGGAGGGACGTCGCTCCCCAGAACCTCGGTTCGCCCGCTTTCAGAGGAAGCGTTCCCCGGATCCTGCCCACAGCCATTATCGGAGGTTCAATCAAACAGAGGTAGCCCTAGTCCCACGGGCACCAGTAGCGGCCCCCTTACCCACGGAGGCCCCACCCAAGTTCTGTCGTATACACAGGACCAGGGTACACAACACAGAAGACTGCCCCGATGTAAGAGAGTTAATCAACCGCAGGAACCACGGGCCAGGCGAGAGGGATCAGGCTGCGCGAGGACGACGAGGACCGCCCGCGCCAGGGCGAAGGCCCCCTCCTCAGCGCCACAATGAAGGACCCCGCCGCGATGAAGGAAGGAATGAGGGGAATAGAGATCAGCCGAGGGCCGAGAGGCCCCAAGGAGCCCCGCCCATTCGGGAGATAAATACCATCTTTGGAGGGCCGTACATCGGAGGAAGCACAATGAACTCACGGCGTAACTATGCGAAGGCTGCCAGTGGGGAACCCCTGGAAAGCTGGCAGGTACACGGACATCGGCCTAGACTACCACCAATCACATTCACAGAAGATGACGAATCCGGCATTCATTACCCGCATTGCGATGCTCTAGTGGTGCACGCCATTGTCGCTAGGAACGGCCTAGGCCGGATGCTGGTTGACGACGGAAGCGCCGTAAACATCCTATTCGGTATTACGTTCGACCAGATGGACGTGGATCACAAGCCGACGGCCATCGCCGAGCCGTTGTTCGGTTTTACCGGGGACAGTCTCGTCCCTCGAGTAAGAATCACCCTGGCAGTAGACTTTGGGGAGCCACCGTGCCACATCCGGAAATACATGGAGTTCCTAATAGTGGACACTCGCTCGGCCTACCACGGTGTTCTTGGTAGGCCCGCGCTGAAAGATTTACAGGCAGTTACGTCCATACACCACTTGTCGATGAAATTCCCGACTCCTGGAGGGGTAGTGAAGATCCGCGGTAATCAGACGGAAGCACGGGCATGCTACATGAACGCATTACGAAAGGCTACCAAGCGCGAGGATATCACCACAGCCACAACAACTTGAAACCCTGACAATGGCATTTCTGTTTTATCTTTTTCCTGTACTGTTTTGGCCTCTCTAGAGGCTTTTCTCTTTTGCCGAACGCCGGGAAACTAGGCGCCGCTCAATAAATATTCGTCTTTTATGCAATCAACGCGTTCTCTAAACGAAGAGCAACAACAAGGCAGCGAGGGAGTGTGGTTCGCGGCCAACTCCATTAACTCGCTGGGTAAATATTTTACGCGTAATCAGGCAATTACAAAGTACAAGGCAGCGAGGGAGTGTGGTTCGCGGCCAACTCCATTAACTCGCTGGGTAAATATTTTACGCGTAATCAGGCAATTACAAAGTACAAGGCAGCGAGGGAGTGTGGTTCGTAGCCAACTCCATTAACTCGCTGGGTAAATATTTTACGCGTAATCAGGCAATTACAAAGTACAAGGCAGCGAGGGAATGTGGTTCGCGGCCAACTCCATTAACTCGCTGGGTAAATATTTTACGCGTAATCAGGCAATTACAAAGTACAAGGCAGCGAGGGAGTGTGGTTCGCGGCCAACTCCATTAACTCGCTGGGTAAATATTTTATGCGTAATCAGGCAATTACAAAGAACACGGCAGCGAGGGAGTGTGGTTCGCGGCCAACTCCATTAACTCGCTGGGTAAATATTTTACGCGTAAGAAAGCAATCATGAAGAACACGACAGCGAGGGAGTGTGGTTCGCGGCCAGCTCCATTAACTCGCTGGGTAAATATTTTACGCGTAATCATGCAACTAAGAGGTACTTGGCAGTGGGGGAATTTGGTTCGCGGCCAACTCTACCAACCCGCTGGGTAAAAATCTTACGCGTTATTAATCAAGTAAAGCCGAACAGACAGCGGGGGTGTGTGGTTCGCGGCCAGCTCTGTCGAAATCGCTGGATAAACATTTTACTCGTTCGTATGTCGCTATGATCCATTGGATAACGAGAGGAGTTAATTGTGACTCATGAACCACCTCACGCTACTGGGGGCGCAATTTGCGACCTCCTTTTCGTGCTCGCAATTCCGTGGGAAACGCTAAACGCCGATGAGACTCATGGCAGATAGGCAATTCAGGGGAACAATAAGGACAAGCACATGCAAATATAAAAATAACACGGTATTCCTTTTATTTCATACGATACAAAAGAAGACATAACTGTAATATGTTCTGAAAACCCCGCTGCCTCTCCGGGTCAGCACATAAATGGATCTGTTAAACCTATCCCCCGATCCCCGCCAGTCCTGTCCAGGTTGGAGAACCTGACTTCACCATAATAGGAAGTCTCCCAAGCCATGTATGAGTTAATTTGATGGCTTATTAGACTACTGCTCAAAAAATGCTGTTGATGCCTCTTTTGGCAGCGGGAGACCCCCCCCCCATGTCCCATCAACTGTTCAAAGGATGGTCGGGCTAAGGCTGCTAAGCCTAAACCCCCACCCCGGACGTTTGGTCCCCTGAACGTTGATTGGCACATCCTTTGGTCCTCTGAATGTTGATTAACGAGCATATTGGATGACAGCCCGCCAGCCGTGTCACCATCACACGAATTCTCTCTCTATCTCGATCACAAGGTAATAAACAGGCTATGTGCAGCAGTTCCACGATAGGAGAAATCCAATCGGGCTCATATCCTATTTATAGAGGACTACTTTGGGAGAAGATGCAAATGTAACAAATAAATGCGGTCATACCAAGGAACCTGGAACGACGCACAAACGTTCCACCTCCCCAAGGCGTTGAAGACGCCAATTATCTGGATTCCACCAGATATCTGCGTCATCAGTCCTAGGAGGAATGATTCCCAAAATGATTCCCACGTGCACAGAATCGAATCGTCAGATAAACAAAAGGGCAAATCCAAATTTGTTTTTTTTCAATTAAATCATGCATAAAACAAAATTTTTTTCAAAATACGAGTGCCCCGCCGCCTCTTCAAGGGTCGGCACATTGCGGGCCTGCCTCCGTTGGTGGAAATGACTGATCGCCTACGGTATCAGGCTCGGCGTCATGAATTTGATCATCGGCAGGGCCCTGTCTAAGAAAGGAGAGGTCCACTCCGGATGAACCTCCATGATGCTCTCCACCAGTTGCTCGCCCCCAGCTGTCATCAAACGCTGGGCAAGGTCTTGATACTCAGGCGTCTCCACGAAGGCGTCCTGATAAGCCTCCACCGCCTTAGCCCCGGCAACCGCGCATTCGGCCTGTACTCTCTCCAGTTCCAGCCTCGCGTCCGCCAACAGCTTGCCCTCCTCCGCGACGAGAGTCTCTATCCTGCTAGTCGCGTCCGCAAGAGCTTTCTCGACTGCGAGTGCCCGATTCTCTGCTGACTTTTGGGCCTCTTCAGCACGCGTCCGCGCCTCCTCGGCACTCTTCAGGAGCTCCTCGGTGTTCTTCTGAGAGGCCTCGGCAGCCCACTTTTGCTCCCGGGCGTCCTTCAGACATTCTTTCGAGGCCTTCAGCTCGATCTCGTATTTCTCCTTGATAGCCGCCTCCCTACCTACAGAGGCGTCGAGCTTGAACCGAAGTCCCCCTCTTTCGGACTCCAACTGCGCCTTCTCGAGCTGAAGGGCTTTCAGTTCCTCGGCCAGCTTGGCAGACTTGGCCCCCTCCTCATGACACTGACCATCATAACTCTCCACGATGCTGAACAGCTCCTTGCTCAGCACCAGACCCCGTATCAGGTTCATCTCCGCCATCTTCAGCCGCTCCCTTACGGTGGCCCCCTCAGCAGTTTTCTCCTATTTCAGGGTCCAATACTTGTGCACACTGGCCGCCATCATCGCTGAGTGGGCCGGAAGCATTTCCAAGACAGCAGTCTCCAATTCTCCCCGACGTTGGGTCGTCCGGGGGGGGCTCCCTTGATCGGGCGAGGGGCCAGGTTTCTTTAAACCCTCGATTCGCCCCGACTTGCGTGCATCCTCCATAAATTCCCCTTCGGGCGCGGGAGCCTTCCTCTTTCGCGTAGAAGCATCGCCTGTATCCTCGGCAATGCCCTTCCCCTTGTCCTTGGCTGGGATGCGGCCGGGAGACGGATCGGTTGCCAAAGGAGAAGGAGGAGGAGGGGGAACGACCGGATTGAGAGCAGGCCCTGCTGGCACAGCGGTCGGGGTACCCTGTGATGGCCCAGGAGCCTCCCGGACGGGCGCTTGAGCAGAGGACCCCTCGCCGTTGAAAGGGCGGGCAAGGTGGAGTGTGGGCACGCTCCTGAACCTAAAAGCTGTACAAGAAAAAAGGAGAGCATACGTCAAAAAACGAACGAAACGCCCAGATCATTCCACGCCAGAATATCAGAACACCGAAGCAAGTAGGGCTTACACATGAGTCCGCAACCGGCCAAAAGTTTATTGTCTTTTAAGAGATTCCCAAGGCTACGATACTCGCTGCTAAGGGACCGAACCTTATCCCACTTCAACCTCAGCTCTCCTTGGCTTCTCTTCGGGATCGGTGGCTTCCCGCAATCTGCAAAACGGAATAAATACATCAAGTCAGGAATCATAACCAAACTTTCACGTAATTTTCGGGAGTTATACCAAGATTCCCAAAATGTCGAGGGACGGACACGTGCGGAAGAGGGTCCTCTGGCGCGAATTCCCAGTCTCCACCGACAAATAAGAACCTCTCTTTCCAGTTGTGCACCTTGTTGGGACTATCAGTGGCTGTCCCCCATTTTTACCCCGGTCGAGGAGATATGTTATACCAGCCGGCGGATCGGCAGGGGCGATATATGGACTCAAACTCTCGGGGGGACAGATCCCCTCCAGCCTCGGCAACGCTCCATAAAATGTAGGAAGCTACCATCTGCCCCCAGCCATTTGGGGTTATTTGACAGGGGGCTAGATTCCAGTCCCTCAGCACTTGGCGAAAGAACGGATGCATGGGTAGACGAAGGCCTTGCTGCATCGCAGGCTCATAGACAGACACGTACCCTTCGGGTGGATGGTCGGCACGCTCATCTGGGCTCGGGGCTCTGAGCGTCACGGTCGAAAGAATAACGTAGGACAACCGTATGTCCTCCAACTCGGCCTCCGTGATCCTCGACTGAGCCATAGACGCTTCGGTTGCCGATCGTTTCAGCTCCTCGTCCAGAGCCCTCGCAGCCGGAGCATCCCTCTTGTCCAACGATCTCCTCATTTCAGGCACCCCGGCGCCCGACTTCTCCTTCACTACTACTTCCCCCGCCGGCACGGGGGGACTACGTTCTCTCCCATTCGTCGACGGGGCCAGAGGCTCCGGATTCACCCCTCCCGCGGCTCCAGGAGGAGAAGACGACGTGGAGGCCGACGAAGAGACACTCCCAATGATACTAGGGTTTGTAGGAGCGTCGGACGGATTCTGCGAATCGTCACCTTCAGAAGACATCTGGCCGTACCCGAATAACGAAATCGTATTGTGACTACGAAATTAAACAATGCAAACAAGTTTCTACTGCTGTCTGAACGCTTACCTCGACTTTACGGCTAAAATGGCACACCAGCATCCAGCGTCCCGGCTATCGGTAGGTAGGCTACAGTATGCACGACAGTAGAAGGGAGGTACCACTTTGAGATGAAGGACCGGCTTTATATATACGCTTTCACTCATCCACCGTACAGACCCAAGCGTTCAAATCAGGGCATACGGACGGTCGACGCGTGTCTTCAATGGTGCAGCAGGCGGGAAAGCAAAACCTACGCATTTAATGATTAGGGGGCGTACGCGCTCCACGCGCGTCCCAATACGCCCCTCTCACGCGATCGCATTTAATGCACGCACCCCCTAACTCATGATTACCTGACTAGAGAGTGACAGACTTGATAGACAGAATCACGCCATCAGAAAACACGTCAGCGCTGGCCTGTCCCCTGTAAGCCCTCACCCGTCATGAATGTTCGGCCTCGGACTTGGGGGACTATACTGAGTGGTACACACTTTCCGCGAGACACATCACTCCCTGCCGAACCACCTTAAGAAACACTTCATGCGAGGTACATGAACACTCTGCTTATCCTCACAAGTCCCTCGCCTAGCATAAATAATAGGCTTGGACTTGGGGGACTATTGTTACCACACGATTACGATACGGCCGCCACGTCAACACAGGCCCTATCTAAGCCCAGTAAGGGCCCAATTCGTAATCCATCAAGAACCTTATCTGGGCCCCTGCTAGGGCCGGGGAAGGGCCCGTCACGAGCTTAGGCCTTCGGCCAAAAATCTGCGAGTCATGTGGAGGGTCTTGGCGCCCGCATGCGAACTATAGGGCCTCGTCAGGCCTCGCATCACTCGTAACCAGCGAACAGCTCGGTATGCCAGGGGAACCAGAGAAGTAATTAAAGAAAGATTGCGTTGGATTGGGCGCACGAACCTCCACAAGGAAACACAATCATGATCTCCTAAAATCATGCAACGTGATAAACTCAAAGAAGGAAGGCGATCTCGGGTAACCTTATCACATAAGGAAGGAAGACCCGATTGGGGATCTAATTGATTTCGTCTTCCAAATCAATTAGGATTCTTGCGCTATAAAAACAATGCCTCCGATTGTCCCAAGGTACGCACTTTTTATGCTGACGAATCCCACCCTAAACTCTGCTCAAACTTCTGCCTGCTTGTCTCTCCCACACTCCTATTTTGTTCCCGCCCCCGCGTATTCCTTATATACTGGCTGTTGACTTGATCGTCGGAGTGCCAACGATCGCCGGACCCTTTTTCTCCGGTGATCTTGGCGCCTAACGGTCGTCCTAGTGTGCAGGTAACATACGAGCTGGCAGAGGAGTGACTGGAGATCTGTTGGCACGTGGACTGGTGCAGGTTCAGACGTCAACATAAACGTTTAAATCTTTCATTATTTGGTATAAGAAGACAAAGTCACGAATAGCATAACAATTTTTTGCAACATATCTTATACCTACCAATAGCATAACATTTTAAAAGATTTTTTAGAGAAGTTCAAATTTGGAATTTCTAAGAACTTGTTTGAGAAAGATTTTTAGCAAATTTTGAATAAAAATTGTTGAAATGTGTGGTTGAAAAGTTAATAAAAATTGTTGGTTTCTATGAAAAATGTGGTTCAAATTAATTGTTTAATTTGACCACAACTCTTTAACAAATTTTTAATTTGGATCAAACAAGAACTAAATAACTCTAAATTAAGCTTTTATGGGTGTTGACGTCGGAACCTGCACCGTCCACGTGTCAACAGATCTCCAGTCACTCCTCTGCCAACATGTATGTTACCTGCACACTCAGACAATCGTTAGGCACCAAAATCTCTGGGAAAAAAGGGTCCGGCGATTGTTGGTACTCCGACGATCAAGTCAACTGCCGGTATAAGAATAATACACGGGGGGCTGGGGTAATTAGGTGTGGGAAAGACAAACAGGCAGAGATTTGAGCAGAGTTTAATGGTGGAATTCGAGTGTAAAAAGAGCGTACATTGGAACAACCAACCGGAGACGTGGTATTTATAGCACAAGAGTCCTGATTGACTTAGGAAACAAATCAATCAGATACCCAATCGGATCCTCCTTCCTTAGGGGATATGGATCATTTGTTGTCAAGGCAATCTCCAAAATTATCTTTCTTATTTGAGTTTATCACGTTGCCTAATTTTTAGGAGATTACGATTTGGTTTCTTTGTGAAGATCCGTGTGCCAATCCAACACAATATGTCTTCAACTATCTCTCTGGTCTCTCCAGAACATCGTGCTGCCTGCTAGTTATAGTAAATACGAAGCCCGCCGAGGCCCTTAAGGGTCGGCCGTAAATGTTGAGGCCCTCTAGGGGCCTCGCGATATCCTAGTTCAAGAAGGCCAAGATGTCAGATGGGCCTCCGATGCCTTCTTAGAATTTATGAGACCCTTGCTGGGCCTATATGAGATTCCCGTTGGGCCTTTGCTGACATGGAGGCCCTATTAAAATTGGGTGATAACAATAGTCCCCCAAGTCCAAGCCCAGTATAGTCCTCCAAGTCTAAAATCGAACATTTATGACGGATGAGAGCTTCGAGTGATTAGACGTTTGGTGATGTGTCTGCGGTTGGTGTGATTCTGTCAATCAATGTTGTCAATCTGCGGCCAGGAAATCATGTATGAGAAGATGTAGGCATTTAATGTTAATGGCGCGTGACGAATAACGGGGTGCACGTGAGATGCGTACATTCTTGTTATAATAAATGCTTAGGGTTTCGTTTCCCGCCCATTGCTCTAACTTAAACACGTGTCTACTGGCCAACGGTTCAGATGCAACACGTGGGAGTTGGACGGTGGAGATTGGAATTTCTCAATCTATAAAGCTTGGCGCCTCCCTTCATTACAACTTCTTCTTGCTTCTGTGCTTGTTGTGTTTCGTGATTTTCTTGACTCCATATTTGGGGATTATACCCTGCCACACGTTCTGACGACAGTGGAAGCATCAACCTCGGGGGTCGAGATGAGTTGTAATGTTGTCCGGAAACGACGACTCGCAGAATCAATCGGACGCTCAGACAAACCCTAGTATTCTGGTTGAGTCGCCATCATCCGCCTCATCATCTTCATCATCTGAGGTAATAGGAGAAGTGAATCAAGTGCCTCCATCCACATGCCCGTTGACCCCGTCTACAAGTGGGAGGAGGGCTTCCCCCACTGCACCGTCGAAAGAGACCGCAAAAAAAGAGGGGCCGGACGCCGGGGTACCTGAGATGAGAGTGTCGCTTGATAAGATGGAGACCCCTGCAGCCAAGGAGCTTGACGAGGAGCTCAAGCAGTCGGCCACTGAGGCGTCCATGGCTCGTTCGTGGATCACTGAGGCAGAGTTAGAGGACATGCAGTTGTCCTATGACATCCCCGCGTCCGTGACACTCAGGGCCCCAAGCCTCGAGGAACGTGCTGACGATCTTTTCAAAAGATTCGTCGCGATTTACGAACCCACGATGCAGCAGGGTCTTTGCCTGTCCATGCACCATTTCTTCTGCGAGGTTCTGAAAGACTAGAATCTGGCCCCTTGCCAGATAACACTGAATGGCTGGGGGTATATGGTGGTCTCATACTTATTGTGGGGCATTGCCGAGGCAGGAGGGAACCTGACTCTCCAGGGAGTTTGAGTCTATATATCGGCCCAACCGATCTGCGGGTTGGTACAACATTTCCCCTCGGGCAGGCCAAAAGTGGGGTACGGCCATTGATAGCCCCAACAAAGTGCACAACTGGAAGGAGAGGTTCATCTTCGTAGGCGGGGACTGGGAGTTTATGCCGGAGGACCCGTTTCCTTACATGTCTATCCTCCGTCGATTTCGGGAACTTGGTATATAATGTTGTCTTTATGTGGATTACGATCATAGTTCTTGACTTAATGTCTTGTTTATTTTTGCAGATTGCGGGAAGCCACCTATCCCGAAGAAAGACCAATGAGAGTTGAGGTCAAAGTGGGATAAGGTGCGAGCGCTCAACAACGACTTCAGGAGTCTCAGCAACTTGTTGAAGGACGACAATTTATTGGTTTGCTACGGACTGATGAGTGAGTCACGTAAGTTACGATATGCTGGTTTTGCTATGAAAGGTTACCTTGTTTATGTCAACAGCCTTCATGTTTAAGGGGATTCCCATGCTCCGTCTTTCCCGTCCCACCAGTGGAAAGGGTTCCTCGGCACAGACTCTTTCGTGAGAGTTGCACCATCCATCGCAAGAGGGTTCGTATGCTACGCCGTTAGGAACGGTCCATCCTCCGGCTTCCGATGTTCCAGTCACTCCTCTGCCAACCTATATGTTATCTGCATACTTGAATAATCGTTAGGCACCAAGATCTCCGGAGAAAAAGGGTTCGACGATCGTTGGTACTCCGACGATCAAGTCAACTGTCGGTATAATTCCAAATTTTCCAAATGAATAGTGACTATGATTGGATGCAAAGCTTCTAAATTGTAATGTTTTGATGAAACATTGCATTGACTTGTAACTTAAATATTCTTTTTTGAACGGTTTATGACATATATTTATCTTTTTTTAACTGTTATTTATCATTTTAAGTTATTATCAGCTTTAATTTATATATGAGGTGACTAACTACATGTTATCTGTTTGTGTATTTTAACGAAAATCATTTTTGTCATTCTATTTTCTTTTTTTTCTTATTCAGTTTAATTATTCAGATTGGGCTTATACTTAAATAGAACGGGTAATCCATAAAATCAAATGCCTGTAGAAAAATAAGGTGAAATTAATATCAAGGTAGAACACGCGGTAAGTGATAAGCAGTGGGTCCGTCACTCACAATTCACGAGCTTATCTCACACGTCAACAAATTTAGGTATAAGATGGGTCTCACAAACTAAGTGCATATTTGGCTAAGTTTAAATTATAATTTAAATTGATTAAACATATTTTTCATTCATACATTTTGTACAATTCACAACTTGCTATCCACATATTTTATAGAATCCACAACTTATAAGACGAGACTGTCACCCGAACATTTCACACGCATTGATTTAAGGAATAAGATGGGCACGTAATTTAAACCATTACCTAGTGTTATATTTTGCAGGGTTTTGCACCTGAGGATTTTTTGCTAAGCTTGCAATGTTTATTTCTAAGTAAAAAAGTAAAATTTTAAAATTAATAAAATAATTTTTGTGATACTTAACAATAAATTATTTGTTTGGGGAATAAGTATAGAGTTACTCAAAAACAGAGTTCTTTAATTTTTATGTTGAGAAAGTCAATTACGTTTTAATTAAAGTAACATGCGATGTAATTTTCTCTTTGAAAAGTCACATAATATTTATTTGGAATTATTGAAATAGAATGTTTGGCTAAACTTAAATTCTGATTATTGGAACTCCTTAAAATGATAATTAGAAGTATGTTTTCTATTTTGTCACGTTGTCTACAAATTAAAGTGATGCATCAAAAAGTCACATACACTGTAACTTTTCTTTTAAAAGTCACATAATTTTTACTTTGACTTATTTGACATAATAAGTAACATGCTTTTCCAATTTTAAAGTGTGATAAGACGGCATTTAGATGATATTTAGCTATAATTTTTATGTTATGTTGTGGTGCCTGTAAAGTAAAATGATCCATCAAAAATTCATATATAATATAATTTTTTCTTTCAAAAATCACATAATATTTAGCATGTCACTTTCTAACGAATAACTTTAATATAATCTAACATAACAATAAATAAAAATTAGAGTTAAATATCCGCTTAAATAGTTCTTACAATCTCATTGTAAGCTTAGTCAAAGATATTTAAAAAAAAACAAAAAAACAAAATTACACAGTGTGATATTTCAATTATAAAATTAAAAAGTGACACAATATGTGACATTCTAATGCAGAACAAATAGAAAAAAAGAAAGAACAAAAATGAAATAGATAACGATTAAAAATCTTAGCCAAACATGCTCTATCGTCTTTCTTTATTGATTCGTGACGTCGTTGTTGTTGAAATCAACCACCAACCACCACCCAAATTAAAAATATGAATTTGCATAAACATGATATTGGAATCAACATGAAGAACATCGTATATTTAGTCAAAGATATTTCGTTAAAAAAAATCAAACTACACGATGTGTGACTTCTTAATACATAACAAAAAAGAAATAACTAACAATTAAAAATCTTAATCTAACATATCCTATGGAAATTAGCGTAACATGCTCTATCGTTTTCCTTCATCAATTCGTGGCAACACCATCATCACCGAAATTGAAACTATGAATTTACAATCAAATTAAAACAAAAAAGAAACACAAGACTGACATCAACACCAACGACCTCGGCATCATTTCCAATGAATTGTGGTGCCGTCTCTACACCCACCGATATTCATCTCATTTTATTTTTTCCAAATAAGATACATTAAAATTAAATAAGAAAAGACAAAATCAATTAATTAGAGAAAAAGAAGACCTAGATAAGATCATTCAATTGTAGATGTTATAATCAACAAAATGAAAGAAAAAATACAAACTTGCGTAAAAAAAGCTTAAGAAATTTGAGATAATTACAAGTCGAATTGTATAAAAAAACTTGAAAGATATGGTTTGCTACTAAAAGATGGACCAAAATCATGGACTTAGGGTTTAGGAGAAGAGGATCGCCGAAATCGAGAGAAAAAGAAAGATTTAAGGTTTTTTCTTCTTTAACATGAAAAATTCTTTTTTTGCCCTCGATGAATTTTCTTTCATAAAGGAACATATATTTTTAACTTATGTAAATAAAAATCTTTAAATTTCAAAAAGAATCGAACTTTTTAATATTTTTGAAAAATGATGTAAAGTGTCTAATTTCCACTAAAGACTAGCTAATTAAAGCCCAGCGAGAGCGATCTTTCACGATTTTAAGGCCCAAATTTCAACTGGACTGACTCGAAACCCATGAGGCCCCATTTTCGAGAAGCCAATCGACTAATTTTAACTATGTATTTTTGACAAATCAAGTTATGAAAAATAAATTTACAAAATCAGACATTTTTTGAAATAATGAATTAAAATATAACTAATTAATTTATATATTTGATACGGTTTTCCTTATTGTTTCCTAATAATCAGTAAGCGATATTATCTTTGAAGAGAGACAATTCTCAAAATTCAAAATACTGTCAGAAAATCTAAGTTATCACAAACCTACTACTTGAGACGTTCATCTTCAAACTGAAGTGAGAGAAACCTCAAAATCTAAAACATCAGAAAATCTAATATTTCCCAAACCCATTGCACGAGCCGTTCAAAAACGTATGGAAACCCTGTTTCTTCGAAAACCCATTTTGGGGCAAAATCATAATCGTCTCTCATAATTCTTCTTATTTTGGTGAATTAGAAACTCAAGATTTGGGAAGAATAGAAATGTCATTGTAGAAGAAATTCAGAAGATATGACAATCTCGCTCAACACAAATGCTACGCTTTGTACATATACCTTCATCCCTATCGCTATTCTTGTTTAATCTTGAGTCGGCTTTCATCTATCGAAATTTAGAAATCATAAAACATTCATAAATGCATTCAAGTTATCAAAGATTATCTAAAATTGCAAGTACTTCTTACTTTGTATTGTAACTGCAACCATTTTTGGATCTAAATCTAATTCTAAAAATAACTTATCGATAAGTTGGTTGTATGTGCAGACCAAGATATCAGTCATGTTGAAACCCGTATATTTATTATTTTCAACTCATTTGCATACATAGCAAAAGAAAATACTAGTGAATTTCATTGATGCAAAATTAAACAATTCGAAAGTCATAATAACTCAAAAGAGTAACAAATTCAATCAAAAATAATGTTTTCATTTCAAAGTAAATCAATATAAACCCTAGCCACACATTTAAGTCATACCTTATTTTTTACAATCACAAAAATATAACATCCAAATACATGCCTAAATCACATATTATTATAGTACTCAGATTCTATTAGTTATATTAAATAGGGAAAATAGTACCGGGGGTCCCAAACCTTTTAACCTTATGATGATAGAGTCTCGGACCTTTAATTTCTAGCACTCATGTCCATAACCTATGAAACGTTAGCTTCTGAGATCATTTTTTGATAGAAACCGTCAATTTGACATTAAATAGTTAAAAAAAAAATTAAATTAAATGATAAAAAATAATAGAAAAAGAAAAGGGAAAAACAAAAATTACAACTAAACCCCAACCAACAAAAAAAGAAAAATTGCAACTAAATTCCAATCTAATCTCTTCATCTTCTCCAAAATCGCTACTGCCCGTCACCACCCATTGAAAAACAATTTTCACCAACAACCAAATAAAATGCTAGACTTCGTACAAGGGGAAAAATTTGCAACCAAGAATACATTCATAAAATTAGAGACTCAAGGAAGACTCAAGAAGGTGAGTCTAAGCTATATTTTTCATAAAAATCTGTGATTTACTGAAACCCTATAAAGTATAAACACTTGTAGAAAGTATAAAATAGGAACGGATTCAAAATGTAAATGATTCCAAGAATTCCAAATCAAACAAAAACAGAAATTAGGCCTTGGAACATTGAGGAGTAGAAACGAACGGCCTTTTGGAAACCATCGGTGGCCCAGAGTTCTGGCACCTTCTTGAGCATCGCCAGCGTTGACTTTCCAGTGGAGATAATTGCAAAGTTTTTTTTTTCCAGCACCCATTTCTCTCACATCACTTACTCAAACACGTGTTTTTTGTCTCATTAATATTGTATAAAAAAATAGAACCAAACTTTCAATAAATAAATTTAAGTAAATAAAATATAACTCTAACATGCAAAAAAATATAATAAATACAAATTACATATTTGCTTTAATATTGTAGGCAAATAAAAACAAAAATAAAAAATAAAAAATCAAGAAAATAAAATTAAACATTACCTTTCTAATCTGCCGAATGTCAATTGTCGAATTAAGTCCTTTTGCCTCGTTCTATTGTTTCTGAATTATTAGATATGGTAATGAATTATGATAGAGTAGCACTATTAGATTTGTAATCTATAGGATTAAGATAACGAGTCTATTGGAATTTGAAAAAAAAACAGGGCTCAATTTGTGCATAGAATTTCAATATTTTAAAAAAAGTTATAATTTTGGCCGTCAAATTTTTTTGGCCCAGCTTGCTAGCTCTTTTGTCTCATAGAAAATCTAGGCATGACTATTTTGATTATTTAGTAAACTTAGTGAAAATCTGATTATGAAAAAATCTGTATTATATATCGGAAAAACAATATATTCTCTAACCCATCATTAAAATACCAATTTAGTCCTTGCGAACAAGATTAATAATTTTATGTCCTAGCTCCGTTGGTATTATATGCCTATTTTATTTTTATACTATATAGATCTTGTTTTTATTTATTTTTTATTGATTTAATAATTTATTTTTAAAAAAATAATTATGTTAAATATATTGTCTTAAATAAATATTCAATAATATTTTATATTGTTATAAAAGTACGAATAATTTTTACAATTAACCAATGATAATAATACATTAACACATAAAGATATAATTATATCAATATCTATTTTAATATTTGTATCTAGATATAACAATAAAATGATTTTGTTTACTTAAAATTCAAATGTTGATTTTGAAACAAAAATTTATCAAATAATTAACTAATTGTTTCCCCCAACTCATATAATTTTTTCATCACAATTCATGACTAAAGTTGGTTCATTCAAAATCTACACAATACTAAACCAAATCTTACTTAGAGCATGTTCGGTAGGGATTGTCACCAAAAAAAATTATTTTTTAGTATGATTTTTTTGATTTTTCAAAACAATTTGAAATAAAATGACCAAAATACCCTTCTAACTTTTAAATGATATTTCAACGACTGAGAACTATTTTGTCATATTGCAAAAAGTGTGTAAGAACTTTTCAGTTCGTGGTCCACCACATTAATTGCAAAATAAATTTTGGAGACTAAAAAACGACAGCCGAACAAGCATTTAGTGTTTGTTTGATGGAGTTTAAAAATAATTTTTCATAAAATTTTAAAAAATATTAGTGAAATATATAGTTAAAAAGTTAGTAAATTATGTGATTGAAAAAAAATTTAGAAACGAAAAAAATATGCCAAACACGCTCTTAAAAGTATTAGGTACCAAATATTTATTAAAGCAGGCATACAGGGATAATTGTATATTGGCCCTCTTTAAAAGGGACTTCATGCCCAGAAAAAAGTCTAATACCTAATCACTACCTATTCTGCTATTCAGCTCACTCAATATAGGTCCATATTTAGATAAGTTTTCAGGGGGGTGATCTCCTGCCCATGGTGGGCAGGATAATACCACCCACCTGCTGAGGTGTCAGCAGGTGGGTGGTTGGTGTAAAAATAATTTTTTTAACACCAACCACCCACCTGCTGACACCTCAGCAGGTGGGTGGTGATATCCTGCCCCCCAAGGGGCAGGAGATCATTACCGTAAGTTTTCAGGCCCTCTTTTTTTCAAATTTTTAAATATTCTAGATAAGTTTTTTTTAATATTAATATATAATATTTATATATACTGATACTATTTTAAAAACAAATAAATTAGTTGTTATAGTATCATTATTATTTATTAACTACTTAACCATTTTTAGGAATTAAACCAGATTATTACTAGATTTAAACAGGAATCAAAGTCAATTTTAATTTACTCTCATTATTACGTATTGAATAGGAATAAATAACCGTTTCATATTTCTGATCAATTTTTACAGGAAGAAAAAAATCGTCCTCCATAATAATCCTATAATCGATTATCTCCCAGAATTCTTCGACAACAACTCTACCAATTTCAAACTCAACTCTGCATAGTAAGTACATTCATTATCAGGAGTTTTGAGTTCGAACGAAACAATTTTTATTTTTCAATTATATTGATATTTTTTGCCTTTTTGAAATCCATACACATTAGTGAAAATGTTTAGTTATATTCTTACATGTGAAAACAGTTTGTCAGTACGATAACATTGTGTGTTGCCCTTATCACGTGAACATATTATCATATTGTAGTATGTTAATTAATATCATTTAGTTACATTGTTACGTGATTTTTCTAGTTATAATGTTATCTTCGATTATTTACGTCTTACGTTAACTCCTTGTATAATGTTAACGTCTTAAATTCGTTTAGTTACATTGTCAAGAAAATCTATTTTTCTGCATTCAATTTAATTTTTTTATTTTATTTTTATGGATGTTGAGTTTGAAATTTGAATTCTCCATCTTCTTTGTTGATAAGGTGAACATATGATCATTATCTTCACTTGTGACAAGATGTTGATTGTGGGCTTTTGTTTCTCAAGGGTGTTCTCCTCCCCACTAGTGGGGAGGTTATTTTCCCCACCAGGACAAGTGTCCTGGTGGGATTGGAGGAGCAAAAGTAAAAACTATTTTTTACTTTTGCTCCTCCAATCCCACCAGGACACTTGTCCTGGTGGGGAAAATAACCTCCCCACTAGTGGGGAGGAGAACAAGGGCCTTTTGTTTCTATCGTTTTGGTATCAATCCTATTGAAATGGATTTCATTAAAAGCCCAGTAATATTATAATTTTTGATTTGTAATTTAGCAATAATATAATTATAAATTTGTCCTATTATTTTTGAAATATATTTTTACAAGTAGTGTATATATGTAAAGAACGTTTTTTTTTATTTGTTAAGTTACGAACAAACGTCTTTGATTGTAGATAGACCTCTTCGAAGAATTTAAATCCTTAACCGACTCCGAAATAATATGTGATAAGCATTATACCGACAAATTTATGCATATAATGTCTTTTATTTTAAATATATAAATTAAACACTACAAAATTAGTAACTAATATTACATTATTATGTTATAATTCAACACAACAAACATGTCCTGTCATAAAATATATTATAAACCTCTTTATTCTTGTCCTTTAAAAGAAAATAATCAGCTTGATTTTTTAATTATTAATTATAATTACAATTTACATGGTTCAGATACTCGGATCGGATCTTTTCTGAGAGACCCGGATCTTGTTTTAATTTTGTTTTGAAATTTTGAACCGAACGACATGATTACTGTCGTTTCATCAATAAATTCCTTCTCCATTTAAATTCTGAAATTTCTTCCTTTAGATTCTTATTAATCTTCAAGAATCTGCAAAAGGTACGCTCTCTCTCTCCTGCGAAGGTTTTGTATCAATTTTCCAGCCAATATTTTGTGATATATGTATATTAAATTCAAAATAAAAAGTTCTTTAGATTCTCTTTTGTCGTTGGTTTTGCCCTTTTTTAATAATTACTTTATGATCTTTTTCGATTTTCCTGATTTTAGTCACCTCAGAACTATATAGAAAATTTTAAGATTAATTGGAAAAATTGAACCTAAAATTGAATGTGAAGTTGCTGTAATATAGATGAAGCGAGCCCCAAGTTCTTTATTGAATCCATGCTCATTCATCCGCGGATGCTATACAGTAATTAATAGATTATTGGGGACTTGGATAGGTTAAAAAATTTAAGTGGGATTTATCTCTCTCTCCTTCTTTTGGTAAATAAGGGCTATAAATTGAAACCTATTATTGTTGTTATTTTGGGTTTAGTTTTTGATAAGCTATTACTTAACTAGTAAAAAGCACATTGTTTCATATATCTTGTTTGACACTGTCTCGCGTCAAATTAACATTCTGTGGACATATGAAATTCATATTTAATCTAGAACTCTAAGCAATCGGTGATGGTTTTATTTACTTATAATAATAAATTCAACACGTCCCTCACGCATAGGCCATCTTCAATTTTTGTTCAAAATCCTTACCCTTGGAATTCTCATAAATAGGTAGTGGTGAGATTTGATCACACTCAAATGCCAGTCCTATTAGATGATTGCCTGATCTGGAAGATTATGTTAGAAAAGAAAATAAATGTATTTATTTATATGCATACCTCTAACAAGCTCGTCCCTTGCATTTTTTTACCATGTCTATTTTGAATATAAATGTATTTTTGACCTAGGGGGTCGATGTATTGATCAAAGTTTGCCTGCAAAAACTAGTTGGTTTGAGTCTTATAGCAAGGAAGTTTTAAGAAGGGATTGATTGCTCGGTCTACTCCCGGTCGTGTTTCAATAAGTAAATGAAAAAACGTTTTTTCTTGGAGAATTGTCATACAACTCTTTTAGGCATGTTAGACGCAAAATTGAATGCTTGAAATGTGATTTAGTGGAGAAGTTATCTTACTTATTAACGAAATACATTGCAAATGTTTGTATGATCTGCTCCAAGTTTAACTTTGCCAAATGAAGTCGGTCGCTACTTTTTGTTGTTTTCTTGTGCAGTCATATTGCCTGGTAATCTGGCTTTGTTCTGCACTGGTGCTTATAAACTCAAGAATTATGACTCCACAGGTGCTTAATTTGAATAATCACCATATATTTACTTTTATTGAGATAGTGTTGTCATCACACTTGAGGCTTTTGATGTTGAATTTTGTAAACCACTGAGACAATTAACTCGAAACAATGAAGCTTGTCTTTTTATGGTACTGTAACTCCTATAGCTGACATGTTATGGTGATTGGATTGTCAAAAGTAAAATACTTAGACTGGGGTGGGTTTAGTGGTTCAACAATTATGATAGCTTCCCTCGTTAGTTTTCTTCTCCTTTTAACTAATATGTTATGTTCTTGAAAATGAACTAGATCACTGGGAAAGATTACTCGTTTCTTTGATAAAAAGGAATTAAGTTTTTGTTGGCATCTAATACTGAGTGTCAAGATTGAATTTTTATACTAGATTCTAAGGTTTAAATTGAATATTTTGGAAGTCATGTAAATATGCTACTTAGGAACAAGTATCTCATGGGTTGTGATAGAGGTGATCATCTTTTTGTACTATGGGCAGGTATCGACAACGTGGTCTACTCATCTTCTTGCCATGGCTGTTGGTGACGACGTGACAGAAAGCTCTGTTTCTTCTTTAAGTCTCAATTCTGTAGAAATTGAGCATAGTGGATCTGTGCTTTCACCCGAAGATGTCGCCTGGGTAGATTCCTGCCTGATTAAAGATCCCTTAATGCTAGAAAATGGTTGGAATTCTCTTAAAGATGCACTGTTGGAAACTCTTGGATCCCAGCCTGACACTTCTGCTAAGGCAAAAGACAATGGTACCCCTGAAGGAGCCAATATAGGGACTTTTCCTTCTAGTTCTGGTGAGGACTCAGGAAATACGCACGATTCAGATATAGCAACCACTAGTACCGCTTCCAGTAGTATGGGATCAGAACTGAACACTGATGATTCTTTAATCACAGATGATTTCTGGTCGGAAAATGACATGAAAAATGTTTTCCTTCCTACATACAATGAGAATTCAAAGGATCTTGGTATTTCTAATACTGAGGTGGATTTAATTTTTCAAGAATCTGAATTGGAGCAATCGACTGAAGACATTTTCAAGGTATGGGATTTAGACATTCCCCCTGAGGAGGATGAACTTATTGAACAATTGAATAAAGCCCTTGCAGAAAGTACTTTGGAGCCAACACCTTCGGTTCCTGATGATTCTGAGCAATGGAAACGCTTGAAAGACGAGTCACTTGATGATCTCATTTCCGGGATTGCGTACCTGTCTTTGAACCCGAGTTCGTTTTGAAAAATTTCGACTGTTTATCTTGAAACGATATAAAGTGGTTATGCTGCTCGATTACCGAAAGAAATAATCTCTTTTGGCTTTAACATTGGAATATTGTGTTTTTCACCCCTTGGTTTAGGAAACACAATTCTTCATGGCCTCAGTTTTTACTTTTTATTGTTCACTTAGTATAAATCTGATTTACTTTATGCTAGTTCTTGTGTAATGTGAGGTTTTTTCAATGTTTTAAAAATCGATTAGGGAATCGACCTGGAAATGTGAAAGGGTCAAATGGTCGAACCGGAGTTGACCTGGTGATTTTTTAAAAAAAATTAATAAATAAAAAAAAATTACAAATAAGTTTTTGGAAATCACAAAATTACTTGAAAGTATATTTTTTGATTTTTCATTCTTTTAATATATTTCGTGCAAGGAGATGAATTTAAATTGTCAGTTATAATTAATTGTAAAAAAATGATTTTTAAAACTGATAAAATCGGGAATCTGACACAAAATTGGGTGAGTTACGTAGAAAAATATTTTACTTAAAAACTTGTTGACCTGCTGCCTGGTTTTTAGGAATTAGGCGGGTCGGCGAGTTTAATATTGTGTATATGACAGTTGAAAATACTTATTTTGTATTGGTTTCTTGGTATAAGAATTTAGTGAGACTAGTACAAGACGGTGCACTTGTTGGTACCTTACTGAGGACCTGCCAACCGGACTATTGCTCATAACCTAGAATATAAAATCAAATTGGACTAGTCGATCTAGCTCGAAATCGGGTGACATGCTGCTCAATACTGAACAAATAATTTGGCTCCCATTAGCATACTAAAAAGTTGATTACGTGGCATGATGACCTTGACGGACGTGGCTGTCTTTCTGGTGCTTAAGTAACCAAATCCTAGAAATAAAACAGGGCCATAGAACAATACGTGATGATAGATATTTTTCTCCTCATTCGAGTGCGGCAGTGATATTGGTTGAGACCTGCAAAAGATGGCGGGGCTTTTTTCTTCCGTGTCTACTCCGATGTGATAATTAATATATGATTAAAATATTTGTGCTGAATAGCAATATGAAGTGTATAAAAGTTGTGTGTTCTCTCTTTTTTACCTGGAGGGTTGATATCTATTTATAGGAATGATTTGCAGTTGTAGCCTTCAATGGTCATTGATGGCGGGTGCCTCTTCATCTTCCTCATTACTAGAAATTAATGAGGGATGTTTCGTCTTCTCAACTGCTGGCGTTTCATATTCCCCATGGACGAGGGTAACTGTTATTTTATAGGTCACATGTCTTGTTAATTTGATAGCAGCTGGGTTATGATTGTCTATCTGCCGGAGACGAGCCTATGAGAACAGTGAGGCGGGCGGACCAACGAGACGAGCAAACACTTAAGTAGGCGTCCCAAGAAGAGCAGCAGTCATCTACCAAAGTGTAACTATATTTATCATCATAAGCCCCTCTACTTTTTATGGACCATTATTCATGAGAAATAGAAATATTGTCTTTTGAATAATTATTCCTTATCTATAGGAATATATGACAATCTCCCACCAGTTGAAGAATGGACCTTTGTTAGTTCTTTAGGATGTAGTGAACCCCGATGTTTGAATGAACCAGTTGATGAAAATGATATAGGATTGGATGAGGGAGATTCATCCATAGCTCAAAACCATTCGACTTGGGATGAAAATAGTGTGACCGCTGCCGTCTTGCCCGCAGGCGGGCTGGCTTGCTCGCCCATGCTAGAGGCGGGTAGCCACGCTTGCCTCCTACTGGGGCGGGCGGCCCACCTTCATCAAGGGGCGGACGGCCATGCCCGCCCCTCGCCACGGGTAGGCAACTTTGCCCACCCCTTACCTTGGGTGGGCAGGCGAGTCTTTCATGTGTTAGTCTGTCTTTGGATGTACCTTGATCCATTACTTGAATTTTCTGCCCCTATTGAGTTTGGAGATTCTGACACAAATTCTTCTAAATTTTTCAGATAGAAGCTCATCTCCTTGATTTTTAAATATAGGCTCATCACCTTGTTTTTCTAATAGAGGTTCATCGTCTTGATTTTTAAAACAGAGGCTCATCGCATTGTTTTCAAATAAAGGCTCATCACCTTGATTTTTAAAACAGAGGCTCATCGCATTGTTTTCAAATAGAGGCTCATCACCTTGTTTTTCGGACAAAGGCTCATTGCCTTGATTTTAAAACAGAGACTCATCGTCTCAATGTTTAAAACAGAGGCTCATCGCCTTGTTTTTTCAAATAGAGGTTCATCGCCTTGATTTTCGGGCAGAGGCTCATCGCCTTGATTTTAAAACAGAGCTTATCACCTTTTTTTCAAACAAATGCTCATCACCTTGATTTTCGGATAGAGGCTCATTGGCCTTGTTTTTCAAATAGTAGCAGCTGACCTTGTTTCTTAGACAGTTGCAGCTGTCATTGTTTTTCAGACAGTAACAGCTGACCTTATTTTTTAGATAGTAACAACTAGCCTTATTTCTAGCCTTATAAGTCCATCTACTTTTCATAAACTATCGTTAATGAAAAGTAGAAGTAATCTAATGCACCTGCACATCTCTAATTTTTTTTAAACCTTGGCTCAGCTAGCTCGCCTGGTAGACTCTCTTCGGCTTGGGCGAGGTCGCCTCGTCTTGGGTGAGCTTACCTCTATTATTTTGAGGTTCGGGCTCATCCTAAATCTTCCTTTTGTTAGACTCATATTCATTTCAATCTTTCATACTTCTGGTAATGAGATATGCTTCTTCAGCGTTCACATATGTATCCACTCTCTTAAGTAACTCATGCATCGTATCTGGCAAGTTTTTAGAAAGTGACATCTTAAAAGGACGACTTCGAGCTCCACTCATCATGGCAGTGACTACATCAGACATATGTAAATCTTTGATTCTTAGCGTGGCTCTATTGTACCAAGAAATAAAATCTTTCAGCAATTCATCATTGTCCTGTGTCAATTGCATCAGACTGATATTAGTTTTCTTAACACGTTTGCTACTGGCAAAGTGTGTAGTAAAACTCTTGAAAAAATTGTTAAATGTATGGATCGATTTTGGGAAAAGGGTGGCTACCTAGTCCCTGGCCTCCCGCCTAAGTGTTAGCAGAAAAGCCTTGCACATAATTGCATCAGGGGTGACTTGCAACATCATCAAGTCAACAAAAGCCCTAAGGTGATCGACAGGATCAGAGAATCCGTCGTACCTCTCTATCTTTGGCTGTTTGAAGTCTCGTGGTAAGGGGACTGCCATCACTTCTAGAGAAAAATGATCTTCTTCTAACACCATAGATTGCCTACTATTTTTGTTAGACATAGCCGCAACTATTTTGCGACTCATCATTTCTTCTAATCGATGTTTCAGACTTAACACTGGTGTCTCAACCAGCGTAGGCGTGGGCATCCATGACGGTTGCCTCCAGTGTAGATTTGGACTAGATGTCAACGAATAGATGTGGGGTGCGGAAGGTGGAGCTAAAGAAACTGGAGCCAATGGTGGAGCTACTGTTAGCGGTGTTTCTATTGCTGGAAAGTTAGGAGTCTGGGGATGAGCCCCTGGCGGTGAGGGCCCTATCGGTAGAAGGCTAGGACCCTGGGGCAGAGCCCCTGGTGGTAAAGATCCTACTGGTAGAAGGTTAGGACCATGTGGTAGCTGAGAAAACCGCAGCGTTCCGATCTTGGAGTAGAGCCGTTAAGGCAGCTACTTGAGCTTGTAATGCCGCAAGTTGAGCGACAGAGGCAAATTTTTTTTGTGGATAATTAGTGGCGGCGTTAGACTCGGTGTCTACATCTCCGATGGGACTGGTAGAGCGGTTACATTCTTAGCTCTTCTAGTTCAAGCCATAACTTATTGTGCGGTTCCCACAGACGGTGCCAATTGATGATAGATATTTTTCTCCTCCTTTGAGCGCGGCAGCGACACTGACACCTACAAAAGGTGGCGGAGCTTTTTTCTCATGTGTCCACTCCGGTGTGATAATCAGTAAATGATTAAAATATTTGTGCTAAATAACAATATAGAGTGTATAAAAGTTGCGTGTTCTCCTTTTTTTTACCTGGAGGGTTGATCTCTATTTATAGGGATGATTTGTAGTTGTAGCTTTCAATGGTCATTGATGGCGGGTGCCTTTTCATCTTCCTCATTACTAGAAATTAATGGGAGACGTTTCGTCTTCTCAACTGATGGCGTTTCATATTCTCCATGGACGAGGGTAACTGTCATTTTATAGGTCACCTGTCTAGTTAATATTATGGTTGTCTGTCGGAGGCAAGCCTATGAGAACAGTGAGGCGGATGGACCAACGAGACGAGCGAACACTTAAGGCAGGCGTCCCAAGAAAAGCAGCAGTCACCTACCAAAGTGTAACTATATTTATCATCATTACATGTCAAGTAGAATCTCTGGAACAGCTCCAATTTGGGCTCTATATACTGACTGTGATCATGATGGCACAAAATATCAAGAAATTTAAATTTATGATCATATTTATTTCTTGGTTTTTACGAGGTGGGAATAACCCCATTTATTTCAACAGCTTGGTCAGTGCCAAGTGGACAACGTTTACACGTCTACGTGGCGACCGACTGTTGGCCAACACATGACAACCTCAAATGAGACATCTTTTGTACAAACAATCATAATTTATAGACAATTATAAATAGAATGTTGTGTGTGCTAACGCGCGCGCGGGGCAAAGTGTGAAAGAGGAGATAAGATTGTAGAATATGGCATCAGCATCACTTCTTAAGTCATCGCCTGTTCTTGACAAGTCTGAGTTTGTCAAGGGCCAGACACTCTGACAACGGGTCATTCGTGGCTACCCTAATTCCGCCTCATCATCGCTCAGCGTTCGTGCTTCCTCTTACGCGGATGAGCTCATCAAAACCGCAGTATGTATTTATTTTTAATTTTTCAGTGCTTGCTCAACAATAGAATATGTACAAGTACCATTTAGTAACACTACAGTGAATTGTGCACGACTTCTTTCTAGAATGCACTATCAATAGAGCATCATACATTCATATTTCTTGTTGATTTTTTGTTTGAAAATGCACGACACGAGTACTGAGCTCGGCTTGGTGACCGGGCGAGTATGTGCATAATGGGTAGGAATTCCTAGAGGCATTTCGATATTGTAGAGATAGTGGAGATATTGCGAGTGACTAATTTACATACTTGTGATAGAAACTTGTTTGAATTTGATTTAGCATAGATTTTATCATTTTATCTCTTGAGATTGATTTCAATGAATTGTAATTCTACCAATGCTCTACTCTGAAATCTCAGGATTGATCATCATGTTTTTCGACCATATCGATTGTGATTTAACATTCATATAAAACAACTCTATTTGCATCCTGTCTATCTCCAAGTTCCTCACATAATTTTCATTAATTGCAAAAACTACACATTCAACAAGTACTACATATTAAAGACATGTTACACGACTTAATTTTGGTACTACAACTTCATAAACAAATTGTCATGGTTGCTGAAAACTTTGCAGAAAACTGTTGCATCACTAGAGCGAGGAATTCTAGCAATGAATGAATCAAATGCTACATATGGAAAGCGTTTGGCTTCGATTGGGCTCGAGAACACGGAGGCTAACCGTACCCTCCTTGTGGCTGCCCCCGACCTTGGCCAATACATCTCCGGTGCCATCCGCTTTGAGGAGACTATCTACCAATGTATCGACGGATGGGAAAAAAAATAGTCGATGTCCTAGTTGAGCAAAACATTGTCCCTGGTATCAAAGTCGACAAGGTAACTACTGTCGTACATGAATTTTGTCGATTTATCACAAAGCTTAAACTGTTAAGAGAGAAGGAAGATTCTTAAAAATACTTAAAAATGTTGATTGGGTTTGTGCAGGGTTTGGTTCCCCTTGCTGGTTCAAATAATGAGTCCTGGTTCAAAAAATGTTGATTGGGTTTATGCAGGGTTTGGTTTCCCTTACTTCCCGATCTGCTACTTACTACCAACAAGGCGCTCGTTTTGCGAAATGGTACGACTAGGCGCCTGTTTGTTACAGATTAAAAACTAGATTCTTGAACAATTTTTCAACCTTGGCCTACTAATGTCAGTTCTTTTACAGCCAAAGCAAAAAATGAGTAGCCCAAATTTCGAAACTACCCCGACACATTTTCGAGCCAATTAATTTGGGTCAATTATTGCGGCTGAAATTTCCAAAGACAGGGTCTTTTTGGTCGTTGTAGTTTCTTCCTTTTCACGTGACAGGCGGTAATCAATAGGTCAAAACAAAAAAAAACCAAAAACTAGTTTTTAATCTTTAACAAACGGACACTTAAAATTTAAGAGAATCTCCATAATTTTTGACCGATGATAACTTCTTCATCTTTATCTTTTAGGCGTACCGTTGTGAGCATTCCCAACGGTCCATCTGCCTTGGCTGTGAAGGAGGCCGCCTGGGGATTGGCTCGATATGCTGCCATTTCTCAAGTACTTACATTAGTTTTGAGAACTGTCAATTTACTAAATTGTATGCTGGTTACATAGGACTGGATATTATTAAATAAGAAAAAGACGTTAAAATCTTGTTCATATCAATGTCTAGTCCATTTGGTACTACTTACCAGCATGCTCGATTAATCAAAAGTTGTCTGATTGAAAATTGATGTTTATTTGGTTGTCAGGACAATGGATTAGTTCCAATTGTAGAACCAGAAATCTTGCTTGATGGAGAACATGGGATTGACAGGACTTCTTAGGTTGTTTAGAAGGTATGGGCAAAGGTTTTCTTCCACTTGGCTGAGAACAATGTCATGTTTGAGGGTATTTTCCTCAAACCTAGCATGGTAACCCCGGGTGCTCAATGCAAGGAGAAGGCGACTTGCAAGAAGGTTGCCGAGTACACTCTCACCAAAAGGATAATCTCTCCATCCCTCCCCACAATCATGGTAAATATAGTGTGCAGTACTAGACATGACTCGCCAGCATGGCATAGGCTAAAATAATGAAATTGTTGAATTTTGGATAGTTCTTGTCTAGTGGGCAATCTGAAGTAGAGGCAACATTGAACTTGAATGCCATGAACCAAGCTCCTAACCCGTGGCATGTCTCGTTCTCATATGCAAGGCCACTCCAAAACACGTGCTTGAAGACATGGGGAGGGCGTTCAGAGAATGTGAGGGTGGCTCAAGATGCTTTGCTTGTTAGGGCCAAGGCTAACTCTCTTGCTCAGCTCGGGAAATACACCGGTGAGGAAGATTCTGACGATGCCAAGAAAGGAATGTTTGTTAAGGGCTATGTCTACTAACCTTATTGCACTACCTAGTGTATAGACGACGAAGAAGATGATGGCTTATAGCAAGGGAGATTATTTTTGTTCATTACGTGTATTTTTAACCACTTATAAAACATAATGTTGATAAGGACTAGTTAGTGTGTTGTATTCGATGATATCGTATATGAATTTTTTCGACTTGTGGCTTGAGAATTCTAATATGATAATCATATGACATCAAGTCCTTAATTCAAGTGTTAAACATTTGGAGTAAAATATTTGTTCATAGAAAGACACAATTTCATTACCAATTACGTCAAATTGACTGCTCGACTAAAGAGTTGAGTAATATTTTTTAATAAAAAGATATACTTCACATTTTATGACCTTTCGATAAAAAAAAATTGAATACAAACCATTTGAAAAACTTTATCTAACTATAATTTGAATGCATTATTATTGTTAGGAAATGAAGAGACATATTAGATTACTGAAATAATTCATAATTAAAAAGTAAAACACTCTCACTAAAAGAACTATATAATTTCATGCCCCAATCATTTTCATTTGGGAATCGATTCGGTCCAACCACCTTCCCACCATTTGGCGCTACCCGGTAGGTTGGATAGGTTTTCCTTCTTTTATTTTTTTCTTTTTTCCGGGGTGGGTGGGGTGGGGTGCCCGTGGATAATATGTGAAAACTATTACATTATCTATGCCAAAAAACATTTGACATACTATAAAACACCAACACTCCTATTAGGGAAGCGTGTTTGTATTTGACACTTAACGCGTCAGACATTTCTTGGAGACTCATCACGATGTGTGATAAATTATATATAGTGTCTTATTTTTAAAATTTTTTTAATACTTTTTGATTCCGCCAATCGAGATATATTATAGGGATAGTTTTTGAACAAGTGTGATATATGTTATATGTAACGTCATATATTAAAAAGTATAAAAATGAAGATATAATATATAAACGTGAAAATTTTAGATTAGTACATGTTCAACGTGTCAGTGTCTTATTTTTTTAATATTAAAAATTTATGTGTTGACATATCGTATTTGTCTCGTATTTATATCACATGTAAGTACTTCTTATAAAACAATTTATATTTTTCCACTTAAAATTGTGATCGTATCCTAAAATCGAATTTGACACTAAAACATTGTCAATTTATCTCATCAACTATTTATCTCTCTCTCTCTCCCCCAAGAAATAGCTCAGTGGTTAAAAGGACGGGAGTGAGGTAGTCTCAACTTCGCTGGCAGCTGCAGTATGGGTGTTCGAGTCTTATCTTTGGTATGAATTTAACCTATTGTAAGTGCAGTTAAAAAGCAGCTCTTAACCCTGCTATATTAAAGCACATCCTATAATTTATATCTTCCACCAAAACTTCAGAATATGAACAATAGGAACTCTTAAGGTTGGAGTTCAACTTTTATTTATCTCTTTCTCTCTCTCTATCTAGACCCAAGAAAAAAATAAATACTTATTCTCTCTAAAAAAAATTAATTTGTTCTTCACTGCCTTCTAATTTCAACTCTATTTCCCTCGCTCTAGTAACTCATCAAATAACATATATATAATATTACATACTTTAACAGACGTGCACAACACTATCATAGTTTTCTTCCTTTTTGTCATGGAAATTGTGACCCTCTAAATCATGAATGGTCCATGTTATTACTAATTACTCTCACTTTCCACTTTGATTCCTTCAACACCTTGCCCAAAAACACCATTGTAATGATTTAATCAAATCATTTTATCGCACTCCTTACTTTTACTTTCCTCTCTTCGTCTTTTGCTAGTAAGAAATTCAATAATTGTTGACATAGCACGACGATTTAAATGTTAAAAAATTTAAAATATAGTGTGATTTACATTCCATTTTTTAACTACACTTTAGACGAAATCCTTTCTACGAAACCATGTTTGCTGTTAAAAAAAAAACTAGAGATTTAAAAATTGTGAACAAAAATATAATACGAATACTGAAATTTTAAGAGAATGAGCTCGAATTAAATAGTTGATGGAAGGGAGTAAATGGAGAGTGCCTACATGTTTAATTATGGTAATAATTAATTTTATTTATGAGATTGTGATAGTGTATCAACTAATCATAAAAAGTGAAAAAAAAAAAATTTGAAGACACTTTTTGAAGTTTGTTTTGAACATATTCTTCCATTTATTAATTTTAAAACATTTTTTAAGTAAAATAATTGTGAAGTGCCTAAAATAGTTTCATTTCAAATTTAAAATAACTAATTTCCTAAGAAGCTTTTATTACATTACTATTTTAAATGGTATATATATTAGACCTAAAGCTTTCAAACTTCATAAAATAAATTTAACAAGATTTAGATAATATATTTTGTTAAAGAATCATTGAATACAATGCAACCGATGTTATTAGGTAACTATAGTTTTCTACAAAATATATTTTTTTCGTCTCATAAAGCTATAATTTATTTTTATTTTTATTTTTAAATTTAAATTATAATTTAAACTGGTTTAAAAGGTTAAACATATTTTTATCTACGAATTTTGTAGGATCCATAATTTACTACTCACTAATTATTTACATATGCAATATGACCCACAATTTATAAGCACTTAAAAATAATTTCAGTACTACTAAATATACGCTAAAAAATGTAATTGAAAAGATTGGAATAATAAATTTTATTTATGTTTTTTTTTAATATGGCATTACAATAATATAATCGTAATTCATATTTTTTTGATAATAAGTATATTAAATAGAGGTATATTAAAAAAATTAAGAAATTACTTATATTATTAATAAAGAAAGTTGACTATTGTTTATGAGATATAGGCCCGTTCTCCTACCCACGGTGGGCAGGACTTATAGTGTCCACAGCTGATGTGGCACAATCATGTCAAAATTTTTTGCCACATCAACTATGCCAAATCAGCAATTAAATCTTCAATCAATACTCCCAATTCCAATTAATCAACCATCCTTTCACTCTTTTCGCAGGACTCCACCATTTCCGGCCATCAACACCGCCAACATCAGCAATCAGACATAGCCCACTACCTCTCTTTTTTTGGGTAGCTGTTGGTTGGGTCAAAGTGTTTCTCATGAGCTGGTCATTTTTTTCAGATTGAGAATTAGAATCTGCTAATAGCCACTGATGTTTTGAGAACTAAAAACCATTTTAGTTGAGCGTTCTTGGTGGTGGCTGGTGGCGGAAGATAGAGGAGGCAGATGAGTGGCCGCCAGATTTGAGTGCCTTCACTTCGAGCCACAGATCTGGCATAGCGAGGAGTGGCCGCTAGATTTGAGGGCCTTTATTTCCGAGCCACATATCTGGCCGCCAAACTATGGCCGGTGGCGGAAGAGAGAAGGGATGGAGGAGTGGCCACCAGATTTGAGTTAAATTTGGCCGCCAAATTTGAGTCTCTTCACTTCCGACCAGATTTGGTCGCCATTTGGGTGCCAAATCCAAGGTCCTTCACTTCTGAACAAGGGGAGGTGATGGTGGTGACTATTTTGGTGGATGGAGTTTGGAGGATATCTAGATCGGTCGATGGACTGACGACGGAGAAAATGATGTGTTCATTGTCGCCGTGAACTAGGAGGTTGGAGGTTGGCGGCGGTGGTGCAAGTCCGGAGGTGGTGACGATGTGGGCAGACGGTCGAAAATGGTGGAGTCTGGCGGCAAAGAGAGGGAGAGGAAAATGGTGGAGTCCGGCTAAGAGAGGGAGATGATGGCTGATTAATTGGAATTGGGAGTATTGATTGAAGATTTAATTGCTGATTTGGCATAGTTGATGTGGCAATTTTTTTTGATATGGCTGTGCCACATTAGCTATGGGCACTATAAGTCTTGCCCACCGTGGGCAGAAAAACGGGCATGTTGAAAGATAAATAAATAAAGTAAATATATAATGGTGGGAAATATATATTAATTCCTTAGACAGTGGGGTTAATTTCACCAACGGTCACTACTTTCAAATTATAAAATGGTCATTGAAGTTCAAAAATTTCAATGGTGGTCACTAAAGTTAGAAATCCTTTCACTAATGGTCACTCTATTAAATTTTTAATTTAAAATGGTGATGTAGTATTTATTTATTGCATAGTAGTCTATATACTTTATATAATATTCACTGTAGTCTCTATATTTCAATTAAGTTCTTCAAAAATTATATCTTATGTCATTAATTTTTTACATGTTTACACTTTGGTCTCCAAATTTTCAATTATCTTTCAGTTAAGTCTTCTAAAAAGTGCGTCTTAGGTCTTTCAACTTTTTACATCTTTACACTTTGGTCCCCAAATTTTCAATTATCTTTTAGTTAAGTCCTCTAAAAAATTGTATCTTAAGTCTTCAACTTTATACATTTTCAAATTTTGGTCCTCCAAATCCTTGATTTTAGTGGCCAAAATAAGTGTAATTTTAGTGGTCAAAATAAGTGCACTTTCAATTTAATCTTTGACTTTACACTCGAATTTTCACCTAAACGAACAAAATAATATTATAGGATCTGACCACTAAAATGTCTACTTTTAGTGGTCAACTCTAAGTGATAAGTGCGAATTTTACATTTATTTTGACCATTAAATAGTTTATTATTTACTTATATTATTTTGTTCGTTTTTGTGAAAATTTGAGTGTAAAGTCAAAAATTTAATTGAAAGTACACTTATTTTGACTACTTAAATTGCACTTATTTTGACCACTAAAATCAAGGATTTTGGGGATCAAAGTTTGAAGATAAAGGACCTAAGATGCAAAAATTTGGGGACCAAAGTGTAAAGTCAAAAATTTAATTTAAAGTTGAAGGACCTAAGATTCAATTTTTAGAGGACTTAACTGAAAGATAATTAAAAATTTGGGACCAAAGTGTAAAGATTTAGAAAGATGAATGACCTAAGATGCAATTTTTGGAGGACTTAACTGAAAGAAAATTGAAAATTTGGAGATCAAAGTATAAAAATGTAAAATATTAAGGATCTAAGATGCAATTTTTGAAGGACTTAATTGAAATATAGAAATATAAAGTACATAGACTATCATGCAATAAATAAATCTACATTATCATGCCACATTACTATTTTAAATTAGAAATTTAATGGAGTGACTATTAGTAAATGATTTCTAATTTCAGTGACTACTACTTAATTTTTTGAACTTTAGTGACTATTTTGTAATTTGAAGATAACTTAAGTGACCATCGGTAAAATTAACCCTTAGACAGTGATAATTCCATGGCGCGTTACTAAAGCAAGGTTTTAAAGGTTTTCAAAATAAAGCAAGGGAAATATTTTTTAATTCTAGCATTAAAGGTTTTCAAAATAAAGCAAGGTTAAAATCGTCATTTTGTGTTATTTCGGGGGCGCAACAAATTTAACGGTTGACGCCGTTCCCACGTATATGTGTGTGAGAGACAGAGAGAGGGAGAGAGGGAGAGAGAGGCGGTTGCTGTTCGAAATTAAGAGCATTGTTATTCTCTTTATCAACTTTCATTGGCCACTTTGTTACTGTTTTTGAATTGAAAATTTACCGAGATTGTGGAGAGAAGGAGCGGGGGCGGGCTGAGATTTTCGCATTTTTTTTGGCAATTTTATTTGGCCATTTCCAGCCACATTTGCTCTACTTTGATTAAATTTACATTATTCAACGCGTAAAGCAATTTTCAAGTTCACACTTTATAATTCAGTTTCAAAAACGTTTATTTTTTCAGGATGAGTTATCAAAGGAAAATCAGCTCAGCTTTACCCTGAAAGTTCATGAATTTACTACCATACACCACTAATCCATAAATACTTTCGCTTTTTTTTTTTTTTTTTGGGCATTTGTCATTCATTTTTGGCGGATTCATTCAAATGTTCTACCGTTGAATCGAAGTGACGATATGCCGTCATCAAATCTAGCAGCATTGAGCAGTTTCTATAAATTTTATTCAGTGATCAATGATGCTGAGCAGTTTCACGACAGTTTTTACATTTGGTTATGGAAATTCTGACGGATACGCATGGGAATTCTTTTTATTTTTACTCGACGGATGAGAAATTGAAGAACGGAAGCTTCAGCTCTGACCCTTCAACTAGAACCCTAGTCTGAAATCTCAATTCACCAACATTCCACGAAAACGACACCCGAAGGTGAACTCTTGTGAATATTTCAATTTGCACGGGCCTTTTTGGAAACTTATTTTACAGAGCATCTTACTTGGACTTGAAGGATTATTGGGGTCACCATTAGGCAAAGCTGTCTGTTACGAGTTTCTGACTCTATCAAAAGGGAATTTTAGATTTCTGTTGAAAGGCCAAAGATTAATCAAAGTGGTTAATCACAACTAACGCCTTTGAATAATTATGCTTTTAGCTTAATCAATATTTTATCAGTTGTTCAAATTTCTCTATAATTAGCTTTTTCTGTTGCAGACAAAAAATGCAGTTATGATTTACGACTATTTGGAGGGTGGCAAGCTCAACAACCATGTTTTCTTAACGCCCTTACTTTCTTGCCTTTTTCTGATAGTAATGGACCATTAGAAGTTCTGTATTAGTTTCACTTTAGTTTAGTGATTTGGACCGATTCGATCCGAGCTCTTGGAATTGGACCTTTAATTATAGACATTTCATGTATGGTGTGATTGGAGTGGATTTTTTAGGGCTAACAGGGGTAGTAGGTGTTGAGAAATGGGGGCTATTGGCCGTGAAGAATTGATGAATTGGGAAAAGATGCAATTGGGGGGCAATGGAAAGGAAGAGAATATTCTGGTGTTGGTGCGATTGAGGCCTTTGAGTGAGAAGGAAATTGCATGGAATGAAGTTGCGGATTGGGAATGCATCAATTCAACCTCCATTTTGTACCGGAACAGCCTCCAGGAGCGGTCTGGACTTCCCACAGCTTACACATTTGGTAAGGAAAGGCCCTCATTTTCTTTCAATTCAATACTTAATTATGTTTTAGCGTGGGAAGGAGAAAATTTTATCTGGGTGAGCATATTAACATTTGCTTCTTTTACAAAGAATTCTATGTTGCAGGTAATCCTTTGTACTTCCACCCTTTCATGCTGATAGTTGGTTTCTTTTGACAGAGCTTCTCAATATTGCTCATTGTTGGGTAATTGAGTCAGGAGTTAGGAGCCTTTTTAGAACACTAAAGAAATTCATCTTATGGCTAGCTTAAGTTAATATGCGTGACTTTATGGTCAAGCAATTTAGTTTGTATGAAATCTTTATGTGTGCTAGACACACAAAAAGGGGATTGTTGAGGCTTATATGTTAGTAATCCATAGATTTATTTAGAGTCATGATTTCTGAGAAATATTAATCACCATTAATCTTACTTTGTTCCCTTATTGGCATCTTTTTAATGCATTTATGAGGTCAGATCGAGTGTTTAGTGGTGACTGCAGTACGAGGGAAGTTTACGAGGAAGGAACAAAGGACATTGCCCTTTCAGTTGTTGGCGGTATCAACTGTAAGTATATGATATTATACCTTTGCTTTTTGTTTACTAATTCTTCATTTTTTTAGTCTATAATTTGTTGGCCTCGCTTGTCAGATGACAAGCTAAGTGTTCTAACTCACATAAAAATTTCAATTTCAGCTACTATTTTCGCTTATGGCCAAACAAGCAGCGGAAAGACATATACCATGAATGGGATTACTGAGTATGCTGTGGCTGACATTTATGATTACATACAAAGGGTATTTCAAATACTAAATATGGTGTTAATATCAGTTCCTTTACATGGATAGCAATGTAGAACATTTTTCTTCCCTTTTGGATTTTTTAGGGCTTACGTTCTATAATTGTTATGTGTTCTTAAAATGTAAATGTTTCTTTTTTTTTTTCCTTCTAGCATGAGGAACGGGCATTTGTGGTGAAGTTTTCTGCCATGGAAATTTACAATGAAGTTGTTAAAGACCTCCTCAACAGTGACAATACTCCACTCAGACTGCTTGATGACCCGGATGTGAGTTCTCATGTGCTTTCTTTTGTAAGCACACATATTTCTTTTACTTATTGATCCATTTCTCCAGCGAGGAACTATTATAGAGAAACTCACAGAAGAAACCCTGAGGGATTGGAGTCATCTTAAGGAACTTTTATCCATCTGTGAAGGTAGGGCAAGTGTTATGGCTATCAATGTTCATTGCCACATCTTTACCATCTTATCATGTAGAATAATTGTGTTTCTGGGTTGTTCTCATAGCACAAAGACAAATTGGGGAAACGTCGTTGAATGAAACAAGCTCTAGATCTCATCAAATTCTGAGATTGGTGTGCACTCTCCTCTTTCTTTCTGGTTCTATAATTTTTTTTTCTTAAAATTTCTGGGCACTTCCTAGAAGTCCTATAATTAGCTAATTCATACTTGATTTTTCAGTCGATTGAAAGTACAGCTCGTGAGTTCTTAGGGAAAAACAACTCAGCCACCCTTTCTGCTAGTGTGGTATTGACAATCATTTTGTCTTGTAGATTTGATGATTAATACATGCAACTCGTTCGATGCTTTGAATTTGTAAATGAAAGAAGTTTAAAACGACAATTTATTTAGTTTTCGCCTGCAGAATTTTGTTGATCTGGCAGGAAGTGAGCGTGCATCTCAATCACTATCAGTCGGGCAAAGGCTGAAAGAAGGCTGTCACATCAATCGTAGTTTACTAACTCTAGGAACTGTGATTCGCAAGCTAAGGTTGACTCATCTTGTCTCTCTCTTCTTTTGCTTTTGCTTGAATTGATTGTATCTCAAAATGTAGAATGTGGTCTTTATTATCAGGACTGTTGTATTATTTATGTTTTATTTGGTGGGTAGTTCCTTCTTTGGTTTTCCAAAAGGATGACTACTGAGTTTATCCATTTTGTTACTTTTCTCCCTCTCCCCTAAGATTCTATTTTAGAGAGGCGTATCTTTTCCCCCTTCGCCTAAGAATTCCATTTTAGAGGGGGATTTCAGTCTGGGAGACGTGCATTTTTCTCTCTGTAAAGATGGGGATGTCAACTCTCTCTCTCTCTCTCTGTTTCCCTCCCTCCCAATTCACATGTTTTATGGATATGTAGTTCCCTTTCCATTCTCTGAATTAGTAACTGTATATGATTTGTATAGTTCTAAGCCACATGTAACTCCAAATTTAGCCATGCACTAAATGCAGCAAAGGAAGACATGGACATGTCAATTACAGAGACTCTAAGCTAACACGGATTTTGCAACCTGCCTTGGGAGGCAATGGAAGAACTACCATCATTTGTACTTTGAGCCCCGCAAGATGCCATGTCGAGCAATCAAGAAATACCCTTTTATTTGCTAGCTGTGCAAAGGAAGTAACTACGAATGCACAGGTCAATGTAGTAATGTCCGATAAGGCCTTGGTGAAACATCTGCAGAAAGAGGTAGCTAGGCTGGAGGGCGAGTTGCGAACTCCTGGACCAACCTGTGATCATGCAGCATTGCTAAGAAAGAAAGATTTGCAGATTGAAAAGGTTAATGATTTCTGTTTAAATATAATCCATAGTGTATTCTCTTCTTTAATGTTTCAAATGATTAGGATTCTATTTTAATTTCACTGAAACTATATGCTTTTGTTCACATGCTTATTTGTGAAAATCTTTGCTTTCTATAAACCAGCGTTCAAAAGCTTATTACTAGAAGAATAATATATCTACAAGCATTTGATATTGCTATATTATGCTATTTGATAATGTATACTTGAAAGTATCTTCTTTAATTAGGGTAAAATTAATATCAATTGTTACATGAGCAAGTTAAGCCGTTTAAAAAATTATTTCTTATCTCCAAACCATTACTAATCCAGAGCCCTTAATATTACATAGCACTTATCAGGTCAAGAAATGCTATAGGAGTTGTCATGACGCGAGCTCTCAAACTAGTTGCAGCATGCTAACATGATTGTCTGGTTTACTATTTGCAGTTGGAGAAAGAGGTTAGGGAGCTGACGAAGCAGAGAGATCTAGCTAGATCTCATCTGAAAGAGGTAGGAAACGATGAGAGTTCAAGGAAATTGGTATATGTTGTTCCCTTCCCTTCCCTTCCCTTCCCTTCCCTCTCTCTTTCTACACACACACACACCTCCGGGTGTTGCAATTTGATAACTAATTAAAGTTTATTCTATTTAATTTTCTAGGATGCCCTTAGATGTCCTCCTAAATGGCAAGAAGAGAACACACACGAAGACGTATATCCAGCAACAAGGTCATCGCGCGGAACCAATCATCATTATATAAATGTTAGTGTTACAAAGCTTAATGGAATTCAGTCTCATAATAAGGACACCGAGAGTAATGAGACGTCAGACCAACTGCTTTCAGAAGACAGTGAGGATCGTCCTTCATCTGATGATATGACTGATCTGAGTCAAGGAAGACATGATCTTCCAGGAGGAGCCAATGAAAATTCTATTGAAATTTGTAAAGAAGTTCGATGTATTGAGATGGACAAAAATTTGTCAAACAGTGAGAAAGAAGGAAGAATGTCAACGCTGCTGGAGTCTGGTAGTATACGTGCTGCAAAGCCGGTGCTGTTACTAGATCCTAGCATTGAAAATGGTTGCTCTCATGGAATGTTGGAGCAGCAAATGCAAGATGTTCAAAATACCATCGAGTCTGTAGGCAATCCCTACGGGAATGGATTGTCCCCATTAATCGATATATCGAGTTCTGGAAACCTGAAATTGATAAGTAGCCAGAGTTTCGGAACTAATTTAGTGACTGGCTCTCCTGACATTGAGATGGCAGAAGAAAGTGAAACAACCCCACCTACTGTGATAGAAAAATGCTTCCCAGGAAGACCAGAAGGCTTCCAAAGGAAGAACTGGAAGCTTCCTCCAGTGGTATATGGTGCAAATGGTATGAGACTGTCCAGAAATGATTCACAGTCTTCCTATGGTAGTAGTTTTCCGGATGAAGTAAAAACTGAGGACAACATCCACGGAGATGACGATATTCCTACCCTTGGTTCCTTTGTAGCAGGACTCAGGGAGATGGCTAAGCTTCAGTATGAAGACAAACTCGATGATCAGGTGACATTTCAATTGTTCCCACCTTTGGCACTTTCTTCTTCCCATTGATATTTTTCTTCACATATTTAAATAGCTACATCCTAAGAAAAAGAAATGGTAATAATTGGGCTTCGTGATTATTAAGCTTCTACTGTATTCTTATATCTAGGTTCCCGAATCAAGAGCTCAAAAGAGTGTCGAAGATGAATTGGATGCAAGGTATGATTCCTCTGGAGCTCCTTCAAATTGGCTCCTAAAGTTTGAGAGGCTGCGGGGATTGATAATCGAATTATGGCAAGCCTGCAATGTTTCTTTGGTACATAGGACATACTTCTTCCTTCTTTTTAAAGGCGACTTGGCAGATTCCATTTACATGGAGGTAGAACATAGGAGACTATCCTTCCTCAAGGAGACATTTTCTGAGGGAAATCTAACTGTACAAGATGGCCAGAGTCTCACACTGGCGTCAAGGTATCTTCTGTTTCTCTTTGATTCCCACTCCACTTCACGTGAATAGGCATGCACATAAAAACTAAAAGAAAAAAATGTAGCTGTGTATCATATTTTACTAGATTTGTCCCTCTGTATTGGTGAAGATATCAGACTGTTTTAAATAGCTGTCTATCCCATGAAAATGATACAAAAACAATATATTGAAGATACAATACTCTTTCGATTTTGATAAAATCAAGTTCCTGTATTTTTTGTATGTCGTTGGTGTCATATATTCCTGTATTAATTCAGCCTCAGATTAGTTACTTCCGGCTGAGGTTTCCAGTATATTGTTTTCTTGGAGTGACAGCATGAAAGCACTTCGCCGTGAGAGGGAGATGCTAAGCAAGCTTATGTACAAGAGATATACAGAAGATGAAAGGAACAGAATGTACCAGATATGGGGTATAAAATTGAACTCAAAACAGAGGAGGTTGCAGTTGGTCCATCGTCTTTGGAGCGACACTAAAGATATGAATCACGTCTCAGATAGTGCAGCCATTGTTGCAAAGCTGATTGGGTTCTCAGAGCAAGGGCAAGCCCTCAAGGAGATGTTTGGTCTCAGTTTCACTCCTCCACGCATGAGTCGGAGATCCTTTAGCTGGAAAAACAGTATGACATCCCTTCTGTGAGCTTGTAGCTAGTTGACGTAATATTTAGTGCATGCTCGGTACATAGTACTGGACTGTAATTGAACAATAGTTTAACTTCATTGTCAGATATCTCGATGGATCTAGCAATGAACATAGTGGAATGGTGAAAAATGATTCATGTAGCCGACTCCAAATATATTGGGATAAAGCTCGATCTTGTTGTACTGTCATGTGTAGTTTAATTCACATTATCAAACATGCCATTACAAATAGAATTAGGTATAAGATTAAATGGATACTTTTAGATGGCTGATTTGAGTATATCTCTTGCCAATGAACTGCTATAGGTTTGTACAAGTTTGCTATAGCCTGATCTGGAATCAGGACAGGAAAGGACTCCAATTATGCTCTAGGAATTTTTCATCAGTGTGATTTAATATGAATATGATTCTCTCCTTACCTATACTTGTCAAATACAATTTGTTTTAATGATTGCAACAATTGAATTAATTGGTGAACTTGGGATATCTGTAATGAAACTTTTGAGTGATGCCCAATGTTCATTGTTCTTGTTCGAAGCATGTTCGGTAAACAATACCGAATCTTACTTTTCTATTCGTTCTTTACTTGCCCAATTCCAAACATATCTTCTTGGTTCCACATCAAGGGCGATTAAAATATTGACGGTACAAGATTTCATTTGACTTGATTGTAAAAACTAGATATCGGTTTCAAGAATATGTTACATAGAAATCAAGAAAAGAATATATATTGGCGAATGTAATATCAAAGATTGTACACTAGTGACAAGGCGTGGATCTAGTTTGAACTCCCCAGATATGGTGCAAACAAGATATGATGAAATTGGTGAATGAATTGAAGTACTAAACTTGACAAAATTGTCATAGTGAATGAATTGAATGCAATTTTTAAAAAAAATAATAGTAAAGACCAATATAAAACATTTTAAAAATATAAAAGTACCATTTTCTTCTAAAATCAATATTATCATCTACTCGAAAAAGATAAAGATTTAAGGTTGAATAGGTACTAAAAAAGTAAAAAATAAAAATAAAAATTTTAAGTGAAACGACTGGTGCTTGACCATTTTCACTTATAAGCTATTAAAAAGTGATTATTTGAAAAAATTCCTGGTGTGGATATTGGAGCACCACCTGAATGTGGCTCCAAATCAAACACATTTCCCCGGCACAAATGGCTGATAATTAGCAGATGAAAAGAAACCCTCGCTATCTTCAGACAGTAACATAAAAAATGGAGCTCACTGCCTTTTCTTGGACAAATTCCATTTCTCCATCTTTCCACTTCCCTCGCAAATTCTCATCAGTGCGTCTCTCCATTTCTCTGTTCGTAAAACTTGCTTAATTTTATGTACTTATAATCGCTTATTTTCTTTGCTGTTGGTTTGCAGACGAGAGGGTGTAAGGGCGTTAGGATTTGGTGTGTCGGTGGCAACATTGATGTTGTGGATTCTAACAAGGTAATTATTTCTAGATGGTTTTTTGGGTTTATGATTGAATTGAAACATATTAAGGGCTTGATTAAATCAATGTTTTAGCTCAATGTGATGAATATTTCATGAAATGCTATGAAGTCAAGGCAACAAGGGTTTCTGTAGTTGTAATTTCTATTACTTAAATCATTATCCCACTAGGAAAATCATTAAGCAAGTTTGGCTAAGCTTTTAAGCAGCTTTCTTGTCTTATTTGGCAGTAGAAAAAAGTCAAGAAGCAGCTGCTTAAAAGCTTTCTTGTCTCAGTGATTTAAGATGGTGTGATGAAAAGCTGGGAATTCAGTTTTGTCGCAGCCATATGCTAAGTGTGAACAGTTTTTGTGATTTTATCTTGTTCTGTATAATGAAACTAAGAGAAATACTGTATATCCTCTCCCCTTATTATGGAAAGAAATGACTGTGAAATGGACTTTGCTAAATGTAAGTAGTTAATGCTTAGTGTTCTTAACATATTGAGAAGCAGCAAAAAAAAAAAAAAGGCTAAGGTGTACTTAATGACTCTGTTCTTACAATCCCTTCTTGTCCATCCCGTGAAGAGCCCTAGCTTGAATCTTGTATCATGCATAATATCAGGAAGTAGATAGAAGATTTGTAGTATCACTCGGTAGAAGCCTTTTTACACACAATGTTATCTAAACAAAAAAAAAAAAAAAATTGTATAATTTACAAATACTGCTTGAAATTACAGATGTTTATGTCCTTGTTACTCTCCAGTCTCCAATTTTCAATTTTGTTGGTGAAATGAGATATTTTCTGCTTCAATTAAAGATAGTACAACGTCTGCATCTTTCTCCAAAGTAAAATACACATTTATGTGGCCATTCAACTAAGCTTTTCAAGAATGGTTCATAACTGGGTTTAGTGATCTCTTGAATTGTTAACAGTCATGAGCTGGACATTCATGGTATCAATAGTTGTGATAGCCCATCCCTAGCTTGTGTGTGTGTGGCATAGTCTTGTGTACTAATTTGATTCTGGGGAGATTTCTATTGCTCTTTTCTATTATTGCAGGCAGATGAGATGACTGTTTCAATAACTGGAGCTACTGGGTTTATAGGTAAACGATTGGTGCAAAAATTGCATGCAGGTATTCACTCCCATTCCATCTGGCCAGAACTGTACAGGATTAATAAACATGATATACCTAGTTGATGATCCACCACATATAAATTTGCTAGGCCTACTTCAGTTGACTTTATTTTCACAAAAAAATCTATTGAATTCAAACTATCTAAGAAGTCCAAATGCAATTTTGATAGCAGTAAATAAAATCCTTTTCCTTTTCTTTTATTTTACTAATTTCACCTATATGTTAAATAAAAGATATATCTTGCAATTTTAGATTGCTGGCCGCACACTTTACCCTTCTATCAATTCAGTCAGATGGAAATGTTGCATAGATCTTTGTGAATTGAATTTTCTCTCTATCACATCTGAAATGTAGATAATCATCGTGTTCGTGTCTTGACGCGGTCTAGGACAAAAGCCCAGTCAATTTTTCCGGGTAAGAAGGTAATATATCATAGTTTCATTTAATATTTGTTTCTTTATTTCAGAAGAGTTCTGAAAGACTTGATGAACTTGTAACTGGTTCGAAGATTTTTTCCTGTTTGTTAGGACGAGAAATTAGCTTATAACTGCATTGTCTTCCAATCAATAAATTAACCTTCTGAATAGTTTAGAGAGAAAAGAAGAGGAAGTGCTTATTAATCCCTCCCCCCTATTTGGTCTCCAAATGCAAAAAATAATGAAAACAAAGTGGGAAAATGTTTTTTTGCTCGGGCCAGTATATTTATGAATTGAGTGTTGAAAATTTTGGAGGGAAAAAATTATTTTTTCATCATTTTCCTCACTTTGATTCTACCAAACGAAAAGAATCCATTTTCCTTGCCTTTTCGTTTGCTCTTGTTTCCTCTTTCAAACCAAAAAAGGATAAATGTCTTAAATTTGTCCATTCCTTCTTTCTTTCTTATCATTCTTTGTCATAGTCAAATTTCACCTTCTCCTCCCGTTCTTTGAAATTTTTGCTTTTTACGCACAGCCAAAAACTTCCCAGGAATTGTAATAGCAGAGGAATCAGAGTGGAGAAACTGCATTCAAGGTTCTACAGCTGTTGTAAATTTGGCTGGAATGCCTATAAGCACAAGATGGTCTCCTGAGGTAAGTATAAAGTTTATTTATCGTCCTTGGTTATGCTTACAATACGGCGCTATTCACACTTGTTTTGTTTCAAGTTCAATCTAGGTGAAATTGCTACCTTTTCTTGTAATAAATTTATTTGTGACCTGCTCTCGGCATCTTTGTCCTCTAGAAACTCATACAGTATCCTAACATGCATCTTTGTGGTGATAATTTTGTTGTTCAAGCTCACGATGGTTTGCAAATATAATTTCATGACAAATCTACTACTAGGAAAATTTGTAGAGTTCATCCATAAGATTGTCTGCATAGTCTTGCTACTGCAAGCTGCATTGGTTCAAAGACTCATCCATTCTATAAAATATAGTCTATTGTGTGTATGTGTTGCATGTATCTGAGAATTGAAGTCATTAGTTAAGACGTTTGTGATCATTATAATGAGCAGAAAATTATCAGTGAACAATGCTGAAGATTGTAGCTTGGTTTGACTGCTTTTGTAATAATTTCTTCATTCATAAACTTAGTAAATGACTGCGTGTAGCCTATACCTCAAAATTTGAATATACCATTGATCTTTAATGCATTATTGCAGATCAAGAAAGAGATCAAGAATAGCAGGATTAGAGTCACTTCAAAGGTTTCCTTTACATATCATAAGCTCAAGCTCTTCTTTAGTTGTGAATTCCTTTATCTTGGAATGATGATAACTGATTAAGTTGCTAGTTTTTCACCTCAAAAGTTCCATGTATCTACAGGTCGTAGATTTAATAAATGATTCACAAGATGAACTTCGTCCCAAGGTTTTGGTTAGTGCAACAGCTGTTGGCTACTATGGTATGTGTCTCAAATTACATTTTACATGTGTTATCTTAGTACTCAGTCATATAGGTTGTTGGTGTTATTCTTTTACTACTGCATGACCTTTTTGTTGGGTCATTTACGGCCATACTACTATCACTGGGAACACTGGAAATGTTAATCCACTAAATAAGACCTTACTCTCATTTATCTATGTAGTCCAATTGCATTCTTTCTACTGGTGATTTTATAAGGGAAATTTGGAAAGATGCATCAAAATCGAATGTAAGCACCTTCAGTTATTTAGTGACAATTTGTTTCATTTCCTATTCCATTGTCTCAATGCTCAGGCACTAGTGAAACGCGAGTGTTCGATGAGCAAAGTCCATCAGGAAGAGATTACCTGGCAGAGGTAATGGAGGAAAATTGTTTGTTCTTTTACAAATGGAATGATTTTCTCGTAAGAGATTGCTTTAGGAATCTGCACGAGTCTGATTTCAGTTTGTTCATGGTATATGTGGAATCCTATTGCTGATACTCAAGTGTGGTGTAATGGTTTTTCAGGTTTGTAGAGAATGGGAAGCAACTGCTCTAAAAGCCAATGGCAATGTTAGACTGGCACTTATTCGTATTGGTGTTGTGCTTGGAAAAGATGGTGGTGCTTTGGGTATGATTTAATATTTTGAACTCCTTGTCAATACTGCATACTTCCAAATCAATCTTCTAACTGTGATGAATTTGGAAATTTTGGAATTCGTTGGTCAAATTTAAAACATTCATTTAAACAAATCTAACGAGACATCGCATGCTGTATTCCATGAACTCGGGGGAATATCCTCTCAAACCTTGAAACTAGTTCTAATCTAATTCTAAGTTTTTAAGCAATGCTTTGTTGAGCTGAAATGAATTAAAGATCCCTGAAACTGTTACAGCATCTGGTTAGTGGAAGCAGTTATTTTTTATAATCTTCTTACATTTACTAATATTATGAAGTCTTGATTTTGTAAGCTATCAATTCATTTTTGGTTGGTGCAGCTAAAATGATTCCTCTCTTCAATATGTTTGCTGGTGGACCTTTGGGCTCTGGAAAGCAATGGTATTGTACCTAAACTCTCTCAGTTGACTTCTTTGAATGCTTGCGTATTGATTGTTAAAACTTATCAATCATTTTGCGGTTTCTCCATAACGTCGTAAAGTTTACGTTAACTTTGTTGAACAGGTTTTCCTGGATTCACGTGGATGACCTAGTGAATCTGATCTATGAAGCTCTATCCAACCCCACTTATAATGGTAAAAAGTTTGTGAAATTACATGTATCTATTATCTAGTGGCACTTATAGGGGTAGAAGTTTGTTTATTTATACGTCTTCATAGCGGAATGACACATCAAAAGAACAAATTAACATGTAAAAGCGCAACTCTCTCTCTCTCTCTCTCTCTCTCTACCTAATATGATAGTTCTGAATAATTCAGTTGGATGCTGTTTATCATTCGCTTTGTTACCAGTTCACGAATTCTTAGCTTTGACTGAATATCAGCAATCTAAATAACAGGTGTCATCAATGGAACCGCACCAAACCCTGTTCGGCTATCCGAGATGTGTGATCAATTGGGATCAGTCTTAGGACGGCCCTCATGGCTTCCTGTACCAGATATTGCACTCAAAGCTGTTCTTGGAGAAGGTGCTTGTGTGGTAAGATCTTTGCACTCTTCTTTGACTCATAGTATTAGCATTAGGGGTGGGCATTTTAACCGGAATTGAACCTTCCGAACCGAAACTGAATCCGATTCCGGTTCGGTTCTAAAAAAAAAAATTAGGAATCGGAACCAGAATCGGAACCGAGAAACGAGAAACGAGAAACGAGAATCGAAAGGATTCAGGTCGGTTCTTGGTTTTTGAACTAGAACCGTGGGTACCAGATTGGAACCAAATTTGTCATTTTTTATAATTTTTTTATTTTTTACAATTTATTCACCCTAACCCAACACTATCATAACAAAGACCCAACACTATCATAACAAAGACAAGAGTCCAACTGTCCAAGACTCAAAACAAAAGTACAAAACTCATGACTCTTAAACTCAAACTCAAACTCAATTGACTCAAATTTCAATTATCCACTTAAATTCTGAATCACTATTTACTTATATACTTAATATAAACATTGTCGTCTGTCTTGCACTTTCATTCATCTCTCTTGCTCAACACACAATGAAACGGCGAATGCGAAACTCCTCTATTACTAAAACGAATCCTCAATTTTAAAAAGTAATTTTCTTTTTTCTAACTATAATGTATGAGTTTACAATTTTTGTTTCTATTCTTCCAGTTATTGTTTATATATTTCAGAATTTGGTTTAATATCTAACGTACTTTAATGTTAATGGATTTGCAATTTTTAATTCAAAACATGTTGTCAACTCACGATTTTAAAATAAAATGTTATGGGTAGAACCATCGGTTTCAGTTCGGGTTTGGTTTCAATAATTACGTGGAACCAAATGGTTCCATTTACGAAATACCTAAACCGACCCACCCAACGCCTAGGCCTAGTTAGCATCCATATCCCAAGTGTTTATAAGCCCACCAATCAAGCCTTAACTTAGTGATGTGAGACACAATTAATGTCATTACATCCACCCTTCCTTGAAAAACCAACATCCACGACGACCCATGTTTCGAGCTAGGTGACTTCGCAAACTAAATCTCTACTGGAAGTATTCCTCTCCAGGTCGCCCTGTCCGCAACGAGAGTCATCTTTAGAATTGATGCTTGCTCCGATTCCAATTGTTACAATCACGTTGGGTAGAACTCATCCCTCATTTGTAAGAGAATGGTACCCACCCAAGTGTTTATAAGCTACAAACCAAGTCGTAACTTAGCAATGTGAGAGGCAATTAGAGTCATTACACTGTACTTCCTATGATCTTGCTACATTGTGTACGACTCCTTGCAGGTTCTCGAAGGACAAAAGGTACTGCCCACGAGAGCCAAGGAACTGGGATTCCCATTCAAATACCCCTATGTGAAAGATGCACTGAAAACGATTGTATCTTAGAAGGTAAAGACTAAAGCGTGGCATAGAATTAATCGAAATTCTGATTCTTTATTTCATTTTAGAGCCGTTGGCTTGATAGAGTCAAAGGAAGGACGATATTTCGCCCTGACTGATAATTGAACTCCTTTGTGGGAGATCAAGTAGATGACTAATGTGAGAACTAGTCATCGCAATATCTAAGATGTAGATCAGCCTTCAATATTTTCTCTTTTGAACTTGTGGTAATCATATTGATGAAATGAAACACTGCTGAATTTCAGCAACAAAATAGAAGAGTTTGGTTCTTACACAAGGACAAGGGTGGTTTTGGATGTGAAAATTGTTCTCTCCAAAAATAGTCAATATCGGAAACATCTCCAAGTGTAAAGTGCTATTTGTATAAATTTTCCCGGGTTGATATAGTACTTGGCCCATAAGAATAATACGTGTCAAATTACTGGGCTTTCTGGAATATCCTATGGAATGAAAATAAACCAAAATATAATTTGTTGGCCCAATAACAGTAATTTTGAATAAACTTAAAAAAAAATTTGGGAAATTTACAATATACGTGTATTTACGATTTTCATATCATAATATTTTGCGAATTTCTTTTTCATATTGTATTTTAGATTTTTAGTTATTGGTAACAAAGAACATATTTTGCTGGGAAATTAGACTGTTATACTTAACACTTTACATACAATTATTTTATTCTTCAAAATTTAATATATATTACTCTTTTATCAAAAAATTCAATTTTTCTCTCTCTTACATTTATCTTTTCCATAAATTAATTTTCTATCAATTAAAGTTTTTTGACAACACTATTAACATATAACATGACATGTTTTTAAATTTTATTTTTACAACAAAATTGAATATCTTTACAATAATAGTTATATTTGTCTTCTCTCAAAGTTTTCACAAACCAAAAAAATTATGCATGAATTTTTGGAAAACTGTTACATTTCAAAATGTTATAAAGTTAAAACTTCAACTTAAAATAAATAAGAAATAAAATTATATGTTATTTTGCATGGTTTTTTAAATATTTTTTTCATTGAATATAAATAAGAAATGAAATTATATGTTATTTAGCAAAAATTGCATTAGATATTCTATCTCGTTTATACTCCGCAAAAGATTAGACGAGAATAGACAAAATTTTAAATTATTTACTAGTATCTATTCTGCTAAATAAATATGAAATTTGTGAAGAAAATATACACTCTTTCAGCAAAGGAATCTGCATCTAAATAAAGGTTAAGTATTTCAAAGGCATCACACATTTCCTTACAATAATATAAGACCCTTAATTTTTTTACTGTAACTTTTTTCGTCCAATACGTCACTGTTTTAACAATGAAGACAGCCGCAATTTTTTACTTTGTCCAACATTTCACCCAAAAAAATCTATTCTCTCTCTCATCAGAAAAGGCCTTAAGCACAGCTCAACCTTGATTTCTGTCCATATTTTCCATTGGAGCTTCTAATTCAAAGTTCTTGTCAAGTTCTGTAAGTGCATATTATTTGTATGACAATGACAAATTGTTGAAGCAGAACTTCATTCTGTTTAACAGCATTTTCATTCCATGTTGTTCATCCTTCTTCCATCCATTAGAGCTTGTAATTCAGATAGTCAAACAAGTTCTAAGAGTCTATTATTTGTATGAAAATGACAAAATTTTGAAAAGTTCTTGTTTAACAACAAATCTATTAATTTTTTCATAGTTTTGGAAAATTTCAAATCAAATATTGATGTTTACTTTGTCTAAAGGTTATATTTGTCCCGAATTCTTTAATACATTCGGTGGTGCTATGTTATATTCGCATTGGTTGCTTGATATTTGGCCAATTTTGTAGAGCCATTTGTTTGTCGCAACCAGGCTAGCCACTTGGCAACCGTGTGGTTATCGAGCTGCTCGGAAACTATGCAACCAATTTGGTTGTCGAGCTGGACCACCATCTCGACCTGTATCTATTATCCAGTTGATTTAGTTTTTGCTGCGTGAAGAAACTGTGGGATCAATTTTATGTTTGATATTCTGTATCTATAATTTTTAGAAAATTTTAAATCAGCTATTTATGTTTAAGTTTTTTCGAATTTTACATTTCTCCTGAATTCTTTGCTACTATATTTGTCTTAATTGTGAATAATCTTGAGCCCAATTGAGATTTCAGTGGTCTCCTATATTTGATTACCAACCAATAACCGATCATCAAACTTTGCGTGGAGTCGAATATTATTGGCGGTCGAGTTACTCGACAACATTTACCGCCGAGTATCTCGACATCGATAATCTTGTTGTATCCATTATCTTTTTTTTTTTTAGTTATATTGAATAATATGAATACTTAAGCTTAGCAAAAGAATTAGTCCAGTTTCATGTCACGAGGAAAAGAGGAAATTCAAGTATTTACAAGGATCATAAAAACATTCATATCACGAGGAAAAGAGATAATGTTTATGAAACTGTGTATGTGGAAAGGATGGATACAGCAAAACAAAAAAGAGAAAAACAAATGATTTATGAAACTGGAACTTGAATGTTTTCATGATCCTTGTAATTACTCTCTGATGACGTTCAAACTGAACTTGTAGACAAACCATGATGGTGTTGATTCAAATGACTTAAGAGAATTAGAAGATAAAGCTAATCTAAAGCCTCCATCCAACTTGATGTCCCTCATGCAAGTCTATAGGGAAGCGATTTTAAATGGAGATGGCAAGACTATATCTGATATTGAAGTTAAGATAAGCATAGTAGAAAAAGAGAAAAACGAATTGGTCCAGAAAGTTTCAGATTATCCATTATCTTTTTTGCCATGTTCTTCTTGAAATCAGCAAATATGCATTATAAGCATTGATATTAAGTTAATTTCTAAACTTCACGTAATTGTTGCATCTTCGGTACATTTATGTTTTGGTTTTGGGAACTACAAAATAATGCATAATTGTTACGACTGTATTTGGGAGATTGAACAGATGATCATTAGGTGGCCGAAATGTAGAAACTATGTGGAATACTTGGAATCTAACATTTTTCCTGAAGTTCACATTCGACAAGAAAAAAATCTTGTCAATTGAAAAAAATAAAAAAAAAACCAAAGGAAATGGAAAAGCCCACAAAAAAAAAAAAAAAAAAAAACGATTACTGTTCATCGCCGAGCAACTTGATGATGAACTGTTCATCGCCGAGTTGCTCGGTGATGAATAGTCGAAAGTTACTGTTCATCTGAATTTTTTTTTTCTTTTTCTAATCTGTAATGACAAATTTTTTTTCTTTAGTTTATTTTTTCTTATTTATTTTTATTTTACACATTTTCGTTCAATTCTTTCATTAATCTTTTTTATTTTATCTTATAAGCAAATTTGAATTTTTTTATTTTTATTTTTATTTTTTATAATGTTGTCGAGTAACTCGACAATATTGAATTTGAATTTTTTTTTTTTTTTTTTTTTTTTTTTTTTTTACACATGTTGGGCATCGACCCATTTTCATTTTTTATTTTATTCTATGAATAATTGCATGAAAGATCTCTATCGTTTCAAAATCGTTAGGAATATACCTCTAATCTAAAAAATTAGTACCATACATCCCATGAAGAAATAAGTATCGTAGGTCTCTTTTCACACTCTGTCAGTTTTCTCCTTTAAACGCTATTATTTTTTCCTTATTTTTTTTTCCTTTTACTATTCCAGATTTTCATTTAATTTTTCACCAAATTTTTTTTGTTTGATGATATAAACAAATTGTACACAATTATTTAATATTTGGCTTTTGAGTCATTATTAAAAAGTTGAAAAAGTTGTAGCCAATGAGAATTTGGTCCAATTCAAATTCTCGAAGTGGTACAATTCAATAAATATATAAAAATTGTCATTTTATCACATCACTTTACCAAGGCCGTTTACGAATCTTAGTTATTTAATTTTTTTACGAGTTATTTAATATTTTTTATACGAATTATGTGTTTATTTGGTTTTGCTTTTCTTATTATAATTTCAATATTTTACTTAATTAATTGTATTAAATGGTATATTCAAAAATATGTTTTTCATATTTATTATTTACGTATTATATATTTAATATTTTTTATACGTATATATTCAAACAATACCTACAGTCTGAACATAAAATTTATCTCTACATTTTTCTCAGATGTGCAACGCACGTAGAAAAGACTAGTATCAGTACAAGGTCAAACAATATTGTTCCACAACAAGACATGATATGAAAACAACAAACTCTTTCGATCAAAAAAAAAAAAAAACAACAAACTCTAAAGAGAATCACAAGTATATAAAAGTTAGACGAGAGGTGTCAAAAAGTGCTAGCCCACCTCGGCCCGGTTTACACCTTTAGGCCAGACAGATAGCAATAGAATGGTTTTCTGTCAATCTGTCATCCAACTGGAAACACTCAAATGACATTCGACCTCAACAAGTCCAATGAAAGAACGAGAGATAATTAAAAACTTGGGTAAATAGCATTTGGGGTCTCGAACCTTTAGATCTTGTGACAATGGGGTCCTGAACCTTCTATTTCTAACCCTCGGGTCCTGAACCTATGAAACGTTAGCACCTGAAGTCATTTTTTGACCAAAACCGTTAGTTTGACCGTTGAATGGTCAAAATTTTGTTAAATAGACCAATTTACCCTTAAATTAAATGATAAAAAAAATATTGCAACTAAATCCCAACCAAAAAATAAAATAATTGCAACTAAACTTCAACCCAACTACTTCATCTTCTCCAAATTTGCCGCCGCCCATTACCACCCACCAAAAAATTTGCCATCACCGCCGCAGTGTACAAAACTACTGGCAACCTCTCACAGTCCCAGCATCGCCGGCAACCTCTCATACCTTTCAAACGATGCAGCAAAACAAGAAAGAAATATCAAACCACTCACCCTACCCCAGCACCTTCGCCGGCAACCTCTTACAGCCAACAGTGCACTTCTACTTATCTTACCAAAGCAGCACCAAATATTGAGGGAAAAAAAATAGATTTGCTTTCTTTCATTACCCAAAAATTTTCAGTCCCAATTTTCACCCATCTGATTCTGCATTTGATTTCTCTGGCGATGATTCTTTTGCTACTTTCGCCACGGACTCCTCTTTCCGCCGCTTGTTGACACCTCTGCCAAGTGTAACCACCACCACAACAACGCTAACTGCCCGAAGTTCAATCTACGATGGCGCTTCAACCCTCACCACCAAAGATCCAAGCTCCCTCAACAGTTCCGTTTCAGACTCGACCAGAGAAGATAGGTACCCTATCTGTGAAATTGGGCACAAAAAGTGGCTGTTTCGACAAAGCGAGTCTAAGGGAAAAGAGAGAGCGTGAGAGAAAATTGAGATTAGTTTTGAAGGCTAAAACAGCGGATTTCTGGTTCTAAGATATTGTTGAAGTTGTAGAGAGAGGGAGAGAGGGGCTTGCCATTGTAGGGGAGGAGGAGAGATTAATTTGGGGTTTAGTTACAATTTTTTATTTTGTTGGTTGGAGTTTAGATATAATTTTTATTTTATTATTCTTTTTCTTTTATTTTATATCTTTTAATTTAAGGGTAAATTAGTCTATTTAACAAAATTTTGACTATTTAACGGTCAAACTAACAATTTTGGTCAAAAAAGGACTTTAGGTACTAACGTTTCATAGGTTAAGGACCCGGGGGTTAGAAATAGAAGGTTCGAGACCCCATTGTCACAAAGTCCAAAGATTCCGGACCCCTAGTGCTATTTACCCTAAAAACTTCTGCTAAATAAATAACACAATCACAAGAGACCAGGCATTGGGAATAAGCGAATTTCCATTACATCAAGACTTATTTGATCAATTCCCCCACACGACTCCACAAAATGCAAAAGACTTGGTCCTACCTTCTTACATCTTGTTCATCACCAAGTAAAAAGGATAAAGGAACAACGCAGTTAAAAATATAATAGAACGAACCTAAAACAGAAAAACGGACAACCTCCACCACAAACAAGAACAAACCTCTGGAGATGCTTCAAGACTTCAGTAATAAATAAAATCTCAAGCAACGCAATAAGACCACTGCTCTTCCTCCACGGCAACAGAATCAGCACTGGGAACAAAGTTCTCATCATTGCAATAGTAGTAACCATTGCCCCCACTGGCGGGGGCAGCAGCAGTCAGGCTGCAAGAGGATGCAGCCACCAGATATGGCATGTTATCAAAGCACCGGGCAAGGCCACTGGCCAGAGCCATGCTGCCGTTAGGATCATCATCATCATTGTTGGCAAGCTCCTCTGCACGCTGCTTGAGAGTCTCAAACATGAGGTGGGGCTCAAACTGCATCATCCGGAGCACATCCGCACAGGATGGGCCCGGGGCAGCGTGAGTCACGGCGAAGCTGTGAGGACCATTGCACTGAGACACGCGCACAACACTTGGGCCACCAAACAGGTTGTGAACACCCCCAAGTGCCTCTTCATAAGCCCCACCTAAGAACATCCCCAAATAGTAGCTCCCACCACCACCGTTAATACCACCATTGCCTTCCAATTCATGCAGAGGCAAGCTAGACTCACCTCCTATGAATTTGTCGATCTTCCCATCACTATCACACGTCAAGTCCGACAAAATCCCTCTCGCTGCAGGATGCTCATCTAGCCTGTGTATTGGAATAACAGGAAATAACTGGCCAATGCCCCAGAAATCAGGAATAGACGTAAAAACCGATAGATTCACATGGTAAGTGCGGACAGGATCAGATACTCCAATCGCCTTAGAAACTAATTCACAAAGGCCATCAACTGCAGCCAGCTGTTCAATCCCCAAAGACCCTTCTTTGAATTGCTCCACACACCTCTGTTTCAGCTGCTCAGCATAAAGCAAACAACTATCATTATCACCGCGAATTGCAGCAGCAGATAAATTCCGCTGGTAATCGGCAAGAGCATCATTAGGAAGCCTCTCGACTACGTTCTGAAATCCGTTAAAAGACATCGGAGGAGACTGATAGGAACTTGCAGAAACAGCTTCGAACAATAGAATTGAATGATGAGACACAATTGCACGGCCGCTTTCACTGCAAAGCACTGGATGTTTCACACCCTTACGGTCACATGCTAACCGGACAGCCTGAACAACAGCTGAAGCATACTCTTCAAGATTGTAACCAACAGAAATATCAGAATCCTGAGACTTTGAGCCATCATAATCGATTCCAAGACCTCCGCCAATATCAAGGACTTTAACACAAGCACCAAGTCGGACTAATTCACAGTAGATTTGGGCAGCCTCACCGACACCATCAGCCAGCAAAGCAGTGGAAGGAATTTGAGATCCGATATGGAAATGCAGCAACTGTAAGCAATCCAGCATTTCATATTGTTCGAGCCTCTTAACAACGCGAAGAATCTGAGTGGTTGTCAAACCAAATTTCCCTTTCTCCCCCGAAGTGGACCCGAAATGTCCGGAATGTTTGGTCCTAAGCTTGGCCCGAACACCAATCACTGGACGAACACCAAGTTTCCGGCTGATATCAATCACAATATCCAGCTCTTCCTCTTGTTCAAGCACGATTACAGTGTTTAAATGCAGCTTTCTAGCAACCAATGCAAGAGAAACATATTCTGCATCCTTAAATCCGTTGCACACCAGAAAGGCCTCCGGGCTTCCCTTACAGAGGCAGCTCATGGCTAAGAGAAGCTCCGGTTTGGAACCGGCTTCAAGCCCAAAGCGGAAGCCCGACCCAAATTCCACAATGTCCTCAACCACGTACCTGTCTTGATTGCATTTCACGGGATAAACGCCCTGGTAATGGGCCTCATAGCAATGTGATTGAATTGCAAAATTGAAAGCTGACTGCAGAGATTCAAGCCGATTTTTTAGCACGTCTGGGAAGCGCACGATGAGAGGGAGCTGAAGCCCGAGCCCGCCAGAAGATTTCGGCTCAGAGACCTTCTTCACGACCTTGAGGAGATCGATCTCCTGGTGAGCCAGCGTCCCCACCCCATGAGGGCTGATTGAAATGTTGCCGGAGGAGTTGACGGAGAAGTAAGGGGACCCCCACCCGTCAACCCGGTAGAGAGCGGAGGACTGAGCGGGTGACCAGCTGGCATGCACGGTAGTAAAGGCAGCGGCGGCGATGTTTATAGACGGAGGTGCGCCGGAGGAAGAAAACTCCCCCGACATCGGAAGAGCGCTTTCCCCGGTAAAGGCGTAGCCAGGAGTAGGGACTACAGAAGCGTCTACGCAGCAAGCCAAGGCCGGCATATCTTTTCCGATCCGATAAAAGAATCAAAGAATGAAAATTACACAAAAAACTAGAATTATTTTCACGATTTTTAAGAATGATTTTGTAATAGCTGGGGGCTTTAAAAACCGCCGAGGCCGGAGCCCCGGCTACCCCCTCAAAAGAAGCAAAGGAGGATCTGCGTCACAATAAAACGAGAGCCACGCGCGCACTTACACGACCCAAAAATCCCCACGCCTACCGCTCAGAAGAAGATAATTTTAACACAACAAATTGAGAAAAAAATGTGCAAAAAATGAATCAGTAACAAATCTAAATCCAAAAAACACACCCCACCATGCAGATCCAAAAGCAGAAATGAAGAAATTTGAATGAAAAATAGAAGAGATCGAGGAATTGAGATTTGCGGGAAGCGGGAAACCTAACGGAGTCAAGGAAGAATTCTGATTGAAAACAGATGAAAGTGGAGGAGGTTGAGGATTTGAGATTGGACGGAAACCTAACGGCAGTGATCAAGAAGAAGGAGACTAGGGTATGCGTATGCGTATGCGTATGCGTATGCGCATGCGTATGTTAGCAGGAGAACTGAAATGAATGGTGAGTGAGCGAGAATTGCATGAAAGCCTATGTAACTTTATATAGGAAAATTGGGAGGGGATTCTGGGCTTGGCCGTGGGCCCACTTCCACCGAATTAAAATCTGGTTTTTAATTGTTTTGTTTTTATTCACGAAAGAAAAATTTTATTTTTATTTTATTTTCGTTTGCGAGATTCTTTCACGGTAGTTTATCGGCGTCGGGTTGCTGCGTGGCTAGAAAACCTGTGGGACCTACGTTTTGGCTCTTTCTCTCTCTCTCTCTCTCTCTACCTTCATTCCTCACGGACGACCAAACAGGACCTTTGTTAACGGCTGGCTCAGAAGTTCAAATTTATTACTTACACTAATTTTTTTGACCTAAATTTTTTAAAAATTATTTCTTTTTACATTTACAGAATAAATTTTACCTTTTTCGACAGTAGAAGTCTTTACTCCAATTGTAAACGGATTAAATTTGAATATTTATTTTTACTTATTTATAACATTAGATTTGATACTGGACGAGCTTATTTAGCACATGTTTGAGAATGCTTAAATTATAATTTCAGTTGGTTAAATTAGTTATACATATTTTTTATCTACATATTTATGACTGACAACTTATAATTTATTTTTTATCTACACATTCACCAATAACTTAAAATATAAGTACTTTAAAAATAATTTTAATACTATCAAACATGCACTTAGTAAGAGATTCACGAAATAAAACTCAAATTAATTATGCTTTGGTTTATTTTAAGTCATTGATTGCGTCTCTATTACTAGATATATCATTTGAGAGAAATGATTGCGCCACTTATATTAAATTAAACATAGTGCTTATTTGACAAATTTTTTAATAAAAATTTGATAAAATGTGTGATGTATGGTTAAAATTGAAGTTTGACAAATGACAGATATAGGGGACTCTCTTTTGATGGATTACTCCCTCTCCCGGCCCAAAAATATTTTTTTAATATATAAAAAATTAAATTTTATTTTTTACATATTTAGTTCGACCTAATTATTTATCCTCCGCCTGAATCTGCCCCCAAGTATAACGAATTGAAAGTTGATAAAATTTTATAAATTTTTTATCAAACAAGGAATTAATTCCGTCTATATTTTTACAACCAGTCTCATATTACGCAGATGGATTCTGATAAATTGAAGGTCAAATGTGTTGTTGTGAATCAAATTTAGTGCTTGCTTGGTCTATATTAAAATTTGATAAAAAGTTGTGATCAAAAGTTAATCAATTAATTTTAACTATATATTTTATCAATTTTTTATTAAATTTTTTTATGAAAAAACTCCCACAAGCACTTAGCGCTTGTTTGATGGAGTTTAAAAGTGATTTTTTTTTTTTTTTTTAAATTTTAAAAAATATTGGTAATATGTGTAGTTGAAAAGTTAATAAAAGTTGTGAGTGCGAAATATGTGATTGAAAATGAGTTTAAGAAAGAAAAAAAAAAGTTCAAAAAAATTTAAACCAGAAAATACAACACATCTCCACTCAAATTGTTAAAAAAAAGTGTTTAAACCAAAAGTTTAAACAAATTGATAAATTCCGGGTCAATGCCTAGTTGTTATAATAGACATTATGGGTTTTGGTTGAGCATGAAATTTTGAATTGGGTTTCTCGTGCAAGCTTACAAAAAAGAGGAAATTGGGAGGAAGGATCTTCAATTTGGGGTTTCTGAAAACGAACCTGATTTCACCACGTCACATTAAATAATAACTAGATCCACATTGCCTGCGGCGTCGGGGGTGGGTTGCTTTTGTATGTTTATTCTTATATATATACGTCGGGGGTGGGTTGCTTTTGTATGTTTATTCTTATATATATATATATATATATATATTTTTTTTTTAATATCCAGGTATCCCAGTTAGACCAGACTATGTCCTAGACCATCAATCCCCGGCCCCTCAGTGATGGGTGGAGGTAAATCGCGGGATATGCCAAAGTTGACCAGGGTTCGTGCACCCTTTATACTCCTGGCCCCAAGGGAGCCTTCCTCCATGGATATTACATCACCAAGCTGCTCCACCCATAAATGAATATTACATCACCAAGCTGCTCCACCCAATTTGGAGATGAGCATCATCTTGCGAACTATCGAGAGAAATATGGGACGTCCAAGTGAAATCTACTTTTCTAATATATGTAGCGAATCATTACAAATTAATGTTATAATATATCCGTATTAGGTAGTTACGATTAGTCTTGTTAGTATTTATTAAGAGAATTTGAAACGATTGTAATAACAAATTAGAATGTTGACAAAAACTCGTCCCGAGCCTTGAGTTATTCTCACACAAAATGATTGTGGGTGAAAAAACCTTCTTAAAAAACTTCAAGAAAAAAAAAAAAAAAACCTTTCTTAATTCAATTTCGTGCTTGACTTTGGTTTTTTTGCCTTTAACCAGCCGTAATTATTGACTATTCAACCATAATTTTTAAAATTTTATTTGTGATTTTAACTCAATGTGGGCCCCTTTTTTAAAAGATGGTTGACTAACCCAAAAAACACTCATTCCAATCCCTACCAAACAAGCACTTCATAGACACTTTTTGTTTCAAGTCATACCAAACTAGTCGAATTTGAGAAAAAATAGAAACTTAATATAAATGTTGTGCATTATTGTTTTCAAAGTAATAATATTAAAGATTGAGATATTTCAAAGCTGTCATCTACCAATTCATCCCATTATGTTGAGTGTTGGGATTTCTTTACATATTACTGCGTGTCAAAATTAAACGGAAAATAAACACTCAATTAAAAAATTAAATCGGATCAAGAATTGACTCTATATATTTAAGACAAATTTATATGTACAAATGTCTATGGTCAAATGACAATCATCTTTAAAGATACAATGATATATTCTTGCAATAAAAGTACTTCAAATGAATCAAATCACAAAAAACGGCAAATTAAAATTTGTCTATGTAGTCTTTTTTAAATGCATGAACTATGCATAATTATATACGAGTGAATTATGCAGGAAAGTGAATTCCATTTATAATACGTCAAAAGTTGTGTTCAAAATATATGTATGTTTCTAGACATAGTATGTTTTCAACATACAGGCTGTAGTCACGTCTATCTTCTGATTTGGAAAATATAACATAATTAATAAATAAAAAATATTTTATTTTTATTTTACCAAAAAGATACATAAGCTTGGCCCAAGCCCATAACTTGTGGCTCCTGTTAGAAAAATATAGAGACTTGATAATCTAAATATAAATTTTAAGGCACGAAAAACATTTTCTTTTAAGAAATATTTTTCCTCTATTTAACGAAGTCATAAAGGGGTTGTAATAAAAATTTCTTTCATTATACAATGGAGTTGTTTGATTCAAACTGTGACTATTTGAACAAACTAAGAAAAGTACTAAAACTAAAACTGATGATGTCAAGAAAAAATACGAAATAAGAAGAAATAAAGAAAAATGGTTATGTTTATACAAACGGCAACCAACTCTATAAATAAAGAAGATGAGTCAATTGGGATGAATGGGTGTGTTTGTTGGAAGAAAGCTATTGATTTTCAACATATGTAACTATTCTGAAAAGAACACACATATTCATATACACAGAAATCAAGTTTTGATCCTTGCGACCTGATCGGGCAGGTCGATCCCGGTTTCGAAGCGAAAACCCATTTGCAAAAAACAATAAAATAAATTATGAAAAATATCTAACATATCCCCCATATTTTTCCAAAATTTGTTTTGATAAAAGAATGAAATATATGGAATAGCTGCATCACCTAAGTGATTGCCTACGTACCCTTACCGGGATCAAGCCACCGTAGTTCATGCAACACACACAAAGACATCATCGTAAGAAAATTGTACATAAATAAAAGTAGCTTTGACTTTGAACTTTCACTTAGTGTAAATAACTCAAAGTTTTGTCAAGGTGCAATGGTGAATAAATCTTGAACCAATGAACCTATTTTGTGACTAACCAGAGTCATCACACATACTATTTCTAATAAATGAGTGTTTCTTTTGTTCCAACGCATTAATGGCGATGCGTTATATCCTGATTTCATGAATGCTTTAGAGACAGTCTAAATCTCATAGAAAGCGGCTTGACTTTCTCACTCATATAGGTAAGTTCATAAAGTGATTCAGTGGTTAACTTTTTTCTCATTAGAACTTATTGAGGAATTGAATCCAACCTCTAACATGCAGAATTCAATCACTAGAGATTTTATGAATGAGATTTATATAATACTCTAGTGTCTCGCCTAAGTTAAACTTTAATTTGTTAGTACCGTTTGAACTCTGTTTATATTTCAAAACATAAGTAGGGCTCCTATTAAAGCTAACTGAAGTTACGTAGACCTCAATCTCATTCCTTTCGATGTTTTCGCAATCATCTCTCTAGCCAGTTATTTCGTCAAAGGATCTACTAGGTTGTTCTTCGATTCTATATAGTCAATGGTGATTATTCCTTGCTTAAGTAATCCTCGAACATACTGATGTCTAAGACTAAGATGTCGTTGCTTACCATTGTAAGTCTTGTTTGCCACTTTATACAAAGTAGCCTTATTATCACAGTAAATCATCATAGCCGGAGATGGTTTCTTCCATAAAATGATGTCTATTAGTAAATTTCTCAACCATTTAGCTTCTTTACATGCATCAGCCATAGCAATAAACTCTGCCAACATAGTCGAATTTGAGATGCAAGTTTGTTTCTTAGAACACCAAGACACAGTTGCACTTCCTAAAGTAAAAATCCAGTTTGAAGTGGATTTTGAATTTGACTCTATATTATTCCAAATAGCATCACTGTATCCTTCAAGTACAGCGGGATATCCTTGAAAATGAATTCCATAATCAATGGTTCCTTTCAAGTATCTTAGAACTCTTGAAACCGCATTCCAATGTTCTTTACCTGGATTACTAGTGAACCGACATAATATACCAACGACAGATGCAATATCTGGTCCTGTGTAATGCATAGTATACATAAGACTTCCAATCACACTAGCATATCGAAGTTGGTCATAGCATCTTCCAATATTTTTCATTAATTTGATAATAGGATCTATAGGAGTGGAAACGGATTTATGATCCATATGACCGTACCTTTTAAGAATCGACTCAATATAATGAGATTGATTTAGTGATATAAATCCATCTTTTCTCATTTTTTTAATTCCTAATATCACATTTGCTTCACCCAAATCCTTCATATCAAAGTTAGATTCTAGTAATTGCTTAGTCTCTTTTATAGATTATAAGTTAGGACCAAGAATAAGCATATCATCTACATATAAACAAATTAGAATGCATACATCATTTCTGTATGTAGAATAGATATACTTATCAGCTTCGTTAACCTTGAAACCGTTAGATAACATTACTTTATTAAACTTTTCATGCCATTGCATAGGAGCTTGTTTTAGACCATAAAGGGACTTGACTAGTTTGCAAACATTCTTCTCTTGTCCAGGTAAAACAAAACCTTCTGGTTGCTCCATATACACTTCTTCCTCTAAATCACTATTTATGAAAGCTGTTTTTACATCCATTTGATGAACAAGTAGATTGTGAATAGATGCAAGAGATAATAGCACCCGGATAGATGATATCCTAGCTACATGAGCATAAGTATCAAAATAATCTATCCCGTGACGTTGTTTGAACCCTTTAGCTACTAAACGAGCTTTGTATTTATTTAAAGAGCCATCTGTATTTAATTTCTTTTTGAAAATTCATTTACAACCTATTGGTTTAAAACCATAAGGTAAATCAACCAATTTACATGTCTGGTTTGACATAATGAATCTCATTTCATCATTAATTGCTTCTTTCCATAAAATAGCATCACGAGAAGAGATAGCCTCTGAATATGTGACATGATCACTATCATCATTAATAGTTAACTTAGTCTGGTGTGTAATATTATTTACATAACCTTATAGTAAATATGTCACAAACTCAGGACCGAATGATTTTTCTTTCCTTTGTCTCTTACTCTTTCTAGGTTCTATGTTCAAATGTGGTTCAACTGAAGTATCATCAAGAGATTCTTCGTGAGCTTTCTTGGAAGAACTGAGAGTAATATTATTTTCAGTTTACGTAGGGGAAAACTTATGCATATGTTCGAAAAATTCAGCATCAATTGATTCGATAATATCATAGGATTCTAATTTTAGAAACCTATAAGCAGTACTGTTTTTTGCATAACCTACAAATAAACATTTATATGTTTTATTTCCCAATTTAGTAATTTATGGATTTTGTTTTCTTACATATGCGAGACATCCACACACCTTTAGACGACTAAGATTAGGTTTTCGGTTAAACCACCATTCATTTGGGGTCTTGTTAATCCTTTTCATACGAATTCTATTTAGGATATAACATGCACTTAAGAGTGCCTCGCCCTACCAATGATCAGATAAACCAGAACTAATAAACATGAAATTCACCATTTCTATTAAAGTTCTATTTTAAATATTAACTTTGATTTTAATTTTTTATGTTAAACCAAACAATGACTAATATAAGTAAAATACTAGTTTAGGAGTTAGGATGATATTTTGATAATATTGTGAAAATATGAATTTCTGGTGTCGAGACAAGAATGCAGTTGGAAGAGTCACCCACCTGCCTCAGCTAACCTTATCCCCAAAAGAATCTCCCTTATTTCTTTTTCCTTTTTTCTTTTTGCTTTTTGACAGAGTCAGAGTTTTTATTTAATTCGAAGAAATGGTTAATGGTCCCTTTTAAACGCTGCAAATGGAAATTAATAAACGGGGGGACCCTTTTGGTCGAAACTAAACTAAATTGTAAAATGCCATTCACGTCCACAGTTGATATACCAAGGCAAGATGCCAAGATTGTGTACATTTTCGACAACAAAACATGTATTTCATAAAGACGAAATTAAAACTAGATTTTCTACAGAGTTCATTCAAACGTCAAATCTAGTTTCACCATCTATTAATAGTATATTTAATAATGTTAAAATTATTTTTAAGTACTTATAAATTGTAGATCATATAAAATATATGAATTATAAGTAGATAGTAAGTTGTGAATTTTATAAAATATGTGAATAAAAAAACATATTTAATTAATTTAACTAACTGTCAAATATAGACTAAGTGATACACGACTACAAAATGTAAAAAAAAAAAAGGCAAATAAAAAAAAAACAATGTTCTTTTAAGACCCGAGCTTTTAGTGTGGGTTAATATTTTCTATTTTAAGCAAATTTATGAAATAATAAATGATATTTTTCTTCTATCGAAATTGATACTCAACCATATCTCAATATTGGAACACATAGGTCTATCCCACCTCGTTTTTCAAATCTACTTCTTAACTTAACGTTTAAAAATTATGATGAGGTATTTGTACAATTCTTTAATACTGTTGTATTTATTATAGCGTACTAAATATGCTCTTAAATTTTATTAATTTTGTGGTAGTTTTGAAAGTAAATTTTTTTATCAAATTTTCAGTTATTTTTTACAATTTATTGAAAAATAAATATTAAATAGCCAAGAAAGTTCGGTTACTTAACTATAAAGTCAAAATTGAATAACCGACCAATTATCAACGTATTGACATTTGACACATTTTGAATAACAATAGAAAAAAGTACTTTTGGTGGACCGTTTGAGATAGAAAGGCGAGAGTGACTAATTGGTCCAACGTTGAATGTGCATTAGTTGATCAAAACAATGTTGAACGCTATTTTATTCTTTTATAATTTAACTTTATGCGACGGTGTATCATTTAAAATTTTAATTTGATAGATAATTATTTAAAAAAATAATTAAATTTGAAGTGAGATGGTTCAACAATTTAGCTTAGAGTGTTGGAACTTGATTGTTTACTATATGTTTGACTATAAGTATGTTTGTGTGTACTTATAACTCAGTCAAACATTATTTTTATTCACACATTTTGTAAGACTTAAAATTTTTATCCACATTTTTCATAGAACCCATTGTTTATAATTTATAAAAAAAACATTTACCAAACATATTCTATCTTAGCATATGATTTGACACTGGGTGACCGTGGTTATGTTTGCACAATAAAATTTAATTATCACATCTCATCCATAACGATGGTTTCTGTTAAAATATTTTATTTGCGTGGTTTGAAATGCGGAAATTTTTTTTTCGCACTTTTGTATTTTTTTTAAAAAAATATGATAGACAAATAAACCATTTTACAGCCTCTCAACAAATTTTTAGACGAAAATCATTATTAGAGTCAAAATATGTTAATTAATAGAAAGTAGAAGATAAAAATGCGACAAAAAAACATGAGTGCTATAATCAGCAAAGATTAAAAACTTTAAATGCAATTAAAATGTGATACAATAAATAAAATGTGTAGTGTAAATATATTTGTGTGTGTGTGTGTGTGTGTGTGTGTGAGATTTGGATTAAAATTAAATTTTTGTAAAAGTTGATGAAATATGTAATTGTAAAGTTAAAAAAATTGTAAATCTCGTGAAATATTTGGTTAAAATTAATAATTAACTTTAATTTTAACTTTTTAAATTTTTTTTAATTTAAATCAAATACACCCTAGCCAGCTAGCCATCCCGAATCTACTATATAGTATTTGATTTTGAATTGTCCACCTACTGACACTTCAGCAATTGGACAAGAGATCAGGACTTGTTTTCCATATTGACTGGTGTTCTACATGATTGCTAAAATGGCACGTTAAATGGAGCCCACGAAGTTGATCCCTTTTGTCGCCCATCAGCCCATGTTCAATTTCTCAGAAATCTCATCTTTGTTGGAATATTCACAAACAATTGAAAGGAGAAAACGCGTTTTTCTTTTTGGTGGCTTCATCTCGTTAATGCGATTTAGGGTTATGGGGATTTGTAAACAAATCGTGGCCGTTAATTATGATGTGCAATTTGTGCATGGCCTAACTAATAAGGGAATTAGGGATATGCTTTGGATCCTATGGACAAAGCTTCTAGTATATTCTTATGATTGTATTCACGTGAAAAAGAAAAGGTCAAAAAGAAAAAAGAAAAAAGAAAAACCATTGAATACTACCTAAGAGTCAGAAACAACGTAATTAACGTGTCAAATTTTCAATTACCTATCAAAGAAAAGTATCTTTGAAATTTGAAAATAATTTCATAGCTTGTTAGGCTTAGCTGAAGTTATTATTTGAATACAACATCAAATATACTTTTATTTACATATTTCGTATAATTTATAATTTAGTATCAATTTATTATCTATATAATCTATATAATCCACAACTTATAAGTATAACTGACCCTGAGAATTAGAGGATCTTAGGCAAAAATTTAAATAAGATCCTTAATAAATTGAGATGTTTTAAAATGTAAATTTTTTACAGACTTACACATGCCAAAAAATTGTACATTTTTCTTCATCTTCACTGGATGAAAAAATAGTTAAAATTTGTATTAAATTGTGGAACCTAATTTGTTGGAGTACGCGGAGCTGAGCGTGGATCTAAAAGTGTACGGTATTTGTATTTGCTTAAATAAGAGTATTTTTCGAGATTTTACCTTCGTAATTAGGTTGTTCTAGTATTTCATTATAATTAGGAAATTTTCATTGAGTTGTTATATATATGAATAATCTATTGTGTTCTTTATTTTTTAACTTTTTATTTATTGTTCAAATTCTAACAATTTGAAAAATCGTTTTGAATCAAGATAAAGATTTCTATGTATACAGATTTAAAGAAAAAATTGCACTGTCTACGATTTAAAAACTAGATTAAGGTAGATAATGTAGGTTAGATTTGGACTTGTTTTCTATTTAGGCTTTACATGTACGTAAGCTGATTTTTTTTTTTTTTTTTTTTAATTTGAGCCAAAAATTTTTAGCCATAAATGGTTGGGGGGCCTAGGCGGTTGCATAGCAGCTTATGGCCAAGGCCAGTCATGCTTATAAGTACTTAAAAAATCATTTCAACATTGTCAAGCAAGCATTAAGTGTCTATTTGATGTAGATAAACAATAATTTTCTAAGAAGTTTTGATAAGCGTTCACAAAATACGTAGTTGAAACATTGTGAATTCCATAAAATATGTAATTGAAAATGGGTTTAAGAAATAAAAAAACTTAAAACAATAAATGCCCAACGTGCTCTAAAATACAAATTCAAGTACTTTTGAGGACTAGTTGTGAAGAAAGTAATTGTATATGTAATAATACTGACTTCATAAATTTTTATCTCCAAGTAAATATTTCGACATCAAAAACTTTGTAGACATGATATCGATAAAATAGACACATACAAAATGGGCGCCAATTTGATGCCTATTATTTTGTCCATCGACAAATAGTTGTATATTTTATTGACGAATAGACGAGTTTCATGTCCACTATTTTGTGCCCGTTTTTCTATATGTATTCGATCAAATGTAATCAATTTCATTATCTATACATTAATAACAAAATATACCAACAAATTAGATCGACAAAAATTATATGTTAAAATAAATATCTAATACAATCCACTAATATATAAACTTAATCGACAGAAAATTACCAACAACATAAAATATATCAATAAAAATAGAGATACGGTATATTAAATTTATGTGTCATATAATGTACAACAAAAATATATTAATTTTCTCAATTTTTAATAACTTATAACTAACTTCAAAAATTTCAAATTGGAATATAAAATTCCTCTACGTTCTAATTCACATCCGTTTATTTCTATTACATTATATTCACTATGTAAAGGTAATTCTAAAAGTGGTAGTTATTGGATTTCATTTTGTATTTGTCTTACTATCCCTAACTCGATAATTTGTTGTATAAAGGTCCAATATTTTTACGTAAATCTTTAATAAAACTTATAGTATAATTTAATATTCCTAAAAAGCCTTGCAATTTTTTAGTTACTTCTATTTTATCTGAGAATTGTAAAATAATATTTACTATATAGGGTTAAAGTTGAATTTTTTCTACTCCTATGATTATTCATAGAAATTCTATTTTTTGTATTTCTATTTTATTTTTACTAATAATTAACCAATTTTCTATAAAAACATTTAAAACAAATTTTAAATGCTGTAAATGCTCTTTACGGTTTTTGCTATATACTAAAATATCATCAATATATACACAAACAAAAACAAAATGGTAAATAATTAAAAATAGAATCCATATTTCTTTGAAAAATAGATAGGACATTCTTTAAACTACAAATAATAGAAAAATAGAAGTAGTTTTAGAAAATTTTAATAAATGCATAAAAATTTTAGAAATTAATTTAGAATATATTAAAAATCAAAATAGTGAAATATTAAAGAAGTTTTCTTATAATAAGACATAGATAATAATTTATAAAATACTAACTTAGAAAGTAGAATAACAGTCTTAGAAAAAGCAAAATCCTTAGATGAGTCTAAACAAGATTTAGATCTATTAATTAGTAAGTTAGAAAAGCTAGGTCTAGGAAAGGGTAATTTGCAGCCGCCGTCCCCAACTTTTGAAATTTTGGCACTTTAATCCTCATTCTTCATTTTTTTGCACCCATATCATCAATTTTTCTTAATTTGGTGGTTGAAATCCTTGTTAACAGATTTACCCTTTGGTAATTTGCAGCCTCCATCTCCAACCTTTGAAATTTTGGTACTTTTATTCTCATTCTCCATTTTTTACACTCATATCTCCAACATTTTTTAATTTGGTGGCTTAAGTTCCTGTTGATGGATTTACCTTTTAATATATTATCAATTTATCAGTTTCTTTTAATTTTTCATATAAAATAAAAGTATTCGGACTCATTTGTACTTGCAAAGGTTAGGAATCTAATTGAAATTTTCTCTAATCAAAATAATAACATATTTTTCTTTTTCATCAAGTAATGACCAATTGCGCACCAAAACACATCAGTTAGAGACTTCAATATCACAAAATAAAGGTTAGGGACCATTTGCACAAATTTTTCGTTTCTTTTAATTTTTCATATATAATTTATTTGTGATAAAACTATTCATTTTTAATAATGAGAAAAGTACTTATCACTATTATTCAGATAAATAGTTTTATTCAGATAATTATATTTTTATTCTCACTTTTAACAAAAATGAATAAAATCTAATAATTATCTTAAAGATCCGTTTGGCTTGTAGATAAAACTATCAGAATAATAGTTATCAGAATAACCAGTTTATCATTATACTGCTTAGTTTAGTTTTGTATAAAAATGAGAAAAGTCAATATTAAAAAATCAACTTTTCGTTCTACTCTTATTATTAATTAAATGAAAAAAATAAATAAATAAGGAAAAATTTGTGCAAATGGTCCATAACCTTTATTTTTTTGATATAGAAGTCTCTAACTGATATGTTTTGGTGCGCAATTGATTTTTATTTGATGAAAAAGACAAATGTCCTTATTTTGATTAGAGAAATTCTCAATTAGATTCCTAATATTTGCAAGTACAAATGAGTCCTAATACTTTTATTTATATAAAAAATTAAAAAAAATTAATAAATTGATAATATATAAAAGGTAAATTTGTTAACAGGGACTTCAGTCACCAAATTAAGAAAGGTTGATGATATGAGAAAAATGAAGAATGAGGATAAAAGTGCCAAAATTTCAAAAGTTGTGGATAAATGCTGCAAATTACCAAAGGGTAAATCCGTAAACAGGGACATCAGCCACCAAATTAAGACGTGTTGAGGATATGAGTGCAAAAAATTGAAGAATAAGGATAAAAGTGCCAAAATTCAAAGGTTGGGGACCACGGCTGCAAATTACCCATCTAAGAAATACCAAAGAAGTAAGTGAATTATAATTTAAGTTAGTCAAAATGGTGAAACATATTTTTTATCTATATATTTTATATGACTCGTAACTTACTATCAACACATTTTATATGAATCACAACTTACTAACTACTTATTATTCAAACGATTTATTTGACTCATAACTTATAAAAACTTCAAAAATAATTTCAACACTACCAAACATACACTTAACCTTCCAATAAAGAAGCGTTACATTTGCCAAACAATCGTGACAACAACAAATATTCGTTTTTTTTATGCTTCAATATTTCGTTTCACTTAATTCTTGTCATATATTTTTTTATTGTAAACCTTCAATAAATATTAAGTATTTCTTTTAATTACAAGCCATGCACATATTTCATTCCAAGTTAATCGGACTAATTTTCGAGTTATTCCTTAATTTAGTGAACCCGGCCAATCCAATCGATTTAAATAATTTTGTTTCAATGCAAGATCTAAAGAACGCGGGTAGTTCGATATCAAAATAATTTGTATTTGATTAAAATTGGCCTAAAATTGTAGGTCAAGATTTAAGTCTCCACCACTAGTAATTTTTTGTACTTAATGAAATGTGATAGAGTTCGATGCATATGTTAGTTATATTCAATCTAAAGGGCAACTATATGTTGCCCGAATTCGGGCACTGGCAGGACATATACACTCTCAATCTAAAATACTATCAAATATGATATTAATTATTGAGTAGTGCAATAATTAAGTCCTTAGACATACACTTATTTGCTAGGAATACTTTTTAAAAATTTATTTATAATGTCACGTGAAGTGTTAAACTTAGAGGGGGGAGAGAGAGACAAGTGCAACGGATCTCTTGAATTTGATAATTAATTTATTAGTCCAAAAATTGATTGCAAAGAGGACCACATATTAAAGTGAATAATAACTATAGAAAGATTCAGAGAATCGAGTCCCATGGCCCTCGTTAGGGTACCATTATCCTTATCTACAATGTGAGACCACGTTCTAATTCTCACATAAATAACATTCAAAAATTTTTTAGAAAACAAAATTTTAGATGATTCTTTATGTCAATAAAATAAATTACATTTACGTCTTCAAATAAGGAAGGAGCAACGACTAAAAAATAATATTATTTATTATTATCAATGTTCTAAAAAGAGTAAAGCATGGCTAGGCGTGGAGGTCGAGTTTTAAATTTTTCGGGCTTAGGCGAGTCCTAAGCGAGAGCGAGATAAAGAGCAATATGTGATGCGTGGTTAGGTATGAAAGCCGAGTTTCAAGTCTAAACGAAACTTGTGCGAACTTTTTAAAACAGTAATTATTATTGGTGATGCTTACCAGTTTATGTATTAATATGGTTCACTGCAATTGATTGGTGTTATATAAATGTGTTGTTTCTTCAATCAATTTTAGTGGATCTCACTGATACATAGACTAATGAGCATTATTAGTAGTGATAAATAACATTACACTTACCTAAATGCTGAGATGTCGACACAATTCTTAAACTCAAATCAAATTGGTACATCGGGTCCACTCAATGTGGCTCGAAGCATTAATTTGCTGTATGCCCAATACTAATTGGTAGCTATCTGCTTGTTCATCAACATCTAGGTGTCGAACTTGAATTTACTGGGTATAAATCATGTGTGAGGTGATACACGTGTAGGAGTAACGAGTGTATTGTACCTAAACGTATAGCAACAATCTTCAATCATTTATTTGGCATGGGCCAAAAAGTTGTTGACACAAAAAGATTAATAACCTTATCTACACTTTAAGGAGAATAAAAAAAAAAAAAAAAGGGAATTGGCACAAATGATCCCAAACCTTTACCTTCGATGCAGAAATAGTCCCTAACATTTTTTTTGGCACAACTTTTCCTAACTTATGTGTTTTTTTAGCGTAATTAGTCATTATTTAAAAAAATTGTAATTGGATTTCTAACTTTTACAAAATGTGCATATAGGTCCTACATTTATTAAATAATATGTAATTTAGATTTTTCATAAAAGAAAAATGTAAAATTATTGCACTTTAGGTATATGTAATTATTATGTGATGTGAAATACTTGAATAAAAATTAAGCTAAATAAATAATAAAATTGTGTATATAATTTTATGACATTAAATCAATCTTATTATATTTTTTAACTTAAAAATACCAATAAAAATTAATTTACACATTATGTGTTCTATATTTTGAACGACAATAAAACGATAAATTAAAATGTGAAGAATACAATTTGAGTTCTAATATTTGTAGTTAATAAACGAATAGCTCAATTAAATAAAAATATTTAAGCATCAAGTTTGTGACAAAGTTATTTTTTTTATGTTGTAACGATAAAATTAAAGTTTAAAGTTTAAATAATATGATTATTTAATAATAATAAAATAATTTTAATTAACACGTTTGTTAATAATTATGAGTTTAAATTTATTTATTTTATAATAATTTGTAAAATATAAAAAATAATTTAGTATATAATCAATTTGTTAATTTCTTTTAATTTTTTATGAAAGATAAATGTATCGAAGTCATTTGTACTTTTTGCAAAGGTTATGAATCTAATTTAAAATTTCTCTAATTAAAAATAAGGGTATATTTGTCTTTTTTATTAAATAATGACCAATTGCGCATTAAAATACATAAGTTAGAGATTTTTGTGCTAAAAGATAAAGGTTAATGACCATTGCTGCACTGTGCTTCCATAAATTTCAGTAATGGTTTTCCACAAGATCTCTTCCGCTTATTTCGGCGGCATGTAACCATTAGTAAATACTGCCATCCTAAACACACTAGTCCCATGGGGAAGGTTCACAGTCAAATTCACAAAATTCTTTTCCCCAACATGACCATAATCCTTTGACTTCCAACCATCAAAGGCAATCTAAAAGAACATGGCATCTCGAATTTCAGCCTCAGACTCGACCTTCTCCTTGTACTTAGCATATAACCTAGACCCGACAAATTCTCTTCTTGAAATTGCAGGCAACCCAACCTAGTTGAGAAATGCCTTGAATTTAGGATGCTATAGACTGGAATTTTGGATGGTCAATCTTCGCTGTCAAGGTTTCTATAGTTTGAGTGAAAGAAGAGGGCCACTTTGTTAATTTTTGTTTTTGGGGTACATTTGATTATTTTTTTATTCTTTTTTTGTTTTTTCTTTTTTCGTTTAGTTAAAGAGAAAATAATTTCGTCATAAAAGACATACCATGTCTATTTCTTCAAATGTTGTAAATGTCTGGTGCTATTTTTAAATGTTAAAGTTATATATATTTCTAATGTTTAGATTGGGGATCAAATATGTAATTTTTCTATTAATTTACAAAACATGAAATTAATTATAAAATAATATGGTTATTGAATAATCAAATATTATCTCAAATAATAGTGAAAAGTTGCATCACTCATTCTGGTTTTGTGCAAAAAGGGCATACAATAACCATTAAAAAAAAATGAAGTAATGAAGTTAGGCCAACTTTCTTTACATGTTTGTTAAACACACTAAACTATACTACGGACAAAGAAAATTTTATTCAAAAAATGCCTTTCGAAGGTTTACTACCTATTTGATTTTGATAAGTTGATAAAATGTGTGGTTGAAAATTTGATAAAATGTGTGGGTCTCATAAAATATGTGGTTAAAAATAATTGTTAATTTTGACCAAAGTTTTTTATCAGAATTTTAAGCAAAATCAAACATGACCGTAGTCTCGAACATGTAAGATAAAGTCTATCCGCAAATGAAGTTTTAGGACAAGAACACAACTTGTCATAAGAGATGGCCGTGTCAAAATAAAAGAGAAAAATGTTAAATAGATTAACTCCAAAAGTCTTTATAATTTGACAAAATCGAGTTGATAACTAATTTCACTTTAATTTTGATGAGCACGATTGAGAAATATAACAAATATATTCTCTTTTAATTAAGTCTCGCTACGTATTATTTTTTTATAGTAATAAAAAAATAAAAAGTAATAAAAAAAAAAAAAATAGGCCTTTTTATCATAGATAAGATAGAAATGATGTAATGGAGTGGAATCTCCATCAGCTAGCTCTGGACTTTGTCTGGCCTTTAAAATACCAAAAGAAATAAATATATAATAACTTTCTTGAATTAAAAATAAAGCAAGATGGGATTTGTATTAATTAAACAAAAAAGGGTCTAGTCATTGAAAAGAAACACATTTAATTAGTCACTAATTAAAGAAATATTTGTCTAGGCACGAAAAAGACATGATCAAATGTCCATCTTTGCATGATCGTGGCATCAGCCTATGGCTTAAATCCTTAGAAAATAAGCTAATTTATGCATAAAATATAGCACGTATAAAAGTTGCATGGGCTACATAATGATGCACTACATCGGACCGTGACCAATTTTTTTTCTAGGTTATTGCCCTTTACTTGCTTACACTATACCGACATGTCATAATTCTTGTTCAATTTGTTTCTCGTACAAATTTAAAAGCCATAAATTGCTCATTTTCTTCTATTTTTGCAATAAAAATCTCCATAACGATGTGTTAAAAAATAAATAAAAATATTTCAAGTTTTTAGATGAAATATTTCAATAAAAATATGAAAATAAAAGAGGTTTCAAAATTAAGTCTTATTGTATCGTTAATTACCTCCAATATAGACGTTGCTCTTTCTTCTTGAAAGGAATATGGGACGCTCCTCCTTTGTCTAGATGAAAAGTTTCCATGCCCCTTCATGTTGAGTGTAGAAGATTTTCATGTTTGATTTGGGGATAAGATCACACTCAAGAAATAATTTAAAATATACTATTATTTATTTTATATGTTTAGGTGTTTGAATTGAAGGTTTAAAAAACTTTAAGTTTTTAATAAATTTAATTTTATCTGGATTGCGTTGTTTATTTTAGCTAATTATTTCTATGTCGACATTCTTCGACATATTTTGATTCAACATCCATTTTTTCGTTCACAATAATGCTCACTATATTGTATTATAATTATATTATTGACAACTATCTATTTTCGATTCCATTTCTTTTCTCATGACGATACAACTTATCAAGATTCTTCATTTTAATATTTCAGGTAGCCGAGATTTTTTGAAGTTTTACAATTAGTTATGTTTATATAATCTTTAGTAGGATGCACCTTTTCAATAAGACCATCATTACTTTTTGCTCCTTTTTTAAATGAAATTTTTTGTTTTGTAATAAAATATCACCACGCTTTAAATATACCATTAATTTACTAGATATAATGTTAAAATATTTTCTTTCCAGAACGTCAATATGAGTTTAATCATTTACAGCTAGTATATGAAATTTGGTTAATTTCATTGATCATTAAATACATCTGTCAATTATATAACTTATAAATGAATTATCTGTCGAACTCCTCGTTTGTGCTATCCTATGCGGGGATCTAGAAAATTTAATATGATACATTTTCATTTATCTTTTCAGTTACATAATTTCTCTCCAACACTGAGAAAATTGTCTTATCAAAATGACAGTCGACATATGGCACCATATAATATCACCCGTTAAGAGATTCAAACTCAATATATATTCTCAACTTCTTTAAAGACCCATCTTTATACACTTTTGTGGAGAAATTAATATTTATATTACACAACTAAAGAAAATTAGATAGAAAATATAAGACTTTTGACCATCACGTCGCGCAAGCAGCCACCATCTCGCCATACTCGCTGTGGCATCTTTACCCACCAACCACCACCCAACTTAAGTTTGTTAGTTTTTTATAAAAGAGCAAAAAATCTATATGTTTCTGGTAGATTAATTTTGACTTCTTTTTAGATATAACTTTGGTTGAAATTTCTTGTATATGCATAAAGAAAATTTGGTGAAGGAAGCTGGGTTGATGTGTGGTTGAAGGATAAAGAAATGTCGTTAAAGACAAATGTGGAAATTACAGTAGAATTGTCAAAACTTGTAAAAAAAAATAAAAATTGAATTGCTTGTAAAAAAATCAGCAGTTCAACTGTATGTAAAAAACGATAGTTGAGCAGTCATTTCGACAGTACAACTGTCTGTAAAAATAAAATAGTTCAAGGCCATCTAAACAAACACGACTTAAATTTTCAAATTCACTTCAAGAAAATAGAACAAATTATATTGGACATAACAAATTAAATTAACAAATTCAGATCTATAATTAATACACATACAGCAGTGCCATTACTCGAAAATATGTTTACATCCGTGTTTATAGATAATTGGGATTGTCTATTGGTTGATTGATTGTATATAAATTCTATTGAGGGAGGAATTAATTCTGAATTCAATTCCTTATTTATATCTCATTATTTAATGATGATTGAGAGAGAGAGAGAGAGAGAGAGAGAGTAGTGTAAATCTAACTTATTTTATTTATTAAAAAGGACTCACATAAATTACTAAGTTTGATATTAATAAATAAATAAAAAATGTTGAACTCCAATTTTGAGGGCTCCTATTATTTCTGTCCTAGGGTCTTGTTGGAAAATGTAAATCGCATGATGTGCCTCAGTGGAATAGGGTTGAGAGTTTGCTTTTTAACTGCTCTTACAAATTTGATAGTAATAGATGTCATGTCAGCGTTGCTTAAAATAAGTTAAGCAACGTTATTTAGAAGATTAGTTCTCTATATATATTGCTATGTTACGAGGACAATAAAATAAGTTAATTGTCTGTGGTTGAATAATTAAAAACAAGATTTTTAAAAGATTTACCTAATTTAAAAATAATTAGAGATCAAAATATGATTGATTTGTTTTTTATTTCTCTTTTTACGTAGATTAATATTAATCATACACGTATGTATTCATGTTTTGAAAAAAATGAATTAATATTAGCCTACAGCCACGAGTCACGACATCTTGCAAGTTGCAAGACCCATATTGATTGATATTCCCTGTTTCAAGTCAACAATCAAAACCTAGTAGACAAATTTTAAGGATTTGCCTCCTCAAGTCTTAGATTATGTTTGAGTCCCCTATTACGAAAAATTCGATTTTGACACAGTTTATTAAAGTTTTGGAATCCTGACAACACTGCTCAGATATCTAATTTACTGAAATACCCCTCAATTGATTGATTGTGTACATACAAGCCATTACTTATTGCTTGTGTTCATGAAGGGTGACATTGGACTTAAGAAATCAATATACAATGTAGACCTTGGGGCCCCTAGTACATAATATTTTAATAGTTAATTGGAACATCATTTTATTAAATTTTGCTCCGAGCTTTTTTGTTTTCTATTTTGGTCCAAAAGAATGAGTTTTTTTTTATTTGATAAAATTGACTTTTCAAAGTTAATTATAAATAATTCATCCAATTGAGTAATGTCATGTATGATTACTACCGAAAGGAGCGATTATAGATAGCATTACTCAAATATTAAAGATTGATAGATTTATATTACAATTAAAATATAGTGTAAATAATAAAAATTATATAATAATTAAGAAAACGACATTTTGTATTTGGTCAAAGATTCTTTTGAGGAATAAATAATATTTAATAGATGTGAATAGGGTGTAAAATGGTCAAGCCAAACCAGCACTATTCACGTTTTTTTCGAAATAAATACTTCTATATTTTCTTTTAGATGTCTCATTTTCAACCCAATGCAATGTAGACTCGTATGTTTTTCTGATTATGTTTAAAAATAATTTATTTTGTATATTTTTTTAAAAGTTGATAAATGTGTGGTTGAAAATTTAATAAAAATTGTGGATCATATCAAATTTATAGTTAAAATTAATTGTTGACTTTGACTTCAATTTTTTTAGTTAATTTTTTAAACAAAATCAAACAAAACCTTAAATTCTTCTTACCTTTAATAAAATAAAGAAAATTTGTATATTTGGTTCTCAAAAAATAAGGAATATACCCCTACTCTTTTAAAATAGTACCAAAAATTTTCAGTTTGAGAAAAATAAGTATAATATGTCATTTATGACGAAATTATCCTCTCTTTTAAATTAAAAAAAAAACTAAAGATAAGAAAAAAATAAAAATAAAAATAAAAAAATAATTAAATGTACCAAAAAATAAAGAATAACAAAGAAGTTATCTTCTTCCTTCACTCCAACTACCATATACCGCACCGGTCATCTTCTTCTACCCCAATTCCCCAATTTTCCTAAATCTACCGTCGCCACATACCCTCACCACCATTTTTTGTTCTATAAACAAACTTTTTTTTTCCAAACTCATTGCCATCAATATCGTCGAATACGATTTTCTCAAGAATGTTCAAAAGAATCAAAGGTAATAATCACAGTCAAACATTGTATGATTGTTATAGTTTTACATTCATTTAGCGGATTTGGAGCGCCATCTAAAATACAGGTTGTGTGTGATTGCCTTGATTATACATGGACGTTTTGCAATCCTTGACGTGGATCGCACTTCTATAATATAAGCGACTACATCTTACCTACTTTACACTTTAGTTAGATTTTCTTAAGAATGAGTGTAAAATATAGTCCTCTATAATAATCTGTAAGTGTTTTTTGCTATAAATAGACAAAAAAGGGAAAACTCTTCTGATTTGTGAAATGTTCTGTGAATTATATACAAGCAATAGTTGAACTAATCAATTATTTCTTTAGGTTCTCATTTGGTGAATATTCTTATTACTTCAAATGGTTTAGTTTTGTTCAGAATATTCTCTTTTAACTGAAGGAAGTAGAAATAAAAGATTTTTTCCTCATTTTGCTAATGATATCTCTCACCACAATCTTCAAAATAGTGCAATTTTTATACTAAAAAATAGTACAATTTTCACACTATCTTTTTTACCCATCTCTAACCAAAATCTTTAAAAATTGCACCAAATAAATATTATTTGTTTTCTTTCTTTATTTTTTTAATTTTCAACAAATGATCTACCAGATTATTAAATTATCGTCTATCATTTCATGTTGTATTTTATGTTTATGTTGTCGTAATATCGTCCTCTTCTTTTTACATTTTTAACTTTTAAAGTTAATGAGTCATTCTATTTTAATGTATTCATTAATTAATTTTATTTATTCGATTACAATTTGTTCTATTAATAAAAATAATAATGAAATGAAAATAAATATAAATAAAATTAAACTATAAAATAAAAAAAAGAGTATAAAAAATAATATACAAGGAAAAACTAATCTACCTAGTATCACAAGAAGGACAAAATTGGAGGGGAAAAAAAAACTCTAAAAATTACTCCAAATGAATACTGTTGAGTATTGACACAGCACTATTCACTATTCGAAAATGGAGTCTCCAAATGGAGACACGATGGAGGATGAATAGGACTCCATTTTGGCGTTTGGAGATGCCCTAATACTGTTTGTGTTGTGTTTGATTTTTCCTCCCCTATAATCAACTACAAGGGTGATCTCCTGTCCCCATGGGGGAAGGATATCCCACCAACTTGCTGAGGTGTTAGGAGGTGGGTGATTGATGATAAAACATTTTTTTATCTTCAACCACCCACCTATTGACAACAGGTGGGTGGCTTATCCTGCCCCCTATCCCAAAGGGGCAGGAGATCACCCTTGATTACTTAAGTGTTTTCCTGATTTTTGCTTTTTTCCTTACCATCATTACAAATTTATAGAAGAAATTCTAGTAAAAAGCTACAAAAGAAGTTTGTTTATAGAACAAAAAATGGTGGTAAGGATATTGGCAGTGTTGGCGTTGTTGTGAGTTTAGAAAAGATTGGAAATTGGGGTGGAAAAGGATGACCGATGTGGTAGGTGGTAGTTGGGGTGAAAGAAGAAGATAGTCTCTTTGTTATTCTTCATTTTTGAAGTAGATTTGATTATTTTTTTATTTCTCTTTTTCCTTTTTCTTCTTTTTTGTTTTTTGTTTATTTAACAAATAGGACAATTTCGTCATAAAAGACGAATTATGCCTATTTTTCTTAAACATTGGAAATGTCTAGTGCTATTTTTAAGTGTTAAAAATATATTTTTTACGTTTTTCAAAGGTCGAGGACCAAATATGTATTTTTCCTAAAACAAATACTTGAAAATTTGGGATGTTCTAAAATGAGTTCTTGCATATAAAAATACAAGATTATCATAATTTTTTTTTCTTATCTTATACCAGTATTAATTGCTCTTGGTGAAACATTAACACTTGCTATATGATCTCTAGGCAGAGAGTTGTTAATAATTTATTTGTCATTAATATTATAAATAAAAAATAAAAAAATTAAATCTTAAGTTACTAGTGGAATACTCAATCAATATGCATTTTTGTATTATTCTTATTACAAATTTAAGCTTTCTGCATTCAGTGATTGATTTCAATTTCATCACTAATGAAACAAATATTTTGGACAGAAAACTTCGTTAATAAATAAAATACTAAAATAAATAAATAAATACTAATAACGAAAATTCTTTAAAAATAAATTATTAAAAGAATAATTATCAGTCCGTAATATTTTAAATAAAAAAATAAAAAAATAATTTTAAGCTACCGACACAATATAATATTCTATTAGTTACTTACTAAAAACATAAAAAATAGATATAAAAGAATAATAAGTCCGAAGTGCCATCGATGATTACCACAATATCACCAACAATATTATTGTCAGTCGGTAATATGTGACAAAGGTACGTCAATTATCACCGATAGCATTGTTGGTAGTAATTTTGTTTGAATTGTCGACAAATATTGATTTTGTCTGAGCCATTCATCGACAAAATATCCATCGTGATCATTTGCGCTATTTAATATTTATTTTAGAGAAGAACTGCTTATATATTTTGCTTAAGGTGATCAAGTTGCGTGAGTCGTCTCTCTAATCATGACAATGTAGTGATGATTATTTGGACTATCTTAGGCTTTTTACATTTAGAAGACAATAAAGATTTTTTACCCAGAGGACTGAGATCGTGGGTATTGCAGTCCTGCCAAATGGATCCAATCCAACTAGACAATTTGACACAAGCACTAAAAAAGGAAAGAAAGGTGTGGTAAATAAATTGACAACCATTTTATAAATCACGCCAAAAAAGAAAAGATTGAGCCACTTGTTCGATCTAGTTCGAGATCTAGTTTTTAAAAAGCATATAAAGTGATAAAAATATGCTTGAGTTGGAGACCACTTGTTCCATAAAGCCCTTAAATGATAGTTTAACTCGACTCAGTTCAAATTGATAGTTGTTGTCAATGTTGAGTCTGACGATTTTAGTGTTAAAACATTAAAGCCCAGATCTCAATATTACAATGTCACCAGAGGAGGGTAGTGAGATAAATGAATTGTCCATCAAATGTCGACCAAAGGGTGGTAGAAAGACACGAACTCGTAAAAATAGATTATCCATTGAACAACACTTCTTGATAATGGAATCGTGGACACAATGAGAGTCCTTGTACTGAGTCTAACACAAGTCTCACGTGACTATGGTTTCGAGGTAACCAATGTCTAAAGAATTCAACATTCTACGTTATACTATTCAAGTCTCGACAACCTCTGAAGCCATCCTGTTTAGAAGTCCGCCAGGACCAATTTAGTCACGTTTTGATGTTGTAACAGAATATTTCAAAATCACAAGTCCCTCTTTCTTATCCATATCCAGCTTCGTCCAATCTGTTTTCAAGGTATTATAATAAACTAAAGAGATTCAAAATTAATTAAAACTAAATTGCCAAAATGACCATAATTTAAATGAAATCTCACGTTTTAACAAAATTGTAGCTTTTCAATAATCAATTCTCATTTTTGCATAGTATCAGAAGTTTCTTCCTTGTGATACAGAATCGAGGTGGGTCCTTCACAGACTAATTTCTCAAAAAACTATTTCGCTTTTAAATCCCTAAGCTGTGTTACAAGAATCGTTGCCGCATTATACCTGCCCTTAAGGCTAACTGTAAAGGGATGCTCATCTACTTCTTCTTCTTTGATTTACTGGACAGAGATTGAGTATACGCAGTTCCCTGAACATTTGGAGACAAGTTAATTGTTAAACCTTTTAGCTTTTTTGTAAAATAACATTTGCAGGATATGAAGAAAACATCAAATTTCAAGAACTTAAACGGTGTTACAGATCCAAATTCTTTAGCCAAAACTGTATCCTTGGTCTGTAACATATTGTCCCAGTAGCATTGGTCGTCAACTTTTCTTTATAGTTGCACAATTAGTCCCCAACAGGTATACGTTAAACTGTCATGTGGCTCTCACCGAAACATCACTCACTTCTAATTTCGGACACCAGCCCAAATTGAAAAACAAAATCTAGTTGAGACTGGTTGTGAAACTATAATGAAAGGTTAAGGATCAACTTGCTACTCAGGAATAAGTTGGGGGACCAATATTGCAGTTTCCCCTATATTTTATGTCAAATAGAATTACAAATTCGAAGAAAATGCTGAGTTTCAATCGTGCAGAAAATACATACCTGCAACCACTCGTCCAATGAAGCATCAGTTGTCCCAGTTCCAACTTCCACCTTAGGTGCCCTCTTAGTTTTCTAATTATCAAGGAAGATAAAACCGGAAAGTGTCATTCACTATCCCAGTATAGTACATTGTGCTGCTTTTGTGAAAGCAAAGTACGAGCTTAAAAGTAAGTTATCACCTTAGAGAAATGCTGTATCTGGCTGCGTATCCAAAATCCAAGAAGACCGAGAAGGGCAACGCCAAGGCAAAACAGGAAAACAGACTCGACACTGAGTAGGCCACCTGACTCAGTAACTTCGATTGTGCCATTATAGAATGTACTTTGGTAAGGATTCTGATCGATCTCGTAAACAATTGTGCCAACAAGATCAAACGCACCGGCCTACAAGATAAATAATTTTTTTTTCAACGCGTGAGAGTCAATTTAGATACTCAAATGCCCATTACTTTATATATTACAATTTCAGATTAGTACAAAAATACCTGTAAAAACTTGCTGACAGCAAATAGGTATGGGAACGTAGCTTGTGCTGAAGGAGGAACTGATGCATTGTTAAAAGCCTGGAAAATGGAAACAAACACATTAGTAGTAAATGTCTCTCCAGATATCATGTTAGACAAACAGTGAAGATTAAATTCAATACAGAATTCTCAATCCATGATTGGAACATAAGCTAAGCTAAGATAAATCCCAGCAAAGAGCTTCAGTGATCATAGGCAAATAAGGCGCTCTTTCATTAAAAATAACATGCTTGTCCCAGGTAGAGATAATCAGAAAATTGGAGTTGTCAGAGAAGCATTCATGGATATGACACACAAACTGAAAGTCTTGATCTCAAATCTATAATTCAAGGATATGAGTAGCACCAGATGTACATCTCACAAAATCTGAAAAACCACAAAAGTGAGTTTACTGCTCAAACAGGGTATTATGTTGCATATCCTCATACCTACGAGACCTGACACACTTAGGTGATTCCAGCAGTTTTCATAATCAGCTCAAAACACTTCCTGATGTATGCAAAATATTAGTATCTAAGGATATAGAGGGAAACAACAGATTGCCTTAAGGCAAACAGCTGAAAGGAATAAAAATGTCAATTTGCAGGAGACTATTGACCACTATATATCCGCGAGCTGTGTGTCTTGACGTGGGTTGTTGTCTCACTATCTACTCTCACCCAAGTGTAAAGATCTGCATGGATTTAACCATTATACGATGGATCACACACATGTATACAACGTACTGCAACTTGTATGGTTTCATCGGAATCTCCCAGGGAAGATGACGAATAAATGGCTGCTGTTTCAACCAGTTTGCAGTCTTGAATTTCATTTCGTGCAAGTACAGCTTAAACCCACTCCCCAATATATAGTCTTACAGAAGACCATCAATGACCATACAGATCATAGCTTGCAGGAGTCATGGACTTGGGACAAAATTATACTCAAATGCAATGCCAAATGTAACATTATTCACTCAATTATTGAAGTTCTACAGCATAGGTATGTAGAATTGATTAACATCATCACTCAAAAGCCCTCTATACGTCTAGGTGTTGATTTTGACACACAAAACATATCTAGAAAGAAATTTTTGAAAGGTTCATAGATGAAGCGCACTCAATATGATGAACATATAAAAAAACAAAATCTACCTGAGCAGACAGATTTTGGACCAAATAATGGTGATCATAAGGAAGATGAACAGTGGCCTGGATAGCAATGACATTAATACTTGACTCCCCTGTTTTTAATCCAGAAAAATAGAAAGTAAAATCAGCTCTCTGCAAATCTGACAGCATTCAATATAACAGCCATAAACATCTGTGATAGATCTATAAACAAATAAGAACAGAAGCACAACTACACCTGCTGAGCACAGAAAGAAAACAACACATGGAACAGCCAAGTAGCAATTAAATTTTATTTTATTTTTTCTATAAGTAAGCCAGATAAGAAAGCGTTACCCTCATTTTTAAATCCAACTAGAAGTTCACTTTCTTCCCCAGCTGCAACCACTACAAAAGGACAGAACTAAATTAGAGAGACACTTCTTGAATGCAAAGCTTTATTCTGAAGGAGAAAACGACAGTGGACCACAAAACTATAGTGCTCTCCTAATTAAGGAGGGAGTAGAAGGCACAATAGCGAATACTCACATTTAGATGGGTTTTTAGGGAAAACGCAAACTGTTTCCACACCTGGGGCTGGACTGAAACCCCCATCTCTAAAATCTTGAACATCCTCACCAACGATCCCAAGATCTCCTCCATCAGCCGATTCAACTACGTCTGCATCTGGGTCGAACTCACATCTTGCAACTATCAAGCAAAAAGACCAAAATAATAAAGAAATAAGCATCAATCCTCAGACAATAATGCTTTAAATTCAATTGACCATCCATCAAAAGAACCACCCATCAAGTCACTCACCACTTGAAATAGAAAAGGTGAATCTAGTACTTAGATATGGGCACTACAATCAATTAAGGAAGCTTCATACCTTATTCGACCAGAATTACATCAATCAGAAAGTCAAAACAAGTTTGGGCTAAATAAATGAAACAAATCGCAGAAAATTTAACATAAGATTGGCTTCCATGATAACCACTTCGCGGAGAGAAAGGATTGTTTTGCCTCCCACATGCAAATGAGATATAGCTTTAATGGCATCATAACTTAAAGAAAGGAATTCTTTTTTTTTTTTTTTTTCCTTCATAAAATTTACTCCCACTGTAAGAATCATTTGAAAAGAGCCAAAAACACCACAATCATGCATGCAAACAATGCTAAAACAAGGAACTCTTTAACTCCACAATTCCTCTCCGATCAATCCGTGTAACTAGACAAATAAAATTAATAAGCTCAATCAAAAATCATACAATTTTAACAAATAAATAGCTCGAATTTCATAATCAAACAAAGAAATAAAATAGAACCTCGATCTCATCAAAACTCAAAATCCGATATGACATCAAAATTGATTATGCATGTGCATGCATATAGTTAAGAATTTATAACAGTTACAAAGATGAATTAAAAGCGGTGCGATAGAGAAATGGATCTGGATCTGAGATACTCACCTTGTAAGAAAGATGAGGAAAAAACTAGGAGAGCGAGGATAAATAAAGCCCTAATCGTCATTCTTCCTTTGTGCTTGCTCCGGACGGAGAGAGTAGAGACGGAATTTTTGAAGCGTGGACTAAATGTTGTAGCAAATGTCGAAATGGGGAACGCAGTTGCGTTTTACAGGATACCGATACTATACCAGTTTTATTTTCTTTTGGTTTACTTTAAAGTTTATCATTACATTTTGGGGATAAATTGGTAAATTAATTTCTATAAGTTCAACAACTATTTTACTTTGGACGGTTATATTGTCATAACTATTGTTAAATAATAAATAATTATTAGATTATGTATGATTTTAATTAAAATCAGATAAATTGATAAAAGTTCTAGTTCCGCGAGATAAATAGTTAAAATTAATTGTTGATTTGGATTTCAATTTTTTAGTAAAATTTTAAGTTAAATCAAACAAGTTCTTAATAACTATTTAATCTTATTAGAATCGCCAAAAAAAAATAATTTTACTTATTCTAAAAGTATGTAGGTTGATATATTTGTAACTCTAATTAGAACATATATATATATACTAGTTTTGGCCTGTGCGTTGCACGTTTGTGAAAAATGTAGTGAAAAGTTGTAGGTTGATATCAACGTTTTATAGAATTATTTGTAAAATAAAAACAAAATAGGTCATCATTAGATTTCTGTCTTTTTGAATACATTGTAAAGTATATGAGTTGTGTATATATTCAGAGGATGGAAATTTCATCAAACTGATGCAATAATTAGATGTAATACAATTTAAGAATAGTTTGAAATAAAAATTCAATTAATTTGTAACTTATTGTCAAGCTATTGAAATTCAGTTTGAACTTTTTTATGTAGAACTTTGTATGCAATTGAAAAAAAGCTTATTAAAAAAGGAAAAAAAAAAAAAAAAAAAAGAGTTGAGGTTGATTTTAGTTTGTTTAAGAAAGATGTTTTTATTTGAATTAATAACATTTATTGTATACATTTACTTACTACTTGTTCACCTAACTCTCAAAATTTATATTTTCTTCACCTACCTCTCTATTCATCATATATTTATTACGTTTGGTAGATATTGTTTCCTAGCATAGTTGTAAATGTATATCTTCTTCATCTTTATCTTGATCTTGCAGTTTAACTAATCTATCAGGTATGTTTATTTTGATTTTTTTTTTTGTTTTATTAGAGATGAATTAATTTAATATGTGGTTAATGATTAATAATAAATTGTTGTTGAAAATTTGTAAAAATATTACAGAATGAATGAAGAATGAAGAGGTTTTTTTGGTGTTTTTATTTTTTATTTTTTTTGTTGTTTAATATATATGTTGTGAATTTTATTGGATAGAGTATGATATTTTTATAGTTTGTTATTATTATGTTTTTTTGTATGTTTTTATGTAATTGATATATTAGTTTTTTGTTGTTTATTTGTTTAGGGAAAATTTGTTTTGTACAGGTATGAATGCTGGAAATGAAAGGTTTGTGGAAACTGGGGATGAATTGGAGAATGAGGATTTTAGTAGTGAAGGAAAAGATGATACTGTTGAAAATGTTGTTCATCAATATTGGTCCCCTTATACATCAAATGAATTGCCCACAAGTAATTGTTATACACAAGATGTTTTAAGTAATATAGATTGTTTTGGTGAGAGAATTATTCCTGAAGGATATAACTCTGCTAATAATGAGTATTTCAATTCAGTTTTTGTTGAGCAGCAATGTTATCTTGATAATCAATTAGGTAAGAATGATTATGTAATTGCTAAAACAAGAGAGGAGTTATTGGAGCGGGTTGATAATTTAGAATGTAGTAGGATAGGTAATAAATATAATGAAATGCAAGGTTATATTGATACTCAATTTAATTTATTACAAGTTGAACAAAATGCTCACTTTGATAGATTGAGCAATGAGTTGCGGCAACAGATGGAAAGATGTGTACAGATGTTTAAGGGAAAGATGTGTACAGATGTTTAAGGGAAAGATGGTGGAGAAAATTGGTAATGATTCTGAGAAAAATGATGTAGGTTGTTCTTCTGAGAAGTGTGCTACTTTATTAAATAAAGATGTTCCTTTATTATGTGATATAAATAAAGTGAGAGAGAGCCATTTTCTCAATTGGGCTTACAGTGCTAATGCTGGGTAAGTTATAATGTTTGATATATTTATTGTTGTAATATATAATGTTTGATATAATAAATATTTTTGTTATAATGTTGTAGAGATGTTGTTGATATATCTTGGGGAGTGACTTCTAAACTCACAAAAAGACGGTTACAAGATATTAATAAGTCTCAATCTGCATTGGAGAAATGGGTAAATATATTATATGAATTTTATTCTTGTTAAATGTATATTATATATATTACATTGTTATATAATGTAATATTTGTGTATAGGATGTGGACTATGCAATGGATTTGATAAGAGCTAGATGTTTTAAATATCCCAACATATTTTCAAGAAAGTATGGAGTATTGGACACTTGTTTTGGAGAAGTTATTCGGTGTCATTTTGCAAAGGCACATCATCAACTTGATTTTGAAGCATCTATGCGAGCATATATATATGGTGCTCTTCCTACATATTATGGTTCAAAATGGGAGGAATGTGAGCATTTGTTGTGGCCCTATCTTATGCATGATAAATATTGGACACTTTTTCACGTGGATTTAAATGCTTGGAAGTTGACACTAATTGATAATTACCAGATGTGTTATAGTGAAAGTCAGAGATATATTCATGCTCTCCCAGGCCTTCAAATAATTCCACAAATGATTCTAAAGTATGAGCCTCAGCTTGCCAAGAAGAAAAAGTATTTTCAATATAGGAGAAAATCACCTAATGAAATAGAACAGCTCCAGAGATATAGGTAATATATTGAATTTAGTAAAGTTTTTTTATTTATAATAATATTTTATTTACCTTTTTTTGTGCAAATATTTATTTGTTTTTGTTTTTGCAGTGACAGTGGACTATTTGTGATTAAATATGTGGAGTGTTTTTTAGCTGGATTGCCTTTAGATGCTGTTGTAAGTGATAAAATTAATATTTATAAGCGAAAACTTGTGTTAGATTTTTTTCACAAGGATTTCTTTTTTTTCTCAATTAGGAGTGAAGTTTAAATGTTGTATGTATTAGTTTAATAAATTAATAGATTCATATTATATCTTTTTTATGTTATGTTAAGTATGTTGAATGTTTTGATTTATATAGTGGTGTGACATAAAAAAAAAATAAAAAAGATAAAAACAAAAAAATGTGAATAGTAAAATCATACTCTAATTAGCATTGAAATTTACTTAGATTTTTAATTAAATTTACGTTGATTCATGTAATGGTATTTTCAGACACAACAAATTTAAATTGTTTCCTTTTATTTTTATTTTCAATTGACCTGAATTTTTTGTGTCATTTTGGCAATGTTGTTGAGCTTGTGTTAATATACAATCGTTTATTTTTATAATTGTATTTTTATAAGTTACAAAAATTAGATTAATTTATCCTAATTTTGTTTATCAAAAAAAAAAATTTTGTCTTGTGGAAACTTTAGAAAAAAATGTGAACTTAGCATTGTAAAAAAACTAATATTTTAACGTTTGGAAAGAAGCACATGAAAATAAATCCTTTTATTAAGCATCACATTAATAAGCTTAATATGGGAAAGATTTTTTGAGCAATAACAAGAATAAGTGGCTGAAATTTAAATTCCAAAAAGCCAATTAAAACAAATGTATTTAAGAAGAAATTGGTAAATTGTTCAAGCTTATATTGTATAAAAATGAGTTATACAAATAGGTGCTAAGTAAAATTGGTCATTTCCGAGACATCAACTGATTCAGAAGATGGGTCGGCAAACTTGGTTGCCGAGATTTTTCGGCAACCAAATCTGGTTGCCGAGCTGGCTCGGCAACAAAAATTGGTTGCCGAGCTAGCTAGCTCGGCAACCATGCCTGGTTGCCGAGATGGCTCGGCAACAAATTTTGGTTGCCGAGCCATCTCGGCAATCCAGTTGGGGGAAATTTTTTTTTTTTTTTTTTTTTTTTTGTTCTTTTTTTTTTTGCGGAGGTATCAAATGTTTGTAAATTGTTTCCTTTTATTTTTATTTTCAATTGATCTGAATTTTTTGTGTCATCTTGGCAATGTTGTTGAGCTTGTGTTAATATACAATCCTTTATTTTTATAATTGTATTTTTATAAGTTACAAAAATTAGATTAATTTATCCTAATTTTGTTAATAAAAAAAAAAATTTGTCTTGTGGAAACTTTAGAAAAAAATGTGAACTTAGCATTGTAAAAAAACTAATATTTTAACGTTTGTAAAGAAGCACATGAAAATAAATCATTTTATTAAGCATTACATTAACAAGCTTAATATGGGAAAGATTTTTTGAGCAATAACAAGAATAAGTGGCTGAAATTTAAATTCCAAAAAGCCAATTAAAACAAATGTATTTAAGAAGAAATTGGTAAATTGTTCAAGCTTATATTGTATAAAAATGAGTTATACAAATAGGTGCTAAGTAAAATTGGTCATTTCCGAGACATTAACTGATTCACAAGATGGGTCGGCAAACTTGGCTGCCGAGATTTCCCGACAACTAAATCTGGTTGCCGAGCTGGCTCGGCTCGGCAACCATGCCTGGTTGCCGAGCTGTCTCGGCGACCAGCCATCTCGGCAACCAGTTTTGGTTGCCGAGATGGCTCGGCAACCAATTTCGGTTGCCGAGCCATCTCAGCAATCCAGTGGGGGGAAATTATTATTATTTTTTTTTTTTGTGCTGAGGTATCAAATGTTTGTAAATTGTTTCCTTTTATTTTTATTTTCAATTGACCTGAATTTTTTGTGTCATCTTGGCAATGTTGTTGAGTTTGTGTTAATATACAATCCTTTATTTTTATAATTGTATTTTTATAAGTTACAAAAATTAGATTAATTTATCCTAATTTTGTTAATCAAAAAATTTTTTTGTCAAAAAAAAATATGAACTTAGCATTGTAAAAAAAACTTAGCTCTGACAACCAATTTTGGTTGCCGAGCCATCTCGGCAATCAGTAGGGAATTTTTTTTTTTTTTATTTTATTGCTGAGGTTTCAAATGTTTATATACAGTCCAGAAATACTGGGAAATTTTTTTTTTTAATTTTGGGTGTTTAATTTTTTGAATTTTCATTAAAATATTGTATTTTACTATTCCCGTTTTTTTTTTAGTCTATTTTATTTGACCTAAAAAAAAATATTATTTATAGTGTGATTGCCGAGATAGCTCGGCAATCAAACCAAAGTGGGAAAAAAGAATTAATAACTTCAATTCAACCTACCCATACCCATGTTACTCTATTTATTTTATCTATCTAATTTATTATACTATCTATCTACTTTATTACACTACAAACCAAAACAATGAATGCATTTTGTTGTTTTGCATTGACTACATGCAACTTTCTTTATCCCTTTTTCTCTCTCCGTATATTTCTCTTTTGTATCTTTGTCTTCCTTCTCTCTTCTTTATCTTTTCATTATCTTCTCCTTTGATTTTCTTTTCCTCATTTGATTGCAAAACTCATTGTTTTCTCCTTTGATTGGAAAACATTACATTACAACATTACAGGTATGTGAATTTCATTTTATTATGATTTATTATGTAATATATTGATGTTGAATATGTTAAAAATATTAAAATATACATTTGAAAAACTTGGGTAATAGATTGGTTGTTGCAACCCGAGTTGTTCGGGGATGAAATGCCGGCCGCCGAGGTTGACCGGCAACCAACGGTGGTTGCCGATCTTGCTCGGCAACCACCGTTGGTTGCCGAGGTTCCTCGGCAACCACGTACAATGCAAAAAAAAATTTTTTTTTTTTTTTTCCTTTCCTTTCCTTAGAGTAAAACTGTAAAATGAATAAAAACTTAGTATTTTGTATATTGGCAAAGGAATGTATGTACCAAAAAGATTGATATTACTTTAATTTGTAATTTTTTTGTAATAATGTTAAGTAACCATTCTTTAAATCATATGGTATAGACTAAGAGTTCATTGTTTTGTAAATATGTTATAATCTTATGAAATATATTTCATAATTATTTATACTTAATTTTTTTTTTTGCAGATATGGATGTACAATATGTTGTTGATGAAAATGTTAGATTTGGTGGAAAGCTTACACAGATTAGTAATTTTAGATATGTACAGGTTGTGATTGGAAATTATAATGAGGAACAGTTGAATGAATTTAGGAATAGTTGCTTTTCTTATTTAGAAGAGTTATACAATAGAAGAATGCGATTCAGTGGTAAATTAGTACACGAATTTCTTTTTAATATGGTACATACAAATAAAGGAAATGAAATTTGGTTTAAAGTAGATGATCAGTTAGTGAGATTTGGATTGCAAGAGTATTGTTTGATATCTGGATTACTATGTCATGACAATTCTGAGACTATGTCTATTTATAGTACTTTAGGTAAACATAGACTTAGAAGGAGGTATTTTAATAATGCCTCACAGATATCTTTGAATCAATTGGAGAATGCTTTCTTGAATTGTGGAGATGAAAACGACAAGTATAAGCTAGGGTTAGCCTTAGTTATTGAAGGATTTTTCAAGCCCATGGAAAGGAAAAAAATAAATGTACAGACATTATCATTAGTTGATAATTTGGAAGTTTGTTATGATTATCCATGGGGAAGGCATTCTTTTTTTATACTCCTCCGCTCACTAATTAAATCATGGGAACGTTTGGCAGTTAGGGGCATGAATGGTAGTATTATGCCCTACACTATATATGGTTGTCCTACAATATTCCAGGTTAGTAATTATTTAGATTACTAATTGTATTTAAATTTATTAGTATTGTATTATTTAATATATATTGATTTTATTTATATTTTTATAGTTGTGGATATATGAGGCATGCCCACAGATTGGTGAAAAATTTGGGGCTAAATTGCAAAATGGGTTCCCACGTATTTTGAGTTGGGACATCCTTGAGAAAATAGAAAGAAAGGATGTTTGTGAATTTTTTAACTCCACACAGGTTAGTAGATTTTGTTTTGTGAATATATATTTTTAGTGATTTTATGTATTATTGTTATTTAATAATATGTATTTGTAGATTGTTGCTGCTGTACCAATACTATTACCAACAAAAGAAGAATTAGAACAAACATATGTATATACTATGGTTTTAGTAGAGGATTCAGCAGATATTCGTTTTGATCCTATTGTGGATCAGTTTGAGTACGGGGGAGAACATGTTGATGAACATGTTGATGAGGTTGAAGAGGAAGTGGATGAGGAAGAAAGGAATGAAGGAAATATACCACCAGCTGAACCAGATGAGAATTTTGATAAAAGTTGGTCTCCTTATATAAGTAACGAGGAGTTACCCGATGATATCTGGCCTGCAAGGCCTGCAAGAAACGTTACTTATATGGACTATTATAATGAACAACAAAATATTTCTGAGACTTCTCAAGGGCCTTCAACTTCAGGTTACAACTACTCAGGTTACAACTACTCTGATGATTATGTAACCTATGAAAATTTGAGCTCTATGTTCGATGAACAGAGAAATTATTTTGATACGCGATTAGATGAGCAAAGATCTTATATTGATAACACAAGAGATGACCTGTTGCTGCGTTTAGATGAGTTACAACCCAATAGTGATGTGAAGGAACTGCAGCAATATATAGATAGCAAATTTGACTCATTTCGGGGTGAACAGAGTAGCTTATTTGGTGGTTTGCAGGATCAGTTCCAAAGTTCTTTTGGACAAATCCAGAGAATGTTTGAAGGGATGAATGTTCACAAACCTGGTGATGCTAGTGGTGGTGGTGGTGGTGGTGGTGGTGGTGGTGGAAATGAAATAGAACGTACTGATGTAGGGGAGACATCAACTGATGCGTTCATTCCAATTTTGTGCGACATAAATAAAAAAATAGAAAGTGATTTTGCTAATTGGACGAGTCGCGCAAAAACTCGGTAAGTTATAATATTTAATATAAGTTATAATATTTGGTATAAGTATTTAACTTATCCATTTTTCTAAATGTATTTGTCATTTTTTGTAGTGATGTTATAAGATTGCATGGGGGCTATACTTTGAATAAAGAGAAGCTCATGAATCTTGGGAATCCTGAATATCCACTCAACTACGAGGTAAAGATTAATTATATTTGTTAACTTATAGATTAAGTATATTTTTTAATGTTAGTATATATAAGAATATAATGTTGTATGATGTTATTTGTATTGTATGAAAAGGATATGGATGCTGCATTAATATTGATCAGAGCAAGAAGCAGAAATTTCCAGGACATATTTTCATATAAGTATGCAGTCTTGGATTCTGGTTTTGGATCTCTTATGATTGAACTTAGAGTTAAACTTTTGGATCCAAGAGGGCAAATTGTACAACATGCTGCTTCTTCTTCTTCCTCTTCTTCTCTTGATAACATGGTGATGGGATATGTAAATGGTTATTTTCCTAAAAATTTTGGCAAAAAATGGAAGGAGTGTAATTATTTACTATGGCCATATCTTGTGCACAACAAATATTGGGTATTGTTTCATGTGGATTTGAAGAGGTGGAAGCTCACAGTGTTTGATAATTATCAAAAATTAGCTGATGATGCATTCATGTATATTGCTGTACTTCCTATTATTGGAGGTCTTCCAGATGTGATTAGGAGGTATGTGCCAGAACTTGGTACAAACATTGAGCGCTTGGAATACTGGAGGAAACCCATTACTGATATACCTCAACTTGATAGATACAGGTAATTAGTAATTAGTTTAAATAATTTATTTTATTCCTAATAATAGTTATGTATAATTACTAATGTTTTAAAAATATTATTTGCAGTGATGGGGGCATACTTGTGATGAAGTATGTTGAGTGTCTATTAGCTGAACTACCCTTGGATGCAGTGAGAGTGGACAAAATACCTATTTATAGGTATAAAATGATGCTTGATTTTTTCAAGAAGGAGTTGTTTTTTATTCCATATCAAAGAAATGTTTAATAAAGTGAAATTGTAAATTTATAATTTGTATTAAACAATGTAATTTGATTTGATTGAATAAAAGGGTTGTTGTTTTGTTATTCACAATAATTGTACTCAGTTCAATTTTATTTTTATTTTCAATTTACTTAAATTTTTTGTTGGGTAGTGAGCTGTAATTTATATTGATTGAACTTAGCAGGTTTTATAGAAGAGATGAACAATTACAGTTTTTTTGCAGAAAAGATGAACAAGGTTTTTTTTTCCAGTCTGTTAAGATTGGCCGAGGTTTCCCGGCAACCACAATTGGTTGCCGAGCTATCTCGGCAACCCAGTAAAGTATTTTTTTTTTTTGTTTTTTTTTTACTTTTGATTGCCGAGGCATTGAATGTTTATATGTTTATATACAGTCCGGAAGGAAATGCATGCTCATTATGGAAAAGTTTTGCCTTAAATCAATACCCTGTCATTTTTTGCATATGATACTGTAATGTATTTTGTACATTTAAAGCTTTAAGGCCATTTTTCTATGAAGAAATCCAAATAATGAAATCCAAACACTGAACTACTTGGTAACACTTGGAGAGAAGAAACTTGTGGTGGAGAAAGGCTTTCTATGCCACAAGCCATTTTCCAAAATATTTGATAGCCCAAGTGGGTTGGTAATGAAATTAGATTGCCGAGCTATCCAATTAATGTTTTTAAAAAAAAAAAATTTTTTTTTCTTTTGATTGCCAAGCCATCAAATGTTTATATATAGTCGAAATTTTTATTTTTTTAAAAATCCTGTATTTTTGTAATTGTATTTTAATAGGTTACAAAAATTAGATTAATTTATCCGAATTTTGTTAATAAAAAATAATTTTTTTCTTGTGGAAACTTTAGCAAAAAATGTTAACTTAGCGTTGTAAAAAAACTAATATTTGAATGTTTGCAAAGAAGTATTAAGCATTCATAAACATTATGAGCTCAATATGGGAAACATTTTTTGACCAATAACAACAATAAATGGCTGAAATATAAATTTCAAGAAGCCAATTGAAACAAATGTATTTAAGAAGAAATGAGTAAATTGTTCAAGCTTATATTCTATAAAAATGAGTTATACAATTACTAAAACATGAACAATGAACATCTTCATTTTTAAGATAGAAAAATAGTTGACAAGATGTTTCGGCCACCAAGTTTGGTTGCCGAGAAATCTCGGCAACCAAATTTGGTTGTGGAGCCAGCTCGGCAACCAAAAAATTGGTTGCCGAGCTGTCTCGGCAAACAAAACTGGTTGCCGAGATGGCTCGGCAACCAATTTTGGTTGACGAACCATATTGGCAATTGAATGAAAATGTTATTTTTTTTACTTTTCATTGGTGAGGTATCAAATGTTTATATATAGTCCAGAAATACTCGTTATGGAAAAGCTGTAACTCAAATCAATACCTTGCCATATTTTGCATGATACTGTTATGTGTTTTGTACATTTAAAGCTTTAAGGCCGTTTTTTCATGAAGAAATCCAGATAATGAAATCTGAACGTACAACTTGTGGTGGACAAAGGCTTTTTATGCTACAAGGGAAAGATTTTTTTATAAAGTAATAAAATTGGATTGTGGAGCCATCTCGACTATCCCTTTTTTAAATATATATATATATATATATATATATATATATATATATATATATATATATATATATATTTTTTTTAACTCTTGATTAAAATTTTGGGTGTTTAATTTTTTTAATTTTGATTTAAATATTGTATTTTACTGTTCCTAGAGTTTTTTTTTAGTCTATTTTATTTCACCTCAATATTAAAAAAAATAAAATAAAATTATAGAATGGCTGGTAATGAAACCAAAGTGGAAAAAAAAAATAAGAACTTGAATTATTTTATACAATTACCAAAACATGAACAATGAATATACGTGCCAAGTAAAGATACTTTATTTTTTAAGACGAAAATGTGGTTGACAAGATGTCTCGAGTAACATCTTGGCAACCCTGGTCTGCTCGGCAACCAAAATTGGTTGCCGAGATGGCTCAGTTGCCGAGGCATCTCGTAAATCTAGGGAAATTATCTTTTTTTTTTTCTTTTTTTTGTGCTTTGCCTCAAATCAATACCTTGCCATTTTTTGCATGATACTGTACATTTAAAGGTTTAAGTAACAAATATGATAACCAAAATAATAACTGTTCTTATATTTATCTTATAGTTAAAGGTACATTGTATAATTACAATAACAAAAGATAAACCCAAAATATTTAAAAAACATCTTAATTGGAAGTTGAACATTGTTTAGTTAAGATGGTTTGAAAATTCATTGGTTTTTTTTGGCCTCATCAATTGCACAGCTGTTGAATTTCTTTTTCGTAATTGGTGCATCATCCAAATCAAACAAAGATCTTTTTGCTGTTCGTTCCAGGAATCTTATAGGTTCACCTATATCCTCAACCGGAGCTTTGCCTTTGTCTTTGTCTTTGTTCTTTTTTTCCACTGCTGATGCATTGATAATAAAAAGGATTTCATAGTTGCACTGAGGCAACTGTTGTTGTACCGACTGCTGTTGTATAGCTTTGACATAAAATATCTCATCTTCATCCATAGATAACCTTATATGTGTCTGTTAATATAAAATTTGATAAGTTGTAAAACAAATGAGTGTAAAATTGAAGTAAAAGAAAAAGAAATACAAATGGTTGTTCCATCATAGTTTAAGCAGTTGATTGTAAAAAATATTCTGCTGGATTTCCAATAGCTGTAGCGTTAATGTATCCAGTAGAATCCATCAATTGCATGTATACCTTAGCTCTATAAGAAAAAACAAAATAAATTTTTGTTATGAAAATTAAATAGAATGTGTAAATAAATGTAAATAAAAGTTTAAAAATATTCAATTTGGTCATGATTACCTTGGTTTTGCTTGAGCTTCAAGACATTTACAAAACACACAATGGTATATGTCACCATAATTTTCGCTTGAAATTTTGTTGCAACTCATATACCAATAAGTTTGATTCAAAACTGTAACACATGCTTTCCCTTTTATCCAGAAAAATTGTTTCTGTCAATATAACAATATATAAATAAGTTATTATAGAACAATTTTTAAAATTTGTACAATTATTTAAAGTATAAAGAGTTGTACCACAATTTTCAGCCCTTGAATATTCTTTATTTCTGTGAAGTCTTTCTCATCAGTTGGAATACAAAGCTTGGAAGATAGCTCTGATGGTGTTAAATTCAAATAATATTTGTCACATACAATTTCATCAATCAGTTCACAATTAGTACGTCCCCTGTACACAAAAGTACATAAGTTATAATTTGAAGTCAAATGTGTAATAAATAAACAACTAATTAATATATATTTACCAAGATTTGAATTCTTCTACAATTTCAAATTCTCCATCTATGAAGAAAGAGGTGTCTGCTTTTGTAGATAATGATAAACCTGTACATTAAAATATAAATAGAATATGTTAATAGTTATGCAAAGATGATAATAATAGGTTTATAGAATATGATCAATTACCATTGAATGAGGTTACTTTGAGGTGCTTTCCAATTAGAACAGGTTTTCTTTTCAGATTTTCAGATATGTATTTGCATTCGTTATCCACAAAGGTTTCCCACATGGTTAACAGAATTGTGACGAACCTATTATTTGTAAAAGAATAGTATGTAAAACTTGTAAGGAAAAAAAATTGTATAGCTATTAAATAAAAAGAAATATGTATGGAGTGAAATAAATATAAATGTTATACTTTTTGTTTATCAATACTAAATCTTGCACTTGACATTCTTTTTCATATCGTGTTTGAATAATCCTTTTAGGTTTGATACCAATTACCATCCCAGCAACGCCTGTAAAAAACAAAAAACAAAAAAGTAAAAAAAATGTATATTAACATTCAAAAGTTTAGTGTAATGTGTAGAAAGTAGTTTTATTGACTTACTTATATCTATGTTTGAATCCATATAGTTAGGGAAATCTTCAAAATCAGTAAAGGTATAAATAGACATTATGAGATTGCTATTATTTTCTTCAACTTTGTGTATTCTTGTTCTTCCTGAAATTATCCACTGCACTTCTCCAGATTTTGCCCTGTACTCTGGGTTTGTTATTTTAACTATTGCATTTGATACCAAATAGGTGTTTCCTAATGTTAATTGATCTTGAAAAGCTGTAATATTTTGACCATATAAAGTTGCTTGAACCGTTGATCCCTGATGCATAAAAAGAATTTAAAAATTAAAAATTTTGATGATATAAGAAGTGAAAGATATAATGCAGTAATATTTACCTCTGTGTCCATGAGAATCAAATTTTGATACTTGGTTGGACTTTTTTGAGATTTTCTAGGAGAAAATTTTTCAGCAACCACAACTTTGACTGTCCATCCACTACTTCCTGGAAAAACATTACTAATCAATTGAAACTCTTTACTCATTTTTAAGACTGTGCAATAGAGGTTACAATTTTGTTATATTTATAGAGGTAATGAAGAGAATTGGAAGGACAGGTAGGAAAATTTAGCTAAGTAATTGAGTGAGTGATAAGAGTATTTGATTTATTGAAGAGGTATTTATAGAGAAATATAGATAGAGACAGTAATCTGCAAAATAAAATAAATATAGTAAATTAAGAAGTATATGATTGAGTTTGTTTAAAATATAGATGAAAACAAAAATTTATTTGGAAATAAATATTGGTTATATAAACCTATGGTTGTTCCTTAGTTTTAAAGTAAAAGTTATTAGTTGTGATTCAACTGCGTTTTGAATTGTAATACTGTGTTCCTGTAACTTTAATAAGATGTTATACTACTTATCTTTACAATAAAAGGATAAAACAAATAGCAGAACAGAAGAAAATAGTGAATCTTTTTTTATTGGTTTGTAAATTACCTTTTTGGAGGACATCTTTTTTGTAGTAATTAATTAGTAGTGGTAGTCATATATGTACAAATAAATGGAAGCCTAAAAAATAGAACATTGGCAAGCTTTGGTATTCTAAGTCCAGACCAAAGTTTTATTTTGTTACTATAAGGAAATTGTAATATCTAAATTCACTGGTATGTATCTAGTGTTATTTATGTACAGTATCAATTAATTTAGCAAGATGCAACTGTGAGCATTTCTACTTCTTTTCCCTCCCTTGGTCTGTTTATTTGATTCCGGAGAAATTGTTATTGGAGATTGGTCGATTGGGATACATCTTTGGTTACGAAAGTTGCAAATTTGGCAATCAAATGTGGTTCCCAAGGTTGCATTGTGGTTGCCAAGGTTCACAACGGTTGCCGAGGCGGCAACTAAAGGTGGTTGCCGAGGAACCTCGGCAACAAACCTTTGCTCGGCAACCACATTTGGTTGCCGAGCTATCTCGGCAACCAGTTGTAGTTTTTAAAAAAAATGGTTTTTTTTTTTTTTTTCCTTTCCTTAGAGGTAATAAAATGATAAAAACTCATTTTATATATAAAAAAAGATTGATATTAAGCAATCTTTTTATAATAATCTTCATTAACCAAGTTGGTATAGGCTAAGACATTGTAGACTAAGACATTGCCATAAATGTTGATAACAGCTACACGGTAGCAGTAATCAAAAACATTTATAGGTGCCAGCATAATTTAATGCTTATCATGTATTATTGTAGAAAGTAATTTAAAATAATATTATAAGAAAAAAAATTATGTTCTTATTTCAATTTTTTTTAGTATATATATATATATATATATATATATATATATATATATATATTAGAAAATTAACAGAGAAAAGAAAATAAAATATAGTTAATAGTTTGATAATCTATTAGTCATCAAATTGATTCTTAATTTCAAAGCTAGTTGTTTAGGTGATCTGTGAAGAAAAAGAGTAAGAGAAGCACCTAATAAGCACAAAATTTTATAATTTATTTACAAAGATATATATTCAATATTCATTTTGAATCAAACAACCCAGATATACATTAAACTAACAATCTAGACTTGAATAATTAAATACCCTACCAAGCAGTAAGAACCAAAGAGATATAGATGAAAGATGTAGTAATCAAATAATAGCAATACTAATCTATAGTTTTAGAGCAGAGAGTCATAATTTCAATTTGGCCTAAAAAGATATGTGAATGACATGTAAGAAAAGATGGAGAAAGTGTAAATTCAATGAATGATTACAAAGTGCTAGAATTTGAAAGTGCCTGTGTAACCACCCCAGTTATGAAACAAGCTATTGCCGACTTAGCAACTATATTGGTTATCTTAGCAAATATGTATTGGTTGAGTCATCTAGGCAACAGTTGTGGATGTAGTTAGGAACCATTGATAAGTAAGTATCAGTAAGTGTATAAGTTGTTATATTAAAAATTTTGTATTACTTTTATTTCTTATTAATAAAAAAAAAAATATGATAAACATATCTAGAAAATAAAATATATAATTAAATTGTATACAAATTAGCAATCATAAGAGCTACATGAATTGATTCAAAATTAGAAGATGTTTTTTATCCAGAGTATATCCTATCAAAAACTTTTATAACTACTCAGCATAATTTAATGTTTAGCATATCTATATATAATTAGATATAATAATACAAGTAAACAAAATACGTATTATTACTTACTGTATCACAATAGTGACTAATGGATATTGTTGTATTTAATATTATAGGCAAAAAAATTAGGTTATTCTTCAACTTTTTATTAGTAACAATATATATATTTGTGAAATTTAGAAAAAAACTAAAAGGGGAAAAAAATTTAATAAAAACAACTGACAAAAAATAATTAAAGTTGTTGAATTACATTTGTACCATATTGTTCTCTTTATCTAATAATTATTTTTTTGTTAACTATCAAAGAACAAGATATGCATTCATTATTATGATTTATTTAACTAAAGATAAAGATATACATGAAATACTGACAAATTTAGGTTGTAATAATTAAATACCCTAAAACTTTTATGGCTAGAATTAAAGATATACATTACATCATATCATAATAGTAATCTAATAGTATTAGAATAGTAATAAATAAAATTTCATCCAAAAAAATTTCAAAAATGCATAAATATTAAAAAAAAAAAGTACTACAGGAAAAAAACATTTTATATTTATACTAATAATTAGAAGATTATTGTATAGGTAATTTTAAATTCTTTATATACTAAAAAAAAATTAGGTCTATTTAATTGTATCAGTATCAATTTTTATAGTAAAAAATATATATTTGTAAATTTTAAAAAAATGTGAAAAAGAAAAGTTGTAGCAAATGGCTATACGTATAGTTTCATCATTGCATAATCAGCACAAAAAAAATATAATTAATTCGGCCAAATACATATTTATAATTTCAATCTTTTACATTTCCGATTTTGAATAAACAATTGGTATAATGCATAACTATTGGAACAAGAATATAAATATTTAAAAAATAATGTCAGCATTAATCACAGATATAAAAATAATATTACAATATATTAATGGAAATCCCTACAATATCATATTACAATATCAAAAATAATATAAATAAAAGCATTATATCATTTGTGAAAGAAAACAATTAGAAAATGTGTAGGATCCATAATCCCTTCTTCGACTTCTTATTTTTCTGCAAGAAAAAAAAATGATAAACACACATAAGATTATTTTATTAAAAGAAAGTCATTTTAATGTAATAAGTCAATTAAATCATTGATACCTTATTTATGAATATAGTAATGATTAATATACACTAAAATGAAATATTTGGGAAAACTAAAGAATAATTATCACAAATAGAATGCTGTAAATTAATAGGAGGCGTAAAGTGGAACATAATTAAACAACTACTAAAAAATAACAATAATGATACTATAAATTCACTAAAGCTAAAATTTCTTTATAGACAACATTTTTTGTACACTTTAAATGTAAATGTGAATTCTCAACTGGTTTTATCAACACTTTAATAGAACTCATTGTTTTAGCTCTAGATAATGCCACATATAATTGTCCATGTGAAAATACAGATTCTGGAAGATATAAACCAACAAAATCTAGAGTTTGTCCTTGAGCTTTATTTATTGTCATTGCAAAGCATGGACGAATAGGAAATTGTGTTCTTTTAAAAGGAAATGAATTTTTATCACTTTGAAGAGGTATAAATGGAATTCTTGGTAAGAACACATGTTTTCCTTTATATTCTCCAATACAAATTTCAGCATGAATAACATTACGTTCAAATGATCGACAAACTAATCTTGTTCCATTACATAATCCTTCTGAAGGGTTAATATTTCTAAGTAATATAACAGGACAATTTTTTTTTTAATATAAGTTCATGTGGTGGAATACCATTTGGAGTTAAAGTATTTAAAAAATCTTCATGAATACTTTGATCTATTTGTTCCAATGTTTCATCATAACTATAATATGTATTCACCAGGTAATTCCTTAAGTAAAATATTGTTTATTAAATCAACACATTCATTTTTTGGAGTTAAAATAACACTATTAATCATTGTATCTAAATTTGTAATATAGTGTTTTAAATTAGGAAAGACAATGTGAATTAAAATTTGTAAAGATTTGTATTCTTCTTCAAATGGTATAATTATTTCATTAGGAAGCGTAATCATACCACATGTATGTTCAATCTCAATCCCATCACCAATATTAAGTAACAATTGAGAAAATAATGGATCTAATTGTGCTCTCATATTTTGGACTAATTGAAATTTTCTAAAATGTGGCCATAAGCTAGAATGAACTAAACTTGCCAATAATATTTTCTCTTTGTTCCCTTTTTGAACAACTGGTAAAACTTGTCTAAAATCTCCACCTAGAACAACAATTTTCCCACCGAATGGTAAATTACTTTCATTAATATCTTTTAACATGTTGTCAACAGCTTCAACAGCATAACGATGCATCATTGGTGCCTCATCCCAAATGATTAAATTAGTCATTCGAAACAAATCTGCTAATGCAGATTGTTTACTAACAGAACATGTAATATCACTATTTATTTCTAAAGGAATTTTAAATCTTGAATGTGCAGTTCGTGCTCCAGGTAACAAAGAAGCTGCAACTCCAGAAGAAGCAGTAGCCAATGCTATAAGATTTTTGGATCTAACAAATGTAAGCAAAGCTTTATATAAAAATGTTTTACCTGTACCACCTGGTCCATCTATGAAAAACGTTCCAGGTTTCCTGTTTAAAACATGTTCCACAATTTCATCATAAGCTATTTTTTGTTCTTTATTTAACATATTTGTATATAACATATCATTATTTCCAATTACATTATTTGCCATCTCTTCGCTAACAATATTAGCTAATCTTTCTTCTTTTCCTATAGTTATTTGAAATGGTACAACAGAATATTCATTTATGTTTTTACCACTTTCTTCTAATATATGATTAATATAATGTAGAGCTTGAATTTCAGCATTTATAACAAATAAACCTTCATTGACATAGTCCTCATACATAAAGTTACCAAATTTAATCCACAATGCTTTTGGATCATCAGGTCCACATAGAGTTAATATTGTAGCAAATAAACGTCTTAAAGAAGAAGGCATTTCATAACTAATAGCTTCTTCCAAACACATTTCACAATAATTATTACCATTTAGTAAGCCATATGCAACAGCTGCTTCACGAAAAGATTGCATAGAAATACCATTTACTATTTTTAGACTTGCATAAGATGTTGGTCCCCTAATATGATTAAGCAAAATTCGTAAATAATATCTTTCACCTTCAATTATGTTAGCTGCAACTAATCTTCCAATTACATTTCCACGTTTTCTTTTTGTCCATATTTTACCTTGTGTATCCCATACAAAATACTGGGAAAATTCTCTATACAATAATGTATTTGCAAATTTATTACATGTATTCATTCTAAAAAATTCAGTTAACATTGTTATTTTTCTATAATCTGTATCAATAATATTTAACAAATTTTCAGAATCTTTATATGTTACTAAATGGTTATTTTCAAGATGTAATTGTAACGATATAACTGAAGGAAAAATTTCAGATAAAATAAATCCATATATTCTCCAAAGAACTTCAGGTGGAGATATCCATCTAGCAGATTGATATCTTTCAATTTCATCGACATTATTTGTATTATTATTTACACAAAAATTTACCCTATCATGTCCTTTGTATACATATTTATATAAATATTTTACTGCTTTTACAGTTGAACATATTTCTACATTGATATGACAATCATATTTTGCACATAAATATGGATAATCATAAGGCACAACCCATCTATTATCTAATAAACTACCTCTAATAGTAATTGTTTGATAAATATTGAAACGCCTATAATTTGGGTAACAATTTTCTCCAAGAAAAGTTTTTGCAATAAATTCTTTTGGATATTTATTTTTACACTTTCCATCTTTATTCATACAAATATTGTTAGGATTTAGTATACCACAAGGACCATGTATCATATGTTTAATTACAACAGAATGTAAATGAGAGTTTTGATTTTTATTAGGTATTTCACATGAAACAATTTCATCAATTAAATCTGTGTTATTAACTTTACAATTTTGTTTTAGAATTAACAAAAAATGTGCATATGGAAGGCCTCTTTTTTGGAATTCTATTACATAAATATAAGCAGCAACTTCACCAAAAATATGTCTTTGAAATAAATCAATTTTTAATTCTTCCAATTTTGCTCTAAATATACGAGTAATCAAATCAGGTCTATTTTGACTAATATCATTGTATTTCAACTCATTTTTTATTTCATCCCAATTTGGATTACAAGTTATTGTTAAAAATATATCCGGTTTTCCAAACCTTTGAACCAGAGCCATTGCATCCATATATCTTTTTTTCATATCTCTGGGGCCACCAATAAAAGAAGAAGGTAAAATAATTTTTTTACCAATTTTATAACCTCTATTTTCACCATTTTGTACACTATCAACAATTCCTTGATATAATTCAGCACGTATTTCATTTTGATTTTTTCTAAAATAATCTAATCTACTTGTTTCAATTTTAACATACATATCAACCACATATTGTTGAAAAAGTCTTCCAGCATAAAGTAAAATGCACTTATTAGTAGGTCTTACCTGTAACTTATAACAATAATATTCCCTGCAAGATACTTGTAGTTTCTTTTTAGGCCTTTTCATAACTGCAAATAAATAAATAAAATTAATAAAGTTTGATAATAAAAATAAAATAATAGACTATGTTTAAAATATTAACCTGAATTCTCGTTTTCAATTAATTGATTCGCAGAATTTATAACATTTATATCTAACAAATTATTCACAATATTATAAGAATCAACATTGTTTAGACAATACTTTTGGATACCTTCATGCTATCCAGATTCACCATAAGGAAATAATAATGGATATTGAAGTGGATCATAACAACCAAAATAGTAATGTATTTTATGTATACTATCAGAATGACAATGTATTAATATATCTCTTGATCTAGTGTTAGTAGTAATAGAAGGATCTTCATCAACCCATATTGCAGCCACTTGTGATGTTGAAGGTGTATTGTATACTCTTTGATCAAGTCCCGCATCACATCTAATTTGTATTTTACATAACTCTAAAGAATCAACACTACTTAATGAACGAAAAAATTTTGAATATGGATTAATCTTCAATATATTGATTAATTTATTCAACATATATTGACAAAATTTATCTGATTTTTGTAACCTATGTTGTACTTCATTTTCAGTATCATAAAAGTACAATTGTAAAAATGAAGGATTGTTATCAGTAGGTATAATGGAATTTATATAATGATAAACTTGTCCTTGAATTCTAAATGTATATATACCTTTGTATGATTTTCCCAAATTTTGATCATATTTTACCCCAAATGATGTAAATGCAAAATGATTATTATAATTGCGTACATTACTTTTAAAATGTAAGGATTCATTGGAATTGGTAGTATATAGTTGATACAATTCATCAGGACAAGAATTTATTTTCAATTTCACTTTACCATCACAACAACAAAAACCTTTAGTTTCTTTCTCAAATTTTATAGCTTTACAGTACCTACAAATTGTTGGTGGTGTTAATATATGAGTTTTTGTGGGAATATTTTGTATAGCAACATATTTACTATATTGTGTAATATTAGAATTATTATTTAATATATCATCATCAACTATATCAAGTTCCTCAACAGCTATATCACCTTCATCAACCATTCTTTGATTATGAACTACAAAATAGAAATCCAATATTATAATGCATATTCAAAAATTTTTTAATATATAGTATATAAATTTAAGAAATACTTGCCTGTTGATAAACTTGAACTACCCTGCAACCTAGTAACTTTCTTTTTTGGCTCAATTTTTCTCTGTGCATACAATTCTCTCCTTCTTTTATTCCGCAAATCTTTTTTTTCTTGTGTATTCATCTATCTACAACACCTATATAAAATAAAGCAAACAGAAAAAAGCTTCAAATAAATACCAAAAAAATAAAAAATCACCAGGTCTAATACAAACTAAAATAACAAAATGAAAATATCATTTTCAACTAATTTAGCAAGAACTTTTAGTAACAACTGTAAAAGATTAAACTACTATTCTTGCCTAGGGAATCACAATAACCACAATTTGGTAGCCTACAACCACCACATGTAACTGTGAAGATAGCATAGCATCTCAAGAACAGGTTGGCCTGTGGTTGCCAAGCATCTCGGCAGCCACACTGTGGTTGCCGAGATGCTTTACATGCACTGTGGTTGCCGAGACAGCTCGGCAAACACAGTGTGTGTGTGTGTGCCATATTACAGTGTTATCCAAGAAGAAATTTCTTGACTCGTTTCGTTGATTCAATCTTGGTAGGACAGCCAATAAATCTTACCTAAAAGGTTTTATTAGCTCAAATTGTTTGTAGAGCTGCTGTTGGGAGAAAATGTAAAAATGAAAAAAAATTAATATTACTGATAACATAACAGAATCAGCATCATATGAAGGAGTTTTCAATTTTGCTGATATTTTTCCTTCAATGAAACTAATTCATTTCTTGTTTGGACTGGAAAAAATGTTGATTAAAATGCATAAAAAAATTGATTATATTATTGAGGAAATTATCCAAGAGCATGAAGCAGACACAACAAGGACAAGAGGAAAGGAACATTTCCATTTACAAAAATCCAACTGAAATAGGTAAAAAATCAATGATAATTGTAAAAGGTAAACAACAACTGCACCTTAAAAATTATTGTAATAATACTTCCAATTAACACTAAAAATTAAAACTGCTGTAATAATACCTACAAATCTTAACTGTAAGATATCTTTCACAAAACTCAGCTCCCAGCTCCAAAAGTAATAGAGAATAAAACAAATTAGGATTGAAGTTGTAAAAAAAGACAAAACTCCTCCTTGAATGAATCTGAATTTCAACTGAATTTAATGTAATTCCAATTGTAATCCTTATAGTCAATAAAAGTCTGCTAAGCTTCAAAAGCAGCTTAAAAAATATTACAAAATGACGGTGTAAAAAGAAGTTGAAAAACGACGTCGTGTAGGACGAAAATGTGAACAGTAAAAAATTTAAGGCTCTTATATTATTGTAAGGATATATATATATCAAATTGGGTAAATTGCAGCTAGTGTCCCCAACGTTTGACTTCATTTGCACTTGTATCCTCATTATTTAATTTTTGGCATCTATCACCCCAACCTTTTATATGATTAGCAGCCAATACCCTCATGTCCTTATATAATTTGCAGCCAATGCCCTCATATGAGGGCATCGGCTGCTAATTATATAGAAGGTTGGAGTGATGGATGCCAAGATTTAATATTGAGAATACAAGTACAAATGAAGTTAAAGGTTGGAGACATTGACTGCAATTTACCCTATCAAATTTTGTTCATTGTTGTACATGTGTTTCTCAGATTTTTTTTCAACGCATTCTTCTCATCAACATTTTATTAATTAGCAAATATTGTTCCTAATGGCGGATTTCGTACAAAAAGTTTATAATCAAAGTGTTAAAAAAACTTATTTGTTCCTCATAATTTTAAATAAGAAAAAAAAATTAACAATAAACATAAAACTACGACATAATATTTGACTTTCATTTCAAAAGTATACTAACAAAAGTTGATTTAGTCACCTCATAGTTCTCAATTTCAACAATTTGGTATGAATATGATCACCTCATAGTTGTCAATTTCAACAATTTGTCCAATTTTGAAAATTAGAGCATCTCCAATGCAACAATATCAAAAGTACTTTTCTTGACAAATGACAAAAAAATGCTTATGTGGCATAATTAATGCTAAAAAGTATCTAACACAATGTCTAATTCTAGATATTGTTCTTGACAATGTCTACCATTAATTTAATAATCTATATCCAATCAATATATTTCTCTCTCTCTCTCTTTTTTCTAAAAAACTAATAATAATTTACCACATTTGCACAATGAACATTGTTGCATTGGAGAAATTTTTTGATATAATGTCAATGTCATTTGCCACATATACATAATAGACATTGTTACATTGGAGATGCTCTTACATACCCTCAAATTCAGTTACGTTGATAATAAAATATAGCACGATATTGTTGTTCACGCACTACACTTGTGGGATAAAAGTATTAGCGTCAAATTAATGAAATATAGCACCTTTCTAAGTAAACAAAACCATATAAAGCTTTTTCTAAAGTTTCTACAAAATTCAGAGAAAATGGAGCAAAGGGAATAGGAGTGGGGAAGTTTAATGGAGGCATTTTGATTCATGGCCAAAGATGGCGATTAATCCGAATCCCCATAGCAAAGACCGTTAACTACACTGTTTGAATATCCTACTAAGTCTGTATTTAAGCTCTATGTCTTTGTGCACTATGGCTTTCTTTGCTAACTCGAACAAACCACTCCAAGCCCCAGAATCGAATGGCATACAGATTTAAATGAGAAGAAACCATTCTTTGTATAGTGCCTCAAAAGTCTGTTACTATGTAGAAAAAGGCTTAAGAGTATTACTCAAAACAAAGCTAATTGTTTTGTTCATCATTTCCGTGGGAGCCAAATATTTGCATAAATTGAACCGGACGAAAAATAATTTAGTCAAATCTAGTATTAGCTACAAATGAAACCCTAATGTACCATATTTTGTAAGACCCATAATTTAATACCATTTATTATTCACAAATTTCAAGTCCGACCAGATTGAGCTAAGACACCTAGGAACGTGGGTTAAGAGCACATTAAGCCCTTGTTTGGGACAGCTTATAAATTTACTAAAAAGTCAAAATCAACAAACCTAAACTTAATTCAGGACAAAATACCCTAATACACTGAGATGTACCTACCTCACCCCATTGACAATTGTGTTTCCACAATCAGTTCAAAAATACCTCAAAAGAAGCTTACCCCTAAATTTCAAGCCCTTCATAATCAATCTCTCTACAATGTAACAGATAAATAAGTAAAGGTGAACCCCCCTCCCCATTTTTCTAAAACATTAAATTAAATTGCACAGAGAAATCCTACTAACTTGAACCATTTAGCACAAACATATTGAAATACACGTAACTGGCCAAGTAATTCAACCCTGCTCCCATGTAGTACTTCATAAACTGTTAAACAAACTCCGCATAGATTATGTTCAATTTCAGATCTCCAGACTGAATATTCTAATTAAAAAACAAGTTAAATAGCTCTCCACAAGACAGGAAGATACAGGCTTTAGTTCATGAATGCACCAAGAGAAAAGCTACACTGCAATGAATCAATCCCCGTGAATTGTATATCGCTCCCATTTCTTTGTTGGATCGTATATCTGCAAAAGGAAGGAACCTATACTTAAAAATCTGGAAACAAATTCCATTTAAAAGTTGAGGTCAATTTCCATATTAATTCCTAAAAATATAGCATAACCAAGCTTCATCACAGATAAAGTCAATAGGAGGGAGGTAAAACAAGTGTTAAAAGCTGTGTCAAGTAACAAACGAGCTAGAAGACATCTATACTGGATATTTTAGAAATGCAAACTACAAATTAGAAAAATGCATTCTTCACAGTCTGATAACATACATGCATTCTCACTCTCATATAGGCGTGCCGGCCTTCAGGCACATACTTCTTTGCAGAAGTTTTTCTACATTATAGACCGGTGTGGGGCGGTCCGGACAGACTGCGGGCCTCTACAGCCAGCAGTAGAGACAAGTTGGACCTTGCTTTTCACGTTTGTGGTGGTGGTGGTGGTGGTGGTGGTGGGGGTGGGGGTGGGGGGGTGCATTTTGACACCTCTACTCTCAAACAAACATAATGCTGATAAGTGGAACACTTCTCTTGTGTGTGTGCAATGTTAGCGCTCGAGTGTCTGAAAGAAAGAGATACAGAGACAGAAAGATAGGTTACCTCCCATCTTGAAGCAGGAAAAATGTGCTTGTTCTTCTCATACCAGTGCCTCTCTACAACTTTTCCAGCGTGCGACTGTAGAGAAAGTATGGTAATGAATCAGTTAAATTTATATTGTGTCAAGGTACTTGACAGAAATCATGATTAGTGCAGCTGAACGTATTTCAAAGAATGACCGTGTTGCTCAATTTTTATATTGAGACTTACTTGTTGAAGGCCAGAAAAGACAATTGAAGGATATACTCACCAATTTATGTGGTAATTGTAAATTAGTTCACAAAAACTGTATTTCAACTATCACTATGGTTTTAATAGCACCCACTCAATTAGTGAAACTGCCATTGTGATTTTAACAACATACCTAACAGACATTTTTCCATTTTGGGCAGCAGATTATTGAATATAGAACTGAAAACTTAATACCTGAAAGAGGACACTCTTAACATTTCGAAAAATAGTTTTTTGAAAGAAAAAACTGAAACAGAATATTGTGATTAAATGATCAAATGTGATTTCAAATACACCACCCAACAGTATGGGCAGAATGCAAGTGAGGCAATGGGTAAGAAATAAGATTTCAACTCATAGACACTACCACCTTTGTATGGAAGATCATACATAGGAAAATAGATACCACCTCACACAGATTGGCATGATCTAAAATCATGATGCAATGATGTAATCATTTCTTGAACTTGATGTATTTTTTGGACATCTTAAGTAGAGAAGAAAGTACCTCATCTTTCTCTATTGTGGCATCAGCAATGGTGCGAACATCCTCGTGTACATCAAAATGAAAAAGCTGTACAAAAATTAAAAATATATATATGAATGGATCGGGATGATATCTTCATATAATGGGAATAACTGAAAAAGTAGGCTTGAGTTCTTCATTAAACAACATTAACTGAAAAGAAGGTAACTAAAAGGTAATGATAGCCATGTCAATGGTAAACCCTAAACACATGATAATAATAGGTGGAGAATTATATATACATTTTGAAGGAAAGAACTTGGAATGGATTTCTAACTTCAATTATCAATCCGGCATCCACCCTCCATATTCTTATACTGTAATGAGTCTAAATGAAGGCAATAAACTGTTCCCTTCAACTTATGCACTTTCATAGATTAAACCAGAGAAACTGAACATTACCGGTCCACTTTTTCCTCTAGCCTTGTTTATGATCAGCTCATAGAAACTGTGTTGCTGCACCATCACAGAAAGAAGCAAAATTGTACTTGTTAGCCAGGAGGCAAGATAATTCTTATATTTACTTGTGCTATTTGCTTCTTTGTATGTATGTGCGTGTGGATTGGTGTATAGGGACGGGGTTGGGGCTTGGGGCTTGGGAATGCGGGCTGTGTTGAATAAAGCACATTCACATATCTTACATGTGGAATGATAAGATCTTCTTTCACATAGAGCAGATTCTCCACAGAAGTAGTCCGCACCTCTCGGAACTCTGGTGCCAGCTGTTGTTGAACGGCCCGGAGAAATTCACCAATGGCATCGCCTTTCCGTACCTAAGAATAGAGCAGTGATTAATTCCAGCAAAGTCAGCAAAACAATATGCTCACATAAAGAACTGCATCGACCAGGTGGGGAATTGATGAAGTATGATAAAAATATAGCAATTAGTAACCTGAATTACTCTCCTATGGCCAGTACCGTCCCAATAGCTGTAAGTGATTTCAAGAGTCTCGTCTAAAGGAACAACAGGAAAGTAGACACAAGAATTAGAAAATTATCTTCTTTCAAACACCAGCAACTATTATAACATGTTAAATTAAAAAATATACTCACTTTTAATCTGTTCTTGCTCACGAAGCCATTGCCTCCGCAGCCTTTCACGCTCAGCTTGTTCCTCTGCCTCTCTCTCACTGTAAGAGTGTGCTTCAAACTCCAAAGGCCGAACATAAGTAAAAAGTCCCAAAAGCATGGTAGAGAAAATAAATAGAGCACACGTGAAAATGCTTAAAAATACACAAGCATATATAGGAATGCAGCACTCAAGCATCAACACAAAAATGTACACACATGTATCAGGTATAAGGACGAGGAAGCGATCTCACACCTGTCTGGCAGAAAGCTAGTCTCTACTGAAGGATCTTTGCCAAATTTTCTCTGCCCAAGCCTTCCAGATTCTTTTTCTTCTTCAATGACACAAGACAAAAGAGTAGGCTAAGCGAGAGTATAGAACTATATTCGACATTATTTTCCAAGATGGGCTCACTGATGGTTTCTTCCAAGGCAATGAAAATTTTAACATCTTATCGAACATGTCCAAAATGTCAAGATATTTATGCATGAAGCAAATTCACATATCGTTTAGAATCAACTTCCACTTGGTTTTAACTGAGCCAAGTTTCACCTTGGATGCCATGATTTGATTGATGTTGTTTCTACACTGGAAATACTTTTGCCAACTTTTCTCAGTAGTTGCAAACAACCCTCCTGGGTGGAAACCAAAGGCTAAAAATTTATGCACCCATATATACACACAAGCCACCAATTCTATGAAATCAATTGACTATTAATCCGAGAAAAGATCAAGTGGAGGATGGAAAGACAACAGTCATCTGGTAGGAAAAGCAGCCCATCAAAGTGTAAAACAAACTGAACCTGTAGCAGACAAACTACATACATATACACTTCTAAGTCTGCTATAAACCATGTGATTCGTATAAACACTCAAACATACCACAAATGTGGTCACAGAATGAAATAACATGTAACGACAGAAAATATCGTGGATATAGTCGAACTCCAGAGCATTAACTGAGAAGAAGAACAGCAGGGAGCTAACCCTTGTGAACGGGAGCCTCAACCATTTCAAAGATTAAAAACTTGTACAATAAATAGCAAAAAGAACTAACAAAAATTCTAAATGGGAATATTGAAATTATGCTTACTATTTTCCTCCTCTTCCTCTTCATTGTCATTTTCAAAATCATCCGAAAAAGATAGTCGAGGGTCCACCTTTATTTTCCGCTTCTTGAGCTTCTGCAACTGAAGCTCCTCCTCTCTATAACGCAATATTATGAGATAAAAGAGATATAAAACATAAAAATATGCAATATTATGTGATAAAAGAAATCTGGAACTTGAAGAGAATCCTAAAAATCAACTGTAAAATTGAAAAAATAACTCACTCTTGTTGCAGCTTCTGAAGCTTCTCCTTTTCTTCCTCTTCAATTTTGCTCCTAATATTCACTCTCTGCACCACACAACCCCATCTTTAACTATCCACATCACCGGAAGAAAAGAAGCACGACAAATCGTTCTTAACAGTAACGTTAAAGTACCTTCTCAACGTATTCTTCCCTTGTGACCAGACCAACAGTTTCTTTCTTGAACGCAGTCTCAAGAATCTGAACAATACCATTCCAACAACCAGATTTAATAAATATGACTAACAAGTAGATACTTCATTACACTCCCTTGTGTGTGCTCGTATATACAAAAAAACCTAGAATTGATGAGGTTTTGAATGGAATTTAAGAATCTGAACAATAGGATTCTATCAATCAAATTTAACAGATATGAACATAGCCGTAATTCACTATACTTGTACGTGTATTCAGTTATATAGAAATAAACCCTAGTGTGATGTGGTATTGAATTGAATTTGATACGAACCTCGGAGGTGCTTGACCCGAACTGGAGGAGACCGGGTTGACCTTTAGAGGATGCAGTTTTGTTCTTGAGTTCTTGGATTTTGCGCCGCTCAGCCTCTCGCTGTTTCTCGAGCCGTCGGATTCTCACGGCGTCCTGGGCCGTGCCCACGTACCCGTCACCCATACCCGCCATAATTCTTTTGCTTCGAGCTGCTCTCGGAGAAGGGTTTCGCCTTGGTATTCCGACCAATCTGATGAAGTAGCGATTTAATATTCTATGAAATCAGGTGAAGTGTAATCTTCTAGTTTTTGAGAACTAGGTAAATTTTCAACAGAGGCGGTTGATTATTTCACACGAATTCTCGGTAAATTTTAAAAATGGTAAATTAAATGGGTAAATTTAAGGGTTAATTATGGTCTCTATTCTTTAAAATTTGTTACGATTTTATCACTATTTAATTTTTTATAAGATATCATCCACATTCTTTCAATTATTCATACAAATGGTCCTAAAATTACTATTTTTCACTATTTTGATAATTATTTAATAATTTTGCTCATTGACTTAAATAAACTAAAGTGATAGAAAAAAATATAATAAAAATATTGCAATTAGGCTCTTGACTTTTTTAAAAGTACAAATAAATCTTAAACTATTTTATTTTATTCAGATGGGTGTTCTTTCCCAACAAAAAAGAGAATAATATTTTTCAACCCACCATCACCCCAGGCACATACTTCATACAGTAAAACTCGCTCACACCATATCAAAAAATACACAAAACTAAAATCCACGCACTTGTATAATTTGTCAAAAATTGACCCAATCAAATATAATATATTTTAAATATATAATAACAAAAATGTCGACTCATTTGGCCGGTGAAGAGGTGATGAGTACAAATAAAACATTATCTACAAGTCGGAGTGAAAGCGGGAACGCTCTGGAGTTGATCTTGCTCGTCTTCTTTCTTTTGAAGCAATTGGAATGGAAGGTTGTTATGGCGACGACGGTGGATCCAAATCCAATATCACTAACCAAGCTAAAATTACACATTTGCCGCTGCCCAAAACCTCAAATTTTAATACTATCGCCAAAATACCATAAAATAATTCTTCCAACACAAACTGAAAATCCAGAAGAATAGTTGCACTAATATCCAACATTCATACATGCAAGCATCGCATACAGAGATATATACACACACGCACAGAGGAAATTAATGTACCCAGGAGAGTAGGCATGGCGCAGAAGGTAACCGGCTTGGGGGACTTCTCTACTTCAACAAGGCACATACGACAGTTTTCAGCGACGGATAGACGACTGTGGTAGACGAATCTCGAGATGTCGACCCAGCGATCTCGCAGGCTTGTAGGACTGTCATACCCTTGGGGATTTTGACTGGGTACCCATCCACGAACACCTCAATGGCATCGTCCGATTTCGAGAAATTGATCATGGCACCTCCTACAATGTTCTGCTTTGGGAGATCTGGGAATGGGGGTAGGAGTGGGGGTGGGTTGGAAAAGATTATTCTTTTTTTGTTGGGGAAGAACACTGAACACCTATCTAAATAAAATAAAATAGTTTATGATTTATTTGTTCTTTTCAAAAGGTTAAGGGCCTAATTGCAATATTTTTATTGTATTTTTTCTATAATTTTAATTTATTTAAGTCAATGAGCAAAATTGTCAAACAAATTGTCAAAATAGTGAAAAATAGTGATTTTGGGACCATCTGTATGAATAAATGAAATGATGGGGATGATATATGTTAAAAAAATTGAATGAGAATGAAATCGTTACAAACTTGAAAGAATGAGGATCATTCGTGTAATTAACACTAAATTTAACTACTATATCGCTTCTTTTGTGGTGGAATTCGACCGTAAGATTTATTATGATAATGATTTAAGCGATGAATAAATTTTGGAGATGATCGATTGAGGGGGATTGCTTGAGAAGATGAGCAGATTTTGGAAATCCGTTGAAGAAGATAATTGAACAGCAATTTTTAGAGGAGATGAAATTGAAGACGTAGTGACACACAGACGTGCTTTTTTCTTTCCCTAGCGGAGAAAATTCCATAACGGTCATGATAAATGGCCACCAAACTAACTAGTATATCGATTCTTTTGCGATGAAAATAGATTGAGGCGGTGAATAGATTTTGGAGATGGTCGATGGAGGAAGATGATCGATTGAGGGGGTTTGTTTGAGAAGATGAGTAGATTTTGGAGATCCGTTAAAGAAGATGATTGAACAACAAATTTTAGAGGAGATGAAATTAAAGACGTAGTGACACACGAACATGCTTTTTTCTTCCTATAGCGGAGAAAACTCCCTAACAGTCGTGATTATAGGTTACTATTTACTTACTCAATTTAAAAAAAAATTCTAATTGCTTGCTCAACTTTTCAAATAGTTTAATATTCATCACTCATTGGTAAACATTAAATTAAGCAGACAAATTACCACACGACGAATTAAAAGTATTTTATGGGTAAATTCAGGATCGGTCACTGTTGTTGCTCTTATGGACTCTAAAGTCATATGGTCAAAACTTAATTCAATTAAAGTCAAATTTTAGCGCTAAAAGACCAACGTACCCCTGCAATTGTAAAAAACGTTAACTCAATGATACTGTTACTGTTTAATTATGATACTATTTTCTATAATATTGTTTTGTATGATAATATTTTGTATGATAATATTTTACTATGATACTATTTTATCTATGATACTGTTTTAGTTAGATAATGTACATTGATATATTTATATCATGCTTTTGTCTTTGATACTGTTTTATTATGATAATGTTTCAACATATGATAATGTTATTGAATCCAAACTGTATTAATGATCTTGTACTACTAATGGAATATTTTAATAATATTAGCAGTACTTCAACAATTAAAACATCTTGTACTTGGTTTTATATATGATACCGTTTTATCTATGAACTGTTTTATTTAGATAATGTTTTATGGTATACAATACCATGATTTTATCTTTGTTACTGTTTTATTATAATAATATTTCAACCTATGATATTGTTATTGAATGCAAATAGTATCAATGATCTTGTACTACTGACGGAGTATTTTAAAAATAATATCATTAGGAATGGCAAAAGGGATGAGCCGTCTGTTGGCTCAACCCTTGAAAGTTCAACCCGTTATGGGCCCGAGCTTGTCCAAAGACGGGCCAAAGCCGCGAAAAAAAAGGGCCGAGCTAGGTTAGGCCCTTGAAATCCACGGCCCAGCCCCAGCTCGTGGGCCAATTTGGTCCCCAACTTAAAGCTGAGGACCAATTTCAACGGTAAAAAATTGGTCCTTAAATTTTTATTTTTTCAAACGGCATTTTTTCCCTATAAATACCCAATAAACTTTCCATATTCTTCACAAATTCACAATTTTCTCAACCTACAACAATCCGAAAAAATTATATTGTCAATATAATCTATTTTATTGTGCAATTTATATTTGAATATCCACATTTCTTAGATTTTTACATTTGTATTTATCTACATTCTACATTTCTATTATCTATATTTCTAAATTTATGATGATTTTGGTAGGTTAAATGATGTTCCAATTCCTGATTTTAGTGATGATTTCCTGATTTCAGTGATGATTTTGGGGGTTGGGAACATTGGTCCAAGTATCGATTTAAATGATATCGACAAAGAGTTATAAACGACCAACACTATTGCGTTGACTACTAAACGAAGAATCGCAAAACAAAAAACTCAGTGTTGGGATAATTTCAAGTTAGTGCAGACCAGTGCAACCGAAAACGAACAACAAATTTTTAAGACAGTGTGTAAATATTATAAATAACCTTTTGCATGGCAAAATGGTGGTGGCACGAGCCATCTAAACCATCATTTTTCTAAGTCTATGCAAAAGCACGGAGGAGTTGATACCAATCAAACTCAACTGCATTTCGGATCTCTTAGTGGATCTACTAGTTCTTCCTCGAATCTTAACAACTGGGTGTATTCACATGACTCTATGCGCTGGAAAGACATGACTCAGTTGGTAGCTAGTGATGAGTTCCCCGCTTAGCATAGTGGAAAACCTTCACTTCATACGGTTTGTACAAATGTATCTTCAACCAAGGTATGTGCCATTCGAAACATTATTCGTGCTGATACTATTGCTTCATATAATAACAGGAAAAAATATAATAAATGATTTAATTAAATATTATGGTATTGTATCATTCATTTCGGACTTATGGTCCAGTAAAAATTATAAAGAATATATTGCGGCTACTTTACATTATATTGATAAATTATGGATTATGCGTAAAAGAATAATTGCTTTTAAAGTAATTGACTACCCTCATAATGTGATACAAATTTATAATTTTAATGACAATTATTAGAAAATTTAATTGCGAATCTAGAATTCACAATTTCACATTTGACAATGATGCGACTAACAACATAGTAATATATAAATTAGTTCGAGAATTAAATCCAGATTTTGGTGGAATTTTATTTCATGTTAGGAGTGTATGTCATATTTTTAATTTAATTTTCCAATATAGTTTAAAGTATATAGGCCCACAATTAGAAAAAATTAGATATGTCTTAAATTATATTAATACTTCACCTGCTCGAAAACAATTATTAGATTAATTTTGTGTAGAAAATTCTCTTCCAAAAAAATCTTTATGTACAGACATATGCAATATGTGGAATTCTACTTATTTAATGCTTGAATCATGTGAATGTTATAAACATTGTGTAACTGCATATTATAATGGCCAACAGTCACATGGTCCAGAATACGATTTTCAATCATATGATTAGCAAATTGTATTTCATGTGAGTAAATTTTTAAAAGTTTTTTTCGACGCTACAAACACATGTGATAGCGTATACTATCCTACTAGTCTATTATTTTTAAATTATTTTTATTTTATTGCAAATAACTTTAATAGGTATAAGACATTTACATTTTTTTTTTGATATTGTAGTAGCAATAGAAATTAAGTTTATAAAATATTGGGAAGAACTATTTATGTTATTCCCGTTAGCATCAATTATGGATCCCATAGTAAATTTACAATGTATAAAACATACTATTTCAAAAATTTCTAATAACTTAAGTTATAGTAATCCAATAACTTATGATAATTTATAAATAACATTATGTGAAATGTACGATTATTATGCCAAAAAAACCTGTATGAATGTTAGAAGACCTTGTGCACCAATCTTTTATTCGTCATCAAATAACCCTAATGATTACTTGAGTTTCCTTCTTCTTAAGGGAACTCAACAACCTAGTTTTTCTTCTTTTTCTTCGCTTTTTTGTGCCACAAATGTAGAAACAAATATTAGAGATGTATATTTGGAGTTAGCTAGATATTGTGGTCACGACATGCTTAATTTATTAGATGAAGATGAGAGGAATAATTTTGATATATTTAGATGGTGGAGACAAAACGAACGCCAATATCCAATTGTTTATATTACAGCACGCGATCTACTTACACATCCGGTATCAACTATAGCATCGGAGACTGCTTTTAGTACATGTGGTAGGATTCTGAATGATATGAGGTCAAGACTAAAATCAGACATATTAGAGAGTTTAATGTATTTAAAAGAGTGTGAGGATGTAGAACTTCCAATCTAAGATAAAGTAAGCCTGATATTAGCCGAAGAACTGCAAGAACTAGGTACATAAAATGTATAAATTAATTTCTTTTTTTTTAAACTTTTAAGTGTTGATATTTAAATTTATCAAAAATTGTACATGTAACAACTTGTTCGTGTACAATTTTAACTCCGTCTACGTTAGTAATAGTAGCCGATCCCAAGCCTGAAAAAAGGATGAGGGTTTGAAATTTCAATTTTATCATATCTTTTTTTTTTTTTTTTACTTTTTTAAAAACAAATAAATATAAATTCACGTGTTGCCCGTGGACCGACTCTTAGCTCGGACTGTGTGGCCCACAAGCTGGTTCGAGTCCAACTTTTGTGGACGGGCCGAGCCATGGACCCGTCTTGACAAGGGCCGAGCCGGGCCATGACTAAATATCATTACTTCAACCAGTAAAACATCTCTACTTAATTTTATCTATACTACTGTTTTATTTAGATAAAGTGTTATTGTATACTTATACCATGCTTTTACTTTTTATACTGTTTTATTACGATAATATTTCAATTTATGATACTTTTATTGAATGCAAACAGTATTAATGATCTTTACTACTAATGGAGTATTTTAAGAATAATATCATTACTTCAACCTTTAAAAGAAAAAATCTAAGGAAGGCGTCCTCAAATCAGATTTTAAAAGGTTTGTTAATATTTATGAATTTGAATGGATTTCAAGAATTTGAATAGAATTTCACAAATTTACTAGATTTCAACATAATTCTATATTATAAATTTCAATATATTCTTATGGATTTTTATGAATTTTCATGGATTTGTAGTTTTTTTAATTAAAAATAGTAATTTTACATTATTTTTATTCTAAATAGCTCAAGTGACTGTCCTGCATAAATAAATATTTTGACTAGAATTTAAAAAGAGAAAAATTATTGAAATATAAATGAGTAAAAATTATTTTCAGTCAAAGAGGTGAATGATTCGATAAATTGAAATGTATACCAATCCGACAGTCGTGTCATCTAAGTTCCTAGAGAATAAAAGTAATAAATAGGTCATCCGTCATTTCTAAACTTGAAGCATAATTAAATCTATTGTTTGACACATTACTATTACCAATTTTCTCAGTTTTAAATTTTTTTTTAAAATAATAATTAAAGAACAAGGCTTGTTGAAAACAAATTTGAAATAAAGTTTAATTTTCATTTTCTTTCTACTTGTCTTTTGTAATAAAATTTTCTCTTTCATATCCGAGACTAGATGATGGATATTTATGATTTATTCTCTTTCAAAATCAGTTGTTTAACCATCTTGTATAAAAAGTTATTTTATGGCTTAAAAGGATAATTTACCTGTGTCGCAGTTGATGAGTAAATCTTTTCAAGTACAAAAAAGAATTTTTAGTGCTATACTGATTTTACAATCCAATATCTAATTGCCCTATATAGTATTAGACTAATTATATAATTAATATTTACCAATATATTATTTATATTTTTCAGCCCAATTGTTTGGTTCAACGAATGGTCATGGAGCATTAAGAATGAAATTTCAAAGATGATGTTTGACAATTGTACAAGAAAAAATATTAAAATTAAAAAAAAAATTCAATAAAATTTCTTCCTAATATAAATTGAAAATAAAAAAACAATAATTTGCTACAAAAAACTTGAGGCACAAATTGATGACGGGAGCGATAGGAAGAAATGCGTAAGAGAAGATTTGGATTGAAATTTTGAAGGGTGATGATAGAATTCTTGAAAAATTAGTATTCATATTTATGAGCTCAAAATCCATATAAATTTATTTAAATTTTCTAATTAATGAAATTTTTAGAAATACACTAGTAATTGTGGACACCTAAATTTTTAAAGAATTTATTTAAATCTGAGTTGACGTCTGATGACACCCAAATTTCAATTAAATCTATTAAAATTTGAGTTGAGGACATCTAAATTTCAATTGAATATATTAAAATTTGAGTTAGGACACCTAAATTTCAATCGAGTCTATTAAAATCTGAGTTGGAAACACTAAAATTTACATAGATTTTTAAAATCTATTCAAATCTAAGTTGAGGACACCACCTAAATAAAAATGGGAAGAAATCTAAAAAAAAATTCTCCTTTCAATTTAAACCTCTCAAAGTTGTAAAGTAATATTTTTCCTAACTTAAAGTTGGAAAATAAGTAACAATTAACAAATTAGTGTATGTTTAATAGTGCTGAAATTATTTTTTAAATATTTATAAGTCGTGTGTTTTATAAAATATGTGAATAATAAGTTAGTAAGTTGTGGATCATAGAAATAAGTGAATAAAATATATGTTTGACCAGTTTAAATTATAATTTAAGCTCAGTCAAACTATGGCTTAAGCATATGTTTGGTAGTGTTGAAATTATTTTTTAAGTGCTTATATTATAAGTTGTATGTGAATGTGTAGATAAAAAATAGGTTGTAAGTTGTGGATCTTATGAAATATGTGGATAAAAAATATATTAGAGTAGTTGAAATTATAATTTAAACATTCCTAATGTGAGGTTATAAAGTACAAATATAAAACTACAGGGGCTACATTGTAACAAACAACAAGTCCAGTTGCCTTCTTATAAATTTTTGCAAAGATGGGGTGAAACTGGATAAGGGAGACTCCCAACAATCCGATGCTACCTATCGAATCAGAACGAACAAAATGGATAACCAGTCAGCATTTCACCGATAACAAAGCCACGAAATTGAAAAGAATCCGTAAATATTATACTTCTATTTCGAATTTCGATCAACAATCAATCTCAATTCTCAGGTATGGATCAATTGGACTCCGACCCGCTGTTCCAATCCATTCAAGCCCCGAATAATTTCCAGCCTCAGCCTGATTTGCGTGTGCCCTCCAGTCGATCGCAGCCCGATTGCAGGTATCTTGATTTTTGATGTCCATATAAGTCGATTTACCGAGCTTTGTGCATATAGATATTGATTGTTTAGCGGTAGTACAAGTAGGTATTTCAATTTGTAATGTTCATTCGGGAATTTTAACAAACATTAGATGAATATATTGCTGAAGATTGGTTACTGATGGTGGGTTTGTTGGTTTAAATTTATCTCTAGTGAGAAAATAGTAACATAGGTAGAGGTTACTTGCGTCTCGTTTAGGAAAAATGTCTGTTTTTAATTATTTAGAAGTTCCAAATTTTCGTGGAATTAGAAACTAAAAGGGTAAAGTGTCCAAAGTTGAGTGAATGAATTTTTACAACTGAAGTTCAACTACCTTTTGCGACTGTCGTATAAAGTTTAGGTACAAATCAGGTTGCTACTTCATTTGTATTGAAGGTATTTTAACGAAGTGAAAAGGATATTATTGCTCAATAATTCAAAGAGAATTTCTTAACTGAGTTCAAATAGTTACCAGGTCTTTTACCTTTCATGTAGGTTTATGGGGAGCGTTTCCCTATATAGTTCATCCCATAGAATTACAGTATAAGCATAATGCCGCCGCTTCAAGTTTCATGTAGACAGATGACTGCAACAAATCAAAAAGGTTTTTCCAAAATTCTTATTATGATGCAATTTAAACGACGAGTTTTCGTGTCGAGATAACACTCATTTTTCTTTTCTGATGGGGAATTTACCATAATATGTAAGATCCTCTTTATTCAGCTATGTAAGATCCTTTGTACCCAACTGATATTAAGGTTTGACTTCTTTTTATTCTTGTGTGTTAATCTATGATCAAAGGTTTGATGCAGAAGTCATGGACTCCATTGCAGCAAGAAAAGTCCAAAAAGCTGACCGTGAAAAATTGAGGAGAGATCGCCTGAATGAACAATTCACAGATTTGGGGAACGCCCTTGGTAAACCAACATCTCAGTTACATGCAATGCTTAAGTGACGACAATAATTTTTTTCTATATGAGCGTATCATGCCAATTGTATATAGATTACCGTGGACTTAGGACACATTGGTATTTGGTGTAGTATGCTGTCAGCAGTTCTGCATGTTTGGAGTTTAAAGTAATAGGCATTGAGTAACTCAAATGATATGTCATTTGAATGCTCTTTGTAACAGGGTAGTCTCCACGTGCAGGTCGAGATAAGTTCAGATGTTTTCTAAAGAAGGACGATAAGAAACAAAATGAAGAGAAAGAATTGGAATTACTATATATCTTACAATCTAGCTAGTAGGAAAGCTTTTCAGTTTGATGCTATTACTTTGCCATGATTTGGTTTATTTCCTTCAGTGTCTATCCGAGTCGTTTTTCCAAGCATAAATAGAGACAACTTGACTCATTATCAATACCTTTTTGCAATATTCTGATTGAAATTATGATTAATTCACATAATAAATTCTAAGAATTTTGTTGTTCCTTCCATTGACGATAGTTTGGGAATTAATAAATGCTTACTCAGTTCTGGAACTTTTGTCTTTGTCGGGGAAAAATCGGGAAACTCTAATTCCATGCAGTGATTTTATGCAGATCCAGATAGGCCTAAAAATGACAAAGTATCCATTCTCACTGATACTATTCAAATGCTGAAGGATTTGACTGCTCAGGTTAACAGACTAAAAGCTGAGTATTCAACACTTACTGAAGAATCTCGTGAGGTGATTTTTTGGAAGGAGTTATCTATCATTTTGAGACCCATTTGGTACAATATTACATTAGTTGCTTTGTTTTCAAGCAGTTGACTCAGGAGAAGAATGATCTAAGAGAAGAAAAGGCATCTCTTAAGTCTGATATCGAGAGTCTTAATGCCCAATATCAACAGAGATTGCGGTCCATGTACCCATGGCTCGGGATGGATCATTCCGTTGTCATGCACCCACCTTCTTATCCTTTTCCAATGCCAATGCCCATACCCACAGGACCAATTCCCATGCATCCGTCTTTGCAGCCATACCCCTACTACGGGAATCAAAATCCCGCGACTTTTGTACCATATATGGCCCATAATACCATGATGGAGCAGCAATCAACACATGTATCTCAAGTCACGCAGCCAGGTAATAGGTCCCATGCTTCAAGCAAACAAGATTCCAGGAATAAGTCAACAGACGGAGAGAGTAGTATAGAAAAAAGTGACGATTCCAATGATGTTGCAACAGATCTAGAGCTTAAGACACCTGGATCTACGTCAGAATTGGTGAGTAAATGCCATTTAGGTTTGATAAGTTTGTGTTATGCTGTTCTGAAACCTTTTGAAGTTCATTACAATGACGATAACACAATTGGAGTTGCATGCAGGATTCCTTGTCGAAACATAGAAAATCCAGAAAATTACCGAGGAAGGAAAACAGCCTCACCGATGGAAGTTCTTCAAGCGGGTGTTTGTCTACCCACAGTGTACAGGCTACATCATCTAATAGTATTGCTGGTGGTGCAAAGACTAATGACTGACCAAAGAAAGAGAAGGATAACCAGGTTAATACAGTTTTCTACATTTCTACTAGTTAGCTCTTCGTCTTACAGGCCATCATCCTCTTACTATGATATCGATGACTTGAATTTAAATATCTGGCATTACAATGGTCAATATCTAACGCAAACATTTCTGACACGCAGAAAGCTGAAAAATGTTTTCTGGGTACTTCCGGCATTCAGATAGGTGGGTGTGAGTTGTGATGGAGAAGGTTAGGACATTTGGGTTTGTATTTATGCTGAATAATGTTACCTGATTCTACAAGGTGGCATATTTCCATTAATTGTTAATAATATATTTTCTTAGCATGTCTGACCCATTGTATCGTGTTCTTGGAGTCCATACTTATTTATATAGATGGTCCAAATGCCAGTTCTATTAAAATTGGCTCTTGATCTACTCATGAAGCAGAGTATTAATTACCACGCGGTGGACGGCTAACCAAGTTATTAACCAAGTTACGTATTTGGCAAGTGAATTAGATGAATTGTTGTTGTGTTATCAGATATATCGTGCATATGCCAGTTACTATCATTTGAATTGTTGTTATTTCTGAATGAAGATACCTCTTTGGATTATCCCTAAACACGTCTTCATAAATTTTTCAGACTTGCAAGGTTTAGCCAAAGCTATATATTTTTGGTAAGTACTAAGTGAGCAGATATTTCACTCTACTGTACATGTATGCTCGTGCTTTGTGTATTCTTGTCAAACCATAAGGATCATCGTTTGGTTTAAGTTGTTGGACTATCCCAGTTATGTCTGTGAATGGCATGGTCATTTTAGGTAACTGCATGCTAAACAGGATCTGCAACTTAAGCCACTTCTTTCTTTTGCTAAGGAATTTCTCTGTAGTAAAAGGATCTCACAACTGACATTGTGAGCTATTTCTCTTTGGTGGTATTTGGATCCCTTCGTTTTCGTCCATGAATGTGTGAAGTGTCACCTTATGTTGCTTCATCTGTTGGAGCAGCATATGTTAGGTAATGGAATAATAGAAATTATTTGTTTTACTTAACACTTCAATGTTAGGATCATCCCTAGGAAATTGTATCATGATTTATAATTTATTGCAAAATTGCCTGAGTGATTTGTTTTCTTGTCTAGATTTGGACTCAGTTTGGACTTCTGAAGGAATATGTAATGACAAGTCATACCTACTCGATATTGTCAATTTTTGAGCTCTGTGACAACCTTTCTCTATTCTACTTTCACGTTGAAAAGGCCGCAATAGTAGTTTGCACAAGTCTTACAAATATACATGTCTGGTTGTTCTGGTTGTGCTTTTAAAAGTAAGTCAAACTTACTTCTATAACATGACATGGGTGGTGAGTGTAATGCATTAATTTAACATGCCTCAGACTTCTCAATAGTGGATACAAATAGGTATCAACTGCTTGAGTAGGATGTAATCCATCAATAAAAGGTCGTTAGGAAAATTCCACACTCAAAGCACATATGCCTCATGCCACAGCCACCTTAGCAATCAAGTTACATTACCTCTGACCTCTTCTATATATAAATATACCATATATGGGAAACATGAGATTAACGAGAATTCAAAATAAATGGATTGGGTTTATACGAAAAGGAGGGATCCGGAATGGAAACGGGGGTGGACGGGCCAGACTCTAGGCTCGGTCTCTTCCCCACCTCTCCCATTGGTGGTCATATTTGCCATTGTTATGTTCTTGTTGTCTCTGTCTCAATATAAAAGCTACAAGGATCAAATGTATCATGGTGTTATCAGTTTCAAGTTATTCCTTTTCTTGGTGCCCATTTTTCTGGTCTTCTTCATGCGTTCAAGCCTCACCAGTTCGATGTCCAACTTCTGGTCATCACAACCTAGAAGTGTAAGGCATGACTGGGCTCGTGGAATGGCAGGATTCCCCTGGGGCGTGGCCGTTTTGGTAGTGGTGCTGCTAGTGCTGGTGTCATACCAGTCCTTGTTTCATTCCCAGTGGTTTCCTCTGTCGAGATCAGTTTAGTTAAAACAGTATAGTAGTAACTCCTGCAATACCCTCCTCACACTCTCTTGTTCTACATTTCATTCAATCTATTGACTTCATGCATTATCCTCGGGGCCTTCAAATGTATAATGTAAAACCTGTTCAGTCGAGTCTAATGCTGTATAACAAAATTGTCCTTGTCGTTTTTGAGTAAAACCAAACCTGTTGATTCAAGTATTCTTGTCGTTTTTGAGTATCAGAATGAATATTAGCATCATTTTACTAAAAGTTAGCACCAGAATTTCGAAATGAACTAAGCCCCTAAGAATGTCGTATAATTAATACTAATTGTTCATTTGGTGTCCCGTGTCCCATAACAAGAATTTTGAAGTACACAACATAATTTAGGTGGGGGTATTATGTACATTATCCAGGCTCTTTAGCATTAATATACGACATGCCTTGGATGCAATTATCTACAGGCAACACTAGATTATATTTAACTATTAAAATATTAATAAATAAATTAAAAGGTTCTCATGATTTCCCCTCCAATAACATTAAGACATGTATATTTTTAAAACCGTCACATTATCGTAATACGAGCTTTCTTTATTATCATACAAACCATTGTTTCAATGCTTGTTTAGATTATTATAATTTAAGTTTGTCAAAATGGTCAAATATATTTTTTATTTACAAATTTGATATGATCTACAAATTGAAAATAGTTAAAAAAAATAGTTTCAGTATTGTCAAATATGCACTCAATCTCATCAAACTTTACAGGGATTTTATATATTTTTATTATAGTGTTTGTATGTGTATATGTCTAAATCATATTGCGTGATTCGTGGTTTAGCTAGAAATTTGAGGCACAATGACTTTTCCGCATTGATTATACAAATGTGTCAACATCAATGATTCAATCTTGCTTCTTATACACTCGATAATTAATTCAAGAATGGAAAAGTATACAAACAATGTCTTTCATAGTGATGCCCACTTAACCATAGTTAAAGTCTAAAAGAAACCAATATCTTGATCAATGATAGAACAAGTTTCGTTTGTTTTACGGTATTTTAAAAACTCAAAGACTCGACTGCATTAAATTGTTAGTTTAGTCCTTTACTTAGTTCAATAAAACAAATTTATCCGATAACATTCCAAAATCCAAACTATGTACAATATCATGATGCATAAACATCATCAAAATTAACAACCTTTGATCTAACAAAAAGATCAAAAGTATTTGAAATAGATCTATCCGATAACATTCCACGCTATATACAATATCATGATACATAAACATCATCAAAATTAACAACCTTTGATTTAACAACAAGATCAAAGGTATTTGTTATAGATCTATCCGATAACATTCTACGCTATACACAATATCATGATGCATAAACATCATCAAAATTAACAACCTTTGATCTGACAAAAAGATCAAAGCTGTTTGAAACAGATCTATCCGATAACATTCCACGCTATGTACAATATCATGATGCATAAACACCATCAAAATTAACGACCTTTGATCTAACAAAAAGATCAAAGGTGTTTGAAACAGATCTATCCGATAACATTCCACGCTATGTACAATATCATGATGCATAAACACCATCAAAATTAACAACCTGTGATCTAACAAAAAGATCAAAGGTATTGCGTCATATAAACCAACTCTCAAGAAAAACAGATTGGTATTGCACTAACACAAGCAACAATAATATCAACGCAGCCACGCCCCACGGTGAGCTTCCCTCAGACGGCATATAATACATCGTCCGACGCCTGTCCCAAGGTGACCCGAACCACCACCCTGGAGCCTCCATAGTCGATAGCCACCGCACAGCAAAGAGTAAAACTAGTGGCGCTGCCATTAGTAGCCACCCCATGTTCTCCTCAGTGGCCTCCACCACTGATTCATATGAAACATACCACTGTAGACCAAGAAATATGAAAATCACAGCCAAAATTAGTAGGACTGGATACGGTAAAGGGTTTAGAGAAAAGACCTCCAAGATTGAGGAGGCTGTGCTTCTTCTGTATGGCATTTTTTGGTGCTGCAATTCAAATGATTGATTTTTTTTTTTTTCTTCTTCTAGTGGACAAATTCAAGGGGCAGTTGAGAACAATTTTATAGTAGATAATGGGGTTTCTGCCTGTGGATTAAAGTTGTGTGGAGTGTTTTGTAGCCATTGATTTAGGTTCATCATGGTTGATGTCAAATGTTAGATGGGCCCGTCAGTGGTCAATCAGTTCTTTGGGATCAGTTATTAACTATATATTCCCACTTATCAAGTGATGAGTGGTGCCACTTGCTAAACACCGGTTTGTTTAATGCAATTCAATAATTAAGCCAATCCCCTACCAAAATTTTCAACTTTACATTTTACACTTATAATTTTTCAATCACGACACTTATAAGTTAATCAAACATTGTTCTTATTCACACATTCTACTATAAAACGCACTATTTATAATATGTAAAAAATACCTTACCAAACAAGCACTAAACCTCTTATCTAAGCCAGAAGCCACAATCAAATTCTAAACTTAAGAGCATATTTGGTTGAGTTTATTTATTTATTTTTTAAATTTATTTTCAATCATATATTTATGGAACCAACAATTTTTATCAACTTTTTAACTACATACTTTATCAACTTTTATCAAAATCTCCTACAAATTACTTTCAAACTTCACCAAATAGACACTAAATAAACTGAACAATCAACCTAATATTAACATGACTACATAAATTTGATGTGTAGATCAATTGTGAAATGACAAAGTTCTCATACTTGAGGACATCCACTTGGAGGCCAATTTAAAACGAAATCTTGTAAAAGTATGTGTCAAGACTATGTGCATGTTTGATAGTGCTGAAATTATAAGTTGTTGGTAAATGTGTGGATAAAAAGTGAATTGTAAGTTGTGGGTCCCACGAAATATGTGGATAGAAAGTATGTTTGATCAATTTGACCAACTGAAATTGTAATTTAAACAACTCCAAACACGTGCTATGAATACAAACAATGTTGTCGCCTAATTGAAGTATGATACCTGTATTATACATTCACGGGTAATATTACTAATTTTGTAAGCTCGAATATTTCTTAAGCTTTTTTTAAAAGTAAAAAAAAAAATACCTATATTGGAAAGACAAATAAGTCAAAAACACAAAACTTATTGCTAATAAGAACGGACACGCATTAAACACTTGTTAAACACATTCCAACTACTCATATTCCTTCATTTCACATTTATTTGTCTTCCATATATAGTAAGTTAGTTGTTATGCCCAACCCACCCATGACCCAACTCCCATATCTGTTGATTAGCTCAACTCCCTAACCCTAAAGATTACTTATCATCCTTTCTTTTGCTAATTAATTTAGCACTTTAATCCCTAAAATACGATTAATGCTATAATTTTCAATTTATTGTTGCATAAAGAACAATATGGTGGTCACCAACCAATTCCACATATTTATTCATTAGTGCCTTCTTTTGGATCCCGAACTTATTCCATCTTTGTTGTCAATGCTTAATAGTTTGCACTTTAATCTCGTTCAACATTAAATTTAGAGTCCGTTTAATTTGTGGATAAAATTATTTTACTGAATAATTATTTGGATAACAAGTTTATTATTATCCTATTTGATTTAGTTAGGTAGAAGGAAAAAAAAAACTCAAAGAAAGAAAGTAGTGAGAATATACCTAAATTTTGTGCGAATTGCCAGACGTGAAAGCGGGAGAAGAAGTTGACTAATAGGCAAAATTTGATTTGGAGAAGAAGATTGATTTGGAAAAAGAAAGATGTTGAAATTAATTTGGATGATCAGAGATGAAAACAATATGTTTCTTAGAACATTGATTCAATAATAGATGTATATTTTTGTCTATTAAAAAAATTGAGTAATTTTTTATTCGGATAAATATTTTTGTCTTCATCTTTATGAGAATAAAAACTGTCCTCGTTTTTTTACTTAAAATTGTTATTTGGATAAACTAGAATAAAAATTTATCCGAATATTAATTTTACCCAAACAAGATAAAATAAAGTTTATCCATTATTTTTGTCTATTAACCATTTACCAAACAGGCCTTATTGAAAGATTTAATGAATTGAATATGTGTAAATACAACATATTGTCAATATAGATCTACCTTTTTTCTTCTAACATGCTTTAGTAACGATTTTACTAAAGCATGTTAGAAGAAAAAGACGTAGAAATCTGTTACCATGACGTTTTCATACTTATGTTTTTTTACACATAGAAATGTTTTACATTTAATAAAATGAGATTGTTAAAATTTGAAACTTATAATTAAGTAAAAAGTTTTAAAGTGAATTGTTGTATTATTACTCAAATTTTAAAATAAATAAATTATTTATCTTGATAATAATATAAGAATTACTTTAAAAAAAATATTTTCAATTAAAAGTATAAGAAGAAATAAGATATCCAAACATATACGAAGCTAAAATATAAAAATAACTTTTAATATTTTTTAATTTAGACCTGCGAGCTTTAATTTTCCAATTTATAAAAAACAAAAAGTAATAAATAAAGGAAACATGGTTATATTGAGATCACGTTTTTATTTTGTTGCACTGCACACTAGGTTTCTAACTTTTACTCATTTCATACTTATAACTTATGTTTCATATATATTTTTAATCGATTCTTATTTCTATTAATTTGCTGATTTTGTCCTTAATAACAGTTTTCGTTGAAAAAATTTATTTAAGGGTGCGTAAAAAGATTCATTTTCCTCTTATATTTTTGAATAAATAAAAACAAAATGAATATAAAAGTGCACAAAATATTTGCCGTTTATTTCAAATTATTTTTAATATAATTTTTGAATAGTAATCATCAAGACACGAAGTACCAATTAATAAAAAACTTGAAGAAAGTAGTAGTAGGAATATAAATGTGACAATAAATAAAATATTGAAAATCTTAAGTGCTTATTTGTTAAATTTTTTTTTGTAGATTATAAGTAATGTGTCTTACAGAATATGTAGATAAAAATTGTAGAGTTCTATATAATTTATAAATAAAAATAATGTTTAACTAATTTATATATAAAAGAAAAATGTAGTGTGAATATAACTCGCAGATGTTGAAGAAAGAAATGAAAAGAAAGGGCAAAATGGTCCCTAAGGCCCAAAAGAGTGTTCTAATGACCAATTTGACCCTTTTTCTTCAAATAGCCAAAATAGAACTCCCATTATTCTACGCTTTGCCTTATATCCCCCGTTCTTCCAATTGCCGTTAAATTTTCCCTCAAACTTTCAATCGCAGAAAGCCCAGGGAAAATCTATACATACAATCTATACATACAATCTAGGAGCAAAAGATGAGGCCACCGAGGAGGCCGATCCACGCAGTTTCGACATGGGTCCGGCGGCAGCCGCCGAAGGTGAAGGCGTTCCTGGCGGTAATCAGCGGCATGGCGGCACTGGTACTTCTCCGTGTTATTGTTCACGATCATGACAACCTTTTTGTCGCTGCCGAGGCCGTTCACTCCATCGGAATTTCGGTTCTTATTTACAAGCTCATGAAGGAGAAAACCTGCGCTGGTACTATACCAATTTTTTTTTAATGTTAAATGTTGTGGGTTTTTGTGTTTCTACTAGGTATTTTTTTTTTGCTGTTATTTTGGGGTGGGTGGATGTAATTAATTACAGGGATGAGAAGATTTGATGGATGTGGAAAAGAACTTCTCTTGGCAGTAAGAACTCTATAATGACGAGAAAATTTAGTAAAATTATTTATTTTCTTTGATCTTATGAGCTTTTTTACATTTTATCAGATGGGATTTTGATGTTTTTGGTTAAATTTGGTATACGTAAGAAAAGATTGGATTTTTATTTCTTTTTTGTCGGGTTGTTATGTTCCTACAGGGTTTTTTTTTTTTTTTTTTTTTTTTTTTTTTTTTAAACTATGATCTTTTGTTAATTGTTTTTAATTGACGGGAATGAGAAAATTTGGGGGTTTTTTGCTATGTTTTGGCGTTAGTGGTTTGTAATTGATTATGGAAATGAGAAATTTTTCGGGGTTTCTGTTTGGGGATGAGAAAAATATCTTTTCTTGGTTGTAGGAAGTTCTGCAGTGCAGGGAAGGTTTAATGAAATGATTTGTTTTCTTTGGTCTTATGGGTTTTTCTCAGATGGGGTTTTGATATTTTTGGTCAAAATTTAGTTTATGTAAGAAAAGATTGGATTTTTATCTTTCTTGTTTTGGTTTTTCAAAGAAGATTTATTGTTGTTTGTGCATTAGCCAATTAATTGCCTGTTTCTTGGGTTCCAGGATAATCAAAGATTTGATTTTTACCCAAATTTCTTATTTCTCAGCTACTTGGTTTCTAAGAGTTCTCGTCCTTTACTTGAAGTTACATTTCTTGTTTCTATATCCTATCTTACATTTGAAAATTTAATTGTGAATGATCTTTGTAATTACAATTGAAGTCCTTTTTTGGTTATCTACCTTTGTGCGTGTTCGTGTTGGGGGAGATGTCTAGAGACTACAAGAACAGATTAAGGACCTTCTGGCGGTCCAGTTATTGTCATAATTTAATGATTGCTATCCTTCATAAATTCATGAGGTTGCATAATTATAGTTCTTTGTTATATTTGATGTGTTCATTTGCCGGGGGCTGGGGATTTATTTGGAGATTGCATCTGTATATGGTTGTGGAATTAGTTTTCTCAGGGTCCTGACTTAAATGTTTGTGTAGACAACTCTATTGTGCTGTGCAGTGCTTAGTTTGTAAGTAGCATTGTACAATGTTGGTTGTTTAATTGGTAATTAGTTGTTACGTGGGCCTTTGCAAATGAAGAACTGACTGAAGTAAATTCATCATTTTTGGGGAAAAAATATAATTGAAGGTAAGCTTATGAATATTTATCACAAAACAGTTCCATTGATATATCTTAACATTAGAATGCGACCACAATTATAGCATGTCACTTGCTCTAATTCTTCAATACTTACACAATTTTCTTCGGCAAATTTATGTCAGGATACACATTCAGGTACTAACTTACTCACTCTAAACTCCCCATGTACATCTGATCCATTCATTTAGCTACCTATGGATCATTTTCTTGGGTCTCGTTTCACGTGAACTAGAACTTGATTAATGAGTTTTTATTTTTTTTCTCCTGGCATCCTTCTCATAGATAATGGCCAATTTTAGCACAAAATTTACACAAACACTTGCTGATACCTGCTTTCTCGGTTCACCTTATATCTCTAGGTGGATAATACGTGCTGATTCCTCCATTTTGCTTATACCATTGCAGGCCTTTCACTCAAATCCCAGGAGTTAACCGCATTGTTTTTGGCCGTTAGATTGTATTGCAGTTTTGTGATGGAATATGATATACACACGTTGCTTGACTTGGCTACTTTGGCTACAACCTTGTGGGTGATGTATATGATTCGTTTTAGACTGAGATCCAGTTACATGGAGGATAAAGACAATTTTGCTTTGTATTATGTGGTAAGTCTTACATGGTATTTCTGCCATCTCTATCTTCCTCCTTTCCAGTTTGGGTACACTTGTTTTGTCATGAAAGTAGTACACTTGTTTTGATTGATGGTTAATAACTTCTTCCATGTTTTCATCTTATTTGAGCAATTTTTAATTGAAAGAGTTTAGTATACTAAACACACGTATTGTTTGCTCTCTATAATGCAGCATTTTTTGCTTGAACTAATGTAAATTACAACTCAAATTTTGCCATACCAATTTGGTATTTCACTAGTTTCTGTACCCTTTTATACAGTATTAAGGGATTTGTGCTGTTGAAAGGATGATGCATGGATGAACAGTATTTCATAAATCAATATGTGACACAGTGTTGACTATTTTGTAGTATAACTGGTACCCATCGCTACTTCTAGACATGCATTTGGATAAATATTTTGAGATTCTTGATTCAAAGAATTTTATATTCTGGACCTGTTGTCCCCTAATTGCAGTTTTTGTGGGACTTAATGCTGGTCATAGGTGATGATCTTTGGATCCCTTTCTTTGTTCATCCGTCATTATTTTGAAACCTCAGGATTTTTTAAATTGACAGATCTTGATTGTGGAATATCGTTGTGAAATAAGGGTGGAGGTAAAAACCGAAGATTTCACACGTACCCATTCAAGAACTATTGACTGAGTCCAAAAATGTTTTAAAAGAATTAGAATACTAGATTGGGAATTTATTCAATGAGAACTTATTGATTTCCACTTTCATCGAGCTTCAAATTTGTTGTACGTTGTAGCTTTAGTAGTTATATTCATGGTATGAAAAGGCGCTGGTGAGACGCACCATCTGTGCCTCGAGGCGTGGATTTAAGGGCTTTTTTTTTTTTTTTTTACTTTATGCGCCTCTGTATGTGAGGTGTACGCCTCACGAATGGTGCCTCAAAAGTGTGAGGCGTATGCCTCACATGAAGCTTAAATTTCAGTTGGGCTTGTAATTAATCAGGCCCATTTTTTCTAACTTACACGGTCAAACTTTGGATCCAATTATATATCATATAAAAGCAAGCCTTACAATTAACAAATACAAAGCCATATCAGATAAGGGTTAGGGAAAGTTGTAATTAGTGGATGAGGAAAAAGATTGAATAGATATTGCTAGTGAAGATGAAGAAGATGGTAGGGGAATTAGATATAACGATAATTTCATGGAAGATCCTACTAATAGTGATGATGATAATTTTACACACTTCTAAACTTAGTTAGTTTAAGTTTTTTTTAATTGCAAAATGAGTAAAAATTGTTAGCAACCATATCATATTTTTGATAATATACTTAAGTAAGAAATTTTAATTGAAGTTTTGCTCTTTATTGGTGAAATAGACTATTTTTATATCAATTTACAGTTTTTTGACTAATTTTTTAGTTTTTGGCCTCACCTCACAGCTGAAAAGCGCCTCCGTACCTATTTCCGCATTTTTAAACATTGGTTATATTAATGATGATTGAAAGTTCACGATACTTTTAGCAAAAAAGTTGAGTCTCTGTGTATAAACTTCTCTTTACCTTTTTTTTTTTTTTTTTTTTAGGAAATTTATATCTAGTGACTTTCAGTTGAGTCTTACTTCTCTATTTGACCTAAACATAAAAAGTGGAATCCTTTTCAGTGCATATGTCTTTTGATTCCCAATTACTTGATGATCTTTTTAATGGACATATTGTTTATGCTATATGGAATCTTCCCTGAAATTTTTGCATTCAGTTTTTGAAAGAATGTTTTGGTCTTTATATCTGTACAGGTGGTACCTTGTGCTGTTTTAGCTTTTCTAATTCATCCATCCACATCACATCACATCGTCAACAGGATTGCCTGGGCTTTCTGTGTTTACCTGGAAGCTGTTTCTGTGCTACCTCAATTGCGCGTCATGCAAAACACGAAGGTAGAATTTTATTGGCAACACGTAGAGCGAGACGTATAATGATACACAGTTTCATTGTAAGGTTTGGTATAGTATGTTGCAGGTCTTGATGGCGTTTCTAATTTCTTGGTGACAGATTGTTGAACCGTTTACTGCTCATTATGTATTCGCATTGGGTGTTGCGAGGTTCTTGAGCTGTGCTCATTGGGTTCTCCAGGTTTGACTCATACAAACTTGTTTTAAGCCTTTTCAAGTTCAGATTGCAGACAAATAGCATTCTTTTATAATTAATTCTTTTGTAATCATCCATTACATAATCGTGATTCTAAAAAATCATTATTATTATGGCTTCATTGTGCTATGTGCTACAATTATTTTATTATTTTTCATAAGGGTATCATTGGTGATATCTCCAATCCTTTTAAAATAGTTGGGCAGATATAGTATTATGTTAATATTATATGTAAATATGTTTATCAGATTAAATATGCTGATATCGGAATTGTTTCGACCGTGTCATGTTTGTTTAAACAATGGAGTCTTTGTAAATATGTTCAAGAATTGGTATTTGAATTCGTTTGCCTGGATTGTACCTAAAATCATGTGTTTCACAGGTTTTCATGTTGCTGTATTACCTATCACCTATGAAAATTAGCAATAAATTACTTTTTTCTCTGAACTCATAGTTGACTCAAATAAGAAGTATTAAACCGTAGTTAATAATGTGGTCAAGTTTGCATAAATAGAATGGATTAGGGTTATGAGCATGTTTGAAAATAAGTACACTTTTTACTGGTCAAAGTTGAAAATTGCATTTATGTAAGAGTTTTGCAAGAAGTAACATTTTTTACATAAAAAGTAAGAAAGTAGTAGGTTCTCGGAAACAAAAAAAGTTACTTGTAACTTTTACCTTTTTTTTTTGAAAGCTTAGCCAAAATTACTGTGTCTCTTGCTCAGGGACAGAGATTATTGAAATTGACAAATTTTCATTATCATTATCAATTTGCATTTGACAGGTTTTGGACAGTCGTGGTCATCTGCTTGTGGCGTTGGGTTATGGTCTGTGGCCTTCGATGGTTCTTATATCAGAAATTGTTCAAACCTTCATTCTCGCAGACTTTTGTTACTACTATGTAAAAAGGTTTGTATAAATTCTAGTGTACCATTTCGGTCATTTACGTATCATCTGTGAATTACCATTTTGTTATGTTTTATTAACTGTGGTTTCTACTTTGCAGTGTTTTCGGAGGACAGCTTGTGTTACGCCTTCCTTCTGGAGTGGTGTAATTAATGGTCGATCGAGTTTTCCTTTTGAAGTTTTTTTTTGCAAACTGCAAGGCTTATCTTGGTCACCGGTTCTTCATCGTGAAAATCTGGTAGATGGACTACGAAAAGATGGCAAATACAAGAAACTTAGATATTTAAGTCAACCAGTTGATGAGTACAAAATTGGTTTTCGATAGCGGATTAGTTGTGATTCTATCTACTCGTGTAGGGCACTTAAAACTTTGAATGAATGTTCATCATACTTCATTTCTACTTGCACTTTCCATGTGGTTTAGAAGTGATTGGAACCTTCTCCCTTTTTATCTGGTTCTTTGACATTTTATGTTGTTTCATCTTGCTTTATTTGAGCCTTTGAATTGTGGAGTAGCCAAGTGGGACAAGTTAAATGGGCAAATCTTGTATTTGACATCACCCTATAGGATGGCTTCTTGTTAGTTATCGAACTTCAAATGTCTAAAAAATTGTCACCCAACTTGAGCTTTTGTTTCAGATTTAAGAACTGTAAACAGCATATGCAGAGAGTAGAACTCCTGGAAATGATAATTCTGTAATATTCTATAGCAGGTTGTAGTTTATTTAATCTTTTCAAGGGATTTTATTTCTAGTACTCTTGGTGTATGGAGTATTTAGTACTCATTGCCAGCATATAATTGAATAATTAGGGTCCACTATTTAATTGTGATTTAAACGTATACATGTCAATTAATTAGTGACAGAAAGTACTAAGTTTCATACTTCGGGAGCACTATCAAGAGGATCCTGTTCTCAGACATCATTTCACACAGTAAGATTCCTTGTAAGAATACCCTCAAGTGTAATCCCAGGTCCAAAAGCCAGTATCAATCCCCACTCATTTTCCCCCAATTCTTCCCTTTTAGCCTCTTCCAACATGTACTCCAACACATAAATAATTGTATTACTGCTAGCATTTCCATAGTCAGCCAGTGCCCTTCTACTTGCATTCAATTTTTGAGGAAACAATTCCAACTTCTTTTCCAACCTGTTAAGAATTGCAGGGCCCCCAGGATGAACTGCCCAAAACATTTTGTTATAGTCCTTTTCAGTGTAATTAGCAAACCCCATTAACTTAACACAGAATCCTTCAATATTATCCTCAATTATCTGAGGAAGTTCCCTTTCTAGTTTGAAACTTATACCCTCTTCAGTAAGTCTTCCTTCGATTATCTTTTCGGTATCTGGCACGAAATGTTGTATAGCAGTATGCAATTCGAAAAGAGGCCATTCGAGGTTTGGAACAGGAGTTGAGCCTATTATCATGGCTCCAGCACCATCCCCAAAGAGCGCAACACCAACTAAATCATACGGTCTTTGGGTACTAGGTGGTCTGAATCCTATAATAGTAGTTTCTGAGGTAGCAAGCAGGACTCGACTCCCGGGATTGTTCTCAGCAATGTCTTTAGCAACTCGAAGGCCTGCCACCCCTCCAGAGCATCCCGCGAAGTAGAGCATGGTTCTGTTAGTCTCGGGCAGTAGTCCGAGCCCTTTTGCCAGGTAAAGATCGCCCCCAGGTAACCGGACTTCACTTGAGGAAACGTATACTAAGTGGGTTATGTCTGAAACTGGCCTGCCCCATTTCTTGATGCAAGATTGTGAGGCATCAATTGCCATTTCAGTAACAGCTGAATTGCAGATGTCTAATCTCTGTTTCACCGTGGGAAGTCCTTCAACAGCAAGCTCGGGGTACTTCTTTAGGATCTCCTCAGACATGACCACATACCGGGTTTTTACTGTGGTTGTCTTGCCTGCAAACCGGGGAAAAATGTTTTAAGTACATATATTATTTTAATACTATTAATTATCTACTTATGCAGCATAAGAAATCTTCACAATAGAAATGAATGTTAATTCATCGGATTACAGAGCCGAGTGAGCTTGAGCTTAAGCTCTGGATCGTCGCAGTTGGTGTTCTTGAAATAGTCATCAACCAAGAACTCTTGCATGACCAGCTGGTGAGGAAAGGCCTTTCCAAGAGCAAGAATTGTAGCTTTTCCGGGGTTAGCATTCCTCGAGGTCATTTCACTTCCCATGGTTTTTTTTCTCAAAATTAATTTTGATGAGTTTCTCTAAAGAGGACGAAGAAGAAACTCCTTTTCCTTTGCAAAGTACTTCGCACAGGAATGCTCTTATATATAGCAACACCTAGACGATATTCTTAAAATTAACATAATGTTGCGAATAGTTTTATCATCACACGCCACAAGATGGAAGTTATGTATTTATTTATGAAGTTGTAAATGGGTTAGTTGAGGGGTGAGAAAATCATGAGCAATTGTTTAGAAGGTGTTGGGTGAAGATTTGGTTTAGGGATTTCAATTTCATATTCAAGTTCTCAATTTCCTGATTCTATGCAGCAGATAATATGATTCCTGGCCAGGGGGCATATGAAACCTTACTTTTGAAAGAATGTAGTGTATTGCCTTGGAATTGTTCATGCTGCCCAAGTTTGCAGTTAACGGGCATAAAGAGACTGCTTAGCAATTTCATTTGCATGAGCTGTAAATCTTGACATTAGTGATTACAGTGAGAGGCCAAGTGAAAACACATCTACAGGCCAGAAGAATAAGTGTACCAAGAGGTGTCACTCAGTCCTCAACTGTGCCGGTGGCCGGCCACCCCTACAGTGGCTCATCCTGGGCCCAGCTGTAGGGGCATATGACATGCCCAGGCCTATTAATAAAAAAATAAAAAAATTAAAAAGAGGAGATTATGTTAAAACCCAGGCCCAGCCCGATCTGTAGGTCCTTAATTTTGTAAGCTCTGGGCTAGAGGATTCCAAGTTCTCGTTCCTCTGGTTTCGTGCAGCAGAATCCTGATTCCTGGCCACGGGGCATACAAATCCTTTTGAAACAATAGCATAATGCACTTATATTGTCCACTTTTTCTACGACTAATGGGAAGAAAATAGAAAAAATGGCAGGCAAGCTGCTTTCTTATTGCAGTTTCAGCAGACAACCAAAGATGAGCACATAATCATTTGCATATATACTTCAACAATCAAACTAATGTAGAGGGGGCTGTCTCCTATCCATGGTGGGTAGGAGTTATAATGTCCACTACTGAGGAGGCACCACATAATTGGTAGTTCATGGTCCACACTCATTGATACCACCTCAGCGTGGACATTATAAATGGGTAGGAGATCAGTCCTAGAAAGCATATCTAAGATCAATGGGGCGAGGCAAAAAAAAAAAAAAAGGATCAACGGCAACAAGTACAAAGTCTATCTGACATGTATGGCAAGGAAACACGTATACATTGATATGCAAACAAATAACATTGTGATCAATAACCTCGTTACAGCTTTGGTACATATTACCCAACGAGATAAGAAGGTAGACAATAATTATCTTTATTCAATGTGTCAATCGCTAGTATTCATTGTTTTTCCTCTGAGGCTAGTTAAAAAGGAAAACAATGATTAGAGTCAAAGTTCTGACAGATTTTTCCCACTGATGAAATCAACAACTCTAGTGACTGCTTGATCAAGTGCAGCAGTGACTGCAGCCAAATTTTGCAGAAATTCCTCGGTTGTTGGCTTGTCACCATCAATTATATCGGTAACAGCTTTTAAAAATATTGCAGGTGTTTTCAAAAGATCAGCCACGTAAGCAACAGCAGCTCCCTGACACAACAATTTCAAAAAGAAAAAATGCGATGTAAGGTTAGAGATTTATCATAGCAACAGCTTGGAAATGCATAAAAATAGAACTGAGATTTAGCTCCAATGTATTTTGACCAGTTCTATGTCTGCATGACACATTTTTTACTCCTGACCACGAAAATTCCAAATGAAATGAGGTATATTTGATATGCAACTTCTCAGTTTGTCAATGTCACCCTAAATGATTTGGATATATGCATTCAAAATTTTTCCACCAAGACTTGTACGAAAATAAGATAATATTCTAAACTTTTCTAAGAAAACTTAAATAGGTAGGATACAGATTGTTTCAAAGGCCAGCTTCCAATCCTAGGTGAAAAACACCCATGGAAATTATGAGATAAATTAAGAGACTGCTGCACTGAGGTAGAAAATAAATAGACAGCTGAATTGAGGTTGCTAAGATAGTACAAGTGATTAACTACCGTGCATGTGAAGGACTGGAGTAGAGAACCATTTATTTATATTAGTTTTGGACATAACAATAAGCTCACATAGATAAAATTACCTCCATGTCTTTCACTGTTGCATCATTTGCAATGATTGCTGTTTCATCATGCGGGCACATATCTAAAGAATCGCCAGTGGACAGTTTACCAATCTGAAACATACACAGATTGTTAGAACTTGAAGCTCTATGTAGTTAGTTATCCAAAAGACATGCCATAGAGTGTTATTATCATACAGAGCACACGGAAATTCTGGATCCACTCTCACAGATATACAATTCATGACAATGAGATGTTTATGGACTTTTTGTGGAGTGAGAAGCATCTCGTTTCGTCTCTTAATTCGAAAATATGTGTGATCCTTGGAGAAGTTTAAGGCGGAATGCACGATATGTAGCGTTGTATTGATGAAAGTGTAATGAATAGAATGCAAAAGTGCTTGTTGAGTATGATTTAAATCAAGGGAGTTGAAGGTGATGCGAGTGCTCAAAGTAACATGTGAAGGGGTACATCATTATGGTTCACATTCAAGGAAATTGTCCCGAACTGACAAATTATAGACACGTGGATGGATCTAATAACTACTGGATTAAACTTTTAGATCAAGATTGGACTCCAGTCACTCCACTGTTGGCAAAGTCCTCAGGCTAATTCATGACACCCATAAAATATGTGACTTTACTGACTGGATAAAATGATTGCCTTCAGCATCCAGCATACACTAACTTGTAACTTTTATAAACATGATTTATCTAGAGTACCAGTAGAGAATTCAATAAATTTGAGAAATGAGATTCGCTAACCTTTTCAACTAAATATTAAAGCACTGACATGGAAATACAGAAAAAGGAAAAATAAGAGCCAGATTAGATGTTGATAGTGATTTTTTAAATAGATGAATGTATCGTAGTGACCTTTAAATTTAGCTCCTTCGCAAGATTGGGTGTTGAGCAAGCTTGTCGTGTGCCTACACCATACAGATCAAATACCTGCACATTGAAAGAAGTCGCGTTAAGGTTCAGATGTCATAAAATATAAAAGTACCAGTCAATGGTGAAGTGGAGGCAACTGGATAAAGAAGAAGTTAAACTATGAATAGCAGATTAAGATACACAAGTACCAGTACACCATGGGCATAAGGCAACTGGATGAACTCTAGCAAACTGATTTATTCAAGCTAAGGTCAATGTAAAGGATTAGCTAGGACATTCAATGATTATGACTTGCTATATCTCCATGTCTTCCCCAATTTGAGATGATCGAATTCTTGCTATTAGTAATGTAACAAAGTCAGATGCATGGCACTATTGCTACTACATTTTCTAACTATTAACAATATATTATATATGGAAGCTTCAATTGCTTCTAAACAAAACATGGAAAAAAAAGGTAATATAGTAGTTAAGTTGAAAAACATGCCAGTTAAACTTAAAACAACTTTCTCACAGTAGCAGAAGAAACTTCAACAAATATTAGAATTCAAGCAGTCTAATATGTATATCACTTCATAAGCCGACCAGGTAAAGTGATCTGGAAATCGATTCTCTACCAGCAAATTAGTGCATTCCACAAGGACCACAACCTTAAAAGCAAGGAAACCTTCTTCAGTTTTCGTTACTACTATGCTCCTATAAATAAAAAATTGAGAAAAGAATAAAGTATGTATGTTTCTATGATGTGTATATGCAACAACAAACTAATCCTTGTTTGTTCGAAATAAATTAGGGGTTGGCTTTATATGTTGATGTCTAATCGCATCTGCCCCAGCCAAGCACCAGGAAGAAACAAGTGAGGAAAATAAAGACAAAAAAACTTACAGGGATAGGAATTCTTCGGTCATGGAAAGCAACATCTGATGCAAGATATACATCACCTATGCAAGCACCTTTTGCCTGGTAAAATCTAGATATCAATACAAGATATATATCAAAAGAGAGATTAAACACTCTTTGTAGTGTGCACACATGACTTCGGTATCCTATATTTGAGATATGCCTACGAAACTTCTATATCAGCAATGTAATGCATGGGTTCCACATAGTACAAGTCAAAGGAAGACAGTATCTAAAAATGTTTGTAAAGTGTCGTCACACACAAAGAAATAAATCAAACTCCTCTTCACCGACTATGTGACATTGATTTGGAGGAAGGAAAGTTTTAACATTTTGGTCTCCTGATGAATACAGAATCGGTCAGGCAACAAAAGACAGAGGAAAATAGAAAGTACAAGTACAAAAATGAAAAAGAAAAAATATAAAGGAAAATGATTAAAAGACTAAGATAGGAAGGAACCAGGGCATGAATTTATATATATATTAAAGAAACATAAAACAATCGGCAGTAGAATGAACACGAAGACGCCACATGCAAAAAGGAGGATTGGATGTATATGCAATTGCGATAAGGTCCAGAAGATCAATACATCAAAAAAACAAAATAACGTCAAAGTAATCATAGCGGCATCGGTAATACCTTGAAACCTCCAGCAGTGCCTGCATTTATGACAATGTCTGGTTGTAGCGCTTGAATAGAAGCATAAGTTAAAAGTGAGGCAGAAACTGTGCCTACGCTGTCAACACCTGATAAAGAAACAATTAAGAACTCAGTAGTGGGAAATTCATGGTGACAAACCAACGAATAACAATAGAGCTCCTTAAACTGCCGAATGCATCACACTGTTTATGGTCCAGTTACAGAACTTAACGTGTCTGCATACCTTCTTCCTCTACTAAAAATAACATATACTCAAGAATGATCAACCACTTTCAAAGGGAATGATTCCTCCAATACCACTCCACCTACCCACCCCACCCATGGATGAAAAAATATTGAATGGCACAAGGATAAGATCTATTAATAACTCTTTAACTACATGGAACTTAATTTTATTTAGTTTCAGAGAAAAAAATGTTCAAACATGCTCAAAGAATCTTATCATTGCAATAGAACCACAACGGCAACATATCAAGAAATAAGCAGATTGGACTCAACAGTGAGTATGTATACTACAATGGAAAACAATTGACGTAACAAAAACAAAATCCATGACATGCCATCAAGAGTTAAGGAGGAAAGAGAGAGAGAGAGACCCAAAACTGTGTCTTTTCCAGGTGAAACAATGTTGATATTCAGATCTTTATATTTTCCGCTGTACCTCACCCATGGGACCCCATTCGGAAATCTGCATCATTTGCATAAGATGATAAGAAATAAACAACCCATAAAAAGTGAAACGTCCACTTGTAGAGCGGCAATAAGATAACATATCACAATCTTTTCCAATTTATTTATTTCAATTCCAACAATTACTGAACACAAGTAAGTAAAAGACTGAGGCTTTACTGAGTTGAAACCCTACAAACGTATAGAATTCCACTCCTCACTATAGCAGGCTTTAACTCATAGTTTTACAATGATTACCAGTAGAAACACATAAAACACTTCCCTTTAAATACTTTTCACGATCCTCTTTTTTCTCAGTTTTTTTGATCGGATCTCAATTGAACTGCTATCCAATCCTAAATTAGAACATTACAGCAATTATTTATAAAACTGAAATCGAAAAGAATGCCTACACAGAATTGGATTCTTGGGTAAGCTGGAACTTGTCCACTAGAGGTGAAGCCTCCGTCTGCATAGCTATGCACCATTTTCACAGAGAGAGAGAGAGAGAGAGAGAGAGAGAAGTTAGTATATATACACACAAACACAACAAACAATTAAATAAATAAATTAAATATATATCGAAAAAATGAGTACCGATAATAAAAACGATATTGGAGATTGGGCGTTGAGGTATGGCTGCTTTGTCGTCTTGAGGAAGCGCCATTATTGGTGGATTTATGTTTACTTTTCCGTCAATTTTCGCTCTTGCCAGAATTCTTTCACTATTATTCCCAGATTGTTCTTCGGTTCTTCCTTATATTCCTGTGAGTTTCAATGGTCTCTTGCTGTGAAAATTATGTCGTGTTGCTCTCGTACACGATTATTAGAAGTACGAGAATGGATCAGTTCAAATTGAAGGTAATTGGAGCGACCGAACCGGAGAGGAGATGCCAAAATGAAGCGTGGCTGCGTGAGTGATGGACCCTCTCTTTAATCAAACATGGCTGCATTGGCTAAAAAGCTGAGTCAAACGTGACGATCACCCAATAAAAAAAAAGCATAATTTATAAAAAATTAAATTATAAATATCTCTTTTATTAAAAAAATTTAAGTACTTTCATTAATAAAATCTGTCAACAGATCATCGATTAATAGATCATTAACAAATGGTCGGTTAATCGACCAAATCTTAACCAATCATCGGTTTTTGAGGTCAATTTATACTTATTAAACTGATTTTTCAATTAATTTATTTCAAATGAACTCAAATTTAAAACAAAATCACAATTTATAATAGGTTTTTGTAAAAATAGTAAAATTTGAAATTCTCTATTTTCTAGCATACGCGTATAAGTAACTGAAATGAATTGAAATCGTTTAAAATAAAATAAACAGAGAAGAAAATGTAGGAATATATTTAATAATTTGCTTGTAAAAATGGGTCAACGGCTCTTCACATAAATTAGTCGAGTTACTCAACCATTTACCACTATTCTCACAATCAAACATAGTTGGGACCCAAATTTGTGAAGAAAACTGTTCGGGTCAACCCAAAAGAAGTCAAGCTGAAATAATAATAATATTATTGGTTCATATATTCACACTACAAATGATTATAAGTGCATTATATTTTAATTGTATTTAAAGTTCTCAATCTTTGTTCATTGTAATACTTATGTTCTTAATTTTTTTAGTCGAATTCATATTTTCAATATCGCGCATAACATCCTTAGGGTCTGCTTGAGAGTTTTTTTCCCTTATCGATTTTGACTGATTTTCGGTGGTATTATTTATGAAAGCTTGGGAAAATCGTCGCTTGTAAGTAATCACCAAAAACGTTGTAGTGTAATTTGGAGCATATTTCTCAACCTTCTCCTAATCGATAGTTTTTTTTTTGCCGTTATTCAAATTATCTTCCAATTTTACATTCTCTAAAGTAATTATTTCTAAATCTACCATAAACCTAAAATACATACTTCTTCTTTCTCTATTCTCTAAACGTACATTTTGCCTCTTCTCACTACACAATAATTTTTTATATGCTATTGAATTATTTTTAAAAATTTTTGTAGTCGAATATATATTTACAATTAAATTTTTATATATTTCATATTGTTTACATGGTTGTATATGTAATTTTACTCTATTAAAAAATTTTCAGAACCGCTAGATAATAAATTCTCAAGTATAAGTTTGATTGTTTTAAAGACCGTTACTAAAACCACCCAAAATCGGATCCCTCGTAAACGCTCAAAATCGGTATTTTAAAAAACATTCATAATCGGTACTCTAAAACTTCCAAATAGGCCCTTAAGGATAATTCCTATCTAAGATATTCTGTTTGAATGCTTTGAAATGAGGTAAAAAAATTTTTTTGTCTCACTTTGTATTATTTTTTTTATAAAAAATATGATGAGTAAATAAGTCGTTTTACACACTCCCAACAATGTTTTTGGACGAATATCATTATCAAACATATGACATGCTAATTAATGAAAAGTTGGAGACATGATTGCTACAATGAGCAAATATTAAAGACTTACAATTAAAATTTGGTGTAACAAATAAAAAGTGTGGTGTGAATATATTTATTTTTATATTATAAGTAAATTACTGAGACCTTACATTGTACTAGTTTGGTAAAAAAATTTGTAGACTTTAAATTGTCGGTTATAAGGAATGTGTAGATAAAAAGTAGAAAAAAGTTATGAGTCCTATATAATGTGTAAATAAAAATAATGTTTAACCAATTTATAAGTACTTATAAACACTTCCAAACATGACAATTGACACCCTTCTAGTTTTGACAATTACAAAAATCTCCCCATAAATTTCCAATTTGCCATTCTCCCTTATGCTATGCATACTACTATATTTCTTTTCTTATTTGTCTTTTTGTTAATTTTAATTTAGACAAAAATAATTTTTTTAGTTTAAAAAAGTTTATTATTATTATTATTATTATTATTATTATTATTACTTTTTGTACAGTGTGATTTCATCTTAATTATATTTTGTGAGAATTAATTTTCTATTTTAAAAAATGAACAAACTAAAATTGATCTAAAATATTTACTAAAAATGGAAATAAAAAGAAACCTAAACTTTAAACCTTCGATGTCAGCTTTGTTGCATTTTTAATGTTATGATAATATTGCTTTAATTTTCTAAAATTAATACAAAAAAAAAAAAAAAAAATAGAGACAAATGCTACTAAATCAAGAAATATAAAATATTTAATAAATTTTAATTAGCTTTTTTAAATTATTCTAAAACATGTATTGTTAATTATTTGCCAATAATATTTTCAACAAAATAAATAAATTATTAAGTTTAGGTTCTTCGGTAAAGTTTAAAACAAAAATCTATACATTTATATTTTATATTTAATACATCTAAATTCATTTCATAAAAAACTTGACATGTAAATTTTTTATAAATGAATTACGAAATACTTGAACATATATTTTAATCAAACTCTAATATTACATTGAATTATCTTAAACATTTTTTTATAGTATTTTTGTTTTTCTTTGAAATTTGATGAATTATAAAGAAGGTAAGTGGTGATTGTACGATTTGATTTTGATTAAATTCAGTTTCAGTGCAAATTGATATAATTTAATTTAATTTTCAGCGAAGATGAACATAACCCCCAAATTGATAACTTCAGCCCTAAATTTGATTGCAAGAAAAATACTACAGCCACACTCCTTCATCCTTCCATATAGATTCAATATGAGTAAGCTCAGAATACAAATACAATAAATTCCAAGGAGACTGGATTCCATTTCCTGTGGGATCTATTACAATTACATCCTACCTCTTTTAACTATTCATAATGGTCAACCAAAAGGGAAATTAGTGCAAATGGTCCATCATTTTTGTCCTCAGTACATAAATCATCCATAACGTTTGTTTTTTTACACAGAAGACCTTTAACATATGTGTTTTAGTGCCCAATTGGTCCTTATTTGATGAAAAAGACAAATATGTCCTTCGTTTTAATTAGAGAAAATGATAATTGAATTTCTAATCTTTGCAAAAGGTGTAAATGAGTCCGATAATTTTATTTTTTATAAAAAAAAAACTAACGAGTTCATTTTTTTTAATTGACATTTTATTGACCAAATTGATATTGTACTAAATTGTTTTGTATATTTTACGAACTATTATAAAATAGCTAAAATTTAAGCTCATAATTATTAATAAATATGTTAAATAAAATTATTTTATTATTATTAAGTAATTTTATTATTTAAATTTAAAACTTTTATTTTATTGTTACAACATAAAAATAATAATTTTGTTACAAACTTGATCTTCAAATACTTTTATTAATTGAGTTATTCATTTATTAACTACAAATATTAGTCTATTGGAGCTCCAATTGTATTTTTCATAATTTTTAGAAAAATTGGCACAAATGGTCCCTAAATAAATAACAAAACGGTGTATATAATTTTATTGTCATTTTCCTTTTGAATATTAATGTAGAGTATTATTTTTGAAAACGACTTTTTTGTACATGAGCAATGCAAACTCTATTTAGTGCTTTAGAAATTTGTATTTAAGATGCTACTTTTTACACATGGGTAGTTATTGAACAATTTTAATTGTAATTAATAATTTTATTGACTTGTTTACTTTTTTTTACACATTTGTAGTCCACAATTTCTAACTTGCATCAAATATATACAACTTCCACTAGCATGCTTAATTAACAACTGCAACGTGATTTATTTACTTTTAGAAATTACGTTGTTTTAAAAGTTTAAATTTGAACATGAAACGATTTGATCAATTAACTTATTGATTATCTCCGGAGCTTCATTCAAAGCAATAAAGAAGATTTTTATGAACTTTTTATTCTGCCACTAAACACTGTGATGATTGAATTGGTACACTTACAGAAGAAGCATAATTTGTCGTTCTTGAAAATCAAAATCTTTGATGGTGTAAGTTCAATTCAACCCTCTCTTTATCTTTTTTTTTAAGTTATTTGAAAAAAAAATTGAAATTAATATACAGATGTTGTTGTAGATACTTATGCCCAGAGTCTTATTCTAGAGCAAATATAAAATTTCATAATGCAAAAGCATTCAAATTTCTTTATGTGATTATAATATTATAAAGGAATGAACTTAGTCTTCGATAAGGAATGCAAATTTTGGTAAAATGGTACTTAAGAATAGTGACTTTTATAAAGTAAATTGAATTCAATTTTATCATATGTTTGAATCATCTATTATAATAAATTATAATAAACTATATTTTAAGTTATAAACATGCTTATATTTAACTTTCAATCGCCTAATTTTTTAATATTTAATTTTATTTCCACATAAATTACCAATATCAAATCAATTCGTAAAATACAAATATAACAAAAACTATTACGTTCTTAATTAACGAGACAGCACATGCATCGCACACGTTCACACTAGTAAATGAAATTAAATGTGATCAATGATTGACAGAATAGAACTGTACGAAGTTTCAAGCTCCAATCAGTCAAAATCATTCATAATTCTCTCAACCTAGCTGGCCAACTCCATTTCTTTTCTTCTCCGATCGGTGACTACAAAGTTCGACAGGCGAGGACATAGCGTGCCATAAAAAAGACCTTGTTTTGTTTTTTCTTTTTTATAATTTTTAGAATTTACAAATGAAAAGTCGAGTTTCGGTTCGGAGAAGAAAGACTTTGTTTTTATTATTTAAAAAGACATGTCAAAGTTTTCTTCAATTTTAGCCCCGCAAACTAATGATCTGCCTATTAACAACTCATTATAAGGGAAAAAATGCTAAAGTGAGTGCACTAGTTCTAGTTATAGATATTAATTACACAATGTAAATTTCACATCTTCAAAAGATAAATACAAAAACCATGAATTATACATGCATTCCTCTTGTTCATTTGTGTTAAAAGTAATGTTTTTCCAAAGAGTCAGTTGATTTCTTTTTTTTTTTGTTATTTTCACAGCATTTATTGCACTTGATGAGATGAAAATAGAATTGTTTTAGTTACTATAATATATACAAATGTATTGTGTACAGTGTATTTCTGCAATCTGTTTTCTTTTACAATAATATTTATGCAACTTGGTAAATAGATGGTTGACAAGATCAACATTCAAATGAACTCTTAAGCAACTCCATACAGTATCCCGGTGGTGGATCGGAGAAGGGCTTCGATCTCAGCCCCCCGGATCTGTAAGCAGCTACATTGATATAGACGGTTTTGGTTTCCAGGAGGAAAAAGTTTATACCAAAGCCAAAAAAATGTGGTAAGTGAAATAGACCACAGCTAGAAGAACAAACTGGCTTTGAGAAGGCTTTCTTCTTGGGCTACCATTTGGTAGCATTGGGAAGATGTCTGGAAGTGGCATCTGACAATTCTCACCATTGAAATATATTCTTCTAGGAAAAGCCCATCCATTTTTGAGTGTAAATGATTTTAAATCCTTCTGCATAAGTATCTCTGTAGTCACTGATCCTAGTTGGTTCTCACCGGCTTGCACGAGTTCAGAGTTGTAGGAAAAAATCCCCCAGAAGAGGGCGACTTCTTCTGCACAAAGTATGAATGTATGATTGTGTAAATTAGTATTAATCTTTCCTTTTATAGTTATCGGTAAATCTATAAATAGAGTCTTCTCTTTGTACTTCATAAAGTTGCTTAATTAGTACCAGCGTTCAACATAATTAGAAAAGATCCAAATACTTCAAAACCGGTAACAAAGCGTTCTATTAGCATGATGTGTTATTTTCGTGAATCCTTTTGTTCTCTCTCCCGTCTTATTAATTCAATCACACGTTTCTAAGGATCTAGTGCATTGAGGCCCCAATAAAAACTTGAGTACAATTTAGCAGAGGTGTACCTGAAGTTGGAAGCACTTTACTGTTGAAGCTATAAGCAGTGGCAGGCTGGCCAAAGCCAGGATGTTGAACCAAAACATTCCAATCTGAGTAATTTTTCCCATAGTTGTAATTCGAGATTGTCAGTTTCACTCTCCAATGATTCACGTAATTTTTCTTAATATGCCAGTGAACCCGAAGGGGACACATATGATCAGTGCATTGAACTAAGTCAGCGTCGAGCAAATTTGATGGGAACAAACCTTGTCTATTCAACAAACATAAATAACGTACAAACAAAATTAGACTTGTTCATGTAGTATGCGGAAGAGCAATTTAGAGAAAGTAACATACCTAACACACAATGTTGTAAGCTCATCAGCAACTCTACAGCCACAGCTGCACGAAGGGCATGATGTGATTGTAGGGTTGTAAAATGTTGAGAGCGAAACACAACAAACTGGTGTTTTTTTGGCCAAATAACTGGAGTATGTGCAGGTTGATCTCCATGTTCCTGAACATCACGAATCTTTAGTTAGGATCAAGAACCTAATACAATGAACAAAATTTTTGCCTCTTTTTCTTTCTTAGTGCTGTCTAATGCTGTTTAATCCATCTTACAAAACACGAGTTGAACTCAATGACAAAGTACTTACTGAAAACTTGCTCTTGTCTTCTGCCCCCAATCAATGAAGAAACCGTGGGATCAGTGTCCATAACTGTGCTGCAAGTATAACCAGGTCCTGGAGCCATCAGAGTAGGATTTAGAGGCTTGTACCCAGTAGAATTCTGCTCCAAATTTCCAACTGTAACCTCAAAGGACGAGTATGACATTGTAGGGTTAATAGCCCAGGCAGAAAGGACGCCGCCATTGCAGCAACCATCAGTCCTGTTTTGTGGCAGTGCATCTGGCATCAGATCAACTATCACAGGATCTTTCTTGCATGAATGTGGTACCTGGAATTTGAACGATGAACAATTTCCTTGTTGGACGGCAAAAGCACCAGACATTGACCAAATGACCTCGTTCTTTGCCCACGTCCATCCTAGTTTCCAACCTGGTTTCTCTACATGACGATACTGATAGTAGTTTTGGATCATTACCCTTGCCTACAAGAAGCAGTCAGATTAACTAACAGGTCACTGGTTACAGGTGAATGTGTTAGCGGAATCTAAGACGCCAAGTGAAATTTAAGATAGCAATGAATTGGCAAGTGTTATATTTAGTATTTGAGAGTTGTTTCCTGAATCACGCTAAACTCAAGGTGCATGTTTGACATGTAGTACTGAACATGACTAAATCGAGTCTTATCAAATCTTCCTCACCAAATATGCCATCAAAGTTTGCCAAATTAGACCAACAATAAAGAGTTAAGTTATATATAATTTTCATCATCGGCACAGCACAGAAGAACTAATAAGTAATTACCATATGACTGCACACAGGTAAAACAGCTTGATCAGTTGCCCACTCACACTATATTTATACGAAGCCTTTTCTCTATCATGGAAAACAATGACATAAGTAAAGAATGCAACTTGGAATTAAACAAATAGTAGATCTTAAACATATTAAATTTTAAGAGTTAATCAAACTGAATGGCAAGCATTAGCCTCTTTGACAAATGAATAATTCTCATATGAAACAAATCCGAACCTAAAGCAGATATATGGAGTGTGTCAATTACAGGACTAACCACATAGCCATCAAGTGTATACTTCTTTATGTCAAAGGTAACCGTAATATTTCCATTTGAATCCAAAGGGTCATAGCAATCTGCAACCAGAAAAACTGATGTGAGAAAAATAATACATGGAATTAGAAAGCAATTTTATTTCCAAATTCAGAATTTGAAGGAGGCAAGAGATGCCTGAAATTCTGCTCAGAGAGAATAACAAAAGTAACGTCCATTGATAACGGAATGCAGGAGAAGTGATTGAATCCATGATTTTTCGTAATAAGGAAATCGAAATAAACAGAAGCTGTTACAGTTGAAGAGACTAACAAAATTTTCATTAATATAGTGTCTGAAAAGAAGGCTCTGGACCTTAAAGAGTTTTTGAGCTAGTTTAGTTTTCTGTATCATCCTTGATTGGAAGTTGGAAACAAAGAAGAATCATTGGAAATATCAATTAAATTGAAAGAGACAAAATCCACAACATCTCATGCTCCAAATGGTAGATTCTCTATGGCTAATTTACACTAAACAACAAAAATATAACGATTGGCAGGAGTCGTAGTCCCTTATAAAGGTGCAAAGTGTGACATGAAAACATCATGGAGAATATTTATCTATTTCATTTACTAATAAATTACTGGATAGTATTTCCAAGGAATAAATCCAAAATCACCAGAGATAAAAACTTATCCTACTAATTTTTCTGCTTTCGTGCGTCTCAAACTCGGGAAACCCTGTGCCAAAAGTTCTAAAACTGTCTCTACATCCTACGTAACAGCAATTTTCTGAAATATTTTCTTGACTAAATTTTTGATGATTTCGAAAGTCTTAGAAGTAAAAAATGTCATGAAGATCCAAGCTTATGTTTTAATTATAAGAACAATATTGTATAGTATCAGTTGGAATGTCTAGATTCCAACATCATACAAATGAAGAAGCAGGGCATCAAGTAGTAGGTACAAATCTGGGAGCAACCTCTTTATTCATAAAAAATGAACAAATGTGAAGTCAACTAGTATTAATATTGCAAGCACGACCCTGTATATGCAATAGTACACATTGACTTTTTAAGTGAAGATCCTGTCATACAAGTGTCAAGAAAATAATGCGGACAAAAATTCATTTCACAAACCAAAAAAGTAAATGATCAAGCCAAGTGCATCGAAGACATGATTTAAATAAACAACTCCGTTGCTTTCTAACACCTTAAGCTTTTAAATAGGTTGTGAATTCAAATAATCTATTTATGAAAATGAAGCACATATCAAGTTTTTGATTCTGCACGTCAGGGGTGTAGTGAATATATAATTTAAATACCGCTTAAACATTTAGACGAAGTGATTTAACAAAGAGCATATTCACATGACATATATAAACTATGGATAATTATAAAATGAATGCTGACACCCAAGTGGTAAGAAGGCCGGCTTTAAATTCTACAAGTGGACTAAGAGCTTGTTTGGCATAGATTATAAACTCATTTTGGTTTATTTCAGTCGTAATTTTTGACTTTTCAACCCATTTTTAACATGAAAAGTCAACAATTTCAACTCAAATAAACCAATATTGGTCAAATAAACCAAAAATTGGTTTATAAACTACTTTATAATCTCTATCAAACGGGCTCTAAGTAAAGCATAGAATATAAAACACAGTATATTGTAGTGTGCATTGTTTTCTTTGGAACATTTTGTCGAACAGGTGCCAATCATCAGGCGGCATGGTCAGGAAATAGTTTACCAACAAAGTTTAATTTTTTGATGGTGACCGGGCTTATTTATAAGAGAATCTGTGTATAACTAGGTAAAAAATTGGCTGATTTTGAATACTTTTTTACATTTTTGAGAGTGGAAAAAATGTTTTCTAAACGAATAATGCTATTTGCAATCGCTCACTACCGATAGTTATCCTATACGGCATTACTCAATTGGATGAATTATTTATTCTAATTAAGTAATGTATTTATAGCCATTAATTATGAATATTTCATCCAATTGAGTAATGACACGTATGATGACTACTGGTAGTGAGCGACTGCAAATAGCATTATTCTTTTTAAACATGTTCGAGGATAAAAAGCTCCTTAAAAGTAATGTTATATATATATATATATATATATATATATATATATATATATATATATATATATATATATATATTTTTTTTTTTTTTTTTTTTTTTTTTGAAGTTAGCCGAGCCACGAGGGTTTAAAACCAATATGATTACACTAAAATTGACTGATTTTTAGTACTTTTTTTACTACTATTATCGTAGGTTTTGTAAGAAAAAGATAAAAAATCAATTCTTGAACATATTCTCTTTAGAATGATTAAGTTTAGAGATTCTATTTTATAATTGTAATAATTAAGTTTTAAATTTTTCTCAACCGTAGGTGCGATGATTTACTTCATGGGCGAGGTATCTAGCTCAAATCCAGGATGACCGAACTCCGCCAAGGAAAAGAAATAAAGAATAGAAGAAGAACTTGACTAGTTCATGTGTGCTCCATTTGACTTGGAGTATTGGTAGAGCTCCACTCTTGCAATTAGGTCGTTGTAATTACAGGTTGGATGTCTAATTGTTCAGATGGTAATGATAGTATCCTGTACCTGAATCGGTGACTCGTTTTTCCTAAGTAATGGGGAAGAAGAAGATGTTTGAGATTTTCTCAATTATTGGAAAAATAAAAATTATTTTCTCTATTTGATCATCTCAGAAAAGCAACTAAGCACATGTTTGCCAATGTTTAAATTATAATTTCAGTTGGTCAAACATACTTTTTATCTACACATTCACCAACAACTTATAAATATAAGCACTTTAAATATAATTTCAGTACTATCAGACATAAATGTGTATGTTTATTCAATTTCATTTCAGTTATTACTTATACAACTCCAATGGCATTTCTTCCACTTATTTTCAGAATTATTAAAAACTGAATGGATTTGACTTTTGTATTCACTGCCAAAATATAATTTGCCATTAATCTTGCATAAATTAAAAGGTTGACTATTAGGAAGGGAGCTAAGATGTGGAAGTATGAGAAGGGAGAGGAGTTTTATCCCATTTATTGGGACATTTTCTTCGAAGAATACGTTTTTGTGATAATTAGATAGAGTCGAGTCTAAACGTTGTTTAGATAAGCGCCTTGAAGTATAAAATTAGTAAACATGAACCTCGTACACCATTTATCATATTTTGTTTTGACTTTATTCAATCCCTCAAAACCGTAGTTTTTCAAATTCAATCCTAATACTAACCTGGATGAAGAGGTAGGTTACTGAATCAGTAGTTCAACCACTAATCTGATGGTTAAATCGACAAGTCAACTCATGTCAAATATAATATAATTATTTTTATAAAATAATAAAATAGTGACATTATTGATATTCATTAATTAATCATACAATATTTTTCAATCTTTATTCTAAACTCAAGGAGATGAAATATTTTCAAGATGAAGTAAAAAAAAATCATGTTAGAAAAAATAATTAGCAATGAAAAAAGTAATAAAAAAAGTGAAAGCTAAATCCTAAAGTGACAACGGACTATTTAAATCCTAAATAAGATTTAAAAAATTTCAATCAGCAATAATCCGTCGGCTTAATGGATTTGGGTTATCTATTTTTATGAAAATCCGACGGATTTTTCGGTCCTAGGTCGATCGCAGATCAGTCTAATAGAAAAACCCGGACCGAATTGTTGGCCGGGTCACGGATTTTTGGTTTAACCGCCGGACATGTCCAAGTTTTAAAACACGGCTCACAATAGTGAGAAAAGAAAAGTAACTAGTCTACTTGAATTTAAGACAGCAAGTCCATTTTTTACCATATATTTGCATATTTATACATTTAAATTGCTCAAACATTGCAATATTACTTCCAACTAACATCTTCTTCATTAAATACTACAAGCCTCAGTTATTAATTTCTTCGATTCACAACATTTTCTAGACATACTACGGTGAAGATGGTTACTACGGTGAAGATGGTTGCAGAACTGTCGAGGATGAAGTATCTGGCTCGTGCACGATTGAGTTTATAGACACTGAAATCGGATTGGCTTCTAAATGTTGCATTATAGTCTCGAGTATTTGAGTCAATAACTTCTTGAACTCTTCTTCATTAACCATTTTTCGATCATGCATCTCAAACATTTTAAGAGCTTCAGTCGTAATGTTATCCATCTGCAAGTACATTGGCGATAAAACATATCAATTCACAATTTTCAATTCATCGGTTACTATCATTATAAACGACACTGAAAAAAGAATTATTGGGGCGGGGTTAGAAGTATTTAAGCTTATCATAGACGAAAATACCTGATCCAGAGCGCTCAATGGAGGTAAGCCAGCTGAAGAGGCAAGAATTTCAAGAGCTCCACGGAAATATTCGTTTGATATTTCCCCATTTTGATCTTTGGGTACACTTTCTAAAGCAAAATTCAGTGTCTGCATTGAATAATAATGAAATGTGATTCAAGAACGCATAAGTAAGAAGATGCTATAAGACTAATTCGTTTAATTTACCATTTTGCAATGTTCAGCAAGTGAAATATATCACTTCTACAATATGTGAGATGATTCCAATATTAAGGAGCTGTTTGACAAAGCTTTTGATAAAAGTTTTAGCAGATTTTGATAAAAGTTGATGTAATATGTAGTTGAAAAGTTGTGGGTTCCATAAAATGTGTGGTTAAAATTAATTATTGACTTTAACCTCGACTTTTTAGCAACTTTAAGCTTATGTGGATGTGGGGGTGGGGGTGGGGGTGGGGGTGGGGGGACTCAAGATTTTCATGGCCTATTGGAAGGAACGAATAGGTTGTGTTCTTGGACGTTGTACCAGCTATTTCACTACTAACCTTATGTAACTCAAATTTGTTTGACAACAATCTCTTAATGCTATTTCCATCAAAAGTATTCTGACTATGAGCAACGATTGCAGGCTGCTCCTTGAGACGTTGCGCCACACTTTCTATAGCTCTTTTAAACTCGGCCAAAAATGTCTCGTCTGAAACTGGTTGTTGAGAGACATCACCAAGGGATTGTAGTGCTGGTTCCACAATGTTGCTTACAACCTACAAAAACAGAGGAGCTCTTGTTTACTGAACTTCATGAAAATGCTTAAATGAAGAAGCCAAAAGTAGGCAAATGGAGTCGTTAGTTTAGCACGGCATGGAAGAAAATAAGCATCTACTATGAATGCATTCTGTGCTTTTATGTTTAGTGAAAATAAAATCATTCACAAGTGAGGAATGATTACCCAAGGATCTGTAGCAGGAGGCATCCCCTGATCAACTGTAAGTTTCACAAAAGCCTCCATAATGTAATCTTGAAGAGATCCATCGGGTAATCCAATCTCCGAAAAAATGGAAAGTATATCCGTTTCAAAAGTTGGGTTTTTCGAAAACTCAAGCAGCTCTTCACCATCAATTCGGAGAATAACAACAGCGTCGCGTTTCAAAGCAGCAGCCATGCCCATTAGAATATCAGATAATACCTCTTTAAACTCAATCTTGCTTATTTTTTCTTGTTTAGCTCATGTGAATTCATTAAGTACCTGCAGGATCACATCACAATAAGTCTGTTCTTTAGCCGTATATCAATGTAGAAAGTAGATGTTAATAGGGGCGGATTCAGACGGGAACTAAAAAAAAAAAAATTTGAGCTGGGCTAATATATGAGATGTTAATGTGGAGCAGTGAAATTCTTTGATTAATTTATACAAGAAAGTTGTGATCTTCAACATCATACATAATATATTTAGAGACCATTATCATCAATTTACACTTGAAACATAAAATGGCATAAACTAACAAAAAGAGGTTAAAATCTTATTTATTATAATGTCTCGTATATCTAAGTCCTGTGTACCAACTACTAAAGATTTCGAGAGGAAAAGACATATATGCTCAAGACTTGCATGTCAAACGACAAAGGGTAACGTAGACAAGACTAATTTGGTAACCAAATGTTTCAACATTTTCCAAAAATAGTGTTTCTAAGTGTTGGAGTAGTGTCGTGTTTCAAGTTTCAGTTTCCCTTCCTGTGCATCCTAGGATTTGTCTAACAGTTCAAAGTACTTGTATCCAGTACTGCGTACCAAACATGTGCTAAAAGTATAAAACGAGAAGGAAGAAAGACGACGCAAACCTCAGAATAGATGCGATAAGACGACTCAGGCCAAGTGCTCGGACCAAGCAAAGCAGGTTGCAACTCCTTTACAGAATCGCAGTCAATGTGCAGTTCTTGAAACTTATGATCCACAAAGTTGCTAAGCACCTTATCATTTTCAACCAACTCCATATAACATCAGAACCGTCCATCACGTAATCATCATCTGATCATCTTCTTGTGCATGTCAAAGAGAAAATCCAACTTTTTCTTTAATGCAAAGCCCTGCATTGGGTGTGTTTCTCGTGACAAGACTCTCTCCTTTTATTTTCTTGGTCTTTTCTGTGATCTTGTGTGAGAGTACAAGTATTTTAGAGAGAGAGAGAGAGTTTGGGGGAAATATGGTTTGTGGACAGGACACGTAGGTCGGTGGGCGGTGGGTCAAAAGTAGTACTTTGGTGACTCCATTAGTTCCAACTTGTACTAATTTTGTCGGTTGTGCTGCCCAATTGTTGGTCACTTATCTCGAGATTATGTTAATTGTTTGTTGTTTTTTTTTTGCATTGTAGGATGGACTACGGTGTTGGAACAAGTCGTGGATAAAGTTGTAGAAATACGAAAGAGATGAAGAAATATAAAAGAGAATATGTGTGGAGAAATAATTCTCTATATTGATTCAATTGAATGAATAATTGAATAAGAGTACAATGCATATATATACTAATAATGAAAGGATCCTACCTAAAATAGGAATATTACATACATATATTTTCCTATATACAATTCTACTAATAAGGTAAATATATGGAATATGGTAAGTAAATATATTTGTTTTAATACTCCCCCTCAAGTTGGAGCATGTATGTCAATAGTGCCCAACTTGCGAGTGAAACTGTGAAATGCCTCATTGCCTAGTGCTTTAGTAAATAAATCTGCAATCTGATTGTTGCTTGGAACATAGGCAGTCTTGATCTCTCCCTTGATGATTCGTTCACGAACAATATGTCAATCTATTTCAATGTGCTTTGTCCTCTCATGATAAACTGGATTAGCTGCAATATGTATTGCTGCTTGATTCTCACAATATAAGCTTGCTGCTTGTGGGTGATCCACACATAAATCTGTCAGCAACTGCCTCAACCATGTAAGCTCACAAGTAATTGAAGTCATTGCCCTATATTCTGCTTCTGCTGAAGATTTGGACACAGTTGTTTGCTTCTTGCTTCTCCATGATATAAGTGCATTTCCCAAAAATACACAATATCCCGTGACTGACCGTCGTGTAGTAATATCTCCAGCCCAATCTGCATCACAAAATCCCGCTAGCTGCAATTTTCCACTTGATGGAAAATATAATCCTCGGCCCGGTGCTCCTTTCAAGTATCGGAGCAATCGGTGAACTGCATCAAGGTGGGGTTGTTTAGGTGCCTGCATGAACTGACTGAGTGTATTGACCGAATATGAGATTTCCGGTCTAGTGATGGTGAGATAAATGAGCTTCCCTACCAACCGTCGATAATATGTGGGATCTTTCAACAATTGTCCATCTGTCGAATTAAATTTTGATGACTGCTCCATGGGAAATGCTGCAGGTTTTGCTCCAAGTAATCCGGCCTCTTGAAGAATGTCAAGAGTATACTTTCTTTGATTTATCGAGATCCCTGATCTCGAGCGGGCAATTTCTACTCCAAGAAAGTATTTTAGTGTGCCAAGGTCCTTCAACTTGAATTGAGATGCAAGGAACGTCTTCGTGGAAGAAATCGCTTCTTTATCGTTTCCTGTGACAATCATATCATCCACATATAATAGAACAGCTGTAAATGAATCACCACTGACCTTGGTAAAGAGTGAATAATCTGCATGTGACTGTTTGAACCCAAACTGAATAATAGCAGATACAAATTTTTGAAACCAAGAACGAGATGCCTGTTTCAATCCATATAGAGATTTATGAAGTCGACATACAACTGGTGTCTCCCCCTGTCGACGAAATCCAGGTGGAGGAGTCATATAGACTTCTTCATCAAGGGCACCGTGAAGAAAGGCATTGTGGACATCCATCTGATGAAGTGTCCAGTTGCGAATAGAGGCGACAGCGAGTAAGCATCTGACTGTTGTTAACTTTGCAACCGGAGCGAAAGTTTCATTATAATCAATCCCTTCTCGTTGTGTAAACCCCTTTGCCACCAGCCGTGCTTTGTAACGTTCAACAGTACCGTCAGAATTAAATTTGACTTTAAACACCCACTTACAACTAATAGGACGAGAACCCGGAGGAAGTGGGACAAGGGACCAAGTGTTGTTTTCTTCCAAGGCACGGATTTCATCATTCATAGCAGCTACCCACTTGGGATCCTGACATGCTGCCTCAAATGTTGCTGGCTCAACAATGTGAGAAATATTGTATGTAAGGGCACGATGAACAGAAGAAAGATTGTTATATGATACATACCTTGATATAGGATGTTGAGTGCTGGACTTGACCGGAAGAGACCCGGTTTGAGTAGGCAGAGCATGATTGATATAGTAATCTTTCAGGTGAATTGGGGTTTGAATTGCTCTTGTGGATCGTCGAAGTTGGTCATTGGGTATGACAGGAGGTCGGTGTGGCTGTCTATCAGGTGAAGGTGAAGAAAACTGCTCAACCGGTCGACCGATATGTGGAGACGGTCGACCGTCTGAACTCTCTGTAGAAACGGATGAGGGAACCGGCTGACCAGACGGTTGACCGTGTGAACTTTCTGTTAAAACGGATGATGGAAACGGTCGACCGTTTGAACAGTGTGTGGGACTCTCAGGCAAGGAATCTGTTTCTGCTATATGTTGGTCCTCAGAGTCAGGTAAATGAGGCACGTCAACATCCAGAGGCATAGATTGTGGTAATGGGATGGAGTTGGTTTCATCATTTTGTTGGGAGGCGTATGGAAATATGGTTTCATAGAATACGACGTCTCGGGATATTATTAATTTTCTGTCGGTAAGGTCATATAAGGTGTACCCTTTTTGTCCTGAGGAGTATCCAAGAAACACACATCGTCTGGCTCGTGTGTCAAATTTATGGCTGGGTTTAAGGTTGGTGGCAAAACATAGACAACCATAGACACGCAAATGAGAATAAGGTGGTAATTTCTTGTGTAATCTTTCGTATGGGGATTTGTGTGAAAGCAATGGAGAAGGTATACGATTGATAAGATTACAAGCCGTTTTGATATGTTCCCCCCAAAATTTTAATGGAAGATTAGCTTGAAATCTAATGGCACGGGCTACATTAAGGAGGTGACAGTGTTTTCTCTCTACCACTCCATTTTGTTGAGGGGTATAAGGACATGACCTATGAAAATTAGTGCCATTTTGATCCAAAAATGCTTGCAATGATAAAAACTCTTGGCCATTATCAGATCGTAGGCCTTTTATAGTCAGATTGTGTTGTGTTTTAACCCAAGCAAAGAAATTCTTAATTATGCTTTGAGTTTCAGACTTGTGACGCATGAGGTGTACCCAAGTGTAACGAGAAAAGTCATCGACAATTGTAAGAAAATATCTAGCACCAGAATAAGAATAAATTTTATGAGGTCCCCAAATATCACAATGAATCAGATCAAATGGTTTATTGCTAGAAATTTGACTAGCCTTAAAAGGTAGTCTAGATTGTTTAGCCAAATGACAAACATCACAAATATCGTGAGAATCAAAACTAATATCCGAAATGCTTTGTGCTAGGAATTGGAGAGGTAGGGTGCCCAAGACGTCTATGCCATAGGTTGGTTGACCTACTGGTAGTATGATGTATTTGTGGTTTTTGTGAAAGGTAATATAGGCCGTTACTCTACCTTCTCAAGACAATTGTCTTCTTCGTAGTCAAATCCTTCATGACACAAAAATCAGGATAAAATATCACATAGCAACCTAATCCTCTAGTAAGTTTACTGATAGATAATAGATTAACTTTGAAGTTGGGAACATAAAGCACATTATCAACAGTCATATTATTTCCCAAGTTAGCTGCACCAATAGATTTAATAAGAGCATGACCCCCATCCGGTAATTGAACAGTTTTGTGCTTTGGCATGGATTTATTCTCAACAATCCCATCCTTCGTCACATGGTCAGTGGCCCCGCTATCAATAATCCATGAATTACTCAAAGAAGTAGTAGAAGAATTGATACCTGGTGTGTTAACATAAGACTTATCATTACCCGTTTTGTTGCTTGAAAGTGTCATGATCTGCTCGTATTCTTTGGCTGTCAGCGTTCTTCCTTCCCTTGGGTTAGATGCAGAAGCGGTAACAGTATTTGTGAAGCGTTTGTTTCGTGGCTTCACGTCCTTCCCATAAAACTTGTGCCATAGAGGGAAGCCATGTATGAAATAGCAGGTATCAACAATGTGGCCAGTCATCATACAGTAGGTGCACTGTCGCTGTCCAGTTTCTGTCGAAACGGTCGACCGGTAAGATGAAACGGTCGACCGATTAGGCCGATCTTCACTTTTCCGGTTCGATCTCCAATTGATCTTCTCATTAAGTAGTTCAGAAACAGGGATTATGCCGGGATGATCGGATTGCTGTATAGCCATGAGATCCGATTGGGCAATTGTCGCTTCTATGATTTTTCTATCATCGTTTGTGCGAAGCATCGTCGCTCTGATACCATGTAGAAATATGAAAGAGATGAAGAAATATAAAAGAAAATATGTGTGGAGAAATAATTCTCTGTATTGATTCAATTGAATGAATAATTGAATAAGAGTACAATGCATATATATACTAATAATGAAAGGATCCTATCTAAAATAGGAATATTACATACATATATTTTCTTATATACAATTCTACTAATAAGGTAAATATATAGAATATGGTAAGTAAATATATTTGTTTTAATAAAAGTTAACAATAGATGGTGGTTTGCGTGGAAAACGAAATGTGCACGAAAAGAGGTTAGAATGTTAGATTGTTGAGGGTGTTTAAGAAAAAGGAAAATTTCACCAAGCGCATGGAACGCGCACAAAACCAAAGAGGCTTTCGCGCACGCAACCTAGCAAGAAGAAAATTTGTTGCACTTGTGAAGGTGGGGGATGGCACTCATTGTGTTTCCTGTGTCGATTTGGTTTAAGTTTGGGCCCTAAAGATTATGAGCCCAAACCTAAAACCCAATGGAAAAAGGGAAAATTACACGGCTTTTTTAGAAATAATACAATAAATAAACTATTTTTTAAAATATTATCATATTTTTTTTAATTCTAAAATACTGTTTTTTTATTTTTGTAACACTTGTTGTTACATTTGTTATTTTAGTTATAATAAATGTATTACATTTGTTATTAATAAACATAACAAATGTAACAACAAGTGTTATAAAAATAAAAAACAGTATTTTTAGAATAAAAAAAGTTAAATAGTATTTTTTAAATTATTTTATATTTTGTAGTATAAGGTGAAATTATCACAAAATTACACGAAAATTGAAATTTACTTGTTACTATTAATTTTTTTCACATATACAATTAAATGATAACATAAATTGAATATTGATTGAATGTAAAGAGTCCTGATATTCTGCATTGTTATCTTAATTAATAAGAGAATTATATCATTATCGGATAAAGATTTTATTCCATAAATTTTTTCTTTTTAAATTTCAAATACAGAGTTCATCAATAATAATTCTTAGTCTATCGTTTCTTCAGGAAGTCACATTCATCTGTAATATTTATCGGTGGCGCATTTGAAGGCTTTTCTGCCGCATATTTGATGATGAAGATGCCACAATCACTACTGCAAAATAACGAATATCATTTGAATTAGAGACTTTACAATGGAGTTCAATAGACCCCAATAAAAAAGTTGAGTACACAAGTTTGCGTGAATGTATGTTTTAATATCAAATAATCTCAAATGGGTACAATTATATCAGATTTTATATCATAACGTGGTAACTAACATGAGTTAATAATGTAACAAAACTTGTTAACAAATACTAAAAAGTTATCATACATTGGAAAATATACGTTAACATTGTGTTGTAATAAGTATGTATATGTTGTAACAGTGCGAGCTAACTGAAGGTAGTGTATGTAACAGTTATTATTTGAATATATCGAAACTAATGTAATAATTTCAGTTAACATACGATGGTTTCGCAATCTGTCCTAACATCAATTAATGAAAGATATTTTTCACAATAACAAAATTTGCTATAGTGAATAACGGAATTTTAGAAATATGATCCAACAAAATAAAATAATGTCTAAGAATAAAAAAGGTAAATGGCAAACAAGAACTTACCTTGGTTTGTTCAAGAACGGGAATTCTGTATTTTTCTTTCATCGACTTTGTTCTGGCTTTCTTACCATACCGTTTCTTTATGTTCCCTGAGAATGTTTTTTAGATTATATTCAAAGTTGCAAACTCCAAGAACGCAGATGAAAATGACCTTGATTTTTTATTTTTATGGAATGGTGATTAGAGAATGCTAGGGTTTCAAATTGATGGATAATAGGGAGAAAGGTGTGTGATTTTCTCTATGAAAATTTCTATATGCAAACAAATCTCTTGATAATGGAAATTTTTTATTATAATACATGGATTTAAGAAAATTAATTATTATTTAAAATATTACAATAAAATATATTTATATAAATTTAAATATAAATATAAAAATATTTAATATCGACAAGTATATTTCAAAATTTAAAATGGCCAGAAGTATATGACCTAATATTCTCATTGAAAAATAACACAACAGATGGTTGGAATCAAACCCAAGTATGTACCAGTCCATTATAGAACTTTTACTACTACACTATACCTACTTTATTGTCACCAAACTAACTTTTTAATTATTATGAGCTGTTTTTCATTTTTTTAAATTTCCAAAAAAGAAAAAGAAAGAAAACTTGGGCCCTCAAGATTCTGGGCCTCGCCTCAGATCCGAGCCTTGGTTTGACTGCAAAATCAAATTTTTTTTTTCCCATATAACAGAACTCAAGAAGAAACTAATATTGCAACAAGAAAATAGAACATAAAACGGGAAAAAAAAATTGGAACTTTCATTTTTTTTTTAGCAAAGGCAGGCAAACATGCTGTAATTTTCCTGTTCTTTATATCTGATATTGGCTTACATAATTAAACAAAAAACTACAGATCTCTTTGTGTTATCACTCGATTTTGGTAAAACCTCCACGTCAGCGGAGGCCTCATAGGCCTAGCAAGGGCCTCGTAAATTCAAAGAAGGCCTCGAAGGCCTATCTTAGCATTCCTGAACTAAGTACAGTGAAGCCCATGAAGGGCCTCGACATTCATGACCAACCCGGAACGCTTCATCGGTCTTCAAATTCCATATAATCCGCAGACAATCTGATATTTTGGGACAGTTAAAGGGATATCTCAAGGAAGATTGTGTTTGATTACCACTCGAATTCCTCTCAATCTCCTAATAACTAAGCAACGTGATATCGGAAATCAACACAGACTAGGACTGAAATCTAGGAGATTGCGTTCACATCTAATTGTCCCTTATCCCGTAAGGAAGGAGAATCCCATCAGAGGTCTAATTGATTGCTTACCTAAACCAATTAGAACTCTGAAGCTATAAATACAATATCTCCGTTTATTCTAAGATACGCATTATTCTCACCCTTAAACTCTGCTCAATTTTCTACTTGCTTGTCTCTCCCAAACACAACACTCTCCCCCGTATTTTTTTATATATCCGGCAGTTGACTTGATCATCGGAGTACTAACAATCACCGGCCCCTTTTTCACCGGTGATCTTGGCACCCAACGATTGTCCTAGTGTGCAGGTAATATACATGCTGACAGAGAATTGACCTGTAGATCTGTTGACACGTGGATAATACAGATTCCAAAGTCAACATTTTGCCAACATCAGCCATTGATTTTCATTTAATACAAGTTTCATGCATATTACATAAAAGATGCTACAAAGATTAATCAGCTGAAATTTGATTACAAAATAGTCATATCAGCACACTTTTGCAGCCTCCCAAATTTGACTTAAGAGTTTTGATAAAAGCTTCGAACTCTTTCATAATTAAAGTGGTAACATTGCACTAATTAATCAATTAATCCAACTTATTGCCTTCATAATTGCTATAATTGACAGCTTTACCAACAATCATGTCAAGACAACTGCAGAGAATGATATCAGCTTGCGGACAGTCCCATGTTCTTGCAATTAAAAATCAGTTGCTGAAGTCAATTTATTAACAAGTAAAATCACTTGGTCTCTCACAAGAAAATCAAGAAATATTATCCAGCTACTGTTTGGTTGCAATTTTATTCTCAGTCAAGTGGTCATTTGTTGGCTATGTTGTCTGAAAATGGTGGGGAATTATGTTTTTCAAACACATCCAGGTTCATTCTATAACTACCAATTATAATTGACAATTGGAAGATCTCATGTGATACCTAATGTTCTATGTTTCTCTCTTGTCCCTATCCAAATGCCTCTTCACCACAAAATCCGATGGCTCGTTTTGTAAGGTCGACTGTCAAAAATCCTGTCTAATACTGTATACGAAGCATTAGGATGCTAGAAATAGCCATTCATCTATATATATAGACACACTTTAGCAGCCAGATAACATCGGTTCCTTAAAACTATCTGAGTTTTCACTTGCTTCACAGCTCCTACAATCTCCACATAACTTTCTATAATCAAAAAAAGAAAAATCTTACTTCCATGGCTATCCTCACGCCTCGTATTGTTCGTGCCAAGAAATTTCTTCGACGGTCTTCATTCACAGGAAACCATAATTCTGCCAATATTCCAAAAGGGTATTTTGCAGTATATGTTGGTGAAGCTGAAAAGAAGAGATTCGTCGTTCCAATATCGTACTTGAAACATTCGTCGTTCCAAGAATTGCTAGATCAAGCTGAAGAAGAATTCGGGTTTGATCATCCAATGGGAGGCCTTACAATTCCGTGCAGAGAAGATGTATTTATTGATCTCATGACCTCTCAGTTGAGTGGCATATGAGAAGGAATTAGCTTAGTTCTTTAGAACACAAATTTTGTAAAGCTTCAAAATCATGTACAGTTTATGTAGAAGGGAAATAGTATTCCCATGAGATCATCCTTTTTTATTTATACATATAAAGTGATATCATTTCTTCTGATATTATAGTCAATTTCTCAGCAAATTTTGTGCTGAGTATATTCTTTCGCATTCTAAGCCAATTTCGGAAGCAGAATTTATTACTCAGTTCTCCGTCCTCACCTTCCATAACTAAAACTTTCTAGAAAGAATGCTTAATGATTGGTTCTTATGGTAGTCTGTTTTCTAGTTTTTCTCCTGTAGTAGATCTTGACATGTTTGGTACATAGCATTAGATAAGATTAGGAGTGAAAAATGGGTACAACAGTCCAAACTTACACAGAAAAGCCCGACTGCCTCCCTAGCACGGCCTTTTTACACCCCTAATAGGACTGAACATTACGACGGACAAGATTTTAACTTCTTTTTGTTTCATAATATGTTCTTGGTATATGCATTTATTAATATGGGATGGTCATATATAATGAAGTTCATTAATGAATGAATGCACTTCTATTTCATACTCAAGACCTGTTATCATTTGTTTGAAGTTACATTTTGGTTTTCTATTTATACGAGGTCCATGTGTCTTCACCATTTTGTGAAAAGCAAGGACTATTCTAGGGGTGATCAGTAATGGAAAATTTGTTGACCGTAAAATTTGATAGGAGCAAGCGGTCAATAAATTCTTGTCACCTCTGTGTCCACGTGTGTTATCTGCCCAGTGCACAGTTTGATACCGTTAGTTTGCAAAGGCAACCGTTCCAAGGGGTGATCCGGCAGCCATTTGCACTCCGACAGTCTAGTCAGTTGCTGAAAAATAGGAACAAGTATATAATATAAGTGTGGGAGAAACAAAATGGACAGAGATTTGGTTGGGGTTTGATTTTCATACCATTTTTTAATATTGTCTGGAGTATTTATAGAAAAACTAAGGTCAAGAGTATTTCAAGACATTTTAGATCTTTTGGACATGTGTCAATTGATTATTGGTGGTGAGATTGTTATCAATAACTTATTCTTGCTCGATTTTGTTTTGCATTTTTAACAATTTTTGCACATGTGGTGGTGGCCACTTGCCACGTGGCAGAAAAAATATTATGTTGTCCCCACGGCAAGGAATGTGGGGTTGCATACTCTTTGTTTCACCAGCCTTCCTTTAGTTTGATATGAGATTTAGAAGATTTCTCCAAAGCAAATAGGTTCATTATCTACCTTGCCTCTGAAGATTGTGAAGCTAAGGCTCACCTTCTTTCACCTAACCAGGAGGTTCGCCTAGATGCGAACCACCTTGGCGAACCTCTCCTTATTAACTATGTGGGTATGTAGCTTCACCCCCACCGATGTGGCACCGACAAAGCATATTGTGGTTTGCAGAATCTTCGGGTTTTCCATGTTGGGTTGTCCGTGATGACGTAGCTAGTATGTGACACGTGGCTTCTTAATCCCCGTAGCTCGCACATAACATCTACGTAGGATGAGGTAGTAACAAAATTCATACAATTTTTTTCCCCATAGACATGCCAGTGTAACTATGTACTTCGAAAATTCTGTGTAGGCATTCTTTTGATGCAGAAATATAAGTACATGAATTAGATGGAAACCTAATGTACAAATATGTGGTCTTTAAGACAAGTATTTGGATATCTAGAACAATGCCTATAGATTTTATGCGTCAAGTGGTGTATATTGTCTAATCATCCCGACCCAACACGTTAAGAATGCACACAGGAGAAGGGAGAAGAATTCTGTATTAATCTCGACACTACTACTCTGTCCACAATCCGACTAATCTAATGGACATACACTTTATTACCGAACCACAAACCAAATAATTTGAGAAGATGTAGACCTGCAAATCTCCACATACATAGCTAGGAGATTTTTTCATTTTTAGAATTTCTGTTGGGAGGCATAGCCATGTGAGTTTGATAATAAATGACATTTGATGGACTCAAATATAGCGTTACAAAGTATTGGACACGACTAGACTAGAAGAGACAAGATTTTTTGCTTTGATACTTCCAGTTGTTGTTGACGATTGGAAGACAAATCCATGTGGTTGGATAATGTTTCTGATTATTTTTGATGATTTGAAGACAAATCCATGTGAATCCTTATGTGATAGCGTTTCTGTCTGGTGATTTGGCCCCCATCCAAATGCCTCTTCACCACAAAATCTAGCTAGAACTCAAGAATGCAAAAGATTGCGTTTGTTCTATATATAGACATAATTAGCAGACAATCAACCCAAGTCCTTCCCAACTGTCTTAGCCTTTTCACTTGTTTCAGAATTCCTGATAAAATCTCCACAACATATTTTCATCAAGAAACATATACATTCCCTAAACCATGGCTATCCGCGTGCTTCGCATTATTCATTCCAAGCAGTTTCTTCGACGGCCTTCTTTGACAGGAGATCGTACAACTTTAACTGCTTCTGCCATCCCGAAAGGTCATTTTGCAGTTTATGTAGGGGAGGCTGAGAAGAAGAGATTTGTCGTTCCAATATCGTACTTGAAATATTCGTCGTTCCAAGAATTGCTAAATCTAGCTGAGGAAGAATTTGGGTTTGATCATCCAAAGGGTGGCCTCACAATTCCCTGCACAGAAAATGTCTTCATTGATCTCATGTCTCATCTGAGTTAGTTAGGATACTAGCATATACTCTTTTTGTACAACACAATTTTGTAAAGAAGAATCATGTACATTTAACACAGCAACTTGGGGGAGAAAAATAACATCTCCCCATCAAAGAAAATAGAAATGCAGCTTTCCACATAATTCGATGTGTGTCTATGAGATCGCTTATGGAATTCTTTTAGCTCACTTCAAATTGAGTATTAATGATGTTATTCAATATCTAAAGCAAAATTTCTTATCAAAGAAGAAAGAGAAGCTAAAATCTTATCAAATGTACTCTTTGATCATGTCCAATATTGCATTCCAAAGGTACTCGTCCAATAACGGGGGCCTTTTCTGTATAATTGACTATAAACACAAAACATTTTCCTTTACAACATAATGCAGTAATAAAATAGAAAATAAATAAAGTGGATGTTCTAATTTGCCAAAAATGTCGCTATATGGATTGGTTCCAAGCTTGGAGCACTATAGCTGTCTGGTAAACTTGCTTTACCATGCTGGAGAGCTGGAGAGGGCATGGAAGTTGGTCGCTGAAATGCCACAGTGAAGACAACAGCTGCACTGTTTCGATGTGGGGAACGTTACATAGTACCTGCAATGAGTTTGGAAAATGGAAATGTTGATTTTGGTAAGTTTGCTGCTCAGCGGGCACTTGAATTGGAGCCTCAGAATGTTGGAATATATGTTATACTGTTAAATATGTATGCTTGGAATAGTAAGTGGGGGCAGATCAATCATTCCATTAATTTATGCGAACATGCTCGAGTTAAATTTAATTTCCCGGTTAATTGGAAGAGCTTCTTCTTAAGGACAATTGCAAAATGAGGTACAATTAAGCTTTGGGTAGGAGGGATAATATGATTGATTTGCTTGACACGATTAAATGAGTTGTCGGGTGTTTAGTGTTGCACATTTGTTTTCGGGCTTATATATTGCTGCGAAGGCTGGGGAAATACACGTTACAGGTTATATCTGTTAACACATAAGGAGAAGCAAAAATGCCGGATGTTGCTACATCAAGCCTATAATCTATATTTTTTGGAGATGATTATTTAGCCTAAAAAATGTAGATTTAAATTTTCTTGAATGGAGCTAGACTAGGGCAATTTCAGTTGGTGCTCATTCCAAGTGCGTTCTGCTATATACCTCTATCGAGCAGGGCACACACATGACAAGTAGTACCCCATTTTAACTGACTGTGATGGATCTTTTTTGTCAATTTTTTGCCAAAGATTTGTTTTCATCTAATAGAGTACATTCTAGTCACTGATAGCCTGGGATGGTTGAAAGAAAATGAAAGTAGTAAATAGTGTACCTAGTCAAATAAATATGGTACTTTAATTAAAGCTCTTAAGAATTACAAATCTTTGGAGATGAAACAGAATGTAGGAACCAATTACCACCCCTGTCAAGCGTCTGCTAACAGAGGACAATTAATAGAGTCAAATGGGTTTTGCAAAATTTCCCGCATTTCTCCTATGTTTGCGAGGTGATCTTCGCAACTTTTTCATTGTCTTAATGTGTAAAATATCTCAATGTTGCATTTTGGAAGCAAGAAGCGGCTATTTATGATGAAACTTTTTTTGCTTGAAGTTTGATGAAAATCAATAGCATACAGAAACATTAAAATGAACTGATTAGAGCAATTGTAGATTAGAGACATGTAATAGATCCATTTTGTCATTTGGAGGGCCAACATAGAAGAACACACCAATGGGATTAGGCCCCAGATTGTCCTTGCACACTTAGACATAACCTGTGGATTATCCTTAGCCCCCCACTCTTCTAAAACTTTCTTCATAAATACATTTGGGCTCCTCCTTTTTCATTCAAAATTCTCTTTTGCTTTATGTTTCTTACCTAAAATGACATTTTGTCTTGCTCAAAAACAATGGCCGTTAGGAAATCAAACAAAGTGCCACAAGCAGCAGTTTTGTAACAAATTCTGAAAAGATTTTCAAGCTTCGGGAAAAAACATGGATATGATGACGATGGCCTTCCGTTTATGTACCAAAAGGCCATTTTGCAGTATATGTTGGCAAAAACAGAAGCAGATTCATTGTTCCCATATCATTTTTATCTCGCCCTGAATTCCAGTGCCTTCTCCAACACGCCGAAGAAGAATTTGGGTTTGATCATAATATGGGACTCACTATCCCTTTTGAAGAAGAAGTTTCTCTCTCTTTAACTTCAATGTACAGATGAAAGGATGAATTTTTCTGGCATTGGCTCCTGATTCACTTTTTTTTCACGTCTTTCTTCAGTTGTAATTTGATTTTCTTAACCCTCTAATTTCAGCCAATTTGGGTGTCTGTATACTTTTTCTAGTGACCGTATCAATGTTTTCTGGGTTAGATTTGTAAAAAGTTAGAAAGCTTCCTCCACCCTGAGAAAGAATTTATGTTATCAAAGACAATTTTTACCAGGTTAAATGTTTCTTCTGTTGGGTCCGCCCCATATTTGAAGGGCCCATTGCAACTCATTAAGGTAATAAGTTTGTGGCTGCATTAGGGATTGTCTTCCGCCTCAAGCAACATAATTATGGTAATTAAATCTCCCTAATTATTCTATATAAAGAAGACAATTGGAGCAGCCATCAAAAAGAGAGAAGAGGAAAAACAAGACAAAAATAGAGAGAGAACCTAACTTCAGCCTCAAAAACCGAAGCAGCAGTAAATTCGCTCAACTCTGGACAGTCTGCACAGCGGTGATAAAACAGTGATATCTCAGCGCTCCGTGGTCGGATCGTAGTGAAATTTGGACAAAAAGTTTACAAGTGACTGTTCTTCAAATTCAACAATTAAGATTAAGATCCAACGGTTCATTCATGAAGAATCACCATCTGAACAGTGACGAAATTTGGTGAGATCTTTATTTGTTGGTTTTTGAGTAGTATTCCAAGAATCTTTATTCTTGAGATAGGTGTGGTTGGATTAATTGTTATTGTTGGTTTTTGAGGAATTCCGTCTTTGATAGACGGGGATTATTTGTGTGCCAAGAGTTGTTTAGTTCTTGATGATTTGGTGTGCCTCTAGTGTTATTTAGAGAATAACGTTTTACCCATTATTGTTGATTATAGTGAAGGATTATTTGGAGTTGAGTTGTGGATGTAGGCACATTGCCGAACTACGTTAAATATTGTGTCTTTAATTTCGCGCATTATTTATTTTGGTCATTGCTCTATTCGATTAATCCATAATAGGTTCACATGAGAGGGGAGAATTAATTATATTCCGTTGCGTGATTTGTTCAATTGGTGTTTTTCTCCCATCATCTTCATCACTTGTGCATTTCAGGTTATATGTACAATATAAATAAAAGAAGAAAATAAATTGAAAACATGTTTGTTGTCTTGTAAACCAATTGCCATGTTCCTGTACACAAAATACTGTAACTTATGGGATGTTGGAAATATGTAGAGGTATAAACTCGACCGGCATAACCAAATTTGGAGGTGGGTCGTGGCGAGGCTCAAATTATATGGGCACACAAGGCCGCAAGTATTTTCCTTTTAAAGTGCAGGATCGTGCGGGCTGGCCAACGCTATCGCGAACCTTTGCAGCTGAGAGAGCCTACCCAGAGTACGGCCTGACACTGGCCGGGTCTTCTTGTCACGTGATAGGCCATCTGAACCTGAACGATTCGACACATTTTGGCACCTCTGAAACCAAGCAAAGACTACTCAGCTTTCCGTGGTTAAATTTATGAGTAAACTTATTGTCAATCCGCAATGCGCCTACCATTTCCTTGACCAAGTTCAGGCTCACAAAGGTTTGTGCAAGGCGGCTTGCTATCGGTGCATCAACATTTTGGTCAAGAGCAGAGCCCTACAGCTGTACTCAAGTCGGCCCTGAAATCCAGTGGAAACTCAAGGGTAATCCCATGTGGTTGCTTTTGGTTAAAAACCAAGCCAAGCACAGAGGATGATAACAGCTTGAGGACAATCCCATGTTCTTGCAATGAAAAATCAGTTGCTGAGATACTATTTTTGTTGCAATTTTATTCTCAGTCAAGTGGTCATTTGTTGGCCATGTTGTCTGAAAATAGTGGGGAATTATGTTTTTCAAACATGTCCATGTTCTTCTATAACTACCAGTTATAATTGACTATTGGAAGACAGAATCATGTGATACCTAATGTTCTATGTTTCTCTCGTCCCTATCCAAATGCCTCTTCACCACAAAATCCGATGGCTCGTTTTGTAAGGTCTACTGTCAAAAATCCTGTCTAATATTGTATTACAAAGCATTGGGATGCTAGAAATAGCCGTTCATCTATATATATATATATATATATATAGACACCCTTTAGCAGCCAGATAACATCAGTTCCTTAAAACTATCTGAGCTTTCACTTGCTTCACAGCTCCTACAATCTCCACATAACTTTCTATAATCAAGAAAGAAAAATCTTACTTCCATGGCTATCCTCACGCCTCGTATTGTTCGTGCTAAGAAATTTCTTCGAAGGTCTTCATTCACGGGAAACCATAATTCTGCCAATATTCCAAAAGGGTATTTTGCAGTTTATGTTGGTGAAGGTGAAAAGAAGAGATTCGTTGTTCCAATATCATACTTGAAACATACGTCATTCCAAGAATTGCTAAATCAAGCTGAGGAAGAATTTGGGTTTGATCATCCAATGGGAGGCCTTACAATTCCGTGCAGAGAAGATGTATTTATTGATCTCATGACCTCTCAGTTGAGTGGCATATGAGAAGGAATTAGCTTAGTTCTTTAGAACACAATTTTGTAAAGCTTCAGAGTCATGTACATTTTATGTAGAAGGGAAATAGTATTCCCATGAGATAATCCTTTTTATTTATACATATAAATTGATAAACATTTCTTCCGAATTCTAAGCCAATTTCGGAAGCAGAATTTATTACTCGATTAAATTATCCGTCCTCACCTTCCATAACTAAAATTTTCTGGAAAGAATGTTTAATGCTAGTGTGGCAGTCTGTTCTCTAGTTTTTCTAATGTAATAGATCTTGACATGTTTCGTACATACTACTAGATAGGACTAGGGGTGTAAAAATGGTCTAGGCAGCCAGGTCTTGCACAGAAAAGCCTGGCATGGGGCGACCAAGAAGGGACCATGCCGCCCCAGCACGACCTTTTTACAACAGCGTACACATTGTAAGCATATTTCTTTAAGACAAGTATTTGGGTATCAAAGAACATGCTTGTAGATTTCGAAAAACACCATCACATGAATAACCAACTTGTCAAGCCCGAAACATTAAACAAGACACAGGGTGCATGTTTTGTATGCAGTAGTGGACAGTTTAGTACATAAGATTTTAGTTTCTTTTCCTTCCATAATATTGTTTAGTGGTGTCCAATCATCCTGACCAAACATGCCTAAAATCACATTGGAGAAGACTGATATAATGGACATACATAGGCGGATCCAGGGGCAACCCTGGGCTGTAGTCCAGGGCTGCCCTCCAAGGCCCAATACAAATTATTAAAAATAAATAAATTATGTTAGCTTAGTACTTGTTTGGTGTCTATTTTAATGGGTTTTCACCAAAATCCATTTTTTCTTGCACCACGTAGAGCCCAATATTATATAAAAAATTCTGCAATATGCACTTTGATCTCCAATGACATAATTATTTGTTTTTCTTAATGGCATAAATGCCCTTGTTGGAAGAAAACAATTGATGAAATTTTTGATGGCTAAGGGTAAATTGTAAATTGAGACAAAGGTCTTGTCACATTATTGTTGGTATTAATGAGTGTCCAATGGCCTCAATTTGTTTATTCTGATTTTAAAAATCCAACGATCAAATTTTAGATTAAAAACTGATAAAAATTCCAGAATATTTGGTTATAATATTATCCTATTGTATATGACTTATAATACAATAACTTACTTGTATGTCGTTTCATTAAATATAGAATTATAATATAATTATATATAACACTATTAAACGGTTTAAATATTTTGTGCATTGATTACATAGCTTAGTTTTAGATAAAATAAATATAAATTATATTATAAAACAATTTTTGTGCATCGACTACATAACAATTTTTGTTGAGATGACCATGTTAATAAAATAAATATAGATTTTATTATAGAAGAATTTGCAACTGTAAAAAATCATCGGACACAACTTTCTTTAGCTAGTTTTTGATCTTGAATATTTTTGTGTAATGACTTCTTGAATAAAAATGAGCTAAGTAATTGTGGTTTGAGAAAAAATAATCGGGGGTGCTGCAACCGAACCCCCGTGAGAGGATTCCCCCTTCCTCCAGCCTAGTCTGTTGTTTAGTCCTGGCTCCGCCCCAGTGGACATATATTGTATTACCCAACCACAAATCAAATAAATTAGAGTAGGCCTCCCTTGTTGTTCTATCATAGATGTAGACCTGCAAATCTCCACGTATACACAGCAAGGAGATTTTTTTGTTTTTACCATTTCTGTTGGGAGGCATAGCCATGTGAGTTCGATAATAAATGACATTTGATGGACCCAAATATAGCGTTACAAAGTATTGGACACGACTAGACTAGAAGAGACGAGATTTTTTTCTTTGATACTTCCAGTTGTTTTTGATGATTGGAAGACAAATCCATGTGGTTGGCTAATGTTTCTGATTATTTTTGATGATTTGAAGACAAATCCATGTGAATCCTTATGTGATAGCTTTTATGTCTGGTGATTTGGTCCCCATCCAAATGCCTCTTCACCACAAAATCTAGCTAGAACTCAAGAATGCAAAAGATAGCCTTTGTTCTATATATAGACATAATTAGCAGACAATCAACCCAAGTCCTTCCCAACTGTCTAAGCCTTTTTACTTGTTTCAGAATTCCTGATAAAATCTCCACAACATATTTTCATCAAGAAACATATACATTCCCTAAACCATGGCTATCCACATGCTTCGTGTTATTCATTCCAAGCAGTTTCTTCGACGGCCTTCTTTGACAGGAGATCGTACAACTTTAACTGCTTCTGCAATCCCGAAAGGTCATTTTGCAGTTTATGTCGGGGAGGCTGAGAAGAAGAGATTTGTCGTTCTAATATCATACTTGAAACATTCGTCGTTCCAAGAATTGATAAATCTAGCTGAGGAAGAATTTGGGTTTGATCATCAAATGGGTGGCCTCACAATTCCCTGCACAGAAAATGTCTTCATTGATCTCCTCTCTCATCTGAGTTAGATAGGATACTGGCATATATACTTTCGTACAATACATTTTTGTAAAGTAGAATCATGTAAATTTAACACAGCAATTTGTGGGGAGAAAAGTAACACCTCCCCATCAAAGAAAATAGAAATACGACTCTCCACATAATTCGATATGTATCTATGACATCCAGTATGGAATCCTTTTTTACTCACTTCAAATTGAGCAAACTAAATCGTAACTTTTTCTTCCACGATATTATTCAATATCTAAAGCAAAATTTCTTGTTGAAGAAAAAGAAGGAAAAAATTTGTGAATTCTTCTTTTCGATCGTGTCCAGTATTGTTTATCAAAGGTACCCGTCCAATAACAAGGGCCTTTTTTGTGTAATTGACTATAAAAATGAACCATTTTTCTACACAACATCATGAAGTAATACTGAGATAGGGTTGCCCCCAGGGGCATAAGCGAGTTGGTATGGCTTAAGGTGACGTGGAAAAAAATCCTTTGACAACGCAAGTTCGATTCTCGTGTAGAACAGATTTTCGTTGAAATATTGTGGGGGCCTGTCCTGGGAGTTGGCCTGTTGGCTCTCTCCCTCAGGTCTTTGCCACTCGTACACATCTCTCAATTTATAACCTGCCTCGTCAAGTGATCTCTGACACAGGTGGAAGGTTTCACTTTCGGGAGTTTCCCCTTGACAAAAGAGATAGGGTTCAAAATGCAAAACCTAAGAAAATAGAAAATAAATAAAGTGGATGTTCTAATTGACAGAATTATCCCTCCAACTATATATATAAACCATTTGGAAACTGTATCACTGTATCAGTATGAGACCATCAACCTAAACAAATGTTGTTTCATGATAAGTTGAATTTTCATTCCATCAATGAATTCTTCCACCATTGTTTTCAAACGGAAAATCTCAGAGGAATTAAAAAGTTCCATGCCCATTTACTCAGAACAGGCTTATTCTTCATCTCCCCTAATCTTCAGACCAGACTCATAATTATATATACATGTCTGAACAAAAACAACCTGAGATCTTTAACGAACTTCTTGAAATGCCTCAACCCCAGAAATCCATTACCCTTTAATTCAATTATATCTCATTTTTCTCAACGTGGGTCCCACTCTTTAGCCGTCAAAATCCTTTCTTTCATGCACGTCAATGGTGTTTATCTAGATTCTTACGCTTTATGTAGTTCTTTAACATCATTATCTTGTGTGAAAGATGTTTGTTTTGGGAAAATGATGCACGCCCATGTACAAAAATCAGGCTGGTTGTCTAGCGTTTTTGTGTGTAGTGCCTTGGTCGATTTTTATACAAAACTGTTGTCTGTAAATGATGCAGCAATGATGTTTGATGAAATTCCTAGTAAGAATACTGTGTGTGTAAATGCGCTTTTGTCAGGTTTTGCTGAGGCTAAAATGTGGGATGAAGTAATCCAACTGGTTAGGAGAATCCCATGGTTGCATTTGGATGTTGATAATTTTACACTGTCGGCAGCTTTACGTGCATGTGCTGGGCTGTGTGAAGTAGAAATGGGTAGGCAGATTCATGCCAGTGTTCTTCATAAATTTGATTTGGGAGCTGATGTGTTTCTGCAGAGTTTGTTGATAGAAATGTATGGAAAGTGTGGACTAGTGGAGAGTGCGAGGCAAGTTTTTGATATGGTAGGATTTCAAGGAGTTGGTGTGAGAAAAAGAGACGTTGTTTTGTGGACTTCGATGTTTGGAGTTTACGGTAGAAATGGTAATTATGTGGAAGTGATAAGGCTGTTTGGCAACATGTTGAAGGAAGGGATCAGACCTGATGGAGTGGCATTTTTGACTGTCATCTCAGCTTGTAGTCACACTGGCCAAGTTGATGTTGGGGTGGAGTACTTTGAGTCCATGTCGCTACATGGATTGGTTCCAAGCTCGGAGCACTATAGTTGTCTGGTTGACTTGCTTTGCCGTGCTGGAGAGCTGGAGAGGGCATGGAATTTGGTCGTTAAAATGCCGCATAGTGAGGATGGCAGCTGCACCATTTCCATGTGGGGAACGTTACTTAGCGCGTGCAATGAGTATGGAAATGTTGATTTGGGTAAGTTGGCTGCTCAACGGGCACTTGATTTGGAGCCTCAGAATGTTGGAATATACGTTCTACTGTCAAATATGTATGCTAGGAACAGTATGTGGGATGAGATTGGGCAATTGAGAGAATTGATGAAAAGGAGAGGATTAAAGAAGGATATTGGATGTAGTTCGATAGACGTTGCAAATTGAACTGGAGGGAAGATCGCTAACTGAAATCATTCCATTAATTTATGAGGACATACTCCAACTACATTCAATTTCATTGTCAATGAGGTACAATTAGGCTTTTGGGTAAGAGGGATAATAGGATTGATTTGCTTGATAAGATTAAATGAGTTGTCAGGTGTTAGAGTTAGCGCATTTTGTTTTCTGGGCATATGTATTGTTGTAAAGGCTGTGGGGATACACGTATTATATCTATAAAAACATAAGTAGAGGCAGAAATGCTGGGTGTAGCCGCATCACAGCATCGGGCATTAATCTATAGTTTTTGCAGATGATTTTCTCAGCCTTAGAACACGCAGATACAACTTTTCTTGAATGGAGCCAGACTAGGGAAATTTCAGTTGATGCTCATTCCAAGTGCGTTCTGTTATGCCAGTATCCAGCGTGACATACATGTGGCAAGAAGGGCACCATTTTGGCCAACTAGGTGAATAAGTTGACTCCGTCTAACCAAGCTTAGCTAAACAGTTCAACAGTCTTGTTGCACTGCCAAGCTAACCAAAATTGTAAGTTATATTCCTGTGCATATACAGTATGATTAATCCAGCCTTTTTCTGGTAGAAGATGTAGCCTATCTTAAATAAACCTTTGCATTTTTTCTAACTTGCAGTATTTTCTTTGCTTGTCACACTTAAATTTCAATTTCTTTTGGCCAAAATTGCTTCTTTTATTGTTCCTGATGGATCTTGGGGCTGCAGGGTTAGGAGTTCACTTGTTCTCTTCTACTAGTACATGTCAGTCATTGATAGTCTAGGCTGGTTGAAAGGAAATGAAAGTAGTAAATAGTGATACTGATACCTAGTCAAATAGATATGATACAATAACTCAAGCTTTAAAAATTACAAAACTTTGGAGATGAAACAGAATGTAGGAACCAAGAACAAGTTCTGTAGAAAATTGTGCTTTTTATGTCAAATCATGACGAAGAATTTTTGCTTCAAGTTTGAAGAAAAAACATTGCACACCAAAACATTAAAAATGAATTGATTAGGGCAATTTTAGTTTGGATATAAATAAAAAGGATCCATGATGTCATTTGGAGGGCTAACATAGAACACAGTCACACACCCAATGGGGTTTAAGCCCCAGATTGTCTTTGCACTCTTAGACACAACATGTGGATTGTCCTTAGCTCCCCACCCTCTCAAACTTTCTTCATAAATACCTTCAGACTCTTCTTTTTTCATTCAAAATTCTCATTTGCTTTATGTTTCTTGCCTAAACAAACATTTTTCTTCTAGCTCAAAAACAATGGCTATTAGGATATCAAACAAATTGCCACAGGCAGCAGTTTTGAGACAAATTCTTAAAAGATGTTCGAGCGTAGGCAAGAAACATGGGTATGATGAAGATGGGCTTCCATTTGATGTACCAAAAGGCCATTTTGCAGTGTATGTTGGAGAAAACAGAAGCAGATACATTGTTCCCATATCATTTTTATCTCGGCCTGAATTCCAGTGCCTTCTTCAACGTGCCGAAGAAGAATTCGGGTTTGATCATGATATGGGGCTCACAATCCCTTGTGAAGAAGAAGTTTTTCTCTCCTTAACCTCCATGTACAGATAAAAGGATCATATTGTTTGGAGAAAGATAGCCAAGATGTAATTGGCTCCTGAATCACTTTTTTCACATCTTTCTTCTTTTTGTAATTTGATTTTCTTAACCCTCTAATTTCAGCCCATTTGGGTGTCTATAATTTTTCTAGTGACAGTATCAATATTTTCTAGGTTAGATTTGTTAAAAGTTAGAAAGCTTCCTCCATCCTGAGAGAGAATTTTATGTGATCAAAGACAAATTTTACCAAGTTAAATATTTCTTCATCACTTGTGCCTTTCTTATATGTAATATACCCCCAGTCTCTCTTCTCAATGTACTATGGACTCTGGACACTGTTGTTGAGGAATGAGCATACGGATTGATTTATTGTTCTAAGATAAATCGGATTCGTCTCGACTTTTTAGAACTACATAGTCTATGTTCATTATGTTTGAAATACTCTATGAGAAAGGCTAATTTGTAGTTAAGTAAATCTAAGAAGATTCGTTATCTGTCGAGAACTTTTTCTTATCTAATCTCATTTGCGTTTCCAGCTTTCACAAATTATGACTTGTTTAGTACGTTAAATTGGACAAATTTAAAGAAAGGAAACATGTGAAATGATTAGTACATCTGAAATTATTAAACTTATCATCAAAAGTAAAAATGTTATCTTCTCACTTTAATAGCTTTCTTTATAATTTCTTATAATTATTCTTCTTTTTACAAATGACATCTAAAGTTTGATTTGGTTGATGAGAAAAAGAGGATGGAAAATCAATCGTTTTAACTTTTGCATTAAATCATTTTAGACAAATTCCAAAAATTTAGCTCTCTTTTTTCACTTTTTGAAAATATTAGTTGTTATGAGTGTTATAAAAAGCGTAAAATATTGTTTGACGTTGATTTCGAATTTAATTTTTTAGAGCCTAAAAGTGAGGGTAGCGTGAAAAAAGTACTTTATTATTTTTAATGTTATTTTAAATATTAAAAAAGTGATAAAAAAAAAATTCAAAACAAAAAATATACACCTAGATACAAACGCTTTTTGGTTAAAAAATACAATCGGTCGTTTAATTGCGCGCCTATAATCTAAGTGAATGGTGAAAAAGTCACGCAACACGTCTAATAGTCGTCTAAATTCCCTTTTACAACACCGAACTTATGTTCATTTTCCATGCACCTTTGGTCCTTTGCTATCCCCTAGTTCTTAAAGTTTCCTTTTGCAACCACATTTATACGAGTAATTAGTAGATGGGCCCCAGAGCCTCATAGTGTGTGGGCTCCAGATAGTTCCACATATGAAACTTGAAAGTCTGTTCAAGTTCTGAAATTTTGAAAGTTCTACAAATAACCGCAAAAAATAAAAATAATTTTAGAAGTATGTTCTACAATTTTTCTTAATAAAATACTGTATATTCAAATACGTTTTTTAGGAAATAAAACCCACAAAAACTGGAAAATTCAGATTCCATTGATTAAAAATAAAAAAAAATTACAAATCTATTTATTAGAATTCAGCAAATTGCGAAAATAAAAAGTTTGCTTATTAAATAATCATGAATCGAAACCAATTATATTTCTCCCATCACACTTTTTCAAAGTGCCGATCGAAAAATCAATTTCATACTAAATAAACCAGCCAATTACATGGCCTATATTACCAAAAAAATTGGACGGAAATCAATCCCAAACGGACAATAACTCTTAAATATCCGTACATTTCCAAATAGCAAACTGCAATCACAATTTCAACCATAATGTATATGGGTATTATGATATGTTCAATTGTTGTTTGTTAATTTGTGTTGTTTTTGTAACATCATCAAATACATATGTTGTATTAATTAGACTATCTATGAAAGTGGTGTTCTCCTATACACCAGTGGACAAGATGTAATTGTCTATTAGTGATGTAGAAGAGAGCTCACAACATGAAATGGTCTACTATCACAAAATGTGATAGATGCTTTCATATCACCAGTGAGCAAGATGTATCTTGCCCACTGGAGAGTTGTGTTCTCCTACACACTAGTAATTGTCCACTGGTGATGTAGAAGCATTTTGTCCACAATATGAAATGGCACACTATCACAAAATGTAATAAAATGTCTTTACATCATCAATGGACAATTACATCTTGTCCACTGATGTGTAAGAGAACACCACTCCACATCACCAGTAGGCAATAATAAGTAAAGATGTCGTTTTAACTCTGCAAACAAACCATTTATAGATATAATTTTCAAAAACAAAGAAAAAAAAATGCTATAAATAATGAACAAACAAAGTACAAACCCATATTACTAATAAATATAATTAGCATTCTCTTATACTAATTCAAACAAGATTAGCAATACATTCCCAAAAGACGTTCAACTAATAACTCGCCTTTTGAAGCTTTTAATAGTAGTACTTAGAGCTTGTTTCGCACATATTATAAACTAAAAATTGATTTGTTGAGTTATAATTGTTGATTTTTAAAATAATTTAAACGTGAAATGACAAAATGTTCTTTTCAAAGTAGAAAAAATAATTTTATCATTTTTTTTAAAATTATTTGAAAAGTCAACAATTATGATTACAAAACTAATTTTTTGATTTATAATATGTGACTTTTTCCCCGCTCTCCCCGCCTCTTTCTGCCATCTCAGCCACAGGAAGATGGAGAGAAAAAAAAGCAGACGAGAGGAAAAAGTAAAAAGTATGTGTTAAGCCACTACTCCACTCGAAAAAGTAGAAATTGTTAAAATTTGTTAGCCAATCAAACTCCGAGAACACGTCCGAACCAACTCATCTCGACTCAATAGTTGACTGATTGCGATTGGACAATGTAACCACTAAGCAACGGCATAGATTCACCGAAAAAATGAAGGTTATTGTTACCGATCCCCACATTGCAGCTTCTCTGAAAGTCCTCGAGATTGATGCATCGGGATGAGCTAACCGACTCCGGCCGGGCCACGAATTGGAGGATCTCTTCGAATACTGTCTCGTCACAGGGAATGGCCAGCGCCCCCGAGTTCGCGAACCCGTACTCTTCCGCAGCTTGAGTAAGCAGTTTCTCGAAAATTGGATGGTTCAGGTATGTCGCACGCACAACGAACCTCCGGCAACTACTTCCGACGGATATTGCCACGTGTCCCGCCGGCACATCTGACGGTACACCGCGGATGCGACGAAATGTTGCTTTCTGACGCCATCGCCGAAGCATCTGCCGGATTCTCACAATTTGACCGATTTTATTACATTTTCCCATCTCCGATTACGTCACCGCGCAAAACTATAAATATATGAATATACAAATTTCGTGTGTATCTATAATCTCAGCATCTGTTAGAAAGAGTGCCAGAGGCTCAATTTCAAAGGGGAAGTGTAGTAGAAGAGATTGAAAGAGCAAGTAGTCAAGAAGATGTCTTATAAACTTCTCAAAGGACTAAATTGCCCCTGGATTTGAAGATATTTACAAGATCGTGTGTCTGGACTTCCTCTCAGATTCATTTCAAACTCCGCTATATTATTTTTCGAGTCTTTGTCATTGGTTAATAATTCAATTGTCTTGATATCTTACCCACTTATAACACTTACGTTGAGGTGGTATTATATAACTAGTAAAAATAATAAGTGTAAGATAATGAACTATCAATTATGTGATGCCACTTCAGTATATGCATTATAAGTGGATAACATAAATGGGTAGAAGATAAAAACTTATAATTCAATACGATAATTATTTGAACTAAAAAATTTACTATTATTTTTAATAAATTTAAATTTGTGTACCTGAAAACTTTTACAACCATTGGTAGGTCAGTGTTAAAAAGTCTAGAGAGACATGCTCTAGCAGATCTCGGCTCGCTTGTTACTGCATTCAAAAATTCAACCCAACACGTCGATAATAAAATATACCCAACGAATTGTGGATTAAGATTCATAGGATTTGATGAGCTCTTACGTAAAACTATCAATTTACTACAATCACGAGTAAAATAAATTTTCTAGGATCACATAAAAAAATATAAAAAGATCTAATGAATCGACATAATTACGTTGTTACTATACTGTATAAATATATTAATCCCTTCGTCAAACAACGTAAATATGATATATCTTTTAATCACTAAATTATATTTTATAATACCATTAATGCTAATTTTATCTTTAATCAAAGTTACAAGATGGTGAGCAACAAGACAATTTTACATGCATGCATGATACACAATAATTATTCCTATTTATTCATGATCCTTTGTCTCCCAATATCTTTTTATCACAGTAATCGTGATTAAATTAGTTAATTTTGTAAGATTTAGGGAATATATGCTGGGGCCTTGTCTTTGAAATTAATTACACTAATTTTCTACTTTTGATTCTTGACTTATGTCGGACCGTGGTCCACATGGTTTTAGAGAGAGACAAGTATGAATATTTCTTGCCATCACAAAACAAAAAACAATAAACTAAAAGAGTAATTTTCACTTATTACTTCATGGGCATGATGATTTCTATTAGCATGTTTGGCTTAACTAAAAGGTACGTAAAAATTACTCTTAATTAGGGTACGGAACAAAATTGTGGCCTTTGATGACAGGAATTAGAAAATGATCATGAGAAAAAGGGGAGAACAATAAACGGCAACATTTACGTGGCCATTGATCACTCCAACTGCAACCACGCTTGAGGGCACAAGATAAAACATACCGCAGCAGCCTACGGGTCGACAGTAATTACAACCCTTAACACATATGAGAATGATCAAACGACAAACGTAACCAAGACAGTTCAATGAATATGAAATCACAACATCAACCATAGAACATAAAGTATAAAGCTTGAACCATGTGGCAATTCTCAACAAATTTGAACAGTAATTATTGTTTATTTTGAAACAAAACAATACTCTCCCCTTCAGTGGTGTCCTTTTGCTTCAGCTTTCTTATGGGACTTGGCCTTTGCCTGGTAAAAACAAGAAAGCTGTGAGTAAATGCTTTTAACCCCCGCCATGATGACTGACAGATGATGAGTATAATCACGAAGTTTTGAGAAATAAGTTCCACAAACGTGCAAGCACAAGACCGTGCAAGTAAACCAAAAGTAAGAGAGGCGAGGGAGATGCAGAGAACACACACACGGGAAAAGAAATAAAGAAACACAAAGAATGTTAGTAAGTGTGTGCACACCAGGCACGTGGATGATAACTTTTATCTGCTCAATTTTAAAGTTGGATTGAACATTGAAGCATTATGTAGCATCTGAATTCTCAATGCAAGTTTTCTATGTGAATCGATTATCAAGCTCCTAGGAATGCCTTAAATACAAACACAATCTATTCCAAAACATTTGCCACAGATTCCACAGGGATGTTTTATCCTCCAACCCGGGTTACAAAACTGTGTAACAAGGACAGAATCGAAAGTGAAATACAATTATCTTCAAATAGTTTTCGTGCATTACAAATTTCAAATCACACAATGCTATCCACTTCCCCACCCAACCCTATTTGAAAAGCAAAAGCCACATTGCCATTGACATCTTGGTCCAACAAATACTAGTCAGCACACAAGGAGCACCGAATATTTTTTCCCCAAGTCATGTTCAACAAAGACCCACGATACAAGAGAAATGACATCAAACATCATGATCACATCTACAGCATCGACAATTTGCAAATATTCCAATTGGAACAGACCCCTATAATAGCTTTATACAGATTGCAATTGGGACAGAAAATCTTGAATGAAGCTTTTTTTTTTTTTAATTAAATAGGTCGTGATAGGCTGCCCCTTAAGCACTACAATCATATATGATTCCTGCCTAGACATTCTCAACCAAACTGCTACAACCAGTAAACAGTTGCATATTCCTTCACGAAGCCTAGGGATGATTCTAAAATGAACTTCCCGACATGAACCCGAGGGGAAATTTCATCCATGCCTCAGTTACCAATATCATAGACTGAAATGATTGTTAGCTTGTCTACATAAAACATAATTCAATTGAACAATAATCAGGAAAAACAACTCCAATTTTCTCTCCATCCAAAAATTCAATTTTGCTTTAAAATTTCATATCCCCCTAATCTTACCTTAATTATCCAACCACTCTTCTAATCTTTTTTCATCCAACAAAAATGGAACAAAGTTTGGACAAACAAAAGTCCCATTCTATATACAAAATAATGAATTTCATCCCAAAATCCCAGATTCCAATTAAAACAAATTATAACAAAATCACTCATTCCCATCATTTTTTTTCTAAAACAAGAGAGAAATAAAGCTTGTGTATATTCATTTTTACTTTCTAAAATTAATCTAAAAATTAAATATCCACACACACACATAGAGAGAGACAGTACCCTAAGAATCTTGAGCTTCATGTTTCCATACAAGAGCCCCAATGAAAAGGAGGATACGCGAGCCACCTGCCATACCCATACACCGAATTTACACAAATATTTTGCAACATATACACACAGAATTATATAATATAGGAGGTTACCAAAGCGAGGGAGCTGGTGCCGGAATAGGGTCCCGGAGGAGGCATCTTCGATAGTTGACTGAGAATGAAGAAATTCAATTTTCTGCCGAAATGATCCCCAAAAAAAAAAAACCTCGGTTATCTCTCCTTGTAACCCTAGGGTTGTTACCAGACGCACGGTTTATGCGCGTCAGCGAGTCTGTTTGTTAAGGGGTTTTGCCGTTTTGGTCCTTTTGGAAGAGGTGGGAGAGCTTGTGTAACGACGTCGTTTGGCGCTTAGAGTAAAGGATCAATGCTTATGTAAAAAGTCGAATTATGGATTTTTTTTTTGTCTTTTCTTTTCTACTGCACAGGAGTAGTTATGTCCGGTTGGATTCGGCTTCATAAGAATCAGATCAAATTGAATATATATTATAATTTTACACACAGAATTATAAGGTTCTATGAACCAGACTAGAATCCACTGGTTCTGATTTGATATAGTTTTTCTGTGCTTCAAAAAATTGTGAGCTGTGAGTTCCGCAACCTGATATTCCAATTTTTTTGTTCCATTTTCATGTTTTCAGTTTCAGCAGAACAAAAATGTTGATTACTTCCACGCAGTGAAATCCAACCGTAGGATCTATGAGAATAGATCACTGAAATTTGAATCTATTTGTTTATGATAGAGTCTTGATGGACAAGAATGACGATCTGAGTTGCGGTGATTATGTTTTTATATTTTTATGATTGAAGTAGTGAATAGAGCAAGGAAAAGTTTGTTTGAGAAAGAATTTCATATAAAAGGAAGATTGAAGTAGAAAAACATAGACGTATATATTCTTTCTTTTTTTTCCAGTAGCGAAGAAAAATTTCTAGGTCGTGATTAAAATATTATAATATTAGAACCGAATTAAATGTAAGTTCTTCTACTGAAATTGAAAATCAAACTAAAACCATCTAGTCTTTAGAAAATCTAATGGTTCAATTTTAGCTAAGCCAAACCTTTCAAACCCCCGAAAATGCCAACCCCGAGTGGTATGCCAATTCAATGCTCTATTTAGTGTTTATTTGGTAGCGTTTAAAAGTAGTATTATATGAAATTTTGAAGAAAGTTAATAAATTGTGTGGTTAAAAATTTGATAAGATGTGTAAATTCTTATGAAATTTATAGTAAAAAATGAGTTTGGAAAAATAAATTAAAAAAAAAAACTCTTCCAAGCATGTTCTTAGATTCAAAGAACGGAGAGCAGACACGAATGTGAAAAGAGGCGTATTTAATTTTTCACTTTGAAGGAAATATTTAAGCAAATAGAAAATAAATCATTCTTAATTAACTTGTCAAAATTTACTAACAACCTTTGATAAATTTTTTTGTAAATTATAAACAACATGTCCTACAAAAATAAGAAGATAAAAAGTAGATAAAAATTATAAATTATACAAAAATATATAAATAAAAATAATATTTAACCCACTTATATGCTGAAAAAAGCACTCCCAAAAATGCTCGTCGACACAACATAAATCCTAAATCCAGAAATGCATGCTAAAGCATATGTGCTATTATTTGTTCATAATCAACTAAGACTTCAGAATCATAATCCAATAGCCGAAGGCTGTTTAAGTGTTGAATTGCTCTAAATATCAAGGAAATTGCATCAGCCACACTTCGAAGAAAAATAGCAAATGAACCAAAATTATTGCTCCAAGAAAGAGACATTTTCCTTTTCTTTTTACACAGAACAGACACTGAAATGATTAGTGCACAAAGTTTAAGGGTATACTCAAGAACCGTTCCTCTTGTATAATGTTCATCAATACAATTGTATCCATGACAAAAATAAGCAATTTTGTTTAACATGATATGACTTCTGCACCACCCTTGTGCGGTTTACATATCTTCTTACGCAGATACGTTAGCCGTTTTCTGCTCTGTCGTATGCATTAGACTTGTGCTTAGGTGAAAACGTGAACCCTGAGGGAACCTTGCCAAGTAACATCTCGGAGATCCTAATCTGCAGCAGAAATTATATGCTCGAGTGATAATAAACTACATTGAATGTCGAACAAAAAAGTAGGTTAAACTAGAGAAGTCAAATCATATACCCAATCAGCAGCAGAGTCGGAAGCCATTAGTGTCTCAAGGTCATCACGACCAAAATATGAGGGTGGCCTCCAGTTAATCCTTTGTGGGATAACATCCAAGAGACCAACTGGTATATATCTGCATGTGTAACTAAGCCACTCCAGCAAGAAGTGCCTTGTTGTTTCGATTCCTGCCATTCAATGCAAATGATGTAATTTGACAAGCAACAATGACCTATAAATGTTTATGGATGGGTAATCGGCCACAATGCAAATGTTTCGCAATATAATATAGCTATGGAAAAAGATACATTCAGTGCGAGGATTCTCTCCTAGATCATGTAACTTAAATTTAAAATTCCCTCTTTCAGGAAAACATATACGTGCCTGTTCAACTGCACATTCATATAGATACATATATACATGTAACGATTATACATACCTCTTGTATCCGAACCCCAGTGTTCAAGGCCAAACTGCACGTAATCCTTCAAAATGTTCAGCCGCTCTCCTGAACTTATGTCCCAGTGCCTCTGTTCCTTGATCTCAGTAAATATCCAGGGCTGTAAATTCGTGCAGCATCGCATTAAAAAAGCAGTTGCATTAAGACTCCACACAACATGCTGAAGAATTCTTAACTGGGGGAACTGAAGGTACAACTTCACCACCAACCTTAATTAATGCCCCTCTAGCAATCATACATGAAGAGAGCTCGGGGCAATTGGACCTGTGATTGTTCCAGTCCAAATAAGATAACACGTCACCATTTCCAAAGACTTGCAGATTATGAGGGGCAGCTCGTGCACACTTGTAGATGTATTCCCAATCAGCAAGTTTGCTGTAGCGTTGCTGACGTGTTCGACCGTGGATTGTTACTGCAGTTGCTCCCCAATTTCCAAAATCTTCTATCAGAGAGTCAATGCGGTTTTTGCCCTCAAAATAACCTGTTCGTACCTGGAGACTCAGGAGAGAGAAAAAAAAAAAAAAAAGACAAATGATGAGCAAAAAGATCATCACAAATAATTATGCTAGAGCAATTGTCAAAATAATAGAAACATAACTTAGATTTCAATTATTTGCCAATTGAGAATTGTGGTAAAGGCACCAGATGATGAACAAAATACCTTGATGGTTATCGGTGTATCAACTGCTCTAGAAGATGCCTCTATGACACTTTTCATTCGCATCGGTTTTGTAAGAAGGGCTGAACCAGCTCCCTTGTTAACAACAACATCAATTGGGCATCCCATATTAATATCAACAAAATCCACCGTGCAGTGCTTGTCTATAAGTTCAACAGTTCTTGCAACTGTATCTGGATATGCCCCACATATCTGAACACCAAATAGATCCTCTGATGAATGTCGCCTTAGCAGCGCCCATTCTGAAGCTTGACCCTATACGTATTTCAGAGAATATAAGAATTATGAAATCAACTTGGGATTATTTGTATAGCACAAGAAACTACAGAAAGGAATATCCATGTTAATCACTGCAAAGTCAACATGCCAATCAGAGTATTATATTTATCCAAGAGATTTATATTAGCAGAATCAGATAATGCTAAATTAAGAACCTCCGCTGTGACAAATCAAGATAAGCAGCAAAGACAGAACTCATAACACTAAAATCCTCTCTTGCATGGGAATTCTTAGACCGTTTTCAAAGTTGATTCAATTATAGGGGTAGAGGGAGGGTCCGGATGTAAAACTTCCCAGAAGCTTTCATTCGTTATTACTTATTAGATTAGTAGCCATTCAGAAAGACAAGCAAACCAAGTGATCCATGTCTCAACTGTGTAACATATTACACACAAGGACGAGGTGATATGAAAGTCATAAACAGCTTGCTGGATTGATCAACATTTATGAAGTAATTCAATAGAAAGTAGACTTTTAAACTCAATTAAGCCTTATCCTGTACTACCCGAGGTCATCTAATGTGTAAACTTTTATAACAATAAAATTGTTTAAACAATTTTTTATATGGATAATAACACTTAAGTTTGATTAACTATGTCGATTTTTGTGACTAATTTAGCTTAAACTACAGTAAGCATAGTTAGACAGCTTTGTTAACTTAGTAAATTGCAAGAGGATTATTGTCAAAAGTTGTTTGACATCATCCAACATTTTAATGGCATGTTAAAAGTGTCTATACGACTATACCCGGTGAAAATTAGTTTAAAAGGGATACCAAGAAGTACAGGGTACCAACCTGCAAAAGATTTGTGCACATTGCCATCTCACCACATGTTACATCAGCTCCTAGAACCTTGCAAACCCTGCGGAATGGTAGATTTCCTACGGTTGTAAGGGGAGCAAGATAGAGCTTATCTCTGAAATCAATAAGCTTCTTTTCACGTGGGTGTAACTTTAAGCTTTTATCCGTGTCTGCCAAAGTATGTTCAGTGACTGTTGTTGGTTCATTTTGTACACAGCTTTTGTCCTCTTCTTTCATGTCGACGCTTGGATCTGTTACACTACACAAAATTAGCCGAAATAGCCTAAATACAACTTTTTCTATGAATAGATACAGAATTATAAAGTATAACCAACCGTTGTGAACTTCTACTGAATACATATCGTTGACTGAAGATTTAGCCCTTTTCAATGGTCTAAGTTCATCAGCCACAGATGCCTCATCTGGTTTATCATCTTCCAAGGCTTCAAAAGTGGTGTCAGCAGCTGAGTTACAACAGCCAATACCATCAACAACTGCAGCTCCTTTTGCAACAATTTGGTCATCTTTCTCACTATCCGTCACTTTTCCCTTTCCCAACTGGGCATGTAATCAACTTCAAATCAATATCAATGTAAAACAAATTGCACAATGATATACTTTAGCAATAATACAAGTAGCCAAATTTGCCTCATCTGGTTTATCTTCTTCCAAGACTTTTGGAGAGCATTCCATTTCATTGTCGGCTTCAAGAGCAACGTTACAACTGCCATTTCCATCAACGTTGCCACATCCATTTGCAACAATTTGGCCATCTTTCTCATTCTCCATCAATTTTCCCTTTTTTCCTGGGCCCTGTGACATGTAGAATACAATTAAGCAAAAATACAGGTAAATTTAGAGGGTCACACAAAAGAAATGATGCAGCGCAGCATTAATTCAAACAAAGTAATCACAAATTTGTTGCAGGCGAGAGGGGAGGGCATTTAGGAAAAGTGGCATGACATAAAGGTATGAGGCCTTGTGTCCTACCAGAAGCCCAAGAAGTTTAAGTGAATTATCCGCCTTGGGGAATTTCATTTTGTTTTTCCACAAAAGCTTCTGAACATCCTTGTTCAATGCATTCATTTCCGAGATATTCTTTTTTCCATTCATAGCTCCAGCAGGAACATCGTCACCATCATTATGTGTGCCGGAAAATCTACAAGACAGCCCATAAGGACATGGTCCCTCATTATCCAAGAAAGGGCAGGAGCCCTCTAAATCAGCTAGTTTCTGCATTTAGCAACACCAAGTCATGTGACAATGGTTAAAATAGTCCGACTGCAAAATCAAAGTAGTTAACTCAATTTCAGCAAATTTTCATCTCCTCTTAGCCAATATATTCACCTGAGCTTTAAATGCTTCCAAATCATGGCTGAAGCGGCAGTTGTCTTTATAAGGACAGGAACTGACATTTCCACTTTTCGCTACCGCATTACAGAGATGCAACCCAGATTTTTGTTCCTATCATTTGCAACTCGTCTTTAGTCCACTAAAAACAACTAAAATCATATAATCAAGATATCAAATAAAATGCAATTCCGTTTCAGGAATTAATATAAGATTGAAACACAAACTACATCATCATGTAAAACAAGTTAATTTGGCATACCCCTCTTCTAACTCTAGTGAAATTGTGTCGCGCTCATGAAATATGACACAACTACCTGAGTTTTCGTTCTTATCCATTTATTGGAATATAGTTTCATTTATTATCTTATCCATCTTCCAATGACAGCAAATCCATCTTAGCATATTTGTTTCCATGAATGTCTTGACCTTTAACAACCTAACTCTCGTAGCTATAACGCATAGCCAGTCGAATCACTTGAGTCGACCAATCCAACCTATTTTGAAAATATAATGATTTTGTGAAAGGGGATGGAGAACCTGACGGCGTTCACGTTTGAGCTGGCGTTTGGATTTCTTCTCCTTAAGAATGGGAGCCGGCTTGGACTCCGAAACAGCATCGTCTCCATCAGTTGTTTTTCTTTCGGTATTTGTATTGTTATTGCTGGGCCTGACGGGTGGTGGACGGAGAAATTCTCTTTTCACTGGAGCTATAGCTTTAGCCACCAGCTCCTCCGAGCTCAGCTGAGCATGAGCCTGAGGCTGAGCCGCCGGAGAAATGTCAATTGGATTAACGGAAATCGTAGGGCCTTCGAATGCGGGTTCGGACGATAACCCGTCCATTTCGGGTCGGGTAGTCTGCATGCTGGAAGAGTGAAGTAGGGTTTTGGATAGGCAAGTTTCAATTCAAAGAAATGCTAGTTTGCCTGTTTGCTTAGGACGACGTCGTTACATGGTGCTTGGGCTGGGATGGGATAGGCCGACAATTGGGCTCAAAGGGGTGATCCTATTAACTCTAAATTGACATGTTTAATGATTTGTAATACAAAGGGATGTTGGGCTTTTGAGACCACGTTTCACCATAAAGTTTCAATTTTGTCACTTCTATTTGGTAAATTCAAGGCATGTCTTGTTATACTTATGCGCTCCAAACTTGTCAAAACTTAATTCAATTAAAGTCATATTTTAAACCTAAAAAATTAACATATCTTTGTAATTGCAAAAAAATACTAATTTAATGATATTATTTTATTGTAATATTATTTTGTATGATATTATTTTATATGATATTGTTTTTTCTATGATAGTGTTTTATTTAAATAATGTACACTGGTATATTTATATCATGTTTTTATTTTTTATACTATTTTATTATGATAATGTTTTAACTTAATTATCATACTATTATTGAATACAAATAGTATCAATCATCTTCTATTTTTAATTAATCATTTTAAGAATAGTATAATTATTTCAACCATTAAAATATCTTGTACTTAGTTTATATATGATATTATTTTATTTATGATATTATTTTATTTAGATAATGTGTATTGATATATTTATACTATACTTTTATCTTTAATAATGTTTTATTATGATAATGTTTCAACATATGATATTGTTATTGAATACAGATACAATCAATGATCTTGTACTACTAATTGAGCATTTAAAAAACACTATTATTACTTCAACTATTAAAATATTTTGTACTTAGTTTTATATATGATACTGTTTTATCTATAATACTGTTTTATCTTATACTATGATTTTATCTTTGATGCTTTTTTATTATAATAATGTTTCAATCTATAATATTGTTTCAATATATGATGTTGTTATTAAATGCAAACAGTATCAATGGTCTTGTACTAGTAATGGAGCATTTTAATAACAATATCATTATTTTAAGCAGTAAAACATTTCTACTTAGTTATATCTATGATACTGTTTTATCTAGATAATGTATTATATATGATACTCTATCATTACTTCAACCATTAAAAACATTTTGTACTTAGTTTTATATATGATATTGTTTTATTTATGCTTTTATATTTGATATTGTTTTATTATTATAATGTTTCAACGTATGCTATTGTTATTGGATTATAGTTTCTGATATTGTTTTATTAAGATACTTTCATGTATGATATTGATATATTAAAATATATTTTATCTATGATATTGTTTTAGTATGTATGATACTATTTAGGCAAGAAAAACTAAATATTGTCATTTTAAAATAAAGAGACGACTTCAAACTGCTAAAATCCATCTTTAACAGTAGCAAAGCCATTGGTCTTAACCGGCTCATCGAGACGATTCCAAAAATATATTATAATAGAAATTCTGAACATGTATGCGAATTCTATGCTTATTTTTTGTGATACTGTTTTATTATAATACAGTATCAAATAACACACATGACTAACAATACAAAGAATAATCTAATGGAAAACTTTTCTATCTCTACAGAAATTCAAACTGCTATTTACAGCAACAAATCATGGCCACAACAAATATACTTCCTAAACATTCGCGTATACGATTATCTCATCACAAACAATGCACTATTTTATTATGATACTATTTTCTATAATACGGTATCAAACAATACATATAATTAAACAACGAAAAAAATAATTTAATGGCCAACTTTCGTCAAAGCATGACTACATCAAACTTTTTTATTTCTACATAAATTCAAGCTGCTATTTATAGCAACAAATCATGGTCACTTCGTTGGTATTCAAATTTTCAAAATTCACAACATGCACACAGGCATACTCATTCTCGTGGTACCATTGTTGCACCCTATCCTTAATCCCCTACTTCCTCAACATTTGCAAGATCTCTCTTTGCATAGACAGAATCATACTACACTCTCATCCAAACAATAGGAAATAAACAAAAGACATCCATAGCACCCAGCTACAAAACAGCTACAATGCCATTCATCAAAACCAGCAGCATCAATTTCTAAAAATCATATTTAACTTGAAAATTTCAATAAAATAAAGATAATGCTGTCAGATCAAAATTAGAAGCTACAGTGGCATGGAACCAGGAAAAATGGGCTAATTTGTTGGATTTTTTTATGGGTGAAGCTACGGTGGCATGGGAACTAGGAAAGCTACAAGAAAATCGAGGAAATGGAGGTGACGCCGCCACAGAAAATTGAGGTTCGTCTGAAGATCCTCTTCGCAATTGCCGCATATGAGAATCTATGGGGACCAAAAGTCACCACATTGTCATCAATTTCCACCTAATTTGTGGAGGTCAACACAAATTTTACTGAATGTTGCCAAAAAAATTATGTATTCTATCATTGCACGTTTCTTGAGGCCCAGATTTTTCGATGTGCTATTTCTTTATCTGGATTGGTTTGGGTGTAATTTTCTTCACAGAAAATGCATCATTTTTTACTTTTTGACTGATCAAAATGGCTTCCAGATTCTTTCGAATTCATCACCAAACAATCAAAATTTCTAACTTTAGATTTCACTTCCTAAAACCTAAATCCCTGCCTGAATCACGAATTTCATTCTCATCTTTATCCCTGAAGTGCTCTCTGTCTTCCACCAATCCTCCAAGCACAAAAGAAGAAGCTATTCTTCAAGTAAAAACTTCACTTTCGTCCACCTTGGAGAAGCCTCTGAACAACCCGAGACTCTCCGGAAAGCTCAAGAACACTTCCGCCGTTGCCGGAATTGAAGTTAGAATTTTCGACTACAAGCTATAGATTGCTCAATCACGGCGGAAGAGGTTTGAAAGGTGGAAGAAGACGCGGATGGGAAATATAAATAACATGGGTAATTTTGGGATTAATATGGAAAAATGCTAAAGAGTATGACTTAATCACAATTTTAAAAAATATTTTGACCTAATTTAAAACAAGTCTTCTACAAGTGACCTATTGGCAATTTCTCCCTTCTTTTTATTCTCTTTTCAAGAAAATAGTTGTACTCATGTAATCTCCAACTTATATTTTTCCATCGATAATTATTCAAAAAATTATTTTAATAATTAAATTTATACACAAAATTTTTATCACTAAATAAATTAATAAAAATAAAATAATAATATTACTTGCTTCTAAGCTTAGCCAAACATTAAATTGTTTGAATGCAGGTGCATGATCGACTTCCACCAACAACCGAAGTCTGGCGAGAACGATTATATTGTCGGTGCTGATAGAATTTTCGTCAGCAATCATTGGTTCTATTAAATTTTTGTTATTATTATTGCTATTCTATAAAAGGCTCTGTCAACAATTTTGCCCAAGGCTCTTGAGTTGGTTTTATCTTAGAATTAGTGATTTATTTTTCATCCAACAATAAATTTTGTCTTCCAAGAGTGATGTATGATTCAGAAGATAGTTCAAGTTTATACTTAATGTGTATGTTTTTTCATGAACTTCATTATGAATTAAAGACTGCTTTTTGAACACTCTTGAGATGGGCAAGGTCGATGCTCTATTGCATTCGGAACTAATACTTGAGAGGAAGTAAGCATGTGGAAATCCAATCAACCTTAAAAGAAGCTTTTACCTGCTTTCGTGCTTTCATGCTTAACCAAACATGAAATTGTTTAAATGTAAGTGCATGCATGTTGTCCTTGATACAGACGACTTCCGTCAGTGACTTAAGCACTGTCAATGGTTGCTGATATTAGTGACGACATTATTGTTGATAATTGTTGACGGAATGCGTTGGTGATCATCGATGCTTATAATTCTGTCCAGATTACCAACATATTGATTTTCGTAAGAATCACCAAATGTAAATTTTCGTCAGTTGTAATTTGTTTTATTAATTTAGTTTTTATTAATATTAGGCCCCTTCAAGTATTTTGTCTAAAGTTCTCAAATTGTTTGAACAGCCTCTAAATTAAATACTTTAAGTTTATTTCTCTTTTTTTATTCAAATATATCATTTTGACCTTAATCGGGAGTTGATATTAACTTCGTGCTCCTCTATAATTCTATTCCAAAAATGTTGGCACTTGAATTTAGTTCCAACTCAGTATATTTCTTCCTGAATTTTCATCTAAAATGTCCAATTAATGTGAAGTACCAATATGTTTATCATTTTTTGAGAATAAAAATTAAAATTATATAACAATTTCATTGCACATATTTATTGTATTTTGCAATTACAACTTACATACTTACTACTATTTTACAAAGTTCTAAAAAGTGTAAAGCTTGACTAGGCGTAGAAGTCAAGTTTCAAACTTTTTGGACCTAGACGAGACTTAGGGGAGGGTGAGGCATGAAAAAACGTTTTCTTTTTTTTAATATTATTTTAAATATTAAAAAAAAGATAAATAAAATATTTTTAACTAAAAAATGCACGCCTAGATGTGACTAAGCGAGGTTAGACGCGCGCTTTTTAGTTAAAAATATAATTTACCAAAAAAACGCACATCTAGAGCCTAAGTGAGACATAGAGGTCACGCTTCGTGCCAGCACGCTTTTTACAACACTACTATTTTATAAGCATTAATGAATAATATTCATTAAATTTTAATTTTTTTTTACAAAACACTAATAGAGGTGACAAATGGGTAGAGCGGTTCGTGGGCTCGACCGCTCGACTCATATTGGGCTCGAGCTCGTCGTAAGACAAGTCCGAACTTGGGCCGAGCCTTCAAAAAAAAGACCAAACCATTTTGTCTCAACAAAAAGATGAATGCCCACGAGCATTGCCCACAAGCCGCTCGTCTAAGGACTCGTAGCATGTAAAATGTAACTGCACATTAAATATTTGACATCACTTATTAAACAATATTATACATAAATTGTAATTTTCGAACAGTTTGATATATTAATCATCACTTGGCAGTTAGATCCTTAATTGTGTCCATCACGTCTAATAATAAGCTTGAAACATTGCCTCATTTTTTAATAACAAAAAATCTCCTTCAAAATCCAATCAATAGAAGCTGTTAATCTGAATTCATTGAACTCAGAATTAATAATACTAAAAAGTGAATAAAGATAAAATACAACATTTTAACTTATTTTACTTGCTTAGTGTACTGTCCAGTACTGACCTGTACAATCTACATTAACAAACAAGCCAAAACAATGCTCTCCAATTACATTGACAAAACAAGGTCAATAGATACAATATCATTCTGGAACATAAATATGCCTGAAGACAAGGTTGTAAAAGGACTGTATTTGGGATGAACATGCAAAACCAAGCAGAATATGTAGACTCCACATGTCAATGTGTTACATTGAACATACAAAACTAATAAATGTGTGTTTTTAGCAAAAACTGCCGAATAAGAAGAAAAGTAAAACGGTAAATAGAAAGGGATCAAATGCTTTCGTTCCAATGCACCAGTAAAAGCTATTGCTTTGATTCATTTTTTTTAGATGCATTACCATTCTGTTGCTGATGCTGAGATTGCTGCAGATGCAATTGATGCATGTTAACTTGAGTCGCCTGCTGCTGGCGTAATTGGAACATCGAGGGGTTAAGTGAAAGCTGCTGAAATTTGGATGGATCTCCACTTAGTTCAGCAGTTGCAATCTTCAAACGCTGTACCTCCGCTGTTAATGCTTCATTCAATGCTGGCAGAAATAAGAAACGAAAATGTTAATTTCTGCCACAGTGCAACAGCAGAACCTCGGTAGCATCGAAATATATCAGATAACAAATCATATGAGCATTTCACCCGCAGCCCCCAACCAACAAAGGTGTGCACAAAAAATAAAGAGGGACCACGAACCGATGCAGGCTGTCTAGTAGCACATTTAGAAAATTTTAAAGCTAGGTATATAATTAAATTCCCGTGAGCAAGTAGAGCTAAGTAAAATCATAAAGTGATTAAGATCACCCCAATATTGCATGGAGCAAAACTATGGTTGTTCCAGAAGAGAATGTGCGGCCTGAAACAGCTAATGAAATCATGTCGTAAACACACCAGATGTATTCAAACATAAGATATCCAAGGAGGGAGCATGCATGTGGGAGGGTTGGGATAGTGGCAGTCTGCTTACAAAGAAGATTAGTGGAGGAAAATGAGGGAAACAACTAGACTTGGTGATAGTAAAATGGCTGTAGCAAAAAGAGTGATTAAGTTCTGCGTACGATCTTGGCAAAATAAGATATTCCAATTTTATAGGTGCAACTTGGGTGGACAGTCAGAGGTTACACTTGAGGGAGAACATGGATGTACACTAATTGCAAATTCCATGGTTTGTATTCATCTGCTGTACACCGGTGTCCCTCATTCTGAAGATTTCCAAATAAAACCGGACTTGTCAGTGTGTGCCTGATGCAAGATATGAAATGGTAAAGGAAATCTGAAGGTGATTGCTTCGGTGCAACAGGATCTATTCACAACAAGACACAATTACTTAGTTCATCTAACAATGTCCACAAGACAAAGGACTCATCTAACAACAAATGGTACATGTAAGATGATGACCATTCTTAGATAATGAGATCCCCTTAATTCTGGCAGAACAGACAATTTTATGGTAGTTCAATGTTGTCAAAATTTGTTACTGATCTACGACACCAACTCCTATTATATAGTTTAAGAATAATAGATGTTCATCTACAATTACACAACTTAGATGAGAAATCAGAGCATCCTTCAAAAAATTGTACTAAATTCATTCTTCATCTATTTTCTTAGGATAGTCAAGGGAATAATGTTCTCTAACATTCATAACAATTAAAAAAAAAAGGCTCCACATCAATAGCAGAATATTTGTCTCAATCCATTGCAACCAACATACGTTATCTATGATAGAGAATAATAATCATACCATCCCGAAGTTGTGCCTGTTGCTCCATGGCTTGCAGGCGAAACTTAAGCTCATTATTTTGGCTTGTCAGTCCAGCAGAGTCCCGCTGAATGCAAATAAAATATTGTAATAAATTCATATTACTAAAAGGATGATTGAAAAGCAGCGAACATATATTAGCATCCTCAGCAGCCTCTCACCTGAAGTAGAGTAAGTTGGGCTGACAATGTGGTGGCTTCATTCTGTAAAGTTTGGACCTTGTGTTCCAACTCCGCTATATATCTCATCTTTCGCTCTTTTGAACGAGCAGCAGATTGACGGTTGGCCAAGATCCTAAGACAATACAGATGTACTTATTAAGCAGTATGTAACCTTAAGGCACACCATATAAACAGAAAACCTAAAAAAGAATAAAAATTGCTTAAATTCAATGGAGAATTGAAGGATACACTACCTTTTGGCCCGCTTGGGGTCACTTATCGCTATCTCTGCAAGTTTCTCATTTGCCATAATCTTCTTGAGCTCAGCCCCACTAAACTCACCATTACCAAACTCCAAGCTAAAGGGGTTTGAATTTCCGTCAATCGAATTGGTTGGTGAAAGTTGGACTGCGCAAGTTCCTGGAGAAGGAGACAACTTGGGTGACTCGTCAAAGTTCATATTTCCCATAAAACTATCCATCGAGACACTCCTGTAGTGTCGGGTGGTTGGAGCAATATCACCCCCGGCATTCCTTTTGATCCCTTCCCTTGGTCTCTGAATCTTGTTGCCGCTTTCATTCACGCTACTTGTCGCTTCATTATCACTGCTGTCATTTGTCTTTGTACCACTAGCTCTACTATCTTCCCGATTTTCGTTTCCTAGCTTCTCATCAGTACCAGAAGAGTTAAAGGCATCAATGCTGTCCAAATTCATGTAAGCAGAAAACAGATCATCTACAATTTCTCCTTCAGATTTCCTCTCCCCCATTCCTTCAACATTGCTCCCACCACCTTTCTCCCAACTCGACTCCCGTTTAACCAACTGCGCTGGCTTAGCCCCCGAATTCTCTCTTGACCTCTCCAAAGCGCTGGGGCTCCTCAGCGGAATAAATGGTGGCGACTGCATCATGGTAGAGATCCCAAAAGGGATATCACTATTAGACCTTCTATGTGCCTTATTAGGAGGAAGACCCTCTCCACCCCTCAATGAACCACCCCTTGTGAAAGGCGAAGGCGGCAACAATGAATGCAGGTTCCCATCCCTCTCCTCCATTGATACATCAACAGACACTTGTTCAGAAATCGAAGTAGAAGGTGACTCTCGATAAGGTGAAGGACTTAAGGGTGGCAAGGAATCAAGCGAAAAGAATGAGGGTTGTGATAAAGATCGCGTGTGTGATGGCCCTGCACTAGGACTAAAATTCTGCATACCCATTTGCTGATTCGCAGGGCGGTTAACCTGAACTTGCGAGTAAGGTGAAATAGGTGGCATTTGTGGATAGGAGGGCGGAATGCCAACTCTTTTAACACTATTGTCCACGCTCATATTAGGGGCGAATTGTCGCATCTGACTCCGAAATTGTGGAGTATTTAACAAAGGCACATCAAGTTGATTCATTAAAAAGGGGGATTGCTTAAAGAGTGAAGATGATGATGCCCCGACCGATGATTGAACTCTTGGTACAGTATCACCACTAGCTTCCTCACTACCACCACCCATTTGACTTAATTTTTTTCAAACTACCAATGACCACTTCCTTTTCTATGGTTTAATTGGATTTTTCAGTTCACTCACCTGTACATAAAAGCGAAAAACCTCAATTCGAGACTCAAAATTATACATAAAATCTTGATTGAAATTGAAATAATTAAACTTAAAATGTAATCAATGATCCTAAATATCAATAAATAAAGATGAACACGCAGCTCGTTAATGAATAATTAAACAAATGATTGAAAAAATAAACAAACCAAAAAGACTTCTCCAGTGTTACCTGACCATTGTTCAGAAGCGAAAGGCGCACGTTAGCAAGAGTTTATACGCCACATTGGGGGATGAAGCGTGCTTTGCGTGGGTTTACCGTTTATGTGTGTGTAATTAATTATATTGGCCAGTATTTTCTCACTCTAAAAGTAATAATTTTCTCTCTCTATATCGAGGACGATGACTGGTAAGACTATAACACGGATTTCATGACTACCACAACGCTACATCACTGGGACTAAGACGCGTGAATTTGATATGAATTTCAATTTCATTTGGATTTGAATTTACATTCCGTACGAATTTCAATTTCATTCCGACCGCATTCCACTAATCAATTTTTTTTTTTTTGTCTTCCCTCTATCACCGCAGCTTATGCAGCAATGAATCACTCTTGGTCTTAAATCTAACTTCTTTGCCCAAATAAGGGATTAAAATGTCTTATTACGCCCGTGAAATAAATGACAGCTTTATTTTCTTTCATTTTTTCATTTTTTCTTTTTCTTCAAAAAATAAAAGTCACAACAAATTGAGACCGCTTGGTCCCATCTGATTATTGTTTACTCAATCTCAACGTCATTTCAAATATAACGTCACTATTATAATTCGAAAATAATAAACAAATTTTATTCAACTTACTATTTCTTACCTCACGAACTAGAACTATCGAAACAGACTGAACAATCTAGATTTGAAGTGGCTCGATTTATTAAAAACCAAATGAAAACTAGTCCAACCAATTCACAAGTTGACCCCTCGTAATAGACAGAATGTCTCATGCTAGTAAATCTAATCTAGCAACGCAAAAAGATCAGTTAATCAATATGAATTAAAAACGAGTTTTTAAAATGTAAAGTAAAAATGTTTAATTTTTTTATATTTCAAAAACAATTTATATGGATCAGTTTTAGGCTTATAAGATACTTGAACTATACTTCGATGAAGGTAGACTAGCCCAAACTAGTCTACTCATTTCCAGACCCTTAAATTCAACGCTTAGTTTTTTTTATTTCTTTGTCAAAGTATAAATTCTTAAATTTCTCCCTTTGTGCAAATTTCTCACAACGAATTAAATAGAGCTATACGAAACAACCGACAAATTGACATACATACATTTCTAATTTAATTCTTGCAAATTCTACCTAATATAATCTACCAAATATGCAAAGTAAAATTGAAAGGAACAAGAAAGATTGTCGACCTTATAAGTTTCTAATTTTTCTAGAAAATTTAATTAATCAATTAATCTCAACAAAATACCGTTATATTTTTTCATTAATCTGAATAGAAAAAGTTAGCATACAATTAGAAATCAAAACGGACATATAACTGAACAAAAAAAACTTACTTGAATCAAACTTGAGTGACAGACGAAAATGTATTTTTAAATTTTTTCGTAAGAAAAAAAGACAATAAAGAAATATATTCAATAGATAAAGAATTTGTCGAGAATGTCTCGATAAATAATCATAGATTTTATAAATGTTGTCGTCGAAAATTAATATTGAATTTATAGGAACTCATCAATAAAGAAGGTTACCTTATAATTGCAATAAATTGAATTTGAATACAAAATGAGAATCTGGAAAAAAAAAATGTGCAATAATGAGAGGGGATAAGATTAAAGTTAATTCGATCATAATTCAGGTAACAACATAATTGAGATTAGAAAGGTCCAGTCACACCACTATTTAACGTTAATTGTACGGATAAAGCCATAATTATGTGACTTTCCTCTCATTTAATTTGTTAATTCACCCATAATTAATTGTTTTGTTTTGGATTAGATACTAAATGAATAAATTTCTATCATCGCTTTACAATTAATTTTTGTCATGGACAACAACCAAAAAATGGAAAATGATTTTTTTCTTTTTCTTGTGCATTACGCCCGAGTAATTTATGATGATCAACAATCTATGTATCAGTGAATCTACTGTAATTAATTGATTTGAAAAGACCAATCAATTGTAGTAAATTTCACTGATACATAGACTAATAGTGATCATCAATAATGATAACATAATTCATTACACCCACACCTAATAAATCTATAATATATGAATAATGTTATTCATAGTTGTTCACTATCGGTAGTCATCCTCCGAGATATTACTCAATTGAATAAATTATTTATAATCAATTTGAGTAAATAATTCATCCAATTGAGTAATGTCATGAAAAATGACTATCAGTAGTGAGTGACTATGAATAATATTACTCATAATATATATACACGACATTTTTCTTCTTACCAATGTATTTGATAAATAAACACGGCCTTTAATTTTAACTAATCTACGGATCTAGATGTATTAACACTTTTAAAATTCTTATATCCACATCCAAACACATCTCAATAAAAGTATTAATATATCTAAATCGTTAGGTTAGTTGAAATTGAGATCGTAATTATTTATCAAATACATTAATAGGCAGAATGGTTCCCTATGTACTAATATATGAGTTGAGAATAATGTAAACAATTTTATTCAAACTATTTTTAGACTATTCCAATAACATCTTTTAAAATTTTTATTTAATTAATTGACATGTCATTTCACACATTAATTAGAGTGCTCATTGAACATTGATACTTCACATTAATTATTGAAATTTGAATAAGAAGGTCATTTTAAGAATTGGTTATGAATCATGTACAGTGTATTAGTGTGGTACATAATTGGAGGGAAAAGTTTTCCATTCATTCAACAAGAAAATTATATAATTTTTTTTAGGTTTTATTTGTAATATTGTGGAAAATTAAAAGATGCGTCATTAAATAATAAATAATATACTTGTTCAATGAAATACGAAAACTATGGTACAAAAATGAAATTCTATAAATTATTCTATTAAAATATAGTACAACATAAAAAAGAGTAAATACAATTTTTGAAATTGACACCTCGAACGTTAATCCATGGTTTTGAGATATTTCAAATGAGTATTGAAATTTGATTGTAGAATTTTTTGTTAGATAAAAATAATAATAATATTTTTAAAAAATTTAAATATGACGTGTTGACAACGACGAGAAATATGTAGTAAGGAATCAGAATTTTGCTTTTCCCATTTTTCCCCAAGTCCAGCTAAATTTCTCTTCTTTTCCCTGGCGAATTTTTCTTCCTTTTGAAGGGTTGAAATTCGGAAAGGGCCTTTTTAGAAAGTTTTGTCAGAGTACAATATTTTGTTTAATAAAACATGATCTTTATTTGAAACCCTGCCGCCCCGCTCCGTACCGTCTCACCCTGTCTCGTGATTTGACTCATCAACCGTCACGATTAATTTTTTTGTTTTTGTTAAAGTAATAAAATTAATTTAAAAAAATTAAATATTTATAGCAAACAAAATAAAAAAAAATTACAAGATAGGAGTTGTGGTGTAGTAGTTAAGATTAATAGTTTATAAGTTTCAACTCAATTTTGATTCTTTTTTAGTCTATTTCTAGTAAAAATTATAATTTCTATTCTATTTTATAATTGTTCAAAAATAAATAAATAAATAAAAAATCGAGTGGTCGAGTCACGGGGAGAGCGGGTCCAGATTTTTTTGTCATCCCTACTTTAATTGAATATTCAATCAATTCAGTTGATCATATACCATAAATAACGATAACGGATTGAAGTGAACCATATTTTTATTCACGCAATCTTCAAGTAGGCCAACTTAACCATATGCTTGATCCCAAGTTCGGCCAAATTGAGAAGACAAGAACTTTGACATTGTATATTTTAAAATCGAACTCTAAATAAATTCATTTCATGCCGTGAATTCTTCAGAATTGTCATTTTAACTCTCCACTTTTCTTTTTCCTTCTCTAGATGAAGATGCTTTAAAATTTACAATCGACCTTTTTAAGTTTCTAATCATAATTCACAACATTAGTTGCATATTTGCTATTTGTGAGCTATGTTCTCAATAAATATAGAGTCGACTACATAAAAATATAAATTAACTAAACATGAACAACCAACTCGAGCTTAAATTTCACAAATAAGAATCAAGCAAGCATAATTATCTATCGAGCCTTGGACTTGCAGGCATGTTTATTGGTATATTTTCGTTGTTAAAATCAAAAGTTCCTCCCTCTTGCCTGACATTTAAGTCAAAGCTCACAAACAGAGCAAATCCAAAAGGCGGGTGAGATCTAAAAATTAAACCCACCAAATAAACCAAAAAATGAAACGTCTTATGCAATTGTTCAGCTACGCTTTGGCATTGCTATCAGAACGTGCCGTCAGTAGGGTGAAATCCGTTATCAGAATTAAGAGCTGTTGCTTAATTTTCGCCCAGACATTTTCTCAGACTCGTATAGCATGTGATTAATAAGTCCCCTTGCAGGACTGCCAAATGGAAAAGGAACACATACTATTTCAGTGTTTGCTTGGTCATACCATCTTAAATGAGGCTGCTAAGAGCATCTCCAATATTAGACATTTTCTAGAAGATCTATTCGTCAAGAGAGAGAAAATAAATTATGAGAGAAATAGTAGAAGGAAGAAAGAGAAAGAGAAAATAGATGAAAGAAATAGACACAATTTAATAATAAAATAGATGGAAGTAGGATGGCCCGCTAGACGGTCTTCTGCAACCACACGAGTTTTGTCTTATCTACCCACATCAACTTGGTATTAAAAATAGAAGGTTGGAGATGAGCATCTCCAATACTGCGTTTGATTTTGAATGTCTAACTGATGTAGCAATGAGGTGGATGAGACAAAATTCATGTAGCAGTATTTATTGTACAAAGCTGTCTAACAGATTGTCTATTTTTAATTTTTTAGACAACTTTCACCTATTTTTTATTATTATTTTCTTTCTATCTCTCTCGTCTATTTTTTCATTCGCTTTCATCTTTTCGAAAATATTAAATTCCAATATCAAAAGTGAATGAGAATCAAGAATTTTCAATTTTATTACCACAATAAGAAACTATTCAACAATATTTTCATCAAACTTATCTACTAGGAAATAGATAAAATCGGATTCATCAAGAAACAAGTCACATAGAATTGAGAACAGTGAGATATGGAATCAAATACCTTCTGGCAATATATTTAGCACGTCACAGGCATTCGCGATAAAGCTGCAATATAAAAAGGCACAAACAATTATTTTAAAAGCGAAATATCTCATTTTGGAATTATTTATTTTTCAAATATTACCACAGACCCAAAGAACCGATTTTTATACTCATAAACAAAGCCCTATGTTTAATCCTTTTTTTTTTTTTTTTTTTGGTAATTTCGTCTATGCCTGATACAACATCATATTACCATAAAAAAGAATTAAATGTCTTAAAATGCTTAAAAAATAGAAAAATTAATAAGGAACTAAATGGAGTGATAACAATACTAACTCGAATAACATTGTTTGCAAGTTCAGGAGGCAAAGCTGTCTACGAAGACGGCATTTTTCCTTTATTGTACCTGAAAAAATATAATTAAAAGGAATGATAAACAATAAAGAGAAGTGGTAAAGGGTTATAGATGTCGACAAAGGCCAGAGGGGAAAATGAGAGTGCTTGAAAGATTTTGGACTAAAGAAAAGTAGAATTCTACTAAAGTCCTGTGAATTAGTGAGGCGCTTAAGCTACTTTAAGATCCAAGAATTCTTTTTTGGGTACACTAGAGAAGGAATATGGAAGCACTGCTGATTGTTCCCATCATGATTTTTGTTACTTTCTACATAACTATGTCACGAGTTTTCCTTGTTCATATGAAATCTTCATATTTTAAGTATATTTTTAGTGCTATTAACAGAAGGATGAATCGACAAGTCATGCAAAATATGGAAATTAGAGAAGAAATATAAACTATTTGTATTAAAACTTTTTAATGCTAATACAAATATTCACTCTAATTTTTTTAGATATTCTCAACTCGCTCTCTCGCTTGAATAGTTTACTAATAGAACCACTTAGCCTTATATAGCTTTATCTCAGGGTAATTGACACAAAACCTCTATACCTTATGTCCTTAAGTATGAAATTTTGGCATTTTCACCCTCAAATCCACATTTGCTTGCGCAAAATATCATTTTTGTCCATTGTCATCCAAAAAGCTTCGTTAAGTCTGATCCTTAACACGACTCGTACCAATTTGGAAGGGTAATTTCGTCCACACACTATTTCACATTGCAACACTCAAACCAAATGCATCTACTCCACCAGAGTCGGGTGCTGCACATACTAAAATATCATATGCTCCACAGAAAACAGAATTGGGGGCTCCAGCTACACCAGAATGGGGGTTCTAGCTACACTAGAATCAGGTGCTCCACATACACCTGAACCTACTGCTTCGACTCCAGATTCAGGAGCTCCAGCAAAATCAGAGCCAGATGCTTCATTTACCCCAGTCTCAGAGTTGAGTGCTCCAGTTCTTCCCGATGTGAATGATAAAACTTTAGAAAATCAAAACCAACATCACCACCAAGTGTTTCAGAATCTAATGCAACCGAGGAAAGTATCCCACCAGCATCCAAGAGTCCTCCACCTAGACCAACCACGGTTCATGATGTCCCAAAGCAACCAAATAACCAAGCAACAGCTGTCTGTCCTGAACTTTCATTGATTAACTTCAGTTGACAAGAAAACTTTGACGCTGTAGTATGTCAGGTGTTTTACCGATTGATCCTAAAAAATCCTTACTACTCAAACAACAAAGCCACAAATTGCAAATGAAATGAAGCAAACAACGCACTTTCAAACTCACCCAACAAACGTATGAGGACAATTTCGACAATGCATGGTCAGAAATAGGAGATTTCGTCGTCAAAATACAATAGAAAAGAGAGAGAAATTAGCACGTTCATATGTGTCTGTTTAGTTTTATTCATTTGAATAGTATGACATGTGAAATAAGTATGTGGACGAAATTATCATTCCAAATTGGTACTAGTCGTGTTGAGATCAGACTTAACAGTGCCTTTTTGGATGGTAATGGACGGAAATGGTGTTTTATGCAAGCAAATGTGGAATTGAGGGTGAAAATGTCAAAATTTCATACGTATAGATGATTTGCACAATCACTTCAAAAGATATGGACGTTTTGTGCCAATTACCCATTTATCTCCTTATAATAGATGGTAGAGATCAAGTTGATCATATGGTGGATATTAGTCCTCTAAATCTATATAGATATTTGAATGAAAGATTCGAATTATGTTGTCTATGCAATGTTGTACACATCTTGATTCACTTTTCCTATAATTTTAATTTGTAACAATCTTGAATACAAGGCTTTTCACGTCTCCCCAACATTCTAAAATTCCGTATCTCTAGACTTAGTATTCTCTACAAGATTCTACTAGGTTCAAGAGAATTTCATAAAGCTTTTCGTCGGATCTTTTGCTATTGATGAGCTAGGCCATAAGCGGCAATACATTAATTGGGCCAATTAATGAAACTCGTTATATATTTTAAGCCTATTGGGCAGTTGGGCAAGTGACGTAATTTGCCAAATAAGGGCCGCATTTTCCATAACCAGCCATCGGCCCCCTCTACGGCTGGCAGCTTGCACATTCTGATGCATGCTTAGTTTTCATCCCGCAACTTCAACCTCTTGCCTTTAGCTTGTATTGATAATATTTTATACGTTAATTTAATTAATAAAAAACACTAATTTTTCAATTTTCAATTCATTAACAAAAATGATTTATCCCAAATAAAATAGCAATCCTATATCTGGGTTTGGATTAGGTTTAGGTTTAGGAATTGGAGGTTCAGTTAGAAGAAAAAAAAGAAGATAAGAGTACTAAATACATGAAAAATTGTCGGATTCAGATTCAACCATTGTCAGAAATGCAAGAAACCCAAAATCATAATATCTAAATCAAAATACATATTCCTAAATTAGAAATGCACAAAAAAAAATATAATGAAAGAATGAAAAACTCACGATTGCAGCAGGTAGCAGTGAAGATGGTGACAAAGGGCGGAGACACGGATTAGTTGTTTGAAGATAGAAAAAAAAAATGGAGGGATTTTGTTGAAGAAGAGAGCTTTGCAAAAGCTTACTTTTGCATGTGAAAGACTTCAAAATGACCTAAACGATGTGGGTTTGAAACCATTTTGAACCGTTTCTAAACATTGATGAAATATGGAGTTAAATGTTAGAATAATGATGAACTTTGAGGCTCATCTTCGTTTACTCACTAAATTAGTGCTTACTGAACTTTGAAAAAGTTACTCTCCATTACTCACTACTAATAATCCCTACTAATAATCCATTAATAGTTAGTGGACAACAACTGTACACGTGGCAAACGAAATGTCCAAATGGTACACATGTTTGCGAAGTGCTGGCCACCATGTCAGAAAATAATAATAATAATAATAATAATAATATCGCGCGCGCGCAATAGAATGTTAACTTTCTATTAGCACCGTGCAGCCACACCGTCTAATATTTTTTTTTCTTTTTTTCCTCAAATTTTTTTCCCTGACCATTGGTGCAATTTGTAAATGACAAAAAAATAAAACGTATTTTGTTTATATTGTGGCCTAATTCCAATTCTCATACTCCTCTAAATTGTAGTTGCCACAAAATCGAATCCCCCAACCCATCTTCTGAAATTAATAAACTCATCGTATCCCACGATTATTTGATCTATTTGCTCAAGTGAATTCAAAATAGTATATTTAGTTGTTATAACAAGCACCAGCCATGAGAATGAATATAATCAAAATAAATTTCAAACAATAAAATTAATGAAGATAGTGTTAAGCTACATAAATCACCCAACAATAAGAGTTTTAGCTCATAATAAAAGAGTAACAAAAGTCAAAAAGTATGGTCATTCCACCGGAGGGTCGGGGTTGGGGAAGAAATGTCTCTAACGAGATAGCACATCAGGCATATGGGCACTGAATGTGTCCTGGTGTAGGCACAGGTCTCATTGCTCAGGCAAAATCGACTGGCGCTCTCTAACTTCTTGCTAATACCAAGAACGCTGCTCGGCCATGAATTCTCGATGTGCTACAGCTTTCTGCTACTGTAGCAAATAAGCCCTCTCCTAGTTGTCCACTATCTGCCAAAGAGACAAGTGAAGTTCACTGAATTGTCTAGTGTACTATTCTAGTGAAGTGTCCGAAGTTCTAGAATTTTTGGTCCAACATCATGGCCAGCTCTGGCCCTACATCTGTTAGCATGCATTTCTAATGGTTCGGCACCTTCTACATTATCATCCTCACAATTGTCTCATGGGATCCTCCTTGACTAAGACTCAAACGCCTTTGTCATGGTCTTATTGATAGCTTTAGTGACTTGAACGGTAGGTTATATGCTATCGCCTTGCACATTGTAGGTTATATGCTATCGACATACACTGCATTTGCCTTGCACATTCCTGTAATTAGGGTCGGAAACAAAAACTTTCTTTTAGCAAAGGCTCTTTTGGTGGCATACAAGATTATGAAAAGTGTGGTTGCCTATGTTTAATTTGTGCCATTTTGCAAGCCAATAAAAGAGCTGAGCCCCAGAGGTCGAACTAGGAATTTATGTGGGGAGACTTAAATTTTGATAAAATTCAATATACAAAAGAAATTCATAAATAAAAAAAAATTACAGTAGCTATTGACGTGGTATTCGATGATGTCCTATATCATAAAAATTTTCTACAATAAATTCTACATTTATATTCAGCAAAATTTATTTCAATATAGATTGTCATACAATCAACTAGAAAATCATCTTTCATTTTATTACGAAGTTCCGTCTTCCTAATTTTCATCACTGAAAATGCTCGTTCAGTAGTTGTAGTAGAAACAGACAAAGTCAATACTATATAAATCAATCTAGTCAATTGTGGATAATTCAAGCACCTCCTAATTATAATCAATTGTTGGCATAACTCATAAAGTGTAGGTACTTGACATTGAGGATCAAATATCATATTGTGCTTATAATGTTGTAACCACTGTTCTAAAAAACTCGCCTAGGTGGCGTATAAGCTTGAGGCTCGACCTTTACGTCTAATCACATCTCACGCCTTGCCTTTATCTCTCCCTTACCTAGGCCTCACTTAGATCCAAAAAATTAGAAACTCGGTCTCCACGCCTAGCCACGCTTTACGCTTTTTAGAACACTGGTTGTAACTCTATGCTCAAAACAAAAATCTCATCCAGTTTGAAATCTCCAAGATAAAACTTCTTCGCAAGCTTCAAAATTTGATCTTTGTTAAATAATTCAAATGAATTTCTAGGATCTAAAGCCGCACTAAGAGAAATGAGTTCAACTGATTGTTCATTAAATCTCGTATTTAACTCCATCAAAAGAGAATCTATTACTTCGTTAAAAACATCAAAATAGTAATAATGAAGGGTGGTTGATTTCGATACATGGAATTGGAGGAGGATCCATAGTAGGGGTTAAATGTATATCTTCATTTATCCCGCCGGGAAGTGTAATTTCACTTGTTTGATCGCTCTTTTTAAATAATGACAACAATGTTTAAAGCAAATCTAGTTCAAGTGAAGATCAAAATTTGTCCCTCTTCATATTTAAAGCAACTTTGTCAACATGTAGAAAATTAGAAGTTCCCTATAAAAAATTAGAAGTTCTCTGTCAACATGTAGAGAATTAGAAGTTCACTCTCAAAATTTACTCTCTTTAATCATGTAGAAAATTAGAAGTTCTCTTTATGCAAAACTATAATGCTGTTACTAAATGAACAAAACCAACATGTTCATAAAATGCTTTTAAATTTAGACGTCCCCATAGCTACAGAGACTGAGATAATCACAATTCCATAAGTAGTATAGGTCCTGAATTTATGGCATAAGAAGGATCTTGACTAGGATACAAACAAAATTTTGGAACAGAACTTCTCGTTGAGCACAACTACGCATAAATGTGAAGAAGAAAAGAAACCTGACCTAGGTAATGTATGCGGTTATGCGCAGTTCATTAGTGATTGCAGGAAGCCGGGAATAGTCCAATATATTGTGAGTGACGGACGTTCTCTCTTCACTTTAGTCTTCAATCTTTAGCCTTCGCGTCGCATTGCCGGTTAGTTATTCTTCTTCTCTGAAATCTGATTAATTGATTGCCAGAATGGTTAATTTGGGCACATTTATGAAATGGATTAATGGATTGGAATAATTGGATAATAATTGATTTTTGATTGGGCTGTGAAGATATGATAAATGGGTATGGATTATTGGCTATTTTGACTTTGTATTTTGAACCTAACCATGGCAAAAAAATCTACTATTCTAAAAAGCTCACTTAAACGGCGTTTAGACTCCGCATATGCTCTCGATCTCGACGCCTAGCCACGTCTCAAGCATCGCCCTCGCATCATCCTTGTCTCGCCATTGCCTAGGCTTCGCCTAAGTTCGAAAAACTTGAAGCTCGACCTATACGTCTAGCCACGCTTTATGCTTTGTAGAACGCTGAAAAAATCCGTCACCCCTAACCCGCTCCGCACCCTACTTATTCGAGTAATAGGGGCTGGTCCGTGATAGCCCCGCTCCCATCAATATTTATTTTTATTTTATAAAATCTTAAAATATAATACAAATTAAAATTTTGCTATAAATTGACTATATAAGAATCAAACACAGGTTGAAGTTATGAACTATAAATCTCAGCCACTATACTACAACTCCAATTTTGTATTTTTTTTTTTTGTTTGCTACAAATATTTAAAAAAAAAATCTTTTTTTTTTATTATTTTTTCAGTTTTAGAAAAAAAATATTCATAGGACGGTTGGCAGGTCAAAGGCGGCCCCCGCCCCCAGACCTGTCCCGTTGCCATTTCTATTTGAACCAGACTACAAAATTAATTGGGCCGAACTACAACCTAGAAAAATAATTACTTTTGCCCCTCCAGTTCCGTCTCTGTCGAGCCCTGTTCGAAAGAATGTGCGTTTGATGAGCATTTGGGTTATGAAGTTATCATTTGGCAACAATTTCATTATGCATGTTACAAGATTGTCGTTTGGCAACAATTTCAGATAACAATAACGAAAGAAGTTCAAGTAAATGCCAATTATTTGAAATTTGCTTGAAAACTTTCTTCAAAAAATACGGACTTGTAGAGTCTTTTTCTTGGTTGTGAATATAACTAAAGAAGAAATTTAAAAATTTGATGTTTGTAGTAATTAAATGGACAAGATATCCAACCTTTATAATTACACAACTTTTACAATTGTTTTGGAGTAAATTGCAGCTAGTGTTTTCAACGTTTGATTTTATTTGTACTTGTATCCTCATTATTTAATTATTAGCATCTATCACCTCAATTTTTTATATGATTAGTAGTCAATACCCTCATGTCCTTATATAATTTGCAGCCAGTGCCCTCATATGAGGGCATTAGCTGCTAATTATATAAAAGGTTGGGATGATAGATGCCAAGATTTAATATTGAAGATACAAGTGCAAATAAAGTTAAAGATTGGAGACACTGACTGCAATTTACCCATTGTTTTGAGAGTTTTTACGTTCCAATCATTTACAAGTATTTTAGACGAATAACAAAAACTCATTTAGATTTTTTTTTTTTTTTTTACGTGTTAAGTGGTCAAATGCCATTTCATAAAATAATCGGGTTAGCTGACCATTTTCCACTATTGCCATGTAATAATAATATGAGTAATGTTATTTGTAGTCGCTCATTATCGGTAGTCGTCGTATGTGTCATTACTCAATTGGATGAATTATTCATAATTAATGGTTATAAATACATTACTTAATTAAAGTAAATAATCCATCCAATTGAATAATGTCACGTATGATGACTACCAGTAGTGAGTGACTGCAAATAGCATTATTCTAATAATATGGATTGCATCTCCAAATATATCAAATTTTGGCAAAACGTCCCTAATGTATAAAATATTTGAACATCAAGTTTGTGACAAAGTTATTTTTTTATACAACAATAAAATAAAATTTTTAATTTTAAATAATATATTTATTACTTAATAATAAAAATAATAAATTTATTTGACATGTTTATTACTAAAGTGTTAATTCAAAAAAAAAAATTCATTAGTTTTTTTAATTTTCTTATAAAAAATAATAGTATTGGACTTATTTGCACATTTTTTAATGATTAGAAATCTACATACAATTTCTTCTAATTAAATTAAGGATATATTTGTCTTTTTCATTCTATAAGGATTAATTTTGCACTAAAACACATAGATTAGGGACTTGTTTGCTAAAATATAAATGTTAAAGACCAATTCCACACTAAGGACAAAAGTTAGAGACTATTTAAGTCAAAATTTCAAAAATTTAATGGAATATTGGATGGATTCCGTTCAAAGGGATGATTTGCGCACTAAATAGATAGGTGACATATGTAATTGCCAAAATTTGAAAGATATGGATTATTTGGACACCGAATACGGACGTTTTGGCCAATTTCCCTAATAATATGGATTGCATCTCCAAATATATCAAATAATGCCTGTTTCAAGTGTTTTTGATAGAGAGCAATAGAAGGGGACAAGCAGCAAAGGGTTTATTTACGCTCAAAATTGGGACCAATTTACTGTGAAGGAGAGGGGAAAAGGGTGACGTAATCATATCCCTCTTGCAGTGTTTTATGAAGGAGAAGTCATCTTCTTCATCACCAAACTTGGAAGGTAATATCAGATTTATTTGTGTAAAAATATGCTTTAAATTTATTGATTTCGCACTCGATTTGATTATTGTGAATGATTTAATTTCGACACAACCTGCATCTAAGACTCTCTCTTCTTCACCTTAGAATTTATTTTTCAAAATTATTGTTTCTTGATGGTAATCTTCCTCGCATCGAAAGTATCTCTCTTGAAATTTTGTTTTGGTTGTTTGTGGTTTTCTCCTTGCCTTTGGAACTGCCGCCCCTCCTCAAGTGTAATAGATGAAATACCCAGGACCAAAATCCAGTGGGGGGTTTCCGTCGTATTCCAGGGCAACTGGGCTTTGAAGAGCACGACACAAGTTTCTTCGTGTTGTATTTATTCTATGTTTCCTTCGAAGTGCCTAAGAAATGCTGATATGATTTTATACATCAAAATTAACTCAATTAATTACTGAAAAATGTCAATTTGACCAGCCAACTGCAGCAGTGCAGCAAAGTTTGGGGATGATTTTTATGAGATTTTATATCTAAATGTATTTTATTAAATTTGGATAGCTTTTTCCATTTTTAAATTTGAGCAATTTGGCTTCTGCTTTCACGTGTGTTCATGAATTAGTCGAATGCAAGACTGCCAACTCCTTGCCTGCATTTGTTAATTGAGATGATATTGATGTTTAGCCACATGGAGCACTCGCATGACTGCTCGTATAAATAAGGACCTATATAAGATTGTGCATCATCTTGGAAGTTCAATCAAGATTAAAGTTGGAGTGCTGATGAACGGTAACCCGGTAGACCTTGAGATTATACAATACAAATTTATCTTGATTATGAGCTATCTTTATCAGATGGAACCAGAAGTGGTGGAAGCAGAGCTAGTGTTGCCCACTCACATGAGATTTAAGAAGGTTCAGATGTATGAGAAGTACCCGAAGGGACAGGCCAGGGTGAGGTGGAAGCATCTCAAGCAGATCATTCAAGCCGAGAATTACCAAAATTATCCACCTGATGAACCAAATTGTGAGTTCAACCTTAAATGTGTGACATAAGTGCAGTTGTATTTGTTGGAACAGCTGACATTGTCTAGGTATAGCTAATTGTTTGTATACTTAAATTATTAGTTGCGTGTTGCTTAAAATGCCTTGGAAGATTAACTAAATGTCAATCCTAGGTTTTATTCTTTTGCATGAAATACAGATCAAGAACATTGTTTGATATTAGATTCACCTACATAGAACTTTTGCACACATGAATTTGTTTAGTAGAATGCTAGAATGTGTTAAAGTTAAAAAGGATGGATCACGCAAAGTAATTACAACAGTGAGTATCAGTAGAACATATCTTATATTGAACTTACGAATAAAATTGTTGGCTGAGTGGAGGAGAGGTAAAAACAATGGGGTTACTAAATATTACTTCTCTTTCAGTGATTGTCCTGGGGGCTAAATCCATGTTACTGGAGAAGTTTCAGGACAAATTTTGATAGCTTACCAGAAGGTGGTGGTCTCAAATCTCTTTAACCAGAACATGAACATGTTAGATGAAATGTGGTCCTGAAATTGTCTATTCTGTCGTTTGCATAGATGCACCACAGATCTTATGGCATGGAAGATGAAGAAACTCAATGTTTTCCTCAATATTTGCAAAAATGTAATCAGCCATTACAGATGAGTCATGTTAACTTTTGTGTATTCAATCCAAGGCTGGATGCCCAAATTCTTGTTTACAGAAGTTGCTTATTCTTGGTTGCCTTGACCTTGGTTTAAGCAAGGATACTTCAAACTTCAAAGGTAAGACTAATACATACAAATTAGGAAAAGACCATGTATAGGCTCTCAAGGTACGCAACAAAATTGAAATCAGTGCACTTGATTTTAGGCCAAGCAAAATATAATTATTAACAGTTTTGACTACCCTGTGGAGTCAACTGGATCTGCATTGGCTGCGGACGCCAAAATGAAATATTATTACATGCATCAATACTGCTTGGATTTTTGCTTAAAAATCCCATTTATTTTAACTTAATTACTTATGGCATATACCTTCCCCTTTGCTTTTATTTGCAGATGTCAACATTGAATCACCGCCATCTATGCATCCAAGCAAAAGAATTTGTGATATAACCGGATTCAAGGTATTCTTCATTTTCACTGTATGTTTACTGTTGACTTTTCTCCAAACTTAAGCACAAGAGATGGTGATGTAACTGCCATTATTTTGGTGTGTTTCTTGACACATTCTGGAGTGCTTTGTGCTTTTTCTGGGTTTAGAATTTTGAGGAGAATGAGTGCCAGATTGGTGCTAGCTTGATTATTTTAGTTTTAAATATAGATATTATTAATTCATGCGCGCAAACATGTTTTTAACTATAAAGAATATGGATTTTTGAGTAAAGTAGGAAGGTCAACTAGCACTAAAACATAGGAACTGATGATCTTGCCTTGAAGTTGTATGTTGTGGATTTCATTTGCAGGATGTTGACTACAATGGCGGAGCTAGATGTTTTAAGTTGGGGGGTCCTAGGCTGGGGGGAGGGGGAACCCCTTTCACAGGGGTTCGGGATTTAGGGTTGTTTGGGTCAATGGGTGAGTGGAATTTTGGGGAGGTGGAGAGGGAAACTTACTAATGAAAGTTACGGGAAGGGCTGAGAGAGAGACTTCAGTTACGGGAAAGGCTGAGAGAGACTTCAGGTGACCTCCAAATTGGGCCAGAAGCTGGGATTTTGGTTTTTGCAAGTTGGATACATTTAATTCTTGCTTTATAATATATAAAAAAAAAAAAAAAAGAAGAGATGGAATTTTTTTTTGGAGGTCACGTGACCTCCAAGGCCCTCCAGTTGCTCTGCCACTGGTTGACTAGTTTTGGTGTTGCTTATTTAAATTAGTTTGGATACACTATTGGTTCAAAGAAAGTAAATACTTGTGGAGTTAATAAACTTTGGATTAGTTTATGTCATGCAACATCTGGCCCGGCCCCCTTGAAAAAAAATTGTTTCAGAAAGAATGGATGAAGTAAGTCCTTTTTTTCATCTAAAATATTAACTGAATTAATTATTCAGTGAAAGGAAGGTGAAAGATCGTAATTTGAATGGTGTAACTGATATGCTTACAAATGATGACAAATAAAAGAAAATTTTATTAGGCATGTTAATGTACTGAGACTTGGGCTTGAGGGTCTGACTTTATGAGTCATAGTTATATGATAGAATAAGAATCTCTTTTACTGGACTAAAATCATTCGTGTCACTCCTATTAGGGAGAATCCTCATTGTTACGTAAGTTGAACCTGCATTGGCCATGAGATGTGTCTTGTGGCGACAAGGTCCACATAAGAAGCTCAGTGTAATAAAATTAACTAGATTAATAAAATGTGGTTATGATAGAACACTTGAATCATTAGAAAGGCATGATAAATTATGTCCATGCATGATAAATTATGTCCATTTAAATGGTATCCTTTGCGTATCCTTGTGGATAATTTTGCTGTGCTGGATAATGAATTAATATCAATATGGTTATGTGGTATCCCTGTTCTAGTAATTTCCAATATAGAGAACTTCCTACTCACTAAAATTTTTAAGCTATTTTAAGAGTAGTGCTTATAACTTATAAGCATTTATAAACTGGTCAAACATCATTTTTATCCACACATTTCGTAGGTCCCACAACTTTTACCCACTTTTTATCTACACATTCCGTAGGACCTACTGCTTATAATCTATAAAAAGCTTTACTAAGCATACTCTTAGTTTGATCCCATTTTTCAAAGAAAGTCCCCGGTGTTTCTTTGAATAACCTATATTAATTACGACACATCATCAGCAATGACCTTCGTAACCAAGTTAGGTTAGATGGCTTGAGCATCTGTACTTTTAATAAGGATCGTTGACTTCAATATTAATGAAATCATGTAATTGGAGTTAACCTTTGGTGCGGACTCGAGCTTTGCTACTCTCAGTTTCTATACATTAGCTATTCATCCTTATATGATTATTTTCTATATTCTGATCTTATATGGCACTGAGTTTGATGAACAAACTTTCTGAATTCCATTACTGAAATACTGCTTCAGGAAGCTCTCTCTATCCATCGATTCAGGTTATGAACTTTTTAATTCCATGCAGGCACCTTACCTTGATCCAAGGACCAAACTCCGTTATGCCAATGCTGAGGTATTCAGGATGATAAGATCCCTTCCTAATGAATATGTACAACGGTACTTGGCTCTCAGAAATGCTGCGGTTGTTCTGAGATAGCTGTTCACAACTCAAGAGATTGTCTCCGGTCATTTGTTTCTTTTTGGCTAGTTAAACCGTACCAAACTCAGACAAATTATATCTTCATATTTGATATTTGTACCACAAGATGCTGTCAGCTGTACCTTGTTAGAGAACGAAGATCTTTCATCGTATTTATGTTGCTCCATTGTATAATATGAAGGTTTTTAACAATTTTATGGGTATATATAGTGGATTTTGTGCTTAATTAATGTGTTATTAAGTTGCCGTATTAACTATTACATGAGATGATTTGTGTCGCATGCATGTGCTTTAACATGACTTCTTTTTTTTTTTTGATCGGATTAACATGTCTTTTTTCACTATATGGGGAATTCGTGCAAGTACAATTGTTATTATGAGACTTGCGGGTGGATCAAATGTGGGCTTGCTGCTCGTTTGTAGTGATGGCAACATGGCAGATCAGGGCAGATCAGCCTCATCTGTATTTGCCTCACAATAATTATAGGAGATCCAAATCCGCGGATTGATTTGCCATTTTTGGGGGCAGATCAGAGTCCTGATATGTATACTGATATTTTTTTTTAAAGCTAAGTTCAGTCACCTCTAAATTGTAATTTAAGTTCCAAATCTTTTATCTATTTATTATTTAATCCTATTTATTATAATTTTCACACATGATTCGATCCGTCCTGCTGATTCGCAGATTGAGAATTTTTTGCCCCATTCAAATCGAGTATCCATCAAATTCGGGGCGGATTGGATATTTTTGCCATCCTTAATCGTTTGCAGCCAACATAGAAGAGCAATCGTAAAATACATAAATTTAATCCATTTTTTGCCAAGCTTTTATGCATCTCGTCTCAATCAATCATTCAAAATATAGATATCTAAAGAACGTGAATAGCCAGCCCACCACCCTACTACAAACCCATACCAACATAAATTTAAAAAATTGGCAATTTACTGAAGTAATGAATTCCAAAAATAACTAAATTAAGTAACAGTTACAGAAAAAGAAATGTCTTACTAGAAATTTGAAATACGAAAGTCAAGAGTAGGATATTGTTCGTTTATGTATTCATTTATATATTGTCTTCAACAAGCTTCTTGTATATAGACTAGATTTATTTGTTTTATCAAAAATTTGATACATTTATAATTATCACACTCCCAAGGTAAAAAAACATGTACGTCTATTTTCAATTTAGAAAAAAATCTCTGTCTCTTGAGATCTATCCTCCTCATTTTGTTTACTATTGTTCAAATCTCTCCTCTCAACTTTGTTGCTTCCTCGTTATTCTTTAATGCGAGCAAACTTCTACGGTTGGATTCTACCGGATAAGCAATATACTAATTTAAGTTACACGTCTGAGCATTGACGCAGCCCTCCATCGAGTCACAAATCTGGCATTTAAACCTTTTAGTATACACAAAATTGACTGCATAAAGAGACTATTCAATTTACAAATAGGGTTTGATTCGAAACAGAGTTCTTTTGGTGTATTTTGATTAAAAATAATAAAATTGAGAGTTTTTTTTTCCCTCTAATTTTCAATCCAAATCAATATTCATTAGAACAAATAATTCTGCGATAGAAAATCAATACTCTGCATTCTTTTATGAATCAACAAGTTTTTATTGTCAACTACTGATATTCTTATGAATAAGTGGATTTTATTCATGCTCTTCCATCGTTTGTTATTCATGTTGCATTATCTTAGTATAACTAAGGTCTCGCTCTATTAGTTCCGACCTCATCAAAGATTAAGAAAACATACAAAATTGAAATAATGTCGAGACTTACTTGTAAATTTTCCCGAATATTATTACTTCTTCAACGAACAATTAATACATACAAAATTGAAAAAAAAAAAAAAAAAAAAGAAATTGCAAAAATTCTTTAATAATTTTCATTTCCATGGAAAATAATGGACTAAGAAATACATTATTTGTGAATTGGAATTTGTGGTAGTGAAAGGGGATGCGATTTTGATAGTTTGTTGCATTTATATTCACAAACACAAGCAGATGATATGCAATAAACTCCAATCACTTGACCTCCACGTTGAACGCATGGAGTTGTGCACACTTTAATTCCTTGTCTGCTGCATGAACTTGAAAAATAATAGAAGCAATCATCTCCTCCAACCACCAACTCACTACTACTCTCCACCCCTGCAACAAATTAACATTTTTTAGTCAATTTATATTTAAAATAAAATTAATAAGTGATATCTATTCATATAAACGTCTACGTGAGTGTCAAAGAATGTGTTACTCGTTTACAAATAGAATTAATAGGTGATATCGATATAAACCTGATATGACGAGAATCGAGAGAATGACCAACAAAAACAATGTTGAAAGTTTTGACATCTTGAATCTAATATTAGTACATTTTTGCAAGTAATTTTTTCATATTTATATTAATGAATGGGATTTGACTAATAATGAAATTTCTAAATTTTCATCTCATTTATGGTAATAATTGTTTCGTATTTATATTAATGAATGGGATTTGATTAATAATGAAATTTCAAAATTTCAATCAGATTCTCTTTTATAGTAATTTTTTAATTATTTTACTTGTCATATAAAGATTGTTGAAATTTATGTGTGATTCTTGTATACCTAATTTATCGCATTGAGTATGTTTGTCAGTGATTATAAATATTTATAGGATGTTTATCCACAATTTTTATCTACACATTTTGTAGGATCCACAACTTTTATCTACACATTTCATAAAATCTACTGTTTATAATCTACAAAAATATTTACCAAATATGTTCTAAATTTATACTTTCTTTTTATATGGATTTTTTTCTTTCTATAAACACGGTGGGACTAATAATTGTGCTTTCCTTAGAAAAAGGTTTCTATATACAATAATATCGGTTGAAATTTATTTAGTAATGATGGTTTTGACTAATTTTAACTAATTATTTAAGCGGGACCTGTTAGTTGAGTACAGAAATTATAAGGCTATACGTGTTCTACTACACGAGAACATTAACATAGTATATTTAGTTAGAATTTTTTCATAAATAAGCCACTTTTTGAAAGAATTGCAAAAACTCATTCTTGTTTTATATATATATATATATATATATATATATATATATATATATATATATATATATATATATATTCTAAAAGTACTTTTTTTTTTTTTAAATTATTATTTTAATTTATTATACTATATATTAAATTTAGTAACCGAATCATTAAAACTGGATTTGATGAAATACTTATATTATATTACAGAATCTTTTATTGTTATAGTAATCGAATCCTTAAAAATCGAAATTGATTGAAATATATATATTATATTATATTACAGAATCTTTTATTGTTATAGTAATCGAATCCTTAAAAATCAGAATTGATTAGTATATATATATATTACATAATCTTATATTGATATAATTGTCAAATATATATTATTTGTATCGGAAATAGCTGTAACAACCACAAACACAATTCATGATCTTTCAATTTCAACATTTGTAACAATCTGTGTTACAAATTGAAATATGTTAACATAATACCAGTTTTCATGTGGGGGTGGGGGTGGGGGTGGGGGTGGGGGGAGGAACACCTCATGATATACTCAATTGTATCATCTGTATCAATCAATAATATAAAATATCAATTGATGGTAACATATTCTGCATTGAGAATCAAAACATTATTCTTATATTAAACATAAATGTTACAAACATCATATTAAACATCAATTACCAATAACAAGTTATAACATCTTTAGCAGTCATTGTTACATAATAATCAATTGTGTAACATGTGTTACATAATAACAAATTGTGTAACATAATCTGTATTTTCGTATAATAATTTAATCAATAACATTTAAATATAAAAAATAGAGTACTCAATCAAAACATCATATTAACATCAGTGTTACAAAACAATGTATCAACAATACATGTTACATGCAATTAACCAATAACAAGTTGTATTGTTGTAAGATCTTTAGCAGTCAATGTTATAGAATAATAAATTGTGTAACATAATTAGTATTTTCGGGTAAGAATTCAATCAAGAACATTTAAATATAAAAAATAGAAGATTTTGATATGTTTGAAAATAACAAATTTTCGCCTGATTTAAAGGTAGTTTTCCTTTTCTGTGAGAATTCCAATAACATTTATAAAAACGAATGTGCATAAATTATATTTTGTTGTGATTTTAAACCATTATTTTATTTATTAGTATAATAATATAAAAAAAATATTTTTAACATAAAAAAGTCAAGTTGTAAAAATAGAAATATTGTTATAAAGTAGTGTGTGTAATTTTCATTATTTAATAGCTCAGATCAATTTCGGGTGAATGAAAAATTAAAGACCAAAATGGATCGCTTAAATACATGAATATTGTTGAAAAATAAAATTAGAATAGTAAGGAATATTCTAGAATCTGTTTGAATGAAAGTCGTGTCTTTTTAGACATCATTTCTTAACAGTCGCATCATTTCTTTTTAGAGACATATCTTTTGAACATTTGATTTCCAACTAGACGTGTCTTTTTATAAAGTTGTGTCTTTTGATACACAATTTTTCAAATATTATAAATAGACCATTTATGATTGCAAATTAAATCACTTCACTTTTTACAAAATGTCCACGCACGTTTTGCACAAATCATTTTAGTTTAAAAATAATTTTTGCATAAAGTTCAAGTCCAATTTTCATTTAAAGAGAGAACAAAATGCTGTTCGGTTCATTGTTCTTGTAATTTGGAGTGCTACTATTACGAGAAGTGGTCGTAGTATCTTGGGAGAAGTGTGCCGAGAAACCATAAGCACCTGTGCGAGGCAATTTTGTCTTAGGGAGAAAGAGTCGAACTCTTGTCTCGACCGAATCTAATTCTTTATTTCTCAATATTTCTGTAAGTCGTCATTTTACTCGTTTTGCATGCACGTGATTAAATTGTCAGAATATAAATAATGTACCAAAATTATTAACATTATCAAAATTGATTTGAATAAATAAGATGCCTGTTAGGTTTGATCATTTTGAGAATCTAAGTCGCACATGCCCGTTAGCTAGGGGTGAACACGGTTCAGTTTGAGTGATTTTTTGACTTATTTTAAAATCAAACTGTTTAAAACGGTTTGAAAAAATTTCAAACTAAATCAAACCATTTTATTTTCAAAACAAAACTATTTTTTGTAGTTCGGTTCAGTTTTAAACTACAATTTCATATCGACATAATAATAATGTCTTTAAACAAGTTAAAACATAAGTAGATTTGTCTAAAATTATCAACAATTTATCTCAATTGTTACACTGTATTAATATTTGTCAAAGAAAGAAATGAGAATTGAGAGGAAATTGACAGAAACTAGTGAATAATTAAGCCCAATAATTATTGGCCTGATAGTTTGATAAAAATTAAAGGGTAAATTCAGGGCCGGTTACTGTTTGGGCACTTATGGGCTCTAAAGTCATATGCTCAAAACTTAATTCAATTAAAGTTATATTTTAGAGCTAAAAGACCAATATACCCTTAATTGTAAAAAACGATAATTGTAATATTGTTTTGTCGTGATACTGTTTTTTTGTGTTACTGTTTTTTTGTGTTACTATTAAACCTATGATTTTGTACTATTAATGGAATATTTTAAGAACAATATTATTCTCTTGTTTATTCTCTACTGATTAATTCAATATGAACCTTTGTTGCTGAGTGTGACTTCCCACTTTCATTGACTTCAGCTCGGTTGCCTTTGCCAGAGTAAAGCTTTTTGGACAATCTTTTGTCACCATGCTCAGGTTGAAGATGGTTTTTTTTTTATCCAGGCTTTTCATAACATCTAATCTATTATCTGAACCATCAAGACCTCCAAGTTTTAGTTGACTTTTTCCCTTACTACTTTCTCTCGATATTCCTCCAGCAGCAACTTTCTTAAGAATGATATTTTTCTTAGCCTCGTCAGGAGTGGCACATTTCTCATCAAATTTGCTTCTTCCGCTCTTAGATTTTCCCTCATACGATATCATGTAATCTAATTCAAGGGAAGAATCAGAAACATTGTTCATAGTTTTATCTAAGTCAGATTTAGAACTGCTACTCTTGTCTTTAGATGAGAACCCTTTGCATGACTTCTCTGAGTGAGACTCATTAACTTGAGAATGATTGGCAGTTCTTCTTTTTTCATCTTGGCATTGCTCTGAAGTATGTGTTTGCTTTTAAGGGACCCACATATCTTGGAAGAGCTTTAATTTGCAGCAGAAGGATGTACATTTATCTGTGATACTGTTTTAGAAGATTTATGATACTATTTTGATAAAAAAAAATTAAAGATTGCCATTTTAAGCTAAAGAGACGACTTCAAACAGGTAAAATTCATCATACGCAGTGGCAAAGCCACTGGTCTTGTTCGTCTCGTTGAGACCATTCTGAAAATATATTATAATAAAAATTCTGAGCACGTGTATAAATTCTTTGTTCATTACTATTGTGATACTGTTTTGCATAATATAGTATCAAACAACACACATGACTATGATACCATGCTTTTATCTTTGATACTGTTTAATTAGCCATGTGTGTTGTTTGATACTGTATTATGCAAAACAGTATCATGAATTAAAACATAGATTAAAACAGTATCAAAATTACTAATGCACATTACCTAAATAAAACAGTATCATGGATTAAAACAGTATCATAGACAAAACCAAGATATTCAAACAGTATCACAGATTCAAACTTTGCCATAATTAAACAGTATCATGGATTAAAACTAAGACATTCAAACAATATCATGGATAAAAATCATTCTAACACTCAGGTTTTCTGTGATACTGTTTTCTATAATACAGTAACAAACAACACACATGACTAACAATGTTTTCTGTGATATTGTTTTTCTATAATACAATATTAAACATCATGCTCTCTTTTAACAATGAGATCTTCTTGCCACTTACTCAGCCTAGAGTCATGACTTTGGAGGACATCATGCTCTCTTTTAATTCTCTTTTTGCAACAGAGATCATTCACTAGCAAATGTCCAAGATGGTTATGTAACTGAATAATTTTCTTACCTTGTTGTGCTTTCTCTTTACTAGCAAATATCTAGGATGCCAATTGTTCCACAATATATATTCAGGACAGTAATGCATATGAATCAAGCACGACATTATTGTTCTCATATCAGACGCAAAATAAAGTTTCTGAAAATTAGTTGTCTCAGATTTTGACTATTCTTCCAACATCTTGATTGCAGCATTTTAATCCAATAGTTTTCAAGAACAATTAAGAAACATCTCAACACAATCATTATCCACTCTATCGGGTATAAACGACTGCAATATCAGGTATAAACGATTGCATATGACCCAAATTTTACTATAGGAAATAAAAAAGTAACACTGCGCCGTAGAAGCACTCGCCGGAGGTGTAGGAGGTTGTCACTGGACGTCGCCGGAAGTGTAGGAGGTTGTTGCCGAAGGTGGAGGAGGTTTGTGGAATTGGAAGATTGTGCCAATGGAAAATATGGTTAAAAAGGTTGATTTTGGAAATAATTTAAAATAGTGATGTAAAGTATGACTTAATCACAATTTTTAAAAAAAAAATTGATCTAATTTAAAACAAGTCATGTGGAGATGACTTATTGGCAATTTTCCAAAAATTAAATAAGTCAATCAATAAATTAAGTGTTGCATTTTACATTGCTCACTGTGTAAATATGTAAGTAAGTTGAATTAATTTATTTTTAATTATAAAAAATTAAAAACGTTCTGTTCAATGATTTTTTAAATATTGAAACCTAAACTAAACTATTTTCAAACGGTTCGATTTTGTTTAAAACGAAAACGTGGATGGATCCACGTGAAACCGAACCAACGGTTTCAAACCCATAGATTTGATTCGATTTGCTGTTTGACGGTTTTTTAATGCAAGCCTACCATTAGCTCTCCGACCTAACTCCGACCTAACTCATTTAAGTGATTACATAGCTACTCGATCTGAAATATTGTTTATCGATAGACATGCAAAATTTCCTAAAAATACATTATTTTTTCTTTAAAGTAATTGAGATCATGTTTCTCAACCACTTCCCTTGAAAATTCAATTAATTTGTCCCGATAAAGCAAGAATACATGATAATTAAACTCATCACAAATTTAGTACAAGGAGTTTTATTAAGGCCACATTTATTCTAGGGTAAATAGGACTGGGGTCTTGAATCTTTGAACTTTATGACGATTGGGTTTTGAACTTTCAATGTCTAGTACTCCGTGTCTTTAACCGTTAAAAAACGTGTAAGTAAAGTCATTTTGTTAAAAAAATCGTTAGCTTAACCATTGAATAGTCAAATTTTCTTAAAATGACAAGATTTTAAAATTAAAACAAAATAATAGAAAAATAAACAAAAAGTAAAGCAAAAATTACAACAAACTCCATTCCTCACTCATTCTTATCTAACCAACCTCCAACCAACTAAAAAATTGCAATCAACCTCCCAACCTGAAAACACTGCACCGGAATTTGTTGACCCGAATTTGCCTGAACCTCTCGTTTATTATTCAGGTCCACAAACTTTAAACCATTTTTGCTCCCAAATATCCTTTTACACAATAAAAATCAGATCTTGAAATAAAATCAGGACCCTTCATATTGTCCTCATCTACTTTTTTTGGGTTCTCTGATTTTTTATAATTCTCACCAATTGATAACTCCGAACTCAGCTCAATTTCTTTTTCTCCTCCTTCAAAACCCTCCACATTGTAAAATCTTTCCCTATTTCTCAAAACTTATAATAATCAAGAAACAAAATCCAAAAACAATCTCGAATGAACCTTCAAAACTTCTGCATATTTCCGTTGGACTTGGTTTGAATAATGACATAAAAGAAACATAAAGAGAAAACAAATACTGTAGAGAAAGAAGAGAGAAAGTGGTGAGAATAGTTATTGAACTTTGGAAAATACGCAAGCATGGTTTTTCTGTGGTAGTATAGAGCTTGTGGTGGGTGGTGACCAACGGTGGTTTTGGAGTAGAAGATCTTTTAGGATAGATGGATGATTGCAATTTTTTTTAATTGGTTGATGGTTGGTTGGAAAAGAAGAAGTGAGGAATGGAGTTTGTTGTAATATTTGCTTTTTTTTTTGTTTATTTTTCTATTCTTTTTGTTTTAATTCAAAAAAAGGTAATCTTGTTATTTTAAGAAAATTTTGACCATTTAACGATCAAACTAACGATTTTTTAATATAAGGACTTTGCTCGCACATTTTTTAAAAATTAAGGACCCGGAATATTAGACATTGAAAGTTTGGGACCTTATTGTCACAAGGTTTAAAAGTTACAAACTTTCAGTGCTATTTATCCTTTATTATATGTAAAAGCTAATGCAGACACTCAAGAGCTGAGATAGAATATTTTCAATAGCAACTCGATTTTAAAGTACAATTTTTTTATTTCATTTTATTTTATTAAATAGTAATCTTCCTTCAAAAATTTTTGACTCTGTCACTGCAGACGGTGTTGAAAAAAAAACGCCGAGCCATACTATTGGCATTTTGAAACTGCTATTAAGAGTCACCATTATTTTCGAGGACTCCTCTACCTCAAGGCCGATGATCGGCTTGTGGAAGCCATTTTTGCGAGAGATTGCCATTTTTGAGACCCCATTTTGGCTGTGGACCAACAAAAATTGTTTGGTGCACTTGTAGTAAAATTTAGTCCCGTGAACATGAATTTTTAAGAAGATTCAAGAACGTTGGGAGTTGGTACTCTACAATAATGGCCTGTATTGAATTTTGAAAAAGGATTATGGATCTATTATGATGATACGATTCTTGAATACACGTCAAATGTATTAGATTTAAATTATTAAGTGTAAGTAGTATTTTCTATACATGTTACATGGATTAGAAATGAAGCTAATATGGTGTGCAAAATAAATGAGGTGAAATATGGTCAATGACAAAATGGAACCGTAGGTGGAAATAGGGGCGGTGTTAGTATTTTTAGCTTGTAGGTGTACCACGGTGATTAGTGATGTTACAGTGACGATGATACTAGAGGTGAATCCAGAGGATAACATTGAGTTGTAGTCCAGGGTTGCCCAAGTCTAGATCCAAAGCCCAATACAATTTATTTAAAAAAAATTATGTTAATTTAGTCCAATCCAACTTTTTAATTCATTTTTTTCTGAGCCAATTAAATATTCACATGGTCCAAACTAAGACTATTGCATATTAGCACTTCCTAATTTCACGAAATTCAAATTTCAAAAGGTTCAAAATTCGAAAGTAGGCTTAAATTTTTTAATTTGTTGCGCATTTCACTATTTGGTGTTAAAATATCATTTTATTTTCTAATTTGGTTGTAATATTACCCTATTGTATATGACTTATTTGTATGTCGTTTTATTAAATATAGAATTATAATATAATTATATATAACACTATTAAAGGGTATAAATATTTTGTGCATCGACTATATAGCTTAGTTTTATATAAAATAGATATAGATTATATTATAAAACAAATTTTGTGCATCAACTACATAACAATTTTTGTTAAGAGGATATTGTTAATAAAATAAATATAGATTTTATTATAGAAGAATTCGCAACTGTAAAAAATCGTCGGACACAACTTTCTTTAGTTAATTTTATATATTGAATATTTTTGTGTAATGGCTTATTGTAAGCTTTTTAAAAATTATGATTTACAAAAAAAAAAACATTAGATTCTCATAAAAATAGGTTAAGTAATTGTGGTTTTGAAAAAAAATAAAATTCGGGGGCATTGCCGTCAAACCCCCCTGAAGGCAGTTCTCCCTCCCCTAGTCCAGTCATTTGTCGTATCCTGGCCCACCCTTGGATGACACTACGGTGGCACGTGGCCCTTACAGGATTCTGCGATGTAGAGGTAGCTAGTAGAGATAAAAAGCGATTTGAAGAAAACAATAAATTTTACTTATTTTATTTAAAAAAACTCTTTATTTTATAAAAGTAATCAATTTTGAGCAATGTTCTAAAAAACGTAAAGCGTGGCAAGGCGTGTAGGCCAAGCTTCAAGCCTTTTGGGCTTAGGCGAGGGTGAGGCGAGAGCGAAGTATGAAAAAGTGTTTTCTTATTTTTTTTAATATTATTTTAAATATTTTTAAAAAAAAATAAAAAAAAAATTTAACTAAAAAGCGCGAGCCTAGGCGCAAGTTTTTTAGTTAAAATTATAGTTGGCCAAAAAAGCGCGCCTAAGCCCTAAGTGAGGCGTGGAGGTCACGCTAGGCGTGCTTTTTAGAACATTGAATTTGAATTAGTCATATATAAAAATAGAATCAAATAAAAAATAGAATCAACAATATTTTATTTAAAAAACAATCAAGTTTTGATAAATCCGAACTCAAAATATTGAAAAAAAAAATGTGAAAAAAAATAAAATTTATAGTTACTCATGCATAGGCATGACAATGGGCCGAGCCGACGTGCTTCAAACATGGGCCCGGCCTGGATCGTGGCACGTGGGCCACACGGGCCGACCACGTGATTTTATTTTTATTTTATTTAAAAGAAAGAAGTGATGATAAAATTGACATTTCAAACATTCCTCCTTTTTTCGGGTTTGGGACCGACTACTTTTAGTTGATAGTTGAAATGTATAAATTCAACTATAAATTGTACAATAAAAGATCTAATGTTGACTATATATTTTTTTCGGATTGTGTAGGTTGTGAATTTGTAGAGAATATGAAAAATTTAAGGAGTATTTATATAAAAAAAAATAAAAGAGCCGTGAAAAAAAATAAAATAAAAAAACTTTAAGGACCAAAGGCTCGGCCCTTTTTCATTTTTGCGGCCCGGGCTCGTAGTCAGACGATCAAAACAATCAAGTTTTGATAAATCCGAACTCAAAAAATTGAAAAAAAAAATACGAAAAAAAAAAAAATTATAGTTACTCATGCATAGGCATGGCAATGAGCCGAGCTGGCGTGCTTCAAACATGGGCCCAGCCTGGATCGTGGCCCGTGGGCCACATTGGCCAACCACGTGATTTTATTTTTATTTTATTAAAAGAAAGAAGTGATGATGAAATTGACATTTCAAACATTCTTCCTTTTTTTAGGTTTGGGATCGACTACTTTTAGTTGATAGTTGAAATGTATAAATTCAACTATACATAGCACAATAAAAGATCTAATGTTGACTATATATTTTTTTTCGGATTGTGTAGGTTGTGAATTTGTGGAGAATATGAAAAGTTTAAGGGGTATTTATAATAAAAAAATAAAAGAGCCGTTTGAAAAAAAAAACTTTAAGAACCAAAGGCTCGGCCCGTTTTCATTTTTGCGACCCGGGCCCGTAGTCAGACGAGGTCTGGCCGCCCGTTTGCCATATCTACTCATACACATAAATACGAAAATAAAGTAAACAATATAATATATATATATATATTCCCGATAAGTAAGTGAAGAAAAATCATAATTATATTCGAATTAAGTAAGAATAAATAATAACTCAACCATATATTTACGATATTTGTAAGTAAAAATAGAAAGGACCCCCTCCCCATTTTAGAATTGAAAATGAAAGAAACATTAAGGTCTAAAAAGATTAAGTTAGTTGTTAAACATAATGTTTTATCAACTTTATCCTTCTAAAACATTAGAAAATTAGCGTTGAAATTTATAGAATTGTGTAAGAAGATGAAATATGCAAATGAAAAAAACTAAAAGTTGTAGATTAAAACATTCTTTTGTAAAGATTGAGGTCCGATTTGCTAGAGATACTAAAAGTTGGAGACTAACTGCACAATACATACATACATACATACATACATACATACATAGCAGTTGGATTCAAACCCAAATTTGCCCAATCACTAATGGAGAGATTTGCCACTATGCTAGAGTCACCTTCTTTACATTAATCTAAAATTATATTTTTTATTTTGTTGTGGGACAAAACTATAAAATTTAACTTTTTTTTAAAACAAAACTAAAATTTTGAAATCAGCATGGAACAGTCGCCCCTATGCTAAATCCACCCCTATGTGGAAATGCATTCAAAGCTCGAATTTAAGACGATGTGAGCTACATGAATTTGAAAGTTTAGATCAGATCAGCAACTTTATACTTATTGTATAAAACTTTAAATATGTTGACGACATTTTTTTTTTTTATGTATATAGAGATTTTAACGGAGGATGTGAAGTTCTCAACTAGAGGTGTCAATCCGGGTCAGGCGGGCCGGGTCGGCCCGCATTCGATGAGGCCCGGTAACGGCCCGCGTTCGAAAAAGCCCGCGCCACTGCGGGTTGCGGGCCGGGTCGGCCCAGCCCACGATTTTTTTTCAAAAGCCCGGCCCACCCATTGGCCCATACGGGTCGAGCCTATATGGGCCGCGGTTCGACCCAGTTCGACCCATATAAATAAAAAATTAATTTTTTTTTAAATTACAAAAAAAATTTAGCAACTTAATGAATTTATTGTAATTCAAAAAATTGTTTACATTTATAGAATTAGAATATATAATAATACAATATTATAATATTAATATATATACTATATTACTATATTACAATATATATATAATAATACAATTTTATAATATTAATATATATATAGTATATAGCAGCAGTAGGCTGCTGCTTTTCGAAAAGCAGCAGCCTGCGCTGCTGCAGGCTGCTGCAAATGTGACAGCCGCTGATGCGGCTGTCACATTTGCAATTAAGGCAGAGAGCCAACGGCTCTCTGCCTTTGATCTTTAATTTAAAATTTTTTTTTTTTTATATTAAAAATAATACGGGCCAGCGGTTAACCGCTGGCCCGGTGGGGGCTGAACCGCCTGGGCCCGCGGTTCAGCCTCTTTGGCCCGCGGCCCGCCCGCTCGGTTCGCGGGCCGGCCCGCGGTCCCGGGTCGAGACGAGTGGGCCGATGCGGGTTCGGTCGGCCCGTCCGTCTTGACACCTCTAGTTCTCAACACTCAAGTGTGGACTTAGTACAGAGTAGACAACAAAGATGCCTATGAGAAGACTACAAAATATCCAACTCGAGGCATATGAAGAGGGCACCTAAGATATAGAACTTATTAAGTGCCTGTCTGGAATCGCAGAAAGAACATATTTTACTATTTTCATGTTGACTATTTGCAATTGTAGGACCCACTGACATCTGCAAAAGCAGAATTTGAAACATATAATGACATTCAAAATATCTCTTTCAATTTACCTAAATACCCATGCAACCACAAATCAACAAGTTTTACAAGTATAAAATAGCAGAACGAGTTTTACAAATATGAAATAGCATAATGAATTTCAACCATTCCACTCTCATATATATGAAACGAGAACACTTATAGCTAACATTTATTGTCAAGGGTAATTTTGTTGATGAAATACCTCTTGTAGTCAATAATAACGGTACAATTGTTGAAAAAATGGCAATCTTACTTACAAATGTCAGAATTGTTTGAAATATAATAATACATTTACTATTTGGTCAAAAAATTTAATATGGCAGAAAGTGATTCCAGACACAGCCTAACTTATGTTTAAATCTCTTTATTCATTAAATTTATTTTTGTATTTTCATTAACGGGATGTGAGGTTGTATGTCCTTATAAATTTCAATTCGTCTTTATTTCTTTTAAATAAATAAAATACTCTTGTGGCGACTTCATAAAAATATGTTACGTAGATTAGACATACTATTGATATAGCACACTAAATAAAAATATTGGGGATATAGCACTGGAGGTCTATAATTTTTGAACCTTATGATGATGGGGTCTCGAATCTTTGATTTTTAGCAATTGGGATCTCAAATCTTTCAAACGTATACGCATGAGGTCCTTTTATGACGGAAAACATCAATTTGACCTTTAAATGATCAAAATTTTATTGAAATAACAATTTTACCCTTTATTTAATTTAGGGTAAATACTACTGGAAGTCTTTAACCTTTAAACTTTATGACAATTAGGTTTCCAAATATTTGATTTTTAGCACTCGAAATTCTAAACTATTTAAATATCTGCGCTTGAGGTCTTTTTGTGATTAAAAACGTCAATTTGACCATTAAAAAGAAAATAAAAAAATATATAAAATCATCACCCACTCATTCAAACCAATAATTTCATCAGTAATTTAGAAATACAAACCAATTAATCAATTATCATGACAAACCGTTGTCGCTAAGGTTATGGTGGGTAGTTTGGAACTGACGAAAATTATTATTTCTTTTTTTATTTTTCCTTCGACTTTTGTTTCTTCATTTTTTTTATTTAATTCAAAATTAAATATGAGTACACCAATCATTTTACTCAAATTCTAATATTTTAACAGTCAAACTGACTTTTTCATGACAAAAGGACCTCAAGCGCATACGTTTAAAATGTTTAGAATATCAGGTGCTATAAATCAAAATTTTGAGACCTCATTATCACAAACTTTAAAAGTTAGAAACTACCAGTGTTATTTACACTAAATTAAAATAAGGGTAAAACTATCATTTCAATAAAATTCACGTTTTTCCTCACAAAAATTTAAAAGGTTTAAAATTCTGGTTGCTAGATATTAAAAATTTGGGATCCCATAGTCATAATTCAAAAATTCTGAACCTCCAATGCTATTTGCCCTAAAATACTCCTACCGAAAATATTTGACCTCAACATATATTGAAAGTCTCTTGTTGGCCATGTACTGTTCACAATTGGGGCAATTCTATTAACATATATTTACTTACCATATTCACCTTGTTGGTATAATTGTATTTATAGAAAAATATCATATATTTAATATTTATATATTTAGGCAGATTCCTTCTCCTACTAGTATATATACATTGTACTCTTGTAATATTCATCATTCAATCATTCATACAATTGAATCAATACAGAGAATTATATTTCTCCACACATATTCTCTTTTATATTTCTTCATCTATTTCATATTTCTACATGGTATCAGAGCGACGATTCTGAGCAACGATGTCTGATACAAAAATCATAGAAGCGACGATTGCCCAATCGGATCCCATGGCTCTACAGCAATCCGATCATCCCGGCTTAATCCTTGTTTCTAAACCACTTGATGGAAACAATTATGGACAATGGAGTAGGGCTATGAGAATTGCCCTCATCGCCAAGAATAAAATTGGCTTCATTGATGGAAAGATCAAAGTGCCAGAAGCAGAAGATGAGAAGTATTCTATTTGGGAACGAAGTAATCACATGGTACTATCATGGATACTTAACTCAGTACATCCAGATATTGCTGAAAGTATCATATACTCCGAATCTTCCACAGAAGTATGGAACGACCTACGAGATAGATTTTCTCAAGGTAACGACGCGCGGATATATCAGATTCGTCAAGAAATTGCTGAGCATCGACAAGGAAACCAATCGGTGTCAGCCTATTACACCAAATTAAAAGGACTATGGGATGAATTGGGTTCCTATCACAACCCAATTGGATGAACTTGTGGAAATCTTAAGGCAGTAGCTGCAAGGGATGAGAAGGAGAAGGCCATGCAATTCCTGATGGGGTTGAATGATTCTTATTCCACAGTTCGTGGAAACATACTTATGATGAGCCCCTTTCCAGACACCAGAAAGGTACACGCTATTTTAATGCAACATGAAAGACAAGTTGAAGTTACAACAGATCGTGAAGGGCAACATTCAATCAATTGGGAGAAATCAAATCGGAAAAGTGATAATCGGCCCAACCAGTCAACCGGTTCATCATACCGGTCGACCGCCTCGATGGAAACTGGAAAAAAAAGTGCGCCCACTGTGGAATGACTGGCCATATTGTTGATACCTGCTATTTTATCCATGGCTTCCCTCCAGGGCACAGGTTTCATGGGAAGGACGTGAAGCCACAAAACAAACGCTTCACAAACACTGCCGCCGCTTCTACACCTGACCCAAAGGAAGGAAAAACCCTCACAACCAAAGAATACGAGCAGATCATGACACTTCTAAAAAGCAAGACGGGTAATGATAAGCCTCTTATTAATGCATCAGGTATCAATTCCTCTACTACCTATTTGAGTAATTCATGGATCATTGATAGCGGGGCCACTGACCATGTGACGAAAGATGGGATCGTTGAGAATAAATCCATGCCAAAGCACAAAACTGTTCAATTACCGGATGGGGGTCATGCAATTATTAAATCTATTGGTGTTGTGAACTTAGGGAATAATATGACTGTTGATGATGTGCTTTATGTTCCTAACTTCAAAGTTAATCTGTTATCTATCAGTAAACTTACTAGAAAGTTAGGTTGCTCTGTGACATTTTTCCCTGATTTTTGTGTCATGCAGGATTTGACTACGAAGAAGACGATTGGCTTGGGAAGGCAGAGTAACGGCCTATATTATCTTTCACAAAGACCGCAAATACATCATACTACCACTCGTTCTACCAATCTGTGGCATAAACGTCTTGGACACCCTTCAGCCTCACCTCTTCAATTCCTAGCACAAAATGTTTTAGATATTAGTTTTGATTCTCACGATATTTGTGATGTATGTCATTTGGCAAAACAATCTAGATTGCCTTTTAAAGTTAGCCAAATTTCTAGTAATAAACCATTTGATTTAATTCATTGTGACATCTGGGGCCCTCATAAAATTTATTCTTATTCTGGTGCTAGATATTTTCTTACAATCGTTGATGATTTCTCTCGCTATACTTGGGTACACCTTATGCGTCACAAATCTGAAACTCAAGACATAATTAAGAATTTCTTTGCTTGGGTTAAAACACAACACAACCTGACCATAAAAGCCTTAAGATCTGATAATGGCCAAGAGTTTTTATCCTTGCAAGCCTTTTTAGATCAACATGGTACCGATTTTCATAGGTCATGTCCCTATACCCCACAACAAAATGGAGTTGTAGAGAGAAAACACCGCCATCTCCTTAATGTAGCCCGTGCCATTAGATTTCAAGCTAACCTTCCATTAAAATTTTGGGGGGAACATATCAAAACGGCTTGTTATCTTATCAACCGAATACCTTCTCCTTTACTTTCCCACAAAACACCATACGAGAGATTGCATAAGAAATTACCATCTTATTCCCACTTGCGTGTCTATGGTTGCCTATGTTTTGCCACCAACCTCAAACCCAGCCATAAATTTGACACACGGGCCAGACGATGTGTGTTTCTTGGTTACTCCTTAGGGCAAAAAGGATACCTTTTATATGACCTTACCGATAGAAGACTAGTGGTGTCCCGGGATGTCGTGTTCCATGAAACCATATTTCCATATGCCTCCCAACCCATTGAAGACACTAACTCCATTCCATTACCACAATCTATGCCTCTGGATATTGAAATGCCACATTTACCTTATCCTGATGACCCACATATAGCCGAAACCGATTCCTTGCCTGCAGGTCCCGAACACTGTTCAAACGGTTGACCTACCGGTCGACCGGTTCCATCGTCCGTTTTAACAGAGAGCTCAGACGGTCGACCGGTTGATCAGCCGGTTCCATCATCCGTTTCAATAGAGAGTTCACCCGGTCGACCGTCTGGTCAGCCGGTTCCCTCATCCGTTTCTACAGAGAGCTCAGACGGTCGACCGTCTCCACATTTCGATCGACCGGTTGAGCAATTTTCCCCACCTTCACCTGGCAGACAGCCAAACCAACCTCCTATCATTCCCAATGACCAAATTCGACGATCCACAAGATCAATTCACACCCCAATTCACCTGAAAGATTACTTTATCAATCATGCTCTGCCTACTCAAACCGGGTCTCTTCTGGTCAAATCCAGCACTCGACATCCTATATCAAGGTATGTGTCCTATAGCAATCTCTCTTCTGTTCATCGTGCCCTTACATACAATATTTCTCATATTGTTGAGCCAGCAAACTTTGAGGCAGCTTGTCAGGATCCCAAGTGGGTAGCTGCTATGAATGATGAAATCCGTGCCTTGGAAGAAAACAACACTTGGTCCCTTGTCCCACTTCCTCCGGGTTCTCATCCTATTGGTTGTAAGTGGGTGTTTAAAGTCAAATTTAATTCTGACGGTACTGTTGAACGTTACAAAGCACGGCTAGTGGCAAAGGGGTTTACACAACGAGAAGTGATTGATTATAATGAAACTTTCGCTCCAGTTGCAAAGTTAACAACAGTCAGATGCTTACTCGCTGTCGCCTCTATTCGCAACTGGACGCTTCATCAAATGGATGTACACAATGCCTTTCTTCATGGTGCCCTTGATGAAGAAGTCTATATGACTCCTCCACCTGGATTTCGTCGACAGGGGGAGCCACCAGTTGTATGTCGACTTCATAAATCTCTATATGGATTGAAACAGGCATCCCGTTCTTGGTTTCAAATATTTGTATCTGCTATTATTCAGTTTGAGTTCAAACAGTCACATGCAGATTATTCACTCTTTATCAAAGTAAGTGGTGATTCATTTACAGCTGTTCTATTATATGTGGATGATATGATTGTCACAGGAAATGATAAAGAAGCAATTTCTTCCACGAAGACGTTTCTTGCATCACAATTCAAGTTGAAGGACCTTGGCACACTAAAATACTTTCTTGGAGTAGAAATTGCTCGCTCGAGATCAGGGATCTCAATAAATCAAAGGAAGTATACTCTTGACATTTTCAAGAGGCCGGATTACTTGGAGCAAAACCTGCAGCATTTCCCATGGAGTAGTCATCAAAATTTAATTCGACAGATGGAAAATTGTTGAAAGATCCCACATATTATCGACGGTTGGCACCTAGGCAACCCCACCTTGATGCAGTTCACCGATTGCTCCGATACTTGAAAGGAGCACCAGGACGAGGATTATATTTCCCATCAAGTGGAAAATTGCAGCTATCAGGATTTTGTGATGCAGATTGGGCTGGAGATATTACTACACGACGATCAGTTACGGGATATTGTGTATTCTTGGGAAATGCACTTATATCATGGAGAAGCAAGAAGCAAACGACTGTGTCCAAATCTTCAGCAGAAGCAGAATATAGGGCAATGGCTTCCATTACTTGTGAGCTTACGTGGTTGAGACAGTTGCTGACAGACTTATGTGTGGATTACCCACAAGCAGCGACCTTATATTGTGACAATCAAGCAGCAATACATATTACGGCTAATCCAGTATATCATGAGAGGACAAAGCACATTGAAATTGATTGTCATATTGTTCGTGAACGAATCATTAAGGGAGAGATCAAGACTGCCTATGTTTCAAGCAGCAATCAGATTGCAGATTTATTTACTAAAGCACTGGGCAAGGAGGCATTTCACAGTTTCACTCGCAAGTTGGGCACTTTTGACATACATGCTCCAACTTGAGGGGGAGTATTAACATATATTTACTTACCATATTCACCTTGTTGGTATAATTGTATTTATAGAAAAATATCATATATGTAATATTTATATATTTAGGCAGATTCCTTTTCCTACTAGTATATATACATTGTACTCTTGTAATATTCATCATTCAATCATTCATACAATTGAATCAATACAGAGAATTATATTTCTCCACACATATTCTCTTTTATATTTCTTCATCTATTTCATATTTCTACAAATTCGTCTTCTAATATGACGTGTTATGGCCGATTTTTTTTTTTTTTTTTTTTAACTATGCATTAAAACCGCGCGGTTTTGATTTCAAATTTTAAGGTTGGTGGTGTTTTTCTCTCTCCTCATTTGCATTTTTCTGCGTTTCTCTCCCAATCGTGCAATTTTTGTCCCTCAAATCGCACAACCCTAAAGGAGATCATGCAACACAATCGAAATAAGAAATTTCCATAATTACCCCCAACAAACAAAAAAATAAAAATAAATAATAATTTATTTAAGAGATAGGAATTAAATAATGAGCTTTCAATGGACTCTGATTAATTTACAATTATCAAGATAATTTATAATTTATTTTATTGTAGTTTTAAGAGATAATATATTTGGTATAGTCTCTAAAGTATTTGACTATTAGAGAGATACTCATTGTATTTTTTAAAAATTATCAAAACTTCATTTGAAGTTTTTTTTTTATAACAGATTTTCTATTTTCACTAAAAAATAAATTTATATTTCAAATTTTACCTTTTTATATTTGTATTTCTTTTAAAATTATTATTCAAACATATTTAAAATGTATTTTTTTACTATTTTTTCGTATTTCTTCAAAGAAATATCGTAATGATTTAATTAAATTGGTTTATTTGCATTTTACTAAGAAACATATTTATATTAATATTTTAATATTCATTCTTTACTAATATGTGAAATATATTGAAAATTAAATTTCTCTTATCATAATATCAAAATAATAATAAAGCTAGCATTTAATAATGTTCAAAATTTAGATTACTTTTATTTTCTTTTTTTTAGTCAACGTTTTCTTTATTAATTTGTTACTTTTTCCTTTAAACAAAAAATTTTATTTCGTATAATTGATTTGTAACTAATTTTGCAAAAGACAAAAAATGAAATTTCTTCAAGTTAAAAGACAAATTTATTGTCTAAATTAAAATTAAGAAACCATAAAAATAAGAAAAAAGATTGATCCCAAATCAAATATAAAAATAATTGGTTGTCTGCATTTTTTTAGTCCATCACTGTCTCATGCAGTTTAAATATTTTTTGTGCGAAAATCCTAAGCCTAGCTATAGGGTTGCATGAATGGCTTACCAAGCTAAATATGTGTTAGCAAATAAGTTGAATGAAAATTTTTAAACTCTTTATTTGTTTGATACCTTCCATCTTCTTAATCCATTCATACTTTGTAACTCTTATAACCTTTATATTAATGGTAGAATTGGAAGGTCACTCTAAAGCTTATATAAACATGTCAATTTTCATCATTCTACACACAACAATTTAACATTTCCTCCTTCAGTTATTTATCGTTCGTTTTTCTTTTTTGGCATTCTAATTTTCTCACAGTGATATTTTTCGGGCAGTAGGTCAGTTTGCTGGTACAGCCAATTCTACTGTTGTATCCTAGAAACAGTCGTTCATAACCTACGGTAGGGGACGAATCTGTTTTAAAGAAACTGTACTTGTACAGGCCTCAATTTGCTTTTTTCTTCAATTCTTTATTCTGCAGTTTCCTTACTCCATTTGTTTACTGTTTATTTCTTATGTAATATGCAGTTTCATGTTTTTATAAATAAAATGGTTAACAATCTTAAAACAGATTCGTGCTAAACTTATATTAGAATTTGTAATATGTAATATGCAGTTTGTAACAATCTTTTGAACTATGAGAATTTGTACTTTTAGATGCTTTCATTTTCACTTATGGTTGGAGTTTTCTTGATTTGTGTATTCGCAATATTGGAAGGCTTTGTCAAAAGAACCTAAACTGTCTAAGGAGAGCTTAGGATTTAAGTGGTCCACTTGTGACCCCCCCTCCTCACCTGAAAGCCTTTTAGTTGTGTGTTATTTGTTGCGATCGCACAAGGATCCTACCATGCGATCGCATGGTAATTTCTTGTACTGAATTTGAATTTCCCGCCTATGTATTTGCACATCAAGTCCCTGAAGTTCCATTTCTTTAGCAATTAGGTCCCCTTGTCCTCATTTTGCTCTCTTTTCATCCCATTTATACTTGACTTTGATTATTTCCTAAATTGATAAGAAAACATATGCAATTAAACTGTAAACAACCAAAAGAACTTATAATAGTTCATTTTTGTGAGATAAGATAAGTACAAAATCGTACTTATCAAATACCCCCAAACTTGAACTATTATTCGTCCTCGAATAAACTAACTAGAAAAAAAAAAAAAAAAAAACAATCTCGTACTAAAAGGAATAAGCAATAATAAAGTTCACAACATAAATAGCTTGCCGTCTTTGCTTCAGATTTTTGCAAAAGGAAAAACTTATAATTCATGACGAGTGTTCAGGTTATACAGTTGTAAACGTGATTCCACTTAAACATATTTGAATCGTGTGTGAGGGCAGTTCATCTGATCAGCTTTAATTCTATGGAGGTGATAGCCCGACCACTTAGTCAATTTTTCCTTACCCTCTCGTGAGATACACATCCCCCAAAAATAATTGTTTTCTCTCAACATTTCGAGATTTCTGGGTCTAAGGTTGTTCACTTTCTTTTCTTTCAAGAGGCTGGTTGAGAAAACTAATGATTTTGACAACCTAAGCTTATGAAGATTCTCCAATTTATGAGCACTCTTGACCAGAAATTTTCTACTGAGTAAGTCAAACCCATTAGTCATCTAATCCTCAGGTTACTTTTGCAAAGAAATTTATTATTTTTATTTCCTTATTTTTAATCTTATGTGCAGAACTCAGTTTATTAAGCTTTCTAAATGACCCATGTAACGAGCTTTAGGCCGATGACTCCCGAGTCTTTCGAACTTTAGGGCATCGGATTTTGAGAAACCCCTACGGGCCTTTTCACTCGAGTCAAGTAGGCTACAAAAAGAGTTATAAGATATTTAGTCGTATGCGAAACTCATTCCATTAAGCTTTCTAAATGACCCATGTAACGAGCTTTTGGTCAATGACTTTATCACTCGAGTCAAAAAGGCTACGAAAAGAGTTATATAGTAATAACATTGTTCTTTGCGTGCAATAAGTTCATGCTAGGAGATTAGATTCCTAACATTCGGTCATTACTTAGTTTCTTCTAACTAGTCTAAAGTGCTCCACACAATTTTTCAACACACATGGAATCAATCATAACCTAGATAGTCACTATCACAGCTCAACTACCACACTTACTCACTCTATTGGTTACTTGGTTGAGATACAATGATTCTTAGATTCAAAAAGGGGTATCCTATTGTTTTCAACATAAGTGCACCAACATAGCTAAAAATCATCTTAACCAGCCGACATAACACGACATCAGACATGGTCAAATAGCCTCACATTTAGACAAAAGTAATAATATGTTTACAAGTCATGGATTACATCAAAATTTAAAAAAAAAATTCATTATTAGCCGGCAAAGCTATTCATATCACACAAACATGCAAACAATTAATTTTTTTTTTTTACTATCAATATCAAGTATTATCATCAGATCAAACATTTTTTACTACCCCCAAACTTGAAAGATACATTGTCCCCAATGTAAAAATAATTCAAAGGAGTATATAAAGATCAGAGACTACCCAGATGTGAATCGGATGGTGCGGAAGAAGAAGTATGGTATGATCAATTGGTGGAGAGATCCGTACAAGTTGGTCGACAAATCTTTGCTAGAATGTCATCCAGCCAGTCCTTAGGTTGTAACCCTAAAAAGATAAGAAAAAATTTATTAATAATAATAAAATAATTTTTTTTTTTCCGAAAACAGTGCGATCGCAAGGACAAAATGTCCTGCGATCGCAAAGAATAAAAAATCTGGGCAGAAAGCTTTCTGCCCAGGACATGCGATCGCAGAGGGTTATACCATGCGATCGCATGGTACAAAATTTGAGAAATCGAATTTTTTTTTTTTTTTTTTTTACACTACTAAAACGTACTTATGCAAGATGACGATAATTGTAGCCTCAAAACCTAAGAATTAAAAACCTACTTTAAATGCTAGAAACCTAAAACGTGCAAATTGTCAATTGAAATCCTAAAATTGAAATAATACGAAATTTAAATAAAATGGTAGAAAAATGGGTTGCCTCCTATTGAGCGCTTCTTTAAAGTCATTAGCTTGACTTTGTCGTGGTGATTGCTCAAGACACTTTGAATAAATCTTTGGAGGACCTGTTCTTCTTGCTATGATCAACTTCTGAACAATTTTTGTTTACCTTCCAAAGCTTGATTTTTCCTTTATCATACTGATATGATTTTGTTTTGCCGCTCTGCTCGAATTCAACTAAAAAAATTTCAGCCTCATCATCAGCTTTGGTCACAGAAGACGGATGAAACTCCTCTTTCTGTACATATTCTTCTTCTCGAAGTGGTGCCTCCTGGTGTTGGGTAACAACTTTATCATCTAAGCTCCCTCCCTTCTGGTCAATGACATCAATCTCGAAGCAGGAATCTGAGGAGCTTGGAAATTTAATTGCTTTAAACACATTGAATGTAATGTGTTCATCATTCACTTTCAGCATAAGTTCTCCTTTTGGAACATCAATGACTGCCCGACCAGTAGCCAAGAAAGGTCGACCCAAAATGAGTGGTACATCCCTGTCTTCGCACATATCCAGAATAATAAAATCAGCAGGGAATATGAACTTGCCCACTTTCACCAATATATCTTCAACTATTCCCCTTGGGCGTTTGATTGTTCTATCTGCAAGCTGAAGTGTTACTGTTGTTGGCTTTGCTTTTCCTAAACCGAGCTGCTTAAAAATAGAGTAAGGCATTAAATTCACACTAGCACCCAAATCACATAAAGCTTTATCAAAAAATAAACTACCAATAGTGCAAGGAATATTAAAACTCCCTAGATCTTTTAATTTCGGCGGTAGCTTGTTTTGCAATATGGCACTACATTCTTCGGTGAGCGCGACTGTTTCATGCTCCTCTAACTTTCTTTTATTTGCAAGAATGTCCTTCATGAATCTGGCATAGCTAGGCATTTGAGCTAAGGCATCGACGAATGATATATTGATATGCAGCTTTTTGAAAACATCTAGGAACTTCTTGAATTGCTGGTCTAGCTTATGTTTTCGCAACCTTTGAGGAAATAGAATTGGAGGGACGTAAGCCGGTGGTGGAATATAAGCTGGTGGAGAGTCCCGTTCTGGTGCAACCTCTGCATCTAATTTGTTTTCTCTCTCTTTGTTGGACACAGTTTCCTTTTCTACACCTGGTCTAGTCACCTGAATCTCTGGTAACTGAACTCCGCTCCTTGTGGTAATTGCATTTACTTGCTCCTTTGGATTGACTTCGGTATTGCTTGGCCATGTGCCTGGTTGTCTCTCAGTCAACAATTTAGCCAACTGCCCAATCTGATTTTCCATATTCTTGATAGCAACATCCTGTCTTTTCTGCATCTCCTTCAATTCAGTGACAGCTTCTTCCAGTCCTCCTTTTCCTTCTTGAGGTCTTCCCTGATTTGGTGGATTTTGAATATTTTGAGTGTTGCCATATGAGAAGTTTGGATGATTTCTCCATCCAGGATTGTATGTCTGTGAATAAGGGTTATTCTGCTGACGCTGAAAATTCTGAGCATATGCAACTTGCTCAGGAGAAGGCATATCAACCTTTGTCAATGGGCACTCCGAAGATTGATGGTTTGCCCCACATGTTACACAGATTGGTAAAGGCATCTGAACCATATTAGCTGAATGAGAATATTTCATTGATTCCATCTGCTTTGCCAATGCATCAATTTTTGCCAATAAAAGCGAATTGGTGCCCACTTCGTGTATCCCTGTTGCTTTCTTCTGCAATCCTCTTTCTGGCCACATAATAAACTGTTCACTCATGGTTTCAAATAGATCGTAAAGGTCACCGGCGGATCTATTTTGGATAGAGCTACCTGCTGCAGAATCTACTGAAGAACGACTGGTTGGAGCTAGTCCAGAGTAGAAATAATGATTCTGAGCTGCTAAAGGGAAACCATGACTCGGACACTTCCTGAGCAGTTGCTTGAATCTTTCCCATGCCTCGTGAAAATTTTCCAACTCAGATTGTTGGAAGTTGGATATTTCATACTTCAGTCTGTTCACTCTGGCTGGAGGAAAATATTTCAATGTGAATTTATGGATCAGATCTGTCCAAGTAGTAATGCTCCCAGGCGGTAGAGAATCTAGCCATTCTCTAGCTTTGTCCTTCAATGTGTGTGGAAAGAGCCTCATCTTCAGTGCCTCTTCATTAACACCTTGGTATTTGAAATTGCCACAGAATTCATCGAAGCGAGATATGTGGTAATGAGGATTTTCATCTGTCAACCCATAAAACGGCAGGTTGTTCGAGAATAAATTCATCACATCTGGCCTCAACTGGAAGTTGTCGTGTCCATAAGGCGGATAGACTATGCTGGACCGATTCTCAACAATCGGTGGCATCATATATTCACCCATAAGAATATCTCGTTCACTAACTTCAACTGGTCGAGCAATTGGTGCTTGATTATTTATCTGATCATGTACTTGATTGTCTCCCATTGTGTCTTGCTGTGTTTTCTTTTCTCGTTTTTCACGTTGTCGTCGGTGAAAGCTTCGTTCAATTTCTGGATCTAAATCAAATAGATCAAGATCTTTTGTACGTGTCATGCACACTTAACATCTGAAAAATTAGAAAATATATACAATTCAGCAGTATCACGAAAAACTAAAAATAAAACTAATCTAAAAATAAAAATAAAAATAAAAATAGAAATAAAATAAATAACAATAAAAAATTGTTAAAACTAAACTATCAATTAATGTAGTAATTAATAAACTAGTCCCTGGCAACGGCGCCAAAAACTTGTTGTGCGATTATAATCCCGCAAGTGGACGGATCGTTTACAAGTAATAAAGTGATAAATAGAGTGTCGAACCCACGAGGACCAGTTATTAATTTAACAATTTAAATTCTAACAATGCAACGAAACACATATTTAATTTGGATTTTGTGATTCTATACTATTCTAATTAAAACTAAATTATCAAACAATTAACTTTAAAAAGGTAAAAACGAATTCAAGATCTACTAACTCTAGGATTTGCGAATCCACCAACACTTTCCTTAATCAAATATCCGTTTAACCGTTTTAACTTATAATTACCATAGATTGAAAATCGGCGTTCCTAAATTAATCAAAAGCCTCTCTCGATGGTCAATCAATTCTATATGTTATGCGAACTTCATTATCTCTAATTAAGTTTCGAACATAAACACATGCATTAAAATCTCAAGAACACCTAAATAGATTTCATAAGGCATAATAGTAATCTCTATCTATTATTGGACCCTATGTTATTCAATACCACGTGCTTAATCTATATTGAATCTCTCGACTTCAATATAAATCACAATATATTCTAATGGTGATCAGGCATTAAAATAATAGAAAAACTGCATAAAGAATAATCAACCCAAGAAGTAATTAACTACTAAAACGGAAAAACTTCTAATTAATTAACAATCATGAGGTTTCATCGTTCATCCTAGAAAAAGAAATTAGCCGGACATGATTTCCTCAATTAAAGGAGGAATTGAATTCATCATAGTCCGGAGAAAGGAAAACAAAAAGTAAAATAAAACCCGTAATCCTCGGCTTGATGATCTTCGATTTCGCCTTGATCTTCGTTTTTGCCTTGTATATTGTTCCTCCCAAAATTCCTCTCCCGCGAAAAGTCTGTCTTCTACCTTTTATAGTGCTCTCCCAGACCTCCAAACGTGTGTTTGGTTGTTGAGGTTAATTGGACTGGTAGAATTCTATCTGAATCAGGTTTCTGCAACAATTCTGTCACGATTGGCTGTGCGATCGCAAGGTGATATGACCTGCGATCGCATGGTTGCTCATTTTCACGTTCTGTTATTTTTTTCAGTATGTTGCGATCGCACAAGGATCCTACCATGCGATCGCATGGTAATTTCTTGTACTGAATTTGAATTTCCCGCCTATGTATTTGCACATCAAGTCCCTGAAGTTCCATTTCTTTAGCAATTAGGTCTCCTTGTCCTCATTTTGCTCTCTTTTCATCCCATTTATACTTGACTTTGATTATTTCCTAAATTGATAAGAAAACATATGCAATTAAACTGTAAACAACCAAAAGAACTTATAATAGTCCATTTTTGTGAGATAAGATAAGTACAAAATCGTACTTATCATTATTCAAATCAACAAGACGAAAAGAAATGGGTTAACAATTGTTTTCTGGGATTAGATTTTTCCAAGTTTCTGTTTCCCTAATAATTATGTTGTCCAAAAACATATTATGCTCCAAATTTTAATTAATGTTTGTAAGTGTAACTAAGCTGAAAAATATGTTTCCATAAAAAGTATTGTTTAATTTTATTTAAAAGTGGAACTGATATTTCTTCTTGTTTCATAAAAATGGCAACTGATCCAATTTCTGAAGTTGTGGCTACTGTAAACCAAACTGTGTCTACTGTGCCAAGTCCATCTGTGAACCAGACTGTAGCACAAGTGCCAAGTTTTGTTATGACCCAAACTTTGGCTCCAACTGGTCATGTAAGTGTTCTAGTTAATCATGGAGAAAAATCAGAGAAGTTCAATGGATTGAATTTCAAAATGTGGCAACAGAAAATGCTATTTTATCTGACCACTTTGAATCTTATGAGATTCTTGACTGAAGATGCTCCAAAACTCAAACAGGGTGAGGGAGACATACAAGCTATCAGCGCTGTTGAAGCTTAGAAACATTCTGATTTCCTATGCCGTAATTATATAATGAATGGTTTAGCAAATTCACTATACAACATGTATAGTACAATGAAAACGGCAAAATAATTATAGGAGTCTCTAGGCCGAAAATATAAAACCGAGTATACAGGGGCTAAGAAATTCATTGTTGGCCGTTTCTTGGATTATAAAATGGTGGACTAAAAAACAGTAATCAGTCAAGTACAAGAACTTCAAGTAATCTTGTATGAGATTCATGTCGAGTGAATAGTTTTAAGTGAAACTTTCCAAGTGACAGCAATGATTGAAAAGCTGCCTCCGGCTTAGAAAGATTTCAAGAATTACCTGAAGCACAAGCGAAAGGAGATGAACATTGAAGAATTAATTGTTAGACTTTGTATCGAAGAAGACAACAAGTGTTCTAAAAAGAAGATATTCAATTCTGCTGAACAAGCATGGGTAGTAGAGCACGGTCAAAGTTCTAAGACAAACAAAAACAAGTTTGGAAAAGGGCCAAAGATGGGACCAAAAAGAGATGTGTCCAAAAAGAAATTTCCAGGGAAATGTTACAATTGTGACAAAGTAGGTCATAAATCTTCGCAGTGCAAATTGCCAAGAAGAAACAATAAAAAAGAAGCAAATGTTATTGATGACATCACACATGATGTGTTTGAAATGAACTTCGCTGCAGTCATTTCTGAAGTAAATCTGGTGGGATCAAATCCAAGAGAATGGTGGATTGACACTGGTGCTACCCAACATGTCTGTTCGGATAAAGAGATATTCAGTTCTTTTGAAGCAATTGAGAATGGAGAAAAGTTGTTTATGGAAAATTTAGCTACATTTGAAATAAAGGGCCAAGGCAAAGTGGTTTTGAAGATGATGTCTGGGAAATAGCTGACTCTAACAATGTGCTTTTTGTGCCAGAAATCTGCAAGAACCTGGTGTTCGGGTCACTATTGAACAAGCATGAGTTTCGTATGGTGTTTGAGTTAGATAAAGTCATTCTGTCTAAGAGTGAAATTTTTGTTGGAAAATGTTAAATGTCTGATGGGCTTTTTAAGCTAAATGTAATCACTGTTAAGTTGAAAATTAATAAAGTGAATAATTCTTTTGCTTACTTGCTTGAGTCTTCTAATTTGTAGCATGGTAGACTATGACATGTTAATTATGATACTTTGCGTAGATTAATTAACTTGAATTCCATACCTGCATTTCGTATTGATTCTAAACGCAAGTGTGAAACGTGTGTTGAAGCAAAATTGACAATGTCATCATTTCAAACTATTGAAAGGAAAACTAAACCACTTGATCTAATTCACACTGACGTGTGTGATTTAAAAACTGTACAAACAAAGGGTGGCAACAAGTACTTCATTACTTTTGTTGATGATAGCACAAAATATTCTTATGTCTATCTACTTAAAAGTAAGAACGAAGCTATAGAGAAATTTATTCTTTATAAGAATGAAGTTGAGAATCAACTCAACAAGAAAATTAAGGTGTTGAAAAGTTACCGAGGTGGTGAGTATGAATCACCATTTGCTAAATTATGTGCTCAAAGCGAAATCACATATGAAACTACATAACTTTATTCATCTCAATAAAATGGTGTTGCTGAATGGAAAATTTGTTCCTTAAAAGAAATGATGAATGCAATGCTATTAAGTTCTGGGTTACCTCAGAACATATGGGGAGAAGTTGTTTTATAGCTAATTATCTTTTAAATAAGGTGCCCCGAAAAAAGAAGAGAAGACCCCATACGAGTTATGGAAAGGAAGGAAACCTTTATATAAATACTTGCGAGTGTGGGGGTGTCTTGTCAAAGTAGTTGTACCTACACCGAAAAAGGTGAAAATAGGTCAAAAAACTGTTAATTGTATTTTTATTGGCTATGCACATAACAGTAGTGATTATCTATTTCTTATGCATGAATCTAAAATTTTAGACATACACAAAAGTACGATAATAGAATCGAGAAATACTTCATTTTTTGAACATATATTTCTGTATAGATCCATAGAGGAAGCAAGCTCCTCTAAACGGACGCATGAAGCAACAGACCAAGAAGAACAACCAGAAGAAGAAGAAGAGGTTGAACCAAGACGTAGCAATAGTGCTAAAACTGAAAAATCGTTTGGTCTAGATTTTTTGACTTATATGCTAGAAAGTGAACCTTAAAGATTTAAAGAAGCCGTGAACTATTTTGAAGGACCTCAATAGAAAGAGGCAATTAAAAGTGAGATAGATTCTATTCTACAAAACCATACATGAGAGTTAGTAGATCTTCCTCCGGGACGCAAACCACTAGGCTACAAATAGATTTTTAAGAAGAAAATGAAAGCAGATGGAACAATCGAAAAGTATAAAGCCATGCTTGTTATAAAAAGATACAGACAACGAGAAGGCCTTGATTACTTTGATACATATTCTCCAATGATGAAAATAACATCCATCAGGATTATACTTACAATAGCAGTGTTGCGAAATCTCGAAGTACATCAAATAGATGTGAAAACTACATTTCTAAATGGAGGTTTAGATGAAGAAATCTACATAGAATAACCTGAGGGTTTTTCTGCTCCAGGACAAGAGAACAAAGTCTGTAAATTGGTGAAGTCATTATATGGCTTGAAACAAGCTCCAAAACAATGTCATGAAAAGTTTGATCATGTCATGATGGAATGTGGATTTAAAATCAACGAGTGCGACAAATGCATTTATATTAAAGACACTGAAAATGGCTATGTCATTTTATGTCTTTACATTGATGACATGCTTATTGTTGGAAGCAACGATAAGATGATTAAATCTACTAAAGATATGTTAAATTCAAGATTTGACATGAAAGATATGTGTTTAGCAGATGTGATACTTGGGATTAAAATTTTAAGAACATTCTTTACAAATTTAACAATGAGGATTCTGGTATAGCTAGAACACCGATAGATAACAGTCAGTATCTATCAAAAAACATAGGCAAGAGTATCTCTCAAGTAGAATACTCTATAATTATCGAAAGTCTGATGTACTTGATGAGTTGTACAAGATCATGCATAGCCTACACGGTTAGCAAACTGAGTAGATACACGAGTAATCCAGGAGCTGACCACTGGAAATGAATAATAAGAATACTAAGGTATTTGAGATAAACTCGTGATTATGGACTACACTATACCAGATATCCAACAGTTATTGAATGATACAGTGATGCTAATTGGATATCTGATATAAAAGACTCAAAGTCTATAAGTGGATTTGTGTTCACACTGGGAGGTACAGCTATATCATAGAAATCCTTTAAACAGACAGTTATAACCAGATCCACTATCGAATCTGAGTTTATAGCCTTGTACAAGTGTGGTGAAAATGCTGAATGGTTACGTCACTTCCTAGAGGATATTCCTAAATGGTCAAAGCATGTGCTAGCAATTTACATACATAATTGTAAATACTTATTTAGATCATTGTAGGAGTTCTCTCATATCCATTCCTAAGATGAAACAATGATACTCGTAGAAGAAATGATAAGCAATAGGCTTTTAATGATTCTTACGAATGAAGTAGAGCGTGCTACTCTTAATAATAAATCACCTATGTGAGAGAGAAGTGGGGCCGGTTCTAAGAGAATTGTGTAAGGCGCAATTCTTAAAACCTCTCGCAGAACCAGGCATATGTTCACGGCCATAAATGAATATAACAATGAGAACTGAACTATGTCAGAAAGAATTCTGTGTGATGTATATCATCGTTTACACAAACGATAGAATAGTTCAAGGACATCACGTCTAGTGGTCAGTTAGTAAAGTAAATATACTTTCATAAGAGAATGTTCAAATGATAACACCTACCTATTCTATGCATGATTCAGACGTTGAACTTTATCACCAAGTCTTCCGCGTCTCTATCAATTTTCATTCATGTCCGGAATTGTTAGAAAATAAATTGAATGAAAATTTTAAACTCTTCATTTGTTTGAGACCTTCCATCTTCTCAATCCATTCATGTTTTGTAACTCTTGTAACTTTCATGTTAATCATGGAATTGGAAGGTCACTCTAAGACCTATAAAAATATGTCCATTTTCCACATTCTATACACAACAATTCAACATTTTCTCATTCGGTTATTTAGCATTCGTTTTTCCTCTTTGGCATTCTAATTTTCTCACGATGATATTGTTCGAGCAGTAGGTCGGTTCGCTAGTATAGTCAGTTCTACCGTTGTATCTTAAAAAACAGTCGTTCATAACTTACGGTAAGGATCGAATCTGTTTTAAAGAAATTGTACTTGTACATGCCACGGTTTGCTTTCTTCTTCAATTCTTTATTCTGCAGTTTCCTTACTCCAATTGTTTACTGTTTATTTTTTATGTAATATGCAGTTTCACATTTTTATAAATAAAATGGTTAACAATATGTACTAAAATGGAGATTGCATTGATTTTTGTTTATTTCAAATTATTGGTCTGCAACTGATTTATGCTTTTTTATTTCAAATTAAGATGAGGACCCATATTTCTTTGATTCAGAGAACAACAAGATAAATAATGACGATGATGATATCTTGTTCAACGAAAATGTCAGTGAAGGCATTGAAATGGGATGTGAACCAGAGCAAAATGAATATACATAGGACGTGGACTGTGAAGTAGATGACTTGGAATGTCCTTCTTCTGAAGAGTTGGTTAATGAATATTCAACTGACAATGAAACTAAGTATATATTTCCAAAATTTGAAGTTGAGGTTGATATGAAAAATCCACAGTTAGAAGTTGGGCAAAAGTTTAGGTCTTTAGATAAATTCAAAGATGCGGTTAGGCATTACAGTGTTATGAATATGTTCAATGTTAGGATTAAGGTAAATAATCCGAAAATAGTACATTTGGTTTGCAAGTTGGGATGTAAATGGAGGGTTTGGACTTCTAAGATGAAGAACAATAGCACGGTGCAAATCAAATCTTTTCTTAGGAAACATACATGCTCTCAAGACCAAATTAATGGACATTGCACATGCGTATTCTTGGCTAATCATTATCTTGAAACGTTTAATGTCGATCTGAATTGGAAGACAAAAAGTATTATAGCCATCGTGTACAAAGATTTGAAAGTAGAAGTTAATAAAAATGTGGCTTGGAAAATGAGAAGACTTGGTAGAAGAGACAATTGAAGATAAGTCTGGGTTATTGAGAAACTATGCGTGAGATGTGTTGAGGACTAATTCTAGATGGATTGTGGTTATAGCAGTCCACAAAGAGATATTTCAAGGAATATACGTCTATTTTAGTGCATGTAAGCAAGGGTTTGTTAGTGGATGTAAGAAATTGATGGGGCTGGTTGGATACTTTTTGAAGGAAAATTACATCGGGCAAATGCTTACATCTGTTGGTATCGACGCCAATGACTATATATATCTAGTGGCGTACGCAGTAGTTGAGAGAGAAAGTACATGAACATGGATTTGGTTTATGTCACTGTTGACCAAATACCTTAGTATATTGATAACGGCACTAAATAGACATTGATGACCGACAGACAAAAGGAATTACAAAATGTTACTGATGAGTTGTTTCTAGAGGTTGAGCATATACTTTGTGTACAACACATGTACTCAAATTTCTTCAATAAGGACTTTAAAGGTAAAATTTTAAAGAACTATTTGTGGCAAGCTGCTAAGTCAACTACTGTTGTTGACTACAAACATTGGATGGGACAAATACAAATTGTGAGTGAAGAAGCGTACAAGTGGTTGATGGAATCTCATTTTTCAATCAAATCAAAGAGTGACATTTTACTAAACAACGTGTGTAAGTGTTTTAAAAAAACATTACTATAGAGAGAGAGAGAGAGAGAGGTCAATTTTAACACTGCTGACTATTTGTGGCAAGTTGCTAAGTCAACTAATGTTATTGACTACAAACATTGGATGGGACAAATACAAATTGTGAGTGAAGAAGTGTACAAGTGGTTGATGGAATCTCATTTTTCAATAAAATCAAAGAATAACATTTTACTAAACAACGGGTGTAAGTGTTTTAAAAAGACATTACTAGAGAGAGAGAGAGAGAGAGAGAGAGAGAGAGAGAGAGATAGAGATAGGTCAATTTTAACAATGCTGGTTTTTATACAAACGATTTTCATGAAAAGAATCCAGTCAAGAAAGGATATTATGAGAAGGTATAATGGGCAATTATGTCCGAAGATCAAAAGAAAGTTGGATAGCAACGTTACAATGGCAGAGGGCTGTAATTTGGATAGGTCTAGAGCATCACATAATCAAGTTACCTCTCCATCTGGGACATATGTTGTTGACTTGTAAGCTCGTACTTGTGCGTGTAGGAGATGGGATTTAATAGGCATTCCTTGTTTCCGTGCTTGTGCCGTAATACTAGATGAAAGGAATGAACTAGGTGACTACATTGATAACTATTACAAGGTGGAGACTTATTTGATGTGCTACGACCATATAATAAACCCGATCAATGGAAAAAATTTGTGGCAAGAAATTGATAGGTTTGTCATCAAACCCTCAACGTGTTGTCAAACAAAAGGGCAGAAGATAGACTAAGAAGAGGCCACGTGTGGTGGAAAATTTTATTAGGTACAATAAGACTAAGTCCTTTGTGAAGAGAGAATAACAAGTAACGATGACGTGCTCTGTGTATGGGTTAGAAGGTCATAATAGCAGGTACCATTTGAGGTCGAATGCCCCTGATAATGTAAGTACATTTATTTTTGTCTAATACACTCTAACTTTTCCATTTATCTTCCATTGCTCAGAGAACAAATTGTTTAAGATGGTTTATGCATAAACTTACAGACATAAAATTGGGTCATGTGCTATATGAATTATGTTTTTTTCAGTGGTTATAAACGTGTTGAAATTAAAAACATGGAGTGTGTAACTGACACTTGGGACTGCTATTTAAAGTGATGAATTTTTTCGAAATTGTAAAATCAGGGACGGTGCTTTATATATTTGCTTTATTGTTTATTTTTTCAAGTGGGCATGTTTATGTGTTGTTTAAGCCCCTTTTTTTGCATCATTTGCTTGTCATTATGTAATATGATTTAGCACATGTTTGTCACTGCTTAAATTATAATTTCAGTTAGTCAAACTAGTCATACATACTTTTTATCCACACATATCATAGGACCCATAACTTACAACTCATTTCTATCCACATATCCACCCACAACTTATAATATAAGCACTTAAAATATAATTTCAGCACTACCAAATATATGTTTAATAGTATTCTGTTTTCTTTTAATTTACATGTTGGCCAGCATAAATAACTTTTCTCACATGAATAGATGCATGCTGTGTGAAGTTGTTGTATTGATCTGCTCAATTGAAGATTGAATTGACTGTTGATAACTATTGAAAGTCATGAAGATCAGGTTGATTGATTTATACCATGTTTTTATGATTTCTTTAATGTGGAATTGGAGCAAATGACATCACAAGAGAAAATCCAGAGCATAGAAGGAGCAATGTTCATTTTTAGATTGTTACATACTTTTGTATTCATTTTGTTTATTTTAAATACCAATAGACTAACTTTATCAGCGAACTAGATGCGAGATGGTTTCAAGCAGAGGTAATAGAGGTTTTTTAGCCAGGGCCAAACACTTCAATCTTCTTTCCACTTCATGCCTACTTCTAGAATGTCCGTTCCAGGTACATATAATATAATAACCAATGGGCCTGTTGTTTCTACGCCTACTCATGTGGCCACTAGAGTTATAACACAAGAGGTGAATATCTTATCAATAGTGAAAGAACTACAAGAACTTGATGTCCAATAAATGGCAAGTGAAAAGGTTGCAAAAGCACGGAGAATGAGGATGATGAACGTATCTGGAGCTCCTAGAAGCATTGCCTAACAGAATTGGAAGAAGCTGTTAGAATGAGAGAGAATTATACACAAACTTTTGACATATTTTGAAGAATCTTCTAAAACAAGCTGCTGGAATGATAGACTTAAAACAATATAAGTTGTTGGAATGGAATTATATTTTGTTATGTTGGTGTATTTTTGTGTGGAATGAAACACAAACTTAAAATTTCATCTTTGTGTGTATGCGGTAGGATGAGCTTGAAACATTGTAAATCTTTGTACTGTAGCATTTGAAACATTGCAAATTTCATCGTTTGTGGACTTGAATGATATTTTGTTGTTGTTGATGTATCTTTGTGTTGTTGCCTTTGTATTCATTGTGTTTTATTTATCTTAGCATTGCAAATGAAACAAATGAAACAATGCAAGAAGAATTAATGAAGTAATGATGTCATTATTTTCTTTTCAATCAGTCATGTCAATGCTTAGGGAAGATGCTGTTGGAATGACAGAACTTGTAAGGTCATGTTCGATAGAGTTTTTTTCCCAAAAAAATCTATTTTTGCCTACAATTTTTTGACTTTTCAACCATTTTTACACTACAAAAAAATTTGAAAAGTAAAAAAGGGCAAAAAAAAAAACTCATTCTTTCCCAAAAAAAACTCTACCCAACAAGCCCTAAATCCAATTGATTCATATAACATTCATAAAGACGTATCCATATACACAATGCATGAAAGTTTTCATCTATTTGTCCAACATCACACATTCTGAGAAGATAAGATTACAAAATTCATTACATTCTACTACAACTAAGTCCAACATCACACATTCAACTACGAAGAATTCCAGAAGCCAACAATACACGTTATTTTCCAGTACAGAAAATGGTAGCCATCAAACTACACCCAACATTACACAATTCATTACAGTTGGAATTTAGATGACAAAACGAAGAACTAAGAAGCTAAGGAGCAACCAATATCCAATTTGATAAATTCTCAACTTCAAGCGAATTTGTTCCTTTTTTTTTTCCCCTTAGCCATTATATATATTCATTGTGGTTGAGGATTAAGTTACGAAAAAAAATCTCAAACATCTGGCCTCCCATAGAACTTGCAACCTCGAAATCAGCAATTGGGATTAGCCTCCATCCAAGAGGTCTTCAATCTTGTAAATTGACCACAATGACACATAATCTTGTCTATTATCTGTAAAGAATTGGAGGAATTTTCCATCCCACTTAAAGAATACGAGCTGTAGAGGAACCAATGTTGGTGTTAGGATTAAGTTCACGGTTGAAAACAACTAGATTTGTGATTTGGAGGAGAAATAGATTTGGAGATTGAAATCTGAAAGTAAGGCACTCCGAAAATGCGATTTCTTTTTACATGGACAACGTGTAATTGCTGATTGGAAAATATGGACTGTAGATCGTGTCACGTAGGAAATTCGTCAGCTACATTGGTAGATCCGTCAAAGCCAGCAAACGAAATCGTCAGAAGTGATAGATGAAAAACATATTCAGATTATACAATAATGTGTTAGCAATATTTTAAAGTTCTATAAATTATTTGTGATGCATAAAAAACAATTATTGATTTTTAGAACAATTGACTCGGCTTCGAATAAGTAATATTGGGGGGATGATCTCCTCCCCCTAGTGGGGAGGAGTTATAATCCCCACTGGACACATGTCCAGTGGGGATTGGGCAAGTGTTTGACACTTTTGTCAAACACTTTTGTAATGTCCAATCCTCACTGGACATGTGTCCAGTGGGGATTATAACTCCTCCCCACTAGGGGGAGGAGATCATCCCCCAGTAATATTGATATGCTATTTATGCTGTTTCTTTCCTTGATCCCCACGGACTTGTTAGAGCATCTCCAATGCTAGCTTCTATTTTGAATGTCTAGATGATGTGGCAATGAGGTGGAGGGGACAAAACCAATGTGGCATCATTTATTGTAGAAGGTTGTTCAAAAGGATGTCCATTTCTAGAAGGCTTGCTAGACACCTTCTACAATAAATGTTGCTAGATTGTGTCTCTCTCTCTCTTCTTTTTTTTTTCTCTTTCATCTTTCTACAATATCTCTCCTCATTTTTTTTCTCTCTCTTGCCACATAGACTTTTTAGAAGATGTCTAGCATTGGAGATGCTCTTAGTACTATGTCAGCCATCCAACACGTGCCAGCTGGCAGTCTCTGTATTCTTACAAAATTTCAAAAAATAATTAAACTACAAAACTTACTTTGAATCTCAGCCGTTGGATCACTCCTAATCAGATCAAAAAACTGATTTTATCTAACTTTATAAGTTATAACCTACAAAACATACAACCATCGCAACCAAAGAACGCAAATCTACGAAAACCTATCACAAATAGAGAGAGAGAGAGAGAGAGAGAGAGAGAGAGGCAACAATGGCGAGCGCATGGGCTAAACCAGGCGCTTGGGCTTTGGATTCCGAGGAAAACGAAGCAGAGCTCCTCCACCAACACAAACAAGATTCTATCGATGGAGTCTCCACCGGCAGCGCCGATGCGGCGGCGGATTTCCCATCCCTTGCAACCGCCGCGGCGACAAAGACCAAGAAAAAGAAGAAGGGCCAAACCCTTTCCCTTCAGGAATTCACCAGTTACAGTGCCAAAAAGGGCCCTACTCCAGATGAGCTTTTAGCCCTCCCCACCGCCCCCCGCCAGCGGTCAGAGGAGGAGCTTGATCGAAACCGGCTAGGTGGAGGATTTAGATCTTATGGGTCTTCGTATGACCGGCCGGCTAGGGATGAGCACCCGCGTCGACAGGGAAGCTTTGGTGGAGATTCGAATCGAGATTTTGCGCCTTCTCGGGCTGATGAGACGGATAACTGGGCCACGGGGAAGAAATCGATGGTTAGTGATGGATTTGATGGAAGAAGGAGAGGAGATAGAGGAGGGTTTTTTTCTGATTCGCAAACTCGGGCTGATGACTCCGACAATTGGGCTTCTAAGAAGACCTATGTGCCCTCTGAGCCTCGGAGATATGAAAAAAGAGGTGGCTTTGGATTTGAATCCAATAACGGCAGTGCTGATTCTGATAGTTGGGTCAGGAAAAGGGAGGAGGAACGGAGAATTGGGGGAGCGTTTGATAGTTTGAGAGAGAGAAGGGGAGGTTTTGAATCGGACAGTGCCAATTCTGACACTTGGGGAAGGAAAGGAGAAGAGGGGACTGGAGGGAGTGGCAGTAGGCCGAGGTTGAATTTACAACCGAGAACACTGCCAGTGGGTGAGGGGCAGAAGAGTGAAAATGGGAATGTTTCGAAGCCCAAGGGGAATAATCCATTTGGAGAGGCCAGGCCGAGAGAGGAGGTGTTGAAGGAGAAGGGGCAAGATTTGAAAGAGATTGAGGAGAAGCTGGAGAGTGCAAAGATTAAGGAAGTTGCTGCAGGGTCCCCTAATGGACTGGCGGCTTCGAAGAGGAGCTTTTGGAGTGGGAATGGGAGGGGGATGTTGCATCGAGAGGATAAGGCTGAGAGGACTTGGAGGAAGCCCGAGTCTGTTAATTCTCTTCCCCAGAGGTTGGTGAACTAGATTTTTATATCAAATGCAGTCTGATGAATATCTGTTTTGGTTAATGGTTAACTTTTCAAGTGTTATTAACCTGATTGAATTGCTTTAATTTTAATAGGAAATTTATTTTCGACAATTTGGATTGTGTTTTTGGTTTTACGTGCTTCTGATTTTGGTAGCCGGATTGTACTTGTGGCTACTGGTTGATCTGAATTATTTTATTAGGGTGTTATGTGAATATGACTTGAAGCAGTTTGATTACTTGAAACATAGCATGGAACAATTACTGTCCCGACTCCCATGATATGCAAATACTTTACATACATGTACACACGCAATCTCGAAAGTATATATCAATGGTAGTGTCTAAATTGTTGATTTAAATTATAAGAGAATCTCCGCAAGCATATGTAGCCAACTTCTGGTTTCTTTTCAAGCTTGCGTAGTTTGAAACTTACTAAATTACTATTAACCCAGCATTACAGTTTCTGGCCAAATAATTCTTGCTGTCTTGGTTTGTTGAAGTACCTCAAAGTTGAGGTCTTGTGGGTTTATATACAGTATCTGAATTGTATATGGAGAGATCCTTATTAATTCGATTGTTGCAGTCAGCATTCTATAAGCGACTTGCTGGGTCTAAAAAACCTATTTACAGCCACGCTCAATTTCCTTTCGGATCAACAACCACTCCATTTGATGGACTCCCACCTAACCTAGCTGAGAAGGAACTTTTCTTACTCACCTTCAATGAGAATAATTGTTCATTGGTTTTGCCGGTCGTGCACCTTTTTTTTTTCTTTCTAATTTGAATGCTAATATTGATACGTACTGGAAAATGTAACAATTCTTCAATATTTGCTTACTTGTGCTGGTGAGGGGTCGACCCCTTCATTATTTTCTGTGAGGGTTTTTCTGTGTTCACTTGAGATTGTTATTTTACTTCTCAATATGCAATTTTTGTTCTTTGCTTGATCTTATGGGAATCGGTCTGGTGGAATTACATTTTTGCTGTTGTTGTTTTACTTTTAATAATATGCAATTTTTGTTCTTTGCTTGATCTTATGGGAATCGGTCTGGTGGAATTACATTTTTGCTGTCGATGCTGAACTAATGAGTAAAAAGGGAATTCTTTAAGATAGAAAGTAAAAGGATATTGTATTTTACGATTATTGTGATGCCAAGAAATGCCGTAGGCAATTGGAACGTCAAACTCCTCCCTCTTCTCTATTCTCTGTATTGACTTGAGTTAGTGTTAGCAAGGTTTTGAGAACTCGATGCAGTTTTGATTGTTATCAATGACCTTGAATGCATGCTGTAGTTGTATAATTGTTATTCTTGAAAATGTTTGTAGTAAATAAAATCATTGTTACTTTATTTTTCGTAGTGCTGAGAAAACAGAAAATGGATCTGCTGAAGCAGTTGAAGATTGAGATCAACAGATGTGATGCTGATGGGGAAAGGAATAAAACTAAAAGTAAGCTTTGCCGAGATTTATAGACGTGCTGAACACATGAAATTTTGATTTTACTGTTCTGTTTTTGTTTTTTTTGACTAATGTTGTTGTGAGGTACAACATAGAGGCAGTTTTGTTAGAGTTACCAGTAGAATATTTTAAGTCCCGAGGCTTGGTTGTACATGAATTCTTTGATATTTTATCGAACTTTGTTTTTTATTGGTATGGATTCTTGATGTGATCATCTTCAGACTTCTAAGATAAATGTATGAGAACTTTTATATACTTTCTCAATTTTATTATATATTGCACTGTGAACAATGGATGAAAATTCAATTTGTGACTGTCGACTGATTATCCTGATTTTGTTTATGGTACCTTGGCAACGTGAGAGTTGCTTTCCATAGGAATTGCAAATGTTTGTATTAAGTTGGATCTTTTTGAGGCGCTTAATCTCAAGTGGAACTCCATGTGTTTCCATTATTTGTAATGGTGTCTCGAGTTGGCACTTTTCTCTTAGAGCATCTTCAATGTACTATGTTTATTGTTTTTTAGACGTGCCACATAAGCATTGATGAAGACTACGTTTAGTTGAAAAGGCACATGAAAAAATAGACTTCGTCTAGAAGCCCGTCTTAATTTAGACGGACTTCTAGGGATAGGGATGAGTTAGACCTTAAAGATAGATATTTGTCAGCGTAGAAAGAAGAGATCCATGTTCTGCAAAGATAGTCGGGGCATAGCTAATCCACTCTCTCGAAGGAAGAACGAGCACCCTAACCAAGATCTGTTGAAGGAAATCGAGACTATTTGAGGTTTGCCAAAGGTGGTGAAAAGTGCAACATTTCCCTAGTAAGAAAACGGGGCTTCTATTTCATTCAATTTGACCCTTTTGTGGATGGGTAGGACAGTCTTTCTGAAAGGGGAATTAACGATGAATAGGAGTAGCTAATAAACTTCACTTTTAGTTGTACACCTATTCGAAGAAATGGGCCCCTTAGCGAGGAAGTCTTATCTTAGGTCTCTTTTTTCGTCTTTGGGATAACTATTTTAATTTAAATCTAACTCCGCATTTTATTAAAAAAAAAAAAAAAAAAAAAGTCGGACGAGAGAAATAAAAATTGAAGAACCATGAATTTAAAAAAAAATTAATGTCACATAAGCGGTAATATTAGTTTTAGATGGAACCAAACCCATTGTAGATGAATTTTTAATTTAACTGTCTATTCAATAGACGTAGTGTCACATAGATTGTAAGTCCTCATATCTTACTTACCACGTAGACTTCAGTTTACGGAGTGCATTGGAGATGCTCTTAGGTATCTGAGTTGTGGTACATGTCTTATAGCTTTTCTTGCAATTATATTTATCTATTTGAAACCGTTTTTAGTTGGCCTTTTTAGCTGCTAATGATAGGTTAAAGTATTTTGCATTTCTTTCTCTACTACTGGCAGTTTAGAGTTTAATTTGTTACAAGATTTTTCTTATTGAAACTGCTAGGTTTAGCCGATTGTAATAGAACAATGCTTTCAGCCGATAGTCGATCCCTTGTTCAAGTCTGGGAAAAGCTGCTAGAATTTGAATGTGAGAAGATTGGCTTTCAGATTTTGGATTTGTGTAGGATGAATACTTCGGGATGGGATTGAAGGTGAAGGTGAGAAGATGAGATTTGACACCTAGAGAAAAGGAAATCTCAAACTGTTGAAGTATATTTTAATTGATTTTACTAATTTTGATTAAATATTAAAGTGGTTTTTACATTTCGTTTTAAACGGGATAATAGTCGAATTCGTTTTACGCCCTGAGTAGATATTCATAATATGTTTAGCCATTTAGGTGTTCAAAATTATTTCTAAATGAATTAAAAATTCAAGTCAAAAGCAAAGTTTTAAGATTGGACAAAATGAGTTTGGACATGTTAGAAAAAGAATAGAATTATGACCTATTTAAATATTACTACTCTGAAACTTGAGTTTGGATAACTCAAGGGGTACCACTAGTATTGAAAGGAAAGGACCTGGATGTTATTGGGCTTGGACCAAAGTCCATGCATGCACCGTCCGCCCGTTGCGTCCCAAGTTGTCGATCATAAATAATTGGATTTGAGACAAGACTAAATATTCTATTGGTAAAATAATTTTATTTTAGTTATTAATTAATAATTTTGAATCTTACAGACTGTAACACATGTTAGATCAAATTTCAGTTCGCTATTTCTTGCGATTCGAAATATTAGCTATCACAAGAAAATATCGTTATATCTTGGAAGACGGTTGTCATCCAACTGTAAGCGCATATGCGAAGCAAATTTGTTTTAAAGAAAAAGAGTTAAATTCTTACTTCGATCTAAATTTATTTTAGTATTTTAATTTTTGTTCAAACTTGCAGTAATAAAAAAATATTTAAATCCTATTTTCACCATCACAAACTACGAAAAAGAAAAGATTGATACATTTCAAATTAGCCAAACCGATGGAATTAGAATGAAGATTCAAGAGGCAACAATATGAAAATGGGTCATATTGAGGAAAAAAAAAAAAAACAATATTTGTCTCTCTCGGATTGCTTTTGAAATCTTCGACAAATAGCTTTTAAAATATGATAAGCCTTTGAAAATTTGCACAGAGGAATGAAGTGAAAATTATCAAGGAAACAAAAAAATACTTTGAATATGAATTTTTGAAATTTAAAGTTATGGAGAAAGATCGATTCATTTTATGATTCTTGCATGTTAAAATGATCCGTCAATACTTATATATACTTTTAACTATTATACATTTTTATTGCATTAGAATTCAATCGTTGAAATTTGTCCGTTGAAGAATACTAAGAAAGAATTTAAAGAATGGTGAAGAGAATAATTGAAAAGGAAAGATTTAAGGCTATGACTATCTATTTTTTTTTTGGAAAGTCTGCATATGCTGATTTTGTGAGTAAGAGTGAAAACTTCTCTATGATAAACCAAATTAAGACAAATATTCGAAAAAGATGTGACAATTCAGGAAGGCACACAAAAAACCTCAAATCAGAATTTTTGAATTTTATGGACGTTAGGCACAAAATGAATTTATATTTCAGTCACTTCAAAAATTGTTTTTCCAATCCCAAACTCTTTTCCAAGTTCATTTTAGTCATTAAACTTCAAAATTCTTTTACTATTTGAACAATTTTTTTAACATTTGCTGAAGAAGACGAAATGGTTGGTGGCTGTGGCAGTCGGTGGTGATTGGCACAAGTGGGTTTGGGCTGTGGTTGGTGGTTGGGAAAATGGGGTGGTGATAGTAGGGAAATACGGAAGCCTGTGGTGGTGAAAGTGTGGAAATGTGGTGGGTTAAATGAACGGTTTCCATAAAATAAGGACCCAAATTCAAAGAGTTACAGCTACCCATATCCACACTACCTAAAAGATTGGGGATTCAAACCCTAATTTACCCTTTAGTTTTTATTTATTTAACTAAAAATAAGGACATTGTCTTTTCGATACAAAATTGACTTTTGAACGATCAAATAGTCAGAAAGCGTGAAAAATGTCAATTTGTGCATATATAGAGATTGTTCGGATATGTTTTTTGGGTCAAAAACCTATTTTTTCAGCCACCATTTTAATTTGAAAAATCCAAAATAATGGCTGAAAAAAATTGATTTTTAACCAAAAAACTTATTCAAACAAGATCTTAGTAAACTATAGATTGAGGACGTTCGTGCCAAGAAGAAAAACATTGAAGATTGAAATCGCATAGAGACAATAGGTAAGAATTATTTACGTCAAATTCCCCAGCATTTTCGTATCTAACGTTCTGCTCCCTCTTTGTTTTCATGCGGTACTCTATATTAAAACAATAAGAGTACGTTTAGAAATAATTAAAATTTTGCTAAAAAACTGAAATCAATGTCAACAATTTATTTTAACTACACATTTCTTGGACCAACAACTTTTTACAATTTTTCAACTACACATTTCATCAACTTTACAAAAAATATGATTTTAATCAAAATCAATCACACCCTAATTAATTAAATCTAATTTTTAATTTCCTATTCACACATTAATTTTCTAATGTTTTGTACATTTGACATTTTCTATAAAATTAAATATTTTACCGTCAAACTTTAATTTTGGTATATTTTTCTCTATTTCAAATCTCTTCTTTGTTGGAAATCATTTGTGTTCAAATTGTTTTAATTAATGCAAGATTGATGAACAAGAAGACGAGGAAGGGCAACAAAATAAAGACTTTATCAGCAAGTGATGTTAGTATTGCATAATCTTGAATTGTAGATGAGTGTGATGATGAGGAAAAGTAGATTGATATCTTACAATCCAGAAGAGGTGCTAGAAATACTCAAATTGAAATAAGAGAACTCGTAAAAAATAATTTTGTATCTGATGACACGGAAGACTAATTAGATAAAGAAGAAGACATTGAATTTGAGTCCGATAAAGAATTAGATAAGATTTAAACTATGATGTTATTTTCATTATGTAATTATAATTTTGAGACTTTTCTTTTTGTTGGAAATTTCGAAATTATGTATGAAGTTTCTATAAATCTATTAAGTAAGATTTGTCTAGTTGAAAATATGAAATATCGTCTTGTTTTTGCCCTATGAAAACTTAAAAATTGCATAATTAAATAAATATAGTATTATGTAATTTTAAATGTTTGATATGTATTATTTTAACTATTTAATGAATTTTAGAATGATTAAAAAGTTAAAATAATATTAAAAATAATAAAACATTTTTTTACACTTAGACTTGTAAAGTTTGAAATTTGACTTCACGTTTAACTACATTTTATATTTTTTAGAACATTGTTATAATGTGATTTTAACTCGGAAAAGAAAAAAGGTTAAATTTTTTCATGGTTGTCACGATCTCACAAGCTTCACTCCCAGCTACCCCATTGACATGAACCTACATATTATATTTGTATTATATGTGCTCATATTAATTTGAATGGGACACATTAATAAATAAGTACATCAAGATTGATGCACACGTTCAGCAAAATTTGTTTGTTTGTTTTTTTTTTCTTTCCCGACCAGCAAATTTTATATTGAAAAATTGGCGCAAATGATTTATCACTTTTGTCATTAGTATATAAATTATTTTTAACATTTGTTTTTAGCATAGAAGATTCTTAATATATGTGTTTTGGTACATCATTGGTCCTTATTTGATGAAAAAGATAAATATGTTTTTAATTTTAATTAGAAAAAATTATAATTGGATTTCTAATCTTTACAAAATGTGTAAATTGGTCTGGTACATTTATTAAATAATATTTAATTTAGCATCTTCAATATATCACTATTGTTGTGTCAATTAAATTTTTCATAAGAAAAAAATATAAAATTATTGTGCTTTAAGTATATTTAATTGATATGTGATTTGAAAAACTTGAATATAAATTAAGTTAAATAAATAATAAAATGACGTATATAATTTTATGATATTGAACCAATCTTATTATGTTTTTTTAACATAAAAATACTAATAAAAATTAATTTACACATTATGTGTTCTGTTACCACACGATTACGATATGACTGCCACATCAGCAGGGGGCCCCATCCAAGCCCATCAAGGGCCCAATTCAAGACCCATCAAGAACTCTATATGGACCCTGTTAGATCCCGGGAAGGCCCATCGCACGCTTGGGCCTTCGACAGACAAAAATCCGCGAGTCTTGTGGAGGGCCTCGGCACTTGCGTGTGATCCACAGGGCCTCGTCAGGCTTCGCATTATTCGTAACCAGCAAGCAGTTCAACATGTTGGAATGACCAGAGAAGTAATTAAAGAAAGATTGCGTTGAATTGGGCGCACGAATCCTTACAAGGAAACCGAATCATGATCTCCTAAAATCATGCAATGTGATAAGCTCAAGGAAGGAAGGTAATCTCGGATATCTTTATCACATAAGGAAGGAGGATCCGATTGAGTATCAAATTGATTTGCCTCCTAAATCAATTGGAACTCTTGCGCTATAAATGCAACATCTCCGGTTGTTCCAAGGTACGCACTTTTTATGCTTAAGAATCCCACCTTAAACTCTGCTCAAATCTCTGCCTGCTTGTCTCTCTCACACCCCCTTTTTGTTCCCGCCCCCGTGTATCTCTCATATACCGGCAGTTGACTTGATCGTCGGAGTGCCAACGATCGCCGGACCCTTTTCATCCGGAGATCTTGGTGCCTAACGGTCATCCTAGTGTGCAGGTAACATACAAGTTGGCAGAAGAGTGATTGGAGATCTGTTGGCACGTGGACTGGTGCAGGTTCCGACGTCAACAGATTGGCGCCGTCTGTGAGAAACGAAAAACATTACACAACTAAGTGCTTGTGGTAAAACGTGTCTTCTACCCGAATGAGCATAACATCCGGACATCGACAGAAACGGATGGTAGGACAGGGGAACCAGGACTTAGAGTTAGATGACGCCCGGATGAAGGCTGCGCTTGGACTGTTGGATAACCAACCCCTTCGGCATGGACCCAAGCGCAGTCGTACCCGGAGAAGCCCTTCACAACCTGGTTCACTGGACTGCCGCCGCTCCCATGACATGAACGCATTACAGGAGGCTGCCAAACGCGAGGACGTCGCCCCAATGGTAGTAACCGTGCACTCAGAGTCGACGGACTTTGACGGCGAAGGATTGGACGAGGAGTTAGTACTGGACGAAAGTCTAGATCCCCGAATCATAACCTCGGATTCTCTCGCTTCTCCAGCCGAGGAGCTGGAAACATTTCCGGTGAACCCCTCGGAACCAACCCAGGTGTTGCAGTTGGGGGAGAAGCTCGAGGAAAGGATGAAGGAAGAGCTAAGTAGTTTCTCCGAGAGAACGCAGACGTCTTCGCATGGAAACACAGTGACATGGTCGGGATCGAACCATCAGTCGCATGCCACATTCTGAAAGTAGATCCGAAAGTACGCCCCAGGATTCAAAAAAGGAGGCCTTTAAGTGCCGAGAGATACAAGGCGTTGAAAGAAGAAGTTGACAAGCTACTGGCCAGCGGGTTCATCAGAGAAGCAATTTACTCCCAATGGGTATCTAACCCAGTGTTGGTTCGAAAGAGTACCAAGAAGTGGAGGGTATGCATCGACTTCTCTGATCTGAACCAAGCGTGCCCTAAAGATAGCTTCCCATTGCCGCACATCGACCAGCTCATCGATGCGACCGCCGGCCACAAGTTGCTTAGCTTCATGGACGCATACTCAGGCTACAACCAGATCCCGATGTTCACAGGAGACGAAGACCACACTTCGTTTATTACGGACCGAGGGCTATACTACTATAAGATGATGCCATTCGGCTTAAAGAACGCTGGAGCCACGTATCAACGGCTGGTAAATCGCATGTTCGTCGGACAGATTGGGAACACGATGGAGGTATATGTTGACGATATACTGGTGAAGAGCGTAACGCAGAAGACCATATAGGTCACTTAAGGAGAATGTTTGAAGTCCTTCGCAAATATCGAATGAAGCTTAACCCCTTGAAGTGTGCATTTGGGGTAGCATCCGGAAAGTTCCTCGGCTACATGGTCAATCAGCGAGAGATAGAGGCTAACCCCGAAAAGATTAAAGCGCTCATTGAGATGCAATCACCATCCTCCCCCAAGGAAGTCCAAAGTCTGACAGGGAGGTTAGCGGCTCTGAATCGATTTATATACAGGGCGACCAATCACTGCCAACCTTTCTTTCAGACTATAAAAGGGGGGAAGCAGTTCGAGTGGACCGAGGAGTGCGAAAAGGCCTTCCAAGACCTCAAAGTCCTCCTCAGAAATTCTCCACTGCTATCCAAACCCAGGAATGGGGAAACATTGCTCGTTTACCTCGCCGTATCAGAAAAGGCAGTTAGCTCGGTGCTAATCCGAGAAGAGGGTCCAGCACAGTTCCCTGTCTATTACGTAAGCAAAGCCCTGCAGGACGCGGAAACAAGATATTCAGACATGGAAAAGCTCGCTCTGTCACTGATCATCGCCTCCAGGAAGCTTCAACCATACTTCCAGTCCCACAGTATAGATGTATTGACGAATCTCCCTCTACGACAGGTACTCCAAAAACCAGACACGTCAGGATGATTGATGAAATGGTCGGTGGAACTTAGTCAATTCGACATCAGTTACAAGCCACGGCCTTCGATAAAAGGGCAGGCTCTAGTGGATTTTGTGGCTGAATTCGCTCATATCCCCAATTACCCGCTTGAGGCCCGACCCTTGGAGGTACCGACATGGAAGTTATATGTCGATGGATCTTCGGAGGAGGCTGGAGCTGGAGCCGGAATCATGCTAGTCAGCCCAGATGACCATAATCTCAACTGCGCGCTTCGCCTGGAATTTAAAGCCTCCAACAACACAGCAGAATACGAGGCCCTACTAGCAGGCTTGAGATTGGCACGCGAGATGAAGGCAAGGAAGCTTCGAATTCACAGCGATTCACAGCTTGTCGTAAGCCAGGTCAATGGGGCCTTCGCGGCGCGCGAACAATTCATGGTGTCATACCTAACAAAAGCTAAGGACCAATTGTCCTACTTTGAGGAATACGAACTTCTCCAGATCTCGCGAACGGAAAATGGCTATGCAGACGCCCTCTCAAAGCTGGTAAGCAGTAGGGACTCCGACTTAATGAAGGCCATCCCAGTTGAGAAGCTTAACCGACCTTCAACTGAAGAAGCTACCGCACCCTCCGTCCTAACCATCTCTGATTCTCCGAAATGGATGAAGGAGATTGCCGAATATCTAACTAGCCAGGTGTCGCCCGAAGACAAACTGGAAGCACAGAAACTCTGCAGAAGGGCCGCAAAGTTCGTACTGTAGGACGAAATTCTATATAAAAGAGGATTCAGCCACCCCCTCTTACGCTGCCTAACACAGGAGGAAGTAGTATACGTGATGAAAGAAATATACGAAGGGATCTGCGGCAATCATTCGGAAGGAATGACCTTGGTACAGAAAGCCTTGAAACAAGGGTACTATTGACCGACCATGAAGAAAGATTCTCACAATTTCGCGAGGAGATGCGACAGATGTCAAAAGTTCGCAGCAGTGCCGAAGCTCCCCACTCAGAACCTTACTCTAGTCACTAGTCCGTAGCCCTTCGCCAAATGGGGAATCGACTTCATCGGTCCCCTCCTGACAGGGAGAGGTGGGGTCAAGTTCGCGATTGTAGCAGTAGATTACTTCACCAAGTGGTGTGAAGCCGAGCCTCTGGCCAAAATCACAGAGGAGAATGCCTAGAAATTTGTATGAAAAAACATTGTCTGCCGCTTCGGCATTCCCCATTCTCTCGTCTCCAACAACGGTATGCAGTTTGCTAGGATGAAGTTTAACGCGAACTGTGAGAATCTTGGTATCCAAAGGGATTTCTCCACCCTTTATTACCCACAATCCAACGACCAGGTGGAAGCCGTAAATAAAATCATTAAGCACACCCTTAAGCAGAAACTAGAGTCCGCAAAAGGGGGATGGGCCGAAGAACTACCCGAGAGACCCTGTGGTCCTACCGAACCACCTCTCGCACGGCCACAGGTGAAACCCCGTTCTCCATGGCATATGGGGCGGAGGCAATGATCTCCATCGAAATAGGGATACCCTCGCCCAGACACATGCACTTCAACGAAGTGGCCAACGAGGATTTACAAAGAGCGGGCCTCGACCTGCTAGATGAGAGACATACGGAGTCGCAACTTCGCCTCGCGGTTTACCAACGGAAGATGGTCCGATATTACAACTCCAAGGTCAAGGGCAGAAGTTTTCGTGTCAATGATTTTGTCCTGAAAAAGATATTCCAAGCCAATAGAAAAGTGGGGACCGGAACCCTAGGGCCCACCTGGGAAGGACCTTATAAGGTCATCGAAGAAATCCACCCCGGAACTTATAGACTAAAAGATCTTGAGGGACGAGAGACAAGACACCCTTGGAACATCGCCCACTTGAGGCCATATCACCAGTAATACCGTTTTTGCATTGTCTTGGTCTTCTTACAATTCTTTGACGGACACCAAGAAATTCGGCGCCGTTTAATTATATTCGTCCTTTACGAATCCAAAGTGTTCCCCATGCGAAGAGTACCAACTCGGCAGTGAGGGAGTGTGGTTCGCGGCTAACTCTGTTAACTCGCTGGGTAAATATTTTACGCATAAGCAAGCAAGTATAATCAACTCGGCAGCGAAGGAATGTGATTCGCGGCCAACTCTATCAACTCGCTGGGTAAATATTTTACGCGTAAGCAAGCAAATATAATGAACTCGGCAGCGAGGGAGTGTGGTTCATGGCCAACTCTATCAACTCGCTGGGTAAATATTTTACGCGTAAGCAAGCAAGTATAATCAACTCAGCAGCGAGGGAGTGTGGTTCGTGGCCAACTCTATCAACTCGCTGAGTAAATATTTTACGTGTAAGCAAGCAAGTATAATCAACTCGGCAGCGAGGAAGTGTGGTTCTCGGCCAATTCTATCAACTCGCTGGGTAAACATTTTACGCGTAAGCAAGCAAGTATAATCAACTCGGCAGCGAGGGAGTGTGGTTCGCGGCCAACTCTAGCAACTCGCTGGGTAAATATTTTACCCGTAAGCAAGCAAGTATAATCAACTCGGCAGCGAGGGAGTGTAGTTCGCGGCCAACTCTATCAACTCGCTGGATAAATATTTTACGCGTAAACAAGCAAGTATAATCAACTCGACAGCAAGAGAGTGTGGTTCGCGGTCAACTCTATCAATTCGCTGGGTAAATATTTTACGCGTAAGTAAGCAAGTATAATCAACTCGACAGCGAGGGAGTGTGGTTCACGGCCAACTCTGTCAACTCGCTGGGTAAACATTTTACGCGTAAGCAAGTAAGTATAATCAACTCGGCAGTGAGAGAGTATGGTTCGCGGCCAACTCTATCAACTCACTGGGTAAATATTTTACGCGTAAGCAAGCAAGTATAATCAACTCGGCAGCGAGAGAGTGTGGTTCGCGGCCAACTCTATCAACTCGCTGGGTAAACATTTTACGCGTAAGCAAACAAATATAATCAACTCGGCAGCGAGGGAGTGTGGTTCGCGGCCAACTCTATCAACTCGCTGGGTAAACATTTTACGCGTAAGTAAGTAAATATAATCAGCTAGGCAGCGAGGGAGTGTGGTTCGCGGCCAACTCTGTCAACTCGCTGGGTAAACATTTTACGCGTAAGCAAGCAAGTATAATCAACTCGACAGCGAGGGAGTATGGTTCGCGGCCAACTCTATCAACTCGCTGGGTAAATATTTTACGTGTAAGCAAAGCAAGTATAATTAACTCGGCAGCGAGGAAGTGCGGTTCGCGGCCGACTCTGTCAACTCACTGGGTAAACATTTTGCGTGCTATTAATCAAGTACAACCAACTCGGTGGTGAGGGAGTGTGGTCCATGATCAAATCTATTAAGCTCACTTGGTAGGGCGTCAGACACACAAACAATTAAAACAAATGTAAAGGCTTTCACTAAAATCTCATTTATTCGATTACATAAAATAATTATGCAACAGCATGGCTAAGGAAATGTGACCCACAATCCTATGTTTCAGTGTAACTGGGGACTCCTAGTTTGGCTAGCAGGCTCTTAGCCTTTGCTAGCTCGTTCAAAACTTCAGTCAGCTCCCTATCTTTGGCCTGTATCATATTCTGACAAGACTTCAGCTGCGACTCGGCCTTCTTCTGGGCAACGATACACGCCTTCTGAATTGTCTAGGCCTTCGTAACATCGTACGTGGCACAACTCCGCGCATCTTCCAAAAATGCGAGCCGTGCCCGAAGGCGTTTGATTTCGGCCCTCATCGCTTCGGCATTTTCATCCTCTCCAAGGACAGACTGTATCTCATCAACTTTCATCTCCAACATTTTATACAACTCACAATTCAAAACGTGACTGCGAGAGGTGTACATTTCAGCCAGCTTCATCAACTCCGCCACCTCTGCGGTATCTACCGCCTTCTCGAAGGAAGATGTCCAATATTTGTGGACCGAGATAGCCGCAAGGGCAACCGCTGAAGGCAGCTTCTCTACGACTGACAGATCCAGCTCGTCTTGGCGGGCCCCAATGTTGATATACTCACGCCTGCTAGGAAGGAGAGAGACAGGCGTCCGAAACGCTTGTTCTCCACTCTCGACTTTCGGTTTCTTTTTTATGGACGGCCTGACGTTCCCAGAAGAAGATCTGTGTCTAGCAGGACTGGACGGAGACGGAATGTCCGCTCTCACCTCCGGCGCGGGAGGAACATGAGGATTACCCACCACCGTCTCCGGTCCCTGCAACACGGTGAGCCTAGAACCAGATACTGCGGATGACACCAAATGGGGAGGGGAGACATCCTCTCCCCAACACAGGGATGACGCCAAATGGAAGCCCGATATGACCAGAAATGATCAGGAGTCCGAATTTGACGACAAAATAGCAGGAGGATAGTAATTTAGGAATGCCTTCTCACATTATATAGGCCCAACGGGATACCAGCAGTCAGATGGGCCGGCACATGGCGTGAAATTAAAAGTACATTTAATAAATCCTAGGATAATACATCTAAGCGCGTGGGGGGCGTGATTATGCGAACGCCAAAGCGTGATAACAATATCGTCGACGCCCGCCAACGCCAGGTCAAATTTGTTAGACGTTCGCTCCAACCTCGTCGAAATTTCTACATAGCGAAGGAGTATTGATCATGACTTGCGATCCACTCCGCCTCACTGGGGACGTGTTTGGCGACCTCAGACTTGTACCAATGATTTCATAAGCAACACTAAATATCGACGAGGCCCGAAACAAGCATATAAATCAGGGGTATCACAAACACGAAAAGGGCACATACACAAATAAGAAGGTAACTCAGCACGATTTTATTGAATACGAAATACAATGCAGAAACAGATACAACTGCAATATATTTTAAAACCCCGCCACCTCATTGGGCCGGCACATGAATGGGGTGACTAGATCTACTAAATCTATCCACCTAGTTTATATCGGCATCATCCAGGTTAGGGAACCTGACTTCACCATGATTGGGAGTCTCCCAAGCCAACTTGAGTTAATTTGATGGCTTATTAGACCATACTGCTCAAAAAAGGCCGTTGATGCCTTTTTTGGCAGTGGGAGACCCCCCAGCCCCGTCAACCGTTTAGGGGAGGGCCGGGCTAAGGCTGCTAAGCCTAAATACCCACCCCATACGTTTGGTCCCCTGAACGTTGATTGGCCAGGTCTTTGGTCCTCTGAATGTTGATTCTCAGTTTAACAGGTATCTTGGATGCCAGCCCTCCAGCCGTACTACTATCACTCATTTGCTATATTTGTCCCGATCCCACGACAATGACAGGTTAGATATAAAAGGTTCACGGTTGAAGAATCCTAGTACGCTTGCATCCTATTTATAAGGAACTGCGTTGGGAATAGGGGCAATGCAATGAATACAGTCACAACAGGGGGTTTGGAACGACGCACGGACGTTCTACCTCCCCAAGGCATTGAAGACGCCAACCCTCCAGGTTTCGCCAGGTGTCTGTGTCATAAATGCTAAGGGAATGATTCTCAGATTTGGAACGTTTTTTCTCCCACGCGCACACAAAATCGAAACGTCGGGATAGCAAAAGGTCAATTTCAATTTGGTGTCAATTAACTTAGGCAAAACCAGATAAGGATTACAAAGTATGAGTGCCCCACCGCCTCGTTAAGGGTCGGCACATTGCGGGCCTTCCTCAGTTGGAGGAGGTGCTCGATCGCCTACTGAACTAGGCCCAGCATCGGGGACTTGAGCCTCGGATGAGACCTGCCGAAGAAAGGAAAGGTCCCACTCCAGATAGAACTCCATAATGCTCTCCATCACCTGGCCCCTTGAAGCCCTCACCCGTCATGAATGTTCGGCTTCGGACTTGGGGGACTATACTGGGTAGGTTGAATCACCTCCTGCCGAACCACCGTGGGACCACATTCCCCGCGAAGCGCATCAGCATTCCGTTTCTACGAGGCACATCAACATTTTGTTTATCCTCAAAAGTCCCGCGCCCATTATAAATAATAGGCTTGGACTTGGGGGACTATTGTTACCACACAATTACGATATGGCTGCCACATCAGCAGGGGGCCCCATCCAAGCCAATCAAGGGCCTAGTTCAAGACCCATCAAGAACCTTATATGGACCCTGTTAGAGCCCGAGAAGGCCCATCGCACGCTTGGGCCTTCGGCAAACAGAAATCCGCGAGTCTTGTGGAGGGCATCGGCACTCGCGTGCGATCCACAGGGCCTCGTCAGGCTTCGCATTATTCGTAACCAGCAAGCAGCTCGACATGTTGGAATGACCAGAGAAGTAATTAAAGAAAGATTGCGTTGGATTGGGCGCACGAATCCTCACAAGGAAACCGAATCATGATCTCCCAAAATCATGCAACGTGATAAGCTCAAGGAATGGAATGTAATCTCAGATATCTTTATCACATAAGGAATGAGGATCCGATTGAGTATCAAATTGATTTGTCTCCTAAATCAATTGGAACTCTTGCGCTATAAATGCAACATCTCCGGTTGTTCTAAGGTACGCACTTTTTATGCTTAAGAATCACACCCTAAACTTTGCTCAAATCTCTGCCTGCTTGTCTCTCCCACACCCCATTTTTGTTCCCGCCCCCGTGTATCTCTCATATACCGGCAGTTGACTTGATCGTCGGAGTGCCAACGATCGCCGGACCCTTTTCATCCAGAGATCTTGGTGCCTAACGGTCTCCTAGTGTGCAAGTAACATACAAGTTGGCAGAGGAGTGACTGGAGATCTGTCGGCATGTGGACTGGTGCAGGTTCCGACGTCAATATGTTTGTTATTTTTGAACGATAAATTAAAATATAAAAAATACAGTCGGAACCCTAATATTTGTAGTTAATAAACGAATAGCTCAATTAAATAAAAGTATTTAAGCATCAAATTTGCGACAAAATAATTTTTCTTCTTATGTTGTAACAATAAATTAAAAATTAAAAATTAAAAATTTAAATAATATAATTACTTAATAATAATAAAATAATGTTATTTAACATATTTATTAATAATTCTGAACTTAAATTTTAGTTATTTTATAATAATTCGTAAAATATATGAAACAATTTAGAACATTATTAATTTGATCAATAAAGTGTTAATTCAAAAAAAAAAAAAAAATACCCGTTAGTTTTCTTTAATTTTTTATAAAAGATAAAATTATCGAACCCATTTGCACATTTTGCAAAGATTAGAAATCCAATTACAATTTTTTCTGATTAAAATTATGGCATATTTGTCTTTTTATCAAATAAAGACTAATTGCGCATCAAGACACGTTAATTAGGGGTCTTCTGTGCCACAAACAAACGTTAAGGATGATTTCTACATTGAAAACAAAGATAATGAACCATTTGCGTCAATTTTCCTTTTATATTAGATAATCTGACAAGATCATTGCGAGTGTAAAATAAATAATCTTGTGGTTGAATAATATTTTATGTGTCGCACATGAATCACAACTCTAATATTTAAAAAAAAAAAAAAAAAACTAGTAATTATCTAAAGAATGGTCATATTCACACTATAACTTTTTTTATAAATAACTATATTTTAATTGTATTTAAGATCTTCGACTTTTGTTCATTATATTATCTAAGTTACTAATTTTATTTCATCAAATTCTTATCGTCAAATTTTATTAATTAGCACATTTTATCCTTGATGATAGTTTATGTCATGACATTCTTCTTGCGTATTTTGAAATGAGAAAAAAATATTTTGTCATACTTTTGTATTTATTGTTTTTCAAAAATATGATGGACAAATAAGTCATAAAAATGTCCTCCTAAAATTTTTTTGACATCATCGGGCACAAGAAGTGTTAATAAATAAAAATGCGTACAAAAAAGTTGGAGACATAAATATGCATTGTACATATAATTATCTTTATCTAAATATTTAATCATATATCCTTAAAATAATCCCACGTTCTGACCAATAAATATTTAAACCAACTTGCTTTAAACAAGTTTAGGCCTTGTTGGATGGATTTTTTTGCCAAAAAATAGATTTTTTTTAGCTATTTTTTTTTATTTTTCAAAGTAAATATGACTGAAATGACCAAAGTGTCTTTCATTTGAAATATGTAACAATTTTAATAAAGGACAATTTAGTTATTTCAACCACATTTACTTTGAAAAATAAAAAAAAGTGGCCGAGAAAAATCCATTTTTTGACAAAAAATGGATACCGAACAAACTCTTAATTAATTCCATCTCCATACCTCTTTGCTCTTTTTTATTCTGTTTTATACGGCAATTCGCCTATATAAATTCTAACCTCCATTGTCTAATTCTACACGCAAAGTCAGAGAGAGAGAGAGAGAGAGATGGAGAGAGTTGGTACAATGCTAATGTTTAGCTCCTTGGTTACTGTTGTTCCATGGGCCTATGCTTTTACCGAGGTCATAAAAATGCCGGGGGCCCATGTAAAAGCCCAAGAAACCAAATCCGTCGAAGAATGGTACAAGAAGTACAGCACGGCCAAAGAATAGGTAACCAAGCTTCACTTCTACTTTCAGGACGTTTTAGGTGGTGAATATCCAACTGTTGTGAAGGTGGCTGAAGCAAGTTCCAGTTCTAATTCAACCACCAACTTCGGACGAATTAGCATGTTGGACGATTTATTAACACTTGGGCCTGAACCCGATTCACAAAAATTGGGCCGAGCCCAAGGGACTATTGGGTTTGCCGATTTGAACGAGACCAGCCTGCAAATGGTGGTAAACTTGGTGTTCACTGAGGGGGAATATGCGAACAGTACAATTAGTATTTTGGGAAGGAATCCAATATTTCAAGACTATCGTGAACTGCCCTGTTGGTGGGACTGGTGTTTTTCGATTGGCACGTGGAACAGTCGTGACAAATACTTACTCTTTTAATCCTGTCACAAATAAGGGTGTTTTAGAATACAATATTTTTGTTGTTCATTATGCAACATGATATTTGTATTTCTTTAATAAATATCATGCAGCTAATTAATTCTCTGTCCTACTTTTTTAGGATCATGCTATATGTACATTCTCAATTACACAATTACTTACACTATGTGATATGTCAAATACTAGTTGGGTGAAATCATTATTTATTTGGCCAAATAAATAAAGTGATCCAATCATTATTTATTTGAATTTGGTGCTTTCAGACGTCTTTATTTCGATTAAAGGTCAGATCTCAAATTGCTTTGAAGATTCCTATTTGGTTAGTCAAACTCCACTCGGATGCGAGACATTGTTATTAATAGAGATTCGGACTAACTATTATATAGCATTTTTAATTATTTTTAAATAAACAAAAATAGTAAAAAGAAAATCGTAGAAATGATCTAAGGTTTCAAAAAACACAAATTTTGGATGCAGATGTCGACACTCCTGCTCTAGGTTGTCAACGCCAATCATTTTTTTGGAGGATCTAGGGTGTCAACACTCATATGTCAAACCTAGTACCCTAGAAGGAAATGCACACAATTTTTTGTAGAAATTTTTGAATTGAGATAAGTAAAATGCGGTTGGACTCGTGACTCGATAAGATTTTCAATTATATAATATGCTCTTTGGACATTGATTTTTGAACTCTCGTTTCTCCACGTATTCTGAGCGTTGGTTCCTTAGTATCGACGCCTAATCTCCAGTTTTACCCAAGTTACTGTTTTTTATATTTTTATTTTGAGTGTTGGTTCCTTAGTATCGACGCCTAATCTCCAGTTTTACCCCAAGTTACTGTTTTTTATATTTTTATTTGGATTGACCTCTAAGTTGATTTCAGAGGTAGTGTTGTCATGATTAGTATATTGACACTTGATTGATGTGGTTGCTAACATAGATACGAAATGTGGAAAACCGAAACATTTGATACTAGAATAGGTGATGTTTTTGATTTAGGGTTAGAACTTGGGTACTTGGTGTACTAGTTAGCATTCTATGTGAATGACCTAGATGAGAAGTGTACGATTGTACATCTTCGATTTGATTATTTCATAGTGTAAAAGGGGTAGATTCACTTCGGTGAAGCTCCAAAAGTAAATTAAGTTTTGATTGAACTGATTATCTTAGGGCGAAACATTTTTTTTGTTAGATCATTCTCTTTATTTATGTATGGTTGTTTTTCACGTTTCTACTATGCAAATCACTTAACATAGATTATCAATAGAGAGCAAGTAACATTATAGGAGTGATATTAACATGAGAATAAAATTTAAAGTTAATGTCAAGGCTATGACATAATTTTAAAATTTATTCATAAGGGAAAAATAAAATTTATTCACTAGGTAAACCGTTGTTTGATACAATATCGAACCACAAAAAATAGATTGGTTTGGTTTTGTTTGGAAAGAAAAATCATCTGGTTTGATTTATAATTTTTTCGAATATTTTTGAACAATTTGATTTTAAAATAGGCCAAAAGCTGTTTAAATTAAACTGTATTTACTCCTAATTCATTAGATATAAATGTCACATATGCAACAAGTCTTTCAACTTATATAAAACATAGATGACAATTAACTAAATATGTTAGAGATATTCTAAAATCTTCTTAATCCAATCAATCATTATATACGTTGATATACAGAAAAAAAAAAGTATTTATAAATTATATATCACAAAAACGAGGACCGAGGTTAATAATTAATAGACGATATATATTCATTTTCACGTGATTACCCTTGAGAACCTCGAATGTTTGTTTTGAGTAACTATGACCCTTCACTTCTACTAAAATAATTTGTCGATTTGCCTTTAACAATAAATTAATATTTATAAAAACTGGTCCCTGCCTTTCACGTGGTACCGGGACATGTATAATAAAATATTTAGTTTCATCAAGATTAACATAGTATAACATTTATTCCAATAATGTGTTACATCAATTATAGCACTAATTTAGTCAATTATTATGTAAACACATAGGGTGCATTTCGTGCATCGAGATAAAACTGAAATTAAATTAGAGTGAAGAAAGAGTGATGAACAATCTTAATTTAGGTTTGGTTTGATATTGTTGTATTTTTAAGAGAATCAGTTTTTGTCGTGGTGCAAAAAAAAAAAAAAATCATTCGTGAAAATTTCAGTGATTTTAAGAATTTTTCAGGAATTTTATTTAAGTTATGGGATTGAAAATGTGATTGGTAAAATTTTTGAAAAAAGAATAATTGCAAAAATTACCTTGTAGGTTTAAAACTACAAATAAAAAATTTATTTTAATTGTAGCCAAGTCCCTTGGAGCAAAACTATTTATAGGGGTACTGAGGGGTTATTTATTTTCAATTTTTTTGAATTCTCTCAAAAGGTATATAACGTTTTTAATTATGTTTAGATGAGTAAAAATAGTAGAACAAAAATTTCTAACATTTGATGAAGAAGACGAAAATGGTTGGTGGTTGGTGGTTGGGAAAATGGGGTGGTGATGGTGGGGAAATACGGTAGCCTGCGGTGGTGAAAATGTGATGGTGTGGTGGTGGAAATTGTGGTGGGATCGGTTGGGTTAAATTAACGGTTTCCATAAATTAAGCACCCAAATTGAAAGAGTTACTAGGACTCATATCCACACTATCTAAAAGATTGGGGATTCCATTCCATCCCTAATTTTACCATTTTTTTTTACTTTTTTATTTCTTTAACTAAAAATAAAAGCATTGTAGTCTCTTCCATACAAAATTGACTTTTTAACAGTCAAATCTATGAAAAGTGTGAAAAATGACAACTTGTGCGTATAAAATAAACTATAATCGAGGACGTTTGTACTAAAAATAAAATTATTAACGTCCGAAAGTACACATAACAATAGGTTAATGACTATTTGGCCTAAATTCCCCACCATTTTCATAGCAAGTGCTCCATCTTCAAATCTCTTATTTATTGGAAATCATTTGTGTTCAAATTGTTTTAATTCAAGCAAGTGTGATAAAATTTGGTTTCATTTCATTTGGAAAAAAAAAAAAAACATTCTATGAAGTTCATGCTTTTTTCCTTTTTCAAGAAAAAAGTATTGAACTTGTAAAACACTTTTTTTCCCCACTACTACACTGTTAGGTGACTGACTCCACGCTCTCAAGCTTCACTCCCACCTACCTCCAACACAACGAAGCTACATTGTATTATATTATTTTCATCTTACAAATATATATTTACTTTAATTTTAACACGAATTTAAAAAATTTAATTATTATAATTAGAACAGTAAATTTTACTTATAATTTTTTTTAATATAATCATACATTAATATAATAATATTACATATTTGTTGATAATAAGACACATATAAATAAAATATATTTTCAACAAAAAAAAAAACACTATAATTTACTATAAATAAATAAAGAAAGTAAATATATCTTTGTGAGATAAATACAGTGTATGTGTTGGAAAATTGCCTCAAAAGTGCTAAATAAACAAAAGGACATCAATTGCAATTAGGAAAGAAATAATGGTAGTTAATTTATTTATATGAGCAACTATCGATCCTTTATGAAAAATGTTGAACCCCAATTTTGAGGGCTCCTACTACTCATGTCTTAGGGTCTTGATGAAAGATGTAAATCGCAGAATGTGACTCAGTGGAGCACGAACTGTCGTTCTTTTATGTTTTGAAAGCAAAGATGCCATATGCTATTAATATTATATTGGAGATCATAATTGATAAATTTTTCTAATAATGCATCTTGGGAGTCCAATTTTGTAGCACTGTCTAGGTTTTGATTTTTAGGACATATTAACTATAAATTGATGTATTGTCCTCTTATTGGAGTACTTGACTTGAGGGTATTTTTTTTTGGTTGCAAAAAGAGTAGAAATTGGTCGGTATGATAAAGTATATAATATTATTTTTTTCAAGATATTTGAAGAATTTAAGTGAGTAAAATTATATATGATTGTAAGAATTTTATATAGTAAAAATTTTTGACAGTCTATAAATTTTGAACAAGAATATTGTAGACAATAAAAAAATTGATAATTTTTAACTTTGAATTGGACACATTAATATATAAGTACATCGAGATTGATGCACATTCAACTCGATTTAAGCAAGTTTAAATTCCATCTCTACCCCCATGCTCTCTTTTTTTCTTTATACGGCAATTCGCCTGTATAAATGCTAACCTTCGTTGTCTTTAATTTTGGAGGCAAGTGTCAAAACCCCTGCTCTAGGTTGCCAATGCCCATCAATTTTTAGGAGGATCTAAACCTAACATCCCGAAAGGAAATGCGCACAACTTTTTATATAAAATTGTGAATTGAGATACGTAAAATGCGGTTGGACTCGTGACTCGATAAGATTTTCAGTAGTATATTATGCCTTGTGAAGATATTTGTATTGATTTTTGAACTCCTGTTTCACCACGCATTCTGAGTGTTGGTTCTCTAGTGTCGACATTCACTCTCCAATTTTACTCAAGATCCTGTTTTTTATGTTTTTAGTTCGATTGACCTCTAAGTTGACTCCGAGAGGTAGTGTTGTCATGATTAGTATATAGATACTTGATTTATGTAGGTGTTAATCTAGATACGAAATGTGGAAGAGTGAAATATTTGATGTTGGAATAGGTAGTGTTTCTGATTTAGGGTTAGAACTTGGGTTTATTGGGTAAGTGTACTAGTTAGCCTTCCGTGTGAATGACCTAGAGGAGAAGTGTCCATTTGTGTTCAAGAACAATTGTACATCTTCAATATAAGTATTTCACAGTGTAAAAGGGCAGATCCACTTAGATGGAACTCTAAAAGCATATTAGGCTTTGGCTCAACTGATTGCCTTTAAGGCTAAACAATTTTTTTTGTTCAATCATTAGGATTTCTCTCCCCTAATCGCGTTTCACCCCCTGGTTTTGCGACCAGAAGGAAGGGGATTTCTCACCTCCCCGGTCGCCGGCGACTAGCCCTTCTGGTCGCGATTTTTGTGGTGGGGGTGGGGTGGGGGTGAAATTTTTTTATTTTTTTAAATACAAAACTAAATTAAAATTTAAAATAAGACTGATCCAGTAGCCTTGTGGCTCAAAAGCGGGTTGGATTGACTCAGTAAATATGAGACCGTATAAAATCGAGTTGGGTTGAGCATAATTAAAACTTTTATTTGTGATAAATTTATTTTTCTTTTTATATTGTAACGTTAAAATTAAAGTTTGAATTTTAAATAATATGATTATTTAATAATAATAAAATAATTTTAATTAGCACATTCGTTAATAATTATGAGCTTAAATTTTAGTTATTTTTAAATAGTTCATAAAATATACAAAATAATTTAGTATATTGTCAATTTGTTAGTTTTCTTTTAATTTTTTTAATAAAAAATTAAAGTATTGGACTCATTTTCACTTTTTTTAAAGGTTAGGAATCCAATTGCAAATTTTTTTAATTAAAAGTAAGGATATTTTTGCTTTTTTCATCAAATAAGGATCAATTGTGCACCAAAATATAATTATAGGTTAGAGACTATTTGCGTCAAAAAAAAGGTAAAGGTTAGGGACCATTTGCGCCAATTGAAAAAAAAAATGTAACTTGACAATTTTACCCACACTAATAAAGTAAAAAACAATGAGAGAGACCATTTGTGCACCTAAATGAAATGTTGTGTAATGGATTTTTAACTGAATCCGTCTACAAAGACTATTTCCGCACCTAAATGGATAGGTTGGGGATTATTGTGCCAAAAATGAAAGGTAATAGACCATTTTTGCACTAATGTGAGACGTTAGGGACTATTTGCGCCAATTTCCCAACTATATATCACGAGAACGTGTACCGAGGTTAATAAATAGATAGTATATATTCATTTTCACGTGATGACCCTTGAGAACCTCGAATATTTGTTTTTAACTATGATACTTCACCTTACTAAAATAATTTGTCCATTTGCCTTTAACAAGAAATTAATATTTATAAGAATTGTTCCCTGCCTTTCACGTGGTACCTGGCTATGTATAATAACATATTGATAGGGTTAACTTCACTGGTAATCAAGCTTTGACGAAATTACAAAATAATTATTAAAGTTATAAAGTTTTAGCGTCGATTACTAAAATATATTAATGTATTCATCGACGGTCACTCTATTAAATTTTGAACTTGAATTGATGACGTGTCACTGTTAAGTGTCTATGTGACACACAACCAGTCAACATTTGATAAAAATTAACACCGCATAAACTTAATGTACTAATAATAATAAATTCATACTACCAAAAATACACCTAAAATATAAAGACCAAGCTGCAATTGTTAAATTAAACACGATTAAAGTCCGTTTTCAAAGGGCAAAAAGTAGTAATACGTGATTGAATTAGCACAATTATTTGAGCTAAACTAGTTAAGTGCTTGTTTGGCAACGCTTAAATTAAATATCAATTTTATTTATATATTTTGTATGACTCATAATTTACTATTCACTTATTAATTATGTATTTTATAAAATCTATAACTTATAATTATTTGAAAGTATGAACAAGCAAGCACTAAGATTAAAGATAAATAAGAGTTGACAAGCATTAAAAAAAAGCATGAAATTCAAACTTTACTCAAGAACCCACTTTCATTGTAATTATGAAATACTATTTGAGATTTTGAGTTTTTGGAGAAGTTGTCTTTTTTTTACTTTTTATTTTTTTTGGAGTATATTTCTTATTTTTTATTTTTTGAGGTACATTTAATTAGTTTTTAATTATGTTTTTTATTTTTTTGTTTATTTAAAGAGAATGACAATTTTGTAATAAATGACCTATTATGCTAAGTTTTTTCATACATTGATAATGTGTGGTGCTATTTTTTAGGTTATGAGTATATCCCTAACGATTTTAAAAGATTGAGAACCTTTCATACAATTATCCCTAGAATTTTTTTACCAACTACAATTACATTGGAGATGTTCTAAGTCTTCGTGTCAACTACTTGAATATGTCATCAATAAGTAATTCATGAAATAAGATTTTGTTAAACGCGGTGTACATTTTAACGTTCAGAGTCCACTTAAAGACAGAGTCAAAGACGTGTATGTGTTTAAAACATATCATGAAGAATGATATGTCAAGAAAATAAGACAGTAGAAAAATCAGTTATGCAGTACATATACGGGTACATTTTTATATCCTTCCTATATTAAAAGTGTGAATATTTGGTTTATTATTTAAAATGGTCAATCAAAGTTGTTTTCTATACTCCTTCCGTCTCAAATATATAAGCTGATTGGATTTTTCACACGGATTAATAATATTATTGAAAAAGTAAATTTTACCAATAGTTTTTCTAATTTACCCTTATTTAATGAGTATTATTTAATTTACAATTTCAAGATTAAGTTGAAAAAAATGATTATAAATAAGCAAATTAAATAAGAGTATTTTAGTAAAGGAACAAAAAAAAAACACCTCAAAAATAGAAACAAGCCTATATAATTGGGACTAGAGAAAAATTAAATATGGCCTATATATTTGAGACGTAGGGAGTATTAAAAATAGATATTTGGTTTAAAAAATTTGCAGAATAATTATAAGAATCTAAAGATAAATTCATCCTAATTAAATATGATATTTGTTCACGTTTCTGAAATAATGGTATGTAAATTATAATTTTAAAAATTAAGTTTATGTGAAATGCAATTACATTCTACAAATTTAGTATTTTAATATTTTTCATTATTTTTATGTAGATTTAATGGAACGTAATATACATATGTAATTCTTGAAAATATGGCATGTAAAATGTAATTTACATTCTTTATACGAAGAACTAATGAGTGTTTAGTAAATTTGCACGTGTAATATTCTCCAAATTAACGTCAATGAATAGAATTTAGAATACATTTTAAAATCAAACTAACCTATTTAAAATAAAATCCTAAAGGAACTTCATATGCATCATTACACCGACTACAAGTTGTAGGGCTTGATCAAAAAGTGTTTCAACTTTAAATGCAAATTCCAAGATAATTGTTGTTTGTTTTGCATAGACCGAAATAAAGTATCTTGTGAGTAATGCAATAAGGTAGAACAAATTATAAGGGGGATTATCATATCAATATTACTATATTAATATAATCAAAATATTTGATTTTTTGACTTTTTTCACACAATGAAACTTGAGTGTTTTTAAACCAATATCTACGTATCTGTTTGCTTTTTCTTTGAATTTGAATTCATTCTGATTATATAGGCTTACACCAGTTAATTGCTGCATCGTGTTACAACTGTTGGCCACAAATAGACAAAAAGTATATTTAGCATAATTTTGGCTACTTATATATAAATTTTGAATAAACTATGTTATGATTATTCCAAGTTTTCAAGGCATTGTTTTGAATTATGCCTGACATTAGAATTAGAAATTGTGTCATTAATTTGGATTCATTTTTCGTGAAATTTAGTTTCAAGGAAAACAAACACTACAAAAAATTGTAGCTTCAGAAACAGATTTTTCATTGCTGAAACTATGATATCCGTGCCTAATAGTCGCTACCAACAAACTATTTGAAATGGAATTTTCGTTACTATTTTGAGGGTAGCTGAAAGTTACCAACGGGATTTCCGTTGGTGATCTTCACAAACAGAATTTTCGTTGGTAAAAGCGTGTGCCATTTACCTACAGAATTTTCGTTGGTAATGACACACGCTTTTACCAACGAAAATTCTTTCGGTAACTTTCAGCGATCCTCAAAATAGCAACGAAAATGACAAGCACTATTACCAACGAAAATTCTGTAGATAATGCCACAAGCCTTTACCTATGGAATTTCTGTAGGTAATAGCTCAAATTTTTAATAATTAAAAAAATTAATTTTATATACTTGGTGGACCCCTAACCCGACTTGTCAATTATGGGCTTGAAACTCGACCCACCAAAAAATCCGACTCAATACATTATGCTTTGTCAAGCATTTTTATTATTTTATTAATTTAGAATGGATGTAATGTGATTTGAATATTTGACTTAGGAATTGTGAAGTCATAATCAAACCATTGAAGACAAATGAATTCTTGTAATTATATTTATTTTTATAATATATATTAGTTCAATGAGCAACATTTTCTATAATTGCTTATAAAGTAAAAAAATAAATATTAGTGAAAAATCAAATTCCACATTGTGTTAACACTTAAACATAAAATATCACATTGCTCGAATTTTTTTTATAGATGTACAAACTATATGAAATGATGATAAATATTATTTGCTTTCATATTTAAACATGAAATGCCCAACTAAAGGGATGTCGTACAATAGGTAAACTAATCCACCTATGTTTTCTTCGCACGTTATTATAGTTTGAATCTTTTTTATTTTTGTAATTGCATAACTTCGTTGTAGAAAATTTGAATGTTAAATGAATGAAACTTGATTTACGGCTATTCCTTAAGTGATTAACCTTCAACTCCATATAGTTGAATCTTTTTTCATTTTTAAAATTTGATTTATATTATTACTCATGAAAAATATGCGGGCAACAAGATTTACTCTTAACCAACATATTTTCCGTAGCTCAATGTTTGAAATATTAATATCACATACGTATTATCTTAAGATGATAAGTCGAAAGATTTTTTCGATTTATGAATTACTCTTCACAAAAATTTTTGGTAGCTGAATAGTTGAATTGTGTTTTTTAACTTTAAAAATTGTTTTATATAACCTACAGAACATTCGTAGGTAATAAGAATCACTTATCACCTACGGATATTCTATAGGTGAAAGGTCGAAATATTTTTTGGTCTTAAAAATTGATTAATATCACCTACAGAATTTCCTACAGAATTTCTGTATGTAATAAGATTTACTCTTCACCAACAGATATTCCATAGGTGAAAGGTCGAAATATTTTTTGTTCTTAAAAATTGATTAATATTACCTACAAAATTTTCATAGGTAATATGAACCACTATTCACCAACGGATATTCCGTAGGTGAAAGGTCGAGATATTTTTGGTCTTCAAAATTAATTAATATCACATACGAAATTTTCGTAGGTAATATAATTCACTCTTCACCAACGAATATTCCGTATGTGAAAGGTCGAAATATTTTGTAGTCTTCAAAATTGATTAATATCACATACAGAATTTTCTTAGGTAATATGATACACTCTCCACCAACGGATATTTCGTAGGTGAAAGGTTGAAATATTTTTTGATTTTCAAAATTGATTAATATCACCTACGAAATTTTCGTAAGTAATATGATTCAATCTTCACCAATAAATATTTCATTGGTGAAATGTCGAAATCTTTTTTGGTTTTTAAAATTAATTAATAACATAACCAACAGAATTTCCGTAGGTAATATGATTCACTATTCACCAACATATATTCTGTTTATGAAAGGCCGAAATATTTTTTGATTTTTAAAATTAATTAATATCACAAATAGAATTTTCGTAGGTAATATGATTCACTTTTCACCAACGGATATTCCGTTGGTAAAATGTCAAAATATTTTTTGATTTTCAAAATTAATTAATATTACCAATGGAATTGCCGTAGGTAATATGATTCACTCTTGACCAACGGATATTCCGTTGGTGAAAGGTCGAAATATTTTTTTGTTTTCAAAATTAATTAGTATCACCAACGGAATTTTCGTAGATGATATGATTCACTCTTCACCAACGGATATTTTGTAGGTGAAAGGTCGAAATATTTTATTGTTTACAAAATTAATTAATATTACCAACGGAATTTTTGTAGATAATAAGAATCACTCTTCACCAACGGATATTCTACTGGTGAAAGGTTAAAATTCGTTGGTGAAAAACTATTACATTTCCCAACGAAAAAGTCGTCGCTAATTACCGTAGGTGAAATGTCATCACTTTTACCAACGAATAATCCATTGCCGATTACCGATATAAATAATCTGTTGGTAAATTTTCATTGGTGAAAAGGCAATTTTTAGTAGTGAAAACGTAAGAGTGTTTTCGAATCTTATTTGAAACGACAATAAGATAAAAGAAGATAATTGACAAATTCAAAGTTGTTGTGAAATGCTTTGAACAACTTTTTGGTTAAATTTGATGTCTTGTGAGTTCTGATTTTGATTTTTAGTTGTTTTGGGGTTTGAATTTCAATAAAATTTTAGTTTTACTATTTATTAGATTATTAAATTTTCAAAATTTTTAATTATTTCCGAAAGTTTAGCTTTTTATTGTTCTTTACTTTTATAGTCGTGTTTGTTTTGAATTTTTTTTGTATTTTTTTACTCGCAGTTATTTTTTCTTACTCAAATTGAAAGACATATGAATTGTTATTTTATTTTTTGTTTAGGAGTTTGAATTTTGGAAGAATTGTACTTTTATAATCTACAGTTAAATTTGTTATTTGATTATTTTGGAAAATATTTCAAATTTTGTTTTATTAGTTTCTTTTTCTTTATAGTTTGAGATTTATGTTTATTGAATACACTTTATAGTTTTATTCGGAAATTTTAAATTTAGAAATTTTAGTGTTGTTTTGTTGTAATTTGATAATCCTGTCACTTTAATGCATTATTTAACTTGGATTTTTCTTTTGATTGCTTGTCGTTGAAAATGTACTATAATTTGAGATATTATTTAATTTGTAATTTGTTTCGTTTAGTTGTAATGAAATAATATTATAATTTCTTGAACTACATAAGTTTGGATTGAAAATTGATTGTTTATAATGCAGCAATTTAGTAATGTCTCAAGCTATTATCATTTTCTTTTTGAATACTAATGCAACTTTAGAGTACTATTTTTGAAAATGACTTGTTTGCACATTAAAAATGCAAACTCTACTCAGTGCTTTAGAAAATTCTATTTAAGATACTACTTTTTACACACAAGTGGTTGTGAAACAATTTTAATTGTAATTAATATATTTATTGACTTGTTTATATTTTTACACTTTTGTAGCCAATTTTTGCCATAATATTTGACTTGCATCAAATACATACAACTTCACTAGCATGCTTAATTAACAACTACAAAAATGATTTATTTACCTTTAGAAATTATGTTGTTTTAAGAGTTTTAATTCGATCAAGAAATGACTTTATCAATTGACTTATTGATTATCTCTAGAGCTTCATCTAAAGCAAGAAAGATAATTTTTATGAACTTTTTATTCGTCACTGAACATTGTGATGATAAAATTGGTACAATTACCGAAGAAGCCTAATTCTTCGTTTTTGAAACCCCAGATCTTTGATGATGTGAGCTCAATCCAACCTTCTCTTCATCTTTTATTTAATTTATTTCAAAAAAATTTGAAATTAATGTGCATATGTTGTAGATACTTATGCCTAGAGTCTTATTCTAGAGCAAATGTAATATTTTTTAATGCAAAGAAGTTCAGCTTTCTTTACGTGATTAAATTATTATAAAAGAATGAACCCAGTCCTCGACAAGAAATACAAATTCGGGGAAAATGATACTTAAGAACAATGGATTTTATGAAGTAAATTGAATTTAATTTTATCGTATTTTGAGTCGTAATGAATTTTGATAAACTAAGTTTTAAGTTATAAGCATGCTATTTAGGTTTCAATCGCCTGATTTGTTCATATTTAATTTTTTTTCTACTCAGATTATCAATATCAAATCAATTTGTAAAAAAAAAAATTATAATAAATACTATTAAATTCTTAATTATCGATATATCACGTGCATCACACGTGGCCATACTAGTATATATATCAATATTTGGAGGATGGATTCTAGGAACAATTTCAGCACCTAAAATAAAAAATAATACTATCTATTATAATTGTTGATAACAAACATTTGAAATGGCACTTAAGTGATATTAATTGATGAGAAATGTTCCGCACCCCCACCCACCCCCACAGTGGAGAAAATTTATCTTCTCCACTGTCTATATAGCACCAAGTGAAAATTATTTAATGTTAATACAATAGAAATTGTCCAATAGAAAAGTGTCGTGTGAGCAGTGGGAAACATAAATCTTTCCCACTGTGAGGAGGAGAACATTTCTCATTAATTGATATACCATCTTAAATGTAGGTGTTATAATATTAACGAAAAAATAGGCAACAAAATAACAAGAATACACAAATTTAACGTGAAAAACCCTACAACAAAGAGCAAAACCAAATATTGCTTTCAACCATTCACTGCATCACCAAAAGTGGATGATCTTGATCTATTCAGGCTATTCTTTGCCAACATCAGACGTCTCCTTACTTTCGACTGTGCTATTATTTCTCATATTTATCGCGAGGGCAACCAGGTGGCTGACTTACTTGCTTCAGATGGTTGAGATCGTCGTTGCTCTTTCGAGTACAGCACTCAAGACTTATCGTGACGTTACCGCAACTTAATTCAGATTGATAGTTATGGACTTCCTACAACTTATGGGTCTTTAGATGATTTTTTTTTTTTTTTTACAATTATTTGTTTAAGAAGTTGTACTTCATTATTTATTGCTTCATTATTTATTCATTTATTGGTTTTAGCTTTTATGATTGGAGGTCAGGTTTTATGCCCCATCCCATGTATTCTTTTATGAATTATTTATAAATGGTTGGAGAATCCGAACCCCCTATCCTTTTCCTAGTGGATGCCTGAAAATCACACTGGAAAGTGATGGTCTGTTAAATTAAAAAAAAAAAAAAAAAAAGCAAAACAAACTGGCAGATGAGAGAATAATCCACTATATCAAAAATTGTTACAAAAAGATGTTAATTCACTAACACTAGAATACATGATATATACTCGTGCGAGAAGAATTATAATCTTGATAAAATAAGTCTATACCGCCCTCGGCCCGATCCATCTGCTACCACCGTAGACCTTTTTTTTTTCATAATTTTAATTTCACCATATATGTCGCACCGCGAACTTTTCGGGGTCGCCCCAACACAATTCAAGTCATTGAACTATAACTATCTACACATTGACACAAATTCTAATACAAGGAGTAAATCTAATCTTTGACGAAACAAAATCTCCACATCTTCCACAAAAGCCCCTAAGAACTAAACTCAGCAACCAATTCCAACCAAGTTTAAGTAATGCTCAAATTTGGATATAAAGAGTATCTTGGTTATCATATCAGTAGGATTATCATGGATACTAATCTTGTACACAACAATATCACTACAAGCAATAATATCACGAACAAAATTATACCACACATCAATATGCTTTGTCCTCTCATGAAACATCTGATCTTTTGTAAGGAAAATAGCACTTTGACTATAACAAAAAAATTATGATGACCTGCAAGTCTTTACTGAGTTCTTCAAATAATTATTTCAACCAAATAGCTTCCTTACAAGCTTCTGTAATAACCATATACTCTGCTTCAGTAGTAGACAATGCAACTATAGTTTGTAAAGTAACATTCCAACTGATAGCATAACCACTAATAGTGAAAACATACCCAGTAAGTGATATTTTCTTATCAAGATATCCAACAAAATCATAATCAACATATTCACTTACTCAATCTCTAGTTTTTCCAAATTGCAAACAAACATCAATAGATTCACGCAAATATCTAAATATCCACTGAACTGTTTTCCAATGTTATTTACCAGGATTTGCCATGTATATACTAATTGATTAACACATATTTTAATTGAGATAAATTATATAAAATTAAATAGAAAATACTTAACACACATTTCAATGAACATAAATTATAAAAAAATAAATAGAAATTATCTTGCACACATTTACTTTAACCAATACCAAAATTGTGCTTTGCCCACTTACAATAGTAGTGTGTGTATTAAAACTGAAACCCTAATTTCCAAACTTTGTACTAATAAATCAATGAAAATTTGTTTCTCCATGTAAGTCGTCTTCTTTTCTTTCAAGATCATAAAGATATATTTGGTACCTTAGATTAAATTATACTGAAAGTCAATAATGCCGTCTAAAACAATACTATCGAGGTGTTACATAATCGACTTTCCATTTTAGCATTTCTAATTTAATCTTTGGTCATCTTATGAACAACTCCTTTGTCTATAGTCGTGGGCCTCATGGCATTTATTGCACTAAATGTTAAAAGTTTTTATTGTTAAGAATAATTTAACGTTGTCTGATTATTCAAATAATTTGTTTTCATAATTAATACTCTTCCAACCACTTTCCTTATCTTTTTGATCTTGTCAACAACAACAAATATAATATAATTAATATTAACTCTTCCACTTTTCCTTATCTTTTTGTTCCTGTCAACAACAATAACTATAATATTGTTTATCATCAATTTGCCATCTATTTTTCAATTTAATTATTGGTTGATATGATTAAAAAAAAAAAAAAAAATTGAGATTGATGCTAAATGAGCTGTTGTTAATTTTTAATCAATTTGCCATCAATTTTTTTTTTTTTTTTTTTTTTTTGCGTTAAATTATTGGAGGATTAGATTAAAAAAAAAAATATCGAGATTGATGCCTAACAAAGTGTTTTTCTTCTTCTTCTTATTTTTATAGAATCAAGTTGCCTTTAATTTATTGATTTGATAAAAAATTGAAATTGATGTCATATATATATGCTGTTGATCTCTTGCTCCCAAGTAGGCAGGATATTCTGTTCACGTACTGACATGTGGGCAAATTGATATAAAAAATATTTTTTTACATCAACTGTCCACATGCTGACAAGGGTAGGATATCCTGCCCCCAAAGAGGCAAGAGATCAAGGCCCTATATATATATATATATATATATATATATATAGAGAGAGAGAGAGAGAGAGATAAATTATCTCCTTAGTTTATTTTAAGCACTGATGATATGGCATGTCTATTTAATGCATATTTCATTTATACATTAAATATGTGGGATTCTCTATTGTCTAAGTCACAAATTAATAAAATTTTCATTTTATTGATATAAACACTTTATGTTTGATCACATCGACAATTTATTAATGCTATGACAATAAATTAAGTCTTATTTTTTATAAATTTAAAATTGTTCAATGATGTCGCGAGTTTTTTTATTATTTTTAAGCAAGTGTAAACGCACTCTTATCATTTTACATAAATAATACCTTTATTAAATACAATCTCATTCTTTTTTATTTTTTAGTTCGAGCAAGGGTGAAATTTTTCATTTTTTATTTCTCATTTTGATTCTGTACTTGTATACTTAGCGCATGTTTGATAATGCTAAAATTAATTTTTAACTACTTATAAGTTGTGGATTATATAAAATATACAGATAATAAATGATAATAAATTATATAAAATGTGTGAATAAAAAATATGTTTTATCTATTACGTCAATTTAAATTATAATTCACACTAAACATACACTTAAATTGATGTTATTTTTTTCCTTTAATTTGAACGCGTTGAAGTTTTTGTTTTTGTCCCCTGGATTATTAGGTCAGGAGTGGCACGTTAGATTTATTCCATTCTCATTCAAAATTCTAACCCACCAACCAGTTTAATTTTTATACTTCAATAATAAACAATGAATACGATCCAACCTTTTTCAGGTGGTACATCTACAAATCAATTTTATATCGTCCATTAGTCAAATCTCCAATTTACGCGGTTAGATATATTTAAAAAATGTGTAACAATAAATATATATATAACACAACTCCATATGTTAGTTACAATTTATATTATTGAACACTTGTTAATTTTTGTAAATGTTTAGCGACAAGACTTGAACTAAAATATTATTGCTTAATCCATTATTACATCTACTGAAAAATTCATTAAAATTAAATATTTCGAAATCACATAAATCCAGATTAATTTGTATATCTATATTCTTTTTCTAATATATCCTACTAAGGCTTCGTTTGAAATTAATTTTAGACCTAATTTTTAATTGTCAAATAATTAGAAATTGTTTAACGTGTTTAATAACTCTATATAAGTTGATTTTGAAATATTTACAATAACTCTGAACCAAACGTTTAACTGCTTTCTTCTCACAGTTGATTTTTTTCTTTAGAATTACAAAACAAAAGTTAATTCCCTTAAAAACTTATCAATACCAAACAAAGCCTAATAAAAAGACATCATTATCCAATAACAGTATTATTATTAATTAAAATACAATTTAATAAAGATAAAGATATTATTAATTAAACTCAAGCAGTCCTTACACTATAATAAAAATAAAGAAATGTTCAAGTTGCTAAAAACAATTTTAAATTATTACCTACTTTGTATTTTCCTATTGCGTTTCCTATGTCAATTCGCCTTTATAAATCCCACCCTTCATTGCCCCCATAATCATTTATTGAAATTAGACAAACACATACACGCACATCGATGGCGAAATCTAATGGGGAAGCCAAACTACTCGAATCCGTGGAAGAATGGTACAAAAACTTCGGGTCAACCCGGCAGAAAGTTACGAAGCTTCACTTTTATTTTCAAGACGTCTTGGGTGGTCCGAATCCAACTGTTTTGAAGGTGGTCGAGTCCAGTTCTAACTCAGCCACGTCATTTGGCCAAGTGAGCATGCTGGATGACCTAGTAACGGAAGGGCCTGAGCCCGATTCAAAGAAAGTCGGTCGGGCTCAAGGAAGTATCGGGTTTGCAGATTTGAACGACACCGCCCTGCAAATGGTGCTAAACATTATGTTCACTGAAGGGGAATATGCGGGCAGCTCAATTAGTATTTTGGGAAGGAATCAAATATTTCAGGAGTATCGTGAACTTCCCATTGTTGGTGGGACAGGTGTTTTCCGATTGGCACGTGGCACGGTTGTCACCAATACTTACTCTTTCGATACCACCACGAATAAGGGTGTTCTAGAATATACTCTTTTCGTAATTCATCACGAAAATTCTGCTTAAAAGCATGCTCGATTCTCTTTAAAAATTACCAAGTTTGCTTTGAGAATCATATTTGACAAAATAAGTAGGTTTGATTTACATTTAAGCGTCCAGTCAAATATGTAGCTCTAGTTATATTTGGTGCTGTATTTCATAATTACCATGAAAGTGGGTTCTCTGTATTTTATTCGTTAATGTTTGAACTCTTATTTATCTTTAATCTTAGTGCTTGATTGTTCATACTTTCAAATAATTATATGTTGACGTAATTAATAAGTTAATAATAAATTATGAGTTATACGAAATATATAGATAAAATGTATGTTTAATTTAAGCTTTGCCAAACAAGCACTTAACTAGTTTTAGATCAAATAATTTGTGTTAATTCAATCATGTGTTTCAACTGTTTTCCCCAATAATTTTCATTACAATAGCTTTGACGACTGACTTTGATCGTGTTTAATTTCACAATTGGAAATTTTACAGCTGAAGTCTCCAAACTATACCACTTGTTGCATTTGAATCCTCATTTATTTCTTTGGCAGTGGGGACCCCAACTTTGATTTTTAATGTACGTAAATCCTTTTAGACAGAATTTGTCAAAAGTCTTCTTTTTAAGGCATTTTAGTCAATCTTCTTTATTTTTTCAAAACAATTAAAGACATAAGGGCAAAAAAAGAAAAAAAAAAAAAAAAAAAAAGAAGAAGAAGAAGAAAAAAGGGAGAGATGATGGGAAAAAAAAATTAAAAAAAATCTCCATTGTTCATTGGGAAAAATTGGTATTCAAATTGCCCTAATTCATGCAAGTTCTTGTTTTCCTATCAATAGAAAAAAAGAATATCCAGACTTTATTACGTTAAACATGAACACGAATCAATTGTTTTTAATTATTATGTTCAATTAAACAGGATTAATTAAATTGATAATTAGCTGTTTAATATCCACCCTAATTGGGGTGGGTTAGTGGGTCAAATCCCAACAAATAATAAGTAAAAGGGTTTCTGAACTAGTTATGATTAGGGGATTTTTTTCATAAATAAGCAACTTTTTGAAAAGAAGTGTAAAAATTCATTCTTGTTATATATATTCTAAAAATACTGTTTTTCAATAACCATTATTTTAATTTATTATGCTATATATTAAATTTAGTAACCAAATCTTTAAAAACTGGATTTGATGGAAATACTTATATTATATTACATAATATTTTATTGTTATAGTAATCGAATCCTTAAAAATCAAAATTGATTGGAATATATTACAAAATCTGTTATTGTTATAACTGTTAAATATATATCATTTATTTCAAAAATAGCTATAACAAATACAAATAGAACTCATGATCCCTTCAATTTTAACATTTGTAACAATCTGTGTTACAAATTGAGATATAACACATAATACCAGTTTTTACACACACAAAAACTCATGATATACTCAATTGTATGATATGTATCAATCAGTGATACAAAATATCAATTGGGGGAAACATAATATGATGCGATACATGCACATGCAAGTCATGGACCTTTGTTATATTGAACTCAAGCTAATGACCATATTGAAGATATATCAAAGGCTGATGGAAGATTGGAGGGCCAAAACAAGTATAAAATAAAGTTGGGAGGTTAAAACGTGGAAAAAAAAGAAGAATGCTGAAAAATCGTCTGGGCGATCGCCGAATGCCAATTTTCCAAGGTAGAATTGAAAATACTAGGCCTAGGCGATTTCGGGAAAAATTAGATTTTTCGGATTTTGTTTCCTTTTCAAATTAGAACTCTTATTTTTAATTAATTTTTAATTATTTCTGAATTATATAGGGTTTCTTTTATGTTTACTATTTAAGCAATTTTCATTGTAAACAATAGGAGTTTTGATTTTTGAGATATTAATTTAAGTGAGGATTCACTTTTTGTTCCGTGTTCTTAATTGAACAAACCCTAAAAACTTATCAAAGATTTCGCAAACCTTTTGTGGCATTTTCATAACTGTGGTTCGTTGGTTTAAGAAATCATCGGGTCAAGTTCTTGCGGCCATATTTTATCTTTCTTGATGAGGTTCAGATCAAATCTTTTGTGGGTTCCTAGATTCAATCTCCGTGGGTTCGCATCAGTTGGTATCAAAGTTTTGGCTCTAAAATCAGGTTCGATCTTTTAAATTTTTATTTCATCATATTCATCTTGAATCATATAAAAAAAAATTCTTTTTTTCTTGTTCATCTTATTTAGATTCATCTTGAATCATATCAAAAAAATTAAAAAATATATACTTTTTTATTTTGTGATTTTTTTTTTTAATTCTTGCGTTGTGCCGCAAAAGTTATAAAAAAAAATCCAAAAATTCAAGAATTTCAAGAAAAGTCATTATTATCATTATTATTTATATTTACGCTGAGTTAGAAAAAAAATATAATTAAATCAAATGACAAAATTTTAATATTTTATAATATTAGAATTTAATTAATTAATTTCTCAACTTCAGGTAATTAATAAAAAGTATTTCAATATAAATAATCAGTATTCCAATACAATTTAATTAGGACGAGCTTCCCAATGTTTTAATTTTCTATGATAGTCGGTTAAAATGAATAATATTAGGATGAGCTTAAAATTGATTGTTTATTTTTTTATTTTTTCTCTTTTCTTGCAAAAAATAAATTGTAACATTTAATATTATATATGATATAATTAACGCAATCTGCATCTTTACAATTTAGAAAATCAAAATTCAAATTATAATATAAAAATTAGTGGGTTATTTAATGAGTAGCGCCAAAAAATTAAGCCGGAAGCACTTCTTTAAAATTAGAAAATGATAATCAAGCTTTCCCTTAAATTCTGTTTGTTTTATTTTTTTCCACGTTAACTATAAAACAGTTAAAATTAGTTACAATTTACAAAATATATATAAATACAAAATCTGACTTTTAAATAGAGATAGAAAACACATTCATTAGATTTAAACTGTTATTATAATTGAAAAATCAATCCATCTAATAATATTTGTGTCGATTATTAAAAAAACTTATCTATACATACCCGAAAATTATTTTTAAATTATAATAGAAAATTACTCAATAAGTTTTAATATTATATTATTTATATTATATATTACATAATATTAAAGTATTTATATTATATTTTATAATAATATTATTATTATTTATATTTACGCAGACTCAGCAAAAAAATATAATTAAATCAAATGACAAAATTTTGATATTTTACAATATTAAAATTTAATTAATTGCCCAAATTCAGGTAATTAATAAAAAATATTCCAATATAAATAATCAGTATTCCAATATAATTTAATTAGGACGAGCTTTCCATACTCGGTTAAAATGAATAATATTAAAATGAGGTTACGTGTTTCAAGGTCTTAATTTATATATTATATGAGGAATTTAAATAAGTTATGTTTTCAAAAAAATAAAACATTAATGCGCGAGATCTATTGGCAATAATGCAATAGTTTTCCAAAAATAGATTTATTTTCTCTACAAAATTTTTTTTCTTCCCATAGTGAATTTAAATAGGTTGCAGTTTAAATAAAAAAATATATATATCAATACACGGAAAACATATAATTGTGTTATATTATCAAATGATATGATTTATTGATTAAAAATAATAAGTGATTAAACTAATAAACTAAATATGATAATTTCAAAATCAAATTTATACGATTCAAAGCGCCTCAGCTCGACCACAAATGTAGTTTTCAAAAAAGTGTTTCAAAACCTGGATTAGTTATATTATTTTTTTAATATCAATGAGTAATCAATGTTATTTATATGATAATTTTTTTCTATTTTAATTTAATAAATAAATAATATACTTTTAGAATATTTTAAATCACTATCATAAAAAATAAATGACGTGCATTGCACGAGTGATATACTAGTTTTTAATTAAATAAGCAATCAGATTTTCATCGCATTGTAGAATTAAGTTACATATTTTGTAGAATATGATTTATAAAATTACCTTTTTGTTAATAAAACTTTTAAATATAGTCAAACATGCATTTTGCTGATTTCATATTTAATTTGGTCAGATATGGCCTACTCTGTGTGTGTACTTATTGCCAATATTCTAAAAAGCGTAAAGTATAGTTAGGCGTGGAAGTTAAATTTCAAGTTTTTTGGGTCTAGGCGAAAACTAGGTGAGAGCGAGATAAGGACAAGATGAGGACGAGGTATGAAGCGCGGCCTAGGCAGACAAACTTTCTAGAACAGTGCTTATAGCGTATCTTGCATCTAAACGTTTAAAAAATAATAAAAATAACAAATTAATTTTTATGTACTCAAACATATTTTTTATTCACATATTTTATAAGATTCACAATTTACCATATATCTATACATTTTATAGAGTTCATAACTTATAAGTACTTAAAAAATTATTTCAACACCGCCAAACACGCAATCATGATTATTAGAATGTAGGAAACATTTCCAGATTAATTGACGTCAAAATCAAAAATTAATTTTAACTATTTATTTCATGGATCCATAATTTTTCAACTACACATATATCAATTTTTATCAAATCTTACAAAAAATTTCATTTTAATCAAAATCAAAGACACCCTAAATTACGTAGTTATTGCAAGTACATTATTTTCTAAATGTCAGTAACAATCCACATTTTACCAAACATTAAATCTATTAATTAATCCATGGCATCTAATCCTTAGTCCTTACTACAAGACAAATTTATAATAATAAATACTATTTGTCCTAATTCCATTTAGAATCTTGTAATAATTATAATTTTATTTAGTGTCTATTTGGTGTAGATTGTAAACTGATTTATTTGATTAAAATAGTTTATTTGATTAATAATAATAAAAAATGTCATGTTATAAAACAAAAATTTTGATCAAATAAACTAGTTTATAAACTAGTCAAATTAGTAAAATATATTTTTTATCTACACATCTAGTAGAATCTACAACTTATAAACCTACTTTTTATTTATACATTAAATAGAACCCACAATTTATAAATACTTAAAAAATAATTTCATCACTACCCAAAATACAAACACCAGCATCCTATTGTCAATTGTCATCTGCTATAAATAGTCACAAGGTCCTCAACTTTTTATCATCTTCATCTTAGATAAAAAAGCTAATGGCGAAGCTATGCATAATTTTCATGCTTTGCTCATTAGTGATTTTCACGGCAGCCGTGCAGCCGGCGGCCGGCCTTGAAAAAGGGCCGGAAGCTGTCGAAAAGTGGTTCAAAAAGCTACCACAAGCAAAAGAAAAAGTAACCAAACTTCATTTCTACTTTCATGACACTATAACTGGCAAGAATTCATCTTCTTTTACGGTGGCTCAATCCAATATTACATTAACGTCCCCAACTTTCTTTGGTATAGTAAGCGTAGCAGACGATCCATTAACCATCGGACCAGAATCCGACTCGAAGATCGTGGGTCGAGCCCAGGGGGTATACCTTGCAGCTTCACTAGAAGAGATAGCTCTAACTATGACCCTAAATTTTGTTTTCACTGATGGAAAGTATAATGGTAGTACGCTTAGTGTACTCGGGCATAATCCGATTTTGCACAAGTATCGTGAAATGCCTATAGTTGGTGGCTCCGGTGTTTTCCGGCTGGCGCGCGGTATCGCCACCGCACAAACCGTTTGGTATAATCGTATCAGCAATAATGCAGTAGTTGAATATACTGTAATGGTTCTGCATTATTGATTGCCATTGATTAGTTTTATTTATTTCGTATTTGGTAGGGTTATGGCCTGCTCTTTGGCGTTTCGTCTTGCATCTAAACGTTGAAGGAGTTATTAATAAGAATATATGCTAAGTATTTGATTATTGATTGTTGTCATTAATTAGTCTTAAATTCTATGGAGAAACGTTATTATATATTTAGAATACTTTTGTTTTTTATGGATATTAATATATACTTTAATATAAATGAATGTTCAACCAAATTCTAAAATAACTACGTCTTCCACCTAACTCTAAGCGTACGTCTTCCACCAAACTCTAAGCGATGAAAAATATATTTGTTCATTTTATACAACTAGGTCTTCCACCTAACCCTAAAATAACTAATGTTTTGGCTGTCAGCAGCCTATTAATCAAGTAACAAGTTGGTTATATATCAACAATTAAAAAAAAGTGTGTCATCAACCTGTTTTAATTACATAATTAGACTTTAACACAGAAACGGTCAAAGTTCAAATTTCATTTAAATTATCATTTGGGCAGTTGGGGCCCATACGTAAAATTTTATGGAGTTAAATTTTGTTTCTAAACATGAGGTGTTGCCTACAATTCAACGAAGATTCAAATGGTAAGAGCTATTCTCGTCAAGATCATGTGACAATTTAACGAAGATTCAAATAGTAAAGTTATGCATAATTTGTACTTTGCTTGTTAGTGATTGTCACTGCCGCGTGTGCCATGGGGGAGGGCCTTAAACCAAAGGTCGGAAGTTGTGGTTCAAAAAGCTACCACAAGCAAAATAAGAAGTAACCAAACTTTATTCCTACTTTCATGACAATGCAAGTGGCAAGAATCCAACTGCTTTTATGGTGGCTCAATCCAATATTTCATTCAAGTCCCAAACTTTATTTGGTCTAGTAAGAATAGCGGATGATCCGTTAATAGTGGGGCCGGAATCGGACTCGAAGTTTGTGGGTCGAGCCCAGGGGATTTATGGTTCTGCTTCGTTGCAAGATTTAGGTCTACTTATGACCCTAAATTTTGTTTTCACGGATGGAAAGTATAATGGTAGCACACTTAGTGTGCTTGGGCATTATCCGGTTTTCACAAGTACCGTGTGACGTGTGTAGATGCTAATCCCACGTTCCACATTTAATAAACTTTTGTGCATTTTGACTTAGTCAATGTGGTCTAATTACCAAAGTTAATTAAATAGATCAGCCCGGCACCTCAAGTCAGACAAGTAGTTTGGACCTTAATGATAAGAGACATCAATAAAAACATACCCGATCTCCTGCCCCTTGGGGGCTGAAGAATTCGGCTCACCTCTTGAGGTGTCAGAAGGTGGGTCGTCTATCATAATCTTTGGGTATGTTTTTATTGATGTCTCTTATCATTAAGGTTCGAATTACTTGTCTGGCTTGAGGTGCCGGACTAATCTATTTAATTATCTTTGGTAATTAGACCACATTGACTAAGTCAAAGTGCACAAAAGTTTATTAAATGTGGAACGTGGGACCCAAGGGGCAGGAGATCAGAACCGTCAGTAAAAAACGCTATGTTAGAGGATCGGTTTTGTTCTAATGCCCACGGTGGGCAATGTTATAATGCCCACCGGGACACTTGTCCAACAAGTGTTGGATGAGTGAAAAGTGGGCCATTACACTCATCCAACATTTGTTGGACAAGTGTCCCGGTGGGCATTATAACATTGCCCACCGTGGGCATTAGAACCGGAGTGGTTAGAGGATATGTTCTCCTTAATGACAGCACCTCCTAAACTAATCAATCAGAGGGTTGAAAAGACAAATTAGGCCTCATGGCTAGAACCGAAAACCATCATGATCTTGTCATAGCTGATGTCACCAACCAATTAAATTGCATCATAAGGGCAATTGCACGAATCCCAAAGTCAGAGCTATAGCTTGACAAGACCAAGACAGTTTTCTTACAGTCTATCTATCTATATACAAGGAGATTAGTAGAGAAGGGAAGCATGGGCGGATTTAGGGAGAGTGGGATCGGACTATAGCTCGATCCCGCCTAAAAAAATCGTTTTTTATAGTGTTAAAAAAAAAAAATTAGTGTAAAAAAAAAATGTTAGTAACAGTTCGGTCTTAAAGTGCAAAAAAAAAAAAAAAAAAAAACCAAAAAAAAAAAAATCATTAATAGTCCGGTCTCTAAAAATTCCTAATTCCGCCCCTAAAGGGAAAGCTCTTGCTCCCACTCCAACGGAAATATCTTTGCATTATTGAAATTTTTAAGTTTTATAAAATCCTTTGTACAAATTTTCTTGTAACTTGTAAGTTGATCAAAGAGTACCACGTCATTTTTTTTACACCAATACCATGAAATGCCTATCGTTGGTGATTCTGGTGTTTTCTGTTGGCGTGCGTTATCGCTCATAATGCAATTGCTAAATATGCTGTAATGATTTTTGCATTATTGATTTTCATTGTTTGGTAAGGTTATGGTCTGCTCCATATGTAAAGAAGTTATTATTAAGAATAAATGAGAACTATTCGATTATTGATTGTTGTCAAATGGTCTTAATTTCTGCAGGGTTGCAATTTTTACAAGTAATGTTATTAATTATTAATGGTGACCTTAACGAAGTTACTATCAAAGTGTTGAATATTATGTATAATATTATTCAATTATTTATTGGCCGGAATACTTTTGTTTTTGATTGATATGAATATATACATTAATATAAATTAAATAATATTAGCTCCACCAACCCTATTTTTTTTTTTATTTTTGCGTTCAATTATTTGTTAGTTTGAGAAAAAAAAATTATGCCATATATTTATACTTGTATAAAATGATAAATTTATTAAATTTGCATTTTAAATTACGACTACGTGTTCCTACCTAACCCTAAAATAACTAATGTTTCGGAAGTAGGAATTAAGAAAGCTGATAGAAACACAACTCAATTTTTCCTTTAGGCTTGGTTTAGTCAATTTTAAGAGGGTCAACTTTAGCATCATTGAAAAAAGAAAGAGTTTTGGGAAGAAACATCTGTGCTTGATAAATTTATGTTTTTGAATTATTGTAGCACTTAAGCATTTACTACATAAAAGTGTTTTATTATTGTTCATGTATATAATAATTAAAATGATCGTTGATTACAATGATTTCCTTATAATATATAATAATTATTCATATTGTAAAATGTATTCTTACTTCTATGACTTGTAATATCATTAAATATTTTATCTAAAACAGTAGTGATGGCAACGGGGCGGATTCGAATCGGATCGGTCTGATCCTTATTCGCCCCGGATCAATTTTAGAAGAACCAAATTTACGGATTGATCTACCATTTCTTGGGGCGGATCGGATCCGGAGAAGAGCGGATCACTGCTTTGATCCGCAGACTAATCCTTGTATTATTTTTTTTTTGGGTCAATTATCATTCAAAAAATTAAACAAATATTGAAACAAACTTTACTATATTACTACTTTTTTCTATCTTTTTCTTTCTTAATTTTTCAATTGGGTCGGATCGGATCGGGGGCAGACATGATCCGATCCGCCCAACTGATCCGCGGATTGAGAATTTTTTGCTCCATTCGGACTGGGTATCCATCGAATTTGGAGCGGATCAGATATTTTTTTATATCCCTATAAGATAATATATTTACCATAGTTATATTTAAAAAAGAAATATTTATTTATAAAATTAGAAAATAAAAACATAGTCTATATAGTTAAAAAAATCAAATAAATGGAAATTATCTTTCATGCGTCAGACTTAATTGTATATGATATTAGTGGAATAAAAAAATGAATATAGGTTATTATTTCAGAAAAAAATCAAAATGATGAAAAAGAAAAAGAAAATTAATGAACAATAAAAAAGAATATGATGCGAAGAATGTTTATAACTTGAATACTGCAATATATTTTGTGATACTAACAGACATGGCTGATAATAATTAATTTTATTCATGAGGGTTAAAATTGGTATTTAATGATACGTAGTTGGTGAAATTATAGGGTAGTTATATTGAGTGACACTAAAATTTTCTTTTGTTACACTACTTTTTATTTGCAGCAGAGGTTCGTAATCTTTGTTTATCGTTGTATTTATATTCTCATTTTTTTATCGCATTCTTATCATCAATCTTCCATTAATTAGTATATCTAGTCTATGATATATGATGATTTATGTCTAAATATTTTGTCAGCATAATTTGAAGTGAAGGGCAAATATTTTATCATGCTTTTCTATTTTTTGTTTTTCTTGTTTAATTAAAAATACAAGGGACAAATAAGCATTTTTTAAGTCGTCATAACAGACTTTTTAGACAAAAATCATCATCAAGGATTTTAATGGAAGGTTGATAATAAGAATGCGATGAAAAACATATTGGAGATATAAGTATAACCATGAATGAAGATTACAAACTTTTAATGCAATTAAAAGTAGTGTAATAACAAAAAATTGTAGTATCAATATAATTGCTCGAAACTAAAATCAGAATCTCAGAAGCTACTCTTTCAATGTTTCTTATAATCTACTGTCAGATACAACAAATACCAAATACGTTATAATTGTTTGACAATCAGAATTTGAACTCTAAAAGTAATTTCAAATTGTTTCATTATTGAGTATTATCTTCTTCAAAGCTTCTTTTTTATCAACCCGATTAGCCTTCTTCATTTCCTATGCAAAATCAACTCGATCGCTTAAGTTACGTAAGAGAAGACACATTTCTTTATTTTAAATTATGTCTCAAACCTGGTTTATGACAAAATATGAATTATCAACCTAACAAGTATTGAAACATATTATCTAAAAGCATATGATTCAAGACAATTGTCACTTAAACTACTGATGATCAACCGTTCTAATAGATAACATTACTCATTTTAATATTGTGTGCACCCCATCTAAAACTTTAAAGAATTACAAAAAGAAAAATTATTTTGAATTAACTCTCCAACACTGGTGGTGTTTCCTTAAAATATGGAAAAATGCAAAGAAAGACTTGAAGTTGTCAAACTAATTTGGACAAAATATTTTAATTAGTGTGACAATCACCTTGTAACCTACAGCTTGAACTTGTTTCAGATTGTTATTCGTAGACTTTCCTTAATTAACTTTTATTTGAGGTTTACTAATTAATTAAAAAAAACATAATGATCAATGATTAATGCTGATTTTAGAATTGCATAATTATATATATGTCAATATGAAGGAGAAATGTTATAAATTATAACCAAATATCATCTACCAAAATATACATATATAATCAAATCGATAATAATTAACTTTTTGAATTATAAATTAAGCAGTGTTCTAAAAAGCGCGCCTAGGCCCGAAGCTTGACCTCCACGCCTCGTTTAGGCCCTAGGCGCGCACTTTTTTGGTCAACTATTTTTTTAACTAAAAAGCTTGCGCCTAGGCGTGCTTAATTACGCCTAGGCGCGCCTAGCCTCGCTTAGGCGCGCATTTTTTAGTTAAAAAATTTATTTTTATCTTTTTTTAAAAAAATATTTAAAATGATATTAAAAATAAGAAAACGCTTTTTCACGTTCGCTCTCGCCTCATCCTCGCCTAAGCCTCGCCTAGGCTCAAAAAGCTTGAAGTTTGGCCTTCACGCTTTACGGCTTTTAGAACCTTGAAACTAAGCAAGCCCGCCTATATTTTTAGCATAATAATTATTGACAAACACGACGTTGAAATGCATATAATTGAATGCTGTAACACAATATTTGTTCATGAAAAACAAGAGTTGTGCGCATCTTCTTTAAACAATGGGGGCCATGATTTCAAAACAGGCGGATCGAATAAAAGACATGTTGGCCGAGAAGAAAGCTTTAAGTGATATGAAACAAACCTCAGGAGATGATTTCCCAGCTTCTGACTATTCTCCGAATGATCGAAAAAACTGGATGTCGGGACTTGACCCTGAAAAGGTTTTTGTCAACCAATTTGTGTGGCCTGGTACACATGATTCTGCAACAAATGAGATTGGAATTCCACTTGTTACTCGCCCTTTGGCACAATGCCAAACCCTGTCAATCTACTATCAGCTGGTAAGTGAAGCCCGCTTTATTGATATTCGAGTCCAGGAAGATCGCCTCGTCTGTCATGGTATATTGTCAACGTACAATGTTGATGTCGTGATTGAGGACGTCAAGAAGTTTCTGTCAGAGACAGTACGAGGTTATAATCCTCGAAATACGTACAGAATTTGGACACGACGATCCTCCAAATTTCAACAAATATTTAGAAGATCAACTTGGGGAGTTTCTTATACATCAGGATGATCAAGTGTTTGATAAAACAATTGCTGAATTATTACCCAAAAGAGTTATTTGTGTGTGGAAGCCAAGAAAGTCACCTCAACCAAAGGCGGGTGGGTCATTATTGAGCTCCGGGTACTTGAAAGATAACTGGATTGACACAGATTTGCCATTAACAAAATTCGAAAGCAATATCAAGTATTTGAGTGAGCTTCTACCAGTGAATTCAAGAAAATACTTTTACAGGGTAGAAAATACTATTACACCACATGCGGATAACCCGATTTTGTGTGTTAAACCAGTTATGGATAGGATCCGGCCACATGCTTGGATGTTTATATCACAGTGCTTTTCGAGGGGATATTGTTGGATTTAGAACACGAAAGGAACTTATTTTATTATATAAACACTTGTACAATATTTTTTTGGAACACAACACTCAATCTTGTGTTGATCTCACTCACCACTCATTATCCTCCTATTTATACTTGGTTACAATATTTCTAGAAATATCTATAATGGAGGTTAACAACCAACTAGAAAATTCTAGTACTAATAATGAAAACATCCTTATTGTTCTAGATCAGTCCTAATCTATATGGCACAAGAAAAAGTTCTAGAGAAAGGAAAATAAGGAGAAAATTCTAGAACATTCAAATAGGTTGGTGATAACCTTTAATTCTCCCCTTTAGCACCAATTATTTGATTTAACTCTCTTCTTCTCATCATTCCCAGTTGTGTCCGAAACTCTTCGAATTTTGAAGCGCTAAGTCCTTTTGTCAACACATCTGCCACTTGTTCTTCAGTATTGATATGCTTCAAGTAGATCTCCCATTTAAGCACCTTTTCTCTGACGAAGTGATAGTGGACTTCCACGTACTTAGTTCTTGCGTGACACACTGGGTTCTCCACTATGCGAATAACTGATTGGTTATCACAATATAGTTGTGTTGCATACCTTACCGGTTGATATAGATCCGCCATCAACTGCATTAGCCATGTACTTTCCTGAGCTGCCATTGCTGCTGCTCTATATTCAGCCTTTGCTGTTGATAAAGACACTTTTGGTTGTCTCTTACTGCACCATGATACTGCAGTTGACCCAAGACTGAACACGTACCCAGTTGTCGATCTTCGTGTATCTCGACATCCAGCATAGTCCGCATCACAATATCCAACGACCTTGCAATCTTTATTTTTCTTATAAAAGAGTCCATAGTCAATTGTTCCTTTTACGTACCTTGGTATCCGTCGAACTACTTCAAGGTGTGGCTTTTTTGGCTTTTCCATAAAGCGACTTGCTATTCCGATTGCATATGCAATGTCAAGTCGTGTCAGCGTCAAGTAGATTAAACTACCTACTAGTTGTCGATACATGGTTGCATTTTCCAAGTCCTTGCCTTCATCATATAGCTTGGAAATCGGGGTAGATATTGGCTTGCAGTCAATCATCCCGAACTTATGTAGGAGATCTCTGGCATACTTTTGTTGGCACAAGAATATTCCTTCTTTTGTTCTTTCCATCTCGAGCCCCAGAAAATGATTTAGCTCTCCAAGCTCTTTCATTTGAAATCTGACTAACAAGTCCATCCTCGTTCTTTGGATTTCGTTTTCGTTATCTCCAGTGACGATAAGATCATCCATGTACACTAGCATCATTGCTAGTCTTCCGTGTTGTGCTTTGACGAAGAGACTTGAATCTGCTGGTGCCACTGAATATCTACACTGAACTAAAAATTCGGCTATCATACCGTACCATGCTCGTGGCGACTGCTTTAATCCATAGAGAGCCTTTTTTAACTTGCATACATGGCCTGAATTTTCTTTATTTTCGAACCCTTTGGGTTGCTCCATGTTAATGTCTCTGTCAAGTTCGCCATGGAGAAACGTATTTTTCACGTCCATTTGTCATAGCTTTCAAGACTTGCTTGTTGCCAGTGCTATTAACACTCGTACTGTAGTGATCTTGGCTACTGGACTAAATGTCTCATCATAGTCTAGTCCATATTGTTGTGAGAATCCACGAGCCACTAGTCGAGCCTTATACCTCTCTATTGATCCATCGGGTCGCCTATTTACTTTGTATACCCATTTGCAGGATACAGGCTTTACTCCGTCAGGTATTGGCATCAAGTCCCAAGTTTCATTTTGCTTTAAAGCCACAATCTCTTCTTCCATTGCCTTTCTCCACTCATTATGTTGGATTGCCTCTTCAAAGGTCATTGGCTCTTTGGTACTTTTATCTTCTTCTACCACTGCATTAGCGTACTTGGGATTTGGCCTTCATTGTCTAGTTGATTTTCTTAGTTGTGGTTGAGGACTCGTTGGTACCTCAACCTCTTCTTGTTGACTCGGCCTATTCTCTTCTGGTGTTGGTTGATGCACACCAGTTTGCCATGGACTTTGTGTTGTCCTCATAGGCTCTTCTCTATCACTTGACTCCTGTGAATTTTCAATTTCCTCAGGGCACTTTTGTACTTCTATGATTTCTTCTTGCAACTTATCTTCAATTTCTTTTGAATCTGGTAGTTCCATCCTCTGCGGTGTCCACCAAGAAGATGCTTCATCAAACACCACATTGCGCGATGTGTAGCAACGATTGCTTGTAGGATCGCAACACCTCCATCCTTTCCTTTAGCTATCATATCCCAAGAATATACATCTAATGGCTTTTTTGTCGAACTTGCTCCTCAAGTGACTAGGCACGAACACGCAACAGACGCAGCCAAAGACACGAAAGTGATTAACTGTGGGCTTAATTTTCCACAGTTTCTCAAATGGTGACACGAACCCTAGCTTCGGTTACGGAAGCCTGTTTATCACATGTGCTCCTGTCCTCATACACTCTGCCCAAAACCTTCTTGGTACATTCTTTGCGTGTAGCATACTTCAACATGTTTCAGCAAGATGTCGATTCTTTCTTTCCGCTACACCGTTCTGCTGTGGAGTGTTTGGACATGTCAATTGATGGTGTATCTTATGTTCTTGTAGATATTGGGAGAATTCTCCAGATGTATACTCTCCTCCATTATCTGTGCGTAAACACTTAATCTTATGTCCGACTTCTCTTTTTACTGTTTCTTTAAACTCTTTAAATTTTGTAAACGTCTCAGATTTTTCTTTCAAGAAGAAAACCCAAACGTACCTTGAGACGTCGTCGATGAATGTCACCATGTAGCGCATGCCTCGAATTGATGGTTGCTTGACAGGTCCAAACAAATTAGAGTGTATCAACTCCAATGGTTGCTTTGCTTTATAGTTTGACTCCTGATATGGTAGCTGATGTGCTTTACCTTATTGACAGTCAGCACACACCATGTCGTCTTTGATCTCAAGTTGAGGAAGGCCCTTGAGCATTGTCTTCTTCATCATCACCTTCAACTTGTGATAGCTTACGTGTTCTAGTCTCGCATGCCATAAATCTACTGTCTCGTTCTTTCGAGTCTTATCTACGTATGCAGATTCAACTGACATTACATAGATGGACTCTAGTCTTCGTCCTTCTATTACTGGTGTACTTGAAATTTTGACATTTTGATACACCTTAACATCTTTCGGTCCAAACAAAACATAATTACCTAAAGATGTCAGCTGTGCCACTGATAGGAGATTTTTCTTCATTCCTGGCATGTGGTAGACGTCTTGTAGATGCACCTGACTAGGACTAAAACGGGGCATGATAACTGTCTTACTAATATGTGTTATTGGCAATCTCGAGTTGTTGGCAGTTACCACCATCCCGCCTCCCTTATACTCTATTGTGTTTTGCAGCTTCTCCTTGTTGCCTGCCATGTGATTGGAACATCCTGAGTCGACAATCTAATCATTTTCATAATATATCTATCTAGGGACGATCGCCATCAGTGCCGATTCTTCCTGAAGTCTTGAACTGCTTACCTCCTCATAAGTTTGTTCAGTTAGTGCAAGCGACGCTTCAACATCTCACTCTTCTTCACTATTACATTTTTCTTGCTTGTTGGAGGTTGCCATATTTCCTTCTGCTGGCTTTTTCCTAAATCGGCAATCTCTTGCGTAATGACCTCGTTTGCCACATACAAAGCAAGAGTCATTAAGTCATCTAAATCTATTAGACAACTGACCTCTCTCGTCGCGATTTTCTTGAGCTCCCCTTGTTTGAGAACCTTCAATGCGTTTTTCTTCTTTATTATTTTGTCGAGGGGATTGACATTTTTTCTTATAACTAAACAATGCGTCATCTTCTTTCTTCAGTGAGACCACCAGCATTTGCTTAGTCAACGCTTCTTGGTCGGCTATCAAATTTTCTAGGTTGACTAGTGAAAGTTGCTCTGGCCAACATTGTATTGTGGCAATAAAGCCTCTGAATTCAGGTCTCAATCCATGTATGATTATTCTTCACATCCTAGACTCTGAAATTTTACTTGAATAATCTAATTCAGAGATTTCGCTACAGAGAGATTTTACCTTGTTGAAATATTGGTTTATTGTCATCTCCCCCTGAGTGATGGATAGTAGTTCGTTCTCCAAAAGCTGCAACCTTAGATTATTTTTTTTTTGAAAACAGAGCTGAAAATGTGTCACATGCTTCCTTTGGCGTAGACTTGTCTCTTATGTACTCCAATAATTCATCATCAATTGTTGTCTTTATGGCAAACATGGCCTTACCTGCTTTAATCTTCTATTTCTTCAGAACCCCGACATCCTCCGGCGGTGTCACTTCACTGCCGTCAACTACGTCCTACAAGTCTCGGCCTTGGAGATAAGACTCCATGCATATCTACCATGTGGTGTAGTTTCTTCACTCCGCCTATTACTTGTAGGTCGCCCATCGTGACTTGAATAACCTCCTCGTTACCAAGCAAGCTTTACTGAAGCTTCACAATCTCAATGTGTGCACGATCTACAGAAGCTTGAAAATAATCTCTATTTAAATGTCTTGCTCTGGAAACACGTGGCCCTCAATCGACTCGATCTGATACCAATTGTTGGATTTGGAACACAAAAGGAACTTATTTTATTATATAAACACTTGTATAATATTTTTTTGGAACACAACACTCACTCTTGTGTAGATCTCACTCACCACTCATTACCCTCCTATTTATACTTGGTTACAATATTTCTAGAAATATCTATAATGGAGGTTAACAACCAACTAGAAAATTCTATTACTAATAATGAAAACATCCTCATTGTTCTAGATCATTCCTAATCTATATGGCACAAGGAAAAGTTCTAGAGAAAGGAAAACAAGGAGAAAATTCTAGAACATTCAAATAGGTTGGTAATAACCTTCAGATATCCAGATCAATTGCAGATTTTTTCGACGGATTTTTTCGATGGAGGATTTTGTTGATGCTTGTGTTGGACTTACATATGCGAGGATTCAAGGAAAGGCTTGAATCTTGTACTAGAATCTGGCCGAGTGTGGATTTGGTTGTCTTCTTTAATAATGCCGTTTGTAAAATTGTGAATCTTCGTTGATGTCGGAAATTGTTGTTGTTTATGGCATGTTTAACATTAAGATAGGATTGTTCATTATAGATAAATACTAAACATGGATTTGTATTACTGTCATGTTTAGTTTGTGAATGAAATTATTTATCTGGATAATAATTATTGGAATAACAAGTTTTTCATTATCTTGTTTAGTTAGGTATAAGAATGGAAAAAATTCCTGTTAAAAAGTTAGTTTTTCGTAAAAAAAAAAAAAAAAAACAAACAATTCTACATTTATTTTTAATTTAAAAAAAATGAATAAAAAAAATAGAAGAGAAAATAAAAATAGATAGAGCAGCAGAGGGTGGTGATAGAAAACAGTGGCCGGAGAGTGAGTGACGACGGCTAGCGGTGGCGATTATATTAAGGTATAGATATTCAAAAATAAATTTGTTTTATATTATAAAATGTACGTTCGTCTTTTTAAAAAAAAATAAGTGAATCCATATCCAGATAAAGAAATTAGTCATCTTTTCGATAACAAAACTTACCTTTATTTTTTACTTAAATTGTCATCCGAAATGATCTTTAACTATTGAGCATATATCAAATAGACCCTATATATTAAAGTATTTGTGTCAATAATGTGCAGAAGATTAATTGTTCTGTCTTTTTTTTTTTTTTTTGGTGCATTTACACTAAATTGTGTGGACATTAAAACCAGAACGTCTTCATGATCTTCACAATGTTATGAATTCTGTGGGATTTTGGTCTCCTGCATAAGAAATAAGAAACGTGCCCTATTAGATATTGAATGTCACATATATCAATAACGAATTTATTGAAACACAATAAAACAGTGATACTCAATTGTATATATTTATCATGATTATCATTGCGCGTTCTATTGCAAATATTATTTATCACTATTCTAAAAAGTTCGCATAGGCTCCGCCTAAGCTTGAAATTCGACCTCGACGCATAATCATGCCTCACGCATTGTCCTTGTATCACCTTTGTCTCGCCTTCATTTAAGCTTCACTTAGATCCAAAAAACTTGAAGTTTGACTTTCACGCCTAGCCACGCTTTACACTTTACACTTTTTAGAATATTGTTATATATATTAGAAAATATGAATTACAATTTTATTTTATTTTTGTCAAAATTACAAATGCTATGATCTGACTAGATAGTTAGATTCGCATTATAAATATTTTAATTAATCACAAAAGAGTTTAGCGGAGTTATCGTAGCTTTATTTATCTTCAATTTTGATTTTTTATTGAACTACTACAACTTCCAATCAACGTTCTTGAATCTTTTTGCTTCAAATCCTGAACTCTTCTTTCGTATTCTCCAAAGTATTGATTGCACGAGTGAACAGACACTAAGAAACCAAAAATAGAATCTAAAACTTACCTTTTTAAATATTGAAATGATATAAGAGGAACAAGAAAAAAGTATATATAGAAATAGGAATGGCAATAGGTCGAGTCGGCCAAGACGGGTCCGACTCGACCGAGCTCAGCCCATGAGGCTCAGCTCGGCCCATCCATGGAAAAGGAGTTTGGACCGGCCCGTGGTCCGAAGGCCACACGGGCCGGTTCGTAGATCCACGTGAACTTCAATTTTTTTTTTAAAGTTAAAAAGAAATAATGTTTTTTTTAAACAAATGTAGAATGTAGAATATGTAGATAAATAAAAATGTAAAAATGTAGAAATTCAACAATAAATTGCACAATAAAAGAACTTATATTGACAATATAATTTTTTCGGATTATTGTAGGAATATAGGTTGAGAAAATTGTGAATGTGTAATGAATATGGAAACTTTATGGGGGTATTTATAAAAAAAATATAATATATAACCGTTTGAAAAAAAAGAAAAAAGAAAAAGTTGGGGGGACCAACTTCACGGACCAGTCCACTAGCCAGCCCGTGTTTATTTTCTCAGCCCGACCCTGGTCCAAGCTCGTATTTGGGCAAGTCCGGGCAACTTACAGGCCGGCCCTTTTGCCATCCCTATATAGAGATGCCAAAATTGCCAAGCCCAATGGGCCAACCTGTATAACCTGGATTATGGGTTGGGCTGGCCTGTTAAAATGTAGGCCCGAACAAAATTCGGCCCATATGGCCATGGCCAACAGATTCATCAGACCAGTCGAGCTTGGCCCATAAATTTTTTATTTTTTTTTTGGCTAAATTTTAATGTGAAACTAACTATTACCACTCTACCTCATGCAATATGAGAACTTTTAGATTTGGGCAAACATTAAGGAAGCAAGATATTATTCTCTGGTCAGTGTAATAATTTGCAAAAAGCGCTAGGCAGATCATATTATGGAAAGTAGGTAGATCACACCATTGGACAGAGTTAAGTACCTTCAAAGACGGAATGAGCAGTAATGACAATATTATAGTCTAGTTGAAAATTAAATTATAGTAAATGAAAATTGAATTGATAACATTCAAAGAGATGTTAAAGTAATTTGTCCTATGGAATTGATCTACTCTCCATGGTGGAGAGTTTTTGTTTTTATAACTCTCACTGAACACGTGTTCAGTGGAGGTTGGCCAATGAAAAAGTACTTGACAAAAAAGTCAAGTACTTGTCCAACCCTCACTGGACATGTGTTCAGTAGAGATTATAAAAACTCTCCACCATGGATAGTAGATCAATCCCCATTTGTCCTATCCTATTACCTCATGTATTTTAATCTTAGAAATAGGCTTCCAAGTAGCCAGGTGCTCTTCTTGATAAAGATATAAAATTTAAGAAGAAAACAAATATAAAAAAATTACTATGAAGAAGAAGCAACATTTACATGAACATATGTAGTGACCACCTCCCATACTTCCATAATGATTACTAATTGCATAAAGCAAATATTGAACTGAAGATTGTCTATCCTTCCGAGCAATATAAGTGGACATATCAAGGTCATTAATGGGGAAGTCGACACATGCTTCCAATTTGTTCTTCAGAAATCGGTTGTATGAGAATCTTTTCAAATGAATTACTAAAATTTTTTACAGTCTCCAAATATCTAATTTTTAACTGGCTTGGCAATGCTTTTTACAAACAAGACAGTAGGTAGTATTAAAAATTACACAACCAGATTAAAAAAACTATTGACTGCAAAAGCATCTAACTAAATGCATCAATTTCAAGTGGCCCACGATTGCCTATATTTTTTTAAAAACAAAAACAAGAAAAACTAACTTATAAAAATATATATTGAGGGTTCAACCTTAAAAATAATGAATTACTATTTTCAGTAATAGCATTTAACCAAATGGGCAATTAAATGCTTCAACTCGCATTGAATGTCAAACTACTTGTTGAAGATAAAAGTACATTGAACCCATATGAATTTTTCCCAGGAGCCGATTGTATCCATTGAAGGAACTATTTTGGATTCAGGCATGTGTAGTTCATGAACTTTTATTACTAATGCAATTAAGTCCAAGACTTTTTTCTGGACCTAACAAAGGGGGCGGATCAAATTTATATAACCTAAACTCCAATAATTAAACCACATTCAAGTTTCTAAGACAGTGCACTAAAAGTGAAAGTACACTCTCATATTATATAAAATTACGGAAGAAATGTTGTCTGAACTTCCAATTTCTTTATTCATGTTAGAGTTCGGTGACCAAATTCTGTTGGGCCGAATCAGAAAAGTTTGCGGTGCGATATATATGTTGAAATTAAAACTATGAGAAAAAATGAGAGTTTATTTGAGGGCGGGGCATGTTTTATCAGGACTAGTATTCTCCTCGGACGTGTATATATATATATATTTTTACTATAATATAAGTGTCTATCACCTGTTTACTATTCACCCTTCAACCAACACGACGTAGTTTTGATGCTTTATTATTCTTAATTTTATCCAAATCTCACCCTTTTGTATTGTAAGTTTGTTTAACTTATTAAAAAAGCTGCATTTATTGACTTTTTTTCCTTCGTTGGGAGCCGTCATTTTTAACATTTTTTTTGTAGACATTTAGGTTTTGTTACAAAACTAAAGTATGTTTTTTTTTTTTTTTGTGTTTTTTATGTTTTTCATATCCAAATCTTAGAAATCAGTCGCTTTTGTTGACTTTTTTTGTGTTTTTTTTATAGAATTGGCTTTAGTTTTGTCGAAGTTGGCCAATATTTGTTTGAATTGATTGTCGAGTCGCTCGAAAAAATTTATTTTGGCCATTTTATTTTTTCTTTTTTTCGAGTCACTCGGTATAGGCCAATTTTTTTTTTGTTTATATTTTTTGCTATATGTCGAGTTACTGGACAAATGAAAACATGATAAAAAATTAAATAAAACATAAAGGTTAGGAGTAGATTAGTTACAAATTTAACAGGTTGAGACTAATTGTTAAATTTGAAATATAATTGATCGAGCAACTAGGTAATCTCAAATTTGAATTTTTTGAGTCGCTTTATAAATTAAGCACATGCGTAGTTTTTTTACTCTATCATTTATGATAACAGTTTATGTTAAATTATATATCATATAAAATTATTATATATTATATGACATTATTATTATTGATTATATGTTATTTTATTTTATCAATTATTATAACAAAGTGTAAAAAAAAATTTATTATTATAATTATATAAATTTTATTACAAGAAACAGTTTTTATTATAATTAATAATTATAATAAAATGTACTATCAATTTATTATAATAAAATGTACTATCAATTGAAGTTCTGTTAAAAATCTCCAATATAACAATTCACTCTAAGTGTGTTTTTTGCATTGTCGTGAATGGGATTACACTCAAGCCTATATATAAAGGGGTTAGAGTTTCATTTGGTCTACAATTCAAATGCTGCTTTAAATTTCCTTTAGAGAATCCAACATTAGAGGAACATCAAATTCTTTGAGTCAATAACACTAAGAATGACTCATTAACCGAGTCAAAAATTGATTAGAATAAGAGGGTTATCCACAACTTAGATTTTAATGGATTTTAGAATTTCATATCAATTGAGGTGTTCCCAACTCAAATTTTAATAAAATTCATAAAAATTTAGGTGAATAACAGGCAATGAGACCAAATCAGTATATACTCAAATCTACACTACTTTTGCTTTACTCAATCATAAATGCACAATTTGAAAAAAAAAAAAAAAAAACTTGTCAAGTGAAAAAAATTATAAAAAGACAAGAGAAATGAAAAAGTCCCATACCAAAAAAAAAAAAATTAAATTAAATTAAATTTCGTGAACAAGTAAGTTGTTCGAGTTACTATTTAACTCGAAAAAGTTTGTCGAGTTACTATTCAACTTGACAAACTTTTTCGAGTTAAATAGTAACTCGAAAAAGTTATTGTTCACGCAAAAAAAAAAAAAAAAAAATTTTTTTTTTAAGGTGAGCATTTCCATTTCTAATTTTTTTTTTTCAATGAAAAATATGAACAACATATTTTATTTTTTATAACTTTGAATTATAACATTCTTACTAATAATGCTATAAATTAAAAATTGATTAGAATGTTTGGCAGTGCTCAAATTATTTTTTAAGTTGTTATAAATGTGCTTGACCAGTTTGATCATCTTAAATTATAATTTAAGCTTAGCTAAACAAGCTCTTACATTGGGACTTAACCCGCTTCTCCATAACAAAACTAAATTTTCTTAGATTATAGAGAGCTAAGAAAATTGGGTAACATGAAAACCGATCCTAAAATGCTAAAGCAATAAAATAATTTGATAGTCTTAGATACTACTTCCATCTTGAATTAGATGACATAATAGTAGAACACGAAACTAACAGTATCACGATCTTTGATCCCATAACTTTGAAGGCAAGCTTTCTCATTTATTAGCTTTTGACCTTCATAGCACAAACAGAAGTGGCTCCATACAAGTGACATATTCATTCAATTGAAGTTCTGTTAAAAATCTCAAATATAACAATTCACTCTAAGTGTGTTTTTTGCATTGTCGTGAATGGGATCACACTCAGGCGTATATATAAGGGGGTTAGAGTTTCATTTGGTCTACAATTCAAATGCTGCTTTAAATTTCCTTTAGGGGATCCAACATTAGGGGGACATCAAATTCTTTGAGTCAATAACACCAAGAATGACTCATTAACCGAGTCAAAAATTGATTAGAATAAGAGGGTTATCCACAACTTAGATTTTAATGGATTTTAGAAGTTCATATCAATTGAGTTGTTCCCAACTCAAATTTTAATAAAATTCATAAAAATTTAGGTGAATAACAGGCAATGAGACCAAATCAGTATATACTCAAATCTACACTACTCTTGCTTTACTCAATCATAAATGTGCCATTTGAAAAAAAAAAAAAAAAACTTGTCAAGTGAAGAAAATTATAAAAAGACAAATGAAATGAAAAAGTCCACATACAAAAAAAAAAAAAAAAAATTCGTGAACAAGTAACTTTTTCGAGCTACTATTCAACTCGAATAACTTTTTCGAGATAAATAGTAACTTGAAAAAGATACTGCTCACGCAAATTTTTTTTTTTTTTTTAAGGTGAACTTTTCCATTTCTAATTTTTTTTTTCAATGAAAAAAATAAACAATATATTTTATTTTTTATAACTTTTAATTATAACATTCTTACTAATAATGCTATAAATTAAAAATTGATTAGAAAGTTTGGCAGTGCTCAAATTATTTTTTAAGTTGTTATAAATGTGCTTGACCAGTTTGATCATCTTAAATTATAATTTAAGCTTAGCTAAACAAGCTCTTATATTGGGACTTAACCCGCTTCTCCATAACAAAACTAAATTTTCTTAGATTATAGAGAGCTAAGAAAATTGGGTAATATGAAAACTGATCCTAAAATACTAAAGGAAGAAAATAATTTGGTAGTCTTAGTTACTACTTCCATCTTGAATTAAATGACATAATAGTAAAACACGATACTAACCTCATCACCATCTTTGATCCTATAACTTTGAAGGCAAGCTTTCTCATTTATTAGCTTTTGACCTTCATAGCACAAACAGAAGTGGCTCCATACAAGTGACATATTCATTTAATTGAAGTTCTGTTAAAAATCTCAAATATAACAATTCACTCTAAGTGTGTTTTTTGCATTTTCATGAATGGGATCACACTCAAGCGTATATATAAGGGAGTTAGAGTTCCATTTGGTCTACAATTCAAAGGCTGCTTTAAATTTTCTTTAGAGGATCCAACATTTGGGGGACATCAAATTCTTTGAGTCCATAATACCAATAATGACTCATTAACCGAGTCAAAAAATGATTAGAATAAGAGGGTTATCCACAACTTAGATTTTAATGGATTTTAGAAGTTCATATCAATTGAGGTATTCCCAACTCAAATTTTAATAAAATTCATAAAAATTTAGGTGAATAACAGGCAATGAGACCAAATTAGAGTATACTCAAATCTACACTACTCTTGCTTTACTCAATCATAAATGTGCCATTTGAAAAAAAAAAACTTGTCAAGTGCAAAAAATTATAAAAAGACAAAGGAAATAAAAATGTCCACATACAAAAATAATAATAATAAAAAAAAAATTCGTGAACAGTAACTTTTTCGAGTTACTATTTAACTCGAAAAAGATTGTCCAGTTACTATTCAACTCGACAAACTTTTTCGAGTTAAATAGTAACTCGAAAAAGTTATTGTTCACGCAAAATTTTTTTTTTTTTTTTAAGATGAGCTTTTCCATTTCTAATTTTTTTTTTCAATGAAAAAAATAAACAACATATTTTATTTTTTATAACTTTTAATTATAACATTCTTACTAATAATGCTATAGATTAAAAATTGATTAGAATGTTTGGCAGTGCTCAAATTATTTTTTAAGTTGTTATAAATGTGCTTGACTAGTTTGATCATCTTAAATTATAATTTAAACTTAGCTAAACAAGCTCTTATATTGGGACTTAACCCGCTTCTCCATAACAAAACTAAATTTTCTTAGATTAAAGAGAGCTAAGAAAATTGGGTAACTTGAAAACCGATCCTAAAATGCTAAAGCAAGAAAATAATTTGGTAGTCTTAGATACTACTTCCATCTTGAATTAGATGACATAATAGTAGAACACGAAACTAACTTCATCACCATCTTTGATCCCATAACCTTGAAGGCAAGCTTTCTCATTTATTAGCTTTTGACCTTTATAGCACAAACAGAAGTTGCTCCATACAAGTGACATATTCATTCAATTGAAGTTCTGTTAAAAATCTCAAATATAACAATTAACTCTAAGTGTGTTTTTTGCATTGTCGTGAATGGGATCACACTCAAGCGTATATATAAGGGGGTTAGAGTTTCATTTGGTCTACAATTCAAATGCTACTTTAAATTTCCTTTAGAGGATCCAACATTAGGGGGACATCAAATTCTTTGAGTCAATAACACCAAGAAAGACTCATTAACCGAGTCAAAAAATTATTAGAATAAGAGGGTTATCCACAACTTAGATTTTAATGGATTTTAGAAGTTCATATCAATTGAGGTGTTCCCAACTCAAATTTTAATAAAATTCATAAAAATTTAGGTGAATAACAGGCAATGAGACCAAATCAGTATATACTCAAATCTACACTACTGACTACTCTTACTTTACTCAAACATAAATGTGTCATTTGAAAAAAAAACTTGTCAAGTGAAAAAAATTATAAAAAGACAAAGGAAACAAAAAAGTCCAAATACCAAAAAAAAAAAAAAAAAAAAAAAAATCGTGAATAGTAACTTTTTCAAGTTACTATTTAACTCGAAAAAGTTTGTCGAATAACTATTCAACTCAACAAACTTTTTCGAGTTATATATTAACTCGAAAAAGTTACTGTTCACACAAATTATTTTTTTTTTTAAGGCGAGCTCTTCCATTTCTAATTTTTTTTTCAATGAAAAAAATAAATAACATATTTTATTTTTTTATAACTTTTAATTGTAACATTCTTACTAATAATGCTATAAATTAAAAATTGATTAGAATGTTTGGCAGTGCTCAAATTATTTTTTAAGTTGTTATAAATGTGCTTGACCAGTTTGATCATCTTAAATTATAATTTAAGCTTAGCTAATCAAGCTCTTATAGTGGGACTTAACCAGCTTCTACATAACAAAACTAAATTTTCTTAGATTATAGAGAGCTAAGAAATTTGGGTAACATGAAAACCGATCCTAAAATACTAAAAAAAGAAAATAATTTGGTAGTCTTAGATACTACTTCCATCTTGAATTAGATGACATAATAGTAGAACACGAAACTAACCTCATCACCATCTTTGATCCCATAACTTTGAAGGCAAGCTTTCTCATTTATTAGCTTTTGACCTTCATAGCACAAACAGAAGTGGCTCCATACAAGTGACCTATTCATTCAATTGAAGTCTGTTCAAAATTTCAAATATAACAATTCACTCTAAGTGTGTTTTTTTGCATTGTCGTGAATGGGATCACACTCAAGCGTATATATAAGGGAGTTAGAGTTTCATTTGGTCAACAATTCAATGGCTGCTTTATTTTTCCTTTAGAGAATCCAACATTAGGGGGACATCAAATTATTTGAGTCAATAACACCAAGAATGACTCATTAACCGAGTCAAAAATTGATTAGAATAAGAGGGTTATCCACAACTTAGATTTTAATGGATTTTAGAAGTTTATATCAATTGAAGTGTTCCCAACTCAAATTTTAATAAAATTCATAAAAAATTAGTTGAATAACAGGCAATGAGACCAAATCAGTATATACCCAAATCTACATTACTCTTCCTTTACTCAATCATAAATGTGTCATTTGAAAAAAAAAAAAAAAAAAAAAAAAACTTGTCAAGGGAAAAAAATTATAAAAAGACAAAGGAAATGAAAATGTATACATAACCAAAAAAAAATTGTTAACAGTAACTTTTTCGAGTTACTATTTAACTCGAAAAAGTTTGTCGAGTTACTATTCAACTCAACAAACTTTTTTGAGTTAAATAGTAACTCGAAAAAGTTACCGTTCATGCAATTTTTTTTTTTTTAAGATGAGCTTTTCCATTTCTATTTTTTTTCAATGAAAAAAAATAAACAACATATTTTATTTTTTATAACTTTTAATTATAATATTCTTACTAATAATGCTATAAATTAAAAATTGATTGGAATGTTTGGCAGTGCTCAAATTATTTTTTAAATTGTTATAAATGTGCTTGACCAGTTTGATCATCTTAAATTATAATTTAAGCTTAGCTAAACAAGCTCTTATATTGGGACTTAACCCGCTTCTCCATAACAAAACTAAATTTTCTTAGATTATAGAGAGCTAAGAAAATTGGGTAACATGAAAACCGATCCTAAAATACTAAAGCAAGAAAATAATTTGGTAGTCTTAAATACTACTTTCATCTTGAATTAGATGACATAATAGTAGAACACGAAACTAACTTCATCACCATCTTTGATCCCATAACTTTGAAGGCAAGCTTTCTAATTTATTAGCTTTTGACCTTCATAGCACAAACAGAAGTGGCTCCATACAAGTGACATATTCATTCAATTGAAGTTCTGTTAAAAATCTCAAATATAACAATTCACTCTAAGTGTGTTTTTTTGCATTGTCATGAATGAGATCACACTCAAGCGTATATATAAGGGGGTTAGAGTTTTATTTGGTCTACAATTCAAAGGCTGCTTTAAATTTCCTTTAGAGGATCCAACATTAGGGGGACATCAATTCTTTGAGTCAATAACACCAAGAATTACTCATTAACCGAGTCAAAAATTGATTAGAATAAGAGGGTTATCCACAACTTAGATTTTAATGGATTTTAGAAGTTCTTATCAATTGAGGTGTTCCCAACTCAAATTTTAATAAAATTCATAAAAATTTAGGTGAATAACAGGCAATGAGACCAAATCAGTATATACCCAAATCTACACTACTCTTGCTTTACTCAATCATAAATGTGCCATTTGAAAAAAAAAAAAAAAAAAAAAACTTGTCAAGTGAAAAAAATTATAAAAAGACAAAGGAAATGAAAAAGTCCACATACAAAAAAAAATAAAAGAAAATTTCGTGAACAGTAACTTTTTCAAGTTACTATTTAACTCGAAAAAGTTTGTCGAGTTACTATTCAACTCGACAAACTTTTTCGAGTTGAATAGTAACTCAACAAACTTTGTCGAGTTAGTGTTAACGCAAAAAAAAAAAAAAAAAAAAAAATTTAAAGGTGAGCTTTTCCATTTCTAATTTTTTTTTTCAATGAAAAAAATCAACAATTAGTGATAATGCTTGAACTTTTTGTCATGGTGTATTCCCTCTCATTATAATGATCAAAGAAGTTCCAAACATAATCAAGAATGCAGTCCAAATCATTTAATAACATTTTACTGCTAAATATATGTGTTTAGCGCTCTAATTCATTTTGTTTTATATTGAACAGACAACATAATACAACATAATTTAAGTATCTAAGTTCATTTCGGACATATTGAAGGTTAAAATTAATTTATAGGTTAATGACACCATTCTTTGGATATTGTGTCTGCAACTATTTGCTTGTCTCCTACCAAAACCACGAAATACTTAAATAAAACTCCAATTTCTCCCACCCCTCCCCTCACTTGTTACATACAAATGTTGCACTTCTTCATTGCCAAATAAGCATATTCATAATCAGATGAAGATACATGAAAAATGGAGACAATTCTTAGTTATTATGATCTATTAAGTTTCAAGAAAAACTCACTATCCATGTTACTGCATTGGGAGATGGGATTCAATAATCTTTTCTATCTCATATTAAGTGTGTATTAATTATAGTATGTTGGTTCTCTGTTTTTAAGTTGTAAGAATGCTTAGTGCACACAATTTGTTATTCTTGACCTATATTCATGAACATTCGTTCGTAACTTCCGACATGGTATGCAAAAATAGCATCAAGGTGAAACTTCCTTGTAATTAAAATGAAGTTTTCAATCATAATCACTATTTTTCTATAAAAAAGCAGAAAGTTATCATCTTTGTGCAGAATTAGATGTTTAACTTCACATTTGAAAATATTTTCAACAATGGTTTTTCCTCAAATCAGATGTTCTTTTGACACGTTACTTTATTAAATTGAAGCAATTATTATCTTCAAAATGGAAGAAATATATACGTGCAACGCACGGACTTAAAATTAGTATATATATATATATATATATATATATATATATATATATATATATATATATATATATATATATATATATTTTCTCTTTTTAATCATTTTTTATATAGTTGATTATTCTCTTCTCTATCCGTAGATTCTTCTCTCTATTCATGGTTTTTCACGTAAATGTGCGTGTTCTTATTATTTTTGTTGCCTATTTTTCGTTCATATTATAACAATTCATGTGTCCCAATCTTCTCCAATATAGAAATATATCCCAATTTAATTTGATGCAATGGGTGTCTTTTATTCTCTTGCGTAACCATTTAATAAGCATGTGCTTTCTAAGGGCAAATTCTTACAAATGAATGAATGATTGGTGTTCAATTTTTTCTTCTTGTACTCGACTTATTATAATTTGAATTTAAAAAAAATAAAATTGAGCTTGTTTCACTCATAAATATAAAAATTAAAAAAATAAAATCATTGTTGGGCCTAAACATTGCTTCTCATATTGAAACTTGAAAGTTCTAAATTTCATACATTGGAGGGTCCATTTTCCAAGCACCAACAAATTAAAGCTCAAATCTAAATTACATTCTAAAAATAGGCCACAAAATAAAAGGATTAGTCAACTATTACTACAAGTGGTTCCACAGCCAAACATGTTTGTATCTCTTGGATTCTCCTATGATCTCATAGTCGATAAAGATTGTATATAAAGATATGAGTAAATCCATTGAGTAGAAATTTGAGAGTGGTAGATCAACGGCTGTGAATATAGTTGTGGGGGTGAGTGAGGTTGGCCAGTGGAGGCGGCAAAGGAGCTGTGGCATTAAGCAAGTGGGGTGGCCACGACGGTGGCAATTGGGGTGGGCATTGGTAACACTTGGTGAAAAGTCCAAATGTGTCGATTTGGTGTATGAAGTTTGTCATGCTAGCCCAACCACCAAATCCAAACCCAACAATTAGCACCCAAACTACCACAAATATGTTGATAATGTAAGTGCCAACCCATCTTCCAAAGTACTTTGATGGCTGCTCCACTGCATTCTGTGTTAAGAAATAATCAACCAGATAATTAAAAATTAGTAAAACAAATCATGTTATAAAATGAAAAACAGTGTTCGTAGTTAAAATCTTATTCAATATATTGTCTTATTTAACGATATACTAGACATAATCAAAATAGACATGACAGATTTTGTTCTCATTAAATCTTGGCATGTGCACAAATGGAAAATACTTGTTGAACAACAAATTGGATCAAAAGTTGAATTACTATTGCTAAAATACCAATTATGTCCTTTGAAAATGCATAAAGGAGAATTTGAATTATGTCTTTTCAATGGACAAATTTGACATTTTGATAATAGTAATCTAACTTTTAGTTCAACTTGATGTTCAAGTAGTATTTTCCGTGCACAAATTCTCATATCTGAACAGTAACTAGAATGGAAAATGCTAGATGAACAACAACTTGGACATAAAGTTAGACCACCATGTGTAAAATGTCAAATTTGTTATTTGAAAAGACATAAATAAGAATTTGAATTATGTCTTTGTAAATGACAAATTTGACATTTTATAAATGTTGATCTAACTTATAACCAACTGAATGTTCATGTAGTATTAGTCAAACTAGAATAGATTGATTTATGACACTATTTGCATTAATTTGAAAAAAAAAAAAGGGGGGGATTTTCAACTAATAGACAATGACCAGTCGTCTGTGCTAACGTCTCTGTTTTCAGTCAAAGTAGCCAGTAAGTATTCTGAATCTGACCAGATCAGGATTCCGGGATATGCAACCGCCCCCCCCCCCCCCCCCCCCCCCCTGCCCCAGGGCACTTCCTATTACAGGTTTTGGAGTCTTGTAGTTGGCCGAATCAGGGCCAAATTATTTTAAATGAATTCTTTCGTTTGATTTTTATATTGCGTGACTGTTTGGTGTAAATAAAAATAAAAATTTTTAAAAATTTTGATATAAGTTGATAAAATGTGTAAGTAATAAAAATTATAAATCTTACGAATGTGTAAGTAATAAAAATTATAAATCTTACGAAATATAAAATGAAAACAAAATAGGGTCGAAAACATTTCACGTACCTCTCGAGCAGCGGGTGATCTAAAGGTGAACATGTAAGCCAGAGCAGGGATAATGTAGACGGTGAAGCTAACAAGAAGCGATCCGACGGTGGAGTTTATAGGACCAAAGAACGGAAAAACAATTGCCAAAAACCATATGGGTATCACCACCGGCAACCTTGCTGCTGCCCGCTTGCATAAACTCTTGCACTCGTGCATTCCGATTGCCTTCTCCCACACGAAATACAACGGCGTGCATGCAAATCCGAACGTTATAAACTGCGTCGATTGTAACAAGAGCAACATTAATTGTTAATCACACATATTGTACAGTGCAACAATTTAATTTTAGAGTATGCTCTCAATAAATTTGAAGTCACCTACTTGAATTTATTGAATTTATAATGTCCATTGTTTTTTCAAAGCTTTTGCACAATAAATATGAAATATGTCATGGTGTCAAATGGACCTCGGACGTTATGCGCAATACCATATTCTTGTGGCCAGTCCCATAGTGGGGTGGACCAACTTAGTGACAAATATTTTTCAATTATGCTTTGGCAACTATTTAAATAGAATATGTTAGGTAAAGATTTTTATAGATTATAAGAAGTGGGTTTTATAAAATTGTGTGGATAAAAATTAGATAAAAATTGTAGGTTTTACGAAATGTGTGAATAAAAATAATGTTTGACCAGCTTATAAATATTTATGAACATACACAAACATACTCATAGTGATAAGCCCTGCATGGCAGGCAGGTCGGCCCAATTCTTGGTGACTTGTCCGACTTTAACAACATTACAAAATTTATTTATTGAAAGATTTAAAAAAAAACTTTAGAATGAGTTGGAATAATGGAAGGGATGAATCATGCATGCCTGATGGATGAGCATCAAAATGACAGCCATGTCCCTTAAGGGTGATCTTGGAAGAAGAGAAAATGCATTGGAGTGATTGAGAAGAGCATCTCCAAATGCCCAGTACACTGCCGCTGCTGATGGAAGCGTCAATGTCAATACATAAAGGGTCGCCAATAAGTATATGGCTTTGAACTTCTGTGGCTTCCACATTGCGTGCATTACCTCACTGTCAAACAAATTCTTCAACATTAGTCCACGTTCAATGCAATTTGTATTATATTATTAAGTCGTGTTTAGTACTCGATACTAAATAACAAGATTTTAACGTCTTTTTGTATCCCGTGTCAAGAATTGGATGATCAAAGTGGAACCCAGTTCACTATTTTCTAAAAAGAGTTTCCAATAAAGTGACCCTTTTCTCCCCTTAGCACGCCTGGGAAGGGCATTATTGGGAGAATAAATATTTTTCTAGACAAAGACTAGTCACTACATATACATGAACAAAAATAAGATTGGTCAGCAAATCACATGGTCAGATCGTGTGTAGATTGTCTAGGTTAAGTCACTTTCAAAATGAATATTAATTAACAAAATCTCTTTTTTGCCATTAACGGACAAAAACCCCAAGACTTGAAGGTCGAGAAATACGTGTGAAAATGTGTGAAATATAACGTAAAAGACACGAATATAATAATTGAGGATGTCTTACACAGTAACGGCATGTCCCCCGAATGTGTAGAGAATGTTTGTGGCTCCTGTGAAATATAGCACCAATTTTGTTGGACCCGAGTGCTTAACACCCTCAACCTGTTTAATTAAGAAAAAATATATACACAATTAATTGATAATATGATTAATATTGATTAATCCTGTGACATCTTTTATTTGCAATCTCGATACGCTGAATTCAAGTTGTGCGGAAAATTGCGATGAAGAATTTCAGCTGTTGTTTAGTTGATAAAAATTGTATGCGCCTTGAAATATATGGTTAAAATTAATTTTTAACTTTAATTTCAATTCTTTAGCGATTTTTTTAATCAAAACCAAATAAATGCTCAATATAGATCACATGCCAAAGAAATCTAAGCACTATCTAGTTGATTCATGTTTATAGAATAAAGTAACTTATTGCATTCCATAATTACTTTCTACTCTACAGTGTTGAAGATCTCGTCTAACAGCATCTCCAATGCTACACTTTCTAAAAAAAATCTAGGTGGCAAGAAAGAGAAAAGAAATGAAGAGATAGTGTGTAGAAAGAGGAAAGAAAAAGAAAAATAGATGAGAGAAATAGACAAAATTTAATGAAAAAATTGATAGAAGGTGTCTAACAGGATGTCTAAAATTATACGGTCTCTTGGACGACTTTCTACAATAAATGTTGCCATATCAAATTTTGCCATCCACCTAATTGCCACATGAGTTGGACATTGTTGCATTGGAGTCTTAAACTTTTAGAGAAATGCACGTTTATCAATTTTCATAGCACTATCCCCTCATGTAAGGCCTAGTACGTGCATAATTTCCGTAAATAGATTATAACAATACTCGATACGACATCTCGTCTAAAAGGTGGCAGAAAGACATGAAAATATATGTGAGTTTTTTGTGAATAGTCACAGTACCTGGCCATGGATAAGTGAAGCAATGGTGAGGTACCAAGCTGTATAAGTGGTCATTAACAAGCCAAGAAATGACCAGATTCGATAGTTGTGGAATGAAGGTATAAACACAGTGGTGGCACAACAAGCTCCAAATATGTAAGTCCATGTTCTTTTGTCCAGATTATCATTTATGTAATATATATTGCTGCATCAAAAGATACCCCATTAATTAAAATTTCAGAAAATGTTCAGTAACTCATGCAATTTTTAATGTTCAACAAGGATATAGAGCCTAGATACCTTGCACAAGCTATGAGTTGAATCACAGATCCAAACATAAGAAATGTGCAGTTAAATGCCAAACCCACGTTCCTCCAGTGTTTTCCAAGAAGCCCATCAAGAACTTCAAACCACTGTAATAATAATTTATTTAATTATCAGAAAAAAACAATATTGTTTCTAGGATTCCATGATCAAAGAAACAAGAAAATGAAACCTGAATGACATGATTTCTGAAATCAACTTTTTCTCTTTCTTTTCTGGTTCTGTACTCTACGTAGAGAATGCTGATGAGATAAGCTGTCCAACTCCCCAATAAACCGTAGAAAAGCTGAAACAGAATCCCAGAAAGCATGCCCAGTTGAGAAAATGAATATGGCAAAGTAAGCAGAACTTGAGCCACCTGAAGAACCACAGAAAAATAAATATAAATACATAAACAAAACTGGTTAATCAAATTACTGTGTGAAACATCGTACCTGATTTGAAGCACAGCTAAACCAGGCATCATAAACTGAGCCGCCATGCCAGAAAAACTTGGATATTTTTGATTTGATATTACTAGGTTTTCCTTCAGTCTCCATTTCTACATAGTTTCCTACGATCACTGTCTCCACAACCTTGTCGGAGGAAGCCATTATCCTCTTTCTCACTAAACTTTTGCTCCCCTCTCACTCTCTCTCTCTCTATGTTGAAAGGGTATACATATAGAAGTGATATGACACTGTTTGAGGTTACCTTGGACGGTGGGAAAGCCTGTGGTTGAAAGGTCTAATAGAGAAGAGCGTTTATGAGAAGTGCTTCAACACTGCGAGCTTTAAAGAAAACAGCTTGTTTTTTCGTGCCTGATTCATTAAATTTTGCAAATAAATTAATTCAACATATGTAATTAAATAACCTTGTTTTTTAATGAAATAATTATAGATGCGTGCATGAGAGGGTTGTTCGCACGAGTGGGTTTTCTCTACTTCCAACACCAAGTGGACTGGATTAGCAATAATTTTCTGATGAAACATGGCATGGACTCATAGCACTCATTGACCATTATATCAATACATTGTAGAAGTATTTTTCATTTTTTTTTTTTTTTTGGGTTGGGACATGGATAAGTACGTTTGTACCCTTCGACAATCGGTAGAAAGAACCTAAATATAACGTCATGTGTACTAACTGAGAGGTAACTTCAATTCACATACTAAAATTTATCATGTATAGTGATTGTCAGGGGTACAAATTAAATAGCACGAAAAAATCAATTTTTAAAATGAAATTTTTTTTAGTAGCAACTCGATTTTAAAGTGCAATTTTTTTTTAAATAGTATTGCCCCTTTCAAAAAATTATGGCTCCGCCCTGGTGATTGTAGACATATGCAAAGATTATTCTTAATTGTTTAGTGTAATAGAATTAAAATGTACAACCAGCTGCTTTTAGCTAAGAAGTGTTGGATTTTTTCAAAAGGCAACTTTTGCTTGCTTATTGATTAAAATAAGTTGAAGAAAAGCAGCTTAATAGAAACTTCTACCATGCATGGACAGTCTTGCTTTGATCAGGAACAATGTATTATATCTTGATTTGATGATTAAGTAAAGGGTTTAGAACGAATTTGAAGTCGTCTATATAAATCTTGTTTCTTTGATATATTTATTAGTTTGTTGTTAAGTTAAATTTAGACTCGAAAAAAGAGTTACTTTACGAGCTACGGTTTAGAGAAGAGGGTGTGTTTGGAGGGGAGATAATTAAAAGATTAAAAAAAATAAAAGAATGAAGGGTGGAGAATTATGATAAAGTAGACCAAATGATTGCAGCCAAACGGGCGTGGTCGCTTTATATGAAGGAAAAAGTTGATTTTATCACATGGGGCAATTAGGATCAAAGCCCACAAATCTAAAAGTCTCTTATTCACATGAATTTATTTATTTATAGAGGAGTAAATTTATATATATATAAATTTGAGAATTGAGAAGTCCCCACCTATGACGATTATTAAATATTAGATAAAATTGCCTTTGAAACAGCATTTTAATTCTTTATTACTTAAATTCTTGCAGAAAAAGGAAATTAAAAAAAAAAAAAATTGGTTTGCTATTAAACTGCACCTTATTTGATTTTTCCTTTATAGTACATTTTTTTTAAGTCAAACTAGCATAAGAGTAGAATATTCATCAATAATAGAAAAAAAAATAAAGAAAAAATTCAAAAATGTAAACATTGTACCATCTCTAGTCATCGTGCTCTGTGTATAACTTAACGTCTCAAATATGTCAATAGTAATAATCAGTGTGTTTTAGAATTCTAAAAAAAATATTACTCGATCTCAAACCTGTTGAATGTTCAAAACTTTTCTCGTGAACCTCTTTTGAATCGAAAATGTCACTCTGCATATTGATTGTCCATTATCATTAGTGCTTGCTTGATTTTGTTAAAAAATCAAATTTTTAGTAGATTTTGATAAAAGTTGATTAAATGTATAATTGAAAAATTGATAAAATTTGTGGTTAAATTTAATTATTGATTTTGATTTGTGTATTTTTTTAACAAAATTTTAAGCTAAATTAAACAAATTTTTTTAATGTCATCATGATGATACATTTTGAATATTTCTCTAATAATCAATAAATAAATAAATTAGCAATTAGCATTTAGCATTAGAGAGTGGAATTGAAAATGTTGTGAAAAAAGGATACATTTTCAGGCTTTAAATTGGGTGAGCAGTAGCACGACATATATTGATGCCTTGATGGGAATTATTGGAGAGGTCATCCACTCCTGCTTGTTACATTCACTGGGACCAAAAACATTCCCTGCAAAATATTGTCCCCCTTTGACCCACTGTAGCCTGTTTTACGCTGAAACTGGATAGGTCACCGGTCACCCCTGGTTTAAGGTAGCAGAATCTGGTTTCTTTTTTTCTTTTTTTTTTTTTTTTTTTGTAATAATATTATTATGGCAAATTCGATATGTAACAATCCATTTCAACTTATCCTTTGTCCATGGTATTGGAGACCGCGTTTTACCAAATTGAATTATGAACGCTTTTTTATGACGTTAGATACTAAAAAATCGTGACCTACGAAACGAGATAAAATTAGTTTGGATATTGTGAGAGACTTTTGTAGCATGAATCAATTGTACTAAGGACTGTTTGGTTTGTGGATAAAAATGTTTATTTGGATAAAAATTATCCATATAACAAGTTTATCATTATTATGTTTGGTTCAATTAGGCATAAGAATAGAAAAAATCACTATTAAAAAGTCATTTTTATTTTTAAAAAAAAGAAGATAATTTCCCTCTTATTATTAATTAAATGAAAAAAGTACATAAAAAAATTAAAAGAGAAAAAGAAATGGGTGGAGCGGTGGTGGAGGGTGGCAATGCTTCTCCTTACTTTTTGTTTCGTTATTTTTAAATATTGATCATATACCAAACGAGCCTAAAGGTTAAAACATTTAGTGCTTGTTTGCTAATGCTTTTGATAGACTATAAGCAGTAGATTTTACAAAATGTGTAGATAAAAGTTGGGGATCTTACAAAGTATATGGAATAAAAATAATATTTGCCTAACTTGTAAGTTTAAAAAAACAATAACAAACGTGTTGTTAGGCTGAAGTTCATGGCGAGCTTGGTGAACTACCTAGACTCAAAGTGCTCCAACCTTAATTTGTAGTTCATGGCGAGCTTGGTGAACTAGTGGATAGAATGCGATGCTATGAGATTTGATGTTATAGATTATAATTGATGGCAATTGAACATATGATTATCAATAATTCAGCTTGAATTATTTTTAAATTCACTCTTAATTAATGATGTGAATGCAACATAAAATTTAATTATTACACAAATCCACCTTATTGTTACAACCATCGGAGAGACAAATTTCAATTTTAGGTTTTGGAAAAGCATTTTCTCTTTTGCGTGCTCAATGAAAATTAATTTAAAGAGTAAAGAGAAAAAAATATTATTTTTTTAATTTTAAATCTTACTAATATAGCTTGTTAAATATTTCTATTTATTTTATTTGATATAAACAATATTTTAAAGAAACATGGGATTTTTTTAAGTAAAATAAGTAACTTTTTTTATTGGTGAAAATCGAAAATAATTAACTTTTTTTACTTTTTTTTAATTAAACTCACTCGTGCTGGTGTGTTTTATTAATATAAAAAATAAGTATAACTTACAATTTAGGAGGTGGTCGAGCCTAACCTACAGAACAATAAGCTTATTATGAATCATAGATTTAAGAACAGAAACAAAATTCGTGTGATCGAGTTTCATGATCATGCTCCTAGTTAAATACTTGGTAAGTTGATGGTTGCTGTCTAAACTAGCATCTGATGATCTTAGTATCTGACCATATTTTAGAACTAGATAGTCTATTGAATTATTTATTTCCCATGGATATAACCAAAAGCATCCCAACGTAACTTTGTTTTGAATAGAAGGTACTGCCTTCTGGCCTGAACTCATAACTTGTAATTGTTGATGGCAAAGTTTCTCGATACTCAAGCTATTGGAAGCGAAAGAATGCATTGCTTCTTTATTTACTTTTTAGCACATCGTTAAACTCATAACTCGTAATTACTTCAATTAGACTTGTAATCAGTATGAAAAATCCTTTTGGTTAGCTATATAATTTTCTAATTATCTCTGTGCTATTCATATTTTCTATTGGATCAGTTGTTTTTCTTGAATTCAATGGGCTATTAACTTTATGCTTGTTAGTCGAAGATACTAACTTGCTAGGGCAAAAGATAACTTCATGAACTAGTTCTTCGAACAACAAATTTTAATTGGTGAATAATTTTCACACTTCGATTCCTAAATTGCTAAAAACTCATTTTCTATTTTGATCTCTCCCAAGTCTCCAAATGGGTTCAAATCACTCACACTCCAAAGGTCAAGAGGATCAACCTGCTCTATTAATACTATAAAATCGCCTTCCACATACCGCTCAAGTGCACCAAGAACAATAGATTGAGGCTCAGTTGCAGTCGGTATAGCCCCATGCAAATAAACCACCACCGACCCATTCAATTTATCACCTCCAGCATTATGTATTTATGTTGCACCACCGCCTCTGTCGAACCCTCTGAAAGAAAATCTTGTCCATCCGAAAGTCCATAAGGATCAAATTCTTACCTTGTCGATGCTCATTCGAGCCACAAATCAAACCTAATTCATTCCCCAACTTGAACGCGGTTTGGTGAAGAGCAAAATTCGTCTGCCTTATCTCCCAACTCCCATGCATGACTTCCCAACTTTCCATCAATTCAAGGCGACGACTCAATATTATTATCTTTGATTAACTCCTCTGAACCATGAAATGTGCCTGCTTTTGCTTGATTCTCTACTGATGAATTTTGAAGGGCGACAATTCTTTTTTTTTTTTTTTAACAATTTGAATTTTTAGATAAGTTAATTCAACATAATGAATGAATATTTATGAACGTTTGAGTTTCTCCTCACCTATTTATGAAAATTGTGTAAGCAAAGTGCCAAGCTTTGATTGGACATGTCCTGAAATTTTAGATCAAATCTATTTTTGGATCACTTTTTTCGGAGTTAATCTGACTTTCTTTCTAGCATCTAGTGGTAATGTTATGATCTCGATCGATGAGTTTCTTCTACTCTATGCCTACTAAAAGCTTGTTCTCTGTTCATAGTAGTCCTGTCAGTAGCTTCTTTTCATGTTTTACCAAAGCGTCATGAAGAAAAATGAGTTTATCCAAGCCATGGTCAACCTCAATTATGAAAACTTTGGACTGCCCTTTTTTTATTGATGCATAATAATTGGATTAGGAATCATATATGGACAAACGTTATCATGCTGAATTCAATTATTGGTATCTATTACTGGAGACCTAATTAGTTCTAAAAGGAATATGACTTTAACTAAATCATGAATTTGCTTTATCCAATTTAATTCAAACAGAAGATTCTAAAAAGTTAAAAGGATAAAACAATTATTTTTCGTATTATTTAATTTTTTTTTCTTTAGTTTCAACAATTCTGTTAAATGTTATCAAATTCTTCCTAGACGTGCTAAAAGAAAGATTTAGGGTTTGTTTGGTAGAGTTTTTTTTGAAGAAAAAATGAGTTTTTTTTTGTTACTTTTTGACTTTTCAAATGTTTTTGTAGTGTAAAAAATATTGAAAAGTCAAAAATTATAGACAAAAAAATAAAATTTTTTGGAAAAAATCTCTACATAACATGACCTTAGGTACGAATTAGGGCCTTAAGCCTTGTTCGTCTAGAGAACACCAACTTGCATTATTGCTTATTGGATATAGAAAATACTCGCGCAATCAGAATTTAAGTTTGAAAATAGTGGGGTTAACCAATTAAAATGGAGGGTGGCATTCATCAGTTCCAATGGTAAAATTCAGAAAATATGTGATACAATTATAAATCTTCAACATAAAGAGTGCTAAGATCGTAAGCTGACTTAATATTTACCCATTGGGTGAATTTGGATTTGGATTCTAATAAGAGGAAATTACGTCATGTACTGTTTATTTCTTAAATATTATCAACAATACTTTTATTATGCATTTATTCCAAGAATACCATGTGATCTTTTAATATTATAATATAATATTAATACTAATAAAACAAATGAAAAACTTTTACCAATCACTTTTTTCATTATTCCCGCACAATAGCCCATATTATCCTCGCCACACCAACAAAATTCCAACAATGGCGGAATCGTTTTAGGAAAATATTTTCAAAAATTTTAATTATATATGATTCTTGTGAAAACCTGCAAACTGAAGAAAAATCCTACATTTTCGTCAATTTTCTATCTTAATCTTCAACACCCGCGAAACCCTAACTTTGTGATTTTTAACGAGTAGGGTCTTTACAGCAATTGGGTTACTACCATTGAAGAATAAATCTTACTCATGGATACTCCGACGAGAAGATTCACTCGGTCATTGTTGAAAAGAGAGTCATCGGACAAAGGAACCGCACATGGATACACATATTGAAGGAAGTCGCCGGCGAATAAGTGCTTACTAATCTGTTGCAAAAGTTGTCACAAAATCAATTTTGCATTGTCCTTGTTCCTAATCTGTTTCAAACATTGTTACAAAATTAGTTTGCACTATCTTTGTTACTAATATGTTATAGACGATATTACAAAATTCTGTTTCGTTGTCTCTGTTATTAATGTGTTACAAACTTTGTTACAAAATCAGTTTGCATTGTCGCTGTTACTAATATGTTGCAGACGATGTTACAAAAATCTGTTTCGTTGTCTCTGTTATTAATCTGTTGCAAAAGATGTTACAAAAATATGTTTCGGTTATAAATATGGGGATGTTATTATCGGACATGATTTTGCATGAAGAAGACGCTTTGCAGTTGGCCGAGACGAGTTGCAGTTTATTGTAATTTTGGAGAGATGTTGAAATGATTAGGATTGTAAATTATGAAAGAGAAAGAAACATGAGAGAGATTATATTGATGAGAGAGAATATCTTAATTAGTTGTAAATAAAATCTTAATTAAAATAGTAAATGAGATAATTAAGGATTATGCTACAATATTCAATCAATTAAAAATTAGATGAAACCAGTAATTTTAGAATATGTTATAGTTTTTTTATAAATAATAACATAAAATTGTTTACTTGTGAAAATTTCCCTTCTAAATAATTATCCGTGTGGGCCACGGGTAGTCCTTTCATGGGTTGAGTTTCATTTGAATATGGGCCAATGGGTTAATTTGGATTTGGGTTCTAATGATCATCTGCGTGGACCACAGGCGGTCCACGTCCAGTTTGAGTCACTTGTATGAGTTGAGTTTCGATTGAAAATGGACGGCACAATGCTAAATGTTAATTAGAGTTTTGATTCCAATTATTATCCACATGGGCTACTGGCAGTCAGTGTCCAGTTTGTCTAACTTGTTTAGGTTGAGTGTCTTTAAATATGGGCCAGGTCTATAGCCTAATAATAAATGGGTTAATCTGGGTTTGGATTCTAATTATAATCTGTGTGGGCCACAATCAGTCGATGTCTAGTTTAAGATATATGTTTGGGTTGAATTCTGATAGCATTTGGGCCAGGACAATAGCCTAATGAAATGACTAATCCAAATTAAGAGGAGAAAATTAGGCTTTTAGGGTGTGTTTGATTCAAATATTTTCCATGGAAAATGTCACTTCCATGGAAAATCTTGTCAAATCCAACCTTTTTATTTTCCTACTTTGTTGTTTGATTGGTACATGGAAAATCTAATACATTTTCTAGGTACAAGTATTTAAAGCATGCATTTGCCTTCTTTCTTGGAAAAAATTTTCTTGCCTAGATAGTGGAATTAATTTTCCCACTTCCATGGAAAATGTTTTTATTTTCCAACCTTTTTTCATGCTACTAATCAAACACACCCTTACTTTTTTTCTGGGATTTGAAATAGGGCAAATTACACAAATACCCATAAAAATGAGGAATTTTAGAAAAATCATCCAAAAACTATTTTACAATTACAATCATACGTAATACACTCAAAACTAAATCAATTCCAATTAAAATTCTATAATCAAACCGAAAACCTCTCGGCTAAAATTATCTATAAATCCAAATTCAAAATGGATCTCTTCCATATTATTGTTAAGAATTTCCCGTTGTTTCTTCTTCAATTTAACACAAAATCGGAACTAAAAATTCAAAATTCTCAGGTAATATGCTAAATTTTATTTTTTCTTCATAATTTCTATTTGAATTACATAATTTTCTGATTTTTGTTTCGAGATATTCAATAACATGCTTAGTAAATGCAAACAAAAGATTTTGAATTAAATTATTTCATATTCCAATTTAAATCTAGACACATCCTTCTTCATTCACTTCATCATAAATCAAATAGTATTGAGTAAAGTCTTGTAAATATGTTTGTGAATATCAATTACCAATTACAGGATGCATACAATGTGTTTGTAAAAATGTCAACATGAATATATATATATTTTAAAAAGTAACAAATCATGTCACTTTTTGCGTAAAAAGTGACACAATAATGTATACAAGTGAGATAACAAATTTGAATCAAAATTGTTTGTGTGGTTGATTTAATTTCTGTATTTAACTTCATATTTGTTGTGAATTATAGAGTGACATGAATTATTGAGAATGATCAAATATTAATGTATTTTTTTTTTTTTTTGTCTTGAATATGAATCGAGATTTTGGAAAGAAAAGTAACATAATAATGTATATGAGTGACATAATAAATTTGAATCAAAATCTTATCTGTTGTTGATTTAATTTGATATTGGTTGTGAATTATGGAGTGACATAAATTATTGAGAATAATCAAACATTATTGTATCCATTTTTTTTTCTCTTAAATATGAATCGAGGCTTTGGAAAGAAAAATAACATAGCAATGTATACAAGTGACTAACAAATTTGACTCAAAATCTTCTTTGTGATTGATTTAATTTTTGAATTTAACTTGATATTTGTTGTGAATTATGGAGTGACATGAATTATTGATGATGATCAAACAGTAATGTATCGTTTTTTTTTTTTGGAATATGAATAGAGACTTTGGAAAGAAAGTGACATACTCTGTCATTTTTTTGATTAAAAAGTGACATAACAATGTGTACAAGTGAAATAACAAATTTGAATCAAAATCTTTTATGTGGTTAATTTAATTTCTGGATTTAACTTGATATTTGTTATGAATTATGGAGTAAATGTGGGAAGTATGTCTACAATCGAATATCGTGTCAAACTCCAGCACATTGGCTACAATTGAAGATCGTGTCAAACTCTAGTACATTTGAGAATAAGCTATAAAAGAAAATAAAGTTACAAGATTTATGAATTTTTTTTATTTTTATGTGGGAAATATCACTTATTCATACATATTGGTTTTTCTATTGAAATTAGTATTGACAAACATGCGCTTTGCTTTTGTACAGATCCTGACATTATAATGTCATCTAAAAATTATCATTTAAAAACTAAATTGTATATATGATACTTCAACCATTAAATAATTTTGATGAATACTGAAATTGTCACTTTTAGAACAAAACTGACACACAATGTCACTGTATAACAAAAGCGACACACTATGTCACTTTTATAACAAAAAGTGACACAATGTCATTTATTCATACATATTGGTTTTTTATTCAAAATAGTGTTAACATTTTTGCGCTTTACTTTTGTATAGGTCCTAACATTATAATGGAATGTAAAACTTATTATTTAACACTAAATTGTATAGACGATACTTCAATAATTAAATGAGTTTGATTAATACTGAAATTATCACTTTTAGAACAAAAAGTGGCACAATGTCATTTTTATAACAAAAAGTGATACGATTACACTTATTCATATATATTGGTATTTCTATTCAAAATAGTGTTGATATTCTTGTATTTTTGCTTTTATACAGGTTCTGACATTTTAATGGAATGTAAAACTAATTATTTAGCAGTAAGGATGTGTTTGATTTTGATTAAAATTAGATTTTTTGTAAAAATTGATGAAATGTATGATTGAAAGTTGTAAAAAATTGTGAGCCAATGAAATGTGTGATTCAAATTAATTGTTGACTTTGACTTCAACTTTTTAACAAAAAATTAATTGATTTCAATCACTTTTAGAACAAAAAGTGACACAATGTCACTTATTCATACATATTGATTTTTTTATTCAAAATAGTATTGACATTAATGCACTTTGCTTTTATATAGGTCCTGACATTATAATAAAATATAAAATTTATCATTTAAAACTAAATTGTATACATGATATTTTAACTATTAAATTTTTTTATGAATACTAAAATTGTACTTTTAGATCAAATTCTTAATTCTTAATGTTAATTACATTTACGGTCCCTATTCTTTTAACTTTGTAATAAAATCATCCTCATTCAATTTTATTCATAAATATCGTCTCCATCATTTCATGAATTCACTCAAATGGTCCCCAAAATAGTTTTTTAACAAATTTTCCTCGGTCTTAAATTAATTAAAATAGCAAAAAATAGAAAACTTAATAAAAAAATTGCAATTGAGGCACCTAACTTTTTCAAAAATACAAAATGGTCTCTTTACATTCTATTATTTTAAGTAATTTAAAAAAAACAAAAAAACTTCCCCCCCACCCCCTATGACCAAATCAAGGAAACTTCTCCCTCTGAATTCGGACTCGTTGAAGTTTGGGTCTGAAATCAGGATGGAGAAATCCCTATTCAGTTTCGTGCGAAACTAGATCTGCGTTCAATATTGTATGAACAGGTTTAAAACTCTGTGTCCTCTAGGAATGAAAGCCAATTAAATGGAAATGTTTCATTGCCATCATCTATGGACTTGCTGGCTGTTCATTTGGAAAATCCAACAATACCCTCTTCTGATGTAATTGAAATTTAATCTCAACCAAGTAGCGATGGAAGCGACTCTCAGAAAACTAAGTCAGCCTTTACTGAACAAGCTACATCTCTCAACTTGCAAAAGGGACTAGAGTTTCCCTCAGCCGGAGGAAAGACAAGTGGTACGAGTTACCATTCTCCTATGGCGGATTGAGATTGTCATGTTCAAGAGACATGTCCAAATTTGCTGTTACAATTCTTTACTTCCTCACCTGAAACTGATAACTTAAGAAAATTGTCATATGGCAAAAACTATTTTCAGATATGACAGTAGCAATCCTTTAGAAGAGAGGTCTCCGGTGAGTTTGGGTTCGAATCTAGGGGAGAAATGAGACATCATCCCAATTTGGTACTGGGGGGCCGGAGGGGGGGAGGGAAAGATTATTTTTTCCTTTTTTTACTATTTTGCACTTTTGAAAAAGTTACTTTTGGAGCTAAGGGCAAAATCATAAAAAAAAAAAAAAACTATTTTGGAGACTATCTGTGCGAATTAATAAAAGAATGAAAACGATATCTGCAAATAAAATTGTAAATAGATGATTTTGCTAGAAAGTTAATAGAATAGAGACTGTGAATGTAATTTAGCTTTATTCCTAGGATTTTTTTTTAAATAGCCACAATAAATAAAATATTTTTTAAAATACTGTCATACTTATTTTATTCTAAAAATACTTTTTTTTATAACACTTGTTGTTACATTTGTTATTTTAGTTATAATAAATGTATTATATTTGTTATTAATAAACATAACAAATGTAACAACAAATATTACAAAAAATAAAAAATTGTACTTTTAGAATAAAAAAATTAAATAATATTTTTAAAATTATTTTATATTTTGTAGTATATGATGAAATTATCGCTAATTCTTAACATGTGAACCTCTATCAATGACCAAGTTAATATATTGGTCCATTAAAAAGGTGAAGCCTATTATGATTGCCTCATGGTCGGTCATGAGATTTGAGGGGCTTTAGATGAAAATTTAAATGAGGTTTTTAATATATTGAGATATTTTTAAAATATAAAATTTTGAGAAATAATTAAAAAAATGATTAGAATTTATATTAAGATGTGGAGTCTAATAAATTGCGCTACGCAGAGTTGGGCACGGATTGATCTTAGAGTTTTTTGAAATTTTGCCTTAGAGTTTCATTATGATTAAAATTTTTTTATTGTAATATTATATATATGGACTAATCTCTTGTAAATAAAAATCATCATTTTTTATAGAACTATATAAATTTTTATATTCTTTATTTTTTGTCCTTTTTATTTATTTATTATTTCAATTCTAACAATTTGAAAAATCGTTTTGTTTAAGATAAAAATTTCTAAAATGAGATTTAAAGAGAAAATTGCACGATTTATAATTTTAAGACTAGATTAAGATATATAATGTAGATTAGATTTGAAAATATTTTCTATTTAGACTCATTTTATATTTAAGTAGATGAGTCTTTATTTAAAAGAACAAAAATAAAATAAAATTAGACCCTGCATAGTTGAGGGCCACCTAAGGCCAGGACCGGCCCTGGATTGCCTCGTTTTTTGACGTATATCAATTGTAATTATCTTGTTTAAAAGTTTAAACAAATTTAACATTTTTTGCTTGTATCTTCAACAATCCGCTTGGACTCGTCCATCTCAAAAAATGATTTGTATCGTCGTAGTGAATACGAAGTGCATACTAGTTTAATTTTTTTAAGAAAAATAAATACACGTGGTCTTAGCACTGTCCAGTTTTTTCAAACGCAATGATTACTAATTATTGGAAATGAAAATTTTATATTGAAGAAGCGGCTGCTCACTATTTGGTCAGCTTGGATAATGGCTTTTTCATAAAGTAAATATATGGGAGGTCTTTTAGCTAAAGTATCAAACTTTAAAAATTCAATTTTTTGTAGGAACAAAATATTGTTTAAGAATAAATAAACTAAGCAATAACACTTGTTGGTTAAAAACTTTTTAACCGCCTAAGTTTGTATTGTAGCCATGACTAAAAAATATATTTTATCAATTTCTATTCTAATCCAAATTATAAAAAAAAAAAAAAAAAAAAAAAAAAAAACCTCCAATTGCTCGTTTGATGAAGTGTTTGTGTTTAGAGAAATTCTATTACAGGTTAAAAAAATGAAAACCATTATTAATGTACAAGAGTTTGCACGACTCTTGTTAAGAAGGTTAACCTTTTCAATTAAAATTTTAACACGTATTTATTATAGCGTCAAAATTCAAAAAAGCTCAAATGAAGAATTCACTCGTTAAGCTCAAACAAACTGTTAAATTCTAAATTTTGTGTTTTCTAACAAATCATCATCTTGCAAGATATCTTTATCACCAAAGCAACATGTCTCGACGGTTCTAATAGATATGTCTTGGAATGAGAAGGAGATTGTCGTTTTTATCACATTTTGGTAAAAAATTACACTCAAATAAAACTTAAACACAATTCTAAGTCAAAAGAAAGTCTTCAGGCAATCCAAAATGCTCGCCCCCTTTGTTGCACCCAATTTGAATTCCAGCAGCTTTTAAAGGACTCTGACAAATAGCATATGGAACATAAGGTCATCTCCAACCCATATCTTTAAATTGGTATAACTTTTGCACTAAAATAGTGCAATTTTCACACTAAATCCACATATCATCTCCAACCCATTACTTCAAATATTGTACCAAATAAATAGTGTCTATTATCATATATTTATATTTGTAATTTTGAACAATAATTTAGTTCAAAAATTAGTTAATTATATAGTGTATTTATAATTTTATATTAAATATATAAATTTTAAATTACATTTAATTTCCATAATTATTGCATTTATTAAAAAAAAATAAGAAAAGACACAATACTAAATATCACAATTTCAAAAATATTTAACATAAAAAAAATTGGACATATAAAAAAAAAGACGTCAAAACATAATTATTTTTGTCATTTAATCCTCGGATTCAATATACGAAGTAGTTGTTATTTATTATTCAATTTATTACTCCTCATACAATTTATTGTGTCAAAAAAAATAATAATCAAATTAAAATAATTATAAATCACTTTATATCACAAAACAATTAAAATTCAAAGAAAAAAGGACACTAAAGGAAAAAGAAATGTTTACTTTAGCCAAGAAGGGTAAATGTAGAATACTTTTTCACGCCAAATACTGTTCATCTTCTCAAAATGGTGCAACTATTTAGCGTCTGGTTGGAGAAACATTTTGCTCCATCTTTGTGTTTTCACTTCAATTTGACGATGGGTTGGAGATGCCCTAACACTAGCCATCTACGAAGAAAAGCACGAGTGTCCCCCATATCCTTAGTACAACAATTGGAAAAACCAACCTCTTCCTTTTCACCCCACCCTAGCTTACGATATCACAATAAAAGGAATGAAAGGGAGAAGATGAGATTCGGCCAAGAAGCCAAGAAAAAATACATCTACTTAGTTTTTTTTTTTTTTTTTTTCGTCTAATAAAAAGAAAATGATCAGATTGAAGACTCCAAAACAATGAATCTCACATGCCTCGACAAAAATGGCACATTCTAATATGTTAGTTATTCACAAAAAGACATTAGTTAAGATGAACACATACAAAATCACAAATCCAGATGAACAGGTCGGAGATAAGATATTTTGTCATCTCTACAATCCACCCACAACTCACAAAACCAGATTTATGGGACACCATTTTCACACATTTCATACCCATTAGTCCATTACTAATCACACGAAAGTACTTATAATTCGTGGGAATCATATGATATTGCCCATTCGGCCATTCCCATTGGAAATAAGTCAATTTTTATTGATACCTCTACTAAAAAATCTCAACTTCATCCCATGACAGACAGATATTTGCAACTCTGTCATCCCCATAAAAGTGTATGAAAATGGAATAATTTATGTAGAGAATATTATGATATATTTGTCGATTTTCTCCTAATCAACTAAAACTGCACGGTTCACGGACATGGAATCATGTGCCACATGTTACATTAATTCCTTTATATATACCAGAAGAACTTACAGTCTATTAAGATCCTAGCTACCTTACACTAATAGGAAAAAGTGTTCAACTATTGGCACAAAATAATGTTAGAGGACTGCATTCAAGAGAGAGAGAGAGAAAGAGAGAAATATTATCTGGTTTTTTCTTGTTCTGACCTTACCAAAATTAACATTATGTTCGATTTGAATTTAACAATAATAAAATTTGAATTGTTCTTCTTAACAAGGTTGATCTTTCAAAATAAAACTGCATGACTGAATATGGTATAAGAATCCAAAAAATTTGAAAGAGTAATTTGATGTCTAAACCTCGTATGAGCAATCAAATTTCAAGATTAGTATTTTAAAACGAGTCATTATCTTTGTTAAGGGAAAAGTTTCGAAGGCGAAACTCTCCACCTGTATCAGAGGTTTTTTGATCAGGCGGGTTGTAAATCGAGGGATGTGCACGAATGGCAGGGACCTGAGGGAGAGAGCCAACAGGCCAACCTCCAGGACAAACCCCCACAATATTTCAATAAAAATCTGTCCCACACGAGAATCGAATATGTGTTGCGGGAGAATTTCTCCCCACATCACCTCAGACCTTACCAACTCGCCTATGCCCCTGGAGGACAACGAGTCATTATCTTACATATTACGGTAGGGAAAAAAATGTGTAAGAATTTGGCATACTTCAATATTCAATATTCTTTTCTTTTTCTTTTATTTTGATTCAATAGCCTATAGTGATTACTACGTACATATCTAATATATTTTCGAAAGATGTAACAAATATTAATAATGTAACATATAAAAATGCCACAAAAGTCATATAGTCGATTTTAAAAATAAATTTTGTTACCGTTGTTCTCAACAATTTTCACCCTTTTGCAAGCTGGGACACAAAATAAAGTGCAATATTTTACAGAAAATTTTGAAATTTCTACCAAAAGAGATGAGAAAAATGAGTGCACTTTAATGAAAACATTTCACATGGATGAAAGTGAATTTGTTGATCATTCTCTTATTGTAAAGTAGGTTTGAATGGTGTATGATCCAGTCGTGTAATGTGGGCCTCCATTATGATGAATTAATATTGAATGCCGTAAATAAATGCAATTCAATAATTATACCTAAGTTTAATAATTACATTTATGTGACATTTATTTTGCAATATATTTCAATAATTCATTACGATGTGACTTTGATAGCTGAAAATTTACTGTCACAACAGTAGCACAAAACAAGGGCATGTAAAGAAGAGCAAGGGGAATCCAAAGAATTTGCTTGCAATTACATATGATACGAGTGCATTTTTATTTATTTATAAATTATAATATATTTGTGTGTACTTATAAATATTTATAAGTCGATTAAATATCAGTTTTATTCACATATTTTATAGAATTCACAATTTTTATTTACACATTTCATAAATTTTTGATAATATTGTTTGTGAAGGAGCAAGTTTATAAAGTTTAATTAGATTTTTTAATTGTTCGTATATTTTTTCATTGTTCATGGCTTTGTATTAATAAAAGATGAGAGGATGGGGGCTCTGGACATTCACGTGTAGAGAGAACAATACATTCGACTTTGAAACATTCGTGTTTTAGGTCGAAGTTAGCCATGTAAAAAGTTTGATATGTATTGTCTATTTGAGGTCGAAATTGAGGTCAAAGACTGTCGATTGTAGACTTGTGAAGTTGTTAGTTGAGAAATCTTTATTCTGTCATTATGTTGATGCATACGTTGATCGATATCAAGTCATTTGACGTAGGCTTTCTTTTGTACTAAATGTACACCACGTATTGAGTGCTAAAATGAATGAAATTTGTATAGTAAGATATTGAGTTAAACGATTAACCAGAGACCACATAAATAATTTGGTCTTTTACGCTCACGGACCAAAATAAAATAATTTACAACACAACGTGGCCCCCACGAAGAAGAGGTGACCTGGCAAGCATCAGCAATGTGATAATGACACGTAAAGCAACATTTTTTGTCAGCAAAAGAAAAACTGTTGGGGGCCAATTCACTTTGACTACTTGAGTGAGGGGATACCCCCACCACCTATTCAGCTATTATCCTTAATTAATTAAGAATCAGTTACTCTGCTTTGTGTTTTTTCTGTCTCTGTTTGTCTTTTAATGATACATGCCAACACTAAGACATTAGATATTAACGTTAAAATGGAATTGCTAAATAAATGAGATCTTGCAGTCACCAATAAAATTATTTTCAGATTATTTCTGAAAAAATATAATTTCAACACCAAGTACAATTTTTCTTTTTACAGTATTGTATTTCTATAGATTTCGAATTTGTGCAAGGTTTCGTAATTTGAGAAAATTAGTTTTAGACACGCATTTTAGTAAATAAATTGATAAGGAATTGCGACATTAGTAGAAATTATTTTGAACCAAAAGATGTATATATATTCAATATTAATCTTTGTAAATTTATGGGACTTCTATTTTCAGTTCTTTTGATAAAGGGAAAAAAATCATATTTGGTCCACAATTTTTCAAAAACATAAATGATATGTTCTTAATTTTTAAAAATAACACCGAATATCCTCAACGTTTGAAGAAATAAGTATGATAGATTATTCTTGACGAAATTGTTATCTTCTTTAAATAAACAAAAAAATAAAAATAAAGAATAAAAAAAAAACCAAATGTTTCCTAAAAAATAAAAAATGACAAAGATGTCGTCTTTTTTATCAAACTACAAATTACAAAATCTACAACTACCCCAAATTCCAAAAATCCCAAAATTCACCATAATTGTTAATTCTATTTAAATCATATCAAAGACTATTAGGGTGTGTTTGATTGGATTCCATGGAAAAGAAAAGATTTTCTATGTAAGTAGAAAAAAAAACCACCTATTTTGGTAAAAAAATATTTTACAAGTTTTCATTTTTAACCATACTTTAACTGATTGTACCTTGGAAATCATTTTCATTTTCCATATGCAATCAAACAGCGAAAGATGGAAAAAATTTTTTACTGATGTGACAAGATTTTTCATGGATTAGACATTTTCTATGGAAAATTTTAGAATCAAACATACCCTTAGGCTTTCAATCCTATTAAATTCCGTAGAGGCCAGATTCCATTCAAACCCAATATCACAAGGCTTCATTCTAGATTCTACTGGTAAAAGCTAGACTTGTAAGTTCAAATATCCACTTTATAATAAAGGCCATTTCTTACAATAGTAGCTATAAATTCTTTGAAAAAACAGGTCGAGGATGTTAATTCTATTTTAAATCAAAATTATTTTGGAATGGTGGACTTTTAGATTTTTGGGTTTTTAGGGCGTGGTGGTGGTGGATTTTTGGATTTAATAAAGAAGATGACCTCTTTGTTATTTTTTATTTGTTGGGATATATCTGGTTATTTTTCTATTCTTTTTTTTCTTTTTTGTTTTTGTTCATTTAAATGGGTGGACAATTTCGTCACAATAGACTTACTATACCTATTTCTTCAAACGTTAGGAATGTCCAAAACTTTTTTTAAAGATTAGGAGTATATCTTTTACATATTTGAAAGGTTGGAGATCAAATATATTATTTATTCTTTAATAAACTTATAATAGTCATACCAGGGTGGATCCAAATTTTTTGTGGAGAAAGAACTACTAGTTAAAAAAAAAATGTACTTCATAATCGGACTACTATAAAAAAAAAAAATTAAACTTTAAAATTTGATTTTTTTGAAGCGAGACTCCCGAGTCTCCGCCAGCTCATATATGGTCACCTCTATTTATCAATTTTAATGGCTACGTAATTTAGGAAAATTATCGATTTCACTGCAAAATTAACAAAATATTGTCACTTGGTGAAACTTGTTTTATTTAATTTCAAGAAAATTTGTCGTAAATGGTTCCTAATATTTATCTTCAGTATAAAAATGATCTTTAATGTTTATTTTTTAGCACAAAAATCCCTAACTCATGAGTTTGATGCGCAGTTGATCCTTATTTGATAAAAAAATACATATATGCTCTTAGTTTTAATTAGAGAAAATTGTATTTGCATTATTAACCTTTACAAAATGTAAAAATTGCGTGGTACACTTATTAAATAATATTTAATTTTGCATAGTAAATATATCATTATAATCGTGTGAATTAAAATTTTCATAAGAGAAAAATATAAAATAATTTTAAATACATGTATTGCTATGTGATATGAAAATTTTGGAATAAAAATTAAGTTAAATAAATAACAAAGTGACGTATATAATTTTATGACATTGAATCAATCTTATTATATTTTTATTTAACATAAAAATACTAATAAAATTTAATTTACATAGTATGTGTTGTTTATTTTTAAACGAAAAATTAAATTATGAATAATTAAATTGGATTTCTAATATTTGTAGTGAATAAATATATTGCTCAATTGAATAAAACTATTTGAGAATCAAGTTTGTGACAGTTTTTATTTTGTTATAACTATAAAATAAAAATTTAAAATTCAAATAATTTAATTACTTAACAATAATAATAATAATAATAATTTTATTTAACATATTTATTAAAGATCACGAGCTTTAATTTTATTTATTTTACAATAGTTCGTAAAATATACAAAATAATTTACTATATTATCAATTTGATCAATAAAATTAAGATAAAAAAAATAACATATATAATTTTATGTCATTGAACTAAATTTATTATATTTTTATTTAATATAAAAATACTAATAAAAATTAATTTACAAATTTTATATTCTTTATTTTCAAATAATAATAAAATAATAAATTAAAATACGAAGAATAAAGTTGAAGCTTTAATTGTTGTTAAAGTTTTTTTTTTTTTTTTTTTGGTTATAACCATAAAATAAATTTTTAAATTTAAATTTTTTAATTACTTTATAATAATCTAATAATTTTATTTAATATGTTTGTTAATGATTATAAATTTAAATTTGAGTTATTTACATATATTATTAATTTAGTCAATAAAGTATTAATTTAAAATAATAATAAAAAAACTAGCTAGCTTCCTTTAATTTTTTTATAAAAATTAAATGTACTTTGATCTATTTGTATTTTTTTTTTGTAAAGATTAAAAACTTAAGTACAATTTTTTTAATTAAAATTAAAGATATGCTAATTTTTTTCAAAAATAAATATTAATTGTACACCAAAATATATAAATTATTGATAATATTGTCAAAAAATACGAGGACAAAGCTTAGTGGCCATTCTCTAATTTCAATGATATAATTTTTACTATTTCTCGAAATATTCAACCACAATTAGGACTTGGGAGGGACATTCGGGCCGCAGAAGCCCATAATTCATACTCTGCACAAAAGTAACCAACACGATATTCGAGGCACTCACTTTTCCATCCATCCACAACCATTTCAAGGCGTTTGCCGTTAAATATTGGAAAATTTGCCATTTTAGTCCGTAATCTATTACTCGAGTTGCAACTTAGTGACCAACTGTTAACAAATTGTACGACCTAGTATCTTTTGAGATTATATTTTTTTGTGCTGCACAAAATGTTGTTTGAGATTGATATAATAAAGATGGTCTGGTGAAAGTGCCAACATTCGGGTGTGGTGGTGATTTTTTGCTGACAGATGAAAATGATAATTGAAATAGAAGAGGTAAAGAAATGGTGAATCAAGTGAAAGTAGTAATTTTGTCAGTAGCTTTATTGAGGAGAGAAGTGCGACATGTAATTGGATAGAATAGATATGGGGTTAGGATAAAGCAGCATCAATAGTGGGGGATGGTTGGATGGGAGATTTGTTGTTGCCATCGACCACTTGATTGAAGGTGGTTGAGGGTAAAGAAAAATGGAATGTCGTTTAAAGGATAAATAATTTTTTTCACTTTTTCTTCTGTTTATTTTATTTTATTTAGAATTTTATTTTATTAAAAATGATAACACAATAGCCTTTTTGATAAAATATTGACTATCTAGTAGATAAATAGACTGAATTTGTTTAGTAGAGAACAAAGGCAATACAAAAATGAAGACAATGAGAGACAAAAAGGATGGGAAAAAAATTGCAACTTGAGCAATAAGATGGGAACCAATGTTACAATTTTCCTAAAATATTCTAATTATATATATGTAGAATAAGTTACCGTTAATTGATATTAAAAAGAAAAAAAGAAAAAAAAGAATTGATTGTGCCCATATATAAATTATAATAACCAATAATATAATCTGACTATGTTATCGTTCATTAGTGCTGGGAATCTACCACAATCTACTACAGCAGCAAAGCCCTGTTTCAACCCCACCCTTTCGTCCTCTTCCCACTGCCGCCCTGAACCCCATTGCCAACTCTGCGGTGTACCCTTCTGACATCTGAATATACAAACAAACTCAAAAATAAGCCACAATTATTTTGCATCTTCTCTCCCATTATTTCACCTTTCACAGCATCTCCCTTCGGCTTAAAGATTAAAAAAAGAAGAGAGAATTAGATTAAAAAAAGAAGAGAGAATTAAGAAAGAGTTAGCTAGCAGCATATCTTACATGGATCTCTTCTCTGTTTCTTCTTCATTCCATATTCTGACTCTCTATATTTCCTTTATCATTTTCTCTGGAGGTTTGTCTTTCATTTTGCTCTTAAAGTTGCAATTTTTACTGAATTTTTTGGAAGAAAATTGTGATTTTTGAAATGGGTTTTTGATATTTGTTTTCATTTTTCTTTGGCAGGTGCATTTGGGGCTACATTTACATTTGTGAACAAATGTGAGTACACTGTATGGCCGGGGATACTAGCAAATGCCGGCAGTCCTAGTCTCGACAGCACTGGATTTGAGCTCTCTCAGGACACCTCACGGTCCTTCAATGTTCCTACAGGGTGGTCGGGTCGGATGTGGGCCAGAACCGGCTGCACATTCGACGAATCCGGATCAGGTTCTTGCACTACTGCGGACTGTGGGTCTGGTCAGGTGGAATGCAACGGCGCTGGCGCGTCCCCGCCGGCAACTCTAGCGGAGTTCACCCTCGGCACTGGCGGACAGGATTTCTATGACGTCAGCTTAGTTGATGGGTACAATTTGCCCATGATAGTGGAGACCTCAGGCGGGTCGGGTATGTGTGCTTCGACGGGTTGCGTCACGGATCTGAACCGTGTCTGCCCAAGTGAGCTGCGAGTAGGTGGTGGGGAAGCTTGTAAGAGTGCGTGTGAAGCTTTTGGGAGTCCGGAGTATTGTTGCAGCGGCGCGTTTAACTCACCCGCCGCCTGCAAGCCGTCAGTTTATGCCCAGATGTTCAAATCTGCTTGCCCCAGATCCTATAGCTACGCTTATGATGATCCTACCAGCACTTTCACCTGCGCCGGTGCAGATTATACTGTTACCTTTTGCCCTTCCATGCCAAGGTAAAAGAAATATAAATCTCATTTCTTTACTCTTTTTATTTTCTTGGATTTTCATTTCTTCTATTATTTTTGGTGTATGCAGTCAAAAATCTTCAAAAGATCCCACACCAACAATGACAGCACCAGTGACAACTACTGACGGGTCCATATCCGGGTCTACAGATGGGTCTATATCCGGGTCTACAGATGGGTCTATATCGGGGTCAGGTACAACGGGCACGGATGGAACTGAAACAGGATCCGGATTGGGGGTGACGGGTTCGGATCCGGATTCAGAATATGGGTCAGGATCTCGAGCCACGCTGGCAGATGGATCATGGTTGGCTGGTTTAGCCATGGGTGACTCAAATAGGGTTTACTCTTCATCTGCTTTGCATTCTGCACTCGTTGCCTTAGTTATTTTCATATTCTCCATTATTTCCTTGTAGTCTCTCTAGGGTTAGGATTTCCTAAGCTGACATTGATGATTGAACACGAGGCTGCGTGGAAGGGAACGAGGTTTTGGCTTTTTTTCGTAGAAAATTAGAATGATTTGTGGAGATTGTAACATGAAGGACACTGTCACTATTTTCTATATATTTTATTTGTTTAATTTTCTAGGTCTTGAATTTTGTATATACTGCTCTTCTGGTAATGTTATCAATTATTAATTACTGCACTAGATTCCCACTGCCATTTGCTCTCTGTTTTGAACTTTGAACAAAAGTAAATTACTCCCTCTAGATAGATTAAGCATACTGATTAAGCGCATGTTTGGTAATGTTAGAAATTATTTTTTAAGTGTTTATATTATATGTTGTTGGAGAATGTATGGATAAAAAATAGATTATAAATTATGAGTTCTATAAAATGTGTGGATACAAATTATGTTTGATCAATTGAAATTATAATTTAAGAATATTTAAACATGTGCTAATTTTTTTTAATAATAGTAATTTATATTTGTTGATAATAAAATTAATGTTCTAAAAAGCGTAAAGCGTGGTTAGATGTAAATGTTGAATTTTAAGTTTTTCAGACTTATACGAAACCTAGACGAAGACAAGACAAGTGAGCAAGGCGACGAGTGCGAGAGGTCGAGATCGAGGCCGAGCTTCAAATTTAGTCGAAGCTTATGTGGATTTTTGAGAATAGTGAACAAGACACATTTAATAAGGATACATTAGAAAATTAAAGAATTAACTATAGTATAATTTGAGACAAATGGATGAAAAAATTAAATATATTTTTATAGGGCAGATGGTGTAATATAATGAAAAGGTTTTGTGGGTATAATGTGAATGGAAGAGTAGAATTGTAGGCTTTGCGGAAATTGCAAGCATAGCTTTTACACTTGTCTGCTATGGCAGACGGATTTATTCAAAAGGGGTCCCGTTGTCATGTCATTTGGTTTAGTTTCAATGATATGTTTGCGGTTGTTCGGATGTTGAAAGAAAATGAGGTAAGAGTGTTTGTTTGAAAACGGCCAAATTAGATATGAGAGTTCCGTCTATTCATTGTATGAATAGAAAAGACGGAAACATATCGAATTATTTGTTTTAACTTAAGAATAGTGAACTAATATTTTTGGTAGATATTGTTATAATATTTATCAGGACAAATATTTTATACTCATTGAATGAGAGTATAAACCCACTTTATACTCGGATAGTGTGTGACACTTGTTTCAGTAGACATTATAACAATGTCTATCGGAAGCATTAGATCACTACTCTTGAACTTAATAGATTCTAACACTATGTTAAAATTTGAAGATTCATTTTAAAAAGTCAATTTTGTTAAAAAATAATAATTTAATTCTTTATATATTAATTAATATATCTAGAATTTATCCTTAACAATTCATTTTTCCTAGGCTGTCTTGGTCATCAGAAGCAACATTACATGAATTATGGCAAAAGTGCGAGTGAAAACTTTTCTGAGGGATTCATAAATGGAAGAGCCTATTTTAAATTACACGCATGATTCTAATCATGACATTCATTGCATCATTACCAGAATATGTTTCTAATCGGTAGTGGATTAATTTTAACAACGATTATTTTTATATTTTTTAATTTTTTAAAAATAGTCATTAAATTTTTTGCAAGATTAATCAATCAAGTTTTGAACGATTACATTAATTATTACACGTCTGAAAAAATTAATCTAAAAAACATAAAGTATAACTAAGTGTAGAGATCGAGTTTCAAGTTTTTCGGACCTAAGCGAAGTGAGAGCGAAACGTTAAAAGTGTTATCTTATTTTTAATATTATTTAAACATGAAAAAATAAAAAAGCGCGAGCAAGGCTAGACGCGTGTTTTTTAGTTAAAAAATTACTGTGAACCACTCAATTGTGCGCTTATAGCTTAAGCGAGATGCGAAAGTACCACTAAATACAATCAAGAATCTGGATCAGATGGCGCGCACAAGGTTGTAAGGATAGAGATGCAGAACTAGTGAAGAAACTAAACTCCAAGACTACATTAATATCCATGATAATCCACCTTTTCTGAGTTCTTCAAAAGACAGATAGTTCAAGTAACTCTTATCACACAGGACCTCTATTACCTATAAATTACTCATTATGTACGCCTCAGCATATATATCAAATACACTCTTTGTTCAGTTCTTTTAGTGAATTGTGTACAAATACTGACTTGACGATCAGAAGTGACTAAAATGAAAAACTTGGCACGCGCTCAGTGTCTGCGCTCACAGAGAAATTAACTATAGATGTCGTATAATGGAGAGACCTAAGAATTAATGAATAGATGATTGTTTTCTCATGTTGTCTGCTTAAACATAAAATGCACGAATTGGCAATGTAACAGTACATGGTATAACAAAGGCTGTCCTGAGCAGCTTCTCATAGTCACTGATGAAAATCGAGTGCAAGGTTAATCAGATATTATGTCTTTTTAAGAATTCATGCAGAGATAGAACTGTATATTCTATGCTATTGTCACCACATTTCATGCAGGGAACACGAAATTGGATTTTAAAACTTCAGATCTCATCACCTCGACAGAGCAAGAATGTCGAATTCACTGTTTTCCACCCATAAGAACACAAAGAAGCTATACGAATCATGTTCACCTGTTTGACCCTTTTAAAATACCAGTTTTGCACTCTATTTTAGAAGCTTGTCAACAATGTTTCAAGCAGGGTGGTCGTTAAAGTTATTACCTGCAATGTACATTTTGCAACAACTTCTTAGGCGCAAGGCCGTCCACGACATGATTCCATTTGCAACAGGAAGTGAAAAGCATGTCTTGTAACTTCTCCCAGATAGATAGCCTGTTAAGGAAACAACAAGAAGCCAGCCCATTATGTTGCTCTCTTAGATTATCCTTAAAAATCTCGAATTTTCAATTTAAGAATGTCGGTGTTTAATAAAATATAGAATACACAATACTTTAAAATGAAACTAAGCAGTAATCTCAATAAATTTCGGATTAGCTACATGAATCCTTGTTCTGCCATGTCTGAAAGAGTAACAGAACTAATCGGTCAGCTTGCAGTTTGAAGTCGTTGCATTGCACCTTTTACTAGTTTCAGCCACAAATATCACCTCTTGTCTCTAAAAACATGCAATATATCTAGCTGATAAGCAGGCTTTACAAATGACATAAACCTGATATTGTAATTCGCAAATTTCCAAATGGGATTGCATTCTTCCTTCCCTGAAGCTCGGCTCACTTGCCATCGACACAAAAAGATTTCCAATTAGTTCAATCAAGAGAAATAGTTATGTTTTTCTGGATCAATGACAAGGGCCGCCATAAGTAACACACTTTGTCAGCTTACTACTGCTGCATGAACAGTCTAGTTATGGAATAGTTTTGGGGTGAGTTACTACATATAAATCAAATTTTGTGAGAACAGACTCATGAAAAGATTTCAATCCAGATTATCATAAACCGAAAACATATTGGAAACACGAAGCAAGAAAAACGTACATAACAGCAAAGACACTGAAAAGACATAAATATAGCAGGTAATATAGCACCTGATAAAAATTGAAAAGAATAAAGAATAATTCAACCTGTTGTAACTAAGCAGATTGCTTTAATCAGTGTGCATAATAGCACTGATACTTTATATATCTTCAGCCATCAAATGCCTGAGTTTCCAGTTGTTCTACCCAATCATAGTCTAATTTCAAAAAATACAACAAGAGCTCTGAAATCTCAATGACTTACTATCTAACAATTCATACTCCATTCCAAAAGTAAAAGCATGCCGGTAAATGGACGATGTGGCAGGCATGGGGAAATCACGCGCTGTAACGCTTATGTCTGTTCTGGAAATTCTCTGATCTAATCAGAAGTAAGCTCTCCCTTTTGTCTCAGACCAGGAGGATCATGTCCCGAACCTATCAAATGGATGGCAAGCTCTAAAGAACACAACTCTGAAGCCATAAATGTCAGCCTGCTAACTAATATCACAAAATAAGGGAAAGCACATGTAAGAAACAATTGCCCAGGTCGCTGAATTAGCTGTCATAGAATCAACGGAGTAATGCCAGCAGACAATAATCTTAAATGATATGAGCGATGACAGATGGAATTGCAAGAAAGACTCGAATGAAATCCAAGTTATGTTTCTACACATTTCTTCTTGATAGAAGTTACTATTAAAGAGAACTTTTAAACATCTACCTGCTGTACTTCAAATGCTAATTAGAAGTTGTGCTGTAAGAACAAGAGTTCTGGTGGAGATGCCGGCCCAATTTCTTCATCTAAACTTCTCAAACCATCGCCAAGATTGTTGCCATTCCCCAAATTTCTTGTTTCCAAGTTCTTCACATCGGCATCTGAATCTGATACAGACGATTTCCTCCTCTGAGAAGATGCAACACTTGGAAAAGTAATCCACGAAGGAGCTCTCAATTCAAATCTTTGATCCTCAGTATCTGCCCCATCTGTTTCCGAGGTTGACCGATTACCAGATCTTTGAGAAGACTTCTTGTGCAATCTGCTACTTCCCAAAACCACCTCAGTTGGCAAAATTGGTTGCTCATTGCATGGGGTACCCATCAACAGTGCAAGTGCACGCTCCAAAGCAGTCGTCACTTTGTCCATTGATGGTCTCTCCTTCCCTCTCATTCTTACACATTTACTCGCTATATTTGCAATCCGTTTCAGAGCTTCAAGATCGGATGGTGGTTTCAAAACTGGATCCAAAATGGCTTCTATGTCATCAGCCTTGATCAAAGGGACTGCCCATTCTACAATATTTCCTTCTTCGTACTGCATGTCAATGGCTTTTCGACCACTGATAATTTCCAAAAGCAACACGCCAAAACTATAAACATCAGATTTGGTTGTGAGGTAGTGAAGTCTATAGTACTCGGGGTCAAGATATCCCAGAGTCCCTGCTGGTAGCTCAGCCAATGGAGAGCTACTATTGACAGGTCCCAGTAAAGAGAGACCAAAGTCTGCAACACGGGCATTGTGTTCTTCATCTATGAGAATGTTTGAGGATTTTATGTCTCGGTGAATTACGGGGGGACAAGCATAACCGTGCAGATATTCAATCCCACGAGCTGCTTGAACTGCTATGGTAACCCTCCTTATCCAATCTAATTGCTCTTTCAGTTCCTTGTTTCCATGGAGGTGTTGATGCAAGGAACCATTAGCCATGTATTCATAAACCAGGAGCCTTTCTCCTGCTTCTTCACAATAACCAAGCAAATTGAGCAAATGAGCATGATTTAACCTCGAAAGCAAATCCAGCTCTGTGTGGAACTCCTTTGAGTTCTTCTGCATGTCAGGAGACATGATAGCCCTTTTAACAGCAACCATGGTGCCATCCTTCAAAACCCCTTTGAAAACGCACGAAAAACTACCCTTTCCCACCAGTGATTCTTCCTTAAATCCACCAGTGGCTATCTCTACCTGTTCATAAGTAAACATTTGAGCCCTCCTAATTTTAATCCCATCCAAGTCAGACCTAATTTTTCCATTATCTTTGAGGAAGGAGCTATTTCCACTATTTTTTTTGGGTTTAACAGAGCACCTACAGTTCCTTAACTTGTACCGAACATATACAACTGAAGTCAAAAGGACAACGGTAACAAAGAATACAGCAAAGGAAATCTCTGCAACAACTATTGGCAATTGTAGTGACCAAAACTTATCATTCTTTTTTCCAGTATTTGAACAGTTGGAGAAGCATTCACCTGAGCTGCAACTTGAACAGTTATATTTGCACCGTCTATCCGATGTCGAAGTACACTCAGAAATTTGGTACATTTCATTAGGACAGCCATTGCTGCAGGGCAAGCAAATTTGAGAGCCAGGAGATTTGCATGGTGCACTTGAATTGCTAAGTTCATAGAAATCAGGCGAACAAGGTTTAATTTTGCAGACTCCAGGAGCAATGGCTAATGGCAGAGCAGAAGGAAAGCCAGCACCCCAACAAACAGGTAGGAGAGATGTCTCAGCAAGAACTCCACAGGGGAAGTAATCCCCCCCTGCAATTTCATACAGTTTTACTCCGGTGGGAGGCGGCGTACTCCGGTCAACGAAATAACCCCAACAAACCACTTCCCGATCATAGCTTCTTATCCCACATGCGTGAAATCTTCCCCCTACAACAGAAAGCATGGGATCATCTGGTGCCAAGTCCACATTGAGTTGCCCAGCATACAATGCAGGTACAGAGATTTCTTCTTCAAGATCCAAGTTGTTTCCCCAACAAATGACTCTGGATTTCACCCCCGCCATTATTCCGCAGACATGGAATCCTCCGGCAGCAATCTTCCGAAACTTCAGCTCCTTTGGAATGAGCCCAATTACTCGGCTGCCAGTCTCATCACCCCAACAGAAAACACTCCTATTCTGAGCAAACAATCCGCAGTTGAACTCAGAACCCGCCGAAATAGATTGGATCTGCCCATCAAACTGATAGTTCTTTGTCATGTTATAACCCCAACAATCAACTAAAGAAATATTTCTGTGCTTTCCCATTAAAGGTTTCCTCAACCCGCACAAATGGTGATCGCCCGCGCTGATTTCCAAGTACTCAGAACTCTTCATCATAGGTTGAGGAATACCCATTCGAATAAAAAGTGTACTTCCCCAACAATAAGGCTGATTCAGGTCCATTAAAAGTCCACACACAAAGCCATTCCCAGCAGTTAAACCAATAAATGGAAAATGATCTGGAGTCGCACGTGTAATTGCAGGATTAGAGCCATAGCAAGTAACGAGATGAGAGCCATCCGACTTTAGGCCACATAAAACTGGCCCATTTTCTCCATAAGAAATGGCAATAGAAGACATTGATCCCAAACCTAAGATGCGAACCCATAAATCCGAAAAAAACAACAGAAATACTAAAATTTGTGCAAGAAAAACCATGGCTTTGCATGAGTATATCTTCATCTTCTCATAGAAAATATGTTAAACCAGATTGAAACCCGTTAAGTAACTTAACAGTGTAGTAGTAGTAGCTTGCCTTGGTGTCGGAGGAAGCGGTTGTGGGTGCTGGTTGAAGCGTTTCAGAGAGACAGAGAGAAAGAGAGAAGGCGGGGGAAGTGGGAGCTGGTGGCATTTAATATTAATCTGAAGGTGGAAATTTAACAAGAATCAATCGACGGTCCATCTTCATTTCACTGTGTGATCATCATCATCTGCATGTACCGCTGGATGTCACGCTCGCATTGAATGCTTCCTTTCTATGGATCAAGTTTACCAAAATTATTTTTTGTTATAAATAATTTTATAAATTAAACAATTCGTAAAATTGTATTATATCAAATTACTGTAGAGTGTTTACGAGATAAATATTTTATTTTTAATAAATTAATCTATCTAAAATCTTGCGTTTTGTCGTGTTTTGGTTTGGATTTGTGTGAGGGCTCAAGCTCTCGGGATTTTGGGAAGACTTTGATGATTTTATGTAATTAAATTAATCACTAAGATTTAAAAATAATTCTTGTTTTAAGGAATAATACAAATCCCAATAGAAACAATGTACCAAAATTAACTGTTTTTCCATGTGAAGACATAATATTTTATGCTCCCAGTATTGACTAACAATCTAACACTTGGCCGTTTGCGTTGTCAACTATGAAAAGGGTCGTTAACATTCACATCGACCATTTGGTCGGGTGATTTCATACTTTGTTTAGGTATTTAGTTATCAAGTTAGAAATGGAATGAAAATGTACATGGATGTAGGTAAATAACCATCATTTAGATCCCGTTTCACTGAGATTATAAATCAGCTTATAAATCAATATTGGTTTATTTGAGGCGAAATCGTTGACTTTTCAAATAATTTTAACGTAAAATGACAAAATTGTCTTTTTTAATTTGAAATGACATTTTATTGATTAAGGGTAATATGGTCATTTCATATTAAAAATAAGTTGAAAAGTCAAATATAACAGATGAAATAAATCAATTTTGATTTATAAATTATGTCAAACGGGTGCTTAATATATGTTTGGTAATTTTTTTTATAGATTATAAGCATTGGATCTTACGAAATGTGTGGATAAAAGTTGTAGGTCCTACAAAATGTGTAAATAAAAGCGATGTTTAATCAAATCTTTTTTTTTAGCTATGAGTGAATGCTTTTATGGTAGATCCAAATTTATAAAAGTGGTTTAAATAATCACCCAATTTTAGGGATGACAAAATACTAAATTGGGGTGGAGAATTTTCTTCCTGTCATGTAATCGGGACAAGGACGAAGATCATCATACCTACCCAATTTGAGGAGAGGGGAAGTAATCAAATGAATTGAGTTAAAAGAAAAATTAGAAATAAAATTTCCAATATGTGTACTTTCAACTCCTCAACTTTTAAAACTAATATCTTGAATTCCCATTCTATTTAAGAGGCCGTTTAATAGAGATTATAAACAGTTTATAAACCAATATTGGTTTATTTGAAAAAATTAGTCAATCAAACTTTTAAATAGTCAATTTTTCTTTAAAAAGAATGTTATGCCCTTACTATGAATTAAATATTAAAGAAATAAAAAAACCAAAAGAAAATCTGCCAAAAAATGAAAAGGGGAAAACAAAAATTCAATCTTCTTCCCCACCTACCCTACCCTACCCTACCCTACCCCACTTCCATTACTACTACTGTTCAATAAAATTTCGTAAACCTACGAGTTCGTTGACAAGTAAAAAAATATCGTTCTCACGATGATTTTGACTTTAGCTTAATTTTGACCAATTCAAACTTAAATCAAATACACACACAATAAATTTTTGGATCAAGAAAATATAAAATTCTCTAAACTATAACAACGATTTAATTATAAGTGCAAATATGGTTTTTAGAGAAAAATCAAGTAAATGAGTTATGGTAGAATTCGATTCCACCATTAGTATCTATTTTAATACTCAAAATCCCACGTTCTAATATAATTTATGTTTAAATTGATAATCGATAATCCTATATTATCTAATAATCTATTTTGAGTAGAATTAAATATATTTTTATATATGTTCCAAAATATTCTTATTTCAAATTTGAATATATAAAAACTTATTTAATATCAAAATTTATCAAATTTGATTGCACAAATCATAGGAAATTATTCATAATTTCTATAGAACTTAGTATTTAAAACTACAGTGAGCTAATCTATTTTGAACCTCTCAAAAACAAAAATAAATCACAAACACGTTCAAACAGTGATTAATCATTCAAACAGATATTAAAATCATGTCATAAATCAAACAAACACAAATTAAGATTAGAAATGAGAATCCTTAACTTAAAACTTCAACATATGGTTTACATAATCATTCTTAGCATAAAGAATTTAGTCTATTATGTTGGAATTGCAAAAATACATAAATAATTGAAAGGACGTCACTCGGATTCTATGAACGTAGTAAAAAATAGAATAATAATCTTGACCCCTTGAATCTCCTCAACAAGTTCTTGAATAATCTTCTTCTTCTTCTTAATTGAATGCCCAAAAAATCAAAATTGATGTTAATTCCCAGAAGAAGTCATGTGTTTTTGTCTCATTTTCTCTCCCAAAATTCGCCTCTAATCATTATAAGAGTTCCACTATTTATAAGGATTCTATTAAAGTTGAATTTCGTGCCCAAAGTCTCCAAAAACATGCCAAAAATATAATTTTAACTCAAATAAAGGTTTGTCCACGGGACCGTCTGCTCGAGTGGACAAAAAGGGCCATTTTTTGGTTGATGGGCCGCTCGAGTGGACATAAAGTGTTCTATCGGCAACTGTTTTTCAAACGGACATAACTTTTTGTATGAAACTCCAAATTGAGATCCGTAAAAACCATTGGACTTGTAATTCAATTAAATTTCCAATTTGTCTTGTGAAAATTTTTGTACCAAAGTTTATGCTCTAATTTCTCCACATGTTCCGGTTGTAGTTTCTCAATTCGCTTCTTCAGTTTTTGAGTTTTTGAGTATTTGATCATTCACTTCAACTCTTCATTGTCACTCCAATACACCTTAAACTTATTGATTTTATCTTCTTTCTAATTCTCTAATGTTTGACTCTTGATATTCACCTCAATAACTCAATTTATTCATTTACTCGTCGATTTCACTAATGTGACTTAAGTTCCGGAGTTTTGTCCTACAATCACAAATATGAACAAAAAATCAATAGATATCGACTTTAAAATACTTAGAATTATATGAAAAATCTTCATTAAGGAATCAATATAAATGTATAAATTACACTTATCAACCACTATTTGTAATCCTATTCCCACCACTATCGGCACTCTCAATCGCTGCCGAATCTAAGCACCATTCTCTTACCAACCGCCAGTAGTCTCGCTCACCACCTAATTTTCGATTAGTCCCAACACTCCAAAACTCCCAAAAAGGACTACGTTTGGATCTTTAACGCGAAATGATAAATGGGCATTTACGAATCTACCCAAACACCCATATCTTAGTCTTGGAAAATTTAGAACTTCAAACTAGAAGAAATCAAAAGAGGCATTGTCATAAATTTCATATGGCTTAAAAATCTCATACATGGTCTTTGAAGCTCATTTGCCAAGAATCTCATTGTACTACAATTAGAGGTGGGCATGGATCAGCTTGGTTCGGTTCATATATACGTTGACGGAAGTGCATTAGTGATTATTGACGGTTCACTATCTATTATTGTGCAAATCAGTGACACATATTAATTTCCGCCATAATTGTTGACATAGATATCTACAATTTCTGTCAATTATCATTTCTCCATATACCTTATTATTATTATTTTTGAAAAGATCCCATTGAACAATTTTTCCAAGACCTCTAAGTGGGTTGAGCCATTTATTTCTGTATATTGAATTATCTGGTTATATATCACGCTATATCTAGCACACAAATACATAAACACACAAGAATATTTGTTCACTTTTTTGAGGCCATTTGTGGGTGAGTGTTTACTTTCTTGTGGCCATTTGTGGTGAGAAAGCATTGATGATGATGATGATTATAATGAACTTCTTGTTCATCAAGTTCCAAAAGAAGATTGTTTCCCTTAGCTTGTTTGATGATCTTCTTCAACCCCCATTAATGCCGCCACCTCCTCCTCCTCCTCAAACCCATAAACAAGTATGACTATTTGGTGATGACATATCTTCTCATGAGAATATTCATCCTAATTCACTACTCCCCACTCATCCTCCTCCCCAAACCCAACGCCTCACTCAAACCCTAATCTCAAAAGACCCTCTCAAGATATTAACCTCAATCAAAAAGACTCTTTATCCAATATTCTAATCATGCTATTGTTTCATATTCAAGCAAAAAAATACCCCAATCTGCAGGAACTCGTGTTGAGAAAAAAAGAAAATCAAAGGACAAGAGAGAAATTACTCGTCTCGAACTGTTTCATCCTAGAATCTTGAATATAATGGAATGGAGGACCCTGCCAATTTTCTTGTTCCAAAAAAGGCTTACAGGTTACTATATTAATCCCAATAAAAATAGGCTCTTTCTTTCTCGTAGAGACACCTAGAAAAACTGATGAAATTCTTGACTGATCTCAAAATAAGACCAAGTTAACAGAGATGATGTTGAGGTTATCACCTATGATCCCAAAGGTAATTACCACACGTTGCACTTGAAGAGGTGGTCCAATTATACCAATGGTTGTTCTGAAAACACAATGGAGAAAACTGGTTTGTGATAACCATTTGGAAGGAGACGATTGGATTCAGCTCTGGGGATATCGCCAAAATTCTCAATCTTGTTACGCTTTTAAAATCAAGAAAGCAGAAAAAAAAAAAAAAAAAAAAAAACCACATCCAAGGTCATGGTGCAAGCAGTAGCGGCGACGGTAAAAGCCTTGACGGGAACGACAGTAGCAGCAAAGAAAATAGCCGCGACGGAAGCGGCTTTAGCTGTGGTGGCTGCGGGTGTGGCACTAGTATCATCTCCGTGACGTAGAAGCCTACAAACTTGTCATATTATTCTTGAAATGTGAGGTTGTTTTTGGAAACCAGTATTGTAACTAAAAATTTCATTACTTGTTATGAATTTTTATGTCTTTTATTTTCATCTGAGGTACATCAATTTTTTTTGTTAATTTTATTTGAAATTAAAAAGAAAAAAAAATAGAAAATCTGGAATACAATTTCTTTCAATTGTATCTAAGAGTATGTTTGGTAAATATTTTTGTAAATTATAAGTGGTGAGTCATACGAAATGTGTGGATTAAAAGTAAGTAAAAGTTGTAGGTCATTCGAAATATATGGATAAAAATTATGTTTGACCAGCTTACAAGTCTAAGTACTGACAAACATACTTTTAAGTCCAGACAAACTATTTATTAATATTTAATTTACAATTTATGCTGTAGTGCTAATTAGTTTTTTATGTATTTGTTATTCACGGGTAAATTTAATTATGCCGGATTTCCTTTGTAGTTTAAATTAAGATATGAATAATAAATAATTTTTTATAAAAAAAATTGAATGAATATAAAGTTCAATACAATTACATAATCTAAAAAATGTACAAAAATAGATAATACTTAGTGAATAAACATAACTTATAGTCCATGTACAATTAAAAAATCTTTGATGGATTTTGCCAAAAGGACGAATGACAAATCAAAATAAAAGCTGGATGACTGATTTTTAACAATTTTTTAGTTTCATTAGATATGGAGATAGAGTTAGTTTATCGAGTACCAACTTGTCCAAAAGTTTTCATTCTGCTGGGGAGCCGGAGTTCAATGGTTTGAAACTGTCGAAGTATGAAAAATGAGTAGATGTGGGCTACTGTTAAAAAATGAGAATTTACAAAATACACCTTGTATTTAATAGAATTTGTCTATTAAAAAAATTTCTTTATGAAAAGATGAGTTTATATGCCAAGTAATATCAGATTTAAATGAAAGCAAAATTCTAACTAACATCAATTTTAAACAAGCAAATGTGTAAAACAAAGTAATAACTTGTAACATATATATTCACCTCACGGTCCATTGTTGTCCAAGGATCACCCGGGTTTTCAAGGTCAGAAAAAAATAGAAAGAAAAATAAAGAGCCTTTATCGGTTGGGTTGGGCAATTTTTGGAGTTTAATGGAAAAATTGTCTATAAAAAATTCGTCTAAATTTCGCCTAGGTGGAAAAAACCAGTATAAGCTTAAGCTTGAAACGTGGCATCTACGCCTAACTATGTCATCATGTCTCACCCTTGTCCTAGTCTTTATCTCGCTCCCGCCTAGGTCAAAAAAATTTGAAACTAGGGACGTTCTATTCCTCACACCAATAATATGCAAACATAAATATCATCCTATCTCCTTCTTTTGAACCAAAATTCTTGCATTTTTGTTGCAAAAATTCTGGTTTTCATTTTCTTATTCATTGTTGGAGTACAAAGCCGTTTTCTAGTTCGTTGTGCTTGTGTTTCAAAGTGCTGCAAATACAAGTAATAGTCGTTGTATTTTGGGAGTTGATTGTCATAAACCGTAGGCACCATTGTGGGACAAATTCGACTTAAGGACAAAGTGTTCAACACTTGTCTCAATTTTGCATTTCTTTTTGTTTCCTTGCCGTTATTCTGTCCATTTATCGGCAAGAATTGATTCATATAAATATTTTGTTATTTGGTGTCACTTTACACAAATTCATCCAACAAAAGTTAAATAGCAAGAGAAGATTGTGCTAGCTTGTTATCATTTGCCCCTCACTTTCTAGACCAAACGAGAGCCTTGAGATCGATAGAATAGCCTGGGATTTATGGTTGATGGGCCTTTGTTTATAGTGGGTCTATGCCCAAAGCTCTTGGGCTTGGGCTTGGAATTGTATGGTTTCTTGGGCTTTTTGGCATAGCAGGCCTATGCTTGAAGCTCGAGAACTTGAGCTTTTATGGCATCTTGGTTTTTTGAGTCTAGCATGTATATACTTGAAGTTTAATTATTTTAATTTTTAGAGTAATGGAATTTATTATTGATGGTGATGGTGGTCATTACTAGTTTAAGAAGTAATGGGTTGTCTGATTTATTTATTTTATTGTTTAATAGAGTTGTAATATTTTTTATTTATTAAACAATGAATTAAGAGGTCCACGATCCATCAAAATATGATAATTAACACCAATAATAAATAACATTTTTCATTATTTTAATTTGAGAATGTTGTGAATTATATTATATAGCTCTCTTATGGATTTATTTCAACATGCATTTTTCTACAATATATTTGTATGTTTTGAGAACTATAAACAAGCTCTCTTATGGATTGATTAATTTGATTTTGAATTATTACTTGGCAACTTCTGAGTTCTGAGCTCACTTGTTACAATAACTAGTTTTTCATCTTTACGATGTACGAATTTGTGTTTTGTGATAATCATATCGATAAGAAAATATAAAAGTGAATTGGTTATTATTAGATTAAATGCAAAAGCTTCATATAAAAAAATGATAGATACGACCAATCTTGATCATTTTCGATAGCTATAATAGTAATAAAAACGTAACAACTGCCCATCTAACACAAAACATTAAAAAAATAAATAAAGTATACGAAAAAGTCTTTAACTAATTAAATCAATCACATAATAACTTGATTTTCATGCGAATAACATATTTATCTCTAAAGAGTCAAATAGCTGTTCAATAGTCTTCACCTCACTGGCCCCACTTGCAAGGTCGTCAGAAATAGAGTAAATAGAAGAGGAAAATATCTGACTTATCCATTGAGAGATATATTATATTCTAGTTAATAGCCTTACAATGAATTTCTAAGTAATTATTAGAAAAATATATGAAAAGTATTAATGAAAATGGTGAAAAAACAAAAAATATATATATAGATATTAAAAAAATATTATTAGTCATACTTGTCACGAAATTCTTTAATTTCATCAATTTGAGCATTGACTATAACTTTCGAAACATAGTATGTATGATATCTTTTGACTTCGCCTGCAATTCATGAAACTATATATTAACCAACTACATCGAAATAATCAACTATTAGATAAAACAAATAACACTTCAAACCAACCTCCAAATTTTTTTTCACGACACATCTGAAGTAACATAATTACTGGTTCCGGATTATTAGATTCCAAAATATTATTAACTTCATCAGCATAATCACCCCCACAAAGTGAAAGACAATCGATTTTTCTGTTCAAATTATGCATATAAAAAAATTTGAATTGTCACATTTTAATAAATATACACTAATAAATTACATTTTAATTCCACACATAATTATAATAAAAGAATTTTGTATAAGAAGTTGTGATTATTGCTCTACAAAGAAAGTATTTTTACAATAAATTTAAATACTAATTAGTAGACAGGATAAAAACACACACAAAAATATCTACCAATATAAAATACAAAGTGACAACAGATTTTAAACTTTTTTCTGATTTTAAAAATTGCAGTAATATTGAGCGTACAAAATAAATGTATTAAAACACATGATGTCCTATTTTAGTATTTTACATATACTGCATGAATCGAGCAATTAAATAATGATGTAAATTGCCCTATTTGTACAACTAATGTACAAATCGAATAATTAATATACTGCATGAATCGAGCTCAAATTTTGAATTTTTAGTTATATTCAATTCTTTATTTAAACACACAATATTTATGTAAAAATTATAATCTAATAATCAAACTCACACGGTTATAACTACAACTAAAACCTTTCCATTCAAATCACATGATGTCATTTTTGCAATCTTAATATAATATTAATTACTTCGAATGATACGCACAGTATTAAAAGAGCTTAAAAAATAGGACAAAATATATCTCTATCAACGAATATCACTTCAAGACTGTACGTCTCTTAAGTTTTTCCGTAACTAGGTATTTCCCAAATACGCACAATCTGAACTTTCATAGGCCTATTGTGTTTTCGTTGAATTGATTTCTTCGATCAAATTAGAAGTCGGCGTCATTCCTTTAGATGAGGTTACTGCCAATGAAAAAAAAAATTAAAGGCAAAAATTTTAATTTATTTTTATACACAATTTCGAAACACAAAATGGAAACTTTTATATGAACACAAACATACCTGCAAACAAAACACAGATTTTGTTGTATTTTTTAATACTAAACTTACTGATATATATACCAATGCACGATTTCTAATCATGCCAAAGGCAAAAAAAGTGCAGAACCTATTTACAGTTCAGTTTCAAACATGAACTAATGTGTGTTGGAAAGCATCACGATGTATTGAGAATATAAATCGTCATTTTATAGAGCATGACTTTTTGTCGGTACATTGTATAATTTTCTTACTTTAATGTTAATCAAAATACAAATAGTCACATTCATATATCAAAAAATTTAATTAAGAATTTAATTTAATCATATTAATAATACTAATCACTAATATCTTTTATATGCGATCAATATCAATATTATTAATATTTATATAATAATTTCCTACATTATTACTAATACGTGCATTCAATACAACATTAAATTGTCAGACGTATTTTCCTTTCATTTTTGAGAAACTTAATAAGTTTATTTAATGTAAATTGTTGTATCTATAAGATTTTCAGAATTTAATGTTTTTAGTTGTCGTATTTATAGATTTTTCAATATTTAATGTTAATATTTTTTCATTTATCTTATCCAAGTTTACAATTGGAATATTACTATTCACTAAAAAACATAGTGTCAATTTTTAGAATAGTTGTAATTAATCATGATTGAAATTTCAAGCACATTAATTAACTAAATTAAACAATAATATATTAATACATGATTTAAGAATATATTAGCAGTTTAAACTCAAAAACATTGAATCACGCATTTTTATTATTTTAATTTATGTATATCATTTATTACATTATCTAATCTAGCGAATTGAGACAAGTTCTAGAAAGAATTTTAGAGAAAAAAGTCTTGCAAATGTTTTGATCGCTATCCTTCTTTAATATATTAATAAGATTCGTGGAAAATTGTGGTAAGCATTATTAAAATGGTGAATAGCACTAGGGCTCCCGAACCTTTGAACGTTGTAACGATGGGGTCCTAAACTTTTATTTACTAGCAGCAAGAATCCCGAACCGTGACTGAGATTATTTTTTGACAGAAACCGTCAGTTTAACCGTTAAATGGTCAAAATGTTGTTAAATAGACAATTTTACCGTTAAATTAAATGATTAAAAAAATTGCAACTAAACCCCAACCAACAAAAAATAAAATTACAACCAAACCCCAACCTAATCACTACTTCTTCACCAAAATTATCGCCGCCCATCACCACCGCCAACCGCTGCCCACCGGTGAAAACTCCAACGGTGACCCATTGGAGTAGGAGATGTCATTCCCCCATGAGTTTATACAAAAACTATGATTGAAAAAATACCCCACTTGAGCGATTCCTTCAATTCGACCCCAACTGGCCATGACTCGATCCCTCCCTTACCGGACCCGAACTCCAATGATGGCGAACTACCCTCGGTCACCATCACCAGTATCCATACCGGCCTCACGCCAAAAATAGCACCACATACACGGTGGACCTAGGTCTAACCCCTAGCGTCGTCGCGACCTACTCTACCGGATGCGTGACTACCGGCTAGCTTCCGATCAGTTCGCCTACCATGGGCGACCAGCTTGATGTCTCCATTGGCACCCTAGGGTTGGCGCCTGCTGAATTGCCATCGAATTCCTCGTGTGGAGCGACCCACTCCCATTTTGATAACTTAGTGAATGCAGTTTCATTTGGGTTTGTTGCCATCGCCATTCTTATTTGGCTTTATAAGGTGCTGGATGTGTATAAAACAGTGTTGGATTTGTGGTGGTTGGTGGTTGGCGGAGGTTGATAAAGGGAAAAATCGGTAGTGGTGGCAAAGGAAAAAGTAGGAAGGTTTTGGAGTGCTCTATTGCCATCTGCGAGTCTGTCCTAGTGTGAAGTGGGAAGGTTTTGGAGGCAACCCAGAGCCAAAATATGGAGTGCTAAGAGCGCTCCAATGAGAAATGAATTACTAAAATAACCTAATGAGTTGTCAGCTGGAGTTTTCACCGGTGGGTGGTGGTTGGCAGTTGGTGGTGGTGATTTTGGTGAAGAAGAAAGGATTGAGTTGGGGTTTGGTTGTAATTTTATTTTTTTTGTCGGAGTTTAGTTGCAATTTTTATTTTATTTTTATTTTTATTATTTTTAATCATTCAATTTAAGGGTAAAATGGTTTATTTAACAAAATTTTGACCATTTAACAGTCAAACTGGCGGTTTCTGTCAAAAAAAGACCTCAGGTGCTAACGCTTCATAGGTTCGAGACTCCAGATGCTAGTAAACAAATGTTCAAGACTCTATTGTTACAACATTCAAAGGTTCGAGACTCCTGATGCTATTTACCCTTATTAAAATGAATCAAACAACCATTTGTAGTACTCTGTATTGATTTTTAGTTAGTACATTTTTTTAGGGGTGGAGATGGTAGTGAAAAACAAGGACAAATATTACAACTTATGTTGATTGTTCGTATGTGTCCTTAACTTTTCATTTTTATGGAAATATCTTAAATTTATGTCTTTAGGTGCGCAATCAAATGAGTCATTCGTTTTACATGTATACTTCACTTTCCTTTTGTTATATGGGAAAATTTGTTAAATTTAAAATAAAATAAATAGTTGTTATATTGATACAATTATTTATAAGTACGCTGTATTTTAATTGTACTTAAGGTTTTCAATCTTTGTTCATTATAGTATTTATATTTTTAATTTTTATTCGTCCAATTATTATCTTCAACTTCCATTAATTAGTACATCTCATCCTTAATGATTGTTTATGTCAAAATCTTTTATTTGCATGTTTTGAAATAAGAAAAAAAATTTATCGCACGTTTGTGTTTATTGTTTTTTTTTTTTAAAAAAATATGATGGACAAATAATTTATTTTATGTCCTCCCAACAGATATTTTGAAACATAAACTGTTATTAGACACATGATGTACTAATTAATAAAAAATTGTAGATAAGAATGTGATAAATATAAGTTAGAGACATAAGTGTTATAATGGGTAAAGTTTGAGGACTTTAAGTGTAATTAAAATGTGGTGTAACAAATAAAAAGTTTGGTGTGATTATAATTGCCCTAAAATAAATAGAAGGAAATGTGCCATGTCATTCTATTTATTTTATTTTAGATTTGATAAATTTGTTGTTACAATAAAAAGAAAGTGAATTTCATGAGAAAACTAACATGACGGAATCTATTCAAAATTATCATTTGTGCACCTAAACACGTGTTTGGAACCTTATTGAAGAAAATTGAAAGGTAAAGGACCAAAAACATATGAAAAGCGAACTATTTGTGCCAAAATTTCTTTTGATTATGGATATTTTTATTTATCTTTATTGAATCAAATAAGAAAGTACTTACCTTATTCAATTGGAATAACTCCAGGAAATTATTTCTCTTTTTGGTACCCTATGCAAAAATGTTGGAGCAAGACACTTTTTATTCAGGACATCTTTGGTGTAGTTTTTTTGGAAAATAGTGGATTTTTTTGGGTATTTTATTGACTTTTTAAATTTTTTTGTAGTGTAAAAAATTTGAAAAGTCAAAAATTGTAGGAAAAAAATAGATTTTTTTTTTGAGAAAATATGATTACCGAACATGCCATCAATCAGGATAAAGTAAAATAAAAAAGACTTGTTTGATTTTATTTAAATTTTTATTAAAAAATTGAAGTCAAAATTAATAATTAATTTTGATCATATATTTTATAAGATCTATAATTTTTATCAATTTTTCAACACTACATTTTATCAATTTTTAGTAAAATATATAAAAAAATTAATTTTTAACAAAATTAAACGGACAAAAAATAACGAAACAAATGTTGATTACTTAACAAGGTAAGGTAGAGAGTTCATGCTGAGAATAAAATAAATAGATAAAAAATTATAAAAACTGTCAAGTATGTAATTTATTTTGCAAATTTAACAATAAAGTATGAAATTTATCAATAAATAATTAATTCTAAAAGTGAAAACTTACAAAATTTGAAGAAATAATTGTTGAGGAAATTATAGCAAATATCTGTCTGTAAGTGGTAATTTTGAAAAATAACAGTTTTTGAAAACAAGTTGAAAAATCACTATTTTGAACAAATATACCTCCAAACAATTTATTAAATGCCCATTATATTTTAGTCAATTCTAATTCAAAATCAAATATATTATTTTACTAAAATTAAATATTGCTCTACTACTCACCGCCTTCGCACTATCATTCTTCATCAACTAACCCACATCAAATAAGTTATTTATTTGATAGATTAATTTGGATTATAAAAGAACAAAAATTTTAATAGGTTTTGTGCTGGATTAGTTTAGTTGTTTTTAAATCTGAAAATATGTTGAATATAATTGATTAAAAATTATTAGAAGAAATTGAGTTGATTAATCAATATTTTGTTGAAGAAGAATGAGGAAAGGAAAAAAACAAAGTGGGTTGAGCAACTATAGTTCGACAACTTTGAGGCTGTTGATAAAAAAAAAATTACATAACTATCGGGCCGGCAATTTTTTTTATTTTTTTTATTTTTATACACTAACAGTTGAATGAAAAAAAAAATAGTGGAACTATATTTCGAGAGTTCAATTGTCTTTCAGCAAAATAATATATATGACTTTTTTCACAAACAAAATTGCCATTTTTGAAGAGATAATTATATTAGCATTACAATTTTTATTATCTACAAAATATTTTAATTGCAATAAAAGTCCCTCAATCATTGATATTTTGACACTTGTGTGTTTAACTTTTTTTGTCGTATTTTTATCATTAACTTTCAATTAATTTTTACATCTTGTATCTGAAGAAATTTTTTGTCAAAATATTTTACTAATGTACATTGAATGAAGAAAAAATAATGTCTAATTTTTGTATTTGTTATTTATTTTGTTTATTTAAAAATACTAGAGGTAGACAAATCTTTTTAAGTATTTCTAATTAACATTTTGGATAGAAATGAACATCAAATATAAAGATAACATGCGCAAATTAATAGGTTAGAGTATCTCCAATGCACTCCATGGATTGCAGCTGACGTGGCAATTAAATAGAAGGATTTCTAGATGAATGTGGGATAAATAGACGGTGAAGTCCAAAAATTTTCTCCAATGGGTTCCTTCTACAATTCAATAATGGTGATTATGTGGTATTTATTTGAAGTCCAAAATTATTTATTTGTGAATTAAATTAAATCTAAAATTAAAATAATTGCTGAGTCATCATTTTCACAGATCTTCTACATGTAAAAATACTACTTTACATCTTCTATTTTATTTTGTGCCACATCAGTCTAACATGGTGCTCCATATAATGCATTGGAAATGTGATTTTAATACACGTTATCTATTTGATGATGTGGCATGTGTTTTTTGCCAATTCATAGTTTGCATTGGAGATGTTCTTAGTGATAAGAATGTAATAGAAAAAGTTAAGAATATAAATGTAAAAATGAGTAATAGTTGTAGATTTTTATTATGATTAAAACATGGTGTTGTTAGTGTAAATATAATTATCTTATTTACAAATGTAAATAAAAATTCTTGCATTTGTGTAGATTTCGAAATTTTATGTAAGGAAGATATTTTTCTTAACTGAACGTCACTTGCAGAATAAATGAACAAATAGAAAATTCTTATCGCCCAATTTCAAACAAATCAGAATTCACAATTCTTACTCCTGAGCAAAAACTAGTGTGAAAAAAATCAACTCAAAATCTTCCTTACACTGTTTTTGATTGATTTGATTGTTAATTGCGGACGAATTGTGGTAATAGAAATATATTTTGCGAAGCATAAACGATCAATGGCAGAAGATAAGAGTTGAAAATGTTAATTGATTGAGGAAAGAAGGTAGAAAGAAGATATGGCTAGAGAGATCTCGGTATTGCTTCAACCGCGGTACATCGCGATATTCGTGATGGCTTTAGTTCTCATCTTTCTTGCGTTTTCCTTCTCTCAACGGGTACTATTTCTTCTCTTACTACTCCCATTTTTTTGTTACATTAATTTCTCTATTTTTCTTACACTTTAACAATTTGTTGGGCTTTCTGTGAATGTATCTTGAGTTGATATTTGGATTAGCGGATGTTTGTCTTCGATCTGATTGTGCCCTTTGGATGTGGACAACTTTATAATTTATAGGTTCTATTTTCCTGTTGATTTGCAATCTTTGATTGGTTTGAGATGTAATATGTGAATCGATTGTCTGAAAGAAAGACTTTTTGTAGTTTTTCTTCAGTTGAATTGGTAAAAACTGAAGTTTTCCTAGCTCAATCATGAGATTATGTGAGCTTAAAAGTAGTACCAAAGAAAATGGAGGGAAGAATGATACTGGGTTGATCTTAGTTTAGGAATGGCGATATAAGTGATTTAATGTAATGAACAGTTAAAGGGGTTCTTGTTCCATAGTTACCAAGGAATGTTCAAGAAATTTTTAGGGCTTTAGTGCATGTTTGTGAATGTTCTAAGTTCTTATAAGCTAGTCGAACTTCATTTTTATCCACACACTTTGCAGAATCCACAACTTTTATTCATACATTCCGTAACACCCAAGTTTGTTGGGTTTGTATCTGGTGTTGATCTTCTGAATGGGTTTCTCGACTTGAGGTGTGCCATTGAGATTACTGATGAGGCACCATCTCCAATTTTTAGCACACTTCCAGACATTGTGAAGAGTTTCATTTTATTGATTAACACGTGGTTCACTGAGCCCCTTACTACTCTATCCACGAAGACAAAATGTAGGACTAGCGCCAATAGTTCATCACGAACAAGTAAAGGGATATAGTGTTGTGATTACTGATCACTATAGTAATTTATATTTGAACCGGATAACATTGCCAATCTTTACTTGGAGATATTCTATTTTTATAGGCTTTTATTGACCATTGAAGAGGTGCTAATAGCATCGAGGAAATGGCCTTCTGCAAGAAAAAAACATACGAGGCTTCCAAAAGAGTAGAAGTATAATGAATTTGGCAAGCATGAAAATTTTTCTTGACATCTTGACTAAATAGAAGTTGAAAAGAGAATAAACATCTTAACCCTCAAAGATAAATTGTTTCTCTCGCACCACCATAGCTATATGAGGATAGAAGGAGCACATCCCTCTTTTTTCTGATACTAGGTACTACCTTAGAAGGCTCAAGATGCTGTTCCTGGCAGGATTTGAGGAAAAAAACAGTTATCCCTCTAAATTAATGAAACTAGACTATTGTCCTTGGTAATTTGCAGCACTTGAGCCACCACTCAGTTTATGACTTCAAAGTACTAAGATCCGCTAGGAATTGAGATGTTGAAGGTTATGTGAAGATATAGATAAGTGAATGTTATCTAGAATGGCCGTCAAAAGGTTTAAGAAAAGAGCTCAAGTGGTAGTAAATGCTGCATTAAATCATAGCATGGTGGAAAGAAAATGACCCATGCTATCATTTTTTGTGTGATGTGCTACCTTCATAAGATCATTCTCTCATGAAATTATGATTGTTTTCAACTTTTCTGATGTTTTCCTCTTTCTGAAAAATTACTTATTTCTTTAAATTTCCAGGAGGAAGAGAAGGTGGAAGAGGCTTATGAAATCACCCACAGAGTATTTTTGGATGTTGACATAGATAAACAACGTATGGGTATGTGCCCTTTGTATTCGTTGACAGCTAGGCATTACCAATTTATTATCAACTACTTTCGATTTGCACAAACATAGGACAAATCTTCCAATTACCACTTCTTTTTCTTGTTTCGTTTCATTATTGTAAATGGATTTATCCAAAATAAAAATAAAAATCTGGGGTAATAGTTGTATACTATGCTCAATCAGAAGGCCAGAAAGGTTGACGTATCCTGTGTCCACATTGTGTTGTATCGTTGACAGGCATGTTCCTACACGCCTACACTTATTTAGATAAATTTCCAATGAGGAGGCGTTTCAACTGCAAGTGAAAACTTTTCAAAGTCATGATTTTTCTCAAGTCTCCTCAAACGTCAACTAGAATGCCCAAAAGAGCATCAAATTGAAACTTTTTTGCTTCTGTTTCTTAAAGGAGGTGGGCGTTTATTACTTTTCATTAAATGGCTGTAGTATTTTAATGAAGGTCTTGTCAAATCATCTTTGTATAGTAGAATGTAGCAGGACTGGATACACCTGGTAGGAACCACCTTATCTCCTTGCCTGCGACCAGAATTACAGATTGTGGGTATATGATTCCAAAATATGTTTTAATTTTAGTTCGGCTATTGTTCTTGTGGCATCTCCTGAACTATGTTATCTGAACTAGTGTAAGCTCTATACATGCTGATGAGCTGACAAGCCCACGAAATGTCAAAAACTTCTAATAATTAGCGTTAAGAAAAAGGAAGAAAGAATGATTGTCAAAATTTTCTGGCTGCATATGGTTCAACCATTTCCTCTCGCCTTCCATGTGATTCTTGAAGAAGTTGAAATTTTAGGTGGCACCAGATGCTGAAATGACACTGAAGAATAAGAAGAAATCTGGACTATATATTCAGCTTGTAGTTTTGTTACTCATTCCATCTGTTCAAGTTTAAAACCTTTCTCCTGATTGTCTGCAGGAAGAATCATCATTGGTTTATATGGTCAGGTTGTACCAAGGACTGTCGGTATGTCTTCAGTCTTCTGCTAAAATATCAGCATTAGTAGGCTAATTTTCTATTAAACTCAAAATATGATGTGTTACCTTGTGATGTTGTTCCTGATAATATTTGCTCTTCTATTTGCAGAGAATTTCAGGGCTTTGTGCACAGGTACTTCAAAGATTTATCAATTATTTATACTTTTCTATATTGGAACTTCTGATATAGATGCTGCTATTTTATCATCGATCTACTTCCCATAACCTGCTTTTTGTGGAATCAGGGGAGATGGGAAAATCTGCTAATGGGAAAGTTCTCCACTACAAGGGAACACCATTTCATCGTATTATTCCCGGATTTATGCTCCAAGGAGGGGATATTGTCTCTGGTGATGGTAGAGGAAACCAGTCAACATATGGTGGCACCTTTCGTGATGAGAATTTCAAGTTGAAGCATTCTCATGCAGGTATGCAATGATCTTGCACGCACTATTTTCTCCTTTCTGGGGGGACAGCCAATCTCTCTCTCTCTCTCTCTCTCAAGTATTTTTGGCAACATGTGATTTTATGCAGGTGTTGTTTCCATGGTGAATTTGGGACCTGATTCCAATGGTTCACAATTTTTTATTACCACAGTCAAGACTAGCTGGTAAGCTTTGTATTGGCTAGCAATTAAATTTGATTAAAGGTCTTCGGTTGCCTGTCAGGCTATCAAGATTCTTGATTTCTATTTGACGACACATCCCAGAAATTCCCCCTGTTTTGCATTCCCTAGCCACCACTAAAATTGTTATACTTCAACTAGTATATCTTTCAGTATTTGGTGCAATTTAACGAGGTAGTCGACCTTTTAGTGATCTTAATGGCTTTATCACCCACTTCTTGAGAGGAGTAGAGGTACGTCCTATAGTATCCTCTATAATGTTAAAATGTGATTAAAAACATTTAAAGAAGAAAATCTATTTGGGCTGTCAAGCATTCGATTTTGTTTGGGAAGCCGATGGTTTGTGTTAAGGAATTTTTCATGGTTACTATGGTAATTGAACAGGTTGGACGGCCAGCATGTTGTTTTTGGCAAAGTTATCGAAGGCATGGACACCGTGTATGCCATTGAGGGAGGAGCAGGAACATACAGTGGAAAGCCGAGGAAAAAGGTAATCATTGCTGATTCTGGGGAGATACCCAAGAGCAATTGGGAAGATGAGAGCCAAACTTCAGGATCATACAATAGCAGCAGTACATTTTGAAGTATTAACCTGTTAATCTGGCAAGAATTTTCGACTAGCATCATTTTCATTAAATTATATTCGGTATAGTATTAATTGTTTAGCTTGTTGACCTATTGTTTATGATAATTTGTTTTTTGTATTTGCAGCAATGGTTCAAAGTTATGGCTATTAGAGAGAGAAATTCAAGTAATGGTAGAATCTGTAAATTTTACTTTTGCCTTGTATGTTGCACTAATTTCTTAAAATTCTTATATTGCAGAAGATTTGAATCTCTATAAAGAGAGCGATAAATTTACAAGTCAACAACTTCATAGTTCACGATGGATCTTGCTTTAAAGGCGTGCCTAGAGTCATGAGATTGTCATTTGCATTTAGTTCGTTTCATGCATTGAAAGCACGCCTTTGCGTTATTGCGTATCATAAGAATGTCATTTCCATTAGGTTGGTTCATGCATTGATGCAAGTCCTTAGCAATGGCATGCAGCAACCTTAATTGTTGAAGCAAAACGTACTTGCATTAATTGGAACTTGCCCCATAATTTGGGATTAGGTGTTAAATGTTATGCCTTGTATTAGCTAAAGCTATTATAAATGCGCTAGAAATTCTAGTTGTTTATTTGATGTCTCAAACCGTTAGACTTGACAAGGCAACCAAAGAAGGCACGAATAAAATGTCGAATTATTCTAAAAATTGTCACGAGTAGAGATTTTTCACAAACATGCTTAATTGATCGAGTCTCTCTTTGTCCAAATTGTTATGTTTTTCATGCGGGTCAGAACTTAATAAAGAATTTAGCTACGTTAAGACAGCAATCCTCTGATGTTAGAATCTAGTTACGTGTAAAGATCTTGAATTTTTAAATTGTCCAAATTAAGCTTCGTAACATTAGGGTGTGTTTGATTTGATTAAAATTAGATTTTTTGAAGAAGGTGATAAAAGTTTTTGAAATGTGTGGTTGTAAAGTTGTGGGTTCATGAAATGTGTGGTTAAAATTAATTGTTGACTTTGACTTTAGTGTTTTAGCAAAATTTTAATTGAAAACAAATGGAGCCTAATAAATGTTTGATAAGTAGTAGTAGTGAAAATACTCAAGATGACAAGACGTTGAAATACCCAAAATTGTATTATTCAAACGTGTTGCATCATTACGAGTCCATGACAAATCAATTAATTATTCCCCTACTTTTGGTGGCCACTCGACACAATCCTCATTAAAATTCATATTACATTAAATATGCATAATTAATTTCATGTAATGGAAATCCACAAAAAGTATCATAATTTTATTAATAAATAAATAAAAATAAAAATTATAATAACCACAAGATGTATATAAAGCCCACTGGCAATTCCAAATTATTAAAGAAAGCGACTCGTACCAATCAATTTGACCATGCTTTTTCTTTTACTCGATGAAAAAAGTGAAAAGTAAAAAGTAAAAGAAATTCAAAACGATACCGTGTAGCTTCTCCAAGAAGCAATACGACATCGCTAAGGCTTTTTGCCTAATTATTAAATCGGCCAAAGGCTTTTTGCATAATTATTAATTCCGCTATCTCCGCAGTGAAAATAGGGTTCCCACAAGATAGGGCTGACTCATCAGTCCCTGTGACGACAAAAATTGTGTCTCCATACCATTTCCTACACATTTTAATTATTTCATTAAAATCCTTATTTATAACCACTACAACAGGGGAAAATTGCAGAGCTGATACTCAGCCTATGAGCCTTTACCAACTTGGTCTCAAACATATTTTTCTTGACAACCTCATTTGTGTTCTGATGCAATATTGGTCCATACGAAATGAATTCTCACATTATGTCCACTAGATGTCATGTTCACCGCACATGATATGTATTGTTTTAGATAAAATTACACGAATACTCGTATCCTGCCACATTCGACCTTACGTAACAATTCCTTCTTCCAATAAGCTGTCCATCCACCTCTATTCTTCCTCACACCATGCTCAAAGCCAACACCTTCACCACCACAGTTCACTCTCATTTTTTTCCCATGCAATTTATCTTTCTTGTTTCCCCTCTCTCATTAGAGTTGACATACCAAAATAGAATTGAACTTAAAAAAAAAAAATCAAAACCTACATAACAAAATCCCTACCTAGGTATATCCAAAATCCAAACATAAGAAATTTGCCTAGTGGGGGAATGAAATATCAAAACCAACTCCATTTGCCTCCCATATAAAATTGCATAGGATTAATATGAGAATTTGTGATCTTTGTTGATTTTGTCGTTTCGGTTGTTAGTCTTGCTCAATTGTGTTAATTTTTCATCATTTTATTTTCTTTTGAGAATTTAGCGTAAATAGTCTCTAATATTTGTCCTCAATACGGGAATGGTTTATAACATTTATTTTCTGGCACATAATTTTCTAAGAAAGATAAATAAACTCTTGGTTTTAATTAGAAAAAAATTGTATTTGGATTCCTAATCTTTGCAAAATATACAAATAGGTTCGGTACATTTATTAAATAATATTTAATTTTGCATACTAAATATATCATTATAGTTGTGTAAATTAAATTTTTTATAAGAAAAAAATATAAAATTATTGTGCTTTATATATATATATATATATATAATTACTTTTTGATGTGCAAAATTTAAATAAGAATTAAGTCAAATAAATAAAAATAAGATTTATATAATTTTATGACATTGAATCAATCTTATTATTTTTTATTTAACATAAAAATATTAATAAAAAAATAATTTACACATTATATGTTTTTTATTTTTGAACGATAATAAAACGATAAATTAAAATATGAATAATATTGTTGGATATTTAATATTTGTAGTTAATAAACATATAACTCAATTAAAAAAATATATTTAAGCATCAAATTTGTGACAATTTTTTTTTTAAAATAATGATAAAATAAAATTTTAATATTTATATAATGTAATTACTTAATTATAAAAATAATAATTTTATTTGACATGTTTATTAATAATTACGAGCTTAAATTTTAGTTATTTTATAATAGTTCATAAAATATACAAAACAATTTAGTATATTATTAATTTGATCAATAAAGTATTAATTAAAAAAAAAAACTTATTATTTTTCTTTAATTTTTTGTAAAAAATAAAAGTATTGGACCTAACAACCCAACTACAAATTTCTCTTTATTAAAATTAGGGAAAATTGCTATTTTCGTCCTCAATTTTTTTTATCTGTTAATAATATATTTCCAACCAATTTTTATAGTACCAGAATTTTTTAACATTTCAATTAATTGTAAATCACATCCTTATGACAAATAATGACGAATTTTTCATCACCTTTAAATAAACAAAAATAAAAAAAACTAAATAAAATAAAATTGCACAATAACTTTTCAAAAAATACAAAGTATCTTCCTCACACACCCTATCCCACCACAACCAACATGATAGAATAATTAGAAAGAACACCATTTCAAGATTTATAGTTATAGTGAAAATGTAGTCAATTCTGAACTTAATGAATTTATGGTACTAATGAATATTTAATGACAGATTTATGGAAACAAAAAAATTTTCATCTTAAATCTTTCATTAATGACAGATTGAGGGTTGTGGTGTGTTGGTGGGTGGAAGAAGATACTTTGTACTTTTTGAAAAATTATAGATTTTTTTTACAATTTCTTTTTATTTTTTTGTTTTTTTTAACTTTCTTTTATTTTTATTTATTTAAAGAAGATTGAAAATCTGTCATTAAGAAAGTGCCTTACAATTAATTGAAAGGTTAAGAAGTTTGATGCTATAAAAAATTGGTTGAGAATTAATTAATAACAGATTGAAAAGATTGGAAACAAAAATTACAAATTTCTTTCAAATTAAGTGTATATTAGTCTTTTTTTTCTTCAAACAATAGCCAATTACGCACCAAAACACTTAGGGAACTTTTGTAACAAATAATAAACATTAGGGACCATTTCCACATTGAGAGAAAAGGTTAGGGATTATCTTTTTTATCTTTTTCATTTATGTAAACAGTTCTTTGACCAAACTACCTTTAAAATCACATGAGAGGTGCATATCCTTGTTTTATGATTAAAATAATAAAAATATCTAGTAAGGATAACAAAACTAATAGATTGGGAACGATGTGGGCGATATAAATAAGATTTAGATCAATATGCTACAATTCCTATAGAAAAAGGACCAATACTGCAATGTTTCCCTAAAACAAATCTAAAAAACAAAAACAGTTTTAAAAGACAATAATCCCTCCTCTTATATCTATACATCTGCAACTCTGCAATTTCTCTCACTAAATTCCACACTCCACTCTCTCTCTTCTCTCATGGCTTCACTTTTTCTTCAATTATTTCTCCTCCTACTCTCAGTGACCCAAATTTCAGCTGATCAAACGGCTAAAACTTACATTATCAGAGTAGACAGCGAATCCAAGCCGTCTATTTATCCCACACATTACCACTGGTACACCTCCGAGTTCAGCGAGCCCACCAGCATCCTCCATGTATACGACACCGTTTTTCATGGCTTCTCTGCCTCGCTAACTCCGTCGCAAGCCGCTTCAGTTCTGAAGCATCCCTCCATTCTCGCCGTATTCGAGGACCGGCGCCGCCACCTCCACACCACCAGGTCGCCGCAATTCCTTGGGTTGAGGAACCAGCGCGGCCTCTGGTCGGAATCAGATTATGGGTCCGATGTCATCATTGGACTTTTTGATACGGGAATATGGCCCGAGCACAGGAGCTTCTCGGATCTGAATCTGGGCCCTGTTCCAAAACGCTGGAAAGGAGTGTGCAATACTGGGGTTAAATTCACAGCAAAGAATTGTAACAGAAAAATCATTGGAGCGAGGTTTTTCTCTAAAGGCCATGAAGCTTCGTCTGGTTTTGGTGGAATAGCTGGCGGGATTAATCAAACCATTGAGTTTAAATCCCCGAGAGACGCCGACGGCCATGGGACTCATACGGCGTCGACTGCTGCTGGAAGGCATGCATTCAAGGCTAGCATGGAAGGCTATGCTTCTGGAATTGCTAAAGGGGTGGCACCAAAAGCGCGGTTGGCGGTTTACAAAGTTTGCTGGAAGAATTCCGGCTGCTTTGATTCCGATATTCTGGCGGCATTCGATGATGCTGTAAATGATGGAGTTGATGTCATTTCCATTTCCATTGGTGGCGGGGATGGGATTTCTTCTCCGTATTATCTTGATCCGATTGCCATCGGAGCATATGGTGCGGTTTCTAGAGGTATATTTGTTTCCTCTTCAGCTGGAAATGATGGGCCTAATGGAATGTCAGTGACTAACCTGGCGCCGTGGCTGACAACTGTTGGTGGTGGCACGATTGATCGGGATTTCCCAGCAGATGTAATTCTTGGCGACGGAAGGAAACTCTCTGGTGTATCTTTATATGCCGGTGCGCCATTAAATGGTAAAATGTATCCTTTGGTTTATCCAGGTAAATCTGGGGTGCTCTCTGCTTCACTCTGTATGGAAAATTCAATTGATCCTACTTTAGTGAAAGGTAAAATTGTGATTTGCGATCGAGGGAGTAGTCCTCGTGTTGCGAAAGGCTTGGTTGTTAAGAAGGCTGGTGGTGTAGGAATGATCCTTGCCAATGGTGTTTCCAATGGCGAGGGTCTAGTAGGCGATGCTCATCTGCTTCCAGCTTGTGCTGTTGGTTCTAATGAAGGAGATGCTATTAAGTCCTACATAGCATCCAATCCAACTGCAAGTGCAACAATTAATTTCCGGGGCACTATAATTGGCATCAAACCGGCTCCGGTCGTGGCCTCATTTTCCGGCAGAGGGCCTAATGGTCTGAACCCGGAAATCTTGAAGCCCGATTTGATTGCACCCGGGGTGAATATCTTGGCAGCTTGGACAAATGCAGTTGGTCCAACGGGTTTGGATTCTGATACCCGGAGAACTGAGTTCAATATTTTGTCTGGCACATCCATGGCTTGTCCTCATGTAAGTGGGGCTGCAGCCTTGCTTAAATCTGCACATCCTGATTGGAGCCCTGCAGCTATAAGATCAGCCATGATGACAACCGCGAGTATAATCGATAATTCTTTCAAACCAATGATTGATGAATCGACTGGAAAACCAGCCACTCCATATGATTTTGGTGCTGGACATTTGAATCTTGATTTAGCCATGGATCCAGGACTTGTCTATGACTTGACAAACAATGATTATATTAGCTTCTTGTGCGCAATTGAGTATGGTCCTAAGACGATTCAGGTGATCACGCGATCACCAGTGAATTGTCCAATGAGGAAGCCATTGCCAGGAAATCTGAATTACCCATCTATCGCAGCATTGTTTCAGAGCTCATCGACTGGAGTATCGAGAAAGACATTCTTTAGGACAGTGACGAATGTTGGGGAAGCAAATTCAGTTTACAGATTGAATGTCGAGCCCCCGAAGGGGGTGAAGGTGACCGTTAAGCCCGGAAAGCTAGTTTTCTCGGAGAATGTCAGAAAACTGAGTTACTATGTAACAATATCAGTCGACAACAAGAATCTGGTATTGGATGACTCGGGTGCTGTGTTCGGATCACTTTCTTGGATAGATGGAAGGCGTGTAGTTCGGAGCCCCATTGTGGTTACTCAAATAGATCCGTTGTAAATTGGAATAATCAAATATTTTTCATGGGTTTGGAGCCTTATTATCGTAGGTAGCTCATGGCCAATGAGTTTATGACGCATTTTTCCTGTTAAGGTTTAGGATTGGGGACAGGGGAATTGCTTTTTACTTTTTAGTGTGTATTTTTTCCTTCAGTTTTCCCTTCTCTTTTCCTTCTTGTCTTTTTATTTTACTATTTACTATGTTCCTTCATGTTGTCTCAAGGTGTAATGTATTTACTATTTATAGAAATCAAGTTTTTGTCTCAAAGTGTAATGTATAATGTATTTACTACTTACAGAAATCAAGTTTTTTTTTTTTTTTTTGCTAAGTTTTATTGTCACAGTTGGCCATTGTAAATATTTTGTTGTGTACTAAAAAGCGCACATAGACGCAAATTACACGCTTCACTTAGATTATAAGGATGCAATTAAGCGGTCGATTGTGTTTTTAATAAAAAAGCGTGTTTCTAGTTGCACTTTTTTTTCTTGATTTTTTTATTCTTTAAAATGATAATAAATATAAGAAAATAATTTTTTATACTTGGTCTTGATCTAAGCTCGAAAAGTTTGAAGTCTGCCAATATGCTAATCACATTTTTCAGAATATTGATATTTTGTCAAATTTTCAAATTTGTCGCAGAATAGATTCAATGGTTTGTTATGTTGGGGTAAATTATTTTTCTATTGAATGATCAAATATCATTATTGAACTTGTGAAAAACAGTGGGGTAAAGGCCTAATGAGTGCCACCAGCAACAATTATTATTATTTACCAGCGTGTGAGCTTATATCAATTACAATGTTATGATTATTTGATATAAGTAAACGACCAGAATAAAAGAAGGGACGTTTCGGACGTAATCACTGGCCGCGTGGGAAATTTGGGTAATGGAAAGTAGCAATTAGAATAACGGCGGGCTTCTCGCTTTAAGCTTTAAGATAGGGCTAAGGCATTGATTGACTTTTTTATTTTTATTTTATGAGTGTGTTTGATTGTACTATTTTTTATGAAAAATATTATATTCAAAAAAAATAATATTACATTTGAGGAAAATATTTTTCTATTTTGATTGTTTGATACAAGGTAAAAAATGAAAATAAATTTTAGGGTACAACCACTTTAAATTTGTTTTTGACCAATTCCAAGAAAAATATTTTCTTATGAGGGGAGGAGATTTTATTTTCTAACTTACATGGAAATTGTTTTCTTTTATACCTTCCTCCAATCAAACACACCCTAAGAGTTAGAAGCAAAGAAAATGACGGTCCTTTCAAGAATTCATTTTGACCAAATCATCTAATTTCTTTTGTTTATTGCAGTGCACATCTCATTTCAAGATTCATTGACTCGCTTGACTGGAATTCTATTTCCACTCTATTTCTTTTCATTTAATTAGTATAACTCAAACTATTATTTTCAGGGTAATTTGCACTTTTGGTCTCCCACCTTTCAAATATGTAAAAAATTTATCCATAATCTTTTTTTAGCACCAGGAATCCTCAACCTTTGTACTTTATTACAAATCACATCATTTTGACGATTTTGCCCTCATATTTAAATAAACAAAAATACAAAAAAGTTAAAAACAACAAAACATAAAAAAAATTGCAAATGAACTCCCATAATTTTTAAAAAATACAAAATAAGTTCCCACCCACCCACAAAGAAGTATACAGTAGGAAACACCTGAACTTCATACTTCTCCGCCGGCTCATTCTCCTCTGTGGCATCTACATTCGCAAGTTTCACATTTTCTACCTTCAGCTCAGTGGCAGCAATCGCGTACTCCGGGGCCAGAGCCTTGCAATGTCCGCACCATGGCGTGTAAAACTCCATCATCACGTACTTATTTTCGTCGACAAAATCACTAAAATTCTCGTCCGTCAAAACGACGACGTCCTTCTTATCAATTTTGGCAATCTCATCCTCATCTGTCTCCTCGTGATTGAAGCTCGACGGGACCTCGAAATCGTCATAATTCTTGAAGTCTTCAACTTCATTGTCTGAGTATTCAGCATCGGAGTGAGGGTATTTCAACTCTGAGGAGACGTTTGCTTCGACTTCTTCAAGGAAACTCAGGTCTTTCTCATCGTCGTCGACGGCAGCGGTGGAAGAGAGAGTCGGTGTAGAGATGAGAGAGAATAGAAAGAGAGAAGCTAGCGTGAGAAGAATGAGTTGGCGCAGCATTTTTTGGGTTTGGAGGTGTGTGTTTGACTTAGATCGGAGTAAGGGATCTGACTGACTATGATTGGGCTCTACTGTGGGTATCTATAGAGATGGAGGAAAAACCATCTTACTGGTCATATACTCCGAGGAGTAACTCACTCAATGGCGAGCTTGAGACCCTGCTTGTGCTCTATTATTGGTGTTTGGTAGGGATAGGGTAGGATAGGGCAGGGTGAGTGGGTTGTGTGGGGTGAGGTGGATTGAAGTTTTGGAAAAGATGAACTTATTTTGTATTTTTTAAAAGTTATGGGAGTTCATTTACAATTTTTTTTATGTTTTGTTGTTTATAGTTTTTTTGTATTTTTGTTTATTTAAATAGGAGAGCAAACCCGTTAAAATATGTCAAAAGGACGTGATTTGCAACAAAATACAAAAGTTGGGGATGCCTGGTGCTGAAAAAAAGGTTAAGGATAGATTTATTACATATTTGAAAGGTTGGGGACCAAAAGTACAAATTACCCTTAATTTTATAGAAATTCCCATCCGTGCTTTTTGAGGTGCTAGTTGCCTGTGAGTCTGTGACTCATCATGGGATAAGGGGGCAGAATTGCATACTTTTGTGTTCAGAGCATTGTTCAACTGAGAAGGCTTCAATAACATTCAAAATATTTGTATAGGTATATATTGTAACAATTAATGTTCAAGGTCCAATTAGTTGGGTCAGACTTAATTACTTATTGGATCAAATTAATTGATTAGATTAATTAATTGGGTCCGTTAGTTGTTCTAATAAGACTAGAACACATAATTCTAGTAGGACTAGAACTAGAGTTAGTGCCTCCTATATATACTAGGGTCACAACACCTTATGAGATGAAGAGAATCAAGTGAATCTGTTTTCATTACTTGCTAGCAAAAGCCAAATACAGAACTCAATAAATTACTCTCAAAATTTTTCTTTCATCAGTTTTTGATCGTAGAACTGTAGAAACTCATGCTGTGTAGATTATCATTGGATGATAGATAATTGAATAGCTGTGGTAATGAAGATTGTACCTTCATCTAATCAAATAATCAGATTCTACAGTGTTCATCAAAATAAACTTTTATCACGAATTCTATTTAAGTACAAAGTTTATCCGACTTATAGAAATTGTAGATTTAATTTTTACTGTGCATGTATACGTCAATTCCTTACAGTGATATCAAAGACCACATTATTTTTTGTTAGAGTTTGTTTAACTGATTTGATGAATCGAACAAGAATTATTATTAGTATATTAATATTATTTGAGTTTTGACACTAAAATAAAAATTATGATTTTTTTTTTGTAAAAAAATTAAATTTAAAATTAGTTTTGGATTTAATTGGATGGAAAGTACTACCACCGACGTGTGGCGACCGACAGTAGGAGGCGGGTACCCGCTGCCTTTGGAAAGCAGTGAACACTCAAGAAACAGCGATCGCCGCTACTGATTCTCGCGGCGGCAACCGCTGCTTATTTTTTGCCACATCGAGTAGCAGCGAAAGCTTCTGTTCTAGGGATGGCAATGGGGCGGGTCCGGGGCGGGTCGGCCCCGCCCCGCCCCGCTCCGCGAAAAATTTTACCCGCCCCGCCCCGCCCCGCGACCCGCGAATTCGCGGGGCGGGGCGGGGCGGGGCGGGTCGGCCCTTCGACCCGCCAACCGCCCCGCGAAATTTTTTTTTTTTTTTTTTCCTGAAAACTGAAAAAATAATAATAAAAAAATAATAAATTTTTTTATATATATTTGTACTAAACAAAACAAAAAAATTATAAAATTGAGGTTATGGTGTAGTGGTTAAGATTTGTAGTTTACAAATTTTAACTCGGGTTCGATTCTTCTTTAGCCTATTTGTAGTGAAAATTATAATTTGTATTATATATTTATATTTTATGATTTTTCAAAAAAAAAAAAAAAAAAAAAAAAAAAAAAAAATTCTAGGGGCGGGTCGCGGGGCGGCGGGGCGGGTCGGGGCCGCCCCGGACCCGCCCCGGACCCGCGGCGGGGCAGATTTTTCTGCCCCAAACCCGCCCCTATTGTCCAACGGGGCGGGGCGGGGCGGTGCTTCGCGGAGCGGGGCGCGGGGCGGGTCGCGGGTCGTGGGTTTTTTTGCCATCCCTATTCTGTTCGACATTCCCCAGCCCCCAGCAGTAGTGGCCACCATTGTTGGATACAGGCAATTCCACTACCACCGATTGACTACGAGCTGGCGCCACTATATCATAATAGGTCGAAACCCTATGGAGAAGGGGGCTTTTCTTGCAATTTTAGAAATTGCATAGAAAACCCCCTAATTTCAAAAAGATTTAAATGGGGTTTCTGGCAATTTTGAAAATTGCAAAGGAAAACCCAATGTTTTAAAATTATAAACGGGCTTTCTGTGCAATTTTTGAAATTGCACAAGAAAGCCTAATGATTTTCTTAATGAAGGGACTGACTTGAAATTTCACAAATTGGACAGTAAGTCCTCAAATTTTAAAAGAAAAATATGGTCTTAAATACAATTTTGGATTTTTTGAAATAATTGTAAGTATTAAAATTTTTAATGCTGGTCAAATATTCAAAATTAACTAAAACTGTTTTTAAACCATATTTTAAATTTTTGACTGGATTAAATTTTAACTTATTACTTTATAAAATTGTGATTTTGACCATATACTAATTTTATCTTCAAATTAGGGTATGACTTTAAAATGAGAGATACAATATTTTTTGAAAAATCCTCTTTATTAATAAGATTAATTGCTTAATTTTATTGTTAAAATTTAATTAATTAATTAGATTAATTAGTTAACTCTGTCTAGTCCGTTCTGAAATGTCTAAAATATTTAGACTTATACTGTCAATGCTGCAAATTTAGAAATTAATATATTTTTAATATTAGATATTAAAATAGATGTTTAGTGAATGATTATGGTTAATTTATTCCTGTTGATTGTTGGTTGGGCCTGCGTGCCTATTATTTAATTAAATGGGCCTGCGAGCCTATTATTTATTTAATTAGGTTGTAGAATCCCTTTTATTGTGGGCATGTGTGCTATTATTATATGATACATGTTGCAGTTGGACCACAAGGAAACAATTAATATAACATACAAGTTGTAGCAAGAAATGGATATGATTGCATTTAGTATTCGATAATCGAATGCAACATTCCCTAGTTTTTTTTTTACTCAAAAAAAACTAGATAGATAAAGTCCATAATGGTTAACAGTTATTATTATGTATAATTGATTTCATGTTGGATGTTAGTTAATATACATAAATGTGATGAGACAAACTCTTCTATATCAATATTAAATTTATATTAAATAATTAGTACAACGTGCCTTCCATTGTTATAATGAAAAATCAGAGTCTATTATCGATGTCAGTTTGTTAAATCGTTCAAAGCTGCTCGCTCATAGATATGTTTATTACTTATAAACATTCGATGTTTCTGAGCAATGAGCCGAATTTAACTAGAATTTTATTTTTTATTGAGTCGCAGGGGCACAATCAAGTAAAACATATAAGATATATGCGACAATAAATTGTTTACTTGAAGATTTAGGAGTTACATAGAGATGTGATTGATAGAGTATCTACATGGATGTTTTATTAGGACTTGTTGAATCGCTCAAGGTTTTAATAAAATAAAAGGGATCATTGCCCACTGGAAATCCAACTAATTCTATTGATTAATGTTTGAAGGTCATTAATTAAATTTAAACAGTCGGAGTAATTTAATATAAATCTATGTTAAATTAATTTTTTGCATTTAATTAATTGTTACAACTTGTTAATTAATTATTGAATAATGAATAATCATATGAGTTTGAGAGGTATATTGGATGCTGACAAACATACTGGACCAAAATTTTTGGACTAGCACCGCAATCTGAAAATTGTTCTCAAGCATGAAAAATAAAAATTGAATTTGTCATTGAGCAACCAATGCCAGAAGCTCATACTAAGGAGGCTACGCTGGAGAATGTGTAGGCTTACCAAAAAAAAAAATACAGTGATAACAGTAATACTGCAACATGTGGTGCCTGTAGTATGTTACCTAAGTTAGAAAAGCAATACGAGGATATAGATACGTATACCAATATATATCATTTTAAGGAGTTGAATGATGAACAGTCATGGACTGAACGGTATGAGACATCCAAAAAGGTTATACAAATGTATGATAGTAAAAAGATCTTGAGTCAGTGCTCATGTACTAAAGATAATTGGTTATACTGAAAAATTAAACCAATTGAGTTTTACCATGGACCATGAGCTGAGTGTTGACTTAGTTATACAATCCCTACCTAGTATTTTTTTTGTAGTTCATTGTGAACTTCAACATGAATAAGATTCAATATACCATACTCGAACTGCTAAACATGCTGAAAACTGTTGAGCCTAAGAGAATGGGTAATTTTTGGGCCATTGATACTTCTAAGTGGACTAAGAGGAAATCTAAAAGGACCTTAGAAGGCCAAATATACTAGAAAACAATTAAAGCAAACAAATACAAATATAAGTCTGATGATCCATGTTTTCAATGTGGAAACAAATGGCATTAGAAAAGGAACTACAAGGCATAAAAGAGATAAAATTAACAACTCATATATTTGGTAATGCATGCTCGGTCATATAAATAAAAACGCATCACTAAGTTACATAAAGATGGAAACTTGGATTTAAATGATTACGAATCATTTGATAAGTGTGGATCATGCTGGTTAGACAAAATGGCCAAGACCCACTTTTCTGGAAATGGAGTCATAGTTGTAGACATTTTAAATCTTGTACATAATAATGTATATGGACAAATATCTACAAATGTTAGATGTGGCTTTTTTTACTTCATCATATATTTACAGATGACCATTCTTGATATGGTTTTATCTACTTGATGAAATTCAAGCGTGAAGCCCTTGAAAAGTTTAAGGAATTCAAGCAAGAAGTAAAAATGCAAACGGAAAAAAAATATTCTGATACGTAGATCTGATCGAGGTGACGAATATTTAAGGAGTGAGTTTTTAGACTATCTAAGAGAAATGAAAATCTCTCGCAGTGGACTTCACCACATACAACACAACAAAATAGTATATCTTAAAGGAGAAATTGCACCTTACTTGATATGATGCGATTAATGATGAGCTGCGTAGTTCTTCCAAAATTATTTTGGAGATATGCACTTAACACTGCATGTCACACACTAAACCATGTCCCCATCTAAATTGATCAATAAAATTCCATACGAGTTATGGAAAGGGAAAAAGACCCGATCTTTCATACATTAAGGTTTGGGGCTACGACGCTTATTTGAAGCGTGTTGAATCGGATAAGCTATAAGCTAGATTCAATAAATTTTTATTAGTGGAGTATCCAAAGAAAACCATATAATACTATTTTTACAATCCCATCAAAGATGAAGGTCATCGTATCGAAACATTTTATATTCTTAGGTAAGATAGTGGGAGCAAAGTATATCTTAAAGAGGTTCAAGAAACCACAAATGAAATTGACCAATTCGATGATCTAATGGCTAAGCTTGCATTTGATGAGGCATAAAATTGGGAAAGGATAATCGCCAGTTCCCGAAGGCACGCTAGCTCTGTATAAGTCGAGCATGGTCCATTCGTTCTCTTTGGAGATACGATATCCTGATTACTAGTAATGTATTACTAATTGAGGAAGATGAACCTACTACTTACAAGATTAAATTCAAGTATTGACTCAAAGAGATGGTAGGAAGTCATGGAATCCGAAATGAACTCCATGTATGAAAACTATGTTTGGACCTTGGTTAACCTACTGGAAGGGGTAAAACTTATAGGGAATGCTAGTACCAATTGAGCAAGTTGCTCAATTGGTACCAGCATTTCACTTAAGTTCCCCTTAATGGGGAGGTCAAGGGTTGGAATCGTTGGGGACGTGAAAGAAATCCAGTTTGGACCCAATCTCCAATGGACAGTACGTAAGTTGACGGCGCACGGAATAACGCCTAGGCGAAAGGCTTGTAGGAGAAAGTCCGTGGTTGTTACAATTTCAATATATGTACATAGACAAAATCTTGAAAAGATTTAGTATGTAAGAGTCTAAGAGGAGACTTTGTCCTATCGGGCATATGATCTATCTCTCAAAAGTGTGTTAAAAAACACAGATTATGAGAGATCGCATGGATATGATTTTTTATGCATCATCAATAGGATCTATCATGTATGCCATGTTATGTACTCGATCAGATGTTTCATATGTTTTGAGTGTCACAAGCAGGTTACAAGCGAACCCTGGCGAGAACATTAGATTATGGTCAAGAACATTCTTAGGCACTTAGGAAGGACTAAAGACATGTTCTTGATATATGGAGAAAATAAACTCAGAGTTCAAGGATATGCAAATGCCAGCTTTTAGTCTGATAAAGACGATAGCAAAGCCCAATCTGGATATGTATTTACTCTAAATGGTGGTGCGGTCAGTTAGAAAAGTTCCAAATAAGATACCACCGTTGATTTAACTAAAAATCCGAATATATAGTTGCGTCAAAAGTAGTAAAGGAAGTGGTTTGGATCAAGAAGTTCATTACTAAACTTAGAGTATTTCATATCATTGTTCTTCCAATATCTTATATTGTGATGACAATGGAGCCATCGCACAAGTGAAGGAACCCAAGTCTCATCAATGATCCAGATATATATATTAAGGTAGTATCATCTCATCAGGGAGATAATATTAAGAAATGACATAAAGATAGAATGGGTCCTAACATACGATAATATAGCAGATCATTTGACAAAGTTGTTGTCTCAGCACAAGCATGATGGTCATGCTAAATCTGATGGTATTAAGATACTTGAGTGATTGGATCTAGTTTGTATGAGATATTTTGTGATATACTCTTTGTTAGACATTGATGTGTATGAACAAATTGATTAATTAAATACTTGTCTACATTTTAATGATAGATCTGTTATTTTTAAATTTTATTATTTAAAATAATAGAGTCTGAATAAAAGTTCACAATAACTTGTTAATTACAAGGTGTTGTGATTGTGAGATACAAGTTATAAGTAACTTGTTTTTAAAATATTCCTAGTCATAGTAATAATGAGATATGTATATCGTTATCGCAGAGAGACAAGCATGTGTTGCCTTTTTTTTGAAGAAAGTAGTTGATCTTACAAGTTAAGATGTAGATGGACATCTGAATGAACACATGGATGCATTGTTATGAGAACATGATATTGGATGACCCACCTAGAGATTCCATATGGATAAATATTCAAGTGTCAATAGAAAATCTCTAATGCGCAATAGTGAATTTAGTCATTTGATTTGAGGACATCATATAATCTTATATGAGGATTGCTATACTTTGACGAGCGTTTGATGGAGCTCTAAGATTATGAGTCACCAGGATGACGTCGTAGGAGTATAGTGAAAATCATATGAAGGTAGTGAATGTCTAATATGTGGATTCGTTACTCATGGAAAGTAGAATATTATAACTTGAATTTTGTCCACTTAAATTGATATAAATTTCTTCGGCTGAGGTGGAGTTGTGAGTTGAAAATGTTTCAATTATAACTAGATTAGATCAACGAAGAGTTGAGGTAAGTAATATAATTGGTTGAAATGAGATTGATGTTGATCCATATCTCTTAACTAATTAGGTTATATTGATTAAACGATTATATTTTCAAGGTAACCACACATATATTAGTTCTGTCATACTACATGACATTTTTCTTCATATGGATTGCCTTAACACATTGCTAGATGTTAATCTTAGACAGAGATTATGTGAATCGATGAGAATATCACTGTGTTTGCCATCGTGAATGGGAACCTAATGGGTCACACAGAAAATGTGAGAATTGAACATATGGAGTTGGACTTTGTTCAAGTGGAAAATTGTAAGAATTAATGTTCAAGGTCCAATTAGTTGGGTCGGACTTTATTACTTATTATACCAAATTAATTAAATTAATTAATTAATTGGGTCCATTATTTGTGAGTTAACAAAGTTCTAATAAAATTAGAACACATAATTCTAGTAGGACTAGAACTAGGGTTAGCGTCACCTATAAATACTAGGGCCACAACACCTTATGAGATGAAGAGAATCAAATGAATTTGTCTTCATTACTTGCTAGCACAAGTAAGAGACAGAACCTAATAAAATTACTCCTAAAGTTTCGCTTTCATCTGTTTTTGATCGTAGAAGTCCAGATATGTTCTTATTGTGTGGATTACCATTGGAGGATAGACAATTGAACAACTATGATATTGAAGATTGTTCCTCCAGCTAATCAGATAATCAAATTCCACGATATTCATCGATGTCAACTTCTGTCACGAATTTTATTTAAGTACAAAGTTGACTCGACTTATAAGAATTGCAAATTTAATTTTTACTATACATGTATACATCAATTCCTTACATATGTTGCATGATTAAAGACGGATATTTATCTACGATAGAAAGTGAAGATATTTATTAACGAACTATTTTATTTAAAAGAAAAAAAAAATCAAACTTACTATCTTGTTGTTTTTATTAGGTGCCCAATATTTATGTCATCATTTGATTTGCTGTTTTGAACAGATATATGCTAGCTTCAATGGTCCATTGAGATGGATGTATCAAATATTAGTTCGAAAAATTGGTGTCGATGGTCTTTTAATTTTTGTTTTTAGTGTGAAAGTAGTTTTTAACATTTGTTTTTTAGCAAAAATTTTTAACTTATATATTTTGGTGCGTAATTGATCCTTATTTGATAAAAAAAATAAAAATACCTTTAGTTTTAATTAAAAAAAATTGTAATGAAATTTCTAATATTTATAAAAAGTACAAATGAGTCTGGTATATTTATTAGATAATATTTAATTTAATATATTAAATATATCACTATAGTCGTGTCAACTAAATTTTTCATAAGAGAAAAATATAAAATTATTGTACTTTAAGTATATGTAATAACTATTTGATGTGAAAAACTTGAATAAAAATTAAGCTAAACAAATAACAAAATATCGTATATAATTTTATGATATTGAACCAATCTTATTATATTTTTTTTAAACATAAAAATACAAATAAAAATTAATTTACACATTATGTGTTCTTTATTTTTGAATGATAATAAAATGATAAATTAAAATATGAAGAATACAATTGGAACTCTAATTTTTGTAGTTTTTGAACATCTAGTTTGTGATAAAGTTAATTTTCTTTTTATGTTGTAATGATAAAATCAAAATCAAAATTTTAAATAATATAATTATTTAATAATAAATAAATAATCTTATATAACATATTTGTTAATAATTATGAGTTTAAATTTTAGTTATTTTATAATAAATTGTAAAATATACAAAATAATTTAGTTTATTAGTTAACATTTTCCAATTGAATAAGCCAATAAATAATTCTAGATAGCTATCTAAAAGTTCCTTAAATACATAATGATTAGGTAGTATAGAGCAAAGTTGGGAGGAAGAATCAGTTCCTCACATTAGACTATTCGATATAATCGACTTTGACAAAATCAAAATATAATATTTATTGTTTTGTCAAACCAACTAATTTAAGTAAAAGTCGATCCGACACTTTCCACTCGAATGAATTTCATCCACCCTCCTAAATCAACTTCACCAATATTCAAGCATTGGTGAAGTCCATTTCTTTCCTGCCGACAGTGTACATTAAAAAGTGAGACAATTGATTGAATTGTAAAATTGTATGCAAAATTACGTTGTAATACCAGGACACAAAGTGACCCATTGAAAATGACCTCTCATAACATTATTATTAAATACAGGACACAAAAATAGGCGATTAATATTATTTATATAGAAAATCGGGAAGTACCCAGTTCAGGAAACCTAAATTGTCCGGCCATTAATGCCAGGAAAAATGCTCTCAATTATTTGAGTTGTACAGTGCGGTTAAGATTCAAATAGTTAATCACTTAAAATATCAACTCCCAATCACTTGTAGCTACTGGCTAGAAAAGAAGATGCATAAGTTAGGCTTTAGTTTGATATTATCGTACTTTTAACATAATTATTTTTTACTGTACTGCAGAAAGAATCAGTTATGAAAAAAATCAGATTAGTGTTTAGTAAATTCTTATTTTATAATTGATGTATATTTCAAATTCAGTATTTAAGATTTGGTAACAAAAGTGATTTATTGCTGTAATTGTATAAAGTTATTAAAATGGATATTGATTATAATAAATTATTTTGTATTATTCTTACAATGAGTAATATTGTAAAATTTATTTTTACTTAAATATTTTTTTCAAAACAATGCATTTATCACAATTATTTTAAAACAAAAATATTATATATATTAAATCTAAAATTATAAAACATTAAAAAATAAAAGCAAAATAATATTGTACAAAAATCAATTAAATCTAAATTTAAATTATTTGTAGAGATGCATTATAATTAGAATACTAATAAATTTGTGACATAAAAAAATTAATTTAATTAATTAATGTTAAAATTGATATTTTAATAATAGATAGATAGAAAAGTTAAAAGCAGAATCTGAAAAGCTACACTTTTGATGCATCTCAAAATATGCTGCCAGATGATACAGATTCTTTTAAAATCACTTTTTAAAAATTTATCAAACGATTAAAATAACTTCTAATTGTTTGACAATTAGAAGTTTAACTCCAAAATTAATCTCAAATGAACCCTTAATAGGCTTTAGTAGCATTAACGGTTCTGAGCATTTCACGATGTGAGACCTTCTCAATGACCCACTAATGGTTCTTAGCATGTTTTATTTTTTCTTTGAGCTATTTATGTTACCGATTCATACTTTTGTTTTATGAAATGAAACAAAATGTGTGTAATTTCATCCTTATTGTCTTCAATATGGCTAATAGAAATGAAATTAGTGAAATGAAGTTAGCGCCGTGGATATATACATGCCCATACACTGGCATGACATAAGACACGCAAGTGCATCACCGTTTTTGCATTTGCAGCATTGCTGGCTTGGATTGGGTGAGATTGAGAAAACCCTAATAATTTTATGAGGATTGTATGTTGAAGACCACACCTTTATGAGGATGGAGCACTTCATATTTATAAAGTTAAAATGATATGATAACAAAACTACATATCTCTATCTCAATATATTAGTTACAAATGATATTATAACATAATTACGTATCTCTATCTTAATATATTAGTTACATTATCTTAATAGAGTAGTTACATTATTTAAGATGAATTTAAAGAACTTTAACTTTTATTACGCCCCCGCAAGCTGAGCGGGCAAGGATGCACGAAGCTTGGAGAGTAAGTACTGGAAACGAGCTGAAGACAAGTATTTGGTAAAAATATTTGCACGTTGATCTTGACACCAAATTTTAGGACAGGATAATAATTATTGCAAGTCCTTGAAGAAAGAGCGCAATCAAGACAACTCAACAGTTGTGTATGCAAGTTGTCTATACTTTACCTCAGTGCTGGACTAAGAGATAATATGCAAGACATTTGAACTCCAAAAAATAAGATTTGCGCCAAGATAAATACAATTGCCACCAGTGGAATAATGATGATCACGGTCTCCGGCATAATCAGCGTCAGTAAAGACAGTAAGAGATAAAGAACTAGGCTGATAGAACAAACCATGAGAATATATGGGCTTAATGTATTGCAAAATACGCTTTACAGTAGTCCAATGGGCAGTGGTAGGAGCATGTATGAATTTACAAACTGGATTCATAGCAAATGATATATTAGGATGCGTGATAGTGAGATATTGTAAAGCGTCAACCACACTGTGATATTCAGAAAGGTTAAGAGAAAAATACCATCACTTTTGTTGAGACGTTTACCATTAGTAGTTGGAATGAGAACTGGTTTAGCATCAATAAATTGCCACACTTTAAAAGATCCAAAGCATACTTGGATTGAGTAAGAGATAGACCAGACGATCATTTAGTGACTTTAATTCTAAGAAAATAGTTAAGAGAACTAAGATCCTTCATACAAAACACAGTATTCAATTGCACAATAAGAATAGTGATATGAGTAGAACTATTTCCAGTAAGCTAAATATCATCAACATATATGAGGAAAATAAGGAAAAAAAACACCATGCATATAAGTAAAGAGAATGTAGTCAACCTTTGATTCAATGAAACCCAAATCTAAGAGAAAATCAGAGAATCGTTGAAACCAAGCACGATGAGCTTGTTTGAGGCCATAAAGAGACGTTGTAACTTGCAGACATGAAAAGGACATTGAGGATCAATAAAACCAGGATGTTGCTTCATGTAAACTTCTTTGGATAAGAAACCATTGAGGAAAGTATTATGCACGTCAAGTTGAAGAATGGGCCAGTGATGATGAACAGCAAGAGCAATCATGAAACGAATTGTGGTATGCTTAATAACAGTAGTTGAAAGTTTCAGAGTAATCAACGCCTTCTTGTTGATGAAATCCATTGGCAACAAGACGCGCTTTAAAGTGCTCAATATTAGAGTTAGATTTCCGTTTAATCTGATAAACCCACTTATAAGATAAAATATTCATACAAGTTCTAGCTGGAACTAACTCCCAAATGCCTGTATTTTGTAGAGTATTATTCAGAACTCATAGCAGACCATCAGGCCTCATGTTCAATTGATGTGCTAAAACAAGTAGGTTCAACGTTAGTAGAGTCAACAAAAGCAAGACAAGCATATTTAGGGTTAGCTTTGCGAATATCGGCTATACCATGCGTAAGCATCTGATGAGAATTAGTAGAAACATCGCAAACAAGTAGAGAAGGCAAAGAAGAAGAAGTAAGAGAACTTGTTGAAGAATAGATAAATGGTAATGTGGAGGACGGAGTGGTGTTTGACGGGAGAGAATGAGGAAGGTTGGTTGGTGGTAATGGAGAAGAAATGAAAAACAAAGAAGGAGAAGACATACCAGAAATTGATGAAGACGTTCCTGGGAAGATGCGAGAGAAAAAATTTGGAAGGGAAAAGAAACTTCATTGAAAATAACATGCTGAGAGAGCTAAACACGACCACTGGACACATCAAGACATAGATAACCTTGGTGATCAAGAGAATATCTAAGAAAGATACATTGTTTAGACTTATATTCAAGCTTATGAGAGGTATAAAAACGAAGATGCGAAAAACATGCACAACCAAACACCCGAAGAAAATTATATTATGGTGAACAGTGGAATAGTTTCTCAAAGGGAGAAATAAAATGAAGAACATAAACAGGTAATCGAATAATAGTGTAAACAGTAGAATTAAATGCACCAATCCAAAAAGAAGATGGCATATTGGCATGAGCAAGTATAGTGAGACTAGTTTCAACAATATGTCTACGCTTATGTTCGGCTAAACTATTTTGTTCGGGATGATGGGAACAAGAAAAACAGATCCCAATCCCACGGTGATCATAAAAGTTCTTAAAAACATTGTTTTTAAATTCACCACCTTCATCCGTTACAAGATTTTTAATACGACATGACAAGATATTTTCAACATAAGTTTTGAACTTAACAAACAAACCACATACCTCAGATTAACCACGTATATCTCTAAAAATCATCCACAAAAAGCAATACTTAAAACCAGTATTAGATAGTTGATGAGAGGTCCATACATCAGAATGCAATAACTCCAAATGAGCATGTGAAATAGAAACTGATAATTGAAAAGGAACTTTATGACTTTTGCCAAGAAGACAAGATTTACAAAAGAAAATTGTAGGTGCACTAGACATAGGCAACTGATAAGTAGAAAGTAAACGAGATAAAACAAACGTCACTAGATGGGCCAAGCAACAATGCAATACAGACTGAAAGGCCATAGTGCCAATGAAGGCAAAAGAGCCGGATGAAAGAACATTGGACTTAGGCTATAGGTGGAAATAATACAAGCCGTTCTCACATTGTCATTGGAAAAACGTCTTCTTCGACTTGAGATCCTTGACAAAAAAACAACGAGGATAAAAAAACAAAGAAACAATTATTCTCCAATGAAAATTTATGAACATGTAACAAATTGTGAGATACGGAGGGATAATGAAAAATTTTATTAAGGTAAAAAAATGAAATATGAGAATAAATGAAAGCAGAACCAATTTGAGAAATAGGTAAATTGAAATCCCTACCAACACCACCAATATGATCAAAGCCATTGTATGCAGAGGAGTTGGAAATATTGGTTACATCAAGAGTGACATGGGTGTTTGCACCACTTTCAAAAATCCAAGTATATGAGAAGGCAGAATGATCGTGAAAAGTGGCTAAAGCAGCAAGCTTTTTGCTGGGTTGTTTTCCTTCATGACACTAATTCATCCTTAAAACAATCAATGGCAGAATGACCCGGTCGGTCACAAATTTGACACACATGGCGACCACACCAACAAAAGAAGGACTTGGTATAGGAAGAAAAGATGAGACATGACCCAAAACAAAAGGACCACCATGAGAAGAGAATGATGAATCACTAGTACCACGACCAGAAGAAGTAACCGGAGGACGGCCTCGTGCACCACCACATCGGCCAAAAGAAAAACCACGTCTAGAACAACGTGGATGTGAGGCATTCAAAGTTGTAAAGGCGTTGTCTAGAAGAGGACGGTGGTACTCATTAATAGAAGTGTCAATCCGGGTCGGCCCGCCTTTGATGAAGCCCAGTGACGGCCCGCATTAGAAAAAGTCTGCACCATCGTGGGTTGTGGGCCAGGTCAACCCAACCCACAAAAATTGAACACTAGCCCAGCCCACCCGTCAGCCCATCCGAGTCGAGCCCATGTGGGCTGCGGTTCGGCTCATATAAATAAAAAATTAATTTTTTTAAAATTACTAAAAAAATTTAGTTATTTATTGTAATTAAAAAATATATATTTACATATATAGCAAAAAAATGTGTTAAATTACTAAATAACAAAGATATATTCACATTTGTTGATTTTTTAATTCAATTTCAATTATTTTTATATATATTTAAAGACTAAAACATTACACATCTGTCACATCTTTCACTTTAAACGGTACTCTGTCACATCTTTCACTTTAAACGGTTCTCTGCCATTTGTTTTTTTATTTTTTATTTTTAAATATCATTTCAAATATAAAAGTTTGAATATTCTCTTTTCTTTTTAAAAAAAAAATAAATCAAAACAGGCCAGCGGTTAAAGGCCGAACCGCCCAGGCCGTGAACAGCCCACACAGTTCACGGGCCGGCCCGTAGTTCGACCTCTTTAGCCCGTGAACGGCCCGCAGTTCGACCTCCTCGGCCCGTGAACGGCCCGCCCGGTTCACGGGTCAGCCCACAGTTCTGGGTGGAAGCGAGTGGGCCGATACGAGTTCGGTCGGCCTGCCCGTCTTGACATATCTACTCATTAAGTCTCATTTCCACACTTAAGATAAGAGCCTCAAGCCCGTCATATGTGATTGGAATATCACGGGCCTGAGTGGATGAAACAATGGTCTCATAAGCAGGGCCAACATTTTGCATGATGATGGTGACAAGATCATCATCAGAAACAGGACGACCGACAAGAGCGAGATTTATCAGTGACTACATTAATACGATCCAAGAACTTAGAAATGGAAAGACAACACTTACTTGTACGCATTAGTGCACCACAAAGTTGAATGACTCGATATTGAGATTGAGAGGCAAAGCACTTCTCAATAGATAGCCAAGTAGCATGAGTAGAGATTGAACGGACCACATTGGACAGAACTATAGGGTGAGAGAGGTGTTGATCCACCATAAAATCATTTGATCCTTTTTTTACCTAAGGTTCAAAGTCAGGATTAACTAAATCGGTAAGGTTACCATTATTATCAGAAAGAAAATGAGGAGGGCAAGGAAGAGAACCATCGACAATACCCAGAAATTAATGGCCACAAAGAATATGAACAAGTTGAGCAAGCCATAAAGAGTAATTTGAACGGTCAAGTTTGATTGTCATGAAACTAGTGACATTGGGAAAAGAAGAAAAAGAAAGAGAGTAGCAGGACACCATTGGGAAAAGAAAAAGAGAGAAAAATAAATAAAATTGGAGTCATAAGACTATTAGTGCTCTGATACCAAAATAACTTTATGAAGATTGTATACTAAGACCACACTTTATGAGGAGTCACTTTGTATTTATGGAGTCAAAGTGATAGGATAACATAACTATCTATCTCTATCTTAATATACTAGTTACAAATAATGGTATAACATAACTACCTACTTTTATTATAATAGACTAGTTACACTATCTTAATATAGTAGTTACATAGATAAAAATAAATTTAAAGAACTTTAATTGCTATTAGACCAAACATCTACAGTTTTGGCTTTAGATAGAATTACCAACAATAATATCGGCAGTGATCATCGACACACAACTATCAGTGATTACCAACGACAAAGTCACATGTGATGTCATCGGCTATCACAACTGGTGCTTCGGTCAATGATCACTGACGAAGAAATATTTATTCTTTCTTCAATTTTTTTTAATAACTCGTCAATAACTTAAGATTTCTTTTTATTTTTTATTTTTTTATTTATGTATTACAACTTTTACTTTCTTCCCGATATCATCGACATGGGGATTGTTGCTCTCGTGCATGTCATTAAAACTTCGGAGGCTCCAACTCCAGCCATCATCACTCCATCTTCGCCAGTGATCATAATAGAGAAAAAGGTTGCGGATGAGGCTCTGACTCTAGTGGCTGTCATCATAGAAAAAAGTGGACGCAATAGAGAAAGCGGCTGGGGATGAGGCTATGGACGCCCACTAGTTTCTTGCATCGAGTTGTTTAGTTTTTTCTATTAATTTATCTCTTGTGAAGTTGTAGATTACTGGTCATTTTCAAGAATAATCATACAAAAAGAATGTAAATGAAAAGTTCATGTAGACTCTCATTGTATTGTATTACCTTTTTTGTCTTTAATAAAACATGTCAACTCTAGTAATTTATTTATTTTGACTACGTGCCTATTTAATTTTGTAAAAAATCAGTTTTTTCGTAACTTTTAATAAAAAATTGATGAAATGTGTGGTTGAAAAGTTGTAATTCTCATGAAATGTATGGTTAAAATTAGTTATTGATTTTGATTCAAAACTTTATCAATCTTTTAAATAAAATTAAACTAGCACTAAATTAAGTGTATACTAGATTTTTTGAATAAGACGATAGTAAGTTTTGTCTTTTTCTTATATTTTGTGAATCAATCCACGTCTTTGTATTATAAGGTTGGCATCAAAGCTTTTTAATTTTTTTTTACAATAAATATTTTAGATCATTTTTCACAAAAAATATGATTAAGACGAAGTCACTATGACTATCTACAAAAAGATATGACAAAAATAAACTTTCTAAAACTAGAACAATTTTTTTTTTGTCCAAATTAAAAGTAAGAAAAAGACAAAAAAACAAAGGACAGAACGAGAAATTCATGCTAATCCGAGAAGTTTTTGTAATTATTAAAATAAGAGGGGACGTCTATGTAATATCATGAGAAGTTTTTATAATTTCAAGACTATTATATTCAAACTACAATTTTTATTATCTAGAACACCTTACCACGTTTTAATTGTAATAAAACTCTTCCAACCTTTGACATTTTAGCATTTATATCCTTAACTTTTTTTTATCGTATTTTTATCATTAATTTTTACATCTTGTTTTCGATGATAATTTTTGTCCAAATATTCTGTTTATGTGCATTGAAATGATGGACAAATATTTTGTCAAATTTTTGTTTTTGTTATTTATTTTGCATATTTAAAAATACGAGAGACAAAAATATTTTTTTATGCCATCTTAATCAACTTTTTGGACAGAGTCATCATCAAAGATAAAAATAAGATATGCAAATTAATAGAATGATGATAAAAATGTGATAAAAATAGTTGAAGATATAAATACAAAAAATAAAAATAGCTTAGACCTTTATTGTAATTAAAATGTAGCGTGATTAACAAAAAAAAATGTAGTACAATTATAATTATGCATAATTTTACTTTTTTTGCTTTATTTTTAAAATAAAGTATATTTATATCATATTATCATTTTACTTGCAGAAAAATAAATTATAAAATTGAAATTAATTATAATCTTATTAAATTCTTGAAGTTTGAACATGAAACTTTATCGTAAATGTGAGAGATCTACGTGGAAGAATCGAAGGGAAAAATGGCATTCCAAAGAATAAAGAAATCATTTTCTTTCCATTCCAGATAATTATATATCGCTCAATTATAAATAATAATCAATATATATGATACGCCTCAACCGCCCTGGCCTCAGCATCCCCATACTCGGCCCTGACCCTCTCTATCTCTTCTCTAGCCGCGGCCAGCAATTTATCATTCTCAAAAGCAACAGCCTTCAAATTGCTATTAGCGGTGGTTGTGGCAGTCTCAGCTGCGAGAGTCCGATTCTCGGCCAACTTTTGAGTCTCATTAGCACATTTCTGGGAGGCCTTGGTAGCCCTCTTCTGATCCCAAGCTTGTTTCAAACTCTCTTTCGCGGCTTTCAACTCGATTTCATATTTTCCCTTCATGTTGGCCTCCTTTGTCACCACCAAATACAACTTGAATTGAAGAGTCATCTTGTCCGACTCCAGCTGTGCTCTCTCGAGACTTATAGCCTTCAGGTTCTCGGACAACTTCCTTGATTTAGCCTCTTCCTCACTGCACTGGCCGTCGAAACTCTCAAGGGGACTGAACAATTCTTTGGTCAAGACCAACCCTCAAATTAAGTTCATCTTTGCTAGTTGCAGCTGCTCGCACATTGTGGCTTCCTCGACTACTTTTTCCCATTTTTGGGTCCAGTACTTGTGGACACTCGCCGCCATTATCGCGGGATGGGCAGGGAGCAATTCAATCACAAAAGGTTCCAATTCACTGTGGCGTTGAGTAATGCGGATACAACCTCCTTGACCGGTCGAAAAGGCGTAATTCCCAGCATCCTCAACCCCTCCATTAGGATGCAGCGAGAACTGGCAATTCTCCTCAGTCCACCTCGTCTTGCGAGTATCCTTTATAAACGCCTCCGCAGCTGTAGAAGCCTTAATCTTTCGTCCGGTCGCCTCGCCCGTGTCCTCGGCTATTCCATTCTCCTCGTCTTTTGGGGGAATGGAGTCAGGGAGAGGATGGGAGGACGGCGGCAGAGGTGGATGAGGAGTAGCCTGGCTTGGAACTTGGATGTCAGATGCCGGATGGTGGATTGTCCTCAAAGGTGTAACATCCTGGACCTCTTGCGACAGACATGGCGTCTCGTGCGAAAGAGGCTGGGCCGAGGAGCGAAGGAAAATTCTTAAACCTGAAAGCTGCTGACACAATAACCAAGGTACAAATCATTAGGATAGCTTATCATAACGAAGCCAATACAGTTCAGCTTGTGAGACTTACCCATTAGTCCGTAGCAAATCAGTAAGTTGTCATCTTTGAGCAAATTGCTGAGACTCCTGAAGTCGCTATCGAGCGCTCGAACCTTACTCCACTTCGATTTTAACTCGCCTTGATCTCTCTTTAGAATAGGTAGCTTCCCGTAGTCTGCAAAAATAAGCTAAACATTAAGTCAGGAACAACGATCAAAAATCCGCACAAAGACAACAAGATATACCAAGTTCCCTAAATTGACGGAGAATAGACACGTTGGGGAGAGGATCCTCCGGCATAAACTCTTAGTTTCCTCCGACGAAGATGAACATCTTCTTCTAATTATGCACTTTGTTGGGACTGTCGGTTGCCGTTTTCTATTTCTGGCCCAGCTGAGGAAAGATATTAAATCAACCCGCAGACCGGCAGGGTCGATAAATCGATTCAAATTCCCTGGGGGTTAATTCTCCACCAGCCTCGACAATATCCCACAATAGGAACGAGGCCACCATTTGGCCCCAGCCATTCAGTTTTATTTGGCAGGAGGCCAAATTTCAATCTCTCAGAACCTCGCGAAAGAAATGGTGCATAGGCAGGCGAAAACCTTGCTGCATCACCAGTTCATAAATTGCGACGAACCTCTCAGGTAGGTCGTCGGCATGCTCCTCGGGACCAGGAGCCCAAAGCTCCACAGATGCAGGAATATCGTAGGATAATCATATGTCCACTAACTTCGCTTCTTTGATCTTCAAGCAAGCCATGGAAGCTTCGGTGGCCGAATGCTTGAGCTCCTTGTCGAGCGCCCGAGCTGCCGGGGCATCCCTGTTGTCCAGTGACCCTCTCATCTCAGGTACCCCAGCGTCATGCCACCCTTTTCCTACCATCCCTCTCCTGTTTGTGGACCGGGGGACAGGCGAGCGATAATGGGCGCTTGATTAACTTCCTCTATGCCCTCGGCCGAAGGTGAAGACGAAGAGGAGGACGATGCCTCACCCTGAATACTAGGGTTTGTCCTAGCGTCCGACCAGTTCTGCGAATCATCATATCCAGACGACATCGCTCCATCTTTCAATTCAAGAAGAATGTACCTCTACGATCGTCGAAAAATATTGCAAAAAACGACGTCCAAACTAAGAAACCACAAAATAAAAACAAAGGCAGCCTACGAAACAAAGTACAACAACTTCCGCATTGCTTACCTCAGGATTACAGTTGAACCAATGAATACGCCTTGAAATTTCTTGATTATCGACGGAATACTCCACAAAGCCTAAGATGTGCGTAGAAGTAAGAAGAAGACAAATATGTAGGGCACATGTTTATATAGATTGAGGCTCATCAATCCTCACCGTCCAAACTCGAAACATGGCATCTGAACCGATGCCCAGCATGTGCCCCTCCACATGTGTATTGAAATAAAGAGACGCGCTCTACGCGTGCCCCCAATCACCCGTCACGCGCCATTAGCATTGAATGCATATACTCTCTTACTCATGCTTACAACTTTGATTGACAGCTTGGACAAAATCACACCAACCAGGGACACGTCACTGGAAGCCAAACCAATCAAATCCATCACCCGTCATAAATAATCGGCTTCAGGCTTAGGAGACTATACTGAGTATGTAATTCAAAGATGCATAGACAAATAACTCAATAGTGCATCTGCGAAGACCATATTCACGGGACTCCTCCCGTCAAAGAATTTCTACCAAAGTCCCACGCCTACCATAAATAATAGGCTTGAACTTTGGTGACTATTGTTACCACCAGATTTCGTTAAGGCCTCCACGTCAGTAAGAGTAGAGCTAAAGCCCGTATACGCTTAAGTTATGCCTCATTAGGGCTTTATGGGCCCAACGAAGGCCTTTCAGATTCGTCAAGGCCTCAGATATCCAACGAGGGCCTTGCAGATACCTTTAAGGCCTGGAAACATGTTAGCACCCTCGAGTTAAGTGGAACGAAGCCCACAAAGGACCTCGACACCCTTGTCCAGTCTGGAGTGTTTCGTTGGTCTTCACATTCTCGTAGTCTGATGTTTTGGAATAACTAGAGAAGTAATTAAAGACAGCTTGCGTTTGATTGCCACAAGGATTCTCACAAGGAAACTGAATCCCGATTTCTTAAAGATTAGGTAATGTGATCAACTCAAATAAGGACTGAAATCTTAGAGATTGCCTTGACAATCAATTGTCCTTATCTCATTAGGAATGATGATCCAATCAGATATCTAATTGATTATTTTCCTAAATCAATTAGAACTCTTGTGCTATAAATACAACGTCCTGGTTATTCCAATGTATGCTCTTTTTACGCATTAATTTTACCCTTAAAACTATGCTCAGATCGCTGCCTGCTTGTTCCTTCCACACCCAATTGTTTTTGTTCCCCGTATATTATTCTATATACCGGTAGTTGTCTTGATTGTCAGAGTATCAACGATCGCCGAACCCTTTTTTTCCGGTGATCTTGGTGCCTAACGATCGTACTAGTGTGTAGGTAACATACATATTGGCAGAGGAGTGACTGGATATCTATTGACACGTGGATAGTGCAGATTCCAACGTCAACAATATATAAACACATATATATGTAAAACATCTTAAATTGAAGTTTTTCTATTCTTATTTTATTTTAATAAAACTCAAAATTTTCAAGAAACTTCACGAAAACTAGCCATCAACCTTGTTGGAAGTGCTTTCTAGCTTCTAACTGTGGTTTACACAGACGCTACTCAATAAGAAACATTTTTTGTAAAAATAGGAAATGAAAAAATTCAACCTTGCAAAAAAAAAAAAAAAAAAAAAGAGCGAACAAAAGTTAGCTAGTAGCTCTATTTGCGGTATAAGTGTCCAATATGCCAAATATCCGATAGAATTGAAGTGTTGAATAAAAATTAAATAGCTTAGAATCAGGGGCGGAGGTGGGGGTCCTTAGGAGGACCCAGACTGTCAAACATTTTGAGGAATTTTTTTTTTTAGTTTTTTAATTTATTAACATACAAATTAATAGTAGACTATTTTGGTCTAATATCACTTTAGTGGTAGATAATTGGACACATTAGTCCAATATCAATTTAATGGAAGACAATTGAACCCATAGTCTAATAAAATTAATAATACAAAATTACAGTAATTGGCCAATTCCTCAATTACAGTACACGTCTATCTATTTGAAATCTGAATCTCACATTTCTTCTTTCTGTTTTCTACATTAAATAAAGTAGAAGCTATATTACGATATTCCAATATCTACAAATCTTCCCCCCAAATCACTCTATATTAATTTCCCCCAAACTTTTAAACTCATTCTCTAAATTTTAACATAAAATCTTCAATTGCTATGCCACCGTAAAAATCAAGACTCTAAAGCATGAGACGAATTTCGTGCTCATCACTTCATTGACAAATTGTCAAATTCTTTAAGGTAAAGGAAATACTTATAACAAGTCGTTTTTTGATAAATAAAAATTAATAAAGGCACTTTGATTGTGAATGCATATCATGTTCAATTGATTTTTTTCTTTTGAGTTTAAGTAATTTAATGTCGTTTGTGTAATGGGTCTTCTTGTTTTTGGAGGATAGTTTTGTAGAAGGTAACATGAACAATAAGAGTTTGATATTTGTTTCTTGGGTTAATTTCACTAGTGGTCACTAAAGTTCAGCAAAATTACAAAACGATCACTAAAGTTACAAAATTTCAATGTCAATCACTGAAGTATACTAATGAGTTCACCAACGGTCACTCTATTAAATTTTCAGCGTAAATTAATAAGATGTCGTCGTTAAGTGTCCATGTGACACACAATCGATTGACATTTGGTAAAAATTAATGCCATGTGGACTTAATGTACTAATAACAATAAATTTAGACCAAAAAGGATACACATAAAATGTGCGGACCTATCTATAATTTCTAGACAATATCTAAATCAGATCCTCAAACCATAAAATGTTGTGCAAATGGTTTGGAGATCTGATTTAGATATTTTCCAAAAATTGTAGATAGGTTCTCATGTTTTAGGTGCATCATTTGTGGTCCGAATTATTATTATTAATACATTAAGTCCATGTGGCGTCAGTTTTTACCAAATATCGATTGATTGTATACCACGTGGATACTTAAAGGTGACACATTATCAATTTACGTTAGGAATTTAACAAACTGACCATTGGTGAATGTATTATAGTGTGTTTGGAAGGGCTTTTTGAAACCTAAAAGTACTTTCTAAAGAGTAAAAGTGTTTTTGGTTATTTTTATTGTTGTTTGGTTAAAGTCAACAAGCACTTTTTAACTAAAAAAACAGCTTAAAAAACTGTTTTTGAGAAGTTCAAATTTTGAACTTCTCTAAAAAGCTATAATTGAGCTTTTACACAAAATTGTAATTAACATTTAATAAACTTAAAAATTAACAAAAATACAATTAATACATAAAAAAGATATTAATTTATTTACTACATTAATTACTTATATCAAGTTGTCAATTCATATACTTATATAAAGTGAAAAAAAAATATTGGCGTGATAAATAATATAATACAAATTATACATAATATGTTTAATTTGAATAATTAATTAACGTTTAATCAAATATACTAAAATAATCATGATATTATAATTAAATTAATATATTAATTTTAATAGTTATTATATGATTTCTTTTAAAACAATAATATAAGTTATACAATAATTAATTATTGTTTAGTCAAATATAATAAAATAATCGTATTACTATAATTAAATTAATATATTAATTTTAATAGTTATTATAGGATATAAAATTTTTTATTTATTTTAAAACAAATAATATGAGATACCTAATAATTAATTATTGTTTAATCAAATAAAATATAAAGTTGGGTAAATAGCACAAAACGTCCCTACCTATTGAGGGTATTGTGGAAAACGTCCCTACCTTCAAAATTTTGGCATTTTCACCCTTACTTACTAGATTTCCTGCGCAAAACGTCCTTCAGTCCAAAAATCAGCCATTAACATAGGGGTAAATTAGTCCAACCACTTTTTTCACATATATATTATCTTTTTAAAATTGGGGGGCTTTCCATGCAATTTTAAGTTATTACCGGAATTGCTCCGTACAAGGAAGCTTAGAATTGATGGACTTCAATGGAGTAAAGTTGAAGAAGTGGAGCCACGGCTGCTCCGCCAACTTCTGACTCCTTTTCCGGTACGCCACCACCAGTACCTGGCATATACTCGTCAAGGGGCTGCCCTCCGGCTTCACTTTGACAAATTTTCGTACCGATGTAGAAGAGAAAACACGAAACGAGCATAAAAATTGAAGGAATTGCCAGTCCAATAGGCCAGCTCACATCAGATTGCACATAAAGTGAAGAAATACCAGTTGAAGAAACTGTCAATTCCTCTCTTTCCTGATTCTGTATTGGGATTGAACTGATCAGCTCCAAATGCTAAGTTACATGGCCTAATGGAGCCTGCCCCAACTACCATGAACCCGAAACCAGTTAACAGAAAAGCCATTTGGCCTGCTGTTGGCCCTATACATTGACTGTCATCCGCTCCACAATGGGGTGGATGCAACTTCTTGAATGTTGCTGTTAATGTTATCAGCAGCAATCCCTTCACCACCACAAAACAGTAGTTTTCAGAAATTTACCGCAATCAATTTCCAAGTCGAGTAGAGTAATTATAATTCAATTATATATGAAGTATGAAGTGAAAATCAAGAATTTAGATTCACCAGAAAGGAGGCAATTGAGCCGAATCCGAGAGTGTTGTACGACCGAAATAAGTGTCACAAAAATAAGCTCCAAGTAAAGTAGCAAAATTTGTGGTACCATTGAAGACATTAAGGAGAGTTGTTGCAGTAATTCGTTTCATGTTGAAAAAAGTGGTTAAATAAATTTGCAGATTATGTAAAGTGCCAATGGCTCCAAGCTTTACAAAAGTCTCATTCCCTGTTACCGCCGCTGCCGCCGCCCCGCCACCGATTTTAAGCATCAATTTCACGCACCCAATTTCGTTTCCAGTATTTAGATATATATTTATCTGTGATTCGTAGTATGGATCTTTATTTTGGGTGAAAGGTTTTAATTTAATTTGGTTTCATTCTTTATTAGATCTGAAATTTGGAGACGGGGGCCTGCTATGCAATTTTGAAAATTGCGTAGAAAGCTCCCCAATTTTAAAAGAAATAATATATATGTGAAAAAAGTGGTTGGACTAATTTACCCCTATGTTAATGGTTGATTTTTGGACTGAAGGACGTTTTGAGCAGGAAATTCAGTAGGTAAGGGTGAAAATGCCAAAATTTTGAAGGTAGGGACATTTTCCACAATACCTTCAATAGGTAGGGACGTTTTGTGCTATTTACAAAAGTACTTTTATAGTTATGCAACCAAATACTCAATTTAATATTCATAGCGCTTTTTGGATTTATATTAAAACAGTCGATAGTTTTTTAACAAAAACTCTACTGCTAAAAGTTTTACTACCAAAAACTCTACTCACAACAGTTGTACCAAACGGACCCTTAGTATACTTCAGTGACCGACTTTGTAACTTCAGTGACTATTTTGTAATTTTGTTGAAACTTCAGTGACCACTCGTGAAATTAACCATCTGTTTCTTTTGTGGGCTTATTTTAGACATTGCACATTAATAATCTAAGTCATATGTTTAGAAGAAAACTCATATATTGATACGAAATCAGAGTTAAAAATGGTGCGAGTGAGTTTGTTTATCTGTATGTGTATGGTATATTATATAAATAAAATAAAGTATGACAACTCATAAGAAATGCTTGTAATAAAGTATAAAAAAATTTCAACATTATTATGTTGTTTCAAAAAATTTTACAATTTAATTTGGAAAACTTCAACTCAAAATGTCTAATTCTGTCACTACTTAAAATTATAGATTTCATTGTGGCTTTCAATTAGAAATACAGTTAATAATGGATTTTAATCTATCTAATAAATTTCACAAGTAATTAAGATTTTTAAGTAATTTGAAGTAATGTTAAATAAGTTTTCAAACATTGAATATACAAAATCATTTTATTATTGTAACTAATAAAATATACTTTTTTACAAAACAATTTCACAATGCTTCATATTTTACTTTTCCTTTTGTTTAAAAAATTTTCAAATATATTGTGATGTGTTCATGTCAAGTCGCACACTTGCTCGAAGTAGAAAAATCGAAGACACTGTTCAGAATTTAGACCAATTTTTCAATTCTTCCAAAATTCTCCTTTTAGAAAATATGAAGAAAAATATAGAAATAAAATTAGAAAATAAAAAATATAGTAAAAATAAAAGAATTTACGTGTAAAATTCTAAACTAGTGGAAAAACCACGGTTTTAAAAGACAATGTTATGGGATAAATCTCACATCGATTATATATCGAAATATTAATCAATATATAAGTATTTGAGATCATTTTTTAACAAGGTTGACCTTTTAAAATGGAATATCAAGTGTTAATATAATATCAAAGTCCATTAAATTTAAATGAGTGATTCGATCTTACTAAAATTAAAAAACGAGTACACAAATTTTAATATTGGTGTTCTCAAACAAGCTACCATTTTTATAAATGCATATTAAGGACTAAATTCTACATTAATTAAATACCGAAATATTAACCAATACTTGAAATGTTCTTATTAAGATTTGTGATATAACACCCACAATGGGTACTAAGGTAGCGTTTGGGATTGATTTTGGAGCCCAACTTCTGATTCTCAAACAATCAGAAATTGATTTAGGCGTTTGACAAATTTTTTAAAAGTGATTATAAAATAATCTGACTCACTTGACAGCAGCTTTTGAGAAGCAGCAAAATGACAATTTTTCAGATTCTGTTTTTAACTTTTTTATTTATATATTATTAAAGTATACATTTTGCCTCTAATTAATTAAACTAATTCATTAATACCCATGTGAGAAATTGAATTTATGCAAGTTGGATGCATAAAAAATAATATAAATTTAATTAATTTTTGCATTATATGACTATACTTTTATTTTGTAATTTTTATAAAATTTCAAATTTATTAGGTGTTTATAATTTTTATTTTAAAATAATAATAGTGAATGCATTGTCTTGTTAAAAAATATTTGATTAAAAAAAAATGAATTTTATCACTCGTGATAATAATAATAATAATAATACAAAATAACATTATTATAATCAATATCATTTTTAGTAATTTAATACCGTCACAGTAATAAATCACTTTTGTTTATCAAACGTTCAAATACTACTTTTAAAACATGCAACAATTTTGAAACAATAGTTTACCAAACATTTACATGATTCTTCCCAGACCTGATTTTTTCTGCAACACAACAAAAGTTGATTCTCTTAAAAGTACAGTAATACCAAACTAGCCTAATTATGGTGTCTACTATTCATGTGGCATTACCACATTGGTCACTTTTTAAAAAGTGACCAATGTGGTGATACTACATAGATATTAGTGTCTACTGTGAGTATTATATCATCACTCTTCTAATTAATAAAATTGATATTTTAGAAGGAGTTATGCTATTTGTACAAACTCACTTCCTATAAGAGGAAGAGTTTTTTAAAAGAAACTTCAAATTCACTTCAAACTGCCAGAATACCTCAAAATATTAATACCGGACGAGGCTACTTGGAACAGACACGTAAATGGACATTATCAGTCAATTATTGGAGAGCGTGATGTGATACTGAAAATTGAGAATTGTGACCCATTTAACAAGTTAGATATCCTCACTGTCAATTAGAAAGGTTATTTAGGACTTGTTTGGTGTAGATTTTTTTTTTAAAAATAAATTTTTTTGTCCATATTTTTTGACTTTTCAAATTTTTTTATTGTGTAAAAAATTTGAAAAGTCAACAAAAATAGGCAAAAAATAAGTTTTTTGAAACAAAATAGGAACCGAACATGCCCTTACCTTTTGTGGTTCTGATTTCTCCAACGGAGCTAGTTTCATGTCTTTCTCGCCGTTATGTTTCTAGATAAATGCGAAGGCACACAACAAAGTTAGTAGAAACAAAATAACAAAAGTTAGCATTGTAAGTTTAGGTCATGTGTCTGTTCAGGTCTCAATGAAGAAGAAGAAGAAATTTGGTCTCAAAACATCTGCCGAGGAAAGGGAAAGGTTTCTAAGCTTCATTTCTACGTCCAAGATGCAGTAGGAGGCCATAATCCAATGGTGTACAAGGTCACAAAATCTGAGTTAATTGATTCTATACCCTCAGCATTTGGCCTAGTGAGTGTTCTAAATAAGGGATTTTTTTACAAATAACCACAATAAATAAAATATTTCTTAAAATACTTGTCATGTTTTTTTATTATAAAAATACTGTTTTTTATTTTTGTAACAGTTATTGTTACATTTGTTATTTTAGTTATAATAACAAAATAACAAATGTAACAACAACTGTTACAAAAATAAAAAAACAGTATTTTTATAATAAAAAAAGTATGACAAGTATTTTAAGAAATATTTTATATTTTGTAGTATATAATGAAATTATCACTCTAAATAACCTAGTAACTGCAGGGCCTAAGCCCGAATCGTAGCAAGTGGGTCGGATTCAGGGAATTATTGGGCTTTCAGACTTTCATATTAGGCATGAGTCTTGCTACATGTACACAAGGGATTACAGAATAGGTTACAAGAGCTTATGTGGCGAGATTTTGGAAGTGAAAATATCGCGATAAAGTAAACCAAATTTTCACGATATATTGGTGCTAAAATTAAATTGAAGAAACACTTTTACCATACAGATTTTGTTTTTGCCAAAAAGAGAAGAGACCACAGTGGAAAATTTTCCAACTTTGAAACCACCCAACCGGCGACATTATTCTCCACTGGTTGATCGTTCATCGTCTCCGGTGAAATTCATCACAATGACTAACAGAGGTAAATCTTGGTTCCTGCTTATTGTAAATCGATCTAAAAAAATCGAATTTTTTTCTTGTACACGGCTCATCCGCTGTTTGCTAGAAATGGGGAAACTAATGTGGATTGATTTTTGGGTGTAATGGAGGAAAAAAACACACACACACACACACACACACACACACACACACACACACAAAAGGAGAGACAGGTTATTATTTAAGGGATGAAATCTTTTGTTCATTATCCAAAACTGGTAAAAATCTCCATTGAATTAGCATTATTACCTGAGAAGTTATTATTCTATGAAATGTTGTCATTACATTATGTTTTAGTTTTATTGGATGACATAACAAATTAAGATCTGATGTTCAACATTTTTAGTTATTTAACTTGGTCTATTTCTGAATTCTGCATTCTGCATTTAAATGTTCTTATTTTCTGTTGTTCCTGAACATTAAGCCATTTGTAATTTTCATGTAGACTTTAGAGCATATGCAGTCATTTATTTGATCAAATCGGCCTCTGTAGGGTACGCATTATCAACATTAGAGTCCTGCCTATGGATTGAATTTGTTGCCTACGTATGGGATGGATCAACCGATGATGCCAATATATGTGCAACATCTACGACCTATGCAAGATGGGGTGCTTGGCGTAACGGATGAAGCTGCTCGGTCAAATTTGCCACTTACAAATTGAATATGTTCATATGTTTGAATGTGTGTGGGGTGCTTTGTCGAATTTATTGTAATAGTCATGGCAGATGGATTATGTGGAATATTGGGCCCCTTTAACATGTGATTTTTGTTATTAATAGTTTGTTCTTCCAGACTCTCTACAAACATTAGACTTAGCTACATACATTAGTCTTGGTTGATGATGAATTTGTGTTATCCTCGCAAACATGGAAATGTGGTTTGTCCAAAATGTGCATATGTTCTTATTAATGTGGGTTATTTCCAGATTTCTCGATTCCATGATGAAAAATACTGGGACATATTGATCTGTTATTATTAATGAGGGTTACTTCCAGGTTTCTTATTTCCAGGTTTCTTGTTTCCAGAATAGTTACCCGTTTGTTACAGGTTTGACCCTCATTGAGTGAAGAATTGTTGCTGTAAAATACTAAAATTGTGCAATTACATTAGCATAGTGCAAGGATTACGAATATGATAAAACAGAGAACCAAGCTTCTATACCCAAAGAATCTATTAAACTAATTTAAATACACAATTAAAGGCCTAAATGTATATCCCAACAAGTAACAATGCAAATCAACATTAAGAAATTGAATTAAAGACTTCCATGATCCTATTCTTTTCCGTTCTATTTCGCATTTCATTTTCCCTTGCAAATAGTTAGGTTTAATGACATCTCCACGTCTTCTTCTTCAATTATCCAAGCCAAACTTTTGAATATACACGACAAATCTTCAATTTCATCATTGACCGCAGATTTAGCCGAACAAATACCACTTGATTCACCTTCATACATAACGATTTTTTTTTTGTGAAATATCACTCCACTTAAAATATCAATAATCGCTAACAACCTCCGTAAATTCACCTTCTTCTTTTCCACCTCTATCCATTTCACAAATCCTTCTCCACGGACTATTGCATTCACAATTAAACAACTATTAGAAACAATCTAATTAATCATGTGATAACACAAGTTAAATACACAACACATATATAATCACATTGGATAGGATTACATGGACATCAGCTAACATATTTATAAAAATGATTGCCACATTTCAGTAATTCTTGAAGACACATGCACCGGCCGGTTAATGGGCACTTCAATATGTTTGCATTCATAAATCCCAACAACATTACACTAATGTGATTTCTTTACCCTGTTTTGTATTGATTCCAGTTGCTCATCTACCTAAAAAATGAATAACAATCAAATAAATTATTCATACATGTGCAAACTCTATCTGTGTTTACTCTTGAAACTGGATTTTTTTTCGATATCAGTAAATAATCAAATATTTGCTTCCATATTTTTAGAACTACCCACAACGTCCAAGAACGTCAAAGTACCTTCAATTATTTAATTTATTGAACATATTTTTTAAATGAGAGGTAAAATTCGTCATAATAACCGATTGAACACAGTGACCACATCGAAGCGATTGCTAGAATCAGTGACTATTTTCAAATTCACAAATCATAACACTTAACTTATTTGTGTGAAGTGTTAACCTCAATTTTGTCGGAGATGAAGGTTGAACAGCAGTATAGAATGATGAGGTGTTGGGATTTAGGGGTTTTCTTCCTCTATCTATACAAGGTAAGAGAATACGAAGGCAATGACGTATATTGGTGATGGATCTTCTATTACCGGCGACGAGCTTTCTCTGGAAAGTGAAAATCGGTGACCTGAAAAGGAAATGGGTTTTGTGTTTCACTCTCCCCATAGTTGCATATTACTGAATGTGCGAGCATTGCTTTTGATAAGAAATGGGTTATATGAAATTTGAGGAGAAATTGTGATAAATTCTATATTTTTGTCATTACATATTTCAGCCACACCAGCATCTGTAATTGCATTTGTATCCCCTTATGTACAAACAACATTTTCCATTAAGGCATTGGTTATGCTTGTTAACATGATTTTCACAGAGGGTAAGTTTAATGGAAGTACACTTAGCAGTTAGCATCTTGGGAAGGACCCCATTGAATGACAAAGTTAGGGAGGTTCCGGTTGTCGGTGGCACCGGAGTTTTTCGAATGGCACGTGGATATGCCATTACGACGACTTACTCCGTTGATGATGCTCATACTCATGGTGTTATTGAATATACAGTTGTTGTCTCTCATTTCGACAAGGATTCAATCAAACTTCACGACATGTGAGACTGCAATTCAACAATATCTACTCGGTTCAGTATCACTTCATCTAATAATTTATGTTTTTAATAAACTTAATCAAAAGACAGTCCATCCAGACGGTTTGTCTTTAATTTGCTTATGCTTTTACATCTCGGAAATAAGAGTGATTGTCTGAGTTTTTCTTTTGTTTTGGTTATAACTGCATTGACTAACAGTTTGCGTCACTCTAAATTGCTCACATGACAATAAAAAAATAGACATTCTCTATTTTTTTTTTAAAATTTATGTCTATCGATATTTGTGCTAAGTCTATTTTATATAATTTATCTTCATTAGAATGTGTGTAATTATAATTTATCTACCATTTTTTATTGTGGACCACAATTTTTCAATTCATAACTCCATTGTAGATGTTATTCTCTCCGTCTTTATTTTACTTGTCACATGCACAATATTTCACATTGTTGTATTGGAGATGCTCCAATGTAATGGTGAATGGTTTTGTCACATAAGTAAAATAGACATAAAAAAATTAATCTCAAATGCAAGCTGTCAAGAACTCTGTCAGCTAACATGAAAAGAAATAGACAATATTGAGTCCAGCTCCATTAGACATGCTGACTCTCAAATATTTTTTTTGTCTGTATGAATTCAAAAGGTCCGTTAGACATGCTCATTCACTAAAATTTAAATTTTCTATACAATTTTAAATGTAATTTAGTATTTATTTTAATTAATAAAATACACTAAGATAGCCATACATAAACTGAAGACCAAATTTGAAGTTAAATGTCTATTCATTAGATATTAAGTCTTTTAATATTTGTAGTACCTAGATAGCAATCTATATAATGCATTAAAGATGCTCTAAGTGTTTACATTGCAGGGTCAATCTATATTCCCTAGGATGGGCTTTGTTTTTTCTCTTAAAGTCTCAAAAATTGAATTCTCAATTGAGGAAATTATTTCTTTGTTTTGTTTAAGACTAGACCTTTTACGAGGCCGATCTTAATGGCTCTTGGAGAGTGGTGGAGTTAGAATTTTTTTGATGAATGACTCTTATGTAAAAATAAAATATTTTGTACTTCAAAATTAATTTTTTTTTTTGAGACGGGACTGAACTATATATAGATAATAGTTTGGCCGTGTTGATCTTTTTTTTTTTTACTTGACATTTTGAACTTTTCAAAATTTTTGAATGTTAAATGACTATTTCGCTTTTAATCAAACAATTCCTGTAACGACCACGAACTTTCCCCTACAGACTTTTCGTCCAAGGGCTATTCCGTGTGCCGTTATTGGTACGAGCATTCCAATTAAGTTCTCTTTAATGGGAGGTCAAGGGTTCGAATCGCTGGGGACACGAAAGAAATCCAGTTTGGAGCCCAACCTTCAGTGGACAGTACGTAAGCTAACGACGCACGGAATAGTCCCTGGGTGAAAGGTTTGTAAGGGAAAGTCCGTGGTCGTTACAATTCCATTTCAAAATAGTAAGGGCAATATAAATGTTTTACCTTTAAAATTTTTGGAAAGTCAAAATTATCAAGACAAAAAACTTATTTTTTTGTCCAAAACTTAAACCAAACAAGCTCTTTATCTGTTATTGATTAATAAGTTGTGTAATCTCTACTGAGTAATTTGTCTCAAAATGTGCCAATGAAAATTTGGCAAAAATTCTTTATGGAAAGAAAAGAAACTTCCTTCGCAATTCTCCTTCACTATAAATTATATGTACATGACAAAAGATTTTTAAGAAGAAAAATTGTGGGTGTGGTTATCATTTTTCTTATTATACTTGAGAGTTAGAGTGTGTGATAAATTGTATATAATTGTAATAATTTTATATAAATTTTGTCTTCTACCATCTTAAATTCTTCTCAATCTTTGTATACTTCTTTGACTTCTATAAACAAAAATTACGTGAATAAATTAAGAAATTCATCTCAATTCCCAACAATCTCAACTTATCTGAGTTGGTCAACTTATCATTGGTCAGCTTAGTTGGTTTGGTAGTGTTAAAATTATTTTTAAAGTGCTTATAAATTATAGATTTTACGAAATGTGTAAATAAAACTTATATTTAGTCAATTTATCAAGTTTAAATAATTTAAACTTTTCCAAATATGCAATAAATAAGTATATCAAGGTATAGAAGATATGACTAATTAGTTACCCAAACAATATAAATAAAGCCCCTAAAAGTAGATATAGTAGATGGTCATATCTATAATTTTGTATATCAAGGTATATAAAAGATATGACTAATTAGTTACCCAAACAATATAAGAGCTTGTTCGGTGCCCATATTTTGTCAAAAAAAATGAATTTTTTTCAGTCACTTTTTTTGACTTTTCAAAACAAATGTTGTTGAAATGACCAAATTGTTCTTTGATCCTAATTGTTACATATTTCAAATGAAGGACATTTGGTCATTTCAGCCACATTTGTTTTGAAAAGTCAAAAAAAGTGGCTGAAAAAAACTCATTTTTTGGCAAAAAATGGGCACCGAACAAGCTCTAAATAAAGCCCCTAAAAGTAGATAGTAGATATAGTAGATGGTCATATCTATAATTTTACAGTTTTACTGTAATGCTATTAAAAACAGTATAAGCTTGTACAAATAACAATAGAAATTCAGATTTTTGCTGTCTCCACCTTTTGCCTTGGTAGAGCATGCTTTAGCATCAATGCCGGCTCTTTGAGGACGTCAATCGGGGTTATATATAGTTATATACACACACTTACATAAAAGAAAGTCAGTCACTCATTCACACAAATAGTGTATTTTTTTTTTATCAAAAAATGAATTAGACCTGGACGTGAAAAGAACACAATCAAAATTATGAGTGGATTCAAGAATTTTTGAAGCCCGAGCTTCTAATAGATATTTTTTTCCCACTTTAAGACCGAACTGTTACTAAAAGAATTTTTTTTATTACACTAAATATTTTTTTTACATTGTAAAAAACGATTTTTTTCACATCCCCTAATGAAGATAAATTTAAATGAATACATACTTGATACGTCATCACTCTTAACATTTAAATAAGAGGGTTAACGTACAAGATAGAGACCTTATTTGTTGGTATATCTCTTCATGATATTCAATTCACTCTATTAATTATTTGTAGGATGATCTCCTGCCCCTCTGTGGGCAAGATATCATGCCGACAAGCTTGTCTGCATGTGGACAGTTGATTGAAAAAACAGTTTTTTAATTAATTGCCCACATGCTGACAAGTCAGCATGTGGGCATGATATCCTGCCCACAGAGGGGCAGGAGATCAGGAGTGTTAATTATTTACAATAAGTAGTTGTAAAAAAAAAGTGGCATTAATTAATTTAGGTATAACATTGAGGTAGGTGTGAACTTAAAGTAAGTTGCTCCTTTTTTATTTTATTATATCCGAACAACACCTTTGATTAATAATAGAGTTATACAATGTACCAAATAAATGTAATATAGTAGATAATGTTATAGAAGTAGACTGTACTTCTTCTAGAAGGAATGGAAGTATTGGAGTATGAAAAAGTATAATTATAAAAAACGTATACAAGTAAAATTAGTGTCGTTGGATTTGGGCTTTAGTTGGGTTGTGGTGCATGTCCAGGACTACTTATTTGAAGAACTGGAATTCCTACACAACTAATTTGTAGCAATTATTCCATCAATTCTGCCCCGTATCTCTCTTCGATTGGCAATTGTCACAACGAATCGGTTAGGCTTATTGAATTAGGCATCCATCTGAAATGAACTTCCTTTATTAGGACACATGAGTAATCATAAGCCAATCTATATTTCATCCCACCAATACAATATTTATAACTAGTTTCCGCATAAAGCTTCAGCATGTTATTTCAACATCTGGTATATTGTGTGAATATAAATTATAGTGCTCCAGGGCAGAGTCGAGCTCCCTTTTATGATTAATTTAGAATTAGCTTGAAATTGTGCGGAAAGGATGATCGATATCCCAGTTTATTTCATCTTTTTCCTGGCTTCATATAAGTAACTCAGAATCACCACAGCAGCAGCAACAGCAACTCCAACAGCACTTTGTGCCAGTATGGTACCATCTTTTACAATTGCTTTTGAACCGGTGTGAGGAGTAAACCCAAGTTCGGAAAGTTTCTTATGTGATTCTGCATAATCTTTAAAGAAGGCATCTTCATCCTGCACACACCAAGGATTGTACATTAATCAAAATTGATAAATTGTCTTACCTAAGTTCATTGAAGAAAAACATTGTGCCCAGTAGGGAGCATTTGGTTCCATCAAGCATAAATTCACTCATTGGAAAAAAAGACATCATCTTCAATAGTAGGGTGCATTTGATGCTATAAACCATATAAATTCACGCCATTCATGATGCCAAATGAAACCCAAGATGTACCAAAGGGATTAAAATTATGTCCTAACCCAGGAGCAAAAAACTTGTGCTTATTATGCAAAACACATGGACAACTAGAATCAGTACCCACAAATACACAATGCAAGTGAATTTTCTTTGTATGACTGATGCAAGCCTTTCTTTTTTGGTTTTGGCAGTTAGCTTGCAAAAGGATCCAATACTAACAAGTACAACCCAAATTCACCCACGAAAAATAGAATTTTGACTACTCTTTCATTTAAAAGCAAATAAAAGGAAACGGAAGGTCAGTTTCAGACCAATATACTGTAGACAAACAAACAATTATGGTTAGTCAGATTCAGCAGCTCAAGCTGTTCTGTTTACATGTACACTGTGAAGAAGTTTGGCATGTCTAGTATACCCAACTCCTTGTACGTGTGAGTTTCCCCTCTTCCCTTTGACTGAGTTTTAGATTCATCAAAGAAAACAAAAAAGAAGGGGTTTGAAAATTTTACATTTCATCCAAGAAACTGATCAAGTCAACTAACTTGGGCTGTCACAGAATTAACTGCAAAGAACAACACGACGATAATGCTGCACTAATCATGCAGTTGAACCCCATAGTACCTTAGCATACAGCTCAACATAACGCCGAAACTCAGGATCCTCCAGCAAAGCTGTATCTGTTGGCAGTTTAAGCAACCCTTCACTTTCTCCCTTAAGCAGTTCCCTGATATCAGATAGAAAAAAGAAAAGATTACAAGAACATGGAAAAATTAGGAAATTGAAATAAAACAACAAGATGAATGTATCCAAAAGCTCACACAAAATATGAATTGTCAAATTTCAATGGCTCTTTAGTCCAAGGGCCATCAAAGCCTGATCTCTCAGGATGTGCCCTTCCCTGCAAGACCATACATATCAGTTTCATTCCGTTTTCATTTTTCCAGTCAGTAATTTAAAAAAATTTGTTTGGTTTCATGAGGATAATTTTTCCTGCTTTGAAAGTGTTCTAAAAATATGATCCAAAGAATAATAAGAATAGAGATTACCAGGGTATGGCCACCTGATAGTGCCACAATGTCCTTGTCAGATAAACCCATCCGATAAAATACCTCCCTCAGATGTGGCACACCTAGCATCAAAATACAAAAGAATATGTAAGATCAAGCTTCAAATCAGCTTTCAATGTACTGAGCAAATAAACAATAATTTCAAAATGATTCATGTGAGCAGTCTGCTTCTCAAAGTATCACAAGTACCATGGTTCTATCAGTTCTAAGCTAAAACAAGAGCGGAGCATGAAAAAATGACCCCCGAAAACCAATACATCCAAGCAAAAGTTGCACCAAGTCAAAATATCTTTGAAACTTTTATATAGAAGAATATGAATGCTATATAGAAAAATATTATACGTCTGATATGATGAACCGTGACTATAGACCAAAAGAACTACTGAAACAACAGATATAGTGATTTGATTGAGTTGCAAAATTCAATCTATAATAGACAAGATAGATATATATGGCAAGAAAATTCAAATTTCAGAATTCTTGAAGAGGAATAAAGAAAACCAAATGCTAAATGCAAATATTCAGAATTAGGAATTTTCTTCTTTGATGGGGAGGACCACGGAAGAAAGGGAGAAGAGGTGATATTTCAAGATCTTTATCAAAACCTTTTTTAGCATCTGGAAGTCGCCCTTCCTTAGGAGAAGCATTTGAATCCTGAAAGAAGGACAAGATAGCTAGCATCAACATTGTTCTTGTTGCCATTAATATAACATGCCAATGGAAGGGAATCCAAGTGGACTAGAAATTGATTTCAAAGGATTAATTGGCAGATTTTGTAGCACAAGACAAATTGATTTCTCTCTATATGACAGATTGGCATACCTTTCTACCAGGAACAAAATTTATTGTGGGGCCCCCAGTTACCTCAACAGCAACAACACCAGCAAGCTACAGTCAAAATATGTCATTAGCACGCATCAGTTTACTCTTAATTTATCCATCAACTAGCACCTTTTTCCAGGAAAATGTTTGCAAATGCAGCACACAGAAAAAAGTAGGCCAAGGCCTTCAGAAAAAAATAAAAGAAATGAATTTGGATGATTTTTTGGCATAATAGATGCAGCAACCTGCTTCCAACACGCATGGCACCAACTCAGCGGAAGATGATTTTTATACACATTTTGAATGGAAAATTTAAGGTGCTAAACTTGACTGCTACACCAAAATATCCATAGTCATTGAAGTCATATGGTTCATAGTTCAATATGAAGATCATACTCAATTCACACCACAACTGATTGTAATCACTAAAGTGAACAGCCAGAGTTGTTAAATAGAGTGAATCTAATGATAGTCAGCATCTGATTCACATCTTTCACCAGATCCACGAATTCGTATCTTGTTCAATTCAACCAATTTCAATTCTCCTCCTGATCTTGACCACAATGATTATAGCGAATTTTCAATATTCCCGTCATCCAAACCTTTCATTCTGACCGACTCTCTTATTCCCGTTGAAGATGATCAATAGTTGTATAGCAATTATTATTCAAGTAAACTACACATCTAAAAGAATTAGCAACCTACAACTAATTGTCACTAGCAGCTAAAATATAACACAACCAGCAGTGAAGAAGTGATTTAACGACTCATTATTTCTCACCAAATCATTTAAGCTTCTTTTGTTTTGCCTAATATCATCTCAACAGGCAAACATAACTAGTGTACCAAAAGTACAAGTCTCAATAAATCAATTTCCAATTGTCATTTAGGACCACAAAAACTATTATGCCAATTGTAAGATGTTGGACAAAGCCAGTTCGTAAATTGATAAAACAATTTCACACATCAAATTCCATCAAAACCCAGGGAATCGTGTTTCAATATTTGACATAGCTACCTGGTATAGGTCTGCATATGTGATCTTCGGACATTTAGACTTTACTTGTTCTGCAATTAGACGCCAAGCAACCCATTAGAAAGGTCTCCATTCAATATAAAATGTAAATCATTTCTTGCTAGAGATAGACTGAATTATGTTTGACAATCAAATTCGCAAGAAATTCTTCCACCAAAATGTCAATTTTTTAATAACAAGTAGCCCGATCAACAATTTATAGTCAAACAGAAGTTAAAGCGTGAAAACGAGCAAACTAACCGCAAAAATCGAGAGCGATTTTCAATCCACTATTAGCGCCATGGGTGTACTCCTCCTCATTGCGAATCGAACCATTGGGACCTCCAGTCTTCGTGTTCACATCATACGTCCCCGCATCATGCCACCTTTAAATTCAACAAAAACAAAATCAAGTACTTAACGTGAATTCGATCATTTCTGAAACCAAAAAAAAAAACCTACATAATAATTAGATAGATAGATATAAATAGAGAGAGTACGCTAAGCGAAGCATGATAGGGGCGCAGTTTTTGTTGGAGATAAAAGCGCGGAGTTCGCGGCGGGCCTTTTCGATTTCCTTGAGGTATTCTGTATCGATGATAGGCTTCGCCATTGGAATTCTGAAAATGAGACTCTGGTGACGATGACGATGAGATAAGATTTTTTGAATTAACGACTGGCACATAAATAGAGAAGAAGAACAATGAGCCTGAAAATGATGACTTCGGACTGGAGAATTGGGCTGATTGGTTTCGAATCATTAAACAGTGTGGATCGGAGATTAAGCCCAATATAACGATATTTACCGGTGTATTGTGTAGATTTTCATTTAGTACCATTTTAAGAGATTTTCATTTTTAGTACCACTGAGCACGTAGTCAAAAATCTCGATTCTGGGATCAAGAAATAATGTTTTTATTTTTTTCATTTTAATTTTAATTTATTTCCCTGGACCTAGTGTCAATTTAAGTTTTCTAGGTAGACTTCGATTTTCTCCTATTCTTGTAAAATATTAAATTGATTGTTTAACACTATAACTACAAAAATAATTTTATTTTATTTATTGTATAACTACTATGTATTTATTTGACTAAATTATAATAATTTATTCATAAATAATATTTATTTTCATCTCATAAAATCTATTAAAATTAATTTAATTTAATTAGCAAGTCATTATTATTTTATTGCATATCATATTATTTATTCTATAATATATTATAACAAATTAATATATGACATTTCATACTTAAAATGATAAATACTAATAAAAATTAAGATAAAAATTATTATAAACCTTTCAAAAAGAATCTATAAGTTACAAATTAATGTTTGGGTAGGATAAATTTGAATATATTTGATATTTTAGTAAATTAATAAAGATAATTTCTTTAATTTAAAATTTTCATCAAATATAAATTTCAATTTCCCGTATACATAACTTTGTTTAGAAGTTTAAAATTTAAATTTATCTAAAACAACTTAAAATGATATTTTCAATCAACAAACAAACATTTTGAACTTTATTTAAATATTAGGCTGTGTTTGATTGCAAGTGGAAAATTTGTATGGAAATAAAATATTTTCCATAGAAATGAATTATCAAGAAATTATGGGTTAGAAAATGTTCCATGGAAAATAAATGAGTTGGAAAAGGTTAACAAATTTTCCATAAAAAATAAATTCTTCTATCCCACTTGAAAAATATTTTCCTTGAAAACAAGGAAAATGTTGCCAAAAGTGAAAAGCTTTAAAAAAAATTTCCATGAAAAAAAAAAGTTACAATCAAACAAAAGTTGGAAAATAGGTGAGAAAATACATTTTCTATAGAAAATTTTGTCAATCAAACATACCAAAGCTGAAAAATTAGTAGAAAATTTTCATTTTCCATAGAAAAAAAAAGGAATCAAACACAGCCTTAGAACTTTTACCTCCAACAAGTGCTTTTAAACTTTGCAAAAACCCTTCCAATCACGCTCTTTAGTCATTTTCATTTGATACTTTTCTTTTTCTTTTTAACACAAGACATTAAGTTTTATTCAACTAAATCACTCCAAACACACGACAAGATGAAAAGAGGTCTACAATAAACCTAGTGTGATCGTTCTAGGAAAAAAATTGCATAAGAGGCGAGAGTATAGACGACTGAATTCCTATTTCTATGTATATAATGACAAAAACCACATCCTATCTCCTTACAAAATAACAAGATAACCATCAACAAATTCTATGCATACCTCTAGTGATTTCAACAGAATGTAGCGTATATTTGGTGAAAATTAAGAGTAGATTTTTAGGAGATTTTAAAAGAAGTTGGTGAAATGTGTATTTAAAAAGTTAATAAAAAATTATAGTTCCCATAAAATATGAGATTAAGAATGATTTTAGAAAAAAATGGCTTAATTTAAACCCAACCAAACATGCACCTAATGAGATGATAAACAATCGGAACAATTCTTATGAAGATTAGTTGATAAAAGGGATTCCAAACCTTCATGAAAACATACCATTTTGTTTTTGCCCAAAGAAAATAAAAATACAGTAATTCGACTCACACCTCACATCAAGCTTTAGCCGTGATAATGTACATAAGCAACATTCACAGATTTTGCTATAACCATGACCAAAATAGATAGTATATTTGTCATCACACAAATCTCTCCCTGGGCTCAGGGTGGTGTTTTAAGAGAGATGATCGGTTCAAGATGATGTACGCCACTGCAGCTCAATTTGAATCTTTCCATTCTTTGAATCTATGAGATGGTATTTCTCATTGATCCTTTTGTTGTTGACAACATCTGCAAGGCTGATATCGACATAGCCCAATGTTTCCTAATTTTCGAAACATAAAATACACAGAGTTTAGTCACCAAGAATAAAGCGGGTGAAAATATCAAGCAATTCGAATGTCTAATATATGCACTACTTGTTCTAAATGAACACTCGTAAATGTTCTATTGCATTAATACTATGTCCTTCCAAACTGATGTTGATTGTTGCAACCAAGGCTCAATACAGAAGGGTTCCAATAAAGAGGCTACTAGATCATATTTTATTTGACCAAAAAAATAATTCCAGAAGACTGGTGCTACTATGCCCAAACTTCTAAAGCTTTTGGCCATTGTTTCTTTAGGTCCTACTATTTGCAATATCCATACATTCACAGAAGAATTTGTTTTAAGCAATTATTCGTTCCAAACTGTATTATGTAGTAGTACGAGAAAATGTGCTCAATATACCTTGGGATGCAGCAGGCCGATTCTTGTTGAGGTGCTGAGTACCTCCACATGTAGCTTCTCTTTCAAAGGAGGTTCTTCCAACATGAATGTGAATTCTTCGTCCCATCTTGGATCTCTGTTTTTCTTTACATGCTGTAGCAACAAAAGAAATCATAAGCAAGCATCAAGTTGCATAAGACACAATTACAAATTATGCTAAGGTTATGGTGGCAGACTGGCAGTAAAACAAATGGTGGATTGCTATCAGTGAACCAGGAGGCAGGAACAAAAGAATTTCCTTTATTTTAGCTGCAAATGTTCTCATTTTAAATTTGAACTTCTTTTTCTGTAAATGTCGAGTGTTATCCCATCCTCCCTACCAAACATGTCATTAATTGCTAGAGGAAATAATCATATGAACATAAACTACATAAGGTCTTCAAATCAAGCTTGGACTCTAGTATCAATAAAACAATTTATAACTGCACTTCCAACCAATTTAAGAGATCAGAAAAGGCTTATTCTTTGAGCAAAGTCAGAGAACAAGCACAAGAGAAGAAAATAGTTAGTTACACACCTTAGTTTTGCGCTCCTCTCCATTGAAAATGATACGCACATATGGGTTAGTGTGGTGCTTTCCTTCAACATCTTGAGCTTCATGGACTATAACCACTAGTACCCCTCCACTGGGTGGTGTGCCCTCAGGAGCCTTTTGTAATGGATTGTCAAGATCTTTCGACGTATCTCCCTCCTTGAAAGGTTTGTATGTCAACTCTACCACAAGCTGCCCACGAAACTTATCATCTTGAGCATCATTTTGATTCAGGTTCTTGAGAAGATCCAGTGTCATGACTTTTGGCTCATTAGGGGTAAGTTCCTTTAGAGGAACTACATTCATGCCCATCTTGTCATGTTTGCCCACCTGAGGAGTGAGACAGATGGCTTGAGTACACAGGAGAAAAACCATTAAAAAAAGAGAACAAATTCCAACCTGTAATGGGAAACATATACCTGTTCCCAGTCATAAACAATAAACTCCAGTGCTTGCGATTCTGGATCTTTAACAACAATACTGAATTCCTCATTCCACTCAGGGTTCAAATTCTTATGTTTCACTGTTGTCTTCTTTGATGGAGCCTTAGATTCAGTGATTTTCAGTTTCACATACGGATCTGACGCACCTAACAAGTCTTTCTTTCTCAGCTTCATTGCCCTCAGAACCTTCACATGGACAATCCCAACAGGCCTCATCATAGCTCTAAAGGTTCCAAGTGAATTAATTAGTTAATTAGTACGTGTATGAAAGACCCTCTGAGGCAAGTTTTTACCGAATTTTATCATCTATATATAAGAAGAACATACTTAGTTGGATCCAGAATTTCCACTTCTAGGGTTTTAGGCCACAGATACATGTTAGCAACTTGATCTTTGATGAGCTCCTGAAGAGATAGAGATTCACACAAATGTTAGCATGCATGTGATCTGACAAATACCAGAATTAAACTGGTAGGTGTATGCCCATAAAACCTCATGCAAGCTGATGAAAGTCCGGGTAACAAGTTTAAACCCAAGGAAGCATGTTTAGCCAATAAGAGCCAACTTATGAGAGATCAGTCCCACGCATGTGGACAAAAAATGCATGGGACCCACGTCTGATAAGAAAAATAAAGTAAGGGCCACGCATGTGGACGATAAATGCATGGGACACGTCTTATAAGCAAATTATGTAAGGGTTCCTCACTTTATTTTGCTTATTAGACGTGGGTCCCACCATTGTTTATTTTGAGCCACAAATATAACATGGAAGCCACGTCTTATAAGTTGGCAACTTATTTGCCAAACATGCTCTTAGTCAGAAACTGGGAACATAATACAAAAGCTGGACTAGCGTTCTCTTTTATCAGCCACACTAGGACATATATGTGCAAGTTTTCTGAATACCAATTCAATGCAGAATAAATTTTAAATTTTGATGCATCCAATGTCCCCAACTGAGTCACAGCATTATATTGGTGGATCACTGTTCATATTCATTTTATTTTATTTTCAAATGCCACAATTTTCAAGATTAGACATCATAAGCTTTTAAATAGAATTGATTGAAAGGGGATTGTACCTGTACAAACATGTAAAGGCCAGGAATCGACATGAGATCAGCCCCAAAAAGCTTAAGTCCAAAGTCAACGTGTGGCTGCAAAAACAACGTAAGCTATTCAAGCAAAAAATAAACAAGCAGAGCTCATGTGCATGTGTTTAAAGGTATTTAAGAGCATATTAACTGAGTCTTGGAAAACAGCACAATTGATTTTCTTAAATTTTGTACTCGTGTTAATAGCATTTCAGTGAATATATAAACTTGAATTCAATGCGTTCCATGAAAATTCTTACTCTTATGCTATTTAAAAAAAAAAAAAGTTCTTCGGGATTCATATATTTTAAGTGCCTCACAATTTAATTCTTAAAAATACCATCACATACCTTCTCCATGAGAGAGACAAAGATTTTGGCAAAACAAGGAAAGCTTGGAACAAGAGGCTTTAAGGTGATGCGTGGTTGAGCAAAGATTTGCAAATCCACAGCCTGCAACATTCAAATACAAATTCATATTTTCTCACTAAACCTAGAACCGTGTCAGAATCAAAGATAAAAGACGGCAATATACTATCTCATAGTACTTGGATGAGCACACAACCTGAACAGTTGCTTTTAGACCGAATGCTTTAACACCCAGTGTGACATTAGGATTCCCTGCCCATTTCAGAAAAGGCTCCATAATCAATTCTTTTTCTTCAGTAACAAAGACCTTCATACCTGCCATGAAAGTTTTGGTAGTTTATAAAACAATAAGAAGAGAGTTCTGCATACTCATTGAAACATATTCTCTAAGACTATAAAAAATAATCCAGAACATAAACACTTCACAGACAAGAGAAATTATAATGGATGCAAACTGTGCACATGAAGGTGATGTACGAATGAGAATTAGCATACATCCCAAGAAGGGGTTGATACAGAAGGAAGAGGAAGGAGGATTTCCCTTGCTTACCCCTCCCCCAAATCCCGCACCTATTTGCATTGAGAAATGATGCTGCACTATACAGGAATCATGATTGAATACGTCACACACAGGAAAAAGGGCGTGAGCAGGTGCCTATTTTGGATTCACCTAGACAAGCTGAAGAGGGGTATGAGAATGAGAAGAAAACAAATAAAAATCTAAGCATACAGTCCTCCCCGGCCTGCATTCTGTTAAAACAGAGCAGACGTGCTAAATAGAAGACATTTTATTTATAAAAAAATCTTTCCATCTACCATATCTATCCAGAAGGGGTATCCCAAACTTGTAAATTTGCAGATTCGATAATCAAACATCAAGTAAACACCAAGATCAAACGGACAGAACCAATTGATACAACTAACAAAGAAAAAGCAAGATACAAGGAAATCATCAAATCGTTTATTCTTTGTCTAACAAATAAAAAATGCACACACATACTGATTCCTGGAGATTCTCAAGCAAGAGTCTCCTACATCACTGACTTTAACATTAAGAAAAATTATATTCATGGAAAGAGGATGGTGGATAACATAAAAATACCCAGTTCTTTCCAATCTCTCGCACCGCTGAAAGACTTCATAAATCATAATCTTTTTCATTCTTGTACTCCTTTCCCTGTTCCAATTTAGCCATTGCTCTTGAAATCCACTTTATAAGGCCGTTACTAAAAATTGATATATTTCCCTGTTCTTTCTTCTTTCAGTGTCCTTTACCATGCAAAAATTGTAGCTTCCGTAAGAAAACTGGAATTCACCACCATGAGATTCTGGGTTGCACCAAACTCGTACTTTGTTCACATTCAAAGTTGTGCTTAACAATAAGAGCCCTCCGCACCCCCCCCCCCCCCCCCAAACCACCACCACCACCACCACCACCCACACACACACACAAAATAAAGAAGGCAGCAAGCTTTGGACATAAAAACTGTTCATGATAACCTAAAACACTACAAAGACACTTCTCCTTGGTACATTAGCTATGGCAAGAAAGGGCCAAACCTAGCTCAAGAAATTTTTAACAGAGAGGCTTTCATCTATTGCATTACACTAACATTAGAAGTATATTTGCAGCTGAAGCATTGTTCTTGATGTGAGATTCTGTTTTATCAGATCTTTAGTCCTTTATTTAGCATAGTTGTTCTACAAGCACATTACATTGCAATGCATTGGTGTCTTTTAGCTCGTACAAAGATACTTCTTCATGTCCATTTAATGTCAAGACCAAATTCTGATTTGTGATGGATTACAATATAAAACAAAAATTTAGCCAAACTAAAAGTAGTCAATTGACTTACCTTGAAAAGTGGGCGGCAGAGAACCCAGTGTTAGTTCTTCAAATTCAACAGATTCAATTTTATATTTTGGAATTTGCTCAGCAATAATAGGCTTTGCAATATTTTTTGCCGTCTTGCAAATTGCCTGTGAGAAAATGTTTTAAGCATGAGTATTTGATACAGAAAGGTGAGAAATAGAGGTCATAAATAAGGTCAAAAAGTAATAACGAAGCAACATACAATGCAAAACAGTACCTTGTCCAGGTAAGGCCACATAAGCTCAAGGAACTTGTTAAGCCAGTCAATCTTCACTCCAGCAGATAAAGCAAGGTAAAAAATAAACATTAGATGGCAAAAGATAAGTAGAAAAGAGTGCAATAGAAGTGATCAAAATACCAATACTTACACGATCATAATCAGGATTTTTCACCCACAGGGGTATTTCAGGAAGCAATCGCTGCAAACTTTGAGAGTCATGCTCAACCAAAGGATGGATAACAGGATCCTGATCAAGTGAACAGTTAGAAAACCTTATACAAGATTTGTGTCGTATTCAAAGTTATCAAGCATTTGCTCTCTTCTTTACATGAATATTCCATTCATAAGCAACTAAGGGATTTCAAAGAAGATGAAAGAACAGGAAAGTCATGTACCACATCCTTAATCTTTATCGCATTCTAAGAGAGGCCCTTAAAAAGAATATTCTACAGGAAAAAAATTTCTAAAGTAAAATAGTAGCACATTGCCAGAAACTGGTTAAATCCGTCTCATCAACTATACAAGAAGTTTGGCTGAATAAGATAGGTACTGCTTAGCCCATTTGGTAGGGCATTGTGCTTTACTCGACCCGGGTGGGAAACTGCCTTCTATGCATGCCTTTTTTATGGGTGATAAAAAATGAGATGATTTTTTGTATTCAATTTCCAGTAAGAAGGCTCATCATCCCTGTTTTCTATAAATAATCAGCACAGTTGAGATACTCCATTAAAGGCATGATGCGCCTGATGTCATTATGGAGTAATGCCGCCCACGGACTGTATGACCCTTCTTCATTTAGAATATTTCTCACTAATTGAAAAACAATTCAAGAAATATATGGAAATCTCCTACCCATTACTGAAGTATGAAAAAGGCAATAACTCAAAAATACTATAAATAGTCATTTCACCGTTCATCATCATTTCAGCTATTTCAACCAATAACACGTCTTACAAGGTAGATAGCTAGGCTGTTGTGCTTCTTCAAACTATACAAATGGCTCAATGCCAAGTCAATCACTCTCCCCTTTTCTGCGGCTCCTCAGATGAATTTAAAACAGAGCTATATGACAACAATCAATAATGAAGAACCACGTGTACATAGAAATTGACAATGGAGCTAGTACATATAAATTCCACTTCATTTTCCCTTTTCCCCTGGTCTAGATGAAAATTCGCACTAAGATTTGAAAATAATCCCAAAAAGAAGCTGAACAGTGGGACATGATTCTTGTATTAGACCAATTTACTATCTTATTATAGGGTAATTAAATTCCTGAAATCCCTACAATCTTAAGCCATTTTTACTTTCTCATCCATTTTGGGGATAATTAACCAACTGCAGCCTCCAACAGAAAAATCAAGCTCAATTTTCACAACACGGATGTAACTGACAACCCAATTCCTCCGCCACGTCAAGTTGAACAAAAATTGTACAAAAAATAGAAACTAAAATGAATTCTACAGAAAACAGACATGTACAGTACGCATATGATACATATACACATTAATGATCTAACATCGCGTTCCCTCTGTGAGCTTGAATTTGTGTGAGGGATAGAGAGAGCACCTTAACATCGCTGGGTTGGAAATAGATGAAAAGGTAGTAACCAATCACCAGCCCAGTTGAAACCCCAACTCCAAATCCACAGAAACCCAGTATAGTACTAAAAAAACCCATCTCCAAAAACCCCTTCGAAATTTAAAGCAATAATTCTACACTGAAACCAGATAAATTCAGTCAACTTCAACCCTACACACACACACACACACACAAATTCTCGACTCTCAACTATTCAATCAAAAATCTTCCAGAAAACACAGTCAAACTCTAGTCATCAGTTGCCAAAACAATGGATTTGGACCGACATAGACTACGGCAAGTAATTAAAAGACAGTTTTCTTTGGATCAATCTTCACGAATGACGTTTTCGTCTTGAACCCCGTGATCTTTAATCAGTTAAATGTCATTTTTTTTTTTTTAATCAGTTAAATGTCATTTTAGTTGGACATCAAGGACCCTATGAGTGAGATTCGGGCAACCTGAGCTTTTTATGGAAAATGTCCAAAGGGGCAACGTCCTATTCATAAAAGCAAGTCATATTTTGACTTTGGGCTTGCGTTTGGGCCCATTAAATTTCCATTAAATTTTACAGTATACTGCCTTGAATTCGACCGTACGATCTCTACTCAAATAAAAAATTTGAAAACAAAAATAATATCAATAAAAAAATTTAAAAAAAAAAAATTTGTCGTAACTAAAATAAAAACAAAAAAGAAGAAAACATAATTTATAGTTTTAGAATAATGGATTGAAGCGGTGAGTAGTACTTGGAGATTATCGTTGGACAGAAATGATTGAAGAAGAGTTACGTTTGAAATGATAAATTGAAGACGTAGTGATACACGGACAAAATCTTTTTTTTTCTTTCCATTGCGGATAAAACTTTTCTACGGTCTGTGATGATTAAACATAATGTTGAAAATTAGCTATTGTTATTTTCTTTATTTTTTCTAGTATTTGAAATATTCTTGGACATATTAATTATTTCATAAATACCTATTTATTTGCACAAATATTTTTACTTTACATTTTTTACTTTAAAATTATTTGCTCAATTACACCTACTTGTAACAGAATTTTCCACTTTTCAAGAGAATAAAATAAATCTTCCTATGATAGAAAGAGAAAAGCATGCTACTATTAAAGTCATCTTTTGAGTTCTTCACTCTCTCCAAACGTTCGAACACTTTTTTTTATCTTTCATCCCACAAAATCCTTTTATAAAATTCAATTCAATCTTATCAGAATTTTTTTCATCATCCATCTAATTTTCTATTCCTCTACATTAAGACCAATATGCCACTTATGACAATCCTTTCTTTATTTCTTATTCTTATTTTTTATAATCCCTTTTGTTCAACCTTTCAACTTTTGATTAATTTTATGTTTTAAATCGATTTTTTAGATATTTGAAGATGGCTAAAACACATCGCAAATAGCAAGTCTAGATCCAAAATTAGAATCGAGCTCCCCATTTCCATGGCGAAGAAGAATCCTCGTGGTAGTAAAGTTAGCCGTTGAAGAGGAAACATACTATTCTTGTATCGGAACAAACAAACGTACGTTTTTATATTTTTTTTAAGCATTTATAGGTTTTATCTTTTTTCGACTTCCAGTCATTTTTACTGATTTCTAATTTTTTTTTTGGGTTTTTTTACTTTTTATGTTGAATTCATCTTGTTAATATTTAAATATTCAAAACATAAATTTCTTATCTCGTTCTTTCTTACTGATTTTTTTTTCATATTTATGACCACTTCAATTATATATTTTTAATTACATGCTTAATTCACATAAATTTATTAAATGTTATTGATAAGTGTGGATTTACACTTATCTAGACTATCAAAAGTAGACGATTGTAAGTAATCTTAAGTGATTTTTTATTTAATCGTGTGTTGATTTAATAGTTTTAGGTCAAAATTCGAGATCAGATGGAATTTAAGAAAAACAAAGCAAAATAGGCGAAAAGTGACTAAAGGCGTGCGAAGACTTGGATGTGAGGACCAACTTGCAAATATTCCAAAGTTGAAGGAATTTAGTTGTAAATAAAAGAGGATTAAATTGAAATGAAAAAAGAAATTAGAGGACTAAATCGGGTAAAATCTAAAGTTGAAGGACTTGGGAAGCAAATAAGAGGACAAATGGACAAATTATGAAGTGAAGAACAAATAAAATATACATGAAAACTTGGAGGACTAAGTCTACAATTTGGGCTTGGAACCAAATTTTGGCAAATTATTTGATGTCAACCGCGGCAATGCGCATAAATCGCATTTGGGCTTTTTTTTTGCTTATTTTCAATTCTAGTCAGGGTCTTTTTCGTCTTTTTATGTATATGAGTTTCAAAAGTAGTAAAACACTATATAAATACCTAACCTAGGTCGAAAGAAGTGTGAAATCTTGGAGATAGAGAAATTGAAATAGACGAAGAACAACGATGAGATTGAAGATTGGAACGTGAAGACAAAGATTTCTTGGTACAAGATACTTAATGTTTTCTCCTCTTTTATTTAAGATTCGGTTATGTATTTGAAACTCTTCATCTTGTCTTTCTCCTGAATCATGAGTAGCTATATTTAAAGTTTGGATAAACGATGTAGCCTAGTTTTAATTCTTTAATTTCGAATTTCAAGTTTTAATTTATAAATTGTTTTAAGTATTTGATTTCACTTATTTTCTTAGTGCTTTGAATAATTGGCCATTATTTCATTTATTTTGTGGATTGTAATGAATTGAGAAGTAAATTATTAATATATGTTATGTAGTAAAATCCGTCAATTGGATAAAATGTAGAGATACGCTTTTATTATTGCTGCAGTCTAAATTGAATTCTTATGAAAATTAATGCATCTAATTAAGGATCATTTTGACTTTATAAGTTAATTTAATTAGATATGACTAATTTGAACTCGAGAAACGTAAATTATGTTAAATTCGTGAATTCAACCGAATATAATTTTAGGAACAATTCTTGAGAGAAGAAATTAGAGATAATAACTAGGTGAATTTGTTTGTCCAAACTCTTTAATAACCATATTTTATTAATTCTTGATATTCATTATTATATTATTTCCTTAAATTCATAAATATAATTTAAATATTTCAAATTAACTCAATTCAAATTGTTTTAAATAAATTAGCATTAAGATTAATTTAACTTGTATCTAAATAAGATAGTATTTGTGGGAACGATAATCCAAACTCAATAGGTCACTTTATTACTTGTTTTTACGATATTGTATACTTGTAATCACATTATTTTCACAACAAATTTTTGGCGCCATTACCGGGGATTATTCTTATTTAATATTAGTTTAAATTAATCGTTAGTTTTATTATTATTTATTATTATTATTATTATTTTTCTTCTTTGTTTATTTCTTTCAAATGGCAGATGATACTAATGCACAACTTGCTGCATTGACAAAGTAGGTAGAGCTCTTGGTCAGAACACAGACGCAATTAATGAATGCCATCCAAGCAACCATCATGTGCAAAAACTGTGAGGCTAACTACTCGACATCAGATTGTATGTTATTGGCTTCTCTAGAACAGGTCAAATATTTTGTGCAGAATAATACACATTAACAATATAATCCATATTCACAAACATACAATCCGGGTTGGAAGCAACACTCAAATTTTAGGTAGTCTGAGAATCAACAAATTGGTCATGCCTATAATGCTCAGGAAGAAAGAGGATCAAGTTGGGGAGAGATGTTCTAACAGTATATGCAGAAGATTGATAAAGTATTGGAGCAGCTGGACACAAACAGTCAAAATCAACAAGTGTCTATCAAAAAATTAGAGACTCAGATTGGCCAGTTAGCCATGCAATTGTCAGATAAGAAAAACAGGCACTTTGTCTAGCAATACAGTAACAAATTCAAAAGAACAGATAAATGCAATCACTACTAGGAGTAGGGTACAACTACCAGAAATTCACATGAAAATGTCAGAGAAAAAAAAAAGTTGGCAATTGAAGAAGAAGAAGCTGGGAAGCAAGATGCAAAATCAAAAGAAGAAAAGTATGTGGAAAAAGAGAAGTTGATCCTAAATGAGCAAAACAAAAAATTGACATTCAATGATATTGCACTTATCAAGCAATTCTCCGACTCCTGTATTTATTCTAAAATTGATTTTGTGATTAAGGTCGTTGAGGAAGTTGAAGTTTTCGTAGTGGTGTTCGAGCAAGGTGCTAAACTACAATTATATTTATATGAGAAGCGCAAGTTAAATTTTTTGAAAATAAACGAAAAATGGTGCAAAATCAATATATGCAAGCAAAGCAAATCCTCCAAATCACTATTTAAAATACCGTAAAGCAACGAGACAACAAGTCGAGCTCTAGACTATAAATCAAGCGCTTAATGGGAGGCAACCCATTTTTCTTTCCCTTATATATTTACTGCATTGCATGTACAATTTTATGACTGCATTAGGAGGTAGAGCACGTTTCTCAATTGTTAGTAAATGAGTACATTTAATTTTTATTTATTTATTTCATGTTACACTTCGTCATTCCAATCCCAATGCATACTAATCAGCTGAAAGTTCGACGTTGTCTCCACGGCTTTTGATTCGGGTTAACTATTTCCTTTTTTTATTTATTTCACTTTCGTTTGTCACATTAGGACAATGTGGATTTTAAGCTTGGGGTGACTTTATTATTTTCGTTATTTTTGTGTGTGCTGAAAAAAAAAATATTAAAAAAATTATTTTATTTGTACGCTTGTATGTTAAATAGCATTGCCGGCTAATGATGATATATATTTGAAACTGTTATCGATTCATGAATTATAACTAGACGATACTACTTATGCCTGTTTTTTATAGACTATACCTATCTATATGATATATGATTAAGTGTGAGCACAATGGTCATGAATATCACTACATTTGATTAGTATATTAAATATAATACAATAGTGAACATAAGTTGTGAAATCAAAATCACCAATTGACAACTCAATTATCTAACCAGTTGAAATGATAGTTTGGAGGTGGTTAAACCAATGCAGAAGTTGTTTAGATATGTGTTGATTCCGTGCTTGAGTAATAGTTGTGTGTGGTGTATATGGCTACCAAATGGAAACTAGGTATTGACCGGATACTAGAAATCTAATCCCCGCTTATTTATCTTGCACAAAAAAATGAAAGGCAATGCACTTGTATTATCTTATACTCTCTTCATAGCCTAGTTGACTCGAGTAATAAAGCCCGTGGGGTTTTCAAAACCTGGTGCCATAAGGTTTATCAGACCTGGGAGCCATCAGCTTAAAGCTCACTACAAGAGTCATCTAGAAAACTTAAGGGAGTGAGGTCTTACACATAAAATATATATATATATATATATATATATATATATATATATATATATATATATATATATAAAGAGCAAAAGCATGATTTAGCCTTTGTGCGCATAACTTAATGATTTAGATAACTAGTGGGTTTGACTTACCTAGTGGAAGCTTGATAGTCGAAGCATTCAATAAAAAGAGAATCTTCACAGATTTAGATAGTAATTGTATTGGCTAGACCTAACCAAAATTTGAGTGGTAAAAGAATAAATGTTTTGAGGGAAACTTTAGAGTTAATACCTATGGTGAAAGATTGAATATCAATATGGGAGTATGTATTCTTACGAGAGATAAATGAAATATTTAACCATTGGGGGACGGAAAATTTCAACCTAAAAGCTTATGTTGATTGGATTGACTATGCGCGCACACATTTATCAGTCGAGCATGGGATAAGTAAAAATTGATTTTGGTAGCATGATTTAGAAATTTTTTATGAATTGATTGATTGTTTCAAAAACTTGAGGCAAATACGGCAAGCTATCAGTCATAGTAAATTTTAATATTATTTGTTTGATTGTTTAAGTAAATAGTCATCTTCAAGGACGAACAAATGTTCAAGTTTGGGAGTATTTGATAAGTGTGGTTTTTCACTTATCTAGACTAGCAAAAGTGAACGATTGTAAGTACACTTAAGTGATTTTTTACTTAATTGTGTGTTGATTAATTGTTTTAGGTCAAAACCCTAGATTAGATGAAATTTGAGAAAAACAAAGTAAAATAGGCGAAAAAAGACGAAAGGCTTACGAAGACTTGTTTATGAGGACCAACTTGCAAATATTTCAAAGTTGAAGGACTTTAGTTGCAAATAAAAGAGGACTAAATTAGAATAAAAAAAGAAATTAGAAGATTAAAGAGGACAAAATCCAAAATTGAAGGACTTAGGATGCGAATAAGAGGACAAAAGGACAAATTATGAAGTGAGGATGAAATAAAATATACATGAAAACTTGGAGGACTAAGTCTACAATTTAGGCTTGGAAACCAAATTTTGGCAAATTATTTGCTGTTTGCTACGGTCAAACTACGGTTGACCACGGCAATGCGCGGAAATCATGTTTGGGCTTTGTTTTGCTTATTTTCAACTCTAGTCATAGCTTTTTTCGTCTTTTTACGTATATGGGTTTCAAAATTTGTAAAACACTATATAAATACCTAACATAGATCAAAAGAAGTGTAGAATCTTGGAGATAGAGAGATTGAAAGAGACGAAGAACAACGGCGAAATTGAAGATTAGAACGTGAAGACAAAGATTTTTTGGTGCAATATACTTAACGTTTTCTTCTCTTTTATTCAAGATCCAGTTATGTATTCAAAACTCTTCATCTTCTCTTTCTCCTGAATCATGAGTAGCTAGATTTAAAGTTTGAATAAACGATGTAGCCTAGTTTTAATTCTTTAATTTCGAACATCAAGTTTTGATTTATAAATTATTTAAGTATTTGATTTCACTTATTTTCTTAATGCTTTGAATAATTGGCCATTATTTCATTGATTTTGTGGATTGTAATGAACTGAAAAGTAATTTATTAATTTAGATCATGTAGTAAAATCTAGAAATTGGATAAAAGATAGAAATACGCTTTTATATTGCTGCGGTCTGAATTGAATTCTTATGAGAATTAATGCATGTAATTAAGGACCATTCTGACTTTATAAGTTGACTTAATTAGATATGACTAATTTGAACTCGAGAGAGGTAAATTAGGTTAAATTCGTGAATTCGACCGAATAAAACTTTATGAACAAATATTGAGAGGAGAATTAGAGATGATAACTAGGTGAATTCGTTTGTCCAAATTCTTTAATAACCATATTTTATTAATTCTTGATATTCGTTATTATATTATTTCCTTAAATTCATAGTTCTAATTTAAATCTTTTAAATCAACTCAATTCAAATTGTTTTAAATAAATTAGCATTACGATTAATTTAACTAGTATCTAAATAAGATAGTCTTCATAATAACGATAACCCGAACTCAATATGTCCACTTTATTACTTGTTTGCGATATTGTACACTTACAATCACATTATTTTCACAACAATTATTTTTCGTGAAACTTTCGTAAGATTAGTATGTAATGGTTCCATAAAAAATAATCCAATTTTATGATTATTTGAAAGTATTCAACAAATATATTTTTCCGTGCTACATTATTTAAACATAGAACATAGTGAAGATCAAGTATAGCTACATTGTTTAACATAGAACATAATTAAAATAACCAAATCCAAATAATAGCTTAAAAAGATTAAATTTTGTTTATATTGGAAAAAATAGCTACAAGAAATTGATGAAGAATGGGCTAAAAAAGTGAGAACCCATTTCACTAAAGAGCAAAATCGATTAACCAAAAAAAAAAGAAGCTGGAACTCATTTCACCAAATATTATACTAGAAAAAATAGCTACAAGAAATTGATGAAGAATGAAAAACGGGGAATCCATTTCAAAGAACAAAACTTATTAACAAAAAAAAATGAGAACTCATTTCACCAAAGAACGAAAAATCAGCTAAAATGTAAATTACCTGTCTAAATCATTGTCGTCGATGTCATTGGAGATAATGGATTATGAGTGGTTGTGAATAATCTGGCCGGTGGTTGGAAGATTTGGAATCGTTTCTCTCTATCGCTATTGTTGTGAAAATAATGTGATTTCAAGTGTACAATATCGCAAACAAGTAATAAAGTGGACCTATTGAATTCGGATTTTTGTTCCCACGAAGACTATTTTATTTAGATACTAGTTAAATTAATATTAATGCTAATTTATTTAAAACAATTTGAATTGAGTTGATTTGAAAGGTTTAAACTAAAACTATGAATTTAAGAAAATAAAATAATAACTTATGTAAAAGCAAATAACAAGAATTTAGGAAAGAACGATGGTTAAAACGTTTGGACAAACGAATTCACCTAGTTGTTATCTCTAATTCCTCCTCTCAAAATTTGTTCCTAAAGTTGTATTTGTTCGAATTCACGAATTTAACATAATTTACCTTTTTCGAGTTCAAATTAGACCTATCTAATTAAGTCAACTTAGGCAGTCAAAATGGTTCTTAATTAGATGCATTAATTCTCCTAGGAATTCAATTCAGACCGCAGCAATAATAAAAGTGTATATCTACCTTTTATCTAATTGTCGGATTTTACTACGTGGTCTAGATTAATAATTTGCTTCTCAGTTCATTACAATCCACGAGATCAATGAAATAATGGACAGTTATTCCAAGCATTAAGAGAAAAAGTAAAATCAAATACTTAAACAATTTATAAGTCAAAAATTGATATTCAAAATTAAAGAATTAAAATTAAGCTACATCGTTCATCCAAACTATAAATTTAGCTATTCATGATTCGGGATGAAGACAAGATGAAGAGTTTTGAATACATAACCGGATCTTGAATAAAAGAGGAGAAAAAGTTGAGTATCTTGCACTAAGAAATCCTTGTTTTCCCGCTCCAATCTTCTTGATCTTGGTCGTTCTTCGTTTTCTTCGCCGTTCTTTTCTCCGTCTTCTCTTGTGTTCTCCAAAGAATTAGGGCATGTTCTTTTTGCCATTTTCAACCAATTTTCCGTTTTGTGTTTTTAAAAATAGTGAAAACGTGTTCTCTTTGCCATTTTCCAAAATACATTTTTCAAAACACTAAAAAAATTTACAAAGGAAATGGAAAACAATGATTTTGTCATTTTGGGTGTTTTGTTAACAAAACACGGAAATGGCCAAAACGGCCAAAAAACGCGTTTTGGCTGTTTAGGTCACCGTTTCGATTCCTGGTTTTACCTTTTTTTTTCTTTTTACGCTGGGCAAAAAATTGATAATTTAAGCATTTTCCACTTTTTTAGACAAAATACGGCTCCTTACCCGAATGTTCAGGCGCGCAAATTTGATTATGGAGGTCCAAGCGTTTTGGCCGTTTAGGTCACCGTTTCGATTCCTGGTTTTGCCTTTTTTTTCTTTTTACGCTGGGCAAAAAATTGATAATTTAAGCATTTTCCGCTTTTTTAGACAAAATACGGCTCCTTACCCGAACGTTCAGGCGCGCAAATTTGATTGTGGAGGTTCAAGGTTCAATTCCCAACTTCTTTCCTTATATTATTGAATTGTTTTTAAATGTTTTTAATTATTTTAATAGTTTTTAAATCTTTTTAATTCCATAATTAAATGTTTTGCATTGTTTTTAAATGTTTTAAATTCTTTTATTAAATGGTTTTAATTCTTTTCAAATGTTTTTAAATGTTTTTAATTGTGTTTAAATGTTTTACATTGTTTTTAAATGTTTTAAATTCTCTTATTAAATATTTTAAATTCTTTTCAAATGTTTTTAATTGTTTTTAATTCAAAATCCAAATTTTTAAAATTTTTCAAGTAAACGCATTTTCGAGTTTTCTGTTTTCAGAAACAATTTTCAAAAATTTCAAAAAGAACGCATTTTCAAAAATCTCAAAACAAACACTCAAAATACAAAACACAAAATAAATTCAAAACTCAAAACACAAAACTCAAACGCAAAAAGAACACCACCTTAACTTTTTTTATTTTGACATAGACCATGTCTTTATATAATGTTTTACTAAAATTGAAACTCATGTACGTGAAAAGACGAAAAAGACCCTGATTAGAGTTAAAATAGTCCAAAAAACCTCCAGACGCGCTGTCCGCACATTGTCGCGGTCAATCGCGGTAAACAGAAATAATGTTTCCAAATTCTGGTTCAATCCCCAAATTGCAGCTTTAGTCCTCCAAGATTAGATATGTATTTTATTTGGTCCACACTTTATATTTCTTCATATCCTTTTTGTCCTCTTATTTGCATCCAAGATCCTTCAACTTTTGATTTTGTCCTTTTTAGTCCTCTAATTTCTTCTTTCATTTCAATTTAGTCATATTTTATTTACAACCCAAGTCTTTCAACTTTTGGATGTTCGCAAGTTGATCACTACTTTTCCATTTTCGTACGCCTTCAGTCCCTTTTCACCTATTTTGCTTTGTTTTTCTCCAATTCCATCCAATCTCGGGGTTTTGACCTAAAACAATTAAATAGACACATAATTAAGTAAAAAACCACTTAAGAGTACTTACAATTGTTCACTTTTGATGATCCAGATAAGTGTAAAACTACACTTATCAAATATCCCCAAACTTAAACATTTGTTCGTCTTTGAACATGATTATTTACTTAAACAATCGAACAAATAATATTAAATTATACTATAATAGATATCTTGCCGTATTTGCCTCAAGTTTTTGAAACAACTCAATCAATTCATTAAAAATTTCTAAATTATGCTACTAAAAGTAATTTTTTTACTTATCCGATGCTCGATTGATATATGTGTGTGCGCATAGTCAATCCAATCAACATAAACATTTAGATTAGTAATATTTTGCCCCCAATGGTCAAATATTTCATTTCTCTCTCGTAAGAATACACACTCCCATATTGATATTCATTCTCTCACCCCTAGTGTTAACTCTAAAGTTTTCTTCAAAACACTTATTCTTTTACCGCTCAAAATTTGGTTAGGTCTAGCCAATACAGTTGCTATATAGATCTGTGATGATTCTTCTTTTATTGAATGCTTTGGCCATCAAACTTCCACTAATTAAGTCAAATCCACTAGTCATCTAAATCTCCAAGTTATGTGTACAAAGGCTCAATCTTGCTTTTACTTATTTTTTTTTTTTGCTTATTTTTTTATTTATATAATCATATATAGATATATATCTTATGTGTAAGACCTCACTCCTTTAAGCTTTCTAGATGACCTTTGTAGCGAGCTTTAGGCCGATGGCTCCCAGGTCTGATAGACTTTAGGGCACCGAATTTTGAGAACTCCAACGGGTTTTATCACTCGAGTCAACTAGGCTACAAAGAGAGATATAAGATAATGCAAGTGCAATGCCTTTCAATTTTTTTTTTTTTTTAAAGAAAAGAAGCAAGATAAATGAGCGGGGATTAGATTTCTAGCATCCGGTCAATACCTAGAATCCACCTGGTAGTCAAATACACTCCACAAAATTATTACTCAAGTACGGAATCAACACCTATCTAAACAGCTTCTGCAATGGTTTAACCACCCCAAACTATCATTTCAACTAGTTAGATAATTGAGTTGTGAACTAGTGGTTTTGATTTTCTCAACTTATGTTCACTATTGTATTCAATATAATATACCAACCAAAGGTAGTGATATTCATAACTATTGTGCTCACACTTAATCATATCTTACATGGATAAGTATAGTCTATAAAAATAGTTTAAGTAGCATCACATAGTCATAATTCATGAATCAATAACAGTTTCAAAAAATATCATCATAAACCGGCAAGGCTATCCAACATACAAGCACACAAATAATTTTTTTTTCACAGCACACACACACACACAACAATAATGAAAATAATAAAGTCTCACCCCAAACTTAAAATTCACATTGTCCTCAATGTGACTAAAGAAAGCAAAATAAACAAATAAAAGAAAGAGTTAACCAGAATCAAAAGGCGTAGAGACAACGTCAGACATTTCAGCTGATCAGTATGCATTGGGATCGGAATGACGATTTGTAGCATGAAATATAAAATTAATTAAATGTACTTAATTACTAAAAATTGGAAAACGTGCTCTACTGCCTAATGCAATTCTAAAATTATACATGCAATGCAATATACATAAAAGGATAGAAAAGAAATGGGTTGCCTCCCATTAAGCGCTCGATTTATAGTCTAGAGCTCGACTTATTGGCTGGTTGCTTTACGGCACTTTAAATAGTACTTTGGAGGACATGCTTTGCTTGCATCTCTTGACTTTGCACCATTTTTCGTTTATCCTCCAAAAATTTAACTTGTGTTTCTCAGATAAATATAATTGTAGTTTAACACCTTGCTCGAACACCACTACAAAAACTTCAACTTCCTCATCAGCTTTGATCACAAAATCAATTTTAGAATAAATATGGGAGTCAGAGAATTGCTTGATAAGTGCAATATCATTGAATGTCAATTTTTTATTCTGCTCATTTAGAATCAACTTCTATTTCTTCACATACTCTTCTTCTTTTGATTTTGCATATTGCTTTCCAGCTTCTTCGTCTTCAATTGCCAACAGTTTGTCCTTTCTCTCTGGCATTTTCACGTGAATTTCTGGCAATTGTACCTCGCTCCTAGTAGTGATTGCATTTACATATTCTTTTGAATTTGTCACTGTATTGCTAAGTAAAGTGCTTGGTTTGCTATCTGACAATTGCAGGGCTAACTGGCCAATCCGAGTCTCTAGTTTTCTGATAGAAGCATGTTGATTATGATAATTTGTGTCCAGCCTCTCCACTAGTTTATCAATCTTTTGCATATATTGTTGGAACATCTCCCCCAAACTTGGTCTTCTCTCTTGCTGAGCATCGTTGGCATTACCACTGTTCTGATTATCAGACCACCTAAAATTTGGGTGTTGCCTCCAACCCGAATTGTATGTTTGTGAATATGGATTATACTGCTGATGTGTATTATTCAGCACAAAATTGATCTGTTCTGGAAAGGCCAATAACATACAATCTGATGTTGAGTGGTTAGCCCCATAATTTTCGCACATGATGGTTGCTTGAATGGCATTTATTCTTTGCGTTCGTATTCTGACCAATAGCTCTACCTGCTTCGTCAATGCAGCAAGTTGTGCATTAATAGCATCTGCCATTTGAAAGAAATAAACAAAGAAGAAAGAAAATAGTAATAATAATAATAATAATAATAATAATAATAATAATAAAAGAAATCAATAATAATAATAATAAAATAAAATAAAAATAAAACTAGCACTAACGATTAATCTAAACTAATATTAAATAAAAATAGTCCCCGGCAACGGCGCCAAAAACTTGTTGTGAAAATAATGTGATTGCAAGTGTACAATATCGCAAACAAGTAATAAAGTGGACCTATTGAATTCGGATTATCATTCCCGCGAAGACTATCTTATTTATATACTAATTAAATTAATATTAATGCTAATTTATTTAAAACAATTTGAATTGAGTTGATTTGAAAGATATAAACTAAAACTATGAATTTAAGGAAATAAAATAATAACTTATGTAAAAGCAAATAACAAGAATTTAGGAAAGAATGATGGTTAAAACGTTTGGACAAAAGAATTCACCTAGTTGTTATATTTAATTCCTCCTCTCAAGATTTGTTCCTAAAATTTTATTCGGTCGAATTCACGAATTTAACATAATTTACCTCTATCGAGTTCAAATTAGTCCTATCTAATTAAGTAAACTTAGGCAGTCAGAATGGTCCTTAATTAGATGCATTAATTCTCCTAAGAATTCAATTCAGACCGCAGCAATAATAAAAGTGTATCTCTACCTTTTATCCAATTGCCGAATTTTACTACGTGGTCTAGATTAATAATTTGCTTCTCAGTTCATTACAATCCACGAGATCAATGAAATAATGGTCAGTTATTCCAAGCATTAAGAGAAGAAGTAAAGTCAAATACTTAAATAATTTATAAGTCAAAACTTGATATTCGAAATTAAAGAATTAAAAATAGGCTACATCGTTTATCCAAACTATAAATTTAGCTACTCATGATTCGGAATAAAGACAAAATGAAGAGTTTCGAATACATAACTGGATCTTGAATAAAAGAGGAGAAAAAGTTGAGTATCTTATACCAAAGAATCTTTGTTTTCCCGCTCCAATCTTCTTGATTTTGGTCGTTCTTCATTTTCTTCGCCGTTCTTTTCTTCGTCTTTTCTTATGTTCTCTAAAGAATTAACCTTTTTTATTTTGACCTAGGTCATGTCTTATATAGTGTTTTACTAAAATTGAAACTCATGTACGTGAAAAGACGAAAAAGACCCTGATTATAGTTAAAAATAGACCAAAAAACCTCCAGACGCGGTAAACAGAAATAATGTTTCCAAATTTTGGTTCAATCCTCAAATTGCAGCTTTAGTCCTCCAAGATTTGATATGTATTTTATTTGGTCACCACTTCATATTTCTTCATAATTTGTCTTTTTTTCCTCTTATTTGCATCCAAGATCCTTCAACTTTTGATTTTGTCCTTTTTAGTCCTCTAATTTCTTCTTTCATTTCATTTAGTCCTCTTTTATTTGAAACCCAAGTCCTTCAACTTTTGAATGTTTGCAAATTGATCCCCACTTATCCATTTTCGTACGCCTTCAGTCCATTTTCGCCTATTTTGCTTTATTTTTCTTCAATTCCATCCGATCTCGAGGTTTTGACCTAAAACAATTAAATAGACACATAATTAAGTAAAAAATCACTTAAGAGTACTTACAATTGTTCACTTTTAATGATCTAGATAAGTGTAAAACCACACTTATCAGCTATCTGCTTTTGAACAATTAATGTGAGATATTTAATTTATCAATTTTTTTTTACTTTTTAGACGAGATTTTGAATTAATTTATCGCGAGAAGTCATCTTCTGTAAATGGATTTGTCTCGCTTGATGTACAAGAAACATTTTCCGTTTAAATAATCTAATGTTACATAAAAAATAAAAAACTTTTTAACTACTTTTAAACATACGTTTGTTTAGAGCCAAATATGAGACACGAGGTTCTCTTTTTTCATTTCGGTTACACAACTATGAGACGGTTTAAATATAGGGAAATGAAAAAAAAAATCAACATAGATTTTATTTCAATAATTTTTGGTTTAAGAAAAATGGAAAAAATGGAAAAAAGCAAAATATTATACAAATCATGATATTAAACAGCCAAAAAAGGCTGTTGTATCTATACTAGTTTGCAATAAAAGAAAATTTATCATTAATCTCAGTTCTATATGGCATTGACTCATCAATCTACCAACTTATTCACTCTCATGCATTCAATTTGATATCACAAAATTAACTGCTGTTCTTCTTTGGATGGCCGCATCTTGCTTGGATAGCTAGTGTTTTTGCAATATCTGGGCAAGAATCCTTGCTTGGATCATCAAGAAGTTGTCTCTCAATTGGAATTGTACACTCATTCTTTCCCAAGCAATGCTGTTCAATTCAATGCCACATAACCGTTAGTATCATCGGGTATGCAAAACAAAACTGGACACGACTCAAGAGTATAATGAACAAGATTTTAACAGTTTGATCTATTACCTCTTGAACGACTTTGAAGGCCTTGGGAGAATCACAGTTTCCTTGGTAGAAGTATCCACAGGCACCATCTGGATCACCAAAACTTGCGAATTCTATTTCAGTCATGACCTTGTCATCGGGACAACTTAGGTGTGATCCTGTCTTGACAGGGTCGACTACTGCCCGGAATTGGTTGTCCTTCCTTTCCCATGATTTTACATGTGGTGGATGATATTCAGTTATGAGACTGCAGATTGTGTCCCGATTAACTGTCTGTATCTCAATTACTTCTGGTTTTCCTCCGGTCTCCTCAAATACAACCAATAAATTGTTCTTTGGTTTCAAGAAGGCTCTTGGAATGTGATACCTGAAAATGTAGATCAAAATTGATTCCTGAGTTTGTTTATCATGTCAAGGATACATCCGGTTGTTTAAACTTCTCTGTCTTCTTTAATATTGTTTAGTATTGTAGAGTCGACCTCACCAAAGAAGCCAAAACGTCATATTGTGTACTTACTCGCATTGAGTAGGCCTCCCAAGAGGGGAGAGGTAAGATGTCCAATAACGGCCAATGCTTTTACCATTGACCCAGATCATGCCCTTTGCCATACTATTCATATTGACAGCAACAGGGTTGTTACCTTCTGGGGCATCAAAATATGTCTGAAAAAAACATAAAATAGTCTTCAGTATATCATTTTTTCATGGAAATTGCACAATCTTTAGTACTTTTGTTTCGCAGATAATGGCTTCCTGTGTTGATACCTTGTACCAGGTAACTGGTCCATTTGCTCCATTCGATGTAGTTGGAGTCCAGTTAACATTACGAGAGCCTTCTTCAGTGTACAATTGCATTTTTTCGCCTTCTACACCAACCTGCACATTGGGAGGGAAACCTCTTAGTATCAAAAAAATGTAACACTTGAAGTTGATTGTTAATGTTTTGAATCAAATACTTGATATAGGCATATACCTGATGTCCCCAGTCGTTCATGGTGATATCTAGAGTTCCAGACATCAAACCTTGGATCGTTATAGCTCGGGGTCCAGCAAACCTCTTCTCCATGTAGGCTCCACTATTCTTCATTTCGAAAAAATGTCAGAGTGAGTTTTCTATATAGAAAAATACTTTGCACACAACATGTCGTGAGTCGACAAATAGAATTACCGGAAATCCCACTGTCATGGCTAAGATTGAAATCTGGTTAACTCCAGGTTTCAAACTTATGGGCTTCTGGAAGACAAAGCTCTTTTCGATGTTGTTTCCATGTCCGAATCCTGAAAGTGACAATTGCCTCGGCTAAATATGGCGACCTAGTCTGATAAAAGGAAAATGCTACATATTCTGCCACAACATCTTGACTCATGTTCTGCTACAACCAGGAATGTGCAATGTATTAATTACCTATATATACGCCATTGACGAATGCAGCCAATGCATGTCCAAGACTTGCAATCTGGAGTACCGGGAGGATGTCAGGCCGCATTGGTAAGTCACGCCTATCGAAGGTAATGCTGTAACCATAGAAACAAACCAATGTGATGCTTATGCATTTTAAATATGTTTAATGTTTTACTATGCAATGCAGTGCTTTTAGGATATGCATACCTCGTGCTGTACCAAGCATAATCTGAGGTGTCTTTCGTGAAGCTGTACAGCTCGAGTGGTTCCTGGTTCTTTACAGGCAAATCATTAATGTTTGGAATCTTCTCACGGAACATCTCCCACTTGACGATTTTTGCTTTCATGGAAGGATGGAAATTCCTTGCATTATGTTGTGCAACAACCTATTATGCATATTGGATCAGATGCCATTTTTCCACATCCCAGTTAACATTGTTAGGACACCAGATAGTGAATTTTACCGTTTGAGTGTTGTAGACTACTGTCTTGCAATCAGGGAGAATGCTGATGGATTTCTGTGGTAAGTAATAATCAATACCCCTGAAGTTAATGGTTGCAGGTGCCTTTGTGTGGTTGTTGGTCAAGAATGCAGCACAAATGTTACTTCCGGGCTTCTCAAAAACCGTAATCTACAAAGAAATGAATTTCATTAGTTGATTTAGCACTACAGAATTCCATAGTCGCTTAATTAGGTTAATTTTTGCAGTTTTGCATTCTACTTGAATGCTTTTTTTACCTCTAGGTCATTGCTAATCTTTTGAACAGTAGGAGTTCCCCAAAGCAAAGGCTTTTTGGATAATCTCAGAGCCCTGTGCAAGTCTCTCAAATGACCCCATTTAGGTTCCCTCTGCAGGCCTGAAATAGACAGATCAAGGTCAACCAAACGATTGAAAGATTTTACTTCCTCGAATCAATTGAGATTAGGCTGTAAAATTCCAAACCAAATTCATCGAGGGGAGCTTCATCATAGTAGCGAGTTGTCACGAAGGATGAACTTGTTCTACCAAAATTGGTTCCACCATAGTACTGATAGAATACAAAATTTTAACATAGTTAAGATTCTTACAAAATGGATCGACATATCTTCCAGTCGATCAAAATTCTTAGAAGATGATATCTACCATACCATGTAATAGTTGTTAAGGGTACCGTTCCTTGCAAAGAAACGAGCAACAGAAAATGCAAGATCTTCTGCTGAACGTTGAGATGGAGGGTCTCCAAATACTCTATATCTGCGATCATATTTTGTTTTCAAGGGAAAATTCACCCGTTAGAGCAAAACATAAAATCGATACGTCAATATGGCATAATCGAGGCATAAGGCATGTACTTACTGAGCAGTCCAGTTCTCGGTCCACAAAGAAGGCTTGTTAGGGCCATTTGGACCGGGGAAAGTGTCTCCACACTGTCTCCCATTGCACGTACTAATCTGGATAGCAAATCGATCATGTTAAACATAACAGAATAACGTATTAGACTGAAAGAAAAAAATGGAAGCCGGAAAATAACTAACCACATGTTCCGGGGCATCCTTTTGCTTGCACATGACCCATGGGATGCCATTGTATAGATTTACGGCCATATCTGCTGCCCACTTAACGTACTTTTTTCCTGCTTCTCTGTAGGCAAGCTGGATATTATTGTACTCGTTTTCGATCTGTGCCATAATAATGGGGCCTCCTTGGTCTGCAAATAGTTTCTCCTTTTTCACCATATTAATGATCCTCTCTGTGTATTGTTGCATATGGTACTGCAAATTGGAATATTTTTTATCAATTAGACAATGTAACGGAATTATAAGTTGCGTCACAGGAAAAAAAGTCCGGATCTGTTACCAAGAAAGGCTCGTTGTAAGAACGAAATGTGATGTTGGGAACCTCTCTTAACCAGAATGGAAATCCTCTGTTAAGACAGACACATTAGGATTAAGAACAAGGTTGTAAAATGAGTAAACTAGTATATACCGCTTTTTCGCGATGGGATCCGATCATACGGTGCAGTGATGATTTACAAAACATGTATTTTCGATTCCAACAGATGAATTTTGCAAAAGAGAACACAAAGTAGTGGAGTGGAGATTTGAGATGATGGATTGTTAATTTGGAAAAGACGTATACTCCTCTTTTTTGTGAGTAGCAATGAAAACTCCCTTACGTCAGTGATTAAAGAATTTGGGAAAATTAATTATTGAAATTTACCCCATATTCCATTCAGCCTCAATGTAGGGTCCGACCCTGAGACTAACCCACATACCATGCTCCCCAATCATTTTGATGAATTTTATGAGGTCATTGTTGCCTTCGAAATTGAACTGAAGAAAGAAACATAAATTTCAATTAATAAAACATGTGAACCAAAATTCTAACAATTGATTTCAAAATGGAATCATGGAAAAAGCATTTTGTTTACCTGGCCTTGAACAGGCTCATGGATGTTCCAGAAAACATAAGTCTGTATGAGGTTCAGACCACCTTTTTTGGCCTTATCAAGGATGTCTGGCCACATCTGAAAACAATGCATATTAACAAAATTTGTTCACGTGTTAGGCTTACATGAAAAAATAAATTTGGTTTGTGAAGGGTCGCTTCAACTTTTAAATGAGGTGGTTACCTCAGGAGTGCTACGAGGATAATGGATTGAACCAGAGAAGATAAGTTCTCTACTTCCATTAATGATAAGTGATCGGCTATCGTAGGTCACACCAATTTCCTTCTGCTTCTTCCCACCAGCAGTCGTGGTGGCGACTAGCAAGCAAAGGAGGGCTAAAAAAAGAATTCGACGCGGTTCTGCCATTTTTGTGTGTGTTTCGGATTCCGAATAATATCGAGAGATTTTACGAGGGCTGTAAAAGGCAGAGCCGAAAGGAACCTCTTTCCTCTAATTGGAGGATGAAGCGCCTAGGAGCTGTCTTGAAGAATCCATGCAGAGTCTGTGTTATAGAGAGAGTGAAGGTAAATATAAGGCCTAAGAGGATCTCCCGGAATTTGTACGTCTTTGTTTTCATCTTTAGACCATTGGTTATGCTTTCTCCTTGAAAATCTCTCTCTTTCATTGTCTATTTTTAGGATTTAGAACGAGTTTAACGTTAAAATAAAAACATTAAACTAATCTAGGATGTATATACACCCTGAAATTTTCAGTTGCCTCTAAGGGTCTAATTAATATTTTGACCCAACAAAGTAACACATTCTTTCGAATATGGCGGGAATGGTCAATTTGACTAGGCCATTAATTAATAATTACATATTGATTTGTGAAATCTGTTTTATTTAAGTCTTTGTCTCATTTTATTAATGGTTGAGAAGGGCACAGTTGGTAACCATAGCTAATATTTGAGGATGTTTAAATTATAATTTCAAGTGATTAAATTGGTCAAACATATTTTTTATTCATACATTTCATAAGATCCACAACTTACAACTAACTTTTTATCTTCACATTCACCAACAATTTATAATTTCAGCATTTAAAAAATAATTTCAACACTACCAAACACGCGCATAGTTTGTTTTAATGTTCATGCTTAAATTTCAAGTTATGGAAGTTACAAAAACATTTCCAATGCAATCCGTCTATTGAAGTTTATGTGACAAGTAAAATACACAAATTTTCAATCTATGTAACACTACGTCTATTAAATGGACAATCAAATTAAAAATTCATTTCCAATAAGTTCTGTCTAAAACTAATATTACCACTTATGTTGTATTAATTTTTTTTTTAAATTGGCAGGTCTTCATTTTTATTTCCTTTGTCCGATTTTTTTTTTTAAAAATAAAATGTTGAGTTGAATTTAAATTTGTATATTCACTGTGTTTGGAAGTTCATCTAAATTTAGAAAGATTTATAGACGAAGTCTATTTTTTTGTGTGTCACATCAGCTAGACAGAGTCCTCGCCAGCATACATTTGAGATGGTTTTTTTTATAACTCCGTCTATCTTTACTTATGTGGTACGTCTAAAAAGTAACTGATAGAGAGCATTTCAAATGCAACAATTGTGGCCCAAATATACAAGATAGATGATATAAATAAATTATATAAAAACACTTAGTACACATTTTAATAAAGATAAATTATAAAAAAATAAAATAAAAGATGTTTAACACACATTACAATGAAGATAAATTATAAAAATAATAGTAGAAAATGTTTAGAATATCGTCCAAATGTGCACAATGTAATAGATATCATCCTTTTTTTTCCTTGTTGTAATAAACATTTTATGTGACACACTTTTTATTACAATCTATTATTTATCAGAGATGCTCTAAGCCAAATGACAGAAATGTATCTTTTTTAGGGTCGGAAATGACATTTTCGGGGCCCGTGGTGAATTTCAAAAATTAAGCCCCCAAGATAAAATCTGATAAGTCATAGGCAAACTGCTGGTGGGTCCAAAAGAAATATAGGTCCCTTTAATTTTGGACCACTATTTAATAATAGTCACGATCCTAATGGAACGCGGCTTGTTTGCTTTAATGGGACTTCAAACTTATGAAAATAGGGGCTCCTTTCGATTTTGAACACGAAGCTTTTGTCTCACTTACTTCGAGCCAAAACAGTCCTAATCTTCTTTCTATATGTTTACAAGTTATGTTGTGGCCTTGCCAGGCGAAAAATATAAATACTCTTTGGAAATTATCGAACTTGATTACTTGAACAAATAAATATTAAATTTATAGTGAATTTCATAATATAATATGAAAGTGTGCATGTGTTCGAGAGTGAGAAAAAGAGAGTGGTTGGTTATGTCGTGACAAAATGCATATGTCGTTCACTGATTGGCTCGGTTCCATTTGAACCGATTGTTTTCATAGTTTTCAATAAAACATATTTTGGTCCGATTCTCAATAACCGGATGATAGTATGAACCGATGTCTACCCCCACCCACGGCCAAGGCCCACACCCTGTAACAAGTTCTAAATTTGAACACCTCTTTTCAAATCAGTACTTCTCGCTCAGTTCTCTCTCTGTGTACTAGCACTAGCAGGTGCATATCTCTTTACCTCTGTGTCAGTTTGAAAAATTGCGAACTGTGAAAGTAGCTGTTGGTGTTTGGTTATATTTGATTGTCCACATTTTAAGTCCTCATTTTAGGGTTTAATTACAATTTGGGTTTGTTGCCGTATTTTAGAAGATTGCTTGCATTTTAGCTTACCTTTGCAGTTAATTACCTTTCCTGACGAACAACACCAGGAATACTCAATTCACTATACGTAGAGCGAGTAGAGTTAAAGAAAATCAAGTTCGTAATAGCTCACCGGCAGCAGGGGAAGTCTAGGGACCGCCGGCGACGAGGATGAGCGCATCGAGGTTCATAAAATGCGTCACCGTTGGAGACGGAGCTGTGGGTAAAACTTGTCTGCTCATTTCCTATACCAGCAACACGTTTCCCTCTGTAAGTGTCTCGTCATTTTCTTTCTTCTGACTCTATTTATATTTGTGTCGTTATCATTTTTCGGCTTCAAGTGAAAGACTCGGGAAAAAACTTCAAATTTTATTTTGCCCGTCTTAATTTGTATACTTGTGAGATGTGATGATAATTTCAGCGTTCTTTGTCTCTATTATCAGGATTTGTTAGGGCAAGAAGGTGATTATATTTAGTCTTGGTGCTTTTGTTTAGTGATTTTGGTCTAGTTGTACAACAAATTCTGGAACAGGGAAAAGTAAATTAGCTGATTTTCTTTTAACTTGTTCTATATTTCATGGCAATAAATTACGGAGGGAGTGGATTTAGAAAATGATTGGTGTATTAAGGATTTTAATGCTACAATACCATAGCCAGACACAATTCTCAAACAAATTTTTGGCGTCAAGTAAGGATAAGCTTGCTCATTTAGGTACCCCCAGTTTTGGTTACTGATAATTTTATTGAATTGAATTGAAATTTTAAGTTTTTGATACTCTGTTAATGTGAATTTGTTTCTTAATCATTCTGTTAATGCAAAATTTTCATGTAAAAGTGCTATCTTTCTTTGAGTTTCTTTCGTTTTGAATAACAAGTTCATGTTCTCCAATTGAAGCATTTTTTTATTCTCATTCTTGAGGTAATAATCCTCGAATGCCTGTAACATTTTGGGGGAAGTAAGGTGACCAAAGCCGTCAAGAGTTCATTCGATAGCTAGTGTTTGTTGAGTTGTTTTGGCTTTGCCCTTGGCACCACCAACCTCCTGCTACCATCAGCAACTATATACTCTTTCCTTGTTATTGATTTTATAGTTCAAGTTATATATGCTGTAAAAATGTAGGCATTAAATGGAACTTCCTGTATATACAAGTAGATTACTAGATAGTAGATAATAAATATTATGGGTGTTATACATAAGAGTTGAGGTTCACAGTGAAGGCTGGGAGATTTGGGGTTTATGTTAGAGGAGAAGGATGAGGTTTGTATGAACTGGAGGTGGTGGAAGGTGGAGAAACTTCACCAATATTTCGTTGTAACTGACCACTAATATGCTACTGGACAGCATTCTGGCCAGAAGCCTCTGTTTTTCCATGTCATGGTCCTTCACACCTCAACCTGACCTGCATACTTTTTTCCAAGGAACAGAGAATCTTCTATGAATCAGTACTCATATAGCGAAATTAAAATGCATTGTTGATTTTTGTTTTTACATGAAAACAAATTATCACATTTCCCCCGTAAAACTACCATGAAAAACACGCCAATTTCATAGTACTTTGGTGGTTTCTGTATTTCCTTAGGAAACTTGATTAGTGAGAAAATCTTGGCTGTTTTTCATTTTACTTGGTCTATTTTTTTCTTTAAAGGTGTTTTCTTTAGATCTATGCACTATTCCAAATCAAATATTTACTGATAGTGCGTAGAGTTTGATATTGATTTTGCCTCTAGGGTTAAATAATTTTTTTTCTAAATATACTTGAAGGTTGGAAGTTTTATGGTTTATAAGTGTTCAACACTAAGGTTTTGATTTTTCTCCATTTTCTGTAAGGTTCTGAAGGTTTCTGGTGGCATGTTTGCAAAGTTTGGCATACCACATTTCTAACTTGAACCATTTTTGTATCTGATTTCTTCTGTGGTAAAATGAACAGGATTATGTGCCTACCGTTTTTGACAATTTCAGTGCCAATGTTGTCGTGGATGGGAGCACTGTTAATCTAGGATTATGGGATACTGCAGGTACATTTACTTTTTTCCTGCTGAAATACTTTATTATTGATCTTTAAACCGTTATATTTAACTCCTAATATGTTGAATAGGCCAGGAGGATTACAATAGATTAAGACCCTTGAGCTACCGTGGGGCTGATGTCTTTATACTTGTGTTCTCCCTCATTAGCAAGGCTAGTTATGAAAACATCTCTAAGAAGGTGAGCCTTCCTTTTCAATGGAAGTATCTTGCATTCCTCCTCCCCCTTCTACATGGAAGAGTCTGGTCCCAAATTCCAATGTCAACTGATGTTCCTGATAACACGAGCTAAGTAAAACTCAACCAAATTACTTATGCCTTCTTTCTTTCTCTTTTCCCTGCTATTCTTTACCAATTAAATGGAGCATGTAGAAGAGGGAAGAAGGCATAAATAATTTGGTTGAGTTTTACTTAGCTCGTGTTATCAGGAACATAAGTTGACATTTGGATTTGGGACCAGCAAGAAGTATGCTTTCTATTACTTATTTCTTGATTTAATATTTTTCCTTTGTGGGTAAAGTGCTGAGGAGACTTTCAACTTCCAATTCCCCTCCAAAAAGTTACAACTAATAAGTTAATTAATAAAAAAGTTAAAGGTCATGCTGCTGATGGTCATGTGTACTTCTCTTTTGACTTCAGTGGATTCCTGAATTGAGGCATTATGCACCTGGAGTTCCAATCATTCTTGTCGGCACAAAGCTTGGTAAAAATCTCCTTCCATCCTTTTCTTCTGCAATGCAGTACTACTTACTGCTATCTCATTATATCTGGTGGGATGATGTTGCATGTTCGTCTGCAAACAACTAGATTGCATTTCTAGTGTTGATAATAGTGAGATAGAGTCTCCTGCAGAGGTATGTGCCCACGAGAGCATTATTGAGAATGTGTCTGCATGATCGTATTGAGCTGATACTAATGCTACGACCTTCCTTAACATTATGCCAACTAATGCCAAGTGATTGCTTTCCGTCCATAAGGTTCAAAGTTGAGAAAATACTTTGAGGAGGAACGGTGTTATTGTAACTAGTGGTCGATCGACAACCTTGTCTAGGACAAAAGATCCTTTTCCATCAAAATTATGATGCGAGAAACAAAAACTAGCACTTCAATTTTGCGTGGGAAGAAAGTGGAACTTATTGTGCAATTTATATGATGCAATCAACCAAGCATTTTCCTAGCCATGCTACTGTTACGAAATACATTTGGTCGTATTGGACAACATTCACCGACTTTGGTGTTCATATCTGTCAATACACATCACATGTAACCATCTCTGTTCACAACTGCTGTAATTCTTTTGATAACCATATTTGTTTCCTTCTAGATCTTCGAGAGGATAAACAGTTCTTTGGAGATCACCCTGGAGCAGTGCCCATTGCGACTTCTCAGGTATATTGCTACACTTCATGTTAGTTTTTATTGGGAAAATTTTGTATTTGCCCATTATTTTGATTAAATGTTTGTATACCTTTTTGAGAAAACTTTATTTCCTATGAAGGGGGAGGAGTTGAGGAAATTAATTGGAGCGGCAACTTACATTGAATGTAGTGCAAAGACGCAGCAGGTATTTTTTTCTGTTTCTGTTTTTGGTACATTAGTTTTTGTCTTCGTTGTACAGCTTTTTTCAATTTTGATTATTAACAAAATATTTGATATATTCCTCCAAATATTGCAGAATGTGAAGGCTGTCTTTGATGCTGCAATTAAGGTTGTTCTGCAGCCACTGAAGCAAAAGAAGAGAAAGAAGACAAAGGGGCAAAAGGCCTGCAGTATATTATGACTTCTAAAAGAAATGCTAAGGTGAGGAGACATGATTTTCACGGATTATTTTCTGTAATAATTTGATTTCCTCTGCACTCACATCCCCTGTTTAAGGATGCGATAATCTGTGAGTTTATAGTCTCCACCGACTGCACCAGGTTGTCAACTGTAGTTCAATATGTTGTATATGTATATGTTCTATGTTTATAAAAAATATATTTGACCAACTTAAAGTATAATATAAGTTAAGCCAAACATAGGCATGCCCTGAAAATTAGATAGAGAACACAAAATCTCCCGAGCTAAAATTTTGAGAGACAGGCAGAAGTGTATGGACCCATTGCTATGGGTTATCGAAGTATTTTGAATAATTGCCATTCCTTTTTCACCAAATTATTATGATTTATAAGGTTGATTAGTCCAAATCAAAAGAGGTCCGGTGCCAGACAATGCCATCCAACCTTAAAGTTTCCACCCAGCCACCTTTTATTCTGGAAAGAAATGATAGCATGACACGACAAACCCCTAGAACCTTTCAAAAAGCAATTGGTGTTATCAATTACATTTCCTATTCATAATCACTTCCCATCTTGACTTGTGCATATGAAAACAGAAAAAGATTACAAAAATACATAAATCCAAATAAAGATCCCTCTCATCAGTAAATTATTCTAAAATAAGCTAATTAATAAAGAAAAAGGAGATAAATTTGGAGACAATCCACAAATCATGATGTACTAATTCACATGACGACACAGGCGGTAGGATTTTCATCGCTGAAAGCAGTGGTGTAACGAACTTCAGTCGAGCTCGCACGTCCAAGATGCGAGACTTGAGCGCCTTCATTATAGCGCACGTAACCAGCTGGGGCCCTCTTATCGTAGACACCGGCTGCATAAGGATGTTCAATCGTATCGTACGGGACATAGGGCCAAAGCTCAGCCTTCTTCCCCGTCCGATGAATCACTCTAGACACCACCTTTTCGGGCTCTACATAACCAATCACAGTAAGCTTATTTTGCTTGCGCTCAATTTCCACTGAACTAACCCCCTTCATTCCTTCAACTGACCTTCGCACCTTCCTCTCACATCCTTCACAATCTATTTTCACTTTTATCTCCACTGTCTGCAGCCCACCACAATTAATTAAAAACGTGGGAAATTAATTATTAAATAACAAAGGGTTTGTCACTATCTTTTTCGGTTGTAATTTAAGGCTTGTTTGCTCTAGTTTAAAAACTAGTTTTTCAACATAAAATGGTCAAATATATCATATTATGAAAGCAAAATTATGGTGAAATAAACTATTTTGAATTGAAAAACTAATTTTTAAACTGGACTAGGCCCTAGGCCCTAGCATAAAGTAGAGTACATTATTGAGTAATAAGCTAAATTCAAGTCTGCAACACTTAATGGAGAAGTCATCAATTGAGCAGTTTTGACAAATTAGCTGTAATCGTGTCAAAATGGGTCGGGCAGTCCAGCTCCAAGATGACCCACTCCATTAAAAATTAGACCAGTTAGGTTCATGCATTGGTCTGTCATAATGAATGGATCGTGCAGGAATTGATTGACTAGTTTGATAATGGCCAACCTTATTTAAAAAATTATAAGTTAAAAGTAAATTAAAAGAGCTGCTCTCTTTTAGTTCCCGACTCAACCGCTATAATATGATGTCAGGTCCTAACCCCAACCATATTTTTTAAACAGGTCCGTTCAAACTGCACGCAACTGAATTGGGCTTTGTTATAGGCGGATCGGTCCGAACAACCCACCCATATTGACAACCCCAAAAATAAGACTTCAGAGAAGCTCCATGAAAAGGTTTATATGCAAATGCTGGAGCCCTATTAATATGATTTATAGAGGAAATTGAAAAGATTGATTACACAATGGAGTCGCACACAAAACCTAGAATTTCTACATGTTTCGCAGATTTGACTCAGATCTTCTTATATTTGACCCAAATAAGCAAAGTTAATTACAAATTAATTGTTAATCAAGCAAACATGTTTCTAATTAAGATAAATAATTACTAATTAATCCTGAGTCAGATTATAGATGTATACCTAAACCTAAACCAACTTCTTTCGAGCTGCAGTAGCGCGCACACACACACACACACAAACTAGTATATGCGCATTCATGTTTGGCCACGCTTAAAAGTTACTTCTTTCTCTCTTATTTGGGCAGTAAACGCGCATCCATACAGCTTAAAACTTACTTCTTTCCAGCTTATTTGGCCAATACTACTGAAATAAGGTGAAAAAAGCCAGAAAAAAGTAACTTTTAAGCTGGGTTATGTATATATACATACAGAGAGAGAGAAAGAGAGACAGAGAGAGAGAGAGAGAACATGCCTGCAATTGTTTGCGTTTCTTGTACTTGGAATGGCGAGAGTGAGAGGAGCAATCGAACATGTTGGAGAGATGATCCAAAGCACCCATTTCTTCTTTCTCCCTCACTAACAATAAATCTTATCTACGTAAATTAATTAGAGGTTGCAAGAATCGTTTGGCCTATATGAAGTAGGAGTACTCTTTTTCTTCACCCTAACAACCGAAAATGATGGACCCTTCACCTTGTTTGTTTTTGCAAGTCTCGAGATATGCGCGTTATATAAAGGCAAATTTTCACTTTTCGCCCCCAACTTTTGCAATATGCTACTAATTTACTCTCATCTTTTTTTTAGTATCATACTTTCTCAATCTTTCACTTAATTACAATTTATGTCTTTATTGACATATTCCGTCGTTATCCCATCCATGTACAATCCATGTGTTTATTAACCTTTCTCAGTGCATTTATAAATGAAATGAACAAATAAGTGACTGACATAAAAGATTATAAACATATACACGACAACTTTAATATAAGACCTCAAATTTAAATAAGAAAGCTATTGGTAAAAATCTCAGTCTCGTTTCCAACACTAAAATTTCCAAAAAGGAAAAAATACAAATTCAGCAGCATAATTACCAAGAAAAATAGTAGTTTCATACAATATATAAAATAAATCTATGCGACAGCGAAAATTCATTTTTAAAGAGAAATCAAAGACAATAAAAATTCAAGAAACTTCTTTTAATCGAAGTTTTAAAAAAAATCGAGATGAGCAGTAGAAACTACAAAAATGGTAATCGTTCTGATCAAAGATGCAACACTTGAAATATCCCAAAATCTTAAAATTAACATAAAATTTCACTAATAAACAAATTATTACCCATTGATACGTATCACAGCACATAATTATTGGCAGAAAGTAAGAGCGGGTAAGATCTTTGTTGGATTTGTTTGGCTTTCAAAAAAGACTTTCAAGAAAAGGGGAAAAAAAATTTAAAAAGTGAAAAAAATGAGCAAATTTTTTGATCATGTTTGATAACAAATCAAGAACCAACCTAGGGAAGGCCAAGAAGGGGAAGATGATATTAAAGAAGTCACGAGATTCAGTTGAAATGAACTATTAGAACTAGAATAAATATAGTTATCTGTTTGAAAAATCCACGCTTAAACTAACTAAATCTTCTTTTTCCAAAATCATTTTCCCAAATGAATTAAAATCCAATTTTTTGATTTTCTTAATATGTTTTCTTTCACAAATCCAAAAGGAATATTGGAATGGTGAGTTCCTACCTTTGTAGAGAGAGAAGAAGAATTGAAAGTAAAATCTTTCACAAATGCGTAGGGTGTACATGGATAGGATAACACAGTTGATCACAGAATCTGATAACGAGGACGTGATTTACAATTAACAGAAAGATTGAGAATATTTGGCGTTAAAAAAAAGTTGAGGGTAGATTAATAATAGATTATAAAAGTTGGGGATGAAAAATAAAAATTTCCCTTTTATAAACTCTAAACTGACACCAATTTCTTCATTTAAAATGAACCGTCGAATACTGCCAGCTTAGATAAATCATGTACACACACGTGGCTTTCAATTATTGGATACGCTTTGATATTTGTGCTCCGAATTGGATATCTCAGCAAGTTGACGCTCTATAAGACAAGGGAGAGCGGACCCATGTGGGACCCATTATCATTAGGGATGTTTTTTCAAACATATCCAGGAGTAAGATTTTTTCATTTTAATATCCAGGAGTAATATAAGTGAATACTTAAAATAAAGTTCTAATATATTTTCTATTTTAATTTTAATATTTTTTGAAAGTTCAACTCACTTTCTATTTATATTTTATATACTTAATTTTTAATTTTTTTTAAATAATATTCAAATATTTTAGTCATTAAAACTTCATTTAGTTGTAAAAATTAATATATTAAATAAAAGATGAGGGAAAAGCAATAAATATTTATTGAAAAAAATAAAAATGAATAATCAAAATAAAGAGTATTGTTGAAGTATATTAAAAATTTTATTCTTTAAATTTAAAAATATTTTATGTACAAAATGCTAGTGAAGTTTTATCAAATTTTCATATGATAACTCAAGATTTGTTATTTTTGATGATAATGTGGACCGTTTTCGTGGGAAGAAAGTGAGTTAGATGTTGCAGTATCGAGTTAATTTTGTGTTCAATAGAATAGGGATGTAATTTTATGTATCATTCATTATTCATAAATTAGCAACGCTTTTTATGATTGTTGACAATCGAGGTACACTCTCATGCGTTGCTAATTTATGATTGTTGACAATCGAGGTACACTCTCATGCTCACGTTTTTCAGTGGTGGGGACTGGGCCACTAGGGGGAGAGATTTTTGGGCAGAGCCCATTAAGCCAGGGCACATCCCCTCACGAGGCCCACATCCTTCTGGCTTTGTCCAAATTGCCCGCGAATTTCACCGTAATTACAACACGGACCAATTAACCGATGGTGGTAACTGATAAGAGATAACAATGAAATTATCTCCTGTGAAACGCCGTCGTCTTCTGACCCTCCGACCTCCGTGTTATGTGGGCGACAAGTGCTTCACATTCTCCGACATTCTCTCCGCAGTTGAGAATCTGAGTTGTCGACTCAGGCGCTTTCTTGATGGAGCCGATTAAAAAATATTACTAGGCAAATTGCTTATAAATGATAAATTTATTTGTGAAATTGATGCCTTTTTGTTTACTTGTGCGGTTTATTCAAAAGAGTAAATAGCACTAGAGGTGCTCAACCTTTAAATTTTATGACGATGTGATTACTAATCTTTGATTTCTTGCACCCGAAATGTTAAATCTTTCAAATGTATGCATCTGAAATCTTTTTGTGATGGAAAACACTAGTTACCGTTAAATGATCAATTTTTATTAAAATAACAGTTCTACCCTTTATTTAATTTAGGATAAATAGTACTGAGTAGGGATGGCAAAAATATCCGATCTGTCCCGAATGCGATGGATACCCGATCCAAATGGAACGAAAAATTTCCAATCTGCAGATCAGCACGGCAGATCGAGCAGACTGGGACAGATTGCAGGGGCGGAATGGATCATGTGATCCTATCTGATTCGCTCTATTTGAAAAATAAATAAAATTAAATAATAAATAGATGAAAGATTTGGGGGTTTTAAATTATAATTTAGAGATGGCTGGACTTAGCTAAAAAAAATGTCAGTATACAGATAATGGCTCTGATCCACCCCATAAAATAGCAGAGATCTCCTATAATTATTGCTAGACGGATCGGCTACCCAATTGCCATCAATAGTACTGGGAGTGTTTAACCTTTAACTTTGTGCAATGAAGTCTTGAAACTTTATTTTTTAGAACTTAGGATCTCAAACTTTTCAAATATCTGTACATGAAGTTTTTTTGTGATGTCAAACGTCAAATTGACCATTAAAAATGTACTTGTTCTTAATTCATACATACTATTGTTATTAGGCTTGGTTTGGTATTGTTGTGCTTTTAAGAGAATCAGCTTCTTCTGTACTGTAGAAAGAATCAGCTGTGGAAAAAATCAGATAAGTGTTTGGTAAACTCTTGTTTTAAAATTGTTGTATGTTTCAAAAGCAGCATTTGAGCGTTTGGTAAATAAAAGTGATTTATTGCTATAATGGTATTAAATTACTAAAAATGACATTATTATAATAATGTTATTTTGTATTATTATTATTATCACGAGTTCTAAAATTTATTTTTTTCTTTTACACTAATATGTAATATTGTCAAATATTTTTTAACAAAAAAATACATTCACTATTGTTATTTTAAAATAAAAATAATAAACAAGTAATAAATTTCAAATTTTATAAAAATTACAAAATAAAAGCATAGTTATATAGTGAAAAAATTAATTAAATTTATATTATTTTTTATGTATCAAACTTGCATAAATTCGATTTCTCAATTTCTTCATTTTCATATAATAGAAAAAACCAAATAATCGTACATCGAATGTTTGATTCGATAATGTTGAAGAAGAATGAGGATGAGGCATATGAAGATAACGTGAAATCATGTAGAAAATAAACCTAGGATATTAAAGGAATTAGTTTAATTAATTAGGGGTGAAATTGGTATTTTAATAATATATAAATGTAAAAGCTAAAAGCAGAATCTGAAAGCTGCCTTTTTGATGCTTCTCAAAATCCGCTGTTAGGTGAGTCAGATTATTCTATAATCACTTTTAAAAAATTTGCCAAACGCCTAAATCAACTTTTGATTGTTTGAGAATCAGAAGTTGGGTTCCAAAATCAATCACAAACGGGGCCTTAAAGTAGTTGGGTTTTTGTGAGTTTAGCTGTCAACTTCTGAGATGATATCTTACAAGTTCGAATGGACCCATATTTTATTTATGTTAAGTTGATATAATTTATATTAGCCAAACTAAAAAAATTGATGACAAATTCTGTTAAATTACATTTATTAGGAGCTTTAGTTAGTTAACTTATTTGCTATCTTTAGATAGATGGATCTATTTTATATTTTGCATGAGTCAAATGTATTTAAGGTAAAATTATACATCGAATAAAGATGAAAATATTAATTAATATGTATATTTGGCAATACTAAGATTATTTTTTAAGTGCTAATAATAAGTTGTAAGTCTTGCAGAAAGTGTAATTGATAAGTTGATAAACAATTGTAGGTCATACGAAATGTGCAGATAAAAAATACGTTTAATTAGTTTGATCTGCTTAAATTATAATTCAAGCTGAGCCAAAAATGAATTTAATAAGGTTGATCTTTAAAGATGGAAACGTAAGTCTCAATATCGTATCAGAGACCATTAAATTCAATCGAGCCATCAAATTCCAAAATTGATATGGTCAAACGAGTCAACATCCTAAAAAGGTGGAACATCAACCAACATATAAGAATTTCCACTATTCTTCTTAATAATATTGACATTTTGATATGAAAATTCAAGACTCAATAAAATCTTCTTCAACGAAATGTATCCTTCTCTTTTCGATGGGCCTAGACAAACAAAATTGTAAGTGAGAAATTATTCTGAGACTCCACTGGTAATATGGGCCTGAAAATTGGTCACATGAGCTAGCCCATAGCTGAAACGCTTTGAGAAGCAGATACATTGGGCCAATGTTAATTGGCCATTCTACTTCAAAAGTTACGTAACGGAGAAGCATACTTGGAAAACAACTTTACTTCATCCAAAACTGAACAATAATAATTTTCAAGTTAGCTTTTTGAACATTTTTGGCACGGTAGTAAATCACAAATACAGTCACAAGATTAATTTATTATGTGTCACATTCAATATTATCCAATTGAATGTATTAAATAATATCATATGTGTACCCATTACAATGTGTTTTTATAGGTGAACATAAAAGATTAGTCTTCATATATAGATAATATGGTGGAAGGCTTTTTACGAGCAAATATGTCAAAAATCGGTCATGATCGAAGGATCTTGGAGTATGTGATTATAGGTAGAGATTGTACACTCGAGAGGAAAAGATCTTCGCTCAAAACTCGACATCCCCTTAACTCTATTGACCATATGTAATTGCTCCTTTTAAAGAATATGGTCGTGCTTCAAGATCGAATGTAATGTACCATGATCGGAGGAGGAATGACATTATCATCAATAATTAATAGGGAATCTCGTCCAACTACATCATTTATCTATATCGATATTGAGGAAACTCTAGAGAACAGTTGTCCCACATGAAAATAACTGTTGGACACATTTTCACTAGTTGAAGGTTATATGAGGAGTCCTACTTTAAAAGAGAAGGTTAGCAAATAAGAAAGAAAGAGTTGATAATCTATTTTTGCATCGAACTTTGATCTTCAACTCTTGAACTCCACTACGAAACCTTGATTTTTCCTGGCGTTCGTCCAAAGTTCTTTCTTCAATTGCGTGTTTTTTTTTTCTCTCTTGTCCAATCTTTTCTTCGACCTATATTAGGTCATTATATAGTTTTTAATTTTCCTTCAAAATCGTGCCCTCGGAAACAACAAAAATGCCCCTAACTAAATAACAGAGTTTTCACTATATTTTCTCGAATGGGCCGCGGTCTGCAAACCGCCGTAAACAGCCCCTTTAGGCTACCGCGGCCAATAGGGCACAGTTCCTACGTCACCACTTTAATTTGCAGTTTGGTCCTCAATTTGTCAAAGTTATTCGATGTTGTCCTTTTATTTTCCAAATTTTGATATTGATCCCTAGCTTCCAAAGGTTGCCACATTGGTCCCCGATTTTATATACATATCCAAAGTTGGTCCTCAATTTTCAGAAGTGTCTAATTCAACCCAATTTTCTATTGTTTTTGTCTTAAGTGCCTCCAAATCTTTGACAATGACATTCATAATAAATTAAGAAGAAATTTGCTCAAATTATAAATATAAATCAAGTTTGTAACCTCGGATACATGTGTAAAACACATTTATCACCTACCTTAAAGGAGAAGGTTGGAATATGTTTCCACACATTTACTTTATTCTTAAGAACAATTAACTTATTTTCACATAAAAAAAGACCTTGGACGAGGTTTCTAATCCTTTTTGTCCAAGTTTTTAATCTCTCCGTTGAAAATTTTCTCATGAACGACCAGCATCAATAGAGTATTTGAATATTACAATTAGAGGTGGCAAAATTGGCCCGGCCCGCTTTCTTGGATTGGGTTGGCCCTAGCCCAAATAAAATCGAGTCAAGATGGCCCGGCCCATCTAGCCCGCGGGCTAGTTGGGCCGGCCCGATTTGATTTTGATTTTGATTTTTTGTTTTTTTTTTGATTTTTTTGATTTTTATTTTTTTGCTCCTTAACACTAATTAACTCATTTTTGGAATAGCCCCAATACATAATTCAAATAATATCAATCTAAAATGATCTAAGCCAAAGTCACCAATAAACATTAATCCAAAAATTTTAGGATCCAACATAAAATTGTTTAGATTTAATTAAAATTTAGATTAATTTAAGTTTCAATCCAAAAGATATTTGGTGTGACAATAAATTATTTATTTTAAATTTACTTATAAGTAAACATTTTAATTTAAACAAAGCATGCTTATATCTTAAAACAATAAGACTAGCATGCTTTTAATATTTGTATTTTTTTTTAAAAAAGTGTCTACAAATAGTTTACAATTAACAAAAAAAAATTATTATTTTGAAAGAAAATTGACGTTTATCTATTAACTAATACATGATAGCCTCAATTTTATAAATTAATCTTTTTTAAAATATCTATATAGTCTAAATTTATCTAATATTGCATTTGATGTAATGTATTAAATTGTATAAAAAATTTATTTAAAAAAAAAAGAAAAAAAAAAGAAAATTAAGATAAGTTGGGTCAATAGACTGGACTGGACTAGCATATTTCTGGCCCATACAAAATTGGGCTGGGCTAGCCCAATTCAATTTTATGTGTGGCCCTGTTCTAACGGGTTGGACCAGCTCATTTGCCAGCTCTAATTACAATCAAATTACAAACAATTAATTATGGTCCCAACATTCTCATTGGAGTGGAGATGTCAATAAACTATAATAATTGATTATAGGCGAAGATATATAAATGGCAACGCGTCTTCATCCTGCTCCACGCTCCAACTCATTGTGTGCATTAAGATTTAGAGAATTATTACTCCTCGTATTCATGTCAGCAGCATGTATGGTGTGGTATATGGCTCCAACAAAGTACTTGATGATAAATATTTTTTTTTTCTTTCGAGTACAACTGTGACAATAGTAGTTGGCCTTGTTTTTTAGACAGTAGCAACTATCATTATTTTTGATTTTATAAGCCCATTTAGTTTTTATAGACTATCGTTAATAGAAAGTAGAAATAATCTATCGCACATGCTATTTTCTAATTTTTTTTTTTTGGTTGAGGCTCGCCTCACCTATTTTTTTTTTTTTTTTTGGCTCGCCTCGTTTAACTGTTGTAGTAATTGATAATGTTTTTGTCACAGGTCAGGTTTAGTAGGTGTGTCAGGACTTCCTAGCTAACATGATCCTTCTTTCGTACTCTCATCATTTATTTGCCTTAGATGGTTTATTTTCTACTTGCCTTTATCATCTCGAGGTTCGTGTTCATCCTGAGTCTTTTTTTGTTAGACTCAGATTCCTTTCGATCTTTTATGTCTTTGATAATGAGATACGCTTTTTCAGTATTGTACAACCCACATTGCTTCATGTTGTTAAGGATAATTAGGTCGATTTCTTGGATGAAATATGTAAGCGGTGCGTAGAAAAAATTGAATTTTTGCGGATTAAATAGAACTAGTGCTCTTTTAATTGTAAAAAATTTGGACAATAAATTCAAATTTCTTTTACTTTTAATTCTAGTTAGCTACAGATTTTCCAAAAAGAAAAATTATTGGAAGAATTAAGGAAGACTAAGAAAATTGAAGGATATAATTTTTATGAAAAAATATACTATTAATCCTCAATTTATTATTTTGTTAGCAATTTAGTCTTCAATATTCAGAAGAGAATAAATTGAGCACCAACATTTCATTACACTAACACATTTTTACAATTAATCCTTACATATGCAAACTCTCCAAATCGCTACTAAGAGCTTGTTCAGTTTAGATTGTGGGGAAAAAAATTTGAATTTTTTGAATTTGGCATAATTGACTTTTCAAAATTTTGAAGGTGAAATGACTATATTGCATTTACTATTTTGAAATAGAATTGTGTTGATTAAGGACAAAATAGTCATTTCACATTTAAAAATTTTGAGCAATCAATTATGTCAAACCCAAAAAACTTATATCGAACAGTTCTTAATTGTCACATGCCCCCGCATGACTAATTTAATGAAGTTATGTTTCATTAATTTTCAACTTGAACTCCATATTTGGCTAAGCTTTTTTAAACTCTTTTTTTAATTCATTTTCAACCATATATTTCATGAAATCTACAATTTTTATCAACTTCTTAACTATATATTTCACTAAATTTTTTCAAAATATCCTAAAAACTATTTTTAAACTCCACCAAATAAGCACTATAACTCAAAAATTCAAAGTGATGAATATTAAGACCACGTGACAATTTAACAAATAATTTCCGTCAGTAAAAACAAGTTTGGAACTATAAAAAATTGGTCGACCACAAATTTACTTTGTTTTAAAGGTTGAGATCCAACCGTGCAATTTTATCCAATTTGTATCTAGTATGGAGAGATATAGAGTTCAAATATATATGTCCATATTTGGCGGTGTCAAAATTATTTTTTAATTATTTATAAGTAATAATTGGTGATCTTACTAACAAGATCGATCTCCTCTCCACTAGTGTTGAGCTTATGCTCCTCACTTGGACACTTGTCCAACTATAAATTTGGTCAATTTCATCTGTTTAAATGTCAGATCGTGACCAGCTGAGTAGAAGTCACAACTCACTGGCCAAAAAATCCAAGAAAAGAAAAACGTGTAAGTCGTTGGGAAGGTGCCGCAAGCACTACTGGGAAATCAGCGAAGAAGACTGGGCATCTCTATATGTGAAATATAACGTATAATTTGTGATAGCACGTGAAAGCAGACTTAGCGGCCAAGCACGAAATGACTCGTGCCACCTTAGTAGGTGGCCATCACGTTGGCCTCCTTACTCAATGAGACAAGGATATTCATATTTCCATAGACTTTGGGAAATGCAACGAGCCTCCACTACTAAAAAATCGACCATCGGGGACGGTTCAAAACTGTCCCCAATGCTAGATACCCGTCCCCAATATATATTGGGGACGATAAATGCAACTGTCCCTGTTAGGCGTGTTGCGGATAGTATTAGGGACGGTTGTAGGGACGGTTAAACGAACGTTGGAAAAAGTGTACGTATTTGCGACTATAAACTATCGTCCCTATTGAGGTTCTTTTTTTTAGATACCCTTCTCATTAGGGACGGCTTCAAACCGTCCCTAGACATTAGGGACGCATTCAAACCGTCCCTAATGTTCATATTTTCTTTTTTTTTACTTTTGATCCTTACAATGTGCACATGTAGTTACACAAGAATTGATTCACAAATAAATCACACAAATTCTAAATTTATAAATCACAGCAAAGTTGACTCATCCAAATATAACAGACCATTGACACCTGGCAACCCGACTTGTGATCCTCTCAAGGGAATAAGTTCCACAAGTATAACCTCCTCAATGAACATCTGGAAATAGATCAAAAGTTTTAGTAATTTTACCATTGCATTGATGGTTACACGATAATTTTGGAAATGAAAAGGAGAAGTTATTTACCTTTCTACTTTTAGCATTAACTTCTTTAGGCAAACGCAATCCAGCTGAGTAAAGTAGGGACTCGTAAACAGTAATATGAGGAGAATGGATGTCGTTCTGTTCACAGTACCCAGAAATTCGAGTAAATGTTTCTTGCTTCTTTGGATACCCTGAAATTGTGATATTTCTCTCAATATACCCACCTGTTTTACGACCAGCCAACACATCCATCAAAGTTGTTTTACCAGCCCCACTAACGCCCATCATAGCTGTAAGAACACCCGGCCGGAAAGCTCCACTTGCACCCTTCAGGAGCACCAATCTATCGTCAACATCACCTTGAGCTCTCATTTCCTGCAAGTCAGTTAAGAGATTATGTTGACATCCTCAATTGATGCCAAAATTTGTGCTACAAGAGATTATCTTGAGGTTTTACTTATTAGTGGCATGTCAACTGAGTACTGAACGTCGTCAAATGTAATAGAATGTGGTTCAAATGGAAGAATCATTCCTCTTTTCTTGTTCTGATTAGCATCCTTGGCATATGCCCACACGGACGAGGATCCAGATGTGGCATCATCTTCACTTTCTTCTAGTATAGTAGCTTGAGGCTTATCGAAAGCTGCAGAATTTTGATTTGAATTAGTTATGCGAAGGGAATATGGAAGTTCTTTCAAGCATGGAAGTAGAAACACTCACGATTGAGATATGTTAGAGAAAGAACAAAGGCGAAGTTGAACAAAAATATGAATCCAAGTAATGCCCATGCTCCAATCCAATACCAGTATGCTTGTGGGAAGAATCCTCGAGACTTTGTCACAACAGATCCCAATGTTTCGGTTCCATTTACAAGCTTTGAAATAAGAAAAAATTAAGAATTAGTTAATAAGTTAAAGAGATAAAAACTTGCTTAAACGCCAAAAAGTGATATGTTGATTCATTGGCTTACTCGGCTCCAACTGTGTCCTGTGAACTCTGAACTCATTTACAAGAATTGCATTCTGTGCATACATCATAGGTGAGGACCAGTAACCCCATATCCACCGACCTTTTACGTCATCTGCAAAATCGACCAAATATTGTGATGAGGAAGTAGTTATTTGAAAAGAAGCAAAATTGATTTGAATATTTGATGTACGTTTTATACCTCGTGAAAGAACAAAGCCACCTAATGCGAAAAGCAAGAGCAGTGCAAATAATCCAAATGTGTTTGCAACAATCATGGTCCTACCCGCTGCCCCAATAAACCTGAACAATGCTGATGCCACCCGGTGGAAAAGTAAAAGCAGCATATACTGCTTAAACAGTCTGCATCATAGATTATCAGTCAATAATCATTTGAAGAACAAAATGAGGTGAGGCATACACATGCAATTTATCCAAAGTAATAATAATTTTGAGTTTTACCTTCCTACATTTGGATCAAATCCAATAACATAGTACGTGAGAAATGTCCAAATGGCAACTTCAAGAAAAGTAATTGGGCTGTTCAGGCTGCTCAATTTCTTAGAAGGACAAACTCAATTTCTTACCATGTCGGTTCAGGCTGCTGAAGATCACATAAAAGTCAAACCTCTGAAGCTACTAACCCTGAGAAGAGGATTGTTTAGTTTGAGCTAGAGAGACAATTCAAATAAATGGATTTTTTGTGATATTGAAAAATGATATTCCATGACACCAAGATTAGAAGAAATCTCATAGCCAATTATATGTGAATTTCCAGACCAAATCAAGGGATTGTTGCAATATTGCCAATTAGATTCCATGTCACCAAGATTAGAAGAAATCTAATAACCATTATATGTGACTTTCAATTGATGCTAAAATAAAAAGCGAGATAATTGGCAAATAATTGGTTCAGATAGGTAAAGACTCCATATAGATCTCACTATAAATGTACAGTAGTGGAAATCATTTTACTCAAACACAATTCTAATTGCTTAGACCTAACTAGAAGTTGAAATAAAAATCAATTACCTAGATTTGGACCACTTTTGAGACACAATTCATGGATCCTTAAACGCTCTCTATGAACTCCACAAAGTCCTTGAAGAAGGATCTCCAGGGCCTGCATGACAACATGATATGCATTATAATTATGTTATCTCGAGTGCAGGAAAAAGTTTTCAAATGGGAGAGCATATTAACAAAAATAAAATCCTCCAGTGCAGCATTTGGAAAATGATTGGCACAAAGAAAATCCTCAAGTTATTTTATTCAAATCAAGGGCAAAATATTCAAAATTCCACAAACAAAACGTTTTCCTAAATTTGAATTCAAGCAAAATGTTCGGAAACTTAAACAAAAAATTGAACAGTGTATTACAGGACTCAAATGTTCAGAAAAACAAATATCACACCCAAAAATCAAATATGAATTCCGTTTTTACTCGGAAATTCAATAATTGAAGTCACAAAAATCCTAAAAGTTATATTCCCAACTGCAATTGCTAGAATAGAAATATACCCGAGTCTCTATAACGCCCTGAACCACGCACTCCATTTTGATTTAGAACTCTCTGTATTCTTCAATTCCACTATAAGAATGAACTATGAAGTTAGTTGAATCGGCGAAATAGTTTCGAGTTTAAAACCGTATAAAGAATTAAACAACAGAAAGAAATGAAATTAGGGTTACAATAAAGACTTACAAAGGGTGTGATAGTCGGAAATTCAGAGTAGTATGGGAGCAACAAAGAAAGATTTGGAGAAGAAGAGAGAGAATTGGAAAATTGAGAAGAAAAAAAAATCGAGAGAGTTCAAGATAGACGTATGCTTTTCCCTTCAATTCTCTAATGGCAAGTAGGGCTTTTATTGTAAATAATGGTTCCAGCAAAACGTTTGGTGAAAATTATGAGAGTGCATAAACGTTCACTGATCAGGGACGGTTATTTTTGGAAAATTTCGTCCCAGTTAATAATGTTTGGGACATTTTGCATAACAGTCCCCATATAAGTTTTTCGCCAAAATTTGATCGCAAAATAGAACGAACATCTGCGACGGATCAAACCGTCCCAAATAATATATTATTAGGGACAAAACTTGAAAAATCCGTCCCTATTAACTCATTTTTTGAGACGCACGTTTCTAAACCATCCCTAATTATTGACTATTGGGGATGAAATATTAAACCGTCCCCAATTAGGCGTCCCCAAAAATCATTTTTTTAGTAGTGCTCCTCCTTTTGGCCTTCCATAATAATGGTGTTAGAATTTGTTTGGCCTGTTGTTAAAACGTGTCACGTGTATATTATTTTAATATTATCTTTAATACACTCTTTTATGTATAGATGAAGTTTAGTTTTTCTATCAAAATTTAATACATACACAATTTTTTTTAAATAAGTCATTCACAACGAGACTTGAATTTATAATCTTTGCCTGTTATGAATTATAATTTTATATTAAATAATTTGATCTAAAAATTTAAACTATTAGAAATAATCGCATATATATTATTTGAATATTGTTTTTAACAATTACAATGTGTAAGTAAATGCATCAAGTCAAGATTAATTTATTTAGATGAACCAAGTATTATTGAGAAAAAATCATCAAACTTCACTCTTGCTTCTAAAATATTAATTAGTGTGTATAAATTGACCCTATAATTTTGTATAAGTGTACTATATCTTAATTGTATTTAAGATCTTCAACCTTTGTTCATTGTAACAATTATGTTCTAAACTTTTTTTTATCGTATTCTTATCTTCAACTTCTATTAATTAGTACATTTCTTTATTAATAATGATTTCTGTTAAGATATTCCATTTGTGTGCTTGTTAATGAGGAAAAATATTTGTTGTTGTACTTTATTGGTTTTTTTAAAAAATAAGTTCTTATACACTCTCCTAACAATTTTTTTTTGGACAGAAATTATTATCAGACATGAGATGTGTTAATTAATAAAAAGTTGAAGATAAGAACGCGATAAAAAAGTTGAAGACATAAGTGCTACAATGAGCAAATATTAAAGACGTTGAGTGCAATTAAAATATGGTGCAAGAAATAAAATATTGTAAATATAATTACCCTAACTAGGGAAATTTGTACTTTTGGTTCCCAACCTTTGCAATTTATTACTAATCTACCATCAACCAATTTTTATAGCACTAAACATCATCACCCTTTCATTTAATTGTAAATCACATCCACCATTAACAGATTTTGACGAATTTGCCATCTTATTTAGATAAACAAAAGGGTAATTTACAATTTTGGTCCACAACCTTTCAAATCTATTTCTAATATAACCCAACCAATTTTTTTAGTACCAAACATCTCCAACTTTTCAAATAATTGCAAATTACGTCTCTATTGACATATTTTGACGGATTTGCCCTCATCTTTAAATAAAAAAAATTAAGAAAAAAGCTAAAAACATCAAGACAATAAGAATAAATTGTAAATGAAGTCGCATAAGTTTTAAAAAGTACAAAATAACTCAATCTTCCCCAAAAACCTACCCCACCGATAGCCAAATTACCACCATCCAACCATGAGATGGAAAATCCTACAATATATTTCTTGACACAAAGGTGTTGGAAACAGATGAACCACTGGTTTCAAAGTTCGACCCAGCGGAGCTCCACCTGTCGCCGTTGTTGATAGGTGAAGAAGATAACAAGGAGCAGTGGAAGAAGCCCATCACTGTCGCGTTTCTGAATCTCACCAAAATCCAGATTGAAAAACTCTGAAACAAAGCCAGCGAGGACCCAACTTTGGAAGCCGAAAACAGCTGCAGATACATCGGATTTGAAGCTGTCGCCGCCCACATCTGACGGTGCACAAGCAAGGCACAGCGGCATATGGCATAGCAGCAAACAAATCATAATGACTATCATTATTCTATATAGCACCAGCGTCATCACCCCTAGTGCCAGGAAATCTCCCTGTAGTTTATCTGGTAATCATGGGTTATGTGACTGCCATTCGGTAGGATTTTTAGTAGGAGCATCATCGGTTAATTGAACGATAAATAGTTATTCGACTACCTAAGCAATAACAGCAACTTGACCACCAGCTTGGGGTTGGCCATCACCTGGCCCCCTCCGACCAAAAACCTGTATTAATTTTAAACTAACTAAAAAATCAGCCAGTGGTAGTGGTGCAGCACCACCTAGTAGATCGCCAAATAGACTAAATGCAGCATTATCATAAGGAAGAATAGGAGCATAGAACATGTAGAAATGGAAAACAACAAGGTTACCAGTATATAGGGCTGATGAATTCCTTCCAAATAACTACATTGAACCTAAATCACCAGAATGTTTGGGGAAGATAAAGTTATTTTGTACTTTTTAAAAGTTATGGAACTTCATTTGTAATTTTTTTTATTTTTGTTGTTTTTAGCTTTTTCTTATTTTTGTTTATTTAATAATGATGGCAGATCAGTCAAAATATGTCAATGGGGAGGTGATTTGCAACAAAATGTAAATGTTGAGGATATCTAATGCTATAAAATTTGGTTGGGGTAGATTAGTAACCAACTGCAAATGTTGGAGACCAGAAGTACAAATTACCCTAAACAAAATAAAAATTTAAAGAAAATTACAAATGAAGTATCATAACTTTTAAAAAGTTCAAAGTAATTTTTTCCTCCACCCATCCCAACTTATCCCACTATAGCCACAACCTTTATACCACCACAACTACAACTGCCACTGCCATCACAAATTCTTTCTCATTAGAGCAAATCCAAGAATAGTGAAATATTGAAATGCCTTATTCTCTTCAACTTCATAGAAATCAATCCAATTACTCATACATCTACTGCCACCATCGGTTGCACCACCGTCAATTTCCACCACAAACAAGTGACACCCACATGGGTTTTCTTGGTGCCTAGGAAACTTTTTGTGCCAGATAACGTGTTGCACCACTACACAAACGAGGTAGCGCACAACCGGTGCTGTTAATCAGTTGTGCAGGCTATTGATGCACCAGTCGCAACCGTGTGGTCCGTCATTCGTCGCTTCGACAACTCGCAGGCCGACAAACACTTCCTCAAGAGCTGCCACGTGATCGACGACGACGACAACGTAGGGACGCTCCGGAAGGTTCACGTAGTTACCGGCCTACCATCAGTGTCGAGATGAGAAAAATGTGATGAGTTTCAGTATGGTTGCGGCGATGAGGTAGGGTAGGTACAATTTTCTATTATTTTTTATTGTTTTTAGTTTTTTTTTTTTTTTAAAGAAGAGGGTAAATTAGTCAAAATATGTCAATAAGGACGTGATTTGTAATTAAATGAAATGTTGAAAATATCTAGTGCTATAAAAATAAATCGAGGATAGATTATTAACAAACTACAAAAGTTGGATACCAAAGTGCATATTACCCTAATTACTATTTTGCAAACTGAATAAATAAAAAGTTTGGCGCATGCATAGTATTTATAAATAATAATATTTTAATTTAAATGTTTTTGTGACTCTAATTCCTGTATTAAAAGAGGGAATTGAGTTGGGCACTATTTATAGGAATGTGTGCCCAACTATTATTCTCTTTTTTTTTTTTTTTTTTTTTTTTTTTTTTAACTTTTTCCTATTTCTTATTCTTTTTTTCTTTTTTATTTTTTTTTCAATTCTAGATTTTTTCAGTCCCAATTTTTTTTTTAAATGTCTCGCCATTTTTCTCGTCTTCTTTTAGTCGACTTGTTTGACATTATTTCGATTTTAGTCTTGCATTTTGAAATCGTCCAAAATTTTTGTAAATGTTTTTATTAATTTGAATACCCAATCAAATATTGTTTTTGTTTTTCTTCAAATAGAAGTTATCCAAATTCCTAATATCTTAAATTATTGAAACAAAATTTAGCTCCACACACATATATATTATTTAGCTCCACACACATATATATTAAGCTCTAAGTTCGACCTCTTAGGTCGAGACATATTAACATATATTAAGCAATACACTTTGAACTTCGAAATCATTTGCAATCAAAATAACTTTCCTTCAATTAATTAATTATATTAAGTTAGCAACACAGTTATCAAGATTACAAGAAATACATAGTTTTAATTCATTTTTCTGTCAATTACTGAATCAAATTACAATTAAATCCAAAAAAATTTACCAACAAGCACAAAATCTTGCACTATACAAAAAAAAGAGAGAGAGAGAGAGAGAGAGAGAGAGAGAGAGAGAGAGAGAGAGAGAAAGGGAATACTACTTTCAAAGTAGAAATTTATAATAGTAAAGAAAGAAAATATATCCACGAGTACAACCATGTCCAATATACCAATAAAATAAAATCACTAATTAACAACTTATGCTAATCTATAATAAGCATTTTTACTACTTATTACCGCAAGTTCACAAGAAATCTTATACTATCTCACGACACTCAATGTTTGATACATTAGAATGAATAAAATTAAAAAAATTGAAATAATTTATAAAGTCGGGTCATAATGAAGAGAAATATGGAATAAATTTAAAATTTAAAGCAACAGAATAATCTTGTGAGATCATAATTGAAGTATTCAGTTCTAAGATTTGTATTAATCAATTATGTTAGTGAACTACACATCATTCATTACATTATTTAAAAATGAAGAACGCTCTTGTTAAAGATCAATTGAAGCTATATTTATTGCCCACCTTTAAATAATACGTAATTTTTTCAATGTATTTTAATATATGTTTTACTTAGTCTTTCATAAGTGAAAAAATAATTAAAAAATTCACTAACAATGACCACACTATTAAATACTTAATTAAAATACAACATGTGCCTTGTACGTAAATTTCACTAGTACTATATTAAATATCTCATCTAAAGACTAGTTTATTAAAGTAATGTTGCATGCATTCATATAAATCATAATTTTTTCGTTCCATAAAAATAAACTTATTTTTTTATTTATCTTTCTTAAATTATAGTTTACTTTCATTTCCTTTAATATAGTTAATTTTTCAATTTTTTAATATGTCTCTATTTAATGTGTCTTGTTATCAATAAATATGAATTACTATTATATTAATATAGAAGTATATTAAGAAAAAATATAAGTAAAAATTATTATTTTAATTATAATTATTAAATTTTTTTTAATTTATGTAAAAATATAAGAGCATCTCCAATCCTCCGACAAACTCTAAAATGGAGTGTGAAATCTCTCTAACCCAACACTATATCTGTGCGTCAAATTGGTGTTGTGAACAGTGTTGCGCCATATGACGCAGTACTGTTCATTTGAAGTTGGAATGGCGTTAACATTATTTCTAATTTTGTCCTCAAGACTCAAGTTATGTGTAAATGTGATGTTGATGCCAATTTTGTCAAGCCTTCACCATATTTTTTATGTTTGTTTTTTGGATATTTGTTTGTCCAATTTTTTTTAATGTTAAATGTTTTTTTTTTTAAATTTTTCTGTCCAAATTTTTTTTATGTTAAATACATTATATAATTAAATAATTTTTGAAATAAATTATTGTTGAAAATTAAAAATATAAATAGATGAGGATATACACTATTCTTTTGGTACAAAATTCGAAGTAATGGGTTGAAGATTACCTATGGATTTGGTGTGAGAATTGCACTATTTTAATGTAAAAGTTATAACAATTTGAAGATATAGATTGGAGATAATCTAAATAAATTTGTGTGTGTGTGTGTGTGGGTGTGGGTGTGGGTGTGTGTGTTTTATATCAATAATATCAACCAAGGATTAGACCAAATAGAGACAAGACCTTTAATAAGGGTGGTAGAAGTGCACATCACAAAATGGTAATGATATGGACTCTTCTTTCGACTTTTCAATCAATTAATTGAGCATACTTTACAGTTTACATTAACTTCCTCATTCAAAGTGGGGAAAGAAACCTACTAATTGTCAACGCGTTATAAATTTCATAAGTATTATTGAACGAGGAACATGAGCACGTCTTAAATGAACTATTATAATTTGACAATTACTTTTAGACTAGACAATGATAATTCGATTTTTATACTGACAAAATCGTTGTTTTATATCGATATCACTTTAGATAAGTTTAAATTAACATTATGATTGTGAAACAATTAGCTTCATGTAATCTAGTCAATCAGAAGACCATGAACGATTGTGATCCTTTGCCCTTCGACATCAACGGTTGGGATCGATTCCAAGTAATTGACGGAAAGAAGAGAACACCATGCAAAACGGTTGAAAACACCCCACCGATGAAATATACAACATCAACCTTATTCGTAAGTAGCCGTCCGAGAATTCAGGCTCACCATTTCTCTTTATTCTCATTGCAAAACTATGAAAATCCTACATCTATCCACTAAAAATAACTACCTATGGAACATGTCACCACTGCCAAAGGCATATATACACAAGGTCCTTCCATTCAAGGATTAATACTAGCTAGAACATTTTTACACGTTGAAAACTCTCCATTCCCATTTCCATACAAGTATAATCTATTTGGATACCTAACTTGTTTCTTTCTTTCTTTTTTTTTTTTTCCTTACATTGATGTACGACTCAAAACGAGGTTTACATTCCCTCTTTGCAGGCCGAGCTCACGATTGGAAGTTTTCAAGCATTGCAGAAAATAACAAGCACAAGTTCCAATTTTACCGCACAATTACATAGTTAAAAATTGCTTCAATATTGAAAAATAAAATTTGTGTCGAGCTAAAATGAGACACATTTGTCAATTATGACCACATATTTGGTCGTGTTTAAAAAATGATTTTTCAATCTCGAAAGTGATTGTAAGTTGCGCTTTAAATTTTTAACATTACTAGCCTTAATTGACTCGAAAACCAGCATGATAATGCCTATTGACTTGAATAAAGTTGGTAGAAAAAAGTGTGTGTCACTTGACTTCTTGGAATGCGCCTAATTATTTTGACTTCCCGTCCACCTTAATTTCTAGATGTTAAGGGCATCTCCAACCACAATGATCTTTAAAATAACATAACTTTTACATTAAAATTAAAATAGTATAATTTTTACACTATCATTTTAACCATCTCCAATTACGATCTTTAAATATTACACCAAATAAATAATATTTATTTTCTTTCTTTTTTTTAAAATAATTTATTGATTTCAAAAATTATTTAATTAAAAATTCTATCATTACTCAAATTTATAAATAAAAAATTAAATATTCTTTTATTACTAAAATTTATAAACTAAAAATTTAATTTAATTACCTAAAAAATTGCATTTATCACAACAAATTTAAAAATGCATTACAATTAATATCACAATTAACACTTTTCAATGTTGTTGTTGTCGTAATAATAAATACTGTCTTTTTGTTTTCACATTTTTTATTTTTTAAAATTAATAAGTAATTTTATTTTAACGTATTTATTAATTATTTTTTATTAATCGATTACAATTTGTTATATTAATAAAAATTATAATGAAATGAAAAGAAACATAAATAAAATTAAACCATAAAAATAATAAAAGAGTATAAAAAATATATAGAAAGAAAAACAAATTTACCTAGTATAAAATAAAGGACAAAATAAAATAAAATAAAAAACTCCAAAATTACGCCAAATATTCACTACTCCATTTTGAAGTAGTGAAATAGAGTTCCTTTGGAGTTGCCCTAAGGCCTTGATTGTGAGTTTTTTTTTTTCAATTGATTTTCATCGATTTTTGATGATACTATTTCTGAAGGGTTAAAAACATTAATACTTGTTAATTTTTTAGAGTACTAATTTTAGATAATTTTTAAATTGTCCAAAATCGATGTAGTGTAATTTGGAGTGTATCTCTCAACCCCCCCCCCCCCCCAACCCCAAAAATCGAAATCGGTGATTTTTGACGTTCTTTAAAAAAAATTCTAACTTTATCATCTCTCAAACAATTATTTTAAAACTACTCTAAACTTAATATTTGTAAAAATAAAAGAACATATGCCAAAAATAAAAATAAAAATGCAAGAACATAAATTTAATTTTATATTTTCAATGATAGGTGGATATATAAATTTTTTAAATTTAAATTTTATATATATATATATATATATATATATGAACATATATGTAATTTGATTCTTTTAAAAAACTTTTAAAATCGTTAGATAATAAACTCTCAAGTATTGGTTGGACCGTTTCAAAAGCTGCTACTAAAAACTACCAAAAATTACTCTTCTCATAAACGCCTAAAATCAGTATTTTAAAAAACCCTAATAACCAGTACTCCAAAACTCTCAACATACCCTAAAGCTTAAAAAAAAAAAAACACTAAATAATTAAAACACAACCGTTGTATAAATATCGTATAGTAAATTTTATGATTAAGTAAAATAAATTAAAATTTGATTATTCTAATATTCTTCTGTCTCAAGATTAGGACGACATTGTTAGGAAACGATTTACTTTGATCATATTTAATATTAGGACACGTCCCCCCCCCCCCCCCCCCCTCCCCCCCCTCTTTTCTTCCATTTTTCTTGGCCCTATTCTAATTCTATAGTATTGAGGTCATGCATGACTCATACGAGTGAACATTTGTGATTATGTACAAGAATTCAATGATTTGAATTTTTGATAATTTAAAGTGTCAATGAATTTGTAGTATCACGAGACCAAGTTACTATCACGGTTCGATCACATTTTCTATTTTAATCATATATATTTATATTCATAAAGATTAAGACATTGTGTACAAACAATCGAGTTTATTATTAATTATATTTAAAATTGATACTTATATTAATTCTACATTTGATGTTCAAAAACTAATTTGGTATGTTTCTTAATTTTAACACACCATATTTTTCTCAAAATGTATCATATTTAAATTACATAAAAAGTACATAATTTTTACTCATTATTACACTTAATTAGAACATACTGTCTCTAATAATGATTTTCGTCTAAAAATCCTCTCAACGTACTTTAAAATGAAGGACAAATATCTAGTCGTAATTTTATATTTATTTTGTTTGTTTATTTAAAAATTTGAAGGGCAGATGAGTCTTACTCTATGTTAATGAGAGTTTTGGACGAAAATCGCTATTAAAGACAATGTATTCTAATTAATGGAAGATTAAAGATAAAAATGGGATGAAAAAGAAGTTAGGGATATAAATGGAATAATGTTATTTGCAGTTGCTCACTACCAGTAGTCATTATACGTGGCATTATTTAATTGAATAAATTTTTTATTCTAATTAAGTAATGTATTTATAGTCATTAATTATAAATAATTCATCTAATTAATTAATGCCACGTATGATGACTATCGATAATGAACGACTGCATATAGCATTACTCGATATGAATGTGATAATAAGTAAAAGTTGAAGATTTTTAATAAAATTAAAATATATTATATTTAAGAAAAAATATAGCGTCAATAGTTAAAGATAGAGAATAAACTGCATAAATCATAATTATCAATTAAAGGCAGAAAATGAGAATAAATGGAAAATTAGTGACAGAGTTTGACTTAACAACCAAGTAAAGTATCTAATAAAGTTAAAATTAAAAACAACTGTTAATTGTGATAAGCTGTAACGCGTTTTCGGGGGAGTTATCCTTTTGATGTGAATCACTAGAATTTACCGTTCCAAATTCTATCTACTATCTACTGTGTTTAATTATTTAATTATTTAAATAAAAATAAAATTATATTTAAATATTTATAAAAAAATTTAAATTTTATTGAGTCAATATGTCAAACGAAACTTTTGAATTTAGACAGAGTTCTAGACATTGTCTATTTTTTTTTTTATCACGTCAACTTGACAGAGTCTTTGATAGCTTATATTGGAAAATGATTCATTGTCACCAATATTTATCAATGGATAATGGAGATCAAGATAGTTGCATCTTAGACGAAATTAAACACAACAACTAACAAGATTTATCACGGTTCTCGAAAATAATAAATAAATATTTAATTCTGATTATTTTGATTTTTGGACTAATAACAAAAATTATAAGTCAACTTGTTTTGTAGAGTCCGGGTCCATAGGAATAAAAGACAAATTAATATATATATACACGGCAATTGCGGGTCACCCAGACACTAAGGAAGGAATGCAGAAAATCATATTCTTGTGTGTTTACATATGCCCAAAAACTGAAAAAATATCTCTGAAAATATTTTTTAAAATAAGAAACTTATTTAAATAAATGGTAATTATATTTAAACCACTACCCCATTTTAATTGTAAGGAAAGTTTCTAACAATTGTTCATTTTCACATTTATGTCCCAAACTATTTTCTATTACATTTTTATCATAAACCTATTAATTTGGAGCCCAAATCTGCTGTCCCAATTTTGTGTTCTATTTGCTGTCCCACCAATAGTAAATATATAAGTAATCAAATAAATACAATTATTTAATGTGTTCACACTTGCTGTTAAAATTAATTTGTATTTATTTGATTACTTGTACATTTATCTGTTGTCCCAATTTTTCTATTGGTGGGACAGCAAATGGGACACAAAATTGGAACAGCAGTTCTGGGCTCACTAATTTGCACTTATTATCGTTGTTTTTGATAATCGTCTGTCTGAAGGTTAATTAGAAGGACGTAAAAATATTTTTTTACCTCTTGTATTTTTAAATAAATAAAATAAATAACAAATACAAAAGTTTGACAAAATATTTGTCTTTTATTTTAATGCACATTAGCATAATATTTGAACAAAAATCGTAATCAGAAGTTATGAAAATTAGCTGAAAATTAATTATAAAAATGCAATGAAAAATAGTTGAGGATATAAGTACCAAAATATCAAAGGTTGAAAATTTTTATTACAATAAAAAACGTAATGTAAATAATAAAAATTGTAGTATAAATAAATAGATACCTTTTCCCAACCTTAAACTTCACAAATTAGTCACAAAATCTGCATGCTTCTATCTTTAATACAAAAGAAACTTGAACCAATACATATTTAACAAGGGTTTCTTCTCCATTCTCCCTGGTTCTTCTTCCCCTGAGTTTGCGGGTTCGTCGGGTTAATCAATGGTCATTCAAGCTCAGTTGTCTTCGGAAAATCTTCACTTCTTTTTGAATACTCAGTTGCAAAATCTACCTCAGAACAATCAGAATCTTATGCTTGATAATGTATTTTCTCCGAGTCTTGTTTCCCAGATTGACAAACAGAGGCTTCAGATTGATCAGTTTGTAACCTTACAGGTTAGTTCATGACTTGATGTTTATTGTTTTGATCAAATCTTTATGCATCCATTTATATTGATTTTTGAAACAGAATGACAGATTGAGATTGGCTTTGGAAGAGCAAAGAAAGCAACAAATTTCTTATTTTCTGAAAAAATCCCAAGTTTTAATCCAACAAAAGGATGAAGAGATCATAATGGCTGTGAACAGGGCAATGGAGCTTGAAGAATTCGTGAAAAGAATGGAGTTTGAGAATCAAACATGGCAGAGATTGGCTAAGGAAAATGAAGTAATGGCCATGTCATTGAAGAACACAATTGAAAATCTCAGAGAGACTAATCCTTTGTCAACCAATAATGGGGCTGAAGATGCAGAATCATGCTGCGACGTGATTGAATACAGACAGGAAGAAAACAGGGAACGTAAATCGGATCAAGAAATTGGAGAACACAATGTGAAGAATATGGTTTGCAGAAGCTGCAATTGTCGTAATTCTCGAGTAATCATACTGCCCTGCAGGCACCTCTCTTCGTGCAAAGATTGTGAAGCTTTTCTCAAATCATGCCCTGTCTGTAGAACGGCAAAGAAAGCTAGCATAGAAGCATTTTTTTGATCTTTTTCTTTTTGTCTTTACCTCGTTTTCTCTCTAAGAAAATGAAAGATTATGTTACAACCGGAGTGAAAATAGTTAAATTCCAATAATAAACTACATAGCAGCTTCTTGTCCTTTCGACTGATTGATTCGACATTTATGTCGAGTTGAGATCCACTGTCCTTATTTTGCTGTCTCTTTATTTGGGTATTGTTCATTTTTAGTTGAGTAGTCTCTATTAAACCTAGGTGTAGAATTGCAACAAAAATTTTGGATTAAAGCCAGTATGCCGGGCTCATCAAAGGACCTCGTCGATTTTGGGGCCAATGCTTGTTTGGTATCCATTAAAATGAGTTTTTTTTTGTTAGTCAACTTTTCTTCAAAAAAGGGGTTCACCATTAATCAATTTTTCTCTAAAATTGCCATTTTTTCTAGTCAAATGTTATGGCTCATTTGGAGAGCAACATCGTCATTTTGGTTATTTTCTTCATATTCTTTCTACCTTTGTCAGTTTGGTCAAAAGTTAAAAAACCAAAAGCCTATTTTAATCCCCACCAAACAAGCACCATATATTGTTGATTTTTGGTATGTTGCATGTGTTAAAGAGATTATTCTCACATTGATTAAATATTGAAATTATAAGTAATATATAAAAGTTTGTGCTATTTTTTTTAATAATATTGACATTTTAAGATGGAATCACGAATCTTAATATGGTATCAGAGTCTATTAAATTCAAACGAATAATTTGATCTGATTAAGACTCAAATGAGCACACAAATTCTAAGACATGTATTCTCAAATGAGCCACCATCTTGCGGATGCATATTAACAAGGTTGTCCCCATCTGAAAGACTAGCAAAACCATCCTACAAAGGCTAGCAATTTATCGTATGTAATCTAGTTGGCCTTTATCTTAATGCAAATTAGATGGTTGAAAATTGAATACAACGTGTATTTGCTTATATCTTTCTTTGAACTAGTAGGTCCATAAAATATTTTGTGAATGTTAATATGCAGTAGATGGAGCCTTTTTTTCCTTTTCAAAATCCACTTCCGGAGTGGAAACATAATTGGTTTATCACCAAGTTAAAACGGAAAAATTACACAATATTAGAAGTTCAATAGTATAAAATATTAGTGACTGTTATTATTGATAATGTTTAAAAGAGTCATCGACATGAGGTGATCACCATCAACCCCATCTACTAGAAATTTCATCTTTTACCCATAGTTTATATGGATCGATTTTGTTGGATCATGAATGACTAATTACAATTGACCCTTTAACGAATAGAGAAATGTTTTCGTATAAATTTACGTGGGTCGACTTTTCGACTTTCACCAATCAAGCTAAAGGCTTTTTTTGACAATACAAGTGTGATAATGTTGAAATAAGTCATTTCTTGTGTTAAAAAAAGTAGGCCAAACATGTAAGAAGCTCAAAATGAAAAAGGTCATTTCTAGAAGAAAAAAAATGGCCAATGACATGTTAATTACAAGAAAGGTCTATTTAAAAAAATTCAAAGAGATTCTTTTTTCACTTCAACTAATAAGACAAGACTTTCTTAAGAAGAGTAATAATATAGCACCAACAGTGGACATCAATTATGGTGCCCGCTATCCATGTGGCATCATCACATTGAGTGTTATATAAAAAGTTGTTGACAACTTTTTTAACTTTTTAAAAAGCATAATTGATGCTCACTATGAGTCCTATATCAAGAAGAATGATGTAGTGTCATCATATAATTGGTAGTTTATGGTCCCAGAAACATCATTTTTACCAATTATGTAATGACACTTTGGCATGAACAAGATAAGAGCATCTCCAATGCAACAATGTCAAGAGTAATTTTCTTGACAAATGGTCAAAAAGTGCTTATGTGGCACAATTAATACTAGAAGATATCTAGTACAATGTCTAATTCTAGACATTGTTCTTGACAATGTCCACTATTAATTTAATAATCTATATCCAATCAATATATTTCTCTCTCTTTTTTTTTCTCTAGAAAACTAATAATAATTTGCCACATTTGCACAATGAACATTGTTGCATTAGAGAAGTTTTTTGATATAATGTCAATGTCCTTTGCCACATATACATAATAGACATTGTTGCATTGGAGATGCTCTAAGTGGACGATAGGTGAGCATTAGATCATTTACACCTATATCAATACTCATATTAGGAAAAGGGGGAAAAAATTCCTTGAATAAATTAGTTGGGAGGATAATTGTGGAATTTCACATGACGCGCCGAACTCTGTTTCGTTATTAGCATTTTGAATTTCAAAAAAAAAATGTTATCGTTACCGAACGAGTACAGAATTCCCCCAAACTCTTGATCCGTTTTTTCACACACAGAGAGAAATAGAGAGAAGAGAAAAAAGAATGGAGGAGAAACCCAAGTCTGCAATGGAGGCATTCGAGAAACTGGAGAAAGTGGGAGAAGGGACGTATGGTAAAGTGTACAGAGCCAGGGAAAAGGCCACTGGCAAGATTGTGGCCCTGAAGAAAACCCGTCTTCATGAAGACGAAGAAGGCGTACCACCCACCACTCTCCGCGAGGTGTCCTTGTTGCGCATGCTCTCAAGAGACCCCCATGTCGTCAGGTTTAATAATTTATTCAACTTACCGATTAATTCAAGTTCTTTAATGGATTTTCTTTAAATGTATTTATTTGAAATTCTTGATTTGTTGTTTTTTCTGGGATTTTATGATTGTTTGTACTGCGTGATTATGAAGTTTTTCTGGGTTCATTTTCATTGCGTTCTTGATGCCCATTCATTTTCTTGTGAATTTGTTAGGGCCTACTCCAATTCTCTTTGACACTTGAAAAGATTCTTCTTTTGTTTTCTGCTAAATTGATGGTTTGTCCTTTCTGTCTTAATTTTCCGATTAGGACTTCTTGATTTTTCCACGTGTGTTTTACACATTTCACTATTCGCTTTGTATTCCTTTTTATTTGATTAATTAGGTTTCATTTTTTTTGGGAGCAACAATGTTGCTTAAGCCCATGAGTTGGATCATTCAAATGATGGTGGTCGAATGTCATAAAAGGTCTAACCGGCTCTCACTCGACACCAATTGGTTTGGTTTTTAAAAGAGATGTTTAAAACCCGATCCTAACAAGTGGTATCAGACTTAGGGTCATATAAGTTCGAGCCACGAATGCATCATGTTGAGGGAGGAATTGTTGGGGAGCAACAATATCACTCTTAATCCCATGAGTTAGTTCACTCGGTGGTTGAATGCCATAAAAGGTTTAACCTGCCCTCACTTGACACCAATTGGTTTTCATAAGAGAGAGTTAAAACCAGATCCTAACAGTTTTGATATGAGTTTGAACTATTTGAAGGTTTCCCAAACAATCTGCTATATGGTCATACATAAATATCTTTAGCAATTTCGAGTTTTTCATGTGGCTTCGCCTTGGATTGCTCTATAGCGACAACTAGGAATTATAGGACATCGAAAACCTGTTATTTGGCAGTTCTTGAATTAATCTATTATCATGTGGTTTTGTTAGTGAAGAATCTAATTAATCTAAAGATAGCCACAGGTCTCTTTTAGTTTTCTAGTTTATGATTTTCTCTGTAAACTACAATTTACAGATTGATGGATGTGAAACAAGGCCAGAACAAAGAAGGCAAGACGGTTCTTTACTTGGTGTTTGAGTACATGGACACTGATGTCAAAAAATACATTCGCAGCTTCCGTCACACTGGGGAAAACATCCCAAGTAAAATTGTCAAGGTATAGCATAATTTATTGCAATTCTTGATGCTAATTTATCCATTCTGTATCTTAGAATTTTTTTTGTTTTAACAAAATGCAGAGCTTGATGTATCAGCTGTGCAAGGGTGTTGCTTTCTGCCATGGCCACGGAGTGTTACACAGGTAAGTCCTTTGGTTTTTCTTACTCTTCTATGTATCCTCCATTCAATAGCTAAATCCATTTCTTGGCACCTTACTTGATTTCATGATGATTAAGGGATCTTAAGCCTCACAATCTTTTGATGGATTGTAAGACGCTGATGCTTAAAATTGCCGACCTTGGACTGGCCAGGGCATTTACCTTACCCATCAAGAAGTATACTCATGAGGTAATTTATATATATATATTTTTTTTTCATCCTATGCAATTAAATTCTTCTATCAAGCAGTTTGAGTGAAGTGCATTTTGTTTTCCCAGATATTGACCCTCTGGTATAGAGCTCCCGAGGTCCTTTTGGGAGCTACAAACTACTCTACTGCAGTGGACATGTGGTCTGTTGCCTGTATATTTGGTAAGTTTCTTGATAGTCTTTTAGTCATTAATTGCAGATATCTTCAACAATGCTAAGTTTAAACTGTAATCTCAGCCGAACTGGTCACAAAGCAAGCTCTCTTCCCCGGAGACTCTGAGCTGCAACAGCTGCTACACATTTTCAGGTTTGGCTAGATAAAAATTATGATTCGAATTTCCAGCCATGACAATTCAGTTTGTGCCTTTTCCTAAATGTATTTTTATTTCGAAGCAGATTGTTGGGAACCCCTAATGAAGCAGTTTGGCCTGGAGTGAGCAAGTTAGTGAACTGGCATGAATACCCTCAATGGAGTCCTAAGCCACTTTCGTCAGCAGTCCCCGGTCTGGATGAAGACGGGCTAAACCTGTTATCGGTAAGTTTTGCATACAACTTTGCCGCTTGCTTAAATGACAAATCATCCATCCACTAATTGACTTCTCAAATTTTTTCGATTTTATAGGAAATGTTGCAATATGAACCATCAAAACGAATTTCAGCAAAGAAAGCTATGGAACATCCTTACTTCGGCGATCTTGACAAGTCCAATCTCTAAAGAAACTGATCCAGAAGCAGGATCACCAGTCCCAGGGTTAGGAATTTTCTTAAGATGGTTTAAGAATGACACATAAAGGCTTTTCATGGTTTGGTTCAATTGCTTCCCTCAAGCATTTTTAATCATGTTTTCAGACATTCGAGATTTTTGATTTCAATGCAGTCTGTGGAGGAAGTTGCTATCCCTTAATATGATTTGTATTTCTCTATTTTCTAGCTCCATCGACTTCTTTGAGTTAAATATCTTTAATGCCATTATATTTTGTCAAATGTTGTTGGAATGCCACTATACTTTAAAAAATTTGTGGAATGTCATTGAACTTTTAAAAGTGAATCTCATATGCCACTATGTAATATTTTATTGAAAGAGATAACAGATTTGGTGATGTGGCATACTAATATGTACAGATGGCACATTATATTTGTCACGTCAACAAAAAAGCGCTGATGTGATATATATTCTATTTAAAAACTGGTTAGAATGAAAAAAATAAAAAACATGAAACGTGTTTGCCAAAAGAAAAAGTATACAAAATATATATCAATTAAAAAATTAAAAAAAAATGAAAAAGTTCAATCCCCGCTTCTTGAAAGCAATCCAAAATTAAGATCGATCTATTAATCCCTATACCATTTCAATTAGTGTCTTTAAAATAAAAAACTGTTCTTTTTCCTTGTACCTTTCTTGATTCTTGCTCTTTTGACTTTATATCCAAAGTCAATGACAATATTAGATAAACAAGCGTGATCTAGTATTGTACTATCATCATCAGCATGGTTAATTATATCATATACTGCCAAATTTTATGCTCTATTTTATTTATACCACCATACTTTAATTCTTTATATTTATACTATCAAGTTTGAAAATTACTTTTAGTTAAACCATTCCGTTAATCAATCGTTTATTGGGATGAAAAATCTGACGTGGCATTAACGAACCGTTAAATAACTGATGTATCTCACCACGTGAAGTTCAAAATAAATACGTTTTTCACACCAATTAAATGACTTTGGCCAAGGGTTGTCGTTCATCAATTATCAAATTTCTCAAAATCAAATCAGCTTCTTCATCTACAAATTTTCCAAAACCCGAAGATACATCAACCATTTAACAGTCCGTTAATACTACATCAGAATTTTCGTCACACAATAAACGGTTGGTTAACGAAGTGGTTTAACTAGGGGTGGGCGTGGGTTGTTGGGTCAGTTTTGAGCTCAACCCGAACCCAACCCAACATATTCGTTTTGACAAAAAATAAAATCAAACCAACCCGACAAAGAGTTGCAACCTGACCTAACTCAAACTGACCAAGCTTGGGTCGGTTTGGATTGGTTTGGTCGGTTTGGGCTTGGGCCTGATTCAAGCTAAGACAATTTTTTGGGGGGCCAAAATTCACATTTGAGCAATTTTTCTTGGAGCCCAAATTTACTTTAGAACATTTATTGTTAATTTTGTTGAGAATTTTTTTAGAGTTTGAACCAAATTCAAATTAAGCTAATGTCAATTACATTAAAATTTGAAATTTGAAATTTGAAAGACTTTGACCCAATTTCATTAATTTTTAATTTTTTAAATATTTTTTAATAAGTGGGTCGGGTTGGGTTGGGTTGAGTTGGTTTTTATGAGGTAACCCACAACCCAACCCAAACCAAAAATAGATTTTCAAAATCCAACACAACCCAATTAAGAGTAAAAATCGACCTAAACCGGTTGGGTCGGGCTGGGCGGGTTGATCGGTTTGTGTTAGTATTTGCCCAGCCTTAACCCGCAACCCAACCCAAACCAAAAATAGATTTTTAAAATGGGATAATTACACAAATACACTATATTATGTATAGAATTTGAAATTTACTAGACAAAAATAAAAAATTATAAGAATACTAAATATAAAGAATATTATATGAATTATACTAGACTATTAAAGAATCCTTAAATTATGCATTATTATCATTCAAGATATCCTTTAATCAGTTTCAATTAAAGTATCTTATCCCATAATATCTTTTCAAATTTAAAATTCAAAAAATGAAGTCTCTACATCATCAACATATCAAAGTAGCACTCGTATTAATACACATTCCTGCAAAAATACAACATGGAACGCAATGGATTAGCGTGTGAAAATGATCTAAGAATTTTCTATTAATTCCAAATTAAATAAACAATGTTTAAAGAAATTGAAACATTTTCATGTTAATCAAAAAGTGAATTTCAAATAATAGTGTACATAATTAACAAAAATCACGTCGTATATAAAAATATTCTTATCATTAAATCATCAATTGTATGTGAATTGGCAAAATAACACTTTTCTGCCACAATAACATTACACGATGTTCATTAGTGTAAAATGGTAACAATGAATAATAACATTGTAAATTACTGATGTAAAATAACAATATATATATATAAATCGTAATACGATAAATTAACAAGCATGAGAATATACGTTGATTGAGACTTGAAAAAATAAGCACCAACAATCATCATATTGTTGACACATTCAATAGTAATAAAGTTTACTAAAATACAATTAACAACTAGTATTTGTCAAAAGCGTGCAGATAATGACAAAATAATATTAAACAAAATATGAAGGTTTTTCATATGCCCACTTAACTAAAATTTGATTTATTTTGTTAATGACTAAATCTGTTAAAATTTGGCCTTATTTTTAAAATTTCGTTATGATAATGAAAGAATTTAAAATTGAATACCTCGTAGTCAAAGGTACAATCGCGGCCAATTAGGGGATTGAATATCCTAGACTTCATCAACTGTGTTAGTACTATGATTTTTCGTCTCTCCATTAATTTCATCCTCTTTTTCGTAGTCACTCAGCTCTTGAGCGAAATTCGAGCGATCTTCATTTAACGGCAAATATTGTGATAATTGAAACTGGGGTTTTGATTTGGGATATCTCTGGTTTCTTCCAGAGATATTGTGCAGTGACCGAGGTGAGTAGAAATGGAAAATTAGGAAGAAAATGGAAGAAGAGCCATTGGAATATGTGACATAATTTTGGAAATTTAAGTTAATTGCAAAATCTCAGTAATTGTTGATAAAATTGTGAGGGTAATTTTGGATATTTACGTTAATTGCAAAATTTCATTAATTGTTGATAAGCATTTTAGCCATAATTTTAGCAATTCAATTATAAATTGAATTAATTAAAATTATATATATAAAGTAATATTAAATGAAAAAAGATAATATTGAAAAATTTCAAATTATCCTGTAAATTCCTATAGTTTTAAAAAAACTAGTTATGGTTCCTAATTTTCTCTTTTTAAAATCCAAGACAATCCAATTAAGGGTAAAAACCGACCCAAACCAGTCGGGTCGGGTTGGGTTGGGCTGGGCTGGACTGGACTGGACTGGACTGGGCTGGTTGATCAGTTTGGGTTAGTATTTGCCCAACCCTAAGTTTAACTGAAACTAATTTTCAAGTTCTGTGGTACAAAAGGAACGAATTAAAGTATGGTGGCATAAATGAATACAGGCATAAAATTCAGTAGTACATGATATAATTAACCCTGATCAGCAGCATCACAAGATCGAATTGGATGAGTTCTACCAGCTTTTGCAATCGCCGCCGCCATATGAGGCGTCTCAGGCAGTTGAATGGCCTTCCCAAATAGTTTTATCTTTGGGTCCTTCGCTTCAAATATTTCTCTAACTTATTTTTCAACATTTATCTTTGAATTATCTAACTTAAATGAGTCAATCTTAATTTTTGATTGTTTTCAAGAATTAATGGGTCAATCTTAATTTTTTATTGTTTTCAAGAAGTGAGGATTGAACTTTTTCATTCTTTTTAACTTTTTTAATCTATGAGGACCGATCTCCTGCCCCTAGTGGGCAGGAAAATTCGGCCCATCTGCTGAGGTGTTAGCAGGTGGGCCGAATTTTCTTGCCCCTAGCTCAGCAGGTGGGCCGAATTTTCCTGCCCACTAGGGGCAAGAGATCATAATCCTTTAATTTATATATATTTTGTATACCTTTTTTTGGGCAAACAAGTTTTTGTTTTGATGTTTAAGTTTTTGTCTTTTTATTTTTAATTCATTATAACCAGTTTTTATATAGAATATATGTCACGCCATCGCCTTTTTGTTGATGTGATAAATATAATGTGTGATACATATTAATATGTCACATTATTACATATGTTAACTCTTTTAACGGAATGTAACAAAGTGGCATATATGATTTATTTTAAAATTTCAATGACATTCCAAGAAAATTTTAAAGTATGGTAACATTCTAAAAACATTTGACAAAATATAGAAGCGTTTGATATTTAACTCTGAATACTTTAGAGTATTACATTATTTACTGAAGCATTTTGTTGATGCTAAAGAGTAAAGACTATATACATTAATTAGGGATAGTAGGAATGGATGCTAAGTGCATGGCAGAATATAAAATATGTTTGAATCCGAAGGATTGTTTACAAGTGTACAACAGCAGATGTGAAAGAACAATCATCTCCCAGGTCTCTCTCCTTCAATTTTGTCAATATACTGAACGTATGACTTGCTACACACTAACTCAGTGTTTTTACTTCAACTCCTGAGAGTCCCTGGCTTAAGAATTCTCTTAAGAGTTCAGATGGTTTAGGTATAAAACGCAGAGGCTCCATTGTTTGGTTCAATTGCTTCCCTCGGCCGTGTGGTCGAGCTTAGCTTACCTTGGATTTTTTTTTTTTTTGAACTCTCATTGGCATGTTGCAGACAAGCTGAAAGCTTACTCTAACCTCTCAGATGCAACAATCAGTGATGAAACTCAAAAATCACCAAGTAAAAGATGATAGTAATACTAAGGACAAAAAAATTACATCAAGATACAACTTAACAAGGATGAATTTATTGCTCTCAATAAACAGATTTGTCACTCTCAAAAATCTTTCCCCATCTTTATGAGAAACCTAATGAAATTCCAAACATAAATCAATACAAGCTAAATCCGAAAAATTGGCTAATCAGAATGGCAAGCCCTAAAGCAATCGCTATAAGGGAAGATGCCCATGTGAGCTTCTCAGTTATTCTGGGAACTCTATCCTTGAGTGCCTGACTACATGAGCCTATAAAGACAGTATAGCTTCCCATAGCAATAACTGTCCCAACCAAGAACATACACAAAAATGCAGCACCAGCCAAGCGAGAAGGCAATGCAAGTGCAGGTAAGATCATCATCAGAGCATCGGGTTGCAATCCATGGACAATCCCTGTGGCAAAAGTTGCAAACCCAATCTTCTTCTTACCAATCGATGGATTCTCAAGGGCTTCATACAAGCCAACATCACCTTCACCATTTTCTAGGGCAACACATGGGGCAGGGACTTCTGAAGCTTCCTTGATTCCCATGGCACCAATTACAAGCAGAGTAAAACCAACGACTCTTGTTCCCCATGTTCTAATAACTTCAATGTGAAGTCTATCCTTCAAAAGTAAAAATAGTAAGCCAAATATCACCTGACCAGCATCATGGCCACATCCCCAGAGGGCTCCAACTGCAGCACTTTCCATCCTTGTGCGGCCTATTGAGAGTGGAGCTAATGCAGCAAGGTGATCGGGACCAGATAACGTGTGTAAGCAACCTGCAAAGAAGCCAGTCCAGGCACTGCTCAGTAATTCACTACGAAAGAGTTGAGTTCCTGCAGCTGGACCCCCACTGGTAGCTGCACTTTGGAAACTAGCAAAAGCTGGTAACACCACAACTGGGTGGACTAACATAAGAAAGATCGCTGAGAGTAATATAACTGTCCCAGAAGTAAGCACCTGAAAAATATTAGGAAAATGTTAATAAATATGTAGGACTAAAAGTTACCGTGCCTGTTTATAAACATTATCCTCAGATATTCGATGATAGGAATTAAATGTTGTCTACGGTTTTTTATTCATACCAAAAAACAAAACCTTTTCAATTAATAGCCAAAAAAACAAAGCTAATGATCAAATGTTTGACTGAGTAATCCGCGTGGCCAATGCACATGCATATATGAGTAACTGATTACAAGGTTCTGTGTTTCCTTATCTAATAACTACGTGTCTTCCTGATTTCCATAGGGCGTGCCCTCTTTTTGTAGCTCATTCAGTATTCAATTTTAGATTGTTGTAACCAACCCCCACATCAATGTACGACTAATAACAATATTCTTCTATTAGAGCATCGTATATCCTGCATCAACAGAACTCGTCAGGAAAGCATTCATGCTGTCATTATATTGGGGAGAAGCAAAATACTTTAAAATCTAACAGCAGCTTTCTACATTTGGAAAACATCTAGATTATATGACTATTGTGAAATGGGAGTTTCTCTTATTCACCATATGAAATCATGATATGGCAAAAAATGGAAAAAGACAATGACAAAAGGTTAAAAAAGCCTATTCCTGTAAACAAGTGGTCAACTAATGAATATTTTTTGCCGCTCTATTAAATCCAACATTATATCTACTAAAAGTTCCAATAATATCGTATCTCTTGCAACTACATCAGCCTATGTCAATTCTGGCCAACGTGTGCACACTCCCAGCCCATTTTACAAAGATTATCTGACTATTGTGAAATGGGAGTTTCTTTAGATCTACACTAGACATGTCCCAAAACTCCCACCTATCTAAGCTTGCATACCCTTATTGTGTCCCTGTTATTTCATCTTAATTTTATTATATCCATTCTGGTATGAACCCGCATCTGTCCTAAACATCCTCATTTCTCCCTATTCATCTAATGGACATTTTTTTCCTTGAGAGACGCACCACTAACTCTATAAAGCATAGCTGGTCTCATAACCCATTATTTAGAACACGTCTTCTAACTTGGTAAACAAGTATACCTCCTTCTAGTATTTCTCCATTTGCGCTTAACATGTTCTATCATATGTATTGCACCAACTTTGAATCGATCTTCGTCCTTATTAATAATTAAATCTAGATAAACAATCACTATCTGGGACAATGGCAATCTCTTTTGTGCCTCCAATATCTAATCTTTATTTCTAGAAAAATTTAGACACTCTCGTTTCCAAAGTTACAGAGACAATACTGATTTTTGATTGGGCAACATATTCCTCTTTTCATGGTTTTAAATCTTTTTTCACAAAAAAATGGGTTGTGCCTAAACTACCCCAACTAAAAATAATTAAATTCCTCCAAGCAACCAGTCAAATAAGAGCAACACACACACACACACACAAAAACAAAAACAAACATACATATATGCACTCAAGTCACATGCACGCACGCACGCATATAAAAGGGGCTGGGCAGGGGGCTAATGGGGATTTAAAAATTTTCTTTTTTATTTTTATCGGGGTTGTTTAGGTACAACGTGTTTTTTTACTATAGAGATAGTTAAAAATTGTAAAAGTCTGTTGCCTAAAACAAACTTCAAGGGACATCTCTGTAATTTAAAAAATGAGAGGGCTGTCTAAAAATCAGTTATCTCAAGGGTATCCTTGAAATTGATTCTTATTTCTACTGTGACTAAAAGGACATAATTTAATTCGGTATCTTCTGGTTCCAAACCCCAGTACCCCACCTTCTCATAATGAAATAATAAATCCCGTCCCTCCTTAAGCCACAAAATTCAGATTGTAAGACTGTTAATCCAGCCTGATTTCTCTGAACATTTGTCAATTATTGACTGCCAAAAAAGACAGGCAAATAGAAGAAGCTAAGAGTCACTTGTTGCAGTAGGAAAAATCATAGAGCCTATTGAAGAAGCGCTCTTAAAGGAGTACAATGTTGTATCATTTCACCAAAAGTTCTATAAGATCAGAATGACTTCCACTAGAGGAAGCCACCCATCCAACCTTCATTTCTTTCTTCACACATATTCATTTCTGTTGGGTCCTGAAAGTTTAGACTTCGTCTCCATAGGTTGATGAACCGATACATTGGTGCACCTAACTAAAAATACCGAGACACAAGGTTTGCTTGTAATTTCACGTACCTACATGTCTAATATTCAATGTAAATCACCTCGAACAAAGGCTCCAACTACAATAGGATACTGATTGAACTACATGTTGTCTCGTGAACCATTTCTCAATATTTGAATAACTTGTTCTCCAATGCACGGCCTGATGCAATGTTAGTTGCATATACTCCCTTCAGAAGAATAGGTACAACTCTACAGCTATAATGTGCTTCAGATTTATTTTCAATTGCAAAATGCAATTCAAGAAGCATTCCAGCACTTAACTTGTTATGGCAACTAATTACAAAACAAATTATAAACGAAAATTGATGTGATTAACAGAAGCATTCAAGTACATAATGCATTGAGCCAATAATTACAGAAACAAATTATAAATGAAAATAAAGAATTTGTTTGTCTGGCGGAAAACTAGAAGTTGCACATCTAATCCAGTAATCAATTGAAAACAATAGAAAAATGATTCCTACAGACTCCATATATTGAATGCAAGAAAACTTCACAATAAACATTGGGGGCACTTGGGAGTTTAGGAGTGTTGGCTATGAAAATCTTTTAAAGTATCGGTTTTGGACGTTTATAAAGAGTCCGGTTTGAGGTAGTTTTTAGTAGCGAATTTTGAAACGGTCCAACCCATGCTTTAGAGTTTATTATCCAGTGGTTCTTAAAGTTTTTAAAAGAATCAAATTACATATACGACCATATTATATAAAAAATATTTAAAATTTAAAAATTTTATATATACACCTATCATTGAAAATATGAAATTAAATTTATGTTCTAGCATATGTTTTTTTCTTTTGCATGTTTTCTTTTATTTTTGCAAATATTAAGTTTAAAGTAGTTTTGAAAATAATTATTTGACAAGGATAAAATTAAAAGAAATTTTGAAGAATGACAAAAACCACCGATTTGGGGTTAGACAAATTTACTCAAAATTACACTACACCGACTTTGGGCAGTTTAAAAATCGTCAAAAACCAGTACTATAAAAAACTAAGAAACATTGATTTTTCTAACAAGTACCATCCAAAACTAGTCAAAATCAGTGGGAAAAAAACTCCCAAGTATAGAATTGAAATTCCATGCCAAAAACCATTGCAAAAATGTCATGAACTAAAATTGGTCGGCGAGTAGTAGATTCATTCTCGAGAGTGGGGCGGGGGTTTAGTTCTAGGGATCATTTTTGTAATTTTCTTCCATGGTTTTTGCAGACATTACGACGTGTCAGAAACCGACACGCACGGTTGTTTGGGAGTTTTGAAGTATCGGTTATAAGAGTTTTTTAAAATGTTGGTTTTGAGCATTTATGAGATGAGTGATTTTGGGTATTTTTAATAGCAACTTTTGAAACGGTCCAATTCATTTACTCATTTATTATCCAATAGGTGTAAAAGTAAAAAAAAATCAAATTACATATATGTCCATGTATATAAAAAAAATTAATAAAGTTTACTCCACTACAAGCAAAAAAAAAAAAAAAAAAAAAACTTCTTTATTTGTTATTACGTCTTCATCCTCTTAAACCAAAACTAATATTTCTCTCTCAATTCCTCAATTTCTCCATATTCTTCTCCATATTCATCAAAATCAAACTCCCCCTCAAACAAAACTCTCGCTCTCTCATTCTTCTCAACTTCTCAATCCATTAAAATCATTTACGGTCGGATTCCACCTCAAAGAAAAGCAGTATACTAGTTTTAAAAATTTTATATATGGACTTGTCATTCAAAATATAAAATTAAATTTATGTTCCTGCAAAATATTTTTTTTTTTTTTTTTTTTTTGTGTATGTTCTTTCATTTTTACAAACATTAATTAGTTTGAAAATAATTGTTTGAGAGAGGATAAAATTTGGCCAAAAACCACCAGGGGTGGGAGACACTCCAAATTACACTACACTGGTCCGTCCAAAATCAGTGCTCCAAAAAACTAACAAGCACCAATTTTTCCAACCCTTCATAAAAGTACCATCCAAAACCGGTGGAAAAAAAAACTCCTAAGCATGCCCTCAATAAAAAACTGAAACCAATGAATTGCAAAGATATATAAAAGAAAAACAAAATTTCGGTAAATTCAATACCTTCCGTTGCTCGGAAAATGTTTGGGTGATTCGTTTGAGTAAATGGGGCTTGGGCAGCGACCCATCAGTGAAATCCGCCGACAAATGATCGTAGGGTTTTGAGTTAACGGAAGACGGGACATGGAGCTTGCAGGTGACACGGTGTGACTGGAGGCGTGGCAGCGAGGGTAAAGAAGAAGAAGAAGAATGGAGTTTGAGGGACGAATCGACTCGGGCGAGTCGAGGGAGAAGGGAAGAATCGTGTTTGAGGCGATGGTGGAGTTTAGAAGGAAGAGAAGTAGAATAGATAAGCCTCTCCATTTGGCAATTGGGATCCCCCAACACTCCTTCCCTTTTGGAGTATTTCTTTGATTCTAAAGAGAGAGATCTTCTTTTGCAGAAAGGGGAGGAGGGAAGGAGGTATGGGAGTTGAAAGGATAAAGTACTTGCTACCAACTTTGCCACTTTAAATGTGCTCGTTTGTAAAGTTAACTTTTTTTAAAAAAAATTATAAAAGGCAGAATTCGTGGGAATAAAAACGATGGGCAATGATGGAGGGGAGGAATTCTATTGAACATTATTGGACAAATATTCAGTTGCCTTCGTAATTCTTTGGGAGTAAAAACGATATTTGATTAATTTATAAATATTTTTAAATTAGATTTATTCTCTCTTTTTTTTTACGACTATTCTATTTTAAGCCAATTTTATTCTGTTACTGTCTTGTTATGAGTTGTTGACTCAGCATCCCATGCCTTTTGTCCCCGACCCTTCATCAGTTTACCCATCAGTTTGATAGAGGTGAAAGGGGTCGAAATTTCATTCTCAAATTAGACGTGACAAAAGCATTCGACAAGGTATCTTGAAAATTTCATCTATAACTATTAGTATAATTTGACTATGTTCACTCGTAAATGATACTATTATTATAAATGGTGAACCTGTCGATTTTTCTGAGTCGGGTAGTGGCCTTAGGCAGGGGGATCCCCATCTCCCTTGCCCTATTGATCATCCTTGCTGAATGTTTACAGTTTACCTAGAGGATTGGAAGAATGGAAGGATTATTTGCAACATTTATTTGGAGAGATTCTTTGACAAGCAAACATATACATTGGGGATTGGGCAACACGGGATAAGCTTTGTCTATCTTCTAAAGAAGGGAGCTCGATATTAAGTCTACTCTAGATGTCAGCGCCCTTTTTTGATTGGAAGCTTCGGTGGAAATTTAGAACCCAAGAATCTCTTCGTTCACTGGCTTTGAAGGCCAAATATTGCTCTAGCACTCAACCATGTTTGGTTCAATAGCTAGAGAGCTTTGGCAATTCTTCAGAAACAGGTACTACTTAAATCCCCTTCAATTCTAGAAAAATATTGATTTTTTGATTACTTAACCAATTAAAATTAATTAATTACGAAAATTTAATTTAATTTAGTCAGTTTACCACTACGTCAAGACTGCAAGAGAATGGGTCATGTCCCAATTCACCTAAAAAAATTTGATCATATTTTGGTACCTTTGGTTGGAAAGAAACAACTAGGGGGAGGGGAGGGGAGGGGAGGGGGGGGGGGGGGGAATCCATCAAAATGGTGAGAAAATATTTTCAAAGAAAGTGGCCAAAACCATGATTTAAGTGATTGTACTTTGAAAATCATTTTCATTTTTCAAGTGCAATCAAACAACCAAAGTTGAAAACATTTTCCATGGATGTGACACTTTTCATGAAAAATTGGCCAATCAAACACAGTCTAAGGGTATGTTTGATTGGTTTCCATGGAAAATTGTGGAAAATGAAAACATTTTCTATGTAAGGTGGAAAAAAAATTCCACCAAATTGGTGAGAAAATATTTTTCAAGAAAGTGGTCAAAAATGTGCTTTAGATGATTATACCTTGAAAATCATTTTCATTTTTCTTGTGCAATCAAACAACAAAAAGTGGAAAAGATTTTCTATGAACGTGACAACATTTTTCATGAAAAATATGTCAATCAAACACAGCCTAAGAGTTGGAACACTTGCTACAAGTTCTTGCTGCAGTGCGGCAGGTCTTTTAATGGAATGAGACCACCCTCTATAGTTCACTGCAAAAAGCCACCTTGTGGGACAAAAATTTAGTGTCTGTTTGTTAAAATTTAGCTTTTTTAGCATATTTAATTAAAATTAATTATTGATTTTAATTTCAGTTACTTAATAAAATAAAATAAAAAAACCAAACAAAGGCTTAATACTGATAATATCAAAAGGTACATCCATCCTTGCAGCCATAGGAAGAGTGGTTAGTGATCATTTGCATTTTTGAATTGGGTAATTTGTACTTTTGGTTCATAATCTTTTTAATTTATAACAAATCTATCACTAACTTTTTTTTAGCACCAAGCATCTCCAACTTTTCAAATTTTTGCAAATCACATCCCTACTGACATATTTTGACGGTTTTACCCTCCTCTTTAAATAAACTAAAATAGAAAAAACTTAAAAACAACAAAAAATAAAAGAAAATTGTAAATAAAGTCTAATAACTTTAAAAATATATAAAATAACTTCATATTTTCCAACACCCCACAGCCAAATCACCACCCATCATGTAAAAATTCATCACTCACTATTCTATATTGTCTCCAAAATTTCAGTGCCACACTCTAAACCCCCCATCCCCATGCTATGAACAAATATAATTTTGACTGCCATATGTCGAAGCTAATTTATCACACATCTTGGTACTACCTTACCGTTTCCCCATTCTCTAGGGCTTTAGCATTAGTGCATTATTTCTGCAGCAATTGGGTTCGATGCAGGTGTGCTGTCTTGTTTGGAGTACTTGGAGGCTGCTCCATGGGCTGAAAATGAGGAAGAGAAGGTAGCTTCGCTATTATCGAAGCTTCGACTTGAAGGAATTGTAGCATAAAAAGTTTTGAAGAGGGTTTCTCTTGATGTCACATCTGGAGTTGAGGATAGGAGTGACAATGAAGAAGTGCTTCTCAAGCTATTGTAGGCCGTTCTCAAAGGAAAAGATGAGAAGGCGATGAGAGAAATGAAAGTTCTGGTGACCAAAAATGTTATTTGAGAACTCATTGCATAATGATTTGAGGAAGGAGTCGTTGTATTTAGCTTGTAATGGGTGTTTGCATTGTCTATTGGATATACTGATTAATAAAATGTTGGTGAGAACTTTTTGACAACATGGGCATCTCTGTTTGGGTTGGGTGGGGTAGGGGAGAAGATAAAGTCATTTTGTGTTTTTTAAAAGTTATAAGACTTCATTTGCAATTTTTTTTTTTTTTTTTTTTGTTGTTTTTAGCTTTTTTATTTTTGTTTATTTAAATAGGAGAGTAAAATTGTCAAAATATGTCAATGGGGATGTGATTTGCAAAAAAATGAATGTGATTTGTAAAAAATTAAAAGGTTGGGGATGTCTGGGGCTAAAAAAATAGTTATGGGTATATTTGTTATAAATTAAAAAGATTGGGGACCAAAAGTACAAATTACCCTTTCGAATTTTATGGATTTCGTCTTTACTTTTATAGGGAAATTGGCGCAAATGGTCCTTAACGTATGCCATTAGTGCGCAAATGGTCCCTAACCTTTCATTTTTTGCAGAATAGTCTCTAACCTATCAATTTAAGTACGCAAATTGGTCATTTTTTACGGATTTCGTTAAAAATCCGTTAAAACCTTTCCAAAATTGGCGCAAATGCTCCATCTCATATTTTTTTTGTCTTTATTAGTGGAGGTAAAATTGTCAAGTTACATTTTTTTTTTCAATTGGTGCAAATGGTCCCTAACTTTTACCTTTTTTTGACGCAAATAGTTCATAACCTATAATTATATTTTAGTGCACAATTGGTCTTTATTTGATGAAAAAGACAAAAATATCCTTACTTTTAATTAAAGAAATTTACAATTGGATTCATAACCTTTAAAAAAAGTAAAAATGAGTGCGATACTTTAATTTTTTTATTTAAAAAAATTAAAAGAAAACTAACAAATTGACAATATACTAAATTATTTTGTATATTTTACGAACTTTTATAAAATAACTAAAATTTAAGCTCATAATTATTAACGAATGTGTTAATTAAAATTATTTTATTATTATTATTAAGTAATCATATTATTTAAAATTCAAACTTTAATTTTAACGTTACAATAAAAAAAAATAACGTTGACACAAATAAAAATTTTAATTATTTTCCAAACAGTACTTACCTGTTGAACCAAACAATATCTATCCATGTAGCCAAACATGAGCCTTCTTCTTCGTTGAATTTTTTTCTTGTCCAAACAACTAACAACCACCAGATAACCCATCCAAAACTCAAAAAAATTTCCACATAAGAAAACCAACGGATCTACGCCGGTCATTTTCATCCCAGATCCGGTGTATCTTGAAGATTGAAGGTCGAAAAAAAACAAAAATGAAATAAAAAAAGCGACACTGCTCGATGGATTTGTGCGCGGCAGTGTAGATCTCGTTAGATCTGCACGACTCCGATCTGGTGGCTCGCGCAGATCCGATGGGATCTGCGCCACCGGGACACGCAAATTCGATGGGATCTGCGCGGTGGCCACGTAGATCTAGCTAGATCTGCGTGATCGAAATCGCGCAGATTCTGCTCGATCTACACGACTGGAGTGGCACAGATCCCGAGCAAATTCTGTTGGATCTGCGCCGATCGGTCACGCAGATCTGGTTCAAGATCCACTGGATCTGCGAGGAAGATGACCGGCGCAGATCCAGTGGTTTTCTCTGGTGGAATTTTTTTTTGAGTTTTGGATGAGTTATCTGGTGCTGGTGGTGGTGGTGGTTGGTTGTTTGGACAAGAAGAAAATTCAACGAAGAAGAAGACTCGTGTTTGGATACATTGATAGATCTTGTTTGGTTCAATGGATATGTGCTGTTTGGAAAGTAATTAAAATTTTTATTTGTGACAAAGTTATTTTTTTATATTGTAACGATAAAATTAAAATTTGAATTTTAAATAATATAATTACTTAATAATAATAAAATAATTTTAATTAGCACATTCGTTAATATTTATGATCTTAAATTTTAGTTATTTTATAATAATTCGTAAAATATACAAAATAATTTAGTATATTGTCAATTTGTTAGTTTTCTTATAATTTTTTTTAATAAAAAAATTAAAAGTACCGGACTCATTTTTACTTTTTTTAAAGGTTATAAATCCAATTGTAAATTTCTTTAATTAAAAGTAAGGATTTTTTTGTCTTTTTCATCAAATAAGGACCAATTGTGCATTAAACTATAATTATAGGTTAGGGACTATTTGCACCAAAAAAGGTAAAGGTTGGAGACCATTTACGCCAATTGAAAGAAAAATGTAACTTGACAATTTTACCCTACTAATAAAGACAAAAAAAATGAGAGGGACCATTTGCGCCAATTTTGGAAAGGTTTTAACGGATTTTTAACGGAATCCGTCAAAAAGGACCAATTGCGCACCTAAATGGATAGGTTATTGACCATTCCACCAAAAATAAAAGATTAGAGACTATTTGCACACTAATACCATACGTTAAGGACCATTTACGCCAATTTCTCTTACTTTTAGGGCCATCTGTATTGGATTAAGGCTATGTCTCAAATTTGGTTAGGGACGGCAAAATATTTTACCTTCGTCCGATATTGTTCCGCCCTCAACTGAGGTGGGTACCACCTCCGTCCCCATTGCCCCGCCTTGAATTAAGGCTTAAAAACTCTTTTTAAAAAAAATTGTATTTGAAGATAGTGGCCACAAGAATCGTATTGTTTGTACAATAATTCATTATATTTTATTGCTTATAGTTTACATGGCCTACATCATTTGACACCTCTCATTAGCTTATTAGTCAATAAACTACAATAATATTTTATTTTTATTTAATTTATTCTGGTTCTAGATTCTAGATTCTTGATTCTAGATTGTTCCATTCCGGCATTTGTTTTTAACACTCTTTCCACTTTTACTTATTTCTAATCAAAATAAGCCCATGGAGTTTAATTAAAATCACTCATAGATATGAATTGAATGAGAGACGGTATAAACTGCTTCTTGTGTTGGAAGTATTTAGTTTTCATACCTTTTTAAAATATTCAAAAAGTGATACAACGTTTTTTTTCAAAACGTAATATAAATTTTTATTTTTTAAAAAAATTAACTTTTAACTTCCAAACGCCCAATTTTGTACTTTTTCATTGACTTAGTCAAAATTAGAATAGCAAAAATAATTAAAATTTACATTTATTTTTAAACAGTTACTTTTAAGTTATAGACAACAAATAGACCTATTTCATAGTTTATGACTATTACATAGGTGTCCCTCTCTTTTTAAATATTATAGTAACTTTTTTTAAAAAAATTTCCATTTTATCCTTTATACTAATTTTAAATTGTTATTTCATATATCTAAACTATATATATTTTTTTCTCTCTTATTATATCTTTTCAGATTTTTGATTTTTGATTTTTTTGATAGAATTTTTAAGCACTTATAAATTGGTCAAATATTATTTTTATTCATATATTTCATAGGATCCATAATTTTTATCTACACATTCCATCAGACCTATTATATATAATCTAAAAAAAAAAATTTACCCAACAACTAGATGAGATTATTGAAGTTAAAAAAATATATATATAATAAATATTGTTTTAAAACTTAAAAAGTTACAAAATATGATTTTTTTTTTTTAAAAGAAGATTGACAAATAACTAACATATAAACACAAACGTAAATACATGTTTTAGAATAATTAATAAAACTAATTGAAAATTCATTAAATATTATGTAATGATCTCCTCCCCGCACAGTGGAGATGATATATAAAACTCATTGAACACTTGTTTATTGGGTTTTATATCTCTTTCCATACCCACTGAACACTTGTTCAATAGCTTTTATATCTCATTCCTACTGTGGAGATGAGATAATTACCCTAAATACTATTCATAGCTTGCTTTAGTAGCAATTTCTCTAATTTGTATATTTTGTATACTCTTGACTTTTATACTATATTAAGTCTAGTAAATTAGAATAATATTATCATAACCTTAAAAATGCAAAATAAAAATTGGCATCAAATTTTTAAAACTTAGATTTCTCTTTAGGGACAGTTTGTGAGTTTTTTTTTTCTCATCAGTTTTGGATGGTACCGTTTATAAAGGATTGAGAAAATCGGTGCTTGTTAATTTTTTGAAAAACCAATTTTAGGTGGTTTTTAAACTGTAAAAAACTGGTATATTGTAAATTGGAGTGTATCTCCAAACCTTCCAAATCAATAGTTTTTTACATTTCTTTAAAATTTCTTTGAATTTTACCATTTTTCAAACAATTATTTTAAAAACTACCATAAACTTAATATTTGTAAGAATAAAAGAACATATGTAAAATATATATATATATATATATATATATATATATATATATATATATATATATATATATATATAAATTTATGCAAGAATATAAATTTAATTTTATATTTTAAATAATACGTGGATATAAAAAAAAATTTAAAGTTTATTTATTTTTATATATAAGTATATAAGTAATTTGATTCTTTTAAAAAACTTTTAGAAGTGTTGGATAATAAATTCTTAAATATGGGTTGAATCGTTTCAAAAACCGCTACTAAAAATCATATAAAATCGTTCCCTCATTAACGCTCAAAATCAATGCCTTATAAAGCCCTCATAATAAGTACTCCAAAACTCTAAAACTGACCCTTATTGTAGTAAATAGTTTAGATCAATTTTAGTTTGTTCATTTTTTTTAGATGAGAAAAAAAAATCTTTAAATTAAAACAATTTATTTTTGTCTAAATTAAAATCTAAGAAAAAGAAAAGTAAGAAAAAAAATATAATATTTTGTCTTTTATGTTAATAAGGAAAGTTTTTGAAATTTTTAAAAGGAGGAGGAGTATATCTTTAATTATAAAATACTTAAGGGAGGTCTATGTAATTTACATTCTTCTCCTTTTACTGTCAAAAGTCAGAAGACTCGTTCGGTAGTAGACAGTGCCCACAGCATTTGACCCTTGTATAAATACATACTCCACCGTCAATTCATTTTATCAATTTATTCATTTCATCTCAATTCTCTCTCTTCGTTTAGGATTTTCTGCAGTAATCGATCGATCGATCGATCTAAACGATGTCGCCGACGGATGCAACTCAGAAGATGATAGTGCTAAAAAGTTCTGACCTCGAGACATTCGAGGTGGAGGAGACGGTGGCGCTGGAGTCGCAGACCATCAAACACATGATCGAGGATGGTTGCGCCGATACCAGTATACCTCTCCCCAACGTTACCTCCAAGATCCTGGCTAAAGTCATCGAGTACTGCAAGCGCCACGTCGAAGCTGCCGCCAAGGCCTCCGCTGATGGCACACCTGCTACTGCCGATAGGGTAGCTGATGACGACCTCAAGGCATTCGATGCCGACTTTGTGAAAGTCGATCAAAGCACTCTTTTTGATCTCATCCTGGTATCCGTTTTCCCCTCTTTTATTCAAATTGACTATTCTGGCCCTCGAATTTGTCGTTTAGCTATTTTCCCCTATCGTTATTCTTGCTTAGGGTTTCTCGTTCTACAATGATTATGATCGTTTTAGTTTTGATTACGAGTAAGATTCTTTCGGTTTGGTCTTGTGATTTAGTTTTTTACTTCTCTAGGGTTCCTTTTTTGTACATGATTATTGTCACTCTATATTTTTAATGCTTTGTTTTCTCTGTTTTCTGTTCGTTTTATACTTGCAGTTGTTTTTTTTGGGTGTGTTTCTAATGTTGTGTGATTTCATGTGATAATGTTTCTATTTGGCTTATGTGTGTCCCTTGGTTGTTTTGGATATATTCCTTGAGATATGCATGCTTATTTGAGAATCTTCTTCTAGGTTAGTGACCCATAAAACATGTTGGAGATACATTAACTACTGTGATGTATGTGCTACTATAACTGTGTGATGAGCATTTGGGTTATATTGTTATATCACAATTAGGTTGCAACAATAGCAGATCCGTGCACTGTCAGTTATGTTGATAATTGCTTTTACTAGTATTCTTGCTTTTGTATGGAATGGGTAATTGAGGGTGCGTTTGATTGCAAGCATTGAATTTGGGTGGAAAAAAAATGAATTCCAGGAATTGAATTGCCAAGAAATTGTTAATCGGAAAATATTAATTTAAAAGACAATTTACTTGGAAAATAACACCCCCCCCCCCCCCCCCCCAAGAAAACGTTTTTCTTATTTTCAAGGAAAATGTAGCCATTTATGTAGAAATGAGAAAACGTTTTACTTGGAAAAAAATGAATATCAATCAAACGTGTAGTTGGAAAATGGGAAAAGGCTTTTTCCATGGAAAAATGTGGCTACCAAACGTATCAGTTGGAAAATAGGTAGAAAAAAGGCTTTTTTCATGGAAAATAAGTTGCAATTAAACGCACCCTTAGTTCTTGCTCTTTTGGACTTTTTATCAAGAATGTCATTTCACTTTATGCATATGTCTGGTGATGATGATGATGCATATGACGGGTGATGATGATGATGCTGCACACACAAGATTGACAACATATTGCTCTCCCATGTTTTTAAGTAGGCATCTTATTTTTTGCTCTAGGATTTCAATCAGTTCTATGTTAGATAATCTTTTCATTATTTTTGTGTGCGCTTGAAGGCGCTCATTAATTGTAAGGTATATTCGATGCAAGCATTGTTATAATGGTTGGAAGTTTTGTGTTTTTACCGGTTAACTTATAGCTTGTTTAGTAGTATTGTTCTATGTTGGATAATCTTTTCATCATTTTTGTGTGTGCTTGAAGGCTCTCATTAATTTTAAGGTATATTTGATGCAAGCATTGTTATAATGGTTTGAAGTTTTGTGTTTTTACCAGTTAACTTATAGCTTGTTTGGTAGTACTGAAATTATTTTGTAAGTACTTATAAGTTGTGGGTCTTACGAAATGTGTAGATAAAAATTATGTTTGACTAATATGACTAGCTTAGAATGACAAACTTAAACTTAGTCTTGCTGATGATTGTTTGTCATTTTTTTTAAGGCTGCCAACTACCTAAACATCAAGAGCCTGCTTGACCTCACATGTCAAACAGTGGCGGACATGATCAAGGGGAAGACTCCAGAGGAAATTCGGAAGACGTTCAACATTAAGAATGATTTCACTCCGGAGGAGGAAGAGGAAGTTCGAAGGGAGAATGCTTGGGCATTTGAGTGACGCATATATTGTGATTGGCTCTGATTTATCAGTCCTTTGGAAATATGTGGTTTCTTGTCTTGTTTTTGTTGTGCTGAACCTTCTATCTCTCCGTCATTTACAGGATACTTTGTTATTATGTCTAAAACAGTACATTAGCCTGGTTATGTTAAACTGTAAACGTTATATTTTCCTGTTTTCCACTGCTTATGAGATAATTCAATTCTTCTGTGTAAATTTGGTAGAGCTTACCACTCTGTTGGTGCCTAGATTTTGGGATTGATATGTAGCTGGATCTGTGCTGTTATACGGGGACCCTTCGTTGGTTAATTTCTATTTTGCAGTGAAGCCTTTTTTTAAGCTTCGAATAGATTAGGTTTCCAGAAATATGGGAGAAACAAGTCTTGGATTATAGGTGATGCAAAAAGAAACCCTACCCAATAGTCACAAGCGTCTAGGGATTAACCAAGTTTAAGAGTTAAACACTGCCAAGTTACAAGGCCTCAGTTCAAACCAATTTAACATGCTAATTAGATGTTATTGGGTTTAGAGACAAATTTTGAACCAGGTGACACACAGCAAGGATGCTCAACTTGTAGTGTATATGTGCTTTATGACTCACTCAAGGTATACATAACTAGCTTGTTTTATTAAGTTTAAATTATAATTGAAGTTGTTTAAATTAATTAAATATATATTTTTTACTCATACATTATAACTCACAATTTATAAGTACATAAAAATTAATTTCAATATGCACTAAATCCTACCATATAAGTAGGGCATGATTTGTCAGAAAATCAACAGTTGGCGACAATAAAAGCATAAGAAAGGTCAGCGGGCCTTTGGCACTTGCCTTCTGACTTCTGACTTCCCCAAAATCGTACTCCATCTATCAATACAAAGGTTTGCCTTAATTGATGACTTGATGTAATCGTATTCTCTTGATATTTATGAAATCGAGTTTATACGCTAGAATTCTGATCTCCTGTCCTTAGTGGACAGGAAATTCTTGTTCTTGTCAACATGTGGGCAACAAATTCCTGTCCACTGGGAACAGGTGATCAAGACTCTATATGCTATCGAAGAATTAAAAAGATCTATTTAATTAATTAGTCATACAATCCATCTAGACGAATATTAAATCAATATAAGTGTTATAAGTCAAATTAATTTATATTTCACTCTCACCTACCGTCATTTTGTGTGTGACACTAAGTACCCGTATTTTGATCCAATAAAAATAAAAATAATATATTAATTTATCTATTAATTCACTAATTTAATTAATACAAATTGAATGTCTTTCATTGACATCTAACAATATCTCAAGATAACTTATATGACGAGAAGTGTCATGTGGTATGACAAGACCTTTTATGTTATATTAGCTTGAAATAAAATCAATTTATCAACTATATTTCAATCACTTAGGAGATATGGAATATGTCGATTTCGTTTTAGCAATTATATTATTTGTCACTTCAAATAATCGAATTACTAAGTTCATATTTGAAAACTCATTTTAAAATCACAACTCTACATTGACCGAAGAATTAGTGTATCGATACTTAAGTCACCACAAATGATAGACTATATCTCTTACGATTCATGAGTGATAAATTCATTTTTAATCATTCATCAATTTTCATGTGTTCATGTTACACTCAATTAGTGTCATATTTGAAACCCTTGGATAGAATTGCATCTAATACTATTAAAATGCGACAATCCACACATAAGATTCAATGTAAGTCGAACAATCAGTTTCACAATCGTCATTGAGAGATAGTCAACTAGCATTAAAATATTTATCTTTGTAGAATCTCTACTACAGGTCATCCGATGAACTTGTTCTAATAATAAGCATCCACATATCCAAGTGTCTTTATACTTTAGTTTGCGAAATCAACTAATTTTTTCAAAACAAATAAGTTTGCTAGTCTATTTGTACTAATGATATACATATTTCATTAGTGCATACGACTAGAGATATTTCAAAAATAAAACACGACATATATCTTATTATCACAACTCTTTTTGAATAATATGTCGCTAGTACTTATTCGAACTCTATTATTTAATCAATTAAAGTAATAAACAGATAATAGATGTGCTAATAATATGGTTTAAAAAGGATTGTGCTAATAATATGGTTTAAAAAGGATCACACTCCAGCGTATAACCTCTGCCTCGAGGTGATTAATTTGAGACAGCCGCCTCAAAGATTGAGGTGCACGCGCCGTAAGGGGCGTGAGACGTGAGTTTCACAATTTATCTGACTTTTAGAGTCCATTTGATTGCTTTATTTTCTCTGAAAAATATCACATTCGAGTAAAATATTTTCCTACTTTGGTTGTTTGATAAAAGTTGAAAAAAGAAAATAAATTTTAAAGTACAACTATTTTAACCTTGTTTTTTGTTAATTCCATGGAAAATATTTTCTTATAGGGGAAGGTAGTTTTTCTTTTCTAACTTACATAAAAAATAGTTTCTTTTCTACATTTGCCAATCAAATAGAGATTTTTTTCTGCTAATTATTATCTTTTTTCTTTTTCAAATACAAATATAAGTAGAGGCCTTTTTATAGAACAAAAATGCCCATCAAAATTTGTGGACCCATCAAATTTAAACAACAAAAAACCTAAAAATCTAACCTCACCTTGAAAGAAAAACCGACAGCTTCTTCAACTTTCCATCTGGCAGGAGCTTCTTCTTCTTTGAAGGTAGCGAAGGCACGATTGCAATTATGGGAGGAGAAAGATTATTTGATGAAAACTGACAATAGTGACCCAAAATACGATGGAAAAATAAAAAATGACAATTATTATAGCACAGGCTTTTAAGTTATGGCGGTTTAAGTCGTCAATAGTAAAACTGCCTCTTTACTTACAATCTCGACTACACAATCAATTGGTGACATAGTAGGATCCAATAAGATTGTTCATGCTTTATTTTATATATATATATATATATATATATATATATTTTTTTTTATAAGAGTATTATTTTGTAATTTTTAAACTTAATTTTTTATTTTTGATGAGACGCCACGCCTCAATCCACCTAGCAAAGAAAAACCGCCTCAATACTGAGTTTTGCCTTTTTAAAATATGGCTAATAATAATAATAAATAAATAAATGTATTAATAATAATGTAGAAATTATTCCCTCACAACAATTGGATCTCAAACATAATACTAACAAACACCAACTTAAAAGAGTAAAACCCACCACCTCCTTTTTTTGGTGATCGAGCTCTCGCCCGTGATTGTTTGCTTCAAATTTTACCATCAATTTGAGTTAACTGTGCATATTTTGCTCTCAACTATAAACCTAGTATAACGATCATACAAACTATGAGATATTAAAATTGAAATCCCAAATATCTTAGTCACTCCGAACCCAACCACCTTTAGATCTCCAATCAAGATCATATGGTCCCTTGTACGTTGTATTTTATAGACTCCAAATACTCGTTCTCCTCCAAATTTTATGCTAGCGAGTTCAACTTTTCAATATGTTGATATGGCTGTCCCAAATCCCAATCAGAACAGAACGTCACGCAATGAAATCACATGAATAGAGTGTAAGAAATTTATTATCCCAATGACCATAAGTTATGGAGATTAGGAAGAAGCATGAACACAGGTGTAAGAATTTATCATCTACCCGGATGAGCATAGCATTTCCTTATCTTTCTGATCAACAAAATATCAAAATGGTTTTTAGGTAACTTAAAACACTTCCTTCACATGCAACCATCAAACCTTAGAAGCAACTCAAGCTTCAATCACTCAGGAGATACAAGACAAGCTCTTCAGGGCATCAATGCTCTGGTTTTCACCAAGCACATAGGCCCGGTAACATTCTCTTCAATTCTGGAAAAACATAATCCTCAACATAAAAACAATTTCAATAAATAATGATGTATTATGTTGAAATTATAATTCCAATCCCTGTGTCAGTGTAGTGATTATAGCAAATTACAACCACGCGACAGAGACACATGTATTAGATCAGAAGTTAAGGGTAGCTAATAATTGCTTATGAATGTGTGTTCAGTATCTTTTTTATCAAGTTCAGCTGTTCCTTTCCATAAAAATAGCAGTTGAGCACATTGATTGTGCGGGTTCAACCAACAGAAATGAAAAAGGGGGAGGGGGTTCACATTTTTACATCAAGTGCGATAGCATATCCAACAATGGACTCTACCAAAAGTTTGTGCATGTTTGTAGATTTGTTGCAGAGTGTGGCACGTCAAATTTTTTCTTTGTTTAGAACCATAGAAACATCATCATACACCATAAGCATCAAAAAATAAGAAGCAGTTTTGCATCCTCCTAATTTCCATAAGAATCAAGATACACCAAAAGCACAGACAGAATATAGAAGTGCCTTGCACTAAAAAAGCACGAGTTGTATTCCCAGATGAAAAGGTATAGTTACATGGTACAGTAACATGGCTGTACCTTAATCTGGCAAAGCAGTTCCTCTTTCAAGGTTGTTCTTGATCTCCAGAGTATATTTGCCAAACGCTCGCTCAATCTTCTTATTAAAATGCTCATTGCGGTCGTTAATGGAGTCAATATCCTTTTCTTCGCGGAATTTTCTCCTTCTGCTAAAGGACCTCGCCTTCTCCTCCTTGTCCTTGAGCTCCTTCACCATTCTGTCAATTTTTTCTTCCGAAATCTTTGGAGCCTGTCCACCATTGAAATAGCACGAGAATTGAGCACCTCCAATAAAATTTCATAGTAAAATGAACTCAGCTAGGAATATATTAAACATGCTCACCTTTCCATATTGAAGACTCGAAGCCTCTCGGTAGAATTCTGGATCAGCTTCTTTCATTTTGTTGTACTCCTCAAGATCTACATCAATATTCTTTGTCCTTTTCTTGTATGCGTTGTACAGTGTCCTTTGATTAAAAACTGTAAAAAACACAAACTTAAATGTAAATATGATCTCCCTAACCAGAAGACTAGAAAACCTGTCAATATATTAAGAATTACCTCATGTCGCAAATGTTAACAGAACATTTACAGATTGAATTAGTTGTCCTTATGCAAAAGAGGAGTGAAAATCATATAAATATCCAAGAAACTTATAAGGATGAAAGAAGCACCACTGAAAAATATCATCTAAATACTTTGATTGGGTTCAGTTCAATTTTATCATCAGCAAACAAGAATAAACAACCTGTTGTACATTTACATTGATGTCTTTTATGCTGAGAATGGAACTCGAATTCACTTCTGTATTGAACAAAAGGTCCATTTTTCAGAGTTTACAGAACTTCAGGTAACATTCATTGATTAATGTACATACAAGTTATCCGACCTAATTGTGTCAGTATACATTATATGTGATGCGTACAAAGTGTGAGATATGCACATCTAGCTGCAATTCTTCTATTTAATAGAAGAGTTGCATGATAGAATCATTCTGCAGGTGATTTCAAAGGACACTTGATATTCAAAAAAAAATATCAATACATCACGTCATCCATTTTTTCCCCAAAAGAAGATAACACAACGGATAGTTTAGAAATCTTTCTCTACAATTAGTAATTGTGAAACCAGTTGATGACCTCATTAAGTTCAGGTGCAGTTTGGTTTCTGGCACATTTTTCATATAATTTTAGAACATCCATCCAATAGCTACAAATAACAACTCCCATTAAAAAAAAAAAAAAAACAAAAGATAGAAGTATGTATCAGCAATTAGTTAATGCAAATTTCATATAATTTTAGCGCAGCCATGCAATAGCTATTAATAACAACTTCTTACACACAAGAAACATTAACCACAATGAAACAATACTAGTTCATACCATCCCAACCACCAGGGGCAGGCTCCTTCTCCCATTTTTTATACTTCGACTCTGCCATGTCTTGTGTGTCCAGCATATATGCTTTGCTCATATCCAAACCATTGGCATCAAGAAGTCTACCAATTTTCTTCTTCCTCTCCTCAAGCCATTTTTGCTTGGAAATTCCTCTAGATTCTTCGGGAGGTTCCATTCTTTTCTTCTCGGCAACCATGGCAGTCTGATTCGCTTTTCTTGACTCATTCTGCATGTATGAATTTGCAAGCCATGATGTATTACACACAAAATTACGAAGGATAGTAATCTATTTTTGGAAGAGCATAAGTTATCCATGTATATATCTATTTCCACACAACAAGAATATACAGTTGACATCCTATTTCAAATGATGATATGCCCTTACCATCTTCATTCTCAACTCAAATAACCTCTTTTGCCTTCCTGTAAGATTGTTGAAGTCTTTTCCTGTGTTATCTTCACCATCCGTTCCAGCTTCTCCATCGGAATCACCTCCCTCACCATCTCTTTCATGTTTTTCCTCCTGATTAAGAATGGAAACTGCATTGGCCTCACCACCGTCATTAACAACTTGTATTCCTAGCACAGGGTATGGAAAACTGTTAGGTACTTGGCAATAAATAAAATGCATCCTAAAAATATGCATTATCATCTTGGAACAGAGATACAGGTATTAAGTAATTAACAACTATTTATTGATCCTTGACATCTAATTTTGCTTTGGGTAGATTGCATGACAAAAAGTGTCCAGCCATAAAGTTAGAAGTCTTTATATTAATTTCACACCACAACCCCCCTTTTATCTACCCCTTGCAGCCAAGCTTGCCACTCTCTCCCTCTTCTGCTTGCCCGCAAGCAAAATACCAAGAAAATGAAGAAAATGTAGGCTATCAACAATTCCAAGCAGCCGATGCGCCATAGTGTTTCAGGTAATTGTAGAAGTTAGTGATGTCAACATATATGATATTATTCAATTCCAGAATTTGATATAATTAGTTACAATAGTTACAAAATCAAAATTTTCAACGACCAGAATCAATACACGACTATTTCAAACAAAAGAAGCAAGGATATTACTCATAAGAAACCAACCCGTGTCATTATTGTTTATCTTCTTCTTTGCTTCAGCAATAACCTTGAAGCAATATTCGCTACATTCGTGATACGGGTTCGATGCATTTCTGCAATCAGGATGCACTCTCCCTTCTTCATCCATACTTTATCTACTGTATCACAACTATGATCCCTGCACCATAAAGAAGAAAAAAAAAACACACACACGCACAAACCCTAAGTCAGGGTCAAGACCATATTAAAAAATAGAGAAAAAATGTCATCATATTAATTGACTAAGTTTGACGCTATCTTAAATAGATCCAACATCAATTGCATATTCTCATACACGATTTGCTATCTAGGAACTTAATTAATGTCGAAAAAGTTGAGGTTACTAAACAAAACACTAACTTTACGAGCTACGCAACAAACAAACAAAATTAAGAAAACGATGAGTAGAGAAAATCAAAGTTCAACGAATAATGAACCCAATAGAAAAATATTACCTGTGAATCGAGCGAGCAAATTGAAAGGAAAATATCTTGGAAGAAGAAGATGATAATTTGGGGATTTTTGCAAGCGAGGGCTTGGGCAATAAAAATTGATGAAGCTATTTGGACCTCTCTCGACAAATAAAATTGAGAGGCCCACCCCTACTTCTTTCTTTTCTGATTTTTTTTTTTTTTTCTGTGATGGAGCGTCTTTTATTTTTAATCTTTAATTTTCTTTTAACTAATATACCGTTTTTCTCCATTGTGAGATCCGACCGTGAAATGAAAAATTTGTTGAAAATTGAGAAAGAGAGTTTTGTTTGATGGGGAGTTTAATTTTGAAAAAATTGAGAAGAATATGGAGAAAGAAATTGAAAGTGAGAGAAATAGGTTTTTATTTGAAAGATGTAGTGAGATACATTCTTTTTTTTTTTTTGTTCTAGTAGAAAAATCTTTTTATGATCGGTGATTAATAGTAGATTTGTCCCAGAAAATAGACTTCGCTCTATTTTCACACAAATTAAAATAAAATATACTTATTTAGTATACTGCTTTTCTTTACGGTATAATCCGGCCGTAGATAATTTTAATGGATTGAGGAGTTGAGAATAATGAGAGAGAGAGAGAGAGAGAGAGAGAGAATTTTGTTTGATGGGAGTTTGATTTTGATGAATATGGAAAAATTGAGAAACTGAGAGAGAGATATGAGTTTTGGTTTAAGAAGATAAAGACGTAGTGACGAATAAAGAAGTACTTTTTTCATGCTTGTAGCAGAGTAAACCTTCTTACAGTATGTGATAATTGTAACAATAAATTTTACTAATAATTTTTCTAATATACATCTATATTAATATTATAACTCTATTAAAATTAGTTAATATTTTGTTGATAACAAAACACATTAAATATTAAATACTAAAAAACTAAGAAATCAACAATAGTCTCAACAAGAAAAGTAGTCTACAATTTGGTATGGGCGAAAAACAAAAACAAGTCTATTTTTTTTAGTCTGAGTATATTTTTTCAATTATATGTAAGTCTATGCTCATTTCAATTATGAGCACGTATGGGAATTCTATGCTCATTTTTGTTATGATACTATTTTCTGTGATACTATTTTCTATAATACAGTTTCAAACAACACACATGACTAAACAACACAAACTCTCGTCAGAGCATGCCTACATCAAACTTTTTCATCCCTATCGAAATTTAAGCTCTTATTTACAGCAAAAAAACTCATAGCCACAACCAATATATTTCCTAAACATTCGCTTCTATACTTATCTCATCACAAACAATACACTTAAACACCACAACCACCAACTCTGCAATCGTCTCTGCTGCTCTCTGGAGCCAAATCCACTTATACACCACAGCCACCAAATCAGATTAATTAATAACAATGGATATTCGTCGGTCACAAGCTAAGATATCTCAATCTGTGAAAATTTCTGTCGGTAAACCTATGAAACCCCATAAGCAACACCAGATTGTCTTCATCAACCGAGTAAAGAAACCTAATTTCACTTCGAAATTCCAATGGAAATTCTTCCATATCTCTTTCGCCTTAAACTATCCCCAAATCTCAGTTTCACCATTTGCAACACCAATACTACCAGCATATCCCCATGTCTCCTCTTCCAAACCCAACTCCTTTTGTTCAAAACCAGTACTCCTAGCAGCACCATGAATTTCTCACCATCCGCCACTCTCGAAAACCATTAGTCAGCAAAAGTATTCGACGACTACGATAAAGAGGAAAGCTACGGAGAAGTGAACAAGATCATCGGAAGCAAGGCACTCCAAAATGGCAACGGCATGGAGTACTTGATAGAGTGGAAGGACGAGCATGTACCCACTTGGGTTCCCTCTGATTACATAGTCAAGAACGTGATTGCAGAGTACAAGGCTCTCTGGTGGAATGCCGTCAAGAAATCAGAAGAAATGGCCCTCTAAGAAGTTATTAAATCTGGTGACAGGAGAGACATCGACACCGTGAATGAATTTGGTTTAAATTTGGTTTAGATCTGGTTTAAAAGATTACAGGGCTAATTAGAATTAATATGACTTATTGACAATTTTAAAAAGTGTTTGGACATAATTTAGAATAAGTCACATATGAATGACTTATTGGCAATTTTTCCAAAAATATATATAGTACATTTTTAGACTTGTCGGCCCAAATTTTTGGGCCATCACGGCCTCATGTCAGGTCACTTGAAATGGTAGACATAATTGTAATTTCAAAAAAAGGGTAAAGGTATAATGATAATTTCATGGTAAAACTTAAGAGTGAATATTACTGTCTAAAAAATTCGTCTAAACTTCGCCTAGGCGTGAAGCGCTGTTTTCACATCTCACGCCTCATCTTCACCTTGTCTTATCTCAGTCTTACATAAACTTCGCCTAGGCCCGAAAAGCTTGAAACTCGACTTTCACGTCTAATTATGCTTTACACTTTTTAGAACATTGGTGATTATATTTGCACCACATTTTAAAAGTACTTAAGGTCATCAATACTTGTTAATTGTAACACTTATGTCCCTAATCTTTTTTTCGTCGAATTATTATCTTTAACTTTCATTAATTAGCATATCTTATCATTGATGATATTTTATGTCAAAATATTTTGTTTGCGTGCTTGAAATTAGAAAAAATATTTTTTTCCCACTTTTGTACTTTTTTTAAAAAGTTGGATGTGAAAATAAATCCTTTTACAACATCCTATTGGACTTTTTGGACAAAAATTGTTATCAAAGAAAAAATGTGCTAATTAATGAAAAGTTAAAGATGAGAATGGGACATAAAAAGTTAGGGATACAAGTGCTACAATAAGCAAAAATTGAAGATTTTAAATACTATTAAAATATAGTGCAATAAATAAATGATATAGTGCAATTACTATAAATAATATAATTACTTTTCCAACCATCATTTACTCTAAACAATATAGTTACTTTTTCAAACATCATTTTTATCTACACATTATGTGGGACCCACAACTTTTATTCAATTTTTATTCATACATTCCATAGGATCTATTGTTTATAATTTACATTTTTTTTTTACTAAACAACATATTGTCAAAATTAGTTGATTATATTGTGATATTCACTTATTTGGCTAACTCCAATAATAAGTAAAATTACTATGAAGTAACTTTTAATTCAAGTTAAATAACTTAACTTTTTCTTATTATTAAGTAAAAAAGTTACTTTTTTCTGAAAATAATTCAACTATCAAAATATTTCTAGATTTCACGATCTAAATAATATTCAATTTAATACTTGTTTTCTACTTTTAAACAATTTATAAGTTAACTTCATAAGCTTGGCAAAAAGGTTCTATCAAAATTTATTTTCTAGTAGTTTCAACATTTCTTGTGGCATTTGTTGTATTGCAAATGGGAGTGCAACATTTTGCCAATCGATTTTGGAAAAGATGCAAAACAATTTGGTATGTATGCAATTACAGTGCCAGATAAGTGAAAGTTGGATCATGGTTGAATTGTGACGAATGTTGTGATAGATGGTAAAAATTAGGGATGGCAAAAAAACTCGTCATCTCGGACCTGCCTAAGGTGTGGGCGGTGGGTTCGGGGCAGCCCCGCCCCCTTAATTTTTTTTTTTTTTTTGAAAAATCATAAAATATAGTAGAAATTATAATTTTCACTAAAAATAAATTAAGGAAGAATCGAACCCGGGGTTAAAACTTATAAACTACCAACCTTAATCACTACACCTCAACTTTTTGTGTTTTGTTTGGTATAAATATTTAAAAAAATTGTATTTCTTTTTTTTAGATTATTTTTCAGTTTAACAAAAAAAAAAAAAATTTCGCGGAGCGGTTGGGAGGTCCAGAGCCGCTCCGCCCTGCGAATTCGCGAGGCGGGCCAAAATTTTCGCGCCGACCCGCTTCGGACATGCCCCATTGCCATCTTTAGTAAAAATTTAAATGATAATAGGATAATTGGATCAATTTGATCATTTTCTCGATCAACTCGACTCTTTAACTGATGCACTAGAGTTGGTGTAAAATTCGCGTATGGATTATTTTATTTTTTGGTTGGACCATTTCTTATATTCATTCATGTCAAAGCCAGGTAAAAAAGGTTTTCTTCCATGCCAAACACTGCACTAGTTACCATCCTCGAACTCTTGCAACAAACGACAACGTGGATTAAACGAAGGGTAATTATGTTCACTACATTATTTGTTAACTATGCTATATTTTAATTGCAATAAAATTTTTCAACTATTGCTCATTTTTGTATTTATGTCTCTAATTTTTGTATTACATTTTTATTATCAACATATTAATTTGCACGTCTTATCTGTTTTTGATGATTATTTTTGTTAAAAAAGTTAATTAGAAGGGCGTAAAAAGATTTTTCTGCGCTTCGTATTTTTAAATAAGTAAAATAAATAACAAATACAAAAATTTGACAAAATACTTTCTCTTAATTTCAATGCACATTAGCGGAATATTTGGACAAAAATTGTCATCAGAGACAAATGTGAAAATTAATAATAAAAATACGACAAAAAATCGAAATATAAGTGCGAAATGTCAAAAGTTTGAGAACTTTTATTGCAATTAAAACGTAGGTAATAAAAACGGTATAGTGAATATAATTATCCAAAAATTAAATCTGAGTCAGCACACGTATAGGGTATGGACAGTATGGTGCTTATAGTTTCTCCAAATTTTGGCTAAACATAAAAATGTGTTTTGGTGGATTTGGTGCTTATAAACTGCTTATAAGCCATCCCAAACATTATGTTTGGCTAGGGTTGAGTCATAGAATTTGACAGGGACTTAAAAAGGCCAGTGGCCCAAAGAAAGAAAAGAATCGGTTACAATTAAAACCAGTGTTTAGAAAATCGGATCGAATCGGCCGGTTCAACCGGAAAAATCGGGAACCGGTCGGAAAACCGGTCCGGTTTTTCACTTTAACCGGGTATCCAAAAACCGGACCGGAAACCGGGTTTTTTACCGGTTGAATCGGAAAACCCGGTTGAACTGGTTCGGTTTTCAACAAAAACCGGATTTTTTTTTTGATTTTTTTATATTTTTTTATTAAAACTTATAAAAACTCTATTTAAAGCCAAGTTTTGTGAATAATTTTGTCTACAAATGTTGATTTATTTACAAATAACTTATTTTTAGAAATTTTGTGAGAGTTTTGGATTAATTTTTAATTTTTTAATTGAAAACGGTTCGACCCTGTTTGACCTTTCGACCCTTGACCCGTTGCCTTTTTCGGGTCGATGGCCGATCCAGTTTTCTGAACATTGATTAAAACCAAAGAATATAGACTTGCCTGCCATCTACACCAGAATAAATGGAATGCAACATAGCAAATTTCATTGAGAGGAATCAACTAAGAAAAGAAAAACATGTCAACAACATCTTAATTAGGGCAGGACAAAAACCAACCCAAACTGGTCAACCTGCCCAACCCAACTCGATCGGTTTGGGTCGGTTTTTACCTTAAATTGGGTTGTGTTGGGTTTTGAAAATCTATTTTTAATTGAGTTGGGTTGCAAGTTGCCTTATAAAAATCGACTTAACTCAACCCAATCCAACCCGCTTATTAAAAAATATTTAAAAAAATAAAAAATTAATTAAATTGAGTCAAAGTCTTCCAAATTTCTAATTTTAATATAATTGACATTAGCCCAATTTGAACTGGGTTCAAACTTTAAAAAATTCTCAACAAAATTAACAATAAAGGTTTCAAAGAGTATTTGGGCTTCAAAAAAATTTGCTCAAGCGTGAATTTTGGCCCCCAAAAAAATTTTCCTATCGTGAATCAGGTCCAAGCCCAAACCGATCAACCCAACCCAAACCGACCCAAGCTGGGTCGGTTTGGGTTGGGTCGGGTTGCAACTTTTGGACGGATTTGTTTGATTTGATTTTTTGTCAAACCGAATATATTGAGTTGGGCCCAAAACCGACCCAATCCCACCCACGACGACCCCTAATCTTAATGTATTTTTTTTAGAGAAGTGAGCCCCCTAAGGCAAACGAGCTAAAAAAATGTTATAGGCAAGTTGAGAGCTAAACAGAGTATATACGTCCAAGGGTGAAGCCTTATAATCTTGCGGCTTATTTTGTCAGGAAGTGCATGTTTAGCCAGGGTAATAAACTGTTACTGACAAAATAAGCCAAAAACACAACCTAATCGTAGCCAGGAGAATGATCTCCTCTCCATGGTGGGAAGGAATTATAAAACCCACATGACACGTATTATGTGGACATTGAATAAGTGATCGACAAAAATGTCAATAACTTTTCTTTCTCCAATACTCACATAACACGTGTTATGTGGACTTTATAAATCCTCCTCACCATGAGAAGGAGATTATTATCGATCATAGCCATCAACAAACATGTTACATTGATGATAAAAGACACTTTATACGAAAATAATTTGTAAATTTCACCAATAAATTTATGAGAATAAAAGCCAAGAAGGCTTTTGCTCATTTCACAATTTCATTTGTCTTGAATAATTGCATCTTCGCTTGGTTCGTTTCTACTGATATTTGTTTCGGTTGCGGAAAACTTTCTACAAACTTTTTTTTTTTTTTGGGTGAGAGAATTGACTTATAAGTGAAGAATTTAAATCACAATTTTTCTAATTTATTCAAATCTTTAACAATGATGCAACATAATAAAAAATTGGGTAAATATCACTAGGGGTCCCTAACCTTTGGGCCTTGTAACGATGGGGTCCCTAACCTTCTATTTTGAACTCCCGAGTCCTTAACCTATGAAACGTTAGCACCTGAAGTCCTTTTTTGACCAAAACTGTTAGTTTGACCGTTAAATGGTCAAAATCTTGTTGAATAGACCAAATTACCCTTAAATTAAATGATAAAAAAAGAAAAAAAAAAGAATAATAAAATAAAAATTGCAACAAAACCCCAACCAACAAAATAAAATATTTCAAATAAACCCCAAATACTTCTTCTCCTCCAAAATACCGCCGCCAACCACCACCCACCGGAACCACCACCCCACCGCCGCCATCCAAAAAATAATTTCAACAACCACAAAACCATTGGCAAATACAAGAAAAAGTACATTGATTTCTTAAAAAACCATCTCCATGAAGCAGCCTCGCGTCCTTCCCCCTCAAGATCTGCGCACTCGCCGGTAGCAAACCAGATGGGAGGCAGACAAGCTTTATCCGTATGGGAGGTCACGGTATTCCATGAAGCAGCCTCGCGTCCTTCCCCCTCCACTTGCTTCCTTGCAAAGGACTTCTTTCAGGGGCGTGAATGAGCATCCTGGTCCATCAGCTGTCCTAGATAATGACATCCATTATGCTTACAGAGCAAGAACTGAATCCACTAGGCAGACAGGTTATTATGGTGGTAACCAGGAAGCCCTCGAACCATCTGACGTTCAATTGCGGCAAGAAAACACCACTACTGAAGACCAGAAATTGAAGGATATTTCATCCAGATGTGACTCACAATCTTCACTATCTGTATCAAGTCCCCCCAACTCTCCACCTCATCTCTCCAATGATGAATTGGATGAATCTGGAGATTCTCCTGTGGTATCTATGGTGGCAGAAGGAAAAAAGAATCAGCTGGATGGTTTGCTACCGGCGAGTGCGCAGATCCAAGATCTGCGCGTGGCACGGCCGAGCAGATCTCAGATTTGTTCGGTTTTCACGCCGTGATCTGCTCGGTTTGTTGTATGAAGAATGGGAGGATTTGCACAGCATTTTCAGTTTTTCTCTTGCGGTAGGGGAGGGTTTTGTGCGGAGTTGGTGAAGGTGAATGTGCTTCTCGCCGGCGCCGGAGTTGGTGAAAGTGAAGATTGGAGCCGGCGCCGGAGTTGGTAAAGGTGAGTTGGAGAAGAAGAAGTTGATAAGGGACTTGATTGCAATTTTTTCTTTATTTTCTTTGTTTTGTATTTTAATTTGAAAAGGGTAAATTGGTCATTTTACGTAAAATTTGACTAGTTAACAGTCAAACTAACGATTTTTTTAACAGAAGGACTTTGTTCGCGCGTTCTTTTAAAGGTTAGGGACTCGGGGGTTAGAAATGGAAGGTTAGGGACCCCATCGTTATAACGTTCAAAGGTTAGGGACCCCTAGTGCTATTTACCCTAAAAAATTTAGCTCACCAGTGTCGCGTATATGGACTAAATTTTTGGTTTCTATTGGTACAAAAATTAATTATCCATTAAAAGTGGACAATTTAAATACTGTAAATGCCTCAAAAATTCAAATACAGCATCACAAATTGAATACCTTCCAAAATCATTGGCATACGATAATGCCACGAGTCAAACAGATAGCCGAGGCAAGAGTCCTTCACGGCCCTTGAACACTTACTGGAGAGAAGGGACTGTATCCAATATAGTTGTGAGGTCTTGTCTCCTTATTAGTAGTAGAAGTCTAGGTCGGCTAATTAAGGAAAAAATCCGGTAAAGACACGAACACCTTGATTCACTAGCCTTGGGCTTCTGCTTGGTTTTTGTTCATCGTGTTCGGGATCCCATTTGAGTTCTCTCTACACCTGGCCCTCTGCTAGTTCTTGAATCTGGAATAGGAGAATTTCTATGAGGAGAGATCCCTGTCGTGCTAGGACTTTTTGCAGAATCAGAAGGATTTCTTTTCGTGTATCTATTGGCTTGTGCTGGTGTATTCTGCTCACCGAGAGTGCTATCAACTTCTTGTGCACTAAAAATACCATAACCTTTGGCTGTTGAATTTAGAACACTTGGATGAGAAGAATCCTGATTGCGAACCTTATTGGCAGGAGTTTCAACTCGAGAAGTTTGTTGTGCTTGAGGGGACATATTCATATTAAATTGTGATTGCCTCCCATGGTTAGAAAACTCGGGGACGTGTTTAATTGTGTTTCTCGTATCAGGACCCATCGAAGAATTCCTGTTTCTTGGATCTCGGGCGTATCTATTTTCTGTCCCTTGTTTTGGAACCTCTGTTGACATGTGTGAAGCTGTGTGCTCTCTTGCAGAATCAACTACTGATCTGGAGCTTGCATCTGCTGAAGAGAGTACTGTTACTTTTTCATGTCTGGAACTTTTGGCAAATCCATTTGCACCATCCGTAATGTCAAAAACTTTGTTGAAATCATCCTCTCCCTTGAAAACAGCCCATTCAGATTTATTGCTCTCAACATCTGCATCAGACAATTCTTCAGGAGAGATATCGTCCTCAGTTTCTGATCCAGATTTCACAGCATCTGCATTTTCTTTCAACTGCAGGTTTCGACTGGAAGGTCTGATAGTTTGTGATGAGACATCGGCCTTTTGAGCAGTGTCACTTGTTGAATCAGTAGTTTTAGAAACTTTCTTTCCGGAGCCTTTTTTAGATGGACCAAACTTGGCATGCCTAACAACCACGTAAGCCTGTTTTTTCTCAACTCTTGGTTCACTTTCCACAATAGCAACATCTTCGATCTGATATAAAGCAACAATTTGTGAGCACACAGAAAACAAAAAGACTTTCCAATGAATTAACAACGGACATCATAAGTAACGACAAGAAGAATGGGATTATAATCATACCAAAGCAGAAAATCGAGATAGTAAACTTTCCAGGTCCAATTCGTCAGAAGGATCAATGGCTGTACACTATTTAAAACCAGAAAAATAAAGATGAATCAGTTGTTTCTATCCACGATGGAATGAAAAGACAAGGATATAGTGCATCACATTTTTCTGGCACAATTCTTAATATCAGATCTCAAAATTTGTCTACAATCATTAAACAAGGGACACAGATAACTGTCTACGAGTGATTCTTGAAGCAATTTTAACTCTTCAACGGGATAACAAGTATAAAAGCCAATAAAATGGATTTTGTCTCCACTAAATGGTGTCCTGAAGAGTATGGATAACAAGTTTCAATCACTTTGTCCTCAAGTGTTTCTATTTTTTCTCGACACATGGGACACTCATGCTGGAAAAAAATTTTAAAAAAAATCTTGCTCCTTCCGGAAACAGAACAAGGCATGTTTTCTACATCTGAATAAGGAGGAAAACAGAATACCTTGACTCGATAACCACTTTCCATGAGTCTCTTAGCTGTATCTGCTTTCATCTGCAGATCTTTTTGTTTCTGGAACAAACAAAACAAGTTGGAGAAAAAGGTAAATGTCATATTATGTTTGAAGAAAAAGTAAGTAATTACGTGTAAAGTACATCCAAATGCCAAGTTCAGACACCAGTAGGCTAAAGAAACAATTCAGACAAGTAATTTGGGGTTTGTTGAAATTCAACATTTTCTTCTATAAGTGAAATGGAGAAAGAAGTAATTGTGTGTAAAGTACATCCAAAGGCCAAGTTCAGACAACAGTAGGCTAAATAAACAATTTAGACAAGTAATCACTTTATGAAGAGAGATTTTTTCAGATCACGTTCCTGTGAAAGATTCTTTATTTCTTAAAACGTTTTGAAATCCATATGCATTCTTTCCAACTCAAAACAACACATAAAAAGTGGCATGGTATGAAAAGGACAAATACCAAACTAAAAACTTACAATTTTAGCAGCAAACCGAACTTCTTTGCAAGCTCCTTTCTTAAGTTCACACTGCAGTAATCAATACGTCAAACAAATTAGATAATCAACACAAGTAATGCATTCAAAATCCACATTCTTCCACCACAAAATCAAGTGTCTCGCTGTTAAATATTTGAAATTCTTGTTACCGCTGCAAATTTCATCAAACATAATGGCGTGATAACCCCTCAATGAAAAATGCTAGTGTTTATCTTCTGTGATCGCATATTGACTACTTAGAGTAGGTCTCATCTTAGTCGAGTATGTTGCCACTCAAGGGTGGGATCCAGAATATGACTACAGGCTGTGAATAGGCAAATGACAATAATCCGGGTGCAATTTCCAACTTTTCAAAATTACAACAATATTAATATTTCATTATCTTTAATAGATGCTCTAAAATTGCAAATCTTGGAGTATGAACGTGATGCACTCATACACCTTCACCCGCACACTCTGTGAATTTGACAATTTGTGACCGAAGGTCTCGCTACACAATGAACACGATATGAAAGAGAAAATAACACATTTATCATTCCTCATAACTGAATAATTTTAGCGTATATGTTTCCTTTAGCATTAGAGAGACATGGAGCCTTTAAGGTTGGGGGAGTAAGGGAAAAGGAATAGAAGTTTCTAAAAACCTCATTAAGGTTTCAAGGCACCAACAGAACTACAACCTAATGTGAAAATGAAAAATGAGTGTTCTCTATCTTTTGATAACATAGAAAGCTAATTAAGTCCTTACCAGTTTCTCAACCTGGAAATTATTTACAAGAAAACTACATCCAAAGTACCACATCAATTTGAAAAAGTAACCTACCTTGCTTTTAGCACGCTCTTTTTCCTTTACTTGCTGTTGGTACTTCTCTTTGTTGTAGTCCACAATTTTGCATACAGGTGGCTTGGCATTTCTATCAACCTACAAAATGTAAATCAAAAACTCTTACATGGCAAAATAAGCAATAGTTAAAATCTCTCCCTCTCCCACGGATAAAAAAGCCACTTAGAAACTCTATGCCATCTATTAGAGTATCCATTCTAGTTACAAAGCCAGCAACATATTATTATACTTAGTTAAGCAACAGTGAGGTAAACTCATGTTTTATATTCTCCCCCCAATGTCAGTCACATTCTCTCACGTGTCATGAGTGTTAAAAGTCAAGAAATTTGTGAAGGAAATCCTTCTAGGAAAATATTCTTGAGATAAAATGGTCTGACTTCAAAAAATATTCTATTTACTAGAAAATTTTCCATTTTTCTTAACCCGTTAGGCCTGAGTGTCTTGCAACTGCAATCCACCGCTAGGTTTCTCTTGAATGAATCATTAATAAGATTTGGGGTTGATACTCAATATAAAGCACAGTGGTGGATGGCAAGTACAGAAGTAAGTAGAGAGAGCTGTTTACAATGAAGTTGAAACTCTTATTGGCTTAAGCTTTGAAAAAAAAAATAGAGAGGAAGAGAGAGTGGGATGATACATAAGATCTAAGAGTTCCATATGTTGATAATCACCTTTCAAAAATGATGAGTGGAAGAATTACAGAGTCAAATGACTTTAGACGAATTAGGTCACTGCACGGTGTCCCAATAGGCCGAGTATTTCCAGCCTTTTACTCTGTTGCTTTGCTTTATTTCTTCCTTACATGTTTAGATACACCAACCCATGCTCTCTCACTCTCATTCATTCTTACCTCTATTATATACCACTTCTTTTGCAAAACACACACATGCACCTAGAGATACTCTTTGCTGTTAATTTTTTGTGAAGATCACATCTCGGTAAAAGAAAAGAGAGTAATAACAAAGAAGTATGGAACAGAAGAAAACATCTTATATCTTGAATTGTAATTGGTACTATTGTACTGTTTCTTGGAAGTAATATTTATCACCATTGTAACAGGGTGAACCGTCACTCACAAGCTTGCTATAATTTTGTTTATTATAAAGTTTACCTCAACTAAATCCAGTTTGAGACTCTTTGCATGTTTCAGTGCTTCATCCCTTGACACCACATTGTGTCCTGTAAACACAAATGAAAATATCCCAGTCAAAGAGTTACTCAATTCAAATACCTACATGCATACTAGTGATCTACATAATTCATTATGTCTGTTCAAGTACACCAGACATAATTAAAACCTCACTCTTTAAGAATACAAGCCATACTCTCAATGAAAATACGTTTGTATACGCAATGGACTGCAACATATGGGATAATTTTAACTAAGCAACTAATTACTTACTACTTTCAAAACTACTTACTCCATTGGACTCTTGGAAAAATAATCACGGAAAAAATAACTTCAAATTTAATTGGAATTATTTCCGACGGCAAAGTTTCAAGCATCAATCAAATGCAGCCTTGAAGTATACTTTGGCAATAAAAAAAGGCAGCTTTGGAGTTTAATTTATCGCCAAATTGTTCGATCTTAAATACTCTTTCTATGGGACCAATACCAATATCATTAAAAAGTTAATCCGATATTCAGAAAGTTGGGATTTTTATAATATATAACACCTTACATATTATAAATATCACAAAGATTCCAATATCTTTTAAGCCACACCTTCATCACTAACGAGCCTAATGAACTGGGCCGTGATTTTCTCATTCAATCTAGGCCCACCGGTGTCCTTCTCTTCCTTCTTTTGTTTAGCCTGAAACATGTAGCATAAAAAAAAATGCAATTTTATTCTCCACGAGAATTATTACAAAATTATTTCGAATTTGTGAATACATAGAAATATAAGTACACAACCTCACATTACATAGACAATGCGTAACATTACCTGAACGGGTGCTGCAAAGTATCTGACATTGTTGGCAAACTGAAATTGGATATTATTTATGATCGAATTCGAGTTATTTACAACTGGAATGCAGGTACGTGAAGTAAGATTATCGACAGCAATTGGACCGTGAATTTGGAAATAAGATCTGTTGAATTGGGTCGAAAGAAATTTAAGTTGTGTTCGCCTCAGTCTACTCCAAAATGCCATATTTACAATAATTTAATCCTCGTTCTGCGTCAAATGAATAGAAAAAATAAAATGAGCAAGATGAGGAAAATCCTAATCAAAGAAAATTAGAGAAAACTGAAGAACAAGGAGTGTGATTTAACCCGTGAGCCTTACTATGCAATAATGCATATCGAACACAATACATTAACTTAAAAGATGAAAATGAAAAGACAACAAAAAGTACAAAAAACGTGCAATACAAATACCTTTGACTTGAATATCTCACACAAGATCTCAAATCAACACCATCAATAGAACCAAAATTTACACCCAAACTCAAGCAAAATAAATGTAACTCAAAACCTCAATAAATCATAAGAGGGACATATTGCCAATCACAAAACATTTGTTTCACTTTTAATACAAGACGTAATCAGAGACTTGGACAAACTTTTCAAGATGAGGGAGTATAATCAAACCTTGGAGCAAGTGAATTATTAATTACAACAATCAATCATTCTCTGATTTACTCATTTTTTGCTGTTTGATCTTCTTCTCATCACTCGTTATTGTCAACTTTTGTTTCCTTTTTCTCTATATATGTTCTCCCTCTATCTGTTTACCTCACTAGTCTGTTAAACAGCAGCTTTTCTCTTTAAGTATCTAATCCTATCCCTAAAGGAGTAGAACACAGTTCAACCACACCCCTGGCCCAAGGACGGAGCTAGACCAAGACTTTAGGTGGTGCTAAAATTTATATTAAATTGTGAACTGGGAGAGACAAACAACCACAAATCCACCTAAAAACAAAAGAGGGACTGGAGTCTATCCATTTCCAATGTGCTTAACAAGAAACACACAGAGGAATAAATGACTATGTGCCAGTTTCTTGTGAACACTTTCAGAAAGAAAAGAATGCTAAACTTAAACCAGATGGGAAAAAAGTATCAGAACTACATACAAAAAATTGCAGGGCAGAAATAAATTTTTTGAATCTTATTCTTCCTATTAATTGTAAATAAATATACAAACTATGTACTCTATCAAGAAATAATTCAACATGACCATCTCCATAGAATTCTGGAACTTCTTTAATTTCCTTCCTGAAATGTTCTTGCTTCTACTTCAGTTAGAAGCCTGATTTCGCAATGGAATATATTGCTGATTTCAAACCATGTGCAATCTGTTCCAACTGCAAATTGGCCTCAAAATCATTACTCTTTGAGAGTTTGGAGACAAATAAGTTTAGTTGGTGATGTAGGCGATGAGACAAAGGTTTATTAGACTATTAGTTAGTTTTGTATGCGATGAGACACAAGGTGCATTAGAATTTGGGATATCCAATTCTTAATTATTGCAAATTCCAATGGCATTTTTGCAAACAGAATCCGATGATTTTTCTATCCTATCTTCAAGGAATGATAGCCATGGCTGTATTGGTAGCAGATAATGAATCTTCAACTCCATAATATCATCCTTGCTTACCTCAAAATCTTTTAAGAAGGTTTCAAACTCTCAAAAGTTCTGCATTGCTACTTGGGCTTTGAAGTTTAAAGATCAAAAAGGTAGGATATTTGGTTCTGGTGCCAAATTAAGTTCTACATAAGAACATCAAAATACCAATATAAAATAATTTTTTACTATCTACATTTCACTTTGCTATTCTTAATCTTACTTTACTCAGCAAGGGTTGGATCACATTTGGACTGAGATAATATAAAAAGTAACATGAAAAGCCAGTAAAATGTTCTACAGTTTTGGGGGAAAAAAACTGAATTCATGTTGAAGCAAAATTGACATAAAATCATGAACAGCTAATTTTGTCAATTACAAATCTGAAGAAACATCTTATAATACCGTTAACCATGGGAGATAAAAACATGTTCCATACATTACATAATTATTAAAAAAAAAAAAAAACTAGCAATCCAGTGTAGGACAATGTCCATTATAATCAAATCAAGAGAAAAATACACGACGACAAACCTACATAAATCATAATCTGCTCAAAATTTAGAAGTTCAAAAGGTAAAAATTCAACCTAAAATTTGCTTAAAAATCAAACTAAGTTTGGTCAATTTTTTCCCAATCCCATTGACCATTGTGACAATCAAACACACCACCAAATTACCACGAATAATCATCATCCCAAACTTTCTTTACCATTTTCTGTCTTCTTTTATAGAAACAAGAAGCAGATCCCCAACTTATATGCAGCATCTTTATAACCCAAGTGCGTGTGTATATTTGCCAACATATAACAAAGCACTGAATTCAATTTTCTCATAGCATAAATCAACTGAACAACATATGTACACACAAACAGCGTCTAATTTCTGAAACCTAAATCCTAATAGGTGACTAAACATGACAGCCCCTATACACATTAAAAATGAACAATTGAAGTATCGTGTCGCAGTAAACTCAAACAATTTGAAATTTTCCAACAAAAACAATCGAATTCAATTTATCAATAAGTAGTAGGCCAGGAATTTATTTCGAGGTGGCTGAAATTTAAGAAACTCAATGTAATAAAACTCATATATAACATAAAAATTTATAAAATGATATTATTTACTGTTCCGACAAGGTTTTGAAACATAAAATTCATCTATAATAAATCACATTTATTCTCTCAACAAGGCAATTAGGCAACAAAATAGGTCGATGAGGCACAACAATCCAATAATAAACCAATGCAATAAAATAAGAAGGCAAGACAACAATAATCCTCCAACAATTTTAATTAAATAAACGGAAAAAATTAGTAATTACTAATTAATACAAATAAAATCGGGAACAAGAAAAAAAATTATATTCAATAGGAATTAGCAATGAACGGAAAAAATTAGTAACTAAACTTTTATGCAATAATTTTCTTTCTTTAATAAACAAGAATTTATTTCAAGGAGCAGAATTAACATAGAAATGCATGATGAAAATTTGTCAGGAACCAATTTCAAATAATATATAAAGCAATATAAATATTACAATTTATACATATTCTGAAAAAAAAAATACCAGTTTGGCCGAGCTTCCAATCTGTTGGTCAGACACTCTGCAGTAGCCCAGTAGCCGGTTGGGGAAGAAAAGAAACGGAGGTGGCAGCTGGGTTAACAGATATAGGACCGATTTTGCTTTTTGGAGCTTGAATTTGAGGAAATGGAGTGAAAATATATGAAAGTATTGGCATCGGATTTACGGCTCTGATTTCTGGAATTAAATCAAATCTTGGGCTGGGGTTATATGGCATTTTGGGCTGGGCCACTGGGATTACGGGTAAATTGATGGCCCGTCACTGTACTTACGTGGTTAAATCTTAATTCAATTAAACTCACATTTTAGCACTAAAAAATCAATATACTCCTAAAATTTTCAAAAAAAGGTTAATTCAATGATACTATTTTCTGTGATATTATTTTGTATGATACTATTTTATTACGATACTATTTTATATGTGATAGTATTTTATCTATATACTATTTTATGTATCTATTTTGGTATATGTATATCATATTTTTATCTTTGGTACTATTTTATTATAATAATATTTTTAACGTATGATACTGTTTTAGTGATTTTTGGCGCATAGAAGTTTGTTTTCTTTAATTGGTTTCGCATATTGATTTGCAGGACAGTACTGACATTTCTGAGGTTTGAGGCGAAGTTCAAAAATTAGGCCCACCAATAATCCCTCAAATTTTATTATACATTTAACATCCACAAGGCTACGGAACTAATTGCAAACTTAAAACTCCAAAAAAAAAAATGACAAACCTAATGTATTATACAAAAATAAAAATAAAATCTAATTTTAATCAATTTTTTTAAAAGATATCTTTCTCCATCAGTTTGACTCTCAACATAATAATTATGTAAAATAGCCGTTGCTCTCTTACCCCCAGTGTTTATGGCTTTATACAGCCAAAGCCCCAAAATTTTATGATTTTTTTTTTTTTTTCCATTTGACAAATTTTATCACATTGAAATTAATCAACAGCAAAAGCTCATAATTTAAATTTGCCAATTTTACTGAAGGAAAATAGAATTCAAAGGAACTAATATCCTTTCTTTTGACAATTTCTAGTTAGTATTGATTTCGAGTGATTCACCCCGAATTTCTTCATAATTAGATTGAACCAAATTTGATTGAAAATTGTGATAATAGAACCGTTAATTGTAGAGGCAAAAACTGAACTAGAATGTTTTAAAAATAAACTGCTAACAGTAAATAGTAAAAAAATTATTTTCTGATCGCAGGCACTAAAAAATTGTCAGTCCAAACGAATGTCAAAATCTAATTTACAAAAGGGATAATTAGCTACAGTACTCTTTTTTTTAAAAAAAAAGTTGAAATATACCCTCAATTTGTACTTTTTAATTTTTACCCTTCTTTAATAATTTTGTTAACAATTTTACCTATAATTTTATAAGGACTAATTAGTAAATAACCAGACCTACCCCACGCCCAAGGCATCTGTACACCCACCCACACGCACAAACCCCCACACCCATCCATTTGCAACAGAAACCTCTTGCAACAGAAAGCAAAATTCCCTTTTCTAGAAATATTCATTTACTTTCAAATCTAAATCAAAATTTCTTCTAATATTTCTTCATCTCAGTTCGAAAGTTCTTCATCTTTAGATCGAAATCAAATTTCTTCATCCCAGTTTAAGAGTTTCTTCATCTTCGGTTCGAAATTTCTTCATCACTGTTAATACAATCAAAATTTCTTCATCTCAATTTGAAAATGGTGAAATCCAAAAGTCAATATGTTAATATTGAGCTTGAAATAGGCGTTAATTCCAAAAGGTCGAAGAGGAAGATATCTACATTTGGAAATAGAACGAAGATGAGTAATCATTGGAAAGAAAACTTTGAGGAACGAGAAAATATTGGTAGAGTTCGTGAGAGATGAATCGCTCCAAATCATTCGAGAAATCTGTTGAGCATAAGCTTCTATGTACTGATTTTCTGATTCGTGTTTTCGCACTGATTGGTAATGTTCAGGTATTTGTTCTACTCCATTCTTTATATTAATCGAATTCATAGACATAAGGTGGAAGCAAAAGCGCTTTGAATTGAATAAGAAAACTGATCACACCAAATGTATTTGTTCATTGTAATGCAATGAGAGACGAACACTCAATTTGCTTGACTTGATTTCTTAATCTAACATTTCTTAATTTTTTTTAACATAAGCTTAGCAGTAATTTCATCAGAATTTTAGTATATATTTGAGAATTTATGGTCTTTATCATCACAATATCATTGTTATTATCACTTGATAATCTGATATCATTGGACACTGGAAAAAGTTTTTATCATTGGAAATAGTTATTAAAAAAATCATAGTTAAAGCAATGTTATTATATTAAAAATGCATGAATCATAGTTATTCTTTTTTAATAACATGTGTGTTACTATTAGAGTTTCAAATTGAGTAATATACTATGTGTATCTTACTAGTTGTGGTGATGGTAAAGCAATATTGGTAGTAGGAAAAGATAGTGGTGATGGTAACACACGTGTTACCTTACAAATAACACATGTGTTACCATAATTTAGGTAGAGCAGTGTTGGTACTGGTGCTGGAGCTGTGCAGTGAAGAAAGATAGTGGTGGTGGTAACACATGTGTTACTGTAATTTAAATTAGGATAACAAGTAATTTAAACTAGAGTAACACGTTTGTTACCATAATTTAAATTAGTCGTGATAGTGGTAACACATGCTACCATAAAAGTAACACATGTGTTACCAGTTTGAAATAGGTGATTTGGTCGTTGATGATGGTAGCGGATCTGAATCCGATTGTAGTGTTGGTGGTGATAAGATAAGGCGAGTGGTAGTGGTAACTAATATGTAAACTTGAGTAAATATGTTGTTTTCAAATAAAAAAAAATTAAATATTGATTTTAATTTTTAAAAACTTATAAAATGAGAAAAAATTATCAAATATTGATTTTAAAGAAAATGAGAAAGTAATATAGGATAACACATATGTTACCCATGTACAAATATTGTTTTCAAATGAAAATAATGTATTTTTTAAATAATTATAAAAAGAGATGAATTATTAAATATTGATTTTAATTAAAATAAGGAAGTAACATAAAACCTTATGTTACCCTACAAAAATGTGGTGATTTTGGGATGATGAATTTATTGGGGGTGGTTGGTCTTGATGGTTGTAGTTTATGGCAATTGATGTTGATGGTGATGATTGGATTGTTGGTGGTGACCACATGTGGTGGAGTTGTGGAATTGCTCATTGGTTGTAGATGGTGGTAATAGTGGGGAAAGATGCGGTGATGGTAACGCATATGTTACTTTGTGTTACCATAATTTAAATTAAGGTAATACATGTATTACCCCATTTGTGGTTAAGGTGATTATGGTTGTATATAGTGATTGCAGATATAGTTTCGGTTGGGGATGGTGAAAGACAATTGATAATGGTAACACATATATTATATCTGTCAAATTTTGATTTCAAATGAAAAATGGATTTTAAATTTCAATAATGTATTTTTATAAACTATAAAAGGAGATAGATGATAAAATGTTGATTTTAATAAAAATTGGGAAGTGACAAAGGGTAACACATGTGTTGCACGTGTTGAAATATGTTTCCAAATGAAAAAATTGAAAATTTGATTTTAAATGAAAATAATATATTTTTCAAAAATTATAAAAAGAGATAATTGTAAAATATTTATTTTAATAAAAATGAGGATGTTAACACACGCAGTAACATATGTGTTACCTGTGAAATTGTTGATATTAAAAGTGAATAAATTAAATATATTATTTTTATTTAACATAATTCATAATTCAGAAAATTATATAAAGATATAATTTGCTAAAAATTGATTTTAATGAAATTGAGGAAGTAACTTAGGTTAACAAATATGATAACATATATGTTGCCTGCGTAAAAGTATTGTTTTCAAAAATGAAAATTGAAAATATTTGATTTTAGAAGAAATTAATGTATTTTTTAAAAACATTTACAAAAATATAAATTATAAAATAGTAATTGTATTGTAAATGAGGAAGTGTGTCAAATAGTTGTTTTTAAAAGTGAAAAAATTAAATATATTATTTTTATTTAATATAATTCGTAATTCAAAAAATTGTAGAAGGATATAATTTGCTAAAAATTGATTTTAATGAAATTGAGGAAGTAATATATGTTAACAAATACAGTAACATATATGTTACCCGCGTAAAATTATTTTTTAAAAAAATTAAAATTAGAAATATTTGATTTTAGACAAAATTAATATATTTTTTAAAAACATTTACAAGAAATTAAATTATAAAATAGCAATTGTATTAAAAATGATGAAGTAACATAGGGTAACACATGTGGTAACATATGTGTTACCTGTGAAATTGTTGCTATTAAAAGTGAATAAATTTAATATATTGTTTTTATTCAACATAATTCATAATTCAGAAAATTATACAAGGATATAATTTGCTAAAAATTGATTTTAATGAAATTGAGGAAGTAACATAGATTAACAAATATGGTAACATATATGTTACCCGCGTAAAAGTATTGTTTTTAAAAATAAAAATTGAAAATATCTGATTGTAGATGAAATTAATGTATTTTTAAATACATTTACATGAATATAAATTATAAAATAGCAATTGTATAGAAATTGAGGAGTAACATATGGTAACACATGTGGTAACATATGTGTTACCTGTGTCAAATTGTTGATATTAAAAATGAATAAATTAAATATATTATTTTTATTTAAAATAATTCATAATTCAGAAAATTATAGAAGGATATAATTTACTAGAAATTGATTTTAATGAAATTGAGGAAGTAACATAGGTTATCAAATATGGTAACATATATGTTACCCGCGTAAAAGTATTATTTTCAAAAATAAAAATTAGAAATATTTGATTTTAGACGAAATTAATGTATTTTTTAAAAACATTTATAAGAATATAAATTATAAAATAGCAATTGTAAATGAGCAAGTAACACATAGTAACATATATGTTACTAGTATAAAAATATTGTTTTTAAATGAAAAATTGAAATAATAATTTTAAATGTAAAGAATATATTTTTCAAAAATTTATAAAAATAGAGAAATGGTAAAATATTGATTTTAATGAAAAATGAGGAAGTAGCATATATGTTACCCAGGTAAAAAAGTTGTTTTAAAACCAACAAAAAAATTGAAATATTAATTTTAAAGAAAAATAACGTATTTTTTAAATAATTATAAAATATTGATTTTATTGCAAATGAGCAAGTAACACATAATAGTAACATATATGTAACAAGTATAAAAATATTTTTTTAAAATGAAAATTTGAAATATTGATTTTAAATGAAAATAATGTATTTTTAAAAAAATTATAAAAGTAGAGAAATGGTAAAATATTGATTTTAATAAAAAAATGAGGAAGTAACATGTAAAAACATATATGTTACATGTGTAAAAATGTTGTTTTAAAATTAAAAAATTGAAATATTAATTTTAAAGAAAAATAATGTATTTTTAAATAATTATAAAGTATTGATTTTATTACAAATGAGCAAGTAACACATAATAACATATATGTTACTAGTATAAAAATGTTGTTTTAAATGAAAATTTGAAATATTGATTTCAAATGAAAATAATGTATTTTTAAAAAATTTATAAAAATAGAGAAATAGTAAAATATTGATTTTAATGAAATATAAGGAAGTAACATTTACGTTATCCGTGTAAAAATGTTGTTTTAAAATAAAAAAATTGAAATATTAATTTTAAAGAAATATAACGAATTTTTTAAATAATTATAAAATATTGATTTTATTACAAATGAGCAAGTAACACATAGTAACATATATGTTACTGGTATAAAAATATTATTTTAAAATGAAAAATTGAAATATTGATTTTAAATGAAAATAATTTATTTTTAAAAAATTTATAAAAATATAGAAATGGTAAAATATTGATTTTAATGAAATATGAGGAAGTAACATATATAGTAACATATATGTTACTCATTAAAAAATATTATTTTAAAATAAAAAATTAAAATATTGATTTTAAATGAAAATAATGTATTTTTAAAAAATTTATAAAAATAGAGAAATGGTAAAATATTGATTTTAATGAAATATGAAGAATTACTCATTAAAAAATATTGTTTTTCCATGAAAAATTAAAATATTAATTTTAAATGAAAATAATATATTTTTTAAAAAATAATAAAATGAGTAAATTATAAAGTATTAATTTCAATGAAAATGATGAAATGACACATGTTATTCGTGAAAATTCAAGTGTAAATTCAAATATTTAATTGAAAATACACTTATTTTGATCACTAAAATAACAATTATTTTGGTCACTAAAATCAAGGATTTGGAGAATCAAACTTTGAACATGTATAACGTTGAATGACCTAAGATGCAATTTTTAAAGGACTTAACTGAAAAATAATTAAAAATTTGGAGACCAAAGTGTAAAGATGTAAAAAGTTGAAGGATCTAAGATGCAATTTTTGGAGGACTTAACTGAAAGATAATTAAAAATTTAGGGACTAAAGTGTAAAAATATAAAAGATTAAGGACCTATGATGTAATTTTTGGATGACTTAATTGAAATATAATTTAAAATATAAAGACTAAAATAAATATTATATAAAGTACATGGACTACAATAAAATAAATAAATACCACATCATCATACCAACTCATAATCATAATTTAATTTAAAATAAATGCCACATCATCATCATAATTTAAAATATTATTTTTAATAAAATGAGGTAATTTTTAAATCAAACTATGAAAATAAGGTATTTTTTAAAAAATTAAAAAAAGAGATATTTTTCAATTTTTTTATAAAAAGTAGGGCTCTGGTCAATTTTGCCTTTTACAAAATCACAAAATGTAATAGATCTCACAAAAAAATTCTAAATAGGCAATTAGAAAATCATATTAATGTATACGAAACATACTTTATATTTTCTGTCTCACATACAAATCAAGAAAGTTGTTCCATTGATTCCATTTTTTGTAGCTTTAGATTTTATTATAGACTCCAAATGAAGTACGAAATCATTTGTATTGAAATAATATTCCTCATCTACAATTTATAAATTGCATAGCCCATTGAGAATGAAGAACTCTTGGGCCTTTTTCTTCAATCAAAGTAAAAAATTTGGCAGTAAAAGTAAACGGTTCTTGTCATTTGAGTTTTTAGTTTCATATATATGAGAGTATCGCAGAACGGCAGAAGCTTGGTGGCTGGTGTGTTGATGGTGGCTGCTGTCTTTCTTCCAGAGTTCCTAGTGACTGAAATTGAAATATGAGAATAAGGATTTTCTTGTTGAGCTTAGTTTATTTGTTTTTTTTTTTTTAAAGGAAAATTGTCAATAAGTCATCTCCATATGACTTGTTTCAAATTAGGTCAAATTTTTTTTTTTTAAAATTGTGATTAAGTCATACTTCATATCAATATTTTATATTAATTCCAAAATCACCCATTTTAACTATATTTTTCATTGACACAATCTTCCAACTCCACAAACCTCCTCCACCTCCGGCGACCACCAGCGACCACCTGCGGCGACCTCCAGCAAGTGCTTCTACGGTGCAGTATCACTTTTTAGGCAATTTTTTGGTGAAGATTTTGGATCAATTTTCAGTTATGGACTAAATGTTGTTAGCTGTGAAACTACAAAAGTAAATGACAAGTTACTTCATAGAATCCAGATCGAGGTAACAAATTAACGTAGGAATATTGTTATTAATTTCTTTGTTTTAATCTTAATTCTTGTATTTGATTATTTTTTTAGGCTAGTGATCTAACAGCTAGCATTGATCTATCCGTGCTGCAAGAGAGGCTGACCAATATGATTAACCTGTGTTGAGTATTTTAGCAGTTATGTAAACAATGAGCATTTTCCAGTTATGTAAACAATGAGGTAACATCTGTTGTTGATACTGTATTATAGAATAGCAACTTGATATTGTATTAAGTTGGTCATTAGATTATTTCTTTGTGTTGTTAATTTGTTGTGAAAGTTGTTTGATATTTTATTATACAAAATAGTATCACAACATAAATGGGCATAGAATGCTGTAAATATGAGCTTTAATGCTGTAAATATGAACTTGAATACTCCACTATCTTATGTAAATAGGAGCTTGAATGTTCCATCATCTAATGTTTAGTCATAGTATGTTATTTGATACTGTATTATACAAAACAGTATCACAATATAAATGGATATAGAATTGTTGTAAATAGGAGCTTGAATGTTCTATCATCTAATGTTTGAATGTCTTAGTTTTAATCTATGATATTGTTTTAATGTCTTAATTTTAATCTATGATACTGTTTAATTATAGCAAGGTTTAATAGATTGAAATTTTGTCATAATATTTTACTATCATTTGAAACATGTTTTAATCCTGTGATACTGTTTGAATATATGTGATCTTTGATACTGTTTAATTATGGCAAGGTTTGAACCTGTGATATTGTTTGAATGTCTTACTTTTAATCCATGATACTGTTTTGTTTAGGTAATTAATATATTTTGATGCCGTTTTAATCCATGATACTGCTTTAATCCTGTGATACTGTTTGAATCTATGTGATCTTTGATATTGTTTAATTATGGCAAGGTTTGAACCTGTGATACTGTTTGAATGTCTTAATTTTAATCCATGATAATGTTTTGTTTAGGTAATGTGCATTAATATAAATTGATACTATTTTATTTCTTTTTTTTAATATATGACTAATTAAACAGTATCAAACAAAACATATGACTAATTAAACAGTATCAAACAAAACATATGACTAATTAAACAGTATCAAAGATAAAAGCATGATATCATAGTCATGTGTGTTGTTTGATACTGTATTATACAAAACAGTATCACAGAAAACAGTATTACAATAGAAATGATCATAGAATTTGCACACGTACTCAGAATTTTTATTATAATATGTTTTCGGAATGGTCTCGACGAGACGGTCAAGACCAGTCGACTGCCTATGATGGATTTTACCTATTTGAAGTCGTCTCTTTAGCTTAAAATAACAATCTTTAATTTTTTTTTTCAAAACAATATCACAAATCCTGTAAAACAGTATTACGGATAAATGTACATCATTTTGCTGCAAATTAAAGCTCTTCCAAGGTATCTGAGTCCTTTAAAAGCAAACACATACTTTAGAGCAATGCTAAAATGAAGAAAGAAGAACTGCCAATCATTCTCAAGTTAATGAGAAGTCATGCAAAGGGTTCTCATCTAAAACTATAAACAATGTTTCTAATTATTCCCTTGAATTAGAACATGTTTGAGATTCAATTAGAACATATATTCTCATTGGATACATAAGTATAAATATATTAGGTGTTTAATGGTAGGTAGACGAATTAATAGTAGAGAATAAACAAGAGAATAATATTGTTTTTAAAATATTTCATTAGTAGTACAAAATCACCACAAAACAGTATCACAGTTAGCGTTTTTTTACAATTAAGGATATGTTGGTCTTTTAGCTCTAAAATATGATTTTAATTGAATTAAGTTTTGAGCATATGACTTTAAAGCTCATAAGTGCCCAAACAATGACTGGCCCTAAATTGTCCATTTTTTCAAAATACGCAGAACGGCATAAGCTTGGCGTGAAAGTTTGAATAATAAGAAATATGGCTGCCGATTTGTCTTCCAGTGATTGAAGTCTGAAAGTCTGTAAGAAACATAAGAATTGGCCCTATTCTTTTTTTATTGGGCTTGGTTTGTGGGTTGGGCTTAGTTTGGTTTATTTTTATTTTTATTTTTATTTTTTGATCGAATATTTTTATTTTTATTTTTTTTCAAATGTCTTTGTGTTCTGTTTTTTGCTTTGGCCATTGGGCAGCTCGCAGCCGGCCAAAACTATTGTGAATAATTTTTTTTTTTTTTTTAAATGGGCCCCTTTTGGTTTGGGGCCTGAGGCGGTCACCTCACTCACTTCGACCCAAAAACTGGCATGTTGATTTGGTAAGTTCTACCATAAATACTGAATATGAGTTTATTTTCTTTAATTAGTTTCATATATTTATTGTTTATTTTTTTATTTTTTTTCTTGCAAAAAACGAAGTGATATTATTATTATATACAATAAATACAACAACTTTTCAGATTCTTTAATTAATTTCACACATTAATTGTTTATTTATTTATTTTTTCTCTTTTCTTACAAAAAACGAATTGTAAAATTTAATATTATAAATGATAAATGCAACAACTTTTCAGATTTTTTAATTGTTTTCACATATTAATTGTTTATTATTATTTTTTTCCTTTTTTCCTGCAAAAAATAAAGTGTAACATTTAATATTAAGTGATAAATGCGACAACTTTTCAGAAACGTGTTAGACTCATCATTTTCATTTTTTTGTATAAAACCGTATTTTGGACTTTCCTGTAGTATTCAAACAGTTTATTTGTTTCCTAATTTTTGTTAAAATCATTTATGTAAATTATTTGTATTTTTGAATTTTGCTTCTTTTTTTTTTTTTTTTTATTGTGTGTTCGGTTATTTTCTTATATATATATATATATGGTTTTGATCTAATACTTATGGTGGGCATTGTTATAATGTTCAACGGAAAAAGTGTTATGCACTTATTGCATGAGTGTGGGACACTTGCTCCGGTAGACATTAGATCAAGTCCTACGAATGTGATTTCTATGTTTGTTTCTGTTATGATATTATTTTATTCTAATACAGTATCAAACTAACATATGACTAACAACATAAAAAAAATCTAATAGCCAACTTTCTTCAAAACATACCCATATCTAATAGCAAGAAATCATGGTCATCAGATGGTGGAGCATTATCACCTATCTTTGTTCCATATCTTCATTATTCATAATCTTTTTCACATACAATTCGGTTCTTTTCAAAATCCAAACACTAACCACTTGTGTATATAAATCAATAATGTGTACAACCCAAGGTTTGCTTGTGTCTCAATATCCACCGCCACCGCCACCGCCGGCGAGACTAGAATTAAACCTTCCATGTATATAATTTTGAACTTCCACTTCATTGCTTCCAATTATAAATTGGAATTCAACGAGAACAGAGTATTTCCAACTAATTGATTCACGTGAGAAACACCATAAAACAAGAAACCAGAACCAGGTTTCTTATGATAAACCCGACACCAAAACCACCGGACCCGGACTTCACCACGGGCGGATCACCTTCGGTCACCCTCGTCGCACCCATGCCCATACTCGACCTCACGCCATCAAATTCAAACCCCATGCCAAAAAACAGTACCCAAATCGCCGCGGGCTAATGTTTAGCCCCTAGCATCGCCGTGACCTCCTCCATCAAATGCGCAACCACCGGACGGTCAGCGGTCAACTTTCCCACCTTGGGCGAGCAGTTTGACATCTCAATTGGCGCCCAAGGATTGACGGCTGCTAATTTGCCAACGGGACAGATGGAGATTTGTAGATGTGGAAGAAGACGCCAATGTTTGTGGAGGGTAATTTATAGACAATTTTCCCATTAACACATTTCGTTTTTATTGTACAAAATGTCTCTACCGTTTGGGTTTTAGCATCTAGACTCTTAAATAGACGTTTCTTTACTAAAAAAGTTTATGTCGTTCATATTCGTTAACATTTGCTGTTAAAATTAACAAAATAATTAATTTGTGCAAATAAATCTAAACGAGAGAGATGATTTGCGCAAAAAACTGTGCAAGAAGAGATTATGTGTATGATTTTACATATAATTATTCTCATAAATATATGTATAAATATACAATATTTTCATTGTTAGAAGAAAAAATAGATTTTTGTGTCTTGACTATATGGATGTTTTGCACAATGAGAGCAAACGATAATATTACAATGTATGTGATTTTATTTGTTTGTGTGAAGTTTTATAATTGTTAAAAAAAGAATACTCAAAATCTAACTTTTAAATATTTGTGTGCATAAAGCATTTATATCGTTCACTGTTTTTTGCACAAATTATTTCTCTCATTTAGATTTATTTGTGCAAATTAACTATTTTGTTAATTTTAACAGCAAATGTTAACGGATGTGGACTTTTTTCACAATGAAACGTGTATTTAAGGATCAAAATGCTAAAATTCAAACGATAGGGACGTTTTATATAATAAGAGCAAATGATAGAGACGAAATATACTAATTACCCTTATTACATTTATAATTTAAAATGTTAAAAGGTAATTGAAGAATTTAATTATAAAATCAAGTATGTGACAAAGTTATAAAAAAAGAGAAATTTTGATATATACAGTAGTAATGGTATATTAAATTGAAAAATACGGTAAAAATGAAAAGGATTGAGAAATACGGTAAAGTGCCAATCACATGCCGGCCAAGTAGGGGGCTTTGGGATCCAGTAATTAGAACCAGGTGTATGGTGTAATTTACATAACTACTACGGTGTATATGAAAGGCCTCACCCACCCCCACGAAATCTGAAAAATGTGTATAGCATAATAGGATCTTTTTAATTTAACTAAATTTCATTTTCACTCTTTTCATTTTTACAAAAAAAAAAAATAGTAAATTATCAAACAATTTTATAAGTAACCCGGTTAATTATGGGACATTTACTTACATGTTTGATTTAATTTGCAAGTCATTAGAATATTTAAGTTACTAATATTTAAATTTGAGTCATTCATTTTTCATCTGTCTAATATTTGATTAAACAAAATGAATGGGAATCATATTTACGTCTTCGCAAGAATTACACAATTTCTATTATTACAAAGTCACATATTTTGTTATTTTTTAATTAAAAATTCACATAGTGTATTTATCATAAACTTATGTAAAAACGTTTATCCAAAATCACATTCTTTATTACTTTTTTCACCAAAAAGTCACATAATATATATTTGAAAAAGTACATTATTTATTACTTTTTCATTAAAAATTACACTTAATAGTCTTCAAATCATAAGATTATCTAAAAATGTCATAATATTTGTTACTTTGTCATTAAAAAGAATAAACTTGTCTAAAAATGTCAGATACATTTTCATTAAAATGTCACGTATAATAGTCGTACCATAAACTTGTTTTAAAAAGTCACATTATTTGTTACTCTTTTAATAAAAAGTCATGTACTCTATTCCTATCATATACTTATCTAAAATATCACAATCTTTGTTAATTTTTATTATAAAATCACAAACTGTTTACATACCATAAACTTATCTAAAAATATTACATTATTTGTTACTTTCTCATTAAAAAGTCACATATTGAATCTGGCTCGTCCCACCACTAATATTAGAAATTTTATTAGTCAAAATTGTCAAATTCTTTATTATTATTTAATTAAAAAGTTATATACTAAAAAGCCTTACCACCCATCAAATTTTTACTTATTTAAAAATTATCTGTTCTTTGTGACTTTGTAATGGAAAAGTCACGTACAAAGCAAATAAAAAAAATGGTACAGACTTTCCATGTCCACGAACTTTATTAAAGATGAATTGGGACAAGCTTTCCAAGTCAACTAAACTTTTCAATTTTAAATGTTTACAAAATGATTTTCATTGAGAAGTAAAAGTAAATTGACCGTGTTTTAAGATGGTCTCTATGACATTTAAAAAAAAGCTGTCGATTAATCTTACTCATCTTAGTTTTTATTTATTATTTACAACTTGTAAATATTTAAAAAATAATTTCGATATTACTAAATATACACTAAATTCTAGAGAAACAAATAATGAAAATTGTTACATGTACACATTTCTAACTTCATTAGTGTTCTCTACCTTTACATTGTAAACATTAATGTCGACAAGAAACACTAAACATAACCATAACATGATTCTGTATTATACAAGTAGCAACTTTTCAATAACTATTTCTTATATCTTTATAATCAAGTTGTCCTTATTAGTCATAGTGAACACCATATAACTTCGTGTTGTAAACCGACATGTTGGTAATGAAAGACAGTGAATTAAGTGTAAGGAATTGATGTATACATGCATATCAGAAATTAAATATATAATTTTTATAAATCGGATCAACTTTGTATTTAGATAGAATTCGAGATAGAAAATACATTGATGACACATAGAGCTGGCAAATGGGCTGGGTTGGGCCAGCTCAACCCGCTAGAACAGGGCCACACATAAAACTGGACTAGGCTGGCCCAACCCAGTTTTGTATGGGCCAGAAATAGCTAGCCCAGTCCAGTCCAGCCCAACTTATCTTAATTTTTTTTTTTAAATAAATTTTTTATACAATCTAATAGATTACATCAAATACAATCTTAGATAAATTTAGACTATATAGATATTTTTAAAAAGATTAATTTATAAAATTGGAGCTCTCATGTATTAGTTAATAGATAAAAGTCAAATTTCTTTCAAAATAATAATTTTTTTTTGTTAATTGTAAACTATTTGTAGACACTTTTTTTTTATAAAAAAAATACAAATATTAAAAACATGCTAGTCTTATTATTTTAAGATATAAGCATGTTTTGCTTAAATTAAAAGGTTTACTTATAAGTAAATTTAAAATAAATAATTTACTTGTCACACCAAATATATTTTGAATTGAAACTTAAATTAAACTAAATTTTAATTAAATCTAAACAATTTTATGTTGGATACTAAAATTTTTGGACTAATGTTCATTGGTAACTTTGGCTTAGATTATTTTAGATTGATATTATTTGAATTATGTATTGGGGCTATTCACAAAATGAGTTAATTAGTGTTAAGGAGCAAAAAAAAAAAAAAAAAAAAATCAAAAAATAAAAATCAAAATCAAAATCGGGCCGGGCCAACTTGGCCTGGTTTTATTTGGGCTAGGGCCAACCCAATCCAAGAAGGCGGACTACATGGGCCGGCCCGCGGGCCAGGCTAATTTTGCCACCTCTAATGACACCGTAGAATCTGATTAGTTAGAAGTACAATCTTCAATACCATAGTCGTCCCATTGTCCACCCTCCAATGGTAATCCACATAGCAATAATAGATATAAACTTCCATTATCAAAAACAGATGAAAGCGGAACATTGTGGGAGTATGTATTGGTACTGTCTCTTGCTCGTACTCGCAAGTAATGAAGATAGATTATCTCTTAATAAAATATTGTGGCCCTAATATTTATATGTTAATTTAACCCTAATTCTAGTCATACTAGAACTGTGCAGGCCTACAACAAATAAGCTCAATTAATTAATCTAATTAATTAACTTGACTCATAAACAACTACACTCCCGATCTCATACCCACATTGAACAGGAAATATGTTGCCCACTGGTGATGCCACCTCACCTAATTACAAAGCACTGGAGGCGGAGATAGTTGTGCGCAATTTCAATATCAATAATCAATAGTCATATGACCAATTTCATATTGACATAGTCGAATAGACCATCATCTTGTGATCAAGAGAGATACATCCCTTGATTTCTCCAGTGATCACCCAAAAAGTATACCACATGTGGCGTCACCACTCATAACATATTAGAATCGTAGTCAAGTGGATCGTCCTCTTGTGATCACCAACAAGGGTACACCCTCTATCTTCCATTGTAATCACAAAGCTCCCACTCACGATGCCAATAAATATCCTATAAGCATGCCTTGTATATCTCAGTGCATTAGCAGTGGTCAATAAATTTTTTTATAATGTAAACTCATGTGTCAAATTATGCCACGCATGCAAGAATCTCATCTTGCAATAATGTCATGCATGCACATGCAAATGATTAGTCCAAATGAAAGCTTGAAAACATCTTCTCAATCATCAAACTATCGTAGGTACCAAAATAAAATCATTATTAAAGTTGTATCAAAGTCACAACAATATTCGTTAGAAAATAATTCAAAACGTACCATGTTATTACATTGTAGTTGTAAATAGATTTATTTTTAATTTTTAATTTACCTTCCGCCTTTGTGTGTCTTATTCTAGGTGTAAGTTAAGTATTTCTTCTCAATTATAGATGACAATCAACATGTAATACTATGGGACATCAAACATTGTCCTCAAATTGTCGAACTCTTATAAGGCACACAATCTCGCACTAAATTCTTTACTATGAGTGTAACAATCAAACTTTTCAAGTTATAAACTAGAACTTAAAACAACTATTTCTCAAGTTAAGTGCGTACAAACACCATATAATTGAAGTACTATGACCCTAGGATATAAATCTAAATCAAGTCCCCATGCATTAGAGTTCAATAAAAACATGTAGAAGTTGGAACAATGTAAAATACTAATTAGTTGATGCCCGGTTGAGTTTCGTAAGGCCTTTCACACCCTTAACCTTAAGCACATCCAATCATTCCCAAATTTATACCTCACTTATATAACATATATATGAAGCCAACCGTGCTATAAACGTTTCAAAAGTAAAGGGATTACAGAAGTAAAATCAATCCCCTTAACATATTTCTTACATGATCGACACCATATTCTCGTGTGATCGCTAACATTGCACTTGGATAATTATGAACTCATATGATCCTTCTAATATTACATTCCAATCATAATACATCATGTATAATATCCCCCAATTGTGCTAATAATGTATGTAGGGTTCCAAGGCACCTCTATTCAAATTGAATAAAATTGAATAAGCTTCCCGATAAACACTCAACCAATGAATAGCCAGCATATTAATCAAGCTATTTTTAGCCCGTAGATCAATACAATAATGTTAGGAATTGAACGATCAAGGATACTGTTATAAGAATAAACAAATTATGAAATGCCGATGCAAATATTATATTGACCAAATGAGTAGTGTGATGATTGGGTATTATAGTTGTGATGGTCATGACGTCAGATAAGTCAATATTTAAATTTAACGATCTATATTTAAACATGACAAGGGTGATCTCCTGCCTCCCAATGGGACAGGATAAGCCACCCACTTGCTAAGGTATCAGCATGTGGGTGGTTGAAGACCCAAGGAGGCAGGAGATCATTGGTGTTAAACAAGAACAATAAGTAAGGCTATTGTTCCAAAATTACTAAATAAAATTTTTTAAGTGTACGAAAAGAAAACATGGGTGACATGTGAGAGCACAAGCGTAATTAAAATAGAGTGATTTTAGCGGTGTATGACTTGATGTTCAACGACTACTAGAAAAGACATGACAAATTTTATACACCGTTTTACGTCATCTACAACAAGAGCCACATAATATGGCCCTCAAAATGGGACAATGTGTCTTGAATAGTATTAAGTACATAGTTTTTTATTCATTCTTTTTGAATTAATAACTACGACTCAATATAATTAGCTAAATAAATAAATTATGTATTAAAATACAAATATTTCCATCCATCCAATAAACAAATTGACCCAAGAAGTCTGATAATTTAGGTAGGAAAAAATAACTGCATAAGTTTGGTTTGTGCTTCAAAGTTTTTTTTTCTTCCAAAAAGTACTTCGAAAAAAGTAACTTTGAAGTTATTAAACAAAGTCAAATATAATGTTAATGTTGTCGAAGGTTTGATTGTATATAAAAATAGCTTAAAAGTTGTTTTCTTGAAAAATGCGTAGAAAAAAAAGTAACTTTTAAGTTATTTTAGGTACAACCAAACATAATAGTAAGGACGGAAAAATACACTGCATTCGTCTTGCCCAAACCCATGGGAAATCAGGGCGGGAAACATGGTCCCCACTTGAGCTGTCTCCAAAGTTTATTTTTTATTTTATTTTTATTGTGTTAAATTTAAATCGTATTTATAATACAAAAAATAATACTAAATAAATAAATTTAAACGACAAATTATAATATTTTAATCTTATCTATTTCGATCCCTACATGTACGTATTTTGTTCTTTACCCAATCAAGTGATTGTGAGCAAGTGATTGTGACTAATTCAAACTTCCCACGAATGCTAGAGGGGAGGCACCTACAACTTCCCCCAATCCAACCCACGCGAAATTCTTGTCAGCACGACTCACACTTTTTTTTTTTAAAAAAAAAAAAAAAAATCAATTATGAATATTTTTTATTAGATTAAGTATTATCAACACTAATTTTAATGAATTTTAAAAATTTATATAATTTTAAGAATATCTCTAATGCATTCTATAGATTGTAACACAAATGTTAAAAGACTTTTAGTTTATGTGACATTAATAGATAATTTAAATTCAAAATTGGTCTCCAATGCATTATATGAATTGCTATCTATGTGTATTTTATTTTATTAAAATAAAAATTAAATTACATTTAAATATATATAGAAAATTTAAATCAACACAAGAAATTTAAACTTTGCTGAGTTAGCATGTCTAACGGAGTTTATGAATGTAGACGGGATTCTAGACATTGTCTATTTTTTTTTGCCTGTCACGTCAATTTGACAACTTGCATTGGAGATGAATTATTTTAGACATAATTTATTTTGTTTATGTGGTAAATTTTTTTAACTATCCACGGTTGCATGCATTCTATGAATTGCTATGTAGATGTCAAAAATGTTGAAAGACTTCTAATCTATGCGGTATTGATATCTAATAAATAGACTTTCAAATTGAAAAACTCTTCAAATTAAATTTTTAATAGAAACTCTTTAAATTAAATTTTTAATCGAGTAATTTTGGTTGTCTCACTCTCTATTTGTATTTTATAATGATTGTATTTAATAATTTGCAAATTCCGACGCTCCACTTCTTGTATTATTCAAATCACATTTGAATATTTTAGTCATTGATATTTTTTTTAAAAAAATATTAATTAAAAATAAAAGAAAAACAATAAATCGTAATTTAAAAAGTAAAATAAAGAGCTAAAAATAAAGAGTTTGTTGCTGTGTGTCAAAAATTTGACTAATTAAATTTGAAAATAATGTTATTTATCACTAATCTATCTAATAATTAAGTTTACATTAAATGAAAGATGCATATATATTACTCTAAATTTGAAAATATACTCAATTAAATACAAATTGTTCTTTATTAAATAAAAATTACGTGAACGAGCTCCACGTGTCATCATAAGTGCCAGTTGCATGGACAATCCATGCAAAAGTGTTTCACTCTATCTGTACCAGGCTTCGTTGACTCTATAAGAAATGTGAGTTTCTTTTTTCTTTTTGTTTCCCTTTTAATACAATCTTTTTCTATTTTCCTTTGTTTTCTCCTTTCGTACATATAGTTTGAGTTTATCTCTCTAGATTTTCTCTGTCTGGAACTGCGTGTGGAGCCCAAACCGGTCCTCTACTTTGCTGGCTTCAAGCTTTCAATTCTTGGTTTTTTAATTGAAGTTGGCTCAATCAAACACATCATAATTGATAATTCTTTTTCAACCCTGTTTTCTTCCCCTTTTTGTGTGTTTTTTCCCTCTTCTATCACCTCATACCATCATCCTCATGCCCTTCAATTTGTTCTTTGATTTGATGGATCCGCAGATCTAAACCTCTTTCACTTTCAGATCTTGTTCTCTTTCCACTCTAAAGGTAACATCTTGATGTGGTTTTCTTGCTATATTATCTGGGAAGATTTTACTGTTGAATTACTTGACTGGAGAGTTTTGAGATTTTTAGAAATGGGATTTATGTTTTTTTTCTTTTTTTTTCTTTTTGGGACTTGGACCTTCTGGAATCTGAACTGGCTGACCAAACAGTTGTATGAAGAAAATGTAAATTTTGACCAGTCTTGTTTCAAAGCCACCTGCCCCTTTTCCTTGGTGTTAAACTTTGAACGAACTTAATACTTTAGTCAGAGATCTGTTTCACATTGGAAGGCCTTGTTTCTTGGTAGCCTGTAACAATACTGAGCTGAATTGAACATAAACCTGGCACCTTTATATTTATATTTCTATTGATTTATTTGTTGAATTGTTATGTTCAAGTTCTAATTTTGCTTGTTTTAACTTTATTGTTTTTCTTCATCTAGACTTGTAGTGCGTATAGTTTCTCTTTCTTGAGAAGGAATTGATAATTGATTAGTGATTGCACAATTGAGGTTGATTTGGGTCTGAGTTACTTTGAGTCCTCGTTAGATGTGCATAATTTGGAGGGTGTTTCGGATGAGATGAGGTATGTTATCGGGGTTAATGAACTTTTTGAGGGCCTGTTTTCGGCCAAGGGCGGATGGATGTGCTCCTACGGGTTCTGATACTGGTGGGCGTCAAGATGGGCTTCTATGGTACAAGGACACAGGACAACATTTTAATGGAGAGTTTTCAATGGCTGTAGTTCAAGCTAATAATTTACTTGAGGATCAGAGCCAACTTGAATCTGGTTGTTTGAGCTTGCACGATTCTGGGCCATATGGTACTTTTGTGGGGATTTATGATGGACATGGTGGCCCGGAGACTTCTCGGTTCATTAATGAGCACCTCTTTCGACACCTCAAGAGTAAGTCTACCATGTTCTTTAGGATTTGGACTTGCTGTTATCTTTAATGTCTTTTTGGTTCTATCAAGAAAAAGGATACTAGAACACATTAGAATAGAGCATCTGATCTAGCATGTACATCCTCCTATTACTGTTTCTTACACTTGTGAAGTAAAACTGTAAAAACTAAAAAGTGTATCACTTGCAAAATTTGAGCACCCAATTTCACGATTTTCTTGGTAATGTTTAGTTCTAAATACGAAGACCAAATAATAACAGCATAGATGATGGGGAGGACTGATCCTTCGTGATATTTCACTTGGCTATATAAATTAATCTTTTACTAGTTTTAGAGCCTTGAGATCAACCGCTAATTTCCCAGTTGTGCAGCGTTCGCTGCAGAGCACCAGTCTATGTCAGTGGAGGCAATACGGAAGGCATTTCAAGCGACAGAAGATGGTTTTTTCTCACTTGTCAGCAGACAATGGCCTATGAATGCACAGATAGCAGCAGTTGGTTCGTGCTGCCTTGTCGGAGTTATCTGCAATGGAACACTCTATATTGCCAATCTTGGTGATTCCCGTGCTGTTTTAGGTAGACTTGTTAAGGCAACAGGGGAAGTACTATCCATTCAGCTCTCTTCAGAGCATAATGCGAGTATTGAATCTGTGAGACAGGAACTGAAGTCTCTGCACCCTGATGACTCACAAATTGTTGTTCTAAAGCATAATGTGTGGCGTGTGAAGGGCCTTATACAGGTTGGTTCTTTTTCCTTCTTTCTAGTAGTTATGGCCACAGTAAATTCTCTGCTGATCTGTCATTTTTTGCCCTTGTGATGCTGCGAATTTGCCTCATTGCAGCATATTAATTTCTATATTACTACGTACTTTGACTTAAAAAAAAGACGGGGACAATGCTTCAGGCTGAGGGCTGGAAGTAATGTCAGTTGAATCGACAGTTTGATATTGATCTGGCTATTGTGCAATCATTGGTCCTCAACCTCGTTGGATTGTAGGAGAAAAATTGAAGCTTTTTCATCTTTCTACCCCTATATTAGTTGGCTCACCAGTACCCAGAAATTGTTGATCCAATACCACTTTGGTCAACAATGTAAGCCCTTTTTAGATGGAGTTAGTGTGCAAGGCAATGTTATAATGAGTTTCTTTCAACTGTTGCTAAATCATATTGTATGAAATGTTGTCTATTTTGGTAGTTGCACACGGGTCACTAGAATATCATAAAATTCTCTGGCAATATAGTTTTTATCCATATCCAAAATGTTCATGCTACTATTCATATCTATTCCAGTTAAATATGTGCCCGTGTGCCAATAACTACAGCCAAAATTTGTCTGGCACGTTCTTGGCTGCATTTTAGCCTTTTAGTGCAGCCAAGAACAAATTTTCACGCACTATTCCTTTTTCTCCCCCCTGTGATGTCATGAAATTCACTTTCAATGTTATTAAATTAAATAGCTCTTTCAGTTTGTCTATCTTCCCTCTCTGAAAGATGATTTGGCTTCCCCATATTTTTTCAGAGAGGAACAAAACTACCAGAAGAACAGCTTAAAAATATATAACTATTGCATATCTCAAACTGAGTTGGATGCTATTGCTTGCCAGATTCCAAATTTCAGGCCCTTCAGGCTGACTTTTCTGATCTATCTGTCACCCAAAAAGAAAGAAATACAAAAAAAAAAAAAAAAAAAAAAAAAAAGGAGGAGTCTAAAGATATGATTTTCGAAATGAATTTGCTCAAAAAAACCCACTGTTTTTCATCTATGCAATTTAGCCATGGAATAATTTTATGACTTCTGTATGATTTTGTTACGAGTTGTGTGGCACACATTAAATTTGATCTGCATTACGACTAGCCTATGCTGTCTCACAGATTTCAAGATCCATCGGTGATGTGTATTTGAAAAAGACTGAATTCAACAGGGAGCCATTATATGCAAAGTTTCGACTTCGTCAACCTTTTAAAAGGCCAATTTTGAGCTCTGAACCATCAATTTCTGTGCACCAATTGCTACCTCACGATCAGTTTCTAATATTCGCATCAGATGGCCTTTGGGAGCACCTTACCAATCAAGATGCAGTTAATATAGTTCAAAATCATCCACGCAATGTAAGATATTCTATGTTTTAAATGTTAGCACTTTCCTAATTTGAAGAGTAGCATGCTGCATGCTAAAGGTTATTATTATGTTGAGATTAATGAAGGGCTAGCAGACTGAGAAATAAAAGTATGTTTGGTAAATATTTTTGTAGATTATAAGCAGTGGGTTCTACGGAATGTGTTGATAAAAAGTGGATAAAAGTTGTGGGTCCTACGAAATGTGTAAATAAAAATGTTGTTTGACCAGCATGTAAGTGCTTATAAGCACCGGCAAACTTTGGTAAAGATTTTTGTAAATTATAAGCAATATGTCTTATGAAATGTATGAATAAAAAGTAGATAAAAGTTGAGGGTCCTATAATGAAATGTATAAATAAAAATAATGTTTGACTAACTTATAAATACTTATAAGCATACACAACATACTATAAGTTGAAGTCAGCAAGATGTATCTCATGGCTCTTTTCATCAGTTTGTTTCCTCTCCAAGCAGAGGATATACTCGAAAGAAAGGAAACAAGAAAAATTCTCAAATTCTATTTGCCCTACTTGTGCAGGGAAGTGCTAGGAGATTAGTAAAAGCAGCATTGCTAGAAGCAGCAAAGAAGAGGGAGATGAGGTACTCAGACTTGAAGAAGATTGACCGTGGAGTTCGCCGGCATTTCCATGATGACATCACAGTTATAGTAGTTTTTCTTGACTCAAATCTTGTGAGTCGGGCTAGTTCTGTCAGGACTCCCAACATATCCGTCAAAGGGGGTGGCATCAGTCTGCCTCATAACACCCTTGCGCCTTAAACCCCGAGGACAGAACCCGGCACTACTTGATGCTTCTGTTTCTAATGTTATTGCCTGTTGTACTATTCTCATGTGAATACAGGTAGAGCTTCTTAAAAGACAAGAGCAGCCCTAAAATTCTTTATTGTATACTGTAACTTTTAACTGGAGACTAATACTTGGCATAGTTTCAATGCCCAAGAGAGAAACTGAAAAGAGAACTTCAAGGTGACAACTAGTATAGATATGTTGGCTTGTTTTTTCTATGTTGTTTTTCTTTATTTTTGTCCCTTTTTACTTTTGTAAATTCCAGTGACCATACCGATATACGACCGGATTGGTCTTTTGGTGAATGCAACTGTATTTCATGTTTGAAATTTGTAAATTTTACGTAAAACATATTTTTAACTAATTTAAAGTTACGTGAAAATTAAGCTTAGAAAGTATTAAAGTTGCTTGGAAACATCGATAACTTACTTTTTACTTACTCAAAAAGAAAAAAAGAAGAAGTTACATCTGATCTTCAACATTGAGCCAATTTTGTTGCAATGCATTTTGAAACCGTCGAGGACTAGGTCATAACGAATATTGCCTTTCTGAAGTTGAACTAAACATAGAGAGTAAAGATAAAGATATCATAGGTTAACATTTGAAAGTAAATATACTTATTTAGGTTCTACAACATTTATATTTGTACAAAATTCAATAGTAACACATCCTAAATTAGAATTTGTATTACCTTTGCAAAGACTTACAGTTGATCCCCCAGACTTAACTGAGTAATAAAAGTTAGGCTCGTCCGGTTTTAGAATTGAACTTTAGTCTGGATTCCGTAGTGATACGCTCTACATATCATAAGCAGCCTCTTACCTGTTTAATAATAGAACTCATCAATCCAAGTTCTTAAAAAATAAAGCCAAAAACAAACGTAGATCAGTGCTGAAATTTATTTTTTAAATACTTATAAATTGTAGATCCTACAAAATATGTTGATAAAAAATATGTTTCACTAGTTTGACCAACTTAAATTATACTCGACCAAACAATAACATGCAAATATTCTATTGGAATCGTCCAAGAAAACCAACTCGAACCAAGCAAATCAATTCAATGCTGGAACTTCAGAAACCATTTAACTATCCAAAGCCCTAACCCCGTATGTCATATAGAAATGATCACGCAAATGTAGGACATGAGTAAACAGGCATCAAATTTCAGTAATTCACACATGATCAATAAACACAACGACTCTAGTAGGGGCGGTAAATGGGTCGAGAAGCCCATGGGTTTGCCGGCAGGGACGAGCTCGGGCCCGGGTAGAGCCCCACATTTAATTTATGAGCCAAGCAAACTCCGCTAGTAAATACAACGAGACGGCTTGTGGGCCAAAGGGACTCAAACCGTACAAAAGTGATTGTTTTCGTCCCCTACATTTTTTTCAAAACACAGTTAAAAAGAAAAAAAAAAAACGAGTCGGGCTCGTGTACGACTGGGCCATTGCCACCCCCTAAACTCAAGTGAAACTCATTAATCACAATTTATGAAAAAGTAACTTGATGAAACCAATGTTTTGAAAAAATGGACAAAGCATCAGAAAAAGACAAAAGGTCAAAGGTCAAAAAGCTTGAATCGGCGGTTAAAAATAAATAAATATACCACAAAATTGACAAAAGTAAGTTAATTTTCCAAATTAAATAATATACATAGACAAAAACACTCATTAAACTTGGCTACATATAATTTTCATTATGTCCAGTGTCCATTTCCAATATCAATAGAAAATGAGACAACAGATGGGCATAAGCTTCAACAGTATTACAATCCATTATAAACATCAAATGATGAAAGTTGAGACAAATCACATGTTCAAAGCATAAAATTAGCATAAAAAAATGAACAAAAAGCAGCCAACCATGGTGATTACTTGCTACTACAACAAGAGCCAAGAGAAACATATAAAAATAGGTCATGGTTGAAGACTTGAAGTTCATCTTCATCTAATCATTTATAACCCCCAATCTTTGATCAGTCTCCAAAATAGGTTCTAATGTTTTTCTTGAATTATAAGTAGATTGACTTCCAAAACTTTTGACACGTTCTTGATACACCCTTATTTTTCTCATTTCTTTTTCCTCGTCGGCACAGATGCTTTAGATTTTAATCATATTCAAGAGACCCTTCATGACTTCCACTTCTAGACAAAATCTTTCCACATAAATGAAAGCAGTATTAAGAAATAAGCTCCTGCATGTACATTAAGCCAAAGGTACTTTGTCAGCGATTTTATGTCTTTAATAATTCTGCAAGTGTACGGATTGCTCAAGTAATAAAGTGAATTTTGAGTCCAAGTATCGTTCCCACGAAAATCTAGATAATTCAGTTCAATTATACTAACCTTAATTGAATATAATAAACTTTTGAAGATTTTGTGGTTAAGAATTAATTAGAATATGAACTAAAAACAATAAAATAATTATAATTCAAATAACTAAAAATTAGATTAATGAAAATTACTTTAACTTGAAGAAAGAAGAGTATTAGGATTCCGAATCCACTTATAATTATCAACTCATCTATCTTGATTCTTGATTTTGATAAAATATATCAGTTATGAAGATCAATATCCCTAAATTGTTTAACAGTTTTTCTCGAATAAAATTAAACTTATTCATATGCATGACTCGACTATATTTTTATGACAAATGCGACTACAAATGAAAGCATTAAATTTTTGTGGATAATTAAAGATCACCTAAAGCATAGAAATATATTTATATCCCTTATATTGGACTTTAAGATAATTAAAATATTGTCGAGCCTGCTTTCGATCTTTCGATAGTAAAACAAACCACAACACTCATACAATTATTGCGCATATAATTGTAGATTCGAATAAATCAAAATTAATTATTCAAAAATTATAATGAAATAAATTGTCAAAAACCAAGTCTTTGGATAGAAGAATTTAAATTACAAGATTCATCGTAATCCTAACACAAATTAAACTAGCCTAACATACTAATAATAAGAAAAGGAAGAGGAGAAGAAAACATGGAGTTCATCACCCAAATATGAAGAAACTTGAAGAGAAGAAATCTTGATCTTGATCTTCGTTCAATTCTTCAAAGATTAATTCTTGATCTTCATTTCTTATGTTCATCTTGTGTTTTTCTCCCCAAAATTCTACCTTTGATATGAGTTAATAACTCATATATATACTTACATAATTTTACCCTAAAAAGTTTCCTAAAAATCATTAAAATCACGTCCAAAACGTTTCCTAATTGGATTAGAACTCAAAAAGGTAAGAAAAATCCGCACGGGCCAAAAATACACTGGGCGATCGCCTAGTGCATTCCCGAGCGATCGCCCAAGGCAATTGAAATGCTCTCTGCTACCCAAATATGGTGATGGGTGCTCGCCCAAAATTTAGCTTGGGCGATCGCCCAGCTTTAATTTTTTCTGCTCTGCGCCTGTTTTTCAAACGGTCATAACTTCTTGTAGGAAACTCCAAATTGAAATTCGTAAAAAGTGTTGGACTCGTAATTCAATTATCTTTCCAATGGTATATCATTTGCCTTTTGGAGATTTCGATATCAAAAGTTGTGCTCGAATTTCACCACATACTTCGGTAGGTAGTTTTTCAATTCGGTTCTTTAGCTTTTTGGTGTTTGATCCATTGATTCAACTCTTCATTATCACTCCAAAACACCTTAAACTTATTGATTTTATCTTCTTCCTCATCTTCCAATAATTGACTCTTGATATTCACTTCAAAAACTCATTTTACTCATCGATTTCACCAAGTTGTTGCTCTTTCCGTCCATTCTTCTTCAATTGCTTATACACAAGTCCAAAACTGAAATAAGAAGAATAATACACTAAACTAAGTAAAAAATCAATAATATAACGAGATAAAAGCTTAGTTTAAAGGCCCAAATAGGTGCACAAATTGCACTTATCATATTTATACCATTGTTGCTCAATTATATCAATATAAGGCTTGTAGAGTATTTATTTCTTCATTAATATACTCTTGATTGTCTTCTCTGTCCCATATATACATGCCGTCATATACATACCGTAAGGAAGGCTTTTCATTTGGAATCTACAATGTGTAACAACCTTATAATAGGAGCCACAATGTTCACAACCATCAAGCAATCCTCCCAAAATTTGCTATCTAAGACGATAGAACTTACAAGTTTCCTGTTTGCACTTCTTGAAAGTTTATGGCGTGTGAAATGCCTGCTTGTTACCAAACTTTGCAGTACTTGCTTATGTTCATATATGTTTTTCAATGTAAGAAATGTAGCTGCAAAACGAGTCACTGCTGGACGATTTCCTTCCATTCAAGTCTTTTTCTCAACCAAGAGACAAAAAAAAAAGTGTGATTATACACAAATATTGTAACCTTTGAAGCAAGTAATGCAAGGAAGTTCACATAATGCATGCCATCAATATCCCTTAAAATAAGATTCAAGCAATGTGCATAACAAGGAGACTAGAATATATGGTCATATTTTCTATGCATCAACTTCCCTGCAGCTATTAGTTAAATGCATTATCAGTGACCATATGAACTACATTCTGCAGCCCAACCCACTCAACGAATAAGATACACAGTGTTTGAGCATCTTTTACACCGTTACGCATCAGATTTGACAAATGAGATTCCAGTCGAACAATACACTAAAAAATTGATCATAGTTCCGTGCCTTTGATCACTCCAACCATCAACCATGATTGTACATCCATTAAAAAATTGGATTGTGCACTCTTATAGAATTCTATTTAGCAATTTAATGATGTATAATTACAGTAATCAGTAAATCAATTTTACCATTTCATTCAGAGGGAAAAACGCAATCACAGTGATTGACAAAGGCACGAGCGATATTCATATCAGAATGTGATTTGTTTAGTGCCCGATCCGATTCTCGGCCCAGACTCATGCCAAAAAAAAAAAAAAAAAATCGCAACAGCATCCAATCAATTAACAATTTACAGTAATCAATAGTGTCATTAACAATTAATAACAATTACCAGTAATTAACAATAAAAATTAACAAATAAGAATTACAAAAAGCAGTCCATATCCTTGCTTGTTTAGCCCAATGAACAGTGTCATCAATATGGCCTAATGGTTTACAAAATGAGTTTTAAAAAAGCAGTGTTATTGACAAAGGAAAAAATTCATTGTCGGCACATTAGATTTTTGTTTCTCTTTCACAGAACAATATGGAAATGTTCTAATGCTGGGCAATCTTATGGTGCCCATTTGGACACTTGTCCAATGGGCATTGGGCAAGTGAAAAAGTGTCCAATACCCATTGGACAAGTGTCCAAATGGACACCATAAGATTGCCCACTGTGGGCATTAGAAATGTGCTGCAGAACAATATTCATTAACAGTTATAAAGTGTCCAATATTCATTAACAATGAAATTCTGAGCAGGTGAATGACGCTAAAAAGTAAGAGTACCGATCTACTGCCCCTTGGGGGCAGTATGTAAAAACCCATTTGGTGACATGGATTGTCCAGCGAAGCAAAAAAGCCAAATCAGCACCTGGGTTTAATTTATCAAATTCAAATGGTTGTGCTGCCCTATTCCTCTCTCGGCTGTTCTCTCTCTCCCGTCTTCATTCTCCGCGCAGCCCCACTGTGAATCACTGACCCACAACCTCGCGACCCAAAAAAATCAGCCACCGGTTGTTTTTCCGGTGACCTCGACTCCGTATTGCTGAAATATCTCCCAAATCGGGCGCCTGTTTGGCCCATTTCCGCGAGATACCCGGTTGCTATTTTGCGCTGATTTGAACGCCAAAAACTGTTCCGGTGACCGCTTGCGACTGAAATCCAGCTTGCTGATTTTGGTCTCTACGCTGGCCGCGTGTTTGCTCACTTTCCGCGCCCCAATTTTTTGCTGATTTTGTTGGCCGATAAGGTATGTTCGTCCCAATTTTTTTCTGATTTTTTGGCCGAGAAAAAAATTTTTTTGCTGGAATTTTTCTGAACATTATGGGCAATTTAATATTTTCATCTGATTTTGTTGTAATAGATAGTGTATTCCAAGCTTTGGACAGCAGTGATGTTTATGAAAAATAATGGCGTATTTATGTTTATTATTTCATGTCTTTGTAGGAATGGAGGCAGAAAGTGCAAGCAATGTGTTTGTTCCACAAGTTTCAATAATTCGAATTCCGAAGATTGGACAAGAATTTGAATCACATGAAGATGCATATACTTTTTACAATCAGTACGCGCGGGAGGCTGGATTTAGTGCACGCATAGCCAATAGTAAGAAGAAGAAGGAGACAAATGAAATATATTGGAAATTATTTGTTTGCTCTAAGGAAGGAAAAACCGACGAAACATATCAAAACAAATACAAAGATACTGTTGAACGGGTTTGCGAAAGAAATCGTGGACATACACGGGTTGGGTGCAATGCTAGATTGTCTGTTGTGAAGCAACAAACTGGAAATGGTTGGGTGGTGAATAAATTTGTTGAGGAACACAATCATGGTTTAACTACGCCTAGTAGAGTACATTTGTTGAGATCACACAGAAAGGTATCATCCACAAAGAAGGCACTAGCACAACAATTTTCAGTTGCTAACATACCCACGTGTCAACAACTACGACTTATGGAGATAGATTCAGGTGGTCCAGAATCAGTTGGGTGTACGGAGAGAGACCTACGAAACCATGAAAGAAATATTCGTAAAGAGCTTCGAGGTCATGACGCTGAGACACTAATTGAGTATTTCACGTTTGAAAATGAGAAAAGTCCCAATTTCTTTTTCGATTATGAGACTGATGCGGAAAATAAATTGGTTCGTTGTTTTTGGGCAGATTCAGAGTCACGAAGAGCATATCTATACTTTGGCGATGCTATGGTGTTTGACACAACATACAACACCAATAAGTACTCGATGATTTTTGCACCGTTTGTAGGCATGAACCATCATGGACAAACCACTGTCTTTGCATGTGGTTTATTGAGTGATGAGTCGACTGAGTCATTCGTTTGGTTGTTGTTGAAGTTCCTTGAATGTATGCCTAGACAAGCGCCCAACGTGATTATTACTGATCAGGACGCAGCGATTGCCAAAGCTATATCAATGATTATGCCAACCACCTTTCATCGGTACTGTTTATGGCACATACTGAATAAATTTTCTGAGAAGATGAATGTGATGGTATATAACGAGTAGTATCATATGTTGGTCAATATCATTAAAAATTCAGAATCACCAATGGAGTTCGAGGATCGTTGGTCTGCAATAATGGAGTCAACTAGTTTAGATTGCAATGAATGGCTAACTGGCATGTACGAAATTCGCAGCCGATGGGTTCCTGCCTATGTTAAACACATCTTCAGTGCAGGAATGTCAAGCAGTCAAAGGTCAGAGACTACTCATTCTTTTTTTAAGAGGTATGTGAACCGTAAGAATTCCCTTATGGATTTCATCACCCGTTTTAATATGGCCTTACGTCATCAACGGCATGAAGAGCTAGTTGCCAACCACATTGATCTGAGCGAACAACCAAGACTGACGTCGAAATTTCAGATGGAGAATCAGATGGTACATGTCTACACGAAGAAGATATTTTTGTTGTTCCAAACTGAAGTTGATCAAAGTAATTACTATATTTGTTCCAAGAAATCAGACTCTTTCGATGGGAAGATCTATGTGGTTCAGCGATTTGAACAAGGCAAATTATTTGATCGACAACGGCAGCTTACCTATTCTACAGAGACTGATTTTATCACATGCAGTTGTCGGACATTTGAATTTGAGGGTTATCCATGTCGCCACATGATTAGCTACTTCAGGAAAAAACAAGTGCCGATTCTACCAGAAAATTACATATTGCGAAGGTGGACAAAGAATGTAAAAGTGGGTGGTTCGAGTACCTCGTTAAGTGTTGGAGCTTCGAGTACCTCGTTGATGGCAAGACATGGGATGTTGGCACATAAGTGTTCACAGGTGGTTGATGATGCTGCGTTGACTGATGCTCGTACCACCTTGCTCATGGAAGGGTTAAATTCGATGCATATACAAATCAACGAATTGGAAGACGGTGGGAATAGTGAATTTAGTAAGAACAGGAGCAAAAGCCGCGACCACGCCGACGCAATTTGTGATCCTAATTCAGTTAGAGCTAAAGGTTGCGGTAAAAGACTAAAATCATCAAAAGAGAAAGCCATTTCCAAGAGCAATAGACAATGTCGTTGTTGTGGGGAACATGGCCACGACAAAAGAACATGTCCTCAATTGAATGATAGGTTAGTTATTGTCTTTATATTTTATTTTTTGGTAGTCGTCAATTTGAATTCATAATATATCTTAAATATTGACTTATACTTGTTTTCATTATCGTAGGCCGACTACGTATCAACCGAACATGAATGATAGGTTTGTTATTGTCTTTAATGATTATTTTTTGGTAGTCGTCAATTTCAATTCATAATATATCTTATATATTGATTTTTACTTGTTTTCATTATCGTAGGCCGACTACGTATTCACCGAACATGAATGAGTTCGCGACCACCCAAGATGATGGACGAGACGACGTCACTTTCACTTCTCATGCTAGCAGTAATTATGATGTTGTCAATTGGTTTTTGTGAAGTGTCTATTTTTACCATGTATATGGATGGCGAAAACCCTAAGTACTGTTATCTTAGTATGTGTTGTTTGATTTATAGTATGTGTACTGTTATCTTTAAAAGCTAGGGGATTGTATTAATGGGAAAACATGTTTTACAAATCTTTTGCTTTTTTTGTTGAATGCAGCTTGTTTTAAGTAGAGTCAAACAAGTTATGGAATTTGAACAAACAAAATCTCAAAAATTTGAACATCATCTTTGTATAATATATAAAATCTCAATCTGGACAATTTTGTTTTCATATAACATATATAAACTCACAGCATAAAAATGAAGTAAAATATAACTTCAAACATCAAACACAATCATTTTTATCAATACATACCTAAAATGTCATTACATCCAAACAACGATTCATATTTATAACATGCGTTCAGAAATTACAATTGCTAATAAGAAAATACAAGCAACTGTAATAAGATTCACCCAACTTGTTCTCATATTCCTAGCTTCTCTAAGGAACCGTATTTCATCTTCAACCTTGTCGAGCCTCTCCGATAACTTCGTGACATGAGCATTCAAGTCAGATACACCTCTCACGCGCATTTCGGATACTAATAAATGGTTGCCAACTTGGGGTTCAACCTCATCTGCCCAGGTGAACCCTCCACATATCACACCGTCCTACAAAACCAAAATATTAAACAAAGTCATTCCATAAACATAAAACAATTAACACATTATAAAAACAATACACGTACCGTTACATTATGGCATCTCCAATACTTACGAAGAGGATTCCGTTCACTATGTGATGTGTGTATTTTCATATACGCACCACATCTACATCTAATGCGGGATTGCACGTCATTCACACTGGAGGTGGACATTAATGGAGACCTATTGATTTATTGAAATCCAAACCAACAAACCCAAAATCATCTACCTTTTGAACTATATACAAACGTCAAATAAGAGGCTCAGATAGAAATGCAACGGGCGAAGAAAGTTACGTCACCGCCATGGCTGCATTTCACCGGTTGCATTTTGGATTAGAGTTTCCTAACTCCTAATCTCATGCCATTCGGGTTGCCAAGCCAAGATACGGTTTTCATATTCTCCGACCCGATAATCATTTGCTCATTTTTCCAAGAATTTTTCAATATCATCACAGCCTCAACACAACAACATTACTTGACCTCAATATGCATCACATATTTCCGAATTCCACAAACCAGTGTCAACATATTATCATCCACAATATAAAATCACAAAATGAGTACCGATCTACTGCCCATGAAGTTAGAAACAACAAATTCATGGTTTCCGAAGGGTTGTTTTTCATTTACAAATCATTGGGTACGAGGAGGGGTAACAACCCTTCAAAAAATTCTCAATCCTCCTCTCCCTCATCAAAGCCCACGAAATTTATATTTCAGAAATTTTCGCCCATAATGTTCATACAAATTCAAGCATCTTTTCGCCCAAAATTATAGGAAATTTTGGCAAAAAAAGTTATCAACCCTCGGCCGAGCAAAAAATTGGGACGAACATACCTGCTCGGCCAACAAAATCAGCAAAAAATTGGGGCGCGGAAATTGAGCAAACCGGCGGCCAGCGTAGAGACCAAAATCAGCAAGCTGGATTTCAGTCGCAAGCGGTCACCGGAACATTTTTTGGCGTTCAAATCAGCGCAAAATAGCAACCGGGTGTCTCGCGGAAATGGGCCAAACAGGCGCTCGATTTGGGAGATATTTCAGCAATACGGAGTCGAGGTCACCGGAAAAACAACCGGTGGCTGATTTTTTTGGGTCGCGAGGTTGTGGGTCAGTGATTCACAGTGGGGCTGCGCGGAGAATGAAGATGGGAGAGAGAGAACAGCCGAGAGAGGAATAGGGCAGCACAACCATTTGAATTTGATAAATTAAACCCAGGTGCTGATTTGGCTTTTTTGCTTCGCTGGACAATCCATGTCACCAAATGGGTTTTTTACATACTGCACCCAATATGGAAATGTTCTAATGCTGGGCAATCTTATGGTGCCCATTTGGACACTTGTCCAATGGGCATTGGGCAAGTGAAAAAGTGTCCAATACCCATTGGACAAGTGTCCAAATGGACACCATAAGATTGCCCACTGTGGGCATTAGAAATGTGCTGCAGAACAATATTCATTAACAGTTATAAAGTGTCCAATATTCATTAACAATGAAATTCTGAGCAGGTGAATGACGCTAAAAAGTAAAACCCACCAAAAATTGCAAACGCAAAATGAGCTGACCTTTATGAGACCAACAGAGGCCGCTGAAAAATTTATGATTTTTTACTATCGAACGATAGAAAATTAGAAATTTTTGCTGGTGGAAGCTGCTCGTGTGTTAGCATTGTGATAGAAATTTCTTTTGTGGCGGTGTGAAATGGCTGTGATTATGGAAGCTGAGTTTGTGAGTTAGAAAAAAATATGTTTTTACTTGGGTCCACCGGGCAATTGGCAGTTTTCTAGTGGTTCGAACTTGGCTCAAATGATTTTTATAGTTTCTTTTAGGTATAATTGCATCAAAGATTTCCAATCTTTCAAAAACGTTAGAAATATGCCCATAACCTTAAAAAATAGTACCAGACATCTTCAACGTTTGAAGAAATAGGCATCGTAGGTCTCTATTGACAAATTTCATCCATTTTCTTTGTTAAACCTTAGATTTAGGGAGGTGTCCTCAACTCAGATTTTAAAAGATTTCTTAATATTTATAAATTTTTATAAATTTCATGGAATTTAATAGAATTTGATATATTTGATAAGATTTTAATAGATTTCTATATCATAGATTTTAATAGATTCTCATGGATTTCATTGAATTTGTGGTCTTTTTATTAAAAATTATATTTTCATCACCTCAATTGTATCAACTTTAAATTTTGAAAAAATTTAAAATTTCATCATAACGTTTCAAGTCTATTTTTTTTTTTAAAAACCAAATTATGTCTTGACGAGAAATTTGCTCTAAAATTAATGTTGACAAGTAAACTCATCATAAAAGCACAATTTAATTTTTTTTTAAATAGACTAATAGCAAAAAAAAAAAAAAAAAAAAAAAAAAAAGACAACTAATTCATGATATATTGATACATATAATTTACATTTACACTTTAAATATTAAAAATGAGTATCGAAACGTTTTAACTTTTAAAGAATTCTAAATTATAGAGGTTGATAGAGTTCATATTTGTGATTTTTTTTTAACCATAACCACTCATTGTGCATAAACGGATTATTATTGTTTTTTTTTTGGAAATATGGGCATCGTTTTGATAAAAACGGAATAAAGACGTGAATAATTATAAATTGGTATAAAAGAGTTTCAGTAAAATTTTATGTAAAAGGTGAGAGGTTTGTGAGAGAAAGAAAGAAAAAAAGTCAATTGATACAAAATAATTTCAGCAAAATTGTATGTGAAAAGTGAGAAGTTAGAGAGAGAGAGAGAGAGAGAGAGAGAAATCAATTGAAATTTTGAGGTTTGGAACAAGAATTGTTAGAATTTTTAGTAGTTATAATTATAGTTCCAAATCTATTGAAATCTGTCAAAATCCATTAATTAATGAAATCTTTAGAAATTCACTAGTTATTGAGGACACCTAAATTTCTAAAGAATCTATATAAATCCGAGTTGGGGACACCTAAATTTCAATGAATTCTATTAAAATTTGAGTTGAGGATACCTAAATTTATGTGAATTTTTCAAATTCATTCAAATTTGAGTTGGGGACACCCCCTTAGACTACACGCGCATTATCTCTCCAAAAAACACGACTGGAGTTGTATGGGTAATAATTCAAATCTCTTCCACTCGTAAGGACCAAACAACCTTTCTCCGATCCAAATCATCTCCTCCGTCCCAGCGAACTCCCTGGAGGCAGCGTCCAAAACACCTGGGGGCACCGACTACTCCATCACGAACTCCTCCACAACTCTTCCCTCCTCGCACTACACAGGATCCTCATAGGCATCCAGAGACTCTCCAGTGTGATCCTTTTTCTCCACATGTTTCGCAGCCATGACGGCCGAAAAGTACCGCGGAACATTCAAAAATGATTGGCCCAAAATCAGGTATGTAGCAGTGGCGAGGGTGAAGGAAAATGGGTTTCGAGTGGTGAGCAGTGGCGAAGGTTAAACGTTTACGGCGGCGAAAGCCATTGAAGGGCTGATGACGAAGGAGTAGTTTTCGAAAAAATCAACATCTGAGACTGATTTGAGAGGGTAATAGTAATTGATTGGCCCAAAATCGGGTCTGTAGCAATGGCGAGGGTGGTGGGAAGTGGGTTTCGGGTGGTGAAAAGTGGGTTTCTTAAACATAAAAAATGTTGCAGCTTTCAAAAGAGCTGCCAAGGCAGCAGAATCAAACAACTCTTTACCGTCCCCTTCTTCATCAGTGTCGGCTTCTTCTTTTGAGTCTGTGACGATTTGACCTTCAATCCCTTGAGAGTGCTCATGCGAACTATCAGCACCTGAACCCCGTTCTAGCTCCTCAATTAACTGTTTGGTGGCTTCAGAACTTCCAAATATCATACTATCACTTGCATCATCTGAGATCAAGTCTTCATGGTCAACAACTTCATTTATTTCATATTGGCCTTCATCTTCCTAAATGAACTCCACTTTGCGCTGTTCGAACCCAGAACTAACTGTATGTAGAAGGAAATTCATGTCATCTACTTCGAAACCCCAACTTTGTGTTTGGATTTGGAACTAGATTTTTCATGGCCATTTTTCTTCACTAAACAATAACCTGAAGCTCTGTTGGAAAATCGAGGCCATTTTTTAGTGGCCATTTTTACCCCTGCAACTCCATTCGCATTTTTTGGAGAGATAATGCGCGTGTAGTCCAAATCTAAGGTTTAACGGAGAAAATGAATGGAATCTGTAAAGAGGGACCTACGATGCCTATTTATTCAAACGTTGGAAATGTCTGGTGCTATTTTTTAAGGTTAGGGCATATCCTTAACATTTTTGAAAGGTTGGAGACCTTTGATGCAATTATCCCTTTCTTTTATGTCCCAAAAGTTCGTATTGTAACATATGTATTTTGGCGTCTAATTGGTTATTATTTAAAATAAATAAATTAATTCTCTTAATTTTAATTAAGAAAAATTATACTTGAATTTTTAACATTTACAAAAGATACAAATAAGTTCAATACTTTTAGTTGAACTAAAATTTTATTGACCAAATTAATAATATACGTAAATTATTTTATATATTTTACTTTACGAACTGTTATGAAATAACTAAAATTTAAGTTCATAATTATTAACAAACGTGTTAAGTAAATTATTATTTTTATTATTAAGTAATTATATTATTTAAAATTTAAAATTTTATTCAATAACTATTAAGAAGATATAACTTTATTACAAACTTGTTACTCAAATACTTTTATTTAATTGAGCTATTTTTTTTATTAACCACAAATGTTTGAGTTATTTTTTATATTTTAATTTATTGTTTTATTATTATTTGAAAATAAAAAACACATAATTTATAAATTAATTTTTATTAATATTTTTATATTAAACAAAAACATAATAAAATTATTCAATGTCATAAAATTATATTCATTATTTTATTATTTATTTATCTTAATTTTTATTTAAATTTTTCACATCACATACCAATTACATACACTTAAAGTACAATAATTTAATATTTTTTCTTTTATAAAAAATATTAATCGACACGACTATAATAATATAATTACTACGGTAAATTAAATATTATTAAATAAAAATATAAGACCCATTTATACCCTTTGCAAAGATTAGATTCATAACTACAATTTTTTAAATTAAAATTAAGGACATTTTGATCTTTTTTATCATATAAAGATGAATTGCACACTGAAACACTGAAACACAAAGTAGCCCTAATTATTCGATGGTGAATTGCCAGTACATATCATCCGAGCATAAGAAATTTGCGAAATTTTCAGAATAGCTATGGGCAACTTTCGGCACTTGGTTCCTTTTTTAAAAAATAAAAAATAAAATTGTAGAGAGCAGGAACATCAAACAGCGGAATCCAAACTACAAAGAGCAATATAAAATCGAAGATTTTATTGCATGCAAAGGACTAATTTGAATGGAAAAAATAGTCTCAATTAAAAAGCAACGATACAGCACAAGCTGGAGATATAAAGACAGCTCTGAGTAAAAATGTTCAGCAACAAATAATTCCCCCAAAAGACCCATCAAACTCGATACTACAAGTCAAGTCCTGCTTCCAATAACATGAATATATGACAAAGATATTTTATAATTCCTAGAAGCCATTAATGCTTCAAAAACTTCATTTTAGACAGTGAAAGCAATGTTGAAGTCTGGCAAAGCAATATTAATGTAATCTAATAGGTTGTCACTCAAAGAATACGTGTCTGTAACTGCCGAAAGCCTTGGCTTCGAGGGGCTAATCAAGAACTTTTATTTTCCAAGTGGATTGAGGAGATGCACAATCTAAAGAAACAAACATCATAGAACATATCACAAAAATGTGCATCCCAAGACAACCGACCAGAAAACTACAGTACAAGAGCTTGTCTCTTCCAATCAATTGGATGCCTCCCGGCTGTAGTACTGATCAAGTGTCTTTGCTGGAATACGATGAAGAAGCTCCCGGGGAAAGATCCGAAGCAGTGTCCATGCTAAATCAAGTGACTGGAAGATGTTGCGGGTGTCATAGGCACCTTGAGCTACAAACTTCCTTTCGAATTTATCAAGGAACTCGAGATATAGCTGTTTTTTCAAACATGGTCCTCCCATAAGTCATCTTAAAGGTTATTGTTAATGATAAGTTTAGCTACAAACTCATTATAGCAAAATACATACCAGATCCTCTGAAGAAAGTGCTTCTTCTCCAACCACGGCTTTCATTGCCTGGACATCCTTCCCAATTGCATAGTTTGCATATAGCTGGGAATGACAAATAAAAATAAAAATAAAACGGAAGGTTGAGGGTAGAACTTTGACCGAGTTTTTGCACTGTGAATAGCTAATAATACCTGATTAGACACGTCCGAATGATCCCGGCGAGTCATGCCCTCACCAATAGCACTCTACAATAAAAGTGAAATCATGCAGCTCAACAGTGTATCATCTTCAAATCTTTAAAATAAGAAGTCAGACCAATGAAATCAAGCAATCTATGGTGCTTACTTTCATCAAACGAGACAAGGATGGAAGCACATTGATTGGAGGATATATCTGTTCAGTACAAAAAGAGGCAAATGTTATTATGGAAAATTCATATTCCATAGACAACCCAAAAGGAAAATGTAGTTATAGTCAACTAAGAAGAACATTCCAGAGATTCCACATCTAAAGCCATCACTCAAGCATCATCGCAAGTCATTTAAAATTATAGGAGCCAGTGTGCTAATATTTTGGAGCTGACCATTATAAATTCTGACTCCAATAGATGCTTTTACTTGGCAATTTGCCAGACTTATAGCAAGTACTACACTTCATTGAGAGTTGTCTAGGAATCCTAAAAAATGAGCTTATAAGCACCTCTAATAAAACTCACTAGCAAATTGTTCGCATTTTTTTCCTAAATCTGCCATTATGAGGTAGTCTACTGATATTCAAAGGTTTTTATATACATTCAAGGGACTAGGTGGATCTCATGAAATCAAAATACGACCTCCTGACTGCTGTTGTTACTACAGCTTCCAATGCTACTTTTTCTTGTTTTTCTCTATCAAAGATAACCCAAGAACTTTTCTGATTTGATTTCGGACTGATTACCCACTTTTTTCCGTCTTTTTGCACACACCCCATCAACTTGAAGCAAGATTCTGTCTGTATTTTGAATATTGAGTTGTAGCCTCCACTTAGATTTACACAAAAAAGTATCTTACGGTAGAGAAAACCCACTAGTACTAAGTACTCATTCTAAAAGATGATCAAAGATGTCTTGCTTCAAATTGCCCTTTCTTAATGTGCCACTGTAAGGAGCCTCATCAGATATGCAAGGATTATAATATACTCCAGGCACTCAGTCGGTCTTTGGGAGTTGAACTTCCATGCAAGACATTTGATCCAATGGTCCACCATGTTAAAATTGTTTGTACCAACATCCACAAATCAATTCATGCTGCTACAACAAATATCTACCTGCCGATTATGAAGCTGTCTGTCAATATATATCTGTCCTTCAGTGATATAACCAGTAAGATCCGGGGTTGGATGAGTAATATCTGATCAATCAATAAATAGAACAAGTCAATTTTATCAATCAATCAGAAAAATAGAAAATGATGTTCAGATAGGTGATGTGGATGGCTAATATTATATTACCATCATTGGGCATGGTCAAGATAGGAATTTGTGTAATGGATCCCTTTCTTCCTTCAATACGTCCAGCTCGCTCATAGATTGTTGCCAGATCAGTATACATATAACCAGGATACCCACGCCTCCCAGGCACTTCTTCTCGTGCAGCAGACACCTATAGTGCCAAATTGGTAATTAACTTGATGCAAATAGTTTAGATAGAGAATCCCAGAATATATGACATAAACGTTACCTCACGAAGAGCATCAGCATAGGAACTCATATCTGTCAATATGACAAGAACATGCTTCCCACATTCATATGCTAAATATTCTGCAGTTGTGAGGGCAATGCGGGGAGTAATGATACGTTCTATTGTAGGGTCATTGGCCTGCATGAAAAAGGTTTGTTATAAACAAGACAATCCACCACTTAGCCCAGATAAACCTTGGAAGAAATAAAAATCACTTTACGGAGTATCATCAATGGGACAATTCAATTAATTACCAGGTTCAGGAAAAGGGTCACTCTCTCCATAGATCCATTTTCCTCAAAATCACGTTTGAAGAACTGTGCCGTCTCCATGTTAACCCCCATAGCTGCAAAAACAATGGCAAAATTGTCGTCTTCCTGACCCTGCAGCATTTGTAGATCATGAGAATCAACTCGATACCAATCACCCAAAGTCTCAACCAAGTACATAAAACAACTCAGTATGTCATAAAAGATGCTTGTTTGCAGGCCATAAAGATCTATAAAAAAAATTCTCAGCATTTTGGCAGATTTATGTTAAGAATAAACCCACTGGATACTGAATAAAATTATACAATTTACTGGACCATCTATTGGACACACATGATAGATTGTTCAAAAGATCTCTCTTAAAGCAGACTACAAGCAATTTCGGGCAAAAGGACCAAATCTGGAGATTTATGTTTATCTTAAAGATTGGAGAGAAGTTCTTTCAACAACACTAATAAAAATAATTTTCCTCCATCAATTTTGGCTAATTCATCAGCAGCATAATATAACAATATTGCCAAGACTTAATGCAGTGACACTCACTCATGATTCTACTATGTCAGACAACGTCCATTAATTTTGACTAATTCATCAGCATAATATAACAATATTGTCAAGACTTACTGTAGTTACACTCACTCATGATTCTACTATGTCAGACAACAGCAGAAATAGAGCATCCAGGGTAATAAAGAGATTATCTATGGTGGGCACCATTGATGCGTGAGGTTTTCTTGTACCTCAAGAAGATTATCAGATTTTTCCAACCGCTTCACTAATCCAGCCTGACGACAGATCTGGGCAGCAATTTCATTATGGGGAAGACCAGCTGCAGAAAAGAGAGGAATTTTCTGTCCTCTGGCAATTGAATTCATGACATCAATTGTTGAAATTCCTGTCTGTATCATTTCTTCAGGATAGGTTCTCTCACTAGGATTAATGGAACTCCCTGAAGAAGAGAATTTGAACATATCAAATGTGGACGAAAGATGTATGCAGACAAAAGATGTAAGGTCATTCTCTAGAGACACTCGCCAGAAATATCCAAGTAAGCCTCAGGCAAAATTGGAGGACCATTGTCAATGGGTTTCCCGGAGCCATTAAATATACGACCAAGCATATCCAATGAGACAGGCGTTTTCAAAACCTGTATCACGGGGTAAACATTCTTAAGAAGGTAAGAAAGGTACTTTGAGAAAATGCAAAAGAATGGAGAACTCAAGGATATCAAGTGAAACATTATTAAGCAAAAAGACAGATTCTCCAGAATCACGACACATCTGATTTCAGCAGAACACCTAATGCAAATTGATCCTGTACTCCATTACAAAATTTCTAGATGAATAAACAAGTAAAACAAATCTCCTTTCCAGGTTTTCTTTTAGATTAGATGTAAATTAATTTTTTTGTAGACATTAAAAGTCAATATTGCAAATATTTCATATTTATCCACTACATTCATTTCTTTTGCAGAGAGGGTGTCCAAAGGATAACACATAACTCCAATTCAGTTCGGGAAAAGTATTATTTCTATTCATAATATGAGATTTCCTGACAAGTATACTAAAAGTAATTGCAAGTACCTGATTAAAGCAGCTCAAGAAAGAAACTATAGTTCCTTGGGTAAGCCATGAACTTAATAAGCACCAAGAATCACTTGAGACGTGCAAACTATACAACACTAAATTCATGATCTTAAAGCACAATTTGGCTGAAGAGCCTTTTTTATGCCTGTTATTCATTTAGATCCAGAAACAACTTTTAAAGTGTGTGTGAACCCATAAAAACAGACAAATTAAACATTTTACTCCCATCCAATGCCAAGATATGCATATCAGCAGGATCCTATTCAAACAAATATATAAGCAAGGAACAACAATGTTGTACCTCCCCTGTAAACTGGACAGTTGTATATTTGTTGTCAATTCCAGATGTTCCTTCGAAAACCTGGTGAAATAAACATGGAAAGAAAAATCATATTCTCGCACGAGTAAAAACTCTTACAAGTTGAGCATAGGTAAGCTCAAGGTTTTAAATCATTGAATTGACACACGAGCCTTGTAAAACCCTAAAAGAACTGCTGAAACAAAAAGAAGACATCTGATTACCGCTTGATATTGAAGACAACCAATTCATACAAGGTAAAAGGAAAGCAAAAATCATACATAAGAAAAATAATACTAGACCGATAACAAATTGACAGTAATATCATGCAATATAATCACTCGAAGCCACAGGGTACAAGAGATGCCAAGGATAACCACCTGAACGACAGCCTTCTCACCGTCTACTTCCAAGACTTGTCCACGTCTTGTTGTTCCATCTCCTAAGCGAATATTAACAATCTCCTGGTATTTGGGTCCCTGTAATAATCCCATACAGAACATGGAAAGTTATGTAGTCATTCCATAAACAGAAAACCACATGTAGCAATCCCATATACAAGAAACCAATGGAAAACAAGGAGCACAATATTCACCTTAACTTTTTCCAGTATAACCAATGGTCCAGCAACTCCAGAGACAGTTCTGTATTCTGGAAAGATACAAGAGCATAAAATTATGCATCAATAATATGAAAATTACAAAAATAGAAGGTGAAATTTTGAGAAGCAACATTACCAGATAATTTGAAATCTTAATTAGCAAGTATAAAGAACGATAGAGAAGCACATGACAGAAAATGTACATAGGTTAACTTCACAAAAATCCTTCGGATTAACCACCTAATTGCTCTAGTATTTACTTCAGTATCTGCTAATATCCCTTTGGTCTTTCAATCTCTTTTATTATTTGCTGGTTCAAGTTTGTTCCCTCATCACATATGCCCCCTCCAACTTTAAAGGCCTCTTTTCCACTACTGCCTCCCCTGATCCTGCCTGCTGTTCACCAGAGTTGTTTCAATTCATGCTAAAACTAATGAATTCTGCTTTCTCATTCGGCACCCTCCCTAGTGGATGGAAAGAAGGTCACAGCATATCCTAACCTTGCCATAAATTTGGAAATTGAGAGGTGGAGAACGCTCTTGCAAGCTTGAGGTTGGGTTTCCCCCTCTTCAGTTATATTGAAATATATGTGCAGGGCCTGCAGCATTGCAGACAAGGCCAGAATTAATAAGATTCAACCTGGCATGTTTCTTTTTTGACTTTCCTACTTAATTTGCTAAACCTTTGGTTATGGGACCAGGACTTGGTCCTTTGATAGAAGATCCCTCCTGTCCAATTGGACCTCCTCTTGATGACTAGGGGGAATCCAAGATCTTCATTTGGATCCAGTTGCTCGTGCGTAAGCTGCAATACTAGAGAAAGAAACTTTTGCAAGCATAACCAGAATCAGAGGGAACTCCCTATTTCTGGATCAGATGGCAACATAATAGAGCATGTCAATCTTGTAAGGAATTACTGTTGAGATAGGGATTGATAACTATCTTGAGTTTTGATTGCATTGGCAAGAACAAACTAAATTTTTCTAAATCTTGGAGTCCTACATGAAACCTGATGATTCTTCCGACTTGTCTCCCTCCAAACTTTTGAGCTCTTACGTAATTTTATCATTTTTTTTCCTCAAGTTTTCTCCTCCTAAATCTAGTTCCTGTGATTCATCCAACTAGTCTCCCTCCAAACTCTTGGATCATACGTAAAGCATAGAGGTGGAAAGTTCCATGCATGTTACCTTCTTCTCTATAGTCATGATTTATGTTGGGCTTCATAACAATTGAAGTATGAAATCAGACCCGAAACAAGCATAGATAAACTGTCAAATTAGAGGCAGAGATTCAATTTAAATGGAACAGGGGAAAAACTGGTAATAGGTAAAGAAACGTATAAGGCGGTCAAAGGGTTGATACATTCTGAGATAAATAACTACAATCGCCACTATAATGCTAGAAATTGGATTTGGTGAGATGGCGAGCATTTTGACACCAAACCACGCAATAGCTTAAGTCTCTTAATTCACTACCTCATCGTGATAAACCAACCGCATTTACTTTTCTAGTTCCCGTGGTTTATCACTAGCAACAATAATGACGATAATGTTGGGCTATGGAAATCGAGCTAGATGGCCGATTATAGAGCAAAGTGAAAGAAGAGGATTAATGCAACTGAGCATAGATAACTATGGAATAAAAAAAATTTATGTTAATTTGATTTGAGTCATGGAGTTTATTTTGTATGTATAGGTAACATTACTTTTGGCAGCAGCTTTTCTCCCAAACTCCTTTGGATTGTTCCTGAAGACAGGAGTGGGAGAGTGCAAGTGAGATTGTAAATGTTTACCTTTTTCTATGACAAGCTCTCCAATTGGTTGCTTTGGTTGCTATGATGCCATTCAGAAAGTATACAACTTGGACATAACGAGCAAAACTAGCATTCACAATCAATAAATACTTTTTCCCTAGCCTACCATCCACAAAAACAATTTGCACAATCTGATTTCATCAGAAATCAAACTAAGCTCAAAGACTAACAATCATTTGCTAAACAAAATCATGCATCACGAATTACATAATCAATAATCAACAAGATATTGAAATACGATATAGAATATATACATGTACGGCCTAAGAAAAAAATTACACTGGGAACATACCCATCCCAATTTCTAGAGTTCCTTCCTCCATGTCAACGTTGTTTTGAGCCACACCCATAATTATCCTAACTAATCCAAAAAAATGCCAACAAAACTGATATTAGTTAAAAATGAATGCAATCATAAACAATAAGAATTATTTACATTTCAAGTCAGTCTGAATGTCCAAAAGAAATTTATAGAAGACAACATTCAAACAGACGCATAATGTTTTACTCCTTTGACTCCTACTAATTATATATATAAACAGATATATATGGCCTGTTTTAGAGGGAAATGTATGCAGTATACTAATCTGCACATTGCGATTAAAACAGTTAAAGCAAATTAACACAATCAACTGTTTACGGGTGCGATCAGTGTGGTTCCAGCCAGTGAATTATGGACATAAAATATACATCTAAATCGAAGTACGAATTAAATCGGATGAAGCTGAATTGTGTTAATAATTTTCAAAAAAGTAGATTATGAAATGGATCTAGGAAGTCGCTTACCCGGTGATGTTTAAATCTCAAACAGAGATAAACGAGATAGCTTGTTCGTACGCGAGGGAGAGAAGAAGGGTGCTCAGGGAAGCAAAACGGAGATCTGGTGGTGGAGATGAAATGAATAATTAATTCCTCTAATATTCAGAAAAAAAAAAAAAAATACATTATTTTACAATACACAACTCATTGTTTGTTTGTTTTTTTTGTTTTTTTTTTTTTTTAAATATCAGGACATAATTGTCCCTACGTGTCATGACTTCATTGCCAGGGTCAGCCTTATGTGATGATTGTCACGTTAAACAAGTTTTTGTTAGAGTTGATAGTGACATATTTTAACTGTTTTGGATTCTGCAATGTATTAAAAAATTCATTTTTTTTTTAATTGTATCCGACCGTAAAATCTAAGATTGTAACATTTCCTAATGGAATCTTGAGGAACGTGAATTACAAGCTGATTCCGGTGATTATGATTTTAAGAATGAAAAATAAAATATTGTTTGAAGAAAAATTTTATTTTAGAAAGAGATTGAAAACATAGAAGCACATAAACGTACATATTTTTTTTTCTACTAACAAGATTATAAGATATATACACAAGCGAGCTCAAGAATTAAAACCAAAATAAATCGAGCAAAGGCCAGGGCCCAAAAATCTACAGTTAAATCAAGTAACCCTTATAAATGAAGTTCACAACATATTTTTAAATATTGCCACTCCAAGTTTATTAGAAGTAAGGATGGATCGTTCTTGTTTATCCCAAGCTAGAGATGTTGATTTTACTCGAATTTGCAAATTTGAAGAAAAGTTGGCATTGGAGCAGATGGGAAAACCCGTCACTCGATTGATAAATTTTTTTTTCGAATAAAGCATGGACAAACGATTATACACGGAGGGCCGGTGGCAACCTTTGTTTAAAGAATCATATTCTGGGTGGTTTGTCATTGTACTACATAAAAAAACATGAGAAGATCAACTATAATGTGAGCAAATCTTATGATGGATTCAGTAAACAGAAGCTATAAACACATTTTAATAAGTTAAAAACGTCCAGTTCTCTATGATAGATAAACGCACGACCTCAGACAGCCTTATCTGTACTTATGAATGGAGCAAATACGGAAAAAAAAAAATAATAATACACAGCAACGTAGGAGTGTCAAAACTGATAATCAAATACGTGTTAAATATCAGCCCGCTTTTGATGTTCTGGGTACAGGTGGTAATACAACCAAATCAAGGTTCCCAGGATATGGGGGCCACAAGCCTAATCCTCCTCTACTCTCTTTCAAGTCAGCTTTTTTCTTGAACTCGTCCAAAGATTTTACCCATTCTACTTTAGATGAATGCTCGCGTGTGTGCGGGTGTAAAATGAAGATTGAGTTGTATTCACAATTCGGAAACATAAACAATTTGAATGTACCTCCTAACCTGTAAACTACATATCCAAAACTTAGCTGATCTCTAGGTGTAAAAAGGTTAACCTCATTGAACCATAAGCAACTAAACAGATTATTCAGTGCTGTGTGCTCGCGTATGATAATGGCTCCTTCAGGCACATCTGCAATTAAAGAAACTATGTCGTTAGACAAGTAATCACTAGAATATTTAGGGTCATGTCAAAAGCCAATACAGAATAGATAATTATTACACATGTTGTGAATCCCTCGTCTTACCACTAACAGTGCCTTTATTTGGATTCCATGACTCCATTCCCTCGTAACGATATATTTTCATGTGTAGATCAATTAGAGGGCGAGCATATCGCTTCCTTCGTTTGTTTGCATCAGCCTCTTCATATATGCTGAGATGATGTTTGTGCTGAGCAATGGCAAAGGTGTGCTTCCCACGCCATAAATATCTGCAAATTAAGATGTTAACCATTAAACAGAGTTCCGCCACTTCATATATGCTGGACGGACAAAGACAACTCAGTTCATTCTCCCCCGAGATGACACATGGACATGTTGCGTATGCAGTACAACAATAATCACTTCATGAAATGCAACGTTAGAAGTCCCTTTAAACATATATTGACTGGAGACATCATTGACCGACTCCCATTAATCACATCACCTTCACGTAAGAAATCTACAACCCACTTGCAGAGGACAGATGCACAGCAAGTTAACACGACTCCTTTACCCCTAACATCCTAAACAAGAAAATAGTTTCACACCACCTTCGGTGTGATATCAAACAGAAAGTGTCAGAATGAGAATTTGTGCAAATGCACATATAACTAAAATCCTTGGCTCAGAAAGTTCATGATACAAAACTATCATACCTTTCCAGTATAAGCAATGGGTCAACTATAAGCTCCATTTTTCCATCAATCCAGATGCTGTACTGGGCTTGAGGAAATAACCTATGGGTTAATATCTTAGGAACCTTGCCATTTCTTCTAGGTTCATCATAAGGTTGATGCTTAAGCAGAATCAGACGCCATATACCCACCCGTTGTCCTCCATCATTATCCTCTGTGACTGTAACATTACTTTTTATGAAATCAAGAGACACTTCATCGACCACCATAAGAAAACAAAATAGCCTCTGAGAACGTTTACTAATATTTGATGGCTGATGAGGTGTATCATAACCATCAAAAATGCCAGATGCAACAACAAAACGACATTTCTTCACGTATTTTATGTCTGCTGGAGCCATTTCTGCACCGCCACCTCGCATAAAACCACAATGCACCTGGAGGAAGGATACACTCTAGAAGTCAATACCAGACTTTAATCTAAAAGATTATGCTTTCTTATTTTACAAGCAATGTCTAGATCGTAAGTTAAACTACAGCAAACTTTGACCAACAATGAAGCTCTGTATGTTTCCGCCTGAAAGAAGTAAGAAGAGAAAACTGAATTGGCTCTGTGGGTATTGAGCAGTTTAAAACTCCATGAAGCATAAATTGGTTACAAAGAAGAACTTGAATTCTTCTAAAAATACAACTTTGTGATTAGCATTCTGAAGTCTGGATAAATAATAGCTATTAAGCTACTGTTATCTTATTTTTCAGGAAGAAAATCTATATCTTTGAATTCATCTATTTCTAAGTAAACGGTATCAAAACTTTTAACATGATTATGTATGTTTTTTAGGTTATTTACCTAAAGAGGGATCCCGACACAATTCCAAACCCCCTGAATTGATCCCTTCTATTTTCAACAATTACAACTTTTCCCTCCAAACACCCCTCTCCAAAACCAACCCCCCCCCCCACCCCATCCCATCCCCCCAGGCCCAAAAAAACCAATCTCTTAATTTTATTTTTTTAATTCAATACCCCTCTTTTATGAATTGCGGCTAAATTCATCCACCTTTTTATTGGAGATGATCTCCAATTATTGTTTAAAAGTGTTAATAATGTCTATTAATTTAGGAGAATGATCTCCTACCCATAGTGGATAGGAGTTATAATGTCTACTGCTGAGATGACAACGCATAATTGAAAATTCACTCATTATTTTTTCCAATCATGTGTTATCACCTCAACAGTGGGCATTATGACTCCTACCCACTATGGGTAGGTGATCATCCTCCTATTAATTAATTCTTCATTACTTATTCAACCATAAATATACTTGAACTAAATTCAAGCATAGTATTCCGCGCTGGATCCACACGTATATTTATGGTTGCTTTGTAATTTATAGTTTTAAGATTATCTACATTATTATTTTGTATGAGTTTAATATGCTTGAAATATCGTAGAATACTATGTTTGAATTTAGTTTACGTATATTTATGGTTAAATAAATAATGATGAATAAATTAATATACATTATTATCACTTTTAAACAATAATTGGAGGCCATATGCAATAAAAATGTGAGGGATTTAAAAAGCGGTGGATGAATTTAGCCGCAATTCGTAAAAAATGGGTATTGAATTAAAAAAAAAAAGTTAATCGATTGGTTTTTTTGGACCCCGGGGGGGGGGGGGGGGTTTGGAATTGCTCGACTGCCTGACACGTGGCAGTTGATGTGTTGCCCGAATTCGAGCAACACATAATCCCTCTTTAGTTAAAACTGGTATTATGCGTTTTGTTTTATGTCAGAACCTCCCGCAAAAGATGCCTAAATTTTAAACTTGACAGTATCTACACATAAGAATCACGGAAAATATTTAAGCTCTTCAAAACTTCTGTAATAGTTATATGATCAAGTCAAAGTGCACAAATTGGCCCTGAACCTTGTGTTTTAGGCCAAATCATCAAAACAAGATGCGCAGAGCAACTTATCACCTTCATGGTTGGTTTTACTTTAAAGCTCTCATCTCTTTGCTGCCAGGTCTGATGCCCCCCAAATAGAGGAGGTGATTGAGATCCATTGCTCGCGATATCATCCTCCATAATATAGGATAGATGTTGGACCACTTCCTCGGGAGATTTTCTCTTGGGAATAACTACTTTATTCGGGTCATCAGCAACAGGAATAGTACAGCCTAATTGTTATTGAGAAAAAAATTTTTTAAAGCAATATCACTAAGTTAAGACGAGAATGAAAAAAAATTGAGAGAAATCTCTAGTCTTACGATGTAGTGGTTTCATGAGTCCCATTGTGTTTAGCATGCCAAATACTTTGCTGTCTTTGCTACAAAGAGCTGCACATCAAGCAAATGAAACAAAATGGGAAAAAAAAAATCCTCATTATCGAGAATAAATGTTCTTGACACCACATTGGCATACATCGATGCACTTCCTTAGCGAGCAAACTGTTGCAAATTTCTCTTGCTACTTAAGATTGTAGACACTTTATGATAGCTGCTGCTCACTGGTGTACAGTGGACTAGCTTCACATTTAACCCACTGAGAGGATCAACAATAATTAAACATTTTCTTTTCTTCCTACATATTTGTTGCAAAATTTTATAAATAGATAGATTACAAATCACAACTTAATCAATTAGCAAAGAGCTAAGGATTCATCAACCCTGGACATAAAACCAGCAAACCTAGACACAGATTTATTAGACAGTTTCATGTAAATTCATAAAGACAAGGAGCAAAACTTTTGTGAAGATCTTGATTTTCCACTATTTCCTACTCCCTCATTTGACATGACCAAAAGATCCAAAAATTAAACCATCTTCAAAATCTACAAAATTCTTCCCACAGATTACATCAAACATGTTTTTGAAAGCAAAGTTCAATCTTTTACTTGAAAATGTATTCATAAAATTTAGAATTTAGAATAAAATGGGAAAAAGGAGAGGTGCAGTTGGAGATATCAAGAATTTGGTCTGTGCAATTACGTTAGACGAACTAAATATGAGGGAGAAAGATAGAGAATTGGGCAGGCCTGCAATGACAGACTCCACAATTATATATGAATAACGAAAAAGCATAGAGTACCTGAAAAGAAAGCAACAGAAGATTGGCAAGACCAAACATGAAATAACAACACTGTGAGAATTATCAACATCCATATGATCCCGGCTGTAAGAGCCAGCCGAATAAAACCCCTTTTCCAAATTATCCTCATGGTGTAATCCTGCGATAACTTCCCCCCACTTAAGATATCTGCATTCACCAATTTTTAATCCAATAATCAATACCGCTAATATACGAATACACCAGCAAAACAAAATTACAAATTGAATAAATGCTGAACGTACATTTAGCTTGCTGTTGCTGGTTTCTTCGAGCAGCCCGTGAAGAGACTGACCGCTCAAAATCATTGTCCATGGTTAACGCCTCCTCCACCGGAATTGACTATGCTTATTTTTCATCATATTTCATAGTAACGAATTATATAATTTAAAAATTACAAGATCTAATCTTGGCGTGAGTTCAGTGTTTGAAATCCTGTAGAATGCAACAATCAAAGAGCGTCTAAGTTTAATGTGATCTAGATCTGTCCAAGAACCAAATATGATTTTTAAAAAAACGATGTAAGTTTGCGAGACTTACAAATTGGATACGCTATTTTCAGAGCTCAAATCACCGAAGTAGAGTTGTGCGTTTGATAGAAGCTGGAATTAGCGGATGATATGAATGTTTCACTTTCTTGAATCCGACGAACGAGATAACAACTGAAATGCTGAAACAAAACGTCGTCGTATTAATACTGCCATTGCCGCCGACACTGAATCTCCTTTCTAATTGAGAAATATAATAGAAAACGCATTTACATAGGAAAAGAACCTCGGTAAATCGTGTGTCTGCGAGTTTTCAGTTTTGAAATACGAGCGCTTTTGGACTTTTCACGGTGCTCTTCTGTCAATGATTTTTTTTTTTTTTTTTTTTGGGTAATTATATTACAACAACATTATTTGTTAAATACACTACATTATAATTATAATAAAAATCTCTAACTATTGGTCACTTTTGTATTTATAACTCTAACTTTTTTTAGCAAATTTTTATCATCAACATATTAATTTACATGTCTTATATTTGTCTGTGATGATGATTTTTGTCCAAAAATTAATTAGGAGGACGTAAATTTTGTTTTGCCTCTAATATTTTTACATAATTAAAATAAATAATAAATACGTAAGTTTGACAAAACATTTTTTCTCGTTTCAATGCACATTAGCAGAATATTTAGACAAAAAATTTTATTGGAGACAAGATGTGAAAACTAAATGAAAATTAATGAAAAAAATACAATGAAAAAAATTAGAGACATAAGTGTCTAAATATCAAATGTTGGAAGATCTTTATTGAAATTAAAACGTGGTGTAAATGATAAAAAGTGTAGTGTGAATATAATTACCTTTTTTTTTTTTTTTTTTGGGAAGACCAACGAAATTCACAATTCTTTAAAAAACGAGCGTAGAGGTGCTGTTCCATTAATAGAAAATATAACACATTAAATAATTGTATTTATTTGATAATGTGTATATTTTCTATTGATAGAACCAGTGGCGGAGCCAGGAATTTAATGTTGGGGAGTCCTCAAACAGTGGTGGGTCGGGAGGCTTTTCGGGGGTTGCCCCTGATTTTTTTTTCTTAAACCACGATTACTGAGTCAATTTTTATGAGAATCTAATATTTTTTTTATATCATAATCTTTAAAAAATTTACAAGAAAATATTGAATACAATCGATTCATGTAGTTAAACGTATTCGATACTCACTTCGTGTTTGTTCTGATTGCTTGAAAAGACTAACTTCAATACTTTCTTCTTGGTTATTGAATGATTCCAATTTAATCCGAGTTAGATTGGACTTTATTTGTTTTCATTGCTGGGTTTGGGCTTTACTATTTTTTGTTTTGGTTGATTATTAAGAAGAATAAGTGATCTTAAAAGCATGTTTGATTCTACTATTTTGGGAAAAAAAAAATAGATTTTTCCTAAACAAATTTTGGCCCCCATTCTATTCAATAAATTTGTAATTTCAATTTTACCTTTCTTGTGTGTATCTAATTATTAAATAGAGGGACAAATTGATAAATTAGTAATAAATAAAGTAACCAAAAATCAACATTTGTGTGGGCTACAATTAATTAATTGGTTCTACTCTTGCTGAGAATAATCTATCTTCTCTCCAAAATAATATAATCAAACACAATATTTTAAAAAAAAAAAAATTTAAAAAAAAATATTTTTTTTTCCCAGAAAGTTGGGGGGTCCTGGTCCCCCCCACCTCCGCCCCTGGATAGAACAGCTAATGAGACATGCATTTTGGACAATAGATCTGGGCTCTTCACAAACCGCTTCGATTGGGTTGAGTTTTGTATGAAGATATTTATCATTTTATCAACTTTTTTTTATCCTCAAATTCATTTCTTCTTCACACTTTTACGATTAAATTATTTAATCTAGTGTTGAAATTATTTTTTAATTGATTATATTATAAATTATTGGTGAATGTGTAGATAAAAAGTGGGTTATAAGTTGTGAGTTCTATGAATGTGTGAATAAAAAAATATGTTTGACGTGATGAAATTATAATTTAAGCAATCCCAAACATGTGCTTAATTTGAAGATTGTATCTGTTTTTCGTGATATAGATTTTTTTTTTTTTTTATTGAAACTCATCAACTTTGCGAGTTCAAAAACTTTAATTAATCTGTTGAGACTGTCATTTGTTAAATTAATCATCATGGCTAGAAGATATAAGCAATGGAGTTTTATCTTTGGCGTTTATTTATTTATTTATTTTTGAAGAAGAATGCTTTTAAATTAATCTAAAATATTTGACAATATCTCTCGAGTAGTAGAATCAAACCTACTTAACGATTGCGAATTTAGTATATAAATTGCGCCAAATCCAAGTGCATTCAATCACAAGAAATCTATTCATGATTTATGATTTTTATCATTAGTGCAAAATTGATATTTCACCTCTCGGTTTCAACACGAATTCACTAAAAATCAAAACAACCATAAAAATTCAACAAAAAATCATAATTAGAGTCAAAATTCGAAAATTTAAATTAAACAATCAAACTATGCTACATCAATCGTTCAAACTATGAAATTTAGCCGAGCATGTTCATAGAATACAAACACGTAATATTTAAAAAGATGTCACCTAAAGTAAGAATAAAGATGAAAACGAAGAAAGAACGATGAATCCTTGAGCGTTACTTCGAATCTTCTAGCTTCTTCAAATCCTTGATGAGAGATTGTATTTGTAGCTTGTGTTTTGATATATTTTTTCAAGGGTAATTAACACAAAATGTCCTCACATTTTGAATTCATTGTGTAAATCGTCCGTGAATCTTTTCGTGGTGCTCTCAAAATTTCACTTCTTCCGTGTTCGATATCCTTTTTCGCTCATTTCTTTGCCCATATGTTTACTAATTTTGGAGTTGTTCTTGAGACATAAAAAAATGATAAAATCAGTAGATACTTGATCATATTAGTAGCACTTGTACAATAAATGGACACTAGATAAGTGTATAAGTTGCAAAGGCCTATCGATCAAAGGCTTTGGAATTGCACCCAGACAAGAGAGGTGATGACCTGAATGCACATACTGATTTTCAGAAGCTTCTAACATCTTATTAGTTTCTGAAGGATGAGAAGGCTAGGAAGTTATTTGACAGTCTAACTCGGGTGAAACGGGAGAAGCTTCAATGCCAGGCTCAGCAAAATAGCAAGCAGCGGAATATGATGTCAGATCTTGAAGAAAGAGAGTGATCTGCTATATTCCTTGACCCCAATGCGAGAGATCGAGAAGAGTAAAACAGGATTTCTGGGAAGCTGAAAGAGGAGATTGCTAGAATTCGTGCTATGCATACGAGCTAAGTTTCGGCTCATATAACACCTTCAAAGAGACATACAGCAGCAAGGAAGACAGGTAGGACGGATGGTCGAGGTAATGGATTAGACAAGGACAAGGTGCTTAAGGTTTATTGGGAGTAGATTGGTGAAGACTATACACCTCAAAGACTTGGGGAAATATTTAAAAGGTTTGGTGCGGTAGAAGATGTAGTCATCAAGAGTTTCAAGAATGATCAGCTCGTGTAATCGCATCGAAGCATGCCATTACTAGGAGCATTTTGTTGCAGATTAGAGCTCCTGGGAATGTGTAGGGGGATATTTCAAATCGTCTCCTAGATTTTCCACTTCAACCAGCTTCATCATCAGCTATTTTCGGCGCTGACAGAAATGTAGTGTCTGATTGTCCAAAATCAAGCATGGTTCTGGATATCAGGCTTTTGAAGAATCAGTGCTGGACGATTGAAAAAGGTTTGATTTACTGCCTTACTGCCTTGAGGCTTTTGCTGGTTTATCTGCATAAAATATTTTCATGTTGTCATTTCATTTTTTAACAAGTCGTTGAAAGATTGAGTCAATAGTATAACTCAATTTTACTTTTAGATTTTGTGCTCAAACTAAAATGTTTAGGTAGCAAACACTCATACCACAGCATACCTAAATTAAACTTTAGCCATTAGCTGAGCTTTCTTATGGTTGCATCTGGAGTTAACAGGGACAAGTTGATGCAAACCTATGTTGTTCATCTAGTTTTACAGGCAATATAAATTTCAATTCCTCGTGCATGCATAAACAAACAAAAGACCCCAAAAAAGTTGAGTCAGTGATTAATTGTTATATTGTAAGAAGCATAGAGTCATATAGATTAGAAGAAGACTGTAGTTTCATAAAATTATTGAGAAAAAAAAGTGATACTTTTTGTTCTCTTCGGGCAACCTATCCTTTTCTAGTTTTAAGAAGAAGATGAATAGTTGGTTAGTAGCCAGAGCAACAAGAAGCTAATAGGTTCGCATGGTCGATGACTAGTTAGGGGTGAAGCAAGTGATTGGAGAATATGGGACAAAGCGAGTGCGGCCTTGGACTTATTTGGCGCCTTGTGCAAATGTGTTTATCAATGATCAACCTGGATATTAAGCAAGCCAAGAACAAGAAGAGCAGCGTTGCTATTCATATTATTGTCATACAACCTGCTTGACATTCAGGCTATTTCAATCATTCATTGCTTCCAAACTTGTTATTGGAGCGTGTAATTTGAAACTTCTAATGTTTAGTGCCAAAGTTCCATCATGTCTCATTTCATCAACAAATTCATACAAACTGAAGATAGAGGCCATAAAGATGAGCAATTGAACTGACTGAGCAAATCATCGGTACGCACTTCTTACATGAATTATTGAAATTAAATGGTTGCAGGATTTTAAGACTGTTGGAAATTATTGTTCAAATATATTAACAATGCAATAGGGAGATTGCGGGACACAAAAATCACACTTTCAGAATGGGATAATGAATCATACGGGTCAGTATTCAACTGACCCCTACCAAAGGGCCAACTACGGTGGGACTGCGGCAAACAGGGGCAATTCTGCCAAGGCACCAAAAGGTGACTCTTCGCCCCACATGTTGTGTCTCCTGGATTTTGGTGTCTTTACATGTGGAATTTGATGTTAAATTTGACTTGAAATCATCCCCAAACATCATACTAAAGAGAAATATCAAAATCTCAGATTTTATTTACATTCAAAATTTTCTTTTCTCCGGATTTTATTAGTGCTAGTACAATTTGTTTTGAGGTTTGAAATCTACTAAAGCTATTTGTGTGAAAACCCTTTAGCATCTCCTTTTACCGAAAGGTTTCAAATATCGTTTTTAGGACAGCATTCTACGCGCTTCAAGTCCAAATTTCAATTATTCTTCTACTTCTAAATGTCTTATTGCAGAAAGTTTTCCTCGTTCCTGGTTTGTGTTTCATTCTTCATCTCTCAAGCAATTTATTCAACGAATGACCATTCTTTATTGTAATTACCTCAACTCATATGTCCTATATCTTAACTAAATATTAAACAGTCCAAGCAAAAATAAAATTGCAGAAATGAGAGATCTTATATATGTCAAATAAATTCTACATTTACAAAAGAATCGCTTATACATGTCAAGATAAGAATAGAACTCTACTACATCTAACAGCAAACACACAGAGTTAAAGAAAAAATAAAGGAACTTTATAGCATGTTAAGTAAAATTAATCCTTCCCAGTTAAAATATGAAGGGAATACAACCAGCGATGTAATGACCACGGATTTTTCCTAATTGGTATCAGTATTCAACACAAATTTCTCTTAAGAAGGGAAATCAAAGGTTCGAATCCCAAGGGACGCGATAAAAATCCAATTTGGGGCAAAATCCCAAGGAAATACGTACACTAATGGTGCACGAAATAGAAGCGAGGAAAAGTCTCGCTACGGATGAAGCTAGAGTTCTTCAGGTATGCTGTAGAGAACAGGCGTCCAAGAACCGCGGCTTCTAACCTTCGCTTGTGTGGCTCTCAAGACATGTCTTCTGCGCATGAAATTCAAGCGCTGTTCGAATGTCATAGATGGCGTGGATTGACGTGGAATCCCTCTGCTATCTTTAATCACCTCCACCACATGCTTTAGATCTTCCTTCTTCACCCGGATTTTCATCTTCATTGATCCATTTTCAGAAGCCTGGCACATGGCTTCTCCGCCATTAACCTGTGCAATAGCATTCAAAATGTTACTCACAACTGCCTTTTGATTTCTACCTCTTGAAACCCTGAATTCTCTTCTTTGCCAACACTTTTCCTCAGCAACTTTCAACTCCATTTGTTCCTATATCTTAAATTCTTAATGTTTGTTTTGTTGTTTTGGGTTGTTCTTGTTGCCTCTGGATGTTGACACCCTTTATAGAGATCGCTCATGCTAATTAAATTAATAGCTCAGAGACTTCGGTTAATTGAATATCACTTATGACTTCTAAGCTGACAACTTTCATTCTCATATTAGCATTTGACTTTTTGGTACAAGATTAAGAGCATGTTCGATAGAGTTTTTCTCCCAAAAAATCTATTTTTTTGCTTACAATTTTTTATTTTTCAACCCTTTTTACACTATAAAAAAAGTCAAAAAATCAAAAAGTAACTAAAAAAACTCATTTTTTCCCCAAAAAAAACTCTACCGAACAAGCCCTAAGTAAAGACGATTTTCAGTCCTGGTTATCCCGACCCTATACGCTTTTGATTTCGTCTCTCTCTCAAATTACAGTCATGGCAAAATCTTGATTTATTTAGGGTTTGTTTGGAAGAGATTTTAATGGGTTTTTCACTATTTATTTTTTTACTTTTGGATCAAAATGACCCCATTTTCTAGTCAAATATTATGGCTCTTTTACAAAGCAAAGGGTCATTTCAGTCATTTTATTCCAAAAGTCAAAAAATAGAAAATGAAAAAGACATTAAAATCTCTTACAAACAACCTCTTAATTTTCAGGGACTCTGAGCACACAAATTTTCTATAATCGTATAACATGACTTATATGTTCGTGTCTTACGAAATGTACCCTTAGTTAAAGAGGATGGCATTGACCATCATTGCGTGTCATGGCTGGCTGGTTAATAATGAAATATTAATTGTGATATCTTGATTACATATTATTTGATAGCTTAATTAATACATAAAAATATAATTTGTTTGTGAGCTTCAGTTCACCGACCCATCACATGCAAATCCAAGTTTTGCGCAGGTAAAATTTGGATTAAAAATAACGCGTACAAGTTTGGTGGAATATGTGTTGAATTATTAGTAAGTGTATGTGTGTTGAATTATTAGTAAGTGTATGTTTGATGACAGTGCTGAAATTATTTTTCAAAATATTTATAAGTTGTGGGTACTATAAAATATTATAATAATAAGTACTTAGTAAGTTTTGGGTCTTACAAATGTGTAGATAAAAAATATATTTGACCAATTTAATTAGCTTAAATTATAATTTATAGCGTATTTGATAGTGCTGATATAATTTTTAAGTACTTATAAGTTGTAGGTCTTACGAAATGTGTAAATAATAAGTAAAAGTAGTGGGTCCTACAAAATATGTAGGGTTGTGTAGATAAAAAGTATGTTTGACTAATTTAAATAGCTTAAATTATAATTTATAGCGTATTTGACAGTGTTGATATTATTTTTAAGTACTTATAAGTTATAGATTTTATGAAATGTATAAATAATAAGTGAATAAAAGTAGTGGGTTTTACAAAATATGTGAGTTTGTGATTTTAGGTTTAATTTGTTGGGTCTACATATAGAATGATACTAAAGAAAAATGTAGGTGGCGTTTAAACAGGACGTCGGTGTGAGGACTTTGGATGTAAATTTTAAAGCTTAGCTAGCAGCTAGTTGAACAATGATGTTAACAGCCTGTCTCAATGACCAACTAATCTTAATAATTCATTTGTTAGTTATCGGTGGAATAGAAAAACTATAGATCGTTCCTTTATAATCAAAATGGCATTTGAACTATGATTTGGGATGATACCCAAAAGATCAATCATAGCATGACAACAAGGAAAAAGAAGGCTGATTAAATTAGAACACTGCACGATCATTCTATAACTCGAGAAGTTATAGAACAAGGGGATTGATCTCCTACCAACTTATCATATATACTTATAATGCTCACACTGAAGTGGCATCACATAGTTGGAAGTTCATGACCCTACTCTCATGATTTCTACCAATCACATTTAGCCACTTCACTGATGGGCATTATATCTCCTACTTACCATGGGTAGGAGATCAGGCTCCTATACAAATTAATAACTGTTAAATCGAACTAAAATGGTTATTTTGAAACTATTATTTAAGTTTACGTGGACTTGTTAATATTTTAATTTTGAATCGAACTAAACTGTTTAGAAATAATTCGACTTAGTTTTGAATAGTTAAAAACCACTTGAAATCTAGTTTTGAATAGTTAAAAACCACTTGAAATCAAATCAAACCTTTCATATAATGAAAAATAATAATAATAATTGTTGTATCCAAGATATGGGATTTTTTTAGTTCAATTTATGCTTCAAAAAACTTACTTGCTAGTCTTTAGGGGTAGATAATGATTTATGATAATATTATCCTTTTTGGAAGCTTCTACTCATGGTTGAACTTTGTATCATTTCACTGCGTTGAACTTGTATAGAGATTAGTATATTAGTATCGTAAAATTTATGTTTAGAAATTTTCAAATTAAGTGTTGTATTGAGATTTTAGACCAATATATTTATGGTTTCACTTGTTTAAAAGATGTTATTTTTATGTCGTTAAAATTGTTGTTTGAAATTGATTCGAACTGTAAAAAATGATTTGGTTTGACGTTTTTTCAAACTGTTTAAAATAGTTTGGTTTGTAAAATAGACTGAAAACTTCTTAAATCGAACTATATTCACCCCTAGAGCAAACTACGAAGCAATTGCCCTTAAGGCCGAAGATTGACCTTTGAGGCCAATCCTTGATACTAGGCAAACAAGCTTCCCTTTTACCATAGTTATTAAAATCGATCAGACTGGCCAATTCGATCTAATCAAAAACCCAGTGAATCGACCTTGATCCAATCCAGTTAGTATATTGGATCGATTTGATGTTGAACATTTGGAGACCCTTATGAATAGACTGATTTTTATGTAAACTAATCACATTTCTTTTATCATAGTTATTAAACCTAGATCAGATCGACAGATCAAATTGAAAATCTGGTGAAATGGACTTTAGTTCAGTCGAATTAGTATAATTGGACCAATATGATGTTGCCAATTTTTATGGAAACTATGTGAGCTTGTTCGATTAAACCGGTCTACTCTTTGAAATATTGCAAAACTATAGCATTGCAGCTTGATCCGGTGACCTGATTAATATTATAAGATACAAACTATCACTGGGGCATTTGCTTGTGTTGTTGATTTAAAAAGTAGAATCCTATTATATACGAATTTTAAGTGCTTTTAAAACGAGTTCGGAAATATTTCTAAAATACCAACGTATTAGAAGATAAAATATGACATTGAAAATTAAAAAAATAAATTTATTGTATTTGTGAACAACAATTAACCATTTAAAACTTCTATTTTATTTTCAATAGTAGAAAAATATGCAAAAAATCAAGAGTTTAATAAATAATTTTAAAATTCTTATGTTTAAACATTGATCTATCGATTTGACCAATTACCCGATTATTTGATCAAATCAATACTTAAGTCGAATCTAATAACTATATTTTTTTCCATCCCAAATTAAAGCTCCAATCCCTAAGTGTTAAGAAAATCACAAGCGTCAAGTTAACTAGTATATAACGTTTATCGCGATGGGATTCCATCGTAGGGTGTAGTAATGATTTACAGAAAGTAGATTTTCGATTTTCAACAGATGAATTTTTGTAAAAGGGAGCACAGAGTAGAAGATAAGAGATTTGAAATGATCGATTGTTAATTTATGAAAGACTAATGAAAAACTTCCCTTTTTTGTGAGTAGGGATGAAAACATCTCTTACGGTCAGTAATAATTATTAGAATATATATTAGAGGATTTTCATATATATTATAAGATTGTCCCAATATATTAGAATATATTAGATGATTGGTTTACCTATTATAGATTAGGGTTTACTTTATTATATAAACCAATTGTATCAGTATTTTCATTATGTCGTTTACTTAATAAGACTGGTTTTCTTTCTCCCTCTTTGTTCTTTTCTTCTTAGTTTAATTTATATTATTGTTAGAACTTTCACATGGTATCAGATAAAGTTTAATCCGACTTGGTTTAAACTTGAAATTGCTTCCGTTTTCCAGCGAGTGGCCTTATGCCATTCGTCTGACCCAGTCTTTTTTTGTTTCTTTTAGATACTGTGATCTGGCTAAGTTTTATTTTTTAGAATCTTCTTGTGGGTTCATCGGGTTGTTTTGGTCTTGACTGGTTAGATTACTTGGAACCTTTGACTTGTTTTGAGTATTTATATCCAACTCAGTTTGGAATATAGAATTTGTCCAGTTGCTCTGTTTTGGTATTTGGTATTTGCATATTTGGAATTTGGTCCAGTAACCTGGAATTTGGTTGGTTTGTTTCGATTAATCTGAAATTTGGTCTCCTACTTCCTATCTCCAAGCATAAAAGGGTGAGGTAAATTAAGTAAAATATTCAATTATTAAAATTAATTTTTATGGGGAATTACTTCTCCCCTTTGCAAATGACTGCAGCGTACATGGCTAGAAAATATTCTTGCATAAGCTTTTGTTTCAAAGTAGCCAGGCTTTACTAGAGACACTTGATATGAAACCACGACATATTTGAATCAAGAACTTGAGTTCTTTTATGGATATGATAGATTAAGTAATGTTTGTTGTTGATATTGCTCGTTACATAGACTTGGTTTGTCAAAATTGTATTCATCAAACAATTAAAATCTCAATCCACAACTAATAAATCAAAAATGCTAATGGATTGGAAACTACGAGGACTTCTGACATTGCTCGGCTGATGATTATGGTTGTGTATTCATCACAACAATATATAAAATCTCCATCGTCAAGAAATAACGAAAAAGAATCAAAAGAAAAATTTAAGGACTACCAGGATTTCATGTTCCCGTCATAAATGGAATATCGTTGGCCTCTATGCTTTTGTTCCCAGGTGTTATTTTAAACTATTGAGATGTAATATTTAAAGTTAGAAAGGGGACAAGTGCCTGACTTAGGCTTTAACTGAAGGATACATTGTGGAGGCATATGGTTTTAGGATACACTTTGTGATCATGTAGGTAGTTTGAACCTGGTTTGAATGATGACTGACGGTATGGCTAATAAAGCTGTTTTCTTATGGGTCAATTTATGGACTTGTTATGACCCAATAAAATGAGTCCCAAATGGTTGTTTGATTTGTTCCAAGAGAGGTATCAAGTGAGGAAGAAGAAGACTTTTAAGAATGTAATGATATCCTTTTCGATATTGCTTCGTTTTCTTATATTTTATGTCAATTTCTTTCAGTTTTTTCATTTGGTGCATAAACCTAGAGGCTTGAAAACTATGTAAAGCATGGAAAATGATTAAGAATGATGACTTGACACAGGCAAAAGGAGAAGAATTGTAGTAACAATATGATAATGTTGCAAGTTATAGTAGTATCATAGTTTATTAGTATATCACTTCTTTGTGGTGGGATACGATCGTAGGCTTTTTATTTATGATGAATTGATGATGGATTGAGGTGGTGAACATATTTTGAAGATGATCGATTGAAGGAGATAGATTGAGAAGGTGAGTAGATTTTGGAGATGATCGGTTGATGGAAATGGTTAAATCAGGGAGATTGATTGAAGCGGTAAGCAAATTTTGGAAGAGATGGTTTTGTGAAGGGAGAAATTGAATACGTAGTGACACACGAACGTTTATGTACTTTTTCTTCTCGTAGCGAAAAAATCTCCCTACGATCGTGATAATTTAGAGTTCTTGGTTGGTTTTGCATAGCTGATAGTTCTTAGGTCTAAATCTTCAAATATTACAACAACGGACTACAAATGTATTAACTATGAACTGGGAGACGATGATACTGTTTTTATGTTATTTAATATAACAATTTTGCTATATTTAAACTTAATCTACTCTTTATTAAATATTAAGTACATCAACAAGCCAATTCGAGTTTTACAATAATGAAGATCAATTTTCATTAGTACATCATAATTATTTAATATACTACACATGTTAAAGGTACATAATTAGTTTGAATTAAATTATTGTAAACATTCTATATTCCATATACTCAATTATGACTTTATCATGTGCAACGCACATGCATTTACTAGTATAGAAAAAAGTATGGAGAGTGGTAGATGAATGTGGGGGTTGGTGATACGTCACAATTATTTGAATTGTCTGTCTATTATTGCATTACAATAAGTTCGCAATAATCTGCCATTCTATGTTCATTGTTCGACTACAATCATTTGTCATACACTTGTACTCGAATAGCAAAGTCGTATTTCACGTGTCCACCATATAAATATTGGTATAATACTTTGAAATTGTTTTCCAACAGTTAAGAATCAAGCCAGTCGAAGTTTTTGTCTCCATCAAAATTATATGTATACTAGCAAGTAATTAATACATGCATAAAAGTCACGGATAGATCCAGATGATGGACTAATCTACATTCATTTCATCTCGTGACACCGTGCCCATGCTGGGGTGGGGTGGGAGATTTGAAATGAAGCTCTCTCAAATTTGGAAAATTGATATTTTTGAGAGCTAAATATCACTTGTCATTTTAAAAGTTAATAGACCTAATGACATGACATACGAAATTTCATGTGTCACATACTTTTGACGTTAGTATATGTCACATTATTATCGAGAGTGTCATGCATTTTCAAAACGACAAGGGATGAAGTGACGGGCAATTTTGTAAAAAATTTAAAGTTTAATAAGAATTGAGAAATATTTGAAAAAGTTCAATTACAACTTCTAAAATTTATTAATGATAATTAAAAAATATTTAAAAAAAATTAGCGACAAGTCAACAAACATATTTAATCTTACTTTGGGGACCACGTGGAAAGAGGGAAGAAATTAATTAGGCAGGCACGTGGTTGACAAATAAACCAGATTCATGAACACTTCTGCTGTGCAGCCAGATTCTTGAACACTTCTGCTGTGCAGGCGTATATATGTCTGAATTCAAGAATCAGGGGCCTGTTTGTCATGCATTATAAACCAATTTTAATTTATTTCAGTCATTATTTTTTAACTTTTCAATCTATTTTTAACATGAAAAGTCAATAATTTCAACTCAAATAAACTAATATTGGTTTATAATCTCTGTCAAATGGACTCTTAATTAATGGCATGTTTGGTGTAGTTTGTTTAGATATTTTATTAATTTTTCAAATTTTTTTGTAGTGTAAAAAATTGTAGGCAAAAAAATAGGTTTTTTGGAGAAAAAATGGCTATCGAACATGTCATAAGTGTAATGCTTCTTGAACAACAACTTCAACTAAAAGTTAGATTACTATTGAAAAAATATCAAATATACCCTTTGCAAAGACATAAATAAAAATTTGGAATATATATTTGTAAAGGATATATTTGATATTTTTTAATAGGAATCTAGCTTTCGGTTGAAATTGTTGAAAAAGTAGTATTACTCTCTAATTAATTACCTCTAATTAATTACTAATTTACAACCCATCAAGACTCAAAAGAACATAGAGATTTGTGCAATAAATGTAATTTTATTTAAAACCTAATAAAGTATAATATTACATCACGTGTATGCAACCAATTTCATCACAAAATTGACATCCAACCTAAAAGTAGTCTGCACCTTACTTTCAACTCCACCTAAAAAGCCAATAAATGTGAGCACAAACACTGAAATAAAGACATAAAATTCGAGTTTGGAGATTCCCATTTCACCCAAATAATTGAAATAAACAAATTCTTATCCATTTTTTTTCCTCAAATGAAATAATGAATAGCTCAATCTTGTAAATTACCGTCAAAGATTAAAAATTCAAGGAACAAATTTTAGTTAAGACATTTAATTGTTCTCTTTCTTCTTCTTTTTTTTTTTTTTTTTTTTATGATTCTAAGATATTTATAGATTTCTCAAATTTTTGTTGATAATTTTGTGTTATCTAAACACATGTCACTTTGTTATTCAAGAGTTGATAATAAATTGTAATTATAAATGGTTCTATGACACGTGGTGTTTACTTATAGCATTGATTGTTATTCACGTTAGATTCATCTTTTGTGCGTGCTCATTAACAGTTTTGCCACATGGCGCCAAACCTGACTGTTACATGGTCAATAAGATTTTTGTTTGTTTTCTTGTAGCCTCGATTGACATATTTTGGTAGAATTTGATTAATCTTAAATTTAATAAACTCGACATTCGTCGCTAAATTTAACTTTTCACTTACCAAGTCGACCTCTTTTTTTTATGTAAAAGATGAGTTGATCTCGAAACTTAATTCAGTTCGTTTTGTAGTGATGTCATTACAGTTTGATATAGTTATATACGTAGATTCATCATATATCCACGTGAGACAATTTGTATTACATAAAATCATATAGTCAATTTTATAAGATAATCGAATCTAGTCTTTAACAAAGTACTTGCTGCTAACTTTTAAACTTCGAAAAGTTACTCGATTTTGTTGGAGTGATATCCTAATTCAACCTCAATTTGTCATTTTATTTTTAGCATCATTACCCATAATAAAAACCCATTAGCTCAAAATATATACAAGTACTAAAATTTGCAACCCCCAAGAGTATAGACGAGTTGGTAAGGCCTAAAGTAATATGGAAAAAAATCTTCCGACAACGTAGGTTCGATTTTCGTGTAGGCAGATTTTCACTGAAATATTGTGAAGATCTGTTATGGGAGTTGGTCTATTGACTTTCTCCCTCATGTCTATGTCACTCGTGCTCATCCCTCGATTTACAACTTGTTTGGTCAAGGGACCTCTGATACAGATGGAGGACTTCGCCTTCGGAACTTTTCCCTTATCAGAAATACCGAAATTTACAAATAAATTAAAATTATTTTTAAGTACTTATAAATTGTAAATTTTCTAAAATTTATAAATCAAAAGTAAATAGTAAATTATAAATCTTGCAAATCTAGTTTAAATTATAATATAATTTAGAGAGAAAATTTGTTTTCTTTCCCAATAATTTCACAAGACAATTAACAATAACAAGAGTCCAAGCCTACAACATTAACAATTAATTATAAAAAACAAGAGTCCAAAATTTCTCCATTGATTAAAGAACTACCAAAACGATGAAAGCTATTCCAATAAGCAACAAAATGAAATGAAAATGTAAACATAGATTATGATAATAAACAACAGCACCAATTTGAGCAATCTATCAATCTCTATGACGACTTAATTTCGGGCTTTTTGCAGAGGATCATATGCATAGGAGTGAAAATTCCAGTCTCGCCGCCTCTAGTGAGGTAATCCGCAGTGATGAAGAGCATCTCGTGCACATCAACAACACCCTTTGGCGCAATCCCCAGCCAAGCAAGAATTGTAACTAAAATGTGATTCCTCCAGTATGCAATTCTACCCATTTTCAGCCTGCTCCACCATGGATTTGCAGGTGGCTTAGCCAAATCCTTCTCCTTTATCACTTCGAACCCGACTTTTTTCGCAACCTCTGCAATATCCGTGTAATTCCTCAGCCCTGGTAGTGCATCACCTCTCTCAATCCCCTGGATGATCTCAACGTGTTCCGGGTCGTCCCCACGGTACAATTCCGTGGTCACCCATTCATAAGAGACGTACAAGGATCCGGGCTTTAAAACCCGGTAGATCTCGCCGTACACTTCTTCCAATTTTGGAGCATGGCATGTGGCCTCAATCGAATAAGCTCCGTCAAAACTGTTATCAGCAAATGACATCTGGAGGAAATTACCGCATACTACCTCGCATTGTTTGTCAAGCCCGGCCTTCTTGTTGTGTGCCTTGGCCCGTTTTACTTGATATTCGTTGATGGTGATTCCGACTACATTAGCACCTGAGTGGGCTGCAATTGCCCGCATCGGCCCACCTACACCACAGCCAGCGTCAAGAATACGAGCTCTTGGCTTCAAATTCAAAAGATCCACGGCCATCTCCTCGTGCATGCGGGTAGCCTCGCGGTGAGATTTACCAGGAATCGAGGGCGAAAAATGAAAAGATTGACCCCAACCCCACTCATAAATATCAGTCACCAGATTGTAAAAAGTGTCGACGAAATCAGGCACTTTCTCGGCCGCCTCGATTTCTTTGGGTCGGCGAAAAAATGACCAGTACTGGTTGTAATTGTCTTGGACTTTTTCCTTGGCGATGGAACCGCCGGAGATTTGGACGGCATGCTTGCCTTTTTGTTCGGCGGAGCCAAGAACGCAGACAAACCAATAGACGCCACCGACTAAAAGGGCGGCGGTGCAGAAAAGAGTGAGAGAATCCATGGATGGAAGAAGAGAGATGAAAAAGAAGTGTGCAAAGTAGGGAGTGAAAGGGGGATTACATATATTTTTATGTGTAGTGAGTGTGGGGATTGTTATTGTGTAGGGTCCATGGGGGCGATGTGGTAAGCATCAATCATGTTACTCCACATATGAGGGAGGTGGAGGACTCTTGATGGAAGAAGACTTACAATTCAACGACTATAAATAATATTATTTAATATAATAATTTGATAAAATTCTTATTTACAATGTTTTTAAGTCACGAAAAAAGTGAAGGAAAATGAAAATACGACTCCAATAGAAGGATTAAAGTTTGCTTTAATCACAAAGTCTTCGAATATCTATCATTAAATCAAATTATTTATTAGGTGTGAGAGACAAGTAGAGTTGTTCACGATCTTGTGCTTAGAAAATTTTGACGATTTATTGTGAATGTTACTTTTGACGATTTTATTAATAAAAATGATGGAGTACCATTTTTGTTTTAAAATAAAAATTGCATATATATAATTATTAATTAGTAATAATTTCTTTTTAGACTAACATTACTTATCTAGATTAGCGGTTATGTTAATCTTCAACATGCTGATATATCGATGGCATTAATATGGTTCTAGTTTGGAATGGCCAAGATCTTATCCACTAAATTAGTGGATATCTAATATTTTGAACGTGGGCTAAGCTAGAAATCCGCATATTTCAAATCTGAAGACGTAGGCTGAAATTTAATGAGAAACGTGTTATTTTCTAACTTATTGTAATAATTCTAATATTTTTTCGTTTATTTTAAAGTTACTTTAGGGATTAATAATCATTTGTAGTTAGAAGTGACAAAATCAATTTGATTCTACAGGCTGATCCGTAAAACTCGAATTTTGGGTCGTACTAATCCGTTAAAATACTGGCCCGAATAAAACTGATTCCGACTGGCTTGGCCTGGCTAGCCCGCCGGACCAGTCGGGTTTGGCCCGGTTGGCCCGCAAAATTTTATTATTGGAGAAATTATCAATAAGTCACTTGCATATGACTTGTTTCAAATTATATCAAAATTTTTTTCAAAGTTGTGATTAAGTCATACTTTACATTAATATTTTAAATTAATTCTAAAACTACCATTGTTAACCATATTTTCCATCGGCACATTCTTCCACCTCCGGCGACAACCTCCTATACCTCTGGCGACCTCCGACGAGCACTTTTTCTACGACGCAGTGTCACTTTTCCGGTGTTGCAGGCTTGGGTTGGTAGATTTTTTGGTTGTTGTGGTTGTTTTATCTAAATTTTGTGTTTCGTGAAAGATTAGTTTGGTTCATTATAATATATATGGTCGAAATTAAAAAAAAATTTCCCTCGTGGATTTCTGCCTATTCTTTTTTATTCTTGAAAATAAGTTTATTGTCGATGTTAGATGATAACCATCATTAATGTTGGAGTTAAAATTTATCGATGTATTAAACTTGCTCAGAATATGCTGATGATGTGTTCATTTTCAGTATGCCTGTAGGAAAGCACTAGATGACAGCCAACCAAAAATTCGGGGAAGATTTGCAAAGACGGATGAAATGGACACTCCTCCCAAGAAGCAATAACTCCGGGCAGGACGAAAAAATATAGGGGAATGTAGTAGTTAGAACTGATGCTATAATGAAATGGTAAGGTTAGCTGGTATAATGAAAGTCGATGTAAAATCTAGTAATAAGCTGGAACTTAGTCGATTTCTTAATAATTGCAATAATCTGTAGATCAAATGTTGAACTGAAATTGTCTCAGTGCTGGAGTGTCTATATGGATAATTTGTTTGATGGATTTCTATATGAATGATACTATATTATAGTAAACAGTATCGTAATAAAACAGTATCATAAAATATAGTATCATTATATTAGTTGTAGTCATGATTTACAGTTTGATGTTGTATTATAGAAAAGTTTGATACTGTATTATAGAATAGCAGCTTGATAATGTATTAAGTTGGCTATTAGATTATTTCTTTGTGTTGTTAGTCATGTTATATTATACAAAACAGCACCACAAAATATTATCATAACATAAATGGCATAAAATTCGTATATGTGCTCAGAATTATTATTATAATATATTTTTGAAATCGTCTCGACGAGTCGGTCAATATCAGTCATTTTGTCACTGCGTACGATTGATTTTAATCGTTTGAAGTCGTCTTTTTAGCTTAAAATGACAATCTTTAATTTTTTTTGTTAAAATAGTATCACAGATAAATATTTCTTAATATATTAGTATCATACGTGAAAATATCATAATAAAACAGTATCACATACACAAATTACAATACAGTAAAATAACAGTATCATATGTTGAAATATTATCATAATAAAACAATCTCAAAGATAAAAACATGGTATAAGTATATCATATAATAATATGCTGATCGTGATATTTTCTCTTAATCTTCCATCGTGAAAAATTATAAATTGGTGTTGTAAACTTCGACTTTGAGATTGCAACATTTGTGTATGACAATTTACTCATTTGGAGTTTGTAGTGATGGCAAAAAAACCCACGATCCGCCCCGCCAAGCACCGCCCCGCCCCGCCGGATAATAGGGGCGGGTTTGGGGCAGAATTTTCTGGCCCGCCGCGGGTCCGGGGTAGTCCCGACCAGCCCCGCCGCCCCGTAACCTGCGCCTCCAATATTTTTAAAAAAAAATAGAATAGAAATTATAATTTTCACTACAAATAGACTAAAGAAGATTCGAACCCGGGTTAAAACTTGTAAAATACCAATCTTAACCACTACACCATAACATCAATCCTATAATTTTTTTGTTTTGTTTTGTACAAATACAAATAAATAAATAAAAATTTTTTTTTTATTTTTTAATTTTTTTTTTTCAGTTTAAAAAAAAAATTAACTAGGGTGGTTGGAGGGTAGAAGGGCCTCCCCGTCCCGCTCCGCGAATTCGCAGGTCGCGGGGCAGGGCGGGGCATGGCCGACCCGCCCCATTGCCATCCCTAGGAGTTTGTTTGTATCGTTTTTCTTGCTTATTCTGAGCATGTGGTTAGTAAATTGGCTTTCATATCAGTATTGGATGGTTTGTTTGATTTATTGACACTGCTATATTTAGGTAATGTCATTCTAATTTCTAAATGTCATTGTATTTGCAGTGGTTTTGATATTGTATCTCAAGTTTTAGCATCGTCGTTCAATTGTTTTATGTACAGCTATCATGCTACTATTTACTGTGGTTTTGTTTCATGACAAATACAAGAATCAGACAGACTCCTTTTTGGTATAGCTAATGGCGAAGATTAAGAAATATCATGAGGTCATAGATGCTAAAGTTGTAAGCAAGATTCATTAGACAAAACAGTATCATATATAAAACTAAATACAAGATGTTTTAATGGTTGAAGTAATGATATTGATCTTAAAATGTTCTATTAGTAGTACAAGATCATATGTTGAAACATTATCATAATAAATCAATATCAAAGATAAAAATACGGTATAAATGTACCATAATACATTATCTATATAAAACAGTATTGTAGATAAAATAATCTCACAACAAAACAGTATCACAATTAGCATTTTTTTACAATTAAGAGTATGTTAGTCTTTTAACTCTAAAATGTGATTTTAATTATATTACGTTTTGACCATACAACTTTAGAGTCCATAAGTATTAAAACAGTAACCGATCTTGAATTTACTTATTATTATTATTATCATTATTATTAGAAGCTTTGAACCTGAAGAATTGGACTATCATTCACTTTTTGTCTGCATTTCATTTTTGGTTAAAACTTTTTATTCAATGGATTAATTGGAAAATCAATGGCCTTTTTGAATTTTACTCATGTTATTCTGTAAGAGGAACAAAGCATCATTTGTCATTCTGTTAAAATAAGTAGCCAAACATGGTATTAACCTTTACAGTCCATTCAAATCTGCAAGAGATAGATCCTCATTTTTAACAACACTAGCGTGATCACGTGTGATGTACGTGTTGTCTCGTTAATTAAGAACGTATTAGTGTTTATTATATTTTTATTTTACGAATTGATTTGATATTGATAATTTAAGTGGAAAAAAAATTAAATATTAAAAAATCAGGCAATTAAAATCTAAATATAAGCATGCTTATAATTTAAAACCTAGTTTATTAAAATTCATTACAGTAGATGACTCAAACATATAATAAAATTGAATTCAATTTACTTCATAAAAGTCACTGTTTTTAAGTACCATTTTCTTCGAATTTGCATTCTTCCTCAAAGCATGAGTTCATTCTTTATAATATTTTAATCACGTAAATAAAGTCAAATGCCTTTGCATTAAGAAATTTAACATTTGTTCCAGAATAAGACTCTTGGTATAAGTATCTAAAACAACATTTGCATATAAATTTAAATTTTTTTTTTCAAATAACTTAAATAAAAGATAAAAAATGGTTGAATTGAGCTTACATCATCAAAAATTTTGGTTTTCAATAACGACAAATTAGACTTCTTCGATAAGTGTACCAATTCAATCACACGGTGTTTAGTGGTAGAATAAAAAGTTCATAAAAATCTTATATGTTACTTTATATGAAGCCCATGAGATAATCAATAAGTTAATTGATCAAGTCGATTCATGTTCGAATTAGAACTCTTAAAACAACTAGTTTTAAAAGTAAATAAATTACGTTGCAATTGTTAATTAAGCATGCTATGCTAGTGGAAGACTAGAAGTTGTATGTATTTGATGCAAATTAGAGATTGTGGTAAAAATGGGCTACAAAAGTGTAAACAAGTAAACAAGTCAATAAACATATTAATTACAATTAAAATTGTTCCACAACTATCCGTGTGTAAAAAGTAGCATCTTAAATACAAATTTATAAATCACTAAATAGAGTTTGCATTGCTAATGTGCAAACAAGTTATTTTTTCGAACTAATACTCTAGAGTTGCATTAATATTTCAAAAGAAAAATGACAATAAAATTATATATACCATTTTATTTATTTATTTAGGGACCATTTACGCCAATTTTCCTAAAAATCAAGTTAAAATATAAAGAATATAATTGAAGTTCTAATATTTGTAGTTAATAAACGAATAATTCAATTAAATAAAAGTATTTGAACATCAAGTTTGTGATAAAATTATTTTTCATTTTATGTTGTAAAAATAAAAATAAAATTTAAATTTTAAATTTAAATAATATAATTACTTAATAATAAAAAAATAATTTTATTTAACATATTTATTAATAATTATGAGCTTAAATTTTAGTTATTTAATATTTGTTTGTAAAATATAAAAAACAATTTAGTACAATATCAATTTGGTCAATAAAATGTCAATTTAAAAAAAGAAAGAATGCGTTTGTATTTTTTAATTTTTTATAAAAAATAAAATTATCGGACTCATTTGCACATTTTCCAAAGATTAGAAATCCAACTACAATTTTTTCTAATTAAAACTAAGGGCGTATTTGTCTTTTTTTATCAAATAAGGACCAATTCTGCACCAAAATACATAGGTTAGAGGTCTTCTGTGTAAAAAAATAAACGTTAGGGATAATTTCTGCACTAAAGACAACATGAAGGACCATTTGCGTCAATTTATCTTTTGGTTGACCATTTTAAATAGTAAACTCAACATTCACACTTTTAATATAGGTAGGATATTTGTCTTTTTTATTAAATAAGGACCAATTCCGCACCAAAATATATATGTTAGAGGTCTTCTGTGTAAAAAATAAACGTTATGGATGATTCTACACTAAGGACAAAAGTTAATGACCATTTGCGCGAATTTATCTTTTGGTTGACCATTTTAAATAGTAAACTCAACATACATACTTTTAATAACGGTAGGATATTTGTCTTTTTTTATCAAATAAGGACCAATTCTGCACCAAAATACATAGGTTAGAGGTCTTCTGTGTAAAAAATAAATGTTAGGGATGATTTATGCACTAAAGACAAAGGTGATGGACCATTTGAGCCAATTTATCTTTTGGTTGACCATTTTGAATAGGAATGGTCATTTTAATCAGAACCGAACATCCCGAACTGAAACCGAATCGGAGGTTCCGGTCCGATTCCAAAAAAATAAATTTAGGAACCGGAATTGAGAACCGAGAACCGACCGAGTTCGAGTCGGTTCTTAGTTCTTAAACTAGAACCGTGGGTATCCGATTGAAACTGAATTTGTCATTTTTTATAAATTTTTTATTTTTTACAATTTATTCACCATAACCCAATGACCCACAATCCAATACCACGGTATCAAAGACAAAAGTCCAACTGTCCAAGATTCAAACAAAAAGTACAAAATCCATCACTCTTAAAATCAAACTCAATTGACCCAATTCTAATTACCCAAATCTCAAATTTTCAATTGATATTTGTTCAGATACTCAATAAAAATATTGTTGTCTGTCTCGCACTTTCGCTCATCTCTCTCGCTAAACACACTGTGAAACGGCGATGGTGAAACTCCTCTGTAACCGAAACGAATCCTCAATTTTGAAATGTAATTTTCATTTTTTTAACCATAGTTTATGAGTTTGTAATTTTGGTGTCTATTCTTCCAGTTATGTTTATATCTTTCATAAATTTTTTTAATATCTAACATACTTTAATGTTAACGAGTTTGTAATTTTTAATTTTTTTCAAAACATGTTGTCAACCAATGATTTAAAAAAAATGTATGGGCCGGTTCGGGTTTGGTTCCAACAATTTCGTGGAACTGAGTAGTTCCATTTACGAAATATCCGAACTATAACGGGTGGTTCCGGGTACTTCAATACTCGGACCGACCAACCCGACGCCCAAACCTAATTTTGAATAGTAAACTCAACATCCGCACTTTTAATATAGATATGATAGAAAGCATATAATTCCACTAAATTTTGCTTGATATCATGATTAGGATAATACTATTTGTACACTCAAGATAACCACCACACTTACACTTTGTCTATGTGACACAGTAAATAGTAATAAAATAATTGAAGCATTGTCTTTTTTATTTCTATTTATTGGGCCACATAAGCAATGTGTAAGTGTGGTGTGGTGATAACCTTGAGTGTACAAGTAGCATTGTCCAAATGATTAAGACTGGCTTCCTCAACACCCTTAAACTCTAGAGACCACTGGTTTTTTATTTTTTATTTTTTATTTGACTATCTGAATATTAGACTAATAAAATAAAAGATTTCCTTACAAATCACCCTTTTACAACTAATTTAGTACACATAAGTCGACATTATAAATGACGATATTAATTTGATCAGGTTTCCGGCATTAAAAAAATATCCTTCAAACATAAAATAATTATATTTTAAAAAAAAAATAAAAAATTGAAATTAGGGCCAAGTTGGCCTGATGGACTAGGCTTACTGGGCCGCACAAAATTAGGCTTGACTAATCAGGTGAGTTTAAAATGAGGCCTGGTGGGCTAGGTCGGCCATGTCCAGCCCGTTTACCACTCTAATTGTAGTGACTGTTATTTCCCAAGTCCCAACCATCATTAGAAAGAAAAAAAAAAAAAAAAAAGATTTGAGTATCACAAAACATACTTACTTTTCATTTTTCTCTATGTCATACATGGACAAATAACATTAGCAAAACATATTTAAGTCACAAAACGCTTTCCGCAATGTGTATTGTTACAACAATTTATATGTTGACATTGTAAATTATTTTAATGTCTTGACCATCTTCGTGTTAAGACATAAATTTAGTTTATGAGATCGAAATTAAAAAAAAAAAAAAATTGACATGCATTTTAAGAAAACAAAATCAAGTCTTTCTTCTTTCGACTTTCTATTTGTGAATTCTAAAAACTATAAAATGACAATTTAATAATAAGCTGATAAAACAACGAAATAAATCGATAAGACAACCACAATCATCCAACAATTCCATTTAAATATAAACTATTATCAATAAAAATTAACAAATAAATGGAAAAAAATTAGTAATACAAATACTGGTTAAGTGCTAAATGTGTAGAGTCTCTGATAACAAGGTTCACATTATTTTTTCTTCTATTTTCTTCACCTTGGCCACTAATTTCTTATGTATATGTGAATTTCCATTGTTTGAATTCAAAAAGTGGAAAAGATTACTGGTATCAATGAATTTTTCATCTTTGAATGATCGAAGGGTTTCTTAATCAAAATTCCATCCCAAAAAAAATCCTCAATTTCAAAATCAAAATTCTAAATTCAAGAACCCAAACCAAATAAGCAATATATGGTATAATGGTAACACGAAAAAGTATCGGGACCGAAATATATTTGCAAGATTATTTCGATGTCAAAAAAATAATTTGGATATCATATTCTGGTTTTGGCAATGGTGCGAGATTGATACGAAACAAATTGTAGACGCACTTTATTTCTATTGTAATCAAATTATCAAATATAGGTGTCACCAACAAATAAGACTTTTACTGCATTTTGATATCATATTCTAGTTTTGACAATGGTGTGAGATTGATACGAAACAAATTGTAGATGCACTTTGTTTTTATTGTAATCAAATTATCAAATATAGGTTTCACCAACAAATAAGACTTTTAGTGCATTTTGATATCATATTCTAGTTTTGACAATGGTGTGAGATTGATACAAAACAAATTGCAGATCCACTTTGTTTCTAGTGTAATCAGATTACCAATAAGAGGTTTCGCTAACAAATAAGATTTATATTCCAATTTTTTTTTTTTTTTTTTTTTTGTGACTTTATGAGTGAATATGAAAATTTGTTATTGATCAATTGAATTATCGACAGAATTTTATTCAGAGTTCAATTGCTTTTAATGATATGGACAGAGAATATTTTAGGCCATCTCCAACCCATATCTTTAAATTCGTTTAACTTTCACACCAAATTCACATGTCATTTTCAATCCATTACTTCAAATGTTGCACCAAAGGAATAGTATCTATTATCATATATTTATATTTTTAATTTTGAACAATAATTTAGTTCAAAAATTAGTTAATTATATAGTGTATTTATATTAAATATATAAATTTTAAATTACATTTAATTTCCGTAATTATTGCATTCATTACAAAAAAAAATAAGGAAAGGCACAATACTCAAAATCACAATTTAAAACTCATTTAACATAAAAAAAAAAGTCTTGGACATATGAAAAAAAAAACAATAAAACACAATTAATTTTGTCATTTAACTTCTCAATTTTAATGAGTATTTATGAAGTATTTATTTATTATTCAATTTATTACTATTCATACAATTTATTGTGTCAATAAAAATAATAATCAAATTACAATAATCATAAATCACTTTATATCACCAAAAAATAAAATCCAAAGAAAAAAGGATCTAAAGGAACAAGAAATGTTTGTTTCAGCAAAAAAGGGTAAAATTGGAATACAATTTCACACCAAATCCATCTCCATTGCTTGTGCATCACTGTTCATATACTCAAAATGGCGCATTGATTAGGAGTCCGATTGGAGAAATATCTTGCTCAATCTTGATGTTTTTACTTCATTTTAGAGTTCGATTGGAGATGCTCTTATACCAATTTTTAGTAGCACAATAATAAGATTCCATTGTGAACTAACTGTGGCAACAAATCGAATTAACATTGCTGCATAATTTTATTATCTTAATACTTAGTTACTTGTTATTGCATATATTGACAAAATTATAATTTCATGTATTTTTTTTTTTTCAGAGTTTCACGTGCATACTCATAAATTTATGGGATATTCAGTTATTATTTAGGGTAAATTGTGTTGACAGTTCTATCTTTTTATTTGTAGTTATCGTTCTCATCTTTTCATTTATTTGTATAAATAGTTCAAAATAATTTTTTTTAACGATTATGTCCTTAACTTAAATAAATTAAAATATATGAAAAAAAAGAGAAGAAAACTTAATAAAAAATTGCAGTTGAAGTCCCAGACGTTTTAAAAAGTGGAAAATTATCTTGAAATTTTTAATTTTTAACTTAAAATAATAAAAAATATGTGTAATCAAGTCCCAAACTTTGTAATTTGGTAATTTATTTTAAATCCTAAAACAAGAATAAGGCGGGGCGGGTCCCATCCCTACTGATTGAGAATCTATTTGATCTTTATTCATAAATTTGAATAGGACATCGTCATTGAAAATTAATAATATGGTTGAATTAGTAACACTATTTCTTTAGCCAAAAAAAAAAAGGGGTTCAATAAAATTGGCCTAATTCGAGGGACTGAGACTTTTCATGCATGAAAATTCATAAGTCGCCACCAAACCGGAATGGAAGGAGGTAGGTGAACCTGTCATTCTACTGATGGTAGGTGGATCAATATATATATTGTGGCCGACGGATTTCAATTTCACGGTATTGGTCATTTCGGCGTCACAATTTTCAATTGGTCCTCCCTCCAACCCCTACTCATAAAACCTACAACTTTTATTATTTTCAAGGATAATTTACAATCGCCATCTCCAACCTTTGAACTTTTGACACTTTTATCTCCATTCTTCATTTTTTTGAACCTATATCCTCAACATTTCTTAATTTAGTGGCTAAAGTCCCCAACTTTTGAACTTTTGACACTTTTATCCCCATTCTTTATTTTTTTACTCCCATATCCTTAATATTTCTTAATTTGGTGGCTCAAATCTCCAACCATTAGACTTTGGTGTCATATTTTTTTAATTTTTTAATTGAAACTTATTAAAAATCTATTTAAAGCCAAGTTTTATGAGCAATTTTATCTATAAATGTTGGTTTATTTAAAAAAAAAATTATTTTTAAAAATTTCATAAGATTTTCTTCATTTTTTTTGCACTCATATCCTTATTTTTCAATTTTTTTGCACCCATATCTCCAAATGGAGCATTAATCAAAATATAGTTATCTGAATAAAACTATTTATCTGAATAATACAATATTCAGAAAACAGGACTGGCCATCTACTCGAAAAAAGTAACAGGTCAATGGTCAAAAGATCGAATTGGGTCAACCTTGGTTCGATCCAGTTTCAATTAAAAAATTAAAAATTAATCTAAAAATATCATAAAATTTTCAAAAATAAGTTTTTTTTTTAAATAAACCAACATTTATAGACAAAATTACTCACAAAACTTGATTTTAAATAGACTTTTCATAAGTTTCAATTAAAAAATTAAAAAAAATAATACAAAAGTCTAAAGATTGGGGACTTCAGCCACCAAATTAAGAAAGGTTGAGGATATGGGTGTGAAAAAATGAAGAATGGGGATAAAAGTGTCAAAAGTTTAAAGATTGAGACTTCAACCACCAAATTAAGAAATGTTGAGGATATGAATGCAAAAAAATGAAGAATAGAGATAAAAGTGCCAAAAATTCAAAGATTGAAGACGGCGGCTGCAAATTATCCTATTTTCTATATATATGTGTGTGTGTGTGTGTGTGTTTGTGTGTGTGTGTGTGTGTGAGCGCACGCGCGCGTGCGTGCGCGCGTTAGATCAACGACTTATAAATTCTTAATTCAAAATAATATAATAATAAGTTAATATAATTTGAAATTTAGATATCGCAACATAACTTGTTTTGTATAAGAAAAATAAAACGAGTTGTTGAAAAAACAACTTCCTTGTGCACGGAAATTTGAAGTGCTATTACTCGATCAAAATGAAGTGTACGCCTGTATATACTTAAAAGTACTTTTTTTAAGTGTGATTTAAATGTGTGTATTATTAAGCACATATTTAACGGTCTTAAAATTATTTTTTTAAGTATTTATAGTTGCAATTTCTGTAAAATGTGTGAATAATAAATAGATAATAAATTGTGAATTTTATGAAATATATAGTTAAAAAATATATTTGATCAATTTGATTATTTTAAATTATAATTTAAGTCTAACTAAAAAGGAAAATACAAAAAAGCCCGGACCAAACATGGTGTAAACATTTCTTTTTGTTGCTTTCAATATTTAAATGTCAAAATACATAATAAATTTGGGGGTGCTTTGTCTAAAATTCGAAAATGAGAGGACGATTTGCGAAAGAACACGTTGCCAAAAAAAGAAAAATAATGATAAAAGTGAATTGATTAATATTTAATAATGTTCAATTTTAGTGACAAACTTGCTTTATACATTCCAAATTCCCAGTCTCACTACTCCTCAAATATCTGTAACTAACAAAAACAAGGCGCCAGTGATCGAGAGAGAGATGGAGAACTGGGGGAGTTTGAGTCACCTGTTCGTGACAGTGTTCCTCTCAAACGTAGCGATGCTAATGGTGAATCCGGCCATTACTGATGTTACAATGGCGGCAGTGTGTCCTGGTAAAGACGAGTGCTCACTTGCCATTTACCTTACCGGCTTCCAACAAGCGGTACATTTTCACTTCATTTCTATCTTTATATTCACCTTTCTTTAATTTAACGTACTGCAATTCATATTTTCCTATCTTTCTGTAATTATTATTACTTCCTTTTGGAAACTACGTAATGCAATTATTAAATTCCGAATCGAAAGGTCTCCAAATCTCTCGGAGAAGAATGGTAAACACGCCATTGCCAGCATAACTGCATAAGAATATAATTTGGTGTTTTCGCAGAAATCACAATTTCTTTATCTACTTTTCCGGTTGTTGTTGCGTCGTTATGGTTGTTGTTGGTGTGTGTGTGTGTGTGTGTGTCAAGGAGTTATTTTCAAACAAGCTAGCAGATTTACGGCACTGTTTTCCGTATTTCCGTGAATTGATCATATTTTTATGGAGTCCCTATTGGTGGATGGAATACTGTTTTTCTTTCCCCTTTTTCCCCAACCAAAAAGAAATTTTAAACAACTTGGTAGCATTTAACCCAAAACATTAAGGCAACGGGTAAAGGACCTTATAAGCTATGTCTCTAATTTTCGGTGTGCAACGACTTGTTTTCTTTCTCTAACACCACCCTACAAGTGCAATCTAGAGCTTGGTTAACAAGTGGACTTGTAGATTAGGATGACAATTATATAGCCTCTGTGGGCTTAAGTACTGGTTGAATATATTGCTAAATTCTTAAGTAACTTACTTGAAATATAGAGCTCAATGTGCCAATTTAGTTATAAGTATAGATGCTTTGTGTGTATATAAATAGAAAGGAGAGAAGTGGTCTGAGATGATGAAATTGGCTTTAGTGGATGAAGAAGCTCAGAGCTTTGATAAAAGGTTGGTTTCTCATAATGTATCTGGTGAGTATACACTATAAGCAGTATATACGGAGTACAAAATGTCATAGCTAAGTGCAAAAATATCGTGTGGATAAACTACAGTTGGTCATCAATTTAAACTAAAATAGATTTTACCCTCCATCACACTATTTTGACTCGAGTGTCTACAAAGCAAAAAATGCAATTTCGACACACTGCATTACCTCTAGTTAAATGTCACCGGAAACTAAGCCTGACCTTTGACCAATCCCAGGCAAGCCAGAAAGGTTGATCAACTTTTGTTCATATATTAGAAGAGCTTAGAGTCTGTTCTTGTTCACAAAAAAAAAATGAGCTATACAAAGTATGTGTTCATGCTTGTTCACTACTTCACATTTATAGATAGCAGAATTGGTGGCATTGCTTGAAATTTTGAGTTTCAAAATCTTATTTTATTTTATGTTTCCCAAAGAGAAATGTTCCAACAATAATCAATTTTTGGTCATATATTTTGGAGCATAAGTATAGCGTGTTAAGGTTGAACACATGGGGTAAAACATAATATTGTCAAGACTCAAGTATTGATGAAGTGTTTTCAGCATCATCTGTACATTTAAAAGAACATCATTTTATCATATGCAGATTGCAGGATTGGGGTCTGTGGTCATGATGCCCCTGATTGGGAATCTGTCCGATGCTTATGGCAGGAAAACTTTGCTCACAGTTCCCCTGGTTCTCTCCATTATTCCACTAGGTACAAAATACTATGTGGTTTTGCTTATCCAATGAGTGCTTCCATGGGGGAAGTTCCGGCATTTGACAACATTCTAAGCCAGCAATTCCCTAGGCGCAGGAATAATGAGTTGTCATTGATGTCAGAATTTGATGAAGACAAAGTACATTTAGTTCTAATTTTAGATCATAGACGTATTAGTCTGAAAATTACACTTAGAAGACTATTAAATTTATAACTAAAATAATATTCAAAACATTTTTGTTGCTTATGAAGTAGCAGCAGTACGTGTACCTTTAATTTGGTTTTACATATTTATAAACATATATGTCACTCATCATTGTTTTTCATTGTGCTGGCATTTTATGATTGGCCTGTGGGATAAATTTATCAGAATGTAATTTTGAATAAAAAATCGGGCGATTTTTACACAGAACTTATCTTCTTTTTTCTGTAAATAGTGTCACTATCGATGTAAATTGGGTACAGTTTCAGTTAACTTTTGGTACATACTGTTCATATTTAAAATTAAGTTATGACAGTAAATACATGTTAATGAGGTTCTCTATCATGAATATTGGTTTTAAATTATAATAAAGATTTACTGGTTGAAGATTTTTAGAAACCAGCAGTGTCACATTCATTTCCCATGGATGTGCACTGAAGCTAAACCTGCAAACTTGAATCGGTTATGGACTTCTGTTAACTTATTCTGTGTTATGGGAGAATGTATACATCATTAATGGAAACTTCTGTTAGTCTCATTCTCATATTATCCTGAAACTTGTACTTGTACTCTAAGCAAACTAGTTAAGAGGAGTGGTAACATTTGGGAAATAGTAATGATTTTTACGTTCACAGTTTGTCTTTGTTTTTCACTCTAATGACCACATCTCTGCAGTAATTTTGGCATGGAAGCGGACCACGGCCTTTTTCTATGCATACTATGTGTTGAGGACTTTAACTGCCATGGTTACTCAAGGTGGCGTTGTATGCATTGCCCTTGGCTATTTGGTAATTCGAAACCTGAATGCTCTAATCATTCTTTATTTTTCAGAAATATAATTCTATTAGTGCTTAGCTTTAAGGCCATTTCTGTAATTAAAGCCACTGAAATTATAATTAAAGAGGTACATACAGAACTTGAGAGCATTACTTATCATGTAGTAAGTTGATTTAATATTAAATTTAAACATGTCAATCAAATATTTTCTTAGGCAGATACTGTATCTGAGGGAAAGCGTGTCTCTGCATTTGGAGTCCTGTCTGGTGTAGTTTCCGCTGCATATGTTTGTGGTACCTTAGCTGCTCGGTTACTCTCCACCGCACATATATTTCAGGTCTTTCCTCTTCTTGTATTCTTTCTTGGAAAGTTTCCTTCTTTTACCTCGTATTTTCCCTTTTACCTTTTGGCCAAAGCTAAACTCATAAGTTATGCTAATAAGTTAGTACTTCAACTCATCAGGTGGCAGCAGTTGTATCTATTATTGCAGCAGTGTACATGAAAGTCTTTCTTAAGGATACAACTCGCCACACTGATGCTTTGGAGCAGCCAATCTTGAAGCAGGGAACAGAAAGCAATCAAGCCTGTTGTGAATCATCAAAGAAAGTAGACTTCATTAAGGGTATTCCATCGCCAAAGGATATAGTTTGCTTGCTCAAGAGTAGGTAAGATGCCTACATGTCCTTGAAACTTTTATATTTGTGTTAAAGGTATACCATTCTTTTAACACCTCCTGGCACCAAGAAAATCAGTTATAGATTCTTTCAAGGTTCTATATAAAGATAATTTTCCCAATACTTTCTTTTAGTACCATTTAACTTCATGCAGACGTAATTATTGCTCCCCAGCATCAATGATGATATAACATGCTACCTAAGATATACTTCTACTGTCATGCTCCCGTTCAATTTGACAGGGAGCTTTACGTGAGAATTGGATAAATGGGTATTTATGTAACTTTACATTTTGTGCTATGAAAATTAGTTGACAATAGTCACCTCATGTACATTAAGGCTAGTTTTGATCATAGGAAAGATAGTGTTATCCATGACAACCCAAAAGGAAAATATGGATCATGGACTGAAGGAGTAGCCATTGCTATCAGACCTACTTTCTCTTGCTATTATATTGAGAAATTTACCTGGCAGATTTCTTCAAACTTGTATTGGTTAGAAGATATTCTCACAAATTACAGCATTTGATTACTTTCAAACTAAGGGCTTGAAAATCTCATAACTTAGAGATCATATTCAAATGTCCTTTGTTCCGGGTGCTACATTACTATCAACTGCTGAAACATATGAAATGTAATGAGAAGCCTTATAGAAGTTCAACTAACCAGTATATTTACCAAAAACTGTATCTACCAGTGAAAATATTACTGTAAATTTTTTCTAGTAACTTCTTTCATCAGATATAACAGAGTAGACACTAATTGGAATAATTACACTAAGTTTTCTGCATTATCGAAGTTCTTTATACCATAGTACAATTTCTAACATTTAAAATCAAGTCTTTTTCTTTATTATGTGAGACATAAAACTTTCAATTTGCATGCTAGATAGTAATATTGATTTTCTTGTGTTTCGGATTATATGAATGCCCTTAAATTTTATAACTTCACTGAGTAATTTTAGAATTTGCCGGATGTTTTCAGATGATGGTCATTTGTCCTCTTATTGCAGCATTACATTTTCACTAGCAGCGTTTATTGCTTTCTTCAATAGCCTTGCAGAGGCTGGACTTGAAGCTTGCTTACAGGTTCTCTCTTTTCTCTGTAAATGTGATTTTTGTCTATCAGACAAGATGCAATGTCAGATATGTGAAATTATTCATTACCCTATATTTTGATTCTGTTTGTGGGGTGTGTGTGTGTGTGTCTCTCTCTCTCTGTCACTATAAATTTGGTCCCTCGAAACAGAAGAGTAAAAACGCAAGTGTCGTCCAAGACGAAGCTATGTGTTTGTTAAGGGCTTTGGCCATTGCATACTCAACAGGTATATGCAAAACAAATATGATGGTCATTGAGGAAGAACGTGACAAAGGTGTGAGGGATAACTATTGTCTCAGAGAATTCCCGTTTAGGTGGCTTTTCCTGTCAATGGGTTGACAGACTTGCATGGTGATCAAAAAATGATTAGATTACAATATAGGAATTATACATGGAAAAGCAGGAAGAGAACGAATATAGTGGATATACAATTTTTCAGTGTACATTAAGTCACAATGATTCTATGAAGAGCTTTGATCAAATTGGCCCTTCTGGTTTGACCCATTAATTACATACATAGTGAGAACATGATATTTCTAAATATGTGGTTAACAGTATTTTGAAATGTTGCTACTTTCTCTCCTGCAGTATTTCTTAAAGGCTCGCTTCCACTTCATGAAAGATCAATTTGCAGATGTATTGCTCATTGCCTACATTGGAGCAACCATATCAAATGTATCTTCAAATGGCTTATTGCTGATATTTTTCGTTATAACTGCCTATAAATTTGTTTCCTTGTTTTATTCATTCTGGCCCTCACTGTCTCGATCTGGTTCACATATTAAGAAATTGTGCAGGTGCTCTTCATGCCTTTATTGGGTCCTGTTATAGGAGAGGAGGTGTTGCTTTCTTTAGGGCTCTTTGCTGGTTTTCTAAATGTACGACTTCAATCAAATTAAACTCTTTTTAAAATATATTTCTGTACACATGGGAAGATGGTGATCTATTAGTTACACGTTAATAATTGGTTGTCAGGTTTTGTGCAGATGTTTTTTGACAGCATAGCATGGTCTGCTTGGGTAATCTCTTCATTATACCTTGAATAATTTTTTGTTCTTTAATACTTTAATGTGTACCTTACATCATTCCCATATTTAACAATGTGTTTGTTTTGCACTCCATTTGAGAAGCCAGTGAGATTTTACAGCCAGTTTAGTAGGCCAAATAGTTTCGAGATTTGGGCTATTCAAACATGAATGTTCACGTTGCCCTAATGCATTTCTATTCTTGCTTCCACCTAACGCAATTTGTACACTACAAAAAAGTGTGCATGGCAAGGTTAGAACCAATTCAAAATTTTATTATGGCTCAACAATGCGTTCTGACACATTGTCTTCACCTTTTCGTACTCTAGTCTGTTCAACTATCCCCAAAGTGACATTAAAACTGGTGTGTAGTATTCATTATGTAAGTTTCCTGTGGAAGTTATTTGTTCCAGCAGCAATGACTCGAGTGGAATGTTTTGGAGACGATATTTGCTGGCCAAATTAGCCTCTAGCATACCATAACTCACTGACAATGATGCAGTTTAAGCAGCAGCTAATTTTGGAGTGCAAATAACACTCACGAGTTTTTAGCTACAAATGTGTTGTGCTGGTGCTGTCATACAGACATAATTTCCATCATCATTTTTGTGATCTGCAGGTACCTTATGCCTCTGCTGCATTGGGTGTTTTCCTTTTCCTGGCAACCCCCAATGTGAGTATACAGTTCATACTATGTTATTATGATTACTATGATTGCTGAAGCGATGATGATTGTTTCTGTAATATATAGTTAAGAAGCATCATTTCAAAACAAGTTGGAGACAATGAACAGGTATAGGCTGATTTTTAGTTGAGTTCTTAAAGCTATGTATCGTAGTACTAAGTTGTAAGCTGTCGTATCAATCTAAAAGTTGAAATTTGTTACTTTTTTATCTTATTTTTAATATTTCAAGTACTCGAGTTTGTTTAACCACATTTTAACATTAATTTTTCATTATTCTTGTCATTTATCAGGGAATTGCTCAAGGATGTATTTTGGGCATAACAGCATTTGCCAATGTCATCTCTCCATTAATTTATAGTCCTCTTTCAGGTAATTTGAAATTTCTGTTCTCAAGCATCGGTAAGGTTGCTAATTTATTCCACCTCACAATATTCTTCTTCCAGCTTTATTTTTGTCCGACAGTGCTCCATTTCATTTCCCTGGCTTCAGTATCCTGTGTGTTGGACTCGCTTGGGTAAGTACATTTACTTAACAGGCAAATCAACCTCAAAAAGTAGTCTGTCAAAGACTATCCATGCCGGGTTAAATCATTTTCCCCTGAACTCTCAGTGCTAATTACATGATATCATTTGCAGCTGGTAGGTTTCCTTTTGAGTACAACAATGAAGTTTATTCCCCATCATTCACCGAGGCATAAATCAATTGTGCGAGAGGGTTGATAAACCGAGCCCTGTGTCTTTCACTGCAGGGTCGCCTTAATGTGTTCAAGGCCATGTTAAGAAGGATACAAGATCAAAAGAACAAGAATAATGAGTAGTCATTAGGCACTAAAATATTATCCCTCTCTTTTAGGAAATTATATACGCTACAATGCACAAAATTGGTTATACTAGCAAATTTTTCTGATATATCAGTGATGATGTCTTCAGAATCTTCATATTTTAAGTTCACTTGTATAATCTGACAAAATTTAGCCTTCCGTTCTAATTTCCAGATGTTTCTTGAATGCCATGTTCTTTAATACTTGCACCCGTTGAACTTTTGGAATTAATTCCATTTCCTTGTCTAGAACGGGTTACATGTAGACCTCAAAGAATATCCCTCTACGGCTCTACCAGTAATTTCAATTTTGTATAAGAATTCATCTCTCCAGAAAAAGTGACAAATGTTGAAGGGCATGACATAAAGTGCACTGGAATCATGGGTGAAACGCTATAAAAAATAAAAACACGCTTCAGGGCCGTCGTTTTCTTTGATGATAAAAAATTGTCTTGCGACACGAGTATCATAGATAAGATCGCGAGCTTTCTGTGCGTCTCTTTGTACTGTTGTGTGTTTTAGAGGCTTCCTACTGTGAACTGTCACCTTTCTTCAGGCTTGGCTCTTAACTGCCAAGCACAACATAATTCCACAAGAAGAATTTATCACTTACCATAAGACAATGGAAAAGTTGAATCATAAGCCAGCCAACCTTTGTATTTGTTAAGGGATGAATTCAACATCGGTTAATTACTGAAATATTAACCAACCTATAAAAACTTGGACTACTCCTCTTATTAAAGTTGATGGAAAAAAAAAAATCTTTCCAACACGTGAAGGGACGCGTTGAAGATAATATTTAAATGATATATATGTTGTCATATTTAACAGGTTAAACTTTTAGATCAAATATTTTAGTGATAATTTCACCATATACTAAAAAATATAAAATAATTTAAAAAATATTATTTCACTTTTTTTATTCTAAAAATACTATTTTTTATTTCTGTAACACTCGTTACATGTGTTATGTTTGTTAATAACAAATGTAACACATTTATTATAACTAAAATAACAAATGTAACAACAAGTGTTACAAAAATAAAAAAACAGTATTTTTAGAATAAAAAAAATATAACAGTATTTTAAAAAATATTTATTTATTGAAGTTATTTCTAAAAAAACCCCAATAATTCAACATAGTGTTAGAGCCCATTAAACTTCAACGAGCAATTCGATCTGATTACTCAAAAATTAGCACGCGGATTCCAAAATTGATCTAATCAGACGAGCCACCATTTTACTGAACGTGTTAAGAGATGAATCTCACATATGTTAAATACCAAAATATTAGCAAACGCATAAAGACTTAATATACTCCTCTTATTAAGATTGCCTTCAAAAGTGAAACGCAACTTAATTATCCGTAAGTTACCAAAATTCTATCAAGAAACTTCTCTTTGATTTTGCAATTTTGTCCCATAAACTATAGTTAAATCCGCACTAACCTCGTTCGTTTTTAACTATTGTCTTTAGACATTAATAGTGATACAAACCGGCCTCGTTAAAAACTAGATTCCACATTCCATATAATAAGAGAGAAGTCAATTGAAGAAATGCAGTTCACCTAGCTCCTGATTTTCCAAAAGATGATTGAAGTTAAGAATCAAAGAAATATAGTAATGTTCCCATTCATGGCACAAGGGCATCTCACACCTTTCTTGGCTCTTGCCAGACAAATAGAGCAAAGGAAGATTTACAGAGTTAATATTGTCAGTACCCCGCTAAACATTCGAAATCTGAGACCCTTACTTTCTTTCAATTCGGCCATTCGCCTTGTTGAAATTCCTTTCTGTGCCACTGACTATGGTCTCCCACCTGGTTCAGAAAACACGGATTCAATGTCTTACATTCATGTCCTACGCTTCATGGAGGCTTCGGAAAGTCTTCAATCACCCTTTAAGAAACTCCTGGAGGAGATGACTGAAAATGATGACTCTCTACCAGTGTGCATTATCTCTGATATGTTCCTGGGATGGACGGTTAAAGTTGCCAAAGAGCTTGGAATCTTTCATTCCGTGTTCATTGCTGGGGCGGCTTACAGCATGGCTGTTTACTTCTCGATTTCTCTGAAAGCGTCCTGTGGAGGATAGATGATTATGAGATTTCCATTCCTGACTTCCCAGAAGCTTCCAGAATTCGTCAATCACAAATTCCCATGGACCTAAAATACGTGGAAGCTGCAAGTTTTTGGTTTTTCTTCCGTCAGAGACAATTCTCTCATTGTTTATCCTCCGATGCGATCTTATTGAACACCATACAGGAATTGGAGGACATTGGTTTGGAATATTTTAGAAGGAAAACTGGTGGAAAACCAGTATGGAGTGTTGGACCGGCTTCCTTCGCTGTGATAAAGGAGAGGACACCAACATGCAATGCCGACTATTACACTGAATGGCTCAATCTTCATCCCCCAGCTTCAGTTCTTTATGTATGTTTTGGATCGATGTGCAGTATCTCGGCTTCACAGACAAAAGAACTGGCTCTAGGGCTGGAAACCAGTGGCAAAGTATTTATTTGGGTTGCAAGACCACCAACTGAATTCAGCTTGACAGAAGAATTCAGAACTGAATGGTTGCCTGATGGTTTTGAGGAACGAATGAAGAAACAGAAACAAGGATTACTGATACACAAATTGGCTCCACAAAACCATATTTTATCACATGAATCCATCGGTGCTTTCCTCAGCCATTGCGGTTGGAATTCAATACTGGAAAGTTTGTGTCGAGGCATACCAATTATTGGATGGCCAATGAGTGGAGAGCAATTTTTCAACTCTCATATGCTGGAAAAAAGAGGTGTCTGTCTAGAGTTGAGAGATGGGAACAACGCTGAGTTTATTGGGCATGAACGTATCTCAGAAGTGATAAGGACAGTAATGGGAACCAATGAAAAAGGAGTGGGAATAAGAAGAGAGTCCCAAATACTGAAAGCAAAGCTGGAAAACGCAATCTATGAGGGTAAAGGTTTTGAGGGTTCATCCGCCAAAGCTGTGGATGAATTTCTTGGTGCAATAGAAACAGCCAGTTCTTTCCAATGCTGATCAATATTATCGAACACCTGCAGAGGCAGTTGGAAGGTACACGAAGCACAGAATGTGCTCCCGCCACAGAAATATGTGCAATGTGTTAAGTAAATCTAACAGGAGGAAAAGAAAAGACGGCCTAGGATTGCAACATATTTTCAAGCATTACGAACTATTGAAGAACACCCAAATATACTGCTTATCTTATGCTTGTTTATTCAAAACAGAAGCAAGAAATGAAGTTTGGTCACTTTAGCATTAACGCATTTCTATCTTTGGTTGTCACCAGTTGGAAATTATCTTTATGTATGCGGTTTCCATAAAAAGGAACATTAGCCGATAACTGATTTAAACTCTCATAATCTTTAAGACCAGAAAGTGAAACCTCTAACCTACGGAAAAAAAAAGGTTTAACAGATCTTACCAGCAGGCTAACTGCATCAATGTGATATTTTAATTAGATTTAGCCACCCTCAAAACCTTAGCTCCATTACAAATCAGAAGCACATTTTGTCGCCCTAGCATCCTCTTGTTCTCAAACTCAATTATTAGAACTTTCTCATGGAGCACAATCGTTATGAACAAGTGGAATCCACCCGGCTATAACCGTGTACCTTTTTAATATTATTCTTCTCCATCAGCAATCTGATTTCATTTGCATCATCCCATCTCCCAGCATCAGCATACATATTGTACAGCAAGACATATGGGCCCGAGCTTTCTGGTTCCAATGTCATTAATGCTTCAGCTGCAACTCTCGCAAAGTTCACATTGTTGTGCACTCTACAAGCGCCCAACAAAGCTCCCCACACAGCCTTGTCTGGCTCCATTGGCATGCCACTAATAACATCCATGGCCTCCTCAACCTGTCCAAATCGACCGACAACATCCACAAGGGAGGCAAAATGTTCAACTCTCGGTTCAATACCAAAATCCCTAACCATAGATCTAAAATATGACCTGCCTTGTTCCACTAGACCAGCATGAGCACATGCACTGAGAACTGATATGAATGTGATATAAGTTGGTCTCACACCAAATTGCTTCATTGATTCAAAAAGGTTCAGGGCCTCCTTGGCAAACCCATGAGATGCATATCCTCCTATCATAGCGTTCCAAGAGATCACATCCTTCTGTAATTTCATCTCATCAAAGACAGTCTTTGCTTCAATTATTGCCCCACATCTTGCATACATGGTAATGAGTGCATTATTTAACGGTATGTCTGGTATAACAACCTTTGTGACCAATTGATGAATTTGCATCCCTAGTTGCCCATCCGCAGATTCAGCGCAAATGCTAAGAAGCGAGGACAGAGTGTGACGGTCAGGTTTCTCTCCTCCTTTTTGCATCTTAAGAAAAAGTTCAATGCCTCCTTTGTAGTCTGCATTTTTCTCACATCCTGCTATTATGGAATTCCAAGAAACTTGATTTTTCTGAGGCATCCTCTCAAAGAAATTGCGAGCAAATTCCATATCCCCTGCCTGTGTGAAGCCAGAGATTATCGAATTCCAGGACAAGCTATCAGGGTTTGGCATTTCAGAGAAGAGTTTGGTCGCCTCTTCCATATCCAGCACATGAACATAGCCACTAATCATTGTGTTCCAGGAAAATGTATCTCGGTCCTCCATCAGATCAAACAGCTTCCTTGCAGAAACCATATCTCCAGCTTTCACATAGCTCATAATCATAGAATTCCAAGATACCACATTTCTTCTGAACCTCAAGTCTCCCTCACTTCCCTTGCCACTATGAACTGGTATCTGATCAAAAAGACGTCGAGCATCCTCAACCCTTCCCTTCTGGCCGTACCCAGCAATCAGAGTATTATAAGCGTGTATGACATCTTCTTTCCTGTCACCCCTCTTCCCATATTGAATTAAGAGATCAGCCGCCTCATCAAGTTCATCGTTTTGAATCAAACCAGACACAAGGGCACTAAGAGAAGCTGCATCTCGTTTTGGCATCCTCTTAAAAAACTCTATAGCGCCCTTCACATCTCCATTTTGCAAGAACCCAGTAATCACCGTGTTCCAAGTCACCACATTCCTCTCCGACATACCATCAAAAAGCCTCAAGGCTTCATCCATCCTACCATTCTTCGCATACCCACTAATCATAGTGTTCCAGGAAACAAAATCCTTCTCAGGCATTTTATTAAACAAGTATCTACCTTCTTCTATATGCCTCCTTCCACGGCACGACACATACCCTGATAGCATCAAATTCCACGACACCACATCTCTTTCAGGAATTTCATCAAATAGTTTCCGTGCTTTAGCAATCTCTCGGCGTTGGACGTAACCGCTGAGCATTGAGTTCCATGTTACAGTGTTTCGTTGAGATAATTTATCAAAAAATTGTCTTGCATCTTCGAGTTGGCCACTGCGGATTAAATGTGTAATCTTCTTATTAAGTGTACGGAGTTCTGGAGTGTCTACAGAAGACTTGGGTTTCCGCGTTGAGAAAACTCGATTTTCATGAAACTGCCCCTCAAGCCTGGAGCTGAAATTGAACAGTGCCGGTAAAGAACTGCATTTCAAAGTTGACATACCCGTCCAACGCAGTGGCATTGCTGGAAATACGTAATTGCAGAACTGTGACAACCAAACAAGCTACTCATATTCGTGTTGAATCGCAAGACAAAAAGGGTTTAAAACTGAGAATTGCAGGGCCTTACCCAGTAAAGGGAGCCCTTCCAGAAATTCTCGACGGCCAGGGGCGAACCCAGGCCGAAGAGGGGGTTTGGAAATAGTTTTCAACCAGCAATAGACGCGCCTCGGTTAGAACCTCACTAGCTGCGTCATTGCCCCAAGCGCAAAGATGGTTTTGGAAGAATCTCTATGTGCCTTTTTTATAGACAGTCTAACCTCTATGTTAATGTAACAATCGATGTGGGAAAATGCACTTCTTCCATTGTGCTTTCAAAGGATTAAGCAGAGGACAAAAAAATTCGTCGCCCTAGACCCATCCCACTTATTTGAGTAATAGGGGCGGGTCCGGGACGGCCTCACCCCCGCCCCACGATCTGCCCTCTCAAATAAAAATTTTTTTTTTTTGAAAAATTATAAAATAAAATAGAAACTATAATTTTCGTTAGAAATGGACTAAAAAAGATTTGAACCCAAGTTGAAACTTATAAATTATCACGGTAATGATCTCCTGCCCCTTGGGGGGCAGGATATCACCACCCACCTGCTGAGGTGTCAGCAGGTGGGTGGTTGGTGTTAAAATTATTATTTTAACACCAACCACCCACCTGCTGACACCTCAGCAGGTGGGTGGTATTATCCTGCCCACCATGGGCAGGAGATCACCCCCTAAATTATCAATCTTAACTATTACACCACAACTCCAATCTTGTAATTTTTTTTGTTTGTTACAAATATATAAAAAAATTGTATTTATTTTTTTCAGTTTACCAAAAAAAAAATAACCGGGGCGGTTGGTGAGACAAGGCTGACCCGCCCCAGGACCCGCCCCATTGCCACGTGCTTAGTCTAAGCACATGTTTTGATATATTTAAATTATAATTTTAGCTAGTCAAATTGATTAAACATAATTTTTATCCACACATTTTATATGACCTACAACTTACAACACACTTTTTACCCACACATTTATCAATAACTTATAATATAAGCACTTAAAAAATAATTTCAGCATTACCAAACATGCGCTAATGTTACATGAATCACACGAGTAAACATTAGACGCGATTACAAAACGAAATTACTTTATTGGAATCCATTTTAATTCGGCATAAATAGTTGCCGACTTCAATTCACACTCTTATAGATATGCTTCTATTACAGAGTGAAAACTTTTATAGTGTTTGATAGTGTATCTATTGAATCCAGCTCCATTCAGAACACATTCCCATTCTTTACGAGTCCTCTCTTTTCCAGTGCCTGTGTGAGCCATCATTATCATATCCAGATACAAATGAACATGTTTATACTTGTCCGCTTCTTCTTCGCCAACCACAGCTTCCACGATTATCACTTTTCCCGTGTCTGTTGGAATAGCTTCTTTGCACTTTTTCAGGATGTGTATACACTCATCGTCGTTCCAATCATGTAAAACTCGCTAAAAACAAAGACTAATTAAGCATAAAAATGAAACAAAAAGAAAATCGTACAAACTAACTACTATCTCTGTTCCACTTCCATAAAGATAGGATACATGAATATGAAAAGTAAGCATATCTTTATAGGATGGAGGGAGAATAAACGTACCATGAGAAAAGCAGCATCAGCCTTTGGCACACACTCAAACATATTGCCTCCAACATGCTCAACTCCATCATAATGAGGACAAACAGACACTACATGAGGGAGATCAAAATTAATCCCCCTAATCCATGGACAAGACTTAACCAAAATGCTAAGAGCTGTTCCATTACCACCACCAACATCCACCAAAGAAGTGATTCCTTCAAAAATCTCTGGATGATTATCAAGAATTGCTGGCACTGTTATCCTAGCCATGCAAGCCATCCCGTCGTCTATCAGCTTGCTATGGGCCGGATTTTCCTCCGCATAGCGCCATAATTCCTCACCGTTGGCAGCCTGAAATGATGAGGTGCCATTTGCTAAAGCACGTGAGCTTAGACGATGCCATGGTGCAAGCATTACTGGGCTGCTCTCTAGTAGCAAAAGATCAGTCATGCTATTGGCTCCATTTCTCATCAGAAGGCGGGAAAGGGGCGTTTGAGTATAAACAATTGATTCTATTTGGTCTGTTCTATCATTCGTCGTCTCCTTAAAGATACCGCAGTGAATCAAGAACCTCATGATGCGGTAGAGAGCAGACGGTGAGCAGCCGAGGGCCGAAGAGAGCTCGGAGAGTGTCATGGGATTCTCCAAGACATCAGGTATCCCCAGTTCAATGGCACACTTCACTACAGCCATTGAAGTAAAACCAAACACATAATTCCAGATGTCTATTTGTGCTTGGCCTTCTTCCATTTCTTTTCCTTCTTAATTTCTGGTGCTTGTAAAGAGTGAATCTGTTGCAAATATATAATGTTTCGCCCATATATGTAGCTTGTACGGTATTAACATATTTTTTATCCACACATTTCGTAGGATTCATAAAATATAACTACCTAAAAAATAATTTCAACACTGCTAAATATTAAAGTGTTGTAATTCAAGTTTTCAAATGTTTTTGTCAAAAGTTTTTTAATAGTTTTCAAATTTATTCGAATCCAAAACACTAGCATATAAGAAGTTGTCGGAAGAAAACTGAATAATGCCCTTGGAATCTGAACTTGTGAAGTAATTCCATAAATTGAACACCCCACCAATCACGTGGTTTGAACCACGACGACAGAACCAAAATTCATGAATCACGACATAACTTTGTTTGATTTTATTTAAAAATTTAATAAAAAATTAAAATACAATACTTTCATTTAAAATCTATATTTCAGTTTTTCATTATCTAAAATTTTATTATTTTCTTTTAAAATAATATCTCAATTTTACATTATCTAAAATTATATTATCATTATAATATCATATTTGTATACTATTACATATATAATAGTAATTATAATAATATTTTATAATTTATTTCTTTTGATTTTTTTTTTTAAAAATACATTATTTTTATTTATAATCAATTTTTTCATTTGAAAACAACACTTTTTTTTACATGGGTAACATACTTCATTAAAATCAATATTTTACTATTTATCTCATTTTTATAGTTTTTAAGAAAATAGATTATTTAATTTGAAATCAATATTTCAATTTTTTTCATTTAAAAATAATATTTTTACACAAATAATATATGTGTTGTTACTTCATCATTTTCATTACGATCAATGTTTTATAATTTATCTCATTTGATAATTTTTATTGAAATACATTATTTTCATTTATAATCAATATTTTAATTTTTCATTTGAAAAACAAAATTCTTAGACGGGTAACATATGTGTTACTATATATTATTTCATCATTTTCATTAAAATCAATATTTTACAATTTATTTTATTTTATAAAAAATAATTTTTTTAAATTTAAAACAATATTTCAATTTGTTATTTAAAAACAACATTTTTACACAGTAACATACGGGTAGCATATGGTTTACTTCCTCATTTTCATTAAAATCAATATTTTAAAATTGGTCTCCTTTTATATTTTTTAAAAAATACATTCATTTTATTTTAATTTTTCAATTGAATTACACGGGTAAAATATGTGTTACTTCCTCATTTTCATTAATTGTAATTTATCTTATTTTATAATTTTTTTAAAAAATACATTATTTTCATTTAAAATCAATATTTCAATTTTTTATTTGAAAACAACATTTTTACACTGGTAAGATATTTACTTCCCGACTTTTACTAAATCAATATTTGACAATTTATCTCATTTTATAATTCTTTTTAAAAATACATTATTTTTATTTTAAAATCAATATTTTAATTTTAAATTTGGAAACAACATTTTTACACGAGTAACATATCATCATTTTTATGATATGTGTGACAAAAACACATTGTTTTAATTTAAAATCAACATTTCAAAATTTTATTTTGCAACAATTTTTTTACCTGGATAACATGTGTTATCTAGATGTGGCAAAAATAGGCCGGCCACCGGATTGAAGTCGGACTGGCCCAATTATTTTGAATTGGCCTAGTAAAATTTCTTGGCCCAAGTCCCCTACACCCCCTTCATCCACTCAACCCCCACCACTCTCCACTTCCGTCTTCCATCTCCCATCTTGTTTGCTGTGAAATCCGAAAGAAAATTTTTCTGGTTTCGCGAAAACCAGGAAGTATTTTTACTCATTGGTTTTTACGAAACTCTCCCTAGTTTCACAACTAAACGAGTTGGGGAGATATCTCCATCTTCCGATTTAGTGATTTGCAGTGGGGGCAGAGTGGAGTGCTTTAGGTGGGGGCGGGGGGTTGAAGAAAGATGGTGAAGATCATCTTTTATATATATTTATTTATATAAGTTGGACTGGCCTATTAATCCTATACTTCAAATTGGGTTGGGTTGTCCCAACAAATACGGGTTCGTGTAAAATCGGGCCAGGGCTAGTACAGTTTAATTTTTTGTGTAGCACATCCAGCTTAGGGTCGAGTCGGCCGTCTGACCCATTTGCCACCTCTAATGTTATCATATTAGTTACTGTATGTTATTTTCTAGTTTTCATAAATATCAATATTTTATAAATTATCTCTTTTTATAATTTTTAAAAAATATATAATTTTAATTTAAAATTAATATTTCATTTCTTATTTGAAAATAATACTTTTGCACGGGTAAAAACCACTATGCCTAGAGGAAAAGGCCCAAATAATATAGAAGTTGATAATTAAAGGTCCAAGCACAAATTTACGTGGCCATGTTTTGCACTAATCTTCTCATTTATTGTCATCATGTAGAAATTGTCAATTAATAAATCATAAAACTATCAATTGGGATAAGCAGGCTTAAAGTCTTATTTATTAGTCCATTATCTTTTGCACTAGGAGTTTTTTAGTTTGTGAATAAAAATTATTTGGATAGCAAATTTATTATTATTTTGTTTAGTTTAATTAGGTATAAGAATAGAAAAATACTATTTTTATTTTTATCATGTTTGGTTCAACAACACTGGATAAAGGATGAAATTGTTGAAATATCCAAAATATCCTTTTTGCTATAAAAGATTCAAAAATAATAACACGAGTTACATTATTTTTTAGTCCTAGTGGATATTCGTACGTAATTAATATGTTAATAAAATTATATAATGATGCTATAAAAATAAGCACAATAACTAGCTAATAATGTTTATGAAACAATAAATTTAAAAGATTTCAAATCCAATAAAGTTTTCCAAAACCAATATGAAAGTACTCATTAAACAAAAGTAATTCGTCCATCCGTTTTAATAATAATCCTCAAATCTACTCATATTATCACTACTCACTACGAAAGCCACAAAATATCTTCCTATAAAGACTTTCAACTCTCTACTAGTGTCGCCATAAATAAGGTTGCCATAAAGGAGTCGGAAATAATAGATCTAGTAGCTTATATCATTTGTCGAGTAGATAAGCCTTCAATTTTGTATAATTCCTCGGCCACCTTTGTTGATATATCGGATTCTTTCTTTGTAAAGTACATTGGTTAAAGTAGTTAGATATGGTACAATTGCACCAACAAGCTCTTTAATCCCACTAGCCAATTCAACTATTAAATTATTAATTCCTTCACCACTTCTTCTAGGCTTCTTAGACTTCATAACTACATTAGTAGTAGTTGATGAACTATTCGGTATCTCTTCATTTGTTCAAAGAAATTCTAATGACTCACCTAAGCTATTAGCCCATTACTCTCTTCTATGGCAGTATCTGCATTTTTATATTCCTTTTCAGCATCACTAGCATTTGTAGTCTCCTCACCATTAGCTCAATCCCTTCCAAAAATTGTGACTAAAGCATCCAAATGCAGAATTTTTTTTCCTCCATAGCCCTTTCGCATTGGGATGTGTTGACGTCGGAACCTGCAACGTCCACATGTCAACAGATCTCCAGTCGCTCCTCTGCCAACTCGTATGTTACTTGCACACTAAGACAATCGTTAAGCACCAAGATCTTCGGAGAAAAAGGGTTCGACGATCGTTGGCACTCCGACGATCAAGTCAACAGCTGGTATATCGATGATACACGGGGGGTGAAAATAACGGAGTGTGGGAGAGACAAGCAAGCAAGGATTTTAGCAGAGTTTAGGGTGAGATTCTAAGTGTAAAAGAGTGCATACCTTGGAACTCGTATGTTACTTGCACACTAAGACAATCGTTAAGCACCAAGATCTCCAGAGAAAAAAGATTCGACGATCGTTGGCACTCCGACGATCAAGTCAACAGCTGGTATATCGATGATACACGGGGGGTGGAAATAACAGGGTGTGGGAGAGACAAGCAGGCAGAAATTTTAGCAGAGTTTAGGGTGAGATTCTAAGTGTAAAAGAGTGCATACCTTGGAACAACCGGAAGCTTTGTATTTATAGCGTAAGAGTTCTAATTGATTTAGGAGACAAATCAATTTGATACCCAATCGAATTCTCCTTCCTTATGTGATAGAGATTATCCCTTACCTATGCAATCTCCGAGATTATCTTCCTTCTTTGAGTTTATCACATTGCATGATTTTAGGAGATTATGATTCGGTTTCCTTGTGAGGATTCGTGCGCCAAATCAACGCAATATTTCCTTAATTACTTCTTTGGTCATTTCGGCATATCATGCTGCCTGCTAGTTATAATTGATACGAAACCTGGCAAGGCCCTATGAATCGGCCGTGAGTGTCGAGGCTTTCCATGAGTCCCGCAGATTTCTGGCTGCCGAAGGCCAAGGCGTACGATGGGTCTTCGGGGCGCTTTATCAGAACTTCTGAAGCCCTAGCAGGACCCAACTGGAGTTCTTGATGGGCCTTGGATGAGGCCCTTGCTAGGCCTAGATGAGGCCCTTGCTAATGTGGAAGCTATATCAGAATCGTGTAGTAACAGGATGACTCTGCAATAAAAAATTACTATTTTATAATTATAAAATAAAAATATTAAAAAATAAATTCTGCACATTCCAATAATGTTGGTATGTATGAGCTTAACAATGTCCATAGATCAAAGATATTTTTGTCACAATCAGCATACTTCCTAACATCATTCCACGAGAATCCATTGCCAATAGTAAGCATCTCATGAATAGCCATCGTTTGCCTATAATTTATTTGAGGGCTTGTTTTTTACGAAAATCTGGTATCTTGGCACATTTCATATCTTCTACATGGTCTAAATACCCATTTTTGAAACCAGTGTCACATTTGAATTTTCCATGTGATAGCTCAATCAAACTTTCAACAAGGACTTCATCTTCTAGATCAGTCCACTTATGTTTTCCTATAAGATCTATCATCCTAAAGTTGTAATTGAAAAATCAAATGGCAAGAAAGATGCAACAATATTTCAAGCATAAAAATATACTTCACAAGTGCTAAATAAAACATATAATAAATAAAACTCAAATATGAAATATGCATGTCAAAATATATCATTCGCACTTAAAAAACTATAAAACTTGAAACATGAGTAATGATAAGTTCCACATATATTTAAGGAAAATTAAAGCAAATAGTCCCTAACTTTTATCTTCAGTGCAGAAATAGTTCCTTACCTTTGTTTTTTGGCACATTAGTCCCTAACCTATGTGTTTTAGTGCGCAATTAGTCCTTATTTGATAAAAAAGACAAAAATGCTCTTAGTTTTAATTAAAGAAAATTGTAATTGGATTTCTAATCTTTGTAAAATGTAGAAATAAGTCTGCTGCATTTATTAAATAATATTTAGTTTAGCATATTAAATATATTACTATAACCATGTCAATTAATTTTTTATAATTAATTAATTTTTCATAAGAGAAAAATATAAAATTATTGCACTTTATGTATATGTAATTGATGTGAAAATCTTGAATAAAAATTAAGTTAAATAAATAACAAAATGACATATATAATTTTATGACATTGAAACAATCTTATTATATTTTTTTAATTTATAATATTAATAAAAATTAATTTACACATTATGTGTTCTTTATTTTTGAACGATAATAAAACGATACATTAAAATATGAATAATACAATTCGAGTTCTAATATTTGTAGTTAATAAACGAACAGCTCAATTAAATAAAAATATTTGAGCATCAAGTTTGTGACAAAATTATTTTTCTTTTTATGCTGCAATGATAAAATTAAAGTTTAAAATTTAAATAATATGATTACTTAATAATAATAAAATAATTTTAATTAACATGTTTTTTCAATAATTATGAGCTTAAATTTAGTTATTTTATAATAGTTCGTAAAATATACAAAATAATTTAGTATATTATCAATTTGTTAATTTTTTTTAATTTTTTATGAAAAATAAAAGTATCGGACCCATTTGCACTTTTTTGCAAAGGTTAGAAATTCAATTGAAAATTTTTCTAATTAAAAATAAGGGCATATTTGTCTTTTTCATCAAATAAAGTCCAATTCCGCACCAAAACACATAAGTTAGGGACTTCTGTACTAAAAAATAAAAGTTATGGACTATTTCCGCACTAAGGGAAATATTAGGGACCATTTGCGCCAATTTCCCTATGTTTAAACATTCATATGTGTTATCCATTCCTCAAACACCTCGGTCGCTAAATTGTTTCTCCAAACACTCAATTGATCTGACGCATCCACATATTCTATTGCTTCTCCATCGGCCTTAATGTAATTTTGCATATGCTCTTCATCTAGTTCATCTTCAAGAAGGTCATATGGCATCTCTTCTCTTACAAGATAGTGAAGAAGTGCACAAGCAATAATGATTCGATTTTGTATTTTGACTGAATAGAATGCAGGACTCCTTAAAATAGCCCATCTAAGCTTGAGTAGACCAAAACATCTTTCAATATCATTTCTTGCATATGCCTCATGTTAAAATGCTCCTCCCAATTTGTAGGTCGATTACCGTCTCTCCATTCATTTAAATGGTATCGAGTACTACTAGATGGTGCAAGAAATCCTCTAGCATTAGCATAGCCAACGTCAACAAGATATTAATAACCTAATGCTGATCAATATTATCAAACACCCGTAGAGGCAGTTGGAAGGTACACGAAGCACATAAATGTACTCCCGCCATAGAAATATGTGCAATGTGTTAAGTAAATCAAACAGGAGGAAAATAAAAGACGGCCAAGGATTGCAAAATATTTTCAAACATTACGAACTATAGAAGAACACCCAAATATACTGCTTATCTTATGCTTGTTTATGCAAAATAGAAGCAAGAAATGAAGTTTGGTCACTTTAGCATAAACGCATTTCATCTGAAATCACAAGCATTCCTAAAAATATTACCAGTTGGAAATTCTCTCTGTACTGTTAAGTGGCAGTTTCCAAAATAATAATAATAAAATAAAAACATTGGCTCATAATATTTAAGACCATGAAGTGAAACCTCTCACCTATGAGAAAAAAAGGTTTAACAGATCTTACCATCAGGCTAACTGCATCAATACGATATTTTAATTAGATATAACCACCCTCAAAACCTTAGCTCCATTGCAAGACAAAAAGGGTTTAAAACTGAGAATTGCAGGGCCTCACCCAGTAAAGGGAGCCCTTCCAGAAATTCTCGACGGCCAGGGGCAAACCCAGGCCGAAGAGGGGGTTTGGAAATAGTTTTCAACCAGCAATAGACGCGCCTCGGTTAGAACCTCACTAGCTGCGTCATTGCCCCAAGCGCAAAGATGGTTTTGTAGGAGTCTCTATGCGCCTTTTTTATAGACAACTCCAACCTCTAAGTTTATGTAACAATCGATGTGGGACAATTCACTTCTTCTATTAATGTTACACAAATCACACGTGTAAACATTAGACGCGATTACAAAACGGAATTACTTTATTGGAAGACATTTTAATTTGGCATAAATAGTTGCTGGCTTCAATTCACACTCTTATAGATACGCTTCAATTACAGATTGATGACCTTGAAAGTGTTTGATAGTGTATCTATTGAATCCAGCTCCATTCAGAACATATTCCCATTCTTTACGAGTCCTCTCTTTTCCTGTGTCTGTGTGAGCCATCATTATCATATCCAGATACAAATGAACATGTTTATACTTGTCTGCTTCTTCTTCGCCAACCACAGCTTCCACAATTATCACTTTTCCCGTGTCTGTTGGAATAGCTTCTTTGCACTTTTTCAGAATATCTATACACTCCTCGTCGTTCCAGTCATGTAAAACTTGCTGAAAACAAAGACTAATTAAGCATAAAAACGAAACAAAAAGAAAATCGTAAAAACTAACTACTATCACTGTTCCATAAAGATAGGATACATGAATACGAAAAGTAAGCATATCTTTATAGGATGGAGGGAGTATAAACGTACCATGAGAAAAGCAGCATCAGCCTTTGGCACACACTCAAACATATTGCCTCCAACATGCTCAACTCCATCATAATGTGGACAAACAGACACTACATGAGGGAGATCAAAATTAATCCCCCTAATCCATGGACAAGACTTAACCAAAATGCTGAGAGCTGTTCCATTACCACCACCAACATCTACCAAAGAAGTGATTCCTTCAAAAATCTCTTGATGATTATCAAGAATTGCTGGCACTGTCATCCTAGCCATGCACGCCATTGCGTCGTCTATCAGCTTGCTATGGGCCGGATTTTCTGTTGCATAGCGCCATAATTCCTCACCGTTGGCAGCCTGAAATGATGAGGTGCCTTTTGCTAGAACACGTGCACTTAGACGATGCCATGGTGCAAGCATTACTGGGCTGCACTCTAGTAGCAAAACATCAGTCATGCTATTGGCTCCATTTCTCATCAGAAGGCGGGAAAGGGGCGTTTGAGCATAAACAATTGTTTCTATTTGGTCTGTTCTATCATTCGTCGTCTCCTTAAAGATACCGCGGTGAATCAAGAACCTCATGATGCGGTAGAGAGCAGACGGTGAGCAGCCGAGGGCCGAAGAGAGGTCGGAGAGTGTCATGGGATTCTCCAAGACATCAGGTATCCCCAGATCAACGGCACACTTCACTACAGCCATTGATGTAAAACCAAACACATAATTCCAGATGTCTAATTGCGCTTGGCCTTCTTCCATTTTGCTTAATTCCATTTCTTTTCATTCTTAATTTATGGGTCGTGTAAAGTGTGAATCTGCTACAAATATATAATGTTTCGACTATGTAGCTTCTACAGTATTAATATATTTTTTGAGTGCCATTTTTTTGAGTTTTTCTAATTTATTGAAATCCAAAACACTAGCATTTTACAAGTCTTTTTCGGAAGGAAAACTGAATAATGGCTCTTATAATCTCAACTTGTGAATAAACCCATAAATTGAACACTCCACCAAACACGTTAGTCACATGGTTGCTTATTCATGAATCACGACATAACCAAGCTAACTTTATTTGATTTTACTTAAAAAATTATTAAAAAGTTAAAATAAAACTCAACAATTAATTTTAATCAACTCACAATTTTTACCAACTTTTCAATCACACATTGCATCAATTTTTGTTTTAAGTTTATAAAAAAATCAAATTTTTAGTACATTTTTTATAAAAATTTGATAAAACTCTGAGTTTCATAAAATCTACAGTTAAAATTAATTGTTGATTGTAACTCAAATTTTTAAACAAAATTAAACAAAGACTAAAAGTTAAATTCAAAGTCAACAATTAATTTAAAATACACATTTGATGGAATACACAAATTTTATCAACTTTTTAACTACACATTTCATCAACTTTTATTAATATTTGTCAAATAATCTGTTGACGTCAGAATATGCACTATCCACGTGTCAACAGATTTCTAATCACTCATTTGACAGCATGTATGTTACCTGCACACTAGGATGACCGTTAGGCACCAAGGTTACCGGGAAAAAAAAAGGTTCGACGATTGTTGGTACTCCGACGATCAAGTTAACTGCTGGTATATAGGACAATATACAGAAAATAAAAACAATTGGGTGTGAAAAAAACACGCAGGCAAAGATTTGAACAGAGTTTAGGGGTGAGAATAATGCGTAAAAAGTGTGTCATAAATGCGTGCATTGGAATAACCGAAGTGCTTGTATTTATAGCTGCAGAGTTCTAATTATTCTGTGTATGCAATCAATTAGAACTCTGATTGGATTCTCATTCCTTATAGGATAAATGATAATTGGACATGGACACAATCTCCTAGATTTCGATCCTTATCTAATTGGATTTCCAATATTGTGTTGCCTAATTATTGAAAGATTAGTATTCGTTTTCTTTGTGATAATCCTTATAACAATCAAACACAACCTATCTTTAATTACTTCTCTGGTTATCCCAAATTATCATATTGCCTCTAGATTATGAGAATGCGAAGACCAACGAAGCGCTCCAAATTGGTCAGGAATGTCGAGGCCCTTTATGGGCTTCGCTATGATGGATTCAAGAGTGCAAAGATATTCGATGGGCCTTCGAAGCCTTCTGAGAATTTTCAAGGCCCTTGTTGGTCCCCCGAGGCCTTCACTGAGCTTTTGATGACGTTGAGGCCTTACCAAAATTGGGTGGTAACAATAGTTCTCCAAGTCCAAGCCTATTATTTATATCAGACGTGGGACTTTAAGAAAGAGTATTAAATGAGGACGAAGGCCTTTAGAAGGCGAACCTCCAATAGAATCCGTGGGATCACTTATCCCGTTGTATTTCTCCATGGGAGGCATTTTGAACCCTGCGGGGAGTTCTCTAGCCTTCAACTCTTTGGAGAATAGGAGGTCCTCGTCGTCGTCAATGTCGCACAACGGTTCTAATCTTTCATCTTCGGGCTTCACATCCGCAGCCCTAGAGTCCATTATCTTCTCTTGGTGGTCATCGCTGGGCTCGCTACACCGGCTACTCAACGATTAAGGTCAAGCCACAGATGACTCGACCCCCAATCTATCGAATACGCTGGCAGAGGCGATCAACTTTTCCAATCGCGAGGCACGATGTCTCTCCTGGTTCTGGGATTTCGCTCATTATGGATTGCGTATCATCCCTAAGACCGACGGCTTTCGATCAGCCTGGACCTTGAAGGGCTTTGTCAAGCACAGCTACACTTGAGTCTATGTTGAAGAGATTGATTCTCCAATAGTTCAAGTGTCGTTTTTATTCAAGCGTTGTCCAATTTTAGGTCCAAGATGTCTGGAGTCAAGTAACATTACACGGAGCATGAGTCATATCAAGTGATCATGACATAACCAAAATAAATCATGCTGAATAAGTTACATCGATTGAGGTGTCACTAGGAATTTAATACAATAAATGAAAACAAATTGGTGTGCACAATGCATTCATCAAAAAGAGCAAACGTGGAAAACATTACTTCATACGTCAAGGCCATAAGTTACGTGAAGATTAACACAGATTTGAAGAGGCCCACAAGTATCAATGAGTTTTTGGGGGAATTTTTTAAAAACATCTAATTACTTAATTAAGAGATTCATTTTAGTGTGTGTTTAAAAATACTGAAATCATTTTATAAGTATTTATAAGTTGTAATAAGTTATACGAAATATGTAAATAATAAATATACATTAAATTGTGAGTTCTATAAAATATTTGAATAAAAAATATATTTGACAAGTTTAAATATTTTAAATTGTAATTTAAACTTAGTCAAACAATGTCATCACATTCTCATATAGGATCTTTGAGTCTAATAAATTCAAGAGGGCAAAAGGTGAAGAGGGGGCGTAATGGAAGAAAGGGGAGACAATAATGGGTCGAATGCAAAATGGAACAAAAGAAATACTCCAAGGTTGGGAAAGTTGCTTCAATGAGACCATCAGCATTGCATTCTATAGATTGTTATATATATAATACATAAGTTGAAAGACTTTCGATTTACATGATATTGATGTCTAATAATAGACACTCAAGTCCAAATTGATCTTCAATAAATTCTTCTACAACTTAATAATACCGTCTCTCTAACATTTATTTTCTTAAAATAGAAAAAAAAAAAATCACATCTAAATATGTATTAAAAAAATATAAATCTACATAGGAAATAGAAATTTTGTTTAACCAGCATGTCTAACACAGTTTTTAAATTTAGACAGAGTTTTAGGCCATATTTGTTTTTTCATATGCCACGTCAGCTTATCAGAGTCCTGACATCTTACATTAGAGAATAATTTTTTTAAAATATTGTTCATTTTGCTTATTTTTTAACAATCCACAATTGCATTGGAGATGCTCTGAGAAAATGTAACAAGAAATGGAAAATTAAATAATGTCACGTACCATTTCAACGGTAGTGTATGATGAAGAAGAAGAAGAAGAAGAAGAAGTGGTATGTAGGATGAATCCTGAATCATTTCATCTGAAAAATCAATTGATTTTTAGTAAAGAAATGTTAATTTTTTTAATGATATTCGATCACCATTTTTTGAGTGGTTTCATGCCCGAGCTCTAAAGTGATAATGTTGTTCCGCAACATAATATATTAAAATTTTGACATCAAAATACATAATCAAAACTATCAATGTTGTTCTCTTACAAAATTAATTTATTAAAAGGTTGTACGTGAAAGTCCACGAACATAAGAATTTTCAAATGAAGATGACATAATAAAGCACTAAAGGAAATTAAAAATGTTAACACAATTCTATAAAATTAAAAATAGATGTGGTAGCACTAGTGCCACAAAACAAATACTGATACGAGGAATTAAACGGAAATTGACACAAATAGTCCATAACTATGTCTTTAGTATGAAAATAATTCTTAACGTTTTTTTTTTTAACACAACTCACTAACTTATTTAATAAAAAAGACAAATATATTTTTAATTTTAATTACAAAAAATTGTAATTGAATTCATCTTTGCAAAAAATACAAATGAGTCCTATACTTTTATTTTTTTATAAAAAAATTAAAGAAAAATAATGATCTTTTTTTAATTAATACTTTATTGACCAAATTGATAATATACTAAATTATTTTGTATATTTTACGAACTATTATAAAATAACTAAAATTTAAGCTCATAATTATTAATAAACATATTAAATAAAATTATTTATTTAGTAATAAGTAATTATATTATTTAAAATTTAAGATTTTATTTTAACGTTACAACAAAAAAAGAAAAATAATTTTGTCACAAATTTGATGCTCAAATACTTTAATTTAATTGAACTATTCGTTTATTAACTACAAATATTAGAATTTCAATTGTTTTATTCATATTTTAATTTATCGTTCAAAAATAAAGAACACATAATGTATAAATTAATTTTTATTAGTATTTTATGTTAAAAAAAGTAATATAAGTTTTGTTCAATGTTATAAAATTATATATGTCATTTTGTTATTTATTTAACTTAATTTTTATTCAAATTTTTATATCACATAGCAATGACATATATTTAAATCACAATAATTTTACATTTTTCTCTTATAAAATTATAATTGACACGACTATAGTGATTTATTTAATGTATTAAATTAATATTATTTAATAAATGTATTGAACCTATTTACATAATTTACAAATGTTAAAAATTTAATTGTAATTTTATTTAATTAAAATTAAAGATATATTTGTCTATTTTATCAAACAAAAGTTAGAACCATTTACGCCCAATTTTCCAGAATTAAAATCTTAAAAACAATTGCCAAATGCCAATTAGTCATATTGGGCTTAATTTAGACGAGACCCGGCCCATTTTCTCTCTTACACCTTTCTTCTTTCTTTTGGCTGTACTTAGATAGTCGGTGACGCATAAAGCTTGAAATCCTTACGTTTAATCTAATAAGCAGTATTTTCACACATTTGCAGAAGCAAATTCAATCGAAATATAGAAAAAATCGTAAAGATGCCGAAAAAAATGGGAGTAAACAGCAAAGCCGAGGAAGCTAGGGCTCGGAAGACCGCCACCGATGCCGATCGCAAGGAGCGCGAAAGCCGAGAGAAGGAAGATCAGTACTGGCGCGAAGCCGAAGGGGCTAAGTCCCGCGCCGCCAAGAAACGCGAGGAGGAAGCCGAGAAGAAAGCCGAGGCCGCTGCCAAAAAGGCTGAGGCGCGCCGCTTGGCTGAACAGGAACAGAAGGAGCTCGAGAAGAACATGAGAAAGGTTGACAAGAAGGCGACCCGAGTGTCTATCCCCGTGCCGAAGGTGACGGAGGCGGAGCTGCAGCGGCGGAGGGAGCAAGATCAGGCGGCTATGCAGAAGCGGATCGAGGAGGAGAAGCGGAAGCAGAGCCGAACTGCTGCCGAGGAAGAGTATGAAAAGATGGTGCTAGTTGCGAACACAAATCGCGATGACTCAATTATCGAGGCCAGTACTGTGGAAGATGCGATTGCACAGATGACAGTGACAGATAATTTGCCACCTGATAGGCACCCGGAGAGGCGGCTCAAGGCTTCTTTTAAGGTGCAATTCCATTATTCAATTCTCCGTTTTTCTGATTATTTTTATTTTCCAGTAGATTATTTGGTATTTTCATGATAATATTTAAGAAGAATACGTATTTTTTTAATGATTGGGTTTCTCTATTGATGGAAATTTTGGAAGGAGCTTTTAGTGAATTCTGTTCAAAGAGAATTATTATGTGTGTCGTGACAATAGGTATTTGATGAACTTCATTTGTTCCTCTGAAAAACTCTCTTACAGAAAAAAGGGGGGAGGATTGTCCATTTTTATCTTTATCTTTATCGGTTACCCAGGGGGCTTCACCATAATCTTCTTCTTCTACATTTTTTTTTTTGGTTTTGGTGAGTGATGTGATGGTGTTTGGAAAAGGAAAAATAAGAAAGTGGAAAGAATTTGTCGTCTATATGAAAGGGAAGGTGATTAATCTTAAACCAAGTTGTAGTTATCTTTCTGGAGGGATAGTACTTAGACTACTCGCTTTGTCATGCTTAGCTATAACTAGTGATTTGGCAATGCTACATGTCATCTCTCATTTTGGCCTAAATATTTTCCATGCTTTATAGTTCTAAACGTTTCTGTTTTATTAGGCATTATTGGTCTTTATATTGCAACATTTGTCTTGACATTTTGCTCAATTTATATGTTTGTGGATTGTTAACGGGACATGTCCCATGCACACATACTTTACCTTTTAGCTCTTGAAGTGAACTTGTGCAATGATGCTTGATGTTTTTTTGCTTAATTTATATGTTTAGGCTTTTGAAGAAGCTGAGCTCCCAAGTTTGAAGGAAGAGAAGCCTGGTCTCACGCACACTCAATACAAAGATATGATTTGGAAGCTGTGGAAGAAATCTCCCGACAACCCTCTTAATCAGGTGAAAAGCTAGTTCTGTATAATATGATAATGACCCTCTTATGCATGGTTTAGTTCAGCAACTATAGTCTATACATTTCATTGAAAGCAGCCTCATTGGCAGTCTAGTTTAGGCAAACCTAGTTTGACTTGAAAGCCAGGTGGATTTGAATTTTCAATTGAACCAAGATAAGAAGTGTGACATCATGGGACCAGAGTTGCAATGTGGCTATTGATCCTGTTTGATGTTCACATTGAATCAAAATGGATGGCAGCTGGGTCTATGACCTGGTGTACCATGTACGGACCTTATCAATGGCCTCGAGTCTCCTGTTTGATTGTTGGATTGTAGTAGAATGATAGGCAAATAAAAAGTGCAACTTGTGGAATATGCTCAATGTCTGAGCACTTGATTATGAAATGGTTGAAATGCATATGGTGTTCCTTTGTTGTTGTCCATTCCAACATCAAAACTCCTCTTCAACCAACGCCCTTGCTAGAAGGATGACATATTGCGACCAATCAGGTTGCTTGTATGTTCTTTTCCCTGCCAAACTTCAGTTCTCCAATCTTGTTTTGCAGTGGGTTGACTTTTGAATGGGTTTTCGTGTTTTATCGTTAGGTGGTAATATTTTGGTGCACTTGTTGTTTTCCTTAATGATAATCTTAAGTTGGCAAAAAATAAAAAATAAAAAACTGTAAGTTGTCTTTTAGATGCATTGTGAAATGGAAGGTTTATATTTTAATAAATCATCCAGATGCAGTAATTCAATATTCTTTTGTTTTTCTTTGGATTGTCCTCTTATGCAAAATTTATTAAATTTAAACATGATTATGATTTCTCAAATTGCGGTTCAATTTTATTTCTTGCCCATTCTGCTCCCATCCTGCTAAAAATACAAAAAAAAAATGTGAAAACTGATTGGTTCAGTACTGAATACTGGCAATACTTCGGCCATCCTGTTCTATTGATGTTTGTTTTGGCTGTTCTCATGAACTGGTGAGGGTGAGGATCCATTGTTGGTGTTGGAAGGGAATTCTAAATGCTATTATGGTGCTGTTGTTATCAGTAAGATTTTTGGTGTCACTGGGTCATCTTCTCTCATCTTGGTGGCTCTACGTATTTTATAGAACTTTTCTGGAAGCCCTAGATTCAAGATTTCAAATAATTCATAAAAACCATTCCAACGTTTGAAGCATCTGGTAACATATGCGGTCAATGATTGGTGAAGAAATGAGAAGATTTTCCATTTTTATGTGAGCTTGAATCAATAGTTAAGAACATTTTTTTTAGGAAGAATTTAGGTTTCTATCCATCTGACATGCTAAGTTATGTCATAGCATTACTTAATATGTTCTTGTAATGATGCAAGTATAATGGCTGAGATAGCAAGTTAATAAAGAATTTTGTTTTTGCTCTACCATTCTTCTGGATGGTTTTTCTTAGCGGGTGGGGGCATATGGATGGCTGGGTATTACTAAGACAAACTAAACTAATTAGTTCCCTGGTAAAAGTGTGAAAGAATATGCATCCATTGGAAGTCATACATTGCTGAATCTGTTTTTCTTGTTGTGAAGTTAATCTTAGAAGGGGGAAGAGTCTCTTTCTTGTTGCATGTGTACAGTGCAAATAATCTTCAATCTGAGATAATTGGTAAAGTTGGAAGGTGATTTGATCTGTGTGTAGAGATACAAGGGAATTTATTCCCATGTGCATAGATGTTTTTCCTTGCTGGTTGGGTTTGAAAAGAGGTAGAGCTTGTATCTTTATGTAAAACGTGTTAATTGCACTTAGATCATGCGCCTGATTAGTTCATTTTGCTTTTCTGATCGCATCAATCATTTTGTGGATGATTTTTATTCACAACTTCTTCTAATTTGAATATGCAGATTGCTGATAAGTCGTGAGTGCATCCTTGCTTTTAAGAAGCCTGGCATTTTTTCTTTGGGATTAGTGGAAAGCAAGCTGCAGTGTTGTATATAACTGATGATTTCATGTGAGAGCTTTGGCTAGTCTTCCATCAAACATCAATGTGCAGTGTCCATTTCGACCTTTTGCAGTCTATTTGAAGTAATACATTTTAATGTCTCGAACCATTCTGAATAAGATCCTTGTATTTTCCTGATATTCATCTTTGTTAATGAACCTGTGGTTTTGGCTGTTAGTAAACTATACTGAATGTACTGAGATTAGAAATGGTTTTAAATAATTGCTGTTCTATGTTAGACAGTTGTTGATTAATCTCTTGTTCACTGTTCTCGTCTTGCTTTCGAGATAGCACTTTGCACTTTCCAGAGGTCGTGTGGGATTGAATCTGGAGAAAATACATCCGTGGTGTTATTTATTCACGAAAATTATATACTATCTCTATCCCATTAAGATAGACTCTCATTAATATAGTTTAGACTCTGATTAAAGTTAATGATATTTTATCTTTCATCGATGAATTTCATATGCTCTCTGTTCGAGAACAAGTTGATTTAACATTGCTTGTATTTTACTCAGCTTCTTTTAATTTCCTTCTGTAGAATTCAATGACAGGAGACTTGTCAAGATTCCATCTGTCTCCGAAGAGAGACCAATAACTATTTCATAATTTTTAATTTGGAGAATAGAGATTTAATAATTAATCAATCATAAATGAGAATCAATTGGTACTTTCTGATTTTTTTAAGAATTGAGCAATGGAGAATGTGCTGGCTCTCTCTCTGTTCTGTGAAGGGTTTGAATTATTTAAGTATGCAACGCTTAGTCCACGAATTGTCATGGCACATATAATGATTAATTATATTTATTTGGTCATTATGCTCAGAACATGGAATATAAATGGATAAAACAGAACAATAGGGACAAGAACACAACATATTTGTTTTGCCGGTTAGTCACACAGTTCGTCTAAAGCTTAATCTGTGAGGCTTTTCAAAAAGAATTACTCTCTCTACATAATAACCCTCAAATAAAAATGAATGCACGATTGTTCAGTACATCAGACCACTACTAGATCTAAATGCCTCTCTCTAAGCTACATTAACAAAATTAGTGTAATAAGTTTAATCATCGATAAGAACCAAAAACCTTTTCCATTCTGTATTTTCACTCAGAAAATGCATAAAGAGGGGGGAAGAAGATCAAAGAAAGTAAAGGATTAAGAACAATCGGTTCTTTGTCACTCTAAAAAATGGAGTACCACAGTTTCTCTCTCTGTCTTAGACGAAAGTTGCTTATTTATGGGTAATCAACGGACCAGATGAATCTTGATCTATCCAATGGTGGTGGAGATTACAACAGACATGACAATCGTGTTTACCTACAAAAGCGTGTGTCAAGAATGCGCATATAGTAATAATAGGAATGCAAGTGCAACAACTTCACAAACATTTTCTTGTGGAAATGAATGAACATAATACAATAATGCTGGTGTGGTGGTAGACTGGTGCGTGAGGAAGTAAAATTTGATGCGAATATAAAGTTTCGAGAACAACTTAAAGAAGTCTTGTTTCCTTACACTACTATTCCAAATTATATGTATTTCTTCATATGTTGTTAGTTTCCTTGTTAGAGGAAACATCAAACATTGTTAACCTTGTGGTTTCCAACAGAGGAATACATCAGAAAAAAGTGGCATCTTGTTTTGTCATATAGATTAGGTCAAAATTTATTTAGTCATACTTTGACTTAAACTTGACCCAAAAATTTATTGACTTTGACTAAATAAATTTTGATTTTAACTAATTTAAAGCGGATGTAACATGGCACATTATAATTTCATGGAAAACATTAACAAAATGAAAACAGAAACTAAGTCAAATACCAGACGAAGCAACACAAGCCTCACCTTTGAAATGACAAGCCTTTCATCATGCTCGCTCTATTAGCTTGCCCTCTGGATCACATCCTACCATTACTCAAGTCGACGAGCATTTGTGCAGAGTAAGATCTTCTAAGGCTGCCTCTGCCTCTTCATCATTGTCATCAATGAGTAACATATTAAGTGACCTTCAAAACTCATACGATACCATTGATGATTTGATTTTGCTGCCTCATATTCAACAAATCATTTCACAAGAATGCCAAGAGAAACGGGTTAATGAAATCTTGGATGGATTTATCAGGCTATTGGATGCTTGTGCCACAGCTAAAGCTCTTCTATCACATACAAAGAAAAATGTACAAGAGCTTCTTTTTGCCCTCAGGAGAAGAAGAGATGCAGCAGTTATTTAAGCTCCAGAAGAAAGTTGGGGAAGATAATCCAGAAGTCCCTAAAAGACTTGAGTGTTAAAAACAAACACATTATTCAATCTTTGGAGAAGGAACACGAAAGAATGGCTGTTATATACATGTTAAAAGAAGCAGAATCAGAAACTCTATCTGTGCTCGAGTTTCTGTTGTCCAATGCGACGACGACAAAGGTGCAAATCTAGGCCAAGCGCCTGGTCTTTGATATCCAAGCTGGTACATACCAAGAAAGTTTCGTGTGAAGGCGAAAAAATAGAATCGACTGAATTCATCAAGCTGGATGCAGATTTGCATTCAGTCATCTGTAATAAAAATAGAAGAGAAGATGATATGTTGAAAACAGATGGACTCAAGCATTGATATTGTTGAAAAAGAGCTAAAATGATTGATCAAACGTTTGATCAAAACTAGAGTTTTTCCTCCTCAACATTCTTAACAACTAATCTAGACGCAAATAGGCATCCAAATTCTGTTAATACTTGTAGATGGAAAATATATGTATATTTCAGTTGATAATGAATTGAAACTGAACCATAAACATTGCGTTGCACGACTTGATTCTACTCTGCGAAGATTTTTATGTTCTACAAGGCTTTTTCATATACAACATGAATCATGATGCACTACAGGGGAATAAAATTATATCTTTTATTTTTGTGCCAACTCAAACTATGTTATGGTTAGGGCAGATCAAAATGGCAGCCACACCTTTGAAATCAAAATTCATCATGCTTGTTCTATCAGCTTGCCCTCTGTATCACATCCTATCATTGCTCAAGTCGACGAGCATTTGTGCAGAGTGAGATCGTCCAAGGCGACCTCTTCATCATCGTCATCGATGAGTGACAGATTGAGTGGCCTTCATAACTTGTACTATACCATTGATGATTTGATTTTGTTGCCTCAAATTCAACAAATCATTTCATAAGAATGCCAAGAAAAAGGCATAATGAAATCTTAAACAGATTTATAAGGCTATTGGATGCCTGCACGACAGCTAAAGATCTTCCCTCACATTCAAAGCAAAACGTACAAGAGCTTCTTTCTGTTCTCAGGACAAGAAGGGATGCAGATGATTTCAATGGTTATTTAAGCTCCAGAAGAAAGCTGCGGAAAATAATCCAAAAGTCCCTATAAGGCTTGAGTGTAATAAACAAACACAATGTTCAAAATCAAACCTTGGAGAAGGAACATGAAACAATGGCTGTAATATACATGCTATGTGAGGCAGAATCAGAACTCTGGCCCGACAGGGACAAAGGTACGATCCAGACAGCGTGGCTGGTCTTCAGTTTCAATTCTGGTCCGCAAGCAAGAAAGGTTCATGCGCGGGCGAAGAAACAGAATTGAACGAATTTAAACAAGGTGGATGAGTGCTTGCATTCACCCATCTGTAATAAAACTTGCAAAGAAGATATGCAAGTGAATGGACTTATGAATCACTTAAAAACGATGGACTCGAGCATTGATGTTGTTGAAGAAGAGCTGGAATGCTTGATCAGACATTTGATCAAAACCAGAGTTTTCCTCCTCTACATTCTTAATAAATAATCATGATGCAATTTAGGCATCAAAATTCTTGTGCTTAGGAAAAGAAATTCTGTCACGTACTTGTAGATGAAAACATGTATATTTCAGTTGCCTTGCACTCTTTCATTTCTTGATAATTAATAACCCTGAATGATTTCTATGTTCTAGAATGCCTTTCCATTGGTCTCCAATGGAGAAACAATTATTAATTGAGACTAGATTTTTTGCCGAGTCTAACTATAAACTCTAATCCATGTTGAAACATGTAGTAAGGATGGGACAAACTTATTTATTAAAAATATCTTCCAATAAAATTCACTTGGCCTTTGAACCTTATGCTCTACTTGATGAATAGTTGCACCATTTTTCTTGAGAAGCTAAATTTTCACTGAACCATCTTCAGGTTATCTCATAAGTATTGTAAGTATTTTAAAGATTTTTGAAGTGGGAACTACACAAACAAATACAAATTTGATGAAATCAAGAATTTTAAAAGATCAACTGGTCTTGTTTGAATTGGTGGTTGTGCAATATCATGTCAATCTAGGGCAGGATTATGACATACCCACAAACAGTTCCTTAAACACATGGCAAGATTCAAAAAAAAATTGAAAAGGAAGACTACAATAAAGTCAGGTAATGCATGCATGCTGGAATATACTGAATAAAGCTGATGCAATTGCCACTAGTTTGTTGTATTCCTTTTGTTCCTTCTACTGCATCTGACACCAAAATATTAACATATTCAAAGTCAGAGCACATACACATACTAAATAGATACAAAAGCATATTTTTCACTTCCAAAAAATACAAGAAGAAACTAATATAATCTAATCTCTTCTTCTTGTCCAGTCATTCTTTTTCACCATACCATTATGGTATAGGTCAGTAATTAGTAAATCACACCCAAAAGTAGTGACCCATATCCATATTATATCCACATCTATAGAGCAATTCCTATTTCAGTCTGCTGCAAAGCTTTGAATCCCACTTGTTTTGGTGGCGGTGGAGGTGGTGGTGCTGATGGCTGCTCCAGTTGTACTTCCCACTTTAAATTGGCAACCACTTCATCTTGCACAGCCACGTACTCCTGTATTCAGTAAAATATTACAGATATTAGCACAAAAGTTCGATTTTTAATGCACCCAGATGGAAAAGTATGAAGATTATTTCTCTTTTGATCAAGATCTTGTCTTTGCTATTTTTGTGCAAGTGCTTTGAACCATGGGGGAAAAACCATTAAAAGAGAAGACAAATAAGACACGCAAACCTCCAGTTTCTGAACGAGCTCTTTGGCGTTGGGGGCAGAGACAAAGATGTGACGCTGAGAAGGCTTTATGAACCCATCATCTACTGCTTTGTCAATGAAGTTGAGGAGGTAGTTGTAGTAGCCATCAACATTCAGTAAACCCACCTGCAAATGTATTTGAATTCTATCAGAATTCAACACTAAACTTACTCAAAATCTCCTCTACAGGGTTGCAAAAATTGAATTTTTACAGGCTTGTCATGTATGCCCAGCTGCACCCATGTTATAACCTCCAGCAACTCCTCCAGGGTTCCATATCCACCTGTTAAAAACCCATAAAACCAAGAGAATAATAAACCCTTTTAAGCTTGAGAATCGAAAAAGATGAAATAGGATATATGCATGCAATCATTCAAGGAAATGTTTAAACCTGGCAATGCTATGAAGCAATCGGAATGGCGGGCCATTTCAGCCTTTCTTTGGTGCATATTTGCCACCATTCTCACCTCCCCAATAGTCTCCCCAGTTTTCTGCAATATCAACATTAACATACAGTGGTAAAAATGAAATCTTTACAACACTAGGATGAAAAGTGCATGGTACCTCTTTTCCCACCAGCGGTCTTGGTATGATTCTGTGATGAAATAAGTCCAAAAAATAAGGTTCAGAAAAACAAAAAGATACATGCAAATACATATGTTCATGTAATAAAAAGTTGCTTAAAACTTTAAAGGGTACCCAAGAACATGCCCTCCTCCATTATGAACTGCTTGAGAAACCAAGCCCATCAATCCAATACTTCCTCCACCATAGACCAGATCCAGTCTTCTTGCCACCTTCATGCAAGACACAGAAATAACCCCAGTAAATTCATCAAAAAAAGAGAGGAAAAAAAACTCAAGAACAAACAGAAATGTAAAATGCAGTGCAAGAATCTGGTACCAGTTCTTCCCCCAACTCTAGTGCTGCTTCTTTGTAACAGTCCCGTTTCCCAGAACTACTCCCACAGAAAACACAAACCCTCTTGAATTTTGATTTCACAAATTTTTCTTCCATTTTATGCTTTTGGAACAGTTGTTCTTGTTTCTGAGTGACAAGAGGGGCGTCAAGGATAAGAAATTGCACATGTGGTCTAGCGCCTAAACTCCGCAGCAATATATATAGAGTCCTGGAAATAATAGTAAAATAACAAAGAGGCGATTCCTTAAAATAAAAATAAACATTCTTTCTGGGGTTAAATGAATGATCAAATGAGGACAAAATTAATTAATAAAAGATTGCTGCTTTTGTGTGTGGTGAGAGGTAGGACTCGATAGTCGTGTTTCAAACCCCGTGCTTCCACGTGTCAATGCATGATTTAATTAGAGCACCACAAATTTTATTTTTATCTTCACAAAATTAATTGGACGTTACAATACCTAAGAGTCAAGATTTGCTGTCCCAAATGTATGTCCCCTAAGCTGTCCTACCAATTAAAAATGTACAAATCATCCAATAAATACAATTGTTAAATGTGTTCACACTTAATGTTAATATTAATTTATATTTATTAGATGATGTGTATATTTTTAATTAGTGGGACAACTTAGGGGACATACATTTGGGACAGCAGATCTTGACTCAATACCTAATTATATTGATTAAATTTAAGATCCGTTTGGTATTAATTTTGAATCCTTGCTAAATTTTTAAAATATAATTATAAAAGAATCTGTATCGATTTTGCTTTTAGTTTTTCTATTTATATATTATTAAAATACTAATTTTGACTTTAAATAATTAAAGTAATTCTTTTTATTTTACATATTTATTAGTATTCTAATTATAATACATCTCTACAAATAATTTAAATTTAAGTTTAAATTTAATTGATTTTTGTACAATATTACTATGCTTTTATTTTTTATTTTTTTTTATAAATTTCGAAATTTAACATATGTATATTATTTTTATTTTAAAATAATTATAATAAATATATTGTCTTAAAAAAAATATTTGATACTATTACATTTTGTTATAGAAGTAAAAATAAATTTTACAATACTACTCATGATAATAATAATACAAAATAACACTATTATAATTAATGTCTATTTTAGTAATTTTATACAGTCACAAAAATATAAATCATTTTTGTTTACCAAACGCTTAAATACTGATTTTGAAATATACAACAATTATAAAACAAGATTTTATCAAACATTTATCTGATTTTTTTTACATCTGATTCTTTCTAGAATACAGTAAAATCTGATTCTTTTAAAAATACAGTAATACCAAACTAAGCCTTAGTGTTTTTAGTTCTTTTTATGATTGTGATTTTTCTATCTACATCAACTAGAAAGTTATTAAATTATTTATTTATTTATTTATTTATTTATTTGCTTATTTAATTACACAAAGACAAGAAAAAAAGATTATTTATTTTGTTGATAATTTAAGTGTTTGTATTATTAACCTTTTTTCTGAACAAAAGATTGTACTTTTGATTTAAAAGATTTTTGCAATGGTTTGAGTGATTTTCATTTAAAAGGTGTCATTTGTTTTGGAACGTTGCACCCTTTCATCATCATGACTCTTCATGATATAATTACAGCTTTTTTCTTCAAAGTTTACAACTTTATGATAGTCGTCGACCTATTAAAATTTGAAATTCTATTTTAAAATATCAATTTTATTATTTTAATATATAATCTATGTGAGAGTTATCTCTAACTCTTGCAAGATGGTGGCTCGTTTGTACACACCAATTTTATAATCTGAATGTTTGTTTTGAGTTTTAAACAGATCAAATTGTTCTTTTAAACTTTAAACAGATTGAATTGTTCGTTTGAGATTAATGGACTTTAATATCATATTAAAATTTGTGACTCTATTTTAAAATATAAACCTTATTAAAAAGAGTAGTTCAAATTTTTATATATTAGTTAAAATTTTAGTATATAATTAATTTAGAATTTACCCCTTAACACTAACGCTTTGGAATAAATGACCCCGTTCAACGACTTTATATAAAGATTTTCATTTTGTATGATCAATGTTCAATGCATTTTTCCTTGAATTCTACAAACATTCTCTTCTAAATCTTTGGTAAATATGTCTTTTTGTTCAGTTTACACATCGAAACTCTTGTTTGCCAGTTGTTTCGTTTACAAAAAAAAAAAAAAAAAAAAAAAAAAAAAAAAAAAAAAAAAAAAAAACTATTTTTAGTTATACGATTTATCAATATTAAAAAATTAAATTTTAACGAAATCGAACGCGCAATTAAATACATGTTTGGTTATACTTAAATTATAATTTTAACTGGTCAAATTGATCAAACATAATTTTTATCTACACATTTTATGGAACCCACAACTTACAACCTACTTTTTATACACACATTCACCAACAACTTATATTATACGTACTTAAAAAATAATTTCACTATTATTAAACAGAGTCTTGATCTAATACCCATGGTGGACTATAATTATAATTTCTCACGGACACTGTAGGTATTAGATCAACACTTCCGTTCTAATATCTACAGTGGGTATTGTTATAATACCCACCGGGACACTTGTTTAACATTCATTGGATGAGTGTAAGACACTTGTCCAACATTCATGGGCATTAGAATAAAACCGATTATCACTACCTTTGGTAAACAAGAAAGATGATATAGTACTTATAGTGGGTAATAATTATAGTACCCATTTGACATGTAGTATCACTACATTAGTTGTTTTTTAAAAAGTTGTTTGTAACTTTTTAATTTTTTTGAAAAATGACCAATATAGTAATATCACGTATCAAATAGGTGCTATAATTATTATCTACTATGGGTGTTATATTGTTACTCTACTAAACAATGCGCTAATTTTTGTTGATTAATCATGATTAGATATTGCATTATATTGATTATTGGTAGTGGTGATGTTGTGCAGTTGGGAAGTGGCACGTGGGATTGATATTTGTAGACAGGACAGGTTAGTGATGATTGGATTTTGAGATAATGCAATGAGAAGGGGGATTCTTCTAAGTTTGCTTATTGTCTGTGCCAATGAACTGATAAAAAAAGCCTCATCCACACCCCAACAAATACACACCCACACGCTCAAGCAATGCATCGGGATGGACGCTTTCAGGTCTATCGGCAGTCGGCTAACCCTTTTCTCACGTACGCTACCTTCATCAATTTCTTCATATATTTTAATTAAAATTATTTTTATTTCTCATACAAATACATAAATGATTATTATAAGTTAAAGATAAATTATATGTTGTTAGAATCGGACAACATCTCGACTCTCACAAAGGATGGGTTCCACACATACCGGGGGCCCACTTCCGTGAGTATCGAGATGATGATTGATTTAGACAACATATAATTTTCGTATAAGTTAAAACAACATTAGAATATGTCATGTAGTTGTCTTGATTTAACTTTCACACTAAATATTTAATCCCAAGCTCTCAATAATATATATTCTCAGGCCAAGGCTCTCAACCTCGAAGTCATCACACGAGGACATAATGAGTCTCAAAGAGCCGCGACGTCATACTCCGAACATGAACTCTATACCTTTACGAGGATGGATGACATACATTTTTACATTATTCAATTCATAGTTTGACGCTTGTATTTTTTCTCTATCATTGAATTAAGCATTGAAGGAGTGACAAAGATACACTATATTGACAACATTAACCCAATACTCTGTTTGGTAGGTAGACTGAAATTAATTTTTAAATACTTATAAATTTTAAGTCTTATAGAATAAGAGAATAATAAGTAAGTAGTTAATTGTAAGTATTATGAAATATACAGATAAAAAATATATTTAACTAATTTAATCAACATAAATAATTTAGTTTAGAGCATATTTAAAGCGCTCCGTTTATTGTTTTTTAGACGTGCCACATAAGCATATATAGACGGAGTTATAAAAAAACTATCTCCAATACATGTTGAAAAAGATTCTATCTATATGATGTGGCACATAAAATATAGCTTTCGTCTAGGACTTCTAGACATAGTGAGTCAACAAATTTAATTTTAGACAGGGTGCATTGGAGATGAATTTTAATTTGACTGTCTATTCTATAGACGTAATGCTACATAGATTGAAAGTCCGTCTATTTTACTTGCCACATAAATTGCAACAGACAGAGTGCATTAGAGGCATTAGAGATACTCTTAACCAGATATACTATAAAAAGTAATAAATATCTAACATTCAATTTATCAAACTTTAGGCTATCAATTAGGTAAAAAAAAAGTAGATCAAGTTGATTGTTCTGGTTTCATCTTAACCACTGGAAAACGACGTCATTTAGTTAAAAGAACTGGAATTGAGAAATAGTAATAAATAAACTAAGAAGGACCCACAACAACTAGTATTGGTGGCAGAAGCTAGTTACGGGTAGGGTAATGATGACTATCTATTATTATGTATGAAAGTATTCGGGAATTTGGTGCAAATGGTCCCTTACCTTTTCCCTTAGTATATAGTTGGTCCCTAATGTTTATTTTTTAGTAAATAAGTCTATAATCTATGTATTTTAGTACGTAATTGGCCCTTATGGAATGAAAAAGACAAATATTCCTTTAATTTTAATCAGAAAAATTGTATATAGATTCCTAATCATTACAAAATATGTAAATGAATCTGATACATTTATTAAATAATATTTAATTTTGCATACTTAATATAACATTATAGTAGTGTGAATTAAGTTTTCATAAAAGAAAAATATAAAATTATTATATTATAGATATATGTAATTACTTTGTGATGTGAAAAAAAAAAATTGAATAAAAATTAAGTTAAACAAATAAATAAATGACGTATATAATTTTATGACATAAACTAATCTTATTATATTTTTATTTAATATAAAAAATATTAATTAAAATTAATTTATACATTATGTGTTTTATTTTGGAATAAAAATAAAACGATAAATTAAAATATGAAGAATACAATTGGATCTCTAATATTTGTAATTAATAAACATATAACTTAATTAAATAAAAGTATTTGAATATTAAATTTGTGACAAAGTTATTTTTTTAATACAACAATAAAAAAAAAGCTTAAATATTTAAATAATATAATTATTTAATAATAAAAATAATAATTTTATTTGACTTGTTTATTAATAAAGTGTTAATTAAAAAAACTTATTAGTTTTCTTTAATTTTTTATAAAAAATAAAAGTATTGAACATATTTGTATTTTTTGTAAAGATTAACAACTTAACTACAATTTTTTTCTTATTAAAATGAGGGGCAAATTAATCTTTTTCATTTAAAAAGGACCAATTATGCACTAAAATGAAAATTTTTGTATCAAAAAATAAATATTATGGACCAATTCCATATTGAGAGTAAAAATTAGGGACCATTTCCGCCAAAATCCCAAAGTGTTCACGTTACCATGTTTCACCTAGCCAATTGGGAATGTCTGTGTCAGCACTCATCCCTCATTTACTCCGAAAAGATTGCTGCTGTGCTTCCTAATAATTCTTGACAAATCTTATCAAATTTAATGTACTAATAACATAAATAAATGTTTGTTAGTAATTATAAGTATTTATAAAATGATCAAATATAATTTTTATATTTAATGTGATTTACAATTTTTATTTATTTTTTATTCATATAATTTATAAAATTTAATACTTATAATCTAAAAAAATCTTTACCAAACATACATTAAATGATATAGAAAATAAATTAAATCTCATATTTTTACATTTTATTGTTTTTATTATATAGAGGATGTTTGATTATTATTTATACTATTTTATTTTTTTTCAAACTTATTTTTACCTATATATTTAATAAAACTCATAACTTTTATCAATTTTTCAACTACACATTTTACTAACTTTTTTTAAAATCTTTTCAAAAATTACTTTTAAACTCACCAAACATGTACTTAATGTCACGTAACACAACACATTATCACTAGTAATGATAAATAACATTATTCTAAAATGATTTTTGCTACATTTCAACTATTAATTTCATGCATCACAATTCACAAACATATTAAATATGAAAAATCGCAAACATTAGCACGACTTTTGATTGGATCGTCAACAAGGGTGTAGACAGGACTGGACTATAGTGGGCACATGTCCAACCTGGTTCTGGAAGAAGTGTAGAACCATGGCCCAGCCATGTGTTATGCTGTCTAATTATGTTAAAAGCGGGTGCAGTTATCAAATTGGACTTGAATTTTTTAATTTGTTGCACCTTCTAATATTTGGTGTTGAAATATTATTTTATTTTCCACTTTGGTTGTAATATTATCCTATTGCGTATAACTTACTTATTTGTCGTTTTATTAACTACAGAATTACAATATAATTGTATACAATACTAGTAAAATGATTTAAATATATTGTGCATCAACTATATAGCTTAGTTTTAAATAAAATAGATATAAATTGTATTATAAAATAATTTTTGTGCATTGATTATGTAATAATTTTTTGTTAGATATTTTTAGGCAATGACTTCTTGTAAGTTTTTTAAAGATTATAACTTATAAAAAAAATTAGATTCTCATAAAAATAGACTCATTAATTGTGGTTTGAGGAAAAAAAAAAAAATCAGGAACAATCCCGGGGGGTGGGGGGATTTCCCTATCTCCCCGACTTACCATTTTAGCATATCCTAGCTCCACTCCGAACGTCGAGACCGCTTCTAAGTGTCAGCACAACATATGGTAAATGTGTGAATTGCCATGTTCAGTTCCTTTTGTTTGTTTAATTGTTATTTTATATTTATTTATAAGACAGTGAGTATTTTACGCATTGACAATAATAGAGACTTTATCTTATTTCATTAGTTTTTAAACTTGAATAAGAATTAGTTGTTATCTTTAGTGTATTTCACAAATTATACAATAACTTTGGAGTTGTCCAAATTTTGATATTTTCTCAGCATTCTTCAAAATCAATAAAAATTAATTAATACCTTCTTTAGAATTTAAGTTTGCCTTTGGATTCGTATTTTTAGTTTTACAATATACTTAAAACTTGTTTAATTTAGTATTTTTGAAAATAAGGTTAAACTTAGAGTTAAATATCATCAATACTACTATACTTTGTCAAACGTTTATGGAATGCCGATGTGGTTTAAAACAGAATGTTATATGAGATTCACCTTTAAAAGTTCAATGGCATTCAATAAACGTTTTAAATTAAAGTGGCATTCTAGGAACGTTTTAAATTACAAAGAACGTTTGACAAAGTATAATGGTATTAGAAGTATTTAACTTGTTAAACTTATAGAATAAAACTCAAAACAAATTTTTGACGTTTTTAGTTAAAACACCCAAAATATGAGAAATAGGCATTTAAATAAAAAATATTATAATATTCACTAATTTTAATCAAATTCATTGAATAAAATGTCATAAAACAATTTTTAAAAATTTCAAACCAAATGTATTTTTCAATTTTATGTTTCGATAAATAAGTTTTCAAAATAACAAACAACAATCTTAAAACATACACTCAAAAAATAAATTCAAAATTCAAACATTAAAATTGAAATGCAAACCAAACGTCCCCTAAGATTTTCAAGTAAAAAAAAAAAAAAAAACTCATGATTTTTGATTCTCTTTAGCCATTATATTGCTTGTTTGTCAATGCTTTATTCAAAGATTTTATAAAATCCATAATTTATAACTACTTAGAAAAATAATTTTAAAACTACCAAATATGTCCTAAATAGTTTTGCTTATTAAACCCATAAAAATCTTTGAAGAGTGAGAGCGCCGATATAGAACATGAAGATAAAGGAGCAGCATGGATCTCAGGGATCATGTCGTGTGAGAGACAAATCCAATCCCAAAGTACAACAAATCATTGCGATTGAGAAGTTTTGGTTTTCAAGTTAATAAATAATAGTATAGGTAGTTGTTGAGACTTGAGATAGAGATAGAGATAGAGATAGGGTGTGGGGTTAGAACGGCGCCATTATTGTTATAGCCAGCGCCGGCGGCTGTGCTCTTTGTCATGGAATTTACTGGTGGTTAATCAAACTGTTGCCCAGTTTTTTCATCAATAATTACCAACCCACCAGTCACATTAGCATTTAGCAAGAACCGGTTGACTCCAGTACAACTGGAGATCAATATGTGTTTGTAGAAGGTAAAGAACACTAAAATCATTGGTATCTACGCCTAGGGTAAAGTAACTACGAGATCCGATCCACCAAAAAGGACCTATAAATTGTTGGAACCTTTTTTTTTTTTTTTTTTTTTAATCTTTTAATTTCACTTTTTTGAATTATTTTTCAACTATTTTCTTTATTTGTCGAAATAAATAAATTATTGATACTATTTTGTTTTGAAATACATCTTTTGAATAAAAAAATTTGTTCAACGACGAATTCAAAATAATGAGTCAAAGATGGTTGCTAGATTGAATTTATATTCTGTTTTTTCTTTTTTTTTTTTTTAATTGATATCACATCCTTCAACTTATATTTAGGTTATATTTCTTCACTCATAGAAGTAGGTTATTGGGACCATTTGGAAGTATCAATGACAAACTTTGTAATACATTTTTCGAATTAAAAAAAATTGTTAAACAACAAAATCAAAATAATAAACCAAATATAACTGTTAGAATTGGATTTAATAATCCATTTTTTAAATTTTAATTATCATTTTGACATTACTTTTTTTGGCTTATTTTCGAGCTAATTTCTTCACTCTTTAGGGTAGTTGCAACACATCTTTCTATTTGAAAAATCTTTAAATGACGAATTTAAAATAATAAACCAAAGACGATTGTTATAATTAGATTTTAATATTCACATTTCGTTTTTCCTTTTTTGATAAATTTTGTTTGATGTCAATTTAACTCGTCTAGTTCGTATAATTAAGGGCTTATTCGGTGTAGTTTTTTTGTAACTTTATTGACTTTTTAAATTTTTTTATAGTGTAAAAAATTTGTATAAAAAAATTTGAAAAGTCAAAAATAGTAAACAAAAAAAAATAAGTTTTTTTGAAAAAAAAAATAGTTATCGAACAAATCTTAAATATATATTTAAAAAAATTAAATTGTTGTAACGAATTCCCAAGTACTTTTTATAAACAAATAAAATAAATTCTGAATGTAATTAAAGGTGGACGAATAATCAAATGAATCAATAGTTAGAAATTAATTATCTACGGACATGATCTGCTGTCCACGAGTGGGCAGCTTATTCGGCCCACGTGCTGACGTGGCAGCACGTGGGCCGAAGATGATAAAAGCAACTTTTATCATCTTCGGCCCACGTGCTGCCACGTCAGCACGTGGGCCGAATAAGCTGCCCACGAGCACTCTAATTATATAATTTCAAAGAGACATGTCTACTTCTTCTGGTTTCGCACACAAGAAGATATTTATAATTATTATAACGAGTACAATTCTAATGTTTACCGTTGATAATGTTATAATGTCCATTTAAACAATTGTTCAATTAGTATTGAATGAGTGTAAAGTTATTACACTTATTCAATATCCACTAGATAGATGTCTAAGTAGGCATTATAATATTGCCTCCAGGGACATAGATGAGTTGGTAAGGTTTAAGGTGACGTGGGAAGAAATCATCTAACAACGCAGGTTCAATTCTTGTGTAGGGTAGATTTTCACTGAAATATTATGGGAATCTGTCATGTTCTAGGATTGGTCTGTTGACTCTTTCTCTCTTATGTTCCTGCCACTCGTGAACATTCTTTAATTTACAATCCGTCTGGTCAATAGACCTATGATACAGGTGGGAGACTTCGTATTCGAGACTTTCTCCATATCAGTAGTATGCATTATAACATTGACCAAGAATTAGAATATTATTCTTATTATAACAATTGATAAAACCGACCAAGAATTAAGTCTCTAAAGTGATGATGACTCGAAAAAGTGTATTGAACTTTTTCATTATTTTGATTGTGGGGAGGGGTGGGGGTGGTTATTTTATACAGTAATTATATATATATGTTTATATAAATAGAATTAATAATTATTTTTGATGTCATACAAACTTTGCCAAACTTTTGGTAATCTATTAGTTTATAAATTTTGATGAGTTAGTGTGTACGTGCCTAAAAAGTTATGAATCACCTATTCACCTGAACTATATTCTTAACCAGTTTTTGTTTGGTAGTTAAATAAAGATGTTAGTTAGTGGCTGCCAACTTTTAATTTAAGACCAAATAAATTGTGATTTTGACTGGAGACAATTATGCAATACATAGAGAAGATATCAATTAAGAGTTCGTTTGAGAGTGTTTTTTAATAAATTTTAATAAAAAAGATTGATAAAATGTAAAGTTAAAAAATTAATAAAAATTGTGAATTTCATGAAACGTATTGCTAAAATTGATTGTTAACTTTTGACCATTTTTTTAAACAAATTTTAATATGGATCAAACAAGGATTGCTCCCCGGCCAGAGAGCCTCCAGGACAAGAAGACGGCACACAACATCCACTCTCAAGAAAGAAACAAAATAGTGCATTTCTAGCTCTAATTTCAAATGAGCTTCTACCAATGATGTCTGGTAATTGTTGACTGGAGTCAACCACTGCAAATTGATAATAATTTACTCAAATTAATGTGTGGCACTAGACTCTTTCAAAAATTCGCTGTTACCTACCTTTGATGACATGATGAAGTCTATTAAAAAAAAAAAAAAAAAAAATTCACTCCGTATAATCTCGATTCCTTCCTAACCAATATATCAACATTTGATTACAAAATAAAAGTGAGCAAATATTAAAAAAAAAAAAAAAAAATGACACTAGAAATTATTTTATTTTGTGGGTTCATATATTGCTACAACTTTTTTTTTTTTTTTTTCCTTCTTTCCCAAAAAGTTTTTTGGGTTAACATTTACTTATTATTACACTTATGTTCTCAATTTTTTTCTCGTCCCAAATTTATCCTCAATCTACCATAAAATTAGGACATCTTGTCCGTGACAACAATTTATGTCCAAAAAATCTGTTAGGATGATGTGAAAATATTTATTTGTCCATCTTTAATGGAAACAAAAAAAAAATTATATACAAGTGTGATCGAATATTTGTTTCTCACTTTAAAACAAGCTAACAAAATATTTGGACAAAAACTATAATCGATGACCAAATGTACTAATTAGAAAATTGTGGAATAAAAGAAAATAGTGGTGACGGTATGGCCACTTTTTTTTTTCTTTTAATATATAACAAATATGTATATTTTTAATATATATAATACAAATGATATCATATGTTTTCTTGGTCTCTCTCTTCTTACAAGTGGGCTGGATTAATCTTGACATTGGGTCAATCCTCTAAATCACATACATCCCTAGCTGATACTAAAAGTTTCACAAATAGCATAAAAAAAACAAACTATACCTTAAAATATTGTCCAACCTTCTATTTTATCAAAATACAGGTTTTCTTCTTATTTTTACTTTTATGCTACCGTATCACTTTTTGGTTACATAATGTGTTACACATTCCGCAAATTGTTTCCACAACCACCTACACCACAATATGCACCACCTGCCATCGTTACCACCATTTGCGCCACCATCCCACCACCATCTACACTACCATCACCATGCCACCACACTATCATTGTGCCACCACCATTTCACCCTTCGAAGCACCACCACCTCACCTTCACAAACACCAGATTTGCCACCAAACAAAAATTTCAAAAAATGTACCACGCACAACATATATATACACACACACACATGCAAAGTTGTGCACATATATTATGAGAGGAAGAGAGAACGAAGAGTTTAGAGATAGAGACGACTAGAAATTTAGAGAATGAAATTGATGGAAATTTTAGAAAGAGAGTGAGAGATCTGTGTTTATACTTTAAATAATATTTTGAAAATATAAAATAGGTAAAAAATAATTGTTGAATTTGAGAAATAAAAGTAATAGATAGCGACGTATTATAATGTTAGCAACAAAATATGGATAGTTTGTGTATACTACATATTTTAAATTTCAAATGTAACATACATTTTTTTATAACAAATGTAACAACAAGTATTACAAAAAGTAAAAACAGTATTTTCTATTTTTTAATTTAATTTAATTTTTTTAATTTTATGTTATACGGTCAAACTATCAATATTTTAGAGGCCACGGTACAAAGCGTGTATTGGGCTCAAAAGGCAGAAATAATTAATGGGCCGGCACCTGGCAGGGTTGGGGCAGCCCATATTTGAAGCTCACCGTTTCTTCAAAGTTTTACGGTAAAATTTAAAAGAAGGCCAACCTGGTCACAAGAAAATCCATACTCGTTTCAAATAAATAAATAAATAAAAGAAAAGGAGAAAAAAACATGACATGTTTTGAAACTAAATGAGTGAAGTGATAAAGAAGAATGAATAAATTAATTATGTTCAATCAATTATGATCTACTCTCCACTATAGAGAGTTCTTATAATTTTTTACTGGACACTCAAAGTCCTATGTTCAATTCTAAATTGATTACTGTCTCGACTTACAAATCCAGACAAAATTCTAGAAGAACCCACCTCTTTCCATAAAGATGCTGTGCTTGTAAAAAGAAAATCTAGAGAAACACTCAAAGTCGAATATAAAAATATAACCACTAACAAATCCTGGCTAGAAGTCTAAAAAGAAGTCGACTTAGCACAAGAGTGTCGAATTTGATGGCCAAGTTCGTGAATGAACCTTATTTTGCTATTTATTCAACTTCACAACTTTGATGCGAAATGTTGTAATAAAATTATGTATTTAATAGAGATCATTAAATAGGAATAACTATTGACAATTTTCTTGACAACAATATACACTTTTAAACACGTCGGACAATATTGAAGTACATAAATCTCGAATAATTCTTTTTTTTTAAAAGCTCATTTCCAGACTTCATCGTCGCACGGAGAACAACCCTCCTTTGCAATATCAGTAACGAGGAGGCGTGTTTCATACACCACACCATTTTTCCAAATAGCAGGTAATACACTTTGTACCCAGGGCCATTTTCATCGAACCCAGATGTCACAGCAAATCGAAATTGCAATGAACCACTTGAAATATTGGTGATGTCCCAAATAGCTCCATATTTTATACTCATGAACTTCCAATTTGCTGAACCCACCTGCCAATATTAATTATTTAATTTTTTTCACAATCAATCACGACAGTTATAAGCTAATCTTTCATTAAATCGACTGTTAAGTATCTGTTTGGTAAATTTAAAAGTAGTTTTTTAAAAAAATTTAAAAAAAAATTGGTGAAATATATTGTTGAAAAGTTGATAAAATTTATGGGTCCCATAAAATAATTGGTTAAAAATGAGTTTGAAAAAAAAAAAAATTTAAATGAACCATACCAAACATGCTCCAAGGATAAATTTTCACATAAATTAAATATCGAAATTATAACAAATGTATAAATGCTTGGACTACTCCTCCTCTTAACAAAGTTAACATTTTAAGATGTAACATCAAGTCTTAATATTGTATATATTAGAGCATATTAAGCTCTTACGAGTAATTCGATCGAATTAAAACTCAAACGAACATACATATTGAAGTATTGGTGTTCTCAAATGAGCCGCCATCTTAAAGAGAAAAACGAAATTATAAGTAACATGTACTCTTCTTAATAAATTTGACCTTTTAAGATGGAATTCAAAATTTTAATATCGACTAGTTCGACTTTGATTTTGTACCCGAGCGACATCAATAGCAACAATTTCAGTTTGGCCTCCTTGATACAACAACTTAATTGCTGAATAATTATGTGGATTCTGGCTAGATTCTTCCACACCAATACTCAAATTCTTGTTCTTGTAATCACAAGGTTCCCTGCTCAATCATTTTATAATGTATATGTTCATCATAAGTCATAACCTAACACCGAGTTTCAAAATGTGTCGAACCATGTTCATGTTGGCCATGGCTATGAAAGCTCTACTGCTGAGAACAAAATCTGTCCTGTTATCTTGGTTGCGATCAGTTACCAACACTAGAGTTCCTTGTTCACTACAAATAGCTCGATTGATGCAATTATCTGAAATATTATCGACCACATTTTATGAAATAAAACTAAAATGAAAAAAGAAAATACCTGAAAACATGCACCATGTACAACCAGCCCCCTCTTTGTAAAGGCTAGGAAGAGCATTGTTACGATTTTTAGCTTTGATTGTTGAACGAAGATCATAAAACAAGAATAATAGCAGAAAGTAAAAACACCAAGTCTTTTTGTGTCCCGAAGGACCCGGGTTCGCCCAACCACCGGCTACTTCCCGTTGAAGCTCCACAACGTGGATACGGCTTCATGCATTTCAAGATCTTTCAAGAAAACAAAGTCTCAGCGGTTACAAGAGTTCAACACCAAGAAATACTCTAACCCTAGGTTTACAGACCGAGCATCAATCAGCGATTGACCTCAAATATACACACAGATGAGTTTATCTTTCACACAGGAAGGACCACCTATATGACTATCACGTGATTTCACAGAGAAATCACCAAAGAAACCAAAAGAGGTAGAATACAGAACTCAGAGAGACGAAGAGAAGAAGAGGAAGAGTTTTTCGTCTAAGAGAAGATTAGGGCGCAGAATTTTCTTATCTGTCAACAGTGCCAAACCATTGCCTTTATAGTCCAGATGAATGGTTCTGATTGAAACCACAAAATCAATGACCCAGATGAAACCGGAGATTACACTAAGTAAAGCGTGAAAAACCAAAGATGCGACTTTAGTTAATTGTACTTTGATCAACATTTCACAATCTCCACCTTGATCAAAACCATCACAGACTTCTTCTTCTCTGATCTTTTATGAATGCATGATTTGCCTTAAATCCAAATTGATTTCATAGCTTCTTGTACCTGCACAAACAAAAAGTTAGAACAAAAAACAAGAAAGAATTAAAAAAAAACAAAACAGAAAACAATTCTTACTAACTTTCATCTATCCTGTATCTAAGTTCAGGATACTCAAACAATTTTTGAACTTAGATAAAGGTAGAATTTTCGTGCCCATGTCTGCTGGATTAAACTGGGAATGGATCTTTTCCAGATTTACTAACTCTTGAGACACAATGTCTCTTATAAAATGAAGTTTAACATCAACATGTTTTGTCCTTTCATGAAACACTGGATTCTTACATAAATGAATTGCAGATTGACTATCAGTGTATATGACAGGGGACTTACATTCATGACCCAGTTCTTTCAAGATTCCTTTCAACCATAAGGCTTCCTTAACAGCTTCAGTTATAGCCACATATTCAGATTCAGTGGTTGAAAGTGCCACAATATGCTGGAGTTGTGATTTCCAGCTAATGCAAGTATCACAGATAGTAAACACATAAGAAGTTACAGATTTCCTATTATCTCTATCACTTGCATAATCAGCATCAACATAACCTTTCAATTTTATTCCTTCTGAACTATGTTTAAATGTCAGGCCAAGACTTGAAGTTCCTTTCAAGTACCTTAGTAACCATTTTAAAGCCTCCCAATGAGAAGGACCAGGATTAGACATATATCTACTTAGCACACTAATAGAATGAGCCACATCAGGTCTGGTACATACCATAGAATACATAACAGAACCAATAGCATTTCTGTAAGGAACATTTTTCATTTCAGAAAATTGTTCTTCAGTTTTAGGGCAATCATCTTTGCTAATTATAAAATGGTTTCCTAAAGGAATACTAACTTCTTTTGCATCAGACATAGCAAACCTGTCAAGGACTTTATGAATGTAGGGGGTCTGAGTTAGTTTTAGTTCATGAAGATCTTTATCTCTAGAGATCTCCATTCCAAGAATCCTTTTAGCATTACCCAAATCCTTCATGTCAAACTCAGAAAACAAATCAGATTTCAATCTTTTAATTTGATTTATACAAGAACTAATCAATAGCATATCATCAACATATAAAAGCAAATATATACTCACATTGTTTTCAGGTTCACATTTATAATATAAACAATGGTCATAATCACTTCTTTTAAAATTTAAAGACAGAACAAAAGTATCAAACCTTTTATACCATTGCCTTGGTGATTGTTTCAGACCATACAAGGATTTTCTCAGCAAACAAACATCAGTTGGTCTCAGCTTGTCTTTGAAACCAGGGGGTTGATTCATATAAATCTTTTCTTCTAACTCACCATGTAAGAAAGCTGTTTTCACATCAAGTTGATCAAGTTCCCAATTGAAATGAGCAACTAAGGCAAGCATTAACCTTATAGTAGTATATTTAACTACTGGAGAAAAAATTTCATTATAGTCAACTCCTTCTTTTTGAGTAAAGCCTTTAGCTACTAATCTGGCTTTAAATCTTACAGGATCAGATTCAGAACTCCCTTCTTTAACCTTATAAATCCATTTACAATCAACAATGGACTTATAATTTGGTTTAGAGACTAACTCCCAGGTTTTGTTTTGGCTTAGGGATTTCATTTCTTCAATCATAGCCTTTTTCCATTCAACAGAATGGGTACTACTCATTGCTTCTTCAAAAGACTTAGGTTCTTTTTCACAAAGTTCTTGATAACTCAAGAAAGCAAAAGAAACACTATCTTCAAAACCTAATCTTTGTGGCTCTCTTATATTTCTTCTCACTCTATCCCTTGCCAACTGGTAGTTCCTAAGACTACTCTCATCAGGGACATGGAAGTTTTCTTCAGTAACAGAGTCAGTTGAGGTCTCAACAGAATCTTCAAGATCAGTTTGAGTCTGACTATTATCAGACTCCACCTCAATTTCAGAATTTGGATTAGGTCTTTCTAAATCTCTATCAGCAATGGTCAAGAAAAAATCACTTTTCTTTTCATGCCTATCATCAGCAGTTTTAGGGTCTAAGCAAGGCATATCATTTTCATTAAAAGTGACATCCCTACTTATTATCACTTTCACTCCACCTAAACCCCTAGCCCACAGTCTATACCCCTTTACACCTTGAGGATAACCCAAAAAAAACACATTTTTGAGCTCTAGGCTCAAGCTTACCTTCACTTTGGTGGGAATATGCAGAACACCCAAAGGTTCTCAGAATAGAGTAATCAGCAGGCACATTATTCCACATTTCAAAAGGGGTTTTATCATTTAGAGCAGCAGATGGAGTCAAGTTTACAATATAGCATGCAGTCATTACAGCTTCACCCCAAAAACTTTTTGGTAATCCAGAGCTTACCATCATGCATCTCACTTTATCTAAAAGTGTTCTATTCATTCTTTCTGCCACCCCATTTTGCTGGGGAGTATATGGGACAGTTTTATGTCTTAGAATTCCATGCAATTTACAAAAATTGTCAAAATCAGAATTGCAGAATTCTAAACCATTGTCTGTTCTCAGTGTCTTTATTTTCTTTTCAGTTTGGTTTTCAACTAAGGTTTTCCACTGTTTGAACTTTTCAAAAGTATCAGATTTATGCTTCAGTAAGAAAACCCAAACCTTTCTTGAAAAATCATCAATTATTGAAAGAAAATAAACACTGCCACCCATAGTAGGAACTGGTGAAGGTCCCCATAAGTCTGAATGAATATAATCAAGAATTCCCTTAGACTTATGAGTACCAGTCTTAAATTGCAACTTGTGATGTTTTCCTAAAATGCATGTTTCACAGAAATACAAATCAGACACCTTGTCTTTACCAAAAACACCATTCCTACTTAAAATAGACAGACCTTTGTTGCTTACATGAGCAAGTCTCTTATGCCACTTTAGGGTATCATTTTGTTCATTTATCACAGAAAGAGCAGAATGATTTTTTGTTAAGGCAGTAGCATTTACAACAAAAATACCATTTTGTTTTACTCCTTTAAACATCACAAGGGAACCCTTTGCTACTTTTAACAAACCCTTATCAATTTTGACAGAAAATTCAATATCATCAAGTACACCTAAAGAAATCAAGTTTCTTTTCATTTCAGGCACATATCTTACATTTTCAAAAGAGCACACACAGTTATTTTCAAATTGTAAAGACACAGTTCCAATTCCTGAAATCTTTGAGGTGATATTGTTTCCCATAGTTACTAAACCAAGATCTTTTTCAATCAGATTTGAAAACCAGTCTCTTCTTGAAGTCATATGAAAAGAACAGCCTGAATCCAAGACCCATTCTCCTTCAAAAATAGATTTTTCAATCAGATTTGATTCAGTAACTTCAGAAATTTGACTTATGGCAACATAGACTTCAGCAATGTCAAAACTGGAAGAAGAGGCAATATTTGCTTCTTCCTTATTTTGATCATTTTGCTCATTTTTCTTTTTCCAACAATCTTTTATAAAATGTCCCATTTTTCCACACCCATAGCACTTCTTACCTTTAGCTCTAGACTTTGACCTACCTTTTCCTTTAGAATTCTTTTTCTTTCCAGTTTGATGATTATCATAGTGCCCATTTTGTCTAGTGAGTGATCTACCTCTCACATTTAAACCTTCCCCTTTAACAGAATTCAAATTTTGTTGTTGAATATCCAGATTCTTGGTTATTAGAGAATTAACAACAATCTCTACAGTTAAAGAATCCCTGCCATATTCAATGGCATTTCTCACATCTTTAAAGGTATCAGGTAAATCATTTAGTAAAATGATGGCTTGATGCTCATCAGAAAACTTTTCACCACAGCTTGCCAAATCTTGACTCAATTTTGAAAAATTATCAAGATTTGTTTCAAGATCCACAGAAGGATCCATTTTATAGCCAAAAAACCTTTTTAAAAGATATATCTTATTTGGAAGGGACCTTGTATGATACAAAGTTTCAAGTTTATCCCAAATGAGGGAGGTAGTTTTACAATCACTCACTTTTCTCATTACATTATCAGCAAGATGTAAAATTATGGCACTATGAGCTAACTCATCAGACTCTTTCGTTTGAACACTTGTAAAATCATCAGGAAAAGACCCATCAATTGCTTTAGACAACTTTTGTTGAATTAAATGAGCTTTCATCTTTTGTTGCCATATAGAAAAATCACCTCTACCATCAAACATTTCGAGATCAAACTTAGTTGTTCCCATCTTAAAAAAAGGTAAAAGAAAAAGGATTTTTCACAACACAAACAACAAAGATGACAAAGAATCAGATAATATACACCTTCCAATTCACAAAAAAACTTTCAGTAAAAACTTGTTCAGATCATCACCTTCATGTATTTTATACAGAATAAAAGCATGAAAATAAAGAAACTAAGGTCTCAGTTTATACACTGTTCAGAGATTCCCAGGATTCCGTGAGACTCTTGTTCTCAGGTCAAGGGAATGAATCCAAACATGAGGCAAAGGGTGTTCTTATTTTCAATATGAAAAATAAAAAATTCATAACAAGAGAAGATACTCAGAGATATGATTTCTAAGTCACACAGAGCAGAGAAAGCATGCCACTCATAGAACCAGTTTTAAAACCACACTTTAACGAAGGAGATCAAGTCAAGAAAGAGACAGATAGTCAATTTTATGCATAGATCAAGCAGTCAATACACAGCTGAGAACAAAACTTAGCAAGTATGGACAAGAGTAAGAGTTTTATCACCGAGCGAACACCCTGTGTTCGTTAGATGCGACTCCAGCAGTTTCAGGTTTCAAGTTTCACTGATTCGAACCTAGGGTTTGCAATTTTACCCTAGGAACTTTTGAGTTTCTTCACCCTTTGGGAATATTTACAAATCCCCTTCAAGAACATCCACCAGAGGCCTTAGGAGTTTCAAGATTCACACCCAAAACCTTATTTCACAATATCAAAGACTTTTCAAGAACACGAAGCTCTGATACCACTGTTACGATTTTTAGCTTTGATTGTTGAACGAAGATCATAAAACAAGAATAATAGCAGAAAGTAAAAACACCAAGTCTTTTTGTGTCCCGAAGGACCCGGGTTCGCCCAACCACCGGCTACTTCCCGTTGAAGCTCCACAACGTGGATACGGCTTCATGCATTTCAAGATCTTTCAAGAAAACAAAGTCTCAGCGGTTACAAGAGTTCAACACCAAGAAATACTCTAACCCTAGGTTTACAGACCGAGCATCAATCAGCGATTGACCTCAAATATACACACAGATGAGTTTATCTTTCACACAGGAAGGACCACCTATATGACTATCACGTGATTTCACAGAGAAATCACCAAAGAAACCAAAAGGGGTAGAATACAGAACTCAGAGAGACGAAGAGAAGAAGAGGAAGAGTTTTTCGTCTAAGAGAAGATTAGGGCGCAGAATTTTCTTATCTGTCAACAGTGCCAAACCATTGCCTTTATAGTCCAGATGAATGGTTCTGATTGAAACCACAAAATCAATGGCCCAGATGAAACCGGAGATTACACTAAGTAAAGCGTGAAAAACCAAAGATGCGACTTTAGTTAATTGTACTTTGATCAACATTTCACAAGCATCTGCAAGATGACCATTATTGAATCTTGTAGCCAAAGAGCCATAGCCACAAGCACATAAAATGAGATAAAAAAATACAGATTAGCCACATAGAAATTTTCATTAGTCAATAATATTGATGCCGATTTGTACATTGAAGGGCTCAATCCTTCGAAAAGGAAGCGACTTTTGCTCGATGGACGCAGCGATCACAGGCAGTTGCAGATGACAAGAAAGAGTAAGCAAAGAAATATGTCCATTTTTGTTGTTGTTGTTGTTGTTGTTGAGAATTTGACTCTAGGGTTGATTTATAATTAGTACTTGTTAAAAATGAGTGAATATTTATAGATGGTGCAGTGAGAACTGAGAAGAAGAGACTTTCTGTTATGGTAGGTGCATTTATTTTAGGTTTGACTTTTACTCATTTTTTTCTTTTGGGTAATTTTTGTAGCAATACTATTTATTTTCTAATTTCAAGAAGATAGACTTGTTTTCATTTTTTTTCATTCATCTTAAATTATAGATTACTTTTTTTTGTTGAGAGTACATATAGTTGATTTCCTAGTTTCCTAATATGTGATTATTTAATGTGTTTTGTTATCAACAAAAAAATGAACTAGTTTTAGGAAAAACATTAGTAAAATGTATTGTTATAATAACTACATTTTCTCGATCTGTGTAAAAATAGAAGGAATCATAATTTTTTTTTTTTTTTTTTTTTTTGGAGATGTAGTATTTGTTATGGGCAGCAGCTCAATTGTAACTTGTGATGTACCTAAGAAAGGATGTAGGGGGCGAGACTGAACTGTAGTCCAGTCCCGTTCTTGAAAAAATCAATTTTTAATGTGTAAATTTTTTTTTTTTCATTTATATTCTGATCTTGAAGTGCAATTTTTTTTTTTTTTTTTTTTTTTTTTTTTTTGTTGTCAAAAAAGTAGTAGTCCACCCTCCAAAAAATCCTGGCTCCGCCTCTTGATGTCCACCTTTGATTTCAAATTTTTTTTTCTCTTTCCGTTTTTAATGAGTAAATTCACCTCCAACCTTTCATAAGTGTGTCATTCATATCTCTATCCTTTTAACGCTATGTGTGCTGTGTCTCAACACGACAGAAAATGTCTATGTAGTAATTAAATGGCTACGTGACATGCACATGATGTTTAACTTCAAAAGATAAAATTGTCTAGAAAAGAGTAACGTTTAATGTATTGTAAACAATCACCATTTGGTTTTTGGAATGAAGGAAATTTTTTTAGACTATTTTATCATTTCGATTCGACATTACACGCGTGTCGAATGGACATTTAACATTTAAATAGATATTTTTCATTAGGTAGAAAAGTCGCACGCACATTGTTGAAATGTTGATGATATGGATGCCATAAATGAAAGGTTGAAGACCATTTGTAAAAAATGGAGAATCCTCTATGAGGACTTTACTTGTTTTTAATAGGGATGACAACGGAGCATAGATTAAAAATATTTTTATTTATCGTCTTATTTAATTAGTTAGTTATTATTTATTTTTTAAAATATGATTTGAATTTAAAAATATAAAAATAAAATAACATAAAATGAATTGGAGCGGAGATCATGTTCTCCTCCTGATTACTTAATGGGACGGGATTCTCTGCCCCATTTGGGATGGAAGAATGTGAAGCGAGACGAAGATACAGTATTTTGTAATCACAATTTTTAATTAAGAATGGGATTGAAGAAATTGAAATTTACAGGAAGAGATCAATGCATTGAATTCAAGTAGCCTTAACCATTTTCCCAGAATTTTTTATTTTAAAAAAATTGAAAAGGACATTTTCTATTACAGTAGATCATCAGTTCCCAAATGATAATTGAAAAATGTGAAGCTGATTCTTAGAAATAAATATTAAATAATGAACTCGGGGTTTTTAAGAATCTTGACATTATATATGCATAATCAAAGAGAATTAATTTAGCAAATGATCTCTTTTATTTTCAATAAAAAATTAAAAGAAATTAACAAGATTTTTTGTTGTTGTTTTGAATTAAGATTTCATTTACCAAATTGATAATATACGACAATTATTTTCTATATTTTACGAACCATTACGCAAGTTATTTAAGTTGATAATTACTTAACTAATGCGTTTAAGAAAATTATTAGCTTTATTATTAAGTAATTACACTATTTAAAAATTTAAATTTTTACTATATGGTTATAATAGAAAAAGAAAAACAACCTCATACACACATTTTATGTTCAAATATTTTTATTTAATTGAGTTATTCATTTATTAACTATAAATATTAAATATCCAACTATATTCTTCAAAATTTAATTTGTCGTAAAGAAAATAAAGAGCACAAAATTTGTAAATTAATTTTATCACTATTTTTTATTTTAAATAAAAATACAATAAAATTGATTGAATGTCATAAAATTAAATACTTCAATTTATTATTTATTTATTCTAATTTTTATTCAAGTTTTTCATTTCACAAAGCAATTACACACTTAAAGTACAATAATTTAACTTTTGTCCTTTTCTGAAAAATTTAATTGACATGACTATAATGATATATTTAGAGCATATACAAGATGTTTTTTAAATATAAAATGCTCTCTATTTTAAAGAGTCAATCCTTAAAATAATGTTCCAAAAGACTCTTTAAATTAACTTTTTAAAATAAACTTTCTATAATTAAATGCATTCAAAAAATTTCAATTTTCAATACACCCTATAATAATTGAATTAAATAATGTATACAAAATAAAATAGAAAAAATCGATGTAAGCATGTTAAAAGAAAATAAATGAAATAGATAATAAATACTTATTGAGAAAAAGAAAATAAAGTGCTAAAGATAAATAGGCTGTTGGAGCACTTTAAAAATTTTACTCTAAATTTATAGATACTATCTAAAATGCCAAAGATGCTATTTATAAATAGAGAATATTATTAAATAAAAATTTGGAGACCCATTTATACTTTTTTCAAATATTATGAACCCAATTGCAATTTTTTTTCTAGTTAAAAAAAGACTAATTGTACATCAAAATACATAGGTTAAGGACATATATGCCAAGAAACGAACGTTAGTCGTTAGAGATCATTTTCATACTAAAAACAAAATTACTTGATGGCAACATATCTCAAGTACTATTAACATTTTATACTCTGCAAAATCAAAATCTTGAGCAGCAGGGGAAGTTAGCTTTCAATTCACTTCAAACATTAGGAAAATAAAATCCCAAATGCACATGTAACTCGACAAAATTTCGTGCACATGCTAATAGAGCAATTTATTGCACCATCACACTTCATAATTTTCAGATTTATATGAGATTCATCGACTTAAACTGTGGCGAATTTCGATATTTATTTCTGCATAAAATAAACCTCAATCCACGTGCTAATGATCAAGTTGCACGCAGCACATCGCTTGGTCATAAATATTATTCAATTAAATTCACTTAAAATTGTTTGACCAACAAGTACATTTGAATAAAATATTCCAAACAATTCACAATTTTTTTTAAAAAAAATTGCCACATCTTTCATCTTCTGCAGCAATTGTTAACTACCATATTCACGATTATTTACACATTTGCGTTATGATCGTTCCATATTCAGCTTTTCAGGTTATTGTGGAACCATTTTTTTGCATAGTCAAAGTAGATTTTGACAAAATCTGCATTTAATTGACTCCAGACATGTTCAGAATGTCAACCGAAAGCCCCTAAAACCTAGCTCTTGGATCGTGTTGTTAAAACACCCAGGTCAATGAATTGTTGCCCGTGGAGACACTGTTAGTTAACTCTTTAAAATTCTCATGCAACATAGGTATAGGACTAAGATTAGGTTCTTCTTGATAAGTATACAATACTGAAGCATAGAAAGTCATTTTTTGAATTAATTAGGTTGATACATACAATGTAAAGAGCTAATGGCAACATTACACTTGAACTAGAAGCCAGATGATTATGATGAACATATGTAAGGCTTTTCATATTAGTCACATTGCACTAGTATAAAGATCACACTGTAATTATCATTTACAAACTCCTAATTCAAGCCCCCCCAAATGGAAAAAGAAAATGAATAAAGTTGAAGAGATCATGGATGCCACTTTTATCTTATGAGGATGTTGTGTAATGAAAAGATTACCTAACTTGGAGTACAAACGGAATGTCTATCTGTCTATGCTTCTGGGCCTCTGAACTACCAACTGCAACTTTGTCTGAGAAAGTGCGGTAGTCCATGCTGAGGTTGCAAATTATAGTATATATGTTCAGCCTGTCTTTTCAGATAGAGTGGAGACGAGCTCATCTCGAGCCTTTTCAAGTGCAACCAACAATTTCTCAGGCTCATTTCCACCTGCCTGCGCAAAATTAGGCCGGCCACCTCCTCTTCCACCACAAAACTTGGCTATTGGCCCTATAAACTTACCTGCTTGAATTCCAAGATCAACAACTCCTGGAGTGAAAGCAGCAACTAAACTTACTCTTTTTTCACCTGGGCATGAGCCCAAAATCACAGCTGCTGGATCTTGCAGTGTATCCACTAAATATTCCGCAGCACTCTTTAAAGCATCAGCATCAATATCGTCCATGCTCTCAACTAGCACCCTGGACAAAAAGTAGTTGTCAGAAGTTACAAAATTTAGATCAACCAGGCTTGCTACGTTTATCTCTCTCTCCCTCTCATACATTATACATATGTGGGACTGACTTGAGATGAGGACTGTACTGTTATTGGAGATGGAGGGATGAAAAGAGCCATAACTTCAGAAAGAGTTTGGGGATCCTATCATAAACTAATGAAACTGCACACATTTTATATTTGTATGGATGACTTTCAGGTACAATTATGGGAAGACACTTGTTCTAATTATAAGTGGAGTGATGTGATCCTCTTGTGCATTTATACATAAACATGGAAGTAATCATATAAGAAATTTATCATCAGCATGAAAATTGAAAATAAGAAGGGGTCCTACTTTTTATCAAGAAACTCAACTAAAGAATGGATTGAAAACATTTTCATGGAACAACATATTTACCTGATCTTTGTTGAAGATCCTACAGTAACTGCATTGCTAGCGATGGTCGATGCTTTGTAAATGGCTGCTTTTGCACGTGCAGCTGAAACTTCATTTCTTGCCTCTCGCAGATCTTTCAAAAGATTGTTTACTCTTGTTGTAACATCTTCAGCATTTACCTTCACAAAGAAAACTTTTCTAAATACATACCACTTCAGAAAATGAAAAAAACCTGATGCAAGCGAACCCGTTTTATGCAAAACTTGTTGTACATCTTTGGTTATGCTGTGATCTTTCAGATAGAACATACAATGTGAGCTTTCTTTTGATAGTTGGTAAAAATAGTACAAATTTGGTTCCTCGTGAGCTCTATAACAAAGTAAACAATCACATATGGAAGCACAATAACATGATGGTTAGAAAAATACTGTGAACTAAAACAATACATGGACAATTTAAAATTGAAAAATAATGTCAAGATGAGGTGAACATTGTGAATTTAGCCTCGAGAAAAAGTTCAACAAAAAGTTCCATATCAAGGGGAAGCAAACACAGAGCATACTTTGAGAGTGGAGCACAGCTGCTTCATGTGGTTATCTCGGGCAATGACATACTCAATAAAAGCGTCACCAGCAACAGCTTCTATGCGCCTGATTCCAGATGCAATCCCTTGTTCAGAAATTATTTTTAACCCACGTATTTCAGAAGTATCGTTGACATGGGTGCCACCACACAGCTCCATAGATACACCAGGAACCTCCACAACACGTACCTATAAAGTTGCATTAAGAAGGGGCATCAAATAAAAAGTAAAAACACACAATCCAGAGGTATATGTATTTTTCCAGTTAAGGTCAAGATGGATATTAATTACATGAAAGATTGATAAATTTCTTTAGATGGATCCAAAATTTTAGCACACCAAAGGAAAAGGAAAATTATTCTCTTTTCAAAGAAATGTATATAGTTTCAAAATCGAATAGAAATTCCAGTGACAAAATCTTGTTCCTGCGTTCGCCATCTTGCATTTAGTGGAAATACAACATAAATAAGAATAGCAGTATAAACCTGTTCACCATATTTTTCACCAAACATTGCAATAGCCCCTGCTCTCTTTGCATCAGTCAATGGCATGACTTTTGACTCCAGAAGTGTTGCATCTCCAATCCATTTATTGATCAGGCCTTCAATTTCAATGATCTCATTGTCTGTAAGAGGTCGATGGAAGTTGAAGTCAAACCTGAGGCGATCAAAAGCCACTAATGAACCAGCTTGAGATGTTTCCTGGCCTATTACTTTTTTAAGTGCAGACTGGAGCAAATGTGTTGCAGTATGATGGACCTGGAAAAATTTAGCAAATGAATGAAAGGTCTCAAATTACAGAACCAGTATATTTGAGAAAAATGTTTTGAACAGCATATTTGAGGTATAAACGTCTTAAAATGTAGTGCCCATCATGACTGGCTTTGGTAGCTCATATACCGATTTCATATAAACGCTTCCTGCTTGCTGTGATGGCTTTATGGATGAGTCTCAAAAGTTCATACCTTCGCCCTTTGCCTCAGGTTTGCATCTACTGCAGCTTCTACTTCTTTGCCAACATTGATAACACCTTCTATGACGGTTCCTTTATGAACAAATATGTTACCCAGGGATTTTTGGACGTCTTTTACCTCTACGACAGCTTCTGTTTTTCCAGCCTCGGTGACGTACAGAAAACCATGATCTCCAATTTGACCCCCTGACTCAGCATAAAATGGGGTTCTGTTCAGCAACACTTCCACTTCATTTCCTTCTGAAACCTGCATTACAGGTTTACCATTCACTAACAGACCTTCAACCACTGCTTTGGTAGAAAGGGTGTCGTAACCAAGAAATTCTGTGTCCGGAATATTTTCTGTTAGTTCTGCACCATCTTCAACTGCAAGTTTAACTGTATTATGTGCAGCCTGAGATTGGCGTCTTTGGTTCTCCATCTCTACTTCAAAACTATTCATGTCTATACTAACACCACGTTCATCAGCAACTTCCGTCGTTATCTCCACCGGAAACCCATAAGTATCATACAGAAGAAATGCATCCTTGCCAGACAGACAAGGTAAAGTCCCATTTTCCTGAGCAATGGACAACGCATCAGTCAACAATTGTTCCAGAAGTTTTTCTCCTCTCTCTAGTGTCAATACAAAACGCAGTTCCTCCCTTTTCAATTCCACAAGAATGCGGGAAGCTCTTGTCTTTACATCTGGATCTATGTTGGTGCTTAAATTAATCACTTCTTCTGCAAGAATAGGCAAAAATGCACCTTCAAGGTTTCCCACACCATCCCCCTTTATACCAAGCAACCTGCCAGTTCGAATGGCCCTTCGGATGAGACGCCTAACCACATACCCTCTACCAATATTTGATGGAAAAACTCCATCTGAGATAAGATAGACTATTGCACGCATGTGATCTCCAATTATCTGAATAGACAGAGATTTGGGTGAAGTGAAACGAAATTTGAAAAATAAGTTAATCAGTTCCTCTAAGAAGAAACTTAAAAAATGTGACAGTTATATGATCGCAACTTACTTTAAGGTTTGTTTTTTTAGACTCGTCTGCAAGAGTGTATGATACATTTGCCAAATTTGAGGCCTTCTCTATGATGGGAAAAATCAAGTCTGTTTCATAATTATTCTCAACCTGCAAATGAAAAATGGAAGATAAAAGGAGTTTTTCATATAAAATGACCTTTTGAGTGAACTAGATGGTAGTTTGACAACAAACTAAATTTAAGCATAAATCATTCTGATCCCTTACCGGTTCTTTTGAAGCCAAATAAAAATAATTTTGGCTGAAGTAGGCATTAGCAATACAGACTCAATATTAAAACTATCTCCAAATGAGGCATCGTATCTATTTAATAGAAACAAAGTAGTTGTAGTCCTTCCATAACAAACAAAATTTAGTAGGGCAAAACTAACATTTTGAAGAATGCGAGCCATGCGCTCTAAGCCCAACCCAGTATCTATGTTCTTCTGTTTTAAGGGCTCAAGTGAACCATCTTCTGTTTTGTTGTACTGCATAAAGACTAGGTTGTAGAACTCTATAAATCTAGCATCATCTCCAAGATCCTGTCATCCGTCCAACATGAAAAATAAAATTACAGGTACATTAGTATTTAGACAAACATATAATATCAAAAGCCACATAAGAAACAGTTCACAAAACACATAAGAAGCAGTTCACAAAACGCCAAAATAGTGAATCAAGATACGAAATTCAAATAAGACGAAAAATTCAAATTTCTTCTACTAATAACAAATGCTTACAACATCTGAAAGTCCTCTCTCGGGGTGGAAATCATAATAAATTTCAGAGCAAGGGCCACAAGGACCAGTTGCTCCACTGGTCCAGAAGTTGTCATCTTCCCCAAGTTTCTTTATACGGTGTGCAGGAACACCTACCTGAAAGAAAGAAAAATCAAGTAACATGGACCATTTACATTTTCTTGTCAGAAATCCTATTAAAATGCATGTGTAAAGTAACTGCCATGCATGCAAACTCATTTGGCTCCTTGTAAATCAAGGAACTGAGTAAGCTCAATTAATGGCCTGCGACTAGGACGATTTTGTGACCATATTGCAAGCACAAAGAGATAGTACTTAGCATGTTTGGTTGGGCTTATTTTTAAAAAATAAGTCAAACAGCTGACTTATTTTTTAGAAATAAGCCACCCAAACATGCTCAGAGTCTGGTCAATAGACACGTATCTCTTCACTGGAAGGTAAGTGGAGGTGCTAACCAATTCTTACTGAAAAAATACATCTACAATAATCACAACAAAAGAATATTCATGGACACAAACATCAAGATGTGCGACAGAGGTACATCTCCCATGAAAATATTGGACATTGAAATATACACAAACTCTTTATGCTTACCTCATTGTGCCATATTGCAAAAGCTTCATCGTCATCTTTATAAACACTAATCCATAATCTGTCAGCTGGCAATCCAAACCTATATGTCACAACTATACATCAACATAAGCTGTATTATTTATACAAAGATAATTATATATTCAGGGCATAAAAGGAAAGTTTATGTTTAAGCTGAAAACCATATTGACAGTTTTTTTCTTTCTTTTCTTTTTTTACTTTTCAGTTCAATGTTGACGCTTCCAATATTACCCACTGATGAGATTAACGCAATTGTCATAAAGGTCGGAACAGTTAGATAACCATTACATTGTGGCCCTTATTTTTTTTAATAATTTATCCTCCAACACAAAATTATTCTTTTGCGGCTCTCCAAATCTCCAGGGATCGCGAGAGCCCCGTAGGTCCAACTCTTCTATATGGCCACGCAGGAGAAAGATTTGAGGTTATATCCCACATTTTATCTCCTTCATTATACTTGATTAAATTTTTTTTTGAGTAAACACAAAGATTACATTGCAGATCTTTAAACAAACAATACAGAGACGAATATCAGGTGACACAACACTAGTACCGTTTCTGTCATTTGTATTTTAGTTCTCCCATTTGTATCACAGTGAGCCCCCTGTACAAATCAGAATATATGTGCAAAAAGAAATTTTCTTTAATTAAATTGAACTTTCAACTTCTGCAAATTGTTTCATAATCCTGCCTGGCTGCCCCGACCTCCAACCAAAACAAAAATCCGTCTAGAAACATGGATCAATTCATACAAACTGGATAAATTGTGGAGGTGACATAATTTGCAATAAGGCTTGTTGTGCATAGACAGCAGGTAGGTAGACACAATTGCAATTTGTAAAAACTTGACCGATCAGGAACAATTCAAACAACAAACTACATCTTCTTCCTAATAAATTTAGGGTCAGCTACATTAATCCTTTATCAAGGCTCCGTCCAATTCATTGTTGCATCCTTTGGAAAAAACAAATAGATACTTAGAAACCACAATGGGTTATGTTAGTTTTAGTTGACCCTCCCACTTAGATCTACTAACTCTTATGAAGGGGTGCTCCTTAGGTCTATGCAAGATATTGCCTAATCACTTAAGTCATTATTCTATAATTTATCCTAAGTCAATATTACCTCCAATAATTAACACAAGCTTTTTGCATCTTGGGACATGAGACATGGATAAGCTTATGAGCATATCTTTAGATTAGGCTCCTCGATGCATATTTTTCTTTGATGACATAGCTTTAGTTTATGAGACTAGAAAGGATTAAATCATAAATTAGAACTCTAGAGTAGTACTTTGGAATTTAAAGGTTTTGAGTTAAATAGAACAAAGACAAAGTACATGTAATGTCATTTAAGTAATACTATAAGGATGATAGAGGGGTAAATTTAACAAATACTCACTAAACTTTGAACTTGTTAATACTTACTCACTGAACTTTTAATTTTGTTTACCATCCATCATCCTTTAATAATCCGTTAGAATAAGTTAACGGAAATTGCCAGCGTGGATAATAGATAACACGTGGCACCAATCAAGCTGTTTTATTTGTCCAACTCAGCACTGAGGTAAAAAATGCGTGCCACGTCAGCAAATTGAGGACCAATCTTCATCATCTTCAACTAACACAGGGACCGAAGCTACAATTTTCCAAAACTCTAGCCCTTAACTTCGCTGCCTTCGCCGAAGACGGAGAGTGACCGGACAGAACCACCCATTGACAGAAAAAGGAGCACCAACTGCACCCAAGATACAAACAGCCATGCTTAGATGTCGATTCATGTATATTATACGCAAGTATATGTAGAAAGGTGGAAACTTGCCAGGCTACAGAGGGCTAATCTCAAAGAACCAGCAAGGTATAATGGAGGATGGAGGAGACACACTCCGGCAGGTCCGCCGCCGCGCTGCCGCCATTGTTGACTACCATATCCACAGAAAGAATACCCTTCTCTTCCTCCTCCTCCCGCAGTCTCTTCACGTGCGATTCACTATCAAACACGCTCAGAGCCTTCTCTGCTAATGGTGGTTCCGTCCCGTCGCTCTCCATCTCCGGCGAAGGCAGCGAAGTTAAGGGCTAGAGATTTGGAAAATTGCAGCTCCGGTCCCTGTGTTAGTTGAAGATGATGAAGATTGGTCCTCCATAGTTGAAGATGATGAAGATTGGTCCTCCATTTGTTGACATGGCACGCATTTTTTACCTCGGTGCTGAGTTGGACAAATAACACAGCTTAATTGGTGCCACGTATTATCTCTTATCTGTTATCCATGTTGGCAATTTCCGTTAACTTATTCTAACGGATTATTAAAGGATGATGGATGGTAAATAAAATTAAAAGTTCAGTGAGTTGTTAGTGACACATTAAAGTACAGTAAGTAAGTATTAACAAGTTCAAAGTTTAGTGAGTATTCGTTAAATTTACCCGATGATAGAGTCACTATAGAGGATTATGTTGTCCCAGAAAATGATTGCTTTAGATAGTTAGGCTCATTCGTTAACAAGGAAAAAAGGATTGAAGAGGATGCAATGCATACAATTATAGCAGCTTGTATGCAACGGAGAAGTGCTACACAAATTTTATGTGATAAGAAGATCTCTATAAGGTTAAACGCCAGTTTTACAAACTAGTTATTAGACCTCCGCTGGAATTTTTCCATTTAAATAAGTGAGAATATAAAGCTTTGATCAAAGTTGATACATACTCCAATGTTGAAAGCTCCCACGCCCATTTGATAGCATCTTGCTTGAAATAGTCTCCAAAACTGAAATTTCCAAGCATCTCAAAGAATGTCTGGTGTCGGGAAGTTCGACCTACATTCTCGATATCATTAGTACGTATACATCTCTGAGAAGTTGCAGCACGTGGCACTTCTCTTGGCACCTGAACAACATGAGCTGAGAGGGTCAAAATATAAATCAAAAGTACCAGATGCTTGAACTCATAAAATATGTTGCTTGACAGTAAAAATGCCATTGGGTATAATTTAGGCAGAGCAGTCATAATTCATAGCAGACTGGGAACAGATCTACATTTTCCCATTGAGATATGCAGTAGAATTTGGCAGTTAAAAATGACATTTCTTTTGGTGGGAATACTCTCTGATGAAGTATCAAAGCAAATGGAGAAGACAAGATAAAGAGCAAGTGTACCTATAAGTGATAACTGCTAATGAGCATTGAGCCTAATAACATTGCCTAGGCCATTAAATTAGACTCAATGGTTTGGGCTCAAGATACACCAGACATATCTTTCTCAGATGAGCACACAAAAAGGCAAGGAGGTCCTTAGGGAAGGGAGATATTATTTCTATAGGCAAGATCCAATCATGAAGTTTATGATTCCCAAGTTCATACAGATTAACACCCCATACAAGCCCAAAAAAGAAAAGGAGGAGAATAAGAGAGAGAAAGCAAAAGCATGGGGAAAATGAAGTTGTGCAATTGCTTTCGTTCCAATAAGCATTACACCTTGCACTAGAATTAAAAGCCGAGGAGGCACATATAACACCTTGCCAAGGAATATAGGTTTGAACTGAAGCATTCCTGCAATTGTCAACAAAACTGTTGGATCTTCTGGCACAAGAGAAGCACTTGGAAGAATCTTGTGACCTCTTGCAGCATAAAAGTCGAGAAATCTCTGACGTATAGCATCACCACTTGCAGGAAGATCCTTGTGCTTATCCTCTGCAAGTTCCTCAGTCAAGGCTTGTGCTGAAGCTGAATGAAAATTTTACTGACATCTTTTCATAGTCACAAAGAGAAACAACAGTAATTGCTCGCCGTTAACTATTTGAAAATATTTACCTCTTGCAGTGTATGGTACCTGCAAAGATACTTTTGCCAGAGAATTCCTATAGCACAAGCTATTGGGATAAATTAAGGCTAGAGTTTGTATGAGGAAGCCTGCATGGTCCCTGCAACCTGTAATTAAATATTTTAAGCATTACATGCTGCATAAGAAAGAAGAAGGTATATCATGAAAATTCACACAAAAATAAAGATATATGATAATGATCCAGAATTCTAATTTGGTCTGATTACCGTGGTGGATAAAATTTGTTTTGGCAGTAATCAAACACTCGGCATTTGTCAAAAAGATCTTTCACTTAGAGTCACGATTTTCTTTTCAGTTCAAAACAACATTGTAATGAAAAAATAAATAAATAAAGATCAATATGCCAATTTGGAGTGATGCCTAAATAAATATTAATAAAATAAACTGAGGCTAAAGTCAGAAAGAAGATTATTCCTGTATAAACATCTAAAACTCAAATTCAAGTTTGAATCCTGAAAACAATATAGCTAACTCTTATTAGATGAAATCAAGAAATTATGAATTACGCCAGGCAGATAAGAAATTATGAATTACTCGAATAAATCAAAAGCCAGAAAAACTTTAAATTGAGAACATATAACAAGCGCAGAAAACCCACACAGTGAATACCGATTGAAGAAAAGAGAAAGAACACATAAGAAGGTATCTTTCCAAGAAAACGCAGTCTAACATTCATAGGAAGAGATACCAAAATGCATATTGATTTGTGAAGTTAGAAAGAAGAGATTACCAGTGGAAGAGGGAAAGTGGAATCTTGGGTTGGATATTGAAGTCGGAAATGGGACCAGACACTTGCCTCCATATCTGGTATGTACAGAGTAGGGCAGCTTGAAGCCTGCCATGGCTACCACCCTCTCTCGAGCAGTGAGTGTGTTTATGTAAGTAAATTGACCGTTATGTAAGTTGGAGTAGAGAGGAAGAGAAGGATAAGCTTTGTGGGGATATCCACATGATTATTTAAATAGCTCACGGCTCGTCCATAGGTAAGGGACACTATTTTTTGTTATTTTTCTATAATTCTATTTTCTCACAAAATTTCAAAAAAAAAAGCCTGCACAGGCAGGGCCAGCCCTGGCCCTGGTGCATTGACCAACGGGCCAGGTCCAGCACATTTGACGAGCCAAACCGGGCGGGCACCAGTTTGGACAAGCAATGGGTTGACCTGACTAGTTCGACCCGTTACCACCCCTACTTGTGTGCCAAAATGTAAATGTATACTTTTTAAAGAAAAGCTGTTTTGAAGGGAAGTAGCAAAGTCAAGATCTCAAGAATTGCAAAAACAAGGATGGGGAGTAAAAGCAAAATGAGTGAAGGTGTGGAGGGGAATGGTGGGGGTGACGATGAAGATAAATGGTATAATGAGATTATAAAAGAAGTAGGATAATCGTGTGGGCAGGACATCAACTGCCTACATGCTAACAAGTTAGCATGTGGGCATGATATCTTACCCACAAAGGGGCAGGAGATCAAGAATGAAGAGAAATTGAGACTTGTTTTAAAAATCTCAAAAGAGAAACTTTTCAACTCGTTTAGACAATAATATCTATTTTTATTTTTGTATTATATAATTTTGGTTAGTTAACTACATTTTTTGCAGTAAAATCTCAATTCGATTATCCAATTTTAATTTGTTAATAATTGAACTTAAATTTACTTTCAATATTAATCACTCTGTCCTACGATGTATGTTAAAAAATTAACAACAATCCACCTATCTTATGTTAATAGGTAAATATAACACATAATCATGTTATGACTGCAAAATGATAATTTATTTGACGAAGCATACTCAGATCTCTATTCATCCCAAATTCAAGATTTTGCAGCCACCGGCCACGACATCATTATGTGGCATATTTACCTTTAACTGGGGGCTAACAAAGGATTGAAACGTTGAGTTTAGTAACAGGATTAACATGTGACTAATATTGGAAGTAAATTGAAGTTTACAAAGATGTAAAGTTGAGTGACCTAATTGAGATTTCACTGCAGTTCAGCGACCCTAGTTTTGGACGATGGACTTCCAATGTCTGTTGGCCGGGGTGTCAATATTATTGCATGATATGAAACCAAACAACAATGTGGAAGGTATGTATCTTCTTATGCTTTACCTAATTCTAAATGCAACATTTTTGTCATTCAAAGGTCCCATAAGACCAATCAGCACATGCTTTTGCATCCCTTGATTGCCAGCAAAACACTTGGCTAAAATTTAATGTTTGGCCCCTAGCCTCAATCATATAAATCCCACTTCAATTTCCATTTTGATCAACAAAGAAGTTGCATTTCAGCTTTTGAAGATATCTGTCTAATTTTACCAATCTTTCAAGCAAAGCAGAATGATCAGTGCTAAGAAACTCATCAAAATGGCTAGGAAATGGCAGAAATTTGCAGCCATCAGGCGGAAGAGGATTTCCTTTCCACGACACAATGATAATGTTGATGTAGAAAGTTGCAGTACCTCATCAGTGATTGAAAAAGGTCATTTTGTTGTCTACACTGCTGATAAAAAGCGCTTCATAATTCCATTAACTTTTCTTAAAAGCGAGGTATTCGGAGAGCTCTTGAAGATGTCCGAAGAGGAGTATGGGCTGCCAAGTGACAGACCAATCACAGTACCATGTGCTGCTCTTTTCATGGACTATATCATCTTATTGATACAAAGAGGTAGAGCCGGAAGTTTGCACGAAGCTTTGCTTATGCCAGTTGACAAGAGCCACTGCTCATTGTCATCTTCCCATCAAGGGCTAATGAATCAGCAATTGTTAGTATGCTGAGTTAGCCACAAGTAAATTTGTAGATTGACACATATGATATGAATGTAATAGTACTTTTAGGTATAACTAGTTTTTGTAACTTCAAATCACGACATGTGATTGGGAACTCAATTTGAATCTCAGTTTTTGGCTCTTGAATGGAAATTTTATTGATATAGAACATATACACCAGCAGCAGAAGCATTCCTCCTGTTCTAATACCCAATGCATATCCATTCCCACACGTTAAATATCTTCAGAGCCGTGCTGCACAGCACGATCAAATCCCAGTTTGGTTTCTTGTTTTAATCTTTTTGGAAGCTGCTCTCTATCCAGAAGCCATCCCCCTGAAAGCATTGCGCATCTGAGCATCTCCTGTTTTACCTCGTGTAACCTGGAACTGGTACATCAATTTATTATAGGTCTGAGAATAATAGCAATTGGTAATGCATTTGCATTCATATTTCTTCTTTATTCTATAGTATCAAGAATGATTCAGGTTTCACTTTTGTTGAGATCAGAATTTGTTGGGAGATCCAACTTAACTGCCAAGACTCTAAACTGCTTACTTGTATGCACAACAATAACTTGCAAGTTTCTCGACCATCAACATAGTAGAAGATGGACGGTCGACTACACTCCGATGCTTAAATCAGTTTACTTATAGTGTTTAACGAAACAATTAGCCGATTTCCATCTTAAAATCTGGTGTATGCATACCCGAAGTAGGATAAGTACGCTATTCTGAGATGTTAGAAACGCTGCCAAGAGTAGGGGTGGGCATTTTAACCGGAACCAAACCTCGCGAACCAAAATCGAACCGGAACCCGGAAAAAAATAAAATTAGGAACCGAAACTGAGAACTGACCAGGTTCGGGTTGGTTTTTGGTTCTTGAACTAGAACCGTGGGTACCCGATTGGAACCGAATTTGCCATTTTTTATAAATTTTTTATTTTTTACAATTTATTCACCATAATCCAATGATCCACTCAATACCAAAATACCAAAGATAAGAGTCCAACTCTACCCAAACCAAAGTACAAAACCCACAACTCTTAAACTCAAACTCAATTGACCCAATTCCAATTACTCAAATCTCAAATTCTCAATCGCTATTTGCTCAGATACTCAATACAAATATTGTCGTTTATCTCATACTTTTGCTCATCTCTCTCTCGCTCAACACAAAGTGAGACGGTGAAACTCCTCCATAACCGAAACGAATCTTCAATTTTGAGAAATAATTTTTCTTTTTCTAACCCTAATTTGTGAGTTTGCAATTTTGGTGTCTATTCTTCTAGTTAATGTTTATATTTTTCATAAATTGTTTTAATATTTAACATACTTTAATGTTAACAGGTTTGTAATTTTTAATTTTTTTCTAAATATGTTGTCTAACTCACGATTTTAAAAGAAAATGTTATGGATAAAATCGAACTGGAACCGGACGGTTTCGGTTTGGGTTTAGTTCCATTTACGAAATATCCGAATTGTAATGGGTGGTTTCGGTATTGAAATATTCATACCGACCCACCCGACACCCAGGCCTAACCAGGAGGCTGGTAAGCTTTTGGGTTGTGACTAAGCTTATGCAGAGCAGAGTGCCTTACCATTGTACTGACTTTACCTGTGTGCTCGCCTCTCTCGACTGGCTTGGGAACACTACTTATTCTGGTTGGCTAGGTTGACAGTTGGGTAGTACCAAAGAATTAATTATCTCAATTCTATATATTGTGAAATTGCAAAATGATATAATGAAAACGCAGCTAATAGTAACATCTTAATTTTTACTAATAAATCTCTTTAGGACGTGTAATTACCCTTTTTTGAGACGTTAAATGGATAATTAATCTAATACAATATCTAACTGATGTGCAGTGGCCTTGTCTAATTCAAGAATCTATTCATTAGTTTATGCGGTTGTATGATCAGAGAGCCGAACTAATAGGACCCCTTATGTGTCAAACCAAACAGCAAAGAGGAAGATGTATGTCTATTTCTATCTTTCAACCACACATTAGTTTTGAGAATCAACTAGCCATGTCTCCACAGAAAGGTCCCATGTGACCAAGCAGCACATGGTTTTGCATCCTTTGATTTGGGGCAACATTTCGTGTTAGAATTGGAAGTCTGTCTCCAGTCTCAAAAATATATAGTGAACACCCAATTGAATTCTGATCAACACAGAATCATTTACATTTCAGGCTCAAAAATATTTCTTTATAATCTTATCGACTTTCTTTTCGATCCAATCTTCCTACAGAATTGAAATGATCAGTGCCATGAAACTTACCAACATGGCAAGAAAGTGGCATAAATTCGCTACTATAAGGAGGAGTTTGGAGAGTTGCAGTACTTCATCAGTGGTCGAGAGGGGTCATTTTGTTGTATACACTTGTGATCCAAGGCGCTTTGTAATTCCATTAGATTATCTTAAAAATGATGCATTCAGAGAGCTATTGAAGATATCTGAAGAGGAGTATGGACTTCCGAGTGATGGACCAATCACGGTGCCGTGTAAGGCACTCTTCCTGGACTACATCCTCTTGTTGATTCGACAAGGTAGAGCCCGATATTTGATCGAAGCCTTACCTATACTAGTCGGTACTAGACGATGTTTGTCCTCATCTTTGCAAGAAGAACAGATTAACCAGCAGCTGCTTGTATTCTGACTTAGCCACCTATAGATTTGCCTAATATCTCTTGTACCTCAATTCTTTCTATATAATTAAGCATTATCGTAGAGGCTGGAACAATATTTAATGCAATGAGTACTGATTCGGAGTTCCTAGCTTTCGCCCTTTAGATCAATAATAGTACTTTGTAGTCTTTTCTTCTATTCAAGAGTAGCTATCAATTGAACATGATGCAGTTTTCACCTCCTGTCAAGTACTACTGTGAATAAGAAAAATACTTTCGATCTCCTGGAAATTACTTAACAGGATTGGAAAGTAAACAGGTCGTGTTGGTATTGACCTCAAGGAATCTGTCACTTGAGAACATTGAAAAATATCATTAAGTTTTAGTCTCAAGGGATCTTACACCTCCCCACCCTGAACCGCAAATATTAGAGTGGGGAAAAAACAATTAGTCATGCATCAGTCTTTATTTCTTGGCTTTTTCTTGAGTAGACAGGTAAAAAGGGATGCGTATGCTTATGTGAATGATATGATTCTATATTATTTCAGCATATATGCAGTCTCAGTGGTAACCTGTCATCTTGCAAAAGAAATGCAGGATATTCATATTGTCTGAACTCTGAAGTAGGACAAATTCTATCCTTTTTGCCTTTTCACCTCCAAAGTTGCTTGACCCAGGGATTCCCAAATGAAACGACCTTTTGAGTAGTATTATATACGTCATCACAATCATACCAATCTAAGTTACCCTTTTAGATTTAAAACTAAAGTTATCTTTAATTACTGAAACTTGAATACTAAAGAAAAAGATTCAAAGCTTCTAGAAATGTATGTTACAACAATAAATGGTTTTTTGGCCCCTGAGAATGAAAGCAATGTATTCCCTAATGAAGTCACGTATAAACGTCATGTTGATTAAGTCAGTAAGTGTGATGCCACATGCATGTAAAGTTCTTTCCAAATCCCACCTAAATTTTCCCATATATATTGTCTGTCTTAAAGATTAATGATCTGTACATGTCCTTAGGATGCAGTGGAAGGCAGAAATGGTAAATGTGAAGGTAGATACAACGATATCCTCGCTGAAATTGGCAACAAAAAGCGAACAATGTACTCTGCAAGTTATTACGGTCGACTTAGAAACATCAGTGGAACACGAGGAGGCGAATCCAGCAGATGCCTGGCTGCCCATCACTGAATCCAGGAAGGGCAATGCTTTTACCTCTGCATCCCATTTGCTGTGCTCTGGAATTGGAATTCAGGCCCTAGCGCTTCCTATAGCCTTCCTGCCCCTCGGATGGCAAGTATCAACTCAACTTTCTCATCACTTCTCCATCGATCCTTCTTTCATCCATTCCTGTGTAGATACATATCCACTTGGTTATATTACATACTAAAATCATTCTATTTTTGACATCTGATCAAATTTCAATACATAAAACATAAATTTGTAATATATTTGCGCTTACTTGATTATTGGTATACAGGTTGCTCGGCACTGTTTGCTTGTCTATAGTATTCTGTTGGCAGCTCTACACCATGTGGCTTCTCATCAATCTTCACGAATCACCATCAGGATTTCGCTACAGCAGATATCTCCACCTCTCAATCGTAGCCTTCGGTTAGAATCAGTTTCACTGAGCTAACTGAAATAATATCATACTTCCACAATCCCATCTCAATATAATTTCTATCAAATGAAATTTGACACGATGCATGTCTTGTGATCAATGTTATAGGTGAAAAAATGGGGAAGGTGGTGGCCATATTCCCAACAATGTACCTGTCAGGTGGTACCTGCGTCTTGTACATAATCACAGGGGGAAAGACCCTGGAATATTTCTACCAAGTCATTTGTGGGGATGATTTTGAATGTAATTCAAGATCACTAAGAGGGACAGAGTGGTTCTTGGTGTTCATATGCTTGGCAATTTTGGTGGCTCGATTCTTTCCAAACTTGGATTCATTATCACACATATCGCTAATTGGATCGATAACAGCTGCTGCATATTGTAGCCTGATATGGATTCTGTACATCATCACCAAGGGTAGGCTCAACCTGGAAGGTCCTTGGGAGGCACAGATATCGGGCTTAGATAGAATTTGCTATGTCTTGAATGGTCTTGGAATCATTGCTCTTTCTTTCAGAGGCCACAATGTTGTACTTGAGATACAGGTAACTGATCAATGACAAGTTAGTCATCATTTAATCTTATGTGTATGGCAGTTTTGCTTGTTTACTGAAGAGTACTTTGTTACTGCAGGGGACTATGACTACAAACAGAGAACACCCGTTACGCGAACCTATGTGGAGAGGAGTGACAATATCATATCTACTGATTGCTATGTGTCTATATCCTCTTGCAATTGTTGGATATTGGACTTTTGGAAATATGGCAAGTGCTATAAATATTGAACACTCATTGAAGTTTTTTAGTTCCCAGATGCCAATAAATGGGGGAATTCTGGTCCCATTTCACAAGTTCCACCAGAGTAATACATCAAAGTATATTGTTGGTACAATATACCTGACGCTGGTGATAAACTGCTTATGTGCATTCCAAGTCTATGCCATGCCCGTTTTTGACAACCTGGAGCGTCTTTACACTAGCACGAAAAACCAGCCATGCCCTGGATGGCTCCGGTCGGGTATCAGAATCTTTTTTGGAGGACTGGCATACTGTATAGCAATGGCTTTCCCATTCTTGGCAAGTTTGGGAGCGTTCATGGGTGCGATTGCGCTGCCTCTGACTCTGGCATATCCATGTTTCATGTGGATTACCATGAAAAAACCATGCCAGTTTAGTAAACTGTGGTGTCTCAACATAGGGCTGGGTTCTTTAGGTATGGTACTCAGCATATTATTAGTTGCTGCATCTTTGAGGTCTTTGGTAACTAATGGTCTGGATGCCAACTTCTTCAACCCCATGTGAGCCTCAAGACATTGTCCACAAAGTCAAGGCTATCTAGCATGTTATCATTTTGTAAACGTTAAAAATCGTGCTCATTATCTTATATTTTTTATGGTAGCAATGTCTGAAACTAAAATAAAAAATCATACACACTACTGTAATAAGAGATCCAACGAAGAAAAGAATTCTGCAAAACAGCCATATACCTCAAAATTTTGGTTGGAGACGAGGATAAATCACAAATTAACTAATCCAGGAATTCGCAGCATGAGCCTAGTGATGCCTCATAGAGCTACAAATCCCAAGTGTACAAGAGAGAGATAAGAAACCAAGGATTTTTACTGTCAATTCAGTCATTACCATTCAACTGCTATTTTACCAAATACATGTTACATGTACATTTTTTCTATGAATACAAGATGAATTACACAATACATATACAGCTTATGTGCGTAGAAATGGAAAATTTTCCTTTCAAAAGAAAATGTCAGTTTGCTTTGATTGTGCTTTGAGATCCTTCAACTTCTTCAATATATTGGTGAAATAATCCTGCAGATATTTCTCTAATGAAACTATATCTTTTGCATCCACGCCAAGAAGATTGTATGTCTCGTTCATAGGGACCGAGAAAACAGTATCACTAGTAAGAACCTACAAATGTCACCGCTGAAGAATTACTAATAATTTAAAATTAGAAAGACCGCCAAGGAAAGAAAGACTAATATATATGTGCAATTGTTGTCATAACGGGCTATCATAGGCATGAAAGGTCCAAAAACAAGGCCCACTGGAAAACTTTGATAATGATCACAAGTTTCTGATAAACATCTTGGAAGAAAGTAGTTTGCGCAATTCTAACATCAAATTAATATTTTTTTTATTAAAGAATGGATAGATTGTGATTGGAGGTCGGATCTACTCAATCATGTTGCAGTATGTTCTGAGAGTTGCAAGGGAGAAAACCTTTGCAAGTGTTGATACAATCTCTCACTTCATGCATTAGTAATTATGAACCATCATAAAAGGAAAAGGCAAAAACATCAATACCTCCGAAAATGCCAATCTATCAGCAACATCACTAGTCCACTCAAACAAGCGAGTCAGCTGGCGTGTCAATCTCAAAACTGAGACAGGGACAGTGGTCACGTTTGCATCTTGACCAGCCAGCCTCTCACACAATGTAATCACCTGAAAATAAGAACAAATTCTAGAGAAACCTCCACAAAACACAACTGTTAATATATCTTTTGCTAAAGTATTATGATTATGGAAAAGGAAAGGAACGCTTAGAATTTCACTAATGCACTTTGTTCAAGTTACATTTTCTCCTCACTAAAGTGCTCCTGAAACTATAAAATTCAAGAAAAACAGTAATACTAAAGTACATCGCATATGTCTCTATGAAGGCACAATGGTTTGCTTGCCATGGATCAAAGGACGGATGAAAACTTGCCGCTCAAGGTGAAAACTTCAGAGTGGTGTAAATACTGGCATGCTCTGGGATCACTTTCTTTAAGTTGGAAATATAGGAAGCTAAAAGCACTAAAACTTTATATTTTGAACAGGATATGTATAGAAAGATTAGCTAAAAGAGAATACTTTAAATGATAAATACAAATAGCATTCACAAGTACGACCTCAAGAAAATTGGCACAGAAGCAACAAAAAATGCTCCAAGGGGCTTAATCTTCCTGTTTCATGGTCTCCTTCAAATTTTTACCAATTTCAAATATTTTATGAAGATAGTCTACTTCGGTGATGTATTTTCTAACATCCTAGTCCCGTCTTCCCCCGTAGAGATTGAGTTTCAAGCCTGAAAAGGTATTGGCATGGTATGGTTTGCCAGAGCTGTTTCAATGGGGAAATATTGAAGCACAAGGTTCCTTCCTCCTATGGTGCGTGGGTGTTGGGGGGGTGGGGGGGGGGGGGTGAGTGTCTATTTATAAAGAGAGAATGAAAGAAAAAAGGAAGAAAGAATGTTAGGTTCTCAACAACATGTATCCAAGCAACTGTATTTTGTTAGTTAACAATAAATATCAGAAATAATGACAGTATTAAGAAAGAAATATTGATAATAAATCCAAGAATTAGATACTCTTTCTCAATCCAGGAGATTACACTTCACCTCTTGGGTTGTCCATGCACGAGGCCCAGCAAAAGTCAGAAGCTTCCCATTGACATTCTCATTGCGTACAGCTATAAATGTTAATCGAGCGATGTCCTGGTTAAAAACGAGACTAGTGTCTGAGTGTCACTTACTTGAACAAAAGAAGCAGGGGGTTAGATCTAAAAAGCTTACTTGGGTATCCATGTATGCTATTCGCGTAGGAGCATCAGTTCCCCAAACAGATTTCTCTTCCAATATGGGTACTGCATACTGTCCAATCAGGCCCTGGACAAATTGGGAACAAGAATTCATCCTCATCAAGTAAATGAATAAGCTAATTGAGAAGTTAAATTATTCGGCTGCAAAGGACAAAACAGAAATCCTGAAACAGATAACAATTATATATTCATCTAGTTTTAAGAAGGAAAGATAATTTAACAAATTTAGCAATTTGTATGCAATAGTAATCACAAGAGTTTGTGGAAAAGTACGAGTATTTTTGGAATGTTTACGCCTTCCAATTATAATAATTTACTAGGTCTTTTGTGGTAAAATATCTCTAGAAATCATCCTCTCAACTTTTTCCACCAAATGACGCTCTTGTTTCATGATTAACACGGAAGACATTTTAATCTTTTACTTGTAATGTACACTTCTTTGTCATCTAGCAACTGTATTAACAAATTCTTAACCTCATTAGGAGCAAAGTGAACCCACTATGCACATGGCAAGAATGCTAAACTAATGTATTGCGTTTCTATAATAAGATGAAGGAAGGGCATCAGAACATTCATCAAAGTAAAGGCAGTTGTTCACCTGCATGAAACCACATAGACGAATAATGATGTGGTTCTGTCCTGAATCCCTAAGAAACTTTTCAGTACAGTTCTTGATCTCCATGAGTGGAACTTCAGGATGCTTGTCGCAGTTGTGAATTGAAAAGAAGACAAACTTTTGGATACCCATGGCTTTTGCACATTGTATAAGAGCAACCTTTCCTTCCCAATCTACCTAAAGTCAATATGGGAATCAAACATAGCGGACATATCATGAAGCATTAACCCAAATCACAACAGAAAACCTTGAGTAAACCCTGTACAAACTGCTCATTATACAAAGAATTGGAAGTCATTCCAGTGGCAAGTGTGCTTACGGTTTTTATCGGCTCCTCAGGACGTCCTGTAGCACAGTCAATAACTGTGTGGATGCCAACCAATGTTGCTGGTATTGTTTCAGGTTTGCTCAAGTCTGCCTGCTCGAAAACAATTCCACTCAGTCTATCTTAAACATTTTACGTTAACATATACACAAGATAAAGCACATTTCAACACAATGCCAAAGAAAAATCTACCAGTTCAAGAATAAAAGGAAAATCACTCTTAGATCATGTAAATTCCACAAATACGTCTTAAAAAGGCACAACAATACTGTTTGCATTATATAACATAAATTTGAATACTGCAGGAGAAATTTCAGTGCCAAAGAAAGCTGCCAAGTTTCAAAAAGTGTAGCGTTCTGTCAAGAAAACATTGTTCCATAAAATTATTTCCCGTACATCCAAAACAAAAATTATAGCAGGAAAGTCAGTGACTTTACATTGACAACAGTGGCGCCCCAGTCACGCAGAAAATCAGCAGGGGCAGGCCTGGGGCGGACAAGGCACCGAACATCGTAGCCCTCGTCTAATGCCCTCCTCACAATTTGCCTGCCCAATGTTCCGGTGGCACCCACTACAAGTATGCTCGTAGGCCTCACCGGCGTCCCTGGCGCCAAATTGACGGCCCCTGGTGCCGTCTGAGCATTACACCTTATTATAGGCATCGACACCACATTACCCCTGCCTAAGCATTGCCAAAATTATCAGTACCACTATACCATAACAAGTAGTTGTAATTACAGTAGTATGATTGGGGGCATGGAAATTGGAAGTAGAACAAATTTCTATGAAATGTAGCTTTACCTTTACTTGTAGTAGCAGCAAAAGAAGAGTGGGAGTGGGAAGAAGTGGAGGCAAGGGAGTCGGGTGCTAACGTGTGCCGCCATGAAAGTTTGAGTTTCGAAGGGGTGGCTAATTGGGCATGGAGTATGGAGGCCATTGACGCCTCTCTCTCTCTCTCTAGGCTGTGTGTATGTACAGTGTATGTATAACTGTTTGTACGTAAGTGGATCGTGCAGAGAGAGAAATGTGTGAAGAAGGAAAGGAACAATAGATGTTAAGGATGACACGTCGTTGGCCACAATGGAATTGTGGATTAGGCCAATCTCCTCTGTATACTGTATCACTGTATGTTGGCCTAGGACCAACTTAGGATCAATATAGGGATGACAAAAATGCCCCCTCCGGCCGGGGAAATTGGGGCGTGGTGGAAAAACCATGGACTCGAATTTGTCACGTATCGTTCTTAAATTGATAAAAATTAGGGTAAATAGTACTAGCAGTCTTCGAATTTTTGAACGTAGTAATGATGAGGTTCTGAACATTTGTTTATTAGCAGTCGGAGTCTCGAATCTTTCAAACGTACACACTTGGAATCCTTTTATAATAGAAATCATCAAAATTACTGTTAAATCTCACGCACGTCACACATGATGACTTTTTGAAGGGCAAAATTGTTCAGCATAACTCAAATATCACTAAACCAAAGGAGAAAATAAAAAATTACAGTAAACAACCATTTTTCTTTACCTTGTGTGCACCAAAAGAATTTGGAAATTCATACGAAGAATTTGAAGCTGAATATGGAGAATTTAGAGATGAAGATGAAGATGAAGAATATATGCTACTTGAACCGAACAACAATCATATTTATCATTTATCTTCGACTTTTTTTCTTGAACTTTCCATTATCTATTATCCTTCAAAGAACCCATATCAATTATCTTCCTCTCCTCATTCCTCAAATTCTACCACATACAAAAATAAACAGTAATAGCAGAGCAAAATCATCCAAATCAATTTGATCTTCAAAAAATTGCAAATCAAATTAAATAAAAATCTCATCTTCTCGATTTCAATTCATCATTTTTTAGAGAGAATATGTTTCGAGAAAGATGAAGCAAGTACATCCTGCTGCAATGTCCTCCATGTACCCAGAGAAGACACTCCATTGATATCCAATAATGAAAGCTTTCTCATTTAGTTTAGTGATACTCCATTTTTTAGTTTAGTGATACTCCGTTGGTGTCTTTTTTTATATCTTTTAGAGAATACACTCCATTTTTTGTTTTCTCCTTTAGTTTAGTGATATTTGAGTTATGTTGGACAGTTTTACCCTTCAAAAAGTCATCATGTGTGCGCGCGCGTGATGATTTAATAGCAATTTTGACGTTTTCCTTCCAAAAAGGACTTCAGATATGTACGTTTGAAAAAATAGGGACTCCGATTACTAGTAAACAAAGGTTCAAGACCTCATTGTTACAACATTCAAAGATTTGGGACCTTTAGTGCTATTTACCCTAAGAATTACTTACTTAACAATCACATTGTGACGGGTCTACTACTCAATTTTTACATAACAATACAAACGAAAATGATAAAATAAAAATTATAACAATGTCTTGCGCTAAAACATTATAATGTATATTTCTATATCTCAACATTTTTATCACGTGACATAGTAACAAGTTGGCATTATGAGACAAATTTCAATTATGATTTCAATTAGGAGTGTATTCAATTGAGATGAATTTCAACGATTTGAAAAGTTTAAAAGTATTCAATATAAACTTTTTAAAATTGTCTAAAAGTATTGGTCTATTCAGTGGGTTCATTTCAGTCACGGTCACTAAAGTTTGTTAAAAGTTTCAAAATAGTCATAGAGATAATTTTCTTACAATAGTAGTCACACAAATTTTTAACAGTTATACTAACTGTCACTCGATTGAAAATATTCACTTAAAATTCGATGTGTCATTGTTAATTTCAACTTGAACACAGACAGTATTAACTAATACGCTAATGCAAAGTTTCACCAACTGCCTACTAATTAAAATCAAACAAATATGTAGAAAATGTGTTTGAAAATTTTGCATTTAACTGCAATTAACATGAATTTGTCTTACGTGGTGTACCAATTAACATCGTATGCGTCCAAGTTGAGAATTAAAATTGACACGTAGGATTTTAAGTTAACATTTCAAGTTGAGTGACCATTAATGTAACTGTTAGAAATTTGAGTGACTACTATTGTAAAAAAAAATTACTTTAATGACTATATTGAAATTTTTAACAAACTTTAATGATTATTGCTGAAATTAATCTAGTATTCAATATCTATTGACTTTTAAAAAGTATTTTGAAGTCATGAAATATTCAATTAAAACTTTTTATAAGTCTCTATAAGTCATGTGATATTCAAATTGAGAACGACTTTTGGGAAATTATGTACTTACCAAAATTTTGGAGATTTTTTTGATGGAAAGTATAAATAGCGAATCTAAAAAAAAAAAAAAAAATATCTCGTATACTCGTGAGGTTTGTGAAGACTCCCAGGCCCCAAAATAAAATAATGTCTTTTTTCTTTTCTAAATATGACATTTTTTTAATTTATGTGAAATCTGAATTTACAATTTTTTAGTATGAGTTTTTTGATTGTATAACGGATTTTTTTAAAATAAAAATAATAAGTTTTTTATTTAATGAGTTCTCATAATTATAACGGGTTGTTTTACTTTTTGATTACGATTATTTTGAATTTATGGATTTTTTTCGATGCACGATAGTAAGGATTTCATCTAATATCAAATTCGTGTGTCATAAAAAAAGATATCATTAGATTCATGCGTTTTGTCTTGAAATCACTTTGCTTATTGAGTCTATTTTGAATAGCTAATTAAAATATCAGCTTTTTATCGTGCACGGATGCACAGACACACTTTCAATTAATTGATTGATGCAGATACGCATGAATACATTTGGATTTAGATTAATTTGAAATGGGCTGGTTGATATTGGAGTTAGAATGGTTTGATTTTTGAAATTTTATATCTGAATTTCAAATGAACTTAGTGGAAATTGCACTCCTTACTCCTTTTAGTTTCCAAATTCTAATTTTACTATTTAAGTTTTTTTATTTCAAAAATACTGTTTTAAAAAAAGCCCAAATACATTAAGCCCAATTTCTACGTGCAATTTCCACTTTCCACATTCCACTATTAATAACTGCGCCAGCCCACTAACCCAAATACATACAACACGCAACCACTTTCCACTATCAATAACCGTGCAAACACAATTCTAAAATAGAAATTAAATAAAACAGATGCCTCTAACATGCTGATAAACAGATAGTAACATAACTTGTTACATTTGTTATTCTGAAATAACATAACTTGTTACATTTGTTATTTTGAAATAACATAACTTGTTACATTTGCTATATTGAAATAACAAGACTTGTTAATTTGTGGATGAAGATTAGATATTTTTAAAATAACAGAACTTGTTACATTTGTAATTTTGAAATAACAGAACGTGTTACATTTGTGATTTTGAAATAACAAAACGTGTTATATTTGTTACATTTGTAATTTAGAAATAACAGAACGTGTTACATTTGTAATTTAGAAATTAGATATTTGGAAGATTATCAAATAGCATAAGTAATCCAACAAACAACTAGAGGCAAATCATTGAACTGGATAAACACATTGGTCAACAATTAGCTTTCTGAAAGTAGAGAAACACAATTGCAAAATAGAAATTAAAAAACAGATAATAACATAACTTATTACATTTGTTACAATGAAAACCAAGTTGGGGAATTCTGTCAAACATCTGATGGTCAATATGGAGTAAGTTTTCCGTTCAATATCAATTTAGTATAGATGGTGGATAGAAGTAAGTTTTCCGTCCAAGTTGTTCTGCAGTTTTCACAGTTGATGGCTGGGAGTGAGATTTTCGTCCAATTTGATCTGCAATTTCATGAATAATGACTGCAAATTCGCGTTGATAAACGAAATTTGTTCTGCAATTTGATCTGCAATTTCATTCGTTGCAAATTTCATTCGTTGCAAATTCGTTGGAATCTGAGATCAAATCTGAGATTCATTCGCGTTGAATAATGGCTGCAATTTCATGCAATTTCATGTTTATTTGGATGAAATTTCACAGACGATGGCTAGAATTGAGATTTTCCGTCCAACTTTGTTCTGTAATTTCGAGTCGAATTTGTTTTTTGAGGATCAAATCTGAATTTATTTGGAATCTCAATCTTGCTTCTCGTCGGCCGTGCGATCTATATGGAAGGAATTGAGTTTTTTGTGATTTTGATAAATGAAAAGTTTCCCAGCTTCTGATTTTGTTTTGATTTTGTTTGTTAAAACAATATATACATATACATACAGTATTTTGAAAATTTAGAAACAATGACAGTATTTTAAAAAATACTTTGTTTTTTATGGTTATTTGTAAAATTCCCCATGAACTTATCAAATTGCAATCATTTGAAATTTTTTTGAGCTCTAGTTGAATTATTTAGCTTGCAAATGTGTGGCCTTGAATCTTGATCGTCATTTTTTTTGGTTCTCAGAGCAGTTTTTTTTTTCCCGTCCAGATTTTTTGACTTTTGCAGGATCAAACCGAATAATTTATTTGATATTAACAAACCATTGAGAATGAATTTTAAATTTTATAGTCAAAAATCAAATACTCGCGTGCGCGCGCACACACACATATATAAAGAGAGAAATATATAGATGAAAATATATAATCAATTGTTTTTTAAAGTCTTTAATGAATGTCTAGAAAGACTTTTATTAATTCATAGTAAACTCGTAAAAATCACTTAAAAATCTAAGAATTCTACAAAAGTCCTACAAAAGTCCCAAATGAATACACCATAAGTAATTTTTATCCACTTGTGAAACGATAGGCGACTAAAACTATAAAATTTAAAATTAAATTGAAGTTCAGTAACTTATTTGAAACAAATTAAAATTTCATTGTCCTAATTGAATTTTTGATGAAAGATCAATAGCTGTAGATGAATTTATCCCAGATAAATAACACTGATTAAATAAAAGGAAATAATTTGTTAACATTGTTCAATTAATTTATTTATTAACAAAGAATTTACACCTACTATTTTTGACTACTATTTTTGACACTTTCAGAGATAAAAATGAATTTTGACTACTATTTTTGAGCTTGTACATAATGTCCATTTCTTCGAATTTTTTCTTTTTACAGAGTTACCAAATTCTTCACCTTTCTTTTTTGCACAAATTTCAAATCATTTAAGCATTTTCATCAGTCTAAAATGTTGATTAAAACTCCTTATCCATTTAGACTTTTTTTATTTTTTGCGCGAATACCAACCACCAGACCAATTTTGAGCCGAAGCGAGTGAGGCAATCGTCTCAGGCCCAAAATCGAAGAGAAACAATCAACAAGCTCATTTAACTTCATTTTTTCCTTTATCACAACGCACAATGGAGTGAACTTATGCCTATCTCCAACCAATATATCTCAACTACATAAAAGAATCCATTTTTTTCTCATCAATACAAGATACTTCACAATATAATTTACAGTCAACTCCTTTTGAAATTCTTTAAACTCTGAATTAGTTTATACATGTTGAAATTTATTTTATATTTCAAAATGTGTAACACTCGGAATCAATGTAGACAAAGACTGAAAATCATCAAGATTTTTTATTTCAATCTTGTTTCTTAAAGCGTTATCATATTGCTTGACAAATTACTTCAATGTTATCTTAAGTTTGCGTGGTCATCAAAGAATACACCATACTCTCGCTATGTTGTGTACTTGACATATCAATATAAAATGTGCAAATAGAGGAATCTACGATGCCTCTCTTTGTACAAATGATCTAATTATACATTTTTCTAGAAGATTGAACTCAATAGTGAACTATTCCCACTTTTCTTCAAATTCTTCTTTCTTCAAAGATTAATAAACAACATCATGCAAAACATTTTTAATTTTTCAGTACAACCTATAAGCCCTTGACTTCTGTGCTGTCTTTTCAATTATATACCTTAGAAACCGAAAAAACACAACCTCAACGGCATTGCTTTATCTTAATCTATAATTATGGCACTCATTGCACTTGCACACCCTGACATACATGCTTGCCAAGTATAAAACAATCAAATAAATATAATAGTGCTGTCATTTGATAGTAACCTACATCCAAATAAAATTGAGTATACATGGTGGTTCACACATACAAAAAGTACAAAACATATGTCATACTTATTTGTCAAGTTGGTTGTGTCAAATGAAACTACATCGTCAAATTCTTCATAAGCTGCGCTACTCCTAGCATCAACCCAAAATGAGTTCTTGGTTTGAAGATTGTCATCTAGATTGTTATATAATATAAGCTAGGATTCTTTGTTTGCATTCAAGCAAAATAATTATAGATTATTTTAGCATCTCCAATACCAAGTCATAATTTTCCTTTCTTGTCAATGTAATTTGAGGCCCTAGCTTCCACTACAAATCATTGATAATTCTTTGTCACGTCAATACTGACTTGATCATTCAATTCAAAATTTATTTGAACACCCGTACTAATTTTCTATTGCACGTGTAAAATCGTAATTTTTGTAGACTCAACTCATGATTATTACACTTTCCATCTTTAAATACAAGAGTATTAATCTTAGCTTTCCATCCCGTTTTCGTCAATGGATTAGGAATAAAGTAATTTTGTTTTTTAGTCCTTAATTTTGAATTTTCCACTTGAGAAGGTGATAAGAAAACAATTTTTAAATTCCCATCTGATCGTATTGTTTTCTTTATAATTTCAAAGCTTTCTTATTTCCCATATAAATCGTATTATTCATAGTACATAGTCTGTTCAATAAATCAAAATGCATCTCAACCTCATGTGGTTGTATTATCTCTTTACAAATCAACTTCATCTACATATTCTCCCTCGCTCATATCCAACATATTGCATTTTTCAATAAACATCTCGACTATTTTATTATCTATTAAAATACAAATACAATTAAATGTAAATGTTAATTGGTATTGTATAAAAACAAAATTGTATGTAGAAAATGTCCTGAAATTCTGAAATCGAGAAATTGTTGTTTGCAAAATACATTTAGTCATGAGAATAATTTACACGAACCAGATTTAATGATGAATGCACATCAATTATTCAACTTTCTCAAGGAAAATCTACTTTAGACAAAATTGTTTCCAAAATAAAAGTTGTAAATTTGGTACATAATCTTGAGGAAAAAATATACTACTCTCTTCATGATGTGGGTTTAATCGTATTTGAAATTTTCATATTTTGTCTCAAAACTAAAAATTAGTAGTTACATAGAAAGTAAATAAATTTGACGCAAATAGTCTCTAACTTTTTTTTCTAAGTACGGAAATGATTCTTTACGTTTATTTTTTTGCACAGAAGTACATAATCTATGTATTTTAATGCGTAATTGATCCTTATTTGATAAAAAAGACAAACACGCCCTTACTTTTAATTAGAAAAAATTGTATTGGGTGTGTTTGATTCAAACATTTTCCATGGAAAATGTCACTTCCATGAAAAATCTTGTCAAATCCAACCCTTTTATTTTCCCACTTTGTTGTTTGATTGGCACATGGAAAATCTAATACATTTTCTAGGTACAAGTATTTAAAGCATGCATTTGCCTTATTTCTTGGAAAAAATTTTCTTGCCTAGATAGTGGAATTAATTTTCCCACTTCCATGGAAAATGTTTTCATTTTCCACCATTTTTCCATGCTACCAATCAAACACACCCTAGATTCCTAACACTTGCAAAATGTACAAATGGGTCCGGTACATTTATTAAGTAATATTTTATTTTGCCTACTAAATATATCATCATAGTCGTGTCAATTAAATTTTTCATAGAGAAAAATATAAAATTATTGTAGTTTAACTGTTTAAGTATATGTAATTGCTATGTGATGATGTGAAAATTTTGAATAAAATCTAAGTTAAATAAATAACAAAATATTGTATATAATTTTATGACATTGAACTAATCTTATTATATTTTTATTTAACACAAAAATACTAAAAAAATTAATTTACACATTATGTGTTGTTTATTTTTGAACAATAATAAAACGATAAATTAATATATGAAGAATACATTTTGATCTCTAATATTTTTAGTTAATAAACGAATAATTCAATTAAATAGAAGTAATATAATTTAAGTATATCCAAACATGTGCTCAAATTTGTGATAAACTTTTTTTTTTTTTTATAATGATAAAATTTAAATTCAAACTTTAAATAATGTAATTACTTAATAATACAAAAAAAAAATTATTTGACATGTTTTTTTTTTAATAATTATGAATTTAAATTTTAGTTATTTTATAATAGTTCGTAAAATATATACAAAACAATTTAATATACTATCAATTTGGTCAATCAATGTTAATTAAACATTTAGTTTTCTTTAATTTTTTATAAAAAATAAAAATATCGGACATATTTATACTTTTTACAAAAGTTAACAATCCAACTGCTCCCAGAAATTAAAAATTATTTCCAAAATCCCAGAAAGTAATGATGATTCGAAAATGTAGAGAATAAAAAGAAATTATTAAAAAAGTGATACAAAATAATAGTAGGGGAAAGAATTATTAATAGTATTCACTTAAACATTGCTCAAAGGTCGAATTGCCTCAATAGGGTTTGGTGGGTGGCAATGTGACTGCAAAAATCTGGGGGATAGAGTCCGCGAAATGAGGCTACAATAATTGTGGCAATTGAGGAGGAAATTTTATCAGGTCTATAAAAATTGAGAAATGTTGGATCGACATTAAGTTAAACAAAAAGTTAGACCACCATGGCAAAATAACCAATACGCCCTTTGGTGAGTTGGAATTTACGAATTGTCACATTATTTAAAGGAAAAATATTTTGACATTCCTGTTTCTGAGACTCAGTTGAAAGGGAAAATGGCAAAAATGAGATTCTCATTTGGAATTTTTTGAGTTCGCGCATTTCATCTTTCTTTGATCCCGTCTACCAGCACTCCCAGCATGCTTGAATATTTTTTGCTTCGATTTTTCTTCGTTCTCATCCACAAGAACTCACTCCCAGCCAACCAAAAAATTGGGGATTACGGTTTTGTTCATGTTCGTCTCCCACCACTCCAAGCCGACCTGAAAATTGGAGATTAGGGTTTTAGTGTTTTCTTGGTAAGCTTCAATTTATGATTGCACAATTACAATGAAATCATAGCTTTGCCATATTTCTATGAAGGATCTTTTAGCATACAAACATCTTGTGTACAAGGTGTTTTTCCAATTGACTGTACTGCAAGCATTCTATTTTGCTACAATTTTATTATGTAACTTGCATTTGCGTTCTTTTTATCAAAATTTTGAACATGTAATATACAACCACATATCAGTAACCAGGGAATGCTTATACCACTCACATTAGCTGCGAATTAGAGCATGTTTTTTTATTTCAGTATTTCAGCAGTGTTCAATAGTGGCAATTTTATTTTCAACGTAAATTTTATCGCTTGCCTTGGCTAATATGCTTGTGGATTGATCTTCCCGATAGTGCTAAAATGGGAGGACCAAACGACGGAGTTTGTTATAGTTGCAGGGATCATTTGCATTGGCACAAATCTTGTCCAAAAAAGCAGCGTTGCCCAAAATGTGGACTAGGTTTCGTGCAATGGCTACAAGTTGGTGACAAAAAAACCCACTAGAGGGAAGTTATTCTTCAACTGTAGCATGGCGACGTGTCGTTACTTCAATTGGGACAAGGGTGAAACAAGCACAGTTCGATCGAGAACAATTGAATATGAAGATGACGAGATTTTCCCGCATTCTTAGAGCTTGTGTACACATATCAGACGAGGAAGACGTGGACCTCTTAGTGACACGTATCACTATTCGCAAAAACAAAGGCTCAAAATAGTGACTGGATGTCGGATGGCAGCTATGTAGGTGGACAATGTGTGCGGAACACAATGTGTTGTTGTCTTGTTTAAATAGATTGTGAACTTGAAGGATGTACATTATTGTGTTGTTTAAGTAGCTTGTGAACTTGAAGGATGTACATTATTGTGTTGTTTAAGTAGCTTGTGCTGTTTCGTAACATAGTTGTTCGTTTATATAGTTTGTCGTTTATTGTATTTTGTTTGGCCAATTGTAAATTGGAAATTTCAAACTCCATATTGGACTAAGCAACACTTATACACAAAACAACACTCATAAACATTAAAAATTTCCATTAACAACACTTGGCAAGCCATTGAAGCTGAAGTAACTTTAAACAAATTCACTGCATTAGATGCAACAGATATATTGCTCAACATCAGTGGTCTGACAGTAAACAAACAAAAATTTAGTTCACAAATATAACCACCAGTATCTACCAAAACCAGATAATTTAGTTCATTACATCACACACCATCAGCATCCACCAAAACCACCAAAGAGATTTACTAGAGTTCAGTACCCATATATTACCTATTTAAAACTTGATGAAGATAAAATTGAACACAGAAGTGCTAGAACGGCATGGCTCTGGAAACGCAAATCAGTCTGCAACTCTTCAAGTCCTGGGCAATTTCTCAAAATTTTTCGGTCAAATTTTAGCAAAATAGCACTCCTGTATCTAAATATGACAATTCCTCTAGCACACAACTGAGAAGACAAATGAAGATTATGATGGTAAACCAACATTTCCATTTTCTCCAGCTACCTCTTCTTCGGGTTGACGTTGCATATCATATGTTGGGATCCCAAATGCTCATTCCCAAGGTTGTAATTGTGAAACCTGTAAATTGATTCCACTAAGAAATTGTGAAAGGCCTCTTGCCTTTGATTAACTTCGAAGTAACTTGATGAGAAATGAATATTAAGTCCGTTAAAAAAAAAATCGACAGAACAAATAAATGGAATGAAAAAAAAAACATTAACCAACCTTCGTCTTCTTAGTAGTTTTCTCTAATGGTCATTCCTTACGAATCTTCCTAGGGGCGCCTTTTGTTTTCTTGCAAGTTGGGTAAAAAATGGGACCCATCTCTGTTATTAGTTATTACTACCTCTCTACAATTCCATGTCAACTTCCCAGTATTTTGAGACAGAAGATTACTACCACAAGCCATGCTAGGTTTTGATATGGATAGTTAATTCATGTGATTTTCCAAAAACTCCATTAAATCCCGAGTGTGAACATCATCGTCGACAACCAAATTTACAAACTTCCCAAATGTTTTGAACAATTAATCTTAACCTGTGTGTATGCTCTTTGTACATCTCTCCTCCACCGCCGCAAGATATACCTATTTCGTAGCAATTTCACATCCTCTCTGATCAAGATTGAAAACGTATGTTTGCAAAGAATCCCTCTGAATCCGAACAAGTGACAACTGCAAACTATTTGACATTCATATTTCACATACCAAACTGTAAACTTTTTCCTCTTTGTAGAATCATTGACAACAACATCCTCCCAAACTACGTACCTTGTTCCACGAAATTCATCTTTCGAAGAGAGAACATCACAAAACATCATTCCAATTAGCTTAGACTGCACTTCCTTGAATTTTGCAATTGTATACACTTGTTGTATCTGTTTCTCAAACCTATAATTAGTTAGGCACGGGATCATCGCTGAGTACAATTTGAAATCTGCTTAGAACTCTTTCTCCACTTTACTCCTCAAAGCCCGCTCGTACTGTTCTACGAATTGCTTCAATGAAGTTTTCGAGTTGACATACCCGTCGAAGAATGCATTCATATTGTCACTTCGCTACGTTGTCAACATCCCCGACCAAAAACTTGTTTTCAAATAACATGGGACCCATCGATGTCTTTCAGTATAAAGTCCTGACAATCAAGCATTGTCTTGCAAGGCATAAGTATCGATCATTGCATTCCATCCCTGTTCAAACTCAGTCGAATATTGCGATTCGTAGACTACGTCGTGCACGGCTGAAAGTATGGACCCCTTAAGAAAATGGTATCCAAATTTCTGAAATTTGCTTCTTCAGAATATGCCAAAGGCATGGTCTATGTTTCGTATGAGGAAAAAACAATTTGAATAGCATTTTGCATGGCCATATCCTGATCAGTTATTATACCGATTGGAGCTTTTTCCTCCATGCACTAGAGCCATGTCCGGAACAACCAAATAAAAGTGTCAGTGTCCTCATTGGACAGTAAACTACAGCCAAGCAACGTTGAATGTCCATGATGGTTGACACTAACGAAAGGAGCAAACAACATGTCATACTTGTTTGTTAGGTACGTGGTATCAAATGTCATAATATCGCCGAACTCCTTGTATACTTATTTGCATCTTTTATCAGTCCAAAATACATTTTCAATCGAAAGTCATCGTCCAAATCAACATTGAAGTAGAATCCAGGACATTGTGCCTACATTTTGGAGAAGTATGTCATTATTGCAGCTTCATCTCCCTCCCCAAGTCTTAATCTCTTGACTTTAACAATGTAATTCCTACAATCTTTTTCGACAAATGTAAAGTTCTCATATCCACCCTCTTCAACAACGACTGAGTTGTAGCTTTTGTGTAACAGAATACCAGCCACATCGTTCACTTCAAGTTTTCGTTTCACATATTCATTCAATTGTCGATTACATCTATAAAGCCAGGATTTTGATGGACTTATTTGTGGTTATACTCCAAATGAACACCAGTTATACGCCACATTCCTAACATATCTGCAGAAGCTGTAATCTTCGCTTTACAACCTAATTGGATAGTTGGTTTTTGCTTTATCGAACTGCTTGCTACGCAACTTCATTTGCCTTCTTGACAACAATCAAACGTCACATATCGCAACTCGCCACCGTTACCCTTTTTGGAATCCCTTCTTTTCACTGAAAACCAGCCTTATAAGAATATGCTCTATAAAATTCAAAAGCCTCTTTGTCACTCAAAAACTTTATTCCAACTGTTGGTACCATCTCATTATATTCAAAATTGTCACCACCATCAATAACTTCATTCTCATCACCACAAGACTGATAATCCGTTCCTATACAGAACAGCCAAACTTTACATCAATTTATAGGACTCCCAAAACCAGTGGAAAAGCACATTGAAAAAATACGAAGTACAACGATGAAATTATTGTTCGTAATAGCAATCCAAGAGGTTCATCGATGGAAGAATAACCTATCGATAGATATTGTTGAAGCATAATGATCTGCAAATTTGCTCAATTGCGAAGTAGATTCTGTGTGAAATCGATGAAAATGCAATTGCTTAGCAGGAGTTTGTTAGCCGATGGAGTTTGCTTAGCTTAGCTGAAATCGGTGTTGGACGAACGGTGGGTGGATGGTAATCAGTTGGCGGGGAAAATTGGAGATTGGGGATCTAGGTTTTCTGAATTGAATTTCAATTCGATTTTGTTTTTTAGCGAGAAAATATTTTTTGTGGATACAAAATATTGCGATATTTTCAATATAGAAATTCTCACGAGATGGTGGTCTAATTTTCTGTTTAACTTAAGAGATTTTGGCGCAAATGGTCCCTAAAGTATGCACTTAGTGCAATTTTGGTCCATAACCTTTTATTTTTGGCTAGGAGCTTCCCAACTTATGCATTTGGTTGCAAAACTGGTCCAAATGGATGGAAATCCGTCCATTTGTGCCATTAGCCATTAATTTGTTTTGGAATTTTGGCGTACATGTTCCTTAACCTTTACCCTTAGTGTGGAATTGGTCCTTAACGTTTTTTTTAGGCATACATGTCCCTAACCTATAGTTTTGGTACGAAATTGATCCTTATGGGATGAAAAAGATAAATATACCCTTAGTTAATTAGAAGAAATTGTATGTGGAATCCTAATCATTACAAAATGTGTAAATATGTCCAATACTTTTATTTTTTATAAAAAATTAAAGAAAATTAATAACATTTTAGTAGTATAAAAAATAATTTTGTTACAAACTTGATGTACAAATACTTTTACTTGATTAAGTTATATGTTTATTAACTACAAATATTAAAGATCCAACTATATTCTTCATATTTTAATTTATTGTTTTATTTTCGTTCAAAAATAAAACACATAATGTGTAAATTTAATTTTATTAGTATTTTCATATTAAATAAAAATGTAATACGATTCGTTCAAGTTATGTAATAATTTTTATTTAATAAAAATATAATAAAAAATTTATTTTTATTTGACATATCGTGTGATTGTGGGTATATAATTTTCTTAATGGAGTGTGTACATACTATTGAGTTTTTTTTTTTTTTTTAAATGCTCACGTTCCAAATTATTCTATTTACCAGATTTAATAATTTCGCAGCGGCATGATGGCAGGTGGTAGTGACTGATAAAAATTAGTATTTTTATTTACCAGATTTTATTTTATTAGTATTTAACATAAAAATACTAATAAAAGTTCATTTACACATTATGTGTTTTATTTTTGAACGAAAATAAAACGATAAATTAAAATATGAAGAATAAGGTTGGATCTCTAAAATTTGTAGTTAATAAACATATAACTCAATTAAATAAAAGTATTTGTACATCAAGTTTATGCCAATGTTGTTTTTTTATACAACAATAAAATAAAAGTTTAAATTTTAAATAATATAATTACTTAATAATAAAAATAATAATTTTATTTGACATGTTTATTATTAAAGTGTTAATTAAAAAAAAAACTCATTAATTTTCTTTAATTTTTTATAAAAAATAAAAATATTGGACATATTTGTACATTTTGTATGGATTAGGAATCCACATGCAATTTCTTATAATTAATTAAGGGCGCATTTGTTTTTTTCATCCCATAACAACCAATTTCGTATCAAAACACATAGATTAGGGACATGTATGTCAAAAATAAACGTTAGGGACCAATTTCACACTAAGAGTAAAAGTTAGAGACCATTTACTCCAAAATCTCAAAACAAATTAAAGACTAACGGAACAATTGAACGAATTCTTAGCTAAAAATAAAAAGATAAAGACCAAAATCGCACTAAATACATACGGAACCATTTACGCCAAAATCCCATCCAGCATTTCTCGTAAAAATTAGTATCTGTTTGATTTGTTAAAAATTAGTTTGTCAGATGCCACGCGGCGAAGAATGCTTTGGATTGCGTGAGTGAAGTTTAAGTATTTTCTTGAACCAAGCAAGCACACGACCCTCTCTCTCTCTCTGGCCACAGTACAGCAGCACCAGTCATCTACCCTCCCCTACCCCACCCAACCATCAAAAAAGGGCAAACAAAAGGGAGAGACACACGGAGAGAGGCAAATCTATATGAAATAGAGTGAACAAAATGAGTAAGTTAAACACGTCCATCTCGGAATTCGATTTGGATCGACCCAATATTGAAGATTATCTCCCTTCTGGATCCATCCAAGAGCCCTGCGGCAAACTCCGCCTGTATCTCTCCCTTCCTCCTCCTTTCTGTATCTATTTCCCTAAATCGATGTAATTTGAGCTAATTACATTTTGTGGTGGCAGGCGTGATTTGCTCGACATTTCGCCCACTCTAACTGAGGCAGCTGGTGCCATTATCGATGTTAGTAATTTTGCCTCCTTTTATTTTGGTTTTACACGTTTTTCTTCAAAATTAATTGGTCCCGTATTCCATAGCATGTTAATGATATTGCGTGAATTTTCATCAGAATTTGAATATAGTGAGTGTTCTACAAAAGATTTTTACCCGTATGATGACAAAGCCAACAATTAAATGGATATATATGGTCTCTCTCCAAGCTTAAGCTTTTATATGAATTAGGTTTGGAAGGAGAAGACTTAAAAGAAAAATCTATATTTCTCAGCTGGAATTTTTATTGAACGAGTGATATTTACATCAGGGAGTTCAGCATATTTATAGTAATTTACAATTGCTGGTGCAGGGAGGCGAACACTAATGAGATTGGCAAAATTTCGAATACCTCTTATAATAGCTTAAGTAAGAAAAACCTAAGTGATAGGACTAGGCGTTTACAAAGCTGATGAATGATAATAAGTATTTACAATAATATTTACAAAGTGTAGTTGAAGTTGGGCAAACTGCGGCATCAAGCGGTCAAGGGGCTAAATATAGCTACTGTTCTTGACACGAAGACATGATTTGAATGAATACACGTGGCCGCTCATCTTAAACTTTTAGATGAAATGGTTAACTACGCCAATTCATTAAATTACTAGAATAATTTTATGGTAATGCCTATGTAGTCAGTTTGAAGGAATCTTTCTCAATATTTTAGTGAGTAATACACCATCCTTTATTTGGAAGCCAATGCATTCCACATAGTGAAACTCATTCGAAGCCTTACATCTGTAATTTTGATATAAATTGGTCATTTGCAGCTAAAATCTGTGCCTTGTTGTAGTGGCCCCAAAACTTTTGCTAGTGTTTTGTTTCTCATAATTTGTTTGACTGTATGGAAATTGGAACTAGAACAAAATTAGAAACTGGAATTTGGTAAACACTCAATTTTGAACTCAATATTTATATTGTACTTTCAAAGCCATGAATGAATAAAGAAGTGAATATAGGATCAAGTAGTTTTACGAGCAATTAATGATGGGTTGTGAAGGATAACTGCATGTACAAAATATTATCTGTCGGTTCAATGGTGTCATAGAACTTCTTGTTATTGTTGAGTCCTGAGTTTTGACCTTGGAATTGGGTATTATGTGACAAATCAAAACTGATGTACTTGCTTTCTCATTTCCCTAGTACCTCTGAGTGTGGTACTTACCTGACTATTTAGATTTTGCAATTTCGTACAAAATTATCTATATTATAGACGCCATTGAAAGGTGTGGTGCTGTGGCAATTGTATATCAATACCTCTTTCTACTGCCAAACAACATTTTATGAGTGGTGGTGACATATCGTTCTGAAACTGTGCTGCTGCGGCAATTGTTTTTACGCCTGTAAATGTAGTGGCCTTCTTTGTTTTCTGTCCTCGAGAGATATGTTACCTACTTTGATTTCATATCTGATCCTTGCTGCATGACAGGACTCTTTCACTAGATGCTTCAAGTCGAATCCTCCGGAACCGTGGAACTGGAATGTGTATTTGTTTCCTTTGTGGTGTTTAGGAGTCGTAGTCAGATATGGGTTTCTTTTCCCATTAAGGTTAGTATCTACCTGATCAAATATTGTATATCACCTGTAATTATCATGAAGTTGTATATCTTTGGCTTTCTTCGGCTAGGATGAAATGGAGTGAAATATTAAAATTTGTTCTCTAGGTTTAAAGATGTACAGTCTTTAAGAGTGTATTTGTACATTGTATTGCTTTGAAGATGCCATGTATCTGCACTTTTTACATAAAGACATGTATGCATCCATAAGTTTTGGATCTATCAGTTTAATTTGTACTTTTCAGTGCAAATCCTTTCTGGTCACCTGATCCTTTTCTATTTAAATGCAGGGTACTGGTATTGACACTAGGATGGATAGTATTTCTCTCATGTTATTTTCCTGTGCATACCCTTCTGAAAGGGAATGAAAAATTAAGAAAAAAGTTAGAGGTATGACTTCTTACTGTATGAATTTAGCATTATTTTTTTCGATATTCTTTGTATTGAAGACAAGTTAATGTGTATATCATTAATTAGCCTCTACAATGCTTATTTACTCTTCAGAGGGGTCTAGTAGAGTTGATTTGCAGCTTTTTTGTTGCGTCATGGACTGGAGTCATCAAGTACCATGGTCCACGGCCCAGTATGCGACCTAAGCAGGTGGGATTTTGTCCTTTTGTTTACGTAGTCTGATTTTTCTCTGTTCTTCGACAATATTTTAGCTGAGATCTTCAATGTCTATTTGAGTTTCTTTTCAATGGTCTGTGCAGGTTTTTGTGGCAAATCACACATCAATGATTGATTTCATTGTTTTAGAACAAATGACTGCATTTGCAGTAATTATGCAGAAGCATCCTGGTTGGGTTGGTAAGTGTCTTAGATTGTTTATCTGGGGAACTGCTAGACTTGAAACATTCCTCCTTTGACTGTCCCCATTATGACTATTACAATACTGAAGTGGAGGTATCATAAAATGTGCAAGACTGGGAAGATTATATGTGATTTTTTGCCCTCACAAAAATGATAACATTGTGGTTTTCGGACTCTTGTGGTTTTGACATTTGCTAAATTCTTGACTGTTAGGCAATATGTGACCTTAAAATCAATCAATGATAAAAGAAAAGAGATTAAAATAAAAGAAATATTGTGTACATCACTGTCCTGGTAAACAGAGATTAAAATAAAAGAAATGTTTTGATAAGAAATTAATAAATGGTTTGATCACCGACCGTAGAGAGATTTACTCCGCTACAAGCACAAAAAAAAGTACTTCTTTGTCCATCATTACGTCTTCATCCTCACAAATCAAAACCTATATATCTCTCTCAATTCCTCAATTTCTCAATATTCATCAAAATCAAACTCCCCTCAATCAAAACTCTCTTTCTCTCTCATTCTTCTCAACTTCTCAATCCATTAAAATCCTCCATGGTCGGATTCCACCACAAAGAAAAGCGGTATACTAGTAAAACTCAGGTTGCATTTTAGTATGTAGCAAACTATATTTTCATTTTATACTTTGTGTTGAAAGAGGTACAGTATATATATTATACAATCCTATCTAATAAAGAAAACTAAATTACAAAATTTCACAAATTAAGGAACTTAAGAAAAGAAAACCATACAATCACATAAATCAGGGAATCACTTCCCTGATATTCTAAAATCAATCAATGATATAAGTCAGGGAGAAATCTATGAATTAATTCCCTAATATTTTTCAATCTGCCAATCACAGAAATCAGAGAATGAGAAAATTAATTCCATTATGGTCTTCAATCTATTCTTCAACAGTATATAAATAAATGAGACTGGAATTCCTGAAATTTTGAATGAGGAATTTGATAGTGTGAAATGGTAGTGTTTGCTGACTAATGTACTAATTCATGAAATTACTTGATTTCAGAAAAAGAGGAGTTTGTTTATTCCTGTGAAAGTTTCATTATATTTATTGATGTAGCATTAATCAAAAGCTGGACGGTATGTGATTACTATTTTGTTGGTTTGCCTGTCAGGTGCATGCTTTCCTCTTATGTTTTAATGAAGTGATCCTATCATGTTTGTCTTCTGTATAGGATTATTGCAAAGCACTATTTTAGATAGTCTAGGATGCATCTGGTTCAACCGTTCAGAGTCCAAGGATCGTGAAATTGTTGCCAGAAAGTATGTTTTACTGAAAAAGGCCTAGTGTCCTAATACTTGAAAATCTATCAATTTTCGTGTCCTAGAGCATGTTTAGAAAATAATTTACTTTCTTATAAGTCTTAGTGCCCATATATTGTGTGGAACAAAATGAACACAACCACGAGCCCACAGCTTATAAGTCAAATAAGTTGGGGAATAATTTAATTGAATTCCATCAATTTTCGTATCCTATTAGTTGGGTCCCCAACTTATTTGACTTATAAGCTATGGACTCACAGTTGTGTGCATTTTCATCCACACAATTTGTGGTTCCCAAGGCTTAGCATAAGAAATTAAATTATTTGCCAAACATGCTCCTAATACAAGTTTTTCTTTTCAGGCTGCGGGAACATGTTGAAGGGGCTGATAATAATCCTCTCCTTATATTTCCTGAAGGAACTTGTGTGAACAACCACTACACAGTGATGTTTAAGAAGGTAACTTTTATTCATAAACAATTGTATAAACTATAATCCGTCAAATAAATATGAGTTTTGTTTTTATTGTTAACTAACTCCTTCCGTGCAGACAATGCAACGCCCCAGCCGCCCCCCCCCCCCCCCCCCCCCCCCCCCCGGCCCCGCGCAAAAAATGAATTTCTCTCAGCATAATGATGTTTTTCGGATGCTATCCTGCTCTATTTACACATTGGTTTACATTGTTCAAAACTGTTGCGGTTCTTTCAAGTTATCTGATTTTGCTTTAAGCATGATGTTGAAGTTCTTATTCTGTAGTCTTGCTCTCAAACATTAGTTTTCCTTTTTAATGGAACGAATCTTTCAAGTAGATGATAAGTTACTGAAAAAGAGCAGGCAAGTTGGTAATTTTATACTGTGAGATACATTTGTTGAAAATTTAGTTTAAATGGATCTATGCTGACTATATTAATTGTTCACGTGATTTATTTATTAATATTTTGGCAGCAAAATTAGTAATTATTACAAGTGCTTACTCTATTTATTTTCATGACTGTCAATTTTTCCTATGGTGTTTAGGGTGCATTTGAACTTGGCTGCACTGTATGTCCAATCGCAATCAAGTACAACAAGATTTTTGTTGATGCCTTCTGGAATAGTAGGAAGTACGTTTCTCCATGGTGCTGGTTTTAAGTCAACATCATTGATAATGTTTCCATTGTTTTCACTTATTGTCCACAGATTTCTTGAAATATTTCTTTGATATGGTTGGAAGTTGGAACTTACTTATAGCTGAAAATCGTAATATAGTGTCTTCGTTGTTAGCTAGGGATGGTTCTTTCGAAACCGTGCAAGTTGGAGAGATTATACTGATTATTATCACTTTTTATGGACATGTTTTTTTTATTTTATCTGCAGACAATCTTTCACGACGCACTTGTTGCAGCTCATGACATCATGGGCTGTTGTTTGTGATGTGTGGTACCTGGAGCCTCAGAATCTGAAACCTGGAGAAACACCAATTGAATTTGCAGAGAGGTTTCATCAATATCAATGTCTCAATGCCATTTTGCATGTGTTTATGACGTTGGAGATGAAAATATTTTAATTTCTGAACAATCTTAACAAGGATCTTCCTTCTTGATTTGATGTTCCTTTCAGGGTGAGGGACATTATTTCTGTTCGGGCAGGCCTTAGGAAGGTTCCCTGGGATGGATATTTGAAATACTCTCGACCTAGCCCTAAACATCGTGAGCGGAAGTAAGTTGTTCATTTGTTGATTTCTTTTATTTTGACGTTGGAAATTTCATTTCTGACCTATGGAGCGTTCAATCATGTCTCTCTCTCCTCTATTAGTTTGCCAAGATGCTAATATTTGTTTAGTGGATTGCTTAACATGCATCCATCAAATTAACATGTATTGACTATTGAGCTGAAATGTATTTATGTCAGTCAAGTTTCAATTGCTATTGAGAGGTTCTTGTTTCACATTTCCAATACCCAAACAAAATAAAAAAGAAAAGGAAAGTCGTGTTACTCATATGTAGTGTTTGTACAGTACAACTGGTGCCTACGCCAAACATTAAAACCTTTGTTTCTTATCTGTTCCTACATTTTTATTTGCAGACAACAAAGCTTTGCCGAGACAGTGCTTCTTCGTCTGGAAGAGAAATAGATTCAAGATATGCAAGTTCATAGTTTGTAATATTTTTCATTATTTGTCTTCAAAAATTCAGCTCACTGATATAAAGAGCTTCTGTTCTAGCGAAGGATATTGATTAGTAACGGGATGGGACAATTTGAAGAAGAGTGTACTAAAAAGTAAAAACTGACAGTCTTTATGAGCTTGATTTGATTTAATTGGACCAGTTTGAATACCAACTGTAATACTCTCTCTCTCTGTAAATTCCTCCTGTATTATTCCATTTGACAATTCCTGCTTAAAAGGGCTAAATACCATTTCGTCTTGGCTTGGTGCCCTGAAGTCCATTTTGTCCCAGTAGACAAGCATCAGCACGACTTTAGGTATAAGCCGCTTGTTGGCTTAGAACAATTTGTTCATCTAGCCAGTAAGCCTATTTCTTGACTTCCATAATGGCTTTCCCGCAGGAAAGTCCTGGTCCGACCCAGGGTCATTTAGGTATAAGCCGCTTGTTCACGATGTGCTTGGATTAAAGTTGAACAGGTTGAATGTGAAATGTGAGAAGGTGAGATGAAATCATAAGAATTGGATCGTTTAGATCCAGTTTGGATGGTAAACGGGTCCTTGCAGTTTCAGAAGTGAGACACAATTGAGCAAGTATAAGAAAGATGCCGAGGAGGTAAATAGGCCAACTGGTGGAAATGCGGGGGTTGAGTGAATTCTATTGATACATAGACGGCTGATTACTTATTTTTCACATTTGTTTTTTCTAATTAACCACTAATTACTCTTTGATCATATTGGAAAATAAAACCATCTAAAAGTTCAAATTTCAATGGAAAAATTAAAAATGATGTCCTTGGCTTTTGTATGGTGTAGTACTAAGAGGTTTTCCATTTAATATTTAACTACGTTTAGATTTACCTTTCAATATATTGTAGCACTTATTTTTTATTTGTAAATCTCGTGTTTTATTCATTTTCCAAAAGGACTCTGTCTAAATTTACATGAATTTCTAGACGGAGTTAGGGGTGGGCGAATTGGGTCGGGGTTTTGGGCCCAATTATAGCATATTTAAAAAAAAAAAAAATTAAAAACCGAGTCGTTTTGGGTTGGGAACCCAACCCGAAAATGACAAAAATCAATCTAAACCGACCTGAGTCGGGGGGTCGGGTTAGTTTGGCAGTTTGACAGTTAATTTATCCAGTCCTAGACGAAATGATTCAACAAATTTAAATCTAATTCAAAATTTTATTTAAAAAAAAGTCGAACGAGAGAAATAAAATTTGAAAACTCGCAAAGTTTAAAAAAAATTAATTTCATATAAATAATAATATTAGTTTTAGATAGATTGATCGAAGATGAATTTTTAATTTACCTATCTATTCAATAGACCGTAGTGTGACATGGTCCGTCTATTTTACCTAGAATAATGGTTGGTTGTCATGAAATAGTATGACAGTTTTCATGTCGACCTGGCAATCAAATTACAGCATGACAGCGTTCAGGTCGACCTGGCAATCAAATTACAGCTTTCTCCTCGCATTTCCACGTGGCAGTATCTGATTTATCAATTGCACCCAACAGCAGAAGTTCTATCGGAGGAAGGAATATTCCAAGTGTACGAATTTCTTTTCGAATTGAATCCTCTGCTCGTTCCTTCATTCCAATCTTTATTCTTAATCCTCCCATTCTCTTTTTGGACCTTTTTTGAGTGAACTATTATTTCTGTAATTTCTTTTCACAATTCAATTTAGTGCACCCAGATTTAATAACTACTGGTAGTAACCATCCTCAGCACAAATTGAAGGCAGTACGAGGCTTTGATTTTTTCTAGGATTAGAGTTTCTGATTGATTGTTGGATCGGTTGATTTGATTAAACTGTGTATAGATAATCAATGGGCGCGGAGGGTGAATCGAGCTTGATCGTCGGTGGTGGTGGTGATGAGGTGAATGTCAACATTCGCTGCTCAAATGGCTCGAAATTCTCTGTGCGGACGAGACTTGAGTCCACGGTGCTGGAATTCAAGGCTGTGCTGGCTCAGAGTTGTGATGTGCCTTCTGAACAGCAGCGTTTGATATACAAAGGTCGGATCTTGAAGGACGAGCAGACCCTAGTTAGCTATGGTATGCTCCATTATTATTATTTTTTGTTTGTTCTTTTTTTGTTGGTGGGTATTTTATGTTAATGTAATGGTGCATTTTATCAAGAGAACTGGGTTGGAGACACTGGAAGGCTATGACTGAATGATTCTTTATAAATTTCGAATTCTTCTTAAAAGAGTAATTTGGGAGTGTTCGACTACTGTTTTATGGGTTTTTACAGCTTCTTTAATGTGTATAATGGTGGGTTCTATATGAGGTCCTATATTTTCTAGGCTTAGTCTTCTTGGAGGTGATGGTTTATAATCCTCAAATTATTGATATTGCGTAATCTGATCTTGGTTTGTAAAGAAAGTTAATAAAACTAACTGGTGCCTCCGCAGAAGACATTCCAAACGTTTACATTTTCCCTAGAATATAGGAAAGATTCCTTTCAAGATGTTGCGAATTGGCCGAAAAGTTAAGAGCCTTACTGAAAAGCAGGAATGAAAGAGGGAAAGGGGAAAAAGAACTGATTGTGGACAAGGAAAATGGAAGCAACATTTGAAATTTGGAGTCAATGAAATGAGAGAGACACTGCACAATGGAATTTTGTTCTGGAAATGGAATTTTGTTCTGTGGGTTTTTGCAGGTGTGATAACTTTAGAACTTGCTGATTTTCTGGCTCTTAAGCCTGATGAGAGGCAAATGAATAAATGTTCATTAATAGTTACCAACAAAAGTGAACTCAAAGAATCATAAGACTGTCTTGTCGCTTAATGAAATATTGCCAAATGGAGGAAAAGCAATATTCTTTCCCCAAAATACAGCCAACTAATTTTCTCCATGCCACTTGGCATGTGCTTATAATGTTAGTTACTCTTTGTTATTATGCTCTAAGAAGTACATACGCTTTAAAACAGACTACCGTTTCTATGTGTTGGACAGGTGTGGGCAAAAACACTATTCAGGTGTGCGTCTGAGATTCTTTTGATCATGTTCAAGAATAAAACATATTAGTCAAAATCTTAAGACACGTCAGACTCTTCTAGAACAATAGTGAATAGATCCTTCTAGAATACTCAATATATGCTTAAGGATGAAAATTAATTGTCATTTTCCAACAGTATCATATAAAACATCACGTGCACCTGCAAAGTAACACAACATTGGAAGAATAATTAATACCTTTTAAAATTTCATTAAGAGTAACAAAAAATAACATAAGGTCATCTTTATTACTATATTGACTATTGAGTGATATTTATTTTGTATTTCACATGTTATTTTTGAGTAGATGCTACAGGATTTATAAGTAAACAATAACATGTCATAGACATCAATCCTCGAGTATCAAAAGAAATATGCTTCTTACATATTGTTGAAATGAAGTAATTGCAGCATGGAAACTTTAGCTGTTGGTTGGTTGGTCAGTTACTTTTGGAAACTCATTGATGATGAGTAATTCTAATGCCCTAGAGCCACCGCTAAGACTGTAAGCTTGCTTCAATTTTCAAGCTTAAGAAATAACTATTAGGGTCTATTTGTTTCCATGCGGCATCAATTGTTAACTCAGGTTTCTATTCGGTACCCACAGCTCTAATTTGACAATCTGCTGCCCTCTAAGGCCCTAATTTCTTCACCAGGCACTACCCTAGTTTCTTCACCAGGCACTACCACAGGGTTCAGGACCGGCTTAGTACATATCTGTGCATTGCTTACGCCAATATTACCCCAGGGCAGCTATAAATTGAACATGCTTCAGCTTACAATTAATTTTTTTAGTTTTTCTCATGTTGAGGCGGAATATTTCTTGCTTGATTATTTGCATTTGTGATTGTGTGGATTCCACTTCTGTATGCTGCATGACAAGATGCGAGTTTATTTGTATGCCGCATGCGAAAAAATTTGCACTCATAATTCATCATAACTTTCTCCTTCCCAAACCCATGCCTTCCCTCCCCTGAGGTTGCCTTTCTGATTTTTGTTCTATTTTTTTTCTTTTCAAGGTTTGCTGGCAGATCACACTGTTCATATGGTGCGTGGTTTTGCACCAGCTGCATCACTGCCTTCTAATGATCCTGCAAGTGCTGGAAATGACACAAGTACTCCTGGTGTCACACTGGGTGCTGGCCCCAATGGAGGGGACATGGGTGCAGGTTTAGGTGCATCTCTATTTCCCGGGCTTGGTTTAGGTGCAGTTGGTGGCACTGGGGCACCTGGATTGTTTGGAGCTGGAATTCCCGAGTTTGAACAGGTGCAACAACAACTAACCCAGAACCCTAACATGATGAGAGAGATAATGAATATGCCTGCCATGCAAAGCCTAATGAATAATCCTGAGATTATACGCAGCTTGATTATGAGTAATCCTCAAATGCGTGATATAATTGACCGAAACCCTGAGCTTGGTCACGTTCTTAATGATCCCAGCATTCTTCAACAAACACTGGAAGCTGCAAGAAACCCTGAGTTAATGCGTGAGATGATGCGGAATACTGACAGGGCAATGAGTAATATTGAATCTTCTCCTGAAGGATTTAACATGCTCAGGCGCATGTATGAAAATGTCCAAGAACCCTTCTTGAATGCGACAGCAATTGGTGGTGGTACAGCTACTGATCGGGGATCAAACCCATTTGCAGCTCTCTTGGAAAATCAGAGGGGTGGTGCCCAGACACTAGATGGATCTAATTCTTCAAATACTGGGTCTGAAACGACAACAGGGACTGCTGCTCCAAATTCTAATCCACTTCCTAACCCATGGACTGCTTCTGGTGGTAAGATCTGATAATTCAATGTGTGCTAAGGTTATATTATTATTCTATTCTACTTGGTAATAACTTTTTTGACATATTCTTTATAACTAGTTTATGTGAAGAAGTTACAGCACGAGGCTATTTCTATTTAAGCCATCTTATGTTGAAATATAATAGTAGTGTGCTTTGTGTATTATAGCTTTGTCTTTTTGGCCCTTTACCTCTGCTAAATCCTCCACTTCGAGGCCTGAGTATTGTGGTGTGGGATGACTATCCCCTCTTCAGTCCTTTGTTTTCTAATAAGCTGATCTGCATTCTTGATTTGCCTTCTACTTCTTTCCTCTAGCTTTCTTTTCAGCCAATTGTCCTACTTCAACCTGGTTAGAGAGGTGTTCATCTCTTGGCTCCCCATACTTCTTTGAACTGTGATTGACCAAGGCCCATAATTAGGTTGGTGGGCATATAAGTAGTACGCTTTCCTAAAATATTTAGTTCCCATGAACGGTCACCACTTGTTATAAAAGATCAACGTTTTGGGAAGAGAAATTTTTCACAACTGAATTGTCCAATTTAGCTAGACATGAATCAAGTTCTGCAAATTATGTTCATTCTTGATTCAAAACCAGATTTTTATTCCTCCCCCGCACCCATTTTCTCTGTTTTGTTCTTCTGTATCTTGATGATAGTCACTTCATGCAACTGTAATGAAATATTTATTTGGAACTCTGAGATGAATATAAAACTTCAGGAGGTTCTCAAATGAACAATGCTTCAAGAGCTAATCCAACTGGTGATGCTAGACCGACTGATGTTGCTGGGATAGGCGGGCTTGGTCTTCCTGAATTGGAGAGCATGGTTGGCATGCCAGATCCATCTTCATTCAATCAGTTCTTACAAAATCCAGCATTGTCACAGATGATGCAAAGTTTGCTTTCCAACCCTCAGCACATGGATCAGGTAATGCTGAGATCTAGTGCAGTTGATCGTCTGTTCTTACTCTAACCTTGGGCTAGATCGCATCTTGATTGCAGATCCTGGGCCTCAATCCTCAACTTCGTGGTGTGCTTGACATGAATCCTCAATTGAGAGAAATGATGCAAAACCCAGAAATTCTTCGTCAGATAACCTCACCTGAGTCGATGCAGGTAGTCATCTGTGGAAAGATCTTCCAGGCCCAAATGTTTTGCAGTTTCTTTTTTTCTTCTTTTTATTTAATAGATCAAGTAACCTCTTGGATAAGATCTGTGCGCAATGAATATCTTCGTTGTCATCTAAGTAATGATTTATGTATTATTATTATTATTAATTTTTGTCCGGATAAATAGCTACAGAAAATTTGCTAATGACAGATCATTTGACTTACCACTTCAATTTTTATTGTTTAGCAAATGATGGCTTTGCAACAGCAACTTTATCAGCTTAGTCAGCAGCAAACAACACAGTGAGTGAGAAATATTATTTTGAGCACGTAGTTATATGATTCTTGTGTAAGAGATCCATGGTTTTTTGTTACAATCATTTGCAACAGCATTTTTTCAAGCGTGTGCAATGAAATACCCTGCATTGACTTCGGTAATTTCTTGCTTCGCCTTCAACCCGACGATACTTGTGCAACTTGAGTGGTCTAATGATGTTCTGGATTTCATAGTTCCTCCAGACTATTTTCTGCATCAAAACACCCACAGCCACAAATATAGTTAAGATTGACACTTTGGTCAATGAAACTCCAAACCTGTGACAACCCTTGAACAACCACTTGAACAACCCTTCGTCTTAGAACCATATATTTGCAAACCTACTAAGGAGAGATCATCACGTCGGTGCCACTGTTTCTTATATACGTCTTATGACTTGATTTCTGTGCTCTATTTATATGTGTGTGTGTGTGTGTGTGTGTAATATGTATATATATTTTATTAGACTAAGGGATTGGATGGTTTCCTGTATACTTGTGCATTCTAATATATACATTGTGCTTTAATTTTGCTATTGTAGGGAAAGAGCTCAGACTGGTCAAGGTACAGGTATGGAGTGACATAAAGTCAAAAAGAAGAAATTTTATACCGGTGAATGGAAGATAATTACTTTTCATTTACTTCTATACTTCTATTGTTTCGGCAACAGCTGGAACACCTAATAATATGGGGCTGGAGGTGCTGATGAATATGTTAGGCGGACTCGGAATGGGCAGTTTTACTGCTCCAAGCACTCCTCATGGTTTCAATTCTCTGCCTTTGTTTTTAACCTAGAGTATCTTTGTTCTCTCAGCCCTACTGAATATGTTAATCATTTCTCGTTTCTGCAGTGCCCCCTGAAGAGCTGTATGCAACTCAACTATCACAACTTCAAGAAATGGGTTTCTTTGACACCCAAGAGAACATCAGAGCACTGCGTGCTACTTCTGGAAATGTTCATGCAGCTGTGGAACGACTTCTGGGGAACCTTGGCGAGTAACTTTTTTGGGAGACCCGGGGAGGGATATGTAAAGTTAATAGTTGAAACCGGTTCCCTTTAGTGTCCAAATACAAGACTGTTCTCTATGTAGGAGGGCATAAGAATAAGAATGCACACACACACACAAAAACACAATTTCTTAGTGAGAGCTGCCTGTTAAGTTTAAAGGTTTCTTCACTTACAGATTATAGACGCTTACAACACTTTGTCTTTGCCTCTGTACAGACATTTTAAATATATTGTGTGCAATTTCCGAGTTTAAGACATTATTAAAGCCATTTCTTGCAGTAAAGCTCTTCTGCTAGCCTGCAATTAACAATGTTCAATATTTTGGTAATATGAATATCTAATTTCCAATTTAAAGATTCGATATTTGATATATATGTGAAGTATAATGATCAAGATTTTTTTGTGTTCCATGACCAATTGCTGGTGCGGGCTTGAGCCTAATGAATTTGGACATATATTAAAATTCTCTTCAATAAAAGATTGCTAAACTTGAGTAATACTAAATTCTTAGTTTTCTTTGGATATTTTTGTTTCAAATACCGATATAAGCGGTCTCTTTAGTATTAATTTAAAGTATAATATATGAAGCACAATACATTATTATGTGAAAAATATGAGTTTTCCTCAAGTCTAAAATATTTGCAATATGTCATCCAATTATGTACCATTGTCACATGTGAAAATCGTCAAACTACGTGGACAAAATTGTTTGTCGGCATAAAAGTTATATGGATAATAGTTATTTAGATAACAAGTTTATTATTATCATGTTTGGTTTAGCTAAATATAAGAATAGAAAAAGTCACTGTCAAAAAATCAAATTTTCGTAAAAAATATAATTATACTCTTATTCTTAATTAAACAAAAAAAAAAGTAAATAACTAAAAAAAAACTAAAAGAGAAAAAATGGGGAGGGCAGTGACAATTATTTTGGGATATAAATGTTCAAAAATAGATTTAATCTATATTATTAAATGTACATTCGTCTTTTAAGAAAAATGAGTGAATCATATTTCATATAAAAAATTGTCCTCTTCTTTCATGACAAATTTTATTTTTATTTTTGGCTTAAATTATTATTTAGATAAAAGTGTATCTGGACATCAATTCTGCCAATAATACAAATTTTATCCATTATCTTTAAATTTTGATCATATACTAAGGGGGCACTAAGAGTAATGTTATTTATTATCTCTGGTGATAATCACGTCGCGGCTAGAACTACGGGTCTTAGAACCAGAAATAAATAGGCTTATTCTTTGTTCACTTGAATTAGAATTCCAATCAGAACTCAAACGCAGATTGTTGTTTTGTTCGACAAATCCGGGAATCCAGATTTTATTATCATGTCGTAAAAAAAAAAAAAAAAGAATCGGAAAAGAAACTACAAGACAGAAGACCTTTACCGACTAAACTATTAGTTGGCAATATTGTAAACTCCTTCGGCAAATATTATCGCCGACTAAAATATGTTGGTCGGCATGGTAGTCGGTGAAAGCCTGTCGGCGAATCTAATACCTACTACAATATTTTCTAGTCGGTAAATATTATATATTCGCCTACTAAAAAATTCTTTGGTCTGTAAAATTCATCGCCTACTAAAAAATTATTTGGTCTCTAAATTCATCGCCGACCAATATATTCTAGTCGGTAAATATTATATATTCGCCAACTAAACAATTCTTTAGTCTGTAAAATTCATTACCGACTAAAAAAATCTTTGGTCTATGCAATTCATCGCCGACCAAATAATTGTAGTCGGTAAAAACAACACCTTTGCCGACTAGATAATTGTAGTCGGTAAAAACAACACTTTCGTCGACTAGATATTTGGTCGATGAATCCTTCCATGAGTTGGCCAACCGAGCCACTAACGTTTAGTCGACCATAAAATAATTGTAGTCAGTAAAAACAACGCCTTCGCCGACTAGATATTTGGTCGATGAATCCTTCCATGGGTTGGCCAACCAAGCCACTAACGTTTAGGCGACCATAAAATAATTGTAGTCGGTAAAAAGATTTTTTACCGACAATAAAATAATTGTAGTCGGTAAAAATAATTTTTACTGACCACAAATTTTTAGTTAGTAAAATTTAGTCGGTGAAAACCTTATTCCTTGTAGTACCCGTCTATGTGGCATTAAATGATAAGTCTAATAAAATAAATTCCATATCCTCACATTTCATTGGACCTATCATTTAATGAAAATACAGTTGTCACATAGACTGATGATAATCACCAATACTGATAAATAACATTATTCGTTGAATAATGGATAGAAAACTGACTGAGTGACTTGACCAAAACAATTTACAAAGTACAATGACCAATTTGGAATGAATTTAAAGTTTAATGACCAAAATGAAATTTTGTACATAATTCAGTGACTGTGTGTGTGTTTTAAATGATAGCTTTCCCGTCAAGAAACTTGAAGCTGTTGCTTCCTCCCACCCCCCGCATTTTACGCCCAGCAAAACATATAAATCTTCTCTCTCTCTCTATATATATATATACACACACATCATAGTATAATATACAGTATCATATGTTGAACCGCAATATTTGTCTGGTTTTTCTTCTTCTTCCAACACATAAAATAGTGAAAAACATGGATTGGGAATTGGGATAGAACTTCATAACTGAAAAAAAAACTACCCTCTCTCTCTCTCTCTCTCTCTCTCTCTCTCTCTCTCTCTCTCTTCCTCTCTTGAATGGAAACCGCTCACACTACATAAGAAAACCCTAGCCCATTTTTTACACTTTTTTCTCTTCTCTTACAAACCCACAAAGAGATGAACATTAACAACTACGTTTCTTCAGATTTTCAGTCATCAATGTCGTTTTCTGGTCAAGAAACTTGCCCTAGAACTGAGTCCGAGAGCCCTCACAGTGGTTTCCACATTTTTAACCGCCACCAGAATCCCAGAAAGAAGCGCACCAAGTTTATCAGTATCGATAATTCTCTCGGAACCAGTTCCAGCGGCGTCACAAAGCCTAAATGTTCGAAGAAACCTGACCCTAGCGCTCCAAAGATCACCAGGCCTTGCAGTGAGTGCGGCAAGAAGTTCTGGTCATGGAAGGCGCTTTTTGGTCACATGCGCTGCCACCCCGAGCGCCAGTGGCGCGGGATTAACCCTCCGCCCAACTTCAGGCGGTTAGAAACCACCGTGAGCACTGATCGGGAAGGCGGCTCTGGAGTGACGGAGGAGGATCACGAAGGGGCTACGTGCCTACTAATGTTGGCTAATGGGGGTAGTGCTGCTGCCTCTGATTCACCATCTGTGACTAATGTTTGTAGTGGAATGTTGGAATCTGATAGTGGTGGTGTTGTTGGGGTTGAGACTTTTCGATTCGAGTGCTCTAGTTGCAAGAAAGTATTTGGTTCTCACCAGGCATTAGGTGGTCACAGAGCAAGTCACAAGAATGTGAAAGGCTGTTATGCAATTAACAAGAATGAGGAAGAAGAAGAAGAAGAGTGGATTACTGATGGAAGCCATGTTGATGATCAATTAATGGATGTGATAGGTCACAAATGCAGCATTTGTTTAAGGGTTTTTTCCACAGGTCAAGCCCTTGGTGGACACAAAAGGTGCCATTGGGAGAAAGCTTCAGAAGAAGCATCAGGTTCAGGGCTCAACCCTTTTGCAGCAGCCAAGGAGGCTAATCGTGGTTTGGATTTGGATTTCAATTTGAATTTACCTGCTTCACTCCCAGTCCCAGTTCATGAAGATGATGTCTCTTCTTCTGCTTCCTTTTATTCTTCTGGTCTGGAATTAGATTTAAGGTTAGGTCTTTGAAGAAATTATTATATCTAGCTAGGGTTTAGTGGTATTAACTAGTAACACATATACTTGTAATGATCAGTACTAGCTTACAATAAACAAAACAAGTTTATTGTATGTGACCTTTTGTGTTTGTGTGTATCTTCTTAGCCAAATATATATGAATTGAAGTGCAATAAGCTGTCCCTAACTAATATCGTGTTCATATATATTAATATAAAACAAGTTATGTGAGCAAATTTTCTTTTTAAGAAGGGTTTTGTAGAAGAGAGAATGAAAAAGAACCTCTTTTGTTAATTTTATGTTGAATAAGATTCTTTTTTGTTGTCCAACATGCCTCCCTCGCATCTCCATGGCTGCTCGGGAATCTTTTGAGGAGATGTCGAGGGCGAAAGAGAAGATGACTTAAAAAAAGAATATTTTTACTAAAGATTAAAGCTAAATAAACGCATTAGTATTTCATTTTTAGCATAGCATAATATCCACACGAGGTAATATAATTCACATTCGACCACATTGTAACGTAATATAATTCACATTCGACCACATTGTAACGTAGAGAGGAACTTTTGTGACATAACCGCAGTGTTAGAAGAAAGAATAAGTTAAAAGTAATATTTTTTCTTATTTTGTTAAGTAGCCTTTACACAATCAAAAGTATCAAAATACCCTCATAAAGTTGCTTAAAGGTTAAAAAAAAGTTGAACTTCGTAAAAATTTACTCCTTGCGCCTCTTGCACATTGAATGAATTTCTTGATTTAAAGTTGAACAATTTTCAAGTAATTCATTTTACAACTAGTAGGAGGAATTATTTTTCAAACAAAAGACAAATTTAATACTATACAAATTAAGATAAAATATACAACTAACGATAACCATTTATTTAGGAGTAAAGAGTATTGTACATATCCATACCATACTCATAACCAACTCTCCAAGCAACGCAGGAAAAAATCACAAAATTGTACTTCAAACTTCAATAAACATTGGATAGTAATGAATAATGAATAGACCATGAATTGCCCACCAATTGAGGGTGAATGGCCTCTCCGAGCAGCAATGTATACAAGAATCATCCACCAATAGGTCGTATGCAACACGGACAATATCTATAACAGCCTGTGAGGTTGCCCTGTTAACTCATTAGCAGCAATAGACCATGAATTGCCGACCAATCGAGGGTGAATGGCCTCTCCGAGCAGCAATGTATCCAAGAATCGTCCACCGATAGGTCGTATGCAACACAGAATATCTATAACAGCCTGTAAGGTTGCCCTGTTAACTCATTAGCAGCGCTCACTAAGAAAACCATAACTAGGCTATAAAGGGTTTTCGGTATTGAGTTCTTCCTTGTGTAGCTAGTTACTGCTGCTCTGTTTGGTTTGGTTTAGCAGCTGCGGGGCTCCTGCCAAACTGGATGACAATAGGCTTGCCTTTAAATACATAACCATTCACTGCATTCTGCAGTTGATTATGATGCAAATATATTTTAAGTACAGATTAGAAAGTTTAAGCACATTATTAAAAATAAGCTAACCGATAATACCAAACATCAAAATTCTAAAAAATCCAAAAGGGAAGGAAAAAAATATCTTAAGAGTGCATTGCGGGAAAACTTACCAAAGCATTCTGAGCAAGTTCAATTGATGGGAATGTAACAAACGCTTGGCCCCTCATTCTCCCTTCCTACAATTAAAGGCGTTACAATATGTCAATATGGTGAAAAATCGTAAGGCATCAATTTCGTATATCATAAGGTCAACGACTTCTAGTCATGCACTGTATAGAAAAGTGTGCAAAACATACTAATATGTGGTCCACATTCCTGCACTAATTCATTTGTGCATAAGATAGATATAGGAATGCTTTAAGATGCTAGGATATTGATATACAAATTAATCTTAAGACTTTACAATGTAAAAGAGCTGCTAGAAAATCAAGATATCCAACCTGCATTAACTTCACACTGAGATTGGATTTGGATGCATCAATGCTCCCAAAAAATGATCCTGTAGAAAGTCATGGTAAGATTAACTAAAGCAACAAAGTCTTTACAATGAACATATGTAATATGTGCAGTGTAAAAGCAAAAGAGTTTGAGATCTTTTTGTTATATTTTTTTTATTTTTAATGTGATAGATATGATGCGGAATACTATCAAAGTAAAAGGGTAAATAAATAGAACAGAAGAAGAATGAAAGTTTTAACCCACCAAATATAAAATAGAAGTCATCGACGACAACATCTTTTGCCAAGTTTTTTATGTACAAAACAGAAGCAGCATTTCCAGCAGTATAATTCTGTGTATAACTAAGGAGGTTAGAAAATAAAACAAAGTCAAAGTCAAAAGATAGAAACATCATATATACACCCATCCAGAGATTAACAATTTTCAGAGACTGAGAACCATTGAAGTGTTATAAATTGATAATGGGGTTCTAGTGCATCTAACAATAAGAACATTTTTCCATTTCTCTTTGCCAACACCAATAACAGGTTGTACTTTGTAGGATCCTACACACAATTTAATCAGAATTTTTTTCTCAGTAATTGGACATTCTTGTCAAATACAAATACAAATACAAATTCATAAAAACTTAATGTCTAGTAAATTAGTAAACACAGTTTCATATTCATGTTTCCAACTGAGCAAAACATTGATCTTTAAAAATTTAAATATGAACAAACTTAATGGTAGTTCATACATATATTGGTATCTTTGCCGAAATAATTAACAATACAAAGAAATGAGTTCCATACCTTAAACATTGGAAGTGATAAAAGTTCCTCCGGGGGCAATTTTCCAAGATTTAGTTCCTCTAGGGTTGCATAAGGTTTATAATCACACATCTCATTGTCCAGCTCTGATGATTCCCTTGTGGCACCGGCATCCTTTGATTCAGTTTGAACCTGTTTTGGTGCTATTCTTATCTGCAAACACAATCACAACCCGCAACATTACATCCTTCCAAAGGAAAAGATCATCTTACCATAGTCTCTCAAAGGTTGATGCTAAGACCTGTAATACAGTATTCTTCTTTTTTACTATTGGTTTTTCTTTTGGAATTAAGGCAGCTGGTTTCAATCCAACAGCCTCATGGGCCACATCCTTGTCAACTGCAGGACCTACAATAGCTTGTCGCTTGACGCGCTTCCGTTTAGGTCCAACCTCTCCTTGTACTTCCTAAACATCAGTACAAAGTTGGGATCTGCTCAGTGATTTCAATATGTGAAAGGCAACAAAAAGTTCTTCTCAAATTTAAAAGAATATACGAAAGTTGAATGATGAAAAAAGGCAACAAAAATGAAAGGGAGACAGGAAATCAACGAGACGGCAATGGCTGCAAAATTCAAAATTTTCAAATGACCAACAACTTTTACTCAAAGGTTAAAATGGACAAAACGTTCTCTAATAGACCAAATCAGGAAGAATTGGCAGGAAGCAATATGCCTCAGAAATGCGCAAGGAGACTTAAAAGGAAAATCAGATATCTATTGCATAAAAAGCTCAGGAATCTACCAGAATATCAAATGTATCAGTCATTTAAGGCACAAAGAAAAAAGTGAACTTAGAGCAGTAATAAGTCGAATTTATGGGTGCACAGGGACACTTGTTGTTATCAGCTGAGAGTGTTCTACTCATAAAATGAAAGAAAATTTTCTGTACTAAACTCCCACTGAGCCAACTAGCCACTGGGTCCATTTTGACCCATCACTGAACATTTTCCCGGCCTCTATAAACAAATGAAGCACTAAAACAAAATGCAGGCATAAGTGCCTAACACAGAGGGTATCATCATTATTAAAACAAAATGCAGGCTTAAGTGCCTAACACAGAGGGTATCATCATTATTGGGAAGGAAACCTATTAGTAACAGCACACTCAGCCGAGAGGGAAACCTTTAAGTGAACCCAATGAAGACTCTTAGCACACTAAAACACATATGGAATTTTATTCATGCTTTTTCTCTTGAAAAAGCATATTTGGCACAACATTTCTGGTTTGGCATCAAATCTAATGCAGGAGCATGCTTGAAATGGGGTGGGCCTATGGTCGCTATTTGGGTATGGCCCAATGGAACTTCCTCAAGGTGTCCTTCGAAGTGGGGCCCAAACAGAGTGGACTTGGGGTGGATTCCCGAACCTGATTCTGGGTGATATAGGACGGATTGCCCCACCCATTAGCTATAGTTTTTGAGTGAAGTCGTTGCATATCCCTATCCCAGTTGGTACCAAAGCTGAAGGTCCCGTGTTCGAGTCGATGCTAGAACATTTCCATTGTGTGGGTGTATAATGCAGGAGCATGCTTAAAATAGGATGGACTATGTCCGCTGTTTAGGTATGGCCCAATGGCGCCTTTGTAAGGTGGCCTTTGAAATGAGGCCTAAAAGGAGTGGGCTTGGGGCAGATTCCTGGTGGGTGATTAGGATGGATGCATATCCCCCATGAGCTATAGCTTTTGGACCAAGTGGTTGCAATGCAGGAGCATGCTTGTAATGGGAGTAATTCTAGGGTAGCTATTTGGGGTAATGGCCCAAATAAGGTGTTCTTCGAAGTGAGGCCCAAACAGAGTGGGCCTGAGGTGGATTCCATGCACGATTCTGGAGGATATTGGGTGAATTGCACCTCCCCAATGAGCTATAGCTTTTGGACAAAGTGGTTGCATCACCATACGTCAAAATCCCATAAAAAATAGTAAATGAGATCATACGCAATGGACAAAGGATCACCTCATCTGAAGACTCCATTTCTGACTCGCTACTCGATTGACCTTCCATGTCAGTCTTTGTAGCTAGCGGAGGAGGGGGAGATGGTGGAGGAGGAGGAGGTGGAACTGGCTCTGAAACTGGTAGAGGTGGAGTGGGCAGAGCCATATGAAATGGAGCTGGAATATTCATTTTGTTCATCAAGTGCAAAACCTACATCCATGAATCAATGAAAGGAAATCAATCTGAAAGTGTGATATATATCTGAGTCTGATGCAGGAGATTAAATGTCAAAAAATTATAAAAATCAACTGTTCTAGACAACATGTGACCTGTGTATAGAAGCGGGGAACAGCAATAAGAGCATTTACAATGTTGGTCAAAATATTCCCATCAGGTGGGGGGTATGCATATCTGTTTCGGAAGCAGTTTACTGAGTTAGACATTACTATAAAGATCCACTGAAAGTACTGATGCAAGTATTGGTCTCGTGTAAGCATATATAAACATTCAAGAACTTGCAAGTGGGAAAAATAGTTTATATAATAGGGGAGTTCATCAAAGATAGACAATAAACTACTGTAAGAAAATGACAGACTGAAGAACAACAAAAATGAAAGAGCGGAAAAGTGCAGAAAGTGAAACATACTCAAGGTGAGGAGGAAATGGATACTCCACACCAAGTTTTTGTGAAATAGGTTCTCTAGCATGAGCAGAATCCCTTCTAGAACTGTCACTGAGATCTGTCGCAAAGGTCGCTTTGTTTGTCAAAACAAAGTCCTTCCTAGTTTGGGGTTCTCTTTCTTGATGCTTCCTGTCCTCAATTAAATCTCTGGCTCTCTCGACTGACAAGACTTTCCCAAGAAATTGTAACCTAACATAACATATTTTCTTTTAGAAAATCATGATAGATGCCTTTAGTAGAGATGATGCCATATTCGTATTCGTATTTGTATGCGGATTGGAAGGGTAACATAAAATGATGAAGAAAGACAAACCCATGTAACTGTTTTTGGACTTGAGAAGCCAAAGATTCATTCTTAAAATCAACAAACGCACAATTTCTCGCTCTGCATAAAACCAAAATAGAAAAATCATCACACAGCATCACCCATCTGATCAGCTAAGAACACAACATTTTGAAGCTGGAAATTAATTAACCTAAAAAATTAAATATAGGGGCCTTATGAGTACCTTTTGTAAGTGCAGGGGCGGACAGAAGAGGCACCATAGTGAGAGAAGAGTCTGGAGAGGGTATCATGTGGAATTGCCTCCGGGAGATGTCGAACCAAGAGTGTAATTGATGCCTCTTGTGGCACCGTTTCATGAATCCCAAAATGGTGGACTGGTTTTTGTAACGGAGGGGCCTCTGCCATGATTGCGGCTCACAAACACGAAATGCAATGGCGCAGCAATTGGCAGGAGTAGGTGGAACGGGGACGATTCGACTGCAAGAGAAATTACTGATTACGGCAGTGCAGGAAAGATTTAAACTTTATACCAGTAATCAATTTGCCAGACTATCCATAAATAATCACCGCAGAAACTCGTTTTATTAAACTTTATACCCAAAACGGTGGACTGGTTTCAAGAGCATAAACTTTATACTGTGTCATGAATCCCAAAAAAGGTTTTTCTTTACTTTATAAGGTTCGTTTATTTATTTGTACTGAGGTATTTTTTGATAAATATAAATAAATGTGATTTATATAATCATTTAATATTGTATCTATTACTCTTGAACAAATATTAAAGGTTCCAATGGCTTTTACCCCCTTTTTTCTCTCTTTCTTTTTATTTATTTATTTATTTTACTTTTTATTTTTTATTTTTTGGATAAGTTAGACCGCACTAGGTGGTATGTTTTATCAATAACGAAAGAACAATAGGAGGGGAACTAGGCCTTAGCTCAAAAATAAAATAAAAATTAAACATGTAAACAGTAGAAGTCAAATGCTCGGAGGGACGGAGTGAGAGGTATTATTATTATTTATTTTTTTATTTTTTTATTTTTTTATTTTTTTATTTTTTTGGAGGGGGGGGGGGGGGGGGGGGGGGAAGATTTAGAAAAAGTCAATAATGTAATGAAGGAATATAGGGTTTTTCCTTTCTTCGCTGGTTAATTATGTGCCGTTGTAACTTATCAAAGCGCAAAAATGAACCAAAGTAGGATCTATTTCAAATATACACAAGAACACATGGCAATAGTGGTAAATGGCCGGGTGACCCGACAAATTTATGTGAATAGCCGTTGACCCATTTTATCAAGAAACTAATTGTTTTCATCTTTTCAAAAAAATTTTAAGCCTAGTTATACATATAAAGCGACAACTAAATTTTCCAACATTTAAAAGGAAGAGGCCACAGTTGATAGAGTACTACAATCCTATAAACAGTCTTAGCTTCCTCTGGTTTACTAGTGAAATATTGCTTTTCCATATGATTGAATGAAAATCAAAAAAGAATTAACTCAAACATGCAAGTCATACATCACTTATTCATTTTCAATAAATTCCAATAACAATTATGAAAAAACAAGTGCAGGCAGCAACAAACACAAGAAAATGTGTCAATCAACATTTACAAATTTTCCCAGACACTTCAACAATCAAAGCATCCCTACAGCCTACTATCATTTTGATATCGTTTCTTGACAAAAACACCAAAGAGAAAAGCAAAAATATTTTCAGACTGCACTTTCCTTGCAAAGAAAAAAGAGAGCATCTCACACAAGAAGCTGCAATCAGGAACTTATTCATATTGTACAGAGCTTATTGCACACAAAAAGCCCCAATTTAATAGAAAACTTATTTTTTGAAACCAATAAAGTATAATACAGAACTTAGTGTACATTAAACAAATAAAATTTTCAAATATGCACCAGTATAAGACTAAGTATTAATCAAAACCCAGTGCACAAATTGCACAAATAAAATTTTCAATTATTTTTTGATACTTACCTAGGACAGAGCCGCAGTCCGCGAAGGCAGTCTTGGTAGAATCCCGAATTTGGCAAAGGTAAGGCAAAGCTACAGTGCGAGCCGTGAAGGAGGAGAAATGGAGGACGTTGAGAATTGAGACAGAGATTTGAGTGTCTCTATATCTGAGGGAGAGAAATCGAGATTTTCTTTCTTTTTGAAATTTTTTTTTTAGATAATTGAGGAGTGAATTTTTGAAATGGCCGTGTCAAACTTGATGAATCGCAGAAGAGCTTAACTTATACCAAATAAGTTTTAAAGGCCTTTTTAAATAGAATAGACAAAAATATCCTTATTTTATAACATCGGTTAACATATCATCGGTTAACAGACCATTTGTTAATAGGTCGGTTAACAGAACCCAATGGTCTGTTAACAGGCCCCAAGATCTGTTAACAGACCATGAGTCTGTTAAGAGGCCTGGGGCCTGTTAAGGCCAAAATTGGCTTTAACAGACCTTGGGGTCTGTTAACAAGGTCTGTTAACAGACCCCTAGTCTGTTAAGGCCAATTTGGTCTTAACAGGCAATGGGCCTGTTAACAGGTGCGTTAACAGACATAGTCTGTTAACGCAGATTTATACGATTAAACTTGATTTTTTCAATTAATTCATATCAAATCAACTCAGAATTGCAGGAAATTAAAGTAAAAATCATAATTCATACTCAGGTTTATACATTTTTTCATGACATATATTACAAAATCCACAATTTCAACCGTGAATTAAAAGAAAAAAATGATGAATGATGAATTTCTACTTTGAAATAAAATTTCTTACATAAATGAAATGAATTGGATTCTTACATTGATATGGGTTAGATTCTAACCTTGAAATCTTCTCTTTTTTACATACAAATGAATTTGAAATCATTTGAAATGGTTATAAGCGGGGAAGAAGGAGCGGGGAAGAAAGCAGGGTTATATTTGGTAATTTACACACCAAAATTGGTCAACGGCCATTTTGGAAAATTTGTCGGGTCACCCGGCCATTCAGCACTATTCCCATTAATTGAGATGGGGACTGAGAGATGGGCCTCAATATATCTGATTTTGCTGTTTAAAATTGAGACGGGACTGTCGGGCCTGGGCCCTCTATACCCAAGGTAAATCCGCCCGAGACCTCTTTTTATTTACGGGTTTTTTCATAAATAACCACAGTAAATAAACTATTTTTTAAAATACTATTATTTTTTTTAATTCTAAAAATACTGTTTTTTTTTATTTTTGTAACACTTGTTGTTACATTTGTTACATTTTTTATTTTAGTTATAATAAATGTGTTATATTTGTTATTAACAAACATAACAAATGTAACAACAAGTGTTATAAAAATAAAAAACAGTATTTTTAGAATAAAAAAAGTTAAATAGTATTTTTTAAATTATTTTATATTTTTTAGTATAGGGTGAAATTATCACTTTATTTACAACTTGATTCGTTGAGTTTAAACATAGTTTTTTTTTTTTTTTAGATTGTAATAAAAATGATGAATTGTGTAGTTGAAAAATTGATAAAATTTATGAATTCCATAAAATATAAAATATATGATTAAAAATGAGTGTAAAAAAAATTTATTTTAAACTCTACTGAAAATGCTCTTATTATATTTCATTATTATAGATTTTTATTCTCTAGTCTATGAATATGTTTAGTAAATATTTTTGTAAATTATAAATAGTAGGTCCTATGAAATGTGTAGATAAAAATTATAGGTCCTACGAAATGTATAGATGAAAATAATATTTAATAGATTTATAAGTACTTATAAACACACACAAACATAGTATAAGTGTTACTTTTTCCCACAATTATTTTATCTCATTACTAGTTTTATTTGTTCTATAACCTCTCTCATTTTGTCTCATTGAATGTCAAACCCAAATTGGAAGACACAAAAAGAGTGTATTATTTGTGTTGGCAAAGAAAGAAGTTAAAAAATCTATGGTTGCGAGACATAGGTTGACTCATTTGCAAGAAATTCGGACTACCAAAGGCACTTATAAGCCTATCAAAGGCTCTCTTATATTTTTTGATAGAATAATGATATTCATAATCATTTATTATTGATAGTTATCTTTCGTAGTATTACTCAATTGAATGAATTATTTACTTAAATTAAGTAATGTATTTATAACTATTAATTATGAATAATTCATCTAATTAAGTAATGTTATGTAAGATGACTACTGATAGTAAGCGATTATGAATAGCATTATTCTTTTTAATATTGTACTTGTTAAAAAATTTTCAAGTGAAAATTCATTCACATGATAAGAATTCATATAAAATAATCCAATCAATTCACTACAAAGAGAAGAGTCACGTTCTCCTCCCCTGGGGGCAGGAGAAAATTCACCCACCGCTGACGTGGCGAGCTCCACATCAGCGGAGTAGGCCACGTCAGTAGTCATTTTGAAACACATTTTTATTCGGCAGAGAACCCAAGGAACCCATTTTGCTACTCCACGGCAGAGAACCCAAGGAACCCATTTCGCTACTCCTGCGGAACCGATGAAGAAGGCGGAACCAACGAAGAAGGGAAAAAAAAAAAAAAAAAAAAAAAAGGTTGCCGGAATCCAAACTTTGAAGATGTTGTGAATAAGGAAAACCGACGAAGAAGAAGCAGATCCGCCTCGTCGGATCTGCGCAGTGACACGCAGATCTCGCTGGATCTGTGCGCCGGGTCGCGCAGGTCCGGAGGGATCTTCGCGACCGAGGCGCACAGATCCAGCGAGATCTGCGCTCGATTGCGCAGATTCAGTGATCTGCACGTAGTTGCACAGATCGGTGGCGTAGATCCACCGGACCCGATAGATTTTTTTTTTTTAGTTTTGTGTCGTGGTGGATTCCGGTAGTTGATAATAGAATGGAGAAGGTTGGTGGTTGGCGGTGAATTTTCAATGAAGAAGATGCTAGATGAAAATGTGTTTCAAAATAGCTGCTAACGTGGCCAACTCCGCTGACATGGAGCTCGCCACATTAGCGGTGGGTGAATTTTCTAGGAGCAGGAGAACGGGACTCACAAAGAGAAATGGCAATGCAATCAACACTTATTAGTATGTTTTGCACACTTTTCCATACGGTGCATGATTAATAGTTTTTGACCTTATGATATACGAGTTACATCTTTTTGCACGAAATTGATGCCTCAATATTTTTCACCTTATTTTTAATCACGTGCATAAATTTTCTAATGTGTACTCACAATAAATTTGCATTATAATCAACTGCAGAATTCAGTGAATGGTTATGTTTCACTTAAAATTTTGTTAAAACGTTAAAGTCAAAGTCAACAATTAATTTTAACCACTCATTTTGTAGACCCACAACTTTTTAACCACACATTTTATCAATTTTTTATCAACTTTTACAAAAAAAATATGATTTTAATCAAAATCAAACACACCCTTAAAAAGCAAGCCTATTGTCATCTAGTTTGGCACGCAGCTAGCTGCTAAAGCAAACCAAATAGAGCGGCAATAACTTTGAGATATATTATTCAATACATATTGATGGAATTGCTAGAGACTCTAAAATTTTTTTTTAGCCATGGTCCAGAATTTAGCAGTTGAAGCATCAAAATGTGCCTCTTCGACCCAAGAGATGTGTCCCTCGGTTTTGGGTGTCTTTACAATATAAAACCAAGTTGAAATTGATGAAAGGAAACACAAGAAATCACCCCTAAACAAAATCAAAGTTTTTAAATATCAAATTCATTACAAAAATTCTCAGATTTTCAATCATTCTTAGTTTTTTTCCAAATTTAATTAGGCTAGTGCAATTTGGTTTGAGGGTTGAAATCTGCTTAAGCTGTTTGAGTGAAGACCCTTTAGCATCTTAGTTTTTAAGAGATGGTTCAAATATTGTTTTTATACAACGTTCTACGCGCTTCAAGTCCCGTGTTTATTATTTTCTTTCTTGTTCATCAGGTTTAAGTTGCAAGCAAATTTTAGCGTTTGTATTTCATTCTCCTATTTAAAGTAAGTTTTCACTAGTAACTAGCTACACAAGGAAGAACCCAATACCGAAAACCCTTAATAACCTAGTTATGGGTTTTTTTTAGTGACCTAATGAGTTAACAGGACAACTTCACCGATTGTTATAGATATTGTCCGTGTTGCATACAACCTATTGGTGGACGATTCTTGGATACATTGCTGCTCGAAGAGGCCATTCACCCTCGATTGGTCGGCAATTCATGGTCTATTGCTGCATCATCATACATTACTCTCCAATGTTTATTGGAGTTCGAAGTACAATGATTTTGTCAATTGTTGCTTGGAGAGTTGGTTGTGAATATAGTATGGATATGTACGGTTCTCTGTGTAATAGTAACATGGTATAGTAACATAGTACTCTTATACTCCTAAATAAATGGTTGTCGTTATTTGTAATTTTATTTTAATTTGTATCGTATTAAACTTGTCTTTTGTTTGAAAATAATTCCACCTAATAATCATAAAATGAATTACTTGAAAATTGTTCGACTTTAAATCAAGAAATTAATTCAATGTGTGAGAGACACAATGAGTATATAATCACGATTTCAACGCCAAATCACTCTCTTATTATTAACTCTCTCCATGCTTGGATAAGTTTAAATTTTTTACCTTTAAGCAACTTTATGAGGGTATTTTGATATTTTTAATTGTGTAAAGGCTACTTAACAAAATAAACAAAATATTATCTTTACTTACGCTCTCCTAACACGAGTGTGGTCAAATGTGAAATATATTCTCTTAAGTAATTAGTACGACTATTTGTAAAAAAAATCGTTTAAAAGGTTTTTTTCGTGTGGACAATATGCTATACTAAAAATGAAATACTAACATATTTAGTTAGTTTTAATCTTTAGTAAAAATAGTATTCTCTTTCGCCCTCCACATCTCCTCAAAAGATTCCCGAGCCGCCATGGAGATGCGAGGGAGGCACGTTGGACGAAAAAAAGAATTTTATTCAACATAAAATTAACAAAAGAGGTTCTTTTTCATTTTCTCTCTTCTACAAGATCCTTCATAGAAAAAATTGCTCACGTGACTTGTTTTATATAATATATACGAACATGATTTTAGTTAGGGACAACTTGTTGCATTTCAATTCATATATATTTGGCTACGAAGATACACACAAAACAGAAAAGCCGGTACTGAGTCCATTTGTGAAATATTGAGTTAGATTAATTGAAAAACAAGTTGAGCAGTCGTAAACTTTACGGACCTTAGGAGACTAATTTTTAATCAACCTTAATCAATTCTAATCGATGAGAGTACTTAAGTCTTTTATTACAAAAGAAGCATTTACAACTTAAATTTTATAAGTTAAGCTTTTTGCCTAATTAACATATTTGACTCGGGGCTAATGTAGCTATGACTCTACCCCCATTCCTCTGTTACTAATTTTCATACAATTCTCTTTTTATTTGAAAAATGTCAAATAAAATATCAAACGAGGTAAACAAAAGTTATAGAGACCACTAAATAAATGTAATGTGTTATGTAACTTGAATTTCGGATTAACTAGTTCCTATTCTTGGGAATTTTTTTTTTTTTTTTTTTTACATGAAGCAAATTCTTGGGACTCACGCTCTTGCAAAGCATTCTATTCAATGTAACCATGATTTGGCAGGCTAACCGAGTCCCCAACTTTTATTGTTGATCTTGTTCTTACTTATACATAAGACATTAGGTCATCGATTAAGTATTGACTAAAAGAAGGAAGTGCTCTCAGTCCTTGACCGATAACCATGTAATCTCTAATTCAAGTATTGACAATCTTTGTACATCAAGCACAATTCTTAAGTACAGAAAACTGGTTGTTTTCACAAGCATTTTCTCATCTATGTAACTCTAATTAGTGTCTCAACAAATAACTCATTCCATCTGAAGAGGCTTTGAGGGCCTTGAAATTGGGACAAATATGCATAAAGACCAGCTATAAAAGAATAAACTAACTATAATTTATGTGCGCGGTGGCAGTGGGTAGGCTAGATTTACTTCGTGCCTTGGATGAATTGGAGAATGATCATGCCTTGGATGAATTGGAGAACGATCGTGCCTTGGATGAATTGGAGAACGATGTTGCAAATGTTTCTGTGCTCGAGAAGATGCTCGATGTCCAGAATTTACTATAACCTCTCTATGTTTCTCGTGAACAGAATCAATGCGCTCTAGGATCTCAACAATTTCTTGCATTGATGGACGGTTTTTTGGTTCATTTTCAAGACATGTTAGAGCAAGCTGAGCTATTTGTAATGCAGATCTAGAAGGATATTTTCCTTCCAAACGAGAATCCATTATGTTCTTCAACTTCCTTCTGTCAAATAAATGTGGCTTCACCCATTCAACCAGATTATGTTGCCCATTTGGACGATTTTCGTCAACTACCCTTAATCCTGTAAGCATTTCTGCCAATACGACACCAAAACCATAGACATCGCTCTTCACATACAAATGCCCTGGTATATAATTGAGAATGACATTAGAAAATGAACAATTTATCTTTTCACAATGTTAGCTCTTCTTGCTTTGCAAATTACCTGTGGCGACATACTCAGGAGCGGCATAACCATTTGTCCCCATCACCCGTGTAGTCACGTGTGATTTACTAGGCGTTGGACCCATTTTCGCAAGGCCAAAATCTGATATCTTGGCATTGTATGACTGAAACCAAATTTTCATCAATGTCAAAAAACAATAACATTCTTCTAACAAAAGTATAAGACAACTACTATTTGGGGGTATAACAACTCTTAAAAGAACTATGCCAGGTTAACTATGATGAAAAATGCAAGCCAAAGTTCCAAAATGAGAAGGAGCTGATACTGATATTAATTGGTAACAAATTGTCTGTGCAAAACTTACCCCGTCAAGCAATATGTTCGAGGCCTTGAAGTCTCTATAGATAACTTTTCTATCTGATGCATGCAAGAAAGCAAGTCCCCGAGCTGCTCCAATTAAAATCTTAAGCCTCGTGTCCCACGGAAGAGGAAGAACAGCTGAACCTCCTGAAATGCAATGCTCAAAAGAATTAATCACGTAGCTTTTTTGGACAGCAAAAGAGTATGGCCATTGGCTGATGCGCGTAATATGAGAGACTACAAATATTTATAGAACTACTACTAATTCCCTTACTTCCGAAAAGGTGGTTCTCTAAGCTGCCTTTTTGCATGAACTCGTAAATAAGCAATAGCTCTTTATACTCCCAACAGTATCCCAACAGCTTAACCAGATTAGGATGAGAAAGCCTTCCAAGAAAATTTACCTCAGACTGTATAGATAAATGACTGTTAGAAACGAATCGATTTGGGCATTATATGAACTCTAAGGTAACATAATCAGCTGGCATAGGACATAATTGTTCTGAATGTGCTATTCTAATAAACATCAAACTTATAAATATGGCAATCTTGTATAGAACAAGGATTAATGAATTACCTGCCACTCTTCAAATCCTTGAAAGCTTTCAGCATTTAACTTCTTAACTGCAATTACGGTTGCACTTCCACCTTTCGTCGTGGCTTTGTCATCGAGCCAACCTTTATAGACCTTCCCAAAGCCACCTTCTCCCAACACTGTATCGCTTCTAAAATTTCTTGTCGCGGCCTTCAGCTCTGAAAAAGAGAACATTCTTAAATTGGGGAGAGGTAATATTTGACCAGTTCGACTAGCCTCATCCCCTCCACTTGCAGCCGAGAATTGGCTGTTCCCAGAGACATTGCTTCCTTTTGATGATGTTAAATAACCGGTTGTCTGAGATGTTGCTACTGCAGTATACACACAATTTTAAGGTAGAGCATAAACAAGAAAATCAACTAATGAATTATGCAGTGACATGACATGAAATTCAGTTAACCAACCCTCAAAGATTGAAGAAACGGTAATCCTTTTTAGAAATTGAATGGAACGTTGATCATAAACGAGAAGATTGGTTACAGACGAACATAGATTTGTATTCACATACATGAAATATGTTTGAATAGCCATCTTTTTGACATATACATAAGGTATCTCTGGATATTCCAATCATGTCGTCCCTACCTATTACTAATTTACCAAATTAAAGGTAAGAGTTACACTCAAAAGATTTTGCTACATCGAACTAAGCTTACAGGAAATAAACAAACAAAATGTTGATCGAGTTAACAAGAAAAATGTATCGACATCAGAACAAAACCTGAACTAAATTGCTCGGTGGTGGTCGGGCTCTGTTTGACCGATGTAGAACTGAAGCAAATTCCCATACCCAATTTTCGATTCTGGATCCTATGGGCTAAACTATTTTTGTACCTCTTATTCAAGAAACCAGTCAATCAAATAATACTAGCGATCGATCACTACCATTGATATTCAGTTTCTGATCAAAGCTGCTGCTTGTTCTTCTTCCTCTTCAATAAATATTTTGTTGACAATTTTCTACATTTTGGAGTTTATCGCCCATTTTATATGCATAGAAATTAATGTCACAGAAATTTTCAATACACAATGAAATTAATGAAATTATAAGGAAAGTCAAGTCAAACAGAGCGTACGTAGACAGCAAAATAAGGGACAAAGTCACATTCAATAGCCCACAACTCCATCTCTCTTCCATTTTTCCAAGTGCGAAGAAATTCAACGCAGTCGACGCCATTAAAGTTAATTTTTTATTTTTGATTATTAAATAAATAGTAATAAAACAGCTAAAGAAAGAAATAATTAAGCGTTCTTCACCTTTATAATCCAAGTTTCATACTTAAAACAATTTTAAATTGATTCTCGTCAAACTTACCTTCAACCAGTGACCATAGACGGTTTGAACTCCAAACTGATGTAAATATAAATAAATATTTTCCAGATTCTAATGTGTGACTAAAATAGTAAAATTGTTCAAAATATTTTTTTTTTATTCCAAAAATCAAATGATGAATGTTTTGATAATTTTATCATTTCAGTCATACATCAAGTGGGTATTGTGTGACCATCTAACATTTGAATAGATGTTTTATACCAGGTGGGAATACCGCATGCACTATTAGGGATGGACATTTAACCCGCCAACCCGAGTAAACCGACTGACACAATCCAAACAGGCTGGTTTGGGTTGGATTTTTACATAATCGCCGTGGTTCAATTTTTTAAATGAGTGATATGATAGCGTTTATTTGAGTTTTGAGTTATATATTAAAATTCAATCTAATTCGAACTCAAAAGAATTAAAAAATAAATTATATTCTTAAAAATTCAACCCAATTAGGCAATTACCCAACCCAATCCTGGTCTATCTCGTTTTTTCATTTTCTCTCAATCTATTTGCGTCTCTCGTCTCATCTATTTATCCATATTTATCATTTAGCCTACCTCGCAGGACCACTTTGCCACCTCCGCACTTCGCCTACCTATGCCAATAAAAAGAAATTACTGCAATTGTCGCCAATTTGTTACTCATTTGATGTCTCTATCCTCCACGTACTAGCCGATAAGATTTGAGGCAAATCGTTCCACTTTTTTGTTGATAAAATTATAAAATACAGTCTAATTTTTGTTGATGTATAGGAATTAAGAGGTACGTTGATGTATAAGAATCACTTTTCTTTTTCTTTGTTATTTGGTGCAAAATATAAAAAATTGGAATTTGAAAAACAAGCTTCAAGGTTGTTTCACTTGTTCAAAACTGACATATCCAACTCAAATCGATCCAAACATGTTAGGTTTGGGTTGATTTTGGTATAGACCCAACTTCGAATTAGTCAAAGAAATCAAACCAACTCAACCTACGTCCAACCTCACACATAGTGTCTAAAGGTTAGAGGCATGGGTCCTACATGAAAATTTTAGGACATCAAAGGTTAACACCTCTGGAGGAATTTATCACACTAAAGACATATTACGTTTTTCAATTCTTTACATTGGTAAGTCAAAATTTGGAATTGGTTTTCCAAACATTACATTTAACACGATCTTCAAGAACCATTGACTTGAATTAAACTCACATAGTCGAATTGATGTGTTGTGCAATTGCTATTGATTCTACTTAATTTTAAGAATGCAACTTGTGTTGACAGGGATTTGCAACTAGCAGCAAACACATTTATCACTATTACTTGTTGAATTTACATGCATGAGTTTATATTTAGAGCATCTCAAATACTAGATATCTTCTAAAAAATTTAGGTGGCAAGAAAGAGAAAAGAAATGAGGAGAGAGAATAGAATGATGAAAGAGAAAAATATACACAATACGGCAATATTTATTGTACAAGGTGTCTAACAAGCCGTCTAAAAGTGGACATCCTATTAAACAACCTTCTACAATAAATGATGCCATATTAGTTTTGTCCCTTCCACTTCATCACCACATCAGCTGGACATTCAAAATAGAAGCCACCATTGGAGATGCTCTTAGTAGAACTCATTTTGTTCTAAAAAGATAAATTTGTTTTTATTTTTTTATCCAGCTCAAATTATAGACCATTTTTTTAATTGAAAGTATAGTTGATTTTTTTAATTTTTTTATATTTGTATGAAAATAAAAGTGAATTTATCTTTTTGAGACAAAGAGAGAGTATTTACATAATTTTATCTATTTACATAGGCTATGAATGTGTATTTTTAGATTGCAAAGGTAACCTAATAACATAGTTTATTATGTAAAACAACATGTTAGTACATTATTTACAGCCCCATTAGAAGATTGACGATCTGAAAATGTAATTTCTAAATCTGGAAAGTCCATTAACATGGTCACCAACAAATTACATACTCCCTCCCTCCCTCCCTCCCCCCTCCGTCCTAAAAAGACAACACGTGTATCGTATGACCATCTAACATTTAAATAGATATTTTCCGTCAAGTAGGGATACCGCACGTACGGTTAGAAATGGGCATTTAACCCACCAACTCCAGTAAACTTACCGACACAACCCAAACAGGCTGGTTTGGGTTGGATTTTTACAAAATCGTGATGGTTCAATATTTTAAATGAGTAATATGATTGGGTCTATTCGAGTTTTGGATTATATATTAAAACTCAATTCAACCTGAACCGAAAAAAATTAAAAATTAAATTTCATTCTTAAAAACCCAACCCTTGTCTATCTCATTTATTCATTTTCTCTCAATCTATTTGCTTCTCTCGTCTCATCTATCTATCTATATTTTTCGTTCAGCCTACCTCGCATTACCACTTCGCCACCTCCTCACTTCGCCCACCAATGCCAATAAAAAGAAATTATTGTAGCCACTCCACAGCCGTCTCCGATTTGTTGCTCATTTGATGTCTCTTCCTCCACGTTCTAGCCGATAAGATTTGAGGCAAATCGTTTCAGTTTTTGTTGATAAAATGATAAAATTGCAGTCTAATTTTTGTTTATGTATAAGAATTAAGAGGTGTGTTGTTGTATAAGAATCACGTTTCTTTCTCTTTGATATTTGGTGCAAAATATAAAAAATTGGAATTTGAAAAACAAGCACCATAGTTGTCTCACTTGGTTCCAAACCAACATACAGACCCAACTTTGGGTCAGATTGGTTTGGACCATCAAAGAAACCAAGCTACTCGGTTCAATTTTGAATCGGTCCAAAATAACTCAGTCTGCGCTCCGATCTGACGCATAGTGTCAAAAGGTTAGAAACATGGGTCTTGCATGAATTTTTGGGGACATCAAACGTTGACACCTCCAGAGGAATTTACCACACTTTATTTCTAGAGACATGACATTTTTTAGTGCTTGTTTGATAGAGTTTAAAATAATTTTTTTTTAAAATTTATTTTTAACCATATATTTTATGAGTTCCACAATTTTTATCAACTTTTCAACTATATATTTCATTAACTTTTTTCAAAATCTCCTAAAAAATTACTTTTAAACTCTACCAAACAAACATAACTCTTTATATTGTGTTGGAATCGGTTTTCCAAACATTACATTTATCACTATTACTTATTGAATTTACGTGCATGAGTTTATAATTTAGCACATGCTTGAGAGTTTTTTTTTTCCCTATCGATTATGATCGATTTTTTGTTGTATCATTTATGAGAGATTGAAAAAATTATTGCTACTTAGTTTTTTTGGGCATTGGTTTTTTGATAGTTTAAAAACTACCCAAAATCGACATAGTCTAATTTGAAGTACATTTCTCAACAACCAAATAGATAGTTTTTTCCTTTTTTTTTTTTTTTTTTTTTATCATTTTTCAAATTATCTTATTTTTTTATTATTTCTAAAACAATTATTTCTAAATTCACTATAAACGTTAAAATACACACTTCAATCTTCCTTTTTCTTCAAACAACAGTTTTTTAAGTGCTATTGAATTATTTGAACTATTGACTCAAATTTGAGCTTTTTAATAAATTTTAGCGTAAGTAATTAATAGGCAAAATAGCAGCAAAAAAAAAATAAAAAATAAAAAAAATTTAATCTCAATAGTAGTCCACATACAATAGAAAATGATACCATATTAAATTATACATGTGACACACATATTTACTTCATATTGTTTACACTTACCTACATTTTTTTAATACATGATTATATATATAATTTTATTTTTTAAAAAAAATTTAGAACCGCTGGATACTAAACTTCAAAACATGAGTTTGACTGTTTTAAAAATCACTACTAAAATCATTCAAAATTGAACCCCTCGTAAACGCACAAAATATATCCATTATATATACACACAAGAAAAACATGTATTTCGAGTTCAATTAAAAATTAATATATTAATATATTTTGTCAGTGTATATTTCTAACATCTCTAATTAATCGTATAAAGGAAGAAATATGTTCAAGTTCAATTAAAAATTAAAATTTTTGATAGAGTGAGAAATTGGTTCGAGTTCAATTATCATAAATTACAATTTTTATTCTAGTTGTTAACATTTGTATATACAACCAACGCCTTTGACCCGGCTCACAATCTTCCCACCTTTCCCACGTCCCCACCGATGCCATCGCTTGCTCGTAGCCGATTATTCAACTCAGTTTAAATCACCAAAAAATAAAAAATATATATATAGAAAAATCTGGTCTAAATGACTCGTTACCAATGTCAGCAATAGCATTAAAAATCAACCAACTACTTTATTTAGCATTGACTCAAATAATGGGACGGCAGCTAGCTGTACATTAATTAATTAAATTGCAGTTGCAATAATTCAGCATGGACGAAAATTATTCTTGACCCAAATTGTCCCACTTGACCTTTTAGAAAATAAAAAAAATTAATGTTACATTCTTTATATCATTTAAATATTCAGAAACAAAAAATATCTCATAACCTGTCCCTTTTAATATACAACAGTTCTTCTCAAATATTTCGTAACTCTTAATGAATTTACATTACGAGATGAGCTCATTATTCTACCGTAAATATTAAATACTTATTTTGATTAATGATAGTCTCATATTAAAATATAAGAACTATCTATATCTATCATCTACAGAATATAGTGAAATCGACATTTTTATTATTATTAAAAATTAAAATAATTGTTAAAGCTATTGTTATATTATATAATTTATTTTATTGTAATTTTATTATAAAATCCTTGTATATCTTATTAATTAAATCATTATAAAATGTCAATTTTAAGTTTTAACTCAAAGATAAGAAGGAGAGTTGCTGGGGGGACCCACCTTGAAATAGTTGAGCAGAAGCATTAACTAGTATATCATCCGTGCGATGCACGGTATTTATTTTTCATGATAGTGATTTTAAAATATTTTAAGAGTATATTGTTTATTTATTACATTCAAATAAAAAAGTATCATATAAATAATATTTGATTACTCATTGATAATGGAAAAAAACAACATAACTAATTCAAATTTTGAAACACTTATTTGAAAACCATGTTTGTGGTCGAATTGATTGGCACTCCATCCCTATCACAAATCAACATCTTCAATTCCGCACGATTTGTAACTCTAGACAATGCAACATAAAGTTGTCTATGACTAAAAACTGGTTTTTTCAGATATAATCCCACATGGGAGAGAGATTGACCCTTACTCTTACTGATAGTCATAGCGTATGAGACAATTTACGGATATTGTCTTCGTTGGAACTTAAAATGCAGTCTTGGATCTGACGGAGTTAAAGTCATTCTTGTAATGAGAACTTTGTTCCCTGCATTGTGACCTGAGATAACTTTTGCCTCCAAAACATGATTTCAAAGCTTTGTAATGATCAATCTAGTCCCATTACACAGTTCAGCAGAATGATCGATATTTCTCAATAACATAACGGGAATACCAACCTTCAACTTCAGCTCATGATTAAGCACCCCAGAACATCTAATACCATTCAAAAATTATGGAGTATGAATATCTAATAATAAATCAATGTTGGAATTTGATCTGCAAGTTGCATCAGAACTCAAGTACGTCTTTCCCTCAGTTTGATTAAGAGAGATCATGTATTCATTGACTGATTCAACAACATCAAGAGTTGGAACAAGAATGGCCTTTCCTTGTAAATATAATGGGTCGTTCACATTATCTGAAAAAGAATGATATGTGCTAATTACGATTGCCGCAACTGAATATATGTTGGGTATATGTTGAGGATATGTTTTTGACAATAGTTATTGGATACGTAATTTTAATTTTCAGACTTGTAACTTTTATAAAGTTTAAGAAGGGTTGTAACTTTTTATTATATACATGGAAGCTGTTTTATGTGGGAATTTAATAATATTTATTATCATTGAATTTTTCGTGAATCCAATTTTTTTTTTTTATGAGTTGCTGTAGATATTTTTTTATAATCTATTGGTTTTTAACAATGGTTATTAGAATATTAATTTTAATTATCAGACTTATAATATTTATTAAGCTTAAGGGGTAGCACAATTTACAAAGTATTGGTATAAGGATAATTTAATATCTTCTCCATAATATTAAATATCATTGAATTTTTCAAGAATGTAATGCGGTAGATGATGAGTGGCTGTAGTTAAACTCTATTGATTTTTTACATTGGTTATTGGAAAAAGTAATTTTAATTATCAGATTGTAGTACGATTCAGTATTGGAACAAAGTTGATTATTTATCAAATGAGTCCTGGGGAATGTAACTTTCACATTTAATCCTGATTAATAATTACTATGAACTCTATTGATTTTTACATTGGTTATTGAAAAATGTAATTTTAATTATCAGATTGTAGTACGATTCAGTATTGGAACAAAATTGATTATTTATCAAATGAGTCCTGGGGAATATAACTTGCACATTTAATCCTGATTAATAATTACTTTGAATGAAATGTTTGAATATTTTTTTTTTGTTTTTTATTATTATATTATTATATTATATATAAGATAATACACTGGAGATGTTTTAGGCAGGAAAGTTGGTTGATTTTTTTTTTGCTGACTATCCTACTTTTATATATATTAAGATTCAAGTTGATTGGACTCTCAAGCTTTCTAATAAATATGTCTTTACACAATTATCATTTAATTTAGAGTATATTTGTTAGCGCAAAGTATCTCTTGCTCGTGTTCGACTCGGGCAACAGATAAGTGTTCTATTTGTTAGTACTTATAAATTTTTATAAGTTAATTAAAGATATTTTTATATATACATTTCGTAGAATTCTTAATTTTTATCCACATATTTCGTAAGACTCGTTGTTTATAATTTACAAAAATCTTTGTCAAATATTTTTACAATAATAATGAGAAAGAGATACTATCATATGTTCGTGCTATGCTAAAAATGTAAAATATAGATGTACTGAGTCGTGGACAAATAATATAGTGTGTGTAAAGTGTCAGATTTATTAGAATTGTCATATTTGTAATCAAATAAATTAAAATTTAGTTCAATTTGAAAGTCAAAAATTACAATTTGATTAATTTTAATTAAAATGTGATAAAAGCAAATAAAAATAATGTTGGAGAAAGATTAGATTATTTGCGAATCTTGATTCCGCTTAATCAACCCTACAATTTGCCTATTAACATTGCCAAATTTCTATTAACCGGCTCAATTCTCCTAACATAGTTAATTACGTCTCTCAAGTGAAATTAACAATATATATTAATTTACTATCTCTCCGTGTAAATTAAAAGACAATCAATTGTATTAATTTAAAGAGAATTAATTAATAGATTAATTAGGATTTTGAAGTATATCTCCATATTCTAATGTGAACCTAATCTACCGGTCTATATTGAATGATTAAATTCTCGGAGACCACACAATTTATAAAATATTCATCCGATCAAGTAAATGAAAGCGATTAGCTCATAACAATCACATCGCAAAAATAGATAAAACTTGAATTAAATTACAAAAATTAAAATTAATTAAACTATAATTAAATTACATCAATCATTCTAACATAATACAAATCAGCCCATAACTATAATAAGAAAGTAAAATGCAAACGTTTAAAGAATTCATCGTCAAATTATTGAAATTAAAGAGAGAAATAGTGAAAAACATTTAGGACCCATCCCAAAGAGAGAATACATAAGTGAAATCGAACATTTTCCTTCTTCTCTACTTTAATTTTTCTTCAAAAGTTCTTTTTATTTTGTATTCCACCTCTTTCTTGCTATTCAAAAATCATCCATGACTCATCTTTTTTTAAAGTTGTGGAAAAAGATATTTATATGACTGTCTTTTTGCCCTATTCATGTCAAAAAGTACAAAATTCCTTCTAGAAAAGAAAAAATTACCCTCATCAAATTGTTTAATACACTTATAGATGGCAAAATCGGTTAGACCAGCAGGCCAGTTCATACAACTAGACTTTTTGGATTAGGTTAGCCCTGACTTAAATAAAACTGGGCCAACATGACCCGACCCATCTAGCACGCAGGCTAGTTGGGCCAGCTCGATTTTGATTTTGAATTTTTTTTTTTTGCACCTTAACACTAATAACTCATTTTGTGAATATCCGCAATACATAATTCAAATAATATCAATCTAAAATGATATAAGCCTAAGTCACCAATAACATTAGTCCAAAAATCTCAAGATCCAACATAAAATTATTTAGATTTAATTAAAATTTAATTTAATTTAAATTTCAATCCAAAATATATTTGGTGTGACAAGTAAATTGTTTATTTTAAATTTACTTATAAATAAATTTTTTTAATTTAAACCAAATATACTTATATCTCAAAGCAATAAGATTAACATGCTTTTAATAATTGTATTTTTTAAAAAAAAAAGTATCTACAAATAATTTACAATTAACAAAAAAAATTATTATTTTGAGATAAAATTGATGTTTATCTATTGACTAATACATGAGAGTCCCAATTTTATAAATTAACTTCTTTAAAAATCTTAAAATATATACTCTAAATTTATCTAAAATTGTATTTGATGTAATGTATTAGATTGTATAAAAAAAATTATTTAAAAAAAAATTAAGATCAAATTGGACCAATAAGTTGGAATAGACTAAAATATTTCTGGTCCATATAAAACTGGCTCAATCCAATTTCATGTGTGGCCCTGTTCTGACAGACTGAATTGGCTCAACCCATCCCATTTACCAGCTCTAAATACCTCTAAATACAGTGTATCATTTGTGTTACAAAAAAAGTGTACAAAAGTAACATAGTGTGGGACAAAAAAAATGTAACAATAGTAAGAAAATGTATATATAAAAAGGTTCAGAAAGAAAAACATTATTTTTGTTAAAAAATGTATTGGATGGTATTATGAGAAATTGTTTGATGAATAAATACGTTTCTCAAGACCTTAAAAATAAGTCAATTATTTTCAAATAATTTTTTTTAAAAGAATTTTTTATTTTAAATTTATAACTTGGATCAACAAAATATAGTATATATATCTTAAAATTTACCTATTTATTTACAAACAAACTTATCATTAGTAAAATTTTCGAGCTTGGCCAAGTGTTCGTTTAGTTCTGTTTTATCTCTATATGTTTTGTAACTTGTGTTGGCGGATTTTGTATAAATGACTCCAAAGCAATAAAAACCGAATGAAATGGATGCAACGTCGAGGCAAGTGTTGAACACTTTATCCTTAAGTTAAATTTGTCCCACAATGGTGCCTACGGTCTATGGCAATCGACTCCCAAGATACAATGACTTTCGCTTATGTTTGTAGCACTTCAAAACACAAGCACAATGAACCATAAATGGTTTTTATACTCCAAATATGAAAATGAAATGAAAAACCAGAATTTCAAGCAACAAAATGCAAGAATTTTGGTTCAAAAAGATGAATTATGAATGGATTATTTTGCATATGTTTTCTGTATCAATTCTCTGTCAAAAAGGACGTCCATAGGTCCTTTTTATCGAAGAAGATCGATTGAACACGAAATGGTGTGGAGCCAATTCGTACAACACTTCAAAAAGACATATCTGTTTGCGTAAACCTATGCGATCGCATAGTTTTACCATACTGCGATCGCAAGGTACAATTTTGAAAACAGAACTTAATCTAATTTAACCATACGATCGCATGGAATGACCAAAAAACATTCTGCTTAAAATTTAGGTAAGTTGCGATCGCATGTTGCAATACCTATACAATCGGATGGTCAAACTTTGACTCAATTTTGTCATTTTTCGTAATTTCTCATTCATTCGATATTAGTTTCGATATGCCAAATATACCCTTCAACACATGCAAAGAAATTTGAATTCCCGTTTTGAAGTCCCGAAGCGGCAAAGTGGCAAACTAATTTGCCTATATGGATTGAGTTTGGTCTTGTATATTTTAGCCAAGTTGACACAAAGTCACTTCAATTATTTTTAAACACTTAGTCAATTTCTCGACATATTAAACCAATTTCCAACAACTTGTAAACAAAAATAATGCTATCACAATTTATATACTTTCAGACTGAAAATATGTAACGGTGAAAATAAGTCGAAAGAGTTCTATAATATTTATACAACAATGTAACATTCTTAGAAACCAAACTTAATGTGTGATGTTTGTTAAAAGAACATTATTGGTTAAGCTTATAATGTTCTTATAAAAACTTTTTAAACTGATATTTAAATATTACGTTTACTAGTGTATCACCCGTGCGAAGCACGGGTACACAACATGAATAATATCATAATATTGAAAAGTAAAAAGATTTTGAAATTGATCGAGTGAAAATCACTATGAAGAAGCAGAAAGTCAAAATTTTAGATACAATGAAAAGGAAATAGCACACATACAATAAAAATAGGGTTAATTGGATCAAAGGTCCCCCAACGTTTCAAAATCGTTGGGGATATGCCCCTAACCTAAAAAAATAGCACCACACATCCCCAACGTATGAAAACCTTGGCGTGATAGGACCTTTATGAACAAATTGCCCTTCTCTTTAAACAAACAAAAAAACAAAAACAAAGAAAAAAGAAAAACAAGATTGAAAACTAACCAAATGTACCCAAAAAATAAAAAGTAAGAAATATACCCCAAAAAAATAAAAAGTGAAAAAAGATCATCTTCTCCAAAAACCCTTTTCTTTTCCCTTCCTGAAGAATTCTGACCAATAGCAAGGGCAGTTTCAGGTGCTACTGTCAATAAGGATGAGTTCTCTTAATTCCTAGTTTGATGGCCACTCATCATAACATTCTCCTACTTTCTTCCCTTCTAACATATGCAAAAACCCTTCGAACAGATGGCAGAGGTTCTCTTCCAAGGACTTTCCCCCTTGCTTCATCAAGTTCAGAGTTGAGTCCTGCCAAAAATTCAAAAACACATTCTTTTTCCAACAGTTCTTGTGTCGAGCAACATCTCTAGCATTCTCCCATTCAGCTTCATAATATTGATCCAACTCTTGCCAAAGACCCTTAAGAATACCATAATATCTCGTGACACCATCAGCACCCTGCTTTATTTCACAAATTCAGGTCTTAATTTCATAGACTTGAGCCGAATTGCCAAAGTCTATGAATGTCTCAGTGATTGCATCCTGCATATCTCTAGCTGTTGATAATAACAAATATGTCTGTCCAATTTCATGCTCCTTTGAGTTCACAAGCCAGGACATAACCATTGAGTTTTTTGCTTCCCACGTTTGAAAGGCTGTGTCATCTTCTTTTTTTGGAGAAGATAACATTTTTACACTTTTTATTTTTTTGGGGTATATTTCTCACTTTTTATTTTTTGGGGTACATTTGGTTAGTTTTCAATCTTGTTTTTCTTTTTTCTTTGTTTTTGTTTTTTTGTTTGTTTAAAGATAAGGGCAATTTGGTAATAAATGACCTACCACGCCAAGGTTTTCATACGTTGGGAATGTGTGGTGTTATTTTTTTAGGTTAGGGGCATATCCCCAACGATTTTGAAATGTTGGGAGACCTTTGATGCAATTATCCCATAAAAATATTATAGATTTTGAAAATCTACTTATACACTGTCCTTGACTCTTATTGATTGTCATTGCATACGAAATAATTAGAGGAAGTAGCCTCCTTGTAAATTTGAAAGGTAATCGAGGATCAGAAGACATATTAATCACTAATTAGAAATAGAAGAGATAAAATTTTAATTCTTTTGGAATAAGATAATCTTTGAATTAGAAATATGAAAACATAAATTCACGAGATTTTAGACTCGACCCATATATTAATTAGGTTAAATCACTTGGTCGCTCATTTGCAATAGAAATTAGTTTTGTTTATGGTTACATATGGGATTCTCAAATTCAAATAACAAAATATAAATTAAGTGATTAAAATAAAATAAGAGTGAAGTTGAGTGACCACATGAAACTAACCTGTAAGTTATGTGACCTCTAATAAAATTTTAAAAATTTTAACTTTTCCTTTTCTTTTTTTTCTTCTTCTATCTATTTATAATATACCATGTTCTCGCTAATATTTGATAATCCTTTATTTGGCATTTTAATTAATATTACTATTAAACTCTAAATTATATCCGTATGTATATAATGTTAGATTCTTATATTTTTATTAGATTGAAGAATAATTATTTAATTATTTAAATAAATTATATTTTACAACATTGTTACAAAAATTATGTGCAAATTACGTGTTAACTATTTGAAATGGAATAGTGCATCCAATATTTATTTTGTGGCAACTAAATAAAAAAATATATACAAAGGTGCACGCCCCCATTAAAAAAAAATCACGTCAATTTGTTAGTTTCTATGCATATCTATTTAGATTCTGGGGAAATCATATTATCAAAAATTTCGTTCTTTTTTTTTTTTTTTTAAATTTTTGAAACAAACAATACATTAATGTGGGACAATTTTCAAAGAAGCAATTATTTAAAAAAAAAAAAGTGTTAGTGCCGAGGAAGACTTAAATATTGTCAAATCTATTTTTTTTTTTTTAAGATATAATATTTTAATGAGGGGACAAATTTTAATGCAGCAGTTATTAATATACACGCATATACAGTTTTCAGAATAGGAGAATTTAATTCAGAATTCAATAAATAATAAATACTAAAAAAATAGAAAATGATAAACTTTTTAGGCGAGAAAATGAAGTCTGACTTTTTGGTCAGACTAGCCCACTTTTATATATGTATAGTTTTTTTTTTTTTTTTTTTATGTTAGATGTTAATTAAGCTTCTACATTAAAAAGCGATATGTGCTTATAAGAACCTTTTAAATTGATATTTAGCTATTACTATTATTTTTTGTCGTGTTAGATGAGAATTAAAGTTCTACATTAAAAAGTGACATGTTGTGTCACTTTTACATTAAAAAGCTTCTCTTTGTGTTGGACATGAAACTATGTATTAAAAAGTGACATGTTTATAACTTTTTAATTAAAAATGTCACACGCTACGTAATTTGACTCTTTTTTTAATAGAAATGTTTGACTAAGATCATAAGAACTTTTTAAACTAATAATTAGTTCACACATCTATTAGTTGTTGTGTTTAAACTAATAATTAGTTCACACATCTATTAGTTGTTGTGTTTTTACGTAAAATAAGATTCTACATTAAAATATGATATGTTGTGTTAGTTTTCAATTAATAAGTCACATGGTAATTGGCTTAGCTTACAATTTGCTCATAAGAACCTTTTGAGCGGATAGTTAGATCATTTTTTTACTTCTTTTTTGTGTTGGACATGAATTGAGGGTCTACATTAAAATGTGACATACGGTGTAATTTGACTTTTTGTAATAAAAATCTTTCTCTAAGCTCATAATATGTTATAAGAACTTTTTAAACTAATATTTAGTTGTCATTTATGTGTTGAGTTAGATGTGAATTAAGGTTTTACACTAGAAAGTGATATGTTGTGATAAGGTAATTAGCACAAAACGTCTCTACTTATTGAAGTAATTGTGCAAAACGTCCATACCTTCTAAATTTTGACAATTTTACCCTTACCTATTAGATTTCTTGCGCAAAAGGTCATTTAGTCCAAAAATCAGCCATTAACTCACCAAAACAGTACGAATCGTAATGGATTGTAGGGGTAAATTAGTCCAACCACTTTTTTCACATATATATTACTTCTTTTAAAATTAGAGGGCTTCCTATGCAATTTTTAAAATTGCATGGCAGTCCCCCATTCCCAAATCTGCCAAAAATTGAGGTATTACAGATCAAAGTAATGAATCCAGCCAAGAGTCCCACTGCCAGGATTGTACCCACTATCCATACAAAGATCTTCCTGCTCACAATAATACATCCCAGATCTACATATTTCTTCCTCTTCTGCTCCCAGGGCTCAGCAGCCAGCTTTGCTGCGTCTCATCCAACGACCACGACAGCGCCGCCCTGTCATAGTCCTGTAAATTCCTACTGCGGTCGTCATCGGTGGCGGAGTCCGCCGCATTGATCTCCAGTGGCCCTCCCCACGGATCTCTCCCGTACATACTCATCTTTTCACCCTTCCCAACAAATTACCAGTATATACGTATGATTCCCAACACAAGCTCTCACCCAAATCTGCCAAAACCAATTTCTGCAAGGTGGCGGCGTCGTCCCCAAATCTACTGGCGGTGGTCGCACCGGTGTCTTACACCGGCGGCCATTGCCTTTCGTCGTCGAATAGTGCCTTTCGTCGCCACTGCTGGAAGCAGTAGCGGGCCATGGTTGTGCCGCCGCGAAATCAGCGACGATGACCTCTAATTTCACGGCGATAGTCTTCTACCTTCGCAAGGCAGGGGACCTGCTCCTACGGCGATCGATTTCTGTAATGAATGAAGCTCCAACAAGGGCGGATTTCACTCAAAATCAATCAACTATACTGAAATTATATAATCATTGAGCTCAATTATATATAATCAAGCTTGATTACAAATAATAAAATTGAAATAAGAATGAAATGAAGAACGTAAAGAAAACAGAAAGGAAGAGAGGAAGTTGAAGGAATAATTTTTGAGCATTCAGTTCGTTGCCATTCTCTCTCCTCCAGCTCTATATATAACAGCAATTGGATTAAAAACGTGTTTTCATTATTACAACTTAATAAAACGTAAAAGAACTTAATTAAGCAAAACGGCGTCGTTGCATGATGATTTGAAATTCAGTTGAAATCAGTTGCTTTCCCTCGGTTGCGGCACATTCTCTTCTTCAGCTGCTTTCCACCGTGGTTCTTCTTCCTTAGCTGTTGCAGCATGTGCTTCTTCTTCTCTAGCTGGCACAGCAGGTCCTTCTCCATGACAACCCCCCTCCTTATCTAAACCTTGTCCCCAATGTTTAAATGTAGAATAGTGCTTCTGTATATATGCTAAATCCTCCCAAGTTGCCTCTTCTTCAGATTGACCTACCCACTGAATCAACCATTTAGTCCCTACTTCACCTCCCTTGTTGAATATTTATGGTTGTTTATCCAAAATTTCAGAAGTTGTATCCATAGGTAAATCTATAACCTTCACTGTTTTATCCCCAATCTTCTTCTTTAATAAGGAGACGTGAAATGTTGGGTGTATCTTAGAGTATGCTGGTAATCCAAGTTTGTAAGCAACTTCTCCAATCTTCTCTTCAACTCGGTAAGGTCCATAATACTTAGGGCTGAGCTTCTGATTATCCCTCCTAATGACAGATTGCTGCTGGTGTGGATGAAGTTTCATGTAAACCCAATCTCCAACTTCAAACTTCCTTTCAATCCTATTTCTGTCAGCGTAATGTTTCATTCTGGCTCTAGCTTGTGCTAATTTCTCTCTCAGCAGCTGGTCCATCCTATACCTCTCTTGTAGTAAATCATGCACAGCAGCAACATTAGTTTGTTGATAGGGTCCCATAGCTAGTTGGGGAGGAGGAATTCCATAAAGAGCCTCAAAAGGAGTTCTTTGAATAGCTGAGTGGTAAGTGGTATTGTACCACCATTCTACCATGGAGATCCATTTTGCCCATGCCTTGGGTCTGGTATATGTCATGCATCTGAGGTACATCTCCAAACATTGGTTTAGTCTTTCTATTTGGCCATCAGTCTGGGGATGATAGGATGTGCTCATGTGCAGTTTGGTTCCCAATAACTTGAACAGCTCCTGCCAAAACGTGTTGGTGAAGACCTTGTCCCTATCAGATACAATAGATTGAGGACAACCATGTAGTCTACTAATGTTATCCAAAAACAATTGAGCTACTTTTCCTGTTGAGAATGGGTGAGCCAATGAAATAAAGTATCCATACTTAGTGAATCTATCAACCACTACCATAATCACATCCTTGCCCTCAGATTTAGGCAACCCTTCTATAAAATCCATAGATATATGACTCCAAAAATACTGAGGTTCAGGAAGTGGTTGGAGAAGCCCTGGGTAAGGAACATGTTCCCCTTTACACCTCTGGCACACATCACACTGCAGAACCTCCTTTCTAACTTGTTGTGTCATGCCTGGCCAAAAGAACTACTGTTTTGCCCTCAATATACTTGCCTGGATCCCTGAATGACCCACCTCCTGTGAAGAATGAATATTCTGTATTATCCTGTGCCTGATATTCCCTCCACTTCCAATGTAGATTTTAGACTTGTATTTTAATAAACCATTATAATACTGATATGAAGGATCAGCTGTAGGATCAATCACAAGTGCCTAAATCTTTTCCTTAACAGTAGTATCATCCTTATAGCTATCTATCATTTCCTGAACCCAAGCTGGAACAAGAAGTGATATAGTGCTGCATTCCCCTTCCCCTCTCCTGTATTGAATTTCATAATCTAGTCCCATTAATTTAGTGAGCCACTTCTGTTGCAATAGATTAGTGACCCTCTGTTCCAGTAAAAATTTCAATGATTGATGGTCTGTTTTTATTATAAAATGATGTCCCTCCAAGTAGTGTCTCCACTTGACCACAGCAGTCACAAGTACAAATAATTCCTTCTCATATATGGACATGCCCAGACTTCTCTTTCCAAAAGCCTTACTAATATAAGCCAGTGGTCTTTTGTTCTGCATCAATACAGTTCCTAACACTCCATAACTTGCATCAGTTTCTATAACAAAAGGCTATGTGAAATCTGGCAATGCTAGTACAGGAATAGAACTCATGGACACCTTTAGCTTGTTAAAGGCTGCCTCTGCTGCCTCTGACTAGAGGAAGCTGTCTTTTCTCAGCAATTCTATTAAGGGTCTAGTTAGAGTTCCATAACCCTTCACAAATTTTCTATACTAACCAGTCAAGCCCAAAAATCCCATCAACTGCTTGATATCGACTGGGGAAGGCCAACTCAGCATAGCTTCTACCTTCTTAGGATCAGCTGCTACTCCTTGTTGATTTATCACATGGCCCAAATATTCTATCTTGATTTGGCCAAAAGCACACTTGCTCAATTTGGCATAAAGTTGATGTTGTCTCAATAGTTGAAGTACATTCTCCAAATGTTCACCATGACTTGACAGGTCCTTGCTATATACCAGGATATCATAAAAAAAACTAGGACATTTTTTCTCAACTGCTTCTTGAATACCTCATTCATCAGACTTTGAAATGTGGCTGGTGCATTGGTTAACCCAAAGGGCATAACCTTGAAATCATACAATCCTTGGTGAGTCTTAAAGGCTGTTTTATACAGATCACCTGGCTTAACTCTTATCTGATGGTATCCAGCCCTAAGATCAATCTTTGTAAAGTAATTAGCCCTATATAATTCATCAATCAACTCATCATTTAAGGGCATAGGATATTCATCCTTCACAGTCAGGCTATTGAGCTGTCTATAATCTACACAAAACCTCCAAGTACTATCATTCTTTTTGACCAGTAATACAGGGGAGGCAAATGGGTTGTTCCTGGGTTGAACAATTCCAGTGGCCAACATTTCTCCAATCATTTTTTCCACCTTAGATTTCTGAATGAAGGGGCATCTGTAGGGTCTAATCTGAAATGGCTGAGCTCCTTCTTTGAGTGGAATGTGATGATCATGCAATCTTTCTGGAGGTAAGCCTTTAGGTTCCTGAAAAACATCATCAAATTCAGCCAAGATGGGTTTTAGTTCCTCTGGTGTTTCTGTCACTTCCTCCTCCAGGATGGTATTAAGTTGTCCTACTAATCCATAAGATTGTTGGACTAATATAGAGTCCAATTGAGATCCAGTAATTAATTCAATCCCACTATCCACATCTCCACTGCAAAGTGTCACCATCTCTCCCTTACACATGAAACTGATATGTCCTTCCTTGAAGTCAAAAGTTACAGGTCCAAATTGGCTCAACCAATTGACCCATAATACCATATCACTACCCCCAAGCTGTAAGGATCTCAGTTTATAGTGAAACTCCATTCCTTGCATCTGCCAGATCATAGGTTGACTTACAGATTTACTGGCCAGCTTCTGTCCATTGGCCACAGTCACAGTCAGAGGCCTGCTACTATCAGTATCATATCCAAGGGCTTGTACCAACTTGTCATCTATGAAGCTATGGGTACTTCTACTATTTATCAAAATAGATATATTTCTATTCTTAACTTTTCCTGGAATCCTGATAGTTTTATGGACACAGATTCCCATCGATGCATCTAGAGAAATTTGCATTATCTCCATATCTTCCTATTCAGCCAACACATTCTCCCTTACCTCTTCTTCTTCCTCCTCAGCTACTAACATGTAATTTAACATCATGTTCTTACAGACATGCCCAATTGTATACTTCTCATCACATTTAAAGCAAAGTCCAAAATTTCTCTTGGTTTGTAATTCAGCAAGGGTAAGGGTTTTATAAGGAAAATGAGAGCTTGGTTTTTTGGCTTCTGTATGTATTGATTCAGGTGGTTTATGGTGGATATAAGGCTTGTGTGGCTTGGCATTTCTACTGATGGCTGATATGGTTGTTTCTTGTAGTAAGGCAATTTCAATGGCTTGGGTTAAGGAAGAAGGTTTGATTATTTTTACCATGGATTTAATTTCTCCTTTCAACCCACTGGTAAATACACTGATATAGTAAGATTCAGGTAGGTTTGGTAAGGCTTGCATGGCTTGAGCCTTTAATTCTTCAAACTTTTTCCACTTATTCAGCAATTCCTCCATACTGCCTAATTTTACAGAACGTTTCTATCACTTCTTCACCAGTTGTTTCAGCAAATCTCCTACATACTTCAGTGATTAAAAGTCTACAATAAGCATTTGGATGGCTAGATTGGAATCCATGAAACCACACATCTGCTTTCCCTTTTAAGTACATCTTGGCTATCCCTACTCTCATCTTCGGGTACCTGATGCAATTGAAAATACTTGTTGGCTTTTCTCACCTACTCTCTCGGGTTCTCACCACCAAATTGAGGAAAATCAATTTTAGAGAGTTTATGATTCAGTCTAGTATCATTCCCATTCCTCCCAGTTCTAATTTCACCTCCAGATCTCCCACCCAATACACTCCCTTCAGCTGAACCTACAGAAAGTCCTTCCACTTGTTTATCCTTCGACATATTCATCTTAGCAAGCATAGCAACTATAGATTCATATTTATCATTCATTAATGACATATAGTTATCATATTTAGTGCTTAATGTTCTAAGAAATTTTTCAGTAGAGTCCACCTTACCAGCAACCGTGGTATAAGCAGCCCCTAGATCAGTAATCTCTTTGTCCACCATTCTCCAACTTTCTTCACTAGCTTTTAGTCTGGTTTCCATCTGGTGTAGGATCTTAATGCTGCTCTGATTCCATATGTAATGAATGAAGCTCCAACAATGGTAGATTTCACTCAAAATCAATCAACTATACTGAAATTATATAATAATTGAGCTCAATTATATATAATCAAGCTTGATTACAAATAATAAAATTGAAATAAGAATGAAATGAGGAACGTGAAGAAAACAGAAAGGAAGAGAAGAGGTTGAATGAATAATTTCTGAGCATTCAGTTCGTTGCCATTCTCTCTTCTCCAGCTCTGTATATAACAGCAATTGGATTAAAAACGTGTTTTCATTATTACAACTTAATAAAACGTAAAAGAACTTAATTAAGCAAAACGGCGTCGTTGCATGATGATTTGAAATTCAGTTGAAATCAGTTGCTTTCCCTCAGTTGCGGCACATTCTCTTCTTCAGCTGCTTTCCACTGTGGTTCTTCTTCCTCAGATGTTGCAATAGGTGCTTCTTCTTCTCCAGCTGGCAGAGCAGGTCCTTCTCCATGACAATTTCCTACCGCCGCCTCCAACCACCTTCTCGACTTTTGGCCAATTTGATCCGTTCCAAATAGACCCAAAACAATTTCAGATTTCTTTTTCAAAAATTCACAATTTCAAATTTCAGATTTACAAAGCTTATGTTACCTGACAATATATTTTACAACCCTTTGCTGCTATTCGACGACGAAAGGCGGTGGCCGCCGGTGTAAGACATTGGTTTTGGCAGACATTGGATTTGTAAGAAATTGGTTTTGGCAGAAATTGGCGGTGGCAGAAATTGGTTTTGGCAGATTTGGGGACGGGGGCCTTCCGTGCAATTTTAGAAATTGCATGGAAAGCCCCCCAATTTTAAAAGAAGTAATATATATGTGAAAAAAGTGGTTGGACTAATTTACCCCTACAATCCATTATGATTCGTACTGTTTTGGTGAGTTAATGACTGATTTTTGGACTAAAGGATCTTTTGCGCAAGAAATCTAATAGGTAAGAGTAAAATTGCCAAAATTTAGAAAGTAGGGACGTTTTGCACAATTACTTCAATAAATAGAGACATTTTGTGCTAATTACCCGTTGTTATATGTTGCATCACTTTTCAATTAAAAAGGTCACGCACTTTGTAATTTGACTCTTTCAATTGAACATTATTGAGTAAGTTAGCATTGTGCTTACAAGACCCTTTTAAATTGATATTTGGATTTTTTTTTTGTTGGATATGAATTAAAGTTCTGTATTAAAAAGTGACATAATATATGTCACTTTTTAATTAAAAAGCGACACACCGTGTAATTTGACTTTTTGCAATAAAAATCTCTCTAAACTTATAATATGCAATTAGAATTTTTTTAAACTAATATTTTGCTGTTATTTTTTTTGTTGAGTTATATGTAAATTAAGGTTTTACACTAGAAAAGTAATATGTTGCGTCACTTTTCAATTAAAAGGTCACACACTTTATAATTTGACTTTTTCAACCGAACTGTTGACGTCTGAACCTGCACCAGTCCACGTGCCAACAGATCTCCAGTCACTCCTCTGCCAGCTCGTATGTTACCTGCACACTAGGACGACCGTTAGGCACCAAGATCTCCGGAGAAAAGGGGTCCGGCGATCGTTGGCACTCCGACGATCAAGTCAACAGCCGGTATATAAAGAATACGCGGGGGCGGGAACAAAATAGGAGTGTGGGAGAGACAAGCAGGCAGAAGTTTGAGCAGAGTTTAGGGTGGGATCCGTAAGCATAAAAAGTGCGTACCTTGGAACAATCGGAGGCATTGTTTTTATAGCGCAAGAATCCTAATTGATTTGGAAGACGAAATCAATTAGATTCCCAATCGGGTCTTCCTTCCTTATGTGATAAGGATACCCGAGATCGCCTTCCTTCCTTGAGTTTATCACGTTGCATGATTTTAGGAGATCATGATTGTGTTTCCTTGTGGAGGTTCGTGCGCCCAATCCAACGCAATCTTTCTTTAATTACTTCTCTGGTTCCCCCGGCATACCGAGCTGCTCGCTGGTTACGAGTGATACGAGGCCTGACGAGGCCCTATAGTTCGCATGCGGGCGCCGAGACCCTCCACATGACTCGCAGATTTCTGGCCGAAGGCCTAAGCTCGTGACGGGCCCTTCCCCGGCCCTAGCAGGGGCCCAGATAAGGTTCTTGATGGATTACGAATTGGGCCCTTACTGGGCTTAGATGGGGCCTGTGCTGACGTGGCAGCCGAATCGTAATCGTGTGGTAACAATAGTCCCCCAAGTCCAAGCCTATTATTTATGCTAGGCGAGGGACTTGTGAGGATAAGCAGAGTGTTCATGTGCCTCGCATGAAGTGTTTCTTAAGGTGATTCGGCAGGGAGTGATGTGTCATGTGCCTCGCATGAAGTGTTTCTTAAGGTGGTTCGGAGGGAGTGATGTGTCTCGCGGAAAGTGTGTACCACTCAGTATAGTCCCCCAAGTCCGAGGTCGAACATTCATGGCGAGTGAGGGCTTACAGGGGACAGGCCAACGCTGACGTGTTTTCTGATGGCGTGATTCTGTCTATCAAGACTGTCACCCTCTGGTCAGGTAATCATGAGTGAGGGAGTGCGTTCATTAAATGCGATCACGTGAGAGGGGCATATTGGGGCGCGCGTGGAGCGCGTACGCCCCCTAATCATTAAATGCGTAGGTTTTGTTTTCCCGCCTGCTGCACCATTGAAGACACGCGTCGACCGTCCGTATGCCCTGATTTGAACGCTTGAGGTCTGCACGGTGGATGAGTGAAAGCGTATATATAAAGCCGGTCCTTCATCCCAGAGTGGCACCTCCCTCCTACTGCCGTGCTTACTGTAGCCTACCTGCCGATAGCTGCGACGTTGGATGCTGGTGTGCCATTTTAGCCGTAAAGTTGAGGTAAGCGTTCAGACAGCGGTAGAAACTTGTTTGTATTGTTTAATTTCGTAGTCACAATACGATTTCGTTAGTCGGGTACGGCCAGATGTCTTCTGAAGGTGACGATTCGCAGAATCCGTCCGATGCTCCTACAAACCCTAGTATCATTGGGAGTGTCTCTTCGTCGGCCTCCACGTCGTCTTCCTCTCCTGGAGCTGCGGGAGGGGTGAATCCGGAGCCTCTGGCCCCGTCGACGAGTGGGAGAGAACGCAGTCCCCCCGTGCCGGCAGGGGAAGCAGTAGTGAAGGGGAAGTCGAGCGCCGGGGTGCCTGAAATGAGGGGATCGTTGGACAAGAGGGATGTTCCGGCTGCGAGGGCTCTGGACGAGGAGCTGAAATGGTCGGCGACCGAAGCGTCTATGGCTCAGTCGAGGATCACGGAGACCGAGTTGGAGGACATACGGTTGTCCTACGTTATTCCTTCAACCGTGACGCTTAGAGCCCCGAGCCCAGATGAGCGTGCCGACCATCCACCCGAAGGGTACGTGTCGGTCTACGAGCCTGCGATGCAGCAAGGCCTTCGTCTACCTATGCATCCGTTCTTTCACCAAGTGCTGAGAGACTGGAATCTAGCCCCCTGTCAAATAACTCCAAATGGCTGGGGGCAGATGGTAGCTTCCTACATTTTATGGAGCGTTGCCGGGGCTGGAAGGGATCTATCCCCCAGAGAGTTTGAGTCCATATATCGCCCCTGCCGATCCACCGGCTGGTATAACATATCTCCCCGGCCGGGGCAAAAATGGGGAACAGCCACCGATAGTCCCAACAAGGTGCACAACTGGAAAGAGAGGTTCCTATTTGTTGGCGGGGACTGGGAATTTGCGCCAGAGGACCCTCTTCCGCACGTGTCCGTCCCTCGACATTTTGGGGATCTTGGTATAGCTCCCGAAAATTGCGTGAAAGTTTGTTTATGATTCCTGACTTGATGTATTTATTCTGTTTTGCAGATTGCGGGAAGCCACCGATCCCGAAGAGAAGCCAAGGAGAGCTGAGGTTGAAGTGGGATAAGGTTCGGTCCCTTAGCAGCGAGTATCGTAGCCTTGGGAATCTCTTAAAAGACAATAAACTTTTGGCCGGTTGCGGACTCATGTGTAAACCTCACTTGCTTCGGTGTTCTGATATTCTGGCGTGGAATGATCTGGGCGTTTCGTTCATTTTTTAACGTATGCCCCCCTTTTTTGTACAGCTTTTAGGTTCAGGAGCGTGCCCACACTCCACCTTGCCCGTCCTTCCAGCGGCGAGGGGTCCTCTGCTCAAGCGCCCGTCCAGGAGGCTCCTGGGCCATCACAGGGTACCCCGACCGCTGCGCCAGCAGGGCCTGCCCTTAATCCGGCCGTTTCCCCTCCTCCTCCTCCTCCTCCTTTGGCAACCGATCCGTCTCCCGGCTGCATCCCAGCCAAAGACAAGGGGAAGGGCATTGCCGAGGATACAGGCGATGCTTCTACGCGAAAGAGGAAGGCTCCCGCGCCCGAAGGTGGGTTTATGGGGGATGCACGCAAGTCGGGGCGAAGCGAGGGTTTAAAGAAACCTGGCCCTTCACCCGATCAAGGGAGCCCCACCCGGACGACCCAACGTCGGGGGGAACTGGAGACCGCTGTTTTGGAGATGCTTCCGGCCCATCCAGCGATGATGGCGGCCAGTGTGCACAAGTATTGGACCCCGAAATGGGAGAAAACTGCTGAGGGGGCCACCGTAAGGGAGCGGCTGAAGATGGCGGAGATGAACCTGATACGGGGCCTGGTGCTGAGCAAAGAGCTGTTCAGTATCGTAGAGAGTTATGATGGTCAGTGTCATGAGGAGGGGGCCAAGTCTGCCAAGCTGGCCGAGGAGCTGAAAGCCCTTCAGCTCGAGAAGGCGCAGTTGGAGTCCGAAAGAGGGGGACTTCGGTTCAAGCTCGACGCCTCTGTAGGTAGGGAGGCGGCTATCAAGGAGAAATACGAGATCGAGCTGAAGGCCTCGAAAGAATGTCTGAAGGACGCCCGGGAGCAAAAGCGGGCCGCCGAGGCCTCTCAGAAGAACACCAAGGAGCTCTTGAAGAGTGCCGAGGAGGCGCGGGTGCGTGCTGAAGAGGCCCAAAAGTCAGCAGAGAATCGGGCACTCGCAGCCGAGAAAGCTCTTGCGGACGCGACTAGCAGGTTAGAGACTCTCGTCGCGGAGGAGGGCAAGTTGTTGGCGAACGCGAGGCTGGAACTGGAGAGAGTCCGGGCCGAATGCGCAGTTGCCGGGGCTAAGGCGGTGGAAGCCTATCAGGATGCCTTCGTGGAGACGCCCGAGTATCAGGACCTTGCCCAGCGTTTGATGACAGCTGGGGACGAGCAACTGGTGGAGAGTATCATGGAGGTTCATCCGGAGTGGGATCTCTCCTTCCTTAGACAGGGCCCTGTCGATGATCAAATTCATGGCGCCGAGCCTGATACCGTAGGCGATCAGTCATTTCGACCAACGGAGGCAGGCCCGCAATGTGCCGACCCTTGAAGAGGCGGCGGGGCACTCGTAATTTGAAAATTTTTGGTTTTATGCATGATTTAATTGAAAAAACAAATTTGGATTTGCCCTTTTGTTTATCCGACGATTTGATTCTGTGCACGTGGGAATCATTTTGGGAATCATTCCTCCTAGGATTGATGACGCAGATATCTGGTGGAATCCAGAGAATTGGCGTCTTCAACGCCTTGGGGAGGTGGAACGTTTGTGCGTCGTTCCAGGTTCCTTGGTATGACCGCATTTATTTATTACAATTGCACCTTCTCCCAAAGCAGTCCTCTATAAATAGGATATGAGCCCGATCGGATTTCTCCTATCGTGGAACTGCTGCACATAGCCTGTTATTACCTTGTGATCGAGATAGAGAGAAAATTCGTGTGATGGTGACACGGCTGGCGGGCTGTCATCCAATATGCCCGTTAATCAACATTCAGAGGACCAAAGGATGTGCCAATCAACGTTCAGGGGACCAAACGTCCGGGGTGGGAGTTTAGGCTTAGCAGCCTTAGCCCGACCAGCCTTTGAACGGTTGATGGGATATGGGGGAGGGTCTCTCACTGCCAAAAGAGGCACCAACAGCATTTTTTGAGCAGTAGCCTAATAAGCCATCAAATTAACTCATACATGGCTTGGGAGACTTCCAATTATGGTGAAGTCAGGTTCCCCAACCTGGACAGGACTGGCGGGGATCGGGGGATAGGTTTAGCAGATCCATCTATGTGCTGGCCCGGAGAGGCAGCGGGGTTTTCAGAACATATTACAGTTATGTCTTCTTTTGTATCGTATAAAAGGAATACCGTGTTATTTTTATATTTGCATGTGCTTGTCCTTATTGTGCCCCTGAATTGCGTATTTGCTATGAGTCTCATCGGCGTTTAGCGTTTCCCACGGAATTGTGAGTACGAATAGGAGGTCGCAAATTGCGCCTCCAGTAGCGTGAGGTGGTTCACGAGTCACGATTAAATCCTCTCGTTATCCAATGGACCATAGCGACATACGAACGAGTAAAATGCTTATCCAGTGATTTTGACAGAGCTGGCCGCGAACTACACACCCCCGCTGTCTGTTTGGCTTTACTTGATTAATAACGCGTAAGATTTTTTACCCAGCGGGTTGGTAGAGTTGGCCGCGAACCAAATTCTCCCACTGCCGAGTACCTCTTAGTTGCATGATTACGCGCATAATATTTACCCAGCGAGTCGAACCACACTCCCTCGCTGCCGTGTTCTTCGTGATTGCTTTCTTACGCGTAAAATATTTACCCAGCGAGTTAATGGAGTTGGCCGCGAACCACACTTCCTCGCTGCCGTGTTCTTCGTGATTGCTTTCTTACGCGTAAAATATTTACCCAGTGAGTTAATGGAGTTGGCCGCGAACCACACTCCCTCGCTGCCGTGTTCTTCGTGATTGCTTTCTTACGCGTAAAATATTTACCCAGCGAGTTAATGGAGTTGGCCGCGAACCACACTCCCTCGCTGCCGTGTTCTTCGTGATTGCTTTCTTACGCGTAAAATATTTACCCAGCGAGTTAATGGAGTTGGCCGCGAACCACACTCTCTCGCTGCCGTGTTCTTCGTGATTGCTTTCTTACGCGTAAAATATTTACCCAGCGAGTTAATGGAGTTGGCCGCGAACCACACTCCCTCGCTGCCGTGTTCTTCGTGATTGCTTTCTTACGCGTAAAATATTTACCCAGCGAGTTAATGGAGTTGGCCGCGATCCACACTCCCTCGCTGCCGTGTTGTTGCTCTTCGTTTAGGGAACGCGTTGATTGCATAAAAGACGAGTATTTATTGAGCGGCGCCTAGTTTCTCGGCGTTCGGCAAAAGGGAAAAGCCTCTTGAGAGGCCAAAACAGTACAGGAAAAAGATAAAACAGAAATGCCATTGTCAGGGTTTCAAGTTGTTGTGGCTGGGGTGATATCCTCGCGCTTGGTAGCCTTTCGTAATGCGTTCATGTAGCATGCCCGTGCCTCCGTCTGATTACCGCGGATCTTCGCTACTCCTCCGGGAGTCGGGAATTTCATCGATAAGTGGTGTATGGACGTAACTGCCTGTAAGTCTTTCAGTGCGGGCCTACCAAGAACACCGTGGTAGGCCGAGCGAGTGTCCACTATTAGGAACTCCATGTATTTCCAGATGTGGCACGGTGGCTCCTCAAAGTCTACTGCCAGGGTGATCCTTCCTCGAGGGACGAGACTGTCCCCGGTAAAACCGAACAACGGCTCGGCGATGGCCGTCGGCTTGTGATCCACGTCCATTTGGTCGAACGTAATACCGAATAGGATGTTTACGGCGCTTCCGTCGTCAACCAGCATCTGGCCTAGGCCGTTCCTAGCGACAATGGCGCGCACCACTAGAGCATCGCAATGCGGATAATGAATGCCGGATTCGTCATCTTCTGTGAATGTGATTGGCGGTAGTCTAGGCCGATGTCCGTGTACCTGCCAGCTTTCCAGGGGTTCCCCCCTGGCAGCCTTCGCATAGTTACGCCGTGAGTTCATTGTGCTTCCTCCGACGTACGGCCCTCCAAAGATGGTATTTATCTCCCGAATGGGCGGGGCTCCTTGGGGCCTCTCGGCCCTCGACTGGTCTCTATTCCCCTCATTCCTTCCTTCATCGCGGTGGGGTCCTTCATTGTGGCGCTGAGGAGGGGGCCTTCGCCCCGGCGCGGGCGGTCCTCGTCGTCCTCGCGCCGCCTGATCCCTCTCGCCTGGCCCGTGGTTCCCGCGGTTGATTAACTCTCTTACATCGGGGCAGTCTTCTGTGTTGTGTACCCTGGTCCTGTGTATACGACAGAACTTGGGTGGGGCCTCCGTGGGTAAGGGGGCCGCTACTGGTGCCCGTGGGACTAGGGCTACCTCTGTTTGATTGAACCTCCGATAATGGCTGTGGGCAGGATCTGGGGAACGCTTCCTCTGAAAGCAGGCGAACCGTGGTTCGGGGGAGTGACGTCCCTCCCTCCTGTACCGGTCTCCTCTCTCCCTTTCAGCTCTCTCTCTGTTTTCGATCGTTTCTTTCGATCGGATTTCGCGTTGTATCATGTCCACCAGCTGGCTGTAGGCTTTTGGCTGACTATTTTGGATGTCTCTCCAGAAGGGAGTTCGCATGTGGAGCCCTGTTATCAATGCATCCAGGGCCTTCTCGTCGGTCACCGTTTCGATCTTGTTGATGATGTTGCTGAATCGTTTAAAGTAGCTTTTGACGGTTTCTCCCTCCTTTTGCCGGATATCATTAAGTTGGGCGATGTCGGCGATCATCGTGCGGTTGCCGATGAAGGCGTTGACGAACTCTCTCTTGAGTTGTGGCCAACTTCGGATGCTCCCAGGTCTTAGCTTGTTGTACCACCTCTTCGCATCACCCGTGAGCGTGGTATGGAAATTTCGACACTTCACTGCGGGAGATTGGCCCTGGAGTTTTGTCTTGTAGGTGTTAATGTGGTCCGTGGGGTCACCCCTCCCATTATACTTGTCCATGATAGGCATTCGGAAGTTGGTCGGCACCTCCATCGCCTTCATGTAGCTGGTGAAGGGTAGATTCTTGTCATCATCGTCCTCATAGCACTCCAGCCTTTCCTTTTCATCTTCGGTTTTTTCTTGATTCTTCTGGTCCTTCTTCTTCTCCGTATGGGCCTCGCTGTGCTCGCTGCGCCTGCTGTGCGAGGGCTGGGGTGGCGCGATCGAGGACCCTACTCCCAGCCTGTCAAACACGCTAGCTGCAGGAACAGGATGGCTTTCTCGTACAGGGAAGGGTCTCCCTTTGTGGCCGTTCTGCGGTGGCTTCGGAGCCGGATTCTGGAGGCTCCGGTCATGGGAAACGGGGGGTTCTTCTCGGGAACCCTGGCTGTCCAGCGAACCAGTGGATGAGAGACTCCTCCGGGCACGGCTGCGCTTGGGTCCATGTTGGAGGGATTGATTCTCCAACAGTTCAAGCGTGGCCTTCATCCGGGCGTTGTCTATCTTGAGGTCCTGGTTCTCCTGCTCCATCGTTCGCTTCTTCTGATGCCTTCTCTTTCTACGACGGGTAACGTTCTGTAAGTCCTGAACGTTCTCCTGTCGCAGGTTGGTATGGTGGGACTCCACCTCCTCTTCTGTAGACTGTTCGGACGTCATGCTCCTCTGGGCAGAAGACACGTTTTACCAAAAGCACTGGGTCGTGTAAGGCTTCTCGGTTCCCACAAACGGCGCCAATCTGTTGACGTCTGAACCTGCACCAGTCCACGTGCCAACAGATCTCCAGTTACTCCTCTGCCAGCTCGTATGTTACCTGCACACTAGGACGACCGTTAGGCACCAAGATCTCCGGAGAAAAGGGGTCCGGCGATCGTTGGCACTCCGACGATCAAGTCAACAGCCGGTATATAAAGAATACGCGGGGCGGGAACAAAATAGGAGTGTGGGAGAGACAAGCAGGCAGAAGTTTGAGCAGAGTTTAGGGTGGGATCCGTAAGCATAAAAAGTGCGTACCTTGGAACAATCGGAGGCATTGTTTTTATAGCGCAAGAATCCTAATTGATTTGGAAGACGAAATCAATTAGATCCCCAATCGGGTCTTCCTTCCTTATGTGATAAGGATACCCGAGATCGCCTTCCTTCCTTGAGTTTATCACGTTGCATGATTTTAGGAGATCATGATTGTGTTTCCTTGTGGAGGTTCGTGCGCCCAATCCAACGCAATCTTTCTTTAATTACTTCTCTGGTTCCCCTGGCATACCGAGCTGCTCGCTGGTTATGAGTGATGCGAGGCCTGACGAGGCCCTATAGTTCGCATGCGGGCGCCGAGACCCTCCACATGACTCGCAGATTTCTGGCCGAAGGCCTAAACTCGTGATGGGCCCTTCCCCGGCCCTAGCAGGGGCCCAGATAAGGTTCTTGATGGATTACGAATTGGGCCCTTATTGGGCTTAGATGGGACCTGTGCTGACGTGACGGCCGAATCGTAATCGTGTGGTAACACGAACAATATTGATTAAGTTTACAATGTGCTTATAAAACCCTTTTTAAATTGATATTTAGATTTTTTTGTTGGATGTGAATTAAAATTTTGCATTAGAAAGTGATATATTATATGTCACTTTTTAACACACAGTGTAATTTGAATTTTTGTAATAAAAATCTTTCTCTAAGCTTATAATATGTTACAAGAACCTTTTAAACTAATATTTAATTTTTGTTTTTTTGAGTTAGATGTGAATTAAGATTTTACGCTTAAAAGTAATATGTTGCATCACTTTTCAATTAAAAAGTCGTTTGTGATTTGGCTTTTTCAACTAAACATTATTGACTAAAAGTTTACATTGTGCTTATGAGACCGTTTAAATTGATATTTCATATTTGGATTATTATTTTTTAGGTTAGATGTGAATTAAAGTTGTGTATTAAAAAATGACATATTGTGTGTCACTTTTTAATCAAAAGGTGACATGTGTAATTTGACTTTTTGTAATAAATTTTTTTCTCTAAGCTCATAAATGCTGTAAGAACTTTTTAAACTAACATTTAACTATTATTTTTTTGTTGAATTAGATGGAGTTTTTTTTTCAGAAATAACCACAATAAATAAACTATTTCTTAAAATACTATCATGTTTTTTTTTATTCTAAAAATATTATTTTTTTATTTTTGTAACACTTGTTGTTACATTTGTTATTTTAGTTATAATAAATGTGTTACATTTGTTATTAACAAACGTAACAAATATAACAACAAGTGTTACAAAAATAAAAAACAGTATTTTTAGAATAAAAAAAGTTAAATAGTATTTTTTAAATTATTTTATATTTTGTAGTATAGGGTGAAATTATCACAATTAGATGTGAAGGCTTTACACTAGAAAGTGACATGTTGCATCACTTTTCAATTAAAAGGTCACGCATTTTGTAATTTTGATTTTTCAACCGAACGTTATTGACTAAGTTTACATTGTTCTTTTAAGACCCTTTTAAATTGATAATTGGATTTTATTTTTTATTTTATTTGTATGTGAATTAAAGTTCTATATTAAAAAATGGCATATTGTGTCACTTTTTAATTAAAATGTCATATACTTTGTAATATGACTTCTCTGGTAGAATTCTTTTATTAAGCTTACAATGTACTCATTAGATCTTATTAAACTAATATTTTGTTGGTACTATTAAGTTTTTTTTTTTTTTTTTTTTTTTTTAAAGAATCTACATTAGAAAGTAACATATTGTGTCACTTTTCAATTAAAAAATCACACACTACATAATTTGAATTTTTTTAACGGAATATCATTGGCTAAGCTTACAATGTAATATAAAACCTTTTCTAAATTATACAGAGTTTTAACTGAACATCATTGCATCCACTTTGCCTATCATACAAACGATTTGATTTCTTAGTTATGATGTTGGAAGTTAGAACTAAGCTAGTAAAAACCACTTATATATGTAATAAGAAAGGACCCTGAGCAATTGTCACAGTGCAAGTTGATCTCAAAAGGCAATGGAGAGAATAACATTAACAAGAGTATAAGCAAACATTTATTCAAGGAGGTTGTCCTCACAACTGTGTTGTAGTTATGATACATGTCAAAGATCTGGAAGATAAATTATAATAGCAAAAATGTGTTAAGGAACTCAAAAAGTGATGCAAGTTTGATCAATGATCTTCCACCTTGTAAAGAAATGACCTCTAAATCCATTTCAAAAGACTTAATAGTACCAACAAAATATTGCAATGCCATTTTCTAAGAAATTACCAATTTTGAAAAATTAATACAACTTTAACATGGAAATGGAACTCAAAAAAATTATCCAAAAAAAATATATATATATATATGTAATAATAATACATATGTTTGAAAAAAATAGGTCACATTTGGCCACCCCTAAAAAAATATGACAAAATCAAAGAAATACCGAAAAGAAAAAAGCAAATTCATTGTCTAGTGACTGTATAAAACACTGAATATCTCTATGAGATGATAATTCTTAAGGGTGGCAAAAAAGCTCGTGGGCTCGTAGGCTCGTCCACTCGGCTCATAAAAGCTCGGCCCAGCTCGGACTCGGGCTCGTCGAGAGACGAGCACGAGCTAGGACCGAGTTCAAAAAAAAAAAAGAGGGCCGAGCTAGCTTGGCTCGGCCAAAAAACGAGCCGGCTCGCCCACGAGCCCAAAATCATGAGCCACGAGCCGGCTCGGCTCGTGGCTCGTGCATTACACCATTTTTTTTGTTTTTTTTTAATTTCATTATTTTTATATAAATACTCTTATTCTAAGGAGAAGGATTTTCAATCTTTAATTTTCAACATAAAAGATACCCGATATTGTATTTTTCTCTCATTTCCAAAATTTAAAAAAAAAACAAAAAACAAAAAAAAAATTTGAGGGCCGAGTCGAGCTCGTGAGCAGCTCGGCTCGGCCCGTTCGGCCCACGAGCTCGTGGGTCGAACCTAGCTTACATTTTGGGGACGAGCTGGCTCGGCTCGTCCCTTTGGTCGAGCCGAGCTCGTATGGCCCATTGCCATGCCTAATAATTCTTACCTTGTATCAGCCTTTTAGACCTCCTCTTTTTTTTTTTTTTTTTTTTTTTTTTTTTTTTTTTTTGAGGTGGGACTTTCAAATTCTTGTGCAACCATTTCAATGACATGTTATCCGCTTGTGAAGAAGAAAATTTAAATACCACATATTGAACAAAATATTCGAAAAATGAATTAGTCACAAATTTAAATCCCCACAAAACTTCCCACCATGCAAATCCAAAATAATAAATGAAGAGGTTGAAGAATTGAGATTGGACAGAAATCTAATGACAAGCACGAAAAGTAGAAATGTAATAGTGGAATGGAGGTGGCTCATTGATTCCAGGAATGGAGGCCTAATATGGGAGAGTAAAACTAGTACACCGTTTACACGGTAAAATTCAATCGTAAACTCAGAATTCTAATTCAATGGTAGATGAGGACTATAAAAAAATGAAATGGATTTGTCAGCCCTCGGCACCTGGATCAGTTCGAACTTCTCGAAGTTAGGGATGATATTTCTCACCAGTTTTAGGTAGGAGGCCATATTTTTCTCCCTGGCGGCGAAATTTCCCTTTACTTGGCTTACTACTAACTGGGAGTCACTCGCAGCGGAGAGCCTCTGAATTTTCATTTCTTTGGCTAGGCGCATGCCTGACAATAGAGCTTCGTATTCCGCGACATTGTTCGAGGCTTTAAAGTCGAACCGGATTGCGCAATTCAGTCTATGGCCTTCAGGGCTCGCGAGAACCACTCCGGCACCCGAACCCGCATCTCCTGATGAGCCGTCCACGAAGAGATACCAAGTGGGTGGCTCTGCGGGATCCATCGGGGTATCTATCACGGGTGCGTTAGTAAATTCTGCTACGAAATCTGCTAAGGCCTGCCCTTTGATGGATGGCCGAGGTTTGAATGCGATATCGAACTGGCTCAATTCGACTGCCCATTTCAGTAGCCTCCCTGAGGCGTCGGGTTTTTGCATAACCTGCCTCAAAGGAAAGTTGGTCAGGACGTGAATGCTATGGGCCAAGAAATATGGCCTCAATTTCCGAGAAGCGGTGATGAGTGACAATGCTAGCTTTTCCATGTCTGGATAACGGGTTTCCGCCCCTAGTAGAGCCTTGCTTACATAATAGACCGGCAGCTGATGTCCCTCTTCCCTAACCAGGACCGAGCTTACTGATTCGGTCGAGACGGCGAGATAGAGCAGTAGTGCCTCTCCTAGTTTGGGTTTCGATAGCAGAGGAGCCTTGCCAAGGTGTTCCTTCAAGGCTCGGAATGCATCCTCGCATTCTTCTGTCCACTCGAACCGGTTACCTCCCTTTAGGACCTTAAAGAAGGGAAGGCACTTATCGGTAGCTTTTGAGACAAATCGGCCGAGGGCCGCCATTCTCCCCGTGAGGCATTGCACATCTTTGGGCTTCTTGGGAGACTTTATTTCTATTAGTGCTCTGATTTTTTCAGGGTTGGCCTCGATACCCCTCTGATTTACCATGTAGCCCAGGAACTTCCCCGAGGCAACTCCGAAGGCACACTTCTGAGGGTTGAGCCTCATCTTGTAAGCTCTGAGTATTTCGAAGGTCTTTTCCAAGTGCCGTATGTGATCCTCGGCTTTTAGACTCTTGACAAGCATATCGTCCACGTAGACTTCCATGGTCGAACCAAGCTGTTCGGCAAACATCCTGTTAACGAGCCTCTGGTAGGTCGCTCCGGCGTTTTTCAGGCCGAAAGGCATGACCTTGTAACAATAGAGGCCTTTGTCTGTCACAAACGATGTGTGTTCCTCGTCTGGTGGGTACATCGAAATTTGATTGTACCCCGAGTAGGCATCCATGAAACTTAGGAGTTCGTGTCCAGCCGTGGCGTCAACCAGCTGATCAATCCGAGGCAGTGGAAAACTGTCCTTGGGACATGCCTGGTTGAGGTTGGAGAAATCTATGCATGTTCTCATCTTTCCGTTCGGTTTCTTGACCAACACGGGGTTGGATACCCACTTCGGGTACCTGGCTTCGCGTATAAAGTTATTCTGTAGGAGTACGTTTACCTCTTCTTTCAAGGCTTCGTATTTTTCAGCGTTCAGTGGCCTCCTCTTTTGCCTGTGTGAGGGGAACCTGGGGTCGACATTGAGGTGGTGGCAACTTATCCTTGCGTCGATCCCAACCATGTCTTCGTGTTTCCACGCAAAGACATCCAGATTTCCTTTAAGGAATTCTTTTAGGGCCATTTTGGGCCCTTCAGGGAGGTCCTTTCCTATCTGGAGCCTTCTCACTGGGTCGTTACCATTTACCTGAAAATGTTCCAACTCTCCGCTGGAGGAGACTTGGGAATCAGTGCCCATCATTCTCGGATCAATGTCATCGGGAGCCGCGGCTTCCTCCATCGTGATATCACCCGGATCCTCTGATGTAGTTTCTGCCATTGCCACGTCCAGTGAAACCATGTTAACTTCTTTTTTCTCAGCCTTCCTTAAGGCATTACGATAGCATTTCCGAGCCTCGGGTTGATTGCCTCGTACTGTCGCTATTCCTCCTTCGGTGGGGAATTTCATGCAGAGGTGGTGGATGGAAGTTATTGCCCAAAGTTCTTTCAGGGCCGGTCGGCCCAAGACTCCGTGATAAGTCGACCTCCTGTCAACCACCAGGAACTCCATGAAAGTATGGGACGCGAGGGGCTCTTCTCCCATGCTAACGGGGAGGCGCACTATCCCTTTCGGGGTTACGCAATCCCCGGTGAACCCGTAGAGGGGCTCAGTTGATGGTTCCAGCTGCACATCCACGTTCATTTGCTCATAAGTGCTTAGGAAGATGACATTAACGGAGCTGCCGTTGTCAACCAGCATTCTCCCCAGCCCATTCCGAGCCACCACTGCTCTTACAACCAGGGCGTCGCAGTGGGGGTAATGCACGCCCCTCATGTCTTCCTCCGAGAAGGTGATAGGATCGGCCCTTTTCGACCTTGAGGGCCGGCTATTGATAAGCCAGTTAGTCATCTGGGCCCCTTCGGCCTCTTTGGCGTAACTCTTCTGGGCATTCTGGGTTTGCCCTCCAATATAGGGTCCTCCGTGAATGGTGTCTATCTCCCGAATCGGAGACTTTTCAGGCCCTTTGATTAGACGGGGTTCTGGGTTGCGCTCTAGTCGAGGCTGTCGGTTCGGGCTTCTTGAACTGCGCCTCGATCGCTGCTCATGTCCCGGAGGTCTCCCATCCCATTGCTGGGAGCGCCTATCTTGGAAATTGGTTCCGCGTCCCCTTGCCGGGACTTGATTTCCTCGTCTGGTGTTCATTCCGCGCCTGGGCCCCTGGTTCGCCGTTCTTCTATTGGCAAGTTCTTCCACCTCTCGGCACTCGTCCGTGCTGTGTCCATAGCTCCGATGGACGCAGCAGTACTTCGGCTGAGTCCCCTGGGAAGGAATTACTGGAGGCGAGCTGGTTCCGGCCTCATAATAGGTGGACAGAGGCGTGCCATAGTTGTAAAGTCCGACCGCGGGGACCGAGGGCAAGGGAGCCGTGTAAGGGGGGAGCAGGCCCTCTTGTGCAGAGGCCACATAACTCATCCCGACGTTTGGGTCGGATGGGTAGTTTCTCCGTCGCGGATTGTGTTGGGGAGCTGCCCTATTGGGATTTTGGATATAACCGGCCCTCGATGCCGGGTTGGCTCCCAACCCTCCTCGATTCCTGTGTAGGATCATGTTCTCATTGGTTATCTCCTCGGTGATCATTTCCACCAGCTGGTCGAAGGTAGCCGGGTTCTTGTTGCGGACATCCCTCCAGAAAGGATGGTTCATGTCTAGCCCTGCTTTTAGGGCGGACAAGGCCTCGGCATCTGTTATTCTTTCACAGAATAACATTTCTTCATTGAAGCGACCCAGGTAGCTTTGCAATGGCTCGCTTGGGGCCTGTCTCACATCGTGGAGGCGTTGTACCGGGGCTGATGCGGGCTTTTGTGATGAGAAGTAATTTATGAAAGTCTTTTTCAGCTCTGGCCAGCTGGAGATGCTCCCTGCGACGAGCTTGTTATACCACCGCTTCGCTCCTCCTGACAAGGTCAGGTGGAAGGCCCTGCATTTCAAGGCCGGGGTGGCTCCTCGGAGGCTCATCTCCGTTTTGTACGTGTTCACGTGATCCAACGGATCACCCCTGCCTGTGTACGGGGTAATTTTTGGCACGCGAAACTCGTGGGGAATGGACGCGTTCCTGATTCCGGCTGAAAAAGGAAGGTTCTCGTCATCATCATCTACCTCAAATGATCTCGTAGGCCTCGGATACTCTTCCCCGATGTTCACTTCCGGAGGTAATGGGGCGTGGCATTGGGCTTGCTGTCCGCCCCCATAGTTCTGTTGTGGTTGAATGGCAGGCTGGGGTGCATATGGCTGGTAATCTGATTCTCCCCTGGCCTCGGCTTCCTTCGCCCTCCTTTCCCGCCTATTCCTAGGGGGACTTTGGGGCATCTCTCTCCTTTGTGGGTTTTCTTGGGGCCATCTCCTGCTTCCCTGTTCGCCTAGCCTTTCAAACACACTGGCTGACATTGTCGGCTGGGGCCTCCTTTCTGATGCAGCGGCTTTGTCCCCAGCCTCGTTGGTTCTAGCATGGGAGGCTTCTCCCCCGGCCTGCTGGTCACGGGGGCGCCTGCTGTTAACTTCCGGTTCTTCCTCAGGCTCGTCTGGATCAGACTCTCGGGGGTGGTTCTCACCCCTTGCATGCATCATTTGGATATATCCCTGCATTTGCGCATGGTGCTGAGCCAGCTGCCTCACGCTAGCGGCCATCGTTCTCATTTCTCGTTCGAGATTCGTGGGAGGCCTTCTTCCTCGCCTCCTTCGGGGGGCTTCTTCAGCCCTGACTCCGTCATTTCCTACGGGCCTCGTTCTTCTTGGGTTCTCCTCTTCATTGCTACCACTCATTTTGTGGGTCGGTTGATCCCTTTTCAGGGAGGTTCCTTTGTTCAAGGAAAAAGAAGCTTTTTGTCCCGGTTCCCACAGACGGCGCCAATCTGTTGACCTCCAAAAATGGTTGCCAACAGGATCCCCACGCCTCCTCTTCCTACGTGTCTTTCTTCTTACTTGGATTGCCACGTGGTTTATTCAACCACATAGATATGCCTAAGCCCGGGCGGATAGGTAATCAAGAATAAGGAGCAACACGTTATGAGAGAGGTGATGGCTTGAGGGCCTCTAACTCTCAAACTCTCAAGTGGTCAAGACGCTTAAGAATTATTTTAGAGTGGAGGACTTGATATATCTGTAGTAAGTAATATTTTCAACATCCTTTTTCTGTGAAATGAGTTTGGTATTTATAGGCCAACTTTGTGAAAACGATCCCACTCGATGTGCGACACGTGGCCCCATCTGAGGGGTTCTTAAGTCACATCTTTGACGTCACGTCATTTGCATTAATGGGAAAGTCACTTTCGGCCGCAAACTAAAGGGCTATGATCGTGACAGGCCGTAATGGCAGGCTGTCCCATCAATCTTCTCAAGATTGAGTTGCCAGTTTGGCAGAGAGGCTTTCTAAGCACGCAACTGGGGTCGGCTTACCCAATCTGCTCGACGCCTGGAGACTCGGGAATCTGCTTCACTCACCTTTAGACGCCTCGGAACAAGGTTAGGGTCGGGCGCCTCGGAACGAAATAGGGTCGGACCAAATGCCCCAAATGCCCCTGCTAATGTCTGCGTGGCACCGTGGGCTGCCAGATGGGATTGGTGCGTAGCAGTAAATTTTCCCTCACGGGCATAAACGAGTTGGTAAGGCATGAGGTGACATGGGGGAGAAATCATCTGCCAACGCAGGTTCAATTCTCGTGTGGGGCAGATTTTCACTGAAATATTCTGGGGGTCTGTCCTAGAGGTTGCCCTGTTGACTCTCTCCCCAGGTCCCTACCACTCGTACACATCCCTCGATTTACAACCCGCCTGGTCAAGAGGCTTCTGACATAGGTGGGGGACTTCACTTTTGAGACTTTCTCCTTATCATAAATATTATGGTAAATTTTCAAAAACTAATAAATATTCTAATTAAACATTTTAAATTTTATTTTTGAAGAATCGTTTTAAATATTTGAGAAAGCTTATACACTATTTAAAAGCTTATAATAAAAAAATATATTCTAAATTTTTAAATTAAAAATTTAGATATATATAAACACATAAAATAAATTTTTGTGTGTGTCCATAATGTTGAGATTATGTGGCGTCACACCACTTGCACACTTTCAAAGCCTCCTCTGCCCTACACAAATGAAATGATTCGATACAAATTTTCTTGCCAACCCCTCCATTATGGTGAATCAAAAGGGTTTAACAATTTACTTCATGAATTAGTTACATTGCAACAAGAAGGAGAAATTCAAGACACTAATCAGAAATGGAAAGTGAAATTGGAGAGACTTACTGAATACAGATGTTCGTCTCTTCATAAAAGGCTGCTATTGTGTTGTGTGGACCAATTTTAAATCTCTCATTGATCACAAATCCATTGTGTGGAACTCACGCGCTAATTCATAGGGAGGATAGGATGTCAATGAAACTCGACCGTATAATCCGAATTTGGACAAAAGCTTGTTCTTTCCTTCACAATACTTTTTACCTCGTAAAGGTCTCAACTTGTGATATTTTATCTGGAAAAATAAATACTGTGTGTCTGTGTCTGTGTCTGTGTGCTGTGTGCTGTGTCTGTGTCTGTGTCTGCGTGCAAGTGTGTGTGAAAAAGACAGACGGCCAAGCTGGTCAGCACTCCCAATTGATTATTCATCTTTCTGGGCTACACCAACTCACAAAATATAGCCTTTATATAATAATAAGCGGTGGAATTTGGTAGTGACGGCGACGGCGGCGGCGGAGCAAAGCAGCAGAGGACGCATCATTATGAGTATCATCCATCTTCTTACTTAAACGTGATACCAACTTAACATAATATTTAAACCCTTTTTGACAGATTCTGTCTCCTCGTTTGCTTTTTCCTGTTACTGTTTACTTATAAACTCAAGATCCATCTTTTTCTTTACCTCATCTCACAGACTCCCTATTTTATTTTTAATCATCATCATCATAATCTGCACACGTAATATGTATGTCTGTCTTTTATTCATTTATGATCGATCACTTGTTTTCTTGATTCATGGCTGGATGTGTTGATATTCATTTCTTGTTCACATATTGCTTGCTTTTGATTGTTTGAATCGATCTATGGACATATTTGTCATTGGTACCTTGTTTGTCAGTTTCTCTTTTCTTTTCTTTGCTTGTTTATAGCATTTGGGATGTAGATGCTACATAATTGGTTCTCATGCTTTGGAGACTATGATTGCAAGAGGAGAATCCTTGATTTTTGAAATAATGTTTACGTTTGTAATTTCCTGATTTGGGGTGGGGGTGTTGAAACGAAATTTTCATAACTCTTGAGCACTTCAATTATTGGAAATTTCCAGATGTTGGGTTAAAAGTGAATTTTCATTTTATTTTCTTGTTCTCAGAGGTTCAGTTTAATTTTATTGATGTTGAAAAAGATTGGACGTGGAAAAGGCTGTGAAGAGATAGAGGTGAGAGAGGGAGGGGGAACTGCAATCGTTCATGGGCAATACATGCCGTGGATCTTTCAAAGACAAACCATTTCAGGGCTACAATCAGCCCGAAGACTATTCCAACTCGAAGCACAACCCTTCATCTGGCCACTTCAGTTCTTCTGACGGTTACTCACCTACAATCTTCACCTCCCAACATCTAGTTGCTCAAGAATTCTCCAGAGACAACCAACCAAACCACACAAAAGACCCCAATTTACCACTTCTTAGTCCCAAGAAAGATAGTAGCATGAATCGTGGCGCTACTAATCAATCTCATTTTGTGTTGGGTCACAAGACTGCTAATATCCAAGATCTTTATACACTCGGGCGTAAGTTAGGACAAGGTCAATTTGGGACTACTTATTTGTGCACTGAGATTTCCACAGGCATTGAATATGCTTGTAAGTCTATATCTAAGAGGAAGTTGATCTCCAAAGAAGATGTAGAGGATGTTAGGAGGGAGATTCAGATAATGCATCATCTGGCTGGTCACAAGAATATTGTCACCATCAAAGGGGCATATGAGGATCCTATGTATGTTCACATTGTTATGGCGCTTTGTGCTGGTGGTGAACTGTTTGATCGTATCATTCAGAGAGGGCACTACAGTGAGAGAAAGGCGGCTGAATTGACTAAGATTATTGTAGGGGTTGTTGAGGCATGCCATTCCCTTGGGGTTATGCATAGAGATCTTAAACCGGAGAATTTCTTGTTGGTAAACAAGGACGATGATTTCTCTCTCAAAGCTATTGATTTTGGACTCTCTGTTTTCTTTAAGCCAGGTATAACTATGATTCATTTTGCCTTATATTATCTGTTTACTTTGATGGCTTTATATTGTGCAGTTGCTTTGCATGTGTGCAAATGGATCAAAATTGTTTCTTGTTGTTTTTCTAACTTCATGAATGGCTTGCTGTCTTAGGTCAGATTTTCACTGATGTGGTTGGAAGCCCATATTATGTTGCACCTGAAGTGCTTTTGAAGCATTATGGCCCAGAAGCAGATGTGTGGACAGCGGGGGTCATACTCTATATATTATTAAGTGGCGTGCCACCCTTTTGGGCTGGTGAGTTACTTCTCTATACCATATTCATATTCGTTTTTCTAGGGTAATGTGTTGACAATTCCACCGCTTATTGTTCAGAAACTCAACAGGGGATATTCGATGCAGTTTTGAAGGGACACATTGATTTTGATTCAGATCCATGGCCATTGATATCAGAGAGTGCAAAAGATCTAATTCGGAATATGTTATGCATGCACCCTTCAGAGCGGTTGACTGCTCATGAAGTATTATGTATGTTCACTTTTCCTGCATGGTTGGAGTTACCATTCAATCTTTGATGTTGGATTCTTGATATCCCTTTCAGTTGCCTTGGTAATTTAAACATTAAAAATTTCATGAATCTATGGACAAAGGTTCACTATCTGCAGTAATATTGCAGCATTCATGAGCAGTGGCTAAAAAGTGCAAGATTTTAAGGATTTTGCTTTCTTGTCTTGAGACTACCACTCCATCTAGGGCCTCTGATGCTCTATGAACACGATGCTTATTCTAGAGTAGTAGGAATTATTGTTACTTCTGAAATTCTGGATTGACAATTATGAACTACGGAAAGAGATAGTGGAAAATGGCTGCAGAGTGTGGCGTCATTGCTCCAAGTTACTGTTGAAATACCTTATTTTTACACTCATTATTTGAAAGTAATGCTAAGTATGTGATTATAAAGTTTGTTAATAGATTTTTGTTGCTTAAATTAATCTGGTAATGATTTTTACTGAAGTTTGTTTGCAGGCCATCTTTTGTTTTACCTGTGCTTAAGGTATCTGGTAATCATATATTTTTTCATCAAAATTTTGTAGGTCATCCTTGGATTTGCGAAAATGGTGTTGCTCCCGACAGAGCACTGGATCCAGCTGTTCTTTCTCGTCTTAAACAGTTCTCTGCAATGAATAAATTGAAGAAGATGGCTTTACGGGTATGTAATAAGTGGAATCACCAGCCTTCTACTATTGTGCTTCAAGTATTTTTTTTCCTGCTCACAAGATGCTCATGTATGCATCTCTTTGTGAGTGAGCGTGCATGCTCCTGGAAGAAAGGAGATAAAAATTGAGACATTCAGGAAATGATGTTGTAAAGCACTCTTATGCTTCCTGATTCCTCCAGGTAATAGCTGAAAGCTTGTCAGAAGAGGAGATTGCTGGGTTGAGAGAGATGTTTAAGGCCATGGACACTGATAATAGTGGGGCAATCACATTTGATGAACTTAAAGCTGGTTTAAGAAAATATGGATCCACCTTAAAGGATACTGAGATACGTGATCTGATGGATGCGGTATGGCGACTTTTCCTCGATAAGTATCACTTTCTTTTGCCTTGCTGTTTGGAATGTGATTCTGTTTCACTTGTAGGTAACAAGGCGATTATACCTTTTTATATTTATTTACTTGCAGTGTCCCCACATCAATGTGCTTCATCAGGAATTCATTTTCATACTACTGAAAATGCGAATAGGATTAGAAAAATGAATGAGGGATTAGTAGATAGCAGATTACAGGTTCCTCCTGGCTCTTTAGCCGTTGAGCTTTCTGCTAAAATTTGCAGCCAATAGAAGCTTTTCTAATCTTCAATAATTTAGAAACTTAATGGTGGGTACCTGTTCATAGTCAAACCATATTTAATAGCTGGAACAGATGTTTATGATCTCTCACTTCTATTGATCAATGCCTACAATCCTCAAACTGGGAGTCTGTCACTGCTTTCTGTGCTCATGTTCTCTTCAAAACTTTAGTCCATCGAAGTGGCTGAATCTGTGATTTGCAGGCTGATGTAGACAATAGTGGAACCATTGACTATGGAGAATTTGTAGCAGCAACAATTCACCTAAACAAACTAGAACGCGAGGAACATCTTATGGGAGCATTCCAATATTTTGACAAGGATGGAAGTGGTTATATTACGGTTGATGAACTCCAGCAAGCTTGTGTAGAACATGGCATGACAGATGTCCCCCTTGAAGATATTATCACAGAAGTTGATCAAGATAATGTAAGTCAATATTGAAGGAGATCTTGTTTCTATTGAGTATATACACCTTGGGGTCAAAACTTTACTAGTTTTGTCCTGAACAAACTAAATTTTGTCCCCATGCAACATATCATTATTTACAAAGCTTGGATATACTGTCTAAATTGTTGATCTGAAGAAAAGTCTAAAATCTTGTATAATAGTGTGTACAGCTTAGCTGCATATGAGCTTGACCTCTATCAACTTACTTTTTATGGCTTCAGGGTGTAACGATTTTGAATGACGATTAGGCTTACTTATCACATTAAGGAAAGATTCTATTCTGAAGATAATTATATCTCTCCGCTCTATTTTGCAGACCTGCGCTTTATACAAAAAAACTGTGTACGATTTTTCATTGTAAATTGCCTGTAAATTATTTGTGTTTAAAAGATATCATTGTTGAAGATACTGACGTTTTTATATGCAACACTTGCATAGAATGATGAAATTACTAGATCATCTTCTCACTTTCTCTATATTTGGGCATTTTCGGCTTTTTGTTCTTTTACTGTTATCTATGCATTGCCAACAATCCAATGATGGATTCTTGTAGGATGGAAGGATAGATTATGGAGAATTTGTTGCTATGATGCAAAAAGGCAATGCTGGTATTGGTAGACGAACTATGCGAAACAGCCTGAATATGAGCATGAGAGATGCTCCGGGAGCTCTTTAGCTTTTTGATCTGCATATTGTTTACAGGTAAATTCCAGCTTCATTTTAGCATACCATTCTTCTTCAGTTCCCTTGTAAGCATGAAAGTTTTTCAAGGCTCTGGGGATTTCTCTGTAATCAACGCAGCCATATAGATCCATATGATAACAAAATGTTAGGCTACTGCTATTTGAGGTTGCTTCATAAAAAGACGAGAGCATTTCAAACTTAGTGTGTTCTGTGGGTTTTATAGACAGTTTGATTGACACCATATCCAGGATGTCAAGTGGATTGTGTGTGAACTATCAAGGATTTCCGTCATCTTTAGTTACTTGATGTGTCCTTTTGTTCAGCTACTTGTGATTTGGATTAGGGGTGAACACCATTCAGTTTGGACGGTATTTGGCCTATTTACAAACCAAACCATTTTCAAATGTTTGGAAAAATTTCAACCCAAACCATTTTTTGCAGTTGAGTTTGGTTTCAAATCACGGTTTACATAGTGAAAACTAACACTTTTCAAACAAATTAAAACAAAATTATGTTGGTCTAAAGTCACAATACAAAGTTTTAATTGGAACCTTCTAACCATAGACGTTACAACACTAATATAATGATCTGAATACAAGCTTAAAGCAATAAAATATTACAAAGGTCAACCATGATTGTAACAATTCTTAAAACAATAATTGCATCAAGAATTGTTGCAATGAACTGATTGAACTTTATAAGATTGTACCAATATTTATTATATATTTTTGCATACTAATTGTCATGGATCCCATCAAACTATTTGACTATTTAGCTAATTCCTTCAACTTTCTATGAATTTACATATTTTTTGAAAGTAAGTGTTGAATGTTATAGACAAGGAACTGCTAATTCTCAATGTCGTATCGTAGAACGTCTTCAAAGACCACACAAATACTTTTGAAATATGAGGTACACTTGTCTCGTGGTGCAACTTTGTTCTTCAAAAAAGTAATTCAAGTTTTTTAATTGTGTAAACGGTTTGGTTTGGTTTCAAATGGTATTCAACTATCGAAACCTAAATGTTGACAGGTCCACGTGGACCTAAACCAACAGTTTTGGTTCGATTAGCAGTTCGGTGGTTCACCCCTAATTTGGAAGTCGTGTTAAGGATAGAATGTGAAACATAAAAATAAGTTACGAAAAACCATTGTCTAAAAGTTAATATACTGCCATATTAAAATGTAATTAGAATTCATAGTAGTTGATTATCAAAAGGGGGTTTCAATTCGGAATCAGTTGGCTGCAGATAGAATAGATACATAGAAAGGTCATTTTCATTTGCATAATTGACATTTTTCAGAAAATCGTGTGAGAAGCTCCCAAATGTTGAAGTAATGGCAAAACTTCTTGTTTGTGCATCTTAAAGCTTTGTCATAACAAAGAAAATGTTCTATCATTTTTTTACTTCAAATTGTTCTATAGTAACGAAAAAATTCTTACTTATAGGGTGTACAGGAAAGATGGCAGAGGACGTTCAGCGATAAGCATCAAAGATACATGTTCAGATGCTTGCTAAATTTGATATTTGTTCAAGGGCAGTGGTGGTTTAGATTGGAGATGTTAATGATTGAGTTGTTCAGGTCTTTACCTTCGGGTCGCTGTGTAAATGACGAGGTGGTTGTAAGCTTTGCTATTTGTGTTGATGTGAGCTATATCAACTTAGTAGCATGAACTGTTACAGCTAATTATTCGAGCAGATAAACTATTTTGTAGTTCTCTTTTATTTCCCCACCTTGTAGTACTTATTTATACAGTTGAAGAAACATTCGGGTTTCCTATATTCCTTTTGGCTTTATAATTCCTTTATATATCTTCGGTTGAAATAATTGGTGAAGTCGCACATGTTTGGGAGTGCTGAAATTACTTTTTTAAGTATTTATAAATTGTGACTCCTATAGAATGTATAGATAATAAGTAAATAATAAGTTGTAACTCTACAAAATGTGTGGAAAAACCAATTTAAATTATAATTTAAGATGTGCCAATGTTAATGTGCAGGGGCACCATTTTTTCTTCTCATTTTTGGGGTGGCTTATAGGTGAACTTGTCTCTCTCATGCTTATAATTTCAACTTTAGCCACCCCATGAATAAATAATTTAAAATACATAAATTGCTGACATCGAATTTGTTGTTTCTTATTAGTGTAAATTATATATTATGAAAGAAAAGAAAAAACTTACGTGAACGATAAAAGTATAGCAAATAAAATAATAGAAATGTTGGATCGAGGCAAGATGTATATTCTTTGTCTTTGAGATAAAATTGCTTCGCACAGGTACTCACGGTTGGATAGCAAATGTCTCCCAAGATACAAGATCCCTTTTCGCGGTAGTAGCACTTCAAACCTCGAGAAACAGCGAACCGAAAAGTGTTTTATACTCTCTTTAAAATGGAAGGATAGATGAAGGCAGTATGCAGAAATGCAAGGTGCAGAATAATATGTCTGGTAGTTCGATTTTTTTCTTTTTCATGTCCAATTCGAAATTGGAGGGACTTAATTAAAGAATGTCAAAAGACAAAGCAGAATCTGGAAACTTCTATGACACGTGTTACAATATGATGATACCAAGTGTCGATAATTTATTGGAAAGATAATTAAATAACATAAATAATTATTTAATTTATTTGTCCAAAAAATTTATATTGGGCTAAGCCCAATCTCGATACCCACGAATCACGAGCTTGGCCTGGCTGGTAGGCGGGCGACAGCACGTGCGTGTGGGCTTTGGACCGAACCCAATAGAGTTTGAGTCTCTCCCTTTCCATATACTTGTGGTACTCGTTGGGGTCCAAACCTAATTCTAATCTTAGGTTATATGAATAGATAAAATTATTATACATCTTCCAATGTGGGACAAGTTTCCCACTTTTTCACCAATTTACTTTTTATATTTCAAGTTTAATGTGTCTACTTTTGGTTTTAATTTCTCAATAACCTGGAAATGATTTTGCACAACCAACTATACAATGAACATCTACTCGCAGAGTAAATCGTACTAAACCAAGATTCCATCTCAATTGGTTAACGGAACCTAATTAATTATTTGATTAAAGTTGGTCAAATCCAACTTAATTAAACACAATTTCCAACAGAATTTATCCCCTACATTTAGAAAAAAAAAAAAAAAAAGGACGGGGGTGGGGGTGGGGGTGGGGGTGGGGAATTGGGAGAAACATTAGAATGATCAAAACACTCGTCGTTGGATACATGCTTGAATGCATTAAATCAACATATAAATTTTATGTTACATTATGAATATATGTAGTTTACACTTTCTATGTAGATGATTGCGTTCAGATTGTCTGAATGCTTATACAATTTTGTTGCCACAGCTGTTGCTGTCTTCTTTCCCTTTGATATGCTAACATAAATAGTTGCAGTTCACTAATGCGAAAATCTTAATCCTTCCTCTGAACTCCTTTCGTGTGGCATGGACGAGATGAAGCTTAGCGTGCTAATCCTTCGCTTGCAATTGCAATTTCCTGCTAGAAGAAGTGCAGTAAATTTTAGTCCGAGATACCCGTATGAGAACATCAGCTTTTAAGAACATCGACTGTCTCAATTGTGATCTTAGAGAATCTCCTATGTCAGACACCTTTTAAAAAATCTAGGTGACAAGAGAGAGTTAGTAAAAGGAGAAAAGAGAAAGAAAAAATAGATAAGATGAATAGACACAACTTAATGAAAAAATTGGTGGACGACCGTCTAACAGGATGTCTAAAAATAGACGGCTTGTTGGATGACCTTCTACAATAAATGTTGCCACATGAATTTTATCTCCTCTACCTTATCGCCACATGGCATTCAAAATAGAAGGCAGCATTGAAGACGCTCTTAGGTGTATGAAATGTTGACAGGACGAAAATCATATTGATATGAACAAGAATTTTATGCAATATATCTCTTCCATGACTCTAAATGGGGAATAGTACTAATGAACATTTGAAATAGGTTTATTCTCACTCAAATTTTGCCATCTCACTACACTCAGAATAGCAATGGCAAGATGATATTTCAAAGATGACGTCACTTGTAGTGTACTGTCAACCAAATTCGATTTTAGTTAGCTCCACGGATTTGTGCAATTCATATAGAACCGAATCGGATCAAGAAAACAGGAAGAAAACAACTTGCCTTCAACTCTGCGCGGCTTGAAAAGATGCATTTTGAAGTGATGGTGCACCCCTCGTCCAACAGCCATCCAACTTCACAGCAAGTTTCCTCATTCTCTCCCTTTTCAAGTGAACACCAAAGTTGCTTGGGAAGTAAGATCAGGCTGCGCTCATCTCTGACCGTCTGCCTAACACTTTCGTCCCTAAGTTGAAGGATGATCTTTCGACACAAATATTTACGAGTTCAAATTATAATTAAGAAGTTTGAATGCATTGAAAATAAAGCCATCCTTACATTTTGAGAATTATAAAAGGTTGCAACAGCATTGAGGCCTTGCCAAACACCGGTAACTTGTGAAGGTTTCAAGGGTTGAGTGGCCGCGAATGCAGAATCACGTAATGAACATCCACCTAGCTGATCTCCATTTCTAAAAGGACCATACCATTGCTCAACGAAGACCTTAATATTATGTAGTTCCAACTTAGAGTCTTCAAATCGGATAACCTGAATAATCCTCACCCTCGATTCTTTATCCAGAGGATTCATTAAACAGTGCTCCAGCTCCAATAACTTGTATGCACCCTGATCAGCAACAGGCCAAACAGCTACATAACACCCACTAGATTGATATGCAAATGCCAAAGCAGGGCTTTGCTCATTATTTGTAACATTTCTTTCATGAATGCTGTATCTTGTGGCAGCATCAGCTTCACACCCAACTGTGGGAAGTAGCTTAATGGTTCTGTACATGAGGGAAACCTCATGGGGTTGAGCCAGAGTAGGACACTGTGTTTGCCAGTCAAAGACCTTAACCTCCCATTCCCTATAAGCCTCCGGGACTACTGACTCGGGTAACTCGACGGGTTGGCCTTCCTTTGTGAAATCCGCTCCAAACCCGTCCCATTCACCCGACACATTTTTCGCAAATACTGTCCAACCTTTCATAATAAATAAAAAAAAATAAAAAATTTAACCTCACGGGTGTTTTTGGCACACCAAATTAGATCGCACATGGGACTAAGCATAAAATTAATGGAGATAGTAGTAGCTAGATAGTATTAGGGTGAATTGGTCCGGCCAAAACCCACCTCCTCCCGCCGAATTATAGTGCAAAAAATTGAATTCCCATCTTGATAACATTAATTGATATGCTAAGGACAAGAAAGAATAAGGAGAAGCAAGAAATGAGTTACCAGTGATGGATGATGTTGTGGAAGTGGAAACATCGACATTTGAGGGGATTGTGAAAATTGGAGCAGCTCTCGCGCTGTTAGAATAAGTGAGAGAGTTGTAGTTGTAGTGAAGATGAGTGCAGAATTTGAGTGCGAAATTATTAAGCTTTGAGTGGGAAGGGTAACTGAGAAGAGGATAGGTGGGTTGCAGGGAGAGGATGAGGAGACCCATCTATCTTTTTCTTCTGCGAGATATATTAACAAAAAAAGGGGGTCTATGATCTATATAATTTTTCGTGTTCTTTTGTTTACCGTTTGTTTTTAATTAAAAATTTGTTTAAAAAACTGAAGTCAAAGTTAACAATTAATTTTAATTACATATTTTACAGACCTATAATTTTTTAACTACATATTTCATCAACTTCTATCAACTCTTTAAAAAAAATTTGATTTTAATCAAAATCAAACACATATACCAACTAAGAAAAATTAATTATTATAATTAGTATACTGCAGCAGAATTCAACTATCGAATCAAAATTTCAATTCAATGCAAGTGAATATTATGAAGCAGTGCAATTGTGGGTTGTAAAATAATAGTAAATGAATAATGAGATAGATTTGAGGAGATGAGATTTGATGAAGATAGAGTAATTCTTGATTATTTTTTTAATTTTTTTTTGAAGATAGATGTAAGTGTTCTTTTTATTTTGAGTGTGGATAAAAACTCGCCGTGATTAGAAAATAAGTTTTACTTACGTTTTCCTTATATACCATATATTAATACTTTTTCCATTCAAAAAAGATAGGCTTATTTTCTTTTTTTCTCTGTCACAAATTATATGTCACTTTTTTTTATTGATAGTATAATTGATTTATTAGTTCTTAATATGTCCATATTTAATTTGTCTTGTTATCAACAAAGTATGAACTAGTTTTAATATGTAATAATGATATTAATATAAAAATATATTAGAAAAAACGTTAGTAAAATTTGTTGTTATAACTATCAAAACTATATTTTCTTAATCTGTGTGAACATAGAAGCAAACATGTGTTTTTTAGACAGAAGGAGAATAATAGTAGTTATATTTGTTTACAACAAGAAACATTAAATAAATATTTAAATTAATTATTTACTCTAATTGAGTAATATATTTATAGTAATTAATTTTAAATAATTCATCCAATTGAGTAATGTTACGTAGAATGACTACTGGTAATGAGCGACTATGAATATCATTACTCTATAATTTAAGCCAACTGAATGAAAAAAAAATTAAATACGTCTCTATAGGATGGAGAGAGTAGTACACTTGAAAGTATTTATAAGCATTTACTAAGATCTACCGTTTATAATTTATAAAAAAAATTAACAAACAGGCACTAAATGACTAATCTTCCCCTATAGAAAGGGTAAATGACATAGATTTTAATTTAATTTCAAATATTACCACTCTGTTATATTTCGTAAAGTGTCTTAACCTAAATTGACACAAGGGTCAGAAACTTGTTGGAGGCAGCAAAAGAGATGAGAGAAAAGATGGGAAGAAAATGAAGAATTCACAAGAAAATGATCACTGGCAAACTGGGAGATTTCATTGTCCCCCGATTTTGCCATTTTCTCTCCGTCTCACATGGTCAATTTGAGTGTAATGGTGTCAACGGTGGATTTAAAAAATTAGGGAAGTTGAGTGAAAGAAGATAAACGGCATGGTAAGTGATGGTCGAAGTAAAGAAAGAAAATAGTCTATTCGTTATTCTTCATTTTTTGAAGTATGTTTAGTTATTTTTTTATTCACTTTTTTTATTTTTTATTTATTTAAAGGGAATGTTAATTTTGTTTTTTTATTTGAAAATTGGACAAAATTTGTATCAATGACTTATCATGCGTACTTTCATCAAACGTCGGAGATGTTTGATATTATTTTTAAAGATTAGGAATATATCTATTACGTTTTTGAAAAATTAAACCAAATATGCTATTATCCAATATCCATTTTTTTTTTTATCATTACGTAAAAAATAGTTTATAGAATTTAAATTAGCAAAATATAATATGCAAAATATAAATACACTCTTTTGTAAATTTCCCTTCACTATGCTCTTACTTTAATAGAGGAAAATATTGTGCTCCCTGGGGCATAGCTCAACTGGTGGAACAATCAATTTAAGGCTTGCTTCCAGCGGTATAGTGGGAGTTCGAATTCTGGTGGGAACCTGCGGCTGGGTTTTATTCGGTATGGAGCAATCACGGGGATAGCTCCTTGTGCGCAGAAGTGTACATTCGGATGAGGGGAACCTGGGAGCCAGTTGAAACATAACTTGCGATTTACTTTTTTCAAGGTTCCAGGGGCAAGGGTTTTGAAGGTCCAGGATTTAATTTGATACCTAGGTACCAAAAAAAAATTTGTTATAACATTTTATTGCATTGTTAAAATAAATTAAATAAGAAAAATGGAGTAAATTGGAATCAGATCCAAGAAATCAATAGCTTGACCGGTCAGCTGAGACCCGGTTCTTCAACTGTTCTCCTCTGATTTTCATTATGCAGCATGAAAGAGATTTAATAACTGTAATTTTATACCCTATTTAACTGGAAAAAAATAATAAATATAGAATAATGCTATTTATCGTCCAGTACCAATAGTTATCATATGTGATATTACTCAATTGGAACAATTCATCTAATTAAGTAATGCCACATAGAAGCTCCCAAGAGTATAGGCGAGTTGGTAAGACCTGAGGTGATGTAGGGAGAAATCTTCCGGCAACGCAGATTCGATTTCCGTATGGGACAGATTTTCACTGAAATATTGTGGAGGTCTGTTCTGGAGGTTGGCCTGTTGGCTCTCTCCCTCAGGTTCCTGCCACTCGTGCATATCCCTCGATTTACAACCCGCCTGATCAAGACCTCTGACACAAGTAGAGAGTTTCGCCTTTAGGACTTTCTCCTTAAGTAAAAGTAATGCCACATAAAACGAGTTGATTGTGAACAATTATGAATAGCATTACTCATAAATAAGTATTTCTCAGCATTGCCGCGGCCTGTGTACTTTATTTATTTCTTTTAAATTTTAATAGATGTCATCCAGCTTTGAGAAAAGTCTCAATTGGTTCATCTAACTTTAGAAATTCTCAATCAAGTCACTAAACTTCATAATTATTTCAATTTAACTATTTAAGTCATTCTGTTAATTGTCATTAATGCAATTGATGATAGAATATGCTTACATTCTATGGATTACTATCTAAGTCTCACGGAATATTGAAAAACCTCCAATCTACGTGGTATTAATTTCTAATAAATATATATTCAAGTTCAAATTTAATTTCCAATGCATCCTATTGATTCCTATTTATGTGTATTTTATTTTATTAAAATTAAAAAAAATTATATTTAAATATGCATAAAAAATTTAAATCAACATTGAAATTAGAAAATTTAAATTTTGCTGATTCAGCATGCCTAACATATAGTGCTGAAATTATTTTTTAAGTGCTTATAATATAAGTTGTTGGTGAATGTATGAATAAAAAGATTGTATGTTGTGGGTCTTATAAAATGTGTAGATAAAAAATATGTTTTGACCAGTTTGACTAACTAATATTATAATTTAAGAATTGTCAAACATATGTTGAATTTAGACAGAGTTTTAGACATTGTTTATTTTTTCGTAACAATTGAGACATTGCTTATTTTACATACGTGATAAATGCTCTAAACATTTAAAACCAAGCATAATGCGACATAAGACCTATATGAACTATGAAAAGGTCTAAATGTGATATGTTGATGAAAAACAAGCTCAAAAGAGAAGTAAATCTCACTTTTCAACTCGTGTTTTTCCACATTAAAATCGTTCGTGCCGAATCCTAACAATTTTGTCCATGTCAAGTTTTAACATTCATGCAAGTAAAAGTGAATTGAATTGAATAATTATTAAATTTGGTGACTTGATTGTGACTTTTTATAAAATTGGACTACCCAAGTGAGACTTGGGTGACCACTGACCTCCAGTATATTTACCTTTTCTTTGACGAATGACAATGGAAGTCCTGCAGAAGAGAAGGGTAAAGAAAAGAATCAGCGAAAATGGTGGCTCGGAAATTCCAAGTTCAGCACAATGGCTCCACTTTCGATCTTGACTACGACACCGATGATGGCTTCGAAGTCTCTTCCTTTCTTATCTTGCTTTTGATGTAGCGGAAGCCACGTGATTGATTCAAACCAATACCGATTTGGATCAAAATTGGAGAAGTTCTTGTTTTGATCCCGTTCGGCATTCTACGAATCAATGAACGCCTCCATCACGTGTTATAATTATTTGGCTACTTCAGCTGCATCAAACTATTCATTAACTTTTTTTCTCTTTAATTCCTTTCCAGGTCCTCAAATTCCAGCTTTTCTCTCTCACCTCAATTCCTCCTGATGAACAAAAGGTCTTCTGTCTCTCCCTCCTCTCTCTGTGTCGCGCGCGAGTGTTTGTGCATAATTGTGCTTATTGATTAATGGGCATTTGGATGTGTGACTTCAGATATTGGGAGGGGACGATGGTCGAACAGTTTCGGATGATTCTGATCTTGTATTGATTTCTCAAAAATTACGGTTGCTGTCAGTCGATGAGGTTGAAAAGGAGAAAACTGAAGCTGATTTTGCAAAATCCGATGAAGAGTTGGCTCGGTTGCTGCAGGTTCTGTAAAAGAATTTTTAGTTTTTCCTTCTACATTGTTGATTATTAGTTGATTCAGTTAATTTGTTATCCAATAATTTCATTTCCTGGTTTTGAATGGTGATACGAGAGCAATGTGTTTGAAGGTATTGTTGATTGTCACCTTCATGTCGAATATGACACATAATATTTAAGGAATTAAATAAATAAAGCACAAACTTAATTTTTTTCCCAGTTAATTTGATAACATTTGATATTATACAATAGTATAATCCAAATTATGGAGAGGGAGTTTTGAAATGTCACATTACTTTACATTTTATTTTCCTTAAGAAAGTTTTCAGTTTTGTAGAGATCCCTTTTGTTTTGGTTAAAAATTAAATCCCGAGCTTCTTTGCCATGGATATTTTTGTTACTTTTTGCTCATTAGTTGATAAATATTTTTTTATCTCATTTTTCCAAATCTCAGTTGAAGTGGTGATTTGGATAAGATTCGTTATATGAGGATAACAACTGATTATTTTAATCTCCATTATAATTTTATGCATGAAGTTTAGGAAGGAAAACAAAACATGAAATAAAATGGAAATTGTAGAAACGTTCGACTTACAAAATATTTGGCATATATTGTTTAGTAGAATTATTTTAATTTCTTTTTACAGAATTATTTTACATTATTCCCCTTAATTTTCTGTCTGTTGGACAAAGCTTTAAGTCTGACCGTCATTTTATTGGGGGAGTAAGTGCTATGTAATCTCTCTCTTTCTTGGAAAAATAGTTTCATGAACCAAATGGATTTCGATTTATTATTTTCTTCTTTAATTTGTTGACAATATATTGAGGATTTACAGTTGTATATTTAGGCCGAAGAAGAAGCACTAATGATGCAACAGTTTGTTGCAAGTGAAAATAAGGAGCAAGTCGAGCAGAGGATACTGCCTTATGTTGATCAAGTTCTAATGGTAATGATTGCGAATCTATTTCTGTTCTATAAGGTTGATCTTTTAGTAGTATTACTTTTGAGCACTTTGCTTATTGTCTTGACTGCAAAATAAGAAGAATATACAGTAAATAAATAATTGAATTTGGTGGTACTTGCTTGATTACAATTTATAATTTGACCTTGAATTATGTGGTCATGCTAACTTGCTTTAGAACTTAAAATTTTAAGTAATTTTTCTTGTTTGAAAATTTTGAAAAACTTAAAAACCAAATATTAATTTATATTTTTGCTTCAGGAGTAAATGATGTAAAATTTGTATGACTTGGTTTTGTGCAGTATGAAGATCCACATAGACAGGAGGCGGCCCGAAAAACAGTACCTGTGGACAAACTTGAGGAGAAAGCACTCATTGCCTTGGCCAGGGTACGGATTTTCTATCTGCAGAGGGTTTGCATATTTGGCAAAAATTGAAGATGTGATTTATCTTGTGAGACAGTAGAAGATATCACAAAAGCCGATATATTTGGGCTAAAAATGCTGATGGTAATACGGCACAAGGACCACATTCATATTGTACCAATCTGTTTCTCCAGGTTTTTGGGCAGATTATTGTCTAAATAGGTCGGTGTTGTGGAAGTGAATGGGATTGGAGTAAGTCAGGATGTGGGCGAGACATTGACTATTCTTAGAATAGAATCTTCATGGTTGATATTTTATAGTCCAAAACAGCTCTTAGTCTATATCAAGGTCCTTCTTAGCAAGCTTTAAATCTGTTTTCTGTAGCACTTTCTAATGAGGTGCACCTGTAATTTCCAGATTTCTTGGGTAATTGGTCTCAAGTTGGGTTTTGTTATTTGGTAATTCTAAATAGTTTATCAGTGGTTTGGTAGTCAATTTAATTCATTTCCAACTAGGAAACACAATTCTGATAAAATTAGGGAAGTGAGTAGTCTACATAAGCCCATTTAATGCTTCTACTTCGTTAGGGATATCTGATTAATAAGATTTTATAAATTTAGATGCAATCAGTCTGTTAATGTGATGCCAAGGGATCTAGCTGCAATGCCCAGAGTTTCTTCTTCTTTCTCTTTGTTTCTTTCATTAGCTCTCACTGTTCTTGGGGTACCGTTCACAGCGCCCAAGATCAGCCATGAAATTGTTTGTTGTTGGCCTCTTTAATGGTTTAAATCTTTTTGCATCCGATACCTCTCATATTTTCCCTTACTACCTAGTAGTTTCCTTTTTGTTATCGCCTCTTTCTATCCTGCTGATGAATTTCTATCCTGCTGATGAAAATCAAATTTTGTGTTAGATCTTAAGAGAATATCCCCAAACATTCTCTTACATCTGTGCTGCCGCTGGAATCAATCATATTTACATGTTTTCTGTGGCTGTTTAGGCCAATATTTTCTATGACTTGAGGGAAGATGATTAGGTGCTAATGGGACAGAATTTTCAATTAATATACCTGCAAAGGGTGAATACGAGGTGCTAATGGGACTGAATTATTGCATGTTGCTCCATATATTTATCAAGAAGTTAATCAAGTTGATGTTGCAAAAACTGGTAGTTTTGAAGCAATGACCAAAAGTAAATGGGAAAACCATCAATGGGATGTTAATTTTGCTAAAGTGACTGGGTAAAGCGCAAACACCATCTATTTTTGCAGAAGTAGAGGCTGCTCTTCATGATATCTCAAGAAGTCTAAAGTTGAAGCAAGACTAGATCCATCGAGAATAAAAGTCAATAGCTTGGAGTACAAGGATGTTGCTGTAGCAGTAAACTTGAAAGAATGCCTTGTAGAATCAAAATGGGTTGAACTAATTGGACAAACAGACATTTTTCAAGCATGGAAGGATGATAAGATACAGTTGATAATTCTACCTATTCAAATGGTTAATTTTATCATTCTGGAAGATTTTGAAGGAAAATCTGAGGATGTGAATATCATATAGTTTCTCCCAGTGACTCACATAATGAAGAAGAGGTAGCAGTTTAAGTTTCATACCATGCAACGTATTTGCTGTGTCAGTGAGAATTGTATTTCAACACTAAAAAATTCGAGTCAGAAGTTTTCTCCAACAATTGGAGAATGATGCAGGCAATAAAAGGTTAAAAGAGAGTAAATATAAAGGAATGTTTTCAAGGAAATTGAGAGAATGATTGGAAGATTTTTTTTAAACTCTTTTTTTTCCAAACTCATTTTCAACCACATATTTCATGGGACCCACAACTTTTATCAACTTTTCAACCACACATCTTACCAACTTTTTTCAAAATCTCCTAAAAAACTACTTTTAAACTCCACCAAACAAACATTGCATAACTCTTGATATATCTTATATTCCAAATCCACTCTTAGTCAATCCATATTGGGGTCTGTATGGTTGATCTTTGAATCTGTTTTCTTCAATACTTTCTAGCCAAGGAGATTTCTGTAGTTTTCATAATCTTCAGACATAAGTCTTAGATTTGCTCATGTTTTTGGTAACACCATACAGTTTGGTTGGTCTGTTTACCGATCTAATTAATTTCCAATTAGGATATTAAATTTTGAAAGGTAGGATAGTTTATAATCTCATGTAATGCTTTTGCTTCGTCAGGGAGTTCCCGATATCAACTTTTCGAAGAGATTTCTATGCTTTAATTGATTAAAAAATGCAATCAAACCCTTAGTGTGATGCCATGGGATCTAGGTGTGCTTCCTAAAGTTTCTTTGTCTTCTCTTTCTTTCTTTCTGTTATCGGGTACAATCCACAGTACCAAGGAACAGCCCTGAAATTGTTTGTTCTCAGCCTCTTTAATAGTAAATATTTTCCATGGGGACCTTACAAACTTTTGGTAGTAACACTGGTGAAGTGATGATATTATGAAATAGTATGGGGCAGGCAATGGTATTTTTTATTGTATTTCAAGGGAAACATGGGTTTTTGTGGAATCCTAAATGGACGTCAGTGACTCCTGTAATAGTCGCATTCTTGGTTGCAGAACATCCTTAAGAATGATTTTAACTAGTGATAACCTCAAAAAAGGAGATTGTGTTGTACTGGTGTTTTGTGCGGGGAGGCGGGAGATTCAATTTATAGTCTCTTCCTGCACTACTAGTTGACTTAAGACTCATAGCATATTCTTTTCACACTCATTATGTGCCATTGGTAATGCCAGATGATGTTATTTGTGGGGAAAAGACTAAAAGTAGGGTCACGGGGAGCCTTGATCTGTCTGATGTGGACAGAGTGGGAGGAGCACCACAGGTGGGGCTCTGAGGGGTGGATCCTGCAATTTCCCGAATAGGGTCAATGCTTTTTAACATATTATGTATGTTGATGAATTCGGCATTGGCTGTATGATTGGCCTTTTGTTTTAAATTTCTCAAAGTGTATCTCTGTATGTGCCAATATACACTCCTCTCTATTTTACTAATATTAATAATTGGGAACCAAAAAAATTGACTTTGGGACGTGAAATGTAGTTTCCCTGAAAGTTTTATGAATTCCAGTGGATTTCATTGTCACCTTATAATAGAGGGCCATTACTTTATTTACCTCGGAGTGTAAGTAGTCCATGTACCATAGTTTCTGCACACTTGATATTTGCCATTTCTGTTGTTTGTCTATTTAGGAGGGGAACTTTAAACCAACAAAAAATGAACAAGATCATGCATTTCTGCTGCAGCTTCTGTTCTGGTTCAAGCAATCATTCAGGTCTAATCCTTTGCTGTTTTGCTCTTTATATAAAAATACTAGTTGAATGTCTGCCTCACTAGACTTGCCAAAGTAGAACTATTATGATATTCATTCTCTTGTAAGATCCTAGTAATGTAGTCCATGGCAAAAAGACCAAAAACACAGTTTTCTTTTTTCCTTTCTTGACTTAAATTATGTATAGGATGTGAGGCAAAATCCTACCCTTCTACAGGGGAAAGATTTAGCAATTAACATATCTTGAAAGAATGACATACAATCTATTATACATTTGTTAGTGCCACATGAGCATTTCTGGACACAACATATATGTGTAAATGATTGTGATAATAAATATGCAACCAAATGCTGAAGTGCGGGTGAGTAATAGAGTAAACTATTTCACCAGAAAAGCTGATGTTGGTGGCTGTCCCATCGATGATAGAAATAGTGAGGTAAGAAAATTGAAAATCACCTTCTAGTTAGAACTTAGAAGCCTTGGGAATTGGCTTTGACTGGACCATAATTGTCCGAGAATGCTGAGGGTGACTCTCTACATACTCTTTACCTTATTGTATGAGCTTCTGCCTGACTGCCTCTTCGGACTTAACCTATAAATGGAGATTAGTTATTGAAATGGCAGTGTTAGTAATTGAAAATTGGTTTAGTACTTGTATTGTTTCTGATTGTCATATAATAATAGTGATTTTGAGTTCCATATATTTATTCCTTTCATTTTTGCGTTTTTTATGTTCATTTACTTTTTCTTAATGATATGTGGTGTCTTCGTAACAGTATCTTCTCTAAGCATAAAATGCTGACCAGCAAGAATTCATGTATATGCAACTTTAATGGCTGTAGGTGGGTAAATGCACCTCCTTGTGACAGTTGCAACAATGAGACAATAAATCAAGGAATGGGAGTGGCTAATCCGTCAGAATCACTTTACGGAGCTTCTCGAGTTGAACTTTATCGGTATCACTGAAATATATTTTCACAGTGGAAATTTTTTTGCTCAGTTTCTCATATGTCAGCTGTATGCATGCTTTGTTTGTCACTAAATATAGAAACCTGCAGCAATTCAAGCTGCTGCATTGCATAGATATGCACCAATGGTGTGATTTTCCTTCCATTGTTATGAAGCTAAATTAATATAGCTTGGAGCTTGGTTGATATCATGGATTTATTGTGAAGCTTTATTCATCCTTATGCCGAACCCCGAATAACTAAGTTAAATTTATGTAAGTCTTAGATAAGTTAAGGTCTGCAAGAAGTGATTTTAAGATAACTAAAAAGGGATATGCAGAGGTTTGCTGGGTACTATCCTTGAGAATTGCAAGAAATTTACTTTTTGAAGGTAAAATTTTTGCAGCCATACCTAAAGTTAGAAGTTAGACTTTTCAGTGCACTTGAAGACCTTTCTATATTTCCACTACCGGAAGACCTATCTGCTAACCATTCACGTAGCATGTCTTCTCTGATTTATTCAAGTTAAGCAAGATGAAAAATTCACCAGTGGGAACTCAAATATGCTTAGACCTGATGTGATATATTAAAATGTTTTCTTTTCATTTTTCTCACCTTCGTCTCTTCATTTTCTCGTATGCAAAGAATCAATCTCCTGTGTGACTCTTGACAAGTAATGAGGTTTCTTTTATTTATTTTTTCATTTGAAATTCCCCTTTTATCCATTCCCAGTGAATTGAAGATATTTTTATATTCTACTGAATATGTCCTTATTTTCTCATTTAATCTTTTCGATTAATGTAGCTGCAAGTTATGCTCAAATGTAACTCGCTTCCCAAGATACAATGACCCAATGAAGGTACAAATTTTGCGTCTGAGATTTTTTTGTTTTATGAGTTTGTTGATAGTTTTTTGCCTGTGCAGCTTTTGGAAACAAGGAAGGGCCGCTGCGGCGAGTGGGCTAATTGCTTCACCCTCTATTGTCGAGCCTTTGGCTATGAATCTCGGTTGGTGAGTCTTCTTTGTAAGGAAACCTTATCCACTTTCCATGAGCGTTTTGTATAGATTATTCTATCACTTTTACAAGTATGAGATTTTGGTAAGGTTTGAAGGTAGGGGACTGGGAAGCCCCCAAATTGAATGGAGGGACAATTTTTTTGGCTAATTATGGGTAAGGCTGTAAGGGACTGTGTACAGTTCACTCATATAGAATATTGATGTGTCTTGTGTAAAATTTAAAATCTCAGTGCCTTGGCGCCTATTAATACGGAGAAGTCTGGCCGTGCTTACAAATTTAGGGATTTTGGAGTTCCGTCCTATTAAGCCAAAATTATAGAAAATATTATAATACATAAAGTACAAAATAGGAAGTAGAAACTCTAGTTGATTTGTCGGGCTAAACTTCCAAATATTGCGCTCTTCCAAGCACAGGTAAAAAAAAAAAAGAAAAAAAAAAAGAAGGGATGAATGCATGGAATAAAAAAACAAATCACTGAAAGCGCACAAGTTTGTTTTTTATTCCATGCATTTATCCCATGTACATACCTTATAGGACACTTAGAATCATAAACAAGTTTCTAATACAATCTAACACTTAGAGTATGTTTGTTGGTGCTTATAAGTACTTATAAATCGGTCAAACTTCATTTTTATCCACACATTTCATAGGACTCACAATTTTTATCCACTTTTTATCCACATATTTCATAGGACGTACTGCTTATAATCTACAAAAATCTTTACCAAACATATTTGTGGAAAAATAAAGAAGTGAGAAGAGAATAATAGTTTTTCACTTATATTAAAATGATGTACTGAGTATTGGTTTTATAGACATTCCCTAGCTACAAGATATGAATAAATCTAACTGATCTGTATCTTCTTAATTCTAGAGATAAACATTATTTCTTAAAATAACTAACTCTTAAAATACAGCACATTTAACATATCACATTTTCCCACAATATTCTTAATTTCTCAAAGAGAGTACATCAATAATTCAATACTCCATGATTTCAATTTGATGGGGGTACCTTACATATCCCAAACCATTGTGACAAAATAAAGTTACATGGTTTTCAATTGTATCACTTTTTCACTTTAAATTGATGATCTAACTTGCATTCAACGTTTTCATATGATCATTGTTCTGCATTCTCTCTTTCATTTCTAAACAAGACGTATGCAGCCACATCTGGTCCAGATACTAACTAAGAAGTGTTCGTCCATAATCCACCACTTGGTATTTCCATACCACTTGTTTTCCAGTCAAGTATGCCTGTCTAAATTACTTTTCCTCTTGTACTAGGTTGAGTTAGGATTGCGACATTACCATCAGGCATGTGAAACTATCCCATCCCAGATGGATTAATCCCAGCTCATGTTCCCCTGGGAACAATCCGACAGCCATTGAAACATCACATTGATAGAAAGAGCCCACATGCATTCATTTTCTCACTATTCAATACTCTTATATCTTTATTAAGTTGTTTTTGGCACAATGGCCTTGGTTAATTTATGAGTAAAAATATCTGCAGGGGATTGGAAAGCTTAGTTGTTGTTCGGTGTTCATTTTTACCCAAAAAACCCGTTTTACATTAATTGCTGTTGGCCCACATTAGTTGATTTCAGACTGTTGTCATTTGGCACAGAAATTAAAGGTGGCGGACAAATGACAATTTTGTCCCTACATTTTGATGTGCAGCCTTTGTCAAAGGTCCACACATGAATATGAGGGGCATAATTGTCAAAGATCCATTCTTTCAACATATGTGTCAGTGGAAAAAACGGTGGTTGGTCAAATTCAAGGTTGAAATTAACTAATGTGGGCAACAACAATTAATGCAGAATGGGTTTTTTCTTTCAAAAATGAAAACTGAACAAGCTCTTAGTAAAGCGTGTAGGTAATTCTTGGGGGCATAAAAGAAATAGAATATTTAAGTTGTGTTTGAGTTTCAACGATGTTTCTTCCTTTTTTGGGTTTCTTTTCTCTTTCTTGTTATTTTCTTCTCTTGCAATTCTTTGTGCTAGATTTCACCTAAAAATACTCAGCGTCCCTTGTTCTTTGTGCTAGATTTCACCTAAAAAAAACTCAGTCTCCCTTGTTCTCCGTGCTTCGTAGGCTGTTTGATACCTAGTGACCACCAATTGTTGTAGAGTTCTTAGAGGAGTGCTAGCAATTATTTATGCATTTTCTCATTGTTGTAGTCATTTCTTTTCTTCATACACCACAAGCACCATGGCAGGGAAAGGGGGAGGGAGATATTTGTTGCCCTCTAAAAGCATTGAATCAAAAGCTCGGCATCAAAAATCGATTTCCAATCTGATAATTTACGAAGATGTCACTTTGCATTGGTCTGACTCAATTTTTCGTAGTAAAACCAGTTATCATGCCAGCCAATTAGCGGCTACAGTCTTGTAGCCACTGCATTCTAATGACTACTTTGAGAATATTAGATTATTGGTGGTTCTCATATTGGCCATGAACTTGGCATTCAAGTTATTAATCCAAAAAGTTATTTATTAAGTAAAGATCAATAGAAAGGGTTGCTTTTGTGGAACTTGTACCATTCCTTAGACATGAGACCATAATAGGGCTTATAAGAGAAATGCTTCATCATTGTTTTTGATACTTATCTGTTGTCTGAACTGTTATCCTTCCCAGATCTTGGATTTCACAGATCATGTTTGGACAGAATGCTTCTCGGGATATTTAGGAAGGTAAAATTTATGTCCAAACTGCAGCTACCTATTAAATTCGATATAAACATCCAGGAATCCTACTCATTGAACTATAATGTGCAGATGGATGCATCTTGATCCTTGTGAAGGAATATACGACAATCCACTATTATATGAGAAGGGGTACTTCTCTTAGTTGACAGTTATTTCATTTCGTTAAATCCTCACGATCTTGGTTTATGATACCCATGCTGTATAGATCTTGGTACCTGATAATTTATCATGGATTGGATTCTATTGTCACCGCAATGATTTTGAACGTTTCAATTTTTCCTTGAAGCTGGAATAAGAAGTTGAACTATGTAATTGCTATAGCCAAAGATGGAGTCTATGACGTCACTAAGCGTTATACTAGGAAGTGGCATGAGGTACTGATCTTTCTATTTTCCTTTTCTAAACTGAATAATTCTTCTTCTCCAGACACTTGCATAGACAGGCTATGTCAAATATTTTGATGTTAGAGATGTTTGTTTGCAGGTTCTGCCTGGAAGAGTCATAACTACAGAATCTACTTTTGCATCTATTATCTTCAATATCACAAGAGAACGTCGTAAAAACATCATGCCTGAGATGCTTTTAAATCTTGATAAACGTGATAGGAGTGAAGCAGAAGAACTTGAGAGGAGCTTGTTTTCTAAAGATGATGCTTCGGTCTCTTTACCTGGAAGACAAAGTGGGGATAGAGAATGGCGCATATCAAGATCTGAATTTGTCTCTGATGACCAATACTCTATGAGTTCATCTTGTCCTGTTCGTAGATGTGTAGACGAGCATGTAACAAAGATATACAATGCATTTTTTCCTGTCATTTGTGAATTAGTAGAGAAATCTTCAGACAAATCTAGAGCTATTGAACTCCTAGAAGCTTTCAAAAGGATTTTGGTTAATCTCAAGAATTCCCCTTTCAGAACAAGGAGAACTACTATAAATGCTGTATCAAATGGTGCTCGGTCGTTCATTGAGATGCTTCCCCCTTTTGCTCAATTGTTGGATTCCCTTTCGCTGAAGAGTGAGTCAGGTGTTAAGGGGACAATTGATATTTGTTTGGCTTCTGATCCGGTACAAACATCTGTAGCGCTGCCAGTTGTGTTTCATGCCCTCGATGATTTGATCTATTATATTAATAGATGTGGGAAGTTGACCAAAGAATCTCTATCTTGGCCTCTTCTGAAGTTGAATAGAATATGTTCTGGTTTTGTCCTTGCAAGTGGGGAGGAGCTTCCTTTCGGAATTGTAAGTTGCTTTAAGTTGTACTGTATGAGTTCATTTATTGCACAACTATAGATATAGAAGAGCTATTCTATAATCCTTATTGGGAACAATATCATTCTTTTATGTTTTAAACTTATTTTCATTGTTGGCAATCAATCAGGTCACATCTGCATTTGATGGAACTCGCATGTCAAAGTGGAAAGAACCAAATGGTGCAACAGGTATTTGAAGCATTTCCCGGGACGCCCGTCTCTGATTTTTCTCAGGGATGGAAAGAACTTAATAGTAATTGATTTTGGTTTCTTTCCGTGTCTTTGTGATGTAGGAAAAGTTGTACTCTAAACATACTAAGTTGATTTTTTTTTCTTTGTTTTGGGAAAGAAAAAACAGGTAATTCAAATATTTTCATGTAAAAGGAAAATACATGAAAATTTTAAAGGAAAATATTATGACTGAATTGAAGATTAGGATTGCATTAATTAGGTGTATATTTCTTAACATGGAAAACAAAATAAGGGAAAGTTTCACTACTCTTGTCTTCCGTCGTACATGTCTTCCATCGAATGCAAAAGGTCATGGAGGCTCCACCTAATTAGTTCATGATAATTCTTGTTGAACTGCTTCAACAGCGTGCTATTAAAGAGCACAAGTATCTTCATGATGGGGTCAATGAATCCGCTGAAGTTTCAATTAAGTTTGAGTAACATACCATGTTTGAAACTGTATCGAAGATGGTAAAGAAAGGATAACCCATGGTTCAAAAGAAAGAAATGATAAGCTACTTGCAGCTTTAAAAGGATTATGAGTATTTCCAGTGTTCCCAGAGGACTGTGTTGACCGTAGCTACTTGCATCTATTCTCTCAAGGTTCCAGCCCACTCATGATTTGTTTTTTAGGGAATGTTCTAAAACTCATCCAATAATAAATGTGTAATCCCTTTGTTAATAATGTTAATTTTTCACGATAAGCATTTCTACGACATTATTTCCCCAAACTACCCTTTGATAAACTATAGGTATAAATCATTTTGCAAAGAAAATGATGCACAAGTTTACTAAATGTTGGATTGCATATAATATATGTTCTCCTTCATTCAATCAACCCATGTGCGTGTTAAATAATAATGAAGTGTTGTCTGATAGGTTGCTGGATGATATATAAGGTACTTGGTAACCAGATGCACGAGCTAGTGGCGTATGAATTGATGTCTCCCAATGATGCTCCAGAGGGAGATCCTATGGACTGGTATTAAATTTTCAAACTTCTGAACAATTTGTTAATCGTATACAGAAAGTTATCAGGCATGCTTACAAGTTTATTTTAGCCTATTTTTAGCCGCATAAGGCCATTATTCAAGTCTGCCTTTTCTTAGGTTCTGCTTGTTTGGGGATTTTTTATTATGGTACTTGGACTAACTATACTGCTAAACATATCTTCCATGTCTTTCTATTTTGAATATTTTGCATTTGGGTGATATACTGAAAATGAGATGTCATGATCTGATACTACAATCGAAAGAGGCAGCTTAACAGCTTATTTACGCTACATTTTTCCCCAGAATCATACGCTTCAATGCATGAGCTACTCATTCTTCTTATGGAATTTATTCAATTTCAGTATTCTGCTCCAAGTCTATGATTAACATGCTTAGCTTGCATGACGAAGAGGTTTTTTTTTTTTTTTGTGGGGGGGGTGGGGGTATCTGTTGCCAACTTTCTTATAGTTCTTTAACAAGGGGGTGTATCTGTTGCTAACTTTCTTATAGTTCTTTAACGAGTTAATATATTTCTATATTGTTGAGTGCTTTTTGGACGTTTAACTCTCTGAAGGGTACTGTGTTTCCCCTCCTCAATTAGATTAGTCGAAATTTTCAAATTATGGATTAGAGCATATAGATTGGATTGTCTAGTCCATGTCTTTGGACTACTACCTATACCCGTTAAAACCTTCTATCTAGTATTTCTTTTAGAGTGTGTTTGGTACACCGGATAAGGATTAATTTAGTCCAATCCAGTGCTTTGTGCATATAATTCGTAGATTAAAAATAATGATGGAAACTTATCCTGCCACACCAGATTAAAATAATCCACCCGATGAGATAGGTTTAGATCGAATTATTCATTCCTCATAATTAATTAATCAATAATGGAGAAAATATAAGTTTAAAATAAGTAATTTTATTTATAAGTACGTAAGAGAGTTTGAAAATAAATAACTTTCTTTATTTAATCGAAGTTGAAATGAGTTACTTATTTTGGTAAGAGTTATTTACTAACTTACAAAAAAAGTAGCTGTTTTACATTAAAGTAAGAAAAATTTAAGTTATCCAAACATGTCTGGAGACTAAATTTACTTAAAAGTAACTTTACCCTTTTTAAGCTTAGCCAAAAATATTGTAATATTTCTTTTAGTTTTAAATATTTAACATTTTTCTAATATTGTGTTGCCCCAAATACAGTATACTAATAATACACCTTAATGCACCATGATATTATCCACTTTAATCTTATCCTCCCTAATACAATACGGAGTACCAAATGCATCCGTAAAAATCTGGATTCTTTGTCATTCTCCTCCCAATCAATGATACAGTGTACCAAATGCACCCGTAAGAATCTCAATTCTTTGTAATTCTCCTCCCAATCAAGGATGTAAATCTCTGGTCAGTTGTCATCACTAGTGCTTCCATGATTATGCTGGTCCTTCATTTTTCATTGCTTATTACTTTTATCGTATTGAAGAGAATTCCTCTGTTTTCTTTGCTGTCTCTATTGGAGATCTTTGGAAGAAAGTTAAGTGCTGAGTTATGCTATGCTTGTAGGGTCGTTGAAGGAAGTGAAGACGGAGGCTCTAGCTGGCACATTTTGGACAAACAAATTTCTCAGACGTTTGATACACGCTTCCAGCGAAAAACATATGAAGTCAAATCACAAACATTGTTAGCAAATGCCTTCAGGTCAAAAGTTAACTAGAAACTTGCGAGAATTCCCTTACCTACTCTAATCCATTCGACTCTTGCAGTTTCTTTTCCGTTGATAAGCTCTGCATTAGTGATCTATGTTTTTTACTTATTCTAACGAATTATAGAATGACAGGTTTAGGTTTCTAGCAGTTCGAGATGCGAAAGTAACTTCACAGCTTCAAATAGGTAGCATTGACCTCTACTCAAGGAAGCCGGTGTTTTTAGAATGAAATGATAAAAAGGTTGGTAAAGTTATTGTCCTTGGATAGCCAACTTGGATGTTGCTTGCTGAAATTCTAGTGACGATATATTAGAAAATGGAAAAGAAAAAGAGGGAATTGATGTTGCAAATGAATATAACTGCTACATATTTGTCTGATGTCCGGTGTACTCTTGAACGACTGATATTTCTCAACTGAGTTTGAGAAGTAGCTATAGCTTTCTCTAAGTAACTACCAACAGATAACATGCTCCGCCATTGAGAGGCTGTCCCTACATGTAAGCAGTTCTCAATCATGGTAAATGACGATGCTACCGTTACCATCGACACATCAAAATAGTAAAGGGTAAATTCTATTCAAGTAACTATATTTTTACTCTAGCATTGATTTGTACTTCAAATTTGGTTCAGTTGGATAACTATACTTTAATTTGATATCCGTCACTTGGACTGACGGATGAAAATCGATGACGTGACTCTCAATAATGATGATCGTCATTTAGAGCATTTCTAATATTGTCTTCCATTTTGAATGTTCACTCATGTGGTGATGAAGTAGAGGTGACAAAATTCATGTGTCAGTAGATGGCTGTCCATTTTTAAATAGCTTTTCACCTACTAAATCCATGTGTCTGTAGAAGGTTATCTATTTTTAAATAGCTTTTCACTTATTTTATTATTATTTTGTATCTACCTCTCTCATTTATTTTTCTCGTTCTCTTTTTTCCTTCCACTCCCCCCCTCCCTCTTCATCTCTCTCTTGACACATAGATTTTTTTAGAAAGCGTCTAGCATTGGAGATGCTCTTATTTAATTGAAGTGACACTAATTCCACGCCATCAACTAACAACCTTGTCATGTCATTAATTGTCGCAAGTGGAATTGGACGGATTATCTTGATTGAAATCAAATTAAAATATAGTTATTCGTTGGACAAAGTTGGACAAAATTAAAGTACAATTCTGCAATTGACACTAGGGTAAAAGAATAATTGCATTGAATGGAATTTACCCAAATAGTAACATTAGTCATTAATATGCAAAGTTTCGTACTAAAACTTTATCTGCTTATGTGGTACACACATGTGTCATCCACAAGATTTGTTGCAATTTGCGCATACGAATAAGAGTAAAGTGCGGGAGGGTTGAACGCAATGAGCTCGGTTGGAGCTTAGTTAATGGAATTAATGCTGAATATATGACTCAATTCATATTCAATTACATACATGTGCCGGTTAGATGTCTCTTAAGGCAAATATTGGCTTTGTTGGTGCATCACTAGGGGCTCGTATTAGAGCCATTACCTCAAACAATTGTTAGGGCGGTGACCATAGGCGAAGGAGATCGTACTCAAGCACTTATATTGGACAATTCTCGGGCCTAGGTCAATGGTCTCGTACTCGTTCCCCTACCTTGGACAATTGTCTGGGTTGGCAGAGCAAGCCCATGACTCATAGGTGAAAGGATGCATACTCGAGTTCCCTACCCCTAATAAACCCAGTTGAGTTCGAGCTAATAAAGACCACAAGCATGCCCAGGCCGAAGACGTGCATATCACTTGACAGTCAAGAAGTTGTGATCAAGGCGTCATGCATATTCTGTTGGAGAAGCACCTACCATGTGTCGCTCTTGATGATCACCAAGTGTTCTTGCTCAATCAATTGAACACGTCTATGAATACGTTACTTCGTGATGAAATTGTAATTTGTCTTGGATGTTGCTTCCTCAGCACTCTTCTTCATTCTTTACCTTGTTACCAACAACAAATCTTACGTAGTGGTCTCTACATTCTAGACTTTTTTAAAATAAGGGCATTTTTGTCTCTTTGCATGACGAAAGTAAAACATGTCATCAGTATATAAAAGTAGGACAGCCAGTTGCACTCCGGCAAATAAACATGAAATAGTCGTGGCAACTTTAGGGTAACCATATTCACCTTAAAAAATTTCTTTGTTGTACCACAATTTAATTGCAATGAAGACCTCCAACTTTTGTTCACTATTGTACTTATATCATGATTTTTTTTATCACATTCTTATCTTTAACCTTCTATTATAATACATCTCTGTCCAAAAAATCCATTATGAGGGTATAAAAAAACTTGTTTGTCTCTTATATTTTTAAATAAGTAAAAATAATAATAAATACATTTGGTCGACAAAACATTTGCTCTTTGTAACAAAGCATGCTAACAAAATATTTGGACAAACTATTATTAGGGACAAAATATGCTAATTAATTGAATGTTGAGGATAAGAATGAAACGAAAAAAATTAGAAGACATAAGTGAGATAATGGAAAAAGATTGAGGACCTTTATCACAATAAAAAATGTAGGCAAAATTTGGGTAATTATATTAACACTAAAATTTTCTTTTGTATCACTTTATCATTTCACTAAAGGTTCGTCTATCTTTGCCTATTATTACAATTATGTCCTTACTTTTTTCTTTTACGTGTCTTATCATCAATCTTCTATTCGTTAGTATATCTAGTATTTGATGATGGTTCGTGTCCAAAAATTCTTTTAGTATGTTTTGATTGAGGAACAAATATTCTGTTGCACTTTGTATTATTATTATTTTTCTTATTTAAAAATATGAGAGGTGTTTTGGATGAAAATTGTTATCAGAGATAAGATGTGTTAATTAATAAAAATTTGATGATAAGCATATAACAAATAAAGATTAAAACAGAAATGTGAATAATTAAAAATTAAAATTTTTAATGCAATTAAAAATAGTATAAGTATAAAAATTGTAGTAAAAATATAACCAAAACTTTCAAAACCGGGACAAATTTCACAAAAAAGTTGACTCCAAAAATTGCTCATTTCACATTTGTGCATTTTCATTCATTTTTCAAAGATGAAATTGGACAAAATTTCATTTTCCACCTCAAGTTTTAACATGTAGCAACTTTTGAAAACATTTGACCAAATTGTTATTTTATTCAAAACGTGACCAAAATGTCCTCAATAATTTAGTAAAATCTTGTCAATATCCTTAAATACTTTTCCCATTCTCTCTTTCTTTAAAACCTCCGCACTAGTGAATGAAAAATTTCTCACTTCATCGACATCTGCACAAAATAACAAAAGAATAGAAGATAATTTTGTTTTCTATCTCCAAAAAAGAAAACTCATTCCTCTCTTCTATAACCCTTGTTCTCCATCGCAACAACACGAGAGAGAGAGAGAGAGAGAGAGAGAGAGTGTGTGTGTGTGTGTGTGTGTTCAAAACTCATTTATCTTTTCTTAAAACATTTGTTCTCCATCACTGGAAAATTCTATTAATTTCAGCATATACAATTCAAGAAATTTTGAACTCAATAGTTCATCGTGAGTAACAGTTACTTGGATTACTAATATTTTTTCTAATATAAATTACTAAAATATGAATTCTAAAACGTGCATTAGTATAGTTGGAAGGTAGTGCAAGTGCGAATGTGAGATGAGTGATAAGTTAATGAAATTACATTTATCACTTACCAATTTGTTTTGGCAAGTAGGTGAAAATAAGCAACTTCTTGCTGACTTATTTTTTTTTTTTTTTTTTGAAATATTAATAAATTCAAATATTTATAGGAGCAATTTATGATGAATTGTCTAAAACAACAATTTATTCAAACCTACGAATCTTCAACATCTCAAAATAGTAATATAACAAGCTTCAAGTTCTTATTAAAAAAACATTAAGATTTCCTCATCATCGAATAATAACTTTGCTTATCAAAATTTCAAGTTTCCATTTCCAATATTAATCTACAAATTAAATGCTAATTGGATTAAGGTCTTGTGTTCTTAACTTTGCTTATCAAGATTTCAAGTTCCCACTTCCAATCTTAATCTACAAATTAAATACTAATCGGATTAAAGTCTTTTGTTCTTAACTCGCTTCTTAACTCACAGTAACAAACCGTGAAAAGTATTATGAAAATAAGATATATCTCGATGTTATGAGCTAATTGAGATTATCTTGTCTGTAATTGCAAATTCCACTTTCACAACTTCTCTTGGAAAACTATTCTATTAGTCCAAAATATGATATAATTTTTTGTCACACAAAAAGTGATTAGTTTTGCAAAGGTGGTTATATTAACAAAACATTTTTTTATTTGTTGTATCATATTTTAATTGTACTTAAAATTCTCGACTTTTACGTATATTTTAATATTTATGTCCTTTACTTTTTTTTATCGCGTTCTTATACTCAAGCTTCTATTAAGTAACACATCTTGTCTCTGATAACAATTTTTATCAACAAAGTCTATTTGGAAGATGTAAAAAAACTTATTTACCCCTCATTCATATTTGTAAATAAGCAAAACACACAAACATAATATTTAGATATAAATTATCATTAGAGGCAAGATGTGTTAATTAATAAAAAGTTGAAAATAAAAATTTGACGGAAAAAATTTAGAACATAAATATTATAATGAACAAAATTTAAAGATCTTAAGCACAATTAAATGTAGTGCAACAATTAAAAATTGTAATCTCAAAATGTATAATCACTTTTTTACAAATATTTTCAAAATTAGCCCTATTTCAATTTCATCTTGCTTTTGGACCCTTTTGATCACGACCGTAGAAAATTCTCTCCGCTACAGGAAGAAAAAAATATTTAAATGTTTGTGTGTCATTACATATTCAATTTTTCCCCTCACAATATCATCTCCTCCAAAATTTATTGATCGATTCAATCCTTCACCCTTATTCGATCATATCTCTAAACCAATCATCTCCAAAATCTGCTCACTTCTTCAATCATATCGAAAATCTATTCACCCCTTAAACTATCATCATAATAGAATCTACAATCGAATCTCACAATATATTAATAATAATTTCACTTTTCTTAAATATTTGTTAACTTTTCTTTTTCTAGTCAATAACGGGACCCACCCCCACCCCCACCCCAATACCCCGGCGCTGTGCCTATGTGTGAAGACTGAAGAGTGAATACTAGAACAGGGCAACTATACACTCGAACAGGGCAACATTGTAAAGTGAAAACACAGGACAGCTACGCCGATAATCGACAAGATTCGAAGTTTAGCTCCTCCAGCTAGCACTCATGATTCGTTTCTTGGTGAATGCTTCGACCCATTTATTTTTATTTTGTTTTTCTTTGTTCGCTTTACTGATCATCGAAGTAAGCAGTTGGAAAACTCAGTTCGCAAAGTGTTTGATGAAAATCCCGTTTGATAATCTGTTTTCATTTTCATTTCTATATTCTTATTATTTACAGAGGAAGTTTTCAAACAAAACCTCCCTCCTACATGTAGTTGCTTTGGCCACTGCTGGGTCTGGTCTATTGTATTCCACCACTGGCGCAGATTCTAGTAAGGACTCCAAATATTCATTCTTGTAGGTTTAAACTATTATTTTATCAAATTATCTGTTTGAATTCTTCAATTGATTGGAATATTTTGAAAAAAAGAAATAGTAAGGATATAATTGTATCCCACATCCCTGGCTGAAGGGATCGTGGGTTTATAAGCACTCGGGCACCCGTTTTAAGGGCGAGTTCTTACAGAAATTATATATTTTTATGGTTCTTGCAAGTGTTTTAAAATCAATTTTCCTCATTGATTCATATGATCGGATGTGTTGTAGAAACATCATTTTTGGTTTCAATTCCTCCACCATTGAGGAACTCCATAACGTGGCCATGGAGAACTATGGAAGAGAAAATTCCTTGGCCTGCATTTATTTCCTTAAATCCTACACAGTACGGTATGCCAAATTTTCTTCATTTTTTTTGCTTTTGTATTGGTTTTTTACTTTTCTTGTTTACCAGAGTAGTCGCCGAAGCAGGTTCTCCAACTGGATCAATGCATGTATATTTACTTTTTCGTCTCTTTATACAATTACTACCATGTAATTGTAGGTATTCTTCAAGTATCTTTTTCGAGAACCGATGCTGTTCCACCTCCAGATATGGGTAAAAAGGCTACTGGGGATCTTGGAGGTAGTCCCAAACATTCGTGCAACTGTTTGGGTCGAGATACTATTGCTAATGCGGCTGCTAAGGTTGGTCCAGCTGTTGTCAATTTGTCAGTGCCACAAGGTATGTTTTTTTTTCTTTTTTTCTTTTTTTTTCCTTTTTGGAATTTTTCCAATTTGCAGGCTGATTAATGTTTTCAGAATCTGAAATGGTCAAGTTTGACACTTCCTGTAGGTTTTCATGGAATGACAGTGGGAAAAAGCATAGGATCAGGAACTATAATAGACGACGATGGTACTATTTTGACTTGTGCTCATGTAGTGGTTGATTTTCAAGGTTTGAGATCCTCATCCAAAGGGAAGGTTTGTTCTTAAAATTTTAAATTTTCAATTGCAAAGTAAGATCATTGTATTTTTTTTTAGGCACCAACTCAAAGCAAAGATGCTATGCACGTGACAGTTGGGTGCAGTTTAAACCTATAAACATGCAAGGCTCAAATCAAATTATTTGCAAAATGTTTTATTGAATAGGCGACGCTTCCACTATTTGTTAATGCCATCCCCACTACATTGTAAATCATGAACATTAAAATTACACTCTTTGTTGAAACAAGAAATTAGAGAAGTTTATTACAAGATCATTATCTCTCTGTTATATAAGTCATCATAGTAGTGGAAAATCATAACGGTGGAAAATGAATAACTAAGACAGCAAGATAATTCAAATTTTACGAAATCAATTACATCTTTAGTATGTGCATAAAATCCAGTTAGTGAGCCGCTGGTGGTGTAAGCAAGGTTCTAAAAGCCGCAAGGCATGGGAAGGCAGCAAGGTCAAGCTTTACGAGCCTTATTGTACTAATGATTTTCCAGATTTTTAATGTTATTTTAATTATTCTAAGACCATTAAATAAATAAAATTATTTTATTTATTTAATGGTCGTAGAATAATTAAAATCTATGTAAGTCTATCACCTTACTACATGTAATTAAAATAAGTTAACAAACAGCTAATCATAATAGATTAGGAACTTCATACATACTTTTCAAGTTTCAAAAAAAAAAAAAAAAAAAAAACTCCAAATCATAAACAATGATTACGTAATAATTCGTACAATTAGACAATTTAGATAGCACCATAGTCTAACTCTTTATCAGACTCTAATTCAATCTCTTCTTTTTCGCCTCACTCATCTTCCGTGTCATCCGATACGAAATCATCTTCCTCAGGCTCCCTTATTCCTACAAAATCATTTTTGTTAAAGTATTTGTTGTAAATTGTGAGTTTCTACTTTCTAATTTTCTATTTATTAACTCTTCCTTTTATTAAATTAGTTTATTTTATCCTTAAAAAAAAAATTTAAAATAAAAATGGACAAAAAAATAAAAATGGTGCGTGCCTATTGGCGCCTAGGCTTTGCCTTTTCCCGCCTTTAGGTGGTCAAAATAGGGCTGACCTCCTTTTTTCACGCCTTCCCAAATGCGGGACTTTTTCCTCACGCTTCACGCCTATGCCCCACCTTTTTGAACACTGGTTGTAAGAAACAACATACAAACGCGCACTACTTCACGAATTCATGATAAATAGCAGTTTCATAAAAATAAAAAAGCCACATCTTATTCAAATATATATGTTCTATGGTTAAAGCACCACACAACAGTGTGTTGGTTTAACAAAGCTTTCCAAAAAGTGGAAGTCATACATAGAGCTCAACAAGAGAGAGCATGAATTGTATTATAGTAATAAACTAAGCTAAATAGAGCTCAATGGGACAAAGTTTTGCCCTATACAGAGCGTCCAGGGAGAAAGCAATATACACTCAACACAAATAGTATTATAGTAATAAACTAAGCAAAGTTAAAGTCATTCACCATCAAAGTTTTAAATCAGTGATCTTACAATCTTTAATACTCTCAATTCTTGTTATTATAATAGCAACATCATAAATGAAGTCTACAAATCTCATTATTCCTTCTCTCTGCCTCAAAATGTATATCCTTCCCTTTCCGACTATAACCTATTAGTACGTTGACATGTAAATCAGGTAATTTATGTAGTGTAATAAGTGGTTTGAAATGTATCAGTAAATGAATTGATAACTTAAACATCTTATTATCAATTTCTTATTGCTACTGTACTTACTAATAGATATGTATATGTGTGTATTTTGATATATTCACTTATTATTTCAAATATGTATTTATGACTGCTTAACAGGCTTCACTGTAAACAATAGCGTGACTTATAACCTACTTCTTCTCATTCATCGACAGTGCATGCAGTTATTGATTGACAGAAGAGTTTTTTTAATTTTTATTGATATTACACAATAGCTTCAATTTAATTTAATTTATTTTCTTGCACACGTGGATCTTGGATATGAGATGACACAAAAACATACTATTACTACAGGTTGAAGTCACTTTGCAAGATGGTCGGACATTTGAGGGAACAGTGGTGAATGCTGATTTACATTCTGATATAGCCATTGTGAGAATAAAATCTAAAACTCCACTTCCAACAGCAAAACTTGGCTGTTCGAGTAAGCTTCGACCAGGGGATTGGGTGGTAGCTATGGGCTGTCCACTCACCCTTCAAAATACTATCACAGCCGGTATTGTAAGGTAATTGGACAGCAGAATTTCCATTCAACTATTACCATCTGAAAGTTTCAAATTTTTTTTAAGTTGACATGCACAACTCGACCCCAATTTTATTGGGGCTTAGTTTGTTGTTGTTGTTAAAGTTAACATGCACAGATACATATGTCAAAGACAAACAGACGCTATGAGCTACATCATGATCCTGCCATCTTATTTTGACATATCTACGAACTTATCACTGGATGTAGATCTCTTCTGTAAATGAAAAACATGTGTTTTCTTTACCGATGCCTTCATTTCATGATACTTTTCCCAATTGCATATAGTTGTGTTGATCGTAAAAGCAGTGATTTGGGTCTAGGAGGAACACGAAGGGAGTATTTACAGACAGATTGTGCAATTAATCAGGTAATACAAATATGTTTTCTCCTTCACCTGTTTCTGCATAAATTTTCGCATTACACATCTTCCATAATTCTTCCTCGTGGGGTTTTCCGAGGGGCGCATCAGATGGAGATAGTTGTTTATGGACAAGTAGGTGCAAATGCATATCTTCTTACTGGTGCCTCAGGACAACTTATTTTCAGAATATCATTGGTTTGGATTTTGTTTATTATATTTACATTATGTAGGTTCATTTTCAGAAGATTGTTGGTTTGGATTTTGTTTATGATATTTACATTATGTAGGTATTCTTTTTCTTTGTTTAATGGTAACTGGGGAGCATAATATACAATTTTGGTTGGTTTCTACTAGATAGTAGTCCATTTTCATGAGTTGCTGAATAGTATAAGTACTAAATGCCTGGCTGGGAATGTAGGGATTTCCATGTTTAACTTACATGGTTCCAGATTTATAAAGATGATGGATGGGTCATGTACTGATGTTACTCTATGAGATCTCTGGTCTTGCCTATATTCAAGCTTTTAGTGTTACTATTTGCAGCAAAAAGATCATCCAAATGAATATTTTCTTTCAACTTGCCATGAATCATTACATTCCTAAGAATGAGGAGCTGATATGTCTTTATCAACTGCCTTTTCTTCTTAGCATCTGTGGTTAACAGCTAAAGTGAACTAAGGTTGCAATTGTGCCTTGTTATTTATGGCTTCTTGTTCATTCTTGCCTTGGTTGTAGGGTAATTCTGGAGGACCTCTTGTCAATGTTGATGGAGAAGTAATCGGTGTTAATATCATGAAAGTATTGGGGGCTGATGGGTTGAATTTCGCTGTACCAACTGATTCAGTTTCCAAAATTATAGAGCACTTCAAAAGAAATGGGTATTTTTTTCTGATGTCTTCATGATTCAAATAAGTTTCTCTCTGGATCAGACACAAATACACTGTTCTTGATGCTATCATCTCTATGTGATATTTAGCAATCATTCTTTGGTTGTTCTAATTGGATGTCACTTGACCCTAAATCCAAGTTAATTCTGAATCCCTGCAAAAGGTGATTCCTAATATGGATGGAGTAATACTCGCGTGTTATTGACTGAGTTCTTTGTTACTAAACAATATATGTAAGGTCTTACATAAGCTGTTCTGTATTGCCTACTTTCCATGGCGAAATTGTCCTATCTTGTTTTGAGTTTGGATGCTGAATCTCAACAGTCGATACATTTCGAAACTCCAGACGCAAATAATGAGGTTCCAATATCTAATTAACACCCCCCCCCCCCCCCCCCCCCCCCCCCCCCCCCCCCCAACCCCCACCAAAACATACACCGTCACCTCCACAAATGCCTCAAGGGACTTCTCTAGATCCTTCATTAGAGTGATTTGCAGTTAATTACTCACTCTTACTCCTATTTCTGTGCTTATAAATCATATTTGAAATTATCTTAGAATTTATGCTGAACATTAATGGAATGAATAATTGATGGTGCAGAAGAGTTGTACGACCTTGGCTTGGCTTGAAAATGATTGATCTCAATGACATGATTGTTGCACAGCTGAAGGAAAGAAATGCTGCATTCCCAGATGTCAGCAAAGGCATACTTATACCTATGGTAGGTTGTTCACGGCTTCACGGCTAACTTTTTTCTACTATGCTCTGTTTCATTAATAATCCTTTTATCCCCATTTCCGAGTGTTCAAATGGCTTGAGGGTCGAGATACTATAATCTTTTTCTACTGTTTCTTTCTTTCTTATTTTTTTGGGTAGGGAAACTGGGAGGAGGTTGTTTAGATTTCCAGTCATGACACCAAATTGGTGCAAGCTGTTTACATAATTATATTAAATAGCTAGACACGTATGATTTTTGTCTGCAACATTTAGGAAAAGAAAACAATGAAAGGGTCTTGCTTATGTATCCACAGAAAGCGGCATCGACAAAATGCTGTTTCCTTTTCTCTGAAGCACATAGAAAATGAACCAAACTTTCTATGCGAGTGTCAACTTAAAGAGTGATCCTTAACTGATCATGGCTTAGTACCAGAGAACACATGTCAGCTAGTACACCCATAACTAGTTGCTTCTAATTTGTTAATTACATATTTCTGGGCCTGAGATACGTCTCACAGTAAGGTAGTTTGCTCGTACTATTCCATTACTTCATTTATAACTCAAGTTTCTTTTTTACCGCAAAATGTTATCGCCATTCAATGGGGTGCATGATCCATATATTGAATTCAATTGTTTTCGTTAAACCTCTCTTCTATCAATATTAAAGGTTGATTGTATTATCAGGTCGTATATTAGTATCTACAATATATTTTGAGCTATATTTTGAGCTGTGGAGAAGCATCAGACATCAAGTGTGCACATCAGTGTTTAGTGTTAGTTCCTACGGATTGATACCTGGGGCTAAAATGTCCATATGATGGCGTGATAGAGGATATGACTTCCTTTCCCAATCCTTAGACCACGGGTCATGTCTGTCTTTCTGCATACGCAGATCCTGGCAAAGTGAAAAATATCATAGGGAGCCAAAAACATGAGAGAAATGAACCTTACAGAAATATTCAATAGAAAAATACTGGGAAATGTGGCTTGCTATTGTTGATCAATGAATAAAAAACTTGTAAGTAATTACTTTAAAATCATTGATTGATAGTTTTAGAATGATAGAATCTTGTTTATACAACAATTTTTGCAAAGAATGGGTGGGGTAAGTTTTATTTAGCAAGTGCACGTTTTTGCATCAGTATACCAAAATTTGTGATATGCATTAATGAATTCTCGACTTTGGGTACCAGCTGCACAATATGTAAAGTAGTCATCGCTGTCCAGTAGAAGTTCTCTGGAAAGAATAATCGTAATATTTTCTCATCCAGGTATCACCGGGGTCCCCAGCTGATCGTGCTGGATTTCATCCTGGAGATGTTGTTGTTGAATTTGGGGGAAGGCCGGTCGGAAGCATTAAGGAGGTAATGTAATGACTAGTCTACACATCAATCTTAACAACGTCATCTGCTACATTTATCTTGTGGATATTTTGTCATCTAACAGCCCAACACTCAATGCTATAAACCATAGTAGGTCTAATGACTTTTCTATAGAATTTACCTTTTAACCTTATACGGATTTTGACACAGAATTCATGTAGCACTTCTGCCATACCATTTGACCATTCACCCATTCCAATATAAAGGATTAGTCAATCAAATAATAGATAGCAAATGGGTCGGTTCGAAAATAAATGAATTGCTAGTCGTAGAATATTATTCTGTCAGACTTAAACCTAAACTCAAATAAAATAACAAGGGTTCGGGCAATTTTCTTCCCTTTCATCTCTCTATTTCATGTAACGATCTCTAATCTTTTGTATTACATCTTCCTCAATTCCTCGTCCTTGTTAATAAATCTAAATACTTGAAAGATTCACTTTTTGGGACAACAAGATCCTCTGTGGTGATTGCACTACTATCCATATTCCTAATGTTACTAAAATGTCACCACAAATACTCACTTATTGTTCAACTTAACCCAAAGCCTTTAGATTTTAATATATTCCTTCAAACTTCTTACATTTTACACTCCTGATGTAATCAACTGAAACTATGTCATCAACAAATAACATACACTGAGGAACCTCATCTGGAATATGTCTATCAACTCATCCATGGTTAAAACAGGAAAAAGTATGAGAATTTAAAACATAGCAGTTGTTGAAGACACAATTTTAGTAAATAAGGTTCTCCCATTTCATATAGTTTAAGCTTTTAGATAAGGTGGTTCAACATGTATCAAAGTAAGAAAAGATCTTGGGTTTGAGTCTCGCTCGACCCCTCATATATAAAAATTGAGCACGTAACAATCTGCGCTACACGTGAGGGGCCGTGTCGAATACACAATTTAATTAGATAAATTTGCTCACTCTCAAGTAACTTAAACTTTTAGATGAGGTGTTCAACACCATTGATAGAAATGTAGATAAGGAAAATTATATTTACTACTTACAAGAATGATGACTTTCAAGGCTCACTCTTAATAACAAAACCATTTTTTAAGTATTGTATTATTTGGTTCGTAATTTGAGTTCATCCAAAAAATCTTAGGACATCAAATGACCATTATATATGTTGTGAATGAATCGTTGGGCTTTCTGTAATTTGTTCTGTTTTTTTTTTTTTCCTTCTCTAATGTTGACTATGGTTCGTATATGTCATCTCTAAAAACCAAATATCACAGGTTCTTCTTCTTCTTCTTTTGTTTTTTTTTTTAATTTTCTCAGGTTATTGATATTATGGGAGATAATATTGGGAAACCATTTAAGGCTGTTGTGAGGAGGGCAAATAATAATAGTTACATAACTTTGACTGTGATTCCAGAAGAAGCTAACCCGGATATGTGAATGACATTGGTTTCTCGCATCTCGTCTAGTGCAGCATTAGACTATTAGTTTGTCTTTGACATATATAGATTTATTTTTACATTGCCACTAATTGTTGAAGGATGAATACAGTGCCTATGTTGTCTAGGACGGTTTTTGATCTTCTGGTTCGATGCTGAAGCTGATAGGCATGCCCTTGGTTATCTGGATTATTTGTTGACTAATAAACAAAAATGTATACTTACTATAACCACCCCCCCCCCCCCCCCCCCCCGGGTTCTCTTCCCTAATCCATCTTTCTCCTCTCGTGTATAAAACTAACATATCTTATTTCCATATTGGCTTGATTTAGCTTTGATAGCATATGATATGATTTATCTATTTCGGATATGATTATTGGAAGCATGAATTGTATGTCTATTGGTTAGACTATAAATTTTAGATGTACTTCATTTAAGGTTTAGTATTAAATTTAAATTAAATAAATCCTAGTCTTGGATTGTAAAAAGGTTTGAGTTTTATACAAATCGTGCTGTTGGTCATCAATCTACCTTTAAATTGTCACATAGCCTTGAGACATTGAGAATTAAAGACAAAATTTACCATAAGAATAACACTTGTTGGAAAAAAATTGACATGTGTTGACAGTAAGATTATATGGTCGATACAAACTCGATTTGTTTATGTTTACTCTCTTTTTGAAGAGTAGCTTCAATAATCTTGATAAATACAATACAAAAACAGATTTCTCTGTGATAAAACAAATATAAAAAAAAAAAACATTAGGTCATTTTGTCCACAAATCCATTCCCACACTAATGTCAACCTTTGGCTTTTTGTTTGTCTTGGGTGCACGTGGAGTCGAGAACATGTACATCAGACTATATACAAAGATGATTATCATTTATCAAGTAAATTGCTCCTTATCTTAAAACACGACTAAGTGAGTGCTATAAAGTCGCATGCCCTACTGAATAAAAAGGAGGGCACAGGCTTTTAGATAGTCATCAGCAGGAGTTTTGTTGAAGCCCCATCAAGCACTACCACAAACCAACAAAGAGAGATAAAACTAAGGCCAACAAGCAAAGTCCCCTCCAGAAGGCCAAGGACAGGGTCGAACCCCGCTGATGTAACATCATAACTAGAGATAAATGCAGAAATTTGAAATCTAATCCAATCTTCGCTTACAATCCACAACTAGTGAATTAGGATAATCGCAATTAGATCATGACATAAGAATCAGACAACATATATAGAACATAGAAAACTGCATTCAAGAACTCCTTGCTCACTCATAGAAGATTATCAGAATCAACAGAGAGCAAGAAGCAAGAATGCACATAGAATGTAAGGTACATTCTCCTCTCAAAAATTAGAACTCCAATTTAGGTACAGCTATGAAAGCCTTTTAATCTAAGGCTATATTGACAGGACCAACTTCGAAAATTAGAGCCCTATCTTCGAAGTTGCTACTGTCAATACTTGTAAATCTATCGTTCGACACATCATATGAGTACCGCGGGTCTGACACATCGTATGAGTACTGTTGGTTTGGCTCATTGTACGGGTAGTGTGGGTCCGTCGCATCGTGCGGGTACTATAGAGGAAACGTGTTGTCCAACCTGACAATAAATAAATTAATCAAAATAAAACGCACAATCCATTACTTCTCGTGTATATTGATTGTAAAAATTGTACGCATTATCTGATGATTTGAATTCTTGCCCAATTTAACAAACTCCATCTTTATGAAAATTTGGAAAAAAACTCGTGTGTTTTGCATTTGAACTCGTATTGGAAAAAACTGCAGAACTTGTATATTATCACTACTATTGTTTGGCCTTTACAAAAATAATGAGGAGTAAAGAGGTTGGAAATGCTTAAAATAGGTGGAGTGGAGTGGAGTGGAGTGGAGTGGGGGGGGGGGGGGGGGGACCCAAAATAGGGAGTGGTGGGGGGCGCGGATTGAAAAGTTGGGAGAAACATTATCTGGACACGTGGTAATCAGTAACGAATTCGTGCAACATGCAATTCCTCAAGACTAAGCAAGTGCTATAAATCGGATGCCCTCCTAAATAAAGACAGACTTCTATGACTGCTGTTGTATAGTCGTCACAGACTTTTAGGCTTTTGTATAGTCGTCGGCAAGTCCTCACCGTGTTGTTGAAGCAACTAATCCTCATCAAGTACTACTACTAAGTACTAACCAACAAAAAGATATCAAACTATGGCTAACAACCACCAAACAAAGTAGAATTAGGATAGAACTAGGAATCAATTAACATATCCACTAATATACCATCATAACTAGAGTTGACATTGAAACACGACCACATTAGAGGAGCAACCTCCATAGATGCCAAAGTTTGAATCTAATCCAATCTTCTGCTTACTATCTACAACAAAGTCAATAAAAAACTAGTAAATTAGGATAAATCCAATTTGTTCATGACATAATTCATATAAAGAAAAGAAAAAACTGAATCAACAAATTAAATAATCAATTAATCAAGTATATTGAACCTGATGGATCGTGTATAAACGGTCATACAAGATTATAACCAATTTATTACATTATATCTAGATACTTAGAAATCAAAGCCACCCATGTCACCCATGTCACCCATTCCATCACCATAGCCATCAGCATAGGCACCCGCATCGTCCGCCATTTCACCAACGAGCATCCCTCCAAGCAATCCAGCCCCCAACCCCATTGCTAGACCCGATCCCATCCCAGACTTTTTCTTCTTAGGATTCTGCACCTGCTGCATTGGCGGATATCCACCATACCCCGGCTGGGGGGGATATCCGTACCCATGAGGCGGGTACCCACCTGGTGGTGGATAGCCATACCCTGGAGGGGGAGGATGTTGGGGATATTGCTGATATGTCATCCCATGAGGGGGCGCACCGTATCCCATTCCTTGATGGTTGCTTCCTCCGGCAATATGTGGCGGCGCAGGATACGCAGTCATAGGTTCATCCACATGCCTTTTTGTCTCCACTTGTTGAGTAAATTTCTCCCCAAATTTATACGAAAACTTGATATTTCCTTTGGGTTTGCCAGACGAGGTCCTGACCTGATATTCAACAACCCTTTCTTCACCGGGATTCGAATTGACACTCTGGTAAAGCTCATGAATCGGGACGGTGACCTCGCCAACCTCCTTGTCCCCTCCAATGGACCGATCTGCCATGAGCTGGAAGTGAAGGGACAGGCCAGGCTTCGTCAAGTAAGGCTCATCAACGACGAAATCCATGTGGTGATTCCACTTTGGGTTGGTACCGCAATCCTTGTCGACGAAAGTCTTCTTCTTTGACTTGGGGTACCCCGCAATCGACACAACAACGTAGACATCCATCTTGGAGAAAAGATTGACATCCTTTATCCCTTCTGCCGATTTCACCGTGATGTCTAATGGCCGATACTCCATCTTGTTCACAACAATGGAGATTGAGATTGAGAATTGGGAATTGGTATTGTTTTTTAGGAAAGACTGAAGAGTCTTGAAATCTTATAATAGAGACACAGAAAAAGAGAGGAGAAGATCGGTGTAGAATTAGGGATTCTTCTGAAATGTAGCTGTATATTGAAGGTTACGGATGAACGGAGTCTTATATATATAGGAATTAGGAGGTGACCGCCTAAGGAAAGGACGGAGGAAGGAAGGATTTAAAAGCATGTTTGGGTGGATAAAAGTTGGTCAAACATGCTTATATGTACTTTTAAATGCCAAACATGTTTTGGACTTTAAAAAAAGGAAAAATTGGCTCAAAACGTCCTTAACGTATAGATCCAGTGTACAAATTATCCATATCTTTCAAATTTTGGCAATTACATCCCTTACATATCAATGTAGTGCGCAAATAATCCTTTTGAACGGAATCCATCCAATATTCTGTTAAATCTTTGAGATTTTGGCGCAAATGGTCCCTAATATTTGTCCTTAGTGTGGAATTGGTCCATAACATTTATGTTTTGACAAACAAGTCCCTAACCTATGTATTTTGGTGCAAAATTAGTCCTTATGGGATGAAAAAGACAAATATACCAATAGTTTTAATTAGAAGAAATTGTATGTGGATTCCTAATCATTACAAAATGTACAAATAAGTCCAATACTTTTATTTTTTATAAAAAAATTAAAAAAAAACTAATGAGTTTTTTTTTAATTAACACTTTAGTAATAAACATGTTAAATAAAATTATTATTTTTATTATTAAGTAATAAATATATTATTTAAAATTAAAATTTTTATTTTATTGTTGTATAAAAAAATAACTTTGTCACAAACTTGATGTTCAAATACTTTTATTTAATTGAGTTATAAATTTATTAACTACAAATATTATAAATCCAACTATATTTTTTATATTTTAATTTATCATTTTATTTTCATTCAAAAATAAAACACATAATGTGTAAATTAATTTTTATTAGTATTTTTATGTTAAATAAAAATATAATAAGATTAGTTCAATGTCATAAAATTATATACGTCATTTTGTTATTTATTTAACTTAATTTTTAAAGTAAAGAGGAAGAAAAAATTTTATAAGTAAAGAGGACGAAAAATGATTTTTCACAATGATTTCTCCCTCTTTAAATATATTTATTACTTAATAATAAAAAATAATAAATTTATTTGACATGTTTATTATTAAAGTGTTAATTCAAAAAAAAAAAAAACTCATTAGTTTTTTTTTTATTTTTTTATAAAAAATAAAGTATTGAACTTATTTGAACATTTTGTAATGATTAGGAATTCACATACAATTTTTTCTAATTAAACTAATGGTATATTTGTCTTTTTCATTCCATAAGGACCAATTTCGCACCAAAGCACATAGGTTAGGGACTTGTTTGCCAAAATATAAACGTTAGGAACCAATTCCTCACTAAGGACAAAAGTTAGGGACCATTTGCGCCAAAATCCCAAAGGTTTAACGGAATATTGGATGGATTCCGTTCAAATGGATGATTTGCACACTATATGGATAGGTGAGGAAAGTAATTGCCAAAATTTGAAAGGTAATAATGATTTGCGCACTGAGTCTATACGTTAGGGATGTTTTGAACCAATTTCCCTTAAAATAAATTCATTTTCTTATAGCAAATGGTGGAACATAAGCTCAACGGTGATACTTATAAGTTAATCAAACATTATTTTTATTCATACATTTTGTAGAACTCACAACTTTTATCATACATTCCGTACAACTCACTGTTTATAATTTATAAAAAAAAACTTAACCAAACAAGTACATGTACGTCTTGTGTAAATGCTTATTTTTTGAATAATGTTATTTTGTTGTAAAATTATAGATAATGATGAATGACTATTTAATTTTATTTAGATGTCTGTATAGTTATCTACTTACTCCAAAAGAGTGTATTCTATTTAGATTGTAACTTCTACTGAAACCCTATAAATAATGGTCATTGTTATAATAAATTTACACATTTACTCTCTTAATTCTTTCTATTTTTCATTCTTGTTCTCTTAGTTTTATAACATATTTATCATTATTGATATTTATCACTAGTCTACTTAACAGCTGTGTTGACATTAAATAATAGTTTCAATTAAATGTCAAAACATGAAACTCATTTTACTGGATCTATAATTTATTGCCACATAAACTGGTGATTATTATTAGTTGTGATAAATATCATCATTATTATTATTATTTTTGAAATAAATTTCATTGAACTTTCGGCAAAATTTCTATTGGATCAATAAATTTTAATTTATCATAAATAGGTCATTAACATCAATTTAATTTCAAATTTTACCATTATTTCCCAATCATCACCTAAATTGTTGAAAAATGCGTGATTGACAACTATACTAGAACGAATCTTCCACGTAATCGTTATGTGAAATGTCAATTTACCACTATATATCATAAAAATATTTAAAAAATATATTTTTTAACATTTGAATACGAAGGAAATGTCATAAGTCATAACTTTCATTTTATTATTTTCGTCTCTAACGTAACAATTACGTGGAAGATTAGTTGATATATGACTGTCAATTAAATAATTTTTGCCAGTTTGAAAAACAATTGATGATTGAACGTAACATAGTGATGGATTATGAAACTAAATTTAAATATAGTAACTTAATTAATACAAAATAAAAATTAGTAATTCAAATAATGATAATTGATTTAGCTTAAAAAAATTAAAATTTCAAATATAAATGTGCTTAAATACTGTCAGCTAAATTTATCCAAATACGAACTATTATATTTCATAACTTTATTGTTTTTACTTATAAGAAACTTATTTCTTTTGAAGCCATCCAAACACGCTCTTAGTAGAATGGGATATTTATCATGCACCGTTCTTTACGAAAATAGATATTTATTCCATATCGAACGATGAGGATGATAAGGGAATATTAATGTTTATCTCTGACTCTATCCGTTCCCTTTTGGAATTTCCAAAGATTCTCCCCGCGTATATTGCGTGTGCAGGACTGGATGGAGACGCGGATTTGGTGTTGGGGGTGGGTGGGGGGACTCTGTGGAAAGAATTTTCTATGCAATTGTGGGCACACTCGCACAGAATCTTACGCATTAAGGATGCGCGTGGCCGGACAATTCTCGAATTTTTGAAAAAATAAAAGATAAATTACGCTCAATCTCCGCTCATTCTAAGAGCATCTCCAATGCTAGACATATTTTAAAAAGTCTATGTGGCAAGAGAGAGAAAAAAAAATGAGGAGAGATATTGTAGAATGAAGAAAGAGAAAAAAAGAAAAAGAGAGAGATAGACACAATGTAGCAACATTTATTGTAGAAGGTGTCTAGCAAGCCTTCTAGAAATGGACATCCTTTTGAACAACCTTCTACAATAAATAATGCCACATTGGTTTTGTCCCCTCCACCTCATCGCCACATCATCTAGACATTCAAATAGAAGTTAGCATTGTAGATGCTCTAACTAACGTGGCAATTTAATCTATTTTCAATATTAATTACACTTCGAGGAATAATCTCTTATCCATGTTGAGTAGAATATCATTTGTCTACTGTAATGTGTCCACACACAATTATATGTTGTGTGAGTTAATGTGGCACTGTCACATCAATCTACATCATCAGTGGACAAATGTTATAGTACCCATCGTGAATTAGAGATCATTACTCATTACATTTATTATCTCTAATCGTTTAGTAATGAGTAGTTATATTGACACTACAGTTTTTATTTGCTGTACTATATTTTAATTAAATTTAAAGTCCTCAATCATTGTTCATTGTAGTACTTATCTCTTAAACTTTTTTTTTCATCGAATTCTTATTCCAACATTTCTTTAATTAACACATCTCTTTGATGATGGCTTTTGTCAAAATATTCTATTTTGTGAGCTTTGAAATGAAAGAAAATATTTTATTGTACTTTTATATTTATTCTTTTTTTTAAGTATGATGGAAAAATAAGACATTTTACGTCCTCAAAATGGACTTTTTGGATGATAACCATTATTAAAGACGAGAAATACTAATTAATAGAAGATTGAGGATAAAAATACAAGAAATAAAAATCGAGGACACAAGTGTTACAATGCATAAAGATTGTAAACCTTAAATACAATTAAAATATAGTTCAACAAATAAAAACGTTAGTGTGAATATAATTATCGTTCAATAATTCACGTATATTGTCTTCTTTGACAATTCTGTCAAAACTTAAATAAACTAAAATAGCTAAAAAAAAAGTTGCAATTGAAGTATCTCATATTTGTAGAAGTGGAAAATTCAGCACCTTTACCTAAAAACAAATACAAAAAAGTAAAAAAAAAAAAAAAAAATATTGTTCTTCTTCTCCAATGTTCTCAATTTTCAGAACACAGATTAAATCCCATTTGAATATTTGATGAGCCAATAAGAAAAGTTCGATTTATTTGAATTTCTAATAGTCTCGTACTTCTATTCAAATACAAAGATTCTAAAAAATTATAATTTGACAATATTTTTCACTTCAATTTCATCACGTTCAAATTTCAAAAGAATAGAAGAAAAATATGAAAAATTCAAAAATCTCAAATCACGAGTTCTTGTCAGTTGATCAGGCCCGTTCACTAATGAGTTCAAACGTACACATGAACTCATTTAAACAGAATTTTACTGGTGAATTCGAATGCACGTAAACTCACTATACTAAACACAATTCTCAATACCTCTTCGATCCAAATATGAAATATGATTCAATCAGCACATGAAAGCCCGACTTTAGAAAGCCATGAAATTAAGAAAGTCAACCAATTAATAATTAGCGACAATTAAATAAAAAGTAGGTTGCAACACATACTTTCCCAACACCTGCAAAGACAATGCAAGATGCTGAAGGTGTGGGATGGAAGCTACGCGTGTGAGACGCAACGATGCCGTACGGTGACAACTTGTACAATAGGCAGAAATGTAAAGAGGTGTTCTATAATGTTCTATGAAGAGGTTGATGAAAGATTCTTAGTAAAGGACTAAAAGGAGTAGAGCAATATAGAAAGCCAATATTCCACTATGTTTCATTGAAGACTCTTGAAGGAAGACTATAGAACGTTGTAGGCAAATGTGAAGACAAACATTCTAGAATATTCTACTTAGTGAAAATGACAGAAGGTATAAGAAACTTGTGTAAGGTTTTGGTGACAACTTGAATCATTGTAATTATCTTGAAGGAATAGTCTAGAGAATGAATGCCAATTGTCACTTCAAATAAATCTCAATGGTCTATTGAAAAGAGGTACAAGTATAAATAAATCAAGAGGGCCTCATTTTATAACTAAGTAAGTTACAAACATGTTGAGTGCTACCAAGTGAGAACGAAATCAATGTAATGGTTTAGAGAATTTTAAGACGAGAGAGCATTTTACCATGTTTCTTTAAGTCGATTCTTGTGATTGATGATTGTTATCTCTTTTCTTAAATTTTAAATAAAAATCTTAATAAATTAAAGAGTTTTTAACAGCTTATATTGGAGATGAATTTTTTAGATATTATATATTTTACTTATGTGATAGAAATATTTTAGCAATTTACAATTGCATTGGAGATGTTTTAATATCACAATTTATCACCTCTCTTATGCATTGATAAAATTAAAGTCAAAATCTTAAAGAGTACTCGCAACTTGTCTCCTAATCCCACTATACGACATCGTATTAAAATACCTCTCCTAGTTGAAAACAAAATACCTTCTACAAGAAGTTCAAAAAAAATAAGAAAACCTACTTCCATTTACCCATATAAAATAAATATAGAGAGATAAACACAACTTTTCAGGTATTTGCTTCAATAGTTCATTATTGCTCAATAAAAAATTCAGACTTCTATACATTATTCCCAATTTCCAAAATTTACCTATTTTTTACTTCAATAAATTATATTCACATATTCATATGAATCAGTTCTGATCTTTATTCTTGAGCAGGCAAGTTTTTTTATTAAGTTATTGGATCTGTTTTTTTTCTTTCCCAGCTTCAGCTCTTGGGCGTACATTTATTTAAAGATTTGGATCATATGTATTAGGATTAAAAGATTTGGAATTTTTCAACGTATTTTTGAAAAATTTTGGACCTTTGCTACAAATTTCTCTTTTTTTTTTTTCTGCCCAAAAATGTTTGAGGAAAAAATTGATCAGTGCACGCGCTACTTTAACGAAGGAGTTGAACTGCAACAAATGGAAAGGTCTAAAAGAAAATGATGACATGTTTTATTAATAATAAAAAAAGAAAAGAAAAGAAAAGAAAACTCACCCTTATAGTATTAGAGCATCTCCAATTTACTTCGTCTATTGAAGTCTATATGGTAGGTAAATTAATAGACGAACTTCCAGTTCATATGGCACTATATCTATTGAATAGATAGTCAAATTAAAAATTCATCTCCAATGAGTCCGTCTAAAACTAATATTATTACTTAAGTGGTATTAATTTTTTTAAAATAAATAAATAAAAGCCCACATAACCGAACTTTTTTTTTTTTTCAAAATGCTAAGTTGGATTTAAATTTACTGAATCACTCTGTCTAGAAATCCGTCTAAATTTAGACGAACTTCTAGACGGGGTCTATTTTTTGATGTGTCACATTAGCTAGACGGAATCCTCGTCAGCATATATTGGAGAGGGTTTTTTATAACTCCGTATATATGTGATTATGTGGTGTTGGAAATTGATTTAATATGTCGAGAAATTGACTAAGTATTTAAAAACAACTAAAGTGAATTGGTGTCAACTTGGCCAAAATATACAGACCTGACCAAATCTGTTTAGGCAAATTAGTTTGCTACTTCGCCGCTTCGAGGAGTCGAAACGGAGATCGACCTACCCGGGCAGATCACGGGGTCTATTTTTTGGACCTTCTCTACATGTGTTGAAGGGTATATTTGGCATCTCGAAACCAATATCGAATGAATAAGAAATTACGAAAAAGGACAAATTTTGGGTCAAGTTTTGACCATGCGATCGCATGGGTATTTTACCCTGCGATATCAACTTGCCTAAATTTTAAGCAGAACGTTTTTTGGTCCTACCATGCGATCGCAGGAGATAAAGCCATGCGATCGCATGGTTAAACTGGATTAAGTTCTGTTTTCAAAATTGTACCTTGCGATCGCATAGGTTTACGCGAACATACTTGTCCTTTTGAAGTGTTACACGAATTGGCTCCACATCATTTCGTTTTCAACCGGTCATCTTCTATATTTAGGACCTGTGGACGTCCTTTTTGACAGAGAACTGATATGCAAACATTTTAAAGACTCATGTATTCATATTTTGAACCAATAGTTGCATAATTTCCGGTTTTCCATTTTCATTTCATCATTTGGAGTACAAAATCAATTTTTGTTCGTTGTGCTTGTGTTTTGAAGTGCTACAAACACAAACAGAAGTCGTTGTATCTTGATCGATTGCCATAAACCGTAGGCACTATTGCAGGGTAAATTTGACTTAAAGACAAAGTGTTCAACACTTGCATCGACTTGTATTTTATCTTTTCATTCGATTTTCTTGGTGTCACTTATACAAAATCTGCCAACATGTGGTACGTCTAAAAAATAATAGACGAAGTGCATTGGAGATGATGTTACGGATGATGGCAACGACTTGTGGTACCATATATATTTCTTAAGTCTTGAATGGATTTTCTTTGAAATAATCCATAATTATAATCATTACCTCCTGTTTCTCCAACCATGAACAGAGATTTGGCGTTGTTTTGTTCACATTCTGAAACAAATTAAAGAGAAAAATCAATTACTTCTAATTATTGTAATTATGAGTGATTCAATTGAAGATTGAATGAGAAATTAACCTGTTTGAGTTTGGCATGATATATTGAATAGGGAATGTATCCAATCTAACTGTACACTAAGTGAACTTGATGTAACTGGAGAGAAAATATTCATAGCTGCAGTGGATCCATCTACGGCAAAGCTTACGCCATGTACCAAGTTTGCTTCGGCCTCCTCGTAAGGTTTCAGCAATGAAAGACCAGATGATAATGCTATAATATATAGAATTTTGTTAATCGTACATTAGGATCATATATAGTTGTTATTTGTTAAAATTATAGTCTCGATTGTATTGTACACCGTAATACATGTTACGTGTTGAATCATTCATATGATACAACAATTTAGAATATGCATCCAAACATCATTTTTAGGATTTTAACAATATAGTTTGTTCGACTAGTAAGTTGTATATATTTGAATATATGGAGAAAGAAAATTAAACGACTTAAGAAATAAATGGTTCTTGAGTGAATAATATATACGTTACCGAAAAAGTCGACTAATTGAACATCGACCAGTTGCATTCTGGAACAAAGTTTCTCCATACGGAAGCCTTGCAAAAGGATAAAGAGCACCCACTAGACTTTCGCAGATTAGATTGTCCGTGTCGGATAACGAGTCTCCAAGTTGATATATTATATCAAAATGGCAACTCTTTAACGATTCAAAATGTGGGAATTACTGGGCATTACTCACTTGAAGAGGAAGAAGAGTTAACAAAACTGAAAATTAGAAAAAGAAAACGGAATTTAGATAAATTTGCACTATAGTTTTTATTATTTACACTATGTTTTAATTAGAGCAATTTACAATTTTTGTCTCCAACCTTTCAAATCTGTTACTAATCTACCTTTAGCCATTTTTTTTAGCATCGGACATGTCCAACCTTTGAAGTAATTGCAAATCACGTCCACAATCACCGTTTCCATTAAAATCTGCCGTTATGTCACTAGCATGTACCGCACGCGTTTATATTTCCTCAACCAATGCGTCTGAGCACTTAAGGGCAATTTGGTTCATTCACAAAACCCTTCCCTCTAAAAATACACACATAAATACAAACATTCGTAGCTTATGTTGCTCTAATTATATTCCTCATAAATTTGCTCATGTGTTCTTGTTCTTTATTCACTCTCATTTCTAACAACCCAAATATGGAATGAAGGGAGTAAAAAGAAGAGAGTTCCATATAAGAAACAGAAATCTTGAATGTGAAAACGAAAATATGTTTTGAATGTAAATGCTATTTTGAATGTGTTGAAAGCTTGTCAATATATTTTTATGTTTTGAATGAATGAAGTAGAATGGCTTAGTTGCTTGCCTTTTTTGAATGTAAAACTGTTTTGAGTGTGATGAATGATTGTGAAGATCTGTTTATGTTTTGAATGAATGAAATGGAATGTCTTCATTGCTTGCATTTTTGCGAAGTTGTTGAATTAGAATCTGATTGTTGTTTTGACTAGGGAGTTGCATTGAGAAGAGGAATATATACGTCCATTTTTTATACAAACGTTTAACAAAACAAGTCCCCAACCTTTACAGGTCATTCGCAAAATACGTCCCCAGCCTTTATGCGTGATTGCAGACTCCATCCCAAACGTTGTAGAATATTTTTATTTTCCGTCTCCAATCTTTACATTGCAGTTGCAAAATAGGTCCTCAATGTCATGTTTGGTTTGGACCTAAAACAAAAACATTGACAAAACAACTTTATTTACAAAACCAACATAATGAACCAACAATTTGGAAAACATTCTACTAAACACAATAATTACATTTGGTTTACAAATTTTGCCGCAGCTCTTACTTACATTAACCTAAGACCATGAAATCCAACCTACAATAATCCCAATTACAACTAAGTAAATCCAAAAATAACTGATTTTGTGTTTTCTTTCTTCAACCAGCACCTTACGATTTGTTATTGTTTCTAGTTTTATCTTTTCTTCTTTCCGGCACTTGATATCTGCTTATAGCTTCTTCATCTCTACTTCTAGTCTCTTAATATGTGCTTCTAACTGATTTATCTTTGTTTCATCTCTTCACCTAGAATTCAACAACTCAAGTATCACTTGCTTTGCTCGATCACAAATAGGAGGGTTATACCAGGCAAGACAACCACAATGAGTTTTCTACACAAAAAAATTTAGGGTTTCAAATACTTAAATCATGAAAAATTGAGGGTATGAAGCACTATTATCACCTCACCAAAAAAAAAAAAAAAAAATCTTCAAGCTGGGTTCGCATCTGTCCATGATGTCTTCAGGTCTATACAATTTCTACATTTGCATATCTTCCATTCCATATTTGGGTTGTCAGAAATCAGAATTGATGAAGAACAAGAACATATGAGCAAATGAGCAAATTTAGGAGGAATTAAAGCAACATAATCTAGGTGGGTGTGTGTGTGTGTGTGTGTATGTGTGTGTGTGTGTGTGTGTGTGTAGAAGGAATAGTTTTGTAAATGGACCAAATTGCCCTTAAGTGCTCAGACGCACTGGTTGAGGAAATATAAATGCGTGAGGTACACGCTAGTGACATAACATAACGATAGATTTTAATGAAAATTGTGATTGAGAACGTGATTTGCAATTATTTCAAAGGTTAGAGATGCCTAGTGCTAAAAAATTAGTTATGGATAAATTAGTAACAGATTTGAAAGGTTGGAAACCAAAATTGTAAATTACCCTTTTAATTACAATGAAGATCTTCAAACCTTTGAAATTTGGCACTTATGTTTCTAATTTTTTTTTCCGTCGCATTTTTATCATTAACTTTCAATTAATTTCTACAACTTGTATGTGATGATCATTTTTGTTTAAATATTCTGCTAATGTGCATCGATACGAGGGACAAATATTTTCTCAAACTTTTATATTTATTATTTATTTTGCTTATTTAAAATACGAAAAACAAAAATATCTTTTTACGCTATCCTAATTAATTTTTTGGACAGAAATCATCATCAAAGACAAAGATAAGATGTGCAAATTAATAGATTGATGAAAAGACTGTGATAAAAAAAATAGCTAAGATTAAATGCGAAAATTGAGCAAAACTTGGAGACTTTCATTACAATTAAAATGTGGTATATTAAAAAAATGTAGTGTGAATATAATTACTCATTTTATTTTGTACAGTTATATTGCTGAAATTATTTTTCAAGTGCTTATAAGTTGTAGATCAAATAAAATGTGTAGATAATAATGAAGTAGTAAATTATGAGTCCTATGAAATGTGTGGATAAAATTATATTTAACCAACTTTAAATTATAATTTAAGCTTAGACAAACAAGCATATCTAATGAATTCCAATAAGTGCGTAATTAGAGGCCGATTTTAAGTAACATAACTCGTATTTGTTTTCTTATTTACTTTTCTTTTCTTGCACTTCAATTCTTTTGAGAATAAATGCATCTTTTACGTGATTAGGGTTTGTCGCTAGGATTTGCTATTTAAACTCTAGTTAGGGCTTTGTTATTTTTTGGTTTGAATTAATTATACAAAATTTGGATCATTCTTCTAATTTTCAATCTTACTGCAAAATAAACAGAATTAAGTTAAAATGTTTCTCTATTTTGAGTTTTCGACGCTTGTATAAAGATGACAAAAAAAATATGCCACCCCGAACTCAACCCGCCCCGCCCCACTTCACTTCGCCCCGTTTATTCGGGTAATAGAGACGGGTCCGAGGTAGCCCTGCCTCGCCCTGCCCACCCCATGACCCGCTCCATCAAATTTTTATTTTATTTTTTTATAAAATCATAAAATAGAATACAAATTAAAATTTTGCTAGAAATTGACTAAAAAAGAATTGAACCTATGTTAAAATTATAAACTACTAAATCACAACCTCAATCTTATATTCTTTTTGTTTTGTTTGATACAAATATTTAAAAAAATTTATCTTTCTATTTTTTTTTAAATTATTTTTTTCATTTTAACAAAAAAAAAAAAATTTGTTGAGCAGTTGTCGAGTCAAAGGGTTGTCCTACTCTGCGAATTCACGGGTTGCAGGGTGGAACGGGACAAAGCAAAATAAAAATTTTGTGGAGTGGGGTGGGTGAACACAACCCGCTCCATTTCCATCCCTACGCTTGCACTGCATCAATAAAGTGTTCAAATAGTGGAGTTGAATAAAAGGTAGCTTAATTTGGAAGACACTGGTTTATAGAGCTCATTTAAAAAAATTCATATTTGGTCTGTGTATTGCTAATTCCTCACTTTTCAAGTCTTTTGTGATTTATTAAAAGCATATATCCAAGTTAAATTTAGTCGGTTCGCTCTCATAGATTCGTTTGAGCGAGACTTTAAATTTATCCAAATTTGGAAGAGAAAAAATATTTAAAAAATGAGATGGGCTGGTCGAGAAACAAAATAAATAAATAAAAAAATTGGGTTGCCAAAGTATTGAACCGCGGAAAAAACCATTTTCATGGTTTCGCCATGGCAAAGGCACCCTAGTAATTGGTCTCAAATAGCTTTACCATAGTTCGAGAACCGTCACAAATACTATTGCCGCAACTTCAAAAGTAAGTCTCCACTTAGAAAAATAACTTTTAAGTAGAACAATATGTTTACCTAAAGTAAATAAAAAAATTAGTTTTTTTTTTTTTCATTTTTAAAACTGTTTGAATATATTTACTTTTTTAGTAAATAAAGTTACTTATTTGCTCTTACGTCATATATTAAATAAATTACTAATTTTTATATTTCACCAATTAAAATATATTTATTTTAAACTTGCTTATTTACTTATCACTCAACTTTTTAAATTTAGACAAACATGCTTTAATATACAATGTTTGGCTAAGTCTCAAAAAATCAAATTTACTTTTTTGCACAGTTCTTTTTATACTTATTGGCAAACACATTTAACAAAATAAATTACTTAAAAAGTAACTTATTAGCTTAGACGACTTGCATTGTTTTCACGTTTTTGCAACCCGTTGTTTGTATGGACTAAAATTTGATATGACCATTTTGCCCGTATTAAAGTTAGTCAAATTAAGATCAGATGTTTGACTTTTTGTCAATTGACTGTCATTTGGACGAAAATCGTCCAAGTTCCTTAGGGGGCATATTTATTAAAGGATTTGGAATGTAGGTGTTAAGATTATAAGATTTGGACTTGATGGCACATATTTGAAAGAATTGGAACCTCAGCTCCAAATTCCCTTTTAAATTTTTTTTTTTGTTTTTCTTTTCCTTCTTTTTGTTTGCTTCAACAAATTTGAATGGTGATGTGAATTCAAAAATTTGTTCTATTTTATCTTGTATCTATATGTCATCCATGACGTCATTTGATTGATCTTCTTTTTAAAAAGACTGTACGAGAGCACGCAGACCCATAAAATGAATATTAATCTAATATTATCTTAGTAAGATGTACTTGAAATTGGCCTCGTGAAAAATGTCGAGCTAAATGTAGTCTAACCCACTTTGAAATTGAAGTTTCTAACCTTTTATCTTAAGAAATGAAAAGATCTTCATCAACATTTTGCCTTATGATTCCCACTGACCATAATTTGCAACTCAATCCAAGAAAAATGTTGGCAAAGTGGTCCCAAAGATTTGGGATAAACCCTAGGTAAATTACATGCTGAAATCCCTATTTTTATTTTTGACAGAACAACTAATGAGAAGCTCTGATTTTAGTAGTCCTTTTTTATGTAAACATATATCAAACTCGTAAAGTATTAGCATGCTCCTTGTACATACCAAAATCATGTTTTGCCAAGTTCAAGTTTGTAGAAAACCCTAACCCTTGTTTTTGGGAAGTGTAAATATTCTAATTTGACTAAAAGTATATGTGATGAGAAACATCGGTACATGGGTTGACTAGAAGATTGATTTCTGCTCTATAATGTGTGTGTGTTAGATAGGGATCGAAATTTAACTATACACACTCTGTTAGAAACTACAAATCTAATGTACGCAATTGAAAAAGATAGAATGAGAGAATTAAAATACGCAATCAAACTAATATAGAAATAACAAAAGAAGTTTAATCCTTGGATAATATATATACAACTTAATTCAAGTTGAACATGCGACTGTGAAAATTCTATTGTACGAACTATGAGACAAAGGAGTCACAAAGAATAGTAACTAGACCGGGCAGGAAGAAAGGAAATTACTCGAACGCTTAGGAAGAATTAGACAAAATTGAATCATGTTACCCTATTGTCACACAAGCGAGTAATGGCGGAAATTACTCGAACGCTTAGGGAGAATTAGACAAAATTGAACCATGTTACCCTATTGCCACACAAGCGAGTAATGGCAGAAATTACTCGAACGCTTAGGGAGAATTAGACAAAATTGAACCATGTTACCCCATTGCCACACAAGCGAGTAATGGCGGAAATTACTCGAACGCTTAGGGAGAATTAGACAAAATTGAACCATGTTACCCTATTGCCACACAAGCGAGTAATGGCTAGAAGAGGGATTGAGAAACAACACTCTCAAAGATGTTCCAACCAGATGAAAGGACTAACCTGAAGGTAACCTTAAGCAAGGACAGAAAGGAAAAGCTGCTGAGACACAAGAACAGACTAATGAGATAAGGAGTAGATGACGATGACAAAAAACTAACCAATTGTAGGGAATTTGGGTTTCATTTCAAAACGTTAACCTATTAGACGACTCCCTTATTTATAAGCCGATCATCTATTCCCTGTGGAACTTTGTTTGCACTTTTTTAACACGAATAGGGGAAAACCAGGCAAGCATATCAGAGCCTCACAAAGAGGCTTTGAATACAAAGACACAAAAAGAACCACAATGTCCGCCACCGCGGCACACCACCACCAGAAAGATAACCATCATCCACCCATCAACAAAAACAAAACAAACAAACCCTGTTTGCAAGATCTAACTCTTAATAAGGCAAACAAATATGTACAAGATTCAACAATTCAATGAGGCACCAATTAGAGGAACAAAAGTAATGTTGAGCATTTGATAAGGCTGGAAAAAAGGCTGCTAAAAGCCTATCTTCCCTCAACTGCAAACTATGTTTTCAGCTAATCAACTATTTTTGAGGACACAGGACTTAACACAAAGAAAAACATTGACTATTACTGATATTTTGGCTTTGATATCATAGTAGAAATTAGAAATTGACTATAATTTTAGGGATACAAATAGCTATTAAGGGCAAGAATAATCACATAAGAATCTTTAACATTTATATGCTCATGAGATGCTATGAATGAAGATGCAAATTCTTTCCCACCTTTTTTACTACGAAATAATCACACACACACACACACACACACACACACACACACACATATATATATATATATATATATATATATATATATATATATATATATATATATATATATATATATATAATTTGAGAATTATAAATTAAACCCAGAATTATTTAGTGAGATCAGAGATCCGATTTAAAGTTTTTCAAGTTGAAGAATCCATGGAGAAAATTCCATTGCGGTACTGTAGTAAAGAGCAAGTTCTTTGTGATAGGGTTTCATTATGTCAATGACAATGAACACTCTTTAATTAAGAGATAAGTGAACAATCAGCAATTCCCAAATCTTCAAACACTACAGGAAATTAGTCAAATTACATATATCATCGATATATCTTTTGATGTAACAAGGTACATGGCTTCCTTCGATCCCGAAAATTACAAGATTCAGCAACAAAAAGTTAGAAAAGTTACCTCAAAAATACTTTTCAGTCATTCATGGGTGTTCAAAAATCTTATAAAATATTTACTCATCTCTTACTTTGGATTAGCAGATGAGCTTCCGCCCTTGTCAAGTATTCGGAACTCTAATGGGGGAGAAGTGTCCGGCTGCAGGCCGAGCCTCGTTACATCATCTTTCTCTTCACTGCTTGAGGCTTTGTTTTGTTCAGCCTTTTGTCTTTCATACTCCCTAACCTTATGCAAGTACTTTAACATAACCTCGGAGTTGTTATCAAACCCTAATGAACTGAGAGCCCAACAAATGTCATCTCCATTAACAGTTTTTCGATTCTCCTTGTGACACTTGTCTGATGCTTCACTGGTTATGAAACTTATGAACTCTGATACACATTCTTGCATTGTTTCTTTGGCTTCTTTGGAAATTTTGGCATTCCTGGGGAGGATGTGTTTCATGATCCGCCCTACATTAGCTATTGGCAGCAATTTATCTTGGTCGTCAATCATTTCAATTAGATCTTCTTCTATCCGCAGACGCGTAGTCCCTTTCTAGTAACTTCTTATAGTGATGCTGAAATCATATAGATGTATACGAACTATACTAAGCTAGATGAGGATGCTAAAGCACTGCCATGAATGGGAGGCATAACTTGGTGGTTTAAGCATTAATATTGGTACATATGTCATGTCAATGGCCCAAATATAAAGTGACTTGTTCTTAATTGTACCAAAAATATCTTCTTTATATATATATATATATATTAGAGAATACTTGTAAATGGTCGAGTGACCCGACTACTTTATCTGAATCGCCTTTGACCAATTTTACATTATAAAACTCTTTAAAAATATATATAAAAATAAAATAATACCGAATATATCTCAATGTAAACCTCCGCTTATTCTATTTCATATAGTTTCTGTAACTTATACGCTATACTGCCGAAATGGAAATAAATTACAAAATTTGTTACTTTGCAAGAAAATTGACATCTCTTTGATCTCAGAACAAGTTCAACAAGTGTAGGAAATCCTATTTCAAGGTAAGAATGTAAAACATCTCAATTTTTGCATAATGCGTAGTTAATTTCTTCTTTCTTTAATTTATAGTAGAAATAGGAGATTTTATTGTATAAATTATGATAATATCTATACATTTGAGTATGAATCCATGATATTTGATTTAAATTTCGGTAAATTTGAGTCCATTTATGAAATCTTAAGTTGAGTTCGTTGAAAAACAAGTTTAACAGACAAGGTCGATTAGAAATTAGCTCTAACGTACAGACCATAGATCTGTTAGGATTTGGTCCGTTAACATATCATAGGTCTCTTAATATTCTAACAGATCTTATGGATGAGAATCTATATTTAAGTCTTTTCATTTAAAAAAGACATTTACAACTTAAATTTTATTAGTTAACGTTGGCATACTTAGCATGTTTGACTCAACATTTTAGCCATCGTGACTTATATATTTTTATAGCTATATAGTACTATTACATGCCCCCACACCCCAAAAGAGGTAGAGAAGAAAACAATCTGATTGAATCCATTAGATTTCAAATTCACGAGCCAATATTTGGAAATGAAATGTCTTTTGAAAACTGAAAACCCTAAAAAGGTTTAGTTCATAATGGTGGATGTGGTCCCCCATACCACCCCCGCCCCCCCCCCCCCGCCCCCCCCCCCCCATCTTCTCAATAATCTCCAAGCTTTAACACTCCCAATGAGTTGTAATAAACCTTTATTATAATATTGTTAGTATAGTCTAAAATGAATGGATTGCATTGGTGGAAGTTGGCTTTTTCTCTAACGTATGTGGATCCAACTAGTAATTAGAAACCCTAGTTTTTTGATTGGCTCAGCATTTCCTTTTTACACAGTCAAATTCTTTGAGCCTTGGAATCTGATTCATATATATGTTAATTACTTATTCCTCATTATCTAATTCCATTACATGTTTTTATATATACCCAACATGGACAGATTTGTTCCAAAAATTGAAGAACTGCTTCCTTTTAAGGGTATATTGTAACATGTTTCTTATGTTGAATATGTGTGTTCAAACTCATGAAGGCCTATTCGTGCCCGGTGTTACAAAGTCGACAGAGTGAAGCCTAGTGATAATACAGAATGTATGAACATATATACCTACTCTTATATAGGTTGATGTACAATCTTGAATACGTATTGACATGGTTTTGTTGTTGGCTTGGGTTAATTTGTGATTATATTGAGTACATGGCTCACGTGACTATAATCGTGGGCCAAACATTAAGTTACTAGATAGCTTTATTAGTAAACTTCGAAAATCTTCTTGTTTTTATGAATCGTGTTAAAATGTAACGAGGGTAGTACTCTCAATTTTTTGGCTTTTGCAAGTTCTTATTTTCTCCCGTCCCCTTGTAATATTGGAGGTAAAGTTGAATGTTCCGCTCCTTTGAATTAATTCTTTCTATTAATAAAAATGGTAGGGATCAATGTCAAACCTTCAATCTATGGTAGGAGTGTAAAAACTCATATTTAGACGTAGATGACTTTGAAAAAAAAAGGGCCTATTCATGCCCAACCTAGTTGGCCATATATTGTTGTCTCATCCCTCGCATGGCTACCATTAATTCTCACTACAAAAAAAATACCAATTTTGTGATAAAAAAAATATTGTCACGTAAATAGAGATTTTGTTACAAAAATATTTTAGCGACAACAAGATTTTTGTTGCGAAAATTGTCGCACTATACAAGTCATAGAATGTATTTTGCGACAACTTTTAGCTATTCGTCGCATAAGTAAACTAGCAACGTTATTTGTTTAAAGCAAAAAGTATGAAATAACAAGATATTTGTCGTCATAATGTCGTTGCAACGTATATATATATATATATATATATATATATATATATATATATATCGTGAAAAATTAAAAGGGCGACAAGTCATTTTGTCGCAACGATTATTCTAAAAAAGTTTTTGTGAAGAAAAATATTCGTTGCGAATACTATTTTTAAAAGTATAACGTTTGTTATATAGTCCATTTTGTAATAAAATATATTTGTATTAATATACATTTTATAACAGGTCACGTTTGTCGCATTTTCTAGCTTGGAAGAGATACAAATTTACAAATTTACACATAGGATTTGGTGAATTGAATGAGAAGAATTGGAAATTTTGAAGTTCATAATTAAAGAGTCTACAACCTTCACTTTTCTTCTCTTTTCTCTATCTAGGTTCTGTCAAGCTTAGCTCCTATTGGTTTGATTATTTCAAATATGCGTCATGACGACGATGTAACTTGTACTTTTGAAGTTTTAATTCAATTTTCCGTTTTGACTTCAAATATGTGTTTTTGATTGATTATTTGTTATTGATTTTATTGCTTTCAATTATCTGGCCAATAGTTGAATGATTTGTGGACTATGTTGATAACAAAAGGTATATACATGTTTAGATCAAATAATAAGTAGGCATAGATTATGATAAATTATAGAAATAGACCAATATGGTCTATGTGGTCATTAATGATTGATTCTTCTAAATGCGTTTTTACTCATTTGCAACTTTCACGTAGAAAGTTTATATTTTGATTTTACTCGCGATAAATTGTTGAATAATTTAGGGATATCGATTGTCAACATAAATAAATGTTGTCAATTATGTGATTATTTTAATTAAAGTGGATAAGTGTAGGTGAAATCAAAATCCTAATACCTTTTCATATTCAAAACTTCTCCAAAGTTTTCAACATGCTTTATAGTTACTTAAGTTAGTTAAAATCAAAATTCACTCAAAATATTTGACATAATTTGGTTAAAGTTAGATTTAATTGACTTCATAGCTAGATACTAATACTCGCGAGATCGACTCTCTACTCACATTTTCTTACTTACTCATGATGTATGTACTTGCAGATTTCAAGCGAACATACAACCAGGAATCATTTATCTAACTATTTGTGATTTGGTCTAGTTGATTTCTACTTAGGTTAGTCTCTAATCGAATTGACCAAGGTTTAGACAATTCTTATTGTACTTAACTTAAAAAAATCCTAGTTTAAACATCATGAGGAGGCGAATTTTACCAAAAGGTGTACATGGGTTTGGGTTGAGGTCAACAAGCAACTTAATCGAGTCTTGCTTGGACTAGAAAAATCATTTTTTTTTCCTTTTTTCGTTCGCCAAATGTTGAACAAGTTGGAAAACGGGCTGCCCCACCAGAACTTGGCGGCACTTGAAACTAGCCCAGGCAGGCCAATCCAGTTTTGTGCAAGCTAGCATATTGATGGCTAGCCTTGCCCAATTTTTAATTTTTTTTTTCTTTTTTTTAAATAATTTTATTTTTAATTAGAAAGATAAGCAATATATCTTTTATGTTAAAATTTGTGTTATAAGTTAAAAATAAATTTATAAAGTAAATTAATATATAACTCTTCATTCCTGTTGCTAATGAGAACCAAAGTTCAGTACTGTTAAAATAATATCCAACTATATAAAGAGCCCGAAAATCTAACAACAACGAAACATCAGCTAATTTAACACTGAAAATTTATAATTTATAATTTTTCTTTATTAATATAAACTAATTTGAGATATATTGTAATTTTTTTCGTTTGTGTGTGTATGTGTGTGTGTGTATATATATACATACATTATTTGAGGCAATCATATGTCGGGCTACATATGAAATTCGGGTTGAATTTTGAATTAAATTAAATTTTAATTGAATTTAAATAATTTGGTGTTGTGGCTTAGAATTCTTGGACTAATATTTCATACAATTGAGGTTGGGGACTTAGGCTTGGACCATTTTGAATTGGGATTATTTAAATTTTGTATTTGAGCTATTTTCAAAATGAGTTATTAGTGTGAATGAGAAAAAAAAGGGGCCAGCCCAGCCCAGTCCAAGTCCGATGGGCTAACCGAGCTGGGCCATATAGGCCATTTTTGTTTAGGCCAGCTTTTTTATGGCTTGGACCAACCCAACCCGATATCCAAGTTATATGAGCCGGTTGACCCCTTTATCCTAAATTGGCTAAATTTTCATATAGGTTGGATGGGTCGAGCCCTAGATAGGGTGGCTCGAACCTAATTCGGTCATTCGAACCACTATTTTGCGTACCAAAACGTCTATCATATTATAAGACCTCTCAATATATAATACCTATATCCTTATAATATCTATAAGGGTAGCTATGTTGAAACTATAACTTTGTTTAAGTGCACCATATTTTAATTACATTTAAAGTTCTCAATCTTTATTCATTGTAGTACTTATATTTATAACTTTTTTTCGTCGAATTCTTATCTTCATCTTCTATTTGCACCTTTTGCAAATGTTAGGAACCCAACATCAATTTTTTCTAATTAAAATAAATACATATTGGTCTTTTTAATCAAATAAGGATCAATTGCACACCAAAACATATAATAGAGACATTTGTACACAAAAAACAAACGTTAATAGCCATTTCCGCACTGAGGACAAATGTTAGAGATTATATATATATGAATGATCTTTTAAGCACCGGTACTTAACTTATGCTAAGCACTAATAACATAGCATGTCTATTTAATGTATAATGGTAGATCCCACATATTCAATGTATAAATGAAATATAAATTAAATAGACATGTCATATCATCAGAGCTTAGCTGCTTAAGAGATGATATATATATATATATATATATATATATATATATATATATATATATATATATATATATATATATTAAGATTTTAAAAAAAAAATCCTTTGATGTTAAAATTTTTTTAATACATTTGAAATTCTAAAAATTGCATTAAATGTAGGAAGTAAATTTAATTTTTTTTAGAAAAGTTCCAAATTAGAAAATTTGAACTTCTTTAATACAACTTTTAAAAGCTGTTATTATTATCAAAAAGTACGTATTGACTTTAACCAAATATTTAAGGGTAATTAGCATATTTCGTCCATATTCTTTGAGTTTATTGTGCAAATCGTCCCTATCGTTTGAATTTTGGCATTTTTATCCTTAAATCAACCATTATTTGCGCAAAAGGTCCTTACCGTCTATTTCTGTTAACTTTTGGCGTTAAATCATTGTTTCATGTGCAATCTCTCATTTGAAAAAGGATATTTTCATCAAATTCATTTAATTACACCACGTGTCTGGCAAAAATTATTAAAAAAATTTAAAACTCCTCCCCAAACACACACTCTCTCCACTTTGATTCTCCCTCTTCTTCGCCGCTCCGTGCTTCTCCATCTCTCTACCTCTCATTCTCTTGATTCTTCTCTGTATTACTTCAACTGCCGTTGGCGAGATTCGCTACTCCAAGATCCGATCCGATGACCGCCCAATTATCCCCTTCGACGAGTTCGGCTTTACCCACCGTGGTCAGCTTGAGCTCAACATTACTCAAATCTCCCTCGCCGACCCCAATTCAGACTCCTCCACCCTAGAACTGTCCAAAGTCGGATTCTTTCTCTGCACCCGCGACGCCTGGATCCAAGTCCTCTAACAAATCGAGGACGCTGAGATCACATGTACCTTGCAATCCAACTCCATCCACAAGGTCATCACCTTCGATCATCTCCCAAAACCCAGTACAAACAACTTTAGTTTCTTGGATTAATATTTTGTACAAGAAGGGGTTGACTGTCTTTAGAATTCATTTCTTTATGCTTGCGGTTGTGATCTTGAAAGCCTTCAATTTACTGTGTGAGGCAGAGGATAAGTCATATATTAAGTAAACTGGATCGTCTCATGGCTGGGAATCTTGAAGTGGGTAGGTGGTAAGAGCACAAATGGAGGCGAATGGGCGAGGTCATAGAGAAGAGGGAGAATCAAAAGAGAGAGTGTGTTTGCGGAGGAGTTTTAAATTTTTAAATAATTTTTGCCAGACACGTGGCTTAATTAAATGGATTTGACGAAAATATCTTTTATAAAATGAGAAATTGCACATGAAACAATGATTTAACGCCAAAACTTAATAGAAATAGACGGTAAAGACCTTTTGCGCAAAATATGGTAGATTTAAAGACTCAAATGTCAATATTCAAACGATAGAGACAACTTACACAATAGACTCAAAGAATAGGGACTAAATGTGCTAATTACCCAATATTTAAAATTGATGAAAAGCACTTTCACCTTTCAAAAAGTGTTTTTGGACTTGAAAAAGCTCTGCCAAACACACCAAAAAAAGAATATTTACATGGCAATAAACAAAGTAGAAAATGTGTAGCACATCATCCAAACGTATACTAAATATTTTTTATAATTTATCCTCATCGACATACATACTAAAAATTCTCTATTTAATTTTTTATAATTTATTATATTCTCTCTCTTCTAAACATCGGCCACAATTTTTCCAATCCACCATCATAGTGGAAATGCTCTCTCTCCATCTCCCATCTTATTTGCCATGCGTACTAATAATTTACATCAAACAAAGATTAAAAAGAGGGCAAAGAAAGGATTACAAATTAAAAGTCAACAGAAGTAAATTCAAAAGAGACACTAGCACTATTAATAACTAGATTTATTATTGTTCTACTTCACCATGACAACACAATCACGAGTAGAGATATGCTGTGCCCATTTCATCGCATGTTCTCGTCTCTCAAAGACGAAAATGCGACACATGCTTCCAGGCTCCTCCGAATGAATCTCTCACTCGACTCACAATAGTTGATAAAACTGAGAGAGGGCTCTTGTTCGATGCCTTTAGATTCACTTTCACCTTTACGTTTTCACGTCCTCATCCCAGTTTATAGAGAATGGTAAGGGACGTAGCCTAATACGCCAGTCAAATTGTTAACCACGTCATTGCACCTTGTTAATAGATTGAGCATTGGTAGGGCAATGTCTTTGTTTGTTCTAGGCATTTGATCAGGAAATGGCAAATTTTGAAACTCGTTAGAACGCAAAGGAATGCTGGAATGAGACAAAGCCTTTGGTGAATTCTTACTATTAAGATTGAGAGAATGTGTAGCATTGTTACTCGACAATTGCTCAACCCGACTACTTTCTTCCCCACCCAACACGAATTTGACAGATGCAGTATTCCTATCGCCACTAGTACCACTTTCATCACCAGGGGGCTTCTTGAGGCAAGATTTTAACTGGGCCTGCTGTTGAGATGACAGCAAAGCAGTTTTTGCTGCTGGCCTCTGCTCAGATGCAGCATTATCTTTCGGTTGAAAGGCCCCAACAGACTCTTCGTCCTTCTGAACCTTAACTGATTCAGATTCTTGTGCCTCGCCTCCCAGATCACGGAGGTAACATCTCACATTTGCGTTCCCAAAAAGACTGTTACTACCAACTGCAAACTTGCAAGCAGCTTCAGCATGAATCTTGTGCTGGTAGACGAGACGACAAGTCGACGATGTCCAAAAAACTCGAGTGCCTGAATGTTCCAAAGGCCCAAAACGAGCAAACTTCGCTTTCAGCTCTGAAATAGAAGGAAGTGCCCCTCCTGGTGGAAATTTCATAATGAGCATGGTCGGTTCGGGTGCTGTTATTCGCTTCTCTGACCTCTTGTTTGATTGCAATTTATTTACTTTTGGTGGCATTAGAGTCGCACTTTTTGCAACAGTTTCCTTTACATCCCGTGGGATCTCAGTAACCTTCCAGACAGCCTTCTTCTCCATAGCCATTGATTTCAAGTCATCGATCTTCTTCCTCTTCTTTGCAGCACTTTCCACTAATCGATCAGATGCACCACGTTTCTGCCCACCTTTGGTTGGATCTTCGGGCCTGACCGGAGGTGGCTTCCCAGTTGGCATCTCTTTGATAGTCTCACCAGGACTGGCTGAAGCTCTCACAGCGGGTAATTTACTGATGTGAGCTTCTTTGGACTCATTTTCATCTGGTGCCATCAAGGACAAGCTCTTCTGATAAACAAGGGACCGGAATATCAAGAAAACTTTCTGGAGGATGGCTGGAATACTCCTCTCCACACCATGGAAGGGATTGAGAGCAGAAGCTTGCAAATCTCTCAGTAGTCTTGGAAGTTCAGGCTCTACAGCATTCCCAATCCCAACTGCCTTCATTGTTTCAACTGTACTCTGATTCTCAAGCCAATAATCTTCGCCAAACAGAACTTGGACTGTTGTTTCTGAAACGTTATTCACTGCTGTTCCAATGTAACTGGCAGCTGGTATCTGCACATGGTCAGTGCTTGCTTCAGTACTTATTTCATGCTTTCTTTTCTTCTTCCTCCTCCTCTCCACTGGGACTGAATTTTCAGTACTCAGATCCCCAGAAGGATGCCTGTGTAACTTAGCTTTCGTTTTTCCACTATTGACGAACTCCATGGAACCTTCACAACAAGATTTGGTTTACTAATATAGCAAATGTGCACAGAAAAAATAAAAATTGAAGGAAGATGGAAATATGCTCACCACTACAATCATCCTTAAGTTTCTCTTTGCACAAATCTTCAGCAGATGCCTGATGACTCGTAGGTAGCTCACGGCCTTCAGAAATACTGGGCTCTGGAGTCCGACTACTATGCTCTGATATCCCAGAATAAATAACTTTACCAGAAAAGCCCGAGCCATCTACCAAAAGAGGCTGACTAGAGAGACCCGCTTGTCCAGAGCTTGATTTGCTGGTCTTCAACTCAGTTCTTTCATCTCGGCGTTTTAATAGATATCTTTCTTTCTCAACTAGCTCCTTTGTTTTAGTATGTTTTGCTGAGCTTTTCCCTTTACCAAGAGCTTCTGCACTCACTAGTCGGCCACTCAAAACAGCTGCAAATTGCATAAATTATTAAAACGAGTAAAAACTCAAAAACAAAAAGAAATACGCTCACCACTAAAAACAGTCTACTGGTAAAGCTGACATGCTAGGAGGCTTTAACTAAAGAAACTCATAAGGTCAGGAGACCAAAGGCCCGAAAGACTCAAGAACAATCTTGATTATGCTATGCAGAAGAATCCACAAACTTATCTGAATAGTTGCAAAAGTTAAAATGACTAAGTAAAGAAACATTGCAGCAACCAAAATTAGGTGCAAGAGCTAGTTGAATTCTCATTAACTAGCATTTCACGGGTTTTTCATCCTATTTTCTCCAGACGATGCAGGAAACGAGGGTCAAACACTATTATGGAACTCATCCAAAGGCTATGGCGAAGTGCTGCTTTGACCCATTTAAATGTAGATTCAACTGGCATACTAACAATACCTATAAATAATTACTGTAATGAACACCACCACCCCGACCTGGTTTTCCAGAAGTGAAATAAGTAGTTTCTCCTACTTAGAGCAAACTTCGAAAGCAGTCATTAGCTTGAACTTATAGTAGACTACACTACATAACTATTAATTATTCATTTACACAAACTTCAATTTTAAAAATACAATCAGAAAAGAGTATGAAATAAAGAAAAAGCATATCTTTCTACATAAAAATATAATTATATATGAAGCTCCAAAACTCTGACTACATATCACATTTTTCTTTATTTTTCATGTTTATCGTGTTTCAGGAATCCTGTACTTACTTTTCGTAATATTAAATACTTTAGAGCTAACCGTGATGATATTCTACCCCTTGTAGATGATTAAATAGGGAAGGAAAGTGTTTACAAGGTAGATAGATATCAGCCAAAGAAGGATTCTATCATTATTGTAGTAAGACACGCCCTTTTCTATCATCATTGAGTTTGTTCTTAGAAAAATCTATTTTCCCCATTTCATTGTAACAAATGGTTCCAACGGATCAGTCTTTCACCAGTTGACAGCTGAAATATTATTGTCCTACAATGCAAAATCAAAATAATATTCAAAGTAGCATATGGACTCGCATAATCGATAGGTCTCATGGAATAACACTTGTTAGAATCTCGATTTACAGGGGACTTGACAACTCCAAAGTCTCCAATCACCCGTTCTAGAAAAAGAAAATTACGAACTTATTGTTTGTTTAGTACTTTAGTCTAGTTTAAAAACTAGTTTTTCAATACAAAATAGTTAAATATATCATGCTATGAAGGCAAAATTATGGTCAAATAAACCATTTTGTGTTGAAAAACTAGACCAAACAAGCACAATTATATTTGTCAAACTCTCACCCCACTAGAAGTTTTGGGGTGATCATTTGAAGAGAAATACCAATATTGTTTCACCCGTCATCTGATTACACATGTCGACTTCCACTACCTCTTGCTTGCATAGTTGAATGGCTATATTTTACTTCATCATTGATTTGGTTGCGTAATTAGTTCTAATTTATTGAACTTCAAGGAGGAGAAATTATGTAGTCATAAAATTTATATAAAGTATTTCTGTCACTAGGGAATTTCCATCCACAGTCCCCAACCTTTCACAAATAAAGCACGTGAGGTTCCCATCAATTTTTTCTAGCCTTTAGTTTCCAAAACTTCTATTTCCAATGCATGTTGGTCCGTCAAACAGCAACATGTTTTGCATGTGATCACTTCGGGTTATTTTTTGTGAAACCATCCATTTTTCTCATAAACAGTTTAATAGGGATAAAGAAAAGCAGAAAATTAAAAAGAAAAAGGAAAGTACAAAACAATAAAAAAGGGGAAGAAGGGTCACTGTTGCCCCCGCCACCCACCCCCGGCCCCCACCATTCTGCCCACACCCCCTCCACTTCGCTGAACTCTATTTTCATTGTGCAAAGCTTTTTAAAGCTACCATCTTGGTGTAATAGCATTGGTCCGCTACTCTGTGAAAGGCATACGTGCCTTAATATTTGTACCATGACCATGCTTTCAATGTCAAGCAAGCTCCCATGGAAGCATGAGTTTTTTTGGCAGCTTCTGTTATAAGGTCCCTATTTGTTGGAGTAGAGTACATGTCAAGCACGTAACAAATCTGAAAAGGTTTAGTTTGTGAAGTAGACGAATTGAGGGCCTTTTGCATTCATTGTGCTTACTATTTTGCAGCTCAGTAGCTCACTGTTTAACCAAAAATTGTTGCTAGGCCAGCTCATTCCTTTCAAATTTGATGGGTCCACCGAGGAAGGCGGGTCACCATTTAAGAAGTCCGAGGTGGTCCAACTGGGTGACAGTGGCAAAAGGTGTTTGCGGGGATAGGGGGTGACGGTGACGAGAGGAAATGGGGATAGGTAAACAATTCTTTATTTTTTGAAAAATTTAATACTGTTACTGTATATATCCCTAATCCACTTGATAATAGACTATCACAGCCCAATTTGTGTCCTCATCCCTAGTGTCTTGCCTATTGTGCCCAGTAGATTCTAGTAAATAACATCAAATGTATTGTCAAAGGCGGATATGGTGCCAATAGTACAACGGATTCTTTTGCACAATATACTCGTACATTAACATAGCAACCTATTAGAAGAAAAAATGGCGACAGCATCCAACAGTAAATGCCTCGTGTTCATGTCCCAACTCAATATCTTGCATATTATTCCAAATAACTGAATAGATAACTTGCATGTTTTGTCATTGCTGACGGACCAAATTGAGCTAAGCTAATCCATCGAAACATTATTTGGATAATTTTTTAATTAAAATAAGTATATGACCAAACAAATCACGACAACCATTTAACATGAAAAACAAGCTACCAAAGCCAACAAAAGAGGTCAGACGAAAAAGAATCCACATTAATCCTTGCATTTGCTTGACAATAAATTATAAGTACCACATGGCAGTTTAATAAACTTAAATCTTTAAAAATGCCACCGCCCTACATAATTTCTATAGAATCATTAAATGATGCAAAATTATCTATTGTCACTAATTGTTCCCCCTTACAACCTTGGCAATCATAGATCATCTCATCATCATCAATTACTCAAAAATTCATGTGAAAGAGTTGGAACAAAATTTATTAGTCATTAAGGTTCTAAATAATGGTCTCAAATACAATGTTAAAAGTGATAGGATGTATCTCCAAACACACTAGACAAGATACATAGCACAGTGTCCACATTCTTCAATCCTTCTATTTTATATTATTTTAATTGACATGTACCTCACATTTTTGTATCCTACTTTTCCAAAATCATGCTTCAGTGTGTCAATGTACATGTCCAGGACCATGCTTCATTGGTGCAAGTGATAGCTTAAGGATAATATTTTGTGGCAGAATGATTTTGTCGAAAGTGGTGATTTCATGATGTATTGCGAGAAGGAAATTTTTTGAGTAATTCTTGACATCAAGGCCATCAGCAACGCCACTTGTTCGAGATCCTTCCCAAGCTAATGAAGCTGATGTGCATTTGTTAACAATGTATCTGGGCTTGTGGGAGCAGGTCCATGCTTCATTGGTGCAAGTGATAGCTTAAGGATAATATTTTGTGGCAGAATGATTTTGTCGAAAGTGGTGATTTCATTATGTATTGTGAGAAGGAAATTTTTTGAGTAATTTTTATCATCAAGGCCATCAGCAGCGCCACTTGTTCGAGATCCTTCCCAAGCTAATGAAGCTGATGTGCATTTGTTAACAATGTATCTGGGTTTGTGGAAGCTGGAGATTCAAATAAAGAGTTTGTTGTTCAGCCCACCTTTTACTAGTTTGGAGCCTTTTAGGTGCTTGTAATGGGCAGCCACTTTGCATTTCTAGGAATTGAATCGACCAAGTGGTCAAGGGATTGCACAGTCAGCCTATGGTTCAGGCAAGGAGCATGAACCGTGCAAGTTAATGAAATACACTCGTTATAATTCCATAGAAAATTCAATTGACAAGAAAATATCATAACGTCCACGCGTAAAAGTTTGAAATCTAAATCTGGTATTATCACTCTCAAAAATATAAACAGCATTGTGCACTTCAAGTACTATAGAGTTCGGATAAATCGTCAATTGCATTTTCTCGAGCAAACCTCCACATACAAAAGAAGACTCCCGGGTAAATAGGAGTTCCAACTTCACACCAGGGTCCATGTTTGTTTTAACTAGATCACAACGACCAAAGCTAAAGGATCTCAATGATCCAAAATATTAACTTCAGGGGCATATTCGGTCTTCACCAACTTCTCAATAACCCAAGATAAAAGTTAGCACGATCCTCAAATTTAACGTTTGGGTCAAGCTTGGTCTTCACCAGCTTTTCAACAACCAAACTAAAAAGATTTAGGATATGCAAAAAGCTTAACACCATCTTCTCAACGACCAGATTGAAGAGATCCAAAGAGTCTATACGCTAGGGTCAAACTCAGTTTTAACCACTCTCTCAACGGACCCGGTCTAAAAGGATCCACAAGATGCTAACTACTCCATACTAGGGATCAATCATGATTCACCATATTCTCAATGATCCATGCTAATGAGGATAGGAACAACCTTAATTTGATGTTATTGGATAGACTTCACTGGAATTATCAAAGTACAAAATACATACGATGTAAACGATCCCTTATTGAACGACATGGTAGATCCACAATCACCAAAACATGATCCATCAAAAATACAAGCCCAACCAAATAATCATCATTGGAATTGATTTGGTACTCGATTAAAAATGCCCTTGCATCTCGTGACGTTATTTCCTATCAAGGTCAAGGCTATCTAAACGATGACTACATGATATTCATTATTTTAATTACAAAAAGATCTCCAATACCATGGGCATCATATTTCTAATAAAAAGTCCAAACCTACCCTCCATCCCTCACAAGTGGGGAAATATGTTCAGGGTTCACAATCTTGTATGTATGTTAACATCTTAGTAGCCCAGTACATGGGCATAAGAGGTGCAAAAGCCTTAACATTTGAACATGGCCATACTTAGAAGGGCTAAAGCCAGGGCAATCCGACAAATTAATGCTTATAGTTTTGAAAAGTGCCCGTGGCTTACACCTAGAGGCTAACACTAAAAGCGACTGAAACACACACTCGTTTATCTTACCTTTTCATAATTTTTAATTACCAATTATTTTTCAATAGCCTATAACATTTTCAAGGTTGCTTGGCCTATTTTAAACATAACTGAGCCATGACAACTAAAAAAAAAAATGCCATAGACTCCTTCAAGTTTGATTCATGTTGGTCAGTCAACTAAAATTTTTCTTTTAGTTTGACCATTCTGTCTGTGATCGTGACCAAAAGTAATGCCTAGTCCCACATTCCCAACAAAATGCATGACTTAACACTTGCTTGACGTTAAATCGGCGATTTCTGCCAACAAAGAAAACTCAGGACTTGTTTAATTTAAATTAAAATTATGCTAAAAAGTTTAAGTCAAAGTCAACGATTAATTTTAACCACACATTTCAACAACTTTTATCAACTTTTACAAAAATCTGATTTTAATCAAAATCAAACACACCCTTAGATCAGTGAATTAAAAAACTTAAATTTGCCATCATACGATCCCTTTCTATTTATTTGGCAAACTACTTGCTAATTTAGTCTCAAACATGCATCACGTCACGCATTCCATCAGCCATGTAGGAATGGAATTAATTTTGGTCACAATTGCAAACTGGAAAAAAATTTTAAGTTGAGCAATCATATTGAAACAAATCAAAGTTAGGTGACCAACATGAAACAAACTTGTAAGCAATGTTTAAAAATGTTTAATCAGGTACTCAGGGGTAAAGCGTTTTACCTTTGTGAGGCGAGAGGACAAACCAAGAAAATAATTCAAAAGAATATTAAAACATGCTCACAATAGCCATAAACTATCTTAAAAAATCCGTAGTTAAACAAATGAACAAATTTAATATCCTAACTCGCAAACAAATATAAAGAGATTAATAAAGTAATAAGTTCTTAAATCAGTAATCACTTTAGCAAAAATTATATAATTGACTACTAGAAGTAAAAACAACTTAGAATCTCTTGGATATTTAAGGGAATAATCAGCATCTTCCTCTTCGTCACTATCACTTTCTTATCATTCTTTGTCATCATCCCTCACTTACAAATTACAATAGTGTATTTCTCTATCCTTTCTATGTAAGCAAAGGAAAATAAATAAAAAATAAAAAATAAAACCTATAAATCATTCAAGGTGGTAAAGAAACATCCCAAAAACTAAGGCTATAGTAGTTAAATGTGCTGAAAATGCAGGGCAAACACTCTAGTAACCTTGAGGCTAAAGCCTCAAATAGTTTTTTTAAACAATGCTTTTAAGTTAGGTGACCTATATGGACATATTCTCACCAAGTGAAGTTGCAACTTTTAGTGACAGGGGGCCAACAAGAAGACCTGTGGCATGTAGCTTCGCTCTTTTCTTTCTTTTATTTTTCTTTTTTCTATCTTTGTAGAAAACAGGAAGGAAAAGGGATGCACAATTGCAAGTGGAAAATAAGGGATAATTTTGGGAAAACTCAATAGTTATGAAGAGAGAGATCAGAAACTAAATATGTTGATCACTCTCTAAAAGATCTATGAGTGGCAATGATTCTTAGTTCCAAGAAGATATTACAATTTTGCTATAAAATTACCAATTTAACAATTTAATATTTGCTACTTGTTTGATATAAGTTAAGTATGATTGCAGGTTAGAAATTAAATTATCTTAGTTTTTTTATTGTAGATTTTCAAGATCATTTATGGTTTATTACGAGCATGGGTTTTTAACTTTTATATAATTATTTCAACAATTCGTTTTGAGGCTTTACACCTCGCCCCACAGAGGTAAAATGCCTTGGCACTCAGTGAACCTTTTTAAACATTGTTAATGCTTGTCCATTTTGTAAACACCCTTACAAGAGAAGGAAGAAAGGCTTAACTACAGAAATATATCTACTAGACCTTATAGTCGATGCAAAGTCATCAAATGGTAAAATTGTGTTACATGTGTGACAAAGTAATGATAGAAGAGGACTATTTTTGTTTCTTCTAATAGCTTTGATTCTACATATTTTTATATTGCAAGAACAATTTCAAGATCAAATATGATAGCAATAGGAGAGGTCAACTAAGGCTTATGCCGTCAAAGGCGCAATAATAACTATTTGAATCCCAAATTCATCAGCATCTATTCTCAAAATATCAATAAAAAATAAAATGTGGGGGCAAATGAAATAAAATGTGGGGGCAAATGAAATTTATGATAGACTAATGTATTTTTTGTTGTCCTGTCAAAGGTAAATACTATGCTTCTTGTTACTTCCAACCATTTTAAATGCACAAATCATATAAGGACAATAATGGAAAGCCAATGATTAATGTAACTCATCAAGTATTGCTTTACTCGTGTAGGAACACGTACACGGTAATAATATATGCATATAAATTTGAGTTAAATGAAATACAAAGCCCCACTCAAATCTCTATATTTACGCTATCTATTGTTGTGAAGCTTGTTGCCATGGTATCCATCTATCCTTAATATCAGACATACTCCTCGAGAATACTAAAGCAGTTATAACAAGAAAATCTTTATGCATCTTATTAAAATCATTTTATCATATGTTTTCACACAATTGAATGGCACATAATCCGATCAACCTTTGGACAAAGCACGTGTTTGGTAGTACTGAAATTATTTTTTAAATGTTTATATTATAAGTTTTTGATGAATATGTGGATAAAAAGTAGGTTGTAAATTGTGATCTTATGAAATGTGTGGATAAAAAGTATGTTTGACCAACTGAAATTTTAATTTAAGCATATCCAAACATGTGCTAAGTTAACTATTTCAGCTGAATCTCTCAACATATCATATTGTAGCCTTACATATACTCATAGCAAAACCTTACTTTGAATGGTGTTATTGACAACATCGCATGCTTAAAAATTTCTTCCACGTGGACCATTGATATAAATTAAACTTATTCATGGGTTGATTTAATTGAACTATGAAGGTAATTCATAGGGCAGGGGTCGTAATTTCGTCCATGTAATATGCAGGGTTATGGTCGGGTATTTTACCATAGGTTTCTAATCTACCCTAATTCCTCCTGTGCTTGTGGTAATCAAAAGGTAATCTCTCACACTCAGATAGAGAAGAAACTAGAAAAGTGATAAACTCTATAGGTGCAAATCAATTGGATACACATGAGATGGTAAAGAGAATGGAGAGAAATGTGCATAGCGGTGCACAAAAATCACTACTGTATACACTACAACTTTGACAAAGCTATCCCATTAATAAAATTCAAGGGAACTTGCATAATGCTCAAGCAAATCAACATGTAATGTCACAAATGTAATTGGCAGAGTGACACATATTATAAATGCACCAACAACTCCATCAAAATTATTTAACAAAAGAATACAACAATACCTTTAGCTGGATCCACCACTGGAGGCTGTGAGGGAGGAGTAGGTCGCACGGGCTTAGTACCGAAGGCTTGAGCATATGTCTCATCAAAAGCCTCAAAAAATGACTTCCTGCATGCCAAAACTGTGGCCTTGTTCTTGATGAAATTGAGAGTCCAATACTCATCAGTCAAGGGAATCAGGGCTAGCTGCTGCACAAAATTGAGTATTTCCCTTGGCCGGAAACTATCTTGTGCTTCTTTGATCTGCCTCCTGGAATAAACCCCACCCGATTCATAACATCCAACATCCACATTACAGTAGCCATCAACAGTGGTGGGCCAGAAATTGTACTTGTTCCTACACCGACAGGCCAACCCCAAACTGCGTCTCCTAGATACCTCATCCACAGCTTCTTCAACTGCCTTTGAAAATGGCCTTGACAACGTTTGGCTGGATTTTTCCACAAAGTTCTCTTCAAATGGTATTAATTCGGCCGGGGAAAACCACCCATAACTACTATCCCCAAAAAAAGCCACCAACATTTGGCCCTCGTGCTTGGTTCTCCTAACTGAAGGAGAAGCAAAGGCTTCGTTGTATATGTGGCCGGGCCAACATGGGTGCGATTTAACTTTGCCCCACACCAAGTCACCAACTTCGTAACAGTGGCCAACAGCTTCGCCTTTTCCTTTCCCTCCAAACTCGTCAAAATCTGAGAGCATTGCATCATAACCTGCTACGACAGTACTTGTTTTCTTCCGCATATCAGTCTTTTTACCAATTTTACTGTCATGCACTTTAGAAGTAGATGAACTAGCCTGATTTTGCAAAGGTCCTCTACTCACATCTCCAAATTTAGCTTCCTCATTTATTAACTCGGAAACCGTAGATTCACTTATAACATCCGCACTCACCTGGGAAACCCTGGTTTCCTCTGATTTGTCAGCTCTTACATCTGAAAACATCGCTTCTTCTGTGTGCCCTGCTAAATTTAGGCCCACACCTCCGCTGGCACCGCCGCTACCACTACTGGTGGGAGCGTCGGCGGGTTCTTCGCCAAAGGCGTCGTTTTTTCTGTCTGACGACGATTCCACACCGCTGTCATTGTTGCTGCTCATCGCGGATATCTTCTCGAGGGGTTATTGTTTTTATTGTTGATTCAATTTGAAAGAGAATCAAGGAAAACTTATCAATAATAACGAGAAATGTCGATTAATTGTTTGCTTAACCCTAGAGAGAGAAGGAGAGGGAGGAGGAATGAATTGAGGGGTTTGAGATCATTACTGGAGTGAGGCTGCGAGGCCCCGCATAATAAAGCAAATAAATGGGTAAAATCAACAATTCGCCACCAAATTTTAATTTGATTTCAACGTACAAAGCAGCATTTGAACTTTTGATAAAAAAGAGTGATTTATTGATGTAACAATATTAAATTATTAAAAAAAAATTATTGATTATAATAATGTTATTTTGTATTATTATTATTATCGTAAGTATAAAATTTATTTTTTTTCTTTTTATAGCAATATGTCATATTGTCAAATATTTTTTAACAATGCAATGCATTCACTATTATTATTTTAAAATAAAAATAATAAATACCTAATAAATTTCAAATATTATAAAAACTACAAAAAAAAAAAGTAGTCGTCGTATAATGCAAAAATTAATTAAATTTAATTTATTTTTATCCATCAAACTTGCGTCAATTTAGTTTCTCAATTTCTCTATTTTTATATAATAGGAAAAACGTCAAATAATTTTAAATTATCATTAATTAATGACTTACAAAATTTCAGATTTTCAAATTCTCTATTTTTATATAATAAAAAAATCAAATCACTGAAATTAGTAAAAAAATAAACTTAGGATATTAAAGAAATTAGTTTAATTAATATTTTAATAATATATAAATGAAAAGGCTAAAAACAAAATCTGAAAAACTGCTCTTTTGCTGCTTCTCAAAATCTGCAGTCAAGTGAGTCAGATTATTTTATAATCACTTTTAAAAAATGTTCCAAACACCTAAATCAACTTTTGATTGTCTGAAAATTAGAAGTTGAGCTCCAAAATCAATCTCAAACGGGGCCTAACTATACAACCGAAATGTGATTCAATTTCAAAATTATTTGTTTATGTTCTCCCAATTAAATAATAAGTTATATGAATAACCTATATTCAAAATAATTAACAATTTTTTTGTCAAACAAAATAATTTACACAACAATTTATTTTTAAAACATAAAAGAATCGAACCACGCTGAATAAATACCCATCGGTTTCAGTTCGATTCAGTTCTTTTTTTGCCCACATAACCAAAAGTTCCGTTTTCACAATTCTCAATAGAAACCAGTTAACTTGAATCGAAATATCCGATTTCCACCTCTAATTAAATTTCTCAAATATTTTTACAAGGAAATTGCACCAGGTTTCCCTTTTAAAAAAGTCATTTACAAAAATGTCCAAAGTTGAAAATATTGAAAAAATTATCAATATTTTGAAATTTGGACAAAAATGACATTACTTAAATGTTGAAATTCGAATAAGATGTCTTCATGCCAAAAACCAATGAAGAGATTAGAGATCATGTCCATTGGAGGATGTGTCAAACATTAAAAACGAACCCACCCTACATGTTGTTGTCGTCGTCTTTTTCATTGTCCCCAAATGAATCAAACCGTACCTGCAAACTATTTATGTCTCTTCCAAAGGATTGTACAAAATTTGGAGGTAACCGGCATAGAGAAGACAGAGAGGTCGCACGGGCGAAATTCTATTTCCAAGAACTTTTAGACTTCAATTATCAATCAATGAAATAAAAGATATATATGTTCGCTTCCCATCTCCAATAAACTAGAGTTTGTTAGAAAATTGGCGGGGTTGCTTCAGAAATGGTATATGTTCGGCTTCGCCTTCCATCTCCAGTCTATAGAGGCCTGGTTCAAAAAAATTCATCTTGAATGTGAATTGGTAGTTAATTTTGTGTGCCTCTCATCTCCAATTGTTTTAAGTTTTCTCCTTTTTTTTCTTTTAACTTTGGTGTGATTTTATAATTTTTGAATGAAAACTTGGATTAAAACTTTCCTTTAAGACCCATTTCATGATATATTTTTTCCAAATATTTGTAAAGATGCATTTTGATTAATGTTTGAATTTGAGTGTTTTACTTTGAGATTTTATGGTGGACTAGGTGACTTTTCTTGATTAATTTTTTTTTCCCCTTAAGTTGGTTTGCTATTTTGTTTGCTTGCACTCACAATTTAAGATTGGGTGTTTGCTCTGGATTTTAAGCTATTTATTGCGATAATTTTGATTATCAAATTTAAGCTCTCATTTGTTTGGTCACTAATAACTCTAACTGTATATGTTTTTTGAACATTTATTCAATTCAATAATCTAACATTAATTTGGTTAAGAATGGAGTGTAGTTTTCCTCTAGTTGGGTTGAAATGGGAATGATAAGTTATGGTATCAACTGTTAGATTGTGGTCTTGAATGTTGTAGTGAATGAATATTTGCTTAAAAAATTTAGATTGGGGAAAGAGAATTTGATGATGTTGTTGACTATGTTGTGGGTATGTTATTGTTTGTTACACAAATGTCAAATTTAGCATAGTATTTATGTTAGGAAAAATAAGTTATACTATTAGTTGTTTGGTTGTCATTTTGAATGTTCTATTTAATTGAATTTTGCTAAAAATTGTTGAGTTTGAGGGATGTGCATTTAATGATGTTTTTGCCTATGTTATGGGTATTTAATTGTTTGCTAGACAAATGTCAATTCACTGAGTATGATGCATGTAATTTGAAGATCTAGATAGTTAAAAGTATCAATCTCGACAATTCTCGATAGTTTAAATCATGTTGTGTGAACTGTCTGGAGTTTTCTATACTTAATTTTAGTAGTGCTTAAACATGTTGTTAACATAAAAATTTGTTGATGTTGTTGGTATAGATAGACTTCCGGTATGAAATTCTTGAGGAAGACCGGGTTTACGCTTCGGTTTCGCAAAGAAGCAACCTGGAATATCTAAAAAAACCTACCAGACAGATTTGCCGCACAACAAAAAAGTCAAAAATCCCTTTACAAAATATCAAGTTCCACTACCATGACAAAGACACATCATTCTTCTAATTTTCTACCAAGTCTTTTGCAATGGATTCATATAGAGAAAACACTCATTCACATGGCAACAGCTCCATTGTCGGCACATCTGGTTTCTCACCTTTCAATATTTCTTATGAAACATATGAAGTTATTTCTTCTTATTTTAATCTTTTGGCTGTAACATATATATCTAAAGCTGTTTTTCCTAAATAAGTTTCTAAGTAAGCCAACATTTCTTGTACAATTATTTGTATAGGTAAATTATTACATGCTCTAATTACAAAATTTTTCCATTTAGTTGAAGTGTTAGATCTGACTTGAGGTTTGCAATTATTTAATTCTAATATTAATCATATATCAGTTGCTACTGGTAGATTATACCCTTCTTCTATTTGTCTTTTTCCTAAGTTTTTATATCTTTTGTCTTCCTAATCATATATCTGAGTTGGGGGACAAGAGTATTTTCTTCCAATATCATATTTTTTATTCATGGGTTCTTTTCTTTTTCTAAACACTTGGTCTGTTTCTGATTTAGACTTTTTACTACTACTTTCTTTTATTTTAATTTCTATATTTGCTTGATATTTTTCTTCCAATAGAGTTTTAATATCTGCTTATCTGGTTCGATTCTATAATATTCCATATCTATATGCCCATATTCTTTATCATTGTCTTCACTTTCTTCGTCTAAAGCATTGATCTCTTCTTCACTTTCATAGTTTTCTATTTCGATATATTTACAAATTTCCTCTTCATTTTCTTCTTGTTTTGTTTCTTCATATTAGTAATTGTAATTTTCAAATCTAATACTTAGAGTTCCATTACTATTTTTATACATAATATTATTCTCTAGCACTAAAATTGGTTTTTCTAAAAAATTAGCTAAATTCCAGTCTAATCATGCATCTGTCTATGAAAAAAATTTCTTTGCTGGAATTGTTTTTATATCTTTTTGTCCTAATAATGTGATAATTTAATCATTTTCTAATTTATATTTAGTTCTACTGTTTTCACTAAGTCCTTATACAAATTATGTGTAATTTAATAAATTTTCTCAATTTCTTTTCATTTCGTATCCTCTATTTTTTATTCCTATTTTAATATCACTATAAAAACTCTATGTTCTAACTAAATAATCAGGTGTACAATAAACTATACCTCTTTTATTGTTCATATCTAATTCTATGCTTATTAATAATCCTTGTTCTTATCTGTAAATCTATTATCATATAAACATATTAATGTCTCGGCTCCTAAATTTTCTCTATATAATCCTTTTATTCCTCTCATTATTAATCATAGATGTGTATGTTGAATATTTTTATTTGTTTTTTTCTTTATAAGAGTCTTTCTCTATTAGATATAAAGATATAAATTAATTTTCGTGTGTGCAAGAGATATATCTTTCTCCATAATGTTGGTATATTAAAGATTTACTAAAGAGATAACCCTTTTTGTGTATGTCTAAAGCTTTTATTAATTTTAATTTATTTTTTCTAAATATTTTTATTTGTACTTCAATGTTTATTAAAGATTCTAATCTAGTTTCTGACTCAATTTTTCAAGTTGCTAATCTCATTAAAGGATTTCTTATTATTCTATTACTACTAGCTACAACTTGTTTATATTTATTCATTATATGTATACTTACTCAGTCTTTTTAAATTTACTTACTTCTTTGGTATTTCCTAAATTTAGCTTTTCTAATTTACTAATTAAGATATCTAAATCTTGTTTAGGAATGATTTTTTATTTTTCTAAGGGTATTATTCTACTTTCTATTTTGTCTAAACTAATCTTTTGTAAATTATTATCCGTGTTTTTATTGTAGGAATTCTTTTCTAATATTTCACTATTTTTGGTTATTTCAAAATTATTTTCTAAATTTTGTATGCTTTTATTAAAATTTTATAATACCGCTTCTATTTTTCTATTATTTGCAGAAATGTTTATTTTCAGATTTTCGCTTAAATTTATTATTAGATCAACTATACTATTTAACTTTTTGTCTTCTAAATGTAAAAAATGTTTAAAGTTATATATCAAGAAGTAGTGATTTAGAAGACAATGCATATGTCTACTTTTCAACCACTATCTTCTTTTTCTCAAAACTCATCCTCATCTTTGCAACTTTGTAATAAGTGTCAAACTATGACTAGAGTTGTTAGAAATCTTAATTATAAAAAGCATAATTTAGAAAAAAAAAAAAAAACTAATAATTTTAGAAGACCAAGTATCTTCACATCATCAAGAGATAACTAAATATCAATATGAAATTATTAAATTATATGAGACCCTGGAAAAATTTAATTATGAAGACACTCTTGAGGAAACTTGTTCAAAAGATATTATTACTTTTTCTATTATAAAATATTCATCTAAAATAGAAAGATTTATTGAACTAACAGATTCCACATCTGCAGGGCAAAAAAGAACTCTTAGAACAAAATATTAGAGACTGTGCTAACATTGTTCAAAATTATATCAAAAGATCACTTATTCAAGAAATTATTGATTTATCCCAAACCTTATATTATTAGCATAATAAGAATCAATATTTTCTTTAACATGGCCTCATCTGCAAAACAACTATCCAAAACTCTTCTTTTTTCAAACACAATTATCCTATAATTTCATTCGACTATTCAATTTCTGAGGAAGAAAACGACATTTTTTATTCAACATTACAATATGGCATGATTGACACCGTCTACATTCTAAACATATCATTTAACTTTTTTCAAATACTCTTAAAAAGATTCTTGATCAGCTTAAACAACACCAGATAATTTAATTTATTTCCAGACCACTCCTTATGAATAATAGCATTATTATCCCATCATACTATTTTATTAAAATTTTTGAAGGTTGTAGAAAATTCAAGCCTTGTTAAAAAATTGATATAAAGATTAAAATTAGACAGATTGATTATGAACGAAGAATTTCAGAAACAGCAGCTCTAATAGAGGTACAAAGAAAAACAACTATAGACTTGTAGCACAACGGAATAACAGATGTGAAGACTATCTAGCTCGAAAAATCAAAACAGGAAAATTGTCTATTCCAAATATCTATCACAAAGAGTTATATGCTTTTCAAGAAAATTATTATGAAGCATCCAAAAACTATTCAGATACAAGGAATAAAATATTTCAAAAAGAGCAAATAATTATATGAATATTGATCTAGAAGATGCCTACATTGAAATTATGTACAAATAATACAATGCAAATAAGAGATTTGACAATACAATGAAAAATGGCAACTATTTAAGGCAAAGTCAAAAAATGAACATAAAAAAGAAGAAGATGCTTGAAGGTGAAGGCAAATTCAAGAAGTGTCAAGGGAAAAGTCATAATTATTATTATTTTCTTAACTATACACCTGTAAAGTTGCACAAACATTTGATTCAATTCTCTCTATAAATATTAAAGCATATAGAGTAGACAAACACATAGAAAAATTAGAACACTAGCTTGTATCTTTCAAATTTGTAATATTCTCATAATTTTTTTCAATAAAAGTAAGTTCTTCATTCCATCATTCTCTTTAATTATCTTTTACTTTACTTTATTTTCAGAAAAGACCTAAAAGAGGAAAAACCTAGCAAGCAATTAATTCTTTCAAAAATGTTATTTTTTGTCAAATTATATTTTGAAACTTAGCATCTTCATTCTGGATTTCATAGCTAAAGAATGAAAGAGTAATTATTTGAGTTAAGAAATGTTATGCTGTCTCTCGAGATTTGAAATTTGTTCAAAACTTCTTTAAACATGATGAAATTTTATTTTTTACTACAATCTTAAGCCTTTTAGGAAGGTTAAGAAAAAAGTTAAGAGAGAAAAAAAATTAATTTGCTGAATAGTAATGTACTTGCATCATTATTGTTTTATGCCTTCTTATTTATGCAATTAGAAAAATATATTTCATATACTTTGCTTAATTGTTTAATTGAAAGTTTTTATCAATTTATTAATATTTGTTTATTATCTGCATTAGATAGAAATAACAGATTAAATTGCAAATCGTTGAGAACTCAATCTCTCAATGTTGGAGCTTCTTGATTAAAGATCATTTAGATTGTAGAAAAAGACAAATTCATTAACTTGTAATCCGTTTGGTACAGCTGTCGTGAGTAGAGCTTTTAGCAATAGAGCTTTTAGTAATAGAGCTTTTAGCAGTAGAACTTTTGTTAAAAAAACTGTTGACTATTTGGATATAAATCCAAAAAGTGGTGTGAATATTAAATTAAGTGTTTGGTTGCATAATTATAAAAGTACTTTTGTATAAAATTTATATTTATTTGATTAAACAGTAATTAATTATTATATATCTCATATATATAATTAATTAATAATTTTTTTATATCACATAATAACTATTAAAATTAATATATTGATTTAATTATAATAACACGATTATGTTATTATATTTGACTAAACAATAATTAATTATTGTATAACTCATATTATTTTTAAAGAAATCATATACTTTTATATTCTATAATAACTATTAAAATTAATATATTAATTTGATTATAATATCATGATTATTTTAGTATATTTGATTAAACAATATTTAATTATTTAAATCAAACATATTATATATAATTTGTATTATATTATTTAACATGCCAATATTTTTTGTTCACTTTATATAAGTATATGAAATGACAATTTGATATACGTAATTAATGTAGTAAATAAATTAATATTTTTTTTTATGTATTAATGATAATTTTGTTAATTTTTAAGTTCATTAAATGTTAATTTCAATTTTCCATAAAAGCTCAATTAGAGCTTTTTAGAGAAGCTCAAAATTTAGGCTTTTCTAAAATAATTTTTTTAAGCTGTTTTTTAGCCAAAAAATACTTGTTGACTTTAACCAAACAATAATAAAAATAACTAAAAATACTTTTACTCTTTAGAAAGTGCTTTTAAACTTTAAAAAAGCCCTTCCAAACACACTATAAAAAGATAAAGATTTTGTTACCACCCAATTTTGGTAAGACTTCTACGTCAGCAAATGCCCATTAAAGGTCCTATCTAGGCCTAATTTATGCCTCACTAAAGCCTTATGGGCCCAGCGAAGGCCTTCTAGATTTATAAAGGTCCCATAGGCCTGAGCGAAGGCCTCGGGGGCTCAGCAAGGGCCTTGTAAATTCTTAGAAGGCATCGAAGGCCCATCGAACATCTTAGTATTTCTGGAGCAGAGTATTACGAAGCCCATGAAGGGCCTCAACACTTATGGCCGACCTATAGAGCCTTGTCGGACTTCGTATTTATTATAATCCGCATATAATCCGATATTTTGGGACAGCTAAAAGGATATCTAAGGGAAGATTGTGTTTGATTGTCACAAGGAAACCATATCTCAATCCAATAAAGTCGGCAACACAATCTTAGATATTGAGAGAGATTAGGATGCAATCTCGGAAAATCACGACGAGATTGAAACCTACCTTATTTGATAAGAAAAGAGAATCCCAACAGAATTCTAATTGATTGCTTCCCTAAATCAATTATGATTCTCCCCCTATAAATATCATATTCCAGTTATTCTAAGAGACGCATTTTTTTTAGTACTCATATTTTTAGGACGCTCTTTTTTGCACTTAAATATCACCTTAAACTCTACTCAAATCTCTGTATGCTTGTCCTTTCCACACCCAATTACTTTCGCCCCCGTGTATTATTTCTTTTCTCCAGAGATCTTGATGCCTAACGATTGTCCGAGTGTGCAGGTAACATACAAGTTGGTAGATGAGTGATTGAAGATCTGTTGACACATAGACAATGTAGGTTCCGACGTCAACAGATTTCTATGAGATTTCTAATTTCATATAAGTATTCACAATTTATAAAGTAGCAAAGACTAAGATCAATTTTATAATTTTATCTTATGTTACATAAAAAGAAATTTTGAATATTTACTAGTAATTTACATCTATATTTTCCATAATATTTTAATCTTTTACAAGTAATTTATTTTCTTAGTACAATCTTAGTATATGTAGTCTTAGTACAGACAACCCTCCAAATTTAGAAAGTTATATTATATTAAATTAAGAATCGTGATTATTTGTCAAATTCATCGATAGGAGTAAGAGTCCACACACTAACATGTGAGTTCATTATATAAAATTCAATTTTTTCTTCTTTTCGATCACACATTTCATCAATTTTTATCAAAATTTATAAAAAAATCTTTTAGCAAAATCAAACAGGCACTAAATATGCTTCCCCCATTTGTGAGTTGATCTTTCTTTAGTTTTATCGCGAATAATTATGTATAAATAATATTATATATTACTAATACAAAGGTGGAACTTTGAGTTCCTTATGAATATATAAAATTTTAGTTTTTGATTTTTTCTTTTATCGTGTTTTATTATATATAGATTGGATAATTAGCACATTTTGTCCCTATTCTTCAAGTCTATTGTACAAATCGTTCCTATCGTTTGAATTTTAACATTTGGGTCCTTAAATCAACAAATCTTTGCGCAAAAGGCCCTTACCGTCTATTTATGTTAACTTTTGACGTTAAATCATTGCTTCATGTGTAATCTCTCATTTTATAAAAGATATTTTCGTCAAATCCATTTAATTATGCCACGTGGATAGAAAAAATCATTAAAAAATTAAAAACACCTCCCCAAACACAGACTCTCTCATTTGATTCTCACTCTTCTCCACCACCTCTCTCATCCGCCTCCATTTGTGCTCTTACCACCTACCCACTTCAAAATTCCCAGCCATGAGCCGATCCACTTCGCTTAATATATGACTTATCCTCTACCTCACACAATAAATTGAAGGCTAAGCATAAAGAAATGAATTCTAAAAACGGTCAACCTCTTCTTGTACAAATATTAATCCAATAAACTGAAGTTGTTTGTACCAAGATTTGAGAGACGATCGAAGGTTAAGACCTTGTGGATGGAGTCGGATTGCAGGTGCAGGTGATCTCGGCGTCCTCGATTTATTGGAGGACGTGGATCCAAGCATCGCGGGTGCAAAGAAAGAATCTGACATTTGGAGAGTTCTAGGGTGGAGGAGTCAGAATTGGGGCTTGCAATGGAGATTTGAGTAACGTTGAGCTCAAGCTGGCCACGGTGGGTGAAGTCGAACTCGTCGAATGGGATAATTGGGTGGTCATCGGATCGGATCTCGGAGTAGCAGATCTCATCGACAGCAATTGAAGTAATACAGAGAAGAATCGAGAGAATCAGAGGCAGAGAGATGGAGAAGCACGGAGCTGCGGTGAAGATGGAGAATCAAATGAGATAGTGTGTGTTTGGAGAGGAGTTTAAAATTTATAAATATTTTTGCCAGATACATGATATAATTAAATGGATTTGACGAAAATATCCTTTATAAAATGAGAGATTGCACATGAAGCAATGATTTAACGCCAAAAGTTAACAGAAATAGACGGTAAGGACCTTTTGCGGAAAGAATAGTTGATTTAAGGACCCCAAATGCCAAAATTCAAACAATATGGACGATTTGTACAATAGACTGAAATGATAGAGATGAAATGTGCTAATTACCCTATATAGATTATGTCTATGTTGTATGTATTTTATTGACATATAGTGTCTGTAAATATTTTATTTATATTTTGTACTTGTTATTCGTTCATTTTTTATTTTCTATTAATATTTCGTATTGTTAGAAGCGAACTCAATATCACTTCGTAGGAAATTGAAAAATTACCTTTAAAAGGACAAAAACAATTCAAGACAAAACTTTAATTTCTTCTTTAGATTCTCTTCGTATAAAATGTGTAACATTACATGGCTTTTTATTCTATCTCCAAATAATGTATTTATCATAGCATCTAACAATTACTACATTCTCCCTAGATGATTTATGTATGTGTCTAACTATTAAAATACATAATTGATCATTAAACATTTCACTATAAATTTAGTTTATATTCCAATAGATATTTATACAAGTCCCCATACCCTTCGTCAAAAAGTTAAAAAGTCTTTTTGACTTCGTCCAATACACACTTGTGGAAGAGTATTGGTGAAATAGTGTAAATATATTTTTGATAAAATCGTCATTAAAATGATTATCAACTTATGTAAGAATATATTATTGTATAAATAAATTATAAATTATTATATAATTATAAATTATAAATTATAAATTATTATTATTATTATTTATTATAGATATAGATTATTAATATTTTATATTGTAAGAAACCAAAGCGAACTTGATATCATTTTCTTGGAAATTAAAAGTTAATTTTGAGAGGACAAGAACAATTTAAGACAAAATTTTATTTTATTTTTTAGATTGACTTGTTACAAAATGTGTAATATTAAAAGACTTTTTATAAGATTTCTAAACAATGTATTTATCCTGGTGCATGTGACTTTTTTGGTTATTGAGTGTATGAAGAACGATCTGAAATCTGTATGGGACTCATAACATGTATGAGATAATGAGAGTTCAATAATACACTACTCGCTGAACACGTATTTTGTTTATTTCAAGATTTATAATATTTTAGATACTCCTGATTATTGAAGACTTGACACAATTTTTAGACAATACGACAAATGATGGTGCACTAAGTGATGACTAGTGAATTATGAAACTCGTCAACAAGTAAAGTTACCTTTCTAAAATTATATTTCACGACTGTTTAAATATAAAAATATTTTTTTACTAATTTTACTTCAATACAAGATTTTCTATCGATTGATCGATTCTACGTTATATATTCATTATTTTTAGTCCCCACATATTGACGGTTTCAAATGTTTTAAAGTATTGTGTTGGATTAATCGTGTTATGTATTTGAAATACAAATAATTTCGATATTCAAGATGTTTTACATTATTTACGTCTTTTTTTATTAAAATAAACATAAATAATCTAAATATAGTTTGGGTAAATTGAATCTAATGAAATTTTAGTGATTTAATTGAGAGAAATTAAAATTTAATTACCCAAGTAAGATTTCTATGGAAGTTCACTGACCGCAAATGAAATTTACCCAAATAAGCAAACTATTGCATCACCTGCAATTCTCGTTGATCTGAAATTGTAAATTTCTGATTCGGGACGCGAGAAACGGAAATGTCAGTGGCGATGGCGGGGGCAAGTTCAGGCCTCGCGTACCCGGAGCGATTCTATGCGGCGGCAGCCTACGCCGGCTTTGTTGGATCCCCAAACACTTCTTCTAAAGGCGTCATCTCCAAGTTCTCAAACGATGCCGCTCTTCTTCTCTACGCCCTTTATCAGCAAGTCGGCCTCTTTTTTATTTTCACCTCGTTTTCAGCATGCATGATTTATAATTAACACATTCACAAAATTGGGTTGATCTGCTAGTTTATTAACCGAATTATGGTTTGTTATGGTTGAATTGCTGTTGGAAATTTGTGTGCCTTATTAGAAAATGGGCCTTGTTTGGGTTTCGTGCCAAATTTCTGCACGTGTTGCTTATTTTCAACAGATAAATAATTGGTTATTTAATTGGCAAGTTCTGCTTGTGTTATTTGTTATCAATTGGTAAATTGGATTGATCCACATTTGTGTACGGGTAAATGATCATTGAAGTGTTGTCAATTTGTAATATCAATCAACTTGAATCTTCTCCCTCTATTAGAATATCTCTTTTCTGTTGCATTTCTATATCTAGTTTTATAATGATTTTTCTAAAGCTGATAGGCTCAATCTAATAGAACATTGTTTAATTGAGGATCCTTATTATTGAATTGTAGTCTCTTGAGCTTATGTGTTTCAATATACTGAATTCACTTCGAATTTTGCTAGATCTGTTTTTTTCTTCATTATTATTATTTTTTTTTTCTGAAAAGATTTTTGTTTATGGTGGCTGTATTCTGGTGGAATAAGAAAGAAGAAAAGTCTACTATTTTTGGCTATCCCTGTCTCTTTAAGACATTTTTGAATTTTCAAGATTGTGATGGTATAAATTATAATGGCTAAACAATACGAATTTTATATCCTTTCTTCATCTAAAGAAGCAGATAAAAAGAGAGTTACTAATAGGATGATGAGTTTGGATTAGCCATGCCAATATGATTAAATTTTTTCATACAAATGAATAATTAGACACCTTTTTTTTTGTGTGGTTGCAGGCAACTGTAGGGCCTTGTAACATTCCTAAGCCTAGAGGCTGGAGTCCTGTTGAACAAAGTAAATGGACAAGGTCTGTCGTACTTGAACTGTATAATTCGCTTGTTTACATTGGTTAATTCCTAAATAATTAAATAAATAAAAAACCCAGATGAAGCTCTGTAATTCACTTACAAATCTGATATTGATTTTATCATTCAATCCATTGTTAGGCATTCTTGATTTCTAACATGCCAATGGTTTTCTTGGTCATTTTCATGTGAAAGCTATAAACACCTTCTAATTTGGAATAGTGTAATTTTAACCTGTGAGGCAAAAGTATTTGTACAAAGAAAAGATTGCATATGCATAAAGAAGAACCAGTGCGGACACACTGCAAAAATGTTGGAAAGATGTTGGGCAATCATCACTTTTATGGTTCCAAAATTTTCATGCATTGAGTGAATAAAACTGCCAATTGAAAATGGATCATGGAGCATGAAACTTTGAGACAATTGGACAAGTAAAGATCTCCATTGGCTAAAATATTGTTCTGTGTGTTACCAGAAGAATAGTGGTGTAGGGATGAAATTTCTTGAGAATTGAGAACAGAGTCTAAGGTTTGGAAGCTGTAGCATTGCGAATAGTTTGAATTCAGGTACCAGAAACAATTAGATATGCAGCTGTTTCTTTATTGAGGACGAATGTGAAAGATTATCTTTGAGTCATTTGGTGAGGATAAAAATTGAAATAAGATGACCACTTGTTACATATATTTAGCTTTTCATAATTATCTTTCTGCTCCAACAACGAGAGACTTAATAACACCTTTTCATTTGGTATAAGGTTGAGTTTGTTGGCGTACCGCATATGTAATTGTAAAAGCTGATAAAATGAAATGGTTATCAATACAAATTAATAAAAAATAAAGTTCATAAAAATGATATCTGAAGGTAAAACTCAGTATAGCTAATAGAAAATACAAAATCAAATATCACTGAAGGCCAGGGGTGTAGTGGTACAAGAAAGTAGCATTTTAATCATATAAGAATTTCCTTTGAGCAAAATTTGAGTTGATAATATTTCATTTCAAGAAAGCTTGCTTAAACACATGACAAGGCTTGTGTCATCAGTTGGTAATGGTGAAGTATTATTTTACTATGCATAGGACACGAAGTCAGGGAGAGTGACTAAATCATTTATGAGGCAAACTTTGACGTAATTTCACATATGGAGTAGATACATATTTTGTTGCCTGGAGCAAACATAAGTGTCAGTTTCTAATGCTGGCAACGGAAGGAGCAAGAAGCAAATATAAAGTAACATTATTTGGAAGGATACAAGGTTTTAAACTTATTTAATAGCCCAACACAACCTGTAAGAGTCCAATTATGAACCAGGGGCACTCTTCCTAGGGTGGAGAGTTGGTCTCTGACACTATGGGACACTCACACTCATTGGACACTCTGGGTCCCACATCACACGTGTCCAACATACCACAAGGCGTGTCCTATTTTTTTATATTTATATTTTCAATTTTCAATGCACAAGGGACATTTCCCCGACATGCCTCAGCAACCCTTGCCAGTGAACTTTAATCTACAATTTGCTTTTTCAAATAACATAAGATTGCCACACTCTCTTCCTCTTGCACACTTATAAGTCAATCTTCATTCCTCTTGGTGCTGCATCTTGGAAAACCTTGTTCTTAGTATTGGGATGGAGTGATTTGGCTATTGTTCTGTACTCCTGGAAGATCAGTTATTTTTAAAGTTTGATGTTGAATCTGTTTTAAATCCTTTGGTGGTTCCCGAACTTGCTATTTGAAATGTCTGAGTATTGCTGTTGTTTTCTTGAATTGAAGCTGGAGTGGTCTTGGAAACATGGCTTCCACAGAGGCTATGCGTCTCTTTGTTAAAATATTGGAGGTCTGTGCGAAGTTAGTTTTACTTTTAGTATCTCATTACAATGTCACTTAATAAAACCATAACATGCTCGGTGTGTCATTTCTCTGGACAGGAAGAAGATCCAGGATGGTATGCAAGAGCATCGCACTTTGTCTCAGAGCCCGTGGTAGATGATGAAATGCATGTGAGTTTGCCTTGAGCTAAAATTTCCACAACCTCTCTGTTCTTCTTTTCTCAAAAAACTGTAATATTTGTTCGGTTGTGTTGATGTATTTAGTTACCATGAAATTCTATATAAGCAGGCCAAACCTGCTGTCATAAATGGCTTTTGTTGCAGATAATAAATCTCATAGACATAGATGTAGACATGCTACATCTGTGGCTGTTTTAGCTAGATGTGATTTAGTAATGAGTAAGCTGGATTTCCCGGTTTACCTGTGCGAATAATTACTTAGCTGATTCATTAGTCTTAGAAATTTCAGGTTTTGAAAGTTAATGTAGTCTGGTCTCTTCAGGCAATTGTAGGAGAATAAATGTACTAGTAGGATACATATATACATATTAAATTTATTAGTAGAATACATGTATGCATATTAAATAGCATGCTCCCACAATTATGAATCTTAGATTGTATTTTGAAAGACAACCATTGAATGTTTGAATATTAAGTTATTGTTACTTGAGAGGATTTATCCTTCTCTTGACAACTCTATATCGCTTTGTGGGTTGAGTGGTGAGTTTCCTAGGTCTGAATCCATTGTATTCCTTCGAGTGGTCATAACTGTATCCCTTGGGTACACTACCTGGGAAATGAGCTATTTAATCTTCCTTCAATCTTCTTAAGCCGGCACCAAGTTAGATCTCATGGCAGCACATATTTTTTGGCACATTGGTATTTCGGGAAGAAGGTTGTTCATGAGATTTCCTATTGATCTTTCTAAAGTGTTATGTGAAATCCTTGTGTTAGCAGTTTCAGTGTTTATTCTTCTGATTTTAGATTATATGATTTGATTTTGATGCTACATGCTTGTGCGTTTTACTTCCTTCAGTGCTCCATGTTGTTTTTAGTCACATCATCTTCACCCTACTTCTTCTCTTCTTTTCGACCAAAAAAAACTTACTTGGGTCCTTTAAAGCAATTAATCAAGGTGCTTCATCTGCATCTTTTGCTCTACGAAAGAAAAAAGTGGAAACAAACGTTCTTAAGGAAGGCCAATGAGTTGAACAGTAGATATCTTTCTTTTATTTTTTCTGCATTATTTCCAGCATCAGCATTAGAATCTTCTTCTTTCCCCTGATTTTCAATTCGTCTGCTGGTTCAGCACAATCCAAAAGTTGAGCTGGTCACTGAGAATGGACACACTAAGTCTATGCCTGCTGAAAATGTTAACCTTTCAGAAACTCAGGACAAAGATGTTGTATCTGAAGGCCTTGGTGGAGTTAGTATATATGACCAGTGGGTTGCACCCCCAGTGTCCGGCACACATCCAAAAGCTCGATATGAGGTATTTTTAATTCTTCTCTTTTTTCCTTAATAAATTCTGTTTCTTGTTTGTTGTTCTTTTTCAGTTTCTAAACAAAGCTTGATTACATTAACAGCATGGAGCTGCAGTTATTGACGATAAGATGTATATATTTGGTGGAAACCACAATGGGCGTTACCTAAACGATCTCCAGGTATTTGAATTATGATTGTTGTGTATATGTCACTTGTGCATGCGGTTAGTGTCATAGTATGTAGAATGACATTTGTCAGATAGGTCGTGTCTCCTCTTTTGGTATATGTCACGTATTAAGAACCTTTTGAGTATGTATCACAACCCAATCCTTGGATGAGTCCTGCCCTAGCGTGGAATAGTGACTTTGTAGCCCAGAAAGGATACTTTACCATGCTAAAACCAAATAGTGTCAACCCACTAGCAGCATTTGGTATATATAAACTCACATGAATTTCCCAAATGATATTTAACAATATATCCAAGACATCACGAGTCACAAAAATACAACTCATGAGTGACTGGGCAACCTTGATTAAAGTACCACTCAACTAGCTGGTTGCAAAAGACTAGCATAAGAATTAGTATAAACTTAAACCAACAAGATTATGCAACTCAAGATCCACATTGAGACATATCAGACTTGTTGAACTTGTTATCCTGAAATGTATGAAAGAAATAGGCCTCTAGTCAAATGAGATTACCCGGTCGCAACAACCTGGATAATAACCCTATCTATACATCTCAATAATATTTCATCTATGCAATTGATACCCATGATATGAGCTTAAGGTACAATATTGAGGACATACAAGTAATGGGGGTAATTAAGGGGAATATTCAATTGCAAAAATCTGTTTCCAAATGTGGACACAGAGAAATCAAGCGTAAACAGCTGGCATTCTCAGTTTCAAGTACAAAAAGTGAACAAGTATGACACTGCATATGAGCTTCATTCTCAATATCAATCCATTGACTAACTCAAACTGTACGAATTGGTCCCAACTGCTGATGGGCATAAAAGCTGTCACAATGATTGCCCCAAGTGCTGATGAGCAAATACGACACCTGTAGCAGTTGCCCCATCTACTGATGGGCATAGTGTCGGCATCAGTTACTCCAACAACTGATGCGCATAATAACAACCATATTAACTATCCATTAAATCACAGAGTTACATGGTCCCCGTTGAATCCCTTCATCTCATTTCTTTTCTTAAGCATTTAACACTTAAAATTAAATTTATAATTAGTATATTAATTTAACCTTGTTTCTTCAAATAGGTATTAATTTGCTAGTTCTATAAACTTGTGAAATCGAAGATCAAAATTAAACATCCAACCTGTGATTACAGAATGTTACAGCAACAGTTATGACTGTAACTTTAAATGCTTAAGTTGATTTCTTTGGGGGTCCTATCTTCTTCCTTGGTGTCCTATGTTCTCCCTTGGTAACATTGTTGGTGTTGACAATCTCATGTGCTATACCGACTCTGTCTATGCTTTACTAAATTTTATATTTCTTCTCTTTTAGCTTGCTGGAGACATCAGTTTGTAATTCTTTTCCTTTGTGGAAGAATGCAGGTTCTGGATTTGAGAAGTTGGACGTGGGCCAAGGTGGATGTTCAATTAGGGAAAGAGGGCCCAATAACTCCCCGTGCTGGACATTCCTTGGTTAGTTTGAGGATTAAGTGCTAGGTTATCAGATGAAAAGCACTGTGATTGCCATAACTACTTTCTACATTATAATAATTACACGATCAGGAGTGTCATGGAAATTCTAAATATATGTTTTGTTAGGATCACATGTTTGTATTATCTGTTTGTCTTGTAGATACCATGGGGTGGAAATAAGCTTCTTTCAATAGCTGGACATGCAAAGGATCCTCCTGAAACTTTACAAGGTTCGAGTTGTACCTCATAAAAATGTTATGTAAAAATAGGTTAAAAATCCTTCACAACGTTATTTCGAATTTTCATCATATTGAAAGTGTGAAGAAAATCTCTACGTTGATGCTATTGTTCTTCAGAAGTGAAATCTGAAATGAAACATAACAACGCTTTCTATCACTACTTTTTTAACGTTATAAATATAGCGAAGTCTGGTTGTTGTGCTGGATTTTATTAGTTAGAGGTAAACAGCAATATGCTATGGTTTTTTCTAGATTCTATTTGCTTTTACACTTTAGATGTTGAGAACAATGGAATATCTTTGATGTCTTAAGTTTCTGAGACAGAAACACTACTTTGGAGTTTTATACTTTCTTCAAATTATTTTTCTGACAATTCTCAATTCCTTACTAATATAATAACAGTGAAGGAGTTTGATCTGCAAACTCGGACATGGTCAACCTTGAAGACTCGTGGAAAGCCTCCGGTAAATATTTGATTAGTTTCTTGCATGATAATCTTTAATTTTTATTGCTTTGAGATTTGAGTTTCAACTTCATTTTCTTTACATTTCTTATGGATTGAAACATTTTGTGACGCGACCGCGGAACTATTCTCTTGTAATAACCGACAGCTTTTTCCATGTAGACTATCTAAGATATCAGCTTGAAAAATTTGAAATCTAACACTTTCGTAAAAATTTGGATCAACCTAGAAACTTCCAGTCAGTCAGTTATCTGTTTGTGCTTTTATCTAAATTATTTTAAAAAGTTGTTCTTATATGCTTCTGCTTGATGAAAAAAGTTCATTCAGACTTTATCATCGAAAATTTTCTCATATTTGCTTGTCTTTTAGGTTTCTCGTGGGGGGCAGTCGGTGACCCTTGTGGGCTCGACCCTAGTATTATTTGGTGGACAAGATGCAAAGAGATCTCTTTTGAATGACCTGCATATTTTGGACTTAGCGAGCATGACCTGGGATGAAATGGACACACTGTAAGATTTTATTTATTCTTTTAATTTTCTTACAGGAAATTCAATAGTCAGAGTGCATTTGGTTTGCATACTTCTATGCACATTTTGACATGATTGAGGGATGTTGAGGAACTTACCAAGCCACTGAGCAACTTATTATCTGGACAATTTCATAATCCCCTTCTTATCCATCAAACACGTTCAATCTGAGTTGTGTGAACAACATGCTGATTCCTGTGTTAATATAATGATGCGCATACTTACCACGGATGCACGTTGGTCCTGGAAAAGCAATTTAGAATAATAAATCGATACTTTTAACACAATTCTTCTCATTTGGCCAGTAAGAGTTTAGTGTGAATATATTCCTCCATACAACAAGTTCATGTATGTTTTAGTTCTTGATAATCTCCAAAATGTTGTAGGGGAGTGCCACCTTCTGCAAGATCTGATCATGCTGCAGCAGTACACGCAGAACGCTACCTTCTTATCTTTGGTGGGGGTTCACATGCAACTTGCTTCAATGATCTGCATGTTTTTGATGTGCAAACTGTGAGATAAAATTCTCATTCCATTAGTTGCTTGCTTATAAACTATTTAACTTCACATGACTTTTAAAATGTATATTTCATTTCATATTTCTGTCATGTTCTGATCCTATAGATGGAATGGTCTAGACCTATACAGCAGGGTGAGATACCAAGTCCTCGTGCTGGCCATGCTAGTGTGACAATTGGAGAAAATTGGTTCATTGTCGGTGGTGGTGACAATAAGAGTGGTATGTGTTTGATACCTTGTTTTGTTATTGAAGTAGAGAATAATGTGCTCCTTCCCAATCTTCTTGTTGCTTACTTATTTACACTTGTACAGGAGTCTCTGAAACTGTCGTCCTCAACATGTCTACACTAGTTTGGTCTGCTGTAACAACTGTCCAAGGGCGTGTTCCTCTTGCTAGTGAGGTATTTGATGACCTAGAAAAATTAATCTTGACACTATAAACTGTTGAATCTTATATTGAACATGGTGTGTGAGTGGTCAAGTCATGCATAATGGTCAGACATTCATATATGAAACCATGTTGTCACCAGCGTACAAGGAAGATTATCCTGTGTTTTTATGATAAATTAACTGCCAGTCAATAACAACCTGTGAAGTAGATATACCTTTTGTTTTACTATAGGGCTCAAGTTTGGTCCTGAGTTCCTTCAGTGGCGAAGATATCCTGGTTTCATTTGGAGGATACAATGGGCGGTACAACAATGAGGTCAGTGCCCCCCTCAAATGTTCTCTGTGTTTTTGTTTTATAAAGGGTCTTCGCTGTTCATTTCTTCAGCATGGCTTTGCCTTCTGACAATAGGTCAATATACTTAAACCAAGTCACAAATCAACTCTGCAATCGAAGCTGATGGAGACACCAGTGCCTGATAGCGTATTAGCTGTTCAAAATGCTACAAATGCTACTAGAGATGTGGAGTCTGAGCTTGAGACAGATCAAGAAGGAAAAATAAGGGAAATTGTTATGGACAATGCTGATTCAGAGCCAGTGGTATGTGTCGTTGCACGATTTTTCACTAGGATCTATTGCTATGGTTGTATCATTGTTATTGATTATCCTGGTTATCATGTAATCTATGTTAAGCACATACATGGTATTCACAATTATCTACGTTGAGTGGTACTGAAATGCTGGTACACTCTATTGTAAGTTCCCGGGTGTTAGCATATTGTTCAGGTTATAAACAATCTATAAACAAATCCAGAGTCTCCAACAACTGTTACACGTAATTTTGGAGTTGAGACACAGTCTATAGATGATTATTCTTCACTTCTATGCATAAATTCTTTAAAAACAAATATTTTGATAATTTTCTACACTTCAAATTATTAATTTCTCCAATGTGGCGAATCATGCTGAATAAATTGAACAAGTTGAAATGATGAATCATTTAACTGTCTTGGTTATTTCAAATTAAGAATATCAGTACCAAAAGTTTCAGTTTTTTTTTTCATCCTAATTCTTTTGATTACTATGATGATAATTTCCATTGGGTATTAACACATTCATTAATTCTTCTTGGTTAGTTGCAAAAGCTGTGAAGTACTTCCCGTGTCCCTGAAAAGTTGCCTGGTCCAATTGACTTTTCTTTAGAACGCTATGGATGCAGTTTACTTAAGCTATGTATAGAATAAACTTGTTTAAAAGTTTTATAATATTAATAAAAGAGAGTGTGTACGCCATCCTCCTCTCTTTGCCACACCCCTCCATGGAAGAAATTTAACTTGCATTTCTCTTGTAACCCAGATCAAAAAGGTTGGAGAGACCCATGATCATCTCTTAGCCGGACTTAAGGCAGAAAGGGAAGAACTAGAATTGTCTCTCAATAATGAGAAAATGCAAACCCTTGAGCTAAAGCAAGAATTAATGGAAGCAGAGACTCGCAACACAGACCTATACAAGGTAAAATCTCTTCTGCTATTTCCTTGATTTGTTGCCCTGGTGGTGTGTTGGCTTGATTAATCCCAACTGAGCATAGACAAGAATCGAGTCAATTTGATTGGTTACTGTACAATAATTTCAACTCATCAAGTAGTGCTTCTGTAGTAATGTGGTGAAAGTTGATATCATTACACTGAACAATTGAGATTACATAGGTAATATATACACAACAGTTAGTCTATTCTAGGAAACTCCCTATTGTGTCTAGGAGAACGACAAACCCTATAGTTCTGTCTGGGCATAATTCTAGGGTCAATGACAACCTAAATATTTAATAATTCATTACCATATAGGGCAAAATACATTAAAGGAAAGATACAAAATTAATTCATAATCATAGAGAACGGAATTTCCCAATATTAATTAATTAATATGTCAACACTCCCCCTCAATTTGGGTAAAAATGTTTTCTGTTCCCTCCTTGCTTAGAATAGACTGAAAACCCTTAACAAAGGATATACTCAAGTTTATTCCTAGATGCAATACAAGGAATATAAATCTTGCTACTTTATATCTTTTCTCTAATAAAGCGTCGGTCAATCTCCACACATTTAGTTCAATAATGATGGACAAGATTGTGTGGAATATTATGGAAATTTGTTGTCATAATATAGCTTCGCAGGATCTTCTAATTTTGTTCCCATATCCCAAATATGATAGAATTTTCTTTGTCCAGAGAGTTGCATATCCTTGAACTAATGATCTAAGTTTACTTCGACACTTGATTTCACCGCCACAAATTGGCTTGCTCCTTAATGTTATAAGATTGCCTGCAACAAAAGTGTGATGCTAGTGGTGCAAAATGGGCCTGCTCATTAGGGTGGTCTGATCCTTATTTGGCCCAGCCTAGGCCCAACATGGCCCCTATGGGTTGGGGCACACTGACAACTTTTTTAATTTTTAAATCTTTAGAAAATGACACAAAAACAGAAAACGCAAAAAGTCAAGGCTCAGCCAAGTAAGGGCCGTGCCTGGCCTCACATTTCCTGGACATGCTTGTCTACCAAAAACTTGTGTCATGCCAGCTCGACACGACTTGTTTTACAGGATTTGTAGTCAGCATCCATTTGTTTATCCCTTGATGGATGCATATATTGGTTGATCAGACTAAATGCATAGACAATATTGGGTCTAGAACAAGAGAGATAATCATCCTTCCAACAAGTAGGTGATACCTCTCTCAGTAAGTTTTAGGATCTCGAAAATATCTCCCAAGTTGTGATTAGCTTCAATAAAAGAATCTACCAATTGGAATCCTAGCATACTCGTTTCCAGCAAGTTAAGGGTATATTTTTCTTTTTTGAATAAGCAACCTCTATTCCAAGAGGTATTGGTTATTCCCATATATATTTTAAATAAGGGTGTAATAGTCATTTAACACAATTTTGGACTTTTAAACAGTCAAATTGACGGTTTCCCCAGCTGGAATATTCCCATATATATATGCGATTATGTCATGAAATTTCTCTTGGAGTTGTCTTACTCAAGTTTCTTAAAAGTGATAAAGGTGGCTGTCAATTGTGCGAGAGCTCTATGCCTATAATGTCACAGTAGCATCATACAAATTAAATATATAGATTTACTCGTTTTTGAAATGGATACACAGTTTTCACTTCTGTGTATTATATATCCTGTAGCTTTAAAAGTCAGATCCACATTTTCTTTCCTAAACAAAAATTGCTTGTTTAGACCATTGTGATTCTTTTGATAAGAAAGTAAACATTATTTTGCAGGAACTCCAATCTGTGCGAGGCCAACTTGCTGCTGAACAGTCCAGATGTTTTAAACTTGAGGTATCTTTCATATCAGAATTTTGTGCTGATTTGCGTGCACATATAATTTCTTGGTAAATTTGGCTGTTGAGTGTTGAAAACAAAAAGGAATTAATCCAGTGAGTTTGCTGATAAGGTGTATACCTTTTTGAAAACAATTTTGTGTTTATTGATTATATTTGGTTATACGCACTACCTTTAGCGTTTGGTGGGTTCTTTTTCCTCTTCTATATCTGGGTATTATTTTCTTTTTAGTTGAATGATAACCTTTTAAATCAATATGCATAATATCCTTTTACTATGTTAAATGAGTGAAAATTTGAAATTGCGATTTGTGCCTTCAGCTTTCCAATAACAATGTACCAATGGGGTTTGTTCTGGCATGTGATTAGAATAATGAATGTGCTATTGAGAGGGAAAATCACTACGGTGCTTGCTTGTTATTGACTAGACGCTCGTGGTTTGCTTAATGTAACGTACTTTCCATTTTCCGAACAGAAGTATGGCTTGGGTGGGTTGTCTATCTTTGACTGCTTATTCTCACTGCTTGAAATTACAGGTCAACATTGCAGAGCTTCGACAGAAGCTGCAGATGATGGATAGCTTACAAAAGGAACTTGAACTCCTCCGGCGCCAGAAGGCCGCCTCCGAACAAGCTGCTATAAGTGCCAAACAAAGACAGAACGGAGGAGGTGTGTGGGGGTGGCTTGCTGGCACGCCTCCCACCCAAAATGTCAATGATGCATGATACATCCAAGATTATTTTGATGTGTTGATTTATAGGTATTGGGTTTCAATAGTTAGTTTTCCATAATTTTTTTAATTTTTTTATTACAATTTTTTTAGAAATCTAATAAGACCATCTAAAGTTTCTTAGCTGGAGAAAATATATACTTGTTTGTAATATTTTATGAGTGGAAATGTTGATATTAATCATTTTATAGAAATAGTAAAGGCTGTCTGTTGTAACTGCTTTGACTCCAATGTGTTTATGCCGATGATAGATAGAACACGAATGGGGCGATGTTTTCATTTATTTTTATAGTTTTTCTTTTTCTTATTATTTTTTGAATGGAAATGCGATATTTTATTAATAAACTACAGCAAGTGCGGCTTATAAGTACTTATTAGTCGGTTAAACATCATTTTTATTTATATATTTGATATGATTCACAATTTTTATCTATTTTTTATTTAGTAGGACTCATTGCTTATCACGACTGTAGGGAGATTTTTCCGCTAATGGAAGAAAAAAATATATATACGTATGTGTTTCTATGTTTTCAATCTCCTCAAACAAAACTCTTTTTCAAACGATTTTCTTCTTGCTATATTCACTGTTTCAATCTTAAAATCATAATCATCATAATTCAGATCGTCATCCTCGTTTATCAAACTCTATAAGGAACAAAGGGGTTCAAATTTCGATGATTTATTCTCATAGCTCATAACATCGGATTCTACCGCAAGAAAGTGGTATACTAATAATTTACAATAAGTTTTACAAAACAAGCACAAGCGGTGGTTGGGGAAGAACGTGAAGATCACATTTTTTGTTTTTTGTTTTTTTTTAAATTTTTCTTATTATTCAACTTAAATAGTTTGTTTAACAAAAATTGATCATTAACCTGTCAAACTGGCCTAAAGAGGATGTCGGGTACTAATGTTTCATGGGTTAGAAACTTAGAGTGCTAAAAATCAAAGGTTCAAACGTTCGAAATCCTAAGTATTATTTACCCAAGTTTAAAGCTTAAAAGGTGGTTTAAAGTAATTTTTATGTTTCATTTAAACATGCTCGTTCTCTGTAGATATGGCCGACTACCCACAAAAACCCAAAAATAAAAAAAGAGAGATAAAAAAGGTCAACCTAAATTCAAAGAAATTGGAAGTCTAACGTACGTTGTAAAATTTTAAACTTTTGCCGCAAAATGAGCCGATCTTCGGTCATCCAATACCTAATCCAGCAGTAACAGTCAACGCATAAACGCATTAATATATGAGCACTGTAGGTTCATTCACGAGATTTCTGCCATGTTTAAGCCTCTGAAGCTTCAAATAAATATTTTTTCATAGCTAACAATCTTAGCAAATACGATATTCCAGCTCTAAAGCAGATTTAACTACAGTTTTAAGCAAAGTTTTGGGGCAGCTCTTCGGGTTCTGTTATGAATATGATCCACTCTCACTTATTTTCCTGAAGTTTCATTTTTGTACATTTTCGTACAATTATTTCAGCTTCAGCTTTGAGACTGGTACGGTATCTGTTAGCTTCTTGATTTCCCAGTTTGTTAGTGGCATTTCTTATGGATATTGCCTAGTTTCCAAGTGAATGAATATGGGTAAATCATGCATTCCAAAGTGCAGATTAGGAAGAATAATGGGTTGGATTCAAATTATGTTGGGATTTCTTGTTATCATTGTGAGCATATCAAGTTTATCTAGATTCTATTCTGCTGGTTTTTTCTTGCACAATGATGATATATGCCGCCATTTTTACGGTTTCAAGGATGTTTATGAGGGAATTGATGTTAGAGCACTGACAGCTCGGGTCGAGGAAGTGCTTAACAAGATGGCGAGACTGCAAGACAAGCTCGAATCGACTGTTCAACAGATGGAGAAGAACAAAGAGGACTTACACAAAACCCATATTTCAAGATTCGAGTATAAGAAGTTTTTGGAGGACGAAGTAATTAGGCCACTCTATAGTGCTCACATTGCTCTTAGGCAGATTCGATTGCCAAGAATTGAAGAGAATGAAAATGGGACGCTTATTGAATACCCTTTGATTAATAATTTCGTGATTGAGGAGATTCGCAAGTATATATCCCCTAAAGAGAATAGAGTTGGGAAGACGAATATATATGGAACACGAAAGATCTACAACACGATAGGGCATGCTTGTGTGGTAATGAAGAAGGAATTGGAAGAGTATATGGAGTATGACATTGGTTCTTATTGCAAAGATGATTGGAATTTGGCACAAAAGCTTATGATTCATGGGTGTGATCCATTGCCAAGGAGACGATGCTTGACACGAGCCTCTAAACTCTACTTGAAGCCTTATGCGATTAACGAGTCCCTCTGGAGAATTCCTGATGGTAGAAATGTTAGGTGGAGCAATTATCAATGCCGGAATTTTGAGTGCCTGTCCAGCAAGAACCCGAGGCGTGGCTATTCAAAATGCACAGGGTGTTTTGAAATGGAAAAGGAGAAGCTTAAATGGGTTACCAACACCTCACTTGCCATAGATTTTCTGATTAAAGATGTTTTGGCAATCAAACCAGGGGAGATAAGATTAGGACTCGATTTCGGTGTTGGTACAGGAACATTTGCTGCTCGAATGAGAGAGCAAAACGTCACAATTGTTTCGACTGCTCTGAATCTTGGGGCACCTTTCAATGAAATGATTGCACTAAGAGGTCTAATTCCTTTATACACGACACTGAATCAACGGCTGCCATTCTTTGACAACACATTGGACTTGATCCACACAGCAGGATTCATGGATGGCTGGATTGATCTACAACTCATGGATTTTATTCTTTTTGACTGGGATCGAATCTTAAGGCCCGGGGGATTGCTTTGGATCGATCGATTCTTTTGTCAAAGGAAAGACTTGGATGATTACATGTACATGTTTTTGCAATTCAGATACAGAAAACACAAATGGTCCATTGCTCCAAAATCTAAGGATGAAGTTTATCTCTCTGCTTTGCTAGAGAAGCCACCTAGATCTTTATGATGATACAGGTCACAAATCATCATAAACTCATTTTCTATTTGTTTCTTTGATTTCATTCTATGTTATCAGAGATACAGTATGTCTATGTTGAAAGAAAAATTAGATGATTTTTGTTTAGTAGTCACTGAAATAATGAATAAAATGCATTTCATTTGCTTCTTTCTTAACGGACGATATTGACGAAGAAAAATAAATAAAAATTTTGTTTATTGTCTTGTCTCGAATAGTTCTACTTACCAAATTATGCCATTAGTGCCAACTGCTAGGGCACTTGGACAAGCACGAGCATGAAATATTTTCTTATTTCTTCGTTTAAGCGTGTTTTAAAACGATGGACAAGTATTTTATCGCAATTTGTATTTATTTAATTTTTTACTTATTTAAAATATGAAGGACAATAAGTCATTTTACTCTCTTTTAACAAAATTTTTGGATGAAAATTGGCATCATGTGTTAATTAATAGAAGATTGGTGATAAAAATGCGATGAAAAAAGTTGAGGACGTAAATATGATAATGAGTAAAGTTTATAAACCTTTTATGCAATTAAAATGTATGTGCACTTAGAAAAAAGATGTGATGTCAATATATTTAGCTTTATTTTTATCAACACATTACGTAAGAATTACAATTTTTATTTACTTTTTGTTTATACATTACGTAAAATCCAATGTTTATAATCTACAAAAAAAAATTACCAAACAAGCACAAAAATGTGTAAACTATGATATTACCAAATAAATATCTTGTAAAAAATAATATTTCTAAACGAAAAAATTATATCTACCCCAATTTCATGTGATGTTTTGAAAAAAATTGCATTATCAAATTATTTGAAAAAATACTGTATTTCCACAAACGGGAATTATATGTTGCCTGAATCGGGCAACTACCCGACTGACATAGGGGTGTGGGACCCACCCCCTCAACAAATAACTGCTCTTTCCACAAAACATTGCTTTTTTGAATTAAATTTCGTGAACTATCAGCTTGTGTGAACGAAATACATGGAAGAAAAAGGCAACTAACATGATCTCCAATTTTCTCTATCGAGCCCTCTCCTATATATGTTTTGTACAACCTACTTTATTTATGTCATTAAATCATAATTTCATAGTCTAAATCGGATTAGCATATTATAATCCAGGTAATTAAATCACAAATTTGGTATTAAAATACATCAGAAATAATTTTTTAAATTAAATTTATTGAATTTTGTTTCGAGAATTAACTATTTTTTTTTTTAATTGTATTTTCAATTTTTAATTAAGGCCATTAATTAAGAGGTCGCAGACTCGCAAACATCACATCAAATGAATATATAAATTAAAGAAGATTATATGGAATATAAATTAAAGAAGGTCACACTCCATGTAATCTTTCAATGTCCTTGCTTTTGATAAATTACTTAACAAAAGATAACACTGATGAATTCACTGTTTTAAGTAGTTGTGACTTTTTGACTAATATTTGTGCCGTTTATGCATTTCATGTGACATGTGACATGTGACATGTGACATGTGACATCCAGGGGTGGATCTCGGTCCCGCCCTGGAAAAAATTATTTTTTAGTGTAATTTTTTTTTTTTATTAATAGCTAGGTCTTGAAGTACAAAAATTTATTTTTTCAATAGCAGTCCGGTCTCCAAAATTTCCTAGACATCGTACTATTTGTGTCATTTAATTTTTTCTTACCTTCCAATGTTATTATTATAATGTCACAAACACTTTCTTTTAGTGTCTTTTTAGTTTTAGTTTTTTTTTTTCCTTGCTTATATTTCTCTTTTTCATTTCCTTATTTTTCTGTCAGTAGCAGAAGCGGATCCATCACATGGCGAGACCCCGCGTCCGCCCTAGCTGAAATTTCGCAAAAAAATGGTGAAGAAGGCTCGCTGGAAAGCCGATAAATGAAGCCGGAGAAGAAGAATGGCGGTGTGTGTGTGCATTCTGTGTGACTGTGTGTATGTATTATGTATATGTATTTATAAAAGGTTAAACGTGTGTGTGAGATAGAGAGAGAGAGAGAGAGAGAGAGAGGTGTATGTATATGTATATGTGTGTGTGTCAGTTGGAGAGAGAGAGAGAGAGGTGTATGTATATGTATATATGTGTGTGTGTGTGTGTCAGTGAGAGAGAGAGAGAGATGTGTATGTATATGTATTATATATTTAAAACTTATTTGGTTGAAAATGTGATAGAGAGAGATTGTTTATTTTTAATTCAAAATCTTATTTGTGGTGCTTAATTTGATAAATTAAAAAATAAAGTAATTCCATGAATAAATATTTAAGTAAGGTTTTATTATTTTTTTTAATATAATAATTGCATAATTTAAGAAAGGAAAGTTCATAATTCAAGAATATAGAAAGTATTTATTAGAGTTTTTGTTTTGTTTTTTTATTTGTCATATATTTGACTTTATTTTAAGTTTTCTCTTACGTAGTATTGGAGGCGAAATCATAGTAGCATGCCACGTTAGTGCATAATGTGTCAATTTTTAAGCGTCAATAGCATAGGCAGTGCAAATCTTAAACTTGCTCTAAGCCACTGAACTTCAATTTAAATTTCAAATCTCATCGAGACGATTTCGAAAACATATTATAATAGAAATTTTGAGTCTGTATGTGAAATTTATGCCCGTTTCTTTAAAAAATCACGATTAAAATCCATCGCGTCCAGATAAACCAAAGCTAGGTCCTCTACGCCATCAGTTTGTTAGCCTGCAATTCTTTTTTTATTGAATCCGTTAGTCTGCAATTCAAATTGGGAGATATTCAAAGAAATAGAGAATGAGGCGATCTTGAAATGGTTTCAAACTATGCGAACTCAGAGAATGCAGTTATCTAGTCTCACAAATTGAAATGGAGTAGTACTAAACAATTTTTAGTATTATTACGGCTTGTATCGAATTATATTTCACTATTATATGATTTTTTTTTTGTTTGATAAGTTACGTATTTATTAAAAATATTTTTACATTATTTTTTTACAAGCATCGGCCAACGTCCGCCCTAGCTGAACTTCAACCCTAGATCCGCCCCTGGTCAGTAGTGACCTTATTTTGAGTAGTCCGACCTATAATTTATGTTGCGGACCTTCAATTGTTATTATAATGTCGCATACATTTTTTTTTTTTGTGTGCGCGCACTCTTATATTTCTTTGTTTTCTGCTCCCATATTTCTGTTTGTGACCTTGTTTTGAGTAATTGTGACCTTTAATTATAATGTTGCAAGCATCTTTCTTTCTTTCTTTGGCGTATCTTTCTAATTTTTTGCTTATTTTTCTCAATTTTCTGCGGCAGTATTATCGAGCCAAATGGATAATGGTTTTAACATGGTGGAATCATGATTTCATCAAATTGGATGTATAGCAAGCTCATTGAGATAATAATTTCGGAATAACGATACTGTAGACATATATACTCTAGTTGAAATTCGCAATTCTGATATTTCCTTGGTAGCATGCTTTGGGAACGAAACGAACCCGACTCTGACCAATTGATGTGGTGGAGCAGTACGGAAATGTGAGAACACGAAAAATCACGAACAACCTCCTAATTTATGTTGATTCACTCATGAATACCAAAAAATTAGGCACCAAAGACTTGTTGATTCATAAAGAGTATTGAGAATTAGGACACATAATTGAGAATACTCAAATTATCATTGCATTAAATTCATTTCGAAAGACTCGAATGGTCATACAATATAATCCCATTCTATAAGAAAATTTCAGAATTACGTAATAAAAATCCTAATATAAGATATTAATTAAAAAACTAAGATAAGATAATCCAAGGAGAAAAATCTAAAATTATCATATAATACTAAAATCCTAAAACGGCCAAAATGTTGGATAATTTACAATATATGTGGGCTACATATCAGTTATTTATAATCTAAATTCAAATGATGTATTTGCTTCCAAAGCTGGTTTAATTATATCCTAGTATACTGCTTACTCGGCAGGATCCGACAGGAACATTTGTTCTAAAATTAAAAATTTGATAACAAAAATAATATTAATCAAAACCCAGAAAAAAAAAAGAACGAAGAAAAATCAATGTCGTAACTAAAACAAAAACAAAAAAGAAAAAACTCAATTTATAGAGTTTTAGGATGATGGATTGAGACGATTAGTAGAGAGTTTGAAGGGAGAGATTGAAGACGCAGGAATACACGAATGTACATATTATTATTATTTTCTTCCCATAGCTGAAAAAAATCTCCCTACGATCGATGATAATATTGTAGCTCTTCTAAAGGATATACGATGTAGTGTACATGTAATTTTACGCCTACAACTTAGAATAAAGTTACCCACATACTACCACAATCTCGATTACATTATCTCGTCAGCTTTTCGTAATGACTTATCTCAATAAAAGTTACTTTTTAAAAAAAAAAAAATGTTATAAAGCTCTTAAGAGGAAGCATTTCATCAACTTGTTTAGTTAAACGGAATCAATTCCATTCCAAGTTAAGAAAACTGTTAATTATATATAATAAAACAAGTAATGGAATTAGATTATAATTTATAAAATATTTATATGAATCAGATTCCATGGCTCAAGAATTTGACTGAATATTAATGAAGTTAAAAAATAAATCTTGTAAAAAGAAAATGCTTTGCTGTCAAATAGATTGACAAAACCCTTGTATGAGCCAATAGATTGACAAAACCCTTGTACGAGCCAATCAAAACTAGGGTTTTCTAATTCCATTAATAGAGAACAAGCAAACGTGCATCAATGCTGTCCATTCATTTTAGTCTGTACTAATATAATATTATAATCAAGATTAGAACATTCGGGAGTGTTAAAGCTTGGAGATTATAGAGAAGAGGAGGAGGTGGGGTGGGGTCTGGGGGGGGGGGACCACATCCACCATTTTTTAGGGTTTTTAGCTTCCAAAAAGTCATTTCATTCCTAAAAACCGGACTGAATTTTAAATCTTAGTGAATTTTTATCAGATTATTTTCTTAATTTCTTACCTATAGGGGGTGGGGGTTTAGAGGATTTGCATCTTGGGGGTGGGCAACAAGTTCTTCGGTTCCGATATTTTGTGAACCGAACTGAGCCGAACTAGTTATCACATGAGAATTGTGAAAATGAACCATTGGTTCTACGCATTGGCAAAAAAGGAACCGAGTTAGAACCAAAATTGACGGTTCTGGTCTAATGTGGTCGAACTCTTTTAGATTTTAAAAATAAAAATTATTTCATACACATTATTATTAATTGAGACCAGTGTACTAAAAATCGTAAAGCGTGACTAGGCGTGGAGGCCAAGCTTCAAGCTTTTTGGACCTAAGCGAGGCTTAGGCGAAGGAGAGATAAGGACAAAGCGAGGACAAGGCGTGATGCGTGGCTAGGCGTAGAGGTCGATCTAAAGCTTAGGCGAAGCCTAGGCGCCGCCTATACTTTTAGAACAATGATTGAGACATTATAAAAAAATAATTTTGGAACTAAATCAGAATTCAGTTCTCTAACTAGAATCGAGAAGTGGACTGAATTCCAAACCCTAAAATTGGACTAACATTTTAGCTAGAATCAAACTCAACCAAATCGTTCGGGCAAAAAGCCACCTCTATTTGAATCTCATTACCCCTCAAAATATTCAAGCAACATTAATTGTACTATAGAGATTAGAAATATATATATTTAAAGAAGATACTTTTTCGTACAATTAAGAAAAAATCACTTTGCAATTAGGGACATTGACAGGACATATATACCAATAATGCTTAGACCACCAAGTTATGCCTCCCATCATAGATACTGCTTTTGCATCTTCATCTAGCTTACGCTCGTTTTGTAAAATTTGTTGTAAATTATAAATAATAAGTCATACAAAATTTGTAAATAAAACTGATGTTTGATCTGTTTGTAAACTTGAAAAAGCTCACCTAAAATATGTATTGTTTATTTATAATGCGCGTCATGTCACATATCGGCATCACTATAAGATACCTGTCTACTAATTAGAAGAAGATCTAATTGATAATTACATCTGTTTCTAAAAATGGTTGAGGAGCACGATAAATTGCTGCCAATAGCCAATGTAGGGCGGATCATGAAAAACATCATCCCCCGGAATGCCAAAATTTCCAAAGAAGCCAAAGAAACAATGCAAGAATGTGTATCAGAGTTTATAAGTTTTGTAACCAGTGAAGCATCAGACAAGTGTCACAAGGAGAATCGAAAAACAGTGAATGGAGATGACATTTGTTGGGCTCTCAGTTCATTAGGGTTTGATAACTTCTCCGAGTTTATGTTAAGGTACTTGCACAAGTTTAGGGAGTATGAAAGACACAAGGCTGAACAAAACAAAGCCTCAAGCAGTGAAGAGAAAGATGAAGTAACGAGCTATGGGCTCGGCCTGCAGCCGGACACTTCAGCCCCATTCGAGTTCCGAATACTTGACAAGGGCGGAAGCTCATCATCTGCTAATCCGAAGTAAGAGATGAGTAAATATTTTATAAGATTTTTGCACACCCATGAATGACTGAAAAGTATCTTTGAGGTAACTTTTCAAACTTTTTGTTGCTGAATCCTGTAATTTTCGGGATCAAAGGAAGCCATGTATCTTGTTACGTCAAAAGATATATCGATTATATAAGTAATTTGACTAATTTCCTGTAGTTTTGAAGATTTGGGATTGCAGTACTTATATTTGATTTATGAGCATAAAGAAAGAGTGTTCATTGTTATGAGCATAATGAAACCCTATCACAAAGAACTTGGTCTTTTACCACACTGAAATACATGTTTTAACATTGTAAAGTTTATTTCTTCATCTATTGTTTGAGTTTGATAAATGTAAATCGGATCTCTCTCTCTCTCTCTCTCTCCCTCTCTCTCTCAGATTCTCCCTCTAGATCTGTACTAGCTCCAGTAATTTCAGTGAAGAGGTTCTAAGTGGATCTTGGCTATGCAATCAAGATCAATATAAATAGGAATAAAACTCGATACTAATTAGGTCTCGACTGATCTCATTGTTGAAGCTTACCTGATGGGATTGCTGATCATGCTTACCTGATGTTTTCGTCCCTCATCAGCTTCTAGTTCAATGTTCCACCTGGAATTGGAACCATTAATTACTGTTAAGGTTACAAATTCACCATCACTGTGGTATTATTTTCTGAACTCCATCACATCCTAAAAAATTCTGGGATTAATTCATAATCGAAAAATATGGAATCAGATTTGCATCCTGAAGATTTTTTTATGATTTTTTCTTTAATAGTTTGATCATCTAATTACTACTTATTCTTTCCCTTAAACCTTATAATATAAAGTATTATTCTCTTTGTAATTTATAATATATACACAAATTCTACAAATTCTCTTATTCTACTCATGGTTTATGTCTCAATTATATTCAATTTATAATTTCTAATATGATATCAAAGCCAACATATCAGTAATAGTCATTGATTTTCTTTGTGTTAAGCCCATGTCCTCAAAAATTGTTCATTAGCTGAAAACGTAGTTTGCAGTTGAGGGAGGATAGGCTTTTAGCAGCCTTTTTTTCAGCTTTATCAAAGGCTCAAACATTACATTTCATCCTCTGTAATTGGTGCTTCATTGAGACGAATCAGATCTTGCAAACAGGGTTTTTAATTTCTTGCCTTCTTTGTTCTTTCATTGCTGGAGTCCCCTTGCATTAGTATTCATCTTAATTTGGCTTTTTTGTTTAGTTTTTGTTGATGGGTGGATGATGGTTATATTTATGGTGGTGATGTACCGCGGTGGCAGTCACTGGGGTTCTTTTTGGGTCTTCGTAATCCAAGCCTCCTCTACATTTGCTTATGTCGCGGGGCTCTGATATGCTTGCCTGGGTTTGCCCTATTTGTTTTGCAAAGGTGCGAGTTAAGTCCCATCTCGATTAGACATGGTGTGGATGATGGGCCTATAAGCGGATTGAGCTACTCTACCTAATATGTTAACTTTTTGGGATAGAGCCATGATGCCTTACAAATCGTCATCTACTCATCTCATTGTCGCAAAAGCTTTTCCTTTCTGTCCATGCTTAATTAAGGTTTCCCTCAGATTAGTTAGTCTGGTTGGATCATATATGATTGTTGGTTCCAATCCCTCTTCTAGTTGACTAATCCTTAACATGGTTCAGTTCTGTCTTTCTCCCCAACTGTTCAGGCATTTTTGTGACTCTTTTGTATTTTAATGTTTGAATTGCTGTATTTATTTTAATTACAATCGCTTCGGCTATAAAGTTTCTAGTCCATATATAATTCGTACAGTAGCATTTTCAGAGCCGCGTAGATCAACTTGAATTAAGTTGTACATATATTATCCAACGATCAAGCTTTTTTGGTTATTCCTATAATAGTTTGATTGTGTGTATTCTTTCACTCTTTTCATTATTTGTTTCTCAATTACATTCGATTTGTAGTTTCTAAGTTAGGTTTCGATCTCTATCTCACACGCATGAGTATTTTAGAGAAGCAATTGATCTTCTAGTCAACCCATATACACGATGTTTCTCATCATAGATGAAAATTAGTCAAAATTAGATTTACCATTCCCAAAACCAAGGGTTAATTAGGGGTTTTCCAAACACAATTTTTGGTACGTACAAGGCATCCTAATATTTTAGATAAAAAAGGACTGCTAAAATAAGAGCTACTCATAAGTTGTTTAGCCAAAATTAGGGATTTAAGCAGGTAATTAACCTAGGGTTTATGCAAAATCTTTGGGACCACTTATGCAATATCTTCCTTGGATTGAGTTGCAAATTATGGGCAGTTGGAATCATGAGTGAAAATTGCTGAAGTCTCTCTCTTCTATAGTACTATTAATGAACATCTTTTCATTTATTGAGATAAAAAGGTTACAAACACCAACTTTAAAAGGTTAAACAATATTGATCTCGACCTATTACACGAGGACAAATTCAAGTACGACTCTTTGAGATAAAGTTAAATTATTTAATTTATGGGACTTCGTGTTCTCTTAATTTTTTAAATTAAATTTCAACAAATGACATCATGCATGACATGTTCAAAGTAGACTGTCGCGTATATATACATATAAAAAACAAAAGAAGACATTTTTAAAACACTTCATCGATCAAAATTTTATAGTACACTCAGAAGAGCAAGCAAAAAGAAGAAAAAGAAAATTAGAGGCTAATAAAGTTATAAAGATACTAGAGACCTTAGTGTTGGGAATTCGGACCAATTCTTTGATTTATCTACAGAATCATTGTTAAGATAAATATTAATTAAGAAGCCATAAAAAGATAAAATATATAGATATAAACGACACAAAGAATATTACGTGTAAAAGTAAAACTTCAAAATCAGAGAAAAACTATTGTCAAACACATAAATATTCCACCATATAACAAAATTTTACAATCATATAGTCTCGGCCACCCAAACCCTTAAATATCGCAAATAAAATAACATGGACTATACTACACCCACAATTTTCTACCATTAATATAAACTACAAAGACAACAAAAAAATCTCCAGATACTAGATCTAATTCTTCCTCTCTAACTTAGCATTAATTAACGACTCTAAAATATATGAAAACCTTGTACAACTCTAAAATGTTGTTTTCTAAGCCTTTAATTACTTATGTTTTATTAGAAGATTTGTAGCATATTATTGACTGTAAAAATAAATAAATAAATAAAATATCGACAGTCGTGACTACTACCCAAAACAAAATCTATTCATCTCGCTTAATTATGCAGGCCAAAATTCAGATGATTCCCAGCTTAGGAGCTGCCCTAATTAATTTGCAATGAAATAAGAGATGTATAGGAGAAATATAAAACCTAATGCAAATTCTGCAACCAAAAGGGTCTCTAAAAGTCAACTTTAATAATTTATTCCACGTGTTAGTTATTCATTAGAACTGATCAACCCTAATTATGCATGGATTTTTGACATGCTTGTTCGAATTCTAAATAAACTAGTTGACATCCTAAGTCTTCTCTTGACAGGATAATGTCCCCCACATCTATAAATATCACCAATTTAAGCATATTAATTCACAAAAACAAGTTTTCTTTTGACTAGCTTGAACCAATAAAATGGCTAAATTCAGTGCTTGTTCGGTTGTCATTTTCTCCAAAAAAATCCATTTTTTTGCCTACAATTTTTGACTTTTCAACTATTTTTACACTACAAAAAAATTTGAAAAGTCAAAAAATAACAAAAAAAAACCCATTTTTTCCCCAAAAAAACTCTACCGAACAAGCCCTCAATTCTCTTTTTCTAGTTTTTAGTTTGTTATCACTTCTTCAAGTGTGTAATGCCCAGAAATTTCCATATTTTGAATCTTTAAAGTGTTGTCATTTTGATAAAATATATCAACTTGGAGACTCGTTATCCGACACTGGAAATCTAATCCGCGAAAGTCCAGTGGGTTCCATTTCTCCTTTTGCAAGGCTTCCATATGGAGAAACTTTGTTCCAGAATGCAACAGGCCGATGTTCAAACTTTGTCTTCCGTTGCTGAAATCTTACAGGGAAGCCGAAGCAAACTTGAAACATGGAGTAAACTTTGCAGTAGCTGGATCCACACTGCTTTACCAATAGAAACATTGGCAGCTATGAATATTTTCTCTCCATTTACATCAAGTTCACTTAATGTACAATTAGAATATTGGATGTATTCCCAATATTTCAATTCCACATGCCACACTCAAACAAGTTAATTAATTTCTCATTCAAATCTTCAATTGATTACTCATAAATACAATAAGAAATAATTGATTTTTTTTCTTTTGTTTCAGAATGTGAACAAAACAATGCCATATCTCTGTTCATGGTTGGAGAAATAGGAGGTAACGATTATAATTATGGATTATTCCAAGGAAAATCCATTCAAGACTTAAGAAACATGGTACCACAAGTTGTTGCCACCATCTCTAATGTTGTTAGGGTGAGTTTTCTTTTCTTTTCTTTTAAGAAATATGGTACCACAAGTTTTTTATTCTAACTATCTTTTTCTTAATGAAAATAGAGAGTAATTCATTTCAGAGCGACTAGAGTAGTCATACCTGGTAATTTACCTATTGGTTGTCTCCCAATGTATCTTACCAGGTTTCATACGAATGACTCAACTGTTTACAATAAGGGTGGAGCCAGGATATGCCAAAAGGGTGGGCTTCCAAATTTTTTTTCAAACCACAATTACTTAGCCCATTTTTATGAGAATCTAATGTTTTTTTATAAGTCATAATCTTTTAAAAAGTTACAAGAAGTCATTACACAAAAATATTCAAGATCTAAACTAGCTAAAGAAATTTGTGCCCGATGATCTTTTACAATTGCAAATTCTTCTATAATAGAATCTATATATATTTTATTAACAATGTCTCTCTCCACAAAAATTGTTATGTAGTCGATGCACAAAAATTATTTTATAATATATTCTATATCTATTTTATCTAAAACCAAGTTATGTAGTCGATGCACAAAATATTTAAACTCTTTATTAGTGGAATGGGATTATTACGACCAAGTTAGAAAATAAAATGATATTTCAACACCAAATAGTGGAAGGTGCAAATAACTTTTCCATCTATCATAACGAGCATTTGCAATAAGCCATTGAAGAGTTGAAGATCGAATATCCAAATACTACTATTCTCTACGGTGATTACTACAATGCCTTCTTATGGGTTTTATCTCGAGCCCGATTTCTTGGTAAGGAAACAAAGATTAATGTAATTGTTGTTACAAACTATGTCGCATAATTGACTTGTATAATTATTGTACATGATTAATGCTGGATTTGATTTTTCAATACTATACAAAAAGCTTGTTGTGGAAGTGGAGGAGCTTACAACTTTAATATGACCAAGAAGTGTGGAGCTCGAGGGACATCTGTATGCCCCAATCCATACATATACATGAGCTGGGATGGTGTTCATTTGACTCAACACTTATATAGATTGATGGCCGGATGGTTGATACGAAGCATGATGACAAAGTTGCAATGCCATATTTAAGGATTTAGCTAGGAATGTTATATTTATATTTCAATTCTTTAGTTTATTAAGATTTTTGTTTCAAATTTTATTTTTATTTTTTATTTTTTTATTTTTTTTTTGGGTTCAACTGAATTCAAGTTTTAATTTCAATACATGATATAGTCAATTAATTTTCATTGTCAGAATGTTCTTTTGGTTAATATCATTGTCTTCTCATGAAAACTACTTCGAAAATTATAAGATATGGTGATTATTTAATGTAAATTTATTGCAAGTAAAAATGAATATGGATAAATGGTCAGGTAATATTATGAAAAGACACCAGCTTTTAGTTATACAGAAGCTGTATAAGCAGATACCTATGAAGAACAAATTAAAGTGCGCATTTTAGGCAGCCAGCAACAGTTTTGCAGGTCATGTACAGCTACCAAATTCATCGTACGTTTATCCTTGGTCTCCGGTATCTCTCGTCGTCCAGATAACCATCAGATCGATTACCAAAATTATCAGATCTTCCTCGTTGCTTATTAAAATGACCTTTGGATCGACTACCAAAATTATCAGATCTTTCTCCTTGCTTATTAGATGACACTCCTCGTCTTGGGCTTCGGAACTTTGGCGAGTCACTATCTCTGGCGTTCATTCCATGCTCATAACCATTCTCTCGAGTACCTCTATCATAGCGTGGACCTCGGGTGGATCTGTTAATATCATCCTTCGGAGTGTTTTTCCGATAACCCATCATACCCCCACCACGGCCCATTGACAGTTTTCCTCGGCTATATGGGCCTGCCTTTTTACCTCTTCGTTCATCCCTGCGATAACCTAGGTCGTCATCAGATTCTGAGTCAGAAAATGGCTCAGCTCTAACATTAGATCTTCCTCGTTTTTCGAATTCAATTCTGTTAGAACCTCGTCTTCTCCCGTCATTTTTCCTGGATCTTAAAGTTTCATCACTGCCCGAGCTGCCAAGGTCGTCGTCCGAACCAAAACTTAGGGCACGCCTATCTCCAGTTCTGTGTTTAAAATTAGCAACATGGGTTGATTTCCAATTAGGATGAACTGGAAGATCATCATCAGAATCAAAGTCTACTTCAGCATCCTCAGAGCCAGAGAATGACCCTTTATGACGTGAAGGTTTCTTGCCGCGCGTTCCCGAAATAGTTCTACCATGGGCATTCCACTTCCGATCATTGCTTTCTATATCTTCAGATTCAGAGTTAGATTCAAGTTCGGAGAAATCTATTTGAGAAGTCCTTGACACCTCATTTCGAGTATCTAACTCATAACTATCAATATCATCTTCATCATCAAAATCGTTGAATCCTGTTCTAGGTTTCATGGGACCAGAATCAGAAGACTCTGGTTCATACATTCTTGGGGGCCTGCTGTTTTTGTAGAAACCATCATCATCTCCCTTAGAAATTTCATCAATGGCTTGCCGATTTAAGGAAAAATCATCACGCGGTTTCTTAGAATCTGCATACTCAAATGCAGCTACATCTGCCCCATCAGATTCGTTGTCATCAAAATCAAAATTCCATGCATTAGAAACCTCTTCCCTGTTAGAGATCTTTTCCATCCTCATCCTGGTACCATGTTGCTTCTCCGGAAATTGGGGTTCTGTATATGTATCAGGTGGGCGTTTGTGTTCGCAATGAAAACATACTGTGTTTCTCCTATAGTTCAAGAAATTGCACCTGTCAAAAGCATGGGATCAGCCACTATGTTAAACTCTAAAGCATAAAGCTTAAAGCACTGATATATTATTGGGTTCTAGTATTGAAATATGGAGGACATGAGATGGCAAGTAATTGTTATAAGTAGGATAAATATTGCTGAAACTGATTTTTATTGATACAATACAAGAACACTCCACCATTGTCAACATAAGCTTTCAGCCAGTTGAAGAAATTTTCCGTTCTTTTTGAAACCAGCTCGTAAGTTTGAATTTCTTCTCATATAGGATATATGACAACATGATAATCAAAGTAGAGAACTCCAAGCAGCATAGGGAAAGAGAAAAGTGGATACATACTGGGGGCACTCCCACTCCCCTGGAAGCAACTGTCTTTTAGGACGCTTGGCATCACATTGCAGGCACACAGTATTTTTGGCAAAGTTCATGAAGTCGCACCTGAGACAATAATTAATATTAACAAAATGCTGCAAACCATATGATTTTTGAAATAAAAACTGTTTTTGCTACATAAGAACCAAAAATGAAGTAACTACTATTTTGTAAGATATGTTTTACCTAAAGGAGGTGCAAATTTGAATTAAAGAGACACAGCAAAAAAACAAAAAATAACTGAACTACATGCAGTGAAACCTACTTTGGACAAAGCCAATCGCCCTTTTTCATTTCAATGTCATCACGTCCCACTCGTTTCTTTGGAGGGGGAGGTGGTTGCTTCACCTTCGGCGGAGGCTTCTTAATAACAGGCGGAGGAAGATTTGGATCTATCGGAACTGCACCTAGCTTGACTACCTCATGGAGCAACTTACGGACAACAGTCTTCACAGATTTCATTTTCAAAAGGGACATATTACTAACTGATCCATTCACTGGATCAAAACCATACGTCAGTAGAACTCGCATGACATCAATAGTCCTTGGTTCGTCTTCTTTATTTGTGAGAAGATATGCTTTTTCACAAGAACCCCGCATACTGCAGGAACTGCAGACCTGATATATGAATAAGAAATGGTGTAACTGCATATATCAATTTATTCACTGACTATAACTGACAAAACCTAATTGAAGATGATAACAGAACTGTGGCCAAAGTACAAGGATATTTTTAGCATTATTAAGTCAATAACGTACTCTAGAAACCAGAACGTGATAGCTCCCCCTTGTTAACAATGTGGTTTCAGAATTTACTCTTTTTACACAACCCACATGGATACACAACACTTTTTAGAGAACCAGTACAACTGTGAACCTGGAAATGAAATGCAAACTGTAAATTGGCACTCATTCTCTCCTTTCTGATTGTTAAAATGTGTACAACTTATGTTTTCAATGTTCACAGTGTGGTCAACCTGACGTACTTAGTACGTCGACAATTAAAGCAAGAGGCCAAACGAGAGATTGCATTGGCTTTAAACTTGCATTGGCGGTAACAACATTGTTTTCAAATATACCTTTATTCGAACAATGACCATTAGTATTTGACTCTCTTTCAAAACATGCATCTGGAACAGACCTCTGTATGGAAGTTTCTAAAAATTGGTATTATTCGGTTTCTGAACCATGCAAGTCGATAAAAAATATTCCACAGTACAAAGCAAATCCTGGAATATTATAATCTTCTCAATGAAGAGAATGAGCTGACAAGCTTTCTCTCATTTGATAACTATATATCTATATATTTTGCTGCAGAGAACAATATCTTATTGTAAATGCAAGGGATGTCTTATAAAGGCGTAAGTAGCTTTATTTTTGCTTTGCCTAGACTCTTCGATTTGTTTATAAGTTAAACCCTCATGAAATTAAAAATTTAGTGTAGATATTTTAAACTTACATCTCCTTCATCCAGATGGACATGCTTCCTCAACAATTTCGCGGAAAAAACCACCCTTTTGTCTGTACTAGGGCATCCATAACCAACCAATATTTGGAGATCCTGTCTTGACAATGACCTGAAATCAATATTTGTTCTAAGCATGTCTCAAGCAATGTGGCACTTGTAAAAAGACTGCAACATATTATGCACAATAAAGCAAGGGAAACCCATTCAAATCCTATGGCAAGAAATGATTGGCATAAAAAGCTATCTCTGTAGACAATTACGTGTTTGCATAATTACTTCAATAGTTCAATATAAATTGTATACCTTTTTTGCATTCGAGAAAAATGATGTACCTACACCGAGGCAGCTTATATAGCACTAACATTCTTCTATGCTTTATGTTATGGAGATTGGCCAATCAAACTAGCAGTCCATGTTCTATGCTTTATCTTTGCTCGCCCTTCAATAAACAAAAACATGGATCCAAAACAAGAGAAAAAGGGAACACAAAACGTCAAAACCAAAAAAGGTCGTGGCTTAAGGTCTCTTCTTATTTGTCTGCATGATGGGGATAGGTATTGTTACGCACCGATCCTACCTGGCAGTCCACGTGGGCAAGATAATCCCACTCAAGCCCCTCGTAAGCATGGTCAAAATTAATATGCCTTGACCTAAACTTTCTCCGAAGCGGTCTGGGCCGAGGGGGGTAGATTACCGAGGCTGATGGGGCCGAGTAGCTTGAATAGCCGACCCTGGTTGGGTGTCCGAGAAGCCTTCCCCACCAAACCTATAGTTTAATCTTGAAAAGACTGATGGAACAGCCTGTCAAAGGTGGCTTGTCACAAGTCATAGCTCTTTAGTTTACGGCTGAAAGCGATTTCCTTATTAATGCTAATGACATGACACCAAAGATGTGACTTAAGAACCCTTCAGATGGAACCACGTGTCGTACATCGAAGAAAATCATTCTTGTAAAATTTGCCTATAAATACTAAGTATATTTCCACAAGAAAAGGATGTTGAAAATGTTACTCTCACAAGAAATATCAAATCCTCTGCGCTAATTGTTATTCAAGTGTTATAACCACTTGGGAAATCATTAGTCGGAGGCTCTCAAGCTATTACCTCTATCATAGTCTCTCTCTCTTTATCTATCGTTATACATCCACCCGATCCTATACTAATCTACGTGGTTGAATAAGTCACGTGGCAGTCCACGTAAGAGGGAAGAGACACGTAGGAAGAGGAGGCGTGAGGTTCTTGTTGGCAGCCATTTTTGGAGGTCAATAGGTATAATGACATTGCAATGCTTCAACAAGATATAACAACCACTAGGCAAATGAATTAGTTAGATGAACTTATAATCCTCTGTAGATTCTTGTATAGAGGTGTCACAAAGTATCCAGATAACAAGATGGAGCACAATGCTCCCTTCAAGTGGTCTTTCCAACTTCTTCAACATCCAAACAGTGACTGAGACGCTTGCTTTGTTCGTTCTATATTCTCTCTCATAAGTTAAATCACAAGCCACTAAGGCAGTGCACACCAACAAAGATTATCCCATTTGACATCTTTTCTTTATATCAATAATGGTTATGTATCTCGTACCCCTCCACATCCCCCTCACCCCATCTTCAGAAAAGAAAAGGAAAAATAAATCATGTTAGATTAAAACAGAATCAATGTAAATTCCCTCTTCCTTACCCAAATAGTCATTGAGGGCAAGATGCTCCGTATACCATGAACTGAAACTTCTTATCCAATTGCGGAATTAAATATCAATATAGGTAATTCAAATTTGATTCTACGCCATCATATGTAAGCATAAAATTATCAAAGATTGCATTTTCAGCATTCAGACATTTCATCAAGCATCGTATTCTCAAATTAATCAAACAATACTACAACACATGAAATACACACAAAATATGTATATAAATGTATTACTACTCACTATATACTATGCACTGAAAATGACCTCAAGATATCGAAGCGGTCTCGGCCGAAATTGAGGACAGCAGTCTGTACACTCTTAAAATCCCGGGTAAAATCAGGTACTTTGTCCTCAACAGCTTCAGATAACTCGAAACCCAGCCCTTCCATCATACCATCCTCATCTTTCCTCCTTTGATCAAAATAATTCTGCTGTACGAGCCTCTCCATCAGCTCTATCCACTCCGTCCACGGGTGCACCAACTCCACCTCCCGTTTCACATTCGCCAGCAACCCTTCTGTACGATTCTCATCCTTAATCTCTTGTACTAATCCGGACTGAAGTTTCTCTTCTGAATCCCGGGTTGACTCTGGGGGGTTTTGCTTCTTGGACTCTCGCCAAGCGCGGATGCGCTGCAGGGTTTGGTCCTTTTCGGACCGTTGTTTATCGATGGCGTCAATTTGTTCAAAGACAAAGCTCATCCGAGCTGAGAGGGAGGTGGGTTGCGCGGCGGTGGTGGCGGGATGGGATTGTGTGGAATCTGAAGTAGAGATGGAAGAGAAGGGATTTTTGGGAATTTTGCGGAGGAGGAAAGGGTGGGGTTTTGCACTGGGGTGGCATTTTAAGCGCCTGAGGAGAAGGTGAGAAAAGACCATTTCTGGTTTTTATTTTTAGAGAGAGAGAGAAGTTGAGAAACTAAAACCCTGCGATGGAAATGGTGAGCGAGAAGTTAAACCCTTGACACTGCACATTGTATACTTTAATCGGAACAAATTTATACTTTCCTCCCCTTTATTTTCTCATAATTATTAGTATATACCACTTATGGTGGGATCCGACTATATATTATTCAAATTCAATAAAAATTCAATATCACCAATCGATCAGGACTTGGTGGTCGATCTTCAAAAGTGATGAACTGATGTCGAAGACTGCAGTTTGAAGACAAATTCGATACTGAATTTGCTCTCCAGACCCGCTTCGAATGCGACTTTCAAGGGTGATGAATGCAAGCATTGAGAACATTCTCAAGGGTAACGAACTGATATAGAAGACAAAATCCAAAAATGTTGAAGACAAATTCGGCACTGGATTTGAAGAGAATGAATTTGAAGAAAGAGAGGTGAGGTGAAGAAAAAGAAGTGATTTTGGCTTCAATTTTTACAAACAGACGTATATATGATTTTAGGGTGATTGGGGGTGGAAAAACCTCTCTAACGGTCGGTTGACAAAATGGGTTCCGTTGACAAGCTGGTGACATGTTGAAACTGTCGACATGCCAACGCGTATCTTGCTCTTTCGGGGTGGATATGGAATTTTTCTTTAAGCTGGAATGTGTCCTTTAGTTCAAGGAAGTGGACACAATACTGCTCTAATGAGAATAGATGCGTATGGTATAGAAATTGGAAAAAGAAGATCAAAACCTTCCACTCCAGTTTTTATTTAGGACCACATAGACAGTATGTCTCGATTTTGTTTAGGACAAAATTTCTTGGTATCAGACAATATCCCGCGTCAACTCATCTAAAATTGCACGGGAGGTCACAGAATATTCTCCATATATGTCCAGTGGTGGATCTAGGATTCTTAAGTCGTAGGGGCCAAAACAAAATGTTGGAGGGAAGGGGTGCTTTGACGGGGGTTCTGCCCCGAATTTTTTGTTTTTTTTTTTTTTTTACAATCTAATTAATCTACAAGCAAATTATAATAACCAAATTCAATTTGCAAATTCACATAACAAATATCAACATACAAAGCAACCAAACAATCATTCATCCATTGACCACCCATCTCTATTTCAAAAATAAAAAAATATAACAAAGTTACGGCGTAACATTAATGTATTTAATCTTCCATTTTTCGGCAATGAAAGACGCAAAGGATTGAAGGAAATGGAGTTAGAAAAATGAAAGGGAAAGTGTAAAAGTCAATTGTAGGTCATTTAGGGGAAAAAAAAAAAGAAATAAAAGAAATAAAAAACAAAAATTTGTCCAATGAGTGTGGGGGCCATAGACCCCATGGCCCCCATACCAAATCCGCCACTGCATATGTCTATCAAATATAACGACATGCTAACATGTTAGGCAATTTGGTGCACTCGTACCACTATACTTTAATGTACGAGCAATTAAGTCACTCCATTTGGCGGAGAAAATGAAGAAAATTGTAGTATTTCATACATTCTGTAATCGACGTAATTGGAGACAGAATTTTGTTCTATCGTATGGCTATTGTGCAATTATGGAGAAAGATCCCTCCTTGGAACATCTTCTTCCCCTCATTTGCTAATTCTATTTTCATCAGTCTATAATACACAATGCACAAAATAATCTTCAATCAGTAAACCCTAGTGGGCTCATTGTTGGAATTTAAAAAGATTTTTTCAAAAATAACCATAATAAATAAAATATATTTTAAAATACTATCATTTTTTTTTTTTTGGTAACACTTGTTGTTACATTTGTTATTTTAATTATAATAAATGTGTTACATTTAGTATTAACATACATAATAAATATAATAACAAATGTTACAAAAATAAAAAACAATATTTTTAAAATAAAAAAAGTTAAATAATATTTTTTAAATTATTTTATATTTTGTAGTATATGGTAAAATTATCACGAATTTAAATGGAGTTATCTGATTGCTCGTAAAATAAAGTGCGGCAGCCATCAAATTGAAGTTCACTAGAAAGCTTCTTAAACAAACTAGAGTAGGAACGACCTAGTTGCCAGTACAGTGGAAGTTCAATGACCTCTAGTGCAATTTTAGATGAGCTGTCATATAGTGACTTGATTGTTCGTAAATCAAAATATAATGGCGTGACACTAAATTGAAGTACAATAACTTAGTTGTAAATATGGTAAAAGTTCGGCGACCTTGCTAAATTTACTAGAAAATCTAGAGAGCTAGTTTTTCTTATAGATAATATTTAACTTTTTAAAAAATATGACTTAAAAGTACGTTCCATTTTAAAAATATTAAATGTCTACTCAAATCAAAACACGAGCGATGCTAACGGTGAAACTTGTTGGACGTCTCGTCTCTGATTAACGATGCGAATTCAAAATTTGAGTGAGATCAATCGCAAGAAAATTGTCTGGAAAGTACTCACGAGAGAATGAAATAAGACCACTTTCAAAAATTAAGTGAAACAAACATCTTACTGACCCGTTCACTTCAATCTGTTCAGATTAATTTGCGCACACCTGAACACAACTAAGCTAATATGGCTCATCCACTCATATAGCTCAAGTCAAGCTAACACATACCAAACTGCCATTCTAAGAAAGGATAAAGACTAAAGTTGCCTCGAAAATAATCAGAATGGCTAGAAATATACAAGTGGAAGTGCTAAGCAAGTCTACCACAACCTCCATGTCTGATTTATTCCTATTGTCACTACCACTTTGAAGAAATTGGCAGATAAGACTAAAATAGCTAAAACCACGATTTATCTAATGTTCTTGGAAGTCCATTAACAGTCGTTTTCAAATAAAAACTTTAAAGCACGGCAGGAACAAAAGATACATCACATTGAGTTCAAATGTAGTAATACATTGTGGAGGAATGTACCAAAGATACCGAACAAAATACCATGTCAAGCTACCAAATGTACTGTTCTAAGAATGTACACCGCCAACGCATTCAGAATGGTTACCCCCATGCCATGGAGCACGCGTAATTAACCACCAGTTTACCATCAATGCCAAAATTCTGCAATGTAAATACAATATCTATGTCATAAACAGAAAATCAGCAGCTGGACTCCATTTCTATCAGAGTTAAAAGATTATGTCTAATCAGGTAACAAAAGAAGATACAGAAACATATTTATAGGAAAATACTAAGCTAGACCATTTTAATCCATAACAATTCCATTATAAAGTTATGCAGAGATTAATGAAACCAAAACATAAATTTCGTGATATCCATACCTATATATAAAAGCGGGTAAGGCTCTGTTGAATTTCGATTTATTGATTTTGAACTACCCTTTATCTAATCATCTTAATAAATGTCTAACTAAAATTTAGACATTTCTTTGAAAGGCCCTTTTTCTCTAGTCAAAGTGAAAAAGGGACTCAAGAATTTTCCTTTCAAAAGGTCCTTTTTGGCATCATATGTCTAATATAAACTTATTAAAAAGACCACCTCCTATTCAACTTCCACACTCCACCCAACCCCACCCCACCACCGTCGCCCATGAATCTCTCTTCTCACAAACATCCATATGCCATCCACCAGTTCCTCCACCCATTCGCAGCACCACACCTCCTCCCTTCTCCTCCATTACCACCACATTCCTACCAAGAGAAGAGCAAAAAGAAGAGGAAAGTCCCAGATAATGAAAGAACTCCTCGGGAATCCAATGGCCAAGGTTTGATACAAATATCATATTTCTAGACAAGAAAACTTATATGATGAGAAATATAAATATAATGGTATAGGTCAAGAGTCAAGACTATGTCTATGGCAAAAACAAATCATTATCCTTCATGCAAGCAATTAGAAAAAATAAGAAAGAAGATGAGATAAAATTGAAACTTAAAAAGTAGACACTCAATGCCACACTTGAGCTTTATCAAGAGAAGAAAAACATCCTCCCCACTTTCCGAAGTAATTTCAGTGCAATATTTTTAATATTTTTCAATAAAAATAGTATATATATAGATACCTAATTTCACATACTAAGGCGTTAACTACTAGGCGAAGTGCATGCTCAGTCAAACACTGAAACCAAGTTTAAGAAAAGTGATCATTTTCTTAGAAAAGAAAATTCATCATATCCATTGACTACTGCCAACACTCGGTAATAAATAATCAAAATCATTCTTTTCTTCTGTGTCTCAAGTATTGCATTAATCATCTACCCCAAGAATAGAACTATGGGCATAAAACCACAGCATAAGCCATTTCATATAAACAAACAACACTTTGAAGTAATATATACGAAAATAGTGTGCGAGTATTGAGACAAAATCAACCAAAACACTCGTTGAAGTTTCTATGGGTAATTTGAAATGTCCCTTTGCCTAAATCAAAGGTCATAGAAGTCATACTGTTCTTGATGACTTGTGCTTGGGCCCAAAGTTTGACCTAGCTTTGCTTAAATTTCTAGTGTAGCGCAACGAAGAAGAAAATGAACAGTCGATAAAGAAATACAAATCGATAATATGAATTGGAAAATCAATCCAAAACAATGAAGTTCATTCAATTCTATCAAGTGTGAGGAGCGTTACATTCCAACGCATGATTTAAAGCATACAAGTAAAAAAGGTAATAAGTGAATTCCAATAATGATGAAGGAAACACAACTAAGGGAAAAAGAAAACAGCAATCAGTATCCATTTTTTAGGAAATTCCATTCTTAGTAGCCGATTGCTCCTTAATTGATTTGGGTTGATATTTGGTGCTCCCATTTAGCAAAGAAATCTCGTCCCATTTTGCAATTCACATCATTCTCCCACGGGTGACGAGGATTCGCCCTAGAATCCAAGCTGTTATCGTCATCTGATGAGCTATCCCCACAATGCAGCACCAAATGTTTGACATTAAAGACATTTTATTTTTATATGACTCGAGGGTTTGAGGTGGTATGCATCCAGGTTGATCTTTTCCACTATTTCTACCAATCCAATTTTATTGGTAACGAACTTATCATATTCATGCGCCTGCAAGTGATCCTTTGTCAACATGACCCAAACGAAATCCCCATGTCAAACTCAACATGCCACCCCCTCTCATTCTCTCTCATTCTCCATGGATTGTTGCCCAACAATATGGGAATCATTTCAGACTCCTTCAATTATCGTTTGAGACATCCATGTGAGATGTCTCCGCCGTATTGGGTAATAAAACCACTTTCCGACCACCAAAAATGAAGGCATAAGTATTCAAATGTCCATCATTTATCGCTTGCCGATCATAATGCCAAGGTCGTCCCAATAACAAATGACAAGCATCCAATGGAATGACATCAAACCAAACTTCATCCTTATACGTTAACCAATAGAGAATTCAGGAGTGACTGCAACACAACACAACTTTCGTGCCTTTTTTTAACCAATCGAATTTGTAAGGTCTAGCTTGTCGTTCAATAGAGTGACCAATCTTTTGCACCTCTTCAATGATGACATTCTCCCAGATCCCATAGTCTACAATAAAACAACACACCTTCCCCTCCACAGTAGAAGTTGATTGGAAAAAAGTGTTGCAATAGATGTGGACGTTTTTACTTTTAAGGGTGAGACGTGAATAATACACAACGAGGACTTGTCCAACATCACCATTCCGCTTTGTAATCAAATAATCCCCTCTTAGCACCAGCCTTTGGAAAGCTTGCTTGCCTATTCTCCAACTCGCCACAGGCAAAACAGCGAGGCCAACCACCCGAACTCCCCACCTGGTTTATGATGATTGAAGATGGGCTGGAGCTCACTGGTTCTTATTGGGGTAGCTGCCAGAGGAAATTCGTGAATGCTATTGCAACCATCCATGACCACCGGCAAAGCCCTTGAGCGTAAATTTTGTAACCTGGATGCAAACCGTTCATGTCGTAAATTTTTTGGTAGAACTAATCGGCTTTCATACCAACGAGAACCCGTTCTTTTATGAGACTTCTTTAAAATCAAGAATTTTCTCCACATAGTAGAGCCAACCAAGAAACTAATCGGCTTCCATACCACCGTGAAACTCTGGCAAACCCCCAATCTCAACTCCCATGGCCTCTCATCAATACGAGTGGCGCCACCCCGCTGCCCAAAATGGTGGCAGGAAAAGGGGCTCTCTTCCACCTGAGTCTTGCTATCTATTCCTAGGTCAGAGCGTGCCACTAGAACCTACTCCATCCCACACCTCATGATTGCACCAAAGGGTACTTGTATCCGAAACCGACACAGGTGGATAGGTAGAAAATACCTAGGGATGCGAGAAAACTCTCTCTAAAGAACTTGGCAAAATAGTCCTGTAAGTTCGGGAGAAGGGGTGTCTCCTCACAAAGGGGGTTGCAGTGACCAAGCCCGGGTGACTGTTTACCAAAAATACAGGTCTCCGCAAAGTCGTAAGACCGTGTATGGGGGCTGATGTCTGTCCAGTGCCGGAAAGTCAAGGAAGTTGGTGACTTCATGACAGGGAAGTGCCTCATGTTTGCCAGTGTTCGTTAGCAATTCTTGCAAGAGCAAACTGTCATATGTGCGCATGATGTCCGCCAAGACCACCTATTGCGCCCAACACCACCTGTTGTTGGGCCATAAGTGTGGTCATCTGCTGCAACAACTGATTGCATTTGAGTCATCTCTTTCCAGCTGTGCACATCCTCAACATGGACATCATGAACTACAGGTCGTGCTCTTGGTGCCATCCCTCGGAACAAACATGGCTCTAATGTAGTGCAACGAAGAAGGTAACGATCAATCAAGAAGGAAACCGTTGATTCCCACGAATATCGGTTCAAATCAATAATAGGAATTGAAAAATTAATCCAAAACAATGAAGTTTATTCAATTCTATCAAGTCCACCGAGTGTTGCATTCCTATGCATTATTTTAAAAAAGGTAACAAGTGAAGTCCAATAATGAAGAAGGAAAAAAACCAATTAAGGGAAAGAAAACAGCAATCAGTATCCATTTTTAAGGAATTCCATTCAACAACAGATTCCATTCAGCATCTATATATGTTCAATAATTGATGTAATTTCAGTAGCCACTTGCTCCTAAATTGATTTTCGTTGCTCCCATTTAGCAAAGAAATCTCGATCCGTTTTGCAGTTCACGTCAATTTCACAGGATTTGAAATGGGGAAAAATGAGCATTGGTTGTGAAGTGGAGGCTGGGCCCAACAATTGAACAAAAAATGCCCGGGAAGCACCCTAGGATACGAACTCAACCCATTTGTGTGAATTGAACCCAATTTAGGAGGATGTGGGTAGGGTTAAATTTGAGCAATGTTCTCACTATAATGGTATGAATGCAGGTAGAGAGGGAGAAATTATTATAATATCCTAGTCTTGGTAGATTCATCATATTTGCCTGCGAAAGTAAGCTTATTTGAGCCAAACTACGTAAATCAATGTTGGATTCTCTTTCTATTCTTTGTTTATTCTTTCTTGTCTCTCCTATTCTGTGGTTTTTTGTAACATCAAACTGATGCATTTTACTAAAATCCTAAAACATGTTAGTAAGTAGCATATTTGGCTTCTACGCGTATATTATCAGTAAAAATGACAACATATCATGGTGATGAATGCAGTTCATTATTCTCATTTTATGTCTACGAATCCCTCTGTAGCCAAAGAAATAGGAGATAACTAGAATAAAGGATAAAGAGAAGATAAAATACATCAAATTACAACTTACATTGTACAGGTCTATTACCAACTCATCCGGATTTGGGGAGAAGGCACTGTTAACATACACAAACTAGGATAACAACAGCACATTAGTTACACAGCAATATACTTATAATTTTAAAGAACACGTGGACAAGGATAAACACCACCTACCAATGTCTCCCTATGAAGTTGCCGGCGAAGAAAATCAATCACTTTCACAAACTTGTCAGACCCTGCAATCTGCTTTTAAAGATAATTTGATAGACAGAAACCTAAGTTATATTCTCTGACTCACACAATATCTTTTTCCGCGAAAGGAGAAAAACATAATGATTCATGGACAAAAGAAAAAATAGGCATCGCTAGTTGTATATGATAACAACTGATACATATTCAGTACACAAAGCAACTTAGACAATTGCACTAGAAGTAGCAGCGTGTGTATTAGAATTCTACCCTATCCACGTTCAATTGGAACTGGAGTGAGAGAGAGAGAAACTTTTAACTGAAACATAGTTCTTTATTTAAGCATAAGGTTTAAGAACCCAGTATTAAAATAAAAAATTAAAGAAGAACAATTTTTGTAGATTTTATATCAATGCAGTTAAAATTGATGTAATAATCCCAGAAGAATAACCTTGAATTTGGCTTGCTTGAGAATTGGGGCGTCACCTGTGGCTCTCAGATGAACTACAACTGCTTCAAAAAATAAATATTAACCATTAACTAGGAGAAAAATGACAGATCAGAGTAGTAGTTATTACATTAATTGAACAACGCCCGGATGAACTACAACCGCATCAAAAAGGAAAAACAAAGATTAAACATTGACGATGAGAAAAATGACAAATTTTTCATTATAGAGTAGTATTTATTACAAACAACATCTCATTTCATTAATTGAAAAAAAGAACCCTAAAAATCACACAACAAAAGTGTTGGAGAATTGAGAATCTGTATGTTACCTTTACGAGTCTCTGAAGCCATCCTTTCGTTTTCCGTTGGAAAACAAACCAAGTAATTTATAGCTCTTTAACAAATACTAGATAAGGAATATGGAAGCACTGATACTTGCTCTCATCCTGATTCTTATTACTTTATTCTGCAAAACAATGTCATGAGTCATCATTGTTGGTTGAATTGAATGGAGACTGATTCTTCTTTTTTATCTTATATGCATCATATCTTTTTTCACAAACTGAACTGAATCGAGTTCAAATGACACGCAGCTGGACCTTAATCTATTTTTTTATAGGTAAGATGAGAACATGATCAAAACAAAACAGTTTGAATTCAAAAAATTCTCTTGAGGATGTATGATTTTTTTATGCACATTTATATTTTCGTTCATGAGTTCATCATAGAACGAAAAATGTATCTATTTTCTCAAAGAAGAATCGGCATCATAACAATTAGAGAGAGAAGATAAACTATTTGTATTAAAACTTTCTAGTGCTAATACAAATATTCACTCGAATTTTTTTAGACACTCTCAACTCACTCTCTCGATTGGATAGTTTAGAAATGAAAACCCTTTAACCTTATATAGCTTTACCTCCTTATAATAAATGGTGGAAATCAAGTTGATCTTATGGTGGATATTAGCTCTTTAAATCTAAATAGATATTTACAGGGAAGATTCTAGCTACGTTGTCTCTACAATGTTTTAGACATCTTGTCACTTTCCCTACACGGTTTGGTTGCAATAATCTAGAATACAAGACTTCCATACGTCTCCCTAACATTCTAAAATTCCCTCAAGAGTCATAGATATCTCTAGACTTAGTATTCTCTATAAGATTCCATAAGGTTCAAGAGAATTTCATAAAGTTTTTTGATGATCTACCAAATGTGTAGGTTGTCAGCCTACACTTTCACCTAGTCGTTGCGTCTGATTCTGTCCCCTATGTTAAGCCTTTCAGTTGTGTCTACATCTATCCTATCTTACATATCCATCTTAAAATATCAACCTTCTTAAGAGTAGTAGTCCAAATTATCATGTTGAGTATTATTATCATCTTTAATCAATGTGAAAGTTTTATTCTGAATATGTCATCGCAAGATAATGGCTAGTTTCAAAACATCAATCTTGAAACCAACTACACTTTTGAGCTTTAGATGCATCAATTGCTTGTTAGGCGGCAGTAAATTTCAACAATTAAAATGAATAGAAGTTGGACAACCAGCAATTGTATGGAACTCAAGAAATGGGTACAAAAGAAAAGACTGTTAAAAATCTTTAGATGGACACCGGTATGCTACTGGACGTAGGTCTAGTTAGTGTTCGATTTAGAGAGATTTTATGGAATGCAAAAAGAGAGTTAAGTCAATGTTCCTTGAACTCCAAACAGTAGTGGTATTTATAGGAATAGGGTTGTAACCTTCTAGATTATATTAGCGGTGATCTTCTGAGATATGCGGTTGGATGGAAATAAGATCTTCTCAGATATACTCTGTTAGGATAATCCCACCGTTCGTTCGTAGGTAATTGCATATGTATTTAGACTTAGTCAAGTTTGGTATAGTACGGTTTGACCGATCTTGATGATCAAGTCTTGGCGGTTTCATGTTTACCCATCAGTTCTGGACCATGATGCAGGTCTTTTGATATTTATGAGTTGGGCCAATAGTGGCATTACGTTAATTTGGCCAATTAATGGGCCTCGTTATGTATTTTGAGCCTATCTGCATTTTAAAACAACAAAATCCTTAGTTTCCTCGACAAAGTCCAAATTTTTAGCTGTCCGCCTGTCCTCTCTTAGTTTCCTCGACAAAGTCCAAATTTTTAGCTGTCCGCCTGTCCTCTTTCAAACGCAAATAAACCCCTCTCTTCACTTCTTCTTCACACCTCTCCCTCTCTCCTCCAAAACATCACTTCCCCACCCACCCCACCCCACCCCACCCCATCCCATCCCATATAGACACACATATACTGTTACACACACAGATCCTCTGTCCAAACACTGTAATTTTCACTGTTTAATGGAAAACATTAGGGACTTATGAATTATGATCCACTTCTTAAAAGATCAGATGGCTGAAGAGACAACCATTTGAATTTTATGGATTCAAGAAGCTGTGTTTCAAATGAAAAATAAAAACCCATAAATACAAATTACACGGCTATAATCAAGAAACCAGGTAAATAGAAAAACATTAAAAAGAATTAAATGTAATTACCTTGATGCAGAGGAGACTGGGGCAGACCAATGCCCGACCGCAGACTTTACCGGCGGCGGCGACGAAGTCTTCTACCGTAAATTAGGGAATTGGAGGAGGAAATCAAGGTTTCAACTGGGAATTTCGGATTGGGGGAGGGGGAAATTGAAAATCGATCACAGCTCAAGGGGGATTGGAAATGTTTAGGTACTAGGATTGGGCCTGTATAGATTTTGGACTGGGGACTTGTCCTTGGATGTGGGTGGGTAATTTGAATTTTGGACTGGACTATTTTCAAATTGGACCCCAAATCCGCCCAGCCACTTATTAGTTGTTAAAAGTTGAAAACTTATATACTAATATACCGCTTTTCTTCGCATTAGAATTCGATCGTAGATAATTTTAATAAATTGAAGAGTTGAGAAGAATGATACACAGATAATTTTGTTTGAGGGGAGTTTGATTTTGATAAATATAGAGAAATAGAGGAATTGAAAGAAATATATGAGTTTTGGTTTGAGAGGATGAAGTTGTAGTGACAGATAAAGAAATATTTTTTTTTGTGCTTGTAGTGGAGTAAATCTCCCTACAGTCGGTGATAATACTAGTATACCGCTTATTTACGGTGGGATCCGACCATAAACTCTATTATAAGGATGAACTGAGGCGGTAAACAAGTTTTGGAGATAATTGATGGGGAAGATGATCGAATGAGGAAGATGGAATCAAGGAGGTAGCAGATTTTGAAGATGATCAGTGGAGAGAGATGATCAAATCAGGGATATAGATTGAAGTGATAAGCAAAATTTGAAGGATATGATTTTGTGAGGTGAAGACGTAGTAACACACGGACGTCTTTTTTCTTCTAGTAGCAGAGAAAACTCCCTACAGTCGTGATAATATACTACGAAGCGATGGAATTCGATTGTAAGCTCTATTATGATAATGAATTATAGTGGTGAACAGATTTTAGAGATGATCAATATAGGGAGATGATCGATTGAGGAAGATTGTTTGATGATGTGAGTAGATTTTGGAGATGATCGGTTAAGGGAGTTGATCGAGATGGATTGAAACGGTCAGCAAATTTTGAAGGATGATTTTGTGAATGAGAGAAATTGAAGACGTAGTGACACACAGGCATTTAAGTACTTTTTTCTTCCCATAGCAGAAAAATTTTCCTACGATCGTGACTAGTATAATGCTTACACGCGGTGGAATTCATCTGTAGAGTCAGAATCCTAATTCAATGGTAAATGAATTTCACGAACTAGTGTAATTGTGGGCGGAAAATAATAATAGATGAAATATGAGATGGATTTGAGAATTTGATTTGAGGAGATGAGATTTGATTAATAGAGGAGATATGACGAAGATATGATAACTTTTTTTGAAGATAGACATACACTGTTTTTTTATTGTGAGTGGGGGTGAAAACTCCTTACGGTCTTGATAATATTAATATGGAAAAATAGCATATTTGGTCCATAGCCTTTTAAAAACGTAAGAAATTATTCTTAATCCTTAAAAATAGTATCAGACATCACCAACGTTTGAGAAAAAAATATGCATGGTAGGCCTTTATGACGAAATTGTTCTCCTTTTAAAATAAACGAAATTGTTCTCCTTTTAAAATAAACAAAAAACAAAAGATAAGAAAGACGAAAAAGATAAATAAAAAATAACTAAATGCATTCCTCATAAATGAAGAATAATAAAGAGGGCCAAGAAGCCTTCTACTTCCTTCACCTCAACTACTACATACCACATCGGTCGTCTTCTTCCACCCCAACCCCCTAACCTTTCCTAAATCTATTGCCGCCACCAATACCCTCACCACTAGTTTTTATTCTTTTGTTCTATAAACGAACTTCTTTTTCAACTTTTTACTAGAGCTTTTTCTATAAATTTGTAGTGATTTTTTAATTTTAATTTGTCACTATGTTCAACCCAAAAACTATTTCAAGATATATGAGTAGTAATAGTTGGCATTTGTTTCCCAATGATAACATTGTGAAGCATGTTTCTGGAGGAGAATTCCTCAAGAGTAGAGAAATAATGGATTCAATTTTTTTTCTAGAATCAATCGGGGACGGCGTCGGTAGAGCTTTAGACTGGCACAATACCGGTCTATCCTAAGCTCGTTCTTTATAACCTTTTATCGACTCTATTAATGAATATGAGAGTGTGTTTTCTGCCCCAATTAATGAGATTCGAGACGATCTAAATCAGAAGAATCGACTACATATTCTTATGGGGCTATGAAGCAAGAAATCAATGTTGAAATGAAGGTCGGTACCTGAAAAAATGAATTCTCTAGTGGATCTACTTCACAAGTGGCATATGAAAAAGTGGGGGATTTTCTCCTTCCTCTTCTTGTTTTTTATTTTTGGCAAAAAATGGTGGTGAATGTATTGGTGGCAACAACACGATGGTGAGTGTGGCGGCGGCGGCGGTGAATTTAGGAAAACTGGAGATTGGGGTGAAAGAAGAATATGACCTCTTTGTTATTCTTCGGGGTACATTTAGTGTTTTTTTAAATTCTTTTTTATTCTTTTTTTCCTGTCTTTTGGTATTTGTTTATTTAAAATGGAAGTAATTTCACCATAAAAGACTTACTATATTTATTTTCTTTAAACGTTGTAAATGTCTAGTATTATTTTTAAAATTTGTGAATATATTCTTTAACTTTTTTAAAAATTGAGAACTAAATATGCAATTTTCCTTATTAATATTTGCTCCACAACAACATATAAAGGTGATGTATAAATAACTGTTTGCCTCATATTCAATAAAGAGATCAAATTGATTATAGAAAAACATGACATTCTTGAATAAATTTGATGTTTAGAGTCAATTTGACAGAAAATTTGATAAAAATTAACGTAATATGCAATTGAAAAATTAATAAAAATTGCGAGTCATAAAATATATAGTTAAAACTCAAATTTGACTAATTAAAAGTATCAATTTTTACTAAAAAATATCAACTAAATCAAATAGGCACTTAACGTTCTCTTAGTTCTTGTTCCATCGAAGGACTTGTATGTATGCATAAAATGCAAAAGTAATATAAAATTCTTTTTTTACGAGGTTTAACCCATTGAAAAACAATCATCATTTATTAAGTTTACTGAAGATCTTATTAGTATCATTAAATAGTTGGAAACTTTTGTCTATTATTTATCGACATTATTTGAGATAATTAAAAAAAAAAATGTATTAAAAACATATTATTTTCAATACAAACTTATAATAGTAATTACATCGATTAGAGACCAGACAAAAAGATAACTAGTTGTGTGTGTTTACTGCTGTGAGCTGTCCAACAATGTCTGAAAGAAACCTTTCCAATCCGAAACCTTGTCATCTCCATTTACCACCTGTTGAAAAACAGAAATAATAATAAACAACATTGACAACATATATTACTCTCTACATGATAATGACAATATATTTACACTATTTTAAATTATTCGGTTGCATGCATAGAACCAGGGGCGGAGCCAAAATTTTTAGCTTGTGGGGACATATGTCAATTAGCGGTGTTACATTATGGGACCGAAATACTACGATGACCTGTAGCGCCTATACCAATTAGCAACATAGCGATAGCCGGTAGAAATAACAGTATTTGAAGAATATAATAAAACTATTTAATTTATACAATAACTTTGTTATTTTATAGAAGTAACCGACTTTGGATTAACCGTATATAATAATAGAATAAAATAGTGAAAAAATGAAAAATAAAATCAACACTTTATTTTAAACAAAAATTAAGTTTGGGCTAAATAAAACTTGAAAAATAAAAAAATAAAAAATAATGTGACACAAAAATGAAAATTATAGTTACTTATGTGCATATAAATATAAAAATAAAGTAATCAAAATATATATATATATATATATATATATATATATATATATATTCGTGATAAGTGAATTTAAATTAAAATTATGTTTGAGTTAAGTAAAAAAATTAAAAAACTCAACCATATTTTAACGAGAAATGTACATAAAATCAAGGAAACTTTAAATTCAAGGAAACGTTGAAATCAAATATTAAGTTTGGTATTAAGCGTATTGTTTTGTCAACTTTAACTTTCAAAAAATTTGAGGAAATTATATTGAAGTCTATAGAATTAAGTAAAAAGACAAAATATGCAAATGAAACAAAAGATGGAAATTTAAAAATTATTTTTTAAGATTGGAAATTAATTGCACAAATTTCTTAAAAGAAAAATTTAACATGGTAGGATTTGAACCCAAATCCACCCCATAATAAAAAGGACGTTTTGCCACTAGGCTAGAAACCATTTTCTTACACTAGGGTAAATTTATGATTTTTATATTTGATGTGGGGACAAAATTATAATATTTAAATTTTTCTTAAAACAAACCCAAAGAATTGAAATCAAGAGTGAGGGTAGATGACCCCACTACCCCCACTGTAAATCTGCCAGTGCATAGAACCAAACTAGTAACCACTGAACACATAAAGTGTTAAGATATGGAACTTAATTATTATGTTTCGCACAGTCTATATGTAGGTCTATCTTTCTATAATTTCAGTTACTCTAATTTTTCTTGTAAATAGGGAGCCGTCAATGGGTTAAATTTGATTATCAAGAAAAAGGGAGAGAGATGCTAGAGGAAAAAAAAAAAAAAAAAAAAAAAAAAAAAAAAAAAAAACAGATGAGGAGTTTGAGGGTATGCGATTTATCTTGTAAAATACTCTTTCATTATCACAACCATGGGGAATTTTCACCTCCATTCACGATAAAAAACACATTACACGTCTCTTCAAAAATTTAGGTAAAAATTGTTTTATCGTCATCACATCTCCTCTATTCATCAAATCAGATTCTCAAATCCATCTCATTTTTCATCTACTATTATCCATTGAATTGGAATTTAATTCTACGGTCGGATTCCACTGCATGTAAGCGGTATACTAGTAGTAAATCTGTAGCAGTGGGAAGATAACGTATTCTCACATTAAAGCGAGCATCTATAAAATTTGCGTGTTGTTGTGTGCCCATTTTCGGTGAATATAGAATTAGGTCTCTAATTCTCAACATTAACTACCTTGGATCTCCATAACAGCCAAAAACTAAAAGATGCATCAGAAAATAAGCTTCAAAATAAAATATCATTAAGAGCTCACTAAACCTCAAAGACGAGTCCTTTCTGTGGGACGGCATCAAGAGCTTCAACGCATATGAAGGCAGCATCTTCCTTACTAAGACTTCCCTGTGTTGCACTACCCTGTTCCACCAGAATAAACAATGGAAATTATCGAACGAGATCACGGAGAATCTGGAAATATTTTGATATCCTTAACAGAATAGACATTATATATTGAGAGGATACTTTGAGCATGTTTGGGTGTGGGATTAAAAAAAATATAAAGTAAAATTACCCAAACATTTATCTCCACGCTACTTTTGTTTATGGTCCAGTTGAGGATTTCTAAGAATATAGTTGTTACGGATATTCCAATAGATCCAACAATGAAATGAACGCAGTGGCGAAAAGGTATTCATGTAGCCCATCACAAATTTATTAGGAAAAAGGCTTGGTTTTTTGTTGTTGGTAAACACAGGTCGAGCATATTTTCTGTACCAATCAACTGAATAAGGAAAATATATCACAAGTACCAGTACCTCTTCAAAGCTGAAACCTTGCTTCCCTCCTCGGTTATTCTTTAGGACCCCAGTTCTGATGATGGTGTAAGGAATTCCAGAGGCCTTCACCATGCTTTCATCTTGCTCTGCTAATTTTCTTGCATTGCTGTTCATCATTGCTTGAATTCCACTAGTATCTCTATAGACAGACAACTAAAAACTTATCAAACTTGTAATCTAAACATATTTTATTTTGAGGTCACATAGTTCAACTATGGGATGCAGATTAGGGATACCTGAGATAACAGGATCACATGTTGTAAACCTTTCCAGCTATCAACATTAGACAGAAATCCTTCCTACGTATATGCATAGTTTTAAGTTTTAGCAAAGATTCATACTTCATGGTAAACGAGTTAGTCAAATAGTACATCACGTAAACACAGAGACAAAGAAAACGTATATATTGAACAAAAGGAAAAGGTTGTTAACTATTAGTTTGGTATGGTAATGTTCATGCAATCACAGTTGTGATAACAGGAGAATACAGCAGCCACATATTATAGATAAGCCACTTTGAGGTTCCCTCTGAAACCAGGGAGTCACTGCAAAGAAGTTCTGGAAATTACGAGGGAAGTTTTGAGCTCATATTGGTCATGGGTTGAAAACTGAAATTAAACTCTATGAGATCTAATCTCCGTTGAAGAATCTAAGTCGACTGCAGTACTTTTTCTACAGATATTAATTACAACAGAAAGAAAACTGAAAAAATAGATGGGGTAGAGAATTGCTTACATTTGGGCAAATCACTGCACGGACGCCTCTTAGAGCCTTCTTTAGAAATGTATTATTCTTGGCATCTCCAGCTATAGACTTTGAAATAATGCTAAATCACATAAGACTTGAGAATAATTGTCAACCAGTATAGCAAACAGCAATATCAATGTTACAGAATATAATTAGTTATGGAAAGCTGCTTATTAGCTTAATTATAGGGATCCTAATTTATATAGTTTCCTAAGATAGTCTTATAGTTTTGTATATATATATGTAAACATTATTTCTCAAAATATATGGAATGTAATACTTTTCCATCTCAATTTACATGGTATCAGAGCCGAAAAGCTTTTTTTTCTTTGTTCAAATTGTTTTTGGTCTGCTGGAAATTAGCAGAGTTAAAGTTACCATTATTGGGTCAATTTTTAGATTGACATTTTCTTCTCACCTCCGGTCCTGGAAGGAGCGCCAGCCGCCGATCAGCACTCGCCTGAAGTCCGGTGGCCGGAATCCAAGCGCGTGAGGCTCACGCGTCGTTGGTAGTATTTCGCAGTTCCTCGCTTGCCGGCGCGTGTGGGCGCGTGCGGTGTCGGAAAACCCTCCGATTTCTTCCTTCTGGTTCGCCCAGTCCTGTAGATCACTCGTGTGTGCTTGGTTTGGTCAGAAGTTGTCCGGATCTGTGGTTTTCGTGAATCCAGTCCCTGTTTCAGCCTCCTTCCTTGTGCTGTGATCTGTAATTCTTCTTTTCTTGCATTATGGGGGATAAAAAATCAGTCTTTACGTTTGATGTTATCCCTGTAATGTCAAAAATCACGGAACATAGACTCAATGGCTCTAATTATTTGGATTGGAGCAAAACTGTTCGCCTTTATTTGTGAAGTATTGACAAGGACGACCATATGACTAATGATCCACCTAAAGATGATTCTACACAGGCATGGCTAAGAGAGGATGCTAGGTTATTCTTGCAGATACGAAATTCCATTGATGGTGAGGTAATTGGTTTGATCAATCATTGTGAATTTGTTAAAGAATTATTGGATTATCTGGACTTCTTATATTCTGGGAAAGGGAATATTTCTCGTGTTTATGAGGTTTGCAAAGCGTTCTACCGTGCGGAGAAACAAGACAAGTCTCTTATTAATTATTTTATGGATTTTAAAAGAACTTATGAGGAGCCTAATATGTTGATGCCATATAGTGCTGATGTGAAGGTTCAGCAAAAACAACGGGAGCAGATGGCTATTATGAGTTTTCTAGCTGGTCTTCCTTCTGATTTTGAGACTGCTAAATCTCAGATTCTTTTTAGTTCTGAGATCTCTACTTTACAAGATGTGTTTAGTAGAGTACTTCGCACAGAAAGTACTCCACCTGTTCAGATCAATGGGGCACTTGTTAGTCGAAGTAATGGTTATGAGTCTGGCCGATCACAGTACAAAAGTGATAATAGAGGAGGACAATCAAACAGTTTTGAAACTCGAGCACCGGATTCAAAGGGAGTTGTGTGTTATTATTGCCATGAGCCAGGGCATGTTAAGCGTAATTATAGGAAGCTTCAGAACAAAAATCAAAAGCATCACCATGCTCATATTGCATCCAAAACTGATACATCCGAGCAATCCATACTGATCTCTGCAGACGAATTTGCTAAGTTCTCCCAGTACCAAGAGTCATTAAAATCTTCATCCACTCCTGTCACTGCCATAGCTGATTCAGGTAAACCCAATGCATGTCTTATTTCATCATCCTCCAAATGGGTCATTGATTCTGGTGCCACAGATCATATGACAGGTAACTCTAATCTCTTTTCTACTTTTAAGTCACATAAATCACCTTCGAATGTTACTTTGGCAGATGGGTCCCCATCTTGTGTTCTTGGGTCTGGCACCATTTCCCCAACCCCTTTGCTTCCTTTGTCATCCGTTCTTCATTTACCTCAATTATCCTTTAATTTGATGTCTGTAAGCCAACTCACTCGCAATCTTAACTGTTGTATCTCATTTTTTCCTGATTCTTGCTTCTTTCAGAATCTTATGACGAAGAAGATTATTGGTAAAGGACATGAATCTGGAGGTCTCTACATTCTTGACCCGCAGATACCCAAATCTATTGCTTGTTCTACTGTCACTTCCTCGTTTGAAGCACATTGTAGGTTGGGCCATCCCTCTCTTCCCTTGCTCAAGACAATGTGTCCGCAATTTAGTAAAGTGTCTTCTTTAGATTGTGAGTCTTGTCATTTTGCCAAATATCATCGTCTTAGCTCTAGTCCAAGAATCAATAAGAGAGCTAGTTTTCCATTTGAATTAGTTCATTCTGATGTTTGGGGTCCATGTCCAATTCTGTCTAAAACTGGTTATAGGTATTTTGTTACTTTTGTTGATGATTTCTCTCGTGTAACTTGGTTATATTTAATGAAAAATCGTTCTGAGTTGTTTTCTATCTTTTGTGCGTTTTGTGCTGAGATTAAAACTCAATTTGATGTGTCTGTTCATACATTGCGGAGTGATAATGCTAAAGAGTATTTGTCAGCATCTTTTCAAGGTTACATGATTAAAAATGGCATTCTTCATCAAACATCTTGTGTCGATACCCCATCTCAAAATGGAGTAGCTGAACGTAAGAACAGACATCTTCTTGAAACTGCAAGAGCCCTTCTATTCCATATGAATGTTCCTAAAATGTTCTGGGCTGATGCAGTTTCCACAACATGTTTTCTGATTAATCGCATGCCTTCGTCTGTTCTTCGTGGTGAGTCCCCCTACCGTATCCTTTTTTCCAATAAATCATTGTTCCCTATTGATCCTAAGATATTTGGTAGTACTTGCTTTGTTCGAGATGTTCGTCCTCATATCACTAAACTTGACCCAAAATCTTTGAAATGTGTCTTCCTTGGTTATTCTCGCCTTCAGAAAGGTTATAGATGCTTCTGTCCTAGTCTGAATAAGTATTTGGTCTCCGCTGATGTCACCTTCTTGGAAGAAACTCCGTATTTTCCAACATCTAAGCCTGAACGACATGGGGAGGATGATGATCTGCTAGTTTATACGATCACTTCCTCTAAACCTGCTTCGAACCCAGCTCCTTTCAAGCCTCCCATTCATCATGTCTACTCTCGACGTCATATTCCTCCTGATACATGTCCTGTGCCGGCTCCTTCATCATCAGATCCAGTTCCAAGTGATGATCTTCCCATCGCCCTTCATAAAGGTACACGTCGGTGTGTTCATCCTATCTCGTCTTTTGTGTCTTATAATCATTTGTCATCATCTTGTTGCTCTTTTATTGCATCTCTCGACTCTATTTCTATTCTGAAAACTGTTCATGAAGGCCTCTCTCACTCTGGATGGCGTAGTGCAATGATAGAGGAGATGAATGCTTTAGATGACAATGGCACTTGGCACTTAGTAGATTTACCTGCAGGGAAAAAGACTATTGGTTGTAAATGGGTGTTTACGGTTAAGGTCAATCCTGATGGGTCGGTTGCTCGTTTGAAAGCCCGTCTTGTTGCTAAAGGCTATGCTCAAACTTATGGTGTAGATTACTCTGACACTTTTTCTCCTGTTGCTAAATTCTCATCAATCCGGTTACTCATTTCTATGGCCGCCACTCAAAATTGGCCTCTACATCAGCTAGACATCAAAAATGCATTCCTTCATGGTGATCTTCATGAAGAAGTTTACATGGAGCAACCTCATGGTTTTGTTGCTCAGGGGGAGTATAGAAAAGTTTGTCGTCTTCGTAAGTCTCTATATGGTTTAAAACAAAGCCCTCGTGCTTGGTTTGGCAAATTTAGTCAAGCCATTGAACAATTTGGAATGAAGAAAAGCAAATCTGATCACTCCGTCTTCTACAAACAGTCTGATGCTGGCATCATTCTGTTAGTTGTGTATGTGGATGATATTGTTATTACTGGGAATGATGCTGTAGGTATTTCATCTCTTAAATCTTTTCTTCATGGTAAGTTCCACACAAAAGATTTAGGGTTGTTAAAGTATTTTTTGGGAGTTGAGATAACAAGAAGTAAGAAAAGAATCTTCCTGTCTCAAAGAAAATATGTGCTTGACTTACTGTCTGAGACGGGAAAATTAGGGGCTAAACTATGTAGTACTCCAATGGTCCCTAATTTGCAACTTACAAAAGAAGGTGAACTGTTTGAAGATCCTGAGAGATATAGAAGATTGGTTGGGAAGTTGAATTATCTATGTGTGACTCGTCCAGATATTGTATATTCGGTTAGTGTTGTGAGCCAATACATGTCATCTCCAACAGTTGATCATTGGGCAATTGTCGAACATATTTTGTGCTACTTGAAAAATGCTCCTGGACGCGGTATTTTGTACAGAAATCATGGCGACACCAAGATCGAGTGTTTTTCAGATGCTGATTGGGCAGGATCTAAAGAGGATAGAAGATCTACTTCAGGCTATTGTGTCTTTGTTGGAGGTAATCTGATTTCGTGGAAGAGTAAGAAGCAAAATGTTGTGTCACGATCAAGTGCTGAATCAGAGTATAGAGCTATGGCACAAGCTGTATGTGAAGTAATGTGGATATATCAGCTCCTGAATGAAGTAGGCCTTAAGGCCTCAATACCAGCCAAATTGTGGTGTGATAACCAAGCTGCCCTTCATATTGCATCTAATCATGTATTTCATGAGCGAACTAAGCACATTGAAATTGATTGTCATTTTGTTCGTGAGAAAATTCAGCAAGGTTTGATTTCTACAGGGTATGTGAAGACTGGAGATCAATTAGGGGATATCTTCACGAAAGCTCTAAATGGGGTTCGGGTGGATTATCTTTGTAACAAGCTAGGCATGATTAATATCTATGCACCAGCTTGAGGGAGAGTGTTACAGAATATAATTAGTTATGGAAAGCTGCTTATTAGCTTAATTATAGGGATCCTAATTTATATAGTTTCCTAAGATAGTCTTATAGTTTTGTATATATATATGTAAACATTATTTCTCAAAATATATGGAATGTAATACTTTTCCATCTCAATTTACAATCAACAAAAGGAAAATGCGATTTCTAGAATATAAAACCCACCAACCTCAACATAAGTACCGAAGGCTTCCATAGCAGCCCTCTTATCCTTTACCAGCGCTTTAACTCGAACTCGTTTTACAATCAGTGACAGTATAATCATCTGCAGAAGTTAAAGACCATGAAACTAAAGTTCAAGCATCAGAAAACTGAGTTGCTCACAAGATGAAGAAACCAACCTAGGGGAACATATTTGTGGCTTGTTTTGTTAGTTGGACTGTCCAGTATTGGGTACTAACAAAGAACAAAATTGAAGTACAGCATTGTCCATTGTACTCTGCAGTTGTGCGTACCGAATATGCTCTAACCGATCATAGAAATTACAGTTCGTATGAAGTCTGAAGTGCAGATTATTGAAAACTAAATTTAAAATATATAAATTTATCCCTCTTCTAGCATCTTAAGCTTTTAAATGAGGTAGTTCTACATGGTCTAGAGCAGACAAATGTGTTGGATTTAAGTTGCGTTGCTATCCATCCAAGAAATTTGTGCAGGTGTCAAGATTTTGTTGAAAAAATAAGTCCGGCCTGCACATGGAGCATGTTGAAGACTAATATCTTTCAAGTAAATAAGCACCTCTTCTCCATCAGCTTAACTTTTTAGATTTAGTTACAAGTTACATATACTAATTTTAACAAGAAACTGGGAATCCATTGCATAACCCACCTGACCAATTTCATTATCTCCATCAGTCACTAATACTGCATCTCTAACTTCATCTCCTTCTGTATCCAAAAAATAGAAACCCAAACGCTAATCACATAGTAATTGACAGCAAGAAGAACAAAATATGTACAATATTAAGTGTTATTCTTATGAAAAATTACCTCTAGACTCATCTTCTTCCAATGGGTTTCCATCTTTAGCGAGGATATCAGGTGCCCCATACCATTTTCTCAACTTTGGACCCCCTAAAATGAACACGGTAAGGATTATAAAAAAATTATACAATGCGGGTTACAAGCAATTAAGCAAGTAGTAACCTACCTTCAATGTAATCAAGAATTTGGTCCATGAAACTGAGTTTCTTCTTGGATGAGAAGCAAATGAGGGAAGAATGCTTTTCAACGCGGGAGAATATGAAATATGGTTTTATCTTCTTAAGGGTCCTATGGCAATGCAGAGAATGGATGATTTGATAAGAGTGGAGAAGGGACAGAGACGAAGTTGAATAGGCCATCGTTGTTTATGGTAACGTTGGTGTTGGATTTTCGAGTCAAGCTCTTATCCTTGGGTGTTCCTCTCCCCTCCAACTGTTGCGTTTTGAGGGGCCCTCACCTCTCCTTATAAACATCTATTTTCACCCATTTTTCTTTCACGATTGAATTTCTAATCACCGATCGTACTTCTCCGTGGGAAGGGGGAAAAAAAAAAGAATATTTACACGTCTTTAATTTATGCCTTCAAAGGAAATTCTTCCTCAATTTTCTTCTTCAAAACAATTCTACAAATTAAATTCTACTCACCGCCTTAATTCATCATCCTCAAACGATAAATATTGCTTTCTACTTTCTTATTTTTGTTTTAATTACGACAGTAGATTTTCTTCTTTTTTTATGGGTTTTTTTATTGAAATTAATTTTATTGTCAAATTTTTATTTAATATTTAGGATCGGATCCAACCGATTAAGCGATATACTAGTAATTAATATTTATAACATTTACTTGCATTCAATCATCCCATTTAATGAAATCACGCTCCGGAAAATTGGCATAGCAGTCTCTAATCTATGTATTTTGATGTACAATTGGTCTTTATTTGATTAAAAAGATAAATATGTCCTTATTTTTAATTAAAAAAAATTTCAATTAGATTCTTAACATTTGCAAAAAAATGAAAATGAGTCCGATACTTCTATTTTTTTTATAAAAAATTAAAAGAAACTAACAAATTGATAATATACTAAATTATTTTGTATATTTCACGAACTATTATAAAATAACTAAAACTTAAGCTCATAATTATTAACAAACGTGTTAATTATAATTATTTTATTATTATTAAGTAATCATATTTTTTAAAATTTAAATTTAAATTTTATCGTTACAATATAAAAAGAAAAATAATTTTTTCACAAATGCTCAAATATTTTTATTTAATTGAGCTATTCGTTTATTAACTACAAATATTATAGTTCAAACTGTGTTCTTCATATTTTAATTTATCTTTCAAAAAAAAAAAAACACATAATGTATAAACTAATTTTTGTTAGTATTTTTATATTAAAAAACATTTTAAGATTGGTTCAATGTCGTAAAATTATATATGTCATTTTGTTATTTATTTAACTTAAATTTTATTCAATTTTTTCACATCACATATCAATTACATATACCTAAAGTACAATAATTTTACATTTTCTTTTAAGAAAAATTTAATTAACACAACTATAGTGATATATTTAATATATTAATTTGTATATTTAATATGTTAAATTAAACATTATTTAATAAATGTATTGAATCTATTTGCACATTTTACAAATCCAATTACAATTTTCTTTAATTATAAATAAATGTTTGTCTCTTTTTATCAAAACCAATTGCATACTAAAACACATATGTTAGGAACTACTGAACCAAAAAAACAAAGATTAAGATCTATTTCCACACTAAAAACAAAGATTATGGATTATATGCGCCAATTTCCCTTTCAAATCCCATAAAATAAACATAAGTAGCAATTTTAGGTTGTGTTTGATTGCAAGTGACAAATTTGGGTGGAAAGAAAAAATTTTCCATGGAAATGAATTACCAAGAAAATTTGGATTGGAAAATGTTAACAAATTTTCCATGAAAAATAAATGAGTTGGAAAAGGTTAACAAATTTTCCATGGAAAATAAGGGTGTGTTTGATTCAAACATTTTCCATGGAAAATGTCACTTCCATGGAAAATTACATTTTCCATGGAAAATCTTGTCAAATCAAACACTTTTATTTTCCCACTTTGTTGTTTGATTGGCACATGGAAAAGAAAATCTATTTTCTAGGTACAAGTATTTAAAGTATAGATTTGCCTTCTTTCTTGGAAAATATTTTCTTGTCTAGATAGTGAAATTTATTTTCCCACTTCCATGAAAAATATTTTCATTTTCCACCATTTTTCCATGCTACCAATCAAACACACCCTAAATTCTCCTATTCCACCAAAAAAATATTTTATTTGAAAACAAGGAAAATATGGCCAAAAGTGGAAAATATGAAAAAAAAATTCCATGGAAAATCAAAAGTTCTAATCAAACGAAATATGGAAAATAGGTGAGAAAATGTATTTTCCATGAAAATGAAAGGAATCAAACACACCCATATAGATCAGAATTTTATCCACTTTTACCCTTGATTCCTACCACCAATTTAGGGCATTGCTCATTTCAATTCTCGTCTCACTGTCGCTCTCAGGTTCCTTTTTCTTTATTGTCACGCTGCTTTTCTGTTTCTTTTACCTGCATATTGATTGAAGAATTAATCATATTTGTAATTAGTTTTTGGGTCTTCTTTCTTCCTAGTTATTTACTTCTATCATTTGTATACAAGTAGAACTCAGATCTTTGCATCTGTAATTCGTCAAATAGCTGTTTGTATTTAAAAAGCATTATCTCAATCTTCCCTCCCCAATAGCTAAGCATTTTATCTGAATCCCTTTGTTGCTGAGACTAATTTTTCATCAGGGACATACAAAAGTGTCTTTCTTGGTTATTCCGAGGGAACTAAGGGTTATAGGTTCTGGGTTACTTGGAGAGGAGAGGAGAGGAGATGAGAGGAGGAGGAGGGGGGAGGGGTTTAAAGGTAGAGCTGGCAAATGGCGACCACACATGAGCTGGCAAATGGGGGTTAATGGGGGTGAAAGGTATAGCTGGCAAATGACCCAGCGAGTAAGAGCATGAAGCTGGACTAGACTGCCAGCCCAGTTTAGTATGGACCAGAAATATGATAGTCCTGTCTATTAGCTCAACTTGGTCTTAATTTTTTTTTTAAATAAATTTTTTATACAATCTAATACATTACATCAAATACAATCTTAGATAAATTTAGATTATATATTGTGAGATTTTTAAAGAGATTAATTTATAAAATTGAGGCTCTCATGTATTAGTCAATAGATAAACGTCAATTTTTTTTCAAATTAATAATTTTTTTTTGTTAATTGTAAACTATTTGTAGACACTTTAAAAAAAATACAAATATTAAAAACATGTTAGTCTTATTCCTTTGAGATATAAGCATGTTTGGCTTAAATTAAAAAGTTTATTTATAAGTAAATTTAAAATAAATAATTTATTTGTCACACTAAATATATTTTGGATTGAAATTTAAATTAAACTAAATTTTAATTAAATCTAAACAATTTTATGTTGGATCTTGGAATTTTTGGACTAATGTTTGTTGGTGATTTGAGCTTAGATCATTTTGGATTGATATTATTTGAATTATGTTTTGGGGTTATTCATAAAATGAATGATTAATGTTAAGGAGAAAAAAAAAATTCAAAATCGGGTTAGCCCAACTAGCCCGCGGGCTAGATAGGCCGGTCCATATTGGCCCAGTTTTATTTGAAGCAGGGCCAGTCTAACCCAAAAAGTCGGGTTATATGGGCAGGCCCGCTGGCCAAGCTGATTTTGCCACCTCTAGTGAAAGGCTATAAGATAATAATAATCAAGGACGTCGTCTTCGGTTACTGAGGCCTCTTCTAATGAATTAACAAAACCAACATTAATACATTCATCAAATTGCAGCAAAAATTATCTTTAAAGTTGAGAACAAGCATCGCGTGAACAACACAGAATCTTACAATTTGACGTTTTGTAATTAGTAAGTAAGTTCATTCTCATTTTGAATTAGGTAGGTATTGTAATTGTGAAATGATATATTGGCTTATTTTAGCGCATTTAGATTAATGTGCATGAATTGAACGAATTAATTGGAAAGATCTTTGTTCCTGTGTTGTGTTAAAATTGACGAAGGTAAAACGTAGGTAAGAAGTCTGTTAGAACTAAGTTAGAAAGTAGGTTAATAGAACGTAGGTTTATATTGGTCAGTTAACGTATACTTAAGTTAACCTACGCTCTTAGTCTGTTGACCTACATTTTTGGTCGGTTAACCTACACTTTAGCTATGTTAACACATACAATATGGGTTAACCTACACTTTAGGTTTGTTAACCTAAATTGTTGGTATGTTGACCTATACTTTAGGTCAGTTGACCTACACTTTAGGTCGGTTAATACATACAATTTGGGTTAACCTACACATTGGTTTGTTAACCTAAACTGTTGGTATGTTAACCTACACTTTTGGTCTGTTCACTTACATTTTGTGTTAACCTACACATTAGGTATGTTAACACATACAATTTGGGTTAACTTACACTTTGGTCTGTTAACCTAAACTATTGGTATGTAACTTACAATTTTGGTCGGTTAAACTTTTAATTAGCCACTAGTTGACCAACTGAACTTAGCAGACGTCATAACCGACCATCTGAACTTAACATGCCATATGAAATAGAACATAAAAACCATCACCACGCAGTCTGTTAATAGTCCATATGGATTTCTATTATTACTAAGCTAACGTCATTTTAATTTTTTTTTTTTGAAATGCAGATATGACATTACTCGCTATTTGTTACTTCGGTGAGTTTGAAAAGAATAACCAAGGTCAGTGGACATGGAAATGGAACGGGGATAATGGAGAATCGGTTGCTGCACTTCTTGTATCTGCGAATACATCATATACAAAATTGTATCATGATATAGGAAACCTCATTATTTTTGACTCTTCGGAATACGATATGGAGTTTGGATTTCTTTTTCCTACCAATACACATTTTTCAGTTCCACCGGTAAAGATAACTTCAGACATGCAGTTGAAGTGGTTGATTGAATTGAATGAAAATCATCATACTCCTCTATGTGTAACTCTTGTGAGGAGGCAGCCACCTATGAACAGACACAACGCTGGGGATGAAGCAGTGGATGAAATGTACCATAACGGAGATGATTAAACCTACAAATGTAAAAACGTACAAAACTTATAAATGTACATATTTTAAAAGAATAATCATATCCTATGAATCATAGTTTTGTGTATGTAAGTTGGCTGCTAGTTTCTTTTGCTACATGGACATGTAATAGTTTAGTACCAGCAGCGCCGACTGTCCAATGCTTAGGAATTTGATGAATTTAATTGTGAATACACTGCAATCACTTATGCAATTAAATAATTAAGTCGGTCGGTTAATTTTGTAAATTTCTTTTCAGTTGCAAAAACTAATCATCCAACAAAAAGAAACTTGCGAAATTTTTTGTTTAACCGTGATGTCAACTCTTTGCACTCGTATTGTGTCTCGTACTGAAATATTCACTGACTTTGCAAAAATAGAGATGAAATAACACACCGACTCTAAAAATTTCTAAAGTTGACCTTGTGTAAGGAAACTCTTGTCGGGGTCATAAATATACATAGTACGTTTGGAAAAGTTAACCTCTGTTGCAAATCAGTGTGAATTCGCGAGCACCGGAATGTACAGATGTGTACATCCCTCCCATGGCTGACCTAACAACTGCGACTTCCTGTGTACCTAGTCGAATAGGTAATCTGGGCACGTAAAATTTTGTGGATATGAGTCTTTCGTCATCAGTGCAACATCTAGCATGCTCTTGAATGCGAAATCCATGATGACTCTTCGATTTTCGAATGATTTTGGGTACATGGCTGTCCGTTGTCACAACAGGTACATCGCTATGTCAACATGCTACAACATCGAAAATGAAACATAAATAACAACATATAGTATATCATAGTATTGAAACAAAATTTTGCTTACATCGTTTGTGAGCCACTTGCCGTTCGTCAAAACGTCGTTAAACCATTCTTTGGTGTCTGTGATTCGAACACTCCCCAATTCATAAGCAAAACTGAATAAATAGTGTTCGGAACTGATGTCGAGAAAATAATACGTTAGCAATTAATGTATAAATAACTTACCATGTTCCAAGTTTAGAGTACCACTTAAAGAATTCCGTCTCATTTGACGGACCAACCTTTTGGAATAGATCGATTTTCGACTCGTCAATAAAAGTTCTTCTCTTCACCCCAGCCGTGAATGGAGAATTCAAATAGGCAGAGGGTACACTCAACCTCTTACCCACCACCTCCGTATTCTCAACCATCCAATCGTCCTTCTTCTTCCTGAGTGTGAAGAAGACAATCGAGACATCCACTGTCACCACCCTCTCAGTCACTCCTTTTGTCCCTACCTCCAGCTTTTGACTACTCGTCTCCATCTCCGTCACCACTCCCTCTGCCACTCTCTTCGTCTCTACCTCCAGCTGTTGACCACCCATCTCCAGCTTCGTCACCCCTTCGGTCTCTACATCCGACTGCCCATCTGCCACCCCCTCGGTCTCCACCTCCGGCTGTCCACAGTCTCTATCTCTGTCTCCACCTCCACATCCAAATCCGTCTCCACCTCGAGCTGGTCCCTAGTCTCCATCTCTGTCTGCACCTTTTGGTCCCTCACCCTTTCAGGCACAACTAGAACTTGTTCGAAACAGTCTTCAGCGCCACATCTATGTGATGATATGGTCTTATCCACTCAATGACTCCATCCACATTCTTGCTCAATTGTCCAACCTTCTTGTTTACATGTGTAATCTCGACCATCAGCTGAGAAGTAATTCGCTGCTCCATCGAAGTTAGTTGCCTGTTCAAACACTTAAATAAATCATCGAAGACATTTGAACTCGAATGTACTGGGACAGAGTAAGGGAAAGGCGAGACGATATCCCACAACGATGGGTCGGTGAAGGTGAAGGTCGATGCGGTGTAGGTGACCGCCGTGCAATAGGAGACTGTCCCTACATAAATCAGAATAGACACGATTAGATATTTTTTACACCAAGTATCATAACATAACATATATATATATATATATGCATGATTCTTCCCCCAACAACATAGGCATCAAGGATAGGATCTGGTACTCTAGGAGGAATATAAAATCTTGAATGTACGCAGTCTCCATCTCTTTAGGTGTAGGCGTCAGAACAATATGGACCTCACGCTGACATTGAACTTTTACGTTAATTCGAAGCGTTATCAATAACATCTCATTCAATATGAATAAAGAGTTCAGAACATCATACATACTCACATGAGGTTCGTCAAGTATAGCTGCAACATCCTTTGCAGTAGGAATGTCCACTGCCTGCCAATTTAACATCATCGGGATCCTCATCCACTCCTTTCTTATAGCCCATTTATCTGCCAAGCTTGATATAGTCTCATAAGACCATACATACAAATTAGTATCATTACATATACTGTAGTACTAAAATGTTACAAATTATAAGTTTCACTAGTTACTTGCACGGCCAATGAAAATTCGTATACATCGTACTTGCGATCAGACTTCGAACCCTTCATCGTATGCAATCTCTTAAATGCATGTACTGTGTCCAGAAAACACCTCCGACCCCCATAGATATGCATTAAATACCTCTACATCGTCGACTACATCCAAGCAAAAGACATCGATGCTAGTCTTATAGTGTTTGCATCTCAACACAATCTCCAAGATGTACACCAACCTAAGTTTATACTTATCCTCCATCACAGTGCATGCATCAAATGCACACTCCAGTTCAACAGGTGTGATTGTGGTCTTATCGCAGAAATATTTATTCAACAGTCTTTTGGACCGATGAATATTTGGCTCGACTTCTTCTTCATTACCAGCATTTAGACCAGTGACAATAATAAACTCCAACAAGGTGAACTAGGCCACCTTCTCAGCACCTAATAAACTGTAGTTTGTCTGTGTTTTCTGACTTCACCAGCCGAAGCAATAAATTATCGATTATTTGGTTGGAGAACTGCATGCACCTAACCAGATGGAATTTTCATAAGCATGATCGGCGCAACTCTTCTTTGTGGTCATCAAGAACATTCTCAATCCTTTTGATGTGTGTAATGTTACAATTGGCAGTCACATTTCCTAGGATGTCACATAATCTACAATCGAGTGCATACTCCATCCTGCAATAAAATTTACATTTAATAACTTAATTAACGAAATAAAATAAAATACAATGAAACAGTTAACTGATATGAAATATGCATGGCAACCGTTAACAGACAAATGATAGGTTAACCTAACAAATTATTCTGTTAACAAGCATTCATCTTATGTTAACCTAACAAGTTCGGTTAACTAAACAATGGGGTAGGTTAACATAACAAGCATTCATCTTATGTTAACCTAACAAATTCGGTTAACTGTACAATGGGATAGGTTAACATAACATTTGTACATTGGGGTAGGTTAACATAACAGGAACATTGGAATAGGTTAACAAATTCTTCTGTTAACAAGCATTCTGTTAACTCTTCGGTTAACAGGCAACATGTGTTTTGTTAACCGATCATTTTGGCAGGTTAACAGAACATTGGTGTTTGTTAACAGGAAACTTCCTATCTAGTGTTTGTCTGTTATCAAAACAAATGTCATTAACTGAACAACGTTGGTAGGTTAACATAACCGTGGTGCTTGTTAACATGACACTTTCTTCTGTTAACTTAAGCTTTGACTGTTATCAGAACAACTGTCGTTATAAAACCAAATGAAATCTTAACAAGCGTTAGTTCGGTTATGATTCTCTAAGAACTTCAATCTTCATTTTAATCAGTATATTGCTTCATTTACAACAAGTTATGCCCTTTATATGTAGTTTCAACATGTCCTAACATATTTTCAAGATTTTAAAAAGATTTTTAGACAACAAAATAAAAAACAAGTTCAAGTAAATGCAAAAAAATTGAAGTTTGTTGGAACTCCTAATCAGAAAATATGGACTTCTAGCCTTCTTCTTGGTTGTGAATAAGACTGAAGAAGAAACCCAAAATTTCAACTTTGCATAACGGTTATACTTCACACTCCACCAGTTTTTTGCATTTGTTTTGGAAGTTTTACGTTTAACATGTTTAACATTGATGAGGGTATTTTGGACAATTCAAAAAAACTCATTAAAAAGTTTTTTTTGAGGTTTAAGTGGTCAACGGCTATTCACCCAGCCATTTAGCACTATTGCCACCTTATTGTCCACATCAACGGATAATGGGAGTTGTTCTCTGGAGCGTGTTACTCCATATTCCAACCCAGAGGGTGGAGACCAGTTCCACAGGTTCGCATCTCCACTTATAATCTATTTTTCCTCTCCCAATGTTCCTTACTTCAGTTCATACCAGAATAATCACCCAATTTTTCCCAATGAAGATAGCCCTTGGACCCCAAAAGAGAATGTCTTTGACCCATTTGCTCTTGGTCCTGACAAGCTCTTGCTAGCTCCACATTGTGGGAAATGTACGGAAAAATCATGGATCAATGTTGTTCGACAACTCAACTTCAAGTCCATTGCAAATTTGTTTAGGGATGCTAATCATGAAGCCAATAAATAGACCATTTTAGAAGAAGAAAAGTTATTTGAGAGTGTGTACGGTGCTCTCCTGGAAGCAATCATTTCAGAGCAGACCGTGGAACTAGTTGCCAAGGCACTGACTCAAGTTTCAGAGTCTGGTGTATTTAGGACATCTACTTCTACACCACGCTACAATGGGGTTGCTGACACTTGTCTTGGTGCTCCAGTGAATTCCTCAAGTAAGTTTACAGTCATAGATATGGAGTTATGCAGAAAGCTCGAATTCTGGCGACTGCGCAATAATAAGGCTTTTCCTGGGATTAAGAAAATTTAGATGTTTGCACAGAATTGATGTAGATTATAGAAAACTAACTTCTTTTTATTGCCTCAGATTCATGTGCATTGATTTACCATTGTATTCTGTATTGAATTAATAACATTACATCATAGTGTAAGCAATATACAAGATTGTTCAATGACATATTTTGACAGATTACTGTTTTCCCATGCAAGTCTATGCTTTATCCGGGCTATTCGCCTATTCGACTAAAATTTGATATAAATTCTCAGTTTTTTGGTTGACTAGTAAGTAGTAATTGATGGAGATGGTGGTGTATCTTGTAAATCTCTTCGTTAGATGTTTCTTTTTTGCATGTTCTAAGCGTAGATTTCTTTCTTCCATTTGAAATATAGAGCTTCACTGTTTACAATTTTTTTGTTGAAATTGATGAATTGGAAAAAATAAACTCTCGGCTCTATGAAGATCATATTCTGTTGCTTCTGCCAAAAGAGATGCAAAATTGATGTAACTGAGTTTGTGCTGGCATGGAACTAGTTGAAAAAATAATGCTTACCATGAAGTTCTGATGGAGGAGGAATGAATGCATAGTTAGATAAGAAAAATGTTGTGATCTTAAAAGATGAATCAGAACTGCTAGCTAAAACTCCAATTACAGATAACAAGTTGATTCTAGATTTCATATATCTGAAAGAGCGGAAGGTTGCTCTTGCCTCATAATGCACCTTATTTGGAGAGCTGCATCGGTGATAATATTAAATCTGCTCCAGGTTGACTGTTGCCATGGTCCGTTTCTTGAAAGTTAACACAGTTATTACGAGCCTGATAACCTGAATATGTAGAGGTGGCTTCTCTAGGTTTGGATATTAGTGCTTGTTTGATGGAGTTTAAAAGTAGATTTTTTAGGAAATTTTGAAAAAAAATGGTGAAATGTATTGTTGAAAAATTGATTAAAGTTGCGGTTCGTATAAAATATGTGGTTAAAAATGAGTTTGAAAAAAAAAAAAAGTTCAAAATAAATTCTACCAAACATGCTTTTGAACAGCTCCTATGCGGCTATGCTTGAAGTTCGTGTGGTCTAACATGGTTGAATATTTCAACAAGCTACTCCACAAGCAATGTTCTGTGTTACACATGGCAAACAACCGTCTCATCTAAAATTTTGAGTCGAACTCCTTGTTGTATTTTGATGGTATATTAGTCATCTCATTTGAAAATTTAAATAATTAAATAAAAATAACGCATATTCATATAAATCTTATCAACATATATAACTACTACACATTTGTTCACATTCCTTAAGGCTGAGATAGAAAGCAATGCATAAAGTGCAAAGAACGTTACAGATTTTCTCGTAAAAATGCATGAGGTGTGTCAATGATTTTATGTCTTTAATAATTCCGCAAGTTCACGGATCGCTCAAGTAATAAAATGGATTTTGAGTCAAAGTATCGATCCCACAAAGATTTAGATAGTTCAATTACAATTATACTAACCTTAACCGAATCTGTTAACTTTGAAGGTTTGATGATTAAGAAATAATTAAATTATAACTAAGAACAATTAACTAATTATAATTCAAATAAGTAAAATATTAAATTAAAGAAGAATAACTTTAAACTTAGAAAAGAAAAAAAAAGAAAAGCGTACTAGGATCCCGAATCCACTTATACCAATTTCCTTTAACCCAAACCCTTGAATTTGATAATATGATTTAATTATGAAGATCAATATTCTTAATTTTTTTAACAATATCTCTCAATTAGAATTAAACCTATTCATATATGTAACCTGATTATATCTCTATGACGGATGCGAACATACAAGAATGCATTAAAATTTATGAATACTTAGATATCACGTAAAGCATAGCAGTATATTTCTATCCCTTTTCAGACTCTACGACAATTGATATATGTATAACCTATTTTCCATCTCTCGAAGGTAAAACAAGCCACAAGAATCATACAACTATTGCGCATATAATTGTAGATGAAGAGAAAACCAATATCAATTATTCAAAAATCAAAACATGCTTAAATATAAAAAACTAGGTTCGAACAATTAAATGATCATTATACAAATTTCATCATGTTCCTAGCACTAAAATGTTTAACTTAACATACTAAGAAGAAGAAAAGAAAAAGAAAAAGAAAACATAGAAGCCATCACCTGGATATGAAGAAAATAATTAGGAGATAAAATCTTGAACTTGATCTTCGTTTTAATCTTCAAAGGATGAATCTTCATCTTCGTTCTTGATTTGTCTCCCGTTCTTCTCTCCAAATCTCCACCAAAAACGGCTCAAAACTACTCCAAGTTGGCTCCTTTGTTATGAGTTAGTAACTCATATTTATAATTACCTAATTGTGTCCTGAAAGATCTCAAAAATCCTTAAAATTCATGGGTTAAAATGTTTCCTAATTGAATTGGAATTCGAAAAGGAAACAAAATTCCCACAGCAAAAATAACATTGGACGGCTGTTTTTCAAACGGCCATAACTTCTTGTAGGAAACTCCAAATTGAGATCCGTAAAAAGTGGTGGACTCGTAATTCGATTATATTTCCAATGATATATTATTTTCTTCAACTTTTCATTGTCACTCCAACACACCTTAACTTATTGATTTTATCTTCTTCTTCATTTACTCGTTGATTTCACCAAATTGTTGCTATTTTCGTCTATTATTCTCCATTTTCTTATAAATGGGTTCAAAACTGAAATAGAAAGGAAAATACAATAAATTAAGTAGAAATTCAATAAAATGATGAAATAAAAATTTAATTGAAAGGCCCGAATAAGTGCACAAAATGCACTTATCAAGGTGGCAACAAATGGGAAGAAAATTTCTTTGTAAGAATTCAAATCAAACCTATAAGTCTATTACATCATATTCGATGCTTTAGAATATGTGCATGTTTGGCAGTGTTTAAATTATTTTTTAAGTACTTATAAGTTGTGAGTCTTATTGAGTATTGAAATATGCAAATAATAAGTATGATGTAAGTTGTGATTCTTACAAAATGTGTAGATAAAAATTATGTTTGATCAATTTAATCAGCATAAATTATAATCTAAATTTCGCCAAACAAGATAGAACAGTATAAATCCGTTTAACGTGCCTTTGTTTCAACACGATTAGACTGCTAAACCCAGTCACAATGGAAAGAGTTTGTTTACCCAAATTTTGGATGATTTGTGCAGACAACAAGTCTACAATCCTCTCTTACTTTTGAGTCTTTTTCATACACGAATTTATAGTGTTTTCTTGGCCCTTTTTCTCATGCTTACTATTTGGGATGTTATATGAATTTGAAGAGGTTTATGGGAGTTATAGTTTTAATTTTTAGAGAGAGAGAGAGAGTGAGAAACAGAAGTTGAAAAACTAAAACCATGCCATGAATGGTGGGCGAGAGCTTAAACCCTTGACACTGCACATTGAAACTGGAACAAAGTTATACTTTCCTCCCCAATATTTTCTCATAATTACAGAAACAAAGTTCTCCAAAATTTAATGTCTCAACCATTGTTTTGAAAATCGATCCAGACATTGACTCGAAAAAAAAAGGGGGTTAAAGGTCATAGGGTCATGAAATCGGTTCGAACCGATAGAAAATTTTATGATTTGTCAAAATTGTAATTTTTTTAGCTCATGACAGTGCAAACCGGTCAAACCTTGACCGGTTCAGCATGTGGTTGTTGAAACGGCCGATTCTGCAGTTTCTTATTCTGCAGTTTTCAAATTTTGAAAATATAGTTAAAATAAATTATATAGTCTATAGAGATCGTTTTGAAGAGTTCCTTTATTTGTCACAATAGTCGTAGATAAATAAAATTCTAGAACGTTTCAAAATAAAGAATTGTAACCTAAAATGTGAGAATCCAAATATTTGCCCGTTGTAGAGAAAGTAGGACTCATCTTTGTGTGAAATGGCCAGTTATTTGCAATGAGACATCGAGGCTTGTGGTGCGGTCATCTTCCAGGTCTCATTCAATATTCGGCTGATGAGTAGTTTATCATAGGTTAGAAGGGTGACCATAAGCTTGGCCGATTATGCTTTTCCCTACATGTTCAATCTAGCTGTCTAGTTTGAACCACACTTTGAGTGTACACATCGGTTAGGTTAGACGACGTGGCATTTACGTCGAATTTGGGCAAGACTAGAAGTCTAGAACCAACTTGTGAGGTAAGATAATCTTAAATTGAATCATTTATTCCATGGCATATATAATGTTACACGATATCTTATGGATAATGTTAATGGAAATGCATCAATCTGCATTACCATTTTCATTCATAAAACCTTCTTCAAAGAAATGTAATAAATTTGTGTATATAGCTCTAAACAGAAAAGCTTCAGATTGAAACACTGTTGGGAATCCCCTGGCCAGTAAGTCCCCCTTCACTTGTAGGATAAAGTAAAGTGTATGGAACCTTCACTGGTCCAATCCGGTTTCTCCATTTTTCGTCGTTGTTCATCTGTTTGATTTGTTCTTCTACTTTCCTCAACTTCTTCCCAAATCTGTCAAAAGCTTCAAGTGGTTCCACATCCTTAGTCCATTCAAGAGTGTCTCTCTGTCCAAGGTAAACCTCATCCGACGAATGCCTTGACAAAATTTCAATAAGGGAAATGCCCAGTAATGTCTGTAGTCGAGCAGTAATTGTCTTCAAGAAAACCTTATCCGGGTTCGCCTTGAGCTCATCATACTCGGGAGTGCCAGGTTCTGGCATGAACCTCCTGCTTAAGGTAGGACGAACGGGGAGATAGCCGGCATAGGGGTACTGACCAAAATTGACTGCTGCATGAAGAGCAGATGCCATCCATATTATAGTAGTGCAGGAGTCTATTAGTTCTTGACGAGTCTGCATCTTAGGCCACCAGGGCTCATTCTTTTTGTCGCCATGTCCCTCTTCCCGGACTTCCTTCCACCAGGATTGAAGTTCTGTGTCTTTCTGAACCACACTGTCTGATGAGTAGTAGAAGTTGCAATATTCTTGCACCCATGTTTTTATTGCTGACCAGATTTCCAGTCCATCAACAGCATATGGATAGTCTTCGATTAGTAGACGGAGACTATGAGGGGAATTTGAGTCCTCCACTGCCATTCCTCTGAAAGAATTTGATAGCATTGTTAAACATAGGGACAAAAATACAATATTACTTCCATATAGTGTGATTGTGTTTGTTCCATAATTAGTATTCTACCTCTTAAGTAGATCAGCAGGGAGTGCTTGTTCTGGGAAAATCCAGTCCTTATAAACCACAGCTGACAGTTCCATAGCATACTTTGCAGGAAAAACTGTCGCCTCAAGGATTCCTCCAGCATTAATCAAGATTTGTCGCCCCACGGCATTTATGTTCATTGTATCACGGAAGTGAGGATGCAGAAGCTTATAGATCGGGTGAAGTACACTTAGCTGCCTATTTGTTGCAATCACAAATGGCTCAATTGAAGCATGTGTATTTAACCTGTGAGTGAATTCACATCAATCTAATGCCAATTTAAGATAAAAGAATGCTAAATAAAGTATTTTTACGTATTTTGCGTATTTTGTACCAGTGGCTAATTAGCTGATGAACACCAGAGTCATTGATTGCAACATAAGCTTTAGCCAATTGCCATATGGAACCATCAATCCCATGTTCAGCAGGTGTGTATACTTTGCTAATGGCACCGAATTGGTCTCCATCCGGATGTGGTAAGCTCAGTTCAATTGCTATTGGCTTCAAACTTCCGTCCTTTTGCAAGAAAAGTAGAGTTCTTGAGGCATAAGTTTTCGTGGTAGTTGAGTTTATTCGCCTTAAATATGGCATAAGTGTGTCATGGTGGTTCAAGATGAACAGTTTGTTCGTCTTGATTGCCTGTTGATAAAATTATACACTGTTATCATTTGCTAGAATTGATGAGTCATAACTGCTCTAAAAGAAACGACCTACTTCAGATTACCTCGTCAATTGTTAGTCCGTCCAACTTATTCTCTATGTGGCCTCTTGTTATTGTGCTAGTTTGTTCACCGTAGAGATTCGGATCCAGCTTACTTGTCGGAGGAAACTCCTGCAAGTTAGAAAGTAAAATAAAATTGACGACGCGTTAGGCTTGTATTCTGAAGTAATTTTCTTCCATACCCTTGCTAATAATGGACTTGGCATAGGTCCAAAGATCTTGTATATTGTACATTTCATTATACTCTAATACTATCTACCAAGCATGCACTCAGTGTACCTGGAGACGGCTAATTATGACAGGGTTCACTCCTGCCAGCATCTCTCTCGCGAATTCTTCATCTGTTCTCCATGCAAGTTTATCATCTGTTCCAACACAATGGCACATAATAATTAGTGTGATTGAGAGAGAGGGAGAGGAGGGACGGGGAGAAGGAGATGATGTAATAAGTATAAAGGTGAATGTAACATAGGCGTGTCGTGTACCTTTGATAACCTGAGGCTTAGGGAATTTGAAAAGCCCCTCGCCATCACTTCGAAGAAGTTCCTTGAGCATCTCCAAGGGAATGTTATCGAAAATGTTCTTGAGCAAAGGACCATCCGGTAGCTTGAACCCTCCTTCATAGATTTGAAGTACATCTTCGAAGCTGTCAAACTCATTACGAATGCTGTCACATAGATCCTCAAACTCCGGGAGAAGAAATTGAACGACGGATTTTAGTGCATAAGCAAGAAAATCTGACATCTTCAGGTGTCCAAATCGTTCATCTCTTGGAACATAAATATCTAAGCTCGTAAGCAGAGGAATCCTGCTCTCAGAATTTGGATCTGCCAATAAATACAAAGCATCCAATATGTCATGGAAAAAGTAAAAAATGACAACTTATATAATGCTTGTATTGAAATTGTACTGAAATGGATGCATCATAACCTTACCTGTCTTTGTTTGAGGTCGACCGGTTCTTCCCCTACGAGGATATGGATACTCCACGGATCCTCCAAGGACCGGCCTAGCATAATCGGAACCTTTATCAGGATCTCCTAAATCATTGTAGTAAGCATAGTCATATATCCTGTCCCATTCCTCAAGTTGTCCACTCCCATTTCCTCTCAAGTTAACTAATTCTTCTTCTCTGTATTTGACTAGTGCTTCTGGTGTTTCACTTGGAAGATAGGTCTGCAGAAAGTTAAGTGCTTGTTTAGGAAGACATGTGCTAAAAATAATAGACTCAAGTGTTTGGATCACCTGTGCTGTCAAGATTCATCTTACTTAGATTCTTTGTGAACCAAGTGTTGAATTATACAAAGTCTAATCCTGCCATTTTCTTATTCCCTCGACCAAAGATCGACCTAACATTCCCCATATATGAAGTATTTTAGGAGGAGGCCGTTTTTGGACAATAGAGGCATCAGATTATTTGTACATTTTTTCTTCATTGAAGTGAAAACGTGCAAGTGGACAGAACTCTTACATCGAGGATGAAGCACTATAAATCATGTGTGCGATTTGCATGTTTTGCATTTCATTTTACTAGTTATTGCTTTCGTAATTGAAATTAGAGTTTAATCCATAATGTAAGCGAATTTTACCTTCAGAAATTATGACAGGGTAATGGTACTATGGTAGGGGAATAGAATTTGGTTTGGGTGGTCGACTAGAGACCTGCTGTCCCCCAACTAAATTTTTACACCTCAGCACATCAGCTCTTATTAGCAAATGGGAAGACAACAATATTTCAAAGGTGATATCACTTGTAGTGTGTTGTGTTGGCGTCTTTCTATTTGCCAACAAGAACCGATGTGCCGAGGTGTTAAACATTTAGTGGGGAACAGTTAAACGAGGACAATAGATCTCAACTCCAAGTGTACCTGATTTGTGAAGAAAACGCGGTGTGTTTTGTATTTCTGAGCAGGATAAACCCAGGAGTTGCAAACAAAGTGGATGGGAGCATCATGTCCAGGGACATCTTCAAGGGTAAGTGTCTTGAGGTAAAACTCAGTATGATGAAAATTTTGAATAATGAATGCTCCTGGAATTCCTATCTCTTCTTCCCAATCAAACGTGACATCAAATGCTGAATCACCAGGGGTTAAAGAGGTGAATGTGGTGATCCAATCCTCCAAATATGCTGCTCTTCCTAATTTTCCTTTCAACTTATTTTCTGCAATCACAAACCAAGCATGTTCATTAGGATTTGCATGCTTATCTTCTCATTTGTAACGTAAATAGAAGTTTGGGGATCTTAGTTCGAGTAATGCTATGCAGCATCACTGGTGTTTAGCTACAGTCTAAGTAGCACCAGAAGTCTACTGTCGTGCTTAGCAGTTTGCACCAGTGGTGATACATCATATTACTCTATTAGTTCTAGCCATTTGTAGCGTGTTTATTTTACTTCTATTATAACAAAGAAGTTTATTATACCTTCTTTGGGAAACAATCTAGCAATTTAAATCTTTTAAATAAATTGGTTTAACATTGCGTTCTCGATATTATGCACTTATGAAAATTATGTATGTGTTAAGTTTTTTATGATGAAAAAATAAATCTAGTTATATGTAACGAGGATCTTTGCAAACAAAAATTTTATATAAAAAAAAATTGCTACTAGCTAGGAAACTTCATAAAAATTATTTGGAACTTGAAAAAGTCTAAATTGACAACCCACCGGCCAAAATTTTGCAAGTAATTTTAGTGGGATTAGGTGCCTTTTCTGTATGAACTTTTCGTTAAGGCATCAGTTTGAATCACTTATTTTTATTCCTTGTTAGTGATTATTACTAAATCTTTTGTCTTCGAATGCAAAATAATTAAACTATGAACCCCATTTGGTATTTAGTGCAAATCTTACGTCACTCTTTCTTAACTTGATATTTTGGTACATAAATGAATAAAAATTCTATTGGACGACCAAATAAACGTCAGGCGAATAAATTCCCAAGTTGGTTAAATAGGAGGTAAATGAGTTTAAAGGGGATTCTCCTAACAATTGGTATCAGAACTAGACTCTAAACTTAGCTGTGTGGACAACAAAAGATCAAGCCTCACTTGCAGTCGGACGAAGGTGGTGGCCCCTAAGTTGGATGGTGATAGGCGGGAAAATTCGTAGTTTGCTTTTAAGGCGATTGTGTCCATGTAAAGCAATGGCCTCTAACACACGGAAAGAGTTTGGCATTAATAGAGTATGCAATCCTTCTTGATTTGAGGAAGAGAGTTGCATAGATTATCCCTTGAAGGGGTGTCAAGATAACATGGTACTTGTTCAAATAGGATATTGTTGAAAAGTACGAACAAAATCTTATATTAATGGTTAAATATGAGGTAAATGATGGGCTTATAAGGGGTTAACCTTTTGAAATGAATCATAATTCCCTACAAGAAACGATATTTTCAGAGTGTTTTGATACGTTGGAACGGATAAAAATATGATTGAAGTAAAGAGATATACAGAACAGATGATTAAGACATATTCGTTATACTAGACAAGATTGAGTATGATAAAATACATAACTTTTAATTTTTTTTTCTTCTTGATATTTTCCATTGTTTTAAAGTATTTGTAGACGTTTCTTTGTCATTTCTTGAATGACCCAAGAAGTCTAGTCATTCGTACACTAGTTTTGAATATTTTGCATATCAATGGGTTAGTGTCAACTTGGTCACCACGTTCCGTAGACTTTTGCAATAGATTATAAATTATAGATTGGATAAGCAAAAAACGTGTGACAGTAAATAGATTACAGAGTTTGTAATTTCTACATTAATCATGAGAGGATAGTGTGGCTGGTTCATGTCCTACCATTATCTCATCTAAAATTATGAACTTTTGGTGAACTCATTTTGCACATTTTCACATAAAAGTGCCGGACTTATTTGTGCGTTTTGCAAAGATTATGAACCAAATTGTAATTTGTCCTAATTAAAATTAAAAGCGTATTAGTCTTTTTCATTAAATAAGGTTTGATTGCGTAGCAAAATACATAGGTTAGGAATATCCGTGTCAAAAAACAAATGTGAAAAACTATTTATGTACTAAAAGCAAAAGTTAAAGACCATTTACGCCAAATTTTCTATTTAAAATTTTGAACTTTTGACGTACTTCGATACTATATTACTTATCACATTTAAAAATTTAAATTATTAAAAAATATTATGTATATTCATATAAATCTTATCATCAACAACACTACTACAAATTTGTTCGCATTCCTTAGGATCGGATAAGTATGATTTTGTTTTCCACAATCCAAACGCCAAATTTTCGATCATTCTGTTCCAAGAACAAGTATACAACCCTATCTTATTTTTTACTCTTTTCTCATACAAGAATTTTTAGTGGTTTATGAGAGCTATAGTTTGAATTTGAATTTATTACTATTCCCTCCAAACCAACCTCGTGGCACGGGTCAGGTCAGGTCAGTATCATTATGGTTTAAAACGAATTTCGTATTTGGCACTTCAAGTTTGCTGAGAAAATAAAGAAATGACATGTAAAGAACTGACCGGGATCGCCATTGATGGAACTAATGAGCTGCAGAGAGACCTTTTGTCCTAATAACTCATGAACTCGATCAAGAACTGTGCCACCCAAGTCATTGAAATCTAACACGTTCTTTTTCATCAACACGACTTTCCCTTTTATCTTCTTCTCACTTTCTTCATTTTTTCCCGTCAAAGCCTCGACTATTTGTCTCAACATCTCTCTCTCTCTCTCCAAAAACCAAACCAGTTTGTACGTAAAGAAATAAGTTTAGGTAGATAATTAAGATAGAATTAAAGATGAGATGGAAGGCTGAAGCTGCTGGTATTTATGGGCAAACATGTATGCATTGCTTGGTCAATTCAACCTTAATTACTTCTACTATACGTACTCGATGGTTTTGATCTAATGCCTCCGGTAGGCATTGTTATAATGCCCACAATGACACTTGTCATACATTCATTACATGAACGTAAAGGCCCACTTTGTACTCATGCAATAAGTGCATGACAAATATTCCAGTGGGCATTATAACAATGTCCACCAAGAGCATTAGATCAAAGCCCATGTACTCGATAATAAACAAAATTTTAAATTCTTTTATTTCGTCTAGTTAATTCAATGCTGATCCCTAGCCCAACTAATACTTTAAAGACCTACTTTAATTCAATGCACTTAATTATTGGTCAAATTCTAACTAATGCATAATTAATATAGAATTTTGACATAGTAGTACCAGATTTACGAAATAAAATGTCATTGATCATCTTTTTTGTTTTAATATACTCGTTCACATTGAAATGATTAGAATATTCAACATTAATTTAAATAATAAAATTAAGGATTAATTTACTCAAATGGGATAATACTTTAATGCCCGTTTCATACTTTCATTTTGTTAAAAATCAGATTTTTTGTAAATTTTAATAAAAATCGATGAAATATGGTTAAAATTAATGTTTAGTAAAATTTTAAGCAAAATCAAACTAGTCTTTAGTAGAACCAATGAAATTCATGACAAGGTTTAACTTTGATATATTTAGTTTTAATTTGGGTCATAGAATTTCAATTGAATTTTAAATGTCACCCATATATGTCACCTACCATATCTCAAACCGATGAAAATTGTTTAGTGCGTGTTTGGTAGAGTTTAAAAGTAGTTTTTTAAGGAGATTTTGATAAAAGTTATTGAAATTTGTAGTTGCAAAGTTGATAAAAGTTGTGGGTTCTATAAAATATGTAGTTGAAAATTAATTTAGAAACAAAAAAATTTAAAATAATCTCAACCAAACATGTTGCAGCCATACTCCTATGGATCTTTCATGTAATTGCTTCCTTACATGTCAATTTATTACTCGTCATTTTTACCATTTTCATTTCAAGTATTTCACTTAGTAATTACGTGAAAGATTAGTTATGAAATAGCTGTCAATTAAGCAAATTAGTCAACAATAATTGTACATGGGAAGGGACTGTAGGTAGTTGTAATAATCAATGGAAGTATGCATGGCAATTCTTTGTTGTTGGTGGAGCCATTAAAGTACCCCCATTGCTGTTTGGTGTGGGGAGGAAGCAAGAAAACGTGGCCTCTTTTTCTACACAAATTTTACTCGTATATCACTATGTCTGTAATGCTGTAATAAATACAGTTGAACAATATTTTTTTTTTGTTCTTAATATTGTGATATCATAATTAATCTATCATATCGAATATACCAGTCAATTTTTAAATTTTTTGTAATGCGTTCTTACGTAAGGAGAGTTCCATAAATTCATTTTGAATGGAGTGCCTCCACTTGGTTTGGCATGTTTATACTAACCTTTAGTTTGGTCCAATGACTAGTTCTTTAATACGTATCTACATGCATAGATTGCAGAAGATTAATTTAATCTTATCGAAAGAGCTATTAGTCTGTCATCATCGTTGTCGTCGACCTTAATAAGAATGATAAGTGACTTTTGCTAATTAGGTTGTCGATTAAAGTTGAACTTTTTCATTAGTCAAACTAACGGATAACAACAATGTTACTAATTTGTACCCAACGTCTAAGTTTAATGTCAAATAGTAACAAAATTAAAGTCGAGTGATCATAAATTTTAATAAAATTTTGTGACAAATAAATTTTTTTTGAAAGTGTAATTTGCTACTTATAATGGAATTCATTCTTAGCAAGATTTTGAATTATATTACGCGTTTCCATAAAAATATATCCAAATTAAGTCCAGAAAAGCTAGCTTCAAATTTGACATCTTCAATTCTTACCTAATAAACCAAGTGGACTGAATTGATCGATTAGAAAAATGTTGGAAGTCTTTGAACAGAAAAAGAAGAAGAAAGGATTATATGTGCAGCAACTTAATTAATTTTGTTGTGTTATGTGGGATAGTAGGCTTATCTCACGGAAGCGAATCGATTGTTTTTCATTTTATGAAAATGATGCGTCATTTCGTTGGTACACTCTGCTCCCCTCACTTCACTCTGCTCCACTTTGACATCGACTTACTTTCACCATTTATGTGTTCTACTAGATATAAGCTACGTACTCTAACGAATTTGAAAGGAATTTTGATGGTTTGATTTGATGAAGAAGAATGTTGACGTTGATTAGTAACAAAAATGATGCTTCCCCTTTGATTCTACTTTCGAAGGGTAAAGAAGGGTTGCTTTTAGAGATTTATTATAATGAAGTCTAAATTTCTTTAAAATTTTAAATTTTAACTACTTATTCTTCACGTTATCTTCTTCCTCGCCTTCTACTTTCAACCCGTCCATCAATCAATCCAGGATTGCTCTGGCTCCCTTCTCCCATCTAGTTTAGAACCACTATTTTCCCCGGGTACCACAAAGTCACTCTCATTTCACTCTAAAATATAGCATTAGAATTTTTAGAATCGATTTGACCAAAATGTGTCAATTCTAATCGAAAAATTCGACTAGGTTGGTCGAGTTGACTAATTTAAAACATAACGTCTTTTTTATTTAATATTTATAATATGTGGAATTAAAAGCTAAAAAATATGGCTATTTTTATTCTCCCAATCAGAATATTGTTTTAATTTCTTTTCTTCTTTTCCAAAAACAACATATATGAATGAAAAACAAAAAAAAAAAAAAAAAAAATGCTTCATATACTATGCGTTACGTAAAATAATTTATCTCTCTCTTTTTAATTTTAATAATCTCAAATTGTTTTCTATTCTTCGCCTACTCTAAATTTGTATTATTTTTCTTTTTCTATTAACAAAATGTACGCTACTTGAGTATACGATCCAAAAAATATATATTCTTTACGCATACTCTTTAGGACCAAACAAAAGTCTCCTAAAAATTATTATATTGAATCTGTGAAATTGTTAATTTAATCGAATCAAAACAACCTTGATTATTTGTCCCCTATTATTAAATTCAAGATAAATATAAATGTAAAGCCATCAAGCTTAGGCCAAAAAAATTGAACTGTCCTATACAAATATTAGGCCAACTTTGAACTTGTCCTCAATTTTGACCCATCCATGGTCCATCCATTAGTTTTTTAGTACTACTAGCTATATGATATTGTGAAAATATTTAACAATTTTGCATAATTATCACGACAATAAAGAGTTTTCTTCGTTAAAGTACTTAAACATTTATGTGTCACTACGTCTTCAATTTCTTTCATCACAAAATCATCTCCTTCAAAATTTGCTGATCTCTCAACCAATCATCTCCAAAATCTTCTTACCTCCTCAATCCATCTCTTTTAATCGATCATCTCCAAATCTGTTCAGCGTCTCAATCCATCATCATAATAAAGCCTACGGTCGGATTCCACGGCAAGAAAGCGGTATACTAGTTTTAGTTAATTTATTTAACATGTAAGTTTTTTCCTTGTACTAATTAAGTCATAATGCTCAAACTTTACACATATACTTACTCTATTTCCTGATTAAAATGAAAAAAAGAATAGTAATTTTGTTTACTCGTACGGGTTTGAAGTTCTCAAAAATTTAAAACTCGAGTTTGAGACTTAATCTTTCGAAATTGAGATGATTAATTAATTTCGGACTAAAATTAATTTTTTCTTTATTTTATTTCAAGGCAAATCTAAAAGTATAAATTACATAGCCCAGTTGCATGATTTGAAATCCAAATAGAGGGGCTAAAAACAATGTAAGTTTTCTATAATAATAATAATTCTTTAGTTCATTAAATAACAAAAGATTGGGACAAAGTTTGGCACATGAAATGATGAAATAGTCAAATCAGGGCTTCTTTAAATTTTAATTTATTTTAATTGAATAGCTGAATTATAGTTTAATTTTAATTGGACCGTTGAACTTAAAATCAGGGCCCCAAATCGACCTGGCCTGTAAACAACCCCGGTCGAGGCTCACAAAAACAGAAAATCGAATAAAGCATGCAAATGAAAGTGAAAGTATACAGTTAAAAGAAAAGATAATGGATTAAGCAGATGAAAAATCCCCAATTTGTCTCTCTGGGGATCATATGGCATAATTAGGGGTGGGCATTAAACCGTCAAACCGACCGAATCGAACCGAATTGGATTGATTTGGTTCGGTTTTTCACACCCTGACGATTTGGTTCGGTTTGCGAATTTAAAAAATGTAGTCGGTTTGGTTCGGTTTCGGTTTGAGGAAAAAAAACCGAACCAAACCGCTATAAACCGAACCGATAAAACAACCCTGAAATGAGAATTATACCCAATTGGCCCAAACCCAACCCAACAACCTGGCCCAATCCATTTCACTCCCTTTCACCGTTCATCCCAGATTCCCAGTCCAATTGTCCACCAAGACCACCACAATTCATTTCCTCCTTCTCCAATTCTCCAACCTAATAACAGAGAACCCTAAATCTCACCGTCGAAATCGCCTCTTTTTCTCCATTCCATCTTCTCTTCATCGTCGTTTCCTTATCGATTTCATCATCTCCTTCTCAATTCTCAACAACCGCATAGTGTTCATTATCGATTTCATCATCTCCTTCTCCTTCTCAATTCTCAACAACCGCGTACTGCGAAGTGCTCGTTGAGTCGCTGCTGGTTGCTAGGTCAGTCTGTTAATCACTTTCTGAAGGTGAAGTCGACGCCGGCCGCTGTTTCTTGTCTAAGGTCCAAGCCCCAATTCGAAAACATGAGTTATTATCATTAGACCCAAACCGCTCAAACCGAACCAAACCGAACCAAGATTGGTCGGTTCGGTTTGGTTCGATTTCATCAGTAGCGGCGGTTTGGTTCGGTTTGGGTTCATGGCCAAACCGATTTGGGCGGTTTGGTTTCGGTTTGGGTTCAAAACCGAACCAAACCAACCCATGCCCACCCCTAGGCATAATAATCAATATAATTCTCTAGACAAAGCACAGCCGTTTATAGATTTCGAGCTTTTTAAGAATAGATTCTTGTACAAAGATAAACATCAAACTAGTACAAATACATAGCATTTTCTCCGCGGGTTTTATACTCTGATTCAACCGTCAAGAAAAAGAATAATCACACGGTTAAGATATAATATCAACCTAATAAAGTGGCTCAACTTTCTCAGAAGAGGAAAAAAAACCAAGAAGCAAATCACATGGCCCACCCTTGTCCAAGACCATAAGCATCCATATATCCAGCGTGAGCATGACCATGATTATGCTCGTGGTGGTCATGACCACCATGGCCGTGGTGGTGGTGGTCACCGCTTTTTGCCTCATCGATCATCTTCTGGATATGCTCCGGTATTTGTTCTTCTACAGCCGTCTTAGAGAACTTTGGTAAAGATGAAACAAAGTCGTAGATACTTTCAGCTACCTCCTCGGCATTATGTTCCTAAATTAATAAAAGAATGGTTGGTCGAAATCAATTAACTTGTAAATGTATCAGAAAACAATTAATCATACAACTTTTCAATGTTACTTTTTATCGGATCACATCAAAATGAATGGAAAGCAAGGAAGCCACTTGTGGACTATTTCTTCAAACCGATTAGTCGAATGACTCAAATGTGGCTATTAGATGAAACTTATACATGCATGTTCTGTTAGGCATTGAAATGAGCTTGAAGATGAAAATTCTTTAAATCCATACAGCCTGGTTCTATTAGGGTAAAAATATAATTCAAAGATGGTGCGGTTGTACACAAGGATTGATATGCAGAAATACACACAATAATACAAACAGAAGTAGAATACAAATGCAAACACACATGCAGTGACATACGTAGATTTGTATAGACATGCACAAGCTAAAAGCTCGTTTCGTCTCAGACATAAGATTATCTGCAACTTTAACCCATCCATTTAGGGTGGACAAAAAAAGGTAGAATGCAAAAGAATATGATCGAAATATGAAGGCCTATAAAGCATGGGTAAGGACACGAGACACAGACATGCAGACATGTATATACTGTATACACACATCAGGGACGCGTCTATAAAATTCTTTAATATTATACATTTATATATCATATTTTAAAAAAAATTATACTTTGTTTCATCTTTGCTCTTGAATTTTGTATGTAATCTACTGAAGGAGGAGTGGCTATTTGTTGTAATAAGATAACTTTAGGTTGTACTATTCATGACTAGTGCTAAGTTGTAATGCTAACAAACGAAATTATTTGTGTCAGAAAATGCATATAGTAAATATGATACAAATCCAACATGAAGTTCCTAGAATCATTATTTTGACTTTTTCACAAATATTTTAATAATTTAAATTTTTTCTAATTTTATATTCCAATGTTTACAAAATGGGCTTGCCATGTCCTTGACATGTGGAGGCGTGTCCCTCCTATGTTAGAAATTAAAAAGAATATAAGCATATAGGACATGTCACATGAAGTATAAGACACGTGCCCAAGGCATGTCACGAAAGTGTCCCTCGTGTGATGGAAATTTAAAAGATATAAAAAGAATGGGAGAAACCAAGTGAAATGTCAGAAAAGTGCCTCGGAGTATCTATGTCCTATCGGAGAACCAACAATCCACCATAGGAAGAGTGTTAGTGCTTCACACAGCCAGCAAATCAATCAGTATCAAAAGAATACCAGCCAATGCAATTTCTTCAAAAAATTTAGAACTTTTAGAATAACATGGAAGCCAAGACGGTCACCAGAAATGTATCTTTATTCGCACACTCGAAGGTAGAACAGATATACGATGATGCAAATGAGGCTTAAGATGTCATAAAGATAATGATGCATTTCTACTTATTTACGTATGTGGAGACAATCCACCAGCAGGAGAACAATGGAACACGGTTGCTACTTCAAGCTACAGGCCTTATACAATAAGTAGGTGCACTCAAGATATTAAGAGAATTCCTTTCCCAACACTTAAGTACTGGTAAATAATACAAAATATATTAGCTAATGTAGCACAAACCAAAGGAAAATTTAGCCATATTTTTACGTGAGAAGCCTTTCCCTGCTGCTTTCTAACTTTAGGCAGTTGATATCAACTAAAAGGCTAGCATGTTTTAGAGGTAACACCAGGAGATTTAGCCATATTTTTCAAAGAGAGACCAAACCAATAGGAACTCAACATGGTAAAAGTTCAATGGCGTACACTTTCACCTTGTAGCCTGGAGCAGTTGTACCAAAAATTTCCAAAATGCAATCACAAATAGTTTGCCCCATAAATCAAGAAGATAAACAATATACGGGTTTTAGCTTTGCACCTAGGAGCAGCAGTGACTAATAAATGTAGCAAACTATGACTCAACTTTCCAAAACCCTTGTACCAAAAGAATAAGTATAGGGAACACTGCTATAAGAACTCAATGGCACCTAAAGCTATTCCACCATGAAGCAACGAAAGTCGAAGCACATATTTGTCTAATGCACTAAGAATATTGCACTACAGGAATGAAACCATTCTAGAACAACAACTGTCAAGAGAACAAGATAACATTATGAACTACTCCCAGAACAACTAACATAGAAACCTAACTGAAAAGAATTATAATAGTTGATCCGTACCTGGGGCCACCGCCCACCAGAATGTGTGACAAGTGTCACCTGAGGAAGTACATCAGCAACTTGCCGTCCCCTATCACTCCATTCTTCGGAAAATCTACTGGACCAAATCACTCTCATTGGAAGACCTTTCACCCCATCCAGACCGCTCCATTCAGCTAAATCAAAACTAAAATTCAACTTTTTCCCCATCCCAACAACTGCTCTTCTCCCATCCATCCCCTTCAATAGAATCCTATGCGCCTCAGCCTCTGGCCCACCAAACAACTCCCCACAACACTTTGCAAGAACTGTCTTAAACACAAACCTAAATCCCAATGCGACATCCCTTAACACAGGCATCTCCAACACCCAAAGAGGCAATGCCGTCCCACTAGGTACAGCATCAAGAACCACCACACTTCTAACTAATCCCTGATTTTCAGAAATCCAATTGGCACTCAGTCCTAGTGCCGAGTCATGAAGGACCAAGTCCACAGGTGCTAGTCCCATTGAATCCACTACTTGGCCTAACACCCTCCCCATCTCTTCACCTCCCAACTCAATAGCCTTAACACTCTCTTTCTTCAGAACGCGAATCTCATTTTCCTCATGATTCACATAGCCTTGTTCAATAAGCTGATCAAACCCCCAAAACAGACCCTTTTCTTTAATATCACTGTACACCTTCCACAGACCCCCGAAACCCCCATTACCACCCACATTTTCTTCAACCACAACCACGGATTTATCCGAGAAACCAGACCCCGGTAGATCAATAGCCACAGCATGGACATTTTTAAGGCCTAAAGATTTAAGGATACTGTGAAAAGCAAAAGAACTACAGCCTAAGCCATGTACAAAAAGGACGTGAGAATCCGAGTTAGTTGGGCCTTCTTGGATGGAAAAGACTTCGACTTGGGGATAATTAGGAGCTGTCTGAACTTTGATGGTGCGGCCTTTGGAGTAGTGAAGGCGGAGAACAGGTGGCAGATTGAGGAACCAAGTCTTTGGGTCTTGGGGGTAAAGGGAGGAGATAGAAATAAAGAAGAAGACAATAAGAGAGACAACAAGAGTGAAGTAGAACCAAAAGTGAAAAGGGTTTGTTGTGGGGGTATTAGATTTGGTTGTGGCGGCGGCGGATGGTGGTGGAGAGGTGGTCTTCTTAGGCTTGGAGTTTGGTTTTGTTTTGGGGGGTGGTGGTGGGGGGTCTGGTTCTTCAGTGATGATTGCCATATTTTCTGCTAAGTAGGAGTCTTGAGGATGATTTTGAATAGGGAAAATTGGTAGCAAGATCAGATTGAAGGTTGATGGATTACTGTAACTAAAGTAAAAGTCAAGTTGCAGTTTCAGATTTGGAATTACAAAAGAAGACCAATTTTTTTCCAAAAGCCACTTTTTCAAAGGTTTTTTAAATGATATTTTTCAAACATGAATTGAAATCCTTGTAGATAAACTGCACGCCCATTTCTCGACATGTGACCTTTTATGTGCTTTTGATCGGTTCTATTCTCCTCCCACAGTGGAGAAGAATTATGTTATGGCCACAGTCAATTGTCATGTACATAATTCTTTTTCACGGTGGGGAGAAGAATGGGATCGGATACCAATGTTCCTTTTTCTTGTTAATTGTCTAATTTTCCTTTTTTTTTTTTTTAACTTTATTTAAAAATAAGTGGTGATCTCCCTTCATAGTAGAAATGATTTATATTACTCATTGCCATTTGCCTAAAAGAGACTTATTTAATATTAGTAAATTTTTGTGGTCAATTGCCACTGTCTACACAACATAAATTCTTCCCACTGTTGGGAGAAGGTCACCACTCATATAAAGATGGCAAAATATCTCATTTTGAATGGTTCTTCCCACTGTTGGGAGAAGGTCACCACTCATATAAAGATGGCAAAATATCTCATTTTGAATGGCGACAGAGATTTTTCAATTAGTTGAAAAATTGGGAATGGAAACACATTCTTGCTCCGAATTCGCCCTAACTCTTAAACAAGTGGAGATATTTTATAAGGGTAAATTTGTATCACTAATTTGAATAATTAACAAGAAGAATAATTCACAATAAAAAAATTAAATAAATATAATTGAATTTAAATAAGTAATAAATAATTTTTTGACAGTAGGAGAGATTGTATATATAAAGGTTGGCTTTCCACCTTCTCGTGTTTAATTTCACCTTCAAAAACAAAATTTTATGTGCTTTTATTTATCTACTAGTGAAATTCATGTGTAAGGCACGTGTTTTATTTTAATTACGTATTTAATAGTGTGATCATTGTTAGTGAAATTTTTAATTATTTTTCACCTATATATTAAAAATTATGGAAAAAAGTACGTATTATTTAAATGTAGGCGATATAGCTTCAATTAATCTTTAACAAAAACGTTTTTTATTTTTAGATGATGTAATGAATGATGTATAGTTCACTAACATAATTAATTAATACAAATCTTAGAACTGAATACTTCAATTATGATCTCACAAGATTCTTCTGTTACTTTAAAATTTAAAACTTATTCCATATTTCTGCTCATTATGACTCGACATTGTAAGTTATTTCAATTTTTCAATTTAATTTTAGTCATTATAATGTATCAAACATTAAAAAAAATTTAAATCACACGAGTGTCGTGGAATATGCATAAGATTTCTTGTGAACTTGCGGTAATAAGTAGTAAAAATGCTTATTATAGATTAACATAAGTTGTTAATTAGTGATTTTATTTTCTTGATATATTGGACATAGTTGTACTCGTGGATATATTTTCTTCCGTTACTATTGTAATTTTCTATCTTGAGAGTAGTATTCTCTCTCTTTTTTATTGCATAGTGCAAGATTTTGTTTGGGTAAATTTTCTTGGACTTAATTGTAATTTTGATCACTGTATTGCTAACTTAATATAAGTAATTAATTGAAAGAAAGTTATTTCGATTGCAAATAATTTTAAAGTTCAAAGTGGGTTGATTGATATATGTTACTATGTCTTGGCCTAAGATGCTGAACCTAGAGCTTAATATATATATATATATATACTAGTTTTGGCCCGTGCGTTGCACGTTTGTGAAAAATGTAGTGAAAAGTTGTAGGTTGATATCAACGTTTTATAGAATTATTTGTAAAATAAAAACAAAATAGGTCATCATTAGATTTCTGTCTTTTGAATACATTGTAAAGTATATAAGTTGTGTATATATTCATAAGGAGGATGGAAATTTCATCAAACTGATGCAATAATTGGATGTAATACAATTTAAGAATAGTTTGAAATAAAAATTCAATTAATTTGTAACTTATTGTCAAGCTATTGAAATTCAGTTTGAACTTTTTTATGTAGAACTTTGTATGCAATTGAAAAAAAGCTTATTAAAAAAGGAAAAAAAAAAAAAAAAAAGTTGAGGTTGATTTTAGTTTGTTTAAGAAAGATGTTTTTATCTGAATTAATAACATTTATTTTATACATTTACCTACTACTTGTTCACCTAACTCTCAAAACTTATATTTTCTTCACCTACCTCTCTATTCATCCTATATTTATTACGTTGTCTTATTGTTTGGTAGATATTGTTTCATAGCATAGTTCTAAATGTATATCTTCTTCATCTTTATCTTGATCTTGCAGTTTAACTAATCTATTAGGTATGTTTATTTTGATTTTTTCTTGTTTTATTAGAGATGAATTAATTTAATATGTGGTTAATGATTAATAATAAATTGTTGTTGAAAATTTGTAAAAATATTACAGAATGAAGAATGAAGAGGTTTTTTTGGTGTTTTTATTTTTTATTTTTTTTGTTGTTTAATATATATTTTGTGAATTTTATTGGATAGAGTATGATATTTTTATAGTTTGTTATTATTATGTTTTTTTGTATGTTTTTATGTAATTGATATATTAGTTTTTTGTTGTTTATTTGTTTAGGGAAAATTTGTTTTGTACAGGTATAAATGCTGGAAATGAAAGATTTGTGGAAACTGTGGATGAATTGGAGAAGGAGGATTTTAGTAGTGAAGGAAAAGATGATACTGTTGAAAATGTTGTTCATCAATATTGGTCCCCTTATACATCAAATGAATTGCCCACAAGTAATTGTTATACACAAGATGTTTTAAGTAATATAGATTGTTTTGGTGAGAGAATTATTCCTGAAGGATATAACTCTGCTAATAATGAGTATCTCAACTCACTTTTTGTTGAGCAACAATGTTATCTTGATAATCAATTAGGTAAGAATAATTATGTTATTGCTAAAACAAGAGAGGAGTTATTGGAGCGGGTTGATAATTTAGAATGTAGTAGGATAGGTAATAAATATAATGAAATGCAAGGTTATATTGATACTCAATTTAATTCATTACAAGTTGAACAAAATACTCACTTTGATAGATTGAGCAATGAGTTGCGGGAACAGATGGAAAGATGTGTACAGATGTTTAAGGGAAAGATGGTGGAGAAAATTGGTAATGATTCTGGGAAAAATGATGTAGGTTGTTCTTCTGGGAAGTGTGCTACTTTATCAAATAAAGATGTTCCTTTATTATGTGATATAAATAAAGTCAGAGAGAGCCATTTTCTCAAAGTCAGAGAGAGCCATTTTCTCAGTTGGATTTACAGTGCTAATGCTGGGTAAGTTATAATGTTTGATATATTTATTGTTGTAATATATAATGTTTGATATAATAAATATTTTTGTTATAATGTTGTAGAGATGTTGTTGATATATCTTGGGGAGTGACCTCTAAACTCACAAAAAGACGGTTACAAGATATTAATAAGTCTCAATCTGCATTGGAGAAATTGGTAAATATATTATATGAATTTTATTCTTGTTAAATGTATATTATATATATTATATTGTTATATAATGTAATATTTGTGTATAGGATGTGGACTATGCAATGGATTTGATAAGAGCTAGATCTTTTAAATATCCCAACATATTTTCAAGAAAGTATGGAGTATTGGACACTTGTTTTGGAGAAGTTATTCGGTGTCATTTTGCAAAGGCACATCATCAACTTGATTTTGAAGCATCTATGCGAGTATATATATATGGTGCTTTTCCTACATATTATGGTTCAAAATGGGAGGAATGTGAGCATTTGTTGTGGCCCTATCTTATGCATGATAAATATTGGGCACTTTTTCACGTGGATTTAAATGCTTGGAAGTTGACACTAATTGATAATTACCAGATGTGTTATAGTGAAAGTCAGAGATATATTCATGCTCTCCTAGGCCTTCAAATAATTCCACAAATGATTCTAAAGTATGAGCCTCAGCTTGCCAAGAAGAAAAAGTCTTTTTAATATAGGAGAAAATCACCTAATGAAATAGAACAGCTCCAGAGATATAGGTAATATATTGAATTTAGTAAAGTTTTTTTATTTATAATAATATTTTATTTACTTTTTTTTGTGCAAATATTTATTTGTTTTTGTTTTTGCAGTGACAGTGGACTATTTGTGATTAAATATGTGGAGTGTTTTTTAGCTGAATTGCATTTAGATGCTGTTGTAAGTGATAAAATTAATATTTATAGGCGAAAATTTGTGTTAGATTTTTTTCACAAGGACTTCTTTTTTTTCCCAATTAGAAGTGAAGTTTAAATGTTTGTATGTATTAGTTTAATAAATTAATAGATTCATATTATATCTTTTTTATGTTATGTTAAGTATGTTGAATGTTTTGATTTATATAGTGTTGTGACATAAAAAAAATAAAAAAGATAAAAACAAAAAAATGTGAATAGTAAAATCATACTCTAATTAGCATTGAAATTTACTTAGATTTTTAATTAAATTTACGTTGATTCATGTAATGGTATTTTCAGACATAACAAATGTAAATTGTTTCCTTTTATTTTTATTTTCAATTGACCTGAATTTTTTGTGTCATCTTGGCAATGTTGTTGAGCTTGTGTTAATATACAATCCTTTATTTTTATAATTGTATTTTTATAAGTTACAAAAATTAGATTAATTTATCCCAATTTTGTTAATCAAATTTTTTTTTTCTTGTGGAAACTTTAGAAAAAAATGTGAACTTAGCATTGTAAAAAAACTAATATTGTAACGTTTGCAAAGAAGCACATGAAAATAAATCCTTTTATTAAGCATTACATTAACAAGCTTAATATGGGAAAGATTTTTTGAGCAATAACGAGAATAAGTGGCTGAAATTTAAATTCCAAGAAGCCAATTAAAACAAATGTATTTAAGAAGAAATGGGTAAATTGGTCAAGCTTATATTGTATAAAAATGAGTTATACAAATAGGTGCCAAGTAAAATTGGTCATTTCCGAGACATCAACTGGTTCAGAAGATGGGTCGGCAAACTTGGTTGCCGAGATTTCTCGACAACCAATTTTGGTTGCCGAGCCATCTCGGCAATCCAGTGGGGGAAATTTTTTTTTTTTTTTTTTTACTTTTGATTGCTGAGGTATCAAATGTTTATATACAGTCCAGAAATACTGGGAAAAGCTTTGACTCAAATCAATACTTTGTCATTTGATACTGTAATGTGTTCTGTAGATTTAAAGCTTTAAGGCCATTTTTCCATTTTGAAGAAATCCAGATAATGAAATCTAAACGTACAACTTGTGGTGGACAAAGGCTTTCTATGCTACAAGCTAAAGATTTGATTGTCGAGGTGAATCGGTAATCCAATTGGATTGTCCAGTTATCTTGGCTATTACTTTTTAAATATTTTTTTTTTTTTTTTTAACTCTGGATTAAAATTTTGGGTGATTAATTGTTTGAATTTTGATTTAAATATTGTATTTTACTTTTTGTAGGTTTTTTTTTTTTTTGTCTATTTTATTTTACCCCAATGTAAAAAAAAAAAAAAAAATTATAGAGTGGTTGCAGCGGTAATGAAACCAAAGTGGGAAAAAAAAAAATAACAACTTGAATTATTCTATACAATTACCAAAACATGAACAATGAATATACGTGCCAGATAAGCTATTTCGAAAATGTGGTTCATAAGATGTCTCGGCTACCAGGTTTGGTTGCCGAGAATCTCGGCAACCTTGGTTGTCGAGCTGGCTCGGCAATCAGTAGGGAAATTTTTTTTTTTTTACTTTTGATTGCTGAGGTTTCAAATGTTTATATACAGTCCAGAAATACTGGGAAAAGCTTTGACTCAAATCAATACCTTGTCATTTTTTGTATGATATCTGTAGATTTAAAGCTTTTAGGCCATTTTTTCATGAAGAAATCCAGATAATTAAATCTAAACGTACAACTTGTGGTGGACAAAGGCTTTCTATGCTACAAGCTAAAGATTTGATTGTCGGGTAATCAAATTGGATTGTCGAGCCATCTCGGTTATTACTTTTTAAATATTTTTTTTTGTTTTTTTTAAACTCTGGATTAAAATTTTGGGGGTTTAATTTTTTGAATTTTGATTTAAATATTGTATTTTACTTTTTGTAGGTTTTTTTTTTTTTTTGTCTATTTTATTTTACCCCAATATAAAAAAAAAAACATTATAGAGTGGTTGCAGCGGCAATGAAACCAAAGTGGGAAAAAAAAATAACAACTTGAATTATTGTATACAATTACCAAAACACGAACAATGAATATACATGCCAAGTAAAGATAAGTTATTTCGAAAATGTGGTTGATAAGATGTCTCGGCAACGAAGTTTCGTTGCCGAGAATGTCGGCAACTCTGGTTGCCGAGCCAGCTTGGGAAAAAAAAATAACAACTTGAATTATTCTATACAATTACCAAAACATGAACAATGAATATACATGCCAGATAAGCTATTTCAAAAATGTGGTTCATAAGATGTCTCGGCTACCAGGTTTGGTTGCCGAGAATCTCGGCAACCAATTTTGGTTGCCGAGCCATCTCGGCAATCAGTAGGGAAATTTTTTTTTTTTTTTTTTTTTTTTTTTTACTTTTGATTGCTGAGGTTTCAAATGTTTATATACAGTCCAGAAATACTGGGAAAAGCTTTGACTCAAATCAATACCTTGTCATTTTTTGCATGATATCTGTAGATTTAAAGCTTTTAGGCCATTTTTCCATGAAGAAATCCAGCTAATGAAATGTAAACGTACAACTTGTGGTGGACAAAGGCTTTCTATGCTACAAGCTAAAGATTTGATTGTCTAGGTGGCTCGGGAATCAAATTGGATTGTCGAGCCATCTCGATTATTACTTTTTAAATATTTTTTTTGTTTTTTTTAAACTCTGGATTAAAATTTTGGGGGTTTAATTTTTTGAATTTTGATTTAAATATTGTATTTTACTTTTTGTAGGTTTTTTTTTTTGTCTATTTTATTTTACCCCAATATAAAAAAAAAAACATTATAGAGTGGTTGTAGCGGCAATGAAACCAAAGTGGGAAAAAAAAATAACAACTTGAATTATTGTATACAATTACCAAAACATGAACAATAAATATACGTGCCAAGTAAAGATAAGTTATTTCCAAAATGTGGTTGATAAGATGCCCACACCCAATTCACTCTTTTAATATATAGAGATTAAAACACTTATTTTGAGATTTATAAAAATATGAAACAAAATTTGCCATATTACAAAACTGACTCAATAAACCCGTTGAGCACACTGCTCCATGGGCTCGTGAAGTAGCGTTTGAATCTTAAATTTGGTTATAATTTTAGATTTTTGGTAAACCAAAAAAGAAAACTTATAAACGAACAACTAAATTGCAAAATAAAAATGATTTTATTCTGGTGGGAACAATCAACATAAGGCTTGCTTCCAGCGGCAGGGTGAGAGTTCGAATCCTGATGGGAATCTGCGGCTAGATTTTATTCGGTATGGAGCAATCACTTTGGAAGCGGCTCATTGTGCGCAGAAGTGTACAGTCGGATGAGGGGAACCTGAGAGTCAGGTGAGGCATAACCCGCAATTTACCTCCTCCAATGTTCTAGGGGCAAGGGACTTAGATTCCATGATTTAGTCTGGCGAAACTAAGATACTTGGATATCCCAAAAAAAAAAAAATGATTTATAATACTTCACAGAAGCATCGTGTCATAGGTATAATAAAAGAGTGTAAGGATTGTGTACTACTCAAGCAAATCTACGATATCATATATTTTGCTTTCTATTTTTTTTTCTTTTTTAAAAAATTTGTACAACAAAATGACGTCTTTTGTACCCTTGTTGCAGGCAACCAGCATCGTTTTGATTCTTCGGTTGGGGTCTTTGTCTCTCTTCTCGATTTTTTCTCCCCGACTTATTTTCTAGAAATTTAACTAGTTGAACATCTCTGAAATTCTTAATGAGAAACTTCAAATCAAGAATTTATTGTAATTGTTACGCAATCGTTGTGTTTCTGGTTTAGTTTTTCTTTTTGTTTCTCCAGCGGAATTCGTTTTTGAGCTTATTTTTCAATTGTTTGTGATCTTACTTCATTGAATTCAGATTTTCGCATACATTTTTTCAGTATTTTACGCTAAAATCTAGGGTTTCAATATCTTACCTTAAATTCAAATTTTATTTTACGTTTTAAAGGTATTTTGTACTAAAACCAAGGTTTCAATATGTTTTTTTACTGTATTTGTTTTAGTGTGTTATGATGTTTTTTTCAACCTTGAAGGCTATTGTGGGATAAATAATAAAATTTAATACGTTTCTGTGTTGGCATGTAATGGTTGATCCATGTTTTTGTGGTCCAAAAATTAGGGATTTTCGATCAAATAAGGTATTTAGGTGAGGATTTCTGTCAAGATAAAACATTTGATTGATTATAAATGCAAACATTTTTTTATTGAAACAGTCAAGTGTTTTTGGAAATCAATATATTTTTATTTTTTTCTATTGATTTAAAAATTAATTTGTTATTTTTCTTTTATCTATTCAAAATTTTAAGACGATTAATGCAAAAATTATGAAGGGTATCGGTTTATATTGTATTTTGTTAGTTTGATTTGGATAGAAAAGCAAATTCTTAGTAAGATTTTTAATCTAAATTAGTTAGTGTTTGTTTATGAATTATATAACATCAGTCATTTAACGCTCCGTCAGGGCCACTTCAAAATTTTCGACACAATAAACGACTGATTAACAAAGTGTTTTAATTGAAAGTAATTTTTAAATTCAGTGGTATACATAAAACGAATTAAAGTATAGTGATATAAATAAAATAGAGAATAAAGTTCGATAGTATTTAACATAATTAACCCTTAATTCAATCTTTGATCAATATATAACTTGGAAATCTGATCATCAAAACAAAACAATATCATGTAGAATATTCTAGCTAGACTGTATTTATTGTGGTGCCAAAAATTGATTTCACTTTTGAGCTACAAAATTGAAAAAGAGTCTCCAGGCTTTTGTTGTTGATGGAAATATCGAATTAAAGATAAAAGATGTATTATAAAATTTGCATTTTTAATGTTTGGTGCAAAGTATGACAATGAGTTAGGTCCGTTTGACAGAGGTTATAAACGAGCTTATAAAAAATAATATTAGTTTATTTGATAAGTCGAAATTGTTAACTTTTCAAACTATTTTAACGTAAAATGAAAAAACTATCTTTTCTATTTTAAAATGACATTTTGTTGACTTAAGGTAGGGTTAATTTCACTTATGATTACTGAAGTTTAATTGAAATTATAAAACCGTCACTGAAGTAACAAAGTTTTAGCGGTGGTACTGAAGTTTACTAAAATTTACACCAAAGGCCACTCACTGAAATTCTCCAATTAATTTGATGACGTATCACTTGTAAATGTCCACGTGGCGCACATTTGAATGACACGTGGCAAAATTATTGACATTTGTGGACTTTACCCACTAATTATAATAAATTTGGACCTCAATGAATACCTCTATAATATAAGGACCTAGCTGAAAATACTTCAAAATAATTTTTTTAAAAAAATATCTCAAAAATTGCATCTAAAGTCCTTCAACATTTTATATCTTCAAATTTTGGTCCCCAAATTTTCAATTATCTTTCAGTTAAGTCATTCAAAAATTGCATCTTAGGTCATTCAACTTTTTAAATCTTTACACTTTGGTCTCCAAATTTTCAATTATCTTTCATTTAAGTCCTCCAAAAATTGTATATTGGGTCCTTCAATTTTTTACATCTATACACTTTGGTCCCCAAATTTTCAATTATCTTTCAGTTAAGTCCTTCAAAAATTACGTCTTAGATCATTCAACTTTATACATCTTCAAACTTTGGTCCCCTAAATCCTTGATTTTAGTGGTCAAAATAAGTACAATTTTAATGGTCAAAATTATTATTTACAATTAAATCATTAACTTTACACTCGAATTTTCACATAAACGAACAAAATAATACAATGATTTAAATTAAAGTTGAAAGACCTAAGATGCAATTTTTCACTTAAACGAACAAAATAATACATATTTCACCTAAACTGTGAATTTTACTGAAGTTGTGAATTTTACTAAATATGTGTATAACAAGTAAGTAGTAAATTGTAGATTATACGAAATGTGTGGATAAAAAGTATATTTAGAGTGCGTTTGGTAGGGATTAAAAACTCATTTTAGTTCTTTTCAGTCGTAATTTTTGACTTTTCAACCTATTTTTAACATAAAAAGTCAACAATTTCAACTCAAATAAACCAATATTAGTTTATAAACTGTTTATAATCTCTATCAAACGTACACTTAATAATTTTTGACCAATTTAAATTATAATATAAATTTTAAATATGACAGAAAAATATACCAACTTGAATTATTGCACAAACTCTGTTGACCACTTGTGAAAATAAGATTGTTTTGGATGACCGTAGCAAGCAATCTCAGCTTTTACGCCAAGCCAAAGTAAAACAGGCCTTATCTGAACAAGCACTCTATCTCTGTGTTGGAAGAAGCAGCAGCAGCAGCAGGAGGAGGAGGTGGTGTAGTATCTCTCTCTCTCCCCACCGCCGCCATGCTTTCCCGCTCTCATTTTCAACTTCATTCTCGAACCCGCTTTCGCTTTCTCTCCATTTCTTCCCCATTTCTCCATAATTTCAGTCCCATCCCCAAATTTCCCACTAAATCACGCTTTCGCCAACCCATCCCCCTCATCATCCGAAACTCCTCCTCCACTCCCAATTCGGGTTCCATAACGGCCAAGCCATCGTCCGAGCTCCGAAACAAGCCCAAAAACTCTGAGCCCGACGACAAGCTCCGACGTCTCCGCGAGCTCTTCTCAAGGCCCACTATCAATATCGACGCTTACATTATCCCTTCACAAGATGCCCATCAGGTTTGTTACAGCTCCATGCCCCATTTGTTGCTAAAAAAAATTGCATTTCTGGTTATTGTGAATTTAATTTGTGATAACAAATGTGCACTTCAATAAAGACAAGCTGCTGCTGGGAGCTTTCATTAAATGAAGAAAAAAGCTGCTGCTTTAACTGAAGGAAAAGGAAACAAAGCCAAGAATTGAATGGAAATCTGATGCATAGAATACGATTACAAAGTAGGCTATTTATAGCCATTGGACCAACTGAAATTACAAAAGCAATCTGCCACTATCACTAGAAAATAGGAATATCTCAATTGACTAGGTAAAAATAGCTAGCAACCTAAAAACTAGATAACAACTTTATTCACGTGCAAAATAAACCCAAGTCTAAGTCCTCTAACTTAAAAATAATAAATAATAATTCCCAACATTCCCTCCCTTAAACTAATGTGTAAAACATGAGTTTAATGAAGACTAGCTATTATGCACCCTCCCTCAAATTAGACTTCTCATAGACACCAAGTAGCTTCCTGAGCTTTTGAAATGCGGCCAATTTGAGGGACTTTGTGAATATATCTGCAACTTGATCTTCACTATTGCAGAAAACAAGGTCAATTGAACCATTGTTGGTGAGTTCCCTTTGAAAGTGATATTTCACATTTATATGCTTGATTCTTCCATGTAGAACGGGATTTTTGGAGAGTTTAATTGCAAAAATGCTATCGCAATAAATCTGAGTAGGTTCTTGTTGCTTGAAATGAAGTTCTTCAAGAATCTTTCTCAACCAAATCACTTGATAAGCACAAGCCGATGTAGCAACAAATTCAGCTTCGGTAGTTGATAAAGTGACAATTACTTTTTTTCGATGATCATGAAATAGCTCTCGAGCCCAGTTTAAAGATATATCCAGATGTACTCTTTCGATCATAATTACTATCTGTAAAGCCAATTAAATCTAGTGTTTCTCCCAATATCCCAAAATCACAAGTACTTTACAAGTATCGAAAAGTTCTCTTAGCTGCTAGTAGATGAATCTCTTTTGGGCGCTCCATGTATTATATCAGGTCTTGTTGCAGTTAAATATATTAAATTTTCCACAATTTGCTTGTAAAGAGTGCTGTCTACCTTTCTTCCTTCAGGATTTTTAACAAGTTTCAACTTGTTTCCATAGGTGTGTCCACTGAATTGCAATCTTTCATCTCAAACTTGTCTAAAATTTCTCTTATATATTTCTTTTGAGAAATAAAAATTCCAACACCAAATTGTTTTACTTCAATACCAAGAAAGTAATGCATCATTCCAAGATCAAACATATCAAATTCAACCATCATGGATTTTTTAAGTTTTTCAAACATGGCACTATCATTACCCTCATCTACATATAAACAAACAATGAGCATTTTTCCTCCATCACCAATCTTGACAAAAAGTGTATGCTCATATGGACATTTCAGAAAATCTCTCAAAAAATAAGCCTCGATGCAACTATGCTAAGCTCATAGGACTTGTTTTAATCTATAAAGAGCCTTCTTTAATCTATACACTTTAAGTTTATTTCCAAATTTCACATATCTAGGAGGTTGATCAATAAATACCTGCTTTTTCAGGTCTCCATGTAAAAATATAGATTTCACGTCCAATTGAAAAATAGGCCATGCATTTTGTGCTGTCAATGCAATCATCAATATGATTATGTTATGCCTTGCCACATGAGAAAATGAATCTTTATAGTCAACACCAAATTGTTGGTTATAGCTTTTTATAGTTGACACCAAATTGTTGCTTATAGCCTTTAGCAACAAGACGTGGCTTGTATATGTCAACTTCGCCATTTTCTTTCAATTTTATCTTGTACATCCACTTGACACCAATTGTCTTATGTCCTTTTGGAAGATCAGTCCAATTGCTGCAATTTCATCATTCATTGCCTTTTGTCACTTTAATTCTTTGACAACTTCTTCAAAATCTACAGAGTAAAATGTGTAAGCATATCTCCAGATTCATCAATTCCAGTTACCTCATAATCAAACATCTATGCGGGTTTTTTCTGTTGCGTTGAGATCGTTTACTATGTGCTGAAGCTAGTTATTCAACATCATTTATGGTTCACTGCTTTTCCTCATCTTTACTGTCAAAATATATTGGAATATTTTGTTCAACAACATTATTGCTCTATGACTACGTGCTTTCTTCATCAAAGACAACATCATGATTGACAACAATTTTCTTGGTGATTAGATTGTACAGTTTATAAGTTTTTGACTACCCCGAGAAAAATGCATTTTCCTCCTTTGTCATTTAGTATTTTTCTCTTCTGATATGGAATATAGGCATATCCAATACACTTAAATACTTGAAGATGATCAACAACTAGTTTTTGTCTGCTACATGCTTCTTCAACAGTTATATTTCGAACAACAAATGTGGAATTTCGATTTAAAATATAAATGTTCTAATTCACTGCTTGAGGCAAAAAATTCTTGGAAATGCCACTCCTTTGTAGAAGGCATCTCACCATATTGAGAATTGTGCGATTTTTTCTCACTTACCCGTTTTGTTGAGGCGTATAAGCTACAGTCAATTGCTTTTTAATTCCATACTTGTCACAAAAATTTTCAAAAACTTGTGAGTTGTATTCTCCACCTTGGTCTGCATGCAATATCTTGATTGAGCTACTAGATTCTTTTTGAATTGATCCTTGAACCTTTGAAAGGTTGTAAAAACTTCTGATATTTCTTGCAAAAGGTATATTCAGGTTTTCCGACTAAAGTCATCAATGAACGATATAAATAACAATTTACCTCCGTTTGACATTAGATTGATTGTCCCACATAAGTTAGAATGCACAAGTTCCAATACTTTTCTTGCCCTCAAAGACTTTCCTTTTGGGAAAGCATCGCGATGTTGTTTGTTAATAACACATTCTTCACATATATCTGAAGGAGACTCAAGATCTGGTAGGCCTGCCACCATATTTTTCTGCTGCAAGGTTTTCAATCCACCAAAATTAAGATGGCCATAGCGGAAATGCCATAGCTATGCAATATCCTTTAATTTTGCAGATAAGCAAGAATGAGTAGAGTTGTGAAGATATAATCGAAACAACCGATTAAACCCAATTTTTCATCTTGAATTTGACAAACTCCATTTTTCATAAAGATTTCATATCCTTTTTCTAGAAGTTGACCAGAACTGGGTAACTTAATTTTCAAACTTGGTGCAAATAAAACGTTAGAAATAGAGTGTGTAGTATTTCTCTTAGCTTGGATTGACACGTCTCCTTTTCCCATAACAAAATTTTTAGAGTTGTCTTCAAACTTTATAGTCCTTTATAGTCGTTTTGAAAGATTCATCCAAGTAAGAAAAAACGGACTTATCTCCACACATATGGTTGTTGCAGCCAGAATCCAGAATCCAAATACCACATTTTTGATTGAGTTTGTTCTTTTGTATGGCATACCATGAGCAGTGAGATTTCTTCTTCTTTTTCTACAAAATTTGCTTTCTTGTCATTTTTTTTAGACAAATCAGTCCTACATTCAGATTTATAATGACCATATTTGTAGCATCTATAGTATTCAACATTAGACTTGTATGCTGACTTTGGTCTATAAGTAGTCGATTGATGGCCTCTTCGTCCTTTTCCTCTTCTTTGAAAGTCATGGGTGTGACTATCTTAATTTTGAAATTGTTGTCGATTTCTACTATTCTAGTTTTATCTATCTCTACCTCCACCTTTTCCTTGTCCAGTTTCCACTTCCTTTACCTCTACCTCTATCGCCTCGACTTGGTGTTGACAAGTGGTTGTCAATTGAAGTTTCCTCCGCAATTCATCAATTGAGAGTTCATCAATATCCTTAGATTCTTCTATAGAGCAGACAACAAAATTAAACTTTGTTATCATGGATCGAAGAATCTTCTCCACAATGGTGACGTCCTTTGTGTTGTCACCACAATTCACATCTTGTTGACGATTGTCATCATTCTTAAGAAATAATCTGAAACCGACTCTTCTGATTTCATTTGAAGTGTTTCAAACTCCGAACGAAGTGCTTAAAGCTGCTATCTCTTTGCTCTTGCTGAACTTTGATACTTCTTCTTCATGGAATCCCAAATTTGGTTGGAGGTTTCTTTGCTAAGAATTGTCTCAAAATTGAACGAGAAGTAATTTTTTGCCTTTAGATCTTTTTATTTTTGTACTTCCAATTATGTTATTTGCACTTGTGTCAACACAACACCTTTTGCTGATTGTGCTATGCCATAATCAACAACCTGCCAATACTCTTTGGACCGCAAGAAATTTTCCATCAACATACTCCAATGATCATAATGACTATCAAAGCGGGGTATGGCTGCTTGAACAAAATTTTCAAACGCCATCTAAATTGATACGAAGTATATATGAGTGAGGAAAATAAAAGGTTAAAGTGGGTTTGTTGCTGCTGCAATAACTAGATTTTGCACCACAAATGCTTGGAAATGGCGGACAGATTTAAAGAAAATGGCAGACAGATTTTAAGATGAAATGGGTCTGATTCCAATGATAACAAATGTGCACTTCAATAAAGACAAGCTGCTACTGGGAGCTTTCATTAGAAGAAAAAAGCAACTGCTTTAACAAAAGGAAAAGGAAACAAAGCCAAGAATTGAATGGAAATCGAAATCCGATGCATAGAATACGATTACAAAGTAGGCTATTTATAGCCATTTGACCAACTGAAATTACAAAAGACATATGTCACTATCACTAGAAAAAATAGGATACCCCAATTGACTAGTTTAAAATAGCTAGCAACTAGATAACAACTTTATTCACTTGCAAAACAAACCCAAGACTAGGTCTTCTAACTTAAAAATAATAAATAATAAATTCCTAACAATTTGGTATATGAAGTTTTTTGGAGTTTCATTTGAGTAATTTATTCTGTATCTTTTTGAATTTTAACGTCAATTATTTTTTAATGTAGAACAATCATTTTCAGTTCTAAATTATTGATTTAGAATTCATTGCCTTATTTGGCTTTTATATGTTACTCATCTAGTGTATTGTTTTTCTTTTTCTTTTGGGGGAAAGGGGCATGGGTGGGGGAATTTCATGATTATTCCGTTGTATATGAACTCTTGTGATATTTTTCTCAATGCAAGCTTGCATGTAGTTTTCAATTGTATAAAGAGATGGAATAATGATTGGAAGAGTTTTCTGTTTCAATCATAATGTCGGTGCACACTTCCCTTGTTTCCTATTCCAATTTTTCAAATTCACATTGTAATAATAACTGTTAGTTTCTCAGCAAAAATATTGTTGTTACAATTTTCTGGTGATTGTTTACAAGAATTTTGCTTTAAGCGTGCCATAAAAGCACCAGGTTGCTACGGTGATTTCTCATTTGGATTTCTTTTGATTTTCAGAGTGAGTTTATTGCTGATTGTTATGCGAGAAGAGAATATATATCAGGTTTTACTGGTAGTGCTGGCACTGCGGTTGTCACAAAAGATAAAGCAGCTCTTTGGACAGATGGACGGTACTTTCTCCAGGTCTGAATTGTGGATACAGTTAGTTTTTATCCCCTTGACTTTTATATTGGAACATGATTGCTTGTTGGTAATTTTTGCTAGGATTTGCTTTAGTTGTTATTGAAGTCCTTTTCTTGTTGCTAAAAGGCAGAACAGCAGTTGAACTCCAGCTGGATTCTCATGCGAGCAGGTAATTTGGGAGTGCCTACCACAAGTGAGTGGCTTAATGGAGTCTTAACTCCTGGTTCCAGAATTGGCATTGATCCTGTGAGTAATATTCTAGTTTTCAGTGCACGTTTCAGCAAATGATATTTTCAATTTCATGCATGCTAAAATTTGAGATGAAATGACGACTCTCCTGATAATGCTAAATTATTTAAGCATTGCATCCTTTTTTATGTACAAAATACATGTATACTGCTGGGTCTCCATGTGGTTTGTCATACATGGATTGAATTGACAGTTTCCACATTGGAACAAATTTTACCATCTAATGAATTGGGTTGTGTGGGGATCATGTCCTCTTCCTGATTGGCTTTCCTTGAAATTTTAACCATGCCTGCTAGAATTGCACTATGCATCGGGACAGTTAATGATTTACATAGATATCCTCCTCACACAATTAAGTACTCTTCGACCCTTTGCAGTAAGGCATACAGTTTTCCAAACACAAGCTATGTACTTTACCTGTCAAGTCCAAAAGTGTTTATAAATAGTCTATTTGACCTGTTTCACCATATGAGCTTCCATCTAAAAATTAAATGAATTAAGAAGAAGCTATGCATTGAAAAATCATCGTTTGACCACAAAAGTTGGGGGGCATTCTGTTGTGGATGTAGCATTATATTCATTCATGAAATAGCAGTAAATCAAATGGTGAAAATCTTTCCTGGGTTTGTTGGACTTGGTTGTATTTTCTGGTCAGAATTTTAGCTTTCTTTTGAACGATTTCTTATGTTTATGTCCCTCCATTAGTGTATTCCATATCTTTTTTTTGCTTGATTTGATATGTTTGTTATTTCAACCAAAATATCTTTAGCCAGGGTCTGAACAAGATATGTTTATTAGCAAATGCTTTTTGGTTCTTTTGTTTACGTCCTTTTTTTCTTGTTTTAATTTTTTATATGTTTACTTTTTCCTGTTTTCTACTTTTTCCTTGTTACTTCTGTCCATGTGTATCTGCAAATCTCAATTTCCCCCATTTGATCCTACCTTCTCCTTGTTTTTCATGTGAAGGGAACAGTTTCTTTTTTCTTCTGATGCCTCAGAAGAACTGAAAGAGGCCATATCTAAAAAGAATCACGAATTGGTCTACTTGTATGATATTAATCTCGTGGATGAAATATGGAAAGAAGCCAGACCAAAGCCTCCCAACACACCTATCAGAGTGCATGACCTTAAATATGCCGGTGTAGATGTGTCATCCAAGCTGTCTTCCCTGAGGTCTGAGCTAACTGATGCTGGTTCATCTGCGATTGTTATCTCAATGCTGGATGAGATTGCGTGGCTATTGAACTTGGTAGTTCTCTATCCGATTTCTTGAATTTGACTTGATAACTGACAATTTTATTCGTAGAAATTGTGAAATGAGTTCATTTACCCCCTCAAACAAAAAAGAAAGAAAATAGAATAATGTAGAAGAAAATTGTGTTTTGTAGTCTTCAAAACGAATAATCTATAATAGTTTTAAGTAAACCAATTATTATGACGGTTAATTATTAACCCGGAATGGAGAAAAGACACATTTACTCGAGAATAAAAACTTCTTCTAGAATCAAAGGGACAGAGGCATGTTGTGTAATATTTGAAGATTTTTATTGTATAGTTGTCTTTGTAGCATTCTCCATCCTTCTAGTATCACTTTTTCATATAAGCTTTTATAGTAATACTATGATTAGAAGATTTGCGTGATATTTCTCATTGCAACGATGCAGTGGTCTTTTAAGGATTTAACCTGGATCTCACTCTTTCATGAAATTTTAGGCGCTTTAGATTTTTCAATGTTTCTTGAGTTGTCAAGAAGTTATACATTAGTCTCATTAATTATTTGTTTCTGGTTCTCATTATATACTGTTCAGTGTTAATGAAATATTTTTTTCTCTCTCTCTCTCTCGATAGAGAGGTAGTGATGTGCCACATTCACCGGTCATGTATGCGTACTTCATCGTGGAGATTGACGGAGCAAAGTTATTTATTGATGATGCCAAAGTTACCCCAGAAGTGATGAATCATTTGAAGAATGCAGGAATAGAGTTGAGACCATATGAATCCATTCTTTCTGAAATTGAAAGGTAAACTTGGGAGTTTCAAAGCCTTTTTACTCTTATATGCAGGCATTTTACTGACTAAGTTGCTCTGTTTACTTCAGTAGCAGCAAGTTTGAGAATGTCTGAGTATTCTATAGCTTTTACCAATGTTTTAAAAGCTGGCCCGGGGATTGACCCATAAAGGGTCAAGGGTCAAACTGGCGGTAAAAAAAGTTAAACAAATAAATGAAAAAAGTGAAACGGTAAAACCGGCTGGTTTTGGGCTTATTTTCGTAGGTTCTAAATTTCTGTTTTTTTTAACCTATAACTGGACTAGATTTTGAGCTGGCCGCTCTGGTCCTGGAATTAAACCGTATTTTTCTTGCAGTTTGGCTGCTAAAGGGGCATGCCTTTGGTTGGACACATCATCTGTTAGTGCTGCTATCGTGAATACTTATAAATTTGCCTGCAACAAGTTCGCAGGCAGTATTGGAAGCTTAATAAACAAAAACAAGAGGACAATACCTCTTGGTCCAAATGGCGAATCTTGGGAACCCTCTGCTGTAAATAAGAGCTCACCTGTTTGTCTGGCTAAGGCTGTAAAAAATGAGGCGGAATTACAAGGGATGTGTAATTCTCATCTAAGGTAATTGGAATATAAAATTTCTTTTAGAAATAGATGTGTCTAGTTTTACTGCTTCAGAGAAAAATATGCAATTATATGATTGGTGAACTAGATTATTCTTTGTATTTATGCTATTGCACTATCAGATGATGAAACTGTCATCTAAATGTGAGACTTTGTGAAATCTATTTGGTTTTCAATTTCATTATTCGATTTATGCTTATTTCTGTAATCTGTTATAGGAGAATGTGCACGATATACCTATTCACATGCAAATTGCTTCATGTTTCCATGTGTTTGGATTTCATTGGTATGCTTCCAGTTCCTTCTTATATCAGACAAGGTTATGTGTTAAGAAGTTTGTCAATCATAGAATTAATTGTGTACAAGCAATGTACCAAAGGTAATCGTGCTTTGCTCACCTCCTCCGATGCAAATACAGTTGAGTGCTGATATAAATTTTTGTAATCGAATCTTGTTTTTACTAACTACTCCCTCCATCTCAGATTGAATGGCAATATTAATCACTCTACAAGTCTTCTATGCTATCCTAGTTGATAAACAAGTCCTGGCATAAGGCTTAAGCCATATTTATTCATACAACACGATTTTGGATGTCTCGAAATATTGATACTTATATTTTCGATTCCTATATAGGAACTATCTAAAAAATGAAACATTTAAATGTGCCAAAGCGTTGATAAGCCAAAAATTTGAATAATTTGATGATAAGTTTGTTTAGTGGATTATTCATAACAAATTATTTACCATACAAGTACAATAAAACAAGTTGCATCAAAATATATTGATTGTCATCAAATATGTATACATTCCTATGAGTTAATTTAATGAAGAGAGAACTTTTACTAACTATAATGCACAAGTTCATGTAAAATTCGCTTTATATTATGTTTTCTTTTCGCTGCAACATTTGAGTAAATGGTCATGCCAAAGTATGTAGGAAGTCCAACAAGACCAGACCATTGGAAGAAAATAAATGACTCAAAATTTTAGAACGTTTAGTAGGATTACACCTAAATAAGAGCTTACTTTGGATGCGCCTTTTGTTTAATCCATTCGTTGGTGCGAAGTTTTCTGTAAGATAACAATTTTTGCACCGGTATTTACTACATTTACAGGATTATATATAAACATTTTTCTTTTCTTAGCTGGTTAAGAACGTGCACGGAGCATAAGAAAATACCTCTTCAATATCCGATTATCCATGTTCCTGGAAAAGCATTTGCAGGTTACCTTAGATATAATACAACGAATAAGAAATTATGGTTTTGAATTTGATATTTTCATCTTTTACCTTTTACATCTCTTTTAGTTGATTAAGGGTTCGTTGATTTTGCTAAATATCATATTTTTTGTAATTTTGATAAAAGTTAATGAAATGTGTGGTTCAAAAGTTGATAAAGTTGTGGGTCCATTAAATGTGTGGTTAAAAGTAATTTTTGACTTTGACTTTAGCTTTTTAGCAAAATTTTAAGCAAAATCAGACAAAGCTTAAATTGATAGATATTTCTTAACTTTCAATTTGAGTTTTTTTTTTTAAAAAAAACATGTGAACTTGGGTAATAGCTGCTTGATTTTGGGGAATATTTGTGCATGAATTTGTCTTGTGCAGGGATGCAGCTGCTCTAGCACATTTCTGGGCTTGGTTGGAGGACGAAATCAGCAATAGTGTGGTACTGACCGAGGTAGACGTTGCGGACAAGCTTCTTGAATTTCGTTCTGCGCAAAAAGGTTTTGTCGACACAAGTTTCGATACTATAAGTGGTATATAAATTTCTAACTCCTATTGGCATTTGAGCATATTTCTTTACTTGTTAGTTCTTTAAAAGTTAATGAACATGGACATCAATACCTCGAAATTCATAAGTAAAAAACTCTGTATATGTTATATATTTGGCATTATAACCTCTCATTCACTCTGTTACTTGATGTGCAACTCTTGTAACATATCACGGTGGTATGTAGGAGATTTTATTATTTAAGAGTCCTTCATGAACTTATGGTGGAGACCATAACAGTTGTCTTACCTCCTTGGGTATTGCTAACTAACAAGTGCCCAAACAAAATTTTGCATTGCAGGAGACAGAAACTGTGCTCCTAGGATACAAAAACTTTGTGTTATATTCTGGATTTCTATGCTTGATATGGGAATATTGTTGTTTGTAAATACCCTAAAAGCTACTTACTCATTAGTTGTTATTTAAGCAATTGATAGACATGTCAAGGAGAAGGAATCCAGTTCTATTTTGGTAGAAATGATGATAGACTATGACTAAGGGGCAAAGTTAACAATTCATCATTTTGTAGAAACTTGCATCTAGTTTTTCTTTGAATATTAGCAACATAAAAAGAGGATGAATGAGTGGATATATGATGCACACGATGAAAGGCTGAAGAAAAAGTAAATTTAAAGTGGGAATTTTGGAATTCTTTTCAACTCCAAAGAAGACTCTCCTGAAGATATTTCTTCAGTCCGTATTAGAGTTTGTTAACTATCTCTAAATTTGATATTTCTAAGTATTTTGCTGTCAGGTAGTTTGATCATTCCAGAAAAATCTGTATTCCTAGAATTTTGAGAATTGGTTCTCATTACTTTGAAATCACATGATTTATCTTTTATGTCAAGTCATTATTACTAGTTCGGTAGGTAAATCATGGAGAAGTGATATGGGAATTGTGAGTAATAGGAAGACTGTTTAAGGTTATAATTTCAATTCTACTACAAAACAATTATTAGACCTGCTATACTTTACGATACAGAGTGTTGGCCTGTTAAAAGTACAAAATGTCCATAAGATGAACATACCACAAATTAGGATGTCAAGTGGATGCATGGTCATGCTAGAATGGATAAGATAACAAGAATGTACTCCAACAAGTGGAAGTGGCATCGATTGAGCATAAATAAAGGGAATGAGGCTTGGGAAATTGGTGTATACCTTGCACAAATCTAGACATGCTCTTGTTCATAAGAGTGATGCACTCTCACTCGAACAAGTTGGAAGAGGAAGGGAAGAATTAAAACTAACACGATCCTTGTAGTCAATAAGGATTTAGTTACTTTAGATGTTCCACCAGGTGGAGCAATGAATCAAACGAAGTGGCTAAAAGGATTCATATAGGCGATCCAAATTGATTGGGAATAAGTTTAGATTGTTGTTGGTGGTGTACTTTATATACTTTCCTATCAAATCCGAAATCCTTCCAGGTTTAGGAGCCCTAGGAGTCTATAAAGAGCCTTGTAATGCTTTTATTTTGTAATCATGGTGACTTGATTATTGATTAAAAAGCTTGCTTTTGAAGCTTTTCTTGACAGTATGTTGCAATCAAACCCTTGACGTCATGCCAATTGCCATGGGATCTAGGATGTCAAGAAATTATTTTTCTCTTATTTTCTTACATTTACTTCTCTGCTCTCAGGTTGTGAACATCCCCTAAATTGTTTTGCCCAGCGTCTTTAATAGTTCAATTCTTTACCCATGCAACAACCATCATATTTCCCTCTACGCCAATAAATTTGGACAAATTCGGCTTCAAATCTTTATCACTACATGCTTTCTCTGGGTGTATCGAATGATACACAGTCAATCTATTGTTGTTCCCCTACTACCTCTCCTGCTCTTGGTTTGAGAATTGTAGAATTTCTTGAGGTCAAGTATTTTGTGAATTTTTTGAATGCGCTTAGCACATTCTGAATTATTCCCAAGAATCCTGCACCATATATGCTTCGAGGAAAAAAAATTTGTTACCTGCAAGTGCACATATTTGTTCTAAACTTACATATATAAAGTTGGTTTTATAGCTCAAAATGGTAGTTACCATAAATATTGCCACTTTGCATCTCTTGCCAGAAGAGTTGATTTCTGTGTGCATGCATATGCATAGTGTTTGCTTTCTTCTCTTTCCTTGCTCATGTGGATCCAGCGGGGTTTTTATTTTTATTTTTTCTGCTGTACTTAAACTCCATTCAACTTGGTTTGTAATGTGTCTAAGAATAAGGTACTTGCTAAAAGAAAATCTGCAGAAAAATTGGTAAAGCATGAGGTCTGTTGGCATCAAAATATAATTGTACATTTCAAGGAGATAAAATTTGAGCAAGCTTTGAGGATGTAGAGACATTAATAAATTGGAAGACTGATAAAGCGCATAGGTTCCTTGGCACCATGCTGTAGCTGTTTATTGCTAAGAAAGAAATAGCGCTTGTCTTTCTGGATGTAGTAGTAAATTCATATGAAATAAGACTTGTAAAGAAGATTTGGCAACGTACTGAAACAGAAAACAATAAGTAAATAAGTATGAACTGGCCTTGGATCAAATATTAGGTTTTATATACGGACCTAACGAAGAAAGAAGGATTATCCTGTTGAAAATTTGCCAAAAAGAAGGTATCAATGCCAAGTCACATTGAGCAGGAGTGGGAGAGAGAGCCTGAGAATAACATTGAGAACGGGTGCTATAGAAATATAATATAGAATTGTATAGTTGCTTTTCTATTTTGCCTTGTAATACATTGAATGCCGGCCCCCAAAATTTTGGGCTAAAAAACCCATAGGCTCTCAAGTTACTTTCTCCATCCCTCATAAATAAAGAATGATCCAGTTACTAGAATTAAAAAATCCCATTTCTTGAACTAGATTCCGGAGGTATTTTAGCACATGTTTGGGGTTGTTTAAATTATAATTTTAACTGGTCAAAAATATGCATGGATAAACATATTTTTTATCCATACATTTCATAGGACCCACAACTTATAACCCATTTTTTATCCACACATTCACCAACAACTTATAATTTCAGCATTTAAAAATAATTTCAGCACTACCAAACATGCGCTTAGTTGTGAGTATGACATATCACTGTACATATATGAAGGATTCGCCCCCCCCACCCCCACCCCCACCCCCACCCCCACCCCAAATTTGGTAGCTCACACCGTTGTTCAAGTATTAAAAGCTTTGATGGTGCCAAGATAATTATGCAAACGCCTACTGTATTGGAGTCGATGATGTAAACATGTCAATATGAGACGACATACAATTGTACTAAACAACTTGACTAACATTCCATGGCTCCTATCAAATGAAAATTTGATTGATCAGCCGAAGCCTGTGATTTGCTAAATTGCAATGGGTGGAGATTAAGTGGGACTAGTTTGGGACTGGTCACATAACTTGAATGGGGGTGGAATTAGCCTGATTCATGTCTCCATATACACAGACACAAGCAAATATTTCAGCATGTAGATTCTCTCTTCTTTTTTTACTTCGTAAGTTTAATTCTCTACGAAGAATGCCGCTTTGAGTATTTGCAAAAAGAAGGATTTCAACCTTTAGTAGACATATTTACTAGTTTGTGATCAGGAATTGTAAATTACTAGTAGGTTTTGTAGTATTAACTTTGGAGCTGCCCATTTAATTGTGTACAAAATAAGCACCGTTGGCATTAAATGGAAAAAAACTCACTTTATTTTTCACAATTCTACTAAATTATGGTGTTAAAGGTGTGAGCTGCAAGTTTTGATAAGTCCCGTGCATTTTTGTTAAGTTTATGATATCCATTTAATACTGGTAACTAGTTTGGTAATCTGTGTTAGTTACAGGCGAACAACTTTACTAGAGCTTGGACTGTCTTTTTGTTAAGTTTACGATATCCATTTAATACTGGTAACTAGTTTGGTAATCTGTGTTAGTTACAGGCAAACAACTTTACTAGAGCTTGGACTGTCCTTGGTGCCTAAACCTTTTATAGGTCTAGTGGTTCAAGCCAAAATTTGATCCTACCCATTAGACAATAACCAATTGACATTCTAATAACAAAGAAGTTAGATTTCAGAATTGGATTGCTTGACAAATCATGGTTGATAGAAGCTTCAAATTTTTGGGCCTCACTTAATGGTCCTGCACCAGGAGGATTTTGGTCTGGACAATATATAGAGGGCAACAAAGTTAAGTCCACAACCTTTTAAGTTCGAACGGTTCAGGAATTCTTAAGCATTTTTTGCGACCTCAAAGTCAAGGATAAAATGCATGTTCCACTGGATCTTGACATCCTTCTGTTGCAAAAGCATAAAGTATTACCACACTCTATATCAGAAATATGAATAATGATGTATTGTAAATTATTCTCTTATGAATGTTGTGGCTGCTTAAACTCCAGGGTTATTACTTGTAATTTTTGAATTTAAGAGGACTTGTGAAATGCCATGAATTTTGTAATAAGCTTCGGGATAGGCTTCTTTACAAAGCAGCTGATAGGAGGTGGTCTGTCTTGTATTGCAATTACTTTGCCAAATGATTTAATAGAATGTTAATTTTTCACAATTATACTTGTGTAAAAATGTTGTTGCAGGTTCGGGTGCAAATGGTGCAATCATACATTACAGGCCAGATCCAAATAGATGTAGCACTGTGGATGCTGAGAAACTCTTCCTACTAGATAGTGGAGCTCAATATATTGATGGAACAACTGACATTACCCGGACAGTTCATTTTGGCGAACCTTCTTCACGGCAAAAAGAATGCTTCACTCGGGTTCTACAGGTGTGATTTATTTTGTTTATTCTTTACTTTTCATGATCACTTTTTCTATAAACAATTATTTTCCTATATTATACAAGGAAATGCTGTATGTTTTTTTCCTACTTGTTGACAATCGTGCAAGATTGTTTCTCTTTTGCCATATCTAGATTTAAAAAATTATTCGGATACGTTCTTAGATTGTTTTTGGAGAACATGCGAATAAGAGAAATTAAAAGGTTTGAGAATCATAAGAGTAAAATTGAATACATTGTACACAAATAAGGTTGCAAAACAGGTGTTTCCATTGCAAATATGTTTACTAGGTTGCCAAGTCTCGGGGAAGGATTGATTCTATGTTTGAATGGTTGAGAGAAGGACCTGAGACAAACACAAAATGGCTTGATTACGATTATTTAGATCTAAATATCAACTATATCTAAAGTGAAGAAGTAGTAAGTACTACAGAGTATTCACTCAGTTGTCAGCCTCGATTATTTATAGAGAAGGAATATTGGACCTGATGCTTAAAGGTTTTCTGCGTCTCGCCTTCACCCCCAAAACTTGAATCTTAATTCCATAAAATGTGATTAGACTGATTGCAGTGGATGGTACCAAGTGTTTGGCAGTATTATATGAACACAGATGTGGACAACAAGATGTCTTAGTACATAAGTAAATGATGAATTAATCAATAGTAAATCATCCAAGCAATTACCTTCAATCATGCACATCCATTAGCTGTTGTCTATTAACACAATCTGCTGCTTTAGTCCATAGGGAGCTATTAGCATATGGTCCGGAAAAGATTATCTCATTTCTCCCTATCGAGATAGACCAAGCTATGATCTTCATGGCAGACTTCCACAAACCTTATCATCCTTACACTTACGAAGACGCAAAATTTATAGTTGAGATGACAATGTAAAGATGTGTTTTGCAAGTAAAAGTTGAAATAAGAAATGACAACGTACTTGAGATGATAAAGATAGCGTTTGAAGAGGATAAATTAGGAAATCAGGTTAGTATGTTCTGTTGGCATTGGAAGAGACCAATAGAGACACCAGTTCGGAAGTCAGGTTATCAAACATTTCATAATATGAGTGGAAAGCCAAGAATAGTATGATACCTATTTATAGGATGACCATCCTGATATTTCAGCATGACGACACTGGGTAATGAGTTTATGCTGGCTTTTGATGGATAGGCTAGATCGCTTTAGAATACAGCATCACAGTTTACTGTGATTGGTGGTCCATTTCTATAATGCTGTTTAACTGTGTAAACCCTTTCTTAACAAGTATGAACTGGAAGACATATATGCTGCCTATTAAGATTTGAAATATATAGATGTCATGATAGTTTCCAGCTCAATGGAGAACATAGCTTTAGAAAGCATAGTAAAAGAGTATTATATATATAATTCATAGCGGGGTGAGACGAAGAGTAGTTGAACTTACCCATTCTGAGCAGAAACGTTAGGTAATGTCTTTATTGAGTCAGCAGCTATTGGTGCAGTGCTGCTTTAATCATAATATAGGTTGTATGGTCTGCTGTATGTCATGTCATTTAAGTAATTTTTGCTACACATTTTACATTGCTAGAAATGGCTCTGGATATCAAGAATAAACTTTATTAATCACCCTTTTCGGCAGGGACATATAGCTCTTGATCAGGCCGTATTTCCTGAAAATACCCCTGGTTTTGTATTGGACGCGTTTGCACGATCAGCATTGTGGAAGATTGGCCTTGATTACCGTCACGGTATTTGTCATACTATACCATTTACTTGTTGCATTGTCTAATGTATTCTGGTACAGGATCTGCTGATTTGTTACCTCTCTGTCCTTCTGTACTCTAGGCACTGGTCATGGTGTAGGAGCTGCATTAAATGTTCACGAAGGGCCCCAAAGTATCAGCTTCCGATTTGGGAACATGACACCGTTGTTGAAAGGCATGGTTGTTAGCAATGAACCTGGATATTACGAAGATCATTCCTTTGGAATCAGGATTGAGGTATGTATCAATTTAGGTATATTTGTGTGTCAATTATCATTATTTTGATGTGGGCTCTTTTATCCAATTGACACATTTTTGGCTGCCCGTGCTTTAAGAAGCGTTACAATCAAGTCTTTGATTTGTTCACCCAGCATATTTGAGTGTGTAAGCTCTAGTTGCTCCTGTTTTTAAAACCTATGTCGGTGGGCTTTGATTTATGCTATGATGCACCGATATGGATATACATGTCCGATACGACAAGTATCGGATACGCCAACACCCAATTTTCAAAAAACTACCGACACTGACATGCCACCGACACATTTATTAATTTTTTTAAATATTTTAAATTTTTTTTTTTCAAATTTTATAGTGTAAAGAAAATAAAATTTCTACACTTATTGCATAAAACCAAGTACTCAAAAATGATTGATCTATTTGAAAATTAACAAACAAATAATTAGCCCATTTAAAATGTTAATCGACCCATAAGAATTGACCTATTTTTTCTTAACTCTAAACAAATATCCGGTGAAGTGTCCGATACATGTCGGTGTCCGATACATATCCGACACCGACACGACAGTGCCGATGGCGTGTCCGTGCTTCTTAGGATTTATGTCACCCCTAAATGGAAATAGAATCATCAGACGGTTTTTCTTTGTTATAAGTTGTAAATTGTAATAAATATAGTATAACTTAATTATAGGGATTTGATTAGGATTCTATTTTAGGTGTCCTTTTTAGAATAGAACTCTTTCCTTTAATAGGATTGATATTTGTGTATATAAATATGTAGTGCTTTTAATGAAAATAACAACAAGAGAATTTCTTCTCAAATAAGTTTTACATGGTATCAGAGACGAGAAGGTTTTATTTTTTTGTTCAAAATTTTTTTCGGACTGCTGGAAATTAGCAGTTCGGGTTACCATTTTGGGTCAATTTTTTAGATTGACGTTTTCTTCTCACCTCCGGTCCTGGAAGGAGCGCCAGTCGCCGATCAGCACTCGCCTGAAGTCCGGTGGCCGGAATCCAAGCGCGTGAGGCTCACGCGCCGTTACTAGTTTTTCGCAGCTTCTCGCTTGCCGACGCGTGTGGGCGCGTGCGGCATCGGAAAACTCTCCGATTTCTTTCTTCCGGTTCGCCCAGTCCCGTACGTCACTCTTGTGTGCTTGGTTTGGTCAGAAGTCCTCCGGATCTGTGTTTTTCGTGAATTCAGTCCCTGTTTCAGCCTTTTTCCTTGTGCTGTGATCTGTGATTCTTCTTTCCTTGCATTATGGGAGATAAAAAATCAGTTTTTACGTCTGATGTTATTCCTATAATGTCAAAAATCACGGAACATAGACTCAATGGCTCTAATTATTTGGATTGGAGCAAAACTGTTCGCCTTTATTTGCGAAGTATTGACAAGGACGACCATATGACTAATGATCCACCTAAAGATGATTCTACACAGGCTTGGCTAAGAGAGGATGCTAGGTTATTCTTGCAGATACGAAATTTCATTGATGGTGAGGTAATTGGTTTGATCAATCATTGTGAATTTGTTAAAGAATTATTGGATTATCTAGACTTCTTATATTCCAGGAAAGGAAATATTTTCCGTGTTTATGAGGTTTGCAAAGCGTTCTACCGTGCAGAGAAACAAGACAAGTCTCTTATTAATTATTTTATGGATTTTAAGAGAACCTATGAAGAGCTTAATATGTTGATGCTATATAGTGCTGATGTGAAGGTTCAGTAAAAACAACGGGAGCAGATGGCTATTATGAGTTTTCTAGCTGGTCTTCCTTCTGATTTTGAGACTGCTAAATCTTAGATTCTTTCTAGTTCTGAGATCTCTACTTTACAAGATGTGTTTAGTAGAGTACTTCGCACAGAAAGTACTCCACCTGTTCAGATCAGTGGGGCACTTGTTAGTCAAAGTAATGGTTATGAGTCTGGCCGATCACAGTACAAAGGTGATAATAGAAGAGGACAATCAAACAGTTTTGAAACTCGATCACAGGATTCAAGGGGAGTTGTGTGTTATTATTGCCATGAGCCAGGGCATGTTAAGCGTAATTGTAGGAAGCTTCAGAATAAAAATCAAAAGCATCACCATGCCCATATTGCATCCACAAATGATACATCTGAGCAATCAATACTGATCTCTGCAGACGAATTTGCTAAGTTCTCCCAATACTAAGAGTCATTAAAATCTTCATCCACTCCTATCACTGCCATAGCTGATTCAGGTAAACCCAATGCATGTCTTATTTCATCATCCTCCAAATGGGTCATTGATTCTGGTGCCACAGATCATATGACAGGTAACTCTAATCTCTTTTCTACTTTTAAGTCATATACATCACCTTCGAGTGTTACTTTAGTAGATGGGTCCCCATCTTGTGTTCTTGGGTCTGGCACCATTTCCCCTACCCCTTTGCTTTCTTTGTCATCTGTTCTACATTTACCTCAATTATCCTTTAATTTGATGTCTGTAAGCCAATTCACTCGCAATCTTAACTGTTGTATCTCATTTTTTCCTGATTCTTGCTTCTTTCAGGATCTTATGACGAAGAAGATTATTGGTAAAGGACATGAATCTGGAGGTCTCTACATTCTTGACCCGCAGATACCCAAATCTATTGCTTGTTCTACTGTCACTTTCTCGTTTGAAGCACATTGTAGGTTGGGTCATCCCTCTCTTCCCTTGCTCAAGACAATGTGTCCGCAATTTAGTAAAGTGTCTTCTTTAGATTGTGAGTCTTGTCATTTTGCCAAACATCGTCTTAGCTCTAGTCCAAGAATCAATAAGAGAGCTAGTTTTTCGTTTGAATTAGTTCATTCTGATGTTTGGGGTCCTTGTCCAGTTCTGTCTAAAACTGGTTATAGGTAATTTGTTACTTTTGTTGACGATTTCTCTTATGTAACTTGGTTATATTTAATGAAAAATCGTTCTGAGTTGTTTTCTATCTTTTGTGCGTTTTGTGCTGAGATTAAAACTCAATTTGATATGTCTATTCATACATTGCGGAGTGATAATGCTAAAGAATATTTGTCAGCATCTTTTCAAGGTTACATGATTAAAAATGGCATTCTTCATCAAACATCTTGTGTCGATACCCCATCTCAAAATGGAGTAGCTGAACGAAAGAACAGACATCTTCTTGAAACTGCAAGAGCCCTTCTATTCCAAATGAATGTCCCTAAAATGTTCTGGGCTGATGCAGTTTCAACAGCATGTTTTCTGATTAATCGCATGCCTTCGTCTGTTCTTTGTGGTGAGTCCCCCTACCGTATCCTTTTTCCCAATAAATCATTATTCCCTATTGAACCTAAGATATTTGGTAGTACTTGCTTTGTTCGAGATGTTCGTCTTCATGTCACTAAACTAGACCCAAAATCTTTGAAATGTGTCTTCCTTGGTTATTCTCGCCTTCAGAAAGGTTATAGATGCTTCTGTCCTAGTCTGAATAAGTATTTGGTCTCCGCTGATGTCACCTTCTCGAAAGAAACTCCGTATTTTCCAACATCAAAGCCTGAACGACATGGGGAGGATGATGATCTGCTAGTTTATACGATCACTTCCTCTGAACCTGCTTCGGACCTAGCTCCTTTCAAGCCTCCCATTCATCATGTCTACTCTCGACGTCATATTCCTCCTGATACATGTCCTGTGCCGGCTCCTTCGTCATCAGATCCAGTTTCAAGTGATGATCTTCCCATCGCCCTTCGTAAAGGTACACGTCGGTGTGTTCATCCTATCTCGTCTTTTGTGTCTTATAATCATTTGTCATCATCTTGTTGTTCTTTTATTACATCTCTCGACTTTATTTCTATTCCGAAAACTGTTCATGAAGGCCTCTCTCACTCTGGATGGCGTAGTGCAATGATAGAGGAGATGAATGCTTTAGATGACAATGGTACTTGGCACTTAGTAGACTTACCTGCAGGGAAAAAGGCTATTGGTTGTAAATGGGTGTTTACGGTTAAGGTCAATCCTGATAGGTCAGTTGCTCGTCTGAAAGCCCGTCTGGTTGCTAAAGGCTATGCTCAAACTTATGGTGTGGATTACTCTGACACTTTTTCTCCTGTTGCTAAATTCTCATCAGTCAGGTTACTCATTTCTATGGCCGCCACTCAAAATTGGCCTCTACATCAGCTTGACATCAAAAATGCTTTCCTTCATGGTGATCTTCATGAAGAAGTTTACATAGAGCAACCTCATGGTTTTGTTGCTCAGGGGGAGCATGGGAAAGTTTGTCGTCTTCGTAAGTCTCTATATGGTTTAAAACAAAGCCCTCGTGCTTGGTTTGGCAAATTTAGTCAAGCCATTGAACAGTTTGGAATGAAGAAAAGCAAATCTGATCACTCCGTCTTCTACAAACAGTCTGATGCTGGCATCATTCTGTTAGTTGTGTATGTGGATGATATTGTTATTACTGGGAATGATGCTGTAGGTATTTCATCTCTTAAATCTTTTCTTCATGTTAAATTCCACACAAAAGATTTAGGCTGTTAAAGTATTTCTTGGGAGTTGAGATAACAAGAAGTAAGAAAGGAATCTTCTTGTCTTAAAGAAAATATGTGCTTGACTTATTGTCTGAGACAGGAAAATTAGGGGCTAAACCATGTAGTACTCCAATGGTCCCTAATTTGCAACTTACAAAAGAAGGTGAATTGTTTGAAGACCCTGAGAGATATAGGAGATTGGTTGGGAAGTTGAATTATCTATGTGTGACTCGTCCAGATATTGCATATTCGGTTAGTGTTGTGAGCCAATACATGTCATCTCCAACAGTTGATCATTGGGCAGTTGTAGAACATATTTTGTGCTACTTGAAAAATGCTCCTGGACGCGGTATTTTGTACAGAAATCATGGTGACACCAAGATCGAGTGTTTTTCAGATGCTGATTGGGCAGGATCTAAGGAGGATAGAAGATCTACTTCAGGTTATTGTCTTTGTTGGAGGTAATCTGATTTCGTGGAAGAGTAAGAAGCAAAATGTTGTGTCACGATCAAGTGCTGAATCAGAATATAGAGCTATGGCACAAGCTGTATGTGAAGTAATGTGGATATATCAGCTCTTGAATGAAGTAGGCCTTAAGACCTCAATACCAGCCAAATTATAGTGTGATAACCAAGCTGCGCTTCATATTGCCTCTAATCCTGTATTTCATGAACGAACTAAGCATATTGAAATTGACTATCATTTCATTCGTGAGAAAATACAGCAAGGTTTGATTTCCACCGGATATGTGACAACGGGAGAACAACTGGGAGATATTTTTACGAAGGCTCTAAACTGTGCGCGGGTTGATTATCTTTGTAACAAGCTAGGCATGATAAACATCTATGCTCCAGCTTGAGGGGGAGTGTTACAAGTTGTAAATTATAATAAATATAGTATAACTTAATTATAGGGATTTGATTAGGATTCTATTTTAGGTGTCCTTCTTAGAATAAAACTCTTTCCTTTAATAGGATTGATATTTGTGTATATAAATATGTAGTGCTTTTAATGAATATAACAACAAGAGAATTTCTTCTCAAATAAGTTTTACATTCTTTAAAGCCATTGAAAGTAAAATGTAAATAGACAAAAATCCTCCGTTTTTAATAGTTTGAGTGTTAGATGAGGTAGTTTAACATGGTATTGGAGAACCAAAGATTCTGTGTCTAAGTCTCAATGCAACCTATTTATGAAAATTCCATATGTAGCTTCTAGATGAGGTGTTTTCTTAAAAGCCCTACTCAAGTGTCTCTAGAGCTCCTATTGTCATTACAACTGTTAAGGCACATCATTTGGTCTTTTGGCATGACAACTATTTGAAAACCGACATGCATCAAACCCATGAACGACGTGGGAATTTCTAGACACGTATGTGGTCTCTTTCTCTCATGCCTCCCATTTGTTTTTGTCTCTCTCCCTCCTCTTCTCATCTTCCTTTTACCCTCTTAGCAGCAGATAATTATACCTTTTACTAACTGTAAATTCACATACCTGCAAAAACTCTGAACTTCGGAGTTTTCAAGGTTTTGATACCTAAGCATCTTTTGCATTTGACTCCCACATTTTCATCTATAGACATATATATGGGTGCACGACAATGGTGTACATCCAAGTGTTAAATCTGTCGAAATCCATCATTTTTGCTTACAATGAAGGAGAGCCACAAGATATCCATGTCCAAGAATCAAATGTCCAACATGAGTACTCAAGTCCAAATGGAAGGGTCCATGTAACAGAGGTTGCAAATACCTTGTTGCTTTTTCTATCATATTCTTATATAATGATTATTGATCCATTCTTGTCACAGAATCTTCTTATTGTGAAAGAGGTTGACACGCCAAATCGCTTTGGAGGAATAGGATATATGGGATTTGAGAAGCTCACATTTGTTCCCATTCAGGTATTTTAACTCAACTGGTGTTTACGCGTTGCTCATATGATCAAATTGTCCACTTAAGAACATTGAATACATTAAATTAGTGGGATGGTTTGGCTTCATCTCAAAACACAAGGATCCGTTTTTGTCACAATGGGCTTTAAAATGGTCTTTGTGTCCCTGACAATCTTATTGTTGCAACAAGATAGGATTGTGTTAGTGCATAAATGAGCATTAATATGCACCACCAGCGATGATGCATACTCAAAAAAGATTCAAGAAAAGCAGTTATTTATTTCCGCAGTTGAGGACGTAGTTTCTACATATGGGTGGTGATACACCATGAACAGTGGTTAAAAATGATCAGTACTGAGTTTCCTCATTCTAGCGAAGTTTTGTTTCTTTTCTTAACATTTTAGTTACACACCTGCTTCCCCCCAAACAAAACCTACTTTGGGAATTATGGATGCTTGATTATGTGGAATGATCAGGTAACCTTAATTGTGTAGACTTGCAAATTATCTCATACTCATGAAAAAATTAAAATTTCTTGAAGATTAGTGGAAGATCTGTAAAAGATGACAGTGGCAGAGGGAAGATAGGACCATGGCCACCCTAAAGTGACTAGCATTCTCTCCTATAATGACTTAAAATTACACTATTCTGTTCAAGTTGTGAAATTTCAGTTATAGGTGGCACTTACATAACTGACCAGCACAAAGGTCAGAGTTCGTTTCAGCTCTCTCTGCAGCGATCTCAGGCTCCATTACTTCATAGGGTTCAGAGGCTTTTTAACCTGCTTCGTATTCATTAAGTCTTTTCAATTAATCTATGGTGAAAATACTTGATCACCACCGTATCCTCTAGTATATCTATCTAACTTCTACATCACTCCCACTCCCACTCACACAAGGAAACATAGACGAAAACACCACATGCAAATTTTAGAAGTTATTTTGGAAGTTGGATAAATTCATTACAAATTTGATCTTGGGATAAAATTCTAATGACTAGTTTGTAATGCCTTTTAATTTAGAAAAATAACAGTAAGGATCTGCATAAACATCATCAGCTTGTAAATTATAAAAGAGAATAAAGATTTCATAAAAATAACACCTATTCATGTGGCCCTTTTCACCCAATCCGAAAGCTGGGGTACCATTGCATGACAGGGTTCCATGGCAATTTAAAATTTAAGATTACAAATATATTAGGTGCTGAAACAACTTGTCGGTAACAAACTATAAAATGAAGTATTCCTACTGAACCAGTTGATGTTGCTATTATCTGAGATCTGTGTTTGTGGGTTTGTAGGGTTCATAGTTGATAGCTTCAAATTTTTGCTGTGGTAAAACCTGAATAGTATTATTCACCTGTCCTTATTTTTAGCTTATAATGGAATGCATTATTCAACTATCTCATGATATACATTTTGTTTGTTTTCATCAAGGGATATGCTTAGTGTACAATATTGGGCAGGACAGAATAATACAATGCACAAAATTTTAGTTTCTTTTTCTTATTTCTACAATCCAGTATTTTAGTGTCCATCCTACCAAACAAGCCATAAATACTTCTGATCTGTGACTAATTAATTCCATTTCACCATGCAGACCAAATTGGTTGACTTATCCTTACTATCTACTGCTGAAATTGATTGGCTCAATGATTACCATAACCAAACATGGGAGAAGGTAAGCAATTGTCTCACCTTGTTCTTTTGGTGGGCTCAAGGAGTCCGGCAGGGTAGATTTGTCTTTTAGCACACATATCTAGGATGCAATTTCAATCTAAAAGCTGAAGTCAATTGGTGTTTTCTACGTTAATCCTTCCGTAATTACTCCTCCAATGTGGGAATCAAACTTGGTGACACAGACATAAGCGAGCAAGAACAATAACATGTGATCATGATTCGTTGGTTTGCGCACAAATACAGATTTGGATTAAAAATTGGAGAAAATTTTCAATTATATTAATTATTTAATCAAATAAAAAAAACAACGAAAATGACACTGCAGCTGCTGTCTTAATAAGGAACCAAAAGAAACCTAATTGTCTAACTTAATCAAATATTGATCACTTGGTCCCTGACATTATAACAACTAATAAAATTACCAAATAAATACTAATAATTAAATGAAAAAAAAAAAAAACATTAATATAAGGCGATATCTATCTACGTCATTCTACCCAAGTTGACGAAGATTTGTCCTCGAATCTTGGTTGTCTCCATTCTATGCCTTGTAATTGTGGTAAAGTTGGATTAAGTATCATGTATTGATTTTTCTTCCTACTAAGAGAGCTGCTTCAAAGAAATAGTATGCAAATATAGAATCATAATATTCATCAGATGTTGACTGAACAAAAGGATGAATATGAATATCGCTGAAGAAATTAGCTTGTCCAATATGAGGTCCATAAATCATATCAAACTCAAAATCCCTCTTTGCAATATTGGAAAGGCTATCACCCCCAATCACTCTTTGCAATATTGGAAAGGTTATCTCCCCCAATCATTACACTTAGTGTACAATCACCAGGAAATTCAACATATGATCCTTCGCCTTTAAGATGTGTCTTGCACGGCAAAACTTCTTCTTTACAATCACCATGCAATTCCACGTATGATACTCCTCCTTTAAAAATGGGTCTTGTACAACAAAACAACTACTTCTTTTCTTTGGCAATCAATAAGTTTTAAATTAACATTTTCTTCTCAAAGTACTAGGTATTGTGGTATGCAATTAAGTTTTGCATTTGAATATTCTTGAGGATCGATAACTTCTTATCTCAACTCTATGTACTCTTCTCTAACACACTCAGCACTCTTCTCTAGCATGCTCAAATTTCTCGTACCATTCTTCTGAGCTCTCAGTAACGGGCTCCTTGTCGAAAATTGGTAGATCGTAGTAATCTTCACCTAAATCAACATCCATTCGTTGCTGAGGATTGGAAGGGACATAAGGATAATTGCCATCGTCTTAGTTCTCCATGACCGTCTCCACACCGGTTGTTGCACCACCTACGCCCACAACTCTGTCGCGTCGATCGCTATCGTCGCCTTCCTCGCGTCGACTACCTTTAGTGGCACCCAATAATACCGATTGTTTGGCCTTCAACATATCCATTTATTGTCCTCTAAGAGATCAGTTCACCAGTAGATTTGTGTAATGTCCTTTCGGTAATAAATCTCATCCAAGAAGGTTTCGCGAACACCAACCAGTCTATATCACGAACGTGGCTGTGTTCTGATACCAACTGACTCAAACAGAAGCGAGCAAGAACAATAATAGGCAATCGCGGTTGGTTGATTCGTGCACGAATAACAATTTGGATAAAAAATTGGAGAAAAATCTCTCAATTTATTAATTATTTAATGAAAACCGAAAATGTCACTGCAGCTGCTGTCTTAATAAGGAACCAAAAGAAACCTAATTGTATAACTTGATCAAGCATTGCTCACTTGGTCCCAAACTTTATAGCAAATAGTAAAAATCACCTAATAACTACTAATAGATAAATGACAATAAAAGATAATATAAGAAAATGGAAAAAAAACATTAATATGAGGCAATATATTCATCACTTTGCCCATTTAATTTGTTTGGCACCTCAAAAATCTTATCCTTTACTAGTGAACTAATGTTGTGCTTCAAACCGCCTATATTACGATCAATTTGATAATTTTTGTATTTAAAAACAAATCAATGTGCATCTTACGAACACCTGAACTACCCACTGCTTGCTAGCCACTCTTATTCTCTAGGTGATCACGCAGGTCCATTTGAGCCATGAATCACACAGCAACGAGTCATTAAAACACGACCAGAAAATAGTTTCTAATAGGATATTTGATTATATCTTTTCGTTGACTAGTTAAATGCTTTGATGGTGCATAAATTTGTGTCAAGATCACTGAATATAATCCACAGGTTTCACCATTGGTGGATGGTTCTGCACGTCAGTGGCTGTGGAACAATACGAGGCCAGTGGCCAAGCCTCATTAGCGTTTGTACATACTGGTTGCTTAAGGTTATGGAAGGGTATGTTACTTGTATACAGAATTAACTATGTAAGTTTCAGTACTGTATAAACAATAACTTGCACTCCTATCGCGCGGTTTTCTGGAATGTTATGGCTTCTCGCTCGTGTAAATGATTGAAGACACGGCGAGTCGGCCTTTTTGCTCGTTGAAAAAGAAATGATAAAACTGTTTAGTTGATTTACTTATTTATTTTGCAAGGTCCAATGTAATGTGCTCAATTCTTTTTCTACGAATCATCAGTACTCGACCAAAAAGATTTATTAGTCTTGACTTGTGATCTGACTATTTGTTTGTATGCTCTCTGGCTCATATCTCGCTTGTGCATGTTGTTTCAACTGTCCAGATTGTTACTTCTATACTTACTGTGCGGTAATTTCTAGCTCGTTGTCCACAAATTTTTTTTTTTTAATTGTCTTAAGGTTAAATTTTGACTCCAAGTACACATTCATACTCTTGCATTAAAGAAATAGTTATATTTCTGTATGTTAAATACTCAATCCCAAGAGTATTATATTGCTGTCAAAATACATTGTGACATTGTATCCTGCTATGAACAAAATTGGGTTGCTCTGCTCTTCCGTCTTCTGCCACTTGAAGTTACTGGACATGCACAAAAGGGAAGTGATTTCTCCATTAGTTGGATAGGAACTCCACTTGTGCATAATCACTGCTTCAAATCGACATTCCATATTTCTTGAACACAAGTTTCGTATAAAACTACAACTTGAAGGGCACTCATAAATGTTGATTGGAAGCATGAAGTTTTAGGAGTCCAGGCATTGGGGTGGCAAAAAAGTTCGTCGGCTCGTGGGTTGGCCAGTTCAGTCCAGCTCGAGTTTGGGCTCGTTTAAGGATGAGCACGAGCTAGGGCTGAGCCTTGAAAAAAAAAGGGCCGAGCTTGTTCAATTCAGCTAAAAAACAAGCTGGCTCGTGGGCAAGCACCTATGAGTCCCAACAGTCACTTAATCGTGACCGTTGGCAGTTGAAATTTTTTTTTTTTTTAATTTCATTATGTTCCTATAAATATTTATATTATAAACTCATTTTTTTCCACATTTCAATCTCTTATCTCTTATTCAATTATATCCTTAATCTATTAACAATTCTCAAATTTAATTCTCTCAAATCTTAATATTAATGTTATAATTAGTATCTAATATCTTATTATCTAAATATTACTCTATAATTTCAAGTTGTAATTTTCTATTTCTGCTAATTTTCTACATTTCTATTTTCTATTTTCTAGTTTCTACTACATCTTCATCTTTTTTTATTTTTTTTATTATATTATTCCAAATGGCCTACAATTGAAGTGATGATGATTTCAGTGGTCATAATGACATTCCAATTTCAAACGATATTATTGATCAGTTTAGTAGTAGTACTGATCTAATTGATTTGGAAGACGTTCAAGAAGATGACGATACACAAACTATCATCGACTCTAGCATTAAACGAAAAGTCACCAAACAAAAGGCTAAGTGCTGGCAGCATTTTGAGTTGGTGCGGACTAGTAAAGTAGTTGATAGAGTCTCTGTGTTCAAAGCACTATCATGAGAAGTTAGCTTGGCAAAATGGGATAGACACGACCTACCTAAACAGACATTTCAAAAAGTGTCAATATAGACATGAATGTTTGAATACAAATCAGGCACAACTCTAGTTTGGATCTCCGGGAGCCGGGTCTAGTAGTCCCACTCTCAACAACTGGATATATTCACAAGAACTCATGCGCAAGGAAAGATTGCCGGAATTGATAGCAAATGTTGAGTTTCCACTATGCTTGGTGGACAATCCTCATTGGACGAAATTCATCCAAAAATATCTCTAACTAAGGTACGTTAATATTTCTAGAAATACACTTCGTAAAGACACTATTGTTAGATATAATACAAAAAAAGAAGTTATTATCAATGATATTAATAATTACAACGGTGTTGTATCTTTTACATCAGACTTATGGTTATAACAAAAAAAGATACATGGTTGCAATTGCACACTATATTGATAATTATTGGATAATGCATAAAAAAGTAATATCATTTAAACAAATAGACTATCTTCATAATGGAAATAATATTTATCATGTTTTATTATGTGTGTTATATGAATTTAAATGTGATTCTAAGGTTTGTAGTTTTACATTTGATAATGCATGTCCAAATAACATAGTAATTGAAAAATTAATGCAACATTGTAGTCTAAATTTTGATGGTATTTTATTTCATATTCGTTGTGTATGTCATGTGTTTAATTTAATTGTACAAGATGGATTAAAATTTATACAACCCCAACTAGAAAAAATTAGATATACTATTAATTATATTTCAGTTTCACCATCAAGAAAACAAGTTTTTGCTGCTCTATGTATAGAAAATGGGGTACAATTAAAAAAATTTGCAACTGATGTTGCCAATAGATGGAATTCAACATATCTTATGCTTGAATCTTGTGAAGGTTACGAAGATTGCATTACTGTCTATTATAATGGTTGATACTCACACGGCTCACAATATGATTTAGAATTACATAACTGGAAAATATGTGGTCATGTTAGAAAAGTTTTAGAAGTTTTTTATGACGCAACAACTGCATGTTTTGGTGTGTATTATTCAACTACTCTACTTGTTCTAAATCATTTTTATTATATTGCTTACAATTTTAATAGGTATAAGAATTTTGATCTTTTTTCTAGTATTATACATGTTAGCTAAATTTAAGAAATATTGGGAACAATTGTCTATGTTATTTCCATTAGCATGTATTATGGATCATCGACTTAACTTAGAGGGTACGAAAGTAACAATAATGGCATTTCAAAAAAATTAATTTACGGAAATCCAATAACATGTGCTAATTTATAACAAACTTTATGTTCTATGTATGAGGTCTATGCTGAAAAAGCCGGTACGAATGTTGTACGACCCCTTAATCCAACATATACTTCATCATCAATTGATGACATTGACTTATGAAGTTACATTAGTACACAGGAGTGGTCAAGGTCAACAATCAGTTGGTTTTAGTTATTCCTTTCCCCCTTCTAATGATACACCTGTAGAGTTAGTTAGGTATTTTTTGCATGATGTGCTTAGTATGTTAGATGACGAAGAGAATTTTTTTTTTTGATATACTACGACTTTGTATGACCCCTTAATCCAACATATACTTCGTCATCAATTGATGACATTGACTTATTAAGTTACATCAGTACACATATGAGTGGTCAAGGTCAACAATCAGTTGGTTTTAGTTATTCCCTTCCCCGTTCTAATGATACACCTGTAGAGTTAGTTAGGTATTTTTTGCATGATGTGCTTAGTATGTTAGATGACGAAGATAATTTTTTTTTGATATACTACGATTTTGTATGACCCCTTAATCCAACATATACTTCGTCATCAATTGATGACATTGACTTATGAAGTTACATCAGTACACATAGGAGTGGTCAAGGTCAACAATCAGTTGGTTTTAGTTTTTCCCTTCTCCATTTTAATGATACACATGTAGAGTTAGTTATGTATTTTGCGCATGATGTGCTTAGTATGTTAGATGACGAAAAGAAATTTTTTTTTTGATATACTACGATGGTGGAGACAACATCAACGTAGTTACCCAATTCTTTCAAAAATGACATGTGATCTACTAACACCTACGGTCTCAACTGTAGCATCGGAGACTGCATTTAGTACAAGCGGTAGGGTTTTGTCTGATATCAGATCAAGACTCAAAGCCAATATTTTAAAAAGCTTACTGTGTCTAAAGGATTGGGATGACGCCAAACTTCGAATTCAAAACAAAGTAGACAGAATAATGTCCGAAGAATTTGAAGATTTGAATATGGATTAATCGTATTCGTAATAAGTATTATTTTGTATTAAGTAGACAGAATAATGTCCGAAGAATTTGAAGATTTGAATATGGATTAATCGTATTCGTAGTAAGTATTATTTTGCATTAATATTTGATATTTTTTTTTTTTTAATAAAAAATTGTACACGTAACATCTTGTTCGTGTATAATTTTAACTCCACATACTTTCAAAGTAGCTGGTCCCAAGCTCGGAAAAGGATGAGGGTTTTCAATCTTTAATTTTTAACATAAACTCATAAATGATTCTCGGTATTGTATTTCTTTTTTATTTTCAAATTTAAAAAAAAAATTGAGGGCCAAGCCAAGCTCGGCTCGGTCCGTTCAGCCCACGAGCTCGTGGGCCGAATCGAGCCCCAACTTTGGGGATGAGCCGAACTCGTTTCTTATGATGCCTATCCATGCGTATATCCTGCAAGTCGCATCAGGTTTTCTTTCTTTACTAGTAATACTGCAATAACGATGCAGAATAAATTAGGTGGTGTTCTCTTTGTATTTCAATTTTGTATTTTGAGTTTTGAATTCATTTTGAGTTGTGTTTTGAATGTCTGTTTTGAGATTTATGAAAATATATTCTTTTTGGAATTTTTGAAAATTGTTTCTCAAAAACTCGAAAACGTTTTTACTTGAAATTTTTGAGAATATTTTTATAATATTTTATTCAAACAATTATTGATTATTCAATACCTTAACAAGTATATCTATAGATTATCAACTCTAATACATGAATAGGTGTCAAACCAAGCCAAAACTCAAAAGATACAAAAACGTAATAAAACATCAGTGAAATTTTTTAAAACATTTTCTTGAAATTATTGTACTGAGCGTGTTGGCATCTGTTGCCAACAGTTGACTCTCGCCCAGCGTAAAATGTAAAAAAATAAAAAATAAAAAATAAAATTCTCAACCGCGGATGACTTTTGAAACACAAACCTCATTTCCAAAAAGCGCGCTTTGATTGTTTTGGAAATGAGCCGCATTTTGTAAAGAAAATGTGGAAACTGATAAACTCATCATCTTCCATTTCCTTTGTAAATTTTTTTTGGTGTTTTGAAAAATATATTTTCAAAAATTAATAAATAAACACATTTTCACAAAAAACTAAAAACAAATTGAAAATAGCAAAGAGAACACACCCTTAGTTTTCTGGACCATCTGAACGTTCCCTTGCTGATGCGTGTTCATACATTTTTTCCCTCTTACAAACTTCATTAAATTACAACATAGAGTTAAACCGAGCATCTGGAAAAGCATGTCGGCCTGCTAGTCTTGATAAGCAAGCCGGGCGACGCCATGTCAGAACTGGTTCACAACTCTAATTGCAACGACAACTTGCAAATTGTGTCAAGTTCAATCAGCTTCATAAATCAAAACCATTGTCTAACCAAAGTATCAATTATGCCTTGCTGTGTTCTTTGTCATGCTATGCTAACAGTACTTCTCGATAAATTATTGGTTGCCTCTGCAAATTATTTCACAATATTACAATTTCTGGAGCAGAAAATTGGATGAATGAATCAAAAAAATTATTAGGACAATGCACAACAATATGAGGAAGTCGTAGCACATTTCACCGTTACAAACTATCCATTGAAATCTATCCATGAGCAGTGGAGGCTTCAGTACTTAGGAGTATTCCAAGTTGTGGTCATAACATACTCTGTGGTGTCGGATCAGATGTTGAAAGCTCGGCATACATGTCAGATATTGCTTTGGCGAAGTAGGCCTTTGCTTGGGGCCTCTTTATCTGAGATTCAAAAACAAACCGATGAATCTAATATTCTCTGCTTGCTAAAATAGTTGTGAAGAGACAACGACGACAAAGCCTTTTTCTGAACAAATCTGAGGTCGGCTAACAAATTTTTTTCTGCTTTCGCTTCTTTCTTTTTCAATAAATTTGGGTCGGCTAAATAAATCTTTTATTCGTTTCATTTCAATATTTACATGAATATGTATAGATACTACATCCTTAGAACTTCAGGTGAGAAAAGAAATTACCTTAAACGTCGGAGTTAACAAGCCGTTCTCTGACGTAAATGGCTCGACCACCAAGGTGACAGCTTTTACAAATTCGAAACCTCTCAACTGTTTAAAAATGAAGAGCCATCAATTGCATAAAAGATGTGACCAAATAAGACCCTTATCTAAATGAAGCATTGATAAAAACCACTCTGGGAAGAGATTACCTGAGCTTCCTTTCCTACAGCATCCATCTCAGCAAGAACAGCAGCCCGTGCTCTCGGATCATTGCATAGTTGCCCTAAATCTTCATACTGCACAACATGCAAAATCAACCAAGCAAAAGAAGTTAAGATGCTTATCTGAGGAATATTGAGAGACCCCATTCATTGAAATGTGTAATGGTATGTAGCAAAGCCGTCATTTCAAATTGATATATAACACAATGGATCTCTCTTTGTTACTTCTATTTTTGACTTGTTTTCTTGCCTCTGTGTGTGTGTGTGTGTGTGTGAGAGCGGGGAAGGGGAGTGAGGCCAATTCTATTGACTCCTTATATCTTTCAAACTGTCAATTGATTCATGAGAGAGGTTCATAAAGAGTCTGCCTACTCTTGCGGTGTCACATTTCATTGAACATGCAAGGTAGTTGTTCCTCTTGTTTATAAAAAAATTAAAACATGCCCTTACACTGCCAATATCACATTTCGTTGAACATGAGAGGTGGTTGTGCCTCTTTATTTATCTCGTGAAGGGAGGTGATTTACTACGCTAATATGAAAAACAAATACTAGTCAAGAATAGTGTGAGTGAACTAAGAAATTTCCTCTCTCAAGGGCTCGTAGACATTTTATTGATTTCGGGAACCACCTTGAGAGAGGATCTTAGCCAAATGGTGTCTGGCCAGTAGGCACTTTTGGCACTGGATGGAGCTAATTAGTGACTATGACTGCACCATTAATTATGATGGAATGGACGTTTTTCAGATAATGCAACAAATAATATTAACTTTGCAAAATTGATATAACAAAAGTCTCCCTAGAACAGCGATTGTGACTGAGAATGTCCCATTCTGCACTTGTATGATACAGATAAATAATAACAAAGCAGCTAGCTGTCTGTAGCAATAGTTACACCAACAAAAAATTGATGGAAGGACAACTGAAACAAATGCAACATGAACATTTTTGAGCACTTAAAACGTAGAAAGGATTAAGATTACCTTAATGCCTTCTGATGTGGCCCAATCCTTTAACACGTCTGGCTCCACACAGACTACAGCAACTAAACTGGAGTTCAAGCTATCGCCTGTTACATTGCACCAGTCAGCAAAAGAAATGGTTGGGAGTTCCATACAGAAGAGTTAAGTAATCTTCTTACCATACACGAAGCACTGCGCAACAAATTTGCACTTGGCATAGACATTCTCAATTTTCTCTGGTGCTATGTACTCGCCCTGGGCCAACTTAAAAATGTTCTTTTTCCTGTTTACAGTAAGAAATTCAACATTTAAACCTCTCTAACCACCCTGACTACCAAAGGAATAAACCACACTTCGGAAAGAATGTACAGATTGGACCAATCCCACAAGTTTCATCAAGTAGTTTCAAAAAAAGGGGGGGGGGGGGGGGGGGGGGGGGCTAGAAAAATGACAAGAACTCGTGAATATCTAACCTAAGATCTAAAATTACATTTTTTGTTTGCAAATCATGACTTGAAGTCTTTAACCACAGTAAACTATTGATGTACTGATTACAACATCAATATCCTGCAAAAATGATGAACCTTACCTATCAATAATTTTAAGACGTCCACCAGGTAGCCATAATCCAATATCCCCCGTGTGCAGCCAACCTTCATCATCAATTACTTCTCTCCTGATAATTTATACAGGAGATGAAACATGCTTAGGATTTCCAAATCTATCTTGAGCAAGTTAAATACAATATTTGAAAGATACACACGTCTGGACTTCATCTTTGTAATAGCCTTGGAAAACAATGGGACCTCTAACACAGATCTCCCCACGAGGATGAGGTAGATCTTCAGAAGTGTAATTCATCTCAGGAACATCCACCAGCTTTATTTCTGGAAGAGACCAGGAAAACAGTTTTACACAAGCAAAAGTTACTTGACTAGGATTTTCATTTTCCAAATCAGTTGTGAAGTTAACAAGTTTACTTGACTAGCTATTAACTAAGGCATTACATGTTAATAATTGTATAAGTCACTGACAACAGCTTACCACAAGCAGGATTGGGAGAACCAACATGACCAGTTAAGGTGTCACTTTCTTCCATAGAGCTAATGACACACGAGGTCTCTGTCATACCATATCCTTCAATCACTGGACAGCCAAAACATCTACCCGTAGAGTGAAATTTTAGATCAAAAGTGTGACCCCTAATTCTCATCAATAATAATATTACTTATCAAGTTCTGGAAGAATCATCAACTTACACCCTTAAAAACTCCATGACATCAGGAGACAATGGTGAAGCACCTGAAGACATCAAACGGACTCGCCCTCCAAGTTTGTCTTTTATTTTATTGAAGACCAGTCTATCCCACATTGGTGATGGTTTTCTACCTGAAACGTACAGTAAAACATATGCATTATGACAAGCATCAAAACTAGATTGTGAAGCGGAAATCAACAAACTGTTACACTCCATATCCTTTGGGTGATAAACCAGAAAAGAACAGAGACATGAAATACAAAACAACTGGAAAATAAATAACAAAAACAAGAGAGATACCTTGAAAAGAAAAGAGGAAAGGAAATAGCGAAAAGAATGAAAAGAAAAACCAACACTGTTAGAGGGAAATAAGATAAAAATAAAACTGAAATCAGCAAGAATTAGTTGAAATGACTAGGTAGTTTCATGAAGTCAGAGATAGCAATCAAAGAACTCATAAAGGTAAGACACAGAATGTGACAATTCATAATTTAATTGGGGATAACTGTTGAAAGTTAACAATCCTAGTTTTGCTTGATTATCTAATTGTAATCCGTGGTTATAGTAAGCCCTGATCATTAGGCATCGTACAGCTGAGTAGATTTTTCCCATGTCTTAATATAGAGGATTCCTATTATCTTGTACTCAAGTATGCAAAATATACAACCAATTTCCACCATTATGGTATCAGAGCCTTAGGTTTTTTTTCTCAAATTTCATCTCTCTCTCTCTCTCTCTCTCTCTCTCGGCCTTCACTGCAACAGATTATTTTGGGACTGCACAGCCTCCTTTTGCCTGCATATTCCACTAATTTATATTGTCGTCTTAGTGTTGGCTGCTTCTTGTTCCTTTTTTCTCATTCTTAACACTGATCCTGGAACATCTGAAATAGCCCCTAAGGTCCAAGTTTTGAATGTTCACCCCACCTCCTTCAACTAGAGAATGACCAAGGCCTTCAGGCATCATTTCCGCTGATCGTTTAACTCAAACTAGAGGTTTGATGTCACTTCTAGTGGATACTATGAAGTCCAAAAACCAACTACGAACTAACTGGACAACTAAAGAAATGATGCCCGAAAGATAGTTTCAACTAGAAGTCGAGAACTACCAAAAGTTCACTCTTAAGTCCAACCAAAAGTAGCCATTGCCAAAGTCCATAGCAGCACCACAAGAGCACAAAAATCAAGATTGAAGATCACGATCACCTTGAAATTAAAATCAGAGTTGCTTCATAAAAGGTCATTGCTTTCGAATAAGTGGACCTTTCAAAATTAAAACTTCTATCAGACTTCATACACAATCTTCGCTAGATCCTCAATCTAACACTGGAACTGTTAGGATTAGTGCCCCGAAACCACAATTTGTACTCGTATATTTTCTGAATAATAAAGAAATAAGATTTGTTTATTGTTTCTTTTCTACATCATACTATTTGATTAGAAGCTATTATAAAAGTCCCTTGGTTATGTTTGGCATAATAATTATATAAATAAACGTTTTGTGCAAAAGATATAATTCAATGCATAAGCTAAAATGACAGTTCATAATCGGTCTAAAAAGCTAGGCAGTTTATAAGGACCTCACAGTTGGGTGAATGGTTTGTATTAACCATAGAAGTAGTGACTTCTAAGTGGAGACACTAGTGCATTCTGCATGCATTGGACATGACCAAATGAAACTCAAATCTGGCATAAGAACCATTACATCATTAAATTTCAATAGATCACCAGATGACCTATTTTAATCATAAATGAGTGATGAATTTGTGTTCATGACTTGAGACTTTTGATACCATAAAGAGAGAGATGAGATCAATACCACGTTGCTTTAGGAGTTTGAGTTTGTGGATATCGGAAACAAATTTTCAGGAAAAGGATTTCATAGTACTCTAGCAACAAGCGTTTGTACTCGGATAAATATGAGCGCTCAGTAATTCGGTAAAATGTTTACCGAATTTTTATATTTGTGATAGAATCACAAATTGATTATGAAGTCAGAGAAAAATGAGATCTAGGGAGAAAATATAAACGGAGGGGAAAAGGAGTCATTTCCGTTTAGCTCTAATTATAAACGTTCAATGGGAATAGAACACATGTTGATCTTAGGACTTTAGTCTAATTATTATTATACTTTCTGCAATTGTTTTTGTAATTCAAGAGGGCAATATTAGTGAAGTTGCCCCAGTATTAATGGATCGAACATTGTTAGACAAAAGTTGACCCAGATTGTGCTTGGACCATGGAGGTTGAATTATAAGAGTTCATTGGGTCCCCTGAGTAGCTCCATTTAAATAAGTAAGATACTAGTATTTTACCAGATTAGGGTTGCACATACGAGACTAGACTGGATAGGGACTAGGAGGATCAGAGGCTTGGGATTGTGTATAAACACACACATAAGAGAGGGAGGCCATCCCAACCCTCACAGTGGTCCTCCCACCTCCACCTCCGCCTCCTCTCTTGCACACAGTACACGTTTAGTGCGTGTTTCCAAATCCTGTCTTAGATCCAGTCCTCTATTGATCCTATAGTGTCCACCCACTTGTGTAGTCATACCTAGGAGAATATTCCGAAAAACTTAGTGGTACAAGGCATGTACTAACATCATACAATTGAAGATGCAAAGTTTTTGCGTGACAAAGGTAATGACAGATCTGATACGTAGTTTAGGTTTGATGATAATGCACTATGCAATCCTGTTCTTGGATTTGAATGAGAGAACTATATACAACTAAATACGTAGTTTAGGTTTAACACTGGTGAAAGCCTTTCTTATGCAAATTTTGCAACAAAACATACAAGTGACAACCATATACAATTAGTAATACAGCAATGTCACATAAAGGAAAATGAAGACAATGAAGCTGTAGCTGATCATACCACTCATTACAGCTTGCTTCTTTGAATTGTAAGCTGCGTTAAATAACCTCTCCTTTAGAACACCAGAAGTCTTTACAGCATTGATTATCCTATAATGAGCCATAAGAAAGTAAAACATAAATTACTGAGAGAGCTCACTAAATAAACACAACTATCATTTGATAACATTTAACAATTATTACCCAGCGTAAATTCGGTTGTATAGACGAGGAACACTGGCAAATATTGTGGGTCTTAGAGCAGCTAAATCATCCATCAACTTCATGTTATCCTGCAGAATAATAATACCATTTCATACATAAAGCTGTTGCAATGATAAAATTCACCTGAAGATGTATAACAATCATGCTTATCTCTCTGCATCAAGATCATGAACACAAAGCAGGAAATTCAAGGAGTGTTCTTCTCGACAACTTTCAATTAAACTCATTTGAGCTTTTCCAGTTTTATTTCCCTTTTTTATGCATTGGCCTATTGTTATTAACCTGAAGCAAATATCCAAAATGTCAGTTGACTTGTGGATCCGTGTTGTAATAACAATTGCTAGAAATTAAAAAGAAATTTGCTTGCATTTCATCAGCTGCTACAGATTCACTCATTCACCCGGTAAAATGTACAAATCAAGCCTCAGCCTCAGCCTTAGCCTCAGCATGCTTAACCCTTGGGTCAAATTATAGATAAATGATAAAGTACTTCAACAGGTAGACAAAGTTTGACATTGCCTGTGTAGAGGAGCAATTATACTCAGAGCTAATCTCAACGGATTCATGCCGGTAATTTCCAGTTCATCTAAGACAGGAAAACTGTATTGCTCACAAGGGCATCAGGTATGCCAAAGCTCAGCTGTTATCTTAGTAGATGGTGGGGAAGAGAGAGAGAGAGGGAGAGAATTTTTATCTTGCAAACAGGCATCTTCACATTATTAAAAGTTTGTTCTCTTTGTTCCACGGAAATGAAACAGAGGCGAAGGTAGAAAACCATAAGTATATTAACATCCCCAGAAATAAAAGTATCACGTGCAGATCACATACCCCCTGGTAGAAGCCAACAGCAACGCCAAAGTACACTGACAGAATCTGATAAGATCGTTCATAGATGTGCGCCAGGGGAAGATAGGATATATATCTATTAGAAAAAAAATTATCATTAAAATACGATGGGATGGAAGTGAAAAGAAATCGTGATTTCCAGCAAAACTCACATGTCTGAGGGATGAAATTTGACTGAATGGGTCATGCCTGCAACACTAGCTATCATGTTTCTGTGTGACAAAACAACTCCCTTTCCAAAGACAAAAGAGTTGTGCAATCTCTCAGTAACCAACCATTTTACATGAAATACTTTAAGTTAAATATCTAGAACTGAAATTCACAAGTGCTACCTTCGGTGTCCCGGTAGTACCGCTAGTATAGCATATAGTTGCTACATCTTCAGGCTTGGGAGGACAAAATGGATGGGTATTACTTCGGCCCTGAAATGGAAAGGAAACAGTAAATCACCATGGTGCCACCGCCAATAACAAAATTAAGAACCAAAAATAGTATGATTCTATATCATTCTCTAATTACAGACGCAAAATAGGAGTAGTCAACTGGTGAACTCACTACACAATAATAAAAGCTTCACTTATCCAACTACTAACATAGACATCAAAAAAAAAAATGTCAAGAAGCATCAACAAACAACATAATATCAGAAAGAAAGGGCATCCATGAGATAAACCAATTCACTGTTTTAGGTATTAACATCTTCTGTGTTAGATGCACGCTTGTTAAGAAATGTTACAAAATGAGAACTCTAATATTCACATTTTAGAGAATTAATTTGAAATCTTAAGGTCTTTTCTTATTGAGTAAATAAATCTTCAGAGAGGTAGAACTACAAGTTTGACTGTTTGAGATTTACTTTTATATCTAAGAGAAGTTTAAAAATCAACTCTAAGAGACCAAATTCTTGTTAAATGTAAAGTAACAAAGCACAACTTGAAGACCTTCAATCATGTAACAGAAATCAAGTTTGATTTACAGAAACAAAAATGAAAACATGTGCAGACAGAGAATACTTTTTTTCAAACTATACTTGGGTTTTCCATGTTTTGCTCTTACACTGTGCAAGGTGCCCAATATTGAGAAACATATATGTAATTGCCTATCTGAATGAAACAACTATCTTGGAACAGGCAGTTAATTCAGACATCGAAGGTTAGATTTAGAAAAAGCTTCTCCAAGTTCTATAAACGAATTGCAATTTCTCCTATTTTTCCCACTTTTTTCCTTTTTGTTAGTTCAGCTATATGCTAATCTTGAAGGGCATGCTTCAATAAAAATGTTGGCAAACTCTCCATGTTATGAAAACAGAAAGGCACAACTCCTGCATAATATAACCACAGAATGCAAATCAAATCGAGGCAGGTAAAGCACCACATTAGAGAAGATGAACAGTCAGAAACAAGTCTACTAAATAGGAGAAAGTTTGATGAGGAATAATATTTCATTCTTAATTATGGAACTCCAGGGATGAAGGGAGATAAATGTTCAGGAGTACTGAAAAGTCCTTTTAGAATTTCCTGCCAACTCTCTATTGATATCCATCCAGTATGAAAGCTTTATCTAACCATATCTTTTCTTGGCTCCACGAATCACTTCATATACCTTTGCATTTTATTAAAGGTCAGCTTCTCCATTCAACTAAAAATGCATTAACTCATCTCTTTTTCTTTATAATTTAAACACACAGTCAACTCTAATCATATCTACTTTTACACGTGAATTGATGTTTTTCTTCCTCCATCTCTTAAATTCATTTCCATGATGGCTGCGCAACCGTTGGGGACAAGAGTGTTGTAAAATGTATTATGATAGTTATAACCGTCATAAAACACTAACCGGAAAAGGAAATCATACACCATTACCGAGATGATTATAAATACCTGACCAAGTAGCTTTGAGTATGATATCAGCGTAACTCCCGATTTTGAAGGTAGAGATGGGAGATGTTCATCTATCCCTCCCACTACCTAAGACATTTAAGATGCAAGGGAATACACATTAGCAGAACAGAAAACCATGCACTATGATTATATTAGATTGACTAAAAATTCCACATGAAGCTCTAAATGGACATACCACTATTACACGTACAGATGGAATCTCCGATAGGAAGCTTAGCAACTGCCAGTTTTAGGACAAAGATGGAATGTGAGAAACTACTTATGTTGCATCTGTTTTAACTTCAGCAAAAATTACAAAATAAATCTATTTCTTCTCCAATCCAGCATGAGGAAAATGGGAACACGACAGATAGCAAATGTATTAAAGTTCACAACATGATAACCCTACAATAAATACATCAAACATACATCGTGTGAAATCTGTCCGGCTTTCGAGCAATTCTTTGCTTCTTGCTTACTATTAATATTTGTTTGGAACTAACACCAAACATGCATTTAGCCGGAATATGACCCACTGAATTGGCAACATAAGTACAACACTGGCCTTAGTCTTCACGCTTTTCAGTGTTCTTATTGAACAATAGCAGAAAATAATACTAGTGAGAAGTGTTCATCAATAGATTCAATGGATTATCATGGACTCCCTAGGTAAGGAGCAAAAAGAAATAGACTCACATTGTTCAGAGTACTGGTCACACAAAATATGGCCTGTACATCAGCATGATTCACGATATACGTAACAGCATCAGGACCTGCAAATGAACCAAACAATGTCACAACTTTAATGAACATGACTAGAACAGAGAAGCCTCAAGTGAACAAACACCTACACACCAAGGGTATCATATAAAGGAACTGAAATAAACGAATATGCTGAGCACGCGTGATCAACAACCAGCCATTCTGGTCTATTTATGAAGTAAACTCCAACGCAAGCTCCCTGCTCCAAGAGAAATCGACATGTCATTGCTCTATAAAGTTAAAGTGTAGTTTCATTACCCAACGCATACAGATTTGTGGAATGAAAACCACAAATAAGTAGACCAGAAGAAAAATAAAATAAAGTAGGTGAAAGAATTTAAAATATCCATTAAAAAGAAGATAGTGTGCTTGAGTATTATTATTCTTACGCAGTCCAAAACAAATCTGGTGTATTACTAGTTATTTAAAAGAATATGAATCACTTTTTCCTTGTGGATAGATTATCCCAGGTTAATAGCATAGTCCAACTGACTGAATGTAGAAATCTAAGCACCAGAAAGAAAAAAAAAAAAAAAACTATACTGGTTGTAGTCCATAATGGCGAAGTCCTGAGCCTAATGCTGATCGAGCAGTGCCCGCCTCTCCATATGTCATCCATTTGTATCTTCAGCATCAAAAGAATATATATTACATATAAAATTATCTTTGTGGTTTACATGCTTTAATATTTTTCAATCTGACCAGGTGGTGGTAACTTCACCACAAAACTTACTCTCCTATGGTTCCATCAATCCGAATACGTGTACCCAAGTATTTGTAATCTTGGAAAGTTTCAACTGCGTGCCTGAACAACAACAGTGTAGAAAACAAATATGAAGTCAAAGTAAATAAATTAGAGCTGATCTTTAGCAGATACAGCTGAGTAAAGCTTTATAAGTTCCAAAAGAGTTAAGACTGGAACTCAACATTCACCTGTTACGCATGGAACAATAAATGAATATCAAGGGATATAATCTGTATGCAGAAAGCATAGGAAATTATTGAAAAAAATCTCACAAGAAGTTATCATGCAATGTGACGATTTCAGCATGATCTGGAAAACTGTTAACAAGCTTCAAAGGAGAAAGTGTGGATCTGCCATGAAAATAACAATTATCGAAAGGTCAAGTAAGAATAATATAGCACAATAATTGTGAATATTTTACAAATAACAGGGGGAGAAGTCTACCTGTACACATTCCATTTCCCAGTCTCCAATTTCTCAGGAAGCACTACACTATACCTCTGACCTGATCAATATTAAAAGCCCATCATCATAACTAATGAGATAATCGGGTTATAATAGATGCTTGGAAGAATGAACATGAGAAAATTTTTATCAGAAGATTTCCAAGGAAATCAAAAATAGTTCATGATACAAGCAAATAGTCACAAATTATCCATATCAAATACGAGCTTCCAAACCTGGCTTCTGCCTATCCTCTTTAAAATCAACAATGGACTGGTCTAAAACCATTTTCTGCTTGGGAGGCATTACCTCTAATCTGGTTTTGACTTGATATAGTATAAATGAAATTTATCACCTCCAGATAAATAATTTTTCCATTAACCAAAAGACAATAAATATATGTTTTTTTTTCTAGTTTTCTAGCTTTACATGCGTTTTTTTAGAACAATTATGTTTCTTCCTGGTTTTAGAACAATTAAGAGTTTTTAATGCAATTACTTTGCAAGAAGAATATACCCAAACCAACCACCCAGTCAAGAGCGGGAAGTGACTGCAAAAAATTAATAAAAACATAACAACAAACTAAGCCTTATTTCGAATAACCTTGGGTCGAGTACATGAATCATTTTTTACCACTCCATCTCATCCACCGCTACATCTGCCAAATGTCAAATGGAATCAAATCCTTGGAACCACATCAAACCATGTTAATTTTGACCTACCTCTACTTCTTCTAATATATTCAAGTAGAATTGATTGCATTATTGAATGAGAACTTCTTTAGGTCTGAGCAAGACATGCTCCAACAAGTCCAACCATTCACAATTCCTTTGTATTTATCCTAAATTGGTGTCACCTCTACTTAGTGGGATATATCCTTATTTCAAATTGATGATCGCACGTCCAACTTAACATCTTTATTTCTACTATGTTCTTATGGACATTTTATCAGTCGACGACCCAAGACTCACTGCCATAAAACAAAGCTAGTCTAGTAACTATCTCTTACAGCTTACCTTTTGACTTGATAGTGACCTCCCGATCACATAGAATCCTATAGAATTTTTCCATTTGCATGCATTTCATTGTCTCAAGTCCTTAATTGGTAATCGATCCTAAATACCTAAAACAATCACTCTTGAGACAGTTCGATTGTTTATAGTCTACTATGACTAGAAGGATATTCTATATTTCCGTATTAGTTATAGTTAACCTAAAATCTTTAGATTTGAAAGTGTTATAAAATTCAAGCTTAAAAATTATCCCTCCTATCATCAATTAAACTAAGGTATCCGTAAAATAAACTCTTTAATTTTCATCTTTAATACACTTAGCTTGGTTTATATATATATATATATATTTCTCTCTTTTCCTTTTGTCAAGATATCTAGCGTGCAACTTTCGCACCGTCTTTGCTTCCGACATAACTCGAGTAACAAAAGCTGAAGGAGTTCAGTGTTTATCATAGAACATAAGACGGTGCCGAAGAGGAAGAAGGGACAAGAATAAAAGGAAAAAGAAAAGGATAAAAAACATCAAATTCATATAAAAGTATTATAGAAATTGTTCCCCAATTAATAATCTCTCACAGAATAAGTCAAACATTCATTCTTCCATCTCCATAAACAAAACACAATACACTTAAAACTCAAAAACACATAAAAATCTGCAGGCATGTATTACCGTTTAAGAATTCACCGGCGGTGGGATTTGCAGAGATCCTTAGTAATGATTCATCGGTGGCGGGAACCAGATGTCCTTGAATTGCTCTAATCCGTCGCTCGGTCCTTGATTCCATTCAGATTTTGTTCTTTTCTAGCTTCTTTTTGAATTCAATAGAGTAATCGAATTCCTACTTGTATTTCCGATGCAGAGAGGAAGGCAAATTGAATTGACAAAAACTATAAAAGAGAAAAAATATCAATGGATGAAACAAAAAAGGTAATTGGGGATTAAATGTGGATAAAATTATAGGATTCGGCACACTTTCCAATTTCGTGACAATAATATAGTCAGAGACGATTTAGAATTTGACAAGGACACTAGGATATTTTAACTCAAATTTTTTCCTCTATCTTGGGCTTTGGTAAGTGTGACATTGGGGTCCTCAACTTACCATTTGTGGTACTCGCATCCTCAACCTTTAAACATTATATGAGTGTGGTCCCCAACTAACGGAAAAACAATTCTTGAACCATTGACCTCAGTTTTGAAAACAACAATCCCTAATCAACAAAGACAAAGAAAATTAAAGGTTAAAAAGTTAATTTGTGAATAAAAAGACACCTTTATTTAAAATTTAGAAGAAGAAAGGAAAAAAACAAAGATAAAATTAATTTATTGTCTTCTTTAATTAGCGCGTCTTTCCACGACACTCCACCACAAGCGACTAACCCCAAAAATTCCGTATCCCCCCGCCTTATAGACCTCCAACCACGACCACTTTTATAGCCATTGACTCTGGTTCCATTTATAAAAACAGTATCATTGATGAAAATTTGTATCATACACGTTGGATGTGGTGGAAACGATATCCTTGACAAATGTGACGGCAAATTTGAGATCGAAAACTCTAATAATTTGAGCGAGAGATGGTGTCTGTTTTGAATTTGAGATTAAACAAGGTTTTTGCAGGATTAATAATGACAATGCTTGTTGTGGAGGTGCATTGGTGGGGGTAGGGAAGAGAACGAAATTTCTCTCTCTCTCATTTCCTTTTTTTTAAAAATTATTTTAATTTAAAATAAGGGTACAATGTCATTTTGATACACTAATTGACTTTATAGCGATCAAGTTAATCGTTTCCATAAGTTTGGGATCAGACCTGCCCAGTTTTCAAAAGTTAAAGAGTTGAGTGCCACAAATGATAGGTTGAGGATTCCAATATCATACTTGCAAAAAGTTAGAAACTTAAGCTGAAATTTACCTTAAAACAGCTAAAATTATTATTATTATTTTATTAAAATCTAAATAATTTAAATATTCTTTTTGGTACATAAATAATTTGAATGTTGATTTAACGTGAACTATCTACTATAGTATCAAACCGGCGTACGGTGTGTCTTAATTAACTTGGGGATTCTAAAGTGAGCCAGGTGGGACACAGTACTACAGTTGAGAATGAGATTTGGTTGCGAAACGGCGTACAGTGTGTCTTAATTGACTAGGGGATTCTAAAGTGAGCCAGGTGGGACATAGTACTGCAGCCATCAAATCTGGAAAGTGATGTGATGATTGGTCTCTTTTGGTGCCGCTTTAACATTTGTTCGCGAAACATGCACGTTTGTTTCACTGTTCATGAATTAACAATTAAGAGAAAAGCAAAGATTAGATGTTTTTGATTTGACGCGTGACATTTTACATCAAAAGGCGAACATAAAAGAATATAAATTCAATTGTGTACTACACAATTAAGGTGTGAATACTTATACTATTTGCACATTGCAATTCAAGTAAACATTTATGTCATGTAAACGGCTGAGCCGCTAAGCTTTTAAAAAATTTAGTATAGGTCCATCAATTTACTATTCTTAGAGCATCTCCAATACATTTCGTCTCTTATTTTTTAAATGTATCATATAAACATATATAAGCAAAGTTATAAAAAAAAATTCTCTCAAATACATGCTAATAAGGACTTCATTTGACTGATGTGGCACACAAAAAAAAATAGAATACGTCTAAATTTAGACAGACTTCTAGACGTAATGATACATCAAATTTAAATCCAACTCGACATTTTATTTTTAAAAAAATTTGGATTAGGGAAATAAAAATTGAAGACCTGTCAATTTAAAAAAAAAATTAATGCCACATAAACAGTAATATTAGTTTTTGACGGAACATATTAGAGATGAATTTTTTATTTGACCGTCTATTCAATAGACGTAGTGTCATATAGTACGTTTATTTTACCTGCCACATAAACTTCAATAGACGGAGTGTATTAAAAATGTTGTTAAAAGCACCATCCTACATTTCCATTTTAGCACATGTTTACTATTGCTAGAGATGGCAATGGGCCGAGCTGGCCGTGGCACAACGAGTCTGACTCAGCCTGTGAATAGACGGGCCAAACTGAGGCTCAGCCCATTCCAATAAAAGTGGTCCAAACCGGCCCGTGGTCCGCGAGCCACGGGCCGATCCGCAGACCCATGTGAAATAATTTTTTTTTGAAGATAAAAAAAAAAGAAATAAGTCAAGATAAAATTTTAAATTCAAACTCTCATCATTTCTCCGGGCTTGGGACTGGCTACTATTATCATAGGCAGAATTATCATAGGCAGGGTTAAAATTATACACGAACAAGTTGTTACGTGTACAATTTTTTGTAAATTTAAATATCAAAACTTACAAGTTAAAATGAATAAAAATGAAATGAATTTATACAAAATAATAAATATACTTACATTTTATGTATTCAGTTTGTCCATCTCTTCGACCAATATCAGGCTTACTTTATCTTGGATTCGAAGTTCTGCATCCTCCCAATCTTTCAAATACATTAAAGCTGTGTTTGATTGCAAGTGGAAAATTTGTGTGGAAAGAAAATATTTTCTATGGAAATGAATTACCAAGAAAATTTGGATTGGAAAATGTTCCATGGAAAATAAATGGGTTGGAAAATGTTAACAAATTTTCCATGGAAAATAAATTCTCCTATCTCACAAAGAAAATATTTTCCTTAAAAAAAAGGAAAATATGGCCAATAGTGGAAAACATGGAAAAACATTTCCATGGAAAAACAAAAGTTGCAATCAAACGAAAGATGGAAAATAGGTGAGAAAATGCATTTTCTATAGAAAATTTTGCCAATCAAACAGACCAAAGCTGAAAAATTGGTGGAAAATTTTCATTTTCCATGGAAAATGAAAGGAATCAAACATAGTCTAAACTCTTTAATATGTTTGGTTTAAATTTTGATCTCAAATCATTAATAATCCTACCACATGTACTAAAAATAGACTCCGATGTTACAGTTGATACTGGGGGTGTTAGTAAATCACGTGCTATAATAGAAACAATTTTTTATTGGCACTCGTTTTGTCTCCACCAGCTAAGTATATCAAAATTATTCCTCTCGTATTCATCTAACAAATTTAGCATGTCGTAACCAAAATATCTAGCTACCTCTAACGGTATATCTCTAATATTAATTTTAACATTTGTGGCACGGGAAAGCGAATAATAAGAAGAAAAACTAGAATTTTGAGTTCCCTTATAAATAAGGAAACTCCAATAATCATTAGGATTAGAGTTATTTGAAGACAATGAAGGGTTTGGTGCATGAGGTCTTCTAACTTTCCTACCGATTTTTTCTGCATAAAATTCGTACATTTCACATAATATTTTTTCTAAATTACCGTAAGTTAATGGATTATTGTAACTCAAATTATTAGAAATTTTGAAAATAGTTTGTTTAGTACCTTGTAAATTTACTATATGGTCCATAATTAATGCTAACGGGAACAACATAGGCAGGTCTTCCCAATATTTTCTAAACTTCATTTCCATTATTTCAACAATATCAGAAAAAATTGCATACGTCTTATATCTATTAAAATTATTTGCAATAAAATAAAAATAATTTAAAACTAATGGACTAGTATGGTAGTATACACCACCACATGCATTTGTGGCGTCGTAAAATATTTTTAAAAATTTTCGAACATGAAATACAATTTGCTAATCATGTGGTTGCAATTCGTATTATGGACCTTATGAGCCATTATAACAAGCAGTTACACAATGTTCATAACCTTCACATGATTCAAGCATTAAATAAGTAAAGTTCCACATATTACGTATGTCTGTATATATAGTTTTTGTTGGAAGTGAATTTTCTACGCATAATTCATCAAATACTTGTTTTCTAGTAGATAAAAGCAGTAATATAGTTTAATGCATACCTAATTTTTTCTAATTGTGGACATATATACTTTAAACCATTTTGGACAATTAAATTAAAAATATGGCATACACATCTAACATGAAACAAAATTCCACCGAAACCCGGATATAATTCTTCAATTAATTTTTTTATTACAATATTGTTAGGCAAAGTATTGTCAAATGTGATAATGCGAATTCTAGATTCGCAATGAAATTCTTTAATAATTACCATTAAATAATTAAAAAAATTGTATGTCATTACGAGGGTAGTCAATTACTTTAAAATAATTATTCTTTTATGCATAATCCATAGTTTATCAATATAATGTAAAGTATCTGCAATATATCCTTTATGATTTAGACCGGACCATAAGTCCGAAGTGAATGATACAATACCAGCATATTTACTTAAATTATTTTTTTTATATATATTTTTAATTATATGCAACGATAGTATCAGAACGAATAGTGTTTCTAGCAAAGGGTAAATACCTTGGTTGAAGATACCTTTGTACAAACCATGTGAAAATGGAGCTTTCCATTATGCTAAGCGGGAACTCACTACTGGCCACCAACTGACACATGCCATCCCAGTGCATAGAGTCTTGTGAATAAACTCAATTGTTAAGATTAGGAGAAGAACTATTAGATCCATCCGGAGTTCCGAACTGTAGTTGTGCTTGGTTGATATCAACTCCTCCGTGCTTTTGCATACACTTCGAAAAATGTCGGTTAAGATGGCTTGTTCCACCACCCTTTTGCCATGCAAACTGTTGTTTACAATATTTACAAACTGCCTTGAAAATTGATTGTCCATCTGTAGATGCACCGGTCTGCACTCTATTGAAATGATCCCAACACCGAGCCTTTTGTTTTGCGTCTCTTCGTTTAATAGTCGATTGAGTAGTATTGATCGTTTCTAACTATTCGTCAATATCATCTAAATCGACACTTGTACCAGCGTTCCCAACCCCAAAATCATCACCAAATTCTGGAAATGGAACATTCTTTAAACCACTAAAATCATCTTAAATTTGGTTTTCGACAGACTCGGTACTTCCTTGAAAATTCTATTGATCCATTAATAATTGTAGATAGTAGAAATGTAGAAGTAGAAAAAAGAAATGTGGAATATAGAATACTAGAAAGTATATTGGACAATTGTAGGGATGTAGAAAAATAAGATTATAAATCTACAAATTCAACAATAAATTACACAATATAATTTTTTCGGATTGTTGTATGAATGTAAGATTGTAAGTTGAGACTTGAGAGATTTGTGAAGAGAATAGAGATAATTTATAGGGTATTTATAGGGAAAAAAAATTATAGCCGTTTGAAAATAAAAAATAAAAAATTGGGGACCAAATTGCAAACAGTCAGAGGTCATATTTCTGACCGTTTGCAATTTGCAACAATTGGTCCCTAGCTTAAGCTGGGGAACCATTTTGTTCCCAACCCAAATGGACCACGGACCACGGGCCTGGTCTGTGGTCCACAGACCGGTCCACTAGTTCGGCCCGTGATTTATTTCACGGCCCGGTTTGGGATCGGGTCCGTCGTTCGACGGGTCCGATCCGACCTTGATCCGTCTTTTTACAGGTTGGGCCGACGGGCGGCCCGGTTCGTTTGCCATGCCCGGTTCGTTTGCCATCTCTAGACTATTGCTTAAATTATAATTTTAGTTGGTCAAACATACTTTTTATCTATACATTTCATGGGACCCAGAACTTACAACCCACTTTTTATCCATATATTTACTTACAATTTATGGTATAAGCACTTAAAATATAATTTAAACTCTACCAAACTTTTATAGTATTCTCAGAGCCTGTTTAATTTCTAGACAAATTAACGGTTTGCCTAAAGGCGCCACATTTAAGTAAAGCCCCTAAATTTTAGAAAAGTAATTTTCAAATAGTCATACCATCAACATATTTGAGTTAGAATTTTTCCTTCTATGTTAAAAACACTCATTTTCAAAATTTAATTTATCGGCAAAAATCATGCCACGAAATAAAATAATAACAAAAATGAATATTATCCACTGAAAAGTCTATAACTATGTAACAAATAATAATTCAAGATTAAAAACAGAGTTTTTCGTCAATAATTTAAAATATATATTTTAATATCGGTAACAAATAAGTGATCCAATCATTATTTGACAAGTGTGAGTGTGTAAGTGATAGTGTAAATTTTGTGGGTACAAGTAGCATTTTCCTTCAAAAATTAGTAGATTAAGGACTTGATAACAAATTCTATCAATTTTTTAAATTTATCAATTTTTCATATCTCTCAGCTTATCCAATGGGTGTGGTGGCTCTAAATAAAATTACCATATTCATTTGTAGGTAAGGGATGTGGTGGAGTTGTGATGGCTTTGATTCATTTATAGCTTTGCTGGTGGGGGTGAGTGGTAGGCGACTTTGATTTATTTACAGTATTAATTTGTTTTTTTTTTTTTTCTTTCTAATAAAATATAAGCATTTAGTGAGTGAGCTAATTGTCCTTCATTAAAAATTGTGCTGGTGAACTTACCTGAGTTTATGCCTATTTTCGACGTAATTATTTATTAGGTCTTTAATTTGTTAATTTTTTAAAGGCTGGAGATAAAAATTAACAAAAGAAAAGAAAAAAAAGATTGAAGACACGATTGCTACTTTCGCTAAAAATGATGGACAAACAGTGCAATTTACTCTTAAATACAATAATAAAAAATTAAATATTAAATTCAAAAAATTATGTCAGAAATTAAATAAATGTTAAAAAAATAACTCAAGATTACTGACAGATTTTCAGCTCGTAATATAAAAAATAAATATCGTCATAAATTTAATTATCGATAGAATTTGTCTATAAATAAATTAAAAATATATATATAAATTAAATACTATTGTCAGAAAAAATTTGTCGGTAATATAATAGTAGTTAGAAAAATAATTTGTTTGGCATTAATATTATATATTAAAAAATAAAAAGATATTTTAAATTACCGACATAATATTATGTCAATAAATTTTTAGAAAAAATAAAAATAAAAACAAAATATATCATTTCTTGCTATAAAGCCCATAAAAGGGTTGTGGATACTGTTGTACGAACATCCGATGCTGAATATCTCATGTGAATACTTGTTAAAGTAGTTAAATACATTGTAGTACGTTGGAGATTGTGGCACCATTCGAGGTATTCCTGTGAGTCCTCGAAATGGGATGATGCTGGAAATGATTTTTATTCAAACATTAATGAGTCGTGTATTAGCAGATGATATATATATCACACGATGTAGTTTCATTGGTACACACTATTTTTTATTTTTTATCAACGATCAACAATCGTAGCACTGTTAGCGACAACCGAAGATATGGCCATAAAAAATCGCTAACAAATATCTGTCGGTGATAAACAAAAGATATCAATATCTGTAATTCTATCCAAAATTACCCACAAATATTGATTTATATTAAATCACCTAGAATAATACAATTAGCGAATGTTGACGAAATTTTTATCAGTGATCATTTGCTATATTTAATTTAAAAATGGATTTAAAAAAATGTATGTGTTAATAAAGAAGTAATACAAGCAAAAGGTAAAAAATGGGTGGTTATATGGATACCATAATTTTTGTTTATTGTGTCATATATTAATTGTAATTAAGGTACCTAATATTTGTTTATTGTAACATTTAATTTTTTTTTTCATTGCATTCTTATCATCAAGATTTAATTAACTAACACATATTGTCCTCGACGATAGTTTATATCCAAATATTATTATCTTAGTTTGAAATGAGGATATATATTTTGTCGAATCTTTATATTTTTTATGTTTATTAAAAAATACTAGTATGTAGAATGTGATTTTGTATCGGTGTTGAAGAGAGATTTTTGTTTAAATATTAAATAAGTATAGTTGAATTGAAATATGTCTTTTTATATAAAATCAGAATATAATATAGTGTCAAAAATAAATTATATGTGATTTATTCAAATAATCCAATAGTCGGACTTAGAATTTGATCTGAAAATATTTTTCTTTGAATGATGTGAGTGGACTTTGACTTTTTACGTTCAATACTTGTAATTTGCGTTTTATCTTTTTTTAATTTACTTTTCATTACATATTTACTATGATATTATTGACTCAACCAACAGACAATCCCACATCACATTCAGTATGAGGTTTCATTTACCCAAATTCAAAGATTTCCATAAACCACAACCACCCATAATAAAAATTTCTCCAAATTTGATATTTGAGTCAAAACTCCAAAAACTTGAAGGTCACCATAAATCTCCTTTCTTTACCATTTTAATCACCGACCGTATAAATGTTTACTCTGTTACAAATACAAAAAAATATATATATATATTCATTTGTCCGTCACTACGTCTTCATTCTCTCAAACCAATATCTATATCTCTCTCAATTTCTTCATATTCTTCTCCATCTTCATCAAAATCAAACTCTTCTCAAACAAAATTCTATGTCTCTCTCATTCTTTTCAACTCCTCAATCCATTAAAATCTTCAATGGTCAGATTCCACCAAAAAAAAAAAAAAAACAATATACTAGTTAAAAACCATAGTGGAAACATATTATTTAAATATCAAATTTTTAAAGTCTCTATGGTACTACTCTGACATGCAAGTCTTGAAGTTACAATGAAATTCACGACCTGCTAATTAGAACAATCGAATTCTCAACTTCTATCATTTTTAACAGCTATCATTTTTTTGAATAAAAACCGTTCAAAGACTAGTCAAAGAACTATGTGAAGGGGTTTTTTTTTTTTTTGGATAAATAAAAATAAAAAAAGAACTATGTGAGGTGCAAAAAGGTCACAATCATCTTTATCCATTTAATAAGTTCCCTCGTGCACTTGAAGTTGTGCAACTATGAAACACATATTTCTTATAAGCACCAAGGTCCACAAAAACGTGTGGACAGTGGCGGATCTAAGGTTGAAGTTCAGTTAAGGCGGATGCCGGTCAAATATTGACCGTTGATCAGTCAACGGCCGATGCTTGTAAAAAAATAATGTAAAAATATTTTTAATAAATACGTAACTTATCAAGCAATAAGAAAATCATATAATAGTGAAATATAATTCGATACAAGTCGTAATAATGCTAAAAAATGTTTAGTACAACTCTAATTGATGATAAATATAAAAAATCGAAGTAAAAACTCTAAAAATACTTTCTATATTATTCAATTTTGATCCACTTTAAGAAAAATTAATAAATCCTTACTTGAGGATTTAGTCATGCAATTACTTTATATTTTAATTTTTCAAACTTCAGGGACCATAAGAGAAATTTTGAATTTAAAATATCATCTTTCCCAATTCCCCTTCACTCTTAGATATATACACATATACTTACACGCAGAGAAAATATCCATCCACCATTTTTCCTTTATTTCTCAAAATTCAATGACCATTTTTTCGCGAAATTTCAGCACGGGCGGACGCGGGATCTCGCCATGTTGTAAATCCGCCCCTGCGTGTGGACAAAGATAACTTATAAGTCATGAGCTTATTTACCAAACGTGCCCCGTTAACAATGTACATCTTGGACAGAAAAATTTCTAATAGTCATTTCCATGTTTGGGAATTCTCTGTTAGAGTATATTATATATTGTAGAATTATACTAGTAATATATTATTGTTGGAAATTGGTTTAAATATGTCGAGAAATTTAACTAAGTGTTAAAAATAACGTAAGTGACTTCGTGTCAACTTGGCCAAATATACAAGACCCGACCCAATCTGTTTAAGCAAATTTGTTTGCCACTTCGACGCCTCGGGGGCAACGCCCCCGGAACGGGGATCGACCTGCCGGTCAGGTCGCGGGGGTCGAGGGGGCAGCGCCCCTCGTGGTTGGCCCCGGAAAGAAAATTCAGATTTATCTGTATGTTTAAAGAGTATATTTGGCATCTCGAAACCAATATCAAATGAATGAGAAATTATAGAAAAGGACAAAATCGGGTCAAAGTTTGACCCATGCGATTGCATGGTTGATTTACACTGCGATCGCAACTGGCTTAAATTTTTAGCAAAATGTATTTTGGTCCTTCCATGCGATCGCAGGAGGCAAAGCCTTGCGATCGCATGGTTAATCTGGATGAAGTCTTATTCTATTTTTTGTGTCATGCGATCGCAGCTTGGTTAAACCATGCGATCGCATAGGTTTGCGTGAACAGACATGTCCTTTTGAAGGGTTGCACGTTTTGGTTCATTCATTTTCGTTTCCAACCGACTCTCCAACGTTAAAAAGGGCTGTGGACGTCCATATTTTTAGAGAATTGATACAGAAACAATTTGCAAACATAAAGCACTCATACATTTCATCTTTGAACCAATTTTATTGCTTTTAAGTTGCACAAAAATCTAGTTTTCCATATTCATTTCATCTTTGGAGTACTAAACCGTTTTCCGGTTTGTTGTGCTTGTGTTTGGAAGTGCTACCAACACAAGCGAAAGCCGTTGTATCTTGAGAGTCAATTGCCAAAGACCGAAAGCACATTTGCGGGGCAATATTGACTTAAGGACAAAGAGTTCAACTCTTGCCTCGGTTTATTCATCCCTTCTATTTTCGATTTCTGGATTTTATTGCTTTGGGTCATTTCCACAGAAATTCCGCCAACAATTATATATGTTAGAGTTATATTAGTAATATATTAACATTAATAATAGAGTGTTTTACTTCATATAGATTATGGTTTGTATTAGTATAAAATATTGTATCTATTATTTTATTATAACGTTTGTTTAATAAGATTGATTCTTCTTTGTTCCTCTTTGTTCTTCCATTCTTAGTTTAATTTATATTATTGTTAGAATTTTCACATGGTATCAGAGCAAGTTTGATTTGACTTGGTTTAAACTTGAAATCACTTCCATTCTTCGGCGAGTGACAAGTCTTTTTTTTTTCTTGTTTCTTTTACATACTATCATTTGGCTAAGTTTTACTTTTTAGAGTCTTCTTGTAGGTTCGTCGGGTTGTTTTTATCTTGAGTGATTAGATTTTACTTTGACCTTTTGGCTTGTTCGAGGTATTTATGTCCAAGTTAGTTTAGAATTTGGAATCTGTCCAGTTGTTTAGTTCTGGAATTTGGTTGGTTTTGCATGTAAGTGAGAATATGGAAATTTCTTTGGTTTTGTTGATCTTGTATTCGATTTTTGGTATTTGGTATTCGATTTTTGGTATTTGGTATTTGCATCTAGTGATTTGGATTTTGAATTTACATCAAAGTAATCTAGATTTGCAATTTAGTATTTGCATCCATTAATTTGGATTTGGAATTTGGTTCAGTAACCTGTAATTTGGCTGGTTTTGTTAATCTGAAATTTGGTTTTTGATAATTTAGTTAATTAATCTGGAATTTGGTTTAGTTAATTTAGAATTTGATATTTGGTCAAGTTAATCTGAAATTTTGGTTTTTGAAATTTGTATTCTTTTGATTTGATACTTTGATTCTTATTTCTCATTTTTAGAGGTGGCAAAATTGGTCCGACCCGCGGGCCGGCCCATGTAGCCCGCCTTTTGGGGTTGGGTTGGCCCTAGCCCAAATAAAACAGGGCCAAGATGGTCCGGCCCATCTAGCCCGTGGGCTAGTTGGGCCGGCCCGATTTTGAATTTTTTTTTTTTTGATTTTGTTTTTTGTTTTTGGCTCATTAACACTAATCACTCATTTTGTGAATAGTCACAATACATAATTCAAATAATATCAATCTAAAATGATCTAAACCAAAGTCACCAATAAACATTAGTCCAAAATTTTGAAGATCCAACATAAAATTGTTTAGATTTAATTAAAATTTAGTTTAATTTAAGTTTCAATCCAAAATATATTTGGTGTGACAAGTAAATTATTTATTTTAAATTTACTTATAAGTAAACCTTTTAATTTAAGCCAAACATGCTTATATTTCAAAACAATAATTCAAAACAATAAGATTATCATGCTTTTAATATTTGTACTTTTTTTTTAAAAAAGTGTCTACAAATTTACAATTAACAAAAAAAAATTATTATTTTGAAAAAAAAAATTGACATTTATCTATTAACTAATACATGAGAGCCCCAATTTTATAAATTAATCTATTTAAAAATCTCAAAATATATAGTCCAAATTTATCTAAGATTGAATTTGATGTAATGTATTAGATTGTATAAAAAATTTATTAAAAAAAAAAAGAAAATTAAAACAAGTTGGGCCAATGGGCTGGACTGGGCAAGCATATTTCTGGCCCATACAAAATTGGGCTGGGCTAGCCCAACCCAGTTTCATGTGTGGCCCTGCTCTGACGGGTTGTGCTGACCCAACCAAGCCCATTTGCCAGCTCTACTCATTTTCCTTTGTTTCTATAATTATGGTTATTGTACGATCGTCAATTTGGTATCAAGTTAATATGGAATTTTAGTCTTTGAAATTCGAAGTTTGCATTCTTTTGATTTAATTACTTTGATATGTTCGGATTGATGTTGTGGCTTTTGCAATGAAGTTGCCAACCCATAAGCGTATGAAAACATAGAGATCGGCTGTCATCTCGTTTATCACCATCTTCATTGTTGCAGCTTGCTGATTTTTTTACAAAGTCACGTCCGGTCCATCGTTTTCGTAACATCATGAGTTTGAAGAAGAATATTAGAGTATATTATATATGGTAGAATTATACTTAGTATATTATATATGTTAGATTTATATTAGTAATATATGAGTATTTGTTGGAAATTGGTTTAAAAATGTCGAGAAATTGACTAAGTGTCAACTTGGCCAAAAGTTTGCCACTTCGCCGCTTTGGGGCATCGAAACGGAGATCGACCTGCCCGATTAGGTCGCGGGGGTCGGGGGGCAGCGCCCCCGAAAGAGAATTCAAATTTCTCTGTATGTATTGAAGGGTATTTTTGGTATCTCGAAATCAATATCGAATGAATGAGAAATTATAGAAAAGGACAATTTTGACCATGCGATCGCATGAGTATTTATACCTGCGATCACAACATGCCTAAATTTTAAGTAGAATGTTTTTGGGTCCTTCCATGCGATAGCAGGAGACAAAGCCTTGCGATCGCATGGTTAAACCGGATCAAGTTCTGTTCTCAAATTTGTACCTTGCGATCGCAATATGGTAAAACCATGCGATAGCATAGGTTTGCGCGAATAGACATGTCCTTTTGAAGTGTTGCAAGAATTGGTTTCATTCCTTTTCGTTTTCAACCTATCTTCAACGTTAAAAAGGGCCTCTGGACGTCCATTTTGACATAGAATTGATACAGAAACTATATGCAATTTAAGAGGCATCATATTTCATTATTCTTCAACCAAAAATTCTTGCATTTGTTGCTTGAATTTCTGGTTTTCATTTCATTTTCATCTTTGGAGTACAAAAACCAATTTTGGTTCGTTGTGCTTGAGTTTTGAAGTGCTACAAACTCAAGCGGAAGTCGTTGTATCTTGAGAGTCGATTGCCATAAACCGTAAGCATTATTGCGGGGCAAATTTGACTTAAGGACAAAGTGTTCAACACTTGCCTCGACTTACTGTTCATCCATTTCATTCGGTTTGATTGCTTTGGAGTCATTTACACAAAAATCTGCCAAGAATATTAATAATAGAGTGTTTTACCTGATATAAATTAATGTTTGTATTAGTATAAATATGATTTGTATCTATTATTTTATTATGACGTTTGTTTAATAAGATTGGTTCTTCTTTATTCCTCTTTGTTCTTCTTTTCTTAATTTAATTTATATTATTGTTAGAGTTTTTGTTTCAACTTTATTGAACAATTCTTTAAACATTGTATCTGCCTTGAGACTTTTTGTTTCAACTTTATTGAACAATTCTTTACAAAAAAACACTTTCTGTCTTGTGTTGTTATTGGAGTAATGTTCATTGTGAATAACGGAAGTTAAACTTAAAAGAGATGCATAGTTGAAACTCACAATATAAGTGCTTTTATAATTTGAAAATGAAAATTATTTATTACAGAAAAAATGATTCAAACAGTATCCAAGATGAACTGCTTCCAATTTCCAGTAAAGTTTAGGGAAAAAAAATAAAAATAAAAAGAGTTAAAACTTAAAATAGGGAAATCCACATAGTTCCTTTTACTGCAAAATAACAAATGTAAACAGATCCGGCTTCTTTGATGGTGTTTGTTTGGTAAAGTTTCTTTTTTATAGATTATAAGTAATGAATCTTACATAATGTGGATAAAAATTGTAGGTAGAATGTGTGAATAAAAATGATATTTGATCAATTTATAAGTGCTTATAAGTAATGACAAACATGCTATCGCCCTTCACAGTTATGGAATTTGAAGAAGACCTACCACATGCAATTTGTTAAATTAAAATTACATTGAAGATAATATTAATTCTAGGAAAAATCTAAAATTATAAATGAATAGAAAATTTAATGGCAACAGTCAACAAATTTGTCACGTTTCATTTTTTTTAACTATTTTATTTAATTGTCTACATTGAAATATTGATTTTTGGGTACCCTATCGGAAACTATCTTGTGCGCTTTGATGTTGGTGATGCTTTGATTTATTCAAACTTGTTTGATTTTTATTTGTCATATGAATAAGAGTAGTGGGTAATACAAAATATGTGAATAAAATTAATGTTTGACCAATTTATACATAATAAGCACTAACAAACATGTTCAAGTCCATTGGTGCCGTGCGTATAATAAAAAAAAAAAAAGGAATGTGTACATAAAAAGTGGATAAAAATTGTGAGTCCTACGAAATATGTGGATAGACCCAGTTTTGGGTCGAGGCGAGTGAGTCGACCGTCTCGGACCCAAAACCAAAAGGGTCCTATTTTATTAAAAAAAAAAAATTAATTAATTACAGCAGTTAAGGTCCAAAGGCCAAAACCCAAAATCAAAATAAAGTTTGAAAAAATTAAAACAAACAAGATCCAATATTGGCCCATAAACCAAGTCCAACATTTACAATTCTTTTTAGAGTACATGACACAAATTCACAATTCACATACACACAGTCATAGAATATGGATAAAATGATATTTGACCAATTTATATATATTTATAAGTTATAAACACTAACAAATATGCTCTAAATACTTGATTGTTGAAAACACAAACTATAACTCTCAGACTATTATTGCAAACTGAAAGCAAATTAAAATGTAGAGAAGGTATTTAAGATTAGCCCATCAGGAACCAAATGGCTAGGTTTCATATTTATATGCCAATGAGTTTATTATATGGTATTTAATATCTAAGTAAAATTTAATTATGATTAAGACACACTCCCATGCCTATATAAAGTCATATTTAAAATTATTTTGAGTCCTAAATAATATTTTTTACTGCAGAAATCAAATAATTATAAATAATTTTGCTGCAAAAAGCAACAGGCTTTTATAGACTTTATAGAACTTTATTTGATTTTTATAAAAAAAATATTTGTATATAAAGCTATATAACTTATATGGATTGATCTCCTACATATGATATGTATGAGATATAATGCCCATATATGAAGTGGTCGTGGTCTCTACACTCATTATTTTTTTTTAATCATGGGTTGCCACCTCATGTGTGGGTATTGTAACTCCTACTCACTATGGATGAGAGATCAAACGCACACTTGTTTTATTGAATTATTTATTTGTGCAGTACAATATAATACTATTCTGAAGTGCTATTTACATGACCAAATGATAAGAACACGTGAATTAAGAACATAGTAGTAATAAAATTTATTTTTCACGTGAATAAAAATATTTTTTTGAATAAATATAAATAACTAAAATATCAAAACAATTATAACATTTCAATTTACAAATTGATCTTTTTTTTTTTTTAAATAAAATCACTGGACAATTATTTTGTTTTTTTGTTTTTTTTTTAAAGTCTTCCAAAATTTTGGAGTGAGTGAGAAACAAATTGTGAGATTTTGTATTTGTACTTTTTATTTTAAAGTTAATATGTAGAGAAATTTATTAAAACTATTAAAGTCATTGACATTTTAATTACCACTTTTAAAGACTTATAAAAAGTCTTGATTTAATATTTCATGGCTTTTAAAGATTTTTAAAAATTATATATTGAATACCCATGTGCTTACAATTATAATGATTTTTTAATATTTTAAAAAGTGTAAAGCGTAGTTAGACGTGGATGTCGAATTTCAAACTTTTCGAGCAAGACAAGGACAAGGCGATAGCGATGCATAAAGCGTGGCTATGCTTCACGCCTAGACGAAACTTAGACGAACTTCTTAGAATAGTATGATTTTTCTCAAAATAACAAAAAATCGTATACTAAAATTTTCGAAAATGACTGACTTTTTAAAAATTTTCAGATTTTAAAGAATTATATACTGTTGGAATAAATATCTTTAAAAGTCTATTTTGAATAGTCTCTCTCCCTGACCTTCTCTTGTGAAACTGTGAATTTCGTTTCTTTTCTTTTCTTTTATTTTCTTTTATTATTTTTTACTTTTTGGTGTTGGAAGTTTTTGCATTGAGAAAAGGAAAAAGTGATAATTTCACCATATACTATAAAATATAAAATGATTTAAAAAATACTATTTAACTTTTTTTATTCTAAAAATACTGTTTTTTATTTTTGTAACATTTGTTGTTACATTTGTTATGTTTGTTAATAACAAATGTGTAAAAACATGATAGTATTTTAAGAAATAGTTTATTTATTATGATTATTTCTGAAAAAATCCCAAGGAAAAAAGGTTTACGTTTTAATATTTTGGGTTGGGCTAGGGGCTCAATGGATCCAAGAAATAATGGGTTAATTGGCACAAATATTATTAGTTGGGTCAAAATACAATTTTAGCACTTTTTTCACAACTTTTACTTCTTGAGGGTCTTGTATTTAAAAGTGGGAATAGTGCTAAGTGGCTGGGTGGCTCAACAAATTTTTAAATAGCCGTTGATCTATTTTAGCTGGCAAATGATCAAATATAATCTTGCCTCCTCTTCCGTATGCTCTTCCTCGCTTATTAAATTTTAAACAATTTCAAATTCATCTGTTGCTGTTGCCGTATGTCGAAAAAGATATTTTCAAGTTAGAAACTAACCCATTTTATCTATGTCTGAATCTCATTTCAAGATTGTTGGCCGACCTGTTGCTTTCACTTTCCATTTTGAGCCTATTCTATAAGCGTTCGCCGCACTAACCTCTCTAGCCCACTCTTGGAAATTGGCACTAGGCAGTCAAGTATGTGTTTCTTTGAGTGGTGCAACTTGTGTCCCAAGATCCCTCTAAAGACATTCCCATTAGAATGATACAATTGTACTCATTGATTTTTGCCTCATTTGGAAATATCCTTGAGAGATAAGACACTATTAGCAGGGTGTGTCAGTGTATCTTTAACTCATTGTCTTGGGTTGCTTTGGAGGTGTCTTTTGCCACATTCAATGTCTTTGTGTATTAGGTCGGCTTGATGTGCATACGGTCTCCCCGTTGGGAGTTCGCCTTGTCGTTGCCGAATTTATCAAAAGAATCCATGAACTTGACTAGTGTCATGTGGTGCCTAATTAAGGTTCCGAGGTGGAGGCAAGGTGTGAGGTATCTGATTACCAAGGCGATGAACAATTATCCTTATATGGCATTCACTTTGATGCCATCGAGGTAGAGGCGCTCAGGTGGTGGCGTGGTGTCGAGTTTTTGCAATTCTGGTAGCCTTCACCTTTTTTTTGGTTGTGCCCGATAGGTTTTTTCATTTTTGGTTGTGGTGGTGGATTTCCTTGTCGGTGGAATATAATTTCGAATTATGGAGCTGGTGGTGGTAGAGGCTGATTGTGGTGTTGGCGATGGTTTGGTAGGTGTAGAGGTGGTGGTGGATGATGGGTAGTAGTTTTGGGACTTGGGACTGAGTCATTGAAGAAGACTGATTTTTTATTCTTTTTTCTGTATTTTTCTTTTATTTTTTTTGTATTTTATAAGATTATTTTTTTATACTATTTTAATAGACTTTTGGATGAAAAAAGTGATGTATTTGACTAATTAATGGAAAGTTCGAGACGATCAGCAACCAAAAAAAATTAAGAACACGACTAGTTTGTTCAAAAGATAAAAACGAATACCACAGTAAACCCTAAACTATATAAGTTCTAGAATAGACCGTGTCAGTGTAGCCATGGCAATGGGCCGAACCGAGCCGGCTCGGCCCATAAATCACGAGCTCGGCTCGTTTGGGCTCGACTCGTATCCAATCCATGGGCTCGGTTCGGCCCACGGCTCGTGGGCCGAACGAGCCGAGCCGAGCCGGCCCTGTTTTTTTAATTTTTTTTTTTTTGGTTTGAAATTTGAAAATAAATCATTATATTCTAATTTCTATTTATTTTATTAAAGAACAAAATGTAAATATTTAAAATGAATCATTTATTTATCTTTATCTTTATGTTAAAGATTAAATATTTATCTTTATGTTAAAATTTTTATTGAATCATCTTGATTATGTTTTTTAAAATCCTCATATTTGATTAAATTTTTGTCTTGAATTTGAAAATAAAAAAGAAATTTGAAAATAAAAAAGAAAGTAGAAATAAAAAATTATTTATGTTAAAAATTAAAGATTTAAAATCCACTTCTATTTTTTTGTGTTTTACATTTTTTTAAATTTGAAAATAAAAAAGAATACATAATCGAAAATCGTTTATGTTAAAAATGTAAAATTAAAAACCCTCATCTTTTTTCCGGGCTTGGGACCGGCTACTTTAAAAGTAGGCGGAGTTAAAATTGTACACGAACAAGATGTTACGTGTACAATTTTTTATTAAAATAAGAAAAATTCTTCAAATATAGAAATATTAATGTAAAATAATACTTACTACGATTCTACGAATATGATTAATCCATATTCAAATCTTCAAGTTCTTCAGACATTATTCTTTCCACTTTGTCTTGAATTTGAAGTTCGGCATCATCCCAATCCTTTAGACACAGTAAACTTTCTAAAATGTCGGCTTTGAGTCTTGACCTGATATCAGATAAAACCCTGCCACTTATACTAAATGCAGCCTCCGATGCTACAGTTGACACCGGAGGTGTTAGTAGATCACGTGCCATTTTGGAAAGAATTGGGTAACTACGTTGATATTGTCTCCACTATTTAAGTATATCAAAATTTTTTCTCTCTTCTTCATCTAACATACTAAGCACATCATGTCCAAAATACCTACCTAACTCTACAGGTGTATCATTAGAATAGGGAAGGGAAGAACTAGAAGAAGAACCAACTAATTGTTGACTTTGAGTGGTCCTATGTGTACTGACGTAACTCCATAAGTCAATGTCATCAGTTGATGACGAAGTATATGTTGGATTAGGGGGTCGTACAACGTTTGTACCGGCTTTTTCAGCATAAATCTCATACATAGAACATAAAGTTTGTTCTAAATTAGAACACGTGACTAGATTTCCAAAAGTTAATTTATCTGAAATTGCTATTATTGTTACTTTTGTACCCTCTAAGTTAAGTCGAGGATCTATGATACATGCTAATGGAAATAACATAGGTAATTGTTCCCAATATTTTCTAAATTTAGCTTCCATGACATGTATAATACTAGTAAAAAGAGTAAAATTCTTATACTTATGAAAATTGTTAGCAATATAATAGAAATGATTTAAAACAAGTGGAGTAGTTGGGTAATAAACACCAGGACATGCATTTGTTGCGTCGTAAAAAACTTTTAAAAATTTTCTAACATGACCACATATTTCCCAATCATGTAATTCTAAATCATATTCTGAGCCGTGTGAGTGTCGGCCATTATAATATACAGTAATGCAATCTTCATAACCTTCACACGATTCAAGCATAAGATATGTTGAATTCCACCTATTGCCAACATCAGTTGCAAAACATTTTGATTGCAGCCCATTTTCTATACATAAAGCAGCAAAAACTTGTTTTCTTGATGGTGAAACCGAAATATAATTAATAGCAAATCTAATTTTTTCTAATTGTGGGCGTATAAATTGTAATCTATCTTGTACAATTAAATTAAACACATGGCACACTGTTGAGAAAATAATGTGATTGCAAGTGCACAATATCGTTAACAAGTAATAAAGTGGACTTTTTGAGTCCGGATTATCGTTCCCACGAAGACTATCTTATTTAGATACTATTTAAATTAATCAACGCGCTAATCTATTGAAAACAAGTTAAACTCAATTGAATTAGAATATTTAAGCTAAAACTTCGGATTTTTCGAAAGTAATAATAAAGACAAAATCAAGAATTAATAAAATAAGATGGTTAAAGCGTTTGGACGAACGAATTCACCTAGTTGTCATCTCTAATTCCTCCTCTCAAGGTTCGTTTTCTAAAGTTGTATTCGGTCGAATTCACAAATTTACCCTAATTTACCTCTCTCGAGTTCAAATTAGTTCTATCTAATTAAGTCAACTTAGGTAGTCAGAATGGTCTTTAATTAGATGCATGAAATCTCCTAAGAATTCAATTCAATACCGTGACAATAACAAAAGCGTATCTCTACCTTTTATCCAATTGTCAGATTTCACTACGTGGTCTAGATTAATAATTTACCTCTCGGTTCATTACAATCCACAAAAATCAATGAAATAATGGCCAATCATTCAAAGCATTAAAGAAAAGAAGTGAAATCAAATACTTAATCAATTTGTAAATCCAAACTTGAGAGTCGAAATTAAAGAATTAAACTTAGGCTACATCATTCATCCAAACATAAAATCTAGCTATTCATAACTCGGAAGAAAGAAAAGATGAAAAGAATTGAAAACATAACCGGATCTTGAAAATAATAGAGGAAGAGACGTTGAATATCTTGCACCAAGAAATCTCTGTCTTCAAGCTCCAATCTTCAATTCCGCATTCGTTCTTCGTCTCTTGGTATTTCTCTTTCTCAATATGATTTTTCACCAGAATTTCGACAACCTATGTTATGAGAGTATATGTCCTATTTATAGGTCTCTCAAGATGACCTAAAAGATCCCCCAAAATCATCAAAATCGTGGACTACAAGTTTCCTAATTGTTTTTGAACTCAAAAAAAGGAAACAAAATAAAATAAAATTCGCGTGCCAAAAATGGCCTGGGCGCACGCCCAGGCATGATGAGGGCGCACGCCCAGGCTTAGGTTTTTGCCTCTGATGGTTACTTCTTCAACTGGGCGCACGCCCAGCTTTGATCTGGGGCGTTTGCCCAGTTGAAATTTCTGTCCAATTTGCGCTTGTAGTCCTTCAACTTTTGATTGTAGTCATTTTAGTCCTCTGATTTCTTCTTATATTTCAATTCAGTCCTCTTTTATTTGCACCCCAAGTCCTTCAACTTTTGGATGTTTGCAAGTTGACCCCCATTTCCAAGTTTTCGTACACTTTCAGTCATTTTCGCCAATTTTGCTTTGTTTTTCTCCAATTCCATCCAATCTTGGGTTTTGACCTGAATTAATTAAATCAACACACAATTAAGTAGAAAAGTACTTATGAGCACTTATAATTGTCCACTTTTGATAGTCTAGATAAGTGTAAAATCACACTTATCACACACACAACGAATATGAAATAAAATACCATCAAATTGTGGATTACAATGTTGCATTAATTTTTCAATTACTATATTATTTGGGCCTGCATTATCAAATGTAAAACTACGAGCTTTAGAATCACATTTAAATTCATGTAACACACTTAATAAAACTTGATAAATATTATTTCCATTATGAGGATAGTCTATTTGTTTAAATGCTATTACTTTTTTATGCATTAACCAATTATTATCAATGTAGTGTGCAGTTGCTACCATGTATTCTTTTTGGTTACAACCTGTCCATAAGTCTGATGTAAAAGATACAACACCATTGTAATTATTAATATCATTAATAATAGCTTCTTTTTTAGTATTATATCTAACAATAGTATTTCTACGAAGTGTATTTCTAGAAATACTAACGTACCTTGGTTGTAGATATTTTTGGATGAATGTAGTCCAATGAGGATTGTCCACAAAGCATAGTGGAAACTCGACATTTGCTATCAATTCCGGTAGTCCTTCGTGTCCAATGAGTATATCCAGTTGTTGAGAGTAGGACTACTAGACTCGGCCCCGGGAAATCCAAACTGGAGATGTGCCTGATTTGTATCCACACCTCCATGTTTGCATTGACATTTTTTGAAGTGTCTGTTTAGATGGGTCGTGCCAATCCCCTTCTGCCAAGCAAACTTCTCCTGACAGTATTTACACTGTGCTTTGAACTCAGGGACTCCGTTCACTAGTTTACCAGTCGGCACCAACTCAAAATGCTCCCAGCATTTAGCCTTTTGTTTGGTGGCTTTTCGTTTAGTGCTAGAGCCAATGGTAGTTTCATGTGTATTGGCGTCGTCATGAATGTCTTCCAAATCAATTGGATCAGTACTACCACCAAACTGATCAATAATGTCTTCTGGAATTGGAATGTCATTAAGACCACTGAAATCATCATTACTTCGGTTGTATGCCATTTGAAATAATAGAGAAATAAAATAGGAGAAGATGAAGATTTAGTAGAACGTAGAAATTAGAAAATAGAAATGTAGAAAATTAGTAGAAGTAGAAAATTATAGCGTAATATCTAGATAATAAGATACTAGATACTAATTACTTAGAACACTAATATTGAGATTTGAGAATTTATAATAGATTGAGTATGTAATTGAATGAGAGATAAAAGATTGAGGTGTGAAAAAATGAGTTTAGAAATAGGGTATTTACAGGAAAATCAAAAAAGGAAAAAAAAAAAAAAAAAAAAAAAAAAGGTAGCCAACGGTCACGAAATCGTGACCGTTGGATGATCATCCAACGGTCACGATTTCGTGACCGTTGTGGACGAGCCACGAGCCGGCTCGTTTTTTTGACGAGTCGAGCGAGCTCGGCTCGTTTTTTTTTTTTCCAGCTCGGCCTTAGCTCGTGTTCGTGGTTCGACGAGCCCGAATTCGAGCTGGGCCGAGCTTTTACGAGTCGAGCCGACAAATCGACGAGCCGTTTTGCCACCCCTTGTGTATCACTAACTTTGAAATAAATCATAAATTGATCCCTTCCGATTAATCTAGCTTTCTACAGGAACCCAAATAAAACTGAATTTTTTACCCATTTCATATTTTTTCTTTCTGAATGCAAAAGAGATTGAAAATATCGCCACGTAAACAATCCGACAAATGAATGAAGCAACCAACTAAACCATACACGTCAGTCTCAACCACACTGTCGATCATTATCCTTCATCATATTTCATTTCAACTTTGAGCTTTTCAAGAGGTGACCAAAATCAGTCAATGTCACTGTATTGATTGAGTTTGAGCGAATTCAGAAGAAGAATTGTTAATGGGGGAGGTGATTGGTAAGAGAGTTCTTCACAAAGGGTGGTTGGCGGCGCGATCTACTGAGGTCGAGTTCACCGGAATTCAGCTTACTACCACCAACCCTCCTTCTTCCGTTCCCACTTCTCCATGGATGGAAGCTGTCGTTCCCGGAACGTAATGTTTTCTGAACTTTCTCCCCTTTCAAATTCTTCTGTTAAAATTAATTGCACCGAGAATGATACTGTGCTGGCTTCCTATTTTTATTGGAATGATGATGCATGGGAGCTTCCATTGAGGATACAGATTTATAAAATATTGGGCTTTGTATAGACACAAGAAACGAGCTTTAGTAGGGTTTAATTAACTTCACAACATATTTATCCGTACTTCATAATTTAAGAGTTAGAGCACGTATTGTTTGGTATGGTGGATGAGTTAAAAATGCCAAGTTGAATTCATGGTGGAACTCTCTGCTGTAAAACTAAGAGAGATTAAGAAGAAGTATATTCACGGGTTGGTTAAAGTGACCCCAATTTAAATTGCCTGAAGACTGATTCTTTGGCATATTCAGTGAATGTTGCTAGATACGAAGTACAAATGGAAAATTTAAACAAAGATCTTGACCTAAAAATCAGCAATTTAAACAAAGTACAAATATGAGACTTTGTGGTTAATTTGGAGACGACCTTTGATGGAGCGGGGACGGAAAAGATCTGAATTAACCGATTCTAGACAAGTAGGAGATAAGGTTGTGCAGAGTATGAGTTACTTTAGTTTGATAGATAAATGCAAGAAGTTCATAATGTAAGCTAATTGATTATGGCAAAATTACCTTGACAATTGAACTTGGGTGATTTTGATTGGCAGTGTTTTGGCAACCCTTGTAAACAAGCAGCTTGTGCCAGATCCTTTCTATGGGCTGGAAAATGAGGCAATATTCGACATTGCTGATTGCGGGAGGGAATACTACACTTTCTGGTTTTTCACTAGTTTTGAGTGCAAGCTGGTATGTAATAGTCCAGCCTTGATTAAATGCAGGAAGCTTGATTTAATATCATGTTGTATGACTAGTTTCTATATTCGTAAATAAAATTGATGTTCATTGCAAGTTATCTTGTTTGGTTAATTATTTTTCCACTTGAATATCTTTATTTATACAAATATTTCATCATTTTCTGTTTCTTTGTTGGTGATTGTGAAAATTCTTGTTTATTGGAAGATACAGGAGCATAAATTCTTACATTGGCCTAATTTTAGGTAGCATTCCTTTCTGACTGATGTTCTCTGTCTATTCTTTTTCTTCACTATATCATATTGATCCCATGATATAGTGAAGTTAAGAGTCAATTTTGGCTTATTCCATCAAGATGTTAAGGAAATACAATAACGAACTAAGCTTTATTCCCAATAAAGTTGGGGTTCACTACATAAAACATTTTTTGCCACTACACTCGGTTCATTGCTACATTACTAGATGATCCAAGGCAACTAGAGTCTTAGCATTCAGGTCAAGATGAATATAAATTGTTTCTTCACTATATCACATGGTCAATATGCAGAGACGTATTAGTCGGGATTTGGTATGGAGTTTAATTTTGAAATAAAAAAAATTAATAACAAAGAGAAAATCATGTAAGCAAGTTGGTCTTGACTCAGACATTAGTCATTGATGCTAGTTGCCCCTCCCAAGATAAAGTTCATCTTCCTCTTTACAAATAGAATTTCTTGAAGATCGGAAGTTGGAGATGGACTTTGTTGACAAATTTTAGTTAGTCAGATGAAGCAGAAAAAAATATAACCTGTTACTGCTAGATTATTATAGGTGGATGATACTTGTGTATATGGGGCAGTTCACGATATGTCGGGTTCCAATAATGTATTGCTAGTAAGTATCATTTACTTTTTTAAGTACCACAAAATATTTTAAGACCATGATACACAGTCCACCTTTTGATAAAAATAAATCACAAAAAGATATATATCTGAGGTGGTACCGTAGTAGTGAAACCAGTTGGAAATGGGAATTCAAGAGATGAGTATCATGGGGCACTTAAGTGGCACACCAGAACAAAATTTGCACCAATCTAAAGTCAGGATGACATTATGCTACTTAATGAAAACTAATGTCATCGAAGGTATAAAAAATACGTGAAGGTAGAGGAATTGAGGGGTTAAGACTGTGCATCCTACTGGTATTATTTCTTTTACTTACGGAAAATATATGCATTGCCTTGCCAATAAAGGATCAAATTGTGGTAGTTAACAGCAACTTAGTGTGCAAGACATTTGTCTTTCGATATGTACAGTGCCAAGATGATGTCATGTTACATTATCATTCCTTGCCTCCACCTCTAAGTGTCACTCCAAGAAAATTTTGCCCAAAATAAACATTTCTTATAACCCTTTTTCCTTAGTTACCCACAAATAAATTACTTCTAACAAAATCATTGCTCATCTTCTTTATTTTCCTCAGGTCATCGTATGTCTTGTTACACGCATTACATCAAAGCATATCATCTTCTTTTCTCCTAAGCCCCTGCTCTCTGTCAACCCCATCACATTATAGAAGCCTGAGTGCAGTGTTTTTATGGTTCTTTATGTCTTGTTACACGCATTACATCAAAGCATATCATCTTCTTTTCTCCTAAGCCCCTGCTCTCTGTCAACCCCATCACATTATAGAAGCCTGAGTGCAGTGATTTTAGTGAAGAACCATAAAAAGATGTCAGTTTAGTTGATTCGTGGAAGAACTGGACCAATGATCATGGAGTTGAGGATCTTTAGTAATCAACATGAATGCCGATTAGCTAGCACTCAGAAACGGCTCGTTTGATAACCACAAAAGTAGGGAAAAATGGAAAGTTATGTTGGCTTTTTGCCTGAACCTCAAGCCATTAATACTACTGCTTTGTCTTAGAGCTGACGGGACCATAGAAGCAGATACGAAAGTTACGAGTTACGACCATGGTGGTTTTTTGATGTTCATGGTTTGTGTGTCAGAAATTTATTTTTATTAGCATACACATGTGTAATACTAGGTCAATTACTTTTACCTAGTCTTTAGGATGGCAGGTGAGTCATATCTTCTTGTTAACATTGCAGATTTTATGGAAAAGCTGTTATAGCAAGTGCCTATAAATAGACACACTATGAATGAATAAAAATAAGATTTCTATTTCCCATTTGTGTCGTTTCTTTTTTTCTTCAGCAAGTGTGAAGCAGCAGCTTCCACTTCACTTATATGCTGTTTTTTATTTATAAAGTAACAGTGGTATCAAAGCCAAAATCCTTATCCAAGTTTGCATTCCAAAAAAAAAAAATCTGAAGATTAATTGTGTTCTACGCAGCATAGTTTTTGTTGTGCAGTAGCATTTTTTCCACTTCCATAATAGCATCACACATCAATTCCCTTCTCAAAGATTCTACCCTAACTTTGGTCTGCAAACAGATTCGTCCATAAAAATATTGCAGTAGCAGAATTTACTATGGTAGCTGAAAACTTTGTACAAGCCGCTATTCTTCGTTTCGATGGTCACTATGATCATTGGAGCATGTTGATGGAGAATTTTTTGAGGTCGAAAGAGTACTGGCAAGTTATAGAAAATGGAATAGCTGAACCTGCAAGTGGTGTTCCATTGACAGATGCACAGAGAAAGGAGCTGGAAGATTCAAAGTTAAAAGATCTAAAAGCGAAGAACTATCTCTTCCAAGCAATTGACCGTTCGATTTTGGAGACAATTCTCAATAAAGAAACTTCCAAACAGATTTGGGATTCCATGACCAAGAAGTACCAGGAGTCAACCAAGGCAAAGAGAGTGCAGCTTCAAGCACTTCGTACTGAATTTGAGACTTTACGCATGAAGTCGGGAGATTCAGTTGCTGATTACTTCTCAAGAACAATGACAATTGCAAATAAGATGAGAATCCATGGTGACACAATGACTGATGTTATAATAATTGAGAAAATTCTTCGATCAATGACGGCAAAATTCAATTATGTTGTTTGTTCGATTGAAGAATCCAAAGATATTGATACACTTTCAATTGATGAATTGCAAAGTTCTTTGTTCGTACATGAGCAGAGAATTAACCAACATGAAACTGAGGAGCAGGCATTACAAGTGGCAACAAATCAGAATGGAGCTGGACGTGGAAGAGGAAACTGGAAAGAAAAAAATTCACATTACACACCGGGAGAAAATAAAGGTATAGACAGGTCAAGAGGTAATAAAGATGCTGACTTTTATAGAAAAGAAAGGAGCCGAGATGGTCAGAATTTAACCAGATATAGGCTAAGAGACAAATCAAATGTTCAATGTTTTCGTTGTCATAATTTTGGTCATTACCGTTCAGAATGCCGTACAAACTTAAAAAGAGATCGTGGTGAGCATGTTGAAAGATCTAATTTTGCACAAAAGGAAGAAGAGATTTCTCTTCTTATGGTGTGTCACACTAAGGAAGATACTCATTCAAATTTATGGTATTTGGATAGTGGTTGCAGCAATCATATGTGCGGGTGCTGGTCAGCTACAAGAAAAAGGGTACGAGATTTCGATAAAAAATGGATTTTGTCGAATTAAAGATGACAAATTGGATTTAATAGCTCAAGTCAAAATGTCAGCCAATAGGTTGTTTCCACTGCACTTCAACCACATGACTCATGCTTGTTTTATAGCAAAATTGAAAGATATAGCATGGTTATGGCATTTTCGCTACGGGCATCTGAATTTTGGTGGATTGAAGACTCTACAACAGAAAAATATGGTGATTGGCATTCCTCAAATTGACGGCCCTCAAGAAGTTTGTGAAGAATGTGTTGTTAGTAAACAACATCGTGATCCTTTTCCAACAGGAAAATCATTGAGAGCAAAAAAGGCTTTGGAGCTTGTTCACTCTGACATATGTGGGCCAATAAATCCAACATCTAATGGAGGTAAATGGTATTTCATTACCTTCATTGACGATTACAGTCGAAAAACATGGGTTTATTTTCTAAAAGAAAAATCTGAAGCTTTTATAGTATTTAAAAATTATAAAGCGCTTGTCGAGAAAGAAGCTTGCAGCTCAATACAGGTACTTAGAACTGATCGTGGAGGTGAATATAACTCACATGAATTTGCAAATTTTTGTGAGGCAAATGGCATCAAAAGACAACTTACAACAGCTTATACACCTCAACAAAATGGGGTGTGCGAGAGGAAGAACCGGACTGTGTTAAATATGGTGCGAAGCCTTCTGACAATGAGTGGCATTCCAAAATTCTTTTGGCCTGAAGCAGTAAATTGGAGTATTTATATTTTGAACAGAAGTCCCACATTTTCTGTTCAAAATATGACACCTGAAGAAGCTTGGAATGGACGTAAACCAAGTGTTGGTCACTTCAGAATATTTGGTTGCATAGCTTATGCCCATATACCAGATGAGAAGAGGAGAAAGCTTGACGACAAAGGAGAAAAAGGTGTGTTTCTTGGTATTAGTGAACAATCTAAAGCCTACAAGATATATAATCCTATCACCAAGAAAATTATCATTAGCCGGGATGTGATTTTTAATGAAGAAAAGTTTTGGGCATGGGAAGATAATAGAGGCAAGCAACAAATTCCAACAAACTTTGATGGTGATGAAGAAGAGAAGAGCCAACAATCTGTAGAAAATGAGCAGCAACAAATTCCTACAATTATTCAGAGTAGTCCAATTGATCCTCATAGTCCAACTACTGTTGAAGTAGATTGTGAACGACCTTGACGTAATAGAAAAAGGCCTGCATGGATGACAGATTATAAGGTAACTGGAGTTGATCAATCTGAAGATCCACTTATACATTTTGCTCTATTTTCCGATTGCGACCCTGTAGTTTTTGAAGAAGCTGTCAAAGAAACAAAGTGGCAGAAGGCCATGGATGATGAAATTGCAGCAATTGAAAAAAATAACACATGGGAGCTGACTGATCTACCAAAAGGACAAAAGACAATTGGTGTCAAGTGGGTTTATAAAACAAAATTGAAGGAGAATGGCAAAATTGATAGGTATAAAGCACGCTTAGTGGCTAAGGGCTATAAGCAAGAATTCGGTGTTGATTATAAAGAAGTGTTTGCTCCAGTTGCAAGACATGATACAATCAGACTGGTGATCGCATTGGCAGCGCAGAACTCATGGCCTATATTTCAGTTAGACGTAAAATCAGCATTCTTACATGGGAACCTGGAAGAACAAGTATATATTGATCAACCTCTTGGTTATGTGCAGCTTGGAAATGAACAAAAGGTGTATAAATTAAAGAAAGCTTTATATGGCTTAAAACAAGCCCCACGAGCTTGGTATAGTCGTATAGATGCTTATTTCTTGAAGGAGGGTTTTGAAAAATGTCCGTATGAGCATACACTATTTATAAAAACTGAAGACGGAGGGAAAATGCTCATGGTAAGCTTATACGTAGATGATTTGATTTACACTGGAAATGATAGTACCATGTTTGAAAAATTTAAACAATCAATGATGTTTGAATTTGATATGTCAAATCTTGGATTAATGCATTATTTTCTCGGCATAGAAGTGGTACAATCTGATTTGGGAGTCTTTATTTCTCAAAAGAAATATGTTAAAGAAATTTTGTTGAGGTTTCAGATGAAGGATTGCAATCCTGTCAACACACCAAGTGAAGTAGGCTTAAAGCTTGTTAAAAATCCTGAAGGAAGAAAGATTGACAACACTCTTTACAAGCAAATTGTTGGGAGCTTGATGTATTTAACAGCTACTAGACCTGATATAATGCACGCAGTAAGCCTTATCAGCAGGTATATGGAATGTCCAAAGGAAATTCATCTATTGGCTGCCAAAAGAATTTTTCGATACTTACAAGGTACTAGTGATTATGGACTATTGTACAAAAAGGGAGAAAAATCAGACTTATTCGGCTTTACAGATAGTGATTATGCCGGAGACTTAGATGATCGGAAGAGTACTTCAGGATATATTTTTATGTTGGGTTCAGGCGCTATCTCATGGTCATCAAAGAAACAGCAAATCGTTACTTTGTCAACAACAGAAGCTGAGTTTGTAGCAGCAACAGCATGTGCTTATCAAGCAATTTGGTTGAGAAAAATTCTTGAAGAACTTCACCTCAAACAACAAGGACCTACTCAGATTTTTTGTGACAATAGTTCAGCGATACACCTCTCCAAAAATCCTGTCCTACATGGAAGAATCAAGCATATCGATGTGAAATATCATTTCTTAAGAGAACTCACAACTGATGGCACAATTGAACTCATATACTATAGGAGTGAAGACCAAATTGCTGATATTTTAACAAAACCCCTCAAAGTGGATGCGTTCGTGAAGCTGAGGAAATTACTTGGCGTTAGCAAAGCCTTATTTTAATGACATTTAAACTGAAATTCATTATCTTCAGTTTAGGGAAGAGAATGTCAGAAATTTATTTTTATTAGCATACACATGTGTAATACTAGGTCAATTACTTTTACCTAGTCTTTAGGATGGCAGGTGAGTCATATCTTCTTGTTAACATTGCAGATTTTATGGAAAAGCTGTTATAGCAAGTGCCTATAAATAGACACACTATGAATGAATAAAAATAAGATTTCCATTTCCCATTTGTGTCGTTTCTTCTTTTCTTCAGCAAGTGTGAAGCAGCAGCTTCCACTTCACTTATATGCTGTTTTTTATTTATAAAGTAACATTGTGAGACCTGTTATTGCTGATGGTAGTAGTGTGGTTAGCATTATTGTCCATTTTGTTGTTTTCATTAGATTGTTGCTCGGATTGGCAGTGATAGATATTGTTTCAAGTGGGTCTTCTTGTAGCTGTGGTTAGTGATTTCCTATGGTTGTGGGTCACATGGTAAACTTAAGCTGGGACAGTCACAATGCTAATGGTGTTTTGGGGGTTCTTTTGGTAATGGATGAGATGATTTTGGGGGTCGGGAATGGTTCTTTCCTGTATGACGGTGAGTTTAAAGGTTAGATATGTGGTGGTTTTTGTTGAGTCCCATGCTAAGATCCTACATGGATAAGATACCGTATATAGTTGGGATCTAACTGCTAAAGTTGGGTTAAGATTGGACTTCAAACATTTGAGTTGGGCTCTTAGTATGGATCCACGATGAGTGACATCAAAATCAAGGTTGGTGGGTCTTGAGAACTTTCTGAAAGCGAGCAGGTAAAATGTCAATGACCTTGGGAAAAGGGTAAAGACATGAGGGCTGTCCAAATTCAACTGAGATGGAGAGAGTATTTTCTGGAGATGTTACGTTTCCCATCGTATAAATGTATAATTGATATGGCTTCATTGTGAAGTCCAGCATCTTTAGCTTGCCCAAAAGGGCCAAAACAGAACAGTTTCCCTACAACAGGCTCAAAGCTGGTGAAACTTAAATTTGAGAATCAGAAGATTGTCTGTTTGCCAAGAACAGGTGGCTGTTGCATTTTCTTGCTTTTAGTTTTCTATATAATTAATTTAATTTTCAGCCAATAAATTTGTCTGGTTCGAATGGAGAAAATCGTTCAACAAAAATTTATATTTTACATTCCTTTATTTTATATACTTGACTCCACAGCTACTGACTCTCTACCGATGGTTGATCTACTAATTTTATATCAGTCAAATAATCAACACGTGGATCTAAACTTTCGGGCTGTAAATTATTCTGCGGAAGTTTATTTAAATGGTTACAAAGAGGTGCTACCCAAGGGGATGTTTCGAAGACATTCTATTGATGTAACTGATATTCTGCATCCGGATGGTCAAAATCTTCTGGCTGTCCTGGTTTACCCTCCTGATCATCCTGGAAGCATTCCTCCCGAAGGCGGCCAAGGCGGTGATCATGAGGTACGGGTCAATTTCACAAGAAGATGACTTTTTCTTTTGTGGTATTTTGCCGAAACATTCACCGCTGTACAGAAAAGAACTCATTCCTCCACAAGTATGATGGGATAAGAAAATTGATTCCAGAAATGAATACGTCTAAATAACAGTATAAATGATGTTACCATGACATTCTTCATTACTGACTCAACAACACCTCCCCCCTCCCACTGCATCTTTACCAACCAAAAGGGAGAAACTAAAGACTTTCTTACAGTTTTGAAAATAGTAACTACAAATTCAAGGTGAAGGTCCCACATTCTATTAGTTGGCTGCAACCTTATCTTATTGCTATCATTATTTTCAAATTTAGATTGGGAAAGATGTTGCTGCACAATACGTCGAGGGTTGGGATTGGATTGCTCCCATAAGGTGATTTATTTATCTTTTTCAGTAACTATATTATGAGTAGCCCCCAACCTGCACACATAAACATTCATAAAAGAGCTTAGCATTATAATTATATTTTAGCATGAGAAGATGTTTGAGATTCTTTCAGTAATTCATTGATTTGGAAGATTAATTTCTGGAACTGATGAACAAATGAATTTTCACATCAAACTATTCTTCTTTCTGCCAGTTATTTATGTAACTGAAGGCAAGACTTCAAACTATTCATTTTTATGGTTATAGGGATAGAAACACTGGCATCTGGGATGAGGTTTCCCTTTCTGTTACTGGGGTAAGTTATGATTTGATTTGAAATTGTTTCTCATCAATATGCCGTCATTTCTTCTTTGTAATGTTGTTTCCTTCTTCTTTTTTTCTTTTTCCCTTTTTAACTATTACTCCAATTCTAAGCCATGATGTTAGTTTGCCATAATCTTCTTAGCTACACGTGTCCTTTCTATCGATGATTGTTTTCTATATTCTCTGATTCTTGGCTCAGATGTTATAATACTTTAATGCAGCCAGTGAAGATAGTAGATCCTCACTTGGTCTCATCATTCTTTGACAATTACAAGCGAGTCTACCTTCATACCACGGTAGAGTTGGTGAATAAAAGTAACTCGGTTGCTGAGTGTTCTCTGAATATCCAAGTGGGGACTGAACTTGAGGGAAATATCTGTTTAGTAGAGCATCTTCAGACACAGCATGTGTCCATTCCTGCTGGAGCTCAGGTTCAGTATACGTTTCCACGGGTGAGTTCTTCATTTCCTTGTGAAACTAAGATCAAAATGTTTCTTTTGATTTCTTTTTTCTATCTTACTTGTACATATAAAATCGCATGAAACTTCCAAAATGTAAGAGAAAAGCCCACTACATCTGCTATATAATGAGGATGGCCAGGGCCTTTTACAACAATAAGAACAAGTTAAGCCACATTCCCAATATATTTTGAGTCAGCTATATGTATCTTTTTTCATCATTTGGTTATATATAGAATTAATTATTTTGAAAGGTCAAAGGAAATAAATCTTTCTCAACTACCTGGGCTATGTTATTTTGGTATACCTCTCTCTTTTAACTTGGTCTAGTAGGATCACATCGGTCTTGGAAAATAAAGTTCCTTAAGTTCTATGCAAGATGGCCTCAGGCATGTAAGACGCCATTAACACTTAATTGGTACTACCTCTACATAATGGAGCATAGTGTCATTTCTTAGATTATAATTGTAGTATGGTCGCATGCCCATTTTAACATTTTCATTTCTACTATTAAGTCTCAGGTAAATAGTTTAATATCCATGCAATAGAATTTATCTTTAAACTTAGCAAGCCTGGTCACATAGGATTCCCATATCACTTCTTCATTTTGTCTAATCATATCTAATCTTATGCATCACACAAAATGCATCTTCTACACGTCCTTGTTCCTTGTGAATAATTTTACCTGAATAACTAAAGCAAGCACTGTTTATGACAATGTAATCCTTTATTTTGACTTTACACCGTTCTTATTCCACCTATGACTAAAACAACAGTCCATCTTAGTTTTACTTAAACCTGAAACATTTAGATTATGAAGTGCTTCTCCAATTTTAAGTTATGATTTATATCCCCCTTTCAGTCTAATAAGACCATGTTATCAATGAGTAACATATTACTAAGGAATCTTATCTTGGATGTACCTGGTAAACTCATCCATAACTAAATAAAAAAATGTATTTGCTCAACCACAGAAACAAACAATATTGAAGTGTGGAATGAATAAATAAATCACATTTTTTTATATAATCAGAAAAAAAGTCTTAATACATAGAAATAGATCTAGCTTTCAGGTCATTATTTCTAACAAGATGTCGAGTGATCAAGAATGTTCTTTGATGAGTAACATTTCAGGCATGAACTATTCGAAAAGGAATCCGAAACAAGTTATTATAAATTTTTAGGATCTCGGGTATGAGTTTTTTTTTTTTAATTCAGCGTTAGGACTCCAGTCAATGGTTACTGAATGTTTCTGCAGCTATTCTTCTATAAGCCCAACCTATGGTGGCCCAACGGCATGGGGAAGCAATCCCTTTACAATGTAGAAATAACTGTTGATGTGAATGGTTTTGGAGAGTCTGATTCGTGGAACCATCATTTTGGATTTCGTAAGATTGAGAGTCATATAGATAGTGCTACTGGCGGAAGGTATGAATGCTTCTCTAGTAAGTGTAAGTGGCAATTAATGCATGTAGTGCCAAAGCAACTTTTGCATTTCCGCTTTGCAGGTTATTTAAGGTCAATGGCCAGCCGATATTTATCCGTGGGGGTAATTGGATATTGTCAGATGGATTACTACGGCTTTCAAAGAAACGTTACAAAACAGATATCAAATTTCATGCAGACATGAACTTCAACATGATGCGCTGTTGGGGTGGTGGACTTGCTGAAAGGCCTGAGTTTTATCATTATTGTGACATTTATGGTCTTCTGGTCAGCTCTCTCTCCCACTCACACACACACACACACACACACACACTCCCATTCACTCTGTGTGTGTGTTTGCATGCCCATGTGTGTCTGCCTGTCTAATATGTGTGCATATAGAGTTTGTTTGTAGGGCTGGTTTTGAAGGAGAGCAAGTAAATCTTGCTTAACTGATTCCATATAGATGGGATAAGCCCTTATTCAGTTGAATTGACTTCTACGATAAAACTACTTCTGCTGACTGCCATCTGGTAAGGAAGTGAAATATGCACGTGCCAACCTACAGGAATTGGTAGTACTGTGAAATTCAATTATTGAACATAATAATTTTTAAACTTTCCATCTACACTAAGACATTCAAATTATGGTAAGCAAGGTACATAAGTTATCACCCTAACAGACTTACTTTGCCTTCTTGTTCGGTGATATGCTGGTATGTGTGTGATAGAATAATTTGATTCTAGACCAATCCTCAAAGGAATTTGATACTAATATTAGCATTCAAAAACATGGATTGTGAGAATTGCACTTCCTGTAGTAATTTTGACTGTTAATTGCTATTCATGTAGTTTTGAGTTTCACAGCCTCTCACTGCTTTCTCTGCTACCCAACTAGTCATTTTAATATTTTAATGGGACTAGAAGAATCTCCAAAGGTGAAAAGTCATACTCACTTAAATGAATATCAAGCCTTGTATTTGAGGTTGTTCCAAAACAGTATCCACTTTCGTGAATGCGACTTTTAACTGTAAAATAACAAAATACTCTAATTGGGACCCACTTTCTTTCTTTATTTTGTTCCCTGTTTAACTAATCATGCTAAGTCAGACCAGAATATTTGTTTTCAAGAAGGTAGTACATGTACTGATGTTCACTCCCCAAATTTGATGTAATTGATGGGGCAAAGGAGAGCAGTTCTTCACGGTCTGAGATTACGTTTTAACTCTATTAGTAAGAGAAGTAGAATTATGCACTAAAAAATTCTTGGATATTTACTATGGAAAAATTAGCTGTATATAGAGAAGATCTATAAACAATTTGCACCTTTGTTGTTCTTGTAATAGCTGCCACACAGCTAGACCAACATTGTCTAGGAGTTCCTTTTAGATCATTAAGAACCCTGTTTTATAGTGTTTTAGCACCTTTGAAATTATAGTTACTTTCTCATGAATTCAGAGATCTTTATTTGATGATTGCAGACTTCTGAAACTATTACACATTAAATTGATTACTTGATCAATCTCTTCAAGACTGCCTATTCTAAATTCCCACTTGTCTATTAACATAATAATTTTTTCTTCAAGTAACTCGTATATCTCTTGCTTGCTTGAACCCAGTTTAGTTGTTTATTACTCTGTAGTCTAATTGAGCAAAGTCAGGCATGATCCACAAATGATGTGACTCGTATCTTTATACCATTGAAATCTTGTTTCTGTGTCATTGTTACGGAAGTATTTTGAAATGCAGTGGATGGTTATAAAATTATAATACCCAAGTTGTACTACGAAATAATTTTACAAATTCCTTCATAGGTTTGGCAAGAGTTCTGGATAACTGGAGATGTTGATGGACGAGGTGATCCTGTATCGAATCCAGATGGTCCTTTAGACCATGATCTTTTTTTGTTTTGTGCAAGGGACACTGTCAAGCTGCTCAGGAATCATCCTAGTCTTGCTTTGTGGGTTGGGGGTAATGAGCAAGTTCCCCCAACGGATATCAATTCAGCTTTGAAAACTGATCTACAACTTCATCCATATTTTGAAAGTTCTATCCACCATGGCTCTTCAGAGGAAGAATTGACCCCGGTTTTAATGGATCCAAGTCAATATCTCGACGGTACACGAATTTATGTAAAGGGATCTATGTGGGACGGCTTTGCTAATGGAAAGGGGGATTTTACTGACGGTCCTTATGAAATTCAGAATCCTGAAGACTTTTTCAAGGACGATTATTACCAGTACGGCTTCAATCCCGAGGTTGGTTCTGTAGGAATGCCTGTAGCAGCTACTATCAGGGCTACAATGCCTCCAGAGGGGTGGCAGATTCCTCTGTTCAAAAAATTACCAAATGGTTACGTAAAGGAAGTCCCAAATCCTATATGGGACTATCACAAGTACATTCCATATTCAAAACCAGGTTTGGTTCATGATCAGATTTTATTATATGGAACGCCGACGGATCTTGATGACTTTTGTCTTAAGGTAAAATGTTTTGTGATGCTTATTGCACAAGTCTCCAATCATTTTCTTATTGTGTATCAGCTTATATAAACTATCTACTTCAGGCGCAGTTAGTTAACTATATCCAATACAGAGCTCTCTTAGAAGGCTGGACCTCCCGTATGTGGAGCAAATATACAGGTGTTTTGATTTGGAAAACCCAAAATCCTTGGACAGGACTAAGAGGCCAGTTCTATGATCATCTCCATGACCAGACTGCAGGGTTCTATGGCTGTCGTTCTGCTGCAGAACCGATCCACGTCCAGCTAAATCTGGCAACATATTTTATAGAGGTAAACATGGACATATTTTACGAAGTTAAGGATGAGTCAAGTCTCTGAACGTTCTTGCAACTGCTTGATCCTGTATTAATTTGAAACGGAAAAATGAATTTTTTACTGCGTCCTCTTACTCATGACACCTTTTGTCTGCAACAGTAGTCATAACCTGCAGTGCCAAAATCTTCCTCATATTTGTTATTATTGTTTTCTTGATTTTGGAAACACATTTCAATAACTATACATATTTGAAATATAGAACATGTAATGCTTTGATCTTCTTATCATCAGCATATGTAGTTCTAAAGAAAAAATTTCTTTAACGGAACTTCTTATTTCAAGCTATGCAAATAATACATGACGAATAATTTAGTTGAACTTGAAAGTAATACGCTTTTCATGTTTTTCCTGGGTATATCCAGATAGTCAACACAACATCGGAGGAGCTATCTGATGTGGCTATAGAGGCCTCAGTTTGGAATCTAGAAGGAGAATGCCCTTACTACAAAGTCTTTGAAAAGCTCAATGCGCCATCAAAAAGAACAGTATCTATTTCTGAAATGAATTATCCAAAGTCTAAAAATCCTGAGCCTGTTTATTTTCTTCTTCTTAAACTCTATAAAATGTCAGACGATGGGATACTATCTAGGAACTTTTATTGGTTATCTCTGACGGGTGGTGATTACAAGCTTCTCGAGCCATATAGAGAGAAGAAAATCCCCCTCACAATTACTTCTCTAACTTTCATAAAAGGATCCAGCTATGAAATCAGAATGCACATACAGAATACATCAAAGGCACCAGATTCAAGAAGTCTACTCTCCAGCAACAATTTCATTCAAGAAAGTCGTAACCAAGATTTTGATATGTTATCATTAGAAGCTCATGCACCTGAGAGAAAAAAGGGTAACAGTTTATTTGAGAAGATGTGGCAGAACTTTTCAAGGGAAGGCAGTGGAGTGAAAGTTACTGAAATTAATGGAACTGAGACGGGGGTTGCATTCTTTCTTCATTTATCTGTCCATGCGTCAAAGAAGGATCACAAGGATGGTGAAGACACTCGAATTTTGCCAGTTCATTACTCTGACAACTATTTCTCTTTGGTACCAGGGGAAGTAATGACGATAACCATAAACTTTGAGGTTCCTCCTGGTATCACCCCGCACGTCACTCTTACTGGTTGGAACTACAGTGGGAATACTGTTCTTTAAGCCGAGGTCAAATCACTTCAATTGTGGTGGGAATAAAAGCACGTCGTCCTTTTGCTTGAAATGCTGTTTTAAGACTTTCCTAACCGAGCTCATTGATCATTGGAGCTAACGTTCCCCTCTGCTTGCTTGATAATAGATTCTCAGAAATGATTTTACATCAGGCAGTCCTTACTAAACATTAACCTGAATGCTTGTATGATGAACACGTGATGTAGATAACATGTTAGTAAGTATTAATTATCCATCGTATTTCACTATTATTAGCCTACCAACTGAGGCAGATTGCTTGAACAGATCCAAGTGCTTCTGTTGCTAGTTCGTATTATGGGGAAGTTTTCACTGGAGGCCATTCAACTTCAATTTGTTTCAATTTGATTTTTTTTTTCCCCTCAATTTGACTATTCCGTTTGTCACTGTTGCCGAAACTAAACAGAGTACGTGACTTGCCTAGTAGAATTTGTGACCTGGCTAATGGTACAACTCCAATAGTTATCTACATGTCATTTGAGACAATGAAAGAGACACCATTTTGAAACAAAAGATATGATATTTGTATTTTGTAGCACCTACAAAAAACCGTGTCGCCAAAAACACGAGTTGGGTCTCGAATTTTGTTTGTCGTGTTACGAAGTTTGTCAGTAACACTTACAGATAGTGTAATTAAATTGAAACAAAAATATAAGTTGAGTGATCAAATTGAAGTTTGGTGATCAATAAGAAATAAGCCTTTGTTGGGGTGGCCTTGAGTGAAATTTAACCACATTACGTGCTTCCTTAACCTCGCAGGTGACCACTAGAAATGTGTGTTATTGTCCAGATTATCTATCGAGCTCAGTATTGTCTGAGGAAGCGTAAAATTTCTCACTGAAAAATATCAAATAATGGCAAAGCATTCCTTTCAAATTAGTAGCAATGGAAAGGTCATGTAACATGCGAAGAAGCTTTAAAATACTTTATTTATGGGGAAATAACAAAAAGTTAAGACTATTTTTTACATAGATAGAATATGTCGTCTCTTCACTAAAATTTTGACACCTCAATTCGTCACAAGTGAAATTAAATTTCAATACTTTTATACAAGTGTTCAAAATAATAACACCAATTTTGTCAATGGACATGTAATTCAGTGCAATGGGGTGTCGGTGGCAAACCTCCGAAATTCGACAATGTCTAGATCTCGGCTTAGAGTGCGCTTCCAATAGTAGGTTGATGCGAACTTTCTTAAACATTCAACTAAAGTTCAACTATGTAAAGTATATAGAGTATAGACTAACTTGAGACAAACAAAAATATGTATTGTTAATTATTTGATAAGTGTAATTTTTTACATTTATCTAGTCTCACTCTTGTGTTCATTTGTTAGATAATCGTAGTCGATTTCTTCATTTTGATCTTTTAGGATGAAAATCCCGAGGTTGAGGTGTGTCGACAATAAAAATGAGAAAAACGAGGTGAAACGAAGAGTTTTAGAGAAAAAAATGAAGATTTGAAGTAAAGAGTCGACCCTAGAAAGCATAAGATAAGAGACTGATCAAAATTAGGAATTGTGTCAAGTGAGGTTCACCCAAGCAATCAAAAACCCCGCTCAAGCGAAGCCGGCATACCAAATGAACCTTTTTGTCCGCTCGAACAGAGCATGGGTTGCTCCAGCGAACCTTGGACGAAAATTGCAACAATATGTATGCTTGAGCGGGACATATGCTAAGTCTCCCGAAATTGTTGTTAAATTTTGTTTTTCAAGGGGTATTTTCCACTTTTGCATGAAATTTTATGTCTTAAACCCACATCTATATATACCTAAGTCTATTCATTAAGAGGGGATATTCTTGGAGAGAAACAGACAAGCACATGAGTTCTAGACTTGGGGTTTGAAGAAAGAGGAAGAATGAGGAGAAAACCGTTCGAAGTTCAGAGCAACGCTCGCAGATTCAAGTTTTGTCATTTGTTTTTCTCTATTCTTTATTTAAGTGATGTCGATCTTTATAATGTTGTGCAAAGTAGGAGGATAAAGAACAAAATAGGAGACGCCAACTGAAAATCCCCCAAAAGAAAATTTTGAACGCGATGTAAAATCGCTATTCTCAAACAATATTTGCTGCCACCGAGATGAGTGCTTGAAAGTTTTAATAGCAAATAGTTTGCAAGAATCATAAACAAACCTTGAATCCAAGTTCAAATCAAACAATAAGAACTTGAAGAATACTTTATGAAAATTGGGTTTTAATCTTTGATTTGGATGTAAGTTTGTGTATTAAATACTAATGATTTTATTTCCAACATGAAAACCATATATATATATATATAGAATATCAAATCCAATACACGAATAAGTACCAAAACCAAGCCAAAATGTGTCAAAACCATTCACAATGCTGCTAGAATTTGAATTGCAATGGTCACAGAAAATTGAACTGGGCAATCGCCCAGTACAGTCAAAAGGCTTCTACAGCCTTGACACGAGGTTGGGCGTAAAATAGTTGCTCCGTTTTGATTTTTCCAAGTTTTGCTCTAAAGTTTTTTCACCTACTTGATATCATCAAATAAATATTTGATTAATCAAAATCACTTTCTCATTATCTAAGACAATATTACAACATATAATGGACATGAGTAGCTAGAATTTTTTTATTGCTAGGGTGACGATGTTATTGTACTATGAAGCTTTAATTCAAGTTTTCTAGTTTTGACATTACACGTGATTTCATGCTTGATTATTCTCTATCGTTTTGATTGCTTTCTTTTTATTTGGCGAATAAATTAATTGTTTGAGCACCATATTGATATCGAGAGTAGATATATGTGTGATTGCTCGTAGAAACGATTAATATAGATTTCGACAGAGAATAGAGATATAACGTTATGGTCTATACGAAATTTGATTGATGTTTATCTTTCTAAATGTGTTTATGCTTATTTGCAACTTTTATAGAGATATATGAAGTTTACTAATAGAAATATGTTTAACTTACCCAAGAGAAACTGTTAAATAATTTAGGGATATAGGTCGTCAACATGAATGAAAATGGTCAATTACTAGATTATACAAATTAAAGCGGATAAATAGTGTTGAAATTGGAATCCTAGTACTTTTATAGTTGAATTTTATCAAAAGTTTATCGTGATAATTTAAAGCTTTCTTCAGTTAAGTTTAGTCAAAAACTAACTCAAAACTCTAAATTGTTTATTCTTCGTGGAATCGACAATAGACTCACATCTATTTTATTACTTATTTTTTGACAATGTAAACTTGCGAATTTACCACGCCTTAATAAATATACAATATCTACTTCTTCTTCTTCTTCTTTTTTTTTTTTTAAAATATTGTGGTACTATTGTACCATTCCTGTTGCCAAACAAGCCATTTAACTCATTTTTTTCCTCCCATACCCTTGACAAAAGCACTACATATATATTTTTTAATTTTTTCAAGGATTATATTTGACTCACTTTGACACAACCATTTTGATTTAAAAATTAGACTGAGGCCCTTGGTGAAAAATATGATGTGAGGAACATATTGGGGAAGAGATCATTCAGTTTATAGCAATAAAGTCAAAATATAAATTAATTACTATCAATTATTTCAATGTAATAGTATACATTCTAAAATTATTGAAAGCTACGACTTACAATTTGTTAAAATAAAAAATCAATAATAGGCCGTGGACTTCATTGCTACATAGACGGGTACTTAGCACCATTAGTTTACTCTTAACGAAATCGCTATGCAAAGATTGTGAAAATTTAAAAGAATAATGTTATGTAGTACTAGTGGTACTTTACACCTGTCTAGGTGGCCGTAAACCCACGATTATTGTCTAATAAAGTTGGAATGCATTACTCAAATCCGAAAAATAAACTGATCAAAAAAATTCTGTTTCATTAATCTTGAAATTCAGCAAATCTTATTTTTTTTGTGAATGTTCTGCAGTGACTGCCCTTTTTTTGGTTATACCAAATGGCTAAATTTCAGTTTCTTGTTCTAACTTCTAACTTCTAACTTCTAACTTTATTTTTTTTGTTGTTCATTCGGAAAAGTGCAATGCATTGGGTTCCAGTGTGAGTGCAAAACCATTGATGAAATGCAAGTTTGATCAGATATATCAGGTCGGAGACTCCTTTTTCAACACCGGAAATTATATCCGAGAGAGCCCAACTGCAGCTGTTAGTGCATTTGCAAGGCTTCCGTATAGTGAAACTTTCTTCAAGAAACCACCAACCGGTCGATGCTCCAAAGGCCTACCTATCGTCGACTATGTCGGTACCTCACTTAATTTTTATAGTTCACTTGCACTCTTTTTCTACCCTAATGTTTTAGATGAAGTGATTTTAACAGGGGCGGAGCTAGGAGTCCGGTACTACTCCGAAAAAAATCAAATTTTGAAGTGTAATTTTTTTTATTTTATTTTATTTAAAAGTAGTACCCCCCTTGAAAAAAATCTTGACTCCACCTCTAATTCTAACATACTATGAAAGCAGATTTGTAAATAGATAGCAGCGAGAGTCTGAGTTGTAGCCATGGCAGCAGGTTTAAGTTTGCTGAATCTCTACAAAGACAGAGATCATGCAGAATTCAAGAATGGTGCAAATTTTGCCACTGCTGGTGGCTACTGCTTTATCACTTGATTTCTTGGCAGCAAAAACATTTCATCTACTTAACAGGTTCATTAATTAATTAATTCTTCACAAAATTTAATTATTTACATAATCAATAATTAATAAATTATTCACTCGTATTTTTATTAGATTGCATAGAGTTACTTAAAATTCCCTCTTTGTCAATCCAAAAAACCATTAATGAGTGATATTCATTATTTGAAATTTAAAAACACGATTTTTATATTATATTTGTTTTTGTTTGTGTTTTTATATACCTTATTGTTGTAGAGGGTGATTGAATATGGGGCAGTTAGAATAGTTGTTCTGGGTGTTTTTCCTATTGGTTGTCTTCTAATTTATCTCACAAGTTTCGAGCCCAAAAAATCAGCAGTATATGTAACTATTGTTTACAGCCTACGTAATACATCTCAACTCAATACGTAGTTTTTGTGCAGTCGACTGCACCAAATATGTCATGATCATAATTTGTTAATTCTAATGATAATTAGTTGCAGGATTTGATCCAGTGTGTGCTCGGCCGAAAGGTACATTATTTGGGAAGGAGTTCATCCGACTCTAAAGGCATACAAAGATACTACAGAATGGCTCATCCAGGACATCTTGCCCAAGATTAAATGCAATGTTCAGGGTTAATATTCAATCTGATCTATGGAATTCTAATAATACACACGTTTGTTCTTCTTTCACCAAGAGAATTTCATTCACCCTGAATGTAAAAATCGAAGTTTTTGGAAGGAAAAAACAGACTTAAAGTGACACAACTCGTGTTACATTTGCTGGTGTGTATGCTAATAGATTTACAGCAAAGATCCAACATTAGAGTTAGTCTGGATGGAAAAATATGAAGACAGTCGTTAAAATTTCAATCCGGAGTAGTAGAAAACATTTACCGTGAAATGACTTTCATGAATCGGTTGAATGAGGAGAAGATGCCCGCTGCTTGATCAAACAAAGATGTTCCCTTCTCTCCCTCGTCTTCTAATCCTCCAAATATTATCTGATGATATAACCAAAGGCAAAATGTAAGCAGTAATAAATATGTTCTTGGTTTGCGCCCGTCACAAAAGAAACGAAAAACAAAGTGCAAAGCACTTTTTCGTCGTGTGGAAGGGTCGGGGTTGATTTTTATACATGGCAGGTTGTAGCGGGCTGGTGGACCTTAGAAGACGGAGTGACTGACCTCAAGTTCTTCTGCATCAGGACGGCTTATCTGTTCCTTGGCGAGAAGGTACCTGTTAGGCCTCTCCTTGTCATCGTAAAACACTTTCCATAATCTGATTGAAGAGCCAGAAAATGTAAAACACTCAGTAAATTAACAAATACTATGTAGATAGCTGAAGCACAATGAAAACAATAGGCTAGGCTTACATGTTGAAAGTTCGGGTTGAATGGTTACAATTAAATGACCTTATTTTCTATAATATTTCTAAGTACGACACCGGAAATTACAAATCCCTAGGATTTATTGGGAAATATTAAACTACATGGACGTTAGACTGCACCATGGAAATTCATTATTTGTTGAACTCGGGTGGTTTTCTTTATACTGAATCAAAATAAAGATCAGAAATTCTATGAAAATATTCAAGTGTAAGCATTTACCCTGGATAGCATCTAAACACAGCACCAGTCGGTAGAGGCCTCATTGAATAAACGAACGTGAATGTACTGCAAACAATCATATATGTGCACAATGAGTTACACATTTTATTACACAAGAAAGAAATGATATTCTAAATACCACTTCGCTCATGTTCTAAATTACTTACCTTAAAAAGTTCCTTCGTAATCGGCGAACATTGATCCCAACTCCAACATCCTCACTAACAAGACGCGGGTTCCACATGATAAGAGGCCTAGGCTAACAATAATGTTTAAAATTACTACAAAGAAGGGTTGTAACTGAATGCATTTTTATAGATAAAAAAATATGCATGCTTCCCTGAACAAAATGGGATGCTACCATAGATTATATTAACTCTTGCATGTAACCTAACGTCCTCCTATTTTCACGGTTAATGATGGACATCGCATGAACTCCATTTATGCCCTTTTTCCCATGTTAACAATAAGAAGATCAGCAGACAAAAAAAAGAAAAATCAATGTGGCAATCTTATCAATTTGGAATTTATGCTTATTGTTGAATAACCTTTTCATAATATTTATTAGTGATGCACTATATACTAAAGGGTGGTTATATACACACAACATTTTATTATAAATGCACCACATTTTACTTACATAAAAAGTCTTTAACTTTAATTTATTGCCACATTTATGTCTTTAACTTTTTTTCATCGAATTCTTTTATTTAACATTCTATTAATTAACACATTTTGTTCCTACTAACGATTTTCGTCCAAAAGTTCTATTAGTGTACTTTAAAATGAGGGACAAATAGTTAATCAAAATTTTGTATTTATTTATTTTTTACTTATTTAAAAATACAAGGAGAAAATGAGTCGTTTTGTTCTTTCTTAATGAAAATTTTGGACAAAACCATTATCAGAGATAATATGTAATAATTAATAGAATGTTAATAATAAGAATGCAATGAAAAAATATTAGGGACATAAATATAATAATAAGTAAAGATTATGGATCTTTTATGCAATTTAATTGTGGTGCACTTATAGAAAAATGTGGTGTGAATATATTTAGCCTATACTAAATGCATGGTAAATAATGTCCAAATCTAAGGGACACTGGCCAGCAATTGAAGGAAGAAACAGAAGAAAATAATTGTGAGGTTCCACTTGTAGTTCTCCATAATTAAGAATTGTCTCAGTTGCAACAAGACATCTATTCATGGAATATCTTTATGCTTTAACATCATCAAGTTTTTGTTTTGTTGAGAATCTGAACGACAACAGTTTTAGATTGCCAGTAATGCTGCTTTTTGAACCTTTCTACGAACTAGAAAAGTCAGAAAGTAAAATTAATTTGGTAAATGTAAATGGACTTGGACGGTTAATGTTCTCATTTCAGGAGAAAGAAAAACATAATTTCTCTTCATAAATTAACATGAAACCCGGGCTTGCGAAATGGTCATCTTATTGCAAGTCTGTCATACCATATGAGTTTATAGATACATGAAGGTTACATAGTGAAGAAGTATTTTTCATTTGAAAGGAAGTGTGGAAAGTGATGCAAGATGTAGAATCAAAAGGTTAAAGTATAGTTTATTTAGTATTGTGGGAGTCATGTTAACTTTGGATTTTGGAGACTAAAGGGAGCCAACCCCCCAGTGACGGAGCCAGGAATTTTATTCATGGGGGACCAAAATTTTTGGTTGGCGTGAGCATCATTCAGATTGAAAAAAATGTCAAACGGAGAGTTCAAAAAAAACGAGCCAAAGATGATGGTTCAAAATGAATTTAATAATTACATAGATTTAATGTCAAATGGTGAGTTCAAAAAAATGAGCCATAAATATGATATGATGTGCATGCCACTTGTACTCACAACACAAGGAAAGCCAAAAATAGACGTTGAAAAATATTCCACCAAGGCTACTAACAAGGTAGAAGAAGAAAATTTGAATCACAATAAGATTCAAGCTTCCGACACTTGGCGTGTATCAGCTGCGAATAAATACAGATCAGAGTGGTTGCCAACAGTTCAGAGCTAACCTAAATTCATCTCCGTAATATATTAGATGATAAGGTCACATAAAGTTGATCACTTATCAGTAGGTTGAAAAGGAGTCCCAACATTACCTTAAAACATGAGCACCAGCCATAAGATTTCCACTTAAATTAGTAGAAAAATAGTAAAAAAACAAAAAAGATGGAATTTCTCCACTGCCTCCGCCAGTGCAACCTCCCCTCCCCTCCCCGGTATCCTTTCCCCAACTAAACTTATGTTTATCACGGTGTGTGCTATGCATGGATTCATGTAATAGTACTCATGACAAATGAGAATGCATAGGTACCGGATCATCTGAGAGATCAGATGCAATTCTTTGAACATATTCCAGCATCTGATAATCAGGAACCACCATCACTATAACTTCGTCTTCAGCGTCCACGGGCTTCCGGTCACCTAAACTGGATAAATAAAATGTTAAAAGAAGAATTACATAACACAAAAGAATGGTTCAAACTGTAAATAGAACGGTGCTATTAGCTCTTCGTTTTTTAGCTTCACAAACACAATCACCTTTTTATTTATAAGGACCGATGTCTTTACTATCATCACATGAATATTTAAGATCATTTTAGAATCAATAAACTACTAACCCACTCACCTGAAGATCCTCTTTGTCTATAGGACATCTAATAAAAATAAATATTCCATATAAAAAATGTAAGGAATATTCGGTAGTGAGTTATATTGCAATGGATACAACTATATAGGTGGTATAAACACCAAAAAGACAGAAAAGAAAAGAAATTATTTTTTCTTTGATGCTATGGTTACATTTCCATTTTGCATAGAGAAAATTCAATTTGATTATTGTATTTACTATCTGCAAAAGGGTTATATGATTACAATGTATACAAAGGTACAACATCGTCATAAAATAGAGGGGAGTTCCTAAAGCTCAAAACGGAGTGCCAATATCAGCAGCAAAAATATATGCTGCAATTTTGTTGTACCTTTTTCATACAAGGGCAGAGGGCTGAATGGGAACTCCTAATTAAACTATAACTGCAAAGTACATTGAAACCCCTTTAAATCCCACACCTTAAAAACTGATATCTATTTCAAAACACCTTATGAAGAATTTCATATGCAGGCATTGCTTTACCTGGAGAAGCCAAAGGTAGCATCTTTCCACTGATACTTTAGAAGTGCAGCAGCACCAGCATCTGGAAATACAGCTTTAACTCTCTATCCAAAAAAGTTTTTACACCTCAACGTTAAAATGAAAAAAACAATTAAATAACACAATGTTAAAACTCAAACGGATCTACATAATTAGACACTGTCCTTTGACTAGAAACAACTGTTCGTGCAACCTGACATTGCACACCCATACATATCTCTACATAGTACTAGTATACTGTTTCATTGCGGTGGAATCCGACCGTTCAAGCTTGTTCGTTGAAGAATACTAAGGAGGAAGAAGATTGTGAAGGAAATTTGAAGAATGGTGAAGAAAGGAATTGAGGAGAGCTTTGCGGAGAGGGTGATTTTTTTTGGGGAAGACAGTCGTATATGCTGGTTTTGTGTGAGTGGGGGTGGAAAACCTCTCTTACAGTCGGTGATAATGATTTCAGAGAGGTGATGTACAAATAGTAATAATATATAGGAAAATGATTGAGAGATCAGTCAATGGTTACTTCAAAATATTATTGTTTTCAGAAGAGTATTATCCTCTCTAATGTAATTACGATAGTGCTCGTGTTTTGACCTTCTTATGGTCTTAGTGAGCATCAACGCTGGTACTATAAAAGCAAACGTTCCAGCTAACCTGGCCTCCAGTTTCTTCAATAAGTGTATCTAAGAATATCCTTGACAGCTCCCAGAGCTCAGCTTGGGCTCCTTCATCGTCAAGAAACTGCAGCTGTGGAATTAACAATTCAACCTGCAGAAAAAAGAGGAAGCAATTCACCAATTGATTAAGATTTTGCAATTTTAAAAGCAACAGTTCAGTGAAATATGAATGATTAGGCAATAAAATTTTATGTTTTTTAAGATTTAAAAAACATGACTTTCTCCGAGTCAAGTTCAAAGCAATAGTGCTCAGTTTTGCAAGGCAAGTTCACAGCCCTTCAACAAATGTAAAAACCATCATCAAGTGTAATTTTTTTCTTTGCAGAAAATTTTTGACAAGACAGCCAAACAAAAATCCAAGTGAAGCTAATGAAGTGAACCCAAAATGCCACAATCTCTACACGTATCTGCAATGCAATATTTTTTGAGCAACTTCGTCTATACAAACAAAAGCTGGCAGCATGACAACGAGTCACTAAATTCACTGACATGTTATGTGTGAGGAAAAGAAAAAAATATGCAAAAGAAAAAGTGTGTTCTTCTTAACAGGAAAATTTGCAACAATATGGCAAGTCCTCAATACTTACTATGGCTCTCATTCCTCCCGAGGAAACAAAATCAGCAGTTGCTTGGCCTGACTGCTGAACTGCACCCTCCAAATTAGAAGGCAAGCAACTGAAAAACAAATTAAATGAAACTAATATTTTACTTATTTCCATTTGATTGCTGCTAGGGAAATCAGGGAAGAGTGAATCAGTTTAAAAGCAGCTTATGGATAATTTATTAACTAATATTATAGAAAGTGTCAATCTCTGGAATGGCAAAACTTGTCAAATATAAGCCATGAAAGCCAAAAAAAAAAAAAAGTATTTATGAGAATCTGAGAGATGAAGACATAGTAGGAAAACAATTTTCTGCTTTTCCTAACTTGTACTATCATGCAGGCTTTCTTTCTGATTATCTATAACCATCGCAGGAAAAGTGTCCCATGTTTAAGCTTGCATAGGCGAAAATGCCATATGCCTTAAAATGTGCAGAGATACCTCATAGTTCAACTGTTCAAGCAGTAGTAGGACTAGCCAAAACAGAAGCCTGCCGAGTCTAAAACAGGGATGAAACCGGAAGATGGTCTTAACATCTGCAATGGCTCAACCAGGATCTTAGAATCTTGTCAATAGAAAACCGAATAACTATTGGCCAATCTGGCTCATGCAAGGCATGGGACTTACACAACTACTAGTAAGGAGTTGGAGGGTTTCTACAATTTATGAACTTGTAATTCAGATGTGAATTAAAGTGTCCATTCAGTATTTACAGTACCAGACGTAAATGCAAAATGTATACAAAAATATACAATGAAATAAAAAACACTAAACATACTCATGGGATCTGTGAAATATATACTTGGTGATGAAATTCAAAGTTTGTCTGATTTTAGATCATGATTGTACTCACAGAAGATTACCCTCTCACGAGTCAACCAGCAAAATAAAGAGGCACTAGGGTATACCCAATGAAAACTTTCTAAAACTAGCATTAGTACATGAGCACACAAGGACTATGGAGAAGAAAAAAGATGAGATAGATGATTATCTTGGCCTGCTCTGGGCTATTTATACGTCAATTACCTTCTAAACTGCTTTAACCTTACGTGTCACTCATGTTAGGTATTATCTTTATGTGAATACACAACACAAGATGAAAAACCTTTTGATCATTTCCTGGTTCTTTCCTATACAAAATGAATCAAACCAATAAGTCAACTGGAGGGAGCATGTGAGGGTCTGTTACTCTTATCAAACAACAAGAATGCATTATGAGTACATCAATTAATCCTTCCATATTCAAAGAATACTCTACGGGAAAATGGCATTCTAATCATGCATTCCGCGTTTGCAGAAATCCTAATCCTTGATCTGTCAAGCCGTGAGGTCAAGGAAATTTAGCAATTATGAGCGTATCATATTATTTCATTACCGTCTTTGTATTCACACGTCTAATTTAAGCATAAAAAAGTATTTATTGGGGACAACCGTAGCACTCTTGTGGTGCAAGTGAACAAGCGTGAACACAGAGATCTTATGTGTGTCAAATTGTGTTTTCTGGTAAACCAAATTTGGACTCCATGACTAGTATCTTACTGTAGATATCTATAAAAGTATATCCCCACCTACGTCAGTTTCCTTTAGTGTGAAACAATATGTTTTCCATTTGCCTAACTGAAAATATCACACTGTGTAAGCAAAAAAGCCAGTAAGGGGATGGGAACAAGGCATATTGAAATTGCCAAGATATGAAAGATCAAGCTATATGTTATAAGCAAATTGTCATTAATTTAGAGATACATTTCAAAGATTACCAACACAAGAATTTATTTTCTATGAAACTTTATTTATTTAGGAGTGACAAATTAACACCTCGAAAAGCTTTGCTTAAGATTTATTTAATTTTGTTTCAAATCATATATCATTGTAAAAAGTTTGTTGTCCTGCAGAATAGTTGTTTCCAGTCGAAAAGCATGCATAGCACACAGCCTGCAGCATTAAGGCATTCAAGCTGCATCTAAACTGAAGAGAAAGACATCTTCCCTCTCTTCTGGGAAAAGGTTATCCTTTACTGCTACATCATGGATGAAGAGGGAAGGAAGATCTACCCATTGATTTCACATTAAATGAATAGTGATAATCCAGAATTTAAAAAAACAATTCAGTAGGAAGTCCATCAAACTTTCCCCATACATTTGAATTCTACATTCTTTCTCCAAAAAATCCTGAATTACGGTAGAGGTGACCATTCAAATTGCAAACTTATATAAGACTGACTTAATTTTGAAATTAACCTAATCAAAATGCATGTTTAAACACCATGTATGTTTCTAGCGCAAAACTACCGGTAGTAAACCAGTGTTCTAGATACTGAACATTCTCAGAATCGTCAATCTACAATGTAATACTTCATTCAACAATGTAATACTTCAACGAATTATGCTTAAAACACAAGTCAGAACATATATTTAGTCATCTGGTTAAGTGATTCTCTATTATCCAGACTAACTTGCATAATATATGTTGGCAACAAGCCTAAAATTTTGCGAAGCTGTAAAAGAAAACACAGACTTCCACTAAGATGTCTTTGAAATCAGAAGTTGTAAATGTTCAATTTAGCCGTGATACTATGTATTGACTCTAGCAAAGTAAGGTCTCAGTTTCAGTACTAGCAAACAACACCACATATATAAATTTATATTTCATAAACACTAAACAAGTACAGAATTTGATTGAAAAAAACCTGTCGTCTTCTTCTCTTTCTTCATCTTCTTGAATTTCCTGTGGGTCTGAAGAAGATAACTCTGTAAAGTCTTCAAGATTTTCTGGGCCTTGGAATTTCTCAAACTTGGCATGTGTTCTTGAGTTCGAAATGGCTCTGTGACGGGAAATTCCACTGTACCCACAAGTGTTTGAGGGATGAAGGGTTGATGAAAAATGGGCTGTGGAGGCTAGTTTGGGAATTGAAGGCACGTAACAGGAGAGGTTTGAATACGAAGAGGCCATGAAAATCTGGGCTCCAAGTCCAACTACCATAGAATCTCAATGCGTGGTGATAAGCTGAGTCATATTACGAATGGGGTGAATTTCTTATATAAGTTTCTTTTTCTTTGTAATACAATCAATTCAGTCAAACTGCTAAGCTGAAATCCAACTGCAGGTCATGGTTTAATTAAATTTTTACATAATTGTTGATTATTAGTTTACTAGTGTAGCAATTCCTTTATGGTGGAATTTGATCATATGCTGATTGAGACACATAATAAATTTTGGAAATGCGGGGAGAGATCGATTGGGCGGAATAGATTGAGAAAATAAGCAAAGTTTGAAAATGCTGTTGAAGAAGATGATTGAACAGTAAATTATGAACGAGATGAAATTGAAGACGTAGTAATAATGTAACATACAGATGCGTTTTTTTCTTCCATAGCAGAGAAAACGGTCGTGATTAATGAATTTCAAAATTTTTAGATCGTGATAAAAAGTAATCTTTTATTAATATAGTTTTAATTTTTTTTTCTTTTTCTTTGATGCAGCCAATTGTGCGAAAGTTATTTTTTCACGAGCCTTTTTTTGTGTGAAGTGTGACTTCAACTATTTAATTTATTTTGCGTTTATATAAAAAGAAATTTTTTAACAAAAGTTCTTGAATATCTTTTTAAATCAAACTCAATAAAAAATTTATGAAAATTTACAAAAGTCTTTAAAAAGTAAATTTTTTTTATAAAAGTATTTCGTAATTATGTAGAATCTACAAAAGTTAATAAAAATTTGTGAACTCCATAAAAATTAGTTAATTAAAAAAAAATCATAAAAATATTTGAAAGTCTAAATTAAAAAAAGTCCGTAAATATAATTGAGATACAAATAGTTATGAAGCCAAAGAATTACTACTAATTAGACAATCTGAGTTAAGTTTGTTAAATATCAAAGGAATCATGAGTTAAGTGTGACGAACTAGTGTTGCTGAATTACGATGCGTCTTTCTTTCTGGCACATAAAAGAGCACCCTACGATAGTAGTATACTCTACTAGACGATCATCCGCTTGTTCTCGGTAAATACAATTAAAAGAAAGATTTGCAAAAGAAGATTTGAATGCATTGAAAAATCTTGTTTATTGATTGATTAAAACAGTAAATTACAATTGTTGGTACAATACCAACTACTTCTATAATAGCTTAAGTAATAAAAACATAAGTTACAGTAATAGACGTTTAAAAGTTGAAGTATCGTAATAAATATTTACAAACAATAGGAGTTATTTTACGATTGAAATAAATTATTACAAGTGAAAATAACTAACAATTTAACTAATATTTATAAAGTGCAGTCGAAGTTGGACAAACTACGACTGTGAGTGTCAGGGGGCTAAGTATAATTGTGGACCTGACACACTACTTAGAAAGAAAAGGCACAAACGCCAACAAGCTCAAGATCGAACCCTTTGGTCGAGCTTTAATTAGAGTAGAGTTGAGCCCATCGTAATTGACCCTTGCACCACAGGGGCTGGGGTCAAGCTCTTCCCAAGAAGGGTTAAGCGCCCACCAGACTTGTCCCATGCGCCACTGGGCTCGAGGTTGAGTTCTTATTAAGAAGAGGCGCACCAGGCTTGTCCCATGCACCACTAGGCTCGAAGTCAAGCTCTTATCGAGAAGGGCCGAGCCTACCCTATGGTAAATCTTTTACCTAGATGGTCCAAGCTAACTGGCTCGGTCCATAAGGTATGGTTTCGTACTCAAGCTTTTTGGTCAAGCAAAATCTGACCCATGGCCAAGGCACAATTATGATATGCAAGCTGGATCAGCTTGACTGGATTAATTGACCATTGAGTTATGGGTATTTCATTGGTGAGATTTTCTCCGTCCCATCATGTTGGTAAATATCAAGGTTCTAAAAAGTATAAAACGTGACTAGGCGTGGAGGCCAAGTTTCAAGCTTTTTTAGCCTAGGTGAGGATGAGGCGAGAGCGAAGCGTAAAAAAGCGTTTTCTTATTTTTAATATCATTTTAAATATTTTTTTTAAAAAAAGATAAAAATAAATTTTTTAACTAAAAAGCGCGCGCCTAGACGTCATTAAGCGCGCTTAGGCGTGATTAGGCGTGCATATGCTAGCCTAGGCACAAGTTTTTTAGTTAAAAAAATAGTTGACAAAAAAAGCGTGCGCCTAGAGCCTAAGCGAGGCGTGGAGGTCACGATTCGCGCCTAGGCGCCGTTTTTTAGAACACTGGTAAATATTCACCCAAACACGCACCAAATGTAAAAAAAAAAAAAAAAAAAATGAGCAAGTTAATTTCACCAATGCCACTGAAGTTCAAGCAAAATTTCTATTTGGTTATTAAAGTACTTTTGTGGCCCTTTCAATCACTAAAGTTAAATAATGTAACATAATTGGTCACATTGTTAGCTTGATTAACACTACATCCGGTGTATTAGCTGTTAAAACTTCATGTGGACAAACAACCATTAAAGCGGCCGATTCCTTTTAGCTTGCCATCTGTTTTAGTCCTGTCGCAGCTTTTTTACTATTTATTTTGGACAAAAAATTGAGTTGGACTAGACGGAGCGATTTGAAATTTTTTTTTTCCACGAAATGATGTTTTTTTTTTTCTCCAAAGAACCAAGTTTTATTTTGAAGATATGTAATTTTACTACATTGACACGACGATTGCTAGTCAATGTCTAGGTTTAATGGGCCGACGACAACTCTGTAATGAATTCCGCTAAAAGAGTGACTAATTATGTAATATTATTTAAGTTTAGTGATTAAATTGGTCACAAAAATAATTTAATAACTAATTTGAAATTTCACTTGAACTTCAGTGCAATTTGTGAAATAAACTCAAACACTTTTGCGGTATGTGGCTACCGTAGCCCTTCTATCTGTGCATTCCCGTAACCAATGCAACGCTACGAATTTATAATAAAAGAGCTCAATTGTTTTGTCTTACACCCTAAATATTTTCCTTTCTTTTGCCTTTGCACTGTTTGTTCCTTATTTCATTTTTTCTCAGTTGTGTGAATCAATACAAAATCTCAAATAACTTCTTATCCATACAAAATTTTGGCTTACAACTGGTCACAGGGAACATCTTTCTGCAATTGAATTGTTAGTACAATGTCTTGCTAACTTAGTCTTGAGTTTGTTATCTTAATTTTTAATTGCAATCCTCTAAGATTTATATGTTGAGAAAAGCATGAAATATTATCAAATAAATGGCATGGAAATAAAGTGCTTTTATATACAACATTTCAAATAATGAAAAATTGCTATTTATTTGAGTTGAGATCTGTCATTTAGATATTACTTCACATAATCTTCTAGGATAATTGGCACCTAGAGTTCCTAAATTATTGTTAAAAGAACATTTGGTCTTCGTTTATTTTTTTTAATTAGGTCACCGAATACTAAATTTTGTAGCATTTGAGTCCCCGACACTGATTTAGTCTAATTTGTCTATTCAAATATCAAGCCTCTCACATGACGCTCTTTCATGACATAATGGACAACCAAAGTTATTATCACTTAGAATTAACGTGTAATTGTTTACATATTTACATATTAATGTTTAATCACAACTTTTTTCTGTTATGAAAAGAAAAAAAGTACTTAAATATCCGTGTGTCACTACATCTTCAATTTCTCCCTTCACAAAATCTCCTCCAAAATTTGCACTTGTGTTATTAATGAATGGAAATGGGTTTCATATTGATTCTTGAAATATACTTGTGTTTCATGATGTTACAATGTTTGAAGATGGTGCATAGACAATTCTACTAGAGCACTAATGGTCCCAAAATTTTCTATGTAGGTGAGCAAATAGTCTCATACATTTCCAAGTTGATGCGCAGATGATCCCTAACCTATTGAAAAAGTTGCATGCATATATACACTCTTATACATTTAAATCTGACTAAGGTCTAGTATTCACTTGTTATGTATCATCAAACACAGTCGTACAAACAATAGCTACACTTTGAACATCACATGGAGGCCGTGCATATGGTCCTCCGGTATTTCAAAAGATTTCTTCAAAAGGGTAGGACGTGCATGTGAATTGCTCGCACAACAATCTCATGTGCGTAGCTTTCCGCCATTCTTATCATCTCCATTCCAAGTGCATGCATTCTCTCTTTCTCTCTCTCTCTCTCTCTCTTAAAGGAATCATTTCCCAATGTTCTTTGGTTGATTTTCGCACTTTTCCTCCCTCTCTTTTGTAAAGGTAATCTCCCTCAATATTAATTTCTTAATTAATTATGCTGTATTCGCTACAATTCAACTTTATATGATGGAAAAAAGTTGATCCGTGGGCATTTCCATTTAGTTTTTTAGAACTTAGAATCTATTACATTTAATGGATTTGATATACTTCTTTGATTTGAGACAATATAGTAGTGCAATGATCGGTTTTTTAAAATTGTTATTGCTTTATTTGTTAGTTGTTTTCTTAGCCTGAAAATTGAATTTTAGGTTTAAATCTTGATTAGAATATCACATTATCAATTCTAATTACTTGTATAGATTATTGTAAAGTGTTATAAGAGATTCGGATCCTACTGCAGTAACTTTATATTACCATATATTTGTATATTTTATACTGTAAACTCCTTCAACTCCTCTTGTTCCCTTGCATTCTTTATATTGTACTCTATTAATTTCTCATCCCCAATTCAGCAATTCTAATGGTCATTCCCTGTTAGTTTGTTAGAACTGAGTGATTCTATGATTACATACAATTTACTAGTTTTTAGTATTTTTAGTGCTTTCTTGTTAATTCAATCAATCAAGTTATATATTTCTTTATCCCCTTAATTAAATTTTAGGTTTCATAGATTTTTCCACCCCTTAGATGAATTGCAATAGCTTTTTGTTGCTTTGGTGCAGTCAATCTCTTCCTCATATTATGATGATTCAACAGAGAAGATCCTTCCAAATCTATGTTTGGGAATAAATAAATAGGTTTTAGAGGTTAAACATACCACTGTTGACCCAATGATTTGTTATAGCTCGTCTATCCTTTTATATTCTGATGTTCTAATCTATTTTTAGCATAGATTTTTATATTACTACTCTTATCATTTGAGATAGTTTGTATTAACCACATAGATTATAAATTGATGTTCATGCATAAATTCACACAATTAAAAACAAACTAAAGTACATGCATAAACAAAGAATTGCTATGTGCCAATAATTAGAATTTGGAAATATAATTTATGAATTCTGGAAAGGTAAGATTTACATGACGGATATGAGATTTTCAAATTCATTCAATTTTGGTCATTTACTAAAATTAAAGACTATCAACATAATTTCGTTATATAGATATTAGATACTCTTATTCTTAGTTATGTACAGAATGAGGAGGTTGTACAATGACAAGGAGCTATAGTAAAATAGATACATGTAAAAGGCCTGTAGCCAAATGGAAATGGGTTGAATGACTTGAATCTAAGCGCCTTTCCTTTTGGCTTGTGTTCAAATTACTATGTTGAAACACAAATAGGAAGGATCTTTGAATAGAAACAAGCTCTCAATCTCTTCTCCATCTATACAAATTCATTAATTTAAATCTTTGTTGTTTGATAGGTTCTCCTTTGGTAAAGAAATACAATTGCCCAAATCACCAAGAAACGTACAATGGCTCAAATCACCGAGGAACAGTTTCAGAAGGGATCTTGTTTGACATTGTTTCAAGGCTGCCCCAAAATCTGTGGAGCGTTTTACCATAGTCAACAAATCGTGGCATGCTTTTATTAAATCTCCTGCCTTCATTGTCACTCATCTCAATTGATCTATTGCAAGCAACATTGATAATGATAGCTCACATTATTGTTTTCTATGTGCCATCCAGGCTCGTTGAAAATAAAACTTGCACAATATTTAGTGACAACATGGTGAGCTTTGTTAAGGTGTATCATGTGGAGTTGCTTATGGATTTCAAATCCAATAAATGCACCATAATTGGTTTATGCAACAGCCTAGTTTGCTTAATTGATGATGATTATGGTTTTTCTGGTCGGGTCATATACGTGTTCAACCAGGAGCGGAGCCAGGATGTACCAAAAGGGTGGGCTGTTCCTCTGCCCCGAATTTTTTTCTTCTCAAACGACAATTATTTAGTCCATTTTTATAAGAATCTAATATTTTTTTATAAGTTACAATCTTTAAAAATGTTACAAGAAGTCATTAAACTAAAATATTTAAGATCTAAACTAGCTAAAGAAAGTTGTGCCCGACGATCTTTTACAATTACAAATTCTTCTATAATAGAATCTATATATATTTTACTAACAAGGTATTTCTCATCAAAAATTGTCGATGTATAAAAATTGTTTTATAATATATTCTATATCTATTTTATCTAAAACTAAGCTATATAGTCGATACACAAAATATTTAAACTCTTTAATAGTGTTATATACAATTATATTGTAATCCTATATTTAATGAAACGACATATAAGTAAGTCATACACAACGAGATTATTACAACTAAGTTAGAAAATAAAATGATATTTCAATACTAGATAGTAGAAGGTGTAACAAATTAAAAAATTCAAGTCCACGTTCGAATTTTGAAATTTCTAAAGTTCGAATTTCAATTTTGAAATTTCTATTACTTACATGAAATACAAATAATTGTTTGTTTAATTAAACCTGGATGCACAATTGAGAGTAAAACAATTCTTTCTCTATACATGGTGAAATTTGGGCTTTATTTCTTTTTTTTTTTTTTTTTTTTTTTTTTTACATTTTGGACCAAAATTTTGGGCAGCCGGACTTGAGCCCAGGGCTGACTCTCCTGATTCCGTCCTTGTGTTCAACCCTTTGCTTCAGAAATTTAAATACATTACCGATAGTTCTTGTTGCTGCAATAAGTTAAATCATGAACACATTAGAGTTCACGTTGGATTTTGGTATGATGACACAAAAAGTGATTATAAGTTGATAAGAATTATGCACTTTTGAAAAGGAGGTTCGCTGATCTATGACAAAGAACAATCTCAATATGAAGTGTATAGTCTCAATACAGGGTCATGGATATCCACTACTGGAAAGGGAGGCAACATAGACGGAATTTTAGCTACGAACAACTTTCATTGCTATTACCGACAAATAAACAACAAATTTAGCTACAAATTATTATTTTATTATTTTCAAATAATAAATATTAAATTACCAACAGAATTAGAAACGGAAAGTTCCGTTGGTACAATTTCATTGCTAATCCGTTGGTAAAAATTAAAAATTAAATAAAAAATAAACTATATCATTTACCTACGAATATTCCAACGGATGACTCTGTTAGAAACTATAAGAAAGAATAAAATAACTAGCAACGGGTAAATCCTTTGCTAATTTGTTAGTAAAAAATAAATTAAATAATTTACCTATGAATGTTCCAACGGATGACTCCATTGGAAATTATAAAATCCAATAGCATGTGGAAAGTATCGAGTTTGCTAGTCAATCTAACGATAATTGTGTAGTTATGATTGAGTTTATTTTATCATTTGATTGTCGCTAAGAAATATTTCGAGAGGTGGAGTTGCCAGATTATCAGGAGCACCATCTATGTCCATTGGTTCCTAATCTCGAGGTCTACAAGGGATGTCTTGCTCTTTTTATTGCACCTGGTTGCGATGAGGACATGACTGCTATTTGGTGTTTATGGGTAATGAAAGAATTTGGAATGGCCGAAACATGGGTAAAAAAGTATAATGGGAAAATTAAGGAAAGAGCCATCTGGTCGATAGGCTTTACCAAGAACAATGATATTATGATTATAATGCATGGGGATAGAATGATAGCATATAACTTTGAAAAGCAGCAAAGTAGATATCTCGAATTTGATTATAACCCCAATTGCTGGGTTAATTACACTGAAAGTACCGTTTTTTCTTGAGGATGACTGATGAGAAAAATGAATTGCTACAAAACATAAGTTCATTGGAAGGACATCCTGATGAAAATCCTTGCACATCAATTGAAGAAGAGAATACTAGTGGCTAATCTTGTGGTTTTACTTTTTCTAGTTGACAATATTCTACCCTTTAGTGTATTGTTGATATCTTTTACTCTGACTCGAAATCTTAGTGTGTTTTCAGCTTATATTCAGATGTTGTCTATAGACGTTCTCCATTTTGACATTACAATGTACAATCTTACTGGGGCTATGCATTTTTGAATTTTTTCAGCAGCCATTCTAGGTTCTCTATGTCGAGATAAGAGAAAAAATTTAAAAATAGAGGCCTCAAAACCCAGTCCATTGTGGACCATGAGAAAAGCTAGCTGGCCAGCTCTGTGGGGCTGCAACCTAGCTTATTTTACGTATCTCATTTGGTAAGGAAATACAATTGCTCAAGTCACCAAGAAACGTACAATGGCTCAAGTCACCGAGGAACCGTTTCGAGAAGGGATCTTGTTTGACATTGTTTCAAAGCTGCCCCCAAAATTTGTGGAGCATTTTACCACTGTCAGCAAATCGTGGCATGCTTTTATTAAAAATCCGCCTTCATCGCCACACATCTCAACCGATCTATTGCAAGCAACATTGATGATGATAGCTCACATTATATTTTCTATGTGCCATCCGGACTCGATGAAAATAAAACTTGCATAGTATTTAGTGACAACATGGTGAGCTTTGTTAAGGTATATCACGTGGAGTTGCCTATGGATTTCAAATCCAATAAATACACCATAATTGGTTCATGCAACGGCCTAGTTTGCTTAACTGATGATGATTATGGTTTTTCTGGTCGGGTCATATAAGTGTTCAACCTTTTGCTTCGAAAATTTAAATGCATTATCGGTAGTTATTGTTGCTGCAATAGGTTAAATCATGAACACACTAGAGTTCACGTTGGATTTTTGTATGATGACACAAAAAGTGATAATAAGTTGATAAGAATTTTGTACTTTCAAAAAGGAGGTTCGCTGAGCTATGACAAAGAACAATCTCAAGTTGAAGTGTATAGTCTCAATGCATGGTCTTAGAGATCCACTACTAGAAATGGAGGCAACAGAGACGAAATTCTAGCTACGGACGATTTTCGTTGCTACTACCGACGAATTAACAACAAAATTAGCAACGAATTATTATTTTATTATTTTCAAATAATAAATATTAAATTACCGACCGAATTAGAAAAGGAAAGTTCTGTTGGTATAATTCCATTGCTAATCCGTTGGTAAAAATTAAAAATTAAATTAAATAATTTACCTACGAATGTTCCAACGGATGACTCCGTTAGAAACTATAAAAAAGAATAAAATAACTAGCAACGAGTAATTCCTTTGCTAATTTGTTAGTAAAAAATAAATTAAATAATTTACCTTCAAATGTTCAACAGATGACTCCTTTGGAAACTATAAAATCAAACAATATGTAGAAAGTATCAAGTTTGCTGGTCAATCTAACGATAATTGTGTAGTTATGATTGAGTTCATTTTGTCATTTGATTGTCGCTCAGAAGTATTTCAAGAGGTGGAGTTGCCAGGTTATCATGAGCACCATCTATCTCCATTGGTTCCCAATCTCGAGGTCTACAGGTTGTCTTCCCTCTTTGTTTCACCTGGTTGCGATGAGGGCTGGACTGCTATTTGGAGTTTATGTGTAATGAAAGAATTTGGAGTGGCCAAAACATGGGCAAAGAAGTATAATGGGCAAACTGAGGAAAGAGCCATCTGGTCCATAGGCTTACCAAGAACAATGATGTTATGACTATAACGCATGGGGATAGAATGATAGCATATAACTATGAGAAGCAGCAAATTAGATATCTCGAATTTGATAATAACCCTAATTGTTAGGTTAATTACACTGAAAGTATCGTTTGTCTTGACGAGAATTGATGAGAAAACGAATTGCTGCAAAACATAAGTTCATTGGAAGGACACCTTGATGAAAATCCTTGCACATCCATTGAAGAAGACAAGACCAGTGGCTAATCTGGTGGTTTTACTTTTTCTAGTTGACAATATTCTACTGTTTAGTGTGTTGTTGATATCTTTAACTAACTCGAAATATCAGTATCTTTTCAGCTTATATTCATATGTTGTCTATAGACATTGACATTACAATGTACAAACTTACTAGGGATATGAATTTTTGAAGCAGCCATTCTAGGTCCCCTATGTCGAGATATGAGAAAAAAATTCAAAAATAGAGACCTCAACACCCAGTCCATTGTAGACCATGCAAAAAGCTAGCTAGCAAGCTCTGCGGGGATGCTACATGGCTTATTTTACGTATCTCTTTTGGTAAGGAAATACAATTGTACAAATCACAAAGAAACGTACAATGGCTCAAATCACCAAGGAACTGTTTCCCGAAGGGATCTTGTTTGACATTGTTTCAAGACTGCCCCCAAAATCTGTGGCGTTTTACCACCGTCAGTAAATCGAGGCATACTTTATTTAAATCTCCTGCCTTCATCGACACTAATCTCAACCGATCTATTGCAAGCAACATTGATGATGATAGCTCACATTATGTTTTCTATGTGCCATCCGGACTCAATGAAAATAAAACTTGCACGGTATTTAGTGACAACATGGTGAGCTTTGTTAAGGTACATCATGTGGAGTTGCCTATGGATTTCAAATCCAATAAATACACCATAATTGGTTCATGCAACGGCCTAGTTTGCTTAACTGATGATGATTATGGTTTTTTCTGGTCGAGTCATATACGTGTTCAACCCTTTGCTTCGGAAATTCAAACGCATTACCGGTACTTCTTGTTGCTGCAATAGGTTAAATCATGAACACACTAGAGTCCACGTTGGATTTTGGTATGATGACACAAAAAGTGATTATAAGTTTATAAGAATTATGCACTTTTGAAAAGGAGGTTCGCTGAGCTATGACAAAGAACAATCTCAAGTTGAAGTGTATAGTCTCAATACAGGGTCTTGGAGATCCACTACCAAAAAAGGAGGCATCATATATGGAATTTTAGCTACGGACGACTTTCGTTAATATTACCGACGAATTAACAGCAAATTTAGCAACAAATTATTATTTTATTATTTTCATATAATAAATATTAAATTACCGACAAAATTAGAAATAGAAATCTCCGTTAGTACAATTCCATTGCTAATCTTTGGTAAAAATTAAAAATTAAATAAAAAATAAATTAAATAATTTACCTACGAATGTTCTAACGGATAACTCCGTTGAAAACTATAAAAAAGAATAAAATAACTAGAAATGGGTAAATCATTTGATAATTTGTTAATAAAAAATAAATTAAATAATTTACCTACGAATGACTCCACTGGAAACTATAAAATCAAACAGCACGTGGAAAGTATCGAGTTTGTAGGTCAATCTAACGATAATTATGTAGTTATTATTGAGTTCATTTTGTCATTTGATTGTCGTTCAGAAGTATTTCGAGAGGTGGAGTTGCCAGGTTATCGAGAGCACCATCTATGTCCACTGGTTCCTAATCTCGTGGTCTACAGGGGTGTCTTGCTCTCTTTGTTGCACCTGGTTGCGATGAGGGCATGACTGCTATTTGGAGTTTATAGGTAATGAAAGAATTTGGAGTGGCCGAAACATGGGTAAAGAAGTATAATGGGCAAACTGAGGAAATAGCTATCTGGTCGATCTATTGCAAGCAACATTGATGATGATAGCTCTCATTATGTTTTCTATGTGCTATCCAGACTCGATGAAAATAAAACTTCCACAGTATTTAGTGACAACATGGTGAGCTTTGTTAAGGTGTATCTTGTGGAGTTGCTTACGGATTTCAAATCCAATAAATGCACCATAATTGGTTCATGAAACACCCTAGTTTGCTTAATTGATGATGATTATGATTTTTCTAGTCGGGTAATATACGTTTTCAACCCTTTGCTTCAGAAATTTAAATGCATTACTAGTAGTTCTGGTTGCTGCAATAGGTTAAATCATGAACACACTAGAGTTCATGTTTGATTTTGGTTTGACGAAACAAAAAGTGATTATAAGTTTATAAAAATTATGCACTTTCGAAAAGGTGGTTCGCTGAGCTACGACAAAGAACAATCTTAAGTTGACGTGTATAGTCTCAATACAGGGTCTTGGAGATCCACTATTAGAAAGTGAGGCAACAGAGACAAAATTTTAGCTACGGACGACTTTTGTTGCTATTACCGACGAATTAATAACAATTTATTATTTTATTATTTTCAAATAATAAATATTAAATTTTCGACAAAATTAGAAACGAAAAGTTCTGTTGGTAAAATTTCATTTTTTAATCCATTAGTAAAAATTAAAAATTAAATAAAAAATAAATTAAATAATTTATTTACGAATGTTCCAACGGATGACTCCGTTGGAAACTATAAAAAGAATAAAATAACTAACAACGGGTAAATCCTTTGCTAATTTGTTAGTAAAAAATAAATTAAATAATTTACCTACGAATGTTTCAACGGGTAACTACATTGGAAACTATAAAATCAAACCGCATGTGGAAAGTATCGAGCTTACTGGTCAATCTAACGGTATTTGTGTAGTTATGATTGAGTTCATTTTGACATTTGATTGTCGCTCAAAAGTATTTCGAAAGGTGGAGTTGTCAGGTTATCAGGAGCACCATCTATGTCCACTGGTTTCTAATCTCGACGTTTACAGGGGGTGTCTTGCTCTCTTTGTTGCACCTGGTTGCGACGAGGGCAGGACTGCTATTTGGAATTTATGGGTAATGAAAGAATTTGGAGTGGCCGAAACATGGGTAAAGAAGTATAATGGGCAAACTAAGGAAAGACCCATATGGTCGATAGACTTTATCAAGAACAGTAATATTTTGATTATAATGCATGGGAATAGAATGATAGCATATAACATTGAGAAGCAGCAAAGTACATATCTCGAATTTGATGATGATCCCAATTGTTGGGTTATATACAATGAAAGTATCGTTTTTCTTGACTAGAATTGACGAGAAAAATGAATTGCTGCAAAACATAAGTTCATTGGAAGGACACCCTGATGAAAATCCTTGCACATACATTGAAGAAGACAAGACCAGTGGCTAATCTTGTGGTTTTACTTTTTCCAATTAACAATATTCCACTGTTTAGTGTGTTGTTGATATCTTTTACTCTGACTCGAAATCTCAGTATGTTTTCAGCTTATATTCATATGTTGTCTATAGACGTTCTCCATTTTGACATTACAATGTACAATCTTACTGGGGCTATGAATTTTTGAATGTTTTCAGCAGCCATTCTAGGTCCCCTATGTCGAGATACAAGAAAATATTCAAAAATAGAGGCCTCAACACCCAGTCCATTGCGGACCATGCAAAAAGCTAGCTGGCCAGCTCTGCGGGGTTGCAACATAGCTAATTTTACGTATCTCATTTGGTAAGGAAATACAATTTTCCAAATCACCAAGAGATGTACAATGGTTCAAATCATCGAGAAACTGTTTCCAGAAAGGATCTTGTTTGACATTGTTTCAAGGCTGCCCCCAAAATCTGTGGGGCGTTTTACCACAGTCAGCAAATCGTGGCATGCTTTTATTAATTCTCATGCCTTCATCGCTAGTCATCTCAACCGATCTATTGCAAGCAACATTAATGATGATAGCTCACATTATGTTTTCTATGTGCCATCCGGGCTCGTTGAAAATAAAACTTGCACAGTATTTAGTGACAACATCATTAGCTTTGTTAAGGTGTATCATGTGGAGTTGCCCATGGATTTCAAATCCAATAAATGCACCATAATTAGTTCATGCAACGGCGTAGTTTGCTTAACTGACGATGATTATGGTTTTTCTAGTCGGGTCATATACGTCTTCAACCCTTTGCTTCAGAAATTTAAATGCATTACCGGTAGTTCTTGTTACAGCAATAGTTTAAATCATGAACACACTAGAGTTCACGTTTGATTTTGGTATGATGAAACAAAAAGTGATTACAAGTTTATAAGAATTATGCACTTTCGAAAAGAAGGTTCGTTGAGCTATGACAAAGAACAATCTCAAGTTGAAGTGTATAGTCTCAATACCGGGTCTGGGAGATCCACTACTAGAAATGGAGGCAACAGAGACATAATTTTAGCTTGGACTTTCGTTGCTATTACCGACAAATAAACAATAAATTTAGCAACAAATTATTATTTTATTAGTTTCAAATAATAAATATTAAATTACCGACAGAATTAGAAAAGGAAAGTTCCGTTGGTACAATTTCATTGCTAATCCGTTGGTAAAAATTAAAAATTAAATAAAAAATAAATTAAATCATCTACCTACGAATGTTCCAACTGATGACTCCGTTGGAAACTATAAGAAAGAATAAAATAACTAGCAACAGGTAAATCCTTTGCTAATTTGTTAGTAAAAAATAAATTAAATAATGTACCTACGAATGTTCCAATGGATGACTCCATTGGAAACTATAAAATCCAACAGCATGTGGAAAATATCGAGTTTGCTGGTCAATCTAACGATAATTGTGTAGTTATGTTTGAGTTTATTTTATCCTTTGATTGTTGCTCAGAAATATTTCGAGAGGTGGAGTTGCCAGGTTATCAGGAGCACCATCTATGTCCACTGGTTCTTAATCTCGAGGTCTATAAGGGATGTCTTGCTCTTTGTATTGCACCTGGTTGCGATGAGGACATGACTGCTATTTGGTGTTTATGGATAATGAAAGAATTTGGAGTGGCCGAAACATGGGTAAAAAAGTATAATGGGAAAATTAAGGAAAGAGCCATCTGGTAGATAGGCTTTACCAAGAACAATGATATTATGATTATAATGCATGGGGATAGAATGATAGCATATAACTTTGAGAAGCAGCAAAGTAGATATCTCGAATTTGATTATAACCCCAATTGTTGGGTTAATTACACTGAAAGTATCGTTTTTTTCTTGAGCAGAACTGATGAGAAAAATGAATTGCTGCAAAACATAAGTTCATTGGAAGGACACCCTTATGAAAATCCTTGCACATCAATTGAAGAAGAGAAGACCAGTGGCTAATCTTGTGGTTTTACTTTTTCTAGTTGATGATATTCTACTGTTTAGTGTGTTGTTGATATCTTTTACTAACTCGAAATCTCAGTATGTTTTCAGCTTATATTCATAAGTTGTATTTAGACGTTGATATTACAATGTACAAACTTACTGGGGCTATGAATTTTTGAAGCAGCCATTCTAGGTCCCCTATGTCGAGATATGAGAAAAAAATTCAAAAATAGAGACCTCAACACCCAGTCCAATGTATACCATGCAAAAAGCTAGCTGGCAAGCTCTGCGGGGATGCGACTTGGCTTATTTTACGTATATCCTTCGGTAAGGAAATACAATTGTACAAATCACAAAGAAACGTACAATGGCTCAAATCACCAAGGAACTGTTTCCCGAAGGGATCTTGTTTGACATTGTTTCAAGACTGCCCCCAAAATCTGTGGCGTTTTACCACCGTCAGCAAATCGTGGCATGCTTTATTTAAATCTCCTGACTTCATTGACACTAATCTCAACCAATCTATTGCAAGCAACATTGATGATGATAGATCACATTATGTTTTCTATATGCCATCCGGACTCAATGAAAATAAAACTTGCACGGTATTTAGTGACAACATGGTGAGCTTTGTTAAGGTGTATCACGTGGAGTTGCCTATGGATTCAAATCCAATAAATGCACCATAATATGTTCATGCAACGACCTAGTTTGCTTAACTGATGATGATTATGATTTTTCTAGTCGGGTTATATACGTGTTCAACCCTTTGCTTTGGAAATTTAAATGCATTACCGGTAGTTCTTGTTGCTGCAATAGGTTAAATCATGAACACACTAGAGTTCACGTTGGATTTTGGTATGATGACATAAAAAGTGATTATAAGTTTATAAGAATTATGCACTTTCGAAAAGGAGGTTCGTTGAGCTATGACAAAGAACAATCTCAAGTTGAAGTGTATAGTCTTTATACAGGGTCTTGGAGATCCACTACAAGAAAGAGAAGCATCATATATGGAATTTTAGCTACGGACGACTTTCGTTGCTATTATCGACGAATTAACAACAAATTTAGCAACAAATTATTATTTTATTATTTTCAAATAATAAATATTAAATTACCGACAGAATTAGAAACAGAAATCTCCGTTGGTACAATACCATTGCTAATCCGCTGGTAAAAATTAAAATTAAATAATTTACCTACGAATGTTCCAACGGATAACTCCGTTGGAAACTATAAAAAAGAATAAAATAACTAGCAATGGGTAAATCCTTTGATAATTTGTTAATAAAAAATAAATTAAATAATTTACCTACGAATGTTCCAACGAATGACTCCACTGGAAACTATAAAATCAAAGAGCACGTGGAAAGTATCGAGTTTGTAGGTCAATCTAACGATAATTGTGTAGTTATGATTGAGTTCATTTTGTCATTTGATTGTCGTTCAGAAGTATTTCGAGACGTGGAGTTGCCAGGTTATCGAGAGCACTATCTATGTCCACTGGTTCCTAATCTCGTGGTCTACAGGGGTGTCTTGCTCTCTTTGTTGCACCTGGTTGCGATGAGGGCATGACTGCTATTTGGAGTTTATGGATAATGAAAGAATTTGGAGTGGCCGAAACATGGGTAAAGAAGTATAATGGGCAAACTGAGGAAAGAGCTATCTGGTCGATCTATTGCAAGCAACCTAGATGATGATAGCTCTCATTATGTTTTCTATGTGCTATCAAGACTCGATGAAAATAAAACTTCCACAGTATTTAGTGACAACATGATGAGCTTTGTTAAGGTGTATCTTGTGGAGTGCCTTTGGATTTCAAATCCAATAAATTCACCATAATTGGTTCATGAAACACCCTAGTTTGCTTAATTGATGATGATTATGATTTTTCTAGTCGGGTAATATACGTTTTCAACCCTTTGCTTCAGAAATTTAAATGCATTACCGGTAGTTCTTGTTGCTGCAATAGGTTAAATCATGAACACACTAGAAAGGGAGGCAACAGAGACAGAATTTTAGCTTGGACGACTTTCGTTGCTATTACCGACGAATAAATAATAAATTTAGCAACAAATTATTATTTTATTAGTTTCAAATAATAAATATTAAATTACCGACAGAATTAGAAACGGAAAGTTCCGTTGGTACAATTTCATTGCTAATCCATTGGTAAAAATTAAATAAAAAATAAATTAAATCATTTACATACGAATGTTCCAACAGATGACTCCGTTGGAAACTATAAGAAAGAATAAAATAACTAGCAACGGGTAAATCCTTTGCTAATTTGTTAGTAAAAAATAAATTAAATAATTTACCTACGAATGTTCAAACGGATGACTCCATTGGAAACTATAAAATCCAACAGCATGTGGAAAGTATCGAGTTTGTTGGTCAATCTAATGATAATTGTGTAGTTATGATTGAGTTTATTTTATCATTTGATTGTCGCTCAGAAATATTTCGAGAGGTGGAGTTGCCAGGTTATCAGGAGCACCATCTATGTCCACTGGTTCCTAATCTCGAGGTCTACAAGGGATGTCTTGCTCTTTTTATTGCACCTGGTTGCAATGAGGACAGGACTGCTATTTGGTGTTTATGGGTATTGAAAGAATTTGGAGTGGCCGAAACATGGGTAAAAAAGTATAATAGGCAAATTAAGGAAAGAGCCATCTGGTCGATAGGCTTTACCAAGAACAATGATATTATGATTATAATGCATGGGGATAGAATGATAGCATATAACTTTGAGAAGCAGCAAAGTAGATATCTCGAATTTGATTATAACCCCAATTGTTGGGTTAATTACACTGAAAGTACCGTTTTTTTCTTGAGGAGAACTCATGAGAAAATTGAATTGATACAAAACATAAGTTCATTGGAAAGACACCCTTATGAAAATCCTTGCACATCAATTGAAGAAGAGAAGACCAGTGGCTAATCTTATGGTTTTACTTTTTCTAGTTGACAATATTCTACCCTTTAGTGTGTTGTTGATATCTTTTATTCTAACTCGAAATCGTAGTATGTTTTCAGCTTATATTCAAATGTTGTCTATAGACATTCTCCATTTTGACATTACAATGTATAATCTTACTGGGGCTATGAATTTTTGAATTTTTTCAGCAGCCATTCTAAGTTCTCCATGTCGAGATAAGAGAAAAAAAATTCAAAAATGGAGGCCTCAAAACCCAGTCCATTGTAGACCATGCAAAAAGCTAGCTGGCCAGCTCTGCGGGGCTGCGACCTGGCTAATTTTATGTATCTCCTTTGGTGAGGAAATATAATTGCTCAAATCACCAAGAAATGTACAATGGCTCAAGTCACTGAGGAACAGTTTCGAGAAGGGACATAAAATAGTCATTGTGGAGCTACGACCCGGCTTCAGAATCGGCCCTTGTAGTACTTGCGGCAAGAGACATAAAATAGTTTGAGGCTTAAATCTAACAAATATGAGTTTAGAATGTATTATTGCTAAAGAAATTCGGCGAACTCTATTTTTTTATAACGTTGGTAATTGGCAATAACAATTTATATGGATTTATCCCCGATGAAATGGGTAATCTAACTCAGCTTCAAGAAATATAAATGTGCTACAACATGTTAAATGATTGTTTTCCAACAAGTTTGATTTCTTGAAAATGTACAGAAGTGATGATAAATATTTTTTCCTCATTCGAGCACGACGGCGATAGTGGTGGAGACCTGCAAAATGTGGTGGGGCTTATTTCTCTCGTGTCCACTCCAGTGTGATAATAAGTACTTGATTAAATTCAAATATACATAATAACAATATTGAGTATGTGTGTTGTATTTTTATCTGGGGGTTGGCCTTTATTTATATGGGTGGCCTGCAGTTATAGCCTTTAATGGCCCTTAATGACATGTGTTATTTCATCTCTCTGATTATTAAGAGTCAATGAGAGATGTTTCATCTTCTCAATTGTCGGTGGTGGCTGTCAGTATTTGGGTTACGTGTCTGCCTAACATAATGACAGTTGGGTTATTGCTGTATATCTATAGAATGCGAGATTATGAGACCAACGAGGCGGGCGTGCCAGGACGTACTACTATTGGCAGACAACATATATCAGCTGTCATTATTTCTATCATCAAGAAGTTAAATCTATCGTATAATAGATTGGATGAGGATATTCCTAGCATAGATTTTAAACCTCTATTCCTTGGTAGAAATTAGTCTTGGAAACAATAGTCTTTGGGAATCTTCCTATGGATATTGGCAACAATCTTCTAAAGCTAGAGGGGATAATAATTTGGGTAATTTGTACTTTTAGTCCATAATCTTTAAAATCTATAACAAATCTATCCCCAACTAATTTTTTAGCACCAGACATCGCCAACCTTTGAAGTAATTGCAAATCAGGTCCCCAATTACGATTTTCATTAAAATCTATTGTTATCTCACTATCGTAGACCTCACGCATCTAAATTACCTCATCTAGTGCAACTGAGCACTTAAGGGCAAATATTTCCATTCACCAAAAGGCTTCATTTGAAGTTTGAAACCAATTTTTACGTGGGTATATTACAAATCAGATAAGAAAACCCACAAATTTCTTCTAGAAACAGTTGGAAGAGAAGTTGAACCATCTTCACTCCGACAAACCGACGACATCTGTTGAAGAAGAAGACTGCCCACACCTGTTAAGAAAACGACGAACATTTCCATTTCAAAAGAGCACTCATATCGTACATTTACAGAAGGGCAATGAAACAATCGCTAATAAATCAGAAATGAGGTCATTCGAAGAATACCAATATCGTAGAGAAGATGAATAGAGTCTACAATATGGTATGTTTTTTGTTCATTGTCGTTAATATATAGTTGTTGTTCAAATTTTCTAACCTAAAATTGAAATTTTTTTGGGATTTTTTTTGGTACCCAGTGAATCTCCTTACTTCACAATGAAATGCATCCATGGAAGTGGGTTTTTCATGAGAATGACAAACATCATGTACTTGCATGGACAGACACAGTACATTGACTGGAAAGATTCTGATTGCCTTTCAAAGTTTGAGTTAAATGCCATGGCCAAATATTTAGGTACAATTTTTCGTTCATAATTGCCTATAGGATACCGAATATGAATCTTACGAATGGGTTGTTGAGGTTGATGACTGATGGAGATGTGTTGTGCTTGATTAAGGATCTTATCAAATCTAGGACTATAGAAGTGTATGTAGTTACATATCCTGAAGTGTTAGCCCTACCTTGGAGACCAAATGAGGAGAATGTGGTCCTTACTGAGTTAGAATTAGGGACAAAAATTGATGTAAATCTCCCAACTTTACATTCTGACATTGATGGCATCGTAGAATTTTTTGAACTTGAAGAAATTGAAACAAAAAGTGTAAATGTGGAAGAAAATAAATCAGATGATTTTTGGAGAACTGTTGTTTTGAAAAAGGATGCTAACCAATTGGAAGATAGAGTGCAAGTGGCTGAAAGCCAGCCACTAACTGGTTCGCAATCTCCGATTGCATCTCAAGACAACCATTTTCAAGGAACTGAGTACGAAGACATTGTTAGGGAGTGGAAAGACATACTAGCAAATGATAATGGGAACTACTTTAGTGATCAGTTTGTAGATATACTAACGGAGCCTGTGGAAGTGGGGGTAGATACTAGTTGTTATCAAGATGGAGCTACTGGAATTAGTGAGGATCATGCTGCAAATGATGAAGATGAGAATAGAGATGATGATGTAGGTGAGAAGGACAATCTTGTAGATTCAGATTACAAGTAGAAGGATATGCAACTGAATCATGATGAAAATTTTGAGAGACACTACACTTGGGACAAGTTCACAGATTACCAACAAGAGGATAGGACAATAAACGAAGCTGACAAAGAAGATTCAGATGAAATACGAAGTTTAGATGGTGATAACCCTACCCGGGTGAAGAATGACAAAGATCATATCTTTGTTGAAAATGATGATTTCAATGATCCACATTTTGAAACAGGTACATTTCCATGCAAATTGACAACTGCTTAAACTATTATTTTATGTGTTTTGCAAAATGGGTCCCCAACCTTTATGCACTAAGTTATGTTGTTTTCTGGACTTCTTGTGAGAATGCAGGTCAGAAGTTTGCTGAAAATAAAGTCTTGAAGATGGCCATTACACAGTACTCCGTGAACTATTCTAATGAAGTTTGTAAAGGACGACAAGCTCCGCATTCGAGCTGTATGCAAAGATAAGAATTGCAAGTGGGTTATTTATGCTCGATTCCAAAAAAATTAGTGCATTCAGAATCAATACTCTGAATTTGGAGCACTCTTGTAGTATGACATATGAAACTAGGCATGCAAGTACATCATACTTGATGGCGAAATACCTAGATCGGTTTAGGAATGAGCCCAGTTGGAGAATAAGAGGGTTTGTGGAGAGTGTGAAGAATGATTGTGCTTCTAATGCTTCGAAATGGAAGTATTATAGAACGAGAACCAAATGTTTGGAGGTTATTAGAGAGAATAGTAAAGAGCAGTTTCAAATCTTGTCGGACTACTGTGACCAGTTGAAGAAGAGAAACGTAGGCAGCACAATTGTATTGAAGACCAAGATGGCTGGTGAGGTTAGAGAGTTTCGAAGAGTTTACATTTGATTGGATGCTTTGAAAGAGTGATTCATAAATGGGTGTAGAAAGATAGTAGGATTGGACGAGTGTTTTCTAATGGGTAATTTTGGTGGCCATGTATTAGCCGTAGTTGGTATTCACTGTGAGAATGCAACGTACCCGATTGCATATGCGATAGTTGAGGCTGAGAACAAAAGTAGTTGGAATTGGTTTCTAGAGATTTTGGTAGATGATATTGGTGTTGGAGACTCTCAGTGGTGGACTTTTATTAGTGATAAACAAAAGGGCTTGATAGATGCACTTGACAAGTGGGTAAGTGGCTCGGAGCATTGATTCCGTGTTAGACATCTACACTCTAACTTCAAAGGACAATTATGGAGTATTCAGTTGAAGATGTTGTGGGCAGCTGTTAAAGCAACAACTGTGGCAGAATTCGAGACTTGCATAGAGAAAATACAAGCTGTAAGTGAAGGAGCATTTAAATGGTTGGAGAATAAGCCGGCATCCCAATGGATTAGGTCATATTTCAGGGACATGACCAAATGTGACATGCTTCTCAACAATATGTGTGGGAGTTTTAATGTCACAATCTTGCAGGCGAGGGACAAACAAGTGGTATGCTTGCTGGAAAAGATACGCTATTATCTCATAACGCGAATGGCATCCAAGAGAGAATTAGCGAACAAATGGCATCATGGATTTGCTTCTAAAATTTGGAAAATTATTGAAAAAAATGTGAATGACTCCAAGCGTTGTAGACCTACATGGACAGGTGGGCAGGAGTACGAGGTAGAAGATAACAATGACCAAAAATATGTTTTTGTCCTTGTTTAGAACACATGCTCTTGTAAAAGATTTCAATTGACTGGAATACCATGCTGCAATGCCATGTGTTGCATTCAAAATAGGCATCTGAAGGTTGAGGATTACGGTGATTAGTGTTACATCAAGGAGATGTTTATAAAGACTTACAATCCATTCATTCATCCAATGGCAGGACCCAAATTTTGGGTAAGGAAGGGTAATAATCCTATTGCTCCACCTCCCTCATCGAAAACAACCGGAAAGACCCAAGAAATTAAGAAAAAGAGAACAGGATGAGCCTCCAAAGTTAAACAACAAGAGAGAGAGACAATGGATGGACATGACTTGCAGTATTTGTGGAGACATTGGTCACAACAAGCGTTCATGCAAGACTAAGTCAGCTAGCTCTAGCTAAGAACTCGGGAATAAAAAAAAGAGAGCTCCATCTAAGAAACAAAAATCTTGAATGTGAAAATGAAAGCATGTTTTGAATGTAAATGCTGTTTTGAACTGTTTTGAATGTCTTAATTGCATGCCTTTTTTGAATATAAAACTGTTTTGAATGTGATGAATGATTGTGAATATATGTTTATGTTTTGAATGAATGAAATGGAAGGTGAAAATGCTAGATTTTTTGTGAAATTGTTGCCCAAGCAATTTGATGGACGTTTTGACCAGGGAGTTGCGCTAAGATTAGGAATATATATGTCCATTTTGTTATACAACGTTTGGCAAAACAGGTCTCCAACCTTTGCAGATGAATCAAAAAATACATCTCCAACCTTCATACGTGATTGCAAACTCCGTCTCCAACGTTTTACATTATTTCCATTTTTCATTCCCAACCTTTACAATTTAGTTGCAAAATAGGTCCTTATTTTGGACCTAAAACAAAGACATTGACGAATCAACTTGACTTGCAAAACCAACATAATTATCCAACAATTTGTAAAACATTCTACTAAACTCAATAAATACAACATGTTTACATTAACCTAAGACCATCCAACCTACGATAATCCCGATTATAACTACGTAAATCCAAAAAAAACTGCTTCGGGGTTTTCTTTCTTTAACCAACACCTTACTATTTGTTATTACTTCTAGTTGTATCTTTTCTTCTTCCAGACACTTGATATTTGCTTTTAGCTTCTTGATCTCTGCTTCCAATCTCTTAACATGTACTATTAACTGATTTATCTTTGTTTCATCTCTTCGCCTAGAATTCAACAACCTGGGTATCACCTGCTTTGTGAAATCACAAATAGGAGGGTCATACCAGGCAAAGCAACCACAATGATTTTTCTATACAAAAAAATTAGGATTCAACTACTTAAATCATGAAAAATTGAGGGTATGAAGCAATAATATCGCCTCATAGACAAAAAAAATCTTCTAGCTGGGTTCGCATCCATCCACGATGTCTTCATATCCATGTGATTTCCACATTTGCATACCCTTCATTCCATATTCAAAATGTCAGAAATGAGAGTGAATGAAGAACAAGAACACATGAGAAAAAAGAACAAATTTAAGAGGAATTAAAGCAACATAAGCTAAGAATGTGTATGTGTGTATGTGTGTGTGTGTGTGTGTGTGTGTGTGTGTGTGTATGTATTTTTAGAGAGAGGCCTTTTGGTGAATGGACAGATTTTTCCTTAAGTGTTCAGACACATTGGTTGAGGTAATTTAGATGCGTGAGGTCCACGCTAGTGAGATAACGGCAGATTTAACGAAAACTGTGATTGGAACCTGATTTGCAATTACTTCGAAGGTTGGAGATGCCTGGTGCTAAAAAAAAATTGTTGAAAGTAAATTTGTTAAGTGGCAATATTCCATGCTGGAATCTTCAACTACTTTCTTTTATCTTACAATAATTTCAGTGGAAGCATTCCAAAGAAAATCGGGCACTTGTCAAAGCTTCAAATTCTCTATCTAGGTGCAAATAATATAATGGGTATCAATGAAGGTGTAGAAAAGTATTTTCAAGAGTTTAAAACAAGCTATAATCATAATTCCTATCATGGCCCCATTCGACTTTTCAAAGCTCTCGTTTTGGAGATTGATGATTGTGATGTTAATATTATTCAATTTACATGAATACTTGTATCAACATAAATTTCAACATCTTAAATTTTATAATTTTTACATACAAGTACGAGTAACTAAAAATATGTATTGACTTATAGCAAACGATCTTTAATTTTGTGTCTTAAATCTCTTAAATCTGTTGAAGATTTAATTGCATGTCTCCAATCTCCAAATATACTTTATAATATATGTAACTTAATTGTATGAAATTTGAATTTCTCTCTCTTTTCCTCTCACATAATATCATGAATAAATTGATGGAATAACATTCCTTTTTATAAGTAGAGAGATTATCAGTAATTCTATTTCCATCAAAACAGCGTTCTTAATGAGAAATTAACTTCTCCGATAATTATCTAATTAATTATTTATTTAGAAACATCCCTAAGACACGTTATCAAATCCAATAATTTATGATGGGGCCACATAAAATCTAACATTCTCCCACTTGACCATTATGACAAAATTCCTCTATGATTTAATGTTCTAAACGTTCTTTAAAATTTTTGCTCCTATTAAACTATTTGTATCTATATGCATCAAAGAATATATCACCATTATGATCGCATTCGTATAGATAATCATCATAATCATCAAAATTAAGTAAACTATAAATACGAGTCATAACGGTTATATATAATTAAATCGATATAGTTCCTTTTATGTACCACAAATATTAGCAACTTACTCATTTCAATCTATAAGTAAGAAATATATTGTGTGTTTGGAGAGAATGAAGTTGTATTTTAGGTTTATGGTATATTTATAAAATAACTATTTTATATAGGATAAAATTGAAAGACAATTTGAAGAACGGCTAAAAACCATCGATTTGAGAGTTGAAAAATACACTCTAAAATACACTACGTCGTTTCTAAACTACCCAAAATCGGTGTCCAAAAAACCTAGCAAGCAACGATTTTTCCAACACCTTATAAACAGTGCCTCCCAAAATGGATAAAAACATGTGGAAAAAAAACTCCCAAACAGTTTCTAGAATCAGTCTTTCTAAGGAGGTTAGAGAGATAAAGTCGTTGTATAATCTAATTTTTAATTCTATTCACATTATTTTTGGATCAAATGTAATACTATCATGATAACCTAATTAAATAAAAGGAATGACAAAAATACTATTACCCTCTCTCCTCTATCTAACATTCAAACCTCTCTCCTCTATCTAACATTCAAAAATGAAGTGTTTTTGGTCCAACCTATTTAAATATATAAATTTGAATCCCCAAGATAGAAATCGTAGATGTTAAAATCACACACGACTTGTATGTAATTTTAAGTTGGATGTTAAGTGCTTTGATGGTTTTGTCATCCAATTTTAAATCGCTTAAAAGTTGCGTACACTTTTAATGTTTACATTTATGGTTTCTTTCGTGTAGGGACTCAATTCATATATTTAAACAGGTTAAGGATCCAAAACTTCACTTTCAAATAAGGATCAAACATGATGATATCATCGAAACCATACTAACGATATTTGATGATGTTGAAATTACTTTTTAATTGCTTATAAATTGTGAGTCCTACGAAATGTGTGAATAAAAAATATATTTGACCAGCTTAAATTATAATTTAATCTATGACAAACAAAATATAATTAATCTAAATAATCTTAGTCCTTGTCTGACCCTTATTTTTTAAAAATTATTTTTTTAAATTCATTTCCAACTGCACATTTCATGGAATCTACAACTTTTATTAATTTTAACCACACATTTCATTAATTTTTATCAAAATCTCATACAAATCTAATTTTATTTACATCAAACAGAGGTTTAATTTGAAAAGTAGGTAATTTAATTTCAATATATTCAACATGTGTGGGTTTTATATAGTATGAAAGAAACTAACTGTATATATATATCACGAGCCATTTAAAGATACTCGTGAGAAATATTTATCTAAGATTTAAACAATGTTCATACTAATAATTTACACAAACTTGTAAGCTTTCTAGCTTATTCTCAATTAATAATCTTTAGTGAGAAATATTTATCTAACATTTAAACAATTTTCATACTAATAATTTACACAAACTTGTAAGCTTTCTAGCTTATTCTCAATTAATAATCTTTACTTGATGGAAGAAAAATAACACGGGCTTTCAAGTTTCTCTTTGTTGCAACTAGAGGTGGCAAAATTGGCCCGGCCCGCGGGCCGGCCCATGTAGCCCGCCTTCTTAGGTTGGGTTGGCCCTAGCCCAAATAAAACTGGGCCAAGATGGCCCGGCCCATCTAGCTCGCAGGCTAGTTGGGCCGGCACAATTTTGATTTTGATTTTTTTTTTGATTTTTTTTTTAATTTTTTGGACTCCTTAACACTAATTAACTCATTTTGTGAATAGTCCCAATACATAATTCAAATCAAGGGATTTTTTTCATAAATAAATCACTTTTTAAAAATAATTCTAATTTTATCAACTTAACAAATTTATTCTAAAAATACTACATTCTTAAAATTATATTAATTAATAAAATAATAAATTAAAATCAAATCTATACCATAAAATATATATTTTCACGTGAATTCACTTAAATTTGTATTTGAGTCCTTGATTATTTGCACAATAAGTCCTTCATCTTTATAAAAATTTCACTTTAGTCCCTATACTTCATCTTTCATTACAATTTCATCCTCTTTTATTTGCAACCTAAGTCCTTCAACTTTTAAATTTTTGCAACTTAATCCCCATATTTATACTTTTATATCAGTTTAGTCCTTTATAGTATCACTATTTGATACATATGTTACAAATGATATTGTGTAAAAAAAATTTATTTAAAAAAAAAAAGAAAATTAAGATAAGTTGGGCCAATGGGCTGGACTGGGTTAGCATATTTCTGGCCCATACAAAATTGGGTTGGGCCAACCCAGTCCAGTTTCATGTGTGGCCCTGTTCTGACGCCCATTTGCCAGCTCTAGTTGCAACTATGCTCCGTCTAGGCATAGAAGTCGCTCTCCACACCTTAATCTTGTCTCCTTTTCGTTTAGGCTTCGTCTATATTCAAAAAACTTAAAATTTGGTCTACGTGTCTATTAATGTTTTACGCTTTTTTGAACATTGGACAAAATTACGAATGGAAACCTTTTATTTATTATATTATGTGGATGATTAATTAACTTATATTTTAGATTTAAAACTTCGATTTTAACACGTGGACCATAAATTATTGTGTAATGGGGTGTAATGTAGTTAAGAATAAATGGGCCGGGTCGTCCGAGGGCCCGTTAACTCGTTTATATGGTCTTAAGCCGTTATCCGGAATACAACGGTCCCGGCAAAGGAAAGTTATAGCCGTTAGAGGAAGCGCCTATAAACGGACGGCTCAGATTGTCCCAATTTCAAACTCATTGAAATACCCATAGAACCTTTTAGACCGTTTAACGACTCATTCATCAATTGTACATTCTCTCATTCTCTCTCTCTCTCTCCCTCCAATTTTCGATCTGAGCTCTGATATTTATCGTTGTTCTTCATCGAATTTCGCTAAGTAAACAACCCTGTTTGATGATAATCATGGACGGTACTCTCTTACTCACTCTCTCACGTAGAAACACACAAACACACCCATGTATGCTAAGTGTATGTATCATCTATGATCTAACATTCAGGGGTTGTATTTGAACCTATTGTTCAAACCCTACAAACCCTATTTTTGGAATTTGATGAATGATAATATGGTTCGCAGTTTCTTTTCTTTAAGTTCTTTTCTTTTTGTATTGTTTTTTAAAATGTTCAGTTGCTTTTGTATGATAAAGTTTTATCTGTATTTGTATTTTTCTTTTCCGTGAATTTAATAGTTGAATTGTTTTTCTTATTGGTTCATTAAATCGGGTATTAGAAACTTGTTCTTTGTCCAATTTCGTTGGTTTCCCAAGTAGAGCAAATGTTTTCTGTGGCTCGAATTTGTATCTCTGCAATCTACATCTTTTGAAATATTGAAATTCAGGCATTGAGGAAGAGAAAGAAAGAACAAATTAAGAGGAAAATAGAACTTTTTAAACAATAGGGAACAAAATATAAAAGGAATTAATGAAATTCTTGAAAACTTTTGCACATATTTTCCTTTTTCTTTGATTTGCCTCGGACCGAGCACTGAGTTTCCAGATTTGGGTTTGCATTCAGGACAATTTGAAGGAAATGGGGAACTAATGGATGACACTGTAGATACGTGTTCGAATCATGACCAGACCCTTCCGATATTTCAGAAAATTGAATATCTGAGCAACAAAGTACAGGTAAATTTTTAAAAACAGAGACATTTCAATTTTTATTGTATTTTGTCTGTATTTGACTCACACTTATTACTTTGTTTCAGAATATCAGAAAGGATCACACACTTCTGTGCAATGAAGTAAAGGGCCTCACTGCTGATTGTTTACTTGGTTCGGAAGCTTTTACTGCTCTTCAGAATCTTAGTACGTATAACTATTCTACATCTCAATGAATTTCTGAATGAGTTTTATTTGCAGTATTTAATATTAATGGGACTTTCATTTGCTGTGTATTGCTTAATGTTAGGCACAGAACATGAACTACTGAAAAAGAAGTACCATGAAGAGTGTGAAGCGCTGAAAAAGAAGTACCTTGATGAATGCTCAGAAAGAAAGCGGTTCTACAATGAATTGATTGAACTCAAAGGAAATATTAGGGTCTTTTGTCGGTGTAGGCCACTAAAACAAGATGAGATTGCAAATGGGTCCACCTCAGTTGTTGACTTTGACTCGTCTAGGGAAAATGAGCTACAAATAGTTTGCTCTGATTCTTCCAGGAAGCTATACAAATTTGATCATGTATTTAGTCCCGAGGATAACCAAGGTAACTTAATGTGTATTTAGTTGATGCAGACTCCTTGAAACAGTGTCGTACTCATTGGATTATTAATCCATTGCTGTTTATCAATGCAGAGGCTGTTTTTGTTCAAACTATGCCCATAGTGACCTCTGTCTTGGATGGTTACAATGTGTGCATATTAGCCTATGGGCAAACTGGTACAGGCAAGACGTATACAATGGAAGGAACACCAGAAAATAGGGGGGTAAACTACAGGACTTTGGAGGAGCTTTTCAGAGCTTCTAATGAGAGGAGAAGTATTATGACGTATGAGTTAGTTGTCAGCATGTTAGAGGTTTACAATGAAAAAATAAAGGATCTCCTGGTTGAGAACTCCAACCAACCTGCTACGAAGTAAGTTTCACCAATTTTTGTCAACTTGCATTTCTTTTTATTCCTGTTAAATTACTCCATGGGGGCAGCTTATGCATAATATAAGATAAAATTGTCTTTGGCGTCGTCGAGCAGTTTTCTTTATCTCAAAGAGAAATATATAGTTTGTTGAATAGCTGACATCATCAGGTAGTGCTCTGTTGTCTTGAAAGAATGGTCTGATCAATATTATGTTAAAAGCTTCCATACACAGTTAGACAGCCAGATAAATGGTTCCCTCGATCGGATTTTAACATGGCATTTATGTTTTCTTTTTCACCTCCCACTATCTATCTTTGCCATTTCTCTTTCCCCTGCTTAATTTTGACGGTGAGAAATGCTTCTATTGAGAGCTTATAGCAGGTTTTGATTGTTCTGGATAGATTTCCTGTTTTGGTATTGGTACATTCAAAATTTATCATTGACTTATAGGAAATGAAATGATGATTGCAATTCGTGGCTTTCATTACTTGCAACGTGCAATATGTGCAACTGAACGAGAGTTAATAATCTCGAAATGCAGGTTGGAGATAAAGCAATCATTTGAGGGTACTCAGGAAGTCCCCGGACTTGTTGAAGCTCGTGTTTACAATACAGAAGAAGTTTGGGAACTTCTCAAGTCAGGAAGCCGGGTAAGATCTGTTGGATCCACCAATGCGAATGAATTCAGCAGTCGTTCTCACTGGTAACTTTTAGCAGCTTCTGTATCTCTTTTTCTTGGTTAATGCATCTGTTTTTTCATAACTGAAACAAATTTTAGATTGAGTAATGGTGTAAAAGCATATTGACTTTATCATTTTGAAACAGAAGTTAGTTTCTTAGTATATTGGGATTACTTGTTAATTTTATTTAATTATTTCTATTGCAGCTTGTTGCGGGTGACTGTTGTGGCAGAGAATTTAGTAACTGGGCAGAGGACGAGGAGCCATTTGTGGCTGGTTGACTTGGCAGGAAGTGAGCGTGTAGGAAGGATTGAAGTTGAAGGGGAAAGGTTGAAGGAATCTCAGTTTATCAATAAATCCTTATCGGCATTAGGGGATGTCATCTCTGCTCTTGCATCCAAAGCATCTCACATTCCATTCAGGCACTTTGCTAAGAACCCTCCTCTCCCCGCGTTATGTCCATGTTTATGTACTATTACATTACTGTTGTGTAATCATTTGATTTTTTGTGGAAGAACAGGAACTCAAAGCTCACTCATATCCTGCAGAGTTCTCTAGGTAAGCTACTTTAATTTTATTTCACTGTAGGGACTAAATATGAAATTTCCACAATGATGATGTGTTTAGTCAACGTTGAGAAGGCAATAGCTCTTGGTTTGTATGGCTATGTAACTACAGTAATGGCCAGGGGCTGCTTAGTTTCCCATAATAGATCCTACATTTTGCGATAGAGTTTCATAGCTTTCCATATAAATATATCTAGTACAACTACAAATGCAGGAGGAAATTGCAAGACTCTGATGTTTGTCCAGATCAGCCCAAATTTGGCTGACTTAGGAGAAACCCTTTGCTCATTGAATTTTGCAAGTCGTGTACGAGGAGTTGAGCATGGGCCTGCTCGCAAACAGACAGATCATGCTGAGATTCTCAAGTACAAGCAGCTGGTATGAAGCATCAACCTACCACAAGAATCATTCGTATATTATTAATAATAACAGCTATGACTTGTGCTCATTTTTGTTTTTGCATAAACAGGCAGAGAAGGCAAAGCATGAAGAGAAGGAAATGAAGAAGTTGCAGGACAGTTTGAAGTCTTTGCAATTAAGGCTCGCTGCCAGAGAGCACATTTGCAGGAATCTTCAAGAAAAGGTACAACTAATATGCAATCTCAAAATATTTTAGTAAATAGTTGGCATACTCTGAATTTGAGGTTCATGGTTTTAGCCTGATACTTTCAAATGTCCAACAGGTTCATGATCTTGAGAACCAATTAGCAGAGGAAAGAAAAACAAGACTACAACAAGATTATAGAGCTTTGGCCTCCGTTTCTACTCAGTCCTCAGCTTTAGCAATTCTAAACCAAGCACAAAAGACTGCAACGGAGAAAAAACCCCCATTAGCTCCTACAAAATTGAGGTTGCCACTTCGAAGAATTACAAATTTCATGCCCCTGCCGACTCTTGTTCCTCCCCAAAAGACAGGGCAGTCTATTCTCCGAGTTGTGGATAAGTACAAAGAACATACATCAAGAACGTCAATTCTTGTTCCTCCCCAAAAGACGGGGCAGTCTATTCTCCGAGTTGTGGACAAGGACAAAGAATGTACATCAAGAACATCAATTCTTGGAAATAAGGCAAAAGCAATTTTGATACCAAGACGAGGGTCCATTGTTGTAAGACCTTCTTCAGCAACAAGTCACGTTTTTCAGCCCAAAAGAAGGGCTTCCATTGCTACCCTTCTCCTTGAGTCCAATTCAAACATGAAAACTCCACTACAAGGCTCTACTGCTAGATTTAGCAAAAACAGTGGAATGGGACGGCAATCATTTGTCTGGGATCCTCAAAGAGTATGGCATACTACGTCGAGAATGTCTTCTCCACTGCAATTGAGGCAAACATCAAGTTACATGGTGGAAGCAACACCAGTTGTCCCTAGAAGTAGTAAATTTAGAGGAAGTCCTCCTTCACAGGCAGGTTCATGGAAGCCCAAGCATCCAACAGTTGTAGCACTACAAAAGAAACAGTTGAGGCAAACATCGAGTTATATGGTGGAAGCAACACCAGTTGGCACTGGACGTAATAAATTTAGGGGAAGTCCTCCTTCACAGGCAGGTTCGTGGAAGCCCAAGCATCCAACAGTTGTAGCTCTACAAAAGAAACAGTTGGTGTGGAGTCCACTCAAATTGAGAGGCGGCATGAAAAATAACAGAAAGTCATTATTGTCCACTTGAAATAACATCAGCCTCAACGTATGTACATTCTCTTCCTTAAGGATCGTAGCATGCTATTCTTTTAACAATACATGGTGCTGACTCTCATGCTTATTTACTTTCTTTTCAGCCTGTTGTCGATAGATAGTCTTTCTACTGAAGACTGCCAATGCTTGTAGTCATATTGCACTGCCATACTTGGTTGGTCTGTAGTTGTGATAAGCAGTTATTTCACTTGGAAATTTTATGCAGAAACCCCTTTATTTCTAAACTTCTTTGTGCAGAAATTATAAGACAAGTTTTTTTGAACGTATAATGTAGAGACATTGAGGGCCACCCGCCATGACGATGTTGAGTGACACAAGTTAAATTGTATCCCCATCATGATGTAAGGTGATTGAAATGTAGACAACAAGGTTTGGACATCCTTAGCACTTAAAGTCCTGCCTAGGGTTGAATGGTATTATAACTTAAAGAGAAAAGGTTGAATGACAAAAAAGTTGAGCAGGGGTGTCGGATTGCTAGTTAAACAAAAGAAATTTTTTACATCATTATAATAATTTATGAAAGACGCATATGAATGAGATTTGAGAAAGTTGACCGATAAAAAATATATTTTCAACGCAAAATACCATATTGTTGAGGTGCTTTTTATGATTGTATTGGGTCTTCTTCAACTTGGGAGACATGATTAGAGAATGAGTACAAACGAAGATGGGCAAATGTGGTATGTCAACTTCTTATATGACTGAAAAAAACATTATTAATGTCTAGTTGTCAAAGAAGCTAGTCATGTAATAAACACGACGAGAATTAAGGTTGTGTTTGATTGCTCAAATTTGCCATGGAAAATGCAAATTTTCCACCCATTTTCCACCTTTTGACTTGTTTGATTGAACAAATTTGCCACGGAAAAAATTTTCCATTTTCTTGCACGTGATGGTGTTTTCCACCAAAATGAGGAAAATATTTTCTTGGCTAATGAGGAGCTCAAATTTTCCATGGCAAATTTTTGAAAGCAAGAAGCCTTTTAAGCAAAATTATTAATTTTTAAGTTGGCAAAATAATTTCTTAGCAAAATTATTAATTTTTAAGCAAATTATATAAAATGCTCTAAATCATTAAGTTGCTCTAATTTTTAAGCAAATTATTAATTTTACTTAAAATTAATAATTTTAAGCAAAATTATTAATTTTTAAGTTGGCAAAATAATGTCTTGGCAAAATTATTAATTTGTAAGCAATATTAAGTTGGAAAATACTACATTTTCCATGGAAAATAAAGACAATCAAACACCAAAAGATAGAAAATCACAACATTTTCTAGGACGAATTTTTATCCAATCAAACACACTACATTTACAATTTCCAGGAAAATATTTTCTTGGCAAATCATTTCCATGGAAAATGTTTTCTTTCCACCCATTTTCCATGCTTGCAATCAAACGCACCCTAAGAGATTATATGACGGTTAAATACAGTCATACAACGCCATCTATGAAAAATAACGAGTCATTGAAACTCTTTCTATGACGGCATGACGGGTTTGATATTAGCCGTCATAGAAAGTCAAATTTCTTTACAAAAGAGAGAGTTAGTCAACCGCTTTGCTCTTCTCCTAGAAATAGGAGTCCTCATTTGTTATTTGGATTCATCCCAGTTTGTAAAATAGTACTTAGAGATCCTAGGTAGTATACAGACTAGTATACATACTATGAAAGATTTTACTTTCAGTAATTCGTACTTGTTTGGTATTTCTTTAGTCTGTATTACATGACGGGTTTGAAATTGAGTACATGGTACTCTTTTTTAAGGCCAAATATTTAGTACCATATAGTGGATAAATGAAAGACATCAAATATTTACCATAATATTGCACACTATAAATATTTAAGAAAGAAAGAAAGAAAGAAATGTGGCCAAAAATGCCAAATTGGTGTGATTTCTTTCATCTATTCTTCAACTATATTTTAAAGGGCCAATAGAGAAAGAACTAAACAAGGAAAAAAAAAGGGTTTTCAACATGCCAAGTGCATCCATAACTAGACATCCATAAGTTATTTATGTTAGATACGTAAAGCGTGTTAAAATGTGATAAGTACGCTTGTAACGCAAAATAATTGAAATTCAGTTCAAATATCCTTACTTAAAAATCACATTTTCAATCTTGTGAGTTTTCAAAGATTGCCTTTTCGATTGCCATCTTTTATTTGTTTAGAAAATCAAAGAGTTTATCGGTTATTTACAGGTGAATCACTCTGCATTTGCTCTAAGAATGAATCGTATCGTTGGTATGAATATGGTAAAATTAACAACATAGTATTAATTTGTTTAGCAAGATTACAAAATAAAAAGGAGAAACAATAAATAGACCCGAAAACGAGTACCTAAATTGTTAAAACAAAGTAGTTATATGGGAATTGATTAAGGATCATGATAAGAAATGTGTTCTAGGATCTTGCACTTTGATTTTCCAATGGCCATCAGGAAAACTGTTATTCCTAGCCACTCTCCTCGCGTAACGCAGCCTAGATTCCATTTCTCGACTCAACGAGCAATAAGATTTTAACTTCTTAGGCATGACCTTGTAAACTTTCCACCAACTCTCATGTGCTGAATCACTAGCATGTCTTTGATACTCGATGAAATCCCAATTACAATCATAGTCTTGATAGCACATCCATGGCTTCAACCCTAAGTAATGTAGAGCATAAATATCCTTGGGGATTTCATGAATCAAATCTGGAATAAGAGTGAAATCCTTAAGAAAATTTATCTTAATGGGCCATCTATGCCACCATTTGAACATTTCATTAAGAAACCCTTGATCACCCCCATTGTACGATTTTACTTCAAACCTATTCTCCATTAGGGTTTCAAATGTACACTTTGATGGCTCAATCAGCATCACTCCAGAGTTGAATATATGCCTACTATTCCAAACAGCTGATAATTGAGGGTACACGAAGAATTCATCTATGTTTCTTACGACAGTAAGATCCGCGTCTATAAATATAACTTTATCGTACTCTATAAGTTGCCATATTCGGAGCTTACTATAATTCCACTCGTTATATGCCTCTGGTTGGGCATGAGGGCTCCGGATTCGTTCAATGTGCTTGATTTTCCATCCAGCCGCTTTTAGCCCTTGTAGGGATTTCGAGGATACTGAGTTGTCGGCTAGTAGGACGAGATCTTTGGTCGAGTTGGATTGGATTATGCTTTGTGCCAAAGCTATTGCACCACAAACATAATCTTCTGATGAATGGATTACAGTAACATAAGCTTCTTTTGGCTTGTTGAGAATGTTATTTTGCTGATTTGATGAGCCTGCATTCATACAAATAGTTTCAGATAAATGCATGACATCCACAACTTTTATCAACATTTATCAAGATTTACAATTTTTTTTTAATATTTAGCAAAATCAAACGGGTACTGAATTTGGACACTTCCTTTTTATTGGAAGTATAATTAACTCCCGACATTCTTTATAAGAAAATATTTTTTTCTTTTTAATTTGGCCCCTCAAAATTGACATATATAATCACCACTAATTGCTTATCTGGTAAGATGAATTGGATAGCATTAAACATTATTAAAGAAGAAAAAACTTAATTTCTTGTTTGTTTATTTTTTTCTATATATCTAATACTTCGTACCAAAAATATAATCCGAGACCCTAAATAAGGAGCCCATATGTAGAAAAGTATCTTTACTCTTAATTAGAGCAGTATTTAATTATTAATATAAAAAAAGGTCAACTCACACCCTAAACATATCATGTGGGAAATGGCATGTTCTGCATTTATCACTAAATTTAAGTATTAATGCATGTTTGGCTAAGATTACAAAATTAGAAAAATATCTTTACTCTTAATTAATTCTAGTAGGGTGTTATTAATTACCATTAAGTACCCAACTCAGACACGTGGGAAATGGCATTTTCTGCATTTATCAATAAATTTAATAAAATAAAGTTTCTTAAAAATTATTTTTAAGTTACTTTATTTTTCAATTATATTTAGCATCGTTTTAAATGTTGCTTCTTTTTTAAATTTTTAGTAAGCACAATCTTACATGCTTCTTGAAAAAAGAATAGCTTATTTTGTAGGCTTAGTGATGTTTGGCTAAGATTAAAAAACTTACTTATAAGTAACAAAATTAAGCTTTGTACAAAAGAGAAAATAGTAAGGTAAAAGTGGCATGGTATTAATTCGACCCTAAACATATCATGTGCATTTATCAATAATTTACCATTTCATCAATCAAAAAAATTTGTAGCAATAAGAGAAAAAATCAATGAATACTTTGTACATGTTTGGCTAAGCTTAAAAAATTAGTTGGTCAAATTCGAAAACAAATAAGTTACTTATTTTGAAAAGTAACTCATACTATACTCAAGAAATAGGTAATGTTTTATAAGAAAAAAGTAACACAAATATGTTTGAAAATTTAGAGTATAAGTTATTTTAAGCTTAGTCGAACCCATGAAAATTAAAAAGAAAACATTAGGGTACCTGATTTTGCAAATGGAGGGGCAAGCTGGCATGATCCCACAGGCATGAGCAGTTTTTGTTTCAACCTTCTCAAATCAGGCTTGTAAATCCAGAAGTTATGTTCATGCCACAATAAATCATCACATCTAAACAATTCCCACATTGGACTGCAATTGCCAATGAACACAACATAAACTTGTGGAACAGTTTCATTATTCTTTAAGCCATTTCTCACCAAAAGGTTAGCAACAACTAGGTTAATTTGTAACCTAAAAACATCCTCAAAACTTCTCTTCTCTACTCCTCCTCCACATGGTACCTTAGCCACAACCACATCTAGATCATCGTACTCTTCAAACCTTGGCATTGGGATTTCCGGGCAAGGTTGTGAATCCCATGGTAAACTTTCTTCGATCCAAAGTGGAAACAAGTCACTCCATTGTATATTCTTTGCAACGTGTTTAAAATGTATGTTTACCATCTCTGCATCTCTGTATATCTTGCTTTGATCATAGGAAGAGTTGTTTGTATGAACTAGACCGATTTTCATCCTTTTGTTGTTTAATTTTCTTGCCACCAATTCGTACCATCTAGGTTTTGAGATATGTCGAGGAAATGTCATTTGATGAGGTTCGTTTTGGAATCGATTAATACAAGACTCTTGAAGCTTTTCATGGTGTATTATGGTGAGAAAAATGAGGATTAGAGACAATAAGATGAGAAAAATATTGAAGGCTTTTGTTGTTGAAGAAAGTGGTTTGTAGGACATTTTAAGTTTCATGGTTTTGTCTTCTATTCTATCGAAGGTTTGGACAATATATTTATACATGACATCAATTTTCCAATGTGTGTTTTATGTTTATTTTCTTCGTACAAGTAATTTAAGAAATTACATGACAGATTTTATGCAATTACCAAATAGTGTGTAACCAAAAAGGAGTAATTAATTAATGCCCCCATCATTTCTTGTATAGAAAATAATATGTGTATTAAATGTACTAAAGATGTGAAAAAGTAAAAAAGGGATAATAATCTTAAGGGAAAATTGCAGTCGCGGTCCTCAGTGTTTGGGTCCTGGCACTTTTATCTCCAATCTTTTTGTCTTGGCACGAGTATTCCAATACTTCGTTTATTGGCAGCCAACGTCCTAAGAGAATCCATCCAAAATGGATGTTAAATTTTCATAATAAGACATATTTACTCTTCATATTAAATAAGGAAAATTGATGCCGCCGTCCTCAACCTTTGAGGTCTTAGCACTTTTATCTCTTTTTTTTTTTTGCACGTTTTGTTTATTTGCGATTTTCGTCTTTACTGACGAAATCTGTTTAAAAATATGTTAAGTTGATAAAAAAAAAAAAAAAAAAAAACATATTTGCACTATCAATTAAATAGGCAAAAAAAAAAATTAATAAAGAAAAAAGAAAAAAAATTAAATATATTTTTACTTCATCTTTTTAGCACCCCACATCAACCCAAAGCAACGACCATTTACTCCCACAAACTGCTGCTGCTGCAAAAATTCACCACTGGTCCCACAAGCCACTGTCACCATCGAAGCTTGCAATATCAATAGTGGACTTTGACAACGGTCGTGGCTTGTGGGTAAGTATTTGTTGCTTTGTGTTAGGGTAAGAAATGTTTGCCTGAAAAAGATGAAGTAAAAATTTTAATTGATTCAAACGGGGCCTATTCTCATTTTACAATATTTTTCATGGACATCATTTTCCCTACAAGTTAAAGTGGATAAATGAAAGACATCAAATATTTACCATAAATATTTCACACTATAAATGATAAAAGACATTATGGCTTTTAAGAAAGAAAGAAAGAAAGAAAAGTGGCCAAAAATGCCAAATTGGTGTGATTTCTTTCCTCTATTCTTCAACTATATTGTAAAGGGCCAATAGAGAGAACTAAACAAGAAAAAAAAGGTTTTCAACATGCCAAGTGCATCCATAACTAGACATCCATAAGTTATTTATGTTAAATATGTAAAGCGTGTTAAAATGTAAAAAGTACACTTGTAACGCAAAATAATTAAAATTCGGCTCAAATATCCTTACTTAAAATCACATTTTCAATCTTTTGAGTTTTCAAAGGTTGCTTTTTCGATTGCCATATTTTATTTGTTTAGAAAATCAAAGAGTTTATCGGTTATTTACAGGCGAATCACTTTGCATTTGCTTTAACCATGAATCGTATTGTTGGCATGAATATGGTAAAATTAACAACATAGTATTAATTTGTTTAGCAAGATTACAAAATAAAAAGGAGAAACAATAAGTAGACACAAAAACGAGTACCTAAATTGTTAAAACAAAGTAGTTATATGGGAATTGATTAAGGATCATGATAAGAAATGTGTTCTAGGATCTTGCACTTTGATTTTCCAATGGCCATCAAGTAAACTGTTATTCCTAGCCACTTTCCTCGCGTAACGCATCCTAGATTCCATTTCTCGACTCAATGAGCAATAAGATTTTAACATCTTAGGCATGGCCTTGTAAACTTTCCACCAACTCTCATGTGCTGAATCACTAGCATGCCTTTGATACTCGATAAATTCCCAATTACAATCATAGTCTTGCACGCTTATGCTCAACATTTTGTTTATTTGCGACTTTCGTTTCTATAGACAGAATTTATTTAAAAATCTGTTAAGTTGATAAAAAAGACATATTTTCCCTATCAATTACATAAGCAAAAAAAAAAAAAAAAAATTAATACAGGAAAAAGAAAAAAAATTAAATATTTTTACTTCATCTTTTTAGGCAAGCACCCCATGTCAACCCAAAAGCAACAACCATTTACTCCCACAAACCGCTATCGCTGTCGAAATTCACCACTGATCCCACAAGCCACCGTCACCACCAGAGCTTGCAGGATCGATAGTGGACTTTGACAGCAGTCATGGCTTGTGGGTAAGTGTTTGTTGCTTTGTTTTGAGGTGGAGAATGTTTGCCTGAAAAAGATGAAGTAAAAACATATTCAACTTTTTTTCTATATTAATTTATTTATTTTTCTTATTTAATCGAGAAGGCAAATATGTTTTTTTTCGATCAACTTAACATATTTTTAGACAGATTCCATCTATAAAGGTGACAACTGCAAACAAAATAAACATTGAAGATAAGTGTGCGAAGAAAAAAAAATATTAGGAATAAAAGTGCTCAAAGGACAGCAATTACAATTTTATCTATATAATGTGAAGGGGTAAATATGTCATTCTATTTAGATGGATTCGGTTGCTAAGAACGCTGGTCGCCAATAAACGAAAAGTTGGAATACTCTTGCCAACTAGAAAAAAAAAAAAAAAAAAAAAAAAGATTAAAGATAAAAGTGAAAAGACTCCAAAATTTGGGACCGCGGCTGCAATTTTTCCTAATCTTAATCCATATAACGTGGGTGTTTGTTTTACCCTTATGGTATGTTAGTACCCAATATTGACAAGTTAATAATGAACAATATTTTAGTTTTTTCAATCTCTTTAATATTATCTAATATATTCCTATCATCTTTACCAAACATTCAATTCTCTTTACGAAACGTACCATTAAGTCCTACAAAACGTTTCCTTTTAAGTAATTTTTAATGAAATCCAAATCAAAGTTAAGTTACAAGGGACATATATATGCCCAGCTTAAACACATAACCTACAATACGAACAAGAGGACTTGAGATATTTTATCCCCGTTTAGCTATTTTCTTAGTTGTCTCTTCATTAATATTTTAAAACGAAATAAACTTTCAAATTATTGAATTTTTTATGATATTGTTAGCCTGTAGTTTTATTTAGAGAATTTGTAGTCCTATTATTATTCATCATAGTGGAAGAATTAGTCGGAGTTAGGCCAGTGAATACAAGCAAATTGCATAAACACATAAATTAGCATTTATTGCAATTTATTTATATTTCTTATTTGTGTAATTAGAAATGGTTATTCATACAAAGAGGGAAAAGTTTTATTTCGTTGTGTATTAATTGGTGCGATTTCCAATAGTTAATAGTTTACATCTAGACAAGTCTTACACTTGACATCAGAGTCGTAACACGTTAAATCTAGAAACTCTAGACTATAAATTGTTATTTAATTTCTTTTAAGACAGGAAAAATGAATAATTCTTTATATATATATATATATATAATGGCACTTGCTTTCATTAATAAAGTATATTGGTAGTGGTTTAGTTGAGCATTTTAAAAGAAATCTAATTTCCCATTCTTCAAACATATATAGTCTTTCAAAAAATACGATCTTGAAATGGTAGCACGAGGTTTAGCGAAAATGGTAAGAATGTGAGACAATCATACCAATTCGCAAAGTCACTATCAATGCAATACAAGTAATGCTATTTATCATTACTGTCACCGGTGAAAATCATCAATCAATTTATCAGTAGAGCCCACTGTAATTTATTAGTTTGAGGAAATCCAACACATTTATATAGCATCAATTAGAGTGGATCTCACTTACACATAGATCACCTATAGTGATAAATAGCATTATTCATTATTATATATAAGAAAAACTAAGCGTTGTTGGTTTAGCTTAAAACGTTGTTAAAAAATTGAGGTCAAAGTCAATAATTAATTTTAATTACACAATACATCGGACCTACAACTTTTATTTTTTCAACCACATATTTCATCTACTTTTATCAAAATCTACTAAAACTTTAATCAAAAGAGCTCTATCAAACCTGCCCTAAATCCATTGCCTCCTATCAAGAAATTAATATTGAAGGTCTTCTAGGGTCTTTTACCTTGATCTTCCAATGACCATCAATAAAAGTAGCATTTCTTGCATTGGCCCTCTCCGTCTGTATCCTTGCATCCATTTCTGAAGTGAGTGAACAATATTGTTTCAGTTTCTTGGACATGCCATTGTAAACATTCCACCATCTCTCATGAGCCATGTCACTTGCAAAAATTTGGTGTCCTAACCTATCCCAGTTACAATCATAGTCTCGATAGCACATCCATGGCTTGAACCCCAAGAAATGTAGAGCATACAAATCATGTGGGATTTCATGCAATTGATCATTAATGGTGTTGAAGTACTTGAGGTAATTTAACTTCTCCGGAAGCCGATGCCACCATGGGAACATTTCATTGAGAAAACCTTGATCACCACCATTGTATGATGCTACAACAAATCTCTTCTTCAATAGGGTCTTTAATGTGCAAATAGATGGCTCGATTAGCATCAATCCGGAGTTGAAAATGTGCTTATGATCCCCATGAGCTGATAATTGTGGGTAATTGAAGAACATGTCTATGTTTTTCAATACAATAAGATCAGAGTCTATAAACATGACTCTATCATAATCCTTTAGTTGCCAAATTCGGAGCTTGCTGTAGTTATATTCATTGTATGCTTGTCTTTTAGCGTGAGGACTTCGAATTCGACAAATGGGTTTGATTTTCCATCCGGCTGCTCGGAGACCCTTGAGAGAGTATTGAGATATATGGTCGACATCAGCAAGCAAAACGAGGTCTTTCGTGGTGTTAGTTTGGATTATGCTTTGAGCTAAAGCTATTGCACCACAAACATAGTCTTCTGATGAATGGAGGACTGTGACATAAGCTTCTCTTGGTTGACCTGCAAGGCCGTTATAAAACTTTAAGTTTACAAAAGGTATTTTACAATTATAAAATACATAAATAAAGATAAAACAACAGATAAGCCTAAAAAAATGATAAACACTAAACAACATGTTAAGAAATATAGACAAGACAAAGAAAAGAAAGAAACAAAAGAAAATGAGGAAGTTAGGGTTCCTTATGCATAATGATGAAATAATACAAAGTCTCAATGAAACCTAATTACAAATAAAATATATATAGGCTAAGATGGAAAGACTATTCTACCCTTAATAAATAAATAAAACAAAATAACAATATATTTATTAACATCCCCCCTCAAACTCACGATGAAGCAACAACAAGCATAGAGAGTTTGCTAACGAAAAAACAAAAACAGGAAATAGAATGTGACTTGGTAAAGAAATCTGCAATCTGCAAAGAGGAGGAAACAAAAGTCAAAGTGATGGAGCCATGCTTGAGATGATGACGGGTAAGGTGACAATCAATCTCGATGTGCTTGGTTCGTTCATGAAAAATCGAGTTGTGAGTAATCTAAATAGCACTCTTATTATCACAATACATAGGAGTGAGACGAGAAAGAAAAACTCCCATATCTGCAAGTAACCAACGTAACCAAACAACCTCTTTGGTAGTAGAGGTCATAGCACGATATTCTGCTTTGGTAAAAGATTGAGAAACAATAGATTGTTTCTTGCTCTTCCAAGAAATGAGAGAATCACCCAGAAAGATACAAAAACCAGTAATAGACTTGCGATTTGTAGGATCATTGCCATGATCAGAGTTAGAGCATGCACACAGATCCAAGGAAGATGTGGATGGAAGAAGAAGACTCTGAAAGACTGTACCTCGAAGATATCGCAAAATACGAAGAACAGCGACCCAATGAACTGTAGTGGAAGAAGCAACAAATTGACTGACAATATGAACAGCATATGCAATATCAGGGTGAGTAATAGTGAGATAAACCAAGCTCCCAACAATAGTACGATATAAAGTAGGATCAGACAAAGATATACCATCAGAAGAAGAATACTTGGCGTTAACCTCAATGAAAGTATCAACAATCTTATTATCAGTAAGTCTAGCCCGCTCAAGAATATCTGCAACATACTTTGACTGAGAAAGAAGATAAACTTTGGACGAGTAGGCAACCTCAATACCTAATAAGTATCGGAGAGGGTCCAAATCCTTCATTTCAAACTGTCTAACTAACTCTGTCTTCAAAATTAAAATACAAGCAACATCATCACCAGTAATAATTATGTCATCAACATATAACAGAAGAATAATACGACCTACATCAGTGTACTTAACAAAGAGTGCAGAATCATGACTGTTAGAAGCACAACCAATAGAAGAGATCACAACAAAAAATATCTCAAACCAAGCACGTGGTGCTTGTTTGAGACCATATAAAGCCTTCTTGAGCTTACAAACATACCCAAAACCATGGGGAACCCCAGAAGGGGGCTCCATATAAACTTCTTCCTGGAGATCTCCATTCAAGAAGGTATTTTTAACATCAAGTTGAAAAATACCCCAATTTCTAACCGAAGCTACAACAATAAGAGTACGAAGAGTAGTCATTTTCACAACAGGAGCAAAAGTCTCCTCATAATCTATATCATACTGTTGTGAATATCCTTTTGCAACCATCCGAGCTTTGTATCGCTCATTAGACCCATCAGAATGAGTCTTGATCTTATACACCCAGCGACAACCAACAACAATCTTACTAGAAAGGAGGAGAACCAAATTCCAAGTACCTGTCTTGTGCAGAGCAGAAAGTTCATCATCCATAGCTTACTGCCAACGTGAATTAAGAATTGCCTCTTTGTAGGAAGAAAGCTTGGAGAGACAATGAATAGAAGCTAAAAAGGAAGTAAAAGATGAAGAATAACAAGAATAAACAAAATCTGGTAACCTTGTAGACTTACGAATGCATGTGGACTCACGTAGAGGTAGATCCACAATCTCAGACGAAGCTTGAGGGACCGTAGGAGAAGAATGAGCTTCAATACATGTAGAAGTGTTAGTATGAACTCGACGAGTATAATACAAAGGTAACTGAGGAAGGACACGACAAGGGCGTTCTGATGTAGTAGGAACCTGTGACGACAAACTATCAGAATCTTCAGAAAAATGATCAATACGAATAAGATCAAATCTAGTCAAGTCATGAGTAGCAGACAGAATAGAAAAGAAATGTATATGCTCAAGAAAAACAACATGACGAGACACATAAAGTTTTTGAATAATTGGATCGAAACACTGATACCCCTTTTGACCTTGACCATAACCAAGAAAGACACAAAAAGCAGATCGAGAGGACAACTTGCTGCGTTCCACATGAGGGCGGAGAACGAAGCAAGTACTACCAAAAACTCTAAAGAATGAGTAATCCGGGGCATACCCATACAATTTTTCGAAAGGAGAGATACCTGAAATATGAGAAGATGGAATGGTATTAATCAAAGTCACTGCTGTCAGAACAGCTTCACCCCAAAACGCACTAGGAACAGAGGCAGACAATAAGAGAGATCGAGTAGTTTCAACAATATGTTTATGTTTTCTTTCTGCAACACCGTTTTGTTGAGGAGTATCTCTACAAGAGGTTTGGTGAATAGTTCCATCTAAGGCAAGCAACTCACAAAATTTGTTTGAAGTATATTCTCCACCCAAATCACACCTAAAACATTTGATAACAGCAGAATGCCGAGTTTTGACAAGGGCTCAAAAAGCGGTGTATATCTCAAAAAATTCATAACGATGTTTCATTAAGTAAACCCAACAATAACGTGTATGATCATCAATAAAAGAAACATAATATCGAGACCCTCCTTTAGTGGGAACAGGAGAAGGTCCCATACATCAGAATAAATCAAATCAAACAGAGAAGAAGAAACAAAAACACTTCGATTAAAAGGTAAAGCTGAAAATTTTGCCAGTTTACATCCACTACAATCAGAAATATCACAAGTTTGCAAATTGCCTAAAGCCTCTGTGGACACTAAAAAATCTCAAACGAGAAGATGAAACATGACCAAAACGAGAATGTCATAAATAAAAACTAGAAGAACTGGAAAAATGGTGGAAAATGAAAATATTTTCCATGGAAGTGGGAAAATAAATTCCACTATCTAGGCAAGAAAATTTTTTCCAAGAAATAAGGCAAATACATGCTTTAAATGCTTGTACCTAGAAAATATATTTGTTTTTCCATGTGCCAATCAAACAACAAAGTGGGAAAATAAAAGTGTTGGATTGACAAGATTTTCCATGGAAGTGACATTTTCCATAGAAAATGTTTGAATCAAGCACACCCAGCAACTGGTACTTTTAACTCATCTAGAACATAAAGCCCCCCATGCCTACGGCCTGTCTCAATCAGCTTCTGAGACTGCACAAAATAGAAAGAAAAAGAAAAACTAACAAAACAATTAGAATCACATAACTGATCTACAGAAGCAAGATTTAACTTGAGTTGTGGAATATGATAAACATTATGGAGAGACAAGTTAGGAGTAACAACAGAACCAACACCTGCTAACGACATATGAGTGCCATCAGTAGTCATAACAGGAATAGATGACGAATGAGACACAGATACAAAAGACGAAGAATCTGGAGACATGTGATGTGAAGCACCGATATCCAAGACCCATAAGGAAGATGACATACCTGACATACTAGGAGAGGAATGAACTACAAAAGAGGAGGCAGACATAGCTTGTGGCTGAAGGGAGAAAAACTTCTGAAATTGTTCAAATTGCTCAGTCAGAGTACTTGGATCAGTGAAAGGTCCTGATGAGGCGACTGCTGCAATATTAGACTGTGGTGGTTTGTAACCCTGAGGTGGTTGATAACCTTGAGGTGGTCTGGTTGCCAGGCCTCCAAGTCTGAGATTGCTGCTGTTGTTGTTGTTGATTCTGCTATCTCAACTTAAGACACTGAGTCTTCCAATGACCTTTCTTCTTACAGAAACTGCATTCGTCGAAGGCAGGCCTTGTGTAAGGCCTATTCTGAGGTACTGCTAACACAGAAGGAGTCGGAGTCGCAGTCGAAAGAGTTTTCTTTTCGGCACCAGACTTTAGACGTACTTCTTCAGCCAACAACTCGCTGACAACTGAATCAACTGAAGGAAGCAGAGAATGATGTAGAATAGAACCTCGAAGTCCTTCAAAATCACTGCGAATGGCCATCAAATATTGCACCAACCATTGCCGCTCTCTATGAGCAATGTAGATATTAACTATTTTTAGTTCATCATCCTCTGTAAGAGCCAATTGATCCCAAAGATTTGTCATAGCAAAATAGAATTCCTAAATACTCACATTATTCTGCTGAATAGCTCGTATGTCATTTTCCAATTGATACTACTTTGCAAAATTTGACTGAGTGTATCTTCTGTAGATGATTCCAAACCTCCTTTACTGTGTCATACTTAGCCAATTGTACACCTATGGAATGCTCAACAGAATTGTTAATCCAAGTAATAATTTTTGTATTATTGGCGTCCTAGGTATCTATCAAGGTAGCATAATTTTCAGCAGTATTTACTGATCTCACAGAAGTGCCACTAACGTATCCCCACAGTTTTTTACCCTTAAAGAAATTTCTCATTACATAATTCCAATATGAATAATTTTTTCCATCCAACCTCACACTCACAGACTGAAGGGAATCATCTCTTTCGGTAGCCATAATCAAATACCAAAAAATCAAAACGCAACGAAATACCAAATTGCATATTGTAGATACAGAACGAACAATGAACGAAAGCAAAACAAATACCTCAAACGCAGAACATTAACTTCAAACTCTCAACGCCAAAATCCAAAACGCAGAACGCAAAAATAGCAGAAAAAAAATTTCTACACATTGAAGTTGGATCCGCAAAAGCTGTATTGGAGATTAAACTTTTACACATTAAACCCGGCTCTGATACCATGTTAAGAAATATAGACAAGACAAAGAAAATGAAGAAACAAAAGAAAGGAAGGAAGCTAGAGTTCCTTATGCATAATGATGAAATAATACAAAGTCTCAATGAAACATAATTACAAATAAAATATATATAGACTAAGCTGGAAAGACTATTATATCCTTAATAAATAAATAAAACAAAATAACAATATATTTATTAACACAACAGGTAAGTCTAAAAGAAAAAGATAAATAATAAACAACGGATATGCCAAATAGGATGTGGATGATTTTGATTCGGTGTGATTGGTTGGCCGGGTGTTTGTTGAAATCGTCCAAATCGTTTGAATTCATCCAATTGGAACTTTCAGAAGTATGTTGTTTGCATACAAACTAGACAAATATCAGTGCGTTGAGATCTTATAGGTAGATAGAGGGGTCACAATTCCTGCGTCCTATGATTGTGCTCAATGTTCATGTGTTGAACAATCAGTGCCGTCTTTCCTTTCTCTATTTGTTAGAGGTATCCATTCAATACGAAGGATAAATCCAAAGGTAACGTAACTCTCGGTTTATTCTTACACACCTATCATAGTTACTCAGCCTAGGTTGGTACTAGCTCATCATGTTAAGTTGTAAAACCTAACTATTGCGGTTTCGTAGAGCCTCTCGGTTTACTCTTACACACCTATTGCTGCCATTAGGGTTTATTACATGATCAAGAAAAAGAGAGGGGAGCTTGAGAAAAAATAAAACACAAAGAGTTTGAGGGTGTGCGATTTATCTTATAAACTATTCTTTCATTATAGTGAATCATTGCAGTAATGGGAAGACAACGTAGTTTCACATTAAAACAAATTTCTATAAAAATAGCTTACTCTCATATGCTTATTTTTCTTTCTACGATATTACTGTTCTCAATTATATAAAATTAAAGTCTCTAATTCTCAACAAATCGGTCAATAGAAATTCTATTAATTATAATGAAGTAATCAAAAAGTAAACATGCTGAATAAAGAGAAAAGAAAGATTAATTAATAAACCAGAAAATATCACCTGCAGGTTCTAAAATTGGAGTTGCAAGTTGACATGTTCCCACTGGCATGAGTACCTTTTGTTTAAGCCTTGTCAATTCAAGTTTGTAAACCCAATAATTTCCTTTATGCCACAAAACGTCGTCGCATTTAAAAATTTCCCACATAGGAGTACAAGCCCCAGTGAACACAGCAAATACTGGTCCATTATTCTTCCTCATGCTTCTTACCAACAAATTGGCTACCACCAAATTCACTTGCAATCTCAACACATCCCTCAAACCACTACAAGGAACCCTAGCAAGAATCACATCCAACTCCTGATAGTCTTCGAATCGAGGCATCGGAATCTCAGGGCACTCAGAAGGATAATTTTCATTAATCCACCCAGGAAACAAGTCTTTCCACTTAATGTAATCGGCCACCGGGTCGAAATGTACCTGATGATGAAGACAAAATTTAAATAAACTAGTATACCGTATAAACGGTGGATCCGACCGTAAGATTCCAATTTAATGACAAATAAATTTTATGAAGCAGAAGAATGAGATGGATTTAAGAAAATAAGATATGATGAAGAAAGCAATTCTTACCTTTTTTTTTTTTAAGGCATACGTACAATACATTTTATCGTAAGTGGAAGTAAAAACTCCATACGGCCGTGATAAATATGTTATTTTCTTGTGCATGTGTCACACGTTTAGTAAAAAATGAATTTAGTGTGCATACAAGAGCGTGATAAAGACTAAACAAGTTCGGACTTCATATGAGGCCTAAGAGATTGCTATCTTGGGCTCAAAATATTTAGGGTCCTGTAGATCTGAAAAATTGTGTTAAGTTTTTCTTTTTTTATTGATTTGAAAAGATTAGCCTATGGCAACCCAAACCTGCATCCAACTAAAAAGCTTGCACAATTAAAATCTCGTCTTCTCTTAATTTGAAAGTTGAAACGTATAATCTCAACTCGTTTTCAAAATTCAGACGACTCATCTCCCCCTCCAATTCAAAAAAACCCACCCACACAGGCCACGTTAAGTCACTATACTTGTTTTATTGTATTTTCTATGAAAGTTAAGCGATATTTCTCTTTTATTATCATTCTATTTCATTTTAGATAATTTATATATTTCACGAGTTAACATATTACTTTTTTTTTTTTGTAATGATTGATCCAATTGAATTGATTAAAATGAACTTAATGTTGTCATGTTTTTGTCGATTTCAGATTTTGCATCACTGAAATTTTGTTCTTGTATGGGTTGTGATTAAAAAAAAAATCATGTACTTTCTTTATTGTTAGATATTTCATTTTGTTTGTCATTTTATTATTGGATTTTGAATTTATAGATTTAGTTTTGGAAAACCATTATAAGAAAAAAATTTGAATGCACACTATGATTTGAAGATCGAGTTTTTAAAATTCGACTCTAGCATGAAAAATATAAAGTTCGACCCTGAAATTAAATATAAACAAATAAATAGATAACACTACCTTCACCGTACTTCCTCTCCAATGCAATCCCCAACCACTGTCTATATTATCAACAAGTTCATCCATGTTCACCAACCCTATGTTGATTTTTTCATGTGTGATATATGGTGAAACGACGTCGAACCATCCCAAGTTTTTGAGTGATCCAGGGTATGTTGCATTCTGAAACTGCATGATATAGTTCATGGTGAGAAATAGGACTGCCGTCAACAGAAGAATATAAGGGAAAGTGAAGAGCTTTGATTTGTAGGGCTTGGAAGCCATTTTCAGCCTAACTTCACACTCTCCATTACTTTGAAATGTGTTTATTTGTAGATGAAACAGCAAAGGGAAGTTCATGGCTGCACGTTGCATTATTTATTTATTTATTTTTATTAAACATTTTCTTCAATACGGATGGCATGTAAGGCAATTAAATATTCTCTTCAATAAAAAAATAAAAAATAAAAAATAAAAAATTCAGAGAATCAATATTTGTTAATATGATCTGTTTGTGGTTTAAAAATAAACAGAACTCAAATGCAGGCATACATATATATTAGTTTGCTTTTAGTTTTCATTTTTATCAATGTGCTAGAATTCTTGATGTCTAATTAAAAATTTACTACCGTTTCAAGGCTCGACTAGACTTGTAAGGCTCTCTCTAATAACTTAAGCTTTCAAATTAAGTGATTTAGCATGGTATTAGAGCTAGTAAAGTTCGTGAGTTCCAAGTATTCCTATCCCCCATAGTTCACAAAATATTTTTCTCCACAAATTTATGTAAAGAATACTCCACCCACCCACAATAATAAATCATGAGTATATATATCATATAGGAGCAGTGTAGTCAAAGATACACTTTTGGAATATATATTTCATATTACTCCTTGTTATAGGACGACATTTGGATAACCTAAATTTAAGTTTACATAATTAATTATAGAGAAGAATAATCTTTAATTGAATTATTTGGTCAAAGTGTGATCAATTTATAATGTGGTTATTTAAATCAAGAAAATGTATCAATAAACAAATATAAGAAAGTAGATATTATTCTCGTCTTATTCTTAATTTCGTCAAATTCTGGCATCGGTTCTTAATTAATGTTGGATTATAATTAAATGTTGTCTTGTGAATCGTGAATACTAATTCTTGCGACTTAATTATTTGTTTTTTGAGGAAGACAAGATAAGGAGAAAGTGATGTTATACCTACTGATTTGATCGATTTCGCGAGAGTGGGTGGGATGGAGATGGTAAAGAACATTTTTTTTTAATTATTATTTAGTAAGTAGTATGAAAAATAAATTAAAATTTTAAATTTGTCAAATTTTGATTATAGGTATAATTTTTTTGTTAATTATCACTGGACAAAATTGTAGAGACTCTAAGAGTCCGTTTGTTTTCAATTTTGATTTTTCTGAAAAGTTAAAGTCAAAGTAAACAATTAATTTTAATCACACATTTTATGGTCCTACAATTTTTCAACTATACATTTCAACAACTTTTATTAATTTTTTTAAATGTCATTTTGGTGAACAAAATTAAAAGTTTTGGGACTTGATGACACATTTTTTATTATTTTAAGTGTAAATCTAAAAAAAAAAAAAAAAGATTTAGGACTTATTTGTATTTTTAATTTATTTAAGTTCGGGGTAAATTTGTAAAAAAAATTTGGGTCATATGTGTTAGGATTAAAAGGTTTGGGGGACTTTTCGACACTTTTTGAAAGATTAGAAACTTTTACTACAAATTTTCTTTTACTTTACCTTCAAATTTAACGGAAGAATTGACGGAAATTAATGAAAATGACCATTGTCGCCAAAAACATTTGAAATAGAGGCTAAACTGCCAAAAATAAAACGATAGGTCTTCAACCCGCAGTAAATACAAAAAGCAGGGACCATTTGTGCAAAAAAAGCCATTAATAATGGATAATAAACTATTTGGAAAGTTTGACTGAGCTGTAGCAATCCTAAATTATTTCGGTGAACATTTATTAAATTTACCCACTCGGATTCTAATGCACACGGTAGGCATTGTTATAATGCCACTGGGACACTTGTCCAACAAGTATTGGATGAGTGTAATGGCCAACTTTACATTCATCCAACACTTGTCCCAACACTTGTTGGACAAGTGTTCGGTGGGCATTAGAACAAAACCGTAAATTTACCTTAATGAAATTGTGCATATGGAATTTGGGATTTAATGTGAAAAAATGAATCAGCCTAATCAAATATTTTATGAATGATGATATAAATAATGACAGCTGTTATATATTATTTACCTATGGTGGCACGTCTTGGCACACCTGCCTCACCGACTCGTCCGCCTCATTGGTCTCATGAGCACACTTCTGATAGATAGACTGCAATAATCCAACTGTCGTAGATTAGTCAGACAGGCGACCCATGGAATCACAGTTACCACCAGTTATCGGGAAGACAAAACATCTCTCAACAATTGGAAATATGAAGCATCCCTCATTAACTCCTAATAATAAGGGAGATGAAGGGACACCCACGTTATCAAACGAGGGAGATGAAGGGACACCCATCATCAATAACTGCAGGCCATTCCTATAAATAGAGGCCAAACCCCCAGGTAAAAACAGAAGACAGAATTCTTATACACTACATATTGCTATTCAGTACAAATATTTTAATCATATACTGATTATCACACCGGAGTGGACACGGGGGAAAAAAGTCCAGCCACCTTTTGCAGGTCTCTACCACTGTTGCCGCCGTGCTAGAAGGAGGAGAAAAATATTTATCATCAATTGGCGCCGTCTGTGGGAACGCACAATAAGTCATGGCTCGAACTAGAAGAGCTAAGAATGTAACCGCTCCACCAGCCCCCATCTGGGATGTAGACACCGAGTCTAACGCCGCCACTAATCATCCACAAAAAGAATTTGCTTCTGCCGCTCAACTTGCGGCATTACAGGCTGAGGTGGCGGCATTAACAGCTCTACTCCAAGATCGGAACGCTGCATTTTCTCAACTACCACAAGGTCCTAACCTTCTACCAGTAGGATCTTTACCACAAGGGGCTTCGCTCTAGGGTCCTAGCCCTCCACCGATATGGCCCTCACCACCAGGAGCTTATCCCAGATTCCTAACTTTCCAACAATATAAACACTGCTAACGGCAGCTCCACCGCTGGCTCCAATTTCTTTGGCTCCACATTCCGCACCCCACTTCTATTCATTAACATTTGGTCCAAATCCACACTGGAGCCAACCGTCATGGATGCCCACGCCTACGCTGGTTGAGACACCAGTGTTAAGTCTCGAACAGCGATTGGAAGAAATGATGGGTCGTAAAATAGTTGAGGCTATTTTACGACCATGTCTAACAAAAGTAGTAGGCAATCTATGGTGTTGGAAGAAGTGATGGCAATCTCCTTGCCACAAGACTTTAAACAGCTAAAGATGGAGATGTACGACGGATCTTCTGATCCTGTCAATCACCTCAGGACTTTTGTTGACTTGATGAGGTTGCAAGTCATCTCTGATGCAATTATGTGCAGGGCTTTTCCGTCAACACTTAGGCGGGAGGCCAGGGACTGGGTAGACACTCTTCCCCCAAAGTCGATCCGTATATTTAACGATTTTTCCAAGAGTTTTGCTATACACTTTGCTAGTAGCAAACGTGTTAAGAAAACTGCTATCAGTCTGATGCAATTGACACAAGACAAGGACGAATTGTTGAAAGATTTTATTGCCCGATTTAATAGAGCCACGCTAGGAATCAAAGATCTACAGATGTCTGCTGTAGTCACTGCCATGATGAGTGGAACTCGAAGTCGTCATTTCAAGATGTCACTCTCCAAAAACCCGCCAAATACGATACATGAGTTACTCAAGAGAAAGGATAAGTATGTGGACGCTGAAGAGACATATCTCATTACAAAAAATATGAAAGATCGAAATGAATATGGGTCTAACAAAATGAAGATTCAGGACGAGCCGAACCTCGAAATAATAGAGGTAAGCTCACCCAAGACGAGGCGATCTCGCCCAAGTCGAGGCGAGTCAACCAAGCGAGCTAGCTGAACCAAGATAAAAAATAAAAAATAAAAATTGGCCAAGGCGAGCTCACTCAGGCGAGGCAAGCAGGCGTGCTCGCCAAAAAAAAAAATTTGCCAAGGCAGGCAAGGGGACCTTGTCCAGGCGAGCACACCAAAAAAAAAAAAAAAAAATTTGCCAAAGCGAGCTCACTCCAAGCGAGGCGACCTCGTCCAGGAGAGCAAGCAAGCTCGCCCAAAAAAAATTTAGAGATGTGCAGGTGCGTTAGATTACTTCTACTTCTCATTAACAATAGTCTATGAAAAGTAGATGGGCTTATAAGGCCAGAAAAACAATGACAGCTGCTACTGTCTGAGAAACAAGGTTAGCTGCTACTGTCTGAAAAATAAGGCCAATGAGCCTCTATGCAAAAATCAAAGCGATGAGCATGTTTAAAAAATCAGCTCATCGAGAAACACCCTCTTGCACATATTAGGGAAAAATACGGGAGCATCATGAAAAAGGGATTTTTAGATAGGAGTAGAGGATTATATAAGACAGAGAGGAGGGAAGTTCTCAAAGATGATTTGGTGAATTTAGATAGGTATGATTTTGAATCTTAAGGGGAGATAGATGGTAATTTGATTTCAGATTTGTAAGGAATTGAGGTGTATACATGCACAGCGGAAATTAAAAGTTCAATTCCTTTAAGCCGGATCAACCTTGCACTTAGAGAGAATTCGTGATAGAAGATTACCTTTGATGAATATCTTGAATCTGATTATCTGATTAGCTGGAGGTGCGATCTTAAATACCACAGCTGTCCAATTGTCCAGCCTCCAATGGTGATCCACACAGCAAGAACAGATCTGAACTCCACAATCAAGAATAGATGAAAGCGGAATTTTGGGAGAAGTTGATTGGGTTGTCTTTTGCTTGTGCTAGCAAGTAATAGAAAAACAACTCTAAACCCTAATATGTTGTGCCTATGTATTTATAGGCGGGGCTAACCCTAGCCCTAGTTCTAGTCCAACTAGAACTCATCAACAATCAGGCCCGATTAAATAATCTTATTAATTAATTTGGCCCAATGAGTAATTAAATCCGGCCCAACTAATTGGACCTTTGACATTAATTCTTACAATCTCCCACTTGGACAAGGTCCAACTCCAGATGCTCAATTCTTGCCTTATGTGTGTGACCCATTAGGTTCTCATTCACGATGGCAAACGCAGTGATATTCTCATCGATTCACCGAGATCGATCAATTCACGTCGCCGTCCAAGATTGACATCTAGCAATGTGTCAAGGCAATCCATGTGAAGGAAAATGTCATGTGGTATGACAGAACCAATATATGTACGGTTACCGTGGAAATATAATCCCTTCATCAATATAACCCAATTGGTTAAGAGATATGGATCAGCGTCAATCTCATTTCAACCAATTATGTTATTCACCTCAACTCTTCGTTGATCTAATCTAGTTATGATTGAAATATTTTCAACTCATAACTCCACCCCGGCCGAGGAAATTTATATCAACTTAAGTGGGCAAAATGCTGGTTATAATCTCCTACTTTCCAGGAGTGATGAATCCTCATATTAGACATTCACAACCTTCATACGATTCTCACTGTACCCGTACGACGTCTTCCTGGTGACTCAAATCTTCGAGCCCCATCAAACGCTCGCCAAAGTACAGTGGTCCTCATATAAGATTCTATGATGTTCTCAAATCAAAGGACCAAATCCACAACCGCGCATTAGAGATTTACCATTGACGCTTGGATAGTTATCCATATGGAATCTCTAGGCGGATCATCCAATGTCATGTTCTCATAACAATGCATTCATGTGTTCATTCAGATGTCACTCTACATCTTAGCTCATGAGATCAGCTACTTTCTTTAAAAGAAATGTAACACATGCTAGTCTATCCGCAATAATGATATCCGTATCTCATTATTACTATAACTAGGGATATTTCAAGAATAAGTTATTTATAACTTGTATCTCACAATCACAACACCTTGTGATTAACAAGTTACTATGAACTTTTCTTCGGACTCTATTATTTTAAATAATAATAATAAAATTTAAATAATAATAGATCTGCCATTAAAATGTAGACAAAATATTTAATTAATAAAATTATTCATACACTTCGATGTCTAACAAAGAGTATATAAAACGTCCCATACAAACTAGATCCAATCACTCATGTATCTAATACCAATAGATTTAGCATGACTATCATGCTTGTGCTGGGACAACGGCTTTGTCAAAGGATCTGCTACATTGTCATCAGTTGGGACTCTTTCTATCTTTATGTCATTTCTCAGGATTATCTCTCTAATGAGATGATATCGCCTCAATATATGCTTGGATCGTTGATGAGACCTGGGTTCCTTCGCTTGTGCGATGGCTCCATTGTTATCGCAATACAAAGATATTGGATCAACAATGCTAGGAACTACTCCAAGTTCTGAAATGAACTTCTTGATCCAGACTGCTTCCTTTGCTGCTTCTGAAGCAGCAATATATTCGGCTTCTGTAGTTGAATCAGCAGTCGTTTCTTGTTTGGAACTTTTCCAACTGACTGCACCACTATTTAGAGTAAATACATATCCAGATTGAGATTTGCTATCGTCTTTATCAGACTGAAAGCTGGCATCGGCATAACCTTGAACTCTAAGTTCATTTCCTCCATACACCAAGAACATATCTTTAGTCCTTCTTAAGTACTTAAGGATATTCTTGACTGCAATCCAATGTTTCTCGCCAGGGTTCGCTTGGAACCTGCTTGTGACACTCAAAGCATATGAAACATCTGGTCGAGTACATAGCATGGCATACATGATAGATCCTATTGCTGATGCATAAGGAATTCTATCCATGCGATCCTTTTCAATTTGTGTCTTTGGACACATCTCTTTTGAGAGATAGATCCCATGCCCGATGGGACAGAGTCCTTTCTTGGACTCTTCCATGCTAAATCTTCTCAATACTTTATCTATGTACGTAGATTGAGATAGGCCGAGCATTCTTTTAGATCTATCTCTATAGATCTTTATTCCGAGAATGTATGCTGCATCTCCCATATCTTTCATGGAGAAATTTTTGGATAACCACAATTTTACTGATTTTAGCATTGGGAAATCGTTTCCTAATAATAGTATGTCATCCACATACAAAATTAGAAATACGATTTTACTCCCACTAACCTTTTTATACACACATGGTTCATCTTCATTTTTGATAAAATCAAACATTTTGATTGTCTCATCAAAACGAAGATTCCAGCTCCGAGAGGCTTGCTTTAATCCATATATGGATTTATGTAGTTTGCATATCTTGTTTGGCTCTGTAGATTCAAAACCTTCTGGTTGTGTCATGTACACATCCTCACTAAGATTCCCATTAAGGAATGCGGTTTTAACATCCATTTGCCATATCTCATAGTCATAATATGCCGCTATTGCAAGCAGAATCCGAATTGATTTAGACATGGCTACTGGTGAGAAAGTTTCGTCAAAGTCAATTCCTTGTCTTTGCTTGTAACCCTTCGCAACCAATCTTGCCTTGTAAGTATGAACATTACCATCCATGTCGACCTTTTTCTTGTAAACCCATTTACAGCCTATTGGTTTTACCCCTTCAGGCGGGTCAATCAAGGTCCAAACCTTGTTTTCATACATGGAGTTCATTTCAGATTCCATGGCTTCCTGCCATCTCTTTGAGTCAACATTTGACTTCGATTCTGCGTAAGTAGTGGGTTCATCTTCCTCGATTAGCAATGCATCATTGGTAATTAAGAGATCGTATCTCCTAGGAGGACGAATGACCCTACTCGACTTTCGTAGAGCTGCTGTGTCCTCGGGGACTAAAGGTTCTCCATTTTCAATCTGTGCCTCATCAAATGCAGGCTCAGCCATTGATTCATCTAATTGGTCGATTTTATTAGTGGTTTGTTGAACTTCTTCAAGATCTACTTTGTTCCCACTGCCCTCTCTTAGAATGAACTCTTTCTCTAAGAATATAGCATGTTTCGATATGATGACCTTCATCTTGATGGGATTGTAGAAATAGTATCCAACAGTTTCTTTTGGATACCCCACAAATAAACATTTATCAGATTTAGCTTCTAGCTTGTCTGATTCTACACGCTTCACATAAGCGTCGCAGCCCCAAATCTTTATGTATGAAAGATTGGGCCTTTTTCCTTTTCATAACTCGTATGGAGTTTTATCGACCGATTTAGATGGGACACGATTTAGTGTGTGACATGCAGTGTTAAGTGCATATCCCCAAAACGATTTTGGGAGAACTGTGCGGCTCATCATTGATCGCACCATATCTAGCAAGGTGTGGTTTCTCCTTTCTGATACACCATTTAGTTGTGGTGTATATGGTGGAGTCCACTGCGAGAGAATCCCATTCTCTTTTAGATGGTCTAAAAACTCACCCTTCAAATATTCTCCACCTCGATCAGATCTAAGTGTTAGAATATTTTTTCCAGTTTGCCTTTCTACTTCTTGCTTGAATTCTTTGAACTTTTCAAAGGCTTCGTGCTTGAATTTCATCAAATAGATGAAATCATATCTAGAATGGTCATTTGTAAACGTGATGAAATAAGAAAAGCCACCTCTAGCATCTGTAGACATTGGTCCACATACATCAGTATGTACTAGTCCCAAAATGTCTGCAGCCCTGACTCCTTTTCCAGTAAATGGGGTCTTGGTCATTTTGCCCATTAGGCATGACTCACATCTATCAAATGATTCATAATCATTTGAATCCAAGTATCCATCTTTATGTAACTTGGTGATGCGTTTTTCATTTATATGACCTAGTCTGCAATGCCAAAGGTATGAGTTGTTAACCTTATTGCCTTTATGTCTTTTGTTGTCTATACTCATTATAGGACATTCCAAGTCTAGAATATAGATGCCATTAAAAAAATTCTCACATCCATAAAACACATCATCAAGATATAAAGAACAACGTTTATCCTTAATCTTAATGAAAAACCCATCCATGTCCAAACATGAAATAGAAATGATGTTCTTAGTAATAGCAGGAATGTAATAGCAGTCTCTTAATTCTAAAACAAGGCCCGAAGGCAACGGTAAAAAGTATGTCCCTACAGCCAAGGCAGCAACTCTTGCTCCATTCCCAACGCGTAGGTCTACTTCTCCCTTTTGCAGTAATCTACTATTCTTTAGCCCCTGCATATTTGTGCAAATATGAGATCCACATCCGGTATCTAATACCCAAGAAGCTGAAGGAGTAGATAAATTAATTTCAATGAAAAGGATACCTGAAGTAGGAGCCTCAGTAGACTTCTTTCCCTTCAGGGTGGCGAGGTATGCCTTGCAGTTCCTCTTCCAATGTCCTTTGTTTCCACAGTGAAAACACGGATCATCAGACTTGGATTTTGTCTTGTTTGCTTTGACTGGTTTTTCAGCAGATTTGGCTTTCTTGGATCCTTTCTGAAAGGTCCTTTTTTATTTCCTCTTAGTGCCCTTAGAGGTATCAATAGCCAAAATTTGCCCCTTCCCTTTGTTTATATTGGGCTCTACAGTCTTTAGCATGTTCAGCAACTCAGACAGGGTATATTGAATCTTAATCATGTTGAAGTTCATGATGAACTGCGAAAAGCTATCAGGCAGGGACTGTAGAACCAAGTCAATACTCAGCTCGTGGTCCATGGCATAACCCAATTGGTTTATTTTTTCAATATAACCGATCATTTTCAGTACATGGGCACTGACTGAAGATCCTTCTGCCATCATACATCTGTATAACTTTTTGGATGTCTCATACCGTTCAGTGCGTGACTGTTCATCATACAACTCTTTGAGATGAATTATAATGGTATAAGCATCCATACCCTCGTGCTGCTTTTGTAACTCAGGTGACATAGCTGCAAGCATCACACATGTTGCAGTATTTTCGTCATCGCTGTGTTTATTATAAGCCTGCACTTCCTCCGGCGTAGCCTCCTCAGTAGGAGCTTCCGGCATAGGTTGCTCAACGACATATCCAATTTTTTCATGCTTGAGAACAATTCTCAAATTGCAGTGCCAATCCAGAAAATTTGGCCCGGTAAGTTTGTTGGCATCCAATATGCCTCTCAAATTCATGTGGTTACTCATGATTCAATACTGAAATAACAAGACAGAAAATTAATTAAATATAGAAAATTAATTTAATTATGGACTTGTATTAAATTAATTGTACTCCCACTGTTTAAATTAAATTAATGACCCTCAAACATTAATCAATAGAATCGGTCAGATTCCCAGTGGGCTAGGATCCCTTTTGTTTTATTAGAACCTTGAGTGACTCAACAAATCCTAGTAAAACATCCAGGTAGATACTTCTATCAATCACATCTCTATGTGACTCCTAGATCATCAAGTAGACAACTTATTGTCGCACACATCTTATGTGTTTACTTGATTGTGCCCCTAAAATTCTATTTCCTTGAGTGACTCAACAAAAAATAAAATTTTAGTTAAATTCGATCCATTGTTCAGAAACATCAAATGTTTCATAGTAATAAACATATCCATGAGCGAGCAACCTTGAGTGACTCAACAAACTGACATCGATAATGGACTCTGATTTTTCACTATAACAATAGAAGGCACGTTGTATTAATCATTTAATACGAATTTAATATTTTGATAAAGAGGGGTTTGTCTCATCACATTTATGTATATTAACCAACATTCAACATGCAATCAATCATACATAATAATAAGCATGGATGATTATGGACTTTATCTATCTAATCTTCTTGAGCCAAAAAGAAGATTAGTTGGTCAATTCCTAAGGGACGTTGCATTCGTTCATCGAATGCTAAATGCAATCATCTACATCTTCTGCTGCAACCTGTATCCTATACTAGTTAGCACGCAGGCCCTGATCAATAGACACGCAGGCCCATAATAAATAAATAGCTCGAAAATCTAATTAAATAAATGATAGGCTCGCAGGCCCATTTAGTTAAATAATAGGCTCGCAAGCCCAACCAATAAGCAACAGAAATAATTAACCATTCAACCAATCACATGGGTCGAGTCCATAATCATCCACTAAACATCCATTTTAATATCTAATATTAAAAATATATTAATTTCTAAATTTGCAGCTTTGACAGTATAAGTCTAAACCTTTTAGACATTTTAGAACGGACTAGACGGAATTAAATAATTAATCTAATTAATTAATTAATTTTTCTAACAATAAAAATAATCAATTAATCCAATTAATCAATTAATTTTATTCATAATGGAAAATTTTCAAAATTTATTTTATCTCTTAATTTAAAGTCATACTCTAAATTGAAGACGACATTTGTATAGGGTCAAAATTACAATTTTATAAAATAATAAGTAAAAATTTAATCTGGTCAGAAATTCAAAATATAGTTTAAAAACGATTTTAATTTAATTTTGAATATTTGACCAACATTAAATAAATTAATAATTACAAATTTTCCAAAAAAATTAAAATTGCATTTGAGACCCTATTTTTTTTTTTTTCTTTTAAAACTTAAGGACTTATTGTGCAATTTCTGAAATTACATAGTAGTCCATTTTAATTTTTAAAAAACAGGGAGTGGCTCCTTTCCAATTTCTGAAATTGCAAGAAGCCCCCAACTAAATCCTTTTGAAATTAGGGGGCTTCCCATGCAATTTCCAAAATTGCATGGGAAGCCCTCTTCCCCATACTCCAAAAACGCAGAAAAAAAGGTTGAAACCCTTAAAGCTGTTTTTCTTCGTGTGCCGACGCCGCACACAAACTTCCTCTGCACGTCGAACAGCAGTTCGACGCATCTTGTAAAGGCAGCGCCGCGGCTACCAGCGGCGCTGTGGGTCACCGCCGCGAGAATCAGATTCTCGCGGCGGCGTCTGCTGCTTTCCAAAAACAGTGGACCCGCATTCTTCACAACTCCGACTGCCACCACGTGCCGCCGATGACAGATAATCTTGCAGTGGTCGCGCCGGTGTTAGCAATTTAGAGTCGAACAGCAGCTTTTGAGTCGAACTGTTGTTCGAAATGGCCAGCGCATGACAGCGACGATGCCGTTGCTCTCAGCAGCGGCACTGCACCAAGCAGCTGAAGATCAGCGGCTGTGTCCGCTGACCATGTTGGTCGCCATCTCCGGCGGTGACCGACTTCCAAAGCGTCGCCACCGGTCGCCAACTTCTCCGGCCAGTTAGTTCCGTTCCCAAATAAACCCAAAACAATTTCAGATTTCTTTTTTCTTTTTTCATAAATTCACAATTTTTATTTTACCGTCAAATCTCAAATCAAATTAATATCACAATAACAATTATTGTACTATTCATTAAAGCACTTTAACGAACTCTAACAAGTAACAAGGTAGGCTCTGATACCACTGTAAGGAATTGAGGTGTATACATGCACAGCGGAAATTAAAAGTTCAATTCCTTTAAGTCGGATCAACCTTGCACTTAGAGAGAATTCGTGATAGAAGATTACCTTTGATGAATATCTTGAATCTGATTATCTGATTAGCTGGAGGTGCGATCTTCAATACCACAGCTGTCCAATTGTCCAGCCTCCAATGGTGATCCACACAGCAAGAACAGATCTGAACTCCACAATCAAGAATAGATGAAAGCGGAATTTTGAGAGAAGTTGATTGAGTTGTCTTTTGCTTGTGCTAGCAAGTAATAGAAAAACAACTCTAAACCCTAATATGTTGCGCCTATGTATTTATAGGCGGGGCTAACCCTAGCCCTAGTTATAGTCCAACTAGAACTCATCAACAATCAGGCCCGATTAAATAATCTTATTAATTAATTTGGCTCAATGAGTAATTAAATCCGGCCCAACTAATTGGACCTTGGACATTAATTCTTACAAGATTATGACTCGGATGAAACTGGCAGTGATTATAGGTGAATTAGGCGATGCTCAAGAAATGGCATCCCATTTCCCAGTTCATCTTTCACGTGAACTCTTCCTGTCTCGGTCCATGTCCAACTCCACTCTTTCGGGTGTCACTGACTCTAATCCGCCTCCTTATTGCATAGCCTTCTCTCCCTTGCGTTCATACTTTGTGCATTAAGTTCAAATGGATTAAAGCATTGTGCAATGATGTAGATGAATCTGTATCTTCTTCGGCCAAGCTATAGGAAATATTGGATTAGTCTATCAAGTCGTCGGCTTCTGAACTCTTAATAATCTACACATGTTTCTTACACCTCGTGGGACTGCATATTTTGCTATGGAAGAAGCTTGAGGATCTCTTCACATTGGATGTATTAAATATTAAGAAATCTATGTGTTTGAAGGCTTGAAATTATGAAAATTATCAATTGTCTGTTGATCAAGCAGATAACATTTTTGACATGTACCCGTGTTCCAAATTGATCATCACTGAACTTCAATTTATTTCTACTTTAAATATTATTTAAATTCACATAACCCTCCCATACATAGAAATTCCAGTAAATGTAACACAACCACCACTCATCCCCCATGGCCCCTCTGGGCTCTGCCGTCTCCTGAACCACCACAATCGGAGTTTCACGTTACCCTATTATCATTGCAACCTAACGTATTGAAGCCTCCGCTAAGACCACAAAACCTACTTCACCACCGCAAAGATTAAGTAGTATGATTGTTATCAAGCCGTGCGTTGCACTCTATATCAAACATGCAATTTGAAAATTAACAAAATTCCGAATTATTCAAATATAACGGATAAAATTTGGAAATTAACACAACCACAAGACCTGTCTTAAATCAATCCAATTAGAAAATGAATTTGAGGACCATCTTCCAAACACTCTCATGACTCTGGCTTAACAAGTTGATAAAAATTTGTGTGAAAGTCACAATTAATTTTAGAGAAAATTATATGAAATATCCATTTTGCATATGGTACTTTTTAAATGTAGCATGTTTTTATAACTTCAGAAATGGACAAAAATAGTCTCACAAATTACATAAAATTCCTACATATCTCATTCAAATATAGTCAAAACTAATTCAAAATCAAATCTATAATTCCATTTAAAAATTCAAAGTGAACTCTTCTCCATTGGCTCGTGCCATCGCTAGTTACCACCCAACTCAATCCAAGATTTTTTTTTGATAAATTAATTTAAATTATACAAGAACAAAAATTAAAAAGGTTTTTAGTTAGAATTGTTTTCAGATCTAAAAATACGTTGAACATAATTGCTCAAAAATTGTTGAATAAAATTGGGTTCATGATCTAACATCTAGTTGAAGGAGAAGAATGTAAAAACGAAAATAGTGGGTTGAATTGCTGTCGAACGATAACTTGAATAGTTGTTCAACACCCTAATTTGTCATTTAAAAAAAAAAAAGACAGTTAAGTTGCCGAGCTAACTTCTGTTTTTACCGACAGTTGAAGTTGTCAATTCAACTATCGTTTTTATTTTTAAAAAAAGAGAAAAAAAAAATCAATAAGTGGATTTTCCTTGAAGCCAAAAAAGAAAACTCAACATTTTTGCAAAATGATATATATTACTTTTTACACTTAAAAATTTGTCATTTTTGTAAACGTCATTTATTAAATTCACTTTTTTGCATTTGTCTAGTCTATACTACATATAAAAGTCCCTATGTGGGAGAAATATTTATGGACGATATTGTCTCCACAAATAACTTATAATTCTTAAAATAGTCTTTCAATTAGTATTATTTAATTTCGCTTTAATTCAAATTATTTAATACCAAATAAATATTGCATTTCAGATCATTGAATGTGGATTGCCCCCTTTACATTCTATTATATATTGTAATTAATGAAAATAAATAAAAATGTAATATTAATAAGGTTTTTAATATATTGAAATTATTATTATTAACTATAAACACTCCAAGAATAAATTTTAGTATGCATGAGAATTTAGGCAAATTTCTTGAATAACATAACAAAACAAGAGGAATTCGCATTTGCATTTTAACTTTCTTATTATTGTTCTATGGTTTCTTCATCTGTTGTTCTTCTTCTTCCTTTTTTTTTTTTTAAATTATGTCGAGATTTTTTTTTTCATTCGCATGAACAATTTTCAATATTTGATTAGCTTGACAGTGGATGTGTTAATTTTCTATGAAGGATTCACTAATTTTGAAAATTAATAGTAATATTTATTTAAATTTTGATTTATATATCTTTTTTAAGGATGGCAACGGGGCGGCCGGGGACGGTGCGGCCATTTCCATCCCCGCTCCGTCAGAGATTTATGGACGATATTGTCCCTACAAATAACTTATAATTCCTAAAATAGTCTTTCAATTAGTATTATTTAATTTCGCTTTAATTCAAATTATTTAAACCAAATAAATATTGCATTTCAAATCATTGAATGTGGATTGCCCTTTTACATTCTATTATATATTGTAATTAATGAAAATAAATAAAAATGTAATGTTAATAAGGTTTTTAATATATTGAAATTATTATTATTAACTATAAACACTCCAAGAATAAATTATAGTATGCATGAGAATTTAGGCAAATTTCTTGATGAACATAACAAAACAAGAGGAATTCTCATTTGCATTTTAACTTTCTTATTATTGTTCCATGGTTTCTTCATATGTTGTTCTTCTTCTTTCTTTCTTTTTTTTTTTTAATTATGCCGGGAATTTTTTTTTTTTTCATTCGCATGGACAATTTTCAATCTTTGATTAGCTTGATAGTGGATGTGTTAATTTTCCATGAAGGATTCACTAATTTTGAAAATATAATGGTAATATTCATTTAAATTTTGATTTATATATCTTTTTTAAGGATGGCAATGGGGCGGATGGGGACGGGGCAGCCATTACCATCACCGCTCTGTCAAAGATTTTTAAGAGTCGGGGCGGAGATCAAGGTGGGACAAGGATTGGAAAATTCTCATTTATCGCCCTGTTTAATTATTTAATTTTTAATATTAATTTTTATTTTTTAAATACAATTTAAATTTTAAAATATAAAATAAAAATGTTCGGGGAGGGTTTGGAGAATTCGGGGGCGAGGACCATGATCCCTGTTTCCCACCTCAATTGTGCGGCTAGTCGGGGTCGGGTTTTTTTGCTATTCTTGATTCTTTTTTCTTGATTATAATGTTTGTTCGAGGTAAAAATATTAATTATTGTGGTAGTCTTGATAGCAAATGGATTTAAGCTCGAATGATATTTTATGTCATCTTGTAAGCAATTAAATAAATATTTATTGAAAAAGAATAAGTTAAGGATTGGTGTTACTCGAGCTTTCTTAAGCTAGCAGCTGAGGAAGAGTGTTAATTACTTGGATAAACTAGTTGTGACATGCATAAGGTGAAGGTAAATCTTGCATAATAAGTTGGTTTTACGTGATGAGCTAAAATCATGAATTTTATTAAGAAATAAATTTTCTGAGTATTTGATTATTTTGAATCTTCTTGAGATTTATTAATATTTTAGATGGAATTGCAGGAAAAATACATGAAGCGAACAAAAAAAAAAAAAAGCCTCAGCTCATTGATGCATTATAACTGAATGCATTGATCACTGTTTTAGTGAAGATATTGTAGGAGAAAATTCTTCTTTATTCTATGTCAAAGACTTTTGAGATTCTTTTTATTGTAGGAGAAAATTCTTCTTTATTCTATGTCAAAGACTTTTGAAATTCTTTTTTCTGAGAAATAATTGCTTAAAAGGGGCTAAATTTTTTTTCCATGTGCCTTTTAAAATGATATAAGTACAGAAAATCAATAAAAAATTGTGTTCTACCTAATATTTTTCATATATTTTAGAATTTGATACTAATTTTCATAAAAGAACGTTATATTTTCTTGATATGCCATTAGATATATGTTTCAAAATATAATTAAAAGAGTATCAATGATATATTAACATATTACGTCAGCAATGCTTCAAACTTAACATTCACGTAGGCTATACTTTTTAATGAACCACCTGCTGTCAAAGAAGGTGGTTTGTAGGACATTTTAAGTTTTATGGTTTGTCTTCTATTCTATCAAAGGTTTGGACAATATATTTATACCTGACATCAATTTTCCAATGTGTGTTTTATGTTTATTTTCTTCGTACAAATAATTTAAGAAATTACATGACAGATTTTATGCATTTACCAAAAAGTGTATAGCCAAAAAGGAGTAATTAATTAATGCCCCTTGTATAGAAAATAATGTGTATTAAATGTATTAAAGATGTGAATAAGTATAAAGGGATAAAAATCTTAAGGGAAAATTGCAGTCGCGGTCCTCAGTGTTTGGGTCATGGCACTTTCATCTCCAATTTTTTTGTCTTGGCACGAGTATTCCAATATTTCTTTTATTGGCAGCCAACGTTCTAAGAATCCATCCAAAATGGATGTTAAATTTGCATAATAAGACATATTTACTCTTCATATTAAATAAGGAAAATTGATGATGCCGTCCTCAACCTTTGGAGTCTTGGCACTTGCGCTTTGTTTATTTGCGACTTTCGTCTCTACGGACGGAATCTGTTTAAAAATATGTTAAGTTGATAAAAAAAAAAAAAAAAAACATATTTGCCCTATCAATTAAATAAGCAAAAAAAAAAAATTAATACTGAAAAAAGAAAAAAAATTAAATATATTTTTACTTTATCTTTTTCAGACAAGCACCCCACATCAACCCAAAGCAACGACCATTTACTCCCACAAACCCTGTCGATGCCGAAATTCACCACTGGTCCCACAAGCCACCGTCACCACCGAAGCTTGCAAGATCGATAGTGGACTTTGACAGCAGTCGTGGCTTGTGGGTAAGTTTTTGTTGCTTTGTGTTGGTGTGGGGAATATTTGCCTTTTTTTTTCTATAAACGTATTCAACTTCTTTTTTCTATATTAATTTATTTATTTTGCTTATTTAATCGAGAAGACAAATATGTTTTTTTCGATCAACTTAACAGATTTTTAGACATATTTCATCTATAAAGATGACAGCCGCAAATAAACAAAACATTGAAGATAAGTGTGCGAAGAAAAAAATATTAAAAATAAAAATGCTCAGAGGACAGCGATTGCAATTTTCTCTATTTAATGTGGTAAATATATCATTGTATGCATATTTAACGTCTATTTTAGACGGATTCGGTTACTAAGGACGTTGGTCGCCAATAAATGAAAAGTTGGAATACTCTTGCAACTAAAAAAAAAAGATTAAACTTAAAAGTGCAAAGACTCCAAAATTTGGGACTGCAGCTGCAATTTTCCCTAATCTTAATCCATATAAGGTGCATGTTTGTTTTACACTTATGGTATGTTGGTACCCAATATTGACAAGTTAATAATGAGCAATATTTTAGTTTTTTCAATTTCTTTATTATTATCTAATATAATCCTATCATCTTTACCAAACATTCAATTCTCTTTACGAAACGAACCATTAAGTCCTACAAAACGTTCCTTTTAAGTATTTTTTAATGAAATCCAAATCAAAGTTAAGTTACAAAGGACATATGCCCAACTTAAACACTTAACCTACAACACGAACAAGATGAATTGAGATCTTTTGTCCCCGTTTAGCTATTTTCTTAGTTGTCTCTTTATTAATATTTTAAAACGAAATAAACTTTCAAATTATTGAATTTTTCAAATTAGCATTTATTGCATTTTATTTATATTTCTTATTTGTGTAATTAGAAATGGTTATCTATACTAATTTTAAAAGGCCCTTAAAAGGATAAATAATTTTGGACAATTTTACCCTCATATATTACAACTTTGGACTATTTTACCCTCTTACATTAAATTAAAAAAAAAATCAAAAACCCTTTCATTTCCGGAACTATTTTACCCTCCTACAATAAATTAAAAAAATCAAAACCCTTTCATCTCCCACCATTGTTAAACAAAATAAGTTGTTTGAGACATTTGGACTATTTATCTTCAGTTTTTTTTTTCACTGCAAAATACAAAAGATAGGTCCTAAAAGCGATAAACAATTTTGGACAATTTTACCCTCATATATTACAACTTTGGACTATTTTATCTTCTCACATTAAATTAAAAAATCAAAAACTCTTTCATCTCCTGAATTATTTTACCCTTCTACAATAAATTAAAAAATTCAAAATTATTTCATCTCCCACCATTATTAAACAAAATAAGTTGTTTGGAACCTTTGGACCATTTATCTTCAGTTTTTTTTTTTCCACTACAGAATACAAAGAATAGGACCTAAAAGGGATTAACAATTTTGGACTATTTTACCCTCGTATATTACAACTTTGGATTATTTTACCCTCCTAAATTAAATTATAAAATCCAAAACTTTTCATCTTTCGGACTATTTTACCCTCCTACATAAAATTAAAAAATCCAAAACCCTTTCACCTCCCAACATTATTGAACAAAACAAGTTATTTGGGACCTTTGGACAATTTATCTTCAGTTTTTTTTTCACTACGGAATACAAATAATCATATGATGATTCCAAAAACTTTTCATTTTCCACCATTACTGAACAAAATAAGGGATTGTTTGGACATTTGGACAACTTATTTTCAATTTTTTTAGATTAAAATTAATTAGAGAAACTTGGATCATTATCTCATATTGGAATTTTTTCCAAAAATAGTGAAGTAGACAACATGTTCGGGGAAAATCCAAAAATGTACTTCTTCCTCGGTCTTTAAGATATATATTGCAATTTTTTATTTTATTTTTTAGTAGAAATAAAATTTACCTAAAGAATGGTAAAACTAAAAGAAAGTATAAAATACATGTCAACTATGAAATGTATATCTACCATTCTCTTATACTAAAATTAATAATTATTAATTTTATTCTTCGTAAAATACAGTCATACATCAATTCCATAAGATTTGATATCAAATATTCGTCAATTATCAAATCTCAAATCACCAAAAAGTATTTATTGAGTTCAGGTTATTGTAGGTATTACCACAATATATCAATCCCAATTGTTATTGTACTTCTATGAATGTAAATAAAATATCAATATTATTCATTATAACGCGAACAATACAATACATCATGAAACGTGTTTTTTTTCTTTATTGCAATTGTTACTTTAACATTTTAACTATTAACAATTAAAAATAAGAATTTTAAAAATATTAAAAATTAATAAAATTATTGCAAAACTACGTACAACGCACGTGTTTCTAACTAGTTCATACAAAGAAGGAAAAGTTTTATTTTGCTGTGTATTAATTGGTGCGATTTTTCAATAGTTAATAGTTTACATCTAGACAAGTAGAGGTAGCAAAATCGGTATGGCACGTGGGCTAGTCCATGTAGCCCGCCTTTTTGGGTTGGGCTGGCCCTGGCCCAAATAAAACCGGGCCAATATGGCCCGACCCATCTAGCCCGTGGGCTAGTTAGACTGGCCTAATTTTGATTTTTTTTTTTCACTCATTTTTTGAATAGCCCCAATACATAATTCAAATAATATTAATATAAAATTATTTAAGTACAAGTCACCGGTAAACATTAGTCCAAACATCTCAAGATCCAACATAAAATTATTTATATTTAATTAAAATTTAGTTTAATTTAAGTTTCAATCCAAATTATATTTAGTATGACATGTAAATTATTTATTTTAAATTTACGTTTAAGTAAAAAATTTTAATTTAAGTCAAACAAGTTTATATCTCAAAACAATAAAACTAGCATGCTTTTAATATTTGTATTTTTTTTTTAAAAAAATGTCTACAAATAGTTTATAATTAACAAAAAAATTATCATTTTGAAAGAAAATTGACGTTTATCTATTGACTAATACATAAAAGCCCCAATTTTATAAATTAATCTCTTTAAAAAATCTCAAATATATAGTCTAAATTTATCTAAGATTGTATTTGATGTAATGTATTAGATTGTATAAAAAATTATTTAAAAAAAAAAGAAAATTAAGATCAAGTTGGGCCAATGGATTGGACTGGGTTAGCATATTTCTGGTCCATACAAAACTGGGCTGAGCCAGCCCAATCCAGTTTCATGTGTGACCCTGCTCTGGTAGGCAGGACTAGCCCAACCAGCCCATTTGCTAGCTCTATAGACAAGTCTTACACTTGACATCAGAGTCGTAACAATTCAAGTCTAGAAACTCGAGACCAGAAATTATTATTTAATTTCTTTTAAGACCGGAAAAATGAATAATTCTTTTTATATATATAATGGCACTTGCTTTCATTAATAAAGTATATTGGTAGTGGTTTAGTTGAGCATTTTAAAAGAAATCTAATTTCCCATTCTTCAAATATATATTGTCTTTCAAAAAATATGATCTTGAAATGGTAGCACGAGGTTTCGCGAAAATGGTAAGAATGTGAGACAATCATACCAATTCGCCAAGTCACTATCAATGCAATAGGAATTTATTATTTACAAGTAATGTTATTTATCATCAGTGTCACCGGTGATAATCATCAATCAATTTATCAGTAAAATCCACTACAATTGATTAGTTTGAAAAGATAATATATTTATGTAGCACCAATCAATTGTAGTGGACCTACAACTTTTATTTTTTCAACCACATATTTCATCTACTTTTATCAAAATCTGCTAAAACTTTAATCAAAAGAGCTCTATCAAACCGGCCCTAAATCCATTGCCTCCTGTCAAGAAATTAATATTGAATGTCTTCTAGGGTCTTTTACCTTGATTTTCCAATGACCATCAACAAAAGTAGCATTTCTTGCATTGGCCCTCTCCGTCTGTATCCTTGCATCCATTTCTGAAGTGAGTGAACAATATTGTTTCAGTTTCTTGGACATGCCATTGTAAACATTCCACCATCTCTCATGAGCCATGTCACTTGCAAAAATGTGGTTTTCTAAACTATCCCAGTTACAATCATAGTCTTGATAGCACATCCATGGCTTCAACCCCACGAAATGTAGAGCATACAAATCATGTGGGATTTCATGCAATTGATCATTAATTGTGTTGAAGTACTTGAGGTAATTTAACTTCGCCGGAAGCCGATGCCACCATGGGAACATTTCATTGAGAAAACCTTGATCACCACCATTGTATGATGCTACAACAAATCTCTTCTTCAATAGGGTCTTGAATGTGCAAATAGATGGCTCGATTAGCATCAATCCGGAGTTGAAAATGTGCTTATGATTCCCAACAGCTGATAATTGTGGGTAATTGAAGAACTTGTCTATGTTTTTCAATACAATAAGATCAGAGTCTATAAACATGACTCTATCATAATCCTTTAGTTGCCAAATTCGGAGTTTGCTGTAGTTATATTCATTGTATGATTGTCTTTTTGAGTGAGGACTTCGAATTCGACGAATGGGTTTGATATTCCATCCGGCTGCTCGGAGACCCTTGAGAGAGTATTGAGATATACGGTCGACATCAGCAAGCAAAACGAGGTCTTTCGTGGTGTTAGTTTGGATTATGCTTTGAGCTAAAGCTATTGCACCACAAACATAGTCTTCTGATGAATGAAGAACTGTAACATAAGCTTCTCTTGGTTGGGGAAGAGTGTGACTTTTGCTTTTGTTATCATATTTTCTCCATATTTCTTGACCTGCAAGGCCATTATAAAATTTGATCAAATTCAAGGTTCAATCATGAGTTCATATCATATTTTATTTGACCCCAAGAATGGATCAGGTGGAAACGAACTTTTGAAAGTATGTTGTTTGCAGACAGACTAGACAAATATCAAGTGTAGTGTGTCGAGCACTTATATGCAGATAGAGGGGTTGCAAATCCCTCGTCCTATGAGTGCTCAGTGTTAATGTCTTGCCTTTCTCTATTTGCCATGGGTATCCATTCGATATGAAGGATTCCAAAAGTAATGTAACGCAGAGTCCGGATTATCTGGACTAGTCCACTCGATCGATCCAATTTTGCCCACTCTACCAGCAAGTAAGAGAATTCTATATTTTTTAATCTATATATATTTTTACATTTCCGATCAAAAAAAAAAAAAAAAAAAGAGAGAATTCTCTTAATTATAATGAAATAATCAAAAAATAAGCCAGAAAATTTCACCTGAAGGTTCTAAAATTGGAGTTGCAGGTTGACATGTTCCCACTGGCTTGAGTACCTTTTGTTTAAGCCTTGTCAATTCAGGTTTGTAAACCCAATAATTTCCTTTATGCCACAAAACGTCGTCGCATTTAAAAATTTCCCACATTGGAATACAAGCCCCAGTGAACACAGCAAATACTGGTCCATTATTCTTCCTCCTGCTTCTTACCAATAAATTAGCTACCACCAAATTCACCTGTAATCTCAACACATCCCTCAAACCACTACCTTCATCATCTCTACTACAAGGAACCCTAGCAAGAATCACATCCAACTCCTTATAGTCTTCGAATCGGGGCATCGGAATCTCGGGGCACTTAGAAGGAGAACTTTCATTAATCCACTCAGGAAACAAGTCTTCCCACTTAATGTAATCAGCCACCAGGTCGTAATGTACCTGATGAAGACTAAATTTAAATAAATAAATATTCTCTCTCTAAGTCTCGCTGCTACCAATTTATATAAGTTAATTTGTGCACGTGTCACACTTTTAGTAAAAAATGAATTTGGTATGTGCGCAAGCATGGGGCGGAGCTAGGATTTTTTTAGAGGAGTGACTACTACGTTTTTTTAAAAAAAAAAAAATAAATAAAAATAAAATTTGCACTTAAAAACCGAACTACGCTTCAAAAATTACTTTTAAATAGGGGACCGACCCGACCCTACCTCCGCCCCTACTTGCAAGGTTGTGACAAAGACTAAATATAAATAAACAAATAAATGTGTGGTTCTAAAGTACCTTCACCGTACTTCCTCTCCGTTGCAATCCGCGTCCGCGGTCTATATTATCGACAACTCCATCCATGTTCACCAACCCTATGTTGATCTTTTCATGTCTGATATATGGTGCAACGACGTCGAACCATCCCGGGTTTTTGAGTGATTCATTCTGAAACTCTATGTGCACTTGCCTGATATGGTTTACGGTGAGAAATAGGAATGCCGTCAAAAGAAGAATAAAAGAGAAAGTGAAGGGCTTTGATTTGTAGAGCTTGGAAGCCATTTTCAGCCAAACTTCACACAGTGTGTGTGTTTCTCCATTTGCAATGTGTTTATTTGTAGGTTAAACAGCAAAGGGAAGTGCATGGCTGCACGTTGCATTATTTTTTGTTTCTTCAATGCGGGTGGCATGTAAGGCATTTAAATATTCCCTTCAATTAATTTAAAAAAAAAAAAAATTAAGAGAATCAATACTTGTTAGTTTGGTTAGGTATAGCTTCATAGTTTAAAAAACAAGAAGGATTATATTTATACATGTAGAAGGATTAAAGTATTGATTTCAAATGCTTATGAAGGGTCCAATTTTAGATAGTTTTAATAACAGTTTTTAAAATAGTCCAACTCATGCTTGGAAGTTTATTATCCAACAGTTATAAAAATTCTTTTAAAAAAATAAAATTACACATATAACTATATATTAAAAAAACTATGTATGTGTAAACAATATAAAATATGTAAAAATTAAAATGTAAATATATATTCGATTATAAAATTTTAAAAAATAATTCAATAACACATAAAAAATTATTGTTTGAAAAGAACGGGTAAAATGTACGTTTGGAGATAATAGGGAGAATGAAATATGTATTTTAGGTTTATGGTAAATTTAGAAATAATAATTTTAAAGAGTAAAATTTGAAGAGTGGCAAAAAACCACCGATTTTGGGGTTGAGAAATATATTTCAAATTACACTACACTATTTTTGGGTAGTTTTTAAATCACTCAAAACCGATGCCCCAAAAGACTTGACAAGCACCAATTTTTTTAACCCTTCATAAACAGTGCCGCTTAAAATCGATAGAAAAAACCTCTTAAGCCTTTCAAATTATGTGATTTAAAATGGTATTAGAACACATAAAGGTCATGAGTGCAAGTGTTCTCGTCACTATTTAATGAAATTGTGTTTCGATCAAAAAATGCAATCCTGTCTACGAGGAATATATTGAAGATAATATTTAAATAATATACATTATTCTTTTTAATAACTTAAATTTTTATATTAAATTACACTCAAAATATAAATAAATAAATATGTTTAGACTAATACTTCAAGCTTTTAAAGACAATGTGGCCGAATTAATGTCAAATAATCAATTTTCTTTATGGATTAAGAAAGGGCAAGTCTAGAGAAAAACAGCAACCGGAGAACTATGAACGCAGGTAACCTGATGTCGATGTCGATTTTCAAATTGTTGTTTGGGGAAACGGATAGATAGTGGTGCTTACATTAAATCCATGCCATCAAAGTTGAAGCTATAAGCTTTCTTGCTGGAATTGTTGTTGCAGTACTCTATTTCATCTTTGTGTTGTGTATGGAAACATTAATCAGGCTGTGTCGGAGTAATTCAAGTGCCAAAGTTATAATGATCCTCATTATTTTTAAGATATGAAGAAACCAATTTAGTTGTTTTTTCATGATTCTGCTACCATTTTGCTCTTCGATAACGAATCAAATCAAGATTCTCTCTTTATTTGTCACTCTGCTGAGTCCGACCGATGGAGACAGAGAAGTGTTTGATTAAATGTCCCACAGAAAAAAACTTATAAAACTTCAGTTTCCCAGCAGCGTCTATCGCCATTTGCTCTTGAAAAATAATGATGTGGGCTCAGCCGTTGTTTGAAGTCAGGAGGAAGTTTGTTGTTTCCTTGTTCAGTTGTTATTACCAGTGTATTCTGATTCACAAGCGCACCCTTGTCAATGTAAAGCTCAAGTGGGTCAAGGATCCTGTACTAGACTCTGTAGTCTCCAGAACCATACAACTCAAAGCCACTTCTACCCTTGTTTCCGTTATAGGATCACATCCTGATTGTTCACTTCCCATCTACAGCCTCTCCAAACATCGTGGCCATCTTGGCCTCCCTCAAGACCTAAAAATCTCGGCTTTCATCCGTCGTTATCCAAACATTTTCCAAGAATTCTATCTCCCGGATTCTAAAGGTTCCCCGGTTCCATGGTATAAATTAACCTCCGAGGCCTTGAAGATATATGATGACGAAAAGCATTGTGTTCTAGAAGAGTGTTATATGGATATTTTGAATAGGCTGCAAAAGTTGCTTATGCTCACTAAAGAAAGATTACTACCTCTCCAAACCATAGACCAGTTAAGATGGGACTTGGGCTTGCCATATGATTACGAGAATAAAATGGTTGCTAAGCATCCCGAGTTGTTCTCTTTTGTGAAACTCTCTGATGAGCGCGTGGCATTGAAACTATTAGTTTGGGATGATCGTTTGTCAGTCTCCCATTTGGAACTAAATAATTCGGATGATGAGAACTCAAATCAGGCATTGGCATTTCCTATTGGATTTACAAGGGGTTTTGGTTTGAAAAAGAAGTGTATAGAGTGGTTGAATGAGTGGCAGAAGTTACCTTATACTAGTCCTTACATTGACGCATCTCATTTGGATCCAAGGACGGATGTCTCAGAGAAGAGGATTGTTGGGGTGTTTCATGAGCTTCTGCACCTCACAATTCTTAAAAAGGCTGAAAGGAAGAATGTGAGTAATATGCGTAGTCCATTGGCATTGCCTCAGAAGTTCACTAAGGTTTTCGAAAGACATCCAGGGATTTTTTATATATCAAAAAAGGGGGACACACAGACTGTAGTCCTCAGAGAGGCCTATGACCGTGATCAGCTCATCAAGAAACACCCTCTTGCACATATTAGGGAAAAATACGGGAGCATCATGAAAAAGGGATTTTTAGATAGGAGTAGAGGATTATATAAGAAAGTGAGGAGGGAAGTTCTCAAAGATGATATGGTGAATTTAGATAGGTATGAATTTGAATCTGAAGAGGAGATCGATGGTAATTTGATTTCAGATTATGACTCGGATGAAACTGGCAGTGATTATAGGTGAATTAGGCGACGCTCAAGAAATGGCATCCCATTTCCCAGTTCATCTTTTCACGTGAACTCTTCCTGTCTCGGTCCATGTCCAAGTCCACTCTTTTGGGTGTCACTGACGCTAATCCGCCCCTTATTGCATAGCCTTCTCTCCCTTGCGTTCATACTTTGTTCATTACGTTCAAAAGGATTAAAGCACTGTGCAATGATGTAGATGAATCTGTATCTTCTTCGGCCACGCTATAGGAAATATTGGATTAGTCTATCAAGTTGTCGGCTTCGGAACTCTTAATAATCTTTCTTTCACCTCGTGGGACTGCATATTTTGCTATGGAAGAAGCTTGAGGATCTCTTCACATTGGATGTATTAAATTTTAAGAAATCTCTGTAATTGAAGGCTTGAAATGATGAAAATTATAATTGTCTGTTGATAGATCAACAGATGACATTTTTGACGTATAGCCACGTTCCAAACTGATCACTGAACTTCAATTTATTTCTACTTTAAATATTATTTAAATTCACATAACCCTCCCATACATGGAAATCCCAGTAGATGTAACACAACCACCACTCATCCCCCATGGCCCCTCTGGGCTCTGCCATCACCTTCACTCTGTCTCGTGCAAACCACCACAATCAGGGTTTCATGTCAGTTGATACCCTATTATCGTTGCAACCTAACGTATTGAAGCCTCCACAAAGACCACAAAACCTACTTCACCGCAAAGATTAAGTAGCATGTCAATGGTATTGAGTTATCAAGTCTTGTCTTGTACTCTGTATCAAACATGCAATTTGAAAAGAAACAAAATTTCGATTTGTTCAAATATAACTGATAAAATTTGGAAATTAACACAACCACAAGACCAGTCTTAAATCAATCCAATTAGAAAATGAATTTTAAGACCATCTTCCAAACACTCTCATGACTCTGTCCTGTTTTGCTTAACAAGTTTATAAAAAATTGTGTGAAAGTCACAATTATTTTTAGAGAAAATTATATGAAATGTCTATTTGCATATGATACTTCTTAAACGGGCATGATTTTATAACAGCTTCAAAAATTTTCATTTTGAACAAAAATACTCTCAAAGAATTACATAAAATCCCTACATATCTCATTCAAATATAATCAAAACTAATTCAAAATCAGATCTACAATTCCACTTACAAATTCAAAGTGAACTCTTCTCTATAGCCTCGTGCCATTGCTAGCTATCTCCCAACCCAACCCAACCCAACCCAAGAATTTTTTGATAGATTAATTTAAATTATAAAAGAACAAAAATTCAATAAGTTTTGTACTAAATTAGTTAGATTTATTTCTAGATTTGAAAATATGTTGAACATAATTACTAAAAAATTGTAAAAAAAGATTGAGTTCACGATTTAATATCTAGTTGAAGAAAAAGAATGTAAAACAAGAAAAAACCAAACAAAAATAGTGGTTTGAATTCTTGTCGAACGACGGCTTGAATAGTCGTTCGACACCCTAATCTGTCATTTAAAAAAAAAAGTCAGTTTCGCCAAGCTAACTTATTTTTTTACCGACAACTGAAATTGTCAATTCAATTGTTGTTGTTTTTTTTTTAAAAAAAAAAAAATCAATAGGTAGATTCTCTTCAAAGCCAAAAATGAAAACTTCCAATTTTACAAAATGATATATATGACTTTTTACATTTTGTAAACGTTATTTATAAAAATCAATTGTTGCATTTGTCTAATTTTATAAATTCCCCTGAATTTTAACCCATAACTTTTGTCAACTTTTTATCAAAGTAGAAAAAAACACCCAAAAAATAAAAATAATCAGTTGTCCTGCTGAGAATAACAATAATGGCAAATCTTTTCAAAACTAAGAACAAACTTTCCAACATCTATACCATCATAACTTTAGCCACATCTAGAATTCCCTACCACATTCGTGAGTAAAATAGAAACTCGCATGAGAACTGAGTCACTATCTACATAGTTAACATGCAAGAAGTGAACTACATTTGTCTTCTCTACAAACAGCCGGTTTAACAAAATGCAAACCAGCAGAACCCTGAGACGAGCACTACACTGAATTATTCCAATCCCCACCCGAGTGCAATGGTAATGTTTCTTCTTCCGTCTAACTCGAAGCATTCTTTCTTGCAGCATAAACACGATAAGCAGCCAGCCCAACAATGGCTACAGCAGCTCCAACTGTAATATAAACAATATTAGTGACACCATATTGGAGCAGCCGTAGAAGAACTATTTTTCTTGCAGGATACGCTTTTGACAAGATGTCTTTGGAGTTGGGTGGAGGAAGTAATTAAGCTTAACGTTTACGAGTTATGTACTTCCAATGGCATGGATAAGAAGTAGCCTCAGTAATGTTATTTGACAACGTAAAGCTTAGGGCATTATTAATTTAGTATCTTAACGTTCCAAGATAAATTAAGAAGCTATAAACTACTGGAACACCCATGTCGTTTTACAGTCTCAAAGCCTTCTGAAACTAATCGGCCATACATAGCAGTATTACTCCCAAAACATTTTGTATGAAATAAAAATTATGAGCTGCACTTATTGCAGCTACCAATGAGTTATGAGAGATCAACAGCTAATACGCAAATGGCTATAATATAATGCCATTAACCAAAATACCTGATACAAACACGAGGGAACGATTAACAAGCTTGTGATACTGCTTACGGCTTTTCCCAGCGGCAGTTTCAGGAATGCTCAAATGGGGGTGCTCGGCTGCATTTACAATCCTTTGAAATAAATTACTGAAATCTCCTAGCTTTGCGCTGACAGGTATAGGAGTCTCTATTCCCATATCCTGGCTTACCTATTAAACAACACAGCAGAATGCTATCAACTTTGGCAAGAAGTTTAGAAGCAACAATTTAGCAAAACAGCAATTTCAACTCTGCTCAAGGAAGTTCTTGGTGCATGGTCCATCATACTAGGTCTCCATAAACATACAATGCCACTGGCTAGACGCTAGATACTGAAGACTCCCAATGTTGTGCACAATGGGAAGGGGCTGACAACCAAATTAAACAGTATCACATGTTCCAAGTCCCTTGCTACCCACCCCATTAATGAGATAACAGAGACTGTTTACTCAGTCTTGATAACCTGCTGACTATGAGTAATCTTAACAGTCAGATTTCATAAATGCAAGAACTCTTTCGCAGTGTCCCTGTCAACAAATTCTTTCTAAATATAGTAAATTAGCATTGCACCCGTGGCCGTCCACTGTTACCAATGATGATACAATCACCAGGAACAATGGTCCCAGAACTTCCCAGACTCTGACAACACATCATCTCTCCAGCGACCATGTGTTCTTTTAGGAAAGATCAGTAGAACATCAAAGCCAAGATCCGAAATTTACTATCCATTTAGAAGTTTAAAACTCAGTTTCAATCTCTTATTTCTATCTCCAATTTTTACAGTGATAATGCCATCACCAGGAACAATGGTCCTGGAATTTCCCGCACGCTGGCAACACCATCTCTCCAGTGATCATGTGTTCTATTAGGACAGATCAGTAGAACATCAAAGCCAAGAACCGAAATTGACTATCCCTTTGGTAGTTTAAAACTCGGTTCAATTTCTTATTTCTCTCTCCATTATTTAGATATTCAATAACACATCATCTCCCCTGCCGCACTAACAGGGATATGCTCAAATGCAATTTACCCTTCGTAAAATCTACATTAAATATATGGTAAATGAAACAAATTGACAGAAATATAAATTGATTTATAATATAGGAGACGAGTAAACATAACCATAAAGGATAGAAAAACAAAATTTTATGACATCCCCTTTTGCTGAGCTGAAGAAACGAGGAAATGTCACTATATTGCAATTTAATGGGAAAGAACTATTAGCCGCCATGGTCAGAGAATATGTCCAGCAACAAATGATCAGCTTTTTCTATAACTAGCAAGTAGTATTGGAGGAAGAATACCCGGCAGTTTGACAGGACAGCCAGTAAAAAAGTTCATATGATCAATTTGTTTCTTTTGCTCTGAACCCATATTGACATTATTTGTAATGTGTCGAGATTTTAGTATCCAATAAATTGGGCACTATGCTAACTTACTACAATCATATAGCAAATTAGCGAGTGAGTGCATTTGTTGTTGTTGTGAACCTGAGGGAAGGGGTACTAATTCATGGACATGATTAAAAAAGAGATCCTCGACTCATGCTCACTGGGGAGGATTTATACCCGTGTCGAATCTTGAATTTCAGTCAAATAAGGATCAAGATCATCCTTATTTCCAACAATAAGGCAAGGCACCTCATAGCCAGTAGTCTCCCCTTGACTAGCAACATCCACAAGCATTTCAGTTGCTTTCTGCCACGAAGCTTGACAAGAGCTGGAGAGGCAAAACCACCAATGCACGAGATTAAGAGGCAAGTTTTTGAATGGGTAATCTTAGCTGTTGATAAATAGATGAAATTGTAATTCTAAATCAAAGTAATTGTCAAGATATATAATGTGAAGGGTATAATAAATTGACAAAAATGTGATGTTGACTGATTATAATAGAACAGTACTTGCTTTAGTCATGAAAAAGAAGAAATCCAATCCTTTTAGTAAAACAGAAGATCTTGACCTTTAGAACTCAAAACAACACAATGAATCATGTTTCCCTCATCAATATATCTTGGGCACATCTATGTTGATGCTTTTCCTTCTATCAACCATGATCTTGGGCATATTCTTGTTAAAATAACGCATGAACACATAGCCTTCCACATTAACATAGGACTCTACACAAGATATGCAGGGGACTTTGGTAGGGGCAAGTGTGGGAAGTTTTGGAGGCATTATGCTCTGTTTGCAGCACTCTATTGATTAATGCATAGTTGTATTCATTGTTAACTTTGGGCTTTTCAATTGATCTCCCCTCAAAACATCATTAAGGCATCTGTTGAGGGTTCAATACAACGCATTTGTAATTTTTTTCTTCATTTAGGAGCATTTTCTTACCCAATACGTTTTGACCTGGAAAGTCTAGTATGCTTTTAGTACCATTTTCTCGCATGGAAGGGAAAGGGAAATAGTGGTAGTCGCAGTCATGTAAAAGCAATAAATACACTGTTGACTCTGGAGAAGGTGACCAGTTTAGCCATCAAAGATGGGGAAAAACTGATGTTTAATAGGTGTTATTAGTATGAATGGTTCGGCCTGTAAAAGGAATATGCAATTCACATTAAATTCAGCAGTATTGTTGACTGATGGTGCCGGGAAGAAGTTCATGCTAAAAGAGATAGAACAATAACCTCCATTTATCATAAGTGAAGCACACACCCGGCTCTCCTTGATGAGAGATCAGGCTTTTTAAAGGAAATTTTTGAGTGACCACACCAAAGTTCATGAGCCACAGTTGAAACTAAAGTTGACCATTCTAAGATGAGCAGCCAAAAATATTCTAGAACAAGTTCGTGTCTACAAAATATAGCACAATAAAAAAAAGAGATTAATGTTTCACCGACCAAAGCACAAGTCACAGTACAGCTAAATTTGACCATTTTAGGCTAATACTTGATTAGCTTCTGCATAAAATGTTTACACCCTAGGTATTTTCTTACAGAAAATGGAGGAGGGGGCATGGTAGCACATCAGGCAAAATAATAAAAGCAGCAGTAGAGGAATGCATATCAAAATGGTCAGACAATATGGTAGATGTACAAGCATATCAATAGATATCATTCTGTTCCACCCCGTTCAAGTGTAGGTAAGTAGGCCTAGAAACCCTTAACTTGCTTAAATGGAATTTACCGGACAAAATAAAAAATTTCTGTTGAAGTCCATATAAATGTTCTAATTGTACATTCATCTTTTACTATATCAGTCATTTGAGAGATTAGACAATGTAAGAATAACCTTGATAATGGTTTCAAGAAAAATAAGATATGTAAGGAAAATATCATCCAATAAAAAACGCCAATATGAAATACATAAAAAAAATTTAAAAACGCCAAAACATACGGTGGTAAGAGTGGAGTATCAACTATGCCACCAAGTATTTTTACCAATATGACACAAAACACTAACAATCACTTATTTATTCCATTTAAGTCAATTGGCAAAATGGCGTATCAGCTACCTGTCATGAACAAACACTGCCACGTCACATGCAGCCAAAGCATCCCTACTAGATATTATTTTTTTCACTCCTGCCTCTGGTATCTCTTGTAATACAAGAGTTTTCTTAGCTCCCTGTCAACACAAAATAAAAACCATACCTTCATTATAAAAATATTTTAACATGAAAGGAAAATAAGAGTCAGAGAAACACTCAAAACATTAACTGGGATCAACAATATCCTGCGATATTTTGATCAAAACAAGCATGTTGCAAAAGTTTTCTTGTGTTCCTTCGATATGAGGTAACAAATTCCTTGGCATCGCTATACATTTCGGGAAATAGCAAGAAATTAAAATACCCTTTAAGGTGGCTTTATTATTTTGAAACCCTGTACACTTAATCAGCTCCAAAAGGATTTTCAATGCTTTTCTGCACCAAAAATTCTCTTTCAAAATCCCAGTAGATTACTTCTCCTTTCCCTATTTCCAATCCACTCTAATTTTGATGTTTTCCTCTATTATTATGCCAATTTAACTAGAAAGGTTTACCTGTCTAGATTTTCTAATCTCCTCAGAATAATCTCGACCAAAAATTCTAGCACAGTATGATGGGCAACCCAAGGTTCCACTGAATTGAGACACGACGTGTGGTGTGAACATGCTATTTCTCAGAAGTAGGACACGAAACGCAACAAACCCATTTTATATAAAATTATAATTTCATATAAAATATTCAATATTCAATCTAAGAAATAACTAGTTAACATTATTTCAATATTGAAAATAACACAAATCAGTCAAACTAAAACTTTAATTTGATGCATTATACAATCTTAAAAAAAGTATCATATCAAATAAGTATTCAATAATCCCAAAAAAGGGTTCATTTCAAGTTATCAAATTAATTTGCTTCAGATTCATTCACATCTTCTTCAATATCTATATCTCTATTAATACCAACGTCTGTATCACAACAGCGACGTTTAAAAGCTGAACATGTAGAAAAAAAAATCACTAATCTTTTGTAGAAACTATTCCCTTTGTCCTCTTGGTATTTGGCCTTTCTCAATGATTCTCTAAGTTGCAATTCCCAACTAGATTTTCATCGTTGAAGTAGTTTATTGTTGGTAATTCCTGGCAATACAATTATTCAATTGTATACCCATTTTTTAATGGAAGGGTTAACAATTAATTGTTATTCTTAGTTGAAGCCCATAATTGAGTGGCATTTCCAGTTGGACACGTAATTGTCGTTCCTAATTAAAGCTTCCTTATTTTTTCATAAAAAGTCTCCTTTAAGTACCTGAATTTTAATATAAAATAAAAAGTTAAGGCGTTTTTCTAAAAAAACAAATATTTCATAGAGTTTCCGAAGAGCTCTGATTTCCAGAATGGAAACTTTTGTGCAATTTAGGGTGAACATATTATTATGATTATTCAGTGTATCAATTGTGTAAACTAAATATTTCTGACCCTAGAATACCACATTTGTATTTGATGTCAGATAACAATTCCATACACAATTTGGTGGACCACAGCGGCTACATATTAGGTAACATTGTTTCTAACGATTATCACAGTACCTTTTATTGTGCATTATACAGTGAACACCACAATTGTGCACAAATCCATGCACATAGTTATGCATATGCAAGTCCACACATGCAGACCACATGTTCTTGCAATTCACCTTTCCTATTATATAAGTCTTGTCTTGCTTTATGGCACTTACCCCATGTTGATCAACTGAATTAACTGCATAGCGGTCATTGGTAGTGGGAACATATTCTTCAGGGAAAAGTCTGCAGAATGAATGACTTGTGTTATAAGACCCAACTAACATTAAGAAACTGGAACAAATCAAAGAAAAATAAATTTAAAAGGTTTATCATATATGCAGCATATTTTACCTTCCAATGAAAGAATTCAATATTGCAGACTTCCCAGCCTCTTTTGCTCCAAAAACAAAACAGTGGTACACAGTTCTGTCTGTTTGCTGCTTCCTACGATCTAAACGTCTTCTCCGAGTTACACGGATAGCTGTTGAGGGATCACCACCATATCCAATGTATATCAAGGTCTCCATTGTACGAATTGGATCCAGAAGTGTCATTAGGGACCACTACAAAACACAATTGTCAGAGAATTTATAGGCACATAAAAGATAACATACAAGAGTAGACATGGTCCTGGGCCTATACAATTAATTGAGCATTCAAGCTTGTCCACTTTTTCAGTTATATAGAACAAGCTAAGCCAAATTTATCACAAGCATTCTAAATATCTTGCAGAGAATGTGACATCGGATGCTCGTAAACAAACTGTAAACTTGTAGAAAAGTTGTAGAAGAAGGGGAAAGGGGGAGAGAAGACTTGAGAGTTAGGAGAATTGGAGAGGGAGAGAAAATATTGTTTATACAATTCATCAAAGTCTGCAACTCTGCATAATACAAAAACCCTACTCCTATTTATAGTTGAAATCTTGAACAAACAAGGAATAAAATAAAAGAGATAAAAATAAACCCAATTTTCTTTTCCTAAAATAACCATCAAGGTCTTGGTAAGTTAGCAATATACTATCATTAAAGATCTCCATCAAGTAGCCCGCCTACTCTCTACCTACACCACATAAAAGATCAATTACGTGCATCCTTTTGAGATGTTTTTTAGCAAAAGCAAGATGACGTAAGTGAAATTCGATTAGGCAATCAAGTGGACAAGATAAGCATATACCTCCATGGGCTATGCATACCCACCCAGGATGGAGTGCCAGTATGGGCAAACATTAGTAGACTTAATGTAAATTTTATCGTCTTCTTAGAATTTGTTATATGGAGTTATCAATTTTTCATGTATGTGCATGTGTAAGTGGTTATGGATTCTGGGGATGGGGTGAAATATTTACAATCGTTTGCAATAAATCAAGAGTAGATATGAAAGTTGGAAATTCACATGTATCTGTAGTTACAACCATGAGGATGTTTTGTGTGAGAAAAGCATGTAGTATCGTAGGATGATTGAGCTCATAATGTACACACCAATGACAAAAAGCCATCAAGTGACAGCCCTCCCAAAGCTGTCTTCTCCACGGCGTCCTCATATGGTACTTCATTCCAGGGACTGAATTCCAAAGAAAGAAATGTAACGTCAAAAACAAGCTGAAAATAACTGTTGTAGAACATATATAACAAGAAACAAACTGACACAATACAGTACCATGGAGTTGCCATTTGGAAAGCACTTAAATTTGAACTTAATTAGACGGATAATTTTTGTGCTAGAATAACCTTCTTACTCATATTTGAAATCCTTTTCTATAGAACAGAATCAGAAAAATCCAACTGACTACAGATAATCTTGCAAGATCATTTTCTCAAAGTTGTCCATATTTTCATTTAAATAAGCCCAGTGGCAAGTTATCTTAACCCTATAGGCATGATTTGAATATGATAGCCACTCTAAACTTAAAAGTATACAATATTGACTTTTCTTCACTGATCTCTTGGGATGCTACAATACCAATGAAAGTTGCACCTTTTTTGGTACAAAAATCAAAAGTATATTTAAAGAGCAAATGGCTAGAATTTGGCAATAAAGAAAGAAAAGCAGTACACAAAAACCCAGAACAAGTTCAAATTATAAATTACACTATTTCAAGTGGAAGCAGGAGGTCTTGGATAATCTTCTAGCAGATTGGCCCTTGTAGAAAGCAGATATAAATTTTGTTATGTTACAACTGTACCATTTATGCCAAAATTTTGCATAGCTTTCAGTAGCAACCCACACTGGTCCACACTTCACAATGGGGTTGATTAAAAAGAATAAGCGTTTATTTTTTTTCAGAAGCTCATAACACTCATCACGTAACTGTTTAACAGGTCGAGATTTATTATATGTGCCAAAAACAGCTGAAGAAATGAAAGAAAAAAAGATGGATCTGTATGTGCTGAGGCTAAAGGAGTGTAAGGATGATATAGAAAAATACATCACTTTTCAGGAGCAGTAGAAAACATAAGAATTTATTACAAAAAGGAACTTTTATTTGTTGAAGGACATGAAGATAGTAACTATGTTAAAGAAAAATACATTACTTTTCTGGTGCAGTAGAAAACAAATCTTCAAGCTCAGAGGAACGAAGTGCTCCATCCTGAAAAAATCAACATTTTAAGACATTATGATACTAAAATTTAATAACAGGAGCACCAGGTTTTATTGGTGACTAAGTAAATAATAGAAACTAAAACACGGGAACAGTCAAATCACTTGAATATACTGAATCCTAAATCCTACCATGATAATGCATGCCAAAATGCTTCCCCAGATATTGTTAGAAAGTAGAATAACAACATATGTGACATAAGCTCTTTTAATTTTAAATGAGCACCAGCTGAAACCGTTTCCTCTTTTAACCCAAATGAATGATCATGACTGTTTTGCAAGCCAAACTATACAAACATGTTAAAGCCCACTGTAAATGATCATGTTTAACTGTGCTGTCTTTCATCTTACCTTAATTTCTCCAAAACTAAAAAAATCCACACAACACCATTGGCATCAAGCCCATCTTTTAGCCAGTTAACAGGCTAACTTTAAAAGCTTAATTGGCTCTTCATTCGTGAATAAAGTCTCGCTCCTAACACACTCTGCTTCCTTTCATCTTTTGCTCTCATACACAAAAGCAAAATCTCACTAGAACCCGTCAGAAGAGAGAGATGTTGGCCAAAATTGTTATGGCATAATGTAGTCACAAAATATTCTCTTTTACTAGATATTTTAGGAAATGCAGCATGGAAGCATACAGAATAATGAAAAAATTCATGTAGCCGACACCAAGTTTATCAGGAATAAATCTTATAGCTTGATTATACACTTTTTTTGCTAGGTATAATTCTTCACACAAGTTTTCCAAATTAAAATGAAGCAAACATTAAGGTGTTATTGTACATAAACTATTTAAAGGGTAACTTTCTTCAAAATGCTAAAAGATTTTATATTCGCGCAGTGGTAACTGGCGGTTTGACCTACAATGACCACAATGCAACATACAGACTTTGCAAACTGTTTATGAATAAGATCAAAGCTCGTATGATGGAATATTCAAGAGAATAAACTGTCTTAATAACAGAATATCTAATCATATCAACTAAATATTGCATGATTATTAGAACATCAAAATTTTGAAGAAACAGACTTCACATACACCATCAACGTCAAATGTGGCGAAAATTCTTCTGAGAAATTCCACGGCATCATTAGTCAGCTCTGTGCTCTACAAAAATGACAATAAAGCATTAGAAATTAAAAGAAAAGCCAAAAATGTCATAGTAACAAAATATACTTCCAGAGGATAGGCAAGAGGGCTGATAGAAGTAGAACACTAAATTACTGTTGTGATGCGTCTAAAACATGAATCAGGAGAATATCATAGAGGACATCGTAAAGACAAACTTCTATTTGTAATGTTCCAGCAAGATGGATATGAGTCTCTGTCCATCTAGCATAAAATAGATGATGAGTAGATTAAGCCAGAAAAATAACAACACGTTCATTTATTGGTAGTGGACAGCAACTTTATATAAAATTTGGTAAAAGTTGAAGACAACGAACATAACCATTATCAAAGTCAGCAACAGTTGAAGATTTTTATGAATGCATCAAATCATACATCTGAGATTGGCATCAACTGAGTGAAATCAAAAGAAATTTATGACAGTTTTGGCATAAGTGATCTTAATAAGGGGCACACACAAAGCAACATTGGCATACAAAAGATTTGATAAGAATAAGCGGAATGGATTAAACTAAATAGCAAGACATTCTCTACATATGACACAATCTGATTGTCCACCCTAATAGTCAAGCTCATCCAAAGGACAACTTGCCTGGTCAGGATATCTCTTTATCGGTGGTGGCAGCTGATCATCATGGAGTCTGATTTCATTGTTATACCCAAATTTCCGTAGGACTGTCCACGTTGTCTCTAAACGCCCCTTCTCAATAAAAAGTGCATGGAGAAAGAGGAAGCCCGTCAATGTAAGACCACGATCATCAACACCTTCCCTCAACTTCTCTTGCACAACCCTCTTAACACCTACTATTTCAGATGGTTGTAGTGGAGCATTGAAACATTTCACCTGCGGTTATTAATAAATCATTTCAGTGTCCAGCAAAAGACAAGGCTCAATCAAACTGGTAATCTTCAGGAAGCAACATGTACATGTAGTGTTAAGAGTCATAACATACGTGTAAATGAACATATGAAGAGTCATATTATAAGAAAATCATAATGCAATGACCTGAAAGTCATTCAACTCTGCATCACAGAGAGCACCATCTCTGTCATGGTCACAAAGAATAAATATCCTTTTCAAAGCCCTCACACATCGTGGTCTCAAAACTTGTTGTTCCTGATCAAACAATGGAGCAGTTGGATGAAGCACAGCTTTTTGTGCATAGTAGAAAACCTCAGGAATCTGCAAACAGGAAATCATAGAAAACCTCAGGAATCTGCAAGCAGGAAATCACCAACCATTTCACTAGTTTGTCGTGATAGAGAGCTTCAGAAGTAAAAAACGTTTAGCAGAGTTATGATTTAGCATATTGAGCTATCAAACATTATCGTATATAATTCAAACCAGACTCTCAGCCTATTTCAAAGTGGCAAAATTTCCTAGAATGAAACATTTGAAAGTGGACGAAAGCAAAAGACAAACAAATGGAGCCATAATTTGCGATAATGATGAATTGAAGAAATATAAAGTGCTAACAAATTGCGGATAAAGATACTAAATACATCCGACAATATATAAGAGGCCAACATCACAACCTTAAACAAAATCGGCTTTGTATCACTGGCCATAGAATACTGGAATGAATTAGATTTTACCTGAATATGGTTTAATGCAGAACATTCAATACAAGTTTCAATCTCACGAAACTGTTGCATTATTGGTGACATAACCTGCTCCAAACTAACAGGATGTTGATCATCCCTCTTATCTAGCATGCAACCCACCACAATAACAGGCACTTTAACCTGCCCAAACATGTATTAACTGCACTAGTTAAAGGGCAAAACGAAGTTTCATAATAATCGAGATTGTTGACTTCGGCAACTAGAGGCAATTCTTTGCACTCTAAAATAACAATTAGACAAGCAATAACAGGACTTCAATCTAATAATAAGTAATAGATTCATTTAGATACCTCTAATCTTCGAAGTTCAGGAAGCCAGAAAGTACTCAACCGATCAAGAGTTTCAAGCCTATCACATGCGTAAGTGAGAACAACCGCATCGGCTCTCATTAGCTCTTCAACAAGTCTACCTCTATTCTCAGGGCTGCTTCCCATAAATAACCAACAAAAATTGTTAAGTTTCAAATCAGAGGAATTACAATGATACCAACATATGCAGTAACAAGCACCCAAAGAGAAGCAACATTTTATATATACAAATATCATGTAGTTGCAAATGCAAAAGAACAATTACTCATTTAGTTACCTTATTATGGGGGATAAAACCTTATTATGGAATAAATTAAACTCAATATATAAGAGAGCACATAAAATAATATAGTTGCAGACTTGTTTCATCCAAATCAGATCCATGAGATTATAGACACATTTACTAAACCTGAAGAAGCACATACAACCCATGCATGTGTTCATATGGTTCGATAATACAACTCTTTTATCCTATGAAATGAAACAACAAGATCCATATAAGCAAAACACACAAGCGCATGTGAGAGAGCATGTACATATTACTACCAATTTTTTGTAAACTCAAATTATAAGTACAATTCCATTTTCCCCCTACTAGGGATCATTTATTGATGCATGTGTTCATATGGTTCGATAAGACAACTCTTTTATCCTATGAATTGAAACAACGAGTTCCATATTAAAGCAAAACACACAAGCGCATGCACAAGAACATGTACATATTACTACCAATTTTTTGTAAACCCAAATATAAGTACAATTCCATTTTCCCTCTACTAGGGATCTAAATTATGAACACGCAGTCACTTAAACATGTTAAACTTGATTTGAGACATCGCAAATATTATGAAATTTCCAAAATATTGGGATCTTGGTGGGATAATGATGAGCTTAAATGCAAATTGGATAAAAAGTATTGTATCTAGTCTTACATTGGCTATGTTGCACAGACACCCTGACATGTGAGTTTTCAAAAAAGTAGGACACAGACAGGTCGGGGACACGTTAATTTAAATTCTTTACAATTGTAGATTTATATATTATATCTTTATTTTTGTACTTTTTTACTTTTTGAAAAAATCAATACTTTTTTAGTTTTGATTGTTGTTCGTGAAATCTTTTAATCGCATGAGTAGCTATTTATTATATTAAATAAATTTGACTTAAACAATATATTGCCAATGCAAGGGAAAGAAAAATGCATATAGCACTAGTCTTTGAGTGTCCGAGGAGTTTCGGTGACCGACACAACACGATACATGTCGGACATAGACATGCTACCCTAGTAGGTGTGTTTGTGCATCATAGAACATTGGAAAAACAAGGGTTGACAAATCGCTACAAGTAAATATGTTTATTGGATATTTCTCTTGTAAAAAAGCATAAAGGGCATTTCAGTCCACATGTGAGGATTGTCCCCTTTTCATTTGTAGGGCACTTGTGGAGCATTGACCGCACACAAGCACTTATCACTTTGAACACTTGCATGGCTCATCCATCAAACAGTAATTTTATTTAATCAACATGATCGAGATCGAAGATATAAGTTTAATATGGTTAATCATGTAATATTAGTAGGATCATATGGCTAATTTAAATTCTAAAGGTGAATGTTAATTCAATTAATATTTAATAACAGTCAAAAATCGGTATCTTTAGATCATTTGACTAAATGATCAAATGGTTGATATTTAAATTATAAAACAATGTGTCTATGGAGAATGGATACCAAAAGAACTATATAGTTCTCTCATGTTTCATGCACCATTCTGATCTTCTCCTTCCTTACCCTCGAACTCTTCACAAAAAATTAGTTGATGTAGAAATTTATAATATGCTTCTGCCCGAGAACCATTTATTTTTCACTCTTGGAATTGACTTAGTAAATGCATAAAGCAGTCAATTAATCGAATTGATTGGGTAACCATATCTGGCTCACTTGGCAACTCTTTTGCACACCAGAATCAGTATAGGCAGGGCGAATTACAAGTGCATGAATTTTCAAAGCGCAAAAAAGTTTTCCTACATATAACAAGACTAATAATTAACAAAAGTGAACCTAGTCATACAATACACAAAGAGAGCATGATTTCACTTTGTAGCCAGAGCAGCTGAGCTCACTTGACTCCTTTCTCAAAAGGATGAAATATACATAATCCATATTGGCGATATATAAAACTCTAATCACAACTATTCACATATAAGAAGAAACATGCACATAACAAGCATAAATGTAAATAAGAGAGAGACAGAGAGAGAGCGCCGGACCTCGAGGAAGTATCGATTACGGTAACAGGGACATGATCAGGGTAAACATCTTCGGGGAGCCTGGTGGGCGGTAGCAGTGGAGGGACATTGTTCGGATAGTTCTCAGTGGCGGCCGTCACTATCAAGCTCGATTTACCGGTCTTGGCATCTCCAGTGACAACGATTCTCACGCCGGCGACATTCCCGGTTGCACCAGAAGCAGAAGCACCTCCCACCATTTACTCACTATTAAAAAACCAATTTACATTAGAATTATACATGAATGATTGAGATTGATTTCATAGCTAAACCCTCGACCAAAGTAAAATAAACAAATAGTAATAAACCGATAAATCAACAGACATAAATTTATAGAAATTGATTACAGTGTAGAAGAGTGACAGGGATGGAAGAAAAATGTGAAAATCAAAGGTGCCGAGGAGGGTTGTACACCTGTACTTGGAGAAGAATATTTAAGAGGGTTTTTATTTTATTGCAGTAGTATTTTCAATTTTGTGGGAATTTTCGTTTTAGGGTTTCAAGGTTGTTTGGTATCGATTTTAGATTTTAATTTCTTATTGTCAAATTAAGGAGTGTATTTAATCTACACTTATAAAAACTTTGATCTGCGTTTGTTAAGTGACTGATTTTAATAGATTTTATTAATTTTTATTCACTTTTATAAATTTTAATAGACTATTACCAACTTTTATGGATTTGTATAGATTTCATTGAAAGGTTTTCATAAATTTTCAAAAAAATTTACGGACTTCCATGGACTTTTTTTTTAGGACTCCTCTTCATGTACAGAAAAATTGCACAGAATGGTTGACAGAATGGACAAAAAAACAGGGGTAAAATAGTCTTTACACTATTCACTCTCTCTCATCTGTCATCCTTTCTGTAAAATGCTTCTGTACAAGAAGCATTTTCCTTTTTTTTATTTAAATTTTGAATATAAAATTTTAATATCTCACAATTAAAAAAAATGTCGCACGAGAAAAGTCTAGTAATAATCTATTTAATTGTATTGATATTATTAAATTCATAAAAATGTTATATTTAATTGTTGCAGTAACTACGTCAAAAGTTAATGACATAAATTACTAACTCACTCTATTTTTTTTTTTTTTTTGGTAAAACTATACACTTTCAAATGGTTTGTAGATAAATTCAAGAACTTATGGCATGCAATTCTTTTTAAAATTATTTTCTAACAAAAAAATTTATTCAATTTATAATCTTTCTTTTTATATTTAATAATCCATAGATAACATATCATTATTAGTCACGATAATTATATAATAAATAACCAATTTACGAAGAAAAAAAATCAACCATTATATAGAAAGAAAATGAAAAAAAATACATTAATAAAAAACTAATTTTTAACCCAATGAAATTCATTAATAAACTATAATCAATAATTATATAAGAATTTAATTATAAATTTATCTTGTTTTTAATGAAAAATAGAAAAACGATGGAAAAAAAGAGAAAAAAATAGTTATGAGAATATTGAAGAAAAAAAATATTAATATTGACTATACAATTTGTTGAGGGAAAAAAGAAAAGAGAAATGTTGTATACAGAAAAATAAATAAAGAAAGAAAAAAAAAATTTCCCAAAATCTTTCAAAATTTTAGAGGTGAATGGAAGATAAATTGTGATATTGTTTATTTATACATTGTGCTTTAAAGTTAGTACATATAAGATTATTTCTAAAGTCATTAAAAGTTATCAATATTTTGAATACCCTTGAATTTCGTACGATTTAAAATGTCTGAATTGAATATCGCATGACTTCATAAGACTTTTTAAAAGTCTTTACAAATCTATATTGAATACTCCAAGATTTTTATAGAATTTAAAAAATCTAAATTGAATACACCTAGACTTTTAAACTCCACAAAAGTCTTTAAAAGTTTTATCAAATCTTAATTGCATACACACTCCCCCCTAAATGTTATTGTTGGTATTAATTTTAGAGTTTAATTTTTGATCAATTAAAAACTATTGTAGGTGGTTAATAAAGTTAAGAATAATTGATTATAGAATAATCTATTACATTTTGCTGCAGATTTTGAACAAAATGTAGCTTACCAGATTCTACTTTTAGTTTCTTTTATTATTTATAACTAGTATACCGCTTACTCAATAGAATCCGATCATAAAAAAATAAAAACTGGGTGAATAGAAGAATAGCTTGCTCGTGTTGAAGATAAAAAAAATAGAGATTGATAGAAATTGGTGACTGGTCGATGGTGAATAACGAGAAAGAACAAGGTTGAGAAAGAAATATTTGAAGTCCAATGGTGAAGAGAAACAGAATTGAGAAAGAGAAATTTGAGGAGATGAGATATTATTTTCCAAAATGGTGAAAACAGACGTATAGTATTTTTTATCATGTGTATGAGTAAAAAAAATTCAATGTTCTCGTTATTTAATTATTAATTAAAATTTATTTATTTCTTACTATATGGATTATGATTTTATAAAATTTTAAATTGAATAAATATATTTTTTTTTTATTTTAAAATAATTGTGAATTTATTGTCTTAGAAAAATATTTAATAATATTACATATTATTTAAAAAATTAAATTAAATTAAATTTTATAACATTACCAATTATAATAATAATACTAAAAGATATTACTATAATTAATAGGCTTATTTGCACAAATGGTCCCTGACTTTTGCACTTACTGCGGGTTGAGGACCTATCTTTTTATTTTTGGCAGTTTAGCCCCTATTTCAAATATTTTTGGCGTCAATGGTCCTTTTCATTAATTTCCATCCAAATCAACGTGAAATTTGACGGCAGAATTTTTTTTATTTCAAAAGGTCTTATTTGCACAAATGGTCATTGACTTTTGTAAAGAAAAATTTGCAGTAAAAGTCCCTAATCTTTCAAAAAGTATTGAAAAGTCCCATAACATTTTAATCCTAACACATATGACCCCAAATTTTTTTGACAATTTTATCCCTAACTTAAATGAATTAAAAATAACCCATAAACCTTTTCAAAAATACAAATAAGTCCTAAATCTTTTTATTTTTTACAGGTTTATACTTAAAATAATAAAAAGTGTGTCATCAAGTCCCAAAATTTTTAATTTTGTTCACCAAAATGATATTTAAAATGTGTTTGATTAAAATCAGATTTTTTTTTAGTAAAAATTATTGAAATGTGTGGTTAAAAAGTTGTGGGACCATAAAATGTGTGGTTAAAATTAGTTGTTGATTTTGAGTTTAACTTTTTAGCAAAATCAAAATTAAAAATAAAGGGGCTCTTAGAGTCTCTACAAAGTGGTCCATTAATTAACAAAAAAATTATACCTATGATCAAAATTTGACCAATTTAAAATTTTAATTTATTTTTCATAACAATTTTAAAAAAAGCTGGTGGTGGGCTCAAGATTGTGAAGAATTTTTTTAATTATTATTTAGAAATTGGTAGAGCTGACAAATGGGCTAAATGGACTGGCCCAACCTGAAATTAGACAAGCCACATAAATTTTTTTTTATTTTTTTACAAAATTATAAGTAATTATGTTGAAAAAATAAGTTAAAAATGTAAGTTGGGTTGGCCCATTGGCCCTGTGGCCCAAAATTGGGTTGGGTTGGTCCAACAAATACCAGCACATGTAAAATTGGGTCAGGATTAGCCCAGTCTAATCTTTTATGTGGCCCGTCTAATTTCAGGTTGGACCAGTCCATCTAGCCCATTTGCCAACTCTACCAATTACTAAATAATAATTAAACAAAAAAAATTCTTCACAATTTTCAGTCCACCACCACCTTTTTTTAAAATTGGTATGAAAAATAAATTAAAATTTTAAATTGGTCAAATTTTGATCATGGGTATAACTTTTTTATTAATTAATGGACCACTGGACAAAATCTATAGAGACTCTAAGAGCCCGTTTGTTTTAAATTTTGATTTTGCTAAAAAGTTAAAATCAAAGTCAACAATTAATTTTAACTACACATTTTATGGTCCCACAACTTTTTAACCACACATTTCAACAATTTTTACTAAAAAAAAATCTGATTTTAATCAAACACATTTTAAATGTCATTTTGGTGAACAAAATTAAAAATTTTGGGACTTGATGACACACTTTTTATTATTTTAAGTATAAACCTGTAAAAAATAAAAAGATTTAGGACTTATTTGTATTTTTGAAAAGGTTTATGGGTTATTTTTAATTCATTTAAGTTAGGGATAAAATTGTCAAAAAAATTTGGAGTCATATGTGTTAGGATTAAAATGTTATGGGACTTTTCAATACTTTTTGAAAGATTAGGGACTTTTACTGCAAATTTTTCTTTACAAAAGTCAGGGACCATTTGTGCAAATAAGACCTTTTGAAATATAAAAAAATTCTGCCGTCAAATTTCACGTTGATTTGGATGGAAATTAATGAAAAGGACCATTGACGCCAAAAACATTTGAAATAGGGGTTAAACTGTCGAAAATAAAAAGATAGGTCCTCAACCCGCAGTAAGTGCAAAAGTCAGGGACCATTTGTGCAAATAAGCCATAATTAATACCTATTTTTGTAATTGTATACAAGAAGAGCAATAAATTGTTTTTGTTTACCAAATACAAAAATATTGAGTTTGAAATTTATTGTAATTCTGAAACAAAAATTTATTAAATATATAACTAATTTTTATCATAGTTAATTTTTTATTCAAAATAGCAAAAGCTAGTTCTTTTAAATTCACATTAAGGATGTGTTTGATTGCAAAGGGTAGAAAATGGTGGAAAAGAAAACAATTTTTATTTAAGTTGGAAAAAAAATTCACTAAACTCATAAGAAAATGTTTTCTATGAAAGTGGTCAAATTCATACTTAAAGTGGTTGTACATTAGAATTCATTTTCTTTTTTCATCTTGTATCAAACAGTCAAAGTAGGATATTATTTTTCTCGAATGTGACATTTTCCATGAAAAATATATGAATCAAACACAACTTAATATGAAACTAAGCCAAAGGGAAATTAATTAGCACGACTTAGCGAAGGAGTTTTTATTATTGCCATCATCACAATTCCTATTTGTTCCATATTAAAGGATTCCCATAATTATTTATTATGGCACGTAGATTTATATTATAGCACATAGATCTTCAAACTTTTTTATGTCGTGTTTTCATGGTTAACATTTTATTAGTTTGCATATTTAATCAAGTTTCGCCACATTATTTGTTGAATAAGAGTGACCTAGAGTATGTTTGTAAGTACTCATAAGTATTTATAAGTTGGTCAAATATTATTTTCATCCACATATTTTGTAGGATCTACAACTTTATTCACTTTTTATCTACATATTTCGTAGAACTTACTACTTCTAATATATAAAAATATTTATCAAACATACACTTAGTACAGTAGTTGTATTTGCTAAAGCAATCAATTTCCACAAAAAAATAATATATATATTTACTATTAAAATGAAGAAGCCCTTTGTTTGGCCACATAGGTTGAATGGATAAATGCAATTTCAACTTTTTCTTGAATTATTATTGATAACATTTAATAAGTTAAAATGTGACATTCCCAAGATTGAAAGGAAAATTCTTGCTGGAGGAGGGAACACATCAAACCAATTAACAGAAATTAATTTTGATTGCCATTTTTTGCACCTATGCTCATTTAAATGTGCTTTTTTCTTTCAAAAGGGAGTAATAATAACTACATACTTTATTGTAAATTTTATGGTATGGTAATTTACACCTAACATGTGTTAGAATTGGCAGCAGTTGAAGTGATCGACTGAAACAACATATTTTGATTTATTGTGTTCATACATCAGATTTAGCAACATATCGAAGGTCTTCTTGCTTTAACCGCGTTAAATAATTTTGCTCAACTTTCTAGTAAGTTTAATAAACTCCAGAGTGACCACCATTGTAGTGTTATGATTATTGGAAATTGGTTTAAATATGTCGAGAAATTAATTAAGTGTTAAAAACAATTAAAGTGACTTTGTGTCAACTTGACCAAAATATACAAGACCCGATCCAATCTGTTTAGGCAAATTATTTTGCCACTTCGCCGCTTCAGGGCGTCTAAACGAGGATCTACCTGTCTGGTCAAGTTGCGGGGTTGCCCCGAAAGAGAATTCAAATTTCTCTGCATATATTGAATGATATATTTGGCATCTCGAAACCAATATCGAATGAATGAGAAATTACGGAAAATGACAAATTTGTGTCAATTTTTTACCATGCGATCGCATGGGTATTTCTACCTGCGATCGCAACCTACCTAAATTTTAAGCAGAACATTTTTTGTCCTACTATGCGATCGCAGAATATAAAGCATTGCGATCGCATGGTTAAACTGGATTAAGTTCTGTTTTGAAAATTGTACCTTGTGATCGTAGTATGGTAAAATCATGCGATCGCATAGGTTTGCGCGAACAGACATGTCCTTTTGAAGTGTTGCACGATTTGGATCAATACCTTTTCGTTTTCAATTGATCTTCAACGTTAAAAATGACCCTTAGACGTCTTTTTTGACAGAGAACATATATGCAAAACAATCAATTTCAAATTTTTCATCATTTGAACAAAGTTATTGCATTTAGTGCATAAGAAATTCTGGTTTTCACTTTCATTTCTTCATTGGAGTACAAAATCATTTATGGTTCGTTGTACTTGTGTCTTGAAGTGTTTCAAACACAAGTAAGAAGTCGTTGTATCTTGGGAGTTGATTGCCATAATCGTAAGCACCGTTGCAAGACAAATTCGACTTAAGAACAAAGTGTTCAACACTTGCCTCGACTATTATTTCTTCCATTTTCGGTTTCTTGGTTTATTGCTTTGGAGTATTTTACATAAAATCCGCCAACAATGATTTCATGTAAGCATTTCCTTGTATCGAGCTAATCATTTTGACCATGTATAAGCATAACCATGTTTGTAGTATCAAGTGAAAATAAGCGTATTAGTTGTTGTAGTTGTGGATGTGTTGTCACCCCTTTTTTAAATCTCAGGTCAAGTAGAAATAAGTAGAGACAAGGCCATAAGATGAGTAATTGAAAAATGATAAGAGATAATTCTTCTAGAGTGAGATAAAGCACATCAAATTCCTTGTTTTCATTGCCCTTATACGTGATACTCCGACCCCATGTTATTGTAATAGTTATAATAATTATACATTTTTAAATTTATTTAATGCATCGCATATTATTTATTCATGTGGGAGCATGATGATCGCGGCACATTCCAGACCGTACTCAATACATTCCAACACTACAATAATGTATCAAGAAATAAGTGACTAAACATGTTGTGCAATGTTTTACCAATTAGCTCAAAGCTCAACATAAAAAACCGACATATACAATTGATGATGGCATAGTGGAAATAATAGAAAATAACTATAGATTTTGTTATGGGGCTACTAAGAACCACGAATGATGTGAATCTGCAAAGAATTAAATTTCGAAAACTACAAAAGAATTGACTTGGAACCCCAAAAAAGTTAAAATCTGGTCGCAAGAATTTGACCCGATGATTTCTTGAATCAAAGAACTAGAATTATGAACGACACAAAGGTTTGCAAATTATTTGATTAGTTTAAGTTAGTTCAATTAAGAACTTTGAAGAAAAGTGATTTCTCACTTTTTAATTAAACTCTCAAAATAAAAGTTCAAAGTTCTCTATTGTTTACAATGAAAAGTACTTAAAATAGTAAAACTAATGAAAACCTAGTCTAATTCGAAAATATAACTAAAAACTAATTAAAATATAGTTCTAAACGAAAAAGAAAACTAAAATACCAAAAATATGATTTTTTTCCCCAAAAAATGTCTGGGCTTAACATTTGGTTTATGCTTTTGCACGAAAGCCTTGGGCGATCGCCCATGCCATTTTCAGCATCTCGCTCGTTTTGATCCTCAAACTTTGTTTCATACTTATTTTGGCTCTTCAATCTTCTATTAGCCTCCGATATGTCTTTAATATGACATTTAGTTTGAGTCGAATGTACCAAATGTCCATAGCTCGTATGGATCGCATCATCCCCTCTTTCCTGAAAAGGATTCGACCTCGAATCATCACCTGCATCAAGGGGAGAAATAACGCCTTCCGTCTTTATAAGTATCCAAACTCAATCACCAAGCTCAAAGATGAATCAGTGGCCTTTGTTGGCTTTAATTTGATGTCTTTGAAGCTTATCGTCTCATCTGGATTACTTCTATCGGCTTGTTGTTCTGGAATAACAGCTCCAGGTACAAAGCCAAGTTGATGTGTAATGTTTCTAATAGATGGTAACCTACTAGACATTCATTTATATAATACGTCCTCCAATTCCTGTAGTAAATAAATAGCCAAACTGGTAGGATTCTTTGTGTCTTTTAGTATTTCTTTTCATCTTCAGACTGGCGGACATTCCAATGTATACCCAGAGTTTAAAGAATATGTTGATAGCATATGTTCTGGATTTCCAGGTAACTATACCATTGTTAGTTACTGAATCACTATTGGTACGTCTCCATGCGAGGCTTTGTATGAGAGGAATTATAGATCACATTACATTGAGACGAGATTGGAAAGATGAGCCTTCTAGGCCTAAAGGTGATTTAGGAGATGTTTGAGGTTGTATATATGATTCACCAATGTGTGTAGATTATAGAATGTTCAAAGTCGACAAAAAAGTTGTGCATATCTTAAAAGAAAATGGATTGCTCTAGGGAAAGAGGTGATGCAGTATGGAAAGAAATTGAGCTTGATCCTGTTCCTCGTCATTGATTGAATTGTTGACATGGCATATAAATTGTACCTTCTTACTTCTTTGTCTAAGGTTTACAATGCGTTTCATGTTCCATGTTAAGAAAATGTGTTGAGGATCCATCTCGAATGTTAAAGATTGAATTATGTGACTTGCGACTGACTTGGGTTATGACAAGAAGCTGGTCTAGATTCTTCTGTAGGAAGAAAAACAATTAAGGAATTAGAGAATACCACTTGTTTAAAGTATAGTGGAAAATTAATCCATCGAAAACTACTTGGGAAATAAAACACGATACGCAAGACAAGCATAAAAAGCTTTTCAATAAGCAATTTTTGTGGACGAAATTGTTATAAGGAGGGGATAATGTTCTCGCATCCCAATTTTTTCAGTAGTTAAATCATAAGTGATAATTTTTATTAAATATAATAAATATCACACTTTGATTATATCCGAATAAACTAAATTAGATTAACTACTGTTATCCGTAGTCGAACACACAATTTAATCTAGAGAAGGAACAACGTTTTAAGCCTGATTTTGGCATCCTTTGCATTAATATGGTTTGATGTATATTTAATACTAAACTTTATGGACCTTTCATAGAAATCCAATTACTATTTTTTCTAATTAAAATTAAGAGCATATTTATCTTTTTATTAAATCAGGATAAATTACGAACAAAAACACGTATGTTAGAAATTTTTATGACAAAAAATAAATATTAGAGACCATTTTCACACTAAAGATAAAGATTAAAGACCATTTGTGATAATTTCCCTAATTTTAATCTATAAATTCGATTGATTGATAAAATATTAATTATTATATGTAGATATATAAACAAAATTGGATTACTAGTATTGTTATAATTTTTTTTATTTTTTTTATTTTTAAACATTTATACCTTCAACTAACATAATGGAGTGTGACCTTAATTCACTTTAATACAATCATATCTAATTTTATCAATTCTAATATAAATAAAAAATATTTTTAACCTGTTTAACTAGTTTAAATTATAATTTAAAGTTTAATAAACATGCACTAAGTAAGATTCAAAACGTGTAGAAAAAAAATAATATTTGACCAATTTATCACGAGTAGGGAGTTGAGAAGACAAAATACTTAAATGTTTGTATGTCATTACTTCTTTAATTTCTTTCCCCACAAAATCATATTTTCCAAAATTTGTCGATCGCTTCATTCCATCTTCTAATTCGATCATCTCCTTCAATTGATAATATCAAAAATATGTTCAAATCTTCAATTCATCTCCCTCCACTCTACCGATATCTCTAAAATCTATTTACCATCTTAATACATCATCACAATAGTACCTACGATCAAATCTCATCGAAAATAAAAAAAAGGATATACTAATAAATTCTTACTATCAAATGTTAAATATCTAAAATATCTTTCCAATTATACACGTCTTCACATTTTTACATTTCCCAAGAAAAACTCGATCCAAAACCAAAGCGCCCTCCCATTCATATTTGTCACTTTCTAGCAGCCGTGACACCTCTTTTTTCCTTATTATTTTCACCTAACTTTTCTGTCTCTTATTTGTGTATACATTTTTCTTCCATGATCAGATGATCTCGCATATGTTTAGCATAACTTAAATTATAATTTTAGCTGGTTAAACTAGTCAAACATAATTTTCATCCACACATTTTATGGAACCCACTACTTACAACCACTTTTTATCCACACATTTACCACAACCACTTTTTATCCACACATTTACCAACTACTTATAATATAAACACTTAAATTATAATTTCAACACTTAAATTATAATTTCAGCACCTCCAAACCTCGTCGTGGCATTAACAATTCTGTTCTTGTTCCTGTTTCTGTTTCTTCATATACGATCAAACGGTGATGAACAAGAAGATCACAGACTTTTTACACACGTAATATTTTGTGAAATCGACATACAGAGAGGAGATGTCGATGTCGGTTGATCTGGAATCGATTGCGGAGGCGACGTCGGGAGCTATAGGTGCGGTGGTGAGCACTACCATGTTATACCCACTCGACACCTGCAAGGCCAAATACCAGGCCGAGATTCGTGCCCACGGCCACCACAAATACAGGTATAAATTGTTCTTTCGTCTCTTCTTATTTTTTTTCTTCAGAGTAATATATACCTTACTTTTCTTTGGGATCGAGCTGCTGATGTTTTTCTGTTCTTTATTTTTTGTTATTCTTGATAACGTAAATCATTAGTCGGTGAATGCTAGAGGTGAGATCGGTTTGATTTCTATATGATACACATTATTCTCGTTAAGATCAAAGTTTACCAGTTGATTTAAACTGTTGGATGATGAATTAAGGATCCATGGTCAGTAGTCACGTGACGTGAAGAAATGATTATTTCTCGCCATCTTTGGGGATTTTGAATATATAGTTGCAAGGTTCCTTTTTTGAAAAATAAGAGAGTAAAAAGAGAACGTCGTGCTTGAAATAAATATTCTGGAAACACTGAAGTGAAAGTGCCTAGTCCAACACAATTCAATTGCTGGAGATCACTTTCAGACCTAAAATACTGAAAGTTAATGTGCTGTTGACTAGGAGCTGAAATGCGTTAATATCATTTTGATTTAAGTTGGTGATTTCATAGAGTTTTGCTGATCGAGTAGCTTTTATGTTTGCTTGATTGGAGGTAGAGTTGTTGAGGGGTTCTCTAAGAACTTCCTCTCCCAATTTCATTGGCACGACCAAGTACCCAGTCTTTTGGAGAAATTCCCCGTGCCCTTTTTAATTTATGCTATTTTAGATAACTTTCACAGTTTTACTGCACTGCTGGTTATTTATAGCATGTCATGAAATTTGTGAGCAGGGCAGGGGGGCAGTGATGCTTGTTTAGCCATCTGAGGCCTACAGTATTTATTGTTCTCTGCAATGTTATACCAAAAGAATTTGATCTCCAGGCCACATATAGGATCACTGTTTGATTTCATATGTTTCATAGATTGTAGCTATGCTAATGCATTGAAATATGCTGTTGATTTGGAATTTGGAAGTGTCTCATTGTACAAGGAATATTTCCTTGATAAAATGTTTGGCTTTTTAATGTGCCCAATAATCTATTACTTTGGACCTCTATTATTGTCTCATTTGGAGCGCAGACAGATAAATATGGATAATTTGATCGAACTGTACTTGTTATGTTGTTTCATAACTTTGACTTGTAATCATTATTTTTTTAACTAGAACAAATATGCATGTCAAAAAAATCTTTTAAGCAATGTGAAAGTCAAAAACAATCAAGCTGTCACTGTTAAAGTGTTGATTTTGCTTCTGTTATCCAAGTTTTGGCACGTGCTCTTCAATTCCATTCGTAGTAGTTTTTTCATCTGTATTTCTCTGTTGCATGCCATCTTTCAGACTGGGATTGTGGTGATTCTTTGATGACTTATTTTGTTTCATGTTTACGAGATTAGCTTGATTTTCCTCTATTTTAGGACTACATAATTGAGAGCAAAAAGATGATTGTGTTGAAAGATTTTCAATTACAGTACCCTCTTCCTGAAAATCATTGATTTTATATCCTTACATGTTTCAAGTTATGTCATGAAATTTGGAGCAATCCAATTAGTCTTTTACACAGATTTTCATTTGCAGGGGCTTCTGAATTTGATGATACCTTGCTTTTGAGCCTTAGACTATCAAATATTTGTTAAAAAAATACACGCCATTTGTGCTTTTTTTGAGAATATTGGAGGGTCTTATCAGTAAATTTAAAAGTTTAATTGTTATTGCATAGAATTAAAGAAAAGTTTCCAGCTGTGTTACTATGCAGAAGTTTTTAAAATTTTGATCGAGTCCTGATATAATAGTCTATGTGCTCTTTTTTTCATGTTATGTTTTTCGTTTGTAAAAATAAGCAAAATATATGCTATATAATATGTTGAAGGTTTTCTGATCATTGGATTGTGATATATTTAGGATCTATGACATTTTTTCCTTTAGTTAACTGAAAGAAATTTAAGGAAAAGCTTCAGCCTACTTGTTTGTCCTTAATAATGCCCACCAACACACCCAAAGCCAAAAACAATCAAACAAAGAAATAATTTTTGGATTGATACATGACCACTTGACATTCTCAAACAGCTTGTCTAGAACTTTATAGGGCGATTTGGCCTTCAATAAATAGTAAGTGTAATCGAATGTAATCATTCATAAAATAGTTGGCATGCTGAATCGGGTTATGCATATTGTTCTTGAAAAACATACAATGTCAGAGGGGAACTACACCGGTTTAGGTAAACCATCCTGCCTGTTTCTTCCTGTTTTTGCTCTTGTGCGCATGTTGTAATATTATTCACGTGCGCATGTTGTAATATTATTCACGTTCAAATTTTAAACTCGTTTATTCTGTCCGCTGCAGAAATCTGTCTGATGTTTTATGGGAGGCAATATCCAGCCATCAGTTTCTTTCATTATATCAGGGACTTGGGACCAAGAACCTGCAATCTTTTTTTGCTCAGTTTGTCTATTTTTATGGATATAGCTACTTTAAAAGGCTCTATCTGGAAAGGACTGGTTCCAAATCTATTGGAACAAAAGCCAATCTCATTCTTGCCGCTGCAGCCGGGGCTTGTACTGCTGTTATTACTCAAGTAAGAAGATATGACAAATTTAACTGGATCTAACTTAGAACCATTTCCATTTTATATCTTCCCAGTGAACCTACTTTTTGTTTGGACTTGTAGCAGTGTCATATGTACCTAAACTTTTAAGTGAAGTTATCAAGCATGCAAGAAGTGCATTGCCTAACTCCGTCATGTTGTGGTAGTTTAGATCCTTTATATGAAGACCTGCACCTGGAAATGCCACCTGCATTTCTTTATCTTGTTCTTTCATTGAAGTACCTCAATTTATCTTCTGTATGATTATATGGAATCTCTCTCTCTCTCTCTCACGCACACATGCATGCGCGCGCGCGAAAGGACTTAATTAGAAGTGGAATTGCATTCTGAGTTTACAGTCTACTATGGTTATGCATTTTGTGAACACATCTGGTTCTTGTCCGACAGACGAATGCTTGCTGCTTAATAAAGTGGACCTGATCACATTAGGCTTTGTTTTAAATATTTTGTATTGATGGCGCTTTTTTCTTTCATTTTTTGTTTTAGGGGTGGAGTGGAGGATGTTCTTTTGCTATGTAACTAAACAGAAATTAAAAACTTTTAGATTCTCTTTCGTCTGTCCACTTTTATAATATTTGAAACTTTTTATTTCCCTGTCAAAGTTATGATTAATGTGTTTAAAGAAGTTTAAGCTACGTCCTAATCCATTTATCTTTTTTGGAACATTCTGTAATTCTATTATATTTCATGTAGTGATACTGAACATAAATGTTGCTTCTTGTCTGATTTCGAATTCTTTCATCTTGTTGACTAGCCACTGGATACAGCTTCCTCAAGGATGCAGACAACTGCTTTCGGAAAATCTAAAGGGCTTTGGGAAACACTTACTGAAGGCAGTTGGAGTGATGCGTATGATGGCCTTGGAATATCTCTTCTGTTGACTTCCAATCCGGCCATTCAGGTACTTAAAACTAACAAGTAACATAAGAAAAGGAATAATCTATAGGGTAACGTTTGGTATACTGTACTCAATAGGAATGAACATTACAATGAACGAAATTTTAGCTTTTTCTCTCACTATTTTCCAATACTTCTGCTCCCTACATGCCAAACATGTCATGGTAGTACTATAAACTCTTAGAAATTCAAGAAATGGTATCTATTTCAAGAAAACTTTGTTAGTAAAGATGGTTGTTTGCCACATACTGATACTTGAGTAATGATCATCCCAGTATACCGTATTTGATCAACTGAAAGTAAGGCACCTGAAGCAGAAGCAGAATAAAATGGAGACAGGATCATCTCCAGAAGTCCTTTCTGCGTTCTCAGCTTTCGTTTTAGGTGCACTCTCAAAGAGCATAGCCACGATTCTAACATATCCAGCAATCAGGTTCTTCTTGCTTTGTCGATTATTCCGTCTGTTGCATTTATTATCTTTATGCGGCCCTTTAATTACTAACTACAACCAGGTGTAAAGTTATGATTCAAGCTGCAGACACCAATGAGGATATGGATAAGAAAGCCAAAAGAAAATCCCGTAAAACAGTTTCTAGTGTTCTTCGTGCTATTTGGAAAAGAGAAGGTGTGCTTGGCTTCTTTAAGGGACTACACGCGCAAATCTTGAAGACTGTGTTAAGCTCAGCATTGTTGCTAATGATAAAGGAAAAGATCTCTGCAACAACTTGGGTCCTCCTGCTCGCTGTGAGCAGATATTTACTGCTCAAACCTAGTAGGTTGAAGAGTGGATAATGCTATGAAAAATGTGCAAGTCCTTTTTTGTAAATAATGACCTCGGTGGGAGTAAGAAGAAATTAATATTGCTAGATCATCGGCTGTAGGAATCTCTATTTGTCGTAAGAAAACATGTCCAGTCTAAGTTAAAATAATGGTACCAGAAACTCAGATTAGACTGAACCTTACAGCTATAATTTAGCTAGATCATTGGTATCAATTTCATTTAGAAAGGTGTTGTTGACGAGGTACGTTTGACATGTCCAATAAGGGGGTGAGAGAGAGATAGGGAGATCAATTTTCTTCTCTCTTGGTGAACTGTTGTGTTGTGATTTTTATTTTTATATTAAATTCAAAAATATTAGTACAGTGTTTCAGATGCATCAAAGTTTTCAAATTAGATGTGGGGCCGAGTTGCAATACCACATGAATGTCTCGGTATGGGACTAGCAGGTAAATGGGGTGCTCTAGGGGCTGATTCAGACGGAAGTTCAATTTTTTTTTTTTTTTTTTTTGGGTTGGTGGCTCCAGCCCGGGGAGCCCCTGTGCCCTAGTACTTCATCTGTGTCTCAAATTTTAGGGGTTTTTTCAGAAATAACTAAAATAAATAAAATATTTTTTAAAATACTGCTATATTTTTTTTTTCTAAAAATACTGTTTTTTTTTATTTATTTTTGTAACACTTGTTGTTACATTTTTCGATTAACTGGGCTTTACACCTCTATTATAAGACTTGGTGATAATTTTACAATATACTATAAAATATAAAATAATATTAAAAATATTATTTAATTTTTTATTTTAAAAATACTGTTTTTTATTTTTATAATACTTGTTGTTAGATTTGTTATATTTGTTATTTTAGTATTGGACCTATTGGTCTAGCAAGACTGGAAAAATTCTTGAACTTGAACAACTTTGGCTGTTTGAGTTTCTTTTTCTCTCTTCTTCTTTTTAAAAATTAACTTCAAAAATGAATGAAAAGTTGTTTTATGTCCACATGGGCTAGGCTACATAATATTTTAGTAGGTGTAATAGACCGTAAAATAGTTGAGTAATGATCAATTATGAAACCAGCGAATAACATTCATGCAATAAATGTATGACAAATGTTTCGGTGGACATTATAACAATGCCCACGAAGGGTATTAGATCACTTTTCTAACATGGAATATAATATATTGTAAAATTTAATGATAATTACTTGACAGCTTTTTTTGCACAAATGGTCCCTGACTTTTTTACTTACTGCGAGTTGATGATCTATTGTTTTATTTTTGACAGTCTAACTCCTATTTCAAATATTTTTGCCGACAATGGTCATCTTCATCAATTTCCGTCCAATTCTCAATTAAAGTTGACAGTTGGAAAATTTTGGATTTAAAAAGTGAAGAAAAATTTGCAGCAAAAGTCCTTAATCTTTCAAAAAGTGTCGCAAAGTCCCTTAACCTTTTAATCCTAACACATATAACTTCAAACCTTTTTGACAAATTTACCCTCAACTTAAATAAATTAAAAATAACTCCTAAACATTTTCAAAAATACAAATAAGTCCTAAATCTTTTTATTTTTTTATAGATTTATAGTTAAAATAAAAAAAAATGTGTCATCAAGTCCCAAAATTTTTAATTTTGTTCACCAAAATGATATTTAAAATGTGTTTGATTAAAATCAGATTTTTTTTTATAAAAATTGTTGAAATGTGTAGTTGAAAAGTTGTGGACCATAAAATGTGTGGTTAAAATTAATTGTTGAATTTGACTTTAGCTTTTTAGTAAAATCAAAATTGAAAAGAAACGGGCTCTTGGAGTCTCTACAGATTTTGTCCAGTGGTCCGTTACTTAACAAAAAAATTATACCAATGATCAAAATTTGACCAATTTAAAATTTTAATTTATTTTTCATATCAATTACTAAATAATAATAATAAAAAAAAATTCTTCACAATCTCCAGCCCACCCCCACTTTTTTTTTTTTTTTTTTTTTTTTTTTTTTTTTTTTTTTTTTTTTTTTGGGTGAACCCTGCAAAATGCTCCTATAGGCTTATCATTAGTTAATCATCTAGATGCCTTCTCATAAATATGCAATAAGGACTGTATAGTGGGACAATCATCTGTTGTAGCCCATGCAATGAGTAGAGAGTCATCTGCGAACAAATGACCCATCACTGGAAACAATATTCGACATAACCACATGGTGGTTCGAATTGAATTGTTATTCTTGTTTTACTCCTTTTTCATCAAGATCGATCGCATAGATGTTACTAGGTTGTTGAGTTTGGTTCAAAGTTAATTCCTAAAAAATGTTAAGTGCTAAACAATCTAGTTTTGCTCTCATATCCATCTACCACTATATATAATAGGGATCATCGGCAACGTAGGATTGATGGTGGATTTTGGCAGTGGCCGACAGCGGCCACAACTTGAGGATGTAAGTGGTCGATACTTTGGGTTGAGATCGAGATGCTTGTCTGAAAAACGTAAAATCAAAATATATCTAATTTTTTTTCTATATTAATTTATTTGTTTTGCTTATTTAATTGAAAGGATAAATACGTATTTTCTAATAGCTTAACAAATTTTTAGACGTATTTTGTCTGTAGAGACAAAAGTCGCAAATAAACAAAATAATGATAAGCGTGCCAAGAAAAAAATAGAGATAAAAGTTCTAAAATTTCAAAGATTGAGGACAACGATTGCAATTTTATTTATTTAATGTGAAGGATAAATATGTCTTTTCGTACAAATTTAAAGTCCATTTTGTACGGATTCTGTTTAGTAAGGACGTTGTCTGCTAATAAACAAAACGTTGGAGATAATCCGTACTCGTGTCAAGAAAAAAGTATTGGAGATAAAAATGTCCAAACTCCAAATATTGGGGACCGAGGATGCAATTTTCCCTAAAATAAACTTGTATGTAAGTATTGACGCGAAGAGAGAGAGAATAAAATGAAAAACAAAAAGGAAAGGGGTAGCTAACGCGGTGCAGACATTAGAAGGTAGATCCGCGTCCATTTGTCTGAGACTCTTAGCAAAAGCCCCCTCCTTCCAAGATTTACCCAAAATCTGCAATTATAAGTACCATTTAATTTGATTTTCAGCTGAAAAAGGACTCAAGCCAAGATGATGTCCGGCAATTACACATCCATTGACAATCAAAATGTCGCCGGATCTGTTCCCGTAATTACATAATCTCACTCAATTTTTTTTTTTTTTTTTGTAAATTATAGATCTGTTTGTAATTATCTAATTTGTTTATGTTTGTGATTTTTGTAGGCAGTTGCGGATCCCCCTGGCCACGTTGCCGTCAAATTTACTGGTATTAATTGCTCTTATGTTAGTTCAATATATTATACACTTTTGTTACTTTGTTTATGCCAAAATTGTTTCATATGATTATTATGTTGGGATTCAGTTAGTTGTATTGGATATTGCAGAGTCGAATCTGCAGACGTTTCCGCCTTCAGGTTCTCAAGGGAAGATCTCTGGTGCTGCTGGACCCCCTCGCGATGCTGACGGTATTTTTGTTTCATTAAGAATTATTTTGTGTGTGTTTGTGTGGTTATCTTGATGTGGAATAAGTGGAGTTTGATATTTTTACTTTTAAACGAAAATTATGAAGGCAATGTATGACTTTACATTCTGTTCTTTTTTATCTCTGGTAATTCGGCCTCCTTACGATATTGTTATCATTTGAAGTGAAAATGAGTAAGGCTGACTAAAATATGGAGTTGAAGATGCTTGAGCTTCAATTGTCTAGGCTTATGTGTATTTCCACTTCTTTATGTACTCACAAGCAAGTTTAGAACATTTTGAATATTTGATACGTTGAGTGGGAGTTATTTACGAACATTTCATTTTCTTTACAGTCTAATGAAGTAATAGCTTTATAGGCTTGCAATTATTTAGAATCTTTTATGTTCAGTTTCGGTGGCATAATTGGGCCTAAATTTTACTTGCGTAGACTTAAACAACAACATAAGCATCGTCTCCTATGTATTTGGGATTGGGTTAATTTTGGTCAGCCCCTCTTTCTTTGTCATTGTGTTCATTCTGCCAGCCAGTCCTTTTTCACTATTTTGTCCGATCCATTGCTGCATCTACATAAAGATCTGATGCAATCAAATCCTTCCAAATCACGTGTTAATATTGATATGCCTCTCTTTCTTCTAAGTTGTTCTATTGGGATTGTGTGGTTCTTGTGATAAGTTCCACACAAGACGTGCACCAACTACTAAGTTGACATTTCTTTAATTTATCCTCAATTGGTGTCAATTTTTCATCTTGGTATATATTCTTAATTCTTATTTTATATTTTCTAATTAAACCACATGTCCATCCAACATCCTCATATTCGCTACATTTAGAATTTTCCCCTCTGATGGTCTAATATTCCGTATTATAACGCAAAGCTGGTAAAATAATTGGTATGTAGAAACTACCTTTTAACTTTATAGATATTTTCCTATCACATAAAATCCTTGTAGTATTCTCTATTTCATTCAATTCTTTTTAATCATGTACATTATATCCTTCTCAGGTCCCCATTCTTTATGAATAATAATATATGAATACCCAATATCTGAAAAACAATTACTCCTTGAACATGGTGATCCTCTATATTGACCTTACTATACTTTTTCGTACTATAAATAAAAGAGCATTCCATATATTTTGTCCTAGTTATACTTGACCAAAACCTTTAAATACTAAAAGACAGGTATTGAAGTTAGAACCTTGCTGTTTCTAAAATCACTGCCATTATATGTCACACTCATGATTTCTCTATCGGACCATCTCACATATCTTTATTTGATATATCTAATGGAAATTTCTTTTATCTCTATCATTATAATAAACTTCCCTAGGCTTCCTACTACAGATTTTTCCTGAACCAATGAAAACTAAATGCAAATATTAATTTTTTTCTATATGTTATTTTTTACCACTCTTGAATCAGGCAAATGACTTCCATGGTGTATCACTCTAATGTAAAATCAAATCTTTGAGACCTTTGCATTACACCTTAATCTACGGTCAATCGCCCTCTCCATAATTTCATAGTATGATGTGAGTTAGATACCTCAAATTCATACAAACTCATATATATCTTATATTCTTATATATAAGTACTCCGACTCTCTTCCTTGGTCATCTTACATATTTACTCTTTAAAAGTCCCATGAATAAGTTTTCCAACCACAGAATAGCGATGTCACCCGAACACTTCCCTATTTTGATAGGAATTCTCTCTGGACCAATTTTTTTTTCTCATATTTGTCACCTTTCTAGCCTCCATCACTTTTTAGACTTGGATTCTTCTATTATAATTAATACTTTTATCTACTGTTGAGTTTGATGAATTCTCTAGATTCATCCAGTGTATTCCATTAAATAATTTATCCTTTTTTCTGTAATCTCATTGCTATGAAAATCTTTGGTTATCAGCTTTAATACACTTAATTTAGATATGTACTTCCCGTCTTCCTTTGTTTTATTATCTTGATAAAAGTTTACTCCTATCTTTGGTTCCAAGATAACTGTGCAAATGTCATATGCTACTGCGTGGGAATCCTAAGTCACCCTCTTCGTTTTGGGTTTAACCTACACTTACACAAGAGGACAAACACTTCTGAATTATAAAGATTTCAATTTGATAAATACCTTATTGGTGAGAAACCAGGGCACATAAACACAAATATTTATGGAATTTAGATTAATGAGAATCTAATTATAGCTTGCAGTGGGGAGCTGGGATGAGTAGAGTGAGATCTTTTTGTCAAGGAGACCTACTCATTTGTTGAACTTACTCTTGGTCAAAAGTCCTTCCACTCATCCCATGATCCCAGCCTCCCACTGCAGGCTTTAATTTAACTCCCATTTGTCTAAGTTCCTTACAAATATTTGTGTTCCTGTGCCATTTTCACTGAAAATGCCTGTTTTTTTCACCAATAAGGTACTTATCATATGGAGAAAATTCCTTAATTATTTTTAAATTGTATTTTCTAGAAGCCTCAATTTGTACACTTGAAACCACTTCCATATACTGCTCAATTCCGAGGTGACTTGCAATTGGAATCTCAAAATTCTACAGCATAAAATTTACAGTTGATCAAGTTGATTTAGATAAAAACATAAAAGGAAAAACAAAACGTGCAACTAAACAAGAAAGTCCACGGTGGGGATTGGTGGCACACATCTTTTCCTCCATTTAGTGTCTGGGAAAGAAATGCAATTGATCTTTAGTCTGTAGCATGGGAGCCTTAAATGCTATGTGATCCTTCTTATTCCACCATCATATTTATTAGAACGGTTTTACTTTTAAAATCTCCTTATATCTCATTTGCTAGGTTCTGGATGCAATAGCCATCTCATTCTACATTATGTTACTATTTTTTGTTTTTATTTCATTTCTTTTCATTGAAAACCTATCCTTGAAAGTTACTTGTTTTTCACTGAGTCTTGTTATATGAATTTGAACGTGTTTAGTACTTCTTTTCTATTTCTTAATAACCATCTCTTGCAGCACCAAGTCACCAACCTCTATTGTATAGTTACGCTTTCTCTAGAAATTATCTTTACATTCCATACACAAAGCACTATCCACCTTCCTAGTAAGAAAGAAATCTAGTGCACAATTTTTTTTTCCATTTCTTTAAGTTATTAGGTGAGATTCTCTTTCTAAATCACGTATTTGCTATTACCTATTCATAAGTCATCCAAAGTCCAAAATTGTATTATATTTTTTCGTTCTGGTTCCCCAATTTCTACTTTTTTTTTGCTTGTATACTGACGTTCATATCCCGTGTCCCACCTAATTCTTTCACATCTCATCTCGTAAAATTTACACTCCTTGAGTTTTATGTGTTGAATACCAGTTCATAAGAAGGATAAAAATCTTATACTTTTATGCTGTTATCTGAACTTCTGGCTGCTTCTGAATGGCTCTGTGAAAACTTTTGGCCTCAATCTGGAAAATATTTTTGGGTCCATATCCTAATCTCTTAGTAGAAGCAGTAGGCTGATGGTCTTGCTTTTCTGAATTGCTATCTGCAGTTTATTGTGAACATGGAGTTTGTTTGACCAGGGATCATTTTCATTAAGAAACCCACAAGTGCAAATGATGAATTTATTGGACTAACAGTACCTATACTGTAACTCTGTAAGGGAATGATGGACAATGGGTCAATGTGGAATTGTGGATAACTAGGGAGCATGATGCTTCTAGATATCTGAAGATCGGGATCTATAATACATCTAAAACTGCTACAGAAAGAAACTGGATTGAGGTAATTCTGTAAGTTGCGAGATTGGGATTTCTCTTTGATAAAGTTGGACCTATGTGGATAAGTTAAACTTTAGTGGCACCACTCAGGACTTAATGCAAAAGTTGTGAAGTTTAGTGCCAGGGATAGGTTCTTGTTTTCAGATTTAGGTTTAAGCTGCACCAAACATCCTCTGATCCTTGTGGAACATAAACAAAAAAGAAAACAAATAAAATGAAAAACTCAAAAGATTTACATGGTAAAGTTGAAATGCCTCAAAAGTCTTTCTTTTACTCCTACACAGATCTATTTCAGGACATATTTCCTTGCGTTTTCCTTTTCATTCTTTTCGTATTTTTAATTCCTTTTTCAGATATAAAAAGTATAGATTTGTTTTATTGATGCAGATACATTCTCCAAAGCTTCATCTGGTTCTGATGCCCCCGAGCAAGGTGGTTGGTTTCGGACTTTTTCCATTGCTGCATACAGGCCCTATTTTGATGTTGACACATCTGATGTTTTAGAAAGGATAAAAGATTCACTCTTTCCTTTCCGAGGAAGCTTTACTGAGAAGACTGCTAGCAACCCAGATTTGTAAGTTGTGGAGCTATTTCAAATTCATTCTGGGAAGTGAGATGCAGTAATAACTTCGTAAAATGATCATTATAGTGTCTGGTAATAGATGAGAATGTGTGTTCTTTTCTTTTAGTAAAATATGAATGCTACTTTTATTCATGTTATCCCGAAGAAAAATATAACGTCTGCAATCCTGAAGGCAAAATGTGCACTCTAGCAGCATTCATGTTTCTCTATGGGCATGATGTCTCATGAGCATTCATTTGCAATTTAAGCATTGAGATCAATATTGCAGTCTCTTTTAATGTAGGGATGTGCATAGCTCAGATGCTCACCTAGGCTGGCTTGTATTTATGGTATTAGACACAGATAAGCATGCACAAAATTCTCGAATAGAATTTCATTTCATTAAGATGAGAGCCTCAAGGTTCAATGTATGCTCGACTTATTGACATTTTCAAGTTTATGAGCATCTGTGATTTAGGGCCACTGGAAGATCTAATTAACTGAGTTTTTTTTTTCCTTGTGAAAACACTGTAATTGTGGTACAATCCGCACAGAATAAGTTCCCTCCATGACGACTGGGCCTCTTGAGTTAAACCCTTCTTTCTGTTAACCTTCTTGAACAGAAGTTGACAAGAGCAGTTTAATTGTGTTGATATGGCTTTTTAGGACTCTGGTTGATGTCTATTTATTGGAATGAACTATATCGTCATTATTATTATTATTATTTAAGTAATACAATATTAGGACAACTGATTAGAGATAACATAATTAACGTAAGCAATCAATAGAAAATTGACCAATGACAAAGTCCAAATTAGTGGGAAAGTATTCATATATAATTAGACTAGTGCTCACTGGTGGGGCTTGAACCCATGACAATGTAGTCCTGGGCCTCAGCCTACACTTCAACTATTCTCTGCATATTAGAAGTGTGCTTCAGTCTTATCCCTGTGGATCTCACCCTGATGATGATATTCCTTATAATAAATAGTCAATATTTTTGAATACCAAGAATAAAATGTAAGGACATAGCAATAATACCTTTTTGGACAGGTTTGCCATTTCTTGGCCTCATGCCAATTTCATTTAACTTTAAGAATACTAATCCCATGTCCTGCACAAGAATAATTTCTTCTGGGTGTATTATATGAAACCTTGTTATAATTGCTAATCTATAACTGAAATGCATAGGAAATAATTTATTTGATGGAGGCATCAAGAGATGCAAGACCGTGCCTCATTTTGTTATTTTCCTTTTTCTTTCAAAATTTATTGTTATTGTTGTTAATTTTCCATGCTTCGTAGGTATGGGCCATTCTGGATCTGCACCACCTTAATATTTGTGGCAGCTTCTATTGGTACATTTGTTACCTACTTAGCACACAAGCTGCAGAAGAAGGAATGGAACTATGATATCAATCTGGTTACTTGGTCTGCTGGTTTATTCTATGGCTATGTCACTATAGTGCCCTTTGCCTTGTATATAATTCTCAAATACTTCTCTGCTCCATCCGGACTTGTTCAGCTGTTTTGTCTATATGGCTACTCCCTCTCTGTCTTTATTCCTGCTTTGGTAAGTTTAAACTTGCAGTTTTGATTGATGTTCACGTTGAATATCATTTGGGGGTTAACATGTTGATTTTTTCCAAGTTCTTCTTGTTAAAAATGTTACAAAAGTGTTTGCCGTTAGTGTCCTGTCATGTCTAGTAATATGTACCAAACATGTTCTTACAACTTAGAGGGAATTTATTTGTTTGGTGAAATCATGATTGTTATTGCTTTTCAGGGTCTCTCCGTTGTTCCTCAGGAAATCTTCAGATGGGTTGTTGCAGGTGTAGCAGGGTTCATGTCTGCTACTTTTGTTGCCCTCAACCTCAGAAACCACATTAAGTCTGCTGGTGAAAGTTGGTTCTTGATTGTGGCTGGCATCTTCCTGTTGCAGCTCGCTCTTGCTTTGGTACTTAAACTGTACCTGTTCAACGTAACTGTGTAAGCACGACTGCATTTTTACAATTCACGAACCCATTGTTATAGACTGTAGACAAGGAACATTTCTCATCGAAACTCTCTTCCCTCCAATGGTATTCAAAACCTACTGTATTCATTCATTTTTGAAAATTAGAATTCTATACTGTTATGATAAATATTGACTTGCTCCACTTTTGGATTGATCAAAATGTGAATATACAAAGGCAATAATACTCCCTTACAGCCTTACTCAAAAGAATGTAATAATACTTGCCTTGAATTTTGTTGATATTGTGCGTGGATGTAGATTTCGTCGTAGCTTTTCGAAAAGTTGATTGCATTTAGTCTTGATTGCCATGATAATGTGTAAATTCATGGTCAAGCTAATAATTATGCTTGCTGTTAGTCTAATTCAGTGGTAAGCTAAAGGTACACAAGTCTTCCACAAGCGTGCCATCTTGTTTACATTTGTGGTCATAGGTTTCTAGAAATTGTATATTTTTATACATAAAAAGCAACAAGTTGTTGACAAAATTCTAGCAGCGCTTTTGAGTATGTCAATTGAGTCATATTTCTCAAACTGGATAATCTTGAGTGTGCACTGTTTAGAAGGTGTATTGTGTAGTACTAGACAATGCTAAGAAAAATAAAAAATAAAAATCTTAAATAGTGTAATGCCCCCCTCTTATCTAATATTGTGTATTGTAAACACATTCATTTTTTGTTCTTCTTGTGCTAATTTACACTACTTTGAGCCTTGTAGAAGAACAACACTGGCTGAATATTTTATGTATAGTAGTCAATACGCTTTATAATTTATAATTGATCCCATCTTTTCTTTCCACTTGATAAATTTATATTCCAAGGATGGAGAAAATTCTGCTTAGTGGCTCAATAAAAATATGAAGTAGATTTAATGCTATGCTACCCCTGCATGAACAATACAATCGACTTTAACCCGAAAAAAAAGAAAAAAGAACAAAGAAAGTGAGAGATGTTTTGTGTATGTGGGATACGACACAATCTTCTTCATGAAATTGGGCCATTTAAATTAAAAACATTATGCGTTACTTTCTTATATGTCTTACAAAACATTAGGGAAGGTAAAATATTGTGATAAATTAATTTTCTATTAAAATTTTACAATTATTTTTAAACATTTTAAATTTTAAAAATAACAAATGTAACAAATATAACAAACATTTTTTTATAAGAAATTTAACAAACGAAATAAATATAACAACAAAAGTTACAGAAATAAAAATAGTATTTTTAGAATAAAAAAAGTTAAATAATATTTTTTTAAATATTTTATATTTTGTAGTATATGGTAAAACTATTTCTAAAGTATTCTGCCATCACCTCGTCCCACCTCAAAAGAGGCGGAAAATTTCGGCCATCTTAGATAATCTGGACGGAGATGGGGATCATAGTCCTCCCAAATTCTTTGAACCCGTTTCAAATCTTTTTGTTTTATTTTATTTTTATGTTTTAAAATTTAAATTATAATTAAAAAAATGTTAAAATTTAATTAATTTAATTAAATAAGAATATTTTAATTCATATCATGTCCTATCTTAATACTCGATTTTTGTTCCACTCACAAAATTTTCAAACGAGACGAAAATGGTAAGGTCCACACTAACTCCAATTCCACCCAAATTGCCATCCCCACTAAATATTTCATTGACTCATTATTATGTTGGACCATAATATCACAAGAATTTATGGTCAAGAGAGACAAAGGAAAATATTTTGGGGTACGTTAAGTTGATTAAGTATTTTATTAAGTGCAAGACTTCCCCCTTTTTCAAGAAAGCCGCAGCAACAAACAATAAAAGAAACAAAACTCACTAAACTATCTAATAAAACAAACCTAAAGACGCCTTTATGAAAAATGTGTTGCTTCTTTCAAAAGTTAAAAACCCTAATTTCATTACTTGACAAAATTAAGTAATACATAAATAATAATAAAAGTCTCATAAATTAGGACTACTTTCCCTAGATAACTGCATAATCATGGACTTAATCTTATTGTTTACAAAGAGTTCTGCCAAAAGGAGAACCAAAGTCAAGGCTAGAGTCAAATTTAGATCCTGAAATTGAGGTTTATGTTGAGGAGACTGAAATATTTAATTCTAACAAGAAACAAATTAAGCATTGTTTGGCACAATTTAAATTAATTAAGCTGATTTATTAAGCTAGTATTTGACGTAACACGTTCACAGCGTCTTCGTCATCCGAGAGTTGTTGTTTTGTAGTCTAAAAGAATGAAAATATAACTTTTTGCAAGAATTTCTGAAATTAGGGTTTGAAAATAAAAGTTAGGAAACACTTATAAAATTTGAAATATGATGAATTAATTCATTTCTTTAAAAATATGTAGTAATAATTAATCGTAACATCATAAGGAAGAATAGATCGATGTTTGCACGAATAATTGAAAATCCCGTTTCAACAACTAACGTGTAGCTCATTCCACTCCGAATATGACCAGTCTGGAAGAGTTGTTCGCCTAAGAGACCGTGTGTATGTGTGCACGCGTGTTATATTACGCATGCTTGTGTGTAGATATATATATATATATATATATATATATATATATATATATATATATATATATATATATATATATATAACGATCATAATTAAGGGTGTGTTTGATTTTGATTAAAATCAATTTTTTATTTTTTTGTAAAAATTGATAAAAGTTGTGAGTCCCATAAAGTGTGTGGTTAAAATTAATTGTTGACTTTGACTTTAATTTTTTATCAAAATCAAAATTGAAATCAAACAAATTCTAAGTAATAGAAGTATATGTTTAAATGCAAGATAAGTGTTAGATACTAAAATAATGTAGAAAAACACTCATTCATGTTGTATTAGATTGAGATTGAGAATATATATATATAATTATAAGAAATGAAGACAAACCCTAAAGTCTTACTTCCCGGATTGTGTTTGATTGCATTTACAAATGACAATATATATATATATATATATATATACTTGCATTAGTCCAACCATCCCACTCCCCACTCCAAGAAACAAGCACACACGTACACACACATATATACTAGAAAAAATCATTTAACATATCGAACATTCAAGACAATCCTACTCTTCATCTTTTCTTCCCGTCTCTCTCATACGCGTGCGCGCGCACATAGAGAGAGAGAGAGAGAGAGAGAGAGAGAATCACTCTTCTCTCTCTTCGATTTACACACCCCCCAAAAAAAAAAAAAAAAAAAAACGAAAACCATTGATTGGTGTCAAGTGATGTTGATGAAAAGGAGTAAAGTTGGGTGTCTCTTAATATTTTTGGTGAGTTTTTGGGGTTTACAGCAAGTAGTAGTGGGAGGTAGGTGGTACCTACAAGAAATTCAAAAGCCTAGTATTGGAAGTACAACTGTTTCAAGCTCTGGTAATGATAATGAGGGTTTTGTTGCAACCATCAACAGAGAGGTACCATCCTCTCCTGATCCTTTACACAATCGATAGAATATATATTAGACATAAATACACATCCATGTAAAATTACTGTATTTTTTAATATTTATTTATAGTTTTGGTATTTAATTAGTTTGGTTTTGATCCATAATTTTGTCTCTTTTCTTTTGTATTTCATACGTTACACAGTGACTCCGATTAATTTTCAGTTTTCATAAATTTTATAGGCGCGTTTACCGTACTAGTACCAGACGGTAAAGAATTCGATATAAAATCAAAATGGATAATAGTAGTTGTGTGGATAGTATTCTTTGATTTTTCATTAAAAAAATAAAAAATGTCATTTACACTATTTATTATATCTAAAAAGTTGCCTATGCCGTTAAGTGTGAAACACAACTTTCACGTTTAGTCACGTTTTACGTTTTTTAGAACACTAATCATATCCGACTTAAATCCAACCCCATCTCCGCATTGTATTATTCGGTTGATAGAGCAAATGACATTTTTTAAACTAAAAAAATTAAAGATTATTATTCACCTTAATTCACTGTAATACCCTCCAGCACCTAAACTATCAATTTTAATTTTATATTAAAATCTTTACACGATCTAATTTGGTACACCGAACACGTCCATATATATATCATTGTAATATCCATCAAATAAATTAATTAATCTGAAAGTTCTTCTCCTTGCTAAAAGCACATTGTTAACCAAAATATATATAAGTTATGTTGTATGTAATCGTCACAATATATAGTTATGTATTCTTGTTAATTAGGTCACAATTATAGGAATTAGATCAATCCAAAATGTTGGCAAATGCATTCCTTCTGATTGAGAAATTGCCATGCCATTTAATTACTAATCTCTATCTAATCTAATTCGTTTTATGCAATTACAGCAGATAAAGATTTCGAGTTTGTCTTCCCGTTACACTTATATAAATAAAGATATATCTAGATAGGGACTAAAATTTTTTTTAGATCGAACTAATAAATAAAAAATAAAAATAAAAGTTCTATATAATAAATGTACTATTTTAAAAAATAAAATAAAAATCCTACACTAAAATAATAATTTTTGGATCGGGGGGACTTCAACAAAGACGATTCCCCCTAGATCCGTCTATGTAAACAAACGTGCGCATGTCAAACATTTGATAATTAGAAATAAATATGATAATCTGATTATTATGGTGTGTATTAAAGATTAATTTAAATGAATAAACGGGTTTGTCTATAATATTTTAAATTTTTAAATAAGATGATCTAACATATATTTTAATAAAGAATAACTCGTAAGAAAAAATAAAAATAAAAATTTAATCGTTGTATTATAAAGTCTTGCTACAAGTAGTTTTACAATACTTTATCTTATGTATTTTAAATTTTTTTAACATGTGACTAACATGTAGTGCAGTTTGGTATATACACAATACTTAATAAAACAGTACAATAGTATGTACAAAATTTTATCATTTTTTTTATAGGGTTATCAACTTATTTGACGACATCTTCCAATTTTTTAAAAATCGCACTTTATTGCACTCTTTACTTCCTAGTAAAGTGACTTGACAACTTACCTTTTTATTAGAGAAAAGTTTAAAATCCTAGTTCTGATTGGACCTAACTATATAACATACAAGGAAAAAAATCAAATCTTGAAAAGCACTACGGTTAAGCCATTGCATGACGAACAAAATGGTTTATCAAGCAATCAAGCCCTATAAACATAGCCATTCAACGGGGTTCTAAAAATTATGGATGGATGCAATGTTCTGAAAAATCTCTATTTTTGTAAAATGTTCAAATACTCGAAAAGAAGTTAACAAATATATATATTGCTAGACTAAAAATTGAAATCACTTGTATACTTTCAAACTACTATCCAAATGTCATATGCATTAATAAGAATAAAATAAAAAATTTGAAGTTGTTTACCAAAGATATAAAATGATAAAATATAGAATAAATTATTTTCACAATCATCATTCTTCAACTTTGTAATAATATTATCTCTATTCAATTTTATTAGCAGACATCGTCCATATTTTTTCATTAATTTGCACAAATGTTCTCCAAATGGTTCTTTTTTATGATTTTGCACTTAGATTAAATAAATTAAAAGGTAAATTACACTCACAATTTATATTCTTTCAATTTTTTAACAATATCATTCTCATTCAATTTTATTCACAAATATTGTTCATATTCTTTTATTAATTCACTCGGATGGTTTTTGAATGGTCTTTTTGACAATTTTGCCCATAACTTAAATAAATTAAAAATTTTTAAAAAAGAAAATATAATAAAAAATTACAATTTGGGTCCTTAACTTTTTAAAAAATGTAAAATACTCTCTTTACATTCAATTATTTAAAACAATAAAAAAGAGAGAGAGAGAGAGAGAGAGAGAGAGAGAGAGAGAGAACACCCCACCCCACCCCCCAATAGATCTGCACAGACATAATTTCAGAGCTTGAATCCATAATTTGTAAAGGTGGAAAAGTGGCTGAAAACGATGTACTAATTAGTTTCATTGAATTATTGATGGTGATGTCAAATTACAAAGAAGAATGCAGGTATTAAATTTGATTCTATGCTATGGCTAAAACAATGCACTTCTTGAAGGTGGGATTGTACCATTGAAGGGTTTCATTTAAGTATCTTGAATTTGTGGCTTATTTTTAAGGTGAAAAGAGTACAAAAGCATGTTGAGACTCTTGACATGTTGAAAATAAAAAACTCGATGCCAACTAGCAATGCACACCACAAAGCTGTGCATTCACCTATACGTCCGTCCAACCACATCAGCAACCGAAGTATTCAAACGGGCACGTGAACTAGTATTCAAATGGAAGCATGTCGTCACCCTTGCAACAGCAACAACCTCGGCATTCAATTATTGATTCACCAAAGCAACAATAGCAAAATCAGCAACAATCCAGGCGCTGCTGTGAGGAAGGCGTGAAAAAGGTGCAGATTTGCAAAAATGAAAAATATTTCCCTAGTTTCACGCAAAATCGGGAGGGGGGAGGGTGAGGGAGAAATCCCCTTGGTTTTGATCATGGGTCGGGTCGGGTCGGGTCGGGAAGAAGATGAAGATGATGTTTTTTTAATTATTTTAAATGATAGGATTTATTTGCACTTTTGAAAAAGTCAAGGACCTCAATTGTAAATTTTCTATTATGTTTTTTATTTTTTGCTATTTTAATTTATTTAAGTTAGGGGCAGTATCATTCAAAATGATCATTTGGGGACTATCTGTACGAATTAATAAAGGATAAGGACGATACTTGCAAATAAAATTGAATATGGATGATATTGTTATAAAGTTGAAAGAATAAAGACTGTGAATGTAATTTATCTTAAATAAAAATAATAAAAAATATATATATAATGAAAAAATTGTAATTAAGGATTTTATCCTTTTTAAAAGTACAAATAATTCCTAAACATTCTAATTTTTTTTTATTACAAATTTTCACTTAAAATAGTAAAAAATGTGTCATCGAGTCCCAAACTTTCTAAGTTCACCGAAAAGACCTTTAGAATCTTGACTGATTTCGCCTAGAGGTTTGTTAATTAATAAAAAATCAAACACGTGACTTAAATTTGACCAATTTAACAAGAACAAAATAATCTACTATATTATAATATTTAAAACAATTAAAAAAATTAAAAATGTTATCACCCACACCCACAATCAAAAACAGGCTGTGGTGAAAACCATCAACTCAAATCTTAATTTGTTTGTTAAGATCATGGCAACAGAAGATGGACAGTGGTGGATTAGTTGATTGCTGTCTGAAGCGGTTAGAGATGGCAAACGGGCGGCCCGGTCCGTGAAAATACGGACCCGGACCGGGCCGTGAAACAAACACAAGCTCGACCTATAAAGTCCACCGACGGGCCCGTGGACTGGGCCCGTGGTCCATGATCCAAATGGGACCAAATTGGTCCCTAGCTATAAGTTGGGGACCAAAAATTGCAATTAAAAATTATATTTTCATATTTCTTTTTTTTTTCTTTACAAAAAAAAAAATTGATTTTCACGTGGGTCTGCGGACTGGCCCGTGGCTCGGCTAGTGTGGCTCGCAGACCACGGGCCGGTCCGAGCCCTTGATTTTTACACAGGTCAAGCTTAGGCTCGGCCCGTCTCTTCACGGGCCGAGCTGGTCCAGCTCGACCCATTGCCATCTCTAGAAGTGATGCTGAGTTGAGCATAAAGATAATGATGGCATGATGATGAGGCAATTTTGTGGTGGATTGGTGGCGACAGTGGTAGATTGATGATGAAGGGATTATGTGTAACATACTGTAGTTTTTTGTAATTTTTGGAAATTTGTAGAATTTTTTTGAGAATATTTAGGAATTTTAAATGATTTTTATAATTTAAAATTGAATTTATTTATTGATAAAAATAAAAAATTTGTAAATGCAGTTCTTATCCCAGGTCAAAAATATAATTACGAAAAATAAAAATTACCCCTATGCCCTCAACCTTCCCTATAAATATTAAATAGGGGAATGATGAATTTATTTTGAAAAAGTTAGAAGTTAGCTCATCTCTCGTAAAACAAAGTATTTTTTATCTTTTTTAAGCACTTTAAATAAGCAAAAAGAGAAATAAAATAGTAAAAATGACTCCTGAACAATAGAATATCACCAACACACTTTTTAACCAGGTCGTACGACCTCGTGGAAAGAAGGTTTGACACCCCTAGGTTATTGCCAGGGGATCGACCCCCTAGTAAGTAAAGGATTGACCCTCCCTTCCAGCTTCGCGTAGGGGATTAACCTTACCATTTTTTATACCACTCGACATTTTTTGAGATTTTAACATGTCGTAGGCCCTAGTTTAGGTACATTAGCGAGATATGTTATATTTTGAGGTTGAGTAACGTACAAATATTTATCTTATTGATGTAGATTCAAGACACTATAACATACTAATGAGGTAAATGTGAATGATTTAAACTACAGTTCAAAACATTGTTATGTTTGGTGATAGCTTATGTTTGATGATCATCGTGAATATATAGAGGAGTCGACTTGGACTCCCACGACTTGTGATCTACATATTAGCATTCATATGGAAGATATTGATGATTGTGAATCTCATTAAAGTTGTATCGTACCTTTGTGTTGGATAGCTATACCGCTTGAGATGCATGACAGTCATTAATGGTAGTCAATGATAGGGTGTTTGGGAGTTCTACACAGGTATACGAGCAGTATTATGAGGTTTTCTAGTGGTCTTGGGATTGCAGGTCGGCATGAAAAACACCGTATACATAAGCTAGGCCTAATTTATGATATTCATACTCGTGCAGTCTCCCAGTTGTGTTTAAGATTATGACGGACACACAGACACTGGTAGATGAGAATGTGTGTTTATTATTGGCCATAATCTTGAGATCATATGGTACACTATAATAGTGGTAGATGAGAATGTGTGTTTATTATTTGCTATAATGATCTTGAGCTCATACGGTACACCATAATAGAGAATTGGCACATGCGTGTTTGACATCATTATGCATTGTCACACATAATCATACTTATTGAACATTGTTGTTCACGTATAATATTTAGTACTGTAGATGGCTCTACGAGAGGTTGAGATGATCAGTACCCATAAGCATGTTGAACATACTTTAGATTTGACGACTATATATGTCACGTCGAGTAGGGAGTACTTTACTCGAATTTATACCATGGTAGATGAAAAGGAAGAGATCTAGACATTTGAGGTCGCTAAATATTACATTTTTACTTTAATTGAGGTGTATTACACGATGACTGGTTGATATGAGCATATCGAAATGAAAATTGAATGATTTTTTTTTTCTGCAGTTTGTAAAATAGGAAAAATGTAGTTATATTGATATGTATATATCATAGGATGGTTTGGAGCTGACACTCGCCTTGACTGCTTTATGTCCCTTGGGTCAATCTCTCAAAATTTGATGGGCACCTTTTTTTTTTTTTTTTGGCCTTTTTGGGTCGTATATAAAGGTGGCATTGTTAGCACTTGTTGTAAAAAGTTTTTTTTTTTAAAATTAATAGAAGTGGTAGACAATTTCTTTTAATGCAACGGTCTTTCTCGGTATTAGAAGTAAAAAAATATCTATTGTATTTATAATAATTATGAGTTCATATAAATAGAAAAGCAGTAATATAACAATGGAAATTTAATCACGTGCTTTGGGTAATCTCATTAGGGTTAGGAAATTTCAGGAAAATGGGGGTGGGATAAATGGTGGAAGTGTAGGTGGAGGAGGATGATTGGGATGAGTGCAAATAGGAGTGATGGGTTTGTTGGTGGAGGAAGATGTGGTATAGGTGGTGGTGCAGGGATATGATAAAGGTTTGGAGCAAGTGGTGGAGTTGGAGGTAGTCGGCGGTGATGGTCATCGATGGTGCGGGCAATAGCGATGATAGTGTAATACTGTATATTACACGTGCTACAAAACTATAACACATATGTCATCGTGTACAATAAGAGTAAGACGTGTTACAAAAAAAATGTGATATGCTTGAAAGCTTTAGCTTTAGAGGTTCTTCAAATCGGTTAACCCTCATTGGCTAAGTGATGGTAACCCACAAATGATGAATAGGATATAAAATATCCTTTTATAATGTAGATTGTCAAGTTTGCAAAACAAATTTTGTGGAACAACAATCAAAGGTTACATACAAGCAACCAACATTTGAAGTTTAAAATGAACACACAAAATGGAGTAATACATCAATTAAAATGAACATTCCCATCACTAGTAAGATAAAGAAGATGCTTAATGCAGAAACAATTTTGTATTTCTTTTGGTAAAGCATTACCTTCTCAAACCAATTACATCTCTTCAATACCCCACTTATGAATCATTCTTGCTCGACCCGTCATGGGTGGATCAATCCATGAAAAATAACCACATGCTCACCCTAAATATTTTTATTGAAAATAATTTCAAACAAGAAATGTAGCTCGAAAAAGAAAAAAAATAACAAAATCGAAGAAACTTATCTCGTAGTTCTCGCAACCAGAAATCGTCGATCTGAATTTGCATCAATCTAGCTACTCTCCGCAAATATGGCAATAAATATGCAAATGGTTTGGGTTAGGATCAATGTTCTAAAAAGCGTAAAGCGTGGTTAGGCGTGAATGCCGATTTTCAAGTATTTTTGGCTTAAGCGAGTCCTAAGCGAGAGCAAGATAAATGCAAGACGAGGGCAATGAGTGATGCGTGGCTAGACGTAGAGGTCGAGTTTCAAATCTAGACGGAACCTTGGTGAGACTTATGCAGACTTTTTAAAACAGTAGTTAAGATAGAGAACCAAACGGTACGTGATTTGTGGTCTTTTGTTTGGGAATTAAGATCATGTTTGCAGATTGGAATACACGTAAGCAACACCATTTTCCACACAAACAACTCAATTAATTTGACTAACGTTGATTAATTAAAAATAAATTCAAGTTCAATAATCAAACGCGCCCACCACAAATGCCACTTTGCAGGGAGAACCTTAATTAGTTGGACTGTACCATTTTGTAGGGCAGGTAAAACGAGGCTAATATAAACAAACAGGCTTAAGAAATATAATTAAATAATATCTTAAAAAGTAAAAATAAAATAAAATTAGAGATAGAATGCGTGATTAATTAGCAACAACAAAAAAAATTATTGTAAATTCCACCGCCTTCTGTTGTGTATTAACAAAAAATTGTGTTTGAAGATGAAAATTATTTGACAAAATTTCTTTTTTCATTTTTATAGGTGTGTCATTGAGTAGTTCCATCTAAATTTATTGAAATCCGAACAAAATCGGTTTAGTTGAAAACTATAAAAACACATCAATTCATGAGCAAATTGGAGACTCTTCTTTGCTGGAGTCTTTGGTGTCCTCCTTCATATGCAAATTTTATTTTTTCATATATTAATTCAGTCTAAAATTTATTTAGCTCACGTCTGAATACGCTCCTACATCCCTTAATTCTATAAGTAAAAATATTACAAAAGGATAAGATAATCGATCAATTCTAGTTCAATTCTTTTATATTTAAAATAAATTGTATATTATAATTATCAGGACTGATCTCCCTATTTATAGTAGACAAGATAATTTGTGCCCACTGCTGTCGCATTTCCACATCAGCAGTGTTTAACAATTGATGAGTGTTTACCAATTGTAATTTATACTTCTCTTCTCCCAACCTCATTGGACCCCTAAACTCATTTATTACACCTTCTCCCTCTAAAACACCTAGTGATGGCAAAAATATCCGATCCACCCCGAATCCGATAGATATCCGATCCGAATGGAGCGAAAAATACCTGATCCGTGGATCGGCAGGGCGGATATCCGTGATCCGCCATGGATCTCGGGGTGAGGCGGATCGGGGCTGCCCCGATCCGCCCCGCCCCGAATAAAAAAAAAAACTTCGAAGACACATAGTTTCCCCATTTAGTCCCCGCTATAGGTGATGAGTTTGCTTCAACTCTCAAAGCTAAAGTGTTATAAGGAAGCCTCTGATTCTCATTTTCTGTTGTTCATTTCAGGGCTTGGGAGATGTTTCTAGTTCTCTTGGTCATTTACTCAGCCTGGATTTCTCCATTTGACTTTGCATTTCTGACTTACAAGCAGGATGCTCTGTTTATTTTTGACAACATTGTCAACAGCTTCTTTGCCATTGATATTCTTCTCACTTTCTTCGTAGCATATCTCGATAGCCAAACTTATCTTTTAGTTGATGATCCAAGAAAAATTGCTATAAGGTAAACATGCAGCAGTCTATACTTATGTAGAGTCAGGAAATATTTTTCCCTAATCTTGAAGTAATTCTTTTACCTGTATTATGTCTGGCTAACAGGTATCTATCCACCTGGTTCATTTTTGATGTCTGCTCAACAATACCATTTCAAGCTCTCAGCCTCCTTTTCACAGATCACAGTGGAGATCACTAGAGAAGAAGCCACTAAAAAAAAAAAAAAAACGGATCAATATACGGATCAAGGATCCGATCCGTCCCGAAAAATGGCGGATCGCGGGGCGGATTTGGATCTCCTACAATTATTGCGGAGCGGATTTGGATTAGGCCGATCTGCCCCGATCCGCCCCGTTGCCATCACTAAAAACACCCCATCCCACCACTACTTCAAATCACATTAACCCCAACCCACCCCCAAACAATCAACCCTTATATCATATTTTATTCTCCTATTCTCTCAACCGCACCCACCCACACCCACACACACCCACACCCAATCATGCATAAATTGGGATGAACTAAAGATAAATTTTTTTTCTCGTTCTATTTATTTTACTTGTGTTTATTAATTTATGTTGGTAAATTATAATTTTTATTTTAACAACTGCAAATAGTTGTGCCACGATAAGCTCAATTTTGAATTTCAATCTTTATTAAAAGAAGAATTACAATAAGTAATATCTAGAAAACCCATCTAGTTAAATAAGCACTTAAGTAAAGTCAAGTAAGTAGTTTTTAGGAGGTTTTTTAGAAAAAAAAAATTAGAAAATACAGAGTTTATCATAATAGTATTTTGCAATACAATTGAAGGAACAATCACTGCAATAATTATGGTTGAGTTTATTACAAATAAATAAAAAAATCATCCAAAATATTCCAATTTCCATAAAAAAAAAATTATTCATTAATTCCGGTTGAAATTTTATTGTCTAGCAGCAGAAAATTTAAAAAATTACTTTCGACGTGAGCTTTGTCCGGTGGTTGGTGGTGGTCCGCTAAGTTACATTTTCTTCCAGTGAGATGGTGACATTCTGATGAGTGCACATTAGTAATTTTGAATTTGGAATGTAGTTCTATATAATTCAAGTAATTATGTGACCAGGTTTTGTAGGTATTACTTGTTGTAATTCTTTTTTTTTAATGTAAATTGTAATTCAAAATTGAGCTTATTGTGTTACATGTAACACAATTACTTGCCGTTGTTAAAATAAAAAGGGTAATTTACAATTTTAGTCCCAACCTATCAAATTTGCAACAAATCTATCCATAACCAAATTTTTAGCACCAAACATTCTCAACATTTGCAATTTGTTGCAAATCACGTCCCCATTGACATATTTTGACGTTTTGCTATTCTATTTAAATAAACAAAATTAGAAAAAAGCTAAAAAAAATAAAAAAATAAAATATAAATAAAGTCTTATAACTTTTAAAAAAGCACAAAATAACTTCATCTTCCCAAAAAAACTCACCCCATCCCACCCACACAAAATAACATTTTCATGCATAGATTTGCTAGTAAATCCTTTACTTCTACCAACGAAGGTTGTTGCTTCATATTTTGGGGACTTTTCTCAACTTGAAATTCATCGCATCTAATTGTTCGAACAAACTTCCCAACAAATGGAACATCATCACTTCCAACTCTAGCAGCCTTGAAATCTGACATGAAATTGGCTCTTATTGGTAGTTCATCTAACTCCGTCTCGCTCAATTCTTGTGTTGGCACACTCATAACGCTTCACCTCAATTGCTTTTCGGAACAAACTACATCATTCAATACACTGGAATTCAATTTCATCAGTACAGATTTTCGAAGATATGTTAGGAGGTGGAGGTAGAGGTGAAAACTTGTGGAAATTCTTTATCCTCGTAAAATCTTCACTACTTATAAAGAACAAAGCTTTTTGGGAGAAAATATAGATGGCAAATAAGATAAATTTTTGGTGTTGAACAAGTAGAATTAGGCCTAGATGACCTAAAAGAAGGCGAATACAGGCTACTGAATACATAATCATCCATTGAATATGAAGGATGGTCATCCCCGTTTTCCTTCATTTGCATCATTCCTAATCTTGATTGCCATGGAATTGGCGAACAGAGGACAACATTGTCCTCTACTTTTTCCTCCAAATTTGCAGGATTTATCCCTCCAAGTTCCTCATTCTAGACTTTCTTGAACCCGCTAATAAATCTTTTTGACCTTGAATTAGATCTTGATCTACTAATCAGCAAACCAGTTATTCTAGTGGGTGGATGGGGTAGATTTTTGAGAAAGATGAAGTTATTTTGTGATTTTTAAAAGTTATGAGACTTTATTTACAATTTTTTTTTTTAACTTTTTTTTTATTTTTGTTTATTTGAAAAGGAGGCAAAATCGTTAAAATATGTCAATGGGGACGTGATTTGCAACAAAATGCAAATGTTGGGATGCCTGGTGCTAAAAAAATTGTTTAGAGGTAGATTTGTTACAGATTTGAAAGGTTAGGAACCAAAATTGCAAATTACCCAAATAAAAATTGTAATTCGCCAACATAAATTAATAAGCATAAACAAAATAAATGGAACGAGAAGAGAATTTATTTATAGTTAGTTCCAATTTGTGTATAATCGGGTAGGGTAGGGTGGGGTAGGGTGGATAAACAATATGTGATATGAGGGTTGGTTGTTTTGGGAGTTGGTTCGGGAGTTAATGTGATTCTGACGCAATGGTGGGATTGAGTGTTTTAGAGAGAGGGGGTCTAATAAATGAGCTGAGGGCCCAATGGAATGAGGTAGGGTAGAATGGGGGTGGTGTGGGGTGTTGGGAGAAGAGATGTATAAATTACAGTTTGTTAAATACTACTAATGTGGAAGTGCTACATTAGCAGTGAGCACAAATTATGTTGTCCACTATAGACAGGACATTAGCTCTGTATAAGTTATTGTACTATTTCTCTGTTCCATATAGATATGTTTGTTTTTCTTATTTATATGTCCCAAATTATATGCCACTTTTCTTGTTGATAATATAATTTATTTCTTCGTTTTCTAATATACATTTATTTAATGTGTTTTGTTATCAATAAATATGTATTATCACGATCGTATGGAGTTTTCTCTGCTACGAGAAAAAAAAAAGTATTTAAATGTTCGTGTGTCACTATGGCCCCGTTTGAGATTAATTTTGGAGCCCAACATTCAATTATTAAACAATCAGAAGTTGATTTAGGCATTTGACAAATTTTTTAAAAGTGATTATAAAATAATCTGACTCATCTGGCAGCAGATTTTGAAAAGCAGCAAAAAGACAACTTTTTATATTCTGTTTTTAGCTTTTTTATTTATATATTATTAAAATACTTATTTTACCCATAATTAATTAAACTAATTCTTTTAATACCCATTTGAGAAGTCGAATTGATGCAAGTTGGATTATAAAAAATAATATAAATTTAATTAATTTTTGCACTATATGACTATACTTTTATTTTGTAATTTTTATAAAATTTGAAATTTATTAGGTTTTTATTATTTTTATTTTAAAATAATAATAATGAATGCATTGTCTTGTTAAAAAATATTTGACTAAAAAAAATAAATTTTACTACTCATGATAATAATAATACAAAATAACATTATTATTATTAATGTCATTTTTAGTAATTTAATCCTATTACAGCAATAAATTACTTTTGTTTACCAAATGCTCAAATACTACTTTTGAAACATATAACAATTTTAAAACAAGAGTTTACTAAACACTTATCTGATTCTTCCCACAACTGATTCTTCCTACAGCACAACAGAAGCTGATTCTCTTAAAAGCATAGTAATACTAAACCAAGCCCATGTCTTCAATTTCCTCTCTTACAAAATCATCTTTTCCAAAATTTGTTGATCACTTCAATCCATCTACCTGATTCGATCATCTTCATCAACCAATCATCTCCAAAATCTGCTCACTAGCTCAATCCATTTCCCACAGCCGATCATCTCTAAAATCTGTTTACTCTCTCAATCCATCATCTTAATAGAGCCTACGCTCGGATCCCACCGCAAAAAAGCGGTATATTAGTTATTATCACTAACCGTATGAAGTTTTCTCAGCCACTGAAAGAAAAAACGAATATATATATCCGCGTGTCTTTACATTTTCAATCTCCCTCTTAAACGAAACTCTCTCTTAAACAATGTTCTCCTTGCACTACTCACTACCTCAATCTTAAAACTATAACTACCGCAACTCAGATTGTCATCCTCGCCTATCAAGATTCCATCAAGAATAAATGGGTTCAAATCTCAGTGACCTATTTTTATAGATCCTACGGTCCGATCCCACTGTGGAGAAGCGGTATACTGGTATTATTATCAAGACGGTAAAAAAAGAATATATATGTCCATATATCTCTACGTCTTCAATATCTCTCTCAAACAAAACCTTCTTTCAAACAATCTTCTCCTTACTCTACTCACTGACTCAATCTTAAAATCATAACTACCGCAATTCAGATCGTCATCTCCGCCTTTCAAGATTCTATCATAAACAAAATAGTTCAAATCTCAGTGATTCATTCTCATAGATTCTATGGTCGAATTCTACTACGTGAAAATAGTATACTAATATTAATTGTAAAGGTATATTAGAAAAATGTAAAATTTATTGTTCTAATCACGATTATATAAAATTTTTTCTTCTACTAGAAAAAAAAAAGAATATATACATTCGTGTATCTCTACGTCTTTAATCAACCTCTCGAACAAAATTCTCACTCAAACGAACTTCGTCCATCAATACTCTATCAACATAAAAAACAAATAAGATCAAATCTCATTAATCTACTCTCATATATCTAACAGCCTAGTTGGATATACTAGGTATAATAATAATTAAAGTTTTTGAATTTGTATGAAAATAGAAATAAGTGTACGTGGGAAAATCAGTCTAGAACCGCCTCAAATTGTAAACTAGAGAAGGTAAACCAGATGCTCGTCCAATTGACCACGGAAAATGAGCAGTCGCAGCGTGAACTCTGTGTTCTACGCTGACACTTACCATCCGATCCAAGCCGGTAGCATTGATGGAACCGACACTCTCCCTCACGATAACGCCGTTTACAGGGCTCTTCTTTGTTCCAATGCCGGCCTCTGTAATTATCTACCTTTGATTTCCCAATTTTATTTCCCCTGTTTAGAAACAAATTCGTCTGTTCAAGTATTTTCATTGTTCTTCTTGTTGTTTCTTTTTGCAGACGACCCCTTTGGCGACCCAAAATCTATCGGTGACCCTTATTGCACTCTCTTTGTGGGCCGTCTCTCTCAGCTCACCACTGAAGACGCTCTCCGCCAGGTACCCTTTTTCTGGAATTTTTTTATTTATCGAATTGAATTGAAATTGTTGGTTCTTCTACGTTTTTTTTTTATTCCTTTTGTTTTCTTTGAATGTTTATGATTCAAGTTAAGTATTGCTTTTGTTTATTTTATCAGGCTATGAGCAGATATGGAAGGGTCAAGAACTTGCGTTTGGTCAGACATATAGGTGATTCCTTTAAATTTTTTCCTTGGGATTTTTTAATTGGACAGAGCCCACAAGTTGTTTGGTTGATTTCCCTAGAAAGCATCCTAGAAGCTACACTGCTTACTACTTTCCTGTGTTAAGGCTTGAGAGTGAATGCTGCCTGGTACTAACATATGTTTCCTCCCTACTAATTGGGAAGAAATAAGGAAATCAAAGCCCCCTTTATAAAGTATGAGAAAATTTGACAAAGACTCAGACATTTCGTTTGGGTGATTTAGGGAATGAATAAGCTTTTACAAGAGGGGCTATGATTAATTCCTTATAATGATAGTTATTTTTATTGTGTTTGGTTTTGAATACTCACAAGCTTTTATGAGTCTAAACTTATAGAATATATTTCTGTGAGCAACATAAAATTACTACCAAAGGGATTGGTTCATGGAGAGACTTTTTGTAATAACTTGGGATGAAGGTATTAGTAATTTTGCACAAAGAAAATTTTCTTACTACGAAATCCTGGAACTTTGTGCTTCCAATGTTCATTGACTGCAGATGAGGAGTTTTAACTGAAATGGGGAAGTTCAAGAACTGTAATAGAATCTTGCTATAATGATTCAGAGAGGCTGAAAAATTTTCCTCTTATACTTGTCTAAAAGTTTTTAAGCACATTATTAGGAAAAAGCACAAACAGAAAAGACACAAAGAAAAACGAAAAAAACAGAAGAATTGGAAGGTCGAATTAAGAAGCAAACAGGACATCAGCATCATGTTTTCTTCACAAGACTTGTTCTAATTTTATACCAACGGATTGGAAACATTTTTTTTTCTCACCAAACAACTTTAACATGGAATCCATGCAGTAACGGGTGCCTCACGTGGTTATGGCTTTGTCGAATTTGAAATGGAGAGGGAGATGCGTCGAGCGTACAAGGTGATGTATTGAATAAATATTAACAGCTGGCCCTACTACTTTCATTCCTTCTCCTTCTATTTTTCTTCTTATCAACTTTTCTGTTTCTTCTTTTCATAAATAGTGATTTGCTCTTTTATTTTATTATAATTGTGCCAATCAGTTCTGCACACATTTTTTTTTGAATTATTAGCTTTTATTCTGAATTGTGCTTGCAGTTGCCTTAGTATTTCAAGGATCTTTACTCTTAGAATTAGCTCTTACTTAATATTATGTTAATGTAATGACAATTGTGATGTAAGTAACTGTTCTGGAAATTGTTCAGAGCTTTATTATTGCTATGTTAACTGGTCACATGCTGCCTCAATAAAGGGATAAAAGTCCTATAATATATAGACATGTTAGAAAATAGAGAAAGAGATCAAGGAGTAGCAGTAAAGAATTGGTTTATCAAAGTTTAGAGATTGAACATAACAGAGTATGAAATAATATGTACGTGAGCTCGTTAGGTCAATGAAAGATTTCAACAAATTTCTAGAGCACCTGTTCTCCTGCTATCTCATATTTAACAATCACGGTGTGGAAAAAGAAAGAAGGAGAGAGGGGGTGGGTGGGGGGGGGGGGGGGGGGGCAATGCCTGTCTTAATCTCCTTCCTTTTTATAAAGACGTAACTCCCAAGGTTTCTTACATTTCATTGTTACCTTTCGAAACACTTATCTTTTATCACATGAAGAAAGATATCAAGCTGTCATGTAAACTTTTTGTTAGCTACTATCGTTTTTGTCATGCTCCATGTTTCATCTTGTAGCAAAGAAAGATCTTAGAGCAATGAGATTATTGACGTGGTTTCCACCCACAGTAGCTCAGTAGGAAGGAATACAAAAGCTATTTTCTATTGTAATAGGATAGGATTTGATAGAAATTGGCCAAGGTAGAGGCCAATGTATTATGGAATAATGGGCATATTACTTGTTTGAACAATGAAATTTCTAATTATGGTGATGAAATACCATAGTTCAAGATGGTTGTGAGTAGAGCATGTGGTGTGCCCTTCATTTGTGATACATGCTTCAGGGTTGATCTCTTCATTTGTGATACAGGCTAGTGGTCTTGAATAAATTAGGAAAACTATAACCAATTCAATTTATAGCTAAGAGGGAAGGCGGTCAACCCTGAGATGAGAGATTGGAGGCCTGGAAGAGAATTTTGGATTGACCTTTCATAGAAGAAAGATGAAGCATTGACCTATAGAAACGTTTTTGTTTTCTTAGCATTTTATCTAATCATAGCCCTTAAATATGTCATCATCTCCTTGTGTTCCTATCTGATTTTCCAACTTGTTAGACCTTCCCTGTAGCTGAGTGCCCTGACCTTAAATGACTTTCCCGATCAAAAATAACCTGCCACATGGCTAAATGGGACCCACCGAGCTGACCTGACAAGAATAAAGGCCAACAAGAGAGTCAAGGAAGACAGAAGACTTATTGACTGTCCACAGTAAACATACAATTCAAGACCTAGATGATATGAATTACCTACCTGCACAAGCTGATTTCAGACGAGAAGACAAACAAAGCAAGCATGATCCTAGGCATCATACTTGGAAAGTTTAGTCACAGTCCAAGGGAAGATTAGGCTGCTAGTAATGTGTCTACTACTCTTGCTGGGTAAGCTTAGAGTGTTAAGAAGTGACTTTTGTGTGTTCAACATGACAGCTCAGCACCATGTCTGTCCCAAGTAAACAAAACCTTCCAGTATTTCACAGGTTGATAGTTTTTACTTCATTGGAACTTGGCTAGACACTTGTCTAATTCATTGACTCCTACCCATACTAACCTCACTATAAATACCCCCAAAGCTACCTACTCCAGGAATGCAAACATTAAGTTTATGATCAATTGTTTCATTAAACAAACACACCTAAATTAACATAACCATCGAGTGTGGTTGGCTCTCTATCCCCACCTTGTTGACGATCCACCAGTCTTACGAGTTACTTTATTTCGGTGACTCGGCGGTTAGCATGGATCTCCAAGCGGATTCCCACGTGAATGACTTTCCCTTCATCCACTCTAGAAGATTGGTGAACTTGGGGACCAGTTGTATTCTTTATGAGCTCAATGGGATTCATGCCACTGATAGGGGGTGGGTGGGTAAAGGAACAATACCCTATCATTTATTGATCATGGAGGATTTTAGGAGGTTTAGACAAATAGGGACTGATCAATTAATGTTGGCTTATTTGCACAAATGGTCCCCAACCTAAGGACTCGTTGCGGAAACATGACCTATCCTTTCATTCTTGACTGTAATGTCCTCATTCGACCTTTTGTTGTGCAATTGGTCCTTTCCCTCATCTGCCGTTTATCTGGATGTTAAAAAATTAATATTTTGACTGGATAGACTACAATACCCTTAATTTTAGTTAAAATGAAAATAAAAGAAAACAATAGCTTTCTGGAAGTATAATGTGGGGCCAACAATGGAAGGTTTCGAATAAAGTCTCTTTAATACTATTGTTTAAGAGCAAGGAAAAAGCTTTATGCTGGAACGGGGTCAGGAAGCAAGCTGGCTTGGTAAGCTATCTGGACTAGTCCAATTATGTGCAGCTGGGGGAACATGTTAATTTCTAGTTAATACACTGTGCGTTAGTCCCTGAAATATGGAGTCACTTCTTTTAATAATTTTGTTGAAGTGAACTATTCCTGCAACTGTCAGTGCTGTGTTAATAGGTTATAGACTCAACATTTTTGCTGTTAAAAAGACAGACTTGGAGAGTGAGAAATAACTAGGAGAGACTTGGAAAGCTTTGCAAATCCTATGTGGAGAGTTGATTGCTTATATTCTTTTCGTGTTTGGAAATCCACAGTTCACCTCATGTACAAGTTATTGGATGGATTTTTTTTTGGATAGGTTAGATAAAACTAATTTGTTTTAACTTTTCTATGCAGTGTTGCGCCATTTCTTTGAATAATTGAATTAATGAGTAAGTTTTTTCTTTAGGAATAAAGAAGAAGTAACACCTCTGCTATCATTTCCTTGAAAGACTTATTCTCATAAATATTCTTCCGATAATTGGAGTATAGCCTTCGGAACTTGTTGACCATCAGTTCTATAAGCATTTTCCTTTGATTTTTATAGGTATCTTTTTAAATCTGATTTCCCAACCTCCAATGCTGGTTGCTTGTTGCCTCAGATTCCAGCTCAAGTCTCATGGTCTTCTCCTGCCCTTCACTTTTCCTACTTACAAGCCATTAACTCTCCAATCTCTTCATTTATTCCATTTTCTTCAATTTAGGCCTCCCTTTTCCAGGCTTCATATCTATATTTTATTTTTTATTCTCCTGGCAGACAGATTCCCTTCATCGCATCATGTTCTGTCTGGAAATAGTTTCCTGCCTGTCCTTCAACTTACCAAATATTAATGAAATACCATCCATACAGCTTTCTTTTCTCGTGGCATTTTCCAGCCTTTAGAAGCTATTCACCCAAAACTTTTAAATTACCGGTTTACTTGTCAAAATTTTATAAAAATTGACACGTATTATGGGCTATGTTTTTCTGGTAGTCATATCAGCAAGAATCTGTTAGACATTGTATCTGCCCTGGAGGCTTTATTGATGCCTATTGTGTTCTACATTTTTGTAGGATGCTCATCATACCATCCTTGATGATTCTGAGATTATAGTTGATTACAATAGGCAGCAACTGATGCCAGGTTGGATTCCGAGAAGGCTAGGTATGTCAAACTTCTCCTGCGCTGCCCATACAGTATTTTATACTCAGGCGAGCTCTGAAGTCATCTTGTCTGACAGGAGGTGGTCTTGGTGGTAAGAAAGAATCAGGACAACTTCGGTTTGGAGGACGAGAAAGACCATTTCGAGCCCCGCTGTATGTTCATCTTTCCTTGTTCAGTAATTAATTATTGTATTAATAAGTATTTGGTTTTATCTTCATGATGTGGATTTTTTTACACATCTACTTGAGGGAAAAAGAAATTTTTTAGCAGCTATTTCACCGGTCTTTCAAATGTCTTGGGGTACTGTTGTTTCGTATCAGAAGACTCAGGCTCAAGCCACCAAGAAGAAGCAATCTGTGCGAATCAAAATGACAGTCCCCTTGAAAGACGGGTGAATTAGATGCTAAACTACCTGTATCAACACAAAGAAGCAATCTATGTTAAGATTCGACCAGGATGCATTCTGAACTTCTATAAATTATTTGTTACGAGATCAGAAGACCAATTCCATGGGATGATTTAAAGAGGCTCGGCATACCACCTCCCCCCGAAGGTAGATACATGTCACGCTTTCAGGTAAGCAAATCTGAAATATAAGCATGTCAACTATTGAAGATATCAAACGTGCTACTTGATCATCTACTCGAGTGAATAAATAAGACACTATTATGTGTTAAATTCTTTTCTTTAATTTTTAATCATTTATTGGCTTTTATATTCTCCTGTTGGTGCATGACAATAGATCAAAATAAACTTTATTTTCTTTCAAATCATTGTTTAACCTTCGATTTGTTACCGAGCTTGCCTCTGCCTATAAAAACATTTCTTTTTTCTTTAATTATGTAATTAGATCCCATCACCACCACGAAGAGAAGGAAGTAGTGTGGATGATGAAGACTCTCGTAAGCATGAGAAACGAAATGCATCTGCCCATCGGCTTGAAAAGCCGGCTAGTCCAGACCGCTCGATTGGTGGAGAGAAGTCTATGTACAGGGAAGACTACCATCACAAGCATCACAAAAAAGGTAGACATTCTTATCAGCATGAAACAAAGTTTTCTGGCCGGGATGCATCAACCGAAGAAAGGAGCTACATAGATAGGGAAGAACGTTCTTCTAAGCATAGTAGACATTCACGTCGACGTGATAGGTGGACTCCTAGTCGGGACGACTCGTATAGTGACTAGGTCAAGTTGCTCTGTGTTTTAAGGGTAAAAAACTAATATGGTTACTGATCTTTGATTTGTTCTAAACTGATCGCTAAACTTTCTAATTTGTTTCAGATCCAGTTAGTCTTCCCTCTAAAATTTAACAGAGTAATCTACATGGCCTAACGGTTTTCTGATTTGGCTTAATATTTCTATCAGTCTTCACCGCCTGTTTAAATCGGTGCCATGTGGAGATGCGTTCTTACGCTTTTCTCAGTTTCTTTTTCACATCCGTCATTTTTTTGATTTTGTAAGGTTGCAGCAAATAGCAGGTGAGCCTTCTCTGTTCAGGTGATTTTACAGTCGGACAAACATGAGAGCAAGGGTAGAGGAAAGTGTGTGGTTCTCCACTTGGCAGCGATGTAAACAGGTGTAAAGACTAACGGAAATATTGAGCCAAATCAGAAACCGTTAGGCCACATAGGATACTCTATTAAAATTTGGGTGGAAGACTAACTAAATGAAACAAATTTGAAAGTTTAGTGATTAATTTGGAACAAATTAAGGCATAGAAAAAGTTAAATGAATTTGTATTTGTGATGAACATGGCATAATGTAGTAATTGTTTCTCTTTTACATTCATATCGAGCATTGAGTTGAATCAAAAGGGGTTTAAGACATCTTAACTAAGTTGTGAGCGTGTGTAGGAGAATGCTACAAATCCTAGGGATGGCAAAAAATTCTGTCTCCGACCTGCCCCGCCATGCCCCGATCCTAATGGGGCGGGGGCGGGGGCGGGGGCGGGGATCATGGTCCCCGCCCCGCCCCGCCCCGCCCCGCCCCGCCCCGCCCCGCATTACCTGAATCTGTCTCGAATGGTTTATTTTATTTTATTTTTATATTTTAAAATTTAAATTATATGTAAAAAAATAAAAAATAATATAATTAATTAATTAAATGGGGGCGATAAATGGAAATTTTTCTATACCCGCCCTGCATCGCACCCGTCCCGATCTCTGCCCCGCTTTTCAAAAATCCGCGACGGGGCGGGTATGAGAATGGCCACCCCGCCCGCTGGCCGTTGCCATCCTTTGCATTATCCCAAAATTCTCCAAGTTTTTTTAAATTGATCGTTGAAGTTATTTACTAATTTTAAAAACTCCTCAGTAATTAACTTATTTGCACATGAACAAGACCATATCGAAAATTTTGTACTATCTATGTCAATGCAACACCCCAAAAATTGCCAGTTCGCTGCTCGTTGGGGGGTGAGCCTAGGTCTTGTTTTTCCTTACACAAACTATACTAGCACTATTAAATGTCGGTGTAATTGGCCTTTTCTTTACAATTCTTTAACATGTCATCTTCTGCTTCTGAAAGATCAAAGCGAACTCGAGAAGTAGGTCATGATAGATTGTTAAAGCGAATCCAACGGAAGAGATAAGACACTTTATTAATAGAATATACATGCAAAACAAAGCAATTTCAGTATTGCAGTTCATTACCAGGAAACACAAAGTACATCACAATACATAGGAAACACACATTACATATACAATAACATCAAGGCTCGGTATTAATTTACGAGTGCCAAAAACAACCCCAAAAACATTGATACCAAGTGACTCAAAGTAATGATACTAAGCAAACAAGCTTTACTTGCAAAGGTACCTCCGGGTGTGTTCGTTGCTAAAACTAAGACCGTCGAATCATCTTCATGTCCCATGCCTACTCCTGTATACTTGGAATTATTCAGATATCTTGAATTTTGAGACTGCGTGTAGTTAGTGAGCACAAGAGTTGCAACCCGATGGGGGACACACACGGGCAGTATTACCCCATCTCTTGTACTATTGATGTCTATCTTACATTTCTTTAAAAGACTCGGGTAGTTAGCTAGTTGTGATGGCATACTTGACGCAGTGTAATTGGATACACATGGTTTGTCCTCCAGTTGATCAGCAATTTCTTCGGCTAGACAATTAGCGTTATCGTGCTTTGCAAGAGGTGGAACATTTGAAGATTGCCTGAAGCTATTGATTCCTTGCAGTAGATGATCATCCTCGTCTGCAGGAATGTACCAAATTAAAGATGATTAATACATAACTCCCAAAATATACAACAGTCAATTACTAAAGGGCGGATCTAGGGAGGGACTCTCCTTTGCTGGAGCCTCCATATATATTTTTTAATATACGAAACAAATTTTTTATATGTAAATTTTATTTTTTTCATATATTAGCTTGATCTAAAATTTTATTTAACCCCTGTCTACATATGCCCATGCAAAGAAAGCATGCACAAGAGTAACTAAACTTCCCCAACTTTTCAAGTAGGGTTTTAGGTCTTCAACCTATGATGTGAACCTGGGTCCTACGTAAAATGTGAACGGTAATATTGCACGACTTTTAGTTGAATTGGAAGAGAAATTAATGTTAAGTGGTTTGACGATTTTGCTCTCAAGAATCAGGATATACAAAAGTCACATGTGATTTTACATATTCACATTAATGGTTTTGTTCATGTGGAAACACACAGATTTACATATTTAAATAAGTTAGTGAATCCGAAACCACCCTTCGAATGTTGAAGACCCATAACCACGCCGTTTTATATTCCTATAAATCAAATATTGTCTTCTACAATGCGCAACCAATTGTTAACCATAATATTATCTACCAAGAGTAAAGAAAATCGTAAATCGTAAATAACTTCTTAATTAACTCGTAATTTCAACTATTTTGTCACTGTAAGAAATTTTACTTTTAACGATGTAATTTTTTGTTGTAGAAAGTCATTTTTAGGTAGTTTTGTCGAAAGTAGGTCTTCAAGAGACTTTACAATACCAAAATTTTCGTTGTTAAAAGTAAAATTTCTTGTAGTATGTAGACAATATTGCACACAAAAAAGAGGCAGAACGTGTAAAATCTCCTGAATTCATACAAGTTTAAGCAGAAGAACCACATTATAAATATTGATGAATTAAACTATTTTGAAACATCCTTTCTAACAAGGATTCGTATAGTTCTCCATTAATTTTTAAATTTAACAGTAAATTGAAAATTTTCTATAAAATGGGAACAGAAAATATCAATTTCAAAAACAAGTAGAGAGAGAGAGAGAGAGAGAGTACCATCAGAGTGTACTGGAAGTAACTGAAGCAAGAGGATGACATGCAGAAGCAAAACAATAGCAAGACGTGTCCAAGAAGACGCCATTAATGTAGAGAGAGAGAGAGAGAGAGAGAGAGAGAGAGAGAGTTTTGTTGAAAATGGACAGGGAGAAGAGAAGAGGAGGTATTATCTCATGGCTTTACACGTTGCGGACATGCAAACTTGAATTCCTCCAACACTTGCAAACTGATCGCCACCCGTTTGAACTGCTATTAATTAATTATAATTATAATTTATTTTTATAAATTTTATATTTTAATTTTTGTTAATAATTTACTGGAAGTATGTTAATTTTTACTTAAAGTCTTCAATAAATTAATTTTTGGTTGAAGCTCATAACAAAGTAAAATTTTCAATTTCTTTTTTAAGAAAATAAAAATAAATGAGATTTTTTTTTAAGTTTCAAGAATATTATTGAGGTTTTTCAATGGTTTCAGTACAACCTAAATTCTATCATTCTTCTAACCGTTTGAAATCACAATGTGGCTCCGAACAAACGAAAATAGTAAAATAAAAGTTATCACAATTTTTTAAAACAATTTTATCACGTGACATAATAATAAATTGGCCTGTCACGCAATAATTATGTGAAAGATATATTGCACTATGACTAAAATTTTGAATATTAAATGATTTTTATCAATTAGGATATATACGCCAAGAGTAATAATATAATACTTACAGTGGTCACTAATTATAATACCTACAGTCTACCTACCTGAGTAATTGAATTATGGTAAAATTTGAAACTAAAATTGAAGTGAGTAATCGAATTGAAATTAAAATGTAGCTTAGTTGAAAACAAATTAAAATTAAATAACTCTATTTAGCATCCCGCAAATGAAATTTACCCCAAAATGATAGAAGTAGAATAATCTCACTGAAAATGGAATGAGAAAGAACAGGGTAATATTATCAGTCTTCCAAAAGTTCCAATTTAATCAATCAAACTATGATTTCAATCTTATCTTGTTTAACAATATTTTTTTGTTGATTATAATTACTGTTCTAAAAAGTTCGTTTAAATATGAAGTTCGACTTTCACGCCTCACACCTAGCTCTTTTATCGTTCTTGTCTCTTCATCACTTAGGTCTCGTCTAAAATCGAAAAATTTGAAATTCGATCTCAATAATTTACGCTTTTTAAAACATTGATTATAAATAGTAAGTCTTATAGAATATATAAATAGAAATTGTCAATTCTATAAAATATGAAAAAAAATAATGTTTAACTAATTTATAAGTATTTATAAATATCCTTAAATATGTGTCTTTACATTTTGTAAACATTAGAAGAATTAAGAGAAATATTTTAGTAGAACAATCCTATATACACACGTGGTACATGGGAATAGGATTTGTCCACCTACACTACACGGCGGATGAGACATTGTGACTTGAATAGTGTAGAATCTGATTTAAATAAATAATCACTGACCGTAGGGAAATTTACTCTGCTACAAGTAAAAAAAAATATTTTTTTGTCCGTTACTACGTCTTTATCATCTCAAATCAAAACTCATATATCTCGCTCAATTCTTTTATTTTTCCATATTCTTCTCCATATTCATCAAAATCAAACTCCACTCAAACAAAATTCTCTCTCTTTCTCATTCTTCTCAACCCTGAGACTCATCAATCTATTAAAATCTTCTACGATCAAATTTCTCCACAAAGAAAAGCAATATACTAGTCTTACCACATGTACATGTAGAATCGGCCGAGTCCATCCTATCGGTATGCAATGGCTAATTCAACTGATGACGTCCGTTTCCACAGACGTGTCCGCCGCATTCGCCCTAAGCTAACACGTAGACTCCGCCTCTTGCCACGTTCTTACATGCATCCATTCTTTTACGCTTCACTGTCTTCCACAAACACCCCTCGTATCTATCCTCTTTTTATGTATTCATTTCTGTATAAGAATGACATGCTCTCTCGACTTCTTTCTTGTTCAAGAGTTTTAGCATCCACTGCAATACACCATTTTCCTACACACAAAACCACACAAAACCCAGTTTTCTACAAATTTTACAGCATCCCATAATCGTAAGACAAGATCGATTGTACTGTTTGTGAGATCAATGGCTTCAGGCGATCAGAAATTCCCACCACAGAAGCAAGAAACTCAGCCTGGTAAAGAGCATGCCATGGACCCACCTCCCCAGGCTGCTACCAAGGAATACAAGCCCTCTAACAAGCTTCAAGTATATATGTTTTTGACACTTCAAACATTTTGATCAGTATGTACTGGATATGGTTAAAATCTCTGTGTCTCTGTGCAGGGTAAAGTGGCGCTAGTGACAGGTGGTGATTCAGGCATTGGGCGAGCCGTGTGCCACTGCTTCGCCCTAGAGGGTGCAACTGTGGCTTTCACATACGTGAAGGGTCATGAGGACAAAGATGCAGAAGACACACTTGGAATGTTGATGAAAGCAAAACATGGTGATGCAAAAGACCCCATGGCAATACCAGCTGATCTGGGTTATGACGAGAATTGCAAGAGAGTTGTTGAAGAAATGGTGAATGTCTATGGAAGAATTGATATTCTTGTTAACAATGCAGCTGAGCAATACGAGGCGACCTCAGTTGAAGAGATTGATGAACCTAGGCTTGAGAGGGTGTTTAGAACCAATATCTTTTCTTACTTCTTTATGGTCAGGTAAGTCATTTTCGAAGTGGATTATAAGCGTGGTTCTAAAGAATTTACGGATAAAAATGATGTTGAGTAGTTTATAAGTGCTTATGAGAACTAACAAATAGGGTTGGAGATAGAGAGCGGGATCGGACTTTCAAAGTTAGATAGTACTGTCTAGTTCTATCTAATACTGGTTATTGAACATGATCTATGTATTTTGGTTGTAGGCATAGTTTGAAACATATGAAGCAAGGGAGTTCCATCATAAACACAACATCAGTGAATGCATACAAAGGGAATGCAAAGTTACTCGATTACACAGCGACGAAAGGGGCGATTGTGGCGTTCACGAGGGGACTTGCGTTACAGCTTGTGAACAAAGGGATACGCGTAAATGGTGTGGCACCAGGTCCTATTTGGACCCCTCTAATTCCAGCATCTTTCAGTGAAGAAGAGACAGCAAACTTTGGAAAACAAGTGCCAATGGGGAGGGCAGGGCAGCCAATAGAAGTTGCTCCATCTTATGTTTTCCTTGCTTCAAATGTGGACTCCTCTTATATAACTGGTCAAGTCCTTCATCCCAATGGTGGAACCATAGTCAATGCCTAATTAGAGACTTTTGTGTGACAAGTTTTTGATTGAGCAGTTGTTAAATATCTTTTGTACTACTGTGTTTCCATATGTTAAGAAATGATAGATTTATGTAATTTTGGTGCAAGTTTGGGGAATGAATTGTAATTCTTGTTTGGTTAGTACTTAACCAAATTACCAAGCACTTGATTTGTTACACGGTATCACTAAGTACCCGTTTGGTAGAGTTTATAAATCAGTTTATTTAACTAAAATAGTTTATTTGATTAAAAATATTTTATTTGATAAAAATTTTTGTCTTAGTAGTCGTTATTTTTTACTATTTTTGATCAAATAAACTGTTTTGGTCAAATAAATTAGTTTATAATATCTACTAAACGGGCACTAAATTTTCAGCCGCCAATTTTAAATGGGTCATTTCATCTGCAATTTGTAGTATCTTCAATGCAATCCATTATGTTTATTTTGTCATGTAAGTAAAATAAATAATATCTAAAAAATATATTTTTTAATATAAATTGTTAAAGATTATGTCAAATTGACGTGATAGAAAATAGATAATGTCTAGAGTTTTGTCTAAATTTAAAAATTCTGTTAGATATACTGATTCAGTAAAATTTAGATTTGTGCATGTTTATATATAATTTTTATTTTATTTTATTAAAATATATCTACATTAGAGATTAAAAATTTGAATGTCTATTCAATTCATTGGATACTAATGCAACGTAGATCGAAAGTCTTAGTAATCCATATAATTCAATGAAGATATTCTTAGTGAAATTTCAATTGTAGATTATAAGTAGTGAGTTTTATAAAATATATAGGTAAAAAATAGATAAAAATTATGAATCTTACGAAATATGTAGATGAAAATGATATTTGACCACCTTATAAACACTCACAAAAACATATAAGTTACGTTATAAAAGTGTAAAAATATCAAAAACATATTTTTCAATATTTTAATCTAAAAATATTGTTATTACTTTTGTTTTGCCATTTTCGTTTCTAGAATTTAGCATAGTAATTATGTTGAAGATTAGTTATTATATAGTTGTCAATTAAGTAATTTATGTCAGTTTGGAGAGTTATGATATGATTGATAACTAAGCAATTTTCAACAGTTTAGGATCAATAGGTGATGAAAAGTAATAAAATGGTGAAATTTAAAATTAAATTGAAATTTAATGACTTATACAAGATAAATTAATAGTTAACATATGAAATTTACTAAGGTGCATCATTCATATACGTGTTAAGTGGGAACACTAGTTTGTGACTAAAGGCCTATATTTAGTAGTGCTTAACATATAATTTTATCTGGTCAAATAGTGGCAGATATAAAAATTTATTTTAGGGAGGGCACAATGTAAAAATTAAGTAAAAAACATCAAAACGAATTATTCATTATAAAAAAAATAAATAAAAATTTCTAATACATTAAAATTGTTTTCAACGAGTTTTCTTATTCTTAAATCGTTTAATAAAAACATCATTACAAATATTATTAAAAAAATCTTTGTCAATATATGTAATCATTTGTTCGTTCATATCTAATCTTATTATATAATTGATCTTTTATGATATTAATAGTTCAAAACAGTGGCAGTTGTAATTGGCAAAAGAATTATCAATTAGTACTAGTTGAACATTAAAAAATTCTTTTAAATAAAACTTAGGACCCGTTTGATGGAGATTATAAACCAGATTATAAACTAATATTGGTTTATTTGAATTGAAATTGTTCACTTTTCAAATCACTTTTAACATGAAATGACAAAATTGTCCTTTTTATTTTGAAATAGCATTTTGTTAATTAAGGGCAATTTGTCATTTTATGTTAAAAGTAGTTTGAAAAGTCAAAAATTTCAGTTCAAATAAACCAATTTTAGTTTATGTTCTCTGTCAAATAGGTTCTTAGCAAGTTGAACAACTTGAACTTATAAAAAGTTAAAAATGAATCAATTGAATCCAAATATACCAAACAAATAAGCAATATTTACTAGATTTAATTTTTTGTTTTTACATAATTGAGTAGGGGCTGGGCCCCCCTCTTGGTCCAATGTAAATTCGCATGTGTGGTCAAACATACTTTTTATCCACACATTTCATAGGATCTATAACTTACAATCTACATTTTATCTATACATTCACCAACAACTTATAATATAAGTATTTAAAAAATAATTTCAACACTACCAAACATTGGCTAAAACCAAGTTCGACTTGTCTACAATCAAAACAATGTTTCTATTAGTTGAGTAATGCGACTATATCAAACACAATTTTAGTGGATTACGCTTTTATTTTTAAAGTGGTTATGTAGCAAGGATTCAGAACTAAGGAATTTTATGCGGGCGTTAAATACTAATGTGGATAATGATGACGTTATATATGTCGCCAAGTCACTTGAGTTAATTTCCCCAATGGTCATTGAAATTTGAAGTAAATTTCAAAATTATAATTCTCACGGTATTTTGACGGTTACACTAATGATCATTTGGTTAAAAATATTAATGATGTACCCAATTTCTTTTCCAATTTATCGGTTACTCTAATTTTTCAAGTTCGTTCTCAATTTCTCTTATAAATTTTTGTTTTTGTGTCATTTTTCTTTAATTTACCAAAATTCTTCTAATTTAAGATTTTACAACTCTAGAAGAAATGAAAATAGAGTTCAACTTACAAGCTTTTATTATTGCGGGATAGGTTGTATTGATGAAAACTCGTGAACCAAAGTTAATTCTGGTCATCGATTCTTGAGATGTGCAAACTTTGAGGTAAGATTATTGCAGTAAGGTCCATTATATCAGTAAAATTCAACGTTTTAGGAGTGCATAAAATTTGAAATAAATTGAGGAATGAATTAAGTTTTGTATATTTGTTTATCAAAAACATGGTTGTATGTACTATTTTTGTGATCATAGTTAAGATCATACTCAATTATACTTTAATTATTATATATGTTGTGCACTATAAATTTTTTTGCTTACTTTTGTTGGATCTGACGCTTGTAATTACTTTGTTTGAATCGATCCTCCAATGCCACCTTAAGTGAAACAATTAACATATAGTTTGTTTAGAAAAAGCGAGTGGGTTGACAACAAACTGTAGAGGGTTGAAGGCGAATAATGTAAAGGGTTGTAAACGAATAATATAGACTTGAAAACAAAGGGTAGAGAGTTGATGAAATTTTAAAATTGAAGTATTCGTGTTGATTGCAATTGTCTCATATGTGGTTCTAATCATCTACAAATAATGATTATTTTTTGTTTTTTGCTTTTACTAGTAGCAGGCATGATCTCTTGCCAGATTCACCACCCACCTGCTGAGGTGTCAGTAGGTGGGTGGTGAATTCCTGCCCCCCAAGGGGCAGGAGATCAAAATTCTTACTAGTAGTACTTGTTGTGGGTAGAAAAGTCTTTTGTAAATTTAACTTATTAACTCTTATGTTAATAATTTTAATTGAAAAAAAATTAATGATATAAAAAATTACTTCAAACATTAGCTATCAATGGCATAATTAACTCGACCAACATGGTATTTAACAACGCCATGTAAAATTTATTGTTAAAAGTTTTTAACTGGTAGTACTTGTTGTGGGTAGAAAAGTCTTTTGAAAATTTAACTTATTAACTTTTATATTAATATTTTTAACTATAAAAAATTACTTCAAACATTAGCTATTAATGGCGTAAGTAACCCGACCAACATGGTATTTAGTGGCGCCATGTAAAATTTATTGTTAAAGTTTTTAATTGAGTGACAATTAGTATAATAATTAGAAATTTCAATGACTACTACTATAATAAAATTACTATAATAATTATTTTGAAATTTATTACAAACTTGAGCTATCGTTGGTGTTGACCTTCAAAAATGACTACCAACAGAACCCATCACCTCATTTGTCTGCGTGTATTTCACCAACACACTTGGATTGTCACGTGGTCCTGTGAATCACTATGGTGCGCTTAGAAACAACTAAATAAGATGTTTTGGTATTGGATATGCACGTTATGGCGGAGGTGGTGGCTTGAGGGCCTCTAATCACAGATTCTCCAAGTGGTATGAAGAACACTTATGTTAATCAATGTAGAGGACTTTGGTTTAGTATAGTTTTCTTCTCAGATTTTTCTCCTCTTTCTTGTAGATATGGCTTTCGTATTTATAGGCCAAAGCCAATTGGCCAAGCCCCTTTTGATGTACAACAAGTGGCGCAATCTTAAGGATTTCCGTATCACATCATATGTGTCATGTCAGTGGTTTAATGAAGATGTCCCTTTTAGCTGCATGTTGGAAGGCTATGACTGTGACAAGCCGCATTGACATGCTGTCCCATCAGTCTTTTTAGGTCCAACTCGCAGTGTCAGAAGAAGTTTTCTCAACACGCAATCGGGGTCGGTCTTCGACCGCCTCATCTTCTCAAACCTTCTCGACATAAAAGAACAACTTTTTCTTCTTAACCTCATCGGCATAAATGAACAATCTCTTCTTCCCAACTTCTTCAGCATAAAGGAACAACCTCTTCTTCTTAACCTTCTTTTCCAAACCTCTTCATAATAGAAGGGACATCCTACTAGCAACTTTGACTTTGACCAAACCACGTGGAGTGAAGCATAACATAACAATAGTCCCCCAAGTTCAGGACTTGTTATTTAGAGTGCTGGACTTGGCGAGGAGGCATCTATGCATCTTGGAAGGGTCGGAGTGATGATACAGAATTGCGTGATCTTACCTTAGTCTCTAATATGTGGCTTATTTATATGGGGGCAGTTGAGGCATGTGATGCCCTTGCTGGTTTTTGATTGTTCAAAGAAACTGCTAAAAATAGTCCCAATGAGTGGGGTTTCCCTTTGATGGAAAGATGCTTGTTGTATAGGCCCTTTCAATATCAGACGAGGCTTGATATTAGGCTTTGTCCAGCTGGTGGCATGCCTTAATGAAGAGGCTTGGCCTTTGTGTGGGGATGACGAGACACTTCTAATGTAAGACAAGGCTAGATATTGGGCTTTTCCCAGCTGGTGTTGTGCCTTAATGAAGAGGTTTGGCTCTTGTGTGGGGATGACGAGACCCTTCCAATATAAGACGGGGCTTGATATTGAGCTTTGCCCAGCTGGTGTCATGCTTTAATGAAAAGGCTTGGCTCTTGTGTGGGGATGACGATGCCCTTCCAATATAAGACGAGACTCGATATTGGGCTTTGCCCAACTAGTGTCATGCCTTCATGAAGAGGCTTGGCCCTTGTGTAGGGATGACGAGACCCTTCCAATATAAAACGAGGCTTGATATCGGGCTTTGCCCAGCTGGTACCATGCCTTAATGAAGAGGTTTGACCTTTGTGTGGAGTTGACGAGACCCTTCTAATATAAGACGAGGCTTGATATTGGAGTTTGCCCAGCTGGTGCCATGTCTTAATGAAGAGGCTTGGCCTTTGTGTGGAGATGAAAAGGCCCTTCCAATATAAGACGAGGCTTGATATTGGGCTTTGCCCAACTGGTGTCATGCCTTCATGAAGATGATTGGCCCTTGTGTGGAGATGACGAGGTCCTTCCAATATAAGACGATGTTTAATAATGGGCTTTGCCCAACCGGTGTCATGCCTTAATGAAGAGGTGAGACTCTTGTGTAGGGATGACGCTTCTGCAAAAACTAAGTCCCAATTGGAGGATGAGCTTTTTCTTATTGGGAAGAGGCTTGTTTGCAGAGGCACTTCCAGTATCAGATGAAGCATGATATTGAGCTTTTCCCAGTTGGTGATGTGCCTTAATAAAGAGGCTTGGCCCTTGTGTGGGTATAACGCGTCTGCAAAAAACTAAGTCCCAAATAAGGGATGAGCTTTCTATTGTTGGGAAGATGCTTGTTTGCAGAGGCCCTTCCAATAAGCCGCGAGTACCTTTTCGTAGAGGTATATGAGAAGATGTTACCCCAAACTTGATTAGGTACTAGTGCTTCTTTTTAGAGGTTGTGTTCCCAAATCAAATGACTGAACGATAGACGTGACGTTTCTATAATGCCAATGTCTATTCTTAGAGGCCTCAAAATAGCAAACAATCGAAACTTGATTTTTAAATAATCAAATGTTGGTGCCTCTTCTTAGAGGTGTCACCTAGGCTCCAACGAGATACATACAATGCTTTAGGAATGTTAAACCATTAATCAAGTTAGATAAGCTCGTATGTATTGTTTTTCCAATGTTTCTTCTTCGAAGAACATACGCTAGCCTCAATTAGAACTTGCGTAAGGTCATTTCTTCAAGAAAAATTCTTTGTTCAAGGAGGTTTAGGCTTTTGATCACGTTTCACTTGTGGTTGAATATGTAATTTTCCATAGACGGCAACAATTTGTTGACCTCCAAAAATGGCTGCCAACAGAAACACATTGTCTCATCTGCCTACGTGTATTTCACCAACATACTTAGAATGTCACGTGGTCATGTGAATCATTATGGAGTGCTTTAGAAACAACTAGATAAGATGTTTTGATATTGGAGAGGCACATTATGGTGAAGGTGGTGGCTTGAGGGCCCATAATCACAGATTCCCTAAGTGGTATGAAGAACACTTAGATTAATCAATGTAAATGACTTTGATTTAGTATATTTTTCTTCTCAGATTTTCCTCCTCTTTCTTGTAGATATGTTTTTGGTATTTATAGGCCAAAATCAATTGGCCAAGCCCTTTTGATGTGCAACAAGTGGCGCAATTTTAAGGATCCCCGTACCATATCATATGTGTCATGTCAGTGGTTTAATGAAGATGTCTCTTTCAGCCGCATGCTAGGAGGCTATGACTGTGACAAGCCGCATTGGTAGGTTATCCCATCAGTCTTTTTAGGTACAACTCGTAGTGTCAGGAAAAGTTTTCTCAACACGTAATCAGGGTTGGTCTTCGACCTCCTCGTCTTCTCAAACCTCCTCGACATAAAGGAACAATTTTTTCTTCTTAACCTCCTTGACATAAAGGAACATCCTCTTCTTTTTAACCTCATCAGCATAAAAGAACAACCTCTTCTTTTAACCTCCTCTTCCCAATCTATTCGAAATAGAAGGAACAATCTACTAACAACTTTGACTTTGATCAGGTCATGTGGGGGTGAAGCTCAACAGTTGGCATAACTAAACCCTACTTTAGAGTATTTCAGTGTTGGGATTTAGATTTAGGTGCCGCTGGTAAAAATCCTGTTCTTTATTTTACGGATTTGCTTATTTATTGTTTGATACATGGTGACTCATCACTTATAATTGTAAATTATTGAGCATGTGTTTACTTAGGAATATTCCGTGTAACAAATTGTGCAAAGAAAATAAAATAATAAAGGGCAAGAGGTTACAATTCATATTTCAAATATGGTATTAGAGCTTTTATGGCAATAGCCTCCTCCTAGTTCCAATATCGAAAACAGTAACTGTCAAATGCAATGTACAAATGAGTATCTCGTACTTGTTTGGTTTTTTTTTTTTTTTTTTTTTGGGTAGATTATAAATATTGAATTATATAAAATGTGTAAATAAAAATTAGAAGGGGTTTTTTCAAAGATAACGACAATAAATAAACTATTTCTTAAAATACTATCATATTTTTTTTATTCTAAAAATATTGTTTTTTTATTTTTGTAACACTTGTTGTTACATTTGTTATTTTAATTATAATAAATATGTTACATTTGTTATTAACAAACATAACAAATGTAACAACAAGTGTTATAAAAATAAAAAAACAGTATTTTTAGAATAAAAAAAGTTAAATAGTATTTTTTAAATTATTTTATATTTTGTAGTATATGGTGAAATTATCACAAATTAGAAAGCAAGCAATGCTGCACTAAAAAATGGCCCAATATATAACTAATAAATAATTAAAAATGGTATTATCAAACGGTTTAAAAAACAGACACTACATGTTTCCAAAAAATGGCCAAAAGACAATTAACAAATTATAAAGTCCAATATTCTATTGAAAATTGAGGGTGAAATTTGAGAAAACCATATGCGGCTCTATACATGTTGCTGTTGCTTGTATGTTTTTGTTCGTCACTTTCTTAGTTTCTCTGTCTCTTTCTTCCCGTAACGTGAGTTGTTCGACCTCTTTCTCGTTAGTTCTTCTGCTATTTTTGAAGTTGGTACACTAATTTTTTTTTTTTTTTTTTTTTGTGGAACTTTTTATTGGTGCACTAATTTATGTTGTTTCGATGTTTTCAACCTTATGAGTAATTTTTTATTTGTCCTCTTTTGGCTTTTGCAATTATTTGTTTGAGAATTGTTTATATTTGATTGCACTAATTTATGTTTAATTGTTGTTTACACTAATTTAAGTTTAATTGCAATTATTTATTATATCCTATATTCTATTAGCTATATGAATATGATTACATGAAATGATGAAATTGCAATCCATATTTGTAATTGTTAATTGGGAAGGGGAAATTTGCTCATTGGTCTAATTAATTGATTAAATTGAAAGATAAAAAATTGGACATTTAATTGATATAAAAAAAATGAATTATAATGTTGTACAACTTTTCACTGATCTTGGACTAAAGACACCAATTTTGGATTACAATGCTAATATTCGAGATCAAGTTCGAAGAGTTACGTGCAAAAAATAGTTGTCAGCTCAAAATCATGAATTTACAAAAAGACTATTTAAAAAAGATTTTAGTTGCTTCAATTATTCTTCGTTTGAAGTATTTCCTAATTTAATGGACAATTTTTTTGCTTTAATTTTTTAAAAACATAAAAATAAAGATAAATAAAACAAAATTGTGGCGAGTCATTGAGACACCATGTCTTGTAAATTGGCCAGTCTAGGGGGTGGGACGGTTCTCCCCTAATATTGTCCTATGGGCGGGATGAGACTGACTCACTCCTAACCCGGCCGCCCGTCCTAATGCATTCCCTACCTAGCATCTGCATTAACAATTTTCAAATTAAATGTTGAACAAATAATTTTAATATGAAAATAAAAGACCCCGTGATTATGGATTATCCACATGTGCCTGACGTGTAGACATGCAAAGGTCTGTAATTAATACTCTTTTATCTTCTCTCTTACGCGGATCTTTTCTTCCCACAAAAGGAAAAGGAAAAACATAATAAAAATAAAGTAAAACCTTAGCTGCTAAGCTTTCAATTCATAAAATTTGGAAATATAAATTAAATATCTTTGACTTCCTTTTTTTAGTATTTTTTAGTAAATTTTGATAAAAAAAATTAATATAATTTGTAGTTTAAAAGTTAATAAAAATTGTAGACCTCATAAAATATGTGGTTAAAATTAATTGTTGACTTCTGACCACAATATTTTAAAAGATTAAAATCTAAATCAAACAAATACATAAATATTGTTTACGTGTGAAAATCAATCAACACTTGTTTTACTATAAAATTAATATTAAAGGGAGATTTGATTTTCATTTTTTATTTAAATACATAGTTATTGATTTAGTCTGACGTGAAACTCAATAAATTGACCCTAAATCGGTTTCATGTCATATCGCTGGATCATTTGATAATTAAACTAGCCAAAACCAATTAAATTGGAATTCAAACTTATATTGAGAAGCTCATTTTTGTTGTAAACAATGCCTTAACTTTTAAGTTTGTAACTATTTAAGTCATTCTTTTTCTGTTTAAGAAATATTTTATTTAGATTTTTATCGATGTTTTGACAGTAGAACCAATGACTGGATGATTCTGTATTTCGACTGAGTCAATAATCGAATCGCACCATATTTCACCTATCATATTAGAATTATTCTTAAGAGTAAAAATTTCATAATTATATGTTAAAACAAGGGTTAATTTTAGCAACGGTCACTAAAATTTGTTAAAAATTTTAAAATGGTCATTGAAATAATTTTCTTACATTAGTAGTCACTCAAATTTTCTAACAGTTACACTAATAGTTATTTGACTGGAAACATTAATCTAAAACACTATTTGTCACTGTTAAATCCCAACTAGAACACCAATGACGTTAACTAAAATTAATGTCAAATAAAGTCGTGTTGATAGCAACTAAAGACGTAATTTTCAAACACATTTTTTTCATATTCAATTTTGATAAATATTTAGTTGGTAAAACTTCACATTTTTGTTAGTGATTTTTCGAAAGTGTGGCATTTTTATTTTGTGTGACGTACTTGTTATGTCGTTTGTGTCAATGTTGAAATTTAACTATAATACGTAGGATTTTAAGTTAACGTTTTTAATCAAGTGACAATTAGTGTAATTGTTAAAAATTTGAATAAGTATTACTATAAAAAAAATTCAAATTATTTTAAAATTTTTAAGAAACTTCGGTCGTTATTACTAAAATTAACCCGTTTTAACGATCATTTTCCTTTGCGTTGAAATTATGCAAGAAGTTAGAATATAATACAAAATAAAAAGAAGAAATGAATATACCCTAATATTTATTGCCATAAAATACTTCTATCTTCTCTTTCTTTGTTCCCAAAAGTTAAAGCCTTTAAATAGTTATCACTGTCTGTCTCTCTGTCTCTCTGTCTCTCTCAAAGAGAATAAGATAAAAGAGATGCTTATAGAATATATTTTATTACATATTGCCACCGAGCGATAACCTTCATCACTAAGATTTCATACTTGGATAATGCAACACCACCAAATAGGAATGGCAATTTGCCCACCTCCCACCCGCCACCCGATTTAGAATTTCTCCGGCTCGAATAATTGGATATTTGAAGCGGGTACGAGGCAGGAAAATTTGTCCCGAGGTAGGATCGGGGCAGAGCTACTCATCCCCGGACTCGCCCCGAATTTTTTTATTTTTATTTTTAAAATTTTAAAAAATATTTTACCACTTAGAAGTAATTTTAATTTTCCATTTTATAATTTCATATATTGCTTTCAATGAAAATCATGGTTACAAAAAAAAAGGGGACAGTAAGCTGCTCCGCCCCGCTCCACTCCATTGCCATCCCTACCACCAAGTGCATGATTGGCTTTGCTTACACTTATAAACAACTAGTTAAGAATATGTGTGTTGTACGTAATTTTGTAATAATATTGTAATTTTTTTTAAAATTATCGATAAATATAACTCTTATAAGAAATTTATTTTCTATCATAAGTTCATCAATGACTATGAACAACTAAGAAATAACAGTCAAGTTTCTTAGTAAAACAGGTGGTTCATTAAAAAGTATATAGCCTACGTGAATGTTAAATTTGAATGATTGTTGACGTAACATATTAATATACCGTTGATACTCTTTTAATTATATTTTGAAACATATATCTAATGACATATCAAAAAAATGCAACTTTCTTTTTATGAAAATTAGTATCAAATTTTAAAATATATGAAAAATAGTAGGTAGAACACAATTTTTTATTGATTGTCTGTATTTATATCATTTTAAAAGACAAATGGGAAAAAAAATTAGCTATTTTTAAGAAAATATTTCTCAGACAAAAGAATTTCAAAAGTCTTTGACATAGAATAAAGAAGAATTTTCTCTTGCAATATCTTCACTAAAACACTGATCAAGGCATTCAATTTTAATGCATCAATGAGCTGAGCCTTTTTTTATTTTTTTTGGGTAATTAGCACGTTTCGTCCATATCCTTTGGATCTATTGCACAAATCTTCCATATCATTTGAATTTTGACATTTGGGTCCTTAAATCACCAATTCTTTGCGCAAATCGTCCTTGCCGTATAATTCAGTCAAATTAAGCCGTTAAGTCAACGTGTCTTTTGCAGTCTCTTATTATTTGAAGGGCAATTTCATCTACTCACCCAATTTCTTCTTCTCACAAAGGTTGATGGAGTTGTTGTTGGTGGTGTAGATAATTGAGTTGCAGTAGAAAGCATCATAGGTGAAATCCCTCCAAAAGTTCATCCCAAATTCACATTTCTAGCACCAGCATGATGATTAGCATGCACGTTGGAATTCAAGGACTATTCAATTGTGGCCTTGACTGTAGGGCTCGAGAAGCTTGCCTCGCGCATTACCCGACTCACGCTGGGATTATCTAGTATCGAGATAATTAGCTTCTCTAGCTCCATCTTCACCACGAATAGTGGTTGCTGTTGCTGTTCGAGGCACCCTCATCTCTGATACGCCTGGACGCGCTTGAAAGCGGCCATGAGTGCATTAAAGATCGGGGATTCCATCATCGGAGCCATGTTTTACGCCATAGAGAGGGGCTCCAGGGCCACGCTGAAGCATAGCTCCAGTGCCCGACATGAAAGAAACCCGATGGAAAAGACAATAGCATCGCCGCCACGTGCAGCGGCGTAGTCTGGCTGTGGTTCCGCCGGCCCGCCTTGCTATGGAATGGTTCAGAATGTTAGTTGCCTCCGATGTCAGGGTTTGTTGAATAGTACTCATACCAGCTCTCATCTTCTTCTTATTCTACTTTATTGCAATTAATTGTGGGGAATTTGGAGCCTGTGGCTGTGGTGAAGGAATTATTTAGAAGACGAAATTGCCCTTCAAATAATGAGAGACCGTAGAAGACGCGCTGACTTAAAGGCTTAATTTGACAGAATTAGACGGCAATGATGATTTGCGCAAATAATGGGTGATTTAAAGATCAAAATGCCAAAATTCAAACGATAGGGACGATTTGCGCAATAGACCCAAAGGATATGAACGAAATGTGCTAATTACTCTTTTTTTTTTTTTTGTTCGCTTCATGCATTTTTCCCACAATTCCATCTAAAATATTAATAAATCTCAAGAAGATTCAAAATAAAGATCCTTAGAAAATCTCTTTTTTTTATAAAATCATTGATTTTAACTCATCACGTAAAACCAACTTATTATGCAAGATTTACCTTCACCTTATGCATGTCACAACTCTGTTTATCCAAGTAATTAACATTCTTCTTTAGCTGCTAGCTTGAGAAAGCTAGAGTAACACCAATCTTTTAACTCATTCTTTTTTCAATAAATATATATTTAATTGCTTACAAGATGAGATAAAATATTATTCGAGCTTAAATCTCTTTGCTATCAAGAATATCACAACAATTAATATTTTTAGCTCGAACAAACATTCTAATCAAGAAAAAAGAATCAAGAATGGAAAAAAAAACATAACCCCGACCTGCCCTGCATTCGGGGCTGGGACATGGATCATGGTCCTCGTCTCCGAATTCTCCGAACCCGTCCCGAACATTTTTATTTTTATGTTTTTAAAATTTAAATCGTATTTAAAAAAATAAATATTAATTAATTAAATAGGACGATAAATGAGAATTTTTCAATCATTGCCCACCTCGATCCCCGTCCCGACTCCTAAAATCCTCTAACGGAGCGGGGATGGTAATGACTGCCCCGTCTCCGTCAGTCCTGTTGCCATCCTTAAAAAAGATATATAAATCAAAATTTAAATAAATATTACTATAATATTCTCAAAATTAGTGAATTCTTCATAGAAAATTAACACAGTCACTATTGAGCTAATCAAAGATTGCAAAACTGTCCATGCGAATGAAAAAAAAATTCCCAGCATAATTAAAAAAATGAGAGAGAAGAAGAACAACAAATGAAGAAACCATGAAACAATAATAAGAAAGTCAAAATTCAAATGCGAATTCCTCTTGTTTTGTTATGTTCATCAAGAAATTTGCCTAAATTCTCATGCATACTGATATTTATTTTTTGAGTGTTTATAGTTAATAATAATAATTTCAATATATTAAAAACCTTATTAGCATTACATTTTTATTTATTTTCATTAATTACAATATATAATAGAATGTAAAAGGGCAATCTACGTTCAATAATCTGAAATGCAATATTTATTTGGTATTAAATAATTTGAATTAAAGCGAACATAAATAATACTAATTGAAAGACTATTTTAAGAATTATAAGTTATTTATGGGGGCAATATCGTCCATAAATATTTCTTCCACATAGAGACTTTTATATGTACTATATATGAGTTAAATAAAATATGTAGTTAAAAAATATATAAAAATTATAGTCTTTACAAATTGTGTAAATAAAAATAATTTTTGACCAGTTTATAAGTATTAAAAAGCACTCTCAAACATGTCTATTTTTCATCTAAATTTGATTTTGTAGCATGTTTAGCATTATTGAAATTATTTTTTAAGTACTTACATTTATAGGTTCTATAAAATCAATTGATAATAAATAGAGGTGACAAAATTGGCTCGACACGCGGGCCGGCCCATATAAACCAACTTTTTGGGTTGAGCTGGCCCTGACCCAAATAAAACTGGGCCAATATGGCCCGGCCCATCTAGCCCGAGGGCTAGTGGGCTGGCCCGATTTTGATTTTTTTTTTTCTTTTTTGGCTTTTGCTCCTTAACACTAATCACTTATTTTGTGAATAGTCCCAATACATAATCCAAATAATATTAATCTAAAATGATATAAGTATAAGTTACCAATAAACATTAGTCTAAAAATCCCAAGATCCAACATAAAATTGTTTAGATTTAATTAAAATTTAGTTTAATTTAAGTTTCAATCCAAAATATATTTGGTGTGACAAGTAAATTATTTATTTTAAATTTACTTATAGGTAAACTTTTAAATTTAAGTCAAATATGCTTATATCTCAAAGCAATAAGACTAGCATGTTTTTAATATTTGTATTTTATTTTTTAAAGTGTTTACAAATAGTTTACAATTAACAAAAAAAAATTATTATTTTGAAAGAAAATTGACGTTTATCTATTGACTAATACATGAGAGTCCCAATTTTATAAATTATACTATTTAAAAATCTCAAAATATATAATCTAAATTTATCTAAAATTGTATTTGATGTAATGTATTAGATTGTATAAAAAATTTATTTAAAAAAAAATTAAAATCAAGTTGGGTAAATGGGCTGGACTGGGCTAGCATATTTTCGGCCCATATAAAATTGGGTTGGGCCAGCTCAGTCCAGTTTCATGTGTGGCCATGCTCTGGTGAGCTGAGCTGGCTCAACCTAACCTATTTGCTAACTCTAATAATAAGTAAGTAGTAAGTTGTAGATCATATGAAATATGTAGATAAAAAATATGTTTGACCAACTTAAATTATAAATTATGCTTAGCCAAACATATGTGATTGGAAGTATTAAAATTATTTTTTAAGTACTAATAAGTTGTAGGTTTTATAAAATATGTTGATAATAAATAAATAATAAATTTTAATTTTAATAAAATATGTGAATAAAAAATATATTCAATTAATTTAATTATTTTAAATTATAATTTAAACTTAACCAAAAATGGAAATCGTGAAGATGTGTTCAATCTATTAATTTCTTAGAAGTTGTAAAATTAATTAAAAATAAGATTGCAACTTTCGACAAATATTGATATATAAGGTTTGAGATTGATAAGAGGACAGTAGAAAGCACCTTTTCAATCAACATGTGCGTCTATAAATACCCTTAAGCGTCTACACATATCTAAAATCTAATATCTTACGGAGGAGAGAGAGACAATGTCGGTTGATAGCTACAGTGATTTCCAAGCGCTACCGGAGGGTTGTATAGCGAACGCGCTGTCTCTGACGAGCCCCAAGGACGCCTGCCGCCTGTCGTTGGTGACTCCGACATTCCGTTCGGCTGCCGAATCGGACGCCGTTTGGGAGCGGTTTTTACCGCCTGATTATCGTGATATCATCTCTCGCTCAATTGACGGTCCTGATTCGCTTCTGGCTAAATTTCGATCGAAGAAAGAGCTTTATCTCCAACTATGCGATAACCCGATCATCATCGACGGTGGCACCAAGGTAATATAAATTCCAATGAGCTTTCATGATTTTGGATTTTACACTAGAATTATTAGTAATTTCCATGGTGTTGGATATTTAATTATTTTATTATAAAATTGGATGTGGCTCGGTTTCCATGATATTTTGTGTAAATATCAATCATGCTCTGCTTTACCTGGATTAATTGTTGAGAACATGCCTTACAAGTATAATTCGCATTATTTTTTATTTGAAAATTAATAAATTTATAAACTTCTTCTACAACAGGTGAGGTTGTTGTAGATTGCTCATTATCGTCAAACCTAACCAATGAAATTTAGAAAAATAAACTTGGATTTACTGTTTCAAATTTTAAAAGAATTTGTATAAACTGAACAAATGAATGCCGATCAGATGGAAATGGAAATTGAAAGAACAAATGAATACCGATCAGATCGTACCAGTTGATGAATTGTCTATTATTTAAATTTTGCACTATAATGGACAAGATACATAGGTTAAATTTTGGTTCTCACTTCTTAGGTTAATACATTTTAGTGCTGTCCTTACTATTTCAGTAGTTCCATGGGTATAACTCCGAGATCATTGGCATCAACCTGAATTTATGTTTTACAACATTAAATAGTTTTGTGCCTTTAATAGTCCAAAGTTCAATATATTTTATTCGTCAATGCCCAATGTTCAACCAAGATAAAATTCGACTGTAAGGCCTGTTTATAGTTGTCACTTGTGATGGTCTCTCTCGACTGAAGCCTTGTTCATAATTGTACTTATGTCTCTTTACATTTCAATAGTCTGGAAATTTATCATGACCATTGTTTCATTTATTCTAGTTGGGGATGCATCCTAATGCTTCTCTGTTATTGCAGAGCTTTTCATTGGAGAAAGGGACAGGAAAGAAGTGCTTTATGCTTGCTGCAAGGGACCTCTATATTGTGTGGGGTGATACACCTGAATATTGGCAATGGGTCTCTCTTCCCGAGTCCAGGTTCTACAGTTATCCTGCATAAGAACAAGTATCTTTACCTTTCTATTAATTATTTTGAATGCTAATGGTTCATTGCATGTTTGATTCAGATTTCCTGAGGTGGCAGAGCTTCTTGATGTGTGTTGGTTTGAAATTCGTGGCAAGATAAATATCAGCATGCTGTCTTCAGGAACTAAATATGCAGTTTACCTTGTGTTCACTTCCAAATCAGGAATTTACGGATTTGAGTACCAACCTGCTGAGGCTTCGGTAGGAATTAGTGGGCAAGATGGTGAAAAACGAACTGTGTGTTTAGATCCAGAGGGAGAACAAAGACACAGGTACCAGATTGTACCTAGGCGGATATTTTTCAATCATCGACTGGCTCATATATATAGACGGCAAGGTAACGTGTCCACAGAGCGCATTACCGAGTACCCCAAGCTTAGAGCAGATAAGTGGATGGAAGTTGAGTTGGGAGAGTTTTTCGTCAACGGAGAACAAGATTCGGATCTGGAAATAAGTTTGATGGAGACGAAGGGTGGAAACTGGAAGAATGGTCTCATTATTCAAGGGATTGAGATCAGACCAAAAGCTGGGTGAATATTCTATCTACAAATCATTAGAAATGAGTTCTTGGGTATGAAATTCCAATTATGTGCAGTCCCAATTCGGCTCATGGTTTTCTTGATTTATTAGTTTTTTGTTGTATTTATCATCTACCCCAAACCTACAACATTATATTCTGTACATTCACATACAATTTTGAGCTACCTTTGAGCTGCATCAAATGTGGGGAAACAGGATAATCCTTTCTTCTTTCAGTACATTTGCAGTTCATTGAATTATTTTGGTGTTCAAAAAAATGTACCTCTATAAAGTTTGCAGCTAGAAACTTGTGGCTTAGACGCATTTTTCTTTCCGGCTGTTTCAAGTTCTTGGCATGTTGGATGTGTTATGTCTTCTTGTAGTCTTTTCAGTATCGTTGAATAATATGATTTTCTCTCTTAATATGTTATAAGAGCAATTTTGACATGACTAACAATTTTTTTATAAACTCAGTGTCGAGCATATCTTAACTTACACGAATACATATGACTATTTACCTAGGGATGTCTCAATTCTCGACAAAATTTGAGTGTCAGTTTTGTCTAAATGAGAACAAATCAAAAAAAGTGTCGGGGGTAATCTTTATTGCAATCCTCTGCACTAACGACCATTCACAGTCAAGCTTGCATTATGGATCAATTACAGCTTATGGATTGATTTAGCTTAAAATTAACAGTCGATTCTGTAATCAAGTTAATTGATTGTAAACTGTATTTGTATATCTTCGTTGATTTAGAGAATCAATCGAAAATATCATATACTGCATTGTATATATTTTCTGCATCTGTTCAATAAATTACATTGCCTTCAGCAAATATTCATCTTGCCAAACTGTGCTCTCATCATTCTCTCCACGAGGTTGGTTGCCTATCCTAGATCTTCTCATTTCCAAGATGATCTCCGTCCATTTCTTGGAAGTCTCAAAGGGAGTGGAAATACATAAGAACTTTTGAATGAAAATAAAAAAGACATGCAACTCCAGCTCCTTATTTTTATATTCGTTTTCATATCTGTAATAGTACGTCTACAATATTGATCACTTAGGAGGGAAATAGAATAAATGTTTGATACTACTAGAAGGATTCCTCTTTTAAGTACTGTAATTGGTATTCCTAGGATCAATTCTATAGGTCTTTTCCTTTATTGTTCATATTTTGGATTGGTTTATTGCTGTACTAATCAGAAGAATTGAATTGCATCTTTACAATATTCTACTGTAAAATCATCAACAACAGTTAATGAGGCAACAAACTAGAGAAAATTCTACTGATAATATTTGCCAAATGTTGATGAAAGAAGAGCAAAATTAAACTATACCATCCTCTCACAGAAGAATCAAGCAAGGGACGAGCCAAGGAGTATGAATATATGCACTCAAACAAAATACAATAGAATATTTTCATTGTGCTGTTGGCTGCAATGCACTAAGTAGATTGTCGAGAATGTGCAAACAAAGTCCCACATCGGTTAGACATGGAATAAATGATGAACTTATAAGAGATTGCAATAGCTACTCCACCTAATGTGTTAACCTTTTGCGATGGAACTTCAATTCTCCACCAGTGGTATCAAAGCTATGTCTCAAACTTAGCCACGTGGACGCACAAGACACATCTTCAATTACAGCCGAACAATTGTGCGTTGGATCGCGATGGACGAAAAAATCCATAGTTGGCTCTTAAGACGGCTGTGCCCATGTAAGGCACTACCTTGACACAGTGGAAGAATTGGACTTTGATAGAGCATGTAATCTTTCCAAGTTTGAGGAAGAGAGATGGATAGACTATTGCTTGAAGAGGGGCCGAAAAGACATTGTACTTCGTTCCATGGAAGGATGTTGGGAATGTATGAACAAATTTTCACACCGGTTAGACATAGGATAAATGACGGACTTGTAAGGAATTGAACTACTCCACCTAATGGATTAACCTTTTGAGATGAACCTCAATTCCTACAAGGCAGACAAATTAAAAGGGGAAACAACAGGGTAGATGACATATTCTGTAATAAGCCTTCAATTAAAACAAGGATTAGTATATAAGGAGCCAATAATGCAGCCTGATCAATTTACCAGTTTGCCTAAGAACCTGGAAAGAACTTGAACACTACAGTTAACGAGAACCATAGGGAGCAATTCCACACGACAAAATTAGTTTCATCACCCACCAAGATTAATTCGCCCAAGTCAGATACTATACATCGTTTTCCGAAATAGCGAGTTTTATCCATGGTGAATTTGGACCTAAGAGATGATTACAAGTTTCTAACACACTGGTTTTTCTTGGCTAAAGAAACCTTCATCTTTGGTTCTTCATGAAGCTTGGACCTTGTTTACGAAACTTTGTTGTCTCTCAAAAAAATGGTCACCCCCTGGTTCACCGAGGCAACCTTTTTCCCGTACCTGACCTCATTCCATCTTTGGTAAAGCAGTGCTGAGAATACACGACCCCAAAATACCCCCAAGAATCACAATTAAGATTGCCATTGATACTTCCAAGAAGCTCGAACTACTTCAGAGAGACAGAGAGAGAGAGAAAGAGGGAGTTGGGGAGAAAGTGCCATAAATGATGCGGGTTTTGCTCTATTTTATGCTGGTCATGTGTGCATGCGTGTGCTTACACCTCTACTTCCACCCTGTCTACGATACCATAAGCGCCCAAGGACTTTTGTATTTTCCATCCAACGCGCGAAGGACTTGAAACAACCCAGAAGAGAAAAGGCATCAAGCCACACGTTCTGGCACACTTTCTAAGGGTCACCATCACAGTAGTATCAAACAATTTATGAACACTGAAATCATTCGTACACTGAAAACATAGTGAAAGAAGGGAAAAAAATGGATAATCATGTTTCCCAGATTTGATAAAATGCTCAAAAGTTAGCTCAAAATTGTTAGTGAGTAGAGAACAATTTGGGTAGACCTGGGGGTACAAAAATAAATACCAAAAAGAAATAATAAATAAAGAAAAAGCATTAGTTGAATTGGGACTGTACATAATTGGAATTGCATACCCATAAACTCATTTCTAATGAATTCTGTAAACTAAATATTCAGCCAGCTTTTGGTCTGATCTCAATACCTTGAATAATGAGACCATTCTTCCAGTTTCCACCCGTCACCTCCTTCAAACTCATTTCCATATCGCAATCTTGTTTTCCCTTGACGAAAAACTCTCCCAACTCAACTTCCATCCATCCATCATCTCTACACTTTGGGTATTCGGAATTGCACTCTGTGGGTATGTTGCCTAGTCTTCTATATACACGAGCCAGTTGATGAATGAAAAGAACGCGCCTGGGAACAAACTGGTACCTGCGCCTGGGAACAAACTGGTACCTGTGCCTCTGTTCTCCCTCTTGATTTAAACAGACAGTTCGTTTTTCACCTTCTTCCCCACTAATTCCTACCGAAGCCTCAGCAGGTTGGTTCTGAAATCCGTAAATTCCTGATCTTGAAGTGAACACAAGGTAAACAGCATATTTAGTTCCTGAAGACAGCATGCTAGTATTCATCTTGCAACAAATTTCAAACCGACCCACATCAAGAAGCTCTGCCACCTCAGGGAATCTGAATCAAACACGAAATGAACCCTCAGCAATCGAAATAATAATTTAATAAAAGGAAAAGTGTCTTGTTAATCTTATTGTCACTCATGCAGGTACCTGGACTTAGGAAGAGAGATCCATTGCCAGTATTCAGGTGTATCGCCCCACACAATAAAAAGGTCCTTTGCAGCCAGCATAAAGCACTTGTTTCCAGTCCCTTTCTCCAATGAAAAGCTCTGCAATAACAGAGAAGCAATAAGATGCATTCTCAACTAGAATAAATGAAATGATGGTCATGCTAAAATTTTCAGTTGATGTGCCAACTATAAACAAGCCTTCGGTCGATTATTGAATCTATATATATATCTTGGTTGAACATTGGGCATTTAGAGGCATAAAATTATTGTAAGTTGCAACTTGGGACATTTGAGGCAAAAAATTATTAATGTTGTAAAACAGAAATTGTAACATTTATGGCAATGATCACAGAGTTATAACCATGGGACCAATTGAAACAGTAAGGAGAGTAATAAAATTTATTAACCAAAGAAATGGGAACTAAAATTTATTACATCAAGAAAGATTTATATTAATAAAATTACAATTCAAGAACTGATACGGTCTGGTAGGTTTTCATTCGTTCTTTTATTTTCAATTTGATTTACCAGCAACTTGATACAATTCCTTTAAAATCTGAAACAGTAAACACAAGTTTATTTTTATAAATATCATCGATTGAGTGTACTTAATTCTCAAATCTAAACTAATGCATATTATACTAGTAAGGCACAATCCCAACAATTAATCAATGTAAAACACCATGATTGATAATTAAAAAAGTAAAAATCTTAACACCATGGAAATTACTAATACGGATGCAATAAATTCCAGTTTACAATCCAAAATCAGGAAATTAATTGGAAATTCTACTACCTTGGTGCCACCGTCAATGAGAATAGGGTTATCACATAGGTGGAGATAAAGCTCTTTCTTGGTACGAAATTTAGCGAGAAACAAATCAGCACCGTCAATTGAGCGGGAAATAATGTCACGATAATCAGGCTGCAGAAACCTCTCCCAGACGACATCGGATTCCGCAGCCGAACGGAATGTGGAAGTCACCGACGACAGGCGGCAGGCATCCTTCGGGCTTGTCAGCGACAGCGCGTTCGCTATACAACCCTCCGGCAGCACTTGGAAATTGTTGTAGCTCTCAATCGACATGGGTTTTTTTTTTTTTTTTTCACTCCCTCTATCTCTGTATATTTTTGTATAATTTTCTCAATGTAAATACTAGGTTTGGGTGTGGTCTAGTCTGTTCGGATGGGATTGGTTTTGGACCCAATCCAAACCCAACTCAAAAAAATTAGTCTAACGAAAATTCAACCCAACCAGCCCACGGGTTTAAATCCAAACCGAACTGACTCAATTACGTTTCGGGCAGTTTGGGTCGGGTTGGCGATTTGGACTTCAATTCTCAGTTTGGGCAGTTTGGATCGGGTTGGCGATTTGGACTTCAATTCTCAGTTTGATTTTTTTTTGACAGACTAGCAGCATTCAATAAACATAAGAAATGCAACTGTTTGATTTTTTTATTTCTATAATGAGCTACATATTGTATTGCAATTATATGAATTATTAAATTAATATGGCTATTAAGTGATTTGTTGATTAGACCCTTGAAACATCTAAACTGAGTACGGATTTTGTAATGTGTAGAGACCGGATCCTAGTCCAATTAGGATTTATAGACTTCTAATTGGACTAGATTATACAGAATATAATAAATAGGGTTATAATCCCTGGGTCAATCACAACTTGTGCTATTCTCTTCTACACTATTATAGATAGGGATTCCATTGAACATTATTGAGGTGATTAGACTGCGAAAGATCCAAACATCTCGATTTCAACGTAATTGATTCATGTATTCTTCTTCAATGGAGACATGTATTCTTCTGAATTAATTATACTTGATAATTTTGACATGATATATAGTTTCTATTGTTTAGAATTCTCATAATCATTGTTGGTTGAATTTTCATTCAACTTCATTCATATTTTGATGTATGAGAAATACAATATTTCAATTTCCGTTGATTCTAGATTTATCAAATTACGCTATTCTATCTGGGATTGAATTTGAAAAACCAATAAAGAATTAAACAAAAAAAAAAAGGAACATAAAAGGAGAATGGTGGCGCTGCAGGATGATGCGACGCCGCGCGCTGCCTTTTCAGTAGCGTGGCGCTGCTGCTGGATGCCTTCCCAGTAGCGTAGCGCTGCTGCTGGAAGAGAAACCAGCAGTGCCTACGCGGCGCTACTGTTGTTGGTTCGCAGCGGGCGGTGGTGGCTGGCGGCTAGGGTTTCGAACCCTAGCTGCAATTTTTGGAAATGGGACCTCAAATGTAAGTTAGATTAATTCAAGGATTAAGGTGCAATTTTGGAGATTTAGGTTATATTGCATATCAAGTCTCTAAAGTTTAAAACTTAATTATTTAAATCTCTCAGGTTATGATAATTTAAAACTAAGCCTTAAAGTTTTAAATATTAAGTAATCTAACCCTATAGTTATGAGATTTTAATAATTTAGCCCTTAAATTTGAAATTTTTCATAAGTTGGCCACTAAAATTTTAAATTTTGCAATAACCTAAAGTTTTAAAATTTCTTCAAAGAAAGGCCATTAAAGTTTTAAAATTTAGGATTCAATCTCAAAACTTTATAAATCCTAAATTTTAAATCCCTAAAGTATTAAAATTTCAACTCTAAGGACCTCTGAGTTTTAAATCTTAAAGTTTTTCTTCGAAAATTCTCAAATATTTGATTCAAATGTCTTATATTTCGAAGTGAATAATATTAATACGATATGTAACCTCTATTGTATTGATTTATTTATTTTGCAATATAAAGATGAGTATATCTGTTACTTATACGAACAATAACCATCCCAAATGAAGGTTATTGTTTAGTCAAATAGCAGACATACATGTAGTAGTAAATATATGATAATTATAAAGATTTCACGTGAACAATAAGTCAATCCAAATAAAGGCTTATTGTTTGAAAGATTTATTATTTATATTTGATTATCGCATAGAGAGTACCACTTACAATTGATATTTCTGTCCAAAGACTAAATGTCAATGTTGTATTAGGTATCTTGTGATGAGCCTACCAATAGAATACATGCTTGTTTGGATTTTAAGATTTAGTCCCTAAGGTTTTGGATTTTAAATCTTAGGTCCTTCAAGTTTTCATATTTTAAAATCTTAGGCTCTTAAAGTTTAGAATTTTCAAATTTAATCCCTAAAATATCTTCAGATCCTTAAATTAATCATCTTATATTTTAATTTAAATCAATTGAAACAATACGTTGCCAAAGTAACATATATCGCGTAGATTTACTTATTTTGGAATATTAAGATGTGTGTGTCTGTTGTTTGTGCGAACAATGACCGGCTCAAAGGAAGGTTACTGTTTGGCCAAATGGCAGATATACATGTAGTAATAAATATGTCACAATTATAAAGTTTTCATGTAGACAATAAGTCGGTCCAAAGAAAGGCTTATTATTTGACAGATTAATTATCAATATTTGATTACTACGCAGAGAGTACCACTTACAAGTTGATGTTTCTGTCTAAAGACTAAATATCAATGTTGTACTTGGTATCTTGTAATGGGCCCACCGTTATGTAATTTGTCATACATATGTTATGACATGATCATTAATTGTGAGCTTGATATATTCTTTCATTTTCAGTTCCTACTTCTGCTTCTTCAATATCCGCCAACATTAATTTCATCCATGTGCTTAATAGCACAAATTTCAAGAATTGGAAAGAGAATGTTACAATTGTTCTTGGTCATATGGATCTTGACCTTGCGTTTCAGATAGAATGACCTTATACTCTCATTGATCAAAGTTCCACTAAGGATAAAAGGGACTTGAAAAATTGGGATCGTTCTAACCACATGAGTCTTATGATCATGAAATGTTCCATTTTAGAAACATTTAGAGGCGCTACGTCTGAGGAGAAAAATGCTAAGACGTTCCTTAAAAAAATTGAAAAACGTTTTGGCAAAAACGATAAGGTTGAAACAAGTCCTCTTTTGGATCACCTGGTTTCAATGAGGTATATAAAAGAAGGAACGTAATGGAGTACATTATGGAAATGTCTAATCTCACTTCCAAACTAAAGGCACTAAAGTTAGACTTTTCTGAGGACTTGCTCGTGCATTTGATTTTGATTTCTCTTCATGCACAATACGGTCAATTTAAAGTGAGTTACGACATCCAAAAGGATAAATGGACTCTTAATGAGCTCATATCTCACTGTGTGCAAGAAGGGGAAAGACTTAAGCGTGAGAGGGTTGAAAGTATTAACTCATCAACTACTCCTCAAGACAAGAAAAAGAAAAGGAAAAAATAGGATAAGGAGTTCACCTGTTACTTCTGCAAAAAGGGTGGACACATAAATAAAGAATGCCCCAGTTACGCTGCACGGCGTGTTAAGAAATGTATGCTTCTTGCTATGGTTCGTTCTGAAGTTAATTTATTTAGCTTCTGTACCTAGACATACTTGGTGGATGGATTATGGTGCTACCACTCACATAAGTGTGTCTATACAGGATTGTCTGTGGAGCCGACAACCAATTGATGTTGAAAGATTTATCTTTGTGGGCGATGGCAAAGCAGTTGCAGGTTAGGCTGTAGGGACTTTTAAGTTATTATGAAGGATACGGTAAGAAGAATGATTAGTCATTCTCCTTTACCAAAATTCCTATAGAAAGAAGCACTAAAGACTGCAGCATACATCCTTAACAGGGTTCCAAGTAAAGTAGTAACTAAAACTTCTTATGAACTTTGGACCAGCAAGAAATTTGGTATAAGACACTTGCACATTTGGGGATGTCCAGCTGAAGCGAAGCCTTACAGGCCAAGTGAAAACTGGACTTAAGAACTGTAAGGTGCTATTTTGTTGGATACCTAGAATGGTCCTAGGGTTATAAATTCTATGATCCCTCGACTAGGTCCTTTTACGAGACTAGAAATGCAAAATTCTTTGAACATGTTGAATTTGGAGGGAAAGATAAGGTTATGAACATCGTCTTTGAAGAGAAACTCGTTTCTCTTCCTACTGTCGCTATTGACAATGATCAGATTACTGACATTGTTCAAGATGCGAATTCGGATTATAGAGACAATGTTGACAACTTTCATATCCAAAATAAAGTTGTTACTCTTAATGAGCAAACTCAACAACTTCAAGAACAAATGCCATGGAAGATAAGATGAAATCCATGAAAGACAATGACGTTTGGGATCTCGTCAAATTGCCTAGATGTACGAAGCCCATTGGTTGCAAATGGATATTTAATACCAATAGGGATTCAAAAGGCAATGTTGAGATATATAAGGCTTGTCTTCTTGTCAAGGGCTTCACTCAGAAAGAAGGTATTGACTATAAAGAGACTTTCTCTTCAGTTTTATCGAAAGACTCTTTCAGGATAATAATGTCATTTAGTAGCTCATTTTGATTTGGAGCTACATCAGATGGATGTAAATAATGTGTTTCTCCATGATGATATTGAGGAAATGATATATATGGTGCAATTAGAAAATTTTGTATCAGGTGATCCAAAGAGAATGGTATGCAAATTAAAGAAATTCATCTATGGTCTCAAGCAAGCTTCATGTCAATAGTATCACAAATTCCATCAAGTCATTATCTCGTTTGAATTTGAGGTAAATTCAGTTGATAATTGTGTGTACCATAAGTTCAGTGAGAGTAAATATATCTTTGACATGAAAGATTGTGGACCAGGAGATACGCCCATTGCTAAAGGAGACAAGTTTAGCTTCAATCAATGCCCCAAGAATGAGGTTGAAGTGAAAGAAATGCGAAAGACTCCTTATGCGTCGGCTATAGGGAGTCTTATGCATGCTCAAGTATGTACGCATCCAGATATAGCGTTCATAGTGGAATTATTAGGTAGATATTTAAAATAACCCTGTAATGGATCATTTGAAAGCGGCCAAAAGGGTTGTGCGCTATATACAGAAAACAAAAATATTTCATGCTCACCTATCAGAAATCAGATCATTTGGAGATTATTAGGTATTCTGATTTCGATTTTTCTAGATGCCAATACAGTAAGAGATCCACATCGGGCTATATCTATCTGCTGGTTGGATAAGCTATATCTTGGAAGAGTGTTAAGCAGACGCTCATAGCTCCATCCACCATGGCAGTTGAGTTCATAGCCTATTATGAGGTATTTAATAATGGGATATGACTGCGAAACTTTGTCACTTGGCTGCGTGTTGTAGATGGTATTGAAAGACCATTGAAGACATATTGCGACAATAAATCGACTGTGCTATATTTCAACAATAATAGAAACTCTACGAAGTTGAAGCACATAGACATCAAGTTTCTTGTTATTAAGAAGAGAGTTCAAAGTAGTTAGGTGTCTATATAGCATATTGGCACAAACTCCATGATTGCAAATCTGCTTACCAAGGGTTTACCGCCCAAGGTGTTTCACGAGCATACATATGCGTGTTGTATTGTTTGATGATGTGCTGGTTTAGTGGAAGTTTGTATTTTGATACTTTTTTGGTAGAAGACATACTTTATGATTATTTTATACAGAAAAAAGTATAGTGGTTGTTACCAATTTCTGAATTTGGTCTTTCCATTTGTGGGTTAACATTAAGATTGGAAAATTATGGTACGATCTTATTAAAGAATAAAGTATGACCAGTTGGAAATAGACATGTATTAAGATCACATTGTATGTAATTTCCATGCTACACATCCATACTCAATCTATGTTATTGAATATGTTGGTATGATGACCATTGATGGGTTTAGTTACCAATTAATGTGACGAAGACCGCTTTGATCTCATGCTGATATAGTAGATGTAACAGATTGTACAGAGATGTTTCAAGAAAGATAGCAATTTAAGTGTACACATAAAGTTTAAAATATAATTGTTTTGGATAACATATGTAGTTCAAGTGGGAGATTGTTGGATTTTTTTATCTCTATAATGAGCTACATATTGTATTGCAATTATATGGACTATCTAATTAATAGGGCTATTAAGTGATCTGTTGATTGGACCCTCGAAACATCTAAACTGAGTACGAACTTTGTAGTGTGTAGAGACCGGATCCTAGTCCAATTAGAATTTATGGACTTCTAATTGGACTAGGGTATACATAATATAATAATTAGGGTTATGGTCACCAGATCAATCACAACTTGTGCTTTTCTCTTCCACACCATTATAGACAGAGATTCGATTGAGTATTATTGAGGTGATTAGACTGCGTAAGATCCAACCCTCTCGATTTCAATGTAATGGATTCATGTATTATTCTTCAATGAAGACATATATTCTTCTGAATTAATTATACTTGGTAATTTTGGTATGATATATGATTTCTTTAATTATTGGTATGTAATTAAAGAATATAGACTTTATTTCTAACAGCAACCCCTTCAAGTGCTTGGCTCTTCAGAAAATATACATTTATCCATACGAGTGAAAGAGAAATAGAATTATCTCCAAAATAAAAATCTTGAGCACAAATTTTTTAGTACAGAAGGGCAATCCAATGAGGACCCTAATTTTTTAGTACAAAAGGGCAAATATACATTTGGCTATGCTCTTTACATATATTTCGAAAAATGGCCATATATAACATCTAAAAAAAAAAAAAATTCAAGTCATATTTCGGAAAACCCTGATGTTTCAAACTTGAAAGGTTTCATAATTTTACCTTGGTGGAGATTGACGAGGGGAAACTCAAGTGGTTGGTGGCGGAATCGACAGTGGGGACTTCGCCGGAAAAGATTAGGCACAAGAGAAGAAAGAAATGGAGATTCGCCTCTATCGGAAAGAGAGAAATGGAGAGTTGGAGTGCTACTGCTGTTTTTTGATTTTGTGTTGGAGCCTTCTACATTTTTTTAGTTTTAGGGCATCATGAACGATTTTTTTTTAAGTAATTGGGTCGGGTCGGTTCAGGTGCGATCGGGTTTACGCACCTAACCCCGACCTAATTTCGGAACCCCAAACCCGAACCTAACCCAATTACGCTTTAAAACCGACCTAAACCGTTTGGGTCAGGTTGGTCGAGTTGAGCAGTTTGGATCGATTTTTGCCAGCTCTAATAGATACTTTGGCCGATTTGACTAAAAGGCATGTAAATAATGCTAATCCAAAAATCGCATAACCTTAAGTTGAATAAGTTTTTTTACGTAAAGAAATTTAAAATGCCCTTATTAATAAGGTCTGTTAAAAAAAGGGTATATTAGAGATTGACGTTAACAAATTGGTTTTTTAACATACCACTAACAAACCAGAGACTGTTAACAAACTTAAGACCAAACTATAAACAGACCAGATTGCCTGTTAATAGATCAGAGGTCTGTTAGGCCAGTCTGTTAACACACTTTTGTTAAAGCTGTTAACAGACCAAATTTTTACACATGTTAAATTGATTTTTTAATTGACACACTTCATATGAACTCAAATTTACATAAATTTAAATTAAATATCACTATTCATTCTCAAATATATACATATTTTTCATGATTTATACCATAAAATCTACAATTTCTACCATAAATTAAAAGAAGAAGATGGACATACATTTTGCCAGAATTTAAATGGGTTAGATTCTAAACATAAATGAGATTTTTTACATAGATGAAATGGGTTGGATTGTAATCTTGAAATATGTTAGATTCTAATTTGGAAATCTTCTCTTGTTCAGCAGGCAGCAACATATGTGTAACGATCACGGACTTTCTCCTACAGGCCTTTCGCCCAGGGGCTATTCTGTGTGCCGTTAACTTACGTACTGTCCACTGGAGGTTGGGCTCCAAACTGGATTTCTTTCGCGTCCCCAGCGATTCGAACCCTTGACCTCCTCCCATAAGGGGAACTTATGGTGAATGCTGGTACCAATTGAGCAACTCGCCCAATTGGTACCAGCATTCCACTTAAGTTCCCCTTATGGGAGGAGGTCAAGGGTTCGAATCGCTGGGGACGCAAAAGAAATCCAGTTTGGGATGAAACCCCCAGTGGACAGTACGTAAGTTAACGGCGCACGGAATAGCCCCTGGGCAAAAGGCCTGTAGGGGAAAGTCCGTGGTCGTTACAAAAAAAGGTGCCCAATTGGTACCAGCATTCACCATAAGTTCCTCTTATGGGAGAGGTCAAGGGTTCGAATCATTAGGGACGCGAAAGAAATCCAGTTTGGGATGAAACCCCCAGTGGACAGTACGTAAGTTAACGGCGCACGGAATAGCCCCTGGGCGAAAGGCCTGTAGGGGAAAGTTCGTGGTCGTTACAAAAAAACGCGCGTTTTTTGTAATGACCACGGACTTTCCCCTACAGGCCTTTCGCCCAGGGGCTATTCCGTGCGCCGTTAACTTACGTACTGTCCACTGGAGGTTGGGCTCCAAACTGGATTTCTTTCGCGTCCCCAGCGATTCGAACCCTTGACCTCCTTCCATAAGGGGAACTTATGGTGAATGCTGGTACCAATTGAGCGGCATTCACCATAAGTTCTCCTTATGGGAGGAGGTCAAGGGTTCGAATCGCTGGGGACGCGAAAGAAATCCAGTTTGGAGCCCAACCTCCAGTGGACAGTACGTCAGTTAACGGCGCACGGAATAGCCCCTGGGCGAAAGGCCTGTAGGGAAAAGTCCGTGGTCGTTACAATATGAATTTGAAATCATTTGAAATATAATAAGCAGAGAAGAGAATGTAAAGTTATATTTGGTAATTTGCTTGGAAAATGAGTAAACGGCCATTCAGGAAAATTGATCAGGTCATCCGACCATTTAACACTATTTCCATATAATTTTGATGACTTTGATGTTATATTTTTGGAAATTGGTGCAAATGCTCACTTTTGTTCTTGGCTCGAAAATGGTCTAATGTTTATTTTTTGATGAAAAATTCTCAATTATATATATTTTTGTGCGTAATCAGTCATTATTTGATAAAAAAGATAAACATGTATTTAGTTTTAATTAGAGAAAATTAGAATTAGATTCTTGACCTTTATAAAAAGTGCAAATGAGTTCAATACTTATATTTTTCATAAAAAATTGAAAGAAACTAGAGAATTCTTTTTTTTTTAAGTTGACACTTTATTGATCAAATTGATAATATACTAAATTATTTTGTATAATTTATGAACTATTATAAAATAATTAAAATTTAAGTTCATAATTATTAACAAATATGTTAAATAAATGTTTATTATTATTAAGTAATTATATTATTTAAAATTTAAACTTTTATTTTATCGTTACAACATAAAAAGAAAGATATTCAAATACTTTTATTTAATTGAGTTATTCGTTTATTAACTTCAAATATTAGAGTTCTAATTATATTCTTCATATTTTAATTTATCGTTTAAAAATAAAGAACATATAATGTGTAATTTAATTTTTATGTTAAAAAAACATAATAAGATTGGTTAAAACTCATTAAATTATATACACTATTTTTTTATTTATTTAACTTAATTTTATTCAAGTTTTTCACATCACATAACACTTGCATATATTTAAAGCACAATAATTTTACAGTTTTTTTATGAAAAATTTAATTGACATGACTATAGTGATATATTTAGTATGCTAAATTAAATATTATTTAATAAATGTACAGGGCCTATTTGTACTTTTTGAAAAGATTAGGAATCTCATTATAATTTTTTCTAATTAAAACTAATGGCATATTTGTCTATTTCATCAAATAAAGATCAATTGTGAACTTAAATACATATGTTAGGAATTTTTGTGCTAAAAAAATAAAAGTTAGACTAGTTTCGTACTGAGAACAAATGTTAGTGACCATTTACATCAATTTCCCATGTATTTTGGTGGTATCCACGTTCTTGCTGTTATTCAATAGTATCTGTTGACCTCTAAAAATGGTTGCCAACAGGATCCCCACGCCTCCTCTTCCTACGTGTCTTTCTTCTTACTTGGATTGCCACGTGGTTTATTCAACCACATAGATATGCCTAAGTCCGGGTGGATAAGTAATCAAGAATAAAGAGCAACACGTTATGAGAGAGGTGATGGCTTGAGGGCCTCTAACTCTCGAACTCTCAAGTGGTCAAGACGCTTAAGAATTATTTGAGAGTAGAGGACTTGATATATGTGTAGTAAGTAATATTTTCAACATCCTTTTTTCTGTGAAATGAGTTTGGTATTTATAGGCCAACTTTGTGAAAACGATCCCACTCGATGTGCGACACGTGGCCCCATCTGAGGGGTTCTTAAGTCACATCTTTGACGTCACGTCATTTGCATTAATGGGAAAGTCACTTTCGGCCGCAAGCTAAAGGGCTATGATCGTGATAGGCCGTAATGGCAGGCTGTCCCATCAATCTTCTCAAGATTGAGTTGCCAGTTTGGCAGAGAGGCTTTCTAAGCACGCAACTGGGGTCGGCTTACCCAATCTGCTCGGCGCCTGGAGACTCGGGAATCTGCTTCACTCGCCTTTAGACGCCTCGGAGCAAGGTTAGGGTCGGGCGCCTCGGAACGAAATAGGGTCGGACCAAATGCCCCAAATGCCCCTGCTAATGCCTGCGTGGCACCGTGGGCTGCCAGATGGGATTGGTGCGTAACAATAGTCCCCCAAGTTCAGAATCTGTCATTTATGTGGGATGCTGGACTTGGATGTTTGTCTTTTGAAGTTTGAGGTAGGGATTTAAGTCCCACAAGGCCCGGGACGTTCATTTATGTGGGTGGCGGGCCTTGCAACTGGTGGTGGTTGTGGTTTGGCGTGCTGTAGGGTATGGGCCGAGTCCCAAGTTTGGGAGAGGCTAACAGGCCGAGCCCCTAAAATTGGGAGAGGCGGAGAGGCCGAGTCCCAAGATTGAGAGAGCCGAATAGGCCGAGTCCCAAATCTTGGGAGAGGCGAATTGGCCGAGTTCCCAAAATTGGGAGAGTCGAATAGGCCGAGTCCCAAATATTGGGAGAGGCGAATTGGCCGAGTCCCAAGATTGGGAGAGCCGGCCTAGCCGAGTCCCAAGATTGGGAGAGCCGAATGGGCCGAGTCCCAAATCTTGGGAGAGGCGAATTGGCCGAGTCCCAAATCTTGGGAGAGGCGAATTGGCCGAGTTCCCAAAATTGGGAGAGCCGAATAGGCCGAGTCCCAAGTTTGGGGAGAGGCGAAGAGGCATGCTGCAAGGCAATTAATGTCCCAATCTACGGGTCATGACTTGATTGGGTAGCCTGACGCATGGCCTTTTTGGGTATGGTGAAAAGACGGCCGCAGGTAATGATGGTGTTGAATTATGGGGGCTTTGGTGGTACCGAGAAATGACGCGCGCGTGGTGAGCACGACCGCATCATAGGCGTTCATTCAAATGGTTGATTGCGTCTTTTCAGATTCGAGGGCTGAGATGGCCTGATGGCATCAGACGGTGTGGATGGATCTCTGGTTGATCTAACGGTGTGAAATCATCCATATTTGCCTATAAGTAGTCGTGAAGGGTTATGTGTTTTCATTTCACTGTTTGAGAGAGTTGCATTGTGTTTGAAAACTTCAGGCGAGAGAATTGCAGTGTTGTTTGTAGACTTCAAGTGATACTTACCGGCGTTTGTTCCTACCTCCGTTTCCGGCGAAGATTTAGGTTTAGGTAAACCCTTCACCTAGAGTCCCTTTATTTACTGAATTTCTTTTAATTTTAACAATGTCTGCGAACTTCGGTGAAAACGAGGCTTCTGGTCGTGTTGAGAACGAGGGGTCCCGACCCGTCTCACCTGAAATGGTCGAGGTACTACCTCTGCGAGGGGTGTGTGGATTGACCGGTGAGGTGATGAATGTATCCTCACTGAATCGAGTAGTGGAGGGAACAGACCCGTTCGTGGCCGACCCAATTAGGTGGACCGCGATGGATGTCCCTTCGATCATGGTGGAAGGGGACCTGGTGTCGTTGAGGGAGCAGTACCGGGTACCTGGAGATATTGAACTTATCCTCCCGGAGGCAAATGAGCGGGCCTGTGTTCCGAGGAGGGGCTGCACTGCCTTGCACCTCAATGCTTTTGTGGGAGGCTTGCGACTGCCCCTGCATCCCTTCTTCCGACGGATTCTACGGGCTTACGGGCTGGCTCCGACTCAGGTGGCTCCGAACGGATGGAGTCAGATGGCGGGGAGCATGTACCTGTGGTTCAGGCATTCCTTAGGGTTGGAGATGCCTCTGCACGTATTCCAAACCCTATACCAGCCCCGGAAACTACCGAGGAAGAAGGACAAAGAGGAGGAGGTTGGCTGGTACTACTTCTGCCCATGGGGAGCACATAAGCCCCTCGTGACGGACTGCCCCTCCTCCATAAAACAGTGGAAAGAGTCCTGGTTCTGGGTGGCGGGTAATTGGCAGAGGGTAACAGACGACCCAGAGCCGGACTTGGATGTATCCAGTTTTTACGGAATAGCCAGTGAGTGGTGGATGCGGACGTGATTGATTTCGAAGTGGTTGAAGATAGACTCTAATATGTTTGTTGTTTATTTTTCAGGGTTGTTGCCCCGTTGTGAGTTGTCCGAGGATTTGGTGGACGTGATTCAGTCCATTTACCAGTCGCCTCCGTCGAATAGGAGATACGGTTTTCTCTTAAACCGGCAACGGTGTTTGATTGAACTGGGTTTAATGGCTTCGAAAGGTAATGTTCTGATACTCTAGTTTGATTCGGGTCTCGTTTAGTATTTTGGTGACATTCAGATCTCTTTGTTGTTGCAGCTGAAATAGAACAAGGCAAGCGTCCGAGGCCAACATTGGCCCGCCTGTCGAAGCAAAAGCCAAGGGCTCTGGTTGCCGGGTCCAAAGAGGAGGGCAGGCAGAAGAAGGTCATTGAGGACCTGAGCAGAGAGGGGAACAAAAGAGACACCGAGGCCTCGAGGACGATGGAGGCCGAGGACGTGGGTGTCCCGGAGCGTGAGGAGCCCTTATCGAGGAAAAGAAAACTCCCAGCATCCTCGGCCGAACCCTCACAGGCAAAGGGGAAGGCGGTTGAGGCAGTTGAGGACGTGGTTTGCACCGTCCCTCCGGGTCAGCGTACGCTGGCGGTGAACACCGCGGGGGAGGTGGTCCTGGAGGGTCCTCCGAAGTCCCGGGATGCGGGAGGAATTGAAGGGGGGCCATACGACTCCCGGAAGAAGTTGAGGGAGTTGATTGGCGGTTCCGGGTCGAGGATACCTGAAGATTTGCTTCGGGACATACCCTTCTTTCCCTCCCTGGGGGCTCAGGCCGTGAAGAAGTACTTCACCCCCAAGTGGGAGGAGTTCACCTTGCATGGGGATCTAGAGGACGTGTTGGAGGCCAGCCTGGCGTCGGCCATCAGGGCCTCGGCTATGCAAATGAAGGCGCTCGGCGAGTTTAGGACGCGGATGAAGGAGCAAAAGAAACTCAGTGCCGAGGCCTTAAAGAATGATAAGGAGCACCAGCGGGCCCTGGAAGGCCTTCAGACCGCGTTGGACAGTGCTCGTGCGGCCTATGAGCAACTGGAGGCTGACTTGAAAGAGTCTGACTCCAATGTTCTGCAGTTGACGAGGCAGCTGGACAATGCCAACGCGGCTCAAAGGGTTGCAGCCGAGGCCCTGGAGGCGGCCAATAAGGAGAAGATGCGGCTTCAGGATGAGGCCCGATCCCGCGAGGAGGAGGAACAGAATCTGAGGGGGAACGTTGCCTCCTTGGAGTCAGAGGTTGCACGGCTCGTGGCCGAGAAGAACGAGCTCGAGGCGAGGCTAGGGAGTGCGGAGGCAGACTTCGTGGCCAACTTTCACAATACTGAAGCCTATACCAACTTCTCAGATTATTTTGCTAAGGTTGGGCATCAGGAAGTTTTAACAGTGCTCCGAAGTGACTACCCTAGCCTCAGCCTCGAGGCATTAGAAGCTAGGTTCCCTCCACCCGATGTAGAGGGTGAGGAGGATAGTTAGGTTTTATTTGTACAAATTCCATTTGTAATTCCTTGTTTATGAAATGAAGCATTACTTTTCTTATGGGCCTCGTTTTTAATTTTTGCCTTGTTACTTGATTTCGTATGACAAACACCTTTCTTATGGGTAACCGAACAAACAAGATTAAAAATGACTAATCGCATCGCAAAAGCCGAACATAACTACGCATCGTAACAGCCAAACATGATTACTCATAGTAATAGTCAAACATGATTAAACTAACTACTCGGCTTTACGACGATCCATTTATCTACTGATAATACCGTCGTAAGTGCTCGGCATTCCAGGGATGAAGTTGCAATTTGGCGTCCATGTCCTCGATGCGATATGTCCCGGGGCGTGTCTCACTGACGATCCTGTATGGTCCTTCCCAGTTTGGTCCGAGTGTTCCGACACCGTGCTCTCTTGAGGATAGGAACACTCTCCTCAGGACGAGGTCACCAACGCGAAAAGTCCTCTTCTTTACTTTCTTGTTGAAGTATCTGGACATTTTTCTCTGATAAGACGCTAATCTCACCAGGGAGTCGTCTCTTTTTTCACTCAGGAGGTCTAACCCTGTCCTCATCAGATCGTTGTTAACCTGATCACTGAATAATAACCGGCGGGGCGAGAGAATACCGATTTCAACTGGGCTCACAGCCTCGGCACCATATGCCATGGAGAAAGGAGTTTCTCCGGTCGGAGTTTTTGTAGTGGTTCGGATGGCCCATAGGACTTGGGGAAGCTCATCAACCCAGGCCCCTTTTGATCCTTCAAGCTTCCGTTTAAGTGTGTATTTGATGGTCTTGTTGACCGCCTCGACCTGACCATTGGCCTGGGGATGATGAGGGCTAGAGAAGTGCTTGGCAATTCCCAGCTCCTCGCAGAGGTTCTTGACCTTTTTGTTGTCAAATTGTTTGCCATTATCCGATACCAGGGAGTGTGGAATTCCGAACCTGCATATGATATTCTTCCATATGAATCTGGAGGTATTTGCCTCGGTTATCTTCGTCATTGGTTCCGCTTCTACCCATTTCGTGAAGTAGTCGATGGCGACTAAGGCGTGGCAGGCATTTCCTCTCCCCCTCGGCATAGGCCCTATGAAATCTATCCCCCACTTGGCGAAGGGCCATGGGCTGGATACTGTAGTAAGCTCTTGGTGGGGCTGACGAGGAATGGTGGCGAAGCGTTGACACTTGTCACATTTCCTTGCATGATTCAAGGAATCTTTCTTTAGTGAAGGCCAGAAGTATCCTTGTTTAAGGATTTTTTGTGCCAAAGCTAGGCCTCCAGTGTGGTTGCCACAGACTCCCTCGTGAACTTCCCGAAGGATGTAATCTGCTTCGTTCGTTCCGACACACCTGAGGAGTGGTAGGGAATAGCCTCGTTTGTACAGCACGTCGTCTGATAAGACGAAGTGGGCTGCCCTCCTCCTCAACCTTCTTGCTTCTTCTTTGTCAGTGGGCAGCGTTTGGTCCTTCAAGAAGGCGAGGATGGGATCCATCCAGGTGGTGGTCTCCTCGACCCACATTATTTCCGTCACTGCCTCTATGGAGGGTCGGCTAAGGTGTTCGATAGGAACCATTTTGAGAAGCTCGGAGTCCTTGCTACTCGCGAGTTTAGAGAGAGCGTCTGCGTTGGCGTTGTCAGCCCTCGGCACCTGAACCAGTTCGAACTTCTCAAAGCTAGGGATGAGAGTTCTTACCAGTTTTAAGTAGGAGGCCATATTTTTCTCCCTGGCGGCGAAATTTCCCCTTACTTGGCTTACTACTAACTGGGAGTCGCTCGCGGCGGAGAGCCTTTGAATCTTCATCTCTTTGGCTAGGCGCATGCCTGATAGTAAAGCTTCGTATTCCGCAACATTGTTTGAGGCTTTAAAGTCGAACCGGATTGCGCAGTTCAGTCTATGGCCTTCAGGGCTCGTGAGGACCACTCCGGCACCCGACCCCGCATCCCCTGATGAGCCGTCCACGAAGAGATACCAAGTGGGTGGCTCCGCGGGCTCCATCGGGGTATCTATTACGGGCGCGTTAGTAAACTCTGCTACGAAATCTGCTAAGGCCTGCCCTTTGATGGATGGCCGAGGTTTGAATGTGATGTCGAACTGGCTCAATTCGACTGCCCATTTCAGTAGCCTCCCCGAGGCGTCGGGTTTTTGCATAACCTGCCTCAGAGGAAAATTGGTCAGGACGTGAATGCTATGGGCCAAGAAATATGGCCTCAACTTCCGAGAAGCGGTGATGAGTGACAATGCTAGCTTTTCCATGTCTGGATACCGTGTTTCCGCCCCTAGCAGAGCCTTGCTTACGTAGTAGACCGGCAGCTGGTGTCCCTCTTCCCTGACCAGGACCGAGCTCACCGATTCGGTTGAGACGGCGAGATATAAGAGTAGGGGCTCGCCAGCTTTTGGTTTGGACAACAAAGGCGCTTGGCCGAGGTGTTCCTTCAAGGCCTGGAATGTGCCTTCACATTCTGTCGTCCACTCAAACCTGGCGCCTCCTTTCAAAATTTTGAAGAAAGGGACGCACTTATCAGTTGCTTTAGAGACAAACCTGCTGAGGGCTGCCATTCTTCCCGTAAGGCATTGCACATCCTTAGGCTTTCTTGGCGAACTCATTTCGACTAATGCCTTGATTTTTTCGGGATTAGCTTCGATTCCCCTTTGGCTAACCAAGTACCCCAAGAACTTACCCGAGGTCACCCCAAATGTGCACTTCAAGGGATTCAGCCTCAACCTATATGCGCGAAGAATTCGGAATGCTTCATCAAGGTGGCGAATGTGGTCCCCTGCTTTAAGGCTTTTGACCAGCATATCATCGACATAAACTTCCATAGTTGCACCAAGTTGAGAAGCGAACATCTTGTTAACGAGCCTCTGGTAAGTAGCCCCGGCGTTCTTCAGGCCGAAGGGCATAACCTTGTAGCAATAGAGGCCTTTGTCTGTTACGAACGACGTATGCTCTTCATCCGGTGGGTACATCGGAATTTGATTGTATCCCGAGTAAGCATCCATAAAACTTAGGAGCTCGTGTCCTGCCGTGGCGTCGACCAGTTGATCAATCCTAAGCAGTGGAAAACTGTCTTTGGGGCAGGCTTGGTTGAGGTTAGAGAAGTCTATGCAGGTTCTCATTTTTCCATTTGGCTTCCGAACCAACACTGGGTTGGAGACCCACTTCGGATATCTGGCCTCTCGTATAAAGTTGCTTTGTAGGAGTATGTCTACTTCTTCTTTTAGGGCCTCGTACTTTTCAGCGTTTAGCGGTCTTCTTTTCTGCCTGTGGGAGGGGAACTTAGGGTCGATATTGAGGCGATGGCAACTTATTTTTGCGTCTATACCCACCATGTCTTCGTGTTTCCACGCGAAGATATCCAAATTTTCCCGAAGGAACCTTTTCAGGGCTTCCTTGGGCTCTTCGGGGAGGTCTTTCCCTATCTGAAGCTTTCTTGTTGGGTCGCCTTCGTCTGCCTGAAAATGTTCCAGTTCTCCGCTTCCCGCGGCTTGGGAATCAGTCCCCGTCAGTCTTGGATCAATGTCATCGGGGGTCACCGCTTCCTCCATCGCAACATCCCCCGGCTCTTCCATCATCGTTTCTTTCATTTCTATATCCAGCAGAGTCATGTTAACCTCTTTCTTTTCTGCTTTTCTTAAGGCATTTCGGTAGCACTTCCTCGCCTCGGGTTGATTGCCTCGCACTGTCGCTATTCCCCCTTCGGTGGGGAATTTCAAGCAGAGGTGGTGGATGGAAGTTACCGCCCAAAGTTCCTTCAAGGCTGGCCGGCCCAATACCCCGTGATAGGCCGACCTCCTGTCTACCACCAGGAACTCCATGAAAGTATGGGACGCGAGGGGCTCTTCTCCCATGCTAACGGGGAGGCGCACTATCCCTTTCGGGGTCACGCAATCCCCGGTGAACCCGTAGAGGGGCTCAGTTGATGGCTCCAGCTGTACATCCACGTTCATCTGCTCATAGGTGCTTAGGAAGATGACATTAACGGAGCTGCCGTTGTCAACCAGCATTCTCCCCAGTCCGTTCCGAGCCACCACTGCTCTTACAACCAGGGCGTCGCAGTGGGGGTAATGCACGCCTCTCATATCTTCCTCCGTGAATGTGATAGGGTCGGCCCTTTTTGACCCTGAGGGCCTGCTATTGATGAGCCAATTAGTCATCTGGATCCCCTCGGCCTCTTTGGCATAACTTTTCTGGGCGTTCCGTATCTGCCCACCGATATAAGGTCCTCCGTGGATGGTGTCAATCTCCCGAATCGGAGCCTTTTCTGGTCCTTTGATCAGACGGGGCTCGGGATTGCGCTCTATCCGAGGTTGTCTGGCAGGGCTTCTTGAACTACGCCTCGATCGCTGCTCATGGCCTGGAGGCCTTCTATCCCATTGCTGGGAGCGTCTATCCTGAAAATTGGTTCCACGACCTCTTGCCGGGGCCTGATCTCCTCGTCGGGTGTTCATCCCGCGTCTGGCCCCCGGGTTGGTCGCCCTCCGATTGGCAAGTTCTTCCACCTCTCGACATTCGTCTGTGCTATGTCCATAGCTTCGGTGAACGCAGCAGTATTTCGGCTGAGTTCCCTGAGGAGGAATTGCTGGAAGTGTGCTGGTTCCCGCCTCATAGTAGGTGGATGGGGGCGTGCTATAGTTGTATAGTCCGACCGCGGGGACAGACGGCAAGGGAGCCGTGAAAGGGGGGAGCAGGCCTTCTTGTGCAGAGGCCACATAACTCATACCGACATTTGGGTCGGAGGGGTAGTTTCTCCGTCGAGGATTGTGTTGATGAATAGCTCTGCTGGGATTTTGGATATAACCGGCCCTCGATGCCGGGTTGACTCCCAACCCTCCTCAATTCCTGTGGAGGATCATGTTCTCATTGGTTATCTCCTCGGTGATCATTTCCACCAGCTGGTCGAAGGTAGCCGGATTCTTGTTGCGGACATCCCTCCAAAACAGATGGTTCATGTCCAGCCCTGCTTTAAGGGCGGACAAGGCCTCGGCATCTGTTATTCTTTCGCAGAACAACATTTCTTCATTGAAGCGGCCCAAGTAACTTTGCAACGGCTCGCTTGGGGCCTGCCTCACATCGTGGAGGCGTTGTACCGGGGCTGATGCGGGCTTTTGTGAGGAGAAGTAATTTATGAAAGTCTTTTTCAGTTCTGGCCAGCTGGAAATGCTCCCTGCGACGAGCTTGTTATACCATCGCTTCGCTCCTCCTGACAAGGTCAGGTGGAAGGCCCTGCATTTCAAAGCCGGGGTGGCTCTTCGGAGGCTCATTTCCGTTTTGTAGGTGTTCACGTGATCCAATGGATCACCCCTTCCTGTGTAAGGGATAATTTTTGGCACGCGAAACTCGTGGGGAATGGACGCGTTCCTGATTCCGGCAGAAAAAGGAAGGTTCTCGTCATCGTCATCTACCTCGAATGATCTCGTAGGCCTCGGATACTCTCCCCCGATGTTTTCTTCCGGAGGTAATGGGGCGTGGCATTGTGCTTGCTGTCCGCCCCCATAGTTCTGTTGTGGTTGAATGGCAGGCTGGGGTGCGTATGGCTGGTAATCCGATTCTCCCCTGGCCTCGGCTTCCTTCGCCCTCCTTTCCCGCCTATTCCTAGGGGGACTTTGGGGCATCTCTCTCCTTTGTGGGTTTTCTTGTGGCCATCTTCTGCCCCCCTGCTCGCCTAGCCTTTCAAACACGCTAGCTGACATTGTGGGCTGGGGCCTCCTTTCCGAAGCGGCTGCTTTGTCCCCTGCCTCGTTGGTTCTGGCATGAGAGGCTTCTCCCCCGGCTTGCTGGTCACGGGGGCGCCTGCTGTTAACTTCAGGTTCTTCCTCGGGTTCGTCTGGATCAGACTCTCGGGGGCGGTCCTCACCCCTTGCATGCATCATTTGGATGTACCCCTGCATTTGCGCATGGTGCTGGGCCAGCTGCCTCACGCTGGCAGCCATCGTTCTCATTTCTCGTTCAAGGTTCGTGGGAGGCCTTCTTCCTCGCCTCCTTCGAGGGGCTTCTTCAGCCCTGACTCCGTCGTTCGCTACGGGCCTGGTTCTTCTAGGGTTCTCTTCTTCATTGCTTCCACTCATTTTGTGGGTCGGTTGATCCCTTTTCAGGGGAGTTCCTTTGTTCAAGGAAAAAGAAGCTTTTTTGTCACGCTTCCCACAGACGGCGCCAATCTGTTGACCTCCAAAAATGGTTGCCAACAGGATCCCCACGCCTCCTCTTCCTACGTGTCTTTCTTCTTACTTGGATTGCCACGTGGTTTATTCAACCACATAGATATGCCTAAGCCCGGGTGGATAGGTAATCAAGAATAAAGAGCAACACGTTATGAGAGAGGTGATGGCTTGAGGGCCTCTAACTCTCGAACTCTCAAGTGGTCAAGACGCTTAAGAATTATTTGAGAGTAGAGGACTTGATATATGTGTAGTAAGTAATATTTTCAACATCCTTTTTTCTGTGAAATGAGTTTGGTATTTATAGGCCAACTTTGTGAAAACGATCCCACTCGATGTGCGACACGTGGCCCCATCTGAGGGGTTCTTAAGTCACATCTTTGACGTCACGTCATTTGCATTAATGGGAAAGTCACTTTCGGCCGCAAGCTAAAGGGCTATGATCGTGACAGGCCGTAATGGCAGGCTGTCCCATCAATCTTCTCAAGATTGAGTTGCCAGTTTGGCAGAGAGGCTTTCTAAGCACGCAACTGGGGTCGGCTTACCCAATCTGCTCGGCGCCTGGAGACTCGGGAATCTGCTTCACTCGCCTTTAGACGCCTCGGAGCAAGGTTAGGGTCGGGCGCCTCGGAACGAAATAGGGTCGGACCAAATGCCCCAAATGCCCCTGCTAATGCCTGCGTGGCACCGTGGGCTGCCAGATGGGATTGGTACGTAACAGTATCAATTGAGGTTTGAATGAATTTAAATATTTATATAAATTTAAATATCTTTAACTAAATTTTTTTAATAGATTTAGAGTCTATAGATATGAATATTAAATTCTTTAAAAATTAGGGGTGTCATCAATTTAGATTTGAATAGATTTAAAAAGTCTATATAAATTTTAGTATCTCCAATTTCAATTTTAATAGATTCAATTCAAATTTAAGTGTCATCAACTCAAATTTAAATAGATTCTTTAGAAATTTAGATGTCTCTAATTACTAGTGGATTTCTAAAGATTTTATTAATTAGAAGATTTAAACATATTTGTATAGATTTCGAGCTCATAAATATGAATTCTATCCCCACCCCTCTAAATTTCAATTTAACTCTTCTCTTACACATCTCTTTCTCTCACTCCCCTCTCCTTAATTTGTGTCACAAGTTTTTGTAATAATGGAAGTTGTTGATTTTCAATTTATATTAGCATGAAAATTTATTGAATTCTTTATATTTTATTTTAATAAAAAAAATTGTACAATCGTCATACACCGTCTTTGAAATTTCATTAATGATACTCTATAACCATTCATTGAACCAAACAATTAGGCTGAAAAATATAAATAATCTATTGGTAAATATTAATTAGATAATTAGTCTAATACCATTTAGGACAATTAAATATTAGACTGTAAAATCAGTATAGCAATAAAAAAAAATTTTGTACTTGGAAAGATTTACTCATCAACTGCGACACAAGTAAATTATCTTTTTAAGCCATAAAATAACTTTTTATACAAGAAAGTTAAACAATTGATTTTGGAAGAGAGTGAATATTAAATATCCATCATCTAGTCTTGGATATGAAAGAAAAAATTTTATGAAAAAGAGATAAGTAGAAAGAAAGTAAAAATTAAATTTTATTTTAATTTTTTTTTTCAAGAAGTCTTGCTCTATAACCATTTTTTTTAAATTCAAAATTGAAGAAATTGATAATAGTAATGTGAATCTCCCCAAATAATAGATTTAATTGCGCTTCGAGCTTAGAACGATGAATCCTATTTATTAGTTTATTCCCTAAGAGTTTAGCTGACAAAGCTGTCGGATTGGTATACATCCCAAACCATCAGATGATTTACCTCTTTGAGTGAAACGAGTTTTTACTTTTTTATATTTCAAGAATTTTTCTCTTTTCAAAATGCTACTTAAAATATTTGTTTATGTAGGATATACACTTGAACTATTTAGAATAAAAATATTGTAAAATTACTATTTTAAATAAAAAGACCACAAGTCCATGAAAATTCATAAAAATCGATAAGAATATATTAAAATTTATAATATACAATTCTGTTGAAATCTTATAAATTCGAAGGAATTTTATTTAAATTTATGAAATTCATTCAAATTTATAAATATTAACAAATCTTTTAAAATCTGAATTAAGGATACCCTCCTTAGTTTGACTCATCAAAATTTTAATGGGTAGTTATATTCACACTACAATTTGTTATAAGTGCACCACATTTTAATTATATTTAAGATCCTCAACTTTTTTTTTTTATTATTGCAATTATGTTCTTAACTTTTTGTCATCGAATTCTTATCTCCAACTTTCATTACTTAGCACATTTCATCATTGATGATGGTTTATGTCAAGACATTTTGTTTACATGCTTTACATTTTGTAGCTATTGTTTTTTTTTTTTAAAATAGGACAGACAAATAAATCTTTTTACGAATTCTCAATAAATGTTTTTGACGGAAATCGTTATCAAACACAAGATTTGTTAATTAATAAAAAGTTGAAGAAAAAAACGTGATAAAAAAAATTGGGGACATGAGTGCTATAATATTAAAAGATTAAGGTTGTTAAATGTAATTAAAATGTGGTGTAAAAAATAAAAAGTGTTGTGTGAATATAATTACCCAATTTTAATTTATCTCTTTTCTCATGGTATGACACATTTCTCCCTCTCTCTCCTCTTTCTTTTATTTGTGCCACATATTTTTGTACTAAACTATTGTTCTTGATTTTCAATTTACTCGTGCATTAGCATAAATTTTTATTGAATTGTTTGATTTCTTATTTTATCAATTTTTTTTTTTTTTTACAAACATCGTCTTTGGATTTTCATGCTTGATAATGTATGATCATTCATTGAACCAAACAATTAGGTTGAAGAATATAAATAATCTATTGATAAATTCTAATTAGATAATTAGTCTAATACCATATTTTAGGCGTAAAATCAAAATTTCATAGAGATAGTGAAAAAAATTTCGTAGAGATAGTGAAAGATGATTTGAAGTTGAATATAAATGGGGTACAACATGTCGGACTAGGATATATGCTAGGTTGTTGATAGAGAAGTTTGATGAGCAACAATTTGGGTTACTAAGGTCGTATGCAGCTAAAGTATTGAGAACTAAATAGGGATCTACGATTATAATTGCAATACATGATGGAAAGTTTCAAGGTATATATGTGTGTGTTTGGAGGCTTGCAAGAGAGGATTCGTTGGAGGCTGTAAGAAATTGTTAGGCTTAGACGGGTGTTTTTTGAAGGACGGATTCAGAGAATAGTTTCTGTCAGCCGTTGGCATTGATGCCAATGACTGTATATATTATGTAGCATATGCCATTGCGGAGAAAGAGAATACAACTACATGAGGTTAGTTTTTTAGTCATTTGGCGGAAGATTTAGGGATTGATAGTGGTAACGAATAGTCATTCATGAGTGATAGATAGAAAGGGCTACAAAATGTGATTGCTTCTAATTGTCCTGAAGCTAAAGAAGATGTCATTTCTCAAACTATGGACACTTCCAAAATGAAAAGGAAAGGTGCAATGAAAGTGACTTGTGGTGTTTGTGGATTAACTGGCTACAACAAGATGTACCATGATATAAGTAATGCACTGCTTGAGGTACTTTATTGATGAAATGTTTCAAATTTGTTTTAATACAAATTTCATTTGTTCTTCTGGTCATTTTGTTTCTTTTAATTTATATAGAATTTGTATGCGAATGATGATGTCAACCCCATTCCAGATAGCTCAAGTCAGACAGTCGGTAGGAAGGTAATTTATTTTCTTTTATTTGCTTCATATCTTGTTTACAATGGCCAAATGTGAAGGGTGACACTCCAATTCCAGATTGTTACATACACAATAAGGATGTTACTTTGCTTATTTTCTATGAATGCATACGTACATGTTGATTAACATTTGCTTAGTTTCTGTGAAGACTGTGATGGCCCAATTTCCAGATAGTGGTGTAAGTGTTTGCTCATGCATATGTAATTACTTGAGCTACGTTCTATCATTCCCTTTGAGATTCAGTTTTGTCCATTTTACATGTTGTTTAACATTAGAGTTTCCTCAATTTTTCACATGCATAAGTATGTAAATTTTTACTCATTTGTTCAATCTGTCTGTCCAAGAGGAACTTGGTTCCTCAAATAGCTAAGAACATGCAATTCAATTAGGGCCCACATCCATCTTCAGACTTCCATATTTCATGCCTACACATGTGGTCAGCTTGGCAAGAAGTGTAGTGACTAGACCACCTCCTGATGCATTAGTTAATTTAAGAATGGACAAAAGAAAATGAGTGGTAGGGAGATTTGTGTATAGACATATATAATTTCAGTGGACAGTATGGTATCTACAATAATTTCAAGCCAAAGAAAATTCAAAAAAGGATAAAGAGGGCCAGAATAGAAGAATGAAGAGAGGGCTAGTTCTATTTGCTGCACCAAGAACAAGAAAGAAGTGAATATGCTGATATAATTCATTTTTTTATGTGTACTGGGATAACATGAAATTCAATCAGAACTTTCTGAAGTTGTTGTGTACATTTATATTTTATTTTATAAAAGGTAAAGGCTTGGGATGTTGTTAAGTTTTATAAATTATATTTGATACATTTGCAAGGCATCTCAATGAAGTTTCAAATACTCCGCCACCACTTCCAGCAATGTCGCCTCCAGCTCAGAAATCGGAATCTTTCAACCGCCAGAGCGGCAGAAGGGACAGAAAAAGAAGATGTGCAACCAAGGAGCAGCAGATATCCCTAATGGCTGGCTCTAGCTCTGGTACACCTTGTGGTGGTGTTAATATCAGTGGGAATTTAAAATGTAATAATTATAACCCGGCCATTGTGAATGAGTTGCAGCATCAAAATCGATTAAAGACGCGAAAATTCTTTTTGAAAAAGAAGTTCAACAAGAATAATAGCATGAATATGAATATGGGTAATAATAATAAGAAAAATAACTGTAAGAATTAATGTCCAAGGTCTAAATAGTTGAGTCGGGCTTAATTACTTATTGGACCAAATTAGATTAATTAATTGGGCCCGTTTATTGATGGGTTCTAGTTGGACTAGAACTAGGGCTAGGGTTAGCCCTACCTATATATACAATGCCACAACAGATTAATCAGAAGAGTTGTTTTCTATTACTTGCTAGCACTTGTAAAAGACAACCAAAATACAATTACTCCAAAAGGTTCCACTTTCATCTGTTCTTGCTGTGTGGATCACCATTGGAGGCTGGACAATTGGACAACTGTGATATTGAAAATCGCACCTCAAGCCAATCTGATAATCAGATTTCACAATATTCATCAAAGGTAATTTTCTCTCACGAATTCTCTCTAAGTACAAGGTTGATCCGGGCTTATAGGAATTGAATATTTAATTTCCAATGTGCATGTATACCTCAATTCCTAACAATAACAGGTATGCTCCGTTTGCACCCACCACCTTCAGTTTCCACCAAACCCCGCCGCCTCCAGCTTCCACCACCAACTTCTGAGCCAAAACCCAATTTGTTTTTTCTGTTGATTGAATGATATTTTAGATTCAATTTGTTTTTCCTTTTGATTGAACGATATTTGAGTAGTGTTGGATAATTTTGCCCTTCAGAAATTCATCATGTGTGGTGCGCGTGATGACTTAATAGAGATTTTGACGTTTTCTGTCTAAAAAGGATCTCTGGTGCGTATGTTTGAAATGTTTGGAACTCCGGCTGCTAGTAAACAAAGGTTCAGGACCCCATCGTTCAAAGGTTCAAGACCCCTGCTGTTATTACCCCTACTTATTCCTAGACATAAGAATATTCTACAGAGTAAAATATAAAAATTCTCTTTTTTATGGGACACTAGATCATTTTACAGGAATTTCCAACAACTATGGAAGATTTTTAATTTGTTTCCTACAATAAAATAAGAGGTTTGTTGAATTCTACTATTCATATTTCAACCCATACGCCACCGTTTTGGAGCGATTTTTTTTTTGCCATTTCACTGTTCATCACATCATCCGAAACGATGCATTTTTGGTCTTCATTTTTTATTCTTCTTCCTCAAGTGACAACTCGGAACATGTCTCACTTCCCATTTCCATTCCTACCGAAACCCTATATATCACCACAGTAGATCTTCAACGCGTTCGACCATTTTCCCAGCCAGATTTTACAGTGGGCTTGTAAGCTAATTTCCTCTTTTTCTTCCTTTACCTGGTTTCACATTTATCACATCTCATTCTCGTCTCTTCCGATCTGTTCAATACCTTCCAATTTCTTGTTCGTTTCGTCGAATCGACAGTAGTTCTCGACTTCTAGTGTTCATTTTGTTCTATTCGGTCTGTTCTTTTGCACTGTTCGTCTGTCTCCTCGATTTGCAGGTCTTTTTCTAGAATTTCCATCTTATTTTGTCAAATCTATCGTGTTTCTAAACTGTGTTTTGATTTTGTTTTATTTGGTAGGTTGTATTGTATTGCTTAGCTTTTTTGCTCGGTTTGCAGGTGTGTTGTGGTCAAATGTGTTGAAATTTTATGAACTTGTTAGTTTTAGGTATTGATATGTTTGATTTTAGTTGAGCTTTGTAGATCCCAGGTGGCCTTGCCACTGCTGCATTAGTTTTTAGTGTATGCCATATATTCGATGAAATTCCCTTTTACTTTTTATTTAAAAATTGTTACTTCTGTTCTTAGATGATTTGATATTGCCTAGCTGGGGAAGTCTTGTTGAAGAAAAGATTTAAAAGCCTCAAGTTATGGTGGGCTGGCAGAGGCATTTGCAGTCTTTAGTGTATCAGGCTGCCCAAGAGGCTGGAATATAGTCACAAAACTTCATTTAACGCTTTTTATCACTCAAAGGCTTCTCTAAGGCCTGGTAATTCTATTCAAGTATATTTGGAATGTTTTAGGGATTTCTCTAGATGATGTTTGAGTTGAATAAATTGATGGCTTATAGGTTACGAGCAGCACCAGTTGAATTCTTAGTTTTATTTTAAAGTGAGTATGCATTTATTGATGTTTGTACCCTTTTTACATGGTTATATTAAAACTTCAGGCTTCAGGCTTTAGATTCATTTCTGCTTTATATTGAGCCTGTTCTTATTTTTAATTTCATTTTTTTCTTATAAATACTCTTATTCTAAACTCATTTTTTCACACTTTAATCTATTATCTCTCATTCAATTATATACTCATCCATTAACAATCCTCTAATTTTATTCTATCAATATTAGTGTTATAATTAGTATCTAATATCTCATTATCTAGATATTATTCTATAATTTTAAATTGTAGTTTTCTACTTCTACTAATTCTCTACATTTATATTTTCTACTTTCTACTACATCTTCATCTTCTCCTATTCTCTTTATTTTATTATTCCAAATGGCATACAATCGAAGTGATGATGATTTCAATAGTCTTAATGACATTCCAATTCCAGACAATATTATTGATCAGTTTGGTGGTAGCACTGATCCAATTAATTTAGAAGACATTTATGAAATTGCCGATACACAAACCATCGGCTCTAGAACTAAACGAAAAACCACCAAACAGAAGACTAAGTGTTGACAGTATTTTAAGTTGGTGCCAACTGGTAAACTAATGGACGGAGTCCCTGAGTTCAAAGCACAATGTAAACAATGTCAAAAGAAGTTAGCTTGGCAAAAGGGGATAGATACGACCAATCTAAATAGACACTTCAAAAAATATCAATACAAACATGGAGGTTTGAATACAAATTAGGCACAACTTCAATTTGGATATCCGGGAGCCGGGTCCAATAGTATTAATCTCAACAACTGGATATATTCACAAGAAGTCATGCGCCGAGAATGACTGCTGGAATTGATAGCAAATGTCGAGTTTCTACTATACTTGGTGGACAATCCTCATTAGACGAAATTCATCCAAAAATATCTCCATCCAAGGTACGTTAGTATTTCAAAAAATGCACTTCGTAAAGATACTATTGTTAGATATAATACAAAGAAAGACACTATTGTTAATGATATTAATAATTACAACGGTGTTGTATCTTTTACATCAGACTTATAGATAGGTTGTAACAAAAAAGAATACATGGTTGTAACAGCACACTATATTGATAATAATTGGATAATACATAAAAAAGTAATAGCATTTAAACAAATATACTATCTTTATAATAGAAATAATATTTATCATGTTTTATTAGGTGTGTTACATGAATTTAAATGTGATTTTAAGGCTCGTAGTTTTACATTTGATAATGCAGGCCCAAACAATATAGTAATTTAGAAATTAATTCAACATTGTAGTTCAACATTTGATGGTATTTTATTTCACATGCATTGTGTATGTCATGTGTTTAATTTAATTGTACAAGATGAATTAAAATTTATATAATCTCAATTAGAAAAAATTAGATATGCTATTAATTATATTTCGGTCTCACCATCAAGAAAATAAGTTTTTGCTGTTCTATATATAGAAAATGGGCTGCAATCAAAATCTTTTGCAACTGATGTTGCCAATAGATGGAATTCAACAAATCTTATGCTTGAATTTTGTGAAGGTTACGAAGATTGCATTACTGTATATTATAAAAGCTGACATTCACACGATTCAGAATATGATTTAGAATTGAATGATTGAGAAATATGTGGTCATGTTAGAAATTTTTTAAAATTTTTTTACGATGCAACAACTGTATGTTCTGGTGTGTATTATCAAACTACTCTACTTGTTTTAAATCATTTCTATTATATTGCTAATAGTTTTAATATGTATAAGAATTTTACTATTTTTTCTAGAATTATACATGTTATGGAAGTTAAATTTGGAAAATATTGGGAACAATTGTCTATGTTATTTCCATTAGCATGTATTATGTATCCAAAACTTAATTTAGAGGGTACGAAAGTAATAATATGTCAATTTCACAAAAATTAACTTACGAACATCTAGTAACGTGTGGTAATTGAGAACAAACTTTATATTTTACGTATGAGGTCTATGCTGAAAAGGCCGGTACGAACGTTGTACGACCCCTTGTTCCAACATGTACATCGTCATCAACTGATGACATTGACTTATGGAGTTATGTGAGTACATATAGGAGTGGTCAAGGTCAACAATCAATTGATTCTTCTTCTAATTCTTCAATTCTCTGATCTAATGATACACCTGTAGAATTAGTTAAGTATTTTGAGCATGAAGTGCTTAGTATGTTAGATGACAAAGAGATAACTTTTTTGATAAACTACGATGGTGGAGACAACATCAACGTAGTTATCCAATTCTTTCAAAAATGGTACGTGATCTACTAACACCTTCGGTCTCAACTGTAGCATCGAATGCTGCATTTAGTACAAGTGGCAGGATTTTGTCTTATATCATGTCAAGTCTCAAAGCCGACATTTTAGAAAGCTTACTGTGTCTAAAGGATTGGAATGACGTCGAATTTCGAATCAATACAAAGTGGACAGAATAATGTCCGAAGAACTTGAAGATTTGAATATGGATTAATCCGATTCATAGTAAGTATTATTTTGCCTTAGTATTTGATATTTTTCTTATTTTAATAAAAAATTGTATACATAACATCTTGTTCGTGTACAATTTTAACTCCACCTACTTTCAAAGTAGCCGATCCCAAGCCCAGAAAAATGAGGAGGGTTTTCAATATTTAATTTTCAACATAAAAGATTCCCGATATTGTATTTTTTTCTCATTTTCAAAATTTAAAAAAAAAAATTTGAGGGCCGAGCCGAGCTTATGGGCAGCTTTGCTCGGCCCGTTCGGTCCACGAGCTCGTGGGCCGAACTGAGCAAGCATTTTGGGGACGAGCCGAGCTCGTATTCGGCTCGGCCCTTTGCTATGCCTAGTTAGTACCTTATTGTTGTCTTTGTATTTGTAATATAACCATATGTTAACACTTACACATTCATGTATTTTATTGTTGAGTGTCTGTGTAAGAAGTACGGACACGTTATAAACTCAAAAAGTGTCGAGAATATCTTAACTTGCACGAATACATAAGACTATTTACCTAGGGATGTCTCAAGTCTCGACAAAATTTGAATGTTAGTTTTGTGTTTTGTCTAAATCAGAAAAGAAATAAAAGAAAGTTCTTATATTATAAGTTGATAATTGTGTGGATAAAAAGTAAGTATTAAGTTATGGATCCTATTGAATGTATGGATAAAAAATATATTTGAGATCAGTTGAAATTATAATTTAAGCGTTCTTAAACATGTGCTTGGCTTAGAAGAACTGAATTGTATCTTTACAATATTATACTGTAAAATCATCAATTAATGTGGCAACAAACTAGAGAAATTCTACTGGTAATGCTTGCCAAATGTTGATCAAAGAATAGCAAAGTTAAACTATACCGTCCCCTCACGGAAGAATCAAGCATGTGATGAGCCAAGTAGTATGAATATATGCACTCATAATTAACAAAACACAATAGAAAGTTTTCATTATGCTATTGGCTGCAAATGCACTGAGCAGTGTTGGAAATGTACAAACAAAGTCCCACATTAATTAGATATAGGATAAATGAAGTATTCTACCTAATGGGTTAACTTTTTGGAATAAGACCCCAATTTCCTATAAGTGGTATCATAGCTATATTCCAAACTTAGTCATGTGAACGCACAAGACACATTTTTGATTGCAGTCGAACGATAGTAGTGGGCCCTAAGTTGGATCGAGATGGACAAAAAAATTTATAATTGGCTCTTAAGGAGATTGTGCCCACGTAAGGCTGTGACCGTGACGCGGTGGAAGAATTGAACTTTGATAGAACACGTAATCTTTCCAATATGAGGAAGAGAGATAGATAGACTATTGCTTAAAGGGGACCCGAGAAGACATTGTACTTTGTTGGAATGGGGATGTTGAAAATGTACGAACAAAGTCCCACATCGGTTAGACATATGATAGATGATGAACTTGTAAGAATTTGGACTACTACACCTAATGGATTAACTTTTTGAGATGAACCTCAATTTCAAATTAAAAAGGAAACAACAGGGTAGATGACATATTTTGCAATAAGCCTTCAATTAAAACAAGGATTAGTTTCAGTCAGCCCAAGAACCTAGAAAGAATTTGAACACTATAGTTAACAAAAACCATACGGAGCAATTCCACATGACAAAATTAGTTTCGTCACCCACCAAGATTAATTCGCGCAAGTCAGATACTATACAACGTTTGTCCGAGAACGAGTTTTATCCATGGTGAATTTGAACATAAGAGACGATTACAAGTTTCTTTCTTGGCTAAAGAAACCTTGATCTCTGGTTATTCATGAAGCTTGGACCTTGTTTTGGAAACTCAGTTGTCTAGTCACCCCATAGTTCACCGAGGTAACCTTTTTCCTGTACCTGACCTCATTCCATCTTGGTAAAGCAGTGCTGAGAATACACGACCCCAAAATACCCCCAAGAATTACAATTAAGATAGCCGTTGATTCTTCCAAGAAGCTCGAAAATACCCCCAAGAATTACAATTAAGATAGCCATTGATTCTTCCAAGATGCTCGAACTACTTCAGAGAGATAGAGAGAGGGAGATGGGGAGAAAGCCATAAATGATGCCGGTCTTGCTCTAATTTATGCTGGTCATGTGTGTGTAGGTGTGCACGCTTACACCTCTACTTCCACCGTGTCTACGATACCATAAGCCCCAAGGACTTCTGTCTTCTCCGTCCAACTTCCACCCTATCCACGATACCACAAGCCCCAAGGACTTCTGTCTTCTCCATCCAACGTGTGAAGGACTTGAAACAACCTGGAAGAGAAAAAGAAGCCACACGTTCCGGCACACTTTCTAAGGGTCACCACCACAGTAGTATCAATCAATTTACAAACACTGAAATCACTCATACATCAATTTACAAACACTGAAATCACTCATACACACTGAAAACGTAGAGAAAGAAGGGGAAAAAAAGGATAATCACGTTTCCCAGATTTGATAAAATGCTCAAAAGTTAGCTCAAAATTGTGATCAAGTGAGTTTAGGAGAACAATTTGGTAGGCCTGGGGGTACAAAAATAAATAATAAATAATAAATAAAGGAAAAGCATTAGTCGAATTGGGACTGTACATAATTGGAATTGCATACCCATAAACTCATTTCTAATGAATTTTGTAAACTAAATATTCAGCCAGCTTTTGGTCTGATCTCAATACCTTGAATAGTGAGACCATTCTTCCAGTTTCCATTCCTCCACACCTCCCTCAAATACATTTCCATATCGCAATCTTGTTTTCCCTTGACCAAAAACTCTCCCAACTCAACTTCCATCCATCCATCATCTCTACACTTGGGGTATTCGGTATATCCACAAGCCAGTCCATGAATGAAGGGAACAAACTGGTTCCTGTGCCTCTGTTCTCCCTCTTGATTTAAACAGACAATTCGTTTTTCAACTTCCTGCCCACTAATTCCTACCAAAGCCTCAATGTCAAGGGGGTAGTTCTGAAATCCGTAAATTCGAGGTCTCGAAGTGAACACAAGGTAAGCAGCATATTTAGTTCCTGAAGACAGCATGCTAGTATTTATCTTGCAACCAATATCAGACCAACACTGCGCATGATGAAGCTCTGCTGCCTCAGGGAATCTGAATCAAACATGAAATGAACCCTCAGCAATCGAAATAATTTAAAAAAAGGGAAAGTATCTTGTTATTCTTATTGTCACTCATGCAGGTACCTGGACTCAGGAAGAGAGATCCATTGCCAGTATTTAGGTGTCACGCCCCACCCATTAAGAAGGTCCCTTGCAGGCAGCATAAAGCACTTGTTTCCGGTCCCTTTCTCCAATGAAAAGCTCTGCAATAACATAGAAGCAATAAGATGCATTCTCAACTAGAATAAATGAAACGATGGTCATGCTAAAATTTTCAGTTGATGTGCCAACTATAAACAAGCCTTCAGTCAATTATTGAACCTATATATATCTTGGTTGAACATTGGGCATTTAGAGGCATAAAATTATTGTAAGTTGCAACTTTGGACATTTGAGGCAAAAAACTATTTAATGTTGTAAAACAGAAATTGTAAGATTTATGGCAATGATCACAGAATTATAACCATGGGACCAATTGAAACAGTTAGGGGACCAATTGAAACAGTAAGGAGAGTAATAAAATTTATTAACCTAAGAAATGGGAACTAAAATTTATCACATCAAGAAGTATCCCATTTCTCAAAGAATTACATCAAGAAAGATTTATATTAATAAAATTACAATTCATGAACTGATATGATCTGGTAGGTTTTCATTCGTTCTTTTATTTCCAATTTGATTTACCAGCAACTTGATACAATTCCTTTAAAATCTGAAACAATAAACACAAGTTTATTTTTCTAAATATCATCGATTGAGTGTAATTAATCAAAACTAATGCAAATTATACTAGTAACGCACAATCCCAACAATTAATCAATGTAAAACACCATGATTAATAATTTAAAAAAAGTAAAAATCTTAACACCACGGAAATTACTAATACGGATGCGATAAATTCCAGTTTACAATCCAAAATCAGGAAAATTAATTGGAAATTCTACTACCTTGGTGCCACCGTCGATGAGGATAGGGTTATCACATAGGTGGAGATAAAGCTCTTTCTTGGTACGAAATTTAGCGAGAAATCAGCACCGTCAATTGAGCGGGAAATAATGTCACGATAATCAGGCGGCAGAAACCTCTCCCAGACGGTATCGTATTCCGCAGCCGAACGGAATGTGGAAGTCACCGACGACAGGCGGCAGGCATCTTTGGGGCTTGTCAGAGACAGCGCGTCCGCTATAAAACCCTCCGGCAGCACTTGGAAATTACTGTAGCTCTCGATCGACATGGTTTTTTGTTTTTTTTTTTTTTTTTGTCTCTGTATATTTTTCTCCATATATAGATACTAGGTTGGGCGTGGTTTAGATTGGGCTGGGATGGAATGAGAGGATTTCGGACCCAATCCGAACCCAATTCAAAAAATTCAGTTTAACGAAAATGGGTTGGATAAGGTTTTGATGACTTTGATGTTATATTTTGGCAAATTGGCGCAAATGCTCACTTTTGTTTTTGGCGCGAAAATGGTCTAACATTTATTTTATTTTATTTTTTTTATGAAAAATTTTCTGCTATATGTATTTTTGTGCATAATCAGTCATTATTTGATAAAAAAGATAAACATATCTTTAGTTTTAATTAGAAAAAATTAGAATTAGATTTTTAACCTCTATAAAAAGTGCAAATGAGTTCAATACTTATATTTTTCATAAAAAATTAAAAGAAACTAAAGAATTCTTTTTTTTTTAGTTGACACTTTATTATCAAATTGATAATATACTAAATTATTTTGTATATTTTATGAACTATTATTTAATAATTAAAATTTTAGTTCGTAATTATTAACAAATATGTTAAATAAATGTTTATTATTATTAAGTAATTATATTATTTAAAATTTAAACTTTTATTTTATCGTTACAACATAAAAAGAAAAATAACTTTGACACAAATTTGATGTTCAAATACTTTTATTTAATTGAGTTATTCTTTTATTAACTTCAAAAATTAGAGCTCTAATTATATTTTTTATATTTTAATTTATCGTTCAAAAATAAAGAACATATAATGTGTAATTTAATTTTTATGTTAAAAAAATATAATAAAATTGGTTAAATCTCATTAAATTATATACACTATTTTTGTTTTTTATTTAACTTAATTTTATTCAAGTTTTTCACCTCACATAACACTTACATATATTTAAAGTACAATAATTTTACATTTTTTTTATGAAAAATTTAATTGACACGACTATAGTGATATATTTAGTATGCTAAATTAAATATTATTTAATAAATGTACCGGGCCTATTTGTACTTTTTGCAATGATTGGGAATCTCATTGCAATTTTTTCTAATTAAAACTAATGACATACTTGTCTATTTCATCAAATAGGGACCAATTGCGAACTTAAATACATATGTTAGGAATTTTTGTACTAAAAAATAAACGTTAGACTAGTTTTGCACTGAGAACAAATGTTATGGACCATTTACGCCAATTTTCCATGTATTTTGGTGGTATCCACCTTCTCACTGTTATTCGATGGTATCAATTGAGGTTTGAATGAACTTAAATATTTATATAAGTTTCAATATCTTTAACTAAAAATTTTAATAGATTTAGAGTATATAAATATGAATATTAAATTCTTTATAAATTAGGGGGTGCCATCAATTTAGATTTGAATAGATTTAAAAAGTCTATATAAATTTTTGTATCTCCAATTCAAATTTTAATAGATTCAATTCAAATTTAGGTGTTATCAACTCAAATTTAAATAAATTCTTTAGAAATTTAAGTGTCCCCAATTACTAGTGGATTTCTAAAAATTTTCATTAATTAGAAGATTTAAACATATTTGCATGCATTTCGAGCTCATAAATATGAATATCAAATTCTTTATGAATTCTATCCACACCCCTCCAAATTTCAATCAAACTCTTCTCTTACACGTCTCTTTCTTTCATTCCTCTCCTTAATTTGTGTCACAAGTTTTTGTAATAATGAAAGTTGCTGATTTTCAATTTATATTAGCATGAAAATTTATTGAATTCTTTATTTTTTATTTTAATAAAAAAAATTTGTACAATCGTCATACATCGTCTTTGAAATTTCATTAATGATACTCTATGACTATTCATTGGAACAAACAATTGGGCTGAAAAATATAAATAATTTATTGGTAAATATTAATTAGATAATTAGTCTAATAACATATAAGACAATTAAATATTGGACTGTAAAATCAGTATAGCACTAAAAATTCTTTTTGTACTTGGAAAGATTTACTCGTCAACTGCGATACAAGAATTATCTTTTTAAGCCATAAAATAATTTTTTATACAAGATGGTTAAAGAACTGATTTTTGGAAGAGAATGGATCTTAAATATCCACAATCTAGTCTCGGATATGAAAGAAAAATTTTTTATAAAAAAAGATAAGTAGAAAGAAAGTAAAATTAAACTTTATTTCAATTTTTTTTTTTCTAAAATTCAAAAATGAATAAATTGATAATAGTAATGTAAATCTCTTCAAACAATATATTTAATTGCGCTTCGAGCATAAAAACGACGAATCCTATTTATTAGTTTATTCCCTAAGAGTTTTAGTTGACAAAGCTGTCGAATTGGTATACATCCCAAACCATCAGATGATTTACCTCTTTGAGTGAAAAGAGTTTTTATTTTTTTATATTTTAATAATTTTTCTCTTTCCAAAATACTACTTAAAATATTTGTTTATGTAAGATAGACACTTAAACTATTTAGAATAAAAACAAATGTAAAATTACTATAATAAAAAGACCACAAATCCATAAAATTTCATAAGAATATATTGGAATTTATAATATACAATTATGTTGAAATCTTATAAATTCTATGAAATTTTATTCAAATTTATAAATATTAACAAATTTTTTAAAATCTGAATTGAGGAGACTCTTATTAGTTTGACTCATCAAGATTTTAATTTCTCTCTTTTCTCACTTATGACACATTTCTCTCTCTATATCCTTTTTCTTTTATTTGTGCCACATATTTTTGTAATAAACTATTGTTATTGATTTTCAATTTACTCATGCATTAGCATAGAATTTTATTGAATTTTTTGATTTCTTATTTTATCAATTTTTTTTTACAAACATCGTCTTTTGAATTTCATGCTTGATACTTTATGACCATTCATTGAACCAAACAATTAGGTTAAAGAATATAAATAATCTATTGATAACTCTTAATTAGATAATTAGTCTAATACCATATTTTAGACGTAAAATCAAAATTTGTATAATACCATAAGAATTTATTAAAATTTATAATATATAATTATATTGAAATCTTATAAATTCTGTGAAATTGAATTCATGAAATTTATAAAAATTCATTAATATCAAGAAATTTTTTAAAATCTGAGTTGGTGATGTTTCTAAATTCTATTTTTTTATTCATCTATGTTCATACTCTTTTAAAACTCTCTATATTCCGTATTTGAATCAAGGTTAATTAAATAAATGGTTACTCAACTATATCCCGTACTACTACTTAATAAGTGAACTTCCAAATATATTTTAACGATCACTGAACTTTTTTACTGTATTACCCATCCATCACTGAAAATGACTCTGTCCCACCAACTTGACGGAATTGCACACACGAACGATGGAGTGCCTATGTGGTATGACCTGGGCGTTAGTGGAAGCCATGTCATAAAAAATGTGTCCTTCAATACTCTCTTAAACGTCAAATCTCAAAAGTGTTTATTCTAAGTACGTGAAAATCAATTTGAAAATTGTCTCCATCTGTTTTTTCCAAATCCCCAAATCTGGAACAATCCTAATTTTGCTGTCATTTTCGTCGACAAAGATAACCCACAAATTAACATAAATGGACCACAACACTAGGAAGCTGAAAACATCAAAATTGGAAACGGATAGACCACATGAAGGTATGTAATCAATGTGGAAATTCGAAAATATTCTTTTTTTATTATGCAAATCTAACGGAAAATTTTATTATTAATTTGATTGGAATCTGTTTTTAAGTTTGTTTTATGAAAATGAGAAAACATACTTTTACAAAATTAGTTGACTTTATTATGTAGTGTTTTTTAATTGTCTTTAAAAAATAGTTGGTTTTATATGATTGGAGAGTTGTATAGTATGAGTCAGTAAACCCAAAACCTAATTATTATTATTATTATTTTGCAAACGCATGTGCAAAATATTAAGCACCAAATTGACGATGATGCTGATAATAAGTTTAGTAACTCTGACAATGAAGTTGACGATGGTGAATTTTAAATTGACAACACTGCATCTGAACGAATCAGACTGGGATTTAATAAAGCTGTTGGTGAAGAGGTTGATGTTGAAGATGAGAGTGATACAGATTCAGACATTTTTAGTTTCTCTTTTGAAAAAGAAAACATTTTTAGTTTCTCAGAATATTGTGCTAAAAAAGACATGATAAATCATACTTTAGAAGTTGGGCAATGGTTCCGAGACATTGAGGAATTCAAAAGTGCAGTACAAAATTCTAGAGTGATTAGTAGGTGTAATGTGATGTTTAAAATGATGACAAATACGGGTACAGGGAATTTGTAAGCTATGTTGTACATGCAAGATATGTGCATCATAGAACAAGAAAAAAAGATGCGTGCAAATAAAGTCATATACTCCTACCCACACATGTAGACGTAGTAGAGATAATTCGAACAGGCATTGCACGTATAAATATCTGGCTGATAAGTATTTAGAGAGATTCAAGGTTGATCTTAACTGAAAAATAAAAATTTCATAGAGATAGTGAAAGATGATTTGAAGTTGAAAATAAATGGGGTATAGCATGTCGGACTAGGATATATGCTAGGTTGTTGATAGAGAAGTCTAGTGAGCATCAATTTGGGTTACTAAGGTCGTATGCAGCTAAAATATTGAGAATTAAATAGGGATCTACGATTATAATTGCAGTACATGATGAAAAGTTTCAAGGTATATTTATGTGTGTTTGGAGGCTTGCAAGAGAGGATTCGTTGGAGGGTGTAAGAAATTGTTAGGCTTAGACGAGTGTTTTTTGAAGGACGAATTCAGAGAATAGTTTCTGTCACCGTTGGCCTTGATGCCAATGACTGTATATATTATGTAGCATATGCCATTGCGGAGAAAGAGAATACAACTACATGAGGTTAGTTTTTTAGTCATTTGGCTAAAGATTTAGGGATTGATAGTGGTAACGAATGGACATTCATGAGTGATAGACAGAAAGTGCTATAAAATGTGTTTGCTTCTAGTTGTCTTGAAGCTAAAGAAGATGTCATTTCTCAAACTATGGACACTTCTAAAATAAAAAGGAAAGGTGCAATGAAAATGACTTGTGGTGTTTGTGGATTAACTGTCCACATTCCACAATAAGATGTACCATGATATAAGTAATGCACTGCTTGAGGTACTTTATTGATGAAAGGTTTCAAAATTTTTTTAATACAAATTTCATTTGTTCTTCTGGTCATTCTGTTTCTTTTAATTTATAAAGAATTTGTATGCTTACGATGAAGTCAACCCCATTCTAGATAGCTCAAGTCAGACGGTCGGTAGGAAGGTAATTTATTTGCTTCATTATCTTGTTTACAATGGCCAATTGTGAATGGTGACACTCTAATTCCAGATTGTTATATACACAATAAGGATGTAAATAAACGTTGCTAAAACTAAATAAATAACAACATAGATAAAGGCAACGTGCAAATAAACGTTGCTAAAACTAAATAACAACGCACAGTGAACATTGTTAAAAACTAAATGACAATACATATTGAACGTTGTTAAAAAGATATAACAACGAATACATGAACGTTGCTAAAAAATAAATCACAACGTGCGGTTGAACGTTGTCAAAATACCACTCGTTCATAAAAAACAACATTTATTCACTGTTGTTAAAAAATAAATGGCAACAAACTTTTTTTTTAATAACGAGCAATGCCTGTTGCCGTAGATAGATACTTTTCGGCAATATCAAAGGACGCAACGTACGTTCGAACGTTGCCAAAACCCTTTTGCAACATATTCTGCCTATTGCAAAATGCTCTTCTTCTTGTAGTGCTTAGCCGAAATGAATGGTTTACCGCAAACACTGCATTGGAAGGGATTTCTCCTTTCGGGCGCAGGACCACCACTAGGTGCTGGTAGTGCAGGACCAATCCCTTACTCTATTTCTGATTATAAGGTTGTCAACCCCCCTGCACCGACTGCATAGACACCACCACTTCCACCCACGGGAATTGCCTGTGCCCCAATGAACCAACTACCACTTACATTTCCATTTGCACCTGCGGCACCGCCAGACGATCCCCCGTGGAATTGCCCTTGTGGTTGTGGTCAAACTTGCCGTCTTTGACTTGGTCCAAGTTGTGTTCAAATCGGATTCGAACTTTTCAATGTAGTAGTGTTCGAATTGAACTTGAACTCTTAAGGTTGTAAAGTTCAAATTGAATTTGAACTCTTACTTTTCAAAAACTTAACTATTAAGAAACTTTGACCTAATCTTAAAGGTTACAAAAGTGGCTTTACAATAACAAAAAATGCAGCTGGAAATCATCAATTCTCCCCCTCCAGCTGCATCTGAGGTAATTGTTATATGTCAACCATTCCAGCTATGTCTTTGCATAGCTCTAGCTTCTTTGTTGAAACCATCTTTGTCAACATGTTCGCGAGATTCTCCTTTGTGTGGATTTTCACTAGTCTCAACAGTTGTTGATCCATTATTTCTCGTATCCAATGATAACGAATGTCGATGTGCTTTGTGCGAGAATGATACATTGAGTTCTTACTTAAGTCCAGAGCACTCTAGCTGTCACAATGTACTTTATAGTCTTTCTGCTTGATTCCTAATACTTGGAGAAATCGCTTTAGTCACAACATTTCTTTTCCAGCTTCTGCTGCTGCAATATACTCTGCTTTTATTGTAGATAAAGCAATTTTTCCAAGAATTAGAAATCAAGCAGAAAGACTATAAAATACATTGTAACAGCCAGAGTGCTCTGGACTTAAGTAAGAACTCAATGTATCATTCTCGCACAAAGCACATCGACATTCGTTATCATTGGATACGAGAAGTAATGGATCAACAACTGTTGAGACTAGTGAAAATCCACACAAAGGAGAATCCAACGGAGAAGCTAGAGCTATGCAAAGACATAGCTGGAATGGTTGACATATAACAATTGCCTCAGATGCAGCTGGAGGGGAAGAATTGATGATTTCTAGCTGCATTACCAGCATATTCAGCTGCATTTTCTGTTATTGTAAAGCCACTTTTGTAACCTTTAAGATTAGGTCAAAGTTTTTTAATAGTCTGAATACATTCTACTTACTGATGAAGGAGAGCCAGAGAGTTTCCAGGAAGTACAATCTCATGTGGACAAAGACAAATGGCTACAAGCAATGAAGGATGAGATGGAGTCATTGTAGAAAAATCAAACATATGAGTTGGTCACACTTCCAAAAGGAAAGAAGGCACTGCGAAATAAATGGGTGTCCAAGCTCAAAATGGATGGCAGCGGGAAAATGGTGAAACATAAAGCTCTGATACCACTTGTTGTAATTCTCTGATCACGAAAGAGGAATTTAAAAAGAGGAAAACAATTCTATTACTACTTGAATAGAATTTTATAAGAGTTACACACTCAAATGCAAATACACAAACAACCTCTTTCTTTCTAAACTCTCTCTCTCTCTCTCTTATTTCTTAGAGTATCTCTCAATGGATTTTCTCTTTCTATCTCTCATTGGATATGAATTACAAAAATAAGCATATGAAACTTATGAACTCTTCACCTATTTATAGAGTTCATTTCTTAGTTGTTAAACAATCTTAACCTCCTTTGACTTGGTCAAACTTACCGTCTTTGACTTGGTCCAAGATGTGTTCAAATCGGATTCGAACTCTTCAAGATAGTAGTGTTCAAATTGAACTTGAACTCTTAAGGTTGTAAAGTTCAAATTGAATTTGAACTTTTACTTTTCAAAGACTTAACTATTAAGAAACTTTGACCTAATCTTAAAGGTTACAAAAGTGGCTTTACAATAATAGAAAATGCAGCTGAAATCATCAGGCCCATTACATGTGGACTTTCCAATGGAGATGAAGTAGATGAAGACCTGCCACACCCTTGGGGGCTGTTTCTCTCGGCATTGGGAGAAGAAGTATTACCACCATCGCGTCGAGGGCTGCTTTGATCAGGCTATTGTGGTGGGTTAGGGTTGGGGTTGGAAGAAGACCCCTCGGCGCCACCACTGCCAGTGTTCTTCATGGTTGATTACAAGAACAATACTATAAATTCGAAGATGACAAAAATAGCAACGAAGGATTACATTCTAGATTACAAGAAAAGTACTATTTATAGTGGAGATAAACTTTTGAAATGGTAGCGTTTCATCTCTGATCCCATCACACGCAACTCATCGTAAGAGTTGCATCATTTTATTTTTGAATTGTCCGATGGGGAGAGATGTCGAGATTGCTTCCCGGCGATAGTTCTGAAGAGCCATTTCTCCTTATCAACTTCTGGGTTTGTATCGTGTTGTAAAAGCGTGAAGAAAGATGATATATCACTCATAGTGGGTAATAATTATGGTACCCATTTGACACGTGGTATCACCTCATTGGTTGCTTTTTAAAAAGTCAACTTTTTAAAAAGCAATCAATGAGGTGATGCCACGTGTCAAGTGGGTACCATAATTATTACCCACTATGGGTGCTATATCATTACTCAAAGTGCGAAACTGTATATTTTGTATCTTTATATTTATGAAAATTTCAATATCAATCCCCAACTTATTCACTTAGTAGCAAAAGATTCCCATTCTATTATTTTTTGGTATTTAAGTCCTCTAACCTATCATTTCCATTGCACTCTGGTCCCCAAATCACAAAATCCATCTCATTGAGGAATTTGAAATTACTTAGAAGTGTATTTTTTGCTATAGTCATATCTATTTAATAAAAAAGAACGAATGATGAAACATAAATTTGTAATTATACATTATAATAAGATTTCAAAAATGCACGATACATACCCTCATTAGTTATTTGTAATTGGATATTTATCCAATTAACTGCATAATTATACTTATATGTAAATTTTCATAATTTTCTATGTTCTTCTAATTTTCTCGGACCATTTCATCTTCAAAGTCGGCAACTTCTACTTTTTAAGTAGCTACTTGTAGGGTTTGATAGAAAAAATACAGAAAAAAATAACAATCGAACTATTATGATATTCTCTTTTAACAAAATGTACAAACTAAAATAGGATAATATTATATACAGTTCATGGGCATCAAAGAGTTTACCTAACTTAAATGTTGGGGTGTAATAAAGAAGACATGGAAGTCACTTTTACAGAGCAAGTGAAATGCTTATGCATCTTCTACTTTTTGTTTTCTAAATAATATTTATTTTTTAAATTTTGACAAATTTACCATCTTTCTTAAAAATATTACCAAATTATCTCTATTTCTTTTTACATGAATTTCGAACCATTATAGTATTTTCATCAAATTAGGTAAAATTTACGAGAATTTCTAGTTCATTTAGATAGAGATGGCCCGGCTCGACCCGTGCCATATAGGGTCCGGCTCGGCCCTTATCACAGGCCGAGCTCGGCCCTTGAAGAGACGGGCCGAGTCTAAGCTCAGCCCGTGTAAAAAAAAAGGGCCCGGACCGGCCCGTGGTCCGCGGGCCATACGGGCCGGTCCGCGGACCCACGTAAAAATTAATTTTTTTTTTATTTTTATTTTTGTAAAGTTCAAAAAAAAAAAAAGAAATATGGAAATATAATTGTTAATTGTAATTTTTGGTCCCCAACTTATAGCTAGGGACCAATTTGGTCCCATTTGGACCACGGACCACGGGCCGAGTCCGTGGTCCACGGGCCGGATCCACGGGCCGGCCCGTGGACTTCACGGGCTCGGCCTGTGATTTATTTCACGGCCCGGTCCGGCCCGTGGTCCATCGTTCGACGGGCCCGGGCCGGCCTGGGTCCGTCTTTTCACGGACCGGGCCGCCGGGCCGACGGGCGGCCCGGTCCGTTTGCCATCTCTACATTTAGACACACTCACTCTCTTTTCCTTTTTGTATGGTCTTCAAGATATCTAGATATTTTCGTAAAAAATATACTAGAGTTTCTAGTTTATTTAGACATTCTAGTTTTACTCGTCGACTTTATTTAGATTTATCTAGAGGATATTTTAATAAAAATGTACTACAATCATTATGCGTGATTGAATGAATATTATATTTAATAAAAAAAAATTGGCGAGAGACAAATTCTATTTTGGAAATATATATATATTAGTAGTTAGAATTTTTTTTTCTAAATGTTAGCTAAATATGCTCCAATTGCCTTTATTTATACCCTCAGAAATATTTCACGGGAAGTCTATCATTTAACTTAAATGGTCTATAAAAATAGAATAGTGCTGTTCAAAGTCACTCACTACCAGTAGTGAGCCTAAATGATATTACTCAATTAGAATAATAATTTATAATTGTTGACTATAAATATATTATTTAATTGAAGTAAATAAGGAATGTTACGTAGGTTCACTACTATTAATAGTGTCTATGAATAGCAATATAGCATTATTCATAAAAATATAGTATCATAGCATCATCCTATGGAGTCAAGCGGCGACAAAATTGGTAGAACTTTGAAGGGGCATGCAAAATTGAATTGAGAATCCTCCTCCTTATACAAGATTTTCTTTTCGTTGATTTCATAAATACACTAGAAAAATAAATTATTTTCTATGACAATTAAAAAACATCGGAGCAATAAAATAGTTTAAATACTTTAGTCCTAGATATGAGAAAACGATTGAATAACACTATTGTTTAACATTATAAATAAATGCTCAAAATATAAATAAAAATGCTTGTTTGATAAAGTTTTTTATAGATTATAAGCATCTAGTTTTATAAAATGTATGGATAAAAGTTGTGAATCACACAGAATGTGTAGATAAAAATAATTTTGACTAACTTATAAATACTTGTAAGTACTCCTAAACATGCTAAAAACAAAGCTCTCATGCAGGAAATCACAGGCATCGGTCCCTCACTGCCCGTGATTCCTTCTTTCGCAATGTTCCGTCTCGTTTGTCCAAGAATGCCAATGCGATCTCATCCTCATCATCTTCTCTATTGCGGTCGATCGGATTCTTTCTTGAGCTAGTTCGATTCTATATAATGATTAATGTTCACTTTGACCTTGTTCAACATTGAAGGTAGTACACAAATCTGCATTTTTTTGACACCATAATTTCAAATCTACTTGTGTGAGAATGGTGGTGGTAGTCGCGACAGTGTGATCTAGCAATATACGCGAAGGTGGAGGGCTTGGCACCACCGATGGCGATCGTTGTGGTGAGTATTATTTTTATGGTTTGGGATTGAGTTTTTTATTATTATTATTTTTAATTTGGATTGTAGTTGCAAATCAAAATGGTATTTTTAGAATAAAAAACAATGACTAGTAAAATTGGAAATAAAGAAAGAAAAAGTCATTACTTGAAATAATTTCCTCTTTTTTTCTCTATTTAATATACATCCATTTTGATCGGGTAAATTTTTGAGTAACGATAATCATCAGTAGTGGTGATCAATGATCATCACATGTTTAGGTGATGGTTAACAGCCCTTGCAACCTAGATTGGTGATGGTCACGATTAATGATAAATAATATGGGAAAGTTTTATCATACACCACAAATATAAAATAATTTAGAAAATACTATCTAACTTTTTCTATTTTAAAAATAATGTTTTTATTTTTGTAGCACTTGTTACTGTTACATTTAAAAAAAAAATGTGTGTTATATTTGTTATTTTTAAAATTTAAAATGTTGAAAAGTAATTGTAGAATTTTAATAGGAAATCATTTATGTAGCAAAATTATAACTAAATAACATTAGTTTAAATTTTTTCTCCTGTATGCAAAACCCATTTTCTGATCCATCTTATTTGTGCCAATCTGTTCTCTCTTCCTTTTTTTTTTCTAGAATGTCGGGAAGTCTCAGGAGCCAACCATGCATTTGATCACCGGCACGAGACAGGTTTTGAGGAAGAGTTTGGTGAGTCCCAAGTATATTATGAGGTCGATACCAGGTAGTCCCACAAAGAATAAGAGGATGTTAAAATGAAGATCACCGGGTTGAAGAAGTCGGAGAGTTGTACTCTGTTAGGATTGCTGCCCATTTGGCCCAATAAACATTTCAAGCCCAACTTATAATCTGATCTGATGAAGCCCAAGTCCAATGCTTTAAGTCGCGTCTGATGAATTAACGATTATAATTCATCTGGTGATTTGTTCAGATGCTGACACATGGAGGATTGGACGATTGTGATCAATCTTCTGGAGGCTTCTCAACTGACTTTGGGCTGATAGTGTATATTGTACGCTTTCTGTGGTTTTGGCATTGGAATACTGAATACTCTCTCTCTCTCTGAGTTCTGCGATTCATCTTCTTCTTCTCTTCTTTTTGAGTTTCTTTGATTCTGTAAACCGTTGGTTTACAGATCATTCTGAGTGATTAAGAAATTAGGAAGGGTTGGTTTCTGGTGATTTCTGGTGAACAGTAACCTGTGGGTTACAGATTTGATTACTTGGTGTATTTTTAGTGTAGGCTTATGAGGGTTGATTTTGAGAGTTGTATTCTGTAAATCTGTAAACATTGGTTCTTTGCCGTTGTTCTATGGTTGATGCTTAGTGCTTGAGCGTTATCCTTCAGTGGATGCTCAACGGGTGAGTAGGTCTTTTGACTGAACATCCGGGCCCTTTTTAGAGCAAAACAAATCCTTGTGTTGTTATCGTTTTATTTACTTTCTTGTTTGCTTTTGGTGCTGGTTGGGATCTTTTGGGACCAACAGTGGTATCAGAGCTGGAATCCCTAAATTTTTTGGATATAAACCTTCAAGATCCTTGGTAGATCTAAAAGCGTTCTTGGTGAAAATCTGAAAATCTTTGATTCTCTTGGTGAAAATCTTAAACCAGTACACTCTGGGTTCTGGATTCCTTGTTCACTTGGTGTAAACCCACTCGAAAGTAAATCTTCTCCTCTGGAAGGGTTTCTTGGTTACTTTTTCTGCTTCCTTTCATTTATTTTGAGAAACTCTGGTAACATCCCTAAACTCTGTCATATCCCCTTAGAATAAGCTGTTATCTTGATAGTTCAGAAGCACAGAAACCGCCAAATATCCTTTGTCTAAGATCTCCTGCGAGGATCTTAGAATCTGAGGCTCTGTTTGGCAAGGCTTAGTGTTCTGAAGAACTGTTAAAATTTGTTGTTAACTTGTCTTTATTCTAACTAAATTGTTGCATGTATCAGAGTTATTGTACGTTGGATGTTTCTTGATTTGTGTTCAAAGTGATTATATAAGTGATATAGTTGTACTTTGCTTTTCAACAAATCAATACTTGTTTTTCAAAATTTCTGTTTGTGAAAGGTTTTTGATTAAAATGTCACCAAATAAGTTTGAGGTAGAAGTCTGGTCTGGCACTGGAGACTTTAGTCTCTGGCGCCAGAAAATGAAAGCTGTATTATTACAGCAAAGGTGTGCTAAGGCCTTAGATGAGTCTTGGCCTGAGGATCTTGATGATATCAAGAAATAGGAGATGGATGAGATAGCATGGAGTTCCATCTTTCTCCATCTATCTGATAATGTCCTTAGACAAGTAGGTGATACTACCACTGCTGTTGCCCTTTGGAATAAGCTTAAGTCCCTTTATATGTCTAGGACCCTGCCAAATAAGTGCTATCTCTTAAAACAGTATTATGGTTTTAAATTTGACCAGTCCCTGAGTCTTGATGTTAATCTTGACAGATTTAGTAAGATTGTAAAAGACCTAGCCAACTGTAGTGAAATCTTATCTGAAGATCAGAAAGTAGTTGCCCTCTTAAATTCTTTAAGTGAGAAATACAAAGACATTAAAAATGCCTTAGAATATGGTAGAGAGAACCTTACTGTTGATATTATCTTCAATTACCTGAGAAATAAGGAATTAGAGTTTATGAGTGATCATAAAGAACAGGTAATAGGAGAGAGTCTAATGGTTAAAGGTAAAAACCAGTTTAGACCTAATACCAATAGTAAGTCTCTCCATAACAATAAGAAGGGCCATTCTGAAAAGGGTAAGACTAAGTCTAAGGCTAAGTCTAATGCTAAAGGAAAAAAATGCTATTTCTGTGGAAAAACTGGTCATTTCATAAAAGACTGTTTTAAAAGGATAGCTGAGTTAAAAGAAAAATGTGAGGTTGAAGGTGCAGCTGCAGTGGCTTATAATGAAGCTGCAGTTGCTGATGGTCAGGTGTTTGTGTCCTCTCTTGTGCCCAGTTGTCAAGATTGGATTCTTGACTCTGGTTGTTCCTTCCACATATGTCCTGTCAAAAATTGGTTCTCTGAATTCCTTGAAGTGAATGGAGGGCAGGTAACTATGGGAAATGATGTCTGTTGCAAAATTAAAGGAATTGGTAAAATAGTTTTAAAATTGGAAAATAACAACCTTTTGATTTTGGAAAAAATCAAATATGTGCCTGATCTTCAAAGAAACTTGATTTCTTTAGGAATTTTAGATGACCAAAAATACAACATTGTTTTATCAAATGGAAAAACAAAAATTTTTAAGGGAAATCTTGAAATCCTAAATACCCCAAAAGAAAATGGTCTTTATACTTTGAAGGCTACACCTTTAGTGGGACATAGCCTTACAGCCATTACCACTGATAATGACAAGTCTGATTTGTGGCACAAAAGACTTGGTCATATCAGTGATAAAGGCCTGAAATCTTTAAAGAATGAAGGAGTATTTGGTAAGAACAAGATTGAAAAATTATCCTTTTGTGAACAATGTGTAATTGGAAAACAGAACAGACTACCTTTTAAAACTGGAACACACAAGTTAACTTCAATACTTGAATACTTGCATGCTGATCTTTGGGGGCCTGCCCCAATTAATACCTTCACTGGATTCAGGTTCTATTTTCTGATTGTTGATGATTTTTCAAGAAAGGTATGGACCTTTCTTCTAAAATCAAAGTCTGAGACTTTTCAAATCTTTAAAGATTGGAAAACTCTAATTGAAAACCAAACTAACAAGAAAATAAAAGTTTTAAAAACTGATAATGGTTTGGAATTCTGCAATTTTGAGTTTGACTCCTTCTATAAAGCCTTTGGAATTCTTAGACATAGAACTTCCACCTATACTCCTCAGCAAAATGGCATTGCTGAGAGAATGAATAGAACTATCCTGAATAAGGTTAGGTGCATGCTTCATAGTTCAGGTCTTCCTAAGTTGTTTTGGGGGGAGGCTGTAATGACAGCTTCTTATCTCATAAATCTGAGTCCCTCTAGTGCTCTGAAAGATAAGTCTCCAGAATCTGTCTGGAAAGGTCACACCCCTGATTATTCCTTCCTTAAAACCTTTGGATGTGCAGCCTATGCACATCAAGATAGTGGAAAACTTGAACCTAAGGCCCTGAAATGTGTTTTCTTAGGCTATGGGATTGGGACAAAAGATTATAGATTATGGGTGAGAGAACTTGGAGGTTTTAAAGTCATAGTCAGTAGAAATGTTGTCTTTAATGAAGCATTAATGCCCTGTCTGAAATTGTCCAATTCTGAAAGTGAATTTGATAATTCTGCTCAAACAAGTCTCTCAACTCCTCCTCAGATTGAGGTGGAGCTTGCTGAAACTGAAACTCAGTTTGATAATCCTGTTGAAACAGAAACTGAGAATCCAGTTGTTGAAGAAAATGATTCTCCTGACCTATCTGATTATCAACTTGCTAGAGATAGGGAAAGAAGGACTAATATTAGACTTCCTTCAAGATTAGCTGACACTGACTTTGCCTTAATCCTCTCTGCTCAATCTTCTATGGATAGTGAACCTGCCTCTTTTAAGGAAGCCATGACTTGTAAGGATTCTAAACAATGGCTTTCAGCAATGAAAGATGAAATGAAATCCTTAGAAAGTAATTCCACTTGGACCTTAGTGCCTAGACCTAAACTCCAAAAGATTGTTGACTGTAAGTGGTTATACAAATTAAAAGAGGGTGATTCTAATCTTGGGGCTCCTAGATATAAGGCCAGATTAGTTGCAAAGGGTTTCACTCAAAGGGAGGGTATTGATTATAATGAGATATTCTCTCCTGTAGTCAAATACACCTCTATTAGAATTCTGCTTGCCTTAGTGGTTCAGCATAACTGAGAATTAGACCAGCTGGATGTAAAAACTGCCTTTTTACATGGGGAGTTAGATGAAACTATCTTTATGTCTCAACCTGAGGGGTTTGAGAAACCTGGGAAGGGTGACTTAGTTTGCCTCCTTAAGAAGTCTTTATACGGTTTAAAGCAAGCCCCTAGGCAATGGTATAAGAAGTTTGATTCCTACATTCAAAGCATTGGTTTTAATAAAAATAGTTATGATCCTTGTTTTTATTATCAAGGTAATGGTGGTTCTGATTCCATTTATTTGCTTTTATATGTTGATGATATGCTTCTTGCTGGTTCTGATAGGAAAGAGATTCAACTTGTAAAACAGAAGTTGAGTAATGAATTTGAAATGAAAAATCTAGGCCCTGCTAGAAAAATCCTTGGTATGGAAATCAATAGGAATAGAAGCTTAAATTCTTTATTTCTGAATCAATCCTCTTATATTCTAAAATTGCTTGAAAGATTCAGAATGCATGAAGCTAAGTCTGCTACCTTACCATTATATAATCATTTCAAACTCTCCTCTGATCAATCACCTAATTCTGAAGAAGAATTAAAAAGGATGGAAATGGTTCCTTATGCTAATGCTGTAGGTTCTATCATGTACTTAATGGTTTGTACAAGACCTGATATTGCTCATGCTGTAAGTGTCTTAAGCAGGTTTATGAGTAATCCTGGTGAATATCACTGGGAAGCAATGAAATGGTTATTTCGATATTTAAAATGATCTGCTAGCTTAGGCTTAGAATTTAAAAAGGGGAAAGAGGGAATTTCTTTATGTGGCTTTGTAGACTCTGACTTTGCTGGTGACAGAGATAACAGAAAGTCCACTTCTGCTTATATTTTTTCAATAAATGATAGCTGTATAAGTTGGAAATCCCAACTTCAGAAAGTGGTTGCCCTCTCTTCCACTGAGGCCGAATACATTGCTGCCACAGATGCCATTAAAGAAGGTATTTGGTTAAAAGGCTTACTTAGTGAATTAGGATTTATCAATAATCATATTGTTCTTTACTCTGACAGTCAAAGTGCCATTCACTTAAGTAAGAATCCTGTCTTTCATGACAGGACAAAACACATTGAGGTAAAATTTCATTTCATAAGGGATGTAATTGAGAAAGAGATAATCAAGTTAGATAAAATCTCAACTCTGGTTAACCTAGCAGATATGGGAACAAAAGTTTTACCCCTAAATAGATTCAAAAATTGTTTAGCTTTGTTGAACATGGACAGTGGCTAAACTAGTCTCTTTCTTGCAGGTATCGTGAGCAAGTGAAACTGAAGATGGAAGCCTCAAGCACTACTGGTATGACCAAATAGACAGCAAGGTGGAGAATGTTAGGATTGCTACCCATTTGGCCCAATAAACATTTCAAGCCCAACTTATAATCTGATCTGATAAAGCCCAAGTCCAATGCCTTAAGTCGCATCTGATGAATTAACGATTATAATTCATCTAGTGATTTGTTCAGATGCTGACACATGGAGGATTGGACGATTGTGATCAATCTTCTAGAGGCTTCTCAACTGACTTTGGGCTGATAGTGTATATTGTACGCTTTCTGTGGTTTTGGCATTGGAATACTGAATACTCTCTCTCTCTCTGAGTTCTGCGATTCATCTTCTTCTTCTCTTCTTTTTGAGTTTCTTTGATTCTGTAAACCGTTGGTTTACAGAGCATTCTGAGTGATTAAGAAATTAGGAAGGGTTGGTTTCTGGTGATTTCTGGTGAACAGTAACCTGTGGGTTACAGATTTGATTACTTGGTGTATTTTTAGTGTAGGCTTATGAGGGTTGATTTTGAGAGTTGTATTCTGTAAATCTGTAAACATTGGTTCTTTGCCGTTGTTCTATGGTTGATGCTTAGTGCTTGAGCGTTATCCTTCAGTGGATGCTCAACGGGTGAGTAGGTCTTTTGACTGAACATCCGGGCCCTTTTTAGGGCAAAACAAATCCTTGTGTTGTTATCGTTTTATTTACTTTCTTGTTTGCTTTTGGTGCTGGTTGGGATCTTTTGGGACCAACATACTCCGAGTCATCTCAGTTGATGCATTGGTTTATTGTGATAGGGACGAAGGTCGCGAACGAGCGAGCGTAGCATGATTGTAAGTTTTATAGAAGAAAACATAGATAGAGAACTATTGAAGAAGAAGAAAAAACTTGTCCCATAAAGTCGCACAAGTATTTGAAAGTTGAGAATATCATTACTGTTTAAATATCAAGACATCAACACAAACAAAACTCCAGTTTATTTCCAGTTACCAGCTCTTCAAACTTCTACGTAAATGAAAAGCAAATTACAAGAAATTTGTTGTACAGGTAGCATTGATTAACAGAATAGGGCAGAAGTAGCATACATTTCCATGTCATTATTTGAAAATATGGAGACAAATCTTACAGTTAATAGATGTAGCCTCTGGACCATGTTTAGGAAGAACCACTAAAGCTAATCTCCATGCCGCCTCCACCTATTCCCGCAATCAAACATTGGAACCCGCTTGATTCTAACTCTTCGATTACTTTGTCAACAACTGTTCCTGATAGTACTGAGTCTTGCAGTCAAGAAACAACTTTTGTTCGAAGTAAAAGTTGATTGAAAGACGATAAATTTTAATTAGAAAGCAGGGTGACTTATCATGCAAACAGATCGTCAAGCACCAAAGGCATGTGAGGATGTATAAATAATAACGTAAAAGCACAAAAACAAAGAAATATAAGCAGAATAACAAAATGGATACAGTTTGGCAGAAGTGTCAAAACGCAGCCTCCACCCCCGGCTCCTGTTAATTTGGAAGACAGCTTGTATTTTAATGTTGTTCGAAGCACAGTTTCGATAGAAGCATGGCTGACCCCCATGCACTGGAGCAACCCCTGATTCATCTCCATCAGTTCTTCTAATTTTTCCTCTTTCTCAGTTATGGCGAGATCATCTGAAACCGGTGACTCGATAATGGAAGCCAATTCGCTGCTGATGGAATCAACTGCAGAAAATACCAAAGCCATAGCTTTGGGATGTCTAATTGTCCTTTCAGAAACACTAGCTACCAGTGCTTTCGTATTTCTCCCAACTTTTGTGTTAGTTATGAGCATTTTAAGTGGCATATTTGTCTTGATGCGTGTCAATTCACCAGACCTAAATTTGATCGTGTTGCCTGTTACATAAACTTCATTAGTTTAGCAAATATAAACTTCACCTATGTATCAGTAAGCTAAGAAACAAGTTATTTGATGTGATTTAATATGGTCAACTCCGCAATGTGTATTTAGCTACTCACTAGTTTAGAAAAATCAGAAAAAATAAATAGAAAAAGAAAAAGATTAAACTATTGTAAAAGACTTGGGTGGCATTTGGGAGGCTCGGAAAGTCCTAAGAAGTTTTGGTGCTCAGCAGAGGTCCAAGAAATGACATTTGGAAAGGCCAAATCCTTGAGAAGCCAATTTAGGAAAGAACAATGAAAAGATTTTGAAATCAAGTTTCTCCTGTCGCTAAATTTTGTTCATAATTTACTCTTATATCCTTTAATTGATCGATTTCCAATCCGCTATTATGATTGAATGACTTTTCATGCTAGTTATGATTCTTAAATATTAACATAACACTATAAATCTCTTGAAGTCCTGAACTTCTGACAAAAAAGCTGAGCCAAACCGTAATTATGCTGGCACTATGAGTGGTTGAACTCCTTAAGATGATTCTACTATGTTTTGTTTGCGACAATTGAAGAGATGTGTTACTCCCATGATTCTCTCACTCTCTAGGGAAAAGCCATCTATTTTATTTGTTTTCCTAACCAATCTTTCATCTAACAAAATGAAATGAACTTAGAATCCCATAAAAACAAAAGAAAAAGAAAAATAATTGCGGATCTTCACCATGAATCATCCACACCTACAAAAGCTCTACTATTCTTCTCTCTGTTGATCACGCAATTTCCCCCACCCCCACCTCCACCCGCACCCCCACCCCCACCCCCACCCCCCAAAAGAAACAATACCTCACAAAGAAATCAAACACAGGAGTCTGGCAAGACCCAGATCATCCCAGCTAGTCTAACCAACAAAGTCCACAAATCTGCAGCTATTCCACAGTGAATAAAGAGGTGACCTCTATCTTCTTTGTGCACATTACTACAACAATGGAAAATCCTATTCTCACAAATTTGTCATAGCATTCCTAGCAGTTGTCCAAAGATAAATCCAACTCTTCACACCCATTCACTGCACTTAAAATACTATTATTAATTTCTCAGATAAGATCCAAATTAAATTTCTCGGATAAGATTGCTAAATATTCCAAGTTCATGATGATTATTCCATCACAAGGAAAAAGTACTATGCTAGGAAGTTCTAAGAGGACGTGACAGGATATGTTTCTCACTTTAACTATTTACATCAAACAATTTCTACAATCATTTTATCGTATTTTATCAAAGATGAAAAGCCAATCATCATTGCCACATGCAATTATTTGGATTACATACCATATGTGCTCACTGTGTTGTCTATCCCAGATGGCTTCCCATGGATTATTTTTTCACCTTCAAAGGCCCATTTATTTACTAGTTCCAGCTCACTCTCCCCAAACATTTGCCATCCCTGGTGGCTGAAATCAAGTGTCACAGAATCAGATAGAGCAAGTAGAGCAGCTGACGATGCAACACAAAAGGCAGCAGATGAACCCAAGCCCGAGCCCAGAGGCAGCTCAGAAGTGACCACTGCTTTAGCAGGTTTATACCTGATAAAGCAAAAAAATAACCATCAGATGTTCTAACTGTTCTATGCATACAACACAAATTAAACACCCATGAATGAGATTCAAATGACATACCCATGAATGGAAGTGTATAGCCACAGAAAAGTTGAAGCACCCGAAGCAAGTCCAATTTTTGCTTCGGGAATGTTCTGTTCTTCAACTAGTGCAGCAATTGCTTTGATGGTCTCTAATGAACATGATGAGGGAGAGGAAGCAGTATGGCTACCCAGATCAGGGAGAACTTCTTTAATTCTTCCAACTGGCCAAGAAAACTCTATGTCCACATCCTTGAGATGGAGATGGAGTTTTATTGTATCATCATTATCTGATCCCCAAAAGAATACCCAAAAGTGGGAGAGAGAAATCAGAGCCATCATATTAGAAAAGCTCGACATATTAACAAAAATGAAAAAACCATCAAGTATGATGAAGTGATGCATAACGAACCATGTCTACCAATCAATATTATTCATATCAAGAACTTATATAATATTTTCTCAATTTTTAAATCATTATCCACACATGAAAAAAAAAATGAGTGACGAAACAAGGGCATTTACATACATTTGTCTAACTGGCAAACAAACAATTCAATATAAACTGATCAAGTAATAGACTCAATCCTACAGATATTTCCATTTGAAGTTCATTCTCCTGCATTATAATTGGTATTATAAGAAGAACATGAAAAGATCCGCTAAATTTTGAATTGATGTTTGTATATTCCAATCTAAGTGCTTGCCAAACACGTCCTTTAAGGTCAGCAACCGGACATAATTAACAAATTGCAGAAGGAGAAAAAAAATACAACGTAAAACATACAATTTCTACCATCCAAAATATATGCTCATGCCTCAGTGCATTATAAATGCATCAATAACAACTTTAAAACCATTTTAATCATAGTACTTACAAAAAATGTCCTTTTGAGTGTTAATTATCATGAAATCTTTTATATTTTGACATGACCCTTCCAAAAGGTCAACCGTGACTATAACAAGCCAACGTCCAGATTCAAATGTTACCATTTACTGTTTTGCAACTTACCCTTCTTTCCCTCTGCAGAACTTAGATTACGGATACAAATGAATAGACAAACCGAGCCAAGAGCTAGGGATCATTGTCAACTCTCGGCTCTTTCATTGAACAAGAATAACATATCTTGATATCAATTCCTTAAATTTTAGTAAAATATAAACAAAATTACAAACATTAGAAGAAATTGTACATTATGGACTTGGAAAAATTTGTGAAGTTCAGGGAGTTAAGAACACAGTTCATATATTTCAAATGGTAAGAAATAATATTAAGTTTGAAGTATGTCTAAAAGAAACCTAACCAATACATGATGAATTCATGTTCAGCTCATTTACGGAACGGCCAAGACATAAGAACAAGCTTTAAGCAAATTGGACGCCAAGTTGACAATGAACAGCTTTATTCATTTGTACTCCTACTCAGACGAGTATTTCCAGGAAATCCAAAATTAACAGATAAATATTTAGGGAAACAAAAGAAAGGAAAGATAGGAGGAGAAAGGGAGCCAACAAGGGTCTGTTTCGAATATTTATAAATATATAAATACCATAGAAATAAAAATAGTATAATTAATCAGAATCAAATATTAAATGCAAAAATGTATCCACAAAATCCAATTGCTAGAATTCCTTAAACGAGAGAAAATTGCAGATAAAATATTATAATTAATCAGCATTAAATACGATTAGCAAAAACGTTTTAAGACAAAATCCAATAGCTGCAATTCATTAAGGGAAGATAAAATTGCTGATAAACTATTCTAATTAATCAGAATCAAATACGAAAACGAAAATGTACCCACACAAAACCCAATTGCTAGAATTCATAACGGGAACATAAAATTCCAGATAAAATACCCAAATTAATCAGAATAAAATACGAATAAAAAAAATTTATCCATACAAAATCCAATTGCTAGAATTCATTCAAACTATCAGAATCCAACACGAATCGCAGAACTTCACAATCAAAATTAACAGTGGGAGCTGAGAAATTCAGAACTGAGGTAGATACCAGAAGGCGTGGGGAAGCCAAGAGAGACGTAAGTGTAGAGATCGATGGAAGCAGCTAGAGCAGTTGATCCGTGAACCACTGCATGTTCACCTGCGAGTATGATTTTTCCTGGTGCTCTGGCTCTCACCTCCATTTCAATTTCTATAAACCAAATCCTTTACAGCAAAGGTACTTGTCACTATAAATTCGATTGTATGTGTGTTTCTTCGTGTATATATTTGTGCTAGAGGGAGTTTCGTATGGGGACGGTGGCTGGTGGTAGAGTCTCACTTGGTTGGCGACTAAGGTTGTTGGCGGAGAATTTCACGAGGATGAGACATTGGATGATCAACTTTTTAATGCCTGATTTTGGTTCGTTTTTGCTAATTGTAATTTGTTTATCAGTCGCAATATTCGCGCGTGATAAACAACATTTTTGGCTAAGCATAAAATAAAAATAAAGTCTCACTTCTAAACTTAGCTAAACATATTTTCTAACTTTAAAAATTACTTCTAAGTAACCTTTTTTTCCAAAAATATTTGTTTTCTCTATGCAAATTGTTTCATTTTTAGATTTTTAGTACAAAAAATGGCATTTTACAAAGTACACTCTTTCTTTTCTATTTTTTTTTTTTTGACTTGCGTACATTTATTATAACTAATGAAAACTAACACTGAACGACAAACAATCATACAAACATAAACTTGTCACGAATTTTTCTACATTGTTTATCACACGATTCCATGCAAAAAAACCAGAGTTCCTTGTTTTGTTTCATGTCACAATAATAACGAGACTTGAAAAGTCTGAATGATATGAAAGAAACAATATCAATTGTACATTACTGTTTGTTTGTGAATCCAAAAAGTATTGTGAATATTAAATTAAGTGTTTGATTACATAATTATAAAAGTACTTTTGTATAAATTTTATATTTATTTGACTAAACAGTAATTAATGTGACAAATAAATTAATATTATTTTTTAATGTATTAATAGTTATTTGTTAATATTTAAGTTTTATTAATGCCAATTACAACTTCCCATAAAAGTTCAATTAGAGCTTTTTAGAGAACTTTAAAATTTGGGTTTCTCTAAAACAAATTTTTTAAATTATTTTTTCAGTCAAATTTTTTCAGTCAAAAAGTACTTATTGATTTTAGCTAAACAACTATAAATATAACCTAAAATATTTTTGCTCTCTAAAAAGTACTTTTAAATTTCAAAAAAAAAAAAAATCCTTTCAAACACATTTTAAATTAAATATTATCAAATAAAAATATAAAAAAAAAAAAAAAAGAATAAGTGACAAATTTATTAACTGTCATATTTAATTCTAATATTATCATGTGTGCTTAATATATAATAAATTGTCAATTTTATACGTCTATGCAGCCAAATCAAATTGACCAAAAGGATTACACATAATGACATATACATGTTTTTCCTTCATCATGCGATTATTTTATGCCTTTTTGTATGCTCAAATATGTAAGCATCAATTTCTATCTTGAGTGTTCGTTTATTTACTTAAATTAACTGATTTTTTTAATAATAGTTATTAGATACGGTTTAGTCTTTCAAATGATTAAATCACTCGTTCGTGATGCAGTAATTCAATTGATAGATGTTTAATTCAGTCAATAAGTCAATAATTAGATAATTATATAAGAATTTTAAAAAAATTGTTTTTGAGCTATTTAATCATGTAAACAATAATTCTTTGCATAAATTTTTCAAGATAAAAGTTTTCATTGATCACAAAAGTAAATTAATTTTTTTTATTTAGCATGTTACATTTTATTCAAATAATTGATTGAAATCTCTAGTTAATTAATAGTTTTTAACTGATTTAATGGCAAATAAATCCATTAAATTAATTTGACTATGGTGTAATTTGATTTATCGATTTATTATTGACTTCTTATTCCAGTGTGTGAGTCTACTATCTTAATGTTTTTAAAATAGGGTTCAATACGTTGTTTCAGCTTCAAGGGAAAGCATGTGAAGACTTTTCAGCCAAACTTTTTAGTGAAATAAATCAGTGAGCAAAAGAGCACGCCTTAAAAACATTCATTCGTTAAGCAATTGGGTTTTATTTATGAAAAAAAAAATGAGAAAGTACCTCGATTCAATGGAGTAGGTTCCGTTGAGCATTCATTCTGGACGGCAAGTCAAACTGAGCTACATATTTAGACTGAGTTACATACTTGCTGTTTTTCATCCTATTTTGCTAGTGAAATAGTTTTGCGAGGATCCGCATAATTCAGGGTTAAGAAAAACTGATTGACAAAAATGTAAATTACTTGTCCAATGGCCACATGACACGTGTCATGTGGCCTTTATAACTCCTCCCCATCATGGGGAGGAAATCATTATCCTCTAGTTGATTCACAAAGACGAGTCAAGAGAAGAAAGAAAACAGATTAAAGTGTTGATAAAATTCCTTGTAGACCAACAAAAATTATCAGTGTTGGACTTTGAAGTATGTTTGTACTTAAGTAGTCTAAAGAACATACCAGGCAGACATTTTTTTCTTTCTTTGTTTCAGGATCTTTCAATATTGTCCACGGAGAAAATATAAAAGTAGCTAGGATAAATCTAAAGAATTAAATTTACACAATTAATTTCCAAATTTTAGAGAAACAAGCACTCAGCGAAGAGGCGCGTGGAAGACTGATGTACTGTTGGGAGAACACATCCACGTGTAAATGGACTACAAATTAAAAAATTCTCATCAATGTTGATTGAATGCTGACTCCAATTTTAAATAAGCGAGCCCAAAGATCAACGTTGGTTGGCAGTTGGCACGGCATTAAATAATTAATTTAAATTTGTAAAATGGGGCCGTTTTGGGATGGGCCGTGCCAGCCCAATATGTCCCAAAAGGAGAAAATATAAGAAATAGGTCCAGTACTTATCGTACGAGATTGGAATTTTTTTTTTTTTTTGAGAAAAACTCTTTTACAAATTTGCCAACATATTGGGCAATAGACACCAAATTTTATTGCATGAAAAGTGAACTCTCCCCACCCATAAAATCCCTCAGCAAATATTTTCTTAAGAATCGTGCCCAAAATTACTAAGAGAACCCTACAAAATCTATTAAAATTCGGAGAAACTTCTCTAATAATGTTGTTAAAAAAAGTTTTTGGTCAATAATCTAGTCGCCAACGCCTTAGCGGTGGTGATTGCTTCCATCAACAAATCCATTTACACTTGTCACATGTGCCTATTTTATAGTGAAATAGCATTTGTTGAAAATAAGATATAATTTTACAATTTATGTATATTGTAATTATAATATAGCAAAAATAGCATGTTATGAGTTCGTGTAGAACAACTTAAATTAATAAATAGAACAAAATTCGAGCTCAATAAAATTCAAGATGTTTCATCAAGATAATTTAGCTTCACCTAACATTTTGGTTACTATAATAGAACGTGTAATAATCCAAATTTCAATATTTAAGTATAATAAATCACAATATTTTGGTTACTAATTACTATGATAGACTGTGTAGTAATCCAAATTTCAATCTTTAAGTATAATAAATCACAATATTTTAAAATTAATTAAATTTTGTTTAGATATTATCTATTTTACTTACGTGACAAAAACAAAATATAGCAATCAAGGATTGCTTTGACTATGCTCTAAAATAGACACACACTTGCATAAGAAAAATAAACAAGAAAACATCTCAATAGGAGAGGAACTAGGACAAGATATTTAAAATAAGTCAAGTCGCAGCCCCGCAGAGCTGGCCAGCTAGCTTTTTGCATGGTCCACAATGGACTGGGTGTTGAGGCCTTTATTTTTGAATTTTTTTCCCATATCTCGATATAGGGGAACTAGAATGGCTGCTGAAAAAAATTAAAAAATTCATGACCCCAGTAAGATTGTACATTGCAATGTCAAAATGGAGAACGCCTACAGACAACATATGAATATAAGTTGAAAACATACTAAGATTTCAAGTCAGAGTAAAAGATATCAACAACACACTAAACAGTAGAATATTGTCAACAAGAAAAAGTAAAACCACAAGATTAGCCACTGGTCTTCTCTTCTTCAATGGATGTGCAAGGGTTTTCATCAAGGTGTCCTTCCAATGAACTTATGTTTTGCAGCAATTCATTTTTCTCGTCAATTCTCGTAAAGAAATATGATACATTCAATGTAATTAACCCAACAATTGGGGTTATCATCAAATTCGAGATATGTACTTTGCTGTTTCTCAAAGTAATATGCTATCATTCTATCTTCATGTGTTAAAATCATAATATCATTGTTCTTGGTAAAGCCTATCGACCACATGGCTCTTTCTTTAGTTTACCCATTATACTTATTTACCCATGTTTCGGCCACTCCAAATTCTTTCATTACCCATAAACTCCAAATAGTAGTCCTGCCTTCATCGCAACCAAGTACAACAAAGTGAGCAAGACACCCCTTGTAGACCTCGAGATTAGGAACCAGTGGACATAGATGGTGCTCCTGATAACTTGGCAACTCTACCTCTCGAAATACTTATGAGCGATAATCAAATGAAAAAATGAACTCAATCATAACTTCACTTTTACGAGAATAATCAGCCAACCAATTGAGAGTTCCATCAACAAATACAGGCTAATATAAGCATTCGATTATCCCAGACACTTTTGCATCATTGATCTTTCTCCAAGACCTTGTATTGAGACTATACACTTCAACTAGAGATTGTTCTTTGCTATAGCTCAGCAAACCTCATCTTCGAAAGTGCATAATTCTTATCAACTTATAATCACCTTTTGTATTATCATACCAAAATCCAACGTGAACTCTAGTGTATTCATGATTTAACCTATTGCAGCAACAAGAACTACCAGTAGTGCATTTAAATTTCTGAAGAAAATGGTTGAACACGTATATGACCCGACCAGAAAAACCATAATCATCATCAATTAAGCAAACTAGGCTGTTGCATGAACCAATTATGGTGCATTTATTGGATTTGAAATCCATAGGCAACTCCACGTGATACACCTTAACAAAGCTCACCATGTTGTCACTAAGGACAATGCTACTTGTACCAATAGACTTACCACCTCTTTTACACCATGGTGATGTGGCAAAAAAAAAGAAATAAAATAAGTGAATAAAGTTGGAACCAAAAAGGACAGAAAAAAATGAGCGGGAACAAAAGAGAAAAGTAAAAGTGGCCAAAAGAAAGCCAAAAGAAAAGCTGAACAAGAACAAAGAAACGCTGGACAAAAATCGCTGGAAAAGAGAAGAGGAAAAAAGAGAAAAGAGGAAAGTGAAAAAAAAATTTGTGGAAGATCTTCCTATTCCGTCAAGCTTACCAGAAATTTCCATCTTCCTATTCCGTCGCGCATACCAGAGTTTCTGAAATTCCTATTTCGTCGCGCTGACCAGAATCTCCGACCAGCGAAAGTGTTTTTCCAGCTTGAAAATCTTGGTAATCCATCACGTTCCAGCTTCAATCTTGGTATTCCGGCGTGCTTATTCCACCTCTGACAAAATCTAGAGAATAATGGATAAAGGTAAATGTGTTATTTGAAGGAAAATGTTTGATATTGAACTTTGTATTGACATGTGAATATGAGTAAAAAGAATACCAATTTATTTGTTTTTGGAAGATGGATTCTCAAACAGTGATTGAAAAAGTGGATGGAATTTATTGTAATGTATTGAAGGAAAATTTCCGAATTGAAGTTTCTATAATGGTGGTGTGTTTAATGTCTGTAAGTGTAGATTGTTTAATATTCATTGGCTCATTTCTGTAAGTAGGTGTGTTTAATGAATATTTTTTTTTATCCAGGAAACAATAATTTCTATTTTGATGATGAGATGGTTGATATGAATGTTGGAGATGGGGATAACAATAATGTTGAAGAATCTGATATTGACAAAGTAAGGGGGAATGTGAATAAGCTGGATGATGATATGTTGGGGGAAAATAGTGCGATTGTGCCTAAGGTTGGGATGAAATTTAAGGATGAAAATGAAGTGTTCGAATTTTACAAAAGATACGCTTATCTTCTAGGTTTTCCAATTAGAAAACGAAATTCTAGGAAGGGGAAAGATGGGATTCTAAGATATGTGACATTAACATGTAGTCGAGAAGGTCGAAGAAGTAGTAGTACGAGCACTTCTTTGAAGCCCCAACCAACTATTCAAACAGGGTGTCAAGCTAAACTGACAGCGGTTTCAGATATTAGTGGATTATGGCGAATTAACACAATTAATGTACAACATAATCATGAAACAAGCCCTTCCAAATCAAGAATGTATAAATGCAACCGACAAGTTAGTGCACATGTGAAACGAAAGCTCGAATGTAATGATGTAGCTGGAATTCCATTACACAAAAGTTTTAACTCAGCAGTTGTTGAGGCAGGTGGGTATGACAAGATGACTTGTGTTGAAAAAGATTGTAGGAACTACCAAAAAGATTGTAGGAACTACATTGAGAAAGTTAGGCGGTTAAGACTTGGGGAAGGAGATGCTGCGGCAATACAGGCGTATTTTTCTAAGATGCAAACAAATTGTCCTGGATTTTACTTTAATATGGACTTAGACGAGGAATGTCGATTGAAGAACATATTTTGGGCAGATAATAGGTGTAGACAAGCATATAAAGAATTTGGTGATGTAGTGACATTTGATACAACATACCTGACTAATAAATATGATATGCCTTTTGCCCCTTTTGTTGGAGTGAATCATCACGGACAATCAACATTACTTGGATGTGGATTAGTATCTAATGAGGATACAGAGACATTTGTTTGGTTATTCAACACATGGCTAGAATGTATGAATGGTCAGGCTCCCAATGGAATTATTACCGATCAAGATAGGGCTATGCAAAATGCAATTCATATTGTTTTTCCAACAACAAAGCATAGGTGGTGTTTGTGGCATATAATGAAAAAATTACCAGAAAAATTTGGGAACAACAATCGTAAAGGTTTCATATTTTCTGCTATACATAGTTTAGTATATGATTCACAGAGTCCCGCAGATTTTGAGGATGGTTGGAGTAGGATGCTTGAAATGTTTGATTTACATGACAACGATTGGTTGGCTGGTCTTTACAAAGACAGAAGTCGATGGGTACCATGTTTCTTGAAAACTAGTTTCTGGGCGGGGATGTCCACTACTCAACGTAGTGAGGGTATTAATGCATTCTTTGATGGGTATGTCCATTCGAAAACCTCTTTAAAGCAATTTGTGGAACAATATGAGCGTGCAATGAGGAGTAAAGTAGAAAAGGAGTTTCACGCAGATTTTAAGTCATTTTCCCAAATGGTCCCATGTGCAACTAGGTATGAGATGGAGAAGCAATTTCAAGAAATTTACACCATTGCGAAATTTAGAGAGTTTCAAGAGGAATTTACTGGAAAAGTGTATTGTGAGGTTATATCTACTGAAGAGGGTTGTTTTGGTACGGCATACGAGGTACGCGAGGATATCATATTCAATGAGGCAGTGAAAAAAAGAATGTTTACGGTTTCGTTTCAAAGAGATATATGCCATATTGTTTGCAGCTGTCACTTATTTGAGTTTAGGGGAATATTATGCAAACATGCAATAACAGTATTGATCCGTAATGATATTACAAAACTTCCTGATGCGTACATCTTGAGGAGATGGAGGAGAGACGTAAGCCGAGCCTATACAAGGGTTAAAATCAACTATGATGGTTGGATTACTAATCCTGGACAAGTACGTTATGATCGATTATGTCTAGCATTTGCAAAGGTAGCAGACTTGGTAGCAGATGATGAAGAAAGAAGCCGGGAGATTATGGAATGGATCGAAAGTTACTCCAATGACATATGTATACCGAGATCAAGACCCAGTTGCGGTAGTAATCTCCTTTCCCAACAAAGTGTGCAAATAGGCTCGCTTAGTACCGAAGGTGAAAAAAATGCAATGGAGAAAATTTTGGATCCGAAATTATCACGAACTAAAGGAGCGCCTAAGAAACTTCGTAGGAAAAGTCCGTTGGAAGCAAGCTCGAAGAAAGCTAAGGTAGATCTAATTACATTTAATTTTCCATCAATGTACATGTACTTACATTTGAGTTAACTTGTCTCATTGTTATTACAGGTTCCTTCAAAAGGAAATAAATCAAGGAAGAGTGTGCAACCTGTCATGGACAAAATTGGTGCATTCATTCAGCCATCAATGCAACCTTACCATCCTGTCTTAGTACCTAACCTGGTAAGAAATACGTTTTGTAATGGTTAATCTAATTTTATAAGCGTATGTTGGAAAAAAAAATTTCAAATTGATGTGTTCCATTGTAGGGTGATCAATTTCAACCTTGGAGCAATTGCTATGGAGTTAACTTCATGCCTACATTTCAGCTGGAGCATAATTCGAGTGTTCATCAACATCTCGTAGAGGACGCGCTTCATGACGTAGCGGATGAGTGTACTAGTGAACCAATTCATAGAATTAACATGTAATTTTCATATTTCCTTGTAAAATTATGTGTGCTCCAGTAGTGCTCCAGCAGTGTGTTGTTGTAATGGATTTAATATTACCTTGAAGGTCGAATATGTGCTCATGCAGGGACGGTGTTGCTGTAATGGCTGTCATATGTCCTTGAAAAATTGTATTTTATCATTTGCGTGAATCTATTTCTTTATGGGTCAAGAAATTAATGTTTATTAGTGATGACAATTCTGGCATGGCATTAGGAATGAAAACTTGTAGTTAGCAGGGTGTTTCAAGCTCACACTACCAGCCCATGATAGTGAAAATACTCTTGCGCTAAATTCCACTAGTCCAGTATACGTTTCCTTGCCACCAGATCATGAATTGGCTTGTGCAATTTGGCTCTCCACCAATGGTCAATAAATATCAGCTTTGGAGTTTCCCGGATTGAAATATTGCAATCTGAACAAATTTTTTGCTCATTACAGGGAATCCCTGTCCTTGATCGGCTGCTGCCCTTGTAAAATTTTGTCTGCATAGGCTCCAAGGTTCATAAACAAACCAAGAAAGAGGGAGAATATTCTTATTTTCATTGACATTAATTGATACTTTTGCAATTGTATGTGAAGAAAAGACTTCTCTTCTAAGCTGTAGCCTATAGTTTTTTTTTTTTTTGCTGGTAATGCTCTGCTAATTCCAAAATTTTCAAATAAGTTTATGCACCTGAATTCTCAAGTTACGTTGTGATGGGTTTCTGCTATACACGTTAGTGTTCTGAAATTTGAAACATGTATATAATGTAAAATTTTACAAGTGTAATGGATAGTTTACAAAGTATACATACATAGAAGTCCTTCCTTATAAAATGCTAAAACTCTGCCTGATTCTAAGCAAAATTGTATGCAATTGTAGCCCAGAACATGGATTGAAATTCACTGGCCAAAGTTATTCAATGCTCTAAATATATTACCATCGTTTTGGAAGCTTGTGAAAAAATACAAAATGGCTTCATTATAACAAAGAATAGCAATGGTTTGACAATACACTTCATATGCAATGGCTGTCCACATTTCATGCAAATTGAAATGATTACTTGAGAAGTCTCTTACAATCATGCACATGCACATTCAAGTGATGAATTGGATCCGAAATAAGGAACGCACAACACTTTCATACATTGATAAGAATCAACTACATTAACTTCATTAATTTCTTGAAATTGAGAACAAACTACCTAATACAACTAAATAGATCCAATACATTAACAAATATTTCTAATTTATTTCTGTCTTGTCCTTCCCTTTGTTGTTCTCGTTCGTATTTCCTTTGCCCTTGCGAATGGTAACGTTTACCGATATCTCTACATCTTGTCGTTCGGTTATCTGAGCAAATAGATTGAATATACGTGATAATTCTTCGATTTCATCTTTCGACGTAGAACTACCTGACGCAACGCAACTTGATTCACCTACATCATAAGTACTATTGAGGTTGTCATCGCTCCATTTAAAATATCCACAATTACTACTACAACAATAGAATAACCTTCCTATGTTCGCAGACTTCTTCTCGACCTCCATCCATTTCACAAAGCCATTAACACATACGGGACATCGTTGTTTTTTGGGGCATGTTGACAAGTAGTGCCCTGGCCGTCTACAACTATGACAAATTCCTTTGTTCTTTCCTATCATTGTAAAACTCTGTTCCATTCACAATTGTAATCAATTATCAACAATGTAATTACATATCACAATAAATTTACAGTCAATAAATTGTAAAATAATTACTGGGCATATTTCTTTTCATTTATAAAGTAACAATAAGAATCTGAAAAAAAAAAAAAAAAAACACAATGCATACTTTATCCATGTTACGAACCCCCACCAATGACGACGAACATGGCTATCGATTCCATAAATTAGACAATAAATCATTACTTACAATCAAATTCTGAAAAAAAAATACCAATACAGCATATATGAAAATCCCTAATTCGCAATTCTCCACATGTAAAATAACAATAAGAATCTGAAAAAAAAAAACACAATGCATACTTTATCCATGTTACGAACCCCCACCGATGACGACGAACATGGCTATCGATTCCATAAATTAGACAATAAATCATTACTTACAATCAAATTCTGAAAAAAAAAATACCAATAGAGCATATATGAAAATCCCTAATTCGCAAAAGCCCTAATTCGCATAAGCCCTAATTCGCAATTTTCCACATATAAAATAACAATAAGAATCTGAAAAAAAAAAAAAAAAAACACAATGCATACTTTATCCATGTTACGAACCCCCACCGATGACGACGAACATGGCTATCGATTCCATAAATTAGACAATAAATCATTACTTACTTTTATGTCGTTGTCTTGGCCCAGCTTTTCTCCAGGACGCGACCACTGATGACGACGAGCTGGAGGAGTTCAAATGGAGGTTTGAGATGAACGACAGGCTGGAGGAGTTCAAATGGAGGTTTGAGATCTATGTATCCTTTCTCTTTCACGGTCTTGGGCCTCTCTTTCCACGGTTATGTTATACAGATGAAATAATTTCTATTTTACATACAATGCTGGGATTTAGCTGGAAGGGTAGATTGGTCATTAAACTTTTTTGCCACATCACCATGGTGTAAAAGAGGTGGTAAGTCTGTTGGTACAAGTAGCATTGTCCTGTCACTAAATACTATGCAAGTTTTATTTTCATCGAGTCTAGATGGCACATAGAAAACATAATGTGAGCTATCATCATCAATGTTGCTTGCAATAGATCGGTTGAGATGAGTGGCGATGAAGGCATGTAAGCATGCCACGATTTGCTGACTGTGGTAAAATGCCCCATAGATTCTGGGGGCAGCCTTGAAACAATGTCAAACAAGATCCCTTCTGGAAAATGTTCCTTGGTGATTTGAGTCATTGTACGTTTCTTGGTGATTTGGGCGATTGTATTTCCTTACCAAAGGAGAACCTATCAAACAACAAAGACAGGAATTAAGGAATTCTTATAGAGGGAGAAGAGATCGAGAGCTTGTTTCTGTTAAAAGATTCTTCCTATTTTTGTTTCAACATAGTAATTTAAGCACAAACCAAAAGGAAAAGCGCTTAGATTCAAGTCATTCAACCCCATTTCCATTTGGCCATAGGCCCTTTACATGTATCTATTTTACTATAGCTCACTGTCATTGTACAACCCCCCATTCTGTACATAATTAAGAATAAGAGTATCTAATGTCTATATAACGAAATTATGTTGATAGTCTTTAATTTTTGTAAATGACCAAAACTGAATGAATTTGAAAATCTCATATTCGTCATGTAAATCTTACCTTTCCAGAATTCATGAATTATATTTCCAAATTCTCATTACTGGCACATAGCAATTCTTTGTTTATGCATATACTTTAGTGTGTTTTTAATTGTGTGAATTTATGCATGAACATCAATTTATAATCTATGTGGTTAATGCAAACTATCTCAAATGATAAGAGTTGTAATATAAAAATCTACGCTAAAAATAGATTAGAACATGAGAATATAAAAGGATAGACGAGTTATAACAAATCATTGGGTCAACTGTGGCAAGTTTAACCTCTAAAACATATTTATTTATTCCCAAACATAGATTTGGAAGGACCTTCTCTGTTGAGGCATCCTAATATAAGGAAGAGATTGACTGCACCACAGCAACGAGAAGCTAATGCAATTCGTCTAAGGGGTAGAGAAATCAATAGAGCATGAAACCTAAAATTTAATTAATGGGATAAATAAATATATAATTTACAATAAAGCACTAAGAACATTAAAAACTAGTAAATTGTTTGTAATCATAGAATCATTCAGTTGTAACAAACTAATAGGGAATGACCATTAGAATTGCTAAATTGGGGGTGAGAAATTAATAGAGTTCAATATAAAGAAAACAGGGGAACAAGAGGAGTTGAAGGAGTTCACAGTATAATATATACAAATATATGGTAATATACAGTTACTACAATATGATTTGAATCTCTTATAACACTTTACCATAATCCATACAAATAATTAGAATTGATAATGTCATATTCTAATCAAGATTTAAACCTAAAATTCAATTTTCAGGGCAAGAAAACAATTAACAAATAAAGCAATAACAATTTTAAAAAACCGATGATTGCACTACTATATTGTCTCAAATCAAAGAAGTATATCAAATCTATTAAATGTAAAAGATTCTAAGTTCTAAAAAACTAAATGGAAATGCCCACATATCAACTTTTTTCCATCATATAAAGTTGAATTGTAGCGAAAGAAGCATAATTAATTAAGAAATTAATATTGAGAAAGATAATTACCTTTACAAAAGAGGGGTGGGTAGGTGGGTGGGTGGGTGGGTGGGTGGAGGGGGGAGAGAGTGAAAATCAACCAAATAACATTTGGGAGATGATTCCTTTGAGAGAGAGAGAGAGAGAGAGAGAGAGAGAATGCACTAGAATGGGGATGACAAAATATAACGGGAGAGGATTTCTTAGAGAGAGAGAGAGATAACGCATGCACTTGGAATGGGGATGATAAGAATGGCGGGAAAGCTACGCACATGTGATTGTTGTGAGAGCAATTCACATGCACGGCCTAAATAACAATCCCTTTTGAAGAAATCTTTTGAAATACCGGAGGACCATATGCACGGCCTCCATGTGATGTTCCGAGTGTAAGTATTGTTCGTACGACTGTGTTTGATGATGCATAACAAGTGAATACCATGCCATACTCAGATTTCAATGTATAAGAGTGTATATATATGCATGCAACTTTTTCAATAAGTTAGGGACCAGCTATGAACCAAGTTAAGTACGTTAGGGACTTTCTGCGCTCCAAAATAAATAGGTTAGGGATCATCTGTACATCAACCTAGAAATATATGAGACTATTTGCTCACATACATAGAAAATTTTGGGACCATTTGTGCTCTAGTAAAATTGTCTATGCACCATTTTCGTACATTGTAACATCATGAAACACAAGTATAATTCAAGAACCAATATGAAACCCATTTCCATTCATTAATAACACAAGTGCAAATTTTGGAGGAAATTTTGTGATGGGAGAAATTGAAGATGTAGTGATACACGAATATTTAAGTACCTTTTTCTTTCCGTAGTGGAGAAAAGTCATGATTAAACATTAATATGTAAATGTGTAAACAAATACACGTTAATTCTAAGTGAAAGGCTTGATATTTGAACAGACAAATTAGACTGAATTAGTGTCGGGCACTCAAATGCTACAAAATTTAGTATTCGGGGACCTAATTAAAGAAATAAACGAAGATCAAATGTTCTTTTAACGTTAGTTTAGTAACTCTAGGTGCCACTTATCCTAGAAGATTATGTGAAGTAATATCTAAATGATAGAACTCAACTCAAATAAATAGCAATTTCTCATTATTTGAAATGTTGTATATAAAAGCACTTCGGGTAATTAGCACAAAACGTCCCTACCTATTGAAGTGATTGTGCAAAACGTCCCTATCTTCTAAATTTTGGTAATTTTACCCGGGTAAATAGCACAAAACGTCCCTACCTTCAAATTTTTGGCATTTTTACCCTTACCTACTGGATTTCTTGTGCAAAAGGTCCTTCAGTCCAAAATCATAGGGGTAAATTAGTCCAATCACTTTTTTCACATATATATTACTTCTTTTAAAATTGGAGTACTTCCCATGCAATTTTCAAAATTGCACGGCAGCCCCCATCCCAACTACCACTTTCTTCTTTTCCTTAAAACTCGAGGCCTTTTCCGTCAAATACTCACTTCACCTCTTTCATCTTTCACTACTCGCCCAGTATCCCATTCATTTCTATTCAAGATATTACTTCACTTCTCCAATTATAAGGAGAAGAAATAAAAATAATTATTTTCGGAAAAATTAAGGATAAAAATGGAGCACCCATTTTTTCCGACGACAACCACAAGAGCGGAGGCGTTGCGGTGGCTGATACAACCTTACAACTTAATCCACTTGCTTTTCAGATCCCTTCCTCATCTGCTCCGAAGGGAATCAAGCGGAAGTGGAGTTTAATAGATGGACCCGTGGATCAGCAAATTGAATCTTCACTATGTCTCCGCCTCGGCCATTCATCAAGTTCATCAGATAGTAAGGGGAGTGCAACAACTGCATGCACTTCAATGTCCTCGGCTAAAGAAACTGAAGAAGAGTCCTCAATGGATCTAGAACTGGACTTCACTCTCCATCTTGGTAGTGAAAAGTCATTAAATCCAAGGAAATCTGCCAGTTTGAAATTCCCGAGTGCACATCTTAAGGTTGATTTGGAGTTGAGCCTTTCCAGTGGGATTGCTAAATCTGATATAACAACTTTTTATCCAAGCTCTACTTCGGCAAAGAATGTTCTCAACAGGGCGTTTACTGGTGATGGAGCTTTGAACACTGATGAAGGATCCATGGGAAGTCCTTTTTATCCATTTTCCACTGCACGGGACATGGAAAACACTAACTTCCTCAGCCAGGCTCCAAGACAACTGAAGCCATCAATCTCTCCAGATCTCTCCGCAAGTGTAATGACAACACCAAAAAGCTCAGTCACCTGTACTTCCGGGATAACACAGCTACAACAGCAGCGCACTAGTAGTGCTAAACAGTGTCAGTTTCAGGGATGTTCTAAGGGAGCAAGAGGTGCTTCTGGTCTTTGTATCGCTCATGGTGGCGGCCGGAGGTGTCAACGTCCCGGTTGCCATAAAGGAGCTGAGGGTCGGACTGCATTCTGCAAGGCTCATGGTGGCGGTCGACGATGTGAATTTTTAGGATGTGGACCCCATTTTCGCTTATGTTTACTTGCCCAAAAATGCAGAATGGGAATAACGTGGATAAAAAGGGTGAAAAGAAGCCTTCGGCTCCTAGGATATATGTTGAAGATTTGGGGACGGGGGCCTGCCGTGCAATTTTGGAAATTGCATGGGAAGCTCCTCAATTTTAAAAGAAGTAATATATATGTGAAAAAAGTGGTTGGACTAATTTACCCCTATGATTTTGGACTGAAGGACCTTTTGCACAAGAAATCCAGTAGGTAAGGGCAAAAATGCCAAAAATTTGAAGGTAGGGATGTTTTCCACAATACCCTCAATAGGTAGGGACGTTTTGTGCTATTTACCCATTTTACCCATACCTACTGGATTTCTTGCGCAAAAGGTCCTTCAGTCCAAAAATCACCCATTAACATAGGGGTAAATTAGTCCAACCACTTTTTTCACATATATATTACTTCTTTAAAAATTGGGGGGCTTCCGATGCAATTTTCAAAATTGCACGACAGGCCCCCGTCCAGAAATTGGGTTCGCTGCAAGATAACGCCTCTCTCTCCCGACTCCTGAGAAACAAGCACATTATTAGTATTACCCCTCAGGATCATCCCTTGCCCCTCTACCGCTGATTTCACCTCCACGCAGCCACGAACAATTACGAGTTTTCCACCATCACCGTTTGATTGATTTGTACTTCCGGTGGTACAACTATTACCATCCGTGTGACTGTTGGAGATGAGTGAACGGAGGTCGGAAGGTTGGACAGAAGGTGCGTTGTCGATTTTGCGGAGAGATGATGTAGTAGCCGTGAATTTGAGGATGCTGCGGATTGCTACGTACGCTAAGCCAAGGCCGAGCAAGGCACCATCGGCCGCCAGGGCTAACTGAGACAGAACCGCCACTGCCGCCGCCTGGTCGTGTACGGACATCGCCGATGAAGGGTGTCTCTACTTTGATTTATAAATTCCCAATTTATCACAACACATGCCCACTTACTTCACATTGCAACAGCCGCCAGAAATGCCTCTACCAAGTCTCATATGGCAACGGTTCCTTCACCATCGGTGACTTCTCCACCGAAACACTTACATTTTGCCGACAACGAGTTAACAATATAGCCCTCGGATGTGGCCATGATAACGAGGGATTATTCATAGGAGCCGCCGGTTTATTGGGTCTGGGACGGGAAAAATTGTCTTTTCCAACTCAGACCGGTCCCCGGTTTGGAAACAAATTCTCTTACTGCTTAGTAGACCGGTCTGCTTATTCTAGGTCACCGCCGCTGATTTCGCGGTGGCACAACCATGGCCCCTTTGCTGTTGTTCAACGACGAAAGGCGGTGGCCGCCGGTGTAAGACACCGGCGGGACCACCGCTAATAGATCTGTTGGCGGCACCGTGACAAACGATGCCGCCTTGCAGAAATTGCAGAAACCCTAAAGTGTCTGCGTCATTTTGGCAGATTTGGGAATGGGGGCTTGCTGTGCAATTTTGGAAATTGCATGGGAAGCCCTCCAATTTTAAAAGAAGTAATATATATGTGAAAAAAGTGGTTGGACTAATTTACCCCTATGTTAATGGGTGATTTTTGGATTGAAAGACCTTTTGCACAAGAAATCCAGTAGATAAGGGTAAAATTGCCAAAATTTAGAAGGTATGGACGTTTTGCACAATCACTTCAATAGGTAGGGACGTTTTGTGCTAATTACCCAAACACTTCATTTTCATGCCATTTATTTGATAATATTTCCTGCTTTTCTCAACATGTAAATCTTAGAGGATTGCAATTAAAGATTAAGATAACAAACTCAAGACTAAGTTAACAAGACAATCTAAAGATTAGAAATAAATTTATATCTTCTAATAACTTGGGTTTATTTAAGGGATCGTGTCATGCATAACTTTTGTTTGATCAAGTTTAAATTATAATTTAAGTTGGTTAAATATATTTTTTTATTCATACATTTCGTAAGACCCATAATTTATTATTTAATTATTATCCACACATTTTATAAAACTTATAATTTATAAATATTTAAAAAATTATTTTTGCACGTTCAAAAGAAAGGAGTGTAGAGAGAAAGGGGAACCAACAGCCTTAAATTTCGGCCTTTAGTGCTTGCCACATGTGAAGTTGCGTCTCTAGTGTTTCTCTATTTAATTTCTCTTCACTCTAAAATCATGTAAAGAAATATATTAGAATATCTGAATGGTTTTAAGAAATCTGTTTTATACATGATCAAGTATCACACATCTACATGATTTGGTTGATTTATGATAAAATAGATAGAATATGACAAAATTATGAATTATATGATTTTTTTTATTTTTTATTTTTTGCATATTATGTGGGTTAAAAATATGATGCATACACTGCACTACGTCTGTGACTATAATTGAAGAATGTGATAAGCTTCATAATGTATAAGATATGGATAAAGATTGATACAGATAAGGGCAGATCCAAAAACTTTTGAAGCTCGGGCTGCTACTAAAAAAAAAAAAAAAATTTACACTTTAACATCGGGGTTGTTTTTTTATACTATAAAAAACGATTTTTTATAGTCCAGTCCCGCCCTCCCCCTCCTAATTCCGCCCCTGGTATATAATAGTCAATGCATATTTACATGAATATATCGGTAGTTTATCATTAGTAATGAGACTTTTTACAATCGCAGTATGTTGAAATTTTATCTACGTGTCTTATATACAAAAATTCATTTGTATATGTATAATGTTTGCCGAACTATGAAAAATAATGTAAATTTATAGTCCTTACTTGTCGTTATGATTATGATTACAATAGCTCTAATATTAGCCATGTCTCAACTATGATTTTTACAATTAGTTGTATACTTTTTCTATTACACATTAAATGCTCAATAATTACATTAGCTGCAATTGTAGTTACAAACAATTAAGAAGAAATTCCCTATATGATATCGAGTGGTTCAGAGTGACTAAGTATAACTATATAATAGATATATTATTTATTACTCTCTCCGTTCCAGGTTTATTTCTATTTTCACACATATTAAAAAAATTTAGTTATTATAGTTGGAATAATAAATTTTATTTTCAATTTTTTAATACACATCTACAAATAATATAAAAGTATTTCATATCCATTGATAACAAGACACATTAAATAGAGATATATTAAAAAAATTAAGAAATTAATTATACTATCAATAAGGAAAGTGAAATATAATTTGAAACAACTGAATAAGGAAAGTAAACTTATCTTTATGAGACGGGGGAGTATATTTTATTTGTTGTGTGACATTATCATGTACGAAATGTAGTAAGATGTAATAGTGGTACAAGTTTTTTTGTGTGTCTTTTTCTTATTGAAAACGAAAGGAGTTATGTATTCTGGAAAAAAGAGATAGTATGATGACGATATTTATATGATTATTCATTGTGACCGAACAAGTGGCCGTCCTTGCAAAGTTGCCATTGAATATATCTTTTCGTAATCAATAAATCTTCAACTATCATAAAAGTTTGTATACACGATAACGAACCTTTTAAAAGTAAGATTCTATGATAGTTATAACAATTGTCATGAAATATTATTCTCTCGACCGTCATAATACCTTAAGCTTTTTAGTTCTCCTCAGGATAGTTTCAATTTCGTGGAAGCTTAAATTCCACATAATAGGTGACAGAAATGTTGATTTTTGACTCACTGAGTTAGAGAATTTTGTTTATCTTTTGAAAAAGGTAGGTAATTGAAAAGGATTGACACTATTTTGAATTTCAAGTGTCCTAATTTTTTATTTCTATAAATTATTTTATGCTACATGAGAGATATATTCTCACAACTCTCTTAGACAAAAATATAAATATAAATAAATAAATAAATAAATATCTCTAAGTGACCGAAATAACTAATATCTTCCGTCTTTGTAATTCTCGAACTAAAAATTCTCCCTCTATGTTGTCTTTTGACTTAATAAATCAGATATTTTTTAATCATTTTTTTTTTTGTAAAAGTAAATAATTAGAAAAGACATTTTTTTAAATCAATTTGAAGTACTTATTATTAATTTTTATAAACCATTTTATGTCGCTTGTAGATGCATTCTTACAACTCTCCTATATATAAAAAAAAAAAGAAATAAAGTGTTTTAAATGACCCGTATTTCTCAAAAACCACAGGGGAAGCCCGAATTTCAAGTATTAAAATTTCTTTACGTAACAAAAATACTTAATATCTTCATTTCTTGTAACTTAATTTTGAACTAAAACTTATCTTGTACGCGCGCTGTCTATATTGTCTTTTTAATTATTAAATAAGAGGATTTTCATATATCTTTTAGTAGAAGTAAATGAGGGGACAAAAAGTGATTTTTTATAAACTATTTTTATGCCACGTGAAGATGTAGTGTTCTTACAACTCCACTAATAAAAAAATTAAAATTAAAAATAAAAAGAATGAGTGAAAGAAAAAATAGTAGTGGGGCACGACCAATTGGCGTCGAAACGCGTTTTTTGTAAAGTTGTCAAAAGAATATGGAATTTTGTATACACAAATGGCTAATCTGTTCTTTGACTTTAATTGCATGATGATTACTGCTTCTTTAATTTGCTTAGTTTATACGTACTTATATTAATTAATTGAATTAATATTTTTTATTTATTAAAGACTTTTTACAAAGTAAACGACGAAGTTTTTTCAACATCTTACAATTTACTACTCTGTTAGGACTTAATTATTTCAATTAAGTGACTTCAAAAAAAAAAAAAATTTTTTTTTTTTAAACGCATGCATGGCAACTACCCTACCACGACTAGTACCAAACAACAATTATTTATTATTAAAAGAGTGTGAATGTCTCTTCTAATGCCTAACGACTTTACATCTTTGAATATTATATGATTGAAGTTAGTACATTTCAAAGGACTCGGTCAAACTTTCATTTTATTTTATGTTTAAAAGTATTTACAAGCATTATTTTAGAAAATTTGTATAGGCGGTGCCAAGATTTCGCCTAAGTTTGAAACTCGATTTCGACATCTAGCCATGTCTTACATATCGTCCTCGCATATCCATTGTCTCGCCTTTGCTTAGATCTCACCTAAATCCGAAAAGCCTGAATATTGATCTTCACGCCTAGTCACATTTTACGCTTTTTAGAACACTGCTTATAAATATTTATAACTTGGTCAAACATCAATTTTATTCACGCATTCTCTAAGATCTATAACTTTTATCAAATCTTTATTCACACATTCAATAAGACCTAAGGGCGGAGGTAGCGATGGGATGCAACAAAATTGATTTTTACAGTGCAAAAAGTTTTTTTAGTAGCAACTTGATCTTGAAAATGCAATTTGTTTTTTCTGACTCTGCCCTTGATTAATCACTATTTAGAATCTACAAAAATTTTACTAAGCAATCACTAAATGTATAATTGTTACATTTAGACAACAAATATCACCATTACGGTCGATAATAAATTTTTTTGTAAAGAAAAACTATGTTAACATAAGTTAAAGTAAAAAATTTAACTTTGCTTGGATATAAAAATAACGATAAAATATAAATGTTTAAATTACACTTCTTCTTATTAGGGCTGACATTTAAAGACATCGACCTAAGTTTTATTATAGCATTAAAGCTAAAAAAAAATAAAAATGAGTAATTTGATCCATTGTAGTCGGATTTGAAGATTTGTGTTATCAAACAAACTACTAATCTTGTTTGTATATGCTAGAGGTAAAATTTTTAAATCGTTTAAATATGAAAATAATAATTAACATATAAAAATTTGTATTATTTTTCTTAACAAAATTGATATTTTAAGATGAAAATTCAATAATATAAAATGAAATTTAGTGACCTACTTGAAATTAAACATAAAATATATAACATTTAGTATAATTTATTCAATAATCTAATTTACAACAAACATTTTAATATGAATTAATATACAGTAAATTTCATCTATAGTTATTAAACTTTTAACAAAATTGGAATTGAGTTATTAAACTTTAATTTGTTTCAATTTAGTAAACAAACTTAAGTTTAGTTTTAATTAAGTCACTTAACTTCAATTGTAGTTTTAAATTTGATCACTCCGTCACATGGCCGTCTCTTAGGTTGACGAGAATTGCTTAATGGAGAACTATACCACAACGAATATTTCACGTAATCACTGTGTTGCATACTTGGTTATCACTATGTCACGTCATAAAAAGTGTTAAAAAGACACGTCATTTAACATTTTAATCTAAATATATTAATATATATCTCATTTTACTATTCTCGTTTTTATGGTAATACGTAACGACTACGTAGAAGATCAATTTTAGTATATAATTGCTAACTAAGCAATTTTCGTCAATTTTGAGATAATAAATGACGAAATGTGTAAAAAAAAAATTAAAATTTAATGATTCAATTAAAATAAATTAAAATTTTAATGAATCAATTGAAGTTTCCTAAAAGTTTATGAATGTGGATAAAATTTACCCATTAATTTATTATTATTGTACACCACGTACTAGAAGTTGCCTGGATGTCATTTAACAAATTAATCTGTTTTAGTTTATTTTTCAGAGGAAAAAAATATTGAAAAATAATTATTTTGGGTACACATTAGTTCGATTATTTATTATTATCTTAAGTGGAGGTGACCTAACAATAATTAATTTTCTTTATATTTATTAATTCGGGTATTAATTAGTTTAACTATTACATATTAAATATAATGTTAAGTGGATGTCGACATAATAATAATTATTTTGTTGTATATTTCAAATACTTATCTCATTTAACATATAAGAAAAAATATTAGCTATCGTATGATTTCCACGTAAAATTGAAGGTGTGTTTGATTTTAATTAAAATTAGATTTTGTGTAAAAATTGATGAAATGTATGAATGAAAAGTTGTAAAAATTTGTGGGCTCATGAAATGTATAGTTAAAATTAATTATTAAATTTAACTTCAATTTTTTATCAAAATTTAAATTGAAATCAAACATGTTTTGAATTTTCAAGGACCGTTGTTGCCATCACAAATTCAAAAGTTGGTTACTTGTAGCTTTTTCAAGTCCTTTTTGTTTATTGTCTGTACTTGTTCTACAAGAAACGACTTTAACGATTAATTCACATTAAATCGAATATTAATCATTTACTATTTTATTTTTAACGTGTGAGTCTTTCTATTTTTGAATTCGTACTATTCAACGTATAAAATTTACAATCTTAAACATTTAACAAGAGACAAAAAGTTTATGTTGATAATAAATAATTTTGAGTAAGTAGTTTTTAATATTTGTTTTCAGTACGAAAATAGTCCCTAATATTTGTATTTTGGGCATTTACACCAAATTCCCTTGTAACAACATAAATTCAACCTTTTTTGTTTTTCAGCAATTAAGCCTCCATTGTCATATTCCACTTACCATTCATAAATGATACATTGGACATTAAATATCAAGAAAATTAGGTCGGACTAAGTCCATCTTTAATAATGTTGAAATTATTTTTTAAGTACTTATATTATAAGTTATAGGTGAATGTGTGAATAAAAAATAAATAGTAAATAGTAAGTGTAAATAAAAAATATATTTGACCAGTTTAACCAATTAAAATTATAGGTTAAGTACTATCAAATATCACTGTTCTAAAAAGTCACGCCTAGACACGCTCTTATTGCGCTCTCGTCTAGACTTCACCTAGACCCAAAAAGCTTGAAGTTCAGTTTCCACGTCTAGTTGCACTTTACACATTTTAAAATATTGTCAAATATAAACTAAATCATTTTTTTAAAAGACGAGACACGACGATGTCGATGTTTTTATTATAAGTTGAGGGCATTTTCGCCACTGCCACTGTTACTACCTGACCCCATTGGCTTGACATTTTTTAAAACTCCCATGTTCACTCAATAAAAGTTTTCTATTTGTATCCTCTAATTTCAAGAGTTTCAAGAATCTTGGATAGGGGGGGAAAAAACGGCTTATTTGCACAAATGGTCTCTGACTTTTGTACTTACTGCAGGTTGAGGATCTATCTTTTCATTTTTGACAGTTTAACCTCTATTTCAAATGTTTTTGGCAGCAATGGTCCTTTTCAACAATTTCCATCCAAATACCGTGAAATTTGACGGTGGAAGTTTTTTTTATTTATAAAAGGCTTATTTGCACAAATGGTCCCTGACTTTTGTAAAGAAAAATTTGCAGCAAAAGTCCCTAATATTTTAGAAAGTGTTGAAAAGTCCCATAACCTTCTAATCCTAACACATATGACCCTAAAATTTTTGATAATTTTACCCCTAACTTAAATAAATTAAAAATAACTCACAAACCTTTTTAAAAATACAAATAAGTCCTAAATCTTTTTATTTTTTTACAGATTTACACTTAAAATAATAAAAAGTGTGTCATCAAGTCCCAAAACTTTTAATTTTGTTCACCAAAATGATATTTAAAATGTGTTTGATTAAAATCAGATATTTTAGTAAAAGTGATTGAAAAATTGTGGGACCATAAAATGCGTGGTTAAAATTAATTGTTGACTTTGATTTTAACTTTTTAACAAAATCAAAATTGAAAAAAAACGGGCTCTTAGAGTCTCTATAGATTTTGTCCAGTGGTCTATTAAATAACAAAAAAATTATACTCATAATCAAAATTTGACCAATTTAAAATTTTAATTTATTTTTCATATCAATTATTAGAGGTGGTAAAATGGGCCAGCCCAGATAGCCCGGTCTCTGGGCTGGGTTGGTCTAATAAAAAATTGATTAAATAAAAATTAGGTCAATTTAGTCCGATACAACTAGTCAAGCGGGCTAGTCTGATATTTTTTTTTTTTTTTGGTCCAAGTCTCTACCCCACACTTCAAACACCCCACCCATCCCCTCCCCGTGAAATGTGGCTGCCAGGGGTGGGGTGTTTGAAGTGTGGGGTAGGGAGTTGGGCAAAAAAAAAATTATCAGGCCAGCCTGATTGGCTAGTTGTACCGGACTAAATTGACCTAATTTTTATTGAATCAACTTTTTATCTAGAGACCAGGCTATCTAGGCTGACCCATTTTGCCACCTCTAGTAATTGATATGAAAAATAAATTAAAATTTTAAATTGGTCAAATTTTGATCATGTGTATAGTTTTTTTATTAATTAATAGACCATTGGACAAAATCTGCAGAGACTCTAAGAGCCTGTTTGTTTTCAATTTTGATTTTGTTAAAAAGCTAAAGTCAAAGTCAATAATTAATTTTAACCACACATTTTATGGTCCCACAATTTTTCAATCACTTTTACTAAAAAATCTAATTTTAATCAAACACATTTTAAATATCATTTTGATGAACAAAATTAAAAATTTTGGGACTTGATGACACACTTTTTATTATTTTAAGTGTAAATCTGTCAAAAAATAAAAAAATTTAGGACTTATTTGTATTTTTGAAAAGGTTTGTGAGTTATTTTTAATTTATTTAAGTTAGGGGTAAAATTGTCAAAAAAGTTTAGGGTCATATGTATTAGGATTAGAAGGTTATGGGACTTTTCAATACTTTCTAAAATATTAGGGACTTTTGCTACAAATTTTTCTTTACAAAAGTCAGGGACTATTTGTGCAAATAAGCCTTTTATAAATAAAAAAAACTTACACCGTCAAATTTCACGGTATTTGGATGGAAATTGTTGAAAAGGACCATTGCTGCCAAAAACATTTGAAATATGGGTTAAACTGTCAAAAATGAAAAGATGGGTCCTCAACTCGCAGTAAATACAAAAGTCAGGGACCAATTGTACAAATAAGCCGAAAAAAAACTCCATCATCTTTTTCCCATAGTAGAGAAGATTTATGTTGTCCACCGTTACGTGGCAAAAAAAATATTAAATAAGTTTTAAGTTACAATTATTCTCAATTTGTACTTATGCCTATGCACGTTTGACATTTTGTCTTATTTAAGTTTGAAAATTTTAAAATTCGATTCTCACACTTAACAACAAAATTTTGAAAATTTTAAAGCTCGATTATGAAACTTAACTAGGTTTTATGTTTTTTTTAGAACTATGTTAAAATTGATCGAATTTTAACTCCGAACTCCTACACACACGAACTCACACGCACATATACATGTACACACACATACACATATAGGCGACGACTTTTGGTTGATTGCTTGTACAGCCGTCTCACCTCCTTCGTTGACCACCGGTAATGGCGAAATTCTTCTTCTAATACTGTATGAGAACAGGTCAACCCTCTTCTCTCTCTCTCTCTCTCTCTATCTGCATATACAGATACATATATGTGTGTATAATTGTGTGTATATATATAGTCACAGGCCCACCAATTTTCATAGTTCATCTCATTCGTTGTGAACATTTATTGGTTCAAACATGTGTTCTAAGTATATTTATCTTTTGATTCTAGTGATATTTTCGAATGCTTTGAGGAGTGAAGGATTTGGGACTTTCGGATTGGATATACATCACAGATATTCGGATTCCGTCAAGGATTTTTTGGACCTTGATGGGTTGCCGGAAAAGGGTTCGCTCGATTACTATGCCGCCATGGCGCACCGCGATCAGCTCATCAAGGCCCGGCGCCTCGCCGTCACGCCAGCTGATTCCACCCACCTTAGTTTCATCACGGGCAACGAGACTTACCGTCTCAGTTCTCTCGGATTGTACGTTTTCCCTTTTATTTTGCTTGTACTTTCTGTATTCATCAATCCATGGTCTTATTTAATTTTGGGGTTTAGCAATAACGATAAAAGGGATTTTTTCAGCGGTTATGTAGTTTAGGAGCTTTTTCTGCTGCTCCTATTGGACGACCACGGACGAATTCATTTTATATGAAAGGCTTCAATTTCATAAATGGAATTTGGAGAGACTTGAACTCGACCTCAGCTTTGATATCAACCACCACGATTAAGAGCTTAGGCTATTATAGTGAATACAGAATCCAAACTTTATTTCTATTTAGTCTCTACACGCCCTTTCATGTGCATACTGAATCCAATCTTTATGAAAAGGCTAACACAAGCACAATTTTTTCATGAATTCTCTTGCTAAACACTATTAGCCTGAATGGAGAGAGGGAGGGACTTAGGGGACCTCCCTCGTGTCTAGTATCCTACCTAAGACGTGAGAAATTAATTAGGGTGATCCCGCAATCTATACAGAATTACAGACCCCACGAAGCTAAGGGTTAATGTTACAAGTTTCTGTTTCTGTGTCTTCCAAGCTTGAGGTGTAATAAATGCTAGTAACATGCTTGTCCAATCATTGTATGCAAAAAAAAAAAAAAAAAAATGCTTAAATTATTCTAGAGGTAGAGATGTTTTAGCATTTTTGCTAACCAGATGTTACTAAAGTGCATAATTTCTTTCAGAAACTAGAAACACATAATAATTATATCATTTTTCTTTTTCTTTTATTTTGTTTCTGGCATAAAATTTGTTCCTGTAAATTGCAGCTTGCATTATGCAATTGTTACAGTAGGTAACCCTGCTTTAACATTCATTGTGGCACTTGACACTGGCAGCGATCTTTTCTGGTTACCATGTGACTGTACCAGCTGTTCACGTAGCTTGAACTCAACCTCAGGAAAGGTATATTAATTTACTAGAAGTATGTTATATTCTTGTGGCAACATATATTATGTGTCTTATGGTTATTATTATATGTTTTATGGAGTTGCAGAAGAAAACTCCGGCATTTTCGTGGAAATGTAGTACAATAGTTTGCTTTATAGTGTATTTTAAGAACCTATGCTAAGTATTATTTCACTATTCGGCTTTGATTCATTCTTTGATCTACATAATTTTCTCACAAACAGGTAGGTACCTTCTTATTTTCATTTAATTTTCTTTTTTTGAAACAGCCCTTAAAACTGAATATATACAGCCCTAGTAACTCATCGACCGGCATACCTGTTCCGTGCAACAGTACTACGTGTGGACGAAGACGATGCTCAGTCACACGTAATGCTTGTGCTTATCAAGCGGTGTATCTTTCCAGCAACACCTCATCTACAGGGATATTAGTAGATGATGTTTTGCACTTGGCTACAGATGACAGTCAACAAAAAGTCGTCGACGCCCCAATCACGTTAGGGTGAGTAATATCTTTTTTCCGAAGACTAGTTACCTTGTAATATGTGATATCTCCAATGTTGACCTAACAAAATGCAAGAAGTTTGCAATGATTGGTTATTATGGATTTGCATATCATTCTGGAGTAAAGCTGCGTTCTTGAAATTTTCTCAAATCTTTTAATGTCTTTGTATAGTGTATTACATTGCTTTTTTGAAGTAGATGTTGGTGAATCCATAATTAACTTCCTGTGAAATTTAGTATTTTTTTTTGGAACAATTAGCATGTTAGGAATTTTCTTAAGTTGATGAAATATTAGTTCATGAGCAACTACTCACCTGCAGTCACTTCTTTGCGTATTTCTTATCATAATTTTAAGAGGATAGCAAAAGATTTTCTGGTTGTTCATGCATCCTATTATTTCTATATAATGTCATCCTATTACTTTTTGCCATTTCAGCTGTGGAATTATTCAAACTGGTGATTTTTTGGAGGCTGCGGCTCCTAATGGTCTATTTGGGCTTGGTATGGATGGCGTATCCGTTCCTAGCATTTTAGCCAGCAAAGGGCTAGCAGCAAATTCTTTCTCCATGTGTTTCGGGCCTGATGGAATTGGAAGAATGGTTTTCGGTGACAAAGGGACTCCAGTCCAAAAAACAACACCATTCAATCTTAAACAATCACAGTAAGCTTTCAGTCTTTCCTTGCATATTATGGACTGAATTCTGCTTTTCATTTCCCCTTTCTAACCTTCTTTTTAAATCATTTTCCGAGTTTTCTACCAGCCCAACCTATAATATCACTGTGACACAAATAATTGTGGGAAAGAATGCCACAAATCTTGAGTTTACAGCAATATTTGACTCTGGCACCTCATTTACGTACTTGAATGACCCGGCTTACTCAGTTATTACTAAGAATGTAAGTTAAATAAGATTTATGATCTTTTCCTGGTTATTGTATTGTTTACCTAATTACCTGTATAAGTCAGAACTGTTTTTCTTTTCTTGCAGTTTGATTCTCTAGTGTCCGAGCCACGCTATCAACCGGACACCCAGCTCATTTTTGACTATTGCTATGAATTAAGGTAATTTGATTTAGGCTACAATCTGTATTTTGACCACTCTTATATTGTGAACCCGAAGGACTAAATATCTACTGTCTTGCAGTGCAAACCAAGAAAGCTTCAACACTCCCGATTTGAACTTGACGATGAAAGGAGGAGACCAATTTTATGTTAACGAACCTATAATTGTAATTCCTCGCAAGGTGGGGTTCTGCTAGTGGATCAATGTACAGAAGTTTCATCAGGGGATCTTCTAACATCTTCCTCTGACCTGCAGGGTGGATATGCATATTGTTTGGCTATTGTCAAAAGCGAAGATATTGACATAATTGGACGTGAGTGTCGTGATTATGAATTCATTCGTTGCTCTATTTCGATTGTTTACCTAGCTTGAATTTCGTTTTCTATGTCATTGCCATTCTGATACGGATTCTTTAACTGGTTAGCCATCTTAAACATTTAAAAAAGAGTTTGAAGGTAATGTAAAGAAAGAAGAGAGCCGATAATTAAGATTTGGATAGAATATTGACACGCAAGTGAATAGTCTATGTGTTTATGTTCTTTATCAGGTTCCTTCTCGACATAATAAAATCTCAACTTGACTCGTTGTCATAGTATCTTCTGGTTGAAATTGAACTTATATATCTTCTGGTGGAATTTGATTCGGAATTACAAATCCAATTTAGAACTAAATTAAAACATCATTGGCTTCTTTCTCTGTTTGGGTTTTTTTTGCATTTGCCATGTATAACTGATAATTATTTGTTCTTTCTGACCAGAAAATTTTATGACTGGCTACCGCATAGTTTTTGATCGCGAGGAGATGGTTTTGGGTTGGACAGATTCCGACTGTGAGTAGTCTCTTTTCGTCTCCTTCACTTTTTATTACAAGACTGAATGCATGTGTGCGAGTTTCTGGCGTACATTTCCATGGGCGCATCATTGAATTGATATGCATATTTTTCATCACAGGCTATGATTCCAAACTATCCAAGAATGGATCAAATACTCTACCAGTAAACAAGAATAACTCGACCGAAGCTCCTCCACCTTCCATTTTGAATCCAGAAGCCACACCGGGGAATAACACTCGCTCTCCATTTTCAGTTCCTCCACCACCGCCACCAACTGGTCCAACCCGACCACTTCTAGGGAACGGTGCAACCCGCTTGAGTTCCATTTCATGCAAGCTTGTGATGGTTTTCTTCTGCATTTTTAGCCATTACTTGATCATTCTTTCTTCATGAGGTTTTATCATCCCTTGTATGTTAACACGTGCAATATTAGTTTTGTATACATCACACGAAATTTAAAATGCCATTTTTTTTATTGTATTAATTCGAAAGTTATGTGATGGAGATTGTAATGACTATTTACTTCGACTAATGGTCAAAATTGAGCACTTATTTTAGATATAGAAATAAAAATAGATTGTGATATGTTTTCGTTACTATATTTGTAAGAGTATTGTCCTTTCAAATAATGTGCAATTTTCAAGTCCCATGTTCACAAGTCAAGTGCGAAGGCAATCCCTTCAACAATGCTTTCATTCCAACTTGCTTGACCTTGATTACGCCCTCTAAACTAGATTCCTTTTGATCAATTTAAATATGTGAGGTTCACTAGCATTGGAACTAAATGAGTTATTTAATAATTTATACGTGTGCATTAGAATAAGAGCATCTCCATCGGTGGTTTATATTTTGAATTTCTAGTTGACGTGACGATGAGGTGAAGGGGACAAAATAAATGTGACATCATTTATTGTAGAAGGTTGTTCAAAAAGATGTTTATTTTTAGACGGTTTAACTAGACACCTTTTACAATAAATGCTGTCACATTGTGTCTATCTCTCTCTTTTTTCATTCTACACTTTCTATCCTCATTTTTTATCTCTTTTGTTACGTAGATTTTTTGGAAGATGTCTAGCATTGGAGATGCTACAAGGGTGTAAAGATTAGGTGCAACTGTTCAAAAGTCAGGACTTTTAGATAGATGATCTGGATCGGCAGATGTTGTTCTAATTTGAAATTGTGTGATTTAGTAGTCTAGATTAATATGTGCCAAAATGTGCGGTAATTGAGACTACACATTGAAATCCATAAATTGAACTTATTTTATTCTATTTTCTTCATCACAAATCAATTCATGTTTAATTGATTTTTGAATCCTTCTTGTCAAAATAATTTTCATATTATTTGCGAATTTTATTCCTGACAATCAGTGTTCGAGATTTTAAGAATTTTTTATTTATTCAAAATCATCTGGTTAAGAAGAGTACGTACAAGATTTTGTTCGTTCAACAAAATTAATATAGTTTTGTATTAATTTTAGAAGTAGTGTATTTTGGAAGTAGACTGTTTAATTATTTTGTCAGCACCTGTACACGGGCGAAATCTATTTTAAGAAAATTTGATACAATATATCTCACTTCAATTTAATCTCATTCTTTCTCTTCTTCTTTTGATTGTCTTAATCGATTCACGACAACACCTAATTCTTTGACCGTGCACTTCGAATGATTGCTTATCTTCTTAACTCTATGCTTCATATCACTACTACTTATAAGTTAGTCAAATATCATTTTATCCACACATTTTATAGGGTCTACAATTTTTATCTATTTTTTTATCCTCACATTCTATAAAATCCACTATTTATAATTTACAAAAATCTGTACAAAATATATACTAGTTGGAGTTGTTCTCCAATTAAATTATTGCATTGACGAAGTGGGCATGCCAATCTTGGGAAGTATTTGGATTTGAGATAATTAGGGACACTACTTGTTTTCTAACACAAAATTGAAAAATACTGCATTTTACAATTTAATTTTTTTAATCAATTATTTATTGAAAAATACTATATTTCTATTCTATAAATATATATTTAACCTAATTAAAATTTAAACACTACCAATTACCACCAAACGAAAGCCTAACACTACACAAAAACCACCACCGTCTGCATCCATTAGACCCTAGAGCACCCCGTGGCACATCTCCTCGTACCAAAAACTGGGAGATGACACGATTTAGTTTGGACATTTTTTTTACTTATTTTCAAATAAAATCATTTAAAACAGTTTGAAATTTTTTCAAACCAAACTATTTTTGCATTCGATTTTGTTCCAAATCACGATTTTTCGAGCTACAAACACGTAATATTTTTCAAACAAGTTAAAACATAAATATATTGGTTTAAAATCTCAACACACCCTAAAATCGAAACTTTTTACACATCAATGTTATAATACATTAATATTAGTCTCAATACAAATTTAAAGCAATAAAAATAATCCGAAGTTCAACCATAAAAATATATTAACGGTTTGATTCAGTATCAAATAGTTTTTAACTATCAAAATATACACTAAATCATTATTGAATGATCTGATTTAGTTCAAAACTGAAACAACAGATCCATTTTTTATTTTTTTTTTAATAAACCCATACCAAAAATTATCCCATTAAAATAAATCAACTTTCTCATTTACAGCTAATATTACTTTTATAAAGGTGTGAGTCTGAGTAAACTCCATTAATAAATTAAGTAGTAACAATTGATCCAATTTATTGATTTCAACATTAGTTTTATTTTTAATATTAAAATTAATTTTTATAATATAAATTAAGATTAAAATATACACGAAAAGTTATCTGATTATGAAATGTTGTGTTTGTGCTCATCAAGTATTATATATCTTATCCAAGTCTTTTTCATATTTTCATAAGAAAATCATCTGGAAATACAGTAAAACATCCTCACCAGTCACCATTGAAAATTTGATGATTTCCTACAGAGTTAGAACTACGCATCGACATGCAAAAATAGAAAATAAATAAAAAGTAAAATAGAAAAGATGAACAAAGAGATAAAAGTAACTAAACAGACACCACCAAAATGCATCAAGGTCAAAGTTTAAGCTAGCTAAGGGAGAGAGGATGGTAAGGATCATGATCATGAGCATGCTCAATTCCCACTTTTAGAATCTATTCGGTTCTTTCGACCATTCTGCTAATCCTGTCATATAATCCTTCCCACGCCGTTCTATCTGCAAGAGAAGCACAAATAGTCAAAACTTTCAGGATCAGTACGATTTACAATACAATGCCGCGATAAGAACAAGTAGAATTTCTATAAGCCTTAGTCCACTGGAGTTATAGTAAGAATAACAAGAACCATAGCTCATGACCCACATTATGATTATAGACCAGATGACACTTAAGTAAAAGAACAAAGAGAAGAACATAATTTATACGATTTGAAATCATTGATTCTCAGCGCACGTCAAATTTCATGTGTGTGCGCATACACGTGAAACGGAGTTATATGAAGAAAAAAAATGCAAGGTGAATGTGTATACTTCAGATACAGTTCTTTTCAACGTACCACAACTCAAGATTTTGGACCACAGAAAACTCAGCCAATTCAGAGACTAGTTGGTTGTTTTTTCTTCACAACTCCTTCAAAAATCCCATCAATTCCGAAAACAGCTGTTACTTGCTGATGATCAATTGCCCCTGGTAGCTGGAATGAGATGGAGAATTCACCAGGTGGACACAAATTTTGTGATAGCATGACAAATACCATGTTGTTCTTCTGAACTGTTTGTTCGCCGGTTGATGTCACACCCTTAATCATCACTTTCCCATCAGGTTCAAAATCACAACTGAAAGCATCTGTTGTAACAGAGAGAATAATAGCATAAATGAACATCGGTGAATATGAGAGTTATCTTTTAGCCACATGCTACATTAAAAGGAAATATATTGAAGATGATATTTGTAACTTGCAAAAACATTTCCAGTCTTAACAGTCATTGATAGTATTCCAGAAGTATGAGGATAAGCTCTAGACTCAAAGGACCTCAGATGCAGACTCAAATTCCCGGTGCATGTCAGGCATAACTTATCTTAACACAACTAGACCACACTTCAATCAAGTTGATTTAAGCGACATATTTAGGCCTATTGGCTGACTGGCCCACAAATAATCAATTATCCTTGGGCTTCTAGTAGTTCTTTAAGGTTAATTTATAGGACCTAGATAACTTTTGTTTGTTTCCTTACTCCTTCAGAAGTCCTCCATACCAAATGACAAAAGACAACTAATGGAAGAGACATCCATCCTCAATGCAAATAGGATGAAGTTAAACAGGCAAAAGAACCACCAGCTTTAGCCCATTGGGATGAGAAGAATAGTACTCTACCCACAAGCAATCTCTAGTAATGTACTAACAGCCAAAGATTCTGCATTGCTCCAATCCAAATAGACAAGAAATAGGCAATGTAGAACATATTCATGAATCTTACCTTTCTCACTTTCTTGCAAAATACAGCCATAAATCATCATTTTTGCAATAGTTCATAACTTCATATAAGAAAGATCTTAACTAAGTCTTTCCTTCAATGTTTTAGTGTGAACGTGATTCTACTTTCTACTTATTCAAAGAAGAAAGAGGCCTCGTCTTCGTTCATACTAGGGATTGTCCTTATCCTTTGTTTAGCTGAAGCCTATCATGCCTTGAATGTGATTCTACTTTCCCAGCACATAACACAAATATCATGGGATAAAGACTTATGGGGTCTACTCTTCTGTGACAGGACATTGGCGTCAATTTTTTCAACAAATATTAACCAAGTAAATGCCTTTATCTCGGAGTGGATTTAGATTTTCATATGAAGTAGAAGATGAGTGGGAACGAATCACATAGAAGAATAACTACTTCTACCTATAATAAAAGAGGCTAACTTTCTTACTATTCATGTTGCCACGTGTCGACTTCACATGTTACTGTCTTCCTTTTTTTTGTTTCCCTTTTTTGTTCCTTTTTTCTACCTATAATAAAAGAGGCTAACTTTCTTACTATTCATGTTGCCACGTGTCAGCTTCACATGTAGCTGTCTTCCTTTTTTTTTTTTTTTTTTCCCTTTTTCGTTGGTAATTATATTTAAACTCACAATTTTTTTAACCACACCACATTTTATAATTGTAATAAAAGTCCTCAACAATATCTAATTTTCGCATTTATATCCCTAACTATTTGTTATCACATTTTGTATCATCAACCTATTAATTAGTACATCTTATCTTTGTATTTGATGATGATTTTAATTCAAAAAATTAATTAAGAGGGCATATAAATATTTTTTTCTCTTATATTTTTTAATTTTTTTTACTATTCAAATTGCCACATGTCAACTTGAGAAGTAGATGTCTTCTATTTTTTTATCAATTTTTTTTTCTTTTTTTTGTTTAGGTAATTATATTTAAACCACACTTTTTTTAACCACATTACATTTTATAATTGTAATAAAAGTCTTCAACAAATCTAATTTTCACATTTATGTCCCTACCTATTTGTTATCACATTTTTTATCATCAAGTTATTAATTAGTACATCTTATATTTATTTTTTATGATGATTTATATTCAAAAAATTAATTAAGGGGGCGTAAAAATATTTTTTTGTCTTTCATATTTTTAAATAAACAAAATAAATACAAAATACAAAAGTTTGACAAAATATTTGTCCTTCATTTTAATGCACATTAAAGTCCTCAATAATATTTAATTTTTATATTTATGTCCATAATTATTTTTTATCACATTTTTTATCATCAACTTATTAATTATTACATCTTATCTTTGTCTTCGATGATAATTTCTATTCAAAAAATTATGACCCACAATTTACAACTCATTTTTATCCACACATTCACTCACAACTTATAATATAAGCAATTAAAAAATAAATTCAGCACTACCAAACATATGCATAGTAATTCTCAATTTCTACTATTTTGCTTAGTAAACAATTTAAAAACAGTTATGCAATCAACCACAACTTCTTCTAGGTTATAAATTGTGGTTTGTTCAAATAACTGTTTGATTGTTATATTTATATTTAAGAAGTGTGTCTTTTTAATTATCCATCTTATATTTGTTGGGTGCTAATTTTCTTAAACCATTTGCTGTAAATTATAATCGGACTATTTTATATCTATATAAATTACAAATTTACAAATTAAAATACAGTAACGTAAGTATTCTACGAACCACCTTACAAAACCTACAACTAGTACTAAGAAAAAGTATTGAAACTATAGGAGAATAACTACTTAAAGAAAAGGTATCGAAACTACATAGAGTTCAAGTACTACGGTCTGGGAAAGAAGAAAGATGAAAGCACTCTGTCATATATACAGTTTGGAAAGTAAAAAACATCTATAATTCTATATGATTTTTACTATTGTCAATGAATTCAAATAACAAAGATCTTTTGGAAGAATTTTCTTACATTTTTATTGTATCTTAGTCCTTGAACAAACATATATAAGTTAATCTTAACCTTGTCGAAAACAAATAAGACTCAGCACCACTTAGGGATTCATTTGTATGATATTATACAAATTTGAAACATGGAGCATTTTCACATATATGATGAATACGTTGATTGGGCCAGCTCAACTTTGATTCTTCTATTGCTAGATGTTTGGTCGATGCATTTCATTTTCTACATTTTATATTTGTCTTGTCTAGAATATTCTTAACATTGCACACAAATGAGTTATTTTGTGCCTATTTCCACTCATTGCAGGACTATATTTCCAATTATTGTTATCTTATTTGAATGTTAAGTTATCATGGATATTATCAAAAAACCTAATAACTGATTTCATACGATTTTCTTCAACCACTTGAAGAGCTACATGATTGCCAAAGTTGTCCTGAATGCTTTGGTTCTCATTGTTCAAGTTTAAACACTTTAATTAATAATTTGTACGCAACTTGAAATGAGATAGATTACTCAGGTTTCGGTACATATGCAGTAACAATACTCGCTTTCGCTGCAGATTCAGTGGTTTCCTTAACTGAATCCACTTATTATCAGTTACTTGACAATAAAACAATTCATATACCTCCTTTAGAGCGATAATTTTTTACATTATTATCGCCAAAGTCTGATTTTGGACCATTATTGCACACATTCTTATGATATAATCTGACTTTGGTACATTGAAGTGATTTCCTCCCGTGATATTTTCCACATGTAATCCTAGTTCACCTATAAAAAGATCTTATTTCTAACAGAAATGAAAGTGATTCAGCCCATCACGCTAATCCTAGTTCACCTATAAAAAGATCTTATTTCTAACAGAAATGAAAGTGATTCAGCCCATCACGCATAACATCCTTCGTTATGTGCTCTTCCTTGATGGTCCCTCTTGAATTTCTTGTCTATATTCAGATTTTTATCACCTATGAAGAAAAATAGAAAATGGAGCTTTATTGATTTTGCTTAGGAAGTTACACAACACCCATGTAACGGTTTATTCAATACACTAGGGGCTAATTAAGGAAACTACATATTTATTCCTTATGTAAAGAACAGATACTTTAATTTCTTTAATTGTAGGAGTGACCTGCATATGTAGTCTCATGCAATCTAAAGACAAACAGTGAAATAGTACGCATAACTCCAAGTAACTTTTTTTCTTTTTACTATATGATATTCTCCATCTTAGATATGATTGTTTCTATAAATATGAAAATGTCAACAGATAGTTAACATTGTAGTAGGCTTTTTTCCCTGGAAATGGTGTTGACTATTAGGAGTTAGATTTATTGATTCTAAGTAGAACAGAGTTGCTTCATAAAAGATTAGGAATTGCTGGGGTCTAATATTAATTATCAGCGTATAAAGTGACTGACATGCAAACAGAAGCATGCAGACTTACATAAATACTCATATGCATGTGAGAAAGAAAGAGATGGAATGGAAATTTGCAGGAGTACCACCAAAATAAGTATTTGAGTGGAAACAGAGAACGCTAGATAAATGTTCGTGTATAAACAGTGAAAACGCTTGCTATCAGTGGAAATAATGATGTCATCTGATGGCGCTAGGGAACCAGAAATGCAGAGTGAAGAGCAATTAGTTCAGAAAGTCTGTGTGTGTGTCTGTATTTATGCCTGCTCGCGAGTGTGGGTGGGTTTGTGTGAGCGTGCACACATGCAAATCAATAGCATTGGAAGGAACTGATGATGTGATCTTAACTGGCAAGATGATACATATCGAGATGACTGGGAGTAAATAGCATTAAAATAGCTCATGGAGATACTATGCCCATGGGTACATATGAGTTAAGAACAAAATCGGGAACAGAGGTGATTAAATTTGGCTTCTTATATATTAGATGCATTATTGCATGTATCAGTATCATTAACTAATTTCCTAAAAGAAAATAAAAAAGCAGAATCAGCAGTGGAAAAGATGACAGTTCAATTCTTATAAGATACCGAAATATGATTGAATAGATGTTAGTGAAACATGAAACTTACTTTCAACCCTTGAGACACCTGGTAGCGCTACACGAAATACATATTTATCCTCAGATTCACCAACATCTACAGCTCCTATAGGTGGTCCCATCTTTCCCGATGCAGCACTTCCGGATAGTACAATTCCACTTCTGGTAGCAGCTAAAATGTTGTTCCACTCTTCATTAGTTGTACAAGAAGGCATAAATACCATAGCAGGGTGGTTACCGATGGGAGGCCTGGAATTAACTTGTGGTGACGGAATGCCATCTATATCTATTGGTGTTGAAGCAGAGCCGGGAGGTGGACCAGAGTATGGAACACAATTAAGAGGAGGCACATCAAGTACATGAAACTGAGGGCGTAATGGCCTTGTGCCATTATTTGCACTATTTTGTGACCAAGATGAGTGAGGAGCTCTGAAATTTCAGTTAAAGGCATGATAAATTAGAATCTATGGGATAAATATAACGACTCCGAAAGACACTTCTTAATTCTCAAATAAACATTTAATATTCTGACAAATATTATCATATCACTGCTACAGCACAGATGAACAAAGATCTTCAACACATGCACAGTGTAGCCACAGAAAGAAATTTTAAATCATTATATAGCTTAGAACAAATTTCCAGCATAGGACAGTGCATGGAATAATATAACATTCAATATGTTGCTATCAAAGGTAATGAGACACTTCTAAGTTCCAAGGAGAAAAAATATATATAGTCATCACTCTCAATTAGCAAAAGATTATAAATTCTATACCTGCAATAAAAGAAACAAATGCCACATTGACAAGTGTTAAGATTAATATTTGCAATACATGGTTAAGAATGACATAAGAATTATTTGATTATAACAAACATATACTACACATAAAGTTGATCTATGCAGACCAAACTTGTACAGACCCTCAAAACGGCTAAAGTAAGTCAAACAAAGGAAACGGAGAACTTCAGACTACGAGATCAGACGTAAATTTTCTGAAGTGGTTGAGGACAAACAAGGAGGCAGATCAGATGACTGATTGGACTAAAATACTTGCAACAAGAGGAGATTAGACGTGTTTTGTCGTCTTAAATGCTAGATGATCTGAAGAATGGAAGAACAAACGCTGACATATAAGATCAGACAAAGGAAGATGAGTGCAATTAGAAGTTCAAACACGTGAAGGTGGAGCATGACATTTGAAAAAAGTTGATTAAATAATGAAGCTTGTTCACCTCCACCAACCATGGTTTTCGTGTTAGATCATACAGTTAGTAAGGATTTAATGGAAGTAAATCTTACTTTAGAAATCCATTGACTGCCTTTGGAGACTTCAGAAGTCCAAAGACCCCAACATTTGAACACGTGAAAGAATAGTACATAACCGCAACTCTGTTTCCTCATAATGGAACATGAATTGCAAACTAACGTTGAATAGCGTTCAATTCAGGAAAAGAACAATATCCAGACTACTGTTGGTGCTTTCTTGATATTTACTGAAAATTCAATAAGTGGATTTGATTAAACCACTGAAAATTTGTCAAAAATATTTTTATGGAAATTTTGAACATAATACACAGAAGCAAAGTACTGCGGCTGATTTTGTGACGACTGAAGAGAGAAGAAAAGAGAAAAGTTTGCATACGTGATACAAGTGAGTCATATTCTAAAAAAAAAAAATGAAAAAGAAGAAAGATCAGCTACATTGTGAGGAAAAGAGAAATAATTTCATACTCAGTTTTTTTGAGCAGCCACTGAGATTATTGAGCAATATCTACATAGTTGCTTGAGCTGTGATTTTAAGATATAAACTTTGTTAAATCTACCTATTGAGAGATTCTAGTAAGCTAAACAAGACAGAGTAAGTATTCCTAGATGTTTTGATGTTCCACGAGTATGTGAAACACTCTCTAGAAGAACTTGAGCTGTTGTTGTTTTCTCGTTAGCTGATGTACAATTTGTTGCTAATTGTAAACTCTCAAACAGGTGTAAGAGCATGTTCAGGTGGGGCTTATTTGGAACTTACAAAAGGTTTAAGATCATAAGCCTAAAATCGCTAACATTTATATCATTATATGAACATATATTTACAAGGAAATACATTAACAAACACAAATGGCCACACCCAATACATGCCCTCACTACATGAGCATACAGGAAATCTACACTTCATTTGTCATAATTTATTAAATCAAAGTTTTAACTTTTTAACTCCCCCACCCCCCACCCCACACCCCACACCCCACACACACACACAAAGAAAAAAAAGAAAGCAATCGCATTGAGTTAGAAAGGTTTAAAATCACAAACATAAATTAAATAGCTGAACCATTTTTCCAGAAACAAACTTGTACTAGATTTTGGTTTCCAACAAGAGTAATTCTACAATTACCCACATTTCCCAACACTCTACAATTACCCACATTTCCCAACACTCAGTCGGCAAAATTTAAATTAACAACTCTTATTTAAGATACAGCATTTTTCATTTATTAATAAACTACCCTTTTCTGGAAAAACATCAAAAAATGAACTATTAAATGCAAAACAAAAATTAATCAGCATAAAATGTGTGTGAAATCGACCAATTACTTACCTCGGAAAAGATGAAGAAGACATCGGAGAGCTGCTGAAGAAGAGTCAAGGGTTCAAACTTGATTTCAGGGCGAGAAAATATAGGAAACTCGACTCATTTGAGGTATATATATATAGATATATGTAATTCACGGATGAATTGCGAGAATAATGTGAAGAGCAGTGAGTTATATGGGTGGCTGCCTCCCCCATTTAAAAATTTCTAAACTTCGTTTTGTTTTTGCTATAATGGAAATTTACTAATTTTTCTAAAAATATCATTTCCCCATTTAAATGTTCAAAAATTCAACCTCCATTTAAATTGTGTGATAAATAAAGGAATTAAGAAGTATACAATTTTATCATAGTTTTGTTACTTATTCGGTTATATCGATTTGTATATGTTTTCTATCTCTGATCTTTTCAAACATAGAATGAAACGAGTACAAATTGTCAAGCTCAGGAGGTGCGGACACATCTGTGCAAATTACAGGTGACTGTTACAGAATGGCGAGGAATTACAACTCAACACACACCTATTATTAGTATACTGCTTTTTTTTGCGGTGGAATCCGAACGTAGAAGATTTTAATGGATTTGGGAATTGTGAGAGAGAGAGAGAGAGAATTTTGTTTTAGGGGAATTTTGTTTTAGGGGAGTTTGGAAAAGAATATAGAGAAATTGAGGAATTGAGAGAGGGATATGAGTTTTGGTTTGAGAGGATAAAGACGTAATGATGGACAAAGAAGTATTTTTTTTTTTTTTTTGTGCTATAGCAAAGTAAACCTCCAAACGATCGATGATAAAATTTGGTAAATTTAATATAAACGGGTACAGTGTAATATTTTTATGCAAAAAATAATGTAAAGCAATGAAAAGAATAATTTTTTGTGTACTCACACGTGTCGATAGAATCACAAACTATTCAAGCAACTTGAGAGGCTTAAGTAAAATGATAGAGTAAGTATTTTCGACTATAATAATGATTAATGGAGTAATCACTTACTACTATTCTAAAAAATTTTGATATAAAACAATATGTTGGTGATTTTATAAAAATTACCGACCGCGATAATGTTGGTTATTACTGACACACATTCTTACAGATTATCAATGACATTGTCGTTGGTGATATCGGCAATCACCGACTGTACTTCAATCACTGGCTGAAGCTGTCGATAGTAACAACAAATTTTTATTTTTTCTATATCTTTTTTTTAATTTCTTGTAAGTTATCGAATGTTAAGTCTAATTTTTTTAATAATATTATTGATTGATAAATAATTTTTTAAATGTTATTTTATTCCCAACAAATATTCTATTAGAATTTATTTTTTTATTTTTATTACTTTATTCATTGATGAAATTCTTGTTGATAAACTAAATTTATTAAACTATTTATAGTTTTAATATTACTATATAAAAAACTGCTAGCAATTTTAAATGACTTTTTATTTGTTATTTAATTATCGACCGAATTTCCTTGAATTAATATTTAATTTTTTATATTTCATTATTTGTTTAACAATAGAAATTTTATCGGTAAATCAAATTTATTAAGACATTTTTTAAATTATCACCAACAAAAAAAATTCATTAATGATTTTAAATTGTTAATTTTGTTAGAATTTTTAGTCAAGAATATTTATTTTTTACTTTAATTAATTAATTTAGTGATAGGTCTATAAATTAAATTTATTAAAATAATTATTGATAGAAAAATCTAATTCAGAAATCCCGTTACCAAAATTTATTTAAAATGGAAATTTATAAAATTTGGAATCCTTACTTATGTATATTAGACACACCCTTGCATAAGAGAGAGAAACTAGAAAACATCTCAATATGAGAGAAGAAATAGGACCAGATACATAAAATAAGCCAGATTGCAGCCCCGTAGAGCTGGCCAGCTAGCTTTGTGCTTGGTCCACAATTGACTGGGTGTTGAGGCCTTTATTTTTGATTTTTTTTTTTCCCATATCTCGACGTAGGGGACCTAGAATGGCTGCTTAAAATATTCAAAAATTCATATCCTAAGTAAGATTGTACATTGCAATGTCAATATGGAGAACATCTATAGACAACATATGAATATAAGCTGAAAACATACTGAGATTTCAAGTCAGAGTAAAAGATATCAACAACACACTAAACAGTAGAATATTGTCAACTATAAAAAGTAAAACCACAAAATTAGCCATTGGCCTTCTCTTCTTCAATAGTTGTGCAAGGATTTTCATAAAGGTGTCCTACAAATGAACTTATGTTTTGCAGCAATTCATTTTTTTCGTCAATTCTCGTCAAGAAAAACGATACTTTCAGTGTAATTAGCCCAACAATTGGGATTATCGTCAAATTCGAGATATCTACTTTGCTGCTTCTCAAAGTTATATGATATCATTATATCCCCATGCCTTGTAATCATAATATCATTGTTCTTGGTAAAGCCTATCCACCAGATGGCTCTTTTCTCAATTTGCCCATTATACTTCTTTACCCATGTTTCGGCCACTCCAAATCCTTTCATTACCCATAAACTCCAAATAGCAATCATGCCCTCATTGCAACCAGGTGCAACAAAGAGAGCAAGACACTCTTTGTAAACCTCGAGATTAGGAACAAGTTGACATAGATGATGCTCCTAATAACCTGGCAACTCCATCTCTCAAAATACTTCTGAGCGACAATCAAATGACAAAATGAACTCAATCATAACTTCACTTTTACGAGAATAACCAGCCAACCAATTGAGAGTTCCATCAACAAATACAAGCTAATATGAGCATTTGAATTTCCCAGACACTTTTGCATCATTGATCTTTCTCCAAGACCTTGTATTGAGACTATACACTTCAACTTGAGATTGTTCTTTGTCATAGCTCAGCGAACCTCCTTTTCGAAAGTGCATAATTCTTATCAACTTATAATCACTTTTTGTAGCATCATAACAAAATCCAACGTGAACTCTAGTGTGTTCATGATTTAACATATTGCAGCAACAAGAACTACCAGTAATGCATTTAGATTTTCGAAGCACATGGTTGAACACGTATATGACCCGACCAGAAAAACCATAATCATCATTAGTTGAGCAAACTAGGCCGTTGCATGAACCAATTATGGTGCATTTATTGGATTTGAAATTCATAGGCAACTCCACATGATACACCTTAACAAAGATCACCATGTTGTCACTAAATAATGTGCAAGTTTTATTTTCATCAAGTCCAAATGTCACATAGAAAACATAATGTGAGCTATCATCATCAATGTTGCTTGCAATAGATCGGTTGAGATGAGTGGCGATGAAGGTAGGAGATTTAATAAAAGCATGCCACGATTTGCTAACTATGGTAAAACGCTCCCACAGATTTTGGGTGCAGCCTTAAAACAATGTCAAACAAGATCCCTTCTCGAAACTAATCCTCAATTATTTGAGCCATTGTACGTTTCTTGGTGATTTGGGCAATTGTTTTTCCTTACCGAATGAGAACCTATCAAACAACAAAGACAGGAATTAAGGAATTTGTATAGAGGGAGAAGAGATCGAAAGCTTGTTTCTGTTAAAAGATCCTTCATATTTTTGTTTCAACACAATAATTTAAGCACAAACCAAAAAGAAAGGCGCTTAGATTCAAGTCATTCAACCCATTTCCATTTGGCCACATGCCTTTTACACGTATCTATTTTACTATAGCTCATTGTCATTGTACAACCCCCCATTCTGTACATAACTGAGAATAGAAGTATATAATATCTATATAATGAAATTATGTTGATAGTCTTTATTTCAGTAAATGAACAAAACTAAATGAATTTGAAAATCTCATATCCATCATATAAATCTTACCTTTCCAGAATTCACGATTATATTTCCAAATTCTCATTACTGGCACATAACAATTCTTTGTTTATGTATATACTTTAGTGTGTTTTTAATTGGGTTAATTTCACTTATGATCATTGAAGTTTCATTGAAATTACAAAATCGTCACTAAAGTAACAAAGTTTTAGCTGTGGTCACTGAAGTTTACTAAAGCTTGCAACAAAGGTCACTCGTTGAAATTCTCCAATTAACTTGATGACGTGTCACTTGTAAATGTCCATGTGACACACATTTGGATGACACGTGGTAAAATTATTAACATGTGGACTTTACCCACTAATTATAATAAATTTGGACCTCAATGAATACATTTATAATATAAGAACCTAGCTGAAAATACTTCAAAATCAAATTTATAATAAATACCTCAAAAATTGCATCTAAGGTCCTTCAACTTTTTATATCTTAAAATTTTGGTCCCCAAATTTTCAATTATCTTTCATTTAAGTCCTCCAAAAATTACATCTTAGGTCCTTCAACTTTTTACATCTTTACACTTTGGTCTGCAAATTTTCAATTATCTTTCAATTAAGCCTTCCAAAAATTGCATCTTAGGTCTTTCAACTTTATACATCTTCAAACTTTGGTCCCCTAAATCTTTGAAATGTGTGAATAAAAATTATGTTTGATTAGTTGAAATTATAATTTAAACAAAAATAAACAAGCACTTAAATTATAATTTAAGCAAAGACAAATAATCAGTTAATATGGACCAAACAAACACTTAGTTTTATTCAACGAGAAATTTCTTTAATGACCATGAGATCATATATGAGCACAATTGTATTTCTACAACTCAACCTCAACAAAATGGTTTTGTAGAACGCAAACATCATCTGAGATTCCTTGATATTTGAAATGTTGACACATTTTTAAGAATCGTGAAACATATGTGTCTGTGGATTCTCGTCGGTCCTATCAAAAAATTGATGTCTATTCTGAAATAGATGAATAATGTTAGTCTTCAATTGGAAGTTCGGCTGCCCAAAAGGTGGATAGACAATACTAGATTGACTTTAGATGATCTATGGAGTCAAAAAATCTCCAACTAGCATATTGTCTTCATCAACCGCCTCATTACTTTTTACCTCATTAATATCGTTGCTATAGCTCTTCTCTCAAGACAAACCCTATTTGATAATTCTTTATAATCATCCATCACTTATGATCACTCGCTTGTGTTCGGAAGTTTATGTTATTAGTCAATGTTCAACTCAAAACTAAACAACGTGCTAGAAATACATACTGAAAAAATTACTTAAAACCCAAATAGTTAACTGTTACTACACGATTACGATATGGTCGCCACGTCAGCACAGGCCCCATCTAAGCCCAGTAAGGGCCCAGTTCGTAATCTATCAAGAACCCTATCTGGGCCCTGCTAGGGCCTTGGAGGGGCCCGTCACGCGCTTGGGCATTCGGCAGCCAGAAATCTGCGAGTCACGTGGAGGGCCTCGGCACCCGCATGCGAACCATAGGGCCTCGTCAGGCCTCGCATCATTCATAACCAACGAGCAACTCGATATGTCGGGGCAACCAGAGAAGTAATTAAAGAAAGATTGCGTTGGATTGGGCGCACGAATCTCCACAAGGAAACACAATCATGATTTCCTAAAATCATGCAACGTGATAAACTCAAGGAAGGTAGGCAATCTCGGGTATCTTTATCACATAAGGAATGAGGGTCCGATTGGGGACTGAATTGATTTGTCTTCCAAATCAATTAGAATTCTTGCGCTATAAATACAACGTCTCCGGTTGTTTCAAGGTACGCACTTTTTACGCTTAAGAATCTCACCCTAAACTCTGCTCAAATCTCTGCCTGCTGGTCTCTCCCACACCCCTCTTTTGTTCCCGCCCCCGTGTATTTCTCGTATACCGGCAGTTGACTTGATCGTCGGAGTGCCAACGATCGCTGGACCCTTTTCCTCCGGAGATCTTGATGTCTAATGGTCGTCTTAGTGTGCAGATAACATACGAGCTGGCAGAGGAGTGACTGAAGATCTGTTGGCACGTGGACTGGTGCAGGTTCAGACGTCAACATTAACCAAGCCAACATGTGTTATGAGTTATGACAATCAAACTTCATTCATCAACCTTCTGTTTGGCTACAAGACTTCCACTATTCTCAAACCACGCTACTATCTCCAAGCTCAATGTCAAACACTAGTACTGTTGAACCTAACACATTTGTCCAAGCTGAGAAAGATCCAAAGTGGCAAGAGGCCACGAGTTCAAAAATTCGAGCCTTTGAAGAAAATGGGACTTGAACTTTTACTACTCTACTGAAAAGGAAGAAATTAATTGACTATAAATGAGTCTATAAATCAAGTATAACTCTGATAGTTCTATTGAAAAATACAAGTCAAATTTATTCCAAAAGTAAAAAGTTTGGATTATACATAAACATGTGATACATTTGCCAAACTCATTACAGTTCGTTGTCTCCTTTCCACAGTCTCCATCAACTTGATAGCTGATTATTGACATATATTTTGTCAAATTTTTCAAGAATTTGTTTTGGGTAGACTATTGAATATTATGTTTTTTTTTTTTTCATTTCCTGAAATAACTTAATATTCATATTTTCTTGTTTTGATTAAGCTGAAATCCAATATAAAATATACAAGTATATAATATTATTTTTAAATCGTAACATTTAGACGATTATCATCCAATAAAGCAACGTCATTTAAATAAAGTGAATTAAATAATATGAAAAAATATTAACAAAAGACATTTAAAATTTTATGTACTATATACTATTTGTTTGCATTAAATGTGTAGTAACTACTTTATAATAGATTAGTGGGTATTAAATTAAAAATGGAATAGCATGGGGGCGGGAATGGGGATTATATCTAAACTTCGAATTTTCTGAAACTGCTCTGAATTATTTTATTTTATTTTATTTTTATATTTTAAAATTTAAATTATATTTTAAAAAATAATAATTAATTAATTAATTAATTGAACAAATCGTCAAATACTCGACGGGTGCATCTCTATTTTATTTGAACTTGAAAAGGGAACGGAGTCTTGCCACCTGAAAGAATTCCCAATAAAATAATTTTTATACTCATTCGTGGCAGCACCGCGTAATGGACTTAAAAACGCTTACAGGAACTCTAAATCTGATATAAACATACTAAAATTTGCCGCTAAAAAATAGTTTCTCACTGGTAATTCTCTCTTTCTTCTTCCTTTACTTTGCAATTTAACAATTATTGATTCTGCTTCTCTATCTAATTATCTGGAAATTCTCTCTTTGTAATGTATATATCTTGGACTATGATTTTGTTTGTTTGTTTGTTATGGTGTTCATTAATGAATTCCTCTGTGAACCAGTAGTTTAGTTTTGTGGGATTTTACATTGTATTGTGTGAATTTTGGAGTTTGGTTAATTTATGATGATCCTCCCAGAAGGCAATTTTGTTTATTTTATTTTATTTTTTATCACCAATATATCACTGCATGTCGGATTAAAATAGGAATTTGATTAAAATAGGGGCAGCATTATTAGGCAATTGTGAAATCTTTATTTTTAATTTTGTAGCACTCTTACTTTTCATGGGCTCTGCAATTATTCTCTATATTCCCCATATTTGGATTTTTTTTCTCCCCCAATCTGGGTATTTTTTGCATTGTTTTACTATTTGTATGACCTTTTGTTCTTAATGATCAAACACTGCACTGGGTCAATAAAATATTTTCCATCCATTCATTTTTTTGGTATTATTGCATGTTATGACAAACTTTACCTATATAAATCCTTCGTGTTAGAAAGGATATGGAAAGCGAAAAGTTGATAGATTGTCTCAGTAATATCTTCTTTTCGACCAATATATATATATATATATATATATATATATATATCAAAGAAAATACCTTCCAAGTTTACTCATGTAAAGTAGATTCATCAGGTGACATGCAGTCTCCAACTGTTGATTTTTCCATTTTCCTTCTTTTTCGGGGTGACCAGGGAGTCTGGGTCGGAGGGAGTTGGTGCTTTCGCCATTGGATAGCATACTTGTAAACCTTTATTCATTGAAGTGACAGAAATTGGGAGTTGAGAGATTAGAGTAAATCCTACCTGAGAGGAAAATCAGTGTGATTTGCTCTTATATGAAAAGGATTCTACCAACAATAATTCAAATATTTCTGGATTTATTGAATCAAAGTATTTTTATGCAATTTAGACTGCCTACGGTTATCTGAATCACCAAAAAGAAATTTATCTTTCCTATTATATATATTTGAGATTCTCAATATGAAGAGTATAAAGCTCACTAGGGGAAAAAGATCCAGTTGGAAGATGGTAAAAGTACAACTTCCATCTAGATCTGAATTAGTTGGATCTCCTCGTCTACATGATTCCCATGCCCACATTGAAATCATAACATCCGATGTATGGTCTAATTTCATACTCTACTATTTGGCATGCCTCAATTTTCTTGGTCAATAGCTGGTATACCAGTTTTACCTAGTAAGTGAATGGCTATGATTCACAAAATGGAAATGTGATCGCAATTCACTACTTAGAAAAAAATGTTTTGCCCCTTGGGTAGGCTTCTTTAGATTAGACCATGATAAATTTTCAAGATTTTCAGACAATACTATTGGATTCTTCAGATAATGAGATTTTTTAATAATTTAAATTACTGAGAGAGTAAAGGGAAGATGTACAGTAAAATGATTCTGATCGCCAAATTCAGTGTTCTAAAATGCTACTGTACCCAGTTCTAGAGCAACTGTAGCAGAACATGATTTATTAGGGGTTTAGTGAAGTCTCTAGTAGCCTTGTTGTTATATCCCTTATTCTGTTTCCTTGAGCATGCAATGGTTTTCTTTCAAAAATTTATGTCCAGTTTTTAAATTCTAGTTCATCTTCAGATTCTCATGTACAAATTAAAAGAGAAGATCATAATTAAATATACAAGCTCTTTACTGACTGTTCTTTCAGGTGGAGTTTGAATTGCTTATTTTCTTGTTTGATTTTTCATACTACTAGAATCATGATGAATTTTTAATATGGGGGTATTAAGAGCAAAAACGTATATGTATTCTTTTCCAATTGATGTAATATTGTGTTGTAGATGTCTGACTTCTGGAAAATTCGAACAAGCCATCTCTTATCAGTGGATTGAGAATTGGCCCATTGGTCTAGGTATCTGCACGCATGAAAGTGGTGGTTGGTTGGAGTTTCATGATACCCCCATTTTTATGGACCTTTGAACTTTAAAATATTTTGTGATCTGGTACAAAGTTGGTTTCTCGGTGTCTAATGTCAAAAGGACTGGTTTAGAAGTTGATAGGTCTAAAATATTATGTTTTTCTTGCAAAAAAAATTACTTTGAGGGAGGGAAGGCGATCTGCGTGCTTACTTAACAAATATAATATTCTCTGATTGAAGATATTATCTTTTCAAGCTTTTGAGGAAACTTTTACCTGGAAATAGTATAAATTATATTGACACATTTCTTTTCCATCCTAAATTGCTAGTTAACTGACCTTTCTCCGAATTTTTACAATCTTTTCAATCGGGATTACCACTTAGATTGTTTAAGTAATTTATTTAAGAAATCTTTCACTCAAGGACTAGGACACTTGACGGGGATATGTTGGACATATTTCTTTCTCCTCACGCACCCTCCCCCATAAGTTAACTTTGCTAGAGATTAAGCCTAATTCCAATTAAGAGAGCAATAATAGGCAAAATGAAATCAGAAAAAGGCAAAGCAGGCGCACAGACTTTGACTGTGATGTATGTTGATATGCTTTCATGTGATTTTCCTGCTTTAAACCTTGCTGTCTGACACTCTGATCTGTTAAACTTGGCAATTGGAAACTCACCACATATCAGTTCTTGCAGTGGAGTCAGAAACAAATAGCTTTCGCAATACATTCTCATATTTCTGCGGAATCGAGAAATGGATAGTGTTTATGGTGAACTTCTGACAGACGATCAGTATTTTCTCCTGTACTTAATCATGGGAACCTACTTTGCTCCTGATCTCAAGCAAGAAAGGCCCCAAAAATCTGCTTTACAAAGACACGCTGAAGGCCTTCCGCCATACACTGTGGATGAATTGGCTGGTTCGGACATAGACACAGCAGTGATTGCAAGTGTATACTATTATGTACTTAGAAAGGCAGAACCATCTGTTGTTGTGAGACTACCTTGGTTGCTTCAGTTTGTTCATGGAGATCTTCCAACTCCAATGCGAGGTTCTGCTGCACCTCGCCCACAGTTTAATTATCTCTTTCGTCCCGAGTTTCATCGACTAGTGCATTGCAAAAATCGGGGTGGTACTATTGAAAATATTGTTTTCGTTAATAACCCAACAATTTATTACATTGAGCCAGAGGATATTGAACGGTTTAAGAGGCTCACTGGGCTTGAAGATTTTCTTCTCGATAGAGATAGTGCAATGTCGCACATATGGGTGTCTGACAAGGTTTTATACGATATTACAGTGCAAGAGGAGAAGACTGAAGATATATTGCAGCGTAATCATGTATTGGGCAGTGCACTGCATAATGCTACTCCCACTTCGGACAGTTTCAGAATTTCATCATCTACAAACCCTACGCCTGTTGACGATCTTGGGCCGGGAATGATATTCCTTCCTTCTCGTCCTTCAAGGGAAGAGTGGAGTAACCTTGTTGCTACCATTAAAAGTGGTTTCGCATTGACTGGAAGTGCTGCAAGAGGACAAATAGGACCAGTTTTAGGTCTCATGGATATTGGGGAGTCGGAGGATTCATATCTTTTTCGTGTATCCCTTCCTGGAGTGAGAAGAGATGAAAGTAAGTGTATTTTTCTTGCTCAAAATATTTGACCACGTATTACATGAATTATGGGTTCTACTTGTTGGTTCTTTCAAAGGAATTACTGATTTTACCATCCCTTCCCTGAGAAAAGAGGGATAAAAGTAAGCTACTTGGTTATGCAAAATGAAATCATTTATCAATATATCTGCCTTGGCATACAAATTGAGTTTTCGTTGTTTAATCAATTAAAGTACTCAACTTTTGTACATCACATATTCACATTCCGATTTTTGCATTTCCTATTTGCTTTTCTTTGGTCCGTTTTCCTTCTTCCTTGTGTTGCAAAGATTTTGTTTTTGATTATATCCCTCACACTGTATAATCTTGCAATTGCAGAAGATTTTAGTTGTGAAGTTGAGAATGACGGAAGTGTATTAATCAAAGGAGTGACATCAACTGGTGAAAAAACAGTTGAAAAATACTCCCAGGTATTTGAGATGCAATCTCAGAATCTTTGTCCGCCGGGGCCTTTCTCCCTCTCGTTTAAGCTGCCAGGTCCTGTTGATCCCCAACAATTTCATGGAACTTTTGCCACTGATGCAATTTTTGAGGGAATAGCATGGAAAGTGCGGAGGAAAAAAATTTAGCATGTCAAGTTGATGCTTTGCTGGGTAATCGGTGTGTTTTCCTATCCTCTTTTCGGTCCAAACACTGTGTTAATGTAGCATCGGGAGAAAAATGACACTATTGCATCACACAGTTGCATTGTACATGGCTAAACAAATAGTCTGTGCTCTTGTATCCTTTGTAATGTGGAACACGTAGTACATGTCTAACTGCTGTTTTTTAGGTAGGCTTTATCACCTAGATTTTTCCATGGCACTGGTCATTACTATTGATGTTGTTTTTCTAATGTTTTGTAATGAAAAGAATAAAAAATAGTTACATTATTTACCCTGAGAAAATTGTAAAAAGAAATACCACCACAGTAGTAACTCGTGTGGGGGATACACTAAATGTTTCATAAAGACTAAAGAGGAACCTGCAATCAAGCAAAAAGTTGCAGTGTCTTGTCTCCATGAGTATCTTGTAACCTAATTGTTTTGTGAGAATTTTTCAATCTTTTCCATTAGGTAATCTTCATATTTGCTGTCATTTCCTTACAGCGTGTCATTGGCCTTAGATGATCGGAATCATTACAGTGATTGCAGTGTTGCTGTGCGAATGGTGTCTTCCCCTAACAATAGCATTGGCAATAGGGTAAGATAAGGCACTGGGATTGGGGCCTCTTTCAACCAGATCCCCCTAAAAACCATACTTGCGGCTCTACCCGCATGCGGCTCACGCCATTCGAGGTTACCCAACCCAGCATTCATTCACAAATCCTGTAATTGAGAATGTTCATCCTCATAGCATCTTTTAAAAAATCTATGTGGCAAGAGATCGGAAAGAAAAAAACATAGATGAAAGAAACACAATTTAGTGAAAAAAATTGGTGGAAAGCCGTCTAACAAGATGTTTAAAACTGGACGGCATGTTGGACAGCTTTCTATAATAAATACTGCCACATGAGTTTTGTTTCCTCCACTTTAGTGCCACATCAACTTGATATTAAAAATAGAAGCAACATCGGAGATGATCTCAGAAGCTATTTTCGGTTGAAGGCATCTCTATCCACAATTCTCAAAAGAACTCCTCATTTTTGTATCTCCGCGCCTAAAGGCACCACCTTTTGAACAATGAAAGACTCGCTCAAGTAATTTAATTTCGAGAGGATTTTATCAGTTTTTGGCTGACTTTCACTTTTAACTCAGGGCTTGTTCGGTAGAGTATTTTTTGGGAAAGAACAGGTTTTTTTTTGTTACTTTTTGATTTTTCAAATTTTTTGGTATTGTAAAAAAGGTTGAAAAGTCAAAAATTATAGATAAAAAAATAGATTTTTTTAAAGAAAAACTCTACCAAACATGACCTCAATTCACTGCTTACTTGCCCATGTCTAGTCATTCTGAACAACACTTACAACGTTCAAAATATTAAAAAATTGATTTGATGTCTGGTAAGATGCACTTTTATCATTTTTAACTATGAAATAGGGTGATATTATATGACAAAATTGTATCAAGATAATGTCATAAACCAGTCCCAGAAAAAATACTCAGTCCACACGATGTCAATATGAGTATATGACCCATAATCCGACCAAATCGAAACAAGAGTCGTTTAAGAATTGCACCATATATTTCACTAAGACTATATTCTATAAGGCGTGTTACATTTGCTACAATCAATTTAGCTCAAAATTTGAAGTGAATTATCTAAGAATATGGCAGAGAAGTTGAGCCAAGATCTAGCCAATTTATGAACTGAAACGCAGCTAATGCATACTCAGGAATAACTTCAACAGTGGGAAATATGTAAAACCGAACTGTTGCTTCGAATTCACCATATAGTTGAGTGTAGATCGTCCTACATGCGCGAAAATTCATCCCCTTTCCAAAACTTTATACAGAGAATTTCGCAATGATTAGGCTTACACCAATGAAAAAGATGTAAAGGCCGACAAGGCAGAATCCCCAGAATCGTGGCACTCGGAATCTATGCCAAGTTACGACCAACAAGGATCCCATCAAGCTCAAAAGCAAGAAGACAAATGCGACTACTATACTCACGTGGAAATGAAGCTCATAAGCTTCGGGAAAAACATCAGCCGTTTGTATCGCCAAAGCTGTTCCGAGACCAAAAAGCATGTTGAACATAGGCCCGGCAAAGCAACCAGCCATGGCCATGGCTGGCTGCCCAGCTTTAGCGACTGCCACATCAGCAACAAGATCCCCAACTGAATTTCCCCAAGCAAGAACTGTCAATCCAAGAAGTGCCGGTGACAATTCCAAAAGAACTCCAAGAGCTACAAGGCAATTTAGAAGTTCCCCGGCCGTAAAGGAAATCCAGAATACGCTCATGACAAATGCCACAATCACTACAGAAATTTGCTCAGTTTTAGGGGGCTCTTTTTCGACTATGTAATGAAGAATTGCTAACGAGCAGCTTCCAAAGAGTACCACCAACCAAAGAGGAAAATGGCTGTTAGGAAAAAGAAATATAATTGGATGGTTTAGAGGCATGAATGATTTGCAGGAGTATAATAGGGCGAGTGGACACAGAGCAATGTTGGCTGATTGATAGAATCTGCTCCATTCGGAAGGCGAAATTTGCGGGATAGTGAGTTTTAGAAGTACTGAGACTGGAACTTCCCATGCTTTTGGAATCTGTGGAAAAGAAAGATAAAATCGAGTCAAACAACAATATTGCAGATACAAAACAACATCAGCAGCTGATAAACAATACTTGATATTTTCCGGGAATGACAAATTATGGGTAGGCAACCATTAAGATAAAAATATCTTACTCTTAAAATTACCAACCACAGCTAGAAATACCATCTCTCTTTCTCTCGCTCTTCCTTTGTATACGTGTGCATGTGTGTGTGTCTATTAGTCCCTCCCTCTCAAGGATGTAAACAATATGGGTATACGTCTTATTTCAACATACACAAGTAAAAAGGATCATGTTACTCAAATCAAATAAATATATAAGAGGTAATCGCAAACTAGAACATTCAGTTTTATCACTATCTAAGACTTTTGACAGAACTTTTCCATGCACTTAGAATTAAGGGCTTCTACTACATAGCAGTATCTGGAACGTCCTTTTTTACCTGCATTCCACGGTTCCACCTTGTTTAGCGCTTAAATAACTCAAACGAAAAAAATAAATAATCAGAAGCTAATTATATGATAGATAGTCACCCCCACCCCACCCCACCCCACCCCACCCCACCAGTCTCTTGCAAGCATTCCAGATATTCTGGAGTTTAGCAATAATTGAAAGGCCCATATCTGAGAATGTGCGAAGTCGGTAATTCTTGTATACAAGGAGCAAAGGAATCTTCATACGAAGTTTGATTTGGCTTACAGCAGAAATTTGAAGCTGGACACCGAGGTTGATGAATTGGCAGAGGCATGTTGCCAACAGGTGGACACTGAGTGAGTCTGAGTCGTATTGCCTGGCACGGGGAGAGTCTGTGGCACTGTGCTTTCTAGCAGCTCGAAAGCATATAATTGGTCTACGTCAAAGAAGGCATCATTTCCACAAAGGAGAGGTCAAAAATGCCAAGTCCTCTAGCCACTGCCAGATGGACTTGTCTTCTCTTAATAGCTTTATATGTCCCGTGCCTAAGCTTTTTTAATGTACTCTTCTATATTCTACCCTTACTTTATTGCCTAGAATGTTGTATAAGAATTACCCCAGAGGGTGTGAGAACGAACAATGTCAATTGTCAACTCACCACCGAACTAGGCACAGAGTCGGCTTTCTTATTCTAGCTGGCTATAGAGCCATATAGACCTAGAGCAATGCTAGAGCAGGGAAGTAGGATAGTAGGTACTTGAGCTGGAGTAAGTATAGAAAAGAGAACATGAATATCCTCTTTCCCCTATGAAAGCAACTGTAAAACTCTCTATAGGCCACTCTTGTGTCATAATTCTCTTGTATTCCTTCTCTACGAACGTGCTACTCAGCTCTCTATCAAATTTAGCTGTAACACTACAGATATTTCGTTCTGTGTAACAGATTCAGAATTCAATGTCTGCATCTATAGAAAGTTATGTGAATGTGTCCGAGGGAGATTACACCATGTTGCAGCGATAATTTTCCTTTCAATATAAACAATGAATTGAACTAGACTAAACAACGTTTCGGGCCTCCACTGCAAATTAGGCTTACCTTCTTAGAAAAATTATTGTAGCTAGATACTTCTATTAACTATCAGCTTTCTTCTTTTGTTGATTCTTACAATAATTATGACCAATCTTTCGTGATTTTTTCGTGGAGGTAGGAGGTTCAATCCCTCTGTTTCTTATACTCTAGTTCTGGTGAAAAATGAATCAGAGAGAAAACCAACAAAGGAATCTCTCTTTAATAATAGAATGGTGAACCTGAATTATGCAAATTAAGTATACCGCACCATTCCTCTCACTAATCTAATCACAAAAATGCTAGTGAGAATACAAGGCAATCTTCTAATTTGTTCATACTTTTCCACTTCCAGCATACTCGAGCAACATCAATGATCCAGTTCTATGCCAATATAAATTATTTGCATTCCTAAATAGGGTCAGGCTTAGGGCTGAATGATAAGATTTACAGGTAACTGGAAATGCACATTAAACTTGTCATGAATCAGCAATCGAAAGTCCTAATCCAAATTGCAATAGAAAAGGATAATAATTAAAAAACAACAAATTTGGAATGCACATAAATCTCAGCACTTTAATATCTTTGACAAACAACAATCATAACCTTCATTTGTCAATCACCAAATGACAAAGAAAACAAAGACTTGATTCATTAGAAAACATACCTTCTGAAGGACTTTCAAGAACCCGAATTTCAGCTTTATTCTGTCTTCCAATCTCCCCTTGAGTTCACCATATTCACAATCCATTTCCTCCAACCCCTTATGTACCTCTACATTATTAACCAATCCCACCTCTCCCCTAGCTGCACTTTTAATTTTGCTCCCGCTATTATATCCCATATCCATCCAAAACACAAACCCAACAAAGAACAGATAAAATCCAACAAACCCAATCGCCTGCCACAAGAAAATCTCAGCACTCAAGTAAACATAAAACAGAAACAAAGCGGCAGTTAAGTAGAACAACACATCTCTTATAAATGGTGCCGGATCCACCGCAAATGGCGCGGCATAAATCGCAACAAAACCCACAACAAATGCAGACACGAAAGTCCCTGCTGAAAGAATTGCGCCAAATCCAGTTCTGGGTTGGCCCCCTCGAACGGCGGCCACCGATGCAAACACATCCGGGGCCCCATTTCCTAATGCCAAAAGGGTAACAGCACCCATGGAAGGGGACAGTCTCAAATGGGTAGAAAGCTTATTAACAACCACTGAGAACCGATCCTGTGCCGTTTTGACCAAGATATAGAATTGCAAAAGAAGAACAAGGGTAAGAAATGGAACTGATACAAATGGGTTCCCTCCAAATAGGCAAAAATGGAAAGAGGGGTAACTGAACAAGCCATCAGAGGAAGTAAGATCGGAAAACGAACAGATTAGGCTAGTGGAATTGCTCTTCAGAAGGGACCTGCGAGGAATTAGTGAAAATGTTGAAGGGTAGCTTGTAGATGGGAGGGGGAGTAGGAGGAAGAAGAAGAATGTTGTGAGAAGGATCAGTGAGATCGCAGTAGTTCTGAGAGTGGAGGAGGATAAGATGAAGGCCATGCCATTCCAAATGGTGAAGTTAATTTTGTTTTCGGGGTTATTAATGTTAATATATTTGGTGTCATTGTCTGGTTGGTATTAATTTTTTGATTGAATATTGCCAACTGATTTTTATCTCTCCGCGTAATATATACTTCCCCGCGGTCCAAGCCTCTGTTGTTATGGCTTTTCAAGCATATTCCGTGATGAGATTATCTTTTAAATATTAAAATTATAATTTATTAAATATATAGATAAAATATAGATTATAAATTGTGAGTTAAAAAAATGTATAAATAAAAAATATATTTGATTAATTTGACCAGATAAAATTATAATTTAAGTAATTCTAAATAGAGTGGTGTTCTCCTGCCCATGATGGATAGGATAAAAACCACAAACTGTTGAAGTGGAGGCTGATTACTTTGTTGAGGTGGAAATAAAGATTGTCAAACAAAATGAACAAAAATAAAATAGGTCAACAGTTTCCCATTCTTGCACGTCAACTCTCTTGCCCCCAAAAAAAACCCTTCTTTCTCCATTTCTTTTCGTCGTTTAGTGGTCACCTATCTCTCCGACAACATTTGAACTCCGTTTTCCGTCCATAACTATTCACCGACAGTGAAGACCCACTTTCTAGCTGCAAATTTTGGGATAGGTAGCGCAAATCGAAATCAATTTCTGAACTTTTTATGTTGAAATCTTGTTGTCATGGGACTTGGAAGAACCAGCCCACAAGACTAGCTAATGTGGTTAGAGAACCCAAGCCCATATAAATCACACAAAAAATGCCCACACATCCAATATGGGATTCAAATTCCTATAAACTCCACTAGAAACCACGACAAACCACCACGCTTTCGACTCGACGTCCACGTCGAGCAGGTGCCCACACTCCCTAAGTGGTAACCGAGACGCGAAGACATGGTGCCTGCTCTGATACCAATGTCATGAGACTTGGAAGATCCAGCCCACAAAAGTTAGTTAATGTGGTTGGGAAACCCAAGCTCATATAAACCACACAAATGATGCCCACACATCCGATGTGAGATTCAAGTTCCCATAAACTCCACTAAAACCATAACACTTGTTTTTTTTTTCTGTTTCTGAAATGTTCAAGCAGCCACTGGCGCCAATCAGACATAAATGTGGCATTTTTTTAACTGAAATGTTAATTTTTTGTTGCCTGTTAGTGTTAAATAAAACGTTGGTCGCACTACCAGCACGACGTGAAGAACCCACTATTCAATTTGTGAAATCTGACCGGGGAACAACCTCCACTGGCTCGAAAACCAACTCGAATCGGACTGAAAATTCGCCTGAACTGTAGATGAAAGTTGGTAAGCCCACTTCCGACCAATTCGGTATGTTCTCTAAATATGCAGACTGATGATAGTTAGGGAATAGTTATGGACGGAAAACGGAGCTCAAATGACTCCGGAGAGATGGGTGACCACTGAACGGCGAAAAGAAATGGAGAAATGGGGTTTTTTTGGAGGGCAAGAGAGTTGATGTGCAAGAATGGGAAGTTGTGGACCCATTTCATTTTTCATTTTGTTTGACAATCTTTGCTTCCACCTCAGCAAAGTAATCAGCCTCCACTTCAGCAGTTTGTGGTTTTTATCTTGCTCATCATTGGCAGGAGAACACTGCTCGCTCTAAATATGTACTTCATTGGTTTCCGCTAGGGCTTTTATCGTTTCATGTGTATCTTTAAACAAAGAGGTCAAGGGACAAATACCCAAGCAAGACGATTTCGAGAATGAAAGTCCATTCTTAAGAATATGTTCGAGAATATTTATAAATTAATTAATTATTATTTTTATTCAAAAACTACAATTTTTATCCACACATTTTAAAAGATCACGACTTATGATCTAAACAAAACTTTTAATATTATACCCAACCCGAATGTGGAAATTGTACCCAAATTTACTCAAGCCAAAATCACCAAGCCACAACTTGCCTTCTGTTAAGATATTATATTGATTGAACATTTTTTGCTTTTTTTGCTCAATATGCACTTTTCTTCTATAATTTCAAATTTTAAAGTGGATTATTAATTTCAAATTATAGATTAATACCATGTTATTACATGAAAATGAAAAGAAAAAACTATTAACAATTAATTTTATTAGAAAAATACATTTCATGATTAAAAAGACATGGGACAAGGCATAAAGAAAGATAAAGAGATGAACATATTTTAACTTCTTTAATACGAGTCACTAATAAAATCATCGTTATCAATCACTTTTGAAATAAAAAAAATTTCCCTAGTTTACTAACATAAAAAACACTATAAATATGTCAAGTTCATTGATGTCTTGGAGATGAGTTAAAATCCATTGTCTTCATTTACCTGTCCCTTTGGCCCCAGTCATCACTACGTCAACTCTTTATAACAAATAACAAGACAACATTTGCTAACAAGAATTGACGTAGTAATGTGTCAGACATTTTAGTGAGGAGACTGCAAGAGGGACAACAAATCTCCAAGTCCTTGGAGACATGCAGGTTTGTTACCTGTCAAGCAAATAGACGGACAATCATAGTTCAAAGCAGAAGAAGGCATTCAAGTCTGATATTTCAAGTTCTAAAGGAAAATGAATAATTTCTTTTGCACGGTCAATAATTAATTCATCCCAATTTTTTTTTTTTTTTCACTTTCGTTCCCAAGTGCTTGTATCTCCAACTACAGGAAGAGTAAAGTTACATCAAAGGTCATACACGGGTACATTCTCATCTATATGTCTCAGGCAAGCGGAAGCCAGTCATCGCTATTTTGTCAGCAAACATCTTGCCAGTCTTTGGCATGACATGCCAATGCAATGTTAAGTTGAAATCTTTACCCCGAAGATTGCTTCCCTATAACAATGTTGAAAAGAAAATAAGAAGGTGAATCAAAAAATCGCAAAAATTAAACAAGCAAAAGCGCTCCACAACAATCACTTACTTGGTCAATAAAACGATATTTGTTTGTCGTATGAATCCAAAATTTTGCATGTTCTTTAGTAGGTATAATACCATCCCACAAGGAAACCTGCCAAAATGCATTTGAACAATTTAAGAGTGAACGAACAGACAATTTTATGCTAATAGACTCCCTCTGATCATTTTCACATTAATTCTTTTCTTCATTACTGCAACGCCGAAAAAGGAAAATGCCTAGTACATGAAAGAAGCAACATTTGGGGGGCATTTTCACTGATCGTGCGTGCAGGTGCACAAATGTGTGTGGTTGAGGGCTGCTATTCCAAGGCAATTCAAACATAAAATCCGCTCAAACTACCAATCTAGTATATATTTTTGATGAAGCACACATAACCTCTCATTAACAGGGAACCAACATTGACCATTAAATCTCTACACAAGTATATTCTGAATGCAAGATGAATTTAACACGTAGTAGTTTTTTCACTTGAACACATCATTGAGTATTATATTGAGGTGGCCTGGATTGTGAAAGAATTCCACGTACAATCAGGTGCGATCACACATTTATTAATGGGGTTCAGCAGCTTTCATATCCCATTGTCTCAAAAGAGTTGGTGCCCTCCAAAATATTTGATCAAATGAAAACCTTAAACGCCTTCAGAAAGAGTATATTGTGAAGAGAACAATGCTCCTAATCCAGTACTATTCATTTTCCCCTGCATTTACTACTGAGGCACTTCTTCTCTCTATCAGGATTTACCGCGTGTATAACCAAAAATACAACATGCGCAAGCAAATGTATGAATATTAGAAATCCCAAAATTATTGGGGATCAATTAGATAAATGAATCACACTTTACTTGTCACTCAAGATTCAATAATTTCTAAGAGGTTGACTACTTAGAGCAACAATGACCAACTACACACGTAGATCTGGAGAATATATTATACAAATCCATTAAAGATGAAACTACTTGGTTTGATTCTCCATGAAAGGTGAAAGCATCCGTTATTTTGATCTCACCAGCAATTTGAATAATGATTACACCATGAACAGAAACATATCATAAACAACATGTTTGTGAACATCAAATCAATAATCACATCCGCTCTCAATAAAACATATGTTAGATGATAGACCACAATATACATTAGATGACAACCATAGAGGTATTAACATACACGATGATGCTTCCAAATGCTATAAACACACGCAGACTGATAGAAGAATGTAACCATAACCACATCGTCCAATCAACTGCAACACAAAACATAAGTTCAACAATTTTAATGTGCATACCTGATTCAGCTCGTTCTTTGGGGTTTCATACTCGGCTGCTAAAAATACAAAAACCTGCAAATTCCAGATGAAATATTGTTATATCCAAATAAACTAAACCAAAAGTTCAGTTTAAAGACAAACCCACTATTTCTAAAGACTAAGGGGATAGTACTTACAAATTAAGAAGTCAACTTTATCTATATCAAATCTAGAAAGAGCACACTTAAAAAGCTTTTTCCTTTAGTTTTTTTAGAAGAAAGTGGGGGGGCTATCACAGAGACAGACTTGTCCAACAGCAAAATGCAATCTTATAAAGGGGAAAATACATTGTTAAACTCTATTTTCTAAAAACTGGAGGTGGGGCTCAGGTAAAAAGGAAAAGAAGTGGAGACAAAGCATCCATCTTTCCAGCAACAGAGAATAATAACCAATCACCATTTTGATAAACCAGTCCAAAGAAAAAAAATTCATTATAAGTTCCAATCTACAGTTCCCAGCGAATAACCTAACTTAAGACGCAAAAATCAGGTAAAGAAGTGATAATATGTTCTAATCTCAGAGAACCAATCTTTACGACTATCAGATAGACAAGCTACACGAATCCAAAATCATACCAATGTCATCTCATTAGGTTTTTTTACACAAAACAAAAAGTACTCTTCCTCCAAACACAATGGATCACCTAAAGGGTACAGAGAACAGACTAGTCTCACATAGTGCAAAAGTGAACATGTGATTCCATAGATCACAAACCTGCTTTGTATTCCATGTGAACAAAGTTTGTAAGTTTGCCGATATATTCAATGTCAAACTGACCTGCATAATATAGAAATGTAATTGTTAGACAACGAGCAATGTAGCTTTCAGTTTTTATTTCTCGTCGCAGGAAACAGGAAGCTGACAGATTGGGAGCAGAAAGTTTCACAATGTTAGCTGCTCAATCTCATGGCAGTCATATTGCTTGTGCTATGAAAATCTATCCATTTCATTTGGCTATGGAGCATCGCAAAAAAGTTTTAATACAGCCGTACAGGGCTAAAGCTTGGTCCAACTCTATAAGTTGAAGAACTTGATTCAACCAAGAATTACTTCAGAATGAGAAATGAAACAAAACCCTCGTGAGCAGTAACAAAAGTAACATAAAAATCATAATTTTGATTTTGATGATAGATATATTGCAATATAAACATGAAACATCAATTAGTTATCAACGGTATTCAAATGTCTACTTCAGATGTCAGTAGGCAGGACAATTTGTAGATTTTGAACTTTATCATAATTGTTTTTCTTTTGTGTATTCAAATCATCAGTCATGTACCACATTTCCATGATCCCCGAAAGAATAAAAATAAAAGCCCAAAAGAGGTTGGGAGAAAGTGAACCTAACAGATACGCTCTGTTCTAACTTCCTTTATATTTACACTTTTCTTTGGTTAGAGTGGGTGCGAGAAAATGGGAACCTAATCAGTCATGAGCAGCATTAACAGAAAAGAAGATAAAAGATATATGCTAATCAGGACACACGCCCATATAGTATTCAACATCGCTTCATCATCTATCATTTGTATTCATTATTCAAGTTTGGCAATAGTCCTTAGGATGATTGTTAAACTTAAATTTAATACCAAAGCATATATGTATCAATAATGCTAGCACATTACAGACCAGTGTTCACCAATGCCAAACAATGTTTACTCAAACCACTTCCCTGGAAGTAACCGAAAAACACGTTCCCGAACCTCATTGTTGTCCATCTGCCATGGAGTTGGTGACTACTGACTACTTGACCTGAGTAATCATGAAAATTAATTTTGGAACTGCAACTGAAGTTCCAAGAAGATTCGGAAAGTATTCCAAGCAAAGGGAAAATCAAAATTCAAAGGCTGGTCTAGGACATCATATCTTCAGTTTGAGCATGTTTGGGGTGGCCTATAAGCATGAGAGAGAAATTATGTGAGGGGATATTTTTTTTCTCCCTAATGCTTATAGGAATGAAATAAGCCACCCCAGAAGAATCAAGATCAAGATGGCAAACACTTTTTGAGTTATCCAAGTCTAGCTGGTTAGCCTCATTGAATTTTCCACTAAGGTATGCAACAGCCCACGGGATGGCCATCTTGGCTTAAAACACCCCTCTTGTACCTATTCTGATAATCACATTTCCCTTCAAAGACCTTAGAAGGTCGGTGTGTCTCAGAACATGAGCCTCGGCCATTTTTTGCTCAATTTCTAAGAATGTTCAATGGGTTGCAAAGATCCATCAGGCTCTCCATTCTTGATTAACTCAAGAAGTGATGGTACTAAAGCAGTAAAACACTTGGTAAATCTCCTATAAAATGAGGCTAAACCACGGAAACTACTGGCTTTCGGTCAAGTCTTAGTTTTGGGTTCACCTTAACCGTTTTAGGATTAGTCGAAATCTCCTGAGCATACACGGTAAAACTTGAGAAAGCACTTGACACTGCATGAAAGAACACTCCTTCAAAGCTATAATGGTACGAAAAATCTACCTGAGGTAATCTAAACTAAAAGCTCTTCCTTCAACCAACTATAAATAAGAATAATATCAAATTCACAATAAGTGATCGCAAAAATTACCCAAAAAAACAAAATTCAGAACAACTCTAATACATAAAGACAGAACGATAATTACTTTAAAGATATATACACGCATCTATACACAGATATGCAGAATTACCTCATCATCACCGTCAGGTTTCTTCTGGAACCAATTAATATTCAACACCTAAATCCCACCAAAAATACATGAAATAATTACAAAACCTCCAACCAATAAGCTTCTAACGAAGCACAGATCTAGATATTAAAATTAACCATAATAAACAAAAAGAAAACTCGCGTGTATGTGTAGGCAGAGAAGTGTACTTGGACTTGGGCGGTGGGAGAAGGCGAATTGAAGTTGTCGGAGAGAGAGGCCATGGCGCACATTAACGCCAGAATGGTGACGGCGAACGTCAGTAAAGCGTTGGCTCTGTACCCGAACGAGTGCATTTTTTGTTCTTAACCTTCCTTTTCTCCCACTTTTTGCCCAATTGAATGGCAATTCCTGAATCGATCGATCACAGTAATGGTTGAATCAGAGGGAGTTTGCGTTTTATTGTAGTTAATTAGGGTAGGTGAGGAGAAGACTGACAGTGGGGTTGGGGGTTACGGGTTTGGGTTTCCGTTTGACGTCACTTTCCTTTTATGCGTTTTCTGTTTTGTGTCATATTTTTATTTTCCTGATTTTTCATTGGGTGAGTGACAATTCAGACTAGACTGAGCAATCTTCCAAAACAACATTAATGAACCCTATAGTTGAATTCTTATTTTCAATTTTTATTAATTAGCACATCTTATTTTTAATAATAATTTTTATTATAATATTCTATTTACATGTTATAAAATGAAAACAAAAAATTATTTTATCATTTTATAACACTTTTATATTTATTATTCTTTTTTTAAAATAAATAAGTTGTTTTACGCTTTATCAACAAATTTTTTGAACAAAAACTGCTATCAGACACAAAATGTACTAATTAATAAAAAATTGATGATAAGAATGTGATTAAAAAAAGTTAGACATTATTGTTATAATAAGAAAATATGGAAAACATTATCTCAAATTAAAATGTGGTACAACAAATAAAAAGTATGGTGTAAATATAATTAGTGTAATATTTCTTGAACAAAAACTTCAATCAAAAGTTAAATCACTATTGAAAAAATGTCAAATATACCCTTTGCAAAGACATTTACACATATTTAATATTTTTTCAATAGTAATCTAGTATCACTCGTATAATTATCCTTTCAAAAAAGGTAAATTGCACATGGATGAATTACAACAAACTTTTCCAATTTTTGAGGTCATTTACATATCTGTCTGCGGCCTTTTTTATCGACTATCGGGTCCCTAAACTTTAAAATATTGATGGAATTCATCAAATTGCAAAATTTTGATCCATTTTTCTGTTAGTCAATCTACTTGACCTGCACATTCAAAAATTCAAAAATATAAAATTTTTATTTTAATATTATTAGTTAAAATATTAAAAAAATGGAAAATGAAGGAAACCTAAACAATAAAAATTAAGAAAATATAATAATCTTCTCTACTCATATTTCCTTGCCCCACCAACATCGCCACCATCGTCCATGGCACCACCAAATCGTTGCTACCACCACGAACAAGGGATTTCTCCCCTACCACCAACGTCTAGCAAGGGAGAAAATTTCTTTTGTTGCTACCAAAAATGGCAGAAAATTGGGAATTCTCACTCACTCAATCATCATTTTTTGGCAACACTAGTGGGGAAAAATCCCCTACATATTCGCTGCAAAAAAATGACAAAAAATATAAAAGAAATACTGCTATTTGTGATGGTAGCATGCAGCGATTGGTGGCGTGCAATGGCGTAGTCTGATTTTATTTATTTATTTATTTTTGGAGGGTGGAGGGTGGAGGGTGGAGGGTGGCTAGAATTTTTTGCTGACGCAGCGCATCTTTCAAATTGAAAAATATTATCAAAAAAAGAGAAAAATATTTGTTCGAAATGAATTTAATAATTATATTTTTTATCTTTTAATTCTCATTTTGACATCACCTCTTTCAACTTATTTTTGGACTATGTTCTTCATTAGTCGAGATAAGTTCTTGATATCGTTTCGAAGTATTTACGGCAAACTTCACAATACATCTTTTAGATTGAAATTCGTTAAACATAATTCAAAATAACAAGTCAAATGTGATTGATATAATGGATATAATAATCCTTTTTTTTAATCTTTTAATTGACATCGTCTCTTTCAGTTTATTCTGGTTTATGTTTTTTAACTCGTCGAAATAAGTTCTTTATATTTGATGATATATATTTTTCTCTTCCTTCTTTTAGTACGGCAGCGACAGTGGTGGAGACTTGCAAAATAATGGCGGGTTTCTTTCTCTCGTGTCCACTCTAGTGTGATAATCAGTATATAATTAATACAAATGTGCAGAATAGCAATACAGAGTGTATGAGAGTTGTTTGTTCTCTTTTTTACCTAGGGGGTTGCCCTCTATTTAAAGGGATGGCATGCAGTTATTGATGACGGGTGTCTATTCATCTCCCTTATTTAATGACGGGTGTCCCTTCATTTTCCTTATTTTTAGGAGTTAATGATGGATATTTCATCTTCTCAATTGCTAGTGTTTCATCTTCTCAATTGTCGATGATAATTGTTATTTTATGGATCGTCTACCTGGCTTGTCTAATGGCAGTTGGGTCATTGTTGTCTATCTGTCAAATATGAGCTTATAATACTAACGAGGCAGACGAGTCGGTGAGGTGGGCGTGCCACTATTGGCCGACAACATATAGCAGCTATCATTATTTCTATCATCAATATCATTGAAAGTATTTATGACAATATTTGTAATGTATTTTTCAGATTAAAGCACTATTAAATGAAAATTTCAAAATAACAAGCCAAATATGGATGTCAAAAATGGATTTAATAATATTACTTTTCACTTTTAATTTCTATTTTGGCGTCACTTCTTTCAAATTATTTTCGAACTATATTTCTTCACTCGTCAGTGTAGGCTCCTTTTGGTACCATTTTAAAACATTCATGGCAAGCTTCACAATACATCTTTCAGATTGAAAAATCGTTAAATGACGAGATTAAAATAATAAGCTAAAGATGAATGCTAGAATTTAATTTAATATTCTCATTTTGTTTTCGTTTTTAAATATCAATTTAATTAGAATTCTACTTAATGTCAATTTAACTCGTCTAACTATTATAATTAAATATAAAAAAATAAAAAATAAATGTATTATTACAATATCTCTCCGGCTTCCGGTCTATATAAAATGTAAACGATGCCCTAAATAAGTTTTAGGAAATAAAATAAAAAAGAAATATGAAAAATTGTGGGGGCCATGGGGTGGAGTAAGATTGTATTTTCCTTTTTTTTTGTTTTTGTTTTTTTTTTTAGTACTTTTCTTTTCTTTTTTCTATTTTTTAATATTATAATTAATAATAATGAAATAACAATTTTGCCCTTTTTAATATTCGTCCTTTCAGGTCAAATGGGTTGAACCGTTGAATGTCTTTTTATTTGCAAAAATTGCAGCACAACGCCCTAATCCCCACCTATTATAGTTCCAGTCCCCATACCCTTGCTAAGTGTAGCACCTGATAAAAATGTTATGAAAGTAAACAATATTAAATTCATTCATTAAAGGAAGAAATTGAATGGAAATTGACTTGGATTTTCGAAATCATTATCATATTAGCATGTTTGGTTAAGCAACTTAAGCTTATAAAGGGTAAATTACGGCAAATGTCCTTCATTTGTATTTTTGTTCTCAACCTATATATACTAATTCTAAAAATCCCTTAAAGATAGAAATATTTTTGGACGATATTACCCCTCAAATAACTTATAATTTCTAAAATCATCTTTCAGTTAATATAATTTATTTTGACTTTAATTTAAACTATTTAATACTATATAAATATTATATTTTGATCATTAAAAGTGATTTGTCTCTTTAAATTCCATTATATATTGTAATTAATGAAAATAAATAAAAATATACTAATAAAATTTTTAATATATTGAAATTATTATCTTTAATGGTAAACAATCAAAAAATCAATCTTATTATGCACGATAATTTAAGCAAATTTCTTCATCAACATAACAAAACAAGATGAATTTGGCTTTGTATTTCGATTTTCTTATTATTGATTCATACTTTCTTTCTCTATTCCAAATATGGGAGAAACATTTATGTACGATATTGTCCCTCGAGTAACTTATAATTCCTAAAATCATCTTTCAATTAATATAATTTATTTTGCATTTAATTTAAACTATTTAATACTATATAAATATTGCATTTTGATCATTGAAAGTGATTTTTCTCTTTAAATTTCATTATATATATTGTACTTAATGAAAATAAATAAAAATATACTAATAAAATTTTTAATATATATATATACTAATTCTAAAAGTCCCTTAAAGGGCGAAACATTTTTGGACGAGAAAAACAATTTTAGACAATTTTACTCTCATATATTACAACTTTGGACTATTTTATCCTCATACATTAAATTAAAAATATCCAAAATCCTTTCATCTCCCGGAATATTTAACCCTTCTAAATTAAATTAAAAAATAAAAAACCCTTTCATCTCCTACCATTATTAAACAAAATAAGTTGTTTGGGACCTTTAAACAATTTATCTTTAGTTCTTTTTTTCACCGCGGAATACAAAGGATAGGCCATAAAAGGGAGAAACAATTTTGGACTATTTTACCATTGTATATTACAACTTTTGGACTATTTTACCCTCCTACATTAAATTAAAAAAATTTCAAAACCCTTTCATCTTCCACCATTATTGAACAAAATAAGTTGTTTGGGACATTTGGATAATTTATCTTTCGTTTTTATTTCAATGCGGAATACAAACTTTTGGGCAAAATAAAGGGTTGTTTGGGCCTTTGGACAACTTATCTTCAGTTTTTTTTTTTTAAATGTAGAATACAAAAGGCTATATGATGATTATGTAATTCCTAAATATGTATTTAGGATCATAAAAATAGGGCTATTTTACCTTCATATATTACATCTTTAAACTATTTTACCATCGCATATTAAATTAAAAAAATTCAAAAATCTTTCATCACCCACCATTATTGAACAAAATAATGGGTTGTTTGGATTATTTGGACAACTTATCTTCATTTTAAAATACGTATTTAAGATTTAAAAAAATGGGATTTATAAATTGGGAAATTAAAAACACCTTTCTCATTCTGCTATTATTAAATTATATAACACAATCTCATTAAAGGTTTACACATAGAATATTGTTTACAAAGAGCTACTACTACAATAAAGGTACAATATTATATAGTCAGTCATTACATTCTCTTAAAATACAATTATTAATTATTAATTTTGTTCCTCGTAAAATGTAGCAATAGAGATCCATGTTAATACATCATCAATTCTATAAGATTTGATATCAAAATTTTGTCAATCATCAAAGCTCAAATTACCAAATTGTATTCATTGCGTTCAAGTAGTGTTGGTATTACCACAATATAAAACTCATCTCTAATTGAAATATCAACAACCGTCTTGTTTTACTTTTACTGCAATTGCTACATTAACATTTTAACTATTAATAATTAAAAACAATAATTTTTAAAATACCAAAAATTAACAAAATTATTGCAAAATCACGTGTAACGCACGTCTTTCTAACTAATTTTTCTAAGCGTCTAGAATCCCGATGAATAAAAAAGCATTCATTTATATTAATGAATTTCATCCAATTTATCGCTAATCATTTGACTTGCAAGTAGAGGTGGCAAATCTGAGTCAACCTGCGGGCCGATCCACATAATCCAAATTTTGAGTTGGGCTAGCCATGGCTCAAATAAAACTGGGCCTATATGGCCCGGCCCATCTAGCCCACTAGGCTCGACAATTTTTTATTTTTTTTTTGCCCTTTGACGCTAATTAATTATTTTGTGAACAGCCATAATTAGAGGTGACAAAATTGGCCCGGTCCGCGGGCCGGCCCATGTAGCCTACCTTCTTGGATTGGGTTGGCCCTAGCTCAAATAAAATCGGGCCAAGATGGCCCGGCCCATCTAGCCTGTGGGCTAGTTGGGCCGGCCCGATTTTTATTTTGATTTTGATTTTTTTTTTTGATTTTTTTTTTGCTCCTTAACACTAATTAACTCATTTTGTGAATAGCCCCAATACATAATTCAAATAATATCAATCTAAAATGATCTAAGCCAAAGTCACCAATAAACATTAGTCCAAAAATCTTAGGATCCAACATAAAATTGTTTAGATTTAATTAAAATTTAGTTTAATTTAAGTTTTAATTCAAAATATATTTGGTGTGACAAGTAAATTATTTATTTTAAATTTACTTATAAGTAAACCTTTTAATTTAACCAAAGCATGCTTATATATTAAAACAATAAGACTATCATGCTTTTAATATTTGTATTTTTTTTTAAAAAGTGTCTACAAATAGTTTATAATTAACAAAAAAAATTATTATTTTGAAAGAAAATTGACTTTTATCTATTAACTAATTTATGAGAGCCCCAATTTTATAAATTAATCTTTTTAAAAATATCTATATAGTCTAAATTTATCTAAGATTGTATTTGATATAATGTATTAGATTGTATAAAAAGTTCATTAAAAAAAAATTAAGATAAGTTGGGCCAATGGGCTGGATTGGGCTAACATATTTCTGGCCCATACAAAATTGGGCTGGGCCAACCCAGTCCAATTTCATGTATGGCCCTGTTCTGGCGGGTTGGACCAGCCCATTTGCCAGCTCTAGCCATAATACATAATCCAAATAATATTAATCCAAAATGGCCTAAATCCAGTATCTTTTTTTTTTAAACATTAGTCCAAAAATCACAAACTCCAACATAAAATTGTTTAGATTTAATTAAAATTTAGTTTAATTCAAGTTTCAATCCAAATTATATTTGGTGTGACAAATGAATTACTTATTTTAAATTTACTTATAAGTAATTTTTTTTTTAATTTAAGCTAAACATGCTTATATCTCAAAATAATATGACTAGCATGCTTTTACTATTTATGTTTTAGAAAAATGTGTCAAGAAATAGTTCACTATTAATCAAAAAATATTATTATTTTGAAAGAAAATTAATGTTTATCTATTGACTAATACATGAGAGTTCTAATTTTATAAATTAATCTTTTTAAAAGTCTCAAAATATATATTGTCTAAGTTTATCTAAGATTGTATTTGATGCAATGTATTAGATTGTATTTAAAAAAAAAATTTAAAAATAATAATAAAATTAAGACCGAGTTGGCCCGATGGGCTGAGCTGGATCAGTATATTTCTGGCATGCACAAAACTGCTCAGGCCAGTTTCAAGTATAGTCCTGCTTTCGATCAAAAAAAAAAAGTATAGCCCTACTTTGATGGGTCGGCCAACCCATTTGCTTGCTCCACTTGCAAGTCCCAAAAAAAAGAAGATAAAATTGTCATTCTATTATTTTTAAGGAATAACGAAATTGTCATTCTCTTTAAATAAATAAAAATGAAAAAACAAGACAAAAGAAAAAAATATTGAAAAATAATCAAATTTATCTCAAAAAAATGAAAAGTAACAAAGTGGCTCTTGTCTTATTACAACAAAAATCAAAAGACCTCTTATTGTCGCTCGGCTGCTTGGAATATCCAGAAATGTAGTACTAATGGAAGACAGTTCCAATATAGAGCTGGCAGTGGCCTTTAGCAGCCACTCCACTGTCTTGCTAGGCTAATCGTAGCCGAGGCGGTCCTGCAAATTGTAGAAATGAATCACTGTGTTCACTGAGAGTCGCACACACCGGTCTCTTAACCCCTTTGAGGTGAGAACATTGATGTGCCTATCTTTTCCACCAAATGCTCTTGAAACCCAAACAATCCGGGATGAAGGCCATCCATTAAACCTACCAAGGCTACCACCAAGATCAAATTTGCCACCACCATTGGCCCTTCTCCCTCTGGGCTCTCCATCTTCTTTTTTATGGGTAATATTCATCTCTTTTCTGCCCTATCTTACTGGACTCAATCCTTCCATTTGTTGGAAGGATTTTGTGTAAAGTGACTGGAAACGAGAAAATCCAAAATGGATGAAATGTAAGTCAAGGTAAGTGTTGAACAATTTGTCCTTAAGTCGAATTTGTCCTGCAATGGTGCCTACGGTTTATCGCAATCAACTCCCAAGATACAACGACTTCCATTTGTGTTTGTAGTACTTCAAAACACAAGCACAACGAACCAAAAATTGGTTTTGTATTCCAAATAATGAATATGAAATGAAATTCAGAATTTCACAACAAAATGCAAGAAATTTGGTTCAAGAAAAGAATATATGATCTGGATGTGTTTGCATATCATTTCTATATGTAATGGGACGTCCATAGGGTCCCTTTTATAGAAGATGAGAGTTGGGAACGAAATGGTGTGCAGCCAAATCGTGTAACATTTCAAAAGGACATGCCTGTTTGCGCTTAGACCCATGCGATCGCATGGCTTTGTCCCATGTGATCGCATGGTAGGACCTAAAAATATTCTGCTAAAAAATTCAACAAGTTGCGATCGCATGATAAAATACACATGCGATCGCATGGTCAAAAATTGACCAAATTTTGTCATTTTCCATAATTTCTCATTCATCCGATATTCGTTTTGAGATGCCAAATATATCTTTCAACACATGTAGATAAATCTGAATTCTCTTTCCGGGAGCGTTGCCCCCGAGGTCCATCGACCCCCGCGACCTGATTAGGCAGGTCGATCTCCGTTTCGACGCTTCGAAGCGACAAACTATTTTGCTTAAATGGATTGGGTCGAGTCTAAATATTTGGCCGAATTTGACACTAAGTAATTTTAATTATTTTAAACACTTGATCAATTTCTCGAATTTTTAAACTAATTTCAACACCATTTTCATTGATGATTCTTGGATACTTACACCCATGAGTTTGATTGTCATCTGGCTCCATACTACCACTTTCATACTTTTTCACAAACCACTCTTTTCTTCCTTATTATTATTATTATGCACCCCGAAAAGTGTTTGTAGAGAGAGAAAGCAGAAGGGGGTTCCAAAATTTAAATGGAATCTTAACGTCTAGAACTAGGTTTTCCAAGAAAAATCTGTGGGTGAGTAGGTAAGTGGTTGGTGTGGGATAAGATGGTGTTCATTGATTTTGTTGCAATAAGAAGAGAGTGATTTTGTTACTTTTTATTTTTTAAGGGTAAATTTAGTTATGTTTTAATTATTTGTTTTCTTTTTTTCTTTTTTTTTTTTCTTTTTTCTTTTTTCTTTATTTAAAGAGAATGACAATTTCATCATAAAATACCTACTATGCCTATTTTTTCAAATATTGTGAATATTTGGTGCTATTTTTAAAAGTTAGAAATATATTCTCGACATTTTTAAAAGGTTTGAATCAAATATGCAATTATCCCTATTTTTAATTAAAATATTATAAAAATGAAAAATACACGAAACTAAAGAAAAATGTCATCCTCCTCCACCCTTCCTCCACCCCCAAAACGAAAGAAAACAGAGAGCATGAGAGAATTAAATTGTTTGAAATCTTCAGCATAGATAATAATTTTATTCATATGGTATTGTTATTGTCTATCTTGCTCGATTCAATCTTATTGTCTATCTCGTTCGATTCAATCTTATTCATAGATAATATTTTTATTCATATGGTATTGTTATTGTCTATCTCGCTCGATTCAATCTTAAATATGAAAATATCGTCTCTTCAAGTTTGTTGTATGTGCAATTTATTTGGACGAAAATTTCGGTCATTGTGGAATCTATGTATTTATTGTTATTTCCCATTTGCCAACATATTTGATGGAGACGTTGATTTTATATATATATTTGCAAAAAATACAGATACACATATGTCATCATCAAAAACGTAAACATCTAATATATCAAAAGACACGTTATGTCACTTTTTAAATTAAAAGTGTCATTGAATGTAAAATAACCTTAAGTTACACCCAACATAACAAAAAATAAAAGTAAGAGTTAAATATCAGTTTAAAAGATTATTATAAGCTTAGCAAAAAATGTTTTGTTAAAAAAAAAAAAAAGAATCAAATTACACGGTGTGTGACCTTTTAATAAAACAATAACACAATATGACACTTTTCTAATGTAGAACAAATAGCAAAACACAAAATTAGAGATAACTAAAAATTAAAATTTTTATCCGAACATGTTCTATGGAAATAAGCCATATTAGATATTGTATGATTTTTCTGGAAAAATATACAGATTCCTTAATTAAGAAAAATAATTTAAAATTTTCAATATTTATAATTTATTAAAAATCGTTTCATGATGAGTTAGTTTGTACAGGTACATATGAAAGTGTCCGATTTTGGTAACCCTCATTTAACGGGGTTATCTTTTTTCTTTTGTTACGTCAAAGAAAACCAAGAAAAATAAAAAAGAAAGAGACCAAATAACCCGAAGAAAGAAAAAATAAAAACTTAAGAAATTAGATTTTCTCTATCTCTTTCACGTTTCAAGCTTTGTCAAGATCGGTCCAAACTCATGCTGCGGTATCTAAGATAATGCCATATCCTTGCATCTTTTCCACAAATTTTTTTTTTCATCAATTGGTGATGATTTCTTTATTTGCGACAAAAAATAATATACCAGAGTCCCACGCATCATATTTGATCATGTACAATGATATATCTAGTGCACTATGCAAATTTTCTTTTAGCTTATTTTATGTACAGATTTTATTAAATAATAATAGTAACACACAAATTCTGAAAGTAAGAGATTTCACTTTCTTTTCTTTTGATAAATCGCGATTTCACTTGATTTGGTGTATTTCATTCACAAAATATTAGAAACACATGAAATTAAACTTTAAATTATAATTTCTAGTTTATATTATATTCATTTTGGAGATAAGAAAAAAGATTTTATCTAAAATTTTATTGAATTTACAGCCAAACTCTTAGCGCCTTAAATTTTTATTTTTTCTTCCTTCTGTTTATTTGGTCTCTTTATTTATTATTTATTATTTTTCTAGGTTTTCTTCAACCTAACAAATAGGGAAAAAAAAAAAAAACTTTTTGTTTACCATCCCACTTTTTAAGGAAATATTAGGGAATATATGTATATTTTTTAAAACTTCTTTAATGTGATTTATGTTAACCCCATCAAATGAGGGTCACCAAAATCGAACTCCATATGAAATTGGTGATCGAAGATTTGTGGTTTTCATCTTCTATGTTTCTTCACGAATATTCATCTTTGTGCAAAAAAACTAGTATGAAGAAAACAAAATAATTTCGTTTTGCTGCAATTTGTGATTGTAGAAGGGAATTTCGAATTTAATTTCAGATTTTGGGTTTTAATTTGTGGGTATATTGTATTGATTATACAATAATTTTGTAATAATGTTTGATTAGAAACATTAAGGGCTTGTTCAGTAGAGTATTTTTTTTGAAAAAAATGGTTTTTTTTTTGTTACTTTTTGACTTTTCAAATTTTTTGGTAGTATAAAAGAGTTGAAAAGTCAAACATTGTAGGCAAAAAAATGGGTGTTTTTGGAAAAAATGGCAGCCGAACAAGCACTAAATTTTAATTAGTCTTTAATTGGATCATATTTTTCTATTTTTTAGTGTATTTGTCTATTTTTCCTCTTTTTATTGTTTCCTTTTCTTGATATTTATCCATAATATTGGATTTAATGTTTATCTATAATTCCTAATCTTTTATTTTTCACTTGTAGCACTAGAATATTCTTATCTTCACTTTTAACTCCATATAACACCCACGTTGAGCACCATAATTGGTGCTCACTAACCATGTGGCATAGCTACATTGGTCACTTTTTAAAAAGTTGCTAACAACTTTTTAAACTTTTTAAAAAGTGATCAATGTAGCGATACCACGTGGACAGTGAGCATTATAATTAATGCCCATTTTGAGTGATATATCACCACTGTATTTCTTACCTCTTTCCTTATTTCCACTTTTAATCGTCGTATAAGATGAAAATGCAACGATCGAAGAGATCAAGACGTTTGCAAATAATCTAGCAAAGTGTTTGCTTATTGATTTTAAACATTTCGTATTTTGAGTATTTGTTACTTTAACTTATAGAGTTTATCATCATTGTCGAACGAATTGAAAGACTTTCTTAGAACTTTTTGTAAGCGTATAATGGGCAGTGTGTTCGACATGCTTATCAATCTTTTCTATTGCAATTTGATTCAATCTCTTAAATTTATTGATCGAATAATTCAAATAGAGTCTATGTTTAACTAAATTTTACAAAAAGAAAAAAAAATCAACATTATAAATATGATTAAAGACTTGGAAAGAAAATATTTATTACATATCCTGATATCCATAAGCAAAACCTCATTATATTTGTTACACCATGAGCAAAACTTCAGTCTTTCATTGTTTCTTCCTCCGGAGTGAGTGCAGAGGTGAAGTTGAAGTTAGCACAATTCACAGGGTGGGATAGACGTGAAGAGCTAAAACCCACCTTAGAATTTGATAGATCAAAGTGAAGAAAATGGTCCTCCAATTGATATGCACCAATCACAATTGGAGCTCTGGTATTTAGCCCTCCATCAACAAAGGCCAAACAAGATACATTTGGTCGTGCATTTACCAACGAATCAACTACCAATATGGTCCAACTAACGTTTCGATTTTGCATAACAAAATCAATGTTTGGGTATCCACCCACACGGGTTGGTGGCAAGATGTGGGAGTTGAAGCAGAGTCCAAAAGGTGGTACCGATTCCACTTGAGGCACGCCTACAAACTGTTCGACGAAAAACCTAGCAAAGGTTGTGAAAATAGAGTGCTCCAGAACTGTATAAGGTGTTGTTGTACTGATCAGCGTTCCTCCAAATCCTCTGGTGCTTGAAAGTAAAGAAGTGTTAAAAGGGACTGTTTTATTGTTTATCTTTATTGATTTCACTAGAATGTAGTATTCTGCCAGTGGACCAATGGATAAAGGGGTGTAAGCCATTGACTGAGAAATATCGCTGCCGGTTGCCAATTTGAAAGGGACATTTCCAAACAAAATGCTACCACTGGTGTTGTTGGAGGAAGCCAGGCACAAAGCGAATTGCGGTGGAAACCCGAAGTGAGAAGCAAGTTGTAAGGGTAAAGCCACCGGAGCATGACCTAATCCAGCTACTCCCTGAACACTTTTTGGGAATGGTCCTTGCAAAAGAGATGAAGGTGCACAGGCAAAGAGGAAGTTAGGAATAGTGGCAATTCGAGCTGTGTTTGACCCTTGAATGGACTGAATTGATACGACATCCTGAGCAAGTTCACCAACAGTATAACGGCGAGTTAGTGGATTTATGGTCATGACAGCACAAGTATTGTTATGGCAACCGGGTTGAGCTGCAGAGTGACATTTATGGCAGTAGTGGTCGCCTGCACGCGAACATTGCGTGGAGTGGCAAAAGGGAGCTTTATAGGTTGATGACAAGTAGTTCTGGTCACAAACAACCCACAAGAAATTCCCATTGAGATCAACAAGAAAAGGTACTGATACTTGTGGAGTTCTCTTGCGAATGTTGGCTACATGGAGGCCGGTTGCACTGTCCTTGTGCACCGGCAGAACAAGTGAATTAGGTCTGAAGGGGGATCTAACAACACTGGATTCTGATGTGATAAAGAGAGCTGTAAAGAAAATGAGAAGAAAGTTAAGAGTTGAAGCCATTAGAAGATATTGCTAAGTATGAATGATGTCATTAATTGCAAGAATGCTTGCCATGATTTATAGGGTGGCATTGGCAAGGCTGGGAAGTGATGACTATTACAAGTAAAAGGTGACAATCTTAGCCATATTGTCATTTTTCATGTGAGGATTTGTCATTGTTTTTTGTTTGTTTTACAATTGTATGTCTACAAGCCAAATTTAGCATGTAAGGGTTGGGACACTATGGTGATTGTCATCTGTAAGTGCAATAGGGATAAACCTCAATTGCCACGCAGCTATGAGTTTATGAACAACTTCTAGATGTGAAATTTTGAAGTATTAGACTTATTTGACACTATCCTTTTGAAGTATAGATACGAAAAAAAGCGGACACTAGTGACCTTGCACTTATTTTGTAGGTACAGATTAAACATCGGATGTAACAGTGTAGTAGCAATTGAAGATGAAGTCGACATGGGATGTGGATTCTTGATTGAGTGTGTTCTTTGTTACTACATTTCTTTCTCAAAAATGCCTCTATAAAAAATAAATAAAATTCACCTTTAGAGGATTAGAAGAAACTCTCTCTTTCCTATGCTCGAAGATGGGACTATAGGATAAATTGCAAGAGGAGTGAAAGGGATATAATTTAGAGGAAATTAGACCCAATACTGTTTAATATTTGAAAATTTGAAAAATACTGTTATCTCATAATTAGTAATTCATTCGTTCTATAAAAATAGATTTATTTTCTTTATTCATCTGTTTCAAATAATAGGTCACTTTCCTTGGTGATAATATAATTAATTTCTTAATTTTCTAAGAACATCTCCAATGCATTATATGGATTGCTATTTATGTGGCACGAATACTAGAAGACTTTTGATCTACGTGACATGAATGTGTTATCAACAAAACTAAAAAGTCCTCTAAAAAGTCTACGTGGCAAGAGAGAGAAAAGTAAAATTATAGGGGTATATTAGAAAAGATATAAGTAAAATTTATTGTTCTAATTATAATAACTAAATTTTTTTAATCTGCGCAAAATTAGAAGTAAGCCTATTTTTATACTACGGAAGAAGTAGAAATTTAATGCTAATCATTATTGACTTAAAAACTCTTTGGACAGAGAATGGGCTATAAGCCCATAACTTAAAAGTAGTTAATGGACCGAAGGAAGCAACAAGTAAATTGAAAGGCCTCGGCCCCCAGGAGGCTCTCAACCCAATATAGACTCTCGACCTTCCATTCTCGGTCCCCTATCCAAATGAGCCTGTGTTGGAATATGAGTAATCTACTAATCTCTAACTTAAGCGAGGGTATTCTTGGAAACACTCCAACCAAATTTCTATATTGAAGGGGTATTGTTGGAATAGCAGGAAAAAAAATATCTGTAATGGGTAGAACGTCCAATTTATAGGGTCGAAAGTATACTGTATACTTAGACGAAAAGAGCAATCATCTTATCCACTCAACTAGCTAGAAGCTATCAATTGGATAGGGTGGTTGAAGAAATCGACACATATGTACGATATGGATATGTGAGAGATGCGGATTAAATTTTTTTAAAAGTATATAATTATGGATATTATAATTATATTGTTTTATTTGTCAATAAAACTAATAATATTCATTAGTTTTGCCTTCGAATTTCACAGTCGAAATCTTTTGAATTTAAAGAGCGACTATTTGCTGTATAAAGACAACTTAATGTTCTAATTTGTATCATTAGTGGCAATGAAATAGGAATGTTTATTGGAGATATAAATCAAACTCGAAATTTTGTTCACATTATTTAGACCATGCCTTACACAAATGCTGTCTTTAGTCCTTGGAAATATTCTTCCTACTAGTCAAGGGTTAAGGATTGTCAATGGTAGAATGAAGAGTTGAAATGTGTGAGTGTGACTGCTGGAAACTGGGCACAATTACTGAAGGCATCATAGTCTGCTGATGAATACAGTGCGGGAATGTTTTGTACTCAGTATTGGACAACATTACGCAGTACACTAGACAAGATTTTACCTTTTTTTTTCTTGCTCGATCCTGTCCGGTACCAAGTAATCCAACCTACCAAACTCAATGAAAGCTTGAGGACCACAACCTCCTAAAAGTCTCATTAGAAAGAAAGGCTAAATTAAATGCACATGACTGGCTAGCCAAAAGCTTGAGGATTACAACCTTCTCTGGTCCAAAGTTGCAAGAATTTAATAGCTTTTTCCTTTTTTAAACTACGGAATATCTCTCTTGTAATAAAAGCAGTGTTTTAAAAAACGCTTCTAGGTACGAGACGCGGTCTCCACACATAGCTTAGATCAAAAGTGCGCAATCAAGCGGAGTGTCTTTTAACCATAAAGGCGCACACTTTCTTTTTAAGTATTTTTTTCATCTTTATTTTTTAATAATAAAAATAACAAAATATTTTTTCACGCCTCTCTCTCGCTTAGACCTCGTCCAATCTCGCTTGAAGCTCGAACTCTATGCCTACTTATGTTTTACACTTTTTACAACACTGAATAAAAATACAATCATCTCTATATGTTAATTTGTCCAATATTTGCTTTAGAAAATGCTTTGAACATTCCGAGTCTATAGTCGACTACATGAAACTTTTTCAAGACGAGGTTCAATTAATTGGTCATTTACTGAAAGACTTAACATAACTGGAAAATTAGTAAATACAACTGAGCGCGTTAATCCTTCTTTAACCTGTAGTACAAAAATCGGGGTAAAACCAGTGGATTCAAATTGTTGAACTGGAACAGCCTCACTGCATTTGTTGAGTGTACCATCTAAAGGAAAAAAGAAGCATTTTTGCTCCTTTTGCTCCTTTACATAAAGAAGTTTACGAAGATCGAGAGATGCTTTACCTCATTGCAAAGTTTCTATACAGGAAATCTTACATTCCAAGTGATTCTCTTCAGCTTGTTCTTTTGACTTTTATTCACATCACTTCATTATTCTATCTTTTTGAAGTTAACTGCAATCAACTTATATCATTACACATGAATAATGAATCAAACAGAACAAAGAAAATGATTCATATAATCGATTCTAGATTCATTGAGAATAAGACTTAGTTTACGGGAAATATAAACTACTAACATACTCCTTGGCTTGGAAGCATAACAAAAGGTCACAAACTCAATAGTAGAAAACAAAAATAACAGTCTGCTAGTTTACATGATACTGCAACCAGTAGCATTTTCATCACTAAAGATGTGAGTATACGGATCAGACGCAGGAGGCGGCGGTCCATAATTCATTGGCGGTCCATAACTCATCGGCTGCTGTTGACGCGCATACATCATAGGATGGTACATATCCTGGCCATTTGCCCGCTGCTGGTTCATCATCATCTGTGCCATGTTTTGTTGCATACCGTAAGGGTTTCCCTGTCCCATCCCTTGGTAGTGACCTGAATTCATACCAGCCATAGCTGGCAATCCATGCACTGCCGGAATCTGTCCCATTTGACCCATCGGATAGTTACCCATCTGTCCCATTTGACCCATATTTTTACCTCCGGCGCCTTTCTGAATCACATCAATCTCATCGAACCCCTCCTGCTTATTTCCCTTTTTTAGGCCCCCGTTAAAAGTTTCACCCCCTTTCTTACCCCAATTATCATTGTTATTCCCACCAAAACCACCATTATTTTTACCCTTGCCACTTGCTGCACCATTTTTACCCTCTCCCTTTGCGGACCCACCTTTTTTGCCACCATTTTTGTCACCACCCTGATTTTGCTTTCCTCCCTTGCCATTCTTCCCTTCATTGCCATTCTTATTCTTGTTTTTTCCAGTTAAGCCCTTAATAAACATATCGATCCCACTGCTTTTCTTGACATCTCCACCCTTATTACCACCACTGCCTTTCACATGAACATTTTTCATTGCATTAGGCCCATGAAGTCCCTGGCCGCCGCCGCCCTTAACATTCATCATTTTAGTGGGTAGTTGATGGTGGTGACCATCAAAATCATCATCAAACTCGTCATCGAACTCATCTTCATCCTCGTCAAAGTCGTCATCAAAATCATCAAAATCATCGTCTTCCTCATCTTCAGGCAACTTGAACTTGACAGATTTTTGTTCCTTGACCGGAAATTTCACTTCTTTCAATCCTTTGTTCTGTTGCATCTGCTGAAAAGCTTGATTTCCACCCTTTTGTTGATCCTTCCCACCCTTTTGAGATTTATTATCTTTTCCACCTTTAAAATTGTCAAATTGAATGTCCTTGAACTGGTTGTTCCATAGATTGGGACCTTTTTGTGCTCCCCATAGCTCAGCATGCTTACCTGCCTTATCAAGCTTCTTTATAAGGGTTGCTGGATCAACATTTCCCGATACTGTCACCTTCCCTTGGTCCACATCAATCTTTACCGAATATACTCCTAAAAGAGTAATTGAGCCCAAAAAAATCAGCAAAACCGAATCGAATTGCAGTGCGAAATTAGAAACATATAGAAACAGTCATTCATATTCCAATATCAGATGGACAACACCAGTCCAAGCTTTGTTCCCAATAAATTTGAAATGGACAACACAATTTTTTTCACCTTAAGATTCGTGTTACAAGATTGGACTAAGTTTTACGCAGGGTCGACTACATGAAACCTTTTAAACTTTAAGATTTATGTCATAGGATTTGACTAAGCCCTCCTTTAGCTACAGATAACATAAGCTCGGAACAGGCTACAGAAAACATAGACAGTTGCACATATGAGATAAAGCATAAAAAATTAAATGGTAAAGACTGAATTTACCTTCAACCTTCTGCAGTTTCTTCTTAACCTTGTGCTTACAACCATCACAGTGTATGTTAACTCTGAGAACACAAGTCTGCAGTAATTTGTAGAGCATAAAACCAGAAATAAGATATTATTTGAACAAATAAATAACAATAAGCAAACAAAACTAGAAATAAACCCACGTGAAATTCTTAATCCTTAGAGGAAAATACCTGAATCTTCAACATATCTTGTTTACTCATTCTGTTAGGTACACAAAATGGGTAGAAGTCTTAAGATTAATGTGAAAGAATAAACTGAAATGGGATTCCCAAAACAAGGTTTTTAAGAGAGAGAGAGAGAAGGCGGTTTACTGGGAATTTAAAAGTAATTTAAGAGCGTAGTTTCTTTTGTATTGGAGGTTTCTTGGTTGTGTGGTTCGAAAAGAGAGAGAAACATGGAAGCAGGAGCTGTCCTGTCTGAACAAGAAAAAGAAAAAAAAAAACTAAAATGTTTATTGCGCTGCTGCAGTGCTGGTAGTGCATGTTAGCTTTCTTCTTCAGTGGATCTATCTATATATATAATATATCTGTATATTATATATAGAGACACACAATAAAAGATGACATTTGACCACTGACAGCTAAATATCTTTTTTAATCTGGGTGAGTGGGCGTGGGAGGGGGGGGGGGGGGTTGATCTGATTTGCTCTGTACAGTTGTACTACGACCGTATTATTTTGGCCTGGAGAGGGAGCCCTTGAGGTTCCTGTAAATTCAGCATGTATCAAGCTGCTGGCACTCAACTTTTAGTGAAATTTCAATTGAGTTATTCAACTTTAATTTAGATTCAAATTTCATCATTTTGTCACATGAAAACCAATCGTCTCCCAAACAGATGAAAATTTGCTTAGTTGTTGGTATACTGTAATTGATGATAAAATCTCAATTGGTAAAAATAGTGTAGTTTAAAACTTGATATACTTAAAATAGAGAGTAAAAAATAGTTGGAAATTAATATCTATATTCTATATTATTATATATAAAAGTAGGACAATTTGTATAGATTTTTGTCAAGTGGCAAACAATGGTGAAATCAATTATTAATTTTTCAATTTTTTTTTTTTATTTTTAACTAATTCATTTAATGTTTTGGTTTTGTAAAAAAATATATCATTTCCAATATACAAAGTCAAAATACATTAATACATTTAATACCAATCATAATATATATACACACACACACATTATCTATGCTACATTTTTTTTTTTTAGTGATGTTATTCATAGTTGTTCACTGTCAGTAGTCATTCTACGTGACATTACTCAATTGAATGAATTATTCATAATTAATGACTATAAATACATTACTTAATTGGAGTAAATAATTCATCCAATTAAATAATGTCACGTATAATGACTACGGGTAGTGAGCGACTGTGAATAACATTATTTTTTTTTTTACTTCATTTCATGCTTCGGTTTTATAAAATTATATTAAATAAGCTTATTAATTAACTTCATTAAAAAACTAAGACATCGTACGTTATTTGTGTGTATGTATGTTTTTGTGCATGCAAGTCTCTATTTGTATTTCGAAATTGTGTATAGATAGAAGTTAAAATTTTTGCCTCTAATTTTTTCTTTTATTTACGTTGACATAACCTAATATAAAAGAATGACGCCGATTTTTAATTTGGTCGAAGAAATCAATCCAACGAAAACTCAATGGGCAATAAAAGTTCGAATTGTGCACATTTGGGAGTCGCACGGTTATGGAAACAGCGAAGAGACATATAGTCTTGATATTGTATTTGTCGATAAATAGGTATTTTGTCATACATATATTGTCGATTTTTTTTTGTGCTTTTATCTTATCTATATAGAAATAATGTGTATAACCAGAAAAATGATAAACAAAAAAAACCATACAGTAACCCAATCGAAACCATAAAATCAATAAGAAATTAAAATAAGTTATTGAATAATTCTTTATTTTTATCATGTTTACGTAGAAAGAATCAGAAAATGATAAAAATCCATACAGTAAAAATGTCGACATCTTATATCTGATTATGTGTCAATTTCATCGCAAAATCGACCGAAATAGAAATATCTATCAATAACTTGAATAATTTTTTTGTAGAATGATTGTTACTGCTCGTTTTAAAATCATTAAGAAGTTAAAATCTGTTCATGAATAACTTTTTTATATGCAGATTTATTTTTTCGAAATTACTATCACGAAACACAACCCTCGTGCATTAAACACTAGTTATAAAATATAGTAAACTAATTTCAAAGCCTAAATAATTCATTTAGAATCAGATTTAATCTTTTTCGAGATTCCCTTGTAATATACCCATTGAACCACAATCAGGTATGTAGTACAAAATTGTACTGTCATGTGAGAGTTGGCACCAACCTCCAGTTTATGTATTGACACAGCTACAATTCAAAGTTATAGAGTAAATATTCAGTAAATAACGATATATATGAACGTATTTTTGATCATGTGCATGATTTCCAATATTTCCTCTCAAATTTATCTCATCCTCGAAATTCCACTGTGGTCTACCGTATAAGCTAATATAACCATATGGCTAATAACATGTGCTCCTTCCAGCACATGTGGGTTCATCATCACCGACTAAAACTTAAGAGAAAACAGTTGTATCCATAGTTTCCCACTAAGATTCATGATACTGCACTTGGAAATATAACACATACAAATTAGGCATGCCCAATATACACATGCTCATCATGCCCATCTGCATTATCGACTACCTTTAATAACTGTCAAGAGCTTCAAGCAGTACATATATCCAAATACGCACGACAATACAATACACCCACATGGTGATTCCCCGTTTCAAAGTTATCATCTCATTCTGAATATTAGATTTACAATCATCTCTCTTTATTCTCGTTTTTTCTTCTTTTACAAATTATGGATGACCACACTTTTTAGGTCCATGCAATGCACGTGCACATGAATGCCACAGGGTGTCTCGTGCACCTCTTATGAGTCATAATAACATATGAAATTATTCTAATGGATAGCCATATACGTTGACAATATCATATAATTAACTGGTATCCCAAATACTTCAATCGTATACATATATTCAACAACAATATTATATTACATGTTCATTGCACCAAAAGTACATTCCAAGTAATCACATAAGAGCATATTATAATATAGATACTATTTTTGGGCATTGGAGTTGAAATGTTACTTACCTATCATAGCTTTCAAGGCATCGCTCCTCCACATTTCGTCTAGGTCGTTGTTATATATCTTAACTCGTCGTATATGGTTTGAACTTGCACAATTCAAGTTTATGTATCTTAATAATGACTATTTTACCTAACTAAAGTAACTCAGAAGTCAATCGGGTCTAAAAATACCAAAAATGGGATTCTGAAATGAAACTAGAGATGAAGAGTCGACACATGAGAACCAATGCGCAGAACACTTGGAGAAACTAGAGTGCCAATACTAATATAGACATATCCACAAGGCATGCAATATATCGTTGGAAAGCTTGTCGAGCCATGAATTCAACATGTTTTACAGATCTCAATTTAGAGCTCCGTACCCACCAAAAAGTAATGGGAGTTGACCCCTAGGCTAGGGGTTGGCCCACCATCCACGGGGTCACCCATCGACTCATTTTCCGTGCTCTATGGATGCCATACAATCCAAATGTCATTTATACTTTGTCATTGCCGTTATACTTATCTAAAAATAATTAAAGCCACAAATTGAATGGAGATTCTCTCAAAACATAATAAATGAATAATCTAATCCATCGCCCCTATTTATAGTTTTCACCGATGGCCAGCCTAGTTGCGACTAACATAATCTCTTATTTAGGGAAAATCTTGCAATTATCTTTTTCTCAAAGTTTCACTAATCACCTTTTCCCCACAACTTTATTTAAATTCTCGAAAAATTCCTTCAAATTTTCAAAAATAAATAAATAAATGGAATGTTACAAATGAGTTAGTTTATACGCTTGCACGGGCTAACAAAAAATCATCATATGTCTCAATCTTCAATGTGACTTGGCTTGAATTGTCTCCTGTTCGCAGGGTATACATTAAGGACCTAGGTTCGGGGAGTGTGCCGTTAGGGATTTTGGGAGACGGGACTGGTAGGGTCGAAGATTAAAATATCTTCATTTACCCTTTTTTTTAATTATTTAATTAATTTTAATATTTTCCTCAAGAGACCGCTCGCTAGGGAGCCATTTAGATGGCTTCTACGCTTACTTTCTTTTCTTTTGAGAAGAAAACACCATAACAAGGCTTATTTCGGGTAATGCAGGCTTCTTACAAGCCTTCCACAAGTAAAAAAAGATTATGGATGGGTTTGAAGAATTCGGAACGGGACCATGATGTCAACTCCAATTACCTAATGGGACAATTATTTTCCACCCAACTTGGGGCGGGTCAATGACAGTATATTTTTCCATCCCTAAGATGAAAATCATCCAAATGACTATTAAATATAATCTTCTCCAAACATATCAGTTACTTATAAGTAGGAAAGTAAAAGATTGTTTGGTTAAACTTAAATTATAATTTAGATTGGTTAAACATATTTTTTATTCACACATTTGTATGACTCGCAACTTACTACTCACTTATTATCTATAAATTCTATGAGATTTACAACTTATAATAAGTACTTAAAAAAATTCAACATTGCTGAACATACACTAAGTCTAAAGTAAAACAATCTTTTATTTGTCAGTTATTTATTTTGAGAGTAATTTTTATCTTACATTTAAAATAAATAATCCAAACTATATAAGAAAATTGGTTCAAATGGTTCATAACGTATGCTAATAGTGCGCAAATAGTCTATAATCTTTCATTTTTGGTGGAGTATTCCTAACCTATCTATTTAGGTGTGCAATTGGTCTTTATTTGATTAAAAATACAAAAATACCCTTAATTTTAGTTAAAAAAAATTAAAATTAGACTTCTAACCTTTGTAAAATGTGCAAATAAGTCCGATATATTTATTAAACAATATTTAATTTAGCATATTAAATATATCACTATAGTCGTGTTAAATAAATTTTTCATAAGAGAAAAATATAAAATTATTGTACTTTAGGTATATGTAATTGTTATGTAATGTGAAATTTTTGAATAAAAATTAAGTTAAATAAATAACAAAATGACGTATATAATTTTATGATATTGAACCAATCTTATTATATTTCATTAACATAAAAATACTAAAAAAAATTAATTTACACATTTTGTGTTCTTTATTTTTGAACGATAATAAAACGATAAATTAAAATATGAAGAATACAATTTGAACTCTAATATTTGTAGTTAATAAACGAATAGCTCAATGAAATAATAATATTTGATTATTAAGTTTGTGACAAAGTTATTTTATTTTTATGTTGTAATGATAAAATTGAAGTTTAAATTTTAATGATTACTTAATAATAAAAAATAATTTTAATTAACACGTTTGTTAATAATTATGAGCTTACATTTTAGTTATTTTATAATAATTCGTAAAATATACAATATAATTTAGTATATTATTAATTTGTTAGTTTCTTTTAATTTTTTTAAATAAATAAAAGTATCAGACCTATTTGTACTTTTTACAAAGGTTAGGAATTCAATTGAATTTTTTTTATAAATAAAAATAAGGGTATATTTGTCTTTTTAATCAAATAAAGACCAATTACGTACTTAAATGGATAGGTTAGAGACTATTTTATCAAAAATGAAAGGTTAGAGATCATTTGCACAATAAGGGCAAAAGTAAGGGAAAATTTTTGCCAATTTCCCAACTATATATTCATATACGTTAAAAACGTTATTTAAAAGTAATTAATTATAAGCTGAAGTCAAACATGGTGAATAACGACAAGCACTAAGGTCTAAGAGTGTAAACACAAATTAAAAGTTGTGTGTATTTGGACCCCTCTTTCCCAACCAAAATTATTTTTTCTTTGTTGGAACCCCATAAAATTGCCCTTTCAAAACAATCCTTTATGCAAAAGAGGTTTGAATGGCGACAAATAAAGGACCCCCACCTTAAGCTACTATCCAAATCCTTTGTACAAAATAAATGTGCTATTGAGCTATCCCATAGGTATTGTGCTAATATTTTAGTACTCATCCTCTCGACTGTCAACATAATGTAACAAAACATCAGTTACGTTCTAATAAATTTTATTATCTTCACCACAAGACATGTGAGATTCACATAATTTATTGACCCACCTCGATTCATAAATTTTAGTCGTGGTCACCAACTAATAACTTATTTTGTAATTCATAAAATATGTGACTAAAATTAATTGTTAACTTTGACTTCAATTTTTTAGCAAAATTTTCATTAAAAACAGACAAACCCTAAGTATTTAATAGTATGGTCATTTTTATTGAGTTTCTTAATTATTTTTCACTTATGAAAGATTAAGTAAAACATATATTAAAATTTATTAAGAAAAATATGTATTATTTAAAGGACGTGCATTATAACTTCAATTGATCTTTAACATTAATGTTTTTCATTTTTAGATGATGTCTACCTTGAGAATATTATTCTCTCTCTCTTTTTTCTTGCATAGTGCAAGATTTTGTGCTTGTGTGTAAATCTTCTTAGACTTAATTGTAATTTGATTAACTAATCGTAAAAAAAAAAAGAATTAAAATTGTGTATTTTTTGTAATTTTGATCATTATGTTGCTAACTTAATATAAGTAATTAATTGAAGAAAAATAGTTTCGATATATATATATATATATATATATATAAGTGTGTGTGTGTGGAGCTGAATTTTGTTTCAATGATTTAAGTTATTAGGCATACAAAAAATTGATTGAGTATCAAAAATAATAAATATATCTGAAAAAATTTTAGATAATTTTTTGAAAGACGTGACTAAAGTCGAAAGGAAGATGAACAAGACGACCAAGAAAGACGAGAAAAATAGAAAAACGTTGGAAAAAAATTAAGGCGGAAAAATATCTAAAATTAAAAAAAAAATGAAAAGAAAAGAAAAAATAGGGAATGGAAAAAAGTTTAAAAAAAAAAAGAAAAGAAAATTGAATAATAGTTTGACGCGCATTCTTATGAATCGTTCCTACACTTTATTCCCTCTTTTAATATAGAGGGATGCAATTACTATTTGTTTCATTTACCTTAGTTTACTTTCAACATCATATTGAGTTTAATGTTGCCATTCAAAATCTTTATTTTTTATATTTTTTTGCAAAAATGTTTTATTTAGGCTTTGTTTGTAAACAATTAAAATTTTGCTAAAAAATTAAAATCAAAGTCAACATTTAATTTTAACCACACATTTTACCAACTTTTATAAAAAATCTGATTTTAATCAAAATCAAACACACCCTTAATATTGGCCCATCCCTTTTCCTGCCAAATCTTGAATGGGTATATTTTGTTACCTTGTTGGGTAAATTTCATTTTTGGTCATTGAACTTTGAGTGAAATTTCAATTAAGTCATCCAACTATAATGTATAAATCAAATCATTGAATTTCAATGTTAGTCACTTGGTTAGTCCCATTATTTAACTTAATATCCTGTTTTGTTTAATAATTTGAGTACATTATAGAGACCTTCCATGAAATTTATGATATTTACATAGGGAAACTAATCACCTGCCCCTTGGGGGGCAGGAATTCACTACCCACCTGCTGACACCTCAGTAAGTGGATAGTGAATTCTTGTCCCCCAAGAAATAGGTGATCACGCCTCACTTACATAGACAAAATATATTGTTTTAACAATTACATAAACCTTACATTGTAACCTAAATTTTCGCACAGGTTCTCCTCAAAAGGTGGATCAAAAATCACATTGGTTTCAGAATCGCCCTAACTTAAATTTCATATCTTAGTTATTACATAGTGATTTCACCTTAATCATATTTTTGTGAAAATTGATTTCTCATTTAAAAATTGAACAAACTAAAATTGATCTAATATATTTATTACAAAAGAGACTCTAAACTTTAAACTTTTGATGCCAACATTTTGTTTCATTTTTAATGTTTTATGATAATATTACTTAATTTCCTAAACTTAATAAATATAAATAAAAATTAGAAAAAATGCTACTTAATCAAGCAATATAAAATATTTAATGAATTTTCAATTAGTTTTATTAAATTATTCTAACACATGTATTATATTGATTTATGAATTATATGTCAATCGTATTTACAAAAAAGAAATAAAATACCACACACACAGCTGACAACCCTTTTGTGCACGCGTTCAGTCGAGGAGATAGCTTGTATATTTGGAAGAGTATCATGTGGGGGCAGAGAGTTGCGTGTAGGTATTTTAGTTCTTAGTTTGAATGGGAGTTGATGGAAATTTAAATGAGAATTAGAAGTAGTTTTTGTAATTCTTCAAAAGAGAAGAAATGTTTATGTAATTATCATAAAGTTCGAGGAATGTTTATGTAATTTTACATAATAATTATGTGGTGATGTTGATGTGATCAATAAGTGAATATCTAATAATTAATTGGTTAATAAAATATTAAAATGTTAGGCAGTACACCAAAAAGAACCGCCATCACATCACATCCATGGGTGGAGAAAGGTACAGTCTCTATACCTTTTTAGTTAAAAATCAATATTTTATTTTTAAAAATATATTCATTTTTTTACTTATTTTTATTTAATTTAACATTCCCTAGTTGTGTATCATTTAAACTAAAATTATAAAATCGTTAAGCTATTATATAATGGCCCGCAGCCAAATTATTGCCACTATGCTACTTTCCACTGTTCTAAAGAGTCCATTTAAATTTTGTTTAGACTTGAAACTCGACCTCTACGCCTAGTCACGTATCACGCATTACGCATCACGAATCGTCCTCGCGGTGCCATTATCTCTCTCTCTCCTACTACTCGCCTAGACCCGAAAAACTTGAAGTTCAACTTCCACACCTAGCCACGCTTTACGCTTTTTAAAATATTGCTACTCTCTAAACCATCTACTTTTACTCAAGAAATTATATAATGTATTTTTCTTATTTTACTAGCCAATTTCATTATAATTACTAATTAAATATAGATTTTAAAATAAATTGCTATATTAGTTTTTAATTTATCATTCTAATAGCAAGTTCGTCTCCAACTTTTAGAAAAGAACAAATTAATCTCAACCTTTCATTTTACTACCTAATTTGAACTAATGCCTAAAATTTTTAAGCCAAACATATTTTTACGAAAGTCGCATAACAATCTAAAGAAAATTTAAATAATTACTAATGTTAAGTATCAATTTTTTTTTTTTTTTTTTTTTAAGTTTAACAATCAAGTTACTAATGGAGGAAGAATGGTTTGTTTGGTAATTTTTATTTTATTTTATTTATAAACAGTAAGTCCTATAAAATATATGATAAAATCTGTAAATTCTACAAAATATGTATATAAAAATAATATTTGACGTGCTGATAAGTACTCTCAAACTCAAACATGCAAAGTTAGAGAGTATTTTTAATTGATTTAAAAGAGAGAAAAAAAATTTAATATTGTAAACTGACTTGGTCAAACATATAGTCAAAGGAGTAAACTCTATTTTTCAACAAAACTGTAAGTACAAGTTACAACTATAAGCAACACTATACTCTAAATACAACAGTCTAGTAAGTGCACACTGCATTGCACCAAAACAATGTACAGAAAAAGAGAGGAAAAGCGGGGTGGGTGCACAAGAAACATGTAACAGCTAAATAATTGAAGCAATAATGTAGAAACCAATAAAGGTCCAACTCCAACCACACCAATACAGGGCTCATCCCCAATGTCACTTCATAACTTAAATGAGGTCCCACTGATTGGGTATTAGGTCTACATTTACGGACATAATTTGTCATGGAGTAACAACATTTATCACTATTGATGATGATGATTCCTTCTATATATTACTTAATTGATTAATTTGAAAAAAAAAAACAAATTTATGTAACATCAATTGTAGTAAACTTTACTGACACATAAACTTATGATCATCACCAGTAGTGATAAATATTATTATTCTTTGTCATGTCCATCATATTAAGTACTTATACACTAGTCAAATATCATTTTTATCTATATATTTTGTAAGATCTACAACTTTTATCCATATTTTATCTACATATTCCGTATAACCCGAAACTTTTAATTTATAAAAAACTTTATAAAACAAAGATATTTCTCAAAATTGCCAACACAATTGGTTTGATTTGAACGATGGTTTGACTTATTTTCAAATTAAATCGTTTAAAATAGTTCGAAAAACAAAAAAATTCAAACTAAATCTAACAACTTATAATAATTTCTACCCACCAACCAGTGATCTCCTTTAGTCCACCTCATTTCTATAATTCCCATTTCAATTACTGACCTTTAAGTTACAAGAAACAATCTGATACCACCAAATACTTTTGATTTGGTTTTATTTATTTTTTATTATGTCAAAATTTTCTTCAAGGCTATCAAAACTTAAGTCGAACAGTTCTAAACGGACGCTTTCAAAACAACTGATTCAATTTTGCGGTATTTGTTCAGCCCTAGTCCGCGTATAAATATGTGCACGTCCGGTCCGGCAAAACTTAAAAGCATAAAATGAAAAATAAATAATTTTAAAAGATTCAAATTAAAGCAACAGGGAAAAGATGGCAGTACTTTAGCTTTTCTCATTCTTTATCGTGTATTTAGAGCAGGCCATAGAAACATTGATGTGGGGTGTAGAATCAAAACTCCTCGGGATTGCTTTCACTTTAACGCCTTCCAAGAATTTTTGACCATATTTTCATTCCTTTTGACATGCCCCAGATTTTTTGGTCTCCCCAGTTAAAGGCAATATGTGCTATCAACTCTCAACTTTACTTCCTCGACAAAACATAACATCACATCTAGAGTCTCCGACTTAAGATCTACTGTCCGCTTAGCTAAAATTTTGACACTTCACTAAAATTTCGACGTGTTGAATTTTATATGTGAGGCCACATAAAAAATTGTAGCAAAGTTTAGTGAATTTTTGACCTCTAAAAAATGAAACAACCTTACAAGAATAGCATACTATACATTCAATGGAAAATTTAACAGACGCACGTAAATTATAACTTTACTACAATTTAAACACTTCTATTTCACAAGTTTCAACGTTTATGAAGCAATGGTATGAAAATTGTAATTCTCAAAAACTACAGTATGCAAAGTACAGTTTTGTTCATCGTGAAAATATAAACAAGGTAAACCAGCGGTTTTTGAAAGAAGCGATGAAATCCTTACAAGCAAACCAAAACACTCCTTACAAGCAAACCAAAACACGAATTCTGGAGAAATAAATTAAGAATTTTAAAAAATGACTTCACCATCTACAGTATAAGTTGCTATACACAATCTGTTATAAGCATTTATGATTCTTCCAAACTCCAAATCGTGGATTATGATCATTCATATGAAAGCTGCAGCTCAATTTCGTTGCATATTTACATGTATACTTTCCTTGCTAGATCTCAGGTTCTGAAGGTGAAGACAAAAAAGGGCAAAGAGGATTTAAATATTTCAATGAATCCCTTATTTGAAACAGATAAATATACTAGCAGAAAAAGAAAGATCATACAAGATATTAATAAAATTGAGTTTTGTTGTTACCTTCCCCGAGTTTGATCTCTAGTAGCTCATGAATGGGCTGGCGACATATAGGACACTTGTTCGATTGGAGCCTCAACTCCTTGGCACACTCACTGCACATACACTGAAAACCAACAAACATATATCTCACATACAAGCTTCTTGAATATTGTATGATTTTTGAGGTCTGTTAAATACTGATTGATTTTTGAGTTTCTTAACGTAGAAGACTTCTTTCCAAGGACGTTTTAGTATATTTCCATGAAATTCACGACGAAAAGTTGTAAATGTTGAACTCTATCTGTACAGAGTTCTGACGCACACCCTCAAACAAAAAATAAAAAATAAAAAATCATCAAAACAAAATATAACTCAGAATGCAAACAATACGACGTCCATACCTTCTAAATCATCACTCAAGAGTCAAGGAAATAAGGAATACTAATTTGATAATACTTAATTAGCCTTGAACAGCATCAAGACTGATTCGCTGAACATAGATGAACTTGTTCACTTTTGGTAATCACATTGGCATGGCTGTTATCATGTATTATGTTTTGAACAGAAAGATGGCCAAAGTTCGGGCTCTTACCATATGTCTACAGGGCAAAACAGCCGTATTCTTCTCCTCAGTCATGCAAATGACACATTCTTTCCCCGAGTCCACGTCACTGATGGTTGTCTCATCTGAACTGCTGATGCCATAAATCTCACGCAGCTCATAACGAACTCCATCAGTCCACAAAATTTGCTTGATTATTTTTACTCGAAAATTTCCTTCGTCTTTCTTTTCTAAGACAGCCTGAGTGATTTGTGCATTGGGAGATGTATTTGCCTCTTCCTCATATGGCTGTTCATCCATAGGGGCGGATGGCACGTATGACTCAGCTGATATAACAAGTGGGTAAATGTCTTCTCCTGGGGAAGGCTTTGACAAGTCATCAATGTCAAAGAAGCCTAGATCGACACCAGTTCCTGAAGGCTGGCAGAATTTCTGGCCCAGTCCTTTTTGAAACGGAATTTTTACAGGCACAATCTCAGGATACACTGGAGTGAATGTACAGTTGACCCCCTCCTTGGCAAAATAGAAGATAGTGATACTGAAATAGAAGTCATATATATTAGACATAGAATGTCATCCATGCAAACTATAAAAAAGTCCCCAGCAATCATAATGACAACATAGGGTACTAGAGACTGCAAGAGAGCAAGTGATAGTTACTGAAGCAACAGTTTACTCATCATACAAGCCAAGGCTCAGCATTTAACATCATTGAATATGCAAAATAAAAAAGGATGGACCAGGAAAATTTACAAAAACACAAAAAGCTAGCTTAACTGATGCAAAATTAAGATAAACGCACTCACATCTCAACACTAAAAAGGGACCACTGCAGTCTTACACCACCATCAGTGCAGACAGCAATCTCAACACCACCTCTAAAGAACCATCCACTGCAACCCAACATATATCCCGTCTTATACTTCCAGAGTTACCCCAATTAATTCTGTTGCTGATCACTAGACAAGAAAAGTCTATGAGCATGAACTCCAATTTTGTTTATTGTATGGGATCAAGCATTTGGCACTCCCTCTTCCAGCCCCCTCTCCTAGGATTGTTTAATGTTACTGTTTGCACAGATCAAATTGCTGAGTTTGTTGGTGGCAATGTAAAGAAGTCTGTGCAAGGGTGTTAATTCAATGAAGAACTCACTGTCATTTAGCAAAGTGATGGTGGAAAGTAGTTGAATGACTTTGAAGATGTCCAGCCACTCTCAACAACAATTATAGAGAGTGAAATTGCATTGTTGATGATTATGCATAAATAGGTCATGCTTTGGTGTTTGATGGCCTGTATCTTGATGTCAGAAGGGAGAATATCTTTCTTAAATGGAGTATCACTGTTAGTCCAAGCTCATAGGACAGCAATTTTTATTTTCAAAATGACGGACTGTGGTATCAAACTTAAGGAGGTCATTGGATATTTTCGCTCATGGTAACTTTGAGAAGCATGCAAATTGATCATTAACAACTTCTACATAAGCAAAATTACCCCTATGGAGGGACCCCATTGAAATTTTAGTTCATGTCTATCCTGAGTGCAGTGGATTAGAAGAGTGGTTGGTAAGAAATCATGACCTTAGTTCAGGAGTTCTAAATGAAGTTATAGAATTTTTCATGGAAGAATGTACCTGAAAGACTTCCTTGGTTGGGAAGAAACTTGGAGAATTATTTCAGTTCTATTTGGTCTTCACGAGACTGAATAACTCAGACCTCACTACATGCCATATGCGATGAGATGATTATTAATTATCTTTCAATTTTGAGGATGCATATCACTATGCTTTACAAGGTGAGGAAATAGCATGTTGATATAGAGCTAGGAGTCCAAGAGTAACTTATTGGTTACCTCTTCAAATAGCAGAAATTTAGTAGTTTCTCAGTTAAAAGAAAAATACTCAAAACACCTATGATGGATCTCTTTGACCAAAAGGCTATGGAAATTAAGTTGTTTTCTGTACAAGGACAAACATTGGACTTTGGTGGTTCAGTGAATCTTGGCAACTCCTAATGTGGAAAAAAAGGAAGGAAGATATTGAAGTAGTACTGTACCAAGGTCCATTATAGATGAAAGGCATATAGTATGATCATTTATAACAATATCGTAAATATAGTATCTAAAGCAGTCCAAGTTGAAACTTTGAATGAAAAGGACCCTAGTCATGACAAGAATTCTTGGATTTGGAAGTGCTGAAATCCTGTTCCAAAAAGGCGTTCGCTTCAGTTTGATATTGGTGACACTCAACAATGAAGTTCGGAATGATTATTGACTACGGATGCTTCTAAAATCTTACTATCAAGACCATTTTTATATAATCTTGATATAAGCCATCAGAGTAAACCAAATACCACAACCTTTCACATAGATAACAAGAAAATGGCTTAAAATCCTTTGAAAGAGGATCCAAGAGATCAAACTACTTAAAACACGAGACTAGTTTCCCTGAACCTCATCAATTTGAGAAGCTAACTAAGGAATCTAGAGTTTTGCATGTATTGTTTGTAAGCTCTACTCCAAAGTACAAGGAAGTTCATGGTTCACATATTTTGGAAATTCATAATTTATTGGTTGACTTTTCAGATATCGTGAGCGAAGGCACATCAAACAACTATTATCAATGAGAAGTATCCAACATGCAAATGATTTTATCAGAAAAGTCGCACTACCTAACCAAGCAACTTATTGTACACCACCGGTACATTGATAAAAATGCAACATCAAGTGGAACAGTGTAAGAAAGTAAAAATCTAATGTGCTTTGACTGTTGTGCTCACACCAAAGGAGGATTGATTAATCAACAAGATTACTGTTAAGTACCTATTCCTGATCCCAAGTCTAGATGAGATGCTAAACCAGCTAGTTGACTCGACAGTGTTTCTTGAGTTTGAACCTGAGAAGTGACTATCACTAGATTCGGCTTAGGAGTGGATACGAGCGGAAAACAGCCATTAAAACTCCATATGAACCATTCAAATGGCATGTGACGTCTTTCTTCTTTTAATGAACAAAATACTTTCATGCAAGTGATGAAGAAGGCATAGTGACATGTACTGGAGTTTTTGAGGCTGTTTAATCTAAAGATATACTAAATTTAAAGTTGTAGCAAGAATGATCATTAAATAATATAGGACAAATCCCAAATGTTCTAAAATGCAAGAAACTTCACGTTAAATTGAAGACGTTCTTTCTTGTATAAAATATGGTGTTTGTGTTTCATAGTATTAGCTAAAAGCGTAAGCAAGATCGAGATTAGATAAAAGCTGTCACCATGTGAGCTATACCTAATAGCATGTTTGGCAATTCTGAAATTATTTTTTAAGTGGATAGTAAGTTGTGGGTTATATGGAATATATAGATAATAAGTGAGAAATAAGTTGTGAGTCTTACGAGATATGTGGATAAAAAAAAATGTTTAACTATTTTGACCAGCTTAAATTATATTTTAAACTTAGTCAAACAAAATTATATTTTAAGCTTAGTCAAACATGAGCTAAGTCTATTAGTAAAGTTCGTAGCTTCGATATATTAACTTTTTTTTATTGGAAGTTAATTTAAAATATCAGTGCAATAATTTGTCCTATAACTGAGCATTTGAAAAGGGTACTTCCATTCGAACCAAATAAGAATATAGGGATTTTGCACAACTCAAAGCAACCATGACACGGGCACCCATTCAAGTGCCTATGTGGAGTGAAGCATTCCATGTGGTGGCTTCCTTCCGTGAAAGGCTGTTAGATGCAAGCATAGTTAGTCTATGATTTGGAATTTTATGCCTAGTTCAACACTTCACTATTGGCAACACTACCAGATTTTACTAGAAGGATCTATGAGGGAGCGAATTACCAGTGAACTACATAATGGTGGTTTAGGACCTTATGGTCGATCAATATACAGCATTAGCCTTGGTAGAAGAATGATTTTATTGGCCACAAATAGCACAGTAAATTAGAAGATAACTTTAACAATGTCAAAATTTGTCAACATGCCATAGGTCATTCACAAATTATAACCAACTGCTACTTTGCTTTTGGGTTCATCTTAGTATGGAGTATGGACTTCATTCTTGGACTATTGAGTACATTAAAAGGCCACGATTCAGGATTTGTAATAGGCGACCAGTTTTCTAAGATAACTCACCTCATTCCTGGTTCTATCTGTCATAGAAGCATCACACATGAAGCTGAATTATTTCAGAGAAGTTCTGTGCTTGTGTGGAGTTCGACATGGTAATAGATCAAGATGTACAGCTGGTAGGACAATTTTGGCATTCTTTTTGGGGGAAATTACGAAACAAAACTATCACATTCTAGTACTTATCATCCAATGAATGATGATTTGAAAAAAATGGGGAACAGGAACTTTATTAATTTGCTAAGGTGTCTTGTTGGAGATTATGTTACGATGGGGCTTGACTACCTCACGCTGAACTTGCTTACAACAATTAGTGAAGCACTCAAGGAAGAAAACGCCTTTTAGATAACAAGGATGCATAGTAATTTGGTTAACGTATAATAAGAATTCGTGAAGAGATGTGTGCCCTGTGCTGCTATTAAAGCTAACTACAAGATAACAAGGAAAATGTTGATTAGCATCATAGATTCAAGGAATTAGCTAAAGTGATCAAATAATGGATGTTTGTGTACAAATTCATATCTATAGCTGTGATGCATGGACTCTCCAAAATAGATGAAGTACCCACGTCAGCATGACATGGTTATGGGTATGGGATCCGGCTCGGATCCTTCAAATAAGAAGGGGATACAGCAAAGCGAGGCCACCATTGGTGGAAGCCGAAGTTGCAGGAAGAGAAAGGAAGAAGAAAGGCCACTGGAAGGGAAACCAAATTGCACAACTTCTAAATAATCGAAAGTGATTTTAAGCATCAATTGCTAGTTTTAAGAAAACCAATTGCGATTTCTAAAGCATCAGTGGCTGTTTTTAAATAAACATTGCCCACAACTTTTAAAGCATTAAAAGTGATTTAAAGCGTCAATGACTATTTTTAAGAAAACAAATTGTGTAAATTGTGATTTTTGAAGCATCAATTGCTTTTTTTAAAAGAAAACCTAGCCCATTAAATGCATTTAAAATTATTAGTATATAAATTTTTTTTTTTTTAAATGTCTGTAAGATGTATACACGTGCCCATATTCAAATTTTGGATCATTTTTTTGCCGAATACCCATATCCTTCAATTTAGAAAAAAAAAAAAAAAAAAAAAAAAATTCTTACTCCTAAATATGCACCTCACACCTGAGTCCAAGCAACATATATCTACAGTAATCAGTAATCGGAAAAGAAAGGCAATCTCATTTTAGGGGGAGCAGACATTAACTTTGGATGTCCCAAGATGGAAAGATAACAAAATTGAGGAAGGGAGAAAGATCTTATCTAAGTAGTGCAAAGGTAAAATAAAGGAACATAATATTTCTATATGCATTAGAATTTAGAACATAGCACAATATTGTGTAAACGAAGCTATAACCTTAGCAAGAGCATAGATATCTTGTAGGATGCCCTGAAAACATTGGAAGTAGGTAAGGTTTTGGGACCAGATGATATTCCTATTGAGGTTTAAAAGTGTCATGAAGATATTGGAGTTTCTTCATTAACCAAGTTTATTTCAACTAAAATGATTCTAGATGGATGGGGGAGAGCCATTTCTAAGAATAAAGAAGATATTCAAAATTGTTTAAATTATCATGGCATTTAGTTAATGAATCACAATACAACCTCAAAAGAGTGATTGAGACACTACTTAAGCTTGAAATGATGGTTTAGGATAATTAATTTAGATATATGATGTGGAGAAAGAGCACATAAGCTATTTATTTGCTAAGAAGACTGAGATGGAGCAATAGAAGGAGGAGCAAAACCATCATATTATTTTATTATTCACCCGATTACCAGAATTTACCATTCACGTCCATTTTGATACTTTCATAGGTTTCTCTCGAAGCATATAAGTAGTACAAATAACCATTATGTTTGCCAGAAAACCAAATCTGTGTGATTCATATGACCAGACAAGATTTACCATGAATTTATCATCCTCATGTACAATATTAGGATTTTAATGAACAGAAACAAAAATAATTTGCAACACTCGACATTAAAACAGCACGATTGCAATTTGCACAACACTAACTAGATTGTTCAAATCATCTTGTAGAAATTTTTGTAACAGCTTCTCAAAGTTGAAACTGAATTTAATGAACAGATATGAAATTACTAAAGGAAATCACTTTTTCTCCACCTCAGCACTGATGAGAGTTATGTCTTCTAAGCCATCAGCTGGGGATGGAAAACCAACTTTTTTATCCTAATGTCTCTCTAATAGCTATAACTCTCCGCATGTTTTGAAGCTCAGATTGCCTAGAACGGTAATTGATCCAAGTTCTAATTAAATGGATAGACAACTTCAGTTCTCCTCTCGGAATCAATTCTAATCAAGCTATCACTGGTTCTAACAGGTTTTCAACATCAATAACATCCTTAAAACCTTTAAAATATTCCTTTTAAATGCTGGCATCGCAGTACAGATCCTTACCTATCAAAGTCAAAGGCAAACGACAAAGCCATTTTCTCATCAACCCAGAAAAATCAACGTGCACATCCAACACAAGGATGCAAACTTATAATATCGGACTGTAAACATAAATTAACAGAAAACAGGAAAAAAAATCAAGTATAAGCATATGTAAGCAAGAAGTAAATACCTTCCATCAACCAAGGCATCAAAAGTGAAGGTTACCAATTGGTAATCTTGGTTCAGCACGTCTACTTGAAGCCTGATGGTGTCCTTGTGAATATTCACGTCATTCTTGATCTTCTTGGCACTCTGGTGATTAACATAAGGCACTGGAGGTGGTGGTGACGGCGGCGGAGCAGGGATTGGGCCCCACCTCACAGGAGGGATGAAATACGGACGGTAGTTGGAGTATTGACCCATAATATTCGTCGGCCTAGAATAGTAATTAGAGTAGTTGTGATTATAGTTGTAATTAGGAAGATATGAAGGAGGATGAGGAGGAGGAGGAGGAGGCAGCGGAGGGGGGGAGAGCAGCGGAGGGGGAAGGTTTTGTGGTGGTTCAGAGGGTGCATGATAAGGGGCGTTGGCTGCAAAGGAAAAGCTTGGTGATTCAGAGGGTTGGGCTGGTTGTTGTGGTCGGGAAGTATGGGATGCTGATGTAGGCCGTGTCGGAGTTGGTTCGAGAGGGGGGACCGGAGGAGGAGGACTAGAAGAGAAGGATGGAGTGACATGCTGGTCGTGGTGATTAACTTGGTTCTGGTGGTGCTCGTGGTGGCGATGCCTTTTACTCCACGTGAGGCCCATTTAGATTCGAATCGCGGCGGTAGCTGTAGCGGTGGCGGTGGCTGTGGTGGTTGGGAAGATTTTGGTCAATTACGAAAAGAGAATACTAGTCGGTAGTTGGTAAAAGCCGAGTATTCGAAGTTTCTACTGTACGCCAACAAAAAGATTGACCAAACAAATTAAGAGCATGTTTGTTTCCCATTAAAATGGGTTTTTTCTTTCCCATTTTTTGACTTTTGGGTCAAAATAACCAAAATGCCCTTTTGCTTTTCACAGTAGCCGTAATATTTGACTAGAAAAAAGGGGTATTTTGGTCAATTTTTTCCAAAAGTCAAAAAATGGAAAAAAATAAACCCATTTTAATGGGAAACAAACAACCCCTAAACAACTTGTAAAACTTATTTTTCTTTACAAAAAGAATAATTTTATTCACATTAGCTCACTCATTCAACGTGACATTATTTAATTAAATAAATTATTTACTTAAATTAAACAATATATTTATAATTATTAATTATAAATAATTCATCCAATTAAGTAATGCTACGTAAGATGACTATTGATAATTAACGACTACAAAAAGTATTATTCTTATAAAAATGACAATTTTTTTAGTATGTAATTGCATCAGTTGGTGATGAATTTTGGACTCTTAGACAATACTTTTTTTAGGAGTGAAACCTTGAGTTGTTTTATTGGTGTTTTAATTTGGGATGAATTAAGATAGTGGTGCGTGATAATAGCGAGTAGTACATATATGGTGGTATGGGGAGGTGGATTGGTGGAGGTAGCGTAATACTATATGTTACACGTGTTTTATTTGGTGTAATAGCGTCGATGGTGATGATTGTAGCATAACCTGTGGTGGTGATATAGGAGATGGTGGTAGTGGTGAGTGACTTTTATCTCTTTGTATTATTTTTTTTTGTGGAACAAGATTCGAAATATGAAATCATATCTAAAATTCAACCGTTGGGACTGAGGAAGATGACAATGGTGGTGCGTTGGGGTTTGGAGAGTTGCAATGATGGTGAATGTAGTGGTGTTTTGAGATTAAATGGTGGTGCAGATTTAGTGATTTGAAGAAGTGGTCGCAATGTTACTGTCGAGCAGCAGCGGCAGTAATTCAACACAGTTTGTTATAAGTGTTATACTTTATATAAATTGTTACAAGTGTTACACAAATAGTCATATGGATAGTGATGGTTGTCGTCATTATATAGTTTGTTACAAGTGTTACAAAATTTATAACACGTATTACATTTTTTTAAAAAACAAACATTACTAAAAGTCAAAACAATAATTTTTAATTAAAAAAGTAGAACAATATTTTTAAATTTCTTCTATATTTTATGGTTATTTGTGTAACTTTTCTATTCTAAAAACTAAAAAGTAAAAATTACTCGACTTGTATTGACCCAGCCCTACGGTCGAGATAGGCCATATATAAATGTCGTGAGCCGGGCTTGGCCTCCAATGGTGGCCCAAACTTGCATGATATAGTACAAATAATATTTTTCAAGTTAGCAAAGCATTGTAATTACAAAAGTTTTACAAGTGGGGCCAAAAAATTGCCATCTTGAAAAGAATCAAAACAAAATAATCTGATAACTTGGTTGGTTTCTTGACTTAAAAAGCAAAGAACTTCTTCTTATTCTTCTTCTTCTCAATGTAGGCAATGAATTCTTCTTGTCGGGCAAGGGTATCCTCCAGAGCCTACAAATTGGACAATTATTTTTTTCTGAAAGATGAGTCCTCAGAGAGCATACAACAGTTTGGCCATTGACACTATACCTTTTTCGAGTTAATGCCCGGGCTTGATTTAGAAACATTGGGTTACCATAACATGACACGACAATTTATGAAGAAAGATAACCAAGAAATGAATACCTTTCTCATTTCTGAAAGCTCTTGCTCCAGTCTATCAGCACGACTCAAGGCAGCATTCAGCATTTCTTCCTTCTCGGGTGGCATAGCAAACATTGGTTTATTGTTAAGAAAACTCGCCTGCTCCTCTAGTGCATTCACGCGCTTGATCATGCTCAAGAAATCAGCACTAGAAATGGCAGGATCTGTCTTAGTCGAATCAGCATCGTGCATTGAACTAGAATAGAGGGTAGCATCTGTAAGCTTCTTTGGCATGTTATGTGTCATGCGAACCATAGTAACTATGCCCATCATGAAGGTCATTACTCCGGTGAAGAGCTGATTGCTTTGTCCATCAGACGGCTTATAAGTATGACCGTGCACTGAGAAATGATATGTGAGTACAGGTTGCAAAACAGGGAAGTGTATGGTTAGAATGAATAAGTCACAATTGTGGGACTGTATGGAGTCGAATCAAACTTACATAGAGAAAGAAATCAATAATCATCCAAATGAACAGCTCTTGAAGAATAGGAATATACCGAGCATTCATATATGTATCCGTTTGCCATAATAGTCTTGCTATTTAAAGAATTTTACCAGGGGCTGTTTTTGTTTGAAAAACAAATTGAGAGGCGTGAAAAACAGTAGTGGCAAAAGGATGTAGCTCTCACGTGGAGTGATTCAACTATAAATCTGAGTGTGCGTTGTTCGTTTTTGATTACTTTTTCGTTTATTATTGCTCTCAACAGGAGGGACAACAATAATTCACATGAAATTATAAAGATTTTTTTTATATATATAAAATTCCAGACGGCTAACACAGGCAATTTGTTCAAAGGATATATTACATCCTATAAAGCAGGGTCGTGTTGACACGTAACTTTTTCACGATACAGATGTAGGGACACATCTACTAAAGAGTACAACTATGTACCTTTAGAAAGAGTCGAGTTACCTGTTTTCATTGCTTGGGGCCATGTTGCACTTACGGCTTTATTGACCATTGCGACACTAGGCTCGTGCGAACTGAGAGAGGTTTTGGTTACCTGCAGATAAATTCTAATTAGTTTGGAAACAACTGTATGAATAAAAGTGAATCTATCATGAATCAAACAGAACTACAGAGTCAAAGAAATATTAAACTCTTATATCAAAATCACTTGTTTGAAATGACTAAGCAAGAGGATAGAAAGAAATCAAGGATGAAGAAATTTTTTTATATCTCATGTCTGTAAATATGCATGCTTCTTCTTCATCCAACTTCAACAGAAATCAGCAAGAAGTGCATGGGATAGACGAACTTAATGAGCAACTTATCATTTAAATTTTATCTTTACCACGCCTTTTCACGTGCATGCCAGATTTTTTTTTTTTTATCCGGGCATGACACGTGCACAATTTTCATTAATGACAGGTAGAAAGACTTGAATTCAGAACTTGTGTCTACTCTGATACTGTGTCGAACCACCTCGTCTAAAAGTATAAGTAATTAAAGAGGTAAAACTTATTTATTTAAATTATCTCTTCAAAACATAGGATTACAACTTACTTGTTCATGAACAGATGAGAGCCGAGGACGTGCTATGTTGTCCCTTGAAACCAGGAGAGAATCTGTTCTCAGCTTGAAAGAATTGTTTTTCACATTTTGATCATCCTCTAAAATCGTTTTCTCCTCCACAGAGACGATTTTATTCCCACATTTGTGTGCACCATAACGTACCATCTGTGTAGTTAAATTAATAACAGGCATATAACATTTTCTGTCAGCAGTAAGAGACATTTGAACTTTGAATCAAAGAGCATAATATCATATAAAAGTAATAACCTTCATAATCTCTGGATCGTTCCAAGGACCTCTATCAGAACGCATACATCCGCCTTTATCTGCACATGTGCATGTACCACCCAAGAACTCTGGTAGCTCACTGATACAAGATTAAAACAGCAGAGGGATGTTGATTTTTTTTTGAAAAGAATAGGCCTATTTGGGATGTTTAAGCGCATGTTTAGTATACAGTATACATGATAAATTACCAAGCATCAATAATCTCAAGCAGTTTGCTTTGAAATTTGTTACCCAGAACCTGGTAAGAACAAAACTCCCAAGTTGTTACCTCGATTATATGCAGAAAAACAAGTGATTATTTGAGGTGAGGTGAATATAGCTTACATGGATCTTGGCAGTAGTGTTTGGGTCGAGGAATGACTTGATGGTGTTCCATAAGAGCCTAAATCCAGATCCCGCATTAACAATGTACATGCGACATAAGGTCTATAGAATGAAGCAAAGCATTGATCAAAACCGCCAAGATATCAAAAGCTACTATGAAGTGAAAAATCAAGACAGAAACAAGATTGTGTGAGAAAAAAGAAAGTAAAATAAGTACCTCGGGATAGTTATCACCATCGACCTTCTGTAGGCGCTGAATAAGTTCCCTAGCAGCTTTGTTGAAACTTTTCAGTCCCTGAACAAGAAATCATGAATTTATGAACAATGAGGTTCACTCTGATATGTTTTCAATATTCAGGTATTTACACTGTTGTGCATTTGCATTTTTTGAGAATGTAATTTTACATGGTTTTTGTTTAATTGAAAGCAAAGTCAGTAGATGTTTAGAGAATATCAACCGACAAGGACACCTTCAATCATCATTGTCTATGTTTTCAATTATAAAACTGCTTCACTTTTCTTCGCTATTAAATTACCATAAACACCCCGACATACCACTCCTTGTACATCGAAAATGGTTGTGCTCTGGTCGATGTGCTTTTTGGCTGCAATGGAGCAGGCTGGAAATTTATCAACAAAGGTTCTTTCGAACTCCTGGACGTGGTATTGAACATAACGGTCCATTGTTGTGGCTTGCAAGAGCTTCGTTGCATCTACTTGACCAAGTCTTTCGATGTAAACTGGTCTACCTTCCTTGTCAACTCCATGATGCCCTTGTGGATAGTGTTTAAGGACCTCATCTCTCTCCTTGAAATCAAATTCCTAAACAAAATATATGGCTGATGATGAAAATCAGGTATATACTAAAATTATGATCTTTCTCAAAATATGTGATCATCAGATATACCTCCATAATTGTGTCAGAACTGAACTCCTTTCTCCAGTGAATCATATCGGACCACATTTGCTTTGTTTTCTCGATATCAAATTTCCTTGCTTTCAAAAACCTGTATCGTCACACAAAAATAATATAAACCTGACTGCTATTCTCTTGTCTTCTAGAACTAAGGTATTTGGCCTCATTGTGAAGAATGTAATTTATGGACAATTAAAATTTTACATCACAAGTTTCTTCATTACATACAAACACTGCAGCATGAGCAAATAATAACCTAAATCTCCAAATTCAAGAAATTTTATGTATAAATGGAGTTATAACTTAAAAATAAATAGGCTTTTATAATCTTTACAAGCTCAAGGAAAAAGAATTTAGTTTCTTAAACAGCATATCTCAAGGTATTCACCAAGCAATGGCTATTAAAAGTCTTTTTCAGGGGCGGAGTTAAGATTTTTTGGACGAGAGACTACTACTTAAAAAAAGATTTGTACTTCAAAATCGGGCTGCTACTCCTCCTTGTGCAATTCAAATTGCTTCTATTGGATCAAAAAAGGTGTGTACATTACATCCGTCTCAAAATCAAACTGGTCTAATTATAATTGCATACCAGTTTTACACCACAACATCGGGAGTATAGAATCTTGGAGACGGTGAAATACTGAAATTAAAAAGAATGTTACCTTAGCATCATATGATAGTCATCGTGTTTTGCAGGCAGTAATTCTTCCAGGATGAGTACTTGGCGCATGGCATCCACAGACTTAATTTCCTCCGGGTCATGTTCATCCTCGAACACAACAGACATAACTTTGCTGCTTCTCCTCCTCCTGGTTAAAGATTGTTTGAACTTTGAAGAGGCATCAATTGCCTTCTTCTTGAAAGACCCAAGCCTTGTCTTCTTGTCATCCTCAGAGTTTCCGATGTTGTGACCTGAAATACATGCAATAAGGAAAATAAGACCTGAAAGCATCTAATGCGAATAAATTTAATAGGTGCAACATCTTCCACATGTAAGAGCTCTTGATTAATTATAAAAACCACTTACTTGGCATGCCAGAGCACTCGAGAGATCCTGACATATTGTCACTCGTGATTGCAGTTCGCAAGTTTGATCTAGCGAGACTGCAACCTGTAGACAATTTCAGAAATCACAAACTTGACAAATGCCTACACCTTTTATAACAGATCAGCATTACATTCATTGATGAATAAGTGCCTGGGAGAAATAATAATATATTTAAATTTTATGCTTCAACATCTAAGCAGCATCACAACATTTAACAGCTAAATCAACATGCACAAATGTTGGCTTCAAACACCACCTCTAGATTATCAAATGCGCAGATAATGCCTTCTTTATATCCGTAAATACGATATAAAAGTATGGAATTCATAATCGTTCGTGCTAAGATATTGAAAATAATGAAAGAAACAAATCAAACATCTCAAACTTAATTATGCAATTACATGCGTCCTGTAAATTCATATAAAAGAACATTAAATGAATCAAATAATGCAACATGATCAAAATACATGTTATTCTATACATACCAGAACAACGATATAATTCCTAAAAATCATAATTCACAATTCATTCCATGAATGCAAACACAAATCTTATGTATTACTTTCTAATCACAAATTGTTCGTAAAAGGCTGATACAAACATTTGTCGAATCATTCCTTAAAACTGGTTTGTAAGAAGAGGATCGCCTTGGATCACGATCATGAATTATTATATCAAAAGTTGAACAAATAATAATCATTACAATCGTCAATAATTTTTCAATGGAAAGGAAGAGAGGGAGAGAAAATAGGAAGAAATTTACCGGTGACAAAAATGCAGGGTTTGAGAGAGTACGAAAAAGGAGGTATTTAAAACAGTCATATTTTCCACACAAATTGCGGATCCATATAACACAACCAATGGCTACCAATTAGCCATTTACGCCCACTCCCTCTTTCAAAACCACCATTTCCAGAAATATAAGAGGAAAATTCTGTGCGCGATTAAAGGAGAGATTCTCTCTTGCTTCTTCACTTTCACAGCTCATTGTGTGCAAGAAATTTTTTCTCCTATTATGACTGAATCTACACCAGAATCTAGCAATTTCTGAATTTTGAATTTGTGGGTCTCTTTCTATGTGTGTGTATATATATATCAGGATTGCATTTTAGCTGAGCCTGCATTAGTACTAGTATAGTATTGCATTTTGCCTTGCCGCCAGTTTTCCTTACCTTCAAAGATACCTGGTATTTTTGTACTTCTAAGTTTTGTAAAATAAATATTATTAAAAAAATCATATTTAAATAAAATATTAAGCTATGAATATATCTTGTGATTTTTCTAATTTTATTTGCTATAATTATTAGACTTGACTATTGTGAGTCGGTGTTCTAACACGAATGGTTGTTCATGAGAAAAAAATAATTATTTTAATTTGTTTGTAACGTGATATTTGTAAAATAATGTTGAAAATGTTATTTATGTTTTTGAACTGATGTTATTTATTAGCTATTTAGCTGATAGTAAATAATTCTTGTAACATGTAGACAAATTTAGACATATTGATATCAACTATTGTGGTGGCATTGTAAATTTTTGGGGAGTAATATAAACTAGCCCACCCTGTATATGAGAAAAGTGGGAATACATTACATTATCTTACTCTTTCTAAGCACGTATTTGGGTTTTTGGGAATGGTGATGGATTTTGAATTTTGAGATTTGATACAGAAGATGACATATTTCTAACTTTTTATTTTTTTGGGTACATTTTTTATTTTTTTTTGTGTATATTTGGTTAGTTTTTAATTATTTTTTATCTTATTTTTTGTTTATCTAAAAGTAATGACAATTTCATAATAAAAGTCCTACTATGTTAAGTTTTTCAATCGTTGGAGATGTCTAGTGCTATTTTTAATGGTTGGAGGTATATTCTCAACGTTTTTAAATGATTGGAATTTGGGAGACTAAATATGCAATTATCCCTTTTCATAAATAAAAATTAATAAATGTATTTTGTTTGTAAATACATATCGTGTTCAATTAAATTTTTTTTTCTAAGTTTGAGATATATTTAATTTTATTTGTGTACCAGTTCTTCTTATTTTGGAAGATAATTTTATAGAAGGCAACGTAAACGAAAAGAGTTTGATAGTATTTGTTTCTTTTATAGTTTTATTTTAAAAATTGTACATTAGTAGTCTAAGTTATAAGTTTAGAAGAAAAACCAATATATTAATACGAAATCAAGTCAAAAAATACTGCAAGTGAAATTGTTTATCTATTTGTGCATAGTGTAGTGTATAAATAAAATAAGTGTCCATTTGGTAGAGATTATAAACTAGTTTATTTGACCAATACAATTTATTTGACCAAGAATAATAAAAAATAACGATTATCAAAATAATTTTTTTTATCAAATAAATTTTTTTAATCAAATAAATTGATTTATAAACTCTATCAAACGAACTCTAAGGGGGGTGTATTTAATCTAGACTTTTAAAGATTTTGATTGACATTTTTTAAGTAACTTACTTTGATGGATTTCATTAACTTTTAATGACTTTTATAGATTTTAATAGACTCCTACAAACTTTTATGGATTTGTATAGATTTCATTTTGAAAGATTTTCCTAGACTTTTACATACTTTTATGAACTTCTATAAACTTTTTTTTAATTAAAAATTTTGAATATAAAATTTAATATCCTACAATTAAAAAAAATGTCACATGAGAAAAGTCTAGTAATAATTTATTTAATTGTATTAATATTATTAAATTCATAAAAATTGTTCTATTTAATTGTTGCAAGTAACTACGTCAAAAGTTAATGATATAAATTATTAACACATTCTATTTTTTCTTTTGAGTAAAACTATAAACTTTCAAATGGTTTGTGGATAAATTCAAAAAATAATAGCATGCAATTCTTTTTAAAAATATTTTTAAACAAAAAAATTTATCCAGTTTATAATCTTCTTTTTTATATTTAATAATCTATAGGTAACATATCATTATTAATCACGACAATTGCATAATAAATAACCAAAGTACCAATTTACGAAGAAAAAATACAACCATTATATAGAAAAAACAAGAATGAAAATGAAAAAACAAATACATTAATAAAAAACAAATTTTTAACTTGATGAAATTCATTAATAAACTATAATGAACAATTATATAAGAATTTAATTATAAATTTATCTTATTTTTAATGAAAAATAAAAAAACAATGAAAAAAAAAGGGGAAAAAAAATAGTTATGGGAATATTAAAGAAAAAATCATATTGTCTCTAAAAGTTCATAGAAGAAAAAAGGATAAAATGAAAAATTGGTTAGGAGAATATTAAAAAAAAAAAAAAGAAAAATCAAATCGAATAGAGATATACATATTAATATTTTTTTCATAAAAAAATATTGGTAATTAATCATGGTTATGAGATTTGTAGAAGGAAAAAGAAAGAAGATAAAAAAAAAAATAGTTAAGAGAATATATTGAAGACGAAAAAATATTATCTTAACTCTACAATTTATTGAAGGAACAAATAAAATAGAAATGTTACATGCTAGAAAAAAATAAGAAAATGAATTTTTTTTTCCCCTCAAGTCTTTCAAAATTTTAGGGGTGAATGGGAGAGAAATTGTGATATCATTTATTTATACATTGTGCTTTAATGTTTGTACATATAAAATGATCTATAAAGTCATTAAAAGTTATCGACATTTTGAATACCCCTTAATTTCGTAGGATTTTAAAATGTCTGAATTAAATATCGCATAAAGCATAACATCTCTAAAGAATGTTTGTAAAAAAAAAAAAAAAATTGTTGTTTTAAATTTTTTGCACCCTAATTTGGAACCCAGCTCAAAAATGTATGCTCCGCCAATGAGAGCAAGGATATATATTCTCGAAGCCAGTTTTCCTACAGTAACATTAAAACTTTGGGTTTCTCTGTTCCTATTTTAGGTTCATTACATAGTTGAAAACTAGATGATGATGATGATGCAGGCATACGCATCTACTTGCAATAACCCGAAACTTGGAAGCCGTGAAAACCTGCACAGCTGTTCTTCACTATGTAAGCTCCATACCCTTAACTCTCCTTCGAGTTCTAGGCATTTTATAGGGTTTAACTCACACACTCGCAACTCCTTATCGAAAAGACAAAACTGCACTTTACGCTCTGCTCCTCTAGCTGCTGATCATGTTTTGAACAAAACTGTGGAAATCCCACAAGCCCAGAAACAAAATCCTAGTAAAAGTAAGCTTCAGGGAGTTTCCAAGAATCTGTCTTTACCCAAAAATACTTCAATTGATGGTAAAAAGAAGAAATATGGGGGCATTTTGCCTTCGATTTTACGGTCTTTGGCGGCTGAAAATAATGTTGAAAAGACGTTGGATTTGTATTATTGCAAGCTGACTCCCAAAGAGCAGACTGTAATTCTCAAAGAGCAGAATAGTTGGGAGAAGGTTTTGAGGATTTTTGAGTGGTTCAAGTCACAGAAAGAATATGCTCCTAATGTGATACACTATAATGTTGTGCTTCGAGCCCTAGGTAGGGCTCAGAAATGGGATGAATTGAGGCTTTGCTGGATTGAAATGGCAAAAAATGGAGTCTTGCCCACAAATAACACGTATGGGATGCTTGTTGATGTGTATGGGAAAGCAGGGCTGGTAAAGGAGTCGCTTTTGTGGATTAAGCATATGAAGTTGAGGGGTATTTTCCCGGATGAGGTCACAATGAACACAGTTGTTCGGGTGTTGAAGGATGCAGGGGAATATAATAGGGCAGATAGATTTTATAAGGATTGGTGCAATGGTAGGGTTGAATTGGGTGATCTTGATTTGGATATCATAGGCGATTCAAAACCTATTAGTTTGAAGCAGTTTTTGTTGACTGAGCTTTTCAGAACAGGCGGGAGGAACAACTTTTCTACACCGGGTGCATCAGATGTGGAAAGATCTGTTAAAAAACCACGACTTACTGCAACTTATAATACTTTGATGGATTTGTACGGAAAGGCAGGTCAGTTGAAGGATGCTTCCGATGTCTTTGCAGATATGCTGAAGTCTGGGGTGATGCCGGATGCATTTACTTTCAACACCATGATCTTCATCTGTGGTAGTCACGGTTATTTGTCCGAGGCTGAAGCTTTGCTCAACAAAATGGAGGAATGGGGAATTTCTCCTGATACAAAGACTTACAACATTTTTCTATCCCTCTATGCTGATGTGGGGAATATAGATGCAGTTCTTATATGCTATAGGAAGATTAAGGAGGTGGGTCTTTTTCCTGATGAGGTAACCCATAGAGCTCTTCTCCAAATATTATGCAATAGAAACATGGTTCAGGAGGTTGAAGCTGTGATTGAAGAAATGGAGACATTGGAGATGCATATTGATCAAAATTCTCTTCCTGTACTTGTTAATATGTATGTCAATCAAGGAATGTCTGAGCGGGCTAAGTTCCTATTTGATAAGTGTCAATCAATTGGTCGGCTGTCATCGGGGACGTATGCTGCTATAATAGATGTATATGCAGAGAAAGGACTTTGGGCCGAAGCAGAGGCTGTGTTCTACTCCAAGAGTGGTAGTTTTGGACAGAAAAGGGAAGTCTTGGAGTATAATGTCATGATCAAAGCATATGGTAAGGCAAAGCTCTATGACAAAGCTTTCTTACTCTTCAAGGGCATGAGAACTCATGGGACATGGCCAGATGAGTGCACATACAATTCCCTCATTCAAATGTTTGCTGGAGGTGATTTAGTGGACAAAGCAAGAGACCTCTTGGTGGAAATGCACAAAGCAGGACTTAAACCTTCATGTCCAACCTTCTCTGCTGTTATAGCTCGTTATGCTCACATGGAAAGGCTCTCTGATGCAGTCAATGTGTTCCAAGAAATGTTACAAGCAGATGTAAAACCAAATGAAGTTGTTTATGGGTCGTTAATTGACGGCTTTGCAGAAGCTGGCAAATTTGAAGAAGCTATTCACTACTTCCATGTGATGGAAGAATCTGGGATTTCAGTAAACCAAGTTGTTTTAACTTCTATGATCAAGGCTTATGGTAAAATTGGGTCTGTAGAAGGAGCAAAACAATTATACGAGAAGATAAAGAAGTTGAATGGAGGTCCTGATATTGTGGCATCGAACAGCATGCTCAGTCTATATGCAGAGTTAGGAATGGTTTCCGAAGCAAAAATGATATATGATCATTTGAGAGAGAAAAATTGGGCCGATGGAGTTACATTTGCAACCATGATGTATGTCTATAAAAACATGGGTATGCTTGACGAAGCTATTGAAGTTGCAGAGAAGATGAAACAGTCACATTTAGTGAGGGACTGTGTGACATTTAATAAAGTGATGGCATGCTATGCCACAAATGGGCAACTGGTTGAGTGTGGTGAGTTGCTGCATGAAATGGTAGTGGATCGGAAGCTTTTGCCTGATGGGGGGACACACAAAATTCTATTTACCATATTAAAGAAAGGAGGTGCTCCAGCTGAAGCAGTAAGGCAGCTTGAGTCATCTTACCAGGAAGGAAGACCTTATGCCAGGCAAGCTGTGATAACCTCTGTTTTTTCGGTAGTGGGTTTGCATACATATACCTTAGAATCTTGTGAAATCTTCAAGAAAACAGATTTGAATTTTGATTCCTTCGCTTATAATGCTGCAATACATGCATATGGGGCTTTGGGGAAAACTGATGAGGCATTGAACATGTTTATGCAAATGCAAGACGAGGGACTACAACCCGATATCGTTACCTTCATTTATCTTGTTGGTTGTTATGGAAAGGCTGGCATGGTTGAAGGTGTGAAGAGGATACATAGCCAATTAAAATATGGAGCAATTGAGCCTAATGAATCGTTGTACAAAGCAGTCGTAGATGCATATAAAATTGCCAACAGGCATGACCTTGCTGAATTGGTTTGTCAAGAAATGAGATTTGCTTCTGATGAGCAACAGTTTACAGATTCTGAAAGTGAAAATGACCCGGAGGAATCTTCTACGAGTTGATTAAGTCTAAGAAAATGCCTAAGGCAAAATCTTACTGATGCTGGGACTGAAGAAACTTTTTGATGAAATTTGCCTTTTACAGTCACAGATTACCTACTGCAGATTTATTTGTAAGGGGCCGGGAGTGACAAGGCACGATGATGGGTGCAATCTCGGACTTGTATTCTTGGGGCTGGTTCTCATCAAATCTTGGATGAAAATCATCGAAGTGAATGATGAAATCTGCGAGACCTAGGAAAATTATTATTGTCAATGAAGTGCCCATTTTCAGATTCTGATCTGATGATATGGTACCATATGCTCACTGCGCTTTATAATGTCCCGGTTTTTGAGTAAGAAATCAAATGCAGAATGGCTCTCTTGAAAATACATCCATATCAAGGCATGTAGAACATGTAGGGTCAATATTGAATGCGATTAACCTATTATAAGAAGTTTATAAAATGTCCCGGTAAAAAGTGGTTGCCACTGTTTTCTTGGGTTTAAGGAAATCTAACTATAAAAAACGATAAATAGTATACCATCAGACTAATTTGATGAGCCCCAGTAATGGTAATAGAGCTTTCTTTTGTGGAAATTGATCTTTTGCAAAGGGATTAGCTGAGGGACCAGAAGCTCGTGGAGATTTATTTATTTATTATCGTATTCTTTGTGCAAATTTATTGAAGTTTTTGCTCTAGCTAGGGGCTACGTTTTTCATATTTACTGGATTTGATAATTGTTTCAGTTAACTGCGTAAACTAAGTATAGCTTTGATTAGTATTCGATAACTCTTGCCCTACCCACAGAAGTTTTGTATGAACAAAGATTGTTTCTCAGATCTTTACTGATTGTGTCTCAGATCTTTACTGATTGTGAATTAATGGTAATGAGTCTACATTTGCCAAGGATATGTTGCATATTGTTATGAATCATGCTGTAAAAGTTTTGACTTGAAATGTGTACCAACATGCCTTGGCTATTACACCATCCATGTTAATTTAGAACTGAACTTACATTTATATAAACTCTTTCAGAGGCTATTGCTATATTCTGACATCTAACGAGCTATAGTATCAATTTCATCACTCATCATTTAGTTCTGCATTTTCTCCCAATTTGATAAATATCTCCGTATACTGCATGAATTAACGAGATTGGAGTTGTGTTTCCGGCTGCATCAAGGCATTCATGAAACTGAGATTGGAGCTTCAGTGATTCCGAGATTACGTATGTTGTGTCGACTCCAAGAATTTCGCTCGTCTTTCTCTTGATTAACGAGGCATAAAACTAGTTCATGAGTAAACTCAAGACTACATGTATTACAGAGCCTAGTAAACTCAGAATGCTCTCGAGAAATATGAAGAAAAATAGGCATCTCTTTTCCCTTTTCTTGGGTCTCTCTACTGTTATGTACAAACGACATGTTTGACAAAATAATGAATGAAATTTTAAAAAATGAAAAGATAAATTGATTAATGAATAGATGATGCTAATTTTATGTAGCCCCATCACATTTGACACCTACTACAACATACACTTGTTACTTAATTATTATGAATATCACATGAAAAGAAATGTTAATATATAATAAAAGAAAATATACTAGTATACTGTCTTTCTTTGCGGTGGAATGTGACCGTAGAGGATTTTAATAGATTGAGGAGTTGAAAAGAATGAGAAAGATAGAGTTTTATTTGAGGGGAGTTTGATTTTGATGAATATAGAGAAGAATATGGAGAAATTGAGGAATTGAGAGAGATATATGAATTTTGGTTTGAGAGAATGAAGACGTATTGACGGACAAAGAAGTACTTTTTTTGTGCTTGTAGCAGAGTAAACTTCCATACGGTTGTTGATAATGCCCGAATCGGGTAACACATAAGTGCTCTATATAATAATCAAAAACTTAAAAGTGTGTAAGCATATTTTATTTTTCTTTAAATCACTATATATGGCAATAGCAAAGATAAAACATAGTACACGTTTAAGCTATGGCAATAGCATATTTCATATTTTTTTTTTTTTTTTGCTCAAATGTAAACTTACAAAATTTCAATTAAAAAACTTTTGTGAATCTCCTATATCCCATTAAGTGAAAAAGGAAAAACACAACTAATTGATCAGAAACATGCAACATAGAATTGTTTTTCTCTCTCCTCTTACTTGTACTATCTACAAAAATCACAATGATTAGAGCACAGTCTGATTCACAAGAATTCGACCCAGAGGCCAGAGATTATGGTGGATGAAAATAATATTTGATCAACTTATAAATACTTATAAGCACTGACAAACATACACTAGTCTCCATCTACATCTAGCACTGCTACAATTGGTCCACATGTGCCCTTGGGTCATAGAAACTTTCCCGACTTTCTTGTATTCTGAAGTGAAAGATGACAAGATCGGGAAGGAATCCTTGGAGTGTGCTGTGTGTTTGAATGAGTTTGCAGATGAAGAGACCTTGCGTTTGATACCCATATGCTATATCATGTCCTCTTGCATGGCCCCAGTCTCATGTGACCTAGAGCTACTTTGGCTCCACAACCAGTAGACGTACTGGAGTTGACTAACAGTAAGCACCAGCCATTTGAGAAATGATGCATTTGTTACCTAAGTAGCCGGCTGCAGTGAAAATCAACCACTGCAACTTGAGTTTTGGATATCCAAACCGGTTGCAATGGCCCCCGTCTATACAAAGGCATACTTCGAAGTTCGGTTTTGTTAAAGTTCATGTCGCACTCCACTGGACATTCATTTGTTCAACTAGAGAAACTCTGACCGGTTTATTTTGAGATTATCAGAAGAAGTTAGGAGGAAGAGAACCGGTTTCAGAAAACTCAGACCGGCCTCCGGTTTAGACAATAACCGATATGCAATGGTTGATGAGTTGAGATATGCTGTCCCAATTTCATGTCTCTTTGGTTGTCCCTCCACTGAAAACATTACACATAATCAATTAAATAAGTAAGAGATCATTGTGAACAACATTTAATGCATTCACATTGATTATGTGTAAAGTTTTCATTGGAGGGACAGCCAATAGGACATGGAATTGGGACAGCAAATCTCAACTCATGGTTGACATCCTATACTGTCGGTTTTGTAGAAAAAAAGTTAGAACGACTAGGATTTGGGACCCACAGTTGGGATTTTTCCGTTGACCAGAACAGGTTGACTTTGGTTTTGCATACTTCACTTGATGAACATTATTATTTTTCCTAAACCTTACCCTTTTGTTGTTGTTTAAGGTTTTGATTTACATATTTGCCCATCTAATAATATATAGGATTGATGTTGTGCCCAACAGCCAGCTTAAGAAAATTATCTTAGCCCATGTTTGGTTATACTTAAATTATAATTTAAGATTCTTAAACTAGTAAAACATAATTTTTATCTACATATTTCGTAGAACTCACAACTTACTATCTACATATTCTATAAGATCTACAATTTATAAACGCTTAAAAAATAATCAACTCCATCAAACATGCACTAATTAGTAATTAGTAAGTTCGAGAAAGAATTGAACAGTCTACTACTATATAATGCAAGTCTACGGTAAATAAAGAATCGAGTATATCATAGACATTAGTATAATTTGCTCAGTTATATTTCTGCGTTTCAACAAAATACAAAATGAACACATTTGAGATTTGTTTCGGTTATCTGCTGGCCTTCAAGTGCTGCTTCATTTTGCTACTTTTCCTTTCTATTTTCTTATCTGTGAAATAAATTCTGAATGCTTTTGATGTCTTAAAAGCAGTAACATTTTGCCCTTGAAATTATAGATGGGGAATCCTTTCCGACTTCCTAAGGCAGTTGGAAAAACTTCTTCGATTTTGATTTCATTACCGCAGCTCCAAATGGTTGCCAGAACACAACCAAACTCGTGCACTATCTAAGAAAGTAGAATCGACCCGCAATTAAGTCCTTGGACTTACTGGTTGATTAAATCTGAGTGAATTGGAGGAGGAGAACGCCGAAGAGAGATTTTTTACCAAAGGGATTAAGGACTGGACGACATCTGTCATTAGAGGTCGATAATCAGCTTCAGTTTGTACGCACATAGCTGCAATAGCAGCCACCTGTTGAAACAAGAAAACAAGGGCATAATACTATATCAAAACTTCAATTGGCATGTTTTGGTGAAGGTATTCCAATTAAATTACAATCTTACTTGAATTAGATCCTTGTTCGAATATTGGCCTTGTAGAGCTGGATCCACCATTTCCTCTACCTTTTCTCTGTTGGTTAAATGCGGCAGAGCCTGAGAGTCATTGCACAATGCAGTTTAATTACAGGAACAAGAGTATGAAGTAAGCAGATTAGGAATCAACATCGAAGTGTAAGCTTCTTGGAAACTTGTAATGTGTGAATGATTCTTATACCGACCCAAGAGACTAGGACGTGTTCTCCAGGAGGCCGGTTGGCATCAATAGGCACACGGCCTGTCAAGAGCTCTAAAAGAATCACACCATAACTGTATACGTCTGATTTCGTGGTAAGCTTTCCTGTCGAAGCATACCTGCATTTGGATCTAGACGTTAGTAGTTCAACAATATTATCGACTGTCGATACGCTTTCGAATTAAATGCTATGCAATTTGGAGGGACATTCCATTAGTTCTAATTTGGCTTGGGTAGTCTAAAAACGTGCATCTGAGACTAAACCATGTCATATCATAACCAAAGTTGCATGTCAAGTATTGTACTGGCAATGGTCAGATAATATAAAAAGTAAAAACACAACTCCAAAAGATGAAAGCATTAGCACCGGTTTATCTAGATGATCAGAAAATCAGGTTAAAAACATTGTCACTCACTCAAATTACATCATTATTCCATTTTGGTCACAATTTTTTTTTCCCTAAAAAAGGTCACTTTTTTGTTTTAGATTAGGCATTCTATCTTACCTTTGTAGCCTATTGAATTAACTGAAATGCTGACGTGGCACGAAAATTCTGTTAGTGCAGTATTTCCGTTAGCCATGTCAACATTTCTGTTAATTCAACGGATGAAGGTAGACAAAATGTCTAAACTCAAATAAAAATGAAAGTTCAGTGACTATTTATAATTACAACAAAAAATTCGACAATCAAAATGAAAAAATGGTATAAAAGTCGGATGACTAACAATGTTTTTAATCCTCAGAAAAATATATATATATTGGAGTAAACCGTCACCAGTAATGTGAAACTAGTGTGAGAGGACCACAACTTAAATTTAATTTTCAAGAATGAGAGTTTCAGTTTAGCAAGAAAGTGATAGCATGACAGATGGGGACCTTAACCTGCCAAAGTGCATGATTGTGAGAGAGTTGCACATTCAATGAGCATGGCAATGGAGAAATACCATTAACAAACAAAGATAGATGCAAGAAGGATGAGGATATAGAGCACTCACTCGGGGGCCAAATATCCAGTGGTCCCTAGAACGCGTGTTGAGATTAGGCCATTTAGCTTGTCTGAGCCTATTTTGGCCAACCCAAAACCAGACAATTTGGCCCTGAAATTTTGATCCAACAGGATGCTACTGCATTTAAAGTTGCGGTGAATGACAGATGGGGTGGTGTGTTCATGCAAGTATTCAAGGGCTCTGGCACAATCCAGGGCTATTCTCAATCGAATTCCCCAATTCAATGGCCTGGTTCTGGACTGATTCTTACCCGGATGGAGATGCTTCTGAAGAGAACCATTTGGCATGTATTCGATAACTAGTAATCTGTGGTTTTGATCTGCACAATAGCCTAGAAGTTGGGCTATGCATGGACAGTACAAGCGGCTCAGTAAATCTACCTGTCTCGGTAAAAAGAAAAGGGTTAAAGCAATCCGTTCGTCTCCATCAGTTCTACTAACGAGAAATCTTATGCGGCTGATGGAATTACTGATTTGGACTGATTTAGCCTTTAACTTTAAGCAAAATCTCATATCGAAACAAATAAGTTTAGTTACCAACATGAAATTCCGTTTAAATTCACAACAAACAACATTTTAATTTAAAAAGAAAATCAAATTTTGGTGTAGTAAAATTTCAAGAACATTCAAACCGCCACCTGAATAATTAAGCAAAACAAAAAACAAAAAAGGCAAGAAATAATCTTATTGGCGTTTTTGTAATATTTTTGGGAAACCCATGTGGATTGTTCAGTCTTAAAGTCATTAATATTGCTTTACATTCCCGACAGGCACAATTTCATTAATACTTGCTTCTGTCTTGTAAAAGAAAGGTCAAACCTTCTATTATTTAAATAAAGTTTTCACCTTTGAGCGTGATGTGTGATAATTGATTAGTCAACCACTAATAAAATAATTAGAATCATATAAATTTTTCCATTCAATTTTACGCTAAATCCACTAAAAAGACTTAGCACTTGTACTCTTTTCCTATTATTGTTATCAATATTTTAAAAAGCACGCTTAGATCTGAAAAGCTTGGAGCTCCGTTCAGCCACACTTCGTTTATTATCAAAATGTTGAAATAGAAATAAGACAAAAATGTTAAGAATGTGACTGTCTAGAAAAATAGTAACAAAGATCTCCAACTTAATTATTATTTATAATGTATATCGTATTTTTGTCTCTAACCTTTGAATCGAAGCATTTTAGTCCTCAATATTTTAGATACTAATAAAATGAAAGAAAAGGTAATAAATGAAGTGACATACCTCTAACCGAAAAGCACGTTCTCCTTGCCTGCCTCCACGGTGCAACATCTTAATCGCTGCCACAGACCCATCTCTGAGGACCCCTCTGTAAACCACTCCATGAGTTCCATTCCCTATCAATTTTGCTTCACTAAATTTATCTGTAGCCATTTCCAGCTCCTTCAATGTAAATACTTGTGCATCTCTCAATTTAGGTTGTGGCTGGCGACCCGAACCGGTTCCATACAGACACCCGCCGCTCTTCACTTCCGCTGCATAAATTATCCGATAAATAAAATTAAAGTGAAAATGCTAAAGAATTTGGAATTAGAGGGAGTGATTAACTAATTACCCGGACTGGAATTGATGTGTATGGTGCTATGAGCAATAAACGTGCAATTGCTGTTGTTGATTACACTTTTACTACTTTTGGGGTTTCGATTGCACTTTGCAGATTGCAGTCGTCGGAGCATTACAATCAACAACAGAATTGCGAGAATTAAGAACATGATAATGATCGGAATGACTATAATAAGAACGGAGGAAGAAGGGAGAACATCTCGGTGGTGCGGCTGCCCATGTGGTTGAGGCTGATGCAAATGATGAATGTTATAGGTATGGTTTTTCGCTGCAGAAGCAGCACTGGCATTGGTTTCCATCAGCACAAAGCGCAATGAAATGGGGGGAGAGAGAGAGAGAGAGAGAAATTGGGGTGCAATGTGAATTACACCAGAACGAGATTTAGCTTCCTTTTGGCAGATACCCTGTCCTTTTTGCCTTTCATTTCTGTTCAACGACTCTTTCTTGTGTTGAATTGTACTGGATATGACTCTAGTTAATTAAACTAGTATACCGATTACTTAGTGGAATTCGATATCAAAAGCTTGCTTGCGTTGGAGAATAATAAAAAGATACAAAATTTCGTTGAGAGATTTGAGGGGAGGGAGGTTTTTATCAAAATAGAAGAGCGTGTACAGTGTATATCACTTTTTTTTGTGAATGTGGTGAAAACTTGAACTTGAATTTAGTTTTAAATTTCATTGCTGTGTAACATTTCTTCACTCGTCGTCTCCAAAATTGGCATGTATTGCTTAGTTGACAATGATACCGTAACGAATCTTGTAAGTAAGTGTTGCATGGCACCTCATAAGCAAAAGAGTAAAATGAATGATTTGTTAACACTCTTCCAACGTTGCGTGGTGGTAAGTTAGTATGTCGCGCAGTGATTTAAAAGATTTGTTGTTGTGTGACTGTCAACTGAGCAATTTTTGTTAACTTAGAGGACAATAAGTGACATGGTACTGAAATTTGAAATTAATTTAAAGTTCGATAAACTAATTTATACAAATTAAAATTTAGTAATTCAATTGAACTTTTGCTAAAGTATGGAAGTAAAATTGATCCAAAATACAAAATTAAGGTCAGCCGGTCTTAAATGAATTGCAAAACAAATATTTCATCATCGATGCCATACTGCTGCTTATAGCATTGAGCAAGCATACAAGCTTTATACCTATCTAGATTACCATTAGATTTCAACTTATTGAGTATACTCATTTGCTACCAATAATTAATAATATAATAATATAATAATATATAAATTTTAGGTTTTTTCCTTTAAGTTACTTTTAAATAATTTATTATTTTAAACATATCAAATAATGCAAACTTTTCTTATTTATAAGTATAATAATTTACTTATTTTAACATTAGGATAAAAGTTATTTTTAAAATATGTAACTTATTTATTTTCAACATTTATCAGTAAAAAATAAAATCATTTCTTTTGTTAAAAAAAAAAAAACTTAATTACATATAGGGGAAACTTACTTATAAGTAAATTATTTTAGCTTAACCAAGCATATTAAATGTAGTTTCCTTGTATAAAGGTGAGGGCACATGGGATTTTATCTGTCTCGTGAGTAATTAAAGACATGTTGTACTTGGTTCCTGTCCCTTATTTCGTATTATATAAGGTCTTGTCTTTGTCTAGCCTATCACTAAAATTTTGGACTTTTTGGGTCCATATCTTGTCTACACTTTCAAATAATTGTCTTGTGTATGTCAAATTTTGTCATCTGAAATTTTGTGAAAACTTTGGGGTAATATATAGTTGAAATTCTAATGGATAATATCAGCTATGGGATTGGTGATACAAATTGCATGTTGGCCAACCCTATATAGCTGCAAATATATTACCGGGTTGTATGGTCATTCACAACCCATCAATCATTTATCTCTTTCGTCTCAATTTTATACTTAATGTTAATGTGCCAAACATACTCTTATATTTGGTTGAGTTTAAAGAAAGAAAGAAAAAACTTCTGTTTTCAGGTAAATTTCATTTGTGGTTATTAAACTTTCAACGAAATCTCAATTGGATCTTTTAAACTTTAATTTGCTTTTCTTGGGTCATTAACGTTCAATTTAGATTCAAATTTCACTACTATGTTACCTTCTGTCATCTATCTTCCCCCCAAATTGGCAATAATTGCTTAAATTTAACAGTCATATCATAATTGATCTTTCATAAAATTCCTACATGGCACTTTAGAAACAAAAATGGTAAAATGGGCTATTACTATGTTTTTAGATTAAAAAGTTAAAATGTACGTTCTTTTAACACCCTAGTGCTCAAGTGATAAATTGGAATGCCATGCATCAAGGGATAATTTTACCCTACACCACAAAATATAAAATAATTTAAAAAATATTATCTAATTTTTTTATTATGAAAATACTGTTTCTTTACTTTTGTAACACTTGTTGTTACATTTGTTACCTTTCTTATAAAAAAAATTGTGTTATATTTGTTACATTTGTTATTTCTATTTTTTAAATTTAAAATGTTGAAAAATAATTGTAGAATTTTAAAATAAAATCAAATATGTAGCAAAATTATCACATGCATCAATTACATAGAACACCTGTTATATTTTACTGCTGTCAATATAGTTGAAAAAATAGACCCAACTCGATCGGCCAACCCGTGTGACCCAGATTTTTGGTCAAGCTGGCCAAGTAAAAAGTTGGCCCAAAAAAATCGAACCTATACTGCTAGGCCAAATTAGCTCGTCGGACCACTTAGACCAATAGACCAAGTTAGCCCATTTTTTTCGGCTGACCTTTTTTTTTTTTTTTTTTTTTCTATATTAGAAAAAAAAGGGTAATTAACATATATACCATACGTCTACTTTCAAATCTGAAATTAACTGGATCAATATAAAATTGTTAATAAAATTAGGGTCAATATAAAATTGGTAATAAAACTAGAATGCTACCAATCTGTATGCAAAAATAGTGAGCTTTAAATGTGGTCAACAATAATTCTTGATTTTTAATGCAACCCACAATTATTGTACTTATACCATATTAGATAACATTAAATTAGTTTCAACTTGTAGCAACTTATCACCAAATTTGCCGGTGAATTTCAAAATTCAAAGTGATAATAAAAAAAAAATGAAGAACATATTTCATTTACAGTATAAAGAATAGTTAACGTTTGTGTTACTCTCCGTAGAATACAATGATGTGAAAGCCATTCTTGATCGTACGATTTTCTTTGAAGAAGCTTAGTTTTACATAAATTTTTGATGAGGTGATGTTGACAACAGTATCAATAGGAATATCGGGTAAGTAAGATTGTTGATTATTGAATTGATACTCCATAATATGTCGAACAAGAATGGTTTATAATATCAACTTTTTATTAATGTACATGAAATCAACATTTATATTCACAGTTACAATGACAAAGCAAGCACATATAACTAATTTTGAGAACCAATAATGATTAACATTCACGTCGCATGTTATCACATTATGGTATTGACTACGCGTAATAAGAACATAGACAACTAGTAACTCGAAAACTTTCAAAATGACTTATAAAATTATCCATAATGCTTGGGTATATTTGATTTCAAAACCAAGTGTTGTGTTGATAAAGAAATCTATTTGAATGTAGTTTTTGTTTTCTGTGCGCACGTTTAAAAATCATGATTTCAAAAGGGGTAATACATACTATTACACAAATTAACAACGTGCAGAATTCATTAACAATTCAAGTCGCATGTTATCACATCCCGGCATCGCATAAAATAAATCACGCATCTAACATATATGAATAAAAGAAGACAACATGCTAACATTTTGTTTTATATTCACAGTGACAAAAGCAGACACATATATGATATAACTAATTTTGAGAACCAATACTAATGAATATTCACGTTGCATGTTATCACATTAAGGTACCTACTACATGTAATAAGAACATATACAACTAGTAACTCGAAAACTTTCAAAATGACTTATCGATAATGACTTGTCTCGAGTATAGGGAGATTTCTCTCTCTCTCTCTCTCTCTCTCTCTCTCTCTCTCTCTCTCTCTCTCTCTCTTTTTGCTTCTCCACCTTGATTAGGTACTACTACGTGTTGATGTCATTCTCTGATTACTGATTAATAGCATTAAAAATCAGAAGTGAGCATGCCATAATGATGGATTGTCGAACAATACAAAAAAAGGGTTAATTACACTAATGGTCATCATTCTTTCAAGTTTGTAACGATTTAATCCCCATTCATTTTTAGCAGATTCATCCTCATTCTTCCATTTATTCTCACAAATGGTCTCCAAATCACTATTTTTCACTATTCTGACAATTCTTTGACAAGTTTGCCATTTGACTTAAATAAATTAAAATGATAGGAAAAAAAAAATACAATGAAAGTATTGCAATTGGACCCTTAACCTTTTCAAAAGTACAAATAAATCTTAAAATATTTTATTTTATTTAGATAAGTGTTATTCCCCAACTCAAAAGGAATCATCTTTTTCCCCCTCATTTCATTTCCAACATTCCACCTATTCATTCAATTATTGTTTTCGTCTTTGTAAAATCCATTCCCATCAGTAAAAGTGGTTTTTGAAGAACGATTTTTGTCCAAACACGTTGAGCCAAGAGACTACAGAATGTTTCGTTGTGTGTGAGATATGGTTACAATGATCAAATCGAGGAACCAAAAGAATTTGAACGCCAGCTAGTGGAAAATTTAAAGGAGTTCATCAAGCAAGAAAATTTCATACTTGAAGGCGAATCAACTAAACAAATCCGCGAGACACTAAATATTCAGCATTCTGGTTTATTAAGAAATGATGACAAAACTAGAAGATCCAGTTCATCAACAGTTCATGTGGAAGGAGCACTGGATAATCAAATTCCATCACGCATTTTATCAAGCTCCATACATTCTTTTAAGGATAATTTGCAGCCGCGGTCCCCAACCTTTGAAATTTTGGCACTTTTATCCTTATTCTTCATTTTTTTGCACCCATATCCTCAACCTTTCTTAATTTGGTGGCCGAAGTCCTGTTGACGGATTTACCTTTCGGTAATTTGCAGCCTCCATCCCCAACCTTTGAAATTTAGACACTTTTATCCTCATTCTTCATTTTTGGAACCCATATCCTCAACATTTCTTAATTTGTTGGTTGAAGTCCCTGATGACGAATTTACCTTTTATATATTATCAATTTATTATTTTTTTTAATTTTTCATATAAAATAAAAGTATTCGGACTCATGTGTATTTGCAAATGTTAGGAATCTAATTGAAAATTTCTCTAATCAAAATAAAGACATTTGTCTTTTTCATCAAATAAAGACCAATTGCGCACAAAAGCACATCAATTAGAGACTTCTGTATCAAAAAATAAAAGTTATGGACCATTTGCACTAATTTTTCGTTATTTATTTATTTATTTTTCATTTAATTAATAACAAGGGTAGAACGAAAAGTTGATTTTTTAACATTGATTTTTTCATTCTTATACATAGCCAAACTAAACAGGATAATGATAAACTTGTTATCCTGATAACTATTATTCAGATAAATAGTTTTATCTACATGTCAAACGGATCCTTAAGATAATTATTAGGTTTTATTCATTTTTATAAAAAGTGAGAATCAAAATATAGTTATCTGAATAAAACTAGTCAATAGATTGGCGCCGTCTGTGGGAACCGAGAAGCCTTACACGACCCAGTGCTTTTGGTAAAACGCGTCTTCTACTCAAAGAGCATGACGCCCGAATATCGACAGAAACGGGTGGTGGGACAAGAGGATCAGGACCTGGAGTCGGATGACGCCCGGATGGAGGCCGCGCTAGGGCTGCTGGATGACCAGCCCCTCCAGCTAGGACCCAAGCGCAGTCGTACCCGGAGAAGCCCTTCACAGCCTGGTTCTTCGGACTACCACAGCTCCCATAACATAGACAAACCGCAGGTAATGGACATACAGTCAAAATCAACGGAAGTTAGCGACGAAGGGGTGGATGAAAAATTGGTACTAGACGAAGGTCTAGATCCTCAGATCATAGCCTCGAAATCTCTCACCTCCCCAGCGGAGGAGCTCGAAACCTTTCCGGTAAGCCCCTCGGAGCCAATCCAGATGCTGCAGGTGGGAGAAAAACTCGAAGGAAAGATGAAAGAAGAGTTAAAACAATTCCTACGAGAAAACGCAGACATCTTCGCATGGAAACACAGCGACATGGTCGGGATCGACCCATCGATCGCATGCCACGCTTTGAAAACGGACCCAAATGTGCGCCCCAGGATTCAGAAAAAAAGACCTCTAAGCGCCGAGAGGTACCAGGCCTTGAAAGAGGAGGTAGACAAGCTGCTGGCCAGCGGGTTCATCAGGGAAGCGATTTACCCCCAGTGGGTATCCAACCTAGTGTTGGTTCGAAAAAACCCCCGAAAATGGAGGGTATGCATCGACTTCTCAGATCTGAACCAGGCATGTCCCAAAGATAGTTTCCCATTACCGCGCATCGATCAACTGGTCGACGCAACCGCCGGCCACAAGTTACTTAGCTTCATGGACGCCTACTCGGGTTACAACCAAATTCCGATGTTCGCTGGAGACGAGGACCACACGTCGTTTATTACGGACCGAGGGCTATACTACTATAAGATGATGCCATTCGGCTTAAAGAACGCGGGAGCCACCTATCAGCAGCTGGTAAATCGCATGTTCGCCGGACAAATTGGGAACACGATGGAAGTATACGTCGACGACATGCTGGTAAAAAGCGTCAACGCAGAAGACCACATAGATCACCTGAGAGGGATGTTCGAAACCCTTCGCAGATATCGCATGAAGCTTAACCCCTTGAAGTGCGCGTTCGGGGTCGCATCCGGAAAGTTCCTCGGCTACATGGTCAACCAGCGGGGGATAGAAGCCAATCCCGAAAAGATCAAAGCGCTCATTGAAATGCGGTCCCCCTCTTCTCCCAAAGAAATCCAAAGTCTGACAGGAAGGTTAGCGGCTCTGAATCGGTTTATATCCAAGGCGACCGATCGTTGCCAACCTTTCTTTCAAACCATAAAGGGGGGAAAACGATTTGAGTGGACCGACGAGTGCGAAAAAGCCTTCCAAGACCTCAAGACCCTTATCGGGAAATCTCCACTGCTATCCAAACCCAAGAACGGGGAAACGTTACTCGTATACCTCGCCGTCTCGGAAAAGGCGGTCAGCTCAGTGCTCATCCGTGAAGAAGGTCCGGTGCAATTTCCCGTCTATTACGTAAGCAAAGCCCTGCAGGACGCGGAAACGAGATATCCAGACATGGAGAAATTCGCTCTATCGTTAATCGTCGCCTCCAGGAAACTTCGGCCATACTTCCAGTCCCACAGCATAGATGTCCTGACGAACCTCCCCTTGCGGCAGATACTCCAGAAGCCAGATACTTCAGGGCGATTGATGAAGTGGTCGGTGGAACTTAGCCAGTTCGACATCAGTTATAAACCACGGCCTTCGATAAAAGGGCAATCTTTAGCAGATTTTGTGGCTGAGTTCGCCCACATCCCCGATGGTCCGCTTGAAGCCCGACCCTTGGAGGTACCGACATGGAAATTATATGTCGATGGATCCTCGGAAGAGGCTGGGGCAGGAGCCGGGATCCTGCTAATCAGCCCAGATGGCCATAATCTCAGTTGCGCGCTTCGCCTGGAATTCAAAGCATCCAACAACGCAGCAGAATACGAGGCACTGCTAGCAGGCTTGAGGCTAGCGCACGAGATGAAGGCAAGGAAGCTCCAAATCCACAGCGATTCGCAGCTTGTCGTAAGTCAAGTTAATGGGACCTTCGCAGCACGTGAACAATCCATGGTGTCCTACTTGTCCAAAGCTAAAGAACAGTTGTCCCGCTTTGAAGAATACGAACTCCTCCAGATCCCACGAACGAAAAATGGCTACGCGGACGCCCTCTCAAAACTAGCAAGCAGTAGGGACTCCGACCTGATGAAGGCCATCCCAGTGAAAAAGCTTACACAACCTTCAACCGAAGGCGCAATCACACCCTCCGTCCTAACCATCCATGATTCCCCGAAATGGATGAAGGAGATTACCGAGTATCTAGCGAACCAGGTGGCGCCCGAAGACAAACTAGAGGCACAGAAGCTTCGTAGAAGGGCCGCGAAATTCGTATTACAGGACGGAATTCTATATAAAAGGGGATTCAGCCACCCCCTCTTGCGCTGCTTGACACAAGAGGAAGCAGTATACGTGATGAAAGAGATACACGAATGGATCTGCGGCAATCATTCAGGGGGGATGGCCTTGGCACAGAAAGCCTTGAAACAAGGGTACTATTGGCCGACCATGAAAAAAGATTCCCACAATTTCGCGAAGAAATGTGACAAATGCCAGAGATTTGCGACGGTCCCGAAGCTCCCCGCTCAGAACCTTACTCCGGTCACTAGCCCCTGGCCCTTCGCCAAATGGGGAATCGACTTCATCGGCCCCCTCCCGACAGGGAGAGGTGGGGTCAAGTTCGCAATTGTATCTGTAGATTACTTCACCAAGTGGTGTGAGGCCGAACCTCTGGCCAAAATTACGGAGGAAAACGCCTAGAAATTTGTATGGAAAAACATTATCTGCCGCTTCGGTGTTCCCCATTCCCTCGTCTCCGACAACGGCACACAATTCGCTGGCATGAAGTTTAACGCGAACTGTGAGAACCTTGGCATCCGAAGGGATTTCTCCACTCCTTATTATCCGCAGTCCAACGGCCAGGTGGAAGCCGTGAATAAGATCATTAAACACACTCTTAAGCGGAAGCTGGAGTCCGCGAAGGGAGGATGGGCCGAAGAATTACCCGAGACCTTGTGGTCCTACCGAACCACCTCTCGCACGGCCACCGGCGAAACCTCGTTCTCCATGGCATATGGGGCAGAAGCTATGATCTCCGTCGAGATAGGGATACCCTCGCCAAGACATCTGCACTTCAATGAAGTGGTCAACAATGATTTACAAAAAGCAAGCCTCGACCTGCTAGATGAGAAACACACGGAGTCACAACTACGCCTCGCGGTTTACCAACGGAAGATGACCCGATATTATAACTCCAAGGTCAGGGGCAGGAACTTTCGCGTCAATGACTTCGTTCTAAAGAAAATATTCCAAGCTAATAGGGAAGCAGGGGCCGGAACCCTGGGGCCCACCTGGGAAGGGCCATACAAGGTCATCGAAGAGGTCCGCCCCAGAACTTATAGACTAGAAGATTCCGATGGACAAGAGACGAGGCATCCTTGGAATATCGCCCACCTGAGGCCATATCACCAGTAAATACTGTTTTTTAGTAACTTTCTTCTGTTGATTTCCTTGCGATTTTTCTTGTTGGCGGACACCGGGAAACCCAGCGCCGATCAAAAATGCTTGCCCTTTATGAATTCACAGTATCCCACATACAACGAGTGCTGACACGGCAGCGAGGGAGTGTGGTTCGCGGCCAACTCCATTAACTCGCTGGGTAAATATTTTACGCGTAATCCGGCAATTACAAAGTCCACGGCAGCGAGGGAGTGTGGTTCGCGGCCAACTCCATTAACTCGCTGGGTAAATATTTTACGCGTAATCCGGCAATTACAAAGTCCACGGCAGCGAGGGAGTGTGGTTCGCGGCCAACTCCATTAACTCGCTGGGTAAATATTTTACGCGTAATCCGACAATTACAAAGTCCACGGCAGCGAGGGAGTGTGGTTCGCGGCCAACTCCATTAACTCGCTGGGTAAATATTTTACGCGTAATCCGGCAATTACAAAGTCCACGGCAGCGAGAGAGTGTGGTTCGCGGCCAACTCCATTAACTCGTTGGGTAAATATTTTACGCGTAATCAGGCAATTGCAAAGTACATGGCAGCGAAGGAGTGTGGTTCGCGGCCAACTCCATTAACTCGCTGGGTAAATATTTTACGCGAAATCAGACAATTACAGAGTACACAGCAGCGAGGGAGTGTGGTTCGCGGCCGACTCCATTAACTCGCTGGGTAAATATTTAACGCGTTATTAATCAAATGCATTTAAATCGACAGCAAAAGGATTAGGGTTCGGAGCCTTTTGATTCACAGGATGGGCATTACGCTCGTAAAACCCTAAGCCTGACAAACAAGGTTTCAAGTACATCTGAAACGAAACACAAAAACTTCTACTACAAGCTCGTTACTCGATTACACAAAGACCAATGCGACAAAAACCCTATGTTTCGGTATAACCCGGTACCCCCAGTTTCGCCAGAAGGCCTTTAGCCTTCGCCAGTTCGTTTGACACTTCTATCAGCTCCTTATCTTTGGCTTGTATCATGTTCTGGCACGATTTCAACTGGGACTCAGCCTTTTTCTGGGCAACGACACACGCCTTTTGGATTGTCTGGGCTTTCGTCACGTCATACAAGGCGCGACTACGCGCGTCTTCTGAAAATGCGAGTCTTGCCCGAAGGCGTTTGACCTCGGCCCTCATCGCCTCGGCATCGTCATCCTCTCCAAGAGCAGACCGTATCTCAGCAACCCTCATCTCCAGCATTTTATACAACTCACAATTTAAGACATGGCTACGAGAGGTATACATTTCGGCAAGCTTCATCAACTCCGTCACCTCCACGGCATCAACCACCTTCCCAAAGGGGGATGTCCAGTACTTATGGACTGAGGTAGCCGCAAGTGCAACCGCTGGGGGCAGCTTCTCAACGACTGACGGATCCAGATCATTCTGACGGGCCCCAATGTTGATATACTCACGCCGGCCAGGAGGGGGAGATGCAGGCATTCGGGACGCCTATTCCCCACTCTCGACCTTTGGTCTCTTACTTGCTGGCAACCAAACAGGGGACCTGCGACTAGCAAAATCCAGAACGCCTACTCTCACTCCCGGCACGGAGGAAGTGGACGGTCGACCTGCCGTCGTCTCCGGATCCTGCATCCCTGCAGGCCCGGACCCAGGCACCCCAGGTGACGCCACACGTGGATGGGAGGCATCCTCCACTATGCCCCCACGTCTAATTTTGAATTTAGGGACCTTAGAAAAATGGAAGCCCGACATGGTCGACAAAGAGCAAAGGTTTAGGCAGGACAGCAAAACGACAGGAGAATGCTGATTTGGGAATTCCCTGTCACATTATATAAGCTCAACGGGATACCAATAGTCAGGTGAACCGACACGTGGCAGGAATTTGACACACGTGTGATAAACCCTAAGGGGATATATCTAAACGTTTGGGGGAGCAGGGAGCGTGCCTGCGCGAACACTAAGGCATGACGAAACTATCGCCACCGCCCACCCACGGAAAGTCAAGTTTGTTAGACGTTCGTCCCAACCCCATCATAATTCCTACACAGCGAGGTATCGATCATGACGTACGCACCGCCAGAAATGTGGTTCGCTACCCTGGTCTTGTACTAATAACTTCGCAAAGCAACACATCGGCGAAGACCGTGAACAAGTATTTACAGCACGAACATCATACACACGATAGGGATACAAGCATACAGAGACGAAGGCAACTCGGCATCCTTTTTTATTTCATACAATACACAATACTAGAGAAGGTCTAATGGCAGAACATCCTAAGAACCCCCGCCGCCTCTCCGGGTCAGCACATAACTGGGGTAGCTAGATCTACTAAACCTACCCCTTAGTTTCCTCTGGCATCGTCCAGGTTAGGGAACCTGACTCCATTTTGATAGGGGGTCCCCTGAGCCAACCTGAATTGATTTGGTGGCTAATTAGACCATACTGCTCAAAAAAGGCCGTTGATGCCTTTCTTGGCAGCAGGAGAACACTCCCGCCGCCTCATCCACAGTTCAGGGGAGGGCCGGGCCAAGGCTGCTAAGCCTAGATTCCCTCCCTGGACATTTGGTCCCCTGAACGTTGATTGGCACATCCTTTGGTCCTCTGAACGTTGATTCTCCGATTCACAGGCATCTCGACTGCCAGCCCCTCAGCCACACCACCATCACACGTCCTCTATTTTTATCTTGATCATACGGTCATGACAGGTTGATTACGACGGAATCACGATAGAAGATTATTGTCACGCCTGCATCCCACTTATAAAGGGCCACATCAGAAAGAGAAGTAATACACTGAAAACAGGCATGACCGGGAACCTAGAACGACGCACGGACGTTCTACCTCCCCAAGGCATTGACAACGGCGAACTTTTCGGGTTCCCCTGAATGTCTGCGCAATTAATGCTCGGGAAATGATTCCCAAATTTAAATGCGCCCCCCCATATACCCCTATCACGCGGTAGCATTTAATGCACGCACTCCCTCACTCATGATTGCCTGACCAGAGGGTAACAGTCTTGGTGGACAGGATCACGCCATCAGAAAACACATCAGCATTGGCCTGTCCCCTGTAAGCTCTCACCCGTCATGAATGTTCGGCCTCGGACTTGGGGGACTATACTGAGTGGTACACACTTTCCGCGAGACACATCACTCCCTGCCGAACCACCTTAAGAAACACTTCATGCGAGGCACATGAACACTCTGCTTATCCTCACAAGTCCCTCGCCTAGCATAAATAATAGGCTTGGACTTGAGGGACTATTGTTACCACACGATTACGATACGGCCGCCACGTCAGCACAGGCCCCATCTAAGCCCAGTAAGAGCCCAATTCGTAATCCATCAAGAACCTTATCTGGGCCCCTGCTAGGGCCGGGGAAGGGCCCGTCACGAGCTTAGGCCTTCGGCCAAAAATCTGCGAGTCATGTGGAGGGTCTTGGCACCCGCATGCGAACTATAGGGCCTCGTCAGGCCTCGTATCACTCGCTGCAAACGAAGTAATTAAAGAAGGATTGCGTCGGATTGGGCGCACGAACCTCCACAAGGAAACACAATCATGATCTCCTAAAATCATGCAACGTGATAAACTCAAGGAAGGAAGGCGATCTCGGGTATCCTTATCACATAAGGAAGGAAGACCCGATTGGGGATCTAATGGATTTCGTCTTCCAAATCAATTAGGATTCTTGCGCTATAAAAACAATGCCTCCGATTGTTCCAAGGTATGCACTTTTTACGCTTACGAGTCCCACCCTAAACTCTGCTCAAACTTCTGCCTGCTTGTCTCTCCCACACTCCTATTTTGTACCCGCCCCCGCGTATTCTTTATATATCGGCTGTTGACTTGATCGTCGGAGTGCCAACGATCGCCGGACCCCTTTTCTCCGGAGATCTTGGTGTCTAACGGTCGTCCTAGTGTGCAGGTAATATACGAGCAGGCAGAGGAGTGACTGGAGATCTGTTGGCACGTGGACTGGTGCAGGTTCAGACGTCAACAAAACTATTTATCTATATTAAGTAATAATACTTAATAAATACTTTTCTCATTATTAAAAATGAATAGTTTATCACTAATAAATAATATATGAAATATTAAAAGAAACAGAAAATTTGTGCAAATGGTCCCTAATCTTTATTTTTTGATACAGAAGTCTCTAACTGATGTGTTTTGGTGCGCAATTTGTCATTATTTGATGAAAAAGACAAATATGTCCTTATTTTGATTAGAGAAATTTTCAATTGGATTCCTAACCTTTGCAAATACAAATGAGTCCGAATATTTTTATTTTATATGAAAAATTAAAAGAAACTAATAAATTGATAATGTATTAAAAGGTAAATCAATCAACAGGGACTTCAGCCACTAAATTAAGAAATGTTGGGGATATGGGTGTAAAAAAATCAAGAATGAGGGTAAAAGTACCAAAATTTCAAAGATTGGGGATGGAGGCTGCAAATTACCAAAGGGTAAATCCGTCAACAGGGACTTCAAAACCAAATTAAGAAATGTTGAAGATATAGGTGCAAAAAAATCAAGAATGAGGATAAAAGTTCCAAAATTTCAAAGGTTGAGGATAGCGGCTGCAAATTACCCTTTTTTTAACATAGTCAAATCTACGAATTCTTCTAGCCGGATCACCCATGTTCCCCTCCAGGGGGTTGAAGAAGAGATGCAGTTTGTGTAAAAAGAAATGGAACATGGGGTGTTTTATTTCATAGGAGAAACCGAAGTGGTGGTGGTGGTGGTGGTGGTGGTGGGAAAAGATGTTTCCTTTTAAGTTGGGGAAGAACACTTATCTGAATAAAATAAAATAGTTTATAATTTATTTGTACTTTTGAAAAAGTTAAGGGCCCAATTGCAATGTTTTCATTGTATTTTTTTCTTATCATTTTAATTTATTTAAGTCAATTGACAAAATTATCAAAGAATTGTCAGAATTGTGAAAAATAGTTATTTGGGGACCATATGTGAAAATAAATAGAAGAATGTGGATGATATCTGCTAAAAAAAGAATGAGAATGAAATAGTTACAAACCTGAAAGAATGAAGACCATTAGTGTAATTAACCCTTCAAAAAATTATTTCAAACGAATTTAAAATTTACAAACGACAATGCACTTACATAAAATATCTAGGTTGAAATTTAGAGATTTGGTAACGAATAATTGTGGAAGATAATTGGAAAGATAATAGCAGTTGAGAATTGTTTCTTTCTTGTTTCAACAAGGGTGTTGGAAATTGTGAATCTTGATTGTGCGTGTGTAGGAATGATAATTTAGGAATTAATTAATTGTTAATTAAATTTGGTAATAATATATTTAAATTTAAATCTCTTAATGTTAGCTATTGTCGTTACAAAATGATAATGATAATTAATTAAAAATTAATTAATTTTTGTGTGGTAATAGTGCAAACTAAATGATAAATATTATTATTATAAAAAAAATAAAGACTATCTAGTAAAATTCAAATTTTGAAAAAAATATAGGCCGAGGGTATAATTTTCACTAAAAAAAATTTACGTAGTGCCTTCAGTCTAGTTTTTTTGGTTGGTCTAGGCAGGTCCATTTTTTTTGGGCTGGGTTGTTATTTTTTCTTTTTTTTTTATCTTCTTTTAATTTTTAATTTTTATTTTTGGGAGTTGGGGTTTCATCTTTTCTTCTTTTTTATTAATTTTCTCCATTTTCCACATCTGTAGTTTGTGAAATGTAATTTAGCTTGAAATATCCCAAATAAATGAAACAATTTTTAGTTATAAATGAAATGTAGTTTAGCTTGATATATATACAGTTCTTCATTATTTAGTTCTACAATTACTTGTGAGTTAAGAGAAACAAATTTAATTTATGAGGTCATCGAAACTAATATTTATAGGCTTATCAACAAAAAATTTTATAGACTTAATTAGTTATATTCATATAATGTATTATAGAAAAATAGTTAGAATACAACGTCAAATTTTAATTTTGACGATATGATAAGATATTTTCATAATTTTTGGGAGAAAATGACAAAATAAGTAGACAAAATTATATAGGATGATCCTATAATTGAATACCAACATGTGAATAATTAGTTTATTCATTTATATTTATATTTATCTTTAACATACTGTTCACGAACAAATTAAAATTTATTTTCAATTTAGTAAAATAACAAATGATAATGAAATTGAACTCTATCTAAAATCTTAACGTAATAGAGACTGGATAAACTATTTATATATATTCAAAGTCAAGTCCATGTTTTCTTCTAGAACTTGAGAGTATCTGAAATAAATAGTTATTAGCTCTAAGAATTATTGTAAAACTAATTAAATCGAAAAATAACACACCACTTTTGTCATTCAAATGGTGCCTCATTCAATAATTACCGGTCTTTGTTGCACAATACATTTTTAAATTATTTTTTTATTTTTAAAACTTATAAATATATTTAAAAAGTTAAATAAGGTCGGACTGATCCGAGGGCATAAAATTGGGTTGGGATGGTCCAACAATTTATTGGTCCGTGTAAAATTGGGCCAGGTCTAGTTCGACTTGATTTCGTGTGTGACCAGTCACATTTCAGGCCGATCTAGTCGGCCTATTTGTCACCTCCAACTGTTAAATTATGTATTGGTAGCACGTATTTTGATCATGTTGCATTATTTGATTATATAATGTACATAACTTTTCATTTATTATGGTTTTTAGATGATTTTACATTTTATCGAGAGAATAATCCATATATTCATACATTTTTCCCAAGTTTCATTTGACACGCACCAAAAATTTGTTTGAGAAGAGATAAATTCCAAGTCGATTCACATATCCTCTTTAAGTTGACTTAAGCATCATAATAAAACATGCCTCGCTCCTCTTTGAGTGGAGGCCAATTGTAATGTCATTTATAGATTGCGAATTTTCGAGACAACACATTTATCTTGTAAACTTTATTTTGGTGCAAGATCATTTGATGCAAAAACTAACTGGCTCGACCTTGAACATAGGCGGAATAGGCTGCTGCCAAAGGCCATGCGTAGTTGAAAGTCCTCCATAATCATAATGTTTTTAATATTTATATATATGGAAGAAGATAAACTTATAAAATGTATATAGAGGTTCCATATAAAGTTGGCCTAAAGCACCAAAATCTCAAAGTTGACTCTAAAAGCACAAAAATTACAGTTAGGGGACTAACTTGCTGAAAATATATTAAGTCCTCGACTTTCAATTTGTAGCTAGTGAATCTCCAACTATTCACTTTGTTAGAAAAGACCCACAAACTCGCATCTGATTAGATCCTAGTGTAACTAGTATACTCTATATGCCATGTCATTCCTTTCTTCTTCCTAATTTTCTTAGGGTTCAATGCGGTCGAACATCTCTTATTGCATGCAACATAATCTCTGGGACTTTTAAATTGTTCGTGAACAGACAAATATAGAACAATGAATTATGAATATAAAACGAGAATATAATTAATAAAATTAAATTTTTTTTATTCTCAAATACTGTCAAACTCTTGTATATTACACTTTAACAAACAAATCTTTAGCAAAGCCTAAAAGGCTAAAACAAAGAGAAAATGGGATGGTTTATGGTATATGGACCTATCGTGATGGAAAACAAAAAATAATGTACATCAAGTGGAAGTGTAGAGGTAGAGCCACCAAATTGGCAAATTCCACCTGTTATGGTCAATGGCAAATTGTCCAACTGTGGGTCCCATATCATATTCGTTCCAACAAGTTCTACTTTTTCACAAAACTGATATTTATCTTCAAACCGGAAAAAGGTGACCTGTTTAAACCGGAGAACGAACCGAGTCATCCGAAACTTTATGGCGACTTTCATCTCCGGTCTTAGGTTCCAGACACTTGAAGGACGGCATTTTAACTGGCGTCCTGCCGCCCTTTGAAGACCCTTCACCGTTTTGTGCCACCACCCTCGGCGAAGTTATCAACGGCCCTCTTGAGAAAACCGGCCGTGCCATATTAAAACTCCACCGGTTTGACCTCTCAAACCACCTTCCAGCCTTACGGCTTCCTTCTCCTGCACCGGTTCTAAAACCCCTTCTTGAACTCCCTTCACCCGATAACCTTATTGCGAGGCTTTTAGTCCTCTTGAGCATTGCCCGGTCCAGCACCTCCTTCCTAACTTCTTCTGGTAATCTCAAAGTGAACCGGTCGCGATTTTCCTCTGGTTGAACCAATGAATGTCCAGTAGAGTGCGACCTGAACCTACCAAAATTGAACGTCCTTAGTCTTTTTATAGACAAGGACCTCAGCGGCCGGTTCAGGTACTCAAAGTTGGAGTTCCGGTTCACGTCATCTCGTTGTGGCTGATTTTCACCGGAGTCGGCTACTTGTATGACAATTTCTTCATTTCTCAAACTATTGGTTCTTTGACCTATTTCCATATTTTCATCGGTTTCACCGTTACTGTTAGTCAACTCCGGCAAGTCAACCGGTTCATCCCCGTCTTTTGGAACCAAATCCGCTCTACAAACCGGACAGGTGACATGAGACACGAGCCATGCATCGATGCATTCAGGGTGGAAGACATGATCGCATTTCGGTATCAAACGCAAGGTTTCATTATCTTCAAACTCATTCAAACACACAGCACACTCCAATGATCCTTTTCCAATCTTGTGATCTTTCACTTCGGAATATGAAAAAGTGGGAAAAGTTTCTATGATCAAAGGGTCGAGGCCAACCTGGCCGACGCCACGGCGGCGCATGGAGAGGGCTTGGCGGACACTTCCCAACCCACCAGACCCGTTGGAGCAGTGGCGGATGTAGATAGAGAAGAAACCAATGAAGAAAAATGAAGCTATCAGAACCACTATGATTATGGCCATGGATGGGGTGAACTTTGCATAGTTGTACCCGTTGTTGTTCTCCGGGCCAGATACAGGTGAACCCGACTGAGCTCCGGCCATGGTGATTTCATGAGACAGTACGAGGAAGAGGAGAGAGAAAAACACATATACATGCTTCATGATATTTGGATCATCAAGAAAAATCATAAATATTCTTAATTAATTATTGTTTTCTTCTTCTTTTCACCTTTAACGGTGTAGAGGGGATGAAGTTTTGGGTGAGCTCAGATTTGAGTAATAAGGAAATATACGGAAAGAGACAGAGAGAGTGAGAGAGAGGGGATTAATGGATGGTAGTCGGGAGAGGAGGTGCCGTGATGTTCATGATAAAGAGAAAAATCAATGGGAAGTTTGACTTTTCTTTTGCAAGCGTGTTTGGCTAATTGTCTAACCTTTTAATCTCAAGTAATTTTTCTGTTTCCAATTGAAGTTCACATTGTTATCTACCTACAAGTCTACAACCACCAGAATCGAACCCGAATCAAATAAATTAGTTAGTTTGGTTCGATTTGATTCAATTTTAGTTAAAATTTAATTTTTCTAATAATAAAAAGTTAAACAATTTTTGTTTGAGTTTCAATTCTACCTACAGATCAAATTTAATTTGTTTTTAAAATTATTTTTTAATATTTTAATACTAAAAGCCGAACAACAAAATATTTTATACATCATAAAATATTTCTGAAATATAAAAAGAATTGGTCTCGATCGAACCACACGTCGGTTGTAAACCATTTCAGTTCAATAAACGTATAACCAATTACTTTCATGTATAAAATTTCCGTTGGTATGTGGTTCTGACTTGTTTAAATCGAAATTAAATTGAATCAGATTATGTTTTTTTACTTAAGGAGACTTTTGAAAAAAAAGTAAATTATCTATATTTAATTTTGGTCAATAGAAAGAATTATTTATCTTAAATATTACCTATTTACTTATATGTTTTTAACTAAGGCTTGGTTTGGTATTGCTGTGCTTTTAAGAGAATCAGCTTCTGCTGTGCTGCAGAAAGAATCAGCTGTGGGAAGAATCAGATAAGTGTTTGGTAAATTCTTGTTTTAAAATTGCTGTATGTTTCAAAAGCAGTATTTGAGCATTTGGTAAACAAAAGTGATTTATTGCTATAATTGTATTAAATTACTAAAAAGGACATTGAATATAATAATGTTATTTTGTATTATTATTATTATCACGAGTGGTAAAATTTATTTTTTTTCCTAGTCATATATTTTTTAACAAGACAATGCATTCATTATTATTATTTTAAAATAAAAATAATAAACACATAATAAATTTCAAATTTTATAAAAATTACAAAATAATAATATAGTCATATAGTGCAAAAATTAATTACATTTATATTATTTTTTTTATGCATCAACTCGCTTCAATTCAGTTTTCAAATGAGATTAAAGAAATTAATTTAATTAATTAAGGGTACAATGGGTATTTTAATAATATATAAATGTAAAAGCTAAAAGCAGAATCTGAAAAGCTGCCCTTTTGCTGCTTCTCAAAATCTGCTGTCAGGAGAGTCAGATTATTTTATAATCACTTTTAAAAAATTTGCCAAACGCCTAAATCAACTTCTAATTGTTTGAGAATCAGAAATTGGGCTCCAAAATCAATCCCAAACGGGGCCTAAACCGGTCAAATGAAAAAAGTTTAGGAAGGTTCATTTTGATTTTCATTTGAATAGGAAAAGTCCTAGAAGTTTCGTTTTGGATTTGAATATACCATAAATTCAGTTGGAATTAACTTCTTTTACCTTTCCAAAATCAAGGAAGTAAATTTATCCACATTAACAATGTGAGCATAGTCAAACGGAGTAAGCCAGATCTTATGGAACTATGAGTTGAATGTACAATACGATACGATACGACACGACAACAATACTACAATAGATATACTTATCGACCTTATTCAATCTTTGATCGATTAGGGCCATCAAAAAAAGAGACCACCCAAAGGTTTGCTCATGAAAGATTAAGTATCTCGAAATCATTTCAAAAATCCAAGAAGATTGAAAGATTATCCGTCGTTATCTTAAATATTACTTATTTACTTATAAGTAGATTTATAAACTAAACCAAACATATACTTGGTTTGGTTAAATCATAATGGAACTCTCTAGTAAATTTCTAGGTTCTTGTTGTGGCGTGAGGCATTTGGCCTTCCCACGTCCACAAGGCTGGCCAATGGCCGTATGGGATTCCACGTTCTCGAACGTTTGTATTTGCAATTATTTCATTATTATTATACTAAAAAATACTTCCCATTCCTCAGAAATTATTTAAATTTTATTAATTAGAAGTTCGAATAATGATACACTCGTGATTTATGAACCACTTTTACACTATATTACTACCAAAAGTGTAATAAATTAAGTTTTACTGATATATAAGTGCCAAGTGTTTGTTACTGATTAAATATACTTTTTATATATACATTTTGTATGATCTACAATTTACTATTTATTTATTATTTACGTATTTTATAAAATCTATAACTTATAAGTACTTAAAAAATAATTTCAACACCACCAAACATGCACTAAAATTACTTTCGTAATGAACCAATATTTGAGGAAGGGGTGTATTTTATCAAATTGCTAATTGAAACACATAATCAACGTAGGACATACTAATTATTATTGTTCCAATTGATTAAGAATTGTTGTTTTTACTGCTGAGGTTAAGGATTCAAAGATTGGTACCCCTTCGACCCTTCCCTACAACATAGAAAAAAAAAAAAAAAAAAAAAAAAAAAAGATTACCGTTGAACATTGCTAACTTCAAAAAAATAGTGTAGTTTATTTATACCAAGAAAAGCTTAAATATTATTTATATGCCAAATGATATTTAAAGTAAATGTAAATATTAATAATAAATTATTTTAAAGAATTAACTTTATTTGGTTTGTTTTGGAACTTTTTGCTAAATTTTGTGTCTCCTTGTGCAGATGTGACATATATTTTGGTCTACTCACGTGGGCTGCCACACTTTTAAAATTAATAGCCAATTATGTCTAGAGATTGTAACATTATTTATCCCTAAGTTGTCAAACATGTCATTATTACTTATAAAATTTCATTATAAACACATTCTGCAGCCTTTGCCAAATACAAGACGTCAAGACCTTAATTACTTATTTGGAATTATCAAAGTTTGGTGGGGAAGGATCTTTAGTCAAACTATATAGGATTCAATACAAATGGATTTTTAACGAGTAACTTACATATCTCGTGAATATTTTTATATTTTATATTTGCTATGACACGCATGTTCATGTAAATCGAAGATGTTTGAATAATACTTTGTGAATACCTGTCTCGAGATTGGTAGTTGAGCTCATTTGATTTATAGTTGTTAAAGTGACGAGAAATTTCATTGAGAATTCTAATACGAGTAAAAGTCTAGAATATATTGAGAAATTTATTTCAAAATTTAAGAAATGTCGATTTATATTTATCTTCTTGTCTCAATCAGAATTGTCATAATTCAAGTATTCTACTGAATGAGTAATGATATAATACCAATTGTGGGTAATAATTATGGTATCCACTTGACACGTGACATTACTACATTGGTCACTTTTTAAAAAATTTAAAAAGTTATGAACAACTTGTTATAAAGCAACCAATGTGATAATGCCACGTGTCAAGTGGGTACTATAATTATTACCCACATTGGGTGCTATATCATCTTTTCCTAGTGAATAATTTATTTTCTTTGAGCTTATATTCTTATCTTTATCAACATTTCTTTGGAATTTCACTTAATTATAATTTTACTGATATACGAGTAGTAGAACTTTGGAATTTATACGTTGAGATAGGTACGTATATTTTGTGATTGATAAAAGATTCTAAAAATGGTGCATGCAACCAAATTCGTATAAAGTGGCAGTTGGCAAAGCAAAAGTCGCATTTGAATGGCAGACATTTGTTGGAATATATTCGCGTTCAAATTAAACAGCTTTGAATTGAAAGACTTCAATTTCTTGGTCCAAATTGGGTCTTCGATTTTTTCCACATGCTTATGTTTATGTTATTCTAAAGTATTTAATTATTTTGAGAAGTCTTTTTCAAACGATTTGAAATGATTTTGTTGACTTTGGAATCTCACTCAATGGCTGCCAATAAAAAGGGACTTGTCCATATATAGAGGAGGTGAATGATATTTTTACTAATGAATTTGATAACTAATTATAGTTTTTAATTAAAATTAGTCTAATAGTGATAATAGATATTTTTCTCCTCTTCCGAGCATAGCGGCGACAATGGTGAAGACCTGTAAAAGGTGGCGGGACTTTTTTCTCTCGTGTTCACTCCGATGTGATAATCAGTAAATGATTAAAATATTTGTGCTAAATAACAATATGGAGTGTATAAGAGTTGTGTGTTCTCTCTCTTTTACCTGGAGGGTTGATCTCTATTTATATGGATGATTTGCTGTTGTAGCCTTCAATGGTCATTGATGACGGGTGCCTCTTCCTCTTCCTCATTACTAGAAATTAATGAGAGACGTTTTGTCTTCTCAACTGCTGTCATTTTATATTCCTCATAGACGAGGTAACTGTCATTTTATAGGTCGCATGTCTAGTTAATTTGATAGCAATTGGGTTATGGTTGTCTATTTGCCAGAAGTGAGCCTATGAGAACAGTGAGGTAGGCGGGCGGACGGACCGACGAGGTGAGCGAACACTTAAGGCAGGCGTCCCAAGAAGAGCAGCAGTCATCTACCAAAGTGTAACTATATTTATCATCATAAGCTCCTCTACTTTTTATGGACCATTGTCCATGAGAAGTAGAAATATTGTCTTTTGAATAATTATTCCTTATCTATAGGAATAGATGACAATCTCCCACCGATTGAGAATGGATCTTTGTTAGTTTATTAGGATGTGATGAACCCCCATGTTTGAATGAACTCGTTGATGAAAATGATGTAGGATTGGATGATGGAGATTCATCCATAGCTCAAAACCATCCGACTTGGGACGAAAACAGAGTGACCGCTATCGTCTTGCTCGCAGGCGTCTGCCTTGCTCGCCTTCATCAGGGGGCGGGTCTTTCATGTGTTAGTCCGCATTTGGTTGACATTGACCCATTACTTGAACTTTTTGCCCCTATTGAGTTTGGAGATTCTGACGCTAATTCTTCTAAATTTTTCAGACAGAGGCTCATCGCCTTGATTTTTTAAATAGAGGCTCATCACCTTGTTTTTCTGAAAGAAGCTCATCGTCTTGATTTTTAAAATAGAGGCTCATCGCCTTGTTTTCAAATACAGGATCATCACCTTGTTTTTCGGATAGAGGCTCATCACCTTGATTTTAAAACAGAGGCTCATTACCTTGTTTTTCGGACAGAGGCTCATCGCCTTGATTTTCGGACAGAGGCTCATCGCCTTGATTTTAAAACAGAGCTCATCACCTTATTTTTCAGACAAAGGCCCATCGTCTTGATTTTTAAACATAAGCTCATCGCCTTATTTTTTAAATAGAGACTATCACCTTGATTTTTAAATAGTGGCAGTTGGCCTTGTTTTTTAAGTAAAGGCTATCACATTGATTTTTAAATAGTGGCAGCTGGTCTTGTTTTTCAGACAGTGGCAGTTGTCATTATTTAGGCTCATTGCCTTGTTTTTTAAATAGAGGCTATCTCCTTGATTTTTAAACATAGGCTCATCACCTTGATTTTTAAATAGTAGCAGCTGGCCTTGTTTTTCAGACAATGGCAGCTGTCATTATTTAGGCTCATTGCCTTGTTTTTTAAATAGAGGCTATCGCCTTGATTTTTAAATATAGGTTCATCGCCTTATTTTTAAACAAATGTTCATCGCCTTATTTTTCAATTGTGGTATCATCTTGATTTTTAAATAGTGGTTATCGCATTGATTTTTAAACATAGGCTCATCGCCTTGTTTTTTAATGGTGGCTATCACTTTGATTTTTAAATATATGCTCATCGCCTTATTTTTCAACATAGGCTCATCGCCTTGATTTTTGGATAGAAGCTCATTGGCCTTGTTTTTCAGACAGTATCAGCTGATCTTGTTTTTTAGACAGTAGCAGCTGACCTTATAAGCCCCTCAACTTTTCATAAACTATCGTTAATGAGAAGTAGAAGTAATCTAATGCACCTGCTCATCTTTTTTTTTTCGTGCTTGGGCGAGGTCGCCCGCCTGAAGTGAGCTCGCCTTGACAAATTTTTTTTTGCCAAGGCTCTGTCTCCTCGTCTGACCTTTGCAGTAGTTGAAGATATTTTTATCACGGGTCCAGTAGGTGTACTAGAATTTTTCAGCTAGTCATTTCATTTAATGGTACATTCATCATTTATCCCCCGTATATGGTTTATTTTCTGCTTGTCTTTATCGTTTCGAGGTTCGGGTTCATCACGAATCTTTCTTTTGTTAGACTCAGATTCATTTCGATCTTTCATACTTTTGGTAATGAGATATGCTTCTTCAGCGTCCACATATTTATCTCCCTTCTTTAGTAACTCATGCATCGTATCTGGTGGATTTTTGGAGAGTGACATCTTGAAAGGACGACTTCGAGTTCCACTCATCATGACAGTGACTACAGCTGACATCTACAGATCTTTGATTCCCAGTGTGGTTCTATTGAACCAGGCAATAAAATCTTTCAGCAATTCATCTTTGTCCTGCGTCAATTGCATTAGACTGATAGCAGTTTTCTTAACACGTTTGCTACTAGTAAAGTGTGCAGCAAAACTCTTAGAAAAATCGTCAAATATACATATCGATTTTGGGAGAAGGGTGGCTACCCAGTCCCTGGCCTCCCGCTTAAGTGTTGGCGGGAAAGCCCTGCACATAATTGTATCAAGTGTGGCATGTAACATCATCAAGTCAACAAAAGACCTGAGATGATCAACAGAATCAGATGATCCGTCGTACTTTTCTATCTTTGGCTGTTTAAAGTCTCGTGGCAAGGTCACTTCTAGGAAAAAAATGGTCTTCTTCCAACACCATGGATTGTTACCTACTACTTTTATTGGACATAGACTCAGTTATTTTGCGACCCATCATTTCTTCTAATCTATGTTCTAGGCTTAACACTGGTGTCTCAACCAGCGTAGGCATGGACATCCATGACAGTTGCCCCCAGTATAGATTTGGGCCAGATGTCAATGAATGGAAGTGGGATGCGGAAGGTGGAGCTAAAGAAACTGGAGCCTGCAGTGGAGCTGCCGTTGGCGGTGTTTCCATTGTTAGAAAGTTAGAAGTCTGGAGATGAGTCCCTAGCGGTGGATGGCTAGGACCCTGGAGTAGAGCCCCTAGTACTGAAGATCCTACCAGCAGAGGGTTAGGACCCTGTGGTAGCTGAGAAACTGCAGCGTTCTGATCTTGGAGTAGAGCCGTTAAGGCCGCCACCTGAGCTTGTAGTGCCATAAGTTAAGCGTCAGAGGCAAATTCTTGTTGTGGTTGATTAGTGGCGGCGTTGGACTGGGTGCCTACATCCCCGACGGGGACTGGTGGAGCGGTTACATTCCTAGCTCTTCTAGTTCGAGCCATAACTTCTTGTGATGTTCCCACAAATGGCGCCAATTGATAATATATATTTTTCTCCTCCTCCAAGTACAGCGGCGACAGTGTTGGAGACCTGCAAAAGGTGGTGGGGCTTTTTTCTCCCGTGTCCACTCCGATGTGATAATCAGTATATGATTAAAATATTTGTGCTGAATAGCAATATGGAGTGTATAAGAATTGTGTGTTCTCTCTCTTTTACCTAGAGGGTTGATCTCTATTTATAGGGATGATTTGCAGTTGTAGCCTTCAATGGTCATTGATTGCGGGTGCCTCTTCCTCTTCCTCATCACTAAAAATTAATGAGAGACGTTTCGTTTTCTCAACTGCTGTCGTTTCATATTCCCCATGGATGAGGATAACTTTTATTTTATAGGTCGTCTGTCTAATTAATTTGATGGCAGCTGGGTTATGATTGTCTATCTGTCAGAAGTTAGCCTATGAGAACAGTGAGGCGGGCGGGCGGGCGGGCCGACGAGGCGAGCGAACACTTAAAGCAGGCGTCCCAAGAAGAGCAGCAGTCGTCTACCAAAGTGTAACTATATTTATCATCAAACAGTTAAGATATATTAATTTTGAGAAAATTGTATATTTGGTCTCTAACTTTTTTAAAAAGTTAGAGATATACTTCAAACCTTTAAAAATAGCACCTAACATTCCCAACGTTTGAAAAAATATGCATGATATTTCCTTATAACGAAATTGCCATTTCCTTTAAATAAACAAAAATAAAAACAAGAAAAACGAAGAAAAAAATTATTGACTAATAACCAAATGTACCCCCAAAAATATAAATTAACAAAGTGGCCATCTATAGATTGTATATATAATTTAATATGAAGAAAATCTAGCATGCGTAGATGGAAAGAAACCCAAAGAAAATTTACGAGCAGATAATTGAAACGGATCATTTCTTGAAGATTTCTAATTTGCTGTTGCATGAGAGCCAATGGAAATTGCCACAAATTCAACAGAAACGGAGGTGGTGGTGGTGGTAGATTCTCATTCTGTGGGCACCTCAAACTCAAACTCAACCCCAAGTAATCACATTTTCAACTATCTTTAACTCTCTTATCTCTCTATTTCTTAACCTATTCAGATGAAGAAAAAAAAAACAAACGAGATAAAAGACTGAGGTGAAATGGGTTAGCTAAAGAATTACAGAATACAACATATTGATAGGAAAATTGGCACAAATGGTCTCTAACGTATGATATTAGTGCGCAAATGGTCCCTAACCTTTCATTTTTGGCGGAATGATCCCTAACCTATCCATTTAGGTGCACAATTGGTCCTTTTTGACAGATTCCGTTAAAAATCTTTCATTTAGGTGCGCAAATGGTCCCTAAAATTTTTTTTGTCTTTATTAGTAGGGGTAAAATTGTCAAGTTACATTTTTTTTAACCTTTCAATTGGCGCAAATGGTCCCTAACCTTAATTTTAAGGGATAATTGCATCAAAGGTCCCCAACGTTTCAAAAACGTTAGGGATATGCCCCTAACCTAAAAAAATAACATCATACATCTCCAACGTTTGAAGAAATAGGCACCGTAGGTCCCTCTTCACATTTTCCATCCATTTTCTCCGTTAAATCGTTATGTTTGCACTGCACGCACTTCATTTCTACAAAAAATGAAAGTGAAATTGTAAATTTTCATTTTCCAGGTTACCATCAATGGAAGCATCAGAGTCTCCTCCATAAATGGTATAAGAAATAGTATCGTCCTCACCAGGGAAATGCCTGTACCTCCTGAAGCTGACATTTGATTCATTCTCCCCATAGAAAGAATCAAAGCCATTACTTTCAGTATCAGAAAACACCCTCCTCTATCTTCTGGATCCACTTGGAGTAGTACGAGTACTCGTAAGCTGCACTAACCTTGCAGCACCATCACCATCTATGGATTGATTATCATGCTCTAAAACCGTGGACTGGGTTTGCCTTGCCAGAGTTATCATTTGCGAAAATTGGTAGGAGAACAGACTCTCAATTGACTTAGAGCTGTTGTACCTTCTCCTCTTCAGTCCAAGTGTTCTTCTTCGGTACGAGTCTGGTGTGGTGGCCTCGAGATCCTCAAGAAAAAAAAATTTGCAATCTTCACATATGTTGATAGCTTCAAGATCTGTTTCGTTTCTTGGAAGCAAACATGATAATTTCCCACAATCGGCCAGACCCAATTTATTTCAACAACTGACAACTACAAATTTTGATAGGTACAAGCCCGATTCAAATTCACTGCAAAAATTAAAATTAAGAAACGAAAACAAAAATGTGTAGACAGGAACTACGCTGACCAAGAATCTGAAATATACATCAAACCAGAACAAGATCCAGTTGATTGAAATGTAAATAATCGAACATAACGATTAATAATGTTAAGAGGGACCTACGATGCAAACATAACGATTTAATGGAGAAAATTGATGGAAAATGTTAAGTGGGACCTACGGTGCCTATTTTTTCAAACGTTGGGAATGTCTGGTGCTATTGTTTTAGGTTATGGGCATATCCTTAACGTTTTTGAAACGTTGGGGACCTTTGATGCAATTATCCCTAATTTTAATTTAGAAATTTACAATTTGATTCCTAATCTTTACAAAAAGTGAAAATAGGTCCGATACTTTAATTTTTTATTAAATTATTTTTTATTTTTAAGTAATTATATTATTTAAAATTCAAATTTTAATTTTATCATTACAACATAAAAAAAAATTTGTCACAATTTTTTTTAATTATGCTCAACCTAGCTCGATTTTATACTGTCTCATATTTACTAGATCAACCCTGCCCGCTTTTGAGCTACATGGTTATTGTGCAACTCAATTTTAAATTTTAATTTATTTTTCTATTAAAAAAAACATTTTAGTCACCCCCAACCCCACCCGTTAGTCAACTAGAAAAGGAGGAGATTTCTCCTCTCCAGTAGCCGCGTCGACGACCGGGAGGGGAAAATCTCTCCCTTTTCTGGTCGAAACCAGGGAGTCGCGAAGAATCTCTCTGGTTTTCGTTGCAAAACCGATTGGAGTTGATGTGGAAGAGCGCGGATCGGTCAATAACCCGAGCTCATCCGGGAGGAATCCGACAATGTCGCCGTGGTTGAGGTCAATACCACCCACAACTCTATAGGATGCATTGAGCTGAGAGGGTGTACAATACACTCCTCCATAGAAGCAAATATTTGGGCCTGTCCAGTTTACTGTGAAGTTGAATGGATCAGAGAAAATGGCATGTTTCCATGCTTGTAATGCAGTGTAGGCTCGGGTTTTCGAAGCTGAGTTTCTTGAGATCCTTGACATTTTCTGATGCTGAAACAACACAGATATGAGAAACCAAGAAGAAGAAAATGATGGTTGTGAGTGGAATTAAATGCCACCGCGGTGGAGGCGGTTTGACAGTGGCAGTGGCAGCAGCGGTGGGAGACATGAGAAAAAGGGTGGAGAGTGTGGTGAGGAAAGAAAATGGTAATTTGAATACATTCAAAAGGGAACAATGAGGAGTGGTTCCAGCTGCCCGGGGAGAGCCCTTTTCTGGTAGACTAATGGTGGGGTGGCGTGGGGTGGCGTGGTGACTGAAATGTTTTTTTTAAATAAAAAAATTAAAGTATCGGACCTATTTTCACTTTTTGTAAAGATTATGAATCAAATTGTAAATTTCTAAATTAAAACTAAGGTTAGGGACCATTTACGCCAATTGAAAGGCTAAAAAAAATGTAACTTGACAATTTTACCCCCACTAATAATGACAAAAAAAAAATTTTAGGGACCATTTGCGCACTTAAATGAAAGGTTTTTAACGGATTTTTAAAGGAATCCGTCAAAAAGGACCAATTGCGTACCTAAATGGATAGGTTAGGGACCATTCGCCAAAAATGAAAGGTTATGGACCATTTGCGCACTAATGTCATACGTCAGGGACTATTTGCGCCAATTTTCCCATATAGATACATTCTATAGAAATGATCAGAAGTGTTATTGCCACTACAGTTGCTTTGAGCGTGCAGCCCTGTCATAGGCTAATACAGCTTCCTCTGTAGTGTCAAAAGTGCCAAGCTAATGCATGTCAGGGCCCGTAGCTATACTTAGCCCCCTGACAACACATGCAACCGCAGTTACCCAACTTTGGGCGCACTTTGTAAATATTAGTTTCAATTGTTATTTCCATTAGTTTGTAATAGTTTATTTTCCGTTATGATTCTTCAGCTTTTTAATGTCTAAGTATGTAACTTGGGTTTTTGTTACTTAAGCTATTATATGGGGTAGTTGGTATTCGAAGTCTTGTCAAGTTTACTGGTGTTCACCCCCTACACCAGCCATTGTAATTTTCTGCTTTCGTTAATCATTCAATAAGCTATTTTCATTGCATTCATATTTTTTGTTGCAAAGCTTTCTTTAAATTGTCTTCATTACTGAATCGATCGAGAATAGGCAGAAGGTAGTCTAGCATAGTAGATTACTACTGCACGGTGCCTCTTTCTGTGCTAAAAAGAAAGACGCCCCGTGATAGTTGGTATCAGAGCTTCGGCTCACGACCCTCGACAAGAAAGTGATGGATCTGAATACATCACACACCACTGAGGTGGTAGATCACGAAAAGAGTACTAAACAACCCTTGGATGTGCTCGATGGAAAAAGTACTAGGTTATGTGACGCTGTCGAGACCTTTGAGAAAAAGGTTAAAATAGTAGAGGCAGACATCCGCGAATTGAACATCCAGCTGGATGAGAGCCGGATGATGTGTGCAGTGATGACTGATGCTGTTGCACTCCTTCCCAATATGCGGGATGAAATAGAAGCCATGATACTTCAGTTGCGAATACTTCAGCGTGTAGTTGGCAATGAGCAAGTCCCTGCACAAGAGTATGCACCTAGGTTCAGAATTCCATGACCACATACCTATGGTGGGGCACGCGATGCGAAGGAAGTCGAGAACTTCTTGTTTGACATGGAACAATACTTTCTTGCCGCCAATATTGAAGACGGGACAAGAAGAGTGACGACAACTACCATGTATCTAGGTGGAGATGCAAAACTATGGTGGCGGATTAAATATGCTGATATTCAGGCTAACATGGCCCAAATAGACACATGGGATATCCTTAATTTGTGTTGCTTTAATTGTTTTAGATCAAAATTCGAGTTCAAATGGAATTGGAGAAAAATAAAGTAAAATGAGCAAAGAAAGACTGAAAATGCACGAAGACTTGGAAATGGGGACCAACTTGCAAATATTTAAAAGTTGAAAGACTTGGACTGTAAATAAAAGAGGACTAAATTGAAACGAAAGAGGATAGATTATGAACAACATGAAGTGGGGACCAAATGAAATGCACATCAAAACTTGGAGGACTAAGTATGCAATTTGGGGATTGGAACCAATTTTGGGTGAATTTGTTACTTTTTGTTTGCAAACCGCGATTGACCGCGGCAATGCGCTGTTTGCGTGTCTGGACACTTTTTAGCTTATTTTTAATTCTAGTCGGGGCTTTTTTTGTCTTTTCACATATATGGACTTTAAAATTAGTAAAACACTATATAAAGACTTAACTTAGGTCAAAAGATTGTTAAATCTTGAAAAAGAACGGCGAATAACACAAAGAACAACCAAAATCCACTTATCTCTGACTTACTCTATTCACTTATTACTCACATGTACCAAAGAAACACTTATACCCAAATCACGCATGTACTTTCCTTTTTTGTATGGAAAACACAACAAATACTCAAACTTGGATAAGAGATTAGCTATTTATAGCAACAAGTTGATGGAAGGCTTGATTGGCCATTAGCCACACCTAGTGGCTCACAAATGGTGTTGAGTTTGAACAATGCAAGTGGCTTTTTTTTTGCCACAAATGTGTGTGAAGTGAATTTAAGGACAGGCTCTTTTGTTGCCACAAATGTCTCACTTGGTCTTGTCCAAAGCCACATGAAAAATGACATATATATAGATGTTTCTATCTTGTTATAACTAAGCCCACAAGGCCAATAAACCAGATTTGATTTATTCTTTTCACATATTTAATTATATTTTGTTGATTATCATCAAAACAAAATGAGTCAAGAACAACCCATGAAGCCTGAATCTGAGGAAGAACCTCATCAAGGCAATGCTGTTGCAACAATGCAATCGGCTGAAAATCGCATGTTTGGACAATTACAGAAAGGAGGTCCGGTAGCCGCGATGCAGTCCTCAGGTGGCATCAACACGGGATGCAGTATTGTTGCTGATGAAGGTGTAGTAACCACTGAGACTAATGTGCCCAGCAAGCGGATAATCTCCGAATCAATTGGTGGACAGGTTTTCTCTTGTACATAATTAATGTTTTTTTCTTGAACTTTGTTGAACATAGTGTTACGACATTGAAATCTATATATGACATTTAAATATGCAACACGATTAGTTAGTGTCCAACCTTAAAAATCCGTCCCCAAATCGCCTTGTTACAAGTCAATATGGAATTAGAATCGCTAGTAATTACCGGTTAGCCATATAATGACGATTCCATAAAGATATTGTGCTTCATTTTTTATATATATTATCTACATCTGTACTGAATGCTGTGGCTTAATTTTGTCCCCATTGCAAGATTATTGGGCAAGACATTCAACTAGCTCCACTTGGCCCAGAATCTATGTATGAACAACGAGGCAACATCACAATTGGTGAAGCACTTGAAGCCACTGCATTGACTGCAGGACACAAGCCTGTCGACTATAGCGATGCAGCCGCAATTCAAGCTGCCGAAGTGAGGGCAACTGGCCGCACCAACATAGTACCTGGTGGTGTTGCTGCTGCTGCCCAATCTGCAGCAACTCGCAATGCTCGCATGACACGAGACGAGGATAAAACCAAATTGGGTGACATTCTTTCGGTGAGTCTCTATCTAGCTACGCTATATATTTGTTATTATTTTCATCTATCCACTCGTGCACACGATAAATTATCTCATCAAAAAGTTTAAGTTTTAGAGTTCAGATTCATTTTTCATCATAGACTTAACACGTGCACAAATTTTCATAAGTTGGTAACGTCAAGATTTGAACCTAAACTCTTTACTTGTTCTGATATTATATTATTGAATTATCATATCTAAAAGCTTTAGCTAATGGGGGGAGCATGTCTCGTATGGAGTATTGAATAATTTTGGACAATATAAATCAACAAGATTTAAATTCGTTTTGCTCCTTAATACTAAAGCATCTTTTTGTTGCATAATTCGATATTACTAAACACTACAATAAGCAAGATTTTAATTTCGTTTCTTTCCTTTTTGACAGGATGCAAGCTCAAAGTTACCCTCAGACAAACCAGTGACGCGTCGAGATGCTGAGGGGGTGATAGGCGCTGAGCTGAGAAACGATCCCAATCTGTGCACTCGTCCAGGAGGTGTAGCAGCCTCTGTGGCTGCAGCTGCAAGGCTTAACCAGAGTAACAATCGAACTCACACTCAGGATAAATAATCTCAATTCTGCACCCTTTACATGGGTTCCATTCCTGGTTTTGTTAGCCTCAATTCTAAATAAACACCATTTTTTAAGGCTAGCTTGATGGTACACCTAAAATGGTGGCTTTTGAGCATCTAATCAATTTAGTTATTATTATATTCAGATTTTTGTTCCCTTTTGTGGGAAGGCTACATTGTATTTATTTTTCTTCTTTGCTTGGGAAACAAAAAGGTACTTATTTAGTTTTTGATGATGTATTTTATTTTCTTGTTTGTGTATTGGAACAATGAATTATTTATTCATCTCTATTCGATTCATTGCTACTCAGTGATTACAATCGTTAAACTAAAAATGAATTCATAGTGTTCACACCCTTAATTATTCTCGAGCAGAATAATTTAAACATACACGAACATATTTCGTGTCAACTCTTCCAACTCAATCAGTTAGGAGAATTAGATCAAGTAGACGACCCACCCAACTTGTCCAATGACTATAATAAAGAAGAGATATACAGTGAAAATCTACAATAATCATGTCTAGTCGAGTATATCGTACCAAACATAAGAACACAGTCAGGGAAAGGAGCTAATGATTTCCATTTGTAACTTTCTGAGACCAACAGAAAACTCCAAGGCATCATTCATGGCATTTTTAGCCCCCAACAGTGCCTCTTCCAGCTTCTCATTTATCATATAATATGAGCAAATCTGGCTAAGAATTCTATCATGTCTTTCTTCATACCTTGTTACTCTTTCTTCAGCTTCATGCAGAGTTTCACAGATGATCTTTAATTTCTCTACTGCTACTTGCCTGTTTTTCCTTCTCTGTAAATCTGGAAACAGAAAAATGAATGATGCTGAGAACCCTAATAAGGCCAATACAATGGGCTTGTAATCCATTTGAGAATTATCTGAAATTGTAAACAAGAATGAAGGAAATTAATAAAAAAAGAATTATTAATCAACATTCCTTGCTTTGTTAAGAGGAAAGAAACTTACTTGTATGGGCATGGCTGCTTTATGTTTTTGCCCTTACTTTTTGACACTAGAATAAATGGAATTGATGCAAGGTAGCTGCATGAAAACGTAAAAACATGAATTTTATGAACAATTTTTTAGTTATTCACTTGTCAATACTAGCGACGAATTAAAAAAATTATATATAATTCTAGAAAACGGAAAGATCATGCGAGTCTAATCATATACCATTTCATTATGTTTGACAATTTCAAAAATTTGTTCATACTATGATCACAGTATAAGGGCGGTTGGACACGTCAGCCCACATTGTGTAGTGGTTTAGGACATCTCTATTTTAACAGGGATTCGAATTTCTTTGGTGTAGGGTACTACGAAAGGAAATTGATTGTTGATTACCAATAAGCCTAAAGTGGATTCTTCTTGGGTTTATGTTCGAGCGGTTAATGGAGACGGACTATAAATTCGTTGACTATATATCTGAACTGTCCAGTGCGGTCCAATAATTCGCCAATCTACCAAATAGACAAATCAAACTTGTTTTCATTTCATAGAATATACTCAAAGTTTGGACAGAAAGTGAGACACTTAAAATTATATGCAATATTAAAAGATTTTGGTGAATAGCTATTATTTGAACAATTCAAAAAGTTATTCTTGTTACTATCACTAGAGCTGATAAATGGGTTGAGTTGGGCCAGCCCAAACCGCCAGAACAGGGCCACACATGAAACTGGACTGGGCTGACCCAGCCTAGTTTTGTATGAGCCAGAAATATGCTAGCCCAGTCAACCCATTGATCCAACTTATCTTAATTTTCTTTTTTTTTTTCCTTTTTTTTAAATAAATTTTTTATACAATCTAATACATTACATCAAATACAATCTTAGATAAATTTAAATTATATAGATATTTTTAAAAATATTAATTTATAAAATTGGAACTCTCATGTATTAGTTAATAGATAAACGTCAATTTTCTTTTAAAATAATAATTTTTTTTGTTAATTGTAAATTATTTGTAGACATTTTTTTTTAAAAAATACAAATATTAAAAGCATGCTAGTCTTATTGTTTTAAGATATAAGCATGCTTTGCTTAAATTAAATGATTTACTTATAAGTAAATTTAAAATAAATAATTTACTTGTCACACCAAATATATTTTGGATTGAAACTTAAATTAAACTAAATTTTAAATAAATCTAAACAATTTTATGTTAGATCCTAAGATTTTTGGACTAATATTTATTGGTGACTTTGGCTTAGATCATTTTAGATTGATATTATTTGAATTATGTATTGGGGTTATTCATAAAATGAGTTAATTAGTGTTAATGAGCAAAAAAAAAATCAAAAAAAATAAAAAAATAAAAAAAAAATAAAATCAAAATCGAGCTGGGCCGGGCCATCTTGGCCCGGTTTTATTTGGGCTAGGGCCAACCCAACCCAAGAAGGCGGGTTACATGGGCCGGCCCGCGAGCCTGGCTAATTTTGCCACCTCTAACTACCACATCCTCGTGCGAGCCAATCCCACCATAGAACTTGGGTTTACACAAGGTTTTCCACAAGAGTAATTGTGTGTTTGGAATGGATTTTTTGAGGTTTAAAATTACTTTTAGTTATATTTATTATTTATAATTGTTTAGTTAAAGTTAACAAGCATTTTTTGACTAAAAAAAGAGTTTAAAAAGCTGTTTTAGTGAAGTCCAAATTTTGAGTTTCTCTAAAAAGTTCTAATTGAGCTTTTACGGGAAATTGTAACTAATATTTAATAAACTTAAAAATTAACAAAATTACCATTAATATATTAAAAAAAAATTTAATTTATTTACCACATTAATTACTTATATCAATTTGTTACTTCATATATTTATATAAAGTGAAAAAATATATATTGACTTGTTAAATAATATAATACAAATTACACATAATATGTTCAATCAAATATACTAAAATAATCGTGTTATTATAATTAAATTAATATATTGATTTTAATAGTTATTATAGGATATAAAAATATATGATTTATTTAAAAAAAAAAAGAGTTATACAATAATTAATTATTGTTTAGTCAAATATAATAAAATAATCGTATTATTATAATTAAATTCATATATTAATTTTAACAGTTATTATAGGATATAAAAAATTTTATTTATTTTAAAAAAAAATAAAAAATAGCATATTTGGTCCCCTAACAATTCAAAAACGTAAGGGATTACCTTTAAATTTTAAAAATAGTACCGAACATTTCTAATGTTTGAGAAATTAGGTATGATAGGTCGTTTATGATAAAATTACCCCCTCCTTTAAATAAACAAAAAATGAAAAGACAAGAAAAATAAAAAATAACCAAACCTACTACCAAAAAATGAAGAATAATAAAGAGACTCTTTTTCCTTTACCCCAACCATCACTAACTCCACCACTCTTCTTTTTCTACCCCAACCTCCACCTTTCCTAAACCCACTAGCCGCCGCCGCCGCCGCCGCCACCACCACCACCACCACCCGAACCTTAAACCGCAACAATGGTGAAAAGTTCATTTCACTACTGTATACACAAGTTCAATTGTTCTTCCTGTGAATAAATAAAGGGAGAACCAACTTTATTTAAGCAAAACGGCATAAATAAAATACAATTACAATAGGGTTTTTATAGTGATGAAAACCCTAATCTATATTAGGTAAACAAATATTCTAATATATATAATATATATTCTAACATATATATTATATTCTAACATCCCGCCTCAAACTCACGATGCTACAGCAATAAGCAGCGAGAGTTTGTCAAGTAAGAAACGAAAACGATGTACCGGATGTGACTTTGTGAAAAAGTCAGCAAGCTGCAACGAAGAAGAAACAAAAGGTAAAGAAATAGTGCCATGCTGAAGATGGTGGCGAATCAGGTGACAATCAATCTCAATATGCTTTGTGCGCTCATGGAACACAGAGTTGTGAGAAATCGAAATAGCACTCTTATTATCACAATACATAGGAGTCGGAGAGGAAAGAGAAACACCCATGTCAGCAAGTAACCAACGCAACCACACAATCTCAGTAATGGTAGATGCCATAGCACGATACTCTGCTTCAGTAGAAGAACGAGAAACCACATTCTGCTTCTTACTCTTCCAAGAGATAAGGGAGTCTCCCAAAAATAGACAAAAGTCAGTAGTGGACTTGCGATCAGTTGGGTTACTAGCCCAATCAGCATCAGAGTATGCGCGGAGCTCCAATGAAGAGGTCGATGGAAATAAGAGACTCTGAAAACAAGTACCACGAAGATAGCGCAGAATATGAACAACAGCTCCCCAATGAACAGTAGTCGGAGTAGAGACAAACTGACTAACAATGTGAACAGCATAAGCAATATCGGGACGGGTGATGGTGAGATAGACGAGACTTCCAACGATAGTGCGGTACAAATTGGGATCAGGCAAAGGGGTACCATCAGAAGGTGAATAACGAACATTGGTTTCAAGAGGAGTATCAGCAGTCTTAGTATCAGTGAGACGAGCACGCTCAATAACATCAGTTGCATACTTAGACTGAGTGAGAAGATAACCTCTAGGAGAAGAGGAAACCTCAATCCCCAAAAAATAAGATAAATGACCTAAATCCTTCATTTCAAAACGACGAGCCAAATCAGATTTTAAGGCAGCAATACCATTAACATCATCACCAGTGATAATCATGTCATCAACATATAAAAGAAGTAAAATACGACCAGAGGAGGTGCATCTAGAAAACAAAGCAGAATCATGATGGCTGGAAGTAAAGCCAAGAGAGGCAACAACAGTAGAAAATTTTTCAAACCAAGCGCGAGGTGCTTGTTTGAGACCATAAAGTGCTTTCTTAAGTTTGCAGACATATCCAGGATGATGAGAAACACCCGGAGGAGGAACCATATAGACGTCTTCCTGAAGGGTTCCATTTAGGAATGCATTTTTAACATCCAACTGAGAGAGATTCCACCGGAAAACAGAAGCAACTGCAATAAGTGTACGAACAGTAGTCATCTTTGCAACAGGAGCAAAAGTCTCTTCATAATCCAAACCATACTGCTGACTAAACCCCTTAGCAACCAACCTAGCCTTGTAGCGCTCAATCGAACCATCAGATTTGGTTTTGATTTTATAGACCCAACGTGAACCAATAGCATGTTTACCCTGAGGTAATGAAACTAGATCCCAAGTGTCTGTCTTATGTAAAGCAGAGAGTTCATCAGCCATAGCCTGTTGCCAAAGAGGATCTAGAATAGCTTCTTTATAGGAAGAAGGTTCAGAAAGCTTGTGAATAGACGATAAGAAACAGCAGAAAGATTCCGAATAACAAGAATAAGCAAAATCAGGTAACTGAGTAGACTTACGAATACGTGGAGGATATCGAGGAGAAGGAGGTTGATCAACAATCTCAGATGGTGCTTGGGTGGCCATAGAAGGAGAATGATCATTATGAGGCGGCGTATGCGTACCTGTAGTGGAAGAAGGATCAACAACAAGCGGGGTAAGGGAATGTGAGCTATCGGTATTATCAGAAAATGGATCAATATGAATGAGATCAGCCTTAGTCATGGTATGAGTATTATCAGAGATAGAAAATAATGGAATATGCTCAAGAAACACAACATGGCGGGAAACATATAGTTTTTTATTAATAGGGTCAAAACAGCGATAACCCTTTTGTCCCTCCCCATATCATAAGAAGACACAAATAGCAGAACGTGAAGTCAACTTACTACGTTCTACTTGAGGACGAATGACAAAACATGTGCACCCAAAAACTCTTAGAAGAGAATAATCAGGAGGATGTCCAAATAGTGTTTCAGAAGGTGACAAACCCGAAGTGTGAGAGGATGGAATTTTATTAATTAAGTGGACAGCAGTTAAAACTGCTTCTCTCCAAAATTCACTAGGAACTTTGGTAGATAAAAGTAGAGAACGGGCAGTTTCAATAATGTGTCTATGCTTACGTTCAGCAATACCATTTTGTTGTGGGGTGTCAGTACAAGAGGATTGGTGAATTGTGCCATCAGAAGCAAGCAATGTAGAAAAATCAGTAGATGTATACTCTCTACCCAAGTCACATCTAAAGCACTTAATAACAGCAGAATGTTGAGTTTTAACAAGTGCTCTAAAAGAAAGATAAATGGAAAGAAAATCAGAACGTCGTTTCATAAGATAAACCCAACAATAACGACTATAATCATCAATAAACGAGACATAATATCTAGACCCTCCTTTTGTAGCAATAGGAGCAGGCCCCCACACATCAGAATGAACAAGGTCAAATGGTGCAACAGAACGAGAAATACTTCGAGGAAAAGGTAAAGCAGAAAATTTAGCTAATTTGCAACCACTACAATCAGAGATATCATGAGTTCGCAAATCTCCCAATTGACCTTTAGAAACTAAAAATTTTAAACGACTAGCAGAAACATGTCCAAGGCGAGAATGCCACAAATAGAAACTAGAAGAAGAATAATTCAAAGAAAAAGACGACAAATCAACACTAGAGGCTGCAGCATGCGGTGGTTGCAGATTGTCCAAAACATATAAACCTCCTTTTCTATGGCCTATCCCAATCAGCTTCTGAGATTGAGGATCCTGCACATGACAAGCAGTAGAAGAAAATTGAACTAAGTATCCAGAGTCACATAACTGACCAATAGATATAAGATTCAAAGAAAGAGCTGGAACACAATAGACATCGGAGAGTGATAAATTGTATGTGTTAACAGAACCAACCCCTACCAAAGGCAGTGGAGTGCCATCAGCAGTCATAATAGACACAGACGAATTAGAGGGGCGTAAGGAATCAAACAGTGTGGAGTCAGAAGACATGTGTTTAGAGGCACCTGAGTCAAAGATCCACGAAGAAGAAATACCTGAGGGGTTCTGGGACGACAAACCTGCATGAGTAGAAGCTGACATAGCATGAGGTTGAGTGGCAAGAAACTTTTGAAATTGCTCAGCTAGAGTAGTGAGCTGGGGATTAGAAGGAGGTGCTCCAAGAGTATGTGAGTCACAAGGTGGCATGGCTGCTACTGTGTTAGCATTGGGACGATAAAATCGATGTTGTGACTGCTGTTGACTCTGTAAAGATTGTAGCTTTTTAGGACATTGAGCCTTCCAATGTCCCTTTTTCTTGCAAAAGCTACACTCATCACTAGCAACTCGCACATAACCTCTGTTCTGATTCTGCGTAGATGGTCGAGAGGGGACAGCCAAAACTGAAGTACCAGAAGTAGGAAGGGATCCCTCACCTGTTAGGGATTTCAAACGTGTTTCCTCAGCCACAAGTTCACTCACCACTGAATCAACAGAAGGAAGAGGAGTACGATGCAAGATAGAGCCTCTAAGGCCCTCAAAAGAATTACGAAGTGCCATCAAGAACTGAACCAAACGTTGCTCCTCTCTATAAACAATATAATCCTCACATACTTTTAGACCTGCCGATTCTGTAAGAGCCAACTCATCCCAAATCGATGTCATTGCAGTATAAAATTCCAGAATACCCATATTTTTCTGTTGTAAGGCTCGTATATCAATCTCCAACTGAAATCGTTTTGCAAAGTTAGACTTAGTGTATAACTTCTGCAAATGATCCCAGACTTCCTTAGCAGTTTCATATTTTGCCAATTGTGCACCAATGGAATGATCGACAGAATTGTGAATCCAAGTAAGAATTTTTGCATTGTTTGATTCCCAAACATCAACATCAATAGTATAAGTATCACTAGTATTCTTAGGTATCACATTAGTTCCAATAATATAACCCCATAATTTTTTACCCTTAAGAAAATTTTTCATCACGGTACTCCAATATGAATAATTCTGACCAATTAATCTTACACTAATAGATTGAAGTGAATCATCCCTTTCAGTTGCCATTATTACAAATAAGAGAAATGACCAAACAATTCTATTATGCAAGAAAAAACCAATGACATATGACCAAACAATTCCTCAGCCCCAAAATTAATAATGGTTGTTACCTTCCCTAATTTGGTCCAGTCGTGACTTTTTCAATCACTTGATCCAGTTCCCTGACTTATTCAATCACTTGGTCCAGTATACCCTGCTGCTGCTGCTGTTGCCGAAAGCGGGCTGTTGCTGTTTTTTTTTTTTTAAAAAAATTGGCCGGACCTGCTGCTGCCGGAAGAGGAGGAACAAGACTGTGTGTGAGGTGTGGCCGCCGCAGTTTCCACCTTCAAAAGAGCCGATGCTCCGCCTGTGCATACCCTGCTGCCCGCAAGAGAATCTGACCTGCTACTGCCGGAAGAGAATGGCCGCTGCAGTTGTTGGGTCAATGGTCTGTCAGGAACCCGTTGACAGAGATTGAGGTGGCGTCCACGCTGAAGGTGATGCTTGCTGTTGCCGTTGCCGGACCTGCTGCTGCCTGAGCGGTGGTGCTGCGCTGCCGGACCCGCTGCTGCCGGACTGTTGCTGTTTCTGCGTTATAAATGTATCTCTGATACCATGTGAATAAATAAAGGGAGAACCAACTTTATTTAAGCAAAACGGCATAAATAAAATACAATTACAATAGGGTTTTTATAGTGATGAAAACCCTAATCTATATTAGGTAAACAAATATTCTAATATATATAATATATATTCTAACATATATATTATATTCTAACACTTCCATCTCCAGTAAGAAACATAGTGAAAGCTTGGAATAAAAGACCTAAAAAAAAAAAAGAACTGTGAATTGGCAAAGGTCCCAATCGAGCTGCCACTCCAATGCAACCTTGTGAATTGACAAATATCCCAATTGAATCCGGACAATAAAAATAAAAATTTACACTCCCATTCAATTTAATCTTACAATTGGAAATATTGTATAATTAATGGCAAACAGGAAAATGATATCATTAACAAGAGAATTTAGACAAGACACAACGAACCTTCATCCCAGGCATATGGACCCAATCGATAGCAATACATATGGCCTTTGATAGAAACTTTGTCAAAGTCTCATCTGCAATTGAGATGAGTCTGCAAAAAGCATAGGCATATATTAAAGAAATGTCAATGATGCCCCAAAGTTGCGAGTAATGATTAATGTTTGGCATGTCAATTTTTGGTGTACAATGCTACTGCTTCTGGTTGTACTCTTCCATGCAATATTTCTCTAGATCTTGTACTTCCTTGTTTGTTTTTCACGTCCTTAACCTTTGTTCTCCCCCCAACCATTCATCTGATGGAAGGAGTGCGTGCTGAAAAATAGTTCTAGTACAAAGTATAAACAGGAGAAACAGAGGCAGAAGGAGACATGAAGTTTCACCACTGTTGGGGTTTGGGTGGTGGTGGTGGCAACGGTGCTGAGTTTGGGAAATGTTGGTGTTGGGGTTGGGAAAAAGAGAGTTTCTTTGTTATTGTTCATTTTTCGAGTTACATCTGGATATTTTTATATTCTTCTTTTTTATTTTTCTTGTCTATTCATTTTTTTTTTGTTTATTTAAATGGGAGGGTAATTTCATCATAAAGAACCTACCATACATATTTTTTCAAATATTGGAGATGTTTGATACTATTTTTAAATGTTAGTGATATATCTCTTACGTTTCTAAAAAGTTAAAGACCAAATATTCTATTTTCCTAAAACATATAATATAAGATATATAATAATTAATTATTATTTAGTCAATTTAATATTCACATCACTTTTTGAATTCATATCCAAATAGTCCACGGTTTTTTAACAAAAGTTTTACGGTCAAAAGCTCTGTTACCAAAAGTTCTACTGCTAAAAGTTCTATTCACAACCGGTGTGCCAACGGACCCTAAATAGAGTTTGTCACAACCATCAGAATTCCCCACCGAAAAGTAGATACTATGCCCTACATATCCTTACATAAACTGATTGGAAGTTGAAGCACCTGTTTGGTTTGATTTGATTTAAAATTAGTTTTTAATGTCCAAGTTAATTGTTGACTATTCAAGACACAATTATAATAAAAGGAAATAATAGGAAATGTCCATTTGCATATGGTCATTTTGAAAATATGGCAAATTTCAGCAATGGTCATCAAAGTTTTCAAAAAAATTCAAAATTGTCATTGAAGTTTGATACCCTTATTACAAATGTCATTATGTTAACACCGTCAGCCTTAATAGTCTACATATCACCGTTAAATATTACGTGACATTGATGGTATTTATTCTTTTGCCACGTCATAAAATTGATTTTTTTTTTAAAAACAAAATTGAAATGGTCAGTTAGCAAAGAAGGGAAATCTATGTTGCACCCACCCAAAAAAAAAAAAAAAAAAAAAAAAAAGCAAAAACCAATTTTTGTCAATGCAAACTATTTCAAAATTTTTTAATTTTTTTTACTTGGTGAAAATATAAAGGGTTAATTAGACTAATGGTCCCCATTCTTTCAGGTTTGTAACGATTTCATCCCCATTCTTTTTTAGCAGATATCATCCATATTCTTCTATTTATACTCATAGATGGTCTCCAAATCACTATTTTTCACTATTCTGATAATTCTTGAACAATTTTACTCCTTAACTTAAATAAATTAAAATGAATGGGAAAAAAATACAATGAAAGTATTACAATTGGGCCCTGAAACTTTTCAAAAGTACAAATAAATCCTAAACTATTATATTTTATTCAAATAAGTGTTATTCCCTAACTAAAAAGGACCCCCACCCCCACCCTGACCCTGACCCTGACCCTGTCCCTGTCCCTGACCCTGATCCTGAATCGCACTCAGTCACAACAATCTAATATCCACGGTCCCTAGCCAAGATCAAGCCATCCTGCCAAAATCAGTTAATCAGCTGCTTCTGATTAAACTACCAGCATGTTAATAAAAAATCGAGTGGGAAAAAACTAATAGTCACAGCCATTTTTTCATGAAGCACATTCAGAAACTATTTGTACAGAATTCCCACACAATTGCAAGTATACTTTTAGGATTGATGGTTAATCGTGAATTTCAACTTGTAATAAAGATTAACATAGACAATGATGACCATCTGCTCAAGCGATGGGGTCTCGGGCACAGTCATCTGGCATTCTCGAGCTTTTCTAGCTTCTGCTACTTTTTTTGGTGTGATTTCGTCTTTTTCTGGGGGTATGTCTTCTTGGTCGATCATAATTTCCTTGCGCAATGCAGGCTGCCCCCCATCAGATAGTTCAAGAGAAAACGAACCAGCTGATGCTTGGTTGAATCGATGAAGTGAGTTTACACCAAAATTGAAACTCCCCAGGAAGTCCTTATAGAAGACCTGAGAATACGGGCTTGTTACTGAATCAAGATGGTACCTAACTACTTGTTTGCATTGTTCGGTGAGATCGCAGTGCAGGATGGCTTGATTTTAGCTAAGGACCGTAGATATCAGATTGACTGAGTGCGATCCATTAAGGGTGGGGGTGAAGGTGAGGGTGAAGGTTCCTTTTTAATTTGAGAAGAATACTTATCTGAATAAAATAAAATAGTTTGAAATTTATTTGTACTTCTGAAAAAGTTAAGGGTCCAATTGCAATACTTTTATTGTATTTTTTTTTTCCTTTCATTTTAATTTATTTAAGTGAAGGGGCAAAATTGTCCAAGAATTTTTAGAATAGTGAAAAATGGTGATTTTGAGACCATATATAAGTATAAATAGAAGAATGATGATGATATCTGCTAAAAAAAGAATGAGAATGAAATCGTTACAAACATGAAAGAATATGGACTATTAGTATAATTAACCCAAAAATAAACACCGCCAAATGCCACGTGTCATTTAATGGTGACACGTGGACTATTAAAGTTGACAATATTAACAGAATGACCTTTGCGGTATCAAACTTTAATGACTAGTAGGGTAAACAAAAAAATTCAGTGAAAATTTTGAAATTTTATGGAAATTTCAATGACTAATGGCAAATTTTGAAAACAACTAGAGAAATTGTAATTATATTCACACCACATTATTTGTTAGTTACACCACATTTTAATCGTAATAAAGTCTTCAAATATAGCTTATTTTACATTTATATCCTTAACTTTTTTTTATCACATTTTTATCATACGTCTATTAATTTGCACGCCTTATCTTTGTCTTTGATAATGCTTTTTGTCTAAAAAGTTAATTATGAGGGCTTAAAAATATTTATCTGTCTATCGTATTTTCAAATAAGCAAAATGAATAACAAATACAAAAGTTTGATAAAATATTTTTTCCTCATTTCAATGCACATTAGCAGAATATTTAATTTCAATGCACATTAGCAGAATATTTGGACAAAAATCGTCATAAGAAATGAAATGTGAAAATTAAATAAAAGTCAATGATAAAAATACGACGAAAAAAATTAGAGAAGTGGAGTAGATAATGATATAGACATAAGTGCCAAAATGTCTAAAATTGAGAGACCTTCATTGCAATTAAAACGTGGTATAGATAATAAAAATTGTAGTGTAAATATAATTACTCTCAGAGAAATTGTCGTTTTGGATAAAAATACCCTCAATCAACTATCTAAAATTCCAACATGTTGTATTAAAATTCAATCAAAAGCTAATTCCAACAAAAATCAGATCTACAACAAGATTCCACCAAAAATATTGCGAGCCACCACCCATCCCAAGTAAATTAGTTTTGTGATAAATTAATTTGGTTTATAGAAGTACACAAATTCTAAATGTTTGTGTTACATTAGTTAGAATTTATTTTATATATAACTCTTACCGAAAATTTCTTGAATATGGTTGAAGAAAATTTGTTGGAGGAAGGCTGAGTCGCTGCTTTAATGAGAATTTCCTTTTCTGTTTCTGCCACACTCTCTCTTTAATCCCCTCCAAAAAAAAAAAACTTGCTCCGTCTAGTCACATAGGGTAGGCCAAGGTATTTGCTGTGCAATTTGAATCTCGATACCCTCCAAGCCAAAGAATTCCAAAATTTTGATTGGGACTGAACATGATGGCTGATTTCATAAATATTGATAGACTCAAGTAATCGTTTTGTGTGGCCCGACAAAATACTAGACTATCGTCTGCAAAGAAAATGTTACTGACTCGCGGCCCACAATGGGAACAGTTGAAACCCCAGATTTGTGATGTGATTTCAGCCTGCTGTAGAGTCGACAAAACCCGCTGCACAAATATGAAATAGATATGAAGTACCGCTCCCATTCCATGTAATCATAGGCCTTGCTCATGTCGAGCTTCTAGGCTAGATAACCCAGTTCGTCATTAGTACTCCTCTTGAGAGAGTGCATTAGTTCAAAGGCGGCAATGATGTTGTCTGTAATCAACCGACCTAATACAAATGCACTCTGAAATGGGGATATAATGTCCGAAAGAACATGTTTTAGATGACATTACAAAGACTGATTAGTCGATATTCAGTTACATTTCTGGGGGCACTTAACTTTTGGGATTAAGACCACAAATGTATCATTCAATGACCTCAATGATCCCCGCCCATTCAATATATCCAGACACAACTTAGTGACATCTGGCCTGACCTTTTCCCAATTAAGTTGGTAGAATGCAGCGTGAAATCCATTCGCTCCATTCTGTTCAGTGTGCTCCGCGCCTCCGCTTTACTCCGGCATAGACCTATTTTTCTGGACACGTGTTTCACTCTATATGAGCCACTTACTCCAACTTGGAGCATTGGTGCGACATTTGTTTGTTGATGGAAAGTACATGTGCACTCATCATTGAGTTATAGTTTGGCATTTCACATTCATATTTTTGAACTTTCTATGAATCATATTCACATTCATAAATGAAATACTCATTAGAATTTGGAAGATGTTAAACAAATTTCAGTAAGTATTGTGAGAGTTGAGAAACTATAGACAAACAAAGCCATCTAAACTATCGAAATGGGGCGAGAGGATTAGGACTACGTGGTGTTTTCGAGCTTTTAAGCTCTTTACACACATTATCTAACATGTTTAAAAAATCTCTTACAATTACAAAAATTCGAAGTGGATTCGATTCATCTTTGCTCACATCTCCATGAAAATATTCTGTCATTTGTCTGACATGTAATAGGACTCCATTCTCATCTTCTTGCAATTCCTTCAACTTCATTTCAGCATATTTCAGGAATGATCTCATTGAGTTCACAAAGTTCCCATTTTCCCCCTCCATTTTCAGGATCTTGGGTATTAGATGTTGCAGCTTACTCATTCCATCTGATAAATTTGATACAGAACTTGCAAGAACATCCAAGTCTATTGTAGCCATCTTCTTAACATTGCAGAGTTCAGTACCTAAGCCAGATACAAGATCTAAACCCATTCTCCTGTAACTTTCTTCCTTATCTTCGATTTTTGAGGTCTTGCTCATTTGGTTGATCTTTCCCATAATGCTCTCTGATACTCGAAATCCTTCTGATCGGATAATTTCTTGGACAACGAAATGGAGAAGTGTTGTTTTTCCATCCGTTCCCTTCACATCAGCGAGCTTAAGAAGGGCATCAAGCTTGAAAGCTATCGCTCCTCCTCGTATTGTTCCAACATTCATCCTGTTTCCTGTTTTGAGCACTGCCTCGAGTAGTTTTAGGAAGAGTCGATTTGATCTGAGCTCCTTGCAAGCCTCCTAATCAAATATCAGAGGTGGTAATATTAGAAGATTATACTTTTTGATTGTGCAAAATTGTTTGATTTTTCTGTTTACCTCGAGCATTGAGAAGGATTTTCTGAGATGGAGAACCTCATCTTCAAAAGTTTCTCGGTAGAGCATCGCTTCAATTCTTAAAAACGCAAATGGTACCTTAAGCATTGCCTTGACTAAGTTCTCTGCTGATCCCAATTCATTACTGTCTCCTTTGTAGTTTGCAAGCTTAGCCTCCTCTTCATTAGTAGGCACCATCTTTGCAAGTGCCTCTAAATCTTGCAATGACAAACCATCCCCTGTTTGGAAAAAGTTGTGAAAACAATAAATGGAATTTGCAGATTGGATGTAAAAAATATAATCAAAGCTTCTCAGTTCTTATTACATAGCTCTATCATTTGATTGTCAGACGGAAAATGAAAAGGTGTTTTAGTTAATGGATTACAAATGTTTGTATAACTATGATAAATCTGAAGTTGCTTGCCTTGAATTAGTGCTTCACAAACTTGTTCTGTGGAAACATTCAAGGCTTTTGAAAGTATAGTTATATTTTGTAGTCTCTTAGGCTCCAGGACATGCTTGCTTGGAGATGGGGTTTTACTTTTAACTTCATCATTCTTCATGGAATTTTGGAGGTTGTAACCGAAAAGTGACTCGATCATTTCCTCATCAAACCTGTGCAAAATCTTATAATCATAAACAAGTTATACAAGCAAGAAGTCATTTTTATAATGGAGAGAATAAATTATCTTACTCGAATGAGCTTGATCGCAGCTTGTCCCATACTGTCGAACGATCTGGTGCAGCTCTAACTTTGTCCCAGTGAAGTGGTTTAAGCTTTGGCAATGGCGCTCCGTCTTTGCCCAATGGCGTATGTTGAGTGAACTGAGATGGGGGAGGAGGTGGGACTTTGAGAGAGTTGACATTTCCTTTTGAAAAAGGAGGGGGGCATGGCGGTGGAGGAATTCCTGTTGGAACTATGGGAGGAGCTGGTGGAGGACGGGGTAACGATAATTCAATGTGTGGGGAATCCAAAATTTTAGGACAAGATACATTAGGTATCCTCTTTTTCGAAGAAGGGATAGAAGGAGAAATATGTTGGACCGGTGGTGGAGGAGGTGGTGGCGGTGGAGGAGGCAATGATTGGCTCGCGGCCAAGGGATGTTGTGATTGTGAATTGGAAATTGGTAAGATGATGTTGGGGTGTGAAATATGAATTGGCTTCTCTGTTGCAGTGTCTACAGAACAATGTGATGATACCTTTAATTCATTTTTGGAGAAAATTTCTGAGTTGTCACTAAGACTACCCGCTGAGGCATTAGAAAGCCTGGCATGAGATGAATGTGAATCACAGACAGAATGGAAAGATTCATCATCTGAGGAATTAGCTTCATCGGGTATAAATTTATCATCGATTGAATGAACTTCTTCAGGAATTATTTTTTCACCACATGAAGAAGAGTTACAGCCATCGAATTCATACTTGTATTCAGAAATTTCACAAGCAGAAGTTATTTCTCCAACATCCAAACATCTATCATTCTCATATTCTGATTTTACGAGTTCCTTAACTGGTTCTTCACTCTCTTGCATTGTACAATTTATTGTGCTTTGATTTGAGTATGTGTTTTGAGTGTTGGAATTCAGTTTCAGACAACATTTTTCAGGTTCTAAAGCTGTTTCTAAGGAATGAAGGTAAAAAAGGTCAGGGCCTGGATCAGAACTTACCTTTTTCACAGAGCTTTGTGTACTCGTGTACTTTGATTTACCTGCATCAGTGCTGAATACAGAAATAGTCCTTTTCGATCTCCTTCTTCGTCTTCCAAACTCCCGGCAGCCCCAGAAGAGCCCAATTGCACATAATACTAGAGAGGTAACTCCAACAGAAACAAGAACTGCTGTCAAAACTCTTGTAGAACTACCCTTATCATTCTTTTGTATCTTATGCGTGGATAGGATCGGAATATGATAATTATGCAAGGGACGACGAGCATGTCCATGCGGATGCAGCACTGGAGAAGGAGCCGGAGCTTCAGTGGCAATGTTGGGTTCTGGGGAAGGTGTCGGTGCCGGTGTCGGTGAGTAAGCATGAAGTGTTGCTCCTCTTATGTTGAAGCTCTTAAGTCCCAACAAAACTCTGAATTTCTCCAAAATCAAGGCCTTTTGATCTTCATTTCCATCAACTCTTATGTGAGTTTCTTCTAATCCAGCCCTTCCATTATTCTCAGTGTAGTACACCTCTTTTAAGCCAGGAATCTTGAAATAGTATTCTACTGCATTGAACGAAGCTTTTAGAACCAAAATATGAGTACAATGGTATGATGTGAGAATGAAAATGATGATAAAAATGATGTAGAAAATCTGAAATCCATGACCCATGTTCTTGAATCATAAGAAAATTTCAGCACTTTTTGGCCTATAAATCTATCTCATTTCTCCTTAAAATGTAATACAAGATTGGTTTTTTGGATGGTGAGAATATGGTAAAGCAGTAGAGAAGATGCAATGCAAATGCAGTGTCTTTAATGCTACTCCAAGGAACCCCTGAGTCTGCAGTTGTAGGTGTACTGGAACTTCTTTATTTCTTCTCTCCTCCATTAATTCTCTATTGGCTACTGTTAATGTACATCACCTTCAACTTTGTACACTTTCTTATATGGCTTTATTTAGGGCAATCTTTCACCCAATACAAAAGGGCTAATCACATTTTCTGTTCTCGATTACTCTGGCACTCATTTAGATAGTCGATCTTAAATTTATCGAGGACGAATCATTATTCGGATTAGTTTTAGTAAGGACTTTTGGGGATCAAGAACGTTTTAGGATGTGAAATTTGATTCATGGGACTTGCATTTGAGTCCAGATTTTATGTAGATAAAAGTCATGATTCAAGCTAAAAGTGTTTATGGGTGGGCCCTAATTTGTTGGGTTTGGCTTATATTTCTGTAGGTTGATAGTGTATGTTCTCCAACCCGGGTATTATTTTAGTTAGATAGGGACAAACATGGTCGATCACTTTCTCATGTGATCTTCCCACTCAATAATTATTATTGTTGAGATAAGATTTTAACTTTTTTTTAATATTATTCAGTATTCTACTGTTTTTCTTGTCAAAAAGGTAATAAGTTTATATTTGGTACGTTTTTATTGTCTATTTGAAAAGTTGAAAAAAAATTGTGGGTCTCATATATTGGAACTTTTTAACAATTTTGTAAACTAAATTAAAGGGACACTTAGTATATGTTTGGTATTGCTGAAATTATTTTTTAGGTGCTTATATTATAAGTTGTTGGTGAATGTGTGAATAAAAAATTGGTTGTAAATTGTAGGTTCTATAAAATGTGTAAATAAAAATTATGTTTAACTAATTTAATCAATTGAAATTATAATTTAAGTATATTTAAATGTGTGCTTAGTGTTTTTAGCCACACATGTTGACATTACAAAGCCTTGTGATCTTGTCTCTTGTCTAACCACATGAGAGAGAGAGAGAGAGAGAGAGAGAGAGAGAGAGAGAGAGGTGAAACCGACAATATAGTGACATTGGGTTGAAAGGTACAAATAGTGACATAATAGGGTTGAAATGTACAAATTGGCTTGTCTTAACCCCTTTGGGGAATCTTAAGGCAATGACATGCACCACTAAAAATAATGTTCGTCCAATTTATAAATACTTATAAATGCTTATATATAATAATTCATTATAAAAGAAAAAAAGCAAAAATAGAAAGATCAACTCACATAAGGAACTCAAAAGTCACATTCTGTATTATCATTATGTAATATAATTTTATATATAATAGAATATTGAACACATCAATTTTTTATGTTGAAGTATTTGACCTTTCACTTTCTTTCTTTCTTTCATTTCTTCTATTTTAGGCACAAAGGGAGTCAAAATGTTTTACCATCTAGGTGGGCAATGCCTCTAGCATCATACAACACTTTTCGTTTCACTTCTCCAAACACATAATAGAAGCCAGTGATCGTGGGTAAGGTAATTTTTTACCTTCATTTTCTTGTCTTCTTGACCGCCAGCTAATTCTCACATGATTAGCTTCGAATATTAATCTTTCACGAATACATGTTTTCTAGTGTGTTAATTTATTAAGAAAAAAGAAGAAGAGAGACACCATTGTCGACTATGAAGCTAATTCGTACAAATTTAAAAAATCTATAGAAATGATAATAAAACACCAACGAAAAGGAAATATACTTTACAAAATTCATAACTTTTTAAAGAACATAAATTATACTTAGAATAAGCTGCTTTAAAAGTGGGCCTCATTTGATTTTGCTTAAAAATCTATTAAAAAGTTATGATTAAAGTTAATAATTAATTTTAACAACACATTTTATAAAATTCACAATATTTATTAATTTTTCAACTACACATTTCATCAATATTTATCAAAACTTGCCAAAAAACTAATTTTTAGCAAAATCAAACATGCACTATACATTATAAATTTAATTTCACGTGAACATATTAAGATTTTATCCCTCCTTTATTTCTTAAAGTTAATTCAATGGCAAATTGTGAAATTTAAAATGGGGAAATTTCTGGTTTTTGTCATCAACCTTTATAGTTTGTTATTAATCTATCTTTAACTTTTTTTTTTAGTACTAGACATCCACAATATTTCATTTAATTACAAATCACGTCTATTGACAAATTTTGACGAATTTGCCATTCTCTTTGAATAAACAAAAATAAAATAAGACAATAAATCAACAAGAAAATAAAGAAAATTGCAAAAAAAAATCCCTTAATTTTTATTTTTTTTAAAATACAAAGTATATTCTTCTTCACCCACCTCCACCTCATCTAATTATGCAGAAATTTTGAGCTTTTTTAAGCTTGTTTAACACAGACAAAAATTGTTCTGTTGGATTTTTATATTTTTTTTCTTATGTTGGATTCATTAAAATCTGCAAAAAGCCAGACTACAAGATAAAACTCAAGTTTATTCTCTTTTTTTCAGACTTGAAAATCATCAATCAATTCTAGAATCCAATTTCTATTTGTATAGCATATTTCATACTTTGTTAGGATTGTGAATCCAAAAAAACACTAATTTATAGTATTCTCTTCAACTCTGAAGACTGGAGAGTTTGTGCAGTGATGGTTATGGTTTATTTGTCGCGTTTTTCATTTCATGCAATTTAAATTATGGATTAATTGGTGTTGCAGAAGCTAGAAAACAGTGACAGAAGAATTTATGATACGAAACTAGTAGTATACTATTGGTATTGAAGCTATGAAAAATTGAGATGGTGTGGATGTGATGACTGGGCTAGGCTGGGGTAGAGTGGAGAAGAAGATATTTTATATTTTTTAAAAAGTTAAGGGACTTTTTTTGCAATTTTCTCTTATTTTTTGTTGATTTATTGTCTTCTCTTATTTTTTTTTGCAATTTTCTCTTATTTTTTCTCTAATTCGTCAAAATATGTCAATGAGGATATGATTTACAATTAAATAAAAAGTTGAAGATGTCTAGTGCTAAAAAAAAGTTAATAGTAAATTAATAACAAAATGTAAAGATTGGAGACGAATTTTTCTATGAATTAATAGTGATGATATTATAGTCCATATATAAATGTATATCAAACTTTTAAATTTTTATATGGGTAGCTATATTACCAACATTTTTTTATTGTTCTACTATTTTTTAATTACATAAATATCCTTAATTTTTGTTTATTATCGTACTTATGTTTCAAACTTTTTTTTCGTATTCTCATCATCAACTTTTTATTAATTAACATATCTTGTTCATGGTGACAATTTCCTCCAAAAAAATCTGCTAGAATTGTGTAAAAATACTTATTTGCCATTCATATTTTTAAATAAGAAAAAACTAAATATAAAAGTGCAGCAGAATATTTGTCCATCATTTCAAAATATGATAACAAAATATTTAGACATAAATCATCGTCAGAGACTAGATGTGTTAACTATGGAAGATTGAAGATAAGAATGAGATAAAACAAAAAATTGAGACATAAGTGCGACAATAAGTAAATAGTGAAAACTTTTAGTACAACTAAACAAAAATATGGTGTCAACATAATGTACATTTTTATATATGTTATAAATTTCTTAAACTCTTCCATTATTAACCAAATGGCTCAAAATGATCATTTTAACTAAAATTTAACTTAGATTTTTCTTCTATTATGTGGGTGTGGGTGTGGGTGTGGGTGTGGAGTGAAATGTAAGAAATATATTTCTTTGGTATGAATTTTCGGAGTTTTTGTATATGAAAATTAGTATAAAATATATACAAATCGAGCTTGAGTTTGTTGAATATAAGGTTGGATAAAGAGTAGAGTTAGTGAACTAGAGGTCCAATCGAGGATTAAGAAATTGTTTGATTTTAATTAAAATTTTGTTAAAAATTTGAAGTCATAGTCAGTAATTAATTTTAACTAATCATTTCATAAGACTTACAATTTTTTATAATTTGTTAACCACACATTTCATATTTATCAATTTTTTACAAGAAAATCAGATTTTAATCAAAATTAAACGTACCATAAACTAGTTATTGGTCGATAAACTTTTTTTAAATAAGGGTATATTTTGTCATTTGTTAACAAGTGAAAAAAACAAAATTTGGATACAAATTTCAAAATGTCTTTTCCATTTCAACTCTTGAATGGTGTTTTAAGAAAAATAGTATGTAATACGTGCTTTCCACGTGACTTAATATCGGTATTGTGAGATATATTTTTATCAAATGTATAGATAATCATATTCAATTTAATACTGCATTAAAATACAAAATTCTGATATTAAAAATACAGTGCAATATACTGTTCATTATTGTATTCAATTGTCACAATAACTACATTCATATGTAATAATGATTAGTATTTATTTTAACTACTAATCAATACATTCATTTCAATTTAGATGCATAACAAAACAAGCAAAGTACTTTTCTACAACTATGTGGCAAGTGAGAGTGTTAAAGCTCTATTGTTTAAGGTTTGTAATATAGTCAAATAGTGTCAATTAAAGAATGCAAACAAGAAGAATTAAAGATAGTATACATAAGTTGTTAAATATTTTGAACACTCAAATCTATTGAATTTTCTTGCTTTATAAGATGGCAAATGACTTGTAACAAATATTTGTAATTTAATATAGCTCTCCAACTATAAAGATGATTTAACCCAAAATATCACATATAATTTGGGCTCGAAACACCTCAAGTTAGCAATTGTATGTAGATTTATCAATCAGTATATAAAATGAAACAAAATATCATTTACACCATAAATTAACAAAATTAAACATTCTCATTTGTGCAATTCAGTGCCCACATGTCTTCGCATGAACTTATACAAATGGTAATAGAGAGTAAAATAATATTACCAAAGCTAAATATTCTAGTGATTTAAATAACTTACGTGTGAGCATAAATAGTGAAGAATAATTAGTTTAAGCAATAGATAACAATTCAATTCAAAAAATATAAAAAAATAATAATACAAATGAGATCTGTATCAATTATTGAAGTTAAAAAAAGAAGCGCACCGAGAGAGCATTATTCACGTAAAGTAACAAAAACCATAGTTACAAATACAAATCTTTAAATGAAGTTTTTATGAACTTCACAAACTATATAATTACCTTCAAATGAAGTAACATTAAACTTTAAATTAAGCCTGAAATAAGTTGAATACATTGTTGGTGGAAGGTAAATGACTATTCATCTTGCAACTAGCGAAATCCATTGTCACAATTCGATGGAAATATTTTCAAAATCCAATAATTAAATGTAATAAATGGTGATTTAGCTATTTCAACTTCTAAATACTAAATGTGATTGAAGTATTAAATTGGAAATTCAATTATAATATTAACTGAATGACAATTTAAGAAATATAAAATATTAATGAGGACGTATTTATTCAGAAATATTTTTCGCTTTTCTAGACTTTTAGATGTAGTATAGATTTGGCCAAAGAATAGAGAAGATTGAAAGACAATCAAATGTTTATGGAAATTTTGGAGAAAAGAAAATTTTCAATTAAAAATTTAGAACCAGTTTTCTTTGGGTTTTAGTTTTTAGTTTTGAGTTTTAAATTTATATTCAATTTTTTGTTTTGAGAGTTTGTTTTAAAATTGTTGAAAGACATTAGTTTTTCATTCTGAAAAACTATTTTTCAAAATAGAAAATTAGAAAACACGTTTTGTTTGAAATTTTAATAAATTATTTTATAAAATTTTATTCAATTAATTTGATTATTCAATAAAATATAATATATATATATATATATATTAAAGTTTGTGAATCTTACAATTTTTTTTTTGTTACAAAAATAAAATACAAATAAATAATAATTTGGAAAAAAAAATAAAAAAAATCAATGACTTGAAAAATTATTTAAATAAAAATAGATTAAATTTCGAGTCCAAGTATTTTTTTAAATAACTAATAAGGGCTTGTATTATTTTTACTTTTTTTTTAGTATTTTACAATTTAAATTTTTTAGAATTTTAGTATTTTTTTTAAAAAATTTAAACGTTTATTTCCCCTATTTTGTGTATTTTGGTATTTTCACTTAAAATACTGAAAACGTCAAAAACTTGATTTTGAGTATTATGTTATAAGTTTAACGTTGTTTTCAAAATTATATTTTCAAAAAACAACATATGAAACAAGTTTTGAGTGTATTACAAAACTGAAATTTGAAAAGAGCTTGAAAACAACAAAGACTTCTTTAATGGGGAATTTATAAAAGTAATCAAATGCAAAAGGTGATTTTGGAGAATAATAACTTTTAAATGCAAAAAGTCATATATATCTTTTTGTAAAAATGACAATTTTTTCTTTTCAGGCATATAAAAGAAATTATCTACTGACTTTCAAAAAAAAAAAAAACAACAATTGAACTCTCGAAATATAGTTCAATTGTTGTTAGTTTTTTTTTGTCATTTCAACAGTTGAACTGTCAAAATTCTAAAAAAAAAAAGACAGTTGATTCAATTGTCGTTTTTTTTTTTTTTTTGTGTAGAATTTCGACAGTAGCTCAGCTCGCTATTTTCGTTTGCTTTTTCTATTTTCACATTCTTTTTCTTCAACTAGACATTAATCCATGAACCAAATCCCTTCCAACAATTTTTGAGCAATTATATTCAACATATTTTTATATTTAAAAATAACAAAAACTAATCTAGCACAAAACCTATTGAATTTTTATTTTTGTATAACCCAATTTAATCTATCAAAAAGTAACTTATTTAAATTGGATTAGTTAGTGACGAACGATGGCACAAAACGGTGGCGCCAAACTTGAGTTTAGTGAAATAGTAGATTTGATTTTGAATTAGCTTTGACTAGAGTATAGTAGAAATTTCAGTAATTGTTATGAGGTATTTTTGTCCAAAATAACAATTTTTCAACTTGTTTAAAAAATTGTCATATTTGAAAAGTACCACCAACAAACATACATTTCCTATAATTTCTTGTTCTTTAATCTTGTGACCAACTTTAATCTTGAAATTTTTTCTATAATCCAACAATAGTTTTGAGAAGCCTCAATTTTTATTTTTTTTTTAATGTTTTCTTTTGCTATTACATACTTAGAAATGGAGAAATTAAGAAATCAAATTGATGCAAGTCTAATATATAAATAATAATTTAAATTTATTTGAATTTTTTTTTACTTTGTAGACTATTTTTTATTTTTCTAACATATAGACTTTGTTTTCATAAATATTTTTTCCTTTAAAAATATAAAAATAACTATATGAATATATCGTTTTAGATAAATATTTAATAATAGTCATGTTGTTATAAAAGTAAGAATAAATTTTGTAATACTATGATAATAATATATAAAGAAGTCATTATAATGAATGTTCATTTTAATAATTGTATATAATTACATCAATAAAGCACTTTTGTATGCTGATTTTAAAAAATACAATACCTTTGAAACAAAAATTTACTAAACATTTAACTAATTCATATTATTTTTGCTCCTATTTTTTTTCTATTCTTTTAGAATCTAAATCAATAACGAACCAAGCCTTACTCTACGTTGTATGAATCACCTTTTCATTTAAACCCCGCATACAAAAAGATAGTAATTTTTTTTTTTGAAAAGAAGAAAAAAATAGTATTTTAACTTCCACTGTTGGGTTAAACTTTTAATTTCTTGCACCAAGCCGTGGAAGTCTATGTGTAACTAAGCTTAAGACTTGGTTTGATATTGCTGTAAATATTAAGATAATTAATTTTAATTGTGCTAAAAAAAAGATTGGTACTTTTGTTTAGCATTGCTATATGTCTCAAAAACACAAAAATTTGAGCGTTTGGTAAATAAAATGTTTTACTTTGCATGTATTGAATTATTAAAATAGACATGTATTATTATAATTGGCCGTATGTAAAATTTAATCTTATTTTTTTATAAAAATAATTAATATTAAAAAATATTTATCTAAGACAATATATTCATCATATTTATTTAAAAAATATCTATTAAACTCAAATTAGAAAATTAGAGGAACGATGAAAACGTCTTTTGTTTCAAGTACCATGATATTTCACTCCGGATCTTTCTTTTGTTAAGGGGAAAGTTTCGAAGGCGAAACTCCACTATCTGTGTCAGAGGCTCCTTGACCAGGCGGGTTGTAAATCGAGGGATGTGCACGAGTGGCAGGGACCTGAGGGAGAGAGCCAACAGGCCAACCCCCAGGACAGACCCCCACAATATTTCAGTGAAAATCTACCCTACACGGAAATCGAACTTGCGTTGCCAGATGATTTCTCTCCACGTCACCTCAAGCATTACCAACTCGTTTATACCCCTGGGGGCACTCAAGATCTTTCTTTCTCATACCAACATCGTCCTAGGTCTTGTGGTAAGAGTGCAAATATTTGGTAGCATTACATTTTATCAAGAATTTGAGAAAAGAGACATAATTATTAAATACAAATTTGTAACTTTTTTTAGTTCACAAACTATTATCACTTGTACATTTCAACCCTATCATGGGGGAGTAATGCTCTATGTACGTAATGGTTTACACCCTACCTTACAGATGCTGACTTGGCCTTAATTTATTCATTTTAAATTCAAAGGTTGAAAAGGGAAATCTGTGGCACAAAACTCCTTCCGCCAAAATAAAAAAATCTGTACAAGCCCTAGTTTTCTAATTCCCCCAAAATAGAGAGGCATTTTTCTCCACCGGCCACTTCTCCACCCACCGGCGATCGTCACTTCTCCACCCACCGGCGACTTTGACTCCTCCACCGACTTCTCCACCCACCGGCGACATTGACTCCTCCACCGACTTCTCCACCCACCGGCGACATTGTCTCCTCCACCGCTCACCCCTTCATCTTCTCCGGCAAGATTTATCACAAATCGATTCAAGGAGGTAATATTTTCTCTTGCTTGTTTTTAAATGAGGTGCGAGAAATCGATTTGAAAAACCCACAAACTATCATCACCACCTTAAAAAATGTATTCTGCTTGTTGTAAAATCTAAAAATTGAAATTTTTATTTGTTTGATAGAAATGAGAAAAAATGAAAATGTGTCCTGATTGTTCCCGGCTGGAATGGATATGAAAATGACTTCTTAAAATTTTTTTTTATTGCTATTTGCAGAAAATCAAATGACTGATTCCGACGAGGAGACAATAAATATTGTTGTTGAAAATGTGGATGACGAAAGTTTGGACAATGCTAATATATTAGAGGATGAAATCTTAGGAGGAGATAGTGAGTGTGAACCTAAGGTTGGTATGAAGTTTACGGATGAAAATGAAGTATTCGAGTTCTACAAACGGTATGCCTATCATCTAGGTTTTCCAGTTAGAAAAAGAAATTCGAAGAGGGATGATGATGGGAATCTAAGATACGTAACATTTACGTGTAGTCGTGAGGGCCGAAGAAATAGTGGTACAAGCACTTCTTTCAAGCCTCAACTAACAATTCAAACAGGTTGTAAAGCTAGGATAACAGCATCTTCAGATATTTGTGGAACATGGCGACTTAACACGGTCCATCTTGATCATAATCATAAAATAAGTCCTTCAAAATCTAGGTTGTATCGATGCAATAGAGAACTTAGTGCACGTGTGAAACGGAAACTTGAAATAGATGATATAGCTGGAATTCCATTGCACAAAAGTTATAACTCAGCTGTTGTTGAAGCTGGTGGGTATGAGAAAATGACTTGTATCGAGAAGGATTGTAGGAACTACATTGAAAAAGTCAGGCGGTTAAGACTTGGGGAAGGAGATGCTGTAGCAATACAAGCGTATTTTTTGAAAATGCAAACAAATTGTCCAGGATTTTTTTTTAGTATGGATTTGGATGAAGAATCTCGATTAAAGAATGTTTTTTGGGCAGATAATAGGTGTAGACAAGCATATAAGGAGTTCGGCGATGTAGTCACTTTTGATACAACATATCTGACTAACAAATATGACATGCCTTTCGCTCCTTTTGTTGGAGTGAATCATCACGGACAAAGTACATTGCTTGGGTGTGGACTTGTTTCGAATGAGGATACAGAAACTTTCATTTGGCTATTTCAGACATGGCTTGAATGTATGCATGATAAGGCTCCGAATGGAATTATTACCGATCAAGATCGGGCAATGCAAAATGCAATTAGAATAGTTTTCCCACATACAAAGCATAGGTGGTGTTTGTGGCATATACTAAAGAAATTACCTGAAAAATTTGGCAACCATATTCATAAGGGTTCTATATTTTCTGATATACATGGTTTAGTGTATGATTGTCACATTCCTGGAGAGTTTGAAGAGGGTTGGAGACAGATGATTGAAATGTACAAATTGCAAGAGAACGATTGGTTGACAGGACTATACAAGGACAGAACCCGTTGGGTGCCATGTTTCTTGAAAAACAGTTTTTGGGCGGGGATGTCAACGACTCAACGGAGTGAGAGTATGAATGCATTCTTTGATGGGTATGTCCACGCGAAAACTTCTTTGAAGCAATTTGTTGAACAGTATGAGCGTGCCTTGCGGAGCAAGGTGGAAAAAGAGTTTCAGGCAGATTTTAAGTCATTTTCACAAATGGTCCCATGTGCGACGAAGTATGAAATGGAGAAACAATTTCAGGAAGTGTATACAATCTCGAAATTTCGGGAATTTCAAGAAGAGTTTACTGGAAAAGTGTATTGTGAAGTTCTCTCCACTGAAGAGTGTGGTTCGATCACGAATTATGCGGTTCGTGAGGATATCATATTCAACGATAGAGTTAAGAAAAAAAATTTTACAGTTTCATTTATGAGAGACAATGCTTACATTGAATGCAATTGTCACCTATTCGAGTTTAGGGGCATACTTTGCAAACATGCTATCTCGGTGCTTATCCGTAATGATGTCGCAAAAATTCCTGAGTCTTATATATTGCGCAGGTGGAGAAGAGATGTTAGTAGAGCGCACACGAGGGTCTCAATCAATTACGATGGTTGGATGAGTACACCTGCGCAGTTAAGATATGAAAAAATGACCCTCGCGTTTGCAAACATAGCTGATTTGGTAGCAGATGATGAAGAAAGAACACGAGCGGTTATGGAGTGGACTGAATTTCAGTCTAATGATTTAGCTATTTCAAAAACCATACCAAGTTGTGGAAGTAATCTTTTATCCCAAAATAGTGTTCAAGTGGACTCTACCTGTGGTGAAGTGGAGAAGAATGCTAGTCAAAACATTCTTGATCCAAAATGCTCAAGAACAAAAGGAGCTCCGAAGAAGCTACGGCGAAAAGGGGCATTGGAAACAATTGCAAAAAAATCTAAGGTATATTGTCATTACATTAGGCAATAATTTTTATTATATTATATTTGTGTTTTTTTAACCACCAAATGTTGGACAGGCACATTTGAAATCAAATAAATCGAACACATCGAACAAGACTAATGTACAAGACAATGTTGACTTCATTCCATCGGTTGGGGTAGCACAACATCTCACACGACCACCACTCGCTTATGCACAACAGTTAGTAGTAAGTATTTATATTTGCAGATGTTTTTATGTTCTATATTAACTTCCCTTGATTAACAATATGAACATCATATTTTGTAGGGTACGCAATATCAACAATGGAGACCATCTTATGGATTAAATTTGTTGCCTACATATGGGATGGATTTACCCACTATGCAAATATATGCGCCACAATTACAACCAAGACAAGATGATGTGTTTGGAGCATGGGATGAATATGTTCGGAACAATTTGCCACCAACAAAATGAATATGAACCTTATTAGTATTTATTCTATATGTTTATGGTTTGGGAATATTGAACAATGTATTTTGTCAACATTCTTAAATGTATTGAACAATGAATTGGAGCTTATCTGTGATTTAAATTAATGGTATAGAAGTGGATATTGTGTGCTGGTTCATTCATATGTATCTTGTCAAAGCTTTATTAGATAACCAAAGTGGAGTTGGTTTATGGTTTTGATTTATCCGACTGCAGGCATTTTTGGCTGAGATCTGGTGCACAAGGCATATTTTCAAAATTTTTTTCTCAGACTGCCTTGGGCGATCGCCCAGGCTTATTCTGGGCGATCGCCCAGTAGAGCCCAATTGGGTTCTGCTTCTGCAGAACCCAATTGGGCGATCGCCCAGTAAATGGTCTCTACTGGGCGATCGCCCAGGCATATTCTGGGCGATCGCCCAGCATAGCCCAGAAGCAGAACCCAATTGGGCGATTGCCCAGTAAATTGGCCTGGGCGATCGCCCAGGCCAATGGGAATTTTTTTTTTTTTTTCAATTATGTCTAATGCATTATCATCACACTGGTTTCACGACATTCTGCGTCATTGACGAATAAACTTAACCAAGATAGTCACATAGAATGCTAGTTATCTCCATAATTTAACCAAATAAGTCAACACAAATTATAATCAACTAAGTTACACATATGCTAGTTTTCTCCATAATTTAACCATTACAACTTTTGATAAAATGAGTTCAGCAGAGTCCAAAACAAAAATACATAATTTAACTACATAATTTAAATGCTTCAATGTCCCTTTTCTTTCCCATTCTCTTCCGCATTTGATTTTCCCTTGCGAATGGTTAGGTTCAGTGAAATTTCCACGTCTTTTTCTTCAGATATCCCAGCCAAGCTTTTGAAAATACGCGAAAAATCTTCAAGATCATCCTTGGGCACATATTTAGCCGAACAAATGCAACTTGATTCACCTTCATTCGTTACGATTTCCTTTTTTGGCGCAACATCACTCCATTTAAAAAATCCGCAATCACTACTACAACAAAAGAACAACTTCCCTATGTTCACCGTCTTCTTCTCCACCTCTATCCATTTTACAAATCCCTCACCACAGATTGGACATCGTTGTTTTCTCGGGCATTCATGCAAGTAGTGACCCGGCCGTCTACAACTATGACAAATTCCTTTATTCTTTCCTTGCATTGTGAAAGTACCTTGAATTGAAAATTGTACACCAATTACTAACAATTTTATTATTCATGCGACAAAGAAATTAAAACGTCAAATAAATACAGCTGATAATGGAGAAAAATCCACCAGATAATCTATTTATTTCAATTATTGTTGCAGCCAAAATGCACCGGATAATCTAATTAGTTTACAAATAATGCTTCAATTATTTGGAGATTTATGCAGTATCTCATTTTTTTCCAAAATTTTTGACTAATCTAGATCATAATGGTATGCAGTACACAGTGTTTGATCAATTAAAGCAGAGATTATTGAAGGAGAAGTATTTTTTACCGTCCATTCAGTTACACAGTGTTTCATAAATAGCTCATTTTACCGTCCATTCACTGCCTTGCATTCAAATAGAGTCTGAACTCGTTATAGAGGCCGAACTCATTGAACTCATTGAAGGAGAAGATGAAGGTGGTGATGATAGTTTGTGGGTTTTTCAAATCGATTTCTCGCACCTCATTTAAAAACAAGCAAGACAAAATATTACCTCCTTGAATCGATTTGTGATAAATCTTGCCGGAGAAGATGAAGGGGTGAGCGGTGGAGGAGACAATGTCGCCGGTGGGTGGAGAAGTCGGTGGAGGAGTCAATGTCGCCGGTGGGTGGAGAAGTCGGTGGAGGAGTCAAAGTCGCCGGTGGAGAAAAATGCCTCTCTATTTTGGGGGAATTAGAAAACTAGGGCTTGTACATATTTTTTTTATTTTGGCGGAAGGAGTTTTGTGCCACAGATTTCCCTTTTCAAACTTTGAATTTAAAATGAATAAATTAAGGCCAAGTCAGCATCTGTAAGGCAGGGTATAAACCATTATGTACATAGAGCATTACTCTTATTTTTATCTACACATTTCGTATGACCCACAAATTTTATCCATTTTTTATTCACACATTCTGTAAGATCTATTATTTATAATCTACAAATTTTTTTTACCAAATATACATATAAATTTTATCGTATGTTTTATATATGTATGTTTTATTTATATTTTTCACTTCTTTATCAATTGATCTTTTTATTTTCTAATCAATATTGGATATTGTTAGAAGCGAAAATGAACTCAATAACAATTTACTTTCTAAGGGCAACAACAATTCATTACAACATTTCTGGGATTCATTTAGTACAAAATGTGTTTGATTACAATGTTTTTTTTATAGATTTTTCAAAGAATATATTTATCTTAATACATGTATCTATTAGTTATTACATTCATTTTCCTAAATAATTCAAGTATGTCGTTAGTACATAAATTCTTTTAATTTTATGTGTCTAATTATTAAAATATATAAATGACCACTAAAATTCTCAAATACATAAACACATAATTAAATTTAGTTTATGTTGGAACAAATAAGTCATAATAACTTTTATTAAAGAGTTAAAAAGTCTTTTTGACTTCTTCTAATATTTATTTATGTAAGTGTATTATTAAAATGATTTTAAAATATCTAAGATAAATCATCTACTATAAAATAATTCTTAGCCCAAACCTTTGATATATTATAGATTTCTCAAATAATTGACTTTAATGAGTTTTCAATAATGCATACTATGGCCTCTGTTAGTGATTTGCAAGCAAACCTATTATGTTCATACTTGATGTTTGGTCAAGTTTAAATTATAATTTAAGATAATTAAATTGATTAAATATATTTTTTATTTATACATATTGTAAGATTCATTTTTATTATCTACTTATTGTCAACATATTTTATATGATTCATAATATTTAGGCACTTAAAAAAATAATTTTAATCATAAGTAGTAGATTCTATAAAATGTATGGATAAAAAGTAGATAAAAAATTGTGAATTCTACAAATTGTATGAATAAAAATAATAATTGACCGACTTATAATAACTTATAAGTACACACAAACATAGTCTAAATGAAACATAGGTGTCTTGATCTCCTATCCACTTATATTACTCATTTATAATATCCACAATGATGTGGCATCATATGATTGGTACTTCATAGTTCCACACTCATTATTTTTACTAATCATGTGATGCCCCCTCAATATAGGTATTATAAGTGGACAACATAAATGAGTAAGAGATCAAGAACAACATCTCATAATAACAACACAAAATGAAATTGGATAAAAACCCGTTTTTACATTATGCACATGTGTCAAAAGATGGCTTATTTGCACAAATGGTCCTTGACTTTTGCACTTATTGTGGGTTGAGGACCTATCGTTACATTTTTGGCAGTTTGACTCCTATTTCAAATGTTTTTGGAAGAAATAGTCCTTTTAATCAATTTCCGTCCAAATGTCTGTGAAAGTTGACGGTTGAAATTTTTTTATTTAAAAAATAAAGGAAATTTTGCAGTAAAAGTTCCTAATCTTTCAAAAAGTGTTAAAAAGTCCCATAACCTTCTAATCCTAACACATATGACCCCAAACCTGTTTGACAATTTAACCCCCAACTTAAATAAATTAAAAATAACTCATAAACCTTTTCAAAAATACAAATAAGTCCTAAATATTTTTAATTTTTACAAATTTATACTTAAAATAATAAAAAGTGTGGCATCAAGTCCCAAAACTTTTAATTTTGTTCACCAAAATAATATTTAAATTGTGTTTGATTAAAATCAGATTTTTTAGTAAAAGTTGTTTAAATGTGTGGTTGAAAAGTTGTGGGACCATAAAATGTGTGGTTAAAATTAATTGTTGACTTTGATCTTAGTTTTTTATCAAAATCAAAATTGAAAACAAACGAGCTCTTAGAGTCTCTACAGATTTAGTCCAGTGGTCTATTAATTAACAAAAAATTTATACCAATAATCAAAATTTTAATTTATTTGTCATACCAATTAAAAAAAAAGGTGGTGGTGGACTGGAGATTGCGAAGAACTTTTTTTTTTTAATTATTATTTAGTAATTGGTAGAGCTGCCAAATAGGCCAGATGGACTGGCTTAACCCAAAATTGGACGGGCCACATAAAAAATTAGACTGGACTAGCCATGACCCAATTTTACATGGGTTGGTGTTTACTGGGCCAACCCAACTCGATTTTTGGCCACAGGGCCAATGGGCCAGCCCAACTTACATTTTTAACTTATTTTTTAAAAATGATTACTTATAATTTAAAAAAAATTCAGCATCTTCTTCCCCGACCCCGACCCCGACCCCACCCCACCCCACCCCACCCCACCTGACCCGATAATTCGACAAGAGGGGAGGGGATTTCTCCCCCCTGGTCGCCGAAAAATCCCATCGACCAGGGAGGAGAAATCTCCTCCCTGCTGGTCGCGAAACCAGGGAGAAATCTCGCTGGTTTCGCGAGAATTTTTTCTTGCGAAATCAGGGAGATTTCTCACTGGTTTTTCCGCGAATAGGGGGTGGGGTGGGGTGGGGTGGGGTGGGATGGGGGAGGAATCCCTCTATTCGCGGTGAAAGCCACATTCTCGTCATCTTGTTCCTCGCCCAACACCCTTCTCCTCGTCATCATTACCTTCCACCTCTCGTCATCAATCCTCCTCATCTCTCTCTCCAACTCGTCACTCTCAAGTTTACTACCATCCCCCTCTCCTTTCACACGATCCTTAGGTAGAGGGGTAACCCGGGATAGATAACAAACTGGAGAAATCACTGGTGTGTCCTTAATGTACCGCAATTCATCTCGGGTCTGGGTCCAGTTTTCTTGGTTCACTGATTTCCTGGTTTCCGAGTCACCTTCAAGCTGGCTTTGTTCGGGTATAGTTTGGGATTAGGATTAGGATTGGGATTGGGATTGGGATGTAGGGGGTATCGTTCTAGTGGGGTAGGAAACGGGTTGGATGGGGAGGGGTTCACGGAAGCTCAGATTGGCATCTGGGTCGGGTTGCGTAGAGAAGAGGCGGCGGAAGAAGGAAGAAAGATGGTGCGGTGGCGACGTTTTGGAAAAGTAGTGGCGTTGAGTTTGAGTGAATATGTGTTTCAAAGCTGCCATTGTTGTGTGTGTGAAACTTGAAAATGGAGATGGAGGCTGAAACTGGGTAGGGGTGGTTTTAGGTGGTAGATGGTGGTGGGATGAGGCCACAGGGCAAAGGGTTTTGCTGGTGGTGAATTTTTTTTTTTTTAACTTATAAGTAGTCATTTTTAAAAAATAAGTTAAAAATGTAAGTTGGGCTGGCCCATTGGCCCTGTGGCCAAAAATCGAGTTGGGTTGGCCCAATAAATACCAACCCATGTAAAATTGGGTCATGGCTAGTCCAGTCCAATTTTTTATGTGGCCCGTCCAATTTCGGGTTAAGCAGTCCATCTGGCCTATTTGTCAGCTCTACCAATTACTAAATAATAATTAAAAAAAAAAAGTTCTTCGCAATCTCCAGTCCACCACCACCTTTTTTTTAATTGGTATGACAAATAAATTAAAATTTTAAATTGGTCAAATTTTGATCATTGGTATAATTTTTTTGTTAATTAATGGACCACTGGACTAAATCTGTAGAGACTCTAAGAGCTCGTTTGTTTTCAATTTTGATTTTGATAAAAAGCTAAGATCAAAGTCAACAATTAATTTTACATTTTATGGTCCCACAACTTTTCAATCACACATTTGAACAACTTTTACTAAAAAATCTGATTTTAATCAAACACAATTTAAATATTATTTTGGTGAATAAAATTAAAAGTTTTGGGACTTGATACCACACTTTTTATTATTTTAAGTGTAAATTTGTAAAAAATAAAAAGATTTAGGACTTATTTGTATTTTTGAAAAGGTTTATGAGTTATTTTTAATTTATTTAAGTTGGGAGTTAAATTGTCAAAAAGGTTTGGAGTCATATGTGTTAGGATTAGAAAGTTATGGGACTTTTCAACACTTTTTGAAATATTAGGGACTTTTACTACAAATTTCCCTTTATTTTTTAAATAAAAAAATTTCAACCGTCAACTTTCACAGGCATTTGGACAGAAATTGATGAAAAGGACCATTTCTGCCAAAAATATTTGAAATAGGGGTCAAACTGTCAAAAATGAAACAATAGGTCCTCAATCCACAATAAGTACAAAAGTCAAGGACCATTTGTGCAAAAAAACCTCAAAAGATTCACTAAATGCACTTATGTTGCTATTGTGACGGTTTAGCTTAGTAGTGATAAAATTATTTTTTAAGTGATAAAATTCTATGATGTTGGTGAATGTGTGGATAAAAAGTAGGTGGTAAGTTGTGGGTCGTATAAAATATGTGGATAAAAAATATGTTTGATCAGTTTGAGCAGTTAAAATTATAATTTAAGCAATACCAAATATGTATTTAATGTAATTAAAAAAAAATGATAAATTGCGATGTTTTTCAAGATTAAACTATAATTATTTAAATTTAAAAAATATTGCAACACCGCCGTAAAATCAATTGAGAATATTGGTTCCTCTTCCCTTCATTCCATTGTTTCCACCCGAAAAAACGCGCAGCAAGTCAAACAAAAAGAACACAAAAAGAACAGTAGCCCAAATCAGCATTTGCAAACGAAATCTCAGTCCTTGAAAAGGACCATAAAGAAATCTTATTTGATCCCAATTAGCAAAATATGTCAATTCAATCTTCAACATGATCATAAAACCACAGCGGCAATTCATCAAACATCTTGTCACCAGAAGTAAGTTCCTCTTTTCACTGTCTTCTTACAAGCCAAAAATGAGCTATTCTTCCTTCACACCATTATCACCAGCACCTGTCAAAACAACAATCAGAAACCCAAATCAATTCTACGCTTCATTGTTCTGCACGCTCATACACCTCTTCCTCAGATGTGACCAACTTTCGAGAGCCATCTCCGCTTTCTCCACCATGCGAGATTACAATTTTACACCTGAAATTCCATCATGGAACCGACTCTTGCACCACTTCAACAGCTCTGGATTGGTTCAACAGGTAATGCTCATTTATCAAGAAATGCTCTCTTGTGATGTGAGCCCCAATGTGGCCACCAAGAATATAGTAGTTCATTCTCTGTGTAAAGTAGGAAATATTGGAAGGGCACTTGACTTGTTGAGAAATAATGCTCATTTTAGATTTGAGAGTGATGGGGTCACTTATAATACTGTGATATGGGGGTTTTGTAAACAGGGGTGTGTGGAAATGGGACTTGGGTTGGTATCTCAAATGGTCAAGAGGGGCGTAAATATTGATAATTTTACTAGTAATATACTGATGAAGGGATATTGTGAAAAGGGTATGCTGGAAAATGCTAAATATGTGATGAAAATGTTTATTGATGACGTAGATATTAATAATAAACTCTCTATAGATGTTGTGGGTTTTAATACTTTGATACATGGGTATTGTAAGGCTGGTGAGGTTAGTGGTGGTCTTGAGTTGGTGAAGTATATGACAAAAGCTGGTTTATTGCCTGATATTGTTACTTATAATACTTTGATTGATGGGTTCTGTGAAATGGGGGATTTTGAGAGTGCCAAGAGTCTGATGGATGAGCTCTTGGAGCACAATGTTCCCGAAGCTGGTGATGACAAAAAAGAAGAGCGTGTGGTTTTGGAATCAGATTTGACAGCAAACCGTATTACGTACACTAATTTAATTAGTGGGTATTGTAAGCAACATAGGATTGAGGAAGCTTTGGGTATATTTGATGAAATGAATAGGAACAGGGTTGACGCTGATGTAGTTACATTTAGTTCTATTATAAATGGCCTTTGTAAGAATGGGAGGTTCGCTGAAGCCAGATCACTTTTCTGGGGGATGTTAAAGCTGTGTGTGGATCCAAATCATGTTACCTACTCTATCTTAATTGATTCTCTCTTTAAAAATGGGAACACAATGGCTGCATTTAGCCTGTTGACTCAAATGGTGGTTCGTGGAATGTCCTTTGACTTGGTGGTCTTTACCACTTTGATTGATGGACTCTTTAAGGTTGGAAGGGCAGATGATGCTGAGGATATGTATAGGATTCTTCTGGAGTCTAATTTAGTTCCAAGTCACATAACTTATACTGCTTTGATTGATGGGTGTTGTAAAATAGGTAACATGAAGGGCACGGAGTTTGTTCTGCAACAAATGGAGCAGAGAAATGTTCTTCCAAATGTCATTACTTATTCCTCTTTAATTAATGGCTACATGAAAAGTGGAATGCTTGATTCAGCTGTTAATGCCATGAGGAACATGGTTTGCCAAAATGTCTTGCCTAATGTTTTCACCTATGGTGCCCTGATAGATGGCTGTTTGAAAGCTGGTAAAAAGGAAATCGCTCAAGATATCTATGAGGACATGAAATTGAGAGGGGTGGAGGAGAACAACTTTATTTTGGATGCTTTCATGAACAATTTGAAAAGGGAGGGACGTATGGATGAAGCCGAGGCATTGTTTAGAGATTCTATGTCAAAGGGACTGTTACTTGACCTTGTCAATTACACGTCCCTGATGGATGGACTGTTCAAAGCAGGAAAAGACTCATCAGCCCTCGAATTGGCCCAGGAGATTGCAGAGAAAAATTTAGGGTTTGATGTTATTGCATACAATGTTTTGCTTAATGGATTGCTTGGGCTTGGCCATTATGAATTTCAATCTATTTATATTGGAATGCAAAGATTTGGTTTAGCTCCAGATGCCACTACGTTTAACACCATGATTAAAGCATATTGCAGAGATGGAAAATTCGAAAATGCTCTTCAGCTCCTTGATGAGATGAAAAGCTATGGATTAATGCCTAATTCAGTTACTTGTAATATCATGGTGGGCGGGCTTTGTCAGTCAGGTGAAGTTGATAAAGCAATGGATTTTCTGAATGAGATGTCTCATGTGGGTTTTCATCCTACGTCAGTCACTCACAAACTCATCCTTAGCGCTGCATCGGAGAGTAAAAGGGCTGACATAATCCTTATGATGCATGAACGGCTGGTAAGGATGGGTCTTAATCTCAATCGGACAACTTATAATACTCTCATTACTATCTTGTGTAGGCTAGGGATGACTGCAAAAGCAATGTCAGTATTACGAGAAATGATAGAAGGAGGCTTTCAAGCTGACACTATCACTTACAATGCTCTTTTACGTGGATATTGCAAAAGCTTTCACCTAAAGAAGGCTTTTGCGATGTATTCTGAGATGATAATCAGAGAAGTTTCTCCAGATATTTCAACATACAATACTCTTCTGGGGGGACTTGCATCAGTTGGGTCGATGCATGAGGCAGATGAGTTCCTTAATGAAATGAAAGCAAAGGGCTTTGTCCCCAATGCTACAACATATGACATCTTGGTTTCTGGCCATGGGAAGATTGGAAACAAGAAGGAATCTATAAGGTTGTATTGTGAAATGATAACCGAGGGATTTGTTCCTCGAACTAGCACTTATAACTTACTTATCAGAGATTTTGCAAAAGTGGGGAAGATGAAAGAAGCTAACGAGCTGATGAATGAGATGAAAGTTAGAGGGGCGATCCCTAATTCCTCAACCTATGACATACTTATAGGTGGATGGTGCAAAGTATCAAATCAAGTAAAGCTTGAAAAGTCAGTGAAAAATTCATACCAGGCAGAGGCAAGAAGGCTGTTTAAAGAGATGAGCGATAAAGGCTTTATTCCAAGTGAAACTACTATTTATAGTCTCAGTTCTGTCCTTGCAAAACCAGGAAAAGAGGTTGATGCTCAAAGGATGTTAGAGAAACTATACAAACGAAAGAGAAGTTAAGCCCTGAAAGATAGCTAATTCCAGGGAAGGAAAACCAGTAAAATAAGGGAAATTTGAAAAGCTCTTTGAGAATAGATACCAGATGCCATGGAACAGACAATCCTAGCTTTAAGAAGGGTGAATTTCCCTTGCATGAAAGTAAGTCATCATTCTGGATTTTGTGTTTTCTCGTGTGTTATTACCTACAGGCTTGTTATTGTAGTTATTATCTTTAAATTGGTAATCCATACCTTAAGACTTGGAATATACGGAAATTTAAATATAGCAATACTATTTTAATTCTGCTTTGGATGAGTAAGTTATAAGCATCTTTGTTATGAGAACCTGAAAATACTGACCTTATATCTTGCCCTCTTTTATCTCATTTGTTATAATGCTATTGAAACACAGTTTTTATACTAAGAATTATACTAAATTCTGGGTGATGAAGTCTCATTTTAACTTCCCGTTGTCCATAGGATTTTTACATATAAATAGGACCAATATTGTCAAATATTTTCGACATTAATTTTTGATACTTAGTTTATTGATATTTCTCTCTCTCCTAGCTAGACATCTTGTAAATTTTCCTTGTGTCATTGTATCATCTGAAATTTTTAATGTAGATATGGGGCAAACATTGCCCACGGGGTAGCTGAACTCCATGCAACTGGTGTTGTTTGTATGAATATTAAACCATCCAATCTTCTCTTGGATGCAAATGGTCATGCTGTGGTTTCTGATTATGGGCTTCCAGCAATTCTAAATAAGCGCTGGTGTCGAAGAGCTCGGACAGAGTGTGAATCCTCAAAAATTATTCTTGTACGGATTGCACAGTGCTTAGCACAAATTACACTGCCCCAGAGGCATGGGAACCAGTAAAAAAGTCGCTGAATCTTTTCTTGGATGATGCTGTTGGCTAATCTCCAGAGTCAGATGCTTAGAGCTTTGGTTATACGTTGTTAAAAATGTGCACTGGTTCTACCTTGTATGCGAATTTATTTCATTCATTGTCCCTGATAATTTTGTTGTTTCTGTAAGTAGCATAATTGCTCAAAAAGGTGTCTATGTCCTTTTACACAGTTGGGCTGGTTTAAGTGTCTATATTCTGTTGTTAAAGCTCGACAACAACCGCCTCAATATGCAAGTGTAGTGGGTGTGGAATACCAAGGGAATTTGTGGAAGATGATTGGTGACTGCCTCCGGTTCATGGAATCCAAAAGAACAACTTCTAATTCAATGTTGGTGGTATTTCTTCGCCACTTGCAAGACATGGTTCCCGAGTGTTGGTTTTTGCCTCCTCAACTTTCCTTGCTAGAAGCTCACTGCCTTGGATCTTCTTTTGCTTTAGGGATTCTATTTATCATTTATGTTAGTATTCTTCTCTCTATCCGGTGTTTCTCCTTGCATTATTATTATATAGGATAACTAGCATTCTAATTGGAGAACATGCATTGCTGCATGAACCGGATGGATGTAGAAGCAAGCAGACTGAGGTCTGATAACCCTATATCTACTGGTTTTACAATGGAGTCTGACTCTGAGCCGAGACAATGCGATAAATTAGAAGGTATGATTCTTTTCAATTCATGGTACAGGGTATGAAGAGGGAAGATGCAGGGGTCTGGAAGTTGAAGATGATTTTTTACTTATTTTTTTTTATTATTTTTGTTTATTTGAGCTTGAGAGTAAAGTTGTTTTTCATGCCAAATTAACAGACAGATTTCTTTGGATGAAAGTCGTCAATAGAGACAGTAGAGAGTGGATTACGGGTGCCAAAAATTAGAAGATTGTTGACAAAATTGTCAAAAATAAAGGTTGAGGACATAATGCAGCTGCAATTTTCCCTTTACTTTTTGGCTGTTTTTAATTTAAAAAATGTGATTTGTTTAGGGCTAAGAATTTTGGTCACCTCCAACTCAATGGGCACATACTCCAAAGGCAGCAAAGTTCCCTCTTAAAAGCCTCACCCCCCTCAATATCTGCTTTTACCTTCTCCACTCTCTCTCTCTCTCTCTCTTTCACATTCTCTTCCTAATGGCGACACAAGAAGCAGCAGAAAACCCTCTCCAAGCCAACAAAAACAAGGTAAAGTACACCATTACTCAAAGAATTATAATCCATTTTCACTACTGGCTTTAGCTTCATTTTGATTCTAATATGACTTTTTAACCTCTGGTTTGCAGACTTGGATCCTCAGAACTTCTATTCACTGCGAAGGCTGCAAAAAAAAAGTCAAGAAAATCCTAAATCGAGTTCATGGTAATTCTCTAAAACTCTAATCATTTTCTTTCATTCCTTTATTTCTCTTCATTTGAACCTTTTCCCGAGTTTTCGATTCTGTTTGTTAATCATCTCGTTTAAAAGCTTAAGTGTATTATCGTCTTCAACGCTGTTTAACCTTGTTCAGGTGTTGAAAACGTAGAAGTTGATATCAAGCAACAAAAAGTAATAGTAACTGGCAACGTAGATGGAGACTCTTTGATCAAGAAACTGATGAAGTCTGGTAAGAACGCGGAATTATGGCCACAAAAAGATGAGAAGAAAGAGAAAAATTCAGGGAAAGCAAAAAATAAAGAAAAACAGACTGGAAGAGAGAGCAATGAACAAAAAATCAACGATAATGGTGCTAAGAAAGAGCACAAGCTAGCAGTTAAAGTCGAAGTGGTTCAAGATCCTGCTAAAATAAGTGATGGGGGGGCTTCAACCAGTGGTTCTGCAGCTAAAAGTGGTGGAGGAAGCGGTGGCGCGGCTGAGGTCGATGGCGGTGAAGTGAAAAGTAATGGAAAAAGTGGTGCAGCTGGTTCAGCTGAAGTTAGTGAAGGCTCAGTAAAAACAAGCAGCGGCGTTCAAGTGTTTGAGTCAAAATCAGAGGAGAAGAAGCTGGAGAGTAGCTCAGCCGGTGCACCACCGCCAGCGACGGAGGAGAAAGGGGATAGTGAAAGTAAAAGTGGCTTAGCTTCTGAGAAAGGTAACGGGGTTAGTGGCGGCGGCAGCAGCGAGAGTGGCACTTCTGGTAAGAAGAAGAAAAAGCAAGGGCAAATTGGGAATAATAACGAGTGCGCGAAATGGAGTGCTGCTACACCGGCATGCACAGGATCAGAGAAGCATCATGATGCAGGCCCACCTCCAATCTCTGTTCCAGCTAATCATATTCCTCCACGTCAAAATGATTATCATGACTACCCACCCCCACCTCTTTACTACGCACCCCAAGCCGCATACTCCGTGAGCTACAATACGGTGTATCCTACGAACAGCTATACAGCATCGTATAGGGCAGACCCACCACCGTATTCATATGCTTATACGCATCCAGGGCAAGAGATGGAGCCACCACCACCCTCCGATTCCGATTCACACTCACGGCAGCCATTAGATTCATTCGAAATGTTTAGTGACGAAAATCCAAATGGTTGCTATGTCATGTGATGGAACATTATATTTCTATAATTGCGAGAGTTCAATAGTATTGAACTGTATTATGTTAATATTTTGTTTATCATACTGTTAAATTTTGATTTATAAGTATAAAGAGCAGTCCAAAAAGTCTCAATATACAATGAAAAAGCTAAGTCATAACTAATTTGGTTCAATGAATATAACTAATAGATTCAATTTTTAATTCCTTAACAAAACCCTATATAATAATAATATTCTATAAAACAAATTTATCGCAAAAATAGTATATAAAGAAAATTTATTGTAAAAAATTGTGTTTCTTCCGTTTTATAAAGATAAATATCTGTCTTAAATTATAGTTTATTTTTATTAGGGAAATTGGCGCAAATGGTCCCTAACGTATCATGTTAGTGCGCAAATGGTCCCTAACCTTTCATTTTTGGCGCAATGGTCCCTAACCTATCCATTTAGGTGCGGAAATGGTCCTTTTGGACGGATTCCGTTAAAAGTCTGTTAAGAAACCTTTCATTTTGGTGCGCAAATGGTCTTTATCAATGTTTTTGTCTTTATTAGTGGGGGTAAAATTGTCAAGTTATATCTTTCTTTCAATTGACGCAAATGGTCCCTAACCTTTACCTTTTTCTGGCGCAAATGGTCCCTAACATATAATTATATTTTGGTGCACAATTAATTCTTATTTAATGAAAAAGACAAAAATATATTTACTTTTAATTAAAAAAATTTGCAATTGGATTCCTAACCTTTCAAAAAAGTAAAAATGAGTCCGATACTTTAATTTTTTTATTAAAAAAAATTAAAAGAAAAACTAACAAATTGACAATATACTAAATTATTTTGTATATTTTATAAACTATTATAAAATAACTAAAATTGAAATCATAATTATTAACGAGTGTGCTAATTAAAATTATTTTATTGTTATTAAGTAATTATATTATTTAAAATCAAACTTTAATTTTATCATCACAAAATAAAAAGAAAAATAAATTTGTCACAAATAAAATTTTTAATTATGCTCAATCCAACTCGATTTTATACGATCTCATATTTACTGGGTCAATTCAACCTACTTTTGAGCCACAAATAAACTGGACCAGTCTTATTTTAAAATTTAATTTATTTTTGAATTAAAAAAAAAAAAAGTTTCACCCCACCCCACCACCACCCACCCCCACCCCCACCCCCACCCCCACAAAACCAGACCGGAAGGGAGGGGGTTTCTCCCCTCCCCGGTCGCGAAACCCTGGTTTCGCAGCGATTAGGGGGGAGAAATCCCCCCTAATCGCCGGTTTCGCGGCCAAACCAGGGGGGATTTCTCCCCCCTGGTTTCGCGACCAAACCAGGGGGGACCAAACCAGGGGGGATCCCCCCTGGTTTCGCGACCGGAAGAGGGGATTTCTCCCCTCCCCGGTCGCCGTCGACGGCGACCGGGGAGGGGAGAAATCCCCTCCCTCCGGTCTGGTTTTGTGGGGGTGGGGTGGGGTGAAACCTTTTATTTTTTTTTTTTAAATTCAAAAATAAATTAAATTTTAAAATAAGAATGGTCCAGTTTCTTTGTGGCTCAAAAGTGGGTTGGATTGACCCAGTAAATATGAGATCGTATAAAATCGAGTTGGGTTGAGCATAATTAAAAATTTTATTTGTGACAAATTTATTTTTCTTTTTATTTTGTGATGATAAAATTAAAGTTTGATTTTAAATAATATAATTACTTAATAACAATAAAATAATTTTAATTAGCACACTCGTTAATAATTATGATTTCAATTTTAGTTATTTTATAATAGTTTATAAAATATACAAAATAATTTAGTATATTGTCAATTTGTTAGTTTTTCTTTTAATTTTTTTTAATAAAAAAATTAAAGTATCGGACTCATTTTTACTTTTTTGAAAGGTTAGGAATCCAATTGCAAATTTTTTTAATTAAAAGTAAATATATTTTTGTCTTTTTCATCAAATAAGAATTAATTGTGCACCAAAATATAATTATATGTTAGGGACCATTTGCGCCAGAAAAAGGTAAAGGTTAGGGACCATTTGCGTCAATTGAAAGAAAGATATAACTTGACAATTTTACCCCCACTAATAAAGACAAAAACATTGATAGGGACCATTTGCGCACCAAAATGAAAGGTTTCTTAACAGACTTTTAACGGAATCTGTCCAAAAGGACCATTTCCGCACCTAAATGGATAGGTTAGGGACCATTGCGCCAAAAATGAAAGATTAGGGATCATTTGCGCACTAACATGATACGTTAGGACCATTTGCGCCAATTTCCCTTTTTATTATTGTTAGTGTAATTAATTTTTTAGTTTTTTAATAGGTTTCTATTTAGAGCATATTTGAGAGAGTTATTTTTAAATTTTTTTTTTCAAGCTTATTTTCAACCACATATTTTATTGGATCTACAACTTTAATCAATTTTTCAACCATACATTTCAACAACTTTTTTCAAAATTTTCTAAATACCTAATTTTAAACTCTGTCATATATACACTTAATGTGACTTGTTATCATCAAATATGAACTACAATTATATTAATATAGGAATATATTAAGAGAAATATAAGTAAAATTTATAGTTTTAATTATAATAATTATATATATTTTTAATTTTATTGGACGGAAAAGAGTATATCTATATCTATACTAATTCTAAAAAGCCTTAAAAGGAAGAAACAATTTTGGACAATTTTGTCTTTATATATTACAACTTTGGACTATTTTACCCTCATACATAAATTAAAAAAAATGTGGTTATATTACACTACAATGTGTTATAAGTGCACCACATTTTAATTGTATTTAAGATCTTCAACTTTTGTTCATTATTGCAATTATGTTGTTAACTTTTTGTCATCGAAATCTTATCTTCAACTTTCATTACTTAGCACATTCCATCATTGTTAATGGTTTATGTCTAGATATTTTGTTTACGTGTTTTGAAATAAGGAAAAAATATTTTATCGTACTTTTGTATCTATTGTTTTTTTAAAAACATGACAGACAAATAAGTCTTTTTATTAATTCTCAACAAATATTTTTTACGGAAACCGTTATTGAACATAATGTGTGCTAATTAATGAAAAGTTGAAGATAAAAATGTGATAAAAAAATTGGGGACATGAGTGCTATAATGTTAAAAGATGAAGAATGTTAAATGTAATTAAAATATGGTGTAAAAATTAAGAAGTGTTGTGTGAATATAATTATTACCCATTAAAAAATCCAAAATTGTTTCATCTTCCAGACTATTTTACTCTCCTATAATAAATTAAAATTCAAAACCCTTTCATCTCCTACTATTATTAAATAAAATAAGTTGTTTGGGACATTTGGACCATTTATTTTCAATTTTTTTTTCACTGCGGAATACAAAGGATAGGCTCTAAAAGGGATAAATAACTTTGGACTATTTTACCCTCGTATATTACAACTTTGAATTATTTTACCCTCATACATTAAATAAAAAAAATCTAAAACCTTTTCATCTCCCACCATTATTGAACAAAATAAGTTGTTTGGGACTTATGGACAATTTATCTTCAATTTTTTTTTTCACTGCAGAATACAAATGATCATATAATGATTCCAAAAATATTTCATTTTCCACCATTGTTGAACAAAATAAGGTGTTGTTTAGGTCTTTGGACAACTTATCTTATTTTTTTAGATTAAAATTGATTAGAGAAACTTAGATCAATATCTCATATTTGAATTTTTTCTAAGAATAGGGGAAATTGGCGCAAATGGTCCCTAACGTTTACCATTAGTGCGCAAATGGTCCCTAACGTTTCATTTTTGGCGGAAAGGTCCCTAACCTATACATTTAGGTGCGCAAATGGTCCTTTTAGGTGCGCAAATGGTCCTTTTAGGTGCGCAAATGGTCCCTAGCACTGTTTTTTGTCTTTATTATCAGGGGTAAAATTGTCAAGTCACATTTTTTTTCAACCTTTCAATTGGTGCAAATGGTCCCTAATCTTAAGAAATTTGCAATTGGATTCTTAACCTTTAAAAAAGTGAAAATGAGTCCGATACTTTAATTTTTTTTATTAAAAATTAAAAAAAAACTAATAAATTGATAATATACTAAATTATTTTGAATATTTTATGAACTATTATAAAATAACCAAAATTGAAATTCATAATTATTAACAAATGTGCTAATTAAAATTATTTTATTATTATTAAGTAATCATATTATTTAAAATTCAAACTTTAATTTTATCGTTAAAACAAAAGAAGAAAAATAAATTTGTCACAAATAAAAATTTTACTTATGCTCAACCCAACTCGATTTTATACAGTCTCATATTTACTGAGTCAATCCAATCCGATTTTGAGCTACAAGGTTATTGGACCAGTCCTATTTTAAATTTTAATTAATTTTTACATTCAAAAAAAAAATAAAGCAAAAAAAAAAAAAGGTTCCACCCACCCCACCCCACCCCACCCCCCCAACCCAACCCAAAATACGAGCAGAAAGGGAAAAATACGAGCAGAAAGGGAGGGGATGTCGCCGGCGACCGGGGAGGGGAAAAATCCCCTCCCTTTCTGCTCGCGCAACCAGGGGGGAGAAATCCCCCCTGGTTTCGCCGCGAATAGGGGGGAGAAATCCCCCCTATTTCGCTGCGACGAGGGGGGGGGATCTCTCCCCCGTGTTTCGCCGGAAACCAGGGTTTTGTCTAAAGAACCAGTAGTGTATGATAGTCTCCAAGAACAATACAGAGAGAGAGAGAGGGTTTTGTCTAAAGATCCAACTCTGGCCTTGTCCAATAACTCCAGTTTAGAGGTGTAATCAGGGTTGTGTTGGTCCAGTACGGTCGCCCCCTGCGGTCGCACCGCCTGGTTTTTTGGTGTGCACTCGTCACTCTTGTTTCCCTTTTTTTGCATTTGGTCAATATGGGGGCTCAAGACTTTGTCAAAATGCAAGTGGAAATAGGAGTGCTTTTACGATGGAGACTCGGATAGATGCAAATGGAATTGTAGTGTTTCGCCGGAAACCGGGGGGGGATCTCGGTCGCAGCGAAATAGGGGGGATTTCTCCCCCCTATTCGCGGCGAAACCAGGGGGATTTCTCCCCCCTGGTTGCGCGAGCAGAAAGGGACTCACCTCCCTTTCTGCTCGTATTTTGGGTTGGGGGTGGGGTGGGTGGAACCTTTTTTTTTTTTTTTTGCTTTTTTTTTTTTGAATGTAAAAATTAATTAAAATTTAAAATAGGACTGGTCCAATAACCTTGTAGCTCAAAATCGGATTGGATTGGCCCAGTAAATATGAGACTGTATAAAATCGAGTTGGGTTGAGCATAAGTAAAATTTTTATTTGTGACAAATTTATTTTTCTTCTTTTGTTTTAACGATAAAATTAAAGTTTGAATTTTAAATAATATGATTACTTAATAATAATAAAATAATTTTAATTAGCACATTTGTTAATAATTATGAATTTCAATTTTGATTATTTTATAATAGTTCATAAAATATTCAAAATAATTTAGTATATTATCAATTTATTAGTTTTTTTTAAATTTTTAATAAAAAAAATTAAAGTATTGGACTCATTTTCACTTTTTTAAAGGTTGGGAATCCAATTGCAAATTTCTTAAGATTAGGGACCATTTGCGCCAATTGAAAGGTTGAAAAAAAATGTGACCTGACAATTTTACCCTTGCTAATAAAGACAAAAAACAGTGCTAGGGACCATTTGTGCACCTAAAAGGACCATTTGCGCACCTAAATGTATAGGTTAGGGACCTTTCCGCCAAAAATGAAACGTTAGGGACCATTTGCGCACTAATGATAAACGTTAGGGACCATTTGCGCCAATTTCCCCTAAGAATAGTGATGTTCGGTGGGGGCGGGGGCGGGGGCGGGGGCGGGGGTGGGCAAATATAAAAATATACTTCTTCCTCAGTCTTTAAGATATATGTTGTAATTTTTTATTTTATTTTTTAGTAGAAATAAAATTTACTTAAAGAATGGTAAAAATAAAAGGAATTATAAAATACATGTCAACTATGAAATGTTTGTCTACCATTCTCTCATACTAAAATTAGTAATTATTAATTTCATTCTTCGTAAAATGCAGTCATGCATCAATTCCATAAAATTTGATTTCAAATGTTCGTCAATCATCAAAGTTCAAATCACCAAAAAATATTTATTGGGTTCAAGTTATTGTTGGTATTACCACAATATAAAATTCATCTCAATTGTAATTATACTTCTATGAATATAAATAAAATATTAACATTATTCATTATAACGCGAACAATACAATACATCATGTTATCAATAAACGTGTTGGTTTATCTTTATTACAATTGCTATTTTAACATTTTAACTATTAATAATTAAAAAATAAGAATTTTAAAAATATTAAAAATTAACAAAATTATTGTAAAACCATGTACAGTGTACATGTTATTAACTAGTAAATAAAAGTGTCTGAAATTTGGTGGCAATATAATATAAGCAGTATTCTAAAAGGCCCGCTTAGGCCTCGCCTAGGCGCGCCTAAGCTCAATGCGTTTGCAAAATGCATCGCATTGGGGGTATGCTCGTTAAAATGCGGTCAACTCTTTTTGTTGACCGCCTAGGCGCGAATAGACGAGAATATGCGAGAATAAACATGATTAAGCGAGAATAAGCGCGAATAATCATGTATAACACGCATTAGAGCAAGCAAGCTTCTTTTTATATTTTTTTTCAGATTGGGCCAAAATAAACATTTTTTAAATCTACAAAAGACAATAGAAATGCTCAAGATAAAATAATAGAACCCGACGAAAATGATTTTGTATCGGATGACACGGAAGATGAGTTAGATGAAGAAGAAGAGCTTGACTTAGAATCCGATAAAGAGTTAGACAAAATTTAAGCTATGTTGGTATGTAATAAATTGTAGAAAATTATTGAGTAATTTGTGTTTATGTTTGTGGTATTTAAAATTTACTAACTTTTGAAAACTATCATGTTGGGCTTTTATTTTGTAGTGACTATGATATTAAAATTAGTCCTGCAAATTTTGATTTTGAACCACGTTGAATGTGATATGTTCAACCATGATATGTGCCTTAATATAAATCTAATTTTTTTCAATGTTACAGCGTGCATCTAATTTTGAAAATTCATGTATTTTTTATGTGTTTTTTGAAAACTAGGCCTGTAATTTTGTAATCTAAATGAGTATATTTTAGGCTATATTATTAAAATTTAAAATTTGAGCATTAAAAAAAATTAAAATTCAAAAACGCATTTTGACGCCTAGGCTTTGCATAGGCACGCTTAGGTCTATAATTCTTGATGCTTCACTTCGCCGCGTCGTCACGCATTACGCATTTTTGAACCTTGAATATAAGACATATATACCAAAAATAGAATTATTTTGTTTTAACACCACCTTAGAAACTTTAGGTCCTACCAAATATAATATGACACGTGTGTCCTTTTACTTTAAATGTTAAGACATATTGGTATATTATAATACTTTTTGGGCATGATTTTTTGTTTTTTATTTTTTGGGTGAATTGGAAATGTTAGTGGTTAATGGTTTGCTGGCGCATGAAATCTTTATAAACATTATTTCTGACGTGTAAAGTAAAAATAAGTAGTGGAATTGAATTGACACCTCGTATTTGATGTCTCTTTTCATAAAGCTTTGTTTTACATCAAAAGTTTCAAACTTGGGTTTGAGGTTTTGAAGGTTTTTCTGACCTTTTCTAGCTTTGTGTTTGGTTCAATTCAAACACTTAAATGAGTAAATAAATATTCGTTTCAAGTTGATTATTTTGTCAATCGTATGATAATTTAAACAAGAGATTGAATGCAATGTGCGTCCCTCAACTTTTAAATTGCATTCGAGACACTTATCTTTAATTTTATATAATCAAACTACTCAACTTTGATCTGCTTGTAAATAATATTCGTTTCAAGTTGATTATTTTGTCAATCGTATGATAATTTAAACAAGAGATTGAATGCAATGTGCGTCCCTCAACTTTTAAACTGCATTCGAGACACTTATCTTTAATTTTATATAATCAAACTACTCAACTTTGATCTGCTTGTAAATATGTCCACTTTGTCAAACTACTCAACTTTGATCTGCTTGTAAATATGTCCACTCTGTCAAGTGTCGTTAGCAGATTACGTTAATTGGAATGACAAAAGTGAACAGGGTGTCAGATTTAAAAGCAACTAGAAGTTGGAGGACTTGTTTGCATGAAATTAAAGATGAATGACCCAGATGCAACTCTACTGTAATTTAAGAACCTGCAATGCATTTAACCCTTTTAAGTTTTAACTGATGGCAAAGCTGAGTGATAGCTGAGTTAGTAAATAATGACATTAACTTTTCATTATCAAATTAACATATATATCAGAGCTACCGACATAAAGAGTTTAAGTTTAGTGACTAATATAGAATAAAATAAAGTTTAGGAGTCGCCGGTTTCTGTTGCTCCGATGGACTTGAAAAAAGGACGACATACTCTCTCATTTCTCTCTCTCTGGTGTGAGAAGTAGTATACGGAGAAAATAAAGAAAATACATCCATAAAACTATAAAAGGTAGAGAGAAAAGTACAATACCTAATTTAGGGTAAATAGCACAAAACGTCCCTACCTATTGAGGGTATTGTGGAAAATGTCCCTACCTTCAAAATTTTGGCATTTTCACCCTTACCTACTGGATTTCCTGCGCAAAACGTCTTTACCTTCAAAATTTTGGCATTTTCACCCTTACCTACTGGATTTCCTGCGCAAAACGTCCTTCAATCCAAAAATCAGCCATTAACTTAGGGGTAAATTAGTCCAACCACTTTTTTCACATATATATTACTTCTTTTAAAATTAGAGGGCTTCCCATGCAATTTCAAAAATTGCACGGCAGGCCCCCGTCCCCAAATCTGCCAAAACAATTACGGCGAGCGCAATATTAATCTATGCACAAAGGTCCCTCATATCAGCTATTCGAACCTTGATATGGCAGTGCCCATGGGTCTCTTTTCGTGAGGAAGTCATGATCCATCTGATCTCGATCTTGAGAAGATTTCTTTAACTCGTATCTGACTGTTGCTCTCTTTGTTGAATTAGAACTTGTAGACCACCTCGTACTGTAGCAGTGAGCCCTGGCATAAACTTCGGCTGCTGACACGGCATTGCCACTTGGAAATCAAACTGTCTAATCAAAGACAAAGCAACACATTTCATCTCCACAAGTGCCATTTCTTTACCTAAACAGATTCTTGGTCCGGCCTGAAAAACTGGGTACTTAAAAGGATTTGCCTGCTTGAAAATCCCATTTTGTAACCATCTTTGGGGCTTAAATTCAAGACAATCTGAACCCCAAATTCTTTGATTTCTGCCCATTGCATATGGGTGGTAGGTAACCCTAGTCCCTTTTGCAACAAATGTCCCATCAGGGAGAACATCATTTTCTTGACAGAATTTTGAATCAAATTGAACTGGTGGAAATAGCCTCGTACTCTTGTGAACTGCTGCTTGTAAATAGGGCATTTTTTTAGTTGCTCCAAGTTCGGTAGGTCTTGGTTTCGTCCCATGACGTTGTCTGATTCTTCCCGGATATTCTCCAAGGACTTTGGGGACTGGGGCCTGCCGTGCAATTTTAGAAATTGCATGGAAAGCTCCCCAATTTTAAAAGAAGTAATATATATGTGAAAAAAGTGGTTGGACTAATTTACCCCTAAGTTAATGGCTGATTTTTTGATTGAAGGACGTTTTGCGCAGGAAATCCAGTAGGTAAGGGTGAAAATGCCAAAATTTTGAAGGTAAGGACGTTTTGCGCAGGAAATCTAGTAGGTAAGGGTGAAAATGCCAAAATTTTGAAGGTAGGGACGTTTTCCACAATACCCTCAATAGGTAGGGACGTTTTGTGCTATTTACCCCCTAATTTAGTATCTATTTATGAGTGATTGTGTTAAAAGACAAAAGTTGTTAGGGAAGGTAGTCACGTGGCGGTATATCCTCCCGATATCACTTTGAGCAAACCGCTTATGGCTTATTTTCTTTGATAGTCAATAGTAAGAGTGCTGTTGACCTATGGTTAACTTTAAGCCTTAATGTTTTGATTATAACAAACAAATTCGTTATGTTTTACTAACAATCTTTGTTCAAGTAATATTCAAAGCACTACAAATCGAACTCTCAATGTCAAGATCGAACTCTCATGCCATGTCAAGATCAAAGTCAAATATATACAAGAGTTCAAGCATCTCAAGATTCGAGATTCGAGGTTCAAAGATCAAGATCGAGGAATAGATTTTTTATAAAATTGTAAAGGTATTAACTCTTTAATCCTTAGCAATTAAATGAATGAAAGCTCAAATATTTTTATGCACAAAACATATGTCATTATCATTGCATAAAATACTTTTATCAAAGTCAAAAATCAAGTTTTTTTTTGAAACTGCAGAAACGGTCATCCGTTTGATCATCCGGTTGATCATCCGTTTGAACAGAGAGTTCAAACGGTCGACCGTTTGGATGAACCGGTCGACCGGTTGGCTGTCCTTCTCCAAAAAGTGTCCGTTCTGATTTTTTTCCAGTTCCAACGGCTAGTTCTGACTAAGTAAACGGTCGACCGTTTGGTCATCCGTTTGGGTCATCCGTCTGGACAGAAATTGGCGAAAATCCATCTCTATAAATACCACTTCATTTACTATCATTTAATAACACTTACAAGAGCATTTATAGAGAGAATCATATTGAAAAATTTCATCCAAAGCTTTATTGCATATATACATTCAATATCTCTTATTGAAAAACTTTGTTTGATTATATCAAATTCTTGATTCATCATTCTCAACAAAGTTTTCATCTAACACTTGAGCTTTCCTCATCTATTGCTATTCATTAAAGTGTTAGTCTCTCTTAGAGCTAAACTTGTATTGATCATTCATCTAGAGAGAAATACAAATCAATCTCTTTACATTTTTGGGTCATATTGAGGTCCCGTGAAAAGCTCAATATTGTATAAGGATCGGTGCTCCTTGTTTGTAAGTCACCGGATACATTGTAAGGGTTTGGATTGCACCATAAGTCAATCAAAATAGTGAAAAGGCCGTGCTCGTGTTGGAGAGCTTGGTAACGGGGGACGTAGATCATTGGTTGGATCGAACCTCCATAAAAATCGTTTGTACTCTCTCTTCTCTTTTATTTACTTATATTGTGCTTATACTTGAGTGAATCAATTTTTATTTCTTAAATTTCATTTTTAAGAATATTTTTCGAAAAAGTTTGAGAAAACCAATTCACCCCCCTCTTGGTTAGTTATTCTTGGGCTATCAAGTGCTATTTCTTTTGAGACACTTGTCGAGTCTCAAGCTCGACTTAATTGGTCTGCTGTGTTTATGGTCTGTTTTAGGAGTTAACATTTTAAACAAAATCGAAATTTTTGAACTAGAATTGGAGGTTCTGATTCAGTTCCAAAAACATAAAATTAAGAACTAGAATCGAGAATTGAGAACTGACCGGGTCCGGATCGATTCTTGGTTCTTAAACTATAATTGTTGGTACAGGGATTGGAACCGAATTTGTCAATTTTTATAATTTTTTTTTATTTTTTACCATTTATTCACCTTAACTCAATAACCCAAACCCAATACCATGATACCAAAAATAAGAGTCCAAGTGTCCAAAACTCAAACCAAAAGTATAAAATTCACCACTCTTAAGCTCAATTACCCCAAATCCAATTACTCAAATCTTAAATTTTTAATCGCTATTTGCTCAAATACTAATACAAACATTGTCGTCTGTCTTGCACTTTCGTTCATCTCTCTCTCGCTCGACACAAAGTGAGACGACGAAGGCGAAACTCTTTTGTAACAGAATCATATACTCAAGTTTGAGATGTAATTTTTCTTTTAATAGACTTTCAATTTTTAATTTTTTTCAAAACATGTTATCAACTCACGATTTTAAAAGAAAATGTTATAGGTAAAACCGGAACTGTGGTTTGGTTCCAACAATTACGTCCATTTACAAAATATCCAAACTGTAACAGGTAGTTCCGGATATTAAAATACTCGGACCGACCCACTCGACGTCCGTACCTAGTCTGTTTGATATATGGACTACGATTAAAGATAAATAATAAAATTTATCTTTTCTTAATTGGACTGAATTGATTTTCGGATACACTTTTATCCGGATAACAATTGAAGCAAAAAATGAGGAGAAATTTTATCTTCAAAAAGAAGAGGACCAATTTTTTTATCCACATACAGAGTCACTTAATTTAAAAGACGAACATACCTTTTATAATATAGAATAAATATATTCTTAGACATTCATATCCTAGGATAATTGTTGTCTCCCTTCACCATTCCACCCATTTTTCTTTCTTTTTTAGTTTTTTTATTTAGTTTTTATTGTTTAATTAAGAATAATGGTAGAATTGTTATTTTATTTTTATTTTTTGTACGAAAAACTGGTTTTTTAACAGTGCTTTTTTTCATTCTTATACCTAATTGAACTAAACAGGATAATAATAAATCTATTATTCGGATAACCTTTATTTACAAACCAAATAGACCATTAAGATTACAAAGCTCGAGGATAGTAAGATAGTGCTACTAAATTCATGACAACCGAGCTTATAACATATTCGAGTGTAACTCGATGGTCTTCACATCTTATTTACATTGACAAGCTTGATTTAATCTATAAGTACAATATTTGTGATAGTCGAATCATTTCTTTAAATTGTTCTTTCCTCTTAGTTAATGATTTTATTTTTTTGACTAATTTTAAGAGCTATCAATATCATGTAATTGTTAGAAAAATTGTGTTTTAAAATTATCACATAATAATTATCACCCTGAGATACATTATTTTGTTTTAAAAATGATAAAAAAAACATTCTTGAATTTTGTTTCTCATAACAAAATTTCCCCTAATTTTAAAACTTATTTTGCAAAAAAACTTATTTAATACACTATATCTTTAGAAAAACGAAAAACGTTGTCTTCCAATCCTCCATTTGAAGCCATTGAAGGCGAATTCAATGTTCCGAAGATGGCTAGGCTATGCTAGGCTACTAAAAGAAAAATTGAAACTATATAAGTTGTCATACAATATTTCGCTACTTTAAATGATCTCTTGGTAATTGTCTTTAAATTTTTATTTAGACGAAAACAGTTCAAACTACCAGTTTACTATGAAAGTTGAACGCTCGAAAGAGAATACCCAAAAAAGTTTGAAACCAAAGTCACAATCGTACCAAACATTGAGGATTGTAGCTGCAAATTTCTCTATCTAAAACAATAAATTATTTGTGTCTAATTCCATGTTCTTCAATTTGATTTTGTTTAGTATATATTTTTGTTTGTATTATGTATCAAAATTAATATAATAAATTTGTCACTAAAATGTAAATGTATAAATAAATTATTAATAAATGTTTCCTTTTATTTTTGAAGCCATCTGCTTTCTTTTTATATTGGCTTAATTTTTTTCTCTTTTTCTTTTTCTTTTTCTTTTTCCCTTTTCTCAGAGCTTTAGAGCTGCAATAAACTTTAACCATATGACTAAAATTTTGACTGTTTTCTCTCAAATCAAGAATATACTTGAATCAAAATGATTAGGGTTCATCTTGGAAAGCGTGAATATTTTGGCTAAGCTTAAAAAATTAGATACATATAGCTAAATCAATATATAAGTATATGAGTTAAATAAATAATTTATTTTATTGGGCAAAGTTAAGAGGAAGTAAGTCACTTTTCACAATTATGAAAATAATCATTTTTGATTAAAAAAAATACTAAAAAAACATTTTTAATATCAATTTGTGCGAGATAATGCATATTGTTACGAATATATTGTGAAAGTTGATTGTTGGACAACTATATGTCCAGCGTTCCGCAATTGTAGATAGTTCAATATGTATTGAAACGGTTGTCAAAGAGAAAGATAATTGTCTCGAAGACTTAGAGTATCTCCAATGTAATCGTGAGTTACTAGTTTTTTTTTCTTCATATAAACAAAATAGACAATGTCTAAAAGAATTCATCTCCAATATTGCGAGCTATCAAAAACTCTATCAAGTCGACATAACAGAAAAAAAATTTACAATGTCTAGAACTTCGTTAGAGATGTTGATTCGGCAAAATTTAAATTTTCTATACATATTTAAATTTTTTATACAAATTTAAATGTGATTTTGTGCTCATTTTAATAAAATAAAAGACATCTAAATAACAATTTATATAATACATTGGAATTTAACTGTTTATTCATTAGACATTCATTTTACTTAAATATAAATTTTTTCAAACTTCGTGCTACTTAAATAGCAATTCAAGGAATGTATTAGAGATTTTTTTTTTTTTTTTTTTTTTATTATTATTATTGTCTTCAAATAGTTTGTTGTGGAATATTAAACATTTTGTCTCAAAAATTATGCAATAACCTACCATAGCCTATATGACATTTTTTATTAAAAAAATATTAATTTAACATTGTACATGTAAAAGTGGCAATTTTATCAATATTGAAAAGAGATTACCATTTTTTTTCTATCCTAAAAAGTGCTAATTTTGAAAACAAAACCCTTGCTATATAGTATTGGCTCAGTAGTTCTTGAGAATTTTTTACAATTTCAAAAAATTCGTCTAGGCTACATCTAGATTTTGCTTAGATGTGAAGAGCAGCTTCCAAACTTAACAACACTTCACACCTCGCTCGCTTTGCCCTCGCCTAGACTTTGCCTTGATCCAAAAAGTTTGAAACTTTGTCTTCACGTCTAATTACGTTTTACGTCTTTTAGTGCATTGCAATTTTCTCAAATTTGTTTCAATTGTTCATAATTCATTTTTACTTATCAATAAAGTATTGACTCTAAATATTCAAATATTTTAAAAATCAATAAATATTTAAATGTGTCTCTCTTTTATTGTGTTAATTCACTACATCAGTATCATTTTGTACAGCTCATGAGAGGTCGAGTTCGAGACCCCTTCCTTAGATATTCATTTCTGCCTGCCCATATATAGTAGATTAGATCTTGCCTCCTTTATTGCTATTAATAAAAACTCCACTTGTGTGTGGGTTGATTGAAAAAATGTTAGCTTAAAAATGTGAAGTTTACTTTATTAAATTGTTTACTTTAGATTATCTACTTAGATTTAAAGTTGATTAGAAACAAATGTGATCTTTAATTAATTTAATTGTTTACTTACCATATATTTGGTAGAGTTTAAAATAAAATTTTTTTTTCTCACATTCATTTTCAACCACATATTTTATAGGACCCACAACTTTTATCAATCACATATTCATTATTTTTTATTAAGATCTCTAAAAAAATAGGCATTTAAGATTATCATATTAGATTTAAAGTTAACCGTGACACTTGTTTTTTCCTTCATATAATCAAGCAACGCAGTAATAGAGGTCAGGAACGAGTTCACAAGATCAACAATGCACTCACACATTGCACCATCAAGTGCGTATGGGGACAATTGTTAGACTGTGTTCAAGGCGTTGCTTTGAGAGAGAGAGAGAGAGTGTGTGTGTGTGTGTGTGTGTGTCACATGTTCACAAATCGTGAATGTCTCACGGTGATAGGGTTTACGAATTGTTAGCTTCTCGATCAAGCCGTATTTTGAAGAACTCACATGTTCTTCAATAATGGAAGAGTCGATAACCAAAACATCATCCTCACCATGATCAAACAAAAGAGAACGCCATAATGGATCTATGTCCTCCATAATTGATCATCACAAAACCCTAAAAGCCAAGAAGAAAGTTGATCTCTCTAGAATCCTACAGAGAGAATCAAATCCTTTAAACAATTATTAACATTCATATTAAGATTTTGAAAAAGTTAGCTTAGATCTTGTTATAATTACAAGTTCCAAAAAATGACGTTTTTATAAGTACATAAATCCATACATATTGAACCATTTAATATAGTTTTAAAAGATGTTATTGAGTGGAAACCTTTCTCATCACCATCTAATATCAAATCATTACAAGTCCTTTTGTTTTAGAAAGTCATCTTCCACTCCATTCCTCTTTTTATCTAATGAATTATAATTGTTGGCCCCCGGCACTAGAAACTTCATATTCCAAAACTTATACATGTTAAAAGTTGAAGTATTTAGAGACTCGACAAAAATATTTTATAATTATTTTTTACATATTTTAGTGCATGTTTAATGGTGTTGAAATTATCTTTAAGTATTTATAAATTGTGAGTCTTATGAAATATGTGGATAATAAATAGTAGTAAGTTGTAGGTCCTATCAAATGCGTGAATAGACCAATTTGATCAGGTTAAATTAGAGGTGGCAAAATAGCCGGCCCACGTAGCCCGTCTTTTTGGGTTGGGTTGACCCTAGCCCAAATAAAATCGGGCCAAGATGGCCCGGCCCGATTTTGATTTTGATTTTTTTTTTGCTCCTTAACACTAATAACTCATTTTGTAAATTGCCCAAACACATAATTCAAATAATATCAATCTAAAATGATCTAAGCCAAAGTCACTAATAAACATTAGTCAAAAAATCTCAGGATCCAATATAATATTGTTTAGATTTAATTTAAGTTTCAATCCAAAATATATTTGGTGTGACAAGTAAATTATTTATTTTAAATTTACTTATAAGTAAATTTTTTAATTTAAGCCAAACATGTTTATATCTCAAAACAATAAGACTAGCATGCTTTTAATATTTGTATTTTTTTTAAAAAAAAGTGTCTAAAAATAGTTTACAATTAACAAAAAAATTTATTATTTTGAAAGAAAATTGACGTTTATCTATTAACTAATACATGAGAGCCCCAATTTTATAAATTAATTTCTTTAAAAATTTCAAAATATATAGTCTAAATTTATCTAAGATTGTATTTGATGTAATGTATTAGATTGTATAAAAAATTTATTTAAAAAGAAAAAAAAATTAAGACAAGTTGGGCCAATGAGCTGGATTGGACTTGCATATTTCAGGCTCATACAAAACTGGGCTGGGTCAGCCTAGTTCAGTTTCATGTGTGTCCCTACTTTGACAGATTGGACTGGCCCAATCCAGTACATTTGCCAACTCTATGTTAAATTATAATTTAAAGGGTAAATTCATGGTCGGTCACTGTTTGAACACTTATGGGCTCTAAAGTCATATGCTCAAAACTTAATTCAATTAAAATCATATTTTAGAGCTAAAAGACCAACCTACCCTTAATTGTAAAAAACGCGGATTTTGAGTGGTGATACTATTTTGCGGTGATACTGTTTTGTTGTGATACTGTTTTGTTGTGATACTGTTAAATCTATGATTTTGTACTACTAATGAAACATTTTAAGAACAATAGTATTCTCTTGTTTATTCTCTACTGATTAATTCTTCTACCTACCATTAAACACCTTATAAATTTATACTTATCTATCCAATGAGAATCTATGTACTAATTGAATCTCAAACATATTCAAATTCAAGTGAAAAATTAGAAACATTGTTTATAGTTTTAGATGAGAACCCTTTGCATGACTTCCCATTAACTTGAGAATGATTATAAGTTCTTCTTTCTTCATTTTAGCATTGATTTGAAGTATGTGTTTGCTTTTAAGAGACTCAAATACCTTGGAAGAGCTTTAATTTGCAACAAAAGGATGAACATGTATCCCTGATACTGTTTTAAAGAATTTGTGATACTGTTTTGAAAAAAAAAATTAAAGATTGCCATTTTAAGCTAAATAGACGACTTCAAACGGGTAAAATCCATCATAGGCAGCAGGGAAGCTGCTGGTCTTGACCGTCTCGTCGAGACCATTCCGAAAACATATTATGAAAAAAATTCTGAGCACGTGTGCAAATTCTATGATCATATCTATTGTGATACTGTTTTTTGTGATACTGTTTGCATAATACAGTATCAAACAACACACATGACTATGATATCATGCTTTTATCTTTGATACTGTTTAATTAGTCATATATTTTGTTTGATACTGTTTAATTAGTCATATATTAAAACATGGATTAAAACAGTATCAATTTATATTAATGCACATTACCTAAACACAACATTATCATGGATTAAAACTAAGACATTTAAACAGTATCACAGGTTCAAACCTTGCCATAATTAAACAATATCAAAGATCACATAGATTCAAACAGTATCACATGATTAAAGTAGTATCATGGATTAAAACGGTATCAAAATCTATTAATTACCTAAACAAAACAGTATCATAGATTAAAACTAAGACATTCAAACAATATCACAGGTTCAAACCTTGTCATAATTAAACAGTATCAAAAATCACATATATTCAAACAGTATCACAGGATTAAAACATGTTTCAAATGATAGTGAAATATTATGACAAAGTTTCAATCTATTAAACATTGTCATAATTAAACAGTATCATAGATTAAAACTAAGACATTAAAACAGTATCATGGATTAAAACTAATACATTCAAACATTAGATGGTGGAACATTCAAGCTCCTATTTACAACAATTCTATGTCCATTTATATTGTGATACTGTTTTGTATAATACAGTATCAAATAACATACCATGACTAAACATTAGATGATAGAACATTCAAGTTCCTATTTACAGCAATTAGATGGTGGAGCATTCAAGCTCCTATTTACATAAAATAGTGGAGTATTCAAGTTCATATTTACAGCATTCAAACTCATATTTACAGCATTCTATGCCCATTTCTGTTGTGATACTGTTTTGTATAATACAATATCAAACAACTTTCATAACTAATTAACAACACAAAGAAATAATCTAATGACCAACTTAATACAATATCAAGTTGCTATTCTATAATACAGTATCAACAATAGATGTTACATCATTGTTTACATAACTGGAAAATGCTCATTGTTTACATAACTGCTAAAATACTCAACCCAGGTTAATCATATTGGTCAGTCTCTCTTGCAGCACGGATAGATCAATGTTAGCTGTTAGATCACTAGCCTGAAAAAATAATCAAATACAAGAATTAAGATTAAAACAAAGAAATTAATAACAATATTCCTACGTTAATTTGTTACCTCAATCTGGATTCTATGAAGTAGCTTGTCATTTACTTTTGTTGTTTCACAGCTAACAACATTCAATCCCCAACTGGAAATTGATCCAAAATCTTCACCAAAAAACTGCCTAAAAAGTGACACTGCGCCGTAGAAGCACTTGCCGGAGGTTGCCGGAGGTCGCCGGAGGTGGAAGCGGCTGTCGCGGAGGTTGCCGGAGGTGATCGCTGGTGGTCGCCGGAGGTGGTTGCCGGAGGTCGTCGCTGGTGGTTGCCGGAGGTCGCCGGAGGTGGTTGCCGGAGGTGGAGACGGTTGTCGCCGGAGGTGGAGAAGGTTTGTGAAGTTGGAAGATTGTGTCAATGAAAAATATGGTTAAAATGGGTGATTTTGGAATTAATATAAAATATTGATGTGAAGTATGACTTAATCACAATTTAAAAAAAAGTTTTGACCTAATTTGAAACAAGTCATGTGGAGATGACTTATTGGCAATTTCTCCTAATTTAAATACTGTCAAACAAACGCACACCATAGAAATGACATTCGTTTTTCTATTAAAAACTAAATACATTAGATTTTTATAAAAATTAATGACAGTAACATTTGTCTACTTTCATACAATATTTAATTATATCATCTAGAAACTTGAGATATTAAAAATAGTAAGAATTTATTAGTTTATATTTTAGCTTCAATAAGCACATTCACGTATAAGTCGAATTCATATTTTGATTACTAGTTCGAGACGTTAAACTTTTATAAATAAATAATGAAGAATTTTGAACTCAAAACTTTTATCTATCGAGATTCGTAGATTTATGTATAAGCATGCTTTGGACATGAAAGTAATTTCCTGTTTAGAATATCATTTAAATATCATAAACATTTTGTATGAGTGATTGATCAATTTTGTAAACAATGATTGATGAAATTCCTTATTCTTTTTCTTTAAGAATCAGATTCGTTCAATCTTTTTCATTAAGCCTAAAATTATTTTGTAATTCATGTTTAAAGTCGGTTATATCCCAAATCCTAGACCAATAGGAAATTGCCGTGGCAATATTCTAAAGTTCAATAAAAAATAGGATGAATTACACTTACAATCTCTATTCTTTTCAATTTTGTAACAATATCATCTATATTCAATTTTATTAGTAACTATCATCCACATCATTTCATTAATTCATACAGATAGCCCCCTAATAATTTTTTAGACAATTTAACCCTTAGTTTAAATAAATTAAAATAGAAAAAAAAATTGGCCTATATTTTACACAGGGCTAATGTCGGATATAAAAGTTTAAGTTTAGACTAGCACATGTTTGGTAGTACTGAAATTATTTTTTAAATGTTGAAATTATAAGTTGGTGAATGTGTGGCTAAAAAATATGTTGAAACTTGCGTGTCCTATGAAATATATGAATAAAAAAATATTTGATAACTTTGATCAATTGAAATTATAATTTAAGCATTTTTAAACATGTACTAAGTACCCAAGAAAATGATAGAAATACAATTGCAATCAGAGATGAGTTTGATATGATGATAATATCAAAAGTAACTTGAACCCAGTGAAGACATTTTGGTGATTTGAGCTTTGTGACGAACCCTTGATATCAATTTTATAAAATTGATGATGTATTAATAGGGATCTTCAAATTGCAGTTTACTAAGAATATAATTAAAAATTACTAATTTTATTGTGAGAGATGTAATCATTGACTACATAATATTGTACATTTATTGGAGTAGTAGTTCATACCGATGCTTAGGAGAACATTCATGTTATATTAATTAAATTAACTACTACACCAAACATAGAACAAATCCCTACTTACTGGAATAATGAATTAAAATATCAACAAATTAATATTATTAAGAACTTGTTCGGTAGAAGTTTTTGGGCAAAATAGTGAGTTTTTCTAGCATGACATATTTGACTTTTCAAAAGTTTTGGAGCTGAAATGACAAAATTGCTCTTAATCAACACAATTCCATTTCAAAGTAGTAAGAGCAATTTTGTCATTTCACCTTCAAAATTTTTGAAAAGTCGCGCTAGAAAAATTCATTTTTTTCCCAAAAAACTCTACCGAACAAGCTCTAAATATTTAACTATGTAATCATTTGTAGATGCATTATCAACCACTATTAGAACATCTTTGAATGTAGTGGTTTATACTGTTTAACTTCTAATTTTTATACGTCATTATATCGAAGTTAGTATTGTTGTTTGATTTCTTGTTACAAAAGTCAAACAACATTGAAAACTCAATCCACTCATAAAGCCAAATAAAAAATAAAGACCTAATAAGAAGTCGCCACTACCAAAGGTCGGGAAGGCATGAGCTCACAAAAGGTAGTGCACTTGCCTCTTAAATAAAATTGATGCCTATTAGACCAATCTAACTGACCTTATGAATGAATGAATAGCTATGCCCCCAAGAGGTTAGGCTCACAATCAAGGTGTCCAGCTAAGTACAGTTTAGCGATATCATGTCAAATATTTTAGCAGCTTACAGCGCACATATGGAATATCTTAAAGTGACAATCACATATCAACATTAACGATCAGTTTGAGTTCCAAGAAGGCAAGAATGATTCGATTATCAATTACTTCACTTAAAAACGCTTGTCATTTCGAAGACAAGCTTAATCTCTCCACTTTCAATGAAACCTCTCATGCCGTCCACTCTAAGTACAAGGTGTCTAAAATCTTTTAAAAAACCCAATATTATTAATTCAAGCATTAGAATGTGATCGGTATTCCATCCTTCACATTTTCTCATGGCTGAATATAGTTACATTGCTCTGAGTCTGATTTGCCAAAAAAATATATGTCTCAAACCATACAATTGACGAGATACTTGTTATAGATAATTCAATTTAAACAAACATAAAAAAAAAAAAAACCATTTACTGAAAAAATAAAAACTCTAGTATATTGTCTTGGCTTGGCTCGTGTCAGTCCAACCCGGTCATGGTATGTGAATACGTGCCGTGACAAAGCCAAACCAGCCACAGTATCCGTGCCTATACGTGTCCATAGGTGTGCCGGGCTAAGCTTTGGACTAGCCGGCATGTTAGACAGCCCTATTGTCAAGCAAGCTCACATTCTTGCAAGGAAGGCAAAATTCGGTCGTTGTACTCTATTTGCTACAATTTATACACAGTTAATGGTAATATTTCAAATCGATTAAAAATAAAATAAATAATAAGAGTTTGTAATACTTCTCTTAACAAATTTGATTTTTTAAGGATATAACTCCAAATTTTAATATAATATAAGTCTATTAAACTAAAACGAGCATTCATATATCTCTAGTTTTTTACTAATTAGATTCATGATTCTTTTCTTATAACAGATTGTTTTGTACACTTTTGTTTATAAAACCAATGATCCACAGTTTGTTTGTTTGTTTATCGAGTAAGAGAGAATCTGTTCTAATTATCAAATTATAATATTCGTTTAATGCCTTTGAGGATCCTTCCACCATAAAAGTTAAAACTTGAGCATCTGAAATTCATATTTAATTGTGCATACAACCCATTTGCAATGCCGCTGAAGAAATGTTCATAGAAACCTCAAACCTCAGATATATCTTTCGTTGACTATTTTCAGTACTATTTGAAATCATGAACAGGGAAGAAGTGAAGCTTCTTGGGTCTGGAGTAAGCCCATTTGAATGGAGAATTATTTGGGCATTGAAATTGAAAGGTGTTGAGTTTGAATTCATAAAAGAAGATATATTTAAAAAGAGCTCATTGCTCTTAGAGAGTAATCCAGTTTACAAGATGATTCCAGTGTTCATTCATGGCCAAAACGCCATAGCTGATACCCTTATCATTCTTGAGTACATTGATGAGTCATGGAAACAGAATCCGATTATGCCGAATGATCCTCATGAAAAAGCCTACACACGCTTTTGGGCAAAATTTTCAGAAGATCAGGTGAGCTAGTTTAACTGTTCAATATTGCTACTTTTCTTCTGATGTATGTGGTTTGGGGTGGATAGGTGGGGTTGCCCATGTACGTGTTTTGAATCCTTCCTTGTTTGATAAAGTTTTTTTTGTAGATTATAAGTCGTAGATCTTAACTCTTATGAAATGTGGAGAAAAGAATGTTTGATTATTTATAGGTACTTATAAACACTCTCAAACATACTCCATTTGCGTAATGTGCATTTCCATGTACAGTCCAGATTCCTTCTTGATTGTGAATCACTGTATCTGTGCGAGTGTGTGTTTATTCCTGCTTGATTTGAAACTTGTGTTGTAACTTACTTCTACTAGTGTACTGATTGGTTCTAGACATTTTATCTTATCATTTTTTACCTTAAAAGAAGTTAGGACACATTATATATAAGGGGAGATGATCTCCTCCTTTTAGACAATTTTGATTGGGCAAGTGGTTGACATTTAATGCCAACCAAATTTTCATTGCTCAATCAAAATTGGACACCTCCCCACTATAAGGAGGAGATCATCTCCCTATATATAAGTACTATCTTTCCGCTGGTCTAGTCTCTTCCTTCCTCGGGACTAACAATGGGTATTACAGAAATGTTCACTTGGAAAAGACTACGCATTCTGATTGATTCATGCCCTTAATCACTTCAAGCGAGGGAACCTTCGAGTTTTTAGGGCAGTGAATTCTCAGTTTCTCAATCTCACCAATATTTGCTTTTACTCAATGTTGAAAATTAGAGATGTTAATTCTATATCATCGATAGCAAAATATTGTAAAATAAAAAAAAGCACACACGCAAGTTTTATATAAGTTCTCTTCAAATTGTGAATACATCATTTCTCTAACGTTGCAGTAATTTACTATAATGAAAGAGTAGTTTACAAAAAAAATCAAAACTAACTCTCTCTCTCTCTCTCTCTCCATTTGCTTGATGATATAATAAATCATAATGATGGCTCCTTATTTATAAGAAAAAATTAGGACAACTGAAATCAACCCGCGTACAACTTTGCGAAAGACAATAATTAAGCTCCACAATTTAACACTTAAGTCTACATTCTTGCAAGTTCGTGATAATGTTTCTTTGGATGCAGCTAGTAGAGCCATCGAGAATAGCATTCCAATATGGTGGAGAAGAGCAAGCGAAAGCAGTTAAAGTAATGGCCGATGCCTTGGAAATTCTAGAAGGCGAACTAAGAGGGAAAAAGTTCTTTGGAGGGGAAACAATGGGGTATCCAATGGGGTATCTGGATATTGTGGTCGGTTGGGTTGGTTATTGGCTTCAATTTACTCAACAAGTAGGCAATTATAAGGTCATGGATTCAGAAAAGTACCCAGAGATTCATTTGTGGATTAACAGATTCTTACAAGTACCCATAATTGAGGAAAATCTTCCCCCTTTCAATGAAATGTTAAGCATGTATAAGCTGTACAAACAGATGTCCCTTGATGTGGCAAATGTTAAAGAACAGGAGTGATTCCTGCAATGCTGTAGATAAATGAAGTCTCTATCGGTCGACTCTAAATCTGTAGTAGGTAACAAAATTTTTGGTCGATTTGAGGAGCTACTGATGTGAGAGTAAAGAAGGTCGATCTAGAAATGTTAAAGAACATGAGTGATTCCCACAATGTTCCATTTTTTCTCTTGTTCTTCCTTTGAGAGATGTATTTGAACACATTTCTTATGAATTTCATGTAACCGAGTGGTATGGTGATGAAAAGTATGAAGGGACACACGAGATATAGAACTGGTTTCTTTTAGTCTTTAGCTTCTAGTCTTATGAGCTGGTGTGTTATGAAACAAACTATAAATTAAGTCTTAGTCTCGATAACTATTAGGGACGTTTCAATCATTCAATAAAATCATAAGATGAGACGAATGTATTTGTTGAGCATGTTGAAAAATAAGTTGAATGAAATTTTAAATTCTTCATTTGTTTGAGACTTTCCAACTTCTCAACCTTTTCATATTTTGTAACTCTTGTAACTCTCATGTTAATGGCGGATTTGGAATTGGAAGGTCACTTTAAGGCCTATATAAGCATGTCCATTTTCTTCATTCTACACACAACAATTCAACATTTCCTCCTTAGGTTCTTTAGCATTCGTTTTCCTCTTTGGCATTCGAATTTCCTCGCGGTGATATTGTTCGGGCAGTAGGTCGGTTTGCTGGTACAACCAGTTCTACCATTATATCCTGGGAAACAGACGTTCATAACCTACGGTAGGGGACAAATCTGTTTTAAGGAAACTGTACTTGTACATGCCTCGGTTTGCTTTCTTCTTCAATTTTAATTCTGCAGTTTCGTGTTCATGTAATATGAAGTTTCTCGATTTTATTTGATAAGTGATTAACAGAGCATTGGTCTACTCATCTACTGCAACCCTCCTATATCTTGTGACCGATTACAAAGAGTTATAGCATACATTCTGCAAACAAAAACATCAAAACTAGTAGAAGTATAGGCCATTATTATGATTCATTCGCGTAAAATATGAGTCAAAATCCACAATAGTTTGATTCTCAATCCTCTTCAACAATTCCTTCCTCTTAATACTTCTATACAATATTGTTAAAATCGGACTTGACCGTCCAGTTCAAAAACTGGAAAAATAAAAAATCAGTACAACATTCAATCCAGTTTTGGATAAAAAATTAAATAGGGAATTGCGAAAATAAAGTAGAACTTGGTTTGATATTGATGTGATTTTAAGATAATCAGCTTTTGCTACACTGAATAAAGAATTAATTGCGGAAAGAATCACTTAAGTGTTTGATGAATTTTTGTTTCAGATATGATTTATATTTCAAAATTAACATTTTTAGTATTTGATAAACAAATGTGATTTATTGATGTGCATATATACAATTAAAAAATGGACGTTCATTATAATTAGGAAAATAGCACTAGGGGTCCTAAACCTTTGATATTTAGCAACTGCATCCCAAGCCTTTCAAACATCTGCGCCTGAGGGCTTTTTGTGATGGAAAACGTTAATTTAACTGTTAAATGGTCAATTTTTTTTTATTGAAACGACAGTTATACCCTTATTTTAATGTAGGGTAAATAATACTGAGAGTCCTTAACTTTTAAACTTTGTAACAATGAGGTCCTGAATCTTTGATTTCTAGCACCTAAGATTTCAAATCTTTCAAACATCTGCACCTAAAGTGCTTTTGTGATAGAAAACGTCAGTTTAATTGTTAAAATATCAAAATTTAAGTAAAATGATTAGTGCACCCATATTTAATTTTGAATTAAATAAAAAGAAAAAGAGAATGAAGAATCAAAACAAAAAAGAAATAATCATCTTCCACAATTCCAAACCACCCACCCCAATCCCAGTGGCAATGACACTACCGGCAGCACCTACCGAAAAATAAACTATATAGTATTTGTAGCACTTGAGAACCTACGCACCTCTCAATCCCATTCATCTCCATCGATCACCACCTATCTTCAAACTCCTAAAAAACCACGCCATTTGCAGAAAAAAACCAATCATAGCCAAATCAAAACCCAAAATCCCAAATCTACTCATGGCCGACATCAAGCTCAGGAACAGAAAAATAATCTCTCGTGGTGCTTAGTTGCTGAATTTTTTAGTTTTGAGGTTAGAAAATAGAGGTACTGTTTTGTGATGTCATGATTATTGGTTTATATTTCTAAAAGAAATGATCTCCTACCCATTTATGTTGCCCACCTAAGTTACCCACTTTGATGTGGCATCACATGATTGGTAAAAATAATGAGTGTGGGACCATGAACTACCAATCATGTGATGCCACCTCAGTGTGGACAATATAAGTGAGTAGGAGATTATTTCCAATATTTCTACATTGTTAAACAAATTACTGGTTCTAATGAGTGAGGATGATTGTTTCTTTATTATTATTTTTCTTTTCTTTCTTTTAATAGTAAAACTGACATTTTTGATCATAAAAGGACTTCAAGCGCAAACCATTGACCTCATTGTCTCAATTTTTAAAGGTTAGAGACTCCCAGTGCTATTTACTCTAAATTAAAATAAGAGTAGAAATATCATTTCAATAAAAAAATTTGACCATTTATCAGTATATTTTGTTACAAAAAGACCTCAAGCGCAAACGTTTTAAAGGTTTGGGATCTCGAGTGCTAAAAGTCAAATGTTCGAAACCCTATCGTCACAAGATTCAATGTTCGAAATCTCCAGTGCTATTTACCTGATAATTATGTCATTTTTGTAGTTTACTGTGACTTATGAGTGTGGTTAAGTTTAAGTGAAGTTTTTTTTTACAATCTATCTTAGATACTCAATATTTATTTTCAAGGGTAATTAGCACAAAAAATCCCTACTTTATGAAGTCATTGTGCAAATCGTCCATATTTTTGAAATTTTGACATTTTTACCATCACCTATATCTTTTCTTGTGCAAAACGTTATTTCCGTCCATTACCATCGAAAAACTATCGTTAACTCTCTTCCACAGTACGACTCGTACGACAAAGGAAGGGTAATTTCGTCTATTTTGTCCACAAAGAAATAACTCATTCAGAACCCACATTCCAATCCATTCCCTGCTGCTTCTCTTTCTCAATTTCTTGGAATCGTCATATTTAGTAGCATTTTCACTTTCTTTGCTCAACTCACTTTCCATATGCAAATCCTTCTTTGCTTCCTCATTTCTTCTCTATTCTATAGCTACAGAAGACAATGAGGAAAATGGCTCATTTTTATCCTCAGCATTTACATAAAGATTCAATCTTTTGTATGAAGGATTGGTCTCCTGACCAAAGGGGCGTAGAGGTAAAGAAGAATAAAAAGACGAAGAAGATGGTATATAAAGTGGGTTTTTGCCGAGAGTCCTGTGCCCATGAAGAAGAAGATCTAAGAACAAGAAGTGGTAAAAAGAGTTGCCATATCTTTAATTTTTTGAAATGAAGAGGACGGATCATGGAATTTTGCTGAAGAAGTGGGGTTTTTTAAGTCATAGATTGAAATGGATTGAATATGGGTTCTGAATGAAGCGACCATTAGAACGAATTTCAAAGATCCAAAACCAAATTAGTAGTGAATAAATGTGGGTTCTGAATGAGTTATTTATTTGTGGACAAAATTGACGAAATTATCTTTCTTTTGTGATACGAGTCGTACTGTGAAAGAGAGTTAACGGTAGTTTTTTAATGGCAATGGATGGAAAAGACGTTTTGTGCAAGAAAAAGTGTAGGTGAGAGTGAAAATGCCAAAATTTCAAAGATAGAGACGATTTACACAATAATTTCAAAAAGTAAAGATTTTTTGTGCCAATTATTCTATTTTTTTCATCTATTTTATTTTTCTATCCTTATAATATTTTTTTATGGATTCGCCCATAGATTTAGATACCCGACCTTGACCCCACCCTTAAAAGTAGTTTCTGAAAAATTCGAAGTAGGAGATCTCGTGTAGAAAAATATAGATGCTACTACAAGAATGGTTCACCTGCACATATAATATAGAGTTTTCTTTATTATGCATATTAGCATCTTCATCAAACATGGTACGATTCATGAATTAAAATAAACTACATATTAGGTATAACTTACAAAAATAAAATAATAAAACTAAAATTTGTTACATAAAGTGACAGTATAATATAACAACTAATGAGACATAATTTATTGATCAAATATTTTCATTTAATTTAATTATTTTCAAAAAAAAAAAAAAAATTAATAATGCTTATGATTGCAAAACTATCGACTTTAAATGATGTGATTCAACATGATCAGAGCATATGAATGTTCTAGTTTCAAGTATGGTCGTCATTTATTTATGAAAATTATGCATATGTTAGGCATTTAATTAAATAAAAAAATTTTGTTATTTTTCTATTAATTTTAGTTTTTAAATGAATTGGTTCAACATCTTGTTATCAAAGGCAGCAAGATGTTGCAAACACGTATATAAATCACATTTTCCAGAAAAAATAAAAAATAGATAATTTTTTTACAGTTGCTTAATTTTGAACTAGATCGTAAAATTAATACTTACTCAAAACCAAAAATGGGGAAGACGATTGTTAGTTCTTTGAAGAAGGGATTTTCTATTTTAGATAATACGAAAACTATATTTAACTTGTAACTATAAATATTCAATCCAAGAAATCTTTATAATTTTTATGAAATTAATGGTTGAACACTTGAATTACTTACTTTTCTATGCTCCAAATTAACAATATTGTCCCTCGAGTAGTTTAAAATAATTCAAGTCGAGTTAACCTACGTGGACGACCCAAATCATTTCTAACAAAATTTACCTAGTTCTTGTCCTTTTTCTTCTTTGGGGGTTCTCTTATTAGCGTGTTGAAGAGAACCTACCCCACCCACCCCCGCCCCCATTGGGTGGGGTGGGGTTTTAGCCTGTAGGTGGTTGTGAGGCATGTATACATATATAAATACTTCTAATATCTTGCTTACTTTAATACTAGTGTCTCATTACATTCTGCATACAAAGTGGCATGAAAATGGTTGCCTCCACCTCCATTTTTATATTCATTTTCTTGATGTGTACTAACTCGTACATTACTATTTCCAGTCCATTTTGCCCCCTGACAGATTGTCCAAATCATGCAATTCCAGTATACAAACAAGATATAGACTTGATGCAGTTTGCCCTGAATTTGGAGCACTTGGAAGCAGACTTTTTTCTGTATTCTGCCCTTGGATATGGCCTTGATAAGGTTGCACCATATTTAGTAATGGGAGGCCCTCCACCAATCGGGGCTCAAAAAGCAAATCTTGATTTTCTTACACACAATATTATCACTGAATTTGGTTTTCAAGAAGTTGGCCACCTCAGGTCCTTTTTTCTATTTTCATTTTTATATAAATCGTAATCGCTATTTGACATTATTTGACGTAGGGGCCAATACAGAGGGACTCTCCTTTGTTAGAGTTCCCCCTGGCACAATTTTTTTTCCAGGAAAAAAAATTAAATGAAAATTTTATTTTCACGTGTTAGTTCGGTCTAAATTTTTTTTAACCCCTGTCTAAACTTTGATGTGAAATCCTAAATGCTTTAGGTCGTAGTATGCTCTATATTTAAACTTGTAGTCTCGTGTATTCCAATTTCCAAGTAACCACTGAACTCAATCATTTGTTGCTGTTTCTCTTTAGATTTCTGATGAGGTCGATTCTATAAAGAGAGACATTCAAATTGAATAAGTGATCATTTTATAGGTTTTGTCATAAACTAAAATTCTAAGAATGTAAATCAATAGTTCATTATCCAATAGAGTAGATAATCTTATCCTAGGTCAGTATCGGATTAAATCTATTGTCTAACTCTAAACATGAGACGCGTAAACTCATTCTCCTTTCTCCTTTTAGTTTTAGTTTCGTTTTCCCTTTTTTTTGTAAGACGATAAATAAATTTATGATTTTTTTTTCAGAGCCATTAAATCAACCGTGGGTGGTTTCCCAAGGCCTCAACTGGATCTTAGTCCCAAAAACTTTGCAAAATTTTTCAATGAAGCATTTGGATACGAACTTGTGCCTCCTTTTAACCCTTACCATGACAGCCTAAACTTCATGTTAGCTTCTTATGTAATACCATATGTGGGACTACTTGGTTATGTGGGCACGAATCCTAACATCAACGGCTGTGTTACGAAACGAGTAAGTCACTTCTTTTACGTACTAGATTACTCACAAATTTTATCACTTTATCGATTATACTATTCAATCTTGTTCAGTATTACGTGTCAAATATACTCTTAATATATGTTTCGTGTAGCATTTTAACAGTCATTCACAACTATGTAACGCGGAAATAAAAGTTATTTATTTTGATGTTAAAGATTACTAAGGATTTCTTTCAAAATTTATTTTTAATTTTGACTAACAAAAATTATTTATTTTAATTTTTAATTGACAGCAATTTTTATTTGCAAACAGCTTTTGGCAGGACTATTGGGTGTAGAATCAGGACAGGATGCATACATTAGAGGATATCTTTATGAGCGAGCCAATGAAGTTGTGTTCCCATACAATTACACAGTAGCCGAGTTCACAATCCGAGCTTCCGAGTTGAGAAACCGATTGGCAATGTGTGGAATCAAAGACGAAGGCATTCTTGTCCCGCCTCAACTCGGTGCGGAGAATCGAACCGAGAGCAACTTATTATCTGCCAATTATAACTCACTCTCGTACGGGAGGACTCCGGCAGAAATTCTCAGAATTGTGTATAGTACCGGTGACGAGCATGTTCCCGGCGGATTCTTTCCTGAGGGAGCCAATGGAAGAATTGCCCGCGAACTTCTCGGGAAGCCATAAGAAAGACACTAAGTACATGTTCGGTGCATAATATCAAACATGACCAGACAGTATAATAAATAAGATTTGAAATTTTTTTTCGTTTTTAATTGTCGTCTATTGCTATTCAATCTTTCCTATCTTATACATTCACTCATTTTTCTTTATAATAAATCATTGATGTTCACCAGTGGAAAAAAGAATTGACCTTAAACATCAATCATAATTCACAAAATATTTTTTGACACGGGAAAATCATTTTCACGTCGTCAAAATGAGATTGCATACATGGACTCACTACTCCAACAAAAAAGGGAAACATCCAACCCTCCCCCATTTGATATGCCTTTAATTTCCAATTTTGTTCCTACTCGAATAGGCTGTTAAAAGAATAGAGGAATTTTGATTTTCTTTGTCGTGCTGAAAGAAGTTATTGAGATGTTAGATTGCTACCGTGTTTTCAAACTGTGCCTACCATTTTGTTTCGTAAATGAACCCTACTCAATCACTGAGTTAACTAGTTGAATACTAAACTCGACCAGCTCCCCCACAACTGAGGTCATACTGGTTGGCTAGGGTCAAGTTGATCCAATTGAACGCATTTTTGGGAGAATTAGCGGTGGGCGTGGTCCGATTTAGTTCGATTCTAAAGAGAATCAATCCAAATGGAGAACCATTGAATATTTTGTAAATAAAACTATCCATTCCAATTTGAATTATAAAAATATAAAACCAAACTGAAACCAAACCGTTCAATTCAGTTTAGATCGGTTTCATAATTAAAATTTTCTTAGTTATTATATTTCCAACCATTTTTATTCTTATTGTTTATAACATCACAATAATCTAAAAAATTATTATATTCAAACTTTAATTTATTCACAAAAAAAAAAAAAAAAAAAAACAATATGTCAAATTTTGAACACAAAATTCCATCTCAATACAAAATAACAAATATAGAAATAAAATATTTTATTTTTATAAACTAAATTTTTAAATATAATTAGAATACAATGAGGTCAATTTAGTTTTTCGATTTTATGTCTAGAACCTATAATCAAACCATAAACAGTCGTTTTTGATACTAAGGGTGTGTTTGATTGCAAAAAAGAAATTTGAGTGGAAAAAAAATAAATTCTATTGAATTAAATTGTCAAGAAATTATTAATTGAAAAATAAGACAAATTTTCCATAGAAAATAAAACCTCCTCTCTCCATAAGAAAATATTTTTCTTGAAAACAAGAAAAATGTGACCAAAGCAAGAAAAATGAAAACAGATTTAACATAGGCAAAAAAAAGTTGCAATCAAACAAAACAAGAAAAATAGGGAGGAAAATAATTTTTCAATAGAAAATATTGCGTGATCAAACACATGAGTTGAAAAATATATGGAAAAAAAGCATTTTCCATGAAAAAATTTGCCAAATCAAACACAGCCTAATATCTATTACCCGATTTAAACTTAAGAAAAATCAGACTAAATAGCTCAGTTCGATTCGATTGGATACTTTTGTCCACCCCTAGGAGAAATATCAAAATCAGCAAACTGGACAATGTATATTCTCAAACAGAAATATATGAAACAATTAATGAAGGTTTTATCAAAAGCACATAAACTGGTATTGATTACTCAAGCTTCGCAAAAGGTTTTAAATTGCATCAAAAATTTAATTGCAAACACTAAATTTCAATCCTAGCACATAATGAAGCTTCGTTCATAATCCTAAAATAAACCATAAAAGGGTTCTGGATGGCTTGAGATCAGAAGTCCACCAGCCAGATCACTGTTGTCGAACTTCGACTTTCTTTTTCTGCCAGAGCCTATCAAGAGCACTGTCAGCATCGCCCTGCAAAATTGATTTTCCCAATTCCGAATTAGCAAGATACTAAATCACAGGCATAACAATATGAAAGAGATGATGTAATATTTGGCATTAGAAGAAAATATAACAGAAATCCTTGAACCATTTACTTTCACGTGTTCTTAAATCTTGTACTCATTCACATAGCTTTCTTTCTCTGAAAAAGAAACCATTGTTTGTCGTCTTCTAGAACAATGCCAAGGCAAAGAAGAAAAACAAATAGGGGTGTTGATTGGTCTTTTTGTAATTTTCTAACGACAGGAAAAAAATTTAACAGTGCCCCCTAAAAATATTGAAAAAGTGCATCTCATACTGACCACAAGCATGGACAATCACAGATAACAATAATTTCTTGCTTTACAATTAAAATATATATCATAAAACATAGTAAGATAACAAAGAAGAGAAGAAAAAACACACGACAGCCTGCAGCCCAAGAGCTGTAATATTTTTAACATTGCCAATGGATGCTTTGAACTTCAAATTCAAACTTTTCTGAACATTAAAAAATTTGATTTATACATACACTAGATTTCAAATTGATTGAATCAAGAGAAGTTGATGAATTAAAATATATAAGAAAAATACATGAGCTGTTCTACAAAATTCCTATGTCTATATAAAGTAAGAAATCCTTGCATTATATAATATTCACTGGTTGTGGTAATATCCCGAAAGTTAATTCTTTTCATAAATTGAGTTGTCGTTGTCTTGTTACATAGCTAGTTTGCTACTGTTGTACGTTGGAATACCACCCAACACAAAGCAAAGGGAATTGCTAGTGTTATCGTCGGTATCAAACAAGGGCGTTACTGTTGAGTGAAAATTCGAGCAATGAAACTTATGGGAGTGGACGTAGACTAAGTTTGAATTGAACCACTATACATCTGGTGTTGTTTCTCACATTCTGGAATTCGAGGATTTTCTTTGTTCATTTAGTTGATACATTGCTTATGCATAATTGTTAATTCATTCAAGTGGTGGTATTTGGAAAGGAATGCACGTTCTAAATGTATGTTTGATTAAAAAAATTGTAGATTATAAACAGTGGATCCTATGAATGTGTGGATAAAAAATAGATAAAAGTTGTGACTCCTACGAAATGTGGAGATAAAAATAATGTTTGATCAATTTTTAAGTGCTTATAAGCATTAACAAACATACATTAACTAGAAGTGGAAACAATTTTACTAGATGCAGAAACAATTTAAAAAACTAAAAGAAAGTAATTTAATCTACTGATCCCTCTAAACTGAATTCTGCCATTGTGGGACAAAAACACGGGGAATAAAACAGCAGAAATTCGCAGCATGGAAATTCCAAACTGGCAAAAAATGAGCAGGGTATTACCTGGGCACGAACAAATCCACAGAGAGCAAAGGTGGAGAACTGGCCAGTGTATCGGCCAGTTTCATCCAAATGCCCAACGTTGATCTGGACAGATGCATGATCCTTAGAAGTGATCAGCCTGTTTGTGGCGGAGCTGCACCACAACAGTAATTAAATTTCAGCTAGATATCTAGTTCTAACAAGTCAATGACGTGCATCTTCAGAACTTGTGTGGACCGGGAACATTGGATAGTAAAAGTACCAAAAGTAGCTATATATAAAATATGCCTACCACTTCCTTGGGATGTAGAGATCCATGTTTTGTCCTTCCTCGTTCTGCATCTTGACTAATTGTCCTAGCACTCAAGGAATTCACAAAGCTGAAAGCACCTGAATCCGCAGAAAACACAATAAAATACCCGAACAGCAAAAGCAATGAGCTGATTGTGCCCATCGGTAATCTATCCACTGAAACTGCAAGGAATTCAGCATTTTTTTTTTTTTATTTCACAGGTTTTTACCTAAAAACTTTTAGATCAATGAACCAGTCTACGATTTGACTAAACTATCCAAACACCCAACTAGAAATAAAAATAAAACCAATACACAAACTGTTAAGAGTTTAATTTATTGTTGAATCCTATATTGCAGAGGCCTGAATGATTGAATATACTGATACCCATAATATATTACCAAGACATCCATCATAAAGAAACAAATGTACTTACGTATACGGAAATTTCTTGCATTTAATCCGAATTAAAGAAGGTAAAAGCTATTTGCCATAGGTGATTAACAAAATAAACATAATAACACTTGAAACAAAATCCTTCAACAAATCTTCATCAGAAAAGACACATAATAAATAACTTTTCACTCGATTAATGTACGTAAAAAAAATGTTAGTTTCAAAATTCTGTATTAAATCTACAGTGAAAAAATACATCTATACAAAATACATATCAAAGATACTCGTAGCAGTGTATCTACATTTTGATCTTCATACGTATGACGAATCTAAAGAAGAAACGAGAGAGTACCAGAATATGCAGATTAGGAGATGAGACAGAGCCGGTGAGGGGAGGAAACCATCTTTTCACGAATTTATATGTTAAGATGCAGAAAAACCCTAGGGAAAATTTCACATTGACCCCCATCTTTAGCTATAGTTGCAAAGTAGTTCCTAATGTTCAACCCTAATCTTTTAAATCACTAACCTTTATCGACTGTAAGTTCTTTTTGAACACAAACTAGATGCGGGGAGGGGCGGGGGCATGATCGAAAAATCTCTATTTATCGTGCTTGTTTAATTAATTAATTATTTTTTTATTTTTATAAATACGATTTATATTTAAAACATAAAAATAAAACAAAAAATAAAAAAGATTTGGGGTGGGGACATGATCTCCGTCCCCGTCTCGATTAACAGGGCAGTGATTTTCTATCCCCATTCAAGCAGGGCAAGGTGGGACAGGTCGAGAGTGAATTTTTTTGCCATCTCTAATACAAATCTTCAATTCAAAATTAAATGTACATGTGACTCTCAGATGTCAACGTATTCAATAGCAGAAATGTCTCCACACCTATTTTTAGTTAAAATTAATAATAAATAAACAAAAATAGAAAAATTACAATATCATTCTCCCACACTAAACCCCTAAACCTAACCTAGACCCTAGCTAGCCCACCACAACTAGTACCACAAGACTACTAGTGCCTATTTGATTTAGTTTAAAAGTAGTTTTTAGGTATTTTTAATAAAAATTGATAAAATATGTAGTTAAAAATAAGTTTATATAAAAAAGAATTAAAAAATAAAAAACTTAGCCAAATATGTTCTAAGGAACAAATGTCTAACCACAACTTTTTGTTGAGAATTGTAAATGTTGGTACCGGTAGTTGTGGGTTGGTACCGGTAGTTGTGGGTGACAAAATAAATTTGGGCGGCAAAATAGATTTGCATGCTTGTAGCCGGGGGCGGCCTAGGTCTTGGTGGTGGTGCTCGGTTGTAAACCAAAATTTGAGTGGTGGGATGAGGAACCAAATTGGGATAGCAGGGGTAGGGACATAGTGTTTAGAGAAGTTAAATTTAAGTATATTGGGGTTTTTTTTTTTTTTTAATTCTATTTTATTTTTTGGTTTATTATTAATTTTGAGTAATAATAAAGGAAGTTTTGGTAATAGCATCATGACATTTTTTTCATCTTAGTATATTTATATGTGAGGATTACGTTTAGATTTACATCATATTTGATGGTTCTTTTATTTCCAGAAGGACTAACTCAACACAAAGTTACTAAGGTTTGAAATTGGGTAATTATATTCACACTACAAAATTTATTTGTTACACCACATTTTAATTGTATTTAAGGTCCTTAATCTTTATTCATTGTAGCACTTATGTCGTCAACTTTTTTTCATCGTTTTTTATCCTCAATCTTCTATTAATTAGCTCAACTTGTCTTTAATAAAAGTTCACGTCCAAAAAATCTATTTGTAAAGAGTAAAACTATTTATTTGCCCATCATATATATATATATTTTTTAAAAAGAATAAATACAAAAGTGTGACAAAATTTTTTATTTCATTTCAAAGTACGCAAAATATAATATTTTAACAAAAATTATCATCAATTACGAGATATGCTAATTAATTAGAATGTTAAAGATAAGAATTTGATGGAAAAAAAGGTTAGGGACATAAGTATTATGATAGACAAAGATTGATGATCTTAAATTTAATTAAAATGTGGTGTAACAAAGAAAAACTGTAGTGGCAATATAATCACCCTTTGAAATTTAGACATCTAGATTAAAATGTTGAGAATGATGTTGTGATAAATACCAAAGGTTGAGGATTGATATGCAAATTTTGCAAAACCCCTAGGGCAATGAATGTCTAGATAGTTCTAAAGTTCAAATAGGTTCGACTAGTCCAACAACCATTGAACCGGCCCTTAGACGATCGGATTGGTGCTAATGCACTAGTGAAAGTAGAGCCGAAGAAGGATGGTAGATTTACGTAATTTTCTTTCATCAACATGGTCTTATTCTATTCAATTTTATCGTATTAGTTATATCAACAATCATTTCAAGTTGGTGTATTTTTGTATGGCGATACTTTTCAAAAATTACTTAACCTTGTTCATTTTCGAGTAGGAATGACAAAATTGAAAATACCATGTCTGCACTCTCGCTCCGCCCCATTAGGTAATTGGGGTGGGGGACCCAATTATCCGAATATGCTCTAAATCTTTTTATTTTATTTTTATGTGTTTAAATTTAAATTTTATTTAAAGATAATAATAATAATAATAATAATAATAATAATAATAATAATATAATTAAACAAAATGATAAATAGAGATATTTTAATTTTCATCAAACCCCACTCTCGCCTCTCCCCCTACAAATTTCTAACGGGGTGATGACAAAGAAGGTCGACCTCAGTTGTCATCTCTACTTCGACAAGAGTTCACGATCAATAAGTTATTTCACTCCCAAACTTAAACACATCCTAATAAAATTTTTAATATATTTAGACCGTTAGACTAGTTGAAATAATTTTTTATCAAATACATTAATAATTGAAACAATTACTCTCTTTTTGTAAATATTATAATCACCTCATCCCACTAACGATAAAAAGAAATGTACATGTCTCTTATTTAGTCTAAAAAAAAAATCTCTCTTCAAATCTCTCACTCCCTTTTCTTTTTCTCTTCTCTATTGTTTTTTAAATCTTTCAATATTACTTTTCACCAACTTCTATCAATTTCTATTTTTCTATTTTTTTTTTTATAGTCAAATTTTGTCAATAAGCTTGGACCGGCAGGCCTTAGGTCCAACAGGCTACCCGGCCCATAATACACCCTTCCCGCCATAGATCCCTTCCACAGTAAGGAGGAAAAAAAAAAGGTTCAATTGGAATTGCAGTTTCAGAGTGAGGAAAAATGGAGTTCAGCCTAAGCGGTAACGCACTCAAGACCTTCGCTCGCTCCGTCACGTGCCTCGCACGCATTGGCAATGAACTCGTCCTTCAGGGCTCTCCTTCCCAGGTTCCATTTTTGGCATTTTACTCAGTTTTTACACTGCTTTTCTTCTTAAAAAATTCAAAATTATTGACATCATCATCGATAAATTAGAATTAAACAGAAAAAGGAACTGGCTTTCAGTTGTTTAATGTATTAATTTTATGTACTAGTTGACTAGAAGTTGATTTTAGGGAATTATTGCCCCAAAGCAGTGCGCCTAATAGTTCAATTAGGGTTCAAAAGGTTTAGTAATTATCACTGTTCTAAAAAGCCCGCATAAGAATTAAGAGCCTAGGCTAGGCTTGAAGCTCGGCCTCTACGCCTAGCCACGCATCACGCATTATCCTCCTCTTGCTTTTATCTCGCTCTCGCTTTGGACTCGCCTAGACTCGAAAAGCTTGAAGCTCGGCTTGCACGCCTAGCCACGCTTTACACTTTTTAGAATATTGGTAATTATCATTTACTACGTATAAGTATCTTGAGAATAATATTTGATACCCCCAATTATAGGTTTGGGAAATATTTGGATAATGAAATGTTACCTGAAAATTTTGAAAAGTACAATAAAGTTTTCAAATATTTTAAGTGAAAGAACCTCCAAAATTATGAATTAAAAATATAAGCCATATGAAGAGCTTATTCTGTTTTCAATTTGTTTAACCTTTGGAGAATACCCTTTTCACATTTGCTTAACATCATCACCAGGTGAGACTTATAGGAACTAGGAGGAGGAGCATTATAAAAGCGATGATTTATTCTAGGTATTGTAGCATGAAATTGTTTAATTGACCAGAATATTTGACTCTTTTTTATCCCCTTTTCTTTTCGGATGGCAGCTCACTCTTCATACTCTTAATTCGTCGAGGTCAGCATATCAATATATAACATTAAGGCCCGATTTCTTTGATGTATATAGAGTATCAGGTGCCCAGATGCAATGCAGCGTGCTTTTGAAGGTATATATATATATATTAACTTTTTTTTAATTGACTGCACTGTATTTGGAAGATTTTTTATAGTGTAGGTTGGATGATTTTATGCTGATGTTGGTTTATGCAGGCCATCTGTTCTGTTCTAAGAACACCCATTGCGAGTATTGATCATTTGAGCGTGCTTTTGCCAAATGCTGATGCATCCAAGGTGCAGTGGACTTTGGACTGTGTTAATGGTAAAATGCCTTTTATTTATATTTTGATCTTCTCTTAGTTTCCTGGCTCTGATCGGTGGGATAATTACTAGATGCATACAAGCTCTCTCTCTCTCTCTCTCTCTCTCTCTCTCTCTCTCTCTCTCTCTCTCTCTCTCTCGAGCTACAAGTTAAAGAAGAAGTTAATTCGAATGTACCTAAAATTTCATGTACTGCTATCTGGGAAAATTGCATCTGGGGTCCCTACTATTTTCAAAAAGTACAACAAGATCCCGAACCTTTCATTTTTTTGCAGCACAATTCGTAACTTTTGAGTAAATAAGTAGCCAAAGGACCTTTGGACGACTTCCACCTTTTCACACTTACAAGCATCTAAAATAATTAAAAAACACAAAGCAAAAAGAATTCAGAAAAAAAATAAGTAAAATCATTCAAAATAAAAGAATAATTCAAAAATAAGAAAGTCTTCATCTTTCCCCAACACAACCACCGCCCCATCACAACACACTACTGCCTTTGCCAAGAACCTCTCCCTCCTCCACCCGCCGCCTCCACCGCCGACCATTGTCCACACTAAAAAATTTAGAATTTGAATCTACACTTCCCAAACCCACCTCAAGCCCACCACTGTGCCTGAGAACACAGCCTGCCGCCATCAAAACAACTACCCTCACTGTGACCAAAAACCACCACCTACTACGACTTAAATCGTCAATTAAAATGTTTTCTGTATTAATTTTCTTCTACGAATTGAAAGTGAGAATTTTTTAAATCTTCAAAATTAGAAAGCGAATACTATGAATCCTTAGTTATTCTTGTGATTTTAGGTTTCAACTCTATCTCAATCAAAACTACCACCACCACCACCAAAATGGGATTTATATATATATGTATGTATATTTTGAGTTTCAACCCCTTCACCATTGACACAATAGTTTTTGAAAAATGAGATCCGTGAATGTATGTATATGTATGTATGGTTGTAAATACGTGTACTGAATTATGGATATGTAAATTTGGTTTCTTGCCTTGAGATCTCTATGATGGTAGATGCAAACTAGGATTTTTGGGAAGACGGGTTGTGTCAACCAGTAGTGGAGGCAATGGGTGGGGAAAGCGAGTAGCGGCAATGGTTGTGGGCAAAAATTCTCAAAGCTATTACCCTCCGCCAGACAATTTGGTGCCGTTTTTTATTAGGGGTGGGAGTTGCAGCGGGTTGTGGTGGTGGTTGGGTTGGGTTGGGTGAGGAGGGTTAGATTAGTGGAGGTGTGGTGGTGCGCGGTGGTAGTGTGGTGAGGTGGTTGGGTTGGGGGTAGTGGAGAAGGTGCTGAATTTTCTTTTTCTTTTTGTCTTTTAATTCTTTCTTTTTCTTTTTTCTTTATTATTTATTTTATTTTATTAAATGTCTTTACCCATCTTACCCTTGAAAAAATGGTCAAATTTTTGAATTTACGGATTTTCGGACGGAAATCATTCAAAGTTCCCTCGGCTGCTTATTTACCTAAAGGTTAGGGACTGCACTGCCAAAAATGAACGATTCGGGATCTCGTTGCACTTTATGATAAGGTTAGGGACCCCAGGTGCAATTTTCCCAATGCTATATTGTTAAAATAGGCTCCTACTGTAAGCTTTTACCCTCCATTTCACACAGGATACTCAGTGGATTTTGATATGGTAAAGTAACTGAAAAATAGTTAACAGAGAAACTATCATGAATAGTTGTTTTATACCTTCGCGTAATCAATGATTTTAACTTTAGTTTAGCTTTCTCTTTTCAAATATTAAACTGTTAATTGGAATTGTATCCTTTAAAGAGTGATGCACGTCAAATATGTTCTTTATCAACTTTGCTCTCAACATTTTTGGTAAGCCGATATGCAGCTGATGATCATGCATAATGGTATAGTGGAAGTTGGGGCAATTCATGTTGTTTCCGAACTGAGTGAAGTATTAAAAATGGATATTTTTGCAGGTATGAAGAAATCCTATTGGATTACTTGCAATGTTGAACCTGACATACAACAACTATCACTTGATAGGAGAAAGCTTCCCAGCAACTTCGTAGTAAGGCCTCGTGATCTTAACAGATTATTAGCTAATTTTCAATCAACCCTTCAGGAGATCACGATCATTGCAACCCAGCCATCTTCCTTACCTCCCGATGCTGCTAATGAAATTGGGGGGAAAGCTGTTGAACTTAGAAGTTATATAGACCCAACCAAAGGTAAACTAGGCAATTGTCTATTTTTTTCCTCCAATGATCCCAGTTTACTGTAAGATTTAAGCTTTTAGTTTTTAATTTCAGACAATGATTCAACGCTACACACTCAGCTGTGGATAGATCCTACTGAAGAGTTTGTGCAGTATACTCACTCTGGGGATCCTGTAGATGTAACATTCGGAGTGAAAGAATTGAAGGTACTCAAACAAACAGGCTAAACAAATTCACTTCTTTACTGATATTTCTGTAAACGAGTGATGTTACTTAAATTTAACAACAGCATTTCACCAACTTATGAGCCTTTTTATCTGCAAAGAGAGGTTAATTGGGAATTTTGTACCACTTCCTCTTTAACTATTTTCAAGAAACTGAGTTATTTATCATGTTTGATTTAGTTGTCCACAGCTCTTACGTTCTTTTTCGTGTTCAAAATTCCAGGCATTTCTTGCATTCTGTGAGGGATGTGAAGTTGACATACACTTACATTTTGATAAAGCTGGCGAGTAAGATTCCAGTGCTTTACCATCTCTATTATGCCCTTTTTCCATACTCTGTTTCTCTCACCGATCCCTCAACTCCAATGTCTTCCTTTTTATCCATTGTCCAACTTTCTATGTGCATGCAGCAAAATTATACCTCAGGATAAATGGTTAGTGACATAGTTGTCATAGATGTGCATAATCGTACACGATTTAGAACTTCTATATTTGATCTGAACTGTTGAAGTCAACAACTAGGTTTATCTGTTCTTATAATGTTTTTATAATTGTTAGTGTGATTATTATTTTCTTTAGCTGGCCTTTTGGGGTGGGGTGGGGGTTTAACGTAGTTACTTGTATGAAGTTACTGCATCCTATTTGAACTTGAAGCATAGCATCAGTTACAATGCTCATTGTACCACTGTGTTAATAATGACAACCATGTGGACTCTTAGACCAGTTTTGCAATTCCTTCAACACAATTTTAGACAATTTTTCTCATCTTATATTGAGGGTTCAAAATGCAACTAAATCACAAAGTCACTTTTTCCTGCTGCTGATTTTAACTATTCGAAACTGTTGAATATGTGTGCATTCAACCTTCATATCCTGCAAAATGTACTCTACTTTTCACTTCTGTGGATTATGACCTTATGTTTCACAGCATGCACGTGCTATCTCTCCGTTAGAACTGAAAATTTATTTTGTTTTCCACATACGTCATCACCATTCTGATTTAGTTGTTCGACTCATGATTTTGCGGCTCTGAGATATTATTTGTTAACTATGATGTGAAAATTGGAGAAACAGGCCAATCCTTATGGCACCAAAATTTGGGTTCGATGATGGTTCTAATTCAAACTTTGATGCTACCCTCGTGCTTGCAACTATGCTGGTGTCACAGTTCAATGGTGTGAATTCTACAGCACCTGCAGCAGCAGCAGCCCCTGCTTCTCATGGAACTGGGGCCCCAGCACATGATCGGTCAAAAGGAAATGTTTCTGAGCATCCATCTGATCACACCAGAATATGGTCTGAACTCTCAGGTAAACTAAGCTTGTTTTTTAAACTGTAAGACTATAAAGGTTATGTGGTTTCATAAACTCCAACTGCCTACAGGAAGTGCCGCAAAAAGTGGTAATGGTGCTGAAGATAGGCAAGTTCCAGGGGAAAGAAATCAAAGTACCAACGAGCAGAGGACGATTCAGGAGATTGGGGCGATGCACATTTCAAAAGATCGATATGCTTCTGGAATGGCTGGGGGCCATGATGAGTATCCTGCTAAATTTCATTTTTCTGGTCTTGTTGCCATGCTTTTAATAGCTTTGAGATTTTTATAACCGTAATAATACCTTATGTAAAATTGCTCTACCAGACGCAAGCAGAGATATAAAGAGTTTCTTATGCATGGAAGTATTAAACACATGCTTTACTGTGCTAATAGAGGGAAAAGCTAGATCTATCGTCAAACTCTAGTACTGCTGTTAAAATGTTAGTGGTTCACTCATGACCTGCTCATTTAGACTTTGCGTGCATCAGAAGTGCACATATTTCTGTACCTGTTAAAAGAAACAGAAAAGAAAAAGTGCATTGTCTTGGGCTTAAGCTCTTAGTAATTAAAGCCTATTTTTAGAGAGAGATTCTTATCTCAATTTCGTGCTGCCAGTTGTTCGATAAGATACAATGGCATAATGCGATAGATTATCACCAAAAAGTTCTATCTGCAATTAGAATATGGATTATCTGGTAGTGATACTGACTTCTGTAAATGCAGTCAAAATAAGATCTAAGCATATGATACACTTTAAAGTGCCTAATTTTCTTGACCGAATGCATTAGCTGCCATCCCATGCAAATGGATAATGCTGAACAGCCTCGAGGTTAGTTTCAACTTGCAGGTTTTGACTAGTTGAATTTTTTTGTCTATTTTAAATCGACCATCATTTCTTGTGATCTTAGACAGGGCAGAAACCGATGGCCATGCTTTCTCACAACGTCATCCAAGTAACTGGGTAGATGCCGATGAGGAAGATGATGAAGGGGATGAGGCTGACTTGTGTGTGCGCTCAACACCTCCATGCTATGAAGAATGATGGCTATTTTGGATTTATGCTTTATTTGTTCAGAGTGATGGATGGGTACTATTTTCTGTTGTAAGTGTAAGCATCATTCATTTGACAATTTAATGCCTTAAATTTTCAGTTCTACCAGCTCAAGTTTGTGGATTAAAATATCATGCTTGCCTAAATTAGGAAAATTTTTAGTTTCAAGCAATCAGTTGTTTTCTCACTGGCAATGAACACTGTAAAAATAAGGGTCACATGGTGATTTGATTTTGATGTTCTGTTTTAATTTTCTAAATTCCGAAAACAAAAGAAAAAAACCAGAAATGTCCTTGGTGGCATTTTTAATATTCTTTTCCAGAAATATGAAAGACAAATAAGATAAATTGTTTTGCCTCGTGAAAACACCAATGGCGGGGTTCGGTTTTTGTCCATCTTGATTATTAAGAGTGATATACCAAACCCCAATAGTAGTGTCTCGAGTGACTCTCAAGCTGCAAATTCTCTTTCCGCAAGGCAGATCTCCCTTTGGCCACAAATTAAAAAAAAGAGAGAGAGAATGCTTCAGCTTCTTTCTTCTGTCAACAAAACTGCCTTCATGGGAACAACAGTCACCATAGTTGCCTTCATCACTGGTCACACCACTCCTCCCTGGCTTTCCTTCTTTCCCACCAACTAATGTTGGAGTATCATCCAACATCTATCACTATAAAAACACATGACATGACTTTCTATCTCTTGTTGCCCGCACAAGTAGAAATCTTTGGTATTACCTCTCAGTAGGGGAGCCAGATTTTTACGTAGAAGGGGTAAATAAAGGTTGGAGGAGCAAAATATACATGTATTATGTATATATTAAGATATATTAAAAAAATTCCATATGAAAACAGAAAAATTTTAAAATGTTGAGGGCTGTTGCCCCCAGCACCCTCCTTCCCTCCGCCCATTACCTCTGGAACTGTCGACATGGGGATGTCAGTCTAATTTGGTGCTGAGTCTCATGTTTCTATTTTTTCATGCCCTTTTGGTAGACATGCTTTTATAAAGAAATGCAATAACCAGAGTTTGGATTCTCTCCATTTGTCATCTGTTTGTTAGCGTTTTATTATATAGCATGTGCTTTGATTTCATTAGTAGATCAATTGCTCCGAAATTCAATGTAATTTGATTGTGTTGCACCTTCTAGAGATGCTTGTGAACTTGTAATACTGTAGAAGAGTAAAAATTACAAGAATTAATAAAATCAAACTGTTAAATTAATCTGTTTGGCTTTAACTTTGGGTAATACTTGTATTTTTTCTGAAACTATTCTTAGATGGTTTTAATATTGTGTACGGAAGAAAAATGAAGAAGATCCTGATCTTAATTATCAGTATTGGAGGAGGAAAGCATGCTGAGTATATTTATTTCTTATACTTCTTCGATACAAAAGCTGAAACATGTTTCCATTTTGCAGGCTTCAGGCAAACAAATAATCCGAGTTCGGCAACTCTGCTATACTGGAAGAGTTTTCTGAAATTCATTATATGAGATACCGATGACATGTAGATTACATGATATCAAATTTAATGTCTCTGGCCATTAGTTCGCTAGGGCTTCCGTGTGGATGATGCAGTGCGTATATGCAGAAGCTGTAGGGTTTGGTTGATTGTTTGAAGTCTAGAGTGAATCTCAGCATTATTCGTATTGCTTTCTCTCGTTGTCGAAGTTCAATTCTTTGTGAAGTTGCATAACGGCTGTTATGTACTTTACATGCCTAATAGAAGAAGAGTCTTCGGAATTCAAAATGTATAACTTATTATTGATGATTATGCAAACACAAAAGTCATTAGAGATGACATGTTTGGCAACGTGGATTAGAGTTTATTGATAAAGAAGAAAAGGATTTTCAGTTTTATTCATTGTACCTATATCAGTATTTCCGTTGTACACGCAGTTGATAATTGGGATGTTCCATGCTTGACGTGAATTTTTACCTTGTTTGATTTCTTCGAAATGTTTAGACTTGTGGGGGTGTTTTCAACTCAAATTTTAATATATTCCACTAAAATTTAGGTGCCTTCAACTCGAATTTGAACAGATTTTTATAGATTTCGAGCAAATAAATATAAATACCAAATTCTTTAAGAATTCACCACTTACTATAAATAAATTAGCACAACATAATTAAATGAAGGAGACCGTTTCACTTATTAATGTATATGACATAAAATCACGGTCCTTAATTTCAAGTAATCTAACGGTCTAGATCTATTAAAATATTTATTAGGAAGTGTTTGTACGTGGATATAAGTATTTTAAAAGTTTTAATAGATCTAAACCGTTCAATTAGCTTAAATTATGAATCGTAATTACTTGTCAAATTCTTTAGTAGGTAGAACGATCTCTTTAAATAAATATATAGTAGATAATTCACGTGAAACCGCAGAACTAATAATACTAATTGCCTTATTAATAGTTTTCATTATAGAGCAATTAAATCAAAATACTGAAGCAAATTAAAGAAGAATAAAATCATATATATCTCCACCATTTGCTCATGCACTTGTTGTATGGCCAGATAACTGATAAAATGAAAAAAAACAAAGGGTGATGACTTCTATATTATTACAAAATTATTTCTTACCAAAAATAGCATCTTGATAATTGAAGGGGAAAAAAAGTAATAATTTTGTCACATACTTGATTTTATATTAAAATTCTATAATTACTTTTCAACACTTTAATTTCTAAATGTAACATATGTAACACATGTAACACATATTTTTTATAAGAAATATAACAAACATAACAAATGTAACAAGAAGTGTTATAAAAGTAAAAACAGTATATTTAGAAAGAAAAAAAATATTAGATAATATTTTTTAAATCATTTTATATTTTATGGTGTATGGTGAAATTATCCCAAATAAAAATATTCAATTGTCTAGCCCATATTCACACACATAGCCAGGTAGCTTGATCGTCATGATCAATCCATATGTGCGAGGTGGGTGAAGATAAGTTGAGGAACGTGCTAGGACCACTGTTCTAAAAAGTCCGCCTAAGCCTCACCTAGGCTTCGCCTATGCTTGAAACTCGACTTCCACGTCTCACGCATCGCCTTCGTCTTGCCTTTATCTCACTCTCGCCTAGGACTCGCATTGGCTCGAAAAACTTAAAACTCGACCTCCACGCCTAACCATGCTTTACGCTTTTTAGAACATTGACTAGGACGTCTAGGGAAACTAGAGGCATAAAGGACATGAGCCGCGGGGTGGTCGAGACTGGGTATTAAAAATTATTTTTGACTGAACTATTATATTCAAAAATATATATATAATTTTCATTTTCAATTTTTTTTCTCTATGCTAAAAATAAAGAAATGTTTAGGTCAATGGAGCTCCAGTACAGAAGAGCCTCCCCATGTATCTGTCCCTAGCATGAGAGCAAGTAGAGAAGCATTCAGTAGATAATACTTCCCTACCCTAATTCATGTTATTATATCCCGAGCATGTTAGGATATAATTTTGCTTATTTGTTCATACTTAAATTATAATTTAAGTTGTCAAATTGGTTAAATATATTTTTTATTTACATATTTGATAGGATCCACAATTTACAATCTACTTATTATTTACATATTCTATATGAACTACAATTTATAATTACTTACAAACTAATTTCAACACTACCAAACATGCAAACATGCATTTACATAAAGTTGTCACAATCTATAAATATGGACCCTGCATTTGGAATTATGAACTCACAATGATTTCGTAGGTTTTCTATGTTGAGCAATGGCTAATTTTCGTTGTACGACAAAGTTTTCTTTCTCTAGTTCTTAGTTTGTTATTTATTCTTAATTTTCAAGTGAGGAATGCTGAAAAACTTGGTCTCAAATTCCCCTAGTTTGATAAAATATAGCAGCTTGACACTTCAAAATCCGACACCGGAATTCTAATTCATGGAAGTCCGATGGGATCGACTACTATATGTGCAAGATATATATCCTTATGGTGACACATTCTTCAGGAATGCAACTGGTCGATGCTCAAATGGTCTCCTATCATTGACTATAGTACTGGTGGTAAATTATTCGTTCAAAAAATTTATACATGTCTAGGGGCAGAGCCATGATGTGTCAAAAGAGTGGGCTAGGGAAAGGGGACCCCCCCCCTACGAGGTTCAGGGGCAAAAGCTCTCGAATTTTTTTTTTCTCAAACCATAATTACTTAGTCAATTTTTATGACAATCTAATGTTTTTTTTATAAGTCATAATATTTAAAAAGGTTACAATAAGTCATTACATAAAAATATTCAAGTTCTAAGCTAGCTAATGAAAATTGTGCACAACGATCTTTTACAATTGCGAATTCTTCTATAATAGAATCTATATCTATTTTATTAAAAAGGTCTTTCTCAACAAAAATTGTTACGTAGTCGATGCACAAAAATTGTTTTATTATATATTTTATCTAAAACTAAGAGATGTAGTCGATGCACAAAATATTTAACACTCTTTAATAGTGTTATATATAATTATATTGTAATCCTCTATTTAATGAAACGACATATAAGTAAATCATACACAACGAGATTATTACAATCAAGTTAGAAAATAAAATGATATTTCAACACTAAATAGTAGAAGGTGCAACAAATTAAAAAATTCAAGCCCACTTTCGAATTTTGAAATTTCTAAAGTTTGAATTTCAATTTTGAACTTTCTAATTATTACATGAAATGCAAATAATTGTTTGTTTAATTATACCTGGATACACAATTGAGAGTAAAACAATTCTTTTCTATACTTGGTGAAATTTGGGATTTATTTATTTTTTATTTTTTAAAACAATTTGGGCTAAGAATTTGGGGCCCCCCTAATTCCGCCCTTGTACGTGTCAAATATTTGATAAAGCAATGTATCCCGTCTCCAAGTGGGATGCGTATTGAAGACAAATTTTGAATATATAGATAGATATGTCCCTTTGTTTAACACCTTACTGTAAAATTCTTTGCATTAATTTGTATGATATTACAGCATTATGAGCTGGTCTTCCATTCCTGAAACCTTACAAGGAAATTGGAGCAGACTTCTCAAATGGCGTAAGTTTGCAGTAACAGGCGCAACTGTTTTACCAGTTAAAAACTTTAGCAGCTATGAACATTTCATCGCCATATACCCCAACTTCACTTCATATACAATTGGATTGGATTTCTTTTTTCAATTCCACGTGCCACAATAACACAGGTTGATGAAAATGAGTATAAATTAAATAATCTCATTCATAAAATAAGTGTAAGAAATAATTGGATTTTATGTTTCAAATTGTGCTGAGAAGAAAGCAAATTCTCTCTTCATGCTTGGAGAAATTGAATCGAATGATTATAACTATGCATTATTCCAAGGAAAATCTATTCAAGAGGCTAAACAAATGGTACCACAAGTTGTTGTTGCAATCGCGGACGTCCGGTATTGGGGTAAGTTTTCATTTTTCTTAAATATATTGGGTTGTCTCGAATTTAAATGAGCATCACCCTCAAGATTTTAAGCAACAAGTTTTATTTTAACTATTTTTCGGTAATGGTACAGAGAGTAATCCAATTTGGAGCTACTCTGAGTAGTGGTTTCCGAGAATTTTCCGGTTGGTTGTTTTCCGTTGTATCTTATTGGGTTTCAAACCAATGACTCTACAACATATGATGAACAATTTCACTGCCTAAAAGACATAAATAACTTGTCAATTTATCATAACGAGCATCTGCATCAAGCCATTGATGAACTAAAGACACAAAACCCAAATACCACTATTATTTACAATGTTTTTTTCTGGATACCATCTAAAGTGCAAATATTGGGTAAGGGAATTACGAAGCTTATAATTACTCAATACTACAAACCAAACACGAGCCACATAGCTTGGCTTATTATGGTGCTTTCAAAATCAATTTTGTACAAAAAAAAAAAAAATTCTTGTGGAATAGGACGCGCTTTACAATTTTAATATGAGCAAACTGTGTAGTATGCTAGGGTACTTAGCTTGTCTGTCCCAATCCATATAGATACATAAGCTGGGATGGAATTCATTTGACTTAACATGCATATAAATTGATCTTCGAATGGTTGGTGCACAACACCTTAACAAAATTGCCAATCCATTTTTAAAAGGCTTGCAAATGGAAGCAAATTGAATCCCTTGCAAGAAACCATAATGTTGGTTTGTGTGCCCATATATATATATATATATATATATATAGTATAGTTTTGCTATAATGAAATGATGATTTTATAATAAATTAGATTTGATTTTGACTAATGTGCTGTCGTTGCATTTATTTAATGTTGAACACTTAATTGTGATAATATAACCTTAAGTGATAATATAACCTAGTGTAGAGGCAATCTTTGACGTCATTTATGTTTTCTTGATTTGTCAAATATCGGTGTAGTTTATTCTTTGGAGAATACAAGATCGGGAGCTCCAAATTCGTGAGTCAGATTAAACCAGTAATCAAAAACTGATTTAGGTATAATTCTACATCTATAATATTTAATTACAACACACACATGAATATCTAGCAAAGATGTTGATTAATTTGAATTAAGGAATTTTTTATTTTCTAACTAATTAACTAGCTAGTTTCCAACAACAATATGTATATGTATTTATGAGGCGTGATCTCCTGTCCCTGGGGGACAGGAATTCATCACCCACCTGCTGAAGTGGTTAGTGTTAAAATAATATTTTAACATTAACCACCCACCTGCTGACACCTCAGCAGGTGGGTGATGAATTCCTACACCCCAAGGGGCAAGAGATCATTATTCATGTATTTATATGCATGGCCTTATTGTTAGTAATATAGTATGTTATCTTCATCAATCAATCCAAGTTGTATTAGACTAGGTTAATTGTATTCTAATTCATTAATTAATAATAAAATTATTATTATGTACTCTCGTATGTTAGAATATATGTTAGAATATATTATAATTGCTTACCTAATATAGATTACATTTTCATTACTATAGAAACTTTCTTGTAGTTGTATTTTTTATTATGCCATCTGCCTAATAAAGTGGTTGTTCTTTCTTTCTCTGTTCTTCTCTATTCTTTATTCTTTCACATGGAATCAGAGCCTCGGTTATGTATTGAATATTAAGTTCCTTCTTTTTTTCTTCCCCAACTCAAAGTTCCACACATCAGTAAGTAAGGTGTGCCCACGGCTTATGCAAGGTTGGCTTCTGCATTAAGAAAAAGACTTTGGCTGCTCGAGTCAGTAAGGCATGCTCACGGCTTACGCAATATTCGCTTCTACATTGTGCATATTTTCAAGCTTCAATTAACTTGTGAAATTGAGTCCAACTCGATCCAACTCTTTTATATAATCATGGCAACTGAAAGGGATGATTCTCTTCAATATATTAGTGTAAGATTAATTTGCCAGAATTATTCTTATTGGAGTACCGTGATGAAAATTTTTCTCAAAGGTAAAAATTGTGGAGTTATGTTATTGGCACTATTGTGATGCCTAAGACTACCAGTGATAATTATGCTACTGATGTTGATGCTTGGGAATAAAAAAATGTTAAAATTCTTACTCGGATTCACAATTCTGTTAACCATTCCATTGGTGCACAATTAGCAAAGTATAAAACTGCAAAAGAAGTCTGGGATCATTTGTAGAAGTTATACACTAAGTCTAACTTTGCAAAACGATACCAGTTGGAGATTGATATAAGAGCCTTACAACAGAAAAATATGGGTATTCTAGAATTTTACACTACTATGACATCGATTTGGGATGTGTTGGCTCTTACAGAATCTGCAGGATTGAAAGCATGTAAGAAATATATTGTTTATAGAGAGGAGCAACGATTGGTTCAGTTCTTGATGGCACTTCGCAGTTCCTTTGAGGGCCTTAGAGGTTCTATTTTGCATCGTATTCATCTTCCTTCTGTTGATTCAGTAGTTAGTAAACTTGTGGCTGAGGAAACACGTTTGAAATCTCTAACAGGTGAGGCATCACTTCCTACTTCTAGCGTTTCAGTTTTGGCTGTCTCTTCTCGACCATCTACGCAGAATCAGAACATATGTTATGTGCGAGTTGTTAGTGATGAGTGTAGCTTTTGCAAAAAGAAATGACATTAGAAGGCTCAATGTCCTAAGAAGCTGCAATCTCCACAAAGTCTACAGCAGTCACAACAGCGATTCTCTTGTCCCAATGCTAACACAGTAGTAGCCATGTCACCATGTGATTCATCTATTCTTGGAGCACCTCCCTCTGATCCCCAGCTAACTACTCTAGCTGAACAGTTTCAGAAGTTCCTTGCCACTCAGCCACATGCCATGTCAGCCTCTATTCATCTAGGTTTGTCATCACAGAGTCCCTCAGATATTTCTTCCTCAATGATCTTTAATTCAGGTGCCTCTAAACACATGTCGTCTAACTCCATACTGTTTGATTCCTTAGGCATTTCTACTTCGTCTGTATCTATTATGACTGCTGATGGCACTCCACTGCCTTTGGCAGGGGTTGGTTCTGTTAACACACATAATTTATCACTCTTAGATGTCTATTATGTTCCAACTCTTTATTTGAATCTTATATCTATTGGTCAGTTGTGTGACTTTGGATACTTAGTTCAATTTTCTTCCACTGCTTGTCATGTGCATGATCCTCAATCTCAGAAGCTGATTGGGATAGACCATAGAAAATGAAGTTTATATGTTTTGGACAATCTGAGACCACCGCATGCTGCAGCCTCTATTGTTGATTTGTCGTCATTTTCTTTGAATTATTATTCTTCTTCTAGTTTTTATTTGTGGCATTCTCGCCATGGACATGTTTCTGCTAGTTGTTTAAAAGTTTTAGTTTCTAAAGAAAAATTGGGAGATTTGCGACCTCATGATATTTCTGATTGTAGTGGTTGCCAATTAGCTAAATTTTCTGCTTTACCTTTTCCTCGAAGTGTTTCTCGTTTTGTTACATCATTTGAACTTGTTTACTCTAATGTGTGGGGACCTGCTCCTATTGCTACAAAAGCAGGCTCTAGATATTATGTCTCGTTTATCGATGATTATAGTCGTTATTGTTGAGTTTATCTTATGAAACGACGTTCTGATTTTCTTTTCATTTATTCTTCTTTTAGAGCACTTGTTATAACTCAACATTTTGCTGTTATTAAGTGCTTTCAATGTGACTTGAGGGAGAGTATACCTCTACTGACTTTTCTACATTGCTTGCTTCTGATGGCACAATTCATCAATCTTCATGTACTGACACCCCACAACAACATGGTATTGCTGAACAAAAGCATAAACACATTGTTGAAACTGCCCGTTCTCTACTCTTATCTATCAAAGTTCTTAGTGAATTTTGGGATGAAGAAGTTTTAACTGCTTTCCACTTAATTAATAAGATTTCGTTATCTCACACTTCGGGTTTGTCACTTTCTGAAACACTGTTTGGACATTCTCCTGATTATTCTCTTAGAAGTCCTCCTGATTATTCTCTTCTAAGAGATTTGGGTGCACATGTTTTGTCCTTCGTTCTAAAGTAGAACGTAGTAAGTTGACTTCACGTTCTGCTATTTGTGTCTTCTTAGGATATGGAAAGGGACAAAATGGATATTTCTGTTTCGATCTTATTACTAAAAAATTATGTTCCCCGCCATGTTTTCTTGAGCATATTCCACTTTTTTTCTATTTCTGTTAATACTCATACCGTGACTAAGACTGGTCTCATTCATATTGATCACTTTTCAGATGATACCGATATCTCACATTTCCATACCCCTCTTGTTGTTGATCATTCTTCTACTACACGTACATATGCGCCGAAGTCCTTCTACCCAAGCACCATCTGAGATTGCTGATCAACCTCATTCTCCACGTATTCGTAAGTCTACTTAGTTACCCGATTTTACTTATTCTTGTGATTTGAAATCTTTCTGCTATTTTCTAACATCTATTCACAAACTTTCTGAACCCTTTTCCTATAAAAAAGCTATTCTAGATCCTCTTTGGCAACAGGCTATGACTGATGAACCCTCTGCTTTACATAAGACAGACACTTGGGATTTGATTTCATTGCCTCATGGTAAACATGCTATTGGTTCTCGTTGGGTCTATAAAATCAAAATCAAATCTAATGGTTCGATTAAGCGATATAAGGCTAGGTTGATTGCTAAAGGGTTTAGTCAGCAGTATGATCTGGATTATGAGGAGACTTTTGCTTCTGTTGCAAATATGACTACTGTTCGTACACTTATTGCAGTTGCTTCTGTTTTTCGATGGAATCTCTCTCAGTTGGTTATTAAAAATGCATTCCTGAATGGAATCCTACAGGAGGACGTCTATATGGTTCATCCTCCTGGTGTTTCTCATCATCCTGGATATGTCTGCAAACATAATAAAGCACTTTATGGTCTCAAACCTGGTTTGAGAAATTTTCTACTGTTGTTGCATCTCTTGGCTTTACATCCAGCTATCATGATTCTACTTTGTTCTCTAGATGTACCTCATCTGGTCGTATTTTACTCCTATTATATGTTGATGACATGATTATCAATGGTGATGATGTTGATGGTATTGCTGCCTTAAAATCTGATTTGGCTCGTCGTTTTAAAATGAAGGATTTAGGTCCTTTATATTATTTTTTAGGGATCGAGGTTTCCTTTTCTCCTAGAGGTTATATTCTCACTCAGTCTAAGTATACAATTGATGTTATTGAGCGTGCTCGTCTTACTGATACTAAGACTGCTGATATTCCTATTGAAACCAATGTTTGTTATTCACATTCTGACAGTATTCCTTTGCATGATCCTAATATGTACCGCACTATCGTTGAAAGTTTCGTCTATCTCACCATCACCCATCCCGATATTGCTTATGTTGTTCACATTGTTAGTCAATTTGTTTCTGCTCCGACTACTGTTCACTGGGGAGCTGTTGTTCGTATTCTGCGTTATCTTCATGGTACTTGCTTTTAGAGTCTCTTATTCTCATCGACCTTTTCCTTGGAGCTCCGCGCATACTCTGATGCTGATTGGGCCAGCAACTCAACTGATCATAAGTCCACTACTGATTGGGCCAGCAACTCAACTGATTGGGCCAGCAACTTAACTGATCTCTTATTTTTAGGTGACTCACTTATCTCTTGGAAGAGTAAGAAGCAGACTGTGGTTTTTCGTTCTTCTACTGAAGCAGAGTATCGTGCTATGGCATCTACCACTACTGAGATTGTGTGGATACGTTGGTTACTTGCTGACATGGGTGTTTCTCTTTCATCTCCAACTCCTATGTATTGTGATAATAAAAGTGCTATTCAGATTTCTCACAACTCTGTATTCTATGAGTGCACAAAGCATATTGAGATTGATTGTCAATTTATTCGTCACCATCTTCAGCATGGCACTATTTCTTTACTTTTTATTTCTTCGTCACTACAGCTTGCTGACTTTTTCACAAAGTCACATCCAATCCATCGTTTTCGTTTCTTACTTGACAAACTCTCGTTGTTTATTGCTGTAGTATCGTGAGTTTGAAGGGGGATATTAGAATATATTAGAATAATGTTAGAATATATTAGAATATATTATGATTGCTTATCTAATATAGATTAGGATTTTTATTACTATAAAAACTCTATTGTAGTTGTATTTTTTATTATATCGTCTGCTTAATAAAATGATTGTTCTTTCTTTCTCTGTTCTTCTCTATTCTTTCTTTTGTTCTTCTTTATTCTTTCACATCGTAAACATTGTTTGTACAATTATTAGCACTTATAAGTGCATATATGTGATCACCAACTAAATATTAGTGAAGACCTTAATAATTGATAAGAACTTTTGGAGATCTTCATATTCTTTCTCATTTGGTGATAAAGTTCATTAATGATGTTGGAAATAATCTTACAAAAACACAAAATTAAACAAGGTTATATAACTAGAAACGAAATTAATTGGACAATAAGTAGAAGTAAAAAAAAGGCAAAACTTCACAAAAAAGAAGAGAAGAGGCGGGGATTTTTAGCCAGAGAAGGAGCTAGCAGCCATTTTTCTCACAAACGAGCAGAGGCCAAAGAGAGATACTCGAGTGTGTGTATGTGTATATATATATATATATATATATATATATATTGTACACCCAAAGACAAAAAAAAATGTTCTAATTGTTGGAGATTTGGCAATGTAATAAATCTTCAATTATTGGTTGAGCTTACAAAGTATAATTAAACCGACATATTTAATCCTCATTGTCCCTTTGGTTTTTTTTGACCAAAAATCCCAACAAATGGAATAGGAGAAAAATGCTTTAAAACAAAAGTATAGAGAAACGGAATTTGTCATAGCAAAAATCAGTCACAAAATCCATCACCGATGAAATTAATTTTCTATTTTTGAAGCAAAATAAAAATAGTGACGGAATGTTTAAGGCTTTGCTAGTCAAATTGATCAAACATAATTTTGAGCTTGACTTAGCTTGAATGATAAATGAGGAACTTGTTTATAATACCAAGTGTAATTTTGAGCTTGACTTGATAAAAGTTGATAAAATGTGTAGTAGAAAAGTTGATAAAAGTTGTGGGTCCTATTAAATATGCAAATAAAATTAATTGTTGACTTTGACTTCAATTTTTTAGCAAATTTTTAAACAAAACGAAATAAAGTGTTGATTTGTAACATAAAATCTAAAAAATTCTTTTATTTCGGCTTATAATTTGAAAGAAAATTAAAATTCTTAGAGAATTAGAAATAAATAAATAAATTCTACTGATAAATAAATTATTTAGGTCTATAATTTTAAGGATATATACGGAGTTTTCTTTCCTTTCGGTCCAAGTCCTATATATTATGATACGAGTGTCCCAATTTGATTACAAGTTACAAATCCAATTTTATAGTCAAACAAGGAGACGCTCTTCACATACTCTATAAATATTCACACTTATAAATTAGTTTTGTTACATAACATACAAGCCATTAGTTTTCTTCCATCGTATACACACACAAAATAATAATAATGGCTAATTCTCATCAAGTGTTTAGCTTTGTTGGTTTTTTATTTCTTCTACTTTCTCCAATTAGTATTAGTAATGCCTTGCACATTCTTCCAAAATTTCCCTATTTTGATACGTTGAATTTTGATAAAATATATCAAGTTGGCGATTCTATATCCGACACTGGAAATTTGATTCGCGAGAGTCCGATAGGATCTCTTACTCCTTTTGCTAGGCTTCCGTATGGTGAAACTTTTTTCAAGAATGCAACGGGTCGATGCTCGAATGGTTTGCTTATGATTGACTTCATTGGTAAGTAAATTATTGATTCCATAATCATTTATTCATCACTAGTTAAACTTTCTTGAAAGTATTCTTTCTTTTCTTTTTATTATTTGAATACGTAATACAAGTCCTTGTATATTGTCTTGATATCTTGATACCTCTAGCTAGGTTTTAATAGGAATCTTGTTTCTTGAGTCCAATTAATATGAATATTGCATGTATAAGATAAACCATTTTTCTTGTTTTTAATAGGAAACTTGTTTCTTGAATCCAATCAGTTCTTCTTTCTTTTATCTTTCACAATTTCAAAAACATAATGGATTTATTAATATATATATTTGTAATCAAACTTTGACAGACTACATAGCTTTTCTCTGTATCCTACACTAATATTTTCTTTACTACACCAAAGTGTTCTAAGCGGATTAACAATTTTGCAGCATTATCATCTGGTCTTCCATTACTAAAACCTTACAAGGAAGCTGAAGCAAACTTCTCACACGGCGTAAATTTCGCTGTAGCCGGCTCGACTGCTTTACCAGTAGAAACACTTGCAGCTATGAATGTTTTATCTCCAGTAACCAAAAGTTCACTTGATGTACAATTGGATTGGATGCATTCACATTTCAATTCCACCTGCCAAAGTCAAACAGGTTTGGTCATTCATTCTTCAGGATCCAAATTACGATGAAATAATTCTATTAATTAATTAATTCTTGATTTGTTTTTTTTCTTTGCTTTTAGATTGTGCTGAGAAAAATGCCAATTCTCTCTTCATGGTTGGAGAAATAGGTGGTAATGATTATAACTATGCATTATTCCAAGGAAAATCCATTCCGGAGATAAAAGATATGGTACCACAAATTGTTCATACCATTGCAAATGCTGTTAGGGTAAGTTTCTTCTTTTTCTAAGACATTCTTCTTGTTTTAAGTAATTTATATTCTAACTATATATAATTTTGCTAATGACATAGAGAGTAATTCGTTTTGGAGCTACGCGAGTGGTCGTTCCTGGCAATTTTCCAATTGGTTGTCTTCCAATTTATCTTACGGGCTTCCAAACAAACGACTCAACAGCGTATGATCAATACATTCATTGCCTTAAAGATTTGAATAACTTTTCAATGTATCATAATGACCATTTGCAACAAGCAATTGAGGAATTGAAGATTGAACATCCAAATACTACAATTATTTACGGTGACTATTACAATGCTTTCATGTGGGTTCTATCTCGAGCACAATTACTTGGTAAGGGAACCAAATGTTACAAACTATTTTTAGTTTGTGTTGTTGGGGGTGGCTAATAATGACTAAAATTTTGTTAATCTTTGCAGGGTTTGATTCAAAATCTTTACAAAAAGCTTGTTGTGGAAGTGGAGGGGCTTATAATTTTAATATGACAAAGATGTGTGGTTTTCCAGGAGTTTCCGTCTGTCCCAATCCATACAAATACATGAGTTGGGATGGGATTCATATGACTCAACATGCATATAAATTAATGGCGGGATGGTTGATTCGTAGCATCTTAAAGAAGTTGTAAAACAACGTTTCTCTTTATCAAATTCTTAATTTAGTATATATAGTATTGTTGTAGTTTTCAGGAATTTTATTTTAGAAATGTTGAACTGATTTAAAGTTTTATTTCAATATATGGTTTGGTTATTATTCAATTTGGAGTGGCATAAGACCGTTGTGCCGAGTTCGGGAACTCTGTTTGTTAACGGTTAATTATATATATAGCAGGCAGGTGGTTTGATTTCATTAGTAGATCAATTGCTCTGAAATTCAATGTGATTTGATTGCCTTGTGAACTTTTAAGCGTAAAAATTAAAAGAAATAATAAAATAAAATTGTTAAATTAATCTGTTTGGCTTTAGCTTTGAGTAATTAATACTTTTTATCTTTTTATTTTCTGAAACTATTCTAAGATGGTTTTAATCTTGTGAGCGGAAGAAAAAATAAGAAGATTTTGAACTTAATTATGAGTATTAATTGGAGAAGAAGCATGCTGAATATATTTATTTCTATAATTTTTTAGTGTGAGATATCGTTGACATTGTAGATTACATGAGATCAAATTTAGAGTATCTGGTTCACAAGGATTGTTGTTTCTTCAATTCTCAATTTTTTCAAAATCAAATCAGTTTCTTCATCTCTAAATTTTTCAAAACTCGAAGATATATCAGCCATTTTACAGTCCGTTAATACCACATCAGAATTTTCGTCACACAATTAACATAAATGAAATGAATTAAAGTGTGGTGACATGAATGAAATAAAACATAAAGTTCAGTACTATATGATATAATTAATCATATTACAACTTGATAGAAAATAAACAAAAGGTTGACAAATAATGAGTCAGACAATTTATGAGGGGAAAGCTTTTTAAAGCCAAACAAAAATGATTGATCATGAAAAATATAATTAATGACTAATTAATAATTTAAAAATTCAATTTATGTTTTGTAAAAAAAATTACAAATTTGAAAACTTCTACTATTTTTTGAAACAATGATCAATCGATTCAACTAGTGATCATGTAATCCAATATGTTACTAATCTATTCTCAACCAATTTTTATAATACTAAACATCTCCAACATTTCAATTAATTACAAATGATCATCCACATTGACAGATAATGAGGAATTTGACCTCCTCTTTACATAAAAAAAAAAAAAAAAAAAGCAATAAAAAATTGCAGAAAAAGTCCCGTCACTTTTCAAAAAGTACAAAGTATCTTCTTCCTCACCCACCCACCTACAGTCATCACCTCCACACCACCACCAACTTCACACTGACACTACCACACCACAACCCTCAATTTATCATTAATGGCATATTTAAGATGGAAAATAGTTCGTCTCCATAAATCGATCATTAAATATTCTTACATTTTTATTGCATCTATAAATGGTGGTTTGGGTTTCGTTGCTGACTTCTTCAATAATTGAAACCATTTCTGGTGGTGCTCCTAAATATTTATAAAGGGCATAACACTATCACAATTTATTGCCGTACCAGTTCCTCTTTGATTTTATATTATCAAAAACTTTCAAGTCATAGATTTTTGAAAACTGGTTTGCATTGTATTTTTACTTTAATACAAGATTTTTGAAAATGTAGTATTGCTTCCGGAAGTTCTGAAGATGTTGAAGTTTCTGGTGAAGGCTTGCAATTTGTCAACGAAAATGTGGACTATGCAAGATTCATATTAAATTTGGACACTCGTTCAATCATCAAGTAAAGCTTTTTAAAATGTTGTCTAATGGATATTTGAAATATTGCTATTGCTGCTGCTATTGGACTTTGTTTCTTTTTCATCTTTTGTTGTATTTTATTAATAGGAAATTTTCATAAGCATGCCAAACAACGAATTTGCATCATGCTATGTTTTTGAGAATGCAATCAAAATAGGAAAATAATTATGGGGTAATTGGATTAAGATCACTCATTTTGCCACTAATTTTCTTCTTCATTTTTATCTAAAGTATGGGCTAGATGAGGTATAGTGGATAGACTAAGGTGTGTAAGGAATAAGATACTTAATACTTTTTGAAAAATTATGAGACTTTTTTCTTATTTTTTATTGTTTTTAACTTTTCTTTATTTTTGTTTATTTGAAGAAAATGGCAAATTCGTTATTATTTGTGAATATGGACGTGGTTTGCAATTAATTAAAATATTGGAAATGTCTGGTATTATAAAAATTGGTTGGAGATAGATTAGTAACATATTAAAAAAGTTGGGAACAAAAATTACAAATTTTCCTATTTTAAATTAATAATAATAATAATAATAATAATAATAATAATAATAATAATAATAATAACAATAATAACAACAACAACAACAATAAATACACCATGCTCGACTCTACTAAAATTAATGAACTATAATTAAGAGTATGATATATGCAATATTTTTAATCAGTAATTATCTTTATTTTTTATTTTAGTTAGATGATATTTCCTATTTATTATTATTCTGTATATATTTTTTCTTTGTATATATATATATATATATATATATATATATATATATATATATACTTGAATTATAATAAGAGTTTGTTTGACATGGTTTATAAACTATTTTTAGTTTATTTCAGTCGTTATTTTTGACTTTTCAACTTACTTTTAATATGAAAAGTAAACAATTTCAATCCAAATAAACCAATATTAATTTATAAAATAATTTATAATCTTTGTCAAATGGATCCTAAATAAAAATTACTAGAAAATTATTTCACAATTGTGTTTCTGACATACCCAATTTGACAAACAAACTTGGCTCATTCCAAGTTCGGTTCCAAATTCGTCGAGCCATATCGAGCTGTCAACACTTAAATATTGTCCAATTTCTTCAAAATGTAAGCACTTTGACTTAATTTAATGTTTTTTAAAGTCAAAGTAAATCTTGCTTTTAATTCTATTTAATTAATTGACACCATGTGTTATTGTTGGTGATCTTTGGTAAACTCAAGCTGTGGGACCTATACACCAGCTGACTGTTAGTCCAATCGGATTTTTCACACAGGAATAATTCTTGAACTAACACACATGCCAGGATGTCACTGAGAATTTCAGATCAATAACTATATAATTTTATTTTTATTTTTAATAAATTTAAAATTGACAAAATAATCTTTTATTATTATTCAGATTCGTTCATTGATATTTTCGTTAAACGACTCAAAAGTTATAGATACTTAATGACGTCGTCGTTTTGAAACTATCAATATATTTCTCTTATATATAATTGTTAAAAGAAAATATAAAATGAAAAGTTGACAAATAATATATATTATTTTCAAGTCAAACAAAAATAAATGAATATAAAATAATAAAATAAGTGAGTATTTTACAGGTCATATTAATAAGAAGATTACAGCTGGCTTCGGATTGTTGCCAAATCCAAATAGCAAATAAATAAAAAATTTAAAAAAAAAAAAGAGAGAGAGAGAGAGGAGAGAGAGAGTGTGTGTGTATCTGTTTAGTTTGAGGACGGCTAATAAACGCGCAATCACCGAAATTTTATGATCTGTGATTTGGTCCCCACATTTGGTATTATATTACCTTTACGCCCTTGACAGCTACGTGCCTGTAATATCAACTTATCCGTTAGCTTTAACGCCGTTAATTTTACTCACCAAACATTTTTAGAATTTTTATTTATTTTTGCAATATTTGTTTTTCTTTTTTCTTTTTTCTTTTTTGAAAAAGGCTTCTTGGATGGGAAGCAACTCCATACATTATACTTTTACATCTTGTGCCCTTTTCATATATTGGCTAATCGAGGACTTTATTGTATCACAAAGTGTAAGAATAAGATACATATATTTTCAAGATGAATATAAATAGCAGAGGTGATCTCTTATTTCATTGGACAAGTGTTATCTTATCTATATACAATGTAGCACTTGTCCATTAGATAGATTGTTTACTGAAATAATTTATCCCCTAGATAAGTATCACATTAGATGTGGACAAGATAATACTTGTCCATTGGGAGTAAGAGATCATTCTTAATGGACAATGCTACTTGTACGCTCGAAGTTACCACCACACTTACACTTTGTTTATGTAGCAAAATAAATAGAAATAAAATAATTGAAACATTGTTCTGTTTTTTTTCTATTTATTGGGCCACATAGGCAAAGTGTAAGTGTGGTGGTAATCTTGAGTGTACAAGTAGCATTATCCCACTCTTAATATAAGTAGTGTATTTTTTGAATTTATTTCGAGTTAATTTATGAATAGAATAACATGATTTTTAGTCGATAAAGAAAATTTAATAAAGACGTTAATTTTGTTCATTGGGCTGCAAGAATGCCAAGATTTGTTTCATTGAGGCAATTTTTTTTCTTTATGGGTTGAAATTTTAAAATTTTGAGATAAATTTTGATGAATAGTTAAGATTTAAACGTACTAATATATATTTATAAGTTCAAATTTTGTAGAAATAGATTTAAAAACCTATTAAGTTACCCTATTAAAAAAGTATTGTCAAAATATATTAAGGTAATTGATTATATACTATAAAAGATTTACTCAAATACAAACATGATTTATAATTTACATAATTAAATTATAGGTTTTCACTCGAGAGAAAATGTGAAAATACCGATAATTTCTCATATCTAAATTTGTAATTAAAAGAATGTATGAATAACAAGAAGAAAAGTTGTGTACTTTTGAAAAACTACACTTTCTTGTTGTAGAGTTGAACTTTCTTAAATAGTCATTTAATTAAAATTGCTTTTCAAATAATAAGACTAAAACATGTTTTAAATTGTATAGATAAATGCATACGATTAATTATTGAGATAGTGATATACTTATTTTCTAAATGAAAAATTTAATACATATATTAGTAATGATTTTACACTGAATTATATCTCATAGAATATTATGTTTCGAAATAAAAGGAGGGAAAAAATTGAATTTGTGCAAAATTACAAGCTAAACAAAGAATTAACGGCGAAAGTGTTAACGTTGACGACGAGAGAGAGAGAGAGAGAGAGAGAGAGAGTGAGAAACCGTGTTTCTTTAACAGATTCTGGAATGGACACGGAGAATAGTGATTTCCTAAACTACCCTCGTGTGCTGTTTTTTATTTTCTTTTTATTTGGAATGCTTAAAGTAGTGAGAAAATATTATATATATTTTTGAAATATACATTTCTTTATTAATTTACACTTCATTACTTCAAAGTGTCATTTTAGTTCAAAATTACAAATGAATTATTCAAATACTTGTTAATAACTGCGATGATAAAATAGTTTCAAAGTAGATTACAGATAAAAACTGAAATCTTCGAATATGATACGTGAGTTTTGCATATGTACAATTATAGAAGAAGTTATAAAAAGACTTATGTTAGCAGAGCTGGTATTGTTAAGTAGAGAATTGAGTCAGTTGCACAAAAATTCAAATCAAATAATTATCTATTAGTGTACTTGACATCGTCATCACTTGCAAAAATTGACCAAAAACTTGACTTTACTAAACAATTCGAAAAAATCAGTTCTATCTTTTCAGTTAAGCGTACTAAATAGTAACTATAATCAAAATAAAATGTTAATTAAAAAAATATTTAAAAGACACCAATTAACTTATTATTGATAGTATAGCTACGTATTGACACTCAACTAGTGCTGACATGTTACTTTTTGATTTTGTGCATTCAGTTTTATCAAAATTATTTCTTTTTTTGTCTCTTTTTTTTTTTTTTTTGTCTATATTTTGCATTTTCTCAAGTAAGAATGTGTCATTTTTCACCAAATAAAAAATTAAAGAGATCCTCTAGTCTCATTTCCATTTTTTAATTTAAATATTTAATTTAATTAGAGAAACACGGAAAATAATGGCCAGTGGCATAATCGTAGTTTGAAAAAGATACCAGGCCTAATTATTACCTGTCTTACACCTATATATTTCAACGTAATCCCCCATCTCTACTTGCATTGTTGCATTTGTTGTCTGTACACGCTTCAAATCACAAGAAGTAAAAGAGAGAGAAAGATAGAGAGAGCCACCGACGCTGCCACCATCACCGCCTCCGGAAGCGTAGGAAACCACCACCTGCATCAGAAACCCAGCTAGCAAAGAACAAATTGCACTAAAACGTCAGCTTAAGGAGGATGGCAAGAACTGTTTCTTCTCTACTTTTCACTCTTTGCATAATCGCATCTCTGCTACTTTCCCAAGCGTCGGCTAGTTCAGAGCAGGAGCTGGCCGGGTGGCTTATGCCGATGATGAGATCCGGTTGCAAAGGAACGATTGCCGAGTGTCTATCCGACACCGATGAAGAATTCGATCTGGATTCCGAGTACAACCGGCGTGTCCTAGCCACGCGCCGCCGCTACATCAGCTACGGTGCGCTGCAGAGGAACAGGGTACCCTGCTCCCGCCGCGGCGCCTCCTACTACAACTGCCGTCCCGGCGCTCAGGCAAACCCCTACACCCGCGGCTGCTCCGCCATCACTCGGTGCCGGAGTTGAAAAATTCTTCCACTACTGCTATTATTTTTTAACCTTCTTTTTCGAGATTGGGTGTTTGGTGTACGAGAAAAAGTGGAGGTTTAGGGGTTTGTTAATGGTGAATTATTTGTTGTTATTACATTATTTCGTTATTGTCTTATACACAATTTTTATATATTATTTTGTGAATAATAATAATTCCTATTCATGATTTACTGAATTATACATTAATTTTTATTTATTTATTTTTGCACCTTTTTTACAATATCAATTTGATATAACGCTTTTTATGTGACTTATGTAATTTATTAATTTTTTTAAACAATCCAACGCATATGTTAATTCCTTTAAACGGATGTATCTTTCTTTGTTTCAAGAATTTGTGGAATTATTTGGTTAGCTGGTATAATCATATAATTTATTATGAACTTGAGTTAATAATTATTTTTCTGATATTATTATTGTATTTTAAATTCTGTATTGTTTTAAATTTTCTTCTAAAATTTTAAACTCGCGGCATTTGTTGACAAATGGAAAAAGGGTATTTGAAAAATTGAAATTGATGGAGAGACTACCAGATATCACCTAAACTACAGCTGGAGCCTGGAGGTAGGTACAAACTAATAGTGATCTACATGACATACAAAATTAAATAAAGAAAATATTTTTTTAATCCAATTTCAAATATTCGAAAGCTATTTTGGGTTATTAAAAATTATGACGTGTCTCGTCCTTTGAGAAGTTCAAATCAAGACTTTCAAAAGAACCCGCTTTTTTACTTGTAAGTGACATTTGTAATGTGCTCTTTATTTTTAAACGGGTAATTAGCACAAAACGTCTATACCTATTGAAGTAATTGTGCAAAGTGTCCCTATCTTTCAAATTTTGACATTTTCACCCCCACCTACTGAATTTCTTGTGCAAAAGGTATTTCAATCCAAAAAACATTACGAGTCGTACTGCATAATAAGAGTAAATTAGTCTAGCCATATATATATATGGGCAATGATCTCCTCCCCATGGTGGGAAGGAGTTATAACTCCCACTGAACACGTGTCTAGTGGGAGTTGGACAAGTGCTTGACTTTTTTGTCAAGCACTTTATCATTAGCCAACCCCCACTGGACACGTGTCCAGTGGGAGTTATAACTCCTTCCCACCATTGGGAGGAGATCATTGCCCATATATATATATATATATATATATATATAGAGAGAGAGAGAGAGAGAGAGAGAGATGGAGATGGAGATGGAGGAGTTAAAAATGGAGTTTGGGTTTCTTTTTGTTTTCTCTTTTGTAGATAGAGATGGATATAGAGCAAAATTTGGATTCAAATTCTTCTTTGTTTGATACTCTTTACTGTGAAGAATAGCTCTTTAATGTGAAGAAGAAGAAAAAAAAAATGGGGAGAAGTTGAAGAAAAATAAGAAGAAGAAAGTGAAATTATTTGGAACAAAAATAATCATTTTAATGCCAAATTTTTTTCTGTTTTTTCGATGTTGTTAATGGAACAAGATTTGTTATGGAATGATGAAGAACTTCAATCTTTTTGCGGCGGAGGAGATTTTTTCAATGGTTTTGACAAAAATAAAGGAATAGTGCTATTTTTTTTAATGCAAAAATAGAGTTTGGGTTTCTTTTTGTTTTCTCTTTTGTAGAAGAAGATGGATATAGAGTAAGATCTGGATTCAAATTTTTCTTTGTTTGATACTCTTTATTGTGAAGAAGAAGAAAAAAACATGGGGAGAAGTTGAAGAATAAGAAGAAAAAAGTTGTAGTGAGCAAAGACGTTAACAATCGATAATACAATTGGTGATGATGTTCACCACAAATTTTAAAATAGATAAGGCCGTTATGCGCATTAAGAAATGAAAAATAGGGACGATTTATACAAGTTAATCTAAAAGGTAAGGACGTTATGCACATTTATATACAGAGGTATGGATGTTTTCAGAAAAGGTAGGGACGTAGTGCATCGTGCATTTTGATGTGTAATTGACGTTGCGGAAAACATCCCTACTTCTGTATATAAATGTGCATAATGTCCTTACCTTTTGGATTAACTTGTATGAATCGTCCTTATTTTTCATTTCTTAATGCGCATAACAGCCCTACCTATTTTAAAATTTGTGGTGAACATCCTCACCAATTGTATTATCGATTAACGTCATTGCTCACTACAACTTTCTTCTTCTTATTCTTCTTTAACTTCTCTTCATTTTTTTTTTCCTTCTTCTTCTTCTTCTTCACAGTAAATAGCTCTTCTTCACAGTAAAGAGTATCAAACAAAGAAGAATTTGAATCCAAATTTTACTCAATATCCATCTTCTTCTACAAAAGAGAAAACAAAAAGAAACCCAAACTCTATTTTTGGCATTAAAAAAATAGCATTATTCCTTCATTTTTGTCAAAACCATTGAAAAAATCTCATCCGTCACAAAGAGATTGATGTTCTTCATCATCCCATAATAGATATTATTCCATTAACATCACCGAAAAAATAGAAAAATATTTGACATTAAAATAATTATTTTTGTTCAAAATAATTTCACTTTCTTCTTCTTATTTTTCTTCAACTTCTCCTCATTTTTTTTCTCTTCTTCTTCACAGTAAAGAGTATCAAACAAAGAAGAATTTGAATCCAAATTTTGTTCTATATCCATCTCCATCTACAAATGAAAAAACAAAAAGAAACCCAAACTCCATTTTTAACTCCTCCATCTCCATCTCCATCTCCATCTCTCTCTCTCTCTCTCTCTCTCTCTATATATATATATATATATATATATATATATAAGTGAAAAAATGTGGCTTGACTAATTTACCCTTACTATGCAGTACGACTAGTGATGTTTTTTGGATTGAAGGACCTTTTGCGCAAGAAATCCAGTAGGTGAGGGTAAAAATGCCAAAATTTGGAAGATAGGGACGTTTTTCACAATTATTTCAATAGGTAAGGACGTTTTGTGCTAATTACTCTTTTTAAACGATTCTCTTCTTTGATTTTTTTTTTTTTTTTTTTTATTAAAAAGAGAGAAATAGATAAACTTAAAAATACGAGAAAGAAAACTCGAAATCCAAAAAGGAAAAGGGGGAAAAAGTGAAAAACAGATAAAAGTATGCAAGGCTCATTTGTACCCTTTTTTTTTTTTTGGTGTCTTTGTTTTATTCCCTCTTGTTTCAAAGAAAAGTTAAGAAGGCAATAATATGAAGAAAAGACAGAATAACTGAAGTAAAGAGTGGCATCTGAAACGCGGAATTGGCCAACAACTATCTTTTGCCCACTTTTTCTTTAGCTTGTCTTATGGACAAATGACATCTAGGGGTTGGCAACGAGTCATGTTGAGTTAAACTCAGTCCAGCGAGTTCTCATATTTTTTTATTAGAAATAAAAACAGAATTTATTAAAATTTATAAATTTATAAGCTGGCCCATGAAATCCAGAAACCTGGGCTTAGTTTGGCTCACCAAGTTGAAAATCGAGCTTAGTTCGGTTATGGACTCGTTTAAAATTATTATTGTAGATGCTCTAAGTTACGTGAAAATCTAACTCACGATGAAATTAATTGTTGAGGGCTATCATCCTTTTGTTGAGTACATAATAACAAAATGTATTATTATTACATTAAAATTGCAAGTGGAAATATGGGTATGAATAATTTTGAGGAATTTAATGTCCGGTGAAGTCGCAATTGAAAGTTGTTAATTATTGATCATCACTCACACGCTGAAGTTGCTGTTTCATTACTATCAGGAGCATAAGGTAAATGCGCTTTTACTTATGCGATCTTGAACTTCATCTGAGATGTCTATTATGTGAGTTTGATACGAATATTTCATTTGAAGTATAAAAGGTACTCTTCCTGGTCTTTTGGCATCCAGACGCAAATCCTAAATCTATACTCTCTCTCTCTCTCTCTCTCTCTCTCTCTCTCGTTACAAAAGAAATCCGTCTCTTCTCTTCCCTTTCTTTTTTGGTTTTCTGGTTACTTAGTGAAATCATTCCATGACTATGGTTATGATACTCCATTTGTGAGAGTGATCCTCAATAATGATAGTTTCATAGGTCAATATTTGATTGACGCTCATTCTGTAAAGGATTAGGAGTTAGATGGTATTTTCTTTGTTGAATCTTGTAATTTCTGATACATATTGAACGTTTCTTGTTAATGCATGAGGCCACAATCCACTATGTGGAGTTTCAACAAGAAGTAATCAACGGTATGGAGAACCCAGGTCTCTAGGGACACAAAAACTTTGGTGTTCTTTAATTTTTCGCATTACTTTCTTGTTTTTGTTTGAAATCGAACATCAAAACAAAATCGTAACAAAAGTGATGCTGATAATGAAAGAAATTATTTTCACAAATAATTGGGTGCCAAAAAATTTACGTTGCAGCCTTTTATTATCTTCTTTTATGAAAGAAATAAGTATTAAATTTATTAAGAATAATGTTTAGTGCAAAATAATAAAAGAATTTACAAAAGGAATTACATTTTCAAGTTTTATAAATAAAAAAATTGGTAGAATGGCAAAAACCCATCAATATTAAAAATAAAGATATGTAAGGGAACGAATCACTATTTCTAGCATGTTTGGTCAATCTTAAAAGTTGTTAAAAAGTGGTTTTTTCAGTAGTATAAATTAAGTTTTGTTTTGAGATTATTAATACTTTGTATTGGGTTTGCACAATAAAATATTATTCTTATACATGAAATATTCTGTCGATCGTTATTTCGATTTACGATCGATTCAACTTAACAAATAATTTTGTGATAGATTCAACATACTAGATTAAATCGTAGCAAACAAGATAAATAATTTTTTTTTTTTTTTTTTTTTGAAATGTTGCATTATAGAACCATAGAGATAGATGTTCAACATAAAATTCAGTGGGTCCAAAAATCACACACCCCCCCCCCCCTAAAAACATTGCAATTTTAGTGACACAATCCCAATTATATTATATGGATATAAGTTGAATTAATGTGCAGTGCAGTCCAAGTTTGTACAAGTATAAAGCCATTAAAGAGTTTCACATGGTGTGCATGATATGACGTCAATGATTCAACCCACTAAAAAGATTATGAAATCTTTAAAGATGATTGTGTTACTTTATGGTATATGGCCAAAAAAAAAATATATATATATATATGGTAATGGACTTGAACTACAATAATTTGTTTATAATTAAATTATAATTTGATAGGATTAATTTAAAAAATAATACTTTGTAGATTGACGTACTAATTATGTGACAATAACTCGTTATCTATTTATATGGATAGTCAGTCTAACGGACAATTTTTTATTTTTTTTTAGCTTTTTCATCTTTATAGAAGGGATCTGAAAACGTATGACGATTAATATTCATAGTCACCATTATACATGAACAAACCTTATATTTATAGGGTCAAAACACCATTTATTATTCACAAGTGGCCTTTAGAAGCAAGTCTTAGAACTTATAGGGTCAATGCAGAGCCAATAAATGTTGTAGCATTTGTGGAACCAAGAAATTCATTTTGGGATCTAAGTATTGAATGTGCGTACCAAAATTTTAAAATTTGGCTTTAAGTTAGCATCCATGGGGCCACAGCCACGACATACTCTCGAGTTGCTTGATCTATTAGCTCGTAGCTCTCGTTTAATGTCCAAGAAAGTTTACTATATATACCATTATAGATTATGTGATGAATTAGTCACTGAATATCCATCTACATTTATAATGAGAGTAAAATTCAATATTTTGTTTTTGCAAATTTTTTTAACTTTTACGGCCTTAATTAAATCTCATATTGTACACACTTACGGTCTGGCTAACTCCGTCTAGGCCGTGGATGAAAATTAGCGCAGGCAGTGCGCTACATTGGCAAATAGAACGACTTTCGGTTAGTGAAAAAGGCAAAAACGTGGGTAGGCCACTTCGCTGGTTTCTAGAAGCTTCCAAGGCAGAAAATCGCTAATCTAAAACTACTGTTTTAGAAAGTCCGTCTAAATTTTGTCTAGGCGTGAAGTTTGGCCTCATGCATCGCCTTCGCTTTATCTTTATTTCGAGTCTAGACTAAAAAAATTTAAAACTCGATCTCAACATTTAGTTACATTTTATGCTTTTTAATACACGGTCTAAAATTACCTTTTAAGGCAATATTCAGGCAGCAGCAAATCAAGGGATTGATTATTGGATGGTTTTGTTAGTGGGGGTGTAATTATTGCAAGAGATAGTGGAAGCTGCATCCATTTCAAATCTGACTCTTGGATGAAACTCATCTTAGCTATCTATTTCATTTGTATTTGCCTATGAATATTTGTATGGAAAATTATATTATCGCTACACTTTTTATTATTTACACCATGTTTTAATTGCAATAAAGATTCCTCAATATTTGATATTTAGACACTTGTATCTTTAATTTTTTATCGTATTTTTATTATTAACTTTCACTTAGTTTTCATATTTTGTCTTCGATAAAGATTTGTGTCTAAATATTCTGCTAATATGCATTGAAATGAGGGAAAAATATTTTGTTAAACTTACGTATTTGTTATTTATTTTAATTATGTAAAAATATTAGAGACAAAGAAATTTTTTTACGCTCTCCTAATTAAGTGTCTGTTTGGTAAAGATTATAAATTAGCTTATTTGATTAAGAATGGTAAAAAATGACGGCTATCAAGACAAACTTTTTTTGTCAAATAAACTATTTTGGTCAAATAAACTGGTTTATAAACTCTACCAAACGGACTCTAACTATTTGAACAAAAATCATCATAAAAAAACAAATATAAAACATGCAAATTAATAGGTTGATGATATAAATTTGCTAAAAAAAAGTTAGAGTCATAAATACAAAAGTGACCAATAGTTAGAGAATTTCATTGTAATTAAAATGTAGAGTACTAAACAAATAATGTTGTGATAATATAATTACCCTATTTGTATTCTTCATTGTATAGAAGTAGAGAGTAATAAATTTTAGGGCTTGTTTGGTGTAATTTTTTTTTTTTTAAATGGGTTTTTTTGTCTTTTTTTTTTTTTTTTTTTTTTTACTTTTCAAATTTTTTTATTGTTTAAAAAGTTTAAAAAGTCGAAAAAAGTAGGCAACAAATAGAACCGAAATTTCATTTACATTTATTTTATATGGGTGGAGGTTGTATAAATGTGGGAAAAGATCTCCTGCCTCCAGTCAGCATGTGGGCTGTTGATGCAAAAAGCAACTTTTTGCATCAACAGCCCACATGCTGACCAGCATGTGGGCACGAAATTGCTGCCCACTGGGGACAGCAGATCAGGACCCGTATAAATGTTATGTAGATCACTAGTACGTGATATATCTTGTCGTCTCCATAAAATTCAAAATTCAAAATTCAAATTCCCTGTCCATTTTACAAGAAAATGTGCTGAGTTAAAAATTTAAAAGAAATTTAAATTCAAGAAATTAAAATTTGCATTAATAATTAGGAACCCATGTAGAAGATTCAAATCCCACAAACAAAAGCAATCAATAGATTGACAACCCAGTGTTGAAAAAAAAAAAGAAAGAATAAATATTATAAATTATATAAAATTGAACGAAACATAATATTACATACATTTCACATTTTATTAATTGATTATCAAATTATAAATTTCACGTTTGCACATTCATAAGATTTGACTGCTTTGGTAACTAACAAACTACAATAATCAAACATCAAACTACGTCTTTTAATTTACATCAACTGAACATTTAGGGTAAATAGCACGGGAGATTTCGAACCTTTGAACCTTATAATGATTGGGTCCTAAACCTTCAATGTCTAGTATTACGAGTCCTTAAACTTTAAAAAATACGCGAGCAAAGTATTTCAGTTAAAAAAAATCGTTAGATTGACCATTAAATGGTCAAATTTTTCTTAAAATAACAAGATTACCCTTTTCAAATTAAAATAAGAAATAAAGAAAAAAAAAAAAAATTTACAATCAACCCTCTCCCCCCACTTCTTCTTCAATCAACCCCTCCCCCATTTTTTTTTTCTCCAACCACTTCTTCACCAATTTATCTTTCTTTCTTTATATTTTTTCTTCCATTGTTATCACTCCAGGTTCTAAAAATCTAATCTTTACACAATGGATACATTATTGAAAATCAAGATTCAAATACATATAGGCTCCGGAGACAGTCACCACCAGTAAATTCGAATAAATATTTCAAATCCACAACTAATGAATACCAAAAAGACATTTGAATCCACCAAAAATCTGATATATATATATAAATAAGTGGGTTATGGACAGATTTGGTTTTTCATATCCTTCTATGTTATCGTTAGATCTGGCTTCAAGATTTGAAGGCGATTGAAAAGATTAATGGTGTCCTAATCTGATACATAAATATGTGTAAGATTTGAACACAAAGGCATTTTCTTTTGATCTGAAAATTTTAATTTTATTTGCAAAATCTGTTTCGATTGTTTAATTTAAACCATTTGTAGATCCATTTTGTCTTTTATGTTGAACCGCCTGTTTATAAATCTGTTCGAAATACAGAATGGGATTTTGGCATCTTTATTGTTGGAGTGGTGGAGCAACTTTTGGCAACTTTTTTATTGGTGGTGGTGGAGAAATTTCTAGTGGCTTTGTTGTTGGTGATAGTAGAACAATTTCTAACAGTTGATTGCATATGATAAGACAGCCGGTAGTTGATGTCACCTGGATATGTAGCTGTAAATGAATTGTGTGGCTTTAATAAAAAAATGGGAGAGATGGTTGATTGGAGAAGAAGTGGTGGAGGGAGTTGATTGAAATTTTTTCTTTATTTTCATTTTTTTTTTGTTTCTTATTTTAATTTGAAACGGGTAATCTTGTTATTTTAAAAAAATTTTAACCATTTAACAGTAAAACTAACAATTTTTTTAACAGAATGATTTTGCTTAAGCATTTTTTAAAGGTTAAAGGCTCGAAGTGCTAGACATTAAAAGTTCATGACCCCACTGTCACAATGTTCAAATATTCAAAACTCCAGTACTAGTTATCCGAACATTTATATAAACTAGTTAATAACTGATTTTGTAATAATATCGTAAATTTTATTTTTGTTTGTTGAAATTTTAAAAAAATAAAAGTTCGATAGTTTTTTTTTTTTTTTTTTTTTTTTTTTTATCTATCCAACCCTCAATTAGTACCTCATGTTTAAAGATTATAGAAACAGTCAATTTGTTTGAAAATTCGAGAAAATCAACGGAGTATTAAACATGATTAATCATGAATTTCTGAAAAATGGTCGAGATACTAACAAGCAAGTAAATTATAGTTTTTCAAGAACTAAAATTTTGGGTTTATATTCTACCTGATTGTCAGCTATTTGAACTTCAAATCAGTCATCGGTTACTTTTTTTGTGCTCGAAGTTGATTTTCGTTAATATAAGAACACTTGATATATTATATGTCGATTTTATATAAAATTCTTGTAAAAACCTTAAAAACTTCGTAATATTTTAAAATTTACAAATTGTAAAGAAATCATTTAAATTTAAATATAATAGTCCAAATATATCGTTTTAAACTTTTATAACGAAAGTTCAAACATAAATAAACTAAAATTGGCATTTCCACATAAGGAGATGCGTGGATAAGCCAATAATGATTGGTAATCCATATCCATGCTTTGTACATTTATCTTTCATGTATAAAAGTTAAGGCGTCAGTAAAAACTTCATTTACAATTTTAAACTCTTGGTGCATTTTTATAAGTGAAGCAACACATCTCTATAAATTTGGTCTTCAGCACTATAATTTTAACAAAAGTTACGCTTCTTCAATTTCTATAAAATATAGATGCTCCACTTCCACTTCCACTTCCACTATGTGGTGATGTTAATTTTCTAAATATCATTTATTCTAGGGATTAGGTATATGTATCTATTAGGGTTATGTGTTTTCAATGTAAGGTGTGCAAAAGTTTTCAATTTTACTCACCATTTTGACCATCATTGAGAAAAATTATAAACTTATTGATGATAAAATTCACAATAAATTTATTATTGATTTTCATTTTCATTTTCGCATGGCAAAACTTTCCTTGATGACATGACATTATCAACAAATGTTGCAGAATTCATCTCCATTTTGACAAATCCTAACAGCACCAAACAATTTCTTCGACAATTCCTCCTCTAACTGCGCCTCCACCAAGAAACCTATGTCCACCGTCACTGTCGTAACACACTCCAAAGTCAGGCGTAGAATTGCGGTGGCAATTGCTAAGCTATCAATATCAATATTTATTTCAAGATAATCAAGCCATTTGTGATAATAACAATTTAGAGCTTTACCTAATAGGCACGTAAAGTAGTTTTCCACTACAGTTTTCACGATACATGGTTCATTTACAATTTTGTTTACAATCTTAAACATACTGTAGCGAAAAGCATCGTTAGAGTTACATGCTAATGTTTTCAATTAATTATATTCAATTCATGAAATGAAATGGTGTAGTAGATGGATATGTGAAGAATTTTAAACCTTAATTAAGATTTAATTGAACTAATTTTAAAGAACAATTTAAATTAATTAATGACAATTTGGGAAATCTAAAATATATGTGAGGCCATTTTAGTCCAAACATATTTCTCTATTTCAAGACCTTTTAGATTTAGTATAGGGGTAGTTATATTCACACTACAATTAGTTATAAGTGCACCACATTTTAATTATATTTAAAATCCTTAACTTCTATTTATTGTTACAATTATGTTCTTAACCTTTTGTCATTGAATTCTTATTTTCAACTTTCATTAATTAGCACATTTCATCGTTGATGATGGTTTCTGTCAAGATATTTTATTTACGTGCTTTGAAATGAGGAAAAAATATTTTATCGAACTTTGTATATATTGTTTTTCATTTAAATATGACAGACAAATAGGTCTTTTTACGAATTTTCAACAAATATTTTAGACGAAAACCGTTTTCAAACGCAAGATGTGCTAATTAATGAAAATTTGAAGATAAAAATGTAATTAAAAAATTTGGGAACATGAGTGTTGTAATGTTCAAAACTAATAATGATAAATGTAATTAAAATATAGTGCAAATAATAAAAAGTGTTATGTGAATATAATTACCCATAATATAGATATAGATAATACATTAAAACTTTAAAATGAATTGACGTTAGTATACTGTAGATCAATTATTACTTGCGAATCAATTATTACAATCTATATATATCCATCAATGACGATAAATGAGTAAGTATAAAATGTATATTCATTTAATAAAGCAAGTTCAAATTTGATCCACATTTCACAGCCCTAAAGAAACCCTATCATATATTAATATATGTTGAGACAAATTCCTCCTTTTGTATACAAAAATATTGTTCAAAATAAAATAAAATAATGAGACATAAAAAATATAAAACGATAGATAAATTTTATAGACTGTTAAAATTTGAAAAATCGTTATAATCATATAAAATTTTATTCACTCAAACATTCAAGTATCGTAAGAAAAATAATCTTAAACTTTACCACACCCACAAAATTCTACTCTTTGAAAAAACCACGAAGAGAAAAAAGAAAAATTAGAATACTAGACTTACAATTTTTTCTCTTTGACCCGTACACAAAAGAGAAAAAAACATGTCAATTCATATAAAAACGTACTGAATTATTTGACCTAAATTTTACTTCTAAATTTTGGTTAAAATAACATGGAAACTTTTCAATTTATAATTAAATATAATATTGGTATCTTTTCCTTACGCAAGCCATGCACTATTGCAATTGTGATCCTTGAATTTTTGAAATTTGAGGCAAAAGTCTAACAGTTTCCACCTTGTCGAAAACGAGCCAATACTTTTGACATTTCTTCTATAGTTCTTGATCACGATACTTGAAAAAAAAAATCGATAAACTTTGGTAGTTCCAATTATCAAAATAGAGAATTAACATACTCCATCATATAAGTATAATCACTTACAAATAACGAATTCTAAGAATTTCATCGGCTCATGTTGAATAAATTTGTTGAAAATTATAATGCAACCTATTGCTTGACTTATCTGAAAGTTTATCAGTCATCGACCTCAATTTCACAACACACTTTGCATTAATGTTAAGCCAATACTCGTGTGCAAACATGTGGACCCACTAGTAGTAATCATATATCATAGCAACTAGCGCATGCCACGAAAATGTAAATATTTACTCAAGTCACATCACCGTCTTCCATAAAGAGAGACACACTGTCTGTATCCAACTTTGAGCAGTTAGTCGAGCATGCTCCACTTTTTAGACAATTTTTCTTCACGTGGCCAGGTGTCCCCAGTTCCAATAAGATACTTTCTTTTTCATGGAATTATTCTCCTTTCATTTCCAGCAACAAGTAATGTGTTTTCAGATGAAATATTACTTCAACCACTCAACATTCTTTTTTCAGAAATTAATTTACTTGCAACTTTTGCATAATTCATAATTTATTTCCCATACATCAAAATTTGTTTGTTGTGTTTCATATGAGTATGGAAGAGAACATATGAGTCTTAACGTTTTATTCCCATCATCAATTTTAACATCAATAACCTCCAGTTTAGAAATGATCTCATTGAATACATTCAAGTGGTCTGAGATTTTTGTACATGTATTCATTCTCAAATAATGAAATTGTCTTTCAAGTACAATCGATTTGAAAGATTTTTTGTTTGTTATAACTGTTCAGGTTTTTTCCAAAGTTTCTTTGCAGCATATATTCCATGAATATTTGCAAGATCATTTTTTACTAGACAGAGATGTACTGTACTTGCAACTTTCAAATACAAATATTCCCAATCATTATTGTTTATAGTGGATTTTTTGTATCTTTGTTGGAAATATGGGAGTTTTCCTTTCAAAACCATATGCAGTCGTATTGAATTAAACATCCTTAACTTACACTTGTCATAGGCCAAAATTGATTCTCCACATTATATTTGACAAACATTTCTTCTATGTGCGCCAATACTTTGAACGGCCTGACACTCTAATATCATTGTTGAGAATTGAAACCAATTCATCATTTTACCCACAAAATTATTGTTTAGAGAAAAATAACAAGAAAAAAAATATAAAAATATAAAAAAATTAAGAATTGTCAAAACTTTTCACTATATGAAAAATCGTTACAATCATATAGAATTTCACTTACTCAAATCCTCCAATTATCGTAATAAAAATAATCATAAGCTTTATTATACTTACAAATTTCTACTATTTGAACAAACCAAAAAGAGAAAAAGAAAAAGTAGATGCTAGGCTTACAATTTTTTTCTTTGACCTATACACAAGAGAACAAAACATGTCAATTTATAGAAAAACGTACCGAATTATTTGACCCAAATTTTACTTCTAAATTTCGGTTAGAATAACATGAATTTTTTTTCAAATTATAATAAAATATAATATTGAAAAAAAATTTCCCTTTAAACTACGCACAATTGGAATCGTGAGCTTTTAATTTTTGACGTTTGAGACAAAATTTCAATATTAATATCATCATTAAAATATTGATTCTTTCCATAATTTAATACACGCCATACAACGAAATATTGCAGACAAAATTTAATAAATCCAAGTAATTAAGAGCATCTCTAATACTAGACATCTTCTAAAAATTCTAAGTGGTAAGAGAGAGAAAAGAAATGAGGAGAGAGAGAGAGAGTGCAGTGAGGAAAAAAAAGGGAAAAATAGATGAAAGGTAGACAATTTAATGAAAAAATATGTGGAAGACTGTTTAACAGGATGTCTAAAACTGGACGACCTATTGGACTGCCTTCTACAATAAATATCGTCATATGAGTTTTGTCCCCTTCATTCATCGCTATATCAATTGGACATTCAAAATAGAAAGCAATATTAGAAATACTCTATTCCCTAATTATGGCCATATATACTCAGCCAATCACAAACCGACAATTTAACTTTCATTAATTGAGCATAACAATTAACACATGCAACGGAACTCGTGTTCTATTTTTCGAATTAGCATTTAGGGCTTCACAATAAGGAGATAAACATAATATGTAATGAAAATTAAAAAGTTCATTAACTACGCTTTGATATCACAAGTAAGAACTTAATTATTTTATGTAAAATCATACTTTACATAAATCATAATTCCTAAATCTTAGAACTTCATTATTTTCACATTAACATAGGTCAATTATGAAGCAGATTATTCAAAAGATCAAACTTGCAGAAAAGATAGAATGAAGAAACTATTTTTCTCTTTTTTAGACTTTCTACATTGTATGTACGTTATTTGATGAGAATACCGACACTTTAAAAGAGAGAGAGAAAGCGTGTGTGTGCGCGTTTGTAATAGGTTTTAAAATTGTCCACTTTCTATCAAAATGTCGTTAAGAAACTACTCATTCACGAATGGGCTTTTAACACTTAATTATTTATTAAATTACTTAATGAATTGCATAAATAAATTCCATACTATTATTGTTACCATCCAAATTTGGAAATGTTTCATGTTAGCAAAAGAGCCCCATCAAAGACTACCCTGGCCTCATCTTGATCATACGTGGTAGGCGAAGCCCCAAATCACAATAACAGACCCCCGCCATCCATTGTCCTGTTGAATAAAGACCGTGAAGGACTTCGTCGTCCCGATAAACTTATGGTCTTCATCAATAACCCTCGCACCCCATGGAATCTTCTAAACAATCGGATATTTTGGAACAACCTAAAAGATAATTTGAGAAAGATCATATTTGATTGACATACAGTCTCCTACAAGGAAACTCAATCTCAATCTCCTAATAATTATCAATGCAATATCTTATAACTAAAATCTAGGAGATTGATTTTATATTCCGTTATATCTTATCCCATAAGGAAGGAAAATCCCATTATATATCTAATTGATTGCTTCCTTAAATAAATTAGAACTCTCCCTATAAATACCTGACTTCTATTCATTCCAAGATACACATTATTCTCAATCTTAAAACTCTGTTCAAATATATGCTTGCTTGTTTCTCCCATATCCACATATTCCCACATATATTTGACACCGGTAGTTGACTTAATCGTTGGAGTACCAATGATTGTTGGCCCCTTTTTTTCTTGGTGATCTTAGTGTCTAACGATTGTTCAACTATGCAGGTAATATACATGTTGATAGATGAGGGTGAGTTGAAGACGAAAATAATGTTTTTTTAATTGTTTTAATAATAGAACGTGAAAAAACTATTTTGCCTTTGTTAAATTGGTCAAATTTAAGTCATGAATTTGACTATTTGTTAAATAACGAACATTTAGACAAAATTCATCCAAACTCTAGAGGTCATTTCAGCGTACATATACTGAGGGACGTAGGTGCCAGATTAGAAGATTTGAGATTTGATGACACATTTTATATTATTTTAAGTGAAAATATGTAAAAAAAAATAAAAATTAAAAGGTAATGATTTATCTGTACTTTTAAAAAAGTTAGGTACAACAACTGCAATTTTTTCATTATATTTTTCTATTTTTTAGTGTTTTAATTTATTTAAGTTAGAAAAAAAATTGTTAAAAATTTTCATTTGGAGACAATATGTGAATTAATTAGTGAAAGGATGTAGATGATAGTTGTGGATAAAATAAGAATAAGAATAATATTGTTATAAAGTTAAAAATTGAAAAAATAGAGCCTGCTAATATAATTTATATTTACAAAATATATGACTTTTCATGACACTAATTATTTGTCATCATGAATAAGATCATAATAGATGTTCTAGAAGCTTTCTTTTTATGACGACTTTAAAACCGTCATAGTAACATTCTACAATACTCTGTACTACTACTACAACTTCATTTATGAAGTCTCATTTATCATCACAGATGACATTTTGAGATGAATAATATTATTTATCACCAATCACCAATTTATTTCAATAAAATTCACTGAAATTGATTAGTGCTATATAATTATATATCCACTAATAGGCTGAGACAATCATTCGTGATAATAAATAACAGTACTCTTTTGTAATGACTTTTAGTCATGGCATGTTTCATGTTGTGATTAATAGAAAATTAATTTAAACACTTAGCAAGTCCTTACACATTCTGTCACTATTTCATTTTTGTTGAAAAAATAAAAAATTAATATACATCATTTGTGACTAATACTTTTCTTTAAAGCATTTTTCTCCTATTCCATTAATGAATTTTATGGCCAATAAGCGTCACTATTGCCTACGCACTTTTCTCCTAGTGTGTTCTTGTTCAAACGAAATGGTAACAAATGAGAAAGAATATGAAGATCTCCAAAAGCTCTTATCAATTATTAATGTTTTCATTAATATTTAATTGGTTATTACATATATGCACTTGTAAGTGTTAATAATTGTATAAATAATATTTTTGAAAGCAATGTGAACATATAGATGTAATACATGATACCAAGTAATTGTATTAAAATATAATTTACTTATAAGTCTAATACACCTTGGACAGATGAAGATAACATACTATTACTAACAATAAAGCCATGCATATATATATTCGACTTGAGGGTTCAATATGATTAATGAACTTCCAGTTTTTAATTCGACTACACCGGCATGTGGGCACATTTTCAATTAAAATCAAAAGCTAAATCTTACACTAGACTGATCGAGAAAAAAAGAAAAACTATTTTTTTCTTTCTTTCAATAAAACCGATGCAAAGGATTGCCTCTACACTACCTTATATTATCACTAGTGTCCAACAATAAATAACAAAATTTTATTTATTATAAAATTGTCACTTCATTACAGCACACAACCCAACAATTATTTGGTTTATTGCATTGGATTCAATTTGCTTTGAGTGGCAATTTTGTTAAGGAGTTGTGCATCAACCATTCAAAGATCAATTTATAGGCGTGTTGAGTCAGATGAATTCCATCCCAGCTTATATATCTATATGGATTGGGACAAACAGGTACTCCCGGCATACTACAAAACTTGCTCATATTAAAATTGTAATTACCTCCAATTCCACAACAAGCCTTTTGTACAGAATTCACATCAAATCCTGCAAGAGTACATGAAAGCAAATAAGTCAAGTTACGTGCCTCGTGTTTGGTTTGTACGTAGTATTGAATAATTATAAGCCTTACCCAATAATTGCGCTTTCGATAGTATCCAGAGGAAGGCATTGTAATAATCAGCATATATAATAGTGGTTTTTGGGTTTTGTATCTTCAATTCATCAATGGCTTGTTGCAGATACTCGTTATGATAAATTGACAAGTTATTTATGTCTTTAAGGCAATGAAATTGTTCATCATATGCTGTAGAGTCGTCGGTCTCAAACCCAGTAAGATAGAACGGAAAACAACCAACCGGAAAATTACCGGGAACCACTACTCGAGTAGCTCCAAATTGGATTACTCTCTGTACGATTATCAAAGAACATAGTTAAAACCTCCTACAACATTGGTAATTTACATTGTTGGAAAGCACCAACAAATAGATTTTTTTCGATAAAATTTGTAAATTAAAATCTCCAACGTGATGTTAAACCGATATATTTAAGAAAAAAGAGAACTTACCCTAACACCGTTAGCGATTGCACCAACAACTTGTGGTACCATTTGTTTAGCCTCTTGAATAGATTTTCTTTGGAATAATGCATAGTTATAATCATTCGATCCGATTTCTCCAAGCATGAAGAGAGAATTTGCATTCTTCTCGGCACATTCTGAAACATAAAATCCAAATTATTTCTTACACTTATTATATGAATGAAGATTATTTAGGGTTTGTTTGATTTTGATTAAAATTTTCCTAACAAAATAATAAAGCCAAAATCAACAACACGTTTCATGGGACCTACCAGGTGCATGCCAATATAAGAAAAAAAAAACTATATAAAAAATTTCTGTTTTCAAAAAAAATAAAAAAAAATTAAAGGGGAGTCCTGCTTGTATCTGTCTTTGGGACCTTTTATCAACTTTTCAACTTTACATTTATTAAGTTTTATCAAAATTTACGAAATATCTGATTTTTTGAAAAATCAAACGACATTTAATTTATACTCATTTTCATCAACCTGTGTTACTGTGGCAGGTGGAATTGAAAAAAGAAGCCATCCAATCCAATTGTACATGAAGCGAAGTTCGGGTATATGGCGATGAAATATTCATAGCCGCTAAGGTTTGTACTGGTAAAGCAGTTGCGCCAGTTACTGCAAAGTTTACTCCATTTGAGAAGTCTGCTCCAATTTCCTTGTAAGGTTTCAAGAATGGAAGACCAGCTGATAATGCTGTAATATCATACAATACAAAGAATTTTACAATTCAAAATTTGTCCTCAATACGTCTCTAAGTGGAGACATGATTAATTGCTTTATCAAATGTCTAACATGTACAAATTCTTTGAACGAATAATTTCTTACCAGTGTAGTCAATGATAAGGAGACCGTTTGAGCATCGACCAGTTGCATTCATAAAGAAGGTTTCACCATAAGGAAACCTTGCACATAGAGTAGATCCCGACGGACTTTCGCGGATTAGATTTCCGGTGTCGGCTTTTGAAGCGCCAAACTGATATATTTTGTCAAAGTAGGGGAATTTGGGACCAAGTTTGTGGGCATTCCTCACTTGAAAATTAAGAAGAAATAACAAAGTAAGAACTAGAGAAAGAAAAGTAAAATTAGCCATTGCTTAAACAAAGAAAACCTTTGAAATAATTGTGAGTTCATAATTCCAATTCATGGTCCCTATTTATATATATTGTGAGCATGTTTGTGAGTGCTTATAAACTGGTCAAATATTATTTTTATCCACACATTCTGTAGGGCTTACAACTAGATGGAGTAGCTATTGTCAAGGGAGGGTTTCTTTGTCGGTAGGGAACTTCTTAGCTGAACTCTTGCTTGGAATCATTACCCAATAATCCTATGCGCGAGTTGAGGGAAAGACTCATTATTCGGGTCAGCTTTCATTATGTTCTATTTTTGGAATACGTTCGGAGGAATTGACCATATCATTAGATATTTATTTCACTCTTTCTTTTTTATATACTAACTACTAGTTATAATCTACAAAAAAAAAAAAAAAAAAAAAAAAAAAAAAAAAAAAAAAAAAAAAAAAAATTTTACCAAACAAGTATTATTGCAACTGTTATGACCGTATACCAAACAAGATCGAGATATATTATCCATTGAATGCTTCTTTGCTTGCTCTCATGCCATTTATTCCCCTACTTTCCCTAGCCGCCATAGTTCATCTTATCCTCCACGTTCCTCAACTTATCTTACCCACCCTAGCACATATAGATTGATGACGATCAAGCTAGGTGTGTGAATATGGGCTAGACAATTGAATATTTTTTTTTAATTTTTGTTATTTCCCCCCTTCAATTATCAAGATTCTATTTTTGGTAAGAAATAATTTTGTAATAATATAGAAGTCATCACCCTTTGTTTTTTTCATTTTGTCAGTCATCTGGCCATGCAACAAGTGCATGAGCAAATGGTGCAGAAATATATGATTTTATTCTTCTTTAATTTGCTCGTGTAATGAAAACTATAATAAGGCAATTAGTATACACTTCTGTAGTTTCAGTCGTATTCTACTATATATTTATTTAGAGACCGTTCTTTCTATCAATTAATTTTTGACAATAATCACGATCTTTAATTTGAGCTAATCTAATGGTATAAATCTATTAAACCTTTAAAATACTTGTACTTACATCCAAAGACATTTAAACGTGTTAGATTAGTTGAAATTAAAGACCGTGAATATTATTTGACAAATACACTAGTGGGTGAACCCATTTCCTTTATTTAATTATGTTCTGCTAATTTACTTATAATAAATGGTGAAAAAAAGATCTATTTATTTTGTTCCGATGTGATTTGTGCATCAATATAATTATTGAAAAATTAAATTTACTTAAGATTATCCGCAATCGAAGCAAGTACTCATGTTAATTTTGATCTGCCCCTCCCTCTTTGAACATGTTTTCTATCGAGATTATATCCTACACCAAATTTACCTTTCTATGACTATAAATAGAAAATGGAAACGAAAGAAGAAATTCATGGTATAGTGATCTGATCTGCATCAATCAATTTTAGCTTGGAATAATTTGGGAGTTTTGAACAAGCTGGGTGGTGAATCAACTGGGGTCAATTCAAAAGAAAGAACAATGCGCGAATCAACATTTTGAGATCACGTATTATTTAATTCTCGACTCTTTCACTTACATAAAAAATTATTCCTTGTATCTCACCAACAACAAAATGGGCAGTCTAGTCCCATTCAAGAAAAAATCAATTTTTGAAGTCTAATTTTTTTTTTTTATAGTAATAGCTCGATTTTGAAGTACAATTTTCATTTTTTAGTAATAGTCTCTCATCTACAAAATTCTGACTCCGCCACTGCTCAGTGCATCAGTCTTATGCCACTCCAAATTGATGCATAAGCTTAACGTATTGGCATTCACTCTAGTAGTTTATCCCAAAAATTGGTTCTCTCAAATACTTGTAAAGATCAATAATTGAAAAAAATTCTCGTAATTGAATATTAAATGACCAAACCATATGTTGAAATAAAACTTTATATCAATTCAAAATTTCTAAAATTTCTGAAATTAAAGATCTGAAAACTAGAACAATACTATACTAAATTAAGAATTTGATAAAAAGAAAAGGGCCTTTAAACGTGGTTTTGCAACTTCGTCAAGATGCTACTAATCAACCATCCCGCCATTAATTTATATGTATGTTGAGTCAGATGAATCCCATCCCAACTCATGTATTTGTATGAATTCGGACAAACAGAAACTCCTAGAACACTACACATCTTCGTTAGATTAAAGTTATAAACCCATCCGTTCCACAACAAGCTTTTCGTAAAGATTTGAAATCAAACCATGCAAAAGTTAACAAAATTTTAGTCATTAACCACCCAACAACCCCAAACTAAAAATAGTTTGTAACATTTGTTCTCTTAACGATAAATCATGCTCGAGATAGAACCCACATGAAAGCATTGTAATATAGTATTTGGATGCCCAATATTCAATTCCTCAATGGCTTGTTGCAAATGCGCCGTTATGATACATTGAAAAGTTATTCAAGTCTTTAAGGCAATGACAGTATTCATCATAAGCAGTTTATGAGTCGTTTGTCTAGAAGCACGTAAGATAGATCGGAAGACAACCAATTGAAAATTTACAAGAGAATAATATTGTTCTTAAAATATTCCATTAATAGTACTAAAACATAGATTTAACAATATCACAAAAAAACAGTATCACAATAAAACAGTATCACAATTAGAGTTTTTTACAATTAAGGGTATATTGGTCTTTTAGCTCTAAAATGTGACTTTAATTGAATTAAGTTTTGAGCATATGACTTTAGAGTCCATAAGTGTCAAAACAGTGACCGACTTTGAATTTATCCAAAAAAAAATTGAAAACCAATTTTTTATGAAAATTATATTCTTTTGAATATAATACTTTCCAAAATAATTTTTAATTAGTACCCGACCGAATTTACACGTGGCTCGTGTCCTTTATGCCCCTACTTTCCCTAGACACCCTAGCACGTCGGTCAACTTATCTCACCCCCCTAGCACAAATGGATTGATGACGATCAGGCTAGCTGGCTAGGTGTGTGAATATGGGTTAGACAATTGAATATTTTTATTTTTGGTATTTTTCACTTCAATTATCAAGATGCTATTGTTGGTAAGAAATAATTTTATAGAAGTCAATGAATGTCTTCATCAACCTTTGTTTTTTTCTTTTGTCAGCTATCATGCCATACAACAAGTGCATGAGCAAATGGTGGAGAAATATATGATTTTATTTATTCTTTAATTTGCTTTATGTACAATTTGATTTAATTGCTTTATAATGAAAACTATTAATAAGGCAATTAGTATTTAGTAATATTAGTGCTGCGGTTTCAGCCGAATTATCTACTATTTATTTTTTTAGTTATGTTGTGCTGATTTACTTATAGTAAGTGGTGAAAAAAGATTAATTATTTTGTTTCGATTTGTTATGTGCATTTAGGTTTGGACGTCGGGTGGGTCGATTCGGATATTTCAATACTCATAACCACTTGTTACAGTTCGAGTATTTCGTAAATAGAACCATTCGGTTCCACGTAATTATTGGAACCCGAACTCAAACTCGAACTCGAACTCGAACCGTCAGTTTTACCCATAACATTTTTTTTAAATCGTTAGTTGACAACATGTTTTAAAAAAAATTAAAAATTACAAACTCGTTAGTATTAAAGTATGTTAGATATTAAATGACCAATCATGCAGAACAACTCAAAAAATAAAGAGATGTCTCCTATGTTACCCATACTATGTAGAAGTATCGACGTAATTTCTATCTAATGAATGGAGAGTCTGTTTTAAAATCGTCCGCCCTTCACCTATTCTCGAGTATATGCTTCGACAGGAATCACATAAGACGAAAAAATTCATTTTCTATGAAAATATTAGCCCGTAGGTCCTGACACAAGGTTAGAATTCTAGCTCTTCTAGAGTGGTATCTCACTGATGGCTCGAGCCCCCCAGGAATTCAAACTTGAAAATGATCTTTCTGATTCTCGAAGAATGAGGGGGTAAAGGGATTTATCTGGGGAAGTATGTATTTAACCAAAATACATGCAATAGATATCTTTGTTGGAAAATAAGTAAGATGAATGGGAAATTAAAGCTCTTCATATTTTGAGACTTTCCAACTTCTATTACTCTTGTAACTCTCATGTTAATGGTAGGTTTGGAATTGGAAGGTCATTCTTGTGCCTATATAAACAAGTCATTTTTCCTCTTTCAAAAAATAAAAAAAAAAATCATCTTGTCTTCTTCCAAGTTCTTTTCTCTTTCGGTGATATTGTTCAGGCAGTAGGTCGGTTCGCTGGTACAACCAGTTCTACCGTTGTATCCTGGGAAATAGACGTTCATAACCTACGGTAGAGAACGAATCTGTTTTAAGGAAATCGTACTTGTACATGCCTCGATTTGCTTTCTTTTTTCAATTCTTTATTATGAAGCTTCCTTACTCCATTTGTTAACTGTTCATTTTAATTATAATATGTTGTTTAACGTTTTTCAATTAACGCATTGTTTAACAATCTTTGTATTTGGCTCAATCCTTAAAATCGATCAGAGTTCTTTTTGTATCACTTTACTTATTTATTCTTTTATTTTTCTTTTCTTTTTGAAATCATATTAATCACTTCGATATGTCTTTTTTTTTTTTTTTTTTTTTGGGTGGGGGAGGGAAAGAAGATGAACTTTTATTATTATTCATTAAAACCGGTTCTCTCAAATGCTCTTATAGATCATAAAAAGAAAAAAAAAATCCCACAATTGAATATTAAATGACCAAACCATTTATTGAAATAAAATTTTAAATCATTTCAAAATATCTGAAATTTCTGAAATTAAGAACCTTAAAATTAGAATAATACTCTACTAAATTAAGAAGTTGATAAAGAAAAAACGGCATTTAAACATGGTTTTGCACCTTTTTTAAGATGCTATGAATCAACCATCCCGTTTTAATATATGTGCATGTTGAGTCAGATGAATCCCATCCCAACTCATGTATTTGTATGAATTGGGATAGACAGAAACTCCTGAAAAACCACACATCTTCATTATATTAAAGTTATAAACCCATCCAGTTTCACAACTTCTGGATAAACTTAAAAGTTGAGTTAATGTTTTCGAAATTTTCAATCCACGGCCAAGGCCAAAATTATTTATGAGCATAGTCGCAACACATTAATTGAAGGCCAAAGCTAACCTCCAATACAATAATGTCTAATATGTATATATGGCAAAAGACATTGATATTATATTAAAAAACTTCTCCAATGCAACAATATTCATTGTGCAAATGTGGCAAATTATTATTAGCTTTTTAGAAAAAAGAAAGAAATAGAAATGTATTGATTGGATATAGATTTTAAAATTAATGGTGGACATTGTCTTTGACAATGTCTAGAATTAGACATTGTGCTAGACAATTTCTAGTATTAATTGTGCCACATAAGCATTTTTTGGCCATTTGTCAAAAAAAGTACTAGACATTGTGCCTTGACATTGTTACATTGGAGATGCTTAGAGCATCTCCAATGCAACAATGTCTAATATGTATATGTGGTAAAAGACATTGACATTATATCAAAAAACTTCTCCAATGCAACAATGTTTATTATGCAAATGTGTCAAATTATTATTAGCTTTTTAGAAAAAAGAAAGAGAGAGAAATCTATTGATTGGTTATAAATTTTTAAATTAATGGTAGACATTGTCTTTGACAATGTCTAGAATTAGACATTGTGCTAGACACTTTCTAGCATTAATTGTGCCACATAAGTAATTTTTTGCCATTTGTCAAAAAAAGGACTAAACATTGTGCTTGACATTGTTGCATTGGAGATGCTCTTACTGATCTGGGAAAGTCATGGATGAAGGTCCATGAGAGTTGGTTACATAAGAGCATCTCCAATGCAACAATGTCTATTATGTATATGTGGCAAATGACATTGACATTATATTAAAAAACTTCTCCAATGCAACAATGTTCATTGTGTAAATGTGGCAAATTATTATTAGTTTTTTAGAAAAAAGAAAGAGAGAGAAATGTATTGATTGGATATAAATAATTAAATTAATGGTGGACATTGTCAAGAACAATGTCTAGAATTAGACATTGTGCTAGACACCTTCTAACATTAATTGTGCCACATAAGCATTTTTTGACCATTTGTCAAAAAAAATACCCTTGACATTGTTGCATTGGAGATGCTATAATAATCTTCAAATACATATAGTAATTGAAGGTTTTGATATCTTCAAATATTTATTACGTGCTCCATTAAATTCCATCCACTCGTACTTTTCCTTCTTTTCCAATTCACATACGCGGAAACAAATAGTCAGGTGTATATGGTAGAGAGAGATGAGACTCACGAAAATATTGGTCCAAATAGGAATCTCGAGTGACACGGATGAGGAACTGCTTTTTGGTTCCATCTTCAGCGAGAGGAGGAGGTACCATTTCAGCTATGTATTGATTGCTTTGAAAAGAGGGGAAGAACAGAGAACTAGTATATATAGCTTATTCGCGATAGAATCTGACCGTATACTATTCAAATTCAATAGCAACTCAATATCGTCAATCAACCAGGACTTCGAGGTCGATCTCCAAGGGTGATGATGAAGGCCCACTTTGAAAACGTTCTCCAAGAGTGATGAACTGGTGTGAGAGATGGAATCTAAAAATGTTGAAGACAAATTCGGCATTGGACTTGGAGGAGAGGTGATGAAGAATAAGTGATTTTGGCCTCAATTTTTGCAGATTGTATGTAGGATTTTAGGGTGAGTGGGGGTGAAAAAACTTTCCTAACGGTCGGTTGATTAACAAATGATTAGCATTTTTAGGGTTAAATGAGAAACTAATATTTAAAGGCAAGATTAATTTGAAACCTTTTTAAGTTCAAAAATGGATTTGGAACACCTGTAAAAGTTTTAAGGACTAATTTTCGCCCAAACCCAAGTTAGGGGATCGTTTGATGCTAGCTAGCACGACTTTCTTCACTCTTTAAACTTTTTATCCTCTACTCAACTTATCAAATTTTTAACATGAAGTAGGGTTAAATGAGAAACTGATTTTCGACTAAACCCTAACTTATTATTTCTTTTAATTTTTAGGTTTAAAAGTTCAGAAGAAAATCAAATCACATTGAATTTCAGAGCAATTGATCTACTAATGAAATCAAACCACCTGCTATAAAATTAACCGTTAACAAACAGAGTTGCCGAACTCGGCACAACGGTCTTATGCCACTCCAAATTGAATAATAACCAAACCATATATTGAAATAAAACTTTAAACCTGTTCAAAATTTCTAAAATAAAAGACCTGAAAACTACAACAATACTGTACTAAATTAAGAATTTGATAAAGATAAACGTTGTTTTACAACTTCTTTAAGATGCTACGAATCAACCATCCCGCCATTAATTTATATGCATGTTGAGTCAAATGAATCCCATCCCAACTCATGTATTTGTATGGATTGAGACAGACGGAAACTCCTGGAAAACCACACATCTTTGTCATATTAAAATTATATGCCCCTCCACTTCCACAACAAGCTTTTTGTAAAGATTTTGAATCAAACCCTGCAAAAATTAACAAAATTTTAGTCATTATTAGCCACCCCTACAACCCAAAATAAAAATAGTTTGTAACAATGTGTTCCCTTACCGAGTAATTGTGCTCGAGATAGAACCCACATGAAAGCATTGTAATAGTCACCGTAAATAATTGTAGTATTTGGATGTTCAATCTTCAATTCCTCAATTGCTTGTTGCAAATGGTCGTTATGATACATTGAAAAGTTATTCAAATCTTTTAGGCAATGAAAGTATTGATCATACGCTGTTGAGTCGTTTGTCTTGAAGCCCGTAAGATATATTGGAAGACAACCAATTGGAAAATTGCCAGGGACGACCACTCGTGTAGCCCCAAAACGAATTACTCTCTATATCATTAGCAAAATTATATATAGTTAGAATATAAATAAATTACTTAAAACAAGAAGAAAGTCTTAGAAAAAGAAGAAACTTACCCTAACAGCATTTGCAATGGTATGAACAATTTGTGGTACCATATCTTTTAACTCCTGAATGGATTTTCCTTGGAATAACGCATAGTTATAATCATTACCACCTATTTCTCCAACCATGAAGAGAGAATTGGCATTTTTCTCAGCACAATCTAAAAGAAAAAAAAAAAAACAAAAAACAAGAATTAATTAATTAATTAATAGAATTATTTCATCCTTATTTGGATCCTGAAGAATGAATGACCAAACCTGTTTGACTTTGGAAGGTGGAATTGAAATGTGAATGCATCCAATCCAATTGTACATCAAGTGAACTTGTGGTTACTGGAGATAAAACATTCATAGCTGCAAGTGTTTCTACTGGTAAAGCAGTCGAGCCGGCTACAGCGAAATTTACGCCGTGTGAGAAGTTTGCTTCAGCTTCCTTGTAAGGTTTTAGTAATGGAAGACCAGATGATAATGCTGCAAAATTGTTAATCCGCTTAGAACACTTCGGTGTAGTAAAGAAAATATTAGTGTAGGATACAGAGAAAAGCTATGTAGTCTGTCAAAGTTTGATTACAAATATATATATTAATAAATCCATTATGTTTTTGAATTGTGAAAAATAAAAGAAAGAAGAACTGATTGGATTCAAGAAACAAGTTTCCTATTAAAAACAAGAAACAAGTTTCCTATTAAAAACAAGAAACATGGTTTATCTTATACATGCAATATTCATATTAATTGGACTCAAGAAACAAGATTCCTATTAAAACCTAGCTAGAGGTATCAAGATATCAAGACAATATACAAGGACTTGTATTACGTATTCAAATAATAAAATGAAAAGAAAGAATACTTTCAAGAAAGTTTAACTCGTGATGAATAAATGATTATGGAATCAATAATTTACTTACCAATGAAGTCAATCATAAGCAAACCATTCGAGCATCGACCCGTTGCATTCTTGAAAAAAGTTTCACCATACGGTAGCCTGGCAAAAGGAGTAAGAGATCCTATCGGACTCTCGCGAATCAAATTTCCAGTGTCGGATATAGAATCGCCAACTTGATATATTTTATCAAAATTCAACGTGTCAAAATAGGGAAATTTTGGAAGAATGTGCAAGGCATTACTAATACTAATTGGAGAAATTAGAAGAAATAAAAAACCAACAAAGCTAAACACTTGATGAGAATTAGCCATTATTATTATTTTCTTTGTGTATATGATGGAAGAAAACTAATGGCTTGTATGTTATGTAACAAAACAAATTTATAAGTGTGAATATTTATAGAGTATGTGAAGAGCGTCTCCTTGTTTGACTATAAAATTCGAGTTGCAATCAACTTGGGATTCTCGTATCAAAATAGGAAATAATTCTAATTTTAGACATTATCCTTGACAATGTCCACCATTAATTTTAAAATCTATATCCAATCAATACATTTCTCTCTCTTTCTCTTTTTTTTTAAAAGCTAATAATAATTTGCCACATTTGCACAATGAACATTGTTGCATTGGAGAAGTTTTTTAATATAATATCAATGTCTTTTGCCACATATACATATTAGACATTATTTTTTTTTTTTTTGTTCTAAAATGTAAAAATTTTATAGATCAAAAAATGAAACTATACATGTACGCTGGGCTAGGCATACCCAGGAATACAGAGAGTCAAGTAAAAGTAAAATCAATAGTACCACAACCGGTAGTATGATAAAAAAATCACTAGAGAAAAACAAAAGAGAAACATATACACTGGGCATTCCCATGCAGACCAAAAGTGAAAGCAAAATAAAGGAAAACTATCACACCAACAAAACATTAGCCTGTTAGAGCTAAAGACTCATAATGGACCAAAACATTAGGATACAAGGAAAACAAAACCTTGTATATTTGTGTTTTGATCGATATAATGATACTAAAAGTGACGCCTTTAAGATTTTCAAAGATCCATCTATTCCTTGCCATCCAAATGTGATAAACTGTAGTCGCAAAAGCTATCCTCTTTGCTTTGCTCCTCCAACTCGTTCTCCGGGCCTCTTTTTTAATCCATTTGAGAGAGCTAGAAATTGTAGACATGGAACGCCTAATCCCCAACCATAATCTGATGTTTATCCAAATAACAGAGGTAAAACAGCATTGGAAAAATAAGTGGGAGGCTGATTCATCAAACTGCTGGCAGAAAACACATCGTTTGTTCGTTTGAAGAAAAAGAAGTCTATCATTCGTTAGAAGCTTTCCTTTTGCTGTTAACCATAAAATAAATAAGTGTTTCGGCTGAATGCAAAGACTCCAAATGTCTGCTGCCCAAACCATATTTATCCCTTTCGGACGGAATTATTCATAAGCCAAGGAAGAAAAAGACTTTGGCTGAGAATTCCACTGTTGCAGCCGTGAGACAGCAGATTGGTCGCTACCTTCAGCCCGAATGAGCTGATCCCTGATTCCAATGATGCGTTTCAACAAAGGAGAGTCGGCCTTTTTAGATTCCTTGCTCCAAATTGAGTTACGTTGAAGGTAAACCTAATTTAAACATTGTACCCAAAGTGTATCCTTTTTAGAGTGTATATTCCATAGGGACTTCGCAAGTAGCCTGGTATTCCAGCTTTGTATTTGGCGAAATCCCAATCCGCCTTCTTGTTTCGATAAGCATATATCTTTCCACGCAACCAATGGTTTCTTGTGTCCCCAAAGAAAATTTCTACATAAATGTGTGATTCTTGAAATGACTGCAGCAGGTATTGGGAAAATTGATAACCAAAAGCACTCAACCCCTTGTAAAACCGCCCTAATCAATTCACATATGCCCGCATATGATAACGAAGTACTCTTCCACAAATGAATATAGGAAGCCAATTTATCAATGAGCGGAGAGTAATGCATTACCTTAAGTTTCTCAGCTGCCAACGGGATTCCCAGGTAGCGAAACGGCATTGAACCCATAGGAAATAAAGTAAGCTGCTGAATCTGACGAAGGTCTGGTTCCATCACTCCAGCCGAACACAAATTGGACTTTGTAACATTTTCTCTAAGTCCAGATTTATTGCCAAAGTCATGTAAGCAATCCATAAGTATATTTACCGACATTGGGTCTCCTCTAGCGAAGAGCATTAAGTCATCCGCAAACGCCAAGTGAGTAATTTTAAGCAACCCACATTTTGGATGGTAATTGAATTCATTGTTATCTGTACATTTTTCCAAGGATCTTGATAGATATTCCATACAAAGAACAAATAGGAAAGGAGATAGGGGATCACCTTGCCTTAGACCCTTTTTTCTTTTGAAAAATCTAGCCAACTCACCATTTATTGCAATGGAATATGATGTAGTTGAAATACATTGCATTATCCACTGCACAAAAGTCAGAGGAAATAGCAGCCCCTGCAAAACCTCTTTCAAAAAATTCCAATCCAATGAATCATAGGTCTTTCTAAGATCAATTTTGAGCAAACATCTAGGGGATACCCTCTTTCTGTTATATTGTCTTAATAACTCTTGAGCCATATGGATGTTCTCAGCCATGCTACGACCCATAAAAAACGCTGATTGAGCTTTATTAACAATAGAATCCAGCAGAGGAGCTAGGCGGCCAGATAGCAATTTCGAGATAATTTTATAGATCACATTGCAACAAAAAATTGGTCTATAGTCTCCCACCGATGGTGCATGGTTTGATTTAGGAACCAAAGCTATTACAGAATGGTTGATTTTTTTAAGCAAAGATGAAGAAGAAAAGAATTCCTGAACTACTGCACAAATATTGGAACCAACTGTTTCCTAAGCCTTTTTGAAGAAGCACGAAGAGTACCCATCCGGACCGGGAGATTTGTCCTCTGCAATATCCCAAAGAGCTTTTTTAATTTCAGAGACCTCAAAAGGTTTAACCAAGTCTTCCGCCTACTGTTCAAAAACCGTCGGACCACTAGCCAAAATAATAGGGTCCGGCTGTTCTCCCCTGCTTTCTGTTCCCAGCAAGTTCATATAATAATTGAAGAATTCATCCTTAACTTCTTGATGAGAAACGGTCATGTTCCCATCCTCCTTACACACTACTGCAATGTGGTTACGTTTAGTGTTTCTCTTGACCATTGCATGGAAGAATTTAGTACACTTATCGCTGTTCATTATGTACTTGCATTTAGCTTGCAGAAAAAAAAAGCTTCTCTCTGACTCCGATAAGAACACAGTTGTTTTCCTTAATTGAGAAACCTGCAGTTGCAGCCCCTTGTCATTTGGCTGGTCATGAAGCTTTAGTTGAGCCGACATCAACTCATTTCTAGCATTTTCAACACGGACAGAAATATGGCAGAATTCCCTTTTGTTGAGGAATTTCAACAGCCCTTTTAGTCTCTTAAGTTTAGAGCAAAGGATGAATTGTGTTGTTCTCCATCCATTATGAGTCCAATTTTTTCGAACAACATCATTAAAGGACTCATGATTCACCTACATATTAAAGAATTTGAAGTTTTTCCTCCGTAAGTGTAAAGGATCAAAGAGCAAAACAATGCACGGAGAGTGATCCGAGAAGCAATTAGGATGTGGGAAAGCTGCCTCCGAGAAGAAACATGCAGTCAGCCATCTGTTGTTAATCATTGCTCTGTCCAATTTTGTCCAAACCGATAAGTTATTCCAAGTGAAAAAACAACCCGAGGACTTCAAGTCAGATAACCCAGCCGAGAGGCAGCAGTTAGCAAAATCTCTGATTTCATACGGTGTAATTTCAGCCCCATTAATGCGTTCCCCATCCATTAGAACATTATTGAAATCCCCAATAACCAGCCAAGGCAATGAACACGTAAGGCTAATATCCTCAATCAAATTCCACAAAGGTCTCCTATTAACAACCGAGTGAAGGCCATAAACAAAACTCACTTGAAAGGTAATAGAAGATACCTTACAAGTAGCAGTCCCATGAATGGCTTGAGGCGAAATTCCAGCAGTAACGAAATCAACCTTAGCCGAATTCCATAAAACAAGAATACGACCGCATCTTGCAAATGAAAATTGTTTACTTGTTGCCAACCAATGAATTTATTCCTCATAACCCTGAGAGTTTGTCCACATTTAATTTTGTTTCCAAGATACCCATTAAGTCAATTCCATGGAGTTTCATGAGGTCTCGGACCCCATTTTGTTTTAGGGGCTTATGCAAACCCCTAATATTCCAAGCCGCACACTTCATGATGATAAAGGAAGGGAGTGACCCTTCGAATTACCAAGAGAGGTAGTGTTAGAACCTACCTTAGCCAGAATATCTTTAAGTCTCTCTTTTGTTGATGTAGCTCGATCAATTCTAGTGGAGGAAGACGCCTCTGCATTACCATTGGACTACCTTAAAAGCTTCTCTTGGACATTCCCTTTTTGTTTGGCCAAACGTTTCTTGCTTTTATCTACCAAAAGAAAGGTGGTTCTCCATCATCTAGAGTCTCGAGCTGCCCCTGCTTATTACTCTATTGAATTGTCCCGGACATGGTCTCATTTTTGTCTTTGTTGGACAAGACATTGTTGGATAGATCAATGACGATGGTCCCCTGCTCAGTCGGCTAACCATCAGAGATTACAACCACTGAGAGAGGCCCTTCTTTGTTAACTTCATCTGGCTATTGTACCTTCAGGCTGGTTTGAAAAGATTTCTCAATCATGGTGCAATCTTCAAGTGAATGCCCAAATAATCTACAAGTCGGGCAGAACTTGGGTTCATGCTTAAATAACACACTTTGCTCTCTAATCTTCCCTGAAGATAAGCGAATGGTAACTGATCGAACGAGCTCCTGCGAAGCATCCACTTCAACTAAGATCCTAGCATACGATAGTCTGCCTCTTGTATAAGTAAGATTATCCATAGAGAGCGGCTTTCCTATCTTAGATGCAATCATCCCAAGAGCCTTCGGATTCCAATAATTCAGCGGGAGACCCGGTAGCATAACCCAAACCGGCATTTTTCAAATTTCCTCATCATCAAACTCAAAACAATCCAGCATGACCTTTAGGAGTAAAGGTCTTCCAAACACAAAGTATGAACCCCCATTCAATACCATCTGCCGTGAAGTATCATCATCAAACTTAAAAATCAACCATCCACTCGCGTGCGTGTGGTATTCATTTTTGGCATTCCAAGAATCACAAAGTTTGAGCAATGCTTTCTTTCCATGAAAGCGACCTGCGAAGTAGCCTACAAGGCTATAACCCCAAACCATTTCTAAGTCATCTTCAACACTATGATTAAACACAATTTCATCGAGCAAATTGTCAAACACTTCAAGTGTAAGACATTGGCTGGGTTTTCTGTTATCTTTAAAAATGTTGACCCAAGGGGCTTTCAACCCGTTACCACTTGATTTCTGTTCATCTTTATTCCCCTCTTTCACCGGCTGCAATTTCTCCAACGACCCATCTGAAACCATATCATATTTACCCAATGTTCTCGAGCAAGAAAACGATTTTGGGGAGAGTTGAGTATCCTCTTCTCTAATATCTTTCAACCCTGCTGAGGATTCATCCAAAGGGGGCAGCGAAGGTCCCTTACTGTCTGCTGAAGTGGCTCCCTCTCTCCTGCCTAAACCGGAGCATTCTTTATCCAAGCCGCGAATGAACTTTACAAAATTTGTTTTTTTACGAACAGCAGATTCCATCTGCTTTTTACCCATATTAATTACACTGTGGAAACTTTGAACAAGAAATAAGGGGACCTAGCTGTTCCGACTGAGCACTGTAGCCGCACGCAGAAAAATGAAGAACACAGCAGAAAATGAATTAAAATTCAATAAAACCCAAGGGAAAGATCAATAAAACCCAAGGGAAAGATCAGCACACTAACAGATTTAATGTTTCCAATACATTAATGGAAAGAAATCAACATTAATGTCCATTGAATGGAGCAGAATTTGAATTTCAAATGAAGAGTAAACAATGAAGTGGGCGGCCAGGGAGACTCTCTCTCTCTAGCTGAGAGTTTCTCTTTCTAACACACTTACAAGGACTATATATTAGATATTGTTGCATTGGAGAAGGTTTGTACTGGTAAAGCAGGTGCGCCTTTTACTGCAAGGTTTACTCCTTGTAAGGTTTCAAGAACGGGCCCATCCCAATAATAAATCTTCAAATACTTAAAGACAGTAATTGAAGATTTTGGAATCTTCAAATACTAATTACGTTCTTTCTTTCAGACTAGTATGTAAAACGTGTGTTGTAAGATATATGTTTATTCAAATATTTAAATAATTATAACTTAATTTAATACTGCATTAAAATACAAAAATATGACAATAGAAAATACGGTGAAATATAATGTTTGTTGTTGTATTCAAACAAAGTATTTTCTACAATTGTGTGGTCAGTATTGAACATTTATTTTTTAAGGTCTGTAATATAGTCAAATAATGTCAATTAAGAACACAAACTAAAAGAATAAAAAATAGTGTACATAAGTTCTTAATATATCGAGCACTCAAATCTATTGAATTTTCTTTCTTTATGAGATGGCAAATAACTTATAACAAATCTTTGTAATTTAGGTCATGTTCGATTGAGTTTTTTCCCCAAAAAATTTCTTTTTTTCTACAATTTTTGACTTTTCAACTCTTTTTACACTACAAAAAAAGTTAAAAAGTAAAAAAATAACAAAAAAACCCCATTTTTTCTCCAAAAAACTCTACTGAACAAGCCCTTAATATAGCTCTCCAACTATGAAGAGGTTTTAACCTAAAATATCACTTGCATTTGGACTCGTAACACCTCAAGTTAGGTAGATTTATTAATCAGTATATAAAAGAAAACAAAATAACATTTACATTAGAAATTGACAAAATTAAACATTCTTATTTGCACAAATCAGTGCCCGAATATTTTCACGTGAACTTATCCAAACTGTAATGGAAAAATAAAGTAATATTAACAAAACTAAATATTCTAGCGATTTAAGTGTCTTATTCACGTTGGAGCATAAATAGTTAAGAAAAATTAGTTTAAGCAAAATAGATAACAATTCAATTCAAAAATATAAAAAAGAATAATTGAAATAAGATACGTATCAATAGTGGATTGAAACCATTATTGAAGTTAGCCTACAAAGTTTTTTTCGTCTAGAAAATCTGAAGCCACAAGTCAATTTAATATGTAAACAATATTCAAATACGTATGAGCATACACAATAATTAAAAAATACACCATAACCTTTATAGTCTAACTCAAATTATGATTTTTTTTTAAAAAAGAAAGGCATTGAGAGAAGATTATTCATATTAACAAAAACCGCAATCACAAATACAAATCTTCAAATGAAGTCTTTATGGACATCACAAACTATATAATTACCCTAAAATAAAACAATCTTAAACTTTAAATTAGACCTTAAATAAGGTGAATAAATTGTTGGTGGAATGTCAATTACTATTAATCTTGTAATTGACTAAATCTGTTCTCACAATTCAAAGAAAATATTTTCAAAATCCAACAATTAAATATAATAAATGAAGATTTAACCTTTTTAACTCATAAGGACTAATAAATGCTAATTTAGGAGTTCGATTATAATATTAACTCAAGGACAATTTAAGAAATATAAAATATTAATAAGGACATATTTGTTCAAATATATTTTTATATTTAAGCCCCTTTTAGATTAGTATAAATAAAGATATAGATAATACAAAATTGGAATCTTTTCATTTTACTTAATTAGCCTATTTTTGGTAAATCAAATTCATTTAAAATTCAATTGAATTAACAATATTGTTACTTACAAATTTAAAAATCAACATTCTACTTATTTTCTTATTCTCTCGCTCTCTCTATCATCATAAAATGTATTTTTTTTTTCCTTTCTTTCTTTCTTTTCATTTCATTAAATTATATTTATTCTGTGTCATCACTAACAAGTTATTTTTTTATTTTTTATTTTTGTGTGGAATATGTTGTGAAAATTTAATTTATTTATTATTTAGAAAAATATTACGAAGAAATTGAGTAAAAACCACGTATGGTTAGTCACTCAATAGTTTTAATTTAATATTTGTTTGGTAGAGTTTAAAAGTAATTTTTTAAGAGAACACATGATACCTTATAATTCTCGTACTCGACTAATGAGTCTCGTTTAAGTAATTTGTTTAAGTTAGTCGAAAACCTTTGCGAACAAGAGACTTTAAATTTGATCTCGTATAATCTACAACATCAACTATATATAAAATAAATATACTTCTTCTCCAATACTGATAATTAAGTTCAGAATCTTCTTAATTTTTTCTTCCGTTCACAAGATTAAAACCATCTTAGAATAGTTTTACAAAATAATAAAACAAAGTATTAATTACACAAAGCTAAATCCAAACAGATTAATTTAACAATTTTATTTTATTATTTCTTCTAATTTTTACGCTTAAAAGTTGTCAAGCAGAGCTCTAGAAAGGTGCAAGACAATTAAATCACAATTGAATATGCAATAACCAAACCATATATTGAATTATAACTTTACACCAGTTCAAAATTTCTGAAACAAATGACCTGAAAACTAGAACAATATTATATACTAAATTAAGAATTTGATAAAGAGAAAAGGGCCTTTAAACGTGGTTTTACAACTTCTTTAAGATGCTACGAATCAACCATCCCGCCATTAATTTATATGCATGTTGAGTCAAATGAATCCCATCCCAACTCATGTATTTGTATGGATTGGGACAGACCGAAACTCCTGGAAAACCACACATCTTTGTCATATTAAAATTATAAGCCCCTCCACTTCCACAAGCTTTTTGTAAAGATTTTGAATCAAACCCTGCAAAAATTAACAAAATTTTAGTCATTATTAGCCACCCCCAACAACCCAAACTAAAAATAGTTGGTAACATTTTGTTACCTTACCGAGTAATTGTGCTCGAGATAGAACCCACATGAAAGCATTGTAATAGTCGCCGTAAATAATTGTAGTATTTGGATGTTCAATCTTCAATTCCTCAATAGCTTGTTGCAAATGTTTGTTATGATACATTGAAAAGTTATTCAAATCTTTTAAGGCAATGAAAGTATTGATCATACGCTGTTGAGTTGTTTGTTTGGAAGCCCGTAAGATAAATTGGAAGACAACCAATTGGAAAATTGCCAGGGACGACCACTCGTGTAGCTCCAAAATGAATTACTCTCTATATCATTATCAAAATTATATATAGTTAGAATATAAATTACTTAAAACAAGAAGAATGTCTTAGAAAAAGAAGAAATTTACCCTAACAGCATTTGCAATGGTATGAACAATTTGTGGTGCCATATCTTTTATCTCCGGAATGGATTTTCCTTGGAATAATGCATAGTTATAATCATTACCACCTATTTCTCCAACCATGAAGAGAGAATTGGCATTTTTCTCAGCACAATCTAAAAGCAAAAAAAAATCAAGAATTAATTAATTAATAGAATTATTTCATCGTAATTTGGATCCTGAAGAATGAATGACCAAACCTGTTTGACTTTGGCAGGTGGAATTGAAATGTGAATGCATCCAATCCAATTGTACATCAAGTGAACTTGTGGTTACTGGAGATAAAACATTCATAGCTGCAAGTGTTTCTACTGGTAAAGCAGTCGAGCCGGCTACAGCGAAATTTACGCCGTGTGAGAAGTTTGCTTCGGCTTCCTTGTAAGGTTTTAGTAATGGAAGACCAGATGATAATGCTGCAAAATTCTTAATCCGCTTAGAACACTTTGATGTTATAAAGAAAATATTATTAGTGTAGGATACAGAGAAAAGCTATGGTAGTCTGTCAAAGTTTGATTACATTTATTTTTGTTTATCCAAATATATATATATATTAATAAATCCATTATGTTTTTGAATTGTGAAAGATAAAAGAAAGAAGAACTGATTGGATTCAAGAAACAAGTTTCCTATTAAAAACAAGTAACATGGTTTATCTTATACATGCAATATTAATTGGACTCAAGAAACAAGATTCCTATTAAAACCTAGCTAGAGGTATCAAGATATGAAGACAATATACAAGGACATGTATTACGTATTCAAATAATAAAAAGAAAAAATGAAAGAATACTTTCAAGAAAGTTTAACTGATGATGAATAAATGATTATGGAATCAATAATTTACTTACCAATAAAGTCAATCATAAGCAAACCATTCGAGCATCGACCCGTTGCATTCTTGAAAAAAGTTTCACCATACGGAAGCTTGGCAAAAGGAGTAAGAGATCCTATCGGACTCTCGCGAATCAAATTTCCAGTGTCGGATATAGAATCGCCAACTTGATATATTTTATCAAAATTCAACGTGTCAAAATACGGAAATTTTGGAAGAATGTGCAAGGCATTACTAATACTAATTGGAGAAATTAGAAGAAATAAAAAACCAACAAAGCTAAACACTTGATGAGAATTAGCCATTATTATTATTATTTTCTTTGTGTATACGATGGAAGAAAACTAATGGCTTGTATGTTATGAAACAAAACTAATTATGGCTTTTGCGTTATGTAACAAAACTAGTTTATTAGTGTGAATATTTATAGAGTATGTGAATAGCGTCTCCTTGTTTGACTATAAAATTCGAGTTGCATAATATTTTTAATTTTCGTATCAAAATAGGAATTGGACTAAAGAAAACTCCGTACATAATTTAATTTCCCTTAAAATTATAGGTCTGAATAATTTATTTATCAGTTGCATAATATTTTTAATTTTTTAATTCTCTAATAATTTTAATTTTCCTTCAAATTATAGGCCAAAAATAAATAATTTTTTAGAATAAAAATCAAGCTGGTTCTTGAAATTTTCAAGACCAATTAATTTGCTTTAGGTTGAGTTCTGAAAATGACCTTTTTTACCCTTATTTATTTTTAATTGCTAATTATCATATATTTTCTTTAATTAATGAATGTAAAAAAGACAGTGAACTTTATAAATTTAAAAAAATATATCTAAACTCGAAATGAGTAAAATAGTTTGACTTGAATCTGAACTCATTAAAAGTATATATAAATCATTCAAACATCATTTTTATCTACACATTACATATTACTTATAATTTTTAACTATTTTTTATCCGGACATTATGTAACATCCACTCTATTATAATGAATGGAGAATTGAATTTAATGTCATTTACGAATGTGTAAAAATAAAGGAAAATTGGCGCAAATAGTCCCTAACATATGATATTAGTGCGCAAATAGTCCCTAACTTTTTATTTTTGGCGGAATGGTCCCTAACATATCTATTTAGGTGCGCAATTGGACCTTTTTGATAGATTCCGTCAAAATTCCGTTAAAACCTTTCTAAAATTGGCGCAAATGGTCCCTCTCATGTTTTTATGTCTTTATTAGTGAGGTAAAATTGTCTAGTTACATTTTTCTTTCAATTGGTGCAAATGGTCCCTAAACTTTACCTTTTTTGGCGCAAATAGTCCATAACATATAATTATATTTTAGTGCACAATTGATCCTTATTTGATGAAAAAGACAAAAATAACCTTAGTTTTAATTAAAAAATTTGCAATTGAATTCCTAACATTTGTAAAAAGTGAAAATGAGATCTATACTTTTTTAAAAAAAAAATTAAAAGAAACTAAAAATAAATAAATGGTCCCACCCCCACCCCCACCCCCAATTTGAAAATCAGATCAGAGATGAGGGGATTTCTCCCCCTAGTCGTCGGTAAAATACTGGCGACTATGAGGGAGAAATCCCCCATCTGGTCGCGAAACCAAGGAGAAATATCTCTGGTTTCGCGAGAATTTCTTGCGAAACCATTTTTCCCTGGTTTTGTCGCATCCGGCCAAGGCAAATGGGAGGGAGGGTTCCCTCCTTGGGAAAATGGCCAGAAATTTAAATGGGAAAGCACCCACGAAGTATTAGGGATAGTCACAGAAAAGTCCGAGACAACCATGATGGTCTCAAATGCTGTTTTCCATTTTTTGTGCTTGAGTTTAAGTTAAATGTTATTGGTGTGTTGATATATTCGATATTCTTTGAAGTGTACGTGTATCTGCTTGAAGTTTCAGTTGATTAATAGGCTTCATTTTCATTATTGTTGATGCTCTGGGGATCAATACAATGTAGACAAGGGGGGAGAAATCCCACCCCCCCTCCCCTCCGGCAGGCGATAGTTTTCGCGAAAACTAGAGCTCAGGTTTTCGCGAACTTCTCCCTGGTTTCAACTTCTCCCCCCTGATCTGGTTAACTTACAGTGGAAAGGACGGTGGGGTGCTGAAGATGATAAAGATTTTTTCCTTTTTTTTAAATAGAAAAATAAATTAAAATTTAAAATTGGGCTGTCCAGTAACCCTATGACTCAAAAGAGAGCTGGGTTGGCTAAGTAAATATGATACCGTATAAAATCAGGCTGGGTTGAGAATAATTAAAAATTTTATTTGTGACAAATTTATTTTTCTTTTTACGTTGTAATGATAAAATTAAAGTTTGAATTTTAAATAATATGATTACTCAATAATAATAAAATAATTTTAATTAACATATTTGTTAATAATTATGAGTTTAAATTTTAGTTATTTTATAATAGTTTATAAAATATACAAAATAATTTAGTATTATTAATTTATTAGTTTCTTTTTATTTATTTTTTTAAAAAAAAGTATATGACCCATTTTCACTTTTTACAAAGGTTAGGAATCCAATTGCAAATTTTTTTAATTAAAACTAATAATATTTTTGTCTTTTTCATCAAATAAGGATCAATTGTGCACCAAAATATAATTATAGGTTAGGGACTATTTGCACCAAAAAAAGGTAAAGGTTATGGACCATTTGCGCCAATTGAAAGAAAAATGTAACTTGACAATTTTATCCCCACTAATAAAGACAAAAAAATATGAGAGGGACCATTTGCGCCAATGTTAGAAAATTTTTAACGGATTTTTAACGGAATCCGTAAAAAATGACCAATTGCGCACCTAAATGGATAGGTTAGAGACCATTTTGCGAAAAATGAAAGGTTAGGGACTATTTGCGCACTAATGTCATACATTATGGACCATTTGTGCCAATTTCCTAAAAATAAATGGGACCCATAAAATCAATGGTTAAGAGAAAATACTAAAAAATGGGTAAGTGAAATTGATATTGGATTGTATGGGGGGACATTTTGTGAACATTTAAATAAAATTCTCCACTTCAAAGTATCAAATTATTATACTAATTTGATTAAAAACAAAATCAAACAGGCTAAACTTTGAAGAAAGAAAAAGGGCCTTCAAAGGGGAGGTGTGTTAAAGATGCTTCGTATCAACCATTTTGCCATCAATTTATATGCCATTAAGAATTTACCCATGCACTTCCCAATTTACCAATAGGATTTTAACACTTTATTAACTGTTTGAATAATCAAAAAATCAAATTACTGACATGGTGAATAATTCAACATTAGTTGGCAAAAATGTATGCCGCATGGGCGTTCCTTTTGCCACGTGTACTTTTTCATCCACTAACTATTAATGGATCGTTAATAGTGAGTAAAGTTGTAAAGTTCAGTGAGCATTCAATACCATTTTAATGTTCAGTGAGTAAATGAAGACGAGACTAAAAGTTGAATGATTATTAAAACATTTAACTCGAATTTTAACACTTTATTATTTATTACATCAATTAATGAATTGAATAGAGAAATTCTATACTATAATATTGCGGCCATTCACAATTGATTGAAACCTCCAATATTTACACTTAAAATGCATATAGAATTTTCGAAATCAATATCTTTGTCTCTGTATTTTTAATCATGGAGTTTAAATAGAATATAAACTAAATTGTAATCCCAGCAAAATAGCAAAATGTGCATTACTGGCTAGAAACAAAACCATAATTTTAAAAAATATGATTTTTCATCACACCAAGCACATGCATGTCAAAATTTAAATTATAATTTAAATTGATTAAAATGGTCAAACATACTTTTTATCTACATATTTTATAGGATCCACAATTTACTATCCATTTATCATTCACACATTCAATAATCTACAATTTATAAGTACTTAAAAAATAATTTCAACACTATTAAACAAATTATTTGTCATCATGGAACAAGACTTTCTGCAGTGGCCATAATAGTAGTTCTAGAAGCTTTCTTTTTATGACGATTTTTAACACGGTCATAATAACATTCTACAAGACTACAACACCTTCATTTATAACGACTCACTTGCGACATTTTGTAATGAATAATATCATTTATAATTATTGGTGATTATCATCAATTTATATGATAGTGAAATTCACTACGAATAATTAATGCTACATAATCGTATTGTCTTCTCAAACCAATTAATTGCAGCAACCCACTGATACATAGATGATTATATATAGCATTACACTTTTGTGATGACTTTTAGTCATCATTGAAGGCATGTTTCACGTTGTGATTAATAGAAAATTAATTTGACCATTTAGCAAGGCTTTACACATTCCGTCGCTATTTTCTTTTTGTTGAAAAAATAAAAAATTAATATACATCATTTACTAGATTTTCATATGTATCTTATAATCAAATATTAAAGATTTAGTATTATACCTAAATCGATATTCGATTACATGGTTCAGTCTCATTCACAAACTTGGATATTCCAACCTTCAAGTTTTTTATGGTATTCTTCAAAATATAAACTACACCGACGTGTGAACAACTTCTCAAAACAAAAGCTAAATCCTATAGTACACTATACAAATCAAGAAAACAAGAAAAACAATTTTTTTCCCTTTCTCCCAACAAAAACGACGCATATAGTTGCCTCTACACTACCCTATATTATCGTAAGTGTTCAACATTAAATTAAAGCAACAACAAAAAATAAATAATAAAAAAATTATTTATTATTAAATTGTCATTTTATTACAACAAAACCATACCCAACAATTGTTTGGTTTCTTGCAATGGATTCAATTTGCTTTCATTAGCTAGCCTTTTAAAAATGGAGTGGTAATTTTGTTAAGGAGTTGTGCAACAACCATTGGAAGATCAATTTATAGACGTGTTGAGTCAGATGAATTCCATCCCAGCTTATGTATCTATATGGATTGGGAAAGATGAGTACCTTATTCATGCTACGCAACTTTCTCATATTAAAATTGTAATCACCTCCAATTCCACAATAAGCTTTTTGTAGAGAATTCATATCAAATCCTGCAAGAGTACATGAAAGCACCATAATAAGCCAAGTTACGTGGCACGTATTTTGTTCGTAGTAATAATTATAAGCTCCCTTACCCAATAATTGCGCTTTAGATAGTACCTTGTAATAATCAGCATAGATAATAGTGGTATTTAGGTTTTGTGTCTTCAATTCATCGATGGTTGGTTGCAGATGGTCGTTATGATAAATTGACAAGTTATTTATGTCTTTTAGAAAATGAAAGTGTTCATCATATGATGTAGAGTCATTAGTTTGAAACCCAGTAAGATACAAGGGAAAACAACCCACGGGTAAATTATTAGGAACCACTACTCGAGTAGCTCCAAATTAGATTTTTCTTTGTACCAATACCGAAACATAGTTAAACCCTCCTACAACATTGGAATTTCCATCGTTGGAGAGCACCAGCAATGAGATTTTCTCAATAAAATTTGTAACTTAAAATCTCAAGATGATGCTAAACCAATATATTAAAGAAAAAAAAAAAGAACTTACCCTAATATTGTTTTTGATTGCTCCAACAACTTGTGGTACCATTTGTTTAGCCTCTTGAATAGATTTTCCTTGGAGTAATGCATATATAGTTATAGTCATTCGATTCGATTTCTTTTCATGCTTTTCCAAGCATGAAAAGAGAATTTGCATACTTCTCGGCACAATCTGAAACATAAAATCCAATTATTTCTTAATTAACTTACGAATGATGAGATTATTTAGGGTTTATTTGATTTTACTTAAATTTTTTTGTTAAAAAAATAAAATCAAAGTCAACAATTAACTTTTATCACACGTTTCATGGGACCCACCAGGTGAAAATCTAGACGGGGGCTAAACTAAATATTAGGTGACTTAATATATGAAAATAAAAAATTCTATATAAAAACTTTGTTTTTTTTTTTCCTTAAAAAATTTTTTGAGCTAAGAGAAACTCTTGCAAAGGGGAGCCTCCCTTGTGTTCATCCCTAGGACCCACAACTTTTATCAACTTTTCAACTTCATGTTTGATCAAGTTTTATCAAAAAAAAAAAATTAAAAATATATGTTTTTTAGAAAAAAAATCAAAGGGGGACTTAATTTATCCTCATTTTCATCCGCCCATTTTTATTTTTGATTTTTAACTTTTTTTTATAATTGTTTATTAAAAAAATTATTTTGGAGACTCGTTATAATGCTTCAAAATTTCTTTAAATTTTTATATTTAATTATACGATAAGCTGGAAGAGGTGATGTCAAAATAGAAATTAAAAGTGAAAAATTATATTATTAAATCAATTTCTAGTAGCCATTTTTTACTTGTTATTTTTAATTCTATGTTTAACAGTTTTCAATTCAAAAAGTGTTTTGCGAAGTTTGCCGTGTATACTTCGGTATCAAAAACTTACCCCAACGAGTGAAGCATATAGTCCAAAAATAAGACGAAAGAGATGGCGTCAAAATGAGAATTAGAAGATAAAAAATATTATTATTAAATTCATTTTGAACAATCATGTTTGGCTCGTTTTTTTGAACTCGCCGTTTAACTTTTTTTAAATCTCATGCTCCACCACTGGATAGGTGGATTTGAAAAAATAAGTCATCCATTCCAACTGTATATATGAAGTGAACGTATATGGCGGTGAAATATTCATAGCTGCAAAGGTTTCTACTGGTAAAGCAGGTGCGCCTTTTACTGCAAGGTTTACTCCTTGTAAGGTTTCAAGAACGGCCCCATCCCAATAATAAATCTTCAAATACTTAAAGACAGTAATTGAAGATTTTGGTATCTTCAAACCATATATTGAAATAAAACTTTGAACCAGTTCAAAATTTCTAAAATAAAAAACCTGAAAGTGAAAACTACAACAATACTATACTAAATTAAGAATTTGATAAAGAGAAACGTGGTTTTACAACTTCTTTAAGATGCTACGAATCAACCATCCCGCCATTAATTTATATGCATGTTGAGTCAAATGAATCCCATCCCAACTCATGTATTTGTATGGATTGGGACAGACCGAAACTCCTGGAAAACCACACATCTTTGTCATATTAAAATTATATGCCCCTCCACTTCCACAACAAGCTTTTTGTAAAGATTTTGAATCAAACCCTGAAAAAATTAACAAAATTTTAGTCATTATTAGCCACCCCTACAACCCAAACTAAAAATAGTTTGTAACATTTTGTTCCCTTACCGAGTAATTGTGCTCGAGATAGAACCCACATGAAAGCATTGTAATAGTCACCGTAAATAATTGTAGTATTTGGATGTTCAATCTTCAATTCCTCAATAGCTTGTTGCAAATGGTCGTTATGATACATTGAAAAGTTATTCAAATCTTTAAGGCAATGAATGTATTGATCATACGCTGTTGAGTCGTTTGTTTGGAAGCCCGTAAGATAAATTGGAAGACAACCAATTGGAAAATTGCCAGGAACGACCACTCGCGTAGCTCCAAAACGAATTACTCTCTATATCATTAGCAAAATTATATATAGTTAGAATATAAATTACTTAAAAAAAGAAGAATGTCTTAGAAAAAGAAGAAACTTACCCTAACAGCATTTGCAATGGTATGAACAATTTGTGGTACCATATCTTTTATCTCCGGAATGGATTTTCCTTGGAATAATGCATAGTTATAATCATTACCACCTATTTCTCCAACCATGAAGAGAGAATTGGCATTTTTCTCAGCACAATCTAAAAGCAAAAAAAAAATCAAGAATTAATTAATTAATAGAATTATTTCATCGTAATTTGGATCCTGAAGAATGAATGACCAAACCTGTTTGACTTTGGCAGGTGGAATTGAAATGTGAATGCATCCAATCCAATTGTACATCAAGTGAACTTGTGGTTACTGGAGATAAAACATTCATAGCTGCAAGTGTTTCTACTGGTAAAGCAGTCGAGCCGGCTACAGCGAAATTTACGCCGTGTGAGAAGTTTGCTTCGGCTTCCTTGTAAGGTTTTAGTAATGGAAGACCAGATGATAATGCTGCAAAATTCTTAATCCGCTTAGAACACTTTGGTGTTATAAAGAAAATATTAGTGTAGGATACAGAGAAAAGCTATGGTAGTCTGTCAAAGTTTGATTACATTTATTTTTGTTTATCCAAATATATATATATTAATAAATCCATTATGTTTTTGAATTGTGAAAGATAAAAGAAAGAAGAACTGATTGGATTCAAGAAACAAGTTTCTTATTAAAAACAAGTAACATGGTTTATCTTATACATGCAATATTAATTGGACTCAAGAAACAAGATTCCTATTAAAACCTAGCTAGAGGTATCAAGATATCAAGACAATATACAAGGACTTGTATTACGTATTCAATTAATAAAAAGAAAAAAGAAAGAATACTTTCAAGAAAGTTTAACTGATGATGAATAAATGATTATGGAATCAATAATTTACTTACCAATAAAGTCAATCATAAGCAAACCATTCGAGCATCGACCCGTTGCATTCTTGAAAAAAGTTTCACCATACGGAAGCGTGGCAAAAGGAGTAAGAGATCCTATCGGACTCTCGCGAATCAAATTTCCAGTGTCGGATATAGAATCGCCAACTTGATATATTTTATCAAAATTCAACGTATCAAGATATGGAAATTTTGGAAGAATGTGCAAGGCATTACTCATTGGAGAAAGTAGAAGAAATAAAAAACCAACAAAGCTAAATACATGGTGAAAATTAGCCATTATTATTTTCTTTGTGTATACGAAGTAACAAACTAATTATGGCTTGTATGTTATGTAACAAAACTAAGTTATAAGTGTGAATATTATAGAGTATGTGAAGAGCGTCTCCTTGTTTGACTATAAAATTGGATTTGTAACTTGTAATCAAATTGGGACACTCGTATGATAATATATAGGACTTGGACCGAAAGAAAACTCCGTATATATCCTTAAAATTATAGACCTAAATAATTTATTTGTCAGTAGAATTTATTTATTTATTTCTAATTCTCTAAGAATTTTAATTTTCTTTCAAACTATAAGCTGAAATAAAAGAATTTTTTAGATCTCTAACAATTATGTTACAATTCAACACTTTATTTGGTTTTGTTTAAAAATTTGTTAAAAAATTTGAAATCAAAGTCAACAATTAATTTTATCTACATATTTAATACATATTTAATAGGACCCACAATTTTTATCAACTTTTCAACTACACATTTTATCAACTTTTATCAAATCAAGCTCAAATTACACTTGGTATTATAAACAAGTTCCTCATTTATCATTCAAGCTAAGTTTGTTCGAATTTTTAACGAGCCTAGATTCAAGTCAAACTATTTTACCCTTTTTGAGTTTAATATTTTTTTTTTTTTTGAATTTATTTCGCAGTCTTTTTTACATTCATTAATTAAAGCAAAGGATATGATAAGTTTAATAAGGGTAAAAGGTTAATTTAATAACTCAACCTAAAGCAGATTGGTCATTAAATTTGAAGAACCACTTTGGTGTTCGTTTGATTTTAGCCAAGTCCATGTTTGAAATCGATTTTCAGAGGGGAAAAAAAAACGATTTTTATGGATTTATATTGTTTGTGGGCCCAAATGTTAGCTTCTTTAACCTATCTCACTAACCACTTGGTGGAAATGGACTAAACAACTCATGGGTTATGATAAGTTAAGAATTGAATTTAATGTGTGATGATACAAATAATAATAGATGCTATATGTCGTCTGTCAATAGTGGTACGTTCTGATCCGCCCTTCTCACCTATTCGCTTGCCTCGTTGGTATCATAAACTTATTTTTGACAGATAGACAAGAATAACCCAACTGCCATTAGGCAAGCCAGACAGGCGACCCATAAAATGACAGTTAACATCAATAATTGGGAAGATGAAACACTGGTAATTGAGAAAATAAAACATCCATCATTAACTCCTAATAATGAGGGAGATCAAGGGACGCTCGTCATCAATAACTGTAGGTCATCCCTATAAATAGAAGCCAACCCCCAGGTAAAAACGGAGCACAACTCATATACACTCCATATTGCTATTCTGCACAAATATTTTAATCATTTACTGATTATCACATCGGAGTGGACACGGGAGAAACAAGCTCGACCATCTTTTGCAGGTTTCCACCACCGTCGCAAAGGTGCTCGAATGAGGAGAAAAATATTTATCATCATTTGGCGTCGTCTGTGAGAAATCCGTACAATAAGTCATGGCTCGAACTAGAAGAGCTAAAAATGTAACCGCTCCACCAGCCCCCATTGGAAACGTAGATATCGAGTCTAACGCCGCCACTAATCACCCACAACAAGAATTTACCTCTACCGCTCAATTTGCGGCACTGCGAGCTCAGGGAGTGGCTTTAACGGCTCTACTCCAAGATCGGAACGCTGCTGTTTCTCAGCCACCACGGGGTCCTAGCCTTTTGCCAGTAGGATCATTACCACCAGGGGCTCCGCTCCAGGGTCCTAGCCCTCTACCGGTAGGCCCTCACCACCAGGGGCTCCTTCCGAGGCTCATAACTTTCTAACAATGGAAATACTGTCAACGACAGTTCTACCATTGGCTCAACCTTCCGCACCCTACTTCCATTCATTGACATCTAGCCCAAATCTACATTGGGAGCAACCGTCATGGGTGCCCACGCCTATGCTGGTTGAGACACCAGTGTTAAACCTGGAGCAGCGATTAGAAGACATGATGGGTCGCAAAATAGCTGAGACTATGTCTAAGAAAGGTAGTAGGCAACAATATATGGTGTTAGAAGAAGATCTTTTTTTCCTAAAAGTGATGGCGGTCTCCTTACCACGAGACTTCAAACAGCCAAAGATGGAGAAATACGACGAATCCTCTAATCTTGTCGATCATCTCAGGGCTTTTGTCAACTTGATGAGGTTGCAAGCCACCCCTGGTGCGATTATGTGCAGGACTTTTCCGCCAACACTTAGGCGGGAGGCCAGGGACTAGGTAGCCACCCTTCCCCCAAAATCGATCCGTACATTTGATGATTTGTCCAAGAGTTTTTGCTGCATACTTTGCCATCAGCAAACGTGCTAAGAAAATTGTCATCGGCCTAATGTAATTGACCCAAGACAAAGATGAGATGCTGAAAGATTTTATTGTCCGGTTCAATAGGGCCACACTGAGATTCAAAGATCTACAGATGTCTGTTGTATTCACTGCCATGATGAGTGGAACTCGAAGTCGCCCTTTCAAGATGTCACTCTCCAAAAACCCGCCGGATACGATGCATGAGTTACTAAGGAGATAGGATAAGTATGTTCGCTGAAGAAGCATATCTCATTACCAAAGACATGAAAGATCGAAATGAACGTATAACAAAAGAAAGACTCAGGACGATCCCGAACCTCGATATGATAAAGACAAACAGAAAATAAACCATCTAAGGCCAATAAATGATGAGAGTACCAATGAATGATCAGGCTAGCTAGGAAGTTCTGACACACCTACTAGACCTGACATGTGACAAAAACATTCTCAACTACTACAACAGTCAAACGAGGCGAGCCGAGCCAAGCCAAAGCCAAAGCCAAAGCAAGCCAAAAAAAATTAGGTAAGGCGAGGCGAGCCTCAACCAAAAAAAAAAAATTAGAGAGGTGCAGGTGCGATAGATTATTTCTACTTCCCATCGACAATAGCTTATGAAAAGTAGAGTGACTTATAAGACCAGAAATAATGACAACTGCTACTATCTGAAAAACAAAGCTAGGCGAAGAGTCTTACTGAAAAACAAGGCTAAGCGACGAGTCCTGCTAAAAATCAAGGCGATGAACCTCTGTCTGAAAAACAAGGCAATGAGCCTCTGTCTGAAAAAAACAAGGTGATGAGTCTCTGTTTAAAAATTAAAGCGATGAGTCTCTGTTTGAAAAACAAAGCGATGAGCCTCTGTTTGAAAAACAAATCGATGAGCCTCTATCTGAAAACCAAGGTGATGAGCCTCTGTTTTATAGTCAAAGCGATGAGCCTCTGTCCGAAAAACAAGGCAATGAGGCTCTATTTAAAAATCAAGGCGATGAGCCACTGTCTGAAAAATTTACAGAAAAGCATGTGTGGTAGATTATTTCTACTTCTCATTTATGACAGTCTATAAAAAGTAGGTGGACTTATGATGATAGAAATAATGATAGTTGCTAAATGTTGTCTGCCAATAATGGCACGTCCTAGCTCATCCGCCTCGTTGGTATCATAAGCTCATCCCTAACAGATAGATAACAATGACCCAACTGTCATTAGGCAAGCTAGACAGGTGACCCATAAAATCACAGTTACAATCGACAATTGGAAAGATAAACACCAGCAATTGAGAAAATGAAACATCCATCGTTAACTCTTAATAATAAGGAAGATGAACGGACTCCCGTCATTAAATGAGAGAGATGAAGGGACACCCGTTATCAATAACTATAGGTCATTCTTATAAATAGAAGCCAACCCCCAGATAAAAACGGAACACACAACTCTTATATACTCCATATTCCTATTCTGCACAAATATTTTAATTATATACTGATTATCACACCGGAGTGGACACGGAAGAAAAAAAAAGCCGACTATCTTATGCAAGTCTCCACTATTATCACAGCCATACTCGAAGGAGGAGAAAAATATTTATCATCACTTTAATTTACGAATATATAAAAAGAAATGGGGCACATTAACTCAATGGTGAAAGAGGAAATTCTAAAAACGTGTATGTGGGATTGAGATTTGATTGAATGGTTAGATATGTGGTCTGAATATTTTAATAAAATTCTCCACTTTCAAAGTATCAAATTTTGATATTAATCTAATTTAAAGCAAAAACAAACAGATGATAAACTTTATAGAAAGGAAAAAGGCCTTTAAACTGGGTGGTTCAACTTTGTTACGAAGCTTCGTATCAATTATCTTGCCACCAGGTTATATGTGTGTTGAGTCATATGAACTCTATCCCCGCTCATGTATCTATATGGATTCGGACAGGCTGAAACCTGGAGCAACACACATCTTGGTGAGATTAAAGTTGTAAGTCTCTTCACTTCCACTACAAGCTTTTTGTGCTAAATTGATATAATCAACAAAATTGTAGTCATTAACCATGCACCATAATTTCTATCAGTGACTAATAATTTTGTTCGCTTACCGAGAAATCGTGCTCGAGATAGAACCCAAAAGAAGGCATTGTAGAAGCCATCATAGACGACAATGGTATTTAGGTGTTTAGTCTTCAACCCTTCAATGGCTTGTTGCAAATGCTCATTATGATACATTGGAAAGTTATTCAAATCTTTCAGAGAATAAAAATGCTCGTCATAAATTGTTGAGTCCATGGTCTGAAACCGAGTAAGATAAATTGGAAAGCAACCAATGAGTAAATTATATATATTTAATTTATCATTATTCAACATAGGATTTACCATTAATATGTCCACTAAAATGGTGGTTCGTTTAATCGCACCAATCTTGAAATGCACTTTTAAGCTTTAGACGAAAGAAATTGCTCATTTGAGCTTATTGGGCTCTGATACCATATTAATTAAGTACTTATTTCGTAAATCTTTTTGTAAATTATAAGCGATAAGACTTGCGAATTGTGTTGATAAAAATTATGTAAGTTTATAAACTTTAAAAAAAAAACACCCAAACATGCTCTAAAACTTGAGATTGTATCTTAAAAGGTCAACATCATTAAGAGAAATATCTCAAATCTTTATATATTGCATATTATTGTTATTTGATGTGAAATTTATCCTTAACAACATCAAGATAAAGCATATTGTATGAATGTAAATTGATTTTATATCAACATACATAATGAGATACATGGCTTTAGTGCCTGTTTGGAGAAGCTAAAGATCAACTTTTAAAATCAACTGTTTAGCAAAAGTTGATAATTTTAGTTTGTCAAACTTTAATTTTAATCACATATTTTATGGGAGTCACAACTTTTATCAACTTGTCAACCACACGTTACATTAACTTTTATCAAAAAAATTATCAAACAGACCCTTAGGACAATCAAATTTATCGAGTTTAGAAAGAATTTGTTACCAATGAAGTAAATCATAAGCAAACCATTTGAACATTTACCAGTTGCATTCTTGAAGAAAGTTTCTTCATAAGGAAGCCTTGAAAATGGAGAAATATATCCATTCGACTCTCTCGAATCAGATTCTCAATGTAAAATATGGAATCGCAAACTTGATATATTTTATCCAAATGACTAGTCTTCGAGGTATCAAAATACTGGAATTTCTAATGAATTTGGAAGCCATTACAAATTGGAGAAATAACAATCCCACAACTCTTCATGAGCTTATAACGTCAAACAATGTTTATAAGTACTTATAAATTGGTTAAATATCATTTTTATTTACATATTTCATAAGATCCATTACTTATAATTAGAGCTCACAAATGGGCTAGGTTGGGCCAGTCCTGCCCACCAGAGCAGGGCCACACATGAAACTGGACTGGACTGACCCAGCTCAGTTTTGTATGGGCCAGAAATATGCTAGCACAATTCAGCCCATTGGCCTAACTTGGTTTTAATTTTATTTTTTTTAAATAAATTTTTTATACAATCTAATACATTACATCAAACACAATCTTAGATAAATTTAGACTATATATTTTGAGAATTTTAAAGAGTATAATTTATAAAATTGGGGCTCTCATGTATTAGTCAATAGATAAACATCAATTTTCTCTCAAAATAATAATTTTTTTTGTTAATTGTAAACTATTTGTAGACACTTTTTTAAAAAAAATACAAATATTAAAAGCATGTTAATCTTATTACTTTGAAATATAAGCATGTTTGGCTTAAATTAAAAAGTTTACTTATAAGTAAATTTAAAATAAATAATTTACTTGTCACACCAAATATATTTTGGATTGAAACTTAAAATAAACTAAATTTTAATTAAATCTAAACAATTTTATGTTGGATCATGGGATTTTTTGATTAATATTTATTAGTGACTTAGGCTTAGATCATTTTAGATTGATATTATTTGGATTATGTATTAGGGTTATTCACAAAATAAGTACTAGTGTTAAGGAGCAAAAGAGAGAAAAAAAAATTTAAAATCAGGCCGGCCCACTAGCCTGCGGGCTAGATGGACCGGGCCATATTGGCCCAGTTTTATTTGGGCTAGGACCAGCCCAACCCAAAAGATCGAGTTATATGGGCCAGTCTGCTGGCCGTACCAATTTTGCCAACTCTACTTATAATATACTGATAAAAAAAAAAAAACAAACAAAAATTACCAAACAAGTAGTTAGATACTAGTTAAATTGAGTAATTATCTGAAAAAGTTGTTATACCATGGCTACTAGCCTTACATTTTAAATTGATTGATACCGAATCTAAGGGCATAATATATAGTGATATTACTGATTTAAAATTCGTTCAGAGTCAACATGAGCTAGAAAAATTAACACTTTTATTGACGATGAAAATGTATTATTATCTTTATTTGTTAAGCAACAAAAACTGCTTAATATCTTTGTCACTTGTGAAAATGAAGTTATAAAAACTTAACAAGACAATAAAGGTATTGAGCTTCAACTTTAGCAGTGAATATTATTCATGAATTTTTAATGAATTACACGGTAAATTTGGTGTTGTTTTAATTACAAAGAGATAAAAAGAAAATTTACTTATTCCAGTAATAATTTGTATATGGATGCTGCTATTTTTACAACACCAGGTTACAGTATTGAAGAAAGTGCATAATTAAAAAAAAGTAGAAATTTGATCCAAGAAAACAAAGCAAATACTCAATTATCATCAGAATCTTGGTCAAGAATGTACAAATATGGAACTGCAGGTTCATGTTCAGGAATTTCATCTGACTCCTCCTCTTTGCTTATTTCAGGAATTTTCCAACCCAAATGCTTGATATACACTCTATCAAAGGCATCAATTTTCAGTCCTGATGCCAGAAATAGCTCTAACTCATTCACAAACCTATCCGACCTGCCAGTCAAGAAAGGTCCGACTGCCTGAGAAACCAATAATTTGAACGCTTCTTGCTTCGTCTCAGTAGAAATATTTGAATGTTTCACCTCATCTCTGCAACGTTTAAAATTACATGAAACCCCGAAAATAAAAGATCTGAATACTAACTATTATCCCCTTACTTCACTTTGTATACACATGAAGTAGAATCTGAAAACACCAAGGATATTACCTTCTGAAAGAGTCGATCACACCAAGTATGTGATGCACAATAACATCTACATCTTCCTCCTGCGTATTAATCAGAGAACAAATTTTAAAGCAAGGGCAAAAGTAATTCAATTTTCAATTGTTGAATATGGCACAGTAACAGATATTTCTGGGATAAAATCAAGCCACAAAATAAATAATTCCTAATTTTGCAAAAAAAAAAAAAAAACTTGAAAGATTCAAAGCACCTAAAGAAGGGAAAAAAGAAATTTAGCAATCATCCCCAATGAATAGATTTCCCCATCGCTTTGCACTGGGACCTTAGAGTAGAAAACAACTCATCTTTGAACACATCTGCAGACCAGGGGATGGACTAGTTTTGGGTGGAAGGATTCACGACTGTATATAGGATTCTCAATTATCCAGGAAACGTGGTTCATGTAGTTGAACGACTATTTATAGGGTCAATTTATTTAGGAAATCTACTTCAAATTACTTGATTTTTCCCTGATGTAACCATTTAGTTGTAAGATGAATATTCGCAACAGATTGTCCTTGGATAATGACTACCAAATTCAATCAATACCCACAACAATTTCTGTAGACTAAGACACTACTGAAAAGTGAACCTGAGTTACAGCCTGAATTTCCCTTCTCAACCAGTCATGTAGCCAATGATTCTGCTGACGATACTTGCGAGACTTCCAGTAACTTATCACATTCAGCTTATCAGCTAAGTTACCTGTCACCACATAATTTGAAAAAGAGAACTTGGGTATATTAACAAGGCAAATAAGAAAGGCAATTTTATCAAATCAAACGAGCAGTAAAATACCTGGTTCAATGTAGTAGCATTTCAATCTGTATCGGTGAGCTTCTGAAAAGAACTCACTGAAGAGTTTATGAATAAAATATGACTTCATAAAATAAAAGTGGGAGCAAATGTTTTCAGATAAAGGACAAAGTTTAGAGAACTACAATACCTAATCCTTAAATCCCTATTAATATAATGCTGTTGAAATGAACTTCCATCATATCCATATATAATAGATAAGTTTTCAGTCTGCAATCAGACACATAAGAATGTTAATTTGATAAGAGAACTTACTCAAAAGGAGCAGAGTGACCAAAAACGAATTATATGCTACTACATGTTAATCCTACAATTGAGACAAATTCGTTAACTTTTTGGGGGTATAAAGTGTGTCAGCAAACCAGCAGAGAAATGATGCTCCATTCTATGCCACTTTAATTTGTATCCTTACGATTTACCCTCCTTTTTCATCAATAAATATATCACGGTGCATTTCACCAATTGGTATATCATTTGTGTATATAAAAGGTTTGCATGTTCTTAAGACCAACTTTTTGCAAAAGAAAAGGTGTACTGAAATTTTAAAAAAAATGAAAAAGAAAAAAAGGAAAATTATGTGAGTCAAATCTTTACCCGAGGGATGATTGGATATCACATGCAATGTTAAAAATAAGATAATGATTTGCAATAACCGCTTCTTCCGAAGCGCTCCCCATTAATTCTGCTCGCAATATTCCAATTAATTATCTAGGTGAAACAACATTAGACATTCCATCTTCTGAAACCTCTTGGAGTGTTTTTCATTTGTCTAATGATATACACAATCACATCTATAATATTAGAGCTGGCAATGGGATGGGCTAGCCCGCCATAGCAGGGCCACACTTGAAACTAAACCGAATCGGCCCTGCCCAACCCATTAGGCCAACCCGGTCTTAATTTTATTTCCTTTTTTTTTAAATATTGTTTTTATACAATCTAATATATTGCATCAAATACAATCTTAGATAAACTTAGACAATATATATTTTAAGATTTCTAAAGATATTGATTTATAAAATTGAGACTCTCATGTATTAGTAGACAATATATATTTTAAGATTTTTAAAGAGATTAATTTATAAAATTGAGACTCTCATGTATTAATCAATAGATAAACATCAATTTTCTTTTAAAATAATAAATTTTTTTGGTTAATTGAAAACTAGTTATTAACATCCTTTTTTAAAAATATAAATAGTAAAAGCATGGAAGTCTTGTTGCTTTGAGATATAAGCATGTTTGGCTTAAATTAAAAATTTTACTTATAAGTAAATTAAAATAAATAATTTACTTGTCACACCAAACATAATTTGGATTGAAAATTGAACTAAATCTAAACAATTTTATGTTGGAGCTTGGGATTCTTGGACTAATGTTTAAAAAAAAAAAAAAGACAATTTAAGTTAGAGACTTGGGCTTAGAGCATTTTAGATTGATATTATTTGGATTATGTATTGGGACTATTCACAAAATGAGCGATTAGTGTTGAAAAAAAATAAATTATAAAAAAAAAATTTGCGGGCCAGCCCAACCCAAAATCCGGGTGTGGGTCGGGCCGATTTTGCCACCTCTATATAATATATAAAAATTTCATAACCATATTCAAGCCCAGTATTGTAAACGTACTCTGTCTAATGATACACAATCCTATCTATAATACTTTAATACATAAAATATTCTATGAAATTCGAAACTGGACTCTATTTATGTTAGGATCCCTTTGGTAATTAAATAACAATATTGTATATTTTTGTGTTTATAACTATTTGTTTCACTTTCTGCTGGGGCTGTTTTATGTTTATTTATTTGCCTATATTTCTTTTTGTTGGGTCGCTCACATGTTCAAATCATTCGTGAAAATGTACATATACGTTAACAAGATGTCATGTCTCTAGTCATATTTTGTCATATTTTTTCATATTTTTTCAAGAATTGTCGTGTCATGATTCCGTCGTGCTGTGTGGCTGCGTCCATATCCACATAACATGGTTTTGTGATCCGTGGGTAGGTAGTATTATTTACAGTACTTTTTTTAAGAAGATAAATATAATTTAGTTATTAATTGGTGGACACGTCATAATCAAAAATCAACCACTTTCCACTTTCTGGGAACAAAGATAAATATATACTGCAAATTGCTCCTCTCATCACCTATGTGTGCTTCCAAATGAAAAAGAAGCCCTTCTGATTCTCTATGAGCTTATTGTTATAAGAACCATAGGCGAACTTCCATCACATTTGGTAAATACTCTCGACGACTATAATTGCTTCTACAAGGATAGTTCATTATAAAATAAACTTCAAACAATTTATGGATAAACGTAAAAGTGGCAAGAAGTAGGGATGACAAAAAAGCTCGTCGGCTCGTGGGCTCGTGGGCTCGGCTCGTAAAAGCTCGGCCCAGCTCGGACTCGGGCTCGTCGAGAGACGAGCACGAGCTAGGGCCGAGCTCAAAAAAAAAAAAGAGGGTCGAGCTAGCTCGGCTCGCCCAAAAAACTAGTCGGCTCGTGGGCTCGCCCACGAGCTCGGCTCGTCGCACGAGCCCAAAAGCACGAGCCACGAGCCGACTCGTGGCTCGTACATTAAGTGACCATTTTTTTTTATTTTTTTGTTTTTTAATTTCATTATTTTCTATAAATACTCTTATTCTAAGGATGAGAGTTTTCAATATTTAATTTTCAATATAAAAGATACCCGATATTTTATTTCTTTCTCATTTTCAAAATTTAAAAAAAAAAAAAAAAAAAAAAAATTTGAGGGCCGAGCCGAGCTCGTGGGCAGCTCGGCTTGGCCCGTTCGGCCCACGAGTCGGATTTTATGAGCCGAGCCGAGCCCGGCTCGGCCCATTGCCATGCCTAGCAAGAAGGAGCTAATGTTTTCGAAAATTTCAAGCCTCGGACAAGGCCAAAATTATTTATCAGCATACTCACAACACATTCAACTAAAGATAAGTTAATGATTTCAGATTCATCAACTTAATTTATATATGAAGATGAAACGGAAAATAATAAAGCTAACCTTACACAAAGGACACTTCACGGATGAAGGTCTACAAGAGTGCTTGCTAGCGACCGTATTGGTCCATCGTACAATGCAATTAAAGCAAAATTTATCTGCAAAATGATGCACAAACGATTTTCACATGTTAAATAATTCATTTTTTCATTCTAGGAAATGTATCTTCCAATATTTACGTAAAACAACACTTAAACTGGTAAATTCTATCTTACAGCCAGCCATATGGAAGAACAGGGGGCACCTTAAACAACTAATATTTAGCTAAATGTGAAACTATTCGACTCCTATCTACAGATAAGTAAGCAATGACCACAAAACCTTCACTAAGAGTTAGTACATAGAACTTCAAAAACATTGAGACATGCAGGGTAATATTTATTATTTTAGGGGTTTAATGGGTGGACCCTTCCAAATTCTATCAATCATCAAAGTTGATGATAGTTGCTAAATTGTAGGAATTTCTCTTGGTCTGTTCATGATTGTTGCTAAATTGTAGGAGTTTCTCTTGGTCTGCTGTTTCAATTATCAGTTTTCAGCTTAGAAAGTTCCTCTTCTAATGTAGTTAGGTCCTATGGTTATATGATGGAGTTGGTTACATCTTCAAATACTTAAGACAATAAAGGGAGGTTTTGGTATCTAAAAATCGGGTTGTGATGTGATTAGACTGGAAGGATATTTTTCTTGTTTTGGGGTCTCCATTCAGATTAAATGTATTATTAATTAAACACTCATTGGTGGATGATTCTTTTTCAGTATTTTACTTGTCATTGCTAAACCCGGTTCTCTACTAGTAGGTAATGGGAAGTGTCCATTGTGCATTGGTAAGTGTAGAAGACAATATTCTAACAATTTAAGCTTTTAAAACAAATGTTTCAACATGGTATCAGAGCCTTCTATAACAGCTTAAACTTTTAGAACAAATGGTTCAACACAGTATCATAGCAAAGCCCGCAAAGGTCATGACTTCATGCAACTAATAAGATTCCTACAATCAATACAAATTGAAATTTTAACATGAAAATATGAATATACATATACATATACATATATACACATGCATCCACATATATATAGACTTCGAGCCAAAAGAAGCCTTGGGCCTGATTGTTACCACTGTAGAGCTCAATAAGAGCTTTCAAAGCACCTGCTGACTGCTGTAGCTTGCAGAACTCCTTGTGGATCAAAGGTTAAGCCAGTGTGAATTTGACCCTCCATTTGGACTTTGAAACACTCCAAAAAACTTATCTCATTGTCTGCCATGCTACTCAAATTTGATGGAAGTCCATTGTTATGTAAGCTTTGGCCCTCTAATTTTACAAGTGATAAAGATGATATTGAAATAGATGAAGAGCTTGAGTAGGGCCAAAATTTTAAGGGAGGAACTCGGGTTCAAGCAAATGCTCGGTTGGACCCAGAAGATGTGTTCACTGATTCTTTGCAAATATTTGAAGAGAAGAAATAACTAATAAAAAAAACAAAACTCCATAGATATGACCCGAGTGGAAGGTTTGATGTGGACTTTAGTCATTGCCATTTGTCCAATGCCTATTTATCTAATGTCATTATCGTTTGTCCAATGCTTATTTATCTTCAAGCAGATGGTTGGTTTATGTTAAATATGCTTAAAAATTTCTAGCTCATAATAATGATCCTTTAATATGAAAGTGTTGGGCTTTTACTCACTGTAAAATCTTTATCACGACCGTAGGGAATTTCTCCTCTACTGGCCCAAAAACTCAATAAACGTCTATCTTCACCCTCTCCAATTTTTTTTTTCCAATTTCCTCAATTCTTTCATTCACAATTCTCTTTCTCTTCACCATTCTTCCCCAAATCTTTCATTCTCGATCTCAACCTTGTTCTTATTAATCTCCATCTATTTTTCTACGGTCGAATTCCACCGATAAGTGGGATACTAGTAAAGTTAAATAGGCATTGGACAAACAACAATGACACTAGAAAAAGGAAAATACCAGTATAGGTACGAGACTGGACAATAAGTCTGGCTACCTATCCTTGATACCCCGCTTTGTACTTCTAATTTTTCTTTGAATACTATGTACAACACCAAAAAGGGTAGTTCTACATCCTTGCTTTCCCTTCTTCCTTAAGAGATATCAACTCCAACCCTTGGCGCATCAATGAGTCTACCCCCATTCCAATTTAGATATAAGCTTGACCTGAAAGCATTGATATTAGGAGGAAAGAGTGACACCAAGGCAAGAGACGGCATAACTCGGGTAGAGCTAATAGTTCTTGAATTGGCTCATTATTAATCCTAGCCGGGTTAGAGCCATACATAGAGAAAACTCTCTCACATCCCACTTCTTTCCTCAATCCCAATAAAGGATATCGATTTTTGATAACCACTTTCTCCCGATCCAATTTACTTCCATGGAGTCAACTAACTAGTAGATAATATCTCCTGAGGAATGGAAGGATGTAACAGTATTCGAATTATCTGGCTACACGATGAGAAAAAAGCATTGATGAACTTCTCGACCCTGTCTCTAAAGGACATTTGAACGAGCGATTCGTGAATGCTGCGGAAAGGTTGGAGGTCCAAACAAGTTTTATCAGAATGGACACTGGGTCCTTGACGAAAGACTTATCCGTGCAAGTGTATGTGAGTCATGTGTCATTTAAACTTCTTAAGGTTTTAATTTGCTTCGAAGACACCCTCATTGTACCAAACCTTATCTCAAAGCCTTGGCTCTGTCACATTGATTGGAAGCAAGAAAATTAATTCATCGATTGTTTTATGATCACTGCAACATGATCCGTTAGAAGTGGTCGCGTTGTCTAAATGGCCGTGTCAAACAAGCCAAATCGCAAAAGTGCCTAACTTATATTATTTAAGTTGAAAATGCGTCTTTTTTTGTAAAAAAGACTTAAATACCCTCATTTAATAAGGACTGTCAACAGATGGTCTCTTAACAGACCATTAACAGACTATAGGCTGTTAACAGACTTGTGGTTTGTTAATGCCAAAATTAACAGGCTTGTGGTGTGGTCTGTTAACAAGCCAATAGTCAGTTAACAGACTATGAGTCTGTTAACGCAAATTTATATATTTTTAATTGATTTTTCAATTAAACTACTTCAAATAAACTCAGATTTATTAAAATTTAAAGTAAAAAATCACAATTCATACTCAAATGTATATATATTATCATGATTTATACTATAAAATCAACAATTCCTATTGTGAATTAAAAGAAAAAAGATAAAAATAGATGAATTTCTACCATAAAATGAGATTTCTTACATAGATGAAATGAGTTCGATTCTAACCTTGAAATGGTTAGATTCTAACTTAGAAATTTTATCTTTTTCACAGACATATGAATTTGAAATCATTTAAAATAATTATAAGCAGCGAAAAGAATACAGGGTTATATTTGAAAATTTGCTTGAAAAATGGGTTAACAGCCATTTAGAAAATTTGGCCGGATCACCCAACCATTTAGCACTTATCCCACGTTAGAAGTTGAGATGATCCACCATGAGAAGAAACTTACTTAGGGGTTGTTCAATGGTGTTATATTATTGCATGATTTACATCCAAATTTTCAAGCCTCCACGAGGACGCCAAAAATAATAATAGCCAAGAAACATGTTTGACTCATGAATCTTTCAGTAACCACTGTTATTGATGGCCACCTATTACATGCTCCATTGAATTCCATCCACTCACTTTTCCTTCTTTCCCAATAATATGAAATATGAATCCTTTTCATTTTTCTTCGTCCATTTTTACTAGGAAGGAAGGTTTCGTTCAAATTCACTTAAAATTCAATTGAATTAAACATGTTACTTACAATTTCAAAAATCAACATTCTACTTTATTTTCTTATTCTCTCGCTCTCTCTATCATCATAACACATTCCATTGTATTAATTTTTATTTTTTTCATTTCATTAACTAATTGTAGATAATAATCACGACCGTTGGAAATTTTCTCTGCTACAGAAAGAAAAAAATACTTAAACGTCCGTGTGCCACACTGTCACTATGTCTTCAATTTTTTCCTTCACAAAATTATCACCTCTAAAATTTTCATGATTCGATCATCTTCCTCAAACAATCATCTCCAAAATCTGCTTATCTCTTCAATCCATCACCTTCAACCGATCATTTTCTTCTACTGATCATCTCCACAATATGGTCACCGCTTCAATCCATCATTATAATAAAGCCTATGGTCAGATGCCACAGCAAAAAAGCAGTATACTAGTTATTCATTGTTATCTCTAACAAGTCATATTGCTGTGTATGTGTCCTCCACCAAAGGTCATGCTTCTTGGTTCTATATATGCCCTCGACCGCAATTCATCCTCGGTGAATTTGTTGGGGCAGCTAGTTTTTAGCTGTTAGGTTGTTAGGATTTGTTTAGGTTAATGCTGTTAATAATCCCTATTAACTAGGGTAGTGCTTTAGGTTTGAATCTTTCGTTAAGCCATATTCCACGTTCTTAGTTAGTGCTTAACGTGGGTTTTATTTGTATTTCTCTCTTTCTGTGTAAGGCTATATATAAGCCAACAAGTTGCTGTTATAATTCAGAATATATTCTCCCAGATATTGCAATTCTTGTGTGCTAAGATTTGTGTATTCAACAATTCTGGTATCAGAGCCATTCGTAGGCCTAATTGAGAGTTTGAGAGCTAAGAAACCGCAGATTTCTTAGAGTTTGAAAGTGAGTGAAACATGGCAACAGAGAGCAACTTTGTTCAGCCTGCCAAACCAAGATTTGATGGACACTACGATCACTGGTCCATGCTTACAGAGAATTTTTTGAGATCGAAAGAGTAATGGAGTTTGGTGGAGATTGGGATGCCTACATCAGTAGAGGACGTTGATCTTATTGAGGGTCAACACAAGGCAATTAAAGATGCAAAACTGAAAGATCTGAAGGTGAAAAATTATTTATTCCAAGCTATTGACAGAACCATCATGGAGACGATTCTCAACAAAGAAACAGCAAAGAGCATATGGGATTCAATGAGGCAGAAGTATCAGGGCTCTACAAAGGTGAAGCGAGATCAATTGCAAGCACTTCGAAGGGAGTTTGAAGTGCTCCAAATGAAAAAAGGAGACAGTCGATGAATATTTTGCTCGGACTCTCACCATTGCAAACAAGATGAAGGCTCACAGTGAAAAGATGGAGGAGCTTGTGATCGTTGAGAAGATCCTGAGATTGATGACTCCCAAGTTTGATTACGTGGTGTGTTACATTGAAGAATCCCATAATCTGACCACAATGACTATCGATGAACTGCAAAACAGCCTTCTTGTTCACAAGCAAAGAATGCATGTACATAGAAGAGATGAGCAAGCCTTAAAGGTTACATATGAGGACAGAGCTGGTGCAAGCGAAAGAGGTAGAGGGGGCTTTAGAGGAAGAGGAAGAAGAATGGGCAGACATCAGTTCAATAAAGCACTGGTGGAGTGTTACAAATGTCACAAATTAGGGTACTTTCAATATGAATGTCCTGATTGGGAGAAAGGTGCACATTATGCAGAGCTCGATGAAATAGAGGAGATGTTGTTGATGGCACATGTAGAGCTTAACATGCCAAGAGGGAAGAAGTTTGGTTTCTTGATATCGGCTGTAGCAACCATATGAGTGGCAACAAGCAGTGGTTCACTGACATTGATGAGCATTTTCGACAGTCTGTGAAGCTAGGTAACAATTCCAAAATGGTGGTAATTGGGAGAGGCAACATAAGATTGCATGTCAATGGAGTCACACAAATGATCACTGATGTGTACTACATACCAGAGTTGAAGAATAACTTGCTTAGCATCGGACAATTGCAAGAAAAGGGAGTTGTAATCTTGATCCAGAACGAAATATGTCGGATTTATCATCCAAGAAGAAGTTTGATTATGCAAACCAAGATGTCTGCTAATAGAATGTTTGTGGTCCTTGCCACTATGTTACCTGAAGTCTCAATTTGTTTCCAGACTGCCTCTGAAGATAACACTCACTTGTGGCATTGTCGTTATGGTCACCTCAATTTTAAGGGACTGAAAACTCTTCAGAATAAGAAGATGGTGAAGGGTTTGCCTAAAGGTTTGCCTGAGATCAAGACACCATCCAAGTTATACAAAGATTGCATGGTAGGCAAGCAGCACAAGGAGTCAATTCCAGAGAAAAGCATGAGGAGAGCCTCTCACAGACTTCAACTTGTACACTCAAACATCTGCAGACCTATCAAGCCTTTATCAAACAGCAGAAAAATGTACCTAATCAGCTTTATAGATGATTATAGTCGAAAAACCTGGGTATATTTCTTGTGTGAAAAGTCTCAAACTTTTGTTATATTTAAGAACTTTAAGAGTCTTGTTGAAAAGGAAGCAGGAGCCTACATCCAATGTCTACGTACAGATAGGGGAGAAGAATTCACTTTTCATGAGTTTAATGCCTTTTATAGCACTAATGGTATTAACAGGCAATTGATAGCAGCTTTCACTCCTCAACAAAACGGGGTGGTTGAAAGAAAGAATCGAACCATTATGAACATGGTCCGAAGTATGTTGTTAGAGAAACAAGTTCCAAAGATCTTCTTGCCTGAAGCAATTAACTCGACAGTTCACATTCTTAACAAGAGCCCTACCTTGGCAGTAAAGGATATGACCCGAAGAGGCATGGAGTGAAATCAAAACAGCTGTTTATTACTTCAAGATTTTTGGATGCATTGCACATGTTCACATACCAGAAGCTAGGAGGAAGAAATTAGATGATAAGAGCTTCAAGTGCGTAATGTTTGGGATGAGTGAAGAATCTAAAGCATACTGACTTTATGATCCTATAGCTGAACGCATTGTAGTTAGTAGAGATATCATCTTTGAAGAAGATGAAAATTGAAATTGGGAGAGAAGTGTTGAAGAGGTGAGACTTGATGTATTAGATTGGAGTGACAATGATGACGAAAGAAATGTATCTGATCAAAAGGATGAAGAAAATGAGGGGCATGTCAATATAGAAGAAGAAGGAATAGTTAGTTCATTCCCAAACAAGTCAAGAACACAACCTGTGTGGATGCAAGATTATGTGAGTGGAGAGGGATTATCTGAGGAGAAAGAGATGCACAACCTTATTATGTTTACCACTACATCTGATCCAACTACATTTGAAGAAGCCTTCAAAAGTGCTAAGTGAAGGACTGCAATGGATCAAGAAATGGAAGCAATTGAAAAAAATGGCACTTGGGAATTAATAGACTTACTGGCTGGAGCAAAAACAATTGGAGTAAAATGGATTTTTAAGACCAAGCTAAATGAATGTGGTGAAATTGATAAGCACAAAGCCCGACTTGTGGCAAAAGGGTATGCTTAGCAATATGGGATTGATTACACCAAAGTATTTGCACCAGTGGCTAGGTGGGACACCATTCGGATGGTAATTGCTCTTGCTGCTCAAAAGGGCTGGAATGTATATCAGCTAGATATAAAGAGTGCATTTTTGCATGGGGAGCTGAGTGAGGCAGTCTTTGTTGATCAACCACAGAGTTATGTAAAGAAAGGTGATAAATCGAAGGTTTACAAGTTAAAGAAAGCTCTGTACAGCCTCAAATAGGCTCCACGAGCATGGTACAGTCGCATTGAAGCTTATTTTATCAAGGAAAGGTTCGAAAGACGTCCTTATGAGCACACTTTGTTTGTGAAGTCAGGTGAATGAGGTAACATTCTCATTGTTAGTTTATACATTGATGATCTTATATTTGTTGGTTGTGATGAATGTATGTTTGAGAATTTCAAAAAGTCTATGAAGCACGAATTCGATATGACTGATCTTGGAAGGATGCGTTACTTTCTTGGAGTTAGGTTGTTCAAAATAAAGATGGTATTTACATTTGCCAAAAGTAGTATGCAAATGAGATATTAGAAAGATTTGGAATGGAAAAGAGCAATTCAGTAAGAAATCCTATTGTTCCTAGGTTTAAATTAGTGAAAAATGAAGGTGTGTGGAGGTGGATGCCACCATGTACAAGCAGATAGTTGGCTGCTTAATGTACTTGACTGCAACGAGACCTGATCTTATGTATGTGGTAAGCTTGATTAGTAGGTTCATGGAAAGTCCAACTGAGTTACATATGCAAACAGCTAAAAGAGTACTTAGGTATCTTAAGGGCACGTTCGATTTGGGTGTTCAATACAAGAGGAATGGTAGTAAGAAGCTTGAGGCATACTCTGATACTGATTATGCAGGTGATATAAACGATCGAAAAAGTACATCAAGGTACATTTTCATGCTTAGCGCAAGAGCAATGTCATGATCCTCTAAAAAGCAGCTTGTGGTCACTTTGTCTACCACTGAAACTGAGTTTATTGCTGCAGCTTCTTGTGCTTGTCAAGGGGTGTGGATGCGCAGGATTCTTGAAAGCCTTGATCATGCACAAAGTGGGAGCACCACTGTGAATAGCGACAACAGCTCAACCATAAAGCTTTCAAAGAATTCAGTAATGCATGGACGAAGTAAACATATCGATGTGCGCTTTCACTTTCTTCGTGATCTTACAAAAGATGGAACTTTGGAGCTAGTTTACTGCAACTCACAGGATCAGATTGCAGATGTCATGACAAAGCCACTCAAGCTTGAGGTGTTCGAGAGACTTCGGGAACAGCTCGGGATGTGTTTGGTGCCAGATATAGACTGAATGCAAAGTGCAAACAGTTTAAGGGAGGATATGTTGTGGCAGCTAGTTTTTAGCTGTTAGGTTGTTAGGATTTGTTTGGGTTAATGCTGTTAATAATCCCTATTAACTAGTGCTTTAGATTCACTAGTGCTTTAGGTTGGTTTGAATCTTTCGTTAAGCCATGTTCTTAGTTAGTGCTTAACGTGGGTTTTATTTGTATTTCTCTCTTTCTGTGTAAGGCTATATATAAGCCAACAAGTTGCTGTTATAATTCAGAATATATTCTCCCAGATATTGCAATTCTTATGTGCTAAGATTTGTGTATTCAACAGAATTACCCATAGATTAACAATACTTAAGCAATCGTAATACAAGCCCAGAATCCAACAGCTAATACATAGAATTACCGCAAATTCTAGTATACAAAACTTTTAACAATTTATAGAACGAGATAAGCACAACAGAAGCAAGATTATGAGTTTCACAAAGAAACAAAGCATCTGAACACGTGCAGTTCAATCCAAAATATTGCCAATAAATAAAATTGGTACGACATATGTACAATTCACAGACACGGAAACAAATATTCAGGTCTATATGGTAGAGAGAGATGAGACTCACGAAAACATTGGTCCAAATAGGAATCTTGAGTGATGGGTCCGAGGCAAATGGGACACGGATTCGGGTCGGAGGAGGAACTGTTTTTGGGTTCCATCATGCTTCTTCAATCTTCAGCCATCATTAGCGAGAGAAGGAGGTACCATTTCAGCTATGTATTGATTGCTTTTTACACCGAACTCCAACTATTCCCTTCTTCGTTCAAAGAGGGGGAGAACAGAGGATTAACCTGTGACATTTGAAAAAAGCATTTTTAGGGCTAAAAACCGAATCAGTCCTTGAGATTAAGAAAATTTTAATTTGAAACCTTTGTTAGTTCAAAAATGGATTTAGATCACCAGTTGCTAGTTGTTAGTATACTGCTTATTAAGTGGAATTTGATCGTAGATAAATAAATAGAAATTGATTGGAGGAACAATGATTGAGAAGAAAATAATTAGAGAAGAAGGGTGAAGAAAAGAAAACTGACAAAAAATTAATCGAAAAAATTGAATAAAAAAATTGGAGAAAGATAAATAATTTTGGGTTAATAAAGAAGAAATTTTGGGTCAATAAAGAAAAAAATGTATGCGATCATGACTAATTTCTTGCCCAAACCCAAGTTAGGGATAGTTAGAGCACCTCTACGCTCTAAACATAAGATATTTTTTATTTTAAGGATTTTGAATCTTCAAATATCCAAATATATAACTACTATATTGTTTTTTTGCGGTGAGATTCAACCATAAGTTCTATTATGATGATAGATTGAGACGATGAACAGATTTTAGAAATAATCGGTGGACGAAGATAGATTGAGGAGGTGAGCAAATTTTGGAGATGATCGGTTGAAGGAAATGATCGAATCAGAAATATGGATTGAAGTGGTCAGCAAATTTTGGATGAGTTGATTTTGTAATGGGAGAAATTGAAGACGTAATGACATACAAATGTTTAAGTACTTTTTTTTCGTAGCGGAGAAAACACTCTACGGTCGTGATTAAACGTAATCAAAAAAATTTAATTTTCAAACTAAATTAAATAGTACCTACAAAATATAGAAGAAAATTATTTATTTAGGAAAGAAATATGTCAATATAAAATATAGAAAAAAAATAATAAATATTTATTAACAGACCAACGTTAATTTGGATCAAAATGCACAAAATATGTTGCAGGTTGTTATTTTTCTTTGGGTAGAATGCATTGAGAAAATCTAATTTGTTCATCATTTAGAAAAATATTATGAAGACATTGAGTAATAACCACGGTTAGTCACTCAATTCTGAGCGAAGTTTTAATTTAATTTCTTAACTTTGATTTGTTCCAATTTAATAATTCAAACTTTTGACTTCATTTCAGTTTGAGCATTTTGTAATACATTGTTCATCAACTTGATCGATTTCATGACGTAGCAGATGAATAATTATATGTGGCATTTTTTGAGACATTAAATCACGATTTAGCATGCATAGCGATAAAATTGCACTTTTTAAGAATTAAAACTCCAATTAATCTTTGAACTGTTGCACGTGTTCAAAATTCATCCCTAAAATAAAAATATTTTAAACAAATTCTCTTAATTTAATATATATTTCTCATATGTCCTTTCATAGACTCTTAACTAATACTAACGGCTTTCCTCAACATATGTCGACAAAGAATGGATAAGAACTTATAGTAAAGTATGAGGATTAATTTGGACAAAAATTTAGTTCAAGGATGGATTTGAAACACTTGACAAAGTTTAAAGCACTTTTAAGGAACTAAACACCCATTAGGGATGGACAAAGCTCACTGGAACCTGCTGGATAGGCTCTAGTTGGACTTCTTGATTTGGTCTGATTTCTAGAAATACAAAATCAAATTTTAAAAAATTTTAATCGAAAATTGACAGTTCAATGTGGTTGGTCTTCAACATTGTGATTAACGTTAGAATCGAATTAAATATTTATGTTTTCACTCTTTAATTAACATAAACATAAACTAGTTGGTAGTGTACAATATAATGATATAATAAACTCTTCGTATATCTAGTATTTGAAACTTGACTTGATCGGACCAAACGATGTTGCACTAATGATATCTCAGTAAAAACATGTTCACTCCTATCACCAATAGACATTCATCAAATTTGATAAAATAAATAGATACAAACTAGACCATGTTCATGTCCTCTCATATACAATATGGAATCATTTTTCATCAAAGACGTGGATAACAATGAAACATGTTTTAATATTATATCAAACAACTTCATATAAAAACTTAATACATGTTAGAGACGTGATGAATTTATTTATTTCTCAACTGTTCTTAAACACGACACATTTAAATGTGTAATACATCAAATTCGACACATAAAACAGAAATATATAAGAAAAAAGACTTTAAACTTTTTACCTGTATGTTATGGGATTCAGATGAAAAAGTTATCTACAAAAATCTTATTCAGTGTTTGTTTTTCACATAGATGAGTTGAACTCTGAAACCCAGATCTCTAATATTACCAAGCCTAAACCCCATTGTTTGTACCCATTCACAAACTGCCAGACCAGTCCCAATGCCAAGAGTATCCCTATGTAAAGCCAGTTTTATGGGATTTAGCCGTTCTACTCGGCAGCTCAAGAGTGAAACCCGAGCTGCTGCTCAACTATCCCAGATTTGGAAATGTTGAACTGAAAGCAAGTGCAGAGGACCACTCTAACGACTTGAGGATTTTGAGTAATGTTATGCAAGAGCATTACCATCTATTACAGAATCAAGAAAAGATAGGGAACTGTGGCACAGCAAAAGTGTAAATTGCCGTGGAAGAACAGAGTGCAAGATACAGGATGTAAAGTAGAATTATAGAGATGTCCACTTCATAACACAACAAATTATAGGCTGTATTTATGAATTCCCACATGAAGCATAATCTTGTTCTGTCAATCAACATAAACAACACGCCACCTCTTCTATGAATCTAAGAAAACGAATTAAAAATACTTTTGGAACATACAACGGTAAATTGAAACAGGAGGATATGACCAATTACCTTTCTACAATATTCATTTCCATATGCGGTGTCATTCATTGCATTCCAGCTCTAGTTGGACTGTTGTCACGAAAGAAGCGTTTTTTTTTTGTTCTAAACCTTGCGTACAGATAGAATTGAAGAAAATGTTCAACCATGTTATCACGCGCACAACCATCCTGGTAAAATCACCCCTTTATTCATATGCTTTTGGAGTTCCACTTTACGTTGCTGCAATTCACCGACTTGAAATTTCAACACCTCAACATCTTCTTTCATTATCTTTATTTCTTTCATCCATCCCTTTCCCGTACCTTTACTAACTCGTAGAATTGCTTGTGATATTGTTCTCTGGTTATTCGATGCAGCAGCCATGAAAGCTCTTGACATATCGACTTGTTCAAGAAGCATAAACTGTGTGGTAATGTTCACTGGCAACCGCTCATTCTTTGCGGCATGCTTGCGTGCATCTTGGGATAGTTTATGGTATTCCAGGACCCTGCATATGTTTCTTCTTTCTTCTTCTGTCAGGTTAGGATGTGCCTGTACAGAATATCAGAAACATAATCTAGATTAAAATAATTTTTCTCTTGAACTAAAATAGTATTACATGGACTTAGTCAAGGTAAGTGTTGAACTACTTCGTCTAAAAATTTAAGCTATTAGAGAATGGACACATTTATTTATTTAAATTTAGTCTCAAGCACACCCCTCACATGCAAGGTGGATTCATTTTTTCATCAAAGACTAACACGTGCACAATTATAATAAATGGGATCTTTGCCTCCTTTCCATAATCTGCACAATGGATCTATCATAGAAAAGGAAACTAAAATAGAAATCTGTTCCTATAAATCAGATTACAGATTTTTCAAAAATAAGAAACTAAGATAATAAAATAGTTACAAATATGTAAAGATAATTTCAGGAAGAAATCCATGATTGTGTACAGATAATTTGAGGAGGAAATCAAGGGATTTGTCAAGATTAAGCTTGATATTTGTATTATTTCAGCATAACAACTTGTGTTTCAGCCAATAATTTAAACACAAACTCTGAGCAATGAGTTTGCATACCTTAAGGTACGTATCTATAGCTCTATAAAGGTTGTCGTCGCAATTTCTAGCTTCTTTTGGCAAAACTTCCACAAGTAGCTGGAAACTTCTTGCAGGAAGACTCTCATCTCTTGCCACTAACACAAGATATTCATCAACCAACCTTCCAACAGCATACATTCTTGGCAGGGGATTACATAAAGAAAGGGAAACATAAGCTTCAACCACTTTAGCAATAATGTCCACATTGAAAAGTGTGACACTACTCTTAACTAAAAGGTCCTTAGCTTTACAGCTTTCGAGCATGAGCGCTATTCTTCTCTCGAGCTTGTCGAGCAACTCTGAATCAATTTTCATGATATGAGCTACCTTTAAAAGATGAAGTAGAAAATTGCAGGAAACTGAATTTCTTTCAGTGGGAAGCATCTTTATCAAACATTCGGTTGTAACTTTATGCATTTGGACGGTCAGATCTTTCTGATTCAGATTGTTGTGCCGCAATGCGAGTCCAGAAAGCCACTTTACTGTCCAGTGAGCGATACATGAACCTACAAGTTTAGGCTGAATCTTTTTTCTTTTAATTGATTCAATTACTTCAATGAAATGATCTATTCGAAGAAATGAAAGATCTTCAAACCACCACCCATCTGATAAATTGTTGGTATCCGTGTGATTTATGCGTTCAGACAAATCATTAACATACACTTCATTTTCCTCCAAACTATTTACATTTACATTCGTGCAGACTCTCCAAGCAATTGTTTCTGAGCACCGTTTCAATATTTGTAACTCTCGGGCCCAAGAAGAGATGGATTCACAGCTTTTAAAGATTCTAACTGTATCTTTCCATGATGAAACAATTATATAACTCAAAAAGGCCACGGTTACAGAAATCAGATTTCCTTGTTCAAGATCATCACTCATTTCCAAGAAGTGAGCAGCACAATAAAGTGGAGCAACATTTTTTGCTGTAAGATTGACCTTCCAACCATAACAGAACTTCAAAACTAACTCAAAATATTTTGCTCCACCAGGGAGATTGTCGATCTGCAGACTGAGATTGCCGTATCCACGATTCTGAAATACCATTCTGTTTATAAACCCACTTCTTGAGACCAAAGGGAGCTGAAAGAAAAGGATATAAAATTAACCACAAATTATGGAGTCCCAAAATAAGAAATTTTGCGGGGACATCTCTGCAAAATCTTCAGTGAGAATGTTACAATGACAACTATATGCTTCTACTAAGAACATGTTTCTTGATAGACAAGATGACAGAAAAATAACAACTGAACAGGGCGCTTCCGCACAAAACTGAACAACTAATGATATCATGTTATTCGTTCCATATTTCAATTGCTTTTATTTAATAAAACAAATGCATCCAGCTACCACTAGGATTGTTTCTTGGTTCCTTCCGACTAGCAGAGGATGACACCAACATAAACCTAATAATTGGCAGTATTGAAAGATAACATTAAAAATTTCCATACATCGTTCATAACACTAGAACTTTCATCTTTTGAATTTTGAATTTACAATATGGTAATGAAGGGCAATAAACAATTTAGGAGGAAATTTTGATGAAGCGTACCTTATGCAAGTGAAAGCTCTTTTCTTCAATTTGTATGATCAAATCATTGGGAACTTTAGTTTGGATGAACCTACATGAGATGGTTATTAGTCAAATGCCACAGACAAACACAAATACTAAAACAAGAAGAAATTGGAGTGAAATTAAATAATTACCAGTTATCGTTTCTCCTCTCTATAGATGTTGCAACCATATCCACACTGGCTGCAAATATTGTACAGTGACTATGCTTTTTTACAAACATTGATCCATTAACTGGATCTACCCTTTCAAGACTTTTCACGTCCATCACTGCCTTCTCATGTCCAGAAATGAGAAATAAGTACTTCAAGTTTTCTCAGTGTACTAGTAGATGTAGTTGGGTGATTTAGAAGCTCAAATAGACACATACAATGGGTCAGTTTATATAAGAGATTATACATTTCCAAGGATAACATATCACTTTCAGCCTTTCAGCCGATGATTGTAAAGCATAAAGTAGAGTGGGACTACAGCCTTTTTTGCTATGATCAGTAGTGGTTGGTACAATGATGCTACTTTGTTATTTTCAGATAACAGTCAAGATCATACAATCAATGTGACTTCATTTTTATCATTAATTTGAACAATATTTATCTGTAAAAACACTTGGTCCATGTTTAGCACACAGGAGTGGAAAGTATGATGAACAAAATTATAGTTTTTTCCTCTAATATTATTCAGTACTATCCAATCTTTCCTACCAAATGTACCATTGTGGTATTACATTGTGAAACTCAATGAACATAAAATGTTGAAATGACACTGCTCTATTGTTCTGGTGTAAGCCCTAATCCCCACTTCGGAGAGCAATAATAAACTGAAAGGCAATTAGAATATGAGCAAAGCAGAGATTTACAATGGTTCAACCTCTACGTGAGAGCTACACCCACTTAGAACTACAAGTTTTCACTATATTGGAGAAAAAATGTACAAGGGTTTTCTCACATTGCACTCTATGTTTTAGAGAAACCACCCCTCTAATCATCGTTTACATATCGTAGGATTGTTAGGGCAACCTAATACAAATATGGAATATCCAAGATATCCGTAAACTTAACTCTTAAAGTACACTTAAGTGACTTCTGTGGTACCGATGGAGATAGGTGCACAATGCAACTGTGGTTGAAAGTTAGGCTTGTGTAGCAGCAGACTATCTGCATGCTGACTCCCTTCTATGCATGTGTCAACAGAAAAATGAAAGCAAAAGATAACAAACCATATTAATGATTCAGCTACTATTATTCACAATAAAGCCACCAAAAAAGTGTGAACCAAATCAATTTGTACATCTGGGTCACGCCAGCACCTGCAACTGTGGATGAAAGAAGCAAAGTTGTCCACGAAAGAAAATGCATTTATTGTGCTATTTCCCAATTAAAAATGAGTCAATAAAGTCTATTACTGGGCATTCTTTAGTTGAATGATTTCAATATTATTCAGACAATTTGTTGTTTGTGCAACATCATTTGTTATTAATAATCAAAAGCATTATAAATATAAGAAAGTAAGCATGTATACAAATTTAAATTGATGCAACCACAAAGCCATCTAAAGCTGATTTCAATTAAACATTCCCGTAAGAAAACCAACACCACAAAAACCAAAAACATGAAAATCCTTGACTTGAAATGAAAATGCAAATTGCACAAACACAAAGAAAAATAAAAATCACCAAAAATTAAAAAAGACAATAAAAAAGTGGTTCCTCAGAATACTCTCCATTTTCTTCTTCTATTCAGCTTCATAGTCCTAAAATACCTAACCCATCCCTCAAGATTTTCTTTCTTGCACAGAAAACCCACCAAAACTGCACAGCAACAAAACCCCAATATCCAATCTCCAGCTCCTCTTCTCCACCCATTCATTGAAAGCCCAAATAAGAGCAAACCCAAGCCCCCCAAGAAAACATCACCATCTATAACCAATTCTTTACCCAAAAGGGCCAAAACTAACCACAGCCCAACACCCAAAATTACCAAAATACCCAAGATTCCCAATTTCGATTTCCTTCTCTTTTTCGAACCATCGAAAGCTCCCCATCCAAATCCATTCCAGGATCCAAACCCTCCTCCATTACCGCCTCTATTGCCGCCTCCAAATTCTCTCAACAATAACTCCAATGGCTCCGGTAAAAGCCCCAGGTTTGAAGCAATAATACAAGCTGATTCTAGCACAAGCTTTGTTGATCTTTCAGACCCATATCGCCTTCTCTTGTTTCTGGAACATAGAATTGTGTTTTGTATGCGGGTCTTCTGCGAGTGGCATTTGTAAGAACAGTAGGGTGAAAACAATGGGTGTTGAAGGCTTAGGGACAAAGGAATCATGTTACCATTTGAATTGAAGAGGAAACTGGGGTCTGAAATGAGAGGTTGGGATATGAAAAGGAAGTTCTTCTGCATTTGCTGGAGGAATCGGGAAAATTGTCCAAGAGACCGTTGCGGGGTATTCAGAATTTTGAAATTTTCTAATATTTGCGCTATAGTTTGCTGCACTCATCGTCGGCGCACTTAAAATATCATGTTACCCACTTGCATTAACTAGTATACCGCTAATCGGTGAAAATCGATCGTTATAAAGTAAATGAAAAATAACAGAAAAACAAATTTGAGAAAAATGGTGAAGATTTGGAGAAGAATGGTGGGGGAGAAGAGAATTGGAAAGGAGAAAAATGAGAAAATTGGAAGAAGAAAAAAAATGAAAGTGAAGACATATATGCCTTTTTTTTTGGGTGTGTGGAGGTGGAAAAATCTCCTTACCGGTCGATTTTAAATAGTTGGTAGTTCATCATCCGACACTTATTATTTTTACTAATCATGTTTAGTCATCTCATTGATGAGCATTATATTTTCTATTCACAATAGATAAGAGATTAGGCTCCATACTTTTCAGTCACTTCAGTGTTTTTTGTTTGTGGACCAGTTATGTCCCAGATTTGACCTTAAGATCCATAAGAATAAACTAGTATATCACTTTATAGGCAGTGAGATCCAACTATAGACTCAGTAGATGAAAAATGAAGAATGAGATGAATTTGAAGGAAAAAAAAAAAAGAAAGAATGAGATAGATTGGTAGAGATGATTTGAAGAGATGATTTGAAGAGAAGAAAATTGATAAATATGAAGATAGACATATATAATGATTTTTGAGTCAGTAGAAGAAAAAACTCTATACGATCGTGATAATTGAAATTTAAACTCTTTTGTTTTTGTTTCTGGTTGAGTCTTGATAAGTGAGAATGACGATATGTTTTTAGGATTAAGGTAGTGAGTAGAGCATGAAGAATGTCGTTTGAGAGAGAGTTTCGTTCGTAATGGAGATTGAAGATGGATGTATATATTTTGTTTCTCACAATAGTGAATAATATTCTCTACGGTCGTAATGAGTGAGTTTATAAGCACTTATGAATTAGTCAAATATTAGTATATCGCTTATTTGCAGTAGAATTCGACCGTATGATTTATGAGAATGAACACTGAGATTTGAACCCTTTTATTTCTGGTAGAGTTTTGATGGATGAGAATGACGATTTGGGTTGCGGTGGTTATGATTTTAGGAATGAGACCGTGAGTAGAGTAAGAAAAAGATCATTTGAGGGAGACGTAGAGACGCACAGACATATAGTTTTTTTCTTCTAGTAGTGGAAAAAATTCCTGTCGTGATTATTTTATTTACACATTTCGTAATATCTGTAATTTTTATCTATATTTTATTCATACATTTTATAAAATTTACTATTTATAGTTTATAAAAATCTTTATCAAATATTCACTTAATGAGCTACAAGACTCACATGCCATTTAATGTAGTTATGTTTTTAGGGAAATTTATACAAACATCATTAAATTGAGGTTAACTAATGATTGAACACAATCCTCTGTTTTTAAATAGAATTTCACTTTCTTTCCATTTTTGGTACATCAAATTTGTGGTAATAGAATTTAACTTTCAAACATATATCCTTGTGACATCAATTCGTACTTACACCATCTCCCAATTATCCAACCATTGTTGCAATACTCCAAATCTTTGTATATTGCTTAAATGTAAAGTATAAGAACTTAAAGAATAAATTTAAATTTCTAGAGGGATCGAAGTAAAACTTTTGGAAAAATAGGATTTAGTCAAAGAAATGAATAAACTTAAAAATTATTGGTGACAATATGAGTCATATGATGATCAAAAAGCAATTTGGAACGTAATTGTTACAAATTTATTAAAAGTCAATATAAAACTTTCTGTTTAAAAATTTGTAACTGTATTTAAATGTATTAGAATGCTAAATCATTTCAAGTACGTCTTCAATGAAAGATGTTAACATGGATTGCAATGTTTGAATTTTGACAACGTTTTTAAGGGTTTAAAAGAAATTATTATGACAAACTATCAAATATGTTAAAATTTTATGAAGTACGAGTTTTCAATATCACGTTTTTAAGTTTATGATTGTTGGAAACCCTAAAAGCCCATAAATGTTAAAAAATTTGTTAATTATCAGGGTTGAGATCTTAAAGCGTTACAGTTACAACATCATTCTTGTACTATATACTTGTTTGGTGTAGTTTATAAACTGGTTTATTTGACCAAAAATAATTTATTTGACTAAAAATTTTGTCTTCACAGCATGACATTGTTGACTATTTTTCGTCAAATAAATTATTTTTGGTTGAAAAACTGGTTTATAATCTATATCAAACAAGTCCTATAATAGCATGTAATTTGGAAATTAACACAGTTGACACATTGACAGATGAAATATAAATTTGTGTTAAAAATATAAATAGAGAACAAATGAAGCTCTCAAGCTTTGCTGAAATGGCTGAGTGTATATGAAAGTGTGTTATGTTATTTTTTTGCAAAGTTTTTGTATATCAGATGATGATGTCGTGATAAGGACGGAGGCCTATCTTTTTAATGAATTTCGGGTTGGGTCGGGTGGATTTCTCGTGGGCCGTCCAGTCCCTTCTCGTGGTCAACAAAGGATGCACTAATTTCCTTTGCAGTGGTTTCATTCATGGTTAAGTTGATTGTTAGACATCTCATCTTGAATTTTTCAGAGCAGCACCAAAAGTAACCTTAACTTTTGTCGAGTCGAGAATTATAATACGACGATCTAATATTATTAAGGACGATAATCTCCTAATCTTCGATAGATGACTTTGACAGCTCAAGTTCCTCCATCGAGGAGAAGTCCAGGGTTTTCAAGATAGACTTGTTGACATTATTTGTCTTGTCGAGACGATAACGTATATTTTAATTATAATTAACAAGTAATTGCTCGATTGATTTTGAGACTTTGTCTTGATAACGTGGACAAGGACACAATATTACTTTCCTTTCTCTTTCTTTCGTAAACCTTTCATTGCAAGCTCATTTTTGTAACGAGAAATAAATGTAAATTTGATTTCTTTTCCTCTTACTTTTTAAATCTTCTTTGATATCTTGTGCAAGTAAGGAATATGAATTATTCAATTTTCTTTCACCGTACAGATGTCTTTGAAGGATTCAAACTAAATTTAAAAAGTTTGGCGCAAATAGTCCTTAATCTTTGTCCTTCATGCGTTTTTGGTCCTAATCTTTTTTGCTTGGCAAAGATGTCCTAAACAAATCCCTTTAGGTACCGAAATGGTCATTTTAGACAAATTTCATCCATGTTGTTGTTAGTTTTGCGTGTGTCCTTCACTTTTTTTAAAATTTTATTGCAGGGATAAATTTGGCAAACTATTATTCTCTTCATCTTTGAGCACGGAACATAGCCAATGTTCCTCTCCGTTTTGGTTGAACTCCAATATTAGGTTGCACGAAGATACAATTTCCAGATTGGTGAACTCAAATACTAGGTTTTGTAAAGAAAACACGTACTTGAAGATGAGCAAGAAATCATTTTTTTAGAAGATTTCAATTTTTGATTTTTCTGTACGATAGTAGTAATGTGGATGAAGAAGTGATGACTTGGGAGAATAGACTTTATTACAAATGTTCAGACTTGCCATTTTTAAGTTTCATTGTGTGCATATAAATTGATCACAAAAATAGGATGTTCACAAATTTAATTTTGGTAACGTTTGGAGATGGGGGCATATATCCTAACTTATGCTTGTTCTGGCGCAAAAGGTCCCGAACTTTTAGTACACCATGCTCAAATAGTTCCAAACCTTTGTGATATTGTGCGCAAATGGTCCCGAACCTATCAAGTTTGTTGATGCATAGGCCTCTAACATATTGAATGATTATACATAAATTCTTCACCCAATTCATACACCACAAATCAAAAATTCATACGACTTTAATACAAATCACAAATAATAATAAAAAATTCATGATTAATAGTGGTATTTCGTTGATGGCGGGTGAAAGAGAGGTGATGGAGAGTGTCGAATTTTGGGATTCCAATGGTCGCCACTCTCCTCCAAAGAGGAAAAATTCGAAAAAAAGTATTTTTCTTTATAACATATATAGATTTCTCCCTTGAATTTGAATGGAATAGTATGCAACTATATTTCTTATGCTCTAATTTCATACTACAAATTTCTATCCATTTCATAGACATGATTAAAGAAGATATATGGATCTCTGTGACCATAAAATTTCTACCAGATTTGCTTGATTTAACATAAAGGATTAGATTTTAGCAAAATTTTCACAATTGTTTCACATGAACTTGGGTTATCTTATGCAGATATATCCCTCATTTCTGGTTCTGTTGTTCCTACAGATAATGAATAATAAAATTTTTAAGAGTCCATTGCATAGAGAACTGATAAAACTCCAAGAAAGAGAGGAACATTGCCTGTGTCCGGTGTTCAGAGAAAAACATAATAGCGGTTGTCAAATTTGTCCATATAATAAAATGAAATAAAAAGAATGTGAGGGTCATGTGCAAATCAACGACAGCTTTAAACGAAATCTATCTAAAATAACCATTTGAGCACCCCAAAACTATAAATAAGGAATGTCTTCACCAAAAAATAAAGGTTAAAGACCAAAAAGCACACGAAAAGTAAAAATTAGGGACCACTTACGCCAAAATCTCCTAAATTAATGATATCGGGTCATCAAGGTCTCACCGGCTTCGATCTAGTACACCTGGTCTAATTCGAGCCGCCCAAGTCACCAACCCACACATTCCTCAATTCAAGTGGGAATAGTGCTAAACAGTCGTGTGACCCGTCAAATTTTTCTATGGGCAAACTTGACAAGAGTCCCACTTTTTGTAAAAAAAAGTTGAAAAATACTTCTTTTTTTAATTTTTTTAAAAAATAAATCATTTCATTAAAATCAATATTTTATAATTTAATAAAAAATACAATATTTTCATTTAAAATCTATATTTTAGTTTTTCATTGTCTAAAATTATATTATTATTTTTTTAAATTAATATTTTAGTTTTCATCATCTAAAAATATATTATTTTTATCTAAAAATATCATATTTGTATACTATTTCAAATATAATTATAATTATAATTATATTTTACAATTTATTTTCTTTGATAATTGTTTAAAAATACATTATTTTCATAAAATCAATATTTTTATTTTTTCATTTGAAAAACAACATTCTTACACGAGTGACATATGTGTTACTTCATCATTTTCACTGAAATCAATACTTTATAATTTACTCATTTTATTATTTCTTTAAAATATATTATTTTTATTTAAAATTAATATTTTAATTTTTCATTAAAAAACAACATTTTTATATGGGTAACATATATATTACTATATGTTATTATAGATTACTTCCTCGTTATTAAAATCAATATTTTACAATTTCTCCCTTTTTATAATTTTTTTAAAAATATATTATTTTCATTTAAAATCAAAATTTTCATTTTTTATTTGAAAACAGATTTCAGCACGTGTAACATATTTGTTACCATATATGTTACCATATATGTTACTTAATCATTTTCATTAAAATCAATACTTTACAATTTATATCCTTTTATAATTTTTTTTTTAAATACACTAGCTTCATTTAAAATCAATACTAAATTTTTTATTTAAAAACAACATTTTTACACAAGTAACATATGTGTTACTATATGTTATTTTTCCGTCATCATTAAAATCAATAATTTATAATTTATCTTCTTTTTATAGTTTTTAAGAAAATACATTATTTTCATTTAAAATTCATATTTCAAATTTTTTTTGAAAACAATATATAGTATCGTATATGTTACTTCATCATTTTCATTAAAATCAATAATTTTTATACTAGTAACATATGTGTTACTATACGTTATTTCTTCGTCTTTGTTAAAATCAATAATTTATAATTTATCTTCTTTTTATAGTTTTTAAGAAAATAAATTATTTTTATTTAAAATTCATATTTTAATTTTTTTTAAACAATATTTTTACACAATTAACGTATATGTTACTTTATCATTTTTATTAAAATCAATAATTTTTACAGTGGTAACATATATATTACTATTATCAATCGCCTTCTACCACTACTACCACTCGTCTTATACAAGCACCACCACCATCACAATCGAGTTCAAATCTGCTACCACCATCTACAACTATAAACACATCCACCACACCATATTTTAAATTAGGATAACACAATTATTACCACCACCAACACACACGAGTAACGTATATGTTACTTCATCTTTTTTATTAAAATCAATAATTTTTATATTTGTAACATATGTGTTACTATATGTTATTCATCGTCTTCATTAAAATCAATAATTTATAATTTATCTTCTTTTTATAGTTTTTAAGAAAATACATTATTTTAATTTAAAATTCACATTTCAATTTTTTTTTTTTAAAACAGCATTTTTACACGAGTAACATATATATTACTTCATCATTTTCATTAAAGTCGTTAATTTTTACACTGGTAACATATATGTTACTATTATCAATCATCTTCTACCACTACTATCACTCGTCTTATACCACCATCACCACCACTACTACTATCGAGTTCAAATCCGCTACCACCATCCACAACTATAATCACATCCACCACAAATGTGTGTTACCATATTTTAAATTAGGATAACACAAGTGTTACCACCACCAACATACACGAGTAACGTATATGTTACTTCATCATTTTTATTAAAATCAATAATTTTTATACTGGTGACATATGTGTTACTATATGTTATTTTCTCGTATTCATTAAAATTAATAATTTATAATTTATATTCTTTTTATAGAATTTAAGAAAATAAATTACTTTCATTTATAATTCATATTTCAATATTTTTTTGAAAACAACATTTTTTACATGAGTAACGTATATGTTACTTTATCATTTTTATTAAAATCAATAATTTTTACACTGATAACATATATGTTATTATTACCGATCGCCTTCTACCACTACTACCACTCGTCTTATACCTGCACTACCACCATCACAATCAAGTTTAAATCCACTATCACCATCCACAACTATAATCACAATCACCACAAATGTGGTATCACATGTGTTACCACCACCAACACACATATGTTACTTCATTATTTTTATTAAAATCAATAATTTTTACACATATGTTACTATATAATTTAAACCAAACAGAGCACTATATAGAAGCATGAACAATTGAGGGATGAATCCAAAATCCTCTAAAATAGAAGTATTTGTTAAAATAATGAAACTTGTCTCCAACAACAAAAAAATTCAAATAGCTAGGCTTCAAAAGAAGCTTCAACACTGTATGATCATCCATTAAACTTGAGCAATCTCTGGTTCAAGTTCAAGCTCAAGCCTTCTTAGACTTGCTAGTTGCCAACTGTAACTCGGGCTCCTTTTTCACGGACTCTTCCTTCTGGGATAGAATCAATTCAATGTGGCAAGAGATGACACATAAGGGTTTATTCTTCCATGAGCACGGTATATGCGGCACCTTTGCTTTCGAGCCTGGTTCACCTGGATGTGAAATGTAGAGTGCATCCACATCCAAACCTTTAACCTCAGCATTACTTTCAGCATTCTTCAATAAATCTAAGATGAAAGTAGCAGATTTGACAGGCCAGCACCCCTATCCATTAGAATACATGTTCTTCGACTTAGCAGTTCGCCCAACACCTCCACAGAAGCGAATGAAGAGTATGGCCTGCTTGTGGGCCAATACATCCTCTAAATACCTTTTGGCTTTTGTTAGGGGCAACTTTCTGATGGCATGAGCTGTCTCCCTCATGTTCTTGAAATGAACTCGGATATCAGATCCCCTGGCCTTGCAGGATTTGGTGGGATTATTAGGCTCTCTTAGCTGCTTCCGCAACGGATGAGGGAGGATAGAGTGCTTCAGGGTTTTTCACAAGTAAAAATTAGAATCAGGGTTTTTTTAAATATTTGTATAATATACAAGATGTATTTTTCATTAAGTTATTTTTTTTTTTATTTAGGGTATATATTAGTAAGATTTAGAATATAGTATATTTTGATTTTTTTTTTTTTTGAAAAATAGGTATATGAGCTAGTTCGCTCTTTTTCTAAATACTTGTTGACCAATTTTTCAAGTAAATTACTAAATATAACACTGCATTCTCTTCTCCGTTTATAACATTTCAAACGATTTCAATTTCATCTATCTGTGTTTGCTAAAAAATAGAAATTTTTCAAGTTAAAATCTAACCCATTTCAATGTTAGAATCCAATCCATTTCATATATGTAAGAAATCTCATTTCAAGGTAGAAATTCATTTTTCTCTATTTTCTTCTTTTAATTCACGATAGAAATTGTAGATTTTATGGTATAAATCATGAAAATATGTATACATTTTAGTATGAATTGTGATTTTTGATTTAAATTTCTGTAAATTTGAATCTATTTGAAGTGTTTTAATTGAAAAAACTGATTAAGATGTATAAATTCGTCTTAATAGACACATAGTCTGTTAATATTTGGACAAAGTTGACAAGAGCCCTACTTTTTGTAAAAAAGTTGAAAAATACCTCTTTTTTTTTATTTTTCAAAAAATACCTTATTTTCATGGTTTGATTTAAAAAATACCTCATTTTATTAAAAACAATATTTTAAATTATGATGATGATGTGGCATTTATTTTAAATTAAATTATGATTATGAGTTGGCATGATGTGGTATTTATTTATTTTATGGTAGTCCATGTACTTTATATAATATTCACTTTAGTTCTTATATTTTAAATTATATTTCAATTAAGTCATCAAAAAATTACATCATAGGTCCTTAATCTTTTATATTTTTACACTTTAGTCCCTAAATTTTTAATTATCTTTCAGTTAAGTCCTCCAAAATTTACATCTTAGGTCCTTCAACTTTTTACATCTTTATACTTTGGTCCCCAAATTTTCAATTATTTTTCAGTTAAGTCTTCTAAAAATTGCATCTTAGGTCATTCAACTTTATACATGTTCAAAGTTTGGTCCTCCAAATCCTTGATTTTAGTGGCCAAAATAATTGCAATTTTAGTGGTCAAAATGAGTGTACTTTCAATTAAATATTTGAATTTACACTTGAATTTTCACGAGTAACATGTGTCATTTCATCATTTTCATTGAAATTAATATTTTATAATTTACTCATTTTATTATCTTTTAAAAAATATATTATTTTCATTTAAAATTAATATTTTAATTTTTCATTGAAAAACAATATTTTTTAATGAGTAACATATATGTTACTATATATGTTACTTCCTCATATTTCATTAAAATCAACATTTTACCATTTCTCGATTTTTATAAATTTTTTAAAAATACATTATTTTCATTTAAAATCAATATTTTGGTTTTTTATTTTAAAATAATATTTTTTAATGGGTAACATATATGTTACTTCCTCATATTTCATTAAAATCAATATTTTACCATTTCTCTATTTTTATAAATTTTTTAAAAATACATTATTTTCATTTAAAATCAATATTTCAATTTTTCATTTTAAAAAAATATTTTTATACCAGTAACATATATGTTAATATGTGTTACTTGCTCATTTGCAATAAAATCAATATTTTATAATTATTTAAAAAATTCGTTATATTTCTTTAAAATTAATATTTCAATTTTTTTTTTTATTTTAAAACAACATTTTTACACGGGTAACGTATATGTTACTTCCTTATATTTCATTAAAATCAATATTTTACTATTTCTCTATTTTTATAAATTTTTTAAAAATACATTATTTTCATTTGAAATCAATATTTCAAATTTTCATTTAAAACAACATTTTTATACTAGTAACATATATGTTACTATGTGTTACTTGCTCATTTGTAATAAAATCAATACTTTATAATTATTTAAAAATACGTTATTTTTCTTTAAAATTAATATTTCAATTTTTTTTAATTTTAAAACAACATTTTTACACATGTAACATATATGTTTTTACATGTTACTTCCTCATTTTTTATTAAAATCAATATTTTACCATTTCTCTACTTTTATAAATTTTTTAAAAATACATTATTTTCATTTAAAATCAATATTTCAAATTTTCATTTTAAAAAAATATTTTTATACTTGTTACATATATGTTACTACTATGTGTTACTTGCTCATTTGTTAACCTATGTTACTTCCTCAATTTCATTAAAATCAATTTTTAGCAAATTATATCATTCTACAATTTTCTGAATTATGAATTATATTAAATAAAAATAATATATTTAATTTTTTCACTTTTAAAAACAACTATTTGACACGGGTAACACATATGTTACCACATGTGTTACCCTATGTTATTTCCTTATTTACATTACAATTGCTATTTTATAATTTATCTTCTTGTAAATGTTTTTAAAAAATACATTAATTTCGTCTACAATCAAATATCTCCAATTTTTATTTTTCAAAACAATACTTTTACGCGGGTAACATATATGTTACTGTATTTGTTAACCTATGTTACTTACTCAATTTCGTAAAAATCAATTTTTAACAAATTATATCCTTCTACAATTTTCTGAATTACGAATTATATTAAACAATAATATATTTAATTTTTTCACTTTTAATATCAACAATTTGACATAGGTACCACATGTGTTACAACATGTGTTACCATATGTTACTTCTTCATTTTCTGTACAATTACTATTGTATAATTTATATTGTTGTAAATGTATTTAAAAAGTACATTAATTTCGTCTACAATCGGGTAACATATATGTTACCATATTTGTTAACATATGTTACTTACTCTATTTCATTAAAATCAATTTTTAGCAAATTATATCCTTCTATAATTTTCTGAATTACGAATTATGTTAAATAAAAATAATATATTTAATTTTTTTCATTTTTAATATCAACACATACAATTGCTATTTTATGATATATCTCCATGTAAATGTTTTTTAAAAAATACATTAGTTTGGTCTAAAATCAAATATTTCCAATTTATATTTTTAAAAACAATATTTTTACGCGTGTAACATATATGTTATTGTATTTGTTACCCTATGTTACTTTCTCAATTTTATTAAAATCAATTTGACACGGGTAACACATATGTTACCACACCTAAGATGCAATTTTTGAGGACTTAATTGGAAGATAATTAAAATTTTGGGATCAAAGTGTAAAGATATAAAAAGTTGAAGGACATAAGATACAATTTTTGGAGGAATTATTTGAAAGACAATTGAAAATTTGGGGACCAAAGTGTAAAGATGTAAAAAGTTGAAGGACCTAAGATGTAATTTTTGGAGGACTTAACTGAAAGATAATTGAAATTTGGGGACCAAAGTGTAAATATGTAAAAAGTTGAAGGACCTAAGATACAATTTTTGGAGGACTTAACTGAAAGATAATTGAAATTTGGGGATCAAAGTGTAAATAAGTAAAAAGTTGAAGGACCTAAGATGCAATTTTTGGAGGACTTAATTGAAAGATAATTAAAAATTTGGGGACCAAATTGTAAAGATATAAAAAATTAAGGACCTAAAATACAATTTTTGAAGGACTTAATTGAAATATAAAGACTAAAGTGAATATTATATAAAGTAAATAGACTAATATGCAATAAATAAATATTTTTAAAAGAGTATTTTTTATAATATTATTTACACGTGGGGTAAAAATAAAAAAATTAAAAAAGTGGGTATATTTCAACTTTTTATTAAAAAAAGGGTGTATGATCTAATTATCCCTTAATATTTGGTATGTTAACAGACCTTAATACAAGATCATTTTGGCCTTAACAGGCACGTGGTCTGTTAACAGGCCTCTAGTCTGTTAATGGTGACCATCTATTAACAGACTTTATTAATGAGGTCATTTAAGTCTTTTTCTATATATAAAATAAGCATTACTTAAAGGTTAAATATATTCCCACGACATTCATTTTTCTTAAATGCACCACATTTAAATTGTATAAAATATCCATAATCTGTACTTATTATTATATTTATGTACCAAATATTTTTTCATCGTATTCTTATCATCAACTTTCAATTAATTATTACATATGATATCTGATAACGGTTCCCCTCCAAAATTTTCATTAAGAAATAACAAAAAGTCTCATTTCCTCCTCCAATTTTCATATAAGAAAAAAAAAAACAAAATTTTAATTAAATATTTATCTCTCATTTTAAAGCACACTAATAGAATTTTTGAACAAAAATCGTTAGTAAGAATAAAATGTGTTAATTAAAAGAATGTTAAATATAAGAATTCGATGAAAAAATTTAATAACATAAATGTGACAATAAATAAAAATTAAAGACTTTTTATACAATTAAAATGTAGTACATTTCTAATAAAAAATTGTGTAAATGTAACCACGCTTACTTAAATTATATAACTTAAAGTATTTTCAATGCACTCAATCTATTGCTTTTTAGACGTATTACATAAGTATAGATAGACGGAGTTGTAAAAAACCACCTCCAATACATGTTGACGAAGACTCTGTCTAGCTGATGCGACAAAAAAATAGACCTATTTTATTAAAAAAAAAAAAAAGCAGACGAGGGAAATAAAAATTGAAGACCTGCCAATTTAAAAAAAATTAATGCCACATTTGTGGTAATATTAGTTTTAGACGGAACCCATTGGAGATGAATTTATAATTTGATCGTCTATTCAATAGACGTAGTACTACATAAATTGGAAGTCCGTATATGTTACCTGCCACGTAAACTACAAGAAACATACTCAATTCTCTAATACACTTTGTCTATTGCTTTTTAAACGTGTCATATAAGTACAGATGTGGAGTTATAAAAAACCATCTCCAATGCATGCCGATAAGGATTTCGATGTAGCACACTAAAAATAGACTACGCCTAGAAGTCCGTCTAAATTTAGATGGGCTTCTAGACGGAGTGAGTCAACAATTTTAAATCAAATTCAACAATTTATTAAAAAAAAAATTTGGGGAAAAAATTGAAGACCCCTTAATTTTTAAAAAAATTAATGCTACATAAGCGGTAATATTAGTTTTAGAAGGAACTCATTGTAAATTGATTTTTAATTTGACCGTCTATTCAATAGACGCAATGTCACATAAACTGAAAATTCATATATTTTACATGCTACAATAGACGAAGTGCATGAAGATCCTCTTAAAACATTTCCAATGCACTTCGTCTATCACTGTTTTAGACATGTCATATAAGCACAGATAAACATAATTATAAAAAACCTCTCTAATGCATGCTAATGAGGACTTTGTCTACTTGATGTGGCACACAAAAAAATAGATTCCGTCTAAAAGTTCTTCTAAATTTTAGACAGACTTCTAGAAGGAGTGATTCAACAAATTTAAATCTAACTCAGCATTTTATTAAAAAAATAAAGTGTAAATTGAAGACCAGCCAATTTAAAAAAATAATAATCACTAACCGTAAGGAGGTTTACTCCACTACAAGCACAAAAAAAGTACTTATTTATCCTTCACTAATCTTCATCTTTTTAAACCAAAACTCTTATATTTCTCTCAATTCCTGCATTTCTCCATATTCTTCTTTATATTCATCAAAATCAAACTTCTCTCAAACAAAATTCTCTCTCTCTCACACATTCTTCTCAACTCTTCAATTCATTAAAATTTTCTATGATCAGATTCCACCGCAAAGAAAAATGTTATACTAGTACTAGTACAACATAAATGGTAATATGCTGTTGATCTCCTGTCCCCCAAGTAGGCATGATAACTTGTAAGTACGTGGACAGTTGATATAAAAAATTATTTTTTACATTAATTGTCTACATGCTGTCAATTTTACTACATAAATAATAATATTAATTTTAAATAGAATTTATTGGTGATGAATTTATAATTGACGATTAGAGGGAAAATTGTCAATTTTACCTACAGCTAAGACTAGAATAGCCGAATTGCATACATTTGTGCGCTTAGGCACTTTCCCGATTCGCTTGTTTGACACGGCGTTTTAGCCAACGCGGCCCACCATTCAAACACAGACGAAGAAGAATACCCACAAACTGAAATTTCACTGCGAAGTGCTAACTGTAAAATTGAAACCGAAACGAATGGCCAATTGCTTGCGAGTGCCAATGGCTTCTTCACTCCCCTGTTCCTCGTCCTCATCCCCTTGGCTCAAACGACGTAGTATGAGGAGTCTATGTTCAATGAACAGTACCAAAATTCCGATGCCTCCATTTAACCCTAAGGACCCCTTTCTATCGAAGCTCGCTTCTGTGGCTGCTACTTCACCTGAAGTACTCCTCAATAGTCAGAAAAACTCCGATACACCGCCGTATTTGGACATCTTTGATTCCCCCCAGCTCATGGCTACTCCTGCCCAGGTACCCATTTTCTTATTTGGCTTCTACAGTTTTATGTATTTTTGTATTGTTATTATCGGTTAGGAATATATTATTAGTGGATGAAATTCTCAATCTTCTGAGAGTTAATTATTGTGTAAATTTAACAAATGCTTGCTCACCCAACTTTTAAACATTATCCATTGCTCACTTATTTATACTGAGCAATGAGTGATGGACGAGAAATGGTTTGAGATCAATAGGTGAGCAATGAGTAATATTTCAAAATTGGGTTAGCAAGTCTAAATGTTGAGTAAAGTTGGGTAATTATTTATTAAATTTACTCGTTAATTATTATTTCCGACTTGATAATTTCTTTTCCCTTGTTATACTGTGAATATTCATCGATTTTACTTAAATTTTAGTGGATGGTCTTCAGCTGTTTCAAGGTTTACAATAGAGAGGTTTTGAATTTTTCCCCAATGGAATTTCTTGGCACATTCAGTTTGTTAAGTAGTCTTGCTTGCTTGCAAACACGAGGTTTTCACTGTAGATAATTGGACAAGATATTGTTATAACTTAATTGTCATTTCTTAAATGAAGAAGTTTCCATGTTTATGTCAATATTGGCTTCTTCACTCAGTTTAGTCTCTTTTGTTGGTTAAAACAGGTGGAGAGGTCAGTTTCTTACAATGAACACAGGCCAAGGAGACCTCCACCGGACTTGCCCTCATTGCTGCTCCATGGCAGAATAGTTTACATTGGCATGCCGGTAATCATGTTAACCCTTAATTCTGTAACTCAGTTTTGTGTTCTTTATTTTTTTTAAAACTTTTTCTTGGCTGCAATTTTTGATTATATTGTAGTAGAAGCAAGGAACAATGAGTAACCACATCTGCCATAATATCAAATATATAACAAATTTATCTCATAAAGTGTGGTTCCTTACAGACTTCCTAGAGATAAAGCTGTATGCCTCTTTTTAGGTCACAATTCATAAAGATTCTTGACAGGGTCGGAGCCAGAAAATTATTCCATTGGGGCGTGACTTAGTAAAGGTAAAAATTTAGACACATAAATAAGAGCACGTTAACAAATGCATATATCAAAAATCTTGATAATTTATAACGGAAAAGGCTGACATATGAAAACAAGAGAAAATCTCAGACAAAATAATGAAGTATTAAACAAAATGCATCTTTGGTCTGAAAATATAATGGAGATTATACACGCATGTATATATGTGTATAAACGAATTGTAGTTTGAAAATAGAAGTATATCAGTTACAAATTAAAGCAACTAATAAAAGAAATTATCTAGTAAATTATGTAGTCATATCCAATACTTTGTACCATACGTATAATTGAGAGTATTCACAAACTATAAAGCACACTACTATAAAGCAGAATAGTAAACAGGCCCCTTGAAATATAATGATGAAAAATTTGCCAATAGTAAATTGGAACTTTTTAATTATAGATATTACTTTTGATAAAAAAAATATATATATATATAAAGTAAAGAATAAAAGAAAAGATTATATTCAGGACCTAAGCTCACAAAATGAGCCCAATCTAATCAAGTAGGGATTCGACAACACATTTTAATTTTTAGTTGGCCAGCATCAGCCCATTTCATAATCCTGATTGTGAATGACTCGATTTACAATATATCAAATAATCTAAATTACCTCACTCTAAAACAAAAAGATTGATCCTTCATACACAATTTATTAGGATTTTTTTTTTTTTCAAACGAGGTTGATAACGTTGTGATTTTAGTGAAATAAATGCATCTCTAAGTACGACACTTGGTTAATAGCCACAAGTCCAATTTGATTACTAGATAAACACAGTCTTTGGGGCTTGTAATTGGATTTATGGTGGGTTTTGCACCAGATAAGTTAACGAATATTCAGCATTAAGGAATGGAAGATAAATAATATATGTTCTCATATTGAAGTAAAGATAAATTCTACATCTGTCTCACGTTTGAAGTAAACTTTTCTGGGAAAAGTGTTACTGGAGGCTTCTAACAACTGCTTCTTCTTTCTTTAAAAGAGAATTAGGTATTAGTTTGATAATAAAAATATGCAACAGGTTAAAGTTATCAAATAATTCAAAGAGGCAGAGTTAGGTATTAGAGGACACATTTCTGAACTTGGAAAAATGTAGATATTGCTTGCAGTACCTGATGGCTGATGGTTACTTAAATCTAGACTGCACTATATCAACAATGGTTTCAGCATTGGAATGAAGTGCTTCCAGTTTATCTCTTGACATAGAAGCATAAACCATGAAGAATGTCCGGAGGCACACTACACTCTGCGAGCAAAATGCATGAATATAAAATCATCTCTAATTATCTAATCAAGAGCTTACATTACGAGAAAAGACATGAAAGAAGTGAATGAACTATACTGCAAACTTGAGTTCCCGTGAATTTAGTTTTACCCAAATCAAGACAATAAATTTATATTTGCAAGTAAGAATACCTCTTTCTATGTTTTCATAAAGAAAACTTGTCTAGTCACAAGAGCCCAATTAAAGGGGAGAAAAAGACACCCTATATTGGACCAATAACCCACATTTTTGATAGGTATTAAACCTTTAACTCCAATGGCTTGGTCCTTCACTACCCAAGTTAGGTCCCCGTGATAAAAAGTAATTTCGAGTCCAAATACTTTGATGAAAATTGCTCTTAAGACATCTATTTACATAAGGATTCAGATTCACAGTTTTCTCAGGTGAAACCAAAAGCCCAAGTGCGCATTATCTGTTCAAGCAAAATGCTCATGAAAAAGTTATATAACAAAACAAGCACTCAACAAACTAAAGACAAGAGGTTCCTGGATTTTCTATGGCTCCGATGTTTCACAGTTAAGATCTACTAGTCGATGCATTGTAAGTGTCGTCTACTAAAGTTGACCAGTGGACAATAACTGATATACCGATATTTACACGTCCAAATATCAAATGCACACCAGATTACTCAACCTCCATGCTCTTGTTTGTAGTCTAATTACCCGATATTGAATAGGGTTGGGGTAATGTTCTAAGTTAAAACTAGTCTGGTTGTGATGCAGGAGCTAAATCCACCACTAGAATATCATGTGCATGCCATTGGGATTGATGCATTTGTTTATTCATGTTTTCTTTATTGCTTTTAGTTCCATTTTATTTTCCTTTTAAAATAACAGAATTGTTAGACACTAAACGGCATCATTTGGTTTAGTACCCCTTAGAAGTAAGCCTGAGCCAACTCAGTGAAGACTTCTCAAATACCCTCCAGCCATACCACAGAAAGGTACAGAACAAAAAATTCGTGCTGGACCAACTTGTCTCTATCCATGTCAACCATCCACCATTACTATCCCTAAACTTTCACCTATCGTTATCCCAACCGCATCTTTTATCTAAGTAGGGCATTTGTGCCAGAATTTAATAGTGGCCTTGGCACTATCTGGAAACACTTTTTACTCATTTTCATTTGTAATTGTTGTTCAGCACAACTATCAGGAGAGAGGGTTTCCACTTTCTTCTTCATATCAGTAAAATTTGTTCTTTCTTTTGGGCTTCCCGTGTCAGGTTGGCATATACATTTTCAGAAGGAAACAAAATTTCTAAGTTCCACTAAGTTCTTTTTTTTTTTTTTTTTTTTTTTTTTTTTTTGTCAACCAAAAACTACATCTGTTGTTTGAAAGCAAAAATAACCTACTACCAAGACATCCACATAGGTCAATGATCCCTGATCCGCTTTTCATGTAAAGTAAATTTATAAAAGTTATAATAATATTTCTCTTTTCTTGTACATGGATTTACTCCCCTGTACAGATCGTCCAATATAAGCGTACTTAAGGGAAAAAATGATCCACTCTACTTACAAGATGAACAAGGAGATCGTTACTTCATTGATATTTCTGTCAGGATTTCTCCTTTTCATTTTTTTGTACTTGTGGTTTAAAGAGTACCCACTTTGTCACTTATTATATATGCTCTTTTGCCTTCTCAGTTGGTTCCAGCTGTAACAGAGCTTGTTGTAGCTGAGTTGATGTATCTTCAATGGATGGATCCAAAGGATCCAATTTACATTTACATAAATTCCACTGGAACTACTCGAGATGATGGCGAAACGGTAATTCTAACTATAAATTTTGCCCCTTCTTATGTCTTGTTTATATTTTTGTTCTCATATACCCTCTTCAATTTGCATTTGTGAATATTATGTGCACTATCAAATGACCATTCAATTCTCTCTCTCCACTAATAAGAGAAGAAAGGAATGATCCTTCTCTTCAATAGTTTCATTTTTTCTTTTATTGTATCATATATAACATGCTTTTGCCTTAAGCCAGTTGGATTACCAATTAGTGAATGGCAATGAATATTTCAAAGATATTTCTTATTTCTAGTAGATCGTTGACTCTGGAAACTACAAAACAAATAACCCAAGTTAGAAATATATTTACTTTCTACTGCACATTTCTTGAGTGACTTGTTGAGTTTTCTATTAAGGCTCAAGAGGAGGCACAATAATGATTATGATTTTTCACATCAATTAAATGCTGCTTATTGTTCAAAATGCTTTAGTAAGTTGGTTTCATGATATGTGCTAAATGAATTGTTTTAACAAAAACGCATGATAGGGTATATGGGGAATTGTTGTGGTTGTTGCTAGGGAAAAAATCCATAAATACTTTATGCATCAATCCTATTAAGGATATGTATAATGAATGGATATTTACTTGATTTATCGTTATAATTAAGGATATGTATAATGAAGCAGTCACGAACTTGATATCTAGCTTGAATTTGGAATTTTTTATAATTACAATATGCTTGGTTCGATCTCTATGCTTCAGTCATGAATGAACTTACCAAGCATATTTTAAATGAGTTTCCTTAATGAATGTTACTGGCTCATAACACGATTTCAGTTGATAAGTCAAGCAGTGACATAAATTATAATTTTAAACTCTCGAATAGCACTTTTGGAATTAAGAGTTTTGGGTTAAATAGAACTAGATTGAATACATTTCAACAGGATTGGAAATGACAATGAAAATTAAATTGGGGATCATGAAATCACGACGAGTGCTTGTTTTAAGTATTTAAACTTGATTATTAATAACATAAGAGCACTTGAGAACAATGTAATGCCTGTGATTTAAAAAAAATATTGGACAAAATGAACGTGTGCTATAGGAATTCTATGTCATTTGAAAATACTTGGGAAGTTTGGTTCTGTGGAATAACTATTAGATCAACTATACTTCATGTATTGAGCTTAAGAACACTAATATTGAGCTTAAGAACACCAAAGGACAAAATGTCAATAAGAAGAATGCAACATATGTAAGATGATGTAGCCACACTAGAATGGATAATATTGGAGGTTCCACCAATTGAGGATTAATTAATAAAAGACGTTCTAGATGGATAGGGCGTGTTTTGCGTAGTTGTAGAGAACTCCCATTAACAAAAATGAAGCATTCGTTAGATGAGAAAGATGTAGATCAAAACTAACATAACTTGGGGTGATTGTGAAAAGATTTGATTTCCTTAAACCTTTGAAAAGAGGTAGCTCTAGATCGAATGGAATGATGAAAAAGGATTGATGTGACCAACTGCAAATTTCATCCAGAATATGGTTTAGCTTCTTGTTGTTGCATATATTTAATTCATCATCTTCAGCGATCAAGTAGTTTATGTCATTTCAAGACTTTAGTTCTCAATTCATTATTACTTGTTATATTTTATCGGACGGTTCTAACATATTTTGCTATTCCAGGTTGGTATGGAGACAGAAGGGTTTGCAATTTATGATGCCATGATGCAGTTGAAGAATGAGGTAAAATTTTGTGTATTATGCCTACTTAATCCATGCGTGTGCAGGGTGCTTTATTTTGTTGGAAGTGTACGCAAGTTAGCATATCGAACAAAATGCTTCCTATTCTATTCTATTCTATTCTATTCTAATGTTTGACAGTTGTGTTGATGCTCCAGATAGCGAGAGAGACGCTGTAAAGCACAGTAGAGATCGTTAATATATGCACTACACAATGATATGTTGTGCATTAATAGACTATAACATGTTCTTTTAAATGTTTGGACAATGAAAATGGGAAATAATGGTTGGAGGCAGTGGGCAATTTTAGACTGTGGATAGCATAAGATGGGTGAAATAAATTGTTTCTTGATGATAGTGTTTGAAATCTTAGTAATGTTTTGTTAGACCTTCAAAGTACTGGTCTTGGGAAGCATATCTTTTGTCATCATCCTAAAAGATCACTCAAAAGAATCTCGGAAAGCAGTTTTTTACACTAGAATGATCTCGTTTGGCTACTGTTATGAAGGATCATTGCTTTTCTAAAAGCAAATTGATTCCCTGAAACGTAAGTGAGACGTCAAGGGATTTTAACAAAGCTTTAGATCTTTAAAATTGTTTTACACTTTGCACACGTTTGAACCTTTCTTCTCATTTTCCCTTCCACTATATATATTATTAATTCTAAATTAAGATAATAAAATAATTGCACTCTCACCAAGAACTAGATAACGTGGCCATGGTTGCTTTGCCTCATCTTTCAGTCTTAACATATAAACAATGGTGCATTTTTGGAGTTTGGGGGAAGGGGGAGAGTCAGACACGGATGAATAGGAGAAAAAGCTGTTACAGTTGCTTGCAAATGGTGAACTAAGAATCAAGACAATGAAGAGAGTAAGGAGAGAGCTGTGGGACATAACATGTGTAGATGGCATTAATTTAGGGCATCTTTTTCTTTTCTTGGTTTTTATTTTTATTTTTAAATTGTCTTGTATTTCTCTTTCTTTTATTATGACACTGAGGATACTACTTTCGAGCTTCTGCACATCCTATAATAATGTACATCGTTGACAATTTGCTCTACAACTCACTATTGTTAACCTTGCGACCAATTATTTGTATGTATCATTCAGTTAGTTATCTTTTATATAGTCTTTAACAGGTTCTTGCTCTCGAGTAGATTTTTAATTTCGATGCTTCACTTGGGCTTCAGCTTTATGTGACTTAGACTGTGCAGTTGGGTACTTTTTTCAGTTAATGCAATGATCAATGATTGTGTTACTAAAGTTTCAAATATGTGAAAATATAGAAGTTGGTGGTTACTGGTGCTATTGAGTGGTAAAAGGACTCAATCATTTAAAGCTATACATCTACTGATTGGGATTGGCTACATGAACCCATTATTTCCGTTTTTTACCATCAGAAGCAACTCTTTTCTCAATCCACTAGTTATCATTTTTTAACTTATTCAAAGAGGAGTTATAAGTATTTCAGTTTTGAGGCATTTTTATAATGTGGGCGTCTATTGGAAAAATTACTTTTTATATGTTTTGCTCAAGTGGGCATGAATATAAATGGATAGCTCAGATACCTCTTAAACTATTGATACCCATTCAATTTCACATTTTCATTATTTTTTAAGGAGGTTTCAGGCACTTTATTTTGTTAACTTGTTAATCAAATGGTATCAAAAGAAAACTGAGGTTTGGATATCAGAAAAATATGCTCGGTAGGTGTGGCCGCTAGATGGAAAAGTTGCTCATGCTGTGGTCTAATTTAAGAAGGGTAGTACTGTGTGAATAGTCTTTGCCTAATCTTAAAAAGTTTACATTTTCTTTTTGTATTCATGAACTTGTAAGTTTGTCAGTGGGTTTGGGAAGACGAGATTTCAATATTTTCTTGTGTCTTTTTCCATCCCTACATTATTAATCCCATCTGCAGATACATACAGTTGCTGTTGGAGCCGCTATAGGCCAGGCATGCCTCTTACTTGCTGCAGGAACCAAGGGCAAAAGGTTTATGATGCCGCATGCAAAAGGTATTTTGTAACTGACTGAATCTGGTTTGAGATGGTGATTCCAGATGTCTTTTTGCCTGTTTACCGTTAATTTAATTCTGTTTCAGCAATGATTCAACAACCACGAGTCCCATCTTCTGGATTGATGCCAGCCAGTGATGTTCTCATACGTGCAAAGGAGGTAAGTTTCAGCTCTTTCGGTGGCTCTCCTTTTCAATTCGGAAGGACACTCCTTGAACATTGTAGTATAAAATCCTCGATGGAATATACTCATAGCATCTCCCCCTATATTTTATGGATTGATTCACCCGCTGGTTGGATGCATCCTCTATGTAACAGGATTGTGTAATATCGCCGAGTTTCTATTCCACACCATATTCTCCCTACTAACATAAAAAAGAAAATTTATTGTGAAATAGCCTCTCTATCTGGATCTCTCAGTTACTAACTTACATTTTGATTCGAGGTAGGAAATAATGGGAAAATTTTTAAATGAAAGTTTTAGAAAAACATGTGCACATAAAGTAACAGAAAACCCGTATATGACAGACCAAAACTCACTTGTGTAATCTGGAATTACAATTGAGATGAGTATCTTACAGCACTTAACCTCTATTTTTTGGGATCTTGACTGAATTCTTTTACAGGTGATAATAAACAGAGATATTCTTGTTGAACTTCTGTCCAAGCATACCGGAAATGTGAGTTTGAAAATCTGAAGTATTTTTGTCCTGATTTCTGATATATGTTGCAAATGAACTCGTTGTTTTGTTTCATATTTGACCAGTCCTTAGAGACAGTAGCTGATGTGATGAGGAGACCATTTTATATGGATTCAACTAGAGCTAAAGACTTTGGAGTCATTGACAAGGTAGGTTATTGCCAATTCTGCTACATAATATATATGTCCCTTCTTTCTTGTGCTGGCCTAACAGACTGATGATATTTGGGATTCAGATACTTTGGCGTGGTCAGGAAAAGATTATGGCAGATGCCGCCCCGCCGGAGGAATGGGATAAGAATGCCGGGATTAAAGTCCTTGATGCAATTTAAGTTTCTTCTGGAAGGATTATGTGGTAATTTTTTCCTCTTTGTATTCAAATTAATTTGTAAGTTGGAGGTAAAATTGGATTGGTAAATTTCTTACATTCACTCCCTTCTAAATTGCCCCAGTTACTATTACAGATGAACACACGTTTTGTGCAGAGTTGAAAATAAATGAAATTGAACTTAAACAGAGGGACACTTTTTTATTATGAAAAATTGACTGAACAGAGAAGGGTTCTAGTAAGAAAATTTTGAAAGAAGCTATTGTTCATTTTCTCTCACCACTTTTGTCCCGTTCCTAAGAAATTTCCTCAATTATTAGAAAAAGAAAGAATGGTACAAATGGAAGGATATTCGGATCCAGTAGCTTAAATGAATTATAAGCAGCATCTCTACAATGGTCTAACTATTGAAGGTGTCGTAGATTTACTAGTGCCTCATCAATGTGGGATGAGGATATTTGTGACTATGCAATATTTTTCCCCCTTGGTTGTTGCTAAGCAGTGTTTGTAGATTAAATTATTCGTTCTTAATATAGAAAAGAACAAAAAATATGGGGAACACCACTCTGGCCAAATAATACTTTACAGATATATAAAAACTAGTGAGATTTGTGGGCTGAGGATTAGTTTCAGCTATTTGATTTTGTAATATTGGATTAGAATGTAAATTGGCCTTGCTGTGTTTTTGGTGCAGGTATATCAGCTAGGGAGAAAGCCTATACTGGTTATAATGCCTTCAAATTCTATACAAGGGCTCAGATTCGATTGCTTGGAGAAGGGAATGAACTTTACTGGAAATGTGGTCATATAGAAATGTCAACATCGTTGTTGCATAATTATCAACTATCACAGAGAGCTTCTTTAATTGAACAAAAGTAGGTTTGTGGTAGCAGCTGAGAAGCAGAAAAGCAATAGCCTGTATCTTAATCGATTTGAGAAGTTGTACGACTTTGAATTGAATGCGTCGTATTCCCTTGAAATTAGTTTGTGGTCTCAGACAGATGTATTTGTATGTTGAAATTCTTGTCATAATGCACAGTTCTATTGCTACGTTACAATAGAGTAGGTTAGCATTTTGCGCCTCCTTTGTTTCAACTCTCAATAGATTGTGTGATTACTCATTGGGAATGACTCATCTGAAGAAAAAAAATTGATTTGGCTTGAAAGGAAATTAAAATGATCAAATAGTTAGCTGATCTTAAAAAATGTGTAGACAAATGAAATTTGATAAATTTATAAGTGTATTCAATCTCAATCCAGAATAATAAACAAATAATTTTTGAGTGATTTTTAGACCTATAACGTTTTCAAATGCCCATTAGCTGTGGACAAGTGAGGAGGGAGAGAGGTGGGCAATCCAAATAATGGGCTCATCAGTCTCTCTCAAATTCGCCGTTCTCTTCTCCATCTCTCTCGCCGGCGCCGCCTCCTTCGCCACCACTACCGCCGCCACCTCTCTTCCCTTTTCCAAACATAAGCCCAAATCCCTTCAATCTCTTTCCTCTTATCCGTCGTCGCCAGAGTCCAAGCCCAAAGCCACAGTCTCGGACTTGCTCTCTCTTCTGGGATCACCCCTACAGGCCCGTTCTGTCAACTCCCAGGTGGCTCAAGAACTGCGATCCTGCTTCAAGTTCCTCGTCCCCTTTAGTCCCACTCAACGGCTCGGCCCCGAGTCTTCTTCAACTCGGCGATTGCTGAGGTTGAAGCTGGGTCGGAATAAGAAAGACGACGATGAGCTGATTTGGTGGCCGCCGGCTCCAGTAATGGAGCTGGCTCGGCTCGCCGTTGACTCTGGTGCTGATCCTGGGGCTATTCATATTGCTCTTGATCCAACCATTATCCCAGTAAGTTTTTTTATTTCCCTGTTTTATATTACTGTGCTAAAAATTCGCAAGGTGCATAAATATAAATGTGAGCATTTTGGCTCTTCTGGTTCGTAAATATGTTATTCAATATTATTTAGCATACTAGAAATTAAAACTAGTACAAGAAATCCTTGATTTAAAAGAAGAATGTCAAGACCGTTTGTATGGTTGCATGCACTTCACTTCTCCACTCTAATTCTTCATTTTGTTGCACTCCTATGTTCAAGAACTCAATCACAATGGAAGGGGTTTATTTGCCACAATCCAAGTGCCTAATTTTGCAAGGTTAGGAAAATGGTGGTAGTAGTTATAGGAGGTTGTGGGAGGTTTATAGTTTGAATTTGAATTCAAACTAGTCCCTCCAATGCTCCAACCCATTCCTATAAGTTTTGGGTTAGGTCGACCCACCCACATTGATGATCCATGACCCATAATCTAACAGTTGTGCAAGCATTTTTAACATTGCCCATTATATATATTTAAACTATTTAGTACCCGGTGTGGTATCAAGTGTGCGTATGTGACATTAGTGCTATCAGTTATGCTAATGATGGAGTCATGTAAATCCTCCCAAGGGGAAAGCATAAGGTGCAATCTGATATGAATAATGCAGGTTCCCGATGTGGAAGGAACCAAGGAAGATCGATGTGAGCTCACTAGAACCCCTTACGGGAGACGCTTCATAAATGAGGTATGATCTATAGTAATGATAGATTTCATTGATTTGTAATTTGGTCAAGATTAGCATCTTTATTTATTTATTGAGTTTGTTAATAAATGTAGCATGTAATTCTCATTTTTGTAGGAGTTGAATTCATACCTAAAGTTTTTATTTGAAATTATAGTTCAGCGGGGTCCCAGTGTAGGGCTGAATGTTTCATTGAATCGCTATGACTTCTTTCATGGCCACCTTTTCCTCGCCATGGATTCTGGAAGACTTGGCATTTTGTAAGTTGAGAAACCATGTAACATCTACTCTTTATGATTCATCCAGATCTTTTTGAGCTTGAGAAGCATTGGAAACATAAAACCAACAAAGCATTGGAAACATAAAAACCAACATAAACATAGTCACAATTTTATTGACGGTTCATAACTTTTCTCCTTATAATCCATGATGGGTTACAAGTAAAAAGCAGTAAGTAGATGGATTAACTTGGGTAACTACGCAATCTAGTTTGATTCAAGTAGATGGTTGATTGTGCAGTCGTGGTAAATAAACCTCCCAAACTTCCAATAACTTATTTCCCCCTCGCCTAAAAGGTAAATATGAGTGGATCGCCAAGAGGAAACAAAAAAAAACATAGTGCCTTGACATTGTGGTACAAAATGGGCTATCTTAAAACAGGTTCTATCCCCACGATCTGTATCCCATCGACTATGGCTTGGCTAATTGAATAATGAGAAAGTAAACATAAAGTAGAGAAATAAATATTATCAAGATTCTAGATGAGAACCGAGCAATATTTATTTCCCAATTGATTTTTTGATGCATCCTGTTTCAATTATATCATTAAATTTCTAGGCTTAGCAAACTCATTTATTTCTTTATTCCGAGCTTTCAGTTATAATGTTGACATGGTACAAAAGTTTCAGTTTCTATCACGCTCGAAAGCATGAGGATTTTTGTATTTGGGAGTGACTAATTATTTATTTATTCAAATGTATGAATAAATTAGAAGTAGTTCTTTATTTATATGTTGTTTTACTGCATACTTAGTCCTGCAATTGTAAAAGAGAATTTCTATTAAGAGTTCTTAATTTGTGTATACTATTTTTTTTTTTTTTAAAAATCTGGAATTTAAGTTTGTAGAATAGTTATAATTTTCTTCTGATAGGTTTCATTCATCAACATTTGGCCTGTGTATCAGGGTTTCTCATTTTCCATAGTCATTTTCCTAGAGTTATATTTCCCTTGAGGTTTGGTGAGTACTAGGTTTCAGTGTAGGCTGTAGAATAATGTCAAAGTTGATTTGATGTGGAACAAAAAATGCTGCTTGCAGTGTATGGAATATATATTATTATTTGAACAGAGAACAGTAGTCTGAGAACGTGTAGCATTCAAAGAAACTATTCTGTTGGTGCTTTAGCAGTTGAGGGTTAAATAGATGCTTTTGTGAAAGAATCACTGCTTTGATGTTGAAGTCAGAGCTAATTAGATTGCTTGGGATGATAGTCAAAGCTAAAACATGATGGCTTGGTCGAGAGGAAGATAATATCTTATTTAATATAACTTGTTCATGATCACATGTTTTGAATTGCAGGTTTCATGCTAAAGAGTACCCCGCTTATGATAAAGAAGTTTTTCCATACAATATGGGCTACTGCCAAGTGGGTAAGTTTGTCTTAGCAACATCTTGAACAAATATTTCATAAAATTATGTATGTTTTATAGATATATAAGTTTTATCTTCAATTAATTATCTATGTACCATTAATTAGTGTCTATAATGTTCCTGCTAGACAATTATTAACAAAAAAAAAATATCTGTTGATAATTTGGGCTCATATCTTTCTAATCTTTTTGTGGTTTCTCGTTGGCTGCATTTTTAACTCTGTGAATGGAAGGAGTAGACTTATTATACTTGCAATATGTACATGATTTCTGCGTTGCTGTTGACTGTGGCTTTAATTATGGTTCGCAGGGTCTAATGTTCCTTATGATGATGGAATGAACTTAAGAAACATTTTATGGCTTGCTCCATTGCCAAGTAGTTCCACAAATTCATGGTTGGCACCAGGTAATTCTCCCCTGTTCATCCGTGGGTAAATTCTGTACTAAGATAAATTCATTTATATTGGAGACTGAAAATTTTCCCCAGACTTGAATAAACTATAATTTTGATTCTGCAAAAGAAATTTCCAATTGGAGGCATGTTTTTTTAAGCAACCATTCAAAATTGTTTGAAATTGCTTTTTACAACAACCCTGTGTCTTGTTTAAAATTTGTTGTTTTAGCTACCTTATAGGGACAAAAACTTGGTTAACTGGTGGACAAGATCCGTCTATAGCCACATAGTTGTTGTTCCAAATGTAGTTCCTAAGTGCACAAAAAGTGTGGAGGCGCCAAGGCCTCTTGTGACTTAAGGGCAAAGCAAGGTGCCAGTTCCATCAAAGTGAAGCCAATATTTTATTCTAAATGAAAAGTTCCTTGTTATGCTTATTCGATAAAGTTCAAATATAGCAACTTTCAGTAAGTTTCAGCACATATCAATTCAAAGCAATTTCAGGCTGATTAAGCCATTGAAAGAAATCAAACCCCCAAGTGTCGGATTCAGTGTGAAAGAACAATGTTCATTTCCTTGAAGTCGTAAGCCTGAATATGAGAATCCCAGAAAAGCTGGCTGAATACTAGGCCTTCATTACATTACGAAAGGATCCTTGATGGGAAATCTGGTAAAACTTGCTTATCTTTCTGATGATGAAGCTTTCCTTGATCTAAGTTAAACCATGTCTTATGCGGATGTATGCGGATGTAACCTTGTCTTATGCGGAGGTAACCTCTTGATGGGTGTGGGTTCAGCCCATATGGCTGGCCCACCACCCATTCTCTCAACTCGGATCAAACCTTATTATCCAATGTCAACTACATAGTATCAGCACCACATAACAATCTAAAATAAAATTAATTTAGATGAAAAAGGATTTGGACAAACCAAAAGTTTAATAAGCATTCATTTTTTGCACTTTTTATTTTTTAATTTATTTTTTATTTTTTATTTTTTGTGCTTTATTGAAGTTCTGCACTTTGATACTAGAAAAAGCACCCTTGTGTGCCTCGCTTCGCTTCATCTTTAGCTCGAGTTTAGCCTGCTTTCAAATGGGTGAAAGGGGAAGGGCGGGGGAATAAAAGAAGAAGGATAAAAGGGATTAACGTGAACACAAAATATTCGCTTTTTAAAGTGGTACAGCACTTAGTATGTGTACTTACATTGAAATCACAATTCTCAATTTATTGTTTTTAATCATTCAATTCTACAATATCTTCCAACTGATTTTCCTAGCCTGGAAAATACTCATATCATATATCATTTTGAGTGTTTGAGCGGCCATATCACTTTTTGATTTTCCTACCAGTTTCCTGGGGGAACATCAAATTTGAATCCCTAAAAATACAGGTAGGAAATCAAACCGAAATCAAAAAAGGAGGGAAGAGAAACGAGCATCTTATTCTCTACTTTTGAAGTAAATCGTTTGTGGAATCAAATAACAGTGTTAGCTATTTTCCCCCTTCTACGCAGTATCTTTAACATTTTTCCCCTAACATTCTCGTTGGCAGGAGTTTTAGTAGTCTTGGATGCACATCCCGAAGGAATCATATACCAAGATCTCATACCTGAATATGTCCAAGTTGCAAGGACACTCTATGAAGGTTTTGGCTTTAAAACTTGCTATAGTTTGGGGAACTATACATCTCTGCGTCATTATTCTGATAATGAAAAACAATGGATTTTTCTTGCTTTGTCAGATGATTTTGGGGAAGCTGTGGTCGATGTTAACTACCTAAACGTAGGAGTCAAAGAGCCCAACTTCGAGATCTTCATTTGTTGACACCTGAAGGTGGACAGTGCTTATTTTTCCAAGCTAGATATCGTATTTGATTCAAAAACTACTTTTTCCTTTATTTTTATGCAGATTCTTTATGTTATGGTAGTTTTTCGTTTCTAGAGAACGTAATTTTTATTTTTATTTTTTTGGGGTCTATTGCAGCATCCATAGAATGACGGCATGAGATACTTCAGGATTGCCTTCACAGACCACCTTAATTTATTTGGTGATTCTGGGTATCTGATTTGTTGGTCGTGACCATACATTTTCACACTTATGACACATGAAGAGAACGACCTCTTCTTTTACTCCAAGAAGCTCAGATTTTGCGAGCGCGCGTGTCAGTTGGTTTGGGGGTTGGGGGGGGGGGGGGGGGGGATGGTGGGATTTGTAACATGTTTAGTTTCTTTTTTATTTTAATCCAAATGACACAAGGCAAATAATAAAAATATGAGTCCAGATTTGCGGACCTCTTAAGTCTGTCGTCTCAGTATAGTTTTGACATTCATTACAATTTTGAAGTGTCAAAATTTAAGAGGTGAACAACTCAAAAATTGTATATGTCGATTTTCATATTTTTAGAGTTCACCTTATGAGACTTCGCATGGAAATGAAAACTAAAGAAAGAGAAGAAATAATAGAGTAACAAATAAATTTGTGTCATATTTCATTCATTCCAGTAACTGAAAGCATCATTATTTAAATTTATGTTCTGACATGAATAGTATGGGATGCATGGAAGTTCATGTGAATCAGCAAGTATTATTTTGCAAGGTTAAATACTTTTAATTGATCAACGACTACCATTTTTAAGAACGATAAAATAGTCACGTCATACTTAATTAATTAAAAAAGAGAATAAAAAAATAAAAAATAAATAAAAAGTTAGAAAAAATAAAAAAAAGTCTTCCATTTTCCCACCACCCCGGATAACTTCTCATTCAATTCCTACTAAAATATTCAATTCAATTAGATAATTAGCTACTAAACATTTTTTATTGAGATTCTATTACTCGCTAAATTAACTTAATTTAAATTTACAGATTGCGTATCTCAACTTCTTAAATTGTCATTTGTTTAATTTATCATTGTTCTTACTAATTATTTTATGATCTATCTTAACATATTCGGTTTCATATACACGTCGACCTTATGTTAAAAATATTAAGAATCGACTAATTTGAGAAGGTATCAATATTTATTATCCGAACCAAATTATGAGTTGATTATGATTGCTTTCCTAAAAAAGAATCAACAATCAACTAATTTGAACTTTGTGAATAATTATTTGACAAATTGGTAAAAACCAATCTTTCCACCACATTTCTCATAGGTATTCATTTTTTAATTTTCTCAAATCCATACCCGAGCTTCTATTTTTCATCCATACTTATTTTAACTGACCGTTAACTATACTAAAGATTTGAGCCTACGTGGCAATTGACAATATTAATTTTTTTTTTTATGCGATATAAGGATTAAAAATTTTAATTTCTTATTAATATCTAAATTTTCAATTAAAAGCCTAAATGGTACTAAAATAATCTCGGCTGAGAACACGGTCAGATTGCAAGTTTTCTCAGCTACCATTTATGCTTTTTATCACTTACTATCTTAATCCTAACTAATTTTTTATACTAATATACTGCTTTTGTACGGTGGGATCTGACCGTAAAATCTATAAAAATAGATCACTGAGATTTGAAAATTTTGTTCTTGATTGTTCTTGGTGTAGTTTGATGGATGAGGATGATGATTGTGGTGGTTATAGTTTTAAGATTGAGAAGATCATTTGAGAAAGAGTTTCGTTTGATAGGGAGAATGAATACGTAGAGATACATGGACGTATATGTTTTTTTTTTTTTTTCGAGTAGTGGAGAAAATCGTGATTATTTTAGAAATGATCAAATTGATACATACTAATTATACAGTAATCACCGACCGTATAGAAGTTTTCTCCACTACAGACAAAAAATAACTCTTTTATCACTACGTCCTTCACCGCTCTCAAACAAAACTCCATCTCTCAATCTTTTCTAAATTCTTCTCAACATCATCAAAATCAATCCCTTCAAACAAAACCATCACTCTCTTAATCTTCAATATATTCTTCTCAACCCCTCAATTTATTAAAATCCTCTCATAATCAATCATCTCTTAATTTTTGTCAAATAATTGTTTTTAATTAATAGATAGAACGAACAAGCAGTTAAATGATATTTTTATTTTTCTTGTGGTGATTATTAAAAAATAATTATTATAAATGTAAAAATATTGTATTAAATTCTACGGTCAGATGTCACTACTGAAAAAAAGAGTATACTAGTTAATTCTAGTAATTATCGAATTTTGATCCGACTAGACGATTGTTGTAGAGGATTTTGTTCTCCTGCCCTCAGGTGGGCAGCTTATTCGACCTAGCAGGTAGGCTGTCCATGATAAAAATTGTTTTTATTATAGAGCAGGTGGGCCGAATCAGCTGTGTACCTACGGGCTGTAGAACCGGACTGTTGTTTTAGAACCGGATTCTCGACAGGCCACATCTCCTACAAATAGTGGGGCCTTTATTTACTTTCTATCTGCCACGTGTATTCTTGGCCCCACAAAGATATTATCCTTTTGACAAGAGGCGAACCCACTGCGCACCCTAGCAACATTTATTTTCCGCTCTCTCTATATACACTGTATACACACGCAGAGCTACTCTCCTGCACAAACCGATGATGCATCTATATTAATATATATACTGTTTGATATTAATTGTGAAAATCAAGTTTTGTTGAGCATTAAATTCGAATGATTTCAATTCGATAGATCACACTGTGTATTTGTGAATTTGTGAGTGTCGAAAATGGCGGTGGAGCGCTGGATAGAATGCAGAGGAGATCTGTGGAAGGATGGTGCTCGATCGCTACAGCTGCGGGTAAGGGACCGTTTCAGAGTCCACCGCCGCCGGAATTTCCAGAACCTGAGGCTCTCCACCACGGATTACTTCTCGTCCACTGTCCGCCGCTGGCTAGACCGCTTCCGGGATTTCCGTCATCATTCTCTGCCTTGTTCTTCCACTTTTTACCGTAAAAGTGGTGAGCACAGCGCCTAATTACTCTCCATACTGTGCAATATGTCGATATTAATGTATTACAAAATAGTAATTTGTAACACGTTTATGATGTACTTCTTTATTGCACATTTCATGTAGGAAAAAGATTATGTCTCTTTTGTAGAATAACCATATTCATGCACTTATTGAATGATGATAATAGAAGAATTGTAGCACAGACAATTGGAACTTTTATAGTTTTTGAAAAAAATGAATAAAGTAGTGTATGTTATTGATCTGAAAAGAAGATTGATAGACAGTAAGTCAGCATGTGGTATATAAGGTTAAATTTGGGGAATGCACACATGCAATTGCTGTTATGGGAGTTGTTGCTTGTTCCTCGTAAGTTAGTTAACCATAGTTCTGATACCCTTGCTTGAATGTATGTAGTCTACTCTTCGAGACACATATTTGGGCTTATTCTATCTCTCGCTGTCGTTCTTTTGCTACATAAAAGTTGTTGTACAACTTTTTACTGACAGAATGCCACAGGAGTGCAAATAATCTTTGATTTAATTTAAAATTGGTCTCAATATATTTATCTGTATATAGAAATTCGCCTTCATCCCCAAGCAAAGAAAGAAAGTGGAAATGACTCGTCTCCTGACTTGGATGAAATGTTTCTCTTTAGAGGAAGGAAATAACCTTCTATTCCGGTAGGGGTTATTCATATTCCAAACATTTGGTGTGCTACTTGCTTGGATAATGGTTAGGAGGCCCATTGCTGATTTTTCTGGTAATTACAAAGTGAAGTCTTAATTTTTCTTTCATAGTTTGGACCATACAAAGCTTGGGGTTGCGACCACAAGATAAGTTTAAGCCAGAGTAAGCGTGTCAGCTTATCACATTATCTAATGAGGGTACCTTGAGACTCTTGAGACGAAAGCAGGTTCTAGGAGGATGTTGAGTTTTCACTCTCCTTAGAAGTTCAAGCTTTTCTTTATATTGCTAGGTTTAATGGGTGCAAGTTACTCCAGAAACAAAGCAGATTTTATAATAGGAAAAAAAAAGATGAAACAGTATGGCTTTTGCTACATTTGATCGGTAAAACTATTTTTTTTTTATTTTAGGATTGATAAAAAATAGAGAGAGCTATTGCAAGAGGAAGCCATAAGATGTCGGTTTTTATTTGTGGATCTCCACATGTACCTTGTTTGCACTTTGCACCATCTGTTGCTCGTCTAATTCTACAGCTTTAGGCCACAATTATATAGTTCAATCCTATTTGTCGATGGAAATCCAAAGGGCCAACATCAGGTTTTATTCAGCAAATTGCAGTTAAGACTATAGTTTGCCGATATCTAAGTGACGTGGGTTAGAAGAAACTCCTTGTCATAAAATTTTAGACTGTCGACTAAACAAAACTACAAATGTTCCTAATATTGTAATTTGATGTATTGGAACTGGTTTATAGCATTGCACTAGAACGTGCTGCTGCTTTTTGTATTGCTGTCCAGTATGCACAGAGAAACAAACTTATCCAACACAAGTGTACTTAAATTGGAAGTGATATTGTGCAAACCTTCAAGCCCATTTTTTTTTTTTTAGAAAATATCTTTGGAATGCTTTATCCAAAATAGTTTATTCTGTAATGGCCTCAAGTATGCATTTTAGACCTAAAGATCTTACCCTTCTGGTCCTATGATCAGAAAGAGTAATTCTTGTACTCCGTGATTCTAATATTTTTTAATCTCCGACTTGAAGCGTTTCACCTCTAGCTAGCTTGCTAAGAGTTAATTTCAGTTTTGACAAGGGTTTTCTGTTGGCTGCAATCTAACTCATGCACATGCCTTCCTCCGCAGGATGTGGGAGGACCCATGTTATAGATGAACATTATACCTTCTTAAACGTTAACAACGAACATTATGCCTTCTTATACAATTTATATGTCAACTTTTAACATACTGTTTTAGCACACTGATTTGATTTCAGTAACTGTCTATCGAGAAAATTGTGGTCGTGAGGACTTAACAATCCTATCATCTATGTAGGAGTCTGGTCTCCGGTAACACCTTTAATAAGCCTTCTCTATTGTTTTTTTGTAGTTTTTCTATAATGGGTACATTTCATGAAATGTTTGTTTGCTGCTAAGTGCTAACAGTAGTAGATGCTTAATTGATTTTGTAATGCAGTCGGCAAGGACATTGATGCAGAAGCTGATTCAGTCTTGACTCGAATCCTCCAGGCTGTGGCTGTTCCTATTATTGGAAATGTTTGCCATGTTTTTATGCATGGCCTTAACCGGGTTCAGGTAATCCAAATACCTTGTTTTGCAATCCTCAACTCTTCTACTCTGAAGGTATTTCCAGAAATGTGGTGAATTGAAATTGCTAGTATTCCAGATATATGGTGCAGAAAATTTACATCAGGCACTTCTTCACAGGCCAGAAAACAAGGCACTGATTACGGTATGCAAACATTTCTTGGACACTGATTGTGGATTACATATTTTCTTTGTTTCTTTCCATTTTTCTTCTTTTTTTTCCCTTCTAACTGATTGTTGACATAAACTTGTCACTCCCATAGGTGAATCATCTTATTTAGTGCTGATGGGTGAACGATTCAAATTCATTGCAGGTGAGCAATCACGTTGCTGCTATGGATGATCCTCTAATTATTGCTTCACTACTTCCTCCAAGCATGCTACTAAATGCGCATAGCTTGAGATGGACGCTTTGTGCATCTGATCGATGTTTCCGAAATCCAGTTACATCTGCATTCTTCAAGTATGTCAAAGTTCTGCCAGTTTCTCGTGGTGATGGGATTTACCAGAAGGTATTCATTTTCATTTATTTGTTTCACCATCATCCAACAATAGTTGATAAATTTAGACTTGTTACAATTTTCTTGATCTATTAGATTATTTTACATGCAAATCTTATAACTACTCACCTACTCCAGAATACAAGTGAGCAGATATATCTGTGTATATGCTTGGTGAATTTGGCTTTCTCATAAATGTAGTTTTGCTTGTATATTTATATTCATTTCGATTTTCAAGCTTAACATAGATTTAATATTTTACAGATATTTTAATCAGTTTATGGTTTTGTTAATATAGTGACCAAGTCTGATTAAAGGCTCAAGCAGCTTTTATCATGGAACTTCTGTTTTGCAATATTTTTCATTTCTACTCATTTTGGGAGTTTCGTTCATTTCATTTATTCCTTAGGCATAATCATTCTTCAATTGGAGCTCTCTGAAGGAGAATTAACAAGTTAATTTCTGGAGATCCTACGTCATAATTTATTCTGCTATTTACCAATACAGCAACTGCCATTGGTAGACACAAAGCTTGTCCCTGCATTGGTTCACGCTTTAGTGGAATCTATGTGAAACTTATCTGCAAGTCTTGCAGAGGTTTCTGTCTGCTTAGACCAAAACTTTATGAACTAACGGCTTCTGTTTACTTAGATGCGCATTGATTGTTCACTGATCTTATTTCCATCTTTGTTCAATCTCAAGTGTTGTTTAAAAAGCACCCGAAGCTTAAGAGTTATGCCTTAAGTGGCGTGCCTTAGCCTTCATAATTGGCCCAATGCTCATGCTCTGAGTGCCATTGGTCTAACCTTGCCTCAACATTCCAAGGCTTAAGCCTGGAGACAGTTGAAGTGTGCACTCGTCTTGGCTTTACTAGGCTTTTATTCTGGCCTCAACTATTTGGGCTGGTACTTTAATAACATAGAACCTTTTATGGGGTTTTTTGAACTATTTTAAACTGAATCCAACTGTGACAACTAGAAAAAAAGAATTGGAGAACAGAGAAGACAACAAGTGAAGCATGTGTGCCCTAGCCTCGTACATGAAGTGCGATAAACCCCTCTCCGAAGTGAAGTTGCCGGTGACGAGACATGCGACACATAACTCCACTCTTTCCCTTTTTATATTTTTCGTTTTCTTGTTCTTGTTCTTTTATGTGTTTTTGTTTCTTTTTTCCGTTTTTATTTTCTTGTAAAGTTGAAGAAAGCAAAATTATAGCATGGGTGGTTAGTTGTTTCATTTGTTTTAAATATAATTTTACTTCTACTTGTGGATTATTGGTCTTGCATATGGTCACTTTTTTCCTAATTTAGTATTTTATTTTTTTTAATCCATTTTAAGTTTCAAGCTGGAAACAAAACTTTGAATTTTGTTCATATGTTTTATGATATACTTTTTTTAAATAGTTTATGGTTTATAATTATGTATTTTGTATATTTTTGAATTTATTTATTTCTTTATGTTGAGCTTATGCCTTGTCTCGTGGAGGCGAAATGCCTCGATATCCGATTTAGCCCCTTTTAGCACTGATATTAAGAGCTACACTTTAGTGCCTTCTAACTTAGCGCGTGCACTATTATCTGCTATTATATTTGCCTTTTCAAAAATCTTATTCTTTGAAAACACAAGCCAACAATAAGAGAAAAGCATGCTGCTAATTTATTTCTTCTCTGCTGCAGGGAATGGACCTGGCAATTTCCAAATTGAACCGTGGAGGCTGGGTTCACATTTTTCCAGAAGGCAGTCGTTCTCGAGATGGTGGAAAAACCATGGGATCTGCTAAGAGAGGTATTGGGAGGTAAGATATCATAATTCATTTTCTGAGGTGTTGCACTGTTGCCTACTTATTTTGCTACCATTCTTTTCTGCCCTTTCAATTGCATCAGCTTGTTGCTGAACCATTTTTTAGTTGTATGTCTTCACTAGATTATGCACTGAAATATAAACGGTCTCAGCCATCGTTTGGGTGGGGATAAGGTGGGTTGAAGGGAGTTGTTATTGGCCAAAAAGAGAGTATGTATATCCATGATCCATCTAATTTGCCTTAATTTCCTGTTCTATAAGGTCTCCGCAAAATGTAGTTAAAAAACACTTTTTGCTATTGCCACTTGACACTAAAGTCTAATAGGGGAAGTCTTTGTCAAAACAGTTAGGGATTAGAAACTGTTTCTGATTATGATTATTACATATCATCTTACATTTGAAAATGAGTTAAGGCATCCTGATAAATCTATGTAGGGGACATGAGCATTAAATGGCAGTGATCAAAGTAACATGAGCCTTTAGTGTTCTATGAAGTAGCTAATTTTGTTCCTTGTAAGTTCACATTCTCAATTGAAAAGAGAGTAGTCTTCCAGTATCAGGCTGCTCTTGCTGTGGAGTGTTGGAAACTTGGAATGTAAGAACTTCATGTAGTTGTATATATTGTATTCCTAGCCAAAAAATAAAAAGAAAAACACCTTCCAGACAGCTATCATACACGCCTGTTAAGTTTTCACTTGTAATGCCATAAACTCAGAATCGACCATCTTATGCATAGACCCTTTTTGCGGATGGGCTACAGTATTATCATTAGCTTTATTAAATAAGATAACCATCTGTATTCAACAAAGATTCTGGATTGGTGGAATGATTAACCAGAGGAATAAAGAACATTTGCCTTGCATGCGGCAAAAGAAATCATATGAATGTGCCTCATGGATCTGGACTAGGGAAGCATTTAAAGTCGCTGGCAGTGGATAGGGGTGCCTTCAGCGACTACTTAGAAAACATGAGCAAGTGAACTACTGTCAGTTCATATGTAGTTTCATTAGCCAAAATATTTATTAAGTAACATTATTTTTAAGTGCAAAAGGATCTTGGATTTCTTCTGATTCTTTATTTTTGGGCCTCTGCTTGAAACGGCAATATGTAATTTCTCTAGTATGTATATGTAATCTCTCCTTAATAATTCAAATACTTACAAGCATCGAAGGTTCGATTTCCCGTAATTTGGCCTGTAATTATTTGTAATATGTAATTTTTCTAGTATGTATATGTAATATCTCCTTAATAATTCAAATACTTACAAGCATCAAAGGTTCGGTTTCCCGTAATTTGGCCTGTAATTATTTGTAAGTCTTGGTTAGCAAGTAGTTGCCATTTTTTTGTCACTTAAAATATTTCTGATAGCTCATCATCTGGTTGATTTGAACATGCTGAACAATTTCAAAATGTTTATTCAATAACAGCATTCATGTAGATAAACCCAATTAGTTTATATTACTAGTGCTTGTTTGGTAGAGCTTAAAAGTAATTTTTTTGGAGATTTTGAAAAAAAATGGTGAAATGTGTGGTTGAAAAGTTGATTAAAGTTGTGGATCCATGAAATATGTGGTTGAAAATGAATTTGAGAAAAAAAGAGTTTAAAATAAACCTAGCCAAACATGAAAGTTTTCCCTCGAGAAAGAGAATTTTAGTTTTTATGTCAAACACGCAAAAATGGAACAATAATACCCATAACTGTCTGACATGTCATTGGTCTCTTCCTAAATGCATTAATCATTTGAATTAAAAGCTTGTAATTCTTGTGACTTACCAATGACAAACCCTGAATAATGTTGTACTGTTCTTCTCTCTGTTACATAAAAAAGCTCTCGATGATTTAGAGCAATGTCAGCCTGTATTCATTATTTGAGATTATGTACTTAATACCGTCTTGTGCCATTCATTTTTTCTAATTTACGTTTTCGGTTTGGAAATTTAAGTATATGTCCCATGTATATTCTACAGGTTGGTCCTGGATGCTGATAATGTACCAATAGTCGTCCCATTTGTGCATACAGGAATGCAAGAGATCATGCCAGTTGGATCCAAGTTCCCTAAGGTTGGCAAGCCGGTATGTTACTATATTCCAACTTGGGCTTGTTATTTCACTAGGTATCCAAAGCATTTATTTCCTGATTCCATTTCCAGCATTATCGGTCTTCGATATTCTGCAGTTATTGATTCCAAATATCATTTATAAACCTATAGGGGTGATCTAATGCCCCCCATGTGGGCAAAATAAGGTGCCCAGTGCACTTTATCATCAAGTGCCCACATGCTGCCACAACAGCATGTGGGCACCTTATTTTGCCCACATGGGGGCATTAGATCATTGCCCTTATAACCTATCTAGTGATTATAGATAATCTATTGGCAAACGTGCAGGTCACTGTGCTCATTGGTGATCCCATTAATTTCAATGATTTACTCAACAATGAAGAGAACCAAAATGTTTCAAGAGGAAACCTCTATGATGCTGTGTCTGCTAGAATTGGCGACCGGCTTCAAAAATTAAAACTGCAACTCGATAGACTAGCTGTTGAACAAGCATTGCAATTGCAAGAATATCCTGTGCCTGTGGCTGAGCGAGCAGCTCGGTATCTGCATCAGGTTGATTGGGAATCACTAGGGATGGAGAATCATGTAGGTGTTGAAGATACTTCCTTGACAAAACAATATCCACATGCGGAACTCGAAGTAGCTCAAACCTATGAACAAGAAAGCAATTTTCGGGATCGGTACTTCAGTGTTGGCTTCGCCGGTGGTGGAATAGTTTCGAGGATAAGGGGCTATATGGACTCGACAGAATCAGTGGGATTTGCAGCTAGAGGCTTATTTATTAATCATAAAAATGAGCATTTTGCAAGTATTCAAGGTGTTACGGCTTTGAAAGCATGGAACAACTTCTGGAAGTCGATGTCAGGAGATCATTACTTCCCTCCTATCTCAGTTTTTGCTTCGCAGAAAATCTCACTTTAATGAGTTTCTATTTTTGTTTGTTTTATTTCGTGATAATTTACTTGTATACTTATTTTTTTTCCGGGTAATTAGTACAAAACGTCTATACTTATTAAGTTATTGTAGAAAACGTCCATACCTTCTATTTTTTGGCAATTTCACTGTCACATACTTAATTTATTGTGCAAAACGTCTTTCTGTCCAAAAAGTTGCCGTTTCTTAATCTGACCAACACGATTCGTGATACAACTTAAGGGTAAATTTGTCTATCAACATTTATTCACTTTGTGGCCCAAAAGCTCCAGAGTGTATTCCGCACCCTAACGTCGCAAGATTTCCTCTGTGGCTCAAAAGCTCCGAAGGCTAGGCTTAACCCATGTTTATTTGGGTGGAAAATGATTTTGTTCGTCAGAGTTCAGGTAAAAATTTGAGTGAAAATTTGAGTGTAGCTGAGGCGGAGGAGGGGTGGCGGGAAGAAGAAGGGGTGTTGTTGGAGGATTTGTCTAGGACGGTAAGGCACTCGCAGAGGCAAGAGGGACAAAAGCCGTTGAAATTCTCCTTCGGGTGGCGGTCACAACTGAAGGATGAGCGGGTTGGCTGCTGTGGCGGAGGTGGCGTTGTTGGATCTGCAGCCGTAGGATTCATAACTGTAGGAAATCTTGGTTGGCATTGCCCCCCTGATCATATTACAACTGCATAGCATTCCAACCCTGAGACAAATAAGCAAATGTGCGTGTTATCATGGGTTCACTCCCACTTCCTCTTCTTCAACACTAATATGTCCATCATTTCAATTTTCTACCGCAGGCCCTTCCGAAATCCTCAGCCTGACCATCATTTCTTGCAAGTTGTAACCCTATAGACTCCTCATACCGGAACTACAAATTCTCAATAGTCTCATTTAAAAATTGATCAATCCAAATAGATTTATCGACGAATATCTCGGAACATAGGCAAAACTTCCAGATAAAGGTGCGTCCGTTCATATACTTCGGTTTGAAATGGAGAAAAAGTGAATAAATGTTGCTGGACAAATTTACCTTAAGTTGTACCACGAATCGTATTGATCAGGTTAAGAAACGGCAGCTTTTTGGATGAAAAGACGTTTTACGAAATAAATTGAGTAGATGATGGTGAAATTGCCAAAAAATAAAAGGTAATGACGTTTTCCACAATAACTTCAATATGTATGGACATTTTGTGCTAATTACCCTTTATTTTCTACAGTTTTTCACTTGGGGTGAGGGATTGGTAGTTTCTAGTTCTTAGGAAGAAGGAAGAGAGAAGGTAAATCTTATTTTAAGTACATACCAAACATGTCCCTAAAATCTATATAATTTATATTAGAAAGTTATGTGGTGAGAGAACGTTATGTTTGGTAGACTTTAGCGAGTTAAATTGGTTAAAACATATTTTTTATTTATACATTTTATAGAACATATAACTTAAAATTTATTTTTTATTTATACATTTATTTATAATTTATAATATAAGTATTTAAAAAATAATTTTAGTATTATGAAACATGCGTTTAGTATTGTTATTTCGAACCCTATTTTAACTCAAATAGTTACCACACACCCAAACACACATAATATGGAGAACACATGGATGGACTAGAGATCAAATGGTTTTTCCTTTTGAGGGTTAAAAATGGGCTCCTATTTTGCCACGAGATGTATAAATTGTTATTTGATATACTATGTATTTCGAATAAAGAAGGTTACATGTGGGTAGAGGTGGCAAAATAGACCGACTTGATATGTTAACTCAGATAATTTGGATTTTAAATCAGGTCAGCTTAATAAAAATTTAGTTCAATAAAAAATCAATCTTAATAAGTCCAATACGATTAGTCCGCCAAGCCAATTGGACTAAAGTTGAATTGGTTTAGTAAATTTTTTAACCCAAGTCTCCTCCCATCCTGCTTCACTCTATTGAAAATTTTGCGAAGGGACTTCTCACTTTAGTTGTTGGGCTTTCCCCGCGGGGATAAATCTCCCTTGATTTGGTGACTGTGGGATGGGGTGTAGTGCTTTTTTTGTTTGGGGGGGGGAGGGGAGTGGTGGTGGTAGAGGTTTTGTAGGGGAAGATGATAAAATTTTTTCTTTTCTTTTAATTGTTTTAAAAATATATAAAAAAACAAAAAAAAAATTAAAAAATTAAGTTCGGTTGGCCTCGTGGCCCAAATTGTGTTGGGATTGGTCCAATAAATTATTAATCTGTGTAAAATCCGCCTCTCATTATAAATTATACAAAATTCAAAAGAGGAAATTTTTCCTAGATGACAAGTTTAGAGTGAAAAAAAGATTTTTGAATTTGTAAATAATGTCTAATTTTTGAAATTTTTTTGTGCACATACATTCGTCTCTTTAAAAGTATTACAAATTTCTCTCCCTGCACAAATTTCAAATCATTCACGGATTATCATCTAATTAAGCCCCCCACACCCCCTCCTTTTAAAAAAAAAAAAAAATCATTCTTCTAAAAAAGATAACTTTATCTAAATTGTTGCACTGACATTTTAACAAAATTAGTCTACTACTCCCTCCATCCCAAATATATAGGCTGATTGAATTTTTTTCACACGGATTGAGAATATTATTGAAAAAGTAAATTTTATCAATAGTTTTCCTAATTTAACCTTATTTAATGAGGATTATTTAAAAATAATTATTATTAAAATGTTATTGAAAATATTCCTTATGTGTGGAAACCAGAAACCAAAGCTCGTAATGTGTGGGAAACCATTAAATATTTGAAGTTCTCTCGTCTAAATTTTCAAATTTGCAAGTTTCCAAGCATTGAATAATAAATATGGGTGAATTATGAGTGTACAATTTCAAGATTAACATAGAAAAATTATTATAAATAAGCAAATTAAATAAGGGTATTTTACTATTTTAGTAAAGGAACAAAAAAAAATCTCAAAATAGAAACAAGCGTATTTATTTGGAAAAAAAAAAAGTAGCCTATATATTTAGGACGGAATGAGTATCATTTTACATAACTGAATAATTATATTTAATAAAATTTTGGCGGGAGACAAATTTAATTGTGACTTAAAAAAATTGACTAGTTCAAAAAAAATTCCAATTTCTTCAAAATACCACCCACATATTTTTCAATTATATTTCTTCAATTGTTATTTCAATTATGAGCAATTGAAAAAAAATTATGTAAATACTAAATACAAAATAACGAAAAACACACCACCCACATATTTTTCCCTTAATGTCCCTACCAAACAAAATCAAGGGATATTGAATCCAACCCCAAGCCCGCTGAAAAGCCCTTTACAGGTTATTAACCACTCTACCCAACCCCACTCCTCGAAAATATAAAAGCGACGGAGAAATTATATTACCTGGGAATTTCGAATAGAACTTGCCAATTTGGGATCTCAAAAAATGTCAGACGAGGAAGAATCGGGAGAAACACAGCTCACTGACAAGGAGAAAATAGAAATCGCCAAATGGTTTCTCCTCAATTCTCCCGTTGGTGAAATTCAATACGTTGCCAAAGGTCTCCACAGTATTTTTGACATAAATGAATACGTTTATGCGTTTGGATATGTAAATTTGGTATGCAATCGATATTGTGTTTTGTAATGTGCAGATGTTAGGGCAGTTTTGAAGGACGAGAGGGTGTATAGGATTGCAGCGGCAGAAGCGTTTCCACTGTACAACAAATCGCACATGATATGCCTCGAATTTCCCGACAGAAGCGGCGAGGTAATGCGAGTGCTGTCATTTTTTTCTTTACTTGTAGTCATCGGTTCTTTTGATAGTAGGTTCGAAAATTTAATTCGCTTATTTTTATGTACTAGTTCAAACTTCAGGCACATATGTTAGTTTTCGTGGTATGGCATTATTGCCTGGAGATAGAGCTGAAGCAGGAAATGGGCTTTAGACTAGTTTTATAATAATAAAATGTATTTTATTGTGTTATTGCCTCTTACGTAGTGTTATACTGGACAATGTGGAATTTCATGCTTGGAGTCAGAATTCGAAATGATTCAAAATTCTTTTTCGATGTTAAAGAAATGGCCACATTAAGAATTAAACGCTGCTGTCTTGATTCTATGTTATTTTACATCTTCGCATTTGCAGGTTCTGGTTACATCATTTAGCGAGATTGATAAGGATGAATATATTGATCCAAGGACTACTCAGGTTGCAATAGTTGACCATGTGAAACAGGTGATTTGTTTCTGTTGTCCCTCTTGACAGTTGAGTGCAAGTACTTGAATGATTTTTATAATGTTTTGCCTTCTATTTTCAAGCTTCAGAATCTATCCCTTCTGTATTACAAACAAGACTATATGCTTTCTGCTCACGTTTCTCTAGCCTTCGTATGGAATGTCATGCTCCCACTTCTCCTTCATAGGAATAAGGTAAAAGTTGTCTTAAAGAAAACAAGGGACTTGATATATCAAAACAGTAAGAATAAATAAACCCAATCAATGGAGTTACCATCTAGTCTATGTGGGTGCATGAGATCATCCAAGAGATTTTGTTGGTGGTTGTGGATGGTACTCAGAAACCGCCAACTTTCAACTCTGTGGTCCAGTCCATTTCATTATTCCAATTCTGATTGCAAATTGGGAAACTCAACTAGTTAAACACGCATGACAAAAAAACTAAACGATATATCTCTCATGTATCTTTTATTATAATCAAATGAAAGTGTGGTAAGGGATATAACTGAAGGGGAAACCTATGATATGGAAAGCATCATGCACAAGGACTGACTTTAACATTGTTATTAAATTCACAAAGAGAACCAACGTGCCAAAGCCTCTTGTGGCTTAAGCACAAAGCTCATCACACACCTTTTTGAGGCCAAGTGCAGACTATATTCTAAATAAAAAACTCTATAGATGAATAATGTGTACAGAAAACTTCATAAATTGCAGCAATTCAGTAAATGTTAGTAAATTTCAGTTAATTTCACCATTGATTTGAACAAGTCAGCACTGAAATAATCTGGGATTAAGATTTTATATGTATTTAAGCAACTGATCATGTTTCAAAAACCAAAATATTGACACCATATAACAAACTAAATTAAAATTGGTGTTTTTAATGAGAAAGGCCTCACAAAAATCAAAATTTATTAAAGTGCGATTCTTCTATGCTTCATATTCTGTTTTGGGCTTTGTTGAAGCTCCTTAATACTATAAAAGAGCCCAGGGCATGGATCACTGTGCTTTGTGCTCAGCGTATGCTTACTTTTAACCATTGTGCACTTCAAACCCAATATATTTGCAAAGTAGGTCCTGGATAAGCTCTGAGTCTAGTTTTATGTGCAAAAGGCAGATTCAGATCCTAAGTTTCTTCTGCCGAGTTATGCCTATCTTGGTAGAGCAAATCTGAAAATCTCCCCAATTTTGGAATGAAAAATATAGTCTTATTGACTTGTTAACTTACTTAATTACTTGAAGTTGGCATACATGTATAGTGATGCTATAAATCATCAACTATATAGGTGACAAAATGGTGTAATATCTTTTTGGTCATTTGGACGACATAACGAAAGTATCAGCATTTTTCACCATAGGATTACTACATCTTGTTTTTTAAAATGATTCTTTTATCCAAATAGGCAACTGATTATTTGTTAATAAGCTCTTATTTAAAGCTTAGCCAGCTGGCCTTAAAATCTTTCATTGATTAGGCCTTCCCTCTTGTATTAGGGGGAAATGAAAGCTTGCGAGGAATTGTTTTAGGATTTTAGCCAATAGGAAGTGAAGCTATAAAGATTAAAGCATCTTTGCTTGTTCATGGTAGTATTCTAAGACAGAAAAACAAATTCTTGTATACCAGGTAACACAAATACATGGGTACTGCAGTAGAAGGGAATTTGCCTTAACCATGAAGTTTCTTACAGGTGGATATAAATGGAATCGGTCCAGAAGATCATAATCATATGTCTCTTATGAATGACTCCCTTTATTTTCATGAAGCTGGTAGAAAGATAACATTATATGCTAATAGGCTGAAGATCAATCACAGGGACTCATAAGGAGGTATTTTAGGAAACAAAATCCAAGAGATCGTAACAAAGTGGACCCGTGCATTTAAAAAAAAATTTACAACCGATCTCTTTATTCGACTCCAAAAAAAGATCATGTGGTGCATTATAATCAAACAAAGTACATGCCTCCAATCTATTGTTACCTTTTTAATGCAGATTCGTTTTCTTCTTTGTTTGCATGTACTGGTTCGTGCCTCCTACCACGGAGTCTTCCAGAATATTCTCCTAAGTAGCTGGAGGACAACTTAGGATAAAAAAAAGATTAATCTAAGATAGAATTTGATGCACAATAAAATGTATAGTGGGTGCAAGAGGGAGAGAGGGGGTAGTAGCAGCCATAGTGAGGGTTAGGATGGCCGTTGCCTCTTATGTGTATATAAACACTCCAGAAACCCTGACCCTCTCAGCCCCTATCAAGTCAAGCATCCTATATGCAGCCCAAATTTGACAAATATCAGTACCCTTTTCATATAATTGGAGCCCATGAGTCGTTAAGGGGACCTGTTGGACTTTTATAATTCAAACTCTAATGGTTCAAGTCCACTCTTGATCAACTCTTATCCAGCTGGGTTCAGTCCATTAATATTGGTGTGCAGGTTTAATAATTCAAGCTCTGATGATTTAGTCTTTTGTTTTTGTCTTCTTTTGTATTTTCCATTATTATACATGCTCTTAGTTTTTAAACTTTTTATGTCATAGTATGCTATGGCGTGCAGGTTTGTACAGATGCGAGACCTGCAACTGACGATGAACTTCCTTCCTCATATATTGAGGAATATCGGTAAGCTGCAGTACTCTATTGTCATTAAAACTGTTATGCTGCCTAAGAAAGAAAGAGATTTTAAGTTTTCTGTCCAGTCAACTAGTGAGTGTTGAATTGTACATTGTTTCCTATTTGGAGTTCTAAATGAAACTTAGCTTAGCCTGTTACCAAATGGTTTAGGAAGCTAGTTGTTACTTAATAAATTTAGTCCCGTAAAGTGGGATGGAAGGCAAGTTCAAGAGCGTATGAAAAAAATTATTTGAAGGTGCAAATGCCTTATAGTTCATATTCCAAATAGTAAAAATATTTAAGTTTCGTTATAACTCAATGATTAATAATTATATTTTATGCCATCCAAAATAGGAATAATGGATAATAGAATAATATATATTTTATATAATTAAAAAGATAAAAAATTACCTTTCAAATCATATGTTGAAAAGCTGTGAGCTGGGTTAGCTTGGGGGTTTTTTTTTTGGGGGATTTTGTCGGTAGAAGTGGGGGTAATTCATTTCAGTCATGAGATCCTTTCCCGAAAACTAAGTCGCTAATTCACATTTTTGGGGCTTAAATAGTGAATTAGTACTTACTAAATTGCAAATTTATTTTTTTAGGAGCATGTCATAATAATTAATAAATTATGTTGCATCATCCATGTGTAGTACGAGCACACCTGGTACATTCAACTCAACGGCCTAGAGCTTTCTTCTTTATAGGTGGCAATCAACTCAATGGCTAGTAGTGGAGTAGATGCCATCTGGCGAATAGAGTTGATATCAAATCCAACTTATGACTACTGCTACAGCTGTATTGAAATGCAGTCTATTTGAGGCGGTATTTTTGATCTGCAAAGTACAAATAACTTTGAGACTATGTTCCGTCTTTAGCTTAATGGAAAACATGACCTTTTGAAGATCGAATATTAAATAGTGTCATTTTAAATCATATTGTTGAAATTTGGAAATGCAATGTGGACGCCTTTTCTTTAATTGGGTAAATCTATTCACAACCTACATCCCATGGGTAAAGGCATCATGGTCGTGATTTTTTTAATATAAGAGTTCAATACAACTATTCTAGTAGTGGAGTATATGTTAGTAGTGGAGTAGATGCCATCTGGCGAATATAGTTGATATCAAATCAAAATTATATAGTCACTGCTATGGCTGTATTGCAATGCAGTCTATTTGAGGCGGTATTTTTAATCTACAACAGTACACTGAGACTATGTTCCGTTTCGATTATGCAAAAGTGTCATTTTAAATCATATTGTTGAAATTTGGAAAAAACAATGTATTCCATATGAATGCATTTTCTTTAATTGGGTGAATTCACAGCCTACATCACATGGGTAAAGGCACCATGGTCGTGACTCTCGAGACAACATTTTTTTTAATATAATAGTTCAATACAACTATTCTTTTTCTTTCGTTTGGTGTTGTGGAATAGGGTTTAGCGCTTAATGTCCTCAATCACAAGTCTGCATATGACTTGAACCTGCAGGGCACTGTGATACAAAAATGCAGGACTTGGCCAGCATTTGGTTTTGATCATGAGGAAACATGGACATCAAATGTAAAGATCATTTGCAAGTGCGGAACGTATTGAATTTAGAACTTTTATGTGAGAGAATACTAATTTAAAGCTTGAGATATGAATAATGTTTGAAGGTTAACATATAATTATCTTGTTCTTGATTGAGAATGGTAACAGTGTGAGAGAACTACTAATTTAAAGGTTGAGGTAATGAATAATGTTTGAAGCATAACATATAATATTCAGTTCTAAATCTTGCTTTGAAATTCTTCCTTGTGTACAAGTACCAACATAATTGGCTTCTTTTATCATTTTTATTTTTGTAATTTTTTTCCTTACCTGAAGTAGCGTTGCTTGCTGCATCATTATGCAGTTCCCTCTAGCTAATATCATGTTCCTTCTTGGCAGTTGTGTGTTGGATGCGGAAATTATCAAGTATGTTAGTGAAGCATATCCAAAAGGAATATGTTGCGTTTACTGTACTAATGGAAAAAACGTGGAAGAACCAGGCTCAGATTTTGAGTTTGTTGTAGTAATTTCAGCTGCTAGACTCAGCCCTCAGAATTTCTGGTATCTTAAAATCTGTCAATGTGCCAGTACCATAAGACGTGCTTTATTCAATTTCATTTCTTTAGTCAACCATCTTCTGTTGCTGTTCTGCATGATATAATGCATCTTTCCCACTTCAGTGTAATCGATTATAATATGTTATCCTTTTGTCAGACATTTTGGTTTAGGGGAGCCTAAAGATTTTTTATTTTTGATTTTTGATTTATTGAGATAAACATTGCTATGTTGGTTGTGGGCTGAAACCAGGCAAATGACTATAAGAGAGGAATACCTCAATGTCTCTGGGATGTTGATGTGTGCTTAGGCCCTAATTGTCATATTGCGACTTTAGGCTGTTTAAAATATGTCTTCTTTATTTTTTTCCAGGTAGAAAGCAACCATGAAACTTCTAAAGATTCATTTCTTTTGAAACTGAGTTGGGCCAATACTTATAGGATATTCAAACAGTTCAAGGCTTAGGAATCATTTTTCTTTTTCCTTTTTCCCCCTGAAATTTCTTGCTTTCCTACTGTTGAGACAATCCTAATAAGTCTATTACTTTTCAAGCCATATAGGACTTGTCTGTTGTAGCAGGATCACGTTCATATAAGTTACTGTTTACTGACTGGTTTATGTTAAGTCTTTGGGAAGCCTTCTAGTTTTACATGCCTAGATCAGTCATTGATATATTATCAGAATTAGCCATTATCGTTGGAAAGAAAGGGGTAAAGGAATTCAAAGTATCTCTACTGTGCCTGTTATGTGTATTTGGTTTATGAGAAAGAAGTCCTCACTACTGTAGAAGTCATATTGGGAACTTGCGAACTTGTGGTTCTTGGACACCCTGCTGTTACTTAATAATTTTCATTTAATGTGTAGCAATGGAAGTTGGCGGTCAATATGGAATATGGAATTCAAGGACGACCTGCAACTTGTGGAAGTTAGAGGTAAATTGCAGGTATTCATTCACTACCGTATAATATTCTGCAGAATTTTATTAAATTGTTTCCCTCATCATTGTATCTTTGGGATAAAGAAAGAAGGAAAGTAAATAAAATATAGATGTTCTGTGCAAATCAGAAGTGCTTTCATATGCATTGGGGTAAAGTATATTGACCCGAATCTTTATGTATCTATTTCATATAGGTAGGAGCCCACTATTTTGAAGAGGGAAATGTCCAGTTAGATGCGAAGCATGAATGCAGGGATTCGACAATGTTTCAGGTAATGCTGAATGAAGTGTTTTTTGGGTTTATCATGCATGGTAGGATTACCTACTATTGTGTTTGTGCCAGTGGAGGCCCCACGGGATAGGATATTTTGGTCCTCTTTGTGGACCAGGTCTGGTAGTCATTCTTTCTTTTTCGTTTTATTTTTTTGGATCTGAACGCCATAGAAGAGTAATTTTTGCTGTGACATGATGTGGAAGGTCTGGCTACAATAACATTTTATAACAAACTCTTTCCTATTATGTTTTCGCATCCCATTTATAGTTTCGCACTTAGGAGAGGATCTCATAACAAGCATAAATATAAAAGACTTTATGATCCTTAGTTTTAACCGCAGAGACTTGGAAACCTGCTTGAAAGGTGAGGAGGACCTGCACGATATAAATAGAGATGCTACTGATGAATAATATGCCTATTGTTTTGCAGAATATGTCAAATTTCTTGCTGACACTTTACTTTTTCAGCCTCCCGATGATTGTGCAATTTCCTTGACCAATATCATTCGCCACCACGAGACAGAGTATCTTAATTCCTTACAGGTTTCTACCTTCCATCCCTTTTTATGACTTAGATGTTTATGGTTTTTTTCTGAATTTTCTCTCTAACAATGTTTATATTGGCAGACATCCTATTTAAAATTGCCCGACACCACTTTCAAGGTACTCTTTCTGCTACACGTGCCCTAGGATAAAGTTGATGAGAAAATCACACTTATATTTCTAAAGTAAAATGCTGTTAAATTGTCTACTATGCGAGTGCCAACCTTGTCATTATAAACCTAATAGCACGAATTAATTTTATCCTCATGTGGCCATTTTTGTTGATTTCTCACTTTTAACTTGCAATTCTTCTTGCATAATTTGTTTGTGGTATCCCATTTTAAGAGCATGCGTATATCCAGTTTATGGCTGTACAATAATTATACTTACAAATTGCATGATATGTAATGAGTGTGAGCCTCTTGAGCATTTTTGGTAGTTTAAAAAGTTTTTAAGTAAATAATTTACTTTTTATATTGACCAACATTGAAAATAAATTGCCTATTTTGATGGACTGTATATTAATCCGGTATGGCTTTCTTTATGCAAACATGTAAGCAATTTTCTGAGGCTCCTATTATGTTATGACAATGCAGGACCTTCGAAGGAAGCTTCCCGTTACGCGCACATTGTTCCCATGGCATAACACACTGCAATTCAGCTTGACCAGAGACATTCAAAAGAACTTGGGATTGGAAAGTAGTGAATGATTTTTTTGCCAAGTGTTTTCATTTTCAATGTTGTATACTAGAAGTTTCCAAATTTCACTTCGTGTACTAAAAGTGAGTCGATCTAAATTTGTTGTCAATTTTTGCCTTTGTTTGTATATCTTTTATTGAAAATTTTGCTTCACTTATTCTTTTTGGGGCCTCTCTGGGTGTTTAGTTTGTTGATTGGCTTGCAATGCTCAAAATCTTCTTATTATTATTGCAGACTCGGAAATTCTGTAAAGTATTGATAAATGTGACTTGATAATCTTGAAATTCTGTGTGATTCTGCTTAAAAGCAAAATTTTCCAACAATATGATAGACTTAAGTGGAAGACATCCACACATTTTTCAAAGCGTGGGTCCCACCATTTTAAAAATAACAAGCAAAAGGTTATGCCAAATATAAGGTTTTTTCATTTTCGCTATTGATCTTGATTTATAAGGTGAAATTACTATATTGCTCTCACAAATAATTGGTATCTACAAATTTAAATAATGCTATAAAGATAATTTGACTTATTTGCATGTTGCACATTCACTGTAAGACTTTACTTTGATTTTTTGGACTGAAAAAGAGATTTTGATAATTGAACTTTAGTCATGAGAGAATCACGTCACTTGCATTTTTATGAATTAAAAAATAAAGTAAGATATGTGCAAATGCAAGTTTGGTAATTTGGTTATTGATAAATAAGTGTGCTTTTCTTAGAGAAGTTACGGATAATTTTACACGCTAATGAAAGCTGATAAGAAAAGGTAACAAAGCAAAAGTTCCGTTGCCGGGAATCGAACCCGGGTCTCCTGGGTGAAAGCCAGATATCCTAACCGCTGGACGACAACGGATTATTAGTACATCTTCATATTTATATATTAGATCAGAGATTAATGACATCCAAACCACCGATAACGGATTGGCTACTGGCAAGGGCCTGCACATATAATCGAAGTCTGCAAGTCAAAAGAGTATTTATAAAATGATTAAAAATTATTTTATTCTACACATTTAGTAATACTAGTTAGAAAGACGTGCGTTGCACGTGATTTTGCAATAATTTTGTTAATTTTTGGTATTTTGAAAATTATTAATTTAATTGTTAATAGTTAAAATGTTAATGTAGCAATTACAGTAAAAATAAAACAAGACAGTTGTTGATATTGCAATTAAAGATGAGTTTTATATTATGGTAATACCAATACTATTTGAACATAGTGAATACAGTTTGGTAATTTGAGCTTTGATGATTGACAAAATTTTGATATCAACTCTTATGGAATTGATGATGTATTAACATGGATCTCCGTTGCTACATTTTACGAAGAACAAAATTAATAATTAATAATTGTATTTTAAGATAATGTAATGACGGACTATATAATATTGTACCTTTATTGGAATAGTAGCTCTTTGTAAACAATATTCTTTATGTAAACCTTTAATGAGATTGTATTATATAATTCAATAATAGTGGGACGAGAAAGGTCTTTTTAACTTCCCAATTCATAAATCCCATTTTTTTAAATCTTAAATACGTATTTTAAAATGAATATAAGTTGTCCAAATAATCCAAACAACCCATTATTTTGTTCAATAATGGTGGGAGATGAAAGATTTTTGAATTTTTTTAATTTAATATGAGAGGGTAAAATAGTCTAAAGATCTAATATATGAAGGTAAAATGATCCAATTTTTATGATCCTAAATACATATTTAGGAATTACATAATCGTCATATGGCCTTTTGTATTCTACATTTAAAAAAAACTGAAGATAAGTTGTCCAAATGCCCAAACAACTTCTTATTTTGTCCAAAAGTTTGTATTCCGCATTAAAAAAAAACGGAAGATAAATTATCTAAATATCCCAAACAACTTATTTTGTTCAATAATGGTAGAAGATGAAAGGGTTTTAGATTTTTTTTAATTTAATGTAGGAGGGTAAAATAGTCCGGGATATGAAATGGTTTTGAATTTTTTAATTTAATGTATGAGGGTAAAATAGTCCAAAAGTTGTAATATACGATGGTAAAATAGTCTAAAATTGTTTCTCCCTTTTATGGCCTATCATTTGTATTCCGCGGTGAAAAAAAGAACTAAAGATAAATTGTTTAAAGGTCCCAAACAGCTTATTTTGTTTAATAATAGTAGGAGATTAAATGGTTTTGGATTTTTTAATTTAATGTAGGAGGGAAAAATAGTCCAAAAAATGAAAGAGTTTTGGATTTTTTTAATTTAATGTAGGAGGATAAAATAGTACGGGAGATGAAAGAGTTTTGGATATTTTTAATTTAATGTATGAGAATAAAATAGTCCAAAATTGTAATATATGAGAGTAAAATTGTTTCTCTCGTCCAAAAATGTTTCTCCCTTTAATTAAGGGACTTTTATAATTAGTATATATATTAAAAATTTTATTAGTATATTTTTATTTATTTTCATTAATTATAATATATATATATAATGGAATTTAAAGAGACAAATCACTTTCAATGATCAAAATGCAATATTTATAAAGTATTAAATAATTTAAATTAAAGGCAAAATAAACTATATTAATTGAAAGATGATTTTAGGAATTATAAGTTATTTGAGGGGCAATATCGTCCATAAATATTTCTCCCATATTTAGAACAGAGGAAGAAAGTATGAATCAATAATAAGAAAGTCGAAATGCAAAGCCAAATTCATCTTGTTTTGTTAAGTTGATGAAGAAATTTGCTTAAATTATCGTGCATAATAAGATTGACTCTTTGATTATTTACAATTAAAGATAATAATTTCAATTTTAAAAAATTTATTAGTATATTTTTATTTATTTTCATTAATTACAATATATAATGGAATTTAAAAAGACAAATCACTTTTAATGATCAAAATACAATATTTATATAGTATTAAATAGTTTAAATTAAAGTAAAAATAAATTATATTAATTGAAAATTGATTTTAAAAATTATAAGTTATTTGAGGGATAATATCGTCTAAAAATGTTTCTCCCTTTAAGGGACTTTTAGAATTAGTATAGATATACAATTTTTATCTACAAATTCTATAAGATCTATGACTTATAATTTACGAATAAAATTTTACCAAACATATCGAATTGCATTAAAAATCTTCGATAGTAATAGCACAGTGTCTTTGAAAAAATATTAATATTATTATATTAGAATTAATTTCACAAATAGTCACTAAAATTTAACTTGATCATTAAAATATTTTTATTACCTATTTAGTAACTAAAGTTAATAGTACTACATAATTGGTCACTCTTGTAGCTGCATCTACTCAAGATCCAAATTGTTTGGTTAAATTTTGATATCAACTAAAGAACATTATATTTATGTCGTGAAATTTTATATATTCAAAATAAAATACAATTATTATAAGAGAAAATATTAGATTTAGAGTGTGTTTGATTTTAATTAAAATTAAATTTTTTGTATAAGTTGATAGAAATTGATAAAATATATGGACCTAAAACTAATAATTAACTTTAATTTTAATTTTTTAATAAAATTTTAATTAAAATGATCTTATGTAACATAACTTTATTGACTAAAAAATTAGACGCCGCCAACAACCCTAGAAATCACAAGTAATTTTTCAAGGAAAGTTTCCCCATCTTTTGTGCTCTTTCCTTGCTTGTTTGTTGCAGGGTTGGATAAATTTTCTTGTTTGCCCTTAAATCGTAATCACCAAAGGTAGGTTGAAATTTCATATGCATTTGTTATATCTATGTGAAATTTTATACCTATCTGTATATATAAAAAATTATTATACGGCGGCAGTTGGTAGAGAAAAAAAATGGGGAAACTTATAATGGGCATTTGGTGAATTGTGAAACTTGGATGAATATCCATCTCCTTGAAGTTATCTGTACCTCAAAGGTAATTTATGTCCACAATTATAAATGATTGCTCTGTTTTACTTATTGGTTAGGGTATCTAATGAGGTGTGCTTGTACGCAATGATTGTAGGATGGAGATAGATTTCGGATAATGCCAGAATGCTAGTATCTCCGAGTTCCAGATGAAGTATGTTCTGATTTTCCACGAATAGTAGGATTTGAGTTACACCTGTTTTACATTCTTAATTCTTATTCATAAACTGATTACGTCTGTGTTAAAAAATAAAATTACAGTTCTGTCATGATAAGAAGTCCATAGATCTACTGTGTTGTGGCTATACATTACTGCAGTTTATTGCACCCAATCACCTTTTTTGTCAACAGAGTATCCATCCATCATAATGATAACGGAGGTGATTTCATGGCCATTTGCCTCTCATTCGGGTCAATTCTTTGAAAATGGTGATGTACACTACCTTAGGTATCATTCATAGAATTCAGATTTATGGTAGGGAACTCAAATGGACTCCATGAAGCTAATATGATGGATCGGAATAGAAACAAAATGAAGGTGAATAATCTTGCATATAGTAGAAGTATATAAAAGACACAAGTCAATCACAGGCGATGGAATTGTGAAACATTTGACTCTTTTGAACGGTATCCGTAACTCGCTTGAGGACTGGGAAACAAAGAGAGTTTACATACGGATTATTGAATCATTTTATTCCAATCAGGAATCGACACAGTTGGACATGCTTTTACATCTCTCGTTATTTGGGACCTGCTCACAGGTCGAGACATAAGTTAGAATTTTAGCTCTTCCATGGTAGTATCTCATTCCTGCCTTGTTGAGCTAATGCTTTCATTTGGAGATGGAATGTTGGATAAGGTCTTGTTGGTGGGTATTTTCTCTATGGTCTGCGACTCACACGTGATATTTAAATGTTTGCAATGTTAAAAAAACACGATGAATCGATATATTTGATAATGCTATGTGTAAATGTGCTTTCTTTTTACTTTTAGTAAGTAAAATTTCCTAAATTGGCCTCCAAAAGGGTGCAACCCCCTAGAAGGGTCAAATGTTCTGTATACATTTGTGAATAATATCCCATTGGTGTATTAGTGAAGATTAAAAATTCTAAGAAGGAAAAAAATCATCTTATCATCAAATTTTGTCCTCTCTCTTACAGGATTGGCTTGAGTAGAGGGGGAAGGAACTGCCGAACTGGTGTATTTTTCTCTTTTGTTTCCACTGGGTTGGTGGTGTGGTGACGGGATCAGTAAGCCTTCTTAGAAAGGCCTTGACAAATCATTTCATGGCTGTTGAGAAATGATTAAATTTATTGGTTTTATTTCTTAATTTTACTCTCTTGTTCAATTGGAACCAAGTTGAGATGACTGAAAAATTCAGTCATTTCACTGCTTATAATTAATGTTCAAATGTTCACATTTCTCTTTAAGCTACAACGTCAAAATATTTTAAAGCTCAGTGCATTAAAAGAAAAAAGTCCATCTTCTAACCCTTAATTCAATTGGCTGGAGGTCTTAATTATGATTGCCTATAGCTCTCACTTTCTGTTTCCCTCATTTCCTTGCCCTGGGATGATGTAAGTTAGCCAAATCAGACATGGATATGCTCCTTGAGGTGTTTCCTTTGAGGTTTTTCTCAGTGTCATTTGGACAGGTTTTTTTTATCTATGTTTCAGTGCACTGCCTCAAGCCTTGAATGGGACCCTTTTGTAGAAGCGCATCTATCTGGCGATAAAAACGGAGATTGGTTCCTAGCTGACCAGGGCCTTTTGTTTGAGCATTTGTTGTTTTGGTCTTCATTTTAACATTTTCTGTGCAGCTTTTAGGAAGTGATTGGCTTCAATGAGCTGAGCAATGTGCAAGTGACATTTGAAATTTTTCCAGAATGGACTTGCTCTTTTCTTTTCTTTTTCCTTAATTTAAGCAGCAGAGAAGCGATACTTCTCCTATTCTCCTGATATGATTTTATGAATTGGATTTTGGCGATAGGTGGAGGGCTGTGGACGTGGATGATTATTTATAAGCTGTGAGGCAATTATAGGTGAGGAGTGCCACTTTTATCAGCAAAATATATGTGCTGAGGTACAGAGCCAGAGGAGAGATCTTGTTTATTCTACCAATGGCTGCGAGCGCGTAAAATAAGATAAATGGATACAAATGGTTGTTCAACTGATAAAACGTGCTACTTTTACATTTGACTGGTGCTTATTTAAATTTGAATGAAGTGTAATTAGTCTGGAATTGTTGCACCTCTAACATGGTGGATCTTTTCTTTCATGGTTACAGAGTCCTTAACAAATTGTACACCTACGAGGATGTTTGTATGCAGTATTAAATAGAAGTTGAGGATATTAGTTTTAACCTCCTTTTCTCTTTAATACTGTCTAATGCCATTCAGCACTTCTTACCAAACATGCAACTAATGTCTTCGAGTGATTTTGTTAGGTAACTTGAACTGCATTGTAAAACTTATTATTATTTCACTTGTAAAATTTGTCAAAGAAAACATGAAAAATGTTGTTTCATGTGTATGTTTATTCAATTGTTCATTGTTCATTATAATTTACATACGCTAATTTGTGTGTTGTGTGGAGTGTGAGTTTACTTGAAACAGCAGAGATTCTCAACAGATATTACTTTTGTACGATAAATGAATTATTGTCTTCTGGGTTGATGGTTTACCTATCCGAGATTCTAACTGGGGTTTAGTATCATGGTTTGACCAAGAGGCTCTATCGTGTTTTTGTATGTTGGATTGGATAGCATTAAACATGATTTGTTGTATTAATGTGCAGTAATGTGTATCAAATATGTCCTTTAAATTTGTATATATCGTCTCAATTATTGGGACAAGAATTTCCTTTTAACCTATTAGGTGTAAATCGTGTTCATTCTGTCTCTATCTAATTGGATGAACTTGATTTTCTGAAACTAGTAGTCATGATTTGCGTTTAACTGGATTCAACTAAATTGAACTTGGGTTTCTTTTCCTTTTTTTTTTTCTCTTCATCTCCTTTTATTTGTCTAACTACTTTTTCGTCTATGAAACACAGAGAAAAATGGCCGATTATAGATTTACAAATGGCTTTAAAACAAATTGACTATGAAATAATTACAAAATCAAATTATTATTAAAGTAATAATACAAGACCTGCAGAAACATCTTACAAAAGTACAAAGATCTTTACACGTAAATAAATTTGTTAAATGAGAAAAGTTGGATTCTTAGAGCATCTTCAACGCAAATGTGGATGTGGATTGTATTAAAAAGTGTGTTACATCACTTCAAATTACTTATATGGCAAGGAAAAAAGTAGAAGATGTTCATCACACTTTCATTTATTTAATATCTATTGAAATGTGTACTAATATTTTTTTTATTTAATTTTTTATAATTTATCTTCATCGAAATGTATGTTAGTAATTCTTTATTTATTTTTTTAATTTATCTTCTAATGTCTCTTGTACACGTGGACTACAATTTTTTCAATCCATAACTCCATTAGAGGTGATAATCTTTTCATCTATATTTTATTTGTCACATATACAACAATCTATATTGTTGAATTGGAGATGCTCTTATCATCTAATAGGTTAGTGCAGTTCTCTATCAAACGGATATATGTGTATGGATATTCATCAACGAGTCCCGTTCTAATGCCCTCAATGGACATTGTTATAATGTCCACCGGAACATGTGTCATGCAATAATTGCATGAGTGTAACCTTTACACTCATGCAATTATTGCATGACACATGTTCCGGTGGACATTATAACAATGCCCACCGGGAGCATTAGATCAATATCATCAACAATGTTGGTATATGTTTAACGAATTTATAATTTCATTAAATATTATTTTATCTATACAATTTATAATTTACAAAAATATTTATTAAACATAAAATTCGTTGGCAATATATGTTTTAGCAAGTTGGATATATTTCCGAACTTTTTAATTAGGGTAAATAACACTAACAATCTCAATTTTTTCAAATTTGTAATAATTTCATTTTCATTTGATCTTATTCATAGGTATCGTATCCAATCTTTCAATAAATTGACGTAGATGGTCCATTTGGATAATTTTGCTCCCGAAATAAAATTAAAAAATTACATTTGAGGTCTCTAACATCTTTTAAAGTAAAAAATAAATTCTAAACTTTTTATTTTTAAAAATTAAAAGAAAAAAGAAAGAGAAATATCTGTCGATTGTGCAAAAACCAGGGATGGTATCTCCCCGGTTATGGAGAAGATGATTTTTTTTATAATTTTTTCTTTTCTTTTTAATTGTTTTAAATAATAGAATATGAATAGACTATTTTGTTCTTGTTAAATTGTTCAAATTTAAGTCACGGATTTGACTTTTTGTTAACTAATAGATTTTTAGACGAAATTTGTCCAAACTCTAGAGATTATTCCAGTGCACATAATTAGAAGGTTATTAACTTGATGATATATTTTTTATTAATTTAAGTAAAAAAAAAAACTGTAAAAAATAAATAGATGATGATTTATTCTCACTTTTGAAAAGGTCAGGAACTCCAACTAAAATCTTTTTATTATATTTTTCTTGTTTTTGCTACTTTAAATTATTTAAGTTTGGGACAAAATTGTCCAAATAGACCATTGTGTGAAATTATTGAAAGGTTTTGCAATAAGATTGAATAAGAATAAAATTGTTACAAACTTAAAAAAATGAGAATTGTAAGTGTTATTTACTCTTTATATTATAACTTATAACTTATAAGCCTTATTTGTGTGGTTGTCTTATTTAATATTTTATCCATTCCATAAAGATTGACTCGTTTTCATTATTCATCTATCTCAAATTAAAAGCCACGTACTCTTATTTAATGTATATTGTTATCAACTCAAATAAACTTAACATCAAATATAGTTAAAATTTACATAAATTCTTAATGCAATTAAGGGAATAATCAATGAAAGTAATATGGCAATCAATGGCCATTTAGTTCCAATGACAATCTCAATTAATTTTATTATTGTTCAAAGGATGCCGATTAGAGCCGGCAAATGGGCTAGGTCGGGCCAGCCCAGCCCAACCTGTCAGAGTAAGGTCACACTTGAAACTGAAATAAACTGACACAACCTAGTTTTGTGCGAGCCAGAAATATGCTTGCCCGGCCGGGTCCAGCCCATCGGGCCAACTTGATTTTAATTTAATTTTTTTTAAATAATTTTTTTATACAATCTTAGATAAATTTAGACAATATATATTTTGAGATTTTTAAATAAATTAATTTATAAAATTGGGACTCTCGTCTATTAATCAATAAATAAACATTAATTTTCTTTTAAAATAATAATATTTTTTTGTTAATTGTAAACAATTTCTTAACACATTTTTACAAAAATAGAAATAGTAAAAGCATAATAGTCTTATTGTTTTGAGATATAAGCATGTTTGGCTTAAATTAAAAAATTTACTTATAAGTAAATTTAAAATAAATAATTTACTTGTCACACCAAACATAATTTGGATTGAAAATTGAATTAAACTAAATTTTAATTAAATATAAACAATTTTATGTTAGAGTTTGTGATTCTTGGACTAATATTTCAAAAGACAATTTAAATTGGAGACTTGGGGTTAGGCCATTTTGGATTGATATTATTTAAATTATATGGAGACTTGGGGTTAGGCCATTTTGGATTGATATTATTTGAATTATATATTATGACTATTAACAAACTAAGTGATTAGTGTTAATGAGCAAAAAATTTAAAAAAATAAATTGCAGGTCAGTCGGACTAGACGGACCGGACCATATAAGCCCGATTTTATTTGGGCCAGGGTAATCCATCCCAAAATTCAGGTTATATGAGCTTGGCCCGTTTTGCCTGATTGATAATAAACGGGGGTATATTAGAAAAAGTTTATTGAAAATTTATAATTTTAATTACATTAATTAATTGAAAATTTTAATATGTGGGGAAGGAGGGAGTAATAAAGAATTGTCAAAATAGGATTTATTTGTCATTTTCACTGGACCCCGGATTGTTCAAATTTCAATGATGTCCAGTAGAATATAATATATCGCTGTCACACAATTATCAATTATCAACTTTTTTTTTTTGATCGAAAATCAATTATCAACTTTGTCATTACATGCTTGGACTTGTGAGTAGCATACAGGTATGTACTTTGGATAGTGAATCCCCTGTACAAATTTGTAGTGAGTAATTGAGCAAATGGCGGATATCAAAGAAGATACGGGTCATGCCCAGCACCTGAGCTTGGCTGTTGAACCTCCAAAAATGGAAGAAAAAGAAGAAATAAGAAAAGGGAAGCAGAAGCGAGTGGCTTCACTGGATATTTTCAGAGGTCTCACTGTTGCGGTATGTAATCTTTCATTCTTGAGCTTTTGAATGATGGGCCAATTTTTGTAACCCTATAAAGGTCATTCTCTTTGTAATACGTAGGTAAAAATCCATTGTTTCTGTCTCATTTATCTTAACTCTGTAATTTCTAACATTATGGTTTCCTGATGTTGAATCGTTTACGGACTGCAGTTAATGATTTTGGTTGATGATGCTGGGGGTGAGTGGCCTGTGATTGGGCATGCTCCATGGAATGGATGCAATCTTGCTGATTTTGTGATGCCATTCTTTTTATTCATTGTGGGGATGGCCGTTGCACTTGCTTTCAAGGTTTGTTTTATGTCCTTCATTCAGTATATTGATTTTGAAACTCAGATATTTTATTTTCTTGGTTGTTCCGTGAATAGAGAATACAGGATAGGCTAAAGGCCATCGGTAAAGTGATTTTAAGAACTCTCAAACTTCTCTTTTGGGGTCTCCTTTTACAAGGTCAGTTTTTGGCTTAATATAAAACGTATGGAACGCCATGTTTCCCATTTGTATCTGTCAAATATAAGAAATGGGAAGTTTAACAAACAAGGGCACACCACATATGTATTTTATTTTTTATTTTTATCACATGCTAGAATTACATTTTGCACAAGTGCATTGGATTGAACTATTTGAACTAAAAGCCTAAGCTGTTAGAAAAGGCCACGTGTAAATCATTTAAAAATTGTATTCAATATGCTTCCTCCCATGTAGGCGGGGTTCATTTTTTCTCATCAAAGTCTAACACGTGCACAATTTCATTAAATGAGCGGCGAGACGTTTGCCTAATACCATGTTGAACCACTTCATTTAAAAGTTTAAGTTGTAAGTGAGTGCCATGTGTATATCATTTAAAACTTGTCTTCAAATACATTGTTTCATGATGGTGCTTCACCTCATGTCAAAAACAAAAGGAAATGTGTAAATGAAGCTTCACATATCATAGACAGATAGCAAAGAAACGTGATCTAATGTTGACTTGATTTCTTATAAAATGTAGGAGGTTTCTCACATGCTCCTGATAAACTAACATATGGTGTTGACATGAAAAAGATTAGGTGGTGCGGAATTCTCCAGGTAATGTTTATCGTCACCTTGTACATTTGGGAAACTTATCTTAACTAATTGAACGAGTTGTAACTTGTAAGAAACTAATTCTGTGTTCCCAGAGAATAGCTCTTGCTTATTTAGTTGTGGCTCTGATAGAAATCTTGACAAGAAATGCTCAAGCAAAGGGTCTTTCAACTGGCCGACTTTCTATATTCAAGTTGTATTTTTGGCATTGGTGAGTATACTTTTGATCATCTCTAAAATTTGGTGATAGCATTTGGATATTTATAAGTTGACTATGTTTTTATGATTTTCAGGGTTGTGGGTGCATGTGTTTTAATTGTTTACATGGCTACACTATACGGAACTTATGTTCCTGACTGGCAGTTCACTGTGCAGAATACAGACAGTGCTGATTTTGGGAAAAAATTAATTGTAAGCTCTTTCTTGTACATGTATCAAGCTAATGTGAATTTCTAAGAAAGGGTTTCTGCCTGCTGCTAAGACTATGTCATTTGAAATTTGTTCAGTTTCAAACTTAAGCCAGAAGCTGGCTATTATATCAAATTAAGGAGTAATAAATTTTTCTCTGTGGATTCCTAAGCCTTCACAAATCACTTGCATTGACCATATATGTACATAATTGTTTCTGTGTTTGAAAGGAATTTCTTGTTCAGTCTCACTTTTGGTCATCAATTGTTCTATCATTCCTTCAATATTGTCTTATTTTGATATGTCATGATGCTCTATAACTTTCGAGGAAACAAAAAAGAAATTATTTATCTCCAGTCTAACCTCCAATATAAAGAGAAAAGAATTATTGATTTTCAGGTAGCTTGCAATGTGAGGGGAAAACTAGATCCTCCTTGTAATGCAGTAGGTTATGTGGACAGAAAAGTGCTTGGAATCAATCATATGTACCCACATCCAGCTTGGAAGAGATCCAAAGTGAGTAGTCTTATTGCGTGTTTATCCTCTGTGTCTGTTATTTTCTTTTATCAATTTATTTGATCTTTGTTGCTTTTTCTGTTTGGAAATTGTCAAATTCTTATATTATTAGAAATCATGCAGGCTTGCACTAAGAATTCCCCTCATGAAGGGCATTTCCGGAGTGATGCTCCACCATGGTGCTACGCGCCTTTTGAACCCGAAGGAATTCTGAGGTGGGTTTGTGTATCAGAACGGAAACACCAATTATAAAATTAAAAATGGTCATAACCAAGAGTGGAAATGGGGAAGAAATAGAAACCTCAAATTCTATTTCCTGCTTTTCCCTTCGAAAGATTGGAGTGTGAGGGATAGAATTAGAGACACGAAACATGGTCAGTGGATGCAAAGAAACAAGACCTTGTTTGCTTATTTATTCAATTTTGAATATTTATGTGAACAAAGTGCCTCTGCTTTACTACAATACATGCTTTAGTCCAGCTCTTTACAAATCTATTCTTTTGCTGCATCCAGAAGTTCAGAATCTTCCTTTTTCTTTCCTACTGCAGCTCAGTTTCTGCCATTCTCTCCACCATCATTGGAGTCCATTTCGGTCACATTCTGGTACACATGAAGGTTTGTCCTGAACTGGTCCAAGATTGTGCTTTTGACAAATTTTATAGGGTCTTACTGAAATCTCATATACAATGTAATTTTAGGATCATTCAACTAGACTTCGACATTGGATTGTCATGGGTCTTGCTATTCTGATTTTTGGAGTTACCCTTCATTTTACGGATGGTGAGATTTGAAGAGCCTGAAATGGACAAAACTTCTGCATTGGTTTTGTCATCCTTTCCTTATCTCATTTGTTTAACTGCAGCTATTCCTTTAAATAAGCAGTTGTACACTTTCAGCTATGTTTGTGTAACATCTGGAGCAGCAGCATTAGTATTCTCGGCTTTCTACATTCTGGTACACTTTCTACTTTTGCATATACGCTAATTCTACACTACAATCTTATTATATATTTGCTGCTAAAAAAAACATGGTTTGAGGTGGTTTCTTGATCTCCATGATAAAGATTCAGTCTCTTTCTTTGGCAGGTTGATATTTGGAATTTGAGGTACCTGTTTCTGCCATTGGAATGGATTGGTATGAATGCTATGCTTGTTTATGTAATGGCAGCTGAAGGTATCTTTGCTGGATTCATCAATGGGTGGTATTACAATAATCCTCATAATACACTGGTAATTTTCAAGTTATAAAGCATATTCATCCGAGTTCTATTTTTTTCGTATTTTAAGGTCTGTTCTTGCCTAGTTTGTGTAATTGCATTAACAGCCCTAACAGAATTTACATAAAATTATGTTAAAAAAACATTCTTGTCTTCGACTAGTCTAATTAAAAATGGTCATAACCAAGAGTGGAAAAGGGGAAAAACTAGAAACCTCAAATGCTGTTTCTGCATTTCCCTTCGAATCTCACATATGTGTGACTGGTTTTATTCTTGTTAATTAGTTGTCCTACTATTATATGAACTAATTAGTTATTTTCCTTGTAATTTCTACGTAAAAAACGAATTATCATTATTTCACCTGAAAAAATGATTTAAGGTTATTGCATTACCAGTTTATTTATATAATCAAAAAATGTTTTACTACGTAAAAATAGATCTGGCCGACACTATTTCTAACATATGTTGCTATGTTAACTAAAATAACACACAACACATGTCCTTGCAAAAATTCTACGAACAAAAAGGTCTGGTAATGGGATCTCCTACCTAGAAAATTAAGACGACGTCTATGAATTCTGATGCATGTATGGAATGGAATTATAAATTTTCTTTGCATCAATCACTCTACCTGATTCAAACAATCTTTGCAGATATATTGGATTCAGAAGCACATTTTTATCAATGTTTGGCATTCAAGAAAAGTGGGCATTCTACTTTATGTTATCTTTGCTGAAATATTGTTTTGGGGCATTGTTGCTGGCTTCTTGCATCGGTTCAGGATTTATTGGAAGCTTTAGTTACAGATTTAAGTTCAGCAACAGACCACCCTGCTGATATCTTCGAGTGATTTTGTTAGGTTACTCCGAACTGCATTGTAAATTAACCTATTATGACAACTTAGCCATCAAGTGGCAATTGTATACCGTTGGTTTCACTTGTAAAATTTGTCAAAAGAAAACATGAAAATTGTAGTTTTATATGTATGTTTATTCAATTGTGCATTGTTCATTATAATGTACAAATGCTAATTTACAGTGTGAGTTTAGTTGAAATAGAAGAGATTCTCAACAGATATATCTTTTGTACGAAAAATGAATTATTTGCTTCTCTAAGTAGATGGTAACTTATCCGGAATTCTAACTAGGCTTTAGTATCATGGTTTGACCAAGAAGCTCTACCATGTGTTTTGTATGTTGGATTAGATGTCACTAAACATGCTTTTCTATAGCATTGTGGAGTAATGTGTATTGAACAATGCCCTTTAAGTTTCTGGTCGTGCCTTCAAGTTTGGACACAACATCTCAATCATTGGCACTATAATTTCTCGGGTTGATTCTATCTCCACCTAATTGAACAAACTTGATTTTTTGAAAGTGCAACTTTGGCTAAATGGTTGTGTCAAACTCCTCGAATCGTAGAAGAATTTAACTTATATCAAATAAGTTGAAAATGTCTATTTTACGTAAAAAAAAAAAAAAAAAAAAAAACCTTAAATACTCTTACTTAATACCCTTAACAGACTACAGACCAATAGGCATGTGGATCTGTTCACGCCAATTTTGGCCTTAACATGTCAAAATTTTGTTAACAGATTCATGGTCTCTTAACATGTGTTTGATCTGTTAATGCAAATTTACGTATTTTAATTGATTTTTCAATTAACTCACTTTTAAATGGATTTAGATTTATAGAAAATGTTAAGTAAAGATCACAATTCATACTCATATTTATATACATTTTCATGATTTAAATTACAAAATCTACCATTTCTATAGTAAGTTAAAAAAATTGAAGATAGAGACGGATGAATTTCTACTTGAAATATATTTCTTACACAAATGAAATGGATTGAATTCCAACATTGAAATGTGTTAGATTTTAACTTTGAAATCTTCTCTTTTTTCACGTACAGATGAATTTGAAATCGTTTAAAATAGTTATAAGTGAAGAAGAGAAAGCAGAGTTATATTTGATAATTTACATGTCAAAATAGGTCAACGACCATTTTGAAAAATTGACCCTGCCATTCAACACTTATCCGACTCTGAAACTAGTACCCTGAATTGGGTTTCTGAGTACCAGATCCAACTGAATTGAATTCAGGTTTCTTTTCCCTTTTTTCCTGCTCATCTTCTTTTATTGGTCTAATTACTTTTTCGTCTATGAATCATAAAGAAAAATGTCTGATTATAGATTTACAAATAGCTATAGAAGAAATGGATATAAAATAATGTGTGAATAAAAATGATATTTGATCAATTTATAAATATTTATAAATAATGACAAACATACTCAATAATAAAAACATTTCGTCTCAAAAACTTATTCCAAATTGGCATTAGCCATTATTTGTTCATTTCTATAGGACCAATTTGTCTAGATGCTCGGTTTTGGGTCGAGGCGAGTGAGGCGACTACCCCGAACCTAAAATCAAAGGGGGCTTATTTTAAAAAAATATATATATATATCCATACTATAGTATAAGTGTCTATGGCCTGTTTACTATTCACCCTTCAACCAACGCGACGTCGTTTTGATGTTGTATTAGCCTTCATTTTGCCCAAATCTTACTTTTCTGTGTTTTACGCTTGTTTAACCTATTAATAGTGGCTGTCTTTTTTTGACTTTTCTTTGTTTTGTGGGGATTCGTTATTTCTCTAGAGTTTAGTCAAAATGCTGCAATTGTTGACTTGTTTCTTTCTTCTGGATCCGGCATCTTTTTATTTTTAAATTATCTTTTCATTTTATAGCAAATTTATCCATGAGTTTTTTTTTTTTTTAATATGTTATAGTAAAATATATATTTGACGAATTTATTATTTATTATATTAGATCCTTACAATATATGATACTATATGTTTATCAATTATTGTATGTTAGTATAGTTGAATTTTTTTATAGTCATTGTGTTAATTTATTATAATAATTTTAGTCATTGATATTTCAAACTCACAGTTTTTTTAACATTTTGTATGGATGTGCAATGCAAGAGTTTTTTTTTTTGTCAAAAATTATTTTTTTTTATTTTTTTTTTTGGGCTTTTTCATGCCAGAATATAAAAAAAGGAAAACTTAATATTATTTTTCCCCCAGTTTGCTCACACACAAAATATATATATATATATATATATATATTTTTTTGACATTTTAATTACAAATTATAAGAATCAGAAATTAAAATATTGAATTCTTTTTTCCATTTATTCAACTTTGTCGAGTTGCTCGGCAATGTGGTCAAACTAAACACATTTTACCTATGCCACTTGTCGAGTAACTCGGCAAAGTGGACAGTATTGGCCAAAACAAATTATTTCTGCCATTTCTTTATTTTTTTACAGTTTTAGCAATGTATTCATTTATTTTATTTTTTTGATTCCACTGTCAGTCCACATATTTTTCATTTTATAGCAAATTTACCCATGAGTTTTTTTTTTTTTAATATGTTATAGTCAAATATATGTTTTATGAATTTATTATATATTATATTAGATCCTTACAATATATAATACTATATGTTTATCAATTATTGTATGTTATTATAGTTCAATTTTTTTATAGTCATTGTGTTCATTTATTATAATAATTGTAGTCATTGATATTTAAAACTTACAATTTTTTTAATATTTTCTATGGATGTGCAATGGAAAAGTTTTTTTTTTTTTGTCAAAAATTATTTTGTTTCATTTTTATTTTTCGGCTTTTTCAAGCCAGAATATACAAAAAGGAAAACTCAATATTATTTTACCCCCACTTCGTTGACACACAAAATATTTTTTTTTTATTTTTGTTTGGACATTCTAATTACAAATTATAAGAATCAAAAATTAAAATATTTAATTCTTTGTTCCATTTATTCAATGTTTTGGCCACTTTGCTCGCACAAAAAATAATTTATTTTTGTAGCGTTTGACATTTTCATTACAAAATATAAGAATTAGGAATTAAAATATTTTAATATTTTTCCTATGTTTTTTAACTTTGCCGAGTTGCTCGGCAAGTTGGGAAAGGTAAATACATTTTATTTATCCTACTTGTCGAGTAACTCGGCAAAGTGGGAAATATTGGACAAAAAAAAATTATATTTCCCCTCCTTTATTTTTGTATATTTTTAGCAATGCATTTATTTATTTAATGTTTTGGATTTTCACTGTCAGTCCACATCTTTTTTATTTTATAGCAAATTTACCCATGTGTTTTTTTTTTTTATAATATGTTATAGTAAAATATATATTTGACGAATTTATTATATATTATATTAGATCCTTACAATATATGATACTATATGTTTATCAATTATTGTATGTTAGTATAGTTGAATTTTTTTATAGTCATTGTGTTAATTTATTATAATAATTTTAGTCATTGATATTTCAAACTCACAGTTTTTTTAACATTTTGTATAGATGTGCAATGCAAAAGTTTTTTTTTTGTCAAAAATTAATTTTTTTTTTTTTTTTTTTTTTTGGGCTTTTTCATGCCAGAATATAAAAAAAGGAAAACTTAATATTATTTTTCCCCCACTTTGCTCACACACAATATATATATATATATATATATATATATATATATATATTTTTTTTTTTTTTTTGACATTTTAATTACAAATTATAAGAATCAGAAATTAAAATATTGAATTCTTTTTTCCATTTATTCAACTTTGTCGAGTTGCTCGGCAATGTGGTCAAACTAAACACATTTTACCTATGCCACCTGTCGAGTAACTCGGCCAAGTGGGCAGTATTGGCCAAAACAAATTATTTCTGCCATTTCTTTATTTTTTTACAGTTTTAGCAATGTATTCATTTATTTTATTTTTTTGATTCCACTGTCAGTCCACATATTTTTCATTTTATAGCAAATTTACCCATGAGTTTTTTATTTTTTTAATATGTTATAGTCAAATATATGTTTTATGAATTTATTATATATTATATTAGATCCTTACAATATATAATACTATATGTTTATCAATTATTGTATGTTATTATAGTTCAATTTTTTTATAGTCATTGTGTTCATTTATTATAATAATTGTAGTCATTGATATTTAAAACTTACAATTTTTTTAATATTTTCTATGGATGTGCAATGGAAAAGTTTTTTTTTTTGTCAAAAATTATTTTGTTTCGTTTTTATTTTTCGGCTTTTTCAAGCCAGAATATACAAAAAGGAAAACTCAATATTATTTTACCCCCACTTCGTTGACACACAAAATATTTTTTTTTTATTTTTGTTTGGACATTCTAATTACAAATTATAAGAATCAAAAATTAAAATATTTAATTCTTTTTTCCATTTATTCAATTTTTTCGCCATTTTGCTCGCACAAAAAATAATTTATTTTTTTAGCGTTTGACATTTTCATTACAAAATATAAGAATTAGGAATTAAAATATTTTAATATTTTTCCTATGTTTTTCAACTTTGCCGAGTTGCTCGGCAAGTTTGGAAAGGTAAATACATTTTATTTATCCTACTTGTCGAGTAACTCGGCAATGTGGGAAATATTGGACAAAAAAATATTATATTTCCCCTCCTTTATTTTTGTATATTTTTAGCAATGCATTTATTTATTTAATGTTTTGGATTTCCACTGTCAGTCCACATCTTTTTTATTTTATAGCAAATTTACCCATGTGTTTTTTTTTTTGTAATATGTTATAGTAAAATATATATTTTATGAATTTATTATATATTATATTAGATCTTTACAATATATGATACTATATTTTTATCAATTATTGTATGTTAGTATAGTTGAATTTTTTTATAGTCATTATTTTACTTTATTATAATCATTGTTAGAGGTGGCAAAATTGGCCCGGCCCGCGGGCCGGCCCATGTAGCCCGCCTTCTTGGGTTGGGTTGGCCCTAGCCCAAATAAAACTGGGCCAAGATGGCCCAGTCCATCTAGCCCGCGGGCTAGTTGGGCCGGCCCAATTTTGATTTTGATTTTTTTTTTAATTTTTTTTTAAATTTTGAATCTTTGATTATTTGCACAATAAGTCCTTCATCTTTATAAAATTTTCACTTTAGTCCATATACTTCCTATTTCATTTCAATTTCGTCCTCTTTTATTTGCAACCTAAGTCCTTCAACTTTTAAATTTTTGCAACTTGATCCCCATATTTATACTTTTATATCAATTTAATCCTTTATAGTATCACTATTTGATACATATGTTACAAATGATATTGTGTATAAAAAATTTATTTAAAAAAAAAAGAAAAAAAAAAAGAAAATTAAGATAAGTTGGGCCAATGGGCTGGACTGGGCTAGCATATTTCTGGCCCATACAAAACTGGGCTGGGCCAGCCCAGTCCAGTTTCATGTGTGGCCCTATTCTGGCGGGTTGGGCTGGCCCAACCTAGCCCATTTGCCAGCTCTAATCATTGTAGTCGTTATATGATTTCATTGTTTTTCATTTACAATTTTATCCCTTCTTACTTTCGTCGAGGTATTGAGTACTTACATATTACTATTATTATTATTATTATAATTTTTTATGTATATTAATTATTAAATTTTCTATTTTTGTTGTTTTTTTTTTTGGGTGCATGTAAGTGATTGAATAACTTACAATTTTCAGCTTTGAATTTTTTTACCTAATTCATAAATTACGCATGTGTATATATTTTTTATTCTAACATTTATGATGATATTTTATATTAAATTATATATCATGTAAAATTTCTTTATGTAATATGAAAATATGATTAGGTACACTTTTTCATGACATAATATCAAAAAATAAAGTATAGAACTGAAATTTTGTCCATTTCCTTTCAAGTTCTACCACATTCTGTCATGAAACTGAGTGTCCATACCATGTAACTCATAGCTTATACATAATCAACATTCACGTATTGAAATACAGTATATCCCCTCCCTATTTGAAAAACTAAAATCACTATTCTAATTTGAAAAGAAATATCTTACAAAGAAGGCTACAAATTGAAATGAAAAGTTGGAAATTTAAACTAATTTCAAGAATGACAAGAATTATAAATTAATTTTGTTTATTTACAAAAAATAATTTATTTTTTTATTTTTTTTTGGTTGGACATTTTCATTATAAAATATAAGAATGAAAATTTAAAATATATTAATATTTTTTCTATGTTTTTCAACTTTGTCGAGTTTCTTGGCAAAGTGGGAAACCTAAACCCATTTTATTTATCCCACCTGTCGAGTAACTCGGCAAAGTGGGAAATCTTGGACAAAAAAATTTCTTTTTTCCCCTTCCTTTATCAATTATCTTATCTTAGTATAGTTGAATTTTTTTATAGTCATTATTTTAATTATTTATGATAATTGTAGTCGTTATATGATTTCATTGTTTTTCATTTACAATTTTTTCCCTTCTCACTTTTGTCGAGGTATTGAGTATTTACATATTCTTATTATTATTATTATTATAATTTTGTATGTATATTAATTATTAAATTTTCTATTTTTCCTGTTGTTTTTTTTTTTTGCATGTAAGTAATTCAATAACTTACAATTTTCAACTTTGAATTTTTTTTCGTAATTCATAAATTACGCATGTGTATATATTTTTTACTGTAACATTTATGATAATATTTTATATTAAATTATATATCATATGAAATTTCTTTATGTAATATGAAAATAGAATTAGGTAGCCTTTTTCATGACATAATATGAAAAAACAAATAAAATTGATTATATTTTTCCTCACATTTGTCCCACAAATTTTTTTTTGCTTTTTTGGACTTTTTCATGACAAAATATAAGCATGAAAAAATAAATTATTTAAATAATTTTTTCATTTTTTCTACTTTGTCGAGTTACTCGGTAATGTGGGAAAATTAAATACCTTCTATTTATCCCACTTGTCGAGTAACTCGACACATTGGAAAGAATTGAAGAAAACAGATGTCTTTTCCCTTTTGTTTGTTTTTGTGGGATTTTAGGAATTTATTTATTTATTTATTTTTTTCATTTCTAATTTTAGTTCACATCCTCTTTATGTTAGAGCAAATGTATCCATGGTCTTTTTTTTTTTTTTAATATGTTATAATAAAATATATATTTTATGAAATTGTTGTATGTTTTATTAAATCTGTACAATATATGATACTATATTTTTCTTTATATTAATTCTTATGTTGGAAAATTTAATTTTCATTATATAATTTATTGATGAATTTGACATTGCAAATTATGATTTTTTAAAGATTTTTGATAAAGTGAAGATTTTACGATTAGATTTTGACTTTGAATTTTTTTAGTCGATTGATAAATTAGGGATATATATATAATTTTTTTACGCTACCATTTATGATAAGATTTTACATTAAATTATATATAACATAAAATTATTTTTGATTATATGAAATTATGATTATTGATTACATTATATTAGATTTTATGAACTATTATAATATATTTGTTATTAATTGTTAGATTATAATTATGTTTGGTGATTATATTATAATTATTTTATAATATATTATCAATTTGTTAGATATTATATTAAATCCTTGTAGTATATGATATAAAATTTGTGTTAATTATTTTATCTTGGTGTAGTTGAATTTTTTTTTTTATCATGATTCTAATTTTTTATGATAAATGTAGTTTTCATATAATTTCTTATATAATTATGCACTTTCATTATTGTTAATAATGATTGTAAACTTTAATATTGATTTAGTCTATTTATGTAATTTCTTTTGTCGGTTAACTCGACAAATTCAAACATACTTTCTCGATCTGCTCGAGTAATTATCTGTCAATTTTCCTACCTAAATTTTTGCCTCCGTTAGATTTTACATTTTTGTTCTATACTTTTATTTTACATGACAGCCGCAATGTTTGACTTCAACATTTGTGTTTTATATCTAGAATTCATTCTGTAAAAGATGCGTACATTTTTATATTAATATGTGTTTTCAAGTTACGAGGTAATTAGGACAAATGATTTGACTGTATTTCTTGAAATTCATACCCTTTCTTAACACGTGTACTCATGTACAAAATAAAAGTTAATTGTTTTGTTTTTTTTTTCGCATTTCTTTGTCCTTATCTTTTTACTTATTATTAATAACATATAAAATTATATACATACGTCTACTGTTCATGTTTTGGAACTAAACGGCGTTGTTTTGGAAGTATGATTTTACCTTTTTCTTTTCTTCGATTTTTACGAGACATATATACACAATCGTTGCTTCTTTTCTATTTTTGTTTCTTCTGAGTCTTACTCTTATATTTGAACTCTTATCAAACCCTATAGAGCTTTAGTTAGTTATATTTGGTTTCATCATCTAATTTTGTTTAAATCAGTCCTAATTTTGTTGAATTCCTTTTATTATCACTTTGAATCATTGTAGCTTGTTTCATCTATTTCAAATTATAGTTCTCATCTCCTTCGTTAACCTGTTGAGTTTGAACGTAGTTTGCAGAAGTTCTGAAAACCATTTTATTGGTTTGATCATTTCTTCATTCGTTGTTATACATCAAGCTAGCAACTTAAATTTACAGGTTTGTAATTTTTTACTGCTGGAAATTTGAAGTTCTTTGTTATTTGTGTTATTTGGTTTATTCTTTCATTATATCTTTATTAACAAGATTTGTTTTTTAGTATTATATATTTATAGGCTATACTTCAATATAAGAATTCAAATCACTATTGAAGCTTTTAAATCAATAGTAATTTATTCCCTTTTTGTGATTTCATCTATGCACTAATCTTATTTTTTTTTTTGTGTTCATAATGTTTATATTATATTTGTATTTTTTTATACATTGAATTATACTAATTTTTATATTTGTTTTATGAAAAAATATATTAGATGACAGGCGAAAAAATTGTTGATTCAAATAAACAACAACAGAACAAGAAAAGGAGACAGACGTATGCTGAGCATATGCATTATAAATCTAACAAAAAGATTCAAAAAACAAGGATTCAGTTACTTGAAGATATTCAATCCAATGATGTCAATTCAATAGATAATTCACAACTACTTGGTGAGCAAAGTATATTTTTTGTTATTGTTTTAGCAATTATACATATATTGTTTCGATTTATTTATTTATATTGTTTTTATTTGTTATATTTTTTATAGCTCGACCATTGAATGAAGATGGTCATGGAATTTTCTTTGTTGGCTCTAACAATTTAGAAGATTCTACTGTGGAAAGTGATATTTATTATCAACAACATGAAAATCAAAATCATGAATTCCAATTAACTCCTTGTATTTCGAATATTACTATGAGATATGTACCCACAAAAAGTTATGTATTACGTACTCCAACAAATTGTATTCATTGTCTTGCAAAAAAGTTTGAGAAAGAAAGTAAAGGTTTTTGTTGTTCCGATGGAAAAATCAAATTGCATATCAACTGTTCACCTTCTATTTTATATGATTTATATACTTCAAGTTCAGATGAAGCATTAGATTTTAAAAATAATGTACGAAATTATAATAACCATTTTGCTTTTACCTCTTTTGGAGTGAAGTTTGATAAAGATTTATCTAAATCTACTAACTACAAAGGTATTTACACTTTTAGAGTTCAAGGACAAGTATATCATTACATAAATCCAATTCTAAATATTGATAGTAATCCATCATATTTACAGTTATACTTTTATGATACAGACAATGAAATACAAAATAGATTAAATACATCTAACAATTTCTCATCGTCTTTACTACATATATTAGTGAATCTATTAAAGATTAATCCATATTCTAGATTTTTTCGTTCTTTAAGCGATATTGAAAGTCTTCAAACTTGCAAAATTCATATAAGATGTGATGCTGGTCTTGATCAAAGAGTGTATAATGCACCTTCTGTATCTCAAGTTGCTGCAGTTTGGGTTGATGAGGACCTATCTGCAGATATAAGATATCGTGATATATCAATTTATTGTCACTCTAATCATTCACATAGAATACATTACTATTATGGATGTTATGATCCTCTACAATATCCACTATTATTTCCCTTTGGTGAGACTGGTTGGCATGAAGGTATTGAAAAGGCAAAAAATAGTACAGCTAATATTCATAGTGCAACAGAGAATTTCGTTTCTACTGAAAACATTAGTTGTGCAACTGATGTATTAGAGAAAGAAAAAACAGGTAATGATTACCATTATGTTTGTTTATTTAAATTTGTTAAATCTAATATTTATTTTTATTAAATTTCTTTGTGTTTTTTTCTTGTGCAGTTTTGAAGAAGAATAAAAAAGGTTTACAAGTTTCTTGTCGTGAATATTATTGCTTCAAATTACAGGTACGTGATACACAAAACAATGTTTTGCTCCATGCTGGTAGACTTCTACAGCAATATGTAGTAGATATGTATGTTAAACTTGAAACAAGTCGATTAGATTATTTTCGTCAAAATCAAAGTGAAATTCGTGCTGAATTATATCAAGGAGTTGTTGATAGTGTAGAAAATGGTCAAAATAGAGGTGCACAAATTGGTCGTCAGATTATTTTACCTTCTTCTTTTGTTGGAGGTCCTAGAGATATGAAAAAAAGATATATGGACGCTATGGCATTAGTACAAAAATTTGGTAAACCTGATTTATTTTTAACATTAACATGTAACCCTAATTGGGTAGAAATAAAGCAAGAATTAAGGCATAATGATATAGGGCAAAATAGACCTGATTTAACTGCTAGAATATTCAAAGCTAAATTAGAAGAACTTAAAGTTGATCTATTTAAGCACCAAATTTTTGGCCCTGTTGCTGCATATATTTATGTTGTAGAATTCCAGAAACGAGGACTTCCACATGCTCATTTCTTACTAATCTTACAAAGTTGTGCAAAAATTAATAATATTGATAGAATTGATTCTATTGTATCATGTGAAATTCCAGATAAATTAAAACATCCGCATCTTCATTATACTGTTGTTAAACATATGATGCATGGTCCATGTGGTCATTTGAATCCTCATAATGTTTGTATGGATAGAACATGTCATTGTAAGAATAAATATCCTAAGGAATATATTTCAAATACTTATATTGGCCATAATTCTTATCCAACCTATAGACGGTTAAATGATAGACGATCATTTATGATTCGAGGACATTTATTAGACAATAGATGGGTCGTACCTTACAATCCATATTTATGTGCGAAGTTTGATTGCCATATTAATGTGGAAATATGTTCTACAGTTAAAGCTGTTAAATACCTCTATAAATATGTGTACAAAGGCTATGATCGTGTGAGTTTTTCAATCTCTAATACTAATAATGAAAATCCTATTGATGAAATTGAGATATACCAAAATGGACGTTGGATTTCTCCACCTGAAGCAATGTGGAGAATATATGGATTTGTTTTGTATGAAATGTCTCCCTCAGTTATCTCATTACAACTACATCTTGAAAATAACCATTTGATTACATATAGGGACTGTGAAAATTTAGAGGCAGTAATTAATAATGAATCTAGACAACGCACAATGTTAACTGAATTTTTTCATATGAATCTTTTAGATGAATTTGCAAAAACATTATTGTATAAAGATTTTCCAAAGTTTTTTGTATGGGACAGCCAAGGAAAAATATGGTGTCGAAGGAAAAAAGGAAATGTTATTGGTAGAATAGTTACATCTGCTATAACTGAAGGAGAAAGATATTATTTACGTATTGTATTAAATCATGTTAAAGGAGCAACGTCGTTTGAAAATTTAAAAATGGTTCATGGTGTTTATTTGTCGTCTTTTCGTGAAACAGCTATAGCACTTGGTTTATTACAAGACAATAATTATTGTGAGCTTTGTTTAGATGAAGCTATTAGTTATCAAATGCCTTCTTCTCTTCGTAGATTATTTGCTACAATACTCATTCTATGTTCTCCTAATAATCCAGATGTTTTATGGAAAAAATTTCGCCTATTTTTATGTGAAGATTTTTTATCCGATGGTATGTTTATTGCAAGTGCAGAAATAAAAGCATTACATGAAATAAATTCTATATTAGAAACAAATAATAAAAATATAAATGATTACCATGTTGTACCTTTTGAAATATATATGAAACAAGAAGACATATTAACTAAGATTATTAATGAAGAATTAAACAATGTTATTTATACTGACAATACTGTGTATCCAAATAACTTAAATGAATATCAAAAAATTGCCTATGACAAAATTCTTACAGATGTATATAGTAATATAGGTCGTTTGTATTTTATAGATGGACCTGGTGGAACTGGTAAAACTTATTTATATAAAGCTTTGCTCAGCACAATTCGATCTAAAAATCTTATAGGTTTGGCAACAGCTTCTTCAGGTGTTGCAGCTGCTTTATTACCTGGTGGACGAACAGCACATTCAAGGTTTAAGATACCACTTGAAATAAATCACAGTATGACCTGTTCTATTAGCAAGCAGTCTGCTCTAGCAAGCTTTTTTAGATTGACAAATTTGATTATTTGGGATGAAGCACCAATGGTACACCGTTATGCAATAGAGGCTGTGGATAGAATGCTCAGAGATGTTAATGATTCTATATTGCCTTTTGGAGGGAAAGTTGTTGTTTTAGGAGGTGATTTTCGACAAATTTTGCCAGTAGTTCAAAAAGGAAATAAACAGGCAATCATTGGATCAAGTTTAGTCTATTCATACTTATGGCCAAATTTTATACAGCTACACTTGGTACAGAATATGAGAGCTCAATTTGACCCATCTTTTTCTAAGTTATTGCTTGATATAGGCAACGGAGTTCAACCTAAGCATAACTGTAATATGATTACATTACCAGATGAAATAGTTATACCATTTGATACAAAAACAGTTTCTATAAAAGAATTGATCCAAAATGTTTACCCAAATTTACAAAATTATAGCAATGAATTAGATAAGATGGTTAATCGAGTTATTTTGACTCCTACAAATAATGCTGTTGATGAAATAAATAATATTATACTTAATGAAATTGCTGGCGAAAACGTTACATATTATAGCTTTGACGAAACACTAGAAAAAAATGAACAAATTGTTCATGAAGATTTTCTTAATACATTGACTCCAAATGGTATTCCACCTCATGAACTTGTATTAAAAGAAAATTGTCCTATTATGTTATTGAGAAATATTAGTCCATCTGAAGGATTATGTAATGGCACTAGATTAATTTGTCGTGCATTTGAGCGTAATGTTATTCATGCTGAAATATCTGTTGGAGAATGGCGTGGGAAAAAAGTTTTTTTGCCTAGAATTCCTTTTATTCCACTTGAAAGTGATAAGAGTACATTTCCTTTTAAAAGAACGCAGTTTCCAATTCGTCCTTGTTTTGCAATGACAATTAATAAAGCTCAAGGTCAAACACTAGATTATGTTGGACTATATCTTCCTGAACCTGTATTTTCTCATGATCAGCTTTATGTTGCATTATCTAGAGCAAAAACAAGTAAATGTATTAGAGCATTAATTATACCAAATGATAAACTAAAAAATCATTTTAGCTGTACAAAGAATGTAGTTTATACAGAAATATTATCAGTTGTCCATACATAGTGTTTTAATTATTATTGTGTATTTTATTTTTGATTATTTAAAAAACAGGACAAAATAAAATTTGCAACAAAATTCAAAGGCTGGGGATGGTCAATGTAAAAAAAAAGTTATGGGTAAATTTGTTATAAATGATAAGGTTGTGGACTAAAAATACAAATTAGTAACAAAAAAAAAACAAATACACATATTCAAACAGGCAAAGTAAAAAAAAAGAAACAAAAAAAAATACAAAATTTTCATTTTTGCTTTCTGAAGGACTAAAAGTGCAAATTACTCTAAAAAAAAAAAAAAACCAAAATTTCGTTATTGCTTTCTCGAGTACCTCGAGAAAGCAAAAATGAAAATTTTGCTTTCTCGAGTTACTCGAGAAAGCAATAATCACATTTTTGTTTTTTTTTTTCTTTTTTTCTTTTTTCCTCGTGTAACTCGAGAAAGGTGTTTTTTTTTTTTTTTAATTTTTAAATACTAACTTTGGCTATGAGGTAAAGTAATTTTGTACCCATTTTCCACTTTTTAACTTGTTTGATTAAACAAATTTGCCATGGAAAAAATTTTCCATTTTCTTGCACGTGATGGTGTTTTCTACGAAAATGAGGAAAACATTTTCTTGGCTAATGAGGAGCTCAAATTTTCCAGGGAAAATTTTTGAAAACAAGACCTTTTACGAACCTTATCAATTTTTAAGGAAATTATTATTTTTGCTTCAAATTAATAATTTTTAAGCAAGATTATTAATTTTTAAGTTGGCAAAATAATTTCTTGGCAAAATTATTAATTTTTAAGCAAATTATATAAAATGCTCTAAATCATTAAGTTGCTCTAATTTTTAAGCAAAATTATTAATTTTTAAGTTGGCAAAATAGTGTCTTGTCAAAATTATTAATTTGTAAGCAATATTAAGTTAAAAAATACTACATTTTCCATGGAAAATAAAGACAATCAAACACCAAACAATAGAAAATCACTACATTTTCTAGGATGAATTTTTATCCAATCAAACACACTACATTTACAATTCCCAGAAAAATATTTTCTTGGCAAATCATTTCCACGGAAAATGTTTTCTTTTCACCCATTTTCCGTGCTTGCAATCAAACGCACCCTTAAATAAACATGGATCAACACCTCTAACTAAAAAAAATCTAACTATACTTTATTTCTTAATTTTATGAAATTGACAAAAATTTATACAATAAACTGCAGATTACTACGTAGTCTACTTCTATATGTAATCATACATAAGATAAGTACAAATTTATATCATAAATGTACAAATATCTTTTTATTATACACATGTCAATCTAATCTTTCATCTATTCATCCTCACCATACACGCATCAAAAATCTATATACATAAACATATATAAATATCTTTTAATCGTGCTTGACCTCGTTATTCTCACTTCGGGTTTCAGATCCTCATCCCCAATTGCATCATAGCTTTCCACGTAGCAATTAATAAATGCTATTCCTCATCTTGTCTAAAGATATGCAGTCTTTAATAAATGCTGGGTCCCATCCCTTCTCCAATAATTTCAAAGAAGTGCTATCTATTCTTTTATATTTTAAACAATTTAATCCCTATTTTTTCTTTTATTTCACATATCATTTCAATTTTCCTTTTTATAGACACAAATATGTTCCCACACCACTCTTTCTCCCGCGTGTAACAATTCTTAGCAATTTTCATCTTTGAATTTACTTCATTAAAATAATAGAAAATTTTACATTATAAACATTATAATTGGACCTTTCAACTTTTTTATATTATACATATATCCTAAATTAGTATTTTTTTTTTTAATTTACTATAGAATAATTGTTTGTACTTTGGCATACCCAAAAATTATTATTACAAAACCTACTATACTATAGTTCTCCTTACCTATTGTTTTATAATAATTTGTAATACATTTTATCTGATACCAATTTATTATAATAAATTGTATTCCAATTAGTAAATCATTATAATAATGTAGTAGTTGATTCTTAATATATTACTACACATTCAATTTTATCATGTTTTATATTTGTGATCATAAATTTTTTTTTATAATCTGTTATAATAATTGTGAAACTAAAATAAAACATATTATATTGTATTAATTCATTAAGATATATATTAAATTTATATAATATATATCTTATTTTACTATATTTGAATGCACGAATTTATATAAGAATTGATTAATAATACATAACTACATAATTGCCTTTTTTTTTCTTTGTAGAAATTTATTATAACAATCTTTACTTATAATATGTTATACTAATTGGTAAAATAAAATAAAATATATTCTATTACTTGATTATGATATATATTAAATTTATATGATATATATTTTATTTTACTATATTGTAATAAATGAAACATTATATTAAATTTTGTATATACTTCATTTATTAAATTACTAGACAAATCCAAGTTTCTAGCTTACGAGTTTGTACAAAATAACACCACTAAATAGAATAGAACAATTATTTCAATGTATTACATTATTTAAATAAAGAACAAAACAAAATAATCAAAATTTTTGCTTGCATTTGTTTGCCAAGTAACTCGAGTAACTCGATTTTCACTTTATCGAGCTACTTAAGGTATTGAATAGATTCATTTCTTCTTACATTTTTAATCAAGCAACTTCACAAACTTGATTTTGAGTCTATCGAGTTACTCGACTAACTTGAACAATACAATACAGTGAATAATAAGTTACGTTGCATGAATAATATTTTATATCCTATAACTTTATATTATATATTATAATAAAATAGCTATCATCTAAAATAATTATATATTATTTTAAGTTCAGATGGTATATTATATTTTATTATTTCGAAAATAAAAACACAGTGTAGTAAAAATGTGTTATAATATTTATTTTTGTTTATTAGACTTATTGGAATATTATTTTTAACAAAATTTATATTCATATTTGTGAACAAACTTATAAATAAATATATAGTACATTTTATAATAATTTATAAAAACATTTATTTCATATAAAAATATTATAGTAAATTGATTATAATTACTAAATTATTACAATAGTGCAGTAATTAATTAATAATATATTAATACAAAAATAATTTTATTATACTATAAAATTGTTATAATTATTTTTTTCATAATATGTTATAGTAGTTGCTAAAATAAAAAAAAAAATATTAGCATATTGAATTAATGCATTATTATATATATTAAATTTATATTATATATATTCTTTTCACTCTATTCTAATAAATGATAGGCTACATAAAATTTGTTATATACTTTATTTATCAACTTACTCGACAAATCCAAATTTGAGCCCTACGGGCTTCTTGAAAAATATTACTGCAAATAACAATGAAGAATTATTTAAGTGTACTAAATAATTTATATAATAAACCAACAAAGGATAATGAAAATGTTAAATTTAAAATAATATATAATTATTTTACTTGATAAATAGAGCATACACAAAAAAATTAAATATATGCATTATTGGAGTTACTCGAGTAACTCGACAAACCCAAAATCATGTTTGTCGAGTTACTCGATTAAATATCTCAAACATAATCAATCTATCCAATAGCTAAAAAAACTCGATAAACTGAAATTCGAGTTCGTGGACTTATTCGATCAATCAATGAAAAAAAAATTTGTATTAATATAAAATTTCACTTATTAGAATATAGAAGAATAGGATATATATCATATAAATTTAATATACATCATTATCAAGTAGTAGAATATATTTTATTTCATTTTATTTGTTTTTACTGATTAGTACAACATATTATAACTTAAAATTGTTATAATAAATTTATAGGAAAATAAAAGAAATTCTGTAGTAGTATATTATTAAACAATTATTATATTATTAAATTAATGTAGTTTTTAAAATAAATTTATTATAAGAATTTCACATTAAATAGATTTCATTCTGAATTATGAAAATAAATTATAGTAAAAATTTGTTATAATAATTAATTTAATTATGATTAGTTTATGTATAAACCCCACATATCCAATTTTAAGATTCACGAGTTGGTTAAAAAATAACATGAAAAAAATAAAAATAAAACAATTTAAGTGGAATACATATTTTAAATACAAAAAGTAGACAAAAAAATTACAAATATGCATTGTTGAAGTTACTCAAGTAACTCAACAAACCAAAAATCATGTTTATCGAGTTACTCAATTAAAATTGACACATAAAATCAATCTATTCAATAATTGAAGCAACTCGATAAACTGAAAATCGAGTTTATTAAGTTACTCCATGAACGAATGAAATTTAACATTCTCATTATCTTGTGGCACTTTATTATTTAAATTATTTACTAACTTTAGGTAATTCTTCATTCTTATTTGTGGTATTATTTTTGAAGAACCTCGTGAGGCATAAATTAGGATATGTTGAGTAACTTTATAAATAAAATATATAAAAAATGTTATTTAACCTATCATTTATTACAATATAGTCAAAAAGAATATATATAATATAAATTTAATACATATCATAGTACATTAATACAATATATTAATAATTTTTCTATTTTAGTAAGTACTATAAGATATTATACAAAAATCACTATAATAAATTTATAGTATAATAAAAACATTTTTTGTATCAATATATTATTAATTAATTACTACATTATTATAATAATTTAGTAATTATAATCAATTTATTATAACAATTTTATATGAAAAAAATGTTTTATAAATTATTTTAAAATGTACTGCATATTTATTTATAAGTTTTTTCATAAATATGAATACAAATTTTGCTATAAAGAATATTACAATAAGTCTAATAAATAAAAATAAATATTATAGTACATTTTTACTTCACTGTGTTTTTATTTTTCAAAAAATCAAATATAACATATTATCTCAATTTGAAATAATATAAAATTATTTTATATGGTAGCTTTTGAGATTCACGAGTTGGTTAAAAAATAACATGACAAAATTAAAAAATAAAATACTATTAAGTGTATTACGTAATATAAATAAAAAAAAGTAAAGTAACAAATACAAAAGATCTATTGTTGAAATTGCTCGAGTAACTCGACAAACGTAAAAGCACGTTTGTCGAGTTACTCGATGCAAAAATGTAATACAAAATAAATATTTTTTATACCTAAAGTAACTTGGCAAAATGAAAATCAAGTTCCTTGACTTACTGGACAAACCAATAAAACTTAAAATTTCCGTTATTTTCTTTTCTTTTTTAATTTATATAATGTAACACACAATAAAAGTAATTCTGTATCAATATATTATTAATTAATTACTACATTATTATAATAATTTAGTAATTATAATCAATTTATTACAACAATTTTATATGAAAAAAATGTTTTATAAATTATTTTAAAATGTACTGCATATTTATTTATAAGTTTTTTCATAAATATGAATACAAATTTTGCTATAAAGAATATTACAATAAGTCTAATAAATAAAAATAAATATTATAGTACATTTTTACTTCACTGTGTTTTTATTTTTCAAAAAATCAAATATAACATATTATCTCAATTTGAAATAATATAAAATTATTTTATATGGTAGCTTTTGAGATTCACGAGTTCGTTACAAAATAACATGACAAAATTAAAAAATAAAATAATATTAAGTGTATTACGTAATATAAATAAAAAAAAGTAAAGTAACAAATACAAAAGATCTATTGTTGAAATTGCTCGAGTAACTCGACAAAGGTAAAAGCACGTTTGTCGAGTTACTCGATGCAAAAATGTAATACAAAATAAATATTTTTTATACCTAAAGTAACTTGGCAAAATGAAAATCAAGTTCCTTGACTTACTGGACAAACCAATGAAACTTAAAATTTCCGTTATTTTCTTTTCTTTTTTAATTTATATAATGTAACACACAATAAAAGTAATTCTGTATTAATATATTATTAATTAATTACTACATTATTATAATAATTTAGTAATTAGAATCAATTTTTTATAGTAAATTTATATTAAATAATTTTTTAAATAATTTATTATAAAATGTTTTATGTATGTATTTATAAGTCTTTTTCTAAATATGAATATAAATTTTGTTATACAGAATATTAGAATAAGTGTAATAAATAAAAATCAGTATTATAACACATTGTTACTACAATATGTTTTTAATTTTTTAAAAAATCAAATATAATATAATATCTTAATTTAAAATAATATATAATTATTTTATATAATAGCTATTTTATTATAATACATTATATGAAGTTATAGCATATGATTGCCTAATTTATAACAAAATTTATATTCATTTTTATCAAAATTAATTCTTATTTAGTTAATTTTCTATTCTGATTATTATTATAATATTAATTGCTAAAATAAAACAATATATAATACACAGCATTACTTGATTACAATATATATTTTATTTTACTATATTCTAATAATTCATCAATGAAATAAAACTATGTATATTTATTTGACTTATTCTAATATTCTTTATAACAAAATTTATATTCATATTTATGAAAAAACTTATAAATAAATATGCAATCCATTTATTAATAATTTATAAAATATTTATTTATAAATTTTGTTATAAAAAATATTAGAATAAGTCTAATAAATTAAAAAAAATAGCATAAAACATTTTTACTATAATGTGTTTTTTCTTTGGAACAAAGTAAATATAATATATTATTTCACTTTAAAATAATATATAATTATTTTATGTTGTCAATATTTTATTATAATATATTATATGAAGTTATAGGATATCAAATATTATTCATGCAACGTACTGATTCATTGTATTGCATTCTTCAAGTTACTCGAGTAACTCGATAAACCTAAGAGCAAGTTTGTCGAGTTACTCGATTAAAAATGGGACATAAAATGACTCTATTAAATACCTTAATCAACTCGACAAACTCAAAATCAAGTTACCCAAGTTACTTGACGAACAAAAGTAAGTAAAAATGTTTATTAATTTGTTTTGTTTTGTTTGTTATTAAAATGAAGTAAGAAAATATATTTTCTTTTTATTTTTATTTCTTTACCCATTAGTATAACATATTATAACTAAAAAACTGTTATAACAAATTTATAGGAACAAAAAATAAATCTGTAGTAAAATATTATTAATAAATTATTATATTATTATAATAGTATAGTGTTCAATATAAATTTAGTATAAGAATTTCATATTAACTAGATTTCATTCTAAATTATCAAAATAAATTTTAGTAAAATTTGTTGTAATAATGATTTTAATTATGATCAATTTATATAAGAACTTCACAAATCCGATTTTGAGGTTCGCGACTTCGTTAAAAAATAACATGAAAAAACCAAAAAATGAAGAAATTTAATTGGACTATATATCTTAAATACAAAAAGTAAAAAAGAAAATCAAAAATATATATTATTAAAGTGACACGAGTACCTCGACAAAGCCCAAATCTTCTTTACTGAGTTACTCGATTTAAAATATCACACAAAATGAATCTATTCAATAGCTAAAGCAACTCGATAAACTGAAAATCGAGTTGCTTGAGTTAATCCATAAATGAAAGAAATTTGACATTTTCATTATATTGTGTTTCTTTATTATTTAAATTATTTAATACATTTAAATAATTCTTCATTGTTATTTTGTGGTATTATTTTTCAGGCACTTCGTGAGGCTGAAATTTAGATATGCTAAGTAACTTCATAAATAAAGTATATATAAAATTTTATGTAACCTATCATTTATTAGAATATAGTCAAAAAGAATATATATAATATAAATTTAATGTATATCATAATTCATTAATACAATATATTAATAATTTTTTAATTTTAGCAAGTACTATAAGATATTATAAAAAAATAACTATAATAAATTTATAGTATAATAAAAAGTTTTTTGTATCAATATATTATTAATTAATTACTGCATTACTATAATAATTTACTAATTATAATCAATTTATTATAACAATTTTATATGAAATAAATGTTTTATAAATTTTTTTCAAATGTACTGCATATTTATTTACAAGTTTTTTCAGAAATATGAATTCAAATTTTGCTATAAAGAATATTACAATAAGTCTAATAAATAAAAAAAAAAATTATAGCACATTTTTGATACACCATGTTTTTACTTTTCAGAACATGAAATATAACATATTATCTCAATTTAAAATAATATAAAATTATTTTATATGATAGCTTTTAAGATTCACGAGTTGGTTAAAAAATAACATGACAAAATTAAAAAAGAAAAAAATATTAAGTATATTACATAATATAAATAAAAAAAAGTAAAGCAACAAATACAAAAGATGTATTGTTGCAATTATTCGAGTAACTCGACAAACCTAAAAGCACGTTTGTCGAGTTACTCGATGCAAAAATGTGATACAAAATAAATCTTTCTTATAGCTAAAGTAACTTGGCAAAATGAAAATCAAGTTCCTTGACTTACTGGACAAACCAATGAAACTTAAATTTTTCATTATTTGCTTTTCTTTTTTAATTTATATAATGTAATACACAATAAAATTAATTCTGTATTAATATATTATTAAATAATTACTACATTATTATAATGATTTAGTAATTATACTAAATTTTTTATAATAAATTTATATTAAATAATTTTTTCACTAATTTATTATAAAATGTATTATGTATATATTTATAAGTCTTTTTGTGAATATGAATATAAATTTTGTTAAAAAGAACATTAGAATAAGTGTAATAAATAAAAATCAATCTTATAACACATTCTTACTACAATATTTTTTATTTTTGAAAAAATCAAATATAATATAATATCTTAATTTAAAATAATATATAATTATTTTATATAATAGCTATTTTATTATAATATATTATATAAAGTTATAGCATATGATTGCCTAATTTATAACAAAATTTATATTCATTTTTATCAAAATTAATTATTATTCACTTAATTTCATATTATAATTATTACTATAATATTAATTGCTAAAATAGAAGAATATATAATACATAGCATTACTTCATTATAATGTATATTTTATTTTACTATATTCTAATATTTGATCAATAAAATAAAATTATGTCTATTTATTTGACTTATTGTAATATTATTTATAACAAAATTTGTATTCATATTTATTAAAAAACTTATAAATAAATATGCAGTACATTTTTTAATAATTTATAAAACATTTATTTATAAATTTTGTTATAAAAAATATTAGAATAAGTCGAATAAATAAAAAATAATAATATCACACATTTTTACTACAATGTGTTTTTATTTTTGAAAACACTAAATATAATATATTATTTCACTTTAAAATAATATATAATTATCTCATATAATCGCTATTTTATTATAATATATTATATGAAGTTATAGAATATCAAATATTATTCATGCAACGTACTGATTCATTGTATTGCAATCTTCAAGTTACTCGAGTAACTCGATAAACCTTACAGCAAGTTTGTCGAGTTACTCGATTAAAAATAGGACACGAAATAAATCTGTTAAATACCTTCAGCAACTCGACAAACTCAAAATAGATTTACCCGAGTTACTTGACAAACAAAAGTAAGTAAAAATGTTTATTAATTTATTTTGTTTTTTATTAATTTGTTTTGTTTTGTTTTTTATTAAAATAAACTAAGAGAATATATTTTTTTTTTTTATTTCTTTACCCATTAGTATAACATATTATAACTAAAAAACTGTTATAACAAATTTATATGAAAACATAAGAAATCTGTTGTAAAATATTATTAATTCATTATTACATTATTATAATAATGTAGTATTTAACATAAATTTAGTATAAGAATTTCATATTAACTAGATTTTATTCTGAATTATGAAAATACATTTTAGTAAAATTTGTTATAATAACGAATTTAATTATGATCAATTTATGTAAGAACTTCACAAATCCAATTTTCAGGTTTACGACTTCGTTCAAAAATAACGTGAAAAAACAAAAAAAATAAAGAAATTTAAGTAGACTACATATCTTAAATAAAAAAAGTAAAAAACAAAATCAAAAGTGTGTACTATTAAAGTGAGTCGAGTAACTCGACAAAGCTCAAATCTTGTTTGTCGAGTTACTCGATTTAAAATATCACATCAAATGAATCTATTCAATAACTAAAGCAACTCGATAAACTGAAAATCGAGTTGGTTGAGTTAATCGATAAATGAAAGAAATTTAACATTTTCATTATATTGTGTTTCTTTATTATTTAAATTATTTAATACATTTAAATAATTCTTCATTGTTATTTTGTGGTATTATTTCTCAAGCACTTCGTGAAGCTCAAATTTGAATATGGTAAGTAACTTCATAAATAAAGTATATAAAAAATGTTATTTAACCTATCATTTATTAGAATATGGTCAAAAATAATATATATAATATAAATATAATATATATCATAATTCATTAATACAATATATTAATAATTTTTTTATTTTAGCAAATACTATAAGAAATTATAAAAAAATAACTATAATAAATTTATAGTATAATAAAAACATTTTTGTATCAATATATTATTAATTAATTACTGCATTATTATAATAATTTAGTAATTATAATCAATTTATTATAACAATTTTATATGAAAGAAATCATCTATAAATTATTTTCAAATGTACTGCATATTTATTTATAAATTTTTTCATAAATATGAATACAAATTTTGCTATAAAGAATATTACAATAAGTGTAATAAATAAAAATAACTATTATAACACATTTTTCGTACACTATGTTTTTATTTTTGAAAATATCAAATATAACATATTATCTGAATTTAAAATAATATAAAATTATGTACGAGTTAGTTAAAAAATAACATGACAAAATTAACAAATACAAAAATATTAAGTGTATTACATAATGTAAATAAATAAAAATAAAGTAACAAATACAATAGATGGATTGTTGAAATTACTCGAGTAACTCGACAAACCTAAAAGCACGTTTGTCGAATTACTCGATGCAAAAATGTAATACAAAATAAATATTTTTTATAGCTAAAGTAACTTGGCAGAATGAAAATCAAGTTCATTGACTTACTGGATAAACCAATCAAACTTAAAATTTTCATTATTTTCTTTTCTTTTTAAATTTATATAATGTAACACACAATAAAATAAATTATGTATTCATATATTATTAATTAATTACTACATTATTATAATAATTTAGTAATTATAATCAATTTTTTATAATAAATTTATATTAAATAATTTTTTTAATAATTTATTATAAAATGTATTATGTATGTATTTATAAGTCTTTTTCTAAATATGAATATAAATTTTGTTATAGAGAATATTAGAATAAGTGTAATAAATAAAAATCTATATTATAACATATTGTTACTACAATATGTTTTTATTTTTTAAAAAATCAAATATAATGTAATATCTTAATTTAAAATAATATATAATTATTTTATATAATAGCTATTTTATTATAATATATTATATAAAGTTATAGCATATGATTGCCTAATTTATAACAAAATTTATTTTCATTTTTATCAGAATTCATTATTATTCACTTAATTTCGTATTATAATTATTACTATAATATTAATTGCTAAAATAGAAGAATATATAATACATAACATTCCTTGATTACAATGTATATTTTATTTTACTATATTCTAATATTTGATCAATGAAATAAAATTATGTTTATTTATTTGACTTATTATAATATTTTTTATAACAAAATTTGTATTCGTATATATTAAAAAATTATAAATAAATATAAAGTACATTTTTTAATAATTTATAAAACATTTATTTATAAATTTTGTTATAAAAAATATTAGAATAAGTCTAATAAATAAAAAATAATAATATAACACATTTTTACTACAATGTTTTTTTATTTTTGAAAAAACTAAATATAATATATTATTTCACTTTAAAATAATATATAATTATTTTATATAATCGCTATTTTATTATAATATATTATATGAAGTTATACGATATCAAATATTATTCATGCAACGTACTGATTCATTGTATTGCCTTCTTCAAGTTGCTCGAGTAACTCGATAAACCTTAGAGCAAGTTTGTCGAGTTACTCGATTAAAAATAGGACACGAAATAAATCTATTAAATACCTTAAGCAACTCGACAAACTCAAAATCGATTTACCCAAGTTACTTGACAAACAAAAGTAAGTCAAAATGTTTATTAATTTGTTTTGTTTTTTATTAATTTGTTTTGTTTTGTTTTTTATTAAAATAAACTAAGAAAATAATTTTTTTATTTATTTTCATGTCCTTACCCATTAGTATAACATATTATAACTAAAAAACTGTTACAACAAATTTATAGGAAAACAAAAGAAATCTGTTGTAAAATATTATTAATTAATTATTATATTATTATAATAATGTAGTATTTAACATAAATTTAGTATAAGAATTTCATATTAACTAGATTTCATTCTGAATTATGAAAATAAATTTTAGTAAAATTTATTAAAATAATGAATTTAATTATAATGAATTTATGTAGGAACTTCATCAATCCAATTTTGAGGTTCACGACTTCGTTAAAAAATAACATTAAAAAACTAAAAAATAAAGAAATATAAGTGGCCTACATATTTTAAATAAAAAAAGGAAAAAACAAAATCAAAATTATGCATTATTCAAATAACTCGAGTAACTCGACAAAGCCAAAATCTTGTTTGTCGAGTTACTTGATTTCAAATATCACACGAAATGAATCTATTCAATAGGTAAAGCAGCTCGATAAACTGAAAATCGAGTTGATTGAGTTCATCCATGATTATAATAAATTCGTTCTAATCATTATATTATTATAATAATTTAATCTTTGATTAGTAATATATAACTATAAAATTGCTTTTGTTATGGTCCAAATTTACTATAACAATTTTTAGTTATAATATGTTATACTAATTGCTCAGATAAAATAAAATTAAAGATATTGTATTCATCGATGATCATATACATTGAATACATATGATATATATTCTGTTTTATTCTGTTCTAATAAATCATACATTACATAAATTTTTTTATATACTTTGTCTATCAAGTGACTCGACAAATCCAAATTTCAGCCTCACGGCTTTCTTGAAAAATAACACCACAAAATCAAAATAAATAATTATTTGAATGTATTACATAGTTTAAATAATAAAGGAATACAAAATAATAAAAATCTTAAATTTCATTAGTTCACCGAGTGACTCGACCAACTCGATTTCCAATTTATCGAGCTGCTAGACCTATCAAATAGCTTAATTTAATATCACATCTATAATCCAGGAACTCGACAAACATGCTTATAGATTTGTCGGCTTACTCGAGTTACTTCAAGAGTGCATGTTTTTAATTTCTTGGTTTATTTTTTTTATTTAAAATATACACTACAATTAATTTTTTTTATTTTTTATTTTTTCCATGTTATTTTTTACACAACTTATCAATCTCAAAACACTATTTCTCGACTTAGTACATAAAGAAATCATAATAAAAGAATATATAATATATTGTATTAAATTCATATGATATATATTTTATTTTACTATATTCTAATAAATAATCAATTAAATACAAATATTTATGTGCTTCATTTATCAAATAAGTTAACAATTTATTTGATAAAAATATTCATGTTTTATGATTTTTGCTTTTATATCACATTGTTCATCGAGTAACTCGACTAATCTCAAGAATGCGTATTTTTCATTTTTTTTGTTTTCTTTTTCTATTTAAATTATGTGCTATACTTATAATTTCTCCCACCTTGGGAACTAGGTAAGATAGTAAGACCTGCTTTGTTTATTTTTGATAATTATTTTCCCCTTCCTTTATTCATTCGTCCAGTAACTCGGGCAAATCGATTATGAGTTCATCGAGCTACTTACCGTATTGAATAGATTAATTTCATATGACAATTATAATCGGGTAACTCGACAAACATGATTTTTTGTTCGTCGTGTTACTCGATTAACTTTAACAGTGCATATTTCCCATTTTATAGTTTATTTTTTGTATTTACAACTCAAATTTATATTTGTCACATTACTAGATAAATTAATCATAATAAAACAATATATAATATATTCTATTGATTAACTATTATATATATTAAATTTTTATAATATATATTTTATTTTGCTATATTCTAATAAATAATCAATTAAATAAAAAAATATATCTACTTCATTTATCAAATAAGTTAACAATTTATTTCACAAAAATATTCCTGTTTTATGATTTTTGCTTTCATATCACATGTTTCATAGAGTAACTCGACAAACATGGTTTTTAGTTTGTCGAGTTACTCGAGTAACCTTAACAATGCATATTTTTCATTTTTTTTGTTTTCTTTTTCTATTTAAATTATGTATTATACTTATAATTTCTGTAATAAATATTATTATAAATTAGGTCAAAATACATACTACAATTATTAATTTAAAAAATACACATTTATTTTCGTAGTATAGTTCAACTAATTATTGTAACAAAAAAAGTTCTTGTCATAACAAATTTTTACTACAATTTATTTTCATAATTCATGATGAAATCTATTTAGTAGAAATGTGTCATAAAAAATTTATTTTAATCACTAAATTTTCATAATAATGTGATAATTGATTAATGATATATTACTAAAAAATTGATTTTACTATGCTATAAATTTATTATAACAATTTTTATTTATAACATATTACACTAATTACTAAAATAAAATACAATAAAATATATTCTATTAACTCATTCTCATATATACTAAATTTATATGATATATATTCTATTTTACTATGTTCTAATAAATCATGCATTAAATAAAATTTTATATGTGCAATATTTATCAATTTGCTCGACAAATCCAACTGTTAGCCTCACGAGTTTCTTCAAAAATAATACCACTGAATAACAATAAAAAATTATTTAAATATATGACAAATTTAAATCAAAAAGACAAACAAAATAATAAAAATTATAAATTTTATTCCTTCGTCCAGTAACTCGGGCAAATCGATTATGAGTTCATCAAGCTACTTGACGTATTGAATACATTAATTTGATATGACAATTATAATCGGGTAACTCGACAAACATGATTTTCTGTTTGTCGAGTTACTCGATTAACTTTAACAGTGCATATTTCCCATTTTATACTTTATTTTATGTATTTACAACTCAAATTTATATTTCTCAAATTACTACATAAATTAATCAAAATAAAACAATATATAATATATTCTATTGATTAACTATCATATATATTAAATTTTTATAATATATATTTTATTTTGCTATACTCTAATAAATAATCAATTAAATAAAAAAATGTATGTATTTCATTTATCAAATAAGTTAACAATTTATTTCACAAAAATATTCCTGCTTTATGATTTTTGGTCTTATATCACATTTTTCATCGAGTAACTCGACAAACATGGTTTTTAGTTTGTCGAGTTACTCGAATAACCTTAACAATGCATATTTTTCATTTTTTTTGTTTTCTTTTTCTATTTAAATTATGTACTATAATTATAATTTCTGTAATATATATTATTATAAATTACGTCAAAATACATACTACAATTATTAATTTATAGAAATGTGTCATAAAAAATTTATTTTAATCACTACATTTTCATAATAATGTAATAATTGATTAATAATATATTACTAAAAAATTGCTTTTACTATGCTATAAATTTATTATAACAATTTTTATTTATAACATATTATACTAACTACTAAAATAAAATACAATAAAATATATTCTATGAACTGATTCTAATATATACTAGATTTATATAATATATATTCTATTTGACTATTTTCTAATAAATCATGCACTAAATAAATTTTTCACATTTTCCATCAAACAAATCGACAGATGTAATTTTTTGTTTCTCAAATTACTCCACTAACTTCAACAGTACATATTTTTCATTTTTTGGGCTTTCCTTTTTTATTTAAATTATGTACTGTATTTATAATTTCTATAATAAATATTATTATAAATTACATTAAAAGATTTATTATAATTACTCATTAAAAAAAACACATTTATTTTCATTATCTAATTTGACGTTTTTATTGTAACAAAAAAATTCATTATTGTAATAAATTTTTACTACAATTTATTTTCATAACACGCCCACATAAGAATAAAAAAGTTTTTAGATGTATTACATAATCTAAAAAAAAAAAAAAAAAGAACATAATCAAAGTTTTAAATTTCCTTCATTCGTCCAGTAACTCAAAAAATCCAATTTTCAGTTTATCGAGTTACCTAAATTGTTGACTAAATATATTTTCTATCACACTTTTGATCACGTTACCCAACAATGGCAACAAACATGATTTTGTATTTTTCAAGATACTCAAACAACTTCACCAACGCATATATTTCATTTTTCAGTTTAATTTTTTTATTTACATTATCTAATACATGTAAGTTTTATTCTTTTTTTGATTCCTCATCTTATTCTTTAACAAACTCATCAATCTCAATCTTAATATAATATCTTATACTAAAATAGCTATTATAATAAACATTTATATTTTATTTTAAATTAATATAATATATCGTCTCTAACTTTATTAACTAATATTTATATATTAGTTAATATTTTTCTTTATTTTAAATCATTTCCTATTGTTTCCCTACACATGCATAACTTTGCTTCACTTTCTATCTTATTTCGTTTTAGTTGTTTTTTCTCTTTCCTTTCAAGCTTGGAAATTATTATTTTTTGCTGTCTATCAAGTCAAATTTTATTAATATCAAATTTGATATTATATCGTATCAATAAACTATTCTCGACATACAATTTTTCCTATAGATTTCACTGACGTGCAACGCACGGCCTTAAAACTAGTATATATATATATATATATATATAGAATAATTAGGAACCATATCTACTTTTTTCCAAAATTTAGACATTTACTTGATGAAATAATTTCTTTCAATATTAATATTTTTCATTTATATATATATATACTAGTTTTTGCTACGTGCATTACACGTCCGTGAAAAATGTAGGGATAAATTTTATGTTTAGGCTGCACGTAGGTATTGCTTGAATATATACGTATAAAAAATATTAAATATATAATACGTAAATAATAAATATGAAAAACATATTTTTGAACATATCATTTAATACAATTAATTAAGTAAAAAATTGAAATTATAATAAGAAAAGCAGAACTAAATAAGCACATAATTCGTATAAAAAAAATTAAATAACTCGTAAAAAAAATTAAATAACTAAGATTCGTAAACGGCCTTGGTAAAGTGATGTGGTAAAGTGACCATTTTTATATTTTTATTGAATTGTATCACTTCGAGAATTTGAATTGGATCAAACTTTCATGGGCTACAACTTTTTCAGCTTTTTACTAATAACTCAAAAGCCAAATATTAAAGAATTGTGTACAATTTGTCTATATCATCAAACAAAAAAAAGAATTGGTGAAAAATTAAATGAAAATCTGGAATAGTAAAAGGAAAAAAAATAAGGAAAAAATAATAGTATTTAACGGAGAAAACTGACAAAAAGTGTGAAAAAAGACCTACGATACTTATTTCTTCATACGTTGGGGATGTATGATGCTATTTTTTTAGATTAGAGGTATATTCCTAATGATTTTGAAACGATAGGGACCTTTCAGGTAATTATTCCTAAAATAAAATAAAAAATTAAAATGGGCCAATGCCCAACATGTGTAAAAAAAACCAAAAAAAAAAAATAATAATAATTTCAAATTCAATGTTGTTGAGTTACTCGACAACATTATTAAAAATAAAAAAAAATAAAAAAATTCAGTTTGCTTATAAGATAAAATAAAAAAGATTTGTGAAAAAATTGCATTAGACAAGATTTTTTTTTTTGTCGAGTGTGAATTTTTAGGGCAAAAAGGCTACTTTGTTCCTCTTCTTGAGAATCCTTTGTTGACATCAGTGTCATCTTCAGATGCTTTCTACACCATATGTTTGCCTAAGAAAAAAAGCCAGTATAAAACTTATATAGGATGAAATTGCATGGTGCTATTAGTTAACCATTCAATTATTTCACTAAAGCAATTTAGAGGTAGGTGTTCGGACATGTATGATTATTGTAATACGAAACTAAAAAAAGGATGGATATTGGTTGTCGAGATAAACTCGACAACCATGTTGGTTTTCGAGTTTATCTCGACAACCAACATGATTGTCGAGGTGTGTGTGTATATGTATATATCTATGTATTCTCTCTAATAATATTTTTTTTTGTGTGGAATTTTTCTTCTTTTTTATTGAGTATTTAAATTTTTAAATGCTCGAGTTTCTTAAAATGCAATCAATAAAAACTGCAACAATTTTCAATGAAATTGGTAAATATATAAAAATCTTCTATTTTGCTGCTCTGCGTGTAGTGATTATACAAATATTTTTACTATAGAGCTTTGGTTACAGAATTTCTTTGGTCTGTACAATAAATTGCAGACGCCACAGAAATACCAACTTTTTATGGTTTCTGAATTTCACGAATTATTTCCGCAGCAATAGCATCTTTGTCTTAAAAATCTCTTAATGGAACATGCAAGACTTATTTTAAAGGGATGCTAACCATAGAAAGAATTTGGAACATGCAAAGAACAATAAAATTTAAATGTGAATGTATATGTGCCAATATTTCATATGTATATCATCTTGAACATTTTAAAGGGTTTCTTTCTCCTCATGGCAATGATTTCTAACAATTCTATTTTTGTTCAATACATTAAATTTCAGACCTGTCTTTTACTATAATTAGAGCAACCTGGAGTAAACTTATGCAATTAAAGATATGGGCTCGCTAAATATGTCACAGTATTCTGCGGGATGAGTAAGTAGCAGAAATTGTAATTGGAAGAGTCTAACTCGACAACCAATACAGTTGCCGAGCTACTCGACAACCGTGGCTAACGAGGTTGGCGAGTTAGCTTGCCAACCGAATGCTCGACAACCTTGTCCAGTTAGTTTCTAGTTAGTTTGATGTCATCTTAGTTTGGTCTGGTCTGTTGATTATGGTAATCAAATATCAATCAAGACCCATTGAAATTTGCTATCAACATTGGTAAGAATTAAGTTTTGGACAAATATAACGTAGAACCAAATGTATTATGTATTAGAGAATTCGGGAGAAATGTAAACTTCAGACAACTTCCACATAAATATTTGATTTGAAATTTCCTAAAACTATGGAAAAATTAACATAGTATGAATAAGAATGAAGTTTTGCTTAAAAATTTTGTCATTGTCATACAGATAATATACACTTACAGAACTTGCTGAAGAGAATAGTCTGAATTATAAGCTCCAATTGAATAAGTATAAAAAGAGACAAACAATTTGGCGGCTAAATTCTAAGCTCCAATGGAATGGAATGGAAACAAATATGGAAAATGAGGATAAAATTGGCTTATTGTAAGGATAGAAAGTAAAAAAAAAGACAGAAAGTAGGTGAGTGAAGTGGGTGATAAAAATGTAAAACGACGATGTGTTGGACGAAAAAGTGAACAGTGACAAATTTAAGGCTCTTATATTATTATAAGAATATATAAACAAATTTAACTAATTTAAATTCAAATACAATTAATAACTAATTTGCTAAATTTTAAGTACTCTTTATTAGACGAGTAATTAATCAATCTTTCTCAAAATCCTCAAAGTCTTATCATTCTCAACGTTTCTTCACATAGAGGTGTTCCAATTACTTTAATTCAGTAACAATTACATTAATTTATAGCAATTGACAGAAATAATTTAGTAACAATTAAGTTAAAAATTATGTTAATATATTGAAGGGACTATATAAATTTCTGTTGTGTTTCATTGATAATAAAAATGATAATACGATAAACATATTATACAATGAACAATATTTGTCTGATCCATAAACTAATTCATATCTTTATAATCATTTTTGACAAACGATACTAATTGTAAATGATGTTACTAAATGCAGAATACATATTATTATCGTGGACCATTTTCATTATATTTTAGTTTGTAGCATCTAACTCTATTTCGTTTCAATAATAATTCAACAACAATTTCGGATAAATGTATAAATACAACAATGTTGCAGTTGTTCATATAGTTCAATAGTTCAATTTGTTATTTTAATTTTCTAAATTTCATAAAAAATTTAAATAACCAAAACACTGAATACAAGTTAGATCAAATATTTATCTGATGAACTCTTATTGATGTTAAATTCTCAGTTTTCAAAATTAAGAAATTATCGTCAATGGTGAATGTTACGAATCTAACACGTCTATGAAAAATTGTTAGTTATGCAATAACAACGTTAGTTATCAATCAATAAATGGCCATTTTGCCAAAACCCAATATTGTATCTTCATTACATACTGTGACTGATTCCTTCTTAATTCTTTTATTATCATATCTACTAACTTCACATAACTACATTCTAAGAGAATTATTATCCCAACAATTAAGTATCATAAGTCTGTGAACGATCCCACTCACCATCATAGTAGACCAATATTAATAGATCACATATCTGCAAAACAAATTACAACTTTGATGAATTGTTCATTAATATCTAACATGCATTCTCAATAGTTTGTTCTTGAAGCAGATTAATAGTGTGCATATATATTGAAGGTAACAATTTAGTAACGGTTAAGAAATTTCACATAGGGCTATTCCAAAAAATTTAATATGGTAACAATCAAACCATATCATTTACAACTAAATTTATTTACAGTAATTAGAGGTAATAATTCAACAAGATTTAATGTTAAAAATTAATCTCATTCATAACAACGGAGAATATACAATGAAGACACTTTATAAAATGATGGTCTATAATTATAATTCTGTATTTTATATTCTCGTTTTCGATAATTGAAAAAAATTGAAATTGATGATACTAAAATCATGGTCTATAATTATAAGGGATTTTTCTAGAAATAACTACAATAAATAAAATATTTTTTAAAATACTGTCATATTTTTTTAATTCTAAAAATACTGTTTTTTTTTTTATTTTTGTAACATTTGTTATTATATTTGTAACATTTTTTATTTTAGTTATAATAAATGTGTTACATTTATTATTAACAAACATAACAAATATAACAACAAGTGTTATAAAAATAAAAAACAGTATTTTTAAAATAAAAAAAGTTAAATAGCATTTTTAAAATTATTTTATATTTTGTAGTATGTGGTGATATTATCACTAATTATAAAGAGAAGTAGTTATGTTAATAACCCAAAAAATTTAAGCACCCAAAGGTCAAAGTCCAAAACCAAACTAAACAAGAATTATATGATTTTTTTTCAGAAATAACTACAATAAATAAAATATTTCTTAAAATACTGTCATATTTTTTTTATTTTAAAAATACTGTTTTTTTTATTTATTTTTGTAATACTTATTGTTGTATTTATTATTTTAGTTATAATAAATGTGTTACATTTATTATTAACAAACATAACAAATGTAACAACAAGTGTTACAAAAATAAAAAAACGGTATTTTAGAATAAAAAAGTTAAATAGTATTTTTTAAAATTATTTTATATTTTGTAGTATATGATGAAATTATCACAAAAATATATGAAGTTCATTAGCCTACATAACAAATGTAATAACAAGTGTTACAAAAATAAAAAAATGGTATTTTAGAATAAAAAAAGTTAAATAGTATTTTTTAAAATTATTTTATATTTTGTAGTATATGATGAAATTATCACAGAAATATATGAAGTTCATTAGCCTACAAATCAAAAGCCCAACAAGAAATGAAATTGAATTTGAAGCTGAAGCCCTATTCTCATTTCTAGTCACAGCAGACGGGTAAATTCAACCAATGGCCACTGAACTTTAATTGAGTTTGAACTTAACTACTTAACTTTAAAAAGTATCTCAATGACCACCCAACTTTCAACTGGTTTCTATTTAGCCATCGAACTTTAAAAAGTATTTCAATAGCCACCCAACTTTCAACTAAGTTTCTCATATATCACCCGTTACTCATTCGCTTGCAATACTTGACAAAATATCCTACATGGCAAAAGCTCTTTCAATATAGCATAGTAATATTATTAAATCTCTCTCAATAAGTAAAAGTTCACTACTCAAATACGCCATATTTCAAAGAATTTGAAAACGCTTTTAGTTTGTTTTGACCAAATTCATGTGAATTAGGCATGTTTGAGTAGTGTATTTTTGTTGATAACATTATTACTACACTCTGTCGGAAGATCGTTTGCCACGTAAGATATTTCGTCAAGTATTGCAAATGAATGAGTAACGGATAATACATGAAAAACTAAGTTGAAAGTTGAGTGGCCATTGAGATACCTTTTAAAGTTCGGTAGCTAAATAGAAACCAGTTGAAAGTTGGATGGTCGTTGAAATACCTTTTAAAATTTAGTGCTTAAGTAGAGACTCAATTAAAGTTCAGTAGCCATTGATTGAATTTACTCCACAACAGACAGTAGCGGGCAATCCATTCATTTGTCCAATGTCTGGCAGAACGCAATCAGCCAAATCCAATCACGCATGAGCGCAATCGAATATTACTATTTTAGCTTGCCAAAAGAAGAATATTGTCTTCCTCTTCCGCCTCGTTCTCTATTTTGGCTCCATCAACTGTTTTTTTTTTTTTTTTTTAGTTTTTCTTAGTCTTTGTTAATGGGTATTGTATAATGACTAATATATGTAATAAATTAACAGAAAGATAAAGAAAATAAATAGTTTACAATATTTTTTTCTTAATTTCTGCATTATTGGCAGTCTGTTCAGATTGCAATACATACCAAAACGAAGCTCTGGAAGTCTAATGTATACACAAAAATTTCCAGAAATTGAATCGAAGTCTAAAGGGTTAGAAATAGATAGAAACTGCAGCCATCGACGTTGAAGTAATTGAAGTCAATTAATTGGTATTTTTCTTAATTTCTACATTACTGAATATTAAGAATTGTAATTGAAGTCAATTTAGAAATTGTGAATATGATTGTTTATTTGTGTTGTGAATATTATGAATTTTGAAATTGATTTATCTCAAATTTTGACTTAATTTTAGGTTTAAAACATTTTTGAAGAAAAAGTTGGTTTTTCACATTCTGTCATTTTATAATTTCCGCTCAAATCTCACTCTCAAGTAAGCAATGACTATCATCGCTTATTTATTGAGTCATTACAAATAGTTGAAGCTTTGCTGGCTTATATGTTATTGTGGCCTTGTCGGCTTTAATTTTGAATATATATATATACCGAAGTGTTCTAACCCCCACTGTGGGGAAAGCTTATGGCTTCAATTGCTTATTTGGCCTTGCTGACTGTGATTAAATTTCCGCCTGGACAAACACAAATTGTCCAAACACAATTACACTCCCACCAGCCCCATTTCGGTCTCCTCTATCCTCTCTCCCTCGGTTTTTCTCCAAATTCGTGCCCTAAAAATCCCCTACCCCACAGCGACCGCCGGTGAACCCCATAGCCACCGCCGCTGACTCGCACTCGCACTGTGGGGCTTCCTCGCTGTGAATAGCCCTCTCACGCTGTGGGTCTCCTCGCGGTGGGCCTTCATTCGCGCTGAAAATCCCACCATTTGCGCCCCGGTGACTCGCGCTGTGGGCCTTCCTTCTCGCTGTAAATCCCATCATTTGTGCCGAACTTCGCGCACTGATACCACCATTTCCGTCGTGAAATAGCCATTTCCGTCGTGACCCACTGTTTGTGTTTCTCCACGGTACTGATAATTTTTGTACAGTTATCTGAGGGTCTAGTGAGACTGCGGTTTCCTACCCAATGATTTAAATTGAATCTGAAATTTTCTCTAAATTTGTGATAATTTTTGGTACTGTGAATTTGTACAGTTTTGGTATTGAAATGGCGTTTTCATCCAATCTGAAATTCGTGATGAATTTGTGATGATTTATGAATAATTGTGATGAATTGGGATGATTAGGAGTATTGTTGGTTGAGTTGCCTGATTTATGAAGTAGAATTACGTCTCGATCTCCGTCTAACCCAATGATTTGTCTGCTTTATTGTATGAGGGGAAAGGGAGATAGGGATATGATGATAATTTGAGTAGTAGATCAGGCTTGATAATTTGATGAAGGGGCTGTGATGATCAATGTTGTTGACTTGTTGTGATTGTTGGAATTCGACAACTACACAAATCAGTCCCGTATCTTGGCTTGGCAGCCCGGATGGCATGAGCGATGGGGTAGCCCATACGTTCATGCAACCGGTGTTTTGCAGCCATGGCGGTGCTAATGAATGTAGACCGAAAATATGATCTGAGCCTCCAATGAATATGTCAATTTGTAAAATAATTTTGCATGTGGATCTTATTGGTATTCTTGTGATATTGTTGTGACATTCGAATAACAGATAGGTAAGGATCGATGTCTTCTTTTAGTGGAAATGTTATCCAGGCACGACTTAGATGTAGATGTGGTGGGTATATGAAGATACATACCTCACACTCCGAAAGGAACCCACACCGTCGGTATTGGAGATGTCATAGTATGAAGGTAATTGAGTTTTAATTTGTATTGTTTGGATTGTTTAATTGGATTGACTGGAATGCTATTATATTATTGTAGGATGGTATCATGTGCGGTGCCTTTATTTGGGACGACGAGGTTGAATCGAACTTTGGATCGCAGTATGCAGGAAATGAACAAACACGTTCAGAATTTGATGAACTGAAGTGTAATGTGCAGAGCTTACTAGAGAAAGTAGATAAGTTAGAAAATAAAGTTCAGTCTTGTCGGCATTTTAGAAATAGGGGTTACAATTGCGCAGATGTTGTAATTATTTCATGTATCGCCGTACTTGTGTTTTTTGTAATGAATATGTTGGTGTAATTTTTAATGATAATCGTTCTTGCATAATCGTTCATACAATTTTTGTGCAAATGTTGTTATGTGTACCACGATCAAAATGACAATATATTAGCAAACAGGATTATTACACATACACAAAATCATATAAAATCGCTAACAATTCATTGTTCCAAATACACAAAAATAGAAACATTGGCTAATAAAGTACACACGATAGGATTGTTTGAATGACATAAGGTAAACAGATACAAAAGATTTGCTATAAACCAAATGTAAAATTCATTGCATCACTTGTCGAACTAAAAGCATTTGATGTGAAAGTGGCGTCCTCTCCCCAAGCGACCCCGGATATCATACATCGATTGTAGCCATTCATTGCAATGTAAGCCTGTATTTACCATAGCATCATTCCACCGTTCCTCAAATTCAGCCGGCGTCTCTGAATTTTTGATAATGTTAACTAACCTATGGTACTGCTCATTGTACACCATAGCGTTAATTTTCTCTGAAAACTTATTTAGAATGTGCCAGATGCAAAAACCTATGGAATGTAATCAGCAGGACTATTGATATTGCTTTCGCAATAGCAGCATCCTGATCAGTAATAATCAACGGGGGAGCATGATTGGAGTTGGACTCCATGAACTTTGACAACAACCACACAAATGACTCGGTCGTTTCATCGCTCAAAAATCCACACCCAAACACAACAGTCTGACCATGATGATTTACCCCTACAAAAGGGGCGAAGATCATTGAGTACCTATTGGTGTTATATGTTGTGTCGAAAACAACAACATCCCCAAAACAACGATAAGATCGTATAGATTCAGCATCGGCCCAATAACAACGATTCAACTTATTTGCTTCGTCTATCTCGTAGTCGAAGTAGAAGTTCAGATTTTTCTCTTTCTCAAATGTGAAATGCTCTATCAATGTTTCAGCGTCATGACCCCTTTGCTCTTCTCGAAGGTTTCTTTCATGGTTCCTAATATCTCTCTCGACACACCCAATCGATGATGGACCACCAGAATCTATCTCCATAAACCATAATTGTTGGCATGTTGGTATATTAGCATCAGAAAATTGTTGAGCAAGTGCTTTCTTTGTAGTCGACACCGTCTGGTGAGATCTCAACAAATGAACTCGACTAGGAGTAGTAAGTGCATGATTGTGTTCCTCGATAAAGTTGTTGACAATCCACATATGTCCTGTTTGTTGCTTGACTACACTTAATCTAGCTCCACAGCCAACTCGTGTTTGCCCACGCTTTCTTTCCCCAACACGCGGCACATAGTCTTTAATAAACCTCTGATATTTATCTTCAGTCTTCCCCTCCTTCGAACATACAAACATTTTCCAGTACGTCTCACCGGTTATCTTATTCTTTTTACTGTTCTCTATTCGGGTACTAAATCCAGCCTCTCGAGCATAATTATTGTAGAAAGTGTATGCTGCCTCATGTGATTGAAATTCTTGTCCAGTTCCAAGGATACGCTGAACTGAAACTTGAGGAGTATACATATTGTCTGCACTTTGTGATTCCATTGCACGAATTCTGAAACAATCAACATAAGAAAAAATCAATTATCTATACCGCCACTCATTCTGTATCCAGTTGTAGCTACTAGATATAATAAACATTGATGAATAGCAATTTCTGAAATTACATCACAATCTTAATCCCATTGCATCTAATTTTTAAATAAACAATGAATAAACCACTTTCAATACAAATGTACTGATTACATCCACTTAATGTTAATCCCATTGCAAATAATTTTGAAAAATATAAATCATTAACAATTTTCAATTTTTGAATATACACCCAACTCCTTGTCTGTATACTCCTTGTTCTCCTTGCATCTAATTTTGCAACAATCAACAATGATGAATTTCAATTGTTGTGAACTATCAGCTTTTACCAGTGTTAATACAAAAATTATCAGTACCGTGGAGAAACACAAACAGTGGGTCACGGCAGAAATGGCTATTTCACGGCGGAAATGGTGGTATCAGTGCGCGAAGTTCGGCGCATATGGTGGGATTTACAGCGAGAAGGAAGCCCCACAGCGCGAGTCACCGACGGCGCAAATGGTGGGATTTTCAGTGCGAAGGAAGGCCCACCGCGAGGAGACCCACAGCGCGAGAGGGCTGTTCACAGCGAGGAAGCCCCACAGCGCGAGTGCGAGTCAGCGGCGGTGGCTATGGCGTTCACCGGCGGTCGCTGTGGGGTGAGGAATTTTTAGGGCACGAATTTGGGGAAAAACCGAGGGGGAGAGGAGAGAGGAGACCGAAATGGGGCTGGTGGGAGTGTAATTGTGTTTGGACAATTTGTGTTTGTCCAGGTTAGGGATGGCAAAAAAACCCGCCGACCCGAACCCGCCCCGCGCCCCGCGCCCCGCCCCGCCCCACGAAGCAATAGGGGCGGGTTTGGGGCGGAAAAAACTGCCCCGGGCCGGGTCCGCCCCGCGACCCGCCCCTAAAAAAAATTTTTTTTTTTTTGAAAAATCATAAAATATAGTAGAAATTATGATTTTCACTAAAAATAGACTAAAGAAGAATCAAACCCGGGTTAAAACTTATAAACTACTAACATTAACCACTATACCACAACCCAAATCTTATAATTTTTTTGTTTTGCTTGGTATAAATATTTAAAAAAATTGCATATATATTTTTTTAATTATTTTTCAGTTTAAAAAAAAAAAAAAAAGAGTTCGCGGGGCGGTTGGCGGGTCCAACGGCCGACCCGCCCCGCCCCGCGAATTCGCGGGTTGCGGGGCGGGGCGGGGCGGGGCGGGGCGGGCCAAAAAGTTCGCGGGGCGGGGCCGACCCGCTCCATTGCCATCCCTAGTCCAGGTGGAAATTTAATCACAGTCAGCAAGGCCAAATAAGCAATTGGAGCCATAAACTTTTCCTACAGTGGGGGTTAGAACACTTCTGTATATATATATATATATATATATATATATGAGTCTGAAGCTCAAAAAAGAATATGAAAAAAAAGAAATGGCATTAGTTCAAAGTCAAGCTTGAGATATGGATGAGTATTTTAATCGAAATATTGAATGGATTGGCTATGATATCAATTAAGAAAAATTGTTGAACAATTAGATTACTCAAATTTGATTAATATTTTTGCTTCTAAAACCACTAGACGAGTTGTATTTTAAGTGATAGTTTAGAATATTTTTGGCTTTGTTAATTGATTATAATATAAATTTTTTGTATAATATATTTTGTTTATCATTTTCTTTTTCGAATTTTAAGTTTGTGATTAGTTCCGTGACAACCTTGTAGATTTTAAATGCATAATACAATTTAAACTTCCATTGAGAGGCTTAATTTTTGAACTTTGCCTCAAACTCCAAAAATGTCCAACATCTAGTCAATGTTATTGCTTTTTGATGAAAGAGAAATGATCTACTTCCCATTATAGAGAATATTTACGAAGGCTCACTCACTACATGCAAGGTCATGTTTTGATAATTCAGCTATAATCCCATATTTGGGTTACAGATCAAAATGGTCAACCGTCGTTTGGCCATTTTGAACAGTTCCCACTTCCCACCCCTACACTTTCAGCACACCCAAAGAACAGAATGGACCAAATTGAAAATTAAAACCCTAGTCTAATGCCACCATCGCCGCTACCGCCTAAGACCACCACCTCTGTCCACAGACCTCCTCTCCACGAGATTGCAGGTATCATACAGATTGAACTTCTAAGTTAATCTATTTATTTTTGTTTCAATCATCTATTCCTTTTTTATTTTAACACAAACAAAGAACATATTGAACCAAATTGAAAATTCTAACCCTAACTATGATTTTCCGCTTAGCCATCGCCTCCAATCGCCTAAGCCTGCCTTGTATTAACTAATCTGAAATGAAGTGTATTGGGAATAAATTAATGAGACACATTACATTGAGTTAAATGAAGTGTTAAATGAGACAGCAGCCACAACAGATTTGTTAATGATTTTTCTCAAAATCATGAGATATATTACACGTTGATGTTAAATGAAGTGTAAGCTGTGCACTCCAAATACGGGTTGCTCCTTTTTATTTTATTTTTTATGTTTGTTTAATGAAATGGAAATGGAAAAATTTAGTGTTTAAACCTAAACCCAGAATGGTTTATTCTTCATTTTTGCTTGTTGATCATGCAATTCTTGGACATTTTCCTGCTGAATTTGCTGTTCTCTACTAAGAATTTCTTTTTTCTCTGTGTAGATTATGTAGTTTATGCTTATTGCTCTAGTCTCACAATCTTGTTTCTTCATTGAAGAAAATCCTTCTGCTATACCTCTTTTCTCTCACTCTTTGTTTTTGTCTAAAGTGGAATTAGAAGAACTCATATATGGGGTGAATTTTTGAAATGACCTTGTCAAACACTTGGAATCGCAGAAGAGCCTAACTTATACCAAATAAGTTTTAAAGGCTTCTTTTAAGTAAAATAGACTAAAATTCTTTTATTTTATAACACCAGTCAACAGACAATCGGTTAATAAACTATCTATTAACAGGTCGGTTAACAGATGTCTATTAACTGACATTAACAGACTTCGAATTTGTTAACAGACTTGCTGGTCTGATAGTCTGTTAACAAGCCCCAAGGTCGTTAAGGCCAAAATTGGCCTTAATAGACCACTGTTAATAGACACTGGGTTTGTTAAGGCCAAATTTGTCCTTAACAGACTCTAATGTCTGTTAACAGACCCATAGTGTGTTAACAGATTATGAGTATGTTAACGCAGATTTATACCATTATAACTGATTTTTTCAATTAATTTATCTCAAATCAACTCAGATTTACAGGAATTTAAAGTAAAAATTATAACTCATACTCATGTTTATATATTTTTTCATAATTTATACTACAAAATCCATAATTTCTATCGTGAATTAAAAGAAAAAGATGGAAAATAATGAATTTCTACTTTGAAATAAAATTTCTTATATAAATGAAATAGGTTGGATTCTAACATTGAAATGGGTTAGATTTTAACCTTGAAATGAGTTAGATTTTAACCTCGAAATCTTTTATTTTTCACATACAAATGAATTTGAAATCGTTTGAAATAGTTATAAGCGGGGAAGAAGACAGTGTTATATTTGGTAATTTACACACCAAAATTGGTCAACGGCCATTTTGGAAAATTGGCCGGGTCACCCGGCCATTCAGCACTATTCCCACCATATATGTGGATGAGTGAAAGATGGAATTATGGAAATTTGTGTACGTGGGTGTGTACAATGATGTGAAGGAAATGAGAGCAATGGAGAGAATCAGAAAGCTAAGAAAACAAGGTGAGGAGAGCTCCATATGGGACAACGAGGAAGATATAAATTGGAGAGGATGAGAGATTTCCACATTGTTGATGAATGATTTGAAAGACAAGCAAAGAAATAATGGACAGAAAAAGAGCGTGACCGAAGTGGACAGATGGAGTTTGGGTATAACGAGTGTGAAGAGAAGTGCTAATTTGTTAGAAATGAACTATAAACCAAACAAAAGGAAGGAAAGTGGTTGGCATTGTGGTTATGTGGGGTATGGAGTAAGAAACTGAAAATTGAAGAATGTGGAAAAAGATTCAACAATTTTGGCATAGAGAAAGCATAGAAACCAAAACTTTAAGAAGTAAGAATTTGACTTGGATTTGAAGTGAACAACTGAAAGGGAGGAGCAATAATTGAAGAATGGAAAAGGAATGTAAAGGAATTTGGTTGACAGAAAGTTGAAAAGAAGGAAAAGAAAAATGAAAAATAATGAGACATGGGAAAATGGAAAAATGGAAAAAGAAGTGGATATGATTTTATCTCTCTCTAGCTATAATTGTACAATTCTAACTCTTCTACAAGTTCTGTATAAAATTTCGTCGTTTTGATATTTTGTTTTATTTTCTTTGCTTTTCTGTTTTATATGAAAGAAATCCTAACATTTCCTAAAGATTGAATTCCCTAAATGTTAGCCCTTAGCCATTAGAAAATAGCCGTCGCCGCCTCGTAGAAGGTCCGCCTCTTCAATTTTGGTTTGGTTTTTACTAATTACGTGGAACTGAATAGTTTCATTTACAAAATATCAGTGGTTTAATGGTCCGGTCTGGTTCATGAATAACCCGGTTCAATTACCCGGTGCCCACCCCTACATTTGCAAATGTTACGTTCTAAATAAATTGTGATTAGCCACAAATGTAGGCCTTTTATTGAACTTTGATTTAATTTTTTTGTTTGTTCCTCGCAAAACTGACTAGGTTGTCAAGATATTTTGGTTTGCTCATCTTTCTTTGCTCTTTTAACATAATGGCACAAGCATTATAATGAAAATTGATAGCGTTCTCCAGTATTATTTGTAATGAAGATGATGTGCTCATTTGCTTTTGGTTTTCATTGTTTATATTGCATCCAATCCCTGCCCATAATATCTGTTCCTTTGATAGCCATTTTTGGCTGCGTGCTCAATGTTGTAGTATTTTTCGATTATTTTTGTTGAGCATTCAGTATTTTAATTCTTTTTGACATTCAAGTATGTTTCAAGTTTCTATTTTATACTAAGGTATTTCTAAAATTCTATTTTCTTCTCATTATTAGGCTGATTGTTGGGCTGTTGACATTTTGGCCCCCGCCCACTAAAAAGTATTAGGACTCCGGTGACATTTTTATCTCTCCTGGGTCTACCAAGAAAGACCCAACACAGATGGCAAATGAGCCCGGTCCGAGGCCATCCTCCGGCGGCTTATCCTCCGCCATCAACGACGGTATGACAGTAGACGAATGCGACAGTATGATCCAAAGGAGCCTCAGAAGTATTATTCCTTTTATTTTTCATGAATTTTTACCATCTCTATTAGCTATAGGGTTTAGTGTTTTCAAAACCTCATATGTGTATATCTGTGTGTAAATATATATATTGCAGCTCCAATGGTGAAGTTTCTGAAGGAGCACTTGGAAAAATCTGGATGCAATATTGGAACCAATTTCATCAAGGCTGTCCATTGTGATAAGCGAGTCAGTGGCGGCTACGTTCGTGGCGAAGGGGTAATTAAATGATTATCCACTGATTTTCTACTCATTACAAGCTCCCATTCTTCCATTTTGATTGGTGATTATTTTTTAAATTTACTGGAACAGTGACATCAATTTTATGATTTTGCTAGATTATAGATAGTGGTGGTAATTGGTTGATTCTAATTATATTTATGATATTTTGTTAAATAATTAAGAATTTGATTTAAAACTGTAGCCAACCTTTTCTTTGTTTAATATATTGTAATATGTTACAGATAGTAGTGTGCAGTAATCACTTGAATATTCAAGATGAGGTGAACCAAGTTGTGATTCATGAACTCATTCATGCATATGATGATTGCCGTGCTGCGAATTTGGACTGGTCTGATTGTGCTCATCATGCTTGTAGCGAGGTTAAGAAAGTTCATTCATTTTGTGTTTTATTTGCTAGGTTTCATATCAGAGTTAATTTCTTACTCGTTTGTGTTTTTCTTTTGTATTGTTTCTGAAATTAGATTCGAGCTGGCCATCTTAGTGGTGATTGCCATTATAAAAGGGAATTACTGCGCGGGTTTGTAAAGATACGAGGTCATGAACAAGTGAGTTTTCTACCATTACAAAATTTTCCATTGGTTGCATGAAGTTTCCTGGTATAGCAGGCCTTTATATAATCAAACGTGTTAATATGGAGTCCTATCAAATCCTTAAGGGTCTTCTTGGGAGTTTTGGAGTATGATTATGAGGATTTATTAAAGTACATGTTTTGGGCATTTATGGGGGGAGAAGTTTTTTGTGGTTTTTAGTAGCGATTTTTGAAATGGTCCAACCCAGGTTTGGGAGTTTATATTATCTAGTAGTTCTAAAAGTTTTTTAAAAGAATTAAATTACATATATATCCATATATAAAAAAAATTAATTTTAAAATTTTATATATCCACCTATCATTGAAAATTTAAAATTAAATTTATGCTCTTGCATATGTTTTTTTCTTTTGCATATTTTCTTTTATTTTTACAAATATTAAGTTTAGGGTAGTTTTGAAATAATTGTTTGAGAGGGGTAAAATTGGAAGAAATTTTGAAGAACGGCAACAATCACCGATTTTTGGGAGATAGACTCCAAATTACACTACACGAACAAGTGGTTCAAAAAACTAAAAAGCACCAATTTTTCCAACATTTCATAAACTGTACCACTTAAAACCGGTGAAAAAAAAAAACTCCCAAGCAGCCCTAAATGCCGATTGGAAACGGGGAAATAAAAATTTTGAAATTTATCGAGGGTAGTCAAAGGTAGATAAATAATGTTTTTAGTGGTTTTCTGTGTGAACTTTTAAATTTTGGTTTTTGAGATTCTGAAGGACTAGTATGAATTCACCAAACTAAATTGTCATTCCACATCGCATATAACTTCCAGTTCCTTCCATTCTTTATGAGCTTTAAATCAGATATGGCACTCAATATGGATTTTAAACTTACACTTTCAGAATAGTTTAAAAATATGGCCATCATTTACCTTCTACCTATTCATGTGAGGGGTACGTGTGAAGTACTTCTATGAACAAAGATCAAATGTAAACTTCAGTTTGACTTATGAATTGCTTTGAATCACTTGTAGGAGAAATTCACTTATAAAAGTTTCTTTAATGCAACTTGTAAATTGATATCGGGTGTACTAGTGCCGAGTGTGATATTTAATGAGGAAAAGATGCTGCAAGGCCTAAAACAGAATGTAATCTTACAGTGCGTGCTACGCAGATGGAGAAATTTGATTGACTGTAAGGGTCACTCTGTCTTGTTAATTAAAATGAAGCTGAAGGTTCCACTGCTTCATGTCAGTCATTAGGCCCTATGGTTATGGAGTTCTGTATCAGTTTAAAGTTTGGATGTGCAAAGAGAGACTTGGTCATGCAATGCATCATTAATATGCAATACTAGGTCACGTCAAGAATATCTGAGGCTCAATTTGGGGCTAAAATGTGTCTCTCTCAATCTCTAAGGAGATGAAACTCAAATATTATGATGCCATCTTATAAATTCAGGCGGGCAGAGTTGACTATTTAACATAACTTCTCTTGCATTCGTGTCACTTCTATGTTGATGTCAGAGAACAATCTTTGTTACTATAACAACATGCTGTTGTCACAAGGACATTATCTCCCAATCTGTATATCCTATAAATTGTGTAAATTGACCATTTCATCTTTATATTTTCACGATGCAAAGGCAATTTTATGGTGTTTTTATCTCTAGGTCTTTATATAGGAGAGGGGAAGCAAGAGATAAGACTTACTAAGTAAAAATATATTCTGAACGAAATAAAAGTATGTTTTGGAATGGGGATTTGCCAGTTGGGAGACTTTTGTTTATTTCATTTTCTTAACCATTGTGAACTTACATTCATGGTATCTTATGATTGTTTGTGCACTTGAATGCTAACTTATTGATATCTAAACATTTCTTGGTTCTATTCTAATGCTTGAAGGACTGTGTGAGGCGAAGAGTGATGAAATCGGTGACTGCAAACCCATACTGCTCGGAAGCGGCTGCAAAGGATGCCATGGAAGCTGTTTGGGATGTTTGTTACAATGACACTAAACCCTTTGATAGAGCTCCTTGAAACACAGCATTGTTAATTTTCCTCCAGAATTTGATGTCTTGCTTTACCATTCTTTTGGGAGTGCTTATAAGCATTTACAAGTTGATCAAACATCATTTTTATCGACGCGTTCCATAAGACCCTTTACTTATAATCTCAGCTTGCTATCTAATGTGAATGTTAATTCACTTTTCAATTTTACAGACTTGAAAATATGGACTTATTTAACCTACTGATTTGAAAACATTTTTCATGCCTAATTTTTAGCACTGAATACCTTGAAAATACTTGTGATACTTTCCTCAGTGCCAGAAGAAACTTCTGTTTGTTGCATACCCCATGCTAGGAGATACAGTTAGGGGCAGAGCGAGAGGGGTTTTAAAAATTATTTTTGTATTAAAACAAATATATAATAAAATAACCTGTATATTTCAAATAATTTTTTGTTCCATATAAAAATTTATTTTTTGCTTGGGTGAGGGTGTTACTGTCCACGGGAACCCTTTTTTCCAGTTTTAGAGTTTTTCAGTTAAATTGTATTGTTGTTCTCATTCTGTTTTGCTATCTATCTTCTTAATAATATTTGATTACTTTTAACAAAAATCTTCTGGATGAATTAGGAAATTAAACTCAATTCTCAACAACTAATTAGCAGTGAGTAAATAATCTTTAAAATATGTTATTTTATAGCACACAATATAATTCAAGTGTTGAAGTGTTGAACTAAGAAACTTGATAACAAGTAGATTATGTGTGTGTTTAGAAGAATTTATAAGTTAATTAAATATTATTTTTATTCACATATTTTATAGAATTTACAATTTTTACTCACTTTTATCTACATATTCTGTGGGACTCATTACTTATATTTTACAAAAATCTTGAGAATGAGTAGGCAACTCAATTCCCGATCAATTACCAGATACTAGGGGCCAAGAATTAGAGATCAACTTGAATTTTCTTATGGATCTCATAAATTTGTGTTGAGTTTCTCTTTCTGTAGTTATATATTCTAGTGCGATGGTATTGTAAAATTTGACAAATGTTAAAGTAAAATTCGTGATACACATCTCCAGTCCCACTTAACAATATATGATAGTGCAACAATTTCTACGACAAGTTCTCTAGAAAGCTCAGCATGCACGTCTGCAACATGAAATAGTATATACCTCATTGATGGTTTCACACAACCGCTTCTTGAAGAGGACATCTTGAATTTTACCAAGTTTGGACTAGGCCAAACAAGAGTATGGATATTCTCATATTCCAATTCAAATTTACACTTGTATTGTCATGGCGAAACTGGATAGACGTTCGAATATACACTTTGAACTATGGGTATTTTTGTTATTAGAGTATCTTTTGCAATTTAGAGAGCATATATAAAGACTTGTTTGATATAGATTATAAATCAATTTTTCAACTAAAATGGTTTATTTGATCAAGAATAGTCAATAATGTCATGCTATAAAGACCAATTTTTTGGTCAAATAAACCATTTTTAGTCAAATAAACCAATTTATAAACTATACCAAACGGGCTCTAAATGTAGAGAGTAAAAAATTTTAAGTACTCCAACAATCTTTATTTTTAACACTTCATTTTACTTCTCTTAATAAATATTTTTTTTAGGGTTAATTACACTAATAGTCCCCATTTTTTCAAGTTTGTAACGATTTCATCCCCATTCTTTTTTTAGCAGATATGATCCACAGTCTTCCATTTATTCTCACATATGGTTCTCAAATCACTATTTTTCACTATTCTGAAAATTCTATGACAATTTTACCCCTTTACTCAAATAAATTAAAATGATAAGAAAAAAATAGAATAAAAGTATTGCAATTGAGCCCTTAACCTTTTTAAAAGTACAAATAAATCCTAAACAATTTTATTTTATTCAAATAAGTATTCTTCCCCCACCCCACCCCACCCCACCCCACCCCACCCCACCCCATTCATTTTCATCCTCCGACGCTTTGCTATTTTCAGTCTTACCCTACATATACATACACCACCATATCTCTATTTCACATCTCTCTCTGTGAAATGGAGATCTAGCTCAACTAGGTATCTCCAAAATTTAGTGATCTGACAGATCCATATGGAGCAATCTGGCTCGACTAGGTTTTTCACATCCTTCTTGCCAAAACTTACAGCAACCTTCGTCGGAGAGAGAGAGAGAGAGAGAGAGAGAGAGGCCGACCAGAATTATGCCGGCGTGAAAGAAACGACGATTCCATGTGCACCATCACCTTTTCCATCAGAGCACGGCGGAAAATGCCCAAAACAATGGCACCGCTTCCGTTTACCAGCAGCGGCGGTGCCACTACCTTTCATGCAGTGGTGACAACTTCCATAATAGCCATCGCCGCAATCAAGGCGAGGAAGCGGCGCCCCAATGTGCCTTTGCCGGAGAGAGAGAGACGCCGGCCAAAATTATGCCGAAAGAAATGACGGTTCCATGTGCACTGTCACCTCCTCCATCAGCGTACGGCAGAAATGCCCAAAACAATGGCACCGCTTCCGTTTACCAGCGGCGGCGGTGCCACTACCTTCACGCAGCGGCAACAACTCCCATAACAGCTATCGCCACGAGATAGCGGCGCCCCAATGTACCACCGCTTCAACCATTCGAGGTGGCGGCACCAATGGGTGCCGCTGCTCTTTCTTCCTTCACTTATTAGGTTATATATACTTTTTTATTTGATTTGTCTCTAAAGTATCGTGTTTGTGGTTGTGATTTTGACTTATATGGTAGTGATGAATGGGTTTTAAACACCGAGAATGGAAAAGGGTTCAGCTTCTAGTGTTCAAGACTCACTCAATGACTTGAACTTCGACAAGAAAATCTATTTTGAGGATGTGGGTAGTGGAGTTCAGGCTAAAACTGGTGGTGGGCTGTCGTCGGTGGTAGCTCCCAGGCTTCCGCCGCCGGTGCCAGCAAAGAAAGAGATAGGTGGTGGTGGTGGGGGTAAGTTGGGGAAGAACACTTATTTGAATAAAATAAAATTGTTTAAGATTTATTTGTACTTTTAAAAATGTTAAGGGCCCAATTGCAATGCTTTTATTGTATTTTTTTCTTATCATTTTAATTTATTTAAGTCAATAGGTAAAACTGTCATAAAATTTTCAGAATAGTGAAAAATAGTCATTTGTGGACCATATATGAGAATAAATGAAAGAATAATGATGATATCTACTAAAAAAAGAATGAGGATGAAATCGTTACAAGCTTGAAAGAATGGGGATCATTAGTGTAATTTACCCTTTTTTTAATATTTTATTTTGACACGCTTCCCTCTTAATTATTATATAATTTTTTATATTTTATTTTATTTATATAATTTAATTTAATCAACATTCAAGTATTGAAAATTGAAATTCTTTGAATGTATTTAACTATAGAAAGTGTGTTTAGCTCTCCAACAAAAAGTTAATTTGGAGAATCCCTTAGAACATAGTTTACGAATTGACTTTAGAGAACAACTTATCTTATGTTTAAAGTGTCTCATCTCGAGTAGTGATCTAATACCTACAGTGACAATGCCCACCGGTACAAGTGTCACACACACATTGGATGAGTGTAAAGTAGGCCTTTACATTCATCCAATGAGTGTAGAATATTTGTCCTCGATGGACATTATAACAATGCCCATCAGGAACATTAGATTACTACTCGTCTTAGAGATGCTCTTACTTACTAAGATCATAAAATTCCTCCAAAAAAGAAAGGGAAAATTGACTTTTTAAAATAGTGAACATGTAGTCGTACTCTCGGCATCTCCCACTTTGACATTAAGGTAACGACTTCAAGCATGTCAATCTCCCATAGTATGAAGAGCGGTATATACAAGGTCCGGAAACGAATCTTTTCTTATGTTTAAAGAATTCTAAAGATGCTCTTACATACTTAGCACATATTTAAGATTGTTTAAATTATAATTTGAATTAATCAAACATATTTTTTATTCATACATTTTATAAGATTTATAACTTATATTCTATTTTTTATCTATATATCTATTAACAATTTATAATATAAATATTTAAAAAATAATTTAAATACTTAAAAAATAATTTTAGTGTATCAAACTTGCGCTAACACCATAAAATTCCCCCAGAGAAAAAAAAAAGGGGGAATTATACCAATTTTGTGCAAAGATTTATTTTTTCTTTTAATTTTCAAGTGAACGGTGAACCTATAGCTTTCTTCATGAACACGACGCCACAACCAGGCTCTTGTAGTAGGTTATAACATTCATTTTTCCCCAAATCCTCCCCATTTCTCTCTCTACGCAAACACACACACGGTCAAGCGGAGTTTATCAAAAATGGCGACGCCGATGGTAGAAGACAGCAACTTCGAGGACGACCAGCTCTCGTCTATGTCCACTGATGACATTGTTCGAGCCTCTCGCCTTCTCGACAACGAAATCCGAATCCTCAAGGTTTTTATGTCTCTCTCTTTCTGATTGAGAAATTAGGTTATTACTTTTTTCTTTTTACATGATACACTTTTTTATTTCTTTTAGGAAGAGTCTCAGAGAACGAATCTGGATTTGGATTCGTTAAAGGAGAAGATAAAGGAAAATCAAGAGAAAATCAAGCTCAACAAGCAGCTCCCTTACTTAGTCGGCAACATTGTTGAGGTACTTACGTTTAATAGGGTTTTAATTTTGCCAAATCTTTTTTTATTTCGATGTTCAATTAGGGAATTGCATTTTCTGGTTCCGGTATGTGGAATTAATGGTAATGTCTAGTGAATTGAGATGGGTGGTATTTGGAACACTGGATGTGGGATTCGTGTTTTGATAATGTCTCTTTATGATGACTAGGGAAAGCAAAGGGAATGTAAAACTGCATAGGGGTGGGGAAGAAGGTTTTGTGGGACATTAGCTGAGTTTCTGTGTAGTTTAGGATGAAAGCAGGTTCATGGAGAGGAATTCCTAATAACTAGGTATATTGGGAATTAGGAGCATCATTATGATTTTGGCAGGACACTTAGAAATTGAGGTCATCCTAATGGCACTGAGCGATTTATTATCACGGAATACTCTCACGTCTTGGGTATTATCTTTTAGGAAGAAAGTATAGAAAAATGACATTATGAAAGCATAAAACTTGTAACCACTTGACTAAAGTTACCAAACAAAAGAAATGGATAAAACTAATCAAAGTTCACAACTTTACTCACGAATGATTGCTGAACGAAATGTACCTATGCTATTGTTTATAACTTAATGGCCTTAAGATTTGTGCACGAATCTAGTGCAAACCAAAGGTGCAAGCATATATCCCATGATTCATGTTTAACATTATGCTACCGTGATAAGTTTTGGGGAACAAAAAGTCGAATATTTTGGTTAGGCTTCGTTTCAGAAGCGTGATAGAAAACTTGTATAATTCATAAGTTAATATCTTGCCTTACGAAATTGTAGAATCTTATAGGGGTGCTATGGACTTCGAGTTTCTGTGGGTTAAGATTAAATTTGAGATTCTCTTTGGATGTATACTAATACGAATTTAATATGTCCTGTTTACCTTTAGTTTAGGAACAGTTAACTGGTGTAAAGTGGTGTAATTTCCTATGTTTTTCCCCCTAGTATCTAGAGGATATCTTCTCCTCATATTTTATATTTCTTATAAAATGTTTTTAAGATATTTCACTTGTAAATATCAATAATCCTTTTTTTAAAATTGGTGGTGGTGACAAATGACATTGATCAATTAAGGATTATAAGAGGTGACTCAAAGACTCTTCCAAGACTCAACTCAAACAGCTTGCTTGAAAACTTGGATAATTCCTATTTTGTTTCTAATAATCAATTTATGTTTGAATTCAGGATTTTAGATTATTAAGTTGTTGGGTGAATTGAGTCAGTTTATATTTTAATAGTATAGTCAAGTCGACGGCATTTTTGAATTTTGATTAGCACAGATACTTCTATAATCTAAGTTACAGTTTTTATTTTTATTTCGTGGTAACTTTTATGTTTTGTGGTCATATAGGAGTTGTAAGTTGAGTCTTATTCTTTAACTTGGTGCAACGACCCAGTATGCCCAGATATGTAATCTGACTTAGCCCAAATACCTATATTACCCCTAGAGAGTTAATTGAGTAGTTTTTTGAAACTCTTAAGAGTTAGGACCTAAATTACTGGCCGTGCTGCAGTTGTTCACAGCATGAACAGCCCCAAAAAGGTTCAACAATAATAAATCCTTCCGATATGTTACTTGTAGTTATCCCAGTTTGCATACTTATTATTTAAATAAAATTTTAAGGCTTCATTAGCTTGTAGGATCCCTTGCCAATTTCCAGGAGTTAGCTTTGCTTTATGTCCAGTTTAACCAGAATGGCTTTAGAAGTATCTGTTGTCCAATTGGTGACTTTTATGCAATTCCTGCAAATTGATTTAAGTAGAGATAGGAGTTTTAATGTGATCAGTACTCATTTTGTTTTGTATAATTGTCAGATTTTGGAAATGAACCCAGAGGATGAAGCTGAAGAAGATGGTGCAAATATCGATCTTGACTCGCAAAGGAAGGGTAAATGTGTAGTACTAAAAACGTCCACACGCCAGGTAAGATATCCTGGGTACATGCATCTCTCTCTTTCTCTTTGTGTGTGAGGGACTCTGTGCATCTGCATCGGTGATTGTGCATGTGTTTTTTTCTTTTGACTCCAACATTCATTTCCTTAATGTTTTAATTTCATGTTTGCTTGAAGAAGTGGTGGCATGGTTGATGTTTATTGAAGTTCTCAAATTGGTTGGCTTGGCAAATGTGTGTTAAGAACATTGATTCAGACATAATTATAAACTATCAGCAGTTTTCATTGCATGTACTTTTTTATTCTAAAAAAGGAAGTACAGTATCCATGATTGAAATCTGAAAGTGATCATGTTCTCTTCTTGATATTAAGCTTCTGCACATGAAGTGATCTGGTTAAATATAATTTATAATAAGTCTCTGTCAAATGATCATGTCGTGTAGTTTAATGTGATTGATAATGGAAATCTGAAAATGAGAACCTGATCACGTCATGCAGAAGATTAACATCATAGAGAGAACATTTTAACATACTGAAGTTGATAATTCTCTGAAGAGAATTAATATATACAGCATCGATAATGGAAATCTGAAAGTGATCATGTTAACTTCCGATGGTTGATAATTGTCTTAAGAGAATTAATATATTTTCTATGTCAAATGCAGACAATTTTCCTGCCTGTAGTAGGTCTTGTTGATCCTGACAAGTTGAAGCCTGGTGATCTTGTTGGAGTAAACAAAGATAGTTACTTAATCTTGGATACTTTGCCGTCTGAGTATGATTCTCGTGTCAAGGCTATGGAGGTTGATGAAAAACCAACAGAAGACTATAATGACATTGGAGGACTGGAAAAACAGGAAAGTTAATTTCTTTAGGATCTTTTGATATGATCAAATTCTTTTCAGTCTCATTTGATAAAATTAATCTTTTGCTGCTACCTTATTTTGATCACTACAGATTCAAGAACTAGTTGAGGCAATTGTGTTGCCTATGACACATAAAGAAAGATTTCAGAAATTAGGAGTTCGTCCACCAAAGGGAGTCCTTTTATATGGGCCTCCTGGAACAGGGAAAACTCTAATGGCCCGTGCTTGTGCTGCTCAAACAAATGCTACTTTTCTTAAGCTAGCAGGTCCCCAACTTGTACAGGTATAATATTCTTAAGATTATTCATCACACTTTTTGATCCTGTTATCTTTTGCAAGCCGTGGAGAATAAACTTACTCTTGAAGATCTGAATTTTGGAACTCGTTACAGATTCATCATGCTCTCTTATCCATGTATATTAACTTTTTATGTGATTTGCACATAGAATGAACAAAGTTGTTATGGTCTTAGATGTTTATAGGAGATGGTGCAAAACTGGTTCGTGATGCTTTTCAACTTGCAAAAGAAAAATCTCCTTGTATCATTTTTATTGATGAGATTGATGCTATTGGGACAAAGCGTTTTGACAGGTAGATTAGTTCTCTTTAGTTTCAATATGTGTTTAAATTCTTCCTAGTCTTGATGTTTATATGATTCTGGATGTGTTGGCACTGTGGCTCTGCTGATTGCTGACAATATTTTATACTTGCACAGTGAAGTTAGTGGGGATCGAGAGGTGCAACGGACCATGTTAGAGTTGCTCAATCAGCTTGATGGTTTCAGCAGTGACGATCGGATCAAGGTTAATTCTGTTCTCTTTTAATTGAACATTTTCCCTGTCACGTGTTTGTTCCTGTTTTTTACTGCGTGAAGATTCCTTGGAATTACTTGCGTTGGTTGACTTAATTCTCTTTGTCCTTTTGACCCCTGATGCATTGTTTTCTGCAGTCATTTTTCTTTGACGTTCAAAAGACATGGTTGTGTTTTTGTCAATTTCAATTATTTGTGCGTGGTGATATTCTGAAACTCTCTTGGTGTCTTATCTAATATCAAGGTGATAGCAGCAACAAATCGAGCTGATATCTTGGATCCTGCCTTAATGAGGTCTGGTCGATTGGATCGTAAAATTGAGTTTCCGCACCCTACTGAAGAAGCCAGGGCTAGAATCTTGCAGGTATGCCTGCCAGACAAGAATTTCAATCTTTCAAATATAAATTCCTGGGGTTCTACGGACAAGCTGTCCTCGTTTCTTATATTTATTGTAAGAAACCCATATACTGCGGATGCTTTAAGTCTTTAATTTCATTTTGCTTCATCTTATTATAGATCCACTCCAGAAAGATGAACGTTCATCCAGATGTCAACTTTGAGGAACTTGCTCGTTCAACAGATGACTTCAACGGGGCCCAACTGAAGGCTGTCTGTGTTGAAGCAGGCATGCTAGCACTACGACGTGATGCCACTGAGGTCTCTCTCTCTCTCTCTCTCTATCCGTGACATAAGCACTCACGCACACACCTGCACACCCTTTGCGTCTGCCTGCCCAGTGAAGTCGTACACCTGTTATTGCCTTGGGACATGGGCAGTTGGGTTCCCTAAGTTCTGAAATTTGATTTATTCTAACCAATGACTTCAATTCTTATTTTATTGAGGTCTGCCAAAAAGACAGTCTGTCTCCCCCATCCAAAAGATGGAAGAAAGAAATGAACATATTTTTGACAATAACTATTGAGGATTTGTTATAGCCCTTCGAGTATTTTCCTGGGCTGGGTATGATTTTGTGTGTTTCTGAACTTCCTGTTATCATAGGACACTGAATTCAGATTCTTCTTTAGTTGACCAGAATTTCAAAACTTCTAAGTAAATAGTCCATGAAAATAACCATCTTCAGAAAGCAGTTTATCCCAGTTTTTGCCTTTGAAAAGAGTCCAGATTTTGAGAAGAATTTAAAGCTATTTAAACTAATACAGATTGTAGCATCTTTAATGAAGTTTGTAATATGGAAATTGTTTAGATGTGGTTGTTACCCTCTACAGGGGAAAATGGGTTTGAACCTGTGAGCGAGATATGACTAAGAACAAATATATACCAGTAGACTAACTGCACCATCTGTTCCGCCCCGCCTTTTTGTTTCTAAATAAAGTAAACTAACCCGGATACACTGACTTGGTTTATCCAGGTGAACCATGAAGATTTTAATGAAGGTATTATCCAAGTTCAAGCTAAAAAGAAGTCGAGCTTGAACTACTACGCATAGTATCACCTGGCTTTAAGGTACAATATCTGCACAAGATAACCTTTTCTGCTTTGAAGTTCAAATGCACTGGCCTGGTCTATACACGAGATAAATCAAGAACCTTTCGACTCCCTGGCAACAAATTACAAAACAGGGTTATGAAGTTTCAGAAGACAGGCTACCTTCTATTTTATGCTGCTCCATTTGCATTTCCTTTTAGGTCTATGTATTCAGATGTTTGAGGTATATTTTGTTAAGGTTCTTTTCCTGGTTTTAAGAGTCTAGAAGCATATTAATGCGTAGAATTTGCCTGTCCTATTAATGACCAGGCTGCACCTAAAGCATTCCCGGCCTTGGGCTTAGTCAGCACAAGTATACCTTGTATCCCACAGCAAATCCTTCTAATGCCACACCCTGCAGACTCCGCACAGCCTATATCAAGAAATCTCCGCCTAGCTGAAACCATTGCCAATCAAATAGCACCACACTCCCCCAGTGGCATGTTCATCAACCATGGTCTGGAAAACCGACAGAAAAATGCCCCATCAGTGGAATCACTCCCATACAGTAGCATGTTCATCAACCACGGTCTGGAAAACCGACAGACAAAACCGCCCCCATCAGTAGAATCAACTTCCTCGTCAGAGGTGAGGTTGCTCTTTAGAAACCCAGTATTCAGAAATCTTTTTATTGAACTACCTGTGTAGCATACCGTTCCCAACTTGCAATAGAACCTAATTCACCATTGCAATTTGAAAAGGATGATCACAGATGGAGACTTAAACCCAGAATTGCAAAATTAACATGAAGCCTTCTTTTATTTTTTTGTGAATAGAGTCGACTCGATTAAGTTGAGTCGAGGGTCCAGCCAATCGAAAATGTCAAATTGACTAACCTGGACTTAATCAGGGATGAAACCCACTATAACTATTTACGAAAAAATGTACTTCATAAAATTTTGTGGTAAAAAAAACCTATTTTAAGTAAAAACAGGTTAAAAGAATGTCATATTTCACGTTGGCTTTACATGAAAATGGAACCCTTCAAAAGATTTTCCAATCTATAAAGTGACACTGTAGTCTACACGCTAAACTAATAATTGATACATTCTGTAACGAAAATGTAAAAACATTTTTATATGGGTATAATATGGCTTTATCATCTTAATTTTTTTATTAAAACATCAATGTTCACCATCACCAATCATTTTCTCTCAAACACTGCCTTCCGCCAGCACCATTATGCATGGAATCGAGCTTTCAAAACTGTGTGCTTGTTTGGTACACATTAAAATGGGCTTTTGATTTTTCATTTTTTGACTATAGGGAGAAAATGATTTAAATGATTTTTTACTTTTCAAAAAAGCTGTAATATTTGATTAGAAAATGGAGTCATTTAAGTCAAAAAATGAAAAACAAAAAATTCATTTGAATGTATACCAAACAAACACTTACAACCACCACCAATGTAATAAACACCATTTGATCGCATTATGTTACTATTACCGAACAACGGTAATATATTATTTTACTAACGTAGAAAATAATGGTATCATATTATGTTATCAACACATAATAGATATAACACATTGTGTTACCCGTCTCACAATATCGTCTGCCACCACCACACCACATTTTAAATCAACCACTACCATATGAAGAGTGGTGATATAGCACCAACAGTAGACGCTAGTTATGGTGTCCATTGTCTACGCGGCATCACCATATTGGTCACTTTTTAAAAAGTGATCAATGTGATGATGTCGACAGTGGACGCTATAATTAGTGCTCATTGTAAGTGCTATATCACCACTCACCATCTGAAATCACTCGCTGCCTCCACCTTCATGACAAAAGATCCCGTCCATCTCCAACTCTCTGTCAATCACTCAGTCATTACACTGTCACCACCAACAAATCTAAATCTCCGCCACTACACCAACAAAATCTGCTTGAAAAATTGCCACTAGCATAAACGACTTCCTTTTCACCACCACAACCATATGAAACCACTCATTGCCTCCATCTCCACGCCAAAGATTCCCCACCAACTCTATCTCCAACCTCTGCAACTAGGGTTGGGCAAAAACCGACCCAAACCGCTCAACCCGACCGATCCGAGCGGTTTGGGTCGGTTTTTTTAGTTTAGTTGGGTTGGGTTCGGGTTTTTAATTCAAAAATTCGATCAGGTCGGGTCAGGTCGGGTCGAGTTGGGTTGTGGGTTGGATCAGTAAACCTGACCCAACATAATTAATTTAAGAAAAAAATTTGGAAAAACAAGTGACCCATGCAAATGACCCATTTCTGCTGGGCCTCCTAAACTAAAATCATCCATTTAGCTGCGTATCTAACAAGTGACCCTGACCCATTTGCAAATTGCAATTCACCCCAAACACTCTCCAGTCTCCAGTCTCCTCCTCCCCGTCGCCGTCACCGTCTCCGTCTCCAACTCTCCAGCCAGTCCTCTACCCTTCTCAGTCCTCTCCAACAGAAAATGCAGCCGCTAGTAGCTGTGAGTCACATCCCCAGTCGCCAGTCACCACGCAGCAGTCTCCGAACTCCAAAGTACCAGTCGCCAAGAACCACCACGAATCGTCTCCGAAGTACCTCTCCACTCTCTAGTCGCCAGGTGATTACAAAAAAAAAATGATTTCCCCCTCAAATATGATAGATTTTTCGCCACTAATTAGTTCTGAATTTTTTTTTGTTTATGTTTTTTTTTTTTTTTTTTGCTTAATATATTTATAGATTTTTTGTGCATTTTTAGCATTTATTCTGAAAAGTCGATAATTTGGGATGTACGCATGAATTTTGCTGAAATGGTTGCTGAATTTGGGATGTACGCATGAATTTTGTTATTTTTGCTTAAATTTTGTTATTTTTTGCTGAATTTTTTTTGGCTAAAATCGCTAACCCGACCCAACCCACCCGACGCTTATGCGGGTTGGGTTGGGTCGGGTCGGGTCGGGTCGGGTTTAACCCATTTCACGGGTTGGATTGAGTTGAATTTGTGTCAAACCGAAATTTTTGGGTTGGGTTGGGTTGGGTTGGGTCCAAAACCGACCCGACCCAACCCACGCCCAACCCTATCTGCAACCACAAAATCAATATTTTAAAATTTTTTGGAATGAAGGCAACGTAAGGTGGAAATAAAGGAAATAAAGCCCAAATTTCACAAAGTATAGAAAAAGAATTGTTTTATTTTCAATTGTGCATCTAGGTTTAATTAAACAATTATTTGTATTTCATGTAAGTATTAGAAAATTCAAAATTAAAATTCAAACTTTAGAAATTTCAAAATTCGAAAGTGAGCTTGAATTTTTTAATTTGTTGCACCTTCTAGTATTTGGTGTTGAAATATCATTTTATTTTTTAACTTGATTGTAATAATCTCGTTATGTATGACTTACTTATATGTCATTTCATTATAAATATGATTACAATATAATTGTATATAACAATATTAAAGAGTTTAAATATTTTGTGCATCTAATTTTAGATAAAATAGATATAGAATATATTATAAAATAATTTTTGTGCATCGATTACACAAGTAATTGTGGTTTTAGAAAAAATAAATAAAAATTCAGGGGCAAAGCCCCCGAACCCCCGTAAGAAGAGTTCCCCTCACCCAGCCCACCCATTTGGCACATTCTGACTCTAACCCCTTGGTGTTGTAATTGGTGGCCACGATTGTGAAAGCACTACCATCTTTTCGTAGATCTGGACAGAGGTGGCAGTGTGGTGAAAGAAAGAAGAAATTTGTGAATTTGCAATTTCAAATTTGAAAATAAATCTTTGCACAAGTTACTGGAGGTGGAGGTGCTAGAAGGTCAGCAGGTAATTGTTTGGAAGATTAGAGTTGATAATTATGGTTAGTGATCAAGTATGATTAGAATTTGGGAGTTCTGATCTCCTGTCCACAAGTGGGCAGGAATTATTGTCCACTTATCAGCATGTGAGCAGTTGATGTAAAAAACAGTTTTTTACATCAACTGTCTACATGGACAAGAATTTTTTGCTTCCAAGGGGCAAGAGATCAATTCCGTAGAATTTGGTTCCAAAGGATGGTAAAAATGCAGATTTAAAAAAGACTGTATATTTTAACTTTTTGAAAAAAAGAAGACATATAATCTAATTTCGACCAAAAAAAAATTCAAATCTAGTGAAAAAATTAAACATAAACTTGCATGTTTGGCAATGCTAAATTTATTTTAAGTACTTATAAGTCGTAGATTCTACAAAATATGTAAATAAAATATATTTAATAACCTTAAATTGTAATTTAAGCTTAGCCAAACAAGAATCAAATATCAACAATAAAATTTAAAATGGTGGTTATTTATGCTTTACAATATTTGTTCGCTGCACTACATTTTAATTGCATTGAAGGTATCCAATATTTGCTTATTGTCGCATTTATGTGCTCAAAAAAATTTCTTCACATTCTTATTAAATCTCTATTTATTAACAAATCTTGTCCCAAATTATGGTTTCTATCCAAAATTTAGGTGTAAAAAAATTTATTTGTCCATCATATTTTTAAATGATTAAAAAAAACAAATATAAAAATTTGACAAAATATTTGTCCATTTTTTCAAAGTACTTAACATAATATTTGAACAGAAACCGTCATTAAAGTTAAAATATGTTAATTAATAAAAAGATTCGTGATTAAAATGTAATGAAAAAGAGTTGAATACATAATTATAAAAATGAGCAAAAATTGAAAACCTTCGATACAAAAAAATTATGATGCAATAAATAAAAATTGTAATGTCGATATAATTATCCAATTTAAAAAGAAAAAAAAAATCTCCATTGGGGAAATTTTTATCTGCATAGGAATACCTGTATACCTCAAAAAAGAGAACTACCCATATGCAATTAAAGTCTAAATTTTAAACTTCCCTTAAACATTTTATTTCTAGTAACAACCTTGCAGCCCGATGCAACATTCTTGCCAGGTCAAGCATAATACAGCCTTGGACCTTGCATGTAGAGTTGGTAAATGGGCCAGATGGGTCAGCCCAGCCCAAAATTTAATGGGACACACAAATATTGAGTTGGGTTAGTCCTAACCCAATTTTACACGAGCTCAAATTTGTTATACCAACCCAATCCGATTTTGGATCACAGGACTATTGGTCAGCCCAACATAAATTTTTAATTTATTTTTTTAAAAACAATTAAGAAAAAAAAATTTCACCATCTTTCCACCCTCACCTCTCGCCAAATCTAGCCTCACCAAATCTAGGCCCCCCCCCCCCCCCCCCCTTGTCGCCAGCAGCAAGGGGGATAATCCCCCTGGTCGATTGCGACTATCTAGTTTCGATCGCGAAACCACGAAACCAGGGAGTTGGGGGGGATTCCCCCCTTGTTTCCTACACCGGCGCGGCGTCGATACTGGATTGCAGCAGTCGTTTCCGGGGAGGGGGGGGGGGAGGGGAGGGGGTGGGTGATTGGGGTAAAAAGAAAAAAGCAAAAAGAAAATTCTCCGGGCTGGCCCAATTCAGCCCGACTGACCAGATGGGTTAGTTATACCGGACCAAATTAACCTAATTTTTACTTGACCTACTTTTTATTGGGCCAACCCAATCTAGATTCCGGGTTATATGGGCTAGCCCACTGGGCCAACCCATTTTACCACCTCTACTTGCATGGCATAAACGATACAACCCACTTTACACTTGTATCTCTAATTCTCTATCAGAAGTTCCAGGTACAGCAGAAAAATAAATTTGAGTCACTTGCATGGCCTAAACAACGCAACCCACTTTGGTGAAAGATATTTAGGTTAGTTATAAATTCAAAGGAAATCCCCATGAGCATTGGAAAAATAACATTTATACTACATGCATGACAAAATTATCTACTACTTACAAAAAGCATAGGAAAATTAAAAATCACAAGACAGATATTACGTAACATATGTATTTAAGTGTTGTAAAACTCAACTCGTATATCATCCATATCTGAATTTAATTGTTGTATATAATTCTTAACCTAAGTTATCTACTACTGCAAATCACTATAGATTAATCAAAACTGAAACTACAGCAAATTGCTAAGGATTACCTATAAAACATCAAAACTTAATACTGAAACTGTAATGGCAACTAGAATTAAAACTTGATGAAGAGCGAAAATTTCCATTTCTTTTTAACACTTCACCTCCTTCAACCCATAAGCGAAGTATAGAAAAGTTGGATCAGTGGCACCGTCCTTGTAATACGCAAATACAATTGTTCCATCATCATGCATGCTCTCCCCAATAAAGCTGCAGTCGGGTCAAAAGTAGCAGAATATTATTGGCTGAATATGCTATTGACTTTTATATGAAAATTGTAGTAATTCTCACAATATACCATTCATCAAAGTTAAATTACAGTTACCATGTATAATTTATGTAAGTGTGGATATACGTACAATTGTAGGTCCTTGAGCTTCGGAAGAAGAAACTTAGTGGCTCCCTCAATGTGCTTCTTAAATAACTCTTGCTTCTCTGTTTCCAATTTAGGTGTCAAGTTCTTGATATATTTCTTCACATACGCAACAAATTGCTTCTTGTCAAAAGCAGGTTGCTCCTGCAAACAATTACATAGAAACAAAAAATCCCGCATAAGTCAATGGTTAAACGCTCTCAAAAGAAAACTAGCTACAAAATTCACATTCCTAACCTGAAGCCTGAAAGTGTCCACAATATCGACAACCTTTGCAACTTGATCGTCCACACCTTCGTCTTCACCCGCACCTTCTGCAGAAGGGTTGGCCCCAATATTCACATCGATTGCCCCTTGAACAACCCACTATAACAAGGAATACAGTAAATTTTGTCAAAGTTCTCCTTTCTCACCAATAAATTGATGGTAGGTTATATAATACATAAGTTGATATAAAGCAACAGCTATAGATCCTACCTTCCCTTCTACTTCCCACAGCATGCCATTCTCGATTTCCTTATATGGAAATGAGTCGGAAAGAAGCTCGTCCCCTGAAAATTAATCAATGCTCAGATTTCAGCAACAGTGGTGCAATACACACATTAGACGACATTAGAGAAACACACTATTAACAGCTCAAAGAATCACTTGGAGAGTTGCAACAACCATGACATGTCTTCAAGCTACTTTGGTACTAAATCAACAGCCTTTCTAACTCTCCCAATAACTGATTTGGAAATATCCACCGCGTCAATGTTTTTCAAAATGGAGTGTGTATTTTACAACAACATAGATTACCTTAAATGCATGTATTTAAAGATTACAAAAAGATGAAAACCGATTTCAATAGAACCTTTGCTACCGACACAACAAAAAGGCTTAGATGTTGCACGGAGAAAGAATTTTACTCCCTCCGTCTTCCTTTATTCATCTATCACAAATTATAATCCACTTTTCTTGTTAATTGCATAGTTAATTTTTTATTTTTCTAACATGCTTCCCTACGTGCCTTGTTATCAACAAATATGAATTATTTTTCTTGTTGATTGCATAGTTAATTTTTTTTCCCTAATATGAATTACCATTAATGTAAGGGTATATTAGAAAAAATGTAAGCTAATTATAATAATTAAATTTTCTTAATCTGCGTGAAAATAGAAATAAATCTTTCTTCGTAGGTAGAGCCCGTAGAGGGTGTCAATATTAATGTCATCGCTTGATATGAGTACAAAATTCACTTTTAACTCCATAGAACAACAATTTACAAAATCAGAGCAATTAAAACCGGGAAGGGAGGAGGGGGAATGGGTGTAATTCGACTAAATCCAATTCAATAGCTGATACACTAATTATAAAACAATCAAACAAAAAGTATTCCATAATTCTCCATGCAAAAATAAAGAACAGTAACAGCACCATAAATCATGCGGAAACAACATGAACAGTTAACAAAAAAACTAAAATTGCACGCAAAGACGCCGAAATTCAAACAACATCACTGATATATTGTAGAAGAAAGTAGATGAATACCAGAAAGAAGATCCTGATAAACCAACATGATTGCAGACTAGCCTTTTACTTTCTCTCACTAAAAATTTCTCTCTCTCTCTCTGTTCGACAGTACAAAAACTCAACGTAGAAGAGGAATTATATATAGAAGAGGTAGAGAGGTGTTTCCGAGTTTGGAAGCATTTAGGACGGTGAGAATTTAACGGAAGAGGAGAGGTAGGAAATTAATTGACCAAACTAGACACGTTTTGTGTGGGAAATTACTGTTTTTCTTTAAGGGAAGTGGCCCACATGTGACATGTCCCACATAATATCCGACTCCATTAACATGTGGGAATATGTGATGTAATTAGATGCACGCTTTTTAATGAGAGCGTGGGTATCATGCTCTTGACATTGGTTAATCGAGTGCTCATTGTTATCTTGCATCTCACTCTAACCTGATGGTTCGAGGTGGGATACCCTCATACAATAACTTGATTTGTAGGCGCTTCTGACTTAAATACATAATTGGTAGCAGTTGCTTGAATAAAGACATACGATCGATCCGACTTTTTCAAAATTTCACCACCCATCGTTTCAATCGTAGGAAAGAAAAAAATGACTCATTGTTCGTAGAACCAATCTAATCCACATCCTCCTCCTTCTGCTTCACTGGCATAAAGCGAGAAACAAATAAATGTTTTTACCTAACGGTCAATTCCAACTCGACATTCTTGCGGGACAAAGAGTGACAACGACATCCTTAAAACATTAATTCCTGAAAATTAAGAACATAAATTCAGTAGCTCAAACAAGATGTCCAAATAAGAACATCTATGTCCAGAACGATAAGTAAAAAAGTTGTTATTATTTATTTCTAACTTTGACCGGTTATAAGCTTATTTATTTTTTTTATTAAGTAAATTTGTTGACGAGGAACTTTTTAAGCTTGGGCAAAACAAACGAGTATCTTCTTTAGATTGCATCACGACTATTTACTGGATCAAATGCTAGACACTTATTTTCAATTCACCGTACATCACCTCAATGATTCGTCCATCTCATCGGCTCACCCGTCTCATTAGTCTCATAGCTCGCATCTTAGATCTAGATACCGGTGGTTCAACCGTCATTGACCCCATTCAGATCCACGATCTACGAAGTGACGGTTACTACCGTCAGTTGAGAGTCCCAATTATATCCTTATAATAAGGGAGGTAGTAAGGTATCCATCATTAAAGATAGTGATACATGTCTCTCGTCTTAATCCCTATAGATAGAGGCAAATCTTTTGGGTAAGGGAGAGACATTTTTAAGCACTACTAAAGTTCTCCTTTCGAATACATTCTTCATTATTTATTGATTATTACACTGGAGTGGGCACGGGGATAGAAGTCCCACCACTTTTTGTAGGTCTCCACCATTATCACCGGTGCACTCCAAAAAAGAGAAAAACTTTTACCATCAAAATCAAATTCTTGGATAAATATTTTTAATTGATTTTTCGTCACTCATTTCATTTTCTATCTATTTCACGCTCTCTAAATTGTGAAACTTTCAATATCACTCTTTTAATTTTATGAATTCTCTATTCAATTATTTCTAAGTTTTTTATTGTGTTTTATTTTTTATAATTATGTTTGTTAAATTCATAATAGTAGTTTATTGCATCCTTCATTCCCTCTCCATAATTTAATATCATAATTGTTATTCTCAATGAATCTCCAATATTCTAAAAGAACATACTCTTAAAGTTCACATTAATATTAATTTTCCTTTCAAAAAATTAAACATCGACGCATCACATATTCTTGTGTAGAAATTAATTCCTAATTGAACGTGTTCGAATTCAGTTAAGAATATATATTAAGTTACATTATATGTTGATCTAAATCGGTGATGTTGGGATTTTTGGTCCCAAACAAACCAAAGGGGCAGTGATGATTAATAGACCTGTTATATCTTCATAGGCTTTAAGCCCAGGATTGAATGATAATTGTATAGTCCACTCCACAAGTGTGTTATCCCAAATTAATGAAGGACGTGTGTGGGTCACTTGGAGGTTTTAATGTACCTTTGGGTCGTTGCTCAGTGGCCCAGTGTGTTTGACCCGATTGAAAGTGGGACGGCTAGGTTTAGGAAATATATATATATATTAGGGGGGTATAATATAATATGGGTTATTATATTATTACCATATATACATATATATTCCATACCATATATACATATATATACCTCCACCTTTGGTTCCAAACAAAAAATCTGCAAAACACAAATAAAAACACATACTCAGTAGATGACAAATGAATGAATTCTAAACTAATTAGAACTCAACGTACCTGTACCAATGTTTAGAAGTAGAAGACAACTTCTAAACTTTACCAAAGTGAGCACCTTAGTGCCCATATCTGCAGGGTTATGATCTGAATGCACTTTCTCAAGTTTAATCAAATTTTGAGATACCACATCTCTAATAAAATGCAGTCTAACATCTATATGTTTAGTGCGTTCATGAAAAACTGGATTCTTACACAAATGAATAGCTGATTGACTATCAGAATATATAGTCACATTATCACTTAAAACACATAGTTCATTAAGTAAACCTTTAAACCACATAGCTTCTTTAAAGGCTTCAGTAGCAGCTATATACTCAGATTCAGTAGTGGAAAGAACAACAATATGTTGGAGTTGAGATTTCCAACTAACACACGAATCACACAAAGTGAACACATAGGAAGAAGTAGATTTCCTATTATCTCTATCTCCACCATAATCAGCATCAGTAAAACCATTTAGTTTCACACCATTAGAAACAGTTTTATATATTAACCCTACATCATAGGTACTTTTCAAATACCTGAGCAACCATTTCAAAGCTTCCCAATGAGTGGGTCCTGGATTAGACATGTACCTGCTCAAAGTACTAACAGCAAAGGCCAAGTCTGGCCTAGTACAAACCATCAAATACATCACAGAACCAATTGCATTTGAATATGGAATTTTATTCATATATGCAACTTCTTCTTCATTTTGAGGTGATTGTTCTTTAGACAAAACAAAATGATTACCAAGAGGCACAGATACGGGTTTACAATCAAGCATTCCAAACTTTTTCAAAACCTTAAGCACATATGGAGTTTGATGAACAATTAAGTAAGAATTAGACCTATCTCTATTTATTTCCATGCCAAGAATCCTTTTAGCATGCCCAAGGTCTTTCATATCAAATTCTTTACTTAACTCAATTTTAATATTGTTTACCACTTTCATGTTAGAACCAATCAATAACATGTCATCCACATAGAGTAACAAATACACACAATCATTTGTGCTGTGGTGCTGGTAATACAAACAATGATCAAACTCACTCCTCTTGAAACCAATTGAAAGAACATATGAATCAAACTTCTTGTACCACTGTCTAGGAGACTGTTTTAAACCGTATAGAGATTTTTTAAGAAAACACACATGATCAGGTTTGTTTTTATTTTCAAAACCTTTTGGTTGATACATGAAAATCTTTTCATCAAGGTCACCATGTAAAAAAGCAGTTTTTACATCAAGTTGTTCAAGTTCCCAATCATAATGAGCAACCAATGCAAGCATGATACGAATAGTGGTATACTTAACAACAGGCGAAAAAATCTCATTGTAATCAACCCCTTCTTTCTGTGTATATCCCTTTGCTACCAACCTGGCCTTATATCTCACAGGTTCAGTCTTAGTGGTTCCTTCCTTTACCTTGTACACCCATTTACATCCCACAATGGATTTATCCTTAGGTTTAGGCACTAATTCCCAAGTTTGATTCTTAGCTAGAGAGCTCATCTCCTCTCTCATAGCACTCACCCACTCCTTAGACTTTTCACTCCTCATAGCCTCCTCATAGGTATTGGGCTCCCTATCTACTAGTTCTTGATAACTAGCATAGGCTATGGTATAGTCAGACATCCTTTGGGGTTCCCTACGTTGTCTTCTCTCCCTATCTCTAGCTAATTGATAATCAGCTAAGGGGTTTTGGTCAACGTGATGATCCTCTATCACATCCTCGACCCTCTCATTCTCTACAACCTGCTGATCTTGTTGGTTATCACTCTCCACCTCACTAGGAGAAACGGGTAATGGGGTGCTCACTCTCTCCACCTCAACAGGAGATTCACCACTAATGGTTTCTTGCTGTTTTTCACTCTCTAGACAAGGCATCTCTGACTCGTTAAATTTGACATCTCTACTTATGATAATCTTCACACCACTTTGGCTTCTATCCCACAACCTATATCCCTTAACTCCCTCAGGGTAGCCCAGAAAGACACACTTCCTAGCTCTAGGTTCAAGTTTTCCCTCACTCTGATGAGAAAAAGCAGTACAGCCAAAGGTTTTAAGCATAGTATAATCAGCACATTTACCATGCCATTTTTCATAAGGAGTATCACCATTTAAAACAACGGATGGAGTCAAATTAGTCAGATAGCATGCAGTCATAACAGCTTCACCCCAAAACGATTTAGGCACACCAGAACTCAACATCATACATCTAACCTTATCAAGCAAAGTACGATTCATCCTTTCAGCAACCCCATTCTGTTGGGGAGTGTAAGGCACAGTTTTATGTCTAGTAATGCCACACTCATTACACAAGTTATCAAAATCAGCATTGCAGAATTCAAGACCATTATCATTACGCAAATATTTAATCTTTTTGCCAGTCTGATTCTCCACCTGAACTTTCCAATTTTTAAATTTAATGAAAGTTTCACTTTTATCTTTTAACAGATAAACCCACACACGTCTGGAGAAATCATCAATAATAGACAAAAAATATTTGTTACCACCAAAAGTGGGATTGCTCCCGGGACCCCACAAATCTGTATGAATGTATTCTAACACTCTAGATGTCTTGTGTGTGCTAGATGAAAACGATATCCTACGATGTTTTCCAAGCACACAATGATCACAAAATGACATGTCAGACACCTGATCCTTACCAAACACACCCTTATCCTTAAGGAACTTAAGTCCCTTAACACTAACATGAGCAAGTCTATTATGCCACTTCTGTGTGTGATCAGTGTCAATGGAAGCAATAGTGGAGTTTAGACCACCTACCACTTCAGCACGTGCAATGTAAATGCCATTTTTTCTAATAGCCTTAAAGGCTCTAAGTGCACCCTTAGTCATTTTTAACATGCCACTGCCAAGCACACCAACAAAACCTATATCTTCCAACTCCCCTGCAGAAATTAGATTTCTACCCATGTGTGGAATGTATCTAACTCCCTTTAGTGTATGCACAAAGCCACTATCAAATCTAACAGTCACATCACCAATGCCAGTAATGTTATATTCAACACCACCCCATGCAACGACATTCCCATGATTACTTTCATGCAAATGATCAAACCAATGTTTATTTGATGTAATGTGAAAAGATGCACCGGAGTCAAGAATCCACTCATCCATATGGGAGCTCATAGACAGGTTAATCTCACTAGGCTCGGAATTTAAAAGCATGTAAACCTCACCAGACTCCTCTCTGGGTACTACCACATTTGTCTCATTATTTTCTCTCTGGTCTCTCTGCTTATTCTTTTCTTTATAGCAGTCACTAATGAAATGGCCTAACTTGCCACAACCATAGCACTTCTTCCCTTTCGCCTTACCCCGTGACTTAGAACGACTTCTACCCTTTCTATTGCCACCACTATTTTGCCCACCTCCACCTCCACTCACATTCCCTCCCCTTGACTGAGGTCTACCCCTCACAAAATGGATCTCACCATTTTTTCTCTCATTTTTCTCGAACTTCAACTCTCTCTCCTTACTTTTTAAAGAGTCTATGACAATGTCAGGTGTAAGGGTCTCCCTCCCATACTTAATTGCATTCTTGACTTCCTTATATGAATCAGGAATAGCATTTAACAAAATTATAGCTTTGTTAATTTCAGGGACCGTTTCACCACAGTTTGTAATATCTTGCACAAGCTTATTAAAAACATCAAGATTGTCATCCAAATCCCTTGAGGGATCAATTTTGAAGCTGAAAAAATTTTCAAGGAGATAAATTTTATTTGGAGTGGATTGGATTAAATAAAGCTCTTCTAATTTTTTCCAAAGCTTTTCTGTGGAATCAAATTTTCCAACTTTTCGCAAAACAGGGTCTGATAAATGCAATATGATAGAAGTGTAAGCAAGTTCATCAAAATCCTTTTTCTGATCCTCAGTAACATTAGGACCATAAGAATTATCAATAGCTTTTGAAACCTTTTGCTGAACCAAAATACCTTTCATTTTCTGTTGCCAAATAGAAAAATCACCTTTACCAGTAAAGACACTCAAGTCAAAACGATGTGCAGACATCTTAACAAAAAGAATACACACCAACAGGCACCTCAAGATAATCACGTAGAAAAACCTAAAGGCCTCAATATACACCGTCTTAGATTCCCAGGGTTTCGTGAGATTCGTGATCTCAGATCAAGGGAATTGTCAAACGGGTAAAGTCTAGGTGACAGTTCTAAAAAATAATGCACAGAAACAAAGTATCGCAAATAATCAGCACCAAAACAAAAGCTAACACAAGTCACAATAATGGGCACCTAAATTCCTAGCAACAGGCAATGGTTACCCCACACGGTAACCCCAAACCTAATGGCCACCCCACACGATGGCCTGCTATTACAGAAATTTAAAAGGGATCAGCCAATTTACCAGAGCGGACCAATCTGACGGTCCGTAATATTGGAGAGATGCGAATTTATTTATTTTATTCTCACTTTTGCAGATTTTAAGTTTCAGCAGATTTGGAGCAGAAAGATGACACCAAGCTCGAATTCAATCTGTCCAATAAATACACTGCTGTCCAAAAAACTTAGCCTGCAATCAATAAAATAAAAAAGTCAGATCGCATAATAAGCTATTTCAGCCCAAACAATTAATTTATGAAAAAAATAAATTTTTGGCTGAAAAAAGGTAGTCTGTTGTGCTGCTGCCGTTGTCCGCCGTTGAATTTTCCAGTCCAATGTATTCTCAAAAGTCAACCACGCTCTGATACCAATTGTTGGGAAAAATAATTCACCGGATCGTTGATTCTTTCAAGAACAATTGACAGGGCTCAGATTAATACTGTCCAACTCCACAAAGGTAACACCAAGTTACAAGGACAAACTAAGAAGGACCTATTTCACCAAAAGAAATAAAGGGAGGAAAAGGCTGCAATTTCCACAAAGGAATATATATATATCAAAACAATGGCAGAAGCAAATGGCAGAGGCTTTTTCTGGTTTTGTGGCTTGGCTGCTGTTCACGGATTTCACGTGTGGAAATAATTCGTGGTTTTTTTTTTATCTTCTGTCCAAGAGTATATATATATAGTTTTAATATATATTATATATATGGTATAATATATATATGTATATATGGTATGGAATATATATGTATATATGGTAATAATATAATAACCCATATTATATTATACCCCCCTAATATATATATATATTTCCTAAACCTAGCCGTCCCACTTTCAATCGGGTCAAACACACTGGGCCACTGAGCAACGACCCAAAGGTACATTAAAACCTCCAAGTGACCCACACATGTCCTTCATTAATTTGGGCTAACACACTTGTAGAGTGGACTATACAATTATCATTCAATCCTGGGCTTAAAGCCTATGAAGATATAACAGGTCTATTAATCATCACTGCCCCTTTGGTTTGTTTGGGACCAAAAATCCCAACAGGTGAGTCAATAATATCTTATATCTCAATATCAAAGAATTATTGTATTAATTATGTAAAGCAATATATGTGGAATGAAAAAGAAAACACAAGCTTAATTAGGAAATATTTGCATCCAAAAATTAACTAAAATAAAAAATAATAAACCAACTTAATTTGCGAATGGTTGTATTCTATAATGAGGAAAGTGATGAAGGATTTGGTGAAGGGTTGATGTAATGACATTTTAGAAGGTCACCAATTTCAGCTATATAACTAACATCCAAAACAAAAAATACATTGTTTTGTTCAAAGCCAAACATTAGTCAGCTATACTATGATATATTTGTTATGTTCGACTCAACAACATTCGAATAAAAGTAAGAAATAAAAATGGTTAAAATATTTGTTTATAACTATACGTAGTATTGTGTGTGTATATATTTAAGGGTGAATTCTTTAAGGAGTCTCCAACCTCCATGACAACTATGTCTCCAACCTTTTATTGGTGGCATCTATGTCCTCAACCTCTTCAAATTGTGTATTTTGTATTCTCACTTGATGGATAATGTCTATTTAGACATTAAATAACCATGCGATAAACGTTGATGCCTGATTGAAAGGTCAACATTGTATAACGTAGAGCCATATTTAATGTAATTTGAACTGTCGCCGTTCAATTTTTAGAAGGTTAATTATATTCAAACAATTTTTTGCTTTTGTTGCACTACTTTTTAATTGTTAATTATATTCTCACCGCATTTTGCTTTTGTTGTACTACTTTTTAATTGCACGGCGTTCTCAATCTTTGCTCATTGTCACACATGTCTATATCTTTTATTGTCAAATTCTTATCTTTACTATTTTATTAATTAACAAATTTAGTAAGTGATGATGTTTGAGTTTTGATCTCATATCCACTTATAATGTCCATGCTGAGGTGGCATCACATGATTGATAAAAATAATGAGTGTGGGACCATAAATTATCAATCATGTAATGTCACCTCAATGTAGGCATTATAAATAAGTAGGATAAGTGGATATGAGATCAAACCCGATAATGTTTTATGTCCAAATATTATGTTAGCGTTCTTTGAAATGAGAGGCAAGATGTACAAATTATCAAATATTTTGTTAGCGTTCTTTAACACATTTAACAGATTTTTTGGTTGGAAAACGACGTCAGGAACAAAATGTACTAATTAATGAAATGTTGGTGATAAGAATCTGACAAAAAAAGGTTTGGGACATAAGTGCGACAATGAGCAAAAATTAAGGACCTTTAATATAATTAAAAAGTAGAGTGACAATAAAAAATTGTGGGGTTGATATAACCACCTTTTTTGAAATAAATATAATTTTTTTTTTCTAATTTTATTATTATTATTATTTTTTTTTTTTATCGTAGTAATTTTATTATTTTAATCACATATCATGTGTGCTGCTTAGAAATTAACATCTAAATAGAAGTTTTATGTCATAAGAGGATACCTCCCTCACAATGTTAAAAGGTGTGTGACATGGATATTAAATGTGTGCAACATAGAAGTTACATGGATGTTACAAATAGAAAGATGATTTGAATTTTTTTTTTTTTTTGGAAATATGGTTGTCACACTTGTGAAGATCGAAAATCTATTGAAGAATTTACTCTATATTTAACTTATTAAATATGCATTGTTTTCTCATTTACTAAGAAAATATTATGTATTAATATGTTAAAAATGAATTGAAAAATAACATATCTCAACTCGTCTCGTATTACCTTTTTAACACCACTTTAAAGATTTAATAGTCCTTGTAATTATTAATTGTGGGACGCACCTAGTAATCTACATAAGAAAATGTGTCAAACCCACTCTAACAGCCGTCCATCGTATAACTATTTTCGGAAAGCAGATAATAGTCACTAAAATTGTGTCCTTAAATTAATATAATTACAGGGAAATGGAAAAAGAAAATTTGTAAAACTAGACAAATGCAAATAATGATTTTTGAAAATAGTAATTTTTAATAACATTTGTAAAAATGTCAATTTTTAGATAAATATTCTTTTGTAGAAATGACAAAATTTTCTTTTTTGACTTCCAAAAAAAGCTACCTACCGCCTTTTAAAATAACGACAGTTGAAGTAATAAATGACAGTTTGAACTGTCAGTACAAAAAGAAAATTATAGTTGACCTTCATTTTTTTCTTCTTCTTGAGAGTTGAGGCTGTTGAATGACATAAACTCAACCCACCATTTTCATTTGCTTTTTTCGTTTCCACATTCTTCTTCGTCAACCAAATATTAATACATGCACTCAATCTATTCCAACAATTTTTTAGCAATTGTATTCAACATATTTTCATATCTAAAAACAATTCAAACTAATCTAGCACAAAATCTATTGAATTTTTGTTATTTTATAATCCAAATTAATCTATCAAAAACTTTGGATTGGATTGAATGGTACTTAGATGTGGAGAAGACTTTGTTTTGAATTTTTAAGTAGAGTTGTAGATATGATTTTGAATTAACTTTGATTATTATTTGAATGAGATATGTTGATATTTTATGTAATTCTTTGAGATTATTTTTGTCTAAAATAACAATTTCTTAAGTTGTCATACTCACAACCATAGGGAGTTTTCTCTGTTACGAAAAGAAAAAAGCAAACGTCACGATGTCACTACGTCTTCAATTTCATATATTCCAAAATTGACTTTTCAATCATCTTCTTCAACAGATCATCTCCAAAATCTGTTGATCTTCTCAATCCATCCCCCTCAATCGATCATATCTCTCCACCGATCATCTCTAAAATCTGCTTACCCCGTTAATCCATTATCATAATAGAGACTACGGTCAGATTCCATTACAAAAGAAGCGGTATATTAGTTAAAATGTACTACTGACAGCATTTCATTACCAACCGTATGAAGGTTTTTTCCGCTATGGGAAGAAAAAAAAACTATATCCGTGTGTCACTACGTATTCAAATTCTCCTTTGAAACGAAATACTCCATCAATCCTCTCCCTGAAATGGTCATCTCCAAACTTTACTCACCGCCTCAATATATCGTCTTAAAATTATAAATTGAGTTTTCTTATTTCTTGTTTTTGTTTTGATTATGACATTATGTTTTTCTTCGTTTTTTTTTTCTGGATTTTTTATTGATATTATTTTTTTTTTCAAAATTTTTATTTGAAAACGCATCATATGGTCGGATCCCAACAATTAAACAGTATACTAGTATAATCACCGACTGTATGGAAGTTTTCTCCGCTATGGAAAGAAAAAAAAAGACTATATCCGAGTGTTACACGTCTTCAATTTTTTCCTTCAAATGAAACTCTCCTACAATTCTCATATTCAAACCATCATTTTCAAGTTCTACTCATTGCTTCAATCCATCTAACTAAAACTATAATTTGGATTTTCTTCTTTCTTGTTTTTGTTTTAATTATGACAGTAGAGTTTTTTTTTCTTCTTTTTTCTCTGAATTTTTTATTGATTTCATTATTATTGTTAAATTTTTTATTTGAGAATATATTATAATTCCAACAATATTAAACGGTGAGTATCGTTCTCGTATCCCTAAAGAATAGTGCGTTTTTGCCCATTTGCTAAAGTGATGGTAGCATAGTATTTGCTGATGTGGCGGGATGTTATCTCCTGCCACATCAGCAAATGAACAATAAAAGGGCAAGACAACTATACTAATTAAAAGGTAAACTAGTATAATTTCCTCAATTGGAAAATGCTGAAAAAACGAGATCCCAAATACGACGCCGTCAAACCGGGCGGTGAGTAGAGAGAGAAAATTTAGGACACTGAACTAGACAGTTTTTTAACATCATTCATTTTTCTCAACAGTTCCTAACTCCTCCATACTCTCTTTCGTAAATTATATGAAATTATCGAAATATAATTTGAATTAAGTTCTATTTATTTGAATTTTGTGTTAATTATTGTTTGAATGATTGAGATTAGGGTTATTAATTGGGTGGTTTTGGGAAATTGGTGATTGAATTATGGGATTCGGTGATGTGGATCTTTTGGACGACGGAGGAGGTAGGGGGAAGGGGACGCCTGTTGCGGTGTCGTGCTCGATATGCTTAGAGGCAGTGACGGATAATGGGGAGAGATCTTGGGCGAAGCTTCAATGCGGCCATCAATTCCACCTTGGTGAGTCAAAGATTTTAATTTGATCGGAAATTATTGAGATCTGAGCATTTGTATGTGCCTCAATGTAGTGGCAACTTTCGAATTTTGATCTACTTATGATTGCATTTTGATGGAGGTTTCAATTCAGTCTGAAGCCTAATTTTAGCTGGAATTATGCGGTTTTGTGCAGTGGGACTTAAATTCTTATTTTTGCTCAATTTTTTTTTTTTTCCTAATTATAACTTTCGGGTTTGAGAGTTAAATGGTGGTTCAAGTGTTACATGCTGTTTGATGCGAGAAATTAATCGGTATTGACACATAACAATAATCAAGTTGTAGGTTGTTAGCTCAGAATATTTGTTGTGATTAGATGGACCGGGAGTTTGAGGTTTGTACTGTCTGGAAATACACTCTGTATGGAATGTGTGTTTGATGTTTTAGGTGATTTACTTGATGTCAGATTGTTGGAAATAGTATGAAGCAGTTGTAGTGTTTTAATTGAAAATGTTATAAAAATTATCATGAGCCACGGGAATTTTTGAAAATGATTCAAAAATTATAATGATCCACGAGAATATTAAGTTATTGCAATATTTTTTCTCCAAAGGTAGTAACAACAAGCTTCGTTGCTGAACAAATGGCTTGTCTGTGTATTGGCTTCTACTTTCCATTTTCCTCCATTTCTAACTAGGATGAATTCATGGTAGTCAATCATTGTTAGAACTAGAATTTTTATTTTTATTTGCTGGTTTACGTCAACATATGAACACAAATGTTATTTTGAGTGTTATATTGATTGTGCTACGTAAAGTAGTCAAAACAACTCCAGCACGATTTGAAATGCTTGCTTGCTCTTCATTATTTGCTCTTAGGATAATAGAAGAATTTCTTACCCCCTTATTTGACTACTGTGCCATTAAACAAAAACATTTCTAGTGCATGTTCGAATTCTCAACTCATTTTCACTTTTTTTTTTTAATTGTTTGGTCACATAATCTTTGTCCTTTTTCCTTAATTAGTTCTTATCAAGATGTTGAGACATCTGGCTTTTATTTATCATCTAAATATAACTTGTCATGATCTTTACAGATTGCATAGGTTCTGCATTCAATAGTAAGGGAGCAATGCAGTGTCCCAATTGTCGGAAAATTGAGAAAGGTCAATGGCTCTATGCAAATTGTAGTCGTCCACAGCCTGATTTAAGCATGGATGATTGGCCGCATGAGGAGGATCTATATGATATAAGCTTCTCTGAAATGGTAATGGTATCGATATATAAATTTAATGATATTGTTTTGAGTTTTTCGGTGTGAATTGTCTGTCTTATGTTTTGGCTTCTACTTTATTAGCTGTATTCATGTAAATGATGCTCAACTTTGTTGTATCTAATTAATTTAATAGGGGGATCATGGTTTGAGTTACTTGAGGTGAAAAATGATAAGAAAAGGGAAGAATGGGAAGGAAGAAGATGAGGACAAAGCAATTAGAGGAGATACTAGAGAGAATAGTTTATTTTACTGAGCATAGTTTACTTTCCTCGTGAATCACTGGGGTATGAATTGGTTTAGACAGACCCACTGCTTTTATCATATGGTTGCTGCTATGCTGTTGCTTCCTAGATATTGCCATAATTGAGGGGTAACACAAGATTTCTTGTATCATCAACTGAACTTTTTATGCTTCTGGAGTTCCAAATGCATTTTATTTGTTGTCTCATTCTTATATCCTGATTTTTTTTCTTTTTTCCAACTTTAGCCTTTGCAAGTTTCAGTTTAAGCCCCAGTTTTTCTTATGTTCCCTCTGTATCTCTCTTTCCTTTCAATGGAATACTTGCATGTAGCTTAACTATACTGTTTGTATCCCTGTACAGAACTTTGAGAGTGCTAAGAATCAACAGAGAGCTAGCAAATCAAACATTTGATAATGCTCCTCTAATTGACATAAATACCAGGGTCCAAGTAACGTGCAGCCCAGTTTCTGTGGGTTGTGTATTGATATTGATTGAGTCTCATAATTAACTAAACGTCTAGCACACTAGACATGCATGAAATAGGTCAAGATTGCCCATTTTCATTTTCATGAACTTTTTGTCAGTATGTGAAGTTGGTGGGGTCATGCACTGGATTCTTGACGAAATTGATGATTACCAATGTTCTTTCTTTCCCTCCAGCTAACTTTTTACTTCCCTCATTTAAGATTTGGCCTTTGCTTACAAACAGTGGAGTTCAAGGAAGAGTCTGTAAAATCTGGAACTATACGAAGATCTTTACCTTTAGTTGAATATATAAGGACACTTTTTCTGCAAATTGCATCACTGACAATCAGTGCAAATCCACCTACATCCATCATTAATTGCATCACAGCTCAATTGAATAATTGATCATCTCATCAAAAGTTATTGTGTAAATCCTTAATAACCTCCATTGTCCATGAAATCTATTTTACCACATTTTTTTATTGAACTATATATTCATCTAGTCATGATCGGAGCTTTTCGGCAAGAGAGTTTCATCACTTGTAGTTGGTGGGTAACTTCTATTACCAGATAAAATAAATGGTGTGAATTGCTTTGAGGAGGCTTTCATTGGGCTCCCTTCTTGCTGATATATAATTGGTGAAGCCCTTCTCTGAGTTAGATGTATCTATTTTTAACAATTTTCACTGGAGTGTTATCTTCTGTCAACAATCATTTTTGGCTATAGTTATCGACGGTGGTTTGGCCTTTTTGCTGGTGTGTGTGTGTGTGTGTGTGTGTGTGTGTGTGTGTGTGTGTGTGTGTGAGAGAGAGAGAGAGAGAGAGAGAGAGAGAGAGAGAGGTGATACAGCCACTGATATGATTTATATGTGTGTTGCATGCGTGTATGTGCGTACAACTGTACTGTGCCTCATAAGAATGGATGAATTCTGTTTTAATGCTTACTACTAAATGAGCTCTTAATGCAGTTAAATTATTTCATTGCTACCATTTCCACCAAGACAATACAGAATTACGTTGATGTTACAATTTTTTATTAATCATAGCTTGTTTGTACTTGAATTTTAATGAACTTGAAAAATCTTTATTTTCTATTTCATTATGCATTGTTGAATGCAAATTTTTTGATCTTGTATCGCATTCTATCTAAACTTATTGTTGATTAGACTTACCAATCAATGTGTTCTTTTCTGAAAAGTGTGAATGGTTTGTGCAGTCATTTGGAGTTCATTGGTGTCCATTCAGTGGGTTAACAAGGCTCCCTTCATCTTTTGAGTAAGCATCATTTTTCTTTACACGCGTTTTTTTTTTTTTTTCCTTTTCAATTTCAATTTCAATTTCGAACAGTTGTGAGCTTACTTCTCTTTTTAGCCTTTGAACATAAAGGTTCCCTCTTGTACCATTCTCAATTTCCATTTCCCATTGTTTATCCAGTAGGCAATTTTATCTTTACTATTCTAGAAATTTCAAATCTTGTACTTGGTCCCTTGCCTGCTTATGACATTTTTCCTCTTGGCCTGATACAAATCCATATCGACACGCCTTGGTGCAAGTAATCTATTAGAGTGCAATGTTTAATGTGTGTGAAATAGTTATATTTGCCTGGTAACAACTCTATGTCTGCACTTTTCCGTGCAAGTAATCTTTTGCTTTTAAATATAGCATTATGCATGTTTTCAATAGTTGTATAACTTTTGTAGAGTTCTCATTTTGTTTTTCTCTGGTAGAAAGCTTGAACTTGTCAAGAAAGGCACATTCAGAAGTATTGGGCCATTTTTCACTTGTATCAGTTTTCAATTTTGTAAATCTAAAACCTGCTAGGCAGTGACATACTTAATGCTACACATCGCATACTTGTGTTCTGGCATCTCCTCCTTCCTCCATCGTGGAGTATGAATATGTTGTGTATGGCAGAGATGTCTGTTCATGTTATGCATTGTAAATATTTGAGGCTGAACTGTTATGTTGTGATTGCTGTGGCCGATTCCTTTTTGTGGAGAGAATCGTCCTAGCAGTTGCTTTGGTTTTATTGCAGTATTAGTGATATATCTTAGCTATTATGTTTAGCTTGCATACCTCACTTTTTCTTTTCTTCTGTTATTACTTCTAGTCAGGATCTAGTTTTCTGTTACACTAATTATGTTTCTTTTTCTTCTTTATATTATCAGTGAAGGAGATTTTTCATCAAGAGCATGTAAGGTTCCCCTAACCTCTATTCTAACTAATAAGGTTTACATCCGGCATCAGTGATAATTAATTTTTGCTGTTTTGTAGATCATGATCTTTTTGGGCAACATACTATCTTTGCTGAACATACAGCTGGATCATCCACAAATCCTCCTTGCCCCCCATTTATCGCCTACATAGGACCTATTCGCCCATCTTCTTCAAACTCTAGTGGAAATGTTTCCGATGGATCTAATCTTAATAGTCACTGGAGTGGCCCATCAATTCTAAGTGAGATCCCTAGTTCTTATTCTTTTCCTTCCATGGATGTACATTATCAATGTTTGGAATCCCATTCCTCTCCTTACGCTACTAGCAACTGCATTGGTGTTGCAGATCAACCCTCAAATCATTCTGTGACTCAGAGAACAGCCAGGACCAATTCTGATATGCCAAGACCTGGATCTTTCATGCACCCGTTCCTTGTCAGTCACAGGTTAGTCCAGGGTGAACCCTAAATAATAGAAAAGAGGACAGTGAGAAGCTTTAATTTGATACTTTGCATCATCTCAACCTAGATCTTTCAAAATTAAATTCAATGGAAAATATTGATTTTAAGTGAGGAAAGGGCTTGTCATCTTTCGCAAATTGTCAGTTTTCTGCATATTGTCTTCATGTCTATTGAAATATGTAATATTGGCATGCATCATGGCAGTTCTGCTAGTAGAGCTCCCAGCTCTGTTACCTCGTCAGTTACTCCTCCTTACTCCGGGAGTGTTACTCGGGGGCTGCGTGATCGTGTTCAGTCTCTTCGAGGATATTATCATCAACCAAGTAGCAACCCAATGGCACGCACACCTCTTGCATCTCTCGGGCAAAGATCCAACGGCCACAGGGGATTGGCTCAAGTTGCACCTGTGGCCTCAACGTCAGATCAGTCCAGTGGCTTTTACTTCTTCTCATCAGGTTCATCTGGAAGAACCTTCCCCGAAGGAGAACAACCTATTCCTAATCGATATAGTCCTTGGGAACGAGAACACTTACCTTCCTTCCAGGTTGATAGAGAATCAATCTGGGGGCCATTTTACCCAACAGCTAGTGGATCTGATACAGGAATCAGATCCGGTAGTTACCGACAGAGGCATGGATCCGAGAGGGTGCTATCTCAAAATCGTTTGTAGACTGTTATAATTCTGTTCTGATGAAAACTGTGATTTCTATGACTGAAACCCAGTTGATGTATGTTTGAGGAACAATTTGTCCTGGTTGGAGTATGCCAAGAATGGCAAACTTGAAACTATTGTGCGGACGGGAAATTATTGCTGTTAAATGGCAACAAGCATGTACAATCTGGACTTTAGCTTTGGCTTATATCATTGCATTGCAGACAATAAGCTACCAGCACTTCTGGTGTTGTGTTTCACCACCTCAGGTTTAGAAAATTTCTTCTTCCGGTCCAGATGAGAATTTTTTTAATATACGATTGGCTGCATCTTGTTTGTGAAATTTCCCCGTGATATATGTTTTGCTGCCGGGGAGCTAGTTTTACAAAAAGATGAGTCGAGTTAGTTAATAGAAAAAGAGTTGAAACAACAGTCGAAAGTAAAATAGAATTTGTTTTTTTTTTTTGTGTCATTTTATTGCAAGATTTGTTTCAGAGATTTCAACTTCGCGGTTTTGTATAACCCTTGTGAATGTATCAAATTCTTGCAGAAAATAATTGTTGTCGAGGGAAAAAGGGCACATTTTCCTGACAATTTTAAGCAAGGATCTATGAGCAATGGCCAAGGGATTAACGTAGCACCAATCCACTCCATAGCTGCTTGGCTTATATCAACGACCTACCCTTTGATCAAAATATGAACTGAGTGCTATTTGATAAGCAACTGAGAACGGAAGGATATGCAAAGAATGAAAAAATGAAAGAAGACGTCATTGCTAATAGTAACAACTTGTGATGATCTATTGGTTCATATAAAATCCATGTCTTAAGAAGTAATCAAACACAGGAATAAGAAGAATGAATTCATTTTAGATCATTTTAATAAAGGAGGACGGAGAAAGTAGGAGTTTATTTAATTGCTAAGGAAGTTTGCAAGAAATTTTAAATTAGCTATTAAAATATTCTTCTTACTTTACTAATTTCACAAATTGTTACTCGTTGATGTATAAACAAATATGGGTTGTTTGATGTGTTGTTTCAATCCTTTTAGATTACTTGAATTTCACTTTTTTTCTACTATTTCTCGTAGGTTAGGTTAAGACTAAAGTATTAGATGAAAGATAGATTTAAGATTTCTCTCTAACAATTATTGTATTAGTTGTGTTCATTGAACTCAACCAGGTTGTTCAATCTACTATCGGAATAAGAACAATAGTTTCAAGACTAATTTAAAATTCTTACAAACCTCAAGTGACATTTGGAAAATTAACTCACAAAGTGGACAAAACAAACATATATTTCTCATCGAATAAAAATACACACGAAATGAATAACACCAGCTATTGTACATCATTGCGACATGGCGTGCAGGGAAGACGCCACATGGTGCATAGGCATGACAAGAAGCCTGCATACATTCCTTGGCCAACCAAAGTTTGACACATAGCAATATAGGACCCATATCAACATAAAGTTTTCTCTTTTCATTTTCTTCACCAAAGTGAAGAATTGAACCTAACGGTCCTAACCTCTCTTGTACATAACTCATACTACTTTTGACGGTAGAAAACAATTATATTACTCTCATTCAGTGGTTGAAAAGACGGGAGTGAGGTAGTCCCAATTTCGTTGGCAGCTGCAATGTAAAAGTTCGAGTTTTGCTTTTGGTATGGATTTAGCCCTTGTAAGCGCAGTTAAAAAGCAGCTTTCAATCATACTCTACTGAGGCACATCCTGTGATTTACATTCTCCACAAAAACTCTAGGACAAGGGTAGTGGGGACTCTCAAAATTGAGGTTCAACCTTTTTTTTTAATTTTTTTTAAGAAAACAATTATATTTTTGAAAAGAAAATGACACCATGAAGCGGGGCAGAGATGGGGGATCCTTGGAAAATCTGGATCCATACAGTCTAAATCCAACGAAGTACCTACCAGGACAGGTGGTCCATTTCAGGGAAACAACGGAGCAGACACAGTGGTGAGGCAGAAATTCATCCAAAAGCGTAAGAACAAAGGGAAACAACCAATCTTTTACAGTAAGAAGGTATTAATTTAAGTTTATGTATATGCATGCGGAAGATAAATATTTGTAAAAATGTATGTAAATATTAGACAATAGAAACATCTGGAAATAGACATGCATATACATAAACTTAAATTAATACCTTCTTACTGTAAAAGATTGGTTGTTTCCCTTTGTTCTTACGCTTTTGGATGAATTTCTGCCTCACCACTGTGTCTGCTCCGTTGTTTCCCTGAAATGGACCACCTGTCCTGGTAGGTACTTCGTTGGATTTAGACTGTATGGATCCGTACAAAATATCATGTAAAACATAAAATTCTGGGAAGTCTGAGAATTCAAAACATAAAGTTTTTTATTCAAGAAGGCTTTAATAAGCTTATTTAAATACAAGTATTTTGATCCAAATGGATTTACTGTCTAATGGGAGTTTACCCCCAAATACATTGAAACTATTACACAAGTTTTTCAGAAAGAAAACTGGATGCCTCCCCATCCCCATCCCCATCCCCATCCCCATCCCCATCCCCAACTTTTTGAGATTCTTTTTTTTTAGTTTTCTAATTTATTTTAATTTTTTAATATACAATTTAATTTTGACCTAATATCAATTTAATAGATGTCAATTGGACCTAGAGCTGACAAAATTGGCCCAGCCCAATGAGCTAGCCCGTATAGCTCGGGTTAGAGATGGCAAAAGACGTGGGCCCGGCCCTTCAGAGTCCAATCCGTGAGTGGCCTAAGCTGGATCACGAATTAAAACACGGGCTTGGCCCGTGATCCGTGGTCCAAATGGGACCAAATTAAGCTGGGGACCAAAGTTGCAATTAGCAACGGTCAGAAATACGACCGTTGCAAATTAGTCCCCCAATTTTTATTTTTTCCAATGGCTATAATATTTTTTTTTCTTATAAATACTCCATAAACTTTTCATGTTCTTCATAAATTCACAAATCTCTCAACTTACATTCATACAACAATTCGAAACAATTATATTTTCAATATAAGCTCTTTTATTGTACAATTTATTGTTGAATTTCTATATTTCTAATCTTCTACATTCCTACAATTTTAGTTATATACATTCTAGCATTCTACATTTCTATTATCTACAATTCTTCATAGATCAATACAATTTTTAAAGAAGTGCTGAGTCTGTCAAAAACTAAATTCAAGATGATTTTGGTGGTTTAAATAATGATCCAATTCTCGAATTTGGTGTTGATTTTGGGGTTGGGAACACTGATCTAAATATCGATTTAGATGATATCGACGAAGAGTTGGAAACGACCAACACTACTCAATTGACTACTAAACGAAGAGCCGCAAAACAAAAGGTTCAGTGTTGGGATCATTTCAAGTTAGTACAGACCAGTGCAACCGCAGTCGGGCAACCAATCTTTTGTAAATATTGTAAACAACAGTTTGCATGGCAAAAAAGTGGTCGAACGAGCCATCTAAACCGACATTTTCCTAAGTGTATGCAAAAGCACAGAGGAGTTGATACCAACCAAGCTCAACTACAGATCAGATCCTACATGTGGATCTATTAGTTCTTCTCCCAATCTTACATAGGAATATTCTCAAATGCCTATAAGAATTAATTACTTTCTTCAATCAATTTGATTTGAATAGAATTGCAAGATCTTGAAGGCCCAGTCTTTTGGTCGTTGGCAAAATTAGGCGTACTTTGACTCCAAATTTTTTCTTTTGAAAAAAAAAAAATTTGGCCGGGGCTGGGCCAATTTCATGCTTGGCCCATCCATTTTGGGTCGGGCCGAGCATCCCATTTTCCGCCTCTAATTGGACCCATTGGCCCAATATCAATTTAATGTAACAATTGGCTTAATAAAATTAATAATACAAAATTACAAATGAATGGTTCATTCCTCAATTCTAATGCACATTCACTCATTTGAAATCTGAATCTCACATTTCTCCTCCTATTTTCTACATTGAGTAAAATAAAATTTAGACGACGTTCCAAATCACTCAACAAATCACCCCATATTAATTTTCTCCAAATTTTTAAATCCAATCCCTAAATTTTACCATAAAAACTTCAATTGTTAGACCACCAAAAAAATCAAGACGATGTACAAAACGCTAAAGCATGGGATAAATTTCATGCTCGTCGTTTCGTTGGTAAATTCTTTAAAGTAAAAAGAATACTAAAATAAGTCATTTTCTAATAAATAAAAATCAATAAGGAAACTCAAAACCCTAGTTCTTCTTCTTCTTCGCTCTTCTGTACCACAAATGTAGAAACTAATATTAGAGACGTACCGTTAGAGTAAGCTAGATATTTTGGTCACAACATGCTTAATCTGTTAGATGAAGATAAGAGGAATAATTTTGATATACTTAGATGGTAGAGACAAAATGAGCGTCAATACCCAATTGTCTATATTATAGCATGTGATCTACTAACACTTCCGGTATCAACTGTAGCATCAGAGTCTGCTTTTAGTACAAGTGGTAGGATTCTTAATAATTTTAGGTCAAGACTTAAACCAGACATATTAGAGAGTTTAATGTATTTAAAAAATTATGAGGATGTAGAACATTCGAATCCAAGATAAAGTAAGCATGATATTTGTCGAAGAGATGGACGAACTCAGTACATAAAATGTAAGTATATTATGTATAAATTAATTTTATTTTTATTCATTTTAACTTTTAAGTGTTGATATTTAAATTTACAAAATATTGTATACGTAACAACTTGTTCGTGAACAATTTTAACTCTGCATGCGCTAATAGTAGCCGGTCCCAAGTCCGGAAAAAAGAAGAGGGTTTGAATTTTAAATTTTATCTTAACTTATTTCTTATTTTTTTTAACTTTAAAAAAAATGAATTTCACGTGGGTCCACGGATTGACCCGTGTGGCCCGCGGACCACAAGCCGGTTCGGACTCAGTTTTTTGGGACAGGCCGAGCTTGGCCCGTGTCAAGGGTCGAGCCAGCCCAGCTCGGCTCATTGACATCTCTAGCCCAGGTATTGGGTTTGGTCGTCCTTTAAAAAGCTGACCTAAAAAAATCGAGCCCATATTGGCCCAGCCCGATTAACCCAACGGGCCTTTTGGACTTGGGTTATTCTAGCCCGATTTTAACGGGCTAGCCCCAATAATTTTTTTTTTTTCTTTCACTTTCAAACTCCAATCAAAAAAATAATTTGAGCGCAATAATCTAGTAAGTCCAATTTAATTCACCATATCTCTAAACACTAAAATGCCCTAATTTTCATCTGATTCACCAATCCCCTCCTCTCCTATCCTCTCATCTCCTCTTCATCAAAATCACGCACCAATCTGTTGAACCATCCCACAATCCGTTAACCTAGATGACCACGGCAAAGTTTGACAAAGATTTGGCAATTGCGAGTGTCCAACCGATTGCGAAGGATTTTTCTTCAAAATCATCTTCATACTGCTATCCGTCGAAATTCGCTGAAATCAACCCCAAAATCCAACAACCCATCTTGCCAAAGCCTCTAAGGTTGAAAATAGCAAATTTTGTAATTTTTGGATGTGAATTTTGTAATTGTAGTTCAAAGGTTTTCCCTTGAGTGATAATGTTCTTGTTTTAGTTTTTAGAGTTTTCATACTCTTGTCTTGTATAATGGGATTTTAAGTAAATGTATTATGCTAAATTAGTGGAATGTGGAGCTCAATTATTGATTGATTGATTTTATTTTGTTATGGGCCTTTTTTATTATAGAAACAAAGAGGTATTAAGATGATATGCACACTGTATCAATCTTATATGTGTGTGGATGCTCTGAATTTATTTAGAATAATACTTGGTTTGTAGTTTAATTTTGTTGAAACTATATGCTTGCCCGTATCATTAAACTTATAATCTTTTTGTTAATATCACAATAACTTGCTTAAATTAAATTCTTCTGATCCATAAATGTACAAATTGACTATGATTATCACCTAGATATAGGAATGTAATAGTAGAATAGGGTGAATAATTTGTGGCCCTGCAATTGTCCTTCTTGTCCTTCCTGCGCTGTGAGTGTTTGTGGTGATACAAACATGAATTTGATACTCAACTAGCATTCTTCTTGATTAGGGGTGGACTTAGGAGTTCCTTGATTCAAGTGCAATGTCTTCCAATTTTGAAGTTTTGTTATGTCATGAAATTCTACCGAAGGAGATATATTGTGAACTTTTTGGTTATTATTCTTAGAATAATGCTATTCATAGTCGCTCACTAACGGTAGTCATCTTACGTAACATTACTCAATTTGATGAATTATTTACTTCAATTCAGTAATGTATTTATAGTCATTAATTATGAATAATTCATCCATTTGAATAAAGTCACGTAAGATGACTATTGGTAGTGAGCGACTATGAATAGCATTACTAAAAAAAGAAAAAAGAAAAAAAAACAATGGTAAGAGTGCTCGAGAGTCAATCATTTGGAAGAATAGTATGATGGAAAATTGGATATCTAGCTTTGAAAAGGATGCATCTTGATAGTTTCTACAATCTGCTAATAGAAAAGCAATGAAAAATATTGCATCTTTTCATTTTTATTGTAATATGAACTGCAGCTTCTGTTTTGTTCATTTATATCTTGCTCAAACTTTCTCCTCTTATTAATTGAACAAGCATTGTTGAGGAGTAATTGAACAGCATGACAATTACATTTTGCTCACTGGGTGTAGGAGAATATTACTCGCATTTTTGAGACCCTCATAATGTATCATTTCTGAATGACGTAGACAAAAGTTTTTGAATGATAGGCTTATTCTTTGTCCTTAGAAAATTTATACTTTCCCTTAAATTGGTTTGCACTGTTTTGTATTGTACTTCCATTGACTATGGGAGGTTGAGTAACCAGATTGGGTGATCTGTTTACGTGTCCATTGTCATGTCGATTTTGAACATTGTACGAGCACCAGAGTCCTTACCATTTGTGATGTCATATTTGCTTTGTGAGAACACAATGTCCTATTCCAAATTTATTTGATTTGAATTAACTTTTAAGTAGAAATATTATCAAATGCCTATAAGAATTAATTACTTTCTTCAATCAATTTGATTTGATTAGAATTGCAAGATCTTGAAGACCCGGTCTTTTGATCGTTCGCAAAATTAAGCCCACCTTGACTCCAATCTTTTTTTTTAAAAAAAAAATCTAGAGAAAAAAAATTGTGATCGGACTGGCCCGATGGTCCAAAACCAGATTGGGCCAGTTTCATGCCTGGCCCATCCATTTTGGGCCGGACATTCCTCAATTAGTAATTTACAAATAATTGGTCAATTCCAATGCACATTCACCCATCTGAAATCTGAATCCACATTTCTCTTCTTATTTTCTAGTTTCTACATTGAGTAAAACAGAATTTAGACGACATTCCAAATCACCCTATATTAATTACCTCCAAAATTTTAAATTTAATCCCTAAATTTTACCATAAAAACTTCAATTGCTAAACCAACAAAAAAAATCAAGACAACGTACAAAACACTAAAACACGGGACAAATTTCATGCTCGTCATTCCGTCGGTAAATTCTTTAAAATAAAAGAAATACTAAAATAAGTCATTTTTTAATAAATAAAAATCAATAAAAACACTTTACTTGTGAACACATATCGTGTTCAATTGATTTTTTTCTTTTTGAACTTGAGTGATATTTAATTTTATTTACATACCGAATCTTCCTATTTTAAAAGATAATTTTGTAAAAGACAACGTGAACAATAAAAGCTTGATACTATTTTTTTTGTAGGCTTATTTTAAACATTACACACTATTAGTCTAGGTTATATGTTTAAAAGAAAAACCAATATTGATATGAAATCAAGGTCAAATAATTGTGTAAGTTAGTTTATCTGTATGTATAATATAGTGTATAAATAAAATAAAGAATGAGAATCCGTAAAGAACATTTATAAAAAATATTTAATGTTAAATCGAGAAATACTAAAAAATATTAGACAACTAAAATGTTGTCAATATACGACGGTATATAGTCTACTATACCAAACATATAATAAATATAATACTAACAATGGCATTCAATATACGGCCATATATAGTCTACTATACCAAACATATGATAAATATAATACTGATAATGACAATGCCATTGTCAATATGCGAACACATACAATCTACTAAACCAAACATATGATAAATATAATAATACTGATAATGACAAAGCCATTGTCAATATGAGAACGCATACAATCTACTACACCAAACATATGATAAATATAATACTGACAATGACAATGACATCCCTGGCATGATGGCATCCCTGGCATGATGGCATCCCAACCGTAAGAACACTTTAAATCTAATCCACGACTAGAGGTTTATATCATTTGCCACCCATACTGAGTATCCAAAGCTTAGCATTTCCAAATGGAAAAAGCAAATGCATTATACGGCTTAAATTTGGAACTGAACGTGCATGCATGTGTAAAAATCTTTTCACACTAGTCCATTTCCTAAACATGGCCAAACAAACCTGAGCTCATCTACCCCATGTTTGACTCGGGTGTCCTTCGGGATGTTAGAAGACAGACCTAACTTAGCATCAACATCACTGCATACCGGGGAAAAAGAGCCGACTGAAAAGTCTTAATGGCACAACATAACATCAGGAACACCATCAGAATAAGGAAAATAAATCTCTAACAGGATTCAATGTATTCAAATCTCAGATACATACTACTTTTTACTACTATTTTTTCAAAGTCAATTAATTTCCAATTAAGCAACTATAATGTCATATAAACTAGACAAGTACCCATAGAACACTTTATTCTCACAGCCAGCCAGCTAGCTAGCTAGCTCAAATCCACAAATCGGCTTCAATCAGATCTAACCTGCCAATAACGAAGACATATTGAAAAGTGGCAGAAGGATGCAATACAAAATCAACTATAGATGTAAATAATAATTAAAAATGCACAACAGCCACAGATTAAGACATACAGAGGAAGCTAGGGACCGTGATCTGCTCCTGCTTCTCCTATCGCTGGGACTCTGCTCTGGACTAACACTCACACGCTTGCGTCTAGGAGGCTGTGCAGTAGTACCAAATGTTGATGAAAAGAATATAGAGAATGTAGCTGATACGTACAAAAAAAAATCTCATGTTTCAAAAGTTTAGTACTAAATTTGCACTTACAGGCGATGCTGGAGTTCTGGATCGTGAGGGAGATCTGCAAAATTTCCACAAACAACATAAATCAATATCTGGAATTTGGTTTAGGACCTACATCGAAATGAATTGATGCTAATATCACATTCACAACCTAAAGAAGACACAATATTACCATAAATGCCAGCATTCAACGGGAAAGGCATTACATTAATACGATTTCAATTGGTGGGGATTGATTTGTGGACAGCTGATCACCCAAAACTTGAGCACCCATATGTAAGATACTAGGGAGAACTGAGGAACAATTCTCCCATATAACAACTGCCTAAGAACATAACAAGCCTTCCACCAGTACTACCGCAATCATGCAGCCGAATTGACTTATTGTCGACAATATCAAAGGCAATTAAGATCAAGTTTGGTAGAGTTTAAAATAAACTCTTTTTTTCCCAAACTCATTTTCAACCACATATTTCATAGGACCTACAATTTTTATCAACTTTTCAACCACACATTTCGTCAAATTTTATCAAAATCTCCTAAAAAACTACTTTTAAACTCCACCAAACACGCAATAATTTTAAATAATCCAGCTTTAGATTCATCCATCATTTTTTGCTTCGAGCTTTTTATTAACTGGCATCCACCACACACAACATGTTAAAATAAAATTTACCATCTGGCCTTGTCGCAGGTGCTCATCGACTAAACAGCATCCTGCCTCAATGAGTCACATGATTGATCACCACAAATCATCATGTCCCTAACACGCAATCCCCAGAACGCAATCCCCAGACCGCAAGGAATCGCCAAATCTAGAAAACAAAAAAGGCAATCTTCATAATCATTGTATCAAAACCCCAGAGTTGAAGTCCTTTCTCAACTAACGTCATCCTCCTCCTCCATATGCAAAAGAATGACACCCACAAGATGAGACAATTGAGTACACAAGTATAGCATATCCATTTTTAAAAATAAATCCAACTGAAAGTTCTAGCAGTTTAGCGTTTTGATGTTATGGCTTTTGCATTCTGAAACTATCATCTCTCATCACTTTTTGTAGTTTCCTTTAAAAACTCTAAAATTGGAAATCTAACCTTTTTAGATGTTCATTTGGCAAAAAAAAACAGCTCTGTAAATACAACTGAGATCCTAAGATATATAGATTTCTTAACAAAATGATCTTATTCGAAATAGTTTTTGCTACAATGGAGATAAGATAGTCAAAATAATTTATTATGAATTAAAAAATATCAATAATAAAATAGGCATCTTGATTTTTGATTTCTTTTAATGCCTGTATTTACAATTCAATGCTTTACTTAAATATTTCCATTGCAGAATAATAATTAAAGCATTGAATATTTCCATTGTAGAATAATCATTTTTACTCATGCATGTGACGTTTAGAGAACAATGCATCCTTGTAGTGTATTAAGAATGGTTGGCCCAGACCAATAACAATTGGAAGTAAGTGCCAGGAGCACTAAATATTTTTCTCTCCCATTTCTAGTTCTACAGATCCTCCTTAAAACACAAGCAGAATCAACTCTTTGATAGTTTCAAATATTTCAATCACTTCAATAATAAAGCCAGGAATTAATAAAAATGAAATTGTCAAACCAGTTGGCAATATTCTTCTATTCATTTTTTGAATGTAATCTGTCAGGTTGGGGGAGAACAATAATGCTGAATTTACGGCAGATTTTGTGATTTCCAAAGGTGCATACACTCGGGGAGTAGAAAAGTAACTGTCAAGCAAGATTTATATCTAAACATAGATCGCACGACAATCAATTAGGTCTCCCTGTCCCTCATTAGGATCTGAACCAACTAGGATGCTTGATAGGGTAACCGAATAAACTTGCTATAGTATTCAGGTCAATAAAACTCATCTATTAGGCACCAATGCCCAAGGTCATATCTTTTTCATAGCATATTTAATGTACTACTAGATCTACACAATCTACTTGAGAATTGTTTTGCTGCTCTACAGCTGTTCTCCTGCACTCCATCTTTTTGGCACCTTTATTTTATATGATGAACTTGACCAACCAAATTTCCTTCATATTCGCTGGAGTTGTTTTTGCCCAAACTTCAAGCAATTCATACTGAAACCAAAGGAAAAATTAATTTCAGCATTGGTCGTTGGGTAGCTAAAAAAGCAACATGCTGCTTGATACTTTTCCTTCTTTCCTGGTTTGCAGCCCTTTCTCACAACTTTAACAAAAGAAACTGGGAACCAAAAGTCTTTTCCTCCTCTCAATTAATTCACGAACACTTATATCAATAAATCCTTGTAATTCTTTTAAGTACATAATGTCCCCCCCCCCCCCCCCCCCCCCCCCCCCCCCCTTCCTTCTTCTGTGCATGCATTTGTATTCATCTCTGCACTTATTTGCTTGGTACCAAGTTCTCCAACAATTCATCTTCCCACTATCACAAGAACTTTTTATTATATTGATTCTAAGTTTGTCTACACATTCAATTCTCATCCTCAACCTCATGACAATCAAGTGAAATTTTGATGGGCTTCAATCTTTGAGAAAGCCACATGGCTGACAGAACATGCCAAAAACGTGTGCATGACTCTGATGTAGGTAAAGGCGAACCACCACAACACTTGGGCATTAGTTGTCAATATCTCATAGTATGTTAGTAAGTAAATTAATTTTATGATTAAAAGGAGAGGTTGATCTGGTCGTTCCTTTAAATTTGTAGCACAGGATTAAACATCAGCAGTGAAGATGACAACTCCCTGTACTTTTAGCATCTTTCCACTAATATATGAATTTTGGTTTTTTCAAGATTTGACCATCACCCCAGAGAATTTTCAACTTAAACTTGTGCCTTTTTTGTTTGGCACTTTGTTGCTATATGTTTCAGTTCTTATTCAGTGTTCATTACAATTGTAGAAGAATAAGTTGTATTTTCCTTTCAATGTCCTTGGTCCATATTTCATTGTAAACTTTGATTAGCTTATGTTGTTCATTTCTCACATTGTAAACCATTTTTTCTAATAAAAATTGTAGCCAGTCACTCAAAATTAGCTTTCAGCAGTAACATTAAAGAACATAGTAGATATCTCTTTGAATAGTTCAGTACCCTGTCTGGTAGTTACCATATCAATATTTGAATTATAAAAAGAACGGAGCTAGGATAATGAGATCAATATGTGCATCTAAGAAATGCAGTCCAGTATTATAAATGTGTTCCTCTTAAATCTTTCTGTGTTTAGCATCCAGCAGAGAAAAATGAGATAATAATAGAGACATGTCTATAAACAAAACAAAAAGAGAGTGAGAGAGCAACCCCACCCGCACCCGCACCCGCACCCGCACCCGCACCCGCACCCGCACCGGCACCCGGCACCCGGCACCCGGCACCCGCCAAAAGAAGAAAAAGTAAAGCAACAGTAAAAAAATCCTCATCCAAAAACCAGAGAAAAAAGGAAAAGATAGAGCAGGTGAGCAGGCAACCTGAGTAATAGACTAAGACCTGTATAGCTAATAAATGACAAATGTTGTAAAAACATGAATTGATTGGTTCCTTCAAAGTTCACTATTCATGGATGGTATCATGTCAGACTGCCTCATAAGGCAATAGCACCTAGGTAAGAATACCCACCCTCTTTTACCAGCATGGCCAAAAGAAAGAGAGAACAATAAGAAGATCAACTCAAGCGTCAACAAGACAAAAATAATGCAAATGCACCAAAAGCATGCCGGAGCTAAGAAATTGACAAGAACATCAAATTCTCCCTTCCCAATTGGAAAAGTAAACCATATGAAATCACACTAAAAATGAAAAGCAAAATCATACCTTGAAACAGAGCGACGAGGTGACACAGAGTATGATCGTGAAGAAGCAGACCTAGAACGAGATCGATATGAAGCACGGCGAGAATAGTTGGCCCTAGGCGACACACTACACAAAATATTTAGCTGTCAACTTGCAAACTGACCAAAACCATAAAGCACAAGAATACAATTGAAAAGACCTTCTGCTCCTATTGCTGCTGTAGCTGCGACTGGGACTTCGGCTTCTTGAATAAGGACTCCTACTAAGACTCCTGGAGTAGCCACGTCGCCGGTCATACTCCTCCACCTACAGTTGACAGGTGCATGAGTGGCTGCAAACTTGATGAGGTACTGGATCTACAATTTATATATTCCATCACGTCCTACCCGTATATAAGCACGAGAAAATTGATTCCTAAAGAGAGAATCATCGAGTTTCCTTATCTGCATTTTAAAACAAAAATACAACAGAAGCCAATTAAATTTGATATCAGTACCAAAATGCAAACAACCATAGCAATAAACTGGAAAATGACTTGGTTAAGCAAATTAGCTTACCGCATATTTCATGTCTTCATAGCTGGTATAATCAACAATTCCTCGCATGCCTGGAATCAAGTAAATTTTCACCAAAGAACACCATCAGGGCAGGAAAAAAAAAGAAAACAAAACAAAAAAGAACTGACTCAAGATTAGCACATCCCTTGATTGAAAGCCATATAATAAAAGACCGAGGAGAATTTCCCAACTACAAGTTCAACACATCACAGATTTCCATAATAAAATAGGCAGATCACAAACATATTATAGTAAAAAAGAATCAACTACAAACTAAAGCCACAACCACAATAAAATTTAGAATCTACCGATCCGCCAATGAAATGTGTATTAACAACTTATATTAGAATAGTAAAAATTACCCTTGGGAAATCCCACACTACAAAATTCAAAACTTTTAGGTCCAAAAGGACAAGGTTAAGCAACAATCATCAAAACAACCACACAACAAAAATTTAAAGATGGAAGGGGCATTAGATATTGTAACACTTCTCCCAATATCGATGGACGAAGGTTGTCTTTATCTTGGTCTGGCTAGCTCGAAAGGAAACAGGACATCGAGCAATATGCCATGCATAGCTGAAGTATGTGACATGGCATGCTAAGTTTAGACACCACAGACAACTTCACATTCAGATGTATTCCTAGACAACAGTGAGAGAAGTTCAAGATTATAATATTTTTGTACTTCATTTCATACAATATAAGCTGCATCTCTCAGACTATTTTGCATGGAGAAAACATGACAACCACTAGACCATGTACAGTGAAACACATGGTCAGGGTAAACAATTTGAAGTTTACACAAACGACTTCACGGGTATCGTTTCACTATATTAGAAATAAAACTTAGTTTGTTGTTGTATCATTTCTATAAGACATTAAATACAACAGCAACACAAAACTAAGTCTTACTCCAAATAAAGTAGGAGTACATGAATCATGTGGTATGGTTCCACCATATTCAAATCACAAAACTAAGCCTTACTCCTAATAAATTTGAAATACATGAATCCTTTTTCTCCATTTAATTGATATATCTACCGGAAGATCCAGAGCAACTAAATCTTTCGAAATCTCGTCTTTCATTTATCTTATTCTCGTAAGATCACACTACTTTCAGAAACAAAGGCCTCTTAGTGATGGCAACGGGACGGATTGGAGCGGATCAGAGCCCTGATCCGTATACTGATCTGTTTTTTTTTTTTTTTTTTTTTTTTTGCATTCAAAAAATTTAAAATATTGAAACAAGCTTCACAAAAATGTTCAGTTTGAAGCAAGTGATATTGTGAAAACGGGAATTCACCTAGATTTAGAAATTAACAAATTAGGAATTAAGAAATTTGAAATTACAATTGCAGCCCTTGCCCCAAATTTTTTATATTGTTATAATTTAATCTTTTTTTTTTTTTAATACGGGGCAGCCCCGATCCGATCCCCCAAGATCCGTGGCGGATCGCAGATATCTGCCCTAATTTGCCCCGTCGACCAAGTATTTTTCGCTCTATTCGAATCGGGTATCCATCGAATTCGGGACGGATCGGATATTTTTGTCATCGCCTCTCCTCTTTAGGTCTATAAAAGACGTATCCCAACCAGATCAATCATATTATCTTGATTTATCTTTCAATGTGTTGATGAATTTTCACATTTCTCACCTTGTCTATTCAATTCTAATATTACACCACCCCTAACATCCTCATATCCGATACAGTCATCCTTATGGATATTTTATTATTTAATACCCTACACTCAGTACAATAAACATGGCATGTCTAATAATTGTTTCCTACAACTGGCATTTTAATCCCCATAGGATCTTATAACACAATTCTTATAGAACTTCTCCATTTCGTCGGGCTCTGTTCCAATCCTACGTAATTTTTATGCATTACATCTTCGATTCCTTGATAATCGAGCTTACATACCCAAGGTAATGATTTTATGAGGTGACTTGTACATGTAGTAACTCTTATTATTATCAATATTACTACTATTTCAAAAATGGCATTGCATGTACTCTGTGTTTGCTTCTACAAACCAAAAACCTTTAGGCTGTGTTTGATTGCAAGTGAAAAATTTGGGTGAAAAAAAAATAAATTCCATGGAAAATAAATTCTCCTATCCCACAAAGAAAATATTTTCCTTAAAAACAAGGAAAATGTGGCCAAAAGTAGAAAAATGAGAAAAAAAATTCCATGGAAAAAAAAAAAGTTGCAATCTAACAAAACAAGGAAAATAGGTGGAAAAATGCCTTTTCCATGGAAAATTTTAGACAATCAAACATACAAGTTGAAAAATAGGCGGAAAATCTTCATTTTCCATGAAAAATATTCACCAATCAAACACAGCCTTATATTCTAAAGTACTCCAAAGTTCTAAATTATGGTTTAACCATATGTTAGTCTTATCAACTAAAACTATACCGTAGGGAATAAAATACACCAAGGAAACTCATCTTGGAAGTGTCCCAAGCTCATCCATGACTAAAGAGAGAAGATTAATACTTAAGGCAAAACCTTAATGCAAGCCTATAGCGATGGAAAAATCTCTACCACTATGACCTACAAATAGAAACATTGTTCCAAAGTTGAAGAGTTGGTGTTTGAACAGATGCCACACTCGAGCATCCATTAAGCATGCTGTGACAAATTTCTCTTTTGTTTTTTTTTTGGGGGGTCATTTGCATCTTAATAATGACAAGTCTTGGATGCATCTTAATATTGACATGTCGTGGACACATGCATAACACATGGACATTTAAATTCAAACTAGTCAAAGTGCATAAATAAAGCTCAAATAAGACTAAAATTGGTGGATTTTGTAAAATAGAAAAATTATACTAGTGCAGGAACAAGAGGATTATAAAATGAGTCTAGCACACTTTGAGACGACTTGAATATTTACTACGAGTGTCTAGAAGTGCTTTTCAATGATTTCCATCCTTGTTGATTACGTTTTCATCTCTCAATTAAACTCCACAACAATCATTTCCTCCAATGTTTTCCACTTCATTCAGTGAGCAACCTATCTTGTCCATCCTCTTTTCCACTACACACGTACCTATCTGTTAATTCTAAAGAACTTTATCCAAGACAAACTAATATTTGGATAATTTATATTGTCAACTCAGTTCTACTTCTAGGAAGCTGATTGGACCATGTCATATCATCTTTACCGTGTTCTGTACCGAGAACCATGTTTTTTGCATAGCGCCATTGTTCGTCAAACTCGTGGAACACACTTCAACACATGTAAGTCATCCATTTAGCATAGACCATATACTTTTCGCAGCATATGGCCAAATCATCCCAACAATGAATTTCCTTGACCAGGTAGGCCAACTCAAAGAGATTGAAAACAAGGGCCAATAAATAATAGTAATCACATCTTATCATACATAATAAACAATAATCTTCTCTAATCATGACGACTAGTTTCTCCAGCAAAATCAATATATGGGAAGAAGTACTGCTGGGTCACACAAAAACAAATAGATATCAAATTATCCACCATTTCTGAATCTCAATGAATAACCATAATATAGTAATGAATATCAACAGTGAAACATCTAACAACCATCATTAGAAAGTAACAACCAATAAAAGAAAGTGGTACAGTCTATTATTAGTACTTTTCTGCCCGCCACACTTCTTATATCATGGTATCTTCCTGCTTAAATTTGCTGCACCTTGCTCAAAGTGCATGCAAAAAATTTAAATTCGGAGATTTTCAGTAAAAACTAAATTTCAACAATTAAGTTTTTTAAAGTTTTGTTGACATAATTAGACAAGGGAATTAGACAAGCAACCATGACAGCATTATTTACACTAAAACAAGGTCCTGTGGCCTTTAATTGATAGTTAAACTTTTAGATCAAATCCAAAATCCTTTGTTCATTGGATGCAGAACTGCTAGTCCGGTGAAAAGACATAAATGCTTCTTACAAGCATGTTTGTTACATGGGCGCAACCAGTTGTTCATTGGATGAAGAACTGCTAGTCAAGGGAACATACATCTATGCTTATTGCAAGTATGCTTGTTGCTTTGATTTATTGAAACAGGTAGTACAAAGTATATAAATGAGAGAGGCAGAATTGATAAATTCATAGGCTTGAAAGGCAAATAGAACTGTGCATTACATATTGAAAATTTTCATAAATGCCTGTCGTACTGAAAATTGCCAAGGTTTAACCCAAAGTAAATTGATGTGTTTATGTTATTCAGATAATGGCAGCCTGAAGCCATTCAGGTTTACTTCTAAATAATCAAACATTCCGAAGATCAACTAGAAGCTTTTCCCCACCTTTCCCTTTGCTTTGTGTATAGTAGGCGTGGGGGAAAGAGCACCAATGAATTCACACCTAGGTCAGATGCATAATTTCTATAGCAGCTTAGCCAGAGAAGAGTTTCTAAAGGTTGTTTTCTTCGTTTGGTTTGAAGAACAGGTTAGCCCTCACCTCTCTCTAAACACGTAATGCGCAGGTGGCTTCCAAGATAAAAATAATTTATATGAATTTGATGCAATTCAAAGTTCTGCCTAATAACAATCAAAAATAAAAGTTTTTAAGGAAAAGGAATTACCATCTCGATCACGGTAAACTTGAGAGAAACAGACATCCCCAGCTCGACGCATGTGATCCTAGTAGCAAAAATATATTAGAAAGACTCCACAGCAGCAAAGCACAGCTCTCCCTTTTAACACAACACGAGAAAGAGGATTGAGGAGTTCTTACCTTCAAGTCTTGCCATGAAGCAGAAGAAGGCAGTCCAGTCACCACAACTGCAATTGTATTAACATTATAAGAGAGAAAAAAAAAATTACAGGAGTCATGTCAGTATAAAGAACATAAGAAGTAAAGAGTGTAAGAGTAGAGTAGAACAGGACCTACCTCTATAGTCAGAACGCCTTGAAAGTCCACCACGGCTACCTCCACTGCTGTAACTACTATAGCGATCATACGACGATCCTCTCCCTCCATGTGCAAGTTCGACCTAGAAACACAAATATAATAAGATGCATTTAGAGAATGAATGAATGAATTATTAATTAAACAAAAATAATTTGTAACTAACCCTCAATCGATGACCATCAAAATCATAACCATCTCGGCCACGAATGGCATCATCAGCATCGCGAGAATCTTCAAACTGAAACATGACAGTATTGGGAAAGCTTGATTAGACAACCACAAAAATCAACCATTCCGGCATACCTTGCGTTAGAGACAGCTAATAAATTTCTCTACACACAAACTGATTCTATTGCTGTGACTATGCTAGCATATAATTTTATCTAACAATTGTTAACTACCTCATGTTTAAAGGGGGTGAGCTCACCTCTACAAAAGCATAACCAGGTGGTCTTGGAGGGATTTTCAAATCGATATCGACAATAGGCCCATACTGCAGCAGAATCATCAGCATAAAAAATTAGCATTAGCAAGTCAGTTCTCAACAAATTCAATAAACTCAATCTTCAAATTGAAAGAATGGAATACCTAAAAAATGGTTAATCCACAATCAACACAGTCAAATTCAAAGCAACCAAATTCAAAATTTACTTTTAAGAGAACTATGAATTGGAAAACACATTTCTATTACCACTCTTCAAAATTAAGAACCACATGTTCCACACCAACAAATAAATTAAGATAATTCACAACTTCAAAGACAAGTATGTCACAAACCACCACGACAAATAGGAACACAGATTTCTCCACAAAGTTAATAATTCATACGGTAAGCCCCTGGTTTATCTTATAAATAGGAGAGGGGTTAATTCATTTTGAAAAAGTTAGAAGCTAGCTCTTCCTTTGAGAAAAAATGTACTTTTTTTTAAGCATTTTTATTTTAGTAAAATAGTAAAAAATGACCCTAAATATCACCCATACACAATTTTACCGTGCTGGACAAGGACAACCCTGCTCCCATCATTTTATTTTTTGGTCAAAGGGTCGACCCCATGAAGCTAGGGGTGAACCCCTGATAGTTATGTTGGGGGTCGACCCCTGCTCTTAGGGGGTCAACCCTTTTCCAGTAGGGATCGACCCCTATCCAAGAAGGGGCTCGACCCTGCCTCTTCCAATCCCCTTGGGGGGTTGACCACTTCTATCCTTCCTTAGGGTCGACCCAAAACCCCGTTTTACGTCTTGGGCATTATTTTTGAGTCGCTGGTTGAGGTATATGAGTCGAAATAAATTATCTGATGAGATTAACTAACAAAAAAATATTTTCTTTATAATAGATCCAAACAGATCCTCTTCTTCATCTAGTAGTGTATAAAACCGGATATAGTGGACTACAACATTTGGATCTCTTTTAAAGAATATATTTCTTTGTTATCTCAACTAGGGGTCGACCCCAAGGAAGGATAGAATGGGGGGTCGACCCCTTATATGTGTGTGTGTATATATTCTCAAAAACTGCAACAAGTTGCATATACATTTAATTTCAATAAAGCATCATATATGTGAACCACAAGTGCATAATTTTTTCGGAACAATGGGTAATCAAACAAATACCCAAACAAACCTTGTAAAACAAATCTTCTACTTCACTCTCACGAATATCCCCAGGAAGATTGCCCACATATATAGTTCTGCTTGAGCGGCCCATCCTTCCTGAATTCATTGTAAAATTCACGACCGTAATTACTGTATCAATTGCATGAACTTCAAGTTGACTTAAAATGCTATATGAAATCCAAATAATAATAATAATAAAGTTTACCACCAGAGCCATATCCTACCTACAATAATTACATTCTTTTGAAGACTTTGTACAATTGTATGTATAAAATAATTGTAATTTACTGTTCAAATTCATGCAAAAACCAACTTCCTCTAATTCTTGTTTGATTTTCTTTCATGCAAAGAAAAACATAACTGGACACTAAGAATCAATTTTCGTTAAGATTTTCATAATTCTATTACACAATTATACACCAGGAATCATAAATTACATAATCAAATATTTTTAGGGGGAAAAAAATCTTTGTTCTGAAGGCAAAACCCTAAAGGTAGCAATTTTAATGTTCCCTTTCACGCATGTAAATCTTTTAAATAAATTAAATACCGAAAATATATAACACAACTATACCTGCTTCCAAGAAATGGCTCGTCACAAGAAAATGAGAAAAATCTAAAACCGAGAAGTATGATAATACTAATCAATTTTCTACAAAAATAAGAAACTGATAGGAGAATACGAACACAATAAAAAAACGGCAAAAACAGAATTCGTAAATTAAAAAATCCGCACAACAATTAAATTGTTTAATCATATTGAGAGAGAAGAAAAGTTTACCTCGTTGAGAAACAGAGATAAAAGAGTTTGACCCGAAAGTTCGAGAATCGCGAGTGTGTGAATTTGGGGAATTAGGGTGGGGTGTGGGGTTTATATAGGGGAGTCAGAAAAGAAAGCGTAAATGATAAAAAGATTACATGCGTACGGTTAGTGATTCGTTAATTTGTCTCCAACGGACGTAATCACCTGACACCTGTCCACTGACCAAATAGGACTAGTTGAAACTAGAAACAAGTGCTTCTTTTGCATTTTGGTCCTATGAAATACATGACAATGGGCGGGGCGACAAAAAAGCGGAGCAGAAATTATGGTCTTGTTTCATTTTGATTAAAATTAAATTTTTATTATAAAAATTGATTAAAATTGATAGTTAAAAGTTGTGGGTTACATTAAATGATTAGTTGAAATTAAAAGTTAATTATATTTACAGTTTTATTTTTTCAATTTTGTAACAATATCTACATTCAATTTTATTTTCATTTTACTCGCACAGCTCCAAGTGATTTTTTTGACATTTTTATTTCTGAGTTAAATAAATTAAAATAACAGAAAGAAATATTAAAAAATAACAATTAGACTCTAATCTTTTTAAAAATACAAATAAATCTTAAACTTTAAAAAAATCATATTCCAATATTTGAACCACTGGTGGAGCTGTGTACAGTCCAGTGCAGGCAAATGCCTGCATTGGACTTTTGGAGCCCAAGAAAAATAATTGGGCTTAAGTTAAAAAAAAAATTGATGAAATGGGCCACTAAAATGGCCCAAAAAAGAGAGAAATGCCAATTGCCAAAGCTGGAGACTGGAGTCCAGAAAAGAAAGAAAAACCAAATAACGTGAAAGCTGGAAGCTGGAAGCCCTAAGCCCTAAGCCCTTGAAGAGTTGAAGTCGACGCCAGCGACTCTCACGATCTCTTTAGCTGATATTTCCGGCTCCCGGCTGAGTGGTTCATCAGTTTATTGAATTCTTCTGGACTTAGTTTATCACTTCATTGAATTCTTAGGTTTGATTCTACGTTTCTTCTTCTTCTTTGCCGCTCTACATGCGTGACTGCGTCTGCGTGTGTATCAGTGTATACATTATTATTTATGTGTGTTACTGGGAGCTGGGAGGGGTTTATATGTGATGAATGATAGAATGATGAATTGATGATTCATGATTCATGATTGTCTTGAAATTAATATTTTGTGTTTGTTGGCTGCCCATTTTGAAGCTCTTTGTGTTGTTAATATGAATAAATGGAACTGTAGAAAAATCAATAATTAATAGGCCGTCTACAATTCAAAAATGGAGTATAGATATAGACTGTATTGATAACTGAATTCATTACTTATTTACTTGTATTAGTTGTATAAACAAATGCTTAGAGTTAGACAACATAATTCATTATTCCCATAAATAATAGCAAAGGGGAAATTATGCTTAGAGTTAGACAATAAATAATTCATTAATAAGATTTATTTTTATAGTTACAAATTTGAAATCTCATAGTTGTATGATTGTTGTTTTGTAGTGCAATAATTGGTGAAGATGCAAAGGGGAATATACGTAGTCAAATAATTGTTGTTCACGGCTTAAAGCTACTAATTATCACTTTTTTTTTATAGTGTGACGTGACAATGGAGAGATTTTTCAAAAGAAATTTTCTTGTAGAAAATGTTGATGGGGAGATATCATATAAAAGGGATTTTGATGTTGCACAACTTCCCACTGATCTTGGACTAAGAATACCAAATTTGGATTATAATGTTAACATTCAAGATCAAGTTCGAAGAGCATATATGCAAAAAGGTCCTTGTCAACCTCAAGATCATGAATTTCCAAAATGGCCATTTGGAAAAGTTTTTAGACGTTTTAGTTATTCTTGGTTTAAAGAGTTTGATAGTTGGTTGGAGTATAGTATAGAAAAAGATGCTGCATATTATTTGTATTGTTATCTTTTCAAAACAAGTAGTGGAAAACAAGGAGGAGGTGATTTATTTGTTGGTAAAGGATTTACATATTGGAAAGATAAAAAAAGGCTTAATATTCATGTTGGAGGGCATGATAGTGCACATAATGAAGCTCGTATAAAGTGTGAAGCTTTAATGAATCAAGAGCAACACATTGAATCAGTTTTCTTCAAGCAGTCAAAACAAGTACGAAATGAATATAATATACATATTAATGTATCAATTAATTGTGTTCAAGTTCTATTAATTGTGTTCAAGTTCTACTACGACAAGGACATTCATTTCGGGGTCATGATGAATCTGAAAATTCGCTCAATCTAGGTAACTTTTTAGTCCAACTGCAATTTCTGGCCGATCATAATGATGATATTAATGCTGTCACATTGACAAATGCTCCTAAAAATTGTAAATTGACATCACCTGGTGTTCAGAAGGATTAGTAAGTGCTTGTGCTGCTGAAATAATCAATGTTATCATTAAAGATGTTGGTGATTCATTATTTTCTATTCTAGTAGATGAATCTCGTGATGTGTCAACAAATGAGCAAATGTCAATTGTTTTACGTTATGTTGACAATAGTGGACGTATAAATTAACGTTTCATAGGGATTGAACATGTTACAAGTACCACGGCTCTCTTGCTTAAGGCTGCAATTGACAAGGTATTTTCTAGATATAACTTGAGCATGTCAAGATTGAGAGAACAAGGTTATGATGGGGCAAGTAATATGCAAGGTAAATTTAATGGTCTGAAAGCACTTATTTTAAAGGAGAATCCATGTGCCTTTTATATTCATTGTTTTGCTCATCAACTTCAATTAGCTTTTGTAGCAGTGGCAAAGAAGAATATTCTCATTACTAATTTCTTTCGTGTGGTTGATGATGTGGTAAATACTGTTGGAGCATCTTCTAAACGTTGTGATCTTCTTTGAGAAAAACAATCAGACTTCATTATTGAGGCATTGGAGAAAGGTGAGATGTTAAGTAGACGGGGACTTAGTCAAGAAACTACCCTTCAGCGTTCTGGTGATACACAGTGGGGGTCCCATTATAACTCTTTGGTCAACTTGCTTGCCATGTTTTCTGCTGTTAGTGATGTACTTGAAATGATTTTTGAAGATGAATCTAGTTCTTGTGACCAAAGAGGTGATGCAACTAATTTATTGGAGTCTATACAATCCTTTGATTTTGTATTTAATCTACACTTAATAAGAAGTGTCCTGGGGATTTCGAATGAATTGTCAAAGGCATTACAAAGGAAATGTCAAGATATTGTAAATGCAATGCAATTGGTCAAGCTGTGCGAACATCGACTTCAAATTATGAGAGAGAATGTGTAGGATTATTTTCTAGAAGAAGTATATTCTTTCTGTCAACAGCATTACATTGATATTCCCAGCATGGATGATATGTTTGTATGCCGTGCACTTCGTGATCACCCACAACGTAATCCTCCAGAAATGACAAATTGGCATCACTACCGTGTTAATTTGTTCTACTCTGTCATCGATTTACAACTTCAATAGTTGAATGATCGTTTCTCGGAGGTAAATACAGAGTTGCTCATTTGTGTAGCTTGTTTATGTCCAGAAAATTCATTCTCTTCTTTTGACAAGAAAATCTTGATTCAACTTGCTGGGTTTTATCCAGATGATTTTTTTAAAGTATATCTCTTCATACTTAATGATCAACTTGAAACTTATATTTTTGATATGCATTCTAACAAAGCGTTTGAAAGATTGAATGGCCTTATTGATCTTGCAGAGAAGTTAGTCATGACAAAGAAAAGTAAAGTATATCCATTGGTATACAAACTTTTGACTTTAGCGCTAATTCTACCGGTTGCTACCGCTATTGTAGAAAGAGTATTTTCTGTAATGAAAATTGTGAAGGATAGATTGCACAATCGAATGGGTGATCAATGGATGAATGATAGCATCATTGTTTATGCAGAGAAAGATATATTTTTGAAGATTGATAATGAAGTCATTGTACAACGATATCAAAGTATGAAAAACCGCAATGGACAATTGTAATGTATGTTATTTTTTGTATTGTTGTGTTATTACATTATTTTATATTATTACATTTATTAATTTATGCCCGCACTGGTTTATATTTTTGGCTCCGCCCCTGATTTGAACCTAAACCTTAAAAATTTCCTATTCTAGTATTTGTACTTTTTGCTTCAATCCGTGCCCGATGACAATATTCCAAAAGAACTTAATCACTCATTCAAGCCATTCCAATATACTAGCTTGATTCCCATGATTTTTCCAACTAAGCAGGTATTCTAGTGTACCAACTAGGGTTGAGCAAGTATTGACTCAAACTATTCAACCTGATCGACCCGACCTAACCGAGCGATTTGGGTCAGTTTTTGCACTTAAACGGGTTGTTATGGGTTGAAATTCTAAAATTGGATCGGGTTGTAGGTTATATGCATAAACCTGACCCAATAACTTTTTTTTAAAAAAAAGGACAAATTGTCTCACTTCTACATGACTTGTTTCAAATTAGGTCAAAACTTTTTTCAAAATTGTGATTAAGTCATGATTTACAGCAATATTTTAAATTAATTCCAAAATTACCATTGTTAACTATGCTTTCCATGGGCACTATCTTCCACATCCACAAACCTCCTCCACCTCTAGCGACAACCTCCTACACCTCCAGCGACATCCGGCGAGTGCTTCTTCTACGACACATTGTAATTTTTTACTTTCCTATAGTAAAATATGGTGTTGCAGATATCTTTTGATGGACGTGCGTTCAAAGCAACAGCTCTAAAGGTCTTGGTGGAAAAGATGGGAGTTCCAGATAGCAAGGTAAGGAACAGAATCCGTGATTCACAGCTTGTTAGGTGAGCAATCATTTGCCATCATTTACTTTCAGCAATTTTTGCAGTTATGCTATATCAATTTTAGATTAGTGTTTTTTCCCCTTAGAGGGTGCTGTGAATGCCGGACAAAAAGATAAAAAAAAGTTGCAACCCTTGAATTTTATCGTGTTCGCAAATCAATTGGTATTATTGTTTGTGAGCACAATGGTAACTACATTTCTTTTGCTTGTTTTGATTTTAAATTTCAACTGTTCAGTTGGTCAAAAATGTGAGGAAAAGGTCATGCTTTAGATTTTTGACTTTAATATTTTCATCCATGTAGTTACTTGGAAACTTTTAACCAGAGTTATTTGGTTCCTAATTCGATATACTTAAATGTTTAAAAGAGATTCGCATATCTTTATTCACTGTGGTTTAATGTTTATTCTACAAAGTATCCCTCATGTGTAGAAAACTGGTTGGAATAGGGAAATGGAGCTGGTGGGGGTTGAAGGAGAAAGAGAAGATCATTGCTTTCACTTCTTTGATCCTGATTTGCCATGATTAGTTTTGGTCATGATTTGCTTCTGTAAATAACAGTTTGATATTGTATTATAGAAAACAATTTGATATTGTAGTATAGAATAACAGCTTGATACTGTATTAAGTTAGCCATTAGATTATTTTTTTGTATTGTTAATTAGTCATGTGTGTTGTTTGATACTGTATTGTACAAAACAATATCACAGAAAACAGTATCACAATAGAAATTGACATAGAATTCGCATACGTGCTCAGAATTTTTATTATAATATGTTTTCGGAATGGTTTCGACGAGACAGTCAAGACCAATCGTTTTGCCACTGCATACGATGGATTTTACTTGTTTGAAGTTGTCTTTTTAGCTTAAAATAGCAATATTTACTTTTTCTTGTCAAAATTGTATCATACATCTTCTAAATCAGTATCACAGATAAATGTATCTTAATATATTAGTATTATACATGAAAATATCTTAATAAAATAGTATCACATACACAAACTACAACCCAATAAAATAACAATATCATATGTTGAAACATTATCGTAATAACACAGTATCAAAGATAAAAACATGGTATAAGTATACCTACCATATCACTTTATCTAATTAAAATAGTACCATAAATTTGTTTTACTAGTTGAAGTCATGATTGTTGCATTTTGTACAATCTCTAATTGTAAAACTTGGTCCAACATGAAGGCTTATTATAGACATAGCCAGTTCATTTTAATATCTTTTTCTTCTGTTAATGTTAGGGCTGAAGATTGCTTGCAATATGAGCCGTAAAGTACATCAGTTGTGCTATATTTGATTTAGTTTCTTGTTGTATTAGAAATATCATGCATTTTGTCAGCATCAAAGTAAAGTATATTAATGCTAAATGACAGTCATTTAGTTCAATACTAGTTCAGCTTGACATATGTGTATATTACAAAATGTAACTATGGAATAGCTGATCTTATGTCTCACCCTTGTAAAATCTAAAATTAATAACTTAATATATGAATATAGCCCAGCCACCTTTCTCCAAACAAAAAAGGAGTCAGGATTTGATTTTCACCACTATAAGGCACATTGGTTAAAGTAATTATATTGTTTTTAAAATATTCTATTAGTAGTACAAGAATATTGATATTGTTTACATTCAATAACATTATCATATATTAAAACAATATCATAGATATTTTACTAGTTGAAATTATATTGTTCTTAAAATGCTCAATTAGTAGTATAACACCATTGATATTGTTTGTATTCAATAATATTATCATAAATTAAAACAGTATCATATGTTGAAACATTATCATGATAAATCATTATCTTAGATAAAAGCATGATATAAGTGTACCATATCACATTATCTATATAAAACAGTATCATAGACAAAACAGTATCACAACAAAACAGTATGAGACAAAACATTATCACAACAAAACAGTATCACAATTAGCATTTTTTTTACAATCAAGGGTATCTTGGTCTTTTAGCTCTAAAATGTTAATTTAATTGAACTAAGTTTTGACCATATTACTTTAGAGCCCATAAGTACTAAAACAGTGACCGGCATTGAATTTACCCTAAAAAAAACACAAATGCTGAAATCAAAAAAATAATTTAACCCAAGGTTAAAAGGCTAAAGGCCCATTTGTCAAAATAAGAAAATGGAGATTGAATTACAGCATTAGCTATGTCAAACCACAAATTTTCAATTTGCTGGCCTTTTTTCATCTGCCAATTTTTTTGTGTCCCTATCCATCTCTCTCTTGAGCGCACTCTTCTCCGGCGAATTCACCCCAGCTAAAGTCGCCACCAACCCAATATTCAAATTAAATATCTGATCTAAGCCTACCCACAACATCATATAGTGCTGTTTTCTATGCTTCTTGAGTCACTGCACATAGAACTTATATTTAGTGTATAAACAAACAAATTATGCACAAATTACGTGGGCGTTTGACTTGTCTTACGTTGGTAAGAAGGTGGATAAAGTGCTCAAGTAAGACATAAACAGAGACAATGATGAAGAAGATGGTGGCAAGAGCCCAAGTTGGTGTGTGTTTCAAATGAGTTGGGCCAAAGCCCAAATCATCAACCCGACTAAAGCTTGGTCGGGTCGGGTTGGTTCGAGTCAGGTTAAAACACTGTGCTACCAGCTAATTCACTTTTTGATGGTCATTTCGAACATTGGAGCATGCTTATGGACAAAAATTTATGATCAAATGAGTGCAAGAGCATCATTGAAACTAGAATTTCATAACAAGCAACTGAAGAAGCTCAACGAGCTTTTGACAGATGCTCACAAGGCAGCATTCGAGCAGCAAAAGATGAAAGTTCCGAAAGCTAAGAATTATCTTTTTCAAGGTATTGATCGAGCAGTTCTAGAAACTATTTTTGCTAAAAGCACAACAAAGAATATCTGGGATTTTGATAAGTGCATTTTGTGTACTTATTCGGACATTTAAACTAAGTTTTTATCTTATCATTTTATGAATTTTCTACTTAATTTAGTGTGTAATTCTTTCTATTTCAGTTTTGGACCCGTATGTAAGAAATTAGATAAAAATGGATGAAAAATCAATAAATTGGAAGATGTTTCAAAAGTACGGGGACTTAATTATACTCAATTAGAACTTGAAAGACCATATTGGAGGCTATTGAAAGTTTTGAGAATTAAAAAGACACAATTTAAAGTTGAAGAACTAAAAAACGCAATTATAAAAAAATAGAGCTGGGCGAATGAATTTAACAAAGAGCATTCTGCTCGTCTTGGGCGATCGCACAGTGTAAATTTTCCGACGAATTATTTTCTTTTTAGACTTTGACTCCATTTAGAAAACTCAATACCTTGGCGTCAAGGAGGTGACATGGATAATTGATATTTTCGTCTTGTAATATATTATTTATATTATTTTAATAATTACGACCATATGAAGTTTTATTCGCTACGGAGAAAAAAAGTATTTAAACGTCTGTGTGTCATTACTTCTTCAATTTCTCTCCTTATAAAATCATTTCATCCAAAATTTATTGATCGCTTCAATCCATTTCCTTGATTTGATCATCTTCAAAATCTGCTCAAATCTTCAATCTATTTCCCTCCACCGATCATCTCTAAAATCTGTTCACCGTCTCAATCCATCATCATAATAGAGCCTACGGTCGGATTTCACCCAAAAAAATGGTATACTAGTATGTGACTTTTTAAAGTTTAATCTCTCATTTAACGCAATAGTAACACTATTTGTTTCCTTAAAAAAAAACTCTTACTTTTTATCTTCTCGACCAATCTCTTTTTATTCTAATGAATTTTATAATAGAGAAATAACATATCATGTTATGTAGATTATAAGTAATGAGTCATATAAAATATGTGAATAAAAAATAGGTAAAAGTTGTAGATGTTACAAAATATATAGATTAAAATAATATACATACTTATAAGCACTAGAAAAAAATTGCTCGCACTATTACTAATAACATTTCAATACAAAACCGTGGCGGTACGAGCAGGTTTGAAGTTTCGACGTGGAAGCCCTCCCGCCCACAGTTTTTCACAGGTTGCAAAGTCCGCTTTCTCTTTCCCTTTCTTCGCCTCCTTTCCTCCTATATAAAAGCAAATCCGATTTCGGTGCTCTGCTGTATATTTCGCCCCCCCCCCCCCCCCCCCCCCTCTCTCTATATCTAAATCTTTTCATCAACCCACCATATTTGATTATCCATCTCCGCGTCTCAGCCGAAAGAGATGGTGGAATCTACCAGCACCAAGTCAAATTTTGAATCCATCAGAGAATGGGTCGTCCAACACAAGCTCCGCACCGTTGGTAATTACCCCATAACTTTTTTTTTTTTTTTTTTAAGATATCAAATGAAGATTTTTTTATTCAATTTTATTAGATTATGTCAATTAATATTTCCATTTCCTTGAATATCATGTGAATTAATAAAATTTATGCACCCAAAAAATTTCGCGAAATTCGAATGAAGTTTTAGGATTGAATTTTGGAAGCTGATGTTATTATTTTTATTTGGATTTGGAATTTGAAAATTGAAAGGGAGTCTATGGGCGAGCGGTGTAATTGGATCCTTGGCTTACAATTGGTCTCAGCCTGGCAAGACTAGTGTCAAGATCATTCACGCTAGGTAATTTTTTTTCTTCATCAATAAATCTAAAATTTCGTTTATTGATCAATTAAATTGATTTTCTTTCATGTTTTGTGTTTTGATTGCTGTTTCCGCTGTATATGCATTATTTTCACCTCATGTGGGATACAACAAATTCCATTGGATGCGAATTGGTTTTTGTAGGCCTTCAATTAGTTCTGATGTTTAAATGCATGCCATGTAAAATTGTGGGATGAGATCATAATATTTCCATAGACTCAAATTGATATTTTCAATACGATTTTTCTATATTTTCAAGATTGGTGTTAGTAACAGATAGATAAGAAATGAAGGTATACTCGCTAAGATGGGGAAGTGAATCGATAGGAATGAAGATTTAGATGGATTGGGGGATATCTTTAGTCAATACAAAGAAGCTTCTGTTCATATGAACAATTAGATCATAGTAGAACAATTTAGAAGATGGAGAAGGTAGATCAAAATTAGCATGGCTTGATGGATGAGGTGTCGAATAAGAGGCAAATATAGAGGAATTTACATAGTGTATCCCAAGTTTCATTGGGAATAAGGTGGAATTTTTTAGTTGTTGACAAAATATTATCATTTGGCATTCTACATGGCATGGTAGGATTAACAAGGCCTCGATGCTCGAATGATTCCTAGGTCTTCAAATATTTTGAAAATGCTAAAAGTACGATTTAAACATGAATGATAATATACAATGGGGACCTTTCATTTTCGGAGAATAGGGCCGGTGGTTTTGTGGTTATATCATCTTTTATTTCATCGTTTTTTGTTTTCATTTTCTTTTCATTACACAGATCATACCATTTACTTTGATCAGCGTCCCGACCTTTTTTTCCCCTGCTTTTATGGGTACAATATCCACCGTCCATGGTTTGTTTTAGGTCGGGAATTTCGTCTCCTATACTAAACACTGAAAAAAATTTCAGGTTGCACGCGCAAGCTCTTACGCTGGCTGCACTGGCTGGAGCTGCTGTGGTTGAGTACTATGACCACAAAGCTGGAAAAAATGCAGACCCCTATGCTAAGTTCCTTCCATTGGATACTTATTCACAAAAAGATTAGAGACAGACTACATTGTAGAGGCAACAGATGTCTCTTGCATAAGTCCAATGCTTATACAATTTGGATTTGTAACATGTGACAATTTTTTGTGTTAGAATTATTTTTATTTCCATTTTTTTAATAATTAATTAACAGGTGGCCTGTCCTGTACCATGGTTTCATTATTATTAAATGGTTTTAAGTGAATGGTTTATTTGTATCATTATACCTATGCATTGATATATAAGAAAAATTGCACCTGGAAAACGATCTGAATTGGACACATCTCCAGTAGCAGTAATTTTATGAGATGATTATATGTATATTCAATTTTGAAAATGAAACTTGTCTTATTTAAAAAAGAAAGCGCCATAATGTCCATTATCGATTCTCATATATGATTTTTGGCATTCAACTTCATGACTTAGGCTAGAGTAGTCACGAGGGAGACACTTTTTATAGGATAAATTCCACTTAGGATCTTCAACCTTTTGTTACAAAAGTGTGAAGTCATGCATCTAGGTCTCCAACATTTAAGAAGTGTGCGACCATCATTCGTGCTCACCAAAACGGTCTAATTGAAGGTTAAACTAGCATGTGACACTCACGTGATAGGGTATTGAAGGGGTAAAATGGTCCAAAAAATTCAATAAATCCAATCCATGTCTACAACCAATACATATGGAATAAGGGATTTTCACAAAAAATACACGTCCACAACCCAACATTGTTTGCCTTCTCCTAACTTATAAGGACCACGAATTGCACAAGGCCACTTATCATAGAAAACAAAAAACAATATTCAATAAATGTTATTTGTTGCTGGAGCTGGTAATTTTTCCTAACACTAAGCTTTATTCTCTTTGTCTAACTACTACTTGCAGTTTAAGCTCTTTTAGTGCACCGTCTTTTGTTATAGCATGTCTAACCACATCGTTAACATGCCATCTTCATTCGAAAACCTTAATCTTTTGATCGTTGATGGTTGTTTTGGCTCATCAACTTCTCATTTTCCAACTTTCTTAAGGTCTACGAGCTTGTCTTCTAATCATTGGAGGCTCAATAGGTGTTGTCCACAGTTCAGGACTATTCATAGAGTGTACTACGTATTTAAGTACGTCTCTAGCCAATTAATTCCATTGTTAGTTGTTCCTTAGAGATAATTTTGAGTTGGTATTTGCCTTTCCCAACCCAAGTTGCATAACAGTGATGAAAATAAGCCTTCTTTTACTCAAGTAACTTTGCAGTTTGTGTCCCCACTCCATTCTCTCAACTCTGGCAGCTTGTTTGTTTTCTTTGATGCCATCATTTTCATAAGGTAAAATCTAATCCCTTCAAGCAATGATATTATTGGCTTGTCCCTAAAATTCATTATTTGATTTATTTCTCCACTGAATGACTTGCAAAGTTGTTTATTAGAGTATCGCACCTACAAAACTCTCCAAAATGTGACCCACTCTATTGGGCTGTGGGCTTTTTTGATAACCTGTGTAAGATGCTTCATCAAGTTCCTTCATCTCTTCCATCTGAACCTTCCACGCATTAATAGTTGTTAATAGTTGAGGCTCTAGCAGCTGCTTAATATATGTTTTTCAACTCATTTCTTCTGTACGAGGGGCCAAAGGTGTGGAACGAAGTCTAGACGTACAACATAGCTTGTGAGACATAGAGGGTTAAAAGTTGGCTATCGAGAAAGCAGACAAAGTTTAAAACAGATGCACTCCCAACTAAAGGCTGGATGCAAGGGACATAATGAGTGGCCAAAATTGCATGCCGACGACCTATATTTGGGGGATAAACAAAGAGGTTTATAGAATTCTCTAAAATCTTGTGGAATCGTATGGAAAATGTTTAGTTTAGGAATTACACGGAAGACCTTTGAAAGAGTATTATAGAATATTGGGTACACATTGGAAAAACCTTGAATCTAGAATGTTCTATGTAAGATAATGTAGGAAAAGTGGTACAACTAATCTAGAAGAGACAACCTTGTTAGAATGTTCATTGTAAATATAATGTATAAAATTTTAGTGGATGAATATCCAACCCTTAGATATGATTAATCTCTACCGTCAATCCAAATGAGATGGGTGTATGTATAAATAGGAAACTAATGCTCATTTGTACCTAACAAAGTGAGAAGGGAAGTTGACAGCATTCAAGAGAGATTGGGTGTACTTGTAATGCCTTAAAGAGTAACCCATTGTTGACCAGGTTGAGCCAAATCAGATTATACCACTTGACACCACTAGCTTCAAATATTTGTTCATACGCTTCTTTATACGACTTTGATGACTATGTTTATCATAAAAAAAAATTATGTTTTTTTTTGTTTATATGAAAAAGTCTAGTAAAAAGACAAATTTAAAAATAAAATAAAACAACAATAACAACCAAAGTTGAGTTTAGTAGTTAACCCGTCATGTTATGATATAGTATTTACCCATTTATTAAACAAACCCCTAGAAATCAATCCAAGAAGCCCTAATAACCCCCCCACAACTCATATTTCACCCATAAATAACCCTCGTACTATTATAGAACCGTTCATCGAGGCCAAACCCGTACGCCTTCGGTCATTTCTCTCTCTACTCTTCCCTCGTTTTCTATACACATTTATCTATTCTTTTTCTTTTTTTTTCGCTATTCTTCCCAAATATTTCATAAATTAACAGAGTTTGTTCGTACTTCCTATCCAGTTTGGCCGTTATGATCGTGCAAAATGACAAATTTTATGATCAAATTGAAGGCTTCCGCTAGAGAGGGCCCACCCGCACACAGTTTTTATAGATTTAAGTGTGCTATAATTAGAAAGTTGGGGATGCCATCGTCACATTGAGCAAAGTTTAGAACTTCCATGAGAATTTAACCATTATAAAATCACATGAACGAAAGCCACTTCACTAATTTGTTAGTACTTATAAGTATTTATAAGTGGATCAGACATTATTTTTATCCATATATTTTATAAGACGTACAACTTTTATCCACCTTTAATTTACACATTTTAGAAAACCAATTACTTATAAATTTTTTTTGTTTAAAAAAAATTTTGCCCCACCCACCAACAAATACAGGGTATCTGACTGAAGCCCACCCACCAGCAAATACATACAGGGTATCTGACTGAAGCCCACCCACCAGCAAATACAGGCCCAATTCAAGGGGATATAAATCTAGCCCTAGGTTTCATCAGCTCATTTTACGGCGTTTTCGCGCAAGAATTTCCCTTGGTCAGCTCGCGTCACTCGCACACATCAATCTATTGTGCGTCTTCTCTATGTATGTGTGTGTATAGTTCGTGCTTCTAACTTGTTATGTTTTGAAAATAATTTCAGATTTTATTACGGAAACTTGTTTGAAAGTGAAGAAAATGAGTAAAGGAGGAGCAGCAGGCGGCGCTGTGAAGGGAGGGAAGAAGAAGGCATCGACTTTCGTGATTGACTGCTCGAAGCCGGTGGAGGATAAGATCATGGACATTGCTTCACTGGAAAAGTTCCTCCAGGAACGCATCAAGGTCGGCGGCAAGCCAGGTGCCCTCGGTGAATCTGTTATCGTCTCCCGAGATAAGAGCAAGATTACCGTCATTGCCAATGATACCAGCTTTTCCAAACGGTAACTCTACAATTTCCCCCTTCCCCCTGCTGTTTTAGGTTTTCTACTTTTTTAGAGCTATATGAATGTAAGTGCTTTGGGAACAGTTATATGATGTGGAATGATTTGTGTACATTCTTGACAAAATATTGAGATAGAATACATTAAGAGGAAATTACAAGTTAGGAGAATTAGTTTATGCATATTTTGAATCCTTATAGATCTTTAAATTGCAAGTTAAGGAGGGTTTGAAATTGGGTTTGGAGTCTATCTTGTTTGAATCAATTTATTAATATTATGCAGAAGTAATGTTCAGTTAGTTATGCCCATAAGAAATGGACATTACATTTGACCAAGATACAATGTTATGGGAATGTTTGTATATAATATAAATAACAAAGAATCTTGAGGAATTATATTCCTCATATTTCCACAAGGATCGATAAGCATTGTGCAGATGCATACATCCACATGTAACTACAAAGAAGATATTTTTCTCAAGTTTCTTTGTTATATATGAACAGCATTCCTGTAAGGTGGTAATTTGGTAGGATAATGAGAAGAATTGCTGATAATGAAGTTAGCTTTGTCTAGTTTTTATTTCACTACTCTGTCATAATATATTAGTTAACATTTTTAACTTTCAAGGGAGAAATGTATATTTGTTGGGGGGAGTAAAGATTTAGTTATCATATATTAGTTAACATTTTAAGTGCTTGTTTGATGGAGTTTAAAAGTAGTTTTTGAAAAAAGTTGGTGAAATGTGGTTGAAAAGTTGATAAAGTAGTGGGTTTCATGAAATATGTGGTTGAAAATGAGTTTGGGAAAAAAAGAGTTTAAAAAAAACCATGCCAACCATGCTCTAAATATTTTGAGGGAGAGACTTATATTTGTTGGGGGAAATAAAGGTTTAGATCTTTGAGCAAACGGGTGTAAATGGGTAGAGGAAGCTGAATAATGGACGAAGGAGCTAATATTTTATATGTCATCAAGGAATTATTGTGGATTTGCTTACTGTATATTGCTGCAAAGAAAGATATTGGTTTTGTTTTCGGCTTTTTTGCTGGACAATAACATGAGGTTAATTTCAAGCTAAAGGTAAATTTAGGATTTTCACAAGCAAATAACAAACACGTGTTCTGGTGTTTGTTTGACACAAGGGCTTACTTTTGCAATTTACTTAGTTTGATGATGCTATTTGATCTACTTGTTTGTCATTTCTATTCAGTGATGCAATTAACTGGCTTGTTATTCTGATAATCACCTGGTGTTGTCTTGTGGTGCTCAGGTACTTGAAGTATTTGACGAAGAAATATTTGAAGAAGAACAATGTGCGTGATTGGCTGCGGGTGATTGCTTCTAACAAGGATAGAAGTGTTTATGAATTGAGGTACTTCAACATTGCCGAGAACGAGGCTGAGGAGGAAGAGTAATGGAAGAACAGTTATTATTTATATTTCCTGAATTGATTTTTGTTTTGCCTAGCGTTTCCTGTGTTGGACATCAGTTTCAATTTTGTTTTGGATCAAAGGGTTTACGTGTTTGCTGTTCTTTTTTGAAAAGAAAAATGGGACGTGCTATATATTGGAGTTGAACCTTGTATCATGTCTTTAGCAGTTAGCCCTATAAAGCGTTAGTTTGTTTGATTGGTTAAATCTTTTGGGTAAATAGCACTAGTTCTTCAACCTATGGACCTTGTAACGATGGGTCCCGAATCTTCAATATTTAGCACTATGAGTCTTTAATTTTAAAAAATGTGCGATCAAGGTGCTTTGTTTAAAAAATTGTTAATTTGACTGTTAAATAGTAAAAAATTTCTTAAAATGATTAAATTATCGTCTTTTGAATTAGAAAGGAATGAAAAAATAAACCAAAAACTTGTAGAAAAAAATTAATTCTCTCTCTCTCTCGCACACAAATCAAAGTTGCACTTCCCACCCCCCAAATCAAAGTTGCAGAATTTTCCCCATCTCTCTCTCTCTCTCTCTCTCTCTCTCTCATACAAACAAACCAGAAATTACTGTGAAACCCCACCCCCACTCCTCACCTATAGGTCTGATGAATCCATAAACAAATATTTCCTATTTTTTCATTTTACAAATCACGCAATGAAAGGGCGTATGAATTTCCAGCAATGAAATCCATAAACAAAAAAAAAGCAGGAAGAAGTCCAGCCAAGATGCTGCAACTCGGTACAAAAACCATTAGACCATGTTTTTTGGCAATGAAATTCATAAACAAAATGAGGCAGGAAGAAGCCCGGCCAAGATGTTGCAACCCAGTACAAAAACCATTAGACCATGTTTTAGCCGGCTTAAGGGAAGCCAAGGAAGAAAGAAATTGAAGAATTGAAGTCTGTTTAATTTTCTCTAGTCGAATAATACGGGGGTATAGATGATGTATTCAACATGTAACGGATTAAACTAGGCGAACTTCTTCCAGCAAAGTTTTTTTTTTTTTTTTTTTCAAATCCAAAAAATTATTCTTTAAGCTGGGTTCTTTCAAAATTAGAATTTAGAACACATTGCAAAGCTCATCACCAACCACTTCTTGCTCCACATGTAATATTTGACAATTATTCTGTGGCCGATGGCAGTTAAGGTGGGTGGTGGCCAACGGCGGTTTGGAGTAGGGATGGGGGATTGATTGCAATTTTTTTTAATTGGTTGGAGAAGAAGAAGTGTGGGAGGGATTTGTTGTAATTTTTTTTTCTATTGTTTTTGTTTTAATTCAAAAGATAATTTGGTCATTTTAAAAAAAAATTTGACCATTTAACAGCTAAACTAACGAATTTTTTAACAGAAGGACCTTGATCGTATATTTTTTAAAGGTTAAGACTTGGGTGCTAGATATTGAAAGTTCGAGACCCCATCGTTACAAGGTCCAAATGTTTGGGACTCTAATGCTATTTACCCTAAATCGTTTCTATACATCCTGTTGATAGCTTTCTAACTATTTATACCCTGCTTCTCAATTTGCTGCCTGGCATCGCGAAAACACAGCAAATATATATGGTAAATGTAGCCACTTTAGTGGTGAGTTTCAGGTCGCAATGAGACTCACCGGCAAATTTGCTGATAGCTTTGTTGTTAGCTTTCTAACTATTTAAATCAGGCCGCGATGAATTTGCCTGGGAGTCTCTGAAACAGAGTCTGAATCGGAGAAAGAGAAATCAAAGGTGGAGGAAGAGCAATATGTCATGGTTCCCATTGTAAATTATGGGACTTGTCCCACATCAAAAATATGGGCTTTAGATTTGTGACTTATAATCTCTTGGGCACCTTCTAGCTTTTGAGATTGAGTTCTACTTAAGAGGTTGTAACAATTGTATCAGAGCAGGCACCACGTCTCCTGGTTGCAATCGAGTGGCGCGGATGGTGACTTTGGCATAGCGGTATTCGTCCGGGACTAGTCATGGGCTAGTGCAAAACTAGTCCGACGTGGGTGCTGGAATCGCAGAGCATGGTGGTTTGTCATGGTTTCCATTCTAAGTTATGAGACTTGTCCCATATTGAAAATATGGGTTTTAAATGTGTGATTTATAACTTCTTGGACACCATCTCTTTAATAGCTAGCTTTTGTGGATGAGTTGTTGTAACAAAATTAGATGTTTTTTTTTTTTGAATTTAAAGTTTCCAACTATCCAGTAATTTAATAGAAGCAAGAAAGAAACAAGTAATTTTTGGGTTTGGTTTGAAGCAAGATTTGAATATATTCCTAGTTCCTCTCAACACCTGAAAAGGGTTCTTTCTCGGATGTTCGCTTTTCTGGGTTTGGATGATTCAATAAATTTGGTGATGATGGGCGGCAAATTTTTTGTTGAATGGTGATGGGTGGAGACAAATTTGAAGAAGAGTTAGGATTTAGTTGCAATTCTTTTTTGCTGATAGTTGCAATTTTTATTTTTCTTTTTTTATCATTCAATTTTAAGGGTAAAATGGTCTTTTTAACAAAATTTTAACCATTTAAAGGTTAAACTAACGGCTTCTGTCAAAAAAGAACTTCAAGCGCTAATGTTTCATAGGTTAGAGACTTGGACGCTAAAAATTAAAAATTTGAAACTCCATCGGCACAAGAGTCAAAGGTTCAGAACCTTCGGTACTATTTACCCTTAAAATTTAGTAGCAACTAACCTCATTATTTATGTTATTATTCACGTTTTACAAAAACGACGCAACTAGAAAATTCGTTAATTATTTTATCGTGTTCGTGAAAATATTTTACCATTGTACTTTTGCATCATTCCAATACTACTAATAAAAAAGTTTTATAAGATTAAAGGTTTCTTGAATGACTCATGGGTATGATAATGAAAAGAACTAGCAAAAAGCTTGTAAATACCAATGCACTATAACTATATATGGTAGAGTTGTAGTAGCTTATAAATCTCGTTCGTCAATGAATTTATAGGCATGTGTAAATTTTGTTAATAAAAAAAAATCATTTTTTAAATTATATGCAACAAAATAAATAAATAAAACTTTCTTTCAAGTACAATTAGAGATGACAAATGGACCAGACGAGCCAGTCCGACTCAAAATTAGATGGTCCATACAAAAAATTGGGCTGCCTAGCCCGATTTTACATGTGCTAGTATTTGTTGGGCCAACCTAACTCGATTTTGGACTACATGACTATTGGATTAGTTCAACTTAAATTTTTAATTTATTTTTTTAAAACAATTATTAAAAAAAAAATTCTTTACCCTCTTCCTCTAGCAAACCCCCACCCCTCAAAAACCCTCCCTCCTTCACGAAACTAGGGCTGCTGGAAACAAACGAGGAGAATTCCCTCCCTATTTGCTGGGAGTAGTGATGGCAACGGGGCGGATCGGGGCGGATCGGCCTGATCCAAATCCGCCCCGCAATAATTATAGGAGATCCAAATCCGTCCCGCGATCCGCCACTTTTCGGGGCGGATCGGGGCGGATCAGAGTCTTGATCCGTATACTGATCCATATATGTTTTCTTTTTTTTTTTTTTTTTTTTTTGGCATTCAAAAAATTTAAAATATATTGAAACAAGCTTTACTACTATACTATAGAGTTTAAACAAAATTTTAAAATACATTAACTACTTAATTAAATGTTCAAAAGAAAAAAACGACATCAATTACTTAATTAAAAATTGAAAACTCCAAAATTGAATTTTTTTTTTTAATTCGGGGCGGGGCGGATCGGGGCAGCCCCGATCTGATCCGCCCCGAGATCCGTGACGGATCACGGATATCTGTCCCGATCCGCCCCGCCGATCCGCGGATCATGTATTTTTCGCTCCATTCGGATCGGGTATCCATCGGGTTCGGGGCGGATCGGATATTTTTGCCATCTCTAGCTGGGAGGTGGGAGGTGGGGGATTTGGGGTTTGGACAAAAAAAATTTATCCGGTCAAATCAGTTAATTGGACAAGTTCGATTTCAGTCCGATTGGCCAAGTGAGTTAGTTGTACCGAGTCAAATATTCTCGATTTTTACTTGACTAATTTTTTATTAGGCCTTGTCTCGCTTAACATTTGTACCATCTTCATGTTCTTGTTTACAACGGCAAGGGTCGTTGATCGAAGGGATTTTTTCATAAATAAACCACTTTTTAAAAATAATTCTAATTTTATCAACTTAATAAATTTATTCCAAAAATACTACATTCTTAAAATTATATTAATTAATAAAATAATAAATTAAAATCAAATCTATACCACAAAATACATATTTCCACGTGAATTCACTTAAATTTGTATTTGAGTTCTTGATTATTTGAACAATAAGTCCTTCATCTTTATAAAATTTTCACTTTAGTCCCTATACTTCCTCTTTCATTTCAATTTTGTCCTCTTTTATTTGCAACTTAAGTCCTCCAATTTTTAAATTTTTGCAACTTGATCTCCATATTTATACTTTCATATCAATTTAGTCCTTTATATTATCACTATGTTACCACACGATTGCGATATGGCCGCCACGTCAGCACAAGCCCCAACTAAGCCCAGTAAGGGCCCAGTTCGCAATCTGTCAAGAACCCTATTTGGGCCCTGCTGGGGCCTTGGAGGGGCCCGTCACGCGCTGGGGCCTTCGGCGACTAGAAATCCGCAAGTTACATAGAGGGCTTCGACGCCCTCATGTGAACCATAAGGCCTCGTCAGGCCTCGCATCATTCACAACCAGCAAGCGACTCGATACGACGGGACAACCAGAGAAGTAATTAAAGAAAGATTGCGTTGGATTGGGCGCACAAATCTCCACAAGGAAACACAATCATGATCTCTTAAAAATCATGCAACGTGATAAACTCAAGGAAGGTAGGCAATCTCGGGTATCTCTATCACATAAGGAAGGTGGATCTAATGGGGAACCGAATTGATTTGTCTTCCAAATCAATTAGAATTCTTGCGCTATAAATACGACGTCTCCGGTTGTTCCAATGTACGCACTCTTTATGCTTAAGAATCCCACCCTAAACTCTGCTCAAACTTCTGCCTGCTTGTCTCTCCCACACTCCTATTTTGTTCCCGCCCCCCGTGTATTCCTTATATACCGGCTGTTGACTTGATTGTCGGAGTGCCAACGATTGCCGGACCATTTTTCTCCGGAGATCTTGGTGCCTAACGGTCGTCCTAGTGTGCAGGTAACATACGAGTTGGCAGAGGAGTGACTGGAGATTTGTTGGCACGTGGACTGGTGCAGGTTCAGACGTCAACACACTATTTAATACATATGTTACAAATGATATTGTGTATCAATGTTTGATACAAATGTTACAAATGATATTTTGTAACAATCTGTGTTACAAATTGAAATATAAAATATCAGTGATACAAAATATTAATTCATGTAACATGTATTGTGTAAAATAACATAATAAAATCTGTAACATATTCAGTGATACAAAATATTATTTGTAACATTTGTATCAAACAGTGATACACAATATGATTTGTAACATTTGTAACAGATTGCGATATTAAACAGAAATTGTTACAACTGCAAAATCAACTCTAAACTTCAATAAGTTCGTTATAGTATGATATAAATATGTAACACTATGTTAAATTTCACAAATAAAACTATTGATTTCATTATTTGTAACATACGTAACATCAGTGATACAGAATACTAATTCATGTAACATATGATATGTAAAATAACATAATATAATATGTAACATATTCAATGATACAAAATATCATTTGTAACATCTGTATCAAATAGTGACACAAATGACTAAATTGATATAAAGTATAAATATGGGGACCAACTTGTACAAATTTAAAAGTTGAAAGACTTGGGTTGCAGATAAAAAATGACGAAATTGAAATGAAAGAAAAAGTATAGGGACTAAAGTAAAAATTTTATAAAGATGAATGACTTATTGTGCAAATAATCAAGGACTCAAAAATAAATTTGAGTGAATTCATGTGGAAATAGTCCTTTGATTTTAATTTATTATTTTATTAATTAATATAATGTTAATTATGTAGTATTTTTAGAATAAATAAGCTAAGTTGTTATATTTAGAATTATTTTAATATTTGTAAGTAATGAGTGTAATATCTACTTGATCGAAAGGATCAAAACCTACCATTGGGCTTATGAATTTCTATGGAGAGCACCTCGAAGCCGGTTTTGGGCCACTAGTGGGCTGATCAAAGGTTGTGACCCATTCTGTTCAACACAAGAAATAAGCCCATTATGTTTATTCTTGGGCCTCACTTGCCCTTCTAAATTTTCTGGCTGGGCCTCAACTATTGACAGGATATCTTTGGCAAATTGGCCCATTATAAATTCAATTGTGAGGGATCTACGTCTAATTTTGACGTTCCTGTGGATTTTAATTAACAAACTTAATTGTAGGGAGAGGGAAGGGACATTTAAACAATTTTAGATTTATATTTGTACAAGTTAATTTACATATTTATTTGGTATCATATGAAAGTTTATTTGATTAATTTACAAAATTTTATTTGGAATGAATTCATGAAATAGTAACGTCATGTGCTGCTAAATATTTATCTTCCACAAATTTGGAAGAATTACATATCCTATCAAAGTCCAACTCTTGTACTGTATGGAACCATCGTCTTACGTACGTTAGTACAACCGCCTTAAGAGCCAACTACGAATTTTCTCGTCTATTGCATCTAACTTAGGGTCCACTACCTTCTTTTAACTGCAATTGAGAATTTGTCTTGTTCGTCCATGTGGTTAAGTTTGAAAATAGCTTTGATACCACTTGTAGGAAATTGACGTTTTATAGCAAAATGTTAATACATTAGGTAGAGTGATCCAATTATTTATAAACTCATCATTTACCTTATGTCTAATCGATGTGAAACCTTGTTCGTACATTTTCAACACCTCACACGACTATATATCCTATCCCACCAAAAAAGAGAAAACAAGGAAAATGCTTTCAAACTTTTAAAAATAACAATTTATTTATTATTGTGATTGTGTACATGAGATTAGCTCATGTTTGTCAAAATTTAAATTATTTATCAATACATTTCATAAGACATACAACTTATTACCCACATATTCTATGGAACCTACAACTTACAAACACATAAAAAATAATTTCAGCACGGTCAAACATGAGTCTAAGAGTATGTTTGGTAGAAAAAATTGTAGATTATAAACAGTAGACCTTATAGAATCAGTAAATAAAAATAAATAAAAGTTATAGATCTACAAAATGTATAGATGATAATATTTTCTTACGAACATGCAATAAGTAACCAAAGCATCATCAAGATTACTTGAGTCATAGTTCTAGAGGTTAGGGTCTTGGAGGTCTAGGATTTATACCGGCATGCTGAAAAACATGGGTATAAAAAAAAAAAAAAAAAAAAAAAAAAAAAAAAATTACTTGAGCCATAGAAATTTTCACACCTATATGAAAAGAAAGTAAAAAGGAAGCTATAGTGTGGCCAAATAATAGGGAACAAGGGTGAAAAAAATACAGAGTCCTTGTACATGTAAAAACGACCAACCTCGAATTGTGTGCACATTTGCGTGTGGAAAAAAACCTAATAAACCAGACAAAGATATGCATATTCCTTTTAACTTGTCTCTCCATTTGTTGTCAACTTGTTTACTCCATTGCTTGCAATTTAAGGATCCTTTCTGGTTTTACTGACTAAATACTTTTGTCTGTTTCAAATTTCAATTTCCAACAACAAAAAGTAAATAAAATAAAATAAAAATAAAAAAATCCCCCAGTTTCTAAGGCCCAAAAAATCCCTACTACAGTTTACTTGTAATGCTTCTCTTTGACTGCCAAATCGAGTTTAATTCTTACGCCATATCTCAATGCAGTCTGCAGATTTGACAGCTCCAAGACTCTTTCTTCAAATAACCTCCGTATTACACGCACAGATAGACGTAGAGCCAGAGGGAAAATGCTTTTTGTGCATGGAGTCAGTCAGAGATTTTTTTTTTTTTTTTTTTTTTTTTTTTTTTGGGTGGGGGGTTGGGAGACGTCAATGAGCCCGACCCGGCTGGTCCCGTTCGTAAAAAGTTCAATTAGGTCACTCAATTTTAATTTGTCGCAAATAAATTATTAAACTTCAATGTTAGTTACTCTATTGCTAAGCCTTAGCGTTTGTTTTGTTTTGCTCCAAATCAATTTTTCAACATGATAAAATATGTGGTTAAAATTAATTATTAATTTTGACTCAAATTTTTATCAACTCTCTAAGCAATTCCAAACAAATGCTTAATCATGATATTTTGTTAGCTCCCATTTTTAGGTAAATATGCCACATAATCATGTCGTGGTTGTAAAATTCTGAAGATGAATAACTCTTACTATACTTTGTCGAATTAATTACGTTTGATTTCTAAACACGGTTTATTTTCAAATTTCACATTCGCGACATGATTAGGGTGGTATATTTGGAAACATACAACAATTTAGATTACTATCAAATTTTTTAGCTCATGTAAGATTGCGACTTGTTAGGTTAAATTTCGGTCATGTTTGATTTTGTTTCAAATTTTGCTGAAAAATGAAGTCAAAATTAATAATTAATTTTATCCACATATTTTATGGATATCACAACTTTTATCAACTTTTGAACCACACACATCAACTTTTATCATAATTTACAAAAGAAATATAATTTTTAGCAAAATCGAACAGACACTTAATTAGTAACGCGCTAACGAAGTAATTAATATTAAATGATTGAGACAAATTAATGTTGGATGACCCAATCGAAATTTAGTGACAAAAATGAAAACACCCCGTAAGCTTAAGGGTACATTAGTAATTATTCCTTTTTCATGATTCATCAAATAAATAAAAATGTATTTTTTTTTTTCATTTACTTCACGAATTTATATTGATCCTAATTCTTAGTATTTATTCTTGTATTATTTTTTTTCATACATGGAGATCAGTTTATCATCTTATCACTTATATTTCACTTTTATAGCATGTTAGCTAGTGTTTATAAGTACTTATAAGTTGATCAAAAATCATCTTTATCTACACATTTCGTAGGACCCACAACTTTTACACACTTTTTATCCACACATTCTGTAAACCCACTGCTTATATTCTACAATTTCTTTTACCAAATATACTCTTACTCAACAATTAATGACAAGTTATTAGATTAATGAATAATCTTATTTTGCCCTTATTTTTTATTTTTTATTTTTTATTTCCTCCTTCTCTTTTTTAAATAATTCTCTGTTCTCGATAATTTTCTTTTTAATAATTTAAAAATTCGTAAAAAGTTACAGTCGCCCAATTCAAAGATATTTTTTTTTAAACTAGAATTATTAGATTTATTTTTTGAAGGCAGAATTATTAGATTCATCATTCATTATAAGTGTATATAATATTTTCTATAATTAGTATAAGGTAATTATATTTACACTACAAAATTTATTTGTTGCACCACATTTTAATTGTATCTAAGGTCCTTAGTCTTTATTCATTATAGCACTTATGTCATCAACTTTTTTTCTTCGTTTTTTTATTTTCAATCTTCCATTAATTAGCACATCTCATTTTTAATAAAAGTCCACGTTCAAAAAATCCGTTTGTAAGGAGTAAAACCACTTATTTGCTCATATATATATATATATTTTTTAAAAAGAATAAATACAAAAATGTGACAAAATATTTTTATCTCATTTCAAAACACGCAAAATAAACTATTTTAACAAAAATCATCATCAATGACGAGATGTGCTAATTAATTAGAAGGTTAAAGATAAAAATTTGATAGAAAAAAGGTTAGGGACATAAGTATTACAATAGGCAAAGATTGAAGACTTTAAATTTAATTAAAATGTAGTGCAACAAAAAAAAACTGTGGTGGCAATATAATCACCCTCAGTATGAATAGGGAAATTGGAGAGAGTCTTATAATTACAAAAACCTCCAGGAATAAATGTGTACATGTTTTATTTTAAAACTACTTTTTAATTATGTTTTTCATTATCGAGTTATTAATTAGTCAACTAAATGTGATATTTCTCATGTGATGATACCTAGATAGAAAATCAAATGTGTCTTAATGAAAAATATGAAGTTGTTCAACTAAAAACCTAAATAATATTCACTCGTAGGTTGACAATACTAATGAAATAAAAAGGGCCAAATTGTTGATTTTGAAGGCCCTTGCTATCGAGAAAAGCTCGTGAGTTGCTCTACTCGAGAGATGGATCAAAGAAAAGAGAAAATTCGAATAATCATATATACTATAAAAGTATATTTTCCAAACAGCGAGCAAAATTGCTTTAGCAAATGTTGTTCATCTAATATTACTATTCCATCGAATCAATTTAATGGAAAATCATCTTTACAAATGAATAATAGCATCGTCTTTCCCAAAAATCGAAATTCTTAATCAAATGGAAGAACAATATCACCCTTTTTGTTCAAAAAGATACCAAAGGGGATGATTGACTCATTCCATAATATAAATAATCGCAGGAAAATTCTTTAATAACACGGATTCCTATTTCTTAATGATATTCCACAATCAAGACAATTGGCTGAATCCTATAAAACCATTTCTCTCCGAGTTTCTACTACTAAGTAGCATTTCCTCAAAAAAAAGAGCATATTTTGAATTATGGCCTTTTTTTCTCTCTTTCAATAGTAAATCAATGATCATTACCCCATGGAATTAATAATTGTTTCATGTTTTTTTTAAAGTATTGTCAAAAACTCGTCTTTGTCATGATAATTGATAGAACTAATAAAATGTAGCCGGTGAATGTATTCAAAAATCCTTATCAATGACTCCGTGAAGGGCCACAATTTTTTTGACAGCCCAACTAAAGCACGACTTAACTCATTTTACACTCGGGGTGAATTGTTAATTGCCACCATATTTTGGTTTGGAGCAATGGTACGAGGGTCCTTTATTTTCAGTTTCCTACATCCATGAATAGTAAAAGAATCTAGTGAAATTCGTTGGTAAAGGACGTGGTAAATCTAAGAAAATAGAATTATTTAGAAGGTCATGACTTATGGTCATGGACCACCAACTTGCTATTACAATTAGGGAACTCCCTCCCACCCTATCAGTAAGAATTACACAAATTCTAGCTTCTTGTATACTCGAATACGTGACAACAACGACGATAATAAAAAACTATCGAGAAGTGATAGGCTCGTTACGAATTAAAAGGGATTTTTTTTATCCCCACATATATATAAGTTATGACATATTATGTGATTTATGACATGCTTGTTGTACAGTAATGCGTAACAAAAATGCATACAAAAGGACGGAGTGTGGGGGAAGAGACAAAACCCCTTGCATAGCTGCAAAATACGATCAATTATATATGAATAATGACCAAATAGTAAAAGGATTTGTATGCCACAGGGGGTGGGTGGTGTTACCACAGTGAAAACATTGTCCTAGCAACTCAACTTACTGATAAAAGTGCCCACGTTTCCAAACCTCTGCTCAAGAACGAGAGAATAGGGAAGGAGTCAGGAACCCACGTTGGAGAAGGGGAGCACGTGCAAATCCCATGCATATATTCGACTAGGCCTCGACTCTCAGGTCGAGAATTTGCACGTGCCCTGCTTCTCCAACACGAGCTACTCACCCATTTACAACCAAATTGCACAACCCAAACAAAAGTGTGGATACAAGCATGAGAAAAGTCGTATTTATAGAGAAAATGAGAGGGGAGAGAGGGAGGGAGAAAGAGAGTTAAGAGACTAGAGAAAGTAAAAGGAGAGAGAGAGGGGGGAGAATTAAAGCGATGGAGTCTTGGAGTGGGCATTCTTTAAAGACCATCATACATCATACAAGAAAAAAAAGCCATCAAGTATGATATATTGATTTCAACAACAATTGATGTTTGTGGAGAAAACACAAGTCCTTTGCCGTGTGTTTGCCCATGCAATCTCTTTAACTTTTTTAAGACCAACTTTAAAATATGACATTGATTGCATGATGCAGCAAAGAGTTGAGTTGAGATTTCAAAAGCAACAAGAAAGAGAAGATGTTTTGATGAATGATGAGACACTTTATTTTGTTTGGTTCCACGCGCGCTCTTGTGTACTTTCACTACATATAATTTCATTTCTATTTTTTGTAAAAAAAAAATTGTTTAAAAATAAAATTTCTTGTAACGCTTATTTTAGAACGGTCTTAATGGAGAAAGTAAGGTTTTGTAATGGAATGCAACATTAGATTGACCTCAATATGGCATTCCCCCAACAAATTTTTCTTTGCAGAAATTATATTATATTGTTAATCTATTCTAAATCATTATGTTACTTTGTCGTTCTATGTAGATGTCACTGTCTGAGCTATGTGGGACGGGTCACATAGTGGCCACGTCAATGCGAACTCCTTGAAACTTCGATGAGTTATAATATATCTCACTAACATCTCCTTGTCAGGACTGAAGCTCAATATCTGTGCTGCAAACGAAGAAGAGTTCACCAAGGTGGTTCGCCATCAAGCAAACTCCCTTCTTTGAACCCCAACCCCGTCCTCTCTAAAAGCGAAGCAATTGGCCGCAAACCTGCTTAACTTGAAAGAATCAATTCCTTTGCTTATCCCAGTAGCTTAAAGGAAAGTTGATGAGGTGCAAGTTGTATGACCCTACATTCTCTGCTACAAAAGAAAAAAAACATCATAATATTCTTTCTGTCATCTGGTGAAGGGGCCAGCCAAATGTGCATAAATCGTTAGATAATGTGAAATGGAATCAAACAAGAATATATCAGTAACAACGATCAAACAAATAATAAGATAACATGTGTCCTAAGAACCAAAATACCCTTAATCTTATTTCTCCTATAAATATTTCACTCAACATTAAGAAAAATATATGAAAATCAAACTCTTAACTAAATCTCTTCTCATTTGTTTCTACCACACCCATTTACTTTATATTTCATATTTTCAGTAACTGACTCGAGCGTTTGAGTAAAAACGGCCGTCAAACCACCTCATGGAATAGTTGACTTTCCAAGTTTCAAAATATACAAGTAACATATATGTATAGAAGTGGGTGGCAATGATGTGTTGGCAACTTAATTTTATTGAATTTTAAAGTCAATAGATTACATAAAGTTGATTTACATCTCAAATTTTTGAAAACATCTTTGTCAAGAGTTTTAAATTTGTACCATGTTAGTTTTCAATGAATAGATTTGGTTACTTTGGTTGTAAATAAAGTAGGCCATCCTCACTTATCTCTCTTTTCAAAAAAAAAAAAAATGAAATAAATATGTACTAATTTAGTGGGAAAAAAGAGGGAAAAGAAAAAGAAAATTAACTTCACCAATACCTCGCCTCCATCACCATCGTTGGCACCCAAACCCATCATTCATAACCCCAGCCCCGGGAAGTGGGTTGGAGGGGAAGGGGAGAGAATTGCTTTTCTTTTTATTCGATTTTCATCTTATTCATTTTTATGTTTATTAAAATAAGGGTATAACCACCTTATCATCATAAAATTAACTTTTAACAGTCAAATATACAGAATCCATTCATGAGGACTAACTTGTCACAAACTTAAAAAGTTGTGGATCGCTTGTAGAAAAATTGGTCGAGAACCATGGTTGTTAAACTCTTGATTCGGATTTTATGATCATACTGCCTGCGATCCCAAAATGATAAAACAATTAGATTCATATATAGAATCTTAAAATTGAAGGATCATTACAATCTCATTGTTGGATATTAACGATCCTACGTGTTTTGATTATTATGGAATTTTCTGATTCATTTTTAATTAATTAAGAAAGCTAGGTTATTGGACACTTGTACTGAGTTTTGTTAGGGATGACAATTTTCTCCGTCCCCTGTCCTATTTAAAATTTTTCCGCCCCGAATAATCAAGTATTCGGGGTGGGTATGGAGCGGGGAGAATTGCCCCGATGCGGGGTCGGGGCGGAGCTACTCCGGCCCGATTTTTTTTTTTTTAATTTTTTTAATTTTTAAAATATTTTAATGAAATAAGTGTTGAAGGAGTCAAACTCAGGATGTGAACATTGATTCACAATTCTTAACTACTACACCAAGACTAACATTTTTTTTATTTTGTTTAGTAAACATATTATACACAATTTATTTTTTAAATTCTAACCATACCATTTAGAATTAATTTTAATTCCCCATTTCATAATTTATAATTTCATATACTGACCTCAATAAAAATCACGGGTAAGAAAAAAAATATTAAACGGGACAGTAAGCTGCCCGCCCCGCTTTAAGCGGGGAACGGAGCAGGTAAGGGCGTGAAAATTCTCCGGTGGGACTGGGACGGGGATGGGAAGGGCAGCTTCGGCCTCGACCCATCCCGTTGCCATCCCTAAGCTTCGTTTCGAATTAAAGCCAAATCAAAGCAAAAAGGGAAAAATTGGAATCCCTAACTTAAAATAAGTTATTAATGGTTTTGTCGCCTCTCGGGGAAATTTTCAGTGGCATTCCTTCGGCCGTAATATTTGTGCAGATATTCACCTGTTTAGTGTTCATAAGTTTGTCATATAAAAATGTATTGCAGCTAAAATGTTGATTTTAAAAATAAATTTAAATAGAAGTATAATATGATTTCGAGTTTTGGTTCAGCACTTGATGAAGAAGTTTAATTGAATGTCCTTCTGATTTTATTTGGTTTTGGTTACGCCCCAATCCCACGTAGGCAGGGCTATCCCACTTGGAGCTCCACGTGGACACGGTCAAAGTCAACATGTTTTGGCTCAACCTTTCTCCAAGACTGTTTGTGCCGAAGAGGTTATATAACCGAGGCTATTTATGCCGAAGAGCTTGAATAACCGAGGCTATTTATGCCGAGGAGCTTGAATAACCGATGCTATTAAAGTCCGACCCTGGTTGCGTGCTAAGGAAGCCTCCCTTACCAAACCTGCGATTCAGTCTTGAAAAGACTGATGGGACTCCCTGCGAATGCTGCTTATCACAATCATAGCCCCTTAGTTTGCGGCTGAAAGAGACTTCCTCATTAATGCTAATGACGTGCCATTAAAGATGTGACTCATGAACCTTTCAGATGGAACCACGTGTCGCACATCGAAGAGGATCATTCTAGTAGAATTTGCCTATAAATACTATGCTTATTTCCACAAGAAGGTGATGTTGAAATCATTACTCTCACAAGAAGTATTAAGTCCTCTGTACTAATTATTCTTCAAGTGTTATAACCACTTGAGAAATCGTTAGTTAGAGGCCCTAAAGCTACTACATCTAGCATAATGTGTTTCTTTTTATCTTTTGTTACCTACCCACTCGGTCCTAGACATATCTTCGTGGTTGAATAAACCACGTGGCAGTCCAAGTAAGACATAATGTGTTTCTCTTTATCTTTTGTTACCTATCCACTCAGTTCTAGGCATATCTTCGTGGTTGAATAAACCACGTGGCAGTCCAAGTAAGAGGAGAAATACACGTAGAAAGAGGAGGCGTGACGTTTCTGTTGGCAGCCAATTTTGGAGGTCAACAATTTTCTTTGAATTTTAGAAATCAATTGTAAATCTTTATAACATAATTGTAATCTTGGTTTTATTATTTGATTCTAGTAATTATAATTATAAAAAATATTTGACGTTTATCTATACTTTAATATTTACTTGTATAAATATTGAATTCAATCTTATAGTCCTTAATCCGATTCAACAATCTGATAAACAAGAACCCTTCACCAATCCGAGAACTAAGTTACTCCTAAGTGAATGGGTTGTAAAGTACCACTTTTTCCTTAAAGTTGAGCTTCAATTGATCAAATTTTCCTTTACCCGATCATTGCTACCAGGAAATGTATTCACCGTCCAAGATGGAGGCCTTACATAAGCGTTGACAATGTCCTAAGACACTTGACATCAAACAACTGTAGAGAACAAAACTTTGGGCTCCTACCTGAGCAACCTAAATTGTTAGTGTCTCACATTTGCAAGCACTTTACATATTTCATGGAAAAGCTAACTCTGAAATAGTTTTACTTTTAACGACTGAATTATTTAAAGATAACAAAATAAAAAATTTAATCGTTAAAAATAATTTTTTTAATGCAATACCATTTGTGACCTACACCATTAAAAGCCTTTTTATTTTTGGTAGTTAGACTATACAAGTGTTAGAACAAATTTATTTAAGAGTTTAAATTATTGAGCAACGAACAAGATACTTATTTATATTTCGTATGTTAGATTTATATTTTTTCAGAATACCAACATGTAGAATTTTTTGAAATAGGCGATGCGATGATGGCACTTGTCACTTGAACACGCAATCTTCGTTTATTCTTTTACCATAATATATTGTCTCGACTAAGCACTTAAATTGTTAAAAAGAGAAATTAATGTTATCTTAGTAAAAAATGTTAGAAGAAAAAGGGATAGTTTGAGACTAATAATAACTTTTTGTAGTATTTTAAGGGACTAACTGCTAAAAAAATATTTATTTATTTTTATTCTTAGTTAAATAAAATGTGTTTAATTTTGATTAACATCAGATTTTTTTTGTAAAAATTGATAAAAGTTGATAAAATATGTAGTTGAAAATTTGTAAAAAGTTGTAGGTCCTATAAAACGTGTGGTTAAAATTAATTGTTGATTTTAACTTCAATTTTTTAGTAAAATTTTAATTGAAAATAAACAAACCCTAAGAGTGTGTTTGATTGGCACATTTTTCATGAAAAATGTCACTTCCATGAAAAATGTTGTCAAATTCAAAAAAAAAATTTCCACCTTTGTTGTTTGATTGCACATGAAAAATAAAATAGATTTTTTAGGTACAAGCATTTAAAGCACATTTTTTCCCACTTTCTTGAAAAATATTTTCTCATATATATAATAGAATTTATTTTCCACCTTACATAAAAAATATTTTTATTTTCTATTTTTTACTATGCATACCAATCAAACACACCCTAATTTCCTTATAAGAAGGTACATTTTTCTTTTTCTGGCACGTCATTGAATACATTTTCTTTGACAAGAAAGCAAAAGGTGAATTACTAAATATGTACTATTTTATATTGTTCATTGTGAATATGGTCATTAAAGCTCACCAATGTTGTCATTGAAGTATTTATCTACCCATTGCATTAAAGGCCATTATATTACTTATAAGTTGGATGGAAAATTTAATGATAGACAAAGTTATTTAATATTATTAGAAACTAAAGTTGCACAAAAATTTTAAATGTGCGTTTGATTGCAAGTATTGAATTTGGGTAGAAAAAAAACGAATTCTACAGAATTGAATTGTCAAGAAAATAAACGCATCTTTAGAAGACAAATTTTACCTAAAAAATAAAACTTCATACCCTTCCTAAGAAAACGTTTTCCGGCTTTTCAAAGAAAATGCGATCATTTAGGCTGTGTTTGATTCATATATTTTCTATGAAAAATGTCACATCCGAGAAAAATAATGTCATATCAGAAGAAAATATTTTCCTACTTTAACTGTTTGATAGAAGATGGAAAAGGAAAATAAATTCTAAGGTACAACCACTTTAAGCATGAATTTGGCCACTTTTATGGAAAACATTTTCTTATAGGTTAGGTAGATTTTTTTTCCAACTTTTCCACCATTTTCTACCCTTGGATTTTCTACCCTTGGTGGGAAGGGTGGAAAATGAAAAAAATTTACATGTTACAAGAAAAATAAAAACCGATTTGGTGAGAAATCATTTTCCAATATAGTGGCAAAATCCATGCTTTTGATTGTACCTTATAACTCTTTTTCTTTTTCCACATTGTATCAAACAGTCAAAGTTGGAAAACATTTTCCTCTGATGTGATATTATTTTCCATGGATGTGACATTTCTCATAGAAAATGGTGCAATCAATCACAACCTTATGTAGAAATAAGAAAACGTTTTACCTGAAAAAAATAACCACCAAACATCTTTGTAACTGGAAAATATGTTGAAAAAACATTTTTTCTATGGAAAAATATGGCTAACAAACTTATTGATTGAAAAATAGGTAGAAAAAAGACTTATTCCGTGAAAAACTTGCAATCAAATACACCCAAAAGAAACTACCGTTTTTATTTTGGACACATTTTGGAAATTGAAATTCTTTGAAAATTCTAGAAAACGTTTCAAAAATTTCAATAAAGTTTCTTATTTTTTTTTTCTTTTCTAAAATCTTTAGGATTTGCTTGAGAATTTTAAAGTACCAGTTATAAGAATTTTTTAAAGTACAGATTTTGGGCGTTTATGAGGGAAGCGGTTTTGGGTGATTTTTAGTAACGGCTTTCTGACTCTTGAAACGGTCCAACTCATATTTGAAAGTTTATTATCCAACAGTTCTAAATTTTTTTAAAAAAAATCAAATTACATATATGCTCATATATTAAAAAAAATTAATTTTAAAATTTTTATATATAGTTATCATTGCAAATGTAAAATTAAATTTATGTCATTGCACATGTTTTTTTTTTTTTTTGCATATGTTGTTTTATTTTTACAAATATTAAGTTTAGAGTAGTTTGAAAATAATTGGAGAGATGATAAAATTAGAAGAAATTTTGAAGAACGACAAAAAACCACCGATTTAGAGAGTTGAGAGAGATACACTCCAAATTATACTAAACCGTCCAAAACCGATGCTCCAAAAAACTAAAAAGCACATATTTTTTCAACATTTCATAAATGGTATTAAACAAAACCGATGGAAAAAGAAAAACTTCCAAGCAGGTCCTTAACAAATGTCGTAGGAACTCTTGACCAAAATATTTTAAAACTTTAATTAAGAATTACACATTATTGTGGCTAAAACTAAAATTTATATAATTTCAGACTTTAATTCTTATATTGTTAAAGGTAAAATTTCACATCTATTAAAAATAATAACAATACTCACTATATAAAAATTTGTGCCACTCTTTTTAATAAAATTAACATTTTAATATATGGAATCCTAAATTTTTATATATTACTAGTCTAACAAATTCAAACGAACAATTCGACCTCTCCCACGAAATTGACTTTAAAAATGCATTCGCAACATATAAGGGTAAACATAAGTTATGATTGGATAAGATAAAAAATAAGTGTAAACTCCTTTTAAAACAAAAAATTTAACATATCCTAAACTCCTTTTAAAACCAAAATTTAACATATCAAATTAAAATGTTATATACAATCTTAAAATAGCATGACAATTTTAGAACCTAATTTAATACCAATTTAAAATTAATGTAATACTATCTTACGATAGCGTAGCATTTTCGCAACTTACATTGGGCATGCAAAGTCACATAGTGGGCAAGGAAACGTTGAGCCTATATGGATCCGGGTCACACATAGGCCCCTTATTTTTATATGGCCCAGGACTGGATAGGGATGACCTTCCAAATTTACGGGCAGATAGGGCCTGGGGGTGTAGCCCGTTGGCCCTAAGCCCGTTATAAAATAAAGAGAGAATAAAAATAGAAAAAATTGTCAATAAGTTATCTTCATATAACTTGTAACCAATTAAGTCATCTCCTCCACCTTCAGCGATAACCTCCTACATCTCCGGCGACAACCTCTTACACCTCCGGCGAGTTCTTCTATGGCGCAGTGTCACTTTTTAATTCCCTATACTAAAATATGGGCCATCTGCAGTCGTTTATACTTGATATTGCAGTCGTTTATACCCGATAGAATGGATAATGATTGGGTTGAGATGTTTCTTAATTGTTCTTGGAAACTATTGGATTTAAATGCTGTAATCAAGATGTTGGAAGAAAAGTCAAAATCTGAGACAACTAATTTTCAGAAACTTCATTTTGCATCTGCTATGAGAACAACAATGTCGTGCTTGATTCAGATGCATTATTGTCCTGGATATATATTGAGGAACAATTGACATCCTGAATATTTGCTAGTAAAGAGAAAGCACAACAATGTAAGAAAATTATTCAGTTACATAACTATCCTGGACATTTGCTAGTGAATGATCTATGTTGCAAAGAGAGAATTAAAAGAGAGCACGATGTCCTCCAAAGTTATGATTCTGTGCTGAGGAAGTGGCAAAAAGATCGCATTGTTAAAAGAGAGCATGATGTTTGACACTATATTATAGAAACACAATATCATAGAAAATATTGTTAGTCATGTGTGTTGTTTGATACTGTATTATAGAAAATAGTATCACATATATTGTTTGATACTGTTTTAATCCATGATATTGTTTGAATTTATGTGGAATGAGTTTTATTTATGATACCGTACTTTTATCTTTGATACTGTTTAATTATGACAAGATTTGAACCTGTGATACTGTTTGAATGTCTTAGTTTTGTCTATGATACTATTTTAATCCATGATAATATTTTGTTTAGACAATGTGCATTAACATAATTTAATACTGTTTTAATCTATGATATTGTTTTAATTCTATGATACTGTTTTATTTAGGTAATGTGCATTAGTATATTTTGATACTGTTTTAATCCATAATACTGTTTGAATCTATGTGGAATGAGTTTTATTTATGATACCGTGCTTTTATCTTTGATATTGTTTAATTATAACAAGGTTTGAACATGTGATACTGTTTGAATGTCTTAGTTTTGTCTATGATACTGTTTTGTTTAGGTAATGTGCATTAGTATATTTTGATCGTGTTTTAATCCATGATACTGTTTTAATCCTATGATACTGTTTGAATGTCTTAGTTTTAATACAGGATACTGTTTTATTTAGGTAATGTACATTAGTATATTTTGATATTGTTTTAATCCATGATACTGTTTTATTTAAGTAATGTGCATTAGTAATTTTGATACTGTTTTAATCCATGTTTTAATCAATGATACAGTTTTGCATAATACAGTATCAAACAACACACATGACTAATTAAACAGTATCAAAGATAAAAGTATGGTATCATAGTCATGTGTGTTGTTTGATATTGTATTTTGCAAAATAGTATCACAGAAAACAGTATCACAATAGAAATGAACATAGAATTTGCATGCGTGCTCATAATTTTTATTATAATATGTTTTCGGAATGGTCTCGACGAGACGGTCAAGACCAGTAGCTTCGTCACCGAGTATGATGGATTTTACCAATTTGAAGTCGTTTCTTTAGCTTAAAATAGCAATCTTTAATTTTTTTTTGTCAAAACAGTATCACAGATAAATGTATCTTTATTGAAGCCACCCTTCATCTTTCTCTTGTTGAACATCCTTTAAACTTGATCCTTTTTCATTAACATTCTCAGTTCTTGACTAAACAAAGTTCACTACAAGAATCATAAACTTGTACTTGACTACTTATAACACCAAAACCTTTTGAATAGTCACCACAAAACTGGTGTTTGAATGTATTTTATGCAGAAAACATGGTTATATCGAAAACTCCAACATGGTCATATCAAAAACTCCAAGGTTTTAAGCTGATTTATGAATCTCAAGATAAGCCATAAATTAGATATTGTTAAAATTTCAACTTGTTAGAGAGATCTGTCGAATCTATGAACATGTTTGAGATTCAATTAGGATATAGATTCCCATTGGCTAGATAAATATAAATATATATGGTGTTTAATAGTAGATGAATTAATCAGTAGAGAATAAACAAGAGAATAATATTGTTCTTAAAATATTCTATTAATAGTACAAAATCATAGGTTTAACAGTATCACAACAAAACAGTATCACAATTAGCGTTTTTTACAATTAAGGGTATGTTGGTCTTTTATCTCTAAAATGTGACTTTAATTGAATTAAGTTTTGAGCCCATAAGTGTCAAAACAGTGACCGGTCTTGAATTTACCCATAAAAATATTAATATTCGAATAATTCAATTTATTATAACAATAACATCCCTATAATATGTTTGAATGTGAATTACAATTTGAGAAGATTACATTTTTTTAGAGTAAATAAGAAACTATATAGAAATTTAGATAAAATTAAATAGTCATTCATTATTATTTATTATTTGACAACATTCTCCATTGAATAAGTATGAACTCGTTAAAAATTGTTTTGCAAAAATTCAGTGGAAAAAAACCGAGCAAAGAAAATAAAAAAGTGCAATTAATTATCCAAAATTTGGTATAATCAATTTGCTTTATATAGAAACTTGTTAAGAAAATACATTGAGACGACATGGTCGAAAGAAAAAAAAAAGTACAATTACACTCAAAAGTTGTTCTTCAAGACAAATATATATAATATTCTAGAAGAATATTAATTTATATAAAATTATATTTTTTCAAGAACAATAAAACAATATTATTCTAAAACATTAATTATAAATTGATTCGCATAAATTTGTAATTATTTAGAAACACAAAATTAATATTCTTCTAAGAATATTAATATATTTATGTCGTATTTTTTATTCTTTGAACTTGTGTCTTTTGTAGAGCACCAATACAATACTTTTATGAAATATTGGTATTTATAAAATTATTAATATTTTTATAAATATTTGTATGAAAATGTTGGATATGGGGAGAAAAAAAGGCAGAATAGTGTAAGAAATTGACGTTGGGGTTGCGTGTTGTGCGCGAGTTATTGATTAATAATAATATCTAAAAGATTGAAATGTGGCAGTGGTGGCGTGATAATACGTACAGTTATGATTTTTGAATTTAATTTTTATATGTATGATTCCCTATTCCACTTTGCTTCTTACACTAGCCTACCGTCACAGCCTCACCCCCACGGTTTATGGCGCTTCAATTCTTCTTTCAAATCATCTCTGACATATATCGTTCGGGAGATAGATTTATTGCTTCACTAGGAGCCAAAACGAACGTGATATTTCGTGCGAGAAAATTGTTTTAAAAGTAAAAATAAAATATCACATCGACTACAAATAAAAATAGAAATAAGTTTATAAAGAACTTGACTATCTCGTTCGATTAAGTGCTTGTTTGGTCTAGTTTTTAAACTAATTTTTCAACACAAATTAGTTTATTTGACCACGTTTTTGCCTTCCTCGCATGACATATTTGACCATTTTTGTTAAAAAACTAGTTTTTAAACTAGATCAAACAAGCTTTAACTTTAATTTAGCACGATGGAATAAACAATTTTGGATTTATGAGATTTCTGCGTTCAATTTTTATTTAAATACGAGATAATTGTAGAGATATTCATGAAACGAACTAATTATTACAAAATTACATAGATTGTGGTGCTCCAAGTTATTCTTGGATCTTGAATTTTGGATTTTGGATATTCTTACCATATATGCCTATACACGGAGTGGTTTAATTACAAGTCATGTGACATGCATACTTGCATAGTGTTACAATGATGGCTAATAATCAAAAACTTGAAGTTAAGGTTATATAGTTGAAGATATTTGATAGAGCGGTGCGATTATTATATGGAGTTGTGTACGTCCCAAGATTGATGCGAAGTTTGATATCGTTACGAGCTTGGACATGTTGGGTTATGAATATCTTGTAAGCATCAGCATGATGAATATAAAGAATTTTTTTTCCCCCGATAATGAAAGAACAAAAGATTGACAATTTGTACAAGCTAATAGGGAAGACTATTTTTGGCGTTGTTTTCACATTAAGGAGAGTCTTTTATTTCTACAGATTGTAAAGCGCTAGTAAACTGAAAAATTAATTAAAAAAAAGAAATAATTTTTAGTAATATATTTATACCAAACAAAACAAAAAAATTATAAGATTGAGGTTATGGTGTAGTGGTTAAGATTAGTATTTTACAAGTTTCAACCTGGGTTCGAATCTTCTTTAGTCTATTTGTAGTGAAAACTATAATTTCTATTTTATTTTATGATTTTTCAAAAAAAAAAAAAACTTTTTTTGAGGGAAGGGGCGGGGTGGAATTTTCTGTCCCAAACCAGCCCCTATTATCTGGCAGGGCGATGCTTGGCGGGACAGGGCGCGGGGCGGGTTGCGAGTCGCAAGTTTTTTTGTTATCCCTATCTACTACAACTAATTTGACTACAGTGGTACCTACAGACAAAGGTGTGTGAAAATGAGTATTAAAGTGTGTGATGATTTGAAGAATTTGAGTTGATTAAGGTTGATTACTACAATTTTTTTCTGATTTATCCAAAATATACTCACTAATTAGGCTTTAATTTAGTGTCAATCTTCTTTGATTGGTTATTGTTCCTAGATATTTCAAATGTAATAACGTGAATTGTTGTACATGTAACAAATAAAATAGAGATAGATAACATCTTCAATGGGTTGTGGATTGAAAAAATTGCATAGTCTACACGTACAAAAGAAAGTGATAGATAAATTATAAAATTAAATAAATGATGATTAACACACATTCTAATAAAGATTAATTATAAATAAATAAATAAAAGATGTTTAGCACATATTTCGATGGACATAAATTATAAAAAAATAAATAGAGGATATCTAGTACACCGTTCAAATGTGTACGGTGTGTTAAACATCTTCTTTTTTTTTTTTTTTTTTTTTTCGTCATATAAGTAATTTAGGGCGATGTGACATATTTTTTAGTACAATCCACAATTGCATTGGATGCTCTTATTGCTTAAGAAATATATATCCACCTTGGAATATAGAGAATACGGGGCTGTTCTACTCCCCATGTGGGGAGTAGTTTATAAAACCCACAGCCTACGTGGCTGTGGGAGGTGGACAAAAATAATCCACCTGGACAAAGAAAATTGAGTCTCACATTTCATCCCCATTTCCCTCATTTCATCCCCATCTGTGACCTAAATTTCTCTCCCCGATTTATCCCAAATTGGTGACCCAAATCAGATTCCTCCGCCGCCGTCGCCTTCAACCACCACCGCCGTGACCCACCATGGTTGCTCTATAAAACCACCTTCCTCTCTCTGCGCGACCCACCCGCGACCCTCCGCGCGAACCACAGTGACTGCTCCACCTCCCTCGAGCGACTGCAGTGGCTGCTCCACCTCCCTCGCGCGACTGCTCCACCTCCCTCGCGCGACTGCAGTGACTGCCTCCCTCGCGCGACTGCTCCACCTCCCTCGCGCGAACCGCAGTGACTGCTCCACCTCACTGAACCGTGGTTTTATAGAGCCACAATCGCGCGTGACTGAACCGGCCCGCCACAGTCACTGCTCCAACCGTGGTCCTCTCTGTACGCAAGAACAGGGACCGTGAACCAACATTGTACCTGTACGCGGTAGCCTACGCCGGATACAAATATTTCAACATTGACCCGCCAATTGAAGGATCAGGTAATGAAAATTGTTGTGAACAAGTTCCTCCAATTTACTGAATTTTGTATTTATTATGGAATTGATAAATGTGTATTGATATTGTTGGTTTTTTGTTTATTGTTTCGTATTTGGTAGGAATGGAATCACAAAGTGCAGATAATGTGTTTGTTCCACAAGTTTCTGTGCATAGTCTTCCGGCAACTGTACAAGAATTTGAATCACATGAGGCGGCTTATTCTTTTTACAATACATATGCTCGGGAAGCTGGATTTAGTACCCGAATTGAGAACAGTAAAAAGAATAGGGACACTGGTGAGACCTACTGGAAAATGTTTGTATGTTCGAAAGAAGGGAAAACAGATTACACATATCAGCGGAAATACAAAGAATATGTGCCACGTGTTGGGGAGCGAAAACGTGGGCATACACGAGTTGGTTGTGGTGCTAGACTGTCCGTGGTAAAACAACAGACGGGGCAAATGTGGATAGTGAACAACTTTGTTGCGGAACACAATCACGCTCTTACTACTCATAGTCGAGTGCATTTGTTAAGATCTCATCGGAATGTGTCCACTACAAAGAAAGCACTTACACAACAATTCGCTGACGCTAATATACCAACGTGCCAGCAATTAAGGCTTATGGAGATAGATTCAGGTGGTCCATCAGCTATTGGGTGTGTGGAAAGAGATATTAGGAACCATGAAAGAAATGTTCGAGAAGAGCAAAGGGTGTATGACGCTGAAACTCTAATTGAGCATTTCACATTTGAGAAAGAGAAGAATCCGAACTTCTACTTTGATTACGAGGTAGATGAGACAAGGAAGTTGATTCGTTGTTATTGGGCAGATGCTGAATCTATACGGTCATATCGTTATTTTGGCGAGGTCGTGGTATTCGACACTACCTACAACACGAATATGTACTCAATGATATTCGCCCCATTCGTAGGGGTAAATCACCATGGTCAGACAGTGTTGTTTGGTTGCGGATTTTTGAGCAACGAAACGACAGAGTCATTTGTCTGGTTGTTATCGAAGTTCATGGAATCGAACTCCAATCATGCTCCTCCATTGATGATAACTGATCAAGACGCTGCAATCTCGAAGGCCATATCGTTAGTCATGCCAGATACATTCCATAGGTATTGTATTTGGCACATTTTAAACAAGTTTTCAGAAAAAAAATTAACGCGATGGTCTACAATGAGCAGTATCACAGGTTAGTGAATATTATAAAAAATTCAGAGTCGCCAGCTGAATTTGAGGAGCGTTGGAATGAAACAATGGTCAGTACAAGTTTACATTGTAATGAATGGCTACACTCGATGTATGAAATCCGGGATCGGTGGGTTCCAGCTTATGTGAAACACATATTCAGTGCAGGAATGTCTAGCAGTCAAAGATCCGAGAGTGGACATTCATTTTTGAAGAAGTACATTAATAGAAAGAACTCACTGATGGGATTCATTACAAGATTTAATAGGGCATTGAGTCATCAACGCCACGAGGAATTAGTCGCCAACCATGTTGATATCAATGAACAACCTCGCTTGATGTCCAGTCTTATGATGGAAGTTCAGATGGCTCAAATCTACACCAAGAAGGTGTTTATGTTGTTTCAGATAGAAGTGGACAAGAGTAATGTATACATTTGCTCGAAGAGATCGACTTTCGTAGGTGGGAAGACATACGCTGTGCAGAGATTTGAATCTGGTAAAAATTATGATCGATCCCGCGAGCTTACGTATTACACGGATAATGACTTTGTTTCATGCAGTTGTCGCACTTTTGAGTTTGACGGTTATCCATGTCGCCACATGGTTTGTTTTTTGAAGAAAAAACAAGTATTCCTACTTCCAGAAAAATATATTGTGCGGCGTTGGACAAAGAATGTCAAAATGGGTAGTGCATGCGACACTAATGCAGACACGAACTTGGACAACTCATGTATCAACTCATTAATGGCTCGCCATGGGTTGTTATCACAGAAGGCATCTTTGCTAGTGGATAATGCGGCCTTAACAGAGGCCCGCAGTTCTTTTCTACTATGTGAGTTTGATATGTTGAATTTGAGAGTGACGCAGGTTGATGATGGTGGTGATTTCCAAAAAAACAAGTCAAGCTCCAAAAGTTGTGAGGTCCAACAGGTTATACAAAATCCAAATTTAGTTCGAGCAAAGGGATGTGGAAAACGGTTGAAGTCTTCCAAAGAGAAAGCACTCTCTATAGGTAATCGACAATGTTCAGTTTGTGGTGCAAATGGACATGACAAAAGAACTTGTCACACATTACTTGATAGGTACATTTTATTCTTTTTGTTGATATTACATTCAATTATTAAAAAATAGGTACATTTTATGCATTTTATTTATATTACATTGTGTTATACTAATATCTTTCATTTTCTAGGTCCACTGAACCGAACTTACCTGATAACCAACATGAGAACGAGAACGCTCAAGACGTCTGGAGGAGAGATGACGCTACTTTCAATTCTTTTGCTTGTAGTTCAACTAGCGTTGGAATGAATTTTTCATTTGGTTTGTAGTTAAAGCAAGTTCCGAGAGTGGGTAGAAATATGTATTTGAAACAATGCTTTTAAGCGTATTTTATTTGCCAACGATCAGTTCATGTATTATGGAACGAATGCTTTTGGAACGAATTTCATGTATTATGGATTTCATGTATTTAAGACACATTTTGCTAACTTGTATTTTATCTAGTCATTGCTTGATCATATTGTTCAACATTGGTTTCATCATATTGTTGTTGGTGCAATAGCTGTTTTTTGGTGCAATAGCTGCTGGGTATTCTTGTAATCATAATACATGTTTGGCACATTTTTAGCAAGTTTTGTTTTACGTTTATGGCTGCTTCATTACTGTAAGTGAAATGCATGAAATATTATTAATCCAATAATTTATCACTTTTTGCTAACTTGTATTATGGAATTAATGATAGTGCATTTGATATAGATAACAGACATTCAACTATACTTCAAATCCTTAAATAGCTTAAATCATACCGGATACATTACATATTGCCCAAAGTTAAGTTAGCATTGTACAAATATTACATCAAAAACTTCATTGAAAATAACACTACTAGGACGATACATATAATAATGACTTGACGAAGTGAACGAACTATATCTTCTAGCTTTTCTACCTTCTCCATTAAACTACGCACATCACACTTCAATTCATCTAGGTTTGTACTCGTATGTTCACGTCCATCTGAATGTGATCCAAAATTAGATTCCAGCTCGTCTGCCCAATTGAAGCCTCCGCACATGACACCGTCCTACATGAGAACAAAAAAATTCAATTCAATTGAAATATCCAATCCTCAAAATACGGTTGAACAAATCACTAACCTTCACACTATGACATCTCCAATAACGACGAAATGGGTTCCTTTCGGAGTGCGAGGTATGAATCTTCATATACGCACCACATCTACATCTAAGTTGTAACTGAGGAACATTTCCACTAGAAGAAGACATTGATCCTTACCTATTTGTTATTCGAAAGTTACACAAATATCACGTGAATACCAATAAATTCCGTACAACATACAATATATTGCAAATTGACACATACATTGGAGGCTCAGATAATGTTTCGAACTACATTAATTAGCACCGCCATGGCTGCAAAACACCGGTTGCATGAAACTAAGGGTTGCACCCCCTATCTCATGCCATCCGGGCTGCCAAGCCAAGATACGGGACTACTTGTAGTTGCCTATTTCCAACAATCATAACAACTCAATAACATTAATCATCACAGCCTTTTAATCTACTTCTACTGCCAACATTATCAATACATACCCTATCTCCCTCTCCCCTCATACAGAAATCACAAATCATTGGGGAGAATTAGCCTTCAGACAGACAATTCATCACAAATCAAGTTCAGCTTCAGCCAACAAAGGATCACAATTCATCACCAATAATCCTTCAGACAAATCCAAGAAACAACCAAGCTAAACCCGCCAATTGACGCAAGCACTTTCAGAATTCCACAACACAAACAAATCCAACAATTTCACACATCATTGGGTATGAAATACACAGGCAGATAATCAATTTTTTGCCAATTTCACTTTACCCTCAGAAAAATTTACAAAAATATACAGTACCGCGTACAGAGAGGAGCGACTGTGGCAGTTCAGTCACGGTTGGATCAGTGGTTCGCGCGACCACGGTTGGAGCAGTGACTGTGGCGGGCCGGTTCAGTCACGCGCGACTGTGGTTCGTGCGACCACGGTTCAGTGAGGTGGAGCAGTCACCGCGGTTCGTGCGAGGAGGGAGGTGGAGCGCGAGGGAGGTGGAGCTGTCACTGTGGTTCGCGCGACCACGGTTCAGTGAGGTGGAGCAGCCACTGCAGTCGTGCGAGGGAGGTGGAGCAGTCACTGTGGTTCGCGCGGAGGGTCGCGGGTGGGTCGCGCAGAGAGAGGAAGGTGGTTTTATAGAGCAACCATGGTGGGTCACGGCGGTAGTGGTTGAAGGCGAAGGCGGCGGCGGCGGCGGCGGAGGAATCTGATTTGGGTCACCAATTTGGGATGAATCGGGGAGAGAAATTTAGGTCACAGATGGGGATGAAATGGGGGAAATGGGGATGAAATGTGAGACTCAATTTTCTTTGTCCAGGTGGATTATTTTTGTCCACCTCCCACAGCCACGTAGGCTGTGGGTTTTATAAACTACTCCTCACATGGGGAGTAGAACAGCCCCGATAGAGAATAATTCTCCAAATTTATTCTTCTATAATTTGGAGAGATTTATTTGTGCCTTAACGTATAATATCAAAAAAAATTCCAAAATTATTACATACTTGGATTCCATCTTAGTTATTTAGTGAAAATTAGCCCCTATACCAGATTTTATTTGAGAAATTAAAATATACTGAATGTTGATTTTTTTAATAAATACTGATTAATTTATATGAATATTGTAACTATACAATAATTATCTCGAAATTAATCATTTAATACTAAGAATTTGTAATGCAAATACACGAGTTAAATGTTTCATTAGTCACTGAACTATTGCTTCCGTCTTCATTCACTCACTCAACTTTAAAATATTTCTGATTAGTCACTGAACTTTCAAAAATGTCCGCCGTTACTCACTGAACGTCATTCAATTACGATCAACAAACGAAAATTTCACGTGGTAGATGGAATGCTTACATGGCAGACGGAATCATCCACCACACATCTAAAATCGTCAAAATCAGCCAAAATCGTGCGCCATGTCATCACTTAAAATCAATTCAAGTGAAAACGTTTCAAGTGATTTTAAGTGAAAACGTTTTTGAATTGATGACATGGCGCACGATTTTGGCTGATTTGGACAATTTCAGATGTGTGGTGAATGATTTCGTCTGCCACATAAGTATTCCATTTGCCACGTAGAATTTCCGTTTGTTGGTTGTAATTGAATGGCGTTCAGTGAGTAACGGCGAGATATTTTTGAAAGTTCAGTGAGTAATCAAAAATATTTTAAAGTTGAGTTAGGGAATGAAGACGGAAGTAATAATTCAGTGACTAGTAAAACATTTAACTCCAAATACACTCATTCCAAGGGACCGGAATCATACATACCATATTTAAGTGGAAAAATCAAAATTAGTGGACTCAATCCTCGATGTTTAGGAGTCTCCGAAATCCTATTCTACCATCGTCCGATGAATACCCTTCTCAAATTCTCAAATTGATCTTCCACAATCGATCATGTTTAAATAATTTTTCGATATCTATCTAAATCACAAATGCTACACGGAAAGGTGAGTCGTCTACTCATTTTAATCCATTTTATTGCTTAAATCATAATTTGTGTTATATTGGGACAATCCATTTTATCTACTCTTACAATTTTTGACTATTATTTGACATGGCTATTCGCACAACCTATAAAATTTATAGACAATTACTGGAATTTTAAATTTTAAAATATTTTATTATTTTCAGAATTAAAGGGAAATGTATAAGTGAAAAATACTGGGAACCAATATGCAATCTACTATATTAATTGAAGCAAATTTATCCAAAGTAATCTAATCATATTTATTACGGTTGGATGACAATAGCATTTCTATGTACCGAAGATGGAAAATCATCAACCCCCAATATCTGTCAGAATAGGAGAAATACATTAGTTATTCCATCTTCTAATAAATTCCAAAGCAATAGCCACAAATATTAATATAGTAATTTCCTTGCACCGAACATCTTATTTCTGGCAACTTATTCGAGTGAGAATGCAAGCTTTTCGTAAAATTTCAGAAGATTTTCTTGGTTTAATTTTAATGGGTGCAAGTTCTTACAAATTGATAGCTCTCTCAGAAGTCCATATTTTTCGTATAGCTATTGGCTCGGTATTAATTCATTCTCACGAGGATATGTATACGATTTTTCTGGAGTCTAATTTAGTTCCAGGTTACTTAATTTATAATGCTTTGTTTGATGAACATTTTTTGTTGTCCCTCATTACTGGTAACGTATATCGTCACCTGCAAGTGTGGTAATTATTTTTTAATGAGCTTTGTTAACATTTAAAGTTACTGTGTTATGTTATTTGTTGGCTGACGGTGGCGAAAGTCAGATATTTTAATTTGGGAGGTCCTAAAATCAATTTTTTTTCTCAAACTATAATTACAGAGCATATTTTTATGAGAATATAATTTTTTTTTTTTACCGAAATTCAACTCTTCGATTCGACAGAAGAATTCAGACGACATGATTCTTGCTATCGTCTGTTGTGCGTGAATCATGATTTGAATTTCACAAACCAGAAGACGTGAAGTCCAATGACAGAAGAAGATAAATATGAATCCATTTTGGGCCTTCTTTGTTTAGGTTATGAGATATTTTCACAAATAACTATAATAAATAAAATATTTCTTAAAATACTGTCATACTTTTTAATTATAAAAATACTATTTTTAATTTTTATAACACTTTTTGTTACATTTGTTATTTTAGTTACAATAAACGTATTACATTTGTTATTAACATAACAAACATAACAAATATAACAACAAGTGTTACAAAATAAAAAATATTATTTTTAAAATAAAAATAAGGTTAGATAGTATTTTTTAAATTATTTTATATTTTATAGTGTATGGTAAAATTATCACTTAGATTATTCGTTTTTGGGTCATCTTTGTTTAGTAAATTAAAAAAAAATTTCAAAAAAAAATTCAAAGTTGGGGAGACCCCCTTCCTTCTGCCCTTGCTGGGTGATATGTAGAGGTGGCAAAATTGGCCCAGCCCGCGGGTCGACCCATGTAGCCCGCCTTCTTGAATTGGGTTAGCCCTAACCCAAATAAAACTGGGCTAAGATGGCTCGGCCCATCTAGTCCGCGGGCTAGTTGGGCTGGCCCGATTTTGATTTTAATTTTATTTTTATTTTTTGGGCTCCTTAACACTAATTAACTCATTTTGTGAATAGTCCCAATACATAATTCAAATAATATCAAGGGATTTTTTCATAAATAAACCACTTTTTAAAAATAATTCTAATTTTATCAACTTAACAAATTTATTCTAAAAATACTACATTCTTAAAATTATATTAATTAATAAAATAATAAATTAAAATCAAATTTATACTACAAAATATATATTTTCACGTGAATTCACTTAAATTTGCATTTGAGTAATTGATTATTTGCACAATAAGTCATTCATCTTTATAAAAGTTTCACTTTAATCCCTATACTTCCTATTTCATTTCAATTTCATCTTCTTTTATTTGCAACCTAAGTCCTTCAACTTTTAAATTTTTATAACTTGATCCCCATATTTATACTTTTATATCAATTTAGTCCTTTATAGTATCACTATTTGATATATATGTTACAAATGATATTGTGTATCAATGTTTGATACAAATGTTACAAATGATATTTTTAAAAAGTGTACAAATAGTTTACAATTAACAAAAAAAATTATTATTTTGAAAGAAAATTGACGTTTATCTATTAACTAATACATAAGAGTTCAAATTTTATAAATTAATCTTTTTTAAAATATCTATATAGTCTAAATTTATCTAAGATTGTATTTGATGTAATGTATTAGATTGTATAAAAAATTTATTTAAAAAAAGAAAAAAAAAATTTAAGATAAGTTGGGCTAATGGAATGGACTGAGCTAGCATATTTCTTGCTCATACAAAATTGGGCTGGGCCAGCCCAATCCAATTTCATGTGTGGCCATGTTCTGGTGGGTTGGGCAACCCATTTGCCAACTTTAGTGATATGCCATGTTTTCTACTCTTAGCGCAAAAGCTTTGAAAATGCTTCTTATTTATAGTAATATTGAAGTTGTTCTTTCCTATTACTTCATCTCGCTGAAGAAAATGATTGATACATCATGTTGTCAATATAGATTATGTCCTATTTGATAATATGTTTTTGTTTTACACTGTTACATTTGTCCATTAATGAAGATTGATACTTATTTTTTATTAATATTTTATGCAGATTTTAGCTATTTTATTTTATTTAAGTGTCTAATAATATCTAAAAAGATATTTCTCACCACATCTGAGAGTTCTCATTAATTGGCGAAGAGTATAGTGATTTTATTTTTTAAATTTGAAATTGAGAAGATTTTTTGGCAATTGATTTTTGATTTGAAATTAAGCAGATTTTTTTTGGGATTAGATTGTGCAACAAAAATTGATTTCATTGATTCTTTGAAAGAAAACTTCCTTAAAATATATTTTCAATTAATTTAATGACTAACTATTATCTTTCAATTAATTTATCATTCAGTATATTTCAATTTTCATATACATACTAGTGTATATATGTAAATTTCTGAGGAAATTACACCATATACTTGACTTTTTAGAAATAATTATAATATTACAAATATTGTCATTTAATCTTAAAAATATTGCATATTATTTTATATATTATAATATATTAAATTAAACTAGTTTGATAAATATGTAAATCAGTTTTACCAACGTTTCTACAATCTAGCTCTCAAAATCCAAGATAAATTGCAGCCATTTTCCTTTTTGAATAGAGCCCCATAAATGTACGCTTGTTCAATATAAATGAATTTTCATCTTCATCAGAAGGTTGAAACTCAGAAATAGAAAAATAAATATTCAGAATTTCCTCAATTGTCGCTCCTCCCGCGCATCAAATATTGAACCCCAAAAGAATAAAAAATATAATGTCTTGTACAACGAAATCATACAATTGTGGATTTATGTGTTACAAATGATAGTATCATATGTATTATGATGTGTCATAATTGTGGATTTTATGTGTTTCAATTGATAGCACTATATGTATCACAAATTGTAACAAATGTGATTATGATTGATTTTTAATTCTTGTCATATTATGTCAACGGATTGTGTAGGATTATTGACATATTGTCACAAATGTTATGTATCATAACGTGCTACAACTATTATTATCATGAGCTTTTTTATTTATACGATGAATCGTTACAAACGTTATCTTGTTGAAATTTTTAGGTTTTGTCATGTTACGTTAAATAATTGCATTGTGATAGTCTGTGACATAAAGTGCTACAAATGTTATGTATCATAAAGTGCGACAAATGTTATTATCATGATTTTTACTATATACCACGAACTGGTTACAAATGTGATATTGTTGATATTTTTGGTTTTTGCAACATTATATTAACTGATTGAGTTGAAACTTATAAGTGGTTAATCGTCGAGAAATTAATTTTTTTTTTTGAAAGAGGGAATTTTTTTTTTTCAAAAATATATATCAAAGTTATATTTGGATTAAAACGATTAATCCCCTAATTAAAGATTCTACAATTTTAGATTACAATGACTCTCTATTAATTAGTTTTAGTTATGGTATATAATATAATTAAAAAATAATATTACTAATTAAAAAAAAACAGACTAAATATATTTAAAATTTATGGTACATATATATTTTTATATAATTATTTTTAAATAATAATCTATTTATGTAAAAGTCTCTAAATTTCCCAATGCAAAATTAGCTTTGCCTGCTATGTCCATTGTGAAAGATTTCAAAGAGAAATTGGGCTTAATAACTGGGCTTTAGGTGTCCTTAACCGCAATTTCATCTAAGTTCATCATTGTCGAATGATTTGGATTGGTAGCTTCTCATGGGCCGAAGCCCATTTTGAATCAGGCCCACCATCGTGTATTGTCGCTATGAAATATAACATAAATATATTTATAACTAAAAACAAATTTTCATACCATTTTGAAACATTTATATAAAAAGTAGAAATTACACCCTCTATTTGCTTTGAAAAATACTATTCAGCTATACATTAGTTCCAAAACCTTAAATCCTCCCAAAAAAAAAAAAAAAAAAAAACCAAATCCGGAGAATTCCAGAAAATCAAGATTCTACCCAAAATTCACTTCTAAATCGGCATAAATTTCTCACATTCCTGCTTTTTTTTTTTTTTTAAACTTATCTAAAACCTCATTGTCATTCAGTGTGAAGTCCATAGAATATCAAGCAACAAATAAGACATTGGAAAATGAGTTTTGGCTAGAACATAAATTCTTTCGTCATTCTTGGCTCGTAGGTCGCAAAACGACTCTATCATATTTAATTAAAAAATAAGTATAATTAAAATAATAGACGTGTCATAAAATATAGGGTAATTAACACATTTCATCTATATTTTTTTAGTCTATTACGCAAAACGTCTCTATCGTTTGAATTTTGACATTTGAGTCCTTATATCAAAGTTTTTTTTTTTTTTTTTTTTTTTTTTTTGCTAAAAAGGTCCCTACAACCCCCATCCCCACCTTACCAGACTACCGATGGCCACCACCCACCAAATCCATTGTCGACCACCACCAAATCATCTTACAAGCAGTACTGAACTTTCACAAAATGATTCTTATAATTGTAATCGTGAGTTAGGGAAGAAAGAAATAAATCTTAATTGAAATTAGATCATACTTTATGAGCACACCATTTTGGGTCCTGATGCAGATGCATCTTCTTGCTACAAGATTTGTTTTTGAAAATTCAAATGTCAAGTTTTTTTTTAAAAAAAAACCAAGGCATTTAGTCTTCAAAAATTTTGTTTTGGAGGTTCTGGGTTCAGATTTTAAATCGAAAAGAAATGGCCGAAGCTTAATCTCATTGAGAATCGAAAAAACTGCAAAGAGGCAAGATTTTTAATGCGTTGAGATTGAAATGAACTAGGCAGATGTCTTTGCATCATCAACAATTATTTGGTGGTGGTGGTCAACGGAGGATTTGGGTGGTGGCCGCCAGCAATCCGGTTGGGATTAGGGGTGAGGTTGGGGAAGATGAATATTTTTCTTTTCTTTTTTCTAAATTCTTTTCTGTTTTTTTTTTTTTTAATTTCTATATTTTAATTATCTTAAATAAATAATATATAAATACATTTTTACCCTTCTTTAAATTTGGCAAATTTTAGTTGATGGGTGATTTTTCAATCAATTGACAGTTATTTGGAAGTGAGGATCTCGCACTGTATATTAACTTTAAGATTTGAGGTGAAAATTTGGAACACCAAATGCAATTTATTATTGTTTTAGGATTTAAGATAAATAACCAAATTAGAAAGTTGAGGACTTGATTACACAATTTTATTATTTTAAATAAAAAACTGTAAAAATTAAAAGGTTCAAGATAAATTTTCACTTTTAAAAATTAGGGACCTCAATTGCAATTTTTTCCATTAAGTTTTTTATTTTTGTTATTTTAATTTATTTAAGATAAGAGTAAAATCATATAAAAAAAAAAAAAACTATTTGGTGACTATTTGTGCGAATAAATGAAAGGATGTTGACGATAACTGTGAATAAAATTAAATGTAGATAATATTATTACAAATATAAAAGAACGAGGACTGTAAATATTTACCCTACCCTATCAACAATTGGATCTAATAAGACATATCACTAACAATCTTTACTCAATTAAACTTTTTTGGGGATCTAGGAATGATAGTTTGTTTTGTAAGAATCTTTACTTAATTAAAGTTTTTCGAGAATACTTCTAGGATTGATAATTTGCTTTGCTTACGATATTGAAGTGGCACGTTTCCTATCAAGCGAAAGTACGCTTTTATAATTATTGTCTAAACTTTTTCTAGATCATTACTATCAGTGCTGATAATTTATTTTGCTTATGATATTAAAGTGACACGCTTCCTATCAAAAGTGTAGAAATAACTTATAAAAGATATTTAGAAGTAAAATTTGGCTCCACTTAATATTAGTGGGACAATTTGCTGCCTGATGAATCGGCTGGGCCCTTGAATTAATAATGCACACTTGTCTTTAAGTGTTATATGGACGTGACATGGAAACTATGTGGTTCAAATACATTGATTGGGTTGGAAAACATCAGATAGGGCCATGATCAGGACATATACATGGAATAGAGTCTCTCTTGACACAAATTATTAATTTTTTAGTATAGGAATTTTGAAATCGAATTATGAAAAACTCCCTTAGCTCAACTCTGGCTTAGGAGCATTCTCTAATGCTCTTACGCTCGAGTTGAGGGAAAGACTCAATTTTCGGGTTATATGTTTTTGCTCTTTTTTTTAATACGCTCGAGTAGATACCCTTAAATTGAGATGAAAATAGTTCCATAAGAAATATATTCCATTTCTCTTTCTTTTTAAGGGAGCCACTGGAGTCGTCCTTGGCACGAAAATTTTTGTTTTTTAGTATAGAAATTTTGGTGGAGCTCTCTAAGTGAAAAGGTTGCATTATGTGATTGCACAACTCGTTTCTTTTGTTTCAATGGTTAGGAGAAGAGGGTTTTTGAGTTATTGTATTTGTGGCTCGTCATTGTTGGCAGAATATTGCAGAGGGAGCCCTACACACTACTTTTGATGGTGTTAGTACGTGTTCGGGTGTGATTTGAAATGAAGAAGTACTAAGTGTAATCGGTAAAAAAACACACTATATTTTCGTACTTGAAATTTCAAAAGTTAAAAGAATTATTATCCAACAAGTTTGTATATTGAGGGCATGTTTGGTGTGTAATTATATGTAATAATAGATATACATTTCTTCTTTCTTCTTCTTTTGTAATTTCCAATTTTGTACTCATCAATACATCAAACATGTCACCAACATGCAAATTCATCCATTCAAATCTTACCTCTTGTTAGTTGAGAGTGAGTAGTGGGTGACTGATTGCACCACAATACATTTATGTCAATTAATCATTTAATTGATCGAAAACATAGAAGTCCATAGAATAGTCAATGTAAATAATGAACTCTATTAATTATTAAAAATAAATAAAAAAAAAACATGTAAGGCGGTGAGGAAAATGTAAATTTATAGTTATATTATATTTGATGCAAAAAAAAAAAAAAAAAAAAAAGAATTATTAGTACTAATAAAAAATGTCCAAAACAAAACAATTCTCAACATGAGCCCATTATAAATTTGTACCCCAAGACTCCAACAACCTTACCTACATTCAAAGTTGCCACTGACATGAAGATCAAGTGTCACCTTATTTATTTATTTTTGATTGCATGCCTTACTATTTAAGTGTTCTATGAGTTGGCAAGTTAAAAAAAAAAAAAAAGGGAAAAGTGAAAGTTACATTTTGTATTTCTATACAAGTTTAGATATGCATTTATATATATATATATATATATATATATATATATATATATATATATTATTTTTTTTTTTTTTCAAATTTATTTATTACTAAAAAGTAAATTTTTTAAGCTGAGTTGAGCTGAGCATGATATTATTTTATAAAATAAATTATATAATTTGAGATAATATTTAAAAATGAAAAAATAAATATCTTTCTTATTATATTGTTCAATATTATATATTAAATATGCTTTAATTTTTCTTAAATAAGTTGATAAGATATTTTAATTTTTTATAAGAAAACAATATTATCTTGATCACGACAGAGTTTTTTGGACTTCGATATAATAGAGGGACTAAAGTACAAAATCAAAAATAGAAGATAAAAGTGGGATTCAAGACAAACATTAGTTGAGATGCATTATTCAAACATTAATAATTGTTGTGATAAGCAATGGGGCCATTGAGTTTATAAATCAAACTTGAAACAAGTGATTATCGAAAGGTACATTATAATTGTGGGAGATTGGGTTCGTGCTTTGGACGCGCCATGCCGGCTAGTTTATCAAGACTTTGGGTTTATCGATCCTAAATTGTTTTTTTATTGAGATTTTCGTATATAAACAATTTCTAGTACTTTTTGTTTTAATCTCCAATAGTAAAAATTCGTAGTTGATGGGAATAGAAATATAAAATCGATCCATCCATCTAACTTTAGAACGTATTAAATTTTATAGTGATAGCAACGGGTGTTGACTCGATCCTTGCAAATATTTGACCTAATAGGGACGGGGATTTCTCCCTTAACCAAGTTATTAGGATGGGACAAAAAAAATTTCCTAGAGTCTGACACAAGACGGGGATAAAGATTATGGTCTCCACTTCATTTAACTTTTATTTTTTTTACCAAAGACTAAGGACTAAAGAGGCACAATTTTGCTGGTTGTTGATCACGCTGGATATGTTTGTAAGTTTTATTAATCATAGTTAAAACAAGAAAAAAAATTTAAGAATGGCAATAGGGCAAAACAAGGATGCCCTCGCCCTGTTGGACATTCTCCGACCTATCCTGCGTCCATCCCCTCTTAAGTCGGGGCAGGGAACCCCTATTCTTTATTTAGTGTCTCATTTTTTATTATTATTATTTTAAACTACCTTATTAAGTGTTGGTTCTATCCCGGCCAAACAATCATAGTCGGGACCTAAGTGGGAATAGTGAAAGAATGAGAAGGGATCTTCTTTTCTTGCTCAATATAAATATCAATGAGTATGGTAAATTGGGGAAATGGTCTCCTACTCTGCCTATGTTGTCTATCTATGTTGCTTACGCTAATGTGGTATTACATGATTAGTAGTTCATGGTTCCACACTTATTATTTTTACTAATCATGTAATGCCACCTCAATATGAACAACATAAGTGGGTAGTAGATTATTTCCATGGTAAATTGACATGTTTGTAGAGACTAATAGTGCTAGACTTAGGGGGGTGTCCTCAACTCAGATTTTAATAAATTTCTTAATATTTATAAATTTTTATATATTTCATGGAATTTAATAGAATTTGACATATTTGATAAGATTTTAATAGATTTCTATATCATAAATTTTAATAGATTCTCATGGATTTCATTGAATTTGTGGTCTTTTTATTAAAAATTATATTTTCATCTCTTCAATTGTGTCAACTGTAAATTTTGAAAAAATTTTAAAATTTTATCATAACATTTCAAGTCTATTTTTTTTTTTAAAACCAAATTATGTCTTGACGAGAAACTTGCTCTAAAATTAATGTTGACAAGTAAACTCACTATAAAAGCACAATTTATTTTTTTATTTTTTAAAAATAGACTAATAGAAAAAAAAAAAAAAAAGACAACTAATTCATAATATATTGATACATATAATTTACATTTTAAATATTAAAAATGAGTATCGAAACGTTTTAACTTTTAAAGAATTCTAAATTATAGAGGTTTGTGGTCTTTTTATTAAAAATTATATTTTCATCTCCTCAATTGTGTCAACTGTAAATTTTGAAAAAATTTTAAAATTTCATCATAACATTTCAAGTCTATTTTTTTTTAAAACCAAATTATGTCTTGACGAGAAACTTGCTCTAAAATTAATGTTGACAAGTAAACTCACTATAAAAGCACAATTTATTTTTTTATTTTTTAAAAATAGACTAGACTAATAGCAAAAAAAAAAAAAAAAAAAAAAAAAAAAAGACAACTAATTCATAATATATTGATACATATAATTTACATTTTAAATATTAAAAATGAGTATCGAAACGTTTTAACTTTTAAAGAATTCTAAATTATAGAGGTTAATAGAGTTCGTATTTGTGATTTTTTTTTTAACCATAACCACTCATTGTGCATAAACGGATTATTATTATTTTTTTAAAAAGTTAAGAAAATAGTATAATGTCTTACTAGATCACTAAAAAAATAACATTGTGATTAAAAAATAAAATTCATAACATTATCGTACGTTAAAAGAAATTCCTAACTTTATCATTTTAAACAAAAAATTCATGAAGTTGGAAATGTGGGCATCGTTTTGAGAAAAACGGAATAAAGACGTGAATAATTATAAATTGGTATAAAAGAGTTTCAGTAAAATTTTATGTGAAAGGTGAGAGGTTTGTGAGAGAAAGAAAGAAAAAAAGTCAATTGATACAAAATAGTTTCAGTAAAATCGTATGTGAAAAGAGAGAGAGAGAGAAATCAATTGAAATTTTGAGGTTTGGAACAAGAATTGTTAGAATTTTTAGTAGTTATAATTATAGTTCCAAATCTATTGAAATCTGTCAAAATCCATTAATTAATGAAATCTTTAGAAATTCACTAGTTATTGAGGACACCTAGATTTCTAAAGAATCTATTTAAATTTGAGTTGAGGATACCTAAATTTCAATGAATTTTATTAAAATTTGAGTTGAGGACACCTAAATTTATGTGAATTTTTCAAATTCATTCAAATCTGAGTTGAGGACACCCCCCTTAGTCTAGAGTCGTGACCCATACAAATTGGTCTTTTAATTTATTTTTTGTTTTTATTATTTCTTTTAGAAAACCAACCAAAAAAATAAAGATTGGGTTTGGTGGCCTGCTCGGCCCCACACAAGCCAAGTTGAGTTTTAGGTTGTGTTTGATTGCAAGTGGAAAATTTGGGTGGAAAGAAAATATTTTCCATGTAAATGAATTACCAAGAAAATTTGGATTGGAAAATGTTAACAAAATTTCCATGGAAAATAAATGGATTGGAAAAGGTTAACAAATTTTCCATGGAAAATAAATTCTCCTATCCCACCAAGAAAATATTTTCCTTGAAAACAAGGAAAATATGGCCAAAAGTGAAAAACATGGAAAATATTTTCCATGGAAAATCAAAAGTTTGAATCAAACAAAAGATGGAAAATAAGTGGGAAAATATATTTTCCATGGAAAATTTTGCCAATCAAACAGACCAAAGCTGGAAAATGGGTGGAAAATTTTTATTTTCCATGGAAAATCATACGAATCAAACACACCCTTACATTTTCTGCATGAGCCAATTTATTAGTGGGACCTAAAAGAAAAAAAAAAGATTAATTATACTTACAGTTCATATTCTTTTAATTTTGTAACAATATTACATCTATTCAATTTTACTTATTTAATTTCATCCTCATTTTTTCATTAATTCGTAATGATAGTCTCCAAATATTTTTTTGACAATTTTTGTCTCAGACTTAAATAAATTAAAATAACAGAAAAAAGAAAATATAATAGAAAATTACAATTGGAGACCCTAATATTTTCAAAACTACAAGTAAATCATAAACTTTTTATTTTATTAACAGATTTTCACTTAAAATAATAAAAACGTGTCATTAAGTCCTAATCTTATAATTATGTTAATCGAAAAGACCTTTTGAGTCTGGTCAAATTTCATCTAGATATCCATTTATTAACGAAAAACAAGATCATGACCTAAATTTGACTAATTTAATAAAGACAAAATAATATATTCACATTCTATTATTTAAAATAATTAAAAAAAAAAGAAAAAGGAAAAAAGTAAAAAATAAATAAAAAAGGGGCCATCTTCCCAAAACAACCCCCAAGAATACAAATACTAATACAAAAAAGTCTTATTATTACAGCTGGACTCAAGAATACAAATACTACTCTACAATATAAAATTTATAAACAATATCAGAATATATTCATTGACCACTGCCACATGAAATTTAGGGCTCAGATTTACAAAACCATAACAAATCACTGTACTTGCCGTCCAAGAATAGAAACAGGTCTCACCTGATCATCAGAACACGGCTCAATCATCATAAACCAAGGCCTAAACACCACTGCAATTCCGATCTACTTCCAATCACAAAGAAGAAGAAGGAAGAGAAGGCCGAAAGTGAAGTTTCAATTAAAGGAGCTACAGAGAACTTTGGGATGACCAAGGGCCATATGGAAAAACTAACTGAATGAACCATTCTCCAAAGTAGTGGTGCACTAAAGAGTTAGAGATCACTCTCAGTCGTTCGATTTGATCTAACGGCTAAGAATAAATCAGATAAAACACAGTCTTCTTCATACTACAAAAGCCGATTTCAACCAGCCAGGCATCACTCCCAACTCAGAAGACCAAACACGCTTTTAACTTATACAAGAAACGAGTTTGTAAAACAAGATTACAATAGTACTTCATGAATTATTTTGGTTGCGTGAACTCAAATTTCTCACTGAACTTGTTGGTTGGCATTTTGTAATTTCACAAGATGCATGTATAATCATTTTAATCGGATGCAAATTCTTCACTACATGCAGCCAACAGCTCTCGCCCGATATTTACAGTTTAACAAATTTTATATAGTAATTTGGGTTGTCGATATATTGCACCCTAAATAGTTAGTGTTTGGGTCCATGACAATTCATTAGGGTGAAACCTCAAGCTGATAGAAATGAAATCTCAACTAGTAACTTTACTATCAAATCTTATGAAGCCTCAATTAGTGACCCTACGATCAATTATTTCCTCTTTTCGATGTGTTGCAATGTGAGCAAACAAATATTTAATATGAATATTTTATAACTAGACGAGACAAATCTTTCTTCCGTTACAATAAGGAAGAAGAAGTAAAGACCTTACGTCTCCAATGAGTACAATTTTCCCTTGAGTGCAATATCCATTTAATTAATACACAACTAGTTCAATTTCATTAGTTGAGTTAGTAAATCAAAACACTCCAAACTACAAATAAGAAACACATTGCCATTAAAAGATAAATTCACTAAAAAATATTAAATAGACTTATCATTTAATATCATCACATTATGGTGTTACATATTATTACTTGATGCAAACACAAACAAACGGAGTATAATGTTGATATGAATGAGGGACCTGCTGTCATTTAAACTGATAACAATCACTATTAATTAGAGATGGCAATATCGGTCAGGTCTGTAGGTTGGCCCATATATGATATAACCCAACTTTTTGAGTTGGGCTGGCCCTGACCCAAATAAAATCGGGCTAATATGGCCTGACCCACCTAGTCCACAGGTTAGTTGGGCCAACCCGATTTTCATTTTTTTTTACGCTTTAACACTAATCACTCGTTTTATGAATATCTCCAATACATAATCTAAATAATATCAATCTAAAATAATCTATGTCCAAGTCACCAATTAAGATTAGTCCAAAAATCTCAAAATCTAACATAAAATTATTTAGATTTAATTAAAATTTAGTTTAATTTAAGTTTCAATCCAAAATATATTTGGTGTGATAAGTAAATTATTTATTTTAAAATTACTTATAAGTAAACTTTTTAACTTAAGCCAAACATGCTTATATCTCAAAATAATAAGACTAGAATGTTTTTAATATTTGTATTGTTTTTTTTAAAAAAAGTGTCTACAAATAGATCACAATTAATAAAAAAAATTATTATTTTTAAAGAAAATTGACGTTTATCTATTGACTAATATATGAGAGCCCCAATTTTATAAATTAATCTCTTTAAAAATCTTAAAATATATAGTTTAAATTTATCTAAGATTGTATTTGATGTAATACATTAGATTGTATAAAAAATTTACTTAAAAAAAAGAAAATTAAGACTAAGTTGAGCCAATGAGTTAGATTAGACTAGTATATTTCTGGCCTATACAAAATTGGGATGAGTCAGCCCAGTCTAATTGTATGTGTATCCATACTCTGACAGGCTGGACTGGTCCAATTCATCCCATTTATCAGCTCTACTACTAATAATTAATAACATTTCATTTTTTTATCTTGGAAATCAACTATCTAGAACTTAATGAAACAACATTGTTTGATCATTTATTACAAGGTTTTTACATGTAATAATTAAAATGCAGTACATAAGACAACACCTTAATTAATACAAAGTTTTCTCAAGGTTACGCACAAAGATATATATAATTGTACTAACTTGTCCGTTCAAGCCATGACAATTTAACTTGTTGAGAAATTGAACTCAAACTAATTTTCTTTAGCTCGATCGTCCACTATTTTGTAGAAATTTATTATGGATGTAACCCAAATATTATATCAAATAGAAAAGTAAAATCAATAAATTTGATTTCATATAAATAGTTTTTCCAATGTATGAAAAAAGTTCGAAATGATTTCTATTTTGCTTTTACGGAAAAGGAAAAAAAAAGAATTCAAATATTCTCCCTTTGTGACTTTTTTTCTTTATACGAATTGTATAACACGGGATAATATTAACACAAAAAAATAAAATTTTTATATATGGAACAATCTAGTGACCCTTCTTTGAGTGTATAATGCAATTTATCACGAGAACAAAAGGCAAAATCACGAGAAATCTGTGATACTCAAGGGCATTTATGACTTTCCCAATACATTTAAAACGACCTATCACGTGATATGATCGCCTGTGTCATTAACAGGTCTCCACGTGGCACCCTAAACTCCGGCCTTGTCACGTCGATCTTATCTACTTTTAACGCCCTTAACGATCGACCGTCCACGTCATCCCAGATCCCTCAGATCTAATCTCACGGTTCATTTTTCATCACAATCTGATAAACCTGCTCGACTTTTAACGCTAATTTCGTCCATAAATATCTCTGCTCAGTGCTCCCTTGCAAGGAATTACTTCACTACTAGGTAGTGTCAATTAAGCTCTAAGTGCTCCGTGCTTGCTAAATTTCGCCCATGGGGTTACTTGACCAGCTCTGGGATGACACTGTTGCCGGCCCTCGGCCGGATAGTGGCCTGGGGAAACTCAGAAAAAACGCCACTTTTAGCTTCCGGTCTAACTCCGGCAAGGGTACGCCTTTGTTACTATCTTACGCCGGTGGCAACATCCTTAATCGTAACGTGATACCCCCAAAGAACTCGCTAAATCCTTCTGTACATAATACTGTATGGTAACCATATATAATTAGGATGAATTGGAAAATTGTTTAGTCAATCATTACATAAGCTTTTAATTTAGCTGGTTATCTTTTATATTTTACCGAGTATTAATGTTTTCCAATCATTAACTGGAAAATGTTTAATAATTTAGGATTGACTAGATTTTGGTTCTTCATTCATATTGATGGAATATGTTCTGTGTTTGTCTATCAGATTCGAGAAATAGAATGAGAACGTATAAAATGACGGGACAATTTTAATGGAACTTTGCATATTAGTCAAGGATTTGATTGCAATGCATTTCCTTTTGCTTGCAATAGTTTTGATTGAAATTATTTGCGTTTTCTGGAGCAGATCCGGAAGCTGCGAATCCAAGATCTTTTGGAGATGAAGCGGGTGAGGATGCAGTGAGGGTTACAAGAAGCATTATGATAGTAAAGCCTCAAGGTGCTCAGAAAGACTCGCCGCCGGTTTCGCCGGCCGGCTCCACACCTCCGGTATCTCCTTTCGCCGGTAAGCCTAGGGTTAGCTGCATGAATTATCATTTCTTATTATATTTGTATATTTTATTCTAATTATGACGTCAGAAGTTCCCGCATCTTTTTGCCAAATGGCTTAAACTGCCCTCCGAAAAGTAGGGGGAAATTGGGAATAATGGGGTCTAGAAGAATCTTGGGATATCTGACGAGGGTAATTTGGACATTGTGTTTTTCCCTTAAAAGTCAAAAGATATTTGAGGATGGAATAATGATAAGGGTATTTTAGTCCTTTCATGAACTTGTCAATTTTTCTACATTATAAAATGAGCGGCAATAATAGAGAGATGTTAGGTAGGATGGGCCAATTATTTTATTTTTTAATTTTGTCTACGATGAGTTAGTGACATTTGTGGAATAATATCTGTGGAATCCATTAGGTTAGAATTGTTAAAATAAAATTATGTCTTTGTTTGCTTACTGTGTTCTTGCGTGGCATTGCTTAAAGAAAAACGTAGTTGACTAAGGAATTTGCCTGCCAAAAGAAGAGAATTCGATCATAAACTCATAAAGATTACTCGATAGGACTCTTATCTTATCTAAATTATCCTGTATTATCGAAATTCGAAAGTTATATTATCTATCTTATCACATGGGTTACTGTTTTTCGTAGAAATTATAGCCTTTCTACGAGAGTAACTCATTGTAGACCTCTCGTGTTAAAATTCAAAATATTTATCAAAGTGTGATTTCTATAATTATCTAATTTTATGTAATTGGAATACTTCCCTTCGTTGGTGTATGCTGAATTAGTGCTAAATCTATTAGGTTATACATTTTACCTAGTTGGCACCTTTTTAGTAATGAATTGATTTGAGTTTGTTAAACTGCAAAATTGAGGAAAATAGGTATCGTAAGAAAAATTGTTTATTATTGTTTATCTTTTTGTACAAACCCAAGTCTTCAATGGTTAGGTGTGTTAGACTAGACAAGATTGGACAAGCTAATTTATTGATATATGAGTATCTTTCTGTTGCCTTATTCTGATTATGTCAAATTGATTGTACTAAACACTCCTTTTGAGTTCAACATGGAAAATTATGTTCTTCATTGCTTATGACCCGAATTCTTTTGCATTTCATGATGTTTAGGTGCAGGAGGAAGAGAGGCATTTAGGTTTCGTAGGAGGTCTGCATCGTTTGCTTATGAGAAGGCTAGCGGAGTCGGACCCAGGAGCCCTCCTCCTCCTTACGACCTGTGAGATACAATGAGGCTTCCTCTTCTCCCTTGAGGCTGATCTAAATGTTGTTGGAATATGCTGTTTTGTTTCTGTTGGAAGGATTTCATGGATGAGTGTTGGGTAGCAAGAATAGTGTTAGTGTAATTAGATGTGTATATATGTGTTATCCATCCACCACATAGTGTTATTTTGAGTTAATTAGAGCAAGGCTGTTTGAGTTCAAAGACTCAAAAGAGTTGTAAGGAGTTCACTTCTTGTATATAGGCTTCCCCAGTGCTTTAAGAGTTCAGTTTCTCTCTTTTTATCAAATTATAGATCTTGATTCGACGCTTTATGACAGCTAGTACTATAAAAATCCAATTTCATTGGGGATCTACGACATGTTACTATACATGTCCTACATGTTCATGTATACAGGAATAAATAAATTATTACAAACAAATGTGTGTTCATGAATCAAAAAGTATATTCACGATTCTCACAATCAATGTAAACAACTACTTCGTACCAATATTCATGAATCTGCATCAAATTCGTTACTTTTTCTTTAAGGTTCATTAATGGTTGGTAGATCGTTACTAATGTTAATGAATCTTCTTCAACATGTGACAATTCTAGATCAACTTACCAACGCGCCTAGAATAAAAAGGTCTTTCATGTTTATTCTCCGTCTGTATATCTTAAAGTTAACACGTGAAGGATGTCTTGCTCTTCTGCCTTCTCCTCTTCGAAGGCCAGTGGAGGGAATGTAGAATTAATTTATCTTTGTACCAATCTGTTATAATGAATTAAGTATTTAACTTTGTAAAGCCGTCCACGTAGATATATTCATTATCTCTAAATTTTGATAGGATTAGATCAATAAATAAAATGGACAAAAAAATAAAGAACACAAAAATTTATATAGGTTCGTCTCAATGTAAGATTACGTTCTGTTGTCATCCACTGTAGTATTTTTACAATAATTAATAATGATTATTGTTTACAAGAGATTAATCATATTTATAACAATCCAATAAAAGTTCTCTAATTATAATGCAACTCTAAAACAATCCAATGAAAATTTTCTAATTATAATAAAACTATAAGACTACCCGATTAATGTTTTCTAATTACAATGAAATACTAAGACATCTAGTTAATTACAAAGACAAAATCTCGAAAACACCATTACATAAGCAAATTAGGCTCCACAATTTAACAATATTCTACTTGGAGACTAATCCATCATCAACTCCTTCCTCTGTAGCGTCCCGTACACCTCATCATATCTTCAATGAAGAAGACTTTTCTCAATTGTAACAGTCTTTGTCAACATATCAGCAGGATTTTGACGGCCATGAGTCACCTCAAGCGCTAAGATTCTATTTTCCAAAACCGATATGATAAAGTGATAACGAATTTGTATATGCTTCGTCCTCGCATGATAGACATGATTCTTTGCTAAGTGAATAACACTTTGATTGTCACAATGCAACATACTCTTTCCATGCTTGTGACCCAATTCTTTCAAGAAAGACTGTAACCATATCATCTCTTTGCTAGCTTCGGTCACGGTAATATACTCTGCCTAAGAACAACTATCTTCTGAAACTTAGACACTCAACTAACTGTTGTACCACCCAATATGTATACATATCCAATAGTACTCTTCCTGCTATCAATGTACCCAGTTATGTCAGCATCTACAAAGCCTGTAATCCCAAGTCTGATGTTTTGAAACACAATGCTAAATCTGTAATACTTTTCAAGTACCTAAGAATCCACTTTACTGCCTTCCAATGTTGTTTTTTGGGATTACTCATATATCTATTCACAACTCCCACTGCATAATCTATGTCCGGTCTCGTACAAACCATAGCATACATAAGACTCCTAATAGCAGAGACATAAGGCACCTTGACCATGTAGGCTCGCTCCTGCTCTGTAAAAGATGACTGTTTATTAGATATCATGAAATTACTAGCCAAAGGAGTACTCACTCGTTTAGATTCATCCATCTTGAATCTCCTTAGCACATTCTTCACATATTCTTCTTGTGACAGTTTTAAGATATCTCTGTTCCTAGTAATTCTCATCCCAAAGATTTGATTTGTAGCACCCAAATCCTTTATTGCAAACTTCTTGGACAAATCTTTTTTTAACTTATCAATTTGTTGTTTGCAAGCTCCTACAATCAATATGTCATCAACATATAGAAGTAAGAAAATATATGAATCACTAAGGTTCTTCATATAGCAACAGTGATCCGTCTGGCACCTCAAGAAGCCATTACTACCCATAAAGCAATCAAACTTCTTATACCACTGTCTCTGAGCTTGTTTAAGGCCATACAAGCTCCTTTGAAGTTTGCACACCATTTCATCATTTCTCTGTACTTCATAACCTTCTGGCTGCTTTGGCAATCATGCATGTAATCTCATACTTTTTGCACGCTCATTTAGAGTCATGTTCATTCTCTCAGCTACACCATTCTGTTGAGGTTTACCAGAATAGTCATCCCCATCTTGATCCCATTTTCAGCACAATACCTCTGAAAATTTACATCTTTGTATTCACATCCATTGTCTGAATACAAGCACTTTGCCTTTAAATCTGTTTTATTCTCAACCATTGCTCTCCATCTCTTGAAAACATCGAAGACATCATTTTTTTTTTTTCAAAAAATAAACCCATACTTTCTTACTTGAGTAATAAATGAATGTAACATAATAATTTGATCCTCCAATGGAAGTAACAATTGAAGGTCCCCATACATATGTATGAATCAACTCTAATTTTGCAGTTTTTGGCTCCCTTCTGATTTTAGAGAAGCTAATTATTTTCTACTTACTAAAAATACAGTCTTCACACAGACTATGTTCAACAGATTTTAACCCTAGAAACTTTTCTTTAGACTGAAGTACTTTCATGTTCTTCTTGCTTATGTGTCCGAGCTTATAGTGCCACAAATAAGAATTAGCAGCGGATTTAGCAACAATAACTGTATCTCCAGAGTTGGTAGTCATGTAAATAGTTCCTCTTTTAGTTCCTTTTGCAACAACCATGGCTCCTTTTGTTATTTACCAACGGCCACTACCAAAATTCACACCGTGCCCTTCATCATCAAGTTGTCCAACAGAGATTAGATTTCACATCAATTTTGGTATGTGCTTTACTTTGTTAATTTTCTACAAAGACCCGTTTGACTTCTTCAATCTACATCACCAGTACCAATTATGTCCAAAAGTTTTCCATTAGCAAGATATACCTTTCTGTGATTTTCAACAACATAGTTCTCGATGATCTCACTGTGTGCAGTTGTATGAAAGAAAGCCCAAGAATCCATCACCCAAGAATTAGTAGAACTATCAACTGATAAGAGTACAACATCTTCTCCCTCTTCAGCTGCAGCATTCGCAGCATTATTGTTTTTTCCCCCATTCTTCTTAGGTGCTCTGCAATTCCTCTTCAAGTGACCAAATTTACCACAATTCCAACATTCAGCACCCCATCCGTTTCTGGACTTACTCCTACCATTCCTCGACTTTCCTCTACCGTTACCCTTGTTGGAATTCTTCTCATAATTTCTGTTCCTATTTACAATATTTAGGGAAGAATTGGATTACGAGACTTCTCCATCATCTTTTCTACGGATTTCTTCAGCAAGAATTATATCTTGAACACCATTAAGTTTCAATTTCGCATTTTCCATGAAATTGTTGACAGTCGCTCTTAGAGACTTCCAACTATTCGGTAGTGAGGCCAGAAAAATTAAGGCACGAACCTCATCCTAAAACATAATCTCCATATAGACCAATTGATTGACGATTGTGTTGAATTTATTAAGATGCTCTGCTATTGAAGCACCTTCTACTATATTTAGATTGAATAGCTTCTTCATTAGATGAACTTTATTGCACACTGAGGGTTTCTCATACATGTCAGATAATGATGTCATCAATTCTGCAATAGTTTTTTCCTTTGTAACGTTATAAATCACGTTCTTCGACAGTGTTAGCCGAATTATTCCCAACACCTGTTTGTCAAGAACGTTCCAGCCATCATCATTTATAGTTTCTGGTTTCTCATCCAACAGTTGGTGCATCTTTTTACTGTAAGGATAATCTTCTATCTACATATTCTAGAATGAAAAATCCACACCATCAAACTTGGTGATTTCAAGTGTTGATCCTCGATCATCACCAATCATCGCTCTCAATTCGAACTTTTCTCAAATTCATAACTGTTCGGATAACAATTCCTCCCGAAATAACCGTTGGATCTTGATCTTAACCATTGTATTTGATCTTCAATGAGTTTTAAACTTTCTGTTCAAATGTTACGACGATAGGACCACGAGCCCTGAGATATTAACGTTTGATTACTACTGTGCAATGCTATCCAGATTCTGCGAATTTGCTATAGTGTTTTCTCGGATTTTTTCTTTATTTTTGGTGAATTAGGTTCTCTCCTTCATGCACTCACACATGGATTCTAATCTCCAGAACCTCGCTCTGATACCAGTTGTTAAGATTAGAACAATAAATAAAAGATACATGAAAAATAAAGAACATAAAGATTTTTACAGGTTCGTCTCAATGTGAGACTACGTCCTGTGTTTAGCCACTGCAATATGTTCATTCTAATGAATGATGATTATTGTCTATAAGAGATATATATAACAACCCAATAAAAATTTTCTAATTATAATGAAACGCTAATGAATGTTTTCAGTTATTATGAAATACTAGGACAACTTAATTACAAAGATAAAATTTTGAAATACCCTTATATAAGAAAATTAGGCTCCACATCTTAACACTAGGCAGGGCCAGTTCTGATACTTTTAGGGTCCGAGGCAAAGTCCAAAAATTAAGCTCCAAACAAAGTCTGACAAGTCATAGACATGACTGATGGTGGGCTAGGCTTCAATGTTTTTTTTTTTTTTTTTAAATGAATTCTTTCGATTTTGGGCCACTACTTAATAATAGTCATAGTCCTCATGGAATGCGGCTTACTGTGCTTTACTGGACTTCAAACATTTGGACAAATATATTTTTGGACAATTTCATCAAACACAATTAATTAATTTTTTTTTATGAAAATGGGCTCCCTTCGATTTTGAGCCTGAGGCAGTTGCTTCACTCGCTTCGGTTCAAAACCGGCCCTACGACTAGGCCTTAGGTCGAGTTCCTTCAATTATTTGTGTTTCGGTATGAAAATATTACTTTTTGAAGTGTAGGTTTCCTTTCTTATATATCTCTTCTATCAATATGAGATATATATGATTATTAACATAGTATTTGATCTTTAAAAGAGTAAAATTGAATAGTTTTTAGTAGTCGATGTTTTCTCCATGAGAATTCTAGAATTTTTTCAAACCGCACAATAACATTTGTTTTTATGCCCTCTAATTTGTCGATGGTATAAGCTTACACCTAAGTTTCGAAAGAATCAATATGTAATTATTCTACTTTACACTATTTACTTTAATTAGAGATTGAAAGACAAGATAGTTGAGATTTCGAAGATGTGTAGACAATGGTACTCGTTTGTTTAAAAGTTTTTTTATTCACAAAATAAAAAAAAAAAAATTAAGAAACTACAAATAAATGCTATAAACTGAGATGAAATTCGAAACATAATTTATTTTGGGTTGTAAAAACTAAAAAGTGTTTGGTAAAACGAGTTATTATGATTTCTTGACCATCTTTTAATGTAAAAACTACTATAGAAGAGATTTTATCGTGTAGCCATAAGATTACTTAATTTACTAACATGGCTCCACTTTAATTTATGAATTCACATATGTTGTCTCCATTTACTTGTCTGTCCTACTACAAAATTGTTAACATACGGATTCAGGATTCAACGATCAATCGCGAAGGTGGAGATGGATGTGGAGTTTAAAAAAATTTAAAGCGAATTTCGACCATATGAAAATATTATTTTTTATATAAACATATCTCATCTTTGGATGCGCTACAATTTCAACAATGTGTTATGGGTATTAGGCTTAAAAATTGAGAAAAAATCATAAAATCAATTAGACTACTTGGTCTGTATTACAATTTGTTTTTGCTGAGCCTATTTATAAGTTTTTTTTATCGGGCTATAGCCCAATGCTAATCCCCTTAAATCCGCATTGATCGTCAGTTGTGAACAATTAGCAAATCTCTGGAATCTATCGCTTTATTTGATGTACTCCAATGAGTTTGTCTGCATTGTTGGCTAATAGTAGCATTTTGTGAGCACACAGTGGGCTAAGAACTCGTTAGGTGTGGATTATAAAATAGTTTATTTGATCAAAATGATTTATTTGACTAAGAATTGTAAAAAATATCATGCTACAAAGGCAAATTTTTGGTAAAATAAATTATTTTAGTCAAATAAACTAATTTATAATCCACACCAAACGAGATCTAAACTTCGAGCACGAGAGTAATTTTCACACTCTCATTCGTGAAGTTAAATCAATATATACCTGCCCTTTTTGTTGTCAACGCACTAAATGTATGGTCTAAAAATGACCTTATGTAAAACTTTTTGTCTATGATGTAATATTTAGCTGCCTTAGCTCTGACTCACTGGGTCTCATTCTTGTCTTGTGGTAACTCATTGCTTAGTAGGTAAATGATGATTAGTGTCATCCACAAATTTTCCTTCGCGGTGGAAAAGTTCGTTTTCCAGATTACCGACCACTGTAAGTATAATATCGCAATGACTTTTCTATGTTTGTTATATGTAGTTGCTCTAAGGTTGGCCAGTGTTTCTGCTTGGGTATTTTCGGTCCGTGGGACTTGGGTAATTTGAAATTCCTCGAATGTCTTGGGAGCACTTTACCAACTCTAGGTATGATGTCATTTTCAAGTTCTTTGATTGGAATGTACCTTATATTTAATTTACGATCAGCTAGGTATCACTATGGACCTCATACTCTGGTCGTTGTTGATGGCTTTGAATTTGTATCGAATATCCAATTCAATCTGTCCCCTCTGGTGATGTCAAGATGATGTCCAGACTTGTACCATCAATGTTTATTTACCCCTCTACTTCTATTAGCCACCTCCTCATTCTTGGTATTTTGGTAAGCAAATGAGCTACATTTATGCTCGTACCTGTCAGTTGGGGTGAAGTCTGCAATGAAATCATCGAGCACCTGAGACTTTTGGCAATGCACAGTGTAGAAGAAATATCGTATTCACTAAGTTCCTCTGCCAATTTGGTCAAGCATCCAGAGAGTTCGGGTTTGTGAATTATTTTCTTCAGGAGAAGGTTGTTGGAACGATCATCAAATGGCTATGGAAGTTAGGCCTCAGTTTCTAAGTTGCATTGATGAGGACGATGACCATTTTTTCGAACTCTTTGTATCGGGTCTCTACGTCCAACATGGCCTTGTCGATGTAATGGATTGGGATTTGATCTCTTCTTCATCGTGGATGAGGACGCCATTAAGTTTTCGATATTGCTAAGACATATATAGTGGTTCTCCATGTTTGTCTTGAACAGAATTAGAAGAGTGGTCATGTATCGCTTGAGTTGTTCAAGGGCCATTTCGGTCTACTAGAATGACTTATTCTTCCATAGCATGTTGCAATTTTTTGGAAGACTATGAGATGAATATTCTTAGGTTGAGATTCTTCGGGGTGTTTCTGAACTTTCTTTGTACAAGTATTGACTATTTATCATGAGTTATCATGTACTGGTATATGGAACAACTGGCCAAGGTCGTGTATATTTTAACAGCCAAGGCCGTGCATACCAAATGCAGATAATGAAAGCTGGGCATACAGTCGATGGCTGCGGTGCAGGCAGACACAAGAACAACAAAAAGCTAAACACGACAGACACAGCTAGACCCTAAGGCTGATGGATAGTGCAAGGCGACAACATGTACAAATGGTGGACATGTGAAAAAGTGCCCAAAACATTCTATGCTTTTGGAGAAGTCTTGATTCTAGAATGTTTCATGAAAGAGGTTAATTGAAGGTTATAGAATGTTGTAAATAAATGGTTAATTGAATGTTCTAAAATGTTGTAAAGAAGCATGGAGCAATGTGGAAGAGCAACATTCTAGAATGTTCCATCGAAAGAATTTGAAAGAGCATTCTAGAAGAATTGGGAAAAATATGGAAGGTTCTTATATTTGGAATGTTTCGTGTAGAGTAAGTGTTGGAAACATGTAGAATCAATTTAGAAGGTTGTAGAACTAGCATTACTTGAAGAATCCATTTAAATTTGTATGTAGAAAATACCAGCGAATGAACACTAGCCATTGGATAGAATTAATCCGCAACCTCTATCCAAATGAGGTGGAAGTATAAATAGGTCAATGTGCCCTCATTTGTATACCAACCAAGTAAGAAGCAAGTCTGAGCTATGAACAACCAAGTGAGATTGAGTATTGAAGGCTCATAACGGTTTAAAGAGTTTAATACAAGAGATGTATCTTTTTCTCCAAGTCATGTCTTCCATTTCAACAAACATGATTCTCTAGTTGGAAATGTTACTTTCCTAGTTTTAGAGCTTGTTTTGTCCCTTCAAGAGCATACTTTTTTAAACAGTACGCAATTGCATATTCTCCAAATAACATAAAAAAAGTGCTTGTAAGGAGACATAACGTTTACAATCTAGAGCCACATTTCTGGAGCTCCAAATCATACAAATTTGCTATGGAATGCATAATAGAACGTTTGTCACGAAAACTTAGATGATATTAACAGAGAAAAAAAAGCTTCATTTCCTTTCTTACTACTCATTGTTGACACATAATCATATACATTTTCCATGTTTTGGTTTGCTTTGATTCTCCATATAAAATGCCTCCAATCTTAGGGGGAATTCAAATTGAAACAAGAGATGATCGGTAAGTCTGTTACCCAATTTTATATTCAAGACTTCAATCTAGTCATCAAAGTTTTAGACAAGAGAACATATGTTCATGCATGCAAATAAAATAAAAATGTTGTAGACGAAAGAAAATAGAATATATTGACAACAGAAAATGTTGATACACCTTTTTTAGGACAACTTTGAACCGCTTAAAAAAACATACCATTGATTCATCAACACTCAAAAGAGCACCTCCCTTATCATACATTGTCTATCCACCATAGTTTGGAGTTGAAAATATTGTAACTAAGGTCTATCTTCTAACAAAGAATTGATATCCATCCTTCACCACGTACACCAAAGAATTGAGTAGCGTGCAAATTTTTAGTTAGTAAATGATTTGAAGATAGTATTGTCCTCTATTTCGTTGAGTAATATGAATTAGTACTACATAATAAGCTTGTACTTTCTATTTTATAATTTTCTTTTCAATGTAAGCAATACTAGATGAGAAAAAATCATCACATCCCAAAAACCAACACGAGAAAGAAATAAAGAAAAGAGAATATATATGCACATACAAATTATATACGTCATGACCCCAACAAATGAGATCTAAGTCGTTTTTCTCTAGAATTTCAGCAATTACTCTTGGATCAGGATCATACATGAGCTAGTCACACAAAAGACTATTATTTGAAATATTACTAGGTTGTTCAATCATTTTTTTTATTCAATTGTTTTAGTTTCAGAGAAATTCTTCAATGCATTTAAAGTATCTTGTCATCTATGAGTGCATCAACACTCAAGTAGGAGAATACCTTCCAAATTTGAACATTGAATATCCTTTTACATTCTTCATAACATCCACAAATACAGTTAGTTTTTGCATCCTCATTTTCCCTACAAAAGGAAAATATTGTTTCCAAACTTTGTTTTTTCATGGCTAAGCTTTAAAAACAAATATACTTACTTTTAATTAAAGTTTTTAAATATGTCTGAATAGTTTACTTTTTTGTCATTATAAGTAAACAATTACTTTTTTGTCATTATAAGTAAAAAATTTACAATGTTCGAGACTAAGATAAGTTATTTTCAAAATAAGTAATTTATTTTTGGGATAATTGCATATTTGGTCTCCAATTTTTCAAAAATATTGGGGATATATCATTAACCTTTAAAAATAGCACCAGACATTCTCAACATTTAAAAAACTTGGCATGGTTGGTCCTTTATAACTAAATTGACATTCTCTTTAAAAAAACCAAAAACAAGAAAAAAAAATTATTGAAAACTAACAAAATATACCCCAACAAATAAAAAGTAAGAAATATACCCCCGAAAAATAAAAAGTAACAAAGAAGTCATCTTCTACCCAAGTCAACTGTTAATGATTTTGGGAACACATGATAAATGGATGTAGATTTGTATAAAGGAAGAACCTTCACCATTATCATCCAAAGTGCTCATGAAATACATATTTATTGCCACAGGATTGAGTTGATTCTGGTGATACACAGTGGGCATTGTTGGTGCATAATGCTGTACTGCAGGCACAATGAGAACATATAGTTGTGACTGCAGAGACGCCGGAGCCGGACGTTAGGACTGGACAAAATTGATGGTGCGACGAGTGAATGGTTCAGCACGCCTTGAATTGTTCTCCATTTCTTGTGCTTGGTGCTTGTTCATGAAAAATATGAGGGGTTCCAAATAGTTTTCAAACCCCAGTCTCTCCATGGCATATGGAACATCCTCAGGAGTGATTGTCTTGCGGTGTTCTTGGTGACATCGTTCATTTGCTTCACTGGTGATGAAGTTGATGTATTTAGAGACACATTCGTTGTTAACTTTTTTTGCATCATCCGCAATTTTGGCGTACGCAGGGAGGATTCACCGCATGATTCTAATCACATTGGCTATAGGCACGTACTGATCTTTTTCGCGCATGTATGTTTGACGGGGAATGCGATGGTTGGGATCATTTCTGCCGCTACCAATTACCAATGGAGTCACCAAATCAGTGATGGTGTTTCCTTTATACAAATCAATAGGCATTTATCGCGTGTTCCCAAAATCATTAACAGTTGACTTGGATAGATTTTGGCTTTTTTGGGATGGTGGTGGATTTTGAATTTTGAGATTTGATAAAGAATATGGCATCTTTGTTACTTTTTATTTTTTTGAGTACATTTCTTATTTTTTATTTGTTGGGGGTACATTTGGTTAGTTTTCAATCATTATTTTCTTTTTTCTTGTTTTTTGTTTTTATTTTTTATTTAAAGAGAAGGGCAATTTTGTCATAAAAGACTCACCATGCCATATTTTTCAAACGTTGGGATGTCTGGTATTATTTTTAAAAGTTAGAGGTATATTCTCAACGTTTTTGGAAGGTTGGGGACCAAATATGTAATTACCCCTTTATTTTTAACTTATATTAAAAAAATTAATTGTTTCAAAACTTAATTACACATTTACTTGTAAATAATTTTACTTATTAATAAAATTTAAGCAAGTTGCTTAATTTATTTCTAACTTTGAACAACAATTACATTATTTATTCTAATGCTTATGTACTTATAATTAAATTTTGAAAAAATAGCATATTTGGTTTCCAATCTTTCAAAAATATAAGAGATGTATCCATATCTTTTAAAAATAGCACCGAACATCTTTAACATTTGAAGAAATAGGCATGGTTGGTCTTTTATGACCAAATTTTCTTTTTCTTTAAATAAACAAAAAAGAAGAGAAAAGAAATAAAAGAACAGAAAAATAATCAAATGCACTCCTAAAAAATAAAAATCAACAAAGAGACCATATTCTTTATCAAACCCCAAAATCCAAAATCCAAAATCCAAAAACCGTGACTCCAACTCTGCCACCGCCTCCTCCTTCCTAGAGCGCTCTCTCTCAAGTCTTAGAAAGCACAATCCACCTAACCAATCTCCTCCTCACAGGTACCGACTCTCGACACCAATCTTCACCAACAATGGTGCGTGCAACAGTGCCACACGCACCACATGCTTTCTCGGCCACATTTGTTGTCTTTTTTTTTTTTTTACGCCGTCGATAGTAATTGAATTTGTAAAAATTGAAACATATGATTCTTTTTGGAGTTTGGGATTGTGGATTTTGGTTTGGAGTTTGATAAAGAAGTTGCCTCTTTGTTATTTATTATTTTTTAGGAGTACATTTGGTTATTTTTCTATTATTCTTTTTTTTTTTTCTTTTTTTGTTTATTTAAAGGGAATGACAATTTCGTTATAAATAACGTACCATGCATATTTCTTCAAACGTTGGGGATATTTGGTGCTATTTTTAAATATTAGTGATATATTTCTTACGTTTTTGAAAAGTTGAGGATCAAATATGCTATTTTTTCCTAAACTTTTTATAAGTAAATTTTTTAAACTTATTCAAACATGCACCGAGTCCATGGGTAAAACACTATTACTAACCGAACGTGCTAATTTGTATTTTTGTTTTAAGTTAGTCACTCTCTATCTTCGTTAGTTTTGTTGATGTGTCTAACCAAAGTCTGATGAAAGTGTTTATTGGCCGATAGAAATAACAATGTGGCTTAAACGAAATAAAACTATAAGTTAGATGACTAAAGTAAAACAAAATGATAAATTCCGCAACTAACAACGATTTTAACTCTTTCTCATTGAGTTACTGCATGTTTCTATTTGAAGGACGTAGATGTATTGTAAATTTATTGATTTTTTGTAGTAGGAATATAAATGGAGATCACAAATTACTGTGACAGCCAACAATTTGGAACACTGTGCTCCAAATCCAACAAAGTCAAAATTTTGTATAGTCAAATATGTGCAGTTGTTGTAGACTTTTGTAGCTGATGTACATGTAATTGGTATGTGTTTGGTGAAGTTTAAAAGTAGTTTTTTAGGAGATTTTGAAAAAAATTGGTAAAATGTATAGTTTAAAGTTGTCGGTCCCACAAAAATATGTGATTGAAAATGAGTTTTACAAAAAAGTTTAAAAAAACTGGTCCAAACATGCTCTTGGTTTGTCCATCTACAATACCTCGTTTCCACAACAAAATTTCACTCCTATATCTCAACTCATGAGTTGACAAAAATCGTTTAGGTCGACCCACAAGCATACATTCGAATTGAGATATATTGTTTTGAATTTGTTGTCTTCAAATACAATTTTGACATCTCAGCTCATACACTACGAGATCTAAAATTTGAAGTGTTAACTACTTTACTAACTTTTAAAAGTTTAAGAGTTTCCAAACAGAGCCCCATATTTTTTTTAAGAGTAAATAGCACTTGGAGTCCTGAACATTTGAATGTTATAACGATAGGGTCCTTAACCTTTGTTTGTTAGCAGCCCGAGTCCCTAACCTTCAAACGTATGCACGATGGGTCCTTTTTGGATGGAAAACGTCAAAAATTCTGTTATGTCATCACGCGCTAAATTTTTGAAGGGTAAAATTGTCCAATACTACTCAATTATCAAACCAAAGAGAAATTCATCAAGAAAAAGATTCTAGAGATGAAGCCCATAAATCAAATCCATCATTTACAAATTGAATCTCAAATATCATTCAATCAAAAGAAAAAATAAATTGATTCTATCAACTCTTTCTTCTCCACTTTTTTCCATTTGATTGAATGAAATTTGAAACATTTTTGCTTTCATCATATTTCTTTACTTGCCTTCTAGATACTTCAAGGTAAAGACCTTAAAAAGTCTTACTTTGCTCAAGTCTGGTCAGAACTTATGTGATGAAGTGGTTTCCCCACTGCATGATGCTATAAAGGATAGCAATGTTGCTAATCACACGTGTCGTGATGTATGGACAGAGTATCATGACATTGGTTTTGGTGGCATCAAAGCTGTTGCAGAATATAAAGCTTATACAGCCGGAGATATCTTAGATCTGCTAAGTTTGTTGCCCCGAAAATGATGGAACGCAGTAGTGCTCATTTTTCATATGGAGAAGAAAGAGTAGATGAAATCAATTTATTTTTTCTTTTTATTGAATGATATTTGAGATTCAATTTGTAGTAGATGGATTTGATCTATGGGCTTCATCTGTAGAATCTCTTTCTTGATGAATTTTTCTTTAGTTTGATAATTGAATAGTGTTGGACAATTTTACTATTCAAAAATTCAGCGCGTGATGACATAACAGATTTTTTGACGTTTTCTGTCAAAAAAGACATCTAGTGCGTAAGTTTAAAAGATTAGGGACTCCGGCTGCTAGTAAACAAAGGTTAAGGACCCCATCGTTACAACGTTCAAAAATTCGGGACCTCTAATGCCATTTACCCCTTTTTTTAAATTTAATGCAAAAAACTTATATGTTGCAAATTAGACAAATTTTAGACGACATTCATATATAGTAATTTTGTTTTAAACCTTTGAATGGAAATTGAACTTTAAAAGTTGCAACATAAATTTTTTCATTTTATCTAGACCCTGTAAACATGGTTTAGCTTCGACTCTTAGGGTTTGTTTAGTTTGTAGATAAAATTATTTATCTAGATAAAAGTTATCTGGATAATGGTTATCTGAATAAGAAGTTTATCATTATCTTGTTTTGTTCAACTAGATATAAGAATGGAAAAAATCAGCTTTTCGTAAAAAAAATGCAATTCTACCATTATTTTTAATTAAACAAAAAAATGTAAATAAAAAATTAAAAGAGAAAAAAAATTTGTTGAGCGGTGGCGGTGATTATCCTAGGACATGAATATTCAAAAATAAATTTGTTCTGTATTATAAATGGTGCATTCGTCTTTTAAAACTAATGGATTGAACTTTTATTCAGATAAAAACTTTTGTCCCCCTCCTTTTGAAGATAAAACTTAGATTCATTTTGTGCTTAAATTGTTATCTGAATAAAAGTTTATCCGGACATCAATTTCGTCCAAACAAGATAAGACAAATTTTATCCTGACCCTAATTAAAATGTTATAAAACAAATTTTATACTAATATATAATAATTAACAACATGCATTAATAAATCTAGTTGTTACAATAATCTAGTCGGAGCAACTGAACTTTATATACAAGCCTAATTGCTGCTTATTATCACTTTTAGGATCCTAATTGTGAACCCCATTTGTCTTGAAGAACCATTAACGTACCTAGAAGGTCCATTTTTACGATTATATATATATATATATATATATATATATATGAAAGGTTTTGAAACTTCTCATCCACTTAATACAAAATTAAACTATAATATAATTGCATATTTAGTGATAAGAATACATAATTATAATGGATTTAAATTTTGTTGTAACAATTCAAATAAGTTGCCAAACAGATCCTTAAAACTAGTACAACAATCGATTAATCTAGCTACGACTTATAATGTTAGTTTAATTTAAAAAATAATTATTTAACCCTTGATAAAAATATATTATTTAACCCTCTTTCCAATCCGCAAATTTTTCAAACCAAACCAAATATGTCTTTCACATAATTTGAACCCCATAATTAATATTTGACTCGATAGTCCTAAATTCATAATATTTTCTCAAAATTGTATTTTAATCCCTAAAGTTTGCTAAATTACAAATTAATCCCCAAATCTTATCAGAATTGCACCAACTGTCTCCAACCTCAATTATTATCTTACGATTATTATTCTTAAGACTATACTTTAAATCTGAAAATCATAACACGCAACTTTTTGAAATTTTAGTTTAGTCCCAAAACTTTTTAAACATTGCAATTAAGTCCCAAACTATTTCAATTCCTCAAATTACTCGTATTGTCAAATATAACTCATAAATCCATCATACTCATAAATCAATCATATCCTCAATCATATCACCACTCTCTCTCTCTCCCTCTCTCTTATTTACCTTCTATGGTTCATCTTCACTACCATCCGCAGGTATTACTGAATAAAGGTTTAAGTTTTATGCCTTTTATTTTAATCTTTGGTTTCTTTTTTAGTGATTATTTGTTAATTATTCTATGTACTTGGTTTGTGAGTCCATATTATATTAAGAAACGTTCAAAGGTTGATGGAGTAAATTAGTTTTTGATAAAGAGAGCAGTTCACTGACAAAGGAAAATAGATTAGTGTTCTAAAAAGCGTAAAGTATAAATAGGCGTGGAGACTGAGTTTCAAATTTTTTAGACCTAGACGAAGCTAGGCGAAGAAGAAATAAGGGCGAAGTGAAGATGATGAACTTTTTTAGAACAGTGGGACAATATAAAGAATTATGTTGGACATAATTGTCCTAAAATTCAAGATTATTAATTTATGCACTTATTGGCATTTAATACACTACCAGAACCAGATGAACGCAATGACATACATTATTATCACTAGCTAGGGGTATAAAAGGTATTCTCTCTTTGTAATGCTCATGATGGTTTCTTGCTTTAGTAGGTTCAAATGTAAGAAATTTGTCTTTTAAGACAAGAATAATTGGCGATGAAATGGACAACAAACTTGTTAATCACTGTTTAATCATTTTGTAACACTTTAGTTATCGTAAAGATATGGCCACCAAACGTATTGTTTTGATTTAGTTAAGTAACTTCCATTGCATCCATTGTGACATTGTTAGTTCCGTCGGTCACATAAGTACACTATCAAACACGTCAATAATAACAGAACCAAATAGATAAATTTTTTGACTAACAACATTTTTAAACCCCGAGTTATGCATTCCAAAAACTATTATTCTCTAGTTGAAAATGTCACTTCTTAAGTTTTTCTTTATTCCCTCCACCATCGAATTTAAGATCAACGTTTGTAGGCTTAAACCACAAACTTGTTGCACTAATGAATACATTACCAAAGAGGAACTCCATTTTGTAATAGAAATTGATGTACAAAAATGAAATTAAAGATCACATTATCAGTTGCAAATTTGAATTCTAGCTACCAAAATACATTAAACAAAGGGTATATAAATTCTTTGACATAAATGGTGTATAAGTTAACCAAGTGAAGCAATCTTAGTTCATCTCCAATTTACATGTCTTTTTCTTGGCAATCCAACCAAGGCCACATTCTTCAAGCTTCAAAGCACAGAAATTTGCTATGCAATGCATAAAACAGCTTTCGACGTCAACCTCGGAACTATGAACAGAGAAAAACAAGAAACATGTTTTCCATTCTTCCTACTCACTGCTGACAAACATTCATATACAGTTTCCATGCTTTCCATTGTTTCAATCTTCATATCAAAAGCCTCCAATCTTTGGGGGCTGTTGTATTGTAAAAACAAACTATCAGTAACACTTTTTATTCGATTTAATCAAATATTTGAACTTCCAGAAAAGAAATAGGTAGAAGATGAAAGTAAAAAAGAAAATATTGATATACCTTTTTTAGGGGAACCTTTGAAGTGCTTGCAGCCGGCTTTAATATCTCAAAAGAACAAACTAGTGATTCATCAACACTCAAAAGAGCACCTGCGTTATCAAACTCTCCACCATAATTCGGAGCTGAAAATATTGTGACAAGTCGTCGTTTAGCAAAGAATTCATATCCATCCTCCACTACCTGCAGCAAAAGATTTGAGCAAAGTATAAACTTTTTGTTAGTAAATGATTTCACAACTACTTTTGTGTCGAATTGAGATAATGGGAATGGAAAACAGTGACAGTTTTACAAAAATTATATCTAAGCATGTGAGGTTTCTATCCATTTTGAGTATTATCCTAGTTATGTAATATACCACTTGAACTTTTATGCCAATAAATTGGAACTTTAAGGATACACTTAAACTTGATAAAACAGTAAATAGTCAATCAACAAACAAAATGTCAGACGACGTGACATGATTTTCTAGCCATTTATTTCGTTAAGGCTTATATGTGGGCTATGAATTATTACAAGCAGCAATACATGCTTTTTCTTTCCATTTCATTCTCTTTCTTTTAGAGGCTGCAATACTAGATAGGCAAACACCCGGTGTGTCCCTCAAATCAATAGAAGAAAGAACAAGTAAGAAATAATAGAAAAGAGCCAATACATATGCTATCAATATAAAGTATATACCTGATGACCTCGGCAAATGAGATCCAAGTCATTTTTCTCTAAAAACTGAGCAACTGCATCAGGTCCGAAAGTACATGAAACACCTCTGTCACTTTCAGACCAACCCTGTATTCTCGGATCAGGATCAGACCAGAGCAAATCACACAGGAGTCCATTATCTGGAATATCAATGGGCCGTTCAATCTCTTTAATCTGATCCAATTGTTTTAGTTCTGGGGAAAGTCCTCCATGCATGCAAAGTATCTTGTCATCTATGAGTGCAGCAACAGGCAAACAATTAAAGCAATCGGTAAATATCTTCCAAAGTCGAACATTAAATCTCCTTTTACATTCGTCATAAAATCCATAAATACGGTTGATTTTTGCATCTTCATGGTTTCCCCTCAAAAGGAAAATCTGGTCAGGATACCGTATCTTGTAAGCCAATAGCAAACATATTGTTTCCAAACTCTGCTTGCCTCTATCAACATAATCTCCCAGAAAGAGGTAGTTTGCAGATGGAGGATACCCACCGTATTCAAAAAGCCTCAACAGGTCCTGATACTGTCCATGTATGTCACCTGCAGGATAGATGCTTTTCCAATTAGAACAAGGAAATATGAATAAACAATAAAGATTTAGTGGCTAAAATGCACAAGTTCTAATTGTAAATGAGGTGGTTGATTATATTTTCAAGGATGAAAAAGCTTGTAAAAATCAAATTGCATTTAATTGAAAGCACGAGGAACTGAAAGAAAACAGTCTAACACATCTTTATTAGTGCGGTATTTCAACCTCCAAGATAGATAAAAGAGCAATCTTGAACACATGCGACCATTTGCATCAACAAACTGAAAAAAGGCCGTGGCAAGAAATGTAAAGCGATTTGCACAAAGAACAGAAGAAAAAACCGAGTTTGCTTTCTTCCAAGAAAAACCACATTCATGAATGAGCTTCTTGTGATCCAGATGCCATTGCATACTGCAGTCCTATAACTGCCTCCATATCCAATATACTAAAGATTTTATATTAAAAAGTTGTTTTTTTCGAACGATTCCGAAAACTTGGTTGCAGTAACTCACCTTCCAACAATGTGTGCATTCGAGTGGAACAATATTATTTCCTTTAAAACAATAATCTTTTGAACAACAAGGCACTTGCACAACCATGTGGAACCGGAGCTAAGTAATTTGACAATTAGGACAGCAGTACCAATTCACAGCACCGACCTTTCTATTAACAATTTATATATTCCGAATGACATCATCAAACACGATCAAGATCCGAGATGCAATGTGTCAATCCTCATATCAGGAGAACAATTCCATTACCTCTCTACCAGTGATCTCATTCAAAAGAAATCCACTAACCCTTCAACAAATTTCACTCCAATTCAAAAATATTTTGACATAATTCAAGAATCGAGATAAGATTAACACAAAAATTCTACCATAAATTATCCACAGAAAATTCAACCCTAATTTATATGATCCTAATTATACATTCAATACACCCAAACAATCCCACAAATTTCATGTTTCAACTTCAAAAAAAAAAAAAAAATCTTAGATATAGATACACATACATAAACAGAAACAAAAATTTAGAATTAAGAAAGAGACAAACCGCAGATCCTGACAGGGGCCCGGATTTGAAGAAGAATGGGTTGAGAAAGGAAAATTTGGCGGGCGTTGACGCAAAGCTGCCGGATCTCTGCTTCCGAAAGCTGCACCTGTTTCCCTCCTTTACCTTCCAACAGCCTCCTTATTATATCATCCAACACCCCCCTATCCATCATCCCCTCCATTGTCATCATTTTCCCTTAATTTCCCCGAATTCTGATCCAAAAATGGACTCGATAAATCAAAAACTACAGATGGGTTTGCACGAAACTATGCGTTTATATTACGGATATATGATGATTGGGTTTGATTGAATGGCTTTTTGGATAGGCAAAATTGATTACAAGAAGCAAAGAAGAAGAGAAGGCTTATTTTATCCTTTATCTTATGTATCAAGAAAAGACATTATTTGTTTTGGGTCATTCGGCCATATTGTCATTATCCCATGATGCGTGCTCTCCTCTTTCTTTCTCTCTCATTTTTCTCTCTCTACACATATATATGTATGTATTGTATGTATATATCTTTAATTTGGTATATGGGTTGAAAGCTTCAAAGAGGCAAATGGAAAATTGTGAATGTTGACTAGAAAACCGCGGGTGTGCACGATTACACCAGGCATCTTGTGTGTGGTGACAATTACTCTGCTTCTTTTTTGGGCATTAACGCGTTCTTTTGAATTCTGTTAAATTATTATTAAATTTTTGGGCACTAAAATTCCCTTTTTTAGGTTTGATGAGTTGGATGCCATTTTGAGATTTTCCACTAGTTATGAGTTTATGTTTGGTAAATGTATATATTATGAATAGTGGATCCTATTGATTGCATAGATAAAAAATAAATAAAAATTGTGAATCATACGAATTATGTAGATAAAAATGATGTTTGACTAATTTATAAGTGCTTATAAATATTGATAAACATATATTTTAGTTGAGAAGTTATTGATGAATATAGATTTTGCCAATAAGTTGTAGAAATAATGTTTAACTAACTTATAAATATTTATAAACACTGCTAACAATCGACTTATCGACAGTTTGTAAACGCTCTTTTGCAAATGACATAATTTTTTAGCACTTTTAGTTTTAGGAAATATAGACTTTATATTGTGTGCTAGACATTCGCATAAATATTAATATTAGCATTGCTCGTAACAGTAAGAGTAAGAGGGTTCTCTACATGAAATGCTAAATCAAGGTAGAAAACACCTAAGTAAAATTCAACTAGTCAGCACTAAACAAAAAAATTAAGTTCATTAAATAATAGAACATATAAAGCATGCGAATGAAGAGGGAGTGTGTGGTCGGGTATTACCCTACCCAGCATCAAACGCCTCATAGCGGGTAATACTGTATTCCAATAATTGAAAGTGTATATCTGGTGCTCCAAAAATCTGAAAATGGAGTGGGGAACTCTTCTCTATTCTCTGTCCAATGTGAAGATTAGTGATTTTTTAGAGAGAAAAATATTGCAATTATTGAAGTTACGGAAATGAGAGTGAATGCTTAACTCAAATACCTTGGGATGATCTCCTATATATATAGGATGATCTTGATGATATGGCACATGGATCTTTAGACATGTCGCGTTCTAAAGCGTCGGATCTATTAACTTATCCTAGTACTAAAACATAAAGATTTTGAGACAATTGTCACATCTTAAGACGTTAGATTTAGGCAAACTTTTCCTCATATAAAAATATAAGAATCTACAGACACTTGTCTTATCTTCGAACTTTGGACCTATAACAAATTTGCCCATGTATAATGGTTTGGGGACTCACAAATAACTATTTTGGACAATGGGAAATCTCATTTGATCCGTTCTTATTGATGAATCTTGGCCAAGGTTGCGGCATGATTAGGGATTTTACCCAACCACTCATAACAACAATAATATTAACATGACTTTTTACTTATCAGTAGAGATGACAAAAATGGGCTGGTCTAGTGGACTAGTCCAGATAATTCGGACTCTGGGGTTGTGCTGGTCCAATAAAAAAGTTGGTTAAGTAAAAATTGGACCTATTTGGTTCGATACAACTAGCCCACTAGGTCAATTGGATTGAAGTCGGGCTGTCTCGGTAAAATTTCTTGACAGCGACGAACAGAAGCAAAGTTATTAGATACTTCAGGAAAGCCCTGCCAGAACCACACGTGCAAGTTCCCTGAGAATTTTCTTTTACCTCCTATGTTGTTCACACAAACGCAAACCCTGTCGTATAAGAAAGGGAACCTAGTGCCCATCCCCGTTCATCCAGCCCATAATCTGGTAGCAAATCACAAGGGGGAAGAATCCCCCCCTCCCCCTATATGCTTTCACGAAAATGGAGTGTTGAAAATTGTGAAAGATGATTAATTTAGCTATAGATACATATATAGATAAAAAAATCTTTTAATATATGAGAAAGTAAAATGGGCATAAATATAAAATTCATAAATTCATCCCATAAGTATCAATTATGCAACAATAATATAAAAACAATAGTTCCACATGATATTCAAAAATTCATCATCTCAATTCAAATGAATAATCTTCTTCTTTTTTTAAAATGAGATCCACGAAAAGATGTGGCTAATCAAAGTTGCAACTCTAGAAATAGTTAAAATCATTAACTGATTCTATTTAATGCTATTTCTGTCAACTTTCCAATATTGGCCACTAAAGATGAAGGCTAATAATGATGGTCCAGTCGTATGGACTTGATTTGGGTTGGGCCTGCATTCAAATGTACCTTCAGTACCATAAATATCCAATACGGGACTACTTTGATACCTGCCAACATTCCAAATTTCCAATAGCGAAAGTAATGTGTGGACTGGTGTAAGTTTGAGTGTACATCAAACTCCGAACAATAGATACATAATGATTTTTTTTTTTTTTTCCCCATTTGTTTGCGTTTCAATTCATTCTTTAAGCATTGCGTAAGACTAAATTTGTCTCATTTTTAAATTGGAACAACACTTAATAAAAATTAATTTATCTTAAATCTCTCTAGAAATTTATTAATCGTATGATTTATCGAACGATCCTAACAATCATTTTAAATTGTAATCGGTCTTGGAATATCTCCATACATCACATAAATTGTATTCCCCATATCTTTTATTTTGAAATTGTTAGAGAGAATTTTCTTGGTCTCATGCAATAAACCATAATCATTAGTTGATACTTGATAGCAAAAGGTCATCAACATACAGAATCAAAAATCTAATCCTACTTCCACTAACCTTTAGATATGTACGCCGGCCAACAATGTTTTCTTTAATTCAAAATAAGCAATGGTATAGTTGAATTTTGTTTACCTTTGTAAGCATGTTTGACTCCGTATATTTATTTCTAGATTTACACATCATGTGTTCATTTTTCTTCAACTGAAAATTCTTGAGATTGGTCCAAATAAACTTTTTCCCCTAAATTTTTAGTTAGAAAAATAGTGTTCATGTTCATTTGATTTAACTCTAAGTTCATTACATAATAGAACATATGAAGCATGCGAATGAAGAAAATTAGAAATGTACTACAAAATCTTTAAAATAAAAATCATCTAAACACAATGCTTTAAGTCTTCCATATTAGAAACATAAATCATATTCAAACTACGACGTTAAAGTACGATAACGTATATCAAAGTTTCCATTAGATAGGGATGGTAATGGTCCGAGCTGGATTGGCTTGGCTCGGCTCACCTCCAAAAGTTGAGCCTGGCATGTTAAATTTTATTTTTTATTTTTTATAAATGCAGTATTTTTTTAAGAATTTTTTTTAAAAATCTACGAGGACTAAAACAGTCTATTTTGTGATCGTTGGGGTCTTTTCAAATTAAAAAAGAGTCATTGTGGCCCACGAGCCACGAGCCACGAGCCACGGGCCCAGCTCGTGGGCCGGCCAATGGACTGGATAAATGGGTCAGCTCCTATTTATCAAGACTATAATAGGTCGAGCTTTTTGGGTCCGAGCTGCCTAGCCCACAAGAGACTTGGCCCAATTTTCCATCCTTACCATTGGGTGATACAATGATATATAATAATAAACATAATAATGCTAATTTTGTTTCACATAAGTGTGGCAATTACATATACTTTTGTTATCTTTGGATATACTAATTACATCTAATTAAATATATAATTAATCACACGTGTTTATGGTTCATAATTGATCAACCTTTGAGCAATTCTTAATAATTTTGTAATTATGAATATCAACATATTCATTAATACTGATGTAACAAAAATTCACACCTAGAAGCACTGTGAGCAACCCCACCCTGCATGGAGGCAGAATGGAATATTCGAATAGTACCCACCCACAAAAGTCTCGCACCCCTAAGGCCGGGTTCTACTTGGCCACATAGGCCTTAGATCCCTTAAGAGAGTATGTGGCCAGGTAGTATCCTACTCCATTGATCGGAAGTGTATATCTAATACTCCAATAACATGAAAAAGGGCGGGGAACTCTCTAAAATTAGTAATTTTCTAGAGAGAAAAATATCCGAAGTATTGAAGTTATGGAATTGAGAGTGAATGCTTGAGACAAATATCTTGGGATGATCTATACTTGATGACGTAGCGCAGGGATCTTTGGACATGTGTTTCATTCCCATGCATCGGATCTAGGGTTGATTAATTTGTCTTAGTACTATAGCATAAGGATGTTGAGACACTAGTTGCATCTTAAGACGTTACATTTTAAGACGTTAGATCTAAGATAAACTTGTCCTAATATAAAGACATAAAGATCTAAGGACATTTGTTAAGTTTTCGATGGCCAGATCTATCATGAAGTTGACCCGGTATAATGGTTGAAGGACTCACGGATAAGTATTTTGAATAACAGGGGAATATCTTTCGTTTCGTTCTTATGGACAAAGCTTGGCCAATGTTGCAGCTTGGTTGGGGGGTTTTACCTGACCACTCATGACAACAATAATATGTTAATGATGTCATTACTATTTATTAGCATCAACTTATCATGTCGTAAAATTATTATACAACTAAACATTCATAACACCATAAGGTTTGAGCATTTGGTGACTAGCAAACTGCAACAGTTGAATTAAATTACATTAGTTGTAACTTTCATAAATAGAATATTCACCTAAATAATTTATTAAACCTTTAAAATAATCATTAATATTATAAATATGTGTGTGTGTGTCATTCATAAAAAACAGTATTCATTAAATAAGTATATAAATGATTATTATTAAAAAAGGTAAATAGCACAAAACGTCCCTACCTATTGAGGGTATTGTGGAAAACGTCCATACCTTCAAAATTTTGGCATTTTCACCCTTACCTACTGGATTTCCAAAACAAAACGTCCTTTAGTCCAAAAATATAGGGGTAAATTAGTCCAACCACTTTTTTCACATATATATTATTTCTTTTAAAATTGGGGGGCTTTCTATGCAATTTTTAAAATTGCATGACAGGCCCCCGTCCCCAAATCTGAAGGATGGCCAGAATAGAAATGGGACCACCCACCACCACCTCCGGCAACGGAAGCCGGTGGAGCATTTCTCATGACGGTAAAAAAAAATAATATTTCTGAACCTACCTACCACACAAGCATTAGTTAAGCACCCCAAGGATGACCATTCTCATATTCTGCTACTTCCACGCACATTCAAGATTCAAGGTAGGAGTAGGAAAATGATGGCAAATTAAGCAGCCAATCAATTTTGTCAAACCATCCATCAGCATTGCGTTTGCGTACACATCCAAAGACTTTGTCACTTGTCAGCATACATACATACATACATACATACATTGTCTCCCTGCTTTTGCTGTACTAAATTAATTTCTTAACCCCTCCGATTACTTGTGTTAAACATGGTAATACTATGCGCTAATTAATATAAAATATATTCTCATAATTCTCAGCATCATTTGTCAGGAAGGAGGAGGAGTGCAAAATATTAGAACAATAGTTAGTGGGGAAATACAAAAATGGGGGACATTGATGGACTAAACTCAGCTCCTTTAACTCCTCGCCCAGCATCTGTGGCTCCAACGCCGCCTATAGCCCAGACTCCGTCCATAATAGTATCAGCTCCTCCTTCTACTATGCTCCACCGGCTTCCGTTGCTGGAGGTGGTGGTGGGTGGTCCCATTTCTATTCTGGCCATCCTTCAGATTTGGGGACGGGGGCCTGTCATGCAATTTTAAAAATTGCATGGAAAGCCTCCCAATTTTAAAAGAAGTAATATATATGTGAAAAAAGTGGTTGGACTAATTTACCCCTATATTTTTGGACTGAAGGACGTTTTGTTTTGGAAATCCAGTAGGTAAGGGTGAAAATTCCAAAATTTTGAAGGTAGGGACGTTTTCCACAATACCCTCAATAGGTAAGGACGTTTTGTGCTATTTACCCTATTAAAAACTTCATCATTCAAGTATTTAAAACATCAATCATATTGAATGTTTGCAAAATGAATGTATACAATTTTATAAATAGTAAATAAATCGATATGATTTAAATAAATACTAACCAAGTTCAAATTCTAGAAAGTAAATGCGTAATTTAAGAGATAAAGTTAGTAAATTATTAGCAACTCACGTTGGAAAAACTAATAACTCACCATTTAGTTTTCACACAATTATATGTTTCAAACAACTTTAATCATTTTTATTTGGGTAAATAGTACTAGAAGTTCCGAACTGTTGACCCTTGTGACGATGAGGTTCCAAACATTTGATATCTAGAAATCGCGATCCTAAACATTTCAAATGTTTGTACCTGATGTCCATTTGTGATAGAAAACTTTAGTTTAATCGTTAAATTGTATTGAAATAACAGTTGTACCTTTATTTTAATTTAAGGTAAATAACGTTGGGAGTCCTTAACCTTTAAACTTTTTGACAATGGGGTCGTGAATATTTTGGTTTCTTGCACCCGAGATTTCGAACCTTTCAACGTCTGCGCTCGAGGTTCTTTGTGATGAAAAATGTCAATTTGACCGTTAAAATATCAAAATTTGAGTAAAACGATTAATGTACCCATATTTAATTTTGAATTAAATAAAAACAAAATGCAAATAAAGAAACAAAAGCAAAGAAAAAGTGAAAAAGAAATAATCGTTTTTCCTAATTCCAAACCACCTACCCCAACCCCAGCAGCTGCATTGTGTCATGATAATTGGTTTGTATTTCAAAATTGTTAGATTAAATTATTGGTTTGAAGGGAGTGGGGCTGGGTTGACTATTTGTGTTTTTATTTTTTATTTTTCTTTTCTTTTCTTTTTAATAGTCAAACCATATTTTCTGTCACAAAAAGACCTCAAGCGCAGACGTTTGAATGGTTTGAGATCTCGGGTGCTAAAATCAAATATTTAAGACCTATTTGTCACAAAGTTTAAAGCTCAGGACTTCTAGTGCTATTTACTCTAAATAAAAATAAGGTTAGGACTGTCATTTCAAAAAAATTGACTATTTAAAGGTCAAATTCGACGTTTTCTATCACAAAGGACCTCAAATGCACATGTTTGAAAGGTTTGGAATATGAGTGCTAGAAATCAAAGATTCAAGATCCCATTTTCACTAAGTTCAAAGATTTGGGACCTCCAGTACTATTTACCCTTTTTATTTCACATAATTTTAATCTTGATTAAACAATAATGCTTTACAATAATTGAAACAACAAAAACACAAAATATTCCATAAAAGAAAATTTAAAGGATAAGTATATAAAAACTCGTTCATTTGTTGTCTTTCGAATGCGTTGTCAGAATAGGAATCAGTAAAAAGAAATTTAACGAACAAGATTTTAAGGCATCCAACTCCGAATCCAAATATAAATCTTAATAACATCCAAGTAAAAAAGACAATCGATTATACACTTTATTCTTCGATTTTTCATTTACTACTATATTTTCTTCTTCTAACTCTGTCTATCTCTATACTCTAAACCAAAAAACTAGGATTTTAAAATTCTTCTTTCTCAGTTTCTTTACATGATAGGAACCCCTCTTGATCTCTTTCTCTTCACATGTTCTCCCTCTCCTTCCCTATTCATAGGTGATAAACGCACACTCTTGAATAATTTATTAAATATTTAGAAATAATTGTCACTAATATTATAAATATAGATATAGATATATGTGTTTGTATTCATTAAATGCAAGTATATAAATGATTATCATTCAAGTATTTAATTCATCAATCCTATATTCATATTGAATGTTTGTAAAATGGAATGTACAATTTTATAAAAAATAATTAAATCGATAGGATTTAAATATATACTAACCAAGTTCAATTATGGTAAGTAAACATGTAATTTAAGAGATAATATTAGTATATTATAACCAACTCACATTGAAAAAACTAATAAGTACCATTTATTTTTCACACAATTATAGTTTCTTAAGAGTTTCAAACAACTTGTATCAATTTTATTTCACATAATTTTTTTTCTTAATTAAACAATAATGCTTTACAATAATTGAAAAAAAAAAAAAAACACAAAATATTTCATAAAATAAAAGTTAAAGGGTAAGTAATAAATTAAAAACTCATTCATTTGTTGCCTTTCGAATGTGCCGTCAAATTAGAAATTAGCAAAAAGAAATTTATCGAACAAGATTTTAGTGTTCGCATTTAAGGAATCCAACTCTGAGTCCGAATATAAAATTGAATAACATCTAAGAAAATGGTGCAACCAATTATTCACTTTATTCTTCAATTTTTCATTTACTATTAGGGCACGTTTGGTATATGATCAATGGTTAAAAACAACAAATAAATTTTGTCCGAATACACTTTTACTCAGATAACAATTTAAGCTGAAAATGGGGACATTTTTTTATTCTCGAAAAGAAGAGGACAAAATTATTTATCCGAATCTAAACCGGGAATCATCAACACCACAAGTTGTCCAAAAATAGTTTTGTTTATTTGCTAGTAAATGTTTGAAGTTTGTTCTTTGTTCTCTTGGTTCAGGATTGAAGAAGATTTAGTTTAATTTTTTTTAATTACTTATTTATTTAATTAAGAATGAATTGTCTTTTTTTCGAAAAACTGACTTTTTTATTTTTTTCATTCTTATACCTATCCGGATAACTATTATCCAGATATAAACAGTTTTATTCATAAACCAAACGGCCCCTGTATTTTCTTCATCTAATTATCTCCATCTCTAAAATCTAAATTAAAATTTAAAATTGGGGTTCTTAAAATTCTTCTTTCCTAGTTTCTTTAGAAGATACGAAACCCTCATCATCTCTCTCTTCTCAAGTTCCTTCCCTCTATCCATATTCATACACTCGCACTCTTGGATCTTTGTATACGATCACGCAAACCATTTCAACTAAAGGTCACAAATTCTTTGATATGTTATTGAATTCATTCGATATGTGAGTAAAACTCAAATTGGAGAAAAGTATGGCCCTTCGATTTCTTCTAATGAAACTATGTTTCTATTTATTTTTGTTTCTAACTGCTTAGGACCTCTCTTATCTTTGAAAATCATAGACTTACCTCATGGAGAGTTCGATGTGCCCACAAATGATAGAATATACGAGTTAAATGTTTGATGGGTCACTGAACTATTACTTCCGTTTTCATTCACTCATTCAACTTTAAAATAATTTTGAGTACTCACTGAACTTTTAAAAATACATCACCATTACTCACTGAAGACGATTATATTACGACCAAGTAACGAAAAATTCACGTGGCAGACGAAATTATCTATCAAGCATTTGAAATCGTCTTTGTCTTCCAAAATTGCGTGCCATGTCATCATTTAAAAAACGTTTTCACCAAATAAATTGAGTGAAAATATTTTTTAAATGATGAGATGGCGCGCGATTTTAAATGACATGGACGATTTTAGATGCTTGATAGATGATTCCGTCTGCCACATGTATATTTCATCTACCACGTGGATTTTTCGTCACTTGGTCGTAATAGAATCGTTTTCAATGAGTAATGGTAATGCATATTTGAAAGTTCAGTGAGTAATCATAAATATTTTGAAATTGAGTGAATGAATGAAGACGGAAGTAATTATTCAATGACCAGTGAAACATTTAACTCTAGAATATACTATAGTTGCTTTGGCTTTGACCAGTGGCACATTTTTATGTCGGTCTTACCAAAAAACGTTAAGTTATTTTGAAAATTTATTCAACCGACTTCAATCATTTTACCTATTAGTATTTTATATAATTTCACAAAGCCCTTATTATTTAGTTTTCGACTTTTCAAGAATATCTTAGTGGATGAGCATAGTTAATTAGAAGCATATTATAACCTTCCATTACTATACTACATGTATAATCTTTTCATGTGATCCTATTTAATGCTATTTCTGTCAATTTTCCAATATTAGCCACTGAAGATGTGGTAACAACTAGAAGAAGGCTAAGAATAATTGTCCTGCATTGAAACTTTCCTTCAGTACATGTATGTCTTGAAACAGTGAAATCATGTTTGGTTAGGCTTACAAAATTTACTTATAATATAAAAAAAAAAAAAAAACCAATTTTTAAAATAAATAATTTTTTCATTTCAGTTTAAAGGGTTAGATGGCATTGGGCCGGGTTGGCTCTTACAGTTGTTTTTGTTGTACACACGTCAACGACAAATTAGAAATAAAAAAAGTTATTTATTTTGAAAGTAAAAATAACTTTTTTACTTAGAAGTAAAAAATTATAAGTCATCCAAATACGCTTGAAAATAAAAAATTCCTTAAAAATAACTTTACTTTTTTTATATATATAGCCTAACGTGCTCTAAGTCGAAACAACAATCCCTCGTCTTATAAAATTAAATACATCTATTTTTTGTTATTAATGATACATATGCTACTCTACTAAATATTAAATTATACAATAAAATAAAAAATTAATAAAAAAAAACATTCAAATTATAAAATAATATAATCTACTATTTTTATTTTTATTCTGGAACAGAAAGTAGGGGCTCTCTCTGCCGTCCATCCTCCAAATCTGCTGCTAGCTGCTTTGTTGCTTTAGGATTACGGTAAATTGCATAGAGCACCAGCTGGGCCATTCCAAGTACAAATCCAATTGCATTTGGTACCTGTCAAATATGCACCATTTCAATTTTATAACTTTATTTTATTACAGTTAAGTCATTTAAATTAAATTTTTAATTCAATTAAGTCACTTCTTTCACCACTATAATATCTTTGACAAAACATAAAAAAAAATATTTCTTAGTAAGTTTACTTACAAGTAATAACGTAAATTCTCGGGTAATCGAGTCTTTTGTTAATCAAATAGAAGTAATAAACATGTTTACAAACACCGGTTTATAAATAAGTTTAACTAAATTACACCAAACACATATAAAAAGTTTGTTAATAGTATCTTTAAAATTTTAATTTAACAAAATAAGTAAATTAACATACTAGAAATTGCTATCGAGATCAAAACAGAATAATTGAAACAAATCACATCATACACGACAAGTGTATTAGCCGAATGGCCTATATTTGCTCGTCTAATTTTGCATGCGTCCCTAAGAGGTAGTTGGAGCATCCTCTTTGAAATTAAATTTTGCGAGGACAAGAAGGTCCACACGTCAAACTCACTTGAATCTCGTGGGGCAATGAAAGATATCAAGCAAAAATGAGGGGACCTGTGAGTCTCTCTCTCTTGTCCACCAACCACAAAATATCTACCTATATTTATGCCAAAAGGCCCAAAACCCTCTCTTGAAATCTCGACGAGCACAATCACGTATGCAACAACTAGAAGGATCATTCTAAAAATTTGGCACGAGGGATTTACTCCACTCATGTTCATTAAAACTATCAATAGATCACTTCAAAATAAATAGAGTCCAAACGATGTCAAACTCACTTAAATCTCCTGGGGCAATGAAAGATATCAAGCAAAAATGAGGGGACTTGTGAGAGTCTCTCTCTTGTCCAACAACCACAAATATTTACCTATATTTATGCCAAAAGGCCCAAAACCCCTCTCTTGAAATCTCGACGAGCAAAATCACATATGCAACAACTAGAAGAATCGTTTTAAAATTTGGCACGAGAGATTTACACCGCTCATGTTCGTTAAAACTATCAATGGGTCACTTAAAATAGAGTCCAAACAATTTGATTTACAAATTTACAAGTGAATAGAAGCTCCGACCCATTTAACTCCGTTATATTTTTCTATTAATGGATGGATAAATTTAATTAAAATATATTAATCTATGTAAATCAAAGTTATCTCATTTCTTAAGTCGCAAAGTATGAAGTCATTTGAGTTGAACAGAACCATGAACCGTCCGATTCAATTCAATTTTTATATATGTAAAATCGATAATTAAAATATAAGCCTATCTTATGTGCTCATATTTCCAAACAATTTTGCATTGTCCTACAAATTGACAGCTGGGGTTCTCTCTCCAAATATGTGGTTGTGGATTATTTGAACTGTCGGTTGAAATTTGAGAAATCCTAGCCATTAAATTGCATTAATAAACTCAAAATTAACATTATTATTTTTGAACTTTAAATAGTATTAACTTTAAAATATTTTAATTTAGTTTTGGTTTTATTGTAATAAAATTTATAATTTTCATAAATTAGACTTAATTTTTTTCAACATTTTTAATCATATAAATTGATATTTTATATTTGAATTTGAATAATTTAATTAGTGAAAATTAATTAAAATGAAAAATATTAATTGATTAAAGAACTTACTCCAAGAAACCAGTCGTGCACAAGGCAGGCATAGAATGTCCAAATTCCTCCATTTAAGAAAAGGAAAAATGAGAGAAGAAATGGCATATACTCCACGCTCTTCATTGTCACCACACTTTTCTGCACATTTCAATATGCAACTTGTTATATTATATATAATAATTAAAAAAAAAAAGGTTAAAATTTTATTCAATAAATTGTCGAGTCCAATCTACACACTAAACATACTCTAAATGCTCGTTATTAATTGGTTTACGTCACAATTATTAACAAAGTATAACATATAAATTACTTTTTTTTTTTCAATAAATTATTATTCCTTTTATAGGTCAAAAGAAACCTTCAAGGCCCTTCATGTCTTGTTTTATAAGTTGAGTGCAACACTTACTAAATAAGAAGAAGAAATTAATTAAAATGTTATTTATTTTATTTTCTAGATTTATAGTAAAAAATCGTTTATAGATTATGTTTTCGAAAAAGTATCGCTATCGAAAAAGTTTTTATTGTTAAAAATGAAAGGTACTGAATATGACATCAAATTAGTACTTACCATAGCTGCAAGTGGTGAACCATACATGATAATGTTTAGGCCAGAACACATAAAACCAGTTACATTGATCCTCATGTCTCCTTGTAATAAAAAATATGCTACTGAAATTGCTGCCACTAGAAAACCAACATCCAGAATTGCAGCAACTATTGCAGTCTTAGCCTGTTACAACACACTTAATTATTATCCAAATATTCTAATAATTTATAATATTTAAAAAATAATTTTAGCACTATCAAACATGTGCTAAAATGGATAATGCGTGTTTATCATTTGAGAGACATTTTAGAAATTGATTACGTTGAAAATAAGTAACTTTAAAAGCTTAGACAAGCATGTTCTGCGAGATACGTTTCAGAAACCGAAACTCTTCGGAACTCCAAGAAACGTCTCCGAAGAAGAGAACCAGCTTACCCTTTTACATGGAGGTGCAAATGCAAGAAACAAGATGATATATATGGTCTCAACCACCACCCCAAAGCCATTAACAGTTGCTACAAGATAACTGTCAGGCTTTGTGATTCCATAGTAAGTCCATAGAGATGAATTCAGCAGTGTACAAATATAAGGAAGACTCTCAAATTCTTCTGTTGATCTGTTCTTCACAATCCTCCAAAATGTCTTCCTGCAAAAACATTAATTTTTCAAGTAATCATCATCACTCTCTCTCTCTCTCTCTCTATACATATATATGTATATCTTACTTACACTGGAGAGAGAAACACAAGAACTGAGATTATGTTGCCTGCAAGAATATAGAAACAATAGATTGATCAGTAACTAGTGTAATTGCAGCTATTCGTCCGGTCTGTTCTAAAAATTGTAAAGTGTGACTAAGTGTGATTAGATGGCGCCTATACGAGCTTTTTAGAACACTACCCTCGACCACATTCTCTTTGTGCTACGAGGAGACGCAAGAGGAGATTTTTCACCGATAACAAGAATATAAATGGAAAATTCATAAGATGATACCTATGATACCAATAAAGAAACTTAACGCCTCCATGATAAGGGAATTTTTTTCTTTTTTTTTGGAAATGTGGAGAAGGAAATGGGGAGGAATTAAAGAGACCACAAGAAATTTGAAGTTTGTTTGGTTTTATGGTTTGAATTTATAGCCTATACAAAAGCTATTGATATTTTCTTTGTGCTTGTTTGTTTACTTATAATATGGGACATGTTTAAATAGAATATATTAATAAAAAAATACCAAATATCGCGCTGTGATGCATGAAAGATTTTATTTCATATTAAATATGTTTTTTAAAGTAAAAAATGTCTTTTCGTATTAAATAAGTAAATGTCAATATTGTAGTAATTAATAACACAAAAAAGAGTTTGTTATAAATAGTTTTACTTAAAAAAAACTTTATAAAGAAAAAATTAATTTACCTTTTTTGAGTATATCTATTTTTCATTTAAAATTATTTATTTTGATAATAAAATGTTTAAAATTATTTATTTAAAACGTTCATGTCAAAAAAATAAGAAAAACAGAATTATAGTGCTTGTTTGGTACACATTTTAATGGGTTTTTGGTTTTTCATTTTTTGACTTCTTGTGAGAAAATGATCAGAATGACCATATTTTCTAGTCAAATATTGCGGCTCCTTTGGAAAACAATGATCATTTTGGTCATTTTTTTCCTATGGTAAAAAAATGAAAAATCAAAGACCCATTTTAATGTGTATCAAACAAGCATATAACTAAAAGTACGTATCATGTTTGTTTTGATTTGATTGATTTGGTACGATTCCGAATTGAAATGAATACGAAATAAGGACTTGACACACATGGAACCAAGTAGATTACAAAAGAAATTTTGGAGGGTATAGAAAAAATATATGAGAGGAATCTTACAAAAATAAAAAATAAAAATTAAATGAAGCAAATGATTTTTGATGGAAATCTCATAGGTAATTGTTGACGGTACTATTTCTATTGGCTATAATCGATGATGCACTTTCGTTATCGATTATCGTTAGAAAAATAATTGGTGATGTGATCGACACTTACTAATTCTATAAAATTTTATTTAAGATTGACAAAATGAGATGTTTTTAGTCGATCTTTTAAAAGTATAAATTTCGAAATAACAAAAAGTAACATTTTAAGTTGTAGCCAGGAGTTTTCGAAATAACAAAAAGTAACATTTCAAGTTGTAGATAGGAGTCTGGGACAGTAAGTACCGTAAGACAAAAGAGTCTTCAATTGAGGGCCATTGAATCATGAAAATTAAAATTCATTGGCTTCCTTCCCAATTATATCATGTTTGTCAATTGAGTTGGCAACTTTTACTTTCCTAGTCTATTATTGATGTTATTGTTAAAGCACAAATCACATGGCATATATTTTATTCAAACTAGCACATGGGGTATCCGATCTTTCATAATTGTGAATTTGACACCCCATCAAATTTTGGCAACTTTTTTTTTTTTTTTTTTTTTTTTTTTCTTTTATGTTTATTTGAAAAATAAGAATATAATTATATTTTCAATAAAACTCTTGTTACGTACATTTCACATGACTTGTTAACAGTTAAAATGGCCAGAAACTATAAGAACGGATCCAATTGCTATGAAAATAAAATGTAAGGGACTAAAATGCCAATAAAATTGAGGATCCAAGTGCACATTTATGAAAAGGTTGAGAAGTCTAGGTGCTATTTTTCCTTCTTTTTTAAATTATTACAACTTGTCTAGTTTAAATAACAAGAAATTATCTGGATGAATTAATGAGGAAGCCATCTAATTTTAATTAATTGTCCACCACCAAGTCATGATGGCATTCACGCTCTAATAAATACGGATCCAACTCGATCCCTTTGTTTTATAGGCGATTACCTGGAAATGTATATGAAGGATATGATTTTTATTTTTTCTGAAAGGAATTAAATATAAATTTATTTTGTCAACAAAAATAAGCTAAATGAGCATGTTTCTTGTAATAAATTGAACACGATTGAAAACGACTAAGCAACATGAGTTCAAGTATGTGATGCAAATAGTTTATCTTGTTTGAGAGGATTTTTAAAATAATATCGATTGGATATTTGACGTGGAATTAAAGAAGGAAATTATATGTCAAAGTCGACCATGGGACATCACGCCAATCAAACAGGGATTGAGGCAATTGGCCAAAAATTTGACCAACATTCAAGGTGTTGGTGTGCGCACGCATCGACTTTGTCTTTAAATTAAATAAGTAAGCAGGGGTGGATTTATACAATTTTTTATTGTGTGGTCAAAAATATAGATGTAATTTTAAAAAAAAAAATAATAATATAACATTAATGTTAATGAGTCAATATATTATTACAATTGTAGTGTACTCGTTTTTATACTTTGAAAACATCTTATAATTATATAGTTAACAATATTGTCAAATGAATTGATTGTTTATCTATGAATTAAGAAGAAAAAGAAAAAAAAGAGTTCATGAGGTAGAGGATAACACATTGAAGCTACAATAAATTTTATCAAAATTTTCAATTCCGAAAATGAAAAAAGTAGTAAAATAATTGAAGTTAGTTAAATCAATTGACTATATAACTTCTATGAAATTACAAATAAATTCCAAACAATTAAGAAAAATTAATAAGCACCGATCACGGAATTTAAAAAATGAATAAAGAGAATTGACATAATTCATACGTAGTTTAACTTTGAAATGATCATAATTGTTAATAGAAGGGAAAAACTATATATCCAATTTTTCTACAAATGAAATATAAATGAAGTAACTTTGAATCAGTCAATCAGATACAAATTAAAGATATTTAAGCATTATAAACTTTCGGCATGTCCACCACAATTGAATAATTTAGATGGAAACTAGATTGATAATACTAATGTTTATTAAACTAAATTTTCTCTTTTTTTTTTCTTCTTATTGTTCTCTTAAAAATTTAGTACATTCTGTTGCTGACATTACTACACTTTACAATTGTAGTATTAGCTATCATATTTTCCCAACCCCTACCTAAAAAAAAAAAAAAATTAAAAATTAAAAATTTCAACAAACAATTTATATAAAAAAAATTAAACAAAATTTTCACCGCAGTTCAAACAGGTACAAAGACTAGTGAAATACCTCATAATTCAACAAATAATTGAACTAATTTTATTATAAACTCTAAACTAGTTTTTAAATATGTAAAAAGATACAAAGAAATTCGTATAAGGCTAGACTTCTATGTAAAAATCGATTCAACTGTCACATTACTTCAAATATTGTGACTAGAGTTGGAAGCATGAAGAAATCGACAGACCAATCAATAAATTTGAAAGATGGAGAAATAAATTGGAGAAGATCAAAGTAAAGAAATAATATGAGATAAAGAAATCGACTTGACACTGAGTGAAATCTGAAATCTCTATTTGCAATGTGGATTTTTAATAAGGGATAGACCAATTTTTACGGATTGACCAATTTTCTTTAGGGGATTTTTAATGGGAATATATTTTTATTTTCATTTGGCACAAGGTAATGGCTCATTAGAGGGGGAAAAAAAGAAAATTTGTGAAAAATTTGTGGGGTCAGTTGACCCCACATGAATCCATATAGGTCCGCCTCTGCGTATGAGTGATTATTGCAAACACGGACAGTGATCTCCTGCTCCTAGTGGGCAGAAAATTCTTGCCCACATGCTGACAAGTCAGCATGTGGGCAAGAATTTTCTGTCTACTAGAGGCAGCAGATCAGGACCCTTGCAAACACTGCTTTTTTATCCCATGTAAAATGTGTTTGGTATTACATAATAAGAAATGAAAGGATAAGCTACCTAATAGACTTTTAGATTTCTATATAATACTTTTAGGGGACCTTTAATTTAAGATAATCTAATTATCTAGATCTATTAAAATCTTTAAAATCCTTATAACTACATCCAAATACATTTTAATAAAAAGTTTTTGTATATTTAGACTGTTATATTAATTTAAATTAAAGACTATAATTATTTATTAAATTTATTTGTCAATTACATAAGTGCTACGATTCTCTATACTTTTGTTATGTACATATTTTTTATTAGTCTATTTATATGAAAATGGACGATGGTGATGTGTACTAGTTTACTTAGCCACTTAAGATATTCATAAAAATTCAGAATAAAGGACATGTTGGCAGATTCATGTGCAGTATTTATGCACATAATGATTTTTAAAACTTGTGCATGAAGTGTTTTTGGTTAGCCATATGCGAATTTGATCTCTCGTCTTTTAGGAACAAGAAATTCTTGCTCATATATTGACTTATTAGTATATGGACAGTTAATGTAAGTCAGCATGTGGGCAAGAATTTCTATCCACCTGTGGGCAGGAAATCAAGACTCTAGCATATATGGTTACTAGTTCAAAGCATTTCTACCATGTCTGCTTGGTTAACATTTAAATTATTTTCACTACGTGAATGTTTTCGAGGTCAAAAGACACCTTCTACATATAAGTTTGGTAAACTTATACAAGAATTTTTTCAAAACCCATTCATTTTGAAAAGGTAGAGGAATGTTAGAGAGGATTTTCAAAATAATATCGTCTGGATGTTCGATGTTGAATCAAAGATGGAAATTTCATGTCAAGGACCATGGGACATCACGCAAATCAGATGGTATCGAAGTAGCTGGCCAAAAATTTGGCCAGCATTCAAGGCGTTGGCATTCACGCGCCAACTTTCTTTTTGTCACGCACGACACGAACATACTCTATTTTATGTATGTTCGAACTTCGACCCAACTGTAATTTTGTCTATTAAAACTTGATTTTCAATTTTATTTGATGTAATTTCGAACCTAAAAGGTACTTTCTAAAATCAATAAGAATCCAATTCGAACTACTAATAAAAACATAAGTTTACGAGTCTAGATAAGTGCATAATCTGCATAATTTGCACTCTTCAAAAGACAATATTTAAATGATTTACATGTAGTCAAATTTAACAATTTAAACTTTTAGATCAACTAGTTCAATACATTGTAATATGGGGTGACCAAGGAGGAGATTTTTCACCCATAACAAGAATAAAAATGCAAAACTCTAAAGATGATACCTATGATATCAACCAAGGAACTTGAAGCCTCCATGATGAGGGCAAAATTTTGTTGGGAAAATGGAGGAGAAGAGCACAAGAAATTTGTTTACATTTTGGGTTTGAATTTATAGCTTATAAAAAATCTGTTGATATTTTTTCTCTACTTATTTGTTTACTTATAATATGGCCATGTTTAAATAGAATAAATTACTAAAAAATTCAAATTATCGCGGTGTGATGCATGAAAGACTTTTTTATATTAAATATATTTTTTAAAGAAAAAAAAATATTTTCGTATTAAATAATTAATGACAATATTGTCCCTAATAATCTTAGTCCAAATAAAAACAATAATAGTAATAACACTAAAAAGAGTTTGTTATAAATAATTTTACTCTATTTTAAAAAAATATTAAAATTTTACTTTATAAAGAAAAAACATAATTTACATTTTTTGAGTATATGTATTTCTATTTTAAAAATAATTAAATTGGTTATTTTAATAATAAAGTAAATGTTACAGTCTAGAAAAATAAGAAAAAGTGAATTATAACTAAAAATTACTAAGTTTAGTTTGTTTTGGTTTGATTTTGAGAACTACGCATTGAATACCAATGACAATTTGACACACATGGAACCAAGCGATTTCATGTGGTTTGTGGAAAAATATTGTAAAGCAAATAGGCACCTAAAACAATTTAAAGATTATAAAATATGAGGATGGGAGAAGATATGTAAGGAAGTAGACCTCTTTGAAATAATATCTTAATAAGGGGTGTTAAAATTGAAAGATTATAATATGCAATTCGCTTCCAAGGGGCACAAGCACACAAATTACAATATTCGTAAATAGAAAGTAAAAACAAATTTAAACGTAAATTCATATATTTCTTTGTGAGGTAGTTGTTGTTGTCATTTTCTTCAATTGTTTCGTCTTATTTATCTATTGATCACCATTTGTATAATTGTTGTTCATGACTGACCATTATCTTATAACACTTATTCTAAAAAACTTCACATGACTGTCATAATTTCTCATAACTTTTCACAACTTCCCATAATATTTTATTTATATATTGATCACCATTTGTATAATTACCGTCCAGACTTTTGTACGTTTTTGGGCAATTTTTATCTTGACAATTTGTTCAAACTCCATGTTTGGGCTTCATGTTTTGGGCATTTGTTTTAAGCCTTTATTTTGAGAATATTTTTTGTGTCAACAATTACCTCATAATATGGCTTAATTAAAGTTAATCATTAATTTTGTCATATTCAAAACTTTACATATTTTTCTATGTCTTTTGGAATTCCAAAAAGTACAAAACCCCTTGGTATTCTCATTTTAGCTGCGCTAACATGCGTCCCCCCTTTTTGGCAATAACTTCACCACGTCGCTCTTCTATAAAACCCCCGCTATTTATCCTTCTTCTTCACGCTTCCATTTCTTTTACCCTTTCATTAAGAAAAAAACCATTGTTACTCTTGCTCTTACTTACAATGGCATTAACAGATCATCTTTCTTTTGAAGATTTCAAACCTTACTTTCTCAATCCTTAGTCAATTCTGGTTGTTTACTACCAGCAAATACTCAAAATCATAAATTCCATTTAGGCCCAGTATTTAACACTGCTGACACTGTTGGGCGTTCTTCCGTCGCCTAGATTTTTCCTACGTCTTATAATTTCCCTTTTCTTGCGCAATTTCCATTACCTTCACTTCATAGTGCTGGCCTACGCACCTGGCCCAAAATCGGACACCAGTTTTCGTGCTTGGCATAGACGTAAGGTTGGTCATGGCCCTACTAGAGAACTTCTTGAGCGAGCTAGGATTCTGGACCTTTTGGAGCTTATCCTTGATATCCCTGCTTTTGACCCCACTTTATTCTCCATTGACTACTTTTGGGCTTCTGACTACAACACTTTCGTCTTTTCTCTAGGTCCAATGTCTATCTCCCTTAGGGACATTAGTGCTTTAACTAATCTACCTCTAGTTGGTGCCACTATTTCACCTAGGGGTGGCAAAAAAGCTCGTCGGCTCGCCGGCTCGGCTCGGACTCGGGCTCGTCGAGAGACGAGCACGAGCTAGGGCCGAGCTCAAAAAAAAAAAGAGGGCCGAGCCGAGCTCGGCTCGGCCAAAAAACGAGCCGGCTCGTGGGCTCGCCCACGAGCTCGGCCCCACAAGCCCACGAGCTCGGCTCGTTTGGGCTCGTGGACACGAGCCCACGAGCCCAAAATCACGAGCCACGAGCCGGCTCGGCTCGTGGCTCGTGCATTTCACCATTTTTTTTGTTTTTTGTTTTTTAATTTCATTATTTTTCTATAAATACTATTATTTTAAGGAAAAGAATTTTCAATCTTTAGTTTTCAACATAAAATATACCCGATATTGTATTTTTCTCTCATTTTCAAAATTTAAAAAAAAAACAAAAAAAAAATATTTGAGGGCCGAGCCGAGCTCGTGGGCAGCTCGGCTCGGCCCGTTCGGCCCACGAGCTCGTGGGCCGAACCGAGCTTACATTTTGGGGACGAGCCGAGCTCGGCTTGTCCCTTTGGGCGAGCCGAGCTCGTATTTTATGGGCCGAGCCGGCTCGGCTCGGCCCATTGCCATGGCTAATTTCACCTGCAATGATTGTTACCAATACGCCTTCCTCAATAAAGAGGCAATTTTTTTGCTCCTATAAGCAACTCCAAAAGCTTCGCGGTAATACTGCAGTTGAGCCTAATCATGTTGAACGTGTGGCCTTCATCCATTACTGGTTGTGTAAGTTCATTATCTGTGTTACCAGTATTAAACCCTCCATAGGTTATTTACATATTTCCAACGAACTCGCCCACATCAAGCTTTTAAATCTTGGTTCTTTCGTCCTAACTGGTCTTTATAGAGGCATGGCCACCCTCCAAAACCAACTGCGATCTTCTGCTTCTCCTACTGGTAGTGGGCCCATTTGGCTCGCCCAGTTATAGCTTAGGGCGTATTTTCCTTATTTTGGCGCTCCTTCATCAACCACTCATCCAGTCAGTTGTTACGGGCTGGTGGTCAACTAACTTAGTCCAACAACTCAATCCAGTAGAGATATTTTTACTTATTTCTATACTTTGAACTCTTTGTTTTCTTACTTCTCTTTTTCTGCACATTAAATCCCTCTGTACGTTCAACCCCCTTCAACCTTTAATGAGGTAGAAGCCTCTGTATCTATTTGGGCCCAGTTTTTGGTTGGGCGAGAGTTGTTCCATGGTTTGATCACTGGAACGAACACGAACGCTGGAGTTGAAGTTTATGCTCCTCAATTCTTTGCCCGTCAATTTGGGTTCAGCCAGACTTGGCCAATTCTCCTTTGCTATTCAAACAATCTCAAGGAACGTTTTTATACCATTACCCGAGATAATGCGAGAATTATTGAAAGTAGCAACAATTCTCTGATGACTGTGTTTTCTCTTGTGCCTTTCAATCCTACTTTTACTACTCACTCAATTTTCAATGGATTTTTGCCCAATGTTAGGTGCAGGTCTTTTGTTTCTAACGTTCATTTTATGTTTTACACTCTTAAATCCAATCATCTTTCAAAGTCTCCCAGAAGAACCTCTTCTTCCTCTGCGCCTAGTTCTAAAAAAGGTATTATATATCATTCGACTAAACATCAATCAGTTCCACATCCTCATATACCGATCCAAAGGGAACTTCTCGCAATAAACGGTCAAGCCCACGTCAGGTCGATGACTCAGATGAATGAGACAATCCCACTCTTGTCAGAAAGAAGGTAGTAAGTTTCCGATCATCAATTATTATTCTTTATTTGCCTGTATTACTGCATATATTTGACATACTAACCTGCCATTTGGTTCTGTCAGAGGGCATCTATCTCCTCTTCTGTTGCTTCATAGCAGCCAATCATTCATTATTCTCCAATGGTCCCTGTCATTGAGGAGCTTAAAAGTTCGGAGTCACTTGCTCAGACGGCTGAGAGAACTCAATCTTCTCACGTTGAAGGTTTGGCTATAGTAATTTACACTCTCCAACCCCAATATGCTCGTTCAATAATTCTGGAGCCAAAAGGTAGTGTCCCTTTATGATACCATACTTCTGTGTATACGAATTTTTCATATTTGACCCTTTCTTTCTCAGTATCACCTGTTGAGATTCCCATGAATGAATAGAAACTATAAATATGGGATCAATTGCTATGAAAATAAAAGGTTGGAGACTCAAATGTCAATAAAAATTAATTGAATCCCCACATGCACATTTATGAAAAGGTTGGGAACTCTAAGTGCTATTTCTCATTCTTTTTGTTCCTTTTTTTTTTTTAATTACAACTTGTTTAGCTTGATTAATTAATGAAAGGAACGTAATTAGTTATTGTCCACCACTGAGTCATGGCATTCATGTTGCAATAGCCTATGGATCCACCCATATTTCAAGGATAAGATATTTTGTTTATTTTTTCAAAGGAAATAAATATAAATTTACTTGGTCAACAAAAATAATCTTCAATATTTTACTATTTGAATACATCTTAACATGCTCGAAAACGATTAGGGGCGGAGATGGGAGGGATTAAGAATTCGATTCCGCTCCAAAAAAACTTAATTTTCGTAGTGCAAATTATTATTATTATTTTGAAGTAGTTATCATTTTCTAAAAAAGATCTGTCTCCACCACCAAAAACGACTAAAAAACGTAAGTGTATATATGTAATGAAATTTGTCGATTATTGTATGAATATGTTTATCGAACAATCCAAACATGTTATGCATATTGACCTGCACTACATCACAAGGTTTAGACTCAATCAATCATGCCTAAGTCAAGGTCGAACACGTCAAGGTCGAACACCATCCGTTTACCGACTGTAATTTCGACATAACATGTCGCAAAATTTAGTAGTACCCAAAAAGAAAAAAAGAAAAAAATCTGTGTAGGCCAACTAACCCACCCAGATTGTGGCGCCACTAGTAGTTGGAAGTTGCAACTTGCGGTGTAGCAAAAGATTTCACCCATTGGAAAACAACATAATTATGTTTCACAAAAATAAGAATAATAAAAAAATAAATAAAATATCATTGTTTTGTGGTCCGAATGCTTGAAGGATGAGCTGTTTCTTAACGTATTTATTCACATCAAATTTGGTCCTACATTCTATAACTAATAAAAACCGTGTGTTTAATGGGGGTGGTCATGAGGACTGATGTGGGACAACATAAATATATAATTGTTTATACATTCAATTAGTTAATGGCTTCTCTTATGAGTGAGTCTTTGTTAATTTTGAAGCTCATAAGTTAAGCCCGCAATATATTAAAAAAAAAAAAAAAAAGTTAAGCCCGCAATATAAATGAGCCTCATAAATAAGTCTTTGTTCGTGATTCGATTAGGTATCTTATTATTTAAATATTAAAGGTATAAATAAGTAGATTATGAATGCACATTAAGAGGCTAAGAATATGATACATATAGTTGAAGAAACATAAACTGCAATCAATTGAACATATGTTCAAGTTTGATATTTACTATCATAAATGTATTTTTACATGAATGCACTAGTCGTACACTATCATGCTGATGCTATGATATTGATTATCGAGGCATGACAAAACTTGATCGTGAGACTTTTTACGATTATGGAGAAGTCTATGAACGATAAATGAAAATTTTGTTCGTTTATTTATGCGTATATCATAAAAGGTGACCAAGTGATGTTATGAACGATATAAGAAAAACTGGAATATGTATTATGTTAGCCGACTTATGGTCCTTTATGACTTTATATGTGGATCCAATGGCCGAATAATGGACTTTTATGATTATTATGATTATGTTGGTCAACTTAGTTATGTATCCAACTATTGAAGTACGGGCCTTTGATTATGATTATGATTAGGGTAAATTCAAAGCTAGTCACTGTTTTGGTATCTATGGACTCTAAAGTTATATGGTCAAAATTTAATTCAATTAAAATTATATGTTAGACCTAAAAGACCAACATACTCTTAATTGTAAAAAAATGCTAATTGTGATACTGTTTTGTTGTGATATTATTTTGTCTATGATATTGTGCTATGGTACACTTACACCATACTTTTATCTTTGATATTGATTTATTATGATAATGTTTCAATATATAATTGCAAAATGCTTACTTTTTCGATTTATAATAATGTTTTTATTTGTCGAATTTTTTTCTTGTTTCTAATGATACCAAAATATTATGACAAAGTTTCAACATATGATACTGTTTTAATCTCTTAGTTTTATCTTTGATACTGTTTAATTATGACAAGGTTGTCTAAGAGTATAATGTAAAATGATTGATATTCTTTCGATCTATGATACTGTTTCTATTTGTCGAATTTTTTCTTTGTTTATAATGATAGTGAAATATTATGACAAAGTTTCAACATATGATAAGGTTTTATCTTTGATACTGTTTAATTATGACAATGTTTCAATCTCTTAGTTTTGTCTATGATACTGTTTTATTTAGGTAATATGCATTAGTGTACTTTGATACTATTTAATTCATGATACTGTTTTATCTTTGATATTGTTTGAATCTATGTGGAATTAGTTTTATTTATAATATCATGTTTTTATCTTCGATACTGTTTAATTATGCACGATATTTCTAATCCAATGAGAAACTAAATCAAAGCTAGCTCAACTTATGTACTTCACGGCTCATATTGCAAGTAATTTTCAGCTCTGGCAGTAACAGAAGAAAAATATTAAAATGAATTTACTATGTCTATAATAAGCCTTCATGTTGGATCAAGTTTTACAATTAGAGATTGTACAAAATGCAACAATCTTAACTTGCAAAATCCTGACTTCAACTAGTAAAACAAATCTATGATACTGTTTTAATTAGATAAAGTGATATGGTATACTTATACTATATTTTTATCTTTGATACTGTTTTATTATGATAATGTTTCAACATATGATACTGTTATTTTATTGGGGTGCAATTTGTATATGTGATATTATTTTATTAAGATATTTTCATATATGATATTAATATATTAAAATACATTTTATCTGTGATACTGTTTTAGAGGATATATGATACTGTTTTGACAAGAAAAATTAAAGATTGTCATTTTAAACTAAAGAGACGATTTCAAATAGGTAAAATTTATCGTACACAGTAGCAAAACTACTCGTCTTGACCGTCTCGTCGAGACCATTCCGAAAATATATTATAATAAAAATTCTAAGTACGTATGCGAATTCTATACCTATTTCTATTGTGATACCGTTTTCTGTGATACTGTTTTGTATAATACAGTATCAAACAACACACATGACTAATTAACAATACAAAGAAATAATCTAATAGTCAACTTAATACAATATCAAGCTGCTATTATATAATACAGTATCAAACTGTTTTCTATAATACAATATCAAGCAGCAAATTATGGTCACAACTAATATAATGATACTATATTCTATGATACTGTTTTCTATAATACAGTATCATCCATATAGAAATTCATCAAACAAATCATCCATATAGACACTTCAACACTGATACAATTCTAGTTCAACATTTGATCTACAGATTATTGTACTTAACTGTGGAACAAGATTGGCCATCACCCAATCTTCTTGTCCTAAGAAGCAAATGTACAACAATTCCACAAAGAAATTCAAGTGCTGCACTTGAGCCAACAAGTGAAACAGCATGCAAATAAGTATAACAACAGATTCTTCCTTAGAATTCATATCCCTTGAACACATAGCCAATGCAATCCCAGCAAACAACAAAAGAACCCCTGAAACTCCAACTAGAAATTGATCCAAAATCTTCACCAAAAAACTACATAAAACTAATCCCAAAACCATTTTAGCTACACCAAGAAGTGCCACACACCCTCCACTCCTCCCACCAAAGTTGTATTGCTCGACTAGCCCTTCATTGCCATGGCAGCACAGCGTTGCACTGAAACATAGACGTTGCTGAAACACGGAAGTTGCTGAAACATCCTTTTCTCGGAAAAGATCTGTTGACAATTTACATACAGCAATGACTGAATTTAGGATTTGATAAATGAAGTTGTGGAATAGTCTCTTTCACAAATCCTACCTTCCATGAATGCTTAGATGTCTTCACAATTTCAAGAGTTGATGTCCCAGATTTTACTATAGAGAATTAAAAAGTGACACTGCGCAGTAGAAGCACTAGTCGGAGGTCGCCGGAGGTAGAGGTGGTTGTTGTCGGAGGTAAGAAAGGTTGTCGCCAGAAGTGGATGAGATTTGTAAAGGTGGAAGAATGTGCCGATGGAAAATATGGTTAACAAGGGTGATTTTGAAATTAATTCAAAATATTTCTGAAAAGTATGACTTAATCACAATTTTAAAAAAAGTTTTGACTTAATTTGAAACAAGTCACATGCAGGTGACTTATTGGCAAATTTCCCTTATGATTATAAGAGCTCTTACAGTGTATGATTGTTACAATTCGTAGGGGTCCATTAATAAAAAAGACTCATGTTATGCATGAGCATACATATACACGGACGCACAATTATGCTCTATGGACTATTGTTCACTCTTCTTATATATTTACTTTTCAGATATATTGACCTACCAAGGTTAGTGTTGGAAAATAAGTAATATTAGGTGAATGAAAAATTAAAGATCATCAATTTTATTTTAGACCTTCCAACTTCTCAACCCACTCATGTGTTGTTAATGGAATATTAGTGGTGGGTTAATGAATATAACTCATGTAACTTACATGTTAATGGTGGAATTGGAATTGGAAGGTCACTCGAAAGCCTATATAAACAGGTCTAAAGTTCTTCAATTCAACACATCAAAAAAATTCAGCATTTTCTCTCATCATTTCTGTTTCCTCCAAGTTTTCTTCTCACGGTGATATTGTTCTGGCAGTAGGTTAGTTCGCTGGTACAGTAAGTTCTTCCGTTGTATCATGGAAAACAGTCGTTCATAACCTACGGTAGGGGACGAATCTATTTTAAGGAAACTGTACTTGTACATGCCTGGATTTGCATTCTTCTTCTAAATTTGTATTCTGCAATTATATTATTTCATTTCTTATTTGTTCACGTTTGTTTTAATATGCAGTTTAACAATTCTCAATTGACGTTTGGAATAACAATCTTAAAACAGATTCAGATAAACTCGTATTATATGAAAAACATTGAAAGTGGGGTTAACATTTAATTGGCAGAAACTCATATTACTTTTATATTTAATTGGCAGAATTTTTTTCCCTGCAGTACAAGTGGGGTTAACATTTGTTTCATCTTTGGTTACATCTTTGCAAGCGTATTCTTTTTCCCATTTTTTTTTTAATTAACCTGTTAGCTCAAGTTCTAATACATCTGAATTCAAGTTTCATTTGCAATATTCTTTTTCGAGCAGTGTTCCAATCAAATATGAAATCTCTGTTTTCGTTTTGATATTCTAGTGAATATAATAAGAAGATTAATCATATAGACTAGAAGCTTTTAATTTATTAGTGTTCATTCTCAATTCTAGTTTCCAACTCCAATTTTAATACATTTGATTTATACCTGGACTGTAACTTTTGCTGAAACTTTTTTGTTGTGATTACTTGTAATTGCAAGTGTAACTAAACTGAAAAAAAGGTTTCCATAAACAGTATTTTTTATACTGTTTATTTTTATTTAAAAGTGGAACTGATTTTTTTCTTATTTCAGAAATGGCAACTGATTTGATTACTGAAACTGTGGCTACTGAAAATTAGACTGTGGTACAAGTGCCAAGTTTTGCTGTGACCCAAATTGTGGCTCTAACTGGTCATGTAATTGTTCCAGTTAATTATGGAGAAAAATCGAAGAAGTTCAATGGATTGAATTTCAAAAGGTGGCAGCAGAAAATGCTATTTTATCTGACCACTTTGAATCTTGTGAGATTCTTAACTAAAGATGCTCCGAAACTCAAACATGGTGAGAGAGACATACAAGCTGTCAACGCTGTTGAAACTTGAAACATTCTGATTTCCTATGCCAGAATTATGTCATGAATGGCTTGGCAGATTCACTATACAAAGTGTATAGTACAATGTAAACGACAAAAGAATTATGGGAGTCTCTAGACCGAAAATATAAAACCGAGGATGTAGGAGCTAAAAAATTCATTGTTGGCCGCTTCCTGGATTATAAAATAGTGGACTCAAAAACAGTAATCAGTCAAGTACAAGAACTTCAAGTAATCTTGCATGAGATTCATGCCGAGGGAATTGTTTTAAGTGAAACTTTCTAAGTGGCAGCAATGATTGAAAAGCTTTCTCCGGCTTGGAAAGATTTTAAGAATTACCTGAAGCATAAGGGAAAGGAAATGAACATTGAAGAACTGATTGTCAGACTTCGAATTGAAGAAGACAACAAAGGTTTTGAAAAAAAATGGTTCAATCTTCCAATGGTCAAAGCAAATGTTGTGGAGCATGGTAAAAGCTCTAAGACAAACAAGAGCAAGTTTGGGTTGTCTGGGAAAGGGACGGAAATAGGTCCAAAAGGGAGAGTTTTCATAAAGAAAATTACAGGAAAATGCTATAATTGTGACAAAGTAGGTCATAAATCTTCGGAATGCAGATTACCAAAAAGAAACAATAAAAAAGAAGCAAATGTTGTTGATGACATCACACATGATGTGTTTGAAATGAACCACGCTGCAGTCATTTCTAAAGTGAATCTGGTGGGATCAAATCCAAGAGAATGGTGGATTAACACCGGTGCTACCCGACATGTCTGGTCGGAGAAAGAGATGTTCAGTTCTTTTGAAGCAACTGAGAATGGAGAAAAGCTGTTTATGAAAAATTCAACTACATCTGAAATAAAGGGTCAAGGCAAAGTGGTTTTGAAGATGACGTCTAGGAAAGAGCTGACTCTGAACAATGTGCTTTTTGTACCAGAAATTCACAAGAACCTGGTGTCCGGGTTACTGCTGAACAAGCATGGTTTCCATATGGTGTTTGAGTCAGATAAAGCCATTTTGTCTAAGAGTGAAATATTTGTTAGAAAATGTTATGTGTCTGATGGGCTTTTTAAGCTCAATGTAATGACGGTTAAGCCAAAAATTAATAAAGTGAATAATTCTTCTGCTTACTTGCTTGAGTCTTCCAATTTGTGGTATGGTAGATTATGACATGTTAATTATGATACTTTACATAAATTAATTAACATGAATTCCATACCTTCATTCTATATTGATTCTAAACATAAGTGTGAAACATTTGTTGAGGCAAAATTGATAAGGTCATCATTTAAAACTATTGAAAAAAGAACTGAACCACTTCATCTTATTCACACTGACGTGTGTGATTTAAAATATGTACAAACAAGGGATGGCAACAAGTACTTCATTACTTTTGTTGATGATAGCACAAAATATTGTTATGTCTATCTACTTAAAAGTAAAGACGAAGTTATAGAGAAATTTGTTCTTTATAAGAATAAAGTTGAGAATCAACTCAACCAGAAAATTAAGGTGTTGAGAAGTGACCGAGGTGGTGAATATGAATCACTATTTGCTGAATTATATGCACAAAGCGAAATCACACATGAAACCACATCACTTTATTCACCTCAACAAAATGGTGTTGCTGAATGGAAAAATTGTACCTTAAAAAAAATGATGAATGCAATGCTATTAAGTTTTTGGTTACCTCAGAACATGTAGGGAGAATCTGTTTTATCAACTAATTACCTTTTAAATAAGGTACCCAGAAAGAAAGAAGAGAAAACCACGTACGAGTTATGGAAAGGAATGAAGCCTTCCTATAAATACTGGCGAGTGTGGGGGTGTCTTGCCAAAGTAGTTGTACCTACACCGAAAAAGGTGAAGATAGGTCCAAAAACTGTTGATTGCATTTTTATTGGCTATGATCATAACAATAGTGCTTATCGGTTTCTTGTGCATGAATCTAAAATATCAGACATAAACAAAAATACGATAATAGAATCAAGAAATACTTCATTGTTTGAACATGTATTTCCGTACAAATCCAAAGAGGAAGCAAGCTCCTTTAAACGGATAAATGAAACAACGGACCAAGAACAAGAAGAAGAATGTGAGGTTGAACCAAGACGTAGCAAAAGAGCTAGAACTGTAAAATCTTTTGGTCTAGATTTTCCAACTTATATGCTAGAAACTTAACATCAAAGCTTTAAAGAAGCTGTGAACTCTTCAGAAGGACCTCAATAGAAAGAGGCAATTAAAAGTGAGATAGATTCTATCCTGCAAAACCATACATGGGAGCTAGTGGATCTTCCTCCGGGATGCAAACTCCTAGGGTACAAATGGATTCTCAAGAAGGAAATGAAAGCAGATGGAACAATCGAAAAGTACATTTAAAAAAAAAAAAATGTGTTGTTTGGGCCTTTAGCCCATTTATTGTTATTTTTTTGATAATTTGCACTTTTGGTCTCCAATCTGTTCAATTTATGACAAATTTATCTCTAACTTTTTTTTAGCATTGGCCATCAACAGCTTTTGAATTTTGTTGCAAATCACGTCCTTTTGATATATTTTGACGGTTTTGCCATCCTCTTCAAATAAACAAAAAATAAAAGCTAGAAAAAAAAAATTGTAAATGAAGTCCTACAACTTTTAAAAAATACAAAATAACTTTTGTGGTGTGTGCTATTCACAAATTTTTTTTTCCTTATTTGTTTTTCTTTCACACCTTTTCATTCAATTTTTTTCTAATCTTTTTTTTTTTAATCTTATAATATCACATATTATTCTAAAAAAATGTTATTATTTTTTTGCTTAAATTTTTTTCTTATTTTTTTCTTTTACTATTCACATATTCGTCCAAATTTTCATTCACTTTTTTCACCAATTTTTTTTATTTGATGTTATAAGCAAATTGTACACAATTCTTTAATATTTGGCTTTTAGGTCATTAATAAAAAAGTTGAAGATTTGGAGCCGAGTTTGAAGAATGAGGATTTTGTCCTATTTAAATTCTCGAAGTGGTGCAATTGAATAAAAATATAAAAATAGACATTTTACCACATCACTTTACCAACGTCCAAATGCCGTTTACAAATCTTAGTTATTTAATTTTTTTGTACGAGTTATTTAATTTTTTTATTCGAATTATGTATTTATTTGGTTATGCTTTTCTTAATAGAATTTCAACATTTTATTTAATTAATTGTATTAAATAGTATGTTCAAAAATATATTTTTCATATTTATTATTTACGTATTATACATTTAATATTTTTTATACTGAAGTTTTTTATACATACATATTCAATGTTCTACTAATCTTTTTTTTTTTTTTTTTTTTTTTTTTTTTTTTTTAATCTTATAAGCAAATTGTACCCAATTAGATCTATTTCACTTTTACTGAATTATTTATTACATATTATTCCAAATAAATACTATTATTTTTTCTCTTAATTTTTTTCTTTTACTATTCACACATTCCTCTAGATTTTCATTCAATTTTTCACCAATATGTTTTTTTTTTATTTTTTATTTGATGTTATAAGCAAATTGTACATAATTCTTTAATATTTGGTTTTTGGGTCATTAGTAAAAAATTGAAAAAGTTGGAGCCAAATTTGAAGAATGAGGATTTGGTCCAATTCAAATTTTTGAAGTAGTGCAATTCAATAAAAATATAAAAATTGTTCTTTTACCACGTCACTTTACCAACATTCAAAGGTCGTTTACGAATCTTAGTTATTTAATTTTTTTGTACGAGTTATTTAATTTTTTTTGTACTCGTGTTTATTTGATTTTCCTTTTCTTAATAAAATTTCAACATTTTACTTAATTGATTGTATTAAATAGTATGTTCACAAATATATTTTTCATATGCATTATTTACGTATTATATATTAATATTTTTTATACTAAATTTTTTATACATATATATTCAAGTATAGCCTACGTACAACCCACTTATCATGTACGTATCAATTTCAATATTTTAAACATTGGGCATTTTGATTTCTTATTACTATTCTAACCAACATAAGTCAAAAGGGTAAAAAACAAAATATTATTGGTTACCATACTTTGAGCTTCATCAATTTGTTTCAATTAAGGGGGGTGTCCTCAACTCAGATTTTAATAGATTTCTTAATATTTATAAATTTTTATAAATTTCATAGAATTTAATAGAATTTGACATATTTGATAAGATTTTAATAGATTTCTATATCGTAGATTTTAATAGATTCTCATGGATTTCATTGAATTTGTGGTCTTTTTATTAAAAATTATATTTTCATCTCCTCAATTGTGTCACCTGTAAATTTTGAAAAAATTTTAAAATTTCATCATAACATTTCAAGTCTATTTTTTTTTTTAAAACCAAATTATGTCTTGACGAGAAACTTGCTCTAAAATTAATGTTGACAAGTAAACTCATCATAAAAGCACAATTTATTTTTTTATTTTTTAAAAATAGACTAATAGCAAAAAAAAAAAAAAAAAAAAAAACAACTAATTCATGATATATTGATAATTTACATTTTAAATATTAAAAATGAGTATCGAAACGTTTTAACTTTTAAAGAATTCTAAATTATAGAGGTTGATAGAGTTCGTATTTGTGATTTTTTTTAACCATAACCACTCATTGTGCATAAATGGATTATTATTATTTTTTTTTAAAAAAGCTAAGAAAATAGTATAATATCTGACTAGATCACTAAAAAAAATAACATTGTGATTAAAAAATAAAATTCATAACATTATCGTACGTTAAAAGAAATTCCTAACTTTATTATTTTAAATAAAAAATTCATGAAGTTGGAAATATGGGCATCGTTTTGAGAAAAACGGAATAAAGACGTGAATAATTACAAATTGGTATAAAATAGTTTCAGTAAAATTTTATGTGAAAGGTGAGAGGTTTGTGAGAGAAAGAAAGAAAAAAAGTCAATTGATAAAAAATAGTTTCAGCAAAATCGTATGTGAAAAGTGAGATGAGAGAGAGAGAGAGAGAGACACACACACACAGAAATCAATTAAAATTTTGAGGTTTGGAATAAAAATTGTTAGAATTTTTAATAGTTATAATTATAGTTCCAAATCTATTGAAATCTGTCAAAATCCATTAATTAATGAAATCTTTAGAAATTCACTAGTTATTGAGAACACTTAGATTTCTAAAGAATCTATTTAAATCCGAGTTGGGGACACCTAAATTTCAATGAATTCTATTAAAATTTGAGTTGAGGACACCTAAATTTATGTTAATTTTTCAAATTCATTCAAATCTGAGTTGAGGACACCCCCCTAAGTTGTTTCAAAATCTGTTTGTTAGAGTTTAAACGTAGTTTTTTAGGAGATTTTGATAAAAAAAAATTATGAAATTTAAAATTGAAAAATTGTGGGTCCCATGAATTATGTGATTGAAAATAAGTATAGAAAAAAAAAAGAGTTTATTATAAATACTACCAAACATGTGCATAGTTCAATCCACTGTTCTAAAAGCCCACCTATCCATTAAGCTCGGCCTCCACGTCTAGCTACACCTCATGAGTTCGACACTCCATTCATTACTATATTACTTTTTAACGAACTGTACACTTGCGGGATTGAAATCGCACAACATATACTATGCAAGTGAAAGAAAAAAATAGAGAGGACAAACTCAGTGTGAGGAGTAATATAAAGGGTGACAGTAAATAGGCTAAAACATTGTTCTCAGTGCAGTCCCTTATGGAATTTGTGACATAAAATAGCACACACTATATTGATGTTGAGACTCAGTTCTTTATTTTAGTGGATGTGAAAATTCCATTTATCGTTTTAACTGGGTAGGACAAGCCTTTGATATCCCGTCTACACTAGGAGGATTATAACAACTCAATTTTTACAGTTCTTGCCAATCGAGCGATTCAAATAGCCGGCTCCAACTCGATAAATTATTTACCTTCTGTATCTTGAAGGACATTGCACTGGCTATGAATTCTTGATCAAATTGGAGTTTCTATAATTTTACTTCTCTACCAGCAGCTTCATGGCTGTTTCTACTAGTGTTTGGATTGTTATGCTGTGCCGGCATAGGCCAATAGTCCCACAAAAGTTACTGAAACTTTCCAGCTCAGACGTGGTGTCCAAAATGGACTCCAGCACACGTTCCATTCCCAGTCTCGCGAAAGTTAGGTTGTTCGCCTCGTTATTTTTCATCATCCAAATTGCTAATTCAATTGCATATCTTCTTATGTTTGGGACTTTTATTGAGGGATAATGATAGTTCTTCAAAATTAGGACAAGTTTGTATGCCAGATCGGATTCTGGAAATTGAGCTCTCTTAAACATGTTGCAGGCTTCTTGAGATGACATAAACTTGAAAATGCATGCTGCAACTCCAACCATTACTTCAAGCAATTTGTTTTCTTCGTTCATGATAGCTTCAAGGACCTGAAAATGGGAAATTAGAAATATGATATCTTTTGTTCCAAAGTCTAAGAGGACTTTAGATGTGAAAACTTTTGAAAACGGGGTATTGATATGAAAACTTACAGCAGGTCCTGCATCAGTGAGTCCCCTTAATTCTTCGAAGCAATCTTTTCCACTATACGCACACAAGTTTCTTAAAATTCTAGCTGCATTTATTCGAAGCAATGGAGATTCCAAAGCTTTAACGAGCTTCTGATTCATCCTCAATTTCAGAATACGCTGACAATCATTCTTACTTTCGAGTACTAGCATAGAAAGTGCTTCGCCAGCTGCAACTCTTACATGACTCCAATTTTCGGGTATCTCTTCATTGAAGAAAATATTGAGAAATTCTTTAAGAACTCCACCTGTGCCCCCAATCCTCCCTTTTGCATCCTCTTCTATTGCGAGGCTAGTCAAGACTTCGATTGCCAACATTTGCAGTTCGGGATGCTTTTTCCCATACCTTAGTATATCCCGGATATAGCTAATTGAGAAAACAATCTCAGAAATCTCTATTCTTAATTGTTTTCCTGCAGCACCTGCTGTGCCAGCTAGCATCTTAAGAACCTGAAGAGACCGTTTAACAGTTAAAATTTGAGAGGGTGCAGCTGTTGAATCTGTCAAAACCCTATCTTCAGCATGCATGAAGTCAATAATCTTCGGTAGGAGACCCCTTGTGTAACCAATTTTTCCACATATATCGTGGTCACGAGCAAGTTTCTTCAAAATGAGAAGCCCCAAATGATTGAATGCCCAAGAACCATAGTTCTCATTATCAAAGATTATTCTATTCTCTGAAATTTCATCAGTTGCTCCACCATGGCTCTGGCTGACGTGCAGAAGACATGATATTGATTCCATAGCACCAGGTATTCCAGCAATTCGTATGGAGTTTTGCCTTTTTTCAGCCAGTTTTGACAAGATTTCTGCAGCTGAATACCTAATCTCTTCTTCTTGAGGGTCTTTCCAATTCAACATTTCGACTAATCTTTCCATAACTGATAAGTTTATTCCAATCTTTTGGAGAGTATCGTCGGAAAAAGCCTTGCTTGTGGCAAATTTTCTCAAGATTCTGGCTCCAATAAGCTGCTCATCTTGGGAATTAGAGTCTAGCAATTCCATGGAAAATCTAACCATGTCCATTTACAGACCATCAAAAATGCTTCCATTGACACATTTTGAATAGGCATCATAGAGGAATCTTTTGATCGAAATCATGCCCGATTGTCCCAAATTCTTATTCACCTTGTCCAATAGTCTCCGAACGCTGACTTTCCACTCCCAATAGGCTTTCTCCAAGAGAAACAGCAATGCCTCTGCCAAGGCCAAAGAATAGAATATAATTAGAGCTGATTTCCGGTTATTCTTATCCATTTCTCCATAGTTTTGAAGGATAAGCTTGATCATCGAGAGAACCACGCAGGATGTTGCTGATGCAAGTTGGAGACAATATGAAACATTACTAACATTTCTTGAAATAAATACCCATTTTGCGTGAGGAAGAAGAGGGACCTCTGAACTTGTCCATGTTCGGGTTGGCATCTTCTTTTGATCCCAAATTCGCCTGCTAGCTTGACGAGTCATCCCTGAAATCTCCCTGCTCCGTTGGCTCGCCTTTCTGGAGTGAAAAAATGGCCTAAAAATTGTCTTCACAGTTCTAAGTATCAAATTTGAGCTTGGTTTTATAGCGCGAAAACTATTGATCCCAACATTAGTAATAGACCGTGTGGCCTGATGTTGCCATTCGAGCTCATGACTCCTACTAAATATTCGAGTTCCCACTACAAGAAAAATGAAAATTGAAGACCAAATTTTTAACGACAAAAATGAATTGATTGTTGAATACGATTTATAACGACAAAATAAAAAATTTCGTTGTAAATAATTTATTGTGGACCATAAAATATTGATTTTGTTGCGAAATATTTTAACAACAAATATTTTGTTGTTAAATGTACCTATTCAACGACCAAAGATTTTGTCGTCGGGGATTGTTTTATAAAATTTGGCGCCATTCCGCCAAAAATATGTTTCGACACAATATGTATTTACTATGACAACATTGTTCGTTGTTGAAAAAATTATATTCAACGACCGAAAATACCCGTCGTTGATTGTTTCTAAAAATGGCGCCAAAAATTTTCGTTCCCGCTAAAACAATTAGTAACAAATATTTACTTTGATCGACGACAAAATATGGTTGTTGTATAACTTAATCAACGACCAAGCATTTATCGTCGTTAGAGTATTAATTTTTTTTTCTTGTGACAATATATTTTCTACGACGACATAAATTTATCGTAAAAAGTAATAAGATTTGGCAATAAATTTATGTTCCCCTTAAACTTTTGTCGACCACACTTGTATATTCGACAACTATAATAATGGTTGTTGAAAAACATAGTCAACGACAATACCAGTCTCCCATTGTTAAAACTCATAAAAAATTGACTCCCTTAAGAACATATAAACAACAATGAAAATTCATCTTTGTTGAATTTGAAAAATATATTCAACAACGAAACATGTTACGTCGTTGTTTGAATTAGGATAAGTGACTTGTTAAAGATATTTTCAACAACAAAATATTTTAGTCATTTAAGATTTTCAAAATTTGGCTCCCAATTTAGATTCGCATTGAAATTTTTCAACCAAATATACCTTTGACAACTAAAAAATTTGTTATTGTAATTCATATTCGGCAATGACAATTGTCGAATTGTTAAAATCATTAAAATTTTGGTTTGTTAAGAAAATTTTCAACTACCAAATTTATGTTGTCGTTGCATGTACTTAAAGAATGGCTCTAAATTAACATTTCAATAAAATTTGTATTTTCTACTAGCATAATTTTTTATATTAAAAAATATATGTAATTACGAAACTAGCACCATTATCTTTTCTATTACATTTGTCTTTAAAAATAATGTAGCGTTAGTTATGCAGTTTTTGTCGTATGTATACATGTGCTTGTGTTTGTATTTATATATTATTCCAAGTCCTCGATCAAATTTAAAGTGGTTTGCATAGTTGATTACGTTTAGCAATGCCTGCATAGTTAGAGGTGTCAATTCGGGTTAGGCGGTCCGGGTCGACCCGCCTCCAATAAAGCCCAGTGACAGCTCGAATTAGAAAAAGTCTGCGCCACTGTAGGTTGTGGGTCAGGTCAACCCAGCCCACACAAATTGAACACGAACCTGGCCCATCCACGTTGTTAAAAAATTATTCTACGACCAATAGTTTGTTCGTTGAAAACAATCTTGACAAATTTGGTTGTTGTTGATTTTCGTTTTGACGATGATACAAATTATACTACAAGAATTTATCTCATCGTTGCATTTACAAATCAACGACAAATTTATTACTTGAATTGGTTGTTAATACACTTATTCAACGATCAATGCCTTGGTCGTTGAAAACAATCCCAATAAAATTTGGTTGTTTTAAAGACAATTTAACAACAATTCAAGATAATATAACAATACCATTTGGCGTCGTTGAATGTATACATATTCAACGACCCCATCCATTATGGTTGTTGAAATGATTTCCCAACGGACAATTTTCGACGAGTGCTTAACGAAATTATATTTGTCGTTGAATATCGACAACAACGGAAAAAAGGGTTTCAACGATTAATTTTTTCGTCGTTAAAACTGATATTTCTTGTAGTGTCCCTCCATTAAAAGAATAACAGTTATGAACCAAAAGTCTGTTTTGTCCAAAGTGATGGCAAAACCACCAAGTAGAACATCAGTAGCCCATATGAATCTAAGAGTTCCAATTCCTGAGGCTGCTTTTTCCAGCACAGCAAGATGCAGTGCGAAAAGGGTAAGTTCCTTTTCTGAAGCCCGAATTGCAGGCCTCGTTCGACACGCAGAATTCGTCGTGCTGCTATTGTTCGTCTCAACAGAACAAGTTTGGAGCCCAAATATGATGGGACCAACACTGCCTGTTTCACTTAGCCTTGCATTAAGCTCAGAAATCTGCAGTTGGACACTTCCTTCAGATTCCGTATTCGACGCCCCTAGATTCATTTTGATCTTTAGGATATTGTTTAGGCCAAAAACTCTCTTCAAATTGAAATTGATTAAACGAAAATCTTTGGCTTAAGAAGTAACAGAAAAGGAGTTCTTTGTCTGAAATTCTTGATGTGTTATGCTACAAAAAATTTTACTTTTAACAATGAAAATAATGGTTTTGTAAAGTCTATTGACGATCTATTTTCAACAAAACTATCCAAAAATGAGTTTCTATGACAAAAAATTGTATCGTAAAAAATGAAATTTCTTGATTGAAGAAGACAATGGTTGGTGGGTATATATAGGGATGGGTTGGGGTTGGGGTTGGCGTTGGGTGGTGTGTTACACAGAGGAAAATGATCACAGGGACGCGTTGAATTTGTGGAAATGAGAAAGGGAAACAGTTAAGAAGCTTCTCTTTGCCCATTTTTTTTTTTGGATCGATTCTCTTTACCCTTTCTTTTTTTTTTTTTATCGGAAAAGGTTGAATCTCAATCTTGAGAGTCCCCACCGACCCTGCCCTAGGCTCTTGGTGGAGGAGGTAAATCGCAGGATGTGCCTCCCAGGAGCCAGGGTGGAGAGTTTATGGATAGGCCTAGGCTGTTAACTATTTGGTAACTCCCGCTTGCGACAAGGCACAAATCCAATATTTCAGGATTCGAACCCTGCACCCCGCCGCGCTGAACCCTATCTGCCCTCCCCTTTGCCATTGGGAGATATGCCCTGGGGGCCTCTTTGCCTTTTCTTTGTTTGGCTTTGCTTTGCTTTGCTTTGATTTCCTTAACTTGTCTTTGTGACTCTGCTGTTCTTCTTTAACTCAACCCCATCCCGTTAAAATCTTTCTGTGCATATTTGTTACATGATACCAAGATTCTAAAATGCGTAATGCGCAGCGAGGCGGCGAGGTCGTGCATTGAGCCTAGGCGTGTTTAAGCGTGGCAATGTGCGGTCGATGCGCAAAAATGAGCGATGCGATGCGAGGCGAGGTGAGGCGGCAAGGCCAATCATCAAGTCTAGGCGTGCCTAGGCGAACGCATGTGCGAACATTTTAGAACACTGCATAATACTAGGTTTGGACAATATAGAAGCTAAAATGTCGAGTCCACCATTCGGTCAAGCTTATCAAAAATGATTGTGTCCCACTTGTGTGTTCTTGATAGATGACCCAAACATTCAAAAGCCTCTTTCTTTATTAAAAAAAAAGGTAGTAAAGCTTTTGTAAAGCCGCGTATCCATTTATATAATTATTATAATTTATTATGATACGCATATTAATATTACAATTCATTCTTAATTAATAAATTTGCACTTTGTAACTAATTATTTTTTTGCAGTGGAATGTACCGTGGATGCCTTAGATGATTGACGTGCCTATTAATTTAAATTACAAGACGTTTATAATTTTATTTAAATTTGAATTAAAGTATATAATATTTTTATTTATTATATGTTTACGTCAATTTTATCTAGATTAATGAACCTAGACACGTTCCTTGAACATATCCATTTCATTTCATAAGAATTAAAATCTATTTAGATTAATCTACTATATAGGTATGATTTTGGCTCAAAAACCGTGAACATATCCATTTCCTTTCATAAGAATTAAAATCTATTTAGATTAATCTACTATATAAGGTATGATTTGGGCTCAAAAACCGTGAATGGACCAATCAAAATAGAGTTATATATGTTGGGTGGATTTTGTGTAAAATGACTTCAAAGAAGTGCAGAATATTTATCTGAGCACGAGATGAAATGCAAAGTCAAGGCAAGTGTTTAACACTTTGTCCTTAAGTCGAATTTGCCCTACAACGGTGCCTACGGTTTATGGCAATCAACTTCCAAGATATAACGACTTACACTTGTGTTTGTAGCACTTCAAAACACAAGTACAACGAACCAGAAATGATTTTGTACTCCAAAATGAATATGAAATGATGAAAACCAGAATTTATGCAACAAATGTAAGAATTTTGGTTCAAGGGATGAATATGATTTGAATGTGTTTTTATATCAATTTTGTACTGAATAGGACGTCCCTAGAGTCTTATTTATCGTTGATGAAGTGTTGGGAACGAAGTGGTGTGGAGCTAAATCGTGCAACACTTCAAAAGGACGTGCCTGTTCGCGCTTAGACCCATGCGATCACATGGTTCTAATACGCTGCGATTGCAAGGTACACTTTTGAAGACAGAATTTAATCAAGGCTAACTATGTGATCGCATGGTAAGACCAAAAAATATTATGCTTAAAAATTTAGCAAGTTGCGGTCGCATGATAAAATACCCATGCGATCACATGGTTAAAAATTGACCCGATTTTGTCCTTTTCCATAATTTCTCATTCATCCTATATTGGTTTCGAGATACCAAATATACTCTTCAACACATGTAGAAAAATCTGAATTCTCTTTCGAACCCCGCGACCTGACTGGGCAGGTCGATCCCCGTTTCGACGTCCCGAAGCGGCGAAGTGGCAAACTAATTTTCCTAAACGGATTGGATCGAGTCTGAATATTTTGATCGAAAATTGATATGTAAAAAAAAATTATAATCTTTAATTGTTTTACATGAATGTACTAGTCGTACACTATCATGCTATGATATTGAGGCATGACAAAACTTGATCGTGAGATTTTTTACGATCATGGAGAAGTCTATAAACGATAAATGAAAATTTTGTTCGTTTATGCGTATATCATAAAAGGTGATCGAGTGATGTTATGAACGATGTAAGAAAAACTGGAATATGTATTATGTTAGCCGACTTATGGTCCTTTATAACTTTATATATGGATCCAATGCCAAATAATGGACTTTTATGATTATTATTAGAGGTGGTAAAATTGGCCCAATCCGTGGTTCGGCCCATATAACTTGACTTTTTGGGTTGGACTGGCCCTGACCCAAATAAAATTGGGCTAATATGGCTCGGTCCATCTAGCCTGCGAGCTAGTGGGCCGGCATAATTTTGATTTTGATTTTTTTTTTTTTTTGCTCTTACTTTTTAACACTAATCACTTATTTTGTGAATAACCTCAATACATAATCCAAATAATATCAATCTAAAATTATTTAAGTCTAAGTCACCAATAAACATTAGTCCAAAAATTTCAAAATCCAACATAAAATTGTTTAGATTTAATTAAAATTTAGTTTAATTTAAGTTTCAATCCAAAATATATTTGGTGTGACAAGTAAATTTTTTAATTTAAGCCAAACATGCTTATATCTCAAAATAATAAGACTAGCATGCTTTTAATATTTGTATTTTTTTTAATAAAAAGTGTCTACAAATAGTTTACAATTAATAAAAAAATTATTATTTTGAGGAAAAATTGACGTTTATCTATTGAGTAATACATGAGAGCCCCAATTTTATAAATTATACTCTTTAAAAATCTCAAAATATATAGTCTAAATTTATCTAAGATTGTATTTGATGTAATGTTATATAAAAAATTTATTTTAAAAAAAGAAAAAATAAGAAAATTAAGACCAAGTTGAGTCAATGGGATGGATTGAGCTAGCATATTTCTGGTCCATACAATATCCTGCTCTAGCAGGTTGGGTTGGTCCAACCCATCCCATTTGCTAGCTCTAATTATTATGATTATGTTGGTCAACTTAGTTATGTGTATCCAACTATTGAATTATGGGCCTTTGATTATTATTATGATTATAAGAACTCTTAGAGTAGGGATGGCAATGGGGCGGGTCCGGGGCGGGTCGGCCCCGCCCCGCCCAGCCCCGCGAACTTTTTAGCCCGCCCCGCGACCCGCGAATTTGCGGGGCGGGGCGGGTCGGCCGTTGGACCCGCCAACTGCTCCGCGAACTTTTTTTTTTTTTTTTGTTAAACTGAAAAATAATTAAAAATATATATATACAATTTTTTTAAATATTTATACTAAGCAAAACAAAAAAATTATAAGATTTGGGTTGTGGTATAGTGGTTAATGTTAGTAGTTTATAAGTTTTAACCCGGGTTTATTCTTCTTTAGTCTATTTTTAGTGAAAATCATAATTTCTACTATATTTTATGATTTTTCAAAAAAAAAAAAAAAAAAAAAATTTTTTTAGGGGCGGGTCGCGGGTCGCGGGGTTGCCCCAGACCCGCCCCGGGGCAGTTTTTTCCGCCCCAAATCCGCCCCTATTGCTTCGTGGGGCGGGGCGGGGCGCGGGGCGGGTTCGGGTCGGCGGGTTTTTTTGCCATCCTTATCTTAGAGTATATGACTGTTACAATTTGTGGGGTCCAATAATAAGAATGACTCATGTTATGCATGAGCATACATATGCACGGACGCACAATTATGCTCTATGGATTATTGTTCACTCTCGTTGTATATTTACTTTTCAGATATATTGACCTACCAAGGTTAGTGTTGGAAAATAAGTAATATTAGGTGAATGAAAAATTAAAGATCATCAATTTTTTTTTTAGACCTTTCAACTTCTCAACTCACTCATGTGTTGTTAATGGATTATTAGTGGTGGGTTAATGAGTATAACTCATGTAACTTACTTGTTAAATGTGGAATTGGAATTGAAAGATCATTCGAAAGCCTATATAAACAAGTCTAAAGTTCCTCAATTCAACACATCAACAAAAATTCAGCATTTTCTACCATTATTTCTGTTTCCTCCAAGTTTTCTTCTCGCAGTAATATTGTTCTGACAGTAGGTCAGTTTGCTGGTACAGCCAGTTCTTCCGTTATATCATGAGAAACAGTCGTTCATAATCTACGGTAGAGGACGAATTTGTTTTAAGGAAACTGTACTTGTACAGGCTTCGGTTTACATTCTTCTTCTAAATTTGTATTTTGCAATTATACTATTTCATTTCTTTTTTGTTCACGTTTATTTTAATATGCACTTTAACAATTCTCAATTAATTTTTGGAATAACAATTTTAAAATAGATTCAGATAAACTCATATTATATGAAAAACAGTGAGAGTGGGGTTAACATTTAATTGTTAGAAACTCATATTATTTTTATATTTAATTGGCAGAATTTTTTTTTTCTGCAGTATAAGTGGGGTTAACATTTGTTTCATCTTTGGTTACATCTTTGCAAGCGTATTCTTTTTCCCAATTTTTTAATTAACTTGTTAGCTCAAGTTCAAATACATTTGAATTCAAGTTTCATTTGCAGTATTCTTTTTCCAGCAGTGTTCCAATCAAATATGAAATCTCTGTTTTCGTTTTGATATTCCAGTGAATAGAATGAGAAGACTAATCATATAAACCAGAAGCTTTTAATTTATTAGCGTTCATTCTCAATTCTAGTTTCCAACTCCAATTTTAATACATTTGATTTAACCTATTAGTTACCTAGACTGTAACTTTTGCTGAAACTTTTTTACTGTGATTACTTGTAATTGCAAGTGTAACTAAACTGAAAAAAGGTTTACATAAACAGTATTGTTTATACTGTTTATTTTTATTTAAAAGTGGAACTGATTTTTTTTTCTTATTTCAAAAAATGGCAACTGATCTGATTACTGAAGTCGTGGCTACTGAAAACTAGAATGTGGCACAAGTGCCAAGTTTTGTTGTGACCCAAACTGTGGCTCCAACTGGTCATGAAACTGTTCCAGTTAATTATGAAGAAAAATCATAGAACGATGGATTGAATTTCAAAATGTGGCAGCAGAAAATGCTATTTTATCTTACCACTTTGAATCTTGCGAGATTCTTGACTAAAGATGCTCAAACAGGGTGAGGGGGACATACAAGCTGTCAGCGCTGTTGAAGCTTGGAAACATTCTGATTTTCTATACCGGAATTATGTCATGAATGGTTTGGTAGATTCACTATACAATGTATATAGTACAATGAAAATGGTGAAGGAATTATGAGAGTCTCTGGACTGAAAATATAAAACCGATGATGTAGGAGCTAAGAAATTCATTGTTGGTCGCTTCTTGGATTATAAAATGGTGGACTTAAAAGCAGTAATAAGTCAAGTACAAGAACTTCAAGAAATCTTGCATGAGATTCATGCCAAGGAGATGGTTTTAAGTAAAACTTTCCAAGTGGCAGCAATAATTGAAAAGATGCCTCCAGCTTGGAAAGATTTTAAGAATTACCTGAAGTATAAGCGAAAGGAAATGAACATTGAAAAACTGATTGTCGGACTTCGAATTGAAGAAGACAACAAAGGTTCTGAAAAGAAGGGGTTCAATCTTCCAATGGATAAAACAAATGTTGTGGAGCATGGTAAAAGCTCTTAGACAAATAAGAGCAAGTTTGGGTTGTCTGGGAAAGGGATGAAAATAGGTCCAAAAGGGAAAGTTTCCAAAAAGAAATTTACAGGGAAATGCTACAATTTTGACAAAGTGGGTAATAAATCTTCGAAGTGTAGATTGCTATGAAGAAACAATAAAAAAGAAGCAAATGTTGTTGATGACATCATACATGATGTGTCTGAAATGAACCTCGTTACAGTCATTTCTGAAGTGAATCTAGTGGGATCAAATCTAAGAGAATGGTGGATTTACAATGGTGCTATCCGACATGTTTCTTTTGGAGAAAGAGATGTTCAGTTCTTTTGAAACAATTGAGAATGGAGAAAAGCTGTTTATAGGAAATTCAACTACATCTGAAATAAAGGGCCAAGGCAAAGTGATTTTGAAGATGACGTTTAGAAAATAGCTGACTCTGAACAATGTGCTTTTTGTGCCAGAAATTCGCAAGAACCTGGTGTCCGAGTCACTGCTGAACAAGCATGGTTTCCGTATGGTGTTTGAGTCAAATAAAGTCATTTTGTCTAAGAGTTGAATGTTTGTTGGAAAAAGTTATGTGTCTGATGGGCTTTTTAAGCTCAATGTGATGACGGTTAAGCTGAAAATTAATAAAGTGAATAATTCTTCTGTTTACTTATTTGAGTCTTCCAATTTGTGGCATGGTAGACTAGGACGTGTTAATTATGATACTTTGCGTAAATTAATTAACATGAATTTCATACCTTCATTCTATATTGATTCTAAACACAAGTGTGAAACGTGTGTTGAGGCAAAATTGACAAGGTCATCATTTCAAACTATTGAAAGAAGAACTGAACCACTTGATCTTATTCACACTGACGTGTGTGATTTAAAATCTGTACAAATAAGGGGTTGCAACAAGTACTTCATTACTTTTGTTGATGATAGCACAAAATATTGTTATGTCTATTTACTTAAAAGTAAGGACGAAGTTATATAAAAATTGTTCTTTATAAAAATAAAGTTGAGAATTAACTCAATAAAAAAATTAAGATGTTGAGAAGTGACCGATGTGGTGAATATGAATCACCATTTGCTAAATTATGTGCACAAAGCGGAATCACATATGAAACCATATCACCTTATTCACCTCAACAAAATGGTGTTGCTGAACGGAAAAATCGTACCTTAAAAGAAATGATGAATGCAATGCTATTAAGTTCTGGGTTACCTCAAAACATGCAGGAAAAATCTGTTTTATCAGTTAATTACCTTTTAAATAAGGTATCCAAAAAAGAAAGAAGAGAAAACTCCATACGAGTTATAGAAATGAATGAAGCCTTCCTATAAATACTTACAAGTGTGGGGGTGTCTTGCCAAAGTAATTGTACCTACACCAAAAAAGGTGAAGATATGTCCAAAAACTGTTGATTGCATTTTTATTGGCTATGCTTATATTAGTGCTTATCAGTTTCTTGTACATGAATCTAAAATCTCAGACATACACAAAAATACGATAATAAAATCAAGAAATACTTCATTGTTTGAACATATATTTTCGTACAGATCCAAAGAGAAAGCAAGCTTCTCTAAACGGACATATGAAACAACGGACCAAGAACAAGAAGAAAAAGGTGAGGTTGAACCAAGACATAGCAAAAGAGCTAGAACTGGAAAATTGTTTTGTCCAGATTTTTTGACTTATATGCTAGAAACTGAACTTCAAAGCTTTAATGAAGTTATGAACTCTTCAGAAGGATCTCGATGGAAAGAGGCAATTAAAAGTGAGATAGATTCTATCCTGCAAAACCATACATGGGAGCTAGTGGATTTTCCTTCGGGATGCAAACCACTAGGGTACCAATGGATTTTCAAAAAGAAAATGAAAGCTGATGGAACAATCGAAAAGTACAATGCCAGGTTTTTTATAAAAGGATACAAACAACGAGAAGGCCTTGCTTACTTTGATACTTATTCTCCAGTAACGAAAATAACATCCATCAGGATGATACTTGCAATTGCAGTTTTGCGAAATCTCGAAGTACATCAAATGGATGTGAAAACTGCCTTTCTAAATGGAGATTTAGGTAAAGAAATCTACATGTAACAACCTAAGGATTTTCTGCTCTAGGACAAGAAAACAAAGTTTGTAAATTGGTGAAGTCATTGTATGGCTTGAAACAATGTCCAAAACAATGGCATAAAAAGTTTGATCATGTCTTGATGGAATATGGATTTAAAATCAACGAGTGCGACAAATGCGTTTATATCAAAGATACTAAAAATGGCTATGTCATTTTATGTCTTTACGTTGATGACATGCTTATTGTTGAAAGCAACGATAAGATGATTAAATTTACTAAACACATGTTAAACTCAAGATTTGACATGAAAGATATGGGCTTAGCAGATGTGATACTTTGAATTAAAATTTCAAGAACATCATAGGGAATTGTCATAAGTCAATCACACTATGTGGACAAAATTCTTGACAAATTTAACAAGGATAATTCTGGCACGGCTAGAACACCGATAGATAACAGTCAGCATCTATCAAAGAACAGAGGCAAGAGTATCTCTCAAGTAGAATACTATAGAATTATTGGAAGTCTGATGTACTTGATGAGTTGTACAAGACCAGACATAGCCTACACAGTTAGCAAACTGAGTAGTTACACGAGTAATCCAAGAACTGACCACTGGAAAGGAATAATAAGAATACTAAGGTATTTGAGATATACTCATGATTATGGACTGCACTATACCAGATATCCGGTAGTTATTGAAGGATACAGTGACGCTAATTGGATATCTGATATATAAGACTCAAAGTCTACAAGTAGATTTGTGTTCACACTGGGAGGTACAACTATATCATAGCAATTTTCTAAACAGACGGTTATAGTCAGATCCACTGTGGAATGTGAGTTTATAGCATTGGACAAGTGTGATGAAGAGGCTGAGTGGTTACGTCACTTCCTAGAGGATATTCCTAGATGGTCAAAGCATGTGCCAACAATTTGCATACATTGTGATAGTCAATCTGCAATTGGTAGGGCACAGAGAACATGTATAATGGTAAGTCTAGATACATACGTCGTAGACATGATACCATAAGTCAACTACTCTCAACTGGAGTTATCTCTATTGACTATGTGAAGTCAAAAAATAATATTGCGGATCCACTAACTAAAGATTTGAATAGAGAGTTAGTTGAAAAATCGTAAAAAGGAATGAGACTTAAGCCTTTGGAAGAATAAGTTAATACAATAGAAACCCAACTTGGTTGACTGGAGATCCCAAGATGTAGGTTCAAATGGACAACCTAATTGTAAATACTTAATTAGATCACTGTAGGTGTTCTCTCCTATGATGAAACAGTGATACCCGTAGAAGAAAAGATATGCAATAGACTTTTAATGATTCTTACGCGCGGATTAGAGCGGGCTACCCTTAATTAAAAAATCACCTATATGAGAGAGAAGTGGGGCCGCTTCTAAGAGAATTGTGTGAGGCGCAATTCTTAAAACCTCTCGCAGAACTAGACATATGTTCACGGCCATAAATGAATATAACAATGAGAATTGAACTATGTCAGAAAGAATTATGGGTGAAGTATATCATCATTTACACAAACGACAGAACAGTTCAAGGACATCGCATCTATTGGTCAGTTAATAATGAAAATATACTTTCACGAGAGAAGGTTCATAGGATAACACATACCTATCCTATGTAGGTTTTAGACGTTGAACTTTATCACCAAATCTTCCATGTCTCTGTTAATTTTCATTCATATGGGAGATTGTTGAAAAATAAGTAATATTAGGTGAATAAAAAAATTAAAGATCATCAATTTCTTTTAAACCTTCCAACTTCTCAACCCACTCATGTGTTGTTAATGGATTATTAGTGGTGGGTTAATGAGTATAACTCATTTAACTTACCTGTTAATAGTGGAATTGAAATTGGAAGGTCACTCGAGAGCCTATATAAACAGGTCCAAAGTTTCTCAATTCAACACATCAAAAAATTCAACATTTTCTCTCATCATTTCTGTTTCCTCTAAGTTTTCTTCTCGCGGTGATATTGTTCTGGCAGTAGGTTAGTTCGCTGGTACAGCTAGTTCTTTTATTGTATTATAGGAAACAGTCATTCATAACCTACGGTAGGGTACAAATCTATTTTAAGGAAACTGTACTTGTACAGGCCTCGGTTTGCATTCTTCTTCTAAATTTATATTTTGCAATTATACTATTTCATTTGTTTCTTGTTCACGTTTATTTTAATATGCAGGTAAACAATTCTCAATTGACGTTTGGAATAACAGGTTAGTGTGAGCTTTTAGATGACTGTATGAAAAACTATATGTTAAGTAATTATTGAGGTGGATGACTTTACTAAAACGTGAAAGTTAAAATAGTGAATTTTATAAAAATTACATTTTTAAATAACTATACATTTTATAGTTTTTTTAGGATCTATGCCTTCACATTAGGGGTGGCCATAGGTTGGGTTGGTTCGGTTTTGGGCCCAACCCAAAATCCAATTGACCACTTCAACTCTAGTTTTCTCCCAAACTGAACCAACCCGAATTGCAAGGGTAAATCGACCCAAACCGAACCGAACAATTTTTGGTCGGTTCGGTTTGGGTTAAGTGGTTTTGGCTTGTATTTGTATTTAAAAAAAGAAGAAGGTAAATTCAAAGATAGTCATTGTTTTGGCACTTATGGACTCTAAAGTCATATGGACAAAACTTAATTCAATTAAAGTTACATTTTATAGCTAAAAGACCAACATACCTTTAATTGCAAAAAAAATACTAATTTAATGATCATGTTTTATTGTGATACTGTTTTGTTGTGATACTATTTTGTATGATACTGTTTTATTGTGATACTATTTTGTATGATACTGTTTTATTTAGATAATGTACATTGGTATATTTATACCATGCTTTTTTCTTTAATACTGTTTTATTATAACAATGTTTAAACCTACTATTAAAACATTACTTCAACCATTAAAACATCTTGTACTTAGTTTTATATATGATACTGTTTTGTCTAATGGATTTTGCTTACAACTTTAGCATATACGATCCCATAATATTTCTTGATCTTCGCCATTAGCTGTACCAGAAAAAAGTCTGTCTGATTCTTGTATTTGTCATAAATCAAAGGCACAGTGAAGAGTAGCACGATAGCTGTATATAAAACAATTGAATGATGATGTTAAAACTTGAGACACAATATCAAAATCACTGCAGATAAAATGACATTTAGAAATTAGAATGACATTACCTAAATAATGAAACAAAAGTCAATTTACTAACTACCTGCTCGGAATAAGCAAGAAAAATGATACAAACAAACCCCAAATGAGCAAATGGTCGTACACAAATGTTGCAATCTCAAAGTCGAAGTTTACAACACCAATTTATAATTTTTCATGATGGAAGATTAAGAGAAAACATCACAATCAGCATATTATCATATGGTATACTTATACCATATTTTTATCTTTGATACTGTTTTATTATGATAATGTTTCAACATATGATACTGTTATTTTATTGAATTGTAATTTGTATATGTGATACTGTTTTATTAAGATATTTTTATGTATGATACTAATATATTAAGATATATTTATCTGTGATACTGTTATAGTATATATGATACTGTTTTGAGAAGAAAAATTAAAGATTGCCATTTTAAGCTAAAAAGACGACTTCAAATGGCTAAAATCCATCGTACGCAGTGGCAAAGTCACTTGACTTGACCATCTCACCGAGACCATTCCAAATATATATTATAATAAAATTATGAGCACGTATGCGAATTCTATGCCCATTTCTATTATAATACTATTTTCTGTGATATTGTTTTGTATAATACAGTATCAAACAACTTTCATAACTAATTAACAACACAAAAAAATAATCTAATGGCCAACTTAATACAATATTAAGCTGCTATTCTATAATACAGTATCAAACTGTTTTCTATAATACAATATCAAGCGGCAAATCATAGTCACAACTAATATAATCATACTATATTCTATGATACTATTTTCTGTAATACAGTATCATCCATATAGAAATTTATCAAAAAAATCATCCATATAGACACTTTAGCACTGAGACAACTTCAGTTCAACATTTGATTTATAGATTATTGCACTTAACTGTGGAACAATTTATAGATTATTGCACTTAACTTTGGAACAAGATTGGCCATCACCCAATCTTCTTGTCCTAAGAAGCAAATGTACAACAATCCCACAAAGAAATCCAAGTGCTGCATTTGAGCCAACAAGTGAAACGGCGTGCAAATGAGCATAACAACGGATTCTTCCTTAGAATTCATGTCCCTTAAACACATAGCCAACTCAATCCCAGCAAACAACAAAAGAACCCCTAAAACCCCAATCGAAAATTGATCCAAAATCTTCACCAAAGAACTGCCTAAAACCAATCCCAAAACCAGTTTAGCTATACCAAGAAGTTCCACACACCATCCACTCCTCCCACCAAATTTGTATTGCCCGGCTAGCCCTGCAGTGCCATGGCAGCATGGCATTGCACAGAACCAGCACCCGATTAAGTTTATTATCTCAAACACGGACGTTGCTGAAACATCATTTTCTAGAAAAAGATATGTTAACAATTTACATACAGCAGTAACTGAATTTAGGATTGATAAAGGAAGTTGTGGAAAAATCTTTTTCACAAATCCTTCCTTCCATGAATGCTTATATATGTTCACAATTTCAATAGCAGATTGCCCAGATTTTACTATAGGGAATTAGAAAGTGACACTGCGCTGTAGAAGCACTCGCCGGAGGTCGTCGGAGGTGGATGAGGTTTGTGGAGGTGGAAGAATGTGCCGATGAAAAATATGGTTAACAAGAGTGATTTTGGAATTAATTTAAAATATTTCTGTAAAGTATTACTTAATCACAATTTTGAAAAAAGTTTTGACTTAATTTGAAACAAGTCACATGTATGTGACTTATTGGCAATTTTCCAAAAAGAAAAATTATATTTGAAGAAATTTTTGGACCTGCAATCTGTTAATCTATTTTTCAAAATATAACAAATCAATACATGTTAATTATAATCTCCTACATAATACATTTGAATCAAAATATGATAATAGGTCCTAATATAATCCAACATTTTCAAATCAAACATGTTAAATATGATCATATATGCATCAAAATCTGGTAACCTGGTAACATATATAATATGATCCAACATTAAAGTTGGGTTTTAATTGGGTTGGGGCTGGTTGGGACTTGGGTTTAATTTTAATTTATGAGCTTTAAAATCGGTTTGGTTTACTACAGGTTGGGTTGGTTTATTTCTTCTAAACCAAAACCAACCCAAACTAATTTTTTTTCCAGCAAACAACCCAAATCAAACTGACGAATGGTGAAAAATCGAACCAACCCGACCCGATCCAGTTCGGTTCGGTTCGGTTCGGTTGGTTTGAGCGGGTTGGCGGTAATTATGCCCACTCCTACTTCACATGATAAAACTGTTGACCTCCAAAAATGGCTACCAATAGGAACCTCATGCATCCCATGTCTACGTGTATTTTACCAACATACTTGGACGGCCACGTAGGTCTGTGAATCACTATAGTGCACTTAGAAACGAGCTGATAAGATGTTTGGATGTGAGAGAGACATGTTGTGGCAGGGGTAGTTGAAGACCCTAATCACAAATTCCCTAAGTGGTACGAAGAACACTTAAGTTAATCAATGTAGAGGACTTTTGTTTAGTATTATCTCTTATTAGATCTTTCATTCCTTCCTCTTCCTTGTGGAAGTGGCTTTGGTATTTATAGGCAAACTCCAATAGGCCGACCCCCTTTAGATGTGCGACAAGTAGCGCAATCTTAACGGTCTCCGTATCACATTTTAAGTGTCATATCAGTAGTTTAATGAAGATGTCCCTTTCAACCACATGCTAGGAAGCTATGACTGTGACAAGCCGTATTGGCAGACCGTCCCATCAGTCTTTTTATATTTGACCCGCAGTGTTAGGGGAGGCTTCCATGACATGCAATCGAGGTCGGTCCTCGTCCACGTCTTCTCAACCCTTTCTCGAAATAAAGGACTCGCATATTCTTTTCCACCTCCTCTTCCCAACCTCTTCGACTAGGAGGGAACGAACTTTGACTTGGTCATGTCAGCGCCCTCCAACCTCCTTGAGTAGGAGAGGATGGCCCACTAGGCAAACATTGACTTTGACTAGACACATGGAGCACCACGTGGAATTGAGGCATAACAAAAACGATTCCCAAAATTTAATAGATATTAATAAGTTCAAGTTTTGTTAACTATTCCCAAAATTTATGAAAAGTTATATAAGTCTTTTATATGTTAATAAGTTTTAAAATCATCAAAATTATAGTACGAAAATTCTAGTTGTTACGTTTATATCTAATTCCTCGTAGATGTTAGTAACTTGGATGATCTTTTCTTATGCGTGAGTTTTTAGAAGTAATAAATGTACTTTTCAGCATAAATTTAGATTTTTACTTGTAAAAGGGAAAAAAACAAATAAACATTGAAATGTTATATTTTTATTACGTAATAACTTTATATTCAATGAATTTATAATAACTTTATTAATTTTTTGATTATTTCTTAATTAAATAAAGGTATATTGCCACAACCATTTTTGTTTATTCTGCCACACTTTTCTTATTTACTAAAATAGTCATAAATAAAATGACATAAATAACCATTAGATTTATTGTTTTTATTTTTTTTTTATTTCTACCTACACCACAAGTCTCAAATTTTTTAATATATAAGTAAAATTTCACACGCACACATCAATTTCTCTTATTCACGCCGTTTCTTTCGTGCACACAAATTCCAAATTCACGCAGTCTCCTTCTCAACACAAAATTGAAGCGCTCAACTGGAGAGGTAATAATGATTCTCCAATATTTGATGTATATAGGATTTTTTACATTAGACTTTTAGGGTAGAATAAAAAACTTATTTACACTAATGAAAGTGCTTCACTGCCAGACTGCAACTATTCCAGGCGGCCACACAACATCACGGTGACATGAAGTGATTCAAAACTAGTGTCAGGATACAAAACTCTGAATCAAGCCATTGCAGATTAGAAATTGTTCCCAATAATCTGAACTGTTGGAAGATTGGAACAATTTACAAGATGGATGGTGGTTTCAGGAAAGGAAATGGACAAGAGTTGATGGCTGGGACATTGAGCAGCAACTCAATATGTTCGATTATACACAAAACTTTACTATTGACCAAGTAAGAATGAAGTAAATGTTAAATTTATCATTTATAGAGTTGGTACTATTTTGTTTAATTATAATTTTGTTTTACATTGACTATTTAGATATTTTGTAGCCGATATTCATTATATAACTAGGTTAATATGGTTGGGAAGGACCTTGATTTGGTTATTGCTGTGAAACATTCTTAGCGTGGTGGGTTTGGACGCAAATCTAGAATACGATTTAGATGTGAGCGTAATGACAAATATAATAAGTGTAAAAGTCATTCTGATCATGAACCAAAGCGGAAGAGGTATGTTGGAACACGTAAATGTGAGTGTCCATTTGATCTAAATGGTGTGAAGTTGCCAAATGAGGACGATTGGATTGTTCAGGTACTATGTGGACTACACAATCACCCTGCTGCTCAATATTTGGAAGGGCATCCTCATGTGGTAAGATTAACAAGTGAAGAGGATAATATTTTAATAGATTTTTCAAAAAGCTAGGTAAAACCGAAGAACATATTAATGACTACGAAAAAAAGGGATCCAAAGAATGTTAGCACAATGAGAACCATTTACAATGCACGTGCAAGACATAGATTGGTTGAGAAGGCTGAAAAAACACAAATGCAACAGTTAATGAGCAAGTTGAGATAACACAATTATATCGAGTAGAATATGTCTTATGCAAAAACTGATGAAGTTAGAGACGTTTTCTTTGCAAACTCGATATCTGTGAAATTGTTACATGCCTTTTCATGTGTGCTTATCATGGATTGTACTTACAAAACCAACCGGTATCGACGTCCTCTTTTTGAGATAGTTGGAGTTACTTCGACCCAAATGACTTTTTCTATTGCTTTTGTGTTCATGGAATTTGAGCGGGAAGCTAATTATACTTGGGTTATGGAAAAGTTGAAAACATTGATGAATCATGACATTTTGCCTCATGTCTTTGTCACAGATAAGGAGTTGGCTCTTATTCAAGCAATTAAAAATGTTTTTCCTAACGCCAAAAATCTATTATGCAGATGGCATATATCCAAAAATGTATCTGCCAACATAAAAAAGTTTTTTAAGCTAAAAGAAGTGTAGGAAACTTTCTATAAGAGTTGGAGCGTACTTATTGCATCTACCACGGAGAAGATATATGAGAATTTGGCCAAAACTTTGTCTCAACAGTTTGAACAATTTCCAAATGCATTGGATTATGTTCAAGGATCTTGGTTGAGTAAATCTAAGAAGAAATTCGTTGCCATTTGGACAAATAAAATTACGCACTTCGGTAATGTCACGACAAACAGGTAATTGTGTAATGGTTTATAATTTTTATTTGTATTTTTAAAAAAAATTGTTTTTACTAAATTTGCAAATTTTTCATATCTTTACAGGGTTGAGAGTGCACATTATAAATTGAAAAAACACCTTGGTTGATCACAATGTGATTTTGAAACTTCATGGAAAGTCATGCATTTCCTTGTGGAATTGCAGTTCACTCAGATAAAGACTTTATTTGAGCAAAGCATGAATTTGGTTCAAAATAACTTCAAACGTAACATTCTCAGGGAGTTGCGAAGTTTCGTGTCCAAGAACGCAATGGATCTTATTTATGGTGAGTCAAAGCAAGCAGAACACATTGGTGTGGACAAAAGTTCTAATCATTGCACTCTTAGCTCCACACATGGTTTACCATGTGCATGTGACATTTCAGAATACTTAGTTACAAGTTGCCCAATTACGCTGTCAGTTGTGCACCCGCACTGGAGAAATCTAGACATTTTAGTTCCATCAAATGAGGTTTCTTCCAAGTTGAATATTGAAGTTTAATTACAGAATATTCAAAGATTTTTCAATGCATGCAATAATCCAGGTAAACTACAATTTAAAATAAAGTTACGAGAAACATATGAACCCTCCACTACTTCTTTGGTGCCGCCTGCTGGGAAAGTTAAAACCAAAGGTAGACCTTCATCGAAGATTGATACTTCAACCAAAAGGGATCTTTCATATTTTGAAATTATTGAGTCAGGTAACGACAGTCATTCTCGTAACACCGCTAACTCTATCAAAATTCAAAGAAATGAAAAACTTAAAGTTTCACACACCCGTATATATAGTGTTGACCAATATTTAACTTGTTTCCATGACAAAGTCAAATAGTGTATATTTAACATTGTTAATGTTGAGTCTGATCGTAATTGCAGTTTTAGGACAATGGCTAGTTCACTTGGATTGGGAGAAGAAGCTTGGCGTCAGATTCGTCGTGACCTAATATTTGAAATGAATTCTAATTGTGAAGCCTACAAAAAGTTATATTGTGGCAATGAACGTGTGAAAGAATTGTTATATATTTTGGATTACTTTAATAATGGTGCCCCGTTTGACCGATGGCTGATGATGCCTGATATGGGCCATTTGATAGCATCTCGGTATGGTGTTGTACTTGTCCATCTATCATATGTATAGTGTTTGACATTTCTACCATTGCGCTCTCCAACCCCTCCATTATTAAGTCATAAAATTATTTCATTGGGTTTTGTGAATGACAATCACTTTGTTCAGGTATTTCATTTTAATGAGTCTTTTTTATTTCATTAATGTAAAATTAGTGTTGTTAATTTGATTTATTACTTACGTAGGTTAACTTGAAGTCCAATTGTCCGATTCCACCTGTGGCATGTAATTGGTACAAATTTAGAGATGATATTGCAAGTGAGTGGGAGAGTCCGTATAAAGTACGAATTGAGGCATTTAAAAAGATGATTGGTACAAAATTTGCTACGCAGGAAACAATTATCCTAAACTTTTAACGAGTCTCCTTTATTTTAGATCATTTTTCTTTTTCTCTATATTATGTTGTTCTACATATTGTGCTGCTTGACTAAGGGCTTGTGAGTAAAATTGAAGCTCAGTAAGGAGTCTTAGTTGAACTGAATCTTATCTGACCAGGCAGTGGATGGTATCAGGTGGGGATCATGTGAGTGACTGCTTTTAAATTGTTTTCAAATGTTATCATGTCAGTTGTATCTGACATTTTGCCATATATGCCTACTGGTGATATTATCAGGTGGGGATCAAGTTGAGTGACTACTTTCTTATTGATGATTCGTAGTTAGACACAAATCATTAACAAGCTAGTTTTTCTTTTGTATTGTTATTCAATGTTGCTATCTTGCCAATAGGAAAATGATGAAAATAAATAAGACGAAATATAAGAAAAAGGTGATATGAATCTAAGGAAAAATGATGGGAAAAAAAAGGTAGTTTAGATATTATTTATTTTTTAGATTAGATTTGGTTTGATAATTAATAGATTGGTTTTAATGAGATTTTGATGCGATTCGATTTGTTAGAACATTTGATTTAAACTCCACGTAAAATCCTCGTGTCCATTTTATTTCCATTTTTCTTAATTTCACTTTAGTTGTGAGCTAGATTTGTCATGTTAAACTAGCATGCATTGAGTAGCGTTGCCCACCGCCAGTCCCAAACCCAAAAACAACGGACTTCCTAGTTAAAAAGGTGGTTTGGCTGGGGTGACTATGAAGCATTTTTGGGGATTCTTTCTTTGTTAACAAAGCATTTTCACCCACTGATTGGGGTGACTATGAAGAGAATATTAAAATACTGACTAATTCGACTTCTGCTAATCATGTGGATCTATGGGAGCATAATTGGGGCAATGCATTTCCTAATGCAACTCCGATTGGATGGACATGGTTTTGTAATAATTCATGGAACTTCAACGGTGGAAGTGGGCACGCTGGGTATGAACCATGGATAGGTGGTTGGAATAATGCGTAGGGCTGTAATTACTTGCATAACCCTCAAAATTATGGAGTCGAAGCTGCAAATGTCAACGACAGGAGAGCTAATAGAGTGCAAAGAATATGGGATGTGAACACTGCTGCACAGGTCAATGCTGGTATTTACGTTGGTAGAACAACGAGGGACAACATAATGTGGGAGAAACCTCGAATGCTGATAAAATACCGATTTTAGGAGGGTGGAACTCAATGAATTCATATGGACCTGTTACTCAACATGCTGCAATAGCAGTTGGAAGAATGTGGAATTAGGGAGATATCTGTTTACTGGATGCAGAGCAGAACTTGCAATTTGTTTCTTTCTATTGTCTTGTGTGTGCATATTTAAGTGGGGTATCTAGTACTGAACTCAGCAAAGTCTGGTGTATATGTGGAGTTTCTGTTACCAGATTTCTCCAAAATTTTGAATATAGTTTTCTGATTTTGGGGAGGTTGTATTATAAGTTGACAAGTAATTGTTCATCTATTAGTGATCTTTGCATTTCTACATACAAAAAGTGAGTATTCTTCCGTTCAAGTATTTTTCTTTTCTCCATCTATTTGATTTTGTTACTGAAATATTGGTATTAAATCAAAATCCGTAAATTCCAGTAGCTGGCCAGTGGCCTAAAGAAATGAACGAGCCAGTATTAAATATATTTTTTTATTTGTTCTTATGTTGAACGAACCAGTATTAAATATATTTTTTCATTTGTTCTTCTGTCAAGATACTATGATGTTGATTGACAATGACAATCAGAATAAGTCAAACTAAGGAGGAAATGATTCGTGCTTCGTTTAAAATACAATAAGCTGAATTTTATTTGGAATGTGATTTAGACAACTAATAAGCATGAAATCATTCCAGCACGCTTTCAGACAAATTTAATAAAAGTAATGTTTCAATCATTCTTTAGCAGAGTACATTTTATCATTATATTATGCCAGTTGTTATATGTTTCCCATTTGTTAAACATATTCATACTAAGATGAAATTTAAATTGTCTTGTGATGTCAAGCAACAATGGACTGTGAAATCAAGAAACACACCTATAATGGCCTAAAATACCGACTACTGCCATAGTCATTCCCGCAAAGTATGTGTAAGTGTCGCCAACAAAAATAGAGGATGGATACCTATAACAAACACGACAGTGAGAGTTCTTATAGTACCGGTTAGAAAGAACCACAATATGATTACCAATTGTAAGAAAGTAAAGCTAAAGAAGTGGCAAGTAAGGGTTGAACAAGGTAAATGGAGAATGCATGTGCTTGTTTGTATTCAGGTCCCCAATTTGCATGAAATTATGTATCAAGATCTGTAGTCATAATTATGTCGGATTTAGTATGTGAAGAAAGCTGATTCATATCAATGTCCAGACGATTTCTTGGATTTGTTTGTAAAGAATTAGGGGAGGGGTGGAAATATTGGATTTGTTTTTACAGAGAGTGAGTGAGTGGAAGTTTGTAGAGAATAATGGGTTGGTGAGAGAAGGAAATGAAAAGTGTGATTTTGGGATGGGGACGTACACCATATTTAATCTTTTTCATTTTTTTTTCATATTTTTAATTTTTTATTGAGCTAGGACTATAATTGTAAACTAATTGTGATGTATGTATTAAAAATATATTTTAGTTGAGGTGCAGTTATAATGTGGTGTAATAAATAAAATATGTGGTGGTAATATAATTACCCTACACAAGAGGCACATTTTTAGCTTTCATACCTGTCACTTAAAGTCTCAAAATCAACCCTGATTTCAACTGTTAAATTGGATTGGCGGGGGCCGCTAGTACTTGGACAATAGAAGATTCTTTCGTTCAAATTTCGAACCACCATAAATATGGATATGAGTAAAGCTAAAGTTTATAAGCAACATCCAATGAATTGTTGTGATTTAGATTGTGTTTGGATAAGCTTAAAAAAGAGGTAAGGTTACTTCTCAATAATTAGGGATGTGAGCATAGATTATCAAACTGTCAAAACTAAATTAAAACTATTTTTTTTAAAAAAAATTGTTAGTTTGGTACTACGTGAGCTGTCAACAATTTGATTCTAACCAAACTAAACAATTTCGAAATAGTTTCGTTTAAGTTTCAGTATTTCAACTGCAGTTTAAGAATTTAAATAAAAAAAAAAAAAAAACTTTTTAAATTAATTATTGTATATCATGTAGGTATGGATAAATTTTTAATGAGCACATTTGCTATATCATGCTTTTTTCGTTTTGGCTTGGTAAATTCATTTAGTTTTTGTTGTATAATTGAAACTTGTACCGGAATTTACAACAAATAATGTTGCAAAACAACATTGAACAATCAGTACATCTTTTGGTCACAATAAAATAAGTCGACGTGAACAAATTTCAACTAGTTATCGTTATTATTTCAAAATTTGATTGAACCCGTGAACTAGTTTCGTTAAAACGCGAAAAGAAATATACAAAGATATTAGAGCTGACATTATCAGTCTGGTTTGGTTTTGAGATTTTATCAGATCGTAATAAATGGTTTAACTTGAAAATAGGTTAAAACTGCTCAAATCGAACCATTTATACTTCTATAAGTAACTTTTTAACTCTAAATATGTTTGAATAATTACTTCTTCTTTTTTACTTTTAAGTAAAAATAAAAAAGTGTTAGCAATAGATTTGGTATTGTCCTATTAAAATAATTTAATTTATATTATCTCAATCAAGATTGTCATTAATCTCACATTAAAGATAAATAATTAGTAAAGAATACTTTGCAGTGTCACTTGGTACTAGTGATGGCAACGGGATGAATCAGCCTGATCCAAATCCGCCCCTCAATAATTGTATAAGATTCAAATCTGTCCCGCGATCCGCCATTTTTCGGAGCGGATCGGATACAGATCGGGACATATCAGAGCCCTGATCCGTATAATGATCTGTTTTTTTTTAGTATTCAAAAAATTTAAAATTTATTAAAACAAGCTTATATTATAGAGTTTAAACAACATTCTAAAATACATTAATTACTTAATTAATTGTCCAAAAGAAACAAGCGACATCAATTACTTAATTAAAAATTGAATACTCCAAAATACACAATAAAAAAAAGTAAGTGAAATTGTGAAAACTGGAAATTCACCTAGGTTTAAATTAGGAATTAAGAAATTTGAAATTGCAACTGCAGCCCTTTCTCCAAATTTTTTATCTTGTTATAATTTATTCCTTTTTTTTTAAATATGGGCCGGGTCGGATCAGGACAGTCCTGATCCGAACCGCCCCGAGATCTGTGGAGGATCACGGGTATCTACTCCGATCTGCCCTACCGATGCGCGGATCAGGTTTTTCGCTCCATTTAAATTGGGTATCCATCGGATTCGAAGCGGATCAGATATTTTTGCCATCTCTACTTGATACATACTATTTAAGCTTTTTTCTTAGTACTAGTAATAGTCAACGTGCGTGCGATGCATGTTATTTAGAACTACTTTTAAGTATTGTAAAAATCTTATTTTTTTTCTTGTTATTGGAAGATTGATGAAATCGCAAATATTTCAATTTTAACAAATGAACTCTCTCAATTCTTTAAGAGTTTAAAAATAATATTAAGCACATGTTTGGGATTGCTTAATTTATAATTTCAATTGGTCAAACTGATCAAACATATTTTTTATCCACACATTTCATATGACTCACAACTAACCACCCACTTTTTATTCACATATTCACCAACAACTTTTAATATAAACACTTAAAAAATAATTTTAGCACTACCAAACATGCTCTAAATAAATCATTACATTAAATTGTCTTTTGATTAAAATTATCATTATTAGTAGTCTAATTTAAGCATACAAAGTGACCACTCTCTAGGACATTATACATAGAACCTAATCGTTCTTATTATTACTAAATTGATATTCCCAACATTTTATTTTGTTTTACTCATCTTTAAATTTTAGAATACCTCTCCAAAGTTTTACGATATGTTCATCTACATAGTTTTATCAAAACATTATTTTAGATTTTTTTGAGTCGTGTAAAAATGTTGTTTTTAAATATTGGGTTAATACTATGCTTAACACAAAAGTATAAAAAATCATCCAAAAATACACTTCTCGTGCATTGAGTATTGCTTTCTTTTTAATGACGTCTAATGCCCCTCAAAAATATTAACAAATCGTAATGAAGAACATTCAAATGATTCTTCGCAGATAACCTAATCCCCAAAACGTTCAACTTCCATCCTAAAACTATAGCTCGTTTCATTCGAAACATCCCATTTATCAATTTCAAGAATTGTACAAGTAATTTATAGTGATTATAAGAATCTTCTACTTTAACCTCATTAAACTACATTCATGTATCTTCTTCTTCTTTAGACAAGTGATTCCTTAGATACATCAATGCATTTAATAAGTGAAGTTACAATATAAATTACTTACTTATAACTTTCATAAATACAATATATTTATAGTAAAACTTAATTTTTACTTATAAGTGAAGTTACATTAAAATGATATTTTCAAGCTTTGCCAAAGATGCTCCTATTTGAGCCTATGACTTCAAAATATTGAACAAGCAACAAAACTTAGGCCTCAATTTTTCACATGTGAGCATGTGAAATGCCACAATTTAAAATTTTCAAAAATCGTTTTGATCCTTTACGATTTTTCTGAAGTTAATGATAGAGTCCATAAAAAAAAAAAAAAAACGCATTTGTCTGTTACTCCTTAAGTTAACAATATTATAAGAGTTCGTAAGAATTTTTAAAAGTGAAGAACATTTTATATTTGCGACAAACTATTAAGTTTCGACAAACTATTACCTTACATTACATGACCACGACTCCCGAGGGTCCATATGTACAAGATTGGAAATGGTTTTTATTTTTATTTTTATTTTAATTATATCTTTTCGAAGTGAAATAAAAAGAAAAAAATTTACTGGTCTTCTTTCGCACCGATCTCAATATCTTTTTCTTCGTATAAGCCCAAATCATATGGGTTTAAAGAAAGGGTTTTCATAACTTTTTGGCTATATTGTCTAGCAAGAGAAGGCTTTGGAAGGCTATGCTCTTTGTTTAGACTTGTATTGTCCTCGCTTGTTTCATTAAAATCTTTCATTTGAACGACTCCTTTGAACAAATGGGCCGAGCCTTCTTCTACTTCCCTTTCCTCCTCTGATTCTTTTGAGGACTTATTTTTGTACATCATGTACAGAAATAATTGGGCCGAGCCCAATACAAACCCGACTCCGTTCGGAACCTGGAGGGAATCACGTATAACGAAAAGAAACGTGTTAACAAATTTTCTAGTAGCCGTAGATTTAGTGGTTCAAATGAAGGTAGGGCTATTGAGAATCACTTACTCCGATATAGACGTCTTTAACAAGCATCGCATACGCAAACCAAACACCTCCGTTAAGAAATTGGAAAAAGGATAGCGAGAATGGCATGTATTTTACGCTTTTCATCTGGATCACAGTTCTCTGAACCATAAAAAAATACGTCATAAAAATATTCTTTATTTGTTACGAAGTAGGGGCGGAGATAGGGACGGAATCGGACTGTAGTCTGATTCGCTTCGAAAAATTTCAAATTTTGAAGTGCAATTTTTTCTTTTTTTATTTAGCAATTCCTCTCTAAAAAATCCTAGCTCCGCCACTCTTTCGAAGTAATGCAATTGTAAAATAAACTACCACGGGACAACATCAACAAGTCATTACAATTCAATATAACTGATATAAAAGAATCAACAATAAAAAATTAATATTAATTAGTGGAAGGTATGAAAAAATATGAAAATTCATGCAAGTATAATAATGAAAAAAGAAAAATAATTGATGGGAATTACCATGGCAGAGAGAGGAGCTGCATACATGCCAATAGTCAATGCAGCACATAGAATTCCAGCCAAAGTGAGTCGAATTCCACCTCGAAAAACTAGGAGAATTACAGCAATCACAACTGCTGGAAAAACCATGTCCAATATTCCCACCAATTTAATAGATTTAACCTGAAAATGCAAAGGAAAAGATTTGTCCATTTAGTGTTGCTACGACTATATGAATCTTTATACACATTTTGTTGAGTCGGTTGCTTAATTTGGATCTTTTAATAGATGTAGCAACTGACGAAATGAGAGGAGCAAAAGAAGTGTTGTGATCAACTCGAGATTTATAAGGAGTACAACTTATAATAGTTTGTATTGAGTCTTCGGGTTGTATCTTAAAATGTCAGCCTTATCAAGACACGTATCACAATCCGATATCTCGTTTGAGCTTTAGATGAACCGAATTGCTCATTTGAGCTTAATTAATGGGCTCTGATACCCTGTTGAGACTTGAATTCCATTTTAAGAAATCAATCTTGTTAAGAGGAAGAGTCTAATCTCTTATATGCTAGCTAGTTATTATTTTATCTATCTATAACCGATATGGGAGTAACCCTTAACAGTTTGACTGGCATTCTTTCTGTTACTATTTATTAATGGACGTCATATTTTGAGGGAATTTCACGCAATTTACAATCATCGTTACATACTGATTTGACTATCACACATATAATGTAGATTAGAGAAGTTCTCGTATACAAGAATGAGATAATCCGGTTAGAACATGTTAAAAGAATGAGAAATATTACAAAAATTTGTCGCGGTAGTATTTGTTATGGATACTCTTATTATCTATCATTCCCCAAAGTAGCGCCCCGAAGACTCTTACCCACAACACTCTCACTTAGAACCTCATTGTCAGAGTGGTGAGAGTTCGAGTCTTGGAAACGTCACTTTAACAAAAAGGGACGAGAGTACTCATAGCAAATAGTGTCCCAACAAATTTAACATAGTCTGATATGATATAGTGAAATATTCAATTTCATAGAATTTCTCTACTAATGTAGTGGTGAATTGTGAGAATTCATAAAAATGATTCATACAGTCGACCTCAATTTTTTTTACCAAAAAAGCTTAGTCGAACTTACCTTGATATTTTTGGGGGCATATATAAGAAACAGAGAGACATAGATTATATGCAAAGCTGCTCCAGCACCATTAACAGTGACCACAAGTAAACCTCCTGGCTTAAGCAGTCCATAGAAAGTCCACAAAGATGTACTCAATAATGTTGTTATATAAGGAAGTCCTTTGTAATTCTCTGTTGATTTCTTCTTCACCACTTGCTTGAAGGTTTTTCTGAAATAATACCAATATGCTTTTACTACAGAGTTGATAACAAATGCAAACAAAATCGTTTTAAAAACTGACTCGAGTATCGACCCGAATAAAGGAAAGGGTCAAGGGTCGAACTCGGATCAACCCGGTGATTTTTATAAAACAAACAAAAAAAAATGTTTTGCAAAAAAAATCGAAAAATAAAAAACAAGTTTTTGAAATCACAAAAATTGAATTAGAGCTCAAAACATACAATTAGCAAAACTAATCAAATACAATCAACAAAGCAAAGTGCTACTCAATCCAATTACAAAATATAATTAAGTTAATAACGGTTCCTTAAAATCGGGCGGTTCGGCGGAAATTAATTATAGAAATAAGGGCTTTTACTTTTCTAAAATTTTCCTTCAAAATCGGTGAAAGTGTGAATGATTTTGCGGGTTTTGGCCTTTTGGGCGAGTTTTTTTCTGTCTAACCAATCCGAATCCTGGCCCGGTTCTCGATTTCACCGATTGAACCTGCCAGGCTGGACCGGTTTTAATAACATTCAAAATGAACTATAGAAAAGAGGAGAAAAACAGGTTCAATATTTTACAATTTTATTATAATTAACTATCGAACAAGTGAATTTTTCTTAAATGAGAGTGAAAAAAACTCAATATTTTACAAGCTGATACATATTTTTTCCTCGAAAACCAGCAAATTGTAAATACTATGATTCTATGAGTAAGTAATTTCCTCAGCCCCTTCAAAACCAGTAACTTAATTACACAAGAGAAAGAAACATAAATAAATTTCTTAAACATTACAATGTATACTTACATGGGAGATGCAAACATAAGTATAGAGATTACATTGCCTGCACCAAACATAAGAAATCACAAACGTTAAAAATGATAACGAACAAGATTTTAACTTTGCGATATCCATTCAAGCATAGGAAAAAAAATCAGAAGACTGAAAACTGTACAGTGTATATATCCTATCATACATTAAGCTGAGAACTTTACCAATAATGCCGATTATGAAACTTAAGCTAGCCATAACCCAGGTGGGGTGGTGGACTGGTGGTGGTGGTGGTGGTGAGGGGGAGATATTGATGAAGTAATGAAGAGACAATTAAAAAGCTAAAGTATATATATACAGGCCAAGAAGCTGAGTCAGTGGTAGAGCTTTAGATAAGTTGGGCACCGCTTTAAATGATTATGTATATATATATAGATTTTCAATTATCAGATTCTTGCCACGTTTACGTTTCTTGGTAGGTATTTGTATTCATTTTCATGTTGATCTTTAGACCAATTTCAAGAATTTCTTTTTCACACATAAACGTGTTTCTACCTTTTTTTCACGAGGGTTATGTCATTAATTGTTTGATGATCTGTCCTTGTCCAAGTTCGTTGTCATATTCTGTTAAACAATGTGAAAAGTATAAGTTACGATAGTTAAATTAGTTATTGATATAACATCATCATCATCAAAACTTGATAGAATAGAAGATTCAATCCTTAATAGGGGAGCGTCTTTGAGCTTGATCGGCAGACATCCAGGGGGAGATTTTTTGGGGGGCCCGGCCCCGGAAAAAGTCGTACCGTGTAAAAAAAAAAAAAAAAATTTCTAAGTGACAGCCCGTACGAATTTTTTTTTTCCATTAGTAGCCCGAACTCAAAAAATTCCTGAATCCGCCCCAACAGACATCCTCTTTGGAAGCTTGGTTTGTGGTCTACGTTAAGACATGCATATTAGTTTTTAAATGTTAAATGACTAATTTGCCCTTAATCAACATAATTCCATTTTAAAATAATAAGAGTAATATTGTCATTTCATCTTCAACAACTTTGAAAAGTCTAAAATCTCAAGCCTAAAAAACCCATTCTTTTGGCGAAAAACTCAACCCGAACAAACTCTTAATCTTTGAGAAAATTGTAGCAAGTCAAGTTTATGACATGAAATAATTAATTTAGTTCAAACGTTTTAAAAATATAAATATAAATAAATAAATAAATTTGTATATGTTTAAATTTTTAAGACAGATTCGATGAACACATAATGCGTAAAAGAATGAAACTCTATCGTGACCATGGTCCATTTCAAAATTTGTGGTCTTCTTGCAGGCAGCAAAAATCATGAATTATTGACCACCAAAAGTTCTAGATTTTATTCGTTCACGTACTTGATGTTGCTTTCAATTGCCCTACAAAGTAACTTAATAATGTGATTGAAACCTGCACTCAAATGTTTGAAAAAACAGGGGGGGTTTGAATTTTACAAACGATGATAAAGTTTTTTTTTTTTTTTTATTATTATTAAATTTAGTGGGTCTTACAAAATGTGTAAATAAAATGTGGATAAAAGTGGTAGATCTGACGAAATATATAGATAAAAATGATATTTGACGAACTTATAAATTATTAAAAGTACAGCCAAACATGCTAACTTTGAATTGCTTTGGAATTAAATTTTTTATTTTGTCTAACATAATTCTGGTCTAGTTATGAAAGAAATTTGGAATATAAGTTAATTCAATAGGATATTATTTTCTTGCTAGGAACGAGGTGTTTTGCATTTTTTTTTTCTGGCAAATTTGGTCCGATAGGATTCTATTTCCTAGTTGTCTACCAGACCAAAAGTCCTTTTGTGTTTCTTGAGAGCTTGTTTGACAAAGCTTTTAGCAAATTTTGAATCATTGATTTTCAACTTAAGATCATCTAGAGAAGGTTTTTTTTTTTTTTTTTTTTTCAACACACAATCAAATTTTCAGTGTGGTTGTCAGGCCTCCACCAGAAAAAGATAGGGAGGTTCGGATATACCCCAACCATATGTAAATAACTCATAAAAAATACATGGGATGAGTATAAATCATGACCTCCAATCATAAAAGCTAAAGCAAATAAATAAATCAATAAATTAATAATGAGGTACTTCTTCCTAAACAAATAGTCCTACAAAATTATATAGACCCCTAACTGTAAGAAGCTCATGTCTATCAATCTTAACTAAGTTGCGGTAACGTCGTAGTAAGTCTTGATCGATGTACTCGAAATAGCAACGACGATCTCAACCCTCTGAAGCAAGTAAATCAGACACCTGATTGCCTTCTCGATCGCGATAAATATGAAAAAAATAGTATCACTATCACGGTTGAAGGCAATGAGATGCCTGATATGGCGAAGAGTGGCCTGAATAGACCAAGGTCCCCCACCTCTGATTTTTGATTAGTTTAGGATCATTAATTTTCAACTTATGGCAAGATTTGATAATTGCGCGTAATGGACATTCAAACCAAATAAAGCAATGGTGAATTTAGAGATCCTAGTACATTAAAATATCGAAGTTAACCACTTAAAAATTCTCTTGTGCGTGCATAGTTAGTCAATTAGTTTTCATTAGTATAAAAAGAAATCAATCTAGAAAACTATTATAATTGTGTGTGATATTAGTTGAAGTAATTGGGATTAAAGTGTAATCAATAGTCAATCCTCATGAGTATGATACTTTATTCATCTTTATACCACTTGTTACTATCTGTCTACTTGCAGGCTAAAATCGATAACAAAGTTTTTAGCGCCGTTATCAAAGATTGGTTCTTTTGCTATCGTTTTAATTAGTTTAGCTTTAACATATATATTTTTCTTCTGACACTAAATCTTCTCTATTTTCATTGTTTAGGGGTTTGTGATTGTGATTGTGCATGCGCCGTTCAAAAATCTTAATCTACTTGATTTTGATCCAGAAATAAAATAGAATTTTCACCAAAGATAATGTGAACAAAGAAAAAAGAGAAAACAACAATAAAATACAATGAGTAACAACAAAAATCGCAACAGGTGTGTTTCTTTTTAACGTTGTCCAATATTGAATCATTTAGTGGTAAACAATGTTGGAGTGTTAGATTTGGTCCTTGTCGAGGTCGAAAATGTCTTAGAATCTCCAATCCAAGTTTATGTCCATCCACCTTGTTTAGGCTGCAATAAAACACCCGCCTATTTGACTGAGGTCGGAAATTTTCTTAAAATCTTCACTCCAAGTGTATGTCCATCCAACTTGTTCAGTCTTCAATAAAACACCCGACTATTTGACTGAGGTCGAAAATTTTCTTAGAATCTTCACTCCAAGAGTATGTCCATCCATCTTGTTCATTTTGCATTAATAAAACATCCAATTATTTGACCGAAGTCAAAAATTTTCTTATGATCTTCACTCCAAGTGTACCCACTATTTGATCACAAAAAAGAAAGAAGTGTAGTGATCGATGACACTCCTAAATTCAAGTTAAGACAATTAGTTTTATTGTGTTTTTTTAATATAATTTGAATAGTTTTGGTAAAATTTCATATTTCACTTACTTTTGCATCATGCATGGCCTTGAATTTATAGAAATATAAGGATGGGAACACACGAAGGAGGCCATGCCTCGAAGACTATGTCGTTGCCATGGAACAAATGACATAATAATGGAGTTGGATTTCTATTAATTATTAGTCACCTTGAGTGGATTTCTAATTATTTTACTTGTTCTCTGGTGTTACAAGCACCTCCAAGCTTAGGAAACACATTTGCAATAAAGAAGTGCAAAGAAAAATTAGGTGTGTTGGAATAAGTGTACAAGTTAGAGTCTCGAGACGAAATTCAAAATTTTTTACTAAACAAATAATATGCCATTAAAAAGTTCATCAAATTAGAAGTCAAACTCATTTCAGAGATCTCGACTTAGAGTTTTGTGCATGAATATTGAGAATTGATTCTTGATCAACAAACTCATTGATTCAAAATTGAATACTAAAAAATGATGGATAAATTAGAAGAAATCCAATACTTTCATAATTTCAATAATAAAAAAAAAAAAAAAAACATTCCAATTATTGTTTGAAGCAAAGCACCCTTCTAAAATCATAATAAAAAGCTGATTCAAAATTGAATCATTAATCACTAAACTCCTAACAAACTATAAAATTGACCCTAATATTTAAATGGTGTAATAAAATAAAGAAAATTCTAAAATTTCAAATCAAGGCTCGTGCCTTATTCGTTGGATAGCATCGTTAAGTCAGAATTACTTAATTAGATACTTAATAACACAATCTTGTGGGGGCGACACTTTACTTATTATTATAAGTAGTGGTGGAGCCAGATTTTTAAAGTTGAGGAGTCCCAAATAGGAGTTGGCCGGGAAGGGCTGTCAGGGGTTCGGGGGTAGTGCTCCCGAATTTATTTATTTTTCCTCAAACCATAATTACTGAACTTATTCTTATGAGAATCTAATATTTTTTTTTATAAGTCATAGTATTTAAAAAACTTACAAGAAGTCATTGCACAAAAATAAAATATATATCTAGTTTATCTAAAATTAAGCTATATAGTTGATGGACACAGATTTAAACCCTTTTAATAGTGTTATATACAATTATTATTTGAACACGATATATATTAACAAGCAAACGCCTTTATTAATTTTGTATTATCATTTGAGGAATTGGCCAATTATTTGTAATTTTGTATTATTAATTTTATTAGGCCAATAGATCCAATTGTCTTACATTAAGAGTCATTTTTGTCTAATTTATGAACTAGTTTATTTGACCAAAATGACTTATTTGATAAAAAAAATAGTTTATATTACCAAAAAATTTGCCTTAATAGCTTGATATTTTTTACTATTCTTTGCCAAATAAACCATTTCGGTCAAATAAACTAATTTATAAAATATACCAAACAAGCTCTAATTGATATTGGGTCAATGGATCTAATTGTCATTCATTAAACTTATATTAAGTAAAAGTTAAATTATATATTAAAAAATTTAAAAATTTAAAAAAAAAAAAAAAAAAACCACCCAAAAAGTTGGGGGGTCCAGGTCCCCCTCGGGACCCCCCCAACTCCGCCCCTGATTATAAGTTCTTATAAGTATTTAAAAATTAGTTAAACATCATTTTATCTACACCACACATTTTATAAAACCCACAATTTATAAACTACAAAAATTTGATCATACAAGTACTTTATTACTTGTTATAATATTGTGCACTTTTAATTTCAATAGAAAACGTGGTCCAAGTCTGATCATTACATCACGTCCACTCGAGATGCTAGTATTAAAATCCTTACAAAGTCTGTGATGCTAAAAAGCTCAACAGATGCATGTTATAAGTTATAACAATCCTTGTAAATTCCGTGATGCTGAAAAGTTCAACACATGCATATTGACAACGTTAATTTCATAGTACAGCAAAATTATTTGGTTCATGAATTCATCTAATATGCCATTGTTGTTTTACTCGAATGAGCTTTGAATTACCTTCTTTGTTCAAAAACATGCACGTGATTTCTATGTTCTTAGAAAATTAGGTTTGAAAGGTCATTTAAGGATAAGTGATGTAAAACAAGATACACGTGACCATTTTTGAATTTTGATGTTTACGTTTACATGTGAAACTAGCGTGCACTAGTAAACCTTTGACACGATTGGTAAGGAGAATTGAATAGTACTAAACACTATTAATAAAGAAATAGAAATATTGTTTGTTCAGAATTTCGTACCAACAAATGCTCCATGTTTGATATCGTACTGGATATTACTATCAACGTCATTTCAACTTCTTTTTTATCTTTAATATTTTTCAGTATTTTACAATTGATCTTATTTTTTCATATCATTCGGTATGTAAAATTGTCTTAGAGAAATAAGTATGTAGCAATTTGTCAATTATTGGACGTTGAGTTTTGAATCTCGATTTCAACTGTTTGGTAGGTCTATCGGGAGTTGAGATTTGTTATTTTTATTTAACTGACCAACCACTAAAAAGTTGACACATTACTACATTAATTCTTGCTACCAATTGCAAGATACCACACAATATACTACAAATGACATCACGTTTTGAAATGACATTTTGCTATTTGTTAGCAAAAACTGCTATATTGATGCGTCAAATTTTTAGTGGTAGGACAGGAATTAGGACAACTATATGAAGACAACAAATATCAACTCATCTACCAGATATTTTTCTTGTTTTTAGTGTATTTTAAGTTATTTGAGAATCTGACCTAAATTAAAGGAATTTTGTGTTTTTTAGACTTTTTTTTTGGTAAATTTTCTGATTTTGGATCTCTTTTTAGCCAGTTGTCTTGATGATTATAGACCAATTTGGCTTATAAACATTGCACTTCTATCCATTCATTGTCAATTGTCCTAACTATAGAAGTTTTTTCTTTTTACGGCTAGGTGGAATTTATATACAACCGGACTAACTCTAACTTAATACAAAAAAAATGCCACCTGACTTAGACTTTGTTCGGTATAAGTTTTGGGTAAAAAATGGGATTTTTTTTTCACGACATTTTTGACTTTTCAAAAATTTTGAAAGTAAAATGACAAAAATATCTTTAATCAACACAATTCTATTTCAAAGTAGTAAGGGCATTTTTGTCATTTCAACTTCAAAACTTTTGAAAAGTCCAAAATGTGTGGATAAAAATAATATTTGACAATCTTATAAGTACTTATAAGCATTCACAATAAATATCATCACCAATTTTCAAATTTGTAAAAAGGCTATTACCAGTCATTGAATTCATTTATGACAACTACCTATGGCTGCTATGAATGAATGGTAAGCAGTTCTTGCAAAAAGCCTTATTCCGTACACTGATTGAGATGGCAATAGAATGAGGCGGCCCTCGTTGTCCCTGCCCTCCCGAAATTCTAATGCCCCATCCCTCTTACAATGAGGCAGGGTGGGATGAGACGAGAATTCCCATTCCTAGTTCCATTTCTCTATTTAATTATTTCATTAATTTTTATTTGATATAATATGTTTTTTTATAATTTTAGTTATATAAATAACTATAGGGATGGATTCGGTGTGAGGACCACGTCTATGTTCTCCAATTGTACCGATAACCCGACTAAGAACATGGCACCGCAAGGATTGTGGTGGGCGTGTTTTTTTTATCATTCCTATAGAGTAAATTAAAATATTATTTAAAATTGAAGTCTTTTAATAGAAAAATCAAATCTTACCTCGTGATAGATTTTAACTGTGATCGCAATCTTGTACAAACAAGGAATTGACTTGAATATATATATTCACAAGGCTTCCAAGGTAAGTACATAATTTATACAAATCAAATTCTTAAGTTGAAGGCTGTTAAAACTTTGTTTTTAATCTTTATTTTGACAAAGTTTTAAACCATTTTTATATGTTGTTTAGGATTCTAATCTCTTAAAATCCATTGTCACTTACATTTATTAAGAGTTGAACGCCTAATGACGATTTTTAGACTATACAAAATGTCAAGACATTCCACACAAGTTTTAGAGACTCAAAAGAATCTGTGTAAGAACAATTGAATGGTAAAAATAAAGACGAAGATCTTTATTTTAATTTATTATTGAGAATATTCGATACAATTTTGGATTGAAAAAAGACCGATTTAGGTGGATTTGGGTCCATTTTATGACCATAGAGTTGTAGAGATATAAAGATTGAGTGTCTTACTTGTATTTTAAATTAATTTTGGATAGAAGAAAAATAGATTTTAAATAAAATATTCAACCCTCTTGATTGTGTTTCCATACACCAAGATTTGTTTTTCAAACAAGTCTTATCTCACAATCAAAACTAATATCTTTCTTATATTTAATTTAGACTTTAAATACATTTATTAATTTTTTTTAATAGTCTAACTTTTGCAAAGTTTATAAATCTACATAATTACAAAAGACTTTCATAAAATTTCATAAGATTTTTATAAACTTTTATAAACTTTCATTAAAAAGAAAATTCTTGTATATATAATCATAAAAATATCACTATATAAACTCAATGCAAACGAAATAATTGAAGTCGTATCAAATAACTTCACGCACAAAATAAAAATAAAAATAAATTGAAAAAGGTATCCATGCTCATCATGATAAAAACAAAAAAATATTTTTACAACTAATGACCACAAACAAAGAAATAAAAGGAAAAAACCACCACAAGGGAAAATATAAATATAAAAATTATAGTGATAAAAGATTAATCTTTATCATGACCTAACTTATAGGTGGGCATATTCGAGTCGGTTCGATTTCGATGAAGACCATACCGAATTAAATACCAAGAAGAATTCTAGACATTCATATGTTGTTTCAAGTCTAATCATAGAACCGGACCGCAACACTTCTTGCATGGTACCTTAGATACATTTGGAGGACTTAACTTATTTATCCATAAAGTTTATTTCCTATACTTCTAAGACCAGAGACTTACGGTCTAGTGGAGCTACTATAAAAAATTTATTCATAAGTAAAACAAGCTCTTCTATTTTAGTTTATGGTTTCTCTTGGCTATATAATTCATATGAGGGAGAGATCGATTTTTGGTCCGATTTGATTTTGTTCTTCGTGTTACAAAATGTTTGAAATTTACTTAATGGCTTGTAGCATTTGACAATTTTATGTGTTCTTAAACCAAGTACTAAGAAGCTGACTAAAACAAGACCATCTATAAATATTATAAGAAGAATACAAATTTTAATAGAGTAATGCTATTTACAGTCTTCACTACCGGTAGTCATCATACGTGTCATTATTCAATTGGTTGAATTATTCATAATTAATGGCTATAAATACATTACTTAATTAGAGTAAATAATTCAACCAATTGAATAATGACACGTATGATGACTACCGGTAGTGAAGACTGCAAATAGCATTATTCATTTTAATAATACTTTGGTTTTACAATAAGCACGTGATGCATTGAAAATTAGTGGGCTCCATAATTACAAATTTATCTTCGTTTTTCATAAAAATTGGGAGAAACAACAAAAAAGAATAGTAGTAAGAACAAAGGCGAAAATGGAAATATTGAAAAAAAGAAAAACTCACGAACGGAGGAGAAAGAGAAAATTATTGATCTTACTTTTGAAAAATAAAAGAAGTTAGTAATTAATTATGACTTTAGGGTTCATAAAAAGATAAATGAAAGGGAAATATTAAAAAGCAAGAAAATAAAAAAAATCACAAAGTGAAAAATATTTTTCTTTATTTTTTTATGTGAAAGTCTTCCAAAGTACTTGGGGGTGAATATGAGAACAATTGTAAAGTTTTTGTATTTGCTACTTAAAAGTTAGTACATAGAAGAATTTTATAGAAGTTATTAAAAATTATTGACTTTAGAAAAATTTTAAAATCTATAAAAGTTTATTCCGAATTTTTTAATTCTATAGAAATCTTTAAATGTCTTCGTTAAATATGCCCAGCTTATTTACAAATTAACAATTAAAAAAGTTATTTAGTTTATAAATTACTTATTTAAACTTAGGTTCCGTTTGAAATCAATTAAAATTTTGCTAAAAAGTTAAAGTCAAAGTCAACAATCAATTTTAACCACACAATTTATTGGCCCACAATTTTTTACAAATTTTCAACTACATATTTCATCAATTTATATCAACGTTTACAAAAAATCTAATTTTAATCAAAACCAAACACGCTCTAAGAGTGATTAAAAACTTGGAAAATTGCATTACAATTTAATTTGGAAAATGATTAAAAACTTTTAAGCTTAGCCAAACACGCACCAATGATTAAAAACTTGGAAAATTGCATTACAATTTAACAACGATATATTAAATATCTGTTTAGTGAAGTTTAAATGTAGTTTTTTAGATGATTTGAAAAAAGTTGATAAAATGTATAGTTAAAAAGTTGATAAAAATTGTGGATCCCATGAAACATATAATTGAAAATAAGTTTGAAAAAAAAAAGTGTTTATTTTAAAATTTGGTGATTTTTCCTAAAATTTGTTTACCCCTATATAGGGGCAACGATGAGCCCGAATTGCTTGCCGACTCCTGAGAGCTCAATCCATGGGCGCTCGGGTCTGCATTAAACTCAGCTTAGAGCCAAGTCGAGCCGGCTCGTGGGCTTCGCGAGCCAGCCCTTTGGAGAGCTATGGGCCTTCCGTACAAGCCGGCCAGTATCTGGGCCTAGACCCATTGGCAGACTGTTTTTGCAACCCCCACCTGCAATATCAAATTCAAAATATGAATTTCAGTTTTGTTTTTTAACATTTCAAATTTTCATTATTAAATACCCTATTTCCATTTCAATTTCCACACCAGTCTCTAAACTTTCCCAATCTCCGATTATAAAAATTTTCATATAAACTCTATAATTCTCCAATCTCTAACAATATAAGTTTTCGATTATTGTCTCTAATTTTTTTTTTCCATTTATTACCTTTAATTTGAAAATTTCTTATACTCTGTATTCCCTCTTTTTTAGCGTGGTAGATCTTAAATCATAATCAACAACGAGCAATTCTTACTCATTTCTGGATATGTTTCAAAAGCCAGATAAAAAACCAAGTTGTCTTACTACATTTGCTAACCTGAATAAAACAAGTAAAGATAGTGTTGTAAACTATCTTAGTAATATTTCATTGTCCTTTGATTGGTCTATATTTCTAGATGACAATCGGTATGTTTATTTAATTGTATACTGTATTGATGATAACAATTTAAATTTGAAAAATAAAATTATTGCTATTAAATATATAACGTGTGATGAACTTGCTAGCTATGTCGAAAATTTGATACTAGTTGTTTTAATTGAGTACGACATTGTCAATTAATATTAAGCATGTCATTTCCTTATACTATATTTACTGAAAATATATCTTGAGACCTTTCACAGTATGTTATGTCTACTCGTTTGGGCAGACTTTTTGAAATGAAATGTATTAATAGTTGTTTAAATATAATTGTACAATTGGATTTAATTTGATAAATAATTTACGTAAAATAAGACAACCTAAATATATATGAAATAACACGACAACATCTAAAGTGGCCATGAAATTATTTAATATTTGTTTAGTTTATAAACGATGATAATTATTGAGGACAGAAATTATTTAATATTTCGTAGTTTGCCAATGATATTTGTTCTAACTGTAGTGTTGGATTCTTGTTTGAAGTTATGTGGAATCGAACGATGTCTATATGTAATAAAAAATAAATTAGACCCTAATTTTGATATAAATGTACGAGTAATGTTATCTATCATTAGTTTATATATAATTATATTATGGTATGAATGATTTTGATTTAGTTTTTTATGAGTTCAAAATGTATAATAGTCTATACTTAGATTGCTAAGTTGGACTGCAACATTAATCAGTGGAGATGTTTTTTAGTATACTTGAGTTGAGTAATATACATCGATATTAATATTCAATATTGTTTAATATAGCACATGATATACTAACAATGTCTGAGACCTCATCACCAATTTTCAATATTTGGGGCATCATATTTGATGGGAAGACATTATCGCACGAGCTACATAGGAATAAGGCAGATATCTTATAAATTTTGCTAACTATATTGAAATGCAGTTATTTACAAAAATTTACAATTAAATTTATTTTAATCTTTTTTTTTAAAATTATATACATAATAATTTATTTATATATAATTTTAACTTCACATACGTTTAATGTAGTCAGACCCAGATAAGAAAGAGAAAGGACGATTTTGTATCCTATATTTTTAATTCTTTTAATAATTTTTAAAGAAAACAAAAACATAGTAAGGACTCGCAAACTAGCTCGACTCAATTCGACCCTTGACGTGCATAGTTGATGGGTCGAGCAGAGCCTAACCCCTCGATCAACGAGCTCGGCTCGGCTCGACTTAGGTGACAGTTCAAGGTACGAGCAGACGCACACTAGCTCGACTCAATTTGACCTTTCACGTGCATAGTTGATGGATCGAGTAGAGCCTGACTCATCGGTCAACGAGCTGGGCTCGGCTCGGATCAGATAGGCTCGACTTAGGTGGCAGTTCAAGGTAGGGGCAGACGCGGTCCAGTTTGGCTCAATTTCAAAGAGAGTCGAACTTAAACCTAGAATCACATAGTATTTTGTAAATCGAATTATTAGTTCTACTTTGAATTATGGAACCAAATAGAATCGATTCAATTTGGTTCGAAATAATTCCATAATTAAAGTTTTCAAAATTGTCATATTTCTAACAATTATTTTTATTCTCCTTATTTGAAATAACATAATAATCTAAAAAATCATAATTTAAACTTCTAAATATTCTCAAAAGACCATTATATCAAGTTTTGAATATAAAGTTCTATTTCAATACAAAATAATAATAATAATAAAATATTCTATTTTCATAAAATAAAATTTTAGAAAAAGTTAAGAAAATAATAATTCAGTTTAGTCTAGAACTAATAACTAAATCATAAACGATCGATTTTCGATGCTAACATTCGTTAATCAATTTAAGAACTTGTTCTGATTTTTGGAGCCAAAATAATTTTTTTTAGCCATCATTATATTAATTTGTCAAATGTTAGTGAAATAACCAAATTGTTTTAATCAACAAAATACAGAATAGCTCGTTTCAATTCCATTGGCTAATTTGTCCACCCCTGACCCATGCCACCCACCGCTACCTCTATATTTTCACTTATTATGAATTCGAATCCGAATTTACTATTAGTCTATTAGCAAGATCTGACCTATATTCTCCACTTTTTGCTTCGTTATAAAGCTGCTTAATCTCAAATTTAATCCATTTTGTTTCGAAACGCATCAATATCCTTCGAATTTTCTATAATCCGGTGTCAAGTTCTTAACCCCTACAACCATTCACCGTAAAAATGTTCAAGAAGTAAGTATTTTATTCATTCTCCCTATGGCACGCACACCCACCCGTTTATTGCATTCTTATTTCTATTCATTATGATTTCTACTCTTGATTTTTTACATATTTAATCTTGGATGCCTATTTACATGTATTTTTTGGGGTCTTTGTAACTGCCCTTCTCTGTGTGAATTGGAACGATGATATGCGTCATGTACTCAAAAAATTGATTTTTTCTCTTTGAAAGATGAAATCCATTTTGTACTTTTGATTTATGAGCTTGTTTGCGACAGTAATCTATTATCATTCTGAATCAATCCGTGTATTTACTTTTTCATACTATAGTACGCTTCGAACTTAAAAATATGATCACCTTGTAGGAACCAGCAAAAAAAGCCTGCAGAAACAAAACTTGGAAGAACACAGATGCTGGGAGAATTTTCTTGTTATATTAAGGAGCCTTTTTGGCTAAAATAAATAGCCTTACATTAAATAGGAATGGAAATAACAACCCACGATTTTACAGCCCTACAATCGTGGTGCATGACTAAATCAAACAAAGAAAACAGCGTGTCCCTTAAGACTAGGACTTAAACCACTACGAACCTAGAACAAGGAAAACTAAAAACTTTAACATCCTCCCTTAAACTGATTGCTATCAACATTCAGTTTATTCCTTGATACCCGTAGACCCCCATGAGATCACACATCTTCATGAACACCTCGAGCTTTAGTGGCTTTGTCAAAATATCTGCAATTTGCTCATGAGTGGAACATTGCACCAATTCAACTACTTCATCCTTTACGAGATTTCTAAGAAAATGAAAACGGACATCAATATGTTTGCTTCGACCATGCATGATTGCATTTTTTGACAGCTTAATGGCTGAGATGTTATCGTAATGAATCACATTTGGTTTGCTTTGACTATGATTAAGCTGTTCCAAAATCCTTCTTAGCCACATAGCTTGGCAAACACTAGAAGTAGCAGCGATGAACTCTGTCTCTGTAGTTGAAAGAGTGACAATTAGCTTTTTCTTTGAAGACCAAGAAACTGCACCTGAACTTAGAATGAAAACATAACTAGAAGTGCTCTTTCGATCATCCTAGTCACCAGCGTAGTCGTTGTCTTTATAGCCAATGAGGTCCTCAGTTTCTCCCTTCTTGTAAAACAATCCAAAGTTGGCTGTGCCTCACATACTGTAATAGCTTCTTTACTACTTGCAAGTGAGTCTCAGTGGGTCGTTGCATGTATCTGCTAATTAAACTTACCACAAATATTGAATCGGGACAAGTGGCAGTTAAGTACATGAGGCTTCCTACCATCTATTTGTAAAGTGTCCCATTGATCATTGTTCCATCTTCATCCTTAGTAAGCTTAGAGCCAGGAACTATTGGATTATGCACTAGATTGCACTGATCATTGTTGAATTTTTCCAAGATCTCCTGAGCATACTTCTGTTGACTGATGAATATACCATCCATTTTTTGCAATACTTCAATCCCGAGAAAATACCTCATTTTACTAAGATCAATCATGTCAAATTCGAGCATCATGGATTTCTTAAAGTGCTCAAACATAAGCTCATCATTACTAGTGAATATAAGGTCATCAACATAAAGGCACACAATTAAGAGTTTACCTCCATCTGCCATTTTAATGAACAAAGTGTGCTCATATGGACACTTCTCAAAGCCTTCTTAAACAAAGTAGGTCTCTATTCGACTGTACCAAGCTCTAGGAGCTTGTTTAAGTCCATACAAAGCTTTTTTTAGTCGATATACCTTAGATTCATATCCCTTTTGTTCATATACTGGTGGTTGATCCACAAACACTTATTCATCGATCTTCTCATGTAAAAATGCAGATTTGACATCTAGTTGGTAGATCATCCAACTTTTCTGGGTAGCGAGTGAGATGACTACTCGAATGGTATCCAAACGAGCTACTGGAGCAAACACCTCAGCATAATCAATTTCATACTGTTGACTGTACCCTTTTGCCATGAGCCTTGCCTTGTATTTGTCCACTTCCTTTTTTTCATTGAGTTTCGTTTTAAAAATCTATTTCACCCCAATTGTTTTCACTCCAGATGGAAACTCAGTGAGTTCCCATTTGTCATTCTTCACAATTGCTTCAATCTCAGCATCCATGGCTTGTCTCCATTAGCTATTCTTCACCGCCTCTTTGTATGTCAAGGGATCACTATTAGAGACTAGAGCTAGATGAGCTATATCAACATTTTCTTCATCAGAGAGGTCCTAACCACTTTCATAATCTTGCATCCATCCAGGTGGTCTTCGAACTCGTCCTTCACGAATAGAACTGTCATCATTTGAAGATTCTTCGCCTTCGGTTGAGCTGTTTTGAACTGACTCATTGTTTCTTAGGTCAACTTCAGGAGTGGCAACTCCAAGAGTGACATTTGCTTCAGTTTCTTCTATATGGTTGCCATTTGTATAGGTAACTACATCTTCTTCCCACTCCAAATCAACCATGATAGTCTCCTTGTGTTTAGCATCCCAATTCCATCCTTGATCTTCCTCAAACACCACATCTTGGCTCACAATTATTTTTTGAGAGATAGGATCAAATAACCAGTAAGTTTTCAATTCTTCACTTACCCCAAGTAAGATGCACTTCTGACTTTTGGTATCGAGCTTTACCCTTTTGCTATCAGGTACATGGACATGGGTAATGCATCCAAAGACCCTAAAATAGCTTATTGAAGGTTTGAAACCACTCCAGGCTTCTTCTGGTGTCTTGTTCCTCACAGCAAGAGTTAGGCTTCTGTTGAGGACATGCACTGTCCAATTCACTATTTCAAGCCAAAAGCTCTTTAGGATTTGCTTCTCTGATAGCATGCTATACACCATATTCATGATCGTGCGATTCTTTCTCTCTGCAACCCCGTTCTGTTGAGGTATATATATAGCAGTTAGCTGTCTTTGGATGCCATGCTCATCATATAAGAGAGTAAACTCTTGAGATTCCCCACGATCAGTTCGAAGACTCTTTATGAAAACAGCAGTTTCTTTCTCAACTCTAGCTTTGAAGGATTTAAAGGTAGCAAAAGCTTTTGATTTTGCAACTAGGAAGTAAACCCAGATTTTTCTGCTGAAATCATCAATGAAAGTAATAAGGTACCTCTTTTTCCTGTATGAAACTGGAATTATTGGCCCACAAATGTCTGCGTGCACTAGCTAACGAATTCCAGACGCCCTCCATATGCTCTCTTTTGGAAAAGGATCGCAATGTTGCTTTCCTATCAAGCAGTTTTGACAGATCTTCAACGGAGCTTTTAACTGAGGCAATCCATCCACTATATTCTTTTGTTGAATCACTTTGAGACCATTCCAGCTGAGGTGACCATAGATACAATGCCAAAAATGTGTTTGATCTGTAGTCATGGAAGAGAAGCAGCTTTCTTCTTTTGGTGGTTGGCAGCGACCAATCACAGCGAACATTCTATTGGATGTCATCTCGGTTTCAATGATTAAACCCTTTTTAGGGTGATAAATTTTGCACTTTCCATAATGCATGAGCACTGCAAGACCTTTTTCTTGCAATTGACCAATGCTTAACAAGTTATTTTTTAGCTTTGGCACAAAAAAGACTCTAGTAATCACCTGCATTATTCCATTTATCTCCATTCGAATGTTGCCCTTTCTTTGCACAGTAAGACTTGTATCATTGCCCAGCTTCACCTTTTCTTCGAAATTGCCATCAAATTGTGAGAACAATTCTCTTTTCCCACATATGTGATTACTAGACCCAGAATCAAGGAACCACAAGTGATTTTTTTTAGCCTCTTTTGTCATCTACATATGCCATTAAAAGCATCTCCTCATTTGTCTGAGCAAAGTTGGCTTTTGTGTCGTTTCCTCTTTTGGGACATTCCTACTGGAAATGACCAAGTTCATGGCAATTATAACACTCTGCGGTAGATTTATCAGACACAAACCTACTCCTTCCTCTTCCTCTTCCTTTTCCCCGGTAAGATCTTCTACCACATCTTGTTCCTTCTGGCAGAAGGCTATGAGTGATTTGAAGGGCTTGTTGGTCCATAGAATGATGGCTGATCCGCTGCTCATGTACTAAGAGACTACTTTGAAGCTGATCTATGGATAGGGTATCCAAATTATTTGATTCCTTGATCGAGCATACAACGTAGTCGTACTTTGGAGTCATAGATCTCAATATCTTCTCGATGATCACCACATCTTCCAATTTTTCACCGTGCATTCTCATCTTATTAGCTATGATGGGAGTTCTTCCAAAGTAGTCATTTACTGATTCCCCAGCCTTCATTTGCAACACTTCAAACTCCCTTCGAAGAGCTAGGAGTTGTGCACGCTTGACTCGTGCTATCCCTTGGTACTTCTGCTTCAAAAAGTCCCAGTTATCCTTTGCTTTTTCTTTCTTCAATATCGTCTCCAAAATAGATCGATCAATGGCTTAGAACAAATAGTTTTTAGCCTTCAAGTCCTTTAACTTTTGATCCTCGATCACCTTACTTTGTCCCTCAGTGAGATCCATTCCTTCTGTTGAGATCCCAGTTTCTATCAAACTCCAGTATTCATTTAAACGCAGAAAATTCTTCATAAGCATGCTCTAGTGATCGTAGTGTCCATCGAACCGTGGGATAGCAAGTTGCACAAAGCTGCTCTCACTTGCCATGATGTTGCTCCCTCACGCTGTAATTTGTGATAAACTTTTGCTTTAATACCAAATGTAGGAACAGCAAAAGAAAGCCTGCAGAAACAAAACTTGGAAGAATACATATGGTGGGAGAATTTTCTTGTTATATTAAGGAGCCTTTTTGGCTAAAATAAATAGCCGTACATTAAATAGGAATGGAAATAACAACCCACGATTTTACAGCCCTACAATCGTGGTGCATGACTAAATCAATCAAAGAAAACAGCTTATCCCTTAAGACTAGGACTTAAACCACTACGAACCTAGAACAAGGAAAACTAAAAAACTTTAACACATCTTAGGCGCAGACAAGATTTTCATACAGGGGCTTGATCTGTAACCATTGATTCATAGAGCAATGTCATTTGATGTAAAAGAAAAGCTTTTAATTTGGGCTGAAATGACAAAATATTTTGTTGGGGACAGGAGGTGTGGAACTAGCCGTGACGAACTAAAATATTCTTGCTATATGCTATTAATAGATTGGGAATCATATACACGTATAGATTGTTAACATACAATTTTCCTACTGTGTGCAATCCTAGTTATGATGCAGCAATAATGTGACAGACCTTAATTGGTAAAACTGACTATCTCAGAACATGTAGAGAGGCTTGATGTCATGCTTTTCTGTCATTCGTTTTACCTTCTGCCAGACACTTTCTAACTTTTACGCATTTTTCTTGTTCATTTTGTGGAGATATGTAGGTTATTTGTTTACTCTTCGAGGACAGAAAGTTCTGAAATTTTTGTGGGTATATATGTATGTTATCCTCTGTATTGAACTATCTTGGCCTGATTCCATTCCATTTTGTTATTTAATATCCGTGCCATTGCACTTTGGACTTGTATCTGGTATATCAATAATAAGACCATATTATACGTTGTTCTACGGCTTTACATCTAATATACTTGCAGTCAGCGACATGTTCTTCTGTAGAAAAGCTTTACTTTGCTTCTGTAAAATTCAAGTTTGTTTTGTACCCCGTATAGATGCATTAGAATTGGAAGGGAAATTTTCAGCTTAAGCAAATGATTTTTTTCTCATTCTAATGAGAAGGTATGATAAGACTATGGAACTTAGTTGTAGAATAGGATTTGAAATCCTAAAGTTACAATGGCGAGGTAGTTATATCTTTCTAATGGTGTTAGAGGCTATTGCCTGTAGGGTGCCTCTGTGCTTGATATAATACAGTAAAATTACAAGATTATTCAAATTTCTCAGAGAAGAGCTGGAAAGGACGAAATGAGATAGATATAACTTATGTTGAAAGTTTATAAGTACTATGGAAAATAAGGAAAATAATTGATGAAGACATTTTCACTAACTGACTTGGCGTGTGTGCATACTTAACAGGGGGAGCAGGTAAACTATTCTAGTAAAATACTGTTATGGAGTCTGTTGGAAAGATGCTTCCGCGAACCCAAATTGGAAGTCTCTTTTATCTGATGTCTATTTCCACAAGAATATGATCCCTTTTGTTTAAGTATCATTTTTATTTAGACGTGCCAAACATTAAAAGGTGTGTTGGATGCTGCAATCCACTTTTTTTTCAACCTTCTAGGTGAGCTCATTTTCATGGAATATAATATATTAGGAACTCATTGAAACAAAGAGATTGAGTTCAGGATTGAGAGGTATTTAAAGTATGTATTTACTTCAAGTGAAATACATATATAACTCAGCTAGATATATGTGTGTCTAGGAGAGGACAAAATCTCAGATAGTTTTGATTGTGCAGAAAAATTTCCAACTGAAAGTGCTAAATATTATTTTTTCCTTGGTAGAATTATTTTGAAAGGGTAGACAGAGTTTCAAATTTCTGTTGGAGATGGAATGATATATTGAGGTTTTGGGATACAACATAAAAGCCTTGAGCGCATTGCTGGAGCCTGGAGGTATTTGGCCCTGCTGGGTGATTTTGTGAACTTTTGGGAAGTGCAATTATCATTGTGAAACCTTTTAGCCACTTTCGATTCGATTTATAGTATAAGATAAGATGATGAAATCAAAGGGCTGTTGGGTTTGAAGTATTGGTTTTGTTAGTAACCATAGAGTTGTTCTAAGATGATTTAATTTATACACTACTTTGCTTTGCAGGATATTTCTGCACATGCTTGTGACATGACAAGGGAGTGATAAGAGATCTCTTGTAGGTTTTTATCTAGGTTTACGTCTTTCTTTTGTTCTTGTGTTCTTTGACACGGAAAAAATAACACGGACTTGTAACAACGGATAGATACACACATGGATATTACATATAAGACTCGCTAGCTATGTTGCTTGGACTCGGGTGTGGGCGACTGATACGGGTATACATCTAGGAGTTGTATGTGTGTGTGTGTGTATATATATTTTAAATCTAGGATATGGAGATACAGATAAAAATGATCTAAAATTTAGACACGGGTACGTAGATACGTCTTATAAACTTAAAATTACTTTAGAAGTTTATATACTAAATAAATTGCAAATTCTGATACTTCATTTGAGTTCATTTCAAGTCTCGAAATGTAAAATACAAATTAAAAATAATTTTAAATAAAATAGAGAAATAACAAAAATGATATAAAGGATCCTCTTTTGATTTAAAGGATTCCATACCCTCATTATTGTCGTGTGTGTCCAACATGGTTACTTCCTCTAAAGTGGAAAGTCCAAACAACATAGCCAGCTAGCACCATTAATGTTGATCTCGACACTGTTGGCAATTGTCATTCGTCTCATTCCTCATCTGCATGATATATGAAAGTAGACATCATGTTGTGCAATTGAGATTTTTAGATAGTTATATGTTTATGTTGATCTCGACACTGTTGGCAGTTGTCATTCCTCATAGATATAAACCATTTTGGTTCTGGTTCTATATTTATGTTGTATGTTGTAGCTTACTTGGAATTTGTGTTGAGCAGCTATCTCGTTTTTTATGGTGTTCTATTCAAGCGGTATGCTAGCATGACTGTGTGGACAATATCCATCTCTCAAGCTTCTCCCGTGTTTGATTTTCTTGAGATGGAGGAATCATTGAGTTTTCTCATGTCGTTATATAGGTTCTTCTTCATCATATTCTTTTGAAGGTTTTGTGAATGATTCTTTTATCTTTTAAAATGACGAACACAATTCTTTTTAGCTTTTTGGTTACTTTTGACCACAATTCAGAGCTAAAACAATAGTGTAGTAAGCCCCACTCTATTTATTCAAGTTGTATTCCGTACTTATGTGGGCTCGGTTTCATTGGTCCTCTTTTTCCATTCTGATCTATTAAGAATCATCTCCAAAGTTACTCCATAAAGATTTAAATCCTTTTTCGTTATATCATTGTATTTGATTTTAGGTCGCCTCTTCCTTGAAATTTCCAAATATTATTTGTTCCATCAATTTTCCCGACTGTTGCATCTAATGACCTTTGCTGAGTATGTTCAAACCATCTCAAATGATTGTTCCTGTAATTTATTTTCGGTGGGTGCTACCTTAGAAACGAGTATGCTGATTTCTTACTTTATTTCTTCTTGTGTTACAATATATTCACTTTAACATTCTCATCTCGGCTTCTTTCGATTGTCTAATGTTATTTCATAACTGCCAAACATTTGGTTCCACCTATGAGGCACGAATACGTCTGCATGCCAGGTGGCTTGTTGCTGACACAGCAATCCATTTTGCATAAAAATGAAAGAAAAAATTACGAGGAAGCTAACCTGAATATTATAGGTAAGTCGATGATTATAGCAATGTAACATTGAGGAAGAGGAGATCGAGAAAGAGGATACGGAGGAAGAAGGGAGAGTAGTGTGACAGAGGATTGTGAAGACGGGGAAATGGAGAGGAAGGTTTTGTTTCTGGAAATGGAAATGATGTGGTTCTGGGACAGAGGAAGAGGAGAGTAGAGGGAGACACGGAAATGGAGAAGGTTTTGATTTTGGGTAAGATGGGAATGGGGAAATGATAGTCTAGGGAGACGAGAAAAGGGTGGAAGAGGAAGAAAGAGAAGTGAATAAAAATGATGAGATCTCTAGTTTTCTATTCCCTGAGTTTAGCTAATCTGTAAAGTCAGTTTCTCCGTTATTCATGTCCACATAATCATATAACCTGTCATATGCTATCAAATCTGCTTCTTTGGCAGCTTTTTTAACTTCCTAATTCCTATTTTGTCTGTCTACACTTTTCAAGATGTCCCCCATTTGCAGTCTTTTGCCACATAATCCTATAGCACGCTCTCTTTATTTTCATAGAACTTTGAAAACTTCACTCATCAAGATGTCTCCTTAACAATATACCCTCCTGCATTAGTTTTTCCTTAACATCTCCTTCTTTGTTTTCTTTAATCACTTGGTCTGTCCATGTTGTTTTCTTTACAACTAGATTGGTTTAACCTCCCGGTCAAGAAAAATTATATATGACTCCTATAGTCCTATTCAACCCATTCTAAGAGTGTGTCCATCACTGTTCATGGAAAGCTGGTCACTGCTATGAGGTCATAAGCCAAAGAGATATCTGGAATTGACACTCTGGCATCATTCCTATCTCCAATACCAAACCTGCAATGTATCTTATCAAAATCCCCATCACGCTGAATACCATTAAAATATCTGGCTTAAAATTTTTTCTCCTCTATGAATATTTCGAACTAAATTCTCCATATCTTCTCAAAATTGTGCCTATGAAGCAATCTCCTAATCCTATTCGTGTTTTTGCAGTGTCCTAGCTGTAATTTAAGTAGCCTGCACAATGCTGGTGTTATATTTGGAATTTGGTTTTCTGTCGGTGATGCAAAAACATGTTTGTTATTTCCTTTTTCGTGTATTGACAACCACTTGTATATTTAGATGTATCATAAACTTTCTATACTTTTCTTTGTAGATTTGATTCTGCTTGGGATCTTATTTATCTTCTATCCCAAAGTGCTTTCTAATATTTGTTTGATGGCTGTTGAGCGTAATTATATTGATGTTATAGCTACTTAACTATTATTATTGTAATCATTGCATGCCTGTATTTGTTTGAGGGGTGTTGACAGTATCTATCTTGACGTATATTTATCTATTATTAGTGTCATTGCATGCCAATATATGTGAATGTTTGAATATTATAACAACTCATGTAGTGCCTCCGCTTTATAATATTTAGGTTCTCATCTGAAGAAGTTTCTGCACAAAATCAAGTGAAAGCATCTGTGCAGAGGAAAATCCGGCAAAGTATTGCAGAAGAGGTTTTGAAATATTGCTGTTTCTCTTTTCTTCAATAATTGTTAGATGTGAATAATTTCTTCTGCAATCAATTTACATTTAATTGAAAAGCAATGTTTCTCTTCATTGAAGTACCCAGGACTAGAACCTGTGTTGGATGATTTGCTCCCGAAGAAGTCTCCCCTAATTGTTGCTAAATGGTACTTTTTTAGAAGAAAATATAATTACATAACTGGTTTGCTTGTACTAGTAGTATATTATCTTTGATTCTATTTCTTACGTGGCATTTTATTATCTTTTGAAGTCCAAATCATCTGAATTTAGTTCTGGTGAACAATGTGCCTCTGTTCTTCAACATACGTGACGGACCTTATATGCCCACACTGCGGCTTCTTCACCAGTGTAAGTGGTTCGTGTTTGAAATGTATGATCATATGCTACTTGTGTTCTGAAGTAAATAGACTGGTGTAGATGCTGGATAGAAATGGTTACCTGAGAGCTAACATTCTGGAAGGATTTAATATTAGTACTAGCTAGAACCACAATCTTTTGGTGATGATTGCTTACCATTGAAAGTATAACTGAGTGAATTTTGAAAGAAGAAATGATAAAGGTGCCAGTAATAATATTTAGAGCTTATTTGGCTAAGCTTAAATTATAACTTGGGGATAATAGCATTCCAACCTTTCAAAAATGTAAGGTATATATACCCTTAACCTTTAAAAATAGCTCCGACATCCCCAACGTTTAAGGAAATAGGCACGGTAGGTCCGTGATAACAGAATCTGTCCATTTTCTCCGTTATCTAACTCAAGTGGACTTCACGCACCATTTGACCAAAAAATAAGCGCTTGAAATAAGAGTAGTAAAAACGTCATATCACTAAAAGCGCTTAAAATTTAGAAAATAAATGAAAATCGTTAAAAAAAAAAAAGTAAATCTTCATCTTCTCCCCCCCCCCTCCAAACAAAAAAAAGGGGGTTGGTAAAGTTATTATTTCATGAGACCTGGCGGGTAACTAGGATGATAGAGCAAAGAGCATGGATTTTAGCCAGTGCTATAAGTGAGAATCGTGATGTAGATGTCGAAGCTTTCTCCTTCTTTCCATTTATAATCATGGATATGTCATTCTGGTATTCATTTGCTGGGATTCTGAATCCTTCTGTCTGTGTGGGATGACGTCTTCTTATCCTTATCCCAAGTTGAGTCGTCGTTCGGACATCTTCTATTATATGAGGAAGGGCAGTGTGTTTATTAAACAGTCTTGAACAACCCCACCCACCCCCGTTTTTCCTGCAGGGCATGATACCAGTTAACGATGCCCTCTACAGCTCTCCCGAGCATATATTCATTTCCTTTTTCCTTTGACTTCTTTATTCTCCTGTTATTCTTCTTTTTTTGAATTGAGTAAAGAAGATATACGATATGAGAGAACTGTGGATCGCTACTAGTTTCATTTTCTACCACTCGCTAGTTTGATTTATTTCATCTGCTGCCAAAGTGAATGAATCTGAATAAAAAAAAAATTGTGTACCTAATGTAAAATTTTTATTACTTAAGGGTATGCCTTGTTTATTTGCAGATCCAGATGTAATGAAAAAATTACAAGTTGACAGGGGGGCAATAAGATTTGTCCTTTCTGGTGCCAACATAATGTGTCCGGGGCTTACTTCTCCTGGGGGTGCCCTAGATGACAAAGTAGAGGCAGAAACTCCTGTGGTACGACTTACTAGAATGAATTTTTATATTTTTATGCTGTGTTAAAATTCTGTTTTTGGTTAAATGCTATTTCAATTGCTTCTCAAGTGCCCATTTTAATATCGTGGCTCCTTGTGTTTTCAATTTGAATTTCACCTGCACTGTTTTAATTAACTATCAGTCTCAATATTTAACTATTTATTCCAATTGTCAGGCTATAATGGCTGAAGGGAAGCAACATGCTCTGGCTATTGGATTTACAAAAATGTCTGCAAAAGACATGTAAGTTCCTGTTTTTGTTTTGGAATAAATGCCAAATCTGTATTTTTTTTGGTGGAAAATGAAATTGGAAAGTCTAAAAATGGAAGCTTAAACAAAACGAAGTTGAATTATGAATTAATTCTGTATTGCTTCTATTTAGTATAAAGTTTAGCCCCCCCCCCCCCCCCCCCCTCCCCTCCCCTCTTCTCTCTCTGTCCACAAAAAACAGGAGAGAAAATATAAATAAAAATATTGCAAATATTTGGTAGATGTTGGATTGAGGAAAATACTTGGCCATTAAACCCCAAAAATGTAAAATAAATAACAGTAGTATGTTCACAAAAATAGAAAAATTACAGTCGCTTATACCTGCCATGATCTTGTCACTGCAGACGGACAGTCAACAAAGGAATTGGGGTTGATAACATGCATTATCTTAACGATGGCCTCTGGAAGGTACTTTCCTTTCGACTTGTTGCCCCCTGCTGTTCAATTTTCTTTGCTTTTTATTAATTTGCATGCTGCAGTATTTCTTCAAAGTCTCTTGAACTAACATTGAGAATATACTCATCATCTTGTGGTGAATAAACCTTGCAACTGTGAGTTAGGTCTGTCGTAAATGAACAAATGAACCACTGGCATTGACTTTTACGATTTTCTGTACTTGAATTGAACTACTTTTAAGTTCGCGGAATAGGTGGAAGATATAGTATATAGCCTCGAGCAGGCTGTGTTATTTATCTCTCGGTTAACCATGGTGTTCTTATTTTTAATTTTCTAATTCGCAGATGGAGCGCCTAGATTGAGGCTTGTGCAAATTAAGAGCAGTATTCCACCTATTAAATGGTGATCATACTGAAGTTTATTTTTGGTTGAGACCACTTTAATGAACTATGTTTCATATCAACAATTTCTCTTTTTCTAAGTAGCAATGATGGAGCATCTCAAATACAATCAAAAGCTTCTTAAAGTCAAAATGTGTAATAGGGAAATGCAAATTCAAAAGCTTGAACTGCATGGATATGATATGTTTGAAAGCTGTTTGCTATTGGAAAGACTGGCAGCTGAAAATTGTTTCCTACTCTTTGATGAATGATGGTTTGGTACATTATAGGTTGAGCTTTTGCGTTAAAATTAGGGGGAACATGGTTTGGTTTGGATGTTTTTTGATCTATTTTCGAATCAAATTATTTAAAATGATTAAAACAAACAATTTTATTTTCTAAACTAGACCATTTTTGGAGGTTTAGTTTGAGACCATGATTTAAGTAGTGATACAAACATTTTTCAAAGAAATTACGATGTAAATATATATTTGTTTAAAATTTCAATACAAAGTTTGAACTAGAATTTCTAAACATTAACGTTACAAGCCAATCTAGTATCCCAATACAAGCTTAAAGTAATACACAAGCATAATTGTTTCGCGCAGAAAATGTATCATTCGCTAACAATTAAAGGATTCAGACGATGTGTAAGGGACGTCAAATCTTTTGAGACAAAGTCCCAACAAGGAGTGTTTGATTTATGAAGATTACAATAGTGACAAAGGATGAAAAAGCAAAGCAAAATGCCTCCAAGGGGCACAAGCACACTAGAATTCTCTGTAAAGAAATATTTAAGACTAAATGGAATGAAATTACATTTCTCTGTTTTTTGAGAGTTGTCTTCTTCTTTTTCTTTATTCAATCTCCTTTCTTTTATACTTGGCTAAACGGTTTTACCACACGTCTTCCTTCAATCTTGCATAAAAACTCCTCATCGCCCAGTTTCTTCCTCATCGGCCAGCAACCGCCTCGTCGCCCAATAACTGCCCATTTCTTCCATAATGATTCTAACTGTTTGTAACTTCTCCATGATGATCCAACTTCTTATAACTCCTTCATGATAATCCAAATTTGTAACTCCTCCACGATAATTCAAGTTTGTAACTCCTCCACGATATTTCAAGTTTGTAACTCCTGACAACGTGGGAACAATGATGAGAAAAATGAGAAAAGCTACTTATGAACAATTACTCTTATGCGGTGATTGACCGTTCTAATCGCCCAACGCCCTGGGCGTTTCTGATCTGGGCGATGTCCATTTTGGGCCCTACCTGGTTCGGACAATTTCCATTGGGCCTATATACAAATTTATTTGGGCATCTATTGGGCCTGGCCGACATATTCTCTAGGCCCATATGCTTGGGTACTTTTTTATGGGCCTATATATACAATTTTTCTTAAGTCTCTTTTTAGGCCCTTGTTATTTCATATGCCAACAGTTACCCCCCAATATGGCTTAATTAATATAATTGCTTATTAATTAGCCATATTCACTTGGTGGCGTTTCATCTTCTGAAAAAGTGTTTGGCGCCTTAATTCCGAAATCCCAAGAGCACGATTTATATAAACCCCAAAAAAGGCGCCATTACCAATGACCACGTCCAGCCACATCACATCGCTGTCCCTTTTCTCCCTCTATAAAAAAGGCACTATTCATTCATCTTTCCTTTAACTCTCGCTTAACTTCCCGAACTGATCATCTCTCTTGCAATCTTCTTGTCCATTTGTTGAAATCATGTCGACGTCCAAAGCTTCTTTGAGTAATAGTATTACTTTCGAAGATTTCCAGGACCTCCTAACTAAACCTTATATAAACTCATCGAATCTTCTACCCTCTAGGCCTGATAAGAACGAGTTTTATTTGGGCCCGTCGTTCAGGGATGCAGACTCCATTGGGCGACTGGCCACGGCCCAATTATTTCCTTGCACCCAAGAACCTCCTTTCTTGGACCCATTCTTGTTGAAGCCAATCCGCGAGAAAAGCATTCGCACATGGCCTAAATCGGATACCACTTTTCGTCTTTGGCATGCGCGTATGATGAAGCATGCTCCCACGAAGGCTCTTTTCGATCGTGCTAGGATTTCTGATCTTTTAGAAATTGCCACACGTCCCCCTCTCTATGACTCAGTTCTTTTCCCAATCGCTCTAAGCTTCTGGTCTTCCGAGTATAATACCTTCATTTTTCCTCTTGGCCCAATGTCAGTTACTCTAAGGGACGTTGGTGCTTTGGTCAATCTTCCTCCTCTGGGCGATACCATTTCTCCTGCCATACTGATATCCTCCCTAGCCCCAAAGTTTGAAAAGAGGTATACGGACTCCTATTCAGGCATGCAAGAACTTTATGACAACACGGGCAAAGATCCCACTCATGCAGAGCGTGTAGCCTTCCTTCAAGTTTGGCTGTGTAGGTACATTCTTTGTGTTCCCAGTCTTAAACCTTCCATGGCCTATCTGCCCATCGCTCATGAGTTGGCTCTTGGTAGGTCTTTAAACCTCTGTTCTCTGTTTCTGGCCGCCTTCTATAGAGGTATGGCCTACCTTCAATATCAACTTAGGACCAATGCTTCTCCTACTGGAAGTGGGCCTCTTTGGCTCGCTCAATTGTGGTTGAGAGCATATTTTCCACAACTTGGTGTTCCTTCAATTCCTCCTAGGTCCGTGAGTTGTTACGGGCTAGTTATTAACCAATTAGCCCCCGTTGACATGTCTAACCGGGACGTCTTTACATTCTTTTACAATTTAAACTCAATTTCCTCTTTCTTTCCTTTCTCCATTCACCAAGTCCCAGTCTACGTCCAAACCCCTCTTTGAACGAGGTGAGTGACGTCTTGCCCGTTTGGGTTCAATACTTGACTGGGCGAGAATTGTTTCATGACATTCTCACGGGCACCAATGCCAAGGCTGGGGTTGAGGTCTATGCTCCCCAGTTCTTTGCCCGACAGCTTGGTTTTGGCCAAACTTGGCCTCTTCCTCCTTGTTACTCAAAGAATTTTCAAGAACGCTTCCATACCATCACCAAAGTAGAAGCACAGGCTATAGATGAGCGTAATGCTTCCCTGATGAATGGGTTCTCTTTAGCTCCTATCAATTCCACTTTGGCAGTTCATCCTCTTTTTGAATAGTTTTGGCCTTCGGTGAAACGTAGATTCTTCACTACTAATGTCAACCACGCATTCCACATACTTGAGGGGTCAGGGTCTTCTAGAACTTCCATTTCTTCTACTCCAATTCCTATCCCTGCTGTGCCCATATCTGTTAAACAACCTGCTCCTTCATCTTCTCCTACAAAGCCTTCGACAGTGCGTACTAGACGTTCAACTGCCCTTTCTATCCAATCCAGTTCTCCTCCCGCCCAAACTGGAGTTGCGAGAAGTGCATCCAGCCGTAAACGGCCTGCATTGGACCCATCAGATCAGCCCGTTGATGAAAGTGATGATGATGATGATGTTCCTCCTATGACCAGGAGAAAGGTAATATGATTTCCCCTCATTCAAAGAACACTTTGGTATAAATATTGATATTTTCTTTGTATTTTGAATCAGAAGGGGGTCCCTTCTCCCTTGAAAGATTCTACGCCACCCGACCCTTCAATTCTTCGATCCTCCGAGCCATTCGTAGAAGTGGACTTGCCTGAACAGGGATTTGGAGACCCATCTGCTTCAATCGCCCAGACAGTTGAAGAATCTCCATCATTCCAGGGCGTTTCCCCTCCAGGTGTAGAACCGGATGGTAATATGTGCTTATAATTATAACATTTTCCCAACTCTACCATTTGACATGGCTGAGCACTTATCATCATTCGTCCTTTTGCAGAAAGACCAATTGACTTGCCGGTTGTACCAGAGCCAGCACGTTTGGATAAAGGTGAATCCTCACAGGCAGTCAAATCGCCCAGTGGCACATTTCTCCCTTCTTCCTCCGAGACCACTGATGAGGTAATCTTTCTTTCGATTTCCTTTACTTTGCTTATTTCCAAAAAAAAACACTAAGTAATCGTTTTTTACCTTTACAGGGTGCTGATACCATCTTGCGCTCTATTCAGGACCTGTTTACTTCATGGGAACAAGTGAAGGCTAGTCAGACCGCTCGTTCGTCTTCGGCCAGTCGTCCTTCTTCTGCCTCTGGTGCTTTTTCTGTGGAAAACATGAACATCCTAAAGCAGGCAGTACTTGAATACACTTCCTTCATGGACAAGGATATCTCACATGCCAGTGCTGCCAACTATCGGGATAAATTTGAGCATTTAAGCCACCAAATGGCTCAAGCACTTGAGCTTCCTTCGCACAAACTCCCCACAGATCTCAAGTTATCTTTGAAAGTTATTCATCAGGAGATAAGTGCGTTGCTGGCCAATAATGTGGAGCTCAAAGCCAAGAAGACTCAATATGTCGAAGCTATGACCGAAAAGGACTCCATTCACCAGGAAATTGATCAAGCCAAGAACAATTTGAACGAGATTTCTGCCGAGGTCATGGTTGAAGACTCCTTGATGATGAGTTTGGCTGCTCAGATGAAAGAAATCCAAGAAAAGATGGACGACTGTAAGGCCAGGCTGGCAGCCAAGAAGCGCACTGCTTCACAGGAAGTTGAACGGGCTAAATCCTTACTTGAGCGTTATTCAGGCTTAGAAGTGGACGATGGGATTATGGATGAACTATCCGCCGCTTCTGTTCAACAGCGCGATGAGTGGGAGAAACTTAGAGAGCAAATGCGCTCTATTTGGGGTAGGATGTAGTTAGGATTTTAAGGTTTTAAGGACAACTTTTGTTTTATCCAATTTCCCTTTTGTAATGGTAGCCACTTATGGCAACCAAATTATCTGATGAAATGAATGGCTTTATTTGTTTATAAAATTGTGTCCCTTAATGTTTAAACCTCTAATCGTTCAAAATTCCAAACTGACGGAACGTATTTCTTTAAATATTTGCCATTAATAGATCTCATGTGCCTCGTACCATCCAAATTTTCTAAATGATATGCCCCATTTGGCAACACCTCTTTAACTCTGTATGGCCCTTCCCAATTTGGTGACCATTTCCCAAACTTTGGATTACTACTATCCAATGGGAGTATTGTTTTCCATACCAAATCCTTCGTGCTAAAACATTTGGCTATAACCCTTTTATTATAATATGAAGCCACTTGTCTTTTTTGAATTTGCAACCTATCCAAAACGCTCAACTTTAGTTCGTCTAATTCTAATAAATTCTGAACGAGTAGTTCAGTATGCTCATTTTCATCTATGCTGTTTTGCAAACGTATTCTGATCGATTGCACATTAATTTCCATGGGCAGCACGGCTTCTTGCCCATAAGTTAACTGGAAAGGAGTTACTTTAGTGCTAGATCGCGGAGAAGTTCTATAGGCCCATAACGCTCTATTCAAGCATTCATGCCAATTTCTAGCATTTTCGCCTATCATTTTCCTTATGATACTCTTTAAAACCTTATTTGACGATTCAGCTTGGCCGTTGGATTGGGCATAATAAGGTGTAGAGTTTGCCAACTTGATTCCAAACTCGCTCAGAAATTCTTTCACTTGACTCCCATTCAAAGAAGTTCCATGATCCATCACTACAGTTTGAGGTATCCCAAATCTATATACGATGTGATCACGAATGAACTCTATGACACTTCCTTGGGAAATTTCCTTTAAAGGTATCGCTTCTACCCATTTAGTGAAAAAATCCGTAGTGACTATTACAAAAGTGTGCTGTTTGGACGATGGTGGGTAAATCTTTCCTATCAGGTCTATCGCCCAACACTTGAAAGGCCATGGTTTAATAATAGGCACCATTTCCCTTGCTGGAACTCTTTGGACTGGGCCATGTTTTTGACACTCCAGGCAACTTTTAGCATACTGCACGCATAATTCGCCCATTTTAGGCCAGTAATACCCACTCCTGATGATCAACCATCTTATTTTTTGGCCAGCTTGATGTGCTCCACACACTCCTTCATGCACTTCGGCCATAACCACTTTAGCTTCTTTCAAATTAATGCACTTCAAAAGTATACCATCTGAGCGTTTCTTATATAATTCTCCCTCAATCAGCAAATAGTTCAGTGAACGTAATTTTAACTTCCTATCGCTCTTCTTATTGGGTTCTTCCAGGAATTTTTGTATCTCTTCTCTCCAATCCAATGCGTCTCCATTTTGTATACAATGCACATTAAATTCCCTCGCCCTTCGTTGAACTACAGGCAACATCGTTCCGTACTCGCATGCAGAATCGTCCTCTAACATTTTTGAATAGCCTGATGCCATTTGGGCCAGTTCATTTGCCAAATCGTTATACATCCTATTAATGTGTTGAAGCTCTACTTGGTCGAACTCGTCCAAGAGCTCTTGAGCGATGTCATATTGACTTATGACAGAATCACTTTGGCATTTGAACTCGCCACTCAATTGATAAATTATTAGTTGAGAATCACCTCTGACAATCACATTTTTCATCCCCAAATCTAATAATAATTCTAAACCGACAATCAAAGCTTCGTATTCGGCTTGATTATTAGTGCACATTTCAGTCAGGGCGAAAGCAAACTTGTAACGAACCCCTAGTGGGTTTATTAGCACTACCCCTACTCCTGCACCTCTAGCAGTTTTTGAGCCGTCAAAGTATAAAATCCAGGGTTTTAGCTCGAGTGAATTGACTTCTAGTTCAATTTCTTTAGGCACGTCCAAGCATGGATGATCGGCCAAAAAGTTAGCCAATGCTTGATTTTTGACCGCCTTTTGCGGTATAAACTGTATTTCAAATTCTGATAGTGCCAAAGTCCAAAGACCAATCCTTTGATGTAAAACAGGACGAGAGAACATGTACTTAACTAAATTTACTTTAGAAATTAAGTAAATAGTTACAGGCTGCAAGTAAGCCCTTAATTTAGTACATGTAAAATACAAAGCGAGACATAATTTTTCAATAGCAGAATAATTACATTCACATGCAGTTAGTCGTCTACTAAGATAATATATCGCCCTTTCCTCTCCATACTGGTCGTCCTGGGCGACTAGTCCAGCTATTGATTCCTGCTCGGCCGATATATAAACTTTCATTGGCCGCCCTTGGATAGGTGAAACTAACACTGGTGGATTTGACAGATATGTCTTCAGGCTATGAAAAGCCTCTTGATGCTCTTCCTTCCAGACGAAGTCGTCCTGATTTTTCAACTTCAAAAGAGGAGAGAAAGTTTTCGTTCGCCCTGCACAATTAGAGATAAAACGTCGTAAGAAGTTCACTTGCCCAAGGAATCTTTGCAATTCCTTTTTGTTCTTAGGTGGTTTAGCCTCTAAAATGGCTTTTGCTTTATTTTTGTCGAGTTCAATTCCTCTTTCATGCACTAGGAATCCTAGGAAATTTCCTGCATTAACACCAAACGCACACTTCAATGGATTCAATTTTAATTTATACTGTCTCATCCATTCAAATGAACGTTTCAATTGTTGGAAATGGTTTTCTTCTTTCAATGATTTAACCACTATATCATCAACATAAACTTCGACGAATTCTCCTATCATGTCATGAAAAATTAGATTCATTGCCCTTTGATAAGTGGCTCCTGCATTTTTCAAACCAAAAGGCATGACCACCCACTCAAAACATCCTAGAGCACCTGGGCATCTGAATGCAGTTTTATGTATATCTTCTTCAGCTATATAAATTTGGTTGTATCCTGAATATCCATCCATAAAGGAGTACATTACATGTCCGGCAGTAGAATCTACTAAGGAATCTACCATTGGCATTGGATATTCATCTTTGGGTGTTGCCAAGTTCAAATTTCTGAAATCTATGCAAACCCTAATACTACCATTTTTCTTTGATACAGGCACAATATTAGACAACCATTCAACATATCTGGCCGTCCTGATAAAACCTGCCTTTAACAATCGTTATATTTCTTTCTTTACTTCGGGCAATACATTAGGAGCAAAACGTCTGGGGGGCTGCTTATGTGGTTTGAAGTGTGACTTAGTTGGCAACCTATGTTCTACCAAATTTTTATCTAAACCAGGCATGTGTTCATATTCCCAAGCGAAACAATCTCTATATTCTTTTAACAAAGCAATTAATTGGTCACTTACCTCTTTGCTAAGCATCTGACTTATAAACGTTGGGCGGTCTTCTCGTTCATCTCCAATGTTTACTTTCACCAAAGGGTCTTGTGCTTGAGCGTGCCCGGTCTTCATAACGCCTATCACATCATCGTCCAAGTTCCTTGCAGCGATGTCTTCTGCATCCAAACAATCCACCTTATTCACTTCTCGGCCAATATTCTGTTCTAACTTGAACACTGCTAACTTGTCTCTTAAGATTTTCAAAGCCGTTTCCTTTTTTACTTCTCCTTCGCACCTTTTCTCGAAAGCCATCGACTTGGCTTCGACATCCTGAAGGCTAGACACTTTCTTCATCATTTATTGAATGTCTTTTTTGCCAATCATTGGCTCTTCAAGGGCCACTATGTTTGGCCTCATTTGATCGAACATTTCAGTAAATGCATCTACTGATAATGGCTCCTCACTCTGCGCGATGATTCGAGTTTCTTCACCATCTTGGACTACTCTCACAGGCCCATAATTTCCCTCATACATAAACTTCTCGATCGAGTTTGCTTCTGCAACAAAAGGTCTATGATCTGCTTGCACCACTTCGGCCTCACCTTTATCATTCCAAAAAACTAGACATTGATGGAGTGACGAAGGTATACAACGATTCCCATTAATCCAATCTCTTCCTAACAACACATTGTAGCTAGTCGGCCCGTCTATTACAAAGAATACTGTGGTTTTGGTAATAGTTCCTACCGTGACGTCCAAAGGCATTACTCCTTTGGCCGAAGTCGTCCCACCATTGAAACTCGTAAGAATAACTTCAGTAGGGATTAAATCGCTCTCCGTCTTTGCAAATTTCTTTATCATTCTAGATGGAATGGTGTTAATAGCGGCCCCATTATCGATGAAAACTTTGGCTACAGGGATGCCATTGACTAGAGCCTTTACATATAATGGTCTCAAATGTTTGGTTAAATTGGCCGTTGGCTTCTTAAAGATGACCTTTTCGGTTGCCTCTATCTCCACTTTTTGTCTCCCATCATCCTCTGGATCAAATTGCTGTGTCAGGTTTACGTGCAACATTTCGCACTGATCTTCCGTGCCGGGCTCTTGAGTTTCTATGTCGCTCACTTCCTCCCAACCTGTAGGGGGTGGTCCATACTTTTCAGAGCGTGGTACCTTCATTTTCCTCTTGGGCGTCCCGTATAACACGTAATAATCAAAAGATCGCCCAGATGGTTCGCCCAACAAATCTACTTCTCGGACACCTTCTTGATACAGCTGTTTTAGCAGATTGTTATATGAAACTCCTCTCTTTCTTCTCTCTGATTCTAAATCAATCTCTTCTTCCACATCGGTCAAGCCATCATCTTCTTCTTCTCCTCCACAGATATCTCCAGAGGTCTGCCCGATTTCTCCCTTACATTCCAACGTGCATGCTTCCTCCCCCTCATCGTCTTGTGGCCCCTCATCCCCTTTGCTTTTAAACTCATTGGCAAGCAGATAATTGTTGGCCAATATTGGGGGTAAAGAACCAAACTGAATGGTGATGGATTGTCCAGGATCATCTTCATCTTCGTCTTTGTTGCGTCTCTCAAATTTCGACCTACCAGAAGAATCTTCTGGCAATTCTTCTGTTGAATCGTTCACATTATGTTCTTTCTCATCTTCGAGATTTTCTTTAGCAACAGTGTTGGAGAAATTGGGCAATTTGGGACGTATCACTTCTTGTTGCTGCCTCATCATTCGCCCATAATTTCTCTGATGACGTCTTTGCTGTGTCCTAGTCATTTGATCAAAGGGTATCACCCTTCCCGCACTGTATTGGAATGAGTGCCATACATTCGATTGATGGGGCTGTGGCCTGAACGTTCTATTGTTGGGCATCGGCCTGCCGTTGTACATCGGCCTGCCATTATACATCGGTCTGACCTGTCTTTCAAAAGGAGGCCGTGATACCTTTCGTCCCTGAATAGGTTGGAAATTTTGGGTCGCATTTGGATGATTGTGACGATCCCATACTTCCATTTTTTCCTCATCTTCATCCATTTCTCTGCTACATCTAGCACACAACACTTTCTTGTTCCTTTCAACTTCTTTACTTTTGAGACGTTCGAACACGCTGGGATGCTGTCCAAGATCTTCGTCTCCATTATCGACTACCAATTTGAATTTGGGTAAACCACTTTTGAAACCTGCTGACAACATATTGACTCCTAATGGCCGCGGAAAAGGATTCTCATCCACTGCCATCTTCTTTTTAGCTTCAAAAGTGATTCGCCCTGATTCGATGGCATCCTGTAATACATGACGAAAAACCAAACAATTATTAGTTGTATGAGACCATGCATTATGCCACTTACAATATTTTTTATCCTTAACTTGCTCAGGATTTGGCAATTTGTGCTTATCGCTCAGTTTTATTTGCTTGTCTTTATACAATCTATCAAATATAGTATCTGCTTTGATTATATCGAACGAAAACGTTCTAGCCTTCTTGCTTGCATCTCTTAGAGGCTCGTTTTTCGCCGTCATCCCTGAGCTAATTACTAACGGACATTCATAAGCATCTCCTTTAATCAATTCGGCCAGACATATTTCGGTTTGATCATAATACTCATCTACAATATGAACGTCGAAGTTTGGATCTCTATAGTAAGTCCCTTTACTAGAATTTTTCATTTGTTCTTCTTCCCTTATCAAACGTTCATACCTGATTACATTGGCCGTTAATTGGAAGAGGTCAGGAAACTCCCTATCCTGAAATTTCTTTTTCAAGTCGAAACTTAAACAACTCTGAGCGATCTTAACAAACTCTTTTTCAGGTAAGGGCACGAAGCACTTACTCCTAGCAGTCTTAAATCTTTGAAGGAAAACCTCCGCCCATTCAGTTGGCATTTGACGTAAATTCGCCAAATCGGCCAAGGTGACTTCAGATTCAGTTTTATAGAATTGGGCGTGGAACAACTGCTCTAATTGTTGCCATGTCTGAACAGAGTTTGCTGGTAAATTAATGAACTATGAAAAGGCTACCCCTGTTAGCGAACTAGGAAACAACCTGATTTTATGATAATCACTTACTTCACCACATTGCAGTGTAAATCGCCCTACATGTTCCAATGTTGAGACCTCTCCTAAACCTGTGAATAGTGAAAATTCCGGCACTTTATATCCCCTAGGCCACGGATAGGCTTGGTCTATCCAATCGGGATATGGCTTCCTATAGGTCGGCCTAATGAAAGGACGCATTCCAAAAGCCATCTGATCTTGCATTATCTCGGTGATTTGGTTTCTTGAGGCCATGTTTGGATCGTACGGGACTCCTATAGGTTGATTCACAGGTGGAATCATCTGAGGTCTATTGTTTAACCCTGGATTTGTGGCCAAATTACCATTATTCAAGGTATTATTGCCATTTACTTGGACATTTGCCCCTTCGCTAACACGTGTTGCGTTTTGTCCTATATTTGGCATATTTTCTCTTGCATTCAGGCTACCCCCCAAGTTGGACGATCCCACATTATAACCACTCAAATTGGCCATGCCGCCTCCACCCACATTTGACGTCGATGGTATAAAAGGCATTTCTATTCCCTGACTGGGATTCATAGGGTTCATTGTCGGTGAATTGTGCCCCACAACCGTCCTAGCTTGGAAATGATTCCCTATATTTGACAAATTTGGTTGACATGCCTGGCCTACTAACCTAGTTATAAGTTCATTTAAAGTGCTTAATTGTTTGGCCATGTTGTCATAATGCACATTTTCAGTTTGAACAAATTTTTCCATATCATAAACATTTTGCAAGCTTACCTGTCCCACGACATCTTGTGTGAGTTCACCAAGTAATGCGCGCATGGTTCGTGGACTCAATTCCGTTATTGGCTCATAACGGCTTTGATTTTGTCCCTCCGTTGCTGGTGTATTTTGCTGTTCTTCATATCGCTCGATCACGGATTGAATTCGCTGGCTTGCTGGTTCCTTATCTGGGTTCTTGTGAGGCATATTGTTCCACCCTCTTGTATTTTCTAACACCAAAAGTGTCCCACTGGGCGTGCCAAATTGTTTCGCGCAGAAAATGTATCCTTCGCTAACAATTAAAGGATTCAGACGATGTGTAAGGGACGCCAAACCTTTTGAGACAAAGTCCCAACAAGGGATGTTTGATTTATGAAGATTACAATAGTGACAAAGGATGAAAAAGCAAAGCAAAATGCCTCCAAGGGGCACAAGCACACTAGAATTCTCTGTAAAGAAATATTTAAGACTAAATAGAATGAAATTACATTTCTCTGTTTTTTGAGAGTTGTCTTCTTCTTTTTCTTTATTCAATCTCCTTTCTTTTATACCTGGCTAAAAGGTTTTACCACACGTCTTCCTTCAATCTTGCATAAAAACTCCTCATCGCCCAGTTTCTTCCTCATCGGCCAGCAACCGCCTCGTCGCCCAATAACTGCCTATTTCTTCCATAATGATTCTAACTGTTTGTAACTTCCCCATGATGATCCAACTTCTTGTAACTCCTTCATGATAATCCAAATTTGTAACTCCTCCACGATAATTCAAGTTTGTAACTCCTCCACGATAATTCAAGTTTGTAACTCCTCCACGATATTTCAAGTTTGTAACTCCTGACAACGTGGGAACAATGATGAGAAAAATGAGAAAAGCTACTTATGAACAATTACTCTTATGCGGTGATTGACCGTTCTAATCGCCCAACGCCCTGGGCGTTTCTGATCTGGGCGATGTCCATTTTGGGCCCTACCTGGTTCGGACAATTTCCATTGGGCCTATATACAAATTTATTTGGGCATCTATTGGGCCTGGCCGACATATTCTCTAGGCCCATATGCTTGGGTACTTTTTTATGGGCCTATATATACAATTTTTCTTAAGTCTCTTTTTAGGCCCTTGTTATTTCATATGCCAACAATAATAAAAGGAATTTGGGGCAAATGATTCATAACCTTTGTTTTTAGTGTAGAAATAGTTGTTAAATATATATATATTTTTTTAATTAAAAAAAGAATAATTTGCTCTTAATTTTGATTAACGAAAAATACTTTTGGGTCTATAACCTTTAGAAAAAATACAAATGGATATACAAATGGATCTTGAATTTTTATTTATTATTTTTAATTTGATGTACTAAATATTTATTATAGTCATGTCAATTAATTTTTCAAAAGGACAAATAAGTTAAATTATCTTACTTTAAGTGTATGTAATTAGTTTATGAAGTGAAAAAATTGAATAAAAACTAAAATAAATAAATAACAAATGTATATAATTTTATGATATTCAACCAATCTTATTAAATTTTATTTAAAATATAAAAATACTGATAAAAACTAATTTACGACTTATGTGTTCTATATTTTCTTTATTGGATACTAATAAAACGATAAATTAAAATATGAAGAATACAGTTAAAATTATAATAGTTATAGTTAATAAACGAATAATTCAATTGATTGAAAGTATTTGAGGATTAAGTTCGTGACACAAAGTTGTTTCATAATGGTTAGTGTTAGATATTTTTTCATAATTTATTTATTGTTGTTATGCAAATAGTTTGTCGTTTCGAAACGGGGATCGACATGCCCGGTCAGGTCATAGGGATCAGTGTTTTTTTTTTAATTTGTGTATGTGAATGTGTGTGTGTGTGTGTGTGTTTTTTTTTTTTTTTTTTTTTTTTAAGAGTTGTATATGTTGAAAGATAATTATTTTCTTCCAACAGACACACCAATTCATCCCAATAGACACATATTCATTAAGAATGGAGATTGTTGCCCGTTTGCAAATAAGATAACAATTTTCATTCTTTCTTCTTATTTCGTTTTCCATTGGCATCATCAGTTTTTTGTTAGAGTGTTTTCTTGGTTTAATCAAACCATCACAGTTTGAATCAAACATTTCCATTGTATCTTGAAAAAAAAATTATTAGAACCCTATTGTGACTTTGTTTGATAGGAGAGAAATATTTCTTAAAAGATAACGTTTACGTGTCTTGAAGTTCATATTCAAATGATCAAATTCCCTATATATTTCTAACAGTTAGTATAATATATAAAACAATTTACGTATATTATCAATTTGGTTAATAAATTTTTAATTTAAAATAAAAAAAAGAACTCGTTTCCATTTAATTTTATATAAAAAAATAAAGGTACAAAACTCATTTACACCTTTTACAAAGGCCATAGACTTAATTGTAATGTACTATAACTAAAATTAAGAGCATATTGATTCTTTTCATAAAAATGATAAATTGCACACCAAAATACATGAATTAAAGAAGTTTGTGCCAAAACACAAACATTACATACCAATTGCTGCTTACGAACAATGATTGATTAAACTTTAAAAAATTGCACTAATACTTGTCATATTTTTTTGGCATGCTAATTGTTATGATCATATAGCTCTTTAGTCAATTTATTCAACTCTACGTACATTTCATATATTTATTGAAAGAAATTGTTGGAAGCTAATACAAGGAACTGTTAATTTTCAAAGTCTAATAAAGTCAAGCTACAAAACTCCACAAATACTATTGAAAACTTGAAATACAAGTATTATCTGAACGCAACTTTGTTTTTCTAAAAATAGATCAATTTTTTGTAATTGTGTTAAATAGTTCGATTTAGTTTCAAACTGCTTTTTAACTATGGATGCCTAAACTAAATTGACGTGAATTCAAATAAACAATAGTTGATGAGTTTTTTTGTTGATCATTAGTTAAAACGTGCTAACAACAGAGTAACTTATGTATTAAAATGTGACAACGTGTCTTGTGTTATTTTATACTTTATTTTCTTGACATTTTTCTATTTTCCTTCCATTTTTTTGTTTATTAGTTTCTTTTATTTAAAAGTGAATATAATTATCTTTCAAAAATCAACTTTTTTGGGTTCAAACAACAATGGAGGAAACAAAATCCAATGTAGCCAAGGCCCAAGGGACTCAAAATTGTGAGGCCAATATTCCAAGTTGAAAGCAATAATTATTTTCTAGGTTTTAGATAAATTATTATGAATTATTGCATCGATAAAATCATCCATTTAATCTTGGAAATATAAGTAATTACTTAAGGATAATTATATTCACACTACAAAATTTATTTATATTACCATATTTTAATTGTATTTAAAGTCCTCAATCTTTATTAAAGATGATATAGCATCAATTGTGGGTAAAAATTATGGTACCCACTTGACACGAGGTATCACCACATTGGTTGTTTTTTAAAAAAAATTTTACAACTTTTTAAACTTTTTAAAAAGTGATCAATGTGGTAATGATACGTGTCAAGTGAGTAATATAATTATTACCCACAATAGGTGCTATATCATTACTCTCTTTATTCATTGTAGCATTTATGTCATAAACTTTTTTTCGTCGTTTTTTCATCCTCAGTATTCCATTAATTAGCACATTTCGTCTTTAATAAAAATCAACATCCAAAAAATCCGTTTGTAAGAAGTAAAATTACTTATTTGCCAATTATATATATTTTTTATAAAAAAAGAATAAATACAAAAGTATCACAAAATATTTTTATCTCATTTCAAAACACGTAAAATAAAATATTTTAACAAAAATCATAATCAATGACGAGATGTACTAATTAATTAGAAGGTTAAAGATAATAATTTGATGAAAAAAATTTAAGAACATAAGTATTACAATAGACAAAGATTGAAGATTTTAAATTTAATTAAAATATGGTGCAACAAAAACTGTAGTGGCAATATAATCACTCATTACTTAATTGACTTTTTAGGGCATGTTCGGTAACTATTTTTTCTTCAAAAACACCCATTTTTTTACCTACAATTTTTGACTTTTCAAACTTTTTACACTACAAAAAAGTTTAAAAAGTCAATAAAGTATAAAAAAAAAAACCCATTTTTCCCAAAAAAATTACACCGAACATGCCCTTAATGTGGGATTTAAGAACTTGTTCGGTAGAGTTTTTTTTTTTTTTGGGGAAAGAATTGATTTTTTTGGTTACTTTTTGACTTCTCAAATTTTTTTGTAGTGTAAAAATAGTTGAAAAGTAAAAAATTATAGGCAAAAAATTAGATTTTTTTGGAAAAATACTCTACCAAACATGACCTAAATTCTTATGGTATGAGTTCGAGACGGTTAATTGAATTGACACTCATCGTGAGGCCATTCAAACGAATGAAGATGAGCTCGCCCGGGTGAAAAATACTAGAAGATGAAGTTTAAACCCCAATTCGACCGAGGAGTTACAAAAACTTAAATTTAGGACTATCCAATAGCTGGAGGGGTCGAATATAAATATATAATCCTATATCATTGAAGCACAACTCCATTGATTTATGTAGAGAAGGCTCAAGCAGAAAGGATAATTTGCTGTATGCACAGATAAAATCCCAGGAATTACTGCAAATAAACATTCCCAGGAAGATCTGTGTGCAATTTGGATTCATAAAAACACCTCAATCTAAATTAAAACCTATCTGAGCTCAAACTTAGGAACACAAAAATGGAAGTATAAAATAAAATATAAAAAAAAAAAGAAGGTGAGAAAGACAGAAGTTTGAAGGCTGAGGATTGAAGTACGAACCCTAATGTTGAACATTTGCTGCTTTATAAAGACACACAATATTACAATTTAGGGCTTATTACAATTGACATTTTTATCCTTGGCTTTCTTACCTTTACATTCTCCTTAAAAAAGGAAAGATCCTCACTCAAAATAAAGATAAGAATTAAAGATGTCGTATAAGACGAAGATTTTAATAAAATTGAAGTTCTTATAAATTAGAACGAGTCAACATTCAAGTGTGTATTTAAATATAATGATGGACTCATATAAATAGAATTCCAATGATGATTACAAATTGATAACATACTTTTAAAGTAAGTAAAATTTTTGTTTAGGTATTCTGATAAGATTAAATAGTCATCCATCATTATATATTATTTTACAATACTCCCCATTGACATTTACACAATAACTAACTCGTTAAAAGTCCTAGCTTTCCCGGTTGATGTTCAGCAGCAAATACATCCCTCAAAACTAGATCACCCTCTTTAAACTTTCTGGGCTTTACTGTTCTGTCAAAATAGCCAGTTGCTCTTTTCTGATAAGCAACCGTTTTGATGAACGAATCTTGCCTTAACCCCTCCAGTAGATCGATCTTTGATCTATGTATATCAAAATCGGCATATTGTACCATTATCCAAGGTGTGGGCTCGATTACCTCTGAGGGGACTACTTCTTTAAGCCCAAAACACAAATTTTAAAGAGTTTTCCCAGTCAACTCTCTAGGTGTCGTATGGTATGCCCATAGTACATTTGGAATTTCCTTTACCCAGGCTCATTTGCATCCTTCCAATCTGGTCCGTAGATCCCATATAATACTTCGGTTTGTGACCTCAGCCTGTCCATTATTACGATGGTGGGTGATCATGTTTTTCTTAAGTCTATTTTGTAACTAGTACAAAATTCCTCAAAATCTCTGTTGTAAAATTTCTTTCCGTTGTTAGTCACGATCATCCGAGGTATGCCAAAATGAAAGATAATGTTTTTCAGATGAAACTTTGTATCTTCTTTGTCGTTATGGTTGCCAAAGGTTCCACTTCAACACACTTTGTGAAATAGTTAATGGCTACGATCAAGAACTTTCTTTGAATACTGGACATTGGGAATGGTCCCAACAGATCAATTAATCACTGATAGAATAAGCAGATCCCAAAGATTGCGGTTTGATATTTTGCCGATATATGTATAAGATTAGAGTGTCTCTAATAAGCATCACATGTTCCCACCAAGTCCTTGTCATCTCTTTTCATGGTTGGCCAGTAATACCTCGGTTGGAGGGCCTTAAATGCTAGCATATTCGTACCCTGGTGATTTTCGCACATTCTTGAGTGTATTTAAGTGAGAATAACAAATCTTCGATTGGCGTTAATGCACTTGAGGTATGACATTGTAATTTTTTTTTTGAACAAGTGATTATTGATCATGGTAAATCCAACAGCTCTTATTCTCAATCTCCATGCCTCAACCTAATCAGTTGGTTGTACTCACTCAGTTAAGTATTCCTTCGAAGGGTCCATCTATGTGGCCATGTTGTCGACATCACAGGTCTCAATTATGGCTAGGGATGGCAATGGGGCGGGTCGGCCCCGCCCCGCCCCGCAAACTTTTTGGCCCGCCCCGCCCCGCGACCCGCGAATTCGCGGGGCGGGACGGGGCGGGGCGGGTCGGGTCGCGGGGCGGGGCGGGGCGGGTCGGGTCGACTGTTGGACCCGCCAACCGCCCCGCGAACTTTTTTTTTTTTGTTGTTAAACTGAAAAATAATTAAAAATATATATATACAATTTTTTTTAAATATTTATACCAAGCAAAACAAAAAAAAAATTATAAAATTTGGGTTGTGGTATAGCCGTATAGTGGTTAATGTTAGTAGTTTATAAGTTTTAACCCGGATTTGATTCTTCTTTAGTTTATTTTTAGTGAAAATCATAATTTCTATTATATTTTATGATTTTTCAAAAAAAAAAAAAAAATTTTCTAGGGGCGGGTCGCGGGGCGGCGGGGCGGGGCGAGGTCGCCCCGGACCCGGCCCGGGGCAGATTTTTCTGCCCCAAACCCGCCCCTATTGCTTCGTGGGGCGGGACGGGGCGGGGCGGGGCGCGGGGCGGGTTCGGGTCGGCGGGTTTTTTTGCCATCCCTAATTATGGCAAAAAAAAAAACTTGGTTTTATCAATGTTTGAAATGTTTGAACGGGCGTTATATTTAGTCGATTTTTTGGATTGGCAGGTGCCAGTCGGGATAGTGCATCAGCCCTTGTATTGTCTCTTCGGGCGATTTTTCTAATTTCAAATTCATGAAATTGTTGTTGCAGATCTTTGATTTTCATCAAATATGATGCCATGCGATCATCCCTGGCTACAAATTCTAACTGGACTTGCCCGACCACTAGCTGGAGTCGTTATTCACTTGAATCGACTGTGCTCTCATTCTTAAAGCCAAATTAAGGCCGGTAATGACCGTCTCGTACTCTGCATCATTATTTGTGGCCTAGAATTCAAACCTCGAGGAGTATTCCATCTCCTCGCCTATCGGTCCTCTTGAAATAATTCCAACCCTTGACCCATCCTTAATAGAGGAGCCATCTACAAATAAAATCAACAACGAACTTTTATCAGAAACATCCTTAGTTGCTAACTCGACTTTGAAGTCTGCCATGGCATGTGCTTTTATGGCCAATCGAGGTTTAAATTCCATATCATATTCTCCTAGATCTACTGCCAATTTCATTAATCAACTGGAAGTCTTCGGGCGATGTAAAATATGATTTAGTGGTTGACTTGTCATGACTTCAATTGGATGTGCGTGGAAGTATGGCCTTAGCTTTCTTGTTGTTATTATGAGGGCCAGAACCATTTTTTCTGCCAAGTTGTAGCGGGTTTCACCATCTTTGATCACATGATTCATGTAATAGATAGGCCGCTCAACCTTTGCATCGACTTTAATGAGTACGGTGCTCACCACATGCTGAGATACCACAAGGTACAATCGTAAAGTCTCCCCCACAATCGGTCTACTCAAAATAGGCAAGTTTTGAAGCAACATCAGTTATGTTAAAACTTTTCGCACTCTGGGATCCATTCAAAGTTGTTACACTTTTTTATAGCTGTGAAGAAAGGGTGACATCGATCAGCCGCTTGAGACATGAACCAGTTCAATGCGCCACTCTACCCATCAGTTTCTTTACTTCTTTCTTATTTAAGGGACTTGTCATTTCAATAATTGCTCTGATCTTTTCTGGGTTAGCCTCTATTCCCCTTTGGGTAACCACAAATCCCAAGAATTCACCACATGTGGTGCCAAATGTATATCTTTTGGGGTTAAATTTAAGTCTGCTTCGTCTTACTGTCTAGAATATTTCTCTTAGATCTTCAATGTGATCCTTCTCTCAGTCGCTGTATACTACCATATAATCAACGTAGGCTTCAATTTTTTGGCCAACCATATTACCAAATACTTTGTTGATCATGCGCTGATATGTGGCTCCAGCATTTTTCAATCTGAAAGGCATGGCTGTGTAACAATATGTTACAAAATCTGTTATGAAAGCAGTCTAGTATACATATTCGGACACTATTGAAATCTGATGATATCATGAAAAATTCATCTAAAAAATGAATCTTTTCTTCCCCGGTCGTGGATTCTATCAACGTATCAATTTTAGGCAAAGAAAAACAATCTTTGGGACATGCTTTGTTCAAATCGGTGAAATCAATGTGCATCCTTCATTTTATGTTTATCTTCTTTACTAACACCGTGTTCGCCAGCCATTCGGGGTACTCGAACTCCCATATAAATCCAGCTTTTAATAGCTTTTCTAACTCATCTTTTATGGTTTGTTGCTTCTCTATAGAAAACTGTATTTTCCGTTGCTTAATAAGCTTATACCCTTTTATCATGTTTAGTTTGATAGATCGATACCTTTAAGATCAGTCGCCTCCCATGCAAAAATGTTGATGTTTTCACGTAGCATCCTTATGAGACCTTGAGCCGACCAATTTGAACTGTTTTCTTCTCTGCCAATTTGACTACCTCAACTTCATCTATTGCTTCGAATCGATATGGTAGCTGATCATCGATTTTTTCCACCATCAAAACTTCTGAACTAGTGCTGGCTCGGGCACATTCTACATAACACCTCTTTGAAATTAATTAGTCTCCTCGAATGACCTTATTCCTCGACTGATCAGAAATTTCATAGTCTATTGTTGGGTTAATATGATTGCCCCTACTACGTTAATGATCGATCGACCATATATCGAATTGTATGCCACGAGTGTATGTACTACCAAAAAAAGGGGTTACAAGAGTTACGCACGTGGGTGCTTTCCCAACACAACTAGTAAGTCTATCACTCTTTTTGGTATTACTGTTGCTCCTCCGAACCCTTGCAATGGGCTATTGACTGGCTTCAACCTCTCGGTCGATATTTTTAATGCCTTGAATGCCTTCCAACTCAACACATCATAAAAAATGATTGGTTGTCTGAACCGACTTCTTACCCGATTGAGTTTATCTGCAATGACCGTGCGTAACCTTTTCTGGCATTCTTTGAATCTCCCCCCGCAGCCGTTCTCCTGGCTATCATATGAATCACCCCAGTCCTTTGATTCATGTTGTCTTCTTCATCTACTTATTTACCCTTATCTAAATAATTTTTATGCGACTGTTTTAAGTGCATATTTGGTGTGGATTATAAACTAAAAAATTATTTATTTGAGTCACTTTTTTTACTTTTCAAATCAAATAAAGCGTAAAATAACAAAATTTTCCTTAATCAACAAAATGGTAATTTAAATAGTTAAAGACAATTTTATCATTTCACACTCTATTTAATTTAAAAAGTCAAAATTAGTAGCTCAAATAAATCATTTTTTTAAGGGTAAATATCACTAGGGGTCCCTAACCTTTGGACCTTGTAACGATGGAGTCCCTAACCTTCTATTTTGAACTCCCGAGTCCTTAACCTATGAAACGTTAGCACATGAAGTCCTTTTTTGACCAAAACTGTTAGTTTGACCGTTAAATAGTCAAAATCTTGTTGAATAGACCAAATTACCCTTAAATTAAATAATAAAAAAAAAAAAAAAAAAGAATAATAAAATAAAAATTGCAATCAAGTCCCTCGTCAACTTCTTCTTCTCCAACTCACCTTTACCAACTCCGGCGCCGGCTCCAATCTTCACCTTCACCAACTCCGGCGCCGGCCACCGGCAGCGGCGCACTTCCGCCTACCTATTATAACCGGTAACTATAACGCTCCTCTCCATTCCCTCTATAACCGGTCCTTTCAGTTACCATAATTCCCCCCTTTATATCACTCTATTCGTCTTCCCCAAAACCCCATCTATATCTATACAAATAAAAAATGTATCTATGTATCTGGAACAATTCATATGTTTAGAGAATAATAGTATTAGGGTTAGATCTTCTTTACCTGTATTAATGGGGCTAGGAACTGGTCGCTGATAAGTAGATCGATTCCTGGGAGATCGGGGAAGTCTTGCTGGCTTAGGTGGTACAACCAGCTGTCGCCGGGGATGGAACACAGGCCGTTTACGGCGGAGGAGGACGAGATCATTCTCAAGGCACAGGCAGAGTATGGTAACAATTGGGCGAGTATGGCGAGGCTCCTTAATGGCCGCACTGATAACTCGATTAAGAACCACTGGAACTCGACGCTGAAGCGGAAGTGCGCTGCTGCCATGGTCGGCGGAGAGGAGAGGCTTGTGCAGGTATTAAAGCAAGTAGATAGCGGAGTCCGCCGCTGTCGGTTTTTTTTCTTGCGGTGGGGGTGGGATTTGTATCGCGAGGCTCCTTAATGGCTGCACTGATAACTCGATTAAGAACCACTGGAACTCGACGCTGTAGCGGAAGTGCGCCGCTCCCATGGTCGGCGGAGAGGAGAGGCTTGTGCAGGTATTAAAGCAAGTAGACAGCGGAGTCCGCCGCTGCCGGTTGTTTTTCTTGCGGTGGGGGTGGGTTTTGTGTGGAGTTGGTTGAACCGGAGTTGGTGAAGGTGAATAGTGCCGGTGGCCGGCGCCGGAGTTGGTGAAGGTGAAGGTGAAGGTGAAGATTGGAGCCGGCGCCGGAGTTGGAGGAGAAGAAGTTGATGAGGGACTTGATTGCAATTTTTATTTTATTATTCTTTTTCTTTTCTTTTTTTATTATTTAATTTAAGGGTAATTTGGTCTATTCAACAAGATTTTGACCATTTAACGGTCAAACTAACAGTTTTGGTCAAAAAAGGACTTCATGTGCTAACGTTTCATAGGTTAAGGACTCGGGAGTTCAAAATAGAAGGTTAGGGACCCCATCGTTACAAGGTCCAAAGGTTAGGGACCCCTAGTGATATTTACCCTTTTTTTAATTTATAATCTACACCAAGCACTAAATGTTCCCTAGAAATCAGCCCATCCATCCTTCTCTCCGACATTAGTCACTCGTATGTCTGTGGTCTTTGTGAAAGTTGCAGACTCGACTACGATCACGTAGAGAAGGATCAGATCACAATTTTTCTGGCCACGGTACGTCTCTCAAATTGTTCATTTCTTGCAAAATTGCAGATAAAGGCGCAGCTAACTCAGCACGAGATATAGGGTTCACCGCTTCGACTTTCGGTCGATACATGAAGTTCTCCGTTGGGCGATTACTGGTGTATCTTTTCTCCGCAGATTCTTCGTGTCTCATCTTTCGATTATTTCCTTCTTCCATTTCACGGCTGATATAAGTCGCACTCCTCACTTCTTCTTGACCAATGTATTCTTCCCCTCGTCTGAGCATTTCTGTCATAGATCCCAGAGGCTTTCTGGACAGATTTGCTCTAAATGTGTGATTTCTCAAGCTGTTATCACCAAAGACATTTTTGTAGATCCTTAATCCCCAGAGTTGCCCTGTTGAAACGAGCTATATAAGCACAAAGTGATTCCCCCTTCTCTTGAACCACCTGCATAATCCCCATGGCTGTTGCTAGAGAAACATACAGCAAATTTGTTCGCGAAGTCCGCAAAAGTAGCTATTGAACGTGGTTGCAAAGTGTCAAACCACTTCCTGGCATCCTTTCACAGAGTCATTGGAAATGCCCTGCAGGCTATAGCGTCCGGCCACCCGTGCAGCCGGAAACGATCTTGGAATGTGCAGATATGAACAATCAGATATGTGGTTCCTTCAAACCCATAGGTCAGCTCATAGAATTTCGACGGCAACTGAATTGCCATTACTTCCTCAGTGAACCGTTCTTCCTTAATGGAGATTGGACGTCCTTTGTTTTTCCTTCGAGTGATTGCCTCTTCCACCTTCAGGTTTAGAAGACTTTCGAAATTCCGAGGAATAGCTGTAAAGTGTAAACTGTGGGGCTGATGCCTGTGTAGGCGTAGATTCATCTGGAGGTGTCTCCACAACAGGTGGCGGATGGCCTGCCTCTTCCTCTCTCAGACATGATTTTTAGTTCGACCTTCTTTCTAACTACAGTTCCACAGACGGCACCAATTGATGAATTTTTGTTTATACAAGTTGTAAGAATGAAATTTCCGTGTGACTATTAGTCTTTTTTTTGTCTAAAAGATTTTTAAAAAGAAAAGTTGTTTTTTAGATTATGAAGATAGTCTAGTATTTATAGACAATAAGTACGTGGCAGAGAATTGTAGTGATATAGTCGAACGAATCTCTGAACATTCGGTCGTGTTAAGTCTAGTCAGCACATATACTCCATCACATCGACCGGCTTACTGCTAGCATACTTATCCTTGGACTTGGTCGTCTTGTTCGATAAATATACTCAGCATCACCTATTATAAATTTTACGAGATAGATTTGATGCATGATATTAGTTGTCACATAAGTTGAGGTTAAATTCATTATGTGCAAGCAGGGCGTGCTGGAAAATTGGTTGTGGATTCCCTATATGAGCTGAGCTGAAGAGATGACAATGGCTGATAATAAAAGAGAAATTTCAACATAGAAATGCACAAAGAATGAAAAGGACTTGATAAATTGCATTTTGTAGTGTAGATGGCAGGTGATTCAATCACAAAAATATTGAGAATTCTACACTAAAACTTTCAAAGTGAGAATTTCTCTAACGTAAATTATTTAGTTGCACATAATAATATGTTACAAAATCAGTCGAAGTAACAAAAAAAATCAAAACTTGTATGCAGAAACTGCATAAATTTTACTTGAATACATGTATATACAAATGATTCCATGCTGCTGGTATTGTCATGAAACATTTGAGTCGATCAGAAGAATAAAGCAGCTGAGGAACTTACAATGCCAGGATCAGGCAAGGTAATCTAATGAAGTTGGTTATATAAAAGAATCCTTAATTCCATCCCAAAAACATTTTTAGCATCGAATTTTTATCTTGCTTGGGTGGCGAGGTTGTGCTAAGAGCTGGTGCAGCTGCATATGGACTTTGTGCAGGGGACTCTGAGATTGAAGTAGGCACTGCCGCGTACGAGGCTGAGTCACCAGCGGGAGAGGGTGCAGGAGCCTGAACAGTTACAGAATCAGATTTCGAGTTGTCTGAAGATTTTTCTTTCTTTTTGTGTGAATCTTTGTCTTCGTCTTTCTTTTTGTCTGAATCTTTGTCTTGGTCTTTCTTTTTGTCGGAATCTGTGTCTTTCTTTTCTTTAGGAATGTACGATTCTTTTTGGTCGTTTTCTCCCAAATCTTTGTTTTCTTCTGGTACAACTGCTGAGTATTTCACATTTGGATCTTCTTTTGGAACTGGGAATATGAAGCCTGGAGCATAAGGCACCCCTGTGGGTGGTATCCATACATCACCACCAATGAACTCGGCTGCTGTAAAGCGTTCAACCCGGTTGGATGGAAGTTCCTTAACCCCGGGCCATTTAATCCTCTCTGCCTTAGGCGCGGCAGGGCCTCTGTTGTTGAATTCAGCGTAAAACAGCGTTTCAAGAGCAAATGTGGCGTTCCATGGCAACCATCCTTGTGGTTGGATCAGATCATCAAGATTCGACTCCATGATGATGGTTCGAGAGTATTCTTTCCAGGGTCGGCCAAGGTATGATTTGATTGTGTTGCGGACTGGATAGTATGCGGGATCAGCAGTGAAGGTACAGTTTTGGAGGACAATTCCAGTCGGCTGGCGCACGTCCTTTCTGCCTTGTGCTGTCACAATGTTTTGCTGATTGTCTAAAGGCTTTCGAACCACCAATGTGCAGCCCTGGAAAAAAGCAGCACTATCGCCAAATATGAAATCAATGGTACCGGAGATCACACAATCCCTATAGAATTGGCGGTATGTGTGTACGTAAAGGGTGTCTTGGTAAGCATCCATCTGACAATTATAGAAGATTGCCTTGTCTGCGCTGACACGCAATGCTACAGCCTGATGCTTATCGGGACCAGCTGAGTTTTCGAATCCAATATTCTTGGCCATGAAATTGTCTGCTTGTACGGCTGCAGAAAATGTATTCCCAGTTAGTATTGCTAAACATGCACGCTTGCACGGATGCACATAGAGAGAAATGAGTGTTGGATTTTGTTATAAGAATTCTGATGTCCTGCCCCTAGTGGGCAGGAAATCCTTGCCCACTATGTGGGCTGTTGATGCAAAAAGCAACTTTTTGTATCAATAGTCCACATGCTGAGAAGTCAGCATGTGGGCAAGAAATTGCTACCCACTAGGGACAGCAGATCAGGACTCTTTGTTATAAACGTAGTATCAAGTGAAAAAACACAGATTCTTGTGTAATCTTGTCTATCTAGTCCAACATAACAAATATTGCTGCAATGCATTAATTGACGTACCGACTGTTGCTGTCTGATAGGTGTTAGTTCCATCGATGAAGTTCAATCGTCCAGTTATCTTCGTCTTAGTCGGGCCATCACCAATCACGAACAAATGAGTCAAGCTGCTGTTGAACTGCACCTTCTCTTGATAAACACCCTGTTTGATGTAGAGCACAAAAGTCTTGTTGCCATTTTTGGGAATGTCTTTCAAGGCTTCATTAATTGTCCGGTACTTTCCTGATCCATCCTTGGCTACAACAAGATCAGGCTTGATTTGCTTAGGCTCAGCATGAAGAAGTTCACGCCTTTCGATGTCAATCCAGTCGGGAATTTCACCTCGATGTCCCATGATAGGAAGGTCTTCAGAGAGGAGACGACGATTGTTAAATCCTTGTACATCCAAAGACTCGAGCACTGTCGAGATTTCAGTCACCATTGCCAAGCCATTGCTCGTTAATTCCATGGCTTTTTTCAAAGCCTCCCTCATTTTCTCCTCTACATCTCCAGGGACATCTTCAAATCCATCTAAGCACGTTTCTTGATATGTGATGGCTCCACTAAGCCAAATCTTCAAATCAGACAGCATGCCATTAAATCTAGTTACATCAAAATCCTTAAACTTGTCATACGTTCTCCTGAGATCATTAACTGCACGATTTGCTAGCTCGTGGCAGTCATCGAGAGCTGATTTTGCCCGGGGATCGCTTTGAAGCTTTTGCAAGACAGTCGAGTTCTTGGCAGCATCTTCGATATACTTGATTGTTGCTTCAAAAGCAAGCTCAATGAGTTCTTTTGGATCGTCCGTGTCTCTGTCCGAAGATTTGAGGGTATCGACACAAGTTTCTTGATAGTCTGTTGATCCACAAATAGTTTGGATGGCCTTCGAAGACGAAGATATATCCCGGTGACCAGAACTGTCGGTTTTTTCATCGTCCCGGGTACCTATGGTAAGAGCAACCACCATGGCAACCAAGAACAAAGAACAGATACTTAGTGTGGCAATTTTTTTCTTATTTGCCATTTTTTCTAAACACAAAACAAAGCTCTCCAATTCTCAAATTGTTTTCTTTAAATGAAATAATTTGTTCTAAGAAATGGAGAAGGGCCTCTAGAATTGCTTGACCCTCTCCTTGCAAATTAGGAAAAACACAAGAACAAGCTCTGTTGGCGAAGAGAGAGTGAATTCGAAAATACTTAATAGACTGAGGAGTTAAAAACGTGGTTGAGATTTGAAAAGGTAGTTATTTCTGTTAGGAGTTTGAGGTTTCGAGGGAAATAAGGAAAAAGAAAAACAGACATCAGGCTAAGAAAATAGGAGAAATTAATGTTTCACATACAATGCCTGGTAAGGGAAACAGCTTTTTGCAATTCACACCTCTGCCACATAAAGATTAAATGAATGGAGGAAATAAAATGATTAATTATTTTATAATGATAAGACATCAAATTATATTGTTGACGATGTGAATAAATGTTTAAATTTTTAAATGAGTCGATAGTTCAATATAATATTAGAGCATAATGATTAACAGCCATCTACTTGTGAAATTTCATACGTTATGCTGTTGAACTAATTATAGAATGTGGACTTGAATATGCAAATAACAATTAAGTAATTTGCATGGTTGATGTAGCTTTTTTTTTTTTTTTTTAACAAGATCATCTACAAGACTTCAAAAATACAGTAAATTTTCAGCAGGAAAATCCCGGATAACATTACAACTCTCTGTTTAAATTATGTCACAAATAATCAGTATTGTTTAAGAAATTATCCATCGTTCATACAGTTTATCTCCGCCTTCTGCTTGTGAATAATTTGAAGCCGGTGGATTCACAATATGATCCTTTACTTGGGATGACATAAACAACTCTGCATTCCAGTACCATGGGTAGAGATAAGGTGAAGAAGTAGAGGGAGAATACAAAGAATGATGGAGTATAACGGACCCCCAATCTCTTTCTCCAACCTTTGCTTCTCGTATCCTCCTCCTTACTAGTAAGCTTCCCATGTCTTCTTTCTTCATTTCAGATATGCTTCGGAGTATTGATAGACACAGAAGAAGTACGAAAACTGCGTCTTCTTCTGGCAATAGTTCAACAAGAAGTAGCTTCCAGTTCAAAAGAGCAGTGGCTTTTCCGGTCGGGTTTTCTTCTGAGGACCTAACTATGGTCACATAGTCATCTTCTTCGACACATCCTTCTTCTTTTCCTTCTTCAGCTTTTAAGCCCGACTTTTTGACCCGATATTGCAATTGTCGTCCTTTCAATAGCTTTACCTGTAACCAGTTTCTTAAATTTCATGTCCCGAACCATATTCCGTGTAACTTTTTCTAATTAATTAATAAGAATTTTCTCACCACTGATTCAGTAGATTGTTCATTTAGCAGATAAAAAGTCGGGCCTGAGGTAGACATTGACGGGTCCCACTGTATTAACAGTTCATCACCTGTAGATAAACTCCATGAAGCTTGGCACCCTTCTGGCGGTTCTTTTGGTGTTGCAGTTCCTACCACTTTCTCTGTACTAGATGGCATATGCAACCAAATAACATGAAAAATTAGGAGGAAAAATTAACTAACTGCTTGTGTCTTGTTTGGTAAGGTATATTAGATGTCACTGGACAGTATTAAAGAAGAAAGATAAACTAGAATCTTGATCATTATATTGTCCCATACAGTCTAACAGTGCAATGCCATACGTACACTAATTTTTTTCCTTCTTTTGACCTTCATCATAGAAACCAATGTTGATTATACATGAGTCAGACACATAGACACCAAGGAGGTTGGGGAACGGTGTATCATTTACGTACCAGGAGCACGACCAATGGAACTGGAACTGCTGACATAAGACCAAGAACCCTCGCGTATTTCTATAATCCTGTCCTCCCATTTCACGGTCGAAGGAGCTTCACCCCCTCTCCTCCAAAACCCGCCTCCCACTCTATCATTTAGATAGGAAATTTCAGATCAAGCTGCAGTGTGGCTAAATGTACTGAAAATCACAAGCTCATTAAATTAGGAAATATTCTTACCTCATTCGAATAACAAAACACTCTCTTCCAGCATGATCCAGAACAGTTCGAGATAACCATCGACCTTCTTGAGGCCTGTACTGATTCATTCTCAGAATTACATCTGATATCATTGCACCCGAATCATCTGTTACTCGGTCCGGAACGCATTTTAGCAAGTAAGATGCTTGCATGGGTGGAGTGATCGAAGCAACAGCCCTCAATCTTTGATCTACCTCTTTATCTGAAGTGAGAGACAGTGCACGTAACAAGTCGTTCCAAGTATATTTTACGCTGTGCTGCAAGGTACTACCTTTAAAGCAGTGGCTTGCTTGCTGACGGAGCTCGAGTATCATTCCTTTTGTCCCAAATTCACAGTAGAGATGCCAAGCTTTTTTCCATGATTCTGAGGTGAATTTAGATACTGGTTCATCTAGTTTGAGCTCCCTGTGACACTTCACCATTCGGAGACGGAGAAAGTCTCTGGAAAAATTCCCTTGTACTTGCTTCATCTTAGAGTTCAATTTCACTGATACGCAGAGCTGTGTTCACAAGACACAATCAATATATATCAGTTTACTCGGTGAAAACCGCTACATTCTTAAATCACAAATATGGCAAAAAATTTGATTAGAAAAAAAGATAAAACCTTTTTGTAAAAAATTTAGAAAATTACAATAGCATTATCACATTATGAGCTTAGCCATGTGCTAATTATGATATGTATTCACACACACATGGCAAGCACTATAACATCAATAGAATTCAGTAGGTTCAAACAACCAACAAGTACCCCAACTAACCACTTATTATGGATTAAACAAGAATGTTCATTCGTGTCTTGTGTAATTGTCAATCACAGCAGAGTGCATGTGTCTGAGCAATTAACATATCCAGAAATTATTGTATCAGAATCTAAGTTTAAAGGAAACATCCTCTTTTTTATCATATTTATGTAGTGCATGTTTGACAACACTATATTGGATAAACTAGACATTACTTTTTGTTTGTCAATACCGTCTACTGATCTCCAATCTTTCCTACCAAACATACTAGAAGTGAATTGAAAGTGATAACATCAATAGCCAACTAACCTCAAATAAGAACCGCGGTACCATGGACTTATATCTTGTGTTGACGTCAATATCTGATACTTCCCAGTAAAAAGGCGTTTCGATACTAACAGTACTTCTGATGGCTGCACCACCAGCTTTGTCATACGGTTGATCAAAAGTTCTCTCCCAGAGCATTTTGGTTTCTTCAATGTCTTCCTCCTCCACAGCTTCCCATGGCCCAACTATTTTCTCTATATCCCCCTCCAACTCTTTAATGTCCATTGCATATATTGTTGGATAGCTCTAATATATAAGTCAAATAAGAAAGCAGGATTTTATCATCACAGTTATTTTAAATTTTAAAAGAAACATTTATCTAGTTATGTCAATGCACAAAATTATGAAAATTATGGATGTAACGTTTGATATAAGAATAACAAACGTATGATTTATGTACAAGTCCACGAGTGCAAAAATTCACATGCAACTGTGTATGGACTATGGAACATATTTACAATTTCACAGCTTGATCAAAGAATTCAAGCCAAAAATAAGGAGAAAAAGTCAATAATTCCCTGGAAAATTGCTAGTAATATTAACACAAGGAAAATGGCAGCAAGAATTTTTGTTTTAAAAAAAAGATGCGTATCACCCTTTCCATGGATCACTAAACCAAGTGGGTTAAAATTTCATCCTCTTCTACTACATCTTAACTCAATAATTAGATTGATGTATATCCACCATGTGGTGTATACCAATACTACACAACTAAACAACCACAAAAGCAATAGGGACAAAGGTCACAGAACTAATGTTCTTTCACATGTTAAACAATTTATATGCTCCATGTGCCCCACTAATATTCAAATAGGCACTGCCTTGAAGCAATAAATCTTGAAAATTATTCTATATTCAAGAATATCTTTAGAAAAAAATAATATATCATTCACTTTGCTTTAATCCACAACACCTACTGACATACTGGCTTTTCCTTTAACTTTCTTTTGCAATTCCATATTTCGTATATTTTGTATTCAACGTGTCCTTAACTTGAAGGCCAGATTCATTTTCCATCACGGACCCAATACGTGGAGATTTCATATATGGGCAGCGGTGAGACTTGAACCAACATCTACTTTGATATCATGTTGAACTACCTCATCTAAAAAATCGTCTAAAAGCTTGTGTTGTTTAGAGATGGAACGAATTTATTTGCTTATGTTTTGGTTGGGACCCATAAACCAGTAGACTCAGAACAAGAAAGTATACTAATCAATGAAGACAAGAAACACACCTCATGAGTCAGCCACATTAATAGAACATCTGAAGTGGGCACCAGACGGGAGCATTCATTTGCAAACCTATGCATCGTGTAAAGAAACCCTTTATACCTCTGTTTTGATGCTATTAAATACGCCATATCTGAATTATATGGTTGGGAAAATTTTGTGTACAAATATCTGTGCTTTGACACTTCATCCATCAGATCTTGTGCAAAAACTGGCTGATTTTCCGAGTTCGTATCAGCTTCGTTTTCGAAAGGCTCAGATGGAAATCTATGTTCCCAGATTTCTCTGCATCTGTTCAATGCATATTCTTCATTTTCTTCATCAAATATGGTTGGTTTTCCTATCAGTTTCGAGAATCTCGACTCGCAATAATGTTTATAACTGGTCTGAAAATCAAGTTTATTGAATTAACATAAACAGAAACCATATCACTAAAAAAGTAGGGGGGAAAAATCTCATTGCAATCTAAGGAGTGAGTGAAATAGACTTTTACCGGATTTAAAGTATGACAATACCAAACCCATTCAATATCAAGAGGAGGAAGAATCATTGGAGGCTTTGACCCCGAAATAAGATCAGAAAATAATGGCATCCATAGCTGATTATACCTACAAATTTAGCAATTAATATTTACTTAAAACACAATAAACATAAATCCAGTGCAAAACCAAATCTTCCAATATTTTTCTATTATTTTCAGATTTTACTTTGCACTACAATTCCAAATAAAGCCCTCTTGAATCCCATTTTCATCTCATTTTGCAGTGATTTTGACAACAATATTGTAAGTAAATCTAGTATTTATCAAGTGTAAAATCCCATAAAAACAATAACAAGATTAAGTTTTTAAGACACAACTCAATATAATACAAGAGACTCGAACGACCAATTTAATCTGTCCAAAGCTAAAAAACAAACGGTATATATACAAACATGGCAGAATAACCAGTAGGCACTAAAAAGAAGTGAAAGAAAAAAAAAAACCTTCTAATGGCCTCAAGAATGGTGGGTTTTTGGTGCAGCCATTGCGAATCATTAACAAGTTTTAAAAATCCAAGATTTCTTTTAGCAGCAGCCACAAGATCCAAACCGAAACGCACTGTTTCCTCTTCCGATATCTCGTTAAGGCTTCTCATGGAAGAATTGCCATCAGAACGTGACATTTTTATTTAATGGTCTTGACATGGAGCTAAGGGATAGATATATTAATAAACCTGAAAGAATTCTTGAAGAAAATGCATCAATATATACAGGACATTATAGAGATAGACAGTGGTGGCGAAGTGTTTTGTGTGCGTGTGGGAAGTTGACAAGTGGAAATTTGATACAAAGTTTTAGTGGAATTAGGAGTAGAACAATTACGACTACTTGATGCTTCCTATCTTTCTTTATTGGAATATCTATTCCTTTATGTTTTCATTATATTGGCAGCACGTATAACACTTGATCATATTCTCTGCCTAAACTGAATTTTAAAGATATATATTTTATCATATTTTTTTATCTTTTATTTATATATTTGAATAAAAATGATAATCAAGAATTAGATGTGCTAATTAATGAAAAGTTAAAAATAAGAATACGAATAAAAAAGTTGAAAATACAAGTGCTATATCAAACAAAAATTGAAAATATTTAAATATAATTAAACAAAATTATCTAGAATGAAAGATTATATAATAGTAAATTACTCTTTTTAAAAATTTAAATTAAAATATTTTTTTTTCCTTTTAGTTAAAAGTTTGATAGGTTTCTAAACTTTTATTTAATCACGTTTTATGTTAATGTAAGCATGTTCGGTAGAAGTCTTTGTAAAAAAACTGGTTTTTTTAGATTTGAGATTTTAGACTTTTCAAAGTTTTTGAATATGAAATGACTATTTTTTCTTTAATCAACACAATTCTACTTCAAAATAGTATGGATAATATAATCATTTCACCTTCAAAAACTATGAAAACTCAAAATTATCAAACTAAAAAAAAAAACACAATTTTTTGTCCAAAAACTAAATCGAACAAGCTCTTTGTTTTCTTTCAAGAGATGTATGCTAGCATGTTTAGTGAAGTTTAAAAATAGTTTTTTAGAATATTTTGAAAAAAAATTGATAAAATGTGTTGTTGAAATAAAAATCGTGAATTTTATAAAATATGTAGTTGAAAATGAATTTGAGGGAAAAAAATTATTTTAAAGTCTACCAAACATGTGCTAATTCAAAAAATTAAGGAGATTTACAAATAACAAATAGCTCAATTACTCCTTTGTGTTGTTACTGAATTTAAGGAAAAAAAATAAAAAATAAAAGTGTCTTTGGCATTCATTTCGGCATCTCTGCAGTGTAAGGAATAGAATCTCATGTAGCTTAAGTTTGAGCTACTTGTTTCAATAGAGTTAAGACTTTAGTGATTGAACCACAAAATGGAGTTCAAAAATCTTACAAAAACAATCACATTCAATTATTGGAGTTACCCACGAAACGAAGTAGATTCTCGTAATTCAAGTTCTAATGGCCCGAGCTCAATATCAGTTAACTCTTGATCGACTTGGTTTAGAGCAAATTTATTATTGCTTACAAACTGATCAAATATCATTTTTATCTATAATTTTTATCTATTTTTTATTCACATATTTTGTATAACCTATTTCTTATAATCTATAAAAAAAAATAAAAAATAAAAAATAAAAAAATAAAAAAATAAAAAACATTACCAAGCATACTCTTAGTCTATCAATATTATGTAATCACTAAAGATCCAACATTGAAGTACTCTTAGATGTACAATTGGCGTTTTCCGTAGGCATGTAAACTCGAGCTCAATACATATGGGTGCTGTGAAGAAAATCCAAAGTCTGTAGGAATAGTTAGAATTGTTAGGGATGATCAAGAAAAGTGGCAATATTAGATACGTGTCGAGCTTAACGGCGGAGCTTTGAGCAATATTTCAAGGCTTAACACTTATCAAAAATTAAAAAATTAAAAATTAAAAACTTGCGAATGATGTCTTGAAAACATATTATGTCAAAACTATTTTTCTATAAAAAGAGATAGACATAAGTGAAAATATAAACAAAGTTAAGATTGTCAATGTCGAAATAATGCACACATTAATACAAGTTAATAGTTGTGAGAATCATCTTGCAAATATGGTAGAGATGCAAGAGAAAGTATGGTCATGCAAGATAAACCACCAGAAATAGAATCTATAATCTTTTGTTTTTGCTCTCAGGACATAGTTCAGTGGTTAAAAAGATAGGAGTGAAGTAGTCTCAGATTCGCTGGTAGCTGCAGTGTGGGGGTTCAAATCTTGCATTTGGTATAGATTTGGCCTCTTGTAAGCGCAGTTAAAAAGCAGCTTTCAACCCTACTCCACTGAGACACATCCTGCAATTTACATTATCTACCAAGACTCTAGGACAGGAACGGTGGGGGCCTCAAGGTTAGGGTTCAAACTTTTATAATCTTTTGTTTTTTTATTTTTTGTTTTTGTGTTTTTGCCATCAGGGCATAGTTCAATTGACTGAAAAGTAAAAGTGAGGTAATCTTAGCTTCGCTGGCAACTACATGATGGGGGTTCGATTCCTACCTTTGGTATGAAAAATGCTCATTGCAAGCGCAGTTAAAAAGTAAACTCTCAACATTGCTCTACTTAGATACATTATGCAATTTACATCTTCTACCAAAATTCCAAGGCAAAGATGGTGGAGGTCTTCGAGGTTGGGGTTCAACCTTTATAATCTTTTGTTTTTGCAAGCTTGACACAAGTTGTTTTCGTTAAGAGCCAGAGAGCACTTTTCCTTTTTCCAATGTAACAAAAAATTAAAGATGTACAAGATTAATTTAAAAAGTCTAATTAAATCATCACACTCTTCAAATCATTTGAGTATCTCCAATGCACTCCATCTATTGAAATCTATGTAGCAGATAAAATAGACGAATTTTCTGTTTATGTGGCACTACGTTTATTGAATAGACAATCAAATTAAAATTCATCTCTAATGAGTTTTGTCTAAAATTAATATTATCGTTTATGTGGTATTTTTTTTAATTGGTAGGTCTTCACTTTTTATTTCTCTCGTTCGACCTTTTTTTAATAAAATATTAAGTTAGATTTAAATTTGTTGAGTGACTCCATCTAGAAATCCGTCTAAATTTAGACGGAGTCTATTTTTTTGTATAGCACATCAGCTAGATAGAATCATCGTAAGCATGCATTATAGTGTGTTTTTTTATAACTCTGTCTATCTGTGCTTATGTGATACGTCTAAAAAGTAATTGCAATCTATCTATTGAAGTCTACGTGATAGATAAAATAGACAGACTTCTAGTTTATGTGGCACTACGTCTATTGAATAGACAATCAAATTAAAAATTCATCTCCAATGGATTCTGTCTAAAACTAATATTACTACCTATGTAACATTAACTTTTTCTAAATTGGCGAGTTTTCAATTTTTATTTTAATAAAATGTTGAGTTGTATTTAAATTTATTGAATCACTCCATTTAGAAGTTCATATAAATTTAGACGGATTTTATTTTTTGGTATGTCACATCAATTAGACGGAGTCCTCGTCAACATGCATTAGAGATATTTTTTTTTTATAACTCTGTTTATCTTTACTTGTATATATGACATATTTAAAAAGCAATAGACGAGTGCATTGAATATAAATTATCAAATTTAACAGTCAATTCCCATCAAATGTTCTAAATGGAGTAGAAAGACTGTTTTACCCCCCTCAAAATATTCTTCTCTGGTCGAATTTTTGTTCTAATGGAATAAATAATATATTAATGATCCAATTAAAAAAGACAACAATTTAGCAAACTCTTAATTAAATTTTTAAGCTCTTAGATTTTCCAGTTTCAAAAAATGCTTAATAAAATATTCGCCTAACAAACACTGAGGTATTAATCATATCATAATCTCATTAATTGGTGCATGAAAGAGTTTGATAGCGTGAATCAAACTATCATTGCCCATCCACTCAAAATTAAGATTAAATATACTAATTGATCTTGATATTTTTTAATTAATTGCACGGTAATTGTGCTAAATTAAATTTCTTGTATGTCACATTTTTATTGGACCACCAGGCTACTGCAAGTGAGTATATAAATATATCTTTTATTTACTTATCGGATGACTTATTTTTGCTCGGATTTATGACAACTTTTATGCAACAAATACGTCATCATCTTTTTTTTTAACATTAATTTTTCTATGACAGATGGCCTACAAAAGTGACAAGTCAACCTCGGTCGAGCATAATTCATCTTTAAGGCTAGTGATTCTTGCTTTTACGCATAAAATTAGGACTAAACCAAACAATTTATGCACGTATATATTTTTATCGAGTTAACATTAAATCATAAAAGGATATAATTTAAAATCTAATTTATTGTATTGTACATTATTGGTGAATTAATTCAAAATTTAAAAAAGAAAAAATAATAGAAAATTATATTTAGAAAAATTCAATTAAATACTTTTTAAATACATGCACTTTGAACCAGTCCCATACTAGCATCTGTAGAAAAAAAATATAATCCCTTATCGTCAGATATATATAATAGACAATGGAGTAGGTGAATGTATGACACTGATTAGGTGCTTTCTTCTGGACTGAATTTATCAGGTGGGCCACCACTTTGGTATGGTGGGCCCTTCAAGCCACTGATGTGGGCTCCATTTGTGCCTGTATAAAAGATTTTGAATTTAGTTCGAAAAAAAATAGGTATAGACACTAAGCTGAGTAGGGATGGCAACGGAGTGGGTTAGAGCTAAGGCGGTTATTGCCATTTTCGTCATGTCAGGAATTTTTGGAATGTATGAGGGGAGATTGGGGCAAGGGCGAAGATTGAAAAATCTCTATTTATCATGTCCGTTTAATTAATTAATTAATTTTTATTTTTTTAAATACGCTTTAAATTTTAAAACATAAAAATAAAATAAAGTAAAAAGATTCGAAGATGGTTCGGAGAATTCGGAATGGGGCATGACGAGGCGGGGACGATTTTTTTTTGCCATCCCTAAAATTGAAAATATATGATACTGATAAGTGTGATGTGTTATCATAAATCGATAATAATTGTCCTTAACAAAAAATGTGCTAGAGACTTCACGCCTCAACAATTATTACTAGGTTTTCAAAACGTAATTGGTCGTTTTGACTCAATGTATTGTGTCGAGCTTGACGCACCTATAATCAAGGGTCATCTTAAACCAATCAAGTCCCCTCAAAGTTAGGTTACGTTAGCCAGTTTGCACTTCTAATTACCAAAAACTAAGTTGATTGATGTCTGTTTGAGCAACGTCTTCGACTGATATTGATGGTAGTGCAATTCACAAATAATATCATTTATCACAATCACTAGAAAAATTTCACTTTTAACAACAAAAATTTTGGTTTTGTAAAGTCTCTCGACGACCATTTTTCGACGAAACAACTTAAAAATAACTTTCTACAACAAAAAATGACATCGTTAAAAATGAAATTTCTTGTAGTTAATACAAAGTGCATGAAAAGTGTGCACAAATTTTCAAAGGTAATAGGAAAGTGGTAGAGTACTAAATAACGAGCAATACATAATAATGTTATCTTCGTTTAGTTCTAATATTTATTTAAAAAACTTTTAAATATATTCAAATTCAACTTATTACTGAAACTCTAATTAACGGTATCAATAAAATTGAATCAATTCAGACAAAAAGAATCGAGGGAGATAATCTAATGTCCTTAGTGGGCCAAATAAGAATTGCCCATTGGACAAATGTCCAGTAGACATTGGAGGAGTGTTTGACAAATTTGTCAAATACTTTCATCATCCAATATCCATTGGACACTTTCACTAGACAAGTGTTCAGTGGGCAATTCTTATTTAACCTACTATGAGCATTAGATCATTTCCAAAGAAGCGATACCACTTATTTGCTCACCTATCAATAATGACAGGTTCGTACATGAGAACGTGAAATGGTCTTGTCTATTCACAAAACTGAGATAACCTTTTTGAAATATTCTTGTCCAAGTTATCCCATTAAGGAAAAAAAATGTTTATCTGAAAATGGACTAATGTTACACTAGTCCTTTAGCCTAGATCACTGACATTATGCCTAGGGTTATGTCAAGTTGATGTCATAAGTCGATTCAATTGGAAAAATAAAAAATTAATATAAAATTTAGTTCAAGTATATTTGAAAAATTAAATATTGAAAAATAGTAAAATAGTTAGAATTAGCTCGTTCATCAAAAACAGATAAGGGTGTGTTTGATTGGCAAAATTTGCCATGGAAAATCCATATTTTCCACTCATTTTCCATCTTTTGCGCTGTTTGATTGATAAAATTTTCCATGGAAATTTTTTTCCATTTTCCTTGCACGTGAGGTGTTTCCCATGAAAAGTGGGAAAACATTTGCTTGGCTAGGGAGGAGAAGCAATTTTCTTGGCCAAATCATTTCCAAAGCAAGAAACCAAATATTAAGTTGCTCCAAATCAATTTAAATTTATTAATGATTTAGAGCAAAATTATTAATTATTAATTTTTAAGCAAATTATTAAATTTGCTTAAAATTTATAATTTTAAGCAAAATTATTAATTTTTAAGTTGGCAAAATTATTAATTTTTAAGTTGGCAAAATAATTTTTCGGCAAAATTTTTAATTTTTAAGCAAATTTAAGTTGCTCTAAATCATTAAAAGTAAATTTAATGTAGTTAGCTAAGTTAGTCCATTGTGTTTATTCAAAATATAGGACATTTTATTTTAGTTTACGTAAGTGTAAATCGTATGCCTCATGAGAATGCTATTATTTAACTCACTTTTAGTTACTTTTTAACAAACCCATATGCTTGTGGTAATTCAACGTACAATATAATTTTTTCAAAATTTGTATTAGATTATATAAAATGTATGGTGGAAATATGCATAAAAAATAGTAAATTATAATTTAACAATTGTCAATAGTAAACTTTCAATTTTTCTCTCCAATATTTTAGTCATGGAAAATGTGATAATTTCCCTAGAAAATAGTTGCTATCAAATAACAAAAGTTGAAAAATAATACATTTTCTATGGAAAATAAAGACAATCAAACACCAAAAGTTGGAAAATTACAACATTTTCTAGGATGAATTTTCATCCAATCAAACGCACTACATTTACAATTCCCTGAAAAATATTTTCTTGGCAAATCATTTCCCTGGAAAACATTTTCTTTCCACCCATTTTCCATGCTTCCAATCAAACACAGCCTAACTTCAATTCCATTTTAGTAATATCACTCAAATAATTGTCTTACTAACGAAAGTTAAGAAAAAAAGTCAAATCGGAAGAAAAAAAAGTTCGATAATTAACATTGCCACACTAACAATCGAGAATATCAATTATAACGTGAATAAGAAATTTGGCATTTGAGATTTTACTGTTTAGCCCCATCTAAAAAAGTGCTAGAAAAACTCTTCTAATATTGGAATTTTTATTTTGGAGATTTTAGCCCTAACTAAAAAATTTAGGATAATCTTTCTAATTAAGAATAGGCACCAAATCGTCGGGTGACTTGTGTTCAAGTAGAAAGAATGAAATCAATTTGATTTAGTGGACGTATGTAAAAAAAACTTTTCTCTATACCTCACAAAAAATGAACTTTTTTGTCGATAATATTTTAGTATTAGTGAATAATTAAAAAGTTAAACGATAACAAAAGGCTGACAAACGGCTAATGATGATCCATCATTTCGACACAAAACCATATCTAATGTTTAATTACTTGACAACTATGACATTGGATGCCGCCTTAATCCATACTATTGTTTACTTTAATCTTTGCATGCACAAAGTGTCCACGTAATTAAGCATAGTGATTAGTGATAAATGATAATTAATTGGATCTAATATGAGTGGGATTAAGATGTGTGAAAAATATGGTATTGATGGTATCCTATGATCATTTTGACAAAGTCCACGTTAATCTAACACATTCATGTCCAAATCAAATTATAATATTATTATTGTTCGCTTAAACATTTTTATTTAAATTACATCTTGAGTCCCAAATTATACATAATTAATCAAAACAAGAGCAATGTATGAATTAACTGATTCGACTACAAAATCGCACAAAACAGAACCAATATTTTTAATCGATTTTAATAACATACCATATTGCCTGTTTTCCATGGTTTTGAGTAACATTGCAATGGCATTTATTTCAGTAAAATCCAATGTTCTTGGACTTGGACAATCTTCAATCCATTTCATTAAAATTGTGCGAAATGGTGCAACTTTTACACCATTTTATTTAATTATCTCCAAACCGTTAAATCAAATGTTACACCAAAAAAGAATATTCCCTATCCTTCCTCAATTTTCTAATTCTCGACAAATAATTTATATCAAAAATTATTTAATTACATCTTCTATTACTACTAAAATTACTAAATAAAAAATTACATTTAATTAACTAAAATATTACATTTAGTTATAAATAATAAATAAACATTACCCTTATTATAACAATTAAAATGACATTTAACATCACAATATAAAAAAATTACATAAATTAATGATTCTAAGTAATAAAATGATGTAATAGGAATTAAAATTTGTTATAGTATAAAATAAAAGACAAAATAACAAATATATAAATTACGTCAAATGAACAATATTGCACCAAAACTATCAGTCCTGTTCTCTTATCCATGGTGGTCAAGAGTTATTATTGTTCCAAAACAATCAGTCCTGTTCTCTTATCCATGGTAGTCAAGAGTTATTGTGCCCACTGATAATGTGACACTTCCACATCTACAATTTAGCATACATAAATAAATGTCAAATAAACAATTAATTCTATCTCTTATCCACAACTACCATACCCACCCCCCTCCCAACTTATGCCATAAATTTATCCCAAACTCTATCTCCAAACACAGTCCAATACCGCAAACCCTCGCCACCACGTCCAACCCTAAAGTCTTCTCTCTCTCCTCTCCAGTTGCCCTAAAGCTCCTCCCCACTCCTAAGGGTAAATGAACTCAAGCATAGTCCTGTTCTTCTTTTTCTTTTTTCTGAAATTGATTTTTCAGTAAAAAAAAAATTAAAAAATTTAGTTTCTACTACCGTACTTTGGAGATTTGTAAATAATTTTCTCGAGTGTTAGTTTCTAGTCCAACGTTGTATAATACTTTGAATTCTTGGTGGTGGCAAAAGAGAAAAGAGTCCAAAGAGTTGGCCACCATATCTAAGTCCCTTCACTTCCGAACAAGGCTTGAATGCAAAATCTAAGGCAATTTTGGAATTTTGATCATTTGGGTGCAATTTTTTTGCTTCTTGTTCTCGTTTTTCACTTTTTTTCCATGGAATTTTGCATTGTGAATTTCTATGTGATTTGGTAATGGAAAGGTTTTTCTTCAATATGGCTTGGTGGTGGTGGTGGTGGTGGTGGTTGTGGTGGTGGTGGTGATGGACGCAATCTGAGAGAGAATACACTAACGGAAGTGGTGGTCCGATGTCAAAGGAGCTTATGGCCACCATCACCTTAGAGCATCTACAATAGTTTAGCTATAATTAAAGAACATTTTTAGCATTTTAAAGAGTATCTATAAATTTAAAGAGTAAATTTTTTTTTAAACATTTCAACCGCCTCTTTATTTATCCTCTTCATTTTACTTCTTCCAAGAAGTATTTAATATATTATCATCTCCTACTTTTTTTTTTTTTTCCCCATTTGCTTCCCTCCTAATTTGTATATATATTATTAATTAAAGTTAATATATCATCAATTGAAACTGTTTGAATGCATTTGGAGAGCCAAACACACTCTCTAAATTAAAAGAATAATGCTTGTTGTACACCCACATTTATCCACACACTTACATCCTTACACATGTCAAATGGAGATTTGCTCACTTTATTTATTTGACCAATTAAATAATGATTTCAGCAAATCATCATTTAACATGTGTGAAGGTGTAAGTGTGGAAGTACAACAAGCATTATCCAAATTAAAATGTTAGATTTGAGAATCCATTGAAACATATTTCTACGTATTGGCTCTTAAATTAAATAGTATTATATGTTTAAAAAACTTGTTGGAGTTGCACTTAGCCTATTCCAACTGCATATCTCCTATGGTAATTATGGAGAAGAGGGAGAATTAATTGTACACTATTAATTGATTATTTGATAATTATTTTTGTATGCTAAATTGTTGGTGTGAAAATTCCACATCGACAATAGACACAATAACTCAAACCCACCATGTGAAGGAGAATAGAACTGCCAACACTATTCATTACAACAATTTGATGTGAATCTTTGATGTTGGGTGGGAGGCCAAATTTTGCACCATTTGGGTGTTGGGTTGGTATCCTATCCAATCCAATCCTACACCAAAAGTTTGTACCAAATTTGGTGCAATTACATATTTCCCTATTTTGCCACTCATTTTTAACTACAACAATTTTAAATTCTTTTTATATCTTTTATTACTTAATAATTTAATTTAATTTATACTTCTTTTAATTTAATTATTATTCTTATTAACATTTATAATTAATTCTAATGAAGTGATATATAATAATTTCTAAATTCACTAAAATAAAATTACTCATTTAAAATTTAAATGTTACAAAACATGATAATTACATAATTTTTGAAATAAATGAATTGTTGAAAGATTGGACACACTATTCATTTGCACCAAATTTAGTGTAGAAGATTGGAAATAATTTGTAAGATAAGTGTTCAGTTACACAAAATTTAATATAAAAATTGCACCCAATTTAGGGTAATAGTTGAATATGGCCTTACAAGCTCAATGAATTTTCCCTTGCCCTTCAACTCTGGGCGTATGAGACTATAACATCGCGACATACACATTGATTGGATAATATCATCTCATACGCCCAAAGTTGGAGCCTGGAGGGGAGGGAAATTCATAAGACCATAAGAATTTCTTACCCGTGCCCAACACTCTATTTGTTTCGTCCGCTAAAAAATTTCCAATAACTTATGACAAAATTTATGCAATATTTTCCATTAACAAAAAAAATTAAAAATATGCTATTTGTTAAAATTGCAATAGAGAAAATGTAGTCCACTTACTACAAGGTGTTATTTTTCAAATATGAAATTTTTTGAAGTCACAATTCTTAAACGGCTTGTTAGGTTTAGATTGTGGAAAATATAGGTGTTTTTGAGCTTGGCATAATTCATTTTTCAAAGTTTTGAAGATAATTTACTATATTACCCAGCATAATAGTCATTTCTCATTTAAAAATATTGAAAAGCCAATTATGTCAAGTCCAAAAAAAACTATTTTTTTTTTGACAAAAAACTTCTATCAAACATGTCAGAAATAACAAAATTAACTATGAAGTAACACTTTGTTGATTGCACAAAATAAACTCATTCTTGGACCAAACACATGCCAATTACGAGCGTGTTTAAGATTAAGTAATTTTTTATCTCCAAAAATGAGTAGATTATCAATAAAAGTATAGACAAACATTCTCTAAATGATCAAACATCAAAGATTTGTATTTTAATAATGAAAACATAATCTTAAATGAGAAATTGGCATAAATAGTTCCTAATGTGTGACAACAAGACCGTTCTCCTCCCCACTAGTGGAGAACTTATTCTCCCCACTTGGACACTTGTCTAAGTGGGGTTGGAGGAGCATAAAGTAAAGTGTCCAAGTGGGGAGAATAAACTCCCCACTAGTGGAGAGAAGATCATCAAGGGTGTGTGTGACAATAGTGCGCAAATAGTTCATAACTTTTCATTTTTGGTGAAGTGGTCAATAACTTATCCATTTAAGTGCACAATAAATCCTTTTGGATAAATTCTGTTTAAGATCCATCCATTTAAATGCACAAATAATCCCTCTCATTTTTTTTGTTTTTATTTATAGAAGTAAATTGTCAAGTTATATTGAAACATAAAATCACTTGTTGCTACTCCACAAAAGGAGATGTAGTAATCTTCAACTTTTGTTAAATATAGCATTATATAAAAGAAAATGTTTGTTGAACAACAAGTTGAACCACCATTGTCAAAATGTCAATTTTGTCTTTTAAAAAGACATAATTCAAACAAATTTAATATTTTATCAATAGTAGTCCAACTTTTAGTTCAACTTGATATTCAAGTAACATTTCCCTTGTACAAATGGGAATTGTTGCTTTTTCATGTTCTTGAAAAATAAAATTCATCGACAATAAAATTTTAGTTTTGTGGGTTAAAAATGGCAGTTGAAGATGATGAGAATAATTATTATGCGATTTTAGGTTTGAAGGAGGAGTACACTACAGCATAACTCAGGATTGCCTACAAGAAGCTTGCACTAGCCAGAATTTGAATCCAATTTTTATATGAAAAAAGACAATCTTTTAATGTTACCCATTTGTAATTCACATAAATGGGTCAAGTGTTTCTAGGAATTGGAAATTTCAATTCTTTTGGGGCAAAAGAATTTCAAGAAAGTTCTGTGTTAGTGATTTTCTTGGTTTTAACTTTTGAGATTTGAGCAATTGATTCTTCTTCCCATACCCTATTCTCTCTATTTTCTCGCAAAATTATGTAACTTGACAATTTTACTTTACCAATAACGACAAAAAAACATGAAAAGAACTATTTGCACACCTAAATAGACGAGTTTTAAACAAAGTTAATCCAACCAATTGCACCTCTAAATAGTACCACTCCACAAAAAATAAAAGATTAAATATCATTTGTGCACTGTTGTCATCAAGGCTGTTCTGTTCTCCTCCCCACTAGTGAGAAGGTTATTTGCCCCACTTGAGATTGGAGGAGTATAAAGTAAAATAGTACGCATATACTTTATTAGTACTATTTTACTTTATGCTTCTCCAATCCCACTTAGACAAGTGTCCAATTGGGGCAAATTGGAGAGGAGAACAAAACCGCTGTTGTCATACATTATAGATCATTTACACTAATTTCTCATCTTAAATCACGGCGTTCAAAAGTATATAAAAAGACAGAATAATTATGGTCACCAAAATGCATAGAAAAATAAAAAATTAATAATGTCCCCTCAGAAAATTATAAATTTCTGATTTCAATCACAAAATAATCAGAATTAGCATGGTTAGTGTGAAAGCATCACTGGGAACAGCATAAATCGTGTCCATTTACATGAATCACAAAAAACAAATTATAACTTCATAATCAGACCAAAAACCATAAGAAAAAGAATAGAAATTTGAAAATCAAAATCTAAAATTTATTCACAGCTTTGAATTAATGGAAAGCCCTAGATTTAAACGCCTTTAATTAACGAAAAAATAAATAAATTGGTAACAAAAAAAAGCGAGTAATAAAGGTGTGAAGCTCAGAAAGATGTTAGATGGAGTATTTTCCCAGACCTTACACAAAGAAGGTCTCATAATGAGCTGGGATTAAAGCTTATCATCACCGCCAACACCTTGTATAATCTCGTATGTACGCCGATAAATTCAGAAAAAATAAATAAATCAATTCATAGAAAGGCAAATGCGGAAACAGAGACTCACATTGAATGAGGAAAATTGAAGAGAGAATGTAACGAAATCCCAATCTGTAGAAATCGGAGCCGCGTCCAGTTTCAATCACTCACCCCCGTTGGGGGGAATTGAAGTGGAGAGGGTATAAGGGGGCGTGAGGTTTAAATAATGAATTGGATTTCGAATTAGGGTTTTTGTGCCCTAAAGCTGTTAGCAACTTTGCAAGTAATTTAACGGGCCATACATGGGTCAGATCCAAAAGTTAGTGGCCCGGTCCAGCAGAAAAAATTGCAGCGGGAGTTCTTCATTTTTTACATAATGTAGCGATGAATCATGAATGTTTTTATAGACCGAATTGGTATATATCCACGTTAAATTTGCATGCGACTCTCAAAGTCTTGTGTATCCATTGTTTAAAGGGGTAATTTTGATAAAAAGAAACAATTATAAAAAACTAAATAGAAACAAGAAAAATACAAATAATATCTCATCTATCTGCATCTTATCCCACACCCCCACCACATAAGCTCTTGGCAACCTCCTTCCCCCGTCAACTAGAGCCACACCCCATTTTCTAACCACCCATGTATTTTTCTACTCATGTATGTTCTTCAATTTGAACTAATGTGTGTTACACCAATAATTTTTAAGATATTGACGTGACAAAAGAAGGATCCCACGAAAGCTGACTAAGCAATAGGTATTTCTTTTTCTAGGTCTCCAATTCGCTCACTAGGCTATAGCGGATAGGTCGGGGTCGACCAACATTAATTAGGAGATTCGGCAAACTATTGCTCGGAGTCTTACCATCTTTCACGTTATTCTAACTGTTGAAATTGTTCAAATATTGACAATGCAATATAGAGATTGTGAGAAAACAGATACGTAAAAAACAAAAAATTGTATGGGATTGTGAAACGTAGGGGTCGGTCTTCATCAACTGACCCTACTGTGGTTCAAAACAAAAATTTCCTTATTTTAAGCATGAATATCATTTTAAACTCGAGATTTATATATATTTGAGCAAGTGGGAGATTGTTAGAATTGTTCAAATATTGACAACGCAATAAAGAGATTGCGGAACACGAGATATTAAAAACAAAAATGGAGTGAGATTGCGAAACATATGGGTCGATTTTCATCAACCGACCCCTACAATCAGCCAATTGTGGCTGGACCGCAGTCCTACCGAGGCATACAAGGACTAAATTGCCCATGTTAGCTTATTAGTCAGACTGCAATAAGCAAACTGCGTTCGAACTGCGGCAAACAGGTTTAAAATTTTCTCATGTTTGTTTGACAGTTTGAGGCACCAAAATGTGCTTCTTCATCCCAAGTATTGTGTTCCCCATATTTTGATGTCTTTATACTATAAATTCGTATAGAATTCGATGTTAAACATAAGGTAGAGTAATCCCTAAACAACATCAAAAGAGAAACATCAAATTAATATAATCAAGAATTCATATTTTCCTACTTTCAAAAAAAAAAAAATTTCAGATTTCATTTTTGTAGTGCAATTCCGTTTGAAGGTTGAAATCTGTTAAAATTATTTGTGTAAATACTCTTTATCATCTCATTTTAACGAGAGAGTTCAAATAACGTTTTTAAGAGATTGTTCCAAACGCTTCAAGCACAAAAATTTATTTTCTTCTTCTTATAATATTGTGGCAGAATTTTTTTTTATCTTGGTTAGTGTTTTCATTCTTCATCTCTTAAGCAAAATTATCAACACTAACCACTCTAATTATGCATGCTTTAATTAGCCACGCATGGTTACCAACCATCACTCTTATTTTTGTTTAGATTATCCTAAGACTATGCTACTCTAAGGTAAGATAAACCATACAAGTTAAACATTTTCATATTTTTTAAGCCATATTTTGGCTTATTTAAAAATTTCAACTGTATAATACTACAGAATATTAAAAAGATGGTAAAGTGTGAACGTACTAAATCGCTGTATTATTTAGTAATTCGTATCAAACACGTGCTTCAAATATTTAAATATAATATTTTCAAGCTATTTGAAGATAAATTCAACAATAATTAGTACATAGTTTTCAAATTGATTACAATTTCTTGTAATTCTCGAACTTAAATTTCCCCAACTCACAACTAAATCAACTAACTCTATTTATAAATAGAAATAAATAAATAAAGAAAAAAAATCTGAACGTACTAAATCGCTGTATTATTTAGTAATTCGTATCAAACACGTGCTTCAAATATTTAAATATAATATTTTCAAGCTATTTGAAGATAAATTCAACAATAATTAGTACATTGTTTTCAAATTGATTACAATTTCTTGTAATTCTCAAACTTAAATTTCACCAACTCACAACTAATTCAACGAACTCCATTTATAAATAGAAATAAATAAAAAAAGAAAAAAAAACTGAATTTTAACGTTTTATGAACTAGTATTTAGGTCTAAGTTCAATGCCTTCAACAAGAAGACCCCCTTTGAGGTGCACACCTTTGACCTCTTTTAAGCTCATTTTCACTTCTTTGTCTTTGCCATCACAATAAAATTCACCCAATTCGATCTCTAACCATCCATCTTTACGTTCACAAAGATCACATTCTTCTACTTCACAAACTTTTGATCTTGATCGCAACCTTGATCTGTCAGTCTTACGTTGTGTAAAAATATGTTCAAATTCTTGTTTCTTACGCTCATTGTGTCTCAAATAAGTCTTTCTTCTCGATTTGTAATTGCCAACTTCAATTGAAATTTCTGACGGTAAAGAATCTAATCCAAAAGCTCGATCTGCAAGTTTAACAACAAGGTAGGCTCCATACGTTGTATTTGTTGATAATATTCGAGTGTTGATTGTGCCTAGTATTTGTAGCGAACAAACCATTATAAGCTCAACTCCTTTTAGAAATCTGTTGTAATAAAATTAAGATATTCAAAATCAAAGTCAATGTCAATGTATGTCGTAAATTTACATATGACTACATAAAATACTATGTTCGACCCAAAAAAGTCAATTGTTGTAAAACGCGAAATCAATAAATAGAAACCTTGAATGAAGGAGGCGTTTCCAGCACCAGTAAAGAGGATGGCTTGCCCATGCAATTGATAGTTCCCTTGCACTCAACATGTAGCATTTCTTATTTGTAAATTTATCAATTGCAAAAGTCTGCATTAATTGCAATAAATATTGATATTATTAATTATATATATCAACTGAATGATGTGACATTTCAAAGAAAAATATAAGGTCCCAATTTCAGAAAATGATAGCATAAATTGAAATGCAAAAAATGGAAGTACCTTGTTACCCCCATCAATGAGAAGAGGAGTAGAAAGCTTGAAAAACAAATCCCTTTTCGAAGAAAACTCAATCGGATACACCAACTTTGAAATAATATCACGGTAATCATAAGGCAAGAATTTGTTCCACACGAATTCCGATTCAGCTGAGTTGCGAAACATCGTCGATACAAGCATAGATTGACACGCATCACGAGGAGTCGTGAATGCGATAATGTGGGCAAGACAATCTTCCGGCAAGTCGTGAATTTGTGTTGTTCCCATGGTTTGTATGCTTGTTTTTGTTTAGAAAATGAAAGAATGGTCTAAAGGGACTTTATAGAGTGAAATAATGTGATGGGTTTACGTTATTATGACAACATGAATTTGACATATGAGGACATCCTAATTCCTGATCATCAGGGAAATTATCTGGTGGAATGCATAATGGTGCAATCTCTAAGTGAATGGTCAAAAATGTCATTACAACTATATATTATTATGAAAATAAAATTGTACTATTGTAAATTATTAAAATTGGAGGAATGGTATTTGACTTTTCACAATTGTGCCTGGGCGGGAGAGAAGAGTCTCTTTGAATCAATTATCAAACTGTTTGAAAGAGCTTTTTTGAAATTTAAAAGCATTTTTTAAAGAGTAAAAGTGTTTTTGGTTATTTTTATTGTTGTTTGGTTAAAATCAGCAAACATTTTTTTGACAAGGCATAAAAAAACTGTAGGTTGGCAAACCTAGTAGGTTCGGAATTCAAAACTTAAGCCGAAGTGGCTAAGATATAGAACCATTAGGTCGATTGACATAGTAAGTTAGAACTTAATAGCCCAAGTCATAATTATCCGAAGTCAAAAAGGCTAAGGTATAAAACCATTGGTTTGATTGACCTAGTAAGTTGCAACTTCATTGTCTAAGTCAAAATGGCTAAGGCATAGTCAACCGATCTAGTATGTTGAAACTTAGAAGCCTAAGTAAAAACGGTGAAGGCATAAAAACCACTAGGTTGGCCAACCTAGTAGGTTCGAACTTAATAACCTAACCCAAAGTGGCGAATGCACGTTGGCAAATCTAGTAGGTTGGGAATTAATAGCCTAAGCCAAACATAGCTGTCAACCATAATTGAGCTTTTACGAAAAATTGTAATTAATATTTAATGAACTTCAAAATTAACAAAATTATCATTAATATATCAAAAAACATATTAATTTATTTACTACATTAATTACTTATATCAAATTGTCACTTCATATACTTATATAAAGTGAAAAAAAATATTAGCGTGTTAAATAATATAATACAAATTATATATGTTTGATTTAAATAATTAACTACTGTTTAATCAAATATACTAAAATAATCATGTTATTATGATTAAATTTATATATTAAATTTAATAGTTATTATAGGATATAAAAATATATGATTTTTTTTAAAAAAATAATGTGAGTTATACAATAATTAATTATTATTTAGTCAAATATAATAAAATAATAGTATTATTATAATTACATTAATATATTAATTTCAATAGTTATTATAGGACATAAAAAATTATTTATTTTAAAACAAATAATATGAGATATATAATAAGTAATTACTGTTTTAATCAAATAAACATAAAGTTCATACAAAAGTACTTTTATAGTTTTGTAACAAAACATTCAATTTAATATTCACAATATTTTTTGAATTCAGATTCAAACAGTCAACAGTTTTTTAACAAAAGCTTTATTGCTAAAAGCTCTACTACCAAAAACTCTACTGCTAAAATCTCTACTCACAACAGATATACCAAACGGACCCTTAGTCGATTACTTCAACTCAGTAGTCGAGTTGGCTGAGTTTAACACGTCATTGCGAAAAGATGTAAGACAAAGATGATAAACTTTTTTATTAGAGAGGACTTTGTGACTAGAAATAGAGGAAAAATGAAAAAAATCAGAGAATTTGATCATTGCGAAAGAACTGATAACTCAGGGAACTCCAGCCATAAAAAAATGTATTTCTTTTATTGAATGATGATTGTTGGCGTGAGCACCCATTACACATTGATTCCTATTTAAATTAAAAAAAAAATCTAACAATCATATCAAGATAACCAACAAAATAACAAACCTATCAAGCTACCTAACAATCAATGCACCTGGATTTGAATTTGATCTGATGCATATTTTTTAATGTCAAACTAATCTGATTGTATTGTTAGTTCGTGCAAGATATTCTCATCTTGTTGAACTAACTTTTGGTTTGAATTTTTTGATCTCAAGTATTCTCTATTCACAACCTTATTACTCCGAGATTTTTGGGTCTTGTTATTACTCATTTGATCTTCACAATTTTTGTTGCCGAGCTGTGAAACATTGCTAACACCCTCCTGCAAATTGTGATGGGTTGAAGGTACAGTTTGGTTCGAAAATAATTGAGAACTGCTTTGGACATTGGTTTGGTGAAGAGGTCAACAATGCTTTTATCTTCATATTTGCGAAGATATGTTAGTTGTTGTTGTAATGTAAATTCTCACTCCTGCGAATCTTATGCATATGGATTTTTTAGTGCTTCCCATACTAAGTGTGATGTCTCTAAGCCAACAACAAGTCCAAGAGCTTCTTCAGAAAGTGTGACAATGATCCATCCACGAAGAAGGCAATTAGACTTGTGCCAGGCTATGAAGTTTTCTGTTAGATTTGGAACGAAGTTTTCTACATCATTATCTTGATTTGGAGTGGTATATTTGGTGTGAGATGAGTCTTGTGTGATGAGATGTTCGACTAATTCTTGACAGAGAGACGTCATGGTAAACGAATGAAAAATGGTTAAGTGCACAACTGTCTCTGATACCAAGAGGAAAAATGAAAAAAATCAAAGAACTCCAACCATAAAAAATGTATTTTTTTATTGAATGATGATTGTTGGCGTGAGCACTCACTTGATTCCTATTTAAGTTTAAAAAAACAAAATCTAACAATCATATCAAGATAACCAACAGAATAACAAACCTATCAAGCTAGTTAACAAACTAACAACTCTGTTTTATTTTTATAAAAACTCTTCTGCTTAACTGATTCAATCAATGCACCTAGACTTGAATTTGATCTAATGAGTATTTTTTAATGTCAAATTGATCTGATTGTGATGTTAGTTCGTGCAAGATATTCTCATCTTGTTGAACTAACTTTTGGTTTGAATTTACTGATCCCAAGTCTTCTAGACAACTATCTTATCCGATTTGTGTTAGATTAGTGAATTTTCTCCAATTGGAGGTTCTAGATGTACAAAACAATACCCTTTCTAGAGTTGTGGCTTCCGGTAAGTTGATTTCTTTATATCCATGCATTCTGTAACGGTATTGTGTTCTTCTATCTTTTATCACTTAGGAACCATTTTAGATCAAGTTTCATACATGGTTTTGAAATATCACATTGTTTGAGAAACTCTATTGTCACAGTAAAGGACATTATATAAGTGTATATTATCCAAGACTTGTATCATTTGATGAGGCCATGAATAGCTAGAAACATATTGAGGGTGAACTCATATTCAACCTGCTAAAACTATTGCATTTATTGACTCTAGCTGGAAATCTTGTTCTTCAATCATTTTCTCTCTCCTCCTTTCTTTCCTGCACATTGTGCATAAGGTAACAAGTATGAAACCTTCTTCTTCTGCAGGTTTGGTGGATCCTTGTGAACTCTTAGCTAACACTGACATTTAAATGAAGCTTGGGGCCGAAATGAAATAGTGGATAGGATAGACTATTGGCTTCCTTTCTTGTCATCTTATGATTACTGTTACTGATTATCAGAATGAGAATCGTCACAGTGTTGGCCGAGGTGCACACACCTCACATAAACATAAAACGTGTAATAAATAAGATTTCAGGTGCATTTTTTGTAGCCTTAATGTTGTTTTATCTTGCGCAAACCAGTAACATTTCTGGAGCTAAAATACTGTTCATAATCTGATTAGCAAGATGCTGGCGTGTGAGGAGGAGAAAAAGAATCGATCAGGCAAAAGAAGTCTACAATATATAAAAGCCCTCTTCTTTTGTAATCTTGAGTATTCTAAATGGATGGCATCCTGCGATCACTTCTCAAGATTCCAACGGTATATATCCTGAGTTTCTAGACGTCTTCAAGTTTAACTTGGAAGGGGTTTAATCAGCAACTGCACATTTCTCAGAGGTCTATTTATTGGGAAAGAGTGATTTCTCTGCTGTGTACAAGGGAATTCTAAAACTAAATTCATGCACTTGCTAAATTTATAAAAAAGGCTTTTTATTTGTACTCAACAACTATCGTTCCATTCCTCATTATTGATGCTTATTTTGTGCTTGTCTTTTTTCTATTTACTTTTTTTTATAAAAAAATCTTGCTCTGCACTTTTTTATTAAAAAGAGAAAAATTAATGCTCGGCTAGCCCCGTGGCCCCAAAACCGGGCTTGGTTGGTGCAGCAATTTATTGGCTTGTGAAAAATCTGGCTAGGATCAACTCGGCCCAATTTTATATGTGGCCTATCTCATTTAGGCCTGGCCCAGCCTATTTGCCACCTCTATTTGTGATGATGAGATAAAATCTATTGAAATAGAATATTATAAAATTGTTTCAATATCTTATTAGCTACTTTGGGATTCCATTCAACATCTTCTTAGCCACTTTGGGATTTAGGGATGGTAAAATACTTCGACCTCGTCCTGCTCTGCCCTGCCCAACTAGGAAATCGGGTCGGGTTTGATCATGGTCTTCGTCTAGAATTTTTCGAACCCACTCCAAATTTTTTGTATTTTTAAAATTTAAATCGTATTTAAAAAATAAAAATTAATTAATAAATTAAAACAGATGGTAAATGGGGATTTTCGCTGCTCCCACCCTGTTGCCATCTATAATTCCATTTTTGTTTTATTTTTCATTTCGCTAACAATGCTATTATTGATTTTTATTTTGTTCATTGTAAAGTATACGGTGTAAAATTGCATATATCTCGTGTTTGATGGATTATGTTGTCCATTCTCTAAGCAAGCCCCTACTCTCTTTGCCTTCACCGACTTAGGTCCCACATTGGTGCCCCTAAGAGCATTTCCAATATGTTCTATAGATTGCTATCTAGATAACACGAAAGTTGAAATTTTTTTAATCTACATGTCATTAATGTCTAATGAATATATATATTCAAGTTCAAGTTTGGATTCTAATGCATTCTATAGATTGCTATCTATGTGTATTTTATTTTATTATAATAAAAACAAAATCATATTTAAATCAGTGCATAAAATTTTAAATTTCCTATATAGATAAAAAATTTCTGCACTGATTTAACTATATAGGAAATTTAAAATTTTGCTAAGTTATCATGTCTAACGGAACTTCTAAATCTAGATGAAACTTTAGTTCATGTCTATTTTTTTGACACAGAAATTCGTATCATATGTGTTTTGGTGCGCAATTAGTCCTTATTTGATAAAAAAACAAACATGCCCTTATTTTTAATTAGAAAAAATTTTAATTAGATTCTTAACTTTTGTAAAAAGTGCAAATGAGTCCGATACTTTTATTTTTTTATAAAAAATTAAAAGAAATTAACAAATTGATAATATACTAAATTATTTTGTATTTTTTACGAACTATTATAAAATAGCTAAAATTTAAGCTCATAATTATTAACAAATGTGTTAATTAAATTTTTTTTATTAAGTAATCATATTATTTGAACTTTAAACTTTAATTTTATCGTTATAGTATAAAAAGTAAAATAACTTTATCACAAACTTAATGCTCAAATATTTTTATTTAATTGGGCTAGCATTTTCTTTTCGGAGAATTCCCGTCTACTCCACATTTATTTGACATGATTAGTTGGAGGAAAATATCCAATACATATCTTATTATTTTCAATAATCCATACTTGTAGCAATGAAATACCATTATTCATCCTCTAAGTGATAAATGATTGAAGCTTTTGCTTGTTTTGTTTCAATTACACCAGTATCAGTTGGTGGGTTAATGTCCGTTGAAGTTCAATCTCACACGTTGCTAAAACGGAAGAAAGAGAGAGGGTTTATTCAGGCTAGGGTGAATCATAAAACAATCCAAAACCACAATCGTCATGCTGATAAGGCTCCTTTAAAAGACTTTCAAGATGTCTTAGTAGTGAAATGGTAGACAGTCTCGCTATTTATTAACTACAAATATTAGAGCTCGTTTTATTTTCGTTCAAAAATAAAGAACACATAATGTGTAAATTAATAATTATTATTATTTTTATGTTAGAAAATATATAATAAGATTGGTTCAATATTATAAAATTATATACTTCATTCTGTTATTTATTTAACTTAATTTTTATTCAAGTTTTTCACGTCACATAGCAATTACATATACCAAAAGCGCAATAATTTTATATTTTACATTTATGAAAATTTTAATTAACATGACTATAGTGATATATTTAATATGCTAAATTAAATATTATTTAATAAATGTATCAAACTTAATTACACATTCTGCAAATGTTGAAAATCCAATTACAATTTTTCTTTAATTAAAACTAATGGCATATTTATCTTTTTTATCAAATAAGGACTAACTGTGCACAAAAAAAATATAGGTTTATGAACTTCTATGCCAAAAACCAAAGGTTAAAGACTATTTTCACAATTGAGGGTAAATGTTAGAGACCATTTGCGCCAATTTTCCTTACTGATTAGTTTGACCAACAATTATACAATTTGTTTGACTAAGTTTAAATTATAAATTAAGTTGCTCAAATATAGAAACTATTTGCACCGATTTCTCTCTAATCCTGTTCTTGAAATAAATATACCTCTTCTTGAAACATTCCGTTGAGGAATGCATTGTTCACATCCAATTGCTTAATGTGCCACCCTTTAGCCAATGCGACAATAAGAATTATTCTAATGGTAATGTGTTTGATGACTGGCAGTGACGGAGCCAGTAATTTTTTCTTGGGGGGCCATAATTTTTCGCTTGCAGAATGCATCTTTCATATTGAAAAAACATCAAACGATGAGAGTAAAAAAAAAAAAGCAAAAAATGGCTATTCGAAATGAATTTAATAATTATATTTTTTATCTTCTAATTAGAAATGGCAATATGGCGAGTCAAATTGTCATCTCTACTTCTAGTTCTTATTTTGAAGACACCTTTTTAGGCTTATTTTTGGATTATGTTCTTCACTTGTCGGACTATGTTCTTTACTCTAAGTTCTTCATACCGTTTCAAAGTATTCATGACAAAATTCGCAAAACATCTTTTACATTTGAAATTGTTAAACGAAAAATTCATAATAACAAGTCAAATATGACTACTAGAATAGATATAATAATTAAATTTTTTATTTTGTAATTGACATCACATCTTTCGACTTATTTTTGAGTTTTGTTTTTTCACTCATTGAAGTAGGTTTTTTATACTATTTAGAAGTATCCGTGGCAAACTTTGTAATGTATTAAAAAAATTTTAAACGAAAACTTCAAAATAACAAGCCAAAGATGACTGCTAGAAATAACTTTAATAATCTGATGTTTTACTTTAATTTTTATTTAGTCGTCACTTCTTTTGACTTATTTTGATATTGTTTTTTCACTCTTCATTGTAGATATTTGTTACCTTTTTAAAGTATTCATAGCAAATTTCATAACACATCTTTCAGATTGAAACCCATTTGAAACCCATTGATGACGAGTTCAAAATATAACCTAAAGATGACTTATAGATTTAGATTTAAAATTCCAATTTCTTTTTCATTTTTAAATGTCAATTTAATTAAAATTCTACTTGATATTAATTTAACTAGTCTAACTTGTATAATTAAATATAAAAATTTAAAAAAATTTGAGATGTTACAACAATCTCTATATAATTTTTTTTTTGAAAAAAATTAGAGAAAGTAAAAAAAAATTTAAACAAGTGGAGGTGGAGGTGGAGGTGGGCAGGACCATTAAGCCCCCCTTGCTCCGCCAATGATGACTGAACTAAACGTGTATGTATGGTCGACTCCTTTGTCCACCAATCTTGTTTTATACTCTCATCTGCGTTCATTTTAATTTTGTATACCCATTTACAACAAATGTGGTAAAGGCATAAGAGTCCATATTTGATTCTTTAATAAAGCATTATATTCATCAGTCTCCATAGCTGATTTCCAATGAGGATTACAAAGTGTCGTAGTAGATTAACTCGTTCTGTATCTAATTGGAGTGTAGAACTAAAAGACTTAAGAGTTTGTTTGATGAAGTTTAAAAATTTTCTAAAAAAATTGAAATCAAAGTCAAAAATTAATTATAACTACACATTTTATTAATTTTTTTATTTTTTTATCAAAATTTACTAAAAAATTTTAAGAAGATTGAGACTGAGTGAGATTGGTGTTTGGTATTGTTGGCATCAGACTATCAGTCTTGTTTGGTATCAGTACTCTTCAATATTGGTTATGTATTGTTTGATATCAGCCTTCAATTACAAAATAACAAGAAGTGCTTGTTTGGTATTAATCTTCAATAATTGTGAATATTGTTTGGTATTAATCCCTGTTTGGTATCAATATTTAATAATTATTAGCAGGACCACCAAGCTCCCTTGCAATGATGACTCGACTAAAAATGTATGTATAGTTGACAGAATAATGATCTCCTATTCACCATGTGTAGGAGATTATTTGTGCACAACACACAATTGTGTGTGGACATATTTGCCACATCAGTCCATACAACACATAACTGTGTGTAAACACAAATATGTCCGCACATAGTAAACAAATGATCTCATACTCACCATGAGTAAGAGATCATTACTCATAGTTGACAACGACTTGATTGTATCATTTGACCACCAAACTTGTTTTATACTCCCATCTGCATTCATTTTAATTTTGTATATCCATTTACAACCAATGTCGTAGAGGTACAACATTCCATGTTTAATTCTTTAAAAAAGTATTATATTCATTCGTCTGTATAGCTGATTTCCAATTAGGATGAAGAAGTGCTTGTACCATATTAATTGGTTCTGCATCTGATTGGAGTTTAGAACTAAAAGATTTAATGCTTGTTTGGTGGAGCTTAAATTTTTTATAAAAGTTAAAGTCAAAAATTAATTTTAACCATTTAACCACACATTTTATCAATTTTTTTAATCAAAATTTGCTAATTTTTTTTTTACCAAACAAGCACTTAATGAAGATGTATGAGAAGAAGCTTGAGACTGAGATTGGTGTTTGGTATTGTTAGGTATCAGACTATCAGTCTTGTTTGGTATCAGTACTCTTCAATATTAGTTATGTATTGTTTCATTGTTTGGTATCAGTCTTCAATTACAAAATAACAAGAAGTAAGGCATGTTTGGTGTCAGTTTTCAATAATTGTGAATATTGTTTGGTATTAGTGCCTGTTTGGTATCAGGCCCAAAACTGAAGAGAGCCTATTTTTATAAAAAATAAAAAATAATAATAGTTTGTGATTACTAAAGTTGCAAAAAAAAAAAAAAAAAAAAAAAATTTGTAAAAGTTTGAAGTCCAACAAAACAAAGTAATTCTATAACTATTATTAAGTAGTTAGCCCAAAATCGAATGTGCTCATTTTTTTTTTAAAGTGATAATTTCACCATATACTATAAAATATAAAATAATTTAAAAAATACTATTTAACTTTTTTTATTCTAAAAATACCGTTTTTTACTTTTATAACACTTGTAACAATATTTGTTATGTTTGTTAATAACAAATGTAACACATTTATTATAACTAAAATAACAAAAGTAACAAATGTAATAAAGAGTGTTACAAAAATAAAAAAATAGTATTTTTGAAATAAAAAAAAATATTTTATTTATTTTGGTTATTTATGAAAAAAAAAAACATTGAAATTCAGCCCCACCAGCAATTCTGCACATAACTTATCAAACTTTGCTTTAGGGGCTAATTTTTGGACTTCGCCTCAGATTTCAAAAATTTCAGAACCGACCTTGATATCAAGGAGTCAATTTTTGGCTTTAAATGGAGGATTGTCATATTATTATAAGCAAATTTTTAATGAAAGTCACAATTATTTGCTATGCAGTATAAGAACATAAGAATTCCAGTAATTACAATGAATAAGACCACAAATTATATTGCAAGTTGGTGAATTTTTTCAAAGTACCTATTTTTAAGACCACAAATTATTTTTTTTAAAATGAGTTGCGGTCTTTGGCAAATACTCTATGGGCCCTACTCAAATTTGGAAAAGACTTCTACTTTCCAGAAATTATAAGTTTAAAACTATATATATACACACAATTGGTGAATTTTTTCAAAGTACCTATTTTAAGTGCAAATTTGATGTCCACTTGAAAAATTAACTCGATTCTTTACTTGACGAACTCAACTTTTAACTTAAATTATGTTTTGTAAATTTTTATAGATTATAAGTAGTATTTTTTTACGAAATGTATGGATAAAAAGTATATAAAAGTTGTGGATTCTATGAAATGTATATATAAAAATAATATTTAATCAACTTATAAATACCAATGTTCAAAAAATCGGACCGGCCATCGACTCGGAAAAGGTAACGGGTCAAGAGTCAAAAGGTCGAACCGTTTTCAATTAAAAAATTAAAAATTAATCCAAAACTCTCACAAAATTTCTAAAAATAAGTTATTTGTAAATAAATCAACATTTGTTGACAAAATTACTCACAAAACTTGGCTTTTAATAGAGTTTTTATAAGTTTTAATTAAAAAAAAAATCCCAAAAAAAAATCCGATTTTTGCTGAAAACTGGATCGATTCAACCGGTTAAAAACCCAGTTTCCGGTCCGGTTTTTGGATACACGGTTAAAGTGGAAAATTGGACCGGTTTTGCGACCGGTTCCCAATTTTTTCAGTTGAACCGACCATTCTGATCCGATTTTCTAAATACTGATAAATACTAATAAATATACTCTTAATCGATAGAGTTACCTTACACAACAATAAAAGTCCAGGATAGATTTTTGCCGAAAAAAGACAAATGTCCACTATTTTTTGAGTTGTAATTTATGGACTAAATGAATAGATGATTTTTTCTATAGAAAAAAAATTAAAAAGAAAGCTTAAACGTTTTAAGAATCGAATCACGTCTACCCCAATTTAGCAATGGTATGTAAATTCTTTCAAAATTAGCGATATATCTTATTTCTTTATTTCGAACTTTTGTTCTAGAAACTGAAAAGAAATATATCTTACAATATGCAAAAGGATAAAATCTCAAGACGTCTCTTGAGTACATTTGGCTAAATTTAGAGGTAAGTCAAAACTTTCACGTGGACAATTGATGATGTCAATAGGCCTATAACTCTTTTTCCATATCCTTTCCAAGAAAGGTACAAAAATCGTCTATTCTTCAACATAATATCATGAGTAATACATGATAGGTCGAAGAAATAAAACAAACTTATTTTTAAATTGTTGATATTGGAAAATGACGTTACACTTCTCAAGCCAACTTAATATTAAGAATTTAGATTGGACGTGATCGAACTGAACTATATACGAGAATTGTAACAGAAGACATGTTTGTAAGCTTTTTTTTAAGTATGCTGTTTATTATCAGTCATTGAATGTTTGAACTGTTGGACATTTATGTCTCTTATTTATAGAAAGATATGTGATGATTACATGTATTTAATGTCAAGTTCAACATTAAATGCCTACAAGACATCTCTTTTTGGGTATTTAATGTGAAGTGACATTTGCATTAATTGTGACAATTAGTCTGACATCTAACATATGACAGGATATGCCATACTGATGACATGAGCTTAACCGCAAGGCCTGGATGGGAGATCTTTCGACCTGGAGCAAGACCCGCTTTGGAACAAGGTCCGACCTGGAGTAAGATTAGGATGAGGTCCAACCTGGAGTAAGACCTGCCTAAGAATGAGGTCCGACCAGGAGTAAGACCTAGATGAGAATGACATCCGACCTGCTCTTGTAGTACATGTGATGAATTATTTAGCTGATGTAACAGATCGAATTGGATATCAACATAAGTAATTGTGTTTTATATTTTAAAACTTATAAGTAAGGTTTGTAAGCTTATCCAAACGTGCACACTTACTGTATAAATCCATATAGAGACAAAACAAAGTGGATTGAAAATGCCTCCTAGTCCATATTCAAGAACCAGATGCTACGGCACTAGATAATAATTCACAAATATTGACTCATATGGTAGAAAATTAAAAAAGTTTACTTACTAATTTTCTCTAATCTTATCCTTTTTTAATTGATAATTCAAAACTACTAATCTAATTTCGTCAAACTTTGAAAATCTCGTTTTCATTTTTACCTCGATCCTTTGTTGTGTCTCGCAAGTTGGGACAAAAGTGGAGAAGGATGAAGAAGAAGACGACTTGAAAAGGATAGAAATATTTTTAAATTTTAATAATTCAAAATGGACATTCGAAGATTAATAAAAAGGCCCTCTAGAAGAAAAAATTTAAAAGTTATATACTTTACAATTAGTTTAATATCTAGTACTTAGGTCTAAGTTCGATGCCTTCAACAAGAAGTCCCCCTTTGAGGTGCTCACCCTTGACCTCTATTAAGCTCATCTTCACTTCTCTGTCTTCGCCATCACAATAGAATTCACCCAATTCAACCTCTAACCATCCGTCCTCGCGCATATGAAGAACGCGTTCTTCTACTTCATAAATTTTTGATGATCTTGATTCGTCAATTTTGTGTTGCGCATAATCGCGTTCTAAATCTTGTTTTTTACACTCGCTATCACCTCTTAAATAAGTTATTCCTGTCGATTTATAGTCACCAACTTCAATTGAAACCTCCGATGGTAGGAAATCTAAGCCAAATGCACGATTTGCTAGTTTAACAACGAGGTAGGCTCCATATGTTGTATTTTCTGATAGCATTCGAGTGCTGATTTTTCCACATATCTCTAACCAACATACCATTATAAGCTCCACTCCCTGAGAAAATCTGGCATAACAAAAACAAAGATTTAAAAATTAGACATCAAAATAGTTCCTTTGCAAAACTTTATTTTAGAAATAAAATTTGAAGTCGACTATATAAAACTCTTTTCATTATTATGTTCGACCCAAAAAGTATATTAAAATTTTATATGAAAGAAATATAAACCTTGAGTGAAGAAGGGGTTTCCAACTCCAAGAAAGAGGATTACTTGCCCAGGTAATTGACAATTCCCTTGCACTCAACATGTAGCATTTCTTATTTGTGGATTTATCAATTGCAAATGTCTGCATTAATTGCAATAAATATGGATATTATTAATTATCTGCAAATCAATTCAATAAGGAAATGGTCCTAATCCCAGATAGTGATAGCATAAATTGAAGTGGCTGGCATGATTTTTAAGGAGATAATTGGACTATGTTGTTTTTACCTTGTTGCCCCCATCAATGAGTTGAGGACTAGAAAGCTTGAAAAACAAATCCTTCTTGGAAGAAAACTCCATTAATGGAGAAACCAACTTCGACATAATATCACGATAATCACGAGGTAAGAATTTTTCCCATACGAAATCCGATTCTATCGAATTGCGAAACATAGTCGATACAATCGAAGATTGGCATGCTTTACGAGGCGTTGTGAATGCAATAACACGAGCAAGACAGTCTTCCGGCAAGTCGTGGATTGGTGTTGCCGCCATGGTTTATTAAGAAGAGCTCACAAATTTGTACTGTGCCACTCGAGATAGAGGAAATTTGAATTCTTGATAATTTTGTTTAGAATATGAATGCAAATGGCTTTATATAGTTGGCTATGTTTTGAGGTTTATCATTAATAATACAAGAATTTCGTCACACGACAACATCCCAATCCATGTTATCCTGTTGGATTTCAATGGGTGGAATTAGTTATTGCAAATCCATTAGTCAAGGTCATAAAAGTCTACAACTTAGGTAAGTTTTATATAATACCTTGACAAATTATGATATTGCTATTTTTAATATATTTATCGACTCAAACATTAGAGCAGTTTGGTAGAGGAGAGCAAGAAGAAATTAGAGCTCGTTTGATAGAGCGTTTCAGCAAGTCTTGATAAAAAAAATTTTTTTTAATGAAATGTGTGGTTGAAAAGTTAATAAAAATTATGAGTTTCATTGAATGTGTAATTAAAATTAATTATTGAGTTTTGAACATAGCTTTTTAACAAATTTTAATATAAGCTAAACAAAAACTTAGATTACAAATTATTGTATTTACAGACACTCAATCTTTTACTATCAAATAGAATATATAGGAAGTGAAGAGTAGTAAATGTTGAGAATTAACAGTCATAATTCTGTATCACCCAAGAGTAATAATATCGCATAAAAAAAATTAGACACACAATAGAGGTTTGTTGAAAGTGCGACTACGTCCTCTTCCTGTCGATGCAGTAGAAGTTTACAATAGAAATTGTACACCCTCAAATACTTTGTATTTTATTTTTTTGTAGCCTCTCTCTCCCACTTTTCTTGATCGTCAAATAAAATCTAATGACGACTGACAATCGAAAGTACAATTGTGAAAATTTTAAACTATCAATAATGAAATTTTGGATTAGGGACTCTGCTCCCACAGCCTCGGAAGCAGGGCTTTCCGTGTATAGACGGCAAAAGACGATAATTAAACTCCATAATTTAACAGTTGAGTGGTTATTGGAATCAAGAATTTGGTACAAAAGGTTAAACATTCATTTTCAATAAAGTTCGACACAGTTTCAAGAATTTGTTCACTCTAAACTATTTGCAATTGAAGTCAAGTAAACAACAAAAACACAATATTGGTAGAAACTTAGAATGGACGACCTTTTCTTATTATTTTAAATAATAATTTTTTTGTTTAGTTTTGCTGTAAATTAGTCAAAGTTGGCTGCAGCAAAGGTTCAAACGAGGGGAGTAACTTTGGTCTCTAATTATTAAATTAAGAAAAATAACATATTTAGTCACTAAATTTTAAAAAACGTAAGAGATATATCATTAACTTTAAAAATAGTATCGGACATCTCCAACGTTTAAAAAAATAGGCACATGTTAGGTCCTTTATGACGAAATGCTCCCTTCTTTAAATAAAATAAAAAAAAAATAGAAAAATAATCAAGTGTACCTCCTAAAAAATAAAAAATATACAATTTTCTTTATCAAACCTCAAAATTCAAAATCCACCACCACCCCAAATTCCAAAAATCCCAAAATCCACCATTAGAGAGTACCACAATTCCTTCGCGGCCTCCTCAAACTCCGTCGCCACCTCCTACTACTCCTTTTTCTAGAGCGCTCTCTCTCAAACCTTAAACACCACAACCCCCACCCCCACCCCCACCCCCACCCCTTAGCTTTCCAAATCCTGACACCAATCTTCACCGCGGGTGTGACGGTAACACATGCACCACATGCTTTCTCGGAAACATTCCTTTTGGGTACAAATGTAGAAAGAGTATATACTTGAATTGCCTAAGAATACTTCATTGTTGAGTTGGGCACTCGTGAATACTGACGGGGACCTTGGTTGTGGTGGTTTGGTACCAATGGCGGAATTAGGAGGTGACACAGACAGAAACGTAAATGAATAAAACAAAGCTCAAAATCAATTTGTTGATTCTTATGAATATCGAATTAAATTGATTAAATGTGGAGAAAACTCCAAGAACAATATTCTTCTTCAAAAACAACTAACTTGATCAATTAAAAAGGACTCTTAAATACTAAACTTCTAGTTGAAATAAAATCCTAATTGATAAATAAAATGCAAAAAGACAAAAATAGACATGAAACTTAAAGAAAACCGTTTTAAACTAACTAAACGAATTCAAACGAATAAAATCCATCATCAGCAATTGCAAAGCTATTGGTCTTGTCCGGCTCGTCGAGACGATTCCGAAAACATATAATAATAAAAATTCTGAGCCCTATGTCCGTTTCTTTGATAAATTACGATTACGATCCCTTGCGTCCAGATAAGCCAAAGCTAGGTCATCTAAGCTATCAGGGGGGCAGCCCTAGGCTCAAGTCCAGGGCTTTCCAAAATTTTAGTCCATATTGTTAAAAAAAAAGAAAAGAATAAGAAGAAATAAAGTCCAAATTTCACCAAGCAGCCCAAAAAAATTTATAGCCAAGCATAGCAAAAGAATTGTTTTACTTTTACTTTCAATTGTGCATCCATGTTTAATAAAGCAAACAATTATTTGTATTTTATGTAAGTATTAAAAAGTTCAAAATTGAAATTCAAACTTTAAAAAGTTCAAAATTCGAAAGTGGGCATGAATTTTTTAATTTGTTGCACTTTCCACTATTTGGTGTTGAAATATCATTTTATTTTCTAACTTGGTTATAATAATCCCGTTCCAATATTAAAGAGTTTAAATATTTTGTGTATCGACTACATAACTTAATTTTAGATAAAATAAATATAGAATATATTAAAAACAATTTTTGTGCATCGACTACATAACAATTTTTGTTGAGAGAGATCTTGTTAATAAAATAGATATAGATTCTATTATAGAAGAATTTGCAATTGTAAAAGATCATCGGGCACAACTTTCTTTAGCTAGTTTAGATCTTAAATATTTTTATGTAATGACTTTTTGTAACCTTTTAAAAGATTATGACTTATAAAAAAATATTAGATTTTCATAAAAATAGGCAAAGTAATTGTGGTTTGAGAAAAAAAAATTTCATGGGCTCTGCACCCGAACCTCCGTAAGGGGGGTCCCCCTCCCCAAGCCTACTCTTTCGATATATCCTAGTTCCGCCCCTATTTGGTACTATAAGGTATGTTAGAGGTTTGAGTTTAGCAGGTATATGATAGAGCTGATTTGAATCTATGAAAGGCTAAGAGAAACTGAAGTAGTGTGACTATGAAGAAGAAGAAATACTAAATGGGCCCAAGAATTCATAAAACCTAGTAGGAATTTAAGTTCTTATTTGGAAATTATACAGATTACCTGTAAAACTAGAATCATTGGCACTGGAAAATTTTGATTGACTTTTATGATAAAGTTCTATATTTTCAGATTCCTGAAGATGGGAAAATGCCTAGGACTGGAAGTATTTGTGAAAAAGAGGTTTGAAGCTAACTAATATGATTCTTTATATGGGCTAACTAATAAGTGCTTGTTCGAATGTTCGGTTGTCATCTTCTCCAAAAAAACTCATTTTTTTGCCTACAATTTTTGACTTTTCATCACTTTTTACACTACAAAAAATTTTGAAAAGTCAAAAAGTAACAAAAAAAATCCATTTTTTTCCAAAAAAAATTCTACCGAACAAGCCCTAAGTGTTTTCGCTAATATTGTATCTTGGAAGAAGCCGGGCTTGTTCCAAAAACCATTTTAACTTGCCTTTTCTAGGTCTTTTTGTTTTTTGCACCATTTATCACTATCAGAATCATTCAAGTTTCATTCTTCTAATTCTGAAACTTTTAATATTTTTAATGAGAACTAATTTTTTGGCGTTCTTTGATAATTGGATCCGCATGGATTTTGGAATTTTTGGAGTTTGGGGTGGTAGTATATTTTGAATTTTGGAGTTTGATAAAAAAGATGACCTATTTGTTATTTGTTGTTTTTTAGAGGTACATTTTGTTAGTTTTCTATTCTTCTTTTTTTTTTTCTTCTTTTTTGTTTTTTTGTTTGTTTAAAAGAGAGGGCAATTTTGTAGTAAACGACGTACTGTACATATTTTTTCAGACATTGGAGATGTCCGGTGCTATTTTAGTATTTTTAAAGGTTGTGAATATATCTCTTACATTTTTTAAAGATTGGGAGACCAAATATGTTATTTTTTCATAATTTAAAGTTTTAAGTATATTACGATAGCTTATTCTTATAATAAGCAACTAATTTAGTTTAAAATTTTATCATAAAATAATTGAAATACTTTTATAAATTTAAAATTGCAACTTATATTTAAGTTTGTAAGTAGTCCGATTTGAGCAGTTTTTGACATATTTTCAAATTGAAACCTTTAAAACGGTTTGATAAAAGCTCAAGCCTAAACCAATTGGTTTGGTTTGGTTTATACTGCGGTTTCATCGTATATGTTTTCCTTATGTTCGCTTTAATGTCACTAGTTCATTAATTATGATTTTATTTCTAAATCCGTACAAAATAAAAGTTAAAATAAAGCCGCAATATAACTCGATTTATTAAACAAAATATAAAGTCACCATATTTAGTTTAAAATTGCAATAGTTATAACTTTATTTAGAATTTAAGATTATTATTTAAGAGTCTAACCCTTGTCTAATTTGGTCCCATTGCTACCATAAATTTAAAGTTTTATTTTTTATTTTTAATTCTTTAACGGTGTAGTTTGGTTTTAAACTACAGTTAAAATACTGAAACCTAAACCGACAATTTCGAAAAAACTATTTCGATTCGATTTTTTAATTTGACGGTATTTGCTTACAACCATATTTATATCCTAATAGCTCCTTTATTAAAAATATTAAAATATTAAAAATAAAATATCAATTCTTTGAACTTTTAGATTCTCTTGTAATATAAAGTTATCAAAGATGTAAAAAAAAAAAAAAATATTCTCCTTTTTTAGGGGTAAGAATAGAATGAAGATTCTCTATGTGACTGTTTCTTACTAAAATTTTGATACTTCGTATACTGTTGGCAAATATAAGGGTGCGTTTGATTGGCAAAATTTGCCATGGAAAATCTATATTTTCCACCCATTTTCCATCTTTTGCGCTGTTTGATTGGTAAAATTTTCCATGGAAAATTTTTTCCATTTTCCTTGCACGTGAGGTGTTTTCCATGAAAAGTGGGAAAACATTTGCTTGGCTAGGGAGGAGAAGCAATTTTCTTGGCCAAATCATTTCCAAAGCAAGAAACCAAATATTAAGTTGCTCCAAATCAATTTAAATTTATTAATGATTTAGAGCAAAATTATTAATTATTAATTTTTAAGCAAATTATTAAATTTGCTTAAAATTTATAATTTTAAGCAAAATTATTAATTTTTAAGTTGGCAAAATTATTAATTTTTAAGTTGGCAAAATAATTTTTCGGCAAATTTTTTAATTTTTAAGCAAATTTAAGTTGCTCTAAATCATTAAAAGTAAATTTAATGTAGTTAGCTAAGTTAGTCCATTGTGTTTATTCAAAATATAGGACATTTTATTTTAGTTTACGTAAGTGTAAATCGTAGGCCTCATGAGAATGCTACTATTTAACTCACTTTTAGTTACTTTTTAACAAACTCATATGCTTGTGGTAATTCAACGTACAATATAATTTTTTCAAAATTTGTATTAGATTATATAAAATGTATGGTGGAAATATGCATAAAAAATGGTAAATTATAATTTAACAATTGTCAATAGTAAACTTTCAATTTTTCTCTCCAATATTTTAGTCATGGAAAATGTGATAATTTCCCTAGAAAATAGTTGCTATCAAATAACAAAAGTTGAAAAATAATACATTTTCCATGGAAAATAAAGACAATCAAACACCAAAAGTTGGAAAATTACAACATTTTCTAGGATGAATTTTCATCCAATCAAACGCACTACATTTACAATTCCCTGGAAAATATTTTCTTGGCAAATCATTTCCCTGGAAAATATTTTCTTTCCACCCATTTTCCATGCTTCCAATCAAGCACAGCCTAAGTAGTCATCGTGTTCAAAGCTGATGTGATTTGTAGCGTAAAAATGGACTTGAAAAAAGAGTGAATTTTCTGTAGGGTAAAAATGGACTCGAAGAAGAGTAAATTTTGTGTGAGAAAATGTATGATTTACAATAATTCAATCTTCAACTAATGGAGAATACAAGTAGCAATCCACAAGCTTATATTTAATGAATTTGGCCATTTGGGCTGTTCTTGATTGACCCAAATTCAAGTCAAAATGCTATATAAAGTATTAAATGCAATTTTTTTTTTTTTTTTTTTTAATCGCAATAATTTTGTAATAATGACAACTTATGTAGTAAGGAGTTGAAGTTTTAACTTTGTGACAAATTTGGAAACATAATTTCATTCAAATGAAATTCGACCTAGCCTCTTTAGTAAGAAAATATTTGACATTTTACGTTCTTTAAATAAAGGGTAATTATATTCTTACAATATTTTTTTGTTAACTGTACTACATTTTAATTATGATAAAGAGCATCAACTATTTCTCATTTTTATATTTAAGTCCCCAACTATTTTTTATTTATATTCTTATCATTGACTTATTAATTTGAACATCTTCTTCTCTGTCTTTGATGATGGATTGATGGTTTTTGTCCAAAGTTACTTAGGAGGGCGTAATTTTTTTTTTTTTTTTTTTTAGTATTTCACATTTTTAAATAAGCAAAATAAATAACAAATATAAAAGTTTGATAAAATATTTGTCCCCCGTTTTAATACACATTAGCAGAATATTTAGATAAAAATTGTCATCAGAGACAAAATGTGAAAATTAATTGAAAGGTAATGATAAAAATGTAATGAAAAAAAAGTTAAGGACACAAGTGCCAAAATATCAAAAGTTGGAGGACCTTTATTGTAATTAAAATATAGTGCATTTAATAAAAAAAAATAAGTAATTAAATAAAAAAATAAGCATTTTCAAAACATTACGTACGTATATGACCTTGACAAATACATTGCACACGAAACCCCATTCAACCCGTTGAAGTCCAATTATTGGATTACACGGATTGGGTGTTGTCTTATATTGAATTCTTGAATTATTTCCCAACTATATAAACCCCTTTAGACCATGCAATATTATGCATTCATTTTTATAAACAAAAAAAACAAGTAAACAAAATTTCTTCCATCTGTGGTGCCACAATTTAAACCATGGCGACAACATCCATCCACGACTTGCCGGAAGACTGTCTTGCTCAAGTTATCGCATTCACGACTCCTCGTAAAGCATGCGAATCTTCAATTGTATCGACTATGTTTCGCAATTCAACAGAATCGGACTTGGTGTGGGACAAATTCTTACCTAATGATTATCGTGATATTATTTCAAAGTTGGTTTCTCCAATCGAGTTTTCTTCCAAAAGGGATCTGTTTTTTAAGCTTTCTACTCCCCTTCTCATTGATGGGGGTAACAAGGTAAATATGTTTATTTTCAACTGTCACAATCATTAAGTTGATATATATTTGCTAATAATTAATAATACTTATTTTAATTTGTTGCAATGCAGACATTTGCAATTGACAAATATACAAATAAGAAATGCTACATGTTGAGTGCAAGGGAATTGTCAATTACTTGGGCAAGTAATCCTCTTTGTTGGAGCTGGAAACCCCTTCTTCAATCAAGGTATAGATTTCTTTCTTATAAAATTAATTTTAAGTTTGTACTATTTTACAACAATTACATTTTGGGTCGAACATAATAATGAAAAGAGTTTTATGTAGTCGACTTCAAATTTTATTTTGAAAATGAAGTTTTGCAGATGAACTATCTTGACATCTAATTTTTAAATCTTTTTTTTTGTTAATTCAGATTTTCTGAAGGAGTGGAGCTTGTAATGGTATCTTGGCTTGAGATAGATTGTGAAATCAACACTCGAATGTTATCGAAAAATACCGTGTATGGAGCCTACCTCGTTTTTAAACTTGCAGATCGTGCATTTGGATTAGATTTCCTACCATTGGAGGTTTCAATTGAAGTTGGTGATTACAAATCGACGAAAATAACATACTTAAGAGGTAACGAGTCTAAAAAACAAGAGATGGAGCGTGACTTTATGCAGCACAAAATTGATGGATCAAGATCAAGTGTTTGTGAAGATGAAGAATGTGTCCTTCATATGCGCAACGATGGATGGTTAGAAGTTGAAATTGGTGAATTCTATTGTGATGGCAAAGATAGAGTGGTGAAAATGAGCTTCAAAGACGATAAGGGAGAGCACCTCAAAGGGGGGCTTCTTGTTGAAGGCATTGAGATCAGACCTAAGCACTAGATATTAAACGATCTTAAAAGTATATAGAAATTCTTGTTGGGACTTTTGTACATTTTTTTTTTTGTTGGCTTGTGGGAAATTGTTTTTATAAAGTAGTTCTTAAGGCATTGGAATTGAGATTCATTCATTCATTTAATTAATTTAATTTATTTATTTGTCTCGAGTTTTCTTTGTGCTTTTGTTCATTCTATTCCTTACACAAATATTAATTATACTATTTGTGACTTTGAACATGTTCTACGTCTCAAAAATTGATCTACAAGTCAACACGAGGCTTGTAGAAATATAAAAGAGATGAAGAAATATAAAGGAGAATATGTGTAGAAAAATAATTCTCTGTATTGATTCAATTGAATGAATGATTGAATAAGAGTACAACGCATATATATACTAATAATGAAAGGATCCTACTTAAAATAGGAATATTACATACATATATTTTCCTATATACAATTCTACTAATAAGGTAAATTTATGGAATATGGTAAGTAAATATATTTGTTTTAATACTTCCCCTCAAATTGGAGCATGTATGTCAATAGTGCCCAACTTGCGAGTGAAACTGTGAAATGCCTCCTTGCCTAGTGTTTTAGTAAATAAATCTGCAATCTGATTGCTGCTTGGAACATAGGCAGTCTTGATCTCTCCCTTGATGATTCGTTCACGAACAATATGGCAATCTATTTCAATGTGATTTGTCCTCTCATGATAAACTGGATTAGCTGCAATATGTATTGCTGCTTGATTGTCACAATATAAGGTTGCAGCTTGTGGGTGATCCACACATAAATCTGTCAGCAACTGCCTCAACCATGTAAGCTCACAAGTAATTGAAGCCATTGCCCTATATTCTGCTTCTGCTAAAGATTTGGACACAGTTATTTGCTTCTTGCTTCTCCATGATATAAGTGCATTTCCCAAAAATACACAATATCCCGTAACTGACCGTCGTGTAGTAATATCTCCAGCCCAATCTACATCACAAAATCCCGCTAGCTGCAATTTTCCACTTGATGGGAAATATAATCCTCGGCCCGGTGCTCCTTTCAATTATCGGAGCAATCGGTGAACTGCATCAAGGTGGGGTTGTCTAGGTGCCTGCATGAACTGACTGAGTGTATTGACCGAATATGAGATTTCCGGTCTAGTAATGGTGAGATAAATGAGCTTCCCTACCAACCGTCGATAATATGTGGGATCTTTCAACAATTGTCCATCTGTCGAATTAAATTTTGATGACTGCTCCATGGGAAATGCTGCAGGTTTTGCTCCAAGTAATCCGGCCTCTTGAAGAATGTCAAGAGTATACTTTCTTTGATTTATCGAGATCCCTGATCTCGAGCGAGCAATTTCTACTCCAAGAAAGTATTTTAGTGTGCCAATGTCCTTCAACTTGAATTGAGATGCAAGAAACGTCTTCGTGGAAGAAATCGCTTCTTTATCGTTTCCTGTGACAATCATATCATCCACATATAATAGAACAGCTGTAAATGAATCACCACTGACCTTGGTAAAGAGTGAATAATCTGCATGTGACTGTTTGAACCCAAACTGAATAATAGCAGATACAAATTTTTGAAACCAAGAACGAGATGCCTGTTTCAATCCATATAGAGATTTATGAAGTCGACATACAACTGGTGTCTCCCCCTGTCGACGAAATCCAGGTGGAGGAGTCATATAGACTTCTTCATTAAGGGCACCGTGAAGAAAGGCATTGTGGACATCCATCTGATGAAGCGTCCAGTTGCGAATAGAGGCGACAGCGAGTAAGCATCTGACTGTTGTTAACTTTGCAACTGGAGCGAAAGTTTCATTATAATCAATCCCTTCTCGTTGTGTAAACCCCTTTGCCACCAGCCGTGCTTTGTAACGTTCAACAGTACCGTCAGAATTAAATTTGACTTTAAACACCCACTTACAACCAATAGGACGAGAACCCGGAGGAAGTGGGACAAGGGACCAAGTGTTGTTTTCTTTCAAGGCACGGATTTCATCATTCATAGCAGTTACCCACTTGGGATCCTGACATGCTGCCTCAAATGTTGCTGGCTCAACAATGTGAGAAATATTGTATGTAAGGGCACGATGAACAGAAGAAAGATTGCTATATGATACATACCTTGATATAGGATGTTGAGTGCTGGACTTGACTGGAAGAGACCTGGTTTGAGTAGGCAGAGCATGATTGATATAGTAATCTTTCAGGTGAATTGGGGTTTGAATTGATCTTGTGGATCGTCGAAGTTGGTCATTGGGTATGACAGGAGGTAGGTGTGGCTGTCTGTCAGGTGAAGGTGAAGAAAACTGCTCAACCGGTCGACCGATATGTGGAGACGGTTGACCGTCTGAGCTCTCTGTAGAAACGGATGAGGGAAACGGGTGACCAGACGGTCGACCGGGTGAACTCTCTGTTGAAACGGATGAGGGAACCGGCTGACCAGACGGTTGACCGTGTGAACTTTCTGTTAAAACGGATGATGGAAACGACCGTTTGAACAGTGTGTGGGACTCTCAGGCAAGGAATCTGTTTCTGCTATATGTTGGTCCTCAGGGTCAGGTAAATGAGGCACGTCAACATCCAGAGGCATAGATTGTGGTAATGGGATGGAGTTGGTTTCATCATTTTGTTGGGAGGCGTATGGAAATATGGTTTCATGGAATACGACGTCTCGGGATATTATTAATTTTCTGTCGGTAAGGTCATATAAGGTGTACCCTTTTTGTCCTGAGGAGTATCCAAGAAACACACACCGTCTGGCTCGTGTGTCAAATTTATGGCTGGGTTTAAGGTTGGTGGCAAAACATAGACAACCATAGACACGCAAATGAGAATAAGGTGGTAATTTCTTGTGTAATCTTTCGTATGGTGATTTGTGTGAAAGCAATGGAAAAGGTATACGATTGATAAGATAACAAGCCGTTTTGATATGTTCCCCCCAAAATTTTAATGGAAGATTAGCTTGAAATCTAATGGCACGGGCTACATTAAGGAGGTGACGGTGTTTTCTCTCTACCACTCCATTTTGTTGAGGGGTATAAGGACATGACCTATGAAAATTAGTGCCATTTTGATCCAAAAATGCTTGCAATGATAAAAACTCTTGGCCATTATCAGATCGTAGGCCTTTTATAGTCAGATTGTGTTGTGTTTTAACCCAAGCAAAGAAATTCTTAATTATGCTTTGAGTTTCAGACTTGTGACGCATGAGGTGTACCCAAGTGTAACGAGAAAAGTCATCGACAATTGTAAGAAAATATCTAGCACCAGAATAAGAATAAATTTTATGAGGTCCCCAAATATCACAATGAATCAGATCAAATGGTTTATTGCTAGAAATTTGACTAGCCTTAAAAGGTAGTCTAGATTGTTTAGCCAAATGACAAACATCACAAATATCGTGAGAATCAAAACTAATATCTGAAATGCTTTGTGCTAGGAATTGGAGTGGTGAGGCAGAAGTGTGCCCAAGACGTCTATGCCATAGGTTGGTTGACCTACTGGTAGTATGATGTATTTGTGGTTTTTGTGAAAGGTAATATAGGCCGTTACTCTGCCTTCCCAAGCCAATTGTCTTCTTCGTAGTCAAATCCTTCATGATACAAAAATCAGGATAAAATATCACATAGCAACCTAATCCTCTAGTAAGTTTACTGATAGATAATAGATTAACTTTGAAGTTGGGAACATAAAGCACATTATCAACAGTCATATTATTTCCCAAGTTAGCTGCACCAATAGATTTAATAAGAGCATGACCCCCATCTGGTAATTGAACAGTTTTGTGCTTTGGCATGGATTTATTCTCAACAATCCCATCCTTCGTCACATGGTCAGTGGCCCCGCTATCAATAATCCATGAATTACTCAAAGAAGTAGTAGAAGAATTGATACCTGGTGTGTTAACATAAGACTTATCATTACCCGTTTTGTTCTTTAAAAGTGTCATGATCTGCTCGTATTCTTTGGCTGTCAGCGTTCTTCCTTCCATTGGGTTAGGTGCAGAAGCGGTAACAGTATTTGTGAAGCGTTTGTTTCGTGGCTTCACGTCCTTCCCATGAAACTTGTGCCATAGAGGGAAGCCATGTATGAAATAGCAGGTATCAACAATGTGGCCAGTCATCATACAGTAGGTGCATTGTCGCTGTCCAGTTTCTGTCGAAACGGTCGACCGGTTCGGCCGATCTTCACTTTTCCTGTTCGATCTCCAATTGATCTTCTCATTAAGTAGTTCAGAAACAGGGATTATGTCGGGATGATCGGATTGCTGTATAGCCATGAGATCCGATTGGGCAATCGTCGCTTCTATGATTTTTCTATCATCGTTTGTGCGAAGCATCGTCGCTCAGAATCGTCGCTCTGATACCATGTAGAAATATAAAAGAGATGAAGAAATATAAAGGAGAATATGTGTGGAAAAATAATTCTCTGTATTGATTCAATTGAATGAATGATTGAATAAGAGTACAACGCATATATATACTAATAATGAAAGGATCCTACCTAAAATAGGAATATTACATACATATATTTTCCTATATACAATTCTACTAATAAGGTAAATATATGGAATATGGTAAGTAAATATATTTGTTTTAATGCTTATGCATGTGGCTGCAAAATTAAAAAGACAAAGAAAGACTGAGTAGAAGGCCTCAACTGGTTTCTTCTAATTAATAGCAAGTTGGCTTTGACATACAAGGCACTCATCGTCCGATGAAAACTCATTTAATTGTGTGTATAAATGCACTTTAATGCAAAGCACATGCAAGCTTGTCGTCAATGCCCAAGCATAAGGCACTAAACATGTTCTATAATAATGTACATGTTGACCTTAGGAAGAGGTTCGCCATCCTAGAAAATATCCAACTTCACGCTCTCAGCCACGTCGAGCGAGCCATCAGCCCTCCCAAAAGGCTGCGTGGCAATATTTGTACAATCTATAGAGGTGTGGGGCAAGCTGCCATTTCATCCCTTCTTTAGTCCTTCCTAAATTATTATAACTTAGGCCCCACGCAAATAACCCCAAATAGCTGAGCCCAGATGGTTGCGAGTTCGTTCTTTAGAAGATTGCCGAGCAGCTTGGGGACATGCCTCCCGAGGCGTTTAGGACATTATACCGCCTTAGTTATAAACCGACTTCGGGTGAGGGTTGGTACTGCATCGGCCCATGGCCTTCGCGGGGTGGATGCCTAATAAATGTGTTTTACACGCTTATTATATTTTATAAACATGATATATTATTGTAATTTGAATGAATTTCTACTTAATTTAGTTCTATAAATGTTGTTGTTGTAGATAAAACTTAAAAATAGAGGTTATAAATTGAACAAAAAGAGAAAATTCGAGCTAAATAGGAGTCGATCGGAAGTGTTTGAAGATTAACATGATAGCATGGGAGTGATAAGAACCATTAAAAAGGTCATTAGAGGAATGTCACAAGTTTCAAGAATGTATTTTAACTTACAAAAAGTTTGAGGACTAAATTGCACACTTCTAACACTTATGCAAGACCAAATTTGGATGACTAAAGAGATTTTGGGAATAATTTGGAAGCTCTTGGAAGATTTGAGATAAATTTTAAAAGACTTGGAGCAAAAAAGGGACCAAAATGTACAATTTTGAAAGTTTAGAGACCAAAATGTACAACTTTAAAAGTTTGAAGACCAAATTGCAAATTTTTTGTTTGCCACGGTCTGGTAGCGGTTTGTAAACCGCGGCCAAACCGCAGCAAACAGGAAAATTTTGTTTGCCGCGGTTTGCGCAAGTTATTTTTTTATAGGTTTTTTGTTTTTAAGTTGAAACTCAGGAATATTTACGTCATTTTTAAATTAAAATAAGTTGGAGAGACTTAAGACTATATAAAGACCTAGTCTAAGTCGGATTAAGATTGTTGAATCGGAAAGAAAAGAAGAGACAACAAAAGGAGAAAGAAACAAAAAACGATGAAGATCTAGAAGATTAAGACAAGAAGACGACAAATTTTTAGTGCAAGATATTTAACTTTTCCTCCTCCTTTATTTAGATCCGGTTACGTATTCCAAACTTTTAATATTTTCATTCTCCTGAATTATGAGTAGCTAAATTAATATTCTGGATGAACAATGTAACCTAGTTTAGATTCTTTAATTTCAATTCTCAAGTTTTGCTTATAAATTAATTATGTATTGATTTTACTTCTTTTCTTAATGCTTGAAATAATTGGACATTAATTCATTGAATTGTGGATTGTAACAAACTGAGAGGTAAGTTATTAATCTAGACAATGTAGTAAAATCCGACAATTAGATAAAATGTAGAGATACGCTTTTGTTATTGTTGCGGTCTTGAATTGAATTCTTAGGAGATTTAATGCATCTAGTTAAGGATTATTCTGACTTCACATAGAGATATAGCGAGTTAACTTAATTAGATATGACTACTTTGAACTCGAGAGAGCTAAATTATGTTAAATTCGTGAATTCGACCGAGTGTAACAATAAGAATAAAATTTGAGATGAAAAATTAGAGATGATAACTACGGTGAATTCGTGAATTCAAATCTTTTAATAATTATATTTGATAAATTCTTGACAGTTGCGTTCACACAATTTTCTAGAATTAATAGTATATCTTAAATCTTTTAATAAACTTATTTCGAAGTTTCTTAATTGGATTATGATTAGAATCTTCAAATCAACCTATTTCAAATTATTTTCAATGGATTAAGATTATAATTAATCGAGCTAATATTTAAATAAAATAGTTTTCATGAAAACAATAATATAGACTTATTAAGTCCAATTTATTACCTTTTTTTGATATTGTGCACTTGTAATTAATATTTTTTACAACAATGCCAATAATAAAAACTCTCAACAAGGTCAAGGTTTGGAAAGACGGCTCATTCTACGTCAGTGAATAGTGGGAATTCATCCACAATGATTTGCAGCCTAACCTTAGGGTACCTAGCGTTATAGGCATCTTCCTGAGTAGCTATTATTTATCTGTGATTTTATATATTTGTTCAACTTCTAACGCTTCGCCCTCTAACGTATAGAGTGCGAGAAGAAGACACTGATTTCCTATAAAGATTTAAAACCCTCAAAGTTGTGGTTGACAGGATCCTCGACATCCTTGAAACGATCTGATTTGGTGCCCCAAATACTTAACCATATTTGGACTAATACGTAAGCATGCTTTGCCTTTTTCGACCATTGGAGCTACTTGAACTCGTTGAATGACCGGTGGAATACCTTGATTTTGTTGAATTTGTTCGTCTTCCATCGTGATCTCTTTCTCTTTTTGTCGTACTTCTTTTTGTTCTCTTCTTAACTATCTGAAAGATTGTTCTACTTCTTAGTCAAAGTGCCAAGATCGGCATGTTTTTTGTCTCGCATGCAAAGGATAGAACACCTTAAAAGAACAAAAGAACAACTGAGATATTAAAAATAAAAATTCGAAATAAAGCTAGAACTAAGAAAAATCAAACCAAATATCAACAATCCTTGGCAACAGCACCAAAAATTTTGCTAGTATAAATCACGTAAGTATACAATATCGTAAACAAGTAATAGTAGAAGTGAGAAAAGTATCGCTCCATGATGATTGAAATTTTATTTTGATTTAATTAAAACCAACCTTAATCGAACACAGACATATTTCAATTGATTTGGATGTTTTGACCTAACAATTTTATCAATTTCTACGAAAACAAGTTAAGAGTGAGTGTTAGAGAAAATTCAAAGACAAAAATACACTAGGATTCCAACTCTACCAAGTATTCCATTTTAATTTACAAATTCCCGTTGTTGAACTAATGTATGCTCGTGTTGGCAATCAATAATCATAATTTATCTAACGATAATTTTCATATGAGACCCTAAAATATCTCTATCAGAGATTCGAATATATAAAAATGCATTCAATTTTAAGAATATTCAATAGAGATTGCACGAAGTATATTGCATTATTTGTTAAAAATATACTTAAACCTAAATTTAACTTCTCATAAACAAATTAAGTCACAAATACGTTCAAATGTTAATCAAACATTCAAACAAAATAAGTAATTAACAAATAATCAACATCACATTAACACAAATTTCTCCAAAATAACAGACCACGTAACATTTACGTGCAGTTCAATAGAGAAATGTAATTTAATGTAGTCTAATGGAGCACAAGTGACTCAACAATATCCTAAAAAATAACAAAGAAATGGAACATTGGCTTCACCAAAGATGATGAAGTCATTATTGATTTATGAGTTGAGTTCTAGTATGTAACTTTCGTTTCAGAAATCAAAGTAATAAATATTAATTATATCAACACAAAATAATTAAATGAATTCAATTATATCTCGAAATAAATTAGACAACAAACTCTCACGAAGTGAATTAGAGAGTTCTTTCTATGGAAATGAAACCAAATTTGATGTTGTTAAAATACAAGACCACTTACAACCAGATAACACAGTTCCAAGAACCAAAAGTAACAGAATACCCAAAATGGAATTAGGGCTCAGAACATTGTACCCTTCATTTCCACCTCAAGAAACCAGACCCACAACAGAGACCACAAGACCCAACTGAACTCAACACTGGGTTGCTACAGTAACTCAGAACAACGGCCAAAAACAGAGGCCTCACAACTACACTACTTCTCCCAATATATCACTCAGAAACCTTCATCAGAAGGAAAGAAGAAGCAGAAGAACACTAAAACCAGAGGTTTTAGTGGAATCAGAGAAGAAGACGAAAACAATTTCACAGAGAAACTCTAACCCTATTTCTCTCTCTCTTTTCAGACGATAAATGTGACTCTCTGAAGAATAGGGCAACTTCAGGGGTTATTTATACCAGAGCTGCCAACCATTGATCAAGAAGTCATCCAACGGTCCTCAGCCATCAGCCATCTCAAGCGTCAGATACAGTGTGGGCTGGATCTTCTCTTAAGTGGGCCAATTATACAAGAGGTGAAAACGGCTTGGGCAATGGATCATGGACTTCACCATATTTGGGCTGAACCCAGTTTCATCATCGCCCCAGATATTGTTGGCATCACATTATTTAGCCCAACAATCTTCACCTTGATGCCAACGTATAACAACCAGAGTTAACATCAAGGAAATCACCTGCAGACAAAACTAACCAGCATCAATGTTCAGCAACCTTAAACAAGATTGAAATTTGTTTAGAGGCAGTACCTTTGTACCCATATCAGATGGATTAAACTGGGATGGTATCTTTTCAAGATACACTAACTCTTTTGAAATAATATCTCTAATAAAATGGAGTTTCACATCAATGTGTTTTGTACGTTCATGAAAGACAGGATTGTTACACAAATGTATTGCACTTTGACTATCAGAGTAAACTACAACAGGATTAGACAACATATTTATTTCAGATAACAATCCCTTTAACCACAAACTTTCCTTAATCGCCTCAGTTGCAGCAACATATTCAGATTCAGTAGTTGATAAGGCTACAATAGGTTGAAGTTGAGACTTCCAACTAATACAAGTACCACACAATGTAAAAACATAAACAATAGTTGATTTCCTATTATCCTTATCACCAGCAAAATCAGCATCAACAAAACCTTTAAGAATTACTCCCTCATTACATGTCCCATAGATTAATCCAAGATTAGAAGTACCTTTCAGGTACCTTAATAACCATTTCAGAGCTTCCCAGTGTTCAAGACCAGGATTGGCCATGAACCTGCTGAGGGTGCTTATGGCATGGGCAACATCAGGTCTTGTACACACCATTGTGTACATGACAGACCCCACAGCATTTGCATAAGGCACCTTTTCCATATGTTTTATGTCTGAATCATCAATGAGACATTGTTCTTTACTCAATTTAAAATGACTGGCTAAAGGTAAAGATACAGTTCTAGCATCATGCATAGAAAACTTAGACAGAACCTTTTCAATGTAAGCAGTCTGTTTTAATAGCAAAACACGATTGGATCTTTTCCTTTCAATGTCCATTCCTAAAATTCTTTTAGCATGCCCCAAATCTTTCATATCAAATTCAAAACATAAAGATTTCTTAATTTTATTTATGTCATGCATATTAGAACCAATCAGTAACATGTCATCGACATAAAAAAGTAAGTAAACAGTCACCTGATTTAATTTGTTCTTCTTCAGGTACAGGCAATGATCAAAGGCACTCCTTTGAAAACTAACAGATAATACAAAGTTATCAAACCTTTTATACCATTGTCTAGGTGATTGTTTAAGGCCATACAAAGATTTCTTTAATAAACACACACTATCAGGTTCAGTAGAATCAACAAAACCCTCAGGTTGGGTCATATAAATGATTTCATCAAGATCACCATGCAGAAAAACAGTTTTAACATCCATTTGTTCAATTTCCCAATCATGATGAGCAACTAATGCAAGTATAACTCTGATAGTAGTGTATTTAACAACAGGAGAAAAGATTTCATTGTAATCAATACCATGTTTTTGAGTAAAACCTTTTGCTACAAGTCTGGCTTTAAATTTCAAAGGATCCCTTTTAGAAATTCCTTCTTTTACTTTGAAAATCCACTTGCAGTCTACTAGAGACTTATCTTTAGGTTGTGGAACCAAAATCCAGGTGACATTTTTCTTTAAAGACTCCATTTCTTCATTCATAACACTATACCAGTTATCAGCAAATTTACTACTTATAGCTTCACTGTAAGAGTTTGGTTCTTTAAACACAAGATCATTATAGGACATAACAGCAAGAGAAACAAAATCATCAAACCTTGAAGGAGCCTTAATATCCCTTCTAGTCCTATCCCTAGTTAACTGGTATCTATCAAGATTGGAAGGATGAAAATCTTGGGTCAAGTCTTCTATTTCTGGTTGACCCTCATTGTCATCAATCGAGTCAACATCAGAAGCTGCAGCATCCTGATGCTGATTAAGATCAGAAGGAGAATCAGTTTCCACCTGAAACCTAGTGCTATTTTCTGGGGTACTATCACTTGAGTCTTTATCAGCAAGGCAAGGCATGTGAGACTCATTAAAAGTCACATCCCTACTAGTGATTATTTTAAAACCCTTTACCTCTTTGGCCCATAATCTGTATCCTTTTACACCATCAGGATAACCTAGAAAAACACACTTTTGAGCCCTTGCTTCAAGTTTTCCTACAGATTGATGAGAATAGGCTGCACACCCAAAAGTTCTAAGATGACTGTAGTTAGGAGATTCTCCAGACCACAGTTGTTCTGGTGTCTTGCCTTCTAGAACACTTGAAGGTGTTCTATTAACTATATAAGATGCTGTCATTACAGCTTCCCCCCACAAGACCTTTGGAAGACCAGAACTAACCATAATGCATCTTACCTTATCTAGGAGAGTCCTATTCATTCTTTCAACCACCCCATTTTGTTGGGGAGTATAGGGTACAGATTTATGTCTCAGAATACCACTTTCATTGCACAACTGATTGAAATCAGAGTTGCAAAATTCCAAGCCATTATCTGTTCTGAAGATTTTAATCTTCTTCCCAGTCTGGTTTTCTATAAGAACTTTCCAGGTTTTAAACCTTTCAAAAGTGTCAGATTTCTGTTTTAACAAGAAAATCCAAACTTTTCTGGAGAAATCATCAATTAAGGAAAGAAAATATCTATTTCCTCCTTGAGTAGGAACTGTGGCAGGACCCCATAAGTCTGAGTGGATATACTCTAAGATAGAAGTGGTTTTGTGCTTTCCTGTGTTAAAGTGAAGCTTGTGGTGTTTGCCTAGAGTGCAGTGTTCACAAAAGGGGACTTTAGAGATCACATCCTTGCCAAAAACTCCTTGTTTTTGCAAGATGTGAAGACCTTTTTCACTGACATGTGCCAGCCTGTTGTGCCACTTTAAAGTGGGCTCAACTTCAGCACCAGAGGTCAGATTATTACACTGAGACACTATTTCAGCCTGAGTCACATAAATCCCATTTCTTTTGAACCCTTTGAAGATGATTAGAGATCCCTTGATCACTTTTAGCATGCCATCTCCAAATTTTCCACACAATCCCATCCCATCTAAGTCTCCTACAGAAATTAAATTCCTATTGAGATCAGGTACATATCTGACTCTTTCAAGAGTACAGATATAACCATTTTCAAATCTTAAAGTCAGATTTCCAATTCCCTCAATTCTACAGACCACATTGTTTCCCATAATGACTTCCCCATTAGAAACATTCTTAAAATCATGAAGCCAATGCTTTCTAGATGTCATATGGAAAGTGCAACCAGAATCCAAGATCTATTCTTGAATTTGATCACTTTTATCAGCACAATTGACAGAAGAATGCCCACTGACTGGTTCAGTGACAACATAGACATCTACAGTATTAGCTTCTTTTGGTTCAACTATATTTCCCTCATCAGCTATTTTATCCTTTTGCTCATTTTTTCTTTTATAGCAATCTTTGATAAAATGGCCAGTTTTACCACACCCATAACACTTCTTTCTTCTAGCCTTAGACTTGGATCTAGACCTTCCTTTGTTCTTTTTCTTATGGTTGCTATTACTGCTACTACCCTGACTCTGTTGACTTTCATAACCCCCATTCTGCCTGTTTTGAGACCTACCTCTAACATAGAGAGACTCAGAAGCACTACCCTCTGCCTTTTCAGTTTTCAGCTCTAAATCCTTACTCCTTAAAGAATTTACAACAATGTCTTGGGTAAGGGTATCTCTGCCATACTTAATGGCAGTCTTAACATCCCTATATACTTCAGGAATAACATTTAAGAGAATAACAACTTTATACTCTTCAGATACTTTTTCCCCAGTGTTGGTGATATCTTGAACTAATTTGTTAAAGATATCAAGATTGTCATCAAGATCTTTAGAGAAATCTATTTTGAAACTAAAAAACTTTTCTAACAGAAACAGTTTATTTGGCAGGGACTTCACTAAATACAATTCTTCTAACTTTTCCCAAAGAAGTTGAGTAGAATCTAACTTTCCTACTTTCCTTAGGACTTGGTTAGAAAGGTACAGAATTATGGAGGTATAGGCAAGTTCATATGCCTCAGTGGTTTGTTCTTCAGTCATAGTATCAGGAAAGGTTCCATCTATGGCTTTAGCTACTTTCTGTTGGACTAACACCCCCCTCATCTTTTGTTGCCATATAGGAAAATCCCCTTTTCCATTAAAAACCCCAAGTTCAAAACTGGTATTAGTCATGACAGCATAAAGATTCACCAAGAAATGCAGCATGCAATAATAGAATGACAGGATAACAAATATTCAGGCAACACAGAATATTTACTAAACAAGAACAATCAAGAAATGCACACTTAGCACAAAAACAGACTAACTAGAGTTTATTTAACTATATTCACAGAGGCAACAGAAAGAGGACAATCATTGCTCAGTTTCACCAGGATTCCGTGAGAATTATGTTCCCAGGTCAAGGCACAAAGCTGAGACAGTGGGTTTTAAAAAAAACTTGACTAAGACAAGATGATAAGAACAAACAACAGAGTCAAAAAAGATATTTCAACAAGATTTATTCAATTACTTGCGAAACTAACTATTTAGTAAGCATTCAAGGTTATAATAACAACAGAGGTTAGAAGATGCAAACCATTGTGGTGACCGGAGACTTGGTCACCATTTTACCTTTATTCAGCCGGAAGGTAATCAAGAGCAAACAATTTCAGAGGTAAGAAGTGTACAGTAAAAAGGAAAGAAACCGGAATTTAAAGGAACTCCTTAGTAGTAAAAGTGAAACTTCAAAAAAATTGAAAAACAATTTTTCCTTGCTCAAAGAAGAAAATCGATTTTTCAAGAACTGTTCAGAAAGAAGTTTCCAAGAACGCCACTCAGGCTCTGATACCACTGTTAAAATACAAGAACCACTTACAACCAGAGAACACAGTTCCAAGAACCAAAAGTAACAGAATACCCAAAATAGAATTAGGGCTCAGAACATTGTACCCTTCGTTTCTACCTCAAGAAACCAGACCCACAACAGAGACCACAAGACCCAACTGAACTCAACACTGAGTTGCTACAGTAACTCAGAACAACGGCCAAAAACAGAGGCCTCACAACTACACTACTTCCCCCAATATATCACTCAGAAACTTTCATCAGAAGGAAAGAAGAAGTAGAAGAACACTAAAACCAGAGGTTTTAGTGGAATCAGAGAAGAAGACGAAAGCAATTTCACAGAGAAACTCTAACCCTATTTCTCTCTCTCTTTTCAGACGACGAATGTGACTCTCTGAAGAATAGGGCAACTTCAGGGGTTATTTATACCAGAGCTGCCAACCATTGATCAAGAAGTCATCCAACGGTCCTCAGCCATCAGCCATCTCAAGCGTCAGATACAGTGTGGGCTGGATCTTCTCTTAAGTGGGCCAATTATACAAGAGGTGAAAACGGCTTGGGCAATGGATCATGGACTTCACCATATTTGGGCTGAACCCAGTTTCATCATCGCCCCAGATATTGTTGGCATCACATTATTTAGCCCAACAGATGTAATTCAATTCGTGTCTTCTTCTTCACGATCGGAGATCATCGGGATCTTGACCTGTGTTGATCGTGTCGAAATTAGTTGATTTTTTTATTCTAGGGTTTTTTTTTTTATTAATAGAGTGGTTTTTGAATTTGAATCAAGCGGAAATCGTGTGGAAGAATCATCCAAAAATTGGTTTAATTGAATTAGTTTATTTTTGAAATTAACGGATTCATGATTCACACCGTATTTTTCAATTATAACTACTATTATAGATAGGGATGACAATGAGGCTAGTTTAGGACAGTGTTGGCCCTATCCCACAAGAAATTTGTGGTGCCCTGCAACCCGCCAATTTGCGGGGCGTGGCGGGGTTGGCTCCCCATTGATCCGCCATTGCCATAATTAATTTTTTTTATTTGAAAAACTAAAAACAAACAATTAAACAAATCAGGTAAATGGAATATAAAGGATTACGAATGTAGAATGTTAGGGTTAAGGAAATAAGAATTTGTTATAATATTTGTAGCAAACAAAACAAAACAAAAATGTAAGTTTGGAGTTGTGGTGTAGTAGTTAAGTTTTATAATTTAATAATTTCAACCTATGTTCGAATCTCATTCTTATAAAAAATTGTGATTTGGAGTTTTATAAAAAATATTGAGGGGCGTGTCTGGGACGGTAGGTCAAATTGTCATCCCTAAGAGCATCTTCAATGCATTCAATGGATTGTGGTTGATGTGGCAATTAAATAGACAGACTTGTAGATTATGAAGAATGAATAAACGGTAAAGTTCAAAAATTCTCTTCAATGGTCCTACAATCCAATAATGTTGATTATGTGGCATTTATTTTTTTAAATTAAAAATAATAAAACTAATCTGCTTAACAGAATTTTAAAAAATTAAGTCAAAAATTAAAAAATTACTGACTCATTCAATCTCACATAGCATCTAAATGTAAAAAGAGTACTTCACATCTTCTATTTTTTCTGGTGTCATGTCAGCCTCACATAGTAGTATTCTACATTGTACATTGGAGAAGTAATTTTAATAGACATTGTCTACTTGATGATGTGACACATCATTAATTTTCTCCAATCCATTGAATGCATTAGAGATGCTCTAATAGGATAATTGTGTAATTTCTCAACAGCTATATACTCTCAAGACAATTTTCACAAATACGCTAAAAAAATAAATTATTTTTAAAAATAGTGTTCAACAATTTTTATTGCAAGAATTATTTGTTACATTTATAACATAACTTGTTACACTTTTTGTTCGTTGTAATATACGTGTTACACTTTTGTAACAAGTGTAGTATATTTTGTTATACAATTGTCGTTGTCGTTGTCGTCGTCGTCGTCGTCGTCTCACTGTTGACAACCACCTCTGCCTCCACTATACAATCACCCAGCCCAAACCAAGCTCCATCACCGCCAGCCACCAAGCCCATAGTAAAATTGCATCAGCCAACACATAGAAACAAAATCTAACGTCCAAACCTCCACGCTGTCAACTCCATGCGCAATCACCCAGCCCAAACCAAGCTCCATCACCGCCAGCCACCAAGCCCATAGTAAAATTGCATCAGTCAACTCATAGAAACAAAATCTAACGTCCAACAAAATCCAAACCTCCACGCTGTCAACTCCATGCGCCACTCCACCACTATAACCAATGGGAGCCTTGGAAGCCGTATGTCATCAACCCTCCACCATTACTACCAAATTCTTCCAGAATTTATTTTTGAATATTCTTTCATTGACATGGTTTGTGCAGATAATGCCCAGAAAAAAATGCAGAACAAACGATGGGAGAAGATTGAAGATCGTAAATCAGGTTATGGAAACAAGATGCAAACCAAAACAAAGAACAAATTTGGTGTCGACAATGATCGATGGTGGTGGGTCGCGGGTAGTGGTGGTTGTAATAGTGGTGGGCGATGACAGCAATAGATGGTGGTAGCGGATGTGGTGGTGATGTTAGTGGGTATTGCTTGTAAGATTTGGAGTGGAAATTGGGTAGTATTTTTTACTTTTTTAAGGTTTTTAAATTAAATAATTGATAATTAAAAATTATATTTTGAGAATAAAAAAGAAGAAACAATAATTTTATAATTTCTTTACAACAATGAGTAGTGAGCATAAATACAAATACAATAGACCATGTAAATTAATTCCAATCTACCTCTCAATAAATACATCCAAACGAACCCAAAAATAAAGAATTCAACTATCTAAAATTTCTTTACAAAGAATTTCAAATAAAGGGTGAATAAGTAAAAAATAAATAAATTTTTTGCTACCCCACTAAACAAAAGAAAAATTGTGGTAAATAATTAGTACTTAGGCCTCACTTCAATGCCTTGTGTAATGAGTCCTCCTTTAAGTTGATGTCCCTTAACCTCTATCAGACTCATTGTTACTTCCTCATCACTTTCACTAGTAAAAAATTCTCCAAGTTCAATTTCTAACCACCCATCTTTTCTCTTGCGAGGTAATTTTTCGTCCCCTTCATTCACTCTTCCTTTCATCATTTGCACTCGATTACAGTAGAACAAGTTCTCGAGCTGTAGTCTCTTGCTATCCGGGTCGCGTAAATATGTCGTGTTGGTGTCCAATACACGATCACCTTCTACAATGGAGGTTTCACAAGGTATTGAGTCGAGCCCAAATGCACGATCGGATATTTTGATTAGAAGATAAGCCGCATATGTAGTGTTTGGAGATAATATTTGAGTTCTTATCGTGCCTTGAATTTGTAATCGACCTGATGTTTTGAGCTCAGCCACCTCTTCGAATCTGTTGACATATATGCAATAAAATGAACCAAACATAATCAGTTTTCACTATCGTTATCGTATGATTAAAACATTGAATTAGACAGGACGAGGAGCGGAATCATAATTTTTTGGAGGAGGACTACTACTTAAAAAAAAAAAAAAATTACACTTGCTAGTGAAAGAAAACAAAATTTGCAGTTCAAAATTTGATTTTTTTCGGAGGGGGCCGAATTATAGTCTGGCCCTGCCCCTATCTCCGCCCCTGGACTGGACTCAACACGACTTTTTACTTGTCCATTTTCAAAACCCAAAAGCATCGAATGAATTGAAGAAAAATGAAAGAAAAGAGATCAACCTTGATTCTGGGATTGATTTCCAGCTCCAATTGTTTCCTTCATCGCTATATAAAATAGAAAGCTCTCTAGCAGATAGTACGTATGACTTTAGGCCACTTGATTTGTCTAATGCAAAGGCCTGCAGCATATACAAATAGAGAAACAATTAATAAAATAAATTCTCTTCTATCGTCCTTTCACGTGCACGAGGATGTTTGGTTAAACTTAAAAGATTTACTTATGAGCAAATAAGTTTGTTCCCGGAGACACAAATAAGTAAGTTGCTAATTGTAAAATGTGACGATGAAGTTATGAAGTTTCTAAATTTTGAGTATGATAATAAATTTACGAAATCTCCTTCAAGTAGCGAATCTGAAAATTGACCATGGAGTTGTACACTCGATGTACGACAACAAAGAATATGATTAGGGCACGTGAAGTGTAGTTTCTTGAGTTTTTACTTTGTACTCTCCGTCTTTGAACGGAGTAATTTTATTTTTATTGCACTTTAACTTGAGTTCAAGCCGAGCTCCTTGTATGGTCTTCTCTATTATCTTCGTTATTAATAGATCGTACCACCTGTAGTGGTTTTTTTTGCTAATTGTGACACTAACTATGAAAATAGTACAAAAAAAGTAGTCTATCCAAATATGTTTTGGAAAAAATTACTTATAAGTAATTAAATTTGAGTTACTAGTAAGGTAAGGCACATACCTTGTTACCAGAATCTATGAGGATGGAATCAGAAAGAATAAAAAAGAGTTCTTTTTTGGAAGAAAACTTCAATGGTGTGTGTGTTCTTGAAACAATGTCCCAACAATCACAAGGCAAGAATCTCTCCCAAACAATGTCTGAGTCGGCTGCCGGTCGAACCTCCGGATAAACCAGTAACATTCTGCAGACATCCTGTGGGCTGGTGAGTGATAAGATTGTAGAAACACAGTCTTCTGGAAGGGTTTTGATATTTGAACAAGCCATTTTCATGCACAAATAAGTTTTAAGCTCTGTTTGGTATATAATGTATAGTGGTGGCCTTTTATAGGGATTTCTATTCAATATATTACGCCTGGTCAATGGTTCCACCAAGTTGACATTGGTCAAGTCAAAAAATTGATTGCCACACGTATTATAGATTAGTCATTAATACCCTTCACATTACTTTTGAAGTTCAATCTTTTAATGTGCAATAAAATTTTGTTCGTGGAAGATCGATAGAATAAAATTGTAACTTCTCAATTCCGTTCCACCAATCTCACTTTTGTCTTTGGCGTTTTCATTCAAATTTAAAAGTATTACTTCTTCAACAATACAATAATATTATTTTAACATAACGTGTGACTTTTAAACAAATAGATGATTCTACAACCAAAATATACGTGAGAGTTAAAGGTAAATTTTGAAGCTTCAAAGATATATGATTAAACTTAAAAGTTATTTGTAACGTGACTTATTTTTTTGGCTTAGCAAAACATGCTCGTTTGGTAGGTAACATAAATTAATTTTACGTCTTTTGTTGCAAAAGATATATTATGTACATGTATGTGAATGTAAAGTCCAGATTTAATGTCTCAAATATACATTATCAATATAAACTTTATACATCATCAATAATAACAAGTGTAAATGTATTAAATATTGTCCATGATGATCCATCGTCTATTTATTTGATGATGTGTAAAATTTCTATTGAGGAAACGACTAATGAAATATGTATTTGAGAAAATAGATCTGAAGGGATGTTCTTCTACCCATGGTAGATATGAGTAATCCTGTCCACTGCTCAGTAGTAATTCATGATTGACAATTTATGAAAAAAATAATGAATGTGAGATTATGAATTATTAATTAGAAACTGATACATTAACAGTGTGTAGGATAACTCTAAGAAAACATTACCCATAGATTTGAACTTGTAAACCTGAGTAGTATAACTTGTAAAAATACAAGTTTTAAAAAAAAAAAAAAAAAAAAAAAAAAAATTACCGAAAATTGAACAATAATTGACAAGTCCAAGTGGATAATGCAAACTCTACAAATCAAATGCGCGTTCTATAATCTGTCCTTGTCTGCTGGAACTTTTTGACCCAAGTTGTAATTGTTATCCTTAAAATATTTTCCACCTACCTTTTTTTCAAGTTGTTTCTAATGAGAAAGTACTCTAATAGGGTGTGTTTAATTTTGATTAAAATCAGATTTTTTTGTAAAAATTGATAAAAGTTGTTGAAATGTGTGGTTAAAAAATTGTGGGACAATGAAATATGTGGTTAAAATTAATTGTTGATTTTGACTGTAATTTTTTAACAAAATTAATAGTGAAAACAAAATTACTCATATTTACTATTTAGAGGTGTCAAAGGGTTGTGCTCGGACCGGCCCAACCACTGTAGAAAGCCGTGCCTCGGCCAGCCATTTTTACGAAGTCCTGGTGGGGCCATTTTGCAATTTTTCTATTGATAATTTTTTTTCTTCAAAGAAAAATGATTTCAAATTTTGATTTGCATGCTTAGCGGCGTGCTTTAACGCATCAGTGTATGTTTTTAGTACTAGTGGTTGTGACCGGGACCGAACCATTTAGGACATGGGTGGATCGACTCATTTTCACATCCCTGTCTATAATACATACATTTACCAACTTGTACAACTTGCCCAATTGTCATGATTTTGGACTAGAAGCTGAAGATGTACATACAAACTAAGATTAGGTATAAAGGAAAATGTGCAAAAGTTGATCAAATTTGGTACACTGAAGGTTTCAATATACAAATTCAATCTAACAAAACCATGTTCTTTATGGTCCTACTAAACCAAATACTTACACGAGAGTCTTCGTCTCAGATTTGGAATGAAGAAGCTGTGGGTACAACAACCATTCCAAATTGTAACCTAGTTTTTTTTTTTTTTTTTTTTTTTTTTGGGGGGGGGGGGGGGGGGGGGTACTTTCATCACTAAATTACTCTTTTTCACTAGAAATAAAAGTGACTATTTTCTTTTTATAAAAAAATAAATAATAAAAAAAATGTTGAACGGTATTAAAGAACAAAAAAAAAAAAAAAAATTAACATTTTATTAAATTGGACTGTTTCATCTTATCTAGAGTTGTGAATTAAATGTTCCTTTATTTCATAGTGAATATTTTGGTCAATAGCTTACCCAAAAATGTCGACAAGAATTTTATTGACAATTGAATGTAATTTATACATTTATCTTGACTTCTCGACGAAGATAAATGTTTTAGAGTCGATATCTATGAAGTTTAGTTTATTTTTGTGATTGTAAGACGAAATCTCCGAACTCATGTCACGTTGGTGAAATCGACAATATAATGAGAAAAAGTTAAAGTTTTGAAGTGAAGATCAAGAGACGAACATTAGATGATGAGAAACTTATGAGCAAAGTATGTGGAAAAATTAGATCACAAAATTTATTACAAAATTCTTCAGAGGGAAAATTTTATTCCATTGGAAAGATAATTAAATTAAGAGTCTAACGTTTTTTACGAATTGTAATTCAGAGTTTCCTACGAGAATTTATGGCCGGTTGAATGCTAGCCGCCCAAGACAGAATTTCTATTTGCTCGAGCAAATCCTATATATACTATGAGATTTTTGAAGGTGATAAAGAGCAGGGGCGCAGACATGGCTGGGCCTGTCTGGGCCCAGGCCCAGGCTCAACCCTGCCCTAAAAATTTTTCTTGAAAATGTAGTTAAATAATTTTTTTTTTTTATGTTGTGGCCCAGTTCATTTTCAACCATGGCCCAGTCCTTAGTCGTGTGCTAGCTCCGCCCCTGATAAAGAGTAGAAGATTAGAGTCGTATTTGTAGGAAGAAAAAAGAAGAGATATAGGGACGAATCTCAATTCTCTTGTAGGAGTTTTTGAAGCTCGATCAGCTTGGATTTCTCCAAGCTGGTGCAAGTATGGCTGACTCATTAAGGTTATCTAGTAGCCTTGGTAAGGATGAGTTTAAGCAAGTGATGGGCTTGCTGCACGGTTTTCAGGTGGCAATCATGTAGTGGAACTTTTAAATTCCAGATTCGACATTTTTTGAGTTATTTTACACGCTAATTTAGAAAGTAAAAGTTTTGAAGTACTAGTAGGGAGTACTTCGTAACACTTTTATCAGAATGAAAAATCATTTACCGAAATGTTAGATATAGCCGATTAAAAATAGTGATTAAAAACTGCCGTTACAAGTTTTCCAACTTAACGTTACCTTTTGCGTCCTAGATTTGGCACATATATGAGGTTGTAAATATGATTTCAAGATATTGCTTCGAGATTTTTTGTAGCGTTACAATCTACCCTCTTTACAAAAATTTAATCATCGAATTTTTTTTATTCACAACAAAAATGAAACAAAAATTTATATTGATGCCCTTGAGGTATTTGGCCTACACTCTCTGTTGGAAAGAATACAATTGTAAATAAAAATTTACAAATAAATTTAGAAGTAAACTCGTAACCAATTAAGCTGAGGCGCGGGTATCTCACTCTCTTTAAGGAGATTCAAGCCCTCTGCGATGTTGGAAATCCTCAATCACCGATGCAATAGCTATCTTCTTGACTTGTCCCCTCCAGGATACAACAGCCCAACTGAAACGTTGTTTAGTTCAATCTCTTTTGCACTAGAAGATGAACTCAAAGCTCCACTATAAGAACACCTTTCTTATGGCAAATGTATTAACTTTGTAGAGAGAAAAAATATAAAACTTCATATATTTTGTTGTGTAAAGTTGGAGAGAAGAGCATGGTATTTATAGGTGTTAGAAAGACAATAAAAATAAATGAGAAATTAAATTTTATAAACTTAATTCTATAACTTATGTCCTATAATCTTCTATAATAACAATCCACTATAACTCATGACCTATAATCTTCCACAATAACAATCCATAATCATGTCATGAAACTTCCAACCTTTCATATTTCAATATTAAAATTACATTTAAAAAATAAAATGTTACAACACTCTCTAACCCTGTCATGTCTTTCCACAGTAGAAACAAGCTCCTCGACCAAGTTGGCATTCACCATTATGTTGTCTTCCATGTTTTTGATATTGGGCATGTGCCATTTGCTTGCTCCCATTTTCTCCTATTCTCATCAATGGGAGAGCTCCCACCTATTTGTTTAGTATCGATCGATTCTTTCTCTCGTTGAGTATTTTTCCACTCTTCTTACTTCGTACTTCTTCGCGTATGTGTTTCTCAGTCTCCAAGGCCTTGATTGTTTTCCCTTCAACTTGCTCTGCAACGAAAGCCCAATTCCTTATCGTAGAAAAACTAACATTCTAAGTCCCAAACATTTGAATGTCTCTATTCAATTTGGTCTAAGTTGAGGAACGGATGGATCTTTAACTCATTAGTCTCCACCATGTGAGTGGCGAACTGAGATAATTCCTCAAATTTCTTAATATATTTAGATACCGTAGACTGTTCTTATCATAGATGAATAAACATCTTTTGATTTCTCGCAAATATAGAAAAAGTATTTATTTAAATACTTCGCAAAATCATTCCCAGTTCGTTCCATGAACTTCACCTATACTTATCATCATATCTCACCAATATCCCGTACTACCGCACAACATAAAAGAGGTATAGTCCAGCTCACATGCGTAAGCAAACATGCACTCTATGGTTTTTAACCAGTTCTCTGCTTTAACCAGATCTTTTTTAGACATTTTCTTTTTACTGCACCACTTTTTAAATGTACTACATGTCTTCAATCTTTGCTTATTGTTGCACTAATGTCGTATTTTTATCTTTAATCTTTCATTTATTAGCATATTTGGTTTCTAATGATAGTTTTTGTCCAAATATTTTATTAACGTAATTTGAAATGAGGAGCAAATATTTTGTCGCACTTTTGTAATATTTTTTTTGCTTATCATGACCATAAAGAATTTTCTCCGCTACGAGAATAAAAAAGTACTTAAACGTTCGTGTGTCACTACGTTTTTAATTTATTCCCTCACAAAATCATCTCCTCCAAAATTTTGACCGCTTCAATCTATTTCCTTGATCATCTCTCTCAACCGATCATTTCCAAAATCTGCTCACCTCTTCAATTCACCACCTATATCAATCTATCATCATAATAGTTAGTTTGTTTTACACCCTCCTACCAGACTTTTTATACGTAAACTGTTATCAGAAATCGAATGTACTAATTAATAAAATATTGATGGAAAGAAACGATGAAAAAAAATTAAAAACATAAATACAGTAATGACTAAATATTAAAGAACTTTATAGCATTTAAAAATACAAATTCCATTTTGGCCAAAACAAACACACCCCCACCCAACCAAATAAAATGCGAAGGCTTGGACCTGGCGCGCTTGCCTGTTATCTTGCGCGCCTTATCTATCCAATTTTCAAGTCCCATACACAAGTTTCTCTTCATCAATGGCAACAACCCAAAGACTATATATGCCCATCATCTCCTCTTATAATTCTGCCCTTTTCTCCAAACCTCCTGTCTCACTGAACACCCCAAACTACACATACCACTTGTTTGGCACCACTTTTTCAAGAATTCATAGCCATCAAACCCCATTACCGACAGTCTCAAGAAGGCTGTTTTTGCCTTCAGTTTCTGGGCTCTGGGATGCTTTAACTGGTGGGAATTCTGCTCGTGAAACCGTTTTGGCGATTCGACGTGGAATGCTTCTATTCAGACAGGTATATGTTTAGAAATGTATGCTTCCATATTATAAACTTGTTCAGTTATCCTTTTGGACCAATTATTTTGATTGTTCAGGGGGATGTTTTGGGTTCTTTAGTGGAATTTGACAAGGCAATTGAGCTTGATCCTCGTCAGAAGGCATGTGAGTTTTTTTTTTTTGGAGTGAAAAATGTGTTAGAATTCCTATGAAATTCAAATATTCTGGCTGTAACTCTACTAATATAATGATGGATGACTATCACTCATTGTGTGTATTAATTAATAGTATAAATTCATGATGAGGCATTAGTCTTTTAAGCACCACATAATCTTGGTGATTTTATTTTATTTTAATTAATTAGAGTATCAATTCAAGTTTAGTTTGTTGTAATAATTACAATTTACAAATGGCATAGATACATTTTCACTTCCGATTAAATCAGACAGTCTTTGTGTTCCAATTTCTTGGCAAAACCCATAAAAATTTTGATTTGTAAGTAGGGAATTTTACCGTGTTTGTAGAGACAATTCCTCCTATGTTTAGTGATGTCTACTTTTTATTTGGTAAACAGATCTCTGGCAGAGGGGTTTATCATTATACTACCTTGATAGGTAATTAGTGATTTAGTTTTTACTTAATTTTTCTGTGTTTTAATTGTTATTTGTTCTTTTACATTAAAGCAATTGATCTGCGCATCCATTTCCTTAGGTTCGAAGAAGGAGCGGAACAATTTAGAGTAGATGTTGCACAAAATCCAAATGATACAGAGGAGTCAATATGGTGCTTTCTCTGTGAAGCTAAGTTATACGGAGTTGACGAAGCAAGAAGACGGTTTCTTGAGGTAAATGATTGGGGAAAATGGTTAGAATGCGACAATCTTCAAAAATGATAATAACAATGGATCCTTGGGATTGGAAAAAACCAATTTACTTTAGGCCTTTTGACATATGAATTGGCTGAATTCAAAGAATTAAATACAACTTCTGTTGAATGAATGTCTTAAATGACTTTAGTCTTTGGGTCATTAGTTGCCATAGTTGAAGTTCAAGAAGTGTTTTTCATTGTGTGCTAGTTGTAAAGGGTGTCATGATCCTCTTCTGTAAAATAAGAGGATTGATATTCAACTGCTTATTTGCTGACTGCAGGTCGGCAGAGATCCACGACCTGTCATGCGGGAAGCCTACAACATGTTTAAAGATGGTGGTGACCCGGAAAAGGTGATTTATTTGAATTCAACTTGTTTATTCAATTACAAATAGCTATGTGGCATGAGTAGCAAACTTTGTTATTCTCTACGTTTTTATTCGTGAAGACAAACTCCCAAAGTTCAACTCGACTTATTCTTGTTCTACCGGGACTCTGTAGACCAAAAATTGGAAGCAGTTCTTGTGGAAGATAGCCATTATACAATGAGTTACTGAATTTTCAAATTTTCAGAAGACAGAATTTTGTAAAATCTCTTTAAGAATAAATAATTGTCAGATAACATCAAGTTTGAAGTTTCATTCGTTGGTACCTCTTCAGTAGACAGAGTCCCGAAGGGGAAATTCTCTTGATTGTTGCACGAAATTTAGGAAGAAAAGGAAGAGCTGACATTCAAGTTAACTAAATGTTAAAAACCAGAAATTGATTATAAATGTCGTGTTTCTCATTTGTTCCTTTTCATCCCTTGAACCACACCTGTCTTGTCATTCTCCACTGGCGGTGGCATGAACATCTTCTTTGACATGTGTTAGATGCAGTTACTCTATGATGTGGAGCAGCTAAGTAGAAATGGCTGTTCAATGTCGAATCGCCACCATTTTTGTCAAAATTGTATAACATTCAAGCGTGAAACCCACTGTTGAATGTCCGAAATTGATGGGGCTCTCCCTCTGTGTCTTGCAGTCAGCTAGCAGAAGAGCGCTTCATCTAAAGTATCAATTCCAACAAATATTGAACTTAAAAAAAAAAAATTCTTTCTTTCGAAATCATTTGATATATGAGATGAATTGAATATATTAGTTCAATTTGTCTCTAATCCCACATCTTCACCCCCTTGCACTCGAGCCTATAGCCTATTACTAACCTTGTTAATCCTTAGAGAATGAATGCAAGGTTTACTCTTCAGTCTTTGGCAAGAGATGAAGTGGATTTGTATTTTCCACAGGTATGGCTAAGATTGAGGAAAAAGTATACATTACATTTATTTTATATATGATTTGTTATTAATTTGAAAATACAGCTTTAATGATCTTATATGAAGTTAGGATATTTTTCATATTTTGTAGAGCAAATAACAAAAACCTCATATTAGGTGTAGACAAATACACAGACACCCGCTTTAGTATAAAAAATTATAGAGACACCCTCTGAGATTTGGTTTGAACAAACAATTCCCATTTTACAATTTTCAAGGCTTTTATTAAAATAAAATTGTAATTATTAAAATAAAATTGTAAAGGACCTAAAATGTCCCTTTTTAACTTGTGTCTTTTTAGGACTTTTTCTCCCTTTTATGTTAACTTTTTGCTTTGATCTCTTTTAACTTCGAGACTAAACTAAACTTATATAAACAATTTTTAATTTTAACTACACACTATATTACCTTCTTATTAACAATAGATTTTTAAATCTTTGTCTACTAATTGCTTTTCTCATACAATTTAATAATGTCAGTTAACACGTATATAAAAGTTTTTATAAATAAATAAGGATACTAGTAAATAAATAATTGTGAAATTTAATTAAAAAAAAAATCTACTATTTGTTGTTAAGGTTTTATAGAAGTCGGATTTTTTGCAAAATAAATTTTCAAAATTTAGTTAAAATTATTTTATCAAGTTTGAAAGGTTTCATAGTTAATATAATACAATTTAAATTGTATATTCCAAATGATCCGAATGTGAAATGTAATTACACCCTATATACGGGGGGTTTTTTGTTTGGTTAATTTCCCATAGAATATTAGGTTGCAATATTTACGCGGCAATGCAACTTCAAGGGTATGTTGTCACAGAGAATATCTCATCAGTGGAAAGTATGTAGGTTTGTTTGAGAAATACATCAAAATACCCATTTTATAATCAAGTATAAGACTCACAGTATTGAAAGGTATTGATATGAGGACACTGGAAGCCACATGTTTTTCACCAAGACCGGCAGTATTCAATTTGGTTCATACAGATGAACAGAAAGATAGATGCTAGATAAAACTCAGAAGTTTTTGTTATTAAATACGATAAATTCGTGCTGATTTTAATTTGTTTTTTCCACGTATATGGCTGAGATTCAGGGAGAAGGGTATGTTACACACTTACATTTATTTTATATATAATTTGAGGATAAAACTTTAGATCATGTATGAAGTTAGAAAGCAAAGTTATTTCAAATTTTCTTGACTTTACATCTTGAATGAAGTTAGAAAGCAAAGTCATGTCAATTTTTCATATTTTACGAGTACAACTTAGATCAACGGAGATCCAGGCATAATATAACGCCAAGCTAATATGTGGCTATGATGTCTTCCATGTCATTGTGAAGCTCTTGGTCCGGCAACTCAACAAATTCCTTTGTTACAAAACAAATGCAATATTTTTCATGTTATTTTGTCAGCATTTGCAGCTGCAACTTTGATTTTTCAAATTTATGACTACTTATGCCTGATTAAACATATAAATTTTAAGGGTTCTTTCTCACATGATAAATGCAATTATGTTAAGCATTGTATGATTTCTGGATGTAGATGACATGATCTCTTGTTCTACCGATATATGATACATGAAGTACTTGGTTCATGTTGTACCAAAGGAATAAATAGGATAAGCGTCCATTTTTCTATGTTTCTCAAGTAAACACGGTGATTTTGTAAAATCAAGCAGTACGTTTTGTTGTTTGTACTTCAAAATGTAAATCTTAGGTACATACATTTATTTGCTAATGGTCTTCTAAACTGAGTAATTGATTTCTCTGCACAGCTTGTCACGGCATTTTCAAGTGGACGGGAACATGAATATTTCTATGCTTCTTTATACGCCGGCCTATATTACGAAGCTCGGGTTTTCATCTGAACCTTATGCTTCTAAAATAATGCACAATTGTTTATGCTATGAAGCACATGAAGAAAAGCATTTCCTGTAGGATTAGTAAATCTTATTCTAGTTTGATTTTAATTCTTGAATACTGGCCTCAAGAGCATAAAATTAATTGAAGATGTCATGTGATTTCTTACCCATTGATCCCTTATAGAAACATAACACTTGATTTGTACTAATTCCAATGCAGAATGAGCCCGATGCAGCAAAAGTTCACTTAATCGCTGCATGTCAATCTCCATATGGATCAAGGTTTGATTTCATGGAATTGTCCATGATACTTCACAAAACGAGTCTGTAAAAATTATTATCTTTTCGAGATGATCTGATTTAGTGCTAATCCCAGGTCTGATGACTACATGGCATCACTTGCCAAGGTTCATTGCAATTGCCGAAACTGGAGATTCAGTTGAAAAATCAACTTAAGCCCGGTAAGACTGACTTACTTTTGTGCATTCTTTGTAGATTTAGTGACTGAGTTCGTGAGAATGTTTTATATGATTTGCTGCATTCAGTTTGAAATCACATTTCTAGCTCTACAACCATCCTGTAACTAGATTCTGGAGAATATAGTCAATTACTCAAAGATTCTTCGTATTAACGTATAACATATTCCTTTTGTAATATTTAGAGACAACAAAGGCTTACATTTTATACTTGAACTGCAATGGATACTGTAATTAATATATATGAAAATTTTGTTCCTTTCAGGAGTAAACAACTTATTAAGAGCAGCAAGTTAATTTGTTTGCATCTACTTCAATTTTTCCCTGAATCATACAAATGGAAAAAAATGGATATTCGTGAAATCTTTCGACTTGTATTAATGGTCATGCATATAGTTCTTGGTAATATTTTTTCATTTGGAGAACCAGACAAGTTTATGCATTTATTTTATCTGATATGTAGTCTCAAATTGTTTGTGTACAGTCGTGTTTACGCATGAACATACTTTTGCACATGTATGTCTAAGCATGAGCGTTAAATGTTAAAACTTAAAATGCTTTGTGGAGTCAAATGTGTGCCATCTTAGTATTTTTGTTTTCTTTTTCACACGTATACTTATCTCACTTCAATTCTCAACCGTGAAATTACCTCTACACATCTAATAAACTTGTTGCGAAAATTGGCCATTTGAAGAAACATCAAACCATCTATATTGTTATGCTACATTTTCTTCTTAATTTGGATTAGGCTTAGCGGCGTTAAGTAAGCCTTGCCAACCCTTGTGTCGGACCTAGCATGTTTGGCACCACCGACACGGACGACTGGCGTGCTGGCAACCTCAGCCCGGCTCAGCCAGTCTTGTCAGTGAAGGCTCACATTTAATTGTGTAGTCTTCATTGTCAACTAGTCTGATACTAAATAACATTACTCTTTCACAAACCATTCACAGCACAACCTCCTATGCTGGTACGAACAGCCTAAAATTCGCTTCAAACATGGATGGGTTTGTAATCAATGTTAAGGATGGCAAAAAAACTCACCGACCCGAACCCGTCCCGCTTATTCGGGTAATAGGGGTGGGTTCGGAGTGGGTTTTTCTGCCCCGCAAAGTTCGCGGGGCGGGGCAGCCTGGCCCCGCCCCGCCCCGCTCCGCTCCGCTACCCGCCCCACCAAGAATTTTATTTTATTTTTTTTTTTTTTTGTAAAATCATACAATGAAATACCAATTAAAATTTTACTAGAAATGGACTAAAGAAGAATCGAACTCGGGTTGAAATTATAAATTATAAATCTCAACGGTTACACTACAATCCCATTCTTGATTTATTTTTGTTTAGTTTGATACAAATATTTAAAAAAAAAAAAGAATTATTTATTTTTCAGTTTTATAAAAAAAAAAAAAAAGGAAAAAAATTTTCGTGGGACGGTTGGCGGGTCAAAAGATTGACCCGCCCTGCCCCGTGAATTCGCGGGTCGTAGGGCGGGACAGGACCGACTCGCTCCATTGCTATCCTTAATCAATGCTAAGTGCACAAGATGTTGTTTTCTATATTTTATTTTCCCTTTTTGTCTTAACTTCACTTAAAGCATCATTTGAACAATTAGTCATCCGCTTTACACTAAAGGCTCTAATTTTCTGTCCCCCTCTAAAGGGCGCAGGCAAATACATTCAGTTAAAATACAACTTCGAGTTTGGAATATGCTATGCATATATGTATACTCTTAAATATGTATTCAAAATATATTAAGTGCTTGTTTGGTCTTGTTTGTGTTTATTTGACCATATTTTTGCCTTCGTAGCATGATATATTTGACTATTTTGTATTGAAAAACTAGTTTTTAAACTAAAAGAACAAACATTAAGTTGTAAGAATTTCATCTCGTAATCGAATTCTATCTTTTCGCGCCCTAACAAAATATTTCCACCAAACATGTTAAAATAAGTTTTCATTGAAGCATATTGTTACTGTTTTACTAAAATTTTTGGAAAAAAATTCTTGGTCAAAGTCAACAATTAGTTTTAACTTTTAACCATATATTTTATAGAATTTATAATTTTTATCAATTTTTCAACTATACATTTTATTAATTTTTATCAAATCTACTAAAAATATGACTTTTAGCAAATCAAACAGGCACTTAATTAATAAAAAGTTTCTTAATTATAAGTAAATTTACTTGTAAAGATAAAGAAATGACGAAGAAATCGAAATACTTGAAAGTTTACTTTTCAAAATATTTTTCTTTTTCTTTTTGTTCCGTACAAATTGGAACTAGGCACAAAAAATGATTAGAAATGATGAAGAAAGTTGTAAAGGCGTGCAAGGAAACTATTAGATTATTCAACGCAAGAGAGGTCACAATTTGTTACTTTTAGATAGAAAATGAAAGACCCAATTTCTAAATTTAAATGCCAAGTCCCATAATCATATACTAAAACATAAGGCATATGGGCATATGGGCATTTTCATTTATAGCATATTCTCAATTCTCAATGTGGAGCCATCAAAAAGTTGGATATTCTATAAATTATTCTTCTGCAGCCCAACATGCCCATGTAATATTCAATCGTGCATCATGGACCCCACTCAATTCGAATTTACCTTTTTACCCTTGCAAAATTATTAGATAATTTTGTCTCTATTTTTTTTTTTTTTTGGGAAATTCACCCTTATTTAATCTTTTGAATAAAAAATTAGTACAAATAAAAAATATTGAAATACAACATTAAAACATATACATAATTAAAATAAAACGTTTATATTTTTAATATTACTTTACACAAACTCTTTATTAAGGAGTTTCATTGCTTGTTTGATTCAAAATAAAGACTATTTCAAGCACAAACAATGCGTTACTCGTATCAAATGTTCGAATAAATCAATATTCCAATTGATAGTATTCAATATTAGTTTTATATTTAATTTAGTATCAACTGTTCTTTACGTATTTCGTAACTTCTATACATCTTATTTTTATTAATTAAACAATAGAGGTGGTGCCAATTTCTCGCGCCCAAAAAATTGAAAATGAAAAAAAAAAAAAAAAAAGTTTACCAACATGGTATTTTGTGTTTGGGACAATTTAATTGCAAAATCTTAAATTGAATCCAAAATTACAGGGGCAACTATGTCATTTCGCAGAACTAAGAAGGGACAATATATATTTCAATATAGAAGTCCCGCATCTCCGACTTGCCAAAAGTTGGCTACGAAAAACTAATCATAATTAAATTAATTAATCACACTTTTAATATTTAATCCTTAAATTATACACACAATCTCAAAATCACCCAAATTACAAAATCCCAGCACAACCACTCAGATTGACGCCACGTGTTGCAAAAGACCTATACCGCACACGTGTTACAATCCTAACCAATTTTACGAATATTCCGTGAACCCCTCTGGTCACCTGAAGGTCCCCCATGTGCCCCCGCACCCCCACCAACTATATTATGCTTTACATAACCGCAAAATTACGAAAATTTTATGTTGAAAGCAAAGAAAAACTTCCTCCCAATTTCTTCACAGATCATCCCATTTATACATACGCAAATTCTTGTATCTATATCCTTTAAGAATAGGGGAATATACAAAAGGGATGATCTGAAACTGTGTTGAATAATTTTTAGTTTAGCTTACTTGGGGTGTTTTTTTGTATAATGTAATGTTGACTGAAAGACTGATTTCCGGAGATCAGTTGTCTTCATCGGTGTTGTCGTCGTCTCACTCGCTCCGGTGCGCCGGAGATCCGACGAGAATTTTTGAGGACTTGCCTAAGGCCACCATCGTTTCGGTTTCCCGGTCGGATGTTAGTGACATCACTCCATTGCTTTTGTCGTACACCATTGAACTCGAATACAAGCAGGTAAAATTATTTATTAAGTGTATAATACAAAATGTGTTTTTATGTATGTTGTAATTTTCTGCTTTTCACATGCATTACGCCTATCTATGTGTCATGCGTGTATACTTTTTATATGAATTTGAATTTGGGTTGCATGTGCGTGTTTCTTTACTATTTGTTTTTCTTCAGCTGGCCCTTTGTTTAATTTCTATATTGTATATGGTTAAGGGGGACCCTTTATTGGGGGCTGACAAATTTGGGAAAATAATTGGCACGAAGTTATGTTAAGAGAAATTCAGTTAGAAATTTAGTAGATTTTTATCAACTTGGCTTGTTCAAATGGATTAAATTTTGTTGGAGGAATCAAATTAAGGATTATATTTGAAGCAGGCATTATAATTGGATTGTCATTATATGCTGGCTAAAGCAAGGAATCCTTAATTTACATTAGAGTAGGCTGCTTGTGGAATGCATTAAATAAAATATTTAATGGGCCCATATTTATTCTGGTTTATAATATTTTTTTCATTTGGGGGTAGGTGGGGTGGGGGGTGGGGACAAGGGGTTGCTGATGGTGTTTTGTAGCCTTGAAGATGTTGTTATCGAACTGTTTTCTCATTGACATCATTTCCCGGTGTTTTCAAATTTATGTCGATAAATGCTCTATATGTTGGAAATGTTAAGTTAGATTTGGTTAATTCTGAAGTGTACTTTTCAATATATTTTTTATGTTTTTTTGTTTGATGCTTCGTGCAATATACTGAAACATTGAGATATGTTCGTAATCTGGAATTTAGGTCATGTAAGGTTTAGTTCTAGTCTTTTATTACCTATAGGGGGTTGAATAGATTGTTTATCCAGATGCATCGTACTTGTGTCTGTGTGAACAATCAGTAGTTTGTATGAATTCTTTAGAGTTTGATTGATGAGGTTGCACTCGTAAGTTGAATCAAACTCAAAGTCCCAAATTCTGAATGTTCCCTATAATGTGAACATACTCGGAGTTCTGGACTAGAGAACTCGGGACAGTTGTGAACATTTTATACAATTAAGTCTCAGGAGTCTGAATGTCAACAGAAATTTGTGAACATTTAGTCTCCGAATTTTTTACATGAAATGCACCAGATCAGTTTTTCAACAGAACCAAGACTCATTTGATCCCAAGTCTAAAAACATGATTGGCATAGCTAAACCTATTTATTCTGTCTTCTTCTTTAGTATTAGGCTGTCTTCCCTTTCTTCTTTTACTTTATATTTAGGGAACTGGAGAGTGCAGGAATGCCTCCTCTGAAGCTCATCTTACTAAGGGGCATGCAGATTATATAAAGGCATAATTTACGGTCTTCATTTTGACAGTTCAAGTGGCATTTGCTGAAGAAGGCTTCTCAAGTTATTTATTTACACCTTGCATTGAAGAAACGTGCATTAATTGAGGAATTTCAGGAGAAGCAAGAACAGGTTTTCTTTCTCTCAATTTTCCTCTTTGATGGTCAGCATGTCCTGCTATACCTTTTCACACTTTTATTTGTTGTTTTGTGGTTCGCCATAGATCTTTGTTCTCGAGCTTCATAGTTTTCGTACATAGCTTATAATCTCTGTTGCTTTTCCACTGAAAAGATTAAGGAATGGCTTCAAAGCGTAGGATTAGGCGATGATACCACAGTTGTGCATGATGAGGATGAACCTGATGATGGAGCTGTGCCAGTATATAATGAAGATAGTGCTAAAACCAGGTGATTACAATTTTCATCCTGTAGATTTTGATACGCTGGCATGGCTTTGAGCTCATAAGAAATTTAGTCTTTACAATCTATTGTATATGCAGAAATGTGCCATCAAGGGCTGCTTTATCAATCATTCGTCCAGCAATCGGCAAGCAACAAACCATTTCAGACAATGCAAAAGTTGCGATGCAAGGTTATCTGAATCATTTTCTGGGAAACTTGGACATTGTTAATTCGCGAGAGGTGCAAACTAAGTTAATTCCCTTCACAGTATCTTATATTTCTCTAACTACGCAAAGTTTATGAAGTTCAAACTTATTTTCTTTGCATCTCTTGAGCAAAAAACCCCAATATTTTTCTTTATCCTTTAATATTTTAAGAGCATCTTTGGTATGGTTTATTTTAAACTCTTTTTTTCCCATTTCAACCACATATTCCATAGGACTTGCAACATTTCAACCACACATTTCACTAACTTTTTTCAAAATCTCCTAAAAAATTACTTTTAGAGCTTGTTTGGCTGGGATTAAAAACCAGTTTATTTGGAGTTTGTCAACATTTCCTCACCTGCCGGGCACACTACCTCATAACGTCTATATATTCAATTTCCTCCACCAACCAAATTTTCAATGAAGCCTTTCAAAGATTGCGGCTAAAGGAGTTGGATTTCCAGTGTGATTTTTGGTCATTTTGGTAATTGTTTTCCGCATCATTTTCATATGTCAGTTGTGGGACCGTGGTCAAAAGCAAAAAAACTATTTATCCAATTTATAATCCCTGCCAAACGCACTCTTAAACTCCACCAAACAGGCACTAATTAGCACTTTAGTTATTAGTATGGCTTCTCTTGAAAATAATTATCGTCTTTCCTATTGACAAAACCAGGTCGGTATTTGATTATTAGATGATTCTATGATTTAAGAGATATGACTTATGAGTTGTTCTTATTTGGATATTCCAACTAACTTCCTTTCCATCATAGTCACATGTTCAACCTTTTATTTGACATGGAAAAAAGAAAGAAAGCAAGCCTAACTCTCATGTCCAGATAGTTTGTTATTGTTTCCTTATTTATAAAGAAAAGTAATGCATGATGTGCCAAGAATATTATCAAGCAAGCATATGAATGCCCCTTATTCATAGAGAGAAGCTCTTGATTGTCTGTTCGGCAGCTACATATATTCTTAAATTTGGGTGGTAAAGAATATGAGCAAACATGTTAACATCAGCTCTCTCTTTTCTCTTATCCTCTACCAAAACCGAAAAACTTACTGCAAGCCATGCTACCAAAGTCCATGTAGAAATGTAAACCAGATAATACTAGGAAAAATCTAGCTTTTTGCTTAATTCAATCACACAAAGAATGACTATTTTAGTACTTCCTCCATCCTATAAAGATAGGTTTACTTCTATTTTCAAACAAATTAAGAAAATTTAGTTATTATAGTTGGAACAATAAATTTTAACTACTTTTAATGTACCCCTACAATTAATATAATGGTAGTTTATATTTATTGATAACAAGACACATTAAATAGTGGCATATTAGAAAACTAAGAAATTATCCATACTATCAACAACGAAAGTGGTTTATAATTTGGGACAGATGACTAAGGAAAGTAAGCCTATCATTATGGGCGGAGGGAGTATAAGAAACTCAATTACCTCCCAATGCTGAACCGGCCATATTTGTGACTTTTATTGGTACAATACTTTTTTTTTGTCTTTAAACGTTCATCAATCGTTTCATTATCACATGGTTTACATTTAGTGAATATATGCCAATCACAGTTGCTTATGGAGTTTCTCATGATCCTGAAGTTCATTTTACTGCTGCTCATTTCTCATATTCATGCATAAATTGAAGGAAAGATGGGTTCGTAACTTCTCATTTCAGGTCTGCAAGTTTTTGGAGGTCTCTAGGTTATCATTTTTACGAGAGTATGGTCCAAAGTTGAAAGAAGGTTATGTAATGGCGAAACATTTGACAAATTTTTCAGAGGATGATGCTTGTTCTAGATGTTTTTTATGTCATTGGTCCAGTTGTTGTACCAACAACTGGCGAAAGGTAATGTTCTCTGCGGATTTAATGTTTCCGCTAAATGAATTACATTGTGCACCTAGCGAGTGACCACAATCCTTGCATGACTCATTCATGTGTCAAATTCATTGCTGCCACTAACCCGGACAAAGTTGCTAACCGAATGACAATTTGCATTTAGTTTAATTTTTCCTATAGAGCCCTTTTTCCTGCCTTTACTAGAATGCTGCATAGTAACCATTTAGGTGTCATGCTTTAGCTTCAAACTTGCGAAAATATATGAACAAGGACATTGGCTTATATTTTCTCATACGTATACTTTCCCTTACAAGTTTGACGGTGAGTTTCCATATTCAAATTCAAAGCTCGTTCCGCTATATAAGATGATTATATTGTTGTCGGACCTTATTTCCTCACCTTCATTGATCCTTCAAAGAAAATTGGATTTCTGGAAGATCAGCAGAATACCTCTTCTAGTCCTAGCTATCAACAGGCCCAACGGTCCTAACATAAGTTGTGAATGTCTAGATAGGATTGTACTTACCATCTTTCACTGAGTGAAACCTAGTTTAAAGAGGCGCATTTTCCAGTAAATTATCATCATCTTCAGTCATGTTATTACTGGCACATGCATTTCGCAACAATGTTTTCTGCTTGCTAGAAGAATATTATTTCGATAAGATTTATTCCTCCTTTTTCTATAAGATTTTCATGTCAATTCAGAGGCTACATGATTGTTATTAACTTGCATTTAGGTTTGGCTCATCCTGAAACCTGGCTTCTTGGCTTTCCTGGAAGATCCTTTTGGCACCAAACTACTAGATATAATTGTATTTGACATCTTACCTGCTTCAAATGCTAAAGGTGATGAAGAAGCTTATTTGGCAAAAGTGTTAAAGGAACGAAATCCCCTGCGCCATGCATTTCAGGTCAGCTTCTTCTTTTTCTTCCTCTCCCCAATTTTCATCAACTTCTTGAAATTTAGTATTGTAGGTGAAAGATATTTGGCAATGTGTTCTATCTTGGTTATTTCACTTGACTTGTGACATGGTTCGTTGATGTTTCATTCTTTGATTTCCATCACCTTGTACAGCATAAATTCACATAGTTTATTTGTTATCTATTTGCTCTACCTGAGCTCTAATCTTGTTTCGTCCAATGCATTCCCAATACATATCTCGAACAAAGTTTTTATGCCCCTTGGCCCCCATTCCCTCAATCTCTAGTCAAACTTATTTAGTACTATGATTATCTTCCTTTGTAGGTTGGATTTAAGAGCATTAATAGCCGATCATTATGTGCAATTATTTCTCTCTGCTGTATGATAAAGTGAATGCATAGAGAGCCATCTCCACATGATATTCTTGATTCATCAATATCTTTATTAACCACCGACAACTCATTTCTGGGTGGTATGTCAATTATGTCAACTTGTTTACTTGAAAGCAACTAACATGATTGTCCCTTTTAAAAATGGTCAAAAGGTTTCTTGCGGGAATAGAAGCATAAAATTAAGAACTACTAGCTCTGCTAAAGTGCAAGACTGGGTTTTAGCAATTAATGAAGTCAGTTTGAAACCTTCTGAGAGTTGGTGTCATCCTCACCGCTTTAATTCTTTTGCCCCTACAAGAGGATTGGTTGGAGACGGAAGCCGTGCTCAATGGTTTGTAGATGGAAAAGCAGCATTTGAAGCAATTGCTTCATCAATAGAGAGTGCAAAATCAGAGGTTTGGTTATTCAACACTAGGAGTATAACTAATTGTTTTATATGTTGACCATTCTTGAACTTCATAACCTTTCAACTAGCTGGAATCTGTCTCAGGTATACATAACCGGGTGGTGGCTTTGTCCCGAATTGTACTTAAGACGCCCGTTTCACAATCACAGCTCCTCTCGACTTGACTGTTTACTTGAGGCTAAAGCTAAGCAAGGGGTTCAGGTGTGAATGAAGAAAATCATTTTTTATATTAATCAACTTATATTTGAGGACCATCAAAAATAGTTTATTCTCAGGGATACGTCCTATTAGTATGAGTATTCCTATCTTCTTGGTTGACTTTGTTATCTCGAGCAATATTCTACTGTTTCAATATTTTCCCCTTTTCTAATTGTTATGGTGTATTGAGAACACAATTATATTTTTCAGTATCAGTGTCTTTTTCGTTAATCGGATGATGAAAGATAGTATATCTGGAATAATATAAATCACAGTTTAATTTGTTGGGTACAGTTTGAGAAATCATACTTTTAAATGTCAATCTGAAACTATTCCTAACAAAGCTATCAATAAATTTCATGAGACTGAGCAACAACAAGCTGCATCCAGTTACAACCCCATTTTTAGCAAACCTAACTTCTAGTTTTATTACCATGCAGATATACATTCTCCTTTACAAGGAAGTTTCTCTTGCTTTAAAAATTAACAGCTCATATAGTAAGAGAAGGCTTCTTAGCATTCACGAAAATGTCAGAGTTTTGCGGTATCCTGACCATTTGTCAACTGGAGTTTACTTGTGGTACGCTGTTCATGAACTAAAAAAAATGAGATTAAGTGGAGATTTCCATTTATGTACACATGATTTAAATTTCTGTGGATTTTTTCTTTTTCAAATAACTAGCTGAAAAATGTATGGTACATGCAGGTCGCACCATGAAAAGCTTGTCATTGTAGATCACAAGATAAGCTTTATTGGAGGACTAGATTTATCCTTTGGCCGTTATGACACAAATGAGCACAAAGTAGGTGATTTCCCTCCTTTTCTATGGCCTGGAAAAGACTACTATAATCCAAGGTAAAACGTTTTTTCATTAAGATGTGTAAGATCTGTAGTCAAATATTGGAACTTGGAATTGATAATAAGGTTCGATGAATTGGAATGCATGAGATATTTTATGTCAACATTTAGCATCATCCGACAGATACACGTACTAAGTAGCTAACTAGTAGTCAATTATGTTAATTACTATTGTTTGATTGCGCGATTTTATCCTGAATAAGTAGTAGATATGTTGGGCAGTCCATTGTTTCTGATATATGTAGTAACTCCTTTGAATTTTATAGAGAATCGGAACCAAATTCTTGGGAAGACGTCATGAAAGATGAACTGGATCGAGAGAAATATCCGCGGATGCCATGGCACGATGTTCATTGTGCTCTTTGGGGTCCACCTTGCAGGGACATTGCTCGACACTTCATTCAGCGTTGGAACCATGCAAAGGTCGGCCTTTGATACCTATGTCTGACTCATGAAAAAAATTTAATCACTAACATATTTGTATATTAATGCAGAAAAGCAAAGCTCCGAATGAACAGAAAATACCGTTACTTATGCCACATCACCACATGGTTTTACCTCATTACATGGGAAGAACCAAAGAGATAGACATTGATCATAAGAATTCTGATGTGAATCATAAGGACATCAGCAGGAAGGATTCGTTTTCATCAGAGTCACCACCAGAAGACGTCCCATTGCTTTTGCCTCCCGAAGCAAATGGACCAGAAACATCAATTGTGGAACATAAATCGAATTTTTTAAAGTCAAATGAATGTCACAAGACTCCAATAAATGGACATTTTGAAGGTCTGTCATTTGCTTATCAGGAATATAAATATGGTAATTCACTCCCTGTTATGAACACAAGTGGTCATGCTGGTGATCATGAGTGGGTAAATATTCGAAGTGAAGCATTATTGGAAGCGGCAGCATCTGAATTGCAAGTTAAGGATTTTTGGTGCGAAACACTAGAGCAAGGTTCTAAGTCTGTATTGTCCAATGAACTAGCACAAGTTGGTCCGCATACTTCATGCCATTGTCAGGTACAAGTTTATCTTTTTTATTTCTGATATCTATTTGGTAGCACACATTAGTGATGTTGCTCTGATGAAGGAAATTTTTTTAAAGTTACCGTTTTGGATTTTTAACCTAGTCAGTTGGATTACATTGGAATTTTCCTTTTTTATGATATCATATAAGCTCTAAGGCTGCTTAATCTACAGATATGTAGTACTGAATTCTAGAAGCAAAACTTATGGAAAGGTTCTTGAATGAGTTCTAATTTAATGGGTTCCACAACCTATTTTGCCTACTGAAAATGGATATATTTCTTTTCATGCATGGCAACATGGCATTTTTAGTGAAATTAGTTGGTTTTGGACCACGATTTTGGAACCAGACAAAAATAGTTCAAAAGTCAAATGGGAAAATTGCACCAGATGACAACCTAACTCATATCCTTATTGTTTGGAATTAGAAAATTCTTATGGCGATCTAAGAGAATTTTGGTTCTGTAGTTGTGTACAAAAACCTTTGAGACCATTTAGTTCTAGTTTGATAATGAGTATATTTGAACATGACCCTTAGGTTTTTGAAGTTTGATTTCAACGCATCCTTTGAAAAGAAAAAGGTAAGATGCAGACGTTCAACTGAAGAAACAACACCACCAACTATAATAACAATAATTCTATGCTAGACAATTTGGAGTTAAGCCCAATAACTCACAGGACCAGTGACTTTCACTCCAGCCTGATTCATCTCAGCTAGACTGATCTCGAATGAATTTTTCCATAAGATTAGTAACTACTGTTATTTCATCTGCTCTAACATATGGTTCAGTCTCAGTTTTATACATTTTTTTCATGCAGATCGTCAGAAGTGTCAGCCAATGGTCTGCTGGAACAAGTCGAACTGAAGACAGCATTCATAGAGCTTATTGTTCTCTAATTGAGAAAGCGGAGCACTTCATCTACATTGAGGTGAGATTTATATATATTCTCGAGTAGAACAATAATTGCATTGTTATGCCTTCATTACATTGACAACAATCTCATATTGTGTGGTTGCTGAATATGAGCTTTGTTCAAGAAAATATAACTAGAAGGTTAGGCTTGTTGAAGACAACATTTAAATAAATAAATGTGTTCCCTTTCTAACAGCTTGAGCTTTCAAATATTGGATAACTGGTAGTAATTTTATATAGCTTAATAACTTTAGAAATGCAAGTTACATCAGTTTAAGAATCTTTCTCTTTGTAACTTCTCTTAGATTCTCTCATTTTTTTTACAATTTTTCTACAACCTGAATCATCAATTGGCTTAGTGAATCCGAAAAGAATTTACTAACCTTTTTGCACATTCTCTGATACTTGCAGAATCAATTTTTCATATCAGGACTTTCAGAAGATGAAGTCATACAGAATCGCGTACTTGAATCTTTATATAATCGCATAATCCGGGCACACAGAGAAAGAAAGTGCTTCAGAGCTATAATTGTCATTCCACTCTTACCGGGGTTTCAGGTGGTGATTCTCTATTCTGATTTGAGAGTTTTCCATTGGGTCTATCCTTCTTTTTTCAATACATAATTTTGAGTAAACAGGGGGGTGTGGATGACAGTGGTGCAGCTACGGTAAGAGCCATCATGCATTGGCAATACCGTACCATCTGCAGAGGAGAAAGTTCGATATTGCAAAAACTTTGCTCAGAGTTGGGGCCGATAGCACATGATTTCATATCTTTCTATGGTCTAAGAACTTATGGTAGACTTTCTGATGGTGGTCCTCTGGTTACAAGTCCGGTAATATTTCAAATCTTACCACAAGCTATTTCATAGTCAGTGTTTCGGAAGTTACTTCAACAAATTACTGTTAAAATTTCTCTCTGTCAGATGCAAAATAGTTCGTTAATCATCTTTGATTACTGGTATAATTTACGTAAGTTGAACAAGAGCCAATTCGGAGCAGTTTTCTATGTCATACAGAAATATCTTAACATTATCCTTCTTCTGAAAAACTTTTCCAAACTTGATTCGCAAGGCTCAACACGTGCATGATTTTACTGCCAATGCTTTTGCTCTCTCTTTGAAACTGGAAAGTAGTTGATTGTCGTTCGTCTATAATAACCTAGTTTGAATTTCGTGTCTTTTTCTCACACAGGTTTATGTTCATAGCAAAGTGATGATAGTTGATGATCGTTGTGCTTTGGTTGGATCTTCCAATATAAATGATAGGAGCTTGCTAGGATCAAGAGACTCAGAGGTGAAATACTTACCCTCTTGGTTGGATACGATTGACTGCTCTCTTTCTCCAACTTACAGAACAGTATAGACTATGTGGCATTCCATGAGATCAAAGTTATAAATGGATGCATAGTCATCTTTCTTACAGGCTACACAAGTTCATGAATGAGCAATGTGTAGGCTGAGTAGAGCTTAGTCGTACCTCCACCGCAGCTTGGCCTAAAATTCCTAGGATATATAAAGGATTTTTCGGAGGCTGTTTTCTGAGAGCCACAGAGAGACATGAAAAGGCAACAATAATGGGGATGTACAGTTTATGTAATAGCTGGATTCTTTAAGACGAAAATATACTTAGAGAACCTCTTTTTTTGAAGCAAAACGATCACATATATTATTAATGAACACTTACCCAATAAAAATTTCTTTGAAATGTCACAAGGCTTGAAATATATTAATGAACTATCATATATATGTCAGTATACATGAAGTTTTGCTCCAAATTTTCAACTGTCTTTCATCTTCCTCATTCCTTCTTCGCACTCCATGACTTGCCTATTATCTCGTCATTTTAACGTTGATTGGTGGATTTTTATTCTGACATGTGATATTCAGATTGCGGTCTTGATTGAAGATACAGAATTTTTCGAGTCATCAATGAATGAGAAGCCTTGGAAATCTGGAAAATTTTCTTTAAGCCTTCGACTTTCCTTGTGGGGAGAGCACCTAGGTTTAAATACTGAAGAGGTGAGTACAGTCACGAAATATTTACACGTCTGTTGAAAAATTCCATGACGCTAAATTTTTGCTCCCTCTTCTCCAGCTTAGTCGAATAAGAGACCCTATAGCTGACTCTACATTCAAGGATTTGTGGATAGAAACTGCAAAGGTGAGAACGGTATTAAATACCGGACAACATGGTTTGCCTAGATTTTTTATGTGGCATTAGGGATGTAAATTTGGTGCTCAAAAGAAACTATGGTACTCTTTCACAACTTGAAGTTACACAAGCATGCATATGTTTGGTATTGGATTAACAACTAATAAATTTTAGTGGTAGTCATAAGCAAGTAGTTTTCGTACTACATATCATTTTCACACTACGTATAATTTTGAGCTTTCTTCAGTTCTCTCTTGTTGTAATTATTCTGTTCTTGCACAAATCTTAAGATCGGATCTATACTAGAAAAGCAACAATATTATCGTTACTAGATCTACTTTACTTCTTCATTTTTGTCTCTCCCCTTTATTGAGAAGCTTTATTTTCCCTTTTCCAGGAAAATACTAAAATTTACCAAGATGTTTTCTCTTGCATCCCCAATGACCTCATACACTCCAGGTGCCTCTTTAGTAATCTGTATTTTCATTTTTTGTCTTATTTTCCTCTGTGCTTTTGTCTTATATTTTTCAACATTTTTATTAACTGCAGATCTTCACTTAGACAAAGTGTTAGTCATTGGAAACAAAAACTTGGGCACACCACTATAGACTTAGGAGTAGCTTCTTCAATGCATGAATCCTATCAGAATGGGGAACACGTAAATATCGACTCGTTGACAAAATTAAAATCCATAAAAGGATTTCTTGTTTCTTTTCCCTTGGAATTCATGAGTCAAGAAGAAGATCTCAGACCAATGTTTATCGAAGGCGAGTTTTACACGTCTCCACAAGTGTTCCACTGAACTCGGGTATCCTTGAACAAACATGATGGTTTGGTCTTGGATAAGAATCTACAACGTGCTAGAATGCCGACAGCACATAGGGTTCCGTGGAAAGAAACACGAGTGGATTTAGTTCTTGTTGATGATTCTTTACTCAGGTAGCATTTACGGTTCCTCGAACAAAAACACAGTTTAGAGTTTACAGTTTCTAGTGGTGGCAGACTAGAAGTACTCATTGGTAGATGTATAGATAGTTGTATGTGAGATATTGGATTCAGAATTGAACATAAAGAAGTGGTCTATTGAAGGAAAACTTCAGATTCTGAGAATGTAATTTAACACTGTAAACTTTGGTTATTCACAAAGTGTATATTTCTATCTTATTTTTTATTTTTCATTAAATTTTGTGTGGAAATCAGTTCCATTCCTTGCTCTCAAAACGAATTATAAACATTGAACTATTAGTTTTGTGTTTTGCTTTAAACAATTTCCACGAGTTCTCTTCGTTTTGGCGTGAAGCGAAGTTATGCACTCTCCGAACGCAAATCAGTTTTCAGTTTTTAGTTTTTCCAAAGATCCCGTCTTTCGTATTTTGTGGTTCTCCCCGGTGTGATTGCTATCCTTCCCAACAATATGTATACTACAACTGCAGGGCCATGTCTAAGAGAAGTGCAGTCATCCTTGTGAAGTTGATGCAAATTTAAAATAGAGTATTAATAGATTTAGAGTAGAGCAAATGAATCCTTTTTCGCCACATTCTTGTATTCAATCCCCCTTTTACTTAGTATGGATATAGTCAAGAAGAGAGAAGTAGAGTTGGCAATTATTTTTACTTTCTAATAGAATTATTTTGGTGTAGATACAGGGTTAATTTGCTCACATAAATGAGAATGAAAGTAGAGTACAATTGCTGATATATCATCTAAAGCTATTCCCCTTCTCTTTTTCTTCCATGCACGGACAGCACACTCGACCAGATGCTTAGCCGATTTTCCCCTGTCCGGAGTTGTTGATACTATTTGCACAGCTTCTTGGTTCGATACAACGTCCCACACCTTCACACGAAAGAATAGTTTATTATCGATAAGGTGTTCAACTATATAGCAAAAACGTAAATAGTGAAGTCGGGCAGTTATAGCAATCAGTATCTATGCAAATCGAGAAATCCAAAGTATATGTTTAGTAAAGATTGATCATCAAGACTACATACCCCATCTGTTGCCAGCACTACAAACTGATCTTTACTCGTTATATGTCTCTGTGTCACCTCAGGGACGGAAATAAGTCCGAAATCCTTAACACAAAAGTCCCCAAACGCTCTAGACATTGCTAGTCCTGGAGATTCCTTGTCCGGCAACCACACTCTGTGAACCCCGGGCTCATCATGCAGACAGAATACCTGGCCTTTGCACTGAATTATCCGCTCAGCTTCCTCTGGACAAATTGTTAGCAGAGTCATATGACGCTCCGACATTGGACTAGAGAGAGACTGAGAGCGAGGTAGGGGGGAGAGAGAGAGAAAGAGAGACTAACGGGGTAGATTAGGCTTGAAGTCGACAGTAAGCTGAACCGGTACCAAGTTGCCACTGTCAGAAGTGGTGGCCAACACAGCACGAGAGTCCCCAACATTTGCTATAAAAATAAGCTCTCCCTGGAAGAACATCATGATTTAGGACGAAAAGCAAAATATGCTGACCTTCATACAATTATAAAAATTAATAATACGAGCGTATGCACCAACTTAAAATATGTTGAGAAAGACAATAAACATTTCAGATAAATTTGCCCGTCTTTAGAAAGTCCTTAATGCAAGCCTATTATGATAGGAAATAATTGAAATGCTTGTGCATATACAGAAATGATTAGAGATTGTGACAAATTTAAATGATAATTAAGTACATTTGACATACTATGTTTTCTATCTAATCTACATGTGTCAAGATCCTCAAGTCTGAAAAACAAATTTATTCGTTACCAGAACGCTCTGATAAGCATTCGGGTTAACAACTACTCAATCATCAGCTCACAAAACGATCAACTTTTTGCTCCTATCAAAGGTACATGCCTTATCCTATTAAAAGCATTTCCCGTTAAATGCCGATAACAGTGAAACACATAATACACAAGAGGCCAATGTGTTGCAGAAGTCCAAAAGTTTAAATTTCGATTGATGACTATATACTTTGGCATTTCAAATGCATGATGCTCTTACATTTGACAAAGCCTAAATGTACAATAGAACAGAATGTGTTAGATAATTGTGAACACCTTCCATATCTTTGGCCAACATGTTGATTATTCTAAGAAACTTGTTCTTCTTTTCGACATCCCAAGTTTGGTAATGCACCAGCCAAGAAAGCGGGATTTGTGTTGTTCCCTAAGAACTTAATATTTCTAGTATGAAAGGATGCAACTAAATGAACAATGACCTTGACAACTCGTTTGCAGTACATAGTCAACACTGCAATAAGCGAAAAATAAATGGTCGTCTAAGGATTAACTTATCATAACGCAGAGCGCAAAGATAAGTAACTTTTATTACCTGCCTAACAATTGTCAAAGCAGTGGTTCCGCTGTAGAATGAATCGATTTTACGGTGGTGTTCCAACTCCTGATCTACAGCAGCACATGTCTTCAGGTAAGAATGTTTCCATATATTGAATTTGTGAAGCTTTTTATCTGATTCCAGATCGAAATCCGGATCAAGTGAAGCTTCAACAAGTGTCTCTTGCCAATTACAAAGAAGAGACGATGGCAGCGACTCTCTAACCCTCTTCGCCACAAAATGTCCCCATGGACCATGCCCATCAAATACCCCACAGAATATCATGTCTTCTTGGCATCCAAATTCCTACAACCATAGATATAAAGAACATATTTATCACCAAAAACCTCAAAGAAAGCCTCATTTTCATAATTAAAATTAACAAATCAAAAGACAAGAAACAATATCAATGTTCAGTTAAGTATACCTCCCAAACAACACAGCAATCTTGGTTCACACCTTTCTGCCCTCTCTTTGAGAAAACAGAAGCAAAATTTTTCGACCGGCTGACATTGACAGTGCCTGATGATCTCAATATCAAGTCATTCTTCTTTGCATCCTTTATCATAGTTTCCACAGCCTCTCTGGCATCAGAATTCCCACCATTGTTCTTCAAATTCTTCGTTTTCTTTGTCGAAAGGGACCTTGCTAGTCCATTGAACATCGACGATAAATGCCCCATATCACACCACCACCAATAACCTGCACAGGCACAATTCTCTATCAACACAGATTCAAATCATACTTAAATAACACAAATAGGCATATAATATATATACAGACATGATCACATCAATCTTGTACAGAATTGGGAAATAACTTTTTAACAGATGAATATGGAATGGACACAAGAACTTTTAAACTGTTGAGGAAAGTAGAGAATCTTCAAAAATTACATGGTTGATCCAAAAATGTCAGAGAATGAACAGTCTAAAAGAGATCAAAACAAAAAGCCCACAATTTTATTTATTAATTTGTTTAAACCAAGCAACTTATGCCACAATAATCAAGAAAGAATTAAAAAGTTGCCCCCCTTTTCCCTCTTCTTTACACCATATCCTAAAAACCAGACAGTGTTAATCTGTATAAGTTTGATAAAATAAAATAAAAAATCCTATTTTTCATATAATGCACCATAAATGAAAGATATTAATGAATTAGACGCCATAGTTGATAAGTTTTTTTTTTCTTCATTTTCCTTCTTTTCACAGCAAAGGCAAACAAAACTGAACTTGCACGAAGACCAAAATTTTTTATCAAAGAAACAAACTCAAAATCTCAAATAGATTGAAAAGGAGAAAGACCTTAAATTTTCAGGCGAAAAGTGAGGGGAAAGTAGGGGTATCACTAGGCCGGGAACTGAAAAACTTGACGGAAAACTGACTTTGTTCGCCGGAAAATTATGGGATTCCGACGGGTTGAGCTGAGATAACTAAACAGTGAAGCTAAAGATGGATCACAATCCATAATTTGGTGCTTTTTTAATGAGAGAGGAGAAGAAAACAAAGAGCCTTTTTGGCTTTGGCATACACAGATAATCTATACATACAAATAGGTACGTGTAAAATACTTTTTTAAGTGTTCCATTAGTTCTTGTAGTAACTGTTCTTAAATACTTTTTGTTAAAGCATACGTTGTAGCATGAAATGACAATTATACCCATAGATTACATAGTTTTATCGTCTTGTACTTGTCTAGACTAAGGATCTAAAAGTAAAATGTAATTCTATTATAACAATGATCGACCGTTGAGTGAATTGAATCTAGAATTATTGATTCGTCAAAAAATTATTAAAAAGAATTCAGACGTCGTACCGAATGATCAGAACACTTTTAAGCAACGGCAGAATTAGGGAGGACCGGACGTCCTCCCCCAAAAAATTTATTTTTTATAGTGTTAAAAAAAATTAATAACAATCCAGTCTTGAAGTACAAATTTTTTTTTTTTCAGTAACAGCCTGATCTTCAAAAATTTTTAGTTCCGCCCCCTACTTTAAGAACATTAGTAAAAAAAGGTGACGACATTTATTACATTGAATTGTATCGTTTTGATCGGATGTCAAAAAAGATTCTTGTAATTTAATTCCAACTTTAACATTTGAAAAATTAATTTATATTATTATTTTGCTTAGTCTTATATATTATCTCTGTGGCTAGGTTGATTTATTTATATTATCATATTTTAAAATAATTAAATAAAGTATAGTCAAAAGGCTCTTAATCATAAGTATTACTAAACAAAGAATAATAAATCATATGTTGATTTGTTCTTTAATCCACAATTAAAAAATAATTAAAGATATTAAGATTTTTATTTTTTATTTCAATAAAATAAATTATGTCTTTTTCTCCAATAAGTGATGTAGGAACAGCTGACATTTTTTATTAATTACTGATTAGAAAAAATAGATGGATTAACATGCTTGCCCAATTAAAAAAGAAAAAATTATATTAATTTAAAAATTCAAGATATTTTTGGTACGTTAAAATTAAAAAAAAAAAATAGAGACGAACTAGAAAATTATTAATACAAGTCATTTGGGGAAAAATATGTTTATGTCAAATGTCAAATGTCAAATGTCGACGTTGAACAAAATTTCATTGTACTATTTAATATTGTCAAGTACATCGCACAATTATGATATAATAAATTTGTATTAATTTTTTAATCTTTATTAATTAGGCAAAACTATGATGCTATAGCAAATGTGTTATTTATGTCAATTAATTTAAATGTGGTGTTCAAGAGACAGGTGGCAGACAGCAAAACCTTATCAAATTTATATGTAATTGGGTAATTCAATTAATCATTTGTGAATTAAAAAAAAAAAAATCATTAAATTGTAGTGAATAATAGCTAATAGTTTAGAACTGTAAAATCAAATGGAAAAATTTCAATATTGGTCCTTAATCTATTGATTATGCTGTAAGTTAGTATCATAACCTTTTATTATAGTTACATAGTGACTACTTGCAACATAAGTTTTAATTTTTGAATATCAATCTAGTTTTAGAGTGGAATAGGAAGATGGAATTTATAGAAGATGTTAAGAGACTCAGGTGTAAATTTAGTAGGTTGGCCTTACTAGTATTCATAAGAACTTTTTAAATTAGGTAGGTTGGTCTCATATTCGTGAGCATGTCATCGTTGCATAACTGTGTACGTAAATTGTCCAGACCCTAGGTTCACGTTGTGTTTGATGAGAGTCGTCTATCTAACTTTTCAAAGTCACGAAGCTTTCAGTTCCACACCTCAATGCTACACTTTTGTGTTCGTTATGTTCACTTGTATGAGCCTTATGGATAATTACATACCAATTTGACTGTTATGTTCTACGATGTCGATAGACCTACAATAATATGTGAGTAGTAGCTACGTAAATTGAATATATTAATAACAAGGCTTTTAATTACGGAAGCTCAAACATTGGTCATTCATCCGCGTGGAATTAAAAAAAAAAACAGACAAACAAATCTCACCATCTAATGTTGAAAATTATATCATAATAATTGGAATTTCCAAAAAGTCCAATAAGCTACTCAAGAAGAATCACGAGTCAACTCGGTGATGGGAATCCATAAATATAGGGGGTAGTTGAAAATTTTGTAGGTCTTTTAGTTATTAATAGGTCCAACAAGTCCAACAAATCCACCTCTCAATTCATTAATTATCAAAGTGAGACAATAAAAAAATAAAAAAAAATCAAGTTTAGGACATGGACATGGTCCAATAATAAACTAGGTACTAGAATGTACACACACACACTTAAAAATGAATTTTAAGACCCATAGAATTCTTAATATGCAATAATACAAGTTTACACTTGTAGATTTAAAGTAAAGTACCCCTTTGAAAAAAATTACGATCAAAGTCTTTAATCTTTATACTTTTTCGCACTTTTTATTTTAATTTTCTATAAAATTAGAAAGTTTAGATCCACTACACTATTGCGAAGTGATCACTAGGTTAGAGATTGGAGTGGTTGTAGGATTGGGGGCTGGGTCGTGAGTGGTGACGGTTGAGTCTTGAGCTTGGGGTTGGAGTTGGGCATTTGACAATAAATTTTTTTTCTTATATGTATTATAAAAATGTTAAGAGTATATGATCAGCTCAACAAAATTTTTAAACGAATATTGTTATTAAGAACTATTTATGCCAAAAAAACGAAGATTGAGGGCAATATTGTCAAAAACTAAATCGTAAATCGCATATATATATTTTGTGTTCGGAATATTTATAAGTATTTATAAGCTAATTAAACATCATTTTTATCTATATATTCTATAAGACTTATAATTTTTATCTATTTTTTATTCAAATATCTCGTAAAATCAATCACATGTAATCTAAAAAATTAATTACAAGACACGTTACGAAGTACGGTGAATTACAAGTTTTACAAAACGTGAAAGGTTCATGGATGAACAAAGAGCAATGGGGTCCACACATTACCTTAAAGTGGATGTTTCTATGATTAATTTCTTTGTTGGATAAATGTGGCCTATCATGACCGATATAGTTGTGGGTCCCAAGCTATTTTTGATCACACATTTCACGGTCGGTACCACCCTAACAACGTTCTACCTCTTCTCACCAATTATTGTTGGTTTTTTATAGTAATACTATGAATTAATTAATTTTTGTATTGAACAAACGTTAATATTATACAATAAGAACTTCAATTAATGCTGATGTGATTTGGTTCCACGTTTGGCCTATTCAACTAGATTTTTTTGGGACGTATTTAAATTAGAGTTAATTATACTAATGGTCCTCATTCTTTCAGGTTTGTAACGATTTCATCTCCATTCTTTTTTTTTAGCAGATATCATCCTCATTCTTCCATTTATTCTCACATAGGGTCCCCAAATCACTATTTTTCACTATTCTAAAAATTTTATGACAATTTTACCCTTTTACTTAAATAAATTAAAATAATAAGAAAAAAATATAATGAAATTGGGCCCTTAACTTTTACAAAAGTACAAATAAATCCTAAACTATTTTATTTTATACAAATAAGTATGAAATTATCTTAAAATTAAAAATCTCCCTCCCCTCCCTGAAACCAATTTCAAACTTTCAAAAAAACTCCTCTTTTCGTTTCTCGTCACTCCAGCTCCCGAATTCCTCACCGGAATCCAAAAATTGAACCAAATCAATGTCGTCGGCATCGGCGGCAGCATCCGGGCCAGAAGAACAAGGCCCTATGCTGAAACTCATAGTGGAAAAGGGCCCACTATCGGGCCAAAGCTTCTGCTTCGGACCCGGATCCCGAGTCCAAATCGGCCGGGTCGTCAGAGACAACAGTATATCCATCAAAGACGCTGGCATTTTGTCAAAGCATGTCCTGATCTAATTCGGACCCAATTTGGATTCGGATACCGCCCCGAATTGCTGTCAATGGACCATAACGGACCTGGCGTCGTCGAATGGCACCATCTTGAACGATACCCAGCTCGAACCCTTCGAACCCAGTGTTCTATCCGACGGTGACGTTGTCAAGATAGGCGAGCTGACGTCTATTATAGTCAAATTTGATGTCACAGGGTGCAAGGGCGAGGATAATATTGGTAAAACTAGGAGGAATCCGAGGCGAGGGGCAGCGGGTCGTGGACAGATGATGGTGGAATTGATGGTGATTGATGAGGATTCTGAGTTAGGGTTAGGGTTTAAGGATAAATTGGGGGATATGGCTGGAAGTTTTTTCAGCCTCAAGATCCTGCCATAGAAAATTCCTTATAAGAACACATAATAATACTAAACGGAGATGTTTTTCTCCAGAAACTAATCTTCTATCCATGCCAAAGACATCACTGCAGTGCGTCTGGGGATGAAAACGAAGAGGGTGGGGTGGGGTGGGGTGGGGTGGGGTGGGGTGGGGGGGAAGAATACCTATTTGTATAAAATAAAATAGTTTAGGATTTATTTGTACTTTTATAAAAGTTAAGGGCCCAATTTCATTATATTTTTTTCTTATTATTTTAATTTATTTAAGTAAAAGGGTAAAATTGTCATAGAATTTTTAGAATAGTGAAAAATAGTGATTTGGGGACTCTATGTGAGAATAAATAGAAGAATGAGGATGATATCTGCTAAAAAAAAAGAATGGGGATGAAATCGTTACAAACCTGAAAAAATGGAGACCATTAGTGTAATTAACCCTTTAAATTATAGTATAAAATAAAATTAGACAGTATCATAAATAAATTTTTATTTTTATTTTAATATTGTATCATATTTCAGTTAATATTTATTTTCAACGTTTTATATTGTATCGTATTTCAGTTAATATTTATTTTCAATGTTTTACTTTTGACGAGAATGACATGTCGGGTCACTATTAGTCACGTTTATTTCAAAATGTTAAGAATTCAAATTTCGACTCAATAGAAAAAAATTGGTATGGTGAAAGAAGAAAATAAAGGATTTGATTGATACAAGGTAAAATCCAACTGTGCTAAAAAGTAGACACGTGGAATGCAGTGAGTACTGTCGGTGCGAAAAGGTAAATATAAATTGTTTACTGACATGATTCTTATCGAATAATAAGACGACACGTAGTAGATGAACAATCACATGTGGGGCGGCGCACTGGAAAACGACATTTCCACTTCCAGAGTCTCCGTAGATTAAAATTTTCCAGCTTTGGTAATGGTAGGTCATAGGTGATGGCGCATGGAATTGAAACTCTGGTCCACTGCACCAGTAAAATTGTCATATTCATGGAACAAAATCATGTACCACTAAAATTTCTATATATGGAACAACGCGGTTTCAAAAGAATTAAACTGGATTAGAACCGACTGATTTGATTTGATTTGGTCCAGCTCGTTTTATAATATATATATACATATATATATATATATATATATAAGAATGATCTAATTTCTATAGTGAGGAGTAGTTATAACTCCAACTGAACACGTGTCTAGTGGGAGTTGGACAAAGAAAAAGTGCAAAACACTTTTGTCAAATTTTTATTCAACCACTACTAGACACGTGTTCAGTGAGAATTATAACTATTCTCTATAGTGGGAAGTAGATCATTCTTCTATATATATATATATATATATATATATATATATTATTTTTACAAATGAGTCGATGTTATTTTGAATAGACTAAATTACAAAATTTAAATGTTTTTATAAAATTTGACTCATTAAAACAATTGAAATTTAATAACGTGTTTGGTATATTAAATTTGTACGAATTTTTTAAATTAAAAATTAAAAATAAGTTAAGATTTTATTGAATAATATATTAATTTTTAGCATTAGGACATGCCACGTGATCAACCTCGTTCGAGAATAATCCAATCTCCGAACTAATTTGTAATGAATTAATAGAGGTGGCAAAATTGGCCCGGCCCGCGGGCCGGCCCATGTAGCCCGCCTTCTTGGGTTGGGTTGGCCCTAGCCCAAATAAAATTGGGCCAAGATGGCCCGGCCCATCTAGCCCGCGGGCTAGTTGGACCGGCCCAATTTTGATTTTGATTTTTTTTTTAATTTTTTTTTAAATTTTTTGGGCTCCTTAACACTAATTAACTCATTTTGTGAATAGTCACAATACATAATTCAAATAATATCAAGAGATTTTTTCATAAATAAACCACTTTTTAAAAATAATTTTAATTTTATCAACTTAACAAATTTATCCTAAAAATACTACATTCTTAAAATTATATTAATTAATAAAATAATAAATTAAAATCAAATCTATACCACAAAATATATATTTTCACGTGAATTCACTTAAATTTGTATTTGAGTCCTTGATTATTTGCACAATAAGTCCTTCATCTTTATAAAAGTTTCACTTTAGTCCCCATACTTTCTCTTTCATTTCAATTTCGTCCTCTTTTATTTGCAACCTAAGTCCTTCAACTTTTAAATTTTTGCAACTTGATCTCCATATTTATACTTTTATATCAATTTAGTCTTTTATAGTATCACTATTTGATACATATGTTACAAATGATATTGTGTATAAAAAATTTATTTAAAAAAAAAAAGAAAATTAAGATAAGTTGGGCTAATGGGCTGGACTGGACTAGCATATTTTTGGCCCATACAAAACTGGGCTGAGCCAGCCCAATTCAGTTTCATGTGTGGCCCTGTTCTGGTGGATTGGGCTGGCCCAACCCAACCTATTTGCCAGCTCTATGAATTAATACATAGGAGACAAAAGTGAGGCTGTTGTGGATTACAAAAGTGACCCAACAAACAGTTCAATAAATATGTTGTTGACTGATCTGAAAGATTACTTTATTAGATTTGTTAGATTTACCAACAGTGAAAGATGGCCGAGTTGGCTAAATGCCGGGTCAAACACGGATCGGAGAAGCGTTTATCTTATATTATTTAAGTTTAAAAATAAATTTTACGTAAAAAACAAATTTAAATATCCACATTTAATAAGTACTCTTAACAAATTATTAACAGTATTTAATAAATACCTTCATTTAATAAGTAATGTTAACACGAAATTACACATTTTTAATTGATTTTTTAATTAACTCACTTCAAATTAACTCAATTTTACAGAAATTTAAAGTAAAAATTACAATTCATAATCAGATGTATACATATTTTCATGATTTATATTATAAAATCTACAATTTCTCCTGTAAATTAAAAGAAGAAGACATAGATATGTGAATTTCTACTTTAAAATGAGATATTCTTACATAGATAAAATGAGTTAGATTTTAATCTTGAAATATGTTAGATTATAACTTAAAAATCTTCTTATTTTTATACATAGATGAATTTGAAATCGTTTGAAATAATTATAAATGGGAAAGAGAATACAGTGTCATATTTGAAAATTTGCTTGAAAAATAGGTCAACGACCATTTAGTAAAAATGGTTGGGTAACCCAGCTATTTAGCACTACTCTCACATGAAAGATACGTGTACACTTGACTTAGTAGTTTACGTGTATTAGAACCTTATTTGGTTCATAACTTGTTTGACTATTGTTTATAGATATTTTTACAACATAGTATTAATGTGATTGATCTTCTCTCTTTTGTAAGTTTTCCTATAATTCTAAGATTAAAGTTCGAATTAATTTTTTATTTCTTTTTTTCAATTTGTTTTAAATTATTCCAATCCCCCTTGCAATCCAAATGTTTATCAATTATGAATTTGACATTTTTCATTCTATTTTTAATTTCAAAGCAATCTTAAATTATGTTTTGTCATTGTTTATAAGTTGTTTAAACATTATGTTTATCTACACATTTCGTATGATCCACAATTTTTATCTATTTTTTATCCACACATTCTATAAGATTTACTGCTTATAATCTACATAAGCAGTGGATCCTAAAGAATATATCGATAAAAAATAGATAAAAATTATGGGTCTTTCAAAATATATGAATAAAAATAATATTTGATCAACTTATAAATACTTAAAACACTGACAACATAGTTATTTGATTCTAATTTTGACCAACCAAACGGCACCTAAATGTAAACATGTGAAAGGACATTATGTCTATGCCCAATGCCCATAAAGGTAAAGCTGACTGGGTCCGGATCCCACGCTTCTCAAGTTTCAACCCATCATTTATTTAAAATTTTCTTTTTACACAAAATAAGCATACATAGAATGGAATATGATCTATTGTCCACATGGTGGACAAGATGAAGTGCCCACATGTTGATGTGGCAGCATGTGGATACTTGATGATAAGGACATAGTATGGAATATGATCTATTGCCCACCATGTGGGCAAGATGAAGTGTCCAAATGTTGATGTGGCAGCATGTGAGCACTTGATGATAAAGTACTTTATCATCAAGTGCTCACATGCTGCCACATCAACATTTGGACACTTCATCTTGCCCACATGGTGGGCAATAGATTGCCACTCTACATAGTATTCAATACAATTAAATTAGCTTAATAATTTGAAAAGCCTTTCAATTTCGTTACTCGACTTTAAATGGTTTTAAATCAATACTCATTTTCATTTTCATTTTTTGTTTTCAATCCATCAACAACAATAGTTAATGAAATTGTGACACGACTCAGGGCATTATATGACCAAACATCATTTTTTTTTCTTAATGAATGAAGCGACTTAGAGAAACAAAATTTTGAAATTAGGTGTCCGATTTGCAATAATTTTGAAGTTCAGGACGGAATTAAATCACGGGTGGAAACTCAATGGCCATCAAGCTTTTTCTCCACAATTGAAATTATTAACACATTAAATTTAACACGCCTACGAAAATTTATCTATTATATAAATGTGAAGAGTGATGGTCGAAATCAATTTTCGTAATTGAAACGATATGTTTCATAACTATCACTAATTAAATGTTATATCAATTGCTAAACAATCATTTTTGTGAGATTTGACACCCAAAAAAATATGGATAAGAGGAGATTTCGTCATAAGATCAAAATGATGGTGGGGGCCAGCGGGGATGGGGGATCTTGTTTTGCACTTGAGTTTTTAACAAAAATATGTATAAAAATCGTCTATCGAGGTATTAAAATTTTGAAAATGTGGAGAATTTGTCTATGGAAAAAATCGAGAACTAACTTTTTACGACACTCATAAGTTGAAGACTTCAATTGTGTTTTTCTTTTATTATGTAAGTGTGCGTTTGATTGCAAGCATTTTTCTATGAAAAAGTCTTTTTTTCACTTATTTTCTAATTACAATGGTGTTTGATTGTCATTTTTTCTAGGTAAAACGTTTGATCATTTCTACATAAATGATCGCATTTTCCTTAAAAAGTCGGAAAATGTTTTTATAGGAGGGTGATAAGGTTTTATTTTCTATATAAAATTTGTCTTATAATGTTGCGTTTATTTTCTTGGCAATTCAATTCTCTGGAATTCATTTTCTTTCTACTCAAATTCAATGCTTGCAATCAAATTCACAAAGTGTTTTTTTTTTTTTTTTTTAATCTAGAAATTTGACATGAATAGACATGACGATTAACAAATTTATCAACATTTTCTTATTTAATTATGTCTAGTAATTTACTTTGTTAAGTGTTAACATGTCATTTGTACATCTTTCAAGATAATTAATTGCAGAAAATGCCATCAAACTTACAGAAATCGCATCTAAATCACCTAACTCTTTTGTGTCAATCAAAAATTAAAACCTAAACAGGAGAAATTATCTTATTCGTTAGCATTGAATTCATAGTTGTCAAATTCGATCTGAGTATTAACTTAGACGAAATGTGAGTTATTGGGTCGATAATTCAATCGCTAACTTAGTAGTTAAACCGACTGATGAACTATTGACAAATATAATAATAAAAAAAAACAGTAATAATTAACAATTATCATTCACTAAATTAATTATACATTATTTTTTATAATATTTACTTCTCAAGGACATGAAATTTTTTTAAAATGAAATAAAAAGATTCATGTTACAATTTTTCTATTTTTTTTCTTTTTTTCATACCGATTTAGATCAAAGGCTAAAAAATGAGAGTACATTTCGTAAATTGCACTTTTGTTATATTTGAATCACATGGATGGAAGAATACAATTCCGGGCAAGGAGAAGGTAAAAACTGGAGGGGGAAAAAGTAAAAATTGAAGTCTAAAGGTAAGTGGCGGTTTAAATCCCAAATACAATGTGAGTTTTTTTTAAATTAGCAATGACCCTTATTGATTTTGGATTAGCACAGCTTTTTCAGTTTTCTAGTGGTTCGATCGCAAACCGATCTAATAGAGCAATTCGAACCGAATTGATGGACAAATGACTGATTTTTCAGTTGAAATGTCGAGCCGATCCAATTTCAAATTTGTCTGAAAATCAAAATTATTAGTGTGTTAAATTTAAATAAAATTTTCAGAATTCCCAACTCGGATATTCTTACAAGTTCAGCACACCTACCAATTTTTTTCAATTTTTTTTTTTTTTTTTTTTATTTCAATGGATCACAATTAGTACTACCTTCCTATTTGTTTTAAAGAATAACACAATAATCAAGATTTAATAATTGAAAAAGATTTCTCTCATAACCATTAATGTTAATTAGATATTACCTCTAATCAATCGTTTAGTGAAATTTCACACACACACACACACAAATCAATAAGAGGAGATTTTGTCATAGGAAATGGCAAAATGCTGTCTCAATCCTTATTTTTTACTTTATTTTTATCTTTTAAAATTTAAATTATATTTATAAATAAATAAATAAACGAGACAGTAAATAGTGATATTTTAATTCTCGCCCTACCCCACCTCTCTAAAAGTCTGATGGGAAGGGCCATTCAACCCCATCGCCATCCCTATTGTCATAGTATAAAAGTGTTAATTATTTACGTGATGGTATAAGAAAAAAAAATTAGTCGTCACACACCACATGTGAGGGTGGCAAGTTAGGATGTCAGGGGATGGTGACAAGCGAGGTGTGGGCGGCGGGGTTAGGATTTTGGGTTTGTTTCTTTTCTTGTCTTTGATGCAGTACAACACCTATAGGCGCGGGAGGTTGATTCAATTTCATTATTTTATATATTGAATTACGATGTTTTATTTAATTACAATATGTTACTTAATTTTTTAGGTCTTTAGGGATTTAAAGGACGATATTTAGTGCTTGTTTGGCAAGCAGATTTTCAACTTCTTTAGATTCGTTTACGGTATTTTTTTAAATCAACTAGTTTTCCGATCTAATGTTTATTTTTTCTTACGCTTACCTTGACACTCCATGAATTGGCTACATCTTGAAGTATGTGACGTCGTGATAGAGGAAACCATGCAACATGATAAAATAGTATGCTGTGTCAACAAATGGTCATGTGGTAGAGATGAAACAGCTGCATCAATTAATAAAAATGTTAACATAATACGTTGATGGTTTTTTACGATGCTTTTCCTACAGTCGCTAAGGCATTGCGGTCGATGAGTCATCTACGGATGAGAATTCTATATTGAGACGGCGCAAGTTAGTTGCCATGGTGTCCCAATTTTTGATGGTGAATTCGATGCCTAGATTATCGAAAAGTGATTTGTTCTTTGGTCGAGCAAATTCTAAAATATAGAATTGAATTTGTTGAATACTAAGCACGAATTGTGGGTAAAGTTGGCAGGGAATCATAGTGTCACACTAGAGGTCAAGCATTTGAACTAAAAACAATAATTCAAATTGTGGATTTGCAAATCTTTTCAAAAAGCAAGTTGATGACTTATGATGCAGTTTGCTTATCGAATGGATTGATGTCATTACGAGGTATTGATTAAAGACATGACTATTGATTCAAAGACAAATCATTTTCGTCCACAGAGAATGACACAAATAGGGACCACGTACCTTTGTTTTTATTTTATAGTAAAGAGTTTTTTATTTTTACTGTCGACTAGGGTCTTAGTTGTAATTTTAATTAAACTTGTATTTTAAGATTTTGGGGTTTCTTTAAAACACACGACTATGATTTATTGTTTTAGTTGGCTTTTGATAATTTTTTTTTATATTCTGCGTGATTGACAAATATTCGATTCTAAAATTTTCAATATATGTAAAACTAAGGAACGTTTGGAGTGCTAATCATATCTCAATCGGATTATGCTACATCACTCTTCCATTTCTTTCTCTTTATTTATTTTTCATTCAAATTATTTGATACATCACTACCTCTAACCATTTTATCGAACTTCATAAATTAATATATGTGAAGAAGAAAACTAATTTTTGGATACGAATTTAGAAATTGATAATGATATTGGTTGATTTTTACCTTCACGTGAGGGTTTTTATCGAGTAGTAAGACGTGTACATAAAGGGTTGCGAATCTTGTTTTGGGTCTTCTTCAGGTGTGAGAATAAGTTAATTGTTCATTATAAGTGAAATATGTACGAAAAAGAAGAAAAAGTTGTAACATTTCTCCTTAAATGTGGCCTCTTTTATATAAACCTTCATAGGTGGTGACGTGTCCTAAAAACGGTTATTCGCGCATGAGATAGGTGTCCCTATAATTTTGTTGATATCTGATGCGAATAAAGGAAATGAAGGGATTGGGTGTTTCATTAATTTAGTATTGAACGGAAAAAAGTCTTTTTGATCGATGTGTTTGCTTCTCAATTCAATGATGATGGAACTATTTGTCCCCGACTCCTGGTGGTCGTATTGTGACAACATCTATCGAGTTAAGAAGGGCTTGATACCCTCTTCCTTCATCGATTGTTCTTAACCACTAAATGTCTTTTGGATGAATAAATGGTGATCGATTATCAATTCCACAAATCGAGAAAAGCTCATGCTCCTCTTTATCATTTTATCAGCATCAAACAAGTTTCTAGATTGTATAATTAATTTTTTGTTATACCCTGCTTTTGTTGTAACTTGTAACGTGCAATATAATTTGGTTTGCTAGATAAAATGTATTTGAACCCGTGTGATATTTTGTTTGATAAAAGGTATTTACATTTATTTGGAATTTTTTTTTAAAAGAAAAACCTCTCTTTTTTTTTTGAAAAAAAATTATTTGTTGTAGTCTAATGCATGTCGAACGTAGTCAAGAACAATAAAACTATAAAAAGCTCAATCAGTTTAATTTTATATAGAAAAATTTTAATTTTTCAATATATGACTAGTGTTTAGAGTTATAAGAATTTTACCAAAACAACGTAACAATCGTATGGCAAAACCTTCGAAAATCATTGTTTATTTGAAATTTTCAAATTTTGATGAATTATATACCGTTGAAAAACTTTATACTTTTACTTTTATATGGAGAAATTGATTTTCCTATCATTGACCCTTGCTTAGAATTATAAAAAATTTACTGAAAAATGCAACTATCGTATGGTAAAACTTTTGAAAATCACTGATTTTTTGAAATTTTTATATTTTGATGGATGTTATTTTCAATTGAAATCGACAAAAAATCTCTTACTTAACCCTGATCGAGTAAAGCAAAAAAGAATGAAGATTGAATCTCGCATTCAATCTAGAACAACAAAAACAACAATACCCATTTCGTCCTTATGTCAATATATTTAAAAGTTGAGTCCACTTTATTATTAGAAGGTAAGCATTGGTGGTTAGGAACTTAAAAACAGTGTTTTCATTATATGTCTTATTTTAGTGTTATTTACGTCAATATCTCCACGAACCTAAGATCAAGTACTCGAGCATGGCCCAATTCAAATTTATGCAGTTCAAAAAAAAAATAAAAATAAAAATAAAAATAAAAAACCCATTTCTTACTATGCTGCTTACATTTTATTTATCTAAATATTTATTTTTAATAATCCAAAATCGAGAACTTATAATGTATAGGAAGGAATTTTCTTTTTTGTTTTTTTTTTTTTTTCGGGGATACTATCGTATTGTAGAAATTAATTAAACTAAAATTTTGTAATTTTGAATTCTTCGATAGATCTAATAATAAATTAAGGAAATAGCATAAATAATATTTATTTAGTCAGTTGGAAACAAGCTTTACTAATATAAGTAGGGGGTCCAATATATATACATGACTCAGTTGGAAAACACAATTTTCAATTGCTTAAGAGCTTAATTTTGCCTAATGGATCCATATTGAGATGCCAACATTAACCAAAGCCATGGGGCTCTTATCCATTAACGTGGAAATGGTCAATGTTATAGGGGTTGATAAATTAAATTCCATCTCCAAATGTTCTAATTAACTCTTCATATAATTATGTGCAGATACCATCAGAACAATTATATGCATTAAGATTAGGATCAGTAGAAGGAAGATCGACAGATTAGTTTAACCACAAGCAATCGAGCAAGTATAACATAATACGACAAACGGAGCAACATTTGATGAAAATTGGCATTGGAAACTGGAAACCTGTGAAAGAATACATACATATTTTCTTCATAAAATCTGATGCCAAAAAAAATATAAATTTGCCTAAATTTTCTCCAAAAATCTGATGCCAATTAAACCAAAAAAAAAAAAAAAAAAAAAAAAAAAAAACCAATTTCTTACAAGGGCAATTCTTTTTCCTTTTTCTTTTTGTCTCTTCTTTCTCGAATGTTCTTCTTCGGCTGACGGTGGTAGGCGGCTGTTTCTTTGAGACGAATAGAGGCAACGAGGTGGCGACGATTTAGATTTCTGCTTTTCTGATCCAGAAATAGAAAGCCAACATTACATTTACATTAGGTATAGGATAATAGGAATTAGGAAATTTTAATTGCAATTTCAGCCCTGTTCCAAATCTTTGATTTTTAGACTATTTAATTCCTATTATTTTTAAAAACGGGGCGAATCGGATCGGGTCCGTCCCGATATCCGCGACGGATTTCAAATATCCGCCCCGTGGATTGGAAATTTTTCGCTCCACTCGAATTGGGTATCTATCGAGTTCGGGGCGGATAAGATATTTTTACCATAACTAATTGTATGAATTAATTCTTTTGTGAAATATAACATTGAATTGTTTTATGGGCTTTTAGACAAAATATTGTGTGCAATTCATTTTAATTTTTTTTAAACAAAATTCTTTAATTTATGGGATTAGCGGAAAATTTGAAAAATATAATTATAGATTTTACTAAACTAGAGCAGGGTTGGACAAATTAATCGTGAACCGTCAACTCGACCCGATTTGGGTCGGCTTTTGGGCAAATTTGTGTCGGCTTCTTTATAAAAAAATTTTAAAAATAAGCTTTAGTTAGGCTCGAAACTGAAAACTCGAATCGACCTGAATTGGTTCGGGTAGGTTTTGGGCCCGAATTTTTCAAATTGGGTCGGTTTCGGTATGACTTTTGCCAAAATGATTTTTTTTTTTTTTTGCGTTTCGGGTCGGGTTGAGTCAAAAACCGATTCGACCCATGCCCACTCCTAAACTAGAGCATGTTTGTTGGAACTAAAAAATTAAAGTTAAAGTCAACAATTAATTTTAACCACACATTTTATGAGACTCACAATTTTTATCAATTTTTTAACTACACATTTTATTTTATTTTATTTTTATCAAAATCTGCTAAAAAATTCTACCAAACAAACACATAAAGTTTCTAACTTTTGTTGGGTGTAATAAAGGTTATAAAACAAAGATTAATAATTTTAAGCCATATAATAATTCAACTCCAGGTTAAATTTGAATAATTGAAGGGCAGTAGAATAAATATAAATCAATAAAGATTAATTGAATAATTCAATCAAGACAAATATGAAATAATCAACCAATAAAGAATATTAATGGCTCCAAACTACTGGTCTATAATTTTTCTCCAATCTAATTTTTCAATTTTGTAGCATCATTACAGTATCCATCATTTTGACGACTAAAAATGTCAAATTTTATTTAATAAACAATTATATTCGTATAATAAATTAATCTAAAACATATGGAAAAATTGCACAAGCCCCAAACCTATGACCATGCTAGATAACTAAAATACAAGTTCATAATTATTAACAAATTCTTTTGATTTTTTATTTCTGAAATAAGAAATTGGTATTTTAAATTACAAGCTTCAAAGAAGGACGAACAATATGGAAACATAATAAAGTTCTGCTTCAAAAATTTGTCATTGTCATACAAATACACTTACAGAACTTGACAAGAACTCTGAATTAGAAGTTTCAACGGAAATTATAGACAAATAAGAACACAGCTAAATCAATGGAAGCAATGGCTTCTGAAAACGCGGAAAGTCAAAAGGTAGATAGTGGGTGAATAAAGTAGATAAGAGTGCTGTAAAACGACGGCGTATTGGACGAAAAAATGAACAGTAATAAATTTAAGGCTCTTATATTATTGTAAGGATATATTAGATAAAATTATTTTTATATTATTAAGTATTTACATTATTTAAAATTTAAAATTTTATTTTATCGTTACAACATAAAAAATAAATTTTTGTTACAAACTTGATACTCAAATACTTTTATTTAATTGAGTTATTTGTTTTGACTCCAGTTTTGATTTTAAATTTTTTGTTAATAATTATTGTTGATATAGTTTACCATTTTTGTAGTCTTATTTGGGAAATGCTATTCATTGAATTTTCTTCGCCATGAGGGGTAGGTGCTCTAAAAGAACCTAAAGTCTTTTCGTCTTCAAAAGAAGATGATGACGAATAAGTAATTGAAAGTTTAGCTTTTCCTTTTCCTTTCTCAAGAGAAGGAAAATAAGCTTTAATAATTGAAACATCAAACTCGAGTTCAACTAATTCTTTCTCAAATTGGGAAATTTGACTTTTCATTTGTTTAACTTCATATCTTAAATCTTGACTTGAGGAAATTTTATTAGATTTTTTGAATCTATCAAAGAGTTCATTGAGATTATAACTTCTTTGAGAGGGTTTTTCGTCTTCATTGATAAGATTTTGAAATTTTTGTTTTAATTCTGGATCTTGTATTTGATTAATAATTTCTTGAATTAACTTCTTTTCTGAAGTTAGAACATTTATAAAATTTGTCTCACAAATACAATTATCTTTATAATTGTAGATCTTTTTTGAGTTGGAGGTTTGGGAAGAGGAGGAATTATTGCTATAATCTGAATCTTTCTGGAGACTGTATATGACATATTCGGAATCTGAGGAGAAGTCAGAAGAATTGATCAGATTTAACAGCTGACCTTTTAATTCTTCATCAATTTGAAGATTATTAATTATATATATATATATATATATATATATATATATATATATATATATATATATATATATATATATATAATTTTTTTTAAAATTTATCGCCATATTATTGTTCAAAAATAAAGAACACATAATGTTTAAATTAATTTTTATTAGTAATTTTTATTTTTATTTAAAAAAATTATAAGATTGGTTCAATGTCATAAAATTATAAATGATATTTTGTTATTTATTTAATTTAATTCTTATTCAAAATTTCACATTACATAGCAATTATATGTACCTAAAGCACAATAATTTTATATTTTTCTCGTATAAAAAATTTAATTGACATGATTATAGTGATATATTTAATAAATGTACTGGACCTATTTGCACATTTTGCAAATATTAAGAATCCAATTACAATTTTCTCTAATTAAAACAAATGACATATTTGTTTTTTCATCAAATAACGACCAATTGCTCACTAAAAATACAAATGCTTGACATTTTTGTGTCAAAAAATAAATGTTAAAAACTATTTCTACACTGATATCAAATGTTAGGGACCATTTATGCCAATTTCTCTAATTTGAAAGAAATAGACAAAAAAGAACATTATGGAAAAAAAAAAAAAAAGAAGAAGAAGAAGCAAATACATTCACTTTTGAGATTAATAATTGATAGCACCTTAAAAATACCGACTTGATAAATGTTGTCATTTGGTTTAACTAGAGTAGGTTTTGATTTAAAAGGCCACCAAAAAAAGTAAATGAATAATTTGGTGGAAGATGCACATGCAATTCCTAAACTAATTATAATATGATGTCCAATCCATGAATGGATCTTCACATATTCTATTCTATTATTGCACTTCTTAACCCCACCCCCACGAATTAATTCATGTTTGACTCCAAGATTACAAAAATTAAAGAAATAAATAGATTCAATAATCCGATTTGATAAATCGGAATCGAACTGATATGGTATAGTTTGATTTATACTCTCAACTACACGAGTCATTTCATTGCACTCGGTTTAAAACTACGAGTATGTTCGTTACTTGTTTTCAGTCAAAAAACTCCATTTTGGAGTCCAACTTTTTGACTTGTCAAAAGATTTGAGATGAAATGACATAATTGCCCTTTCTACTATTAAATGGCATTTTATTGATTGAGGACAATTTTATTATTTCACTTCAAAATATTTTGAAAAGTCAAAATATTCATGTTGCAAAATGAGTTGTTTAAGTTGAAAATTTCTATCGAACAACTTCTACGTTTCTTTTGCATGTATGAATAAATATCGTTCTTGATCTTTAATAATTTTGCACCTCCATTCTCAATCTTTAATTTTTCGTAGGACTAACTTCAACCTTTTGTATATTACTATCGATTCAACTTGACTTCGATTATTTAACAATAACCTTTTATTTTTATGAATTAATATGTGCCTTTTGTTGTTGTAATGCCTTTGTCAATTATTTGTCTCAGCCACTGTCGGGTTGGCGTCATCCACGCCGCGCCAGAGCGCGTGACGGAAACACTAACCATACAGGTGGCATCTGCAATTCTGCAAACATGGGCCCCCCCTTCTATCTCATTTATCAATTTCTCGTTATTTGACATTTTGAGCCTTCAACTTCTCGTCAAACGCGAGAGATACGTAACATCTGGCAGAATGTTCGGATGCAGCATGTCCCTACATTAAGAACTGAGACCGGCAAATCACAGTCGAATAAAATATATTTAAATTTCTGATTAAAATATTATTGAGCATTTTATAGTGAAGAGCACCGCAATTCAGTGGTCTGTTTTGTAGGTGATTCTCTTCTGAGTGTGTCACATGCAAGCCATAAAGGGTGATAGGAAAAGATGTGAATAATTTATTTCTTTTATTTAATTAAAGATAATTAAATAATTAAATAATTAAATAAAAAACTAACCATGGAATGAACTTTGGGTTTGGAGATCAATTGTTAATTAATTACAAGTATTTGAGAAATTATTTTTTAGAAGCTCCTTTGTGATTTTATTTTTTAATTTTCTCAAAATTATTTGCCCAGTCCTCAATAATAATAAAGTTTGAATCTTGTTTATTTTATCATTTATTATTATATAAAAGATATGTTTAATATAATTTTCTAGTTAGATCCTTGTCTTTATTTGGAAACCAATAAAAAATATGAGATTCCTTATTATGAAACTTGTCGATAATGATTCTTATCTATTCATTACGGTTATATTTCGATCGAGATTATAACTCCGTGTTTTTTATGGCTTAGGACTTAAATTGTTGTAATACGTATTTAAAGTAGGGCACGATCTTATTTAATATAAAGACTTCAATTGTATGGTTGTGTTGTTGAAGAAGAAATGGATGTCATGAATCCAAACTTGTCTCACTCGCCCATTTAATGTCTACCCTACATGTTTATCTCCTTCAATTAGAAAACATCTAAAATCACCATGCTTTAGATACATGTACATATTATTAAGACGAAAACTTTGTCAATTTATTTTTTCAAATGAACTCTAACATTTCACTTGGGCATGTGAGGGAGTGTGGTCACTTATTCACCCAAATTACGTGAAAGGTCGAGTAGACTCACTTGTGCCTACTTTGAATAGAATGAAAAAAATATTGTATTTAACGCTTAAATTAAAAGTCTTTAGATTTTTGGGCGTCAATGCAAAAAAAATGAAATGGTAGGAAAATTCGTACATATTATATATAAATGGACTTAAATAGTATTTAGACCCAAAAGATAACGTAAAAAAGTTGAAAAACAAAAAATGAAGTATTTGAAGATAAGATGCAAGCACACATGGATATTGTCATTTAACAACATTTCTCCTTAAAATAATTTTTAATAACGTCCAAAGATCAATGCTATGTACACTTTCCAATATACTTCAAAAAATCACCATCATATGATTGAACTCACACAAAGTCAAAGAGTCGAACGTAAGAGAAATTGTCGAAAAAAAATGGAGAAATATTGACCGACTTGCATGTACTTATCTTTTTCTCCTGTTCCCGTATCCCTCCCCAGTGCATAGGCAATCAAATTCAAAACCAACATTATAAATTTTCACGCGTGAGTCCAAGCAAAAAACTTGCGTTTATTCTCAGCCTCTTTGGTAGGTAGGCTAGCGTGCTAAACACCTTACTTAGAATTTAATTCATAAAACTAATTCTATGTTATCGTGACGTTTTAGTTAGACTGACTACTTTAGACTAGTTATTTCTAGCTTTTATATTGGCCCCGTTTTTTTCACCGCACCTATATTAAAATATGTTCCACTCCACTTATTTAAAAGCAAGTTAAATTAAACTTTAAAGTTTCTTATTTTTAAGAGCATGATTTTTATAACTTATTTTACTAATAGAACTTATTTTTTACAAAAGTAATTTTTAAGCACAACAAAACATATCCTACACTTACGCTAATGAAAAGAAAAAATACGAGGAAATGAGGAGGAAAAATTCCAGTAAAAAATTAATTAAACAATATAAAAATTCGTGTCATATAACTTGTAGATATTGCAAGGTACAAAATTAATACATTTTAAATATTCAAGACTCAAAGAATTGTTTGCTAATTCAATTCATATAAAAGTAGGCATAAAGAATAAAAAGAATTTTAATTAGAAGCTCCTTTTTCAGAAAGAATACTCTAAAATAAGTTTTTTCATATTCCAAACAAAATCTTTAGTAACAACGTTGTCCCACCCACTTGTTACCTATTCTCTCGAGCATTCATAACATGAATTATATTGTTGTTTTCTATACAATCGATTTTTCTTCGGAGAAATTGCAAGGTACAAAATTAATATATTTTAAATATTCAAGACTCAAAAAATTATTTGTTAATTCAATTCATATAAAAGTAGGCATAAAGAGTAAAAAGAATTTTAATCAGAAGCTCCCTTTCCAAAAGAATACTCTAAAATCAGATTTTTCATATTCCAAAACAAAACCTTTAGTAACAACGTTGTCCCACCCACTTGTTACCTATTCTCTCGAGCATTCATAACATGAATTATATTGTTGTTTTCTATACAATCGACTTTTCTTCGGTGTCTGTACAAAAATACATTGAAAGTTTGTTTGTTGCGCACTATTGAAAGAGTCGGTACTATTCATATAGTCTACTTCAACATTTCAATTATATCATAGCAATATAAAAAGAAAAAGAAAAATCTTACATATTGTATTGTAAATATCATTCTATGCGCATGTTTGACAACACTGAAATTATTTTTTAAGTATTTATAAGTTGTGAGTCCTATAGAATGTGTGGATATTAAGTTGATAGTAAATTATGCATTTTACAAAATATGGGAGTAAAATATGTTCGACCAATTTCATCTGTTTAAAGCACTATTTTAAAAAGTCCGCTTAAACTTCGCATAGAGTTTAGATGTGAAGCTCGACTTTGTACGCCTAGTCACATTTTACGTTTTTTAGAACATTAGTTTAAAACAAACAAAAATTATATCGAAGCGTACGTAAGGAGATGCATAATAACGAAAACTAGGAGATAAAAGTGTAAACACGAAATCTCGCGACAAAGAGATGGGGAGGTATTTTAAATACCAAGGATAGCGACACGAGTATCGCCTGTAACGCAACTAGAATATTCAACTATATTTGAATTCAGCATTTCAAATCCGCCAAACTTCACATCTCACACAACGATAAGCAGAATGATAAGACAGAGTTCTTATCAGAGATAAACCACGAAAAGTGAGAAGTAGTTGTACTTATCATTGATAAGTCAGTAGAAAAAGATAGACTACTGGCAAACGCATCGAAGATAGCGAGACCAAGTCTTTATTTCCCCACCACCACCTCTAATTCTACACACACTCTCTCTCTATATATATAATTAATTACTCTCTTTCTCTTTCTCTCTCTATCTTTCTCTAATTTCCTGCCTTTTTTTCTCATCGCAGCCTTTATATCATTTTTCGGTGTTTTTAGAGAAACCCTAGGAAATCTGGAGCTGAGGGTCGTCGGTGGTGTGGGGCTAGTTTCTAGGGCTTCGATCTGTTGATTGTTGTGAGTGGTTTTTGTATTTTGCTTGGATTTGTGAGTCTCGAGGTGAAGAGGATTCAGAAATGTCGTCGTTGAGCAGAGAATTGGTTTTCCTCATACTCCAGTTCCTCGAGGAGGAGAAATTCAAGGAGTCTGTTCACAGGTATGTATCATTGTTGCGTGTACAAGTAAATTTAATTGCATATTTGTAGTTATTTTGTATGCTTGTTTCCTTGTCCGTTGTGTGTGGGTACTTCTATGATGTATATGATTTGATGGGTTTTGGTTTACTGTTTTGATGGGAAAATGATAAGAAAATATTGAGTTTTAATTTTTTTTATTTATTATGAGCTCTTTTTTAAAAATAAATAAATAATAAAGGTCAATTAATGACGTATTTAAATTTTTTTTTGGGTGGGTTTTGGAAAATCCGAACTGAATTTATCTCAGTAATTTTGATATAAATACGTTTTTAAAATATGGCTTTTTTTGACTGAATGTATTAAGGTCAGTTAGATGGTGTAAAAGGGTTAGTTGATGGTTGGTTCTGGAAAATGCGAATGCTCTTTAAAATTAGAAATTCTGTAGAACACAGATGATTGTTGAGATTTTCTTAAATAAAATTCGAAACTTCAGATTTAATTGCTTGTGGGTTTGCTCAAGAATGGTTAGCCTTATCAATATAGTATATAAAAATTTATACTCTTGTAGGCTTGAGCAAGAGTCAGGGTTTTTCTTTAATATGAAATACTTCGAGGAGAAAGTGCATGCTGGTGAATGGGAGGAAGTTGAGAAGTACTTGTCAGGTTTCACTAAAGTTGACGACAACAGATACTCCATGAAAATCTTTTTTGAGATAAGGAAGCAGAAGTATCTTGAAGCACTTGATCGGTAAATCGATATTACATCTTTTATAATTTTCCTTTGTTAATTTAAGAAGAGTTCAATTGGTGCACTCTCTGTTTTTTGTTTCTTTTCTTTTTTGTGTTCTTTCTTGGTTTTTGTTGGGGGTGTGAATTTTTGCATCTCTGATGATATCGACAGGCAAGACAAGGCAAAGGCAGTTGAGATACTGGTGAATGACTTGAAGGTGTTCTCGACATTTAATGAGGATCTGTACAAAGAAATTACTCAGCTATTAACACTTGGCAATTTCAGGTAGTAAGTATTTCCTTTTATAAGGTACAAGGAGCATCAATATGTTCACCTAGTAGAATGCACGATCTCATTCCTTAGGCTATGAGCATCAGTGTTGACTTATGGTCAGATTATTGACAGCCTTGATTTTTTGCTTCATCACTTTTGGAATTCGAACCCCTGAAAAATTTGTTTACAGGAAAATTTTTATTGAGAAAAATTAGTGTCATACAAATTGTAATCTGATTGTGAATCTTCATTGTATGGCAATTACAATTTGAATCCCTACATAATATCGTTAGATAACTAAATTGAAAGAGACAAGAGTATTTAATGGTATTAATAGAATTTCAATATTAGTAATCTGATTATGAATCTTCATTTTCTGCATTCCAGAAATGGCAGGTGAAGAATATAGAGTTTCTCAAAAATGCAATCTTGAAAATTTGTTTAGTTGGAAATAATCACCGACCGTAAAGAGATTTACTCCGCTACAAATACAAAAAAAAAGTATTTTTATGTTCGTCACTACGTCTTCATCATCTCAAACCAAAATCCATGTCTCTCTCTCAATTCCTCCATTTCTCCATATTCTTCTCCATATTCATCAAAATTAAACTCCCCCAAACAAATCTCTTTCTCTCTCTCATTCTTTTCAACTCCACAATGTATTAAAATCCTCTACAGTCGGATTCCACCGCAAAGAAAAGCAGCGTACTAGTATATAGAAAAGTCCCACTTAATCAAGCCTTGTTAGATTGTTTATGTTGGCCGAGGTACGTACTTGTACTTTTAGTGCTAAGAAGCATGGACCACTAAATGGATACATGACTACAGCAGTAAAAAATGATAACAACAAGTTGGTGCCAATAAGTTATGGCTAAAATTATTTAGTTTATTATGATTCACGGAAGAAGTCAAAATTGGTAGCATGTTGAGCATCGACAAGTGCCTGATACACGTGAAATAAGTTCACACCAAGATTTTGATATACAATCTTTTATTTGTTACATGGTTGGAATTAAATGAATATTAGACAAGAACCCTAATAAGCTGTCACCTACCCATTCTATTCTACATTGCAAGTGTCTTGCTGCTTCTTATTTGAGAAGTTTAGAGCATATGACTGGAAAATTATTCATGTTGGCAAGTAATCTTGGATCTAATGTTTCGGAACTGTACATTTGGTTACTGTCACTTTGAATTCATATCATTATCAATTGTACAAGTTTAATCGCTGACAATGTTTAAAAAGGCGTAATCCGATATTATGGTGCTTTACCTTTGTGAGGCGTGGCGTAAGCCTCAAGGTGTTTTAAGACATAAGCCTCACCGTAGACCCAAAAATGTCAAAAAAACTATTAAAATGCAAAAGAAGTGCATAATAAATCATAAACAATTTTCAAAATTCGTGATTTTAACAATTTAAAGTGTGTAAACATACAAAAGAAAATCTATAAACTAACAAAAAAGAAACTATTACTTTAGTTGGTGGGGAACTGGGCTATTTCCAAAGTGGGTCTTAGAAACACAATTTTTTAATGTATTAAGGGCAGTCCGCTATTATCAAAGTGGGTCAATTAGAATTTTAATGTTATCTTGATGCACACCAAACTAAAGTGAATAAGTCTGAAAAATTAAGGAGTGCACGGCTGCACACCTCACAAGCTTTGAGGCGGTACTGTGAGGTGTAGGTCTCACTCAGTTGAGGCGTGGGTGATTTTTGTTTGCCTCACCTCGGTTGGGATTTTTTAAACCATGGTCGCTGAAATCATTTGCTTTTAAGACAAGATATGGGCAGTGAGGTATTGGGTGGAAGACGTTTAATTTTCTAATAACTCAATAGCTTTGAAATGCTGTTTCAACTGGATAGAGGAGCCTTGAATGGAGGAGTAACATAGCTTGGGGAAAAGAAAGTAAATCCTGGAGAAACTACCTTCACCCTAAAAAGAACGGGAACTCTGTTGCGCGGAGGGTATGAAGTAGGAAATGGGAAATGGGAATGTTAACCATTGTCATGTTTGACTTCATTAAATTTTTAAATGCATTTAATTATATGCACATAGATGAAAGATTTACTGCGCTGTGATGAACAATAGAACATGAAAGTTAAAATGGCAAGTTATAGTATATTATAGATGTGCATAAAGTTAAAAGTAGATAATGACAGCCGTTAGAAAGCTTTTTGTGCATACTTTGGGAATCAAAAACTGAAATTACAAAATATTTCACATTGCTGTGTATATATTCCTAAAATGTGCAATGCATCTTGAATGCAATTGGCATTGCAATAGATAAAACTCCTGAGTGAGTGTCGTGGACATGTTAGCCAAATATATATCGTCTTATTTTTTAAGCAACCAAAAGCCCTTAAGTGTAACAGTTTCTTTCCTAAGATGCATTGCGTTGATAATATGGAGCTATGTCATTATTTTCAATTTCTGATAATTCATTCAAGTGAAAATTTCAGTATTTTTGAAGCTTATCCAAGTTCATTGATGGCAGAGAAAACGAGCAGCTTTCCAAGTATGGTGACACAAAGACAGCACGGAGCATAATGTTGATAGAGCTCAAAAAGTTAATTGAAGCAAATCCGCTTTTCCGTGAAAAGCTTGTCTTTCCCACTTTGAAGTCATCTAGATTGAGAACCCTTATTAATCAAAGGTACAACTGGACTTCTGAATCATGAATATGCATTTGGTTATTCCAGGAGTTTATGGCTTCGTAAGAGTGGATTTTAGACCATGGCAATATCATATCCTCTTTTTTCTTTTTCGGTTTCTTTTTTATATTAATTTTTGCTTCTGCATGGATCGTGCCCTTTATCTGAACCAGTTGGAGGATATTCAATATGATCCAATTGCTGCTTAACTTATTCATTTTGCTCTAGCACCTCCATCCTTTTCATGTTGATGATGTTTTTAATATTTGTAGTTTACACCAATCTACCTTTTCTCTCTGGCTCTCAGATTTGCATGTCTAATGTTTCCTTTTTCCCCTTCTCATGTTCGTAAGCTAATTATGCACTCCACTGTTTGTTTTTGTGCGTGGTAGTTCAAAGTTTGACTTTGTTTTCTACAGTCTGAATTGGCAGCACCAGCTCTGTAAGAACCCAAGGTCAAATCCAGACATTAAGACCTTGTTCACTGACCATACATGCAATCCTACAAATGGGGCTCTTGCACCAACTCCTGTCAATCTTCCTGCTGCAGCAGTTGCAAAGCCTACTGCTTACACGCCGCTTGGAGCGCATGGGGTATAACACAATTATGACTATCTGTATTTTTCTTCTTTTCTTATCTTTTCATTATCTACACTGAATATAGGGATATACTAGGATGCTCCTAAATATTTTTACCCACTTTTATTTGTTGCTCACAGCCCTTTCCACCTACGGCGGCGGCAGCAGCCAATGCTAATGCTTTAGCTGGTTGGATGGCTAATGCTGCTGCTGCTTCATCTGTTCAGGCAGCTGTTGTTACGGCATCATCCTTGCCTGTCCCACCAAATCAAGGTGAGCGCTTTTACCTTTAATTGTAGTTGGCCTTCAAGCTGTACTTTAATGAAAGTTGAATTACATGGAAAGATTAGACTTTTGAAATTTTGCTTTCAAGATATTTTTTCTTAATATGTGGGGATCAAAATTATGTAAACTACAGGTTGTGTAACTGCAATTTTTATTTTCTTCTTCAATTTTTGAACAGTTCCAATCTTGAAGCGCCCGATCACACCTCCAGCGACGCTGGGTATGGTCGACTATCAGAATGCTGAACATGAGCAATTGATTAAGCGTTTGCGGCCTGCACAATCTGTTGAAGAGGTAATTTGTTTTTCTGAAGTATGATCAATTTGACAAAAATAAGCCATTTTTCTGTAACGGCCACCTTCTCTTTCTTTTATCCAGGTTACATATCCTACAGTTCGTCAACAAGCATCTTGGTCCCTTGATGACTTGCCGAGAACGGTAGCTTTTACATTACATCAAGGATCCACAGTCGCAAGCCTGGACTTTCATCCTTCGCACCATACTCTACTTCTTGGTATGGCATATATGAGAATCTGTTTTTATTCTGAAATTTATCGCTTTTCTTCCTAAAACAATGGATCAACCGTAGTTAATACCCGATTATTTTCCGTTGTTTGACTTGGATTCTCTCTTTTAACAGTTGGTTGCAATAATGGTGAAATAATGGTTTGGGAAGTTGGAATCCGTGAGAAGTTGGTCTCAAAGCCATTTAAGATTTGGGAAATGCAAGCTTGTACTTTGACGTTTCAGGTTCATGTGTAGTCTTCTATCTATCATATATTCATCATATAATATGACAGTGGAAGATGATAGTTGTAAAATTAATTTTGACTCGATTGATTTCGTGATCTCCATAATAGTTTTATAATCTATAGGTTTGCTTTTGATGAAACATAATTGATTTCCTGCATCCTAATCTTTGATTCTTGTATGAAAATTTTCATAACTTATTTTTAATGTTAGCATTTTGGCTACTCTTCCGGTTTTGTTAGATTCTCACATATGAGAGTTTGAACAGGCTTCTGCAGCGAAAGATGCACCATTTTCAGTGACCCGTGTTACATGGAGCCCAGATGGGACATTTTGTGGTAAGTGTTTGTCCTTGGTATATACCATGTCTTATAAGGTACATAAGAGCATCTCCATGAGGATCTTTAAACATAAGATGTTCTCTATAATCAACTCTTAAAATTATGCTCCAACAAACTCTCTAAATTAACACTTTAAAATAGAGAGAGCCAAACCCACACTCTATAATTAAATTTCAAGAATTTCAATTTTAAATATTCATATGTTGACTAAATTAAATAGTATATACAAAATTATATAGAGAAAAATAGAGGAAAATCGTATAATAATTAGAAGAGAAGCATGCCAAAATAAAATATAGGAAAAAATAATAAATACTTATTGGGAGAAGTAAAATGAAGTGTTAAAAATAAAGAGGTTGTTTAAGTTTACTTTCTAAATTATAGATGCTCTCTAAAATGCAAAACACGCTCTTTATAAATTGAGTCTCTTGGAGATGCTCTAAGAGACTGATGTTTCAAAATATTAATTTATATTTCTTCTTGTTGCAGGAGCTGCATTTTCCAAGCATTTAATTCATTTATATGCCTATGCGGGACCAAATGATTTACGACAACATCTGGAGGCATGTAGTAATGGTTTTGTGAGATCATTCAAGTAAAATTTTGTAATGCAAAACTTGATTTACACATTGTGCTTGCAGATCGATGCTCATACTGGAGGAGTGAATGATATTGCTTTTGCTCATCCAAACAAGCAGCTATGTGTTGTAACGTGTGGGGATGACAAGTTGATAAAGGTGAGTTGGAAACATTGGATTCCCTTTCTGCAAGCTTAAGTTTCGGTTCTTTTCACAAAGAGGCTGAGGGAGAGATTTTGAAACAGGTTTGGGATCTAACGGGGAGAAGACTATTCAACTTTGAAGGGCATGAAGCACCAGTTTATTCTATCTGCCCTCATCAGAAAGAGAACATTCAGGTATAATGCAAAGGAGAAACGTATGTTGTATTGGAAAGAGTTTCCATGTTGTAATATCTTACAGGCAAGCTTTAGGATAATCTAATATCTCCTCAATGCAGAACAACTTTTGGCATGATAATTAGATATATTTTATTTTGTGGAACTAACTGAAACGTATGTCAAGTTAATATTTACTTTGAATGTGAGGCTGGTGTAGATTCTAGTATCCTTCTTCGCTTCCTCCTTCTTCCTTGTTGATCTGGTTACTTGGGTGGTATAGCCTATATGTTGCAATTCTTTTTAAATGTCTGTGGATCCTCTGTAAGGATGGGAACTTAATGTGTTGTGACGTTTCTTACTCAAATTGTTCTGCAAAATATGAACAGGTCGTTTTTAGTAATATTTTTTACTTTCGTGAAATCAATTACATGCAAGGACAGGGATGGTCATTAATTTGAGGGAGGTGTCATGTTCTTTGGTTGCAGGTGCCATCCATATATGATGTTCCTGAACAAACTTTTCACCCTTACATTCCATAATAAAAAGTGGAGGGGATAAAATGACAAATTTAAAAAAATCTTTTTTCTGGTTTCAGCCTCTAGATACTAAAATTAAGTGATACTCATGGGATAACTGATCTTTGCCTCTGCCTTCGCAATCTCTGCTTGGATTTCTTAATTTGATTATGTCAATGTTCCATCAGGTAATAGTATGAAGTCCGTTATCCATTTATGTACCCTGATTTGTGGAAACATTGGTACTGCAACCAAAGTTGGCCTAGCATCTTTGCTGAAAGATAAACTGTGTTAGTGCAAGATTTGCTTTGTCACTGCATTGTTGACTATAATTTTCTCATGTTACCTGTGTGCCGCAACACTGTTTTCAAACTTTCATGCCAGCAGCTTGATTAGAATTTACTACATTCCAAATCTTCTCTATTTTTCCTGAACTTCTTTTCTTTCCACAATACAATGACACGTCTCCGGTCATGTTCTAGGTTTAGGCAATAACACCCTTCAGTATGATATTGTTTTCTGCTCATATATTTGCAGTTCATTTTCTCAACTGCTATTGATGGGAAGATTAAAGCTTGGCTTTATGACAATATGGGATCCAGAGTTGACTATGATGCTCCTGGGCATTGGTGTACCACTATGCTATATAGTGCAGATGGAAGCAGGTAAGTTTTGCGACTTCTAGTCCCTCAATTCTTCATCTTCTGCTTCTTCCAAGTTCGTATTTTTCATAGTTTCTTTTGTTGTCAACAAGAGTACAAATGATTGTCATCCTGTAACTGTTCATTTACGGTGATTCTTTTTGCCTTTTTAGGTTGTTCTCTTGTGGAACAGGCAAAGATGGGGACTCATTTCTAGTGGAATGGAATGAAAGTGAAGGAGCGATAAAGAGGACATATAGTGGGTTTAGAAAGAAATCGACCGGTGTTGTGCAGTTCGACACGACTCAAAATCACTTTTTGGCTGTAGGTGAAGATAGCCAAATAAAGTTTTGGGATATGGACAATATCAATATACTTACGAGCACAGATGCAGATGGTGGTCTCCCGGTCGGTAGTACTTTTTATTTTGTAATCTCAAGTTAATGAGTAGACAACCAGATAAACTCATGCTTCCTTTAACTGCCTCAGAGGATTCAAACAAAGAATTCAATAAGTAACTGGACAATTTTTTGCTGCAGAGTTTTCCACGCCTGAGATTTAACAAGGAAGGGAATCTGCTTGCTGTTGCCACTACAGACAATGGAATCAAGATATTAGCAAATGCTACTGGTATGAGATCCTTAAGAACAGTTGAAGCCCCATTTGAAGCACTAAGAGCTCCCATGGAAGCAGCGGCAATCAAGGTTCCATTTTTTCTGTTTTTTCTGATCTTTAGCTAATAACCATAACATCAAGTTACATTGTAATTTCCATTTTCTTGAGCAGGCTTCTGGTTCTTCTGTTGCAAATGTCGCTCCCGTAAATTGTAAAGTAGAAAGAAGCTCTCCTGTCAGGCCATCTCCCATCCTTGTATGTCAAACTTTCACTTCTTTTTAGGACATCTCAGATTTTAGTTGAATCTACAACTGAGTGCATTGGCCGCCAACACCTTGTTAGATATTTTCTTTCTTTCCTTGTGGAAAAGATACTTTAAAACGTTCACCATTACTGCCTGATATACGTAATGCCTGAGGGTTTCAATTATAATATGGGTTCAACTGTGTAAGCATAGTTATTAAAACTAGACCAAACCGGCGGCCCGTAAACCAGCGAACTGGTCACTAGAGTGCAGATTACACATATGGACCGTTTGACTATGATGCGGTCAAAGACCGTCCGAACTGACGGGTTCAGGAGGAAACTGGAACCAGTCCGGCCTAAACAGGTTCTTTACGGGTACTTTTAAAGCAAAATGACGTGGATCCAAAATATCCATCATGGTCTATCTTTTATTGTAAAACTAAGATTATAATGAATATACTCATGAGAAATGACAAAAAATCAAATATTGTTTAAGAATATAAATACAACTATAAGTATACTAAGGAAGTGAGAGAAGAAATGAACTTGTAACATATCTTTGATATAAGTTGTAAATAAAAGAAATATATCTGAATATTTTTTATTTTTCAATTACTATGTCACTTTTACAACAACTTATTTAACTTAAGACTCACATTAAGTTTTAAACATATGGTAATATAATATACACATCACTTTTCGTTTAACATATATTTTTCATTTAAACTTAAGGTATAGCATTGACCTCCGGGTTGAACCAATAATGTTTGTCCATGTCAATGATCGGGTCAGGTCTGATAACTATGCCGAGTAGATGGTTTAATATTTTTCTCCTTGTCAATTACTTTCGGTCAAAGTCCCGTTAATGTGCCAGTATAAAGTACTTAATGATTTACCACATTCATTCTCTTTTTTCCTTTCAGAGGAGTTTTCTAATATACTGCACCTAAGTCAGTTGATTTCTGACAAGGAACTTAATCCCAATTTTTTGGGCTTGTCTTCAGAATGGTGTTGATTCCATCGCCAGAACCATGGAGAAACCAAAAACATTGGATGAAGTTAGTGATAAAATCAAACCCTGGCAGTTGACTGAAATAATAGATCCTGCTCACTGCCGCATGGTAACCATGCCAGAGAGCATTGATGCTGCTAACAAGGTATGTCAATTACTTCGCACTATCTCTTTTTTTGGTTGTAAGATTTATGTAATGACTGGTCTATGATACAATTGCTGGTATATTCTGTGTAGGTTGCCCGGCTACTTTATACGAACTCTGGTGTCGGTGTCCTGGCGCTTGGATCAAATGGTGTCCAGAAGCTGTGGAAGTGGGTCCGCAATGATCAAAACCCTAGTGGAAAGGTAACAAAAACAAATTTTAAAAAATGAATTTCTTCACACGTTTTACTTTTTCCCCTTTTCCGATGCTCCTTTTGACTGTTTCGTTAATTAACTTCTCATGTATGCTGCGGTATGAAGGCCACTGCCAATGTCGTCCCACAGCATTGGCATCCAAGCAGTGGTCTTCTTATGACTAATGACGTCTCAGGTGTCAATCTTGAGGAAGCAGTTCCATGCATAGCTCTGTCGAAGAATGATTCTTACGTAATGTCTGCTGCTGGCGGAAAGGTTTCATTATTTAACATGATGACATTTAAGGTATGTCAGAATATGATTGCTCCAGTGTTCCACATTCCATATGGGTACATAGATGGTTTGGTGTAAGATTTTTGTTTTCTGTGACATATAGGTGATGACGACATTTATGCCACCTCCACCTGCTTCAACTTTCTTAGCATTCCACCCACAAGATAACAACATTATAGCAATTGGTATGGAGGATTCAACCATCCATATATATAACGTTAGGGTTGATGAGGTAAATCAGTTTGTTTGTTTGATGATGTGTCAAAATAAGTGTGTTTATGCCTAAATAACCAAAGATGATTTTAATTGATTCTGCACAATAGGTGAAATCGAAACTGAAAGGCCACCAGAAGCGCATCACTGGTTTGGCTTTTTCAACAAACCTCAATATACTGGTGTCATCTGGTGCTGATGCTCAAGTAAGCTTCTCCTCCTGTCTTCTTGCTTTGTGGGGGTGGTTAAAAGATGGAATACGGAGTTGAAATATATCGTTGTGACCATTGTTCAAAATTTGTCAAAGTATTGTTTTCGGCATAATTGGTGATCACAGATGCAATACATGGTTGATACGGAATAGAAAACAATGGAATAACACTTTGTAGGATTGATACACTGTTGCTTCTTCATCTCTGTTTCTTGACAAATGCCTGTCCACTTTTTATTCCAACTGTCAACTATGTCGCTTCAGTCTTAAAGAAATGGGTAAATTAAAGAAAGCTTCGGTTGATTCAACTGCAAAGATGAGATAGTTCAAAGTTGTATCAGAGCAGATAGAGGTTTTGTGTTGAATTCTTGCCTCCACCCATTTATGAAAAAATTTCTGGGTGAGCCCTTCGATAATAAATAAATAAAAATAAATCCAGCCTGCACAGGAGGGGTGTGTTGAAGACATAATTCAAATAAATTGTCTCGTCTCGAACAACTTAATATTTTAGATGAGGTAGTTCAACTCCTTTGTCCGTTTTAGAAAATGTCATGAGTGAGAATGTGGAAAATTACTCGTGTGATGGGGTGTAGTGTTTTCTGTCCTCCTCACTTGAAAACGTCACAAGGGAGATATGGAAACGTATTCATGTGATGGGTGTTGGAAATTGTGTTTTTTCTGTCATAATATGGCTATGTTTTGCAGCTTTGCATCTGGAGCATTGATACATGGGAGAAGAGAAAGTTGGTTCCGATACAATTGCCTGCTGGCAAAGTACCTAACGGTGACACTCGGGTACAATTCCATTCTGACCAAATCCGCTTGCTGGTTTCCCACGAGACTCAGTTAGCAATATACGATGCCTCGAAGATGGAGCGAATACGTCAGGTAAATTGTGTACCTAAATATCTGTCTTTTCAACCACTGTTATCGTTGGCTACTGTATCTTATGGATTCTGTCTATTGCAGTGGATCCCACAAGATGCCCTTTCTGCACCTATATCATGTGCGGTTTACTCCTGCAACAGTCAACTAGTATATGCTTCCTTCTGTGACGGTAACATTGGAGTGTTTGATGCCGATTCCCTAAGATTAAGATGCCGCATTGCCCCATCAGCATATTTGTCCCAGGCAGTATTAAACGGGTGAGAATACCATCCATGCCTTCTATAACTTCTTAATTTCTTCTTCTCAACCTCATGCTTGCATGCATTTTATTACACGGTCATATTCTAGTTGCGGGAATAATCTAATTGTTTGTCCGAAGTTGGAACTCACCACTCAGAATTGTTTGTTTTTCTGTCTCCAGAGCCAGTCCCCATATTCATTCTTGTCTTTGTCCTTTGAGCCTGCTTTTATACTGTGTTGAACTTCCTCACTTTACTTTTGGCTAAGCTTAAAAGCAAGTCTATTATACTTTTAAGTAAATTATGGTTTGCATATTTCTTATAAGTGAAATTTACTTATTTTGACATTAAGGTAATAGTTGTTTTCAAACTAACTCATTTTCAACTTTGACCAGTAGAAAGATTATTTATTCTATAATCTATTTACTCATAAGTAGAACTTTTTAAGCTTAGCCAAACATGCACCATATTTCATAATGCACAATATAAATCTGTCCATTGTTGTAATCACTTGCTAGAAGTGGTGCATAATGACCATGTTTAATTCATTTCTCAGAAGCCAAGCCATATACCCGCTCGTCGTTGCAGCACATCCACAGGAACCCAACCAATTTGCTGTCGGGTTAATAGATGGTTCTGTTAAAGTGTTGGAACCGACAGAATCGGAAGGCAAGTGGGGGGTACTTCCTCCAGCCGATAACGGGATACTAAATGGTAGGACAGGTTCTTCATCCACTGCCAGCAACCATGCCCCTGATCAAGCCCAAAGATGAAGTCTCTTGTGATGACATTCGTCCTGTGTATTTTATCAGTGTAGATTTTAGGGTTTTTTTTTCCCCGTCCATTGTGTCTCCTGTCAAGTTTAGATTTAAGCTGGCCACAGATTCACATTGTTTGCTGCAACATCTGTTGATCTGTTCAATGTGCATCTTTGTTTCCTAATATTAAATTATATATACATATATATTTTCATTTCCTTTCATGGCAATTGTTACTATTTTTTCTTGTTTCATAAATCAGAGAATGATTTTTACTTACTCCTACTTATTTTAACTCTGTTATTGTTATATTTTTTGTTTCGCAAGTCAAAGAGTCATTTACTTACTTGTTGAGATTACCCCACGGATGGGTCTCATTAACATGGGATAGTTTCGTTGATTATGTGAATACTCAATAATTTGGGAACCTCAATTGAGATGTTTATAGAAAAAACCAATATTTTAAAAACCGACCATGGCATCGATCTAGAAAAGAGAGAGGGTCAAGGATCAAAGGGCTGAATTGGAGTGGAGATTTTTTAAAAAAATTAAAAAATTATATGAAAATTAAAAAAATGAGGAACAAGTTTTTGAAAATTACAAAAGTTGCTCAAAAGCAAATTTTTTGATTTTTCATTCTTTTGATCCATTTCATGTCCCAAGCCCCTAGTCCATGCGCTTCTTGTGTTCTCGGACTGCATGGACTTGTTTATTCCCTATATTGGAGCCTTCTCGCTCCCCAAGCGGAAGTTAATTTAAGAGAAGTTGAAGGAAAAAACAAATAATTGAGGCAAATCGTGCATGTATACCATTTCATGGTCGAGACATCTTTGCATTGAATCAAGATATTCAAGAAAGAACAAGTTATTAAACTCCAATCCACAATAAAGAGATAATCAGGTTCAAACTCGGTCTATCTAGTAATAAAAATATACACTATGAAATAGAACACAAGATTATAAACTATTTTGACTAACCTTCATAAAAAATGAGTGTGAAATTGAAGTGATTCATTCCCTAAGTTCATCAGCTTCAACTTCTGGAAATACTTGACAAGAATGATTTTTCTTCTTACTTCTGCATTCTATAATGAATATACAAATAGGCGATAAGAGTACGAAGGCAAACATGGTGAACAAGACGAAGGCTAACTCGTGAAAGTCGTCGCTTTCATCAGAACTGTAAAAACTTCTATGTTCGATAGGTTCTTTGCAAGTATATATGGCTAAACACAATAATATGCCACAACCTACTATGTAAATGAGGAACAAGCCGAACGCTTTCATCAGTGAAAATTCCCTGTCCCCATTTTCTTCAGCCATCTTCTAAATGAGGGTTTAAGTCTCGCACGCAATCACTTTCATTATATTTTATATTAATTTTAGGTTTAAGTAGTTGCTTCTTCATAGAATTCTGCTAATACAAGAATTGTAGTCCTTGCTAGACTGAAATTCTTTTATCCTTATCAGTCTATTTCTCTTGTAAACACAGATGTTAGCAATCATTTTTTTATGTGGAATAAAGATTGATGAGTACATGTTCAAAAGAGAAAACAATGGAATATACACATGTCGAATACTACTCGACAAAACTTGTCTGGTGATGTTCAGTCGAGCGTATCAAATATGCCATCATAGTCGGACTTCTTCAGGTAACAAAACTCCATCTGTATCATAATGAAGGGCACCAGACATATTCAATGGTCTGCACTTTTCTCCCATTAGTATTCTCTTCTTGCATAACTCCACTTCACTTCTTTCCTCTTCTTCTCCATGATCCTGTTTTATCACTTTCTCCGATACGCGCTTTCCACTTCTAATCCTTTCATAAATAGGCTTTACGCGTCGAATTTCATCGAGATTCTTTGAACAATTTATCTGGCTGGCTCCACCATTGATTTTTTCATCAAGTTTCCATTTCCTGAAAGGGAAACCAAGCCTGTTTCTGATAAACTTGGAGATTTTTGTGGGCATTTTCACAAGTTTCTTATCTTCACCAGATTTTTCTCCATGGACTTTTTCTTCTAGCACTGCTGATTCTTTAGCCTCTAGAATTTCATCACATGAATGAGATTTCGAAAAAGTAACATCTTGTGTTACAAATGGACCTGAATTCTTCAAGTTTGAATCACCTGCATTGCCTGTTTCTTCTGGTTGATCACATGATGAACACATTTCTTGAGCCTTTCTGCTACCACAAGCATTCAAAATGATAAAACCTATTCTCTTTCGAAGAAAATCTCCGTTTTTCGACGCCTTCTTTTGATCAACATTAACTTCATTACTGCCCCTATGATTTCTTCTGTGCATGGATTTCATCAGTAACTTTGGAAATTTGACTCTTATTTTTGGTTGAGGTAGACTGATGCTAATAAGGTGAGGATCATTATTAGGCTTTTGCATTTTCCTCTTTTTTATTCAAGAAAATTACCTTTGTTTTCTTGAATTTGAAAACATTTAATCAGTATAGACTATAGAGAAGTGGAAAAGAAGAGTGGAGGGTAGTTGGGGTGATTGAGGAAGAAGTGGAGATTCAAAAATGTCCTATTCTTGGGGTAATTTGTTTAAGCATGATCATTTTATTTCCATAAATGCCCTTGATTTCCAATTTATAAGTGTGCAAACAGGGTTAAATTAGTAATAAATCGTGGATAAGGTGAGAGATAAAGTCAGTTAATATTTTGGTCATGAACAAATCTTGAAGGGTTTAATCTTACCACATGTTAATTTACCTAGGATTTCAAGAAACCCTATTTACATGGGCTTTTCTCAACATCTTATGAAGAGTGCATTACTCAATTCATAAGACATTACACAATCGTTAGGTAGTAGTATTGAACGAGACGAGACATTTATAATAAGCAAGAATTCAGTTACAATGCTTCATCAATAGAACTTAATGATCAAATTACATACACAGTCACAAAATTAAGGGCTTTGAAGATAATATATGATGCATTTGGTTGTATCACATAGTACTCAACAATTAGAAAGTTATAATTCAGTAAAATATTTATTTATATTAAACTGATAGGCTTAAGAAAATAATAGTTGGTAAATAAAATATCAATTTCTTATTTTTGATCAATCTCAATCAAGGTGTAAGAATAGCATTAGATGTTAAAAAATTTGGGCAGTTTGATTTGTGGATAAAATTATTTATCTGAATAATAGTTATTTGAAAAAAAATTACTGTTCAAAAGTCATTTTTTCGTTAAAAAAAATTATATCCTTATTCTTAACTAAATGAAAAAAATGTAAATAAAAAAATTAAAATAGAAAAAAAATAGTAGAGCGACGAAGGGAATAGCGGCGGTGGCGATTATTTTAGGATATGGATATCTAAAAATAGATTTGTTTTATGTACATTCGTTTTTTTTTTTTTTAAATTGAGTGAATCCGTATCTGGATAAAAATTTTTGTCATATTTTTGTTCTATATTATAAAATGTATGTTTATCTTTGAAAAAAAATAAATCCATATTCGAATATAAAAATTTGTTCCTTCTTTTTGAGGATAAAATTTATCTTCATTTTTGAGTTAAATTGTTATTCGAATAAAAGTGTTTTCGAACATCAATTCTGTCCAAATAGGATAAAATAAATTTTATTCGTTAATCTTTAGCCATTGACCATATATCAAACATGCCCTTAATCCTAAGCTTAATGGCAGAGAAGTGGTGGCGAAAATCATTAAGCTGACAGTTATGACATAATATGAATATAACAATGTCTAGTATGTTAGAAGTTAGGACGAGTTAAATATTTCAATAATCACTAAATTTTTTGTCACATCTTCAATCACTCTTTGAACTTTCAAATGTTGATGTGTTCTCACTGAACTTTGAAATGTTACGCTCCGTTAATCACTCATCACGATTCAGTAACTATCAATAAATGCAAGCACCCACGTGCTACACATTTGAATTTAATTTCGCCAATCAATTAACTCTGTAATTGAAATTTAAGTTCTTCAAATATTTTGTGACACAAGATTATTGAGTATTATTAAAATTTTAGAAATAATTTATTTCAGAACAAATGTTTTAAAATTAATATTTACTCATTCTCTCTTTAATTAGTAATTTTTCTTCTCAAACACAACACTTCAATTATATTTGCCTCATCTTAGCTATTAAATATATTATTACAGGCACTTCATATGCAATATAGTCTGCAAGATTTCAATTGCTGGTTTTTCGAATTTGTTCATTTGGAATTTATTAGTAAAAATTCTTATAAAAGCTATTATAGAAGCTATTATAGAATAAGTAAAATTGCACCTATAGTCCTGATTCTAAATGCCTTCGGATTTCTAAACTTAATTTACCTAGCAAATAAGACCATCTCCAATCTATATTTTCAAATTAGTGTAATTTTCACACTAAATCCGTATGTTATCTCCAACCCATTACTCTAAATTTTGCACCAAATGAATAGTGTACATTTTCTTTGTAATATGAGGGCAAAATAGGAAAAAAGATAAACATCAAATTCATCTCTATATGAACAGTGTTGCGCCATATATGGCACATCACTGTTCATTTCTCCATTTTGGCATCCCAATTTGAAGCTGATTTCGAGCATTTTATACTCTATTTTGGCGTTTATGGAGTATGGGTTGGAGATGTTCTAAGTCATCTCTTATGTGTTTCGTGAGTTCTGTCCAAAAAGTACTTATATCCTCCGTTGAAATTGTTTTAAGTTTATGAAGTCAAGCAGATTGTAAATTGTACAATTAGTTTTTTAACTTATTCGTGATAAGAGGCGGAGATAGAAGGCAAAACCGGATTGTAATCTGGTCGTGCACCGAAAAATTTTTAAAATGTAAATTTTTTGTTTTTGAAGTAATAGTCTCTCCTTCAAAAAAATTCTGGCTTCGTCCCTACTTGTGACTCATATGGTAGTAAGTTGAACTTCAAGTTTTAAATTTGAACACTATTCTCAATCTTCATATTGCACAAGTAGTCAAATACAATGGAAACTGTTAAAAATTAAAGATCAAATAAATTTAAAGACTGAGAAAATTTATGCTAGGAGCCGTATTTGAAATTTTGAATAACACCGACCCATGATCCAAACCCGCGAATCCATCTTGACCCGTCAAATGAGCGAACTACCCGTTCGTTCTTAAACCCTTCCTGACCCCTTTCATTTTGTTCACTTTAGACTCACTGAGTGACTTTTATTTGGCAATAACAATGAATTCCCTCGCTCCTAAATTCCTCAAGGTCCTCAGAATCTCTCCTGCCATAAGGCACTCTTCACTCGGTAACCCCTTTTACACATACACATATTTGTGCACTGCGTACTCGTGTTTTCATAATTGTTTCTTTGAGGATTTTCAGCGAACAGCTTATGGGAAATATTGAACATTACTGTATACATTAGTTATGTATTCTGTATATTCTAAAGTGGGTTTTGTTTTCTTTCCTTTTCTTGTTTATGTGATGAAATTTTGTAGTGATGGGTGTGGAAGGGAGCTCAAAGTTGTTTTTCTCAACTGAGATTGACAATGACAGTGACAAGGATAATGTGAGCCCTAATGGTGTAGTGGAGCCTGTGGAGGTTGATGATGATTTTCCTCCCGAGAAGCCCGAGTTGCAGCTACAGAGTGTTGATCCCCGAAAGGGCTGGAATTTTCGCGGTGTCCACAGGGTATTGGAGCATTGTATTCTATAAGGAAAGAAATTAATAGATATTTTTGGAGGGTTTAATGCCATTTTTAGTAATGATAGGAATGAGATCATTGTTTTGATTATGGCAGGAGTGTGTTTTTTGTCATTTTTTGTTGTGATATACTATCATTCGTTCTAACATTTTACACTAGTAAATATCACGCGGCACATTTCACTAATTCTTTTATTGATCGTGAATTTTGGAAAGGGTATTCTATGAAGCTTGAAAAGAAACTCATTTTCTGCCTGACGTGCAATGTGATGATAAAGCTATCTGAGAAAAATTGATATATTCTGGGAAAAAGAAGATGGAATTCTGAAATAGGACTCAGTAGATTTTACAGTTTTCAGGACCTTGGATTGTGAATGTATGGAATTCTGAATACAGACTCCCTTTTGCCTGTTGACTTGAATATTTTTCTAAACATTAATTTCATACCATCAATTACTCTGTCTATGGCTGCTCGGCTTCATTGATTGTTGTCGTTCTGAATGAGGATGTGCATTTAAGATTTTTTTCTATTTCCCAGGCTATTATATGTGGAAAAGTAGGGCAAGCCCCTGTCCAGAAGATCTTGAGAAATGGCCGAACTATAACCATATTCACAGTGGGAACTGGGGGAATGTTTGATCAGAGGCTTGTGGGAGAGAAAGACTTGCCAAAACCAGCTCAATGGCATCGCATTGCAGTGCATAATGAAATGCTTGGGGCCTATGCTGTTCAGCAAATTATGAAAAAGTACGGTTCTATGATTTCAGTTAAGCCATATTTTCATAATTATTTTCCTGTCTAATAAATAAAGCTCTTTTTCAGCTCTTCAGTTTATGTTGAGGGTGATATTGAAACTAGAGTCTACAATGACAGTATCAATGGCGAAATAAAAAGCATACCAGAAATTTGTGTGCGCCGTGACGGTATGTAATCAAAATTTTTATTTCACATGTTGAATGGACATCTATTGGTCTTGATCTATGTATTATGTGTGAATCTGAAGGGTAGGCGATCACTTTATGGAATAATGCCAATAAATTGCTTTGTCCTATCACTTCTTGCAGTTCATTACGGAACCTCATTTAAGTATGGCCAATAGTTGTAATTAAAGTTTAATTAGAATATGGCCTTTAGTTCCATGGAAGAATGCCTTATTCAATATGATATTTCATATTTAATTCTTTAGTTGCATAAAAAATTACCTACTGAGAAGTTTCTGAACCAAAGAATTATGTTAAGTGATATGAAAGAAAGCTTCATATATTGTCAATTTGAATGAGAAGGCCACAATGAAGGGAGTGTTAATCCCTCATTCTGTCCCTTTGTCTTCAATTGAATGTCTCGGGTTGAATTAGCTTGAAGTTTATAAAGTATATGTTTGATGTAATTTTCATCTCAACCCTTCAAACGAATGATTGAGAATTCTTGTTTAAGTGAAAATGTGTTTATTTCAGTAAGGGCATATTTCGAAACAAAATACTCCCCCTGTCCATATGTGAATGCCCCTGCTTCCATTTTAGGCATCCACAAATAATGCACCATTGCCTGAAATATATATCCTGTTTTCAAATTTGCCCTTTATGACAATTTACAAGAACTTGTGGCACTTTAATAATTTTTATAACATACCAACTTTTCAACTTTCACTTAAAAATTTTGGCCTTTTTCACCGAGAACATTTGATAGTGGACGGATGGAGTAACTATTTTTGGAAAGCAATTCTCTTTTGTGGATAATCCAAAAATGAAGTAAGGTCGTTAAATTGTGGACAAATGGAGTAATAATTAGGAAAAAATTTCAAGAATTATTCTGCTCCGTAAATTTTATATTTTGAAAGGCCAATGACCCATAATTTTTTAAAATAATTATTTGCAGGTTGAAACTTCAATACCACAATTTTATACAGTTTGTTACATTCAGGAACCAGCATTAGTGAATTCTAAGATTTTACCGACTGTTGTAATAAATGAAATGTTAACTAACAAGTAAAGCTGTCATGCATAATCTCATAATCTCATAATAGACATAAGCAAGTTGTAATTCATCTCATTTATCAGAAATGATGCTGATGTAGATGTTTTATTTGAGTAGGTCATGCGATCAATGATCCAATTGAGAAAATTTAATTAATATTAAGACGCAAACAAGTACAACCTTCAAGTGCTCATTAATTCAAACAATGTAGCGGTAGATTCTAGAAGACCTAGTTTAGCCTCAATATCTACTCTTTGTTGCATAAGAGTAAACAGCTTTTCTTTTGTAAAATAAAAGTGAGCAGAATAGTTGAATTGAAAGTAGACAATCTACATATTTGGTTTTTCTTTCAGATTATAGAACGAGCTTTTATAGTTCAGGACAACTATTTAGCAGAGAAGAGTGCCACTTAATGTTAACTATTAAGTCCCCATGAAAAGCTTGGCTGATTTGCTCAACAGTTTCTCAATTCACAACCTGAGTTTCTTGGAGCATGTGCCACCATAGGTTAGTAAACAGGAACACGGTAGGCATCAATTCAATGGATCAGGATACTGATGTGCAATACAAGGAATAGAAAAGAAAAAAAAAATACGTTAAGAAAAAATCTTAAAATGTGTGTATTGCTTCATGCTCCATTAACAAGTTAGTAGCAGGTTGAATTGTACGGACATTTTTGTCTCAAGAAAATATTTTGATTTGGCAATACTTATTTCTCAGTTTGTTTATAGTATTCTGAACTAGGTAAAGATTGCCAGCACATAGATTACGTGGAATTATCAGTTAGGTACAAATTTATTGGTTCTGGAGAGTGCTAAATATAGCTTTTAATTTGGTCTATATTTTCTTCTCAAATCAGCTTTGTCATTATATACTTTACTATTGCAGGGAGAGTTCGACTTATCAAGGCAGGAGAAAATATGAGTCATATTTCCATCGATGAGCTGCGTAAGTTTTCGTCTATAATAATTCAGAAGTGATTAATTGTTACGACATCCTGAATAAGCTCAGTTGGGTTGTCAAGCAATGACAGCTTGCAAAAAATCGGTTCTTCAATTGACTCCAGGCAATATAAATTCCCTTCCAATATTCATTATATAATAACTAATTTCCATTGCTATCAGGGGAGGGATTACTGTAATGGAACTCCACTGGACAAAAGTACTCGCACGTTTGATAAGGTGAAATAGACAGAATTAAGAAAGAAGAAGAAGTAGAAATCTTGGTAATTGTATGCGCACCAAACTTGCCTGACGAGTATAACATTCTGCAAAGGTGAGTGGCTGAAGAGCCATACTTCTGCTAGGAACTGTAAGGACAAGCATGTTAGCAGCAGGCACCTAAAACTGTAGATTGTTTTTTCTTCTATTTTGCCTTGGTTAAATATTGCTGCCCTTATTTTGTCTTTCCCTTGTATTGAAAGGAGGAGGGGTGTTCAAGAGGTAGCAGTTAAGGTATTATTATGTGATTGACTTGTAGTAGATTTCATTTTCTGTAAGACTGGTCATGCCCTGCATGTATACGAAGTGATACTATTACAACAAATTTAAGGTAATCAGAAGATTTGACATCTATTTAGTAGGAAAACATATTCATTTTTTGTTTTCAATGAAAGTTAGATCCTCTACCATTTCGCATGATAACCTTCTTTTTTAGGAAGAATCGTCCCCAACTTTTCATGTTTGTAGCAAATTGTTCTTCACCGGATTGTTTTAATCCACTATGATAAATTATAGAAACGTCCCTTGTGGTTTATGACAAACACAGAGATCGTCTATCTTGTTTTAAGAGTTACATGTTACATACCGATCCTACCGATCCTAGTTGGCAGCCCACGAGGGCGCGTGTGTGCTTGCACCTTATCTGAGGCGTTTTGAACCGAGGAGGCCGGCTACCGAGGCGCTTCCCGGTTTTATCGACCCTCCTTGCGTGCCAAGGAAGCCTCCCTGCAACTCGACCTTGACAAGAGTGATGGGACAGCCTGCCAAGGAGGCTGGTCATAGTCATAGCTCCTTAGTTTGCGGCTGGAAATGACTTTCCCATTAATGCCAATGACATGACGCCAAGAGTGTGACTTGGAAACCCCCCAGATGGAGCCACGTGTCGCACATCAAGAGGGATTGTTCCCATAGGATTTATCTATAAATACCAAACTCATTTCACTAGAGAAGGATGTTGAAAATATTACTTATGACACATATATCAAGTCCTCTATCCTAACAACTCTTAAGGGCCGTAGCCACCGGAGAGTGTGTAAGTTAGAGGCCCTCAAGCCGCTCCCTCCCTCATATCGTGTCGCTCTTTTTCCTTAATTATCTACCCACCCGGGCCTAGACATATCTACGTGGTTGAATAAACTACGTGGCGGTCCAAGTAAGAAAAGAAAGACACGTAGGAAGAGGAGGCCTGGGGATCCTGTTGGCAGCCATTTTTGGAGGTCAACAGATTGGCGCCGTCTGTGGGAAACGTAACAAAAAGCTTCTTTTTCCTTGAACAAAGGAACTCTCCTGAAAAGGGATCAACCGACCCACAAAATGAGTGGAAGCAATGAAGAAGAGAACCCTAGAAGAACCAGGCCCGTAACAAACGACGGAGTCAGGGCTGAAGAAGCCCCCTGAAGGAGGCGAGGAAGAAGGCCTCCCACGAACCTTGAACGAGAAATGAGAACGATGGCTGCCAGCGTGAGGCAGCTGGCTCAGCACCATGCGCAAATGCAGGGGTATATCCAAATGATGCATGCAAGGGGTGAGGACCGCCCCCGGGACTCTGATCCAGACGAGCCCGAGGAGGAGCAGGAAGTTAACAGCAGGCACCCCCATGACCAGCAAGCCAAGGGAGAAGCCTCTCATGCAAAAGTCGAAGCTTCAGCTTCGGAAAGGAGGCCCCAGCCAACGATGTCCGCCAGCGTATTTGAGAGGTTAGGCGAACAGGGAAACCGGAGATGGCCACAAGAAAGCCCACAAGGGAGGGAAATGCCCCAGAGTCCTCCTAGAAATAGGCGGGAAAGGAGGGCGAAGGAGGCCGAGGCTAGGAGAGAGTCGGATTGCCGGCCGTACACGTCCCAGCCAGCCGTTCAACCCCAGCAAAACTATGGGGGCGGGCACCAAGCCCAATGCCGCGCCCCATTACCCCCAGAGGTTAACACCGGGGGAGAGTATCCGAGGCCTACGAGATCATTCGAGGTAGATGACGATGACGAGAATCTTCCTTTTTCGGCCGGAATCAGGAACGCGTCCATCCCCCACGAGTTTCGCGTACCAAAGATTACCCCTTACACAGGCAGGGGTGATCCGTTGGATCACGTGAACACATACAAAACGGAGATGAGCCTCCGAGGAGCCACCCCGGCTTTGAAATGCAGGGCCTTCCACCTGACCTTATCAGGAGGAGCGAAGCGGTGGTATAACAAGCTCGTCGCAGGGAGCATTTCCAGCTGGCCAGAGCTGAAAAAGACTTTCATAAATTACTTCTCATCACAAAAGCCCGCATCAGCCCCGGTACAACGCCTCCACGATGTGAGGCAGGCCCCAAGCGAGCCGTTGCAAAGTTACCTGGGCCGCTTCAATGAAGAAATGTTGTTCTGCGAAAGAATAACAGATGCCGAGGCCTTGTCCGCCCTGAAAGCAGGACTAGACATGAACCATCCGTTCTGGAGGGATGTCCGCAATAAGAACCCGGCTACTTTCGACCAGCTGGTGGAAATGATCACCGAGGAGATAACCAATGAGAACATGATCCTCCACAGGAATCGAGGAGGGTTGGGAGCCAACCCGGCATCGAGGGTCGGTTATATCCAAAATCCCAGCAGAGCTGTTCCCCAACACAATCCTCGACGGAGAAACTACCCATCCGATCCAAATGTCGGGATGAGTTATGTGGCCTCTGCACAAGAGGGCCTGCTCCCCCCTTACACGGCTCCCTCGCCGTCGGTCCCCGTGGTCGGACTATACAACTATGGCGCACCCCCATCCACCTACTATGAGGCCGGAACCAGCACGCCTCCAGTGGTTCCCCCTCCTCAAGGAGCTCAGCCGAAATACTGCTGCGTTCACCGAAGCTATGGGCATAGCACGGACGAGTGTCGAGAGGTGGAAGAACTTGCCAATCGGAGAATGGTCAACCCGGGGGCCAGACGTGGAATTAATACCAGGCGAGGAGATCAGGCCCCAGGGAGAGGACGTGGTACCAATTTTCAAGATAGGCGCTCCCAGCAATGGGACAGGAGGCCTCCGGGTCAGGAGCAGCGATCGAGGCGAAATTCGAGAAGCCCTGCCAGAGAACCTCGGATTGAGCGCAACCCTGAGCCCCGCCTGATCAAGGGGCCGGAAAAGGCCCCTATTCGGGAGATTGACACCATCCACGGAGGACCTTATATCGGTGGGCAGACACGAAACGCCCAGAAAAGTTATGCCAAGGAGGCCGAAGGGACCCAGATGACCAACTGGCTTATCAATAGCAGGCCCTCTGGATCAAAAAGGGCCGACCCTATCACCTTCACGGAAGAGGACATGAAGGGCGTGCATTACCCCCACTGCGACGCCCTGGTTGTGAGGGCAGTGGTGGCTCGGAATGGGCTAGGGAGAATGCTGGTTGACAACGGTAGCTCCGTCAATGTCATCTTCCTAAGCACGTATGAGCAGATGAACGTGGATGTGCAGTTGGAACCATCAACTGAGCCCCTCTACGGGTTCACCGGGGATTGCGTGACCCCGAAAGGGATAGTGCGCCTCCCAGTTTGCATGGGAGAAGAGCCCCTCGCATCCCATACTTTCATGGAGTTCCTGGTGGTCGACAGGAGGTCGACTTATCACGGAGTCTTGGGCCGACCGGCCCTGAAAGAGCTTTGGGCAATAACTTCCATCCACCACCTATGCATGAAATTCCCCACCGAAGGGAGAATAGCAACAGTACGAGGCAATCAACCTGAGGCTCGGAAATGCTATCGTAATGCCTTAAGGAAGGCAGAGAAGAAAGAAATTAACATGACTTTGATGGACATGGAGATAATAGACAAAATGATAGAGGAGCCGGGAGACATCACGATGGAGGAAGCAACTACCTCCGATGACATCGATCCAAGAATAACGGGAGCTGACTCCCAAGCCTCCTCCAGTGGAGAGTTAGAACATTTTCATGTATCTAGCAACGACTCGACGAAAAGACTTCAGGTAGGGAAGGATCTCCCTGAAGAGCCCAAGGAAGCCCTGAAAAGGTTCCTTCGGGAAAATTTGGATGTCTTCGCATGGAAACACGAAGATATGGTGGGGATCGACGCAAAGGTAAGTTGCCATCGCCTCAATATCGACCCTAAGTTCCCCTCCCACAGACAGAAAAGAAGGCCACTAAATGCTGAAAAATACGAGGCCCTGAAAGAGGAAGTAGATATACTCCTACAAAGCAACTTTATACGGGAGGCCAGATATCCGAAGTGGGTATCCAACCCAGTGTTGGTTAAGAAGCCAAATGGAAAAATGAGAACCTGCATAGACTTCTCTAACCTCAACCAAGCCTGCCCCAAGGACAGTTTTCCACTGCCTCGGATTGATCAACTGGTCGACGCCACGGCAGGACACGAGCTCCTAAGTTTTATGGATGCTTACTCGGGGATACAATCAAATTCCGATGTATCCCCCGGATGAGGAGCATACGTCGTTCGTAACGGACAAAGGCCTCTACTGCTACAAGGTCATGCCCTTCGGCCTGAAAAACGCCGGGGCTACTTACCAGAGGCTTGTTAATAAGATGTTCGCTTCTCAACTTGGTGCAACTATGGAGGTATATGTCGACGACATGCTGGTCAAAAGTCTTAAAGCAGAGGACCACATTCGCCACCTTAACGAAGCATTCCGAATCCTTCGCGCATATAGGATGAAGCTGAATCCCTTGAAGTGCACGTTCGGGGTGGCCTCGGGTAAGTTCTTGGGGTACTTGATCAACCAAAGAGGAATCGAAGCCAATCCCGAAAAGATCAAGGCATTAGTCGAAATGAGTTCGCCAAGAAAGCCTAAGGATGTGCAATGCCTTACGGGGATAATGGCAGCCCTCAGCAGGTTTGTCTCTAAAGCAACTGATAAGTGCATCCCTTTCTTCAAAATCTTGAAAGGAGGCGCCCGATTTGAGTGGACGACGGAATGTGAAAGCGCATTCCATGCCTTGAAGGAACACCTCGGCCAAGCGCCTCTGTTGTCCAAACCAAAAGTCGGCGAGCCCCTGCTGTTATATCTCGCCGTCTCCGAAGAATCGGTAAGCTCGGTCCTGATACGAGAGGAAGAACACCAACTGCCCGTCTACTACGTAAGTAAAGCCCTGTTGGGGGCAGAGACGCGCTATCCAGATATGGAAAAATTGGCGCTATCATTAATCACGGCCTCGAGAAAGTTGAGGCCATACTTCTTAGCACACAGCATCCATGTCCTCACCAACTTCCCATTGAGGCAGGTCTTGCAAAAGCCAGAGGCCTCGGGAAGACTGCTGAAGTGGGCCGTTGAGCTCAGCCAATTCAACATTATTTATAAGGGAAGGACGGCAGTCAAGGGACAAGCCCTGGCCGACTTTGTGGCGGAATTTACCAACCCTCCCGATGTGGACGACCCTATGGCATTGGGTGAACCACCCACGTGGTGCCTATTTGTAGATGGATCCTCGGGAGACGTGGGATCGGGAGCCGGACTAGTCCTTATAAGCCCAGAGGGACACAGGTTAAACTGCGCCATCCGATTCGACTTCAAAGCCTCAAACAATGTCGCGGAATATGAGGCACTCTTGGCAGGCATCCGCCTCGCCATCGAGATGAAGGTTCAGAGACTCTCAGCGACAAGCGACTCCCAACTCGTTGTGAGCCAGGTAAACGGGAGTTTCGTCGCCAGGGAAAAAGGGATGGCCGCATATCTCAAGCTGGTAAGGAATCTTATCCCTCTCTTTGATAAATTTGAGTTGGTCCACGTGCCCCGAGCCAACAACTCCAGCGCAGATGCACTGTCCAAGCTGGCCAGCAGCAAAGATTCAGAGCTCCTCAGGACGGTCCCGATCGAGCACCTCATCCGACCTTCCATCTACAATGTTGAGGATATAATGTCAATTGACGAAGGCCCCACATGGATGGATCCCATCATAGCCTTTCTCAAAGATCATACCCTCCCCGACAACGCGTCGGAGGCGAGGAAGTTGAGGAGACAATCAGCGCATTTCCTACTCTCGGATGACATCCTATACAAACGAGGCTATTCGCTGCCCCTCCTCAGATGCGTAAGCTCCATCGAGGCAGGATATATCCTCAGAGAAATCCACGAAGGAATATGTGGCAACCACACCGGTGGGATGGCCCTAGCTCAAAAGATCCTCAAGCAGGGGTACTTCTGGCCCACCTTGAGGAAAGACGCCATGCTTCATGTGAGGAAATGCGACAAATGCCAACGCTTCGCCACAATCCCGAGGCAGCCCCACCAGGAGCTTACTACCGTATCTAGCCCTTGGCCTTTCGCCAAGTGGGGAATAGATTTCATAGGCCCAATGCCTAGGGGGAGAGGAAATGCTTGCCACGCCCTAGTCGCCATCGACTATTTCACAAAATGGGTGGAGGCAGAGCCAATGGCGAAAATCACCGAGGCAAACACTTCCAAATTTTTATGGAAAAACATCATTTGCAGGTTCGGAATCCCCCATTCCTTGGTTTCGGATAATGGGAGACAGTTTGACAACAAGAGGGTCAAGAATTTGTGCGAAGAATTGGGGATCGCAAAGCACTTCTCGAGCCCCCACCACCTTCAGGCTAATGGCCAAGTCGAAGCAGTTAACAAAACCATCAAGTACACACTCAAACGGAAGCTTGAGGCCTCCAAAGGGGCGTGGGTCGATGAGCTTCCTCACGTTCTTTGGGCTATCAGAACCACGGCTAGAACCTCCACCGGGGAGACCCCCTTCTCCATGGCTTACGGGTCCGAAGCTGTGTGCCCGGTCGAAAGCGGCATACCCTCCCCCCGTCGGATAATGTTCAACGAACAAACCAACGACGATGCAATGAGAACAAGCCTAGACCTAATCGGCGAAAAGAGGGCCGACTCCCAAGCCCGACTGGCCTCTTACCAAAGAAAGATGGCAAGATACTTCAATAAAAAGGTAAAAAAGCGGTCATTCTGACTCGGGGATCTTGTCTTGAGAAGAGTGTTCTTGTCCTCCAAAGAACCGGGCGTTGGGACCCTGGGCCTCAACTGGGAGGGTCCCTACAGAGTTATCAGCGAAACACGACCCGGAACCTATGGTCTTGAGGACTTATGTAGCACACGGCAGCCCCATGTATGGAACGCGGAACATCTACGTCGATATTATCAATAGGCCAAAAGTGGGTCATCTAGTTTGTTCATTTTACAACACTTTGGTCTGGCCGACCCCTTTTTGTAATTAGCGTGTTGACAATAGGACAGAAGTGGGTCATCTTGCTTGTTCATTTTACAACATTTTGATCTAGCCGATCCTTTTTGGATTACTTAGCCGGTCCGCTTATACTAAAGTATGCTATCAATCGGCAAAAGAACAAGCGAGATACATCGTTTAAAACATAATCTCCATAAATAAACACAAAACAATAAGCTTCGCAACAAGTTTCATTACAAAAAAAGCCCTATCTATTACAAGTAGCCCTATCAACTGTCCTTCTCACCGACATCGGGTGGAGGAAACTTCGCTGCCAAAGACTCAACATTTAAATCTGGGAATTCGGCTCGGAGGGCGACAAGAACCTCCTGGTGCCCGACTCTGGCGAAGTAGTCCGAGAAATTGGTATAGGCCTCCGTATTATGAAAATTGGCCACAAACTCGGTCTCCGCGTTCCCCAGCTTCGCCTCCAAGTCGCCATTCTCAGCCGCCAAACGCGCGACCTCCGACTTGGATGACTCCAAGTCCCCCTTCAAATTCCTCAACTCTTCGCCATGGGACTTGGCCTCATCCAAGAGTCGCTTCTTCTCCTTATTAGCGGCCTCCAGGGCGTCGGCGGCCACTTTCTGAGCAGCATTGGCATTGTCCAATTGCTTCGTCAGATGCAGGATATTGGAATCCGATTCTCTCAAATCGGCCTCCAGCTGCTCATAAGTGACACGCGCGCTGTCCAGTGCCGTCTGCAGACCCTCCATGGCCTTCTTATGCTCCTTATCGTGTTTGGAGGCCTGGGCTCTGAGCTTCCGTTGCTCCTGCATACGCGTCCGGAACTCCCCGAGGACCTTCATTTGCATAGCTGAAGCCCGGATAGCTGAAGCCAAGCTCGCCTCCAACACATCCTCCAGGTCCCCATGGGAAGAAAACTCTTCCCATTTAGGGGTGAAGTATTTCTTCACGGCCTGGGCGCCCATCGAGGGAAAAAAGGGCAACGGCCGGAGATCGTCATCTGGAATCCTGGCTCCAGAGCTCCCTATCAACTCCCTCAGCCTTTTCCTGGAGTCATAAGGCCCCCCCACTAGTGCCCCCCGCTCCTTGGGGGTTGGGGGGACCTTCCAGAACCACCTCCTCCGAGGTGTTCACTGCCAATGTGCGTTGTCCCGTCGGAACTGGGCACGTCACATAGTCGTCGTCCACCTCCACGGTCCTCCCCTTAGCCTGTGGAGCTTCAGACGTTGTTGCCTTCAGCCTCTTCTTCCTAATCAAATGCTCGTCTCCCACCGGAGCGCTTGTTTCGTCCACCTCAATCACCCTCGAGGCCTCAGTGCCTCCCTTGTGTCCTTCTCGACTCAAGTCTTCTACTGCTTTCTTCTGACGAGCCTCCTCCTTAGAACCGGCCTCCAGAGCCCTTGGAGTCTGCTTCGCCAGCCGAGCCAAGGTTGGCCTCGGGCGCTTTCCTTGCTGTGTCTCCGCTGCGAAACCAAGATGTCCCGGTATTAGCATGATATAAAACGGAGTTTGAACTAAGCAGAGGCATCAGAGCATTACCTCGTGAGGCCATCAGACCCAACTCACTTAAGCAGCGCTGCCTGTTCAGAAGAAACCCGTACCGCCTATTCGACGGAGACGATTGATAAATCGATCGGATCACGTCGAGGAGTTCCTCGGATATCTCACAGCGCGGAAGCACCCCTGAAAAGAAAAGGAAACGCATCAGAGCATATAAAAGCCGCGTCAGAGTCAATCACTTCCGCGTTCCTCACTCACTGGCTATTCCATAAAAACTGGACACATCCAGTTCCGGCTCTGGGTCGTCCACTACCCTCTGCCAATTACCCGCCACCCAGAACCAGGACTCTTTCCACTGTTTAATAGAGGAAGGGCAGTCCGTCACAAGGGGTTTGTGCGCTCCCCATGGACAAAAATAATACCACCCGAGCTCCTCCTCCCTATCTTTCTTTTTCGGCAGCTTCCTCGGCTGGTATAGGGTCTGAAATACATGGAGGGGCATCTCCAGCCCGAACGAATGTCTGAACCACAGGTACAGACTCCCTGCCATCTGGCTCCACCCGTTCGGAGCCACTTGTGTTGGAGCCAACCCATACGCTCGCAAAATCCTTCGGAAGAATGGATGTAAAGGCAGTCGCAGGCCGCCGACGAAGGCATTCAGGTGCAAGGCGGTGCAACCCCTCCTCGGCACACAAGCTCGCTCGTTCCGCTCCGGAAGTACGAGCTCGATATCCCCGGGAATCCGATACTGCTCCCTCAAGTCTGCCAAGTCCCCCTCCACCATTATTGAAGGAACATCCATGGCTGTCCACCTAATTGGGTCGGCCATATAGGGGTCCGTCCCCTCCATTACCCTCGGCGTAACAGGTAGGTCCATGGCCTCCCCAGTAAAGCCGGAAACACTTCTGAGGGGCAACACACCAGCCATGGAGGGAGACACTGGTGGGGACCCCTCGTCCCCAACACGCCCAGTACCCTCGTCTTCAGCAAACCTCGCAGACATTGCTAAAATAAAACAAAGTCAATAAGTAAAGGGGCTTGAAGTATAAGGGTTTACCTAAAACCTAAAACTTCACCGGAAACGGAGATGGAAACCAGAACGGGAAGTGTTCGCCGGAAATCTTAGATTGCAATCTCTCTCCAAATATCTCAAAATGACGCAAGGAAGATTGCCCAACACTTCACGCATATATATAGGCGACGAGAGACGATCCTACACCATTGGATCAGTCACTGATTCATCTACACCGTCCGTAACCTTCGGACCATCTCCGCCCTTGAAGTTCAAAGGTCACCGGGATCTATTTGAATGAACGGCCAAGATGCGCGCGTAAGAGTCACACGCGCGTGATTTCTTGTAACTAACAGAGCCACCAACACATCAAATGCCATCATTACCCACGGCCGTCTTTTCACCATGCCCGATGAGACGTGCTGCAAATGGCCAATCAAGTCGAGACTTGTAAATTGAACCATTAATTATTCTGCAGCGAGCCTCTGCCCACATGGGACGGCTCTTTTCCAGCCTCGCCCATCTGGGGGCTCGGCTCTCCCGACATGGGACTCGGCTGTTTTCCAGCCTCGCCCATCTGGGGGCTCGGCTCTCCCGACATGGGACTCGGCTGTTTTCCAGCCTCGCCCACCTTGGGGCCTGGCTCTCCCGACATGGGACTCGGCTCTTTTCCAGCCTCGCCCACCTTGGGGCTCGGCTCTCCCGACATGGGACTCAGCTGTTTTCCAACCTCGCCCATCTTGGGGCCCGGCTCTCCCAACATGGGACTCGGCTCTTTTCCAGCCTCGCCCATCTTGGGGCTCGGCTCTCCCAACATGGGACTCGGCTCTTTTCCAGCCTCGCCCATCTTGGGGCTTGGCTATCCAATCAGCCTCTGCCCACATGGGACGGGCCTTCTTCAGCCTCGCCCATATTGGGCCTCGGTTCTCCTCGCATGGGACTCCGCTCTCTTCCAGCCTCCTCCACCCAGGGACTCGGCTTTCCAAATAAGCCACCCCCCACATGGAACGGATCCTTTTTAGCCTCGCCCATCTTGGGGCTCGGCTATCCACACGGCCTCTACCCACTTGGGAGCTGGCTCAATATCAAGCGACAGTGATTCCAAGGCTCACCATCCACATTAATGAGCATTCCGAGCCTTGTGGGACTATCCCACTCCAACTTTCAAACAAAGTCAACATACATTCCAAGTCCAGTATCCCACATAAATGACGGATTCTGAACTTGGGGGACTATTGTTACATACCGATCCTACCGAACCTAGTTGGCAGCCCACGAGGGCGCGTGTGCGCTTGCACCTTATCAGAGGCGTTTTGAACCGAGGAGGCCGGCTACCGAGGCGCTTCCCGGTTTTACCGACCCTCCTTGTGTGCCAAGGAAGCCTCCCTGCAACTCGACCTTGACAAGAGTGATGGGACAGCCTGCCAAGGCGGCTGGTCATAGTCATAGCTCCTTAGTTTGCGGCTGAAAATGACTTTCCCATTAATGCCAATGACATGACGCCAAGAGTTTGACTTGGAAACCCCCCAGATGGAGCCACGTGTCGCACATCAAGAGGGATTGTTCCCATAGGATTTATCTATAAATACCAAACTCATTTCACTAGAGAAGGATGTTGAAAATAGTACTTATGACACATATATCAAGTCCTCTATCCTAACAACTCTTAAGGGCCGTAGCCACCGGAGAGTGTGTAAGTTAGAGGCCCTCAAGCCGCTCCCTCCCTCATATCGTGTCGCTCCTTTTCCTTAATTATCTACCCACCCGGGCTTAGACATATCTACGTGGTTGAATAAACCACGTGGCGGTCCAAGTAAGAAAAGAAAGACACGTAGGAAGAGGAGGCCTGGGGATCCTGTTGGCAGCCATTTTTGGAGGTCAACATTACATATATCTCTTCTATTAGTATAAATTTTTCATTTTACCCATTCCTCTTGTGCTAAGTATAAAACAATATTTGTTCAGTTATTTGTCTTTTTCTTAATTTTAATTTAATTGTTTGTTTAAAGAAAAGGGTTTTTTTTTTTTTTTTTATTAGCTCTCTAACTAGAGTTCCCTCATGTAAGCTATAGGAGTCTTTAAAGCTCCTTTAGAAGCCTTAAGAGATATAAAAAGAAAGTCTAAACTCTCTAGCTATAGTAAGAAGAGTAAGAAGAACTCAACCTTCTTAACTCCTTAGCTACAAGGCTACAAGAATAGGTCCGGTCCGGCCGCCTTTCCATTCCTCACTTTGGTTTCCAACAAGCCAATCAAATCTGTCTTTTGTGTTCTTATATAATCTTTTTCCTTTATTTTTGTGAAAATTAATCTCATTTTAAATCTAAAATATTTACTACTAAAAGGAACTGAAAGGGAATTTGAGCTTTAAACCTTTGATGCACTTTCTTGCTTTTTTATTGTTGTCATAAATACTTTAATTTTCCAAACTTATTATTAGTATAAATGTGAAGTGTAAAAAAAAAAAAAAAAAAATAGAGAAAATGCTAGTCTACACTAAAATCAGATTGCTGAGCATTTGACAAATAAAATATAATTTAAGTAATCTAATAAGAAGTTTAATATAATATAAATATATATTTGCTTTTTGTTGATAAAGGAAATCTATATATTTCATTCAATGAGACTTAATGCAACAGGATTTTTAGCTTAAAAGCTAATCACTACGAGCTCTATTTTTCACCATTGATGCAAAATCTGGTAGGACTAAGCTCCCAATAGATTTCTGCCACCTGTATGTTATTTGCGACATCGTTAGCTTGCAAAGATAATTGTTTCAATGGATGGTCTGGCCACCGTTTGCACTATGACGTTCAAGTTAGTTGCTAAAAATAAGAAAAAGTATATAATGTGCGTGAGATATACAAAATATATAGAGATTTGACTAAGAATTTGATTTTCATACATTTTTCTTTACAATTCATAGAATTATTATAGAAAAACTGAAGTTAAGCTACATTCGGCCTTTCTGACTTTTTGGACATGTGTCACTCTCCTATTGATAAGGTTGTTAACAATAAATTATTCTTATTTTATTTTATTTTGCCTTTTTTAACAATTTTTGTACATGAGTATGTAGCTTCGCCCAACGGAGTGAGCGACTTTGTCGAGACATATTGTGGTGTACTGAACTTTTGAATTGTCACTGATAATGTAAGTGACACATGGCTTCTCAATTTTATGTAACTCGCACGTAACACTCACGTAAAACGAAATAGTATCAACAAACCAATTTATTCATCAATTTTGGATATATGACTATTTTTCACATTCATTTACTCAATATTCAAATGAATATTTGTGCTTTATCTATTCATTAGTCTTGTAAAGTTGCTTGATGAGCTTTGTTTGTACATTTATTATTCGAAGAAATGTTAATTGATCATGAATTATTACTAATATTTTACATTACGTACAAAATAAATAATTTATCTCTTCTCGAAGTATATAAGTAATTTTGTGCATAGTCAAGATGTTGATGAACATCTACAACAGTATTTTGAAAATAGATTAAAAAAAATTATTATTTTTAATTGTTAAATCTCTATTTCTTATGCTGAAATCAAGTATTACACCTAAAAATTAAAAAAAAAAAAAAAAAAAAAAAATCAATAGAGATGAAAATTCATCTTATTGAGAATATTGACTTGTAAATTCAATTAATTTCTCAGTCAAAATATGGTAAATTATTATTTTCATATTCATTTCAACAAATTAAATATAAATTTAACTAGAATTTTAATTCCGAGCTTTTAGAATTTTATACCAACGTGTAAAATACATAGATCAATAATAAAAAAAAAAAAAATTATTTAATATTTTCCATGCATCGAGTCAAAACTTACTGAATAATTATATACTATATGCTAATGATTGTAACCACGTTGTCACATGTTAAAAATGACCCATACGAAGTAAGACATCATATTTAGCTCTAAATAACTTTGATATGTTACTTTCAACATTTACTCCAATTAATAATTCCTTGTTATTAAAAATGAGTCAAATTTTTAAATACTATATATACATATTGTGACCTGTTCAAGTGATCCTGAACCTTTGATTTATTGTCCAATATATTAAAATGCATTACACAACAATCAATATCATCCATTACCAATATGAACTCGATATAGCATTTCCCTTCATCTTTCATTTTCTTCCATTTTTTCCCTTCTACCAATCTTTTCCTACCCTACCCAACCCCCCCCCCCCCCTCCCCACAAAAAAAATAAATAAATAAACAAACACCACCTTCCCATCTCTCCCTTTATTTTTATTTTTTATTTTTTTGGTGGTGTTTGGATTTTCATGAGGTAACACACCACCACAATAGGATATACCCTTTAAACGGGAAAGTTGCACATGGGATGACAACTGTATTTTTGTCAACTCCATTTTTTCCTACTTTTCCATTACACAAATGATTGACGGAACAAAAACTAAGTATATGTAATGACATGCACAACGAGGAAAAGAAGATGAAAAGTAATATGAAAAATAAAAGATAAGCATCTTATCGACTTAATGATATTATAAATAATTGCAAGCCATAACGATCAAAATAAAAAGAATAACGCACCACAGAACATATGATTTCAAATCATCGTTTCTTTACTTACATATTCAAGCTGTTAGCAAATCAAATTCTCACACACTCATATGCATTAGCATGTCTGTACTTGGTCAGTCAGTCAAATGGCCGAGCACAAAATGGTCTGCTCTCTAAAACATCTACCACGTCGCTAAATCATTTCTTACACACGCCTATGGAAAACCAAGCATGCACACACGGCCACATAAAAATATATCAATATTTACTACTACTACCAGATTATGCAATTACAGCAGGTCTATTTGCCATTTTCCCTTCCATTGCGTCTTTCTTCCTACGACAGCTTGCACAGAGGAAAGGACCTTCCCATGGCTTTGATGCAAGTGAGAAAAATTGGCCTGAGTTTACAGATAAGCCATCGCTCGATGGCTGATCCACTTGGCAAATAGCACATCTAAAGATCCCAGAATTCGAGTCCAGAGGGAAATCCTTACCTAGCCTGAAAATAATGCGGTCAAGTTAAAAAATGTTGGCATTTAGAGTAATCATAAGAAGCCAAGGTTCAAAGTTTTCTTTTCATATCAATCAGAAGCTGTACGATCTACCCAATATATACAGGTGGACACAAACATCAACCAAAAACCATCACAGTAACTAATATAACTAACCAGAATAACAAAGTATGAATTTAGAAATTTTACTAATAACTCTTTTCCTAGTAGTTCACAATTTTACTTCTATTTCTACTTCGTTATATCATCTTAGCATTCATATCAATCAATACTCAGCCATACTAGTAAACAGTTGACAATTAAGAATACCAACATTATAATATCCTGATAACTTCATTCCTCTCGAATCTGATTATGCCACCACCGATTGCCTAAATTTACAGAAGAAAATGACTCTCATAGTCCATGTGTGAGAGACTTTGTTTATTAAACTGATCTTGAGAATAGAGAGAATAGAAACTAAGACAGATTTTTTATTAGGCTTGATTAAGTTTTGTCCTAATTCTGTATCCGAAAGCAAGGAGTGTTATCACGCGAATCTAAGACATTGAAACTATATCTGCTCACGTGTATTCCATGCTGTAGCCAATTCATTGGTCAAATAAGACGAAAAATTTAACACGTCATGCCTTTTAGTATTCTGTGTTTTTTTCTTTTTTGAGCTTATTGAAGCGTTGCACTTCGACACTAAGAGAGTGCCTTGGATGCACCTAACTGCTCTTCACTCGTAGACATGGTTTGAACAATCATGCAATTGGTTTATGTAAAAACATATGGGCGAGAATGCCAGAAAATGTTCCACATATCCAATAGGACAAAACAAAAACAATTGGGAAAGTCAAACTAAAAAGGACGCCCATCAAACTGTTTTATATGGTATGTTATGGTCTTCCTAATAGCAAACACACGAAGAAAAGTCTTCAGATTACTATTTGTCTGCTATAGACAATTCTAGTCTCTTGTAAATAATTAATGACATTGAGAAGGGCTCAACTGTAGTAATTCAATGCCACAATCATACGTAACATATAATACATACAAGGCAACAAATGTTACGATATTCTTGTGAAAACATAAAGAAACAAAAAGAATTTTGTAGAGTTGCTTAAGTTACATCAAGTGTTACCCTGGTAAGTAACACAAACAAATTCTTTAAAGTAAATCATAATCATTGGGGGGCATCTAAACAGCACAAATCAAAGTCCTAGAAAATGGGAAATTAAAATAGCATTAAGTTCCTACTATCAATGTTTGATTGCAGCTCTGAAAATCTTGACCTTCTCAATCTTTAATATATGTTTCAGCCAACAAAAATTATGAGAGGCCAATACTTGAAATAAAAGAGAGTAAACATACCTCTCTGAAAGCATTGCAGATCCCTCTTCAAACAATTCCTCCACAACTCCAACTGCAGAAAGCTTAGTAGTTCCTTTAGTAGAATTTTGTGATCTTTTCCCAAATATACGCGAAGTAAACGAATTCTGTTTCTTCTTAGGTGTTGGGAGCATGACAAGATGGTCATAAGGAATAATATCTACAACCAAGCAGGTTGTGTCATCCTTCAAACCTCGTGACCTAAGAGCCTCCTGCAATTAAAAGAAATGAGAATTACCAAAACTTTCTGTAATTGGAATACCGAGAAGACCATTTGCGTCCAATTAATAAGATCGTGTATATATGATACATACCTTAACAACCAATTTTGCAGCAAGTTCCGATGGCAAACCTCGGCAACACTGGGCAGCCATATCAGATGATAGAGCATCCCATATACCATCAGAGGCAATTATAAGTCTTCCCCCAGCATTCGAAAGCTAAAGACCCAATACAAGGCAAAAGAATATAATATACTCTTAACACAACAATTTGTGATATCAATCAACTTTTATGCGAACAAGTAACAAACCTTCACTTGCTTAACGTGAGGTATTGGGACTATGAACTCCCCAACATCCGTGTCGCCAATTGATCTTGAAAGGCACAATCCACCAGGCCAGCAACGCAATGGACCAACCTACAAACCCCAGCAAAGAATCAGCCAAAATTAAGTTGTTAATCATATGATAAACTCTATCTTATATGCGGCCATGGTCAGATAAAATGGGAAAATAATAAAATGAATTAATCTTACCTCATTCCCTCCAAAAACGTTGAGCCTTCCTACTTCGCCACCACTTGCAGTTACACGCTCGCGTTCTTCCACATTCTCTTCCAGCCGATGGTCAACGGTCAAGAGAGAAACGACACCCCCTTGGGTGTCCAGTATGCAACGAGAATCTCCAACGGATGCAACGGTCACAGTCCAACCATCAATCACGACAAATGTAACTGTTGTTCCCGAAGTCTCGCCTGTCAGTTACAGAAAATAGCCAAAATAAGAAGAGCAAAGACAGTCAAAAGGCTCTATATCCTAAAGAAAGTATCTTATTTAACAGCAGAATTTTTTATGCACCTCTTTGCTGAAACTCTATATCAGTTTTCACAAACCCTGCAACTAATGCCCGAGGCAAAGCTTGAAGCCACTCTTCCCTACCAAGTCCTTGCGGAATCGCACTCAATACATTGTTCAATAAATTCTCTTTGGCAAATATAGCAGCCGAGATACCATTATGCCCATCAAAAATCTACCAAAAACAACCCAATCCGGCAATTATATATAGGTGTTCATCACAAGTCAGAGTATGAACCTCCAAGAATCAATCATACTAGATAAATTTACCGCAAAAAGTGAAAAGGAGGTTGAAGGATTGCCCGGAACCCTTTGGCAATCGAGCTGGATCAGGAAATAGTCCTCCCCTTTCTTAGCCAGAGCAGCCTGCCCATACTTAATGGTGGGCTTCTCAACCTTAATGTTCCTCAGCTCACGACCAATCAGAGTCCCGAGTGGAACAGGCGGTTGCTTCTGCTTCATTTGTGATACCTCTGTCTGGCTCATTTCAGTGCTCTTTGTTCCAGCATTTCTAGAATCTTCATTTCCAACCCCTGATCGCCCCAAAGAGACACTTAATTAGTCTACACTCTTAGCACCTCATTTATATACAAATCACAACACTTGATCTAAATATTTCGAAACCAAATTTCTTCATACAATTTACAAGTTAAGATTAACTATGACTGGAAGCTGTCTATTTGTAGAAACAACTATAAAAGAGGCAAAAAATAAGTTTGAATTAATCAAAAATACTTTTTTCCAGAAACTCCCCCAATTATTTATCTCATCAATAATATATATATATATATATATATATATATATATATACACGAGGTCAGAAAAAGTATTGAGAAATGTGTTTACATAAGATCCAACAGCGTACTCAATTCTTTCAATATTCCACAATTAACTACATTGAACTACTAAAATTCACATTAAACTCAAAAAAACAATTAACTCCAAATAATGTCCAATAAAATCAAAAAAGGTACAGTCTTGCCTGCATGTGACTCAAAATTGGATTTGAAATCACATATACATTGACCAGAACCAAATTAAATAGAAATGCATTTAAGGACGAAAAACAGAAACTTAGGGGCTTACATTGAAGACATTGAGGGGCGTATACTGAATTAGATCAAGAAACGAAGATGAAACCCTATAAAATGCAGAGATTTTTTTTCCGAGGAGAAGAAGAAAATCTAGAGAGAGAAAGAGAGAGAGGCGATAAAAGCGGATTTTCGGGCAAAAGACCTCCGATTGATTTGTCGTGACTTTTTTTTTGAATTTATTTTTTATTTATTGTCTAAAACAGAGATCTCTTAGCTGTAATTAACAAAGGGCAATGGGGAAATGACTAGAAAGCCATCGTTTGGTATAATGTATTTTTATATTTTTTATAAATTATGTTGCAAGAGTGACTATGGCGGAGTCGAGCCTGCCCATTGGCTTGACCGAAGACTCGCTTGGGTCCATGAAACGAGCTTGGCTCGACTTGTTGGTCAATATGCCAGACTAGATTTGATTACACGCCCCACCTTTAAATACAAGATGAAGAACAAGAAAATTTAATGTAATTAAATAAGAAAGAAAAATGGGGCGAGCTCATGAGTAAGCTTACTCGCGAGTTCACAGGCTTTACTTGCTGAGTTGGGCTTAGCTCGACTTGGGCCATAGACTTGTGGTGGAATGAGCTGAGCTTTCATGAGTCAATCCGTCGAACAAGCAAGTATATTGTCACCCTTAACTTATTTTTACCAAATTGTCTTTTCGGTCTCCTCCGCTTTGTTAGGTACTAAGGACTTACAATTCGACTAACACGTGTAATTAACCCTATTGAACTTGAGATTTGAAATGTATACCCCTTTTAATTCCCCTTCTCCAATAGTTGAGCTATCCAACGTTTATTTTTAATGTACTAATCTATCGTGGTAATATGCTCATTTATGTTGACATCTAGATTCAACAAAACTAATGATTTTAATCGAATAAGAAAAGGAAGATACGAGATTATTAAGACTTGGAACCACTGTTCTAAAAAGCTCGTATAAGTCTCGTTTAGGCCTCGCATATGTTTGAAGTTCGGCCTTCACGTATAGCCACGCATCACGCATCGCTCTCGCCTGCCCTTATCTCGCTCTTACTTAGGACTCGCCTAGACCCGAAAAGCTTGAAGCTCGACCTCCACGCTTAACCACGCTTTACGCTTTTTAGAATATTGATTGAAACAAAAATTATGTTTAGGTCAAACGGGACTTGAGATCATGTTAATTGTTTGAAATAAGTTGGACTATTGAGGTCAACAAAACTTGACACAAAATCTTAAATTATTAAAACTCTAGCTTGAAATAGAATTGTCAAAATACGTTACTAATAAATGTACGTTAACTATTAATTATAACGAGTTTAACATAGTTAAGACACTAAAGAAGAAGAAATATTATAGCATGCATGCTAAATAACTTTTTAATAATAGTCTCGTCTAACGTTCTAATGTAGAATTTCTATAAATAGATAACAACAATTCTCAAACTCAAATTACTATCTATTCCGGTATTTTGGTCGCACATATCCTATTAAAAGAATAAAATTAAAATCACTTGTAAAATGGTATATATAAAGATAACGTGTCGTGCATTGATTGGCAAAAATTATGCAGTTTTATTAAGTAAATTGATAATAATAAATGAAAGTTGACAAAGTAAAGACAACTTTTTTTTTTTAATTTTAATCATTATAATTAATTATATTGAAGTCAGAAGTTTAAAGGGCAAACACATGACGAACTAAATATATAACTAAATTACTACCGGCCAATACATTTTTTAATGTTTGTTAGGTGTAAAGCTCTTGCATCAATGCTTCTAACCATAGAAATTTTAATTTTAATTATGATAAATATTGTCACCAATCATATCCTACATGTGATACATTTTATCGGTCGAGACTATGAATTACTCTCTTCGTCTCAAATATATAGGCCACATTTTTTTTTTCTTCAGTCCTAAATATATAGGCTTGTTTCTATTTTTGAGGTGTCTTTTTTGTTCTTTTACTAAAATATCTTTATTTAATTTGCTTATTTATAATTATTTTTCCCAACTTCATTTTGAAATTGTACATTAAATAATACTCATTAAATAAGGGTGAATTAAGAAAAATATTGGTAAAATTTACTTTTTTAATAACATTCTTAATCCGTGTGAAAAACCCAATCAGCCTATATATTTGGGACGGTGGGAGTATTATTTATATGGTGTGGTGTGGTGTTGTCGAAAAATTAATATTTAGAATTATTTAATTTTAAGAGTCGAGATATTTATTTGTAACTACCAATAGAATGTTGAATAATTATAATATGTTACGATAAAGTCATCTCACTAAAATTGTATTAAATTGAAGAATGATGCTTTGCTCTAGGGAGTGGAGACAAAACACGAAGCACCAGATTAACCCTAAAAGATTCGGGTATAGTTTCTATAAAAAGTGTATTACAAAACTCGAAGTATGAGTTCACGACATGTTTTATTCGTTACAAAGTCGAGTGTCATAAAAATATTTCATGATGAATACAAGCAACAATGTTTAAATAAATTACATTTTTATGAATTTATTTGAAATTTATATAATTTTACAAATACGATTGATAATAACTTGTTAGATTTCTTTTATATTCCCTTTTCTAGTGACCAAAAATATTATTAAGATGAAGTCACTTTCTTTTATGCAAAAAAATAATAATAATAACTTCTTTAAAATAAAATTAAAAAAAGAAAAGAAAATAGTTTCAAATTTAACACAAAAAAGGGGTAAAATGGGAAATTTAAATTAGTTTTTTTTGTCTAAAAACAAAGTGCGTTTATGTAATAATCAATAACCTCATAAAATATATACGTAATTTGTTCTAAATAAATTCTTTCAACTTCATCAATCTAGAGGGTTTTCAAATCTTTGCATTATAAGTCAATTCAAGATTTTAACAACCATTGACTTAATATTGGCATATTAGCATAAATATATGAAGAAATTAACCACCAACCTCCATAAATAGACATAATTTCATTAATTAGGTGTGATTACACGTGAATTTGGCATGTTCTAACATTAATAAAATACTCGATTTAATTATGATTTTGTCGTAGTTAGGTACGAAGGGAAAGACATTTGAGGCAAAGGGTTATGAGTGATGTTCCTTAAATAATTAATAAGGCAATGAACATACAAATAGAATTAGAGATATATATAGAAAACTCATAATGATCTTTAATGATTTTAATCGAATAAGAAAAGGAAGACACGGGATTAGTAAGACTTCGAACAAAAAGTATATTTAGGTCAAACGGGACTTCAGATCGAAATAAGTTGGAATAAAAATGAATCATATTCGTCATTTTTATTGTACTCATTAAATATCTCATTTAGTTGACAATGATTTTGATCTCGTTGTCCTTATGAATTGTCAATCTTGTCAAGATTGACGAGGATGAATAAAGTTAATTTTGCCTTTCAACTTATAAAAATGGCCTTTAAAATGAAAAAACTAGATGATGGGTATTTTTCAATCTAATCATCAAAGATGAATATTTTGAAAAATAAATTAAATATAAATGCCTCTCGATCTTTTAACGACGTTCATTTTTGTAATTGTGGATTCCGCATTTTTATTACATCGAATGTGAACTGTCACACTAAACAATAGAAATTTTTCAATATTTGTAGTTTATTTGATCTACTTAGAACATAGGAGTTAGTGAGAGTAAACTTATTATTTAAAATTAGCTCATAAATTAAAATAAGATAAGATAAAATTCACATAAAATTATTATTTTGCTCGACTCACTCCTGATTAGATTAGTTTTAAAAAAATACAATATTTGGAATAAGAATAGATGAAAATTCATGAAACAACTCAATAATACACAGATACGTACAAATACTAGTATGCTACCCTAGAAATGTGACGAAGTACAATTATTTAACGAATTAAAATTTCGAAGGCAAGTTAGATTTATAGTACTAAACGGATTGTATTTCACATCAATTAATATTTTAATTTTTTTTCTTCTTATTTAACATTGTTTAATACTACTCAATCTATAAGAGTGATTTTTATTATAGTAAAATATATGTTCTTTAATTAACTTTCATTTGCAATGCATGCAAAATGCTATGAGCACTAATGTTTTTGAAGGAAAAATAAAAGACTCGTATATTAAAAGTTCGTCTCAAGTTAATAATTAATTTTAATTACACAACACATAAAATCTATTATTTTTTATCAATTTTTCAACCACATATTTTAAAACTTTGTCAAAAACAAATCATAAAATAGTTATGGACTTCAACCTCGTATTTCAACACGTACAGCCTGTTGAATGGACCATGTTAGGTCTTGTGGAATTTTGATTTGCTGATGCAGCCATGTGGTTTAGCCACCCATTTTTCGTACATTCGAGTGGTCCATGTTAGGTCTAGAAAGATGATCTGTACACGTACATTCGAGTGGACATGAACATTTATTGATACGTCATGTAACTCAAACTTGATCTAGACGCAACAAAGAAGACCCAAAATTAGTTACTAGTGCCTTATTTTTTTGCAATCATAGATTCTTTTCTTCAAAACAAAGCCAACATTTCAATATGATGTTGCATTTATTCTCATTCAATAAGCAAACAAACCAAAATTGTGCGAGTGACAGAATCATTTCAGATGTTAGAGAAGTGTAGGTGCCAAACAAGCAGCAGCCACATAGGCTATTTTTCGAAAACAAAAATCCCAAATAAAGAAATTCAAAGTACAGATTCGAACTTTGACTCCAAAAGTACGAATTGCAATGGAAACCAGTTATCAAGTTCTCACCACCACAATATTCTTGGTTTTCGGGTTCATGCTCTCAATGATAAATCGATCACTCGGCCTTCTGTTTATCACAGGACGGGTTGGAAGGAAAGCAATGTAACCTGCAATGGCTACTGAATAGCCTCCTCTCACTTTCTCAGCTATGAAGCCTCTAACCTTCGAATTTGTTCGCCAAATCTTGGTCAGTTCCATCCAAGCTCGGTTTTTTCTGAACCTTCGTGGAAGGAGAAGCGGTTCACCAGACACGGAATCGGTGGGTCCCACCAAATCATTGAACCGAACAGCAGCTCGCTCTTTCATCGCAGAATCGCCTGTCACCATATCAACGAAGCAACGCTCCAAGATTTGCTTTTTGATTGGCGTTTCACCTGACACACGATCGAGATATCCAACCCGATTCTCGAACCTCATGGGCCATTTGGTTTTTGGGTCTCCTATAAGCTCATCTTGAGTGCAAATTCTTGGGGTCCCAATTCCTGCATCCACCAAGAACATTTCTTCCCTTAAGCGTAGAACTTTGGACTGCAAAGCAGTCCCACTTTGCAAGAATATGCTCGAATTAGATCTTGAAAACAATCGACTCATATATGTGCTCATCTTATGGGTCAATCTCGATTCTCAAATTTCCCTGTAGACAGTAAGAAAATTTGCTTTAGTACCCAACAAACAACAACTTTCTTGACAACTCAACTAACGAAATATTAGCAAAAAAGATTCATAAATCAGGCTGAAATAACAAACGCAGCAGTATATTCAACGAATGTATGCTCAAGTGATTCTTCTGAAGGTTGGAAAGAATAAAAATCCAACATCAGGCCCACAAGAGGGAAAATTGGCAATCAAGGCAGCCATCAACAACTCCTGGCAGCATTCATAAAGATAGAGCCACAAGTATTCCAATAGAGTAATGTGGGATAAGCATTAAAATACAAAGCTCCTGTGCCCCGTTTTAGAATGGCTAATAAACAGTCATAACTTTATTTTTTGAGGTAAAGAATTGGGCCATGGGTTATCAAAAAAAAAAAAAAAAACTTAAATTTGATCAGGATCATTTGTGAGATCAATCCCGAGGCCCCAATCCCATGCTGCCAAATGCAATACGAGTAATTCTATGACATTATGTATAAATAATTACCTCATGTGACACATAATTATTCACTTTCTTGAAAATGAGAAATTCAAAGAAAACAGAAGAAAGTGGTGGGTTGGGGGGGTGGGGGCGCACCGATGACTGCCATAGCTAAAGGTCATTGTCTATTGTGAACCAATTACAGTATCTGTATCCACGTCTGAACTCCCATTAAATGTTTAACATTATGAATTCAAGCTCTCGTGTGGTCAATACTAAGACAGTTTAGCATATTATCTGGGTATATTGGTCAGTTATTTCAGATCACCTTACCTAGTCTCCTCATTTAGTTAATGAATTTTGAGACAAAACATATAGCTCTGATTCCTGTGCAAGGACTCCCATAATCTGTGAGATCAAGATTCTAAATAAAGAGCAAATCTCTAGAATGATTCCATAACGAATGTTAGGGGCAAGTTTACTGTGGCCTATCATTTTTTGCAGTTGAAAGGAGAGAGGTGAAAAGATGACCAACTGAGATGTGAAATGTAAATATAAATTTCTGTACTTCAAAGACTATCATACAACTTTTGAGCAGATATTTCAAGCACGTTGTCTTCAGTTAGCTGGGACCAACTTCTTGGCAAATGAGCATGTGCATTTCTGTTGTTTCATCCGGTTTATAGAATTAATATTTCCCTTCAGTTATATTGAGCTCTCTTCATTACCGAGAGTTGACAATTAAGAGTGTAAATTAGTTTAACAATTGGATATTTCTTTGAACGGCCTTGATATGCAGGTTTGCTGAGCTTAAAAGACTTCATGGAATCGAAGATGAAAGGCCATTAACAGGAGCAACAGGCCCTCAAAAAATGGCTTCAGGACTCATCTGTATGAATCTTGTTTTTCGAATTTGCTTCAATTAATTCAGATATTCAATTGTCTTATAGTTCACGGATGCCATATGCAGCCGTTTCTTTGAAGCACAGCCAAACATATTCTACATCAATCTATTGGAATAGGGTTCCATGATTTAATACCATTCCCAGGCTAGAGTGCTGCATGATTTCCTAAAATCAAAAGGGTTAAGATCCAGTAGTATTACTAATTTCTACACCGGTATCTTCATGGATTTACAGGGTTCTCCTTTACCTGCATTGCTTGAGGATGATATGGCATCGTAGATTGAATTAGAGTCGGTAATGAGTCGACCATTCTTGTAGACGAAGAATCCTGGTGTTCACTGATAATGAATGAGAAATAACCGAAATTATATAGCTTTTTCTTATGCAAGTTGGGACAAGGTTGTTCGATGATTTAGTTGTGTATCAGCCAACTTCAACTCGACAAATGTATTTTATGCGATCATCAAATATACACTCAAAACATTTTTTTCCATTTTGTCAAGTTTGATATATTTATCATTAATTGTATACTTAGCAACGCAGTTGTAGAATATGTAAAAAGTTCTAGAAAAATAGGCCGGAAGGCATAGCATTCTAATCATAAGCCAAGAAGGCTGCAAAATAGGCCGGTAAGGCACAACCATCCGATAATAAGCCGACAATTCAACAATAATCCTCCAACAATTTCATTAAATATAAACTATTATCAATAGCAATTAACAAACAAAAAAAAAAATAGAAAAGTAATTAAACTTTTCTGCAATAAATTTGTTTCTTTAATAAACATAAAATTCATGGCAGGTTTTCTTCATAATCAATCATAGTTTTCTTTCTTTAGTTCATGGCAGGTTTACCTTTTGTCTATTACTGCAATAAATTTCTTTCTCAATGAGCAGAAAAAATATAAATGCTCAAAAAATATAAATAAAATCACGAAGCAGCCAGGAAAAAAAATAAAAAACAATATAAACATTACAATTTACACAAATGCTAAAAAATACCGGTTATTTGTCGCACTTTGCAGCTGGTTGGTCAGACACTCCGCACTTTGCAGTCGCAGGTCAGGATAGAGAAGAAACGTAGCCGGCTAGGTGGGTTAACGGATTTATGGCGGATTTAGGGCGGATTGGAGCTTGAATTTGAGGAAATGGAGTGAAAATGGATGAATATCTTGCAATCAAATTGGTGATGTCGTTTTTATTTGGGCTCAAATAGAATTAAACTAGTATATACCGCTTAGCGCGGTGAGATCCGACCGTAGTATTACGTTTCAACGTTAATTGCAAATCAAAATCACAAAGCTGAAGTGCAAACGAATAACAAAATAGTGACTAGTAAGACAATCCCATTAAAAAAATCAAATAAATTACTTGATTACATAGCTCTCCCAAACATGTTTCTAAGAATTACTATAGATGAAAAATGTGATGACTTAGCAAAGAAAAAGCGGTAAAGGATAAATGAGAAGAATGAAATAATGATAAAATATAACAAATAAATTTAAAATCACTCAAAAGAGAAGGGGCTGACAACCAAATTAGACAGTACCACATGATCCAAGTCCCTTGCTACCCACCCCATTAATGAGATAAAAGAGAAATTGGTTACTCATTCTTGATAACTTGCTGACTAAACATGTGCCTATTGGCACACAGACGGAGAACTTGGTGTTGCTTCTAGTTTGAAGCCACTGGGTCAGGGATATTATAGACCATATCACATAGAACAACTCAATCATCTTAGAGAGCACAAGGAATGTCATATTACTGAATCACAATATTCTCACTTCTGATATTTATGTGAAAAACATGACATTTGTTTCAATAATTTCGGTATTCTTCAACTTCTCAATGTAACTCAACAAAGTCTTATCCATATTTAGTCCTTCTTGGCTACATGAAAGCTCTTCCACAGTGCTCTATCAAGGTTCATCTCAAAAGTTAAACAATATAACTTTTTCTAATAAAATTCACAAATTTATTAATTATTATAAGCGTAATTACAACCAAAAAGAGGATAAAGAATGCTATGACATCAAGAAAATAATAACAAAGAAAGAATACAGTATATCTTTTAGTTCATTCGCGCTAAGCGGTATATACTAGAATGAAGGTGAATAAAACCCATAACAGTTTTAACTAGAATGAACAGAACCCATAACAGTTTCAGCAAGAATGAACAAAACCCAAAACATTACAATCTGGATCCCAAATACGAAATAATCAACAGAAAAAACCTCTTTAATTTGGGATACAACCAAGGAAATGAAAAATCAGGAAACAAAATAATTTAATCGATTGGATAAATAATTGAATAATCGATTGGATAAATAATTGGAAAAAATAAGAAAAAATACAAACCTGATTGAAATTGAGACTCCACGACCAATAAATTAACAGATTTGTGAGAAACAATTGCCCGAATGTAGTACAGAGAGAGAACCCGCAGAAATAATGAATGAAAAAAAAAATTCGTAGATGGATGATGATATCAAACTCACAGATCGGAGATTTGAGAGGAGAGGAGATTGGATTCAAACTCACAAATCGGAGAAGAGTCGTGATTACTCACGGATTTGAGGAGACATGACACGGAATTGAGGAGAGATGAAAGATTTGAGAGGAGAGGGTTGGGTGAGGAGACGAGATTTGAAGACAGACGTAGGCCAGTAAGAGTGAAAAACCTCACTACGTTCGGTTGATCAAATTTAAAACAATAGGATAGGAGATTTGGGCTTGGGCTTGGATTTGGGCTTGGGCTGGGAGTTATTGGATTTTGGATACAGGCTACTTTTACATTTGGAAAGGGCTATATGCATTTTTTAAAAAATAAATTTTTGAGATATCAAAAAAAGATTCATGAATTTCTGCCTAGAACTTTTGGGCATATTTTTACACAAATTTCAGACCAGAACCCTTCTCCGATATATACTGCACGTATTAGACTTAAGGGGGTTGGAAATTACATCAACTCACATCCAAACACAAGCATACAAATTCTCTCACGTAGGTTTCAAGACAAAAAGGAAGAATACGGATAAAATCTTGAAGATTCAAAGACAAGATTGAAGAATCGAACTTTTGTTCATCTTTTCATCTTTTATATATAATGTGGTGATGTCGTTTTTAAAATTCGTACGTTTGTATTCCATGAATATGCTTGGCTAAATTTCTAATTAGAACGAACGATGTAGCCTAATTTTTTAATAGTTTGATATCTATTTTTGAACTTTGACATTAAAGTGTAATTTTGATGTTTTTATTTTCGTTTGCTGAATTTAATATCTTTAAACGCTTAATCACCGTTTGAATGATTTGTGAATCATAATGAGAGCGAGAGAAGATTTATAAGTTTAGACCAAAACAATAAAATTTATAAATTTAGATAGAAGATACAGATACGCTCATATAGTTTCTGTGATCGCGTGAGGATTTTCTAGCGTTAAATGCATTTTTATTCACGGTAGTTCACGAATGTGTAATGTTAAAATCTAAAATGTAAAATTCAACAAAATAAGCAACGGTGAAATCGCAAAGTCCTAACATCTCAAGTTCATTGTTTCAATCAATTCTTGTTTTTATTGATTTTTAGTAATTTTAGTTCAAAATCACATTTAATTCAATTGTTCAGATAAAATTAGAATTATCAATTTCGGTACTTAGTAACATGGTTCTGGTGGAATCGACACTGGTTATTTTTACTACTCGTCGCAACATCGTGCACTTGCAATTATGGCGAACATTCTTGAAAGGAAGAAATTTAAATTGAAAAATATTTAAATATAGTAGTTGTATCTTTTAGTTTTAAAAGATTGTTCGATTTAAGAGTAATGCCTCTTTCGAATGGTTGTACCATTTCATGTTAATACTATTTTATATAATATGTTCACATTTTTGTTCAAGAGTTTGCATCCTTTCATATACGTCGTTACCTTTGGAAGAATGACCACATTCAAAAGCTATTTATATGGCCTTTTAGTTTTCTATTTTAACCATAAATATGTACAATATTCTCTTCAAAATTTTGCAAACATTTCCTTCCTAAAATTTATCTTCTTCTTCCAATAAAGTTCATCTTACAAATCGAAACTAAGTCATTTGAAGCAATATCCGTGTAATTTTTAGAGGCAATTGCTCGAAAACTTTCGGCACCAAGGAAACAAAATTGTTTTAAGGACATATTTTGTACTGCAAGTTAAATTTATTTTTTGTTGATTCATTCCATTAATATGTATGTTTGTTTGTGTGATTAGATAGATATTATAGTATAAATCCTATATGGCATAAACAACAATAGTAAGACAATTTTGAATTTGTGTACTCTTGTAAGTTAAAAATTGGAACATGTTCTTACAGAAATTGATCTAATGCAATATTCCAATTGTTTTATTGTTCTAGTCTCTTTGCATTCTGTTATCATGGGCGGCCAAACTCTTACTTTACTGTCTTATTTTCAACATTTACTGATTAATTATATTATATATATATAATTGAACTTTATGCTCTGTTTTATTTATGCTACTGTACTTTAATTCGTTTTATTTATATTATCGAACTTTAAAATTATTTTCAGTTAAACCACTTCGTTAATCGATCTTTCATTCTATGACGAAAATTCTGACGTGGCATTAATGCGTCATTAAATGGCTTATGCATCTCGCCACGGATGAAAATTTTGTCTACGTGTATAAAGTTTAAAATAAAAATATGTTTTTCACATCAAATAAACGACTTTGGACAAGGGTTGAAGTTTATCAATTCCCAATTCCCCAAAATCAAATCAGCTTCTTTATCTCCAAATTTTCAAAACCCGAATCAGGAAAATCCTGGGTAGCAAAACCCAAATCGGTGAGAAACCCAAATCAAGATTTTTGTTGAATAGCAGACCGCGAGGACCCACTACACGGTATGGATTTATGATTTTTGTAGACTCTTTGTGTTGAAGACAAAATCCCCTTTCAATGAGATACATTAACTAGTTAACGGTCAATTAATGCCACGTTAGAATTTTCATTACAGAATAAATGGCCGATTAACAAAATGATTTAAGTGATAGTAATTTTCATATTCGGTGGTATAAATGAAATGAATTAAAGTGCAACGACATAAATAAAATAGAGCATAAAATTCGATAGTAAATGATATAATTAACTCCAACATTTACTAATAAATTAAATTGTTTATTTAAAACTTATAAATTGTAAGAGAAAATAAACATGATGATAGCCTGCCTACGTGGCTGCTTAGAGTGTAAGTGCTTCTCAGTTAAATTTTTCCAATTTTTTTTTTTTTAAAATTTATTTTCAAACACATCATATAGGATTTACAATTTTTATTAATTTTTCAACCACATATTTTATTTTATTTTTTTTATCAAAAACTCTTAAAAAATTTCTTTTAAACTACACCAAATACACACAAAATTGTGGGTATTACGAAATGTGTAAATAAAAAGTATGTTTGACCAACTTAAATTATAATTACCGACCGTAAAGAATATAAGTCTGTCTTTATTAAGATTAACAATACTCTCAAATTTCCTCTCTTCATCTTTTTTTCTCTTTTGCAAAATCCATCTGTTGAATTTGAATCGTAACTTTGCGATCGAATCCGACTGCACAGCACATAAACAATATATATTAGTACAAACTTTACAAAGCTAAGATAAATGGCATGAATTATGTATAATCTACGTGGTCTCTTGGTATTTACTCTATTTTAGACTGCATAAAGTTGTGAACCACTTTTCTAGAAATTAGAAATTATTGTGAAAAGTGAAAACCACCGCGCATGCTCGTGTTTCCGCCATGTATGGCAAATCACAGGGCGTTGCCGACCTGAGAATGCATGGCAATCGCCTTCCCACTTCTCAGTCTTTATCCAATCTTTTTCTACTCTCAACAATGCCAATGTTTTATTTTAAATATAACTTTTCTGAATGAAGTTTTTGTTGTTTTTGATATAAATGTACTCGATTAGCTAACGTTTCTCACGACTTTTTACTAGTACGTACAGATAAATTAATCGTGAGTATTATTTCGTTTTGATAATCACTTTTACAATAAGTAATTTTGTCATGTAAGCAAAAATGAACAATATTTTAAAAATGAGAGACACTATTAAGTTGATGTAATAAAAGAAAAAAAAAAAAAAAAAAAATGCCCCCCGGGGCACAGCCAAGTTGGCAAAGGACGGGCATTGCGGGGCTCGCAACCTCAGGGTGGGGAGTTCGATTCCTGGATGGAGCAGCTGAGTGATGTAATATTCAATTATGGGTGGAGCAGCTTGGTGATGTAATATCCATGGAAGAAGGCTCCCTTGGGGCCAGGAGTATAAAGGGTGCACGAACCCTGGTCAACTTGGACATATACCGCGATTTACTTCCACCTATCACTGAGGGGCCGGGGATGAGTGGTCCAGGACATAGTCTGGTGTAAAATGGAATACCTGGATATAAAAAAAAATAAAAGAAAAAAAAAAGGACAAACATTATCTAAAGTTTCATCTAAATTAAAAACTGAATTAAATATGTTGACTTATCACTTGTTTGATGGAGCTGAAAAAAATTTGAAATAGAAAATTGAGAATAAAATATTTTGAAAATCGGGCACCTCTATCATTGATCTTGACAACTCCAAATAAAATATTCTACACAAGATTTTGGAATCATTTTTTTTTTTTAATTGAAATTTTGAAATCAATTTTGGAGGTGGTTTGGTGATGGACATCGTGTGGCCGCGGCGATAGCTATGCGGTGGCGGTGGCGGCGGCGGCCATAGTAGTGTGGTGAGGTGAGTATGGAGATAGTTTGTGATTGTTTTTGAGTGTTTATAAGTTAGTTGAAAATTATTTTTATTCACACATTATTTAGAAGTTACAATTTTTATCTACTTTTATCTACATATTTTGTAAGATTCACTGCTTATAATTTACAAAGAGTTTTATCAAACAAGCACTGAGTATCATTATTGTTTTTCTTTGCATTTTTTGAGTTTTTTTAAATATTTTAATTTAAAATAATAAAAGACTATTTTGCCTTTTTAAATTTTTGAATTTATTGGTCAAAATTCACTACTAACAAAAAAAAAATAGATGAAATTTATCTATTTAGACAAATGCTGCATATTTTCTATAGGGTAATAAAAAGTAATTAAGAAATAAAGGTCAAGACAAAAGTACAAATAAAACTAAAAAGTTAAAATTGAATTGGTTAAAGAGGAATTTACAAAACTAGACAAATGTTATTTTTGAAAACACCAACTTTTAATAATATATGCAAAAATGATAACTTTTAGATGCCAAAAGTCATTTATACTCCTTTGCAAGAATGACAAGTTTTAAGAGAAGTTGCTTGCTGACTTTTTTTTTTTTTTAAAAAGATAGTTGAATTGATAAATGATAGCTTCAATTGTCAAACGACATTTGAGCTGTCAATAAAGTAAAAAGAAAAATTGTCAAATCGACAATTATTTTTTGAACTTTCGTTTGACAATTGAGGTTATCGAACAACAGTTTCAAGCTGCCAGTTTGACAACAGCTCAACCTACCATTCTTGTTTACTTTTTTCATTCCCACATTCCTCTTCTTGAAATAAGCATTAATTCATGAATTCAATCTTTTCCAACAAATTTTGATTAATTATATTCAACATATTTTTATATATAAAAACAACTTAGACTAATATAGTACAAAATCTATTAAATTTTTGTTATTTTATAATCCAAATTAATCTATCAAAAATTTTGAGTAGAGTAGTAGTTAGCAGTGAAGCGAGGCGGTTGAGAAACTTTACTTTCAATTTTTTAGTGTGCAATTGTAGATATGATTTTAAATTACGTTTTACCATATTTGAATGAGATATGTTGATAATTATTGTACATTTTAGAAATTGTTATAAAAACTTACTATTTTAAAAAATAATACTCGCAAATAGATATTTGATATAATTTCTTCTTAATTAAAACTAAAAAGATGACTTTTGTCTTGTACAATCTTGTTATTTTATATAATTTCATCTTAATTAAAACTAAAAAGATGACTTTTGTCTTGTACAATATTGTTATGGCACAATCAACTCAACTCAATATAAACAGTGGACCGACTCAAACCTCAAATTGACCCGTCAAAAGTGAAACTCTACTGGTTCGGGTCACCCGCTTTGTCGTCCTTCCAGAATAGTGGGATAAGTGTTGAATGGCCAAGTAACCAGTAAATTTCTAAAATGATCGTTGACTAATTTTAACTTATAAATTACTAAATATAACTCTCATTTCTCTTCTCTGCTTATAACCATTTCAAACGATTTCAAATTCATCTATCTGTGAAAAAGATAATATTTCAAAATTAGAATCTAATTCATTTCAATATTAAAATCCAACACATTTCATTTGTGTAAATTTTTTTATTTCAAAATAGAATTTATCCATCTATATCTTCTTCTTTTAATTTACGGTAGAAATTATTGATTATGTAGTATAAATAATGAAAATATGTATAAATCTGAGTATGATTTTAAATTTGTGTAAATCTGAATTCATTTGAAATGAGTTGATTAAAAATCAGTTAAAATATGTAAATTCGAGTTAATTGAGTCTGTTAACCGGTTTGTTAACAGACCATAAGTCTGTTAACAAAAATTGGCCTTAACAAACTTGCATGTTTGTTAACAGGCCTGTTGGTCTGTTAATAGATCATCTGTTGACAAATAGTCTGTGTTAACAGTAGCTATTAAATAAGAGTATTTAAGTCTTTTTTATATAAAAAAGAATTTTAAACTTATTTAATATAAGTTAAACTATTTTGCAATTCTGATGATTCGACAAGCCTTTTAGTCAAAGCGACCTCCAGGATTAGTGAATTACAATATGCAAGGAGGGACATTATCGTAACTCTCCAACTAATTTCTTTTCTATTTTTGTTTCATCCAAAAATTAAATTCGGTGCTTCCAAACTTTACCTTTACCTCTGTTCTAAGAAAGTAGCTAAGGTCTCTCTCTCTCTCTCTCTCTCTCTCTAGACACATGTATATACACGCACATATATATGTATGAAAAGAGGAATCCGTGTAATCGGGTGTTACTGATTTCTTCGTTCTCTCCTCTAATAGGTACCAATTCGATCTTCTCTTTCTCTAATTTATTACGACCTTTTTCTCTATGTAAATATCTCAAATGTTTTTTTTTCCTTATCCTCTGCTGATTTTTTTCTTCCTTGGCAGTATTCAATTTTGAGGGTAATTCTATCCCCAGAGATGAAAGTGATATTCGAATTGAAAAAACTAATTTTATTTTTAATCAATTATTGGTATCTTTATTGTCTTAATCGCTGATAACTCAGTTCTTTATTTGCTGTTTTGATTGGAATTATAAGAATTATCGAAGAGAAGGTATACTGAATAAATTTGGATATAAGGTTATCTTCTGGTTTCATTTCTGTGATAGACGGATATATTATGGTTTGTCAAAATTTTTTTTTTTTTTTTTTTTTTTTTAATTCTTAAGGAGCTTAGAAATGAATACTTTTTGGTGTATATCTCTATTTTAAAACCAAAAGAAAGAGCATCTAATACATTTTAGACAACATCTATAGATTTAGAGAACAAATTTTTTGAAGTGCTCCATTAACCTCTTTATTTTTAATCCTTCATTTTGCTCTACCCAATACTTTTTTATTATTTCTATATATTTTATTTTGACATGCTTACCTCTTAATTATTATATGATTTTCCTCAGCTTAATTGAATTTGGATGTGTTTTGATTTTTCTTATATGATTGAGCTTAATCTAGAAGTTCAAATTTTGATCTCATTCATTTATATGATTTTCTGAAGATAGATTATTGTAGAAACTAAGCAACTTGTTTTTTTAGCCTTACCATTTTTTTAAACCAACAATTTTCCTATTCCTGATGGCTGATGTATTATTTACCGGGAGAACTAAGTTTGAAAATCAGTTAAAGAAATGTTTCAAAATCTTGCTTTATGTATGAATTAGAAAAGCTTAAATGAGAAATTGGGGGAGAGTACTCTGCATCAGGACATTTACGTGGACGGCTCTTAAGTGAACACATAAATGGTGGATTCTAAATGCTTATTTTGTTTGAATTTACATCTTTTTACTATGACGTGGTAAATTGCTAGTTGCAACATATTTACTGTTATATGATTCCTTTTAATATCCTCTCTTGTGATGTTGTGGGGGGTATGGACAGATGGTAAAGGGACGCAACATGAGATCCAAACCCAATACCAGGACCAGGGTTCGATTGGATAATAATGATTTGGACAAGTGGGATGAAGATTACAAGGTGAATATAGATGAGTTCGATGAGTTGGAGGATGTGTACTGCTCTTCTCTGGACGAGGATGAATCGGAAGAGAGTTTTGGTGCATTTGAGGAGGGGGCAGAGGAGGAGGAATGGGTTAAAACCAAGGTCAATAAGGCTAGAAAACCAACAGGTCAAAAGGGTGTTCTAGGAAGAAAGAAAAATGGGGTTTTGAAGCCAAAAAAGAGGAGCATCGTGCAAAGAAATAGAAAGAGGGTATCAGTTAAAGAAGAGGAAGATGATGTTATTGAGGTTTCAAGTGGAGAAGAAGATGATGATTTTAGTTACCAGAAGCCCAGAAAGAAAGCTAAGTTTTCATATAGAGAAGAGGAGGAAGATGACGATTACAATCATTCAGAGTTTGAAGAAGATGACGAGGAGTTCATGCCGGATGATATTGATGGTGCAGATGATGAAGAAGATTTGCCTTCCACAAATAAGAAGAAGAAGAAGAAGAAGGTGGGCAGGCTGAACAAGCAAAAGAAGGAAACTGCCAAAGTGCGCAAGAGGAGAAGGAATACCAAGGCTTTGAAGAAGACCAAAAGAAAGAAACCAATAAAGAATCAAGGCTCGAGAAAAAAAACAAGATCTCCTCATGGTAAGGAGTCTAGAGACGGTTACCTTACCCTGCATAAAAAGAAAAAGAAACTAACTGGAAGGGGAAGGAAGAAATCAGGTGTATATTCTGTGTCAGATTTCATGGGTTCAGGGTCATCCAGTTATCAATACACAATGTCTGAGGAAGAGAGGGAACAGGTCAGAGAGGCTAGTGAATTTTGCGGTAGTTTAACCACTGCTTTGAGGAGTTCATGTTCTTCAAAGATGAATGAAAAGGAAATTCTGCCTCCACAGGAAAAATCCTCAGGAAGAAAGGGTAAGGAGAAGGTAGAGAATATGAAGATTGAGGCAGGGAAGCAGGTTTGTGGTATTTGTCTATCAGAGGAAGGGAAGAGCACAGTCAGGGGAACATTAAATTGTTGCAGTCATTATTTTTGTTTTGCTTGCATCATGGAGTGGTCAAAAGTGGAATCTCGATGCCCCATCTGCAAGCAAAGGTTTTCGAGTATCAGTAAGACTGCTCGAGCAGATGGTAGACATGATTCAAGGAGTGTGGTGATTTCTGTTCCTGCACGTGATCAGGTATTGTGCTAAAATTATTTCATACCTTCATGGAGGCAAGAAGAGACCCTTTATTTATTATAAATATTTCAAATTATACTTCTTCTGTTATTAAGTGTTGATATTTACAGGTTTATCAACCATCTGAGGAAGAGCTTAGGGATTATCTCGATCCATATGAGAATGTGCTGTGTACTGAGTGCCACATAGGTGGGGATGATGCACTTATGCTACTGTGTGACCTCTGTGATTCCCCTGCACACACTTATTGTGTCGGTCTTGGACACGAAGTACCTGAAGGTAATTGGTACTGTGAGGGTTGTAGACCAGCTGCTCTTGCTTCCTCTAATGCACAAGTTTTGAATCCTTCTCCCAGTCATGGAGCAAGTAACAATTTGTCTGTTGGATCTTCTCCTGTTGCAAGTGTCCGGGGTACTTTTGATCTTAATGAGTTATATATGCCTGACACCTCATTGACTCCAGGAACCGACTTCTCTCCTCCTCCTAGAGTTCATGATTTTCAGGCTGCTGCTCCTGCTTCTGGATGGGGGGCATATACAGTGTTTGAAAGACGCAGAATACAGCATCAGATAAACCAACTTCTCAACAACAGAAGTAGACGACAACCAGACAGAACTAATGGTGTTTCCAGAGTATCGGGGAACAGTCTATTTGGTTGGCAAGTTGGTCGGGGTAGGGAATTAGCACCTCAACATACAGTTGCTCCAGAAAGAATATTGCCACAAAATATGTATCTCCAGGGAAGGTTACTGGACAGTACGACAGCTTCCTTGGGTAGCAGGGAAGCTGTTTCTCCGAGATTTAGCAGTTTGAGGGAGCAAATACTTCCCAATCAAGCTTCTACATCCACAGATCACTCTTTTGGCAGACCGGCACAAAATGAATTCATTGAGATCAATACTGTGCTTGGTTTGGGATTGGATCCTCAGCAACCCCATCCTTTCAGTAGCAGATCAAACATTCTGAACGATGTTCATATATCGCCACCGTTACTTGGGGAGGTGAGACCTTCTCCCATAGAAAAGGAACAACTGCAATCAATGGTTAGAAGTCATTTGAAAAGCTTGTCCAGGAATCTGGAGTTAGGTATGTTAACTTCAAATTTCCAGCGATAACTACTTTACATATTTTCTGGAAAAATATGGATTTTGTTTAATTATTCGTTGGAATTGCACAAAAAGATGTTGGAAGTTTAGAAGAGGTTCTTTACATTGATGTTGTTTATCTCTGACGGGCCCTCATTTGTTTCCTTATCAAACAAGAGTACATTATAATCAAAATTGAATTTGACATGATCAATCCTAACTTTGAAGATGTTTTCAATTGCATGTAACAAATAAATATATCATTTGATTAGTTTTGCGAAACTGCGTATATTTTAATTTTTCTTAATTTGGTATTTTGATTATTTTGTCGATGCAGGCTACATTACCTTCAAGGACATTGCTAGGAGCTCTACACATACCATTTTAGCCGCATGTGGACTAGAGCACCGGCGGAATGAAGTCTACCCAGTACATAAACCTTTAAACTGTAACCATTTCGAGAGAGTAGCCGTTACGCAGAGAAGTCTGATGAAAGGTCAATGCTCGTCTTGTTTCGATCTGTTTGTACGGAGTGTTGTGAGAGAAATAATGAGAACCCGAATTCCTCTTTCGTCGAGGGATTAGATTATCTTTGTAATAGAAGAAGTTCGCCTTAGTTCGCTAGTTGTGCTGTCGACTAACTTGGTTGAAGACAACCCCTTCTAGAGTAGGATTCTTGTTTTCTTATTGAGGGGTAAGTTTGCCATGTTGTTGTAGCCTTTTGTTTTCATCATATTCTTGTATGATAAGAGCAGGTAATCCTTGAGTTCAGATCTGCAGTCTCAATTGTGTCTTCTTGGCTGTTTCACCAATAGAAATGTATACATTATCAAATAAATACAAAATTAACTTGTATTTATTTGATAATGTGTACATTTTTTATTGGTAGAACAGTCAAGGAGACACACAATTGAGACAGCAGATCTAAACTCTTCATCCTTATTTATTTTCTTGTTTCACCGCAAAAGTTCACACGTTGAAGATCTTTGGACTTTGGGTAAAAAACATTAGAGGTCACCTGATTTTGAAAGTAATGACATATTAAAGACGCTAAACTTTTGTTTTTTCACAAATTCATTTTAGAGTGCGTTTGATTGCAAGCATGGAAAATGGGTGGAAAGAAAACATTTTCCATGGAAATGATTTGCCAAGAAAATATTTTCCTGGGAATTGTAAATGTAGTGTGTTTGATTGGATAAAAATTCGTCCTAGAAAATGTTGTGATTTTCTATCTTTTGGTGTTTGATTGTCTTTATTTTCCATGGAAAATGTAGTATTTTCCAACTTAATATTGCTTACAAATTAATAATTTTGCCAAGAAATTATTTTGCCAACTTAAAAATTAATAATTTTGCTTAAAAATTATTAATTTTAAGCAAAAATAATAATTTGCTTAAAAATTGATAAGGTTGGTAAAAGGCTTCTTGCTTTCAAAAATTTTCCCTGGAAAATTTGATCTCCTCATTAGCCAAGAAAATCTTTTCCTCATTTTGGTGGAAAACACCATCACGTGCAAGAAAATGGAAAAATTTTTCCATGGAAAATTTGTTCTATCAAACAGCGCAAAAGATGGAAAATGGGTGGAAAATTTGGATTTTCCATGGAAAAAAAGACCAATCAAACGCACCCTTAGTTTCATTTATTTTGGTCACTAATATTATTTTTATTCATACATTTTTGAAGATGCAATTTTTTATTCATTTTTTATCTATATATTTCGTAGAATTTTATGCTTATAATCTACAATAATATTTATCAAATATACTCTTAATCACGACTATAGGGAGTTTTTTTTTTTCTACTGGTCTAAAAATTATTACATACGTCTGTTTTCATATTTCTCAATTTCTCAATCTTTATTTCTTCAAATCATCTCTACAAATTCATCTCATTCTTCCTTCTTCATCTACTGAGTCTACGGTAGGGTCTTACTGCCTTAAGGCGGTATACTAGTAAGTGTTATACATATTTTCTTACATGGACTTTTCTTGTTGTGAAAGTTGTAGTATTTAGAGTATATTTGGTAAAGATTTTTGTAGATTATATTCAGTAGGTCATACAAAATGTGTGGATAAAAATGGGTAAAAATTGTGGGTCATACGAAATATATAGATAAAAATGATATTTGATCAATTTTTAAGTACTTATAAATAATATCAAACATATTCTTGAATGAGATTTTGAACATGGTTGTGTTGTATGACCACAATGTTTACAAATCTTAGGTCACCGATCTCTCAGCAAAGTTTCAATTGGTTCATTAAATTATAATTTAGTTTAAAATTTAACCGCTTCTTCAAGTGTAATTTCTGAAGGGTAGAAATATTTGAATTATAATTTTTATTCGTTGCACTACATTTTAATTATACTTATAATTTTCAATATTTGTTCATTATAGTACTTATATTCTTAATTTTTTCATCAAATTCTTATCTTCGACTTTCATTAATTAGCACATTTCATTCTTAATAATAGTTTACGTCAAAATACTTTGTTTGTGCGTGCGCGCGCGCGCGCGCACACACACACGATGGGCAAATAAATTGTTTTATGTCCTTTCAATGGACTTTGTGGACGGCAATGGATTTTTTGGACTAAAAGTGTTATTAAATAGAATGTGTGCTAATTAATGTAAAGTTAATAATAATAATACGACAAAAAAAAGTTGGAGATATGTGTGCTACAATGAGTAAAGATTAAGAACTTTAAATGAAATTAAACTATGTAAAAAGTGTGGTGTAAATATAATTACCTATTTTCAAAATGAAGAAAATTGTATAATTTACAATTTTTCTATAACCGACCTTCAACATTATCACTATCTGATATATTAATTTATTGTTCCGCCACATCATAGAAGTGTTAAAGAAAACCACACATCTATTAACCTTTAATTCTAAAAAAATAATCATAATTCTTATTTTATCATTTTCACTTCTAGAGTATCATGTATAAATTATGTAAAACATTCGTTATGATATTGCTGCCAACTACACAATTTCTTCAATTCGGAAATGTGCCAAAGTAATAAAATTTAAAAATAAATTAAAATTCAATAATCCAATTGAAATTTCTAAATTTACCCATGAAATGAAATTGAAACTCGAGTGATAAATCTTATACAAAAACAAAAAAACAAAAAAACTCTTTTATGTGTTTTGAGATTAAACATCAATTAAATGATTCCATAGACAGCTCTTGTTACATTCTCATCAAACGCGTTTGATAAATTTTTTATAGATTATAAGCAATAAGTCTTCAAGAATGTGTGAAGTTGAAAATCCTATATAATGCGTAAATAACAATAATATTTAATTAATTTATAAGTACTTATAAACACTCCCAGAGTGTTATAATCAATAGCGCGCACAGCATTCTCTGCCAGAACAATCCTAATACAGAGATGAATTATGAAAGGTAGCAATAAACTATAATCAGGTTTAATCAAGGCATGAACTGAAATAAAAATGTGATACAACAATTTTGTTTCTAATCTACCACTAAATTTACGCAACACATAAAATTACACTTATTACACTACAACTTATTTTACTCTAGCTATTAATACAGGGGCATACTCCCAACTTATATAGTCCATAAGCCCAGCACCCGAGTCGCGTCGAGTCAGCCCTTACAAGTTATCGTCGAGAATTGTGGACAACAGCAACCCTTGAACAAAGTCGCATCTCTTGGCCTTCTCCTCTTGGTCTTCAGTTGACAAGGGAGGTTCTCGCCGGTTTCTGTAAAATAGAACGCAATGGCAGAGATATAACATCAACAAAAACTTCAAACGAGTGACAAATAAAAAAGCTTTGCCAGATAATATAAAATGTAGTTTGAAGGTTGCATGAGCTATTGCAACTATTTCGAAAAGGTAATTGTTACTACCTCGTCCCACATGGATGCCACGTGCGGACCACATAAGATTAAGAGACACATGACAAATACTAGTCACATCATCACAGACAACCCAAAGATTTTACAAACAACAGTTTGCCTTGACGGTGTTGCGTCGGTGTGGCTGAAGCCAAGCACCTTCATTGCCAACGAGGAGCGGTTAGCATCTAAACCAACCACCTGGCTAGGTGAAAAAGGTGAACCTTAATCTCGCCATCCTTAGAAGCAAGGTTGATGACGAACCTATTTGTCTGGGAGGAATCCACTAAATCTCATACCAAACTAAGGCTAACATGTGACCCCAGATCCCCTGCCGCAAAGAAGGGGACAACATAATATTCTTTTGCTATGTAGCAAGGGGCCACCACCACATGTGCAGAAGCCATTAAAAAGGCAAAACAAAATCAAGCAAGAATCAATTATTGACAACAACCTCACCAAATAAACAAGTGACATTGTGTCCAAAAGATTTAAAAGGTCCAAAATACCATAGACCTTAGTTTTTCTATAAATACTCCACGCAATATTAAAAAAAAGGTAAGAAAATCAAACCCCCAATTAAATCTCTGTCCATTTTATTTCTCCCACACTCATATTATATACTTGTTCTTATTTTTCGGCAACTGACTTAACCATCGAAGTGCAAACGGCCGCCGGACCACCCATTGGAACGGCTACCTTTGCAAGTTAACGGTGTCAAAGTGTGGATGTTACATATAGTTGGACAGGAAGGTGGGAAGCATATGTTGGCAATCTCACCAAATTTTGAGGTCAACAATAACAAAGGTAAAAATTGAAAATTAAACGAACTGAATAACCAAAAAGAATACAACATGGAAACCAAAAATATAAGAAAAGTAAGAACTAATAGGAACAAAAAATTGTATAGTGACTACAAATTCTTGTTGCCGGGGTGTCCATAATTCAGTTTTCTAAGATTGCTACTAGTCTTTCAGGACAACAACATTTTGAAAACATTAGTATAGAAGCCACCACTATCTGGTCGTCCCTCAATAGTTATATGACACCTTTTGAACAATTTATTTACTCATATTAGCCACTCATAGGTCTGCAGTAGTAATAATTCCTAACCAAACCAATATGCTATTGTCATGCATCTCTTACTTTTTGGTCCAGATTGGCTCTCCAGCAAAACTCATTCCTACTGCCAGTCTAATCACTGTTATCATCATACGCTCTTAGTCAGCAATTTTATGGAATTCAACTGAACGCTTCTGAATCAACCAACTATGGTTTATTGGAAACACAAAACTAACAATTTTCAAACTGGAATAAGAAAAGAGGCAAAGAGATTGAACCAAAGATTTGTCCAGAAATTGACTTTATTCTTCCAAATTCCAATTTATCATACAAAGGCATATGTCAATGATCTTCATATTCACTGTATCCATGGCTCTATGCAGATTCAGATCATCATCCCACCAATGTAAATTCATATATACGATGAAGAAACTTGATAATTATCTATACAAATAGTGGGAGATTGGCTCCTCCAATAGAAGCAAGTATCTATTATATTGAGTGTCAAACTTGGAATTTAAAAGCCGGTCCAAATTTCAGCTCACCATATGAAAGCATAAAATGGCACGGGTATATAGGAGGATCAAGATCTAGGCAACATGCAAGGATTCTAGATCAACTATAATCATATTTGAATTGTAAGGACATTAATGGACTGGCCAGTTACCAAGAAATAGCAGTAACATAAACTGCACTCTCTTCTTTTACTAGACAAACGCTTGAGGTCTTTTGGAGCATCCCACATTGAGTAGTGTCAATTTATATTCTATAGTAGATGATGGACATGCATTTTCTTTTCAAGCAAAAAATAAAAATAATTCAAATTGGTAAAAATTATTCGATAGGGTGATTTGGTGAAAATAAATTGCCATACATTGGAAACCACGTGAAAAGGACTAAAGGAGTGTATATATGTGTGTATTCATGGCAGTCAAACTATTACGGAATCAAAGGAAATAATATCACGTCCTTCCTCAGAGTAAGGTTTTTTTTCCTCATTGACCAAAGAAATTTGAAACTAAAACTCAGTCAACAGTATGATCGTTATGGGACAAAATGGATGTCTCTCAAGATCTAGATCCTCATTCATTGGTTACAATTGAGAACATAACAGATGAATGGAAAGGAATGAAAAATCAGATGACAAAAGTCCAAAGAATCATGTTAATGGCTGGCCAAATAATTTCCTTTAACCACTATAGGTCACGTTCTTTTCCATTTCATGAACTGTCAAACTAAACACAATATTCACCAAGAATAAGCAAGAACTTACCATATCCTAACACGGAAATGAGCTAGTCAAGCAGAACAAAAATTCAGTCAAGGATGCAATCTATTACCTTTCTGAAATGTTTGTGGTTGCACTTTTCTTGACTGATGCTAACTCAGTAGAAGAGTGCGTTGCAACACTCCCAAAATCATCAACCATTGGCAAAATAAATGAAGACAACAGTGGGTCTGGAGCTGCATTGCTTGAAGAAACTACACGTGAAGACCCTCCAAAAAGAGACTGCAGTTTTCCTTCTCTCAGTTCCCTCCTCAACAAAGAAAGTTTCGAATGCGAACCAGCTTTATGTGATTTTCTCTTGCGCTGCATGTAATCTTTAGTCAAGGAACTCATGGAAGATGGTCAAGTTCTCGTAAACATAAAGGTTGCAAGAGTAAACAAAAGGTTATGAAAACATTTGTAAGCAAAAACATGTTGATCTTGACATCATTGCCATACTTCCTAAAGGTGTTTTGGGACCTTTTCTTGCGAATTTTTTCCGTGAACGAAATTGAAAAAATGGGTGTGCCTAGACAACTACCAACATCCACCTTTCATCACCGTCCCAGTAACAACAACTCAGTCAGGCCACCAATGCTGCTGCCACGACAACTCCAAAAGCTGTCCTACATTCGAATTCGAAACTTCAAGCTTCATATCCAAACAGGTTCTCCCCCTTTCCAACATCCTTGTGCAAAAATTGATGGACTTAAATGTACCATATTTTCTAAATCAATTTAAAAGTATATCAAGACAGTCCGACATACAGGCACACCACTTGAAACCACCAAATCGTATTCTGAAAGCAGTTCTCCAAACACCCAACAACAAATTGGCTCCCAAACTCAGAATTTCAAGTTGCTCTACTCAAAGCTTCTTTGAAGAAAAAAGAGAATGAAAAAGTATGTGCAGGCACAAAACAGAAAAGAGGATTTTATGCCACTAGTAATTCAAAATCTTTGTCAGAAGTTGGTGCTTCCAGTAAAGCACCAATGTGAATCTCAGCTAGATGCATAATAGGCTCATATAAAGCGACTTCCTCTTGAAGAACAAAAAAAACAATAAAAAAGAAGAATGTAAACAGTTTAATAACACTGCAAAAAGGAACTGGAGAATAACCACAAGATATCACATAGTGCAAACTGAGAGAAAAGGATATCTTAAATACATTGGCATGGTGCACGGTTATATGACCAACCATGTCGAAATCCACCCTCATTGCACAAACCGGACACATCTGTAAACAAAAGACCTCCTTTAGTGTATATCACTTCAAACAGAAACATCTAAACAATATATACGACAAAAACCAAAAAATCTGACATCAAGCTCACAAGAGAACCAAAAGGTTTTCATCCAAGATTATCAAAGGAAATTCACTCCTCCTAGTGGCAACAAAGAATAAGCATCAGCGACACAGAAACTCTATTAGAGTTACTAGTTTTGAAAATTCATAAAAACCCAAAAAGTAAAAAATGATTTAGAATCTCGTAAAGAACCATAGATGTAACTGGGTGCTAGGTGAGTTCTAAGTACATAGTGTCAAAGCGAAAAATTATGCTTTGTCAAACTTTTGAGCCTTTAGAATTTAATTTTATCTCAGCCACTTATTCTAGTTTAGTTTGGTCTGTGATGTTGACTACTTTGCTGATGTAAAGTACTAAAGCTATCATATTTTTTTATTTTTTTTTTGAGCTATACAAGAGAGTTACAAATGAATGATCGGCATGTATCAAGATTTATTTCACACCAATTAGAATGGGAATAATTGGAAGGAATTGTACCCCATTCTTGGCCTCTACAGGATGCTCATCGTCGATGTGGCAACAGAGTCCCACGATATCAAAATATTCCGAGCAGAATGGGCATGCGTACTCCTCTCTTACATCATCATCCATGTCAATTTCCTCAAACCCCATCAACATTTCAGCATCAAAACTATCCCACTTCATTCCCGCTACAGTATCCAAGCACAAAAAAACTCATCAAAATGCAATCTTTGACACAATCCAATTTATGTGGACATACCCAGATAAAAAAATACAATCCAAAATGTACATATATAAATTAGCCACGCACAAAAATAATAAAAGTTCAACTTTTAATGGAGAATTTTCTTTGTAAAATTCGGCAAAACCCACTTACAAATTCGATCTTTTAAGAGAGTATTTCGGAATATACCACAATCGCACAAAAACCATAAAAATGCAATCTTTGTCACAACCATACTCCATCAAACAAATTAAAAAATCCCAAATGGAAATTATACAATAAAAGGAGGAAAACAGGATAGGATGTGTTCACCAGATCGAGATTGTGAATTGAACAAATTGCGCTTGGATGCAGAAGAAAGACGAGCGGCCCATGAATCAGCATCCATAGCTTCTTTCTTTTGTAATTTAATTTGAAAAATTGTTGAAAATCTGCACTCTTCTTTGCTGAGAGATTATTGTTGGTAGTTTCTTGACTTGGGAATTTGCTAGCTAGGAGTGAAGAAGAAGAAGATGATTATGGATTGAAACTGAAGGGCTGAGCAGGGTACAATCAAAATTCACCGAAAGCAAAGCAAAGACAGAGTTGTCTTCCACACCCACCCACGGCCCACTTTTATGGGCTGCTTTTAGGTGTACCGGTCGGTCGAGTCGAGTCGACTCCATAACTGCTTAAACACTTTACTTAAGAAAAATTGGTTTAAGTGATTGATAGTCATTTTGATTGATTTATAATTTTATTCAAAGATGGTTTTGAATGTGTTGAATGTTTATTGTAGTATATTTATAATCTTTGAAATTTTGCATACACGTGTAATTAATTATTAGTGAACGATAAACTTCTAAAATATAACACATTGAATTATACTATACTAGTATATCCTACTTATCTGTAGTAGAATCCGACTATAGAGTGCATAGATGAATTTACAAAAGAGAACACAGAGTAGATGAGATTTGAGATGATGAATTTTTAATTTGGGAAAGACTTGTGAGTAGGGTTGAAAACCTTTTATACAGTCCATGATAAAGTTTCACCTAAGTCAAAATACAATAAATTCGTAATTTTGTTATATTTCCTCTTAAAATAGTCTCATAGTTGAAAATAACAAATATTGGAATATTATTTTCAACAATTTTGATTTTATAAACAATACCTATGTCAATGCTTGTCATTTTTTTTTAAATAAAAAAAAACTAATTATTAATTATTATTGATAATATTATTCAATTTACATAAACAATTAGATGAACATAAATTATAAGATCTTAAATTTCATGATTTTTACAGACAAATATAGAGTAACTAAAAACATACTTGATATATAGTATTTTAAATTTTTTGAATTTCCGTCGAGCAACTTAATTATATATTTTCAATCTTCAAACAAATTCAATATATTAATTTAATTTTATGGAAATTGAATTTCTGCATCTAATTTGTAACGAAATTAATATATTGATGGAATAACATTTTCTTTTATATATAGAAATATAACAAAATTTGTAAGGATAGTTTGTAATTTTGGTCTCTAATTTTTGCAGTTGGTTATTAGTCTACCCCCAACCAATTTTTATAGTATTAAATATTACAACCTTTGCAGATTGTTACAAATCACGTACTTATTGACATATTTTGACAGATTTGTCCTCTTTTTTAGATAAACAAAAATTACAAATGAAGTCTTATAATTTTTAAAAGACACAAAATAACTTTATCTTTCCCAAAAACCTATTCCACCCCATAGCCAAATTACCGCCATCCAACCATGAGATGAAAAATCCAGCAACCCACAAGTCGTGAGATCGTTACCATGTCCTCTTTCTGATTGCTTATTATTGCTCTACAAATTAGGGATTATGATTTAAACCATGTCAACAATTTCAGCAATCAAGCTGAGGTCCATTTCAGAATGGAAAGCTTCTAAATTTGTCGGAGGTGACTAGGGCATTCTCATGAATGATCCTAATAATGAAAGTCACATATACTGATTTTGCTTGAGATACTTAGATTCTGAATTTGTGCTTATGATTTCCTAATCAGAACGGAGCCTCTAGAACTTCTCTGTGGTTTGATGCTAATGAATCTGTCTACCCTAATAATGAAATCACCAGGGAAAATAAGGTATGAAACATTTTTTGCAGAAAAGTTGACATGGAAGCATTTGATTCCATCAAACTCCCTAGTACTTTTTTAACAGATCTTCTGATGAACGAATTCATGGAACTTTGATAGCGTCATTGTTGTCATCGAATTGCACTGACTTGTTGCTTATAGAAGGTTGGGGAAGGATAAAATTGCAGTTTGAATACTTTACTCTACAACAATGAGTATTTGATTTCATTATCCATTAATATATAAAAGCATGAAGAGTACTATTGCTGGCTTTCTGGATTTTTTATCTTATGGTTGGGTGGTGATGATTTGACCATGGAGTGGGGTAGGTTTTTAAAGAAGATGAGGTTATTTTGTGTTTTTTAAAAGTTATGGGACTTTATTTACAATTTTTTAAAATTTTTTTTATTGTTTTTAGTTTTTTTATTATTTATTTAAAGATGAAGGCAAATATGTCAAAATATATCAATATGGATATGATTTGAAATTAATTGAAAGGTTGGGGATATCTGGTGCTAAAATTGAAAATTACCCTTTTTTGTAATTAGTCCGTCTATTTTCCATCAAAATAGAATTTCTAATAAAAATTAACTTATCCGATAATTATCTAATTATTTATTTATGTAGATATATATAAATATAAGACATATTATCAAATTCATAATTTATTAGGTGGACTACATAAAATCTAACTATAGTTAATATGATATTATTCAAAATATTCTTATTAGGGTTAATTACACTAATAATCCCTATTCTTTCAAGTTTGTAACAATTTCATCCTTATTCAATTTTTCTGGCAGATATCATCCACATTCTTCTATTTATTCTCACATATCGTCCCCACTCACGAAATCCGTAAAAAACAGCAGTTGAATGAGTTTCCATCACAATTTTTCTTTTTCTAAAACGAGGGCATTTTAGGCAAACTACCTAAAAATTATTCTATTGTTCTTTTCTTTCTTCTCTATTCATCTTTTTGAACATTCGTTTGATTTTGATCTTGATAAACCTTCATTTGATCTTGGGTTTTCTGCTTACATATTCTTTATTTGGACTCAGAAAATTCCGAGTTTTCAGCACAGTAAAAAAGCGCACCATATTCTTGTGGATATCATGGGGAGTAGCAAACAGTTCCCATTGCTATGAGATTTTGTAGTAGAAATGAAAATGGCCGAATCTTTTGAAATTAGCCAATAAATTTTATGGGTTGTTTTTAGGGCTAATATTAGAGCTAATTTACTTGTTTGTTATGACATCGATAACATGGTTGATTTTGGAATTAGGCTTTGTAGTTTTTGTATATGCAAAAAGAAAAAGAAAAAGAAAAAAAAAAGCATGTGATGCATGCCCAAGATGTTTTTGACAGAGTTAAAGGCGATTCCAATGTTCAACCACTTTCAATTCCATATCCATAGCTACCGTAATATCATATGATGGAACATGATCAATCTTGGCTTCATCGAAATTTTCCATTTACTCCTCTCAGTACAATCCTTACCTTGAAAATGGTTATATTCCACAGGGATTCCCCAGTACCAAGCTGTGTTTAACATAAACCCATTTCAGATTTTGACACAAATGGTGAAAGATTGGTGAGATTGAGTTCTTCTGCAACTAAAGAGGCCAGGAAGAAGAGAATGGCCCACCAAAGGCGCATCTACCTGTACCATCACTGCCACCATAGCCACAACAATCAACATCAAAATCAAACTAATGTTCATCAAGATGAGGAGAGAAAAAAGATAAGAACAGTAGAATATGTAAAGAACGAGAGACCTACGCTGTGACTGAATATAAAAAATGGAGATGGACAATGTGACTACATTTAAAGAATGGAGACCTGCACTGCTACTAAGGGTGAACGCGGTTCGGTTTGGGCAGTTTGTGCCATATTTTCAACTCAAACCATTTCATACGGTTTGGAATTTTTCCAAACCAAACCATTTTTTTTTCAAACCAAATCAAACCAAACCATTATTTGCGGTTTGGTTCGATTTTAATCCGCGGTTTACCTATCGATATTATAATAATATATTTAAAACAAGTTAACATATAAGTTTAAACTAGAACTAATAATGTTAAATGTTAAATTACATTTACATTTGTCTAAAATTCGAAATACAAATAAAAAAGCAAAAATGTAGTAGCAAGTTAGCATCTAACAACATGCCAACTTTACATTTTTTAAAATTGAAATATTTATAATTTAATAAAATTATTTTTTAATTTAAAAATTTAAAAGTGGTTCGGTTCGGTTTTGTGCGATTTTTGAAAATTGAAACCTAAACCAAACCATTTTGAAACGATTTGGTTTTGTTTAAGGAAAAAAAAAAATCGCAGGTCCACGTGAATCCGAACCAACAGTTTCGATTTGGTTTGCGGTTTCGCGGTTTTTTTGTGCAGCCCTAACTGCTACAGCTTTTGAAGAAAAAATTAAACATATCTACAAACATAAATGACATCCCACAATCACAACTAACAACAATTGAACAAAAAGTATGTTATCTTTTTTCATAATTCATGCCTTATTCTTTTTTGCTGATTCCTTGGTGCCGGTGATTCGTGTTGAAGTGTTCTTGCAACCACGCACATAAATAATATCCCACAGTTCACAACCAACAATAATTGAACAAAAAATATGTTATATTCTTCCACAAATCTACAGTAGTGATAATTCATGCATTCTTCTTATTTTTTGCTGCTTCCTTGGTGCCAGTGGTTCCTGTTGAAGTGTTATTGCAACAACGCAAATAAATGACATCACATGATTCACAACCAACAACAATTGAACAAAAAGTATGTTATCTTCTTCTACAAATTGACAGTAGTGATAATTTATGTCTTCTTCTTCTTTGCTACAGTATGTTATCTTCTTTCACAAAAAGTATGTTATTTTCTTCTACAATAAATTTTAGGTGATTTGCCTAAAATGCTCTCATTTTAGAAAGATAAAAAGTGTTATGGAAATCTATTTAACGGCTGTTTTTGACGGATTTCATGAGTGGGGGACGATATGTGAGAATAAATAGAAGAATAGAGATAAAATCTGCTAAAAAAATTGAATGAAGATGAAATCGTTACAAACCTGAAAGAATTGGGACTATTTATATAATTAACCCTTCTTATTATAAGATTGATTTGAAACTTTAATCCATCACTTACTCGTGCAAAAAATATTACAAAAATCAATGATTTTAAAATAATGCCAAACAATTTCAAATAAAAAAAAGGGTCAAACAAATACTTTGACTTTTAATTAATTGTGAGGTTTTTAGAACCATAAGATTTTTCTATATTGTTGTAAATAATATTAAAATAAAAAATTACTATTCTACACATTTAATTTTTTATAAAATTCATTTCATCAATAGTCGTCTCATATTAACAACAATAACTCTCGAAATATGTTAAATTTAGTTTTTACAACAAATATCAAGAATTCTATTAATCTAACTAACATGCAAATTAGAGAGTATATAAAATAGCACTAATCACCGACTGTATGATGATTTACTCTACTACAAATACAAAAAAAAGTACTTTTTTTTGTCACTACGTACTCATCTTCTCAAACCAAAACTCATATCTCTCTTCAATTTCTCTATTTTTCCATATTCTTCTCCATATTCATCAAAATCAAACTTCCTTCAAACAAAATTCTTTATCTCTCATTCTTCTCAACTCTTCAATCTATTAAAATCCTATACGATCGGATTCCACTGCAAAAAAAAAAAAAAAAAAAGGGTATACTAGTTTTTAAATTAATTGCAAAATATAGTTATAAGTTTTCAAAAATAAATATATTAACATTAATATCATATAACAGTTGTAATTATGAAAGTGTTTAAAATATTTTCTAAATTTTTTTTAACTAAAAAACAGAAGGCCCCACTTTCCATCTCCCCCAGGGTCCCACATAAGGACTAATAGTGGGTCCTATCTGAGACCCCCACACACCCACCCCAAACCCAACCCCAACCCCAACCATCAAAAATACGCACAAATTCCTTCAGAGTTCCCTTTCTGTCGATAGAATTGTGGAAATTACTGAAATAGACTCGGAACGAAAACTCAACCCGATTCCAACTTCTCACAGGAGCCTTTTCCGATCCCGAACCCGACCCGGAACAAGCAATCCACTGATCCGCATATCTTCAGATCTCATTTGAATCCTAATGATTTTGAATTGAAGTTGTTTCTCGTGGTGAAATTTGTTACTGTTTTTCGTTTTCAATGGCGACGAGGAATCGGACGATCTTGTATAAGAAGTACAGGGACGCGTTAAAGAGCGTTCGGGTTCCGTCGGGCTCGTCGCCGTCCAGCTCCGGCGGAGGACCCGTGATAGAGCTGTCGACGACGTCATTACTTAATCCTAATCGCTCCTATGCCCCTCTCAGCACTGAAGATCCGGGAACATCCAGGTACTGTTCCTACCTCGCAACTTTGATATTTTACCCTGTGAGTTTTTCTTATTTTATGAATTTTGAGTCCTTATTGAGTTTTTGAGATGGTATAAAATATTCTCATGTGTTAGTCCGTGTGATTGATTTAGTAGATCAAAGAGGTTCTGAAATGTGTTGATCCCTGGGTAAAAATGTTGTTGGTATCCTATTTGAATAGATTGGAGATTCGAATTTTGGTGAATTGATCTAAATTAATTTCCGTGTCCGAGTTTACAAGAGGAAAATTACGTGAAGAATGATAAAGAATTGGGTCTTTCACTTTTATACGGGTATACAATGTTTGTGATGACTTTGGCAACAAACACGAAAGTACAATTTTGGGGCTTATGCCAGGCATGATCTGAGCAGAACACCATCAATTGACCAAGCAATCTGAATAAAAGTCACTTTGTTCAGTTGTTAACATAGTACCCGGGGATGAATAATTCATGTCAGTTCCCGTGTAAATGTGCAAAAGTGCACACTATATTTATGATAACTTGCTGGTCTTCTGTGCATCTGTATGTGTTTTGACACTATTCTCTTCGTAGTGGAAATGGGGTTTAGCTTTTATAAAATGCTGTTAAAAACTTGAAAGCAGTAAGCATTCTATTTTGTCATCCATTAGGATTGAGATGTCAGGTACTAAATTATATAGGGCATCAACTGAGTTTATTAAGTGAAGAGAAAATAAATCTCGAATCTTGATCCACAATTTGAAAGCTTGCACAAATTGGTTAACTACTGTTAAGTAACATAGATGATGTGAAAGAACTTGACTGTCTTTTTGTCTTTGAACACAGAATTTTTTAGTTTATTTTCAAATGTTAGCCACTGGGATTTTCTTTATTCGACCTTTATAGCCCAGAGGAATAGGAAGATGAGAGGAACATGAAATGAGGTTTTGAATATGATTTGACCATTGTGGGATTGTAAGGAAATAACCTCTAACACAGCTGAATGGAAGAGAATGATTTCTGTTGCTAACCTCTGGTATTATGGGATAAGGCTTATTTTGTGGTTTTTCAATGTTTCGATTCTGACATTACACAATTTTGCTTCAAGACCTGAATTTTACTGGTGCAGCTGCTTAATTCTGTTTTATGATTGAAATGTAGGTTGATTACCATTTTCTTCTGCACCTCATGTATTCACTTCCTCATTTTAGTCTATTTCGGAATAAAAACAATAATCCTTGTAGAAGAATTGGCAAGAAACTAATCAGAAAAAAGAGACTTAGTGCTGGAACAGTGTGCTTCCCAGAGAGAGAGAGAGAGAGAGACTGTAATTAGGACTGGAAGAGTTTGGGGGATTGTGTTGGGCTTTCCATGTTACTTGAGGGTAAAATTATGTGCAATCAAAGAGAAACTTGTTTAAAATCATTCTTTGATCTCTTCTCGTTTCTACATGGATGTTTGAACACGTGCATCCTAAAGAAAAGTTCAATCAACAGTCATAATTTACTACTCTTCATGTTGACAATCTTCAATAAGCAACAATGTTTTGAATTCAATATCGATGGACGATGATGAGTAATGTTTGTGTTTCTTTTTCTTATTGAGTAGTAGACAGAAAATTTGATGTATGAAGATAGAATGTTCATTTGCATGTCAAGTGCCGTGTGTATATCTATGTGTACACATGGATTCATATTTGTCTACGTAACTGAGGTTTTTCTCTACATAAAAAATAGGGAAGTTCATATAGAAACGATTAACGAACATAAGAAACTTAGCTTTAATATATCAAAATTCTTCATAAAAAGGAAAGTCACGCCCTTTTCAAGATTAATGCTAATTTTTTGTGCAATAGTTTTGTAAATAAAATATTTAAGTGAAATTATTCGTATGATTTTCTTTGGACTCAAAAGGTGAAGAAAGATCGTGTAAAATAAGTTTAACACGTTTTTCTGCTCTATAAAACCTGTGAGAGTTAGTTTTATTAATGTAGCACCATAAGTGTCCGAACCATGTAAAACTGAAGATATGGAACCTAAAAAATTTCTAAAGCCTTTTAAATAAAGTTGCATTGAATCCTCCGGCAAAAAAAAAAAAAAAAACATTTTATAACAATGGAATTGAGTAATATGAGATTACTTCCTCCAACTATTTGTTTGATCTCCCGTTAAATTCAAATGAACTTTCCTCGATCTACTTTCAATTACATAGGCATTTTTGCGTGTCTGTTTTCTCACCCATTCCTTTTCTTGTATGCATTCTCTGGATTCCTCTTTCTATGTTATAAGTGCTGTAGTAAACTGGATGACTGTGGTTTTTAGTCCTAGTTGTCATTTTTAGTTTCTAAAATCTATTGACAAGAAAATATGGTTTCTAATTTTCACGACATGGTATGTGAGAAAATTTTGTTTTGTAAATAAAAGAGATTTTTAGTTTCAGTTTAAATTTCCTCCCCGCCCACACCTAACATATTGTTAAACCAAATTCTCTTGTCAGAATCTAAATTATTTTTCCTACTACAGTAGGGGTACAGTTGCTGTAGGTCTACCGCCAGCCTGGGTGGATGTATCTGAAGAAATAGCAGCTAATGTGCAACATGTGCGGGTAAAAATGGCTGAGCTAGCAAAGGCTCATGCCAAAGCTTTAATGCCCTCATTTGGAGATGGTAAAGAAGATCAACGCCGGATTGAATCTCTTACACATGAGATAACTGGTCTTTTAAAAAAATCGGAAAAAAGATTACAAAGACTTTCTGCTGGTGGGCCTTCAGAGGATTCAAATATCAGGAAAAATGTGCAGGTAAAATCTGATTGCCATTTGCTTTATGAATCCTATATTACCATAAAATGCAAGATTGTTATATTGTTTATCAGCTAAAACTATGTAAATTGGTATATTCAATCAAAATGATTAGTGATTTAATCAAATAAACAGTATATTGTGGGAATCTCATTGCACTTTTATCAGCATGATAAGGTTTTATGTTAAAAACATTTTTACTCTGTTCTGTGCTGAAATGAGGATAAAATGACATGAAGTACATTTTGACTGGTGAAACTTAGTGAGAATTCAGTGACATGGTGGTGGTGAATTTGGCTGTATTGTATAGTTATGCTCACCGGTATTATCATGAATGAAGTACCACTCTTGTTGACAATGTAATTTGCTCACGTTTAACTGTTTGTGTCAGTTCTCTCTTCCTTCCACTGAAAAAAACTCGATCACTTCTCATATTCATTCAAAGTTCCTTTTGGATTACCGTGCTTACTGTATTATATTTATGGCAGCGCTCTCTAGCCACTGACCTTCAGACCCTTTCAATGGAGCTACGTCGAAAGCAATCTGCATATTTACAGCGACTTAGGCAGCAAAAAGAGGTATCTGCTAAATTTCCTTGGATTATATAGTTTATCAAATTCAAGTGTCATGCAGTCCTTGTTGCACGGATTTATTGGACTTTTTTTTTGTGATTGGAAATGGTTTTGAAGGTTTCTCCTGCAGAAATGCTCAATAATTTATTATACATCAATATTTTACAGTTAAGAAATTCTGTTTCTCCAAGTTCCTCAACGTCTCTATGCTTTATGTAGGGTCCAGATGGGGTTGACTTGGAAATGAACTTGAATGGGAGCAATTCTAGGAGAGAGGATGATGATTTCGATGACATGGTATGCAGATTTACCTTCAATTATGTTAGACGTAATTTTTTCTTAAATTTATTATTTTCATGCACAGATCATGAGGTAGACGTTTATATGATGGCTCGACGTTTTTCCTTTTCTTGAAACTCCATAATTACACAGATTTTACCTTAAGAATCCACAGGAGTGTTTCTTGAATTGATGGGTGGCCATAGGAAAGGACTCCAGACCTGAACACAGTACTCTTAGGAATAGCTTTTAGTATGTGCAATCGTTGCTCGCTTGTAAAATTGTAAAGTTAAGAGTAGTAATGAAACAGCCACTTAATTAATATTTAACACCGAAGTCTACACAAAAAGTAAATTAACCATGTTTAGTGAACTATATAGCTTGAAAGAACTTTAGATCTCTGCATAAGAAGGAAGCGCCAACAGAAATTAAATGTTGATTTTGACTTTAGTCTTTCTTGGCAACGAATATGATTATTGGATATTTTATTCCACCGTAGTCTGATCCTCGATGGAAATGGAATCCTTAGATTCTGTTCTAGTTCCAATACCCATATTACAATTGACAAGCCAATAATCATTTGACTTTAGAATGTTCCACATTTATCTCTGATGCATGCTTTAACTTCATTTGTATTGAATCTATCACAATTTAGGGATTCAGTGAACATCAAATGGCCAAGTTAAAGAAAAGTGAGGCATTTACCGCAGAAAGGGAGAGAGAAATCCAACAGGTAAGTCAGAGTTCCAAGTTTGTTGCTTGGTTATTTACAACACTCAGACGTTAGTTGTCATTTGGTGTATTTTTTGTGGATTTTGGCAGGTCGTCGAATCGGTCAATGATCTTGCCCAAATTATGAAGGATTTATCAGTCCTGGTGATTGATCAGGTTAGAAGCTATATGTCCTCTCCAATAGCTGTTTATAAACTAAATTTACTACAGAGATTTAATTGATTTTATTTCTCCAAACAGGGCACTATTGTTGACAGGATAGATTACAATATTACAAATGTGGCAGCATCTGTAGAGGACGGCCTGAAACAGTTGCAGAAGGTTCTCATTCTTCCTCTTACACTTCCCGAGCTTTATCATGAACATTTTCTATTCACGCATTTTGGTTCATCTTCAACGTACAACAATTCTAATTAGTTTTTGTCGGAAATGGTCGGAATTGCAGGCAGAGAGAACTCAGAAACAAGGTGGTATGGTTATGTGTGCTACAGTGCTCGTAATCATGTGCTTCGTTATGCTTGTACTTTTGATCTTGAAGGAGATAATTTTTTAAGAAGTGAATGTAGCATTTGCAAATCTGGCATACCGTCCTATCATTTGATCATACCCAGCAACTGTAACACGCTCTCAAGAAACATTGTTGAAATTGAAAGAGTGGGAGTTCCTAGTTTCCCCAGATAAATACACTATTTTTCGACAAATTCCTTACAATTCCTTTTCGTATTGTTTCTCAAGTCGTATTTTTGGTTTTGTACTGAGGGAGGGAGTGTGCATATTATTCAATGGGATAATAGACTGCTCCTGGGACTTTTGTATAGAGCAGTTAGTGTATTTAACAACAGAATTTGTGGAGGATATATAATATTGAATCTTCTCCTGCGGAGAATTTTGTAGCTTTTGTTCACAAATGTTCTTCAGATGAAGGGGATGAGTTGACTTGTACCAATTCATTCTTGAAGTGGAAAAGGAAACAATTTTCATACTACAATTTTTTCATTTACACGAAGTGGTTTGTTTAATTGTGTTGTTGTCAATATATTCTTACACCTTTTCGTAAAGAAACATGCTTATGTTATTTGCTGTGGGGTCGATCAGACTCGACCTGTGGTCAATTTGACTCAAATTGGGGGGACTATATGACCTGACTTGGGGTCGTTTTTAACTCGAATAATGTTTGGTTTTAAGTATAAGTGGGCGAATTTTACCAATTCAGTTTAATCAATTAGAGACTAAAATAAGACTATTATTAAAAAGTGATACTTGTGACAAAATATTTAATTGTTATATTCAAGCGTTCGCAACATGAGCACGAGCTAATACAATAATGAAAAATTAAGAATGCAGCTAAATCCATCCACACGTCTTCTACATCTTTCGTGATAAATGAATGAATCATTAAGATAATATGTTATTTGGTGCTATATTCTATTAAAATATAATAAATAAACTGTGTTTTTTTTGTTACATGGTACACTGTCTTGTTTACTTAAAAAAAAAATTTCAACTAAAAGATGCATGCAAATATTTGTTTAATCACGACCGTATGAAATTTTCTGCTACGAAAAAAAAGTACTTAAATAACTGTGTATTACATTGTTACTACGTCTTCAATTTCTCCATTCACAAAATCATCTCTTCCAAAATTTGCTGACCGCTTCAATCCATCTCTTTAATTCGATTATCTTCAAAATCTGTTCACCTCCTCAATTAGGACTGGGCAAAAAATCCGTGAAACCGACGACCCGACCCGAGTCGGTTCGGGTGAGTTTATTAATAATTTTTTTTTTTTTTGTTCTTCAAACCAGCCCAAATCGAAAACCCCAACCGACCCAAGTCGGTTTGGGTCGGTTTCGTGCCCGTTTTTTCAAATTTTTTTGTGGTTTCGATTTGACGATTTTTGGTCGGTTCGGGTCGGGTTGGGCCGAAAACCGACCCACCCCCACCCCCACCCCCACCCCCACCCCCAATCTATCTCACTCAATCGATCACTTCCCACCGATCATGTCCAAAATTTATTCACCGCCTCAATCATCATCATAATAAAACATATCGGATCCCACCGCATCACATCGCAAAAAAGCTGTATACTAGTTAATAAATAAAATCAAATTATTTAGAAACCAAAAAAATTCGTTGAGTGATTTTATTAGAAACCAAAAAAATTGGTTGAATCCACCCCCCCCCCCACCCCCAATCTATCTCACTCAATCGATCACTTCCCACCGATCATGTCCAAAATTTATTCACCGCCTCAATCATCATCATAATAAAACATATCGGATCCCACCGCATCACATCGCAAAAAAGCTGTATACTAGTTAATAAATAAAATCAAATTATTTAGAAACCAAAAAAATTCGTTGAGTGATTTTATTAGAAACCAAAAAAATTGGTTGAATCCACCCCCCCCCCCCCACCCCCACCAACACACACACACACACAGTCTCTCTCTCTCTCTCTCTCTCTCTCTCTCTCTGCCGCCGAAGGGTCTATAACAAAACTTCAATAAAGCATCAATCTTTCTATCCACTCTCCATAAAAATAATCGTATTAATTTGATTAGATTATAATTTAACTCAATAAAGCATAAAATATTATAATTCTCGGTCTAATAAGGAGGTTTAATTCATTATCGTGTTTAATTTTGTGCCCATTTGTATTCTGAGCAAGAATGAGGGAAATCGTGACATTACAAGTTGGAAGCTATGCAAACTTTATTGGCTCTCACTTTTGGAATTTCCAGGTGCGAAGAATTTACTTACGTTCATTGCAGTCAATATTAATTTATTTATGTTTAGTTATGCCTGCAGTTTTCCGAGTTGCGGCCAAGAAAGTCGTAATTGTTTTATTATGCTAGGTGATTTTTGTAAGTCTGCAAAAGTTATGAACAAATAAGCAAGTTAAGAGGATTATCGCAATTTTTAGAAGGGTTTTGTGTTATTTGATTTATGACTTTCGACTGTAATAGTTAATGATTTTTGAATGATATCTTTTTGATGGATAGTTCATTGTTAGAACTATTTGATACAAAGTTTTGGCTTTGGTTAATTTATCTATTCCTTTTCCCTTTCCATTTCAATGGTGAATGATATTTCATGTTTTAAATGTTGAAGGATGAATTGCTTGGGTTGGCTGACAACCCCGGGAGTGATGAAATATTTAAAAATCACAACCTTGACATGAACGTCCTCTACCGTAGTGGTGAGACTCATCAGGTAAATCCATTTGCAATTGACCTCTGTGGCATAATTGACGTGTTCTTTCTTTCTTTGCTGTTTCTGAATATAGAGTGACTTGCTTGATCTTTCAAATGGTGATAACCTCTTTGTTTCTTATGTGTTTATCATATTCAGGGTATTCCTACATACACTCCTCGCTTGGTTTCGGTTGATTTTCAAGGTATGCCAATTTTTATTCTGAGCCACAATTCCAAGCTTCTTCTATGACCTACGGTTATCACTTACATTCTAATTTATGACGTTGCTGTTAATATTAGGATCATTTGTGAACACAAAGTTATTGAAAAGATCATCAAGCTGTGATGAAAAAGATATCAGTGACCAAGCTAATTCATAATTGTACGCATTACCTGCTGATTACAATTTCAAGAACTTCTCCTCCTTTACTTTGTCCATTTTCTTTTTCTTTTTTGTTTTATCCATCACCAAATCGCAAGGCTTGAATGATGAGTGTTATTGGTTACAATATTTTCAGGCACGTGATTTCAAATATGAATTGCTAACTGCATTTTCTTCTACAGTATCAGAAGAATTCAATGTCTTCCCCATTCCTTTCAACATATTCTTATTCTACTCATTTGACTAGATTCTCTCTCTCTCTCTCTCATGTGCATGCTCACACACTCGGAAGACCCACACACACAGTCCATTTATTTGGATCATAGAGTTTTCAATGGGGGAAAACTTAAATGATGGTGAGTATTCCACATCCTGTCAGTGCAATAACAAACGGACCTTGACTGTATACTCTACAAAATGCACCTTAGAGTTTCATTCCATAAGTCTGAACCAAGCAATATGAGCCCATAATCATAATATTATGGAGGACTTCAATTGTGCAAGCAGATGGCGAAGTTAGTGAAGAAAAAACTTACATCCCTTTTGATATATTTTGGTGTAAAAAGTGAGCCCAAATGGTATCCTTAATTCTGGGATGCACTGCTGCTTTACAGTCTTGAGTACCAATCATGTCTCTTTATTGGAATTGAAATTCTATCATAATGTGAGAAAATGATAAGCTTAATGAGATGCTTGAGCTCTACCCAGCAGAGGAAAATAGTGATAAAGAAAATGACTCATTTAGGTAAGGCCGAAATTGAAATTTGACGAAGAACTTTAAAGGCTGAATTATCAGAAAAGGAGGAGGGGAAGGGAGAAGAGATAGTTCTTTTATTATTTTATTTTTTAGTACTTCACAGTTCTTTGAGGAATATATGGTTGCTTCTTTACTTAGGTTCTGGGTATTAACTTTAAAAGTTAGCTATTTACTGGAAATGGATTGGTTTTATTCATATTAATGGGTGAGTCCCCTTTGTTGCTCTCATCTACAAAATTTGAACCAAAAAGATAAATTGGATCTTTGAATTTGACATAGATTAGAACTTTTGTTCTATGAGAATTTGACCTATTCGGGGTGGGTGTTGGTTGTTGTTAAATGATTTTAAGGTTCTCCAGGAAGTTGGAGAACTACTTTATATGGTAAACAATCTTCAAGCTGATTGGCTAAAGCTGTTGTCATACTCCTATTCTTCAATTTTTTTTTGAATCTTGTACAATTCACAATGAACTAGTTTTTGACAGTATATGTCAATTTAAAGGCACTAAAATTAAAAGCTCTACATGTTATTGTCTTGTACCGTGAAGTGATTACTCGAAGTGAAGGACTATCAATTTTGTTTTTCTATCAAGACTATTGATGCATAATTTTTGTCAGGATCGCTAGGATCTGTGAGCTCGCGTGGAACTTTGTACAAAGAAGCCCCAGCCCCTCCAGGACATGTTTTAACATGGTAAGACTTTTATTTATTTATTTGTTTTCACAATCAATGGTAGTCATTTTTCCTTTAGGGTGTGTTTGATTCATGGATTTTCCATGGAAAATGTCTAATCCATGAAAAATAATGTCACATCAGTGGAAAATATTTTCTATCTTTGGCTGTTTGATTGCACCCGGAAAATGAAAATGATTTCTAAGGTACAATCACTTAAAGCATGATTAAGAAGGAAAAGTTGGAAAATATTTTCTTATCTATTTGGTGGAATTTCTTTTCCACCTTACATGGAAAATCTTTTCTTTTCCATGGCAATGAATCAAACACACCCTTAGAAGTATGTTATGAAATAATTCAAGGATTGACGACCCAGTCATATTGATGCTCAAAATTTCATATGTTTTTGCACTGGGGTTATGATTGTGTTCCCTTTGGTGTTGATTATTATGCTTACAATTGCAACCTTGATTTGCAATAATAATGTCAGTTTGGTTTTTCTATCATTTTTGTTTTTCATATTTCTTGTTTTCATTGTTTCTTCTGGTTCAGCTGTAATGAGCTGGAGTCCATGTACTAATACTAGTGTTAAATGTATATGCTTTTTTTCCAATAAACTTTTTAACCTACCATTTTATTTTTCTATAAGCCTCTGGAAATTTCGAGTGATGAAACCTTTAGTTCGAGGGTTTTTGGGAACATTTTCTGTTTGTATCTAGATGTTATCCACACACTTAGAGAGCTCTTGGCTGTTTTGGATTGTTTAAAAATTATTATTAAGAATCTTTTGTGATACAATCATTTGTTTCCTTTTCTATCATGTTTGGTAGTAGAAATTATTTTTTAAGTGCTTATAAGTTGTGGATCCCATGAAATATGTGGATAATAAGTAGGTAGTAAATTGTGGGTCCTACGAAATGTATGAATAAGAAGTATATTTAACGAGTTTGACCAACTTAAATTATAATTTAAGCTTAGTCAAACAAGCTATATGTTTGGTACTGCTGAAATTATTTTTTAAGTGCTAATAAGTTATGAGTCCTACATAATGTGTGGTTAATAAGTGGTTAGGAAGTTGTGGGTCTTACGAAATGTGTGGATAAAAATTACGTTTCACCAATTTAACTACTTTAAATTATAATTTAAGCTTGGCCAAACATGAGCATTGGTTAGTTGCAAAGCTTGTAAGGGAAAGTGAGCATGGAGGAAACTCGGATATACTTAGCTTGTCATTTTTATAGTTATCCCATTTTCATCGAATAATGCTATTTATTATCGCTAGTGATAATCAATCTACGTGACAACTATGTTGGCATTAAATGATAGGCCAATGAAATATGGGATAAATATCATTTATTGCCACAAACTGGTCACCAATTGTGATAAATAGTTTTACTCATTTTCATCTCTCTCTTTGGAGGAGGTAGTTAGTAATTTCATGTTATCTCGGACTGTGTTTACTTTTGGCTTTTTGGCAGTATGTTTAAGAACTAAAAGACAGAACTTAAAAAATGACATGGAACTTTGGGGTTTGCATTATCGAATTGTAAATAATTTTTGATGACCCTGGATGGATGTTAGACCTTTCACTGTAGATCTCGTTGTCCAATACTGGTGGTGAAGTATGTGCATTTCATTTTGTGGACTCCATAAAAATGCTCAATTTAACACATAATTGCTGTTTTTCTTAAGCTTTGGACGCGCTAATTTTGCTTTCTTGTTAAGTGGCATGTACAGACAATATTCTTTTTGCCATCTGATTTGGCATTTATTTGAATTGAATGTCTCCAGATCAATGTGTAGGACTGGTGATGTCGCAACTAGTGCATCTGAGCCTTTGAAGAAGAACTTGTTCTTGGAAAGTTTATACTTGGAAGATGAAGACGTGGGTAATACTGGTTTTGATAATGGGAAGAATGATTCTAGGAGTGAAATACAAGATAAAGACATTGTTGAATGTCTGGAAACAGGAGTTCAGTATTGGACAGACTTCTCAAAAGTTCATTATCACCCACAGAGTTTGTATGAATTAAGTGGATTGTGGATGGACATCGAGGGTTTTGACAATTATGGAGTTGGAAGAGATGCATTTTCCAGGGGTCTACGTGGAGAAGAAATTAACGAGAGGCTTCGTTTTTTTATTGAAGAATGTGATCACATTCAGGTACTTCTTAGTTCTTACACATGAGACCTCTTTTATTCTGTTCTGAAACCTTTTTGTCTTCAGATTGCCGCACTCCCTTCACTTAATCAGTAATTTAAATGGAAGAAAAACTCTTCATCTTTGGGAAATCCAATAGTATTGTCTAAATTTCTTGGAAATTTCTCAGTCTAATCTAGACCAATCTTCCCTAACACACCGCATTTTTGCTAGGTGGTGAATTGCGATCTCATCTCCTGCATTGCCCAGTAATAGGGGTTAAATAATCTGCTAACAATATATTACATTTATTTCCCCTTAATATAACGCACTGTTTCCCTGATACTTTGACAACTGCACTCTATGAAATTAAACCATGTCGTGTCTGTTTCTGTGCATCCTAGCCTTTATTTAAGTAAAGGACTGATCTAACATTTAAGCATTGTCAGTGCTAAGGTTTAAGGGGTGTGGTTACTGATGTGGAGATTGAGATTTCATCAAATGGATTTTTATCTGTTAGCATGACAACTGAGACTCATTAATGAAAATTCCAGTATATTAATTAAGCCGTTGCGCCATACAGTATCATTTTGCGCATAGACTGTCATTTCATTGTTGTTTTTACTCATTGTCGCCATTTATGGTTTCAGACCCACGTTCTTATAATTAACGGGTGTAACCCGTTACTGAAAAAGAATGGTTCTAGAAATGACTCGTTTATGTATGCTGTAAGAAATGTGGTTTACACTTGACACCCTACTCACTAGATTAATTTTTGAACAAATATCCTTGTTCATGTTCGATTTTAACCCCCAGTGATGAAATTTCTTATTATTTTTCTTTCTTTGGCAGGGAATCCAATTTGTTGTTGATGACTCTGGAGGATTTTCTGGTGTAGCTGGGGAGTTTTTGGAGAATATTGCAGATGAGTGCGCAAATATCCCTGTGCTACTGTACTCTGTTCACAGTCCTGATATTTCCATGGATCCCAAAAGCAGAAAGAGGACAATCTCCCGCAACCTTCATGATGTAGTTTCATTTTCAAGGTTATCAGCTTTCTGTAAATTGGTCATCCCAGTTGGTTTGCCATCTCTTAGTAAAAGTAAGCAATACCAACACGTGCTCTATTATTTCTGTTTTCCATTTTTAGTACATTGCAAGGATAACGAAAACAGATGCCTTGAATGCTTGAAAGAAAACGCATCTTAGAGTATCTATATTTATATAATTATATATCTGAAAGATAATAGAGACTAGACTATTCATAATATTAATATCATATGACAAAACACTTAATTCCAAATTTTTCATCTTATCCATATTATACCCACCCGGATTGTTATTTCTGTTTCCTGGGCGGAGCTTTTCATCCTAGTTTCCATGACAATTCTTGATAATATCTGCATACATAGTGTTTCATACTTTTCTACTTTTGTTTTCCTTGTATTCCTAACAGACTCTAAAAGAACTTGTTTATTTTATGAAGGTAGAACTTCCTCGTTTCTTAGCTTAAAAGACGAAAAGCCTTACCACACCAGTGCAGTTTATGCTTCTGCAATACACTCCATCAGTCTCCCATTTCGAATGGAACAACTGAGGCCCAGTTCACAATCAAGCTACACATGCGGTGCAATGGCTGTCAATGACCTTGTACAGATGCTAGCAGGTCAAGCTCGGCAGAATATGGTTAGCATTTTGGATGTTTCTATGCCAGCACCTTCTTTCACTGGTAGAATGTTCTCCTCTCTCTCTTGTTCCCTTGCCTCAGCAGTTGACCTTTTTTTTTTTTTGGCTGAAGTATCTAACTATTTAACTAGGGTACCACCCAGTGCAACAATCTTTGCTGGAGAATTTGCAGCCATTGACCCCAGAGACAGCGGAAGTTGTTGAAGACTATCAAGCAGTGGAATCCATGACCGTTCATGGAGTCTATGGAGCAGGTAATGCTTATTCTCATGTGCATTTTGCCATCTACTTGAACTAATCATTTCTGTTTTCCTGTCATCGTGATCTAATCTCCTGCAAACACTGATTATGTGTCTCAAGAGGTTCATACTTTGGTGGTTGTACTCATTTTTAAGCTTAGATTCTCAAAGAAATGTCCTGTAAATTTGGAGCTTATTTGTTTAGAATGAATTGACTCCATTGGTCCTGTAAACTTGATTTAGTAATGGATGATGTTGGAGTTGGATTGTAATATTATCCTTTTCCTCAGAAACAACTAAAAGATTAAATTAATATAGTTATGGAAATTTTATGTGAGACCGTGGATTTTCAAAAATGTCCTTAGTGCTGCATACAAATATGTCCTTAGAGATCTAATGTTTTCCGCGTTTTCTTTTTAAAATCAGGGTGCCAACGGGCTTCAATATCTGAAGTTAAGGATGCTGTACAAGCTGCTTATGAAAACGCAGTAAGAAGGCCAAAATTCTCACATCTATCTGTTGCTCGTTGTCCTCTCCCTATACCCTTGCCTTTTCCTTCGATATTTGGAAACCTCGTTGGTCAACATGGGGAACTTCTGGATACACCAATTTCGGATTCTGCATCAAGAGGATCACTTGAAGTCCACTCAATTCCTTTGGCAGCAAGATTGCGTTCTAGCAACGCTGTTTTGCCATTTCTGGAAAACAGGTTAGGAAATCTTCGCAAGTTCGGTATTGCACGAGGAGCACCTGGGACAGAGTTACTCAGAAATTGGGGTTTTGGGAAGGAGGATCTTGAAGAAATTGACGAGATACTGTCTAAAATGGTTACGACACTGAATCCTTATTCTCAAGGGTCATCGGATTCTGATTAAGGTTGTACATTTTCTTACACTAATTCTGTCCTTGTAGTCGAAAAGTGACTTGAGAAAGTTGGTAGTCTGTATTGTGCACCGAAGTAACCAGGATACCCGGGTCGATAATTCTCTAGATGCTCGCTGCAACCCTTAACGCTTTTTTGACTAGAGTTCTTGTTTGTTCACAATTTTGTTGGCTTGTTACCAAATCTGATCTGAAGTTTTATGCTCATTTACCCCTTGCCAATCCAATTGTTATTCAACGTTATTTGCCATGCAAAACAGCAATAATGCTCTTCCAAACTTGTTTTGACAATATCTAACTACGATCGGTAATCCAAGCTCGTAAATGTTGTGATTTCAATGACAGAGAAGAGGCCGGGAGCTCGTATGGTACAAAAAAGGAGTTTTAAGTGCTACAATGGCTCTGACTTTTGCACATTGCCCCGTTTAGTTCTTTTCTTTTACGGTAGATGGCGCTTGAGGTTCTGAACTTTTGAATCTTGTGAAAATGAAGTCTTAAACTTTTGATGTCTAACAACCAAGATCTCAAACTTTTTAAACTTGTGTCTAAAGTTCTTTTGTGACGGAAAACCATTAAATCATCATTTTTTTTTAAATGACTGTTTTACACTTATTTTAATTTAGTGTAAATAGTATTGAGAATCCCTCATCTTTAAACTTTGTGACAATGAGGTCCTGAAACTTTAATTTCTAGCACTCAAGATTCCAAATCTTTTAAAAGTCTGCACTTGATGTCCTTTTATAATGTAAAATGTAAGTTTTACCGTTAAATTGTCAAAATTTGAGTAAAATGATTAGTGTACTCATATTTAATTTTGAATTAAATAAAAATAAAAATAAAATAAAGAAACAAAAGCAAAACAAAAAACAAAAAATAAATAATCATCTTTCTCAATTCCAAACTACCCACCCCAACCCCAGCAAAAGAGTTATGTCATGATAATTAGTTTGTATTTCTAAATTACTGATGAAATTATTGGTTTGGATGGGTGGGGGTGATGATTTCATTTTTCTTTTCTTTCTTTTTTTTAACGGTTAAATTAATGTGTTTTACGTTGCATAGACGTTTGAATAATTTGGATCCCAAGTGCTAAAAAAAAAAAATCGGAGATCTTATTGTCACAAAATTTAAAAGTTAAAGACTCCCAGCGATATTTGCACTAAATTAAATAAAGGGTAGAACTGTCATTACAATAAAAATTAATTATTTAATGGTCAACTGACGTTTATGTCATAAAAGAACTTGAAACGCAGACATTTAAAAGGTTTGCGATCCCGAGTGCTAAAATCAAAAGTTCAAATCCTATCATCACAAGATTAAAAGGCCTAGAGCATCTGGTGTTATTTACTCTCTTTTATGCATATCTGCATTCGAGTTTGAAACTCTCTTACATTACTTAAATTGACAAGATACTTGACCTACTCGCAATATTCTATTTAAATAATATTTTTGTGATATATTTGATAAGATATATAGAATGAAATGAAAGATTCAATTGAAATTTTATTTATATACCACCCAATACTAAGTATATATATAATCTCGAACGAGAATACTAGTAATTTTTATTATCTACGAATACATATAATCTCGACCATAACTATTATAGTCTGTCATAAGCAACTTTTCTTTTTGAGGGCTGGTTCTCCTTTTTTACACTCTCTCCCAAATACAGTATGAGATCACAGAGTGGAAGTGTTATCATTGATGCATTTAAGAAATTCCTTTGACGTCATTCGAAAAGAAAAGTTAAAAAAAGGACCTTCTTCCCAATGAATGCCACTAGTCTCAAACATTAATCTTTACAGAGCACACCCAAATCATGGTACAGTGTTACAGAACTTAGCAAATGACAACTTTTTCTCTGGTTGTCTCAACCAATTTCGACAACAAAACTGTCACCTACAAATGCTTGATAAATTTAGAGTCGACTATGCGATATTTTGTGGACGAGGTAAATTTTAGTCAAAATCTTATTAAATAAATAGCAAAACAATCATAATGTAAAATTTTCATTTCATTAGGATAATAAACTGAGTAGTTACACTTCTTTTTTCCTGCCTACTCAAAAAAGGAAAAAAGGACACTATCATTGGGCAAACATTCATTCCCACAAAACTGTATTTCTAAATTCTAACTAAAAACTCCTAAACATTAACATGGACTTTTCAGTTGACAAGAAAAAAAATTGCTGGATCATCAAGCCTTCTTGTTCAAGAACCCCCTAACCCCACCCCACCCCACCCCACCGACCCCCCACCCATGTACATTCATTCTGATTGTATCTACTATCTACGTTCTTTCAAGCAAAAACAGCACCACAAGACAGTGCCATTAAAAGCAGAGCAGCCCTTTCTACCTCACCCCACTGCCTTGGACTCCTCTGTCTCTTCATTGGTGATCTCTGCCTCTGCAAATACAAAACTTCCTTCCCCAATTGCATCAAATTTACCTTCATGACATCCTTTGATTTTCCAATTTTACCCTTCTTACCACCATTCTTGGTGGTGGACGTGGTGGCGGCTGCGGCTGCTGCTGCTGCGGCGGAGGTGGTGGTGGTGGGATTCTCATTTTTCCTCTCTCGGCCTTTTGGCCTGTCAAATCCCACAAAGGGACTCCTTTTCTTTCTGTATCTAATGCCACAAGCATTACACAGTGACTGAACCAAGAAAAAAAAAGGAGCAAAAACTGAAAATAAGCTTCAAGAAACAAACCCCATTTGCTAAAATCAAATAACCCATATCAAAAAATGCTTAAAAATAATCAATTAAGCTGTAATCGACCTTGGGACCAGATGGACCACTCCTCCACAAGGGAGTTTTTGTGGTCTTACAATCAGCACAAAACTTCTTGATTTCAACCTCGATCAAACCGTCAGATGATGAGGACTCTTCCTACAAATAAAAATAAACCAAAAAATCTCTGTGACAACACAGTATTGTCAGTTAAAATTGACAAATAATAAATTCCATAAAGGGTCATAATTAGATAACAAAAACAAAACAAAAAAACGCCAGCCGCACCTTTTGGCTACAATCCATGAAGTTGGCTCTCTCTTTCTCAAAGAAACCCCGTTATGATCTCTTGTTCTTTTTCTGGTATAAACCAGAGATACTGAAAACTTCAAAAAGGTTAAAATCTTATCTAGTGAACAGCTTTCTGTAGATGATCATTTGATTTCTCGAAAAAGAAGAGTCAAGAATTATGGAATTTCTGCTGAAAGAGAGGAAAAATGGAGAAAACCCATATATGATATACCAAAACACACGCACAAACACACACAACAATGAACTGAAAACTTCAGCCGTGACGTGAATGATCAGAGAGGGCGTTCAGGACAGGTGGAACCGACATATCAATGGCGGCACCGTACAAAATGAGACCTAGTGTGACGTGTGAAATGACAGAAAAGGGCACGAATTGACACAATGCCCGCCAAAAAGTGCAAGAAGAGGCGAGCGTGACACACGTGTCAGCTTGCATGCACGGGGAGATTAATATTTTAATGTTTTTTTGACACATCCTATGTAGTAAAAAAAATTTAAAAATAATATTGTTTATCACAACTAATCATCATCACCAGAATGATTTAATGAATTCAATGTAGACTACACATTTATATAATACAAATCAATTGCAAATTAATAAAATTATTTTTTAAATACTTATAAATTATAATTTATATTAAATGTGTAATAAGTAGATATTAAGTGGTGGATCATATGAAATACGTAGATAAAAAATATATTTGACAATTTTATCTAACTTAAACTATAATTTAAGCTTTTGACGAACATGGGCAAATGGAATTTTTTTTAATATGACATTTAACAGAATGTAAGTAGTTTTATATTATATTAAAGAATATTAAATCATATACTAACTTTTGCCATTTAAGAATTTTCATACCATTATAATGTTTTAACAGTTTGACCCTATGAAATAATAAAATAAAATAATTAATAATTGAATAATAATTATTTCAGTAATTACTTGACATGTTGGACTAGAACTAATCTACTAAAGAAAAGCATACAAGGGATTTGTTCAATTTAATGTACGAAAAATGTTTTTATAAAATGTTCATCAAGCTAGTATCTCAATCACAGCCTAATTGGCTTATAGATGTTGCAAAAAGAATTGAGTCATTCTTTCCTCGACTGCAAAATAAAATGTAGCAGATATGATTTTTCAAACGATTTTAATTTTGATAAATAAGAGAATTTGAACGTCGAAAAAAAAAGATATAAGTCATAATTAATAATATAATATACCTTGAAATTGAGAAAGGCAAAATCTTAAAAAATGTTTTGAGTTTTGAGTTTTTTGTTTTGATAGTCTAGTTTAAGATTGTTGAAAATGCATTTGATTTGTTATTGTGAAAAAACTATTTCTGAAAATAGAAAATCGAAAAACATGTTCTGTTTAGAATTTTGAGAAATTGTTTTATATCATTTTATTTAATGTATTTGATTATTCAGTAAAATAGAACAATTTTATGCTAATATATGATAAAATAATATATACATTTTAAAGTCAGCAGATCTTACAATATTTTTTTATAAAAATAAAATACAAACAAATAATAAATTAACAAAATAGAAAATTAATTTTTTATTTTTTTTCTTTGAATAACCAATAAGGGCTTGAATTATTTTTTAATATTTAGAATTTTTATTTTTATAGAATTTTTGTTTATATAAATTTTTAATTTTTTTTTAGTGTTTTTTATATTTTCTTTGAAAAGACTCAAAACGTGAAAAATGTGTTTTAAGTTTTGTGATATAAATTTAACTTTGTTTTTTAAAATAAATTTTCAAAAACAGTAAACAAGTTTTGAGTGTTTTACAAAATTGAAAACTAAAGACAGCAAAGAGAACGGATTCTTAGATTTTGAGTCAATTTTTATTTAGTTCCAAATACAAGATAAAATCTTTTTTTAGTAAAAATGTGACATGTTAATGCAAAAATAGATTGGACTATGCCATTGGGTGGTATGGGCTTTGAGTTGGATTTATGTTGGGGAAATTAGGTCATGTTGTTGTGTGTAGAAGACTATGATTGAATTATTTGATTTGCACATTTGAAAATATAGATTTGTAATTGATTCAATTTTTGCCATTTTTTGTTCAATTTTTTTGTATTGAAAGTTTCTTCTCCGAGTGGATAATGTTTTATTGAAATGTTTGTATAATATTTTGAAGATTTTCACCTCAAAAAGACACGTGTAAGAAGGTTGATAACAAGTTAAGGAAATTCTATATTTTTTCATTATCGAATAATGGTTTTGCTTTTTTATTTTTAGAATTTCTTTGAGTTCGGATTTTGTTGTGGAAAACAAAAGAAGAAGAAAAGAGGAGATGATTTTTGAATTAATTGATTTGTCTTTAAATTGGATTGTAGAGAAATTCATTGAGAATTTTTTATGAGGCTATATGAGTGACAAGGTATGTCACTTTTCTTTAATATATATTAATTCTATAAAACTATTATTTGATAAACTATTTTTGCTTATCAATAAACTCGTTATTCAAACATTTGAACATGAAAACTAACAACTTCTTCAAATATCACTTTTCTCAAATCCAATAGCATATCTATTTAAATATGCATCCTTAGATGAATTAATCTTTATCTTGGATGAGATGAACAAGTAAAAGTTTAAAGATGAGTTTTAGTTGTATACAAATAGATGGTTGATAGTGTTTTGTGAGGTGGCATGATAATTATTTTGTATTTTTCATATTTCTAGTATCAATAGAATATTTGTGAAAAAATGTATGTGTGACATTTCTTTAAAAAGTGACAGAGAGTGTCACTTTCTTTAATAATGTGTGACATTTTACTTCAAAAGTGATCAAGTATATCACTTTTCTTTAATATATATTAGTTATAAAAAATTATTATTTGACCAACTATTTTAATGATGATGTTAAATTAAAAGTGCTGGAAGATTGCTAATGATGATGTGTCACATAGTTTGGTAAAAACAACGTATCAAGATGTATTATTTTCACATTTTATTTTATTTCTTTATTTTGTTGTCTTTGTTTTTTGCACTGCATAATTTGATCTTTTTTTATGTTTATGATATTTGTTGTTCAGTCTATTTGTACATTATTGTTTAAAATTTGTGGAATTGAAGTAAATGATGAGGTTGAATTGAAAGATGGAGATTGACAAAAAGTTCATGAGATTGGAGCAGTTGTTTGAACTAAACATAAACTTGAAGAGACAATTGTTTGTTTGAGTATTATTTCTCCAAATAAATTATTTTTGTGTTTCTACACAATATAACTTGACACTTTTTAATATTTTTCCCATATTTAGACTGATGATAAAGTCACTTTAGATGCATCTTTGAAGAGGCAAAAGAAACATGCCGCACTTCTTCAATCTCCCCTGGGTTAATGAATATGATTCTACGGTTGGTACTAAAAAATGTGTTGTGAATAGTACTTTTGCATTCAATGTACGTTTGTGCCCTTCATTCGAGCCTGATGTTGAAGCATTTGAGAGTTGGTACAAGGAAGATTTGCTGACAAAGAATAAGCAAGTATGTGACACAGCATGTCACTTTTTCCAGCATATGTTGCTTTTTAATAAGAAAATGGCACAATAAGTCATTTTTTACTATAAGCATTTCATTTTTTACTAAGAAAATGACACAATATGACATGTCATTTTTTACATTCAGAGACACAGTATATCACTTTTTACTATAATGTTGTGTTTGATTGCAAGCAAGAAATTTGGGTGGAAAAAAAAATGAATTACATGGAATTGAATTGCCAAGAAATTATTGATTAGAAAATATGACAAATTTTCTATGGAAAATAAAACCTCCTCCCCACTAAGAAAATATTTTCCTTGAAAACAAGGAAAATGTGACCAAAATAAAGAAAATGAGAAAAAGTTTTACATGGAAAAAAAAAGTTGCAATCAAACACAACATGAAAAATAGGTAGGAAAATATTTTTTTCATGGAAAATTTTGTTGAATCAAACACAACAGTTGAAAAATAGGTGGAAAAAATACATTTTCCATGGAAAATTGTGTTGAATCAAACACACCCTAAGCATATTTTAATTAAATTAAAATCACAGCATATTACAATTCTTGTACAAGTGTAATTGTATCTAACATCTCTTTTTGTAATGTAGTAATAAGCATTTCAATGATGAGAATATTGCTATTTATCACTGTTTCTACTTCAGCGATATTTTAGTTTCTTCTAAAATATGGTAGTATGAATTAGTGACAACTAATTTGGCTTTGGATGACAATAAGTTTTTTGTTAGTTAGTTTTTTGTTTTAAGATTTTTGTATATAATTTATTATACATTGTTGATTATTTATGCACTTGTTTTGTAGCATATATATGTGTGTGTTTTTATTATCCACAGAAGATTTTAAGGTATGTACATGGTAAAAATATCAAGACTACACTACAGACTTCGCATTCGACAGATCTGTCTATCGGTTTGTATAATGATTTTTCGATAGATCTGTCTGTCCTTGTCCTTGTGAAGCAAACTTATTTCTTATCATATCCAATTAGATTGTACATGCCTTGCACTACAAGTTGGTATGATGTTGACCATGTCCTTATGCCTTTGACGATGTTTAACCCCGCTCATTAGATTCTATGCCATTTTAATATCAAGAAGATGTGTTTGAACGTATATAATTCCTACAATAGGATCGTCAAGAAGATTGTTGTACTTGAAGTCGTTCAACCATTTTTAGTTATGATTCTTCATCTTCTATTTCACACTTGGTTCTTCGAGAGCAAACACATTCTAGTACAAGAGGCACTAAAACCACTGGTTGTAAACATGGCTCCAAAACTACCACAGTAAAAGAACAGGTTAGATTGCTTTATAATAGTTTGACTTTTTATATGTCCTATGGATAGAAATGTATGGCCTGTCTTTAATTTTTGGTTAATGAACTCCTTGTTTTTTTTTTTTTGTTTTTTTGTTTTGTTTTGTTTTTTTTTGCAGTAGTGATTGTGGAATTCATGTGATTAAGTATGCTGAGTATTTTGTCAATGAAATGTTGAAGGAGATGTCAAAAACATTTAACATTGCACATGTTTAGAAATAGTTGGTCATTCAATTGTATATGTATGCCAAGAAGAACAAGTGGAGAATTACAATATTGATAATGATTGGGTGTCAATTAATGTTTGATAAGGCAAAGATGAAGCTGGAATTTTATTTTATTTTTTTGTTCTAAAGATGTCCCATACATAAATTTTTGCAAGATGAAATAACTAGGACTACATGTTATGTGTAAATGTCGCGTATATGGTTAATATAGTTCTATGTATTTGGGATTAACAGTGTAGGTTTTGAAAGTTTCTTTGCAAAGAATTCAGGTAGAGATCATTTTCTGTAGAAGTGATGCTAAGTCACTTTTCATGTCAAAAGTAACAAAACGTGATTAATGGGATAATTTTTTCTGGCTGTTAAATATATAGAGATGGCGGAAGTGCATCAGATAGAAACATTATGGAAATCATGATTTTTGTTCTAATTAATACAAAATATTAACATATATTACCGTATATAGGTGAATCATGTATTTTATATTTTATTCTATTTTATCTCCGTTCTGTCTTGAATTTACTATGTCATCTAGTTGTGTATTTTTTATTTATTTTGTTAATCTTCTCGTAGGGTATAGAACGTGTTTGGGTGTGGACAGCCAAACTATGAATCATACTCTCGGTACATATCATTTTGTATAAAAGTGACTTTGTCACATTTTATTTCAAAAGTGATATAATACGATTAATGGGATGTTATGAAATCAATTTTGTTTGTTTTTCTTCACACACTTTGTATGACAGGTGTCTTCAAATGCTTTGATTGTTTTCTTTGTATGAGAAAACTAATATGTATGAAAAAGTGACATATTGTGTCATTTTTTATTCTAAAAGTGGCATATTGTAATATCAATATTCATCAAACTTCTCTAATACAATTCTAATGTATCATGTATACATGTTAACTTTAAATGATAAATTTTACATGTCATTCTAATGTCAGTACCTATACAAAAGTAAAGCACATGAATATCAATGCTACTTTGAAGAGAAAATTAATACGTATGAAGAAGTGACAAATTGTGTCACTTTTTGTTCTAAAAGTGACATATTGTAATATCAATATTCATAAAACTTCTCTAATGTCTAATGTGTCATGTATACATTTTAGTATTAAATGATAAATTTTACATGTCATTCTAATGTCAATACCTATACAAAAGCAAAGCACATAAATTTTAAGGCTATTTTGAAGAGAACCAATATGTATGAAGAAGTGAGTCAAGTGACATATTGTATCACTTTTTGTTCTAAAAGTGATATATTGTAATATCATTATTCATTAAATTTCCTTTGTCATCTAATGTATTGTGTATACATTTCAGCATTAAATGATAAATTTTATATGTCATTCTAATGTCAGTACTTATACAAAACCAAAGCAAAAGAATATTAAGGCTATTTTGAAGAAAAACCAATATGTATGAAAAAGTGACATATTGAGTCACTTTTTGTTCTAAAAGTGATATATTGTGTCATTTCTATATATATATATATATATATATATATATATATATATATATGTAAGTGGGCTAGTCTGACCAAAAAGTCAAACTTCATTTTCCCGCCCAAAAAATTTATCCTTTTCTATATTTTTTTTAGTAATTATTATTTATTGAATTCTAAATTAAATTTTCTCCTATTCCGAAGCGTGTATATTAATGACTGCTGCATTAAAATTTGTCCCTTCATTAAATTGTTATATATATATATATATATATTTGACAATCTTTAAGTCTTCCTCGGCACTAACACTTTTTTTTTTTTTTAAATAATTGCTTCTTTCAAAGTTGTCCCACATTAAGGTATTGTTTGTTTAAAAAAAAAGGAACGAAATTTTTGATTATATGATTTCCCTAGAATCTGAATAGATATGCATAGAAACTAACAAATTGACCTGATTTTTTTCTTAATAGGGGCGTGCACCTTTGCATATTTTTGCTTATTTAGTTGCCTCAAAATAATTATTGGGTGCACTATTCCACTTCAAATAGTTAACACGTAATTTGCACATAATTTTTGTAATAGTGTTGTAAAATATAAGTTATTTAAATAATTAAATAATTATTGTTATCTAATTAAAATATAAGAATCTAACATTATATACATACAGATATAATTTAGAGTTTAATAATAATATTAATTAAAAGGCCAAATAAAGGATTATCAAATATTAGCATATTATCGAGAGCATGGTATATTATAAATAGATAGAAGAAAAGAAAAAGAAAAGAAAAAGAATAGAAAAAGTTAAATTTTCTAAAATTTTATTAGATGTCACATAACTTACAGATTAGTTTCATGTGGTTATTCAACTTCAATCTTATTTTATTTTAATCACTTAATTTATATTTTGTTATTTGAACTTGAGTATCTCATATGCAACCATAACCAAAACTAATTTCTATTGCAAATGAACGACCAAGTGATTTAACCTAATTAATATATGGGTTGAGTCTAAAAACTCGTGAATTTATGTTTTCCTATTTCTAATTCAAAGGTTATCTTATTATAAAAGAATTAAAATTTTATCTCTTCTATTTCTAATTAGTGATTGATATGCCTTCTGATCCTAGATTACTTTTCAAATTTACAAGGAGGCAGTATCCTCTAATTATTTCGTATGCAATGACAATCAATAAGAGTCAAAGACAATCTATATCGCACGTAGGTTTGTATTTGAAAAAATCGGTATTTAGCCATGGGCAATTATATGTTACTGTGTTAAGAGTCACATTGCGCGATGAATTGAAGAAGCTAATCTGTGATAAAGACGGAAGACCATCAGATTCAACAACGAATATAGTGTATAAGGAAATTTTTCAAAATCTATAATATTTTTGTTGTATGTGTGCTATTTCTTTTTCATTGTATCTAAAATATTGACTTTCTACTTTTTCATAGTGATTTTCACTCAATCAATTTCAAAATCTTTTTACTTTTCAACATTATGATATTATTCATATTGTATACCCGTGCATCGCACGGGTGATACACTAGTTTTATTCTAAAAGTGACATACTAGTACTATTTTTATATTCAAAGTAAAAATAACATATATCAGATATGTATTATGCAGTGGCAAAAAACAAAAAAAAAAAAACTCATAAATATTGCAACTTTCTTTTCTTTTGTGACTTCTTCTTAAAATGTGCTAAGTTTGGCATGATCTTCGATTGTGGCCCTACTTCCCACATCTTCCACATTTTGTACTTTGAGTTTTTCTCCTTTTGATGATATTCTTTTTCTTTAGGTCGTCTAGATTTTCTTTTTAGATCAGGAGCTAAGACTATTTTTGCTTTTACATCATTCGGTATATTCTCATCATTGCGATCTCCAAGTGAGTAAAATGTTCCACTGTATATTTGGATGTATATCTCTATTTTGTAATATTTCGAACAACATGAATATGAGTCATCTTTAACTTTGCAATAACCACCAATGCATGTGCACATGGGATCTTGTCCATTTGAAATTGGTTGTGTGCACGTCTTTTCTTCAATATTCAACAAATATGAGACACAAACATCATTAACTTGGTATAGTATTGGACTTGAAGCTGATGTATGTGAAAATAATACAAGATAATATTGTATTAATAAACACCGACTTTTAAATCATGTTTTTATGTTGTTTAACTTCTACTGATATCTAATTATAAATATGTCATTAAGAATTCAATGCATATCACTTTTTACTGAGAAAATGATACAATATATCACTTTTTACTGATAAGTGACACAGTATGTCACTTTTTAGTATAAGCATGTTATCATTACAATAAGACCCCAACATATAATGAGAAAAAAAAACAACTAAATATTTATTAAATACCGGCTTTTATTTAAAATGTAAAAAAATTAGTCACTTGGTTATACGTTTTCAAATGTGCACTCATATAAAAATAAGACTTAATGACACTAATTTGATTGAAATGTTACAAATCATGCTTTTATGTCGTTCAACTCCTACTAATATCTAATTATAAATAGACCCAAATACTATATAAAACTCATCAAATTTCATGTCATTAAGAATCCAATGCATATCACTTCTTACTGAAAAAGTGCATATCACTTTTTACTGAGAAAGTGACATAGTATGTCATAGACATGGCAATGGGCCGAGCCGAGCCGAGCCGGCTCGGCTCGGCTCTGACCTCAATTTTTTTTTTTTTTTTTAAATTTGAAAATAAGGCATTCTCTTTATTTTGTTAAAGAAAAAAATGTAAATATTTAAAATGAATCATTTACCTTTATCTTTATGTTAAAGATTAAATATTTATCTTTATGTTAAAATTTTTATTGAATCCTCATTTTGATTATGTTTTTTAAAATCCTCATCTTTGACTCTTATGTTTTTGTTTTTTTTGTTTTGAATTTGAAAATAAAAAAGAAATTAGTAATAAAAAATCATTTATATTAAAAATTAAAGATTTAAAATCCACCTCTATTTTTTGTGTTTTACATTTTTTAAAATTTAAAAATAAAAAAGAAATACCATATCGAAAATCCTTTATGTTAAAAATGTAAGATTTAAAACCCTCCTCCTTTTTTCGGGCTTGGGACCGGCTACTTTAAAAATAGGCGGAGTTAAAATTGTACACGAACAAAATGTTACGTGTACAATTTTTTATTAAAATAAGGAAAAATCTTCAAATACAAAAATATTAATGCAAAATAATACTTACTACGAATATGATTAATCTATATTCAAATCTTCAAATTCTTCGGATATTATTCTGTCCACTTTATCTTGAATTCGAAGTTCGGCATTATCTCAATCTTTTAGACACAGTAAACTTTCTAAAATGTCGGCTTTGAGTCTTGACCTGATATTAGATAAAACCATGCCATTTATACTAAATGCAACCTCTGATGCTACAGTTGAGACCGGAAGTGTTAGTAGATCAAGTGCCATTTTGGAAAGAATTGGGTAACTACGTTGATATTGTCTCCACCATTTAAGTATATCAAAGTTTTTTCTCTCCTCGTCATCTAACATACTAAGCACATCATGCGCAAAATACTTACCTAACTCTACAAGTGTATCATTAGAACGGGGAATTGAAGAACTGGAAGAAGAACCAACTAATTGTTGACCTTGAGTGGTCCTATGTGTACTGACGTAACTCCATAAGTCAATGTCATCAATTGATGACGAATTATATGTTGGATTAGGGGGTTGTACAACGTTTTTACCGGCCTTTTCAGCATAGACCTCATATATAGAACATAAAGTTTGTTCTAAATTAGTACATGTGACTGGATTTCTATAAGTTAATTTATCTGAAATTGCCATTATTGTGACTTTTGTACCCTCTAAGTTAAGTTGAGGATCCATGATACATGCTAATGGAAATAACATAGGCAATTGTTCTCAATATTTTCTAAATTTAGCTTCCATAACATGTATAATACTAGTAAAAAAAGCAAAATTCTTATACATATGAAAATTGTTAGCAATATAATAGAAATGATTTAAAACAAGTAGAGTAGTTGGGTAATAAACACCAAAACATGCATTTGTTGCATCGTAAAAAACTTTTAGAAATTTTCTAACATGACCACATATTTCCCAATCATGTAATTCTAAATCATATTCTGAGCTGTGTGAGTGTCGGCCATTATAATAGACAGTAATGCAATCTTCATAACTTTCACACAATTCAAGCATAAGATATGTTGAATTCCACCTATTGGCAACATCAGTTGCAAAACATTTTGATTGCAGCCCATTTTCTGTACATAGAGCAGTAAAAACTTGTTTTCTTAATGGTGAAACTGAAATATAATTAATAGCATATCTAATTTTTTTCAATTAAGGTTGTATAAATTTTAATCCATCTTGTACAATTAAATTAAACACATGACACACACAACGAATATGAAATAAAATACCATCAAATTGTGGATTACAGTGTTGCATTAATTTTTCAATTACTATATTATTTGGGCCTGCATTATCAAATGTAAAACTACGAGTCTTAGAATCACATTTAAATTCATGTTTGGTGATACAAACCACAATTCACTCAATCAGATAGGCAGGAGGGTCAACAGCTTTCAAAATCCCAATAATAAAATCCCAATGCACTAGGGATGGCAATGGGGCGGGTCCGGCCCTGCCCCGCGAACTTTTTGCCCCGCCCCGCCCCGCCCCGCGACGCGCGAATTCGCGGGGCGGGGCGGGTCGGCCGTTGGACCCACCAACCGCCCCGCGAAACTTTTTTTTTTTTTTTTAAACTGAAAAATAATTAAAAAAATATATATACAATTTTTTTAAATATTTATACCAAGCAAAACAAAAAAATTATAAGATTTGGGTTGTGTTATATTGGTTAATGTTAGTAGTTTATAAGTTTTAACCCGGGTTTGATTTTTCTTTAGTCTATTTTTAGTGAAAATCATAATTTCTACTATATTTTATGATTTTTCAAAAAAAAAAAAAAAAAAATTTTTTTAGGGGCGGGTCGCGGGGCGGGGTTGCCCCGGACCTGGCCCGGGGCAGATTTTTCCGCCCCAAACCCGCCTCTATTGCTTCGTGGGGCGGGGCGGGGCACGGGGCGGGTTCGGGTCGGCGGGTTTTTTTGCCATCTCTACAATGCACTGAGTCCTAGGCTTTCTAAAAATGAAATCCATTTTGATGGCACACCGAGGCTTACATACTTAATAAAACTTGATAAATATTATTTCCATTATGAGGATAGTCTATTTGTTTAAATGTTATCACTTTTTTATGCATTAACCAACTATTATCAATATAATGTGCAGTTGCAACCATGTATCCTTTTTGGTTACAACATATCCATAAGTCTGATGTAAAAGATACAACACCGTTGTAATTATTAATATCATTAATAATAGCTTCTTTCTTAGTATTATATCTAACAATAGTATCTTTACGAAGTGTATTTCTAGAAATACTAATGTACCTTGGTTGTAGATATTTTTGGACGAATGACGTCCAATGAAGATTGTCCACCAAGCATAGTAGAAATTCGACATTTGCTATCAATTCCGGCAGTCATTCGTGTCGTATGAGTTCTTGTGAGTACATCCAGTTGTTGAGAGCGGGACTACTGGACCCGGCTCCCGAGGATCCAAACTGGAGTTGTACCTGATTTGTATCCAAACCTCCAAGTTTGTATTGACATTTTTTGAAGTGTCTGTTTAGATAGGTCGTGCCTATCCCCTTGTGCCAAGCAAACTTTTCCTGACAGTGTTTACACTGTGCTTTGAACTCAGGGACTCCGTTCACTAGTTTACCAGTCGGCACCAACTGAAAATGCTGCCAGCATATAGCCTTTTGTTTGGTGGCTTTTCGTTTAGTGCTAGAGCCAATGGTAGTTTGTGTATCGGCATCGTCATGAACGTCTTCCAAATCAATTGAATCAGTGCTACCACCAAACTGATCAATAATATCATCTGGAATTGGAATGTCATTAAGACCAATGAAATCATCATCACTTCGGTTGTATGCCATTTGGAATAATAGACTAAAGAAAATATGAGAAGATGAAGATGTAGTAGAACTAGAACGTAGAAACTAGAAAATGGAAATGTAGAGAATTAGTAGAAGTAGAAAATTATATAGAGTAATATCTAGGTAATAAGATACTAGATATTAATTAGAACACTAATATTGAGATAATGTAATTTGAGAATTGTTAATGAATTGAGTATATAATTGAATGAGAGATAAGATATTGAAGTGTGAAAAAATAAGTTTAGAAAATAGGTATTTATAGGAAAATATTGAAAGTAAAAAAAAAAACACAAAAAAAAAAAAGCAAAATGACCGTTGGGACGAGCCACGAGCCGACTCGGCTCGTGGCTCGTCCCTTGGCGAGCTGGGCTCGTGGGCTCATTCCCACAAGCCGACTCGTTTTTTGGTCGAGCCGAGCGAGTTTGGCCTTTTTTTTTTCCCGAGCTCGGCCCTAGCTCGTGCTCGTGGCTCGACGAGCCCGAGCCCGAGCTGGGCTGAGCTTTTACGAACCAAGCCGACGAGCTTTTCTGCCACCCCTAGTTGGTCAGTTTTTAGTAGATGCATGTCTTTATTGACTACAAAAGCAAAACCTTCCAATAATATGTTAGTTCAAATGACAAAAAAGAAACAATTAAATACTTAATAAACATCGATTTTTATGTAAAAAGTGAAAAATTTTGTCACTTGGTTATATGTTTTTATATGTGCACCTATATAAAAATAAGACTTAATAACACTAATTTGTTCGAATTCGAAAGGTTACAAATTATGCTTCCAAGTCGTTTAACTCCTACTAATATCTAATTATAAGTAAACTCAAAGACCATATGAAACTTATCAAATTTCATGTCATTAAGAATCCAAAACAAGTCACTTTTTAGTATAAACATGTCTTCGTTACAATTGATATTCATATTTACATTATCACAAACACCTTGTATGCATCTCTATAATTGATGTTCGCACACATTTTCATAAGACCTTACTCAATATCATTGATCTAAAATTGAACTTTCATATATATTAAAACAAACAAAAATCTAAAAAACCACAAATTCATAATAAAAGTGAACAAACAAGAGTGCGTCAAAGATTGGAATTTATAATGTAGTGCAGAAACCTTTTTCTAAGTAAATTGTATTGATAGTTTACTTTTGGAGAATGAAATTGGAATATGAGATGATATTAATGCTAAAAACCTGAAAATTTGGATGTGAATGCACTTGAAACTTCCAAAATTTTGACAAAATTAAAGAATAACATACTTGAATTAAATTATATCTATGTTCCAACTGAATAATTCTAGATGTTGACGGTGATTTGGAAAAAACGATCCCACTATAATTGTGAAACCGTAATTATATTTGACTTTAGATTTAGAGACAGTAAAAAATACGATTGTTATTATGTTGTAAGGGTATTTACATTGTAAACCTCCATTTACAATGACATTTCAAAAAGTCCCTAAAATTTAGTGTATTTGTATAATTTACCCATTTATGTTCTACTGTCTTTGTGAATGGGCAGAAAGCATGTTTTTCTTGGGCTTTATTGTTGCTGTAGAATGGGCTCCTTACTGGGTGGGTCCTACACTCATATGACAGACTCAAGAATCACATCCCTTGTAATGAAAATAAAGAAAATTTGATTAGCAAAGGCATTTTCAACACCATGAGAAAAAGTCATAACCGGTTTCATCGTGTATTCGTGTCAATGAACAGCCAAAATCACCCATTGATAAGTCAAAACATGGAAAAGTTTTAGGATACATATTCCTGAGGGAATCAATGGATTAAAAAGCCAAAAAGTTGGTTCGACCGCACAACATTTGGGCACCTTCCGCTTCCAGGTTTTGTACCCAGGGATACTAACCTTCAGTTGAAACTGAATCCACCAGAAGGCACAGAGGCATCTCCACCTCCAAACTGGAAGCCTTGTTGGGAGGCATCTTCTCCTGGGGGTGCTGATTCGTCATCATCCTCCAACCAATAAGTCTCCAAAATCTTTACAGCCTTCTCATAAATCTCGTTGTTATCGTGACTCTGCAGGTTCTCAATTTTTTCCAGCCCTTCGGCATCATCAATCATCTGAGCAAAAAGGTTGATATCTCCTGTATATCCCAAGTTCTTCTCAGCTTCCCCTACCTTCAAAATGTTTTCAAGTCCTTCCAAACACACTGTGACGATTCTTGGATCAGGGCAGACAAGCAGATCACATAGCGGCTTAATACACTGTTGACTCACAAGGTACCTGTTCAAAACAAAAAATGAGTCATTATGAACAAGTAAAATACTAATGCATCTTGAAATATTAAGATACTAGGGGAAAATTGACTACACACTTGATTTGTTCGTGAGTGCCACCGGACGTTGCATTTGATAGTGCCCAGGCAGCCTCCTTTTTCACATCAAATTCTGCATTTAGAAGCAAATGAACTAGAGGACCGATAATGTTGGCCTCAATCACAGCCTGCAGAGTTACAAAAATACGTCACCCATATTAAGAACAAGACACTACACAAACGGACACTTGTTCCCAATGAATCCGAAAAAGATTCCACAGAAGCATAAACAAATCAAGTTGATACATCTTTTCAATACAAACTCCGAATGCTAGGATCAAAACTTACCTGAATTTGCTCCTTGTTTCCAGCTGTGATGTTCGAAATAGTCCAGCAAGCTTCCTTTTTAATGCTCTTCTTATGGCTACCAGTCAAGAGGTTCAGAAGACAGTGTAGTGCATTATAGCTGATGATATACTGTAAAAAATACGAGACCACTCAGCCATCACAGATTGCAACCAATCGAAATTACCATGCACAATGATCTACAAGGATCTGTTGGGACTTCACAAGAAAACCAAAATTCAAGCACAAAGCGGGCATGCTACTGGACCGGATATTGTCATTTGAGCGCATATCATATGAACCGCAATTCAACAGAAAATATACCCTTTGTGCAAAGGGTCCTTTAAAACAAAACAAAACTATGTGATGCAGCTAAAGTTCAGTTCATATAAGGACCATTACGGATCGGAACAACAGAACAACTAAATGCCTTGTTTCCTGATGCCAATAGCCCACAATATCAATAAATTTCCACACTCCAGAACTCCTGATTAACAAATAACTACTCCGAAATATTTGTTCACACTAGACACTGTAATCAATAGCAACAAAAAATTAAGTAGTAAACCATTGTGGCATCATTTATATTCTGAATATCTTCTCAAACCCGTAGAAGTGCTTCCTCAGGTTTCCATTGTGTCACTGAAAGCATTATGACACAAGGCACATGCACTGTTCAACAGCAGCTTATCACATAATAAACTCAGAAATATAATTACATGTCAAACCAAATGCTAAGAAAATTGTTTTGATGCACTATATGCATTCGTTTATAATATCTCCACCTATATCTTAGTATTGACCTAATCAATAATGAACCCACATTGTAAACAGGAATTGTATTTGGTAGGCTTGGCATGGGATAATCTAGGATTGTACAACCCACATTGTAAACAGGAATTGTATTTGATAGGCTCCTAATTAATTGTGTTCAGAGTTCAGACAATCTTAATCAACTCTCTCTTAGTTTATCTTCTAAAGTTGTGATCATTTTGTATTGCAACTTGTGTTGTCAAGCCTCCTTATCTTCAATTACCATTATGTAATTACTATCATTCTAATGAAATGATACAGGCATCCACCAGCAGCTTACCACTCAGTTTAGAACTTATATGCATGACCACTCAGTTTAGAATTTATATGCATGACCAAACCGTAACACTGCCTCATGAAAAGACAGCTTTGTTTAGGAAGCTGACTTCATGAAATTTATGGTTTTTCTCTTTCCTGCTAAAGCTGCAATCCTTCCAGCATAGAAAGCAAACACTTAGCTACACATTAGACTCGGAGACTGTTTGAATATCCACGGCGCTGTATGATTTTCAGTTGAAACTCAAATATGTTGACTAACTTTAATCAGAAAGGATTCAAAAGTCACCACATTTCACCTCGTTTGTTAGAATACAAACAAGAACCCAAAATCAAATGAAAAAGAAAAGCAAGATCAGATAACCAAAGTAAGAAGCAGGGCATGAACCTTCTCCCTGCACCCTTGCCCTCCAAAGGGTCATTAGAAGATCTTCCTCTATAATTAATGTTTTTACAAGTTAATGCCTGGCAAACACAACATAATATATATTGTTTTGTTTCTCTTTGACGTAACTTTTTCTTCATATATTTGTTCTATTCAACCGAAATTTTGCTTTTCTATTGTTCTTTTTAACACGAGTTCCAGCATATTTACAAACAGAAACCCTCCTTGGGGAGAGCAAAATGATTGGAATGGATTGTACCTGAGTTTGTATATCATCTCCAGTGACAATGTTTCCAACTGTCCGAAGGGCGGGGATAAGAACAGAAGGAGATGGGTGACTGAAATAGCACATTATCACTTTCATCAGGTGCATGCTAAAGAAAAAGTTACACTTCTCTACAAAGAAACTCAATCCAAAGGCTAAATATAAGTAAAACAAAAATACTCACAGCAACAACTCAACCAAGCGAGGACACACTCCAGAGTCAATCACAGTTTGAATTTTATCATTTGTGCCATCAGAAAGATATGAGAGTGCCCAACATGCATCAGTCAGAACTTCTTCATCGCTTGAGTGTATAAGTTGCTGAAGAATTGGAAGAGCAGGTCTTGTCTGCAAAATTAAGATGATAATGTCACGAAACATTCTCTTTCTCAAGGTTCATGACCAAAATTTCCTTTCTGTAGAACAGAAAAATTAGTTATGCAATTAGATGTCACATACAGAGGAATTCATCTTATGACCATGGAATTATAAAGGTAGAGTATAAGTTGCCCAACAGTGCAAGTACAATCCATGGCTCGCATTCAAGAGAAAAAATCTGGCCATGCCATATTTGTGACAAATGCTTAAATTTAGTAGATTCCGATAAGATGACAACATATAAAAACTTCCAGAACATGAATGAACATTATTCCAAATATATTTTGTATAAGTTTGAATACTATGATATCTCAAAAATATGATAGATGATCGACCTTGAATCTGTAAATATGAAGAATTGCCATGTATATGTGAGAGCAAACAACCATCCAAGACATATGATACTAACCTGTTCAAAAGCAGGCTGTGGCTTGCCTCTGCAGAAATTCGAAAGGGTCCAGGTGGCATTTCTGAGCATAGATAACTTGGTAAGCTCATTCAGCTGAGCTAGCAAAGGAGCCAAGGCTCCATGCCCAAGCACAAGATCTCGACATTTAGGGGAGTCACCGGCTACGTTTCCTAATGCCCATACAGCCTAAACAACCAAAGCAGAAGAGACTAAATCTAGTGACTATGTAAAATTCAACAACATACGACACAACATATTAATTATAAAAATCCAACAAAATAACAGCAGAACAGAACTGAGTAACTGAAAGGCAACAACTATTTCTATAACACATATACACCTGTTCTCGGACGTCGTCGCTTGCAGAACCAAGAAGTTTGACAAAAGTTGGGACAGCTCCATGATCAATTACCACCTTAGTGTGCTCAGATGTCCCAGAAGCAATATTTGTGAGGGCCCAAGCTGCCTCGAACTAGAAAATTTTTATATAAACAAAAAGTCTGTAAGTACAGAAGAACCCTAATGTGCTGGCACATAATACATTAATGATGAATAAGATGATATCATTAGACCTGAAGCTGTGGAACATCTTCTCTCATGAGAAATTCAACAAAGCGAGGAACAACACCTGCTTGAATTACCTCCTGAATTGGAGGACTCCGTTCTGAAAAAGTCCATATATTGCAAATTAATATGAATTTCAATAACCAAAAAGAAAGGAAAAGAGAAGTTCAATGAAAACAAATTCTGGAAGACCCAATTCTAACCTATAGAAAGCAATTTTCGGAATTGGGTAGTTGCCTCAAGCTGTCTACTAGAATCATCTGTCCAGACACCAGCAACCATTGCCGGTAAATTTTCTAACTGCACCTGCACTCGCAACAATACATCAAAAAAAGAAATTCAATCTTGTTTTTCTAGAAAACAAGTTTACCTCATTATAAATAAGAATTTTCATTTCAAGAATCAAACAAATTACTCAGTAAATTCCAATGCATCGATGCACACAAATTGACATCAGAAACCATTACAAGAAATACAGAGCAACATCATCATATACACTATAATAAAGTAGCCGATGAGACTGCATAACCCCAGCATCCATTGAGCACCCAAGAAACCAAAAACCGTTCAATTCCAATAATCTAACCACAAAAATATACCAAAAACGAGTGCATAAAGTTTAAATCGACACAAAACATCAATTTAAAAGGGTTTTGAACCGATATACCTTTTTATCGATGACAGTGGTGGCTTCGACGGGAACAGCGAACTGCTGATTCCCTTGGACTCCTTCACGACGCTTCTTTTGTAGGCTCTCCTCTCTCCGATTCTTGCGTATCTCCACCATATTGTCCTCCCTTCTCCGCCGTCCCTCATCCGCGTCAACCGCCACCTTGTACCTGTTGCGGCGGACCTCCAGCTTGGCGTTCGGCCTCAGCGACATATTGCGTCTGTATATGTGTGTATATGTGGGTAAATAGAGGGGAATGTAAATCTGTGTATTTGGGGAAGAATGAATAATGGAGGAGGGTTTTATGAGTTCAATTTGAATGGGGAGTGGAGTGAAGGGCTTGAGGTGGAAATAGGAGGTTTTACATAGGGCGACGCCACATTTTTTTCCCAATCTGTATCACATTTTAATTGCACAAAAGTTCATAAACTTTCTCATTATTACACTTATGTGTTTAATTTTTTTAATCATATTTATATCTTCAATTTTTTATTAATTTATACCGTTTAGTCCCGGTAGGATCCGACAGTAGAGTTACAATTCAAATTCAACAAATATATTTTGCCAAAGAAATAGAAGATAGAATTGAAAAGAGAAGATTTGAGAAGATAGTTTCTTGACATTTGATTTTAATGAAAATGGATAGATATATTTTTTTTATGAGTAAGGGTGAAATTTTTTTTAAAGGTTTGTTGATTAATTTATACAAACAAATAGAAAATTACAATTAAATATTTTTTTGTTATTTCAAACTGCAAAGTACATCAATAAAATTTTTGAATAAAAATTATTTGAGGACGAGATATGTTAATTGACAGAAATGTAAAGATAAAAATGCGATGAAATGAAAGTCAAGAATATAAGTGCGACAATAGATAAGATGAGGGACGTTTAATGAAATTAAAATGTATTGGAGCTTTGGGTTAGGAAAGTGGGCATGGATCAAAGAATATTTACGGAAAGGGGACTTTAATTTGAATTTGAAGATGAGGGAAAACCCGAATTTCAATAATATGGATACCAGCTGACTGAATTGTATTAAAGACCAGGCCCAAGAGAAAAGGACATGGATTGGACCAGAATATTAGCTTGCGTGGCCCAGTTATTTTATGAGATACCCGATCCAAGCCTGGACCTAATCCATAGACGGGCTTAAGCTAGCCCTTTTTAAAGGGTTTTTTTTTTTTTAGAAATAACCACAATAAATAATATATTTTTTAAAATATTGTCATATTTTTTTTTATTCTAAAAATACTATTTTTTTATTTTTGTAACACTTATTGTTACATTTGTTATTTTAGTTATAATAAATGTGTTATATTTGTTATTAACAAACATAACAAATATAAACAGTATTTTTAGAATAAAAAAAGTTAAATAGTATTTTTTAAATTATTTTATATTTTGTAGTATATTGTGAAATTGTCACTTTTTTCTAATAGATAGAAGCAAACAGGATTGTTCTCCACCATTTAGTGAAGAGAATTATTTTTTCTACTGGACACTTGTTCAGTGGACAAAATAATTCTCTCTACTAAGTAGAGGAAATCAAATCCATAGAAGCAGATATACTTAACCCAAAGAGTCGAAAGATTCTTGCTTATGTTTGGTATAGATTTTTGTAACTTAAAAGTAGTGAATCTTAAAGAATGTATGAATAAAAAGTAGATAAAAATTTTAAATCTTACAAAATGTATAAATAAAAATAACGTTTGATCAATTTATAAATACTAACAAACATATTCATCATATCATTCCTGACTTATGAAAAAATATAGTAAATGACGACATTCATCATCTTTTATGATTGATAAAAAGAGATGCATTGGAATCTATCGAATCAAATCATTTCATGTACCTGGTCGAGTGCTGAGTAAATCGCACTACTCTTCAAATGAGAAAAATGGGCATTTTCTTGCAAACAAAGTGAGATCCAGAAATCGTAGGAATAATTTTATTACATTAGCACTTTGTATTGTAAATTTGCATAAGAATTTGATTTTAACAATTTTGATTTACAATTGTGAATTGCTAAAAATACAGAACATTTAAAAAAAAAAATTATTCTATAATGCAAGCTAAGAGAGTATCAAATTGATGTAGCAAGAAAAAGAAATAGACATTATCTAAAACTATTCAAATTCAAAAATTCTGTTTGACATATTGACTAAATAAAGATAATATTTTATATGTAAATTTATATTTCCTCTGTAGTATAGATGTAATTTTATTTTCATTTCAAGGAAGGGAACAAAAGAAAGAAATCTAGACAATATTATTGAATTGTAGATATAACCCCCATTAGAGCATTTTTAATTCATTCAATATATTGCTATCTAAATTGCACAAAAAGTTGAAAAACTTCTCATCTATGAAATATTAACTTTTAATAAATAAACATTCAAGTTCAAATTTAACCTACAATACATTATATAGATTATATAGATTACTGTGCTATCTAAATGTGTATTCTATTTTATTAAAATAAAAACAAAATTATATTATATTTAACTATACACAAGAAAATTTAAATTTTACTCAACAAGCATGTTTAGTAAAACTTTTAAATTTAGACTAAAAGCTAGACATTATCTATTTTTTTCTATTTCATGTTAGCTTAACATAGTCATTCACTACTTGCATTGCAGAAGAATTTTTTTTTAATATTTTCCATTTTATTTATGTAGCAATAAATTTTTATCAATCAACGATTGCATTAAAAATGCCCTTAGAAACCAATTTTGAATTTGAGTGTTTATTCATTAGACTTCAATACCACATAAATCAAAAGTCATTCAATGTAAAAGTCATATATCTAGAAGAATACGTAAAAACAACATTTTATTAACTCTTCTCAAAGAAAAACATAAAAAAGAAAAAAAAAAATTAGAAAATTATGGATCGAACATGTTTGGTAGAGCTTATTTTAAAACTATTTTTTTTCTCAAACTCATTTTCAACCACATATTTCATCAACTTTTATCAAAATCTCCTAAAAAAACTAATTTTAAATTCCACCGAACAAACTGTCTCAAATAGTTGGTGCAAAACTTAGAATTTAACAACATTGCACAATAGCAAACAGTTCCTTCCTGAAACTTAACATTAACCCTATAATAAGCATACAACGACACTAGATTGGGTGACATTATAAATCATGAGTTTATCGTTGCCATCTTAATACTGACACTATGAAAGTAGCAGAGCTTCAAGCTGGTAAACAAACAAGACAGCTTTTAACTAAAAAATCTTTCATGAGATCGTTCTCTAACACTATAAAGCATAGAGCAGAACAGATAATGGCCGATAAAGTCTCTAAATGGAACATTAAACATCAGGAAGATTGTCTACAATATAGCAGCACGAGATGTAAATATATTTTCTCCCGCATAACTTAAATTCAGCACACACGTGTCAACTTGATTAACACATTCAAAGATAATCTAACACTTAAAATATCCCATATTCGGAATACCTACGTAAAAACTTGTTTTTTGAAAGAATTTCTCTCATCATAGACAAGAAATAAAGTAAGTTCGAAACTTACAGAACAAAATGAGCACAATTTCATTCCCCGTCCTCACGTCATCTTGCTAATTATACTTTGCCGCTCTAGTAGTAAGTCAAAGAAAAGAGACCGAACAGGAATGGTTCGATACATTCATCAAATCCCTAAAGTGCTAAACTTATTTTACCACTACTAAAATTGAAGTGCTGATTACTCAATTTTTATGTAGTACACAGTCTGCTATGAATTTGGTCAGTCCAAGTCATCCTCCCAACAAATAAATCTTTCAATTTATAACTACTAAATTTATTTGCACTAACTCAAGATTTAAGTAGCAAAGTTTCACAAGAAGATGAATACCAAATTGAGGACTGTAAAAAGGCATATATTGTTTAAAGGTGGGCTACTATATTATTTCAATCACAGTCATTGAGCACTGTGTTTAAATAACCATAGGCTCAATAATGTCTAAGACAATCTAATAAATCGTTCAGTTCACATTTCTTCTATTTTCAAAATCTTTCCAAAACTAAGAGATAAGGAGAAAAAAGGAACTGGATGAAAGCAACAAAGTCCTTCAAAAAGTGAGAAAGCAAAAAGGGAATATATCGTTCAAAGGTGATCTGCTTTATCATTTCGAGCACAAAAATTATTACCTACTTAAGCACTGGGTTTTAATAACCACGGCTTCAATAATGGCTTAGATAATCAAATCTTGCTCACTCACATTTCAATTTTCAACTTTTTCAAACTCAGAGAAAAGCCTAAGAAAGGAAAGGAGCTCGATGAAAGAAACATACATCCTTAGTCTTCTAAGGCCCTTTCAAAAGAGAGATAGCAAAGGGGCATCTATTATCCAAGGTCGAGTTACTTTATTATTTCAAGGATAAAATTTATTACCTATTCAAGCACACTGTGTTTTAATAACCATAATCTCAATAATGGCTAAGATAATCCCAATGATTTGCTCAATCACATTTATTCAACTCTCACAAGCCTTCTCAGAACTCAGAGAAAAGCCTGAAAAAGAAAAGAAAGGAACTGGATGAAAGAAACATAAAACATTAGGTGGTGTTGTCTTTGCGTTTCAATTTTCTGTTTTGAGGTTTGAATTTATTTTGAGTTTTGTGTTTTGAGTGTCTATTTTGAGATTAATGAAAATACGTTCTTTTTGGAATTTTTGAAAATTGTTTCTTAAAACAGAAAACTCAAAAACGCGTTTTTTGGAATTTTTGAAAAAATTTTTATAATATTTTATTTAAACAATTATTGATTAAAAACTTGGAATTACTAGGAATTAAAAACAATTAAAAATTTGGAAAAACTTGAAATTAAAAACAATTATTGTTGACATTTATTGTTGGAATTAAAAAAATTTATGGACTTAGAATTAAAAAAGAAGGCCGCATAATTCGAAACGCAGACCTCCAAACGTTTTTCCGCGTTCAAGCCGTTTTGGAAATTAACTGCGTTTTGTAAAGAAGAGGCGGAAAATAACTAAATCATTATTTTCCATTCCCAACATAAGAAAAAAAAAGGCCACGGATGTGATTCAAAACACAGACCACATTTATGAAAACGCGCGTTTTGTGAATTCACAAAACGCGAAAAATGATAAAATCATCATTTTCCGTTTTCTTTGTAATTTTTTTGAGTGTTTTGAAAAATGCATTTTCGAAAATTGATAAGTAAACATGTTTTGACTATTTTCAAAAACAGAAAACTAAAAACGGGTTGAAAATGACAAAGAGAACACACCCTTAGCATCCCCAAGGTCTTTTAAAAAGAGATCGTAATATGCAACAATTAAAACATCTAGAATTTCTAAAAAGAAACATGGGCAAAAAGAGTTCAACAAATCAGAATTAAACCAGATCTATATCATTCTCCATGCATCATTGAGCCAGTGAAGAGTAAATTACCCGAATAAGGGCCATTGCAAAATGCATAATAAAATAATATGCACGCTCAAGGAATCTATCTATATGGAAAACGAATAGAGCATATTACAAGTTGTATATGCTATAGGCCAACAGCCACGAAAGGTATACTTGAGGGAAAGCATGACTTCCATAGTTCCATACCCCATATTGTTCATCAAACGCGCAAAAATGCTAAACCAATAAACTTTTTAATACTCATCGAAATTTAGAGAAAATACAGGGAAGTATTAGAATCACTAGCTGTGTGAGTCAAAAGTAAAATAAGTAGCCTCTTGATCAGCAGCCAAAGCAACAAAAAATATTCATACGCCAGAAATTTTACCAGAAATGCCTTTTTTGTCATCCTTGACTGCATAAACATTATCATCATCATCATTAGTGTCCATTTGCTTCAAAGCTGCAGACTCCCGCTGATTAGGAGCATTGCCAGCTACACTAACAGACTGCTGATAGAGAACCCCACCTGCAATAGTTAACAGCAGACAAACTAAACCAAATGGACTAGCATGCTTGTCCCAAATCAACACATTGATTGCAACAGTCAAAAACTTATTCACTACTCCGGTCACTGTAAATGCAGTTGCAGAAATGGCCTTCCTACATGCAAAACCGAAGAAACTAATTAGCAACCCAAACACACAAGACAAGGACACCGCAGAAAATGCAACTGGCTCGAATAAATTCCTTCCACTTGAATATCCTATGGCTGCAAACACATCAGCATACTCCCCTGTTATAATCCAAAAGATGGGTGCCATCATCAATGACAAAAGATTGTTGTACAACACAAACCCCCAAGTATTCAACCCAAGATTCGTCACCATGTGCTTGATGTAAACCATCTCTGTTGTGATCGTTACCAAGTACGCAAAAGCCCATGAGTATGCAGTCAGTGTAAAGTCAGAGTCTGTAGCAACATACCCAACCGCACCACTCAAAATGATTATCAAGGACAAGAATGTCAATTTCGAAGGGAACGGCTGCTTCCTGAACGCAGTATCAGCTACAGCAACAAGAAGGGGCGTCAGGGATCTGAACACTATGAATGTATCCACATTGGCATGGCGCAGAAGATTCGTATTAGTGAAAATTGCCAAGTAAAAAACAAAGGCTGCAGGAAGAAATTTCTTGGCCGTGTCAAGGGTGAACGGATCGTGGTGCAAGAACCCGAGTTTCCCAAGGATCCACACACCAAGAGCTGAAGTTAAGTACTGGAGAGCAGTGAGGAGTCCCGGATAGTTAAATTTGGTAATGGCAAACTTGTTAATCACAGCCAGTAAACTAGAACATAGAGCATAACCCACTACAAGACTGCTGGTTGCATAGTATTGTTTCGATGCATCCAAGCGAATCGAAGCCATAAGGGTTTTTAATTTGAGGGATCTAAAACGAATTTCGTTCCTTTCTAGACTCCTCTAAAACTGAAGTGAATCTGACTGAAATCAAAGGCCAAAACTACATTCATTTTGTTCAAGATATTCTCAATTTACGGTGTGGTAAGAAAATTGAAACCCTAAGGAAACTGTAAAACGGACGGAGGAGAATTAAATCGAATTTGCAGATAATATCAAAAGAACAAAAAAATACAAAATCACTGAATTAACGTTAAAGGAATACAATCTAAAACACATATAAATATTAACTAAAGGAGAATTAGACAAATTGGGGGAAATAATTGAAGATTAAAGGGTGCAAAGTGCAAATATAGTAAGACATCGGTAAATTTTCAGTAATTTGATCTTTAAATACACATATGCATACAAATGTGGTTAAAAATTGGGGTAAAGATTAAAAGTAGAATTGAAAATGAGAGAAAGCAATAACAAAAATAAATATATACCACGACAGAAGCAACAGGGTAATCAATGTCGGGAGTAATTAGGGGAGAAGATGGGTGGAGGATCTATGGAACTACTGAATGGTCTCCATGCGCGATAATTCCAATATTTAAATAGCTCGTAGGGTAAATAGCACTGAGGTCCCTAATTTTTTAACGTTGTAACGATAGGGTTCTTAACCTTTGTTTACTAAGTAGATAGAGTCCCGAACCTATAAAATATTAGCGCATGAGGTCATTTTTTGACAGAAACCGTCAGTTTGACCATTAAATTGTCAAATTTTGGTTAAATATACCGTTTTACCTTAAATAATTTTGCAACTAAACCCCAACTAACAAAATTGCAACTAAATCCCCAACTCAATTCTGCAATTGGCATCCATCTCCATCTCCATCTCCATCTCTAAAACAATGGTTGATAAGAGGCGCGCCGCTCGCCGCCCACCTTGCTCGATTTCCCGCATCTCCTATTCATAATAATGGCTGATAAGATAGCGCAATCGACCGGCCGACGACTCTGACTCGGAATCGGACTCGAAACTTCTTTTTAAATCCAAACTCAAACCCGATTCGACCATCCTCCAAACCCTGAAAGACTCCGCCACTGCCACCGCCGCCTCTTCCTCTGCTACAAAATCCTTAACTATTTCCAACCTCAACCTCTCCATCGCTTGCCACGAAGTCCCCGACCTCTCACTATCCTCTGTCCAATCCTCCATTGAATATCTCATACTTTCATTCACTCACTCTATCATCGCCAACAACTGATTTTTAGTGATAATGGCGGTATGATTGACTATACAAAGATGAGGATGGGGAGAAAGACGATTCCTCCAAATATAGATAGAGTTGGGAATATGCAAAGTGATGCATTGTTTATATTGTTGGTGGAGAACGATGCAACTTATATGAGGTTGGCAGAAGATAGGTTTTACAACAGGTTCCCGTGCATAATCGTGACGGTAAAAGGACAGTCGAATATGGCAACACAGTTGTTTTATGAGGAAAATAAAGACAGAGAATAGGATGATAGGAAAGAGGATGAAGACACCAACTTATTTAGTTCTTGGCAAAATTGTTTAGGGTAACGCCACTGGTGTTGGCTGGTTTTTTTCGGCGGGTGATAGGCGGTGGGCGACAGCAGTTTTGGAAATGGAGATGGAGGTTAATTGCAGAATTGGGTTGGGGTTTAGTTGCAATATTTTTTTTAATCATTCAATTTAAGGATAAAACGGTCTATTTAACAAACTTTTGACCATTTAACGATTAAACTAACAGTTTCTGTCAAAAAATGACATCAGCCGCTAATGTTTCATATGTTCAAGACTCCGAATACTAGTGAACAAAGATTAAGGACCTCATCGTTACAACGTTCAAATGTTACGGACTCCTAGTACTATTTATCCTAACTAGTATACCTTTTTTGGAATTCGATAGTAAGCTCTACTAGTATACCATTTTCTTGAGGTGGGATTTGATCATAGACTCTATTATGATGATGAATTGAGGCGTTGAAAAGATTTTTGGAGATGATCGGTGGAGGGAGATGATCGATTGAGTGAGATGGATTGAGGAGGTTAGTAGATTTTGGAGATGATCGATTGAGGGGGATAATGGAATTAAGGAGATGGATTGAAGCAATCAGCAAATTTTGAAGGAGATGATTTTGTGAAAGGATAAATTAAAGGCGTAGTGATACACAGACGTTTTAAGTAATTTTTTCTTCCTATAGCAGAAAAAACAATCAGCAAATTTTGAAGGAGATGATTTTGTGAAAGGATAAATTAAAGGCGTAGTGATACACAGACGTTTTAAGTAATTTTTTCTTCCTATAGCAGAAAAAACTCCGTACGATCATGATTATGATGATCGATTAAGGCGTTGAACATATTTTTGGAGATAATCGGTTGAGGGAGATGATCGATTGAGAAGATAAGTAGAGTTTGAAGATGGTCGATTGAGGGAGATGGATTGAAGCAATCAGCAGATTTTGAAGAAGATGATTTTGTGAAATGATAAATTGAATATGTAGTGACACACGAATGTTTAAGTATTTTTTTCTTCCTGTAACGGAGAAAACTCCATACGTCATGTTTATATATTTTTTTGGGAAAATTGTTATTATTGTCCCTAACATTTACCTATTATGCAAATATATCCCCAATATTTATTTCTTAACAGCTCTAACACTCAACCTTTCATTTCTTGGCGGTTGTTGTCCCTACTAATGTAAACCGTACAATTTAAGTGTTAAGTTCAGACAAAATGACAAACATACCTTTTATGTTAAATAAACAAGAAAAGAGAAAAGGGAAAAACGTCATTCGTCTCCCTCCCTCCCAACACCTCCATCAACATCTTGCACCACCCTGTGTAAACTGAGTAACCGACCACTTTATACTGCTTCCAATCCCTCGTGAACACTATGCCTGAAAGCCTATTGACGCAGCAACCCAATCCCCAATTGAACCCACACCATCACCGCAACAACACAAAGCTGTTATCCCACCACCAATATACTTAGCAACAACAACAAGGCTACAAGCCCACCACCACCGTCACAATTCACAAAATTGATATTAAATACAAATTGATAAAGAATAAATTATACATCGAATAAAGGTGAAAATATCAACAAACATATAAATGTTTGGGCTATACTTAAAGTCTTAATATGATTAGAGGTGTCAAGATAGGCAGGTTGGTCGAATCGGTATCGGCCTGTAACCTCGGGCCAAGGACACCGAATCGCCGACTCGGGTGGTTCAGCATTTAACAGCTGGCCCGTTTGATAATTAAAAAAAAAAAAGTGAATTTCATTTAAAATGTGAATTTATCATTGTTATTTATTTTTTAACACATTTTTTGTTATAAATGTAAATATTTTTTTAAGGACAATAAGCTAGTAATTTTTTTTAGTAATTTTAAAAAATTAATTTTTTATTCATACGGGCTAAACTGGGTTGAACCGCGGCCTACATGGGCTTGACCCAGGTGAGTCGACGGGTGGGCCGGGCTTATGTTCAATTTTTGTAGGCTGGGTTGACTTGGCCTGCAACTCGCCGTGGCGCAAGCTTTTTTTAACGTGGGTCGTCACCGTCTGTCCGCCTAACTCGGATTGATACTTCTAAATATGATAATCTCTTCTTAATAATGTTAATTTTTTAGATATATTTAAAGTCTTAATATGATATCAGAGTCCATAAAACCGCAAGCCCACCACATAACAAATATTTTTTTTTTCTAATTTTTTCTGTATTTATTATTTGTTTTATTTATTTAAATTAAAGGGTAAATAAGTCTACATCAACTTAAAATATTTTTCATAGGGATTCCGTCAATAGAGACTACAACTGCCAAAATAAGAAATGTTGGGGGTAATTTTATCAAAAAAATAAAGATTGAGGATAAAAGTACAAAAGTAGGTAAAATTGGGGATGGTGGATGCAACTTTCCCTGTTTTCTTTTTTTAGCCAAAAATTCTTTTTTCTAGTCAATTTTTCATAATTCATGTGTGTGAAGATGACACTTTATATTTCAATTTGACTATTCCATCTACTGTCTATACGAAAACTAACCGAACACGGAATTTATAATCCAACTTATATTTTTAACAATATAATTATTTTGAGGTACTAAACAATATAAATTCATTTGATATATGGTCAATTATTAAAAGTAATTAATAAAATTTCTCTTATTTTATTTGAACATAATTGAAGTTCAGATACATTTTTATCCGAATAACAATTTAAGCAAAAAATAAAAATAAAGGTTTTTCCCAGAAAGAGGAGCGTAAATTTTTTTATCATAATAATATTTCACCTCTATTTTTAAAAGACGAATGTAGCAGTAGTATTTATAATATAGAACAAATATATTTTTGAATATTTATACTCTACAACAATCGTCACCGTCGTTAATTCACCATTTTTTCTCTCTTTTAATCATGAATTCCATTTGTCAAGTCAATAATTCAGTCAGTTTTGATAAACTATTAAAAAAGTAAGGTTAGATGACTAACATGAAAAAAAAATGTAAATTGGGTGACCTGTGGTAAATTTTCCCCGAATTTCTCCTTTTGTTACTTTTAAGATTTCGGTTCAAAATATTTGTCTGCATATATTAGTATTTGGGTGTTTTTTCTTTTTTCTTTTTTTAAATTACCGCAAAGGTGGGAATTTTATTAAATAAATCGCAAGTGTACAGGTTGAATAAATAGTAAAGTGGACGTAAGTCTAAGTATCAATTCCACGAAGAATAATTTTAAGTACCAAAATTTACTATTTACGTTTTATTTAAAAATATAGTAATTTGGGTGTTTTAAAATTAAGAAAAATAAAAATTATTAAATTAAACTACAGAAACAAGAAAATAATGAAATAGCTTTTGATTTAATTAAATAAGTTTTGGGACTTGGGACTCACAACTTCACCATCGTTAATTCTCCTAATTTTATAGTCATTGATTCAACGATAACTAATTCTTGTTAACAATCGAATTATTTCTAAATTAATTAACTATCTCTCTCGATAATAATTAGTCCTATTTAATTAGGCCAACCCACCTATCTCTAGATGAATTCGTTATCAACCCTCTTAAATGCATTAACAACAAGAATTTATTAGAGCCTCATTGAAATTCAACCCTAAATGATCACACTAACCACAAGATTATATCTCTATATCTCGTCTAAATTAATGATCTTTATTGTCTAAATCTAATTCATGTTTTTATCTCTCAAATCTACATAAACCAATATAACATTCACCAATTAGCTAAAAAGATGAAAGCTTTAAGCAAACAATAAAGATTTAACAAAGAAATTAATTGTCATAAGTCGAATCAATGAACACAAAACTAGGGTTCACAACTTGGCTACTCTATTCGTCCCAAAAAAATAAAATTAGCTAATCATAGAATTCAAGGAGACAATTGAATGAAATAATAAAGACATGACCGGGTAGAGAATTGAATATTGAAGGTGAGAAGTTCTTGCACTAAGAATCGTCTATCTCCTCCTTGAATCCAATCTCTTGCTCTTGATTCTTCTCCTCCAATAATCTCCTTATGTTTTTTTGCTCTAGTTAGTTCCCAAAATTCTCTCTCCAAATCTCTCTTTTTTTCCCTTCTTTTTGCCTCTTATATCTCCTCAAAAAAGCCCCAAGAAAATCGTGTATAGAATCATCCCAAAAATAGACTTCTAGTTGAAAAAGGAAACACATCCGCGCAGATCCATGCGGCCACATGAGAAGTTGTCAACAATTTAGTTTTTAAAATTCTGGTGACCCGTGCGGCCACATAGACTTGTCATGCGGCCACATGACAAGTTATGTGATCTCCCTCTGTTTCGTACTTTATGTCTATTTAGTCCGAACTTGACTCTTTTCATGTTTTCTTGATTCCTAAAATATATTTAAACAAAACACACGTAAACACATATTTATGACATATAAAACAAACATCTAAACACACTTATAGGAAATTTTAACATATTAGGTCTGTTTGATTGCACCATTTTCTATGGAAAGTGTCACATCCGAAAAAAATAATGCCACATCAGAGGAAAATATTTTCCTACTTTGACTGTTTCATACAAGGTGAAAAAAAAAATGAAATCTAGAGTACAATCACTTGAAGTATGAATTTGACCATTTTTGTGAAAAATATTTTCTCACCATTTTAGTAGTTTTTATTTTCTTTTTAAGATGGAATTTTTTTTCACTTCCACCATTCTCAATCAAACACACCCTCAAATAAACACTTATCACAAGTACAAAGAAGGAAACTAGACAAAAACCTTTTGAAAATGATATATTCAGTAAATAGAATATGTCATGTCTAATCCAATCCGATTAAAACCAATCGAACCAAATTGAATTCAATATAATACAAACATAATAAACAAGAATAAAACGTTTTTAAGACCCAAAATACGATGAGCAAAGCAAGCAAAAGTACTAATGTCAAATGAACGTCTTCTAAATTTATTTTTAGTCCTTATTTGATGTTTGTGCTTTGCCTTTGAAACGAGTTGAAATTATTAATGATTAGACTGTATCAATTCATTCAACTCATTCGATTAGATTAATTTGTCGAATCGGGTGCCCGACTCTTTGAATTAGTAGAGTCGATTAATCGATTGGACTATAAATTTTTTTTTTCTCCCAATAACGAATAATATGTACTCCATCTCTAAGGGAGAAAGAGACTATTTTGCGAAAAATATAAACAATTCCATATATTCTTGGTCTCGGCCTTCAAGTGTGACCTTTTAAATGAATTTCTTGTTCCCAATATATGTGATAAAATTTGTTTAGTGTAGTATGTAATTTACAAAGGATGTTTTCAATTTCAATGGGAATTGGGATACAATTTTCTTAACTTGATCGAAAGTGGTTCCTTATTCTCAGCACCTATCAAAGTCATGTAATTTATTTGTACTTGTTATCGAAGCAGCGCCTTTTTCAAATTCGATGCTTTACTTTCAGCCTTTTTCTTCTCGGTCCAATATTTGTACTCAAAGATCTTCGTTTCCATGTATCTGATCTCGACTTTCTTGATCGAATCGTCCTGTTGGCTTTCCTAATTCATTCATGAACAAGAATTCAAGAGCGTGAAGCGAGTGCTTCTAGCTACTTCGCCGGCTTCTTATTTTATTATGACGGCTATACTTTCATAGCATAAATGAATAAAAAGCGATACGAGCGTTCTATTGAAACATGCATTTTTTACAAAGTTATCAAATACACTCCTAAATTATTATCTACCCATACTTTATTAATAACTGAATAAATTTAAATATTAATCAAATTACTCTCCATGTTGTTCAATTATTTATATATATATAGATAATCCCCTTTTAATTTTTTGTCTTTTTTTCATATCGTATCTCGTTTCTTTCATCTTTTCGGACTAATTACTCCCTTCTTTTTTTCATTTTTTCTTCCACATACTCTCCACAACCACATTTCCTCACTACACCTCTGCAGGAGAAGATCGAGATATTAAGGGTGAGCTTGAATTTTTTCTTTTTCCTTTTTGAAGAACGTGTTTTAATTGATGTGTATTTATAACGTGGTTAGATTAAATAAAAATCGTTGTGTGAATATAATTTTCATAAATAATATTGCTAATTTATTTTAACATTTATGTCTTTAATCTCAAATTTACCCATTTTACTCAAGTTGGGTGTCCAATCACCCAACAAAAGATTCTAATTTATCAGTTGTGCTATAAAGAAAAGGCCTCCAATGCCGCTGACCTGGCCTGAGTAAAGTTGTTTATGGGCTTCAAACTGAACCGATCCAACTATTTTTACAACTCTACCTAAGCTCAAACAAAACTTTTTGTTTTTTGTTTTTAAATTATTGCTATAAAAAAGGGAAAGTTTCACAAATAATCTAAAACAAAAAACTATATTGTTATGCTCGTGCAACATATTATTATGTACATTTACCACATATTTCTACTATAACCACAACCACCATCATCGCAACCACCAATATCGTGATAGTCATTTCATCAACAAATTGTATTACATTTATAACACGCAGTATTGCGCGCCGTTGCTATTGTTGCCACCACCAAAACAGCTTAGGAATATTTCACCACACCACCGCCACAATGCCACCATCTCCCACCACCACAAACAATGTTGGAATTTTCATCATGCCACCTCTACCAATCTGCACAGCTACCAAGTTGCCATCTCCCACCACCACAGATAACGTCGAAATATTCCACGCTACTACCATCAATCTTTAGTGCCACCTCCACCAAACTGCCATCTCCCACCTCCACAAATTTGAAAATGTTATAAAGTTCTTGACATAAATTTCTCTTAAAAAAAAGTTTAAGTGAGCTGATTTTTGTGGGCTGTGACCCTAAAGAGTTAAGTTAGACATGGACTTGTCTTTTTTCAAACAAACTTGATTTAACCACGTTTACACTAATACTATATCCAACAAAACATTTTTACTTTTTTTAATCTAGAAAAAATTACCTCCCCCCCCACCCCCACCCCCACCCCCACCCCCACCCCCACCCCCACCCACTTCTTTTTAATCAGTCAATTTGAAAAATAGTGTTCAATTTATTTTTTTCAAAATTAATGACAATAATGACGATTGTTCAAGAAAAAAAAATCCCAAATTGGAAACCCCAAAAAATCTCTTTCAATTCCTTTCAAAATTGGCAATTGCACGTTGAAAAAAATTCCACAATACACAATTCATTCAAAATTGATTGTTAAAAAAAAAAACCTAAAATTAGCAACCTCAAGAATCTTTGTAAAATCCTACAACATTAAATCCCTTCAAAATCGTCAGTAAATAATTTTAAAAAAAAAAATTGTCAGTACTGAAGATATGGATACCACTTGTCGTCCACATAGTTGTTCACATTCGAAAAATAATTCATCGAAGGAGGAGAAGGAGAAAATGATTAATAGTGACTAGAATATTTGATTTTACTATATGGACAACAATATGTGAATGTCTAATATGATATTTATTTGATTTTGTTACATTTAGAATAGAAAGTAACATGAATTATTATATTATGGTGGACAATGTGTAAATGTCTTATATGGTATTTTATGTGATTTGTTACATATAGAATATAAAGTAACATGATTTGTTATATTGATGGGGGCGATATGTAAATATGAGATATATATGATATGTTATGTGATTTGTTATATTGATGGGGCGATATGTGAATGTGGGATATGATATGTTATATATTTATATTAAAAACATTATATTAATTTGTTAAACAAAAATATAGATATATATAACTCATTATTTATCTATCGTGTCCCTATTATTATAGACCATGTACGGTCGCACTATTAGTTCGACATTAATGTTTATGTCAATTATACAATATTGAATTAATGTGTAAAAAAATTAAAATCATATCTATTATGAAAATCATACTATACAGAAATAAAGTTGATCACTTGGTGAACATTAACACCGCTTACCAATCCGTACGAACGCCATCGAAATCACAACATATCGATCTTTTGACTATATGAACTATAATTTGTATCCAATTATTTTGCGCGAATCCTCATCAATAATCAAAAAGCACTATTCGATCAAAAAAAAAAAAAAAATCAAAAAGCATTAACTTGCCACGTCATAAGTGCACTTACCCTACCTAGACATTACTCTTGTCCAATAGCAAAACATTGAATTTTCAAATTGCACTAGGAAGTGTATCAATAAAATTGAAAGAGGTATCATGTCACAAAAGTATTATTTGAAAAGACTTAAATACAGAAATACTAATAATTTAAAGGAATTCCACTACCGCAAGCCACTTCCTCGTTTCAATTTTTTGATCTTTAGTTACCTAATAGAGGAAACTCAAAGATGCGATATTTGAAATTCTAATAAGTGAATGCAAATTACGAGGGTAATTATATTAATACTATAATTTTTATAATCTATATGATGTTTTAATTGGAATAAAGATCGTATAACCTTTAACATTTTGGCACTTATATCTTCAACTTTTTTTCGTAGTATTTTTATCATTAACTTTCAATTAATTTTTATATTTTGTTTCTGAAGACGATTTTTGTTTAAATATTCTGCTAATGTGTATTAAAATGAAGGGTAAATATTTTGTCAAATTTTTATATTTGTTATTTATTTTGTTTAATTAAAAATACGAGAGTCAAAAAAAAAATTTCGCCATCTTAATTTACTTTTTAGATAGAATCCATCATCAAAGACAAAGATAAGATGTATAAATTAATATCTTAATGATAAGAATGTGACAAAAAATAGCTAGGGACATAAATGCAAAAATAAGCAATAGTTGGAGACTTTTATTACAATTAAATGTGACGTGGTTAAAAAATATTGTGTGAATATATTTACCCAAATTATAATTCTTAAAACAACTTCAAAGGTTCCTAACATACATAAAGAGACGAGAATTAAAAATCGAACTCAAGTGGTATTAATTCTCTTGCGTAGTGCTTCTCAACTTCGATCCCTTAATTCATATATGTTGGACCCATAACATAATAGCTCCGAAAGATGTAATATGAACATAATTTATAATTACGTGCATCTATACTTACATTTTCTAGAAACTTAAAATAAAGTGAGATCACTTTAAGAAAGTTAAAAATTTTGTATTCTCTCTCTTATTCTGAGGATAAAAAAAATATTGTGTATTTGTGTATTTCTCATTTTCTTGTCTTCAATAAAGAGTGTATTTATAGTGGAGAATGAAGTATGGCATGCATGGAAAGTTTTAATTTCATGAACAACCTTACTATATTATTAGGAAAATATATATTTTTACCTTAAATTGCATGTATGATTTAGACTAATTTACGCTAATCATATAATCATATATATGTATGTGTGTGTGTGTGTATATATATATCACTAAGTGCATGTTTGGTAGTGCTGAAATTATTTTTTAAGTACTTATAATATATGTTGTTGATGAATGTGTGAATAAAAAGTGGGTTGTAAGTTGTGGATCTTATGAAATATGTGGATAAAAAATATGTTTGACCAGTTTGACCAACTGAAATTATATTTTAATCATAGCCAAATATGTGCTTAGATTATATGCATAATTTAACCTAATAATACAATCATATATGTGTATATACCATTATATACACATTAATATTTAACCAACTATTTTATCTACTATATATATGCAATAGGACAATAACAAATTGCAGATTTATGAAGTTTCAATTAGGTCTCTCAACTATGGACGAACTTGTAATTTGGTCCACAAAGTTTTAAATGATTGCAAATAGGTCCTAAATTCAAAAATAACAGCTGGAATCAAGAATTCATGGTGTTATAATCTATCATCTTTAAATAAATTTCGTCCTCAAAATTTACCTTAGTTATTGTCAAAAAAGATAGAGATACTCAGTGTATCTCATCTTTGCGTTCCAAATAGCTTCTTCAACTGAGTAGTTATGCCACAACATCTTAATCAGTGAAATTTCCTTGTTTCGAAGTTTTTAAATCTTCTGGGCTATAATTCATACCAGTACTTTTCATATCTTAAATCTCGTTGTATTTCCAGTGATTGGTGTTTCATTACATGGCTCGGGTCAGAGATATACTTTCTTAGCATCAATACGTAGAAGACATTGTGTACTGTGTAGAGAGTTCAGGTGGCATAGCCAACTAGTAAACAATGTTCCCAAACAACGTTCTCAACTCGCTTCAAGATCTCAAAATGAACAATGTACCTTGGTCTTAACATACCGTTCTTGCCAAAACGTAAGATTCATTTCATCGGTTTGACCTTTATAAACACTTTGTCACCGATAGTAAACTCTAGGTCTTTCCTCCTTTTATCTGCCTAACTTTTTGTCTGTCTTGAACTTTTTTTATACTAGTTCGAATTTTTTCAATAGCCTGCACTGTCTGTTCAACAATCTCTGGACCCAAAATCTTTTGCTTTCCAACTTCATCCCAATGAATAAGCGACATGCACTTCCACCCATATAATGCCTCATATGGCACTATGCTGATATATGTATGATAATTGTTGTTGTAAGCAAACTCAATTAGAGATATTAAATGAGGTTCATCGAAGGATTTTCAAAGACATCAAGATCGTTGACACAGCTAACCTCTAAGGGTGCAAAATTTGACTAGACCAAAAAGTGTGAACATAGTTTTGAAGAGTTGAAGCAGAGATTTGTGAAAGCACTGGTATTAACCATACCGGAACGATTAGAAGGTTTTGTAATCTACAACAATGAAGTCTAAGCAGGGCATTAGATGTGTCTTAATGCAACAAGAAAAATTGGTCGCCTACACTTCAAGGCAACCAAATTCATATGAGCAGAACTACCCCATGCATGACCTAGAACTTGCAGCAGTCATCCATGCCCTGAAAATTCGAAGACACAAAGTTTAAAGTACATTTTCACTCAGAAAGAGTTGAATATGAGACATAGAAAATGGCTTGAATAACTATGAAATTCACTGTCACCTAGGCAAGACGAATGTGATAACTAATGCCTTGAGTAGGAAAACAACGGGTCAAGCGACAATGAGTCCGATAGATTAAGTCTCAAAATCGTTACAACCCCGCTTGATACCGTTGCGCTGATGTCGGTACTAACTATCCGACCAACACTTTGTGACAAGATTAAAAGTCATTAGAAGGACGACCAATCCCTAGAGTTCATTGAAGTTGAGAAAAATATAGGAAACCGAAAGGATTTCACCATATCTGATGATAAGGCACTATATTATCAAGGACGATTGTGTGTACCGAACTTTGAAGAATTGAATAAGGAAATTTAGAGGAGACTTGCTCTGCTCCCTATTCAGTGCATCCTGGAGGCACAAAGATGTACTGGGACCTTAAAGCAATTTTTTTTTCGTGGAGATGAGTGAAGAAGGATATAGCCGAGTACGTTGAAAATTGTTTGGTATGCCAGTAAATGAAGGCCGAACACCAACGACCGTCAAGTTTACTTGAACCGCTGGACATCCCGAAGTGGAATTGGGAGCACATAATGATGGACTTTGTAATCGAATTCCCAAAGTCGGTCATAGGTCATGAGGATATTTGGGTCATTGTGGATCGAATCACTTTTTGTCGATTCAGATGATGTTTTCTATGGACTAGCTGGCATGGTTGTATGTGAATAAGATAGTAATGCTGCATGGTGTGCCTGTTTTGATTGTGTTATACAGAGACCCGAGGTCCACACAAACTTTTAAGAGAGCCTACACTGTGCAATGAAGACTAAGTTAAAGTTTAGCATGGATTTTCATCCTCGGATAGACGGACAGAAGAAAAGGACAATTCAGACATTGTATGATATGCTTAGAATGTGTCCTTGAGTTTGGAAGGAATTGGGAAAAATACCTACAGTTGATAAGTTCGCTTACAACAACAGTTTTCACGCCTCTATTGGCATAGCGTCATATGAGGCATTGTATGGAAGGAAATGCATATCCCTAGTTCATTGAGATGAGTTGGTAAACGTAATATTTTGGGCCCAAAATTATTAAGCAGACATTGCAGTCTATTGAGAAAATTGGTAGTAGTATGAAAACAGCTCACGACAGACAAAAGCTATATAGATAGGAAGAATAATTATTTGGAATTTTTCGAGGATGACAAGGTATTTCTCAAAATTGCACACATGAAAGGAGTGTTACATTTTGGCAAGAAGGTAAAGTTACGACAGAGAATCATTGGCTTGTTTGAAATCTTGAAACGTGTTTGGAACGTGGCAGATCAATTAGTCTTACTCCTAAAATTTTCAACAGTACATGACGTCTTTCACGTGTCTATGCTCAGGAAATATGTCCCTGATCCGAGCCATGTAGTGAACCACCAATTTATTGAATTACAGTGGGGTTTGAGCTACAATGAAGTGCTAGTACGGATCATTAATCATAAATTTCAAGCACTCCGGAATAAAGTGAACCATTAGTGAAGGTGCAGTGACATAACCATTCAGTCAAATAAGCTACTTGTGAGCGATAAATGGAGATGTGAGCTCAATACCTGCAACTCTTAAAGGTAAATTTCGAGGACGAAATTTATTTTAAAGAATGTAGATTGTAGAACCCCGAATTTTCATTAATAGCCATTGTAGACTATCCGTTTCTATTTTATTTGCTACATGTAAACAATCCACATTGTTGCATTATAGATGCTCTTACAATTTCGCCAACCCAACATTTAGGTCTCTTTTGGTGAGATAACTTGTAAAATATTTCTGATAATACTAGAAAAAAAAATTAGGATCTTATCCAATATATTAACTAACACTGTTTAGTATTTGCAAAAGATAAAATTAATTAACATTGTTTAGTATTTGCATAATATAATATTAACTAACATTGTTTAGTATTTGAATAAGATAAGATAAACGTAAAGTTCTATTACATACAAATAACATGTCAATAAAAGAAACAATTCTCATCATCTCTTAAAACAATATACATTTACTCTATCCGTCTCACAAAGATATGATTACTTCTATTTTTACATAATTTAAGAAATATTTAATTAATATAATTGGTGTTGTAAATTTTACTTACATTTTTTCTAATATATCCCTACATTGAATGATGATATTCATATTTGTTGATAATAAGACACATTAAATAAGGACATATTAGACTAAGAAATCAATTATACTATTGACAAGGAATGTGGTCTATAATTTAGAACAAATGAATAAAATAAATAACCTTATCTTTATGAGATGTAAGAAATATTTTTTTGCTATATAAAACGAGAAATAAAGTGATTAAAGTATAAATTGTCAAATATTTAACATTTATAACGTGCTTAAAGGATGTTCCACCATTCACAAAACTAATTAATTACTTCAAAGAAACGCAATTAAAAGAGCCGGAAAAGAAGAAACTTTATTACGCAACCAAAAGTGAAAAGTCTTGGTACGCAACTACGCACTAGAAAATCTAAAGACAATACTGTTATAACTTACCTAATCTACCCTCATCCAAATAAACACATTTGATTGGTAATTAAGTACAGGAAAGGGCAGGATGGGGCATAAAGTCTAAACATTGGTGCTACCTGCGTTTTGGAGTAATTCTTTCATTGCTTCCATGCTCACGTGTCCTCTTCCTCACCGTTGGATTATCATTACCCTGCATCATGTTGACCAAATCCTCACCGAACAAATCCACAAATGTTTTCTGCAGATCCTCTAGACTCTCCTCCTTCAAAAAATACAAATCAGTACAAATATAATTGAAAATTAAGTTTTGTGACCTTGAAATGTAAGAAATTACACACCTCAGCCCCAACATTTTGCTCCATTATATTCATCAGATCATGCAGAAAATCACCCATGCCCTGTATCAAATTCAACCGTCAAGCATTTCGCTTAGCTTAGATAGAGATTTAACATGCCACTAACGTGTTTGTGAGATTTATTTTTTTCTCACTTGTACAATTTTTAAACGGGTAGTAGCGAGACTCCGATTCAGATTTTTTTTTTTTGCTTGGGCAACTACCATGTTAAGCATTTCATCTAAAAATTTAAATTGCAAGATACGAACTACATGTATTCGGTTATAAAAAATTAGGGGCAAATATATAATTAAGAAAAGTATTTGGTGAAAAACCAGTGCAAATAAAAAGTACAACTTCATATGCACAAAGCACAATGAACTGTTTTTTCAAATGAAACAAGTTCATTACTTTATGATTCAGCTATATAATAATAATAATTTAAAAAAAAGGAGGGAATGTAAAACGGCGTCGCATGTGCAATGATTGTCTTGGCAGTGCTAAAGCCTAAAACTACCTGGGCGGAATCATATACTGGAGAAAAATATCTAAGATATTTGTGCTGCGCACCTCATCTTCCTCAAACAGATCGAGGAATCCGGCGTCGTACATAGATCTCTTTCCCTTATCAGACAGCACTGCCACCCGCCGCCGCCGCCGCCGCCGCCGCACCGGAAAAATTTAACATGAAAAAAAAGACAAGTTAATATCACAATTTGCTGCATTATCAATAGATAATAACACGTTGACCGATTCTGCACAAGAATTTTTCGAAATTAATGACAAAAATTTAATTGTTCCTTGTAATATTTTTTTTTCCCGAAAATTGGCGTATCAACCTGAGTAGGCTTCTTGGATGTTCTGGAAACGGCGTTTGGCTTCTCCGGCGTCCGACGAGTTTTTCGAACACCTATCTGGATGCCATTTCTGCACAAAAAAATCAGGAAAACGTTCTTATTCAATCAAAACAGCGTAAAGAATACAATAATTGGGAGCGTATAAGAGGTGGAATTACCAGTGCGAGCATGCGGTAAGCAGAGCGAATGTCAGAGAAGGAGGCGTCCCGTCGAATCCCGAGCACAGAGTAATAGCATGATCCGTTGGAACCTCCTCCTCGATCCATAACCAATTCTTCTATCCGGAATCCAAAATCTCAAATGTTTCACCGAGTGAATTTGAGAAAACAATGCCACGATTTATATGCAAACGCTTCCGAATACAGACAATCAGCAATGAATAATGCTTGCTCAAGCATCCATGGATTTTAGCAAAAAGTGTTTGACGAGAAACCAAAGCAATGCACGTAGCGAATAAGGAGAATTGCAAATTTGTAAGGAAAGAGGGCAATGTTGGGCTGAAAATATCTGGCGCAAGATAGCAAGAGAGAATCTGTCGCAGATGGAAACTTCTAGACATTCGGACTTTTACATGGAGTAGATTAGTAGAAGATATTTTCTTGGGGGGGTTTTGGAGTTTGACCCTGAGGATGTAGAAAATTACGTCGGTAGCCATTGGGTTTTCTCATTACGCAATACGCACGCGCGCCTGTCGGTTTTTCGGGTCGTAGCCGAAAGGCGAGACCCGAGTACACACTGGGACCCGACAACCCAACAGAAACGGGTGGTCACATGGATCCCGAAATTTGACATAAACATTAAACTTGGTGATATCTATATCTATATTTCTATCTATATATTTATATATCTATATATATATATATAAACAGAAGAGCCGTCAAAAATTTATTTTCCCACCTAAATACTTTCCTATTTAGAATTTTTATTTTTTTAGAGTTTCTATAAATGGATTTTTTAAATAGCATTAAATGTCCATTCTTAATACTGCATTTAATAGCCGTCTGATTTTGTAATTTTTCAATTAGAGTATCTCTATCTACCTTCTAATTTAGTTATCATTACAAAAACTAATTTATTTGTGTTATCATTACAAAATTAATTATTCAATACGTTTTAATTTAATTATCTATATTTAAAATATTTAATTAATTAATTTTATCTTTGTTTTAGTACAAAAAAATGCATGGATTTTTCAATACTAATTAAGATTTAAGATATCACATTTTCAAGATTATTATGAAAACAATCAATGCACATTGAAAGAAAAATAAGTCCAAGTCGATATTTTTAAAGTTTTTTCATTATTGTAAAAATTAATTTTCCAATGCATTTTAATTTACTTATCCATATTTTAAATACTTAAATAATTTAATTTAATTACTTAATAATTAATTAATTTTATCTTCATTTTGGTCAAAATATGCATGAGTTTTTCAATGCTAATTAAAATTTAAGAAATCACATTTAAACTTTTGTCATAGTTTAAATGTGTTATTCAATTTTCATTAATCCTTACTTTATAACTTTTCAAAAAAAAAAAAAAAACAACAAAAAGTAACATACATAAGAAAATAGCCAAACATGTTTCGAATAGATTGAATGGTTATATGACTATTAAAAAAGTTGTACTCAACTAAAACACTATTATAACACGATTTAAGAATTCACATTTAAGATATTGCATTTTCAAGATTAATATAGAAGACATTGCAAAATGAAAGAAAAATAAGTCAAAATTCATATTTTCAAAGTTTTGTTATCATTGTAAAAATTAATTTTTCAATATGTTTTAAATTTAATTATCTATATTTTAAATATCTAATTAACTTAATTTAATTAATTAATTATCTTCGTTTTGGTCAACGGATACATGTGTTTAATACTAATTAAAATTTAGTGTTTGGTCAACTTGAAATAAATAAATAATAATTTTATTGAATTAATAATGGGTTGAAAATTATATAAAATACTTAATTTGAATTTTTTACAAAGTAAAAATAAAAATTTCCAGAGTCATCTTTCTAATTGACAAATTCTGTTCAATAAATAATAAATAAATAATAAATTAGTCAAATGACTTTTGATGTTAGTTATTATTCTTATTCATTTCAATTTGGAATTTTTAGTTTTTTATTATTTTGCGATTTAAAAAAAGTTCAAGAATGAATGTGTTTCATTGGTTTTTGTTGTGGATGGTCTTTTACTTTTATGGGATGAAGCTTTGTAGAAAAGGAAATTGAATATAAATATTGGGTAAAAATATATAATTTTGTGTAATAAGAAAATATAATAAATAAAGTTTTATTAGTAGTGTAGTCAATAGATTTCTAGAAAGTTTATTTACGGAGAAGATAGATGAAAGAGAAATTATTTTTTCGAATGTAGAAATAATAGTAATTAAAATTTTAAAAAAATGCATGGATTTTTCAGAAGTGCCGTCAAAATTTTATTTTTTCCGCTTAAATACTTTTATATTTAGAATTTCTATTTTTTTTTTCAGTTTCAATAAATGGATTTTTTTAATAGTATTAAATGTTCATTTTTAATACTGAGTTTAATAGCCGTCTGATTTTGTAGTTTTTCAATTGGAGTTCCTTCATCTACCTTCTAATTTAGTTATCATTACAAAAACTAATTTAGTTTTATTGTCAGTACAAAATTAATTATCCAATGCGTTTTAATTTAATTATCTATATTTAAAATATTTCATTAATTAATCTTCTTTATTTTGGTACAAAAAAATACATGGTTTTTTTCAATACTAATTAAGATATTGCATTTTCAAGATTATTTTATTATAACTAATTAACTTTCATAGATAACTATAGAAATTATTTTTTGTGATTACACCTCTCGTGCATCGCGCGGGTACAACACTAGTATTGTTTAATTCTACCAAGCTGATGTTGCTGTAAAGGATGGAAGTTGCAACTCTGATACTGGGAAAAAAACAGGATTGCTATCCTGCTTTTTGACTCCGGCTATCAAATCAGTATGAGAATGAATATTAAGGCTGAGTATGTATTGTATGTATTGTAAAAGATCGTGGAAGAGGAATTCCAACATAAAAAAAAAAAAAGAGAATAATATTTGTTTTTGCCTTCTATTTATATTTGTATGCAGAATATAACAAAATTTGATAGGGGGAGAGACCCGCGATGAATATATCCTGATTTGTTGGAGAGAATATTTATATAATATGTTCGTTTCGATGAGTTGACAAATGACAATATTTCCTTAAATGACACTTGTTGGACGTCGAGCTCAAACTAATAAACGCTGATTTTCATCGAGCCCTATTCTGAGAGACTCAACCCCACATATGTAGTCGACCTCCTAGAATCAGATCTATCTTGGCTTGTGTTCTCAAAAGCAACGTAGACCAGTGGTGAGTACAATCAACTGTAGATTGATGTGTGTCTTGGATCGTGGTTAAGCATAGCTCTACCATTTACGGTTTCCTAAATAGGAGATCTTAGTCGAGTGATATTTGACTAATAATTGTTATTGAGGACTTAGCATTGCTTTAGGAGGAGGAGGAGTCTAGTTTATGGTAATTAGGATCTCAAGATTAGCAAGCTAGACCATGGTTGATTCTTTGCAATTATATGGTATTACTTATCATTGATCATTCATATAGATTTTTCACGAGTAACTAGACATGGTTCTCCAATTGGAGATATATTGCACTTACGCCAAACACGTGTTATGCAAGTGTATTGGGCAACATTCGAAATATCATGAATCTTTCATCATAAGTTCACCTTTGGCGGCACATTTAATGTCGTTTATCATGTCACTACACATGTCCCCATGTCAGAAGACAACTTTTGTCGATAAAGTTGTCGCTCCTTGATTTTCTGTTATTCAATTGCATTGTGCCACATTCGAATATCACGAATCTTTCATCACAATTACTCTATTGGCGGCACAATTAATGTCGTTAAACAAGACACATATTACATGCCAGAAGGCAACTTTTATCGTTGAGTTGTCGCTCTTTGGAGTTCTTCTATAGTTTTTAAAACCCACTAATCAATCCTAAAACCCGGCAAACTGAATATTGGGACAGTTGATTCAATTGGACCAATCCAGTTGACTAGATGCCGGGCCAGTTGATTCAACTGGACCAATCCAGTTGATTCATAGTTTTTATTCAAATGATCAAATCTGATCAAACCAAAGTTTTTGAAGTGGACCTTTGACTAGGCCTGAATCAGTTAGCCCGGTTAGATCAAAATGCTTAAAAATTTCATAGCAAGGGGGGTTTAATCTTAAGACCTCTTACAAAAAGGAAAATTTACGCATATATACTAGTTTTTGAATAGAAATTGAAATATATTTGGCATGTATAAAATAATAAAAAATTACCAATTTATGATTGTATCAATCTAAAAATACTGGACATTTAAAAGTTATGTTATTTATAAAATATTATCTTCTTGAAATCAATATAACCGTTTCAATTGAAAATCTTATCTCAAAAATTCATCTCAATTTTGTTTGAAAATTCATATTCTCCTAATGTAATCAACAAATTCAACGTTGCGTATCTACTTCTTTTTCGACACCATTTTCATAATTTTAGAATATTGATAATATTCTTATAAAACAATTGCAACGAAATCTATTGAAAAAAAAAAAACACAAAATCATTCAACATTCAGTGCACGTAATTATATATTGCAATCTTCTAACTTCTAGGATGATTACCGTAATCAAGATTGAATATTTTTCAACATATAACATAAACGAAATACAATTTCATAAGAAGACTAATTTGAATTAACAAACTGGAGTAACAATTAACCATTTGGAGCAACACAACGCAACACATAAACCTTTATTACAAGAATGCAGTAACAATTAACCAAGAACGAATTTGAAGTAACAACTTGTAGCATCATATATTTGTATATATACGTATATAATGTTCAACTACGTACTTGTGCCAATCGAAATAATTAAACCACCATACATCATACCATAATGCAATAACATTTAATAGTAGTCGAACTCTATTGTCCTGATGATTTTTCTTTTACAATGGAAATGGTGCACACGATTTTACTTTTGGATTTGGATTTGGATTTGGAATTGGTACCACTATGCATCGTAGCCATCTCACAATTGAAGAAAAATCGATTTGAAACAAAAAAAAAAACTAATGAAAAATTGAACAAAGAGACGATCATAAAGATATAAAATTTTGTTATTTAAGAAATAAATAAGGAGTTAAATAAGAAACATGGGATCTTACTATATAGGGTTTGAAATTAAAATAGATTTGATTTAAATAGTCAGCATTCAATGCGTAGGAGAAATGTGCTAAATTAGGAAAAAATTTGATTGTTACCTAAATTTGGTAATAATACGATTAAATTATTTAATAGTAAATGTAACAATTAATAAATGATAATGATAATAAATTATTTATTTATTTGTTTGTTTTTATATGGTAATACTATAATACAAATAATAAATAATAATTTTTTGAAAAAAAAACTATTTAGTAAAATTTAAAATTAAAAAAAAAAAAAGTAGGTACATGATATAATTTTCACCTCACAAAATATGTTATCTTCCAACCATTATTCAATCATGTGCTTACACTGTTACACATGCACACGCAAGAAATCTGTGCCTCATGAACCCGAATGTCATGGTTTGCATGTTGTACTACATTAGACTAGATATTATTAGAAAAGAAAGTCAAGTAAATATAAAAAAATACTGTTAAATGATAGTTACTTGAACAGACACCACACAACGGGTATAAATTATTTTGAAATTTAGAAATTACATAAAGTACGTACTCGCATCATTTATAATTATATGAATGAGACGAACTGTGTTGTACAATCTTATATTTGTCATTAGTGCATGTTCGTTCTTATACAATATTACTAATGAAGTCTACGTGCAAATGCACGTGTTGTATTTTAATTAAGTAGTTAATAGCGTGGTCATTGTTTGTAAGTTTCTGAATTATTTTCTCGTTTATGAAAGAGTAAGTAAAATATGTATTAAAACTTGTTGAGAAAAATACGTATTATTTAAAGTTGAACGATATAGTTTCGATTGATCTTTAATATGAACTTTCTTCATTTTTAGATGATCTGATGAATGTTATGTAATTTACTGACAGAATTGATTATTGCAATTCCTAGAATTGGATACTTCAAATATTATCTGAAAATATTATTCTCTTACTTTAAAATTTAAACTTGTTCCATATCTCTCTTCAATATAACCTGCCTTTTTAAAAAATTTCACTCTTTCAATTTAATTTTGTTCATTACAATCAAACATTCAAAAAATTTAAATCACACGAGTGTCGTGAGATATGCATAAGACTACTTGTGAACTTGCGATTATAGATTAGCATAAGTGTTAATTAATAATTTCTCTCATTATGTGGATTTTTGAAGTAATTAATAAACAAGAATTTGGGGGAAAGTTTTGCGAGCTTGGGGGGTAGGAAGGTTTTTTAAAGTGTTGATTTTGAGTGTTTATGAGTGGAGTGGAATGGTTTTGGATGTTTTTTAATAGGGATTTTTAAACGATCTAATCCATGATTGAGAGTTTATTATAGCGGTTCTAAAAGTTTTTTAAGAGTATCAAATTATATATATGCCCATATATAAAAAAATTAAATTAAATTTTAAATTTTTTATATATCAACTTATCATTGAAAATATAAAATTAAATTTTATGTTCTTTGTGTTCTATTCTTCTGTATATGTTCTTTTATTTTTACAAATATTAAGTATAGGTTAGTTTTGAAAATAATTGTTTGAAATTGAGTAAAATTGAAAGAAATTTTGAAGAACAACAAAAAATTATCGATTTGGAGGATTGAGAGATACGCTTCAAATTACACTATACCCATTTTGAACGGTTCTCAACCTTTCATAAATGGTAACCACCCAAAATCGGTAACAAAAAAAAAAATTCCCAAGCATGCCCTTATTGTTAGGTTCTCAACCTTTCATAAATGGTAACCACCCAACATCGGTAACAAAAAAAAAAAAAAAAAAAAAAAAAAATCCCAAGCATGCCCTTATTGTTATTTATTTTCTCAATTTAAAAATTAGAAATCAACAAAATTATATACACATATAATTATAATGATTTAAAAATAACTTCACGATACTAAATTACATAAAAACGAAAAAAAAAAACCCTCTATATCTTAAATTAACAAAAATAATTCAAAAAGTAAATGAATGTTCATTCTAGCATCTAAATAATTTTATGCTTATGATTTCTCAACACATAACGATTAGCAATAGAAACATGTATTTGTCATTCTTAACACTGTGCATGTTCTGAACTACAAATTTCAATATCCAATTAGTCGTGTTCACCATATTCTTTTGCCGTAGCCAATAAGAAATCAGGAAAATTATTTTTACCATAATCAATAATCGAGGTAAAAATATAAATAAAAATAAATTAGTGTAAAAGAGCACACATTTAGAAACGATATTATGTATCCTCACCAGTGTGAAGTTTATTATTACTACTATTTTCTCAAAAAAAAAAAAAAACTCACATTGCCAATTTTGTTGCACTTACAAATTTAGAAAATTTTCTAAGATGATACTTACACAACTGGTAAATATTGACTATGAATTTGACATTATAACTATTTAAAAACTCAAAATGAAAATTAAAAATCAATACTCAAATAAGTACAAATGTTTAAACAAGCATAAAAACTAACAACAGAACTTGATCAACTAAATTGGGCGATTTTTCAAAAAACATGACTAAAATCGGAATAAAAACGAAAAATACAAACGAAAGAAGATAGGAGAAATGAAGTAATGTTGGAAAAAAAAAATAGTACTTAAAAAAATCTACAAATGAGAAAAAAAAATGAAACAAAAAAAAGGGCATAAAAAAAAGATAACAAAAAGACTTAGAAATAACAAAATAGAAAAAAAATGAAAAGTGGTGGGAGTGCCACACTAAATATCCATATTTTAATATATAAGGATATGGATTAAGGATATGATAGTATTTGGTGAATAAAGTTGGACAAAAATATATAAAAGGAATTGATGAATAGTAATTGGCACAAACTCCTATGAACAGTGGCACCACAAAGTGATTCTTTTATATAGTTAAGGATATAAGACATGATACCAAACACGTTATTGGAGTATCGAATACTACTTTTTGACATATTTAAAATATACTAGACAGTACCGGATATGGATTAAAATGAACGAATTATAAATTGTCTTATGTATTGTACAATGTCATGGACGAAAAAAATATGTTATCTTACACATTGTACTGCGTTATATATAACTGAATTCAATTTTAAAAAAAAAAAATCCACTAATCAATATTAGAAGAAAACACTCGTAATACATTCTTGACTGAGTTTAAAATGAGAATAATAGAATTTTTTTTCTTTTTAATTAATAATGCTACTTTCCATTATGAAATTCATTTTTAATTTTTAACTTTCTTTAACTTAATTCTATTTCCTCATTTTTTGTGACAAAAATATTTTTTATTTAGACTTTTGAACTAACAATAATATACTAATTTAACCACTGACATGCTGGTTGAACTAGTACTCACCGATCTAGTAGTTCGACTTGGTTGAATTTAAAAACTATGTTTCTACCCTTCCTACACGAAGTAAGGACGACTCCCTCATTTATACTTTGGATTTTCATAGCTCCCAAACCACAGTTGGCATCAGAGATTGATCTTCTGTCTATTGTGGTTCAAAATAGGTAAGTCGCCTCCTTCTGTTGAATTTCTCTAGGGTAAATAGTACTGGAGGTCCTGACCTTTGAACCTTGTGACTTTCAATGTCTAGCACCTCGGGTCTTTAACCTTTAAAAAATACGCGATCAAGGTCCTTCTATTAAAAAAAACTGTTAGTTTGATCGGTTAAATGATCAAAATTTTATTAAAATAACCAAATTACCCTTTTTCGAACTAAAAAAAACAAATTTGTGGGTGTGGTAAAGACTAGGATATTATTTTTCTTACGATACTTGGAGAATTTGGGTGAGTACAATTCTATATGATTGTAACGATTTTTCACATAGTGAAAGGTTTTGATAGTCTAAATTTTCTCTATCTTTATATACTTTTTATATCTTATTATTTTTTTCTGAACAAGAATCTTGTGGGCAAAACAAAGAATTGGTCTAAATTTTCAACATTGATGTCAGAGTGTTAGGTCATGCAGAGTGTTGGCGTACAGAGAATATATAATTGTCAAATATGACGTGGAGAAATATGACGGGAGAATCAATTTTGGCTTATGACAAGTACAAGTCAAAAATATTTTGATTTGGTCTAGACTACACAAGACTTTGAAAGGAAACCGTCTCATATTTCTAATAAATATATTGAAAAATCCAGTATGAGTGATAATGATTGGAAATATTTGGATTTAAAAAGATAGAAGTATGATACGTCTCTGTCTAGCAAATATTCATGTAATATTTGTTGTAAATGAAATTTAGAAAAAACTTGAACAATTGTATTAAATAAATAGTTTCAAATCAGTTGTACTTGAAAGAACAATTTTATTCTTTGTGAATGAATGCAGGTACGATAATTTTAGACAACCCATTTTTTTGAACTGTAGGCTATTGAATAAATTGAAGATGAAGATAAATTATTAAGATTCATCTGGTCTATTCCATCCTGCTATGAACACATCAAACTAATTTTGATGTATGAAAAAAAAAACTGTAGATTTGTAAACTGGTTTGTGAAGAAAAAGAATTGAGTGGTTGAAGTAATATTTCATTTGAAAACTCATTACTTTTTTGCTAAATCATGGAAGAAGAATAATTTCATGAAAAAAGAAAGTATCTTGTTGTAACTGTGGACAACCTGGTCACGTGAGAAAAAATTATCGAAAGGGCTAACTGCTCGAAGTCAGATATGGACAGTGTATCTGTCTTTATGAGAGACGACGATGTCGCTTGAATAAGATACTTACATCAACATGGTATGTTACTAGCTGTCATGATAGATGATATATTACTAATAGTCTGTCCACATGTTTGCACACGAGCATTGATTTGATATTAATGTAAGGTGTGTGATAGAATTAATGTCGATGGTTGACGAACTTCTAAATAAGTCAAGCAAGAGTTGCACCATAATTTCCAGCAAATTTATTCGACACGAGCTGATAAAATTCTTAGAATTCGTTATTTTCACGTGATTATACTTATATGATAGAGTATGTTAATTTTTAATTTTGATAATTGAGACTGTTAGAGTTTACTAGTATTTTCTCAAATATCATGATCAAGAATTATAGAAGAGACGTCAAAAGCTCATTTTCGACAAGGTAGATATTGTTGAAATTTTGCTCAAATGTCAAAATTAAAGGGCCACAATTGCAATTGTGCGTGGCTTGCGGAAGGAAAAGATGTAAATATAATATTGGATAATTTGTAATTTTGGTCTCCAACCTTTCAAAAAAGTAACTAATCTACTCTCAAAATTTTTTTTTTGTATTGGTCATACCCAACATTTGCATTTTGTTGTAAATCACGTCTTTTTGACATATTTTGATGAATTTGTCATTCTCTTTAAATAAAAAAAATACAAAAAAGCTAAAAAAAATAAAAGTAAATTCCAAATAAAGTCCTACAACTTTTAAAAAGTACAAAATAAATTCATCTTCTCCAAAATTCTACCCCACTCGCACTCGCACTCGCACTCGCACTCGCACTCGCACCCCACCCCACCCCACCCCACCCCACCCCACCCCACCCCACCCTACCCTATCCTATCCTACCCTACCCTACCCTACATCTCTCTCTCTCTCTCTCAAACACACACACACACCACCACCACCACCACCACCACCACCACCACCACCACTTCTACTTCTTCATCTGCAACTTGCCCAATTGGTACCAGTATTCCACTTAAGTTCACCTTAATGGAAGGAGGTCAATGGTTCGAATCGCTGGAGACGCGAAAGAAATCCAGTTTGGGATGAAACTCCCAGTGGACCGTACGTAAGTTAACAGCGCACGGAATAGCCCATGGGCGAAAGACCTGTAGGAGAAAGTCCGTGGTTGTTACAAATTCTATCTGGTTGACACGTCCAAACACAACAAACATCGAGACTCAATATTTACATCCTTGCAACTCTCTTAAAATCTTTTTAGTCGTGCTAGGAAAGATCTAGCATACCGTTCAACATTACAAATAGATAAAATAGCATGAGTAATTTATTTTAAACCATCACAAACTATATGATTGGGAATGTGAGCACAACACCTCATATGAATCATTTCTCCACCAAGGATTAGACCATGCTTCTTCTCCAGAAAACTTCTCTTCAATTTCATTATTGCTACGTCATTGGATAATGTGTTATCAACGATCACGCAGAAAATATTATTAATTCTCCAATCATGATGGCAATAAATAAACTCTTTTCCTACTATATCACCCTTATGGCTAATGACTTGGATGACACTTATGATTCATTTTTGAAGTCTCCAATCATCATCAACACAATGAGAAGTCAAACACAAGTAACTAACATTTTGTATCGATGTCAAACAGTCAGTAGTCAAAGAAACTCTATGTTTACTCAATTATTTCCTCAATTTATTCTATCTCATCAAGGAACAAACGATATATATCCCTAGCAACTGTTATCCTTGAAGAAAAATTAAAAGTTGAGAAAAAATACCTTTGAAAACACTGAAAACCTTCTCCTCAACGTGTCGAAAAGATAACTTAAACAATATGAAGTACCTAGTAATCTGTTTTCTCACTCCTTTTTGAGTAAACTTGACAAGTTGTCTACTACTGTTAACACCCTCTAAAACATCATCATGTTTAGAATTACTCTAAGTCAATATCTTTTGCTTTTTGTCTTGAAACATGTATGGATACCTCTTGTATCAATCGTTGATATGATTTCTCAATGTACTAGTCCCACCTTCAAATTGCTGCTTATACACTTGTCCACAATAAATACATTATACATTCTCATCCATCTTTACATTAAAATGAGCCCAAATATTAAACATTTTATTTCCCTTCTAACCATTTCCACTTTGTTGCATATTCACATTTTCACTCACCACTGAATTTTATCACCGATCTCATGAGTACTTTGTTCTTCTAAAATCAAATCCATATGTGATTATCTGTAAACAAAAATGATCTATTGAAATTAGCAGATTGAAAAATATAAAAAAATAAAAAATAATCATGCAATTCTTTAAGACTAAAAAATTAAAAGAACTTTTCCATCAAACTAAACTATAGCAAGTTTAGCAATAAATTCCTATTTAATGGGAAAAATCACTCCAACACAGGAGAATGAAGAATTTATAATGTTTAGCAAATAGTGGAATGTGAGGCTCATCAAAGTTGAATTGATAAAATGTGTTAAACTGACTATATGATGGCTAGATTTCCTTTTATGCTCATACTGAGTGTTATCTCCGTATCCGCATGTGTGCAGAACCCTATGAAGTCTATGCACTTACACAATGTTACTTCGACTCGGCACAAAATGTCGGATAAAATCCCTTGTTCAAGGCAGGTATTCTCATTCTTCTCGGGTCTTTAATTCATTCTATAAATTACGCACGATGTGACATGGCTCAAAAATAGGCACACCTTAATAGAATAATATAGCACATACATAACACATGTTGAAAATTGGTTTAAAATGTCGAGAAATTAATTAAGTTTCGTGTCAACTTGGACAAATATACAAGACCCGACCCAATCCGTTTAGGCAAATTTGTTTGCCACTTCGATGCACGCTTCGGGGGCAACGCCCCCAGAACGGGGATCGACCTGCCCGGTCAGGTCGCGGGGGTCGAGGGGGCAACGCCCCCGGAAAGAAAATTCAGATTTATCTGAATGTATAAATGGTATATTTGGCATCTCGAAACCAATATCGAATGAATGAGAAATTACGAAAAAGGATAAAATCGGGTCAAAATTTTAACCATGCGATCGCACAGGTATGTAAACCTGCGATCGCAAGTTGGCTAATTTTTTAACAGAATGTATTTTGGTCCTTCCATGCGATCGCAGGAGGCAAAGCCTTGCGATCGCATGGTTTTACTGGATGAAGTCTTGTTCTAATTTTTGTGTTGTGCGATCGCAGCTTGGTTAAACCATGCGATCGCATAGGTTTGCGTGAACAGACATGTCCTTTTGAAGTGTTGCACGATTTGGTTCGATACCTTTTCGTTTCCAACTGATTCTCAACGTTAAAAAGGGACTCTGGACGTCCATTTTATAGAGGAATGATACAGAAACATAATTGCATAACATCCACTCATATTTCCTACTTCTTGAATCAAAAATTCTTGCATTTGTTGCTTGAATTTTTGGCTTTCATTTTCATTTCATCTTTTGGAGTACAAAACCTATTTCAGATTCGTTATGCTTGTGGTTTGAAGTGCTTCAACCACGAGTAGGAAACCGTTGTATTTTGGGAGTCAATTGCCTTATACCGTAAGCACCGTTGCGGGGCAATATTGACTTAAGGACAAAGAGTTCAACTCTTGCCTCGGTCTACATTTTCATCCTTCCATTTTTCGGTTCTTGGTTCACTGTTTTGAGGTCACTTCCACAGAAATTCCGCCAACAACACATTCATGAAAATTGCTGACGCACTAACAACAGAGTTGGAGACATGGATTTTGATATAGATTGCAATTGAAGGTTACATAAATATATGATATAATATCCAAGAATGACGAAAATGAATTTTCTAGATGTGCAAACCAGAGGCGCCATACTTGAGTGCTTGAAGAGGTTTCGTAGAAAATGCAACATTAACATCAGTCATTTCTGCAAATCTTTCCAAAGATGAGATCGCATAAACAAATTATAAAACAATTATGATAGAAAAATTTATAAAAATAAAAAAAGAAAAGGTTGAACTAACCTGGAAATTGAGTCGAAATCAGAGACATTATTGGTAGAAGAAAAAGAAATGGTGTAAGATTATGAGCGATTTGTTTGGCCGATGAAAATGAACTTTACATCTTCGCTCTTTAAGAGTCATTCAACAATTTCAGCTAAGGGTTTTGATTATTCCTTCACAATTATGATGAGTACTAGATGGAGTTTAATTGAGATAGATAATTGTCTAATTAAGTACTGATTTTAAGAGTAATGATATAACACCCATGGTGGGTAATAATTATAGTACACACTTGACACGTGGCATTACCACATTGATTACTTTTTAAAAAGTTTAAAAAGTTATAAACAACTTTTTAAAAAGCAATTAATGTGGTGATGCCACTTGTCAAGTGGGTACCATAATTATTACCCACCATGGGTGCTATATCATCTTTCTTGATTTTAATTGACTTGAGTATTTGATTTAATTGGATTGGGTCTAACATAGATAATTGATAAATTTAATTTTAATTGACTTGAGTATTTGATTTAATTGGATTGGGTCTAACATAGATAATTGATAAATTTAATTTTAATTGGGTTGAATAAAATTTAAATTAATTTATTTTCGATTTTATATTTTTTTAATTTTTTTTAATTTTTGTAAACGGTTTGACAGTTCGAACAGATTTTAAAAAATTAAAACTTAAACCAAACCATTTCGATGCGGTTTGGTCTAGTTCAAAACTAAAATTATGACGAATCCACGTGGACACAAACCAAAAATTTTGGTTCAATTTTGCAATTTGACAATTTCGTTGTTCAACCCTAACGCTTAGCACCCTATCCAGCTCTTCATTCTTCCCTAATGAGAATATCTGCAGAGCAGACCAAGCTAGACCACAAAATTAGGAATCTAATACTTGGACGAATACAGATTTAAACAAAGTAATTATTTAAATAACTAATTTACAAAGGAAATATCACTCTGCATTGAAACTACACAGATTTAAACATGGATGTGAAAACATCGCTTTCTACAAGCACCAAATTGATGCATGAAACACCATACAACAACAATGTGACACTGTCACAGGTAAACTTACCACTAACAGGCATCCGGAAGCTTAACTCTATACACTTGCCATTCCTTCTGCAGGCAAATCTTCACGGATGCTTGATCAACGCCAACTACCTTTACAAGAAACTCTGTACAATATCCCTTTGTTGCACTTACAGCAAAGGGTAATATTACGACTCTCAATACATACACTATTAAACAAATATAACCTATTGCTTGAAAGAAAGCTCGAAACCTATGTTTTTGTGGTCATTTTCCAAGGACGGAACTTGAGAAATCTACATATAGCTGCAGAGTCGCTTCCATTTTCTTGCAGCCACATTACTCATAACCAAATGCCACTTAACCACTGCCAGAACCTTACACCATCTTGTTTTATGCTTCCCATTTCTGGGGAAACTTGTTCCAGGATTAGAAGAAATAGAGCCAATTTCTTGAGTGGTTGAACCAAGAAACAATTCATTCTCTTGGAACGCTGTGGAGTCGACCAGAAAATTATTGGTACTTGGATCATTAATTGACATAAATGAGTCCGCATAGTTACCTCCAGAAGCCCAAATATCTGCTCCCATATAGGATCCACTGTGAGAATCACTCATCCCAAAACTGTTTCCGGATGTTGAATTGAGTCCTTGCATTTGATAAGAACCCTCCGTGAAAGAAACTTCAAATGGACTATATTCTTGTCCAACTTCGTAATTATATAGTGCTGAAGTTGTTAGATGAGAAGGGTTCATCTGCATTTCTAGTTGATATGTAAAGAAATAAATTATTTCAGTCAAATGCAAGATAATTTACAGGCTCAGAAAAGAAGGAAAGACAAAAGGTAATTTGGAAAAGCCAGCGGATTTACTAATGCAAGTTGCGACTTGTGCTTTAAATGATTAAAGCCAAGATTGAAAACAGATTATTTGAATGGTGTACTATTTCGTTGATCATACAGTTTTAGAGATGCTAACTGTTTACAATCTGCTGTAATTTAATGAGATCATGTTCCACTAAGCAAAAAATTAAGTTTCCAAAGATGTTTTGATGAGTTACTTTTTGTGACTTGCACGTCAAAAGAAGTTTCTTATTTTGAAACTATCTCTTACGTTATTGTTAACATAAGTAACTTACTTATATCCAACTTTGACCAATTAAAACATTATTTATTTTAAAACTTAAACCTTTTAAACTTAGCCTAACATGCTCTCAATTGGTGAACCAGTTGTGTTTCTATTGAGTGCAAAAGTTCCCTCCACAGATTTAACATAACTGGAAGTAGCAAAGACTATTGAAAAAAGATAAAGTGAAAAAGATAACTGAACAGTGAATTGTTTGGCACATCAAATACAATTATTCCACATGTTTTTAGTTATTCATGAGAAGGATCATGGCAAAAGAGAAAAGGTTTCAATAGTTAAATTACCTTGTTGAACTGGGAAATGAACATTCTGCATACTCGAAGTAGGAAAGTTAAAATTGTCTGCTCCTAAACTTGGCAATAGCATCGGGTAGCCAACAGGTGATTGGTCATCAAAGGGCACCAAGTCCTTCAAATTTCTATAAACATGCTGCTTCAGAGTTTCTACAATTCGCTGTCCACAAAATAGGGAAGTCAAATTAGTTTCATATTAGAATATGGAACTTTGATAAGAAAAAGGCCTGTATGCAACACATTTGAAAATTGCAACTACTAAAATGGGGGGCAGTACTGATTAAAACATACATACACTGGCCATTAAATTCTCAAATATTTGATGTTGGCAAAGTAGTATGCAAAATCACAATTATTTAAAGGAACAATTTCATGCCATTGGCATAGAAGCACTCCACTCTAGCCAGACAAAGCGAAATGAGAAGAAATTTGAGGATGAAGATACCAACCATCTGATATATATCAAATTTTTCCGATGGAAGGTAATTTTGTCCATCAAAAGTAGCTCCTACAAGCTTGTAAATGCAGTTGAAGAAAAGCCTGATCCCATGTGCACCAATGTACAAGTACAGTGTGTCATCGAAAGTGCAAGTTGTAGCGTGTCCAATGATTGTATCCCACGTCTTCCTGTTTGAGATGTTGAGTATCTACACGATGAAAATATAGTCTTAGATGGTTCCCCTAAAGATCTTGTCAAGTACACAGATTCATATCCATTTAAGTGATTTAATGTCTCACAAATGATATCATGAACGAGTGTCTTACAGTGCGTAGTGAGGACTGGTCTGTGATGTACAACCTCAAAAAGTCTTTGACAGAGGATATATCATGCTGAGCCAACCTTTTATGGGAAGCACCATCTTTAGCTATCTTCTCCAAGCGCCATACTTCATCGTCCAAGGATGGAGGGTAGTGTTTTTGGTATGCTAAACAAATAATGAGATATCAATAAATAATTCGTCAACGTTTATCCGCATATAAAGATTACTTAGTAAACTTCGATGGTACAATTAGAAGCAAAACATCCTAAGCTTAGCGTGCTTAATTCGTTTGCCCACAACTTTTTCCCCAATATTAGCCTCACGTAAAATGTTCGTTTCAGTTAATTATGATAAAAAGCTCCAAGAATAACAAAAGAAAAAAGAAATCATCCTCTTCATTAATCAAACACTCACTGATATGGGAAAAAATGGTTCAGAAGAAATACTTACACTCTCCACGATGATCTTTTACTTTGAAGGCTTTGCTTATTCCTTCTCTGATTTTTCCTTGAGTGAAACTAGTATTTACTTTTGCTCCCAATCTGAACTTCCCACTCCTAATCCAGCTTGAATTATCAGTGAAATTGGCTTCACCAATATAACCTACTCCCTCTTTCAAATGAACTATCACCTCTCCAGACACCAACGGCCTTTTCCCTTCTCTATTTGGAACAATTTTACTCTCAAATTCTTTCGCCGTCCAGTCGTTTTGATCATAAGGACTAAAATCACCATCAAGAACAACAATATCGACCTTTAGTGAAGATAAGGGTCCCGATGTTATTATTTTCTTAGTCTCAGAATCATACAGAACAAGTTTGACAGGTCTTCTGTCCTCAGATAGTATCCTACTGCCCGTGAAAAGTCTACCAGGCAATTCACAATCAAAATGTAGCTGCCACGTTCTTGGTCCAGAGCTCTCGATTTGATTTTGTGAGTGTCTACAAGAAATATTTGTAGCAACACTTTAGAATATTGTTGACATAGAGAGAGGAGAAAGATCAATTGGTGATTAAACCATATGTCAATAAACAATAATAATCACAGTTAATTATTGCTATAGGCCGAATCATGAATGGAAACTGATAGAAGTGAATTAAAAAGGGTTGCAACCTGGTGATTGAAACAATTGTTATTTTTTTCTTTTCAAAAAGCACAAGCAATGCATAGAACGATTGGACCATGAGATAATTAATGGATGAACTAACCTCTGAAACCGATGGAATGCTCTTTCAACCTCTTCTCGGACCTATTAAGACAATAGAATAGTGAATACAGGGAGTCAAAAAATGTGTTCTATCTTGCACATTTCAGTCACGTCTTATCTGCAAACAACATTTAAATGAAGAACCCAGTATATAGACATATAATAAACCAGTAATCTCAAAAAGAAAATGAAAAGAAGCATCTCCACGACGTAATAGTGACTAAAATTTTGCTACACTAACATGCCATGCGTTTATTTTCTAAGGAAAATACTAATCAAGTAAATTTGGGAACAACAAAAGTAATTATCAAAATGACAAGCAAGAGAGCCTCATCGTAGAACTATTGTTGTGGACATCCAGAAACAGGTAAAAAATGGTATTCATCACTACTAAATAATAATCTATCTAATAATTATTGGGTGAAAAGTCCAAAACCTTCCAAAACAATTGAGATGTGGCAACTAAACTTCAATTTCATGAAGGACTAACCAGAAGAGCTATATACAGAAGGGAACCATGCCCATTCACCAAAATCTTGTCGATTCCTAAGGTTCATTTAATAGCACAAATACAAGAGTAAAATCTTCCTCGATATTATAAAAATATATCGCTCATGACTTCAAAAGAACAAAAGATCATACCACATTTCGAAAGAAGGGTTCCAATTTGTGCACAAATTCTTGGACAGCCTGACCATTCTCCACCTCTCCGAAAACACTGCACATACCAAGTATAACAGAAACAAAATCAGCAAACAACACAAAAATCAAGAATTCAATCATTTAAAACAATTACAAACATATCAAGTACTGATCTACCCACGTTGCAAAAAAATGCTGGCGTTTAAATTCACGGGTCGGAAGTTCAGAACCTTCCTCACCCCCCTCCGTAAGTGGTCGTTTCAGTACCATCAAAAACTCAGGATTCACAAGCTTAAAGAACTGATTTTAGAGAATATCAAAGGCAGGTAACTCAGAACTGCTAAACTTCCTCTCCTATAAATAGATATCAGCAGTGAACAATTTACAGGAAACTACCTAGGAAGCTTCAATTTGTGATTAAAAAAACAGGTAAATCACAAAAGTCAAGCACATATTCGACACATTTATAGCAAAAAACAAACCCCTTTAACATCTCCTAACAATAGCCCACATTCCCAGTGTGTTTGTGTGTGGGAGGGGTCAGGCTGCAGGCCTTGTGGGGCTGGTATTAAATTTCTTGGTACTCAAGATTCAGAATATTAATCATATAAAAGTGATTTTTGACACGCTTCGTTATAGTTAACATTGTGTATAAACATAAATATATAAAATCTTGACTGAAATATAATTAATTGAGATTCTACAAACTGAACAACCGCGTAAAATTTGAAAGGTACAAACGGAGTACAAATCTAGGAAAGCACAAAAACAAGTATAATCAGAAAAAAAAAAGTAAAAGAAAGAAAAACACGATAAAACAACGCGGAGTGGCTGACTAGTTCGATGGTGAGAGCTGAGAGGTGTATATGACATTTGACATATACATACATAAAATTTTATATATACCTTGCGAGTAAAAGAAGACGAAAGATTGGCGGAAAATTCGACACGGCGAAACACACGTAGGAGAGAGAAGGTGGCGCGTTTAGGTGAGTAAATAAAGAAGACTTGGAAAGTCTTTGTGTGTGTGTGTGTGTGTGTGTGTGTGTGTTATAGTTATGGCGCCGGGTAGGGGTTGGGTTGTGGAGTTGGGGTTAGGATGGGTGGGTTGACATACAAATTAGATACTTCTAACTACTATATTTTGTCAAATGTTTATAAAGAGTAGTGATCTAATGTCCCCATAAGGTATTATTATAATATCTATCAAGACAAGTATCACACACTTATTGAATGAGTGTAAAATGGACCTTTATACTCATCCAATGAATATAAAACATTTGTCCCATTGAACATTATAACAATGCCCACCGAAGGCATCAGATCACTACTCGTGTGTCTGAAATGCAACTATACTTTGAAACGTTCTTAAAATGCCGTTTAACTTTTAAAAGTAAATTTCATATACCATTGTACTTTAAAACAATCATGGAATGTCATTGAACTTTCAAAAGTGAATATCTTATACTACTTCATTACATTTTTTTGGGGAAAAATAGCTTATTTGGTCCTCAACAATTTAAAAACGTAAGAGATGTACTTCCCATCTTTAAAAATAGTATCGAACATCCTACATGTTTGAAGAAGTAGGTATGGTATATCTTTTATGACGAAATTGTCCCTTTATTTAAATAAGCGAACAAACAAAAAATAAGAAAAAAGAAAAAAAGAATTAAAAAATAACCAAATAAAATAAAAGTAAGATGTTCTATATCAAACTTCAAAATCCAAAATTCACCACAAAAAAAAAAAAAAAAACCTCAAAATCCTCCTTCCCAAAAAATAAGAAATGATCCACAATGCCTGCTTGTGATTATTTTCATATTATGTAATAGGACCGATCACCTGCCCCTTGGGGGCAGGTGAAATTCGGCCCACCTGCTGAGGTGTCAGCAGGTGGGCCGTTGATGATAAATGTTGCTTTATCATCAACGGCCCACCTGCTGACACCTCAGCAGGTGGGCCGAATTTCACCTGCCCCTGGGGGCAGGTGATCGGTGCTAATGTAGTATTATGTAAATAATAAAATAAGAAACGATTTAATCTCACATTAATACAGAGGTAATTATCTACACCACACTTGATTGACTACTCATATGAAATAATCTACCATATATGCGGGAGGTGAATTTTGGATTTTGTGGTTTGATAAACAAAATAATCTATTTGTTCATTTTTTTTTATTTTTTATAATACATTTTGTTATTTTTTTATTCTCCTTTTTTTTTTTTTTTTTCCTTTTTTGTGCTTATTTAAATGGGGGTAATTTCGTCATAAAAGACCTACTATGCATATTTTTTCAAACGCTGGAGATGTTCGGTACTATTTTTTAAGGTTAGTGGTATATCATTTACGTTTTTAAAAGATTGGGGACCAAATATACTATTTTTCCTTTTTTTTTTTTTTTTAAATAGAGTGACATATGAGATCCACTTTTAAAAGTTTAATGGCATTCCATGAATGTTTTAAAGTACAGTGGCATATGAAATTCACTTTTGAAAGTTAAATAGCATTCTAGGAATGTTTTAAAATACAGTGACATTCCATGAATATTTGACAAAGTACAATAACATTGGAAGTATCAACCTCCCATACTGTTTAATAATATTTTAAAAAAATTAATTAAAATTTTATTTATTATACGATTTGATCAATATATTAATTATGCTATACGTGTTATTTCTTGTCTCACTACTTTGAATGCTTTTGTTTTGACTACTTATGTTTATAGTGAAAACATAAATAGACATTATACAAATTTAGAATGTTTATTTGACTCCTTTGTGATCTTATCGAGTTACTTTATTTAACCATGTTAAATTTCGTATAACAAAATTTTGAAAGTGTCGAAAAAATTCTAATTTTAAAAAGCTCGACTAACTTGTATAAGGATTCTATTAAAATTGGCTATCATCCAAACAAAACTTAAACAAGCATTAGATGAGGTGGTTTAGTTAATTTATATTTCTATTTGATTGGAGCTATGGATTTAAAAATTTATTTGAGCTCACTTTGCTTTTTGTTTAAATCGAGTTTAATTGAATTTTTAAATTTTAATAAAGCAAGTTGAAAACACTCTGTGTTTACTCGAACTTCATAAAAATACTCAAAAAATAAAAATATTTTACAATGGGATAAAAAAATATATAAACAATTCTGAAAGTTCGTTAAGAGATTTTTGTATCAAGTCGAGACAAGTTGAAATTAGTCAATGAATTTCAATTCAGAATAATATAAAGTAGGAGTTCACACGCTTATTGGAGTTCTATACGCGTTATAGAGTTCAATGAGTAGTTTATGACTCTGTCTCAATCAAAAAATCGAATTCTTTGTAAAATATTTTTAAAAAATGTAACATTTGTAATATGTTGACACGATAGTAAACGTAACCTTTTAAATTAATTGATTTGACAGCCCAAATATTGTTTTTTTTTTTTTTGTTTATCACTCTTTTTATTTTTTAATTTATTATGTTATTGTCACCCAAGATTTGAATATGCATTCATTAGTTAATCACTTTCAATGTCACTTCAAAATTTCCAAGAAAAGAGTTTTTGTTAATGTAACTATTACATCTGAGTGCATAAAAAGTTTGTGGTTGGCTAAATTTTGAAAAAGTAAAATCACTTTTAAGTAACTTTTTAACCTAAAACATGTATGGATAGCTTATTTGTTCCTTTAAGTATTTTTTTCTTCATAATTTACTTATTTTTAACTTTAATTATTTTTTAACTTTTAAGTAAACATTTCAAGCTTAGCCAAACATGCATTAAGCTTAAAGGGTACAAGTAAAAGTATTAAGCAACTTCTTGGATAATTAAACAACAAATTTTCTTGGGGTATTTTCTAGGAAATAGACTTGCCTTGGATATTTCCCCAAAGTTTTCCTGCTTTCTGTTTGACTTCTTGCCTGGGGGAGAAATAGAAATGTAAATAATAAATAAATATTATTTGTAATCGAGTTTTGTGAATGTGTTCAATTGAATCGTCGGTATATCGACAAGTGCACTATGAAGTAAATTTTATCATAGGTGATGTATGAGAGTAGTCTTGATTTAAAAAAATTGTGAAAATGTAATTTGATTTGTATTTTCTTACTTGAATGATGCATGAGTAGCGTATATTGTATAGGTAAAATGTGACACAACGTACATGTTGTATGACACTAAATTTGAATAATTGGTTGGTATTCATGACTATAAATTGTTTTAGTCGATCAAGTACGACGTTATAATTAGGGCTTGACGTGGGATGAGTTGGATCGGCTCTTGACCCAACTTGAATCCAACCCAATCAATTTGATTTAACAAGAAATCAAATCAAATCTGTTCACAAGTTAAAACCCGACCCAACCAAAAACAACAAAGTTTAAGTTTGGGTTGTTAATTTGGGCTTTGGCCCAGTTTCCACTGGGGCAATTTTTTTGGCTCAATTAACAGTTGGGACAATATTTTTGAGCCCAATACATACTAGGGCCTTTTTTGTTGAATTTGCCGGAAATTTTGTTCAAAGCTTGAACTTAATTCGATTTTGGCCAATGCCAACTGCTTTCAAACTAGGGATTTGAATTTTGAAAGTCTATGATATTATTTAATTAAATATTTTTTAATAAGTGAGTGGGATAGAATTATGTTGGGTTGATTTTTATGAGATAATTCACAACATATTTTATGAGATAACTCACAACCTAACTCGATCTGATCCGATCCAATCACAAAATAAATTTTCGAAACTAAATCTAATCCAATTTAGGTCCAAAACCGACTCAAACCGATTAGGTCGGGCGGATTAATTGGTTTGAGGCAATTTTTGTCCAATCCTAATCGCAACGTTTATGCCAATAAAAAAATGTAGGAGAGAAGAATATAATTTTATTTTCATATACCGCTATATTTTCTTATTGCCGTAGGCAGTATAATTGTATGTGCTTCTAATTTATGAAACACATATAAATAAAAATATATTATCTTTTATCCAGTGGACGTAGACTCACTGCTCAATCTACAATGTTATTGTTTTTAGTTTCAATTCAACAAAAGATATAATAATTAAGGACATTATGGCATGTGAATAGATCTTAATGGATTGATTGTGAGATCTGTTTTCTTCTATCAAGGTATGTTAGAACAAGTCTAAAAATTAATTCTAATTTATGATTTTCTTTAAAAAAAAAATAAAAAAAATCAAGAGGCCAAATGAGGTAATTCCCAAAAAAAAAAAAAAATTGAAACTAAATAAATAGCGGGTTAGAACTCTTTAAATTTTATATTTTTCTTTAAATAAATTAAATTAATGATAGGGATGACAAAGGAGTAGGGGCGGAGCAAAGGTGGCATTCCCCATTTTCCGCCCTGTTTATTTCTCTATTTTTTAAAATTTACATATTATATTTTAAATATTGAATTAAATTATTAAAATAAATAAACACTTGAATTATTGACACATTAAAAACAATAACAAAATCACATTATTTATAGATCTTTCTTTTCTTATATGAATGATATATATATTTTTTTGGATATCGGACAAAATAAAATATATTAGTAAAATCCTGACATTTAAACAATAAATGTTTGGAAAGAATACCACGTCGGATTCTTTAAATAAGTGTGTTGAAGAAAAAGTCTATGAAAGAGACTAATTTATATTTAGATGAGGCAGAGAGTAGATTTGTAGTTTTTTAATTAATATTTAGTCAATTAGTATTTTTTTTATATTTCTATTTCTTTAAATATAGTAAAATTAATAAAATTATTTATTTATTGTAACTGGAGACAGGTGCGGGGCTGAGATCATATTCCCCTGCCCCGAGAGGCACTTTGGCTCCACTCCATCCTCAGTTTATCTATTAATCAGGGATTTTTCGTTTCGATCGAGATAACTTTTTAAGGAGATGCCATCTCTAGTTGATGGATTGCTCGTGGATAACTGAACTATACAATCCAACTCGACATGGCTTGTCTATTAAGACAAAAAGGTGAATCGACTCAAATTATGTCAGACAAGCTTTAAAGAAATATTATTTAACAAGTTAGATATCTACGAACATGAACCACCCAACCTATTTTGACACCACTACTTCAACTTTTATCCCCGCAAAGTCCTTTTTCACACAATTTCGTCCAACAGGAACCAAAACTAAGAACATGCTTGGTTGTAGGGTGTGCAGTGTGCATGGTTCTGTACATTTTCCAAAAGAATTGAGAACTAATAAGAATTCTATAAATATAACCATTAATTTCATTTCTAATTATGGTTCGAGTTTGGTCTAGTTCAATTCTATTATTAAATTATGGATACTAGAACTATGTGATAACGATCGTGGATGCTTATACCATCACAATATCCGTCGATTATTTGTAATGATCAACACACTTACTAATTATTAAGCGAGATGGAATTTTTTTTTTTTTTTTTTGCAGTGCTCTATGAGGGATAATGCTTTGATATAATCCAGTTTATAAATAATGAGAATACAAACAACCGACAGCTACTCCATGGTTTGCCAAGTAAGAGCACAAATGCTCAAAACTCTTTTTGTTTTTGTTTTTTTCCACGAACTCGTTTTTAATTACATATTATGAGACTCATAATTTTTATCAAATTTTCAATCAAACATTTCACAAACTTTTATCTAAATCTTCTGAAAAAAATAATTTTTAACTCCACCAATCATCTACCAATGCATATAGTTTAGTTTTATTTTAGTACGATACTTTTTACATATTGAATTGTTGCACTCCGGTCCTTCTCAATATTTAAGAAACATATTTAACATATTGAGTACTTATTTCAAATATTTGGATCTTCAAAATTTTCTTCAAATTCCATGTTAGTTCATTGTAAAAAATCCTGCAACAATCTTGTTTTAATTAAAAATTCGAGTCAAATTAGATTTTCAGTTCTACATATTAGAATTGAGAATTGGATCTAAATTGGCCGATTTTCAATTATAATGCTTAGAACTGGATTGAACTTAAGTAAAATTAGCTCGATTCAATTTAGTATCTTTCACCACGTTAAATTATTTTTATTTTGAAGAGAGGATCATCAATCACGACCGTAGCTAGCTCAAAATTCACTATACTTCAATCTCACTAAATTTGATATTTTCCAATTTTCTCAATTCTCTTATCCCAAATCTCTTTTTCTTCACTATTCCTCTCTAAATCTTTCTTCTCAATTTCAACTTTATCCCTTTTATCACTTTCTATTTATTTATTTCAATTTCTATTTATTTTTTTACGATAATTTTACTTTTGGTTATTAACAAAATGGCTTATTTGCACAAATGGTCCTTGACTTTTGCACTTACTGCAGGTTGAGAACATATTGTTTCATTCTTAGCAGTTTAACCTCTATTTCAAATATTTTTGACAACAATGGTCATTTTCATCAATTTCCATCCAAATGTCCGTGAAATTTGACGGTGGAATTTTTTTATTTAAAAAGAGCTTATTTGCACAAATGGTCCTTAACTTTTGTAAAGAAAAATTTGCAGCAAAAGTCTGTTATCTTCTAGAAAGTGTTGAAAAGTCACATAACCTTCTATTCCCAACACATATGACTCCAAATTTTTTTGACAATTTTACCCCAAATTTAAATAAATTAAAAACAACTTATAAGCCTTTTAAAAAATATAAATAAGTCCTAAATCTTTTTATTTTTTACAGATTTACACTTAAAATAATAAAAAGTGTGTCATCAAGTCCCAAAACTTTTAATTTTATTCACCAAAATGACATTTAAAATATGTTTGATTAAAATAAGATTTTTTTAGTAAAAATTGTTAAAATGTGTGGTTGAAAAATTGTGGGACCATAAAATGTGTGATTAAAATTAATTGCTGACTTTGACTTTAGCTTTTTAGCAAAATCAAAATTGAAAACAAACGGGCTCTTAGAGTGTATACAGATTTTGTCCAGTGGTCCATTAATTAACAAAAAAATTATACCCATGATCAAAATTTGACCACTGGACAAAATCTGTAGAGACTCTTAAAGCCCGTTTGTTTTCAATTTTGATTTTGCTAAAAAGCTAAAGTCAAAGTCAATAATTAATTTTAATCGCACATTTTATGGTGCCACAACTTTTCAACCATACATTTCAACAACTTTTACTAAAAAATCTGATTTTAATCAAACATATTTTAAATGTCATTTTGGTGAACAAAATTAAAAATTTTGGGACTTAATGACACACTTTTTATTATTTTAATTATAAATCTGTAAAAAATAAAAAGATTTAGGACTTATTTATATTTTTGAAAAAGTTTATGAGTTATTTTTAATTTATTTAAGTTGGGGGTAAAATTGTCAAAAATATTTGGGGTCATATATGTTAGGATTAGAAGGTTATGGGACTTTTCAATACTTTTTAAAATATTAGGGACTTTTGATACAAATATTCTTTTACAAAAGTTAGGGACCATTTGTGCAAATAAGCCATTTTTAAATTAAAAAAATTCCACATTTAAATTTGACGGAGATTTGGATGGAAATTGATTAAAAGGACCACTACTGCCAAAAACATTTAAAATAGGGGATAAACTGTCAAAAATGAAATAATAGGTCTTCAACCTGCAGTAAGTACAAAAGACAAGGACCATTTGTGCAAATAAGCCTTAATATATGAGCTAAGTAACTGATTTTCGAGAGAGAGAAAAATGTCGACTAGTTTCCCATCTCCTCCGCCTGCCATCACAAGTGTCGCCACCACGAAGATCAACCTATTTGCTGCTGTGGATATGGGCACAAACTCCTTCAAACTCTTGATCGTCAGCACCGATCCCTCATCCGGCCGCTTCCTCACTCTCAACCGCATCAAAGAACCCGTACTCCTCGGCCTTGACACCACTATAACCACCGCCAGCTCCACCATCTCCGCCACATCCATCCACCGTGCAATCTCCGCCCTCCTCAAGTTCCAACAAATTATTCACTCCCACCGCGTCCCCTCCTCCAATTCGCGCTTCGTCGCCACCTCTGCCGTACGCGAAGCCTCCAACCAGACGCAGTTCCTCAGCGCAATCCACGAGACCCTCGGACACCAGGTAGAAATCCTCACTGGCATCGAAGAGGCCAGCCTAATTTACCTCGGCGTTCTCCAGTTCTATCCGGTTCTGAACTCTACGGTTCTTACAATCGATATTGGTGGCGGCTCCACTGAATTCACAGTCGGATTTAAGGGAAACGTGTTATTCTCCACGTCATTGAAATTAGGTCATGTAACTTTAACTCAGAATTTCAACCAAATTATGATAATGCGAGAACACATTCGGAAAGAGATTGAAAATTCTGGTTTATTCAAGATAATTAAGGAGTTTAAAATAGATGTAGTGATAGGTTCCTCGGGTACAATTAAGGCGATTGAGAAGGCTGTATGTAAAGGGTATGCCGGCATTGTAAATGAAAATGTCCAAGTATTTGAGGAATTTTATAAAAGAGAATGGAGGTTTAGTAGGGAGGAGTTGAAAGGTTTAGTTGAGAGGTTGTGTGAGGAAGAGAGGGAAATGGAGGGGAGGGGAAGGCGGGAGGGTTTCTTTAAGAGCCGAGCTGGGTTCATTTTGGCGGGAACAATTTTATTGGATGAGATATTCGAAAGGCTTGAGATCCAGGAAATGGAGGTATCTGGGTATGCATTAGGGGAGGGTGTAATTACAGAGACGTTAGGACGGGTTTTTGAGGGATTTGATCTGAATGCGAATGCTCGGTGGAGGTCGGTTGTCAGACTGGCAACGAGATTTAATAATAAGAAAAGGATGAAGGCCGCTGCTATATGTGTGGGCATTGCAAGGGTATGAATGTTCTGAACTTTTTTATGGATTTGTTGGACGTGTGCCATTGTTTATTAAGTTGGATTTTGCAGGAGATTTTTCAAGGCTTGAGAAAATGGAATGAGCTTCGTGACAATGGTGACAATGACAGTGATGAGGGTTTAGTACACTTGGATGAAGCTGATCTCGAGTATCTTGAAGCTGCTTGTTTGCTCCATAATATTGGGTTATGTACTGGCAAGAAGGGTTACCATAAGCAATCTTTTCGTGTTATAATGGTATGAACTCCTTTATTTAATGTTTTTGATGTCTGCTTGTTTGCTCCATAATATTGGGTTATGTACTGGCAAGAAGGGTTACCATAAGCAATCTTTTCGTGTTATAATGGTATGAACTCCTTTATTTAATGTTTTTGATGTGCTTTGAGTGATTTTCTGGCACACGGTATAGTATTTTACTGATTAATATATCATGCAATTTGGCTGGACGTAGATGAGGTTTTAAACATGAAACCAAAAAAAAAAAAAAAGCGAGAAAGAATGAATAACATTAACACAAACTGATTCCTACAAAATTCCAAATCATGCGTCGTCATTAATAGGATACTAGGATTCCGTAAGACCGTAACTATACATCAGAATGAGCTGAGAATGATTATGAATCAAGATTCCTGCATTGCATGAAATGCAATGTTTAAAAAAGCTAAATTGGGTACCATTGCGTTTTACCTCCGTGAGGCGAGGTGTGAGCCTCAAGACAAATCAATAAAATAACTCAAAAGAATATAAAAATACAAAACTATGCTCATAATGAACCATAAACCATCTTAAAATATCTATAATATAACAAAATTAAAAGTCTGATTTGCAAAGAAACATAAAATAGATCATTAAAGTAGCAAATAACAAAATCTCAAATTAGTAATCATGAAAAAAAATTGTAATCTACTACTAGAAATAGAAAAACAACCCAAAAGTCTCATATATCATCACTACTAATAGGATGTATAAGGGAACTATTGACATATTCAATTCTACTATCATCCTCCGCATCATTATGAGTTTCTTCTCGTTCATTGTCATTGTCTACGGTGTCTTCTCCTTCCCCCTTCCCTTCTGGCAGAAAATAGAAAATTAAAAACTCGTAAAACATTCTAGGTTTAGAAAAATAACTTAAAAGGCTAAGGCCAACAAAATGAAATGCCCAGAAAATTTAAGACAAATGGCCGAACACCTTAGTCACAATGAGGCTTAGTCTCGAGGCCTAAGCATATCTACGTCAAGGCATAAGCCTCAGAAATGGAATTTAAGGCGTAAGCTTCAAGGCATTTTATGATAATCTCACGTGAGGCAGGACTTCAGGCGTAAGCCTCAAAAGGTCTTTTAAACAATGATGAAATGTAGTCATACTTATTTGCCTAGTTGAAAAAATTGGCTATCCTGCTTTTACTGTGCAGAATGGCAATCATCTCCATGGTTATAATGATAAAGAGGTTGAGGTATGTGCCTTTACTTTAGTTGTGTCCTTTCTCCATATTGGAATTTGCAAGTTCAACTGGATGGTAACAAATTTTTTCAAAGCTTTCAGTTAATAGCACTGCTTGTGAGACACCATAGAAAAAAATTTCCGAAACCTAATTCTCCTGAAGGATCTACTGAAGAGGTATTAAATGTCTGTATTTCAAGTGTGTGTGTGTGTGTGTGTTTTCCATATATTTTTGTGATATATGATCTCTTTTTATTGATACTCGGATCTTTTCTCTCGAGTGTTAGGTAAAACAGAAATTTAGAATCCTCTGTACAATCATACGTGTATCTGCAGCAGTGCAGCCATGCCTTCCCATGGACTGTCAGAACATGGAATTTATACATTCTCCCGAAGGCTTTGAATTGGTAATTTGTGGAAGACCTTTAGTTTTCCTTTCTTGCGTTCTCTATTTGAATTCTCCCTATTGCAAGATGAAAGTTATAACCCATAATCTCTGCAGTTGCATTTTGGCGTTTCCTATTTATTCGGGTAGAAGAGCCAAGATATGACAAATGCCTCTTGCATTTATGCATGTTATTTCTGCTGTTTATTGATTTGAAACTTCCAGTTTTGGAAATAGAATATTGGAAAGGAAGGTGTAAACTTCTGCTAGGTTTCACATAAGATTTCAAGTTTGGGTGAGAAAACTCTCATTTTTTATTACTGGTCATGATCCTATTTTTTTGTTGCTTTGGATCTGCTTGTGAAACTTGTCAGACCTAACTACAATGTAATATATTTGTAGTAAGTTTACTTTGTGGTTCTATGCTTCGATAGAGTAATCTGGTCATTGCGTGCTGCCTAAACAAATTTAGGCATTGCTGCAATGATTTATTCTACTGGTAATTTGTAAATATAGAGAGATCACTTGAGATTGTACAACCGAGTTTGGTTGCAAGGATTTGACTTCAGTTCCTGTAAGTAAAGAGTGTGCACACAAGACAATTGGTTGCTATGTCACATTTTTCTTCGAACTTCTCGAGGGGGGAATAAAAAATCTGATTAGATGTGATAGTTGAAGCAGGTTGCTGTGAGGGGAATCTAGTCAAAAGGCAAAGTGATTTCCATATATCAAGTGAACAACTGGGGGTTACAATCTTTGTAATTTGTTTGCTTAGTGTCAGTGTTGGTGTTGTTCAATCAGGTGCATCACAGCTTTAGTTCACGTTCCATTTGAAGAAACTACACAATTCTAAAGGTCAATAAATTGACTGAAAAGGTTCATGAATTTGTACCAGAGCTTGTTCCTTGGGTCCCACAAAAGAAGTCATGTAGGTTTTATTTGGTTCATCGTGGCACATTATGACTCTCATTACTGAGTGTTGAAGTGTATGTATACCGAAGAACACTAATAAGATAGAAGGACAATAAGCGCAAAACTTCTAAAATAAACCAAGAGTAAAGATGGTTCTTGTTGCATGGGAAGCAGGTGCAGTTGAAAGTTTCTTACATTATTGGCTTCTTGTTTAGCTTTTGAGTTCTTATCTTTTCAATTTACTACTTAGGACCACTGCATGTTTTTCATTTGTTTTTTTATATTTTGTTCAATGTTCTATGTTTGGGGTTTGGATGAGAGGATGGTATGCATTTTATGAGCTCTGGTAAAGGCATTGATATACCTGTGTTGGATATTTAACTCTTGGCAATGGAAATTCAACTTGCACACATTTAAAAAAATGGTCATTTTATTGTGCGACTGCCTTAGGTTGAGAAAAGTGACAGTTTCAAGAACCTACCTTTCTAGATGCTATTTTCTCATAACAGAGGAAGCAGGTCAGTATTTTGTAATTATACATGTGGGGGCATTCGATGAATGTGATGTTTGGTCTAATTTCTCTGCCCAAAGCTAATATCCTCTCAGCGTAAAATATGGTTGCTGAAGAATAACTGACATCCATTTTTATTTCTCCCTCTCTCCCTCTCTTCTTTTTGGTTGGGATATCGGGTTTGCGGGGTTGGGTGTGTGTGTGTGTGGAGGTTTTATATAAGCATATTGATGCTCGTATCTAAGGGCAAGCAGGTCTTTCCCGTCTTGACAATGAGGTATGATCAGCCAATCCGTTTGGGAAGACCAAGTTACTTCCGATACCGGGAATTGCCATTGGATCGTCTTTAATTTATATCAGTTCCTGAAAAACTATTTAAGTGCTTTAAAGGAAAAATACTTGAGGTGTGAAGTGCAGTTTTTGTTGAATTCATATGATGTGATTTTCAGGTACTCAGTGAAGCAAGATATGAGCCTCTAACCCCTAATGTTGTGCAGCCATTAGCAGGAGACATCAATTCCTTTGTGGAGAAAGAGTTGGAGCACTTCAGAATGGTATGGCTTATGCCCTTCAAAATGATTACAATCGAAAATGTCTTATTATCATGAAATTATTATTTTTTTTACGCAGGTTTTCAAGAAAAAGTTGTCAATTGTAGTCTCTTCAAGCACTTCTTGATGGTCAGGATGCAAAACCAAAATACAGCAACTACCTTAATCTTTCATTCACTTTTTCCAATGATTGTTTAGTAGAATATGGATCCAGTCATGCCTCTGTCAGCTTTAAAGTTGTTTCTTCGGGTTAAAAGCTATTATTCTTTTTGTTTGTAAATATAAACACAGCATAACAATGATGCTTAACATGTACACTAAAGCTATATTTGGTGATACTATTTATTGATCATTGGCCTTGTCTTTCTTCATATGATTTGTGAATAAAACCGAACATTGCATGAGTTTGTGTGAGAGCATGTATGCTCAGTTGTTTGTCTATTCGGATAACCTTTTTAACTCCCCCATGTTATAGTTCTTTGTGATCTGTTAAGACAATAACTATCATCTAATGTGTGTTATATATTCATAGATAAGACTACACAATGCCTGTTGTATACGGAATAAACATTTTCTCGGATATTTCTTAACTGTGGTCCTTCTGTGTACTATTCTCATTCAACATGTGAATCAACTCCCACAACTGTATCGGTATGTGCTTATAAATAACAATGGCAGTTTATGGATTTATATAATCGTCATAAGGTCAGACCGGGTATTTCTGCTTTTGACTAGTCGGTAAGGTCTTGAAATGAATAGTATGGTCTCTCTCTCTCTCTCTCTCTCTCTCTCTCTCTAAATAGATATGTACACATGGTGTGATATTATATCCGAGCACCTTAGAACCCAGCATGTGAAAACTTTGGTATCTCATTTAGTGTAGCAGAGAGGTGTAGGGTTTTAACTTTTGAAAATAACCTTCACCACCTTAATTCTTGGAAATTCTGGGCAAGATGACCCAAGTCACCAAACTTTCATGCCCAGTCTATTCAGTTTGAGAATCGTCCAAGTGAAATACCACTACTTTTAATGTTTTTTTACTTATTCCGTGTATAGGAGGCGGGGCCCTGCCCCTCTTGCTATGTGGGCCGATCTGGGCAGAAGACATTGTCAAGTGGAGAGTTTGGCTAGGGCAGCACACTTGATAAAAGACAACACAGGTGTCCTAAGATGAGCTCAACAAGCACAGAAGTCTTGTCATTTCTCCTTCAATCTGGTATCCGTGTACTTATCTATTGGTAATATATGTTTCTTGACCCCATTTTACCTTCTCTGCTAAGGTGCATGTTTTTCCCAACTTACACTCAAAACGTTTCAGATTCTCACTCCTTTATCTGTGCTTATTATATATGTGGAAAATGTGATGCATTTGTTTCATCGAATTCCATTACTCTTCTCACTCTTTTTTCTGTGCGTATTATATGTTTGAAAATGTGATATATCGAATTCCATTAATAACTAGTTTTATCAAATGAAAGAAGGGTGTATCACTACATTCCACTTGGTGCATGGAGTTAATAAATATAATTATCAGCTTACAGCTCCATGTTGGAACATAAACTATTAATAAACATCACCTTGACAATTAGAGAAACAATGAGGTGCAGTAAATGAACCATAATAGAGTCAAAACTTGATAGATGACCTAATGCTAGAGAATATATTGTGTTGCTCTCTATGGGAAATAAGCAGAATTGTTATTTTGCTGTCTCATTTTTGTCTCACGTGCATTGAGTGAGGCTTGCTAGGTAGTTATCTATTTAGCTAGGGCACCTTAAAGTAGTTCTTTGTATGTTTATGATGACAACTTTTACAAAATTGACATGCAAAATGTGGTAGTTAGTACGCAGCCACCTTCCTCAGCCTTTTTTATTTCTCCCCAAAGCATTTCCTCGTGGTAACTTCAGCATGTTACAATTATTGCTTTACTGATACGAAGAAAATATTTAATCCATCTCGTCTTACAATCTGATTTCTTCATTGGATAATTATAATTATTTATTCATAGGATAACTATAATTATGTATTCATAGATGTTAGACAAGTTACTTCTTCTCTTCTTCATATGCAAAACTTGGGAAACTACTATTATCCTACAATTTAATCAATATATTTTGTTGCTAATTTATGCCAACACCGGTTGAGTGTGACCTTGTAGCTAGTCATTATGTGTGCGACCATACAGATAACATCCAGTCTACAGATAAATTTGGAGGGTTGAAATTTGTTGTTGTCTAGTTTTTGCTTGATGCTTCATTTATTTGACTGATACAGGGAGCTGCAGAAATGAAGAGTGGATCAGGGTTGGTGGGTACGTTACAATTTTATAGGTGGGATAAGAACCTAGAAATTGACTATATTTTTAACTGAAAAGAAATTGATACGTTTTTTAACAACCAGAACTTAAATTATAAGAAACAAGGATTTTAATATCTTTTGAGTTTCTTATTGTCATTTAGATGCAGCAAATAAAGATGATTCCTGTAATATCTTCGGGGCCTGAAAAGAAAAAGAAGATTCTTGCATCATAGACGTCATTTTTATTCTTTATAATTCGTACATTTTTCTTGGATAGGTTTATGTTTTAGGTGATTGTATCATCTGGAAAGCGAGGCTGTTCCTAAACCTACACTCTGTTTCGTCAATTTCATTGCAAGATAGTACATCATGCTGACTACACTGAACTTAACTCTTGATGTCAGGTAACGAAAGTTGGCCGGAGTTGTCCATATTTGCTGATTCAAGAAGAAATCCCAAATATGGTAGTGTACTGATCCTTGGTCACGAGAGTTCTGACCATGAAGACGTAACTACAATTCTAAAACACGATAGCTCTATACGAGCAGGCATGTCTCGTGTATGAAGGTGAGGCATGAGACCAAGAAAACATATTTTAGTTCTTCAAAGACCTCTTAATTCTGCAAAGTGGAAAAGGAAACATGAGCACCCCAATTCATACATCTGGTTTTGGGACTGCGAAAAAGACCATACAAGCTCGGAAAGGAGAGGAGAAGCCTAGACAACCGCCGCAATTGATGCATCAGCTGAAACTGAGGGAAAGAAAGTAAATTGGTGCATTCATTTCTTCTTTTCTTTTATTATTTTGTTGATTTAGGATGTTAGACTTTCGTGCCTCTTGGCCAGCCAAAACACAGAGGCCATAAATAGAAATAAATTGACCTCTCTTTTCTATGTTGTCCAGATTGTCAATCTTCTTCTGCAAATTTGTGACCAATCATTGTACTATCTGAAAAACAAATCTGTTTAAAATTAATGTTTGTCATTGTTTTTTCGAACTTATAAGCGAGTCAAACACCATTTTTATATACATATTTCATAATATCTATAATTTTTATTTACGTTTTATTCATACATTTCGTACGTCTTATTGTTTATAATTTACTAAAAGTATTACCAAACAAGTAATCTACTAAGGCCTAAAAGTATTACCAAAGAAGTATGTTTGGGAGTGTTTATAAGTATTTATAAATTAGTTATAAGTTATTATTTTTCATACATTTAGTAGGATTTACAAATTTCATTTATATTTTTTCGTTTACACATTTTGTAGAATTCATTGTTTATAATTTACATTTTTTTACCTTACTAGCACTAAGTGATGATTTGTTTTAGAATATGTTTGGTAAAGATTTTTGTATATTATAAGTAGTAGATTTTATGAAATGTGTGGATAAAAGTTGCAGATTTTTCGAAATGTATTGATGAAAATGATGTTTGACCTATTTATAAATATTTATAAATACGTTTAAACAAATTTTTAGAATCTCCACCATTTTGAATTTGTTTGAAGTGCATGTTTGATACATACATTGAACATAATTACTCTCTTTCTCTCCCCCCTCTCAAATACAATTTACTTTATATGTTTGGAAGAGTTTTTCATTTTATTGTTTTTTCTTAAATATATTTTATAGAACTTATAATTTTTATCAAATTTTTAATTACACGTCTCATTAATTTTTTACCAAAATTTTCAAAAAAATTACTTTTAAATTCTACCAAACAAATAATTGTTTGATTTTTTTTTACATAACATAGACGTTTTAATTAGATTGGTACTTATTTATCACTTTCATCATCTATTTTTCTCAATACTTTTTAAAGAATATTAAAAAGAAATAGTACATCAAAGTGTAAGCAAAGTAAAATATCAATAAAACATACATAATTATATATGTTATATATATATTGGAACAAACAATAAAATGACGTAAAAATCTGGAGTCGTCACTACCAAGTGAGAGGCGATGTTAGAAAATTTTGACGTCAGTGAATTTGCAACACAATTTTCCATCACGATAAATATGACTAGTATTAATGTCCATTTAAAAAACTCGACTTTTATTTTCGTCGACGTTAAAAATAATGCACTTTGTTTATTATCCATTTGTTTGTAGTTTAATTTAAAGTCATGTATGACGTAGAACTGACGTGTTATTTGATCTTAAAATATTATCTGCCATTATAAGTATCTCAACATATTCGCACAAAATATCCGCTGGTATTAAATATGGTTAGGAGGCAAGTGACCTTTTATGGTGAGGCTGAGGCATATTGTCTTTTGAAACCTGCTACGTTATTTTATGCGAAAGCGAAAGCTATGTCTTTAAACTCAATTCGAATATTAAATTGAAAAAATTAAAGGACCAAGAATTAAAAGGTTGAGTGATTTTTTTTTTTTGGTAAATAGCACTAGGGGTCCCTAACCTTTGGACCTTGTAACGATGGGGTCCCTAACCTTCTATTTTGAACTCTCGAGTCCTTAACCTATAAAACGTTAACACTTGAAGTCTTTTTTTGACCAAAACTGTTAGTTTGACCGTTAAATGATCAAAATTTTATTGAATAGACCAAATTACTCTTAAATTAAATGATAAAAAAAAGAAAAGAAAAAGAATAATAAAATAAAAATTACAACTATACCCCAATCAACAAAATAAAAAATTGCAACTAAACTCCCAAACACTTCTTCATCTTCTCCAAAATACCACCACCCACCGGTAAATCAACTTCTCATCTCCATTAACACCAAAAAGCTCAATATACAAAGTAATAGAGATTACCCACCCCCAGACCCCAGCTGAAACCCAACCTTAGATCCACCTTCACTCTCATCTTCTTCCTGATCGTCTGCGGCCTCACCTACGTCCGCTTCATTTCGTGTGGCGACGGGGGCCACCGGACAGCATGAGAGATAGCGAGGTGTTCCTGAGGGTCTACTCAAAGACAGCCATGGCAAGAAACATAGAAATGAGAATGGCGATGGCAACAAAATTAAATGAAACTGCATTCACTGATTTTTCAAAATGGGTGTGGCTCGCCCCATGCGAGGAATTCGATGGCAATTTAGCAGGCGCCAACCCTAGGGTGCCAATGGAGACATCAAATTGGTCGTCCTTGGTAGGCGAACTGACCAAAGGCTAGCTGGTGGTCACGTGTCTGGTAGAGTAGGTCGCGGCGGCACTAGAGGTTGAACTTAGGTCCGCCGCAGATGTGGTGCTGTTTTTTGGCGCGGGGCCTATTTGGGTTGGCGTGAGACCGATAAGGATGGTGGTGAGGGTGGTCCGCCTTCATTGGAGTCCGGGTCCGGTGAAGGAGGAACCGGGTCATGGCCAATTGGGGCCGGATTGAAGGAATTGCTCAAGGGTTTTTGTTTTTTTTTTTTTTTTTTTTTTTGCATAAACTCACAGTTTTCACATGATCTCCTGCTCCAATGAGTCTCAGCTGGAGTTTTCACCGGTGGGAGGTGGTTGGCGGCGGTTGCTCAAAAATATTTCCGGTTGGTGGTGGTTGGTGGCGGTATTTTGGAGAAGATTTGGGGGTTTAGTTGCAATTTTTTATTTTGTTGATTGGGGTATAATTGCAATTTTTATTTTATTATTCTTTTTCTTTTCTTTTTTTTTATCATTTAATTTAAGGGTAATTTGGTCTATTCAACAAAATTTTGACCATTTAACGGTCAAACTAACAGTTTTGGTCAAAAAATGACTTCAAGTGCTAACGTTTCATAGATTAAAGACCCGGGAGTTCAAAATAGAAGGTTAGGGACCCCATCGTTACAAGGTCTAAAGGATAAGGACCCCTAGTACTATTTATCTTTTTTTTTTTTTTTTCACAAGTTGAAGCAAAAAAATCGTTAAAACCACAATTGATTCATTTGATTTGAATAGAATAATTGACTGACGATATTTACAATAAAATCCAATTGAATTTTGAAATTCTACATTAAAATCAACTGTATCGATCGATTGAAATATTTCCGCTCTAGATGTATGTATATTTGATTTAATAACTATGACGCTTAATCAATGTTTCATGAAGATAATTGTATCGTATAATTTAATCATACTACTTTCATAAAAAAATCCCTCACATTAAATTTTTTTTTTTAAAAGAGTGTTCTAAAAAGCTTGTATAGGGGGCGTCTAGGCTTCGCCTATGCTTCAAACTTGGTCTCTACGTCTAATTACGTCTCAAACATTGCCATCGTATCGTCATTGTCTTGCCATCGCTTAGACTTTGTCTAAATTCGAAAATTTTGAAACTCGATCTCCATGTCTAATCATACTTTACGATTTTTAGAACACTTGAGACAAAATACAATATTAAAATTACATAATTTTATTGTTCATATTAAATTATTGAAAATAAATATTGATTATTAGAATAGTCAAAAAAATTGCGGATGTGATTATCTCAACTCCTCCAAATCGTTGACTTTGTCACGTCATGCGATCGATTAAACCAGGCCCATTCATAGGCAACGGCCACTCGGCCCACATCTAAACCTTATCGATTAACACATGTAATGTCAATAATACCCTGCCTCGAAAATCCCCCATTCCCCCATAAGGAAACACAATATATACATAAATATATATATGCATAATTACCTCCAGGGTCCCTAACATTTCATAAATATGATATTCATGTCTCCAACTATCTATTTGTGATATCTATATCTCCAACTTTTTAACAGTGTTGGCGGTATCCCAATTTGATGAAAAACGTCTATTTAAACTAGGTATGGGCGATGGGTGGATCGGTTCGAATATTTTAATACCTGGAACCACACGTTACACTTCGAGTATTTCGTAAATAGACCATTCGAATTCATGTAATTATTAGAACCAAACTTGTTAATATTAAAATCGTGAGAACCATTCGAGTTCTACCTATAATATTTTTTTTAAATCGTAAGTTGATAACATGTTTTGAAAAAAATAAAAAATTGTAAACTTGTTAACATTAAAATATGTTGTATATTAAAAACAATTCCTGAAAAATATTACCTAGATAAATAGACATCAAAATTGCAAGCCCAAAAATTAGGGTTAGAAAAACGAGAAATTAACTCTCAAAATTGAATATTCGTTTCGGTTACAATATTTATATTGTGTATATAAACAAATAGCAATTGAAAATTTGAAAGTTGATGTGGTGGATTTTGAGCTTTTGGTTTGGGTCTTGGACTCTTGTCTTTAGTAATGTGGTGTTGGATTTGGTTATTTGGTCATGTTGAATAAATTATAAAAAAAATTATTAAAAATGACAAATTCAGTTCTAGATTCAGCTACCCACGATTCCATCATTGGTTCCTGTTTTTAATTTTATTTTTTTAGAACTAGACCGAAACCTCTGGTTTCAATTCGATTTTGATTTGAGAAGTTCGATTTTAGTTTAAATGTCCACCCTTAATTTAACAGTAAAAAGCCACGCAACAAGCATGTGATATATGACTGAATGGATAAAAAATTTTAAAAAAGATTTGCCTCTACTTCTAAATTACCACTTTATCTTGACTTGTTACTTTAAAATAACGAAACTCACATTTTGTCGTATTTTTTTCCATGGGCCCCTACTTGATGAGGCTAATAGCATGTTCGGTAGAGTTTTTTTTTCCAAAAAATCTATTTTTTTGTCTACAATTTTTGACTTTTCAACCCTTTTTACACTACAAAAAAAGTCAAAAAGTAACCAAAAAAATTCATTTTTTCCCAAAAAAAAACTCTACCGAACAAGCCCTTAAATATATAGATTCTGGAGAAGAAACCGCCACTCAGTTAGACATCGTGTGTGGCATTTTACTGTCATAATAGATAACTTCCCTCAGGTTGGAATACCTCTTGCACGGTGTTAAAATTTTGAGGACATGAGCGTCATAAATAGAAGATTGGGGACATAGATGTTACACTTGTGAAAGTTTGAGAACCCCCAGAAGAATTGACCTTTCATGTGTGTGTGTGTATATATATATATATTATATACAGAGAGAGAGAGAGAAACATACAAAAACACATGAAGAGAGAACGCAGATGGAAGCCATAGGTGGCAACAATTGTTGCATTTTTGGCTACATAACAACAAACTGTCCATAGACACTCATCTTGTCTTCCCCGTGCCTTCTGTAAACCGCCATTGTTTTTCCTTTTCCGTGAGCTTGTCTGCCACCATTAAAACCCATTTATTATTGTTCTAAATACAGAGATATTTATCGCTGACATAACCATTTTAAAGAAAGAAAAACCCACTTCTTTAAAGTGAAAGAAAAACCAAAAACAGACCCTGTTTTCTTTTTCTGAAGAAGATTTCAGAATGCAGTATACATATATGGGCACTCATATGCGTGTGGGTTTGCAGAAACTGAGAAGCAATTAGAGTGGGAGATTTTTTAATTTTTTTTCCACTCATTGTTCATAGAACTTCTTTCCGCGGTGCGCTTTTTGCAAATTTGCTTATGTTTTTATTATTGTAATGTTGTTCGGCTAGTTTTACTTATATTTAGTGGTTTATACATTTATTTTTGTGTGTGCTTTGGCGATTTGTCCTGGTTGGATGAGTATTAATTTCCTGAATAAACCTGGGTTATATCGGACTGTATTGAAAATTGCATTAATGAGTTTCCTGATTTTTATTTTCTGTTCAAGGATTTCGATCATTTGTTGCTTGATGAAATGCTCCTATTTTCCATTTCTGCCACAGAGGCTCACGCCTTTTTACGTGTAATCTGGGTTTATTCTTGTTTGAGTTGACTTTGTTAATTTTTAAGTATGTTTTGTTTGAAGCCTGATTATTGTTTCCCGTGAGATATTGAAGAAGTTGGTTTTTTGGTGATTCGGCCAAACTTTTCTAAATTTAGTATTCCAATTCACGATTAATGATCAGAACACATATTTTCTTCCAATGAATTGTTAGGATTACTTATAGAAGCTTTTTTATCTCGTAGAGAAGGGTTAGTAGACAATATACGACCTTCAGCTGAATATGATTAGAGATTGGAAATATTCAATTAAATCCTACAATAATGAGGTGAAAAAGTAAGTGATTGCTAATTCAAGTGTTTTATTCTCCTTACAAGAATTTGTATATTTCTCTCTTCGAGATAAGATTTTAAAGTTTCCATCACCCTTCCATAAATGGAAAAACCAAAAATGTTTCCAGATTATGTTTAAAGCATGAGATTGCCTACTTAACTCTCAGATCTGTGTTATACATTTACACTTGACCATGGACAAAGGATAGGTCCGTTGGATGCTTGCCCCATCCTTCCCTGACTTCTGTTTAGAAGCAAACATTGCACCAATATGTAGGTGTTTCAAAGAGAAATCATAGTCTTGATCTTTCAGATTTTGTCCTGCTTCAGGAATTTTTGATTGTTAGTCAAAGTTTAATGTTGATAAGGTTGACATAAATAAGGGGTTGAAATCTCAAAATGCAAAGAAGGGACTATGGACATTTCAACTGAGCTCTTCATGTTGCAAGTTCCACTCCACACTTTTAAAACTTCTGTAGGATTGAATGCTGAAGATATTGATAGACATGAAAGTAGAGAGACAATTTGTCTTACTGTGCTTTGCTTTGGAGAATGTTGTTGGAAACACACCTGGAATTCCTAACCTAGCACATGGTCCACCTCAAATTGGCAAATTAAGTTCCGTATGCCAGCAGTAAATCCGAAGGCTAGGATTCACACAACAAACTTAATAAACTAGGTTAATTGAAGTTTTACGCACAGGCATTATAGTAGTCTAGTTGCATGTTCATATCTTCATCTAGTGCCTTTTTTTCTTTAGCTTTTATTTACCTATTGTTGCATGAGAAAATGTGGATCAATGTATGAAACTCCATTGGCATATCTGCAGAAAAATAAAACATCTATTATTCTAGACATGGCCATTAAGAATCACAGTGCCAAATTTATTCAACCCACATCAAAATCAAGGATCTTAGAAACAAACCATACGTGTTATTTAGGATCTTCAAAATGGATGCCATTTGTTTCGTCAGAACCCTTTCTTGAAGCCCTCAATAGATATGTATGTATCAGTACAGTTGTCCCGGGATATTATTAACAAGAAAAGAAAGGAAAATATTTTTCTCCTTGTTTGGTTCATTTGCTAGTGTTTACTGGTTCTCAATGATGTTTATTTATCTGACCCTCCGAAAGTTGCCCTTGTTACCTCTCACTTCTTTGCTGTATGTCATTTGAAAATATATGAATTTCAAGAGAAGTTATGCTGTCATGTACGTCCTAGAAGGTACATGTTGGTTAGTCGTACACATAGTGTTTTACAAACAGTCCAAAGAAAATCACCAATCTAATATGACATTGAAAATCTAAATCAGAATGCATAATTTTCCACCTGTTTCTCCACTTTACCAACTTCCAAGTTCCAATTCCAGCCTCAGAGAACGAAATATCACAACTCTTCATTTGTGCATGTACCATTTTACATTCTATTCTGCTTTGGTATCACTATAGTGATATTTTTGATGTTTACTGTGATTCTGATGATGTGGTATTGTCTTGACTTTTTACTGTGATCTTTCAGGTGCTGAGGCCCAAGACTTTTGTTTAAAACTGTAGTGCCGGCTATTGTCAAGACACTTCAACCTCGGAGAAATATTTGATGATTTTGAGCATTCTTGAGAAATATTTGTTGACATTCTAGATAAGTGAAAAATCATAGGTATTGAAATCTTTGTTTAGTTCCTCAATCTTCTATTCTTGGCTCATGGATACTCGCTGTTCTTTGCTGCTTTAGTCTGTCATATAGGTTTTGTGGCTATGTCGTTTCCACAATTTCTCTTCCAATTATCATTGAAATAAAAATTCTTTCTTTCCCACGACTCTTATTATAAGATGGTGACTTTTATGTGCATATTTCAAGGTAATTGTGGAGGAGTTTTGGGATCTTGGAATACTGAAGTCCAAAGTAAGAGAAACAATTTTCACTTGTATTGTGATTAATAGTTCTATAGAATTTTTTAAGTATTTTAACTATATTTTTAGGGTTGATCATGTGATTGCATCTTTCTCTCATAGTTTTTGCGTTTTCATATTTGCATATTTGAATAGCATTCATTTATATATTTCCATTCTTGTTAGACTCGTATGGTCGCTGACTCTAAGTTAATCTTTGATGTGAACTTGGACTCATAACTCGTGAGTTTAAGATGCTGCGCTTACTATTTAGATTGCATGATTGTCATACGAGTATTTTCTGCTTAATGCACATAATTTAGGGGTATGTACTTCTATTAGTATAATGTGTTATTTATGATTGTTTTGAATCTTGCCACGAGCATTGCCATTCAATTTGATTCACGATTCCCAATTCGCTAAAGTAGGGTTTTGACTTAATGCATGTATGGCATAGTTTCTGAAGAACTGTTTTTTTTTTTTCCCAACTTTTTTTCAACCATTTATTTAATGGGATCCACAATTTTTCAACCACACATTTCACCAACTTTTTTCAAAATCTCCTAAAAGACTACTTTTAAACTCCACCAAATAGGCACTTACTGTGAAACCTGGCTGTACCACCATGCTCCGAAGACTTTATATAAATTTGTTACGTCTTGAGGTACTTTTGAAAACCTATGGATCGAAATTCACATTTTTCTATATCTAGTTGCTAGTCTGAAGTTTGCGTTGATTTGTGATAGTTCTTTAATTGTTTTTATATAATCTTTTTGCGAGAGAGCTAAAGACTCTTGAGAGCTCAATGCCTATACTGTCTGAAACAGTTCAAGGAATACTAGGGTTACATACTATTATCTCTATTTATCTTTGCGCATATTCTGATACGTGTACTAATGTTGGTTGAGTGGTTCCTTCTCTTACCCTAGCAATTTTGGTTACCTAATTGAGCCAAAAGCCTCGTACAAATTAACTGCTTTATATAGAATTTACCTTTAGATAGTAATTATAAGCATCGCAAGATCACCACCATATAAAACTGCATATCTAGTATTTTAGTAATTGAAGGTGGATACGTTTTTTTTTCCATGAAATTTGTTTTATTGCTCTAAATACTAATGTATATATCGTATTATGTTTTACTCAACATGTTTATTTTATTTCATGTGCAGGCTTTTCATTTTCTTAACAATGGGAATGGATGAAAGACTCCCAGATAGGCGTTATGACAGAACTCGTCAAGCATGGTCAGTAAGGAGGCATGCCTTTTGTGATCTATCCCGCATGCCTCCTTTGGTATTTGTGTATCTCTTGAAGGAATGTTATGCTTATGGTATTTTACCCAGTCCTTTCATTCAAAATTGTTGTAGACTCTGTACGGGTGTTTCTGTTGTCATGGGAACATTGTGCTGAATGATCAATTGTCATACACAATGCTCAACTAGATGCTATTTTGTTTTGGGGGGTGGGGTTGGGGGTGGCGGATGCAAAGAGTCCATGATTGAAAATTCTAGTATTAAAGATATATGTATACGGGAAAATCCAAGTTTACATTTAAGCCAGTGTGAAGCATTTATCAAACATTACTCTTTTCGAATTGTTGACTAATTATTTATGTTATTTGGGATTTTGAAATTGATCTCAGAGACTCCTTTAGAATCATTACCTTTACTTTTCCTAATTCTGTGGCAAGTTCTGTTTGTATTAAAACTGAGCTCTTCAGTTTCTTTTTTGTTACTCTATAAAGTATTTCAGATTTTGCTCAGCAAACTTCAGGGTATATGCATTGCTAGCATTGCTAGTCGTGGAAGAGCAATTATGCTTTCCAGTTGAGCAGATACCAATTAGAGAAAATTACAACTACGGTCCACATTCTTTGGATCGATTGGCACTTGAATCCCTATTCCAAAATTTGGCAAATGTGTCAAACTCCAATTTTTGTAGTGAAGAGTCCACAGTTTCCCCCAAAACAGGTAATAAATGCGGTGAAAAGATAATTTCACCTTCACGTTCAAATAAAGAAATAAATGAAACAAAAAAATCGAAAAACAAAAGAAATTAAAAGACAGCCCTTCTCCCATCGTCCAACCCCCCTCACACAGGTTCACTACTTCTGAATATTAATAGCCCTAATCACCCATAGAAAGTTGTGAGAGCTTGGAATCAGTGTTGCAAAATAATGTTAGTTCTTCCTATATCACCTCCTTACCTGTCCCCAGCTTGTGGCAGTTTCATTTGGCTCCAGTCATTCTTAGGCACTTTAATTTACTAAATAAATAAGCACTATTAAGGAAATAAAAAACATAATTTTGAAACTACAACTTATCAGATTTATTTCATTATGATAGTAATAGGGAAAAAATGATTTCCCTTCTGGAGCAATTATAATCTCCTTTTCAAAACCAATTCAGAAGCATTCTGTTCTATTCTAATTCCAATTTGCAGAGCAAATCTCCAAAGTAATGGCTGGGATTAACCCAAGGAACTGTTTCATGCCACTAATTGTACGAATTTTAGTACCTAAAGTTTGGTCTAGAGGGATTGATGTGAGTTTCAAGGTAGACTGTCTAGAATTTCCTAGAATACTAAGTGTAAGTATATCTTCGATTCTTATAAAAATTGTATGACGAATATCGGTTTTGTATCTCAATGCGGTTATATGGTTGATTCCCTGCGTGTATACGTTTTTGTCGTGTTTGTTAAATGAATAGCAATAAAATTTGATTTTTAAATTAGGGTTAATTATAATTACAGTACTCATTGTTTCAGTTTTGTAACAATATCATTCACATTCATTTTTATTTGTAGGTATTATTACCATCCTTTCATTATTTCGCACAGATTATCCCCATTAACAATCTTCGATTCTTATAAAAATTGTATGACGAATATCGGTTTTGTATCTCAATGCGGTTATATGGTATCACTCAGTAAACTGGCAATATCTTTCACAATCATCTTTGCATTAGTGATATGCATGTTAGTAAGACTTCATTTCTGTGTATGTTCTAAAACTAGAATAAAAGTAACTCAAACTCTCATGCTGACTGAAGCCTTGAGAGCAAGTTACTTCCAACACAGCATAGTTATTTTGATTGCCTCATTTAACAATGGTATTTATCAAATTTTTACATTTGACAGGAACATCCAAAGCAACTTCAAAGTTCCGTGCATTACAAGACCAAGTGCATCAAGTTCTATACAATGACCCTCGACCTGGTCCTGCTACTTTCATTGCTTACTGCCTCTGTATTCTGCCCATATTTGAAACACACAGAGAGGGCTTTAGTCATTTGATAATATCTGCTCTTCGTCGATTTCTGAAAACGGGATCCACTGCTGAAGACATACTTAAAGCGAAACTTTTTGCTGCCAAATTATTTTTGGACATTACTGGTGGTAGTATGGTACATGACGAAATTATTGTAATAAAGATTCTTCAGGTTTTTGACGTCAGTTTGGAAAATATAGAGGAAGTTATTCATGATTCTGATGTGAAGAGGAGTATTAAAATAGACAGAGCAAAAGAATTAGTGGAGCAGTATATTTTTGAGTTGATAGAATCCCAATCATACATGAATGCTGTTTCTCTGTTGGAACACTTCTCTATCCGTAAGTCCGGGGAGTCATTTCTGCTTAAAATGATGGAATGCGGAGAATATAAAGCAGCAGAAAAGTGGGCCACATTCATGGGGAAATCTATGTTGTGCGCGCTTGTCCAGGAATATGTTGACAGGAAGCTTGTAAAACCTGCTTACAGTATTATAAAGAAAAATAACATGCGTCAGGAATTCCCAGAACTATATCATCAGTATAAAGAAAGGCGAGTTCATTCAGTATAACTCACTGGGCTCAATCTGTTGTTTTATGTTCCATTTGCTCAGGATCTCATTTGGTTTTATATGAAATTGCAGCTCACTGAAGAAACTAGCAGAAAAAGGTGTATGGGATGTAGCGGAGGCAAGAGCAAATGCTGATAAACAGCTTCTCGAGTATTTGGTAGGTAGTTGGGATATGGGTAGAAGCTCTATTTGTTCTTTTCATGGCACCTGAGTGAAAAATAATTTGGGGTGGAAGTACATTGACCAGGCTCCAGTTGCAAATCCTCTGTTGTTGAAGCAAATTAGTGCTAAGCAATCCAAAATTTCCTATATCCTTTTACTGAATTGTCATGGCAGAAAAATGAAATTCAAATATGATAATAACATACAAGTCTCCATTTCGACGAACCTTTCTTTCCCTACCAAGTCCACTTATCAAAGAAGTTCAAGATCCCAAATACATAAATCCAAATATGATAATAACATACAAGTCTCCATTTCGATGAACCTTTCTTTCCCTACCCAATCCACTTATCAAAGAAATTCAAGATCCCAGATACATTAAGCATGTGATAATTTCATTTTTTTTTTCGTTATAACCGGCACACTGGAAGAGGAGGCTTTCAGATTTTCCTTCCCATTCAGTGGTTAAGATGATTTTAGGTCAATAATTGCCCTTAACTGCAGTTGGAGTAAATCTGCATGCACAAAGAAAATCTCAGAAAAATTAAATGAATTTATTTTTCCAGAATAAAAATTATGGCAAAGAAGTCTCTGCATTTTTCCAAGTCGAGAAATTTTTCATGATATTTGTTTCTTTTTTTTTTTTTCTCTTTTGAAAAGGGCATCAAAAGATTTCACCCCTACCCCCCAAAAGGGGCTCGAACCCAGTCCATGATATTTGTTGCAATGTGGGATTATTTAAATGGGTTCACACCCAGTGGTGAAATTGATAATTGAACTTTTTCTTGAAAATTTTGTCACTTGTATGTTCTTCCAATATTTAAATAGACTGAAAATATAAGAAAATGAACACCTTTATTTTTTATTTTTTAAATTTGAGGTTTATTTGGCAATGGAAGCTGGCTACTCAGAAAAGGTAGAAGAACTCTGTGATCGCTATTCCCTCAAAGGTTTCATGAATGTCAAAGGTATGCTTGAGGAGACATTATACATTATCTTCCACATTGATATCTTTTCTTGTTTTACTCATGATCAACTTCCCCTAGCTAATTTGGTAAGTAATATTAGGTATCAGCACTGGAAGAATTCTATAATATTATGGATTCGCTTAAGTTACCCATCAATTATTTGTTGCCTTGTGAGTTCCTTGTGCAGGAGCTTGATCCTGTAAATAACCTGCGTTATGAAAATATTTCTCCATATAAAAGGATACGAACTTAAAAAATTGCTTAGTGTGTGCATCCTGGTTTTGGAGTGGAGAGATAATGCAAAAAATGTGTTTAGTAAGGACAGATATTTAAATTTGATTAGGGCATCTTGATAGGCTTTCAGGCAGATTCCCTGATATGATACTGAAGTTATGATGCTTGAGGATTCTGCTTTCTGTCTGAGTTTGATTTCAGGCTGTACATTCCACCCAAATTCATGACCAAGTTTCTGATGGAGTTAATGATGTGGATACAATTTGATTTCCTTCTCTTTTTGGGTGCATTGGACACCACTTAAATTGACACATTCCCTCAAATGATTTAATTGTGTTTAGTTTGTGAATGGAACACACTTAGTTCCATCCGGGGAGTCTTATTCGACAAAGTTCAAGGGCCAATATATAATTTTTTGCTAGTCAACTGTTGAACACAAGAATTAAATGAATATATCTCTAAAAGTTTGATCTTTTAGATGAGATGGTTAACATGAGCCACAATAGACCTGAGTTCAAGTCTTGTAACTTAAGCTTGTCCACTTTTGAAGAAGTTGTCATCAAAATAATAGCCCGTCAATCATCCTAACACTGTCAATCGTGGTATCAGAGCCAAGCAATAGACCTGAGTTCAAGTCTTGTAACTTGAGCTTGTACGCTTTTGAAGAAGTTGTTGTCAAAATAATAGAGTCCGTCAATCATCTTCCCTGAATGTGATAATTAAGAAATTTGACAACACAGTTAAGAGTCCTTGGTGAATTTGCTGACAAAAGATTACACAAACATTAGGCCCATGAACGGATTTTAAAACTAGATCTTCTGATATGACTATTGAACCTTTTCCTGCAACTGGAGACAAACTACCATCAGCAATTCAAATTTTAAAATGACTAAAAAACGGAGATTGTGTGCTACATAAATGTGACAAACTAGTCATGTGTTGAGATGCACTGGAATCAATGATCCAAGGTGCTGGATTCAATGAGCTAGTGAGGGTACTTAAACGGCTACCTTATTGGGCAAGAGAACTAGAGAGTAGAGAGGACACTTGAAAGCTGGGTCTGGTTTAGCAACTGATAGAGATGATCAAGTTGCTCCTAGACCCCAGTTGAAAGGAGTTGCTGATGTCCACTCTTTCTATAAATCTGCCCCACTTGCAATTTGTGGCTTTCCATGTGACTTCCAGCATGTTTCTCTTGTGTGCCCCAGCTTATTACAAAAATCATACCAAACTTTACCATTCTCTTCAACTTCCATTGTGGTTGATTAGCTAGGTTTTGATAAACACAATTGCTGCATCAAGTGCAGAATTTTAAATAGGAGATTTCTTCCCCATCTTCACCAACCGTAACTTTCTTCCCTCCTAACTTCTGAAAAGAATTCTCTAGTAGAGAATTCAAACCTTGTAAATGGAACAAAGAGATTGTCCAGAAACAACTATAAGAATTAGAAGAATTATTCTTCTATAATTTTTGCATAAATAACTGGAAAAAATTATAAAGAACTTGCTGATTTTATCAATAATAATCAGCAACACAGTAAGATAATTTTGCCGTCATAGTGAGGGTGGGTACCATATGAACCATCTCATCTAATGGCCTACATCCATTTAAATCCTGTCTTCAACAAGTTTCTATATAACAGTGGACATCTAATAGTGGTTTGGAGGAAATTTTTCATTTTTTCAACTGCATTAGTTTCCATTTTTATTAATTTTATCTGGCTTGTGTCATTGTTAACTCAAAATTAGCTTCTTATGTTCCACTATTGTAAATGAGTTGTGAGAAGTGCGAGCGGCTAATTTTGGGGTTCCAATACCATTTTCTTTACAATGCTTATCTCAGTAAGTTTAAATTTTGGATTTGATCAAGTGGTTGTACTTTTTTCCATCTTTTGGTAACATGAATAGGAGAGTTCATCTTAGTTGTTTGCTTCATCATTAAATTTAGTAAGAAACACAAACATTGATACGGGAATTTATTTATTTACCTTTTTCTAACCAAAGTTCTTTCAATCATATTGCAGAGCTCGAGGCTAATGTTGTACACAGCGGCTATTTGCACCTTGACGAATTGTTGATTGAGGATGTTATTTGGGTAGATGAAGTCAATGGTTTGCGCAAAGCAACATTGTACTTTGAGGATTGCAAAATTATAGGCATTGACTGTGAATGGAAGCCTAATTATGAGAAGGGCAGCAAACCCAATAAGGTACTTTCAGTTTATCCATTGCCACTGCAACAGCGAGTTTATGTCTCTCAATATGTTCTTTTGGTCTCATTAGGAGTAAGTGCTTACAGAAGAACCCTTTCTGTGTCATATTGTGCTTGACCTTCATAGAGTAGCATTACTAATACCTAGGATGCACAGACACGGACACGCCGATATGTGATTTTTTAGTAATATCTTTTTAATTTTTTATTAATAGTGTAAGAACAAGGAATGTGTTTTTAAATTTGGTGAGCTTTAGCTATAAGTCTTAAAAATGTTTGATATTCACATTTAAAGTGGTGGGCTAAAAAATTGAAATCCAAGCAATTGTAGATACTAAACTATCCTTTCAACTTTAAAGGTGGCGAGACCCATTCCTATTGAGAAACACGATTGTATTGCTATTACTATATAGAGTTATGAATTGTTATTTAGGTTTCAAGTGGTTGGGCCATATTTTTAATGACACACCCAACAATTGCATTCTGGTCCTTTCCCAGTTGCACATTCTATTCTATTTTTAGGGTCTGGCTGCATTACACCATTACCGCCGCTTAAAGAAGATAAAAAGAAAATATTGAGGTGCCATTCAAATCTCAACACCGGTGCGAATTCCACCGTACGTCATGGACTACGCCGACGCAACACTCATTGGCCAACAAAATTAAGGAAAAAATGGATACGCCACATGGCATTTCCGACACATGTAGGCAGTGTGTGAGAGTTGGTTCGGTGTCCAATACGTGTCGAACACCTACTAGCCGGCGTCTAGAGAGTGTCGGTGCTTCGTAGACTAATACAAATAATTCAAATTTTAAATTTTTTAGTTTTAGGGAAAAAAAAAGGGTGGCATTATTGAAGCATGTGGAGATGCACTTTCATTTTGTCAATATAAAGATCATATACATATTCTTCTGGCATTACACACGTCTCTTGTGCATCTTCCATTCCAAAAAGTTTATGGAGATACACTTTCATTTTGTCAACAGAAAAATCGCACACATATTCTTCTTGCATTACACAAGTCTATTTTGCATCTTCCCTTCCAAAAAAATTGTTGCCCTTCTCTCTATGCAGGTTGTCTTTCCTTCAAAGTCTCGATTCAAATCATATACATATGTGTGTGCGCATTGGTGAATACAAGTGAATGCATGTGTATATGCTTCTGAGTACATGTTTACGTATGACATTGTACACAGGTGGCTCAAACATCTTAGAGGCCTTAGGCAAAATTGGTAAGGGGGTCTTTTCAAGAATAATATTAATAAAAAGAAATTAATGTAGCAAATTATCATTGTTAATGGATGACGATATTATGTTGAAAATTTTAACAAATTACCGACAACGATACTGATCAGCGATACACCTCCTTCAGCAATTATCAACGACAAGGTCATCATTGATGTAACTAACCACCGACGTTGCTTCGATTATTTGTAGAAGTTATCCGTAGGACTAATGAAATTTATTCTTTCTATCTTTTTTTTTTTAACTAATCATTGACGGTTAAGTTCTAATAACTTTTTATTGTTTTGGATAATATTACCAAAAAATAACTTATTTTTTGAACTGTTATTTTATTTGCAACGGAATTTTTTGTTAATATTTAATTTTTTTCCAGTAAGTTAAATTTGCTAAACTATTTAAATTTTGAATACTGCTAGCTAACTAGAAAGTCTCTCGTAATCTTAAATTAGTTTTTTAATTGTTATTTAATTACCTACAAATTGTCTTGAACTAATATTCGATTTTTTTAATATTTTATTACTTTATTTAATGAAGAAATTTTAGTGGGTAATTAAATTTACTAAGACAATTTTTTTTTTGTAAATTGTCACCAACGAATAACAATATTATTAAGCTTAAATTATTGTTTTTTATTTTTATTTTGTTACATATGGACTTTTCAGTCTGTAATAATTATTGTTTTATTTTTATTATTTTATTTAGTGATAGAATTTTTGTCTATGAATTAAGTTTATTAAAATATTATATTGTAGTAATTAGCAATGGAGAAATCTGTCTTGGAGATTCCGTAAGTAAAAGTATTTGGAATGAAAACTTTTAAAATTTTGAGGTCTTTCCTAAATATGGAGCCCTCAGGCAATCACCTAACTTACCTAGATGTTGAGCCGATTCTGGCATTGAAGCTTCTTTACGGGTAAACACACACACACACACAACAACAACAAAAAAAAAAAAAAAAAAAAAAAAAAGAGAAGAAGTGAATCATGCCCACGGCTTCATGAATACAAATCTCAAAGGTGATATGTTGATTGTTATGCTAAATATCATTCATAATTTCAATCTGTATTGGATACATATTCTGAGTAAACATTTCTTTGAATATGATTATCGAAAAGCATATGGGTTAGATTTTGCTGGTTCACCTGTGACGGCCTCTTTCATGCAAATTGCCTCTGAGACGCTTGTTGTGTACTTTGCAATGTCGTAAAAATGTTATTTGATTTCCCATGCTACAGGTTTCTATCATGCAAATTGCTTCTGAGAAAAAGGTTTATATATTTGACTTGATAAAGCTATATGAAGACGTTCCTGCTGTACTAGATGAATGCCTTGCCCGCGTATTGCACTCTCCAAGTATTCTGAAGCTTGGTAAGTTAAACTTCATGGATACAATTATTTGGGCTATCGGAATGTAATAATTAGATTCTAAATTGTTTTTCTTACATTCTAATTCAAGTCCAATGTCCATGCAAGACATAATTACCAGAACTATACTAACTGGATGAGAATAGAAACTTGATTTGATTCTTACTGCATTATTGTCAAAGTTTAAAGTCCTTTTCTTTAATCATTATACCGTAGACAACTAGATATTCTCCCAGGGTTCAATGTTTTGGAAGTAGTATGTTTCTTTGGTTTGTCTCCATAGCCAAACAATGTGTACAACTCTACAAGGCTAAAGGGATATCCATATTCTGTAGGGTTTACATTTGGTCTTGCTATGATAAATTTTACAAAAAAAGTAACTCAAGCTATGATTTTGTAATCCACAGGCTACAATTTTCAATGTGATGCAAAGCAGCTTGTTCATTCTTATGGAGATCTGAATTGTTTCAAGCACTGTGAGATGCTCCTTGATATTCAGAATGCGTTCAAAGAGCCACGAGGTGGTCTTTCTGGTTTAGCAAAGGTATTATAGCCACCAACTATACTTGTTTCTCTTGATGTGATTTAATTGACCATTATGAGTTTGCGCGTCACTTTTTTATTTCGTTAATTCTTTTTGCTTTTCCATCATTGTGTTCATGGCAACAGAAGATACTGGGTAGTGGTTTGAACAAAACAAGACGTAACAGCAACTGGGAGCAACGGCCTTTGACTCAGTATCAGGCAAGTGTTTTTTGTATTCGTTTCTTTTTCTTCTAAAAAGGGTATCATTGGTGTTGATATATTAATTGCAGAGAGGGGCTCAGTTCAATGCAGAGCGTTAGATATGCAATGGACTCTGCATCCCAAGGAAAAAAATATACTTCTTTTATAATTTTTTACTGAAAGATATTTACAATTAAAAGAAGTAATTTTTTAGGCCAAGCCGTGCTGGTGTACCCAAAACGGCGGCACGACCCAGTTTTCACCTCTTTCCACAGCAGTGATAAATATTGCCAGCTTCTAAGAAATAAGGGCGCTCTAATCACACACACATTAATCTTTTCCTGATGAAACTTGTGAAGTGACTATTACCTGGGAACTTCACTTTAGCATTCTCACATTCTCCGACCGTGTACTTTTCATTATCTTGAGTTGCTTGATTTCTGAACTCTTTTATTCTGTCTAATTTGGTTTGAATATTTATGCAGCTGGAATATGCTGCTCTAGATGCTGCTGTCCTCCTCCACATATTTCAGCATGTATGCAACCACTCGCTGCCGACAGACTCCCTTGATGAGCATTCCAAAATAGAATGGAAATCTTGCATTGTACGGATTCCAGAACCAATGTCTCGCTCTCACTCTCTCTCTATTTTTATATTATATCTATCTCCCTGTCTGCGTGAGTGTACGTGCACACATGCAGACATGCTTGTATGTGAAGATGCGCATGTCATGCATATAATTTATTTCCCCTCTGTAGTATTTGTGTATGTAGTCATATAGTCTGGTCATACTTGAATTTTTTGGATAAATTGCGTGTGCTGTCCCCAACCTATATCCCCTTTTGCACTTTTATCCCCTACCTTTTTTGTCTTGGCATTGAACTCCTCAGCCTTTCCATTAGGTAATTAAACAAGTATTCCTTTATCAGGTTTTAACCTGATCTTTTCCATTTTATTCTCCAATTTTATCATAAATTTCTTACTTTTCATCTGAATATATGAAATCTCCTGAACTTATTCTGCTAAAAATCTTTAACCTGTGTTACTTATCCTGCCCCACCAGCCTGCTGTTCAATCCTCCTATTTCATCAACCATTGTTCGCCAGTCCTTCCCCTGTCTATGTAGTTTCAAGGAAAATACTGCTTGGCGAGCATACCCTTTCTGTGCTTCAATCAAACTGAGTTGATTGAAAACAGGTGGAGGAAGGAGGAGGAGAGCAACAGAGGCAGGGGTTTGGGCTTGAGGCTAGCGAAGGTGGAGTTTGGGAGTGGTGGGGGAAGGGAGGAGGCGGTAATGGTGGTTGGGCTGATATTTGAGAATCACTTTTTCGTTCGATGTGAACTCAACAATTTTTTTGGATGGGAACGGATAGTGAGGAGAATTCGTGTCACAAAATGAACGGTCAAGGAGTTGAACTTTAAAAAAAAGGGTTGGAGAATTGGAGATGAAAGTACAAAAGTGGTATTGGTTGGATGGAGTACGCAATTTATCCAAAAAAAATTGCCTATATGCTTTGGTGATTGATTTTGCTAATTTTTAAAGTTCTAACTACTCCGGGGAATCTATGCAGGTTTCGCGCATGGACAACACAAAAACGGCCAAAAAGGACGCAAAAACCAGAAGGGACTGTGATGCTGGGACGAACTAGTCTTCAGAAAGCATTGCGACGCTTGAGCCTTGTCCACCAACGTAAAGTTAGGCTGCACATTACCCTTTCTCATTGTTTTTAATCTATTTTTACTTGTGAACATTTCCGTTTGGCTGAGGCCAAGATGTCTTCCAGATAAATTGCTGCTAGACGCTAGCTTAATTATATTGAAACTTCATGATGGGAAAATTAATGTACGGTAAAAATATTTCACCTGGAAAATGGAGTATTCTCCGAAAGCTAATCCTCCAAATAGCCCCTTTGGTTGTCATCTTAACCCGTGTTGATCAGATATATGAACCTTAAATATCATCCCCATGGCTCATCATCGAGGAGGAAAGTAAATTACTGTGTCATATTATTACTCGTTGATTTGATACTGATGATGATATAGTCGTGTAGAGCCATAGGGGTGTAAAATGGGTCGGCTAGTGGCCATAGAATTTTACTCGAGGGAGGCACTATGTAATTTTCAAATCGCTTGAAAATTGGAATACTGTGTTGATATTCTCATAACGTTGGAAAATTGTCTCTCGAAAATCCACTTGAACTGTGATTTTTTCATTGGCTTCACCGGCTCGAATACATGTGGTTTAGTTTGTGCGTTAGAAATTAAATGGTTGAATTTTCATTGAGAGAGACATTTTTGTGATCAAAATGAGAAAATTTATTCTTTTGGAATTATCTTGAATTTTCAGTTTCCAATATCCATTTTGACACCAATTCAGTCAAAGATGAGACTTTAAATTCTAAAATCTAGTCCTCATATTTTTCCTTCTTTTGAAATTGTCTCGAGCTTTTAGTTATCAAAATCTATTTTCGATACCAATGTTCAGTCAAGGTTGAGACTTCAAATTCTAAAATCTACATCTCATATTTTTCCTTTGATACTCTCTCATCAAATTTCAAGAAAGCTTTATCATCAAATTTTAGAAAAATTGGCTACAGAATACATCAAGTATTTTAAAAAATTCAAAGATTGGGCACTCCTATGGGCATACTGATCAAACAAAAAAGGAATGTGATGGCATACAGATGAAACAAAAAATAAGATGATTTTATATTTTCAATTTAACAAGAAAATCGAGAATTTGGCTAAAGAAAATTGAGAATTTGGTTAAAGAACTAATCGATCTCTGAAATTTGAGAGGTGTAAAAAAACAGATACTTTTATCTCTTAGATTATTTTGATAATTATAAATTAGAATAATCACTTGTTTGAAAGTATTTTTGAGACAAAGTCTGAAATAACTTTTAAAGTATGCAAACAAAAATTGAAAACTTTCGTTTTTGTTTAGGGTGCATTTGATTGTAATCATTGAATTTGGGTGGAAAGAAAATGAATTCTAGAGAATTGAATTGCCAAGAAATTGTTAATTAGAAAATATCAATTTAGAACACAAATTTTACTTGGAAAATAAAACATTATCTCCCCATAAGTAAACGTTTTCTTTATTTTCAAGAAAAATGTAGCCATTTATGTAGAAATGAGAAAACATTTTACCTTGAAAAAAATGACTATTAATCAAACGTGTAGTTGAAAAATATGTGAGAAAATGCTTTTTCTATATAAAAATATAGCTACCAAACGTATCAATTGGAAAATAGGTGGAAAAAAAACTTTTTTTTTTATGGAAAATAGATTGCAATTAAATGCACCCTTAGAGATTACAAAAACGATTCAAGAACGCAATATCACGTCACTAATCTAATCTAGAGGTCCTTTCTTTCTTTCCCTTCAACCTCGTGACAGATAAAAGGGTGGACAGTTGGATAGAGAGGAGATGAAGGAGAATTGCGGATGAATAAGAGCCTTTTTTTATTTTATTAAAAGAAAATAATCGAGAGGGGTCAAGGGATGGGCACCAGCATCAGCACGACGCTCACACAGTTTTATTATTATTACTCTTTCCCGCATGCCCAATTTTACATCTATATATATGCACCTCCAGACTTGGTTAGTTTTGGATTCATTCCTTTAGTATTGATTGGTTCGCGAGGGTCATTTCTCGATTCATTCCTTTCGGTACTGGTGGTTCGTTATTGATGGGTTCCCTTCAGTTTGCATTCTTCCATCAGATGGTCTATTCAAATAATAATTGGAAGTCCATCCTTTTTTTTTTTTTTGGCCGGTCTCGTTTATTGCTATTTCTTTTATACTATTTCATATCGTAGGGGGTCGTTTCACAGGTACAATAGTCCAACACAAGGACGTACTATTCAAGTTCAATATGTACCCCACTTCGTGAAAATAAAAGGGTTTTTTTTAGAAATAACCACAATAAATAAAATATTTTTTAAAATACTGTCATATTTTTTTTTATTATAAAAATACTATTTTTTTTATTTTTGTAACACTTGTTGTTGCATTTGTTATATTTGTTAATAACACATTTATTATAACTAAAATAACAAATGTAACAAATGCAATAACAAGTGTTACAAAAATAAAAATAAAAAAAGTATTTTTAGAATAAAAAAAGTTAAATAGTACTTTTTAAATTATTTTATATTTTATAATATATGATGAAATTATCACCCGAAAAAACTTTATATAAAAAGGGTTTTAGTCATTAATTTTGTGTGTCAATCCGTTGATCCTCCATATTACTCTCTTTTTTTTTTTTTTTTTTAACTGGCTACAAAAATTTTCTATTAATAATTTTATGAATTTGGGATTCTAGAAATTTTTAAAATTTAGCAGTCCACCACTATTCTCTCTTTCAAATTTCTTCAACGGTCAAGTCAAAATATGAAATCATTTTTACAACTTTCCAAAATCAAAACTTAAAAACGAAATATAAATCCATTTGTTTTCTCTTAAATTTCATTCACACCTCTCTCTCTCTCTCTCTCTTTATATATTTCTCTTCTCTCTCTATAAACCATTGAACATATATTGATATATATAGAGGGAGAGGGAGACGATAATGGGGGATTTCACCTTGACTCGTCGAACATGTACGAGCGATGGCCAAAGGGTAGGTGTTATTAATGGCAAAACTTACGGTGCTATTGATCTCTACATTCAAAAATCTAACCCCCCTCGATCTTCTATCCCACCTACGACGTCTAAAGATGTCAACTTACGACCTACCGTGCCAAAACCCCAACCGTGGTATAGCGATCGCGAGTTGAAAAGGAGGAAGAGAATTGCCGCATACAAATACTACTCCGTTGAAGGCAAGGTTAAGAGTTCATTTAGAAAAAGTATTCGTTGGTTCAAGAATACTTGCTCCAAAATTGCGCATGGTTTCTAGAGAGAGAGAAAAATAAGGATATTATGAAAGGTGCTTTGAAATTTATGCATGCATGCAAAACCTAACCGCGGATATATATTCACATTTTAAGTGCTTTCTTCTCTTTCGTCTGTCTATGTGGTATTAAATGATATGTTTAATGAAACGAGTTTTATAGCTCCATATTTCATTTGACCTATCATATAATATCAACACAGTTGCCACATAGACGCGTGATAAATAGTATTATTCTTTTTCTTATATTTTTAATGATTTGTATGGTTTTTCGATCTGGAATCACGTAGAACATGGTATTGTTAGTAAGATTTTTTTTTCATTTCGATTTGGTTTAATTTTGATAAGAACTATGTAGCTATTTTGTGAATTTGTTCATGTATGTTTATAGAAGTTTTTTTCATTTTTTATTTTGTGAATTTGTGTATTTTGTGTGTGTAACTTGTGAAGGGTTCCAAAAATATTGTTATTTGGATCTTGCATATATTCATGAGTTTTCTTTGTTAAAAGAAATCTAAATCTTTTGCACATTGGTTATTTGCTGAATTTTTTTTAAAAAAAAAAAAGAAAAAAAAAGAGAAAAAAAATGCGATGGTTTATAATAATTAGATAATCACAAAATATGCCGTGTATTGTGTTAGATATGTGAGGCCAGGTGATGATTTAATAGAGATTTGAACGATTTTTTGTTAGTAGATTGTTAAATGACAATAAAATAATTTTTTCAAAAAATTGGAGATCAACTTTCTAGTCGAACGAACAAGATGAGGACCAATAGTGCAAATTTTCTATATTCTAAATTGTATTATAGAAACAACTACAAGGTTAAATAACCCTTTTGATAATATGATAAGAAAATTAAAAATGACTTTGTAAATATGTGAAATATAGAGCTCGAACTCATTAATAATCTATGAGAATTGTTTAGGTTGTAAGATGAGAAACGTATATCCAAACAAATTCTGAGGGTAGGATTTAATCTTCTTAGTTATGTTAAAAACAAAAGAAGTATATATGCATTTATGATATTAGGGGTGGACACTCAAACAGACCCAAATCCAAGTCGATTGGTTTGGGTCGGTTATTCATGTCTTAATCTCGGTTTTTAATTTTTTTAAAACAACAATCGGGTCAGATTAGGTTGCCGGTTGGGTTCGAAAATCCAACCTAACCCGATATGTTATTGAATTAAAAAAATTAACTATATTATTAGTGACTCATGGCCTACCTTGAATTGGAGTCAGGTTGAGTCAATTTGACAATATGTCAAATCAATGGGCCCAATTTTAATTTTGAATTGGGTCAAAATTTGGTCCAATTAGACTCATGCCCGCTCCTACATGGGATTATTAAATCACTAGGTGTTAGAGTTGATAATTTGAAGTGGTGGTTAAAGATAACAATCCGACAAGTTTGCCAGACAATAATATTAATAATGTCAAATAAATAGAGCTTAATTATGAATGTTAAAACAAATGAACGAAAATATTTAAGTAAAAATTGTTGAGACTTAAAAGTTTCGTTTCAAAACATTAACCTATTATGAGTAACTTAATTCCCTTCATTTGAGGATGGTTATTAAATTGTACAAATAATGTCCCACATAGGAGGAAATCTAAATTACCCTTTAGAACACTTAAGTCGAGGGGAGCCCAAGCACGAGTCCGCCCCTGGACAAACACCATATGATCTGTGAACTCTATTGTACTATCTTGTACTCTATACTAAACATATAACTTAAATATACTATATGCAATATTTCCAACTATTTGAAGATAATATTCAACAATGATACATAAAATTGGTTATATATTCTTGTAGGAGCAGCCAACTATCAATTTATCGTTATTTTGTATATAATTCGTAATCTATTTTTTATTATTTATTTCACGTACTCACAACTAAATTGGTTTATATATCAAAAATAAATAAAAAAAAGTTGTTAAAAAATCTTAAATTAGTTTACCGTATCATGCTTAGCAGCCTCCTACGAGGTGCACACCTTTGTCTATAAATATGTTTGATAATATTTTTTGTAGATTATAAGTAGTAAGTCCTACGAAATATATGGATAAAAAGTAGATAAAAGTTATGGATCCTACAAAATGTATATATGAAAATAATGCTTGACCAACTTATAAATACTTATATGTACACAAACATACTCTCTGTCATTACAATAGAATTCATCTAATATACACGAACAACACGTCTATGTACGTCACAAACTTTTGATCGTGATCTTGATATGTTAATTTTGTGTTGTCTAAAAATGTGTTCAAATGTGTCTACTCGTTTTCATTTCTACATAATATCTATTTCTATGATGTTTTGTCAATTCTTTCAGAGGAGTCAATTTTTTTTTTAATAAAATTTCAAATTTTTTATCTTCTTTTTGCATAAATTTTGAACCAACTAGACATCTTTGACAAACTCGGTCAAAATTGACGAGAGTTTCTTTTTCTATATAGATACATTAATCTTCTTCATCAATCTAAATACTAAATACTATATTATCGTGAATTTTGTCAACTTTGTTTAGGAAACGTAGTAAAATTTAAATGAAAAACATATTTCACTTTAGAACCTTTTAAGGTTATGGCCCATCTCCAGACTCCAAAGCCCATAGTGGACTACAAAGTATATGACCCTCCAGCGTTAAAGCAACACGACTGGCGGGGACTAGTGCACCGTGAAAGCGCGGGAAAAAAATTCATCACGCGAAGAGGATTTTTTTGCGAGGAAGAAAATGGAGGATGAGGATCTGGAGTTAGAAAAAGCAAGGTTGATTAGCTTAGCTCTCGAATTTGGATTCGATCAAGATTCGGCCAATAAGTGCTTGGACCGCCTCGTTCAGCTATATGGTTAGCACCCCATTTTCATTTCAATGCTCAAATTTTAATTTGGTATTTGAACGGGATTATATAAAACTTTTAATTATTTTGGATTATAGAAAGTAACTCGCATTTTTAGTATAGTCCAAAGCATTGGTGACCTAATAATTTGTGTAGGTTTTTCTTTTTATTAAAGAAATTATGCAGAATATATAATTGAAAATTATATGTGGTGATGCTAAAAGTTGTACCTTAAATGCTCGAGCCCAATTGTGTGTGGCCTGCGCCATCCTTGGCAATGAACTTGTCCTACCGAAGCCTCTGGGGGTTTCCTACAAGAATGATTCGGGGTGAGTTATCGAAACCCATCCGATGCTCAAGTAAGTAGAGATAGTGGGGGTACTGAAGAGCAGAAGAACTGAATAGAAAATGATTATGTACTTTCTAGTAATGATATAGGGGAAAATTGAAAGGCAAGAAAATGTGAAACAGATATTTCAATGAGGAAATAGAAATGAAATCCGGCAAAGGAGAACTATGACACTAATGAGTAATGCCCAATGATATGGCAAGAGGTTGACCTAGAACATGTATCCTTAATGATGTAAAGTGCATGTTGATGTAGAATAGGGCATCTACTTATTTATTTCTTGATGAACTGTGGAGTAGAGCTTTGATGGATATCTGTATAATTCTCTGTTAGCAAGATCATACAAGCGTGACATCGGTTTTCTTTAATATTCGGTTTCAAGCCACAACTATATGAACAGAACCCAAAATCATTATGGCAGTGGAGTTGATTCCATGGCTTGTTATAATTGTATGGAGTCTCATTTGGTGGTCAAATACCGGTTCTATTACTTATATGCTCATATTCTTGGTAAGGTGATGATGGACGAGACTTCGTCTCTGTGGAGCACTGTGGTGACGACTTTCTGGCAACACTCGCTGAATCTATGCAAGACACTGAGGATTGGGATAATGTGGAAGCCATGGAATCAGAAGCTTGTGGTGCTTTGGCTGAGATGTTGGACCAGGATCTTCTGAAGAATTATGATGTGAAGCATAATGAAAGTTCAAGAAGCCATATCCATATTATAGAAGATTCTCCTGAATGTCAGAAGTGTCAAAATTTGATGATGGTAGATTCTTCAAGTGACAGTGAAGAGGCAGAATTCATGATACCTAGCAAAAAACATGTCAAATCCACCTCTAAATGTTGTCTTGATGGAAGCAGTCAGGACCTCTCTCCAAGTTCGCATAATCATCCTTCAATGTCTATGGTAATATTTCTTCAACTTGTTTTTCCATGATATTGACCTCTACAGTAGTGTCTGTCTTTCTTGTGGGCTGCAAAAAATGTCACGTTATTGTCCATCTAGCTCTAATTACCACATGGTTAAATGAAAACATCAATATCTTGTAATATTCCTAAAAGCACTTTATAGGTGGGGCATTAACAGCAGAAATTTGCTTTCTTCATGCAAGTGGACATCATTTATATCCCTATGAAGTTTCACCATCGTCTCAGAGGATGAATCATCTTGGACCCTGTTAGAAATTTATGAAGTATCTTCTTCGGTCAGATTTTGTCACTTCCTTCAACCCTCCAAAAAAAAAGGGAAGAAGAAGAAGAAGTTTAATAGCCTTAATGTTTTAGTGCTTGTACACTGCAATAGGCTAGTTCTGTATTCCTAGTAGTGAAAGGTCATCTTCTTTTGAAGGATTGCAGGAGCAGTGTTACTCAAAGTTCAATTTCATCAATTTTTGGCGAAATAAGAGACTCCAGGTCGTCCAAAAATGCACATGGAACTCTAACATATGAAGAGCTGCAACAATTGGATGACATTGAATTGGCAAATGTAGTAGTATTTGGTAACAGGAATTTTCGACCCTTGCAGCACCAGGCTTGTAAAGCGTCTCTGGAAAAGAGGGACTGTTTTGTTCTTATGCCTACTGGTGGTGGTAAAAGCCTTTGTTATCAGGTCAGGTGCTTAAATTTGAAGGATAGGTTTTTTCTTATGCATCACCTGAATGGCAGATGAAGTTACTTCGCTTACCTTTTTAATATCAAATTCCATTTGAATGCCTTTTTAACTTATGCTCCAGGTAGATAAAGAAAGGCCTAAACTTGTTTGGTCTCTCCATGACAAATGTAATCAACTTTAATTGTGCATTTGATCATTATTCTTTTACATGTAGTTGGATCAAGCAAAAGCAGTCTGTGGATAATTTATACTTGTAATCTATGTATAAAAACAGAATGCACACTTATAAACATTTATGTAGTGGGAGATAACCAATATCCCTTACGGCAGTAATGTTCGGCAATTCTATATAACTGTAAATTGTTTAGCACAAAGTGTTCTTATCTTGATTTTGCAGTTTTTTCTTGAAATCTATATTAGCCTTGTTTATTTTGGGTTGAACATCAAATGGCTGTTTGCATGTTGTAATCTACGCAGGGATGTATAACCTCAATGGTTGGTTTGTTAGATTATATGCCATTATTTCACATGATAGTTTAAACTTACTTTAGTTTCTCTTCCGTATTTGTTGGGGTTGATAGCAACAGCTATTTATAGTTAGCCTTTTTTGAAGTTCCATCATGAGTTAAATCAACCTTTTTTTCTATGCTAATAATTGTAACATTTCAGATGAGCTCAAGTTTCACTTGACCAAAAAACGCAAGACGACTTCAATCTTTTTTATGTTCAATTATTGGCATTTCTAGATTTTTCTAGCACATTCATCTTTCTATTTGAGCTTTTATATTAGTCCTGTCATGTAAGTCGTCCCCTGTTTAAGCTACACTTAAAATGGAAAAAAATTGGGGTTTAAACAGTTGAAGAGAAGATAATCTCAAATTGCTGAACTTGGAAAGCTATCTGTTTCAACAATTCACTTATCTGATCAAATAGTGTGCTCTCTGCTCTGCTATTCTCTGAAGCATCAAATTATTTTTACTATCTTCTATAAAAATTTACTTCAAGTACTTGAAATTGTTTTACTTTATAGATCTACTTCATAACGGCACTCAATGGGATAGCAAGAGGGTATGCATAACTAACTATACAAGTACAGTAATGATGTCACAAGAACTATACCTTGAGAGTAAAATATCAAACATGTAATACCATTTCTGTATGAATGCATAGCATGAAAAATCTTTAGTTACGTAAATTAAATTTTAACTTAAAAAAAAGAAGTGAAGAGAACAAAGTTGCCGCCTTAGCAATAGTTTGAACTTTGAATTAATATTGATTTTACTTTGTTAAAATCAATATCAAAAGGAATAGTTGCTCTATAATTGGATCTGTTTCTTTATTTAACTTTGTAGAATCCAATTATAGTCCTTTGAAACAAATCTTGAAATTTCATTTATATCGAATAAATATCTTGATATTTTCTAACAATATCTAATTTGAAAGAATTTTATGACAAAAATTGCAATTTCCAAGGTGGCATATAAAGCTTAGAAAAGCATTGCACGTGCACTGTTTTAGTCATACATGTGTATTTGGGTTCTGTTGTCACACACAACACAAACTTGCACACATAACTATATGGATTAATGTTTAACTAATACCCATTTCTCAAGGGGTCAAGGGGGAAATGCTACTTGAACATCAAGTTGAACCAAAAGTTTGACTGCCATTGCCAAAATATCAAATTTGTCCTTTGAAAAGACATAATTCAAATTCCCCTTTATGTCTTTTCAAAGGACAAAATTGACATTTTGGCAATGGTAGTTCAACTTTTGGTCCAACTTGTTGTTCAACAAGCATTTTCCTTCTCAAGGATTTTCCTTCTCAAGGATATTATGAAAAGAATTGCAAGTTCTAAGGTGGAAAAATGGAGCTTTGGGAGTCTCTCACTATGACACCTTCTTGGCGCCTGAGTGGCATAGTGACTGATAAAATAAAAGATTGGATCTCTAGAATCTTCATTATAAAATATTACAGTCAGTGCAGTGATATATATTAGCAAGTTACGTCTTATGTTTGCTCTATTTTCTTATTACGGTATACCATGCCAGCTCCCAGCCATTCTCCAGCCAGGCGTTACAGTTGTTATATCCCCACTTCTTTCCCTCATTCAAGATCAGATTATCACACTAAATCTGAAGTTTGGAATACCGGCAACTTTTTTAAATTCTCTACAAACTCCTTCACAAGCAGCAGCTGTACTTCAAGAATTAAGGCAAGTTTCACTTTCTTCTCTATTCATAATGTATTGTAAAATGGATCTTTTACAGTGAATGTGCCAGATAGTTCCTTAAACATAAATTCTACACTTGTCTATTTTACAAAAATGTTGACTGTGGCCGTGCAATTTTCTTTAGCTTCCACTCTCCCTCTCCAGACAAAATTCTTCTTGCTGTCATATACAATGCAATCCGACTGTGCTTGCTATTTCTTCCACGAAGCCCCACTAGTGAAGTTTCATGGAAAAGAGAGGAAATCAAAGTCATACTCATAAAACCTTTCAGTTGATGGTTAACTTAATTATTGACATTTGTAGAACCAAACTTCCAAAGGCAATGTGTTATAATATATCCCTGGAACAATTTTTTACCCCTTGCAATCATGGAGCTGCCTTTAAACCAGTAGTATCTCTCTCAAGCCTTTTCTTTTGGCTAAAAATTGACATTTGAACTGTCCTTTAAGACATAACGTTGTGATAAATCGCATAACCAAGAGTACCAAGAATGTTCGGACTACTAAGTGCTTTGGTTTTCGGTGTCATTTGGAATAGTGTCAAATCACTCTTTGCCAAGAACCTGAATTCTAGCTTTAAATTAGGTTACTCATTTTTGGTCCATGTTAAAATTTGACACTTTGTTCTAAATGTTTCCAGGACAGACAGCCCTTCTTGTAAACTTCTGTATGTAACTCCTGAAAGGGTTGCTGGAAATATTCCATTTCAGGAGATCCTAAAATGTCTTCACAGGAAGGTGAGTTTTATGCTCTTGAAGTCTTGTACACACCAAATCCATGTTTGATGCTACGTGCTTTCCAAGTCAGTTGCTCTCTCTTGATGATACTGAATATGTGAAGGTTTATTACACAAATTTCAGGGACAATTAGCGGGTTTTGCTATTGATGAAGCACACTGTGTGAGGTATGCATTTTTGAAATTCTTCTAGAGATTGCTATTATATTTGAGTAATAAAAGGACAAGAAAAATGAGAGCAAGGAAAAGGCGAACACCAAAGCAAAAAAAAAAAAAAAAAATGAGAGGTATAATGACTGGTTCAAAGAACGATGGTCATCAGTGAATCTAAAGAATAAAGACACTGATTATTTTATACAGATTTCCTGTGTCTTACATAGTCATTGAAATGGACTGTCACAATTCAGAACTCCGTTTAAATCAGAAAATGACTGAAGTATGACACAAATTCATACGAGTGGAAAAGTGCAGTGAATAGTTGAATCTAAATACCTTTGAATAATGGAATTGTTTTTTCTTAAATTCCGTTTGGACTTAGAGAGGTTGGCTATGTACTTATCTTGGTTTTCTATGTCTTTCAGCCAGTGGGGCCATGACTTTCGTCCAGACTACAGGGTATTAGGATGTCTTAAACAAAACTTTCCGCGTGTTCCTTTGATGGCTTTAACAGCCACAGCAACAAAGACAGTTCGTAAGGTAAGGATGATACTTCTCCTTGCACTTTACTGTAAATTCTTTTGTTTTATTCTATAAAAATATCTTAACTGATTCATTAAATGCAGGACATCTTAAATGCCTTGAGAATTCCCCATGCAATTGTCCTTGAGACAAGTTTTGACAGGCCCAACTTAAAGTACGAAGTGATGGGAAAAACTAAAGAACCGCTCAAGCAGCTAGGGAAATTACTGTTGGATCGTTTCAAGAACTTATGTGGAATTGTATACTGCCTTTCGAAAAATGAATGTGTGGAGGTCTCAAAGTTTTTGAATGAGAAACTCAAAATAAAAACAGTATACTACCATGCCGGGTTGGCCACTCGTCAGAGGGTTGCAGTTCAGAAGAAATGGCATACTGGAGAAGTCCATGTTGTTTGTGCTACTATTGCTTTTGGGATGGGAATCGACAAACCTGATGTTGTAAGTGCTCTCCCTATTGCTGGTTCTAATCTTGCTTCATAGTTACTGAATATATTTGGATAGTTCATCTTATAACTACAGATAATTATGCACGTGCTATTTTAAATGGTCAAACAATCACTAAACACTCATAAAGTAGCTCCAAAACCATATTCAACATCTTTGGCCTTCCTGTACTGTTACATTATCAGAAAATTGACTTGTAGACCTTGTTCATGTCACCATTTCCAATTTTGCAGCGGTTCGTCATTCACAACACCCTGTCCAAATCAATCGAAAGCTACTATCAGGAATCTGGAAGGGCAGGACGAGATAATCTTCCTTCTGTATGCATTGTTTTATACCAGAAGAAGGATTTCAGCCGGGTTGTATGTATGCTGAGAAGTGGACAAGGAGGTAAAAGTGAAAGCTTTAAGACGGCCATGGATCAAGCTCAAAAAATGCAGCAATACTGTGAGCATAAGGTACAGCTCCATACAATCTACAGTTAAAAATTCTTTAAAAAGTGACTTGTTGACTCGCCATATGTAAATGTATAAATTTATAAGCTTGCTGAAATATAGATTTTGTTTGCATCCTACAGGATGGTTGTCGTAGGCAAGCGTTACTTGAACACTTTGGAGAATCCTTTGATCGAACTGCCTGCAAATATGGTTCTAACCCCTGTGATAACTGCCTCAAGACATCCTCGTGAAGGAAGGTATATCCTTCCTACCATTTCAGTCTATGAATATGTTTTGGACCAGCATGTCTCTTCCCTGTCTTCATTGGTCTAGCATAAAACTACCGAAAAGAAAACCCTCTTGCAAGACCAAAAATGAGCTCTGGGAAAGAGAGAGTGGAGTTCTGTGCTCGAAATTATCTTTTCTTGGGAGCATGAGTGCATGACTAGTCATGAATCTGTAATTGATCCTTTGTTTCTGACTAAAAACTGGCAAATCGTCCTAAGCCTGAGATGCTTTAAAAAAAGTTTGAGTCGTCAACATGGTTGGCTGTTTGACACTACTTGCCTCTGCGAAAGATTATCAGTCAGCCAATCATTCTGGCTGAAAAATGATCTATTGCCGTTGGATTGGGGAAAAAAAAGTAGTTTGAGAGAAAGACGAGGTGTATTTAAGAACAGTGTGCAAATATTTCAAGTCTAAGACTGGTTTTGGTAACTCTCTTGAGACTAGTATTTACTGCTCAGCATTGGTTTTGATTGTAAAGTTTTTTTATCATCATTCTAGTGTCTAGAATCAATCTTTTATAAACGTCAAAATAAAATTCTAACACTTGAAATATGACGATTTGAATGGATGAAACCCTGTCCATGAGTGATATGATTTGCGAAATGCAAAATAGAGAAACTGATTTTGTGTTCTACTTTCTTCTTTTATGGCAAATGGATAAAGAGTCGACTTGATGTTTCTTCTCCTCCTCCCGTACCTCTCTGGAAGTTAGGTATATTCCCCCATGTATTTTTTATCAATTGATCCTAACGCGATAGGAGGAAAACACCAATTTAAATTATGCAACAGAATGTAATTAATTTTTTCCCTCGTTTGAAGCTAATAGAAGATAATCAAATAAATAATGCGCGAATTATCGATACAAGATTTAAGCAATGTGTTTACGTCTACTATCCCAACTTCAAATAATCTAATCAACAATAACAAATACAATGATCATATCCAAATGATACTAGATGCTAACCAAAACATCAAGAAATCAACAATTTTTGGCGCTTAAAAATGTCTTTGAAAGATGGAATCCTTAAAAAGCAACAATAATAATTTACCAAAGCACCATTATATCAATAAAAAGTTCTTGGCAATGCCAATTTAAAAAAAAAAAAAAAAGAAAGACATTGCCAAAATTTGTCACTATTCTCTTGAATGAAATGTTGTCTCGATCTTAATCGGTAGTTTGAAGAACTGTGGAGTGTGAACTTGTTGTCTAAATTTCATGACGATTAGACCCTGGACCGCGAAGATACAAAGATTTTATCATGCATGTGCAAGTTGCTCCCTTGAATTTATTAGTGTTGCTCTCGGTTTTTACCTTACTTTTCGGTCGAATTAAGTTCTTTCTTTCATACACCCACACATTAATTCTACTCCTTGGTGCCTCAATTTACAATGTTAATTATGGGCATCAAATTAAAATCTTAGTGAGACTCTCCTTTTTCTTTTCCTTCAGCCACGAAACCGAGAAAAGACAATGTGCATAGTTTTCTTATTATGATAATTTAGGACTTTATTTACAACTACTAGTTAATTCCCATTCTCAATCATAATTACCATTCGGCCTTTTTAATTGAACTAATTTATTTGACTTGGGCCCTTGATCCAGTCCAAGACATGGGACAGATACTCAAAAAATCCCCTCATGACATGGAAGAAGTAGTCATCTCTACGATGGAACAAAAAACATCAACGTTGTCTCCCCTTGGCACTACACTAACCAATCACTTTGTGCTCATCTTCCGCAATATCTCTAGAAATATGTGACTCTATCCGTCAATCACTTATCCATATTCATCGGGAAAATAATACGTAGAAAGTTGTCAATCTCTCGTAAACATTTTTAAAGGAATCGTTGTTGAACATATTTGATAACCAATATTGTGCAGGTTTCCAAACATACATTTCCAATACCCAATTTTTTTGCCAATTAATGATTTTCCATCTTTGCAGCTTATTAGTCATTGGGTATATAAGATGTGAAGAATTTTTTCTAAGACGTAGCATGGAAGGAGGCACCATTATCAACCATCCAATAAGTCTCATGACAAGCTAAGTTGATAATATTGTCATCATAGACGATATAGAAATCATCTGAAACGGTAGAAGCTTGATCAACATCGGCATTCTCGCATTTTTTGTTGTCTTTCTTTAACTGTCAACAAAACTTCTCGATATGCAGTTTTTTACCATAATGATAGCATTCAACATTTGCATACTGGTTGGACTTGTCTCTACTTATATGTGTTCTTCGGATTTCAGCCCTAACTCCTCCTATTTTCAACAATCAAAACATTTGATTGTGAAGTGTACCCATGTGTCTTTCTTCTCATAACTTCATTCAAGACACTTCTTTTGACTAAATTTAGAGACCATATCATTTGGGATTGAGTTAGACAGTGACGTTCTAAATATTTCATAAGAATTGACAAAATACCAATTAGCCACAATCTTTGCATTTCATCTTCAAATTTGATACGTATTGTAACTAACTGATTAATGATAGCTTGTAAGGCATTAAGATGGTCTGTCAAAGGAGTTTCATTCTCACACCTCAAAACCATAATCTATTTTATTAAAAAGAGTTTATTATTTCTGCTCTATATGCTCGAACTTACTACACAAACTATGTACATTTGTTTCTTTTCAATACTTTATGAATTTACTTCATACACGACCAATATAATCCCAAAATTCTATAGTTTTTATATTCAAAATATATTTTAAAAATAATATAGATATGACCAAAACAGAGTAATTGTCAGAATTGTATTATTAGTAGAATCAAGAGCTTCCAAAAAAAAACAAAAACAAAAAAAAAAAATTGCACTATTACCTTATTTTTTAATGATAAAATATTGTGATAGTATATTATAATCATGGCTAAATTGCACTATTTATCCCAAACCGTTGAGCAAAGTAGCTGATCTACTTCAAACATTTTTTTTTTGTCCTCGACTTTTAAGAAATTAGCAAAATCAGTCCGTACAAACGGTTCTGTCCAAAAATATGTAAAACTCATGTAAAATGACAATCTTAACATTTAAATTAAATAAACAATAAAAAAAAAGGGAAAATTGTCAATAAGTCATCTCCACATGACTTGTTTCAAATTAGGTCAAATTTTTTTTTTAAATTGTGATTAAGTCATACTTCACATCAAATTTTATATTAATTCCAAAACCACCCCCTTTTAACCATATTTTTCATTGACACAATCTTCCAACTCCATAAACCTCCTCCACCTCCGGCGACAACCGTTGACCATCGCCTCCACCTCCGGCGACCTCCGACGACCACCGTTTCCACCTCCGGCAACCTTCGGCGATAACCGCTTCCACCTCCGGTAAGTGCTTCTATGGCGCAGTATCACTTTTTAGGCAATTTTTTGGTGAAGATTTTGGATCAATTTCCAGTTGGGAATATTGTTATTAATTTCTATGTTTTAATCTTAATTCTTGTATTTGATTATTTTTTTCAGGCTAATGATCTAACAGCTAGCATTGATATATCCGTGCTGCAAGAGAGGCTGACCAATATGATTAACCTGGGTTGATTTTAGCAGTTATATAAACAATGAGCATTTTCCAAGTTATGTAAACAATGAGATAACATCTATTGTTGATACTGTATTATAAAATAGCAACTTGATATTGTATTAAGTTGGTCATTAGATTATTTCTTTGTGTTGTTAATTAGTTGTGAAAGTTATTTGATATTGTATTATACAAAACAGTATCACAACAGAAATGGGCATAGAATGCTGTAAATATGAGTTTGAATGCTGTAAATATGAACTTGAATACTCTACTATCTTATGTAAATAGGAGCTTGAATGCTCCACCATCTAATTGTTGTAAATAGGAGCTTGAATGTTCCATCATCTAATGTTTAGTCATGGTATGTTATTTGATATTGTACTATACAAAACAGTATCACAATATAAATGGACATAGAATTGTCGTAAATAGGAGCTTGAATGTTCCATCATCTAATGTTTCAATGTCTTAGTTTTAATCCATGATACTGTTTTAATGTCTTAGTTTTAATCTATGATACTGTTTTAATGTCTTAGTTTTAATCTATGATACTGTTTAATTATGGCAAGGTTTAATAGATTGAAATTTTGTCATAATATTTCACTATCATTTGAAACATGTTTTAATCCTGTGATACTGTTTGAATATATGTGATCTTTGATACTGTTTAATTATGGCAAGGTTTGATACTGTTTGAATCTATGTGATCTTTGATATTGTTTAATTAGGGCAATGTTTGAATAAGTGATACTGTTTGAATGTCTTAGTTTTAATCTATGATAATGTTTTGTTTAGGTAATGTGCATTAATATAAATTGATATTTTTTCAATCCATGTTTTAATCTATGATACTGTTTTGTATAATACAGTATCAAATAAAAACATATGACTAACTAAACAGTATCAAAGATTAAAGCATGATATCATAGTCATGTATGTTGTTTGATACTATATTATGCAAAACAGTATCACAAAAAATAGTATCACAATAGAAATGATCATAGAATTTACACACGTGCTCATAATTTTTATTATAATATATTTTCGGAATGGTCTCGACGAGACGGTCAAGACCAGCTACTTTGCCGCTGCCTATGATGGATTTTACCTGTTTGAAGTCGTCTCTTTAGCTTAAAATGACAATCTTTAATTTTTTTTTCAAAACAGTATCACAAATTCTTTAAAACAGTATCAGGGATAAATGTGCATCCTTTTGTTGCAAATTAAAGCTCTTCCAAGATATCTGAGTCTCTTAAAAGCAAACACATACTTCAGAGCAATGCTAAAATGAAGAAAGAAGAACTCGCAATCATTCTCAAGTTAATGGGAAGTCATGCAATGGGTTCTCATCTAAAATTATAAACAATGTTTCTAATTTTTCCCTTGAATTTGAATATGTTTGAGATTCAATTAGGACATAGATTCTCATTGGATAGATAAGTATAAATTTATAAGGTGTTTAATAGTAGGTAGAAGAATTAATCAGTAGAGAATAAACAAGAGAATACTATTGTTCTTAAAATGTCTCATTAGTAGTACAAAATCATAGGTTTAACAGTATCACAACAAAACAGTATCATAACAAAACAGTATCACCACTCAAAATCCGCGTTTTTTACAATTAAGGGTATGTTGGTCTTTTAGCTCTAAAATATGACTTTAATTGAATTAAGTTTTGAGCATATGACTTTAGAGCCCATAAGTGCTCAAACAGTGACCGGCCCTGAATTTACCCAAAAAAAAAAAGCAAAAGACCAAAAAAAAAAAAAATCTCCCAAGTCCCAACCCACCATCATGATCCACCTCCACGACACAACCCTGACCCAACCCCATTTTCCGTGGAAACCACCGAGGGAAAAACTCCCAGGTTTTGCGGTCGTTGACAATCAAGAAACCTGGGGAAAATCGTGGTTTTGCACCACCAGGGGGTTTCTCGCGATCGAGAAATCTAGGGGAAACCACTAGGCAGCGGCGAAAACAAGGAAGATTTTTTCCCCGACGAAAACTACTCTGCAGCCGGGAATTCTGGGTAGAATCCTCCTTGGTGGTTTATCCCAATAAGGAAAATGGGGGTGGCGGTGGAATTTTTGTTTTCTTTCTTTTCCTTTGTGTTTTTTTTTTTTTATTTTTTGCTTTTGCTTATTTCTTTTTTTGTTTGTTTTTTTTTTTTTGCCCCTTTGTTGCTTTTTTTATTTTATTTTATTATTTTTTAAGTTAAAAGGTAATATTGTCTTTACACCAATTTAACAAAATTTTGGACGAAACTGTTTACAGGGATTGAGTTTGCTAATTGTTCAAAGATTAGAGAGAAAAATTGGACAAAAAAAAAAAAGAGTAGGGTAAGTCTGTTACTTTGATCAAAAATTGGGAGCGAATATTGTAATTTATCCTATAATCTTTGCAAGAATATTTATATAATAACATCTCCTAAATTCAGATCTATTTAATTTTATGTTGTGAATATATTTGTTATTGGTAATTGTAAATAGAGGTGGTAAAAAGGCCGTTCAACTCTGCCCAGCGTAGAATGGAACGGGCTAGATATAAAACAGGGCCGGGTTGGCCCTGACCCGATTTACTTGGGCCAACTTAGCCCCATTTTGGTCTACTGGGCCAAGCGCCAACCCAACCTTCATATTTTTTTCCTTTTACAAAATTAAAAATGTATATATTCAAAGTAGTAAAACACCAAATTTTTTTCATTGAATTTTTGGACTTTCAAAAAATACTAATAGAGGGCTTGCACATTTCTAGAAGATGAATAAATTAGAGTAATTACAAGATTATAATATAAAAACATTTTTTTCCTTGGAATCCAAAGTAATTAAAGTTGTATTAAACTATAATTATATGGAAATACTTAGGCCAAACATCGTTTTCTTTTTGTTTTTAACCTTTTTCCCACTCAAAAGAATTAAATACCCAATTCATGTCTTAGTTGCAGAAAACATGCATAAGATATCCCATAAAGAGATAAGCATTATCATCAATATACATGAAAAGAAATTATACATAGAGGAAGATGATAAATGTAATCTCCAAAATGTAACCAAAGTCTCCACTCACGATTTTAGGCACAAATTATGGAGTAATCTCCCTATTGAACACAAATCCATTTTTTGGATTCAAACCAACTTCTTCCTTATCATCGCTTTTAATAATTTCAACAGCAACACCATTAGATACAGATCCAAATCCAAATCGCACATCACTATCAGTTTGTCAGAGATTTCGCACTTACCCCAGTCGGCCCTTCAAACTTTGCAGTTGCTGGTCGGGGAAGAAAAGAAATAGAGCTAACAAGCTGGTTTATGGATTTTGGTGGAATGGAGCTTGAATTGAGGAAATGAAGTGAAATTGTTGAAGAACTGCAATAGAATTTAGGGTGAGGGCTGAACTCAACAATTTTGGGTATCACATTTGGGCTCCAACTGGAATACAGATTGGAGTAATTGGACTGGACTACATATTAGATTAAAGGGAAGAACAAAAAGAAGAAGCGGGCCAGTGAAAAAAAATCGGGTCAGCCCAGACCGAGGTCAATTGGCCCATTTGGATACTCATGCTGGGCCAAATTGGTCCAATTATTTTTGGACTACATTTTTACCGAGCCATATGAGCCCAGAATCTAGGTTATATAGGCCAGCCTGATGAGCTGGCTATTTTACCACCTCTAATTGTAAATCAGTAAATATTTTATTAAAGAAAAATTGTCCCCCAACATAATGTCTTAGTAGCAAACCGGTGTCCGGTCTATCTTCTATCATTTTTATAGCACCTTGGTCTCCACTAGACAAAAACCACTTATTTGACGGTTAAAAACTAACAAGTCATTTTAAAAATATAAAATTATACCATTATTTTAAAATGAAATATAAAGAAAATAAGAAAATAAAAAGAAAAAAAACAAAAACATGCTTCATCTTATCCACCCCCTACGTCAAACATTTATTTTGTATTTGATACATTAAATTAGATCGTATAAAGGATTAAGTATAAAATTCAGATAGATATACTACATAGATAGTATTAAGTTGGATAGTGCTTTTTAGTTTTTTTTACTCAAAATAATATAATTTGTATTATCTTTCTTAAACTAACCAAATAACATAATACGTAGTGAGAATGTGGATTTAGGCCGGACGAAAATAATGCAAATATTATTTTTTTGAATGAAAAACTTATAAATAATATCGATCTTTAATTCATCCTAATACTATCTATCTATTTTTATGTGTAATTTCTTGTATAGTTTAATCTGAGGCACCAAACATAACTTTAGTGGAATCAACATTGAGCACCAAAAGTATGTAGCATCAAGACTTTGATACCAAATTTTCAAGATTTATCAAAAGGGCTTTGATCTCTAACTTTGAAGAATTGAATTAGTTATTATAATTTACTAATTTTATTTGCATATATGTATTTTCCTAATAAAATTAATGTTATATAAATGTATATTTTTCTTTTCTTTTAATAATACGTAACTTGACAATCTAATAAAAAAATAAGTAAATAAATAGCAGATCAATATAATGAAACCCTGTATCGGAAAAGGAATGATTCATCAACTTTTGGTTTTATTGCGACTATTTTCAATTATTTGAAGTCGAGAATTTAACGACTCATCAACAAAAATCAAGAAACTATTTATGACTTGTTGAATAAAAATAAAAGATTATTTTGGAAGATATTAACTACCAATCTGTCACTATGGTTAAGGATAAGGGCACATGGATTTGCTTTTGTTGATTGAAAATTATTGATTAGATTATATATGCAACTTGTATTTTGCACTAAGTCCAATATGAAAAGTACAAGGACAGGCTGCATATATTATTAGATTAAGGAAATTTCAAAGAGGTCACTTAATTTACACGTTTGTTTCATATTGATCATCCAACTTTAACTTTTTTCATTTTTATCATTCAACTTATATTTTTATTTCAATTTAACCATTTTGTTGCAATTCAACCAAAAGTAATGATCAATCCCGTATGAAGGGCTGGAATGCTTGACCCGAGCGGTTTTTGTCAGTAATGACATTTTAGATGAATGAATTAACAACTGTCAAACAAGTGTCGGGTCAGGTATTTTCTCAACCACATGACACTGACTCTTTAATATTAATTACAATTATTGATCGAATTGTCAAATCGAAACAAAAATGTAAGTTGGGTGATCCTCATTGAAACTTTCTCCAAGCTTGCCAAACAACTCACGTGCCTTTTGGTAATTAGATATGTAAATGGGGGCATATCACGTGATCCCATTTCTTTGTTCTTAATTCTTTTTTTCTTGAAAAATTATGATTACCACAAATAATATTATTCATAATTGTCGGGCCAACCATTTCTTCCTTGTCGTGAATTATTTAGTTGTGTTCTTTCGGAAGGTGACATATCTTGGAATGTTGCATTAATATCTCAAAATGACATATCATCTAATGCTATATTTTTTGACGTCTGTAAGTACGGTAAAATGCTATGACATTTTTTTGTCAATTACGTGTTAAAAATTGAATAATTTATTTGTTAGATATGATTTAACATTTTTTGAAGTGATATATCGACAGGTGACATAATGGTGTATAATCAAGATCAATCATGAGATTTTGAGTATGCTTAGTAAATTTTTTTATAGATTATAAGTAGTATGTGCTATATTATTGATAAAAAGTGAGTAAACGTGTAAGTCTTACGAAATGTGTGGATAAAAATAATGTTTAACAAATTTATAAGCACTTACAAAAAATAACAAACATGTTCTTTGGAGAATTTTAGCAGAACTTTAAATGGAGGTCCTTGATAAATAGTTTAATATATAAACACAATATTTTTCGAATTTCCCAGATGAATAATGTCCAAATGAGAAGCAACACATTTTGTAACAAATTTTTCTTATTCTTCATTCTTATTTTATTTGTCTACTAAATTTTATTGCCCATGATTCATGTATTCGTTATCTACTAAATTTTCACTCTCTTTGTCCATACTGTTTTAATTTTGTATCTTTTCATTTTAAAATTTTTCATCAACTGATTTTTTTCTCGTATTATTAATATTACTAATCACAATTTTTTCCATCCTCCTGTTTGACATTTAATAAATTTTTCAAAACTTTTGTTTTTTTACTTTTTTATTTTTTATTTTTTATGTCCACACAAATACTTCTTATAAGACATAGTAAGGCATACAACATTCTAACTATTAAAAAAAGAAGATAGTTTTGGATTTAAAACTAGCAAGGAATAATAGAAACTAATTAATTTTGAGAGAATTTGATCTTGGAAGTTTGAATTGCAATCTACAAAAATTAAGAAATAAAAAAAAGGTTAGGCATAGATTTCAAAAATTAAAGAAATACAAAGCTTTTAACATTAGTAATCTAACTACCAAAAACATACATAACAAAAAAAGTAAGTAGAAACGATCAAACAAAGTAATGAATACAGCCCAAAGAATAAGTCATCAGTGGTAATTTAGTCAAATTGCTAAATAGCAGAAGATAAAACAATTTGAATGTAAACTTACTTCTCCAACCTCCAAATTGTCAATTATTATTTAATTAATTGTGTTTCATAAATAAATTAATAAATTAATTAAGCAATTACTTTGAGCGATTGAGGAACGACAGCTTCTCCACAGACTCGGGATTCCACTATCTAGTTTTGTCAATTGTAGTATATAGTTAATTGTTTAATGGAGAAATTGCCTATAAATTACTTTAGGTGACTTGTTTAAAATTAGGTCAAAACACTTTTTAAAATCGTCATGAAGTCATACTATTCAGCCATATTTCATATTAATCTCGAAATTATCCATGTGATCCATATTTAAATTTTAGATCAGCAACGCATGTAGCCATCATCTTTTCTCGCGTTTCTCCGTCGGCTATTGCACCTCATCGCTGGTATTTCACGACTCGTTATCGGCCACCCAAATCTTTCTCATTCTTTTTTGTAAGTGATAATAGTGGATTCACAAGTTTTTTTCAGTTATTCTTCTTCTCAATCATGTAAAGATAAATTTTTAACTTTAACAATATGCTATTGTTATCAGATAATGACAGTGATTCTAAGAAGTGTTGAACAATCGTTTGATTGCCAAATTCTAGAAACAATTGTTTATTGAATGTTATTTTGTAGGTGGATTCAGTTTTTATGAATGATTTTTCTTCTTCTTATTTTTCTTGAATTAGATTGTTTTTGTTAGAGAGATTGTATTTTTGATATATAGGAACACAAGTTTTGTAATCATTATTTGATCGAATAAAAAAACAATATTTATTTCACATCAACATTTTTATATGTTTCGAAATGTTACTATCACACATTCATGTATGTTATTTGATATCGTATTATAGAAAATAGTATCATAAAAACAGTATCAGGAGTACATCGTATCAATATCATAACAACAGTATTATAGATAACAGTATCGTATAATTAAAGATAACATTACCATATATTGAAATAGTATCAAACATTTTGAATGAAAGAGTATTAATGATCTTGTACTGCTAATGGAATATTTTAAAACAGTATCACTACTTCAACTATAACATATTTATTTTGAATGTGTGTTTATTTGGTGACGTTTAAAAGTAGTTTTTTTTGGAGATTTTGAAAAATGTTGGTGAAACGTGTTGTTGAAAAGTTGATAAAATTTGTGAGTCCTATAAAATATGTGGTTGAAATTAAGTTTGAAAAAAGAGAGTTAATACATATGGCCAAACATGCTATAATGTAAAGAAAACTAGTGTACAATATTAAAAGTAAAATAGTATCAAGTATTTTTCATAAAATAGTATCATAATAAAACAATATCATGTTTGAATTATCGCTATTTGTAATTTTAGGGGCGCATTGGTCTTTTAGCGCTGAAATGTTACTTTAATTGAATTAAGTTTGAATCATATGACTTAAGAGCCCATAGCGCATGATCAGTAACCGACCCTGAACTTTTCTTGTTTAATATTAGGCTTAGATAATATGTAATTTTTTTTATTTTTTTTTTGGTTTAGGCATTGTTTCAGCTGTTTGGACTTATTTAAAAATGAATGAGGTAACTATTATAATGTGGGTTGGTTAAATAATATTGTCTAGATGTCTAATGTCTTTTATTTTATTAAAATAAAACCAAAAAATCACATATAAAATTGAATAGGAAATATAAATCTAAATATTAAGTAGAAATTTTCCCAAATCAGCATGTCTAACATAGTTTTTGGATCTACGTGGAACTTTAGATAAAATCTATTTTTTCCTTTGCCAAATTAGTTTGACGAAGTTCATGTCAGATGCATTGGAGATGAATTTTATGAACATTGTTAATTTTGTTTATGTGGCAAATTATTTTAGTAATTTACGGTTGCATTTGGGATGCTCCAATAGTGTAGTTGTCTTTTATTTTATTAAAACAAAAACAAATCACATCTAAATATAAATAGGAAATATAAATTTTGTTGAGTAAACATATTTAACATAGTTTCTGAATCTAAACGGAGTTCTACATGATGTTTATATTTGTCCTTGCTACATTTGCTTGATAACTTCCTGTTAGATTGAATTGAATAATTTTTTTTTTAATTGTCTACTTTTACTTATGTAGTAGGGTTTTTTTACGAATCCACAAAAAACACTAAAGATGCTCTAATTTCCTTGCAAAATTTATATTTTCAGACAAAAAAGAAACGTATTTACTATTTAACTCGTCACAGTATATTTAAAAAATATTCACGGACAATAAAATTAAAACATTGAAAGAAATGAAGCTACCAATTATTTACTTTAATTTGCATTCAGTGATTTTTCGATCAAAATTTCGATCATGTAACATTTTAATGGACTTTAGGGATGAAATTCGGTTCGAGAACTCAAATGCTACAAAATAGAAAGTCGAAGACTCAAATGACATGAAATTAAAATTCTAAAATAAAAAATGTTTATTTAGAAATAGAGTAATGTTATTAATAATAGTTCACTATCATTAGTGAATTTACGTGATATTACTTAATTAGTGTAATTATTTATAATTGTTAACTATAAATAATATTACTCTAATTAAATAATACCACATAAATTTATTACTGATACTAAATAATTATAAATAGCATTACTTTTAGAAATAAGTGACATTAAAGTCTGAAAAAAACTCTTATATTCTTTTGATATTTTTATAATTTCAACAAATTCTTGATTAGAGGAAAAACTGAAAAGATTCTGTTGTATTCTGCAACAGTAATGTTTACAGGTTAGTACTCATCTTTATTCTGGTTAATTAATTAATTAATTCGCTAATCATGTGGGCTGTTTTATTGCACTAATGATTAATTATTAATTAATTAATTAATTAAACTGCCCATTTACCTCGTTTTAGCTGCCCATAAAGGTCAGAAATACGAATCCTATGTAGACCATTTTGCAATAACTTATTTTGGAGTACCTACGCCAATGCACTACAAAGTACAAACCCATAACTATATGACTAATTATATCCACACCATACTTTTAATTAACCACACTATTTTAATTACAATAAAAATTTCTAACTATTTTTTCTTTTTATATTTATGTCCTCAACTATTTTTTATCACATTCTTATCATCAATCTATTAATTTGCACATCTTATATTTGTCTGTAATAATGGATCTGTCTAAAAAGTTAATTAAGATGGCGTAAGAATATATTTTTGCTTTCTATATTTTTAAATTTGCAAAATAAATAACAAATACAAAATTTTGAAAAAATATTTACCATCATTTCAATGCACATTTGCATAATATTTGGACAAAAATCGACATCAAAGATAAGATATGAAAATTAATTGAAAGTTAATAATAAAAACGACAAAAAAAATTTGAGGAAATAAATGCTAAAATGTCAAAGGTTGCTGTACATTCATTACAATTAAAACGTGGTGTAGATAATAAAAATTGTAGTGTGAATATAATTATCTTACAACTATTGTTTCGATTACCATATACTCCTTTTGTCCTAAAAAGATAAAAAAAAATTCATCTGTTCAAAATTATAATTAGTTTTTTCTGTTGAGAGTATAGTCAATTTCTTAATTCTGTGTCCCTATTTAATGTGTCTTGTTAGCAACAAAGTATGAAATATTTTTAATAGAGTAATGATATTAATATAGGAGTATATTATGAAAAACGTTAGTAAAATTTATTATTACAACTATAATAACTATTTTTTTTTTATCTGTGTGAAAATAGAACCAAACTTATCATTTTAGGATGGATGGTATAATTAATAAAAATGATAATTATATTCACAACTTTAGATTTTATTTGTTGCATTACATTGTAATTGTCCTTAAAGTCCTCAATCTTTGATGATTCTAGCAATTGTATTCTCAACTGTTTATGTAGTATTCTTATCCTCATTTTTTAACTAGTAAACACACATTGTATTCGGTAACGGTTTCAGTCCAAAAAGTCTGTTGAGAGAGCGTAAAATAACTCATTTGTCCATCATATTTAAAAAATAAATAAATACAAAGTATGACAAAATATTTTTTCTTCATTTTAAAATATGCAAACGAAATATTTTGACAAAAATCATCATTAAGAATGAGACGTATCAATTAATGGAAGATTGAAGATAAGAATTCTAACGAAAAAATCATAAACATAAATGTTATAATGAACAAAGATTGAAGACTTTAAATACAATTAAACTGTAGTATGATAAATAAAAAGTGTGGTGGCAATATAACCACTCTTATAAAAAAAAAAAAAAAAAAAAGTGATTTGTTTGCTAAATCTTGGAATTGATGTGTGATATAGAAAATTTTAATATGTCAATAGAAAAAATTCTACAACAATCGAATCATTTATTCATCTTTAAAGGTTATTATTGCCTAAACGAACAAAACTCATTCGTACCAAAAAGATCAAACATTTTCTTCAAATAAGAATAAGAGATTTTGGTGCAAATGGTCTACAATCTTTACTTAAATGGTCCCTAATATTTATTTTTTGGCAAAAAAGTCCATAACATATGTGTTTTGATGCGTAATTGATCATTATTTGATGGAAAAAAAAAACTAATATACAACTTAATTTTAATAAGAAAAAAATTGTAGTTGAGTTGCTAAAATTTATTAAATGTATCGAACTTATTTGCACATATGAAGATGGAAAATTAATTATTATTTAGTATGCATAATTAATTATTACTAATTATTACTAAATGATATATTTAGTATGAATGATATATTACTAAATGATATATTTAGTATGTATAATTAATTATTATTTAATAAATGTATCGAACTTATTTGCTCATTTTATAAAAATTAGAAATCCAAATGCAATTTCTTTAATTAAAACTAAGGACATATTTGTCATTTTCATTAAATAATGATTAGTTGTGCACAAAAACATATAGATTAGAGACTTTTGTACCAAAAAATAAACATTAGAGACTATTTCTACACCGAGGACAAAGATTATGGACTATTTGCTCCAAATTCCCTAAGAATAAGGTAAAAGTTCTTCATTTCCAAGGGTTGAGTATTTATTTTTCAATGGACAATGGGGAAGTAAGAGGACTAAGAAATGCTCGTCGAGTAATGAGTCGAATCTTAATAAAGACAGCGAGAGTTTGGAAATAGGTTTGAATTTCTAGTAGATTCATAAATCAAATCTTAATAAAGGAATATTGAGTTCGAAAATAGACTTCTCTTTTTCAGCTTAATTTTTAGAAAAAGATAGTACGTGCGGACATCTAGTTTCGTTGATTGAATGTTAATTTTAATTAAAAAAAGATCAATATGCCCTTAATTTTAATTAAAAAAATTACAATTGGATCTCAAATCTTTACAAAAAGTATAAATAGGTCCCGTGCCTTTATTTTGCAAAGTATATATAATTTGTTGCAAAGTAAAAGGACGAGAAAAACTAGTGCAGGAAAACGTACTGGTCTCGACTAATCCAACGTGGTCTGTTGCACTTTTTCATATTCCCATTTAGATCCCTTCTCTTTTTGAAGCCTCACCTTTTGACTTCTTTTATTCTCTTGTCAATTTATGTTCATCTTTTTATGGGAAATTTGCATCTACGTCTTAACTTTGAATCTTTGCTTCTGATTTTGCCAATCCATAAACGAATAAATGCATTTGTTTAATTATTGGTTGATAATATCATATAACAAATTGATTTGTCGAACTAAACAACAAAAGTAACTTTTACTCGCATAACGCCTCAAATTCTACCTAAATTAAAGTTGATCTTTATCCATATCGAGTTTTCCTCATGATTGGTTGTATGTTCAAGTCTACATAGTTTAGTGACGAAATTGTTGGAATTCATTAGTGTGTTGCATTTGCAATATCGATATATTTAGCCATTTACAATGCTCATGTCGTTGTTGCGCCTTTGTCAAGCTCACTTGACATAGTTTTCGTTCGTCTAATCGCAAATGAGAACTCGTGTTCATCTCTCCTATAGGATATTAGGCTCATGGCGCAATGCCCTTTATTTGTCCCATGTCGAAGTAAGGTCACACATAAGTCCGATGTTTAACTAAAATTTCCATGAAGTGTTGAAGTAATTGCGGCCGATGCAATATATCTATGGCGATGAAAAATTAAGACATGTTTTACTTGTGTTGACGTCGGAACCTGCAACGTCCACGTGTCAACAGATCTCCAGTCACTCCTCTGCCAACTCATATGTTACCTGCACACTAGGATAATCGTTAGGCACCAAGATCTCCGGAAAAAAAGGGTCCGGCGATTGTTGGTACTCCGACGATCAAGTCAACTGCCGGTATATGGGCGATACACGGGGGGTGGAAATAATGGGGTGTGGGAAAGACAAGCAGGCAGAGATTTGAGCAGAGTTTAATGTGGGATTCTTAAGCGTAAAAAAGTGCGTACCTTGGAACAACCGGATACGTTGTATATATATCGCAAGAGTTCTAATTGATTTAGGAGACAAATTAATTTGATACTCAATCGGATCATCTTTCCTTATGTGATAAAAATCCTTCCTTACCCATGCAATATCCGAGATTATCTTCCTTCTTTGAGTTTATCACGTTGCATGATTTTAGGAGATTATAATTCGGTTTCCTTGTGAAGATTCATGCGCTAAATCAACGCAATCTTTCATTAATTACTTCTCTGGTCATTCCGGCATATCGAGCTGCTTGCTGGTTACGAATGATATGAAGCCTGACGAGGCCCTGTGGATCAGCCGTGAGTGTCGAGGCCTTCTACGAGCCCCGCAGATTTCTGACTGCCGAAGGCCAAGTCGTACGATGGGCCTTCGGGCGCTTTATCAGAACTTCCGAAACCCTAGCAGGGCCCAGCTGGGATTCTTGATGGATCTTGGACGCGGCCCTTGCTGACGTGGAAGCCATATCAGAATCGTGTGGTAACAACTTGTAAATTAGTAAAATTTTATCTAAAATCACTTGCACACATTTCATGTTTCAAGGAGTAAAAAGTCAGAAGAAAATAAACACGTCTTTCGTAAATAACTAATCTACTGTGTAATAAATAAAGAATAGCAAAAAAGAACTCCTATAATTTCAAAAGGTACAAATAACTTCCAAACCAAGAGGAAAACTAATCATTCTAACATAAAAATTGATGTCATGTTTTGTATACTAAATTGGGTAACGAATAACGAATAAAATAAAATCAACAAATTTCTTAGTATTTTTGGTAAATATATATCAAATTCCTATGATCAAATGGACAAATTTATAAAATAAATTTTAAATTGGTGAATGAAAAGGAGACAATAGATCATTACACTTGTACCACAAGTATGGCAAAGGAACTCCCAAAGGGTTACAAATACTCTTTAATCACTTTTTTCTTGCTTTAGAAGTATAATTTTGTCTATTGTCTTAAGTCTACTTGATTTTGACATTTTGCTAAACATCATAATTTCAATTACAAATTTTATGCCACAACATGTCGCTATTCACTATTTTAGTTTAGAGTGCAATTCATCGATAAATCGAACTGTTTTTATAACAAGTCGTCACACGACATTCATCAATCTTATTTCAATTATTAAGTCTTCACATGAATCAAAAACTGGATTTATATTAAAATTTACCCGAATCGTACCATCTATCTTCTCTAAAGAAATATTTGGTCTTAAATTTCAATTCAAATAGGAGTGCAATTCATGATAATGATTAAACATCCCAATTGGCAATAGACAAAGAATGTTTAAACTAATTATGTTTCACTTGATGTTCTAGTTTGACTAATAATTTCATTATATTCATACAAATACATGCTTATATTGCAAGAATCATATTGCCTTCATAAATACATCATAGTAGGGGTAAAAAAAAAAAAAAAAAACCCTCAATTGCTCACTAAATATATAGGCGGGTTTCAATTTGACTACTCAACTTTAATTTGTTCTAAATTAGTCATATAACTTTAAGTTTTATTTCACATTAGTCACCATTCTAAAAGTTAATGTTAAATTTGTTGTCTCAAATGACCATATATGTTCCCATATTAGAGAAAGGACTCATTTGGAAACTTCTTGAATGGATGCTTATCAAGGTTGTTGCCTTTTTAGTTGCTTATGGTGATTAACGTGAAACAAATTCTATAGTTTAGGTGATTAATGTAGAACAAATTAAAGTTTGATTGCCAACGCAAAACAATTCTTAAAAGTGGATAATATATTTGAAACAAATTCAAATTAGTGACCAATCGGTCTCTTTGTACGCACAAAACAAAAGCTGTCATCAAATATGTGCTCAATAATAATATTTACTTTTCAAAAAGTGTCTCGACTCAAATCAGTTCTCACATCTAAAGATCACATACGAGTTTCTATCACATCAATATACTATCACAATTCTAATAACAAAATAGCAATCACGCCATTTTCCAAAAAGAAAAAAACAAAATTCTTGAAGAAATTGATAATCATCGGGATATATGACATTATGATTATTGTCATAATCCAATAAAATTGAAATACATTTTTAATTATTAGATAATATCCTGAAATAATAGGAACATCTTACGTTCTTGAACCAATAACCAGCTTTCAACTAATCTAGCCTCCTTCGTCCTTCGAGACCAACAAGAGATAGTACATAAATATTCACCTGTTGTACATCGACTATATCTTTTGGCCTGATTTTAGATCCTAATTCACTCTCCGTGGTCGAAATTTGCAGAGGAAAACCTTCTATAACAGTTACCTCACTATTACATACCCTAACACTATTAGTATGAGGAAAGAAACATTTTGAAGAACCCTTGTATAACTTTCATCATATCTTTCTTATTTATTTATTTATTTTAAATTTTCTCTCTCTCTCTCTCTCTCTCTCTCTACGTCTCTTCAGTTTCTCACTCTAAATTTTGTCAGCTTGTTCTCCAAGTCCAAGTAGTGGCTTATCTTGACATGAAATGATACAACTACAAGCATGCCTTTTGGATGAACAAACCGTGCAAGCTACTCTTATCACCGACTACCAAGTCCAATTATTTTACCTAAAAAATTATGTTGCAAGATAGACTTCCTTACATAAATGCAAGCTTCTCTAAAAGACATGAACTATGAAGCGATATAAAACGACAAAGTTGAATTTCAAGTCATACGAATTTTAGACGTAATAAAACGTTTTATTTTTAATATTATTTTAATTATTTTAAGACTATTAAATATATAAAAAAATGAATATTTTAAAAGTTAAAATGTATGTAAGCAGTGGTGATCCAAGAATTTTTTGAGCTTGAATTACTACTGAAAAAAAAAATTTCGTACGAACGGTTAGTAAGGACACTGAAAAAAAAGACTTTTTCTGGAGCGGGCCCGGGCTGTAGTCAAGGCCCGCCCCCCCCCCCCAAAAAAAATCCGCCCCTGTATGTAAGTGTATCACACTAATACATGCAAAAAAGTTAGCAAATAATTAATTATAATTTTTAATGGACAAAAAAAATTAAAAAAAATTGATTTATTTAACCTTGAAATTTTTTTAAAAAATGGACAGAAAATAAAATCGCGATTGCCTTTTAATACCTAGCTTGCAGCCCTCATTAGGTGGTTATAATAGGGTTGATGGTATTTTTTCACGTCTTTTTATATGTAGGATTTTTATTTTTTACTTCACGCCTCACACCTAGATTTGTACAGCCTCTGGTTTTTCTAACTTTTTTACAATACTATAATAAATGTCAATTTAAAAAAAAAAAATTCAAAACAACATGTATATAATTTTACAAATACTACGACAAGGTCGAGTCCTCTCTCATTGAATTCTAATTCTAAGAAAAGGGTTCAACGCTCTGAATTAATAAAAAATATTTAAATGATTTAATTGAAGGTAATGGAATCCGATCGTAAATGACTTTGTGTGTTTGTAATAATGTTTTGAAAATTGGATTTGGCCAATCAACTTAGTCGAAGAAAATCGAGAACCAATTTAATTAAATGTAAAAAACTTGAAAAATAAGAATAGTTTAACACAAGTCACGAACTGACGAGCTCATTTAAATATTTGTTTTTCCAATTTTTTAAAATATCAATTCGACCTCCCTTCCCTCCATTTATATACATGTAAGTATTACTCTTTCTATTTCAAAAAGATAAACTTACTTATATTCTTACACAAATTAAGAATAAATTTTATTAACGTTTTTTTCAATATACTACTATTAAAATTAGTTTATATTTTGTTGATAACAATACATATTATAAAACTAAGAAATCAACTATAATTTGAACAAGAAAATTGACATATAATTTAGGATAAATAATTTTTTTTTTAAAATCTTTTTGAGACGAAAAAATTATTGATAATAATCAGTCTGATTAAGCACATATTTGTCATGGGAAATGATCTACTCTCCATTGAGGGGAGTAGTTATCAAGGTCATTAGACACGTGTTCAGTAGCCATTGGACAATGAAAATATATCCAGTGGCCTTGATAACTACTCTCCACTACGGGGAGTAAATCATTTTCATGTTTGCCATTGTTTAAATTATAATTTCAGCTAGTCAAATTAGTCAAATATACTTTTTAACTACATATTTCATGAGACCCACACAATTTATTTTTTATCCACATATTCACTCATAACTTATAATATAAACATTTAAAAAAATAATTTCAACACATATACTAAATAATATTAATCCTTACAAAATCAGGAGTGAAATGTTTGAATAATTAATGAACTTTTGGTTTTGTTTTCATTTACTCAATAAATTTTAAAATATTGTTGAATGTTCACTAAACTTTACAACGTTTCTCACCGTTACTCACTCTTGACATCCCATTTGACGAAACAACACACGTGGTTGATGGAGAGTCCACGTGGCATACGTTCTGCCATATCAACAATTTATATTTTTTGAATAATCACTGAACTTGTAGTCGTGTATTCGTTCACTCACTAAAATTTTAGTCATATCTTTATTCACTCATTAAACTTTAAAATATTGCTGGATGCTCACTCAACCTTTCAAGTTACACCTCGTTACTCACTCGTGACGATTCAATAATAATATATTGACGCAATGCCCACGTGGCTAAAAGAATGACCATACGTCATTTATTTTGTACCTTTAAATCTACTAATTAAAATAGTCGTGCATTATGTCATCAAACACATTTTTAAAATATATTTTTTAAGATGTTAAAAACGATAAAATTTATCTTAATTAAACAAATAATTTCATTCAAATTGAACTTTTTTACAATTATTATAGGGCTTATTTGTACAAATGGTCCCTGACTTTTGCACTTACTGCGGGTTGATGACCTATCTTTTCATTTTTGGCAATTTAGCCCCTATTTGAAATGTTTTTGGCAGCAATGGTCATTTTCATCATTTTCCATCCAAATCCCTGTTAAAGTTGACGGTAGAAAATTTTTTATTTAAAAAGTAAATGAAAATTTGCAGCAAAAGTCCCTAATCTTTTAGAAAGTATTGAAAAGTTCTATAACTTTCTAAAACTAACACATATGACCCCAAACCTTTTTGACAATTTAACCCTCAACTTAAATAAATTAAAAATAACTCATAAATATTTTCAAAAATACAAATAAGTCCTAAATCTTTTTATTTTTTTACAGATTTACACTTAAAATAAGAAAAAGTGTGTCATCAAGCCCCAAAATTTTTAATTTTGTTCACCAAAATGACATTTAAATTGTGTTTGATTAAAATTAGATTTTTTAGTAAAAGTTGTTGAAATATGTGGTTTAAAAGTTGTGGGACCATAAAATATGTGGTTAACATTATTGTTGACTTTGATCTTAGCTTTTTATAAAATCAAAATTGAAAACAAACGGGCTGTTAAAGTCTCTACAGATTTTGTCCAACGGGTTAATTATCGTGGGCTAATGGGCCAGTCCAACATAAATTTAAAATTTTTTTTAAATAATAAAAAAAAAAAAAAAGAGAAAAATCTTCACCATCTTCCCCACCCCACCCCACCCCACCCCACCCCACCTCCCCCCTACCAAATCTGGACATCTTCACCATCTTCCCTGGTTTTTGCCAAACCTGGTTTCGCGATCGCGAAACCAGGGAGCCCTGGTTTCGCGATCGCGAAACCAGAGCTCCAAACCTGGTTTCGCGATTGCGAAACCAGGGAGCCAAACCTGGTTTCGCGATCGCGAAACCAGAGCTCCAAACCTGGTTTCGCGATCGCGAAACCAGGGGTCGCGAAACCAGGGATCCCTGGTTTCGCGACCCTGGGGGGGGGGAGAGGGGATTTCTTCCCCCCTTTCCCGGCGACAATCACCCCTCCCCCCGATTTGGTAGGGGTGGGGTGGGGTGGGGTGGGGAAGATGGTGAAAATTTTTTCTCTTTTTTTTTTTTTATTATTTAAAAAAAAAATTTTTAAATTTATGTTGGACTGGCCCATTAGCCCACGATAATTAACCCGTTGGACAAAATCTGTAGAGACTCTAACAGCCCGTTTGTTTTCAATTTTGATTTTATAAAAAACTAAGATCAAAGTCAACAATAATGTTAACCACACATTTTATGGTCCCACAACTTTTAAACCACACATTTCAACAATTTTTACTAAAAAATCTGATTTTAATCAAACACAATTTAAATGTCATTTTGGTGAACAAAATTAAAAATTTTGAGGCTTGATGCACACTTTTTCTTATTTTAAGTGTAAATCTGTAAAAAAATAAAAAGATTTAGGACTTATTTGTATTTTTGAAAATATTTATGAGTTATTTTTAATTTATTTAAGTTGAGGGTTAAATTGTCAAAAAGGTTTGGGGTCATATGTGTTAGTTTTAGAAAGTTATGGAACTTTTCAATACTTTCTAAAAGATTAGGGACTTTTGCTGCAAATTTTCATTTACTTTTTAAATAAAAAATTTTCTACCGTCAACTTTAACAGGGATTTGGATGGAAAATGATGAAAAGGACCATTGCTGCTAAAAACATTTGAAATAGGGATTAAACTGCCAAAAATGAAAAGATAGGTCCTTAACCCACAGTAAATACAAAAGTTAGGGACCATTTGTACAAATAAGCCATTATTATAGGGTGGATACGGATTAGACTGATCCAACCCTTGCCATCCCTTGCCATCACTAGATAGACAATTAAAAGACAACAGTGGCATTGACGATATAAATCTCCACCTTCATGTCCCATTCCATAGCAAGCACAGATATCCATTTCTTCCACTGTTTTTGCACATTTCACTACCCACTATCCCTTCAATCTCCATAGAAAAATATGGAAGAAGAAGACCTCGAAAATCCTACTACCACCTCCACTTCCACCGCGCCGGACCCCCTAACCACCACCGCCCAAGAATTTTCCGATGATATTGACAGTTGTTGTTCCACGCCTTATGTTAGTGCACCGTCTAGCCCCGGCCGCGGCACACCCCTTGGAGGGTTCTACTATAGTGCCCCAGCTAGTCCTATGCATTTTGTGCTTTCCACTAATTCGATTTCTTCCTATGGGGTTGAATCCTCGACGGCTGCATGTTCGTTTGAGTTTGATTTCTCGGCGCCGCTGGCCGACGATGGAGCACCGCCGGGATCCATGAGCTCCGCCGATGAGTTGTTTCTGAACGGCCAGATCCGACCCATGAAGCTCTCTAGCCATCTCCAGAGGCCCCAGGTTTTGGCCCCTTTGATTGACGTGGATGAATCTGATGATATTGAACAGTCCGACCGTGATGATTCTTCATTTTCTGAGGAGAAATTTGTGCGCGGGAGGGAATCGAAGTTGCGGGCTGGGTCATTGCGGAGGAGGACTAGATCTATGTCCCCTTTGAGAACGGCGTCGTTTCAGTGGCACGAGGATTGCGTAGATCATGAAAATGGCAATGCACAAGATGATGAGATAAAGAGGGAAAATGAAGAGTGTAAGAACACAGAAGAAGAGGCGGCGTCGAATGATACGACGCCGTGTGAATCTGGATCTTCCTCGAGGTCTTCTTCAATTGGAAGGAGCTCAAGGAGGTGGGTTTTCTTGAAGGAGTTCTTGTACAGGAGTAAAAGTGAAGGTAGAAACAATGGGCATAAATTTTGGGGTTCTTTATCATTTTCACCTGTCAAAGATAAGAAATTGGAGAAGCCCATTTCCAACCCCAAAATCCCATCAACTGAAAAAGCAAAAAATGCTGCAAATTCAGCACCAGAAGTTAAACAACAACGGGGTGCAAAAGAGGTGAAAAACAGGGCAGTAAATGTGAATGGAAAAGTGGTAAATGGGATTGGTAAAAGAAGGGTGCCACCATCACCTCATGAATTGCATTACACAGCTAATAGGGCACAGGCAGAGGAGATGAGGAAGAAGACATTCTTGCCATACAGGCAAGGTTTACTGGGCTGTTTGGGATTCAGTTCAAAGGGCTATGGTGCCATGAATGGTTTTGCTAGAGCTTTGAACTCTGTGTCATCAAGGTAAAAAATGAAAAATTTCAAGAAAATGTGTATTAATTTCTTGAACATTGGAATTCCAAAGTGGTGGATTTGTATAAAATATATTTTGTTTTCTAAAATTTCTTCATGTTTTTCAGTGCTTTTGCTATCCATTTATGTGTTGCATTAATTGATTACGGATTATTATCTTTGCATGGAGAAACAGAAGTTGCCAATCATGGAAAGCAAAGTTTGTTTGATCTACCTTTTTCTTCTAGTAAAACAAAGTTCATTAGATCCCCACCCACCTCCGGGTCCTCTCTCTCTCTCTCTCTCTCTCTCCCTCCCTCCCTCCCTCTATATATGTGTGTGTGTGTGTGTGTGTGTAGGCCCTTGTCATTGAGTCACATTCACAAACACATGGTGTGCACATTTGATTAGCTGTTGCAAAGCTATGATTTGTTGGCCGGACATGTTAGTTGTGGGCTGCGTCAAGTGAGGTTGCATAGTATTCCATTAATAGAAAATTGAGCGGAGCTAATACCAAGTCGATTCTCAATCTTCTAAAAAGAACATATCTTCAACTTGTATTACAATTGTACAATAGTTTCTAATGATTAAATTTTTCTAAATCACTGTTAAATTGCCATGTGACCTTTACGTGTTTAAATGAAAAATGACGATTAACTTGTTTTTATTTTGAGATTGGAGATTAATTTGCTACTTGAATAATAGATTGAGGACTCGTTGTGCAATTTTTCCAAAAGTAAAAGATGTATACAACATCAGTAACCACAGGGAATATTATGATGGTAACTTTTAACCTTTCTTTTTTACGCTTCCAAAAGATTCAATAAATATTCACTCTAAATTGTAATTTGGGCCCACTCCTAAGTCTTGTAATATGTACCCTCAAATAAATTAATAAAATAATTAAAGAAAGAATATCAAACTACACAAAAATATTTAAAAAAACAAACAATAAAAGGCAATAAAAGATTAAAGAAAGCAAGATAAACGATAGGACATTTCAACCGTCTCGAAGCTCAATCTTGAAGACTAAATCTCGATAAGTCAAGGTGTAAGGTTTTAAAAATGACGTTCAAAATGTAAGATTCATAGCTATCAATGAAAGTCTTACACAACAACTTTTTAAAACACTAGTTGTAATATAGTATAAGGTAAGTTATTATTTGAAAATAGAGTTAATTATATCGTATACTATTGAATTATATGGCTCTATTTCACTTAAACTATCGAACTTGAAAATTATTTTCAGTTAAACCACTTTGTTAATCAGCCGTTCATTATGTGACTAAAATTCTGATGTGGCATTAACGAGCTGTTAAATGGCTTACGTATCTTTGGGTTTTGGAAAATTTGGGAATGAAGAAGTTGTTTTGATTTTGAGAAAATTGGAAATTGATGAACAAAAACCCTTGGTCAAAGTCGTTTAACTGATATGAAAAACGTCTTTTTTATTTTGAACTTTATATACGTGGACAACATTTTCACACGTGGTAAAATACATCAGCTATTTAACAGTCCGTTAATGCCATATTAGAATTTTCGTCACACAATAAACAGCTGATTACTAAAGTAGTTTAATTGAAAGTAATTTTCAAATTTAGTATTATAAATGAAATCAATTAAAGTACGTTAGCATAAATAAAATAGAACATAAAGTTGGATAGCATATGATATAATTAGGGTTTTTTTTTAAAAAAAAAAAATAACCACAGTAAATAAAATATTTTTTAAAATACTGTCATATTTTTTTTATTCTAAAAATACTATTTTTTTTTTATTTATTTTAGTTATAATAAATGTGTTACATTTGTTATTAACAAATATAACAAATGTAACAACAAGTGTTATAAAAATAAAAAATAGTATTTTTAAGATAAAAAAAATTAAATAATATTTTTTAAATTATTTTATATTTTGTAGTATAGGGTGAAATGATCACTATAATTAGCCTTTAGAAATAATATCACATGCTGGATTCTTGAAGGCTTGAACTAATGATTTGATCTACACTCCACATGCTGGGGAATAGTCCTTTTGCTAGGTGTCTAGGAGGCCCCAGTAGTCATACAAATTGCAACAAGGGCCTCAATGTGACCAACACTGTCTCTTTTTTAGTATTTATCAATTCTGGTCTTTTACTGCAATCTGCATTGACCTATTCATGGTGATTAGGGTTTTGGGATAAGATTAGGATGTACCCTAATTGTCTTTGGTTAAAATCTGCTAATTTGCTAAAAGACAGCAAAAAAAAGTTTTGGGAACTAAATAAGGATTTTTCTCTTTGCCTTGTAGTGCTTTTAGTTATTCAATTGCTTTTATGAATTGACATTAACATTATTAGAGGTATAAATTGATTTCCGACCACGAATGGTACGACTCTTAAAATTACACGGGACCTTATTTGTAAAATGAATAATGACATAGATCCAAATACGAGTCTTACACCGATAAGACACTACTTTAGTCGAAGAAATGTCCTTTTTGAATTGATCATTTTTATAAAATATCTAAACAAATAGAAAATAGTAGGATCCAACTGGACTGATCATACTACGAAAGATTATGAGATGAAATTATAAACATCCACATCAAGCGACTTAGAACACGACTCAATTAATTTTATATCTCTATCACTAAACATAACAGCGTGAAGGAAATAGACAATGATTTCAGCTTCCTATTTCCATGGGGTCACACTTGTCTCCTTGACATTGACATAAAGGAGTTTGAGATTACGAGACAATGGGTTGATAGTCTTGGCAATTGTTTCATTCTTTTCTTTTCAAATAGATATTCTCTTTTTCTAATGGAATTGTAGAGTTGGGTTACTTTGTTTGAGCCCACTAAGCAATGATTGATCAGGATCTGTTAGATAATTGAGCCAAACAATGATCCATTTTCTGATGACCCCCTCGACTTCTCTTAAAAGCGTGTTTACTCTTTCAACAATTTTGATAGTGAACTTACCTCATGCAAGATTCTGGCATCAAACCTTGTGCGTTAAAAGGGGGCTCTATAGATTACTATGTATTTATTCTGATTACTTATGGTCTTCTACAGACTTCTCTCGTCTACTGTTCTTCTTCTTCTTCTGAAAATCTTTATCTTCATTTTCTTTCATTATTCTGAGTGTTTTTGTAAAGAAGATAGGTTTAGATAACTCTGAATGAACAATAACTTCTCTTAGTGAAAGTTTTACGGAAAGATCTTCGTGATAATTGGTATTGGTTCACTTTGTGAGAACCACTACTGTAAAGTGTAATCTTTGCCTTACTTTTGAAGCTGTGCTAGTGGATTGAGCACAATCCTTTACGGATGCTCAACTGGAGATTAGGTGTTAGAAGTGGTTACTGAACCTCCGAGAATTAGGTGTTAGAAGTGGGCACCGAACCTCCGGGGCTTTGACAGAAAAATCTTGTATTCTTGAACGTTTGTTATGATTAATATGCATCTGGTGCTAGTAAGAACAAATAAAGGTCATTATATTGTCGATCTTGTCCTAAGCAAGATTTATTTATATTCTTCAAAATCAGTGTTAGAAACTTCAGATCTGAGTCTTTTTAAAGAGATTTGCTAAAAGATTCTCAGATCTTACTCTTTTTGAAAAAACATGTTTTTTCTTGTATTATTTGCTAAAGCAAACACGGATCTGGTAACGATTTCTCTTCTCTTTTACCTGTATCAGTAACTATTAAAGAACGAACGTAGAACTCTTCTTTTAATCCTCAAAATTTACCTTTGTCTAGGTTTCCCTGAGAAAAACCTAGAATCTAAGAGAATTAGGGTTTGGCTGAAGGAAGAGTTAAGTTTTCTTTTACACTATAAATGTATCTAATGAGAAAATCTGTGATATGTGTTGAGTATATATTATGTTTGTTACCTATGAATAGCATGGCATCTTGTGTAGCATTATTAGAAAAAATTTCTTGAAATTCTGCTTGTGACAAACTCTCTGTTTATAAGAGCATAAACAAAAGTTTCATTTCTCAAGAAATTGCTTAAACCTTGCTTGTGTGCATAATTCAGTGTGATAACTTGTGATTAGTTCATAATCTAGTGATCTTTATGATACTTCTTTAAAAAAAAAAAAAAAAGAAAAGAAAAATGTCTGTGTCTAAGATAGATATAGAATTTGGAGTGACAAAGGAGATTTTAGTCTCTAGCATCAGAAAATTAGAGCCCTTATGCTTTAGTTAAAATGAGCAAATGCCATTGATGAATCATGACCTGAAGGTACTAATGAAGCAAAAATATTTGAGCAAGATGACATAGCCTGGATTACCATATTTCTTCATCTGTCTGATGGTGTCATCAAGATAGTTGGATAAACTACAAAGGATTTTGAACTATGGGCTAAACTTGAGGAATTGTATTATATAAAAACCTTGTCAAACAAGTGTTATTTATGAAGACAATTTTTTGGTTTCAAATTTGAGTTGATCTTGAAGAAAACATGGACAAATTCAATAAAATAACTCAAGATTTGTTTAGTTGTGGGGAAAAATATCTAATGACTAGAAAGTTGTAAGGTTGTTAAATGCTTTGGGGAAAAAGTATAAAGATAAAAAAAAAATACTTTAGAATATGGTAAAGATGATCTAACTATTGACATTATTCACTCATCCTTAAAAAATAGAGAATTAGAACTTAAAACTGAACAAAAGGAAGTTCTAAATGTTGAAAATATAATTCAAAAGGCTAAAAACTCTAAGAAAGGTAGGAATAATTGTAAATAGTAACTTCTATATATATGTAAAAAAAAAAGCAATAATAACAAGAAGAAAAATGCTTATAACAAAGGTAAAAAAAAGAAGTGAAGACAGAATAAAAAGTGTTACTATTGTGGAAAATTAGGTCACATGATTAAAGATTGCTTTAAAAGACTAAAAGACTTGAAAAACATTCTTCAATATGAAGCTGGGGCTTTTATGGCCTACAATGAGGTGGGAGCAAACATTGGAGTGGCATATGTCTCCACTTTCAGTGAGGAAAATCAAGAAATGATTCTTGATTTTGAATGTTCTTTTCATACGAGTCCTAATGGGGGTTGGTTCACTGATTTTACTAATATAAATGAAGGGTTAGTGAAATTGGGAAATGATGTTAGTTGTGAGGTTAAAGGAGTTAGTAAGATAAACTTAAAATTGAGTAATAATCCCCATATAATGTTTGAAAAAATAAGGTATGTTTCGAACCTTAAAAGAAATTTAATTTCTTTAGGTGTTCTAAATGATGAAGGGTATGACATTAGTATTAATAATGTTTTTACAAAAATAAGTAAAAATAGAAATATAATGTCAAGTGCTTCTAAAACAAATGGAATTTATGTTTTAATTGTTACTCTCTGTTTTCAAAAATCTGTTGTGAACACTGTAATGCAATCTGATATGTCTAATCTATGGCATAAAGGACTTGGACATCTTAGTGAAAAAGGTCTACAACTTCTGAAAAAGGAATGTGTTCTTTGAAAAGATAATATACAAAAATTTACTTCTTGTGAGCATTGTATTTTAGGTAAACAGAGTAGATTACTTTTTAAAATAGGAGTTCATAAGTCTACAGGTGTTTTAGAATACATTCACAGTGATCTATGGGACCAGCTCATGTTAATACTATATCTGGCTATAAGTATTATTTACTTATAGTGGATGATTTATCTAGAAAGGTTTGGACCTTCCTTCTAAAGTCTAAATCTGACACATTTTCCACTTTTAAAGAATGGAAAATTCTTGTTGCAAATCAAATTGATAAGAGAATAAAAGTCTTAAAGACTAATAATGGGCTTGAATTCTAAAATTTTGAGTTTAATCAATATTGTAAACATGCTAGTATACCTAGAACTGTAGTTTATACGCTTCAGCAGAATGACATAGTTGAGAGAATTAATAGAACAATTCTTAAAAGAATAAGGTGCATGTTGATCAGCCCAGGTCTGCCAAAGTTATTTTGAAAATAAGATACCTGAACAATTATGGTCTGATACTATTCTTGATTACTCTTATTTAAGAATCTTTGGATGTGCAGCTTATGCACATCATGAAGTCAGTAAGTTAGATCCTAGATCTTTGAAATGTGTTCTTTTGGGATATTGGGATAGGTTTAAAGGTTATAGACTTTGGATAAAGGAAACAAAATGTTTTAAAGTAATCATAAGTAGGTAAGTTATATTTAATGAAGATATTTTTCCTTGTTTAAATGAAAATGCTAAAGATATCTAAATGATAAAAACTTTGTGATTACTGAAATTCTTAGTTCTGATCAGGTTGAGGTGGAGCATTTAGATCAAATTCAAGAACCCCCAAATAATCTTGAAAATCCTCAAATCGATCAGGAACAAGAAATAAACATTAAAAATAACTTAAGTAACTATCAGTTTGCTAGAGATAGAATAAGAAGACAAATAAGACCTCCATCTAGGTATGATAATGTTGATTTTGTGTCTGCCTACTTTGAATTTGACCCTCTTAGTTTAGAACCAACAACTTATGAAGATGCTATGTCAGGTAAAAATTCAATTAATTGGTTTGAAGCTAAGAAAGAAGAAATGTCTTCTTAACATAAAAACTAGACTTGGAACTTAGTGCCAATACCAATAGGATATAAGTTCATTGATTGTAAATGGGTTTATAAAGCACATGTTTCGAGTTGCTTAAATTATAATTTTAGTTGATCAATTTAGTCAAACATATTTTTTATCCACACATTTCTATGACCCACAACTTATAACATATTTTTTATCTACACATTCATTAACAAATTTATAATTTAAGCACTTAAAAAATAATTTCAATATTATCAAACATGTACAAAATAAAATAAGGTGAACAAAAATCTGAAAACATAAAATATAAAGCTAGACTTGTTGCAAAATGTTTCACACGAAGAGAAGGGATAGATTATACTGAAATATACTTCAATTAGAATCTTGATTGCCTTAGTTACTCAGTTTCACTTAGATTTAGAACAATTAGATGTGAAAATTGCTTTTTTTATATGGTTTCGTAGATGAGACATAATATATGTCTCAACCAAAATGTTTTAAATGTAAATGTAAAGATGATCATGTGTGCCTGCTGAAAAAATCACTATATGGGATAAATCAAGCTCCTAGACAATAGTATAAAAGGTTTGATTCTTATATTTAAACTTTAAATTAAAAAAAAAAGTGATTATGATCTTTGCTTTTACTTTAATGAAGATGAAAACTCTGAATTCTTTTATATTTTATTGTATGTTGATGACATACTTCTTGCTAGATATGATGTTAAGAAAGTTCAATCAATTAAAGAAAACTTGAAATCTGAATTTGAAATGAAAGATATTAGTCCAGCTAGAAAATTTTTAGGTATGGAAATCAAAAGGAACAGAACTGGAGGAAAGTTATTTGTGTCAACAATCTTATGTTGCTAAAATACTTGATAGATTTCTTCTAAGTGATGCAAAATCTATTAGTTTAACTTTAGCAAACCATTATAAATTGTCTTCGGACTAATCACCAAAAAATGAAGAAGAAAAAACGAAGAATGATTAATATTCATTATGCAAATGTTGTGGATTCTGTAATGTATTTAATGGTATGTACTAGACCAGACATTGCTTTTGCAATTAGTGTTTTAAGTAGATACATGAGTAATCCAGATAAATCCATTTAGATGCTTTAAAATCTTGAATTAGATACTTAAAAGGAACACATCATGTTGGATTCAAAACAAATAAAGAAGGTATTAACTTCAGAGTTTTTGTGGACTCTAATTTTGCTGGAAATTGTGACAATAGAAAGTCTACAACTGCATACATGTTTGTCATTAATAGTACTTGCATTAGCTGGAAATCCCAGCTACAAAAATTTTTTGCTCTCCTCTACAAAAGCTGAGTATGTTGCTGCTACAGAAGCAGTTAAAGAAGGTATGTGGTTTAAATGTTTGTTAATGGAACTTAGATTATAGACATTGAGGTGGAGCTTTGCACAGATAATCAAAGTGCAATTTACTCAATCAAAAATCCTATATTTTATGATAGAACAAAACATATAGATGTGAAATTTCATTTTATAAGAGATATAATTGAAAAATGATTAATTAGGCTGATTAAGATTCCTACTCAATGTATCCAACTGATACAGGTACAAAAGTAATACATTTATCTAAATTCAAAAACTCCTTGAGTCATCTGAGTTTGGAATCATTCCAATTTGTTTCTACTTTCTTCTCGTACAGATAAAAATAAAATTATGAGCTATGAATTAAAGTTGGTTTGTCTTATATCCACTCTGGTATAGTCTCAAACTTCAGCAAATGTAGAGATTGTAGAGTCAGGTTGCTTTGCTTGAGCCCACTAAGCAATGATTGATCAGGCCCTATAAGATAATTAGGCCAAACAATGATCCATTTTCTGATGACCTTTCAACGTCTTTCAAAAGCGTGTTTACTCCTTCAACAATTTTGATAGTGGGCTCACCTCACCTGATCAAGGCAATCGGTGTAATCCTGGCTGTTGATTTTCTGGCATCAAACATTGTGCGTTAAAAGGGGGCTCTTCAGATTACTGTGTATTCATTCTGGTCACTTTATGGTTTTTTATAGACTTTTCTCATCTACTCTTCTTCTAAAAATATTTATCTTCATCTTCCTTTATTATTCTGAGTGTTTTTGTAAAGAATATAGGTTCAGATAACTCTTAGTGAACAATAACTTCTCTTAGTGAAAGTTTTACAGAGAGATCTTCGTGATAATTGCTGTTGGTTCACTTTGTGAGAACCACTACTATAAACTGTAATTTTTGCTTTGCTTTTGAGATTGTGCTAGTAGATTGAGCATAATCCTCTACGGATACTCAACGGGGAATTAAGTGTTAGAAGTGGTTATCGAATCTTTGGGACTTGGGCAAAAAAATCTTGTGTTCTTGAATGTTTGTTATGATTAATATGCATCAAGTGATGGTAAAAACATATAAAGGCCATTATATTATCGATCATTTTAATAAAATTGATAGTCATGGTATACTTGTTTGAGAGATATTGTTAGAAACTTAACTAAAGATTTCAACTAATTAAATAATATCTATTAAATTAAGTTTCCGTCTCTCCACGTAAAAATTACATTTTGTTTTTTTTAATTAAAAACATGATTTATGTACAATCTTCATAAATAGTTATAACAAGATTTAAACTCAAGACCTTCAGTAAATAACTAATAGAAAAGTCGAAGATGTCATACTCGTAAAGAAAAAACTTAACAAATAAATTCTACAGCTCTAATTCTCATCGCTGAGTAGGGATGACAACAAATCAAGACAACCTTTACCATTATCACCTTGTCGAGAATTTTTAGAAGACAAAACAATATTCGAAGTAGGGGCGAGAGCGAAGATTAAAATATATTTACTTAATGCAACATTTAATTAAGTAGTTAATTTTAAATATTATTTTTTAAAAATACAATTTAAATTTTAAAACATTAAAATACAAAAAATTCAAGACGAGCTCAAAAAATTTGAGAACAAAAATTCCCCGTCCTATCAGGTTGAAGTAGGCAAGGTGAAGATAGAGTATTTTGTTATCCCTATTCTCGATAAATATAAAAGAAAGAGTTTAAAAAGACATAAAATCACATGATTTGAAAAATATATAAATAATTTTTAAAAAATACATTTAATTTTTTAAAATTTAATCTTCAATGAGTGGTGGATATTTTGCAATTTCTAGTTTTAGGATTCATTGACAAACCAAATGCAAAATAATTCGATTAAATCTCCCAATATATTAAAAAATCCTTAATTTTTAATTCTTAGTATCTGTTGTAAATTAATTGTCCTAAATATAACTGCCATTCAGAACAAATTAAAATTAATGAACCAAAACTCCATTATCTTATTTTCTTTTTGTTTCCATATAATTTCTCCTATTATATTTTCTTTTCCCCCTTTATAAAACGCAGGCCAAGTGAACGTTGAGGTTACAAGCCTCAAGCTCAACAACGGATTGCTAGATATTCACAAATGTAGCTTTCCAAGGTTAAAATCCCCAGCTCTCCTTTTTTACTTTCATTTTTTGTTCGTTTCTTGAAATCGAACATAGTTAGAAACATAGTAAACACAAAATCATAGTACTGGCATCATACAAAACGGTTATTTCCCTCGGTTGCACCTGCAACTCCGAAAGAAAGGATGAAACCATTGACCTCCGTCCTCCCCCGACCCAAGTCACGCGAAAAATTACCCACGCAACACTCCAATATCCAACCAAACGGTACAATAAGCCATATGCCTACCAACATTATTATCGAGGTCTTAGCCAACAATACCAGGGTACTTCTAATCTTCATAACAGATGAAACATAACGAAGAAAACATAACAAACTGTCCTCAATAACCAATAATTTTGCATTAAACTATCACTTACTCTGAGTTACTTGCCAAAAAGACGATGTAATTTAGCACGTCCCCTACATCATATTACATTAATGCTACTGGTGGAAATAAAAATAGTTTTTTCATCTCGTAAATGGAAACGAAGTACTTACTCTCATTCTTCTTATCATACTTCAGGTGATGCAAGACGTGCAACGGAAGGAAATTGGGTATAAGAAGACGGATACCAAAAGCGTCAATAAAATGCAATTTCTCACTGGTCTGAAGAAAAGGTAGAAAGAATATTCTTCTTCAAGGTGAACTCGTCAGCCTTTGCCGGGCCAATTGACTGCAAGAAATATTTGTGGGGAGAGAGATCAGATTCTCTCAACAGATTTTTCCAGTGAATATTTCACAAATTAAATGAATATAAGACACAGTGAAGATGATTAAATATATCCAACTGTCATCTGGTATGCTCTAGCCAAATACTGGAATAAGTAATCAAAGAATTAACTGAAGGCCATCATGTCATTATTTTGGTAGTTCGGTCATACATTCGAAGATAATCAACTGAAAATGATTAACTAGTATACAGTTAGGCATACAGCAGTGAAAATGATTAAGATGATTTCAATTGGTGGATCAGAGAGAACAGATAGAATATTATACAATAATTGTTGCGTAAAAAGCACTAAACAAAAGAATACGTAACAGTTTACCTTGGCAAGCATGCGTTCCAACCGCTGAATCTCATTCTTAGCATACTCAGCACCTCTTTCCATGCAGCTCTTGGCTGCTTTCACGTAGATCTTCCCGTATCTAAAAAAATTAAAGAGATAGGAAAATATGGGTATAATAGTATAGTTGATTGACAAGCAAGTTTGCAACTTTGACCAACTACCCCAACTAACAATAAGGTAAAGTTCGCAATATAAATGATGGTAGTAAGATAGGACTTTGTTACAACCTTGCACTGGAACCCTTAAGCTTCGCGGCTTCCTCTTCCAACCGACTGAATACAGCTTTTTTCTCCTCACTTGTTGCACTTACAAACTCCTTCACTAAGCTATCAAGAGCCTCAACTGTACCAGCCTAAGAGGATAAAATGGCAGGTTAGAAGCAAAGTAAAAAGGTACCCATGGAGAATATCTGTTAATTTTGCAACAAACCTTGTCAGTCAACTGTCCTTTTGCATCACGGCTAGTTCCAGACTTCTCATTGATGAAACTGACAAATTCATCCAATTCTCGTCCACCATCGTAATCTTCACCAGCCTTATTGTTCTTTGGGAAGAATTTCAATGTAGGAAAACCACTTACACCATACCTGCTTAGCAGTAGATATGCATCAGGAAACACATGAAAGATGTTTCTACTTTCTTTTACTTTCCTTTTCCCTTCCGTGTCTAAGAACATGTTTGTTAGTGCTTATAAACACTTATAAGTTGGTCAAACATCATTTTTATCCACACATTTAGTAGGACCCACAACTTTTATCCACATATTCACTGCTTATAATCTACAAAAAGCTTTACCAAACGTGCTATAAGTGGGTTTGGGGAAATCTGTCCTGGAACTTATCTCTAGCACTTGATTAACTGGACCAATCACAGGAGGCTCTGAAAGTGGGTGTGCATTGATATTACAACAGAAGAAACAACTATTTCTACTACTTACTTCTCTCCAAGGTCCTTGTACTTATCAGCATCCACATTAGCAATGACTACATCATCTTCCAGCTTGAATGCTGTTGCTAGCTTTTCATAAATCTACAAAATTGAAACAAGAGAGATGCTTTACAATAAATTATTCACCATCCATGGCAGTCTCATTGATAAGCCAGTGATTTACTTACAGGAGCAAGGTTTTTACAATGACCACACCTGGGAAAAGAATACCATCAATCAGAAATGTAGTATACAATCATATGAAGTGACACATTTCACGCAAATGGTCACAAAGAAAACTTTTGGAAACAATCACTTTGACATCTCATATTCAAGTAAAGGAACAACATAGAAAGAAAATATTATATATACACCTACCAGGGTGCATAGAACTCAACAAGAACGTCCTTCGTCTCGTCAAGCACAATCTCATCAAAGTTGTCTGACGACAGAACCACAACATTTAAAGGAATTGCAGCTATCTTGACATTTGTCCCTGAAAACAAAAAAAGCATTTGTAAGAGAATAAGGCGAGAAATCTCCCCTTGTGTGCAATTTTGAAACATATTTGGGCAAGAACGGTAACTAACGAACTCTAATATAACAATATGATGATGATGATAGGTATGGAAAATGAGTTTTTCCCCTTCACACAACAAGCAAGTTTTTTTTTTTTTTTAAAAAAAAAAAAAAAAAAAGATCTGTGTATATACAATGGTATATAAGAAGGATCTCTTAGAAGTATGTAAAGCCTGCACAGTCAATCTTGGATCAGAAACATACGAGCAACCAAAAAGTCTTACCAGCTTCGTTGTTTACAAATTCAGTAAGGGCTTCAGCAGTTCTTGCACTTTCATACCTAAGAAACGAAAAACTCAATTAATGTGGAATTTACTATTTGAAGGACTTGAATGGACAGAAACTGTGCAAAGAATATATGCGTTTATAACTTCATATAAAGCTTCGATAATTACGAGGATAAAAGAAAAGGTAGAAGAAAAGGAAGGAAGAAACAAGTTTTCTAGAAGACCCTAAACTCACTTTTTGGGCTCCAAAGACCCCTTAGGAAACCACTGGATGGTGGGATACCCAGAAACTCCATATTTACTGCAGAGACTCTTGTGCTCATCACAATCAACCTACAACAGAATGATTTAACAAAGTCATAAATATTTAAAATTTTAAAGTTGTAAATATTTAGCAATCAACCTACAACGGTTAATGGCAAAATCAATGCCTTGAGAAAGGCTCAGTGGCAACCCAGCGAACTTCCTCAAATGAGTGTAATGCCATAATTTAACAACAACTAATACACCAAAGTCTTCTTCCCAGTTAGTAGTGCCATAATTCAACAAGTTAACTAATCTAGTCTCCTTTGCTGATTTTCGGAATCAAAAATCGATGTAACGTTAAGAAAAGTTGGGACAGAAAATACAACTAAATAACCACACAGCATACTCATAGACGACCACTTATCCTTCAGTCGAGAGAATCTCATTCAAGCCACAACCAAGCATGATAAAATAATTATGTAAAAAATCAAGCAACAATTAAGAAAAGGATGGCAAATCAGACAGCATAATCCATAAAAACAACTAGCTGATACATTGACCCCATAACTAGAACTTTCTCGTTAAAGACCAGATTAATCATTTTGATGCTTTTACCCAGCAGAGCTAGAATATGGATAAGTGCTAAGATACCTATATTTATAAAGTTAAAAAATCGGATCTGTTGAACCGTTATTAGACAAAATATACTTTAACTTTCTTGAGTTTGGGACATCAAAAGACAAACAACGTGGTAGGAGAAAAATCTTGTCAAAATGAATTTGTGATATAGTAGAATGAATAAGATAAGGACGTTAAACATTGCTAAGTGGAGATGGTTCCATGTAGGATAAATTGAAGGAATGATGTTTTAGATAGTTAAGGAATGCAATACTGCCAATACATAGATGAAGCTTCAATTCACAAGAGCAATGCATTCTTAGTCAAGCATAGTGTGAAATCCATTTCCAATAAAATTTCAGTTGATAGAAAAACAGAATCTTTCTGGGAAAATTTCAAGAACACAACTAACAACTAACACACGTGCAAAACTCAAAATAGGCTAACCTTGGCAATCAAAACAGATTTAGCCTTCTTGAAACTCGCAGCAAGCTTTTCATACTCCGGGGCAAGCTTTTTACAGTGCCCACACCTGCATAGAAACAGCATATCAATATATCATATATATCTTCAATTCATCTACACCTACACGGAAGCAACAAGAATTCCGAGAATTTGTAATAATCAAACTAAAGCAACTAATATTTATTCCTTCACTCGTTCCCTCAGCAGGCAAGATTTTATAACCGAAAGGGTGAAAAATCTCATCTTGTTCATAATAAAATGAACTGATAAAGAAAAACATACACCATAAATTACTTAAAAAATTAGAAACAAACAATTAAGATAACAAATAAAAGGGATGATCAAAACTCGATAAAACTCAGATCTAGATCGGTCGAGACGAGCTCAGAAAGTCAGAAATGAAAGGATCTTGTAAAAAACAGAAAAAAAAAAAAAAAGAATCACGAACGATCCAACCACCAGATGTCAAAGAAATTACTCACACTTACACACATATAAATGAATTTAAATTCATTTAAACCATTAATCAAATACAGGAAGTGGTTCATACCAGGGTGCGTAAAACTCGACCAAAGCGCCGCGATCTTGACCGACCTCTTTCTCGAAGTTGTCGTCAGTGAGTACTACGACATCGTCCGCAAAGGCCGAGGCGAACATTAGCAACGCTAAGGTGCCAAATGCAATGCAAATCGACAATCTCGACATTTTCGTCAAAATTTGTTCCTTCCTTCGGATTGTTTTAACTTTTAAAGAAAAGCAGGGGAAAACACAGACTTCTGATTAATGTGAACAGTCTATAGACTCTAGAATATTTATGGCACCGGGGTCGTGGACTTTTCTTCAATCTAAATTTTTCTTATAAGTTATTTTAATTCTTTTTCTTTTGAGTTAATTTAATTCTCTACAAAATTTTAAGTTGGTTATTAAAGTTTTCTTTCTAATTCATTTAGTCACTAAAATTTAGCAATTTTACCATTGGTCACTCGATTTTATTGGTTAAGTTCTAAGAGAGTCCTCTAAACATAGGGATTAGGGCTAAGGCTAGGACTAGAATGGGGGCAGGATAGTTCTTACCATCTCCATTCCATCGAAGATTTTTAAAAGATAAATTTATGGGAAGATCGAAACCTTCATAGCTTGAACTTTTCAAGTATTATGCTCTTGAATACAGTCCATCGCCCTAAGGTAAGACAGAATAAGCACTTTCGGAACCTAGAAAAAAGAATTGTAAGGAGGTTGAATACCTATCTTCAAGAATAGGAGGTGGAGACTAAAATATTATCATTTACTGCCCCCATTTAATTAATTAATTATTTTTTAATATTACATTTTATTTTTAAAAAATATATATATAAATTTCAAAATATAATAAAAATATTCGGTTCGAATAATTTGGGGCAGGTACCATGATCCTCGTCCCCACCCCATTCGAGGGCTAGAACAAGGCGAGATATTTTGTCATTCCTATCTACACGTGCCATTTGAATGTCTTGAATAAAATATGGACAAGATTTCTTATTATAAGACTGTTTCACTACGTTAGTTTTATATGAAAAATGAAATTGAGATTTTTTTTTCCAACAATCGTGATTTTATTTCTACTAATTGAGTGTGTCCAAGTGAATTGGTACATAATGAATGTCACATTGGAATGTTAATTTTTTTTTCCTAATTGAGTGACCAATTGTGAAGTTGTTATGAACTCTAGGAACTAAATAAATCAAAGAAAATCTGTAATGACTAACTTAAAATTTTATACAAACTTTAATGACTATTGAAGAAATTAATTTGTTTTTTCCTTTAATACTGTCCTAACTATATTTTTAGCTATATCCATACGAAATTTAAATTATGGACCTTATAGTTATCAAAAATATTATTTATATTTTTCTCTTATTTTTATATGTACAAAGAATTTTTTTTTTTTATATTTTTGTATTTTTTTCATTTGAAAAAAGAAGTCACTTAAACATTATTTTCTCCTTAGCACTACTGACATGGGCAGATTCCCCCGCCGGGGGCTGGGGTGAATCGTTTATTATAGTGTAAATTTTTTTTTTTAGTAATAGTCTAGTTTTGGAGTGTGAATTTTTTTTTTCAGTAACAGTCCAGTCTAAAAAATATCTTAATTCCGCCCCTAACGACTGATATAGTATAGATTATATTAGTAATAGATAAATACAATTATGTGGCCTCTTATTATCATTTAAAAAACATATTATAAAGGGTTAGGAAAAAATACTCCACGCCCATGGGCGGATGTAGGGGTCCCAAGCTCAATTCTTTTTTTTTTTTTTTTTTGAAATAATAGCAGAGTCTAGAAATATTTTAGTCCACTCGTGACAATGTCCTTTTTTCACACCCTTTGTTCCATAGTGGATTAAAAGTCCTATAATTAGATTTGACAAAGTCAAAAATCAAGAAATGTTTTAGGAGATTGATTATGAATTATATAATGTCGTTTTCAGACGCATCAGTTGACGTATTAATGGTCTTAATATGACATGGTTCCACCAATGATTTAAAGCCATGTGTAAGTCCAGTAGTTAAATTTAGCATTATAATAAATATGCACAATTTTCTTTAATAGCTTTAGCCATTCAATTCAATCCCCCAACTTGCCTAGGAAATCAAGTTCTGTGTTGAATTCAGTCTCAACGTCAGATTAGAACCGTCTCCCGCCAGATGGGTAAATTCAACCAATAGCTTCTGAACTTTAATTGAGTTTCTACTTAATCACTAAATTTTAAAAAGTATCTTAATGGCCACCCAATTTTCAGCTGATTTCTATTTAGTCATCGAACTTTTAAAAGTATTTCAATGGCCACCCAACTTTCAACTAAGTTTCTCATATATCACCCGTTACTCATTCGCTTATAATACCTAGCGAAATATCTTACGTGACAAAAACTCTTTTAATATAGCATATTAATATTATTAAATCTCTCTTAATCAGTAAAAGTGCACTACTCAAATACGCCATATTTTTTAATATAGTATAGTAATATTATTAAATCTCTCTCAATTAGTAAAAGCGTACTACTCAAATACAATATATTTCAAAAAAATTGAAAACGCTTTTAGTTTTTTTTCAACCAAATTTATGTGAATTAGACATATTTGAGTAGTGCATTTTTGTTGATAACATTATTACTACACTCTGCCGGAAGATCGTTTACCACGTAGGATATTTCGTCAGATATTTGCAAGCGAATGAGTAACAAGTGATATATAAGAAACTTAGTTGAAAGTTGGGTGGTCATTGAGATACCTTTTAAAGTTCGGTGGCTAAATAGAAACCAGTTAAAAGTTGGGTGGCCAGTTAAAAGTTGGGTGGCCACTGAGATACCTTTTAAAGTTCAGTAGTTAAGTAGACACTCAATTAAAGTTCAATGACCATTGGTTAAATTTACCCTCGCCCTATCCTCTGTCGACGTATCGTATTGCCCTCGTCTCACAGTTACTCCTCTAGCCACTACAACCCTTGGAGAAATTTTGTACAGTTCGTTGCCGGAATCATTTAGCTTGCTACACAGGGTTAGGCACCCTGGCCATTCAATGCACCCAACACGAATTCTTGTTGGGCCATTAGAGTGGCGATTTGTTGTGTCAACATGTCCGTCTACAATTGCGATCGTATTATCATTTTTTATCATTGAACCTTTTCTACAAGAGTTTTATAAGCAATCGATCGATATGTAGAAAGTATCGTCAGGAGCGTTACGTTGGCTCCGATATCAACTTCATCTAATAGCTTAAGTTCTTTAAACGTTACAAGTTCATTTAATTAAATTTATCTTCAGCGTGAGTCTTAATTTACATGTGGATCGAATTCTCTTTTCAATCCCTCGTGTTGCACCCCATTTATCGGATCGTAGTTGTAGTTGTAGACTCGGTCCATGCAAGGTTGACATCGAGGAATAATTTTCTTTTCAATCCAATACTACGTGACACAAACACATTTTCACAGATCTATGACTGCAAAACTTGAAGTAAAATAAAGATTAGAGAGTATTCATCATTCAAATTTACAGTACAGCCAAGATTAAGCAGCAGAAAATCATTTAAATGATTTAGGCATTTCTGCATATCCAATTCCTCTACGTGTTGTTGGTAAGATCACGAACAAAAAGCTTGAAAAAACCCCAGCTCCAAGTGGCAAATTCATCACCAAAACATTCATATTCTCTCCAGCATTAGGAAAGAAACAATTTTGAACATCTGAATCACTTAGAGCAAAGATCAAGAACACGAAAAGCGACACGAATGCATGAACAAAGTCTATGAAACCAATTTTGAACTTGGTTAAGTCGATATTATTATCCCTCGTGTTTTCTCCGTCTGATTCTTGATCGTCGTCGTCGTTGAAAATGTACATGCCTTTGAAGGTGGCAATGCCATAGTATAACTTGCCTTGGTCAATGAAGCTATCAGTAAACGAAGACAGAAAGCAAACAATTGCACATAATGCTATTAGAAATGCTGTGAGGTACTTGTTGGACAATTGGCAAATGCCCTTGTTCGAAAAGGGAGGCGTAAGTGTCCGGAAAGCGAGGACAGTGCCCGTTGGTAGAAGATTGGCAAGGTTTGCTGCACTGGCTAAGGTTTTGTATACTGGATGATTAGAATCATCAGTACATACTTTCTTCCTCCTCGGAATTGGTGGTGGCCGGGACGTAGCCGGAGGTGGCAGAGGCAGAGACGGAGGCGGTAACCGTGGTTGTGCTAAAGTTGTTTGAGCCATGTTTGTGATGAAGGGATGATTTGTTTTCATTAATTGGTTAGTTATGTTTGTTGTCTTGTTCTTTAATAGTTTATAGACAAAGTGGGGTGGGGTGGTCGTTAAGAGTTTATCAAGTTTGGTTGATATGTGCGTAAGAATGGACACATTGAACATGTGATATACTACCAATAAGAGAGCATAACGTTGGGATTTTGCAACTGCCTAAGTTGTATACTAAAGAAAGCATAACATTTGGGTTTTATGCTAAACTCACATACCTTCAGGCATATGGAAAACGTCACCATTTAGGATTTCATAAACTCATCCTTTGCATTTAGGGTTTTTTTTTTCTTTTTTTAATTAATATTTTTTTAAATTTCCAATTTACGTGCGTGCATGAAATGGTTGAGTGAGTTTTACTAAGTTAAAAAATTTTGATACTATGTTGAATTATATAATGACCTTAATTGCATCACACATCGTTAGGATAAGGCTTGGCCTGCAAAATTATTGCCCCTTAAATCACCCCCCCCCCCCCCCCCCCCCCCCCACCTTACAAGTGGTTATTAGTCATGAGCCAAGTATATCAATTGTATGAGAAAAATTACTCTTAATATCACAAGAAATTATAAGCTGATAGATCAATTTTAACTCAATAATGTGACACTACAAATTACCTCGTTTAAAAATTAAACTATTCAGTGATGAAAAGTTAAAAAAGACCAACTTTTTCTTTGATAAGTAATTCCACGCTGACTTGAAAATCATATATTCTAATTATAGTGTTTTGATAATGCACTAAACGTGGACTCTACAAACAAATATTTTTTTACCAAATTCAAGATAATGTTTGCAACGGCAAATATTATTTAAAAAGCTTTCGTCAAAGCTTGTGTAATTGAAACATTGTATGGTTCCAATTTCGGCTTCAGATTGTATTGAATACTTTGCCCACAAAGTATATGTCAATGCATATTCGTCCATAGTTTTTCGCACGTGTTTGAAGAAAGAGAAGTAGATTAAGAACATATTTGACAAAAAAGCTAATGGCTTATAAGCTTGGGACCCCCACAAAATTTGTGAATTAAAACAATAAACAAGTCAAGCTTTACTTATTTAGTTTATTTGTATGAGATTCATCCCGACATATTTTTAACCAAAATATTTCATGAGACTCATATGACTTATAAACTATGGACTTATTAGCCAAATATGCTAAATTTATATGACTTGTGATGTATCTACATTGCCCTCGCCTTGCAGCTACTCCTCTAGCCACCACCACATCCTTGGAAAAATTCCATACAGTCTGTCGTCTGAACCATTTGATTGGCCGCACAGGGTTGCGCGCCCGAGCCACCCAACATGAATTCTTGTTGGTCCATCAGAGTGGCCATCAAATATATAGTTTTATCATATGTAATGAAAGACCAAGTAGTAGCGTTTAAAAAAAAAAAAAAAATTCATGCCACAAACTATAAATTTATTAAGAATAAACTTAATTAATTATTATCGTAATAGCGTAGGTAAAGAAAAATGGGTAAGAAATCAAAAGTGGCTAGTCAAAGATACGCTAGAGGAGAAATAAGATTAACCATAGAATTTGAGAACAAATAAATGAATCTTTTTCCATTCAATGCTTAGATATATTTACGAAAATATCCAATGGAACTAGATCATTAAACAATCACAACATACCACGAGAATTTTCGTCTCTTTTTCTAATTTCTTCCACTGAAATCGCATCACTTGAGTTACATGTCCCAATCTCCTAAGTTGTTCTTTTAATTTATACTCAATTGTGGTATATGTTCTAGTATTACCACAAGTCCATCTAGACATCTTCGTTTTTGTTACCTTCATCTTATAGACATTTTCTCCTTTATCAACCCAACCTTCACTACAATAAACCACAACATGTTCAATTAGATAGTGACAAACACTTGTCAAAATTGCAATACATTTTCTTACCTCCGAATGACAATTCCATCAATCACTTAAGCTATACATGACACAATAGAAGACGATTATTTCTTCATTTAAGTAAAAACTGTAAACAATAGAAATTTATCCAACACAACCATCTAGATTACTTTAAAAAAAGCAAAAAACAAAAAAACAAAAACATAACCATCTAGATAGAAAAAGGCAAACTATATCAATTTTCATTTCGTACTACTTGATGTATTGAGATAGCCATTTGAAGCCCTCTCCATAACCCATTTTACGCACAATGCTGCACATGAATACCTCAAGTGGCCGCACATTTGAATCTGCCAAATTTACCTTCCCCTTACCAGTAGTGATGCCCATCAAGCCCATGTGGTAACGCAACTCATCTTCCGAGGCAGCATAAGGGATGTCAATCTTGTTCCCCAAAATCAAGAATGGAACATTAGCCAAGGACTCATCAGACAGGAGAGCATCCAGCTCTTTCTTTGATTCCGCAAACCTCTCCTTGTCATAAGCATCCACTAAGTAAACAACTGCATCAACCTTTATACAGAGAAAAAAATTGGGAACCCATGATAAAAAGAAATAACTCGTTAGCCAGAATCTTCCTATACCATTATATGACCCTTAGACCAATGCAAGCAAGAAAATTACAACAATGGAGACACACACTCACGATGCAAATGCCGACAACAAAAAACTACAGTTCCTTTCACAATTAGAAAATAGAAGAGAAAAAAATTTAAAAACCAAATCATCAAATAAATAACTACAGTGCAGCCATATGGAGAGAGAAAATCACATGAAGGGACGTGATTGTGCAGTATCTAAATTTTTCTACTTATTTAACTTCATATTTATTATTTGGTTACCCCAAACCCCCTTACCAACTCACATCTTCATTCCGTACTCATAACACTGTGTTTTCCCTTAGCAATGTCCCAAACGAAGAACAGAAAAGTTACTTCACTATCTCGTTTCTTTCCTTTTTGTTTTCTTTCACCTTTTTCAATTGTTATATCTATTAAATCTTATACAAAGATTGAACACTAATGTTCGTTTATTAATTACACAAGACTCGAATCCTTCTATATGTTTTGTTGTTATTGTCAGAATTTCCCAAGATAAGCTACTGCACTTTTATGGGATGATTTCCCCTTCCATCTAACCCCTAGCCTCTATTATCAAGAAGAAAAAGGAGGGAGGCATAAAGAAAGTGCCATTCTACTTGACGGACATTATAAAACTGCAGCAAGGAAAGATTGGGACAACAGAACTGGCATACTTCATTGTAAGCACTGATTACAAAGAAGGTTCTATTAATATTTTTCATATATGCTTGAATGCAATGTGTGGTTCTTCTCACAGTTATCAAATGTGCAAAGCACATAAAGTGGCCAATGCACCTTCATGGATTAAGTTCAAAGTGAGGCGCATAAAACACTGGAAATCAGTATCTTTACACATGCACAATATATTCAGAAAAAACTCAAAAACTTGAGTTTGCATCAGCAAACATAGGTTAAATTCACCATTAATTGGACGAATTCATTAAATAATCCATTTCAGAGCCAAATATCACGTCCAGAAAACAAACTAAAATCATCAAAGGGGTTAGGACTCAAAACCCAAACAATTAACAATATCTGTCTTGATTCTCACTTCGCAAATTTTCTGGATTCAACAAATAAAAAGAACTTAGGACGTCCCTCCTTGTGCTTTAGAGTTAGGTGATTGGCCAAGTCATGCTTTTAACAAGGTTTCTTGTGAATATAGTTAGAATTTGGATAATGGAACCAGTCTTGTGAGATATTACTGAAATACCTCCTGGATAAATTAAAGGAGCTCTTGGTGAACTCCCATTGTCCATTTAGACCTTCCATGAATCAAATGAACCCAAGAAGGATCTGTGGTATAAACAAGGGGCTAGCAGATCAGAATGATCCCTTCTCTGTCAGGCAGATTACATTCTTGACGACTATTTTTTTTGTTATGCATTTCTTCCCATACACAACTATATGCGAGTGTCAAAGAAATTATTTCAAAACAACTGTGATAGAGACTGCATAAACTTGCCTGCAGAACTATTCATGTGAGCTTCATATGGGAAGCTTTTCGATAAATATCAATCAAACCCATTTAACATGGTTCTCAACTGATTCCCATGTGAAAGTTGAAAAAAAATTAAAAAAATGAAAACCAGGTTTGTAACTACTGAGTGCCAAATTAAATTGTCTAAACATCACATAATGAATACTTTTGTCCATAGTAAGAGCATTTTATGCAGTGCTGAAATTTACATCAACATTGTTGTATAAAGAAAAAATTACCGAAATCGAGTGGGGAAAAATAAAAAATCATTCTATCATAAAGAATGAGAATTTTACTGCCAAAAAGAGTGTCCAAAGATAAAATTCCAGCAGTTAAATATACTCTTCCTGTAAATTTCTCTGGTTACCATTTTGAGGCATTAAATATCGCCCAGTAATTTACTACTCGTGAGTAAATAAAATACCACATGTGCAGATTTTTGGAAAGATAATACCTTTGCATAATAATCTTTCCAAACTCGACGTGCAATCTGATGGCCTCCCAAATCAAATGCCTTGAACTTGATTTTCCCGATACTCAGCTCTTCCGACGTCGGATACTGCGTCGGCTGATGTTGTACCAATCTCTGCTCATTTCCAACACCTTAAGAATCTCAGTTTCACTTTTAAACTCATATTCACAACACAAACAAACGGCATAGATTTATTTAGTCAGATATAATAATATTCATTTTTCATCAACTGATTTAATTGAAGAGGCAGGAAATTCATCTAATAAAAATACTAAACTAATTGTACACAAAATTCATCACTAAAATGTCGCAGAACTGATTATACACCAAAGATCCAGTTTCTATAAAGTAATTAAAACCAATATTCATAGAACAGTGCTCATTTCCAACACATTAAGAATCTCAGTTCCACTTTTAAACTCATACCCACAACACAAACAAACAGCATAGATTTATTTAGTCATATTTAATAAATATTTATTTTTTCATCAACAAATTGAATTAAAAATGCAGGAAATTCATCAAATAGAAATACTAAAGTAATTGTACAACAACTTCATCAATAAAATGTCTCAGAACTGATTATCCACCAAAAATCCGGTTTCTATAGGTGATTACAACCAAAATTCATAGAAACGTGTATTTTCTGATACTTAAATCATAGTCTCGGGGATTAATCATAACTAACTAGCCTATACGTGACTTAGATTTCTCTGGTCAATTTAATTAAGCGGGCAGGAAATTCAGATAAACAACAAAACTAAGTAATTGTACACCAAATGCACCAATAAAATGTACAAAATCGATTCTGCACCAAAAATCCGCATTCAATATAGTGATTACCAACCCATATTCAGAGAGAGACAGTTATTTTCTGATACTTATCTCATAGTCTAGCGGATTAATCATTTCAGCAATAACAAGAAGTTTATATAATCAAAACTAACCTTAATTCACAAGAGTAATTTCAATTCTTCATATACAGATGCACACTTATACACATACAAAATAAGCAAAATGAAACTGTGCGCGCGCGCTTATTGGAATTTGGAGTGTAGAACATCTCGCACCTCGTCTTTAAGCATATGAAGGAGGGTGGTTTTGCCGGAATTATCGAGGCCTAAGAAGAGGATTTTGGCCTCCTTTTGCCACAACCCTAGCGATGCAAGTACTCCATAGAACCAATCCACCAAAAACATTTTTCTACTATTTTATTCACTGTATGATTAATTGTAAATTCCTCGACCGACTTAACAGAAATCCTCCTCAAATACGCGATGATTCTTGCTGTTTTGGTTTTATATTGGAGAGAGGAAATAGATTCTGCGTTTTATCCCCGATTGAGAGATTTGCAAAACCTAGAGAGGGACAGAGAATGTGTGCATTCAAACTTCAACACGTCAAGTTTTGGTATCTTTTTGGTGTGCGCAAAACTATTTTCAAAAGGGTAAATAGCACCAGGGGTCCCTAACCTTTGAACGTTATAACGATGGGGTCTTTAACCTTTGTTCACTAGCATCTGGAGTCCCTAATCTTTCAAACGTTAGCGCCTAATGTCTTTTTTTGACAGAAACCGTCAGTTTGATCGTTAAATGGTCAAAATTTTGTTAAATAGACCGTTATACCCTTAAATTGAATTATTAAAAAAAATTTGCAACTAAACCACTAACCAACAAAATTGCAACTAAACCACTAACCAACAAAATTGTAACTAAACCCCAACCCAATTCTGTAATTGGCCTCCATCTCCATTTCCAAAACCAAAACCGCCATCGTCCGCTGCCCATTACCCACTAGAAAAAAGCAGCCAACACCAATGAATTGCAACAAAATTCTGGCGTGCTCCAGTTCAACAAGAAGTAAGAACAAACATCCATTTTTATACATCTTCATCATCACAGGTCTAAGCCACCGCTACACAACAACAAGCTTGAAGACCTGAAGCAATATCCATACTGTTGACCATCACTTCAAAAATACCACCACTGTTATCTCACACTACAATAATTCTTCAACTTCAATCATTATTGTTGCTTAGTCCGCCACCAACAAATGCATCACTCTGCATATCCCCAACTCTATCTATATTTGGAGGAATCGCATTTCCTCCCATTTCCATCTTTGTACAGTCAATCATATCGCCATTATCACTAAAAATCAGTTGCTGGCGAAGATGGAGCGAGCGAAAGAGAGTATGAGAGATTCAATAGAAGATTGGACGGAGAAAAGTGAGAGGTTGGTGACTTCGCAGCAAGCGGTAGAGAGGTTGAGGTTGGAGGAAAAGGCGGAGGCAATGACAAAGTTTATAAGGGTTTTCAGGGTTTGGACACGAGAGTGAGAGGTCGGTGACTTCGCGGCAAGCAGTGGAGAGGTTGAGGTCGGAGGAAGATGCGGCGGCAGTGACAGAGTTTTTTAGGGTTTTCAGGATTTGGAGGATGGCCGAGTCGGGTTTGAGTTTGGATTTGAAAAGAAGTTTGGAGTCCGATTTTGAGTCGGAGTCATCGCCCGATTCGAGTCGGTGATGGAGATAGAGGCAATTTTGGGTGACGACGCTTTCTTTTACAGCAATTGGGTGGGCGACGGCGCTATGTTTTCAGCCATTGTTATGAATTAGGGTAGGGGTTTAGTTGCAAATTTTTTTTAATCATTCAATTTAAGGGTAAAATAGTCTATTTAACAAAATTTTGACCATTTAACAGTCAAACTGACGGTTTCTGTAAAAAAAGGACCTTAGGCTCTAACGTTTGAAAGGTTAGGGACTCTGGCTGCTAGTAAACAAAGGTTAAAGACCCCATCGTTACAACGTTCAAAGGTTAGGGACCCCGGGTGCTATTTATCCATTTTCAAAATATATAAGAAGTATAACGGAGGTCCACCGTAAGATCTATTATTTTGAAAAAGTATACCGCAGGTCCACTGTAAGATCTATTACTAGTATACGGCTTATGTGGAATCCGATTATAAATTCTATTATGATGATAGATTGAGACGATAAAAATATTTTGAAGATGATTGGTAGCAGAAGATGATCGATTGAGGGAGATAGATTGAGGAGATTAGCAGATTTTGGAGATGATCGGTTAAGAAAAATGATCGAATAAGGAGATGAATGAAAGCGGTAAGTAAATTTTGGAGGAGATGAAGACGTAGTGACACACGGACGTCGAAGTATTTTTTTTTCGTAGTAGAGAAAACTTCCTACGATCGTGATAAAGTGGTGAGATTCAACCGTAGAATCTATGACAATCAGACAATGAGTACCGATATTTCAACCTCTTTGTTTTTTATGAAATTTTGATTAGCGAAAATGACGATCTGAACTGCTGTGGTTATAGTTTTAGGATTGAGGTTATGAGTAGAGCAAAGAGAACATCGTTTGACGGAGAGTTTTGTTTGAGAATGAGATTGAAGATGTAGAAATACAAGGACGTATATAATCATTTTTCTTTTAGTAGCAGAGAAAACTGTCGTGATTAGATAAAAATATGGTAAAAACACTGGAGAGACCGATCAAAACAAACACCTAATATAAGAACATCAACAATATACTCTATAGATTGCTATTTAAGGGCTGCTTGAGAGTTTTGAAATACCGGTTATAAGGGTTTTTTAAAGTACCGATTTTGAGCGTTTATGTGTGGTTTTTAGTAGCATTTTTTTAAACTATCCAACCCATACTTTAGAGTTTATTATCTACCGGTTCTAAAAGTTTTTTTTTAAGAGAATCAAATTACATATATGCCCATATATATATTAAAAAAATTAAATTAAATTTTAAAATTTTTATATATCCATCTATTATTGAAATTATAAAATTATATTTATGTTCTTGTGTGTGTGTTTTTTTTTTCTTTTGTATATGTTCTTTTATTTTTATAAATATTAAGTTTATGTTAGTTTTGAAAATAATTATTTGAAAGTGGGTAAAGTTAGAAGAAATTTTGAAAAACGACTAAAAACCACAGATTTGGGAGTTGGGATATACGCTTCAAATTACACTACACCAGTTTTGAGCGATTTAAAAAACACTCAAAATCGTTGCTTTAAAAAACTAACAAGCACCGATTTTCTCAACCTTTCATAAACAGTATCACCCAAAACCGGTTGAAAAAAAAAACTCCCAAGCAGGCCCTTAGGTGGCACGAATGTTGGAGCTTTTGATTTATTTGACATTAATGTCTAATGAATAGTGATTCAAGTTACATTTTATGGATTGTTATCTAGGTGAATTTTTTTTATTAAAACTAGTATACCGCTTCTTTGCAATAGAATCCGACCGTATGTTCTATTATGATGATAGATTGAGACGATGAATAGATTTTGGAGATGATCAGTAGGGCTGGGCATGGGTCGGGTTGGATCGGGTTCGGGCCCAATCCGACCCCCAAACCGACCAAGTCGGTTTGGAAAATATTGAAACCAAACCGACCCGGTCGGTTTACGAAAACCGAAACCGAACCGACCCAAACCGGGTCGGTTCGATTTCACGGGTCAGAATTTTTTTTTTCCAAACCATTTGTTATGTTTAACATTAACTGTAATAAGATATGTAACACTCTAATTTGGCCAATTTTGTAAAAACATGAGTTGTTATATTTCCAAAAAAAAAAATAGCAATATTGCATCAATACACATTACAAATTGACCATGTTCACATAAATCGAAATATACAAATGAATCGAAATACAAATTTACAATTTACACAATTTCATAAGAAACAAATGAATCAAAATATATTTGACCCTATTCAATATAGCAACAACAAGTCCACAACATAAGAGTAATTCCAAATTACTTGTTTCACACTTTAACATACTAAGATACCACCACATAATCGCATTCATAAATTTAAATAAAGCACAAATCAAGCAACTAAAGTAAAATATTACAATTATCCAACAAGTAGTAAAATAATAAAATTAAAAATATTACAGTTATCCAAAACAAGAAATAGTAATTTTACAATCTTAAGAATTACAACTTTACAACATTCTTCTCTTCAAAATAATCCAATCGTAATTCTCTTCCAAAAACCACGGTATTTTCCCAACCTACATTGAAAACAATATATCACACCAAATTAATAAGTCGTTTGTTATTTAATTAGAGATTGGAAATGTAATAACTTTATAAACGAAAATAGTTAAGGCATAAAAAAATATTACTTACCTAAAACATTTAACATATGCATGAATCACTTCTCGTTGCTGGACTCTTTATTCTTCGTGATTGTCTCCGAAAGTTCTATAAAATCAAAAATAATAATTGAACAATCAATAAGTGAATATACAAACATATATAAGTAACAAAAATAATGTAAATATATAATGTTTAATTACCTTCACCCAATTTGTTATAATACTTCACATCTTCTATATAAAATCGTTTTTCACTTGGAGTAGATTTGAGCCAATTTTGTGTGCTAACCAAAACCTCAATCATTTTCGGAGTTAAAGAACTACGAAATGGATCAAGGATTCTTCCTCCAGTACTAAAAGCACTCTCTGAAGCCACTGTGGACACCTGAATTACCAACACATCTTTTGCAAGTTTGGACAAGATAGTGTACTTGCTTCCATGTACCCTCCACCAATTGAGGACATCAAAGTCCTTAATGTCTACGTTCTCAAGACCTTCTAACAAGTACCTTTCTAAGTCATTTTTTAGTTCAATTGAGTCTTTTGCTGCAAATTTTTCCTTAAACTTCGACAAACGAACAGAAGACCCACTAGAAGCAGTACTTACATGACTTGCAGAAGAAAATCCAATTGTGGAATCTACATTCCTAATCTCTTCACTGCTTTGAGTATTCCCTTCAAACCGAACATACCAATCAAAAATAGTCATCAAATTATCCTTCACCCCATCAGTCATGGCACGGCCAACAACGTCATCATTATAAATATCACAAAAATAATACTCAATGTAATCCAATTTGTATCTAGGATCAAGCACCGTAGCAATTAACAACATTTGGTTTACATTGTCCATCTTTCCCCAATACTTGTCAAACTTACGTTTCATGTTATTAGCCATTTCACTCAAAAGAGAATCTCCACTATATCTCCAACCCTCTAAATCGGCTACAAGTGAACATACTTCATGAAGATACACTGTGGAACTAACATGTAATGAAGTGCTAAACTTTAAAGTAACATCATAAAAACTCTTAAGAAATTTAACAAAATCGATGCATTTTCCCAATCACGGATTGTAGGTGGTCCACCCCTTCTTCTACCCCCATCATCCTCTCGAAAATACCCTAAGAAATGTCCATCATCCTCTTCTAATCGCTCAAAAGCTTTCTGATACTTCAAAGCAGCCTCTAACATCAAATAGGTAGAATTCTACCTCGTAGGCATATCTATAAATACAATTGATTTTGATTCAATCTTTTCTTTGGTTGCACACTCTTTCAATTTTTCGTATCTTGCAAGCGAAGATTTAACATATTTAACTACATTGCGAATACTAATTATTGAATCATGTGCTTCATTTAGCCCCTCACACACTATCAAATTCACAATATGTGCACAACATCTCATATTCTAATATTTGCCATCCAAAACACAAATATCAATGCCCCAACCCAACATCTTTCGTCTCAAATATGAAATTGCCGTTTCATTTGCACTAGCATTGTCCACCGTAATTGTGAACACCCTATCAATGCCCCATTCTTGTAAACAATTTTCAATCAACTTTCCAATTGTTTCATCCTTGTGATTAGATATGACACAAAAATTCAAAATTCTCTTTTGAATCATCCAATCAGAATCAACAAAATGGGCAGTGGGAGACATATAATTTATGTTTTGAATAGATGTCCAAGTGTCTGTAGTAAGAGAAACCCTTTGTCTTTGGGTGGTAAATATATTTCTCAACCTTAATCTTTCATCTAAAAATAGTTGGTAAATATCTCTAACAACAGTTATACGAGATGGTGGTTCAAACTTAAGACATGCTACACTACAAAAGTGTCTAAATCCACTACCCTCAACAAAGATAAAAGGTAGTTCATCAAGAATCACCATCTTAGCACATACAAGTCTACATGCTTCCTTACTAAACCCAATTGCCATAAGATTACTCCCACCACCCTCTTCTCTTTTGTCAAAACTTAAGATTTTTTGTCGTTGGTCTTCAACTCTTCCCGGATATTTCTTACAATGACTAGTTAAATGCGCCCTTAAAGTACTTGTACCACATTTCTTAGCCCCACAAGCATAAGATTGTCCACAATACTTACACACACCTAACATCTTCCGCATTTGGATCCCCTAATATTGTGAAATGATCCCAAACCTCTGAAGTTTTTCTCTTACCTAAAGTTGATGGTGGAAGTGGAGGAATATTTGTAGGATCTGTACCTGTGTTTGTTGTTGACGGAGTGACACCAGTAGATTGAAATTCGCCGTCCATGTCCATATTGAAATCTACATATTAACATAAAGTTGAATGAAGAAATCAGAATCAAGGAAGGACACAAGTCGTTGACAGATATGGGAATGGGACCAAAGATTTTACAATGTCAAAGGGTAATGCATTCTTCCAAATGAAAACACATGCACTCATTAGTAGGCACATATGCCTCATGATCCTCAAACTTCTAATTGTACACAATAGAACAAATACTAGATGATGTTCCCAAACAATTATCTTCACTATCTAGCACACCCAAATAAGTAGCACATGTCACATACTCACATGCACCTTAGTTCTATCTCCATTGTGTACAGGCACTCTTGAAACCTCTTGAATTAAATAAGCATTGGTATATATGAACAAACAGAAAAAGGGGCCCTAGTTCATACATCCAGCAAACATAGCACTCCTAAACAAACTAAACACAGTATAATCTATAGAATCATATACCTATAGAAGTTATCAAGCAGCTTGTTCTTCCCACAATCCCACTCCGTACCCCGAGTTCCACGCAACCAAAGTATCAAACTATGAAGCAGACTTTTCTTGCTCCATTATTAATTCATAATATTATGCCAAAAACCTTCATTTCATAAATTTAACATCCACAAACAAACCTTCATTTTATATAAATTTTAAGTTTTTAACAACACAAAATCATTAAAAAAAAAAAAATTTACACAGCCGGAGAGACGAGAGATTGAAGAACCTGGGTCCATTGTGTCGAGAGATTGAAGAAATTACACAGCCGGAGATAATGAAGGAGAGACCGAGAGATTGAAGAAATTAGGGCAAAGCTTCGTCGAGGACAGTTTGAAGATCGCTTCCACTGGCCACTGCTATGGAGTCTGGAGTGCGGCTGGCCGGCTGCAGAGTGATGAAGATCACAGATTCACAGGCGATTCGCGGCTGAAGATCACAGATTCACAGTGAAGACGGGCTGAAGATCATAGGTTCACACACAGTGGAGTCGCCGGTCGCGGTCTGAAGAGTGAAGAAATCAGCTTAGGTTTAGGTTTTCAATTTTTTCGTTGATTTGAGAATTTAGACCCAAAAGCCAAAATGTTTAATTGATTAACTCATTGCCTCATTGCTGGTACGAATTGGGTTTGGGCCATCAGCCATGGGTTGGGCTTGGGTTTGGGTTCAACTAATAACTTAGAAGTTAGAAAATAAAAAAAAAAAAAAAATTGGTTTACTTCCTACGGGTCGGTTTGGTCGGTTTAGGTCGTCCAAACCGACCCGACCCGATCACAATTTTTTTTTTCTTGAACCTGAACCGACCCGAGTCGGTTTGGGTCGGGTCGGGTGGTGGTTTGGCGATTTTTTTGCCCACCCCTAATGATCAGTGAAGGGAGATAGATTGTGGAGGTGAGCAGATTTTGAAGATGATCGGTTGAGAGAGATGATCGAATCAGGGAAATAGATTGAAGCGATTAGCAAATTTTGGAGGTGATGATTTTGTGAGGGAATAAATTGAAGACGTAGTGATACATGGACATTTAAGTACTTTTTTCTTCCCGTAAGGAGAAAACTTCGTACGGCCGTGATAAAAATTAGATTACCATTACATATGCATTCATTGAAGACATAGTGACACACGGACATTTAAATACTTTTTTTTTTCCATATGCGGAGAAAACCCCATACGGTCCTAATAAAAATAAGATTACCAAGAAATTTAAATTTTGTTGAGTCGTCTAATAAAGTTTTTGAATTTAGATAGAACTCTAGACATTGTCCATTTTTTTCCCTGCTACTTCAACTTGACATAATCCTTGACATTTTGTATTGGAGAATAAATTTTTTAGACATTGTAGTCCTTGACATCTTGTATTGGATAAGAAATTTTTTAGACATTGTCAATTTTGTTTATGAGGCAAATATTTTTTAGTAACTCACAATTGTGTTGAAGATGCTCTAATAAGAAGGTGATTGAAAGGTAAAAGAAATAAAAATTATATTTGTTAATACGGGTTTAATATTATATACAAAACAAGCACCAAATGCAATAAATTAATCATTTTATTGAGTTTGTTCTATAAATTTAAAGTAGGCGACGGAACTAACTTTTAATATTTGAAGCGGATTGAAGTTCATAATCAGTCGAGAGACATGATTCATCCAGGCAACTTAAAATGCCTTAGCGCACATTTTGGCCAAGTTTTTTTTGTATAAAAAAAGGTAAGTTAATGTATGTAACTTTTTAAATCTAGAAATATTAAAATAATTTACTTTTCTTTTTCTTACTTTTAAGTATCAAAATTATTTTATAACTAGACAATATTTAAAAAAAAAAAATCTAAAATATTTTTCATTAGAAACAAACTCCAAGCTGTCCAAATTTGCCTCATTTATAAACCCCAATGCATTTTAAAACAATTGAAAAAGATACACAGATAATATCATCATTGGAAACATGATAATCTCAGTAAGATAAATAAAAAGTTACATCTATTGTATTTTATTGATTTCTTTCCAAATTCAACAAATTTCAATCTCGAACTTGATGGCTGTGATACTAAGAAAAACAAAATTGGATTCCTAGGGCACCAAAGGGGTAGCTTTGCTTGAATACAAGTCACTAGTGATTCAAAACAAGGCACGTTGTTCAGGAGAGACACAAACTTGATTGCAAAAAATTATCACTAAATGGAGAAATTACGGCAAGTAACATATTTTTCATTCCGCTTTCCTCCTTAATAACGAGAAGCCACATATTTTGATAAATTACACCACTTCGAGAAGCCTAGACCACAACTGGTTGAACAACTGGACTAGAACTGTTGACTTTAACCTGCAGTACGAGAAAAATATAGTAGAAATATATTACTTCGTCGTATTGCTGAAATTTTATGACTTTGACCCGACTGAAAATACAGTTGTGATATACAGAAGAAGTTGTCTTGATGCATATCATTTGTGTGTAATAGGTCATCTAATGTACCAGTGAAAAATGAGAGGGACCTTCGGTTCAGATCCTAGGGAGGGTTTCCTACTTACCTGCAATTTATATGTGCAAGCATATGTAAGGGATTCTCGAGATGACTTGGCAATCTTATCTCGGATTTCCAAACAAGATAAACACAGCCTAAAAAAAATTTTATGTAAATTTTGTACTACAATGAGCCACGTCTAGTGCCGAAAAATGCACAAGGGTTTCACAATGACAATTTCAGCCAGCAATAAAAGATGGTTCAGTAAATTTATGGGGTTGCGATGCAGACACTAATGGACCATGTTGTCCTCTATTGCCTCTTGACATGAACCCTCAGGGCGCACTTATGGGTTCTATCAAGAGAAAACTAGAGAAAGACAAGTGTTTACCTTTGCTGATTTGAAGAGCTCGTCTAGAACTTCAGACAGTGTTGGATGTGCATGAACGGCGTATTTTATGTCCTGCAGAGTTCAAGAGTTTAAATGAATAATATACATCCGAATGTAGAAGCAGATTATTAAATTGATGTAGAAAACTTGGTGAATCCTGCAAGTGCAACAACTGAAAAAGAATTCCCCAGGAATATGATTTGTTTTGTTTTTCACCGTACGCAAGAGAACGGACAAGTCTATGCAACCATTTTTTAATCATGAACGTCATTGCTAAATATAGATATTCATCCAGGCACAACCAAATTTAAGAAAAGAAGATTCTGCAAACAAAGGTACACAGAGTTGGACAACAGATTCGGAAATTCAAACAGTTTAACCAGTAGACGAGTCTAGTCTATACCATTCACAGCATCTAAATGCTATTTACCTTCTGTTAAAGATACAAATAAGTCCATATCTGAGTATATTTGGTTTTCCAAGTGATTTCACATTCCTCCTTATGACTCGATGTATATTTTGTGTACTACCAGAATAGCTACATGCATCTTTGGCCCGGTTAACAAGTTATTTGTCATCCCACTTGTAGGCTTCAGAGTCCATATAGAAACAAATGCAAATGAAAAGGAAAATTTTACCTGTATATGCGTTCCCATGGCTATGGCATTTGATGCTTCATGTATGAGGTCTGCAGCATGCAGCCCAAAAATGTGAACCCCAAGGATCTCTCCAGTGTCGGGTCTGTAAATCAACTGCATGAAAATAACAGGATTCGTTGGTAATCATTCTCTTCCAATCAAAATCAAAAACTGTAGTACATCATTGGCGGATCCAGGATTTGCAGGCAGGGAGTCAACATAGGTTGAAGCATATCCAGGGGGTGGAGTTTGCAGAGCAATTGTGTGTGTGTGTGTAATTATTTGCAGCTTTCCCCCGTCCCCAAAGTATCCACCTTTTTGCTATCATGAAGACGCAAATGAGAACAGACTATCGACCATTCATACTTTAACACAACAATTTCTAAAGAATCACATATCACCTTGGCAAGTCCTTCTCCTTCATTTTCAGCAAGGGCCTTTGTATTAGCTTTGAAACTAGTCTTTGTAATACTAACTTCAAATCCCTCCTTCTCAGCTTTTTCTCTTGCTTGAGGCTGCAAAAGTAAAGATTATTCAAGCAAAGTTCTATAGAATAAATGAATAATTTTCAGAAAATTCACATGCAAGAAATAAACTATATATTCTTTTTTCTATTTCTTTAAAGTTCTAACCAATAGTTGAGATGGACATAAAACATTTACCACGAAACCCAGCAACAAGGATGGATTTTTTTAACAATGGATGCTAAGAATTGATAATTCAAACAGAGTTCAGATAAAGTAAAATAATAAATAATTTATTGTCATTTTAAAAGGAGTTAATAAAAAATCTCCGTCTCTGTGTGTGTGTGTGTGTGTTTCAGACAGGCACCATCTACAGCAATCTAATCAGAACAAATAGAAAATTCTGAAGGACAATGAAATATCTCCTGTAATCAAGCATGTTGGTAGCAATAGGAAAATCTTCTTCTCCAAAACACGAATTAAGGGATGATATTTTTCTCCAAAATAAGACAAAGCAGCTACAAATATTGCAATGCAGGATAATACCAGTCAAACAAAATATTCGCTCAAATACTGTGTTCCCGTCAATGTTGTGATTCTGGGAAGCATGACTCCACTACAATTTCTTTGAGCCTAGCATTCAAATTTGGATTATACTACTTGAATTTGAATGTTAGGATTCAATTAATTCAATTATCACTCATAAATTTGTTTTTCTGCATGAGGATTCAATCCATACAATTATGTTGTATCTCAAAAGGCAAGAATTTTTTTTTCCTCCATAGAAGTCAACATAGTTTCGCACAAGTGTGTGGAATGGAAACATGCTCACTATTAATGGAGATGCGTCCAACAGATTTTAACTTGATCTCTTTAATAGAAATTCGTTTATTTCTTTACTTCAGTTTACTCTAATTGTGTATTTTTTCTTTATTGGTTGTAGTACGTTTTAATTTCTTTGCTGAATATTTTGAGTGTTTCAGATATTGTACTTTAGTTGGAGGTTCTTAGTATAAATTTTTTGTACTTGAACTCTGTTGTTTTTTTCTTTTTTTAATGAGATGACACCATATTTGAGTAGAGACGAGTATCATTTATTTCGTTTTCTTTTTTTATTCTTGAAAACGCCCCCTTTAATGTTCTCACGTAAGGCCCTCGAAGTTCTTGAGCCAGCATTCTATAACTCATTAACCACTATCACATGGTGTATAATAGGTAAGCATCCCATAACTGAACCTACTTGGAATTTCTTTGTTGATAACAAGCAACCTACCAAACCCCTCCATTATTTGAACAAGTTATTGAACAGTCTCAATACCCCAAAGTGATTTGTATGTATATATCTTTGACTTCTTACCACCTAAAGATTATTTCACAGGTCTTCAAAATAAGTCCTGCCCGAAAACTTTTTGATGTAGAATAGAGGTAATTGTGCATAATTTAAAAAGAACGGTTCCACAGGGTTAAGTTTTCTCGATTCCTTCAATGGTTACATAATGGGTGGTGGTGCAATATTCAAGTGCGTCTATGATGACATACATTAATTAACAAGTAAAAACAGAGAAGCAAAAAAGAAGAGGATCATTCTCAGTCCTCACCTCAATCCTATCCTTTTAGGTTTTGATATATCAACTTGTATGTCTAGTTTCATAGAATAGATGCTATCTATGAGTACGGGGATTAATTTGCAAATTTAGAGATTATAAATATAACAATTAAAGAAAATAAATCCTCACAACTAGGAACCTTTACTACATAATATAACTTCTGTGCTAGCTTTCATAAGGACATGATGCACATCTACATAACTATGAAAAGAAAAGTTAATTTCTGAAATAGCTGGCAATTTACAGCCATATTCCAACTAATGCCAGGCTTGGGGGCAAAAGAAATGGGATAAAATAACTGCACACTTAGAGAGAGAGAGAGAGTTGAAGAGAATGACTGAATGAGTAGGTATAAAAGAAAAGAAAAAGATCAGAAAGTAAACTTGTACCTCTGTTAATCCAACCATACTGATTTCGGGATGGGTAAAGCATGCTGCCGGGATGCTTAAATGGTTCAGCACATGGTCCTTCCCAGAAACTTGCTCAACAACTGAAAGGGAAATGCCAGAAGTTAATTAAGTACAGATATAGTTGACAAATAATATACAATTGCCAAAAATTTATCTTGGGTTTTTACCGGAGATTCCTTGTGCACTTGCTGCATGAGCAAGCATCATTTTTCCATTAGCATCACCAATACAAAACAAGTGAGGAACCTAATTATCAAAAAGGCATGTCAGTAAAACAAAGTCATAAACATTACAAATAGTAGCAAAAATAAAGGCATGTAAAAACATAAGAAACAAACAAATGAAACACATGACTTACCAACTTTCCATTTGCATCAATTACTCTCATGCGCTCATCAACAGGGACAAATCCACGTTGTGTTTGTACGTTAATCTGCATAGATAAAATATAGTTTTCAAATTTTAAAAATTGATTTCTGTTGTCCGCTTTAAGAATTGATTATGCCAGACAACATACATTTTCCAGCCCAAGTCCTTGAGTGAATGGAGCCCTTCCAGTTGCAATAAGAGCTGCATCTACCTGAAGGTGGCCATAGAAAATTTAGAAAAACAGTACATAAAAAGTATGAAGCAAACAATTATCGTGGAAATATGCAAGGTTAGAGCAGGTGCGGCAACAGTACAACAAGACCTCATACCCAATCAACTTGGGGTTGGCTAGGTTTCAGGATACATGACTTAACATTTTATTGTGCACCACTCTATTCTTTTTTCCTGAAGACTGCTATGAATGAATATCATTTCATTTGAATACATAGTCAACTACGTGTCAAGCAAATGAATACTTTCATACTTGAATTATAACACTACCTATATCATGTATGGTCAGAATGATGTGATGTAGGATCTACACACCTAAATGTTTCCCCAGAAAAGACATCTGAAACTTACCTCCACGGTACCCTTTGGTTCTTTTGTCTTTGCATCGATGAGTTCTATTATTACTGGTTTTCCATCCTTTGCTGGAGTGATCTGTAGATGGAAGTTAAACTCACATCGTGCAAATAATATGTTGAATATCTGTGTTGATTTATTGGCAGGCATGCAACAGGCAGCTGAGTTGCATCAATTACCTTGCTAGCGAATACACCAGTATGATAGTCAATCTTGCGAGGATTGATGAGAACTCGTTGAGCTAGTTTTCCAATTTCAGGATCAAAACCAGGCATGAGTTGATCTAGAGCTTCAATAAATGTAACCTGTGCAGTTCAACTGGGATCAGCTTCGAGTTTCATGTTCATGTATATGAATTTTACTATGACAATAATGACATAAAAGGAAAACAACTTAAAATTTGTTTTAGTGATAATTTCATCATATGCTACAAAATATAAAATAATTTAAAAAATATTATTTAATTTTTTTTATTCTAAAAATACTATTTTTTATTTTTGTAACACTTGTTGTTACATTTGTTATGTTTGTTAATAACAAATATAAATGTAACACATTTATTATAACTAAAATAACAAATGTAACAACAAGTATTACAAAAATAAAAAAATAGTATTTTTAGAATTAAAAAAATATGATAGTATTTTAAGAAATATTTTATTTATTGTAGTTATTTCTGAAAAAACCCCTTTGTTTTATTTGAATTTGAGTGAATATCAGTAATCAAGGTAGGGATTCACAATTTCCCAAACATAAAATATGAAAAAACAGTGTGGCAGTTGGACCTGCAGCGTAGCGTTTCTTTTTTCTGTTTTCTCTTTTTTCACTCTATTTCTTTCATTCAATTCTCACTCTCTCTCCTCTCTTTTTCTACCTTCTTTTCTTCCTTCTTCTTGGTCTCATGCTAAGAAGTTATTTAGAAGAGAAAAGTTATCTAATAAACCAGTGTTCTAAAATACGCACCTAGGCGCGAAGCGTGAACAAAACGCCTCGTTTAGGCGATAAGTTTGAATTAAGCAGTCAACTGCTTTGTATGACCGCTTAGTGCGCGCCTAGTCGTGCATTTATTATAAATTTTTTTATTTTATTTTTTTACACATAAAAGTCCAAAACTAAACCTTAAAAGGTAAAAATTGTAGGCTTCCAAAAATTTTGGACCAAAAGAGATAAATAATATAATATTAAATGGGGAAAATGAAAGTGTAAAACAATAAAAGTCTAAATCCAATTGCCGCCTACTGTAGTGTTGCGTGAACAGTGGACCAGACTTTTGGGTTTTCAACTTTTGAGTTCCTATTGTCAATTATTGGGTTTTTGTTTGAGTTCTTGGTGAAAATTAAAAGGTGAAGACAATTTGGGCTCTTCCATTAATCACCCATGGTATATATGTTTCTAATTTCTAATTATTATTTATGTTTCATAAAAAATATTCTTTGTTTTTCTTTTTTGCTTCTTGTTCATTTGATTTTCAAAATAATTTGTTATTATTGGACATTAGGTATAATTTATGAATAATAAATTGTATTGTGATATTGTATAGAAGTTTATTTTTATTTTGAGTTTGTGATATTGTATTCAAGCTTTCCAAGTGTTTGATAAAATGTGTGAAAGAGATTAATTATGTTACATTATTTGTTAAGTGTTTAATAGTGATTTATTCATGATTATTGTATGTCATTTCAAGTATAAATGAAATAATTAAACCCTAATGTTTATAATTTTTATATTGTTTCAATTTTTTTAAGAAAGAAATGAAACAAGATGATTCTTCCATGGCATCTAAATCCAATGTGAGTCAACTAAAAAGAGATTCTGGAGATGTTGGATGGGAAACTGCGGTTTTGGTAGATCCTAGGAATCTTAATAATGTGAAATGCATATTATGTGATAAAGTTACTAGGGGGAATTTATAGGTATAAAATCCATGTAGCGGAAATCAAGAGAAGAAGTGTGGCACCATGTCCTAAAGCAAGTCAAGAACAAAAAGCCAAGTGTGTTGACGCGATTAAAAAAGATAAGTCTAAAAACATAGAGAAGCTAGTGAAAGATGCTAAGTTGAGGGAAGATGTGGCTATATCTTTGCCTACAATAGATGAGGAAGAATATGATAAAATTTCTATTATTGAAAGAGGGACTAGGAGAAGGCTTATTAATGTGGGTCCTATAGATGAATTTGTAAGGTCTACCAACGTCAATGATGCGTCTATGGGTGCAAATAAGAAATTTAGACAACAAAATGTAAACCATGCAATTTCTATGAAAAGGTTATTAAAGATTCATCAATATTTGGCAAGATGGGTATATGAAGCTGAAATTCCTTTTAATGCCATTGACAATGATAGTTTTAAACAATTTGTTGAATCTCTTGATCAATATGGTCCGGATTACACTCTTCCTTCCCAATACCAACTAAGAGAGCTACTTTTGAAAGGAGAGGTGGAGAGAACAAAAGAAACTCTAAAGAAGTAAGAAGAAAAGTGGAAAAATAATAGGTGTTTAATTATGACCGATGCTTAGAGTGATAGAAAAAGAAGAATTATCATGAATTTGTGTGTGAATTGTAAATTGGGGACTATATTTATTTCATCAAAAGAAGCTTCAAATGATGCTCATACCGGTCAATACATATTTGACTATGTTAATGAAAGTATTAAAAATGTTGGGGTTGAAAATGTTGTTCAAATTGTAAACGATAATGCTTCCAATAATATGGCTGTCGTGAAATTGTTAAAATTACAAAGACCTAATATCTTTTGGACATCTTGTGGCACTCACACCTTAAATCTTATACTTGAAGGAATCTCTAAACTTCCTAACTTCAAGGGAGTAATTAACAAGGCAAAATCTTTCACTATTTTCATCTATGCACATCACAAGACTTTAGCATTGCTGAGAAAGTTCACAAAAATGAGATAGTTAGACCGGGAGTCACTAGATTTGCAACCTCTTTCTTAACATTGCAAAGTTTGCTTGATAAAAAATAAGAGTTAAGAAATATGATGACTAGCAATGAATGGGATAACACGAAATAGTCTAGGAGCAAAAAGGAAAAAGAGGCATTTAACATTGTTGTTCCAAACGATTTTTGGAACTCCATATAGTTGTGTTTGAGGGTATTCACTCTACTAGTGAAAGTGCTTAGACTTGTTGATAGAGAAAAAAAGCTTTCAATGGGCTTTGTTTATGGAGAGCTACTAAAGACAAATGATGAAATCAAAAATATATTGAAGGAGTGTGACTATATGCCAATCTTAGACATTATTGATGCAAAAAGCAAGGATCGCCTTGATAGTCTACTTTATATAACGGCTTATTTTTTGAATCCGTTCTATTTCTTCAAAAATCCACGTATCAAAGATGATCAATTGATGACAAATAATTTGATTGTTTGTGTTGAGAAATTCTTTCTCAATAATCAAAGCTAGCAACAAGTGGATGTGAAAATAATGATGCAAATTACAATCCAGGTATATTAACCTTATTCTCTTTTTCTTCATAATATTAACTTATTAATTTATTATATTTTATATATGATTATATATTTAACAATTTTTTCTCTTTCATTTATATTATTAGTGAGTTGGTGGGACTTCTATGGCAATGAAATACTAAATTTAAAGACATTGGCAAAAAAGATCCTCAGTTTGACTACTAGTTCATCGGGTTGTGAAAGAAATTGGAGTGCCTTCGAAAGGGTAATTACCAATTACTAATTAGGTTGTTTCATTATTTATATTTTATAAACATTTGTGATGCTAACATTCATGTCTTTTTTTTTTTTTTTTCTTTTTTCTTTTTATAGATACACACCAAGAAAAGGAATAGACTTGACACTACAAGAATGGACAATCTTGTTTATGTCCAATTTAATACAAGGTTGATGAACAAGAAGAGGAAGAAGGGCAACAAAATAGAGACTTTGTTAGCAAGTGATGCTAGTAATGCACAATCTTGAATTGTAGAGGAGTGTGATGATGAGGAGGAGGAGGTTGATATCTTACGACCTAGAAGAGGTAGTAGAAATGCTGAAATTGAAATAAGAGAGCTCTAGAAAAATGATTTTGTATCTGATGACACGAAAGATGAACTAGATGAAGAAAAAGATATTGAATTGGAGTCCGATAGAGAGTTAGATAAGATTTAAGCTATGATGCCATCTTCAATATGTAATTTTGATTTTGAGACCTCCCATTTTGTTGGAAACTTCGAATGTATGTATGAAGTTCCTATAAATCTATTAAGTAAGACTTGTCTAATTAAAAATATGAAAAATCGTCTAATTTTTGCCTTTTGAAAACTTGAAAATTGCATAATTATAGAAATTATTAAGTAAATATGGTATTATGTAATTTTAGATGTTTGGTATGTATTATTTTAACTATTTAATGACTTTTAAAATAATATTAAAAATAAAAAACATTTTTTTATGCCTAGGCTCGTAAAGCTTAAAACTTGACCTCTACGCCTAACCATACTTTACGCTTTTTAGAACCTTGTTGATAACCGTTGAAGACTAGGATCTGAGTAGCTCTTGCTAATAGTGCTATAAGATTCTTTTACATCAAGACCTCCTGCTAGAAATTCTCATAATTGGATGTCATTCAGTACAACCTAATATGTTGTAGCTATGATGATAACTATGTTTTGATTTTTTTTCCTAAACTTTGGTAATTATTAATATTTTTAATAAACAGTTCAATAATATTAGCTATATGGGTTTGTGATGATAATATTTGTTTAATATATTGTCAATTCCAAATTTTAAAAGTGAAAATTGATTATAGCTGGTTACTAGTGTTTTTATTATTGGATGTTACATTTAGTGACTTCTAGCATGTTTGGCAAAACTTAAATTATAATTTAAGTTGTTCAAACATACTTGTTATCAACATATTTCATAGGACCCACAACTGACTATTTAAGCTGGTCAAACATACTTTTTATCCACATATTTTATAGAACCCACAATTGACTACCCACTTATTACCTACACATTCAATAAGACCCACAACTTATAAATACTTAAAACATAATTTCAGCACTACCAAATATCACTTTACATGATTAATCTATAAGCATGCTAGCTATTAAAGTTATCAAATTTGGATGTTAATACAACCATGTAACTACGTAACTATGCTTGTGACTAATTTCAGTACAACAGTTTTTATCTAGTTATTAATTAGATTTAATTTATATTCAAATCCTTATAAACTAAGTTCATATTTGAATTACAAGTGTTTATTGGAAAATTTGATAAATTGGAGCTAGAATTGGTATGATTTATTGAGGAGACTGGAAAGAGTTAATTTAAGTTCTCTAATGAGTTGTGAATATTATAAAATTACTTCATCCAAATGTCAAATAATTATTATTAGTAATATCTTATTATCAACTAATATGTCTCCAAATACTTTTCAAAAGACTTCCTTGCTATATTCTAAAAAAAGCATACCATGAGACTACCTCTATGCGGACTTGTTGATTTCTATTTCAAATTCACACAATGGATATCTTCAACTATAAAATAATTTCTTAATCCTCTTTAAATATATACTTTGACACTAACTAGTTATTTAGAAAACACAATATTATCATGCATGAAGCTAATATATTTTTTTCTACAGATTTGATAATATATATCTGTTTAGTTTCACTGAATTTATAATAGAGATTATACATTTATAATTCATTGGCATTGCCATTGTAAGCTTTATGAGGTTCAATTAAATATACAGTTAAATTTTCCACCATCTTTTAAGTGAATTTTTATAAAAATTATCACACAACAAAATCAAAATTGAGAGAAAAAAGAATGACAGAATTTGAGGACAACTCAAATTTCTATAATGGTCAATTTACTCTAGAGAAGAATGAGAAATATCAAATAGTGAATAATAAAAACATGTGCAGGTAATATTTTCTACCGTATAAAAAATCAATACAGTAATAGTATAAAATGTCACACCTCACTTCCAAGTGCTGTATAGACATCACTGAATTCGAGCCCAATGTAACCACTTCCTACAATAGCTATCCACTCCGGAACAAATTCCAGTTTAAGAGCATGATCGCTGGTTATTACAGACTTACCTGCAGCCATGTATCAAGTTATTATATAATGAAAGAAGAGAATATTATAAAAGAATATGCATTACACCTCAACCATGCAGAGTGACGGAAAAGCTATAAAGAAAGCAATGAAACTCTACCAAGTCAACTTCGGTGCAAAACTGGTTCTTTTCTCTTAGCTACTCAGACAATATGTATTCTACAGATCTCTCTATTATTAAGTTTAATGGTTTTCAATTTTTCTGTCCTCTAGCTTTTGACATTAGAAAGAACACACTATAAGGTGATAACGTCATTGTTAGATTAAATACTTGTTATGGCATACTTATAACGATCTGAACCAATATTTTGTTAAACACCATAGATTTATAGCATCAGAGAATCACTCGAATAAATGCAGTTATAAGTATAGAGCATGGGGAAGCCTATGAGGAAATTACACATTAATTTTATTGGGGACTATAAAAATATGTGTTCTAATTTTCAGTGTGAAGTTGTTAGGCATATGGATGGGTAATCATATTGGATAATCATAATTTCCATGCAATTTAACAAATTAGCCTACCAGGACATGTGATTGCAAAAATATGGTAACATTTAGATTCTAGTAATTCCAGAGAATGAACTACAGAGCTTGTTACCTGTCAATGACACCAGTGTATTTTATTTGTCAATAGAAACCTTGACATATTTTATGAAGCAGTAACAAAAAAATCACCCATCTCTCTCCCCCCCTCCCTTCCCCTTTCCAACCGCGTCCCCACAAAAATAATTAATTTGTTAAGACAAGAAGAGAATAAAGAAAAACATAAAGCAACTTCTTGGAAAATTATGCTAACAATAAAAGATGAAGAAGAGACAAGTAATTACCATCAACTTCAATTCCCTTGGGCACAAGGGGAACAGAACCGGTAGCAATTATTATGTCTTTTGCTGTTATGACAATGTCCCCAGAACCTCCTTTTCCATACTTCAACTTCTGTGGACCCTGCATATGCTTATAATTGTTATGCTGTAAATTTTAAATATTCCTAAAACCATGACAATAAGTTTAATTTTCTAGTAATAGAGGTACAAGGATTAACACAAATATTCAAACTTTGGAATACTGATGAGAAATTACAACCTACCAAAATTGTACCAGTCCCTGTCAATATATCAACACCAAGAGCCTTCATTGAATTGGTCAAGTTACTTCGGATTTTTGAGGCCAAATTGTTTGCATGATCGGCAACTCCCTGTCTGTCATATCCAGCGGCTGCAACCTATCATTGTGGCATATGATGTTTGATAAGTTGGGAGGTATAGACCAATTAAAAGAACATGATAAGAAAAATAAAGTCACCAATCATTCAACCAATTTTTTTGGATGTTCGCATGACTTCCTCAGTATGCATAGTTCAATACAAATTTCTGAATGTAGGTCTTTGCCCGAGATAAGCTTCTTGTTTTCTTAACCAATTTACAGTGCATAAGAACAAATGATTTGTGTCATCTTGTTGCAACAATTGGTTATTCAAGCTTTGAGCTGCTATTTTATACCTTCAGGAAGAAAATTTGAAAAGTGAACTCTTATTATTTTCAGATATGCTGTTACTTCAACTCTCTATGTTTATCTTTGGTAGGTCCATTATCGATGCACAATGCTCATACCATATTGCTTTCAAAAGGATATGCAATCATTGGAAGTTCAATAAAACTTCCTATAGATTTTCCATTACCAAAAGGCTAGCAAATTATTTGTATCCACATTGTACGTTTCTTCATATTCTGTGAACTAAGCATGATTAATAGAAAAACTGCATTGCAGTTTGCTGTGCTGATGATGAAGCTTGTACATTATCAAATTATTTCATACCTTTGCAGTCCCAATGATGATTTAATAAGACAGAAATTCCATCACATGTATCTACCTTGAACGTTAGAATGAGAAGTACCTGTAGACCAAAAGACTTCATATGGTGTTCATTTTGAAGCTCCCTCATGCGGCCACTGGCAGCCAGCAGTGCTTTTGAAGGAACACAGCCCCTATTTACACATGTTCCTCCGACAACATCTCCTTCAAGGATTGCAGTTTTCAAACCCTGCAGTACATATTAGTAGTTATCCTCTCATGATTGTCAGCTAAATAGATATACAAAAATGATTTACATCTGACACCGCATATAATAATACAATCACAATATTGGTATGTCATATGGACATCAGTAGTTTGGACCGGGAATACATTATACTTAACATCTTTGGAAAGTAAATACACAGAGACGCTCCCATTGACTGTTATTCAGTGAATCAAGCTCCGGACTTAGCACATAAAAACTTTTCAGTCAAAAAATGAATTGAAAAGTACGTGTTAATGTTTCATAAACTAAAAATAGGGCTAACTGTAAACCAAACAGAAATCAATTTAACAGTGATGTATAGTAAATCATGATTTGGAAGTTTTAGTTGCTTCAAGTAACTTATAACCTTGAATTAACAAACAAGAAAAACTTAATAAATGTACATGACCATCCATTAATTGAATTTAAAAAAGAAAAAAGCAGCTGAAATCAAGGAAAACGAAGAGTCATACTCAAGTATTAGTTATACCTTCTCAACAGCATGAAGAGCAGCACCATGTCCACCAACGCCAGCACCAATAATCACGAGATCATAATCAAATCCACCCTTGGACGGCGTTCCATTGCTTTGCAACGCAGCACAAACCTTCTTAAAACTCGAATCCCTAGGACACGAAACTAATCGAGTCGAAACCGAAAATGAATTCAACGACTTGGATTCAAACACTTCTCTTCTTAGACCACAAAATCGGAGAGATCTCGGCGTACACAAATACGCATTGGCGACGGCTGTGCAGTCGGATCTGGTGATCGGCAAAGGAGAAGAGAGCGAGAGAGAAATTGAAGCTTGCATTTTGAGAGAAACTGGCTGTGTGTGTGAGAGTGTGTGTTTTGGATTGTTTTGAATGTAGAGAGAGATTGAGAGAGAGGGTGGTGATATAATAAGAGAGAAGAAGGGGTTTAATGGAGCTTCGAAATGTCCGTTGGGAGTGGCGGACTTCACAAAGTGAGGTTTGTGTGTACTGTGTTTGATGAACTAACTGCTTGGAATTTTACGCCCTGTTTGGCGCTCTGTCTACTCTTTATTTTATTTTATTTTATTTTATTTTTTTAAGTTTTTTGAAGGTTAATAACTAGTATAATGCTTCTTTTGCAGTGGAATTCGACCATAAGTTCTATTATGATAATGAACTGAGGCGATGAACAGATTTTGGAGATGATTGGTGAAGAAGATAATTAATTGAGGAGGATTGATGTAGAAGATTAGCAAATTTTGGAGATAGTCTATTGAAAAGATAATTGAACAGCAAATTTTGGAGATGAAATTGAAAATGTAGTGACACATGGACGTGTTTTTTTTTTCCCTCGTAGCAGAGAAACTCCATACGATCGTGATTAATTTATATGTTCTCTAGATACAAATAAATATGATAATTAACAAATTTTTATTTATTCATGCATGCGTACAGTTAAGTCCTATTTAACAAACATGCCCTAACATGTTTACATTGCTCTTGATTCGTTAGACTTGACAATTAACAAAATTGTTGTTGCATGTCTTTTATTTTTTCAAGTATGCTCGTGTCGGTTGCGGTAAATCTTTGCATATAATTTTTTGTTACGTGTGTTTCTTATTTATTCATGGTCGTGATTATTAAACACAACTTATGTTACTTTAGACACATTAGATAGGAAAATTGACGAATTGGTGTTGGGGACCCATCGTTACAATGAGCAAACCTTGAAAATTTCAGCTAGTATGTAAATCGTATTTGAAAAAATATATAAATAAATAACTAATTAAACGGGACAGTAAGAGATAAATTTCCCAAAGGAAGAGGATGGAGAGGGTCGTCATGACCCTGACTTATCGCCATCTCTAACTAGAATTTATTCGAAAGAAATAAATAAAAAAGAAATAGATATATAAGCTAATGATCTAATTATGTCAAACCACTTTAGCAATTTCAATTTTGAATTACACAAGCCTTGTGAAATGTGCTTTGACAAATATTTAACTAACTTCAGATGGCCAACAATATTTGACTGTCATACATTGACAACTAGCTCGTATTGACAATGTGCCTCAAAAATCATAGAAGTTTATTGTGCGATAGTCACAATCGTAGTCTCTACTTTGCTACACACTTCAAACAACACACAATCGACTTGTTTCAACATCCATGCTCACTCATATTAAACTCATCTAAAAAATTTAATTAATCTTACTATGTGAAGTTTATTTGTGGAAAAGTAGGTTTTCATACAACAAAAATTTTGCTTGATTTATTTCCCTTGTCACTTCAGTGTCATGAAGAAGAAGAATGAGAACCAGGCGGATGGCAATGGGGAAGGAAGAAAAGATGACCAACCGTTATTTAATTAAAATTCAAATAATAGAACGACACCGTTTTGATTAAGTTTAGTTAAGTATTTTACACTTTTATAAGTTGTAATGTTGAAAACACGTTTTGTGATGTGATATAAGACGTGGCATAAGAGAGAGAAAATGATTATGAAAATTAATAGAATTGGTAGTGAATCTCCTTCCATCATCTTCTCTTTCACCATTCTTCTTTATTCTTCTTCGTTTTCTTATTTCTTTCTTATACAATTGTCACATTTTAGCTCGGTTTATTATATTTTCACCAAATTCTGGTAACACAACCATGGAGACACGATAGAAAGCAACAGAAGACCACCTCAGGAAGATAGATAATGATATCACTGGCTTGGGCCTTGCTTATTCAACTCTAGCTAGTAAGATTGATTCATCTGATTAAAATTTCAAGATTATGTGTGGTAAGCAAGATAGAGTGAAGAAATTGATGCAAGATATGAATTCTAAGTACGAATCTATAGTAGCCATGATGGGTAGGCTTAATGTAACCCAGAATGAACAGAGAAACAAACATATTGATTTCCTAAGATTGACTTTTCAGTGTTTGGAAGAGATAACCCAGGGGAAATGGGTAAGGAAAGCCAATAAATACTTCCAGCTTCATCAAATACCTGATGAAATGAAAATGAGTATAGTTGAGATGTATTTAAAGAGAAAAGCTGATATTTGGTTTCATGGGTTTTTATCCAGCAACCCAAATGCATAATGGTGTCTACTGACTACTGAAGTATGCAGGAGGTTTTCTAAGGAGAAGAAGTGATAAAAACCTTTAGCAAAATTAGGCAATATGGTAAAGTGGCTGATTATATTGAAAGTTTTGAGGATTTTAAGGCCCAAGCTATGCAATCATTATCCAACCTACCAGAGTCATATTATATCAGTGTGTTTGCCAGTAGATTGAAGGAGAAGATTAGATCCATGGTGAAGATAATCAAACCTTCATCATTAACTCAAGCTTTTGAAGTAGCCCTGTTACACGAAACCATTATTTCAACCTTAAACACAACCAATAAACCCAACAAATTCAACCCCATCTTCAAAAACTCATATGACCATCAGAAAACATTTGAACCATCCAATTCAATTCCAAGAAAAACACAACACTTCCTATACAAAACAATTACCCCTACTGACATACAGACCAAAAAGAGCTTATGACATTTTTTTAGGTGTAATGAGAAATACACTCTAGGACATATCTGCAAAAATAAGATGTTAAGCTACATGGTGGTTGATGAAGAGGATAATGAGGAAGAAAATGATGTTGAGGAACCAGAAAAGGAGGGGACAGATGAGGAGGAAGAAAGAGAAATCATGCAGATTTTCCTGGATACATTGATAGAGAGTATGAAGGATAAAACCATTAGAATACCAGGAAGGATTAAAGGCAAACAAATATCCATCCTTATAGACAGTGGGAGTACCCACAGTTTCATTGATGAAAGGCTGACTAAGTCCTTAGGCTACATGAGTGATCTTACAAAGCTATTGACATTAACTGTGGCTAATGGCCAGAAGTTGGAAAGTGGCTCAGTTTACCCCCATTGATTTGGTAGATGCAGTGGATGGAGTTTCAATACAAGCTTAGGTCATTGAAGCTTGGTGGAAGTGATTTGGTGTTAGGAGTTAATTGGCTGGGCCAATTTGGGCCAGTAACTTTTGATTTTAATCATGGACATATCAGCTTTGTTAGTGAATGGAAAAATGTTACCCTCAGCAGTGAAGCCACCACTAGTGAATTTGAAATGATCACTGGTCTACAAATGAGTTCATTACTGACTAAGCAAGCTTATTCGGATAATGGGACAGCTATGTGCAATTAAATATGAAGAAGTAACAAATATACTAGAGGAGTTAAAACACATACTATCTGAATTTAGAAATGTGTTTGAGGAACCTAAAGGTCTACCACCAACTAGGTCTCATGACTATCATATCCTACTTAAAGTGGAAAGTCAACCCTTCAAACTTAGACCATATAGATGTTCCTTTATTCAGAAGACTGAAGTGGAAAAGTTGGTTAAAGAAATGCAAATGCTATCTTCTGGGCTAATTCAAACTAGCAACAGTTCATTTGTTTCCCCAGTGCTACTGGTAAAGAAAAAAGATGGCAATTGGAGGTTTTCTGTAGACTATAGGCAACTTAACAACCTAAATGTGAAAGATTAGTATCCCATGTCACTGATTGATGAGTTAATTGATGAATTGAATAGGGCCAAGTACTTCTCCAAAATAGACCTCAGAGCTGGCTACCATCATATAAGAGTTAGGCCAGAGGACATATACAAAACTACATTTAAAACATATCAAGGCCCACATGAGTTTAAGGTAATGCCATTTAGGATGACTAATGCTCCAGCAACTTTCCAGGGTTTGATGAATGAAATATTTTTGACCAGTTGAGAAAGTATGTCCTGGTGTTTTTTATGATATCTTGGTGTATAGTGAAGACATACTAAGCCACACAGAACATCTGGAACTGTGTTACAACTATTAAGGAAACACTATGTAATGACCACGAACTTTCCCCTACAGGCCTTTCGCCCAGGGGCTATTCCGTGCGTTGTTAGCTTACGTACTGTCCACTGGAGGTTGGGCTCTAAACTGGATTTCTTTCGCATCCCCAGCGATTCGAACCCTTAATCTCCCATTAAGGAGAACTTATGGTGAATGCTGGTACCAATTGGGCGAGCGCATTTTTTGTAACGACCACAGACTTTCCCCTACAGGTCTTTCGCCCAGGGGCTATTCCGTGCGCCGTTAGCTTACATACTGTCCACTGGAGGTTGGGCTCCAAACTGGATTTCTTTCGAGTCCTCAGCGATTCGAACCCTTGACCTCCCATTAAGGAGAACTTATGGTGAATGCTGGTACCAATTGGGCGACAGTACGTAAGCTAACGGCTCACGGAATAGCCCTTGGGTGAAAGGCCTGTAGGGAAAAGTCCGTAGTCGTTACACTAAGCATGTCCATGGATATAAAGAGGGAAGTTTTTGAGTGTGATATATGTCAGAGGTGCAAGGGGGAACATACTCTTTATCCTGGCCTCCTTCAACCTCTGCCAATCCCACAGCATTATTAGAGTCACATTTCTCTAGACTTCATAGAAGGACTACCTAAATCTGAAGAAAAATATGTCATAATGGTGGTGATGGATAGATTCACAAAATATGTGAACTTTATTACAGTATCCCATCCATTTATAGCTAAAAGAGTGGCCCAATTATTTCTATACAACATTAGTAGGCTATATGGTCTCACACAGCCCATAATTTCATATAAAGACAAGATTTTTACAAGCTTCTTTTGGCAAGAATTATTTAAGCTCTTGGAACCAAACTGCAGTTGAGTATAGCTTACCACTCTCAATTTGATGGGCAGACAAAAAGATTGAATCAATGCTTGGAGATGTATCTCAGGTGCATGGCACATGATAAATCTAAGGTATGGGCTAAATGGATTCCATTGGTTGAACGGTGATACAATATTACCTACCACACAGCCATACAAAGAACACCTTTTGAGGCCCTCTATGGCATCCCTCTTCCATACTTGGCCTTGGGACCATACCAGCAAACTAACCTTACTGCAGTTGAAGATTTGCTACATGAGAGGTATAAGATGAATAAACAACTGAAAGAAAATTTAGCACAAGCAAGTGCGAGAATGAAACATTATGTAGACAAAAATAGAACTAAGAGGCAGTTTATAGTTGGAGACTGGGTTTACTTGAAAATTCATCAATTTCAGCAACAAATAGTGGTAAAAAGGGAAAATCAAAAGCTCACTGCGAAATTAGTGGACTTCTTAGTTGAGTGGAGACATGGGTCCTCAGTTTAGCCGATATAAAAGGAACTCTCCATGTCGACAGTTTAGGTCCCATCTGAGGAGTGGACTTAAACTAAACGTCTGTCTGGTAACTATTTTAAATTAAAAATTCATTTTCCTCATTTAACTTGAGGGCCCACTTTCCTTACACAAACATATAAAATCGCGCATTGAAATCTGACAGCAAAATTGATTGTCACCTAAAATTACGATTTTGTCTCTCAATTCACGTGTCTTATTTGTGAGTTGAGGGCTAATTGTGTAATTTGTTCACATTACCAATTGTCCTCAAATTTTACATACAAGGTAGGGGTGGGTATTTTAACTAGAACCGAACATCCTTTGGAACCGAGAACCGAGAACCGAGAATCGATCGAGTTCAGGTCGGTTCTTGATTCTTTAACTAGAACCGTGAGTACCTGATTGGAACCGAATATGTCATTTTTTATAAATTGTTTATTTTTTACAATTTTCCACTCTAACCCAATGACCATCGATCCAACACCACGGTACCAAAGACAAGAGTTCAACTGTCTAAGATCCAAACAAAAAGTACAAAACCAATCACTCTTAAACTCAAACTCAATTGACCCAATTCTAATTACCCAAATCTCAAAATTTCAATCGTTATTTGCTTAGATTCTGAATACAAACATTATCGTTTCTCTTGCACTTTCGTTAATCTCTCTCTCTCTCTCGCGCACAACACATAGTGAGATGGCAAATGCATAACTCCTCTTTAACCGAAATGAATCCTCAATCTTGAGAGGTAATTTTCCTTTCTCTAACCTTGATTTATGAGTTTGCAATTTTCGTGTATATTCTTCCAGTTAATGTTTATATCTTTCATAAATTGTTTTACTATCTAATATACTTTAATGTTAACGGGTTTGCAATTTTTAATTTTTTAAAAATATGTTGTCAACTAAAGATTTTTTTTTTTTAAAAAAAAATGATACAGGTAGAATCGAATTTGAACCCAAACCCGAACCCACGGTTCTGGTTTGGGTTTGGTTCCAATAATTACTTAGAATCGAATAGTTCTATTTATGAAACACTTGAACTGAAACGAATGGTTCCGGGTATCGGACCGACCCACCAACCCCCAAGCCTAACACAAGGCTCTATAGTCAAATGCAAAAATACAGATTCTAAATAGGGATGGTAATGGGGTGGGTTCGCCGTGAATTCGCGGGGCAGGGCAACCCTTTGACCTGCCAACCGCCCCACGATTTTTTTGTTTGTTTGTAAAACTGAAAAAAAATAATTAAAATAAAAGAAATAATTTATTTTTAAATATTTGTAGCAAACAAAACAAAAAAAAAATATAAGATTGGGATTGTGGTGTAGTGGTTGAGATTTATAATTTATAACTTCAACCTTGGTTCGATTATTTTTTAGTCCATTTTTAGCAAAATTTTAATTTGTATTTTATGTTATGATTTTAAAAAAATATATATATATTGGTGGGGGCGGGGCGGGGCGGGGCGGCCCCGGACCCGCCCCTATTGCCTGAATAAGCGGGGTGGGGTGGGGTGGGGTGGGGTGGGGTGGGGTGGGGTGGCGAGTTTTTTTACCATCCTTAACTCTAAATAATGATGTTGCATGAGAGGTGGGGGATGTTTCATCAATGCTCGAGATGAATTTGGGGGTGTTCTTGGTGCTTCAATCAAAGAAGATGATGGGATATTTAGGGTTGAGAATGCAAAGCAATTGCAACGCGAGATAGGCTTACATTTGCGAAAGAGTTGGTTTCAAGATTGAGGTGGCTCAATGTATTTTTTTTTTCTTAAAGTAGTGTAGTGTTAAATTGAATTCTATATGTGAATCGAATGCAATTATTTTATTAGATGTTACATTGTTATGTGCCAACATAAATTGTAAGTCTTGTTGCTTTATCCTCACAAGGATAATAAGGTAACCCAAAATGTGGCGGCTTTCCTTTCACTTGAGTTGGATAGAGTATAAGCGGATTGACTATATTACACGTTTTCTTGGGCCAACAATTGTTGGCAATCTATTTAATTGAAGCTTGATTAAATATCCAAAATAAAAAAAAAGTCCATGTTTCGAAAGAAATGATAGACACGTGCAAAATGTACCTAGTCCTTTTTTGAGAAGTGCTCAGACTTAACGACTCAGCCCTCCAACTTGTTTATTCCCGTTGAGATTTATTTATTTCATTACTCATATTTAAACGTTGGCTATCAAACGACACATTTGAATACATGGAACAGTCGTAAGAGTAAGCCCATGTTTTTTTTTTATATTACAATGAATCACTTGCTCAGAGAAGACTGCGATTAATCTACCCAATTACACAATCCAATATGGAAAGTAGTTCGTTAAAAATGTTATCTATAGAAAGATGAATGACATGCATGATCGATCCACTGAAATGGACAAAATGAAAGGAGATTAAGCAGTCACATGACAAAATTCATCTTTAGTTCGGTACACTAACATTCCCGTTCAATCCGACATACCACACACATCAAAAATGGTTTTAGATGTGCAGCTTAGTTTTAAGAACTCAAGTGTAGACATAACAAACGAGTCACTTAAGACCTATTTGATAAATCTAAAACAGATAAAAGAAAACATGTAATCTCGTAATTCTAATTGCAAAGTCACATGAAATTAAAGCAATCAGCCACAGATATCATCATGCAGCCCCACAAATGTTTCCTTTCTCTAATAAGAAACACTACCATCTAAAAAACAAAAAGTAGAGAACGAAAACTGTTCGAATGCTCAACTGCCCAGCAACTTGTCCCAGTTGCACGTTGTCAGCAGAATATTACAGTAATCGAGCACCCTACAATTCATCCTGCACAACAGAAGCGAAATATGGGATATGAAATTAGACAACTGCCAAGTAAATGGTTACCCGTGAATTCGAAATGAACACATATTGATGTTCTTACATGTACATCATCATCCACTGAGCCGGTAGGATCTTCCTTTTCGTCTGATTTCGCATCATCGTCAATTTCAGCATCATCGGCATCATCATCTCCATCCTCGGCCTATTAAAAGAAAGGGACTCATAATCAGGACATAAATAAAGACATATATAGAGTACAATCTTTTAAGAGAGGATTGACGGCTTACATCAGAATCAACTGGATCATCCTTTGATTCCTGAATAGGAAACAAAATGTTTTTTCAGACTTTCAGTAAATGCAAAGCAGAACTGGTAATATTCCAGAACAGGACTCACATGACAATGTTACAGTTGACATGTTATGGAATGAAACCAGAGTAAATTCACTAAAAGAAAGATTAAAGAATCCACTCAATGACTGATATTCAGTTAAATTAAGTTACCTCCTCTTGTGTCTTCTTTTCTGCCTCGTCAAAAGCAGCCTTCTCAGCCTGCAAAATCAACATAGTTCACCCATCAATGGGTAGGTAAAATTTTCACCTGTGTTTGAAGTGAAATGTACTGTTTGAATAAATGTAGAAGAGAAGATGCTTTAGAAAACTAATGATGCAACATACATCCTTTTGCTTGCCCCATGTTTCTTCGGCTAGCTTCTTAGCATATTCTGGGTCATCACATATCAAAACATTGTCGAATAGTGTTCCCGATTTCACCTGAAAATTTGTATCATCCCTCAATTACGATATCTAATGAATTTCATACAAATAAATCACATGAAAGGACAATCATTTATTTTACCTGCCACAACTCAATGCCGACATACTTCAATTTCGGGAAAACATAGAGATCTGGGTCATCCTTGAAATCTGTGATCATGATAATATCAAATTAGCCAAATTTTAAACTTCTGACACTAGTGATGCACTCACACGCTGAAAAGAGAAGATGATGAACCTGGGTTATCAATCATTGGTGTCTTCCACTTGCCCTTGTAGTTGGGGTTCTTAATTTTCTGGCAGTGTCAAAAGCTAGTTATAAAAGTCTTCTTATTAACAATGTCACTAAACCTAAACTGAGATTCTACAAACCTTTGCCTTCCATGGGCCTTTGTACTCAGGGTTGGGGATGGTTGGTGCAGTCCACTCACCATCCTCCTCCTCATCCCAGTCTTCAGGCTGTAATTGCAAAAAAGCTTATGTAAGTACATCGATTACCTATGGTAAACAGGGGAAAATGGAAATTAGCTTTAATCACCTTCTTGGCTTCAGGATCTGGAATCTCCTTTGGGATGTCATCATAACCCTGCAGCCATAGAAAATACATGAATTTGTATAGACTCGTTACCACATGGTTCTCTTATTGGTAATATGCATTTAGGAATACAGCAGAGGATACAGAATTACAGTTCATTTACCTCTGGCTTCTTGTCTTCAGGGTCTGGGATGAATTCCTTGTCGTCCCAATCTTCGGGCTGTCATTGACATGTAGAAAGTATGTCACCACAACATAAAGTACTAAAAGATACATCATCTGGAAGAAAATTGATATATGCAACAACAGTTACCTTCTTGGCCTCTGGGTCCTTGATCGTCTTCGCTGGAAGAAGATCCCAGTCGGAGTACAAGCTTCCAGACTGCTTTTCCACATTGTCAACAAGGATGCTGTAAGTAGCATCTGGGCGGAGGATGAAAGTATATACGTGTGTCAGTTGGTCAGTCTCACATGGGACATCCTTCTTGATCAAGTTATTTTTCCCATTGTATGTCAGAATAGCATGGACTTTCTTGGTGCTGTAGCCACAAATGTCTGGTCCAAACATGATGCTGCAGTCAACCATATAATAAAACCACTCAGCAACTTCAACAGGGACGACGTTAACCCAGTGAGAGAACAGAAAAAACTACCACAAGGAAAGAGTAATATATGGTGTATAACCTGTATGGGGTGTCACCACCAAATTTCTTCTGATCAACTTCACCACTCAGCAATTTCATGTATCCACCACCACAGTCCAGCTTTTGTTCATGCTTGACAGAGAACTGGAACAATAAGGTCTTCTCTTTGTTGCTGAATTCAGGGAACTCAGCTGAGATGGCATAAAACCTATAGTCCTCACTGGTCTGGATACCTGGATTTTGATATAGAAGCTAACACCCCTTTAATGTTTTGTGTTTCATTATTTGTAAATAACTATATACATATATGTTGCACACGCAAAATAAAATGAAAAGGTTACCTTTGTCGTTAGGATCTCCATTCCATTTGCCAGAGGTGTAATTCCACTCTCCAGCCATGTTCTCATCTTTCTTCCATTCGGATTTAACCCAACGGTTTTCCCATCCATCTTCAAAATTTACCATAAAAACAAATCAGTACAAGCCAACAGATAGCAGTTAAAATTTTCATTTCATAGAAGACAAAACATAACCAATCTTATGTCTTCTTTTTTTGGAGACCGTTATAATATGTAATAAAACAGGAAATATTCAATGTCACTTGTCCAACGCAAACAGAACTCTCCAACTTTTGCACCAAAATACATTAAGGAAGTTCTCCATTCCACATATTATGTTCTTTCTGCTCCTTTACTTTTTATAATTTGAAAATTTTCCTTTACTCACTCCTCCTCAGGGAGCAAGAATACCATTAATCATACAAAAGTTACTTTGATTTCATATCGTCATATGCATGGCATTTACAATCATCACTCAGACATACATAAATGTGTCAAAAGAGTTTCCTCAGAAAGATGATCCAGTTATTATTCTGCAGTAATTTTAGCGGGAAATGTAATGTGAAAGGGGCTACACCATTACCCACGATTATACTACCACAAGCTATATATTCACAGACTATTAGAACAGATCAAACAAATGCTGAAGACATGAATCAACCATTAATCTTCCACCACACCATAAAATTAACTATTCACGTACAAAATATTCAGTCAAATCATACTCGAACATGGAGTTGATCGCGCATCGCATATCAATTAATTCAGCATTTTCAAAATCGGAGTACGAAAATTTGAAAACTATGTAAATTTGACATGAAAATTTGAAAACTTGGTAAATTTGACATGAAAATTAACCAAAAAGGAGAGAAATGCCATAGATCTAAACTAGACTGTCTTCATTGCTCAAGCATTTAGACCTAAAGTCCATTCTTTCATTCAAAACAGTCAGACTGATACATATAACAGAAATTAACCTCGATCATCCACAAATTAATCAAAAAATCCATCATAAAACCGAAAACTCGTCAAGATGACAGCAAATTAAATCACAATTAGCTAATTATTCCGACATTAATTAATTAGAGAGAGATTACTACCGTCGAAGCGTTCTTCGAAGAAAACTTCAGCAGTAGAAATCGCGAGAAGCAGAGAGATAGCAATGGCTAGAGAGAGAAAGCCGTAGCTCTTCATTGGCGGTCTTCTCTGTACTATCCCCATGGCGGTTTGAGAGAGAGAGAGAGAGAGAGAGAGAGCGTGAGACTGAGCGTAAAATACAGTAAGAGCTGTTTATACTTTATATAGGAGAGTCGTTCTTTGGGCTTTACGCTGGGTTTACTCTGAGTTCAACTCGGGGCTTGGATCTGAAGTGGCGTGGTAGGACGAGCTGGACGAATCATAAATTGACAACGTAGAATAGGTTGTCATTGGCTCCACGTGGAGTGACTCTATTGGGGATCACACTAATGGGAGGTGAAACTGGTACGATAGTACTCGGTCAAAAATGACGAATTTCACCTTGGATTTTGGCCTAGTTTTTAGATGGGAGTGAAGTAATAAGTAATGAATGTGAATTGCGTGAGTTATGCAACTCCAGGTATATTAAATTATAATTTTAATTAGATAAATTGATTAAATATATTTTATATTAACATATTTTATAGGATCTATAATTTATAATTAATTTTTTATTAATATATTCACTAACAACTTATAATTTTAACAATTAAAAAATAATTTCATTACTTCCAAACATACGCATAAATATATTAAAGTACACAAAAATATTTTTAAATTCCTGTTTATTAAAAACTAATTGCGGAAATTTCTCGGCTAGTCTATCTTTTTTTTTTTTTTCAAATGGAATTTATCTCCTGCTAATTTTTTTTCAAATATGTTTACTCAATCATGCAAAACGACTATATTGTCCTATTATTTAAAATGTCATTTAAACAAGTGTAGACAAAATTGACAAGGAAGGCTGGACAAAATTGACAAAAAGGTTTAAATAGTTCAAATTCGTGTAAAAAGGAAGATAGAGAATTTGGTAACACTAGGGGGTGGCAAATAGACTGAGCGACTTGTGTGCTCATCGGCTTGGCCCTTTTGAACTTGACTCATGGTCGACTCGGACTCGTTTAGGGACTTACTTGAGCCCTAAATTTTTTTGACAAGTCAGCTTGTATTTTTGATTTTTTGATTTTTTATTTTCAAATTGTTCACAAAATTTGCTAAAAAAATAAGTCAGTTCGTGGGTAGCTCGACTCAATCCATGAGGCCACGAGCCATAGGCTGGACCGAGCTCTCTAATAGATTTTGAGCCGAGTTCAGGCTCTGTTCGAATCAACACGGGTTGAGCTTGGCTCGTTCCTTGGGCCGAGCCGAGCTTGGTTAGCTGACTTGGCTCATTGCCACTCATGTAACACTTTTGAAGAGAATGATATGAGTTAATTTAACTGGCGATCACAGAAGTTTTAGCGATATTATAAAACAGTCATTGAAATTACAAAGTTTCAGTGTTGGTCACTGAAGTATACTAATGCGTTCACCAACGGTCACTCTATTAAATTTCTAGCATAAATTGATGACATGTCACCGTTAAATATCTACGTGGCACACAATCGATCGGCATTTGGCAAAAACTGACGCCACAAGAAGTTAATGTACTAATAAGTATAAATTCAAACTACAAAAAATGCGACCTAGCTACAATTTCTAGACAATATCTAAATCAAATCCCCAAATCATTTACACAACCCGATTTTTCCCCAAAAACGATCCCAAATTCTAATTTTCCCTCAGTTGGAAAAATCGGGTTGTGCAAATAGTTTGGGGATCTTATTTAAATATTGTCTAGAAATTACAAATATGTCATCATGTTTTAGGTGCATCTTTTGTGGTCCGAATTTATTGTTATTAATACATTAAATCCACTTGGCATCATTTTTTTGTCAAATGTCGACCGATTGTATGTCACGTAGACACTTAACGTTGATATGTCATCAATTTACGTTGACAATTTAACAAAATGACCATTGATGAACGTATTAATATACTTTAGTGACTGACACTGAAATTTTGTAACTTCAGTGATTTTTTTTTTTTTTTTTGGTAATTTCGTTGAAACTTCAGTGATCGTCAGTTGAAACTTCAGTGATCGTCAGTTAAATCAACTCGAACGATATATATTTAGACTAAAGATCTATTTGACACAGTTGTTGTTAATATAGCATTCGTACAACTTTTATTAAAAAAGTATTGATTGTTTGGTTGTGAATCTAAAAAGATACTAAATTAACTGTTTGGAAGTATAACTATATAAGTTTTTTTTGTATGAACTACATATTTATTTGACAAATATTAATTATTTATTATATAGTATCTCATAATTTTTTTTTCATAAATAATATTTATTTCATATCCCATAAAATTTATTAAAATTAATATTTTAATCAAATTATCATCAAACAATTATTTTAGTATATATTTCATATTATTTAAAATTTATTTATTACATAGTACATAGTATATCATTTAACACACGAAGGCAAAACATAGCACATGATTAATACAAATTTGAATATTTAAATTAATTCAAAAGGTAAGATACCAATTGTAAGTTGTGAAAAGATTATGAGAAAACTTGAAAGGTGATTAAGATTCAATTCTAAGTTGAGAAAAGATTATGAGAAATAAGAAAGAGAGTAGATGAGACCTAGAAAATTGAAAAACTTCGAGACCCAAGTTTGAAATCAAGTACAAATATTGAAGGATTAGACAGATTTAACATTACAAAGTCATCAATTTTTTGAGTAATCGATATATCATCATTAAAGTTTTCATACAGACCTTCAAATGTATCAAAATTTACTTCCTCCCCAACACCATTTATATAACCTGAAGAAGGTACCAAGCTTCGTCCCCTGTAGCTGCAACATCTTTAAACAATATATATCCAATTGTTCAACATATTTCAAACTTCTAATTCGAAATTTTGGCGCTTTAGGATTCTCCTACAATAATATTAGTAAGTCATATGTATATTATGATGTAAATTAAACCTAAATTATACTACATTTTCAGTAGTGCAAAAATACCTTCAATTTCCTCTCCCACCATTCATCGCTTACATCAATTGTTTGTCTCGTTGAATCCCATCATAAACTAGTCTTACTAAAGTGACGAGTTGGTTAGTTTTCAACTAATATCCCGTTAACACAATTTTTGACAAATGATTTAAGCTAGTAAAATCATTCCAGACTGCATCATTGCTTTTTTTGTTTTCATTCTTGAAGAATAAAAACATTAATCAGATGATAAATAATCTAAGTTCATGGATCTAATTTTGAAATTTTATACTTCGATGCTATTGTAGCCATCTTAGTATCAACCTGACCCATTAAATGAATATATGTTTTATAGTTTATCCAGTATCTTGACTTAGACACATACTTACTTAAGTTGATTAGATGAACATATAAACTGCAATTAGAAGACACAACTAAACAAGAACATATAAATGTGTGCAGATGAGATTAAGGAAGAGGTTAGTGGAAGTCCAATTCGTGTAGTCTCCATGTTTGTGGAGATATATTGATATTTACCTACGAGCAATTATGTTGCATTGATGATAGGCGATTTAAAAACTACCGTTAAGTGCAAGTTTCCTCAACACAAAAAGATAAATAATAAAATAATAATGAGAAAAAAGTGCAATAAAAGCTGTCAAAAAGCAAGGGGAAAAAAAAAAAACACCTGTGCATTAAATATTTCAATTATTCAAATATATATAGTGATAATTTTAGCGCGTAATAATATTTTTCTTTAATTTTTATTCTAGAAATATGGATCAACTATGAAATTCAAATTTCTTGAAAATAACTCACCCACCTATCCACACCACCCAATCTCACTCCAACCCTAGGGATAGCAATGGAACGGGTCCACCCCACCCTATCCTTGGACCCTCGAACTAGCGGGACGAGACGCCCCTTTGACCCACCAACCGTCCCAATTAATTTTTTTTGTTAAACTAAAAAAATAATTAAAAAAATACAATTTTTTTAAATATTTGTACCAAACAAAACAAAAAAATTATAAGATTTGAGTTGTGTTGTAGTGGTTAAAGTTTGTAATTTATAAGTTTCAACCCGAGTTTGATTCTTCTTTAGTCTATTTTAGTGAAAATTATTATTTCTACTATATTTTATGATTTTTTTTTTTTAAAAAAAAAAATTTGAGGTGGCGGGTCACAAGGCTACCCCAGACTCAAAAATTCTGCCTCAAACCTGCCCCTATTACTCGGTGGAGCGGCTCTTGGCGGGGTAGGTCTAGGGCGGCGAGTTTTTTTACCATCTCTATCCAACTCCAATCCCAATCCTCCTACCACTACCACATCCAACTCAACAGCCATTCGACGCCAACATTTGTGTTGACATTGAATCTCTTTTTATCTTCCATGGCCGCCACTTCGTTTTAACATCACAGATACATATTTATATTGTGCCTACATTTTTGGCGATCCTATGTATTCCGACAACGCCATCTCCTCGACCACCACCATCCACAACCGTCAGCACCAACCACCACCATCGCGCCCTACCACCACTGCCACTTGCTCTTTTTATCACCATTTGCCACTCCTGACACCATCACAACCACTGTCCCTTTTTTCACACAAGTAGTTTTGAAATTATGCTTTTGTCCATATCTTTAAAGCTTAAGTTGTTTTTTTCTTTGTTTTGTGAGAATCGATTGCTGATGTTGGATTTGATGTGGCAGTGTAGTCTGATATTTTTGTAATCTGTAATGGTTGTGGTGGTGGAAATAAGTGGCAACAGTTTTGCTGGGTCGTGGTGATGATAGTGTCTACATATTCCTATGTGATGGTAGAGAATGTTCATGTGCGTGCTTGTGTGAGATGACGAAGATGGTGGCAGCAAATGTGGTGGTGGTGGTTTGGTGCTATGCTGCAATGGTGGTGGTCTATGGTAGCTGCAATTTTAGAAACATGTGACGAAATGGGCCTAACAAATATAATACATATTTTTTGTAACAAACACATATTATTGTAACAAATGGCCTGTTTGGTATATGGACAAATGTTAAAGATCAAGATAAATCTTATCCTGTTTAGGTAGAAGTGATGTCCGGATAAGTTTTTATCCAATAACAATTTAAGCAAAAAAATAAGGATAAAATTTGACCTAAGAAAGAGAAGGACAATTTTTTTTTATTTGGATAATAATTCACTCATTTTTTTAAAAAGACGAACGTACCAGTTATAATATTAAAAAAAAAATCTATTTTTGAACATCCATAATCTAGGATAATCGTTGTCACCTGCTCGCTACATATGGATGGCAAAATACTCCGCCCCCACTCCGTTAGTAATCAGGGCAGGGAGGGGAATCATAGTCCTCGCTCCAAATTCTCCAAAACCCGTCTCGAATATCTTTTTATTTTATTTCATATCTATATTTTAAAATTTAAATCATATTTAAAAAATAAAAATTAATATTAAAAATTAATTAAATGACAGTAAATTTAGATTTTTTAACCTCTGCCCCGTCCTGATCCCCACCCCGCATTCTAAAAATTCCTAAAGAGAGCGGGGATGGTAATGATCGCTACAATCTGTTTCCATCACTACCGCCGTTACCTTCACCGTCGTCTTTTGGCCATCGCTCTCTGTCATCACCACCGTCATCTGCCAAAATCCTTCGGACACTGTTCTCCGCCATCGCCACCACCCTCTGCATCCCACCTTTTTTTTTCTCTTTTAGTTTTTATTTTTATTTATTTTTTGTTTAATTAAAAAGAATGGTATAATTATTATTTTTATTTATCTGCTGACGTCGAAATCTACATTAACCACGTGTCAACATATCTCTAGTCACTCATCTGCTAACATGTATGTTACCTGCACATTAGGACGACCGTTAGACACCAAGATCACAGAAGAAAAAAGGTCCGACGATCGTTGGTATTCTGACGATCAAGTCATCTGTCGGTATATGGAATAATATACGGAGGAATAACAAATTGGGTGTAGGAGGGACAAGCAGGCAGAGATTTGAGTAAAGTTTAAAGGTGAGAATAATACGTCAAAGTGTATACCTTGGAATAACCGGAGTCCTTGCATTTATAGCTGCAGATTCCTAGTTATTCTATGCAAGCAATCAATTAGAACTCTGATCAGATTCTCCTTCTTTATAGGATAAAGGGTAATTGGTTTGTCAAGACAATCTCTTATATTTCAGTCATTATTTGAGTCGATCACGTTGCCTAATTTTTAGGAGACTATGTTTGGTTTCCTTGTGAAAATCCGTGTGTCAATCAAATGCAATCTTTCTTTAAACACATCTCTGGTTATTCTGGAATATTGTTCTGCCTGCTGGTTATGATGGATACGAATCCCGGCGAAGTTCCCAGGGTTGGTCATGAACGACGAGGCCCTTCCTGGGCTTCGCTATACTCTGATACGAGAATACTAATATATTGATGGGCCTTAAATGTATCTGCGAGGTCCTCGCTAGGTATCTGAGGTCTTTATGAATCTGAAGGGCCTTCGCTGAGCCTATAAAGCCTTAGTGATGCCTAGCTTGGGCCAATCCGGAGCCTTTACTAGGCTTTACTAAAATCTAGTGATAACATTATCAAAAACTGATTTTTGCATTATTATATTTAGCTGAATAAACAAGATAATAATAAACACGTTATTTTGATAACTCTTATCCATATAACTTTTATTCAGATAAATAGTTTTATCCACAAACCAAATAGGTCCAAAGTAACAAAAAGTATTACAAAAAATGAATAGTATTTTTAAAATTCTTTTATTTTTTTTAATTATTTGTAGAACTATCACATATAAATAGGTGGACGCCCTCATTTTCGCAAAGTTCAATAGTCGTATGAAAAGCCCATCTTAATATTGGAAAAACAAGGGATAGTTTTACAAATAATCATAAAAAATAAAAAAAAATTAAAAATATTGTTCCACTTTTTTATTATAAAAATATTGTTTCAATTTTTGTAATACTTTTATTAAATTTATTACATTTGTTACAAAAATGTGTGTTACATTTGTTGCGCATATTTCGCGGCATGTGTTCACCACCGTTGCCACCGCCACTTTTTATTACATTTGTTACAAAAAATATATGTTACATTTGTTACGCACATTTCAATACCACCTGTTTCCATTGTCGCTATTGCCACCATTTGTAACATGCATCTGCCACCATTAACACTTGTAACACAGAGAATTACAGCTGGCGCCGCCACTATCACCGTCAACGCTATCACACAAAGTGTAACATTTTGTTACATAACCGCCGCCGCTGGCCCATTGCGCAAAGTATAACACGTGTAACACACAGTGTTACGCTCTGCCGCGATCAACATTATCAACGCCAAAACCACGATCACCTATCCAAGCCACCATATCTGCACCACCTACCACTATAGCATGGACAATTTAATTGGGTCTTATAAAAAATTTTAGATCATAGTCACCGAGAAATCCTCAAATTCCCGTAGATCAGTCACTCGTAAAATCCTTGTCCAGTAGATCTTTAGCATAATGACAATCACAAAATTTTCCTTACTTCAATTGAAACTGAAAATGGAGAGCTAGAGATACAAAGTAATTGAAACCATGAATCAGAAAGAAAGAGTCCAATATCTAGAACTACTCACTGTAGTGGCCACTTCGAGTTCTAGTCACTGATTTGGTTAGGGATGGGAGTGGGTTCGGTGATGGTGGATGGTGCTTCAAATTTGGGAATTGCGTGTTAAACAATATTTTTAATAAAATAAAAGATGAATAGTAAATTTGTAATTTATTAAAAAATAAGCAGTAGTGGGTGTAATTTCCCAGTAATGAGAATTTAATACTCATGTAAAGCCCAACCCAAAGTAGTATGGAAAGCCCATTTTAGAAAAAGAGATCTATACATGGCCCAACAGTACAAATATAAGTGTGAAAATTATATCCACCACCTACATATTTTTAAAATTTTGAATTATACTATATTAATTTTTTTCTTTGTAATAATACTATAAATATACTAGATAATAAAAAATATTATTATTTAAATATAATTCAAACATATCAATTAATATCATTTAATCTATTATTCAGGAATCAAATCTTATTATTCTATAAATAGTGAAGTGATTAAAGATAATTACTAAATTATCTCTTTTTCAACATATAATCCACCATTTCTAAACTTCTTTCTTTCTAGGTATGTAATTGTAGAAAGAGAAATCTCTACAATAGCTTGAATATGCTAAATTATTTCTCTTCACTATCAATGTTTTCTGCATGCAACACTAACAAATTTAGACGTAAAAGTAAAAAAAGACGAAATAATTCAGCCATGAAAAATAAAAATATTTCCTAGACATTGAAGAAGAAGTTAACCATGTCGATTCCTATAAGCAAAAACTTTTTTTGCTTATCAATTATCGATTATCGATTTTTCGATTACAACACTACCAATTTCAAACTCAGTTCTACATAGTAAGTGCATTTATTATCATAGATTTTGAGTTCGAACGAAACAATTTTTAATTTTTAATTATATCAATATTTTTTACCTTTTTGGAACTTAATAAAAAATGTTTAGTTACATTGTTACATGTGAAACGGTTTGTCAATATGATAACATTATGTGTGTTGTCCTTATCATGTAAACATGTTTTTACATTGTAGTATATTAATTAATATCGTTTAGTTACATTATTACGTGATTTTTCTAGTTATAATATTATCTTCGATTGTTCACGTCTTACGTTAATTTCTTGTATAATGTTAACGTCTTAAATTCATTTGTTACGAAAATCCATTTCTCTGCAATCAATTTGATTTTTTTTTTAATGGATGTGAATTTTGAAATTTGAATTCTCCATCTTTTTCGAGGTATAATAGATTATCATTATCTTAGTTTGTAACAAGACGTTGATTATGGAGTACTATTGTCTTTATCATTTTGGTATCAATCCTATTGAAATGGATCTCATTAAAAGTCTAGTAATATTATAAATTTTGATTTGTAATCTAGTAATATTATAATTATAAATTTATCCTAGTATTTTTGAAATTTATGTTTACAAGTAGTGTAGTCCAAAATGATTAGAATTCTAAAATCCACTTATTGTAGATAAGGATAAGCAGAAACCCTAGATAAGTATCAAAAGGAGTCCAATATAACCCAACCACCCTTGCAAGAAAAGACCTAGATTAGCTACAACTATTAATAACAAGTAGAAGTGACCTTCTATAAAAACGACCCTAATGCGAAACGAAGAAGGCTAGATTAACTGAAAGATGGTTATTGGTTAAAGAAGTTTAGATACTTGATAACGAGCGTTTCTATAATAAACAGTTATCAAAGGAAACACAAGTTTTTTCCCATTTGAGGATATTTACCCCAATGGGAATATTTACATGTCTATATATGAAAGGAAAACTTGAAAAACTAAAACCTTCCCTAATTTCCTAATCCTTATGTAGATGTTAAGTCGAGTTCTTAACATTCGGATGATAGTTCTAAGTAGAAAAACTTCCAATGGTTGAACTTGCGAACGCAAATGGATAAAGTGAGTCGTTTACTCCTGGTCGCATCACGAGGTTATCGTTAGAATATTGAGGTCTCCAACTTATAGGTTGTGGATAGTAACCATCTGATATGGAATTCTCAATGCCATTCTGCATCACTTGAGTGTTAGGATTCATGTCCAATGGAGCAAATCTATTGTTAGAACTCGCGTCTAGTGGATTGAGAAATGAACACATTGAATCAACTTGTGCAAGGAGGCTCGTCTCATCACAACATACGACTTGTGAATTTCCTAGCAAGTGGTTCTCAATATCGTATAAAACTCGTGCATTTGGATTAGGTATACTGGAATCTCCTACATAATCCGGTGAAGAATGAGCGAAAACCGGATTGGAAAATTGTGTTACTGAATTAATAGGTGCTGCAACTTGAATATTGTCTGATATAGGAAAATTCCCTCCTTGTCCTCCCCAAACAGTCTGGTTTTGAGTCAAAAATTGATAGTTTTTCATTGTGCTAGGGAAATCCATAACTGCCACAAAATAGTAGAGATATTCAAAATTAAGACCTAAAAAATTTAAACATTATTTACAAAATTAATCTCTTATATACCTGATGTTGTATTTGGAGGAATTACAAGAGGTGACGTTGTTACTGTTGTAGAATAAGTTTGATATGGGTATTGCATTCGGGGAAGAAAACTCGATCCATGTCCATAGATGTTGAAAGTGAAATCCGAACGTCCGAAAATATTTGAGTCGAAGAAAGGAGATTCTTGGCTCGGGAAAGGTTGCTGGCTCAATGCGAACAATCGTTCGTCACACTGCAAAAGCATTTGGTAGTGTTTGTCAAGGACTCCGGGAGCAAATTGAACATAGTGTCTCCTGGTCAAAGAGTAACAAATATCATTCAGTATTGGACTCGACTAGATCTAACAAACTATCCAGTCCATCTTATTAAACATGTAACTAACTACCAATTACACTCACAAGGCATATTTCATTTAGTATTTTTGTGAAAAATTTAAGAAGACAAGAAATTTCTGAAACATTTGTAGTGGTACATTGCGACGAAATTCCAAAGTAAATTTACAAAAGAAGAAATGAGGATTGAATGATGAATACCGCCAAACGGGAGCTAGACCTCCGGTAAAATCAGACGACTGTTGCCAAAGGGTATGCTTTCGCGGTTGAGGATCGGTTTCGCGATAGAATGAAGGCGGTTGATTCAACTGCACGTACAAAAAATGTCGTTTAATTTTAAGTTAACTGTCAACCTAACGACGGACAAATAATTGAACATTACATTCTTTAAAGAATCACAACCTCAATAAATGTGAAGAAAAAGATTTAACCTCAATTTCCAAAGTTCCTTCCCCATTATGAGGCATCATGCCTCGAATCGCAATAATATCAGACCATAGTATTTCGATCTTACACTTCAATGGTCTTTTCAGAATCTCCCAAACAATTTTGCGTTTTGCGTAGTATATCTTTGCTGTCAGATCACCTTCATACGTAGACATCCTCTATGGCAAAACAATTATTATTCAAAAATATTTTAATTCATGAAACATCATCTTAAAATTTCATTTCATTAAAAAAAGGAAATACCTGCCATGTTCCGATTCGAAGCAATTTTGCAGGGAAATTTGAAGCCTTCAATTTCTCGTTATCACTCATTTTTGTTCGACAAATATTGTTGTTTAACCCAAGATTTGTGCCCACTGAACGATATTTTTGATATTTTTGCTTTCCTTTCGAGATTGTCTTCTCCACTAGATCAATAAAAGATGGCGTTTTTCGCAGTGTCAAGCCTAAAGGGCTCGACTCTTGGGAAGAATCCAGTGTTCCTTGCTCCTAAATTCATTAATCAAACAAATTAAATTATATATGCATAATTTGATTAACTGAAATGCTTTATAATTGCTCGAACTGGAAGCATCAAAATGAAGATCGCTTACTGATCAAACTACCATGCATGAAACTGAACGCTCATAGTTTTTCACAAAAAACACATGCAATCATAGTTTTTCACGAAAATTCTCAACTCTGTCAAGATAGGTAGAGAGAGTGAGAGAGGGAGAGAGGGAGAGAGGGGGAGAGAGAGAGAGAGAGAAACTGAACTAAAATGCTGCAAAAGAAGCATTAAGCTTCCAAAACAACATGCAAAATCAAATAAGCATACATGCAGCAATAGTTACCAATGATGATTGAACTCTCTCTCTCTCTCTCTATACATACATATACAAATATATATCGTGTCTATATTGTATCTATTTACACTAGAACAAGACTGCAAAAGGGACAGAAACACTTTAAAGAACCTGCAGATTGGATTCAGGTGACAGCCTGATTCTCTTGGATCCAGATTTCTCAGAACCCCCACTTTCATTACTCAGATTTCCAAGCTCAGAAAAGGGACTCTTATTAAACTCTTCAGATGTACAAAAACCTTCAATTTCATCATCCATCATCACCAGGTTGTGTTACAGATCACTGTTCTTCTTCCTCTCTCAAGAACAAATTTCATTCAAAAAGCCCTCCAAAATTCAACTCAGATTCCCACTCTTTTCACTCTCTATATCAAAATGATTGTATATATACAGTGAAATACAAGCTATTGATCCGCAGTAGGAAGCGGGTTTGAGAGAGAGAAAAAAAAAGTAGTTTCTCTTCTTTTTGACAAAAACCAATCATATAATGGTTGTCGCATCAATGGACTCTCCTTGACTTTAACAAACTGACGTAATTTGTTCTCTTAGAATTTTATGTTTGTTGAATGATTATAACTAGTAAAATATAATTTTTATTTATTTTTTATCTACATGTAAGATTCGCTACTTATAATCTAAAAAAAAAAAAAAAAACTTTACTTACCAATCACATATTTTATTTTATTTTTATTTGGTGCTGCGCCTAAGAAATAATTTTTATTTTTAGAATTTCGATCCATTCATTTTAATTTTACGAGCATTTTTAATACGCTATTTGGTTTTGTGAAGTTATACTTTAATCATTATGATTGTAAATGCATATCTGTATTTAAGATGTAGTATCGACGCTCTACATGCTTTATTAAAGATGTTAAATATAAAGTTTTCTTTTAGCTCTGAAGTGAAATAAGTTGAAGATATTGTGGAAAAAATGAGTAAAAGATCATTAATCCACTTATTTTCATCTACTTTCTTTGAGATTTAAAAGTAATTTTGTTGATTTTCCAATTTTAGATTGAGGAAATGTAGTTAAGAAATAAGATGCATCATGTAAAACAAATAAAAGATCATTAATGCAAATGAAATTTAAACTAATTAATTAAAAAATTATGCAATAATAAGCATTCTTTCTACACATTTTTGTAAATTTATAAGTAATTTTACGCATTTTTCTCTTGCCACTTACGATCCCTAGTTTATTAATGATTTCTAAATTTTCTAAAATATTTGATATGTTGAAATTAACAAAATTAAATAGGAAGACTAATCGAATGTTATTGCGTAATTTTTATAATTTTTAGGTAGATTATAATTTTTATAATTAATTATTTAATTATTAAATTTAATTTCCAAGTTCAAAGTCTTGAATTTAAATGCAAGGCATGTCCATCTATAGAAGGGGATATAAAGAGATGTGAGTTGATGAGAAATAGTATTGTCTTTTTGTAGCTTTTTTACATCTACACAAATCCTTAATTAATGTTAGTAGTTGATTAGCTTTTTAACCCCCATCCCCAACCTACATTCAAAATTTATTTGTTTTTGCATTTTTTTTATTTGAGATATTTTCAACATTCAAATGATTTTTTTTTTCACTTTATAAAATTGACATTTTTTTTTAATAAAGTTCAACGAATCCACGAACAAATTTTTTTTTGACGCACAAGTCCATTAATTAGTGACAAAACTATGTCGTATGTGATTTACCAATAGAAGTATGCCGTATGTGTACTTGTCGATAAAGTTTGTTTAAGATTTTCAATACAAAAATGAATACAATATTTTATATATGTATCGGTGAAAGTGTTCATCGATAAAAATTTGGACTTAAATGTCACATATTTATGTTGTCACGACTAGTAATGTGTTTTCAGTCAAACTCTAAAATAATTAAGATCGATTTGATATTTCAAAAAAAAAAAATCAAAATTACTTAAAATTGACTACATTTTTTTGAATCAAACTTAAACAAAATATATAATAAATAAAATATTCGAAATAGGAAATGAAGTAATTGACCTACATAAAATAAAATAATAATATTTAAAAATAAAACGTTGTAAGGATGAGTGGAACGGTGGAATGTCCACTTGTCACGAGGGCAGCCGCCGGCAGCTGTATACATGTGTTCCACACTATATATTTGCGTAAGCATAAAGTAAATTTCAAAACAACTGCTAGGATTTATTCTAGAATTTTAGTGAATATTCGTGGTGAGTAAAATAAATGAATTTTCAGTTCATATGATATTACATATATTTAATAGATAGTTAAATTAAAAACAAATCTTCAATAGATTCTGGTTAAAGTTAATATTATTATTTATGTAGTATTAATTTTTTTTTTAAAAAAATTGGTCAGTATTCAATTTTTATTTCCCTTGTCCGATTGTTTTTTGTTTTTTTAATAAAATGTTAAGTTGGATTTAAATTTGTTGAGTTACTCCGTCTAGAAGTTCGTCCAAATTTAGATGGAGTATATTTTTTGATGTGCCACATCAGCTAGACAAAGCTCTCGTCAGTATGCATTGGAGATAATTTTTTTATAATGCTGTCTATCTTTGCTTATGTGGCACATCTAAAAAATAATAAATAGAGTGCATTTCGTCTATTGTAGTTTATGTGACAGTTAAAATAGACGAAATTCCAGTACATGTGGCACTAATTCTATTAAATAGACGGTCAAATTATAAATTCATCTCAAATGGATTCCGTCTAAAATTAATATTACCACTTATGTGGCATTAATTTTTTTTTAAAAAAAATTGGCGGGTTTTCAATTTTTATTTTCTTCATTTGACCTTTTTTTTAATAAAATATTGAGTTGGATTTAGACTGATATAGACAGACTTCTAGATGGAGTATATTTTTTGGTGTGCCACATTAATTAGTTAGACGGAGTCCTCGTCAAAATATATTGGAGAAATTTTTTTTTGTAACTCTATCTATATGTACTTATGTGGCACGTATAAAAAATAATAAACGGAGTGCATTGGAATACTCTAACCAAAGCAATTTATATTAATTATAGTATGAAATTATAGTATTTATTTAACTCTTGGAATCCTAATTGTTATCTACAATGATTTGCTTGATTGAACATTGGTTTTTGGTAATGTCATAGTAAGTCGGTTTTGAAATGTGTTCGATTTATAATATTTTTAGTATAATAATACGTTAAATTGAACACAATTAAATATAATAATGAAAAATAAAATATTGAGTTATATTTAAATTTGTTGAGTCACTCAATCTAGAAGTCCGTCTAAATATAGACAAACTTCTAGACAGAGTATATTTTTTGGTGTGCACATCAGCGAGTACTCGTCAGTATACATTATAGATAATTTTGTTATAACTCTGTCTATATATACTTATGTGACAGGTTTAAAAGTAATAAATGGAGTGAATTGGAGACGCTCTAACGCTAAGCAATTTATATTAATTATAGTATGAAATTGTAAATTTGTAATAATTATTTCACTCTTGGAACCCTAATTGTTATCTACAATGATTTGCTTGATTGAACATTGGTTTTTGTTAATGTCATAGTAGAACGGTTTTGAAATGTGCTCGTTTTATGATATTTTTAGTATAATAGTACGTTAAATTAAACATAATTAAATAGAATTATAAAAAATAAAGAAGTTTATTTATTTACTATTCGATTCCACATTTTGCGAAATGTTCTAATATTGGGCATTCTTGCTTCTAAAATAAGCGTCTCAAACCCTCTAATTAGGAGCATTAAAACTCCAATCCTCAAATTAGCTATAGAAAATTAATAGGATTCAAAGGGGAAAAATTAAATCAATGAACATCTACAAGAATTGAAAAACCCCTTACATGAATAGTCATAATTAAGTGTCGGAACTGGAAACAATAGAACTCTTATAAATAGAACTATTAATTCCAAATATAATTATGAAATCGAATCGAACTGAACCATTTAGTTCTGGTATGGTTCCATAATTAAAAAATCCATTTTAATTCTTGAACAAGTCTTATAATTTTTTTTTTTTTAAAAAAATCCATTTTGAGAATTTCAATTAATTCTTCTCCCATAAAGAAGAGTGGACACAATTTGCTTTTAAATAGGAAACTCTTCCCATGCACCAATTTCAATATTTATAAATAAAACATAGAAGTTTAGTTCGATTTAGTTCAATACAATACTTTAATACTTTTGTTCACCATAACAACAATCTATTCCGATTAATCTTCTATTACAATCAAACTAAGTAAAATTCTCACTAATTTGGCAAGTTGGATGACTAAAAAATAAACAAAAAATGAAGTCATAAAAAATGTAAAGTTTTCACCAAGAAAATATATAGAAGTGTATGTTTGTTACAGTTTTTTGAGATTATAAGTAGTGGGTCTTACAAAATATGTGGATGAAAAGTAGATAAATATTGTGGGTCCTACAAAATGTGTGGATAAAAATGATATTTGATTATCTTATAAGTACTTATAAAAAAATGATGTGATATAAGGGTAGATCCGTAGATGTAATTGGACTGGGCAATCGACCCTTCAATTGCCTATCTTGCTAAAAGTTTTGAAAAAGTTGAGCACGAACTAGAATTTTCTAAACACGGAACGAGAAGTTATTTTGAGGTTGTGGGGGTGGCGTAGATAAATCTAATATATAATATTAAATTATAGCACGTGAATCTTTCATATGAGATATGGATAATGGGTGGCCCTCAAGCCTTTGCACTTTCCATGCGTATCACTTTTTCACTATTATTATTGAAAATTATACCTACAATTAAAAAACACACACATACGCGATTGCGTGCGTGTGCCTAAATCCTAATCATTTCTTTTACGATGACACAACATTAGGTAATGATAGGGATGGTTTCTAATGCTTGAAACCTCATAATTTAAATTAGTTAAAATAATTAAATATATTTTTTATTTATATATTTTATAAGATTCATAATTTATTATCTATTTATTATACACATATCTAATATGACTCACAATTTATAAGTACTTATAAATATAACACGCTTAGTACTTGTTTGATAAAGTTTTATGTATATTATAAGCATTGTTTTAAAAAACTCGTTTTGGTGTGGCATCCACCCATCACGCTTCGCTATTGCCTTATCCTTATCTCGATCTCGACTAGATTCAAAAAATTTAAAAATAGGCATCTACGTCTAATTACGCTTTACACTTTTTAGAACATTGATTATAAGTAGTCATATTTATGAAATATATAGATAAAATATGGATAAAAGTTGTGGATCTTACGAAACGTGTAGATAAAATTGATATTTAACCAACTTATAAGTACTTATAATTACTAACAAAAATGACATAAATGTAACAATTTAAAAACACAAAATCTAATTCTTGAAAATATGAAATTGTAACGTTACACATAATAATATTATTTTTAATCTAATTAGAGGAATCAAACTATGACAAATGATCTTGTGAGATAGAGTATTTCCAATGCACTCCGTCTATTGCAATCTATGTGGCAAGTAAAATAGACGGACTTTCAATCAATGTGGCACTACGTCTATAGAATAGACAGTCAAAATAAAATTCGTTTGCAATTCACTCTGTCTAAAATTAAATTTGTTGTCACTCCATTTAGAAGTCCGTCTAAATATAGACGGTCTAGAGTCTATATTTTAATGTGTCACATCAGATAGATCTAGTCATTGTCAGCATACATTGGAGATGATTTTTTTATAACTCCATCTATATATGTTTATATAGCACATCTAAAAAATAATATACAGAGTGTATTGGAGATGCTCTAAGTAAGAGTTAATATAAATCAAGCATAGACTTTTAATATTATCTAACTTTACACTAATTTCTAATTACTTTTAATATTATCTAACTTTACACTAATTTCTAATTATATAATTGACACATAATGTAGAATTTATAACGTTAATTGGCCAAAGTTTTATGCATGAAAGTTGAGATGATTCTCTCAAATACTAATAGGAAATCTAGTCACTTTGATATGATCTCCTATAGATACTATTTTCTAATCATTTCACTCCCACGTTTCCCCTCTCTCTTAGGCATCATTGAGGTAATCAAATCCTTCTGGTGTGACCATTTTGAGTAGAAACATGCATGAAATCTTAGTGGGGCCACTTTAATATTATATTCTTTTCTTTTCTTTTTTAATTTTAATACTATTTAATACATCTTACTCGGTATGTCCAAAAAAAAAAAAATTTAAAGTATAATGTACAAAATTGATACGACTCATTACATGTTGCAAAAACAAACCAAAAATACTTGAACCATATTTGGCTCATTTTGTAGCATTACTTCAATCTCTTAATACTATGCATCAAATTATAATTGCAAAATGAAATATAAAATAAATTAAAATTTTATTCACTACATAGTATATGTTATCTATTAGTATATCAAAAGTGAAGTCTATCATACCAATTTTTTTTTTTTTTTTTTTTTTTTTTTGGGAGAACTGTCTTCAAATGAGTGTTGGAAACTTTCTTGACTGAAAAGGTGTTAGAATTGACTGATGATACCAACCCACTTAATTCAGAACAGGTCCACTTCAAGCCGAAAGAGAACTACTCATTGCAGAAAACTTAATGGCCTATCCATGGAGAAAGTGCACTGAAAAATTGGGCGTCAACATTGGGATTCATTATGAGTTACATGTACAAAGTGCACTAAAAAATTGGGCGTCAGCATTGGGATTCATTATGAGTTACATGTACGATCATACTCGATTTCAAATCAAGAATTTTTTGTTTTAACGGGCTTCTCTCTTTAGGTTTTAAGGCAATTTAGTGTATGTTTAATAAAGATTTTTGTCGATTATAAGCAATGGATTGTATAGAATGTGTAGATAAAACTTGTAAGTCCTGCGAAATGTGTGGATAAAAATAATATTTGACGCACCGGTAAAAATACTCTAAATTTTTCAATTTAAGTTGATTTGAAGTTTCACTACCTCAATTTTTTTCAGTAACTTCGAGAATGGCTATATGAATCATTTTTCGCTACTATATTCTATTTGTTGGTAGATTCATTGAAAAATTTAACATAATTGTCTAGCTAATTTGGGTCTATTCCTCCTTCAAAAGTGTTCTACACGAAACTGCATAACTCTTGTGGTCATTAATTTAAGTTTGTGCAAAACGTGAATCAACAATCTAAATTTTAACAAAATTTTATATTGATTATCAACTTACCGCAACCTTCTTTGCTTGCTCGAACTTGGTATTAAGACTTCGAGTTCCATTTCAAAAGATGAATCTAAAGTAGTCCAAACCCTTATATGTTGTATATTAATTTTATAATTTCATCTTTATTAGAAGTGGGATATACCATTAAAACTTGAAACCGGCAATAAAGTTTTTAGTTTATAATTTATAATGGAAATTTTGAGGAACCATTTTAATGTTTTAATTCATTCATTAAAAATGGCCCCAAATTTGTACAAACTTAGAAAAAGACATTAAAAAAGTGAAACCTTTGTGTTGTAGAAGATTTGATTTCCTTATCGAGGCGCAATTATTATTTGAATGAAAAACATGAGAAGTGGTGAGCTTGGAAATGATTGCTGGAGCACCACATTGAATCCAAGTGGGGGTGCGACTCACCTTAATTGGTACATTGAAAGCTTTTTCAATTTGGAAAACTTATTAATTTAGATGGTATTTATTAAAAACAAAAAATGAGTATATATATATACATATATGAAGAGTGCGACTCGATAGTTCAACATACTATCTGAGTTTTTATATGAAATAGTTTAATATGGCATCAATTTTTTTTTTTTTTTTTGAGTTCACCAGTTCAAAGAGGGGTTTGAGTTTGGAAAACCGTCGTTTTGAGATTATCGATGAGATTTCGAATGGCAACTTTGAGTGGTGTTGGTGTCGGATCATGGTAATTATAAAGAAGAGGGATTCAAATAGAGAACGCAGAGTTGACGGCTGGAGTTCTTCAATAGAATCCTTTTGGCAATAATTATAAGTACTAAGGAAATATTGTTGTTAGCTAACTAGCTAGGGCTGTCAAGGTCAATTGTTTATATACACAGTATGTACAGACAGTAGGTGAATCAGATGGTTGTAGTGCTCAAATTATTTTTTAACAATCGAAATAAATGAAAATCAAAATAAGGGTATGTAACTTTTTTTATTCTTCAAATTTAGGTCAGTAACTTGAAATCTACAAAAATGAACATCAGAGGAAACATAAATTCTTTCACATTTGAGGATTTTCACAAAGGGACGAAGAACAAGTCTATATGTGGAAGGAAAACTCGAAAACACAACTTTTCCTAATCCTTGTGTAGATGATAAGTTCACTTCTCAAGATAATTCGGATCAATTCCAAGTAGAAAAATCTCCATAGGTCGAATTCATAGGTTGTGGACAGAAACCATATGATAAGGAATTTCCTGTGCCATTCTGCATCACTTGATTATTAGGATTCAAGTCCAGTGGATTAAGCCCATTGTCAGAATCTCGACCTATCGAATTCATAGGTTGTGGAGAGAAGCCATATGATATGGAATTTTCAGTGCCATTCTGCATCACTTGATTATTAGGACTCACGTCCAATGGATTAAGCTCATTGTTAGGATTCGCATCCAGTAGATCAAGCAATGAACTACACATTGATTCGACATCAAGGCTCGAATTCATAGGTTGTGGAGAGAAACAATAAGATATGGAATTTTCAGTGCCATTCTGCATCACTTGATTATTAGGATTCAAAACCCCATTGTTAGAATCTCGAGCTATCGAATTCAGAGGTTGTGGAGAGAAGCCATATGATATGGAATTTTCATTGCCATTCTGCATCACTTGATCATTAGGATTCCTGTCCACTAGATCGAGCAATGAACACATTGGTTCGACATTGGCATGGAGGCTCGAATTCATAGGTTGTGGAGAGAAACCATATGATATTGAATTTTCAGTGCCATTCTGCATCACTTGATCATTAGGATTCAAGTCCAATGGATTAAGCCCATTGTTAGGATTCGCAACCAGTAGATCGAGCAATGAACACATTGATTCAACACTGGCAAGGTGCCTCGTCACATCAGAACATACAACTTGAGAATCTCCTAGCAAGTGGTTCTCAATATCGGTTAAAACTTGTGTGTTTGGGTCTCCCACATAATCCAAACAAGGATAAGAGAAAACTTGATTGGAATTAATAGGTGATGCAACTTGAATATTGTATCCTCCTTGTCCCTCAAATTGATAGTTTGTACTTGCTGATGTTGAATCGGTTGGACATGGATATTCATATTGCATTTGAGGGAGAAATCCCGATATATTTCCATAGGTGTTGAAAGAGAGTTCTGATTCGAAAAAAGTAGATTCTTGGCTCGGGAAGAGTCTATGGCTCAATGCAAATAGTCGTTCATCATTCTGCAAAAGCCTTTCGTAGTGTTTATCAAGGACTCGGGGAGCAAATTCAACATAGTGTCTCCTGATCAAAGAACAACAAATATCATTTACTACAATGTCTACTTCATCTTATCAAACACGTGAGTCGACTTCACTACCACATATACATGATCATACAAGATCAAATACTTGTACAATCTGCAATACTAGTTAATTAGCTGTATACGTAATACAGTACTAGAAATTACTCTCATAAGGCATATTCCATGTATTATTTTTGAAAATTTTATTTATTGAAGAAAAGAGAAATGAGGATTGAATGATGAATACCTGCAAAAGGAAGCTTGACCACTGGTAAAATCAAACGACTGTTCCCAAAGGGCATGCAATCGCGGTTTGGGATCGGTTTCGAAGTAGAACAAAGGCGGTTGACTCAACTGTACAAAATTTCTCGTTTTAAGCTAACAGTCAACCTATTGATGGACTAATATCATAGAATGAGAAAAGAAAAAGATCAAAATAAAGGCAAAAAGATTTAACCTCAATTTCCAAAGTTCCTACTTCATTATCACACATAATGGCTCGAATTGCATTAATATGAGACCATTTTATTTCGATCTTGTTCTTTAACGGTCTTTCAAGAATCTCCCAAACAAGTTTGCGTTTCGCGTAATATATTTTTGCTACAACGTCACCTTCATATACAGATCTCCTCTGTCACATTACAATTATTATAAATAATTTAAGTAGTTCATTTCAAGAATATGTATAGAAAAATAATTATGAAAAAAAGGAAATTAATTACCTGCCATGTTCCAATTCGAATAAACTTTGCAGAGAAATTCGAAGCCTTTAATTGTTCATAATCATTTCGAGAACTATTCTTTTTTAATCCAAGATTCGTCTCCATTGAACGATCGTCTTGCTTATCTATCACGAGTGTCTTCTCCACAAGATCGATTAAAGATGGAGTTTTTCGAAGTGTCAAGCCTAAAGGGCTCGACTCTTCGGAAGAATCTAGGGTTTCTTGCTGCCAAATAGCAGAAATCTGCATTATTTTATTAACAGAAATTATTAAGAAACACCAAGAAATAACAGATTTAAAAACCTCAATACTTTACATTTCGAATTGGAAGCATCAAAATGAAGATCTTATTTTAAACAAACTATCATGCATGAAACCCTAGCTAAATACATGCAATCATAGTTTTTCACAAAATTTCACAACTCTGTCAAGAACTCAAGAATCAAGATCATAGAGAGAGAGCTGAGAGAGAGAAATAGAACTAAAATTCTGCAAAAGAAGCATCAAGCTGCAGCAATAGTTACCAATGATGCTCTCTCTCTCTCTCTCTCTCTCTCTCTCTCTCATGTATAATATATCGTAACTATATTGTATCTATTTACTGTAGAAGAAGACTGCAAAAGGAACAAGAACACTTATTAAAGAACCTGCACATCCAAATCAGGTGACAGCCTGATTCTCTTCGAGTCAGATTGCTCAGAATCATCTGCTGTATCATTGCTTTGATTTCCAAACTCAAAAAAGGGACTGTTCTGAAATTCTTCAGATTCATTTTCATCCCCCATCACTTACAATGTACGTACACTCTTCTTCTTCTTCTTCCTCTCTCAAGAAAAAAAAAATTTCACTAAAAAATTCCACCTAAATTCAACTCAGATATCAGCGTCTGCAATCCTAATATAGGGGCGAGAGAAAAAATATAGAGAGAGAAAGTAGATATTTATTTTGACAAAAACCAATCATGTAATGGTTATAACAAGGACTCTATAATTTGTTATTTTTGGCGGTACAAATATAGGGAGGGTGCTCAATGAACATTTCTTTATTTTTTTTGAAATTTTTTGTTGTTTTAAACTATTGAGAGATTTTTTTTTTTTTTTTGGTATTTTTATTTAAATCGCTATTATTAAATATGTTGCAAACTTTATTATAGTGTACTTATTTTTATCAACTCTTTTTTAGATTTCGAAATAATTTTGTTAATTTTCAATTTTTTAATTGAAGAAATAAAAATCTAATAATAAAGCAACACTTTTTCCCTCAAATTCTTGCTTATTAATTAGTTTAAAAAGCTATTTAATGAGAAATTACTAATTAATAACTTGTGCTAGTCTATAATATATAAGCATTTTAACTATTTATTATCGCAAGTTCATAATTAGTAGTCTTATACATTTCTCGTTACACTTGTTTGATCAAAATTTTGGAATATTTGATCATACGTTCGAATGAATAAAGTTAAATTGAAAGATAGAAAATTTATATTGTGTACATTTTTTTATTTTGTCTGACGTTATTCAATTTAGTCTACGTACTTTACATATCACGAGAGATTTTGATAGTTCTTGGGATAAATATTTCTTGTTCTTGTATTGTATAATTTATTTTCCAATGTCAAACTCCTGACTTAATTTAAACGCAGGGCGAAGGCATATCCAACCTAACATCCAAAAATTATTTGTTTTTCTTTTTTGTATTTGGTTTAGTTAATTCAACATCAAAATGATTTTGTTTTTGTGAAATTTTTTATTGTTCAAATGAATTCAAAGAAAAGATTTTTTTAAAAAAAAAAATCGACAATCTACCAACTGTATTTCCTTCGGAAAATTATTGGTGCAAAAGTTTCACTAATACAACTATGTTGTCGGTGAATATCAACAAAAGTATGCCCAGTGATTTTCACAAAAGGCACTAATCTGTTGACGTCAAAATTTGACTGGACCAAATTGCCAACAGATCTCTCTCTAATACTCCATATCCTCCTATAAGCTTGTTTGACAAAGCTTAAAAACCCATTTTGGTTTTTTTTTTTCAGTCGTAATTTTTGACTTTTCAACCCACTTTTAACATGAAAAATCATCAATTTCAATTCAAATAAACCAATATTGGTCAAATAAATCAAAAATTGATTTATAAACTAGTTTATAATCTCTATCAAACGGGCCCTATATGTTACATGCACATATCCGTTAGCATGCAAAGGTCATTGGTCCAATAAAAAATGCAAAGGTCATTGTTCCAATAAAGTGTCTAGTGACCGTTTGCACTCTGATGGCTAAGTCAACTACCAGAAAATATAATTTGGGCGTGGGGTGAGATAAATAAACAGTGTTTTGGCTGCATATCTTTTTCTTCAACCTGAATGGAGTATTTACAGGTGAAATAGAGTAAAGGGTATTTCAAACCCTCCTCAACTATTTGAAATGTGTTGACCTTTCATTAGATGGGTCATTATTACCAAAGTGACACTGTTTGATTCTGTTCTCTTTTCTAACAGTCTTAGCACGTGTGGCAGTGGTTATATTCAGCTTGCTTCATGATGTCTCATAGAAGAAATAAAGTTTTCCCTCGGCCTCATTACTCCAGGCCACAAAATGTACGTGACCAATATCCTCTTTCACCTATTTAGGAGGTTCACAAGAGGGCGGACCTCCTAAATGAGTTCCTAACCATTAATGAGGAGTAGTGCACCCAGACCTCGCACTCACAGCGAAGTAGTTTCGGCACAGTGAGTCACTTGGACGTCGTGGTTGGCTGACTCTAGAAAGATGTATGGGGTTCGCCCACAGCAGTACTGGCATAGCTACCCGTAACGTGGTAAATACATTCTATATGAATTCCTTTTCCGTACGTGGTTCGTAGTCCGTAGATGTCGTCCCACGTAGAATGATGTGACAACAGTCCTAAACAGCAATAATATTTTTTTGAGCACTTGCATAATATGACTTCGGAAATGGAAATTGGCCAAAGTTTTATCCATGAAAGTTGAGTCATTCACAAAATCTAATAGGAAATCTAGTCACCCTATTTGATCTTACATGGATGCACCCACTTTTTTCTCTCTCTCTAGACATCATTAATGAGGTAATCATTAAGACGCTTGTTTGGTATAGATTAAAAAATTGTGATCATTCTTAACGATTAATTTTAATCACACATTTCACATGACTAGTGGTGAGCACAGCTCGGTTCCAAAGAGAACCGAACCGATAACTAATATGTATCTTATAAATAGAACCATCGATTCTAATCTTAATTATGGAACCAAACTATTCGGTTCGGTTTCATAATTAAATATTTATAATTCCAACAACTAATTTCATTCTTCTAATATTTGAAATAACATAATAATCTAATAAATTATAACTTCCAAACTTTAATTCATTTATAAAAGAACAATATATCAAATTTTGAACGCAATGTCTCATCTTAATACAAAATAGCAAATCTAGTCCAATTCAAAAAATACAAAAATAAGTTGTCTAATAAAAATCATTCACCAACATACACGAATAATTCGGTTCCTGGTTCGGTTCTGGGCTAGAACTAATAACTGAATGATAACTAGTTGATTCTCACTTCTAATACTCACTATCATGTTCAGTCTAGTTCAGGTGGGCACTTTTGTCCACCCCTAAATAGAATTCACAATTTTTATTAATTTTTCAACTACATATTTCATCAATTTTTTGTCAAAATATACTAAAAAGCTAAATCTAACAAATTCTCGAAGATTGGGAATTTCATAAAGATTCATGTGTCCATTTTGAAAAGAAGTGTGCAAGAAATCTTAGTGGGCCCTCTTCAATATTATAATTTTCAGTATTGCAAGATTTTTAATTTTTTTTTTACCTTTATTCCTATTGAATGAATTGTATTAGATATATAAAACAAATATAATATAAAAAATAATTATTTTTTTCTTTAATATTTTCCAATACTGTAGACATTAACTTGCCCAAACCATATTAGCTAGGCTATGATATATGATCAGTTAGTGACAATGAGAAGTTATAATTCCTTTATGACGAATCAAATTTAGTAAATAAATTTTCAAAATTGCTTATAATGCTATTAAGAGTAAAATTCTAATCTAAGATTAAGTTTATAAACAATATGATAATAATAAGCATGTGAAAATTGGGATTCATCGGGAGACTTGTAGCATGTTTGGCTTAGCTTAAAAGCGAACAATAGAATTATAGAAGTCAAAATTGATTTGTATTGTAGTTTTTCTCGACAGTATCACACCAGAAAAACTACTTTTTTTAGTAATAGAAACACAATCAAACATGCCCACATGCACCCGTAGTATTATTGGACACACTTGACACTTTAACGTAGTTAATTTCAAATTTAGATAAACACTTCATCCAAAATAATTCTTTTACTTTAAGTTGACTTGTACATGAAATTTTAAATAAGAATTGTTAAAGATATATGTTAATATCAATGAAATTGGTGATATTATGTGTTGTTAATTGGAATAATGTTATTCATAATCGCTATCTACCGGTAGTCATCCTACGTGGCATATATATATTACTCAATTATATGAATTATTTACTCTAATTGAGTAATTTATTTATAGCAATTAATTATAAATAATTTATCCAATCCAGCTGAGTAATGTATTCATAACAATTAATTATAAATAATTCATCTAATTGAGTACGTATTAATGCTACGTAAGATGACTACTAGTAGTTGTGTACTGAAAAGAGTGATGCATTACGAGTTGTGCACTGCTTGCAATACAATTTCACCCTAGCCCCCTAATGCGATGATTTTAAATGATATTGTAATGCTATTTAGAGAAGTAGAAGAGTTGATTCTTATCTCTTTATACATCGAAATATAACAAAGTGACACATTATCTTGCTTTTTTGCTATTACTTATGTGGTCACTCTGAACTAGGTCAATTGTATTCTTTTTTTCATTTTCGTACCAAGTTAAGGACGACATTGCTTAATAATATTGTTGCTTGTTATGGTTTCAAAAAATTATGTGATATAAAATTATTGTTTTTTATGTTACACTATTAGAGACACACTCTATGTTTTCAGAAATCACATAAATCTCCCCTGAGATATTTTTTTTTTTTTTTTGGCAACAGATTCCTCATTTTCACTCAAAAATAAATTTTTATTTCCTATTTTACCTTTCTATTTTTGAATAATCTTTAAAATTATTCGGCGTAAAATATTTTTTTTTCTTCTTATCATAGTTATAAAAAAACATAATAAAGTTAGCATTAAATAATGTTCAAAAAATAACTTTTTCCCAAGCTAAAAGACAATTTCATTATCTAAAATAAAATTAAAATTAAAAAAATTAAGAAAAAATATTGTTCCAATTCTTATAAATACTTGTAAATTCAGCACTATCAAATATTATTTTCAAGGCGAATTGTTTATATACACAGTATGAATAGACGCCAGCCGAATCTGTAGTGCTCAAATTATTTTTTAACAATCGAAATAAGGTAACTTTTTTTATTCTTCAAAATTAGGTCAGTAACTTGAAGAAATCTACAAAAATGAACTACACATTTTAAGCTCATTGTTAGGATTCGCATCCAGTAGATCGAGCAATGAACTACACATTGATTCGACATCGAGGCTCGAATTCATAGGTTGTGGAGAGAAACAATAAGATATGGAATTTTCAGTGCTATTCTGCATCACTTGATTATTAGGATTCAAAGCCCCATTGTTAGAATCTCGAGCTATCGAATTCAGAGGTTGTGGAGAGAAGCCATATGATATGGAATTTTCATTGCCATTCTGCATCACTTGATCATTAGGATTCCTGTCCACTAGATCGAGCAATGAACACATTGGTTCGACATTGGCAAGGAGGCTCGAATTCATAGGTTGTGGAGGGAAACCATATGATATTGAATTTTCAGTGCCATTCTGCATCACTTGATCATTAGGATTCAAGTCCAATGGATTAAGATTGTTAGGATTCGCTTCCAGTAGATCGAGCAATGAGCACATTGATTCGACATTGGCAAGGTGCGTTGTCTCATCAGAACATACAACTTGATAATCTCCTAGCAAGTGGTTCTCAATATCGGTTAAAACTTGTGTGTTTGGGTTAGATATCCCGGCATCTCCCACATAATCCAAACAAGGATAAGACAAAACTAGATTGGAAATAATAGGTGATGCAATTTGAATATTGTATCCTCCTTGTCCCTCAAATTGATAGTTTGTACTTGCTGATGTTGAATCTGTTGGACATGGATATTCATATTGCATTTGAGGGAGAAATCCCGATATATTTCCATAGGTATTGAAAGAGAGTTCTGATTCGAAAGAAGTAGATTCTTGGCTCGGGAAGAGTTTATGGCTCAATGCAAATAGTCGTTTATCATTCTGCAAAAGCTTTTCGTAGTGTTTATCAAGGACTCGGGGAGCGAATTCAACATAGTGTCTCCTGATCAAATTAAAGAGCAACAAATATCATTTACTACAATGTCTAGTTCATCTTATCAAACACGTGAGTCGAATTCACTACCACATATACATGATCATACAAGATCAAATACTTGTACAATCTGCAATACTAGTTGTGATACAGTACTAGAAATTACTCTCATAAGGCATATTCCATGTATTATTTTTGAAAATTTTATTTATTGAAGAAAAGAGAAATGAGGATTGAATGATGAATACCTGCAAAAGGAAGCTTGACCACTGGTAAAATCAAACGACTGTTCCCAAAGGATACGCCTTCGCTGTTGGGGATTAGTTTCGAAGTAGAACAAAGGCGGTTGACTCAACTGCACAAAATTTCTCGTTTGTCAACCTATCGATTGACTATATAATATCATAGAATAAGAAGAGAAAATGGTCAAAATAAAGGCAAAAAGATTTAACCTCAATTTCCAAAGTTCCTACTTCATTATGACACATAATGGCTCGAATTGCACTAATATCAGACCATTTTATTTTGATCTTATTCTTTAACGTCTTTTAAGAATCTCCCAAACAAGTTTACGTTTCGTATAATATATCTTTACTACAACGTCACCTTCACATGCAGATCTCCTGTGTCACATTACGATTATTATAAATAATTTAAGTATTTCATTTCAAGAATATGTATAGAAAAATAATAATGAAAAAAAGGAAATTAATTACCTGCCATGTTCCAATTCGAATAAACTTTGCAGAGAAATTCGAAGCCTTTAATTGTTCATAATCATTTCGAGAACTATTCTTTTTTAATCCAAGATTCGTCTCCATTGAACGATCTTCTTGCTTATCTATCACCAGTGTCTTCTCCAGAAGATCGATTAAAGATGGAGTTTTTCGAAGTGTCAAGCCTAAAGGGCTCGACTCTTCTGAAGAATCAGGGTTCCTAGCTGCCAAATACCAGAATATGCATGATTTTATTAACAGAAATGATTAACGAAACACCAAGAAATGACATATTTAAAAACCTCAATACTTTACATTTCGACTTGGAAGCATCAAAATGAAGATCTTATTTTAAACAAACTATCATGCATGAAAGTATGAAACCCTAGCTAAATACATGCAATCATAGTTTTTCACAAAATTTCACAACTCTGTCAAGAACTCAAGAATCAAGATCAGAGAGAGAGAGAGAGAGAGAAATAGAACTAAAATGCTGCAAAAGAAGCATCAAGTTGCAGCAATAGTTAACAATGATGCTCTCTCTCTATCTCTCTCTCCATAATGTATGTATAATATATCGTATCTATATTGTATCTATTTACAGTATAAGAAGACTGTAAAAGGAACAAGAACACTTATTAAAGAACCAGCATATCCAAATCAGGTGACAGCATGATTCTCTTCGAGTCAGATTATTCAGTGTCAGCGATTTTATATCTTTAATAATTCTGCAAGTGTACGGATCACTTAAGTAATAAAGTGAATTTTGAGTCCAAGTATCGTTCTCATGAGGATTTAGATAATTCAGTTGCAATTATATTAACTTTAACCGAATCTAATGAAATTTGGAAAATTGATATTTAAGAACTAATTAGAATTTGAACTAAAAATAATAAAATAATTATATTTCAAATAACTAAAAATTAGATTAATGAAGATTACTTTAAAATTGAGAAAGAAGAGTACTAGGATTCCGAATCCACTTATAATTATTAATTCATTTATCTTGATTCTTGGTTTTGACAAATTACATCAGTTATGAAGATCAATATCTCTAGATTGTTCAACAGTTTCTCTCGAATAAAGTTAAACCTATTCATATGCATGACTCGATTATATCTCTATGATGAATGCGAATACAAATGAAAGCATTAAATTTCTGTGGATAATTAAAGATTACCTAAAGCATAGCGGTATATTTCTATCCCCTATCGGACTTTAAGATAATTAAAATATTTTCTAACCTGCTTTCGATCTTTCGATAATAAAACAAACAACAACACTCATACAATTATTGCGCATATAATTGTAGATTCAAATAAATCAAAATTAATTATTCAAAACTATAATGAAATAAATTGTCAAAAACCAAGTCTTTGAATATAAGAATTTAGATTACAAGCTTCATCGTAATCCTAGCACAAAATAAACTAGCCTAACATACTAATAATAAGAAAAGAAAGAGGAGAAGAAAACATGGAGTTCATCACCCGGATATGAAGAAACTTGAAAGAGAAGAAATCTTGATCTTGATCTTCGTTGAATTCTTCAAAAGAGCAATATTGATCTCCGTTGGATGTGTTTTTGTCTATGATTTTCTCCAAAAAACTCAACCCCAAAATTACATTCTAAATTGGCTCCCAATTGGCTCTAATCTGGCTCCAAGTCGGCCTCTTTGTTATAAGTTAATAACTCATATTTATAGTTACCTAATTGTGTCTAAAAAGATCTCAAAAAATTATTAAAATCGTCCCCAAAATGTTTCCTAATTGAATTAGAACTCAAAAAGGTAACAAAATTCTGTTTCCGCCGAAAATACACTGGGTGATCGCCCAGTGCAAACTCGGGTTGTCGCCCAGGCCAAGGAAAAACCATTCTGTTGTTGAAAAATAGGGTTGGGCAGTCGCCCACCTTTATCTTGGGTGATCGTGCAGTTAAGCATTTTTTCTCTGCGGCGACTGTTTTTCAAATGATCATAACTTCTTGTAGGAAACTCCAAATTGAGATCCGTAAAAAGTGTTGGACTCGTAATTCAATTATATTTCCAATGATATATCATTTTACTTTTGGAGATTTTAATATCAAAAGTTGTGCTTGAATTTCCCCACATGCTTTAGTAGGTAATTTTTCAATTCGGTTCTTTAGCTTTCTGGTGTTTGATCCATTGATTAAACTCTTCGTTGTCACTGCAAAATACCTTAAACTTACTGATTTTATCTTCTAACTCATCCTCCAATGTTTGGCTCTTGATATTCACTTTAAAAACTCAACCTACTCGTCAATTTCATCAAATTGTTGCTCTTTCCGTTCATTCTTCTCAATTTACTTGTAAACGGATCCAACACTAAAATATGAAGAATAATACACTAAATTAAGTATACAATCAATAAAATTATGTGATAAAAGATTAGTTTAAAGACCCGAATAAGTGCACAAAATGCACTTATCACTCAGAATCATTTGCTGTATTATTGCTTTGATTTCCAAACTCAAAAAATGAAATGTTATGAAATTCTTCATATTCATTTTCACCCCCCATCACTTACACACTCTTCTTCTTCTTCCTCTCTCAAGAAAAAAAAATTTCACTGAAAATTTCCACTGAAAAATTCCACCTAAATTCAACTCAGATATCTGAAGATTATCACCAACTTATTTGAAGGTTCTAGATTCTTCCTTATGAAATACATTCTCTAGAACTTTCTCTTGTCCCATATAGATTAGGAATGATCTAGAACAATGAGGATGTTTTCATTATTAGTACTAGAATTTTCTAATTTATTGTTAACCTCCATTATAGATATTTTTAGAAATATTGTAACCAAGTATAAATAGGATGTTAGTGTAGTAATGAGTGTAGAGTGGTGACTGATGAGAAAGGATAATGAGTGATGAGTGAGATCAACTAAAGTGAGGTGATGTAAAACAATATTTAGTGGTGTGTATAAATTGTATAAGTAAGTTATATAATAAAATGAGGTTCTTTTGTATTCCAAATTCAACAAGTGGTATCAGAACGAGTCGATTGAGGGCCACGTGCTTCCAGAGCAAAGCAGTCGAGTGGAGATTATTTTTGAGCTTCTGTAGATCGTGCACAAATTGAGATTGTAAAGCTTCTATAAAGCTTGCTTGGTAACGAGGAGGTTATTCAAGTTACGATGGGGGACCTACAAGTAATAGGCGGAATGAAGAAGCTCAACAACCAAAACTACACCACATAGCAGACATGCATGGAGTCTTATCTCCAAGGCCAAGATTTATGAGATGTAGTTGGCGGCAGTGAAGTGACACAGCCGGAAGACGCCGGGGCTCTAAAGGAATGGAAGATTAAAGCAGGTAAGGCCATGTTTGCAATAAAGACAACAATTGATGAGGAATTATTAGAGTACATAAGGGATAAGAATACGCCAAAGGAAGCATGGGACACGTTTGCAGCAATGTTTTCAAAGAAAAATGATCTAAGGTTGCAGCTTGTGGAGAACGAGCTATTGTCCATCACTCAGGAGGAGATGACAATAAACCAATACTTCTATAAGGTAAAATCTCTTTGTCGCGAATCTCTGAATTAGATTCTTCGAGTAAAATTTGAGAATCTAGGATGAGAAGAATAATTATACACGGATTGATACCCGAATTTAGAGGCTTTATTGTCGCAATACAAGGTTGGCCAGAGCAACCTTCACTGGTCAACCTAGAAAATTTGCTAGCCGACCGAGAAGCGTTGACTAAGCAAATGTTAAGGGTTTCATTAAAGAAAGAATATGAAGCTTTGTTTAGCTATAAGAGAAAAGGTCGATCCCTTCGACAAAATAATAAAGAAAAAAACGCATAGAAGGTTCTCAAACAAGGGGAGCTCAAGAAAATTGCTACGAGAGAGGTCAGTTGTCCAAGAGATGTAGGCGACCTAATAGATCTTGCTTTATATGTAGCAAACGAGGTCATTATGCGAGAGATTACCGATTTAGGAAAAAGCCAACGGAAGGTAATATGGCAACCTCCAACGAGCAAGAAAAATACAATAGTGAAGAAGAATGGGATTCTGAAGTGTCACTCGCAGTAATTGAGCAAACTCATGAGGAGGTATGTAGTTCAAGACTTCAGGAAGAATCGGCACTAGTGGTGGTCGTCCCTGGATGGATAGATTATGAAAATGATTGGATTGTCGACTCTGGAACACCAATCACATGACAGACGATAAGGAGAAGCTGCAAAACACAACAGAGTATAAGTGGACACTGTAGAGCACTACAACAAAATTGTGATTTGGCGACAAGATTTTTTGTGACATACAAAAAGTTGTTGCAATAAGTGATTTAGCGCGACACTTTTTTAAGGTTTGTCGCAAAGATTGTAACGGAAAAAATAAGTATAAAAAAAATATAAGGCGACATAAAAAGTTGTCGTAAAATATGAAAAGTTGCGACAAATAATAGAAATTGTCGCAAAAAACATGATGGGAAGCATGGAGCCAAAATACTTTTTGGTGGGAAACATATGGCGACAAACTTCTATTTCTTGCAACAAAATATTTGTGATGTAATAGGTCATACTTTTTGCGACAATGAATATTTGTTGCTAAAAATTCTAGGAATTGATAAAAAATTTGCGACATCTATATTTGTCATTGCTCTAGATTGTTAGGATGGTTGAAAAAATAATTTTTGCTCTTGCTTCTCTATTTGCTTGCGAATGGACTATTGACTCAGTATGAATAGATGTCAAATCAACACAATGGCTTGAGGCATGTTTGTGTTAGGAATTGCATTCTTGTTCATATTTTGGGATGGCAAAATACCTAGCTCCGACCCACCAAAAATTTCCAAATTCGCATAGAAAATGTTTATTTTAATATATTTTTATGTTTCTAAATTTAAATCGCAATAAAAAATAAAAATTAATATTAAAAATAAATAATTAAAAAACAACTAAACTTGATCCATTATTAAAAAAATTAAAAAAGAAAAATTGTTAGATACAAACCAGCCCTAAAACAGCAGCTCTCTCATTCCATCTCTCTTTGGCTAGTCGGCCTAAACGGCATATCTCTTATTCCATCTTTCTCTCGCCATCCAGTCGCCAGATTCAACCACCGCTGACCAACCCAGCTTCAGGTAAGCTTCACTTCTGTAAAAAAATTCGCTCAATTAAAATTTTTAGGTCAATTAATTGAAAATTTTCAAGCCCTAACGGAATATCTGCCTTATCATCTTCTTCAAAATCACCATCAATTTCTATATCTATAAATCCATCATCGAAATCTCTCTCGGACTCATCAGGACCGTCCATTTACAACCGACTAAAATCGCCTATTTTCTTGGTTTTTGAGGTATGTAAGCAAATACCAGTTAGGTTTTAATGGGAAAGTGAAATTTTGTGGGTTTTGATGGGAAAGTGAAATTTTGTGGGTGTACAGTGTCGCATACAGATTTCAAAAGAAAATTTCCTAAGGCTCAGCATATTACGCTACATTTTCTAGAAATAAATAAAAATTTTGAATTTGTTGAGTGGTGAGATTTGTATTGTATATGGTTTTAAAATATGGGTAAAAATTTCTGCAATTTTACTATTTTCTTGCTTATGATTTCATAGATTTTCAATTTTAAGCATAACAGATTTTGAGACGGAATGTGATTCTACATTAACTTAATTAGTAGTAGACGTTTTGGATATAATTAATAGTATAGATTGATTTGTTTAATCACTGCCCGAATTTGGTTGACGGAGGGAAGAATTGAATGGTAATTGATAATTTTTTGTTTTATTTATTGAATATCTGAAGAAGATATGGATATAAAATATAAGAGCTTTCGTGTTGAATGGGAAAATGATCCAAAGGTCAAATGCATCTTGGTTGAAAGTAGCACTTCTCGTGCCTTTGTGACAAATATATATTTTCTGTGCAAAATGCTTTTATTTAGTATCTACTATTAAGTTTGATTCTATTTAGTGTTTGTCTTTTGAAACTGAACTACTGCAGTTTCAATTTTATTTATCTTCCAATATCTGACTATTTTCCCAAGTGTTTATAGAGTTATAGGGGTTAATTCATGGCCAATGCAGGAATGGATATTTAGGGGGTTGTAGCCGAAATTAAAAAGGACAAAACCACACCTCTTGTGCAAAGGTTTTTCTAGTGGCATGGAATATGTGATGTAAGTACTTATGGCATGTAATCTGAGCTTTTTAGTGATTGTCAACGTGAATGGCAAAGTAGAAATTCAGCTTGCTAAATATATTTATACAATTTCTGAATGAGGCCAGGTGAAACTCGAGTAATGAATGCTAAGCTCTAATAAACCACTTTATATGCAGGAGGTGATATCAAAATGATTACGAGAAAAAACCAACTGCCAAATATGATTGAGGTCTTGTAGCATCCATTAACTGAATAATACATGATTCAAAACCACCTAAATTCCCAAATTTAGGAAAACTCATTTTACTGGTGAACTGGAACATAAACTAATTACACAGTGAAAGACTATAAAAACTTGTTTTATCTGCTAGTTTACTTAGTAGATGACATGAATTGGAATACTATGCTTTCATGAACCAGCTTAACTGTTTCTGGCCAGATGCTTATGGATATGCATGCATGCACAAGTATTCCAACTGGAATTTTGACGAACAAGTTTGGTGTTTTTTGTTAATTTTTATAGAATATATGTTTTCATTATATTGGAATAAGACAATTAAGCATTAAATAATGTGTCTTCACATTGACAAACCAGAATATATGAAATTTTTTGATGAATCTAAAGTATTTTCTTAGGTCTTGTGAATCATTTCCAGCATGACATGTATTTTCTCAGAATAAGCATTACATATTTATCTGAGTCTCCCCATCACAAAGCAGAGGAGATAATTTTTTCTAATGAAACTAAATGATTTCCCTAGGTTTTCGTGAATCATTCATGAAGAATCATCATGCACGTCATGAATTTCTTAGAATAACCTTCACTTGTAAAAACAAGCAACACATAGTTTGAATATGCTGCAATGAGGATATGCCCTGTTCTATCCAATTAGCTCGTATTACCTTCTGGACATTATCGAAGTAAAATATGCTTTGATTCCCTTTACGATTAGCCTGGATGGATTGCAAAAGCTTATTACACTCCTTTAAATTGCCAGAAGTTAGTGAGCTTGTTGGAATATCGTGTCTATCCTTCTTGTCATCGTGCTACGCCTTGGAATTGCAAGTATATTTTTGTTAAAAAGGAAGAGGAAAATAATTATATGCCCATCAGGTGCCAAAAGTATACGAGCAGGATTTTTTAATGAATGATTGTGATCACCGGAAGGCTGATTCTTTATGAATGATTGTGAATACCGGTAGGACTGAATCTGGAAACTAAGTCATGCTTTTATCATTTGAAAGTATCAATTTCTAGGCCATAGTTGTTGTAGTCAATCAATGCTTGAGAGTATGAATGCAAAAAGCTTTTCACCAATCAATTTCTTATCCTATTTGTTTGCATGAAGTTAGTGATATTTTGTGTAAATTCTTTCATTGTTAGTATCATGTAACACGGATTGGATTGAAACTGGAAACTTACATGTGTTCCCATTGTTTGCTATTTATTTTAAGAATCTTAGATATTCTCTTTTGTATAATTTTAGTGAAACAGTAATATACACAATGGAAAGGAGTTGGATGTGATTTCGTGATGGATTAAATGATGATAATGACATTTGGTAAGTAAATATTTTTATATGTACTTTGTTTATATAATGTCTTTCTATTTTATTTTTTAATGACTATTTACATTTTTTCTCATCTATGTAGATTCTAGTACAGATGATGCATCTACTGAGAGTGGATAAGAGATTGAAGATTATTGTGACACTTTACACAAGCTTTAGCATTACAAGACAATAATATGATTTTTTAATCCTTTATATTTGATTAATTGTACGTTGAAGCGCTGTTTTTATTAAGTCATTAGTTATTTTTAATAATGTAAGTTACATTTTTAAATAAATGTGTATTGTAGTAACAATTCTATTGTGTTAAAAGAAATTTATTGAATATATTATGCAATGAATATTTATATTGCTAGAAAATAATATTTACATTTGAAATAGAATACGCGGCACATATAAATTATTTCAAAATAAATTAAGCAACAGTTATACATCATTGCACAAATGATGATGCGGCAAACTCTATGTGTTGCAGAATAAATTATAATATTGTGAAACGAATTATGCAACAAACATGGCTTGTATTACTACAAATATATTTTGTTGCAAAATGAAATATATAAAAAATGTTATATTTTTAAAATAGTATAAGCAACAAACATTTTTTGTTGTAAATTATTTTTTAGAATAATTGTTGCGACAAACTGACTTGTCGCTCTTTTATTTTTTTGCGACATATATGCATTGCGACGACATTATGGCGACAAATATGTTGTTGCTATTTCATATTTTCTGCGTCAAACAAATAACGTTGCAAGTTTGCTTATGTGACGAATGATTGAAAGTTGTCGCAAAATACATTCTATGGCAGACATAGCGCGACAATGCCCGTAACAAACATCTTGTTGTCGCTAAATTATTTTTGCAACAAAATCTCTATTTAAGCAACAACATTTTGTTTGTCGCAAAATCGGCTTTTTTTTTGTAGTGGAGGATGGATCTGCTAGATTCAAAAGAAATTGAAGATAAGTTGCAAGAAGAAATCGTAGAAGTACAACAGAGTCTTGAGAAAATGAAAAATTCACAGCAGTCAAGCGATAGAGAAGAGCCTATGAGGGTAACGCAAGGCCCATGGTAAATTGGTGTGCATCAACCAACACCAGAAGAGAATAGGCCAAGTCAACAAGAAGAAGTTGAGATACCAACGAGTCCTCAACCACAACTAAGAAAATCAACTAGACAACGAAGGCCAAATACCAAGTACGCTAATGCAGTGGTAGAAGAAGATGAAACTACCAAAAAGCTAGTGACATTTGAAGAGGTAGTCCAACACAAGGAATGGAGAAAGGCAATGGAAGAAGAGATCGTGGCTCTAAAGAAAAATGAGACTTTGGACTTGACGCCAATACCTGACAGAGTAAAGCATACATCCTGCAAATGGGTATACAAGGTAAGGAGGCGATCCGATGCGTCAATAGAGAAGTACAAGAACATGGCTGAGAATGATGAGAAGAAAAAGAGTTAAATCAAATAGTTGGTGCTAAAGGGGAGAATTGAAAATTAGCACCAACTTATTTGAAGGTTCTAGATTCTTCTTTATGAAATACATTCTCTAGAACTTTCCCTTGTCCCATATAGATTAGGAAGGATCTAGAACAATGAAGATGTTTTCATTATTAGCACTAAAATTTTCTAATTTGTTGTTAACCTCCATTATAAATGTTTCTAGAAATATTGTAACCAAGTATAAATAGGATATTAGTGTAGTAATGAGTGTAGAGTGGTGAGTGATGAGAAAGAGTAATGAGTGATGAGTGAGATCAACTAAAGTGAGGTACTGTAAAACAATATTTAGTGGTATATCCAAATTGTGTAAGTAAGTTATATAATATAATAAAGTTCTTTTGTATTCCAAATTCAACAATATCAGTGTCTGCAATTTGAATATGGGGATGAGAGAAAAAATATAGAGAGAGTAATTTTGACAAAAAACCAATCATGTAATGGTTATAACAAGAACGACTCTATATTTTGTTATTTTTGGCAGTACAAATATAGGGAGGGTGCCTGAATGAATATTTCTTTATTTATTTATTTATTTTTTTTTTGTTTTAAACTATTGAGAGTTTTTTTTTTTTTTTTTTCGTTTTTACGTAATTTGGTATTTATATTTAAATCGCTATTATTAAATATGTTGCAGACTTTATTATCGCGAAAACAAGTAAAATCTTGTTAGTGTACTTATTTTTATAAACTCTTTTTGAGATTTCGAAATAATTTTGTTAATTTTCAATTTTTAAATTGAAGAAATAAAAATCTAATAATAAATCAACACTTTTTCCCTCAAATTCTTGCTTATTAATTAGTTTAAAAACTATTTAATGAGAAATTACTAATTAATAACTTGTGCTAGTCTATAATATATAAGCTTATTAATTAGTTTTTCAAGTTTTGGGCTGCTCCGGCCACTTTCTGCTTGGTGGTGACGATGGCGGCGGCAGCGGCGGTGAGAACAGTGCTAAGGACAATGTTTGTGGCAAATATGAATCACATGGATAATTTTGAGATTAATATGAAAAATTGCTGAAAAGTATGACTTATTGACTATTTTGACCTAATTGTGAACAAGTCACTTGCATGTGACTTTTAGGCAATTTTCCCTATAATTTTCAGTATTGCAAGATTTTTATTTTTTTTAAACTTCATTCATATTTAATAAATTGTATTAGATATATAAAACAAATATAATATAAAAAAAAAATTCTTCCAATACTTTAGACATCAACTTGCCAAAACCATATATGGCTCATATACGTGGGCATCTATACTTTCGGTTTTGTTCTATTGCTCACGGTGGACATTGTTATAATGCCCACCAAGACACTTGTCCAACAAGTGTTGGATGAGTGTAAAATCCTACCATTACACTCATCCAACACTTGTTGGACAAATGTCTCGGTGGGCATTATAACAATGCACACCGTGGACATTAGAACCGGAGTGTCCATACTTTTAAGGCATAATACATGATCTCGTGATCAGTTAGTGACAATGAGTAATTATCATTCCTAGATGATGAATCAAAGTAAATAGATTTTTCAAAATTGTTTATAATGCTATTAAGAGTAAAATTCTAAGCTAAGAGTAAGTTTATAAACAATATGATATATGCCTTCTTTGGTTCCTAATATATAATAACAAGAATGTAAAAATTTGGCTTCATTGAGACCCGTTAGAAGACTTGTAGCATGTTTGGCATAGCTTAAAAGCACAGAACAAAAGTTAAAATTGACTTGTGTTGTAGTTTTTTCTTGACAGTATCACAAAAAAAAAAAATTACTTATTAAATTTTTACTAGTAGAAACGCAACCATACATAACCAGAGATGTACTGGTAGTGTTATTGGACACTTGACTTTTAACGTAATTAATTTCAAATTTAGATGAAAATTTCATCTAAAATGATTCTCTCACTTTAAGTTTGTTAATAATATATGTTAATATCAATGAATTGATTATGTGTTACTAATTGTGTGTGGAGAGTGATGCATTATGAGTTGTAAATTTCGCCCTATTTAGAGTAGTAGGAGTAGATTTTTGTTGCTTTATACATCGCAATAGAAACAAAGTGGCTCATTATATTGTTTCATTTGCTATTACTTTCCCGATCTCTAAGAACTGAGTCGATTGTACTTTTTTCTTTATTTCATACCAAGTCAGGGGCGACATTTAGTAATATAGTTGATTGTTATGGCTAATTGACAATATCAAAGACGATTTCTATGTTTTCAAGAATCGCGTAAATCTCCCATGAGATTTATTTTTTGCAACAGATTCCTCAAAAATAAATTTGCATTTTCAATTTTATCTTTCTATATTTATATAACCATTAAAATTATAAGTAAAATATTATTTTTAAAATTATACGAAGTAAAATATTATTTTTGTTCTTATCATAGTAAAAAAAAAAAAAAAACATAATAAAGTTAACATTAAATAATAAATTTGAATGCACAACTTCTTACACATTTTAAATTTGTAACCAGTTGAGATTGAGATGGATTTGACATGCCAAAAATTATATTAAAGTGTCATCTAGACGAATCTAGGCAAAGTCGACAAAAAAAAAAAAAAAAAAAACCAAAAGTATCTAAATAGAAGAGAAACTCTAAACAAATAAAATATGTCTAGATGTTTCAAAATTCATGCAAAGAGAGAGGGAGTCTAAATGCACTAAAAACTCATATCAACTTTGTTTAGTTTGACGAGAATATTTAAATGGTTCGAAATTCATGTCAAAAATAAAAGGAGAATTTGTTAACACCATTAAGAAAAGATGGGTACATTTGTCAAAATTTTCAAATGGACAATATTTGAAAAACAAAAAAAATGGTACACATTGTACTTTCTCTCTCTCTAAAAATACATTCCCCTTCCAATTTCCTCCTCTGAAAATTACTGATGTATGTGATCACTTTCTTGCGCTTGATGCAGCGTAGGGGAAAAAAATTTACTTATTTTGGGAGACAAGAATGGGGTATTATGTGCCTAATATTGTTATTTTTCAACCGATCCGACGAAGTATATTATTTTATTCATGCTCATTCTCTTCTATTTCCCAATTATCTATTTTCTTTAGTTATCCACTAGAGCAATTAGGATCTGAGAGTCGATCCGGGGCAAGTGTTCGGATCTATTATGACATAGCCATGAGGCGCTCAACATAATTTTTTTATCTTACAAAACCTTTTTGTAAGTTTCGAGCTCATATTGGTTATGGGTTGAGAAAGGAAATTGAACGCCATGGGATCTAATCTCCCGTTGTTCCTCAGCAGCTCATGTAACAGGAGAGATTTTCCATTCCTTAGCCGAAAAGATATGTGGCCATGAAAGAGAGAGGGATTAAGTAGAACAGAACTGACTATAAAGGTTCAAAAGAGTCGTGGAGAGTGGAGGAAATCCTGAAAACGTGTAATATGACAGATGAGGATGCTATATGCAGTGCTTTAAAAGGTGATTCCTATGAGAATAGGGCATCGAATGCTCGTTCAGGCCGGAAGTGGCATCTCTGTATTCCAAATAAGCTTCCAGCCAAAGCATCCAAGAAGTTGGTGGAGACACTAATGGGAGGAAACAGCACGGCCGAATTCAATTTTGGGACAATACTCCTGTACAAGAGTATAATGCAAGCGCACCCAGCAGCAGTGGAGATCGGAGTTATTATTTTTCAGACGGGACTTCGTCAAAGGTCAAAAAGAGTAGAATTTCTGTAGAATAAGGTTAATTGATTCTATTGAATACAGGATAATCCTGAATTGTATCAATTCATGTGTAAAAGGCACAAAGAAAACGCCTAAGCCCACATCAGAAGCAGACAGCTACAGACAAACCTCAACGTGCCATTCTATATCTATCCCTACAGTTCCAGCCGCCAAGAAAAACTGCTTAAAACATCAATTTATTTCTACCAAGGATAACTAAGAATAAATGAACAACAGTGGCTCGTCCAGGCATAACTTACAGTATACAGACGTGACATTCTCTAGGTATTGTTCAAAAGCAATGGGAGTGAAAGAAATGTCCCGTGTTCCGGCCTTGAACAGACTTCCAGACGCAGAACCCGAGCAGCAGGATCACTCAGCAAGAATGTATTTTATTCTGTCTTCTGGCTATCGTCGAAAGCCAAATTAAATATTTGACTGTAATCATCTACAAAATGTACCTCAAGGCCTTCTTTCACATTCTGTGCTAGCTCATCAAAATCTCTCCGGTTAGCTGAAGGAAAGATGATGGTCTTCACCTCACTCCGCCTTGCAGCGATCGTCTTTTCCTTAACCTGATTTTACATCAAGAGAATTTCTGTAAGATTCAAGGCAGTGGATGATGAAGCACAATTTGTGATGGTAACTTCTCAAGTCTAATATCATCGCCAACTCTAGTAACTTGCATGACCAAATATTTCCATAATGCCTAGAGGTACTACAAATATATGGAAAATGCTTGCAAACTACACCCCTGGAAAACAAGAAGCATAAATCTTGGAATCAGAACAATAAATACTATAGCAGAATATGCAGAAGTAACAGCATTCTGAGAGAGATTTAAGTTTGCTTTCACCTACCCCGCCAATGGGAAGAATTTTTCTAGTTAGTGTGACTTCTCCAGTCATTGCAAGGTCCTTCCTAACAGGCTTATTCATGGCAAGAGATAGCAAGGATGTTATCATGGTGCAACCAGCGCTTGGACCGTCCTTCGGGGTGGCACCTGCAGGAACATGAAGATGAAGCTTTGAATTGGTAAAGAAGGGGTTGTTTGGATCCCTGTCGAGCAATATGGTCCGGGCAACAGTGTAAGCAATCTGCGCACTTTCCTTCATCACGTCACCAAGTTGTCCCGTAAGATTAAGTCCCCCCTTGCCTTCTCCTTGCTCAGCGTTAGAGGTCTCTACATAGAGCGTAGAGCCACCCATTGCAGTCCAAGCAAGACCCATTACAACTCCGACTGGCGTTTGATCATATATGCGCTCGGCGTGGAAAACAGGCTTGCCAACAAAATCGGAAAGGTTAGAGGCATCGACCAAGACCTTTTTCTCTGTGCTGGTTGCTTCACGTTCCCAAATTTTTTCAGCTTCCGAAGTGTCCTGGTAGGATGAATCCACAGTAAAAAGAAAAAGACAGGAAAAAAAAAAAACTCACTCCTTGAACCAATATGGTATATATAAAGATCACTTGCGATCAGAAAGGGCATCTCAGAACCAAATAAAAAAAGAGTATTAAATGATAGTAAAGAAGTTAATTACACTAAGAAAACATATTTTTCATATGTAGTCTGTTCAACAAGGTTCGGAGCTGATTTTAGTTTACTCAATGTCCAGTTTAGGGAGGATGATAACATCCAATAGCGGATGAATTACTATCACTTGAGCAAAATAAAAGAAACTTTTCTACATACCTTCAAAATACTGGATTGATTAATAGATGGAATTTGGTAGGCTGGGGAATCCACCTCCACTATTTCAGCTTCCGCGGCAGTTTCAGAATCCTTCCCATCGGTGCTGCCATCAACAGATTCAGCTCCTACTCCTACTCCTTCAACCATGGTTTCATTTGACACACGATCAGATTCTGCCTGAACCCCAGCAACCGTAGGTTCAACATGTGCTTCTCCTCGCACAAGTTGTAAAGCAATCTGACCAGCAATCAAAGAACAGAATTATTGGTGAAATGAAAATAAACTCAAACGGCTCCAAATGGAGAAATTCATGTTAATCAAGCGAGGACTTCAGAATTGAACCATATGAAACCATGAAACACTTGAAACACAGAAAAGGAATCACTAGTTACAGAAATACCTTTCGGTATATCTTCTCTATTTGCTTTTGAAGATTCCGAACTCCGGCTTCTCTGCAGTAATCATCAATTAAAGCAAGAAGGGCTGCATCTGTCACCTCAACCTGGCGAAGATAGAAATAAATCAAGCTATCTCCAATAGAGGCAGACATTTACATTCTGCACGCGCAAATTGAATGGAAGCTCGAGTTATATGGCAATGATAAGATTTATAGCTGCAAAGTTGCCAGATAGCCAAAATTGGCAGTTTAGATCATAATGCATTTGCACTCTAGTTCTGATGAACCAGACTGGAAATTTTGGGTGGGCAGTAAAGTACTGCAGCTCGTATTCTCAAAATTCTTTTACCAATCAATCTGCTTGTTTAAGCAAAAAACTGGTGCTAGTACAAATCATTTATTTGCAGCCTCAAATTCATCAGCTAAAAAACACCCCATTATAGGCATCAAAATTTCATAACTTAGTCACAAATCACAATCCTATAAAACCTTCAAAAGTATGCCAAAGTCCTTTTCGGAAATGAAAAGCTCTTCAAGTGCAACCACTATTCAGCCATTTTCTCCTTTTGTGCGTCTATGAAGCACCGATACGTTCTTGACGCCGGCGAGTCGGTGTCCGACACGTGTCGGACACCGACACGCCATGGATACGGCCCGGAGTTGCAACGTGGCGTGTCTTCATATTCCCAGACCATTTCAGCCATCGGACACTTGGAGACACGCCTTCCGACACGCCGGACTTAGAGAAGGAGAAGAAATTACTAAAACAAAAAAAAAAAAAAAAAAAAAAACTAACCTTGATGTTTGACTGCAAATTAACATGGACTCTCTTGATTCAACTTGTAATTTATCACAATTTATCAACGATTTCCCGGCAGCCATCGTTTTTGTCAAAGGGAAGCTGCGGACTAGAACAGAAATGGTTTGCCCTAATTTTGGGATTGTGAAGACCGAAGACGTTTTCAATTATTGGGCCAGCTTTTGTAATGTTTGTTTGAATGGCCCACACGCTTTTTCTTTGGAAAGTGGAAACTGAAATGCTTCTGTTTATATATATAATATATATATAAAGTGGTCAAATGAGAATTTAAAAGTCAATGACCCACTTATCTTTTCCAAGAAGGCACTCTATATAAATATAAGTCAGCCAAACAAAATACATTTCATTTCATTTTCATCACATTCTGGAAAGTAGAAACGTCCGGCTGAGCATTGATCAGTGATCACAACCCATTCCAAATCAATACATTTTTCTTCATTGCTTGTACTACTCTTCATAAATATCGGGTAATATTACTCTTTATTTGAGCTTTTTGGATTTTTTTTATCTTTTGAAATTATGAATAACACTTCTACCATAGATGATTTATCCAAACCTCTTTGGAAATTTGTAACAAAACTTGATAAATTGAATGAAGGGGGTGGTAATGTACTTTGGCAATATAATTTTTGTAATACAACTAAGAATAGTTCATATACTCGGGTTAGGTCACATTTGTTAAAAATGCCTGGTTATGGTATTGGGGCTTGTCTTAATGTGACACAAAGAGATATGAATGAAATGCAAAAATTAGAAGATGAGGCTACGTTGAGAATGAAACAAAAAGAACCGAAAAAAGTACCATTGCCATCGGAGGGTTATACGACTTCAACGGATTGTTATGTATTGGGGGAAAAGAAAAAAAAGGGTAGTGCAATTGAAAAAGCCTTTAACATGACATCCCGTGATCAATTAGATTCCGAAATTGCAAGAATGTATTATTCAAGTGGTTTGCCCTTTACTCTTGCAAGAAATCTCTATTATATTAGTTCTTATACTTTAGCCTCGAATAGTCGATTGTCGGGATATAAGCCTCCCGGTTACAATAGGTTGAGAACTACCCTTCTTCAAAAAGAGAGAAGAAATGTTGAGAGATTACTACTACCTATTAAGAGCACATGGGCGGAGAAAGGGGTGACTATTGTGAGTGATGGTTGGAGTGACCCACAAAGAAGGCCACTAATTAATTTCATGGCGGTGACTGAAAGTGGACCTATGTTTTTAAGGGCGGTTGATTACTCAGGTGAGATCAAGGATAAATATTTTATAGCTAACTTGATGAAGGAGGTTATAGAGGAAATTGGTCGGGAAAAAGTTGTTCAAGTATTACCGATAATGCTGCAAATTGTAAAAGTGCGGGACAAATAATTGAATCGGATTATCCTCACATTTTTTGGACACCATGTGTTGTACACACTCTTAACCTTGTTTTGAAAAATATTTGTGCGGCAAAGAATGTTGAGGATAACTTGATTACTTATGAAGAATGTAGTTGGATCACTCATCTTTATGAAGAAGTAATGGCCATTAAAAATTTTATTATGAACCATTCTATGAGAAGGGCAATGTTTAATGAATTTGTGTCCTTGAAGTTGTTATCCGTGGCCGATACGTGATTTGCTTCTATTATTGTTATGATGAAAAGATTTAAGCTTATCAAGCGTGGGCTTCAAAATATGGTTATTGATGAAAAATGGTCAATTTATCGGGAAGATGATGTGCAAAGGGCAAGTTTTGTGAAGTTGAAATTACTTGATGATCTTTGGTGGGACTCTATAGATTATGTTCTTTCCTTTACTTCGCCTATATATGACATGATTAGATTTTGTGATACGGATAAACCTTATCTTCACTTGATCTATGACATGTGGGATACAATGATAGAGAAAGTGAAAGGGGTGATTTATAGGCATGAAGGAAAGCGTCAAGAAGATGTATCATCATTTTATAATGTCATCCACAAAATACTTGTTGATCGTTGGAACAAGAATAACACTCCTCTTCATTGCTTGTCTCATTCTCTAAATCCGAGGTAATTTTAATTTATATGTTTATTATCTATTTACAGTTTTCTATTCATTATATTTCTAGAAAGTTACTAATTATTATTTGTGTGTTTTTTTGAAGACACTATAGTGCGGAATGACTTAATGAAGATCCTACTCGTGTTCCTCCACATAGAGATTCCGAAGTTTCTCGAGAGAGAGTAAAATGTTTCAAAAGATACTTGTTGTCAAATGAGGAACGCACTAGAGTGAATATGGAGTATTCAAAATTCTCGACAATGGAAGAAGACTTTGGTGATATTAATTCTATCATGATCGTTACAACTTGGATCCAAAGACTTGGTGGGTCATTCATGGCGCGTGTGCACCCAATCTTCAAGCTTTTGCCTTGAAGTTGTTGGCGCAACCATCTTCTTCATCTTGTTGTGAACAAAATTGGAGTACTTATTCTTTTTTGCACTTACTTAAACGGAACAAGTTAACTCCAAAACGTGCCGAAGATTTAGTGTTCGTTCATAGCAATCTCCGCCTCTTGTCAAGGAAGAGCCCACAATATTTACAAGGAGAAACTAAGATGTGGGATATCGGTGGTGATGCATTTGATTCTTTTGAAGATGTTGGTGCACTTGAAGTCACCAATTTATCTCTTGATGAACTTGAGTTGGAGGCTATGGTGATTACCGATGATGGAGATGAAAATGTTGAAGATGAATGATTAAATTTATTTCATATTTTTTTGTTGAACTTATGTATAAAGTTAATTATGTCAACTTTGATTTATATATATATATATATATGTGTGTGTGTGTGGCTATTAGTTTTTTATGCAACAATTATACAAAATTTCATTTGGTTACACAAAAAAATTAAATAATTAATGATCGTGTCGTGTCGCAATTTTTTTCAAAAATCATGTGTCGGCGTGTCGGACACTCGTGTCCGTGTCGGTGCTTCATAGTTGTGCGTTACTATATATTTCCAGAATAATCATGTCTGTAAAAACTTGTAATTGAATGAAAATGGCTTCTTGATGCATGGAAGTAGAAGATAAAGTCTCTTAAAGTTGGAGATCTGCAGGAGGGGAGAGAGAGAGAGAGAGAGATACCTGTTCAGGCTTGATACCACAAGCTTCGCGAGTAGCTTTCTCCAAATAATCTTTCGCAATGTGCATTTTCTCATCAGTAATATAACCAGCAATTGAAATTACCTCCATTCTATCCAAGAGAGGGTTGGGTATTGTTTCCACTACATTTGCAGTACAAACAAATAATACCTGCAGCAAAATTATAAAAGAATTCATGTCAAATGTAGCAGGTTAGCAAATTGTGGAAAATCTAAATCCCAGCATAAACAAAAATAGATAACAATGAAGTAATTGATACACCAGCTTCACAAACTACAAACATATGAAATCTTTTGCGCAATTAAAGCACATCATCACAATCCTCAATGAGAACTTCATTTGGACTTTCAGTAACGTGGCACGATAATCTTTAACAATAAATATGTCAGAAATTTATTACGAGTATTTATTTATATTGAAAAATACTCCAAAATTTCAGTATTAAAATAAGATCTTCCCATTTCAAGATTTTGTTTTTTACTTGGGAATCATTCATGTAAATTGTCTAGGCCATAATACTTCCATTTCTAGTTTTTTAGCCGTTAGGATCTTTGTATAGTTGTACACTATCTGTTTCCAATGTTGCAATTTCCAGTCCTATAAATTTGTAATTCCCCCATTCTTTTCAAATCAACGGGAAGTATATTTTCCACAATTAAAATGATCCTCTTTAATCAAATCTCGTGGATTGTACATATATCCTGGCAATTATAAGTATTACCAGTATGAAAACATCTGTAATCCGGTTAAAGGGGACAATTTAAGAAATATAATTCAAAATGTTTAATACCATATGCATCAGTAAATGCAAAGTATGACATCTCCAATCAAAAAGGTACAAATGCGAGTTAACTGGCTACTAATAAAGATAAAGACAATGATGATATAGAATATTAATCTTTTGTAGCTTTAAGTTTCTCAAGAAAAAACGACGAAGTACAGTGAATAGATTTTGCAACATACATAGACATGCACTTCTATGTACCAAAAAGAGACATGCAGTTCTGCAACTATTTTTCTCCCTCGTACTGAAGAAGAATACAACTGAAGTAGGTCCTAATACTTTAGTTTCAGAAACATAACATACTTATAAACTCGGGGTCTGGACTCGTTTTATCACTCATATACAAATAAATTAGTTCAAATGTTCTTAATACTGAACATTTATTATTACAATTCAATTAAAACCCAAGTCAATTACAATAGGAAAAGGCCACCTTAGAAAATGTAAGCCTAATGAAATGTAAGCCTAATGAAATGATCCACATATAAAAAAGTTGGCTTGGCAGCCTACTAACCTTGGATAAATCAATTGGAACATCAAGATAGTGGTCTAGAAAGTTTGCATTCTGCTCTGGGTCGAGAAGTTCCAGCATTGCACTTGCTGGATCACCTGCATGCCCTCTTCCCAACTGCCAAATGTCAAATATATTAGAAAGATGCAAATTCAACTGATAGAATGAAGAATTGAGGTCATTCAACATTCTGCACATAACAGAATACTAAAGGACGTGATCTTTTAGCAGTGAAGTTTGTCCAGTGGTCACAAATTGATAATCCAAACTTCCATGGCACCAAATTCTAAACCCCCCCCCCCCCCCCCCCCCCCCTCTTCCCCTTCTCCCAACTCAAAAAAAATGGAAGAAAAGAAAACCGCAATTATATTAGTTCCAGTAGAAGGATAAAATTACTTTGCATACAATAAATAACAGCAATTCTAGCAGTAGACAAAAACAAAACAAGCCATGAATACCTTGTCTATCTCGTCGATCAGAACCAGAGGGTTAGCTGTTCCCACACTTTTCAAACATTGTACCATCTTCCCCGGCATGGCACCAATATATGTTCGACGATGCCCCTTGATGTGAATTTCAGAGTCAATAACAAAATAGATGAATGAATAATATCAATATATATAGTTGCATGATTATCTCAAGCATTTTAAGGTTCATTGCCTACCTTAATTTCAGCAACATCAGACAAACCACCAACTGAAAACCGGTAAAACTTACGGTTCAAGGCCCGGGCAATTGAACGACCAATACTAGTTTTTCCTACTCCTGGAGGCCCGGAGAGGCATATGATTTTACCTGTTATTAATTCAAGAAACAACAAACAAAGGACTTTAGTACTCTATATTGCAGGTTTCTATATTGAAGAATGTGCTGCACGAGTCTACCGCAGTCAAGAGAGAACAAGAAACGTATCATGTAATGCGCACGCGAGAGAGAGAGAGAGAGAGGGGGGGGGGGGGGGGGGGGGGGTATTAAAGCATTATTTGAAATACACTAGGCATAGCCAATGACATCTGAAATTTTCAAACCACAGGATAATGAAACAGTGACCAGTTTTCTGCTAGCTTCATGTCAAGTTATGGGATGAATAATACACCGTAGCAATGGAAGTAAGAAAACTGTCATTAATATTAGATGCTGCTGCTTCCTTGTCTTCTATGTTAAATAACTCGACACAAACAAAGCCACAGCTAGCTGTAATAGGATAATTTTATACAGCAACCAGAAAAACCATGATTGAAGGATCTGTCAACAGAATAGCCGTGCAGACTTCAGGAAAAGTGGATGCATCGGAAGTAGTATTGCTATGTTAGCTTAAGGTCCAGAGAGCTGGATTCACAATGAAGCCAAGTACCAATAACAAAGAAGGATTAACACGAAACAAGTAATTTGAAATTATCATCCAGATAGTCTACCAGAGAAAATAGTAGTAGCTTGTATTGACACAACAGACATTATTCTTGTACGCATATCAAGGCGTGTAAGTATGTGCACAGGCTCATACATGCATACACATATTCAGTGTCAGGGATAAGCTAAAAAGGCATGTCTTTTCTGCTCACTATAACACGGGGATATGATAAAAGTATACGACTTAAGTAACCTAATGGAAAAACCATACAAGTTAAGAGTTCCAATATTATTCCCAGACCAAAAAAAACAAAGAAGAAGAAGAAAGAAAATGCCAACCTTGTGAGGTTCCTCTCAGTTTCCCCACAGCTATAAACTCCAATATCCTTTCCTTGACGTCAGTTAATCCGTAATGGTCTTCATCGAGAATCTTTTGTGCTCGTATTACATCAAAGTTCTCGTCACTGCATAATTGAAGAAAAAGAAATGATAAGCAGGAATCAAAATACCATTACCAGCTATGGATACCTTTCTATCATAATTCTATATAGACTATGATTCCATACCCTACAAATAATCAAATTCCTTTCCAGTTTCAGAGTTCTCAACGAAAAAACGCTTCCTTTACCCCTCGTTTAAAACGAGAAAACTCCATGCAGTTATAAAACAAAAACACCAGCTAACATCCGAAAATATGAAGCAGACAATTTTATACATGAAAAATGTACAAACCAAAACTTCTAGTCAAATCAATGCTCTATCCTCAGCTACTTGAAGCCCAAACAGAGAATTACTCCCAGTTTACAACGTGAAACAACCATCAGCAGTACTCAGATGCTTAGCTAAATTTTCCCTAATGAATTCAAATCAACAAAAGCAGTGCTTGAGTGTTCATATAAGATATACGCCAGAATCAGTGTGAGAAAAAGGCCAAAAGCATCCCAGTTCACAACGTATAAAGCAGCTTCAGATTTTTCATTCTAGTCTCATTTAACTTTCAGGCTCAGCAAGTGAGAAAAATCTTAGCATAGCTGTTTGAAGGGGCTAAAAACAGTAGGAATAATATCTTCATACAACATAACAGTTCACATGGTGTGTGGGTGGATGTATCTGAATTCTGTTCTGCATTGCTTATTTTTTTATCTTCGAGGGTGGAGAGTATCCTGCTGAAAATGCTGCAGGGGAAATGGACACAATTCGCTATTGAGCATTTTTCAGAAATGATCAATAGAACTAGTCATATTCTAATGTGAGAAATTGTAGGCCTCAAAAGTTCCCGCAGTCTAAGATTAAATATGTGGCCCACAAAGGGTAAACACTATGCTTAATAGGGCTTGAAGCTAGAAGTCCAAGATGAAAGCATCGGCATGGAAAGTAACCTATCAACTAGCTTCAATGGATGGGGAAGGCTAAAGAGAAGGTGAGAACCATATTGTCTAACGGCCTGGAAAAGAAAGTCAGTCTAACTGGTTACCTTTGCCGCTCAAAACATGAAATCTGCCATCCTTTGACTCTGCCTACCTTCCCTAATGAAAGAGTCCATGGCCAGTCCTAATAACGTTTTGAGTCACTTCCAGTAATGCCTCTCTAAGAGCCAATTCTTCATAAAAACATCTGTCTTCTTGCACGATTTGCGAGCAGAAAGGTGAGCACCTATAACATCATTGTTCATCATTTCCTTTCTACTGGATGAGTGAACTCTACCTACCTATGCTGGATTGCTTGGGTTCGAGGAAGTTTAGCTTAGCTTAAAAGCTGCTTTGAACTCTACCTACCTATTCTGGATTGCTATGGATTCAAGGATGTTTGGCTAAGCTTGCTATCAATCCACTACCGACCTGTCACATACAGTAGTCCCACTTGTGTCCAGTGTTGAAAATTAACGAAATACATATTATGCCTATTGCTGCATTGTCACGTCATAAAAAGTATGGTAGTTATTAGTTGCTGATTTAGAGGGGTATTGTCTTTTCCTGCATCATCAATTACTGAACTCGGATTTTCTGCAGTAGCAAGGTTGGTAAGATGTTATACTTGCCTGCAGTGATGGCATGCACATGTTGCATTTGGACTGAAAATGATGAAGGCAACAAGAGGCTCCAGGGGAATCAAGTTTAAAGGGAGAGTTTTGAAAAGCATACAGGCTCTCTATAGATATTTAATATCCTATAACAACTATCTTCTCCAGTCCTAAAACAGTTACCACCAGATTTTACTTCTTTAAGTACAATTTTGAATTGGGTGTATTTGTAATTTCCAGAAATTCTAGGTTATATTCTTGAAGGACTAAGTCATTTTTTAATATAAAGCATTAAGACCAGTTTTGCAGGTAATTAACAAGTTTCCACATAAGAGTTTAGAGTCCTACTAGTCTAGGATTTCTCAACTCTATATAAAGTATTATAATGCTTCCAATTGAAAATTAGTAGTTGATTAGTATTGAGAATTAGTGTTGTTTGTGTGGACTTGCTTAAACCCTTGCAAGGGTAAAGAATTATCCTCTTTTCTTCTTTTCACTTCTCATGATTCCACATTTTCTGTACCTAGGTCCAGACATATTTCACCTTTTCTTTATAAAAATAAACAGCCTTAGGTTGTCCTACAGCAGAGAAATGCCTAGGTCCAGACATATTTCGCCTTTTCTTTATAAAAATAAACAGCCTTAGGTTGTCCTACAGCAGAGAAATACCAGATCTTTTCAAGATCATTATCTAACTTTTCAAAGTTCACGGGATAAAATTGTTCCGAGGGATAAAGCTTCAGGATCTTTCAGAAGTTTGCCTAGACTTGAAACAAATTAAGCATGAAAATATTCACTTCAACATTTATAGTATTAGGCAGATTGCAGGGAAAACTATTTGCATTCAAGTAAAATAGCAATAGCTTCAAAAACTTATTGAGAGTGCATGAATGGATTCAAAAGTGTCTCAAAATTTTAGATAAAATGGGAGAGGCATGGAAGAAAGGTGCCAAAAGATGAAGGTATGAACTGTCTATGAGATGATAATAGACTACAGACCTGTATTCACCCCAAGGCAATGCAGTCAACCAATCAAGATAATTACGTGTCACATTAAATTCACTTGAACTAGCTTCCAATAACTGCAATTTTGTCAATTCTTCTTCTATGACTTGCAAAACATGAGGTGGGATTTTCTCCTTCTTTGGGTCAAGCCTTTCCCTGAACTTTGCTGCAATATATCAGAAACCAATGTCAATGAACAAGTCTTCAGCAATTCAAAAATGAACAAGTCTTCAGCAATTTGTGGAGTAAATATAGTAAACCCAGGGTAATCGACTATATCAACATTAGGCAGAGCTCAAGCACAAATCATGTGAAACTGAAAAGCCAAGATCAAGATCTGCCAAATAGTAACAAATTTTGACATAACACGAAACCTAGCTTCAGCAAGAGGATATGAGTGGTCATGGATTAATCAAAGAGAAAACACTAACAACTGACACCAATTTTAAGGCAGAATTTAAGCAGTATAGAAAAAATAACAAACTAATTGTAAAGCAGAGATTATATTGATAATGTTCGCAGCCATCTTTTGGACTAATCTGAAATGCTTATACACACACACTCACATCCATATACAAATCACTTATATAATATCACACCTATCCATCTCGGCCTAAAAAATTCCTTCCAGGCATATCCATACAAGTAGGAACAGATTCCAACCAAAGAAAAGAAGGGTGGGAAAGGGAAACAAAAAACAGAGAAACTCAAGACATTTCTTAATCTTTTACTAGGGTTCTCTATGCACTGGAAATTCCTTTGTTATGCCCTCACTAAATTACCAACAAAATGCAACGAGTGCAAGTCCCCATACTTTCCTATCACCCCACCGGTATCCTCCCAAGTTTCCAGCAAGAAAATGAGGAGTGAACCTGACTGGCATTTCCCAATGAACTCAGATATAAAGAGCAGCATGCATGAGAGGCACGAGCTAACCCATCACAAGACAAGATGTTTTTAGCATATGTGTCAGTCTTCTTGCCCATAAAGCACCAATTATCACTCAAACCTATGTGTCTACTTAAGTTATGAGCATAATATCTTCACACATAATTATACCTCTGTCCCTCCCCAAAAAAACAAGGGAACAAGCAAATTACAAGGGAAAAATCACTGATAACATATCAAATGATATCGCCTTGTCATCCCATTTGCAATATACCAAAAACTTCTTTATTACAATCATGCCTAACATCAGCTGGACCATTTTTCAGCCTGGTACTTTTTTCTAGATGCTGAATTCTTAAATTGGAGAATTGAGAGCATGCTGATGGTTTTTTTCTTTTTTGTTTTTTTGAAGGTGCGTGCTGACATGTTAATGCCACAAGACCAAATAAAAAATGCTAGCAAATGCCAAAAACAATGACCCATATAGTAACTTATCGTCTAAAGGAAAAAAGCTCAAATAAAGATAAGTATGCATCATATTGGAATTGAGATGACCAAGATTTTCATTATATCATCATAGCGGAAAACCTTTTTAAGACTAAAAACGGACTTGAGAAACAACATGACACTTGCCATAAACACCAAAAAAGATTATACACAAACACAACTGAACAACAAAAATTAAAATGGAAAAATAGTAGTCCAAACTCAAAATAAAAATGTGGTATCAACAGCATGTATATCCTCATGGAGAAAGCAAAAGTCTGTTTCAAGTTATTTGATCAGAAAAAGGAAAGAATTTATGCGCTACCACAAATGAACAGCTTGCATAACAATGCACAACACCTCTAATAAAATATCTCTTGCTTTTATTCAAAAACAGAGACAGAAAAAATAAATGAAGTTTTCTTCTCTTCAATTTTGGCCTCGAAGCTGAAACAGTTCCATGTTTGAGAAAAATAGAACTATCTTTAAACATATGTATATTTCCTGTCACCATAGGTTCTAAGAGGAAAAACAGAAAAAGAGATAGTTACGAACAGGCCTGGTATAATGTACCCAACAATTGTAAATCATGAGGCATCCAACAAGACAGCATGGGTAAATATTGCTAAGCCTTCAGCACAGGTCAAATGTTTTAGGTTTCTGTCTAACCAAAAAAATAAAATGCAAGTATTACACATAGTTCTGCCAATTACCAACAAAGCAATAGAAATATAAGGAAGAACACCAACTGTAAATAAGATAGAAGAGGGCAAACCAGAAAGAGCGGTTTTGTCATCAGTCTCTAATCCCAATTCCTGCACAAGGCAAATAAAATTATAATCAGATAATTCCCAAAACATCTCATTTCATCTAAACTATTCATACAAGCATACGGCAAGAACAGTCTTCCATAACACTTGGGAAATGTATATTATAAAGCATACAAATCGTTATACAGAAGCAACATGCCTTCTTTATGGCCTTGAGCTGCTCATTCAACAAGTATCGTCGCTGCTCTCCACTTATCTTTTCTTCAATTGCCTTTGCTATCGATTCCTAAATACCGCCAAAAAATGGTGAAGATCAAATAGACAGGGACCAGCAATTAAGAGTTCTAGAATTGATCTCCAATCCAAACAACCATACCTGGATCTTACTAATCTCCATCTCTTTCTTCACTAACTCCAGAGTAAGTTTTAGTCGTTGATGAACCTGAATTTCGAGATCGTGATGAGCATCAGAAATATGAAAGGTAGAAACTTTGACAGGGTGATACAGTCTTATTACTAGAAAGCAACAACCTCTCAGCTCCATGCCCAAGGTGTGGGGACAAAATGAATGTCCTTTTTGTCCTATTATCAATATTATCTTAGAATGAACCGAAACATCTTTGCTCCGAGCACCTTGAACAAGCAACTCAAGAGAAAATAAAAAGTAATTCCGTGACAGGGAACATTTTGATTCTAGCTTTTCTTTTTATGGTACAAAGTTTCCTAGCTTTCTACCGTTTCAAATTAGGAAATACATCAAGGGACAAGGGATGCACTTAAGTTGATACCAAATCCATTAAGATAATAGATTATTCAATCCTTGTAGCGATTTTGAGATCTTATAAGACTACAAGATGCTGAAACCCCACAGATGTGTGATGATGCTAAGACTGAAAGTTACAATGTTACACTTCTAAGTAGAATTGTATGCATGAACCTAGAAAAGAAAGAAACTATATGTTCATTCTCAGAAAAATGTAGTCGATGAGGCTGTAGACTACTTACATCTAGTTCTTCGAGCACTTGCTGGCACTGTAATTTGTTTGCACCTGATATTGCAGCTCCAAAATCTGCTAATCTTGGATAATTAAAATCACCTATATGCTGCAGATATTGAGAAGTTAGGAGGTAGCATAGATACTACACGTAGACAAAACCAGTAGAAACACTTCACCTACTTTATTTGCAATATTGTCGTGTTCAAGTTTAGGCAATAGATTCCTCCATAATTTAAAAGTACAACATTATTGTGATTAAAGAGATGTTACTCTGTTGTTCTTCCAAAGTACAAAAAATGCATATTTATTTACATGAATTTAGAGACAATCAAATATCTTAAAACAAAAAATCGTTCATGAGCATGATCTTTGCTTATCTTTAAAAAGCATAGGCAGGTATGACCACATAAACAGCAAAAGAATGGAATCAAATACTTGCTAATCAGTTATGTGCATTCAGGCATACTGGTGCACTTAAGCATATATGTCAATAACAGGCACATGACGTGTAAACTACCTGTACTACTCCTCCATTCCACTTAATATAGTTTGGACACATTCAAAAACGAAGGCTGGAAAATTGACCTAGTACAACACCTCAGTTTGAATTCAAAGAAGTGATTCAGTGACTAGAATAGACCTTATATATCAAATTTAAACAAAGATAAGTGTGTGCATTCATAAACAAATGCAAATGTTTGAACATTTTATTCTGCGTACAGGAAAAGAAAAGCCGAAAAATCAGAAAAAGAAAAAATCATACCTGAGTATAAGTTTGTACATGATCTCGCCAAAGCGAACTAGTTTTCAAAACATCTCTAAGAGTTGATATAACTTCAAATGACGTTGCCTTAAGAACATCATCATCCTTATCATAAGGCTTTTCCTGAAAGACATATGAACAAAAGTAAAGAAAGTGTAGCCTCACAGGTTAATGTTCATTATGTAAATTTGGAGTATTATATGAACATATTCACATGGGAAAACTGCACACACCTTGAGATGATCAACCTTGACCATAAGAGGATCCTCACTGACCTGCACAAGACAATTATTTCAGTTGTGCATCTGTTGCACAGATGAAGATGGATATGGCTATGCAAATTTATAATGACAGCACGGAAAAAATCTTCTTGCGAGTGTATAAATAAATAGAAAAATATTTGTGAGGTAAAAAGGAGATAAAAATATGAAGAAACAAGAGGCAGAAGTTAATCTACAAAATCATGAATGAAGAAAGAGTCCTACTAACCATCTCAGTTATTCGAAGTCGCCTATGACCAATAAGAACCACCTGATCTCCTTGGATGCTTGTAATCTGCGATCATCAAACCAGCTTGATGAATCCAAGACGTTTCTTACCATAGATAAATGACTTCAAACAATAACTAATCAAAAATAAAGGTAAGAAAATTACCTGAGCTAGTGTACCAACTTCATGAAGGCGATTAAATAACTCTTTTCCTTTGAGATCGTATATATTTTTTTCATCTGTACCCTCAGTTACTGCCTCGTCTTTAAGTAGGAAAGCACCAGCATAAGGGGCTTGCCGTTTTCTACTCTCTACTAAAGCTGCTAACAATTTTGGATCCTGCAGAAAAGTATATATAGAGGAAGGATCAGCTCTCTGGTTACCAAGATACGAGTAGAGTTGATTTTACCTTCATCTTATACCAGACGTAACACATTTATGAAAAAAAACAAAGATAAACTAACAGCTATGTTACTTAAATTCTGAGAGAGGTGACTTTCATACAAAGAATTAAGCTTTCAACTTTTCACCATTTCTTTCATATGTATTGAAAGAAATTCTAAAATGTTGTAACAATTAAATGCTAAAAGCTAAAGTAAGCAAATAAGACATAGACAAATTACCTATGTTGCTGAGACTCGGGTACAGGTGTCAGATAGAGGTACATGTCTAACAGTCAGATCCTTCTCCTTTTAAAAATTAGGATATGGGGATACGGTTAAAATCGATCTGAATTTCGGATAAGGATACGGGGATATGTCTTATATTGTTTTTCTTTTAAATATTATAGAAATTAATTTAAATTTAATGCCAAAATACCAAAAGTTTACTCTTTTTAATTATAAAAACAAGATAATAAATAATAAGAAAAAAAATATCAATAAATAACTCAATTAGAATGATTCTTCATGTTTAATTTCACTAATGAAAATTTCATTTCAAGTCCACTTGGGTCCATCAATTAACCGAATTAAATTTTCATTTCAAATCCATTAACCCTTCAGTGTCCCAGCAGAGCTTTCCCATTCCCAATTTCCAAGAAACTTTGCTCCCTTCCCAACAAGCCTTTCTTCTCCTCCCCAAATCATTGTGCTTCTAGGGTTTTGTTTCTCTTCCACTGCCGCGACGTCTCATCCACCATGACCAGGTGCTTCCTTCTCCAACCAGTCCCATTTTCTCCTCAGGCCAACTGTTTCCCTCCTTGGACATGTTAATTTTTCTCCTCCGGCTAGCCGTATCTGCTTCTAAAATGAAGGATCCGATCCAGGATCCATACCCGTACCCGTGTTGGCGGTACATCATTCCAAATTAAGAGTCCAAGCATCACAGCAAATTACAGAGAGCAAAGCAATTAAGCATGTTCAGAGTTGAATAACAAAAAATCATAGCATGATTCCATACAGAACAGTGCACACCAGGTGCCCCTTGAAGTACTCTGTAATTATTTATTAGTAAATTATCAGTACATCCGTCAGAACTTATACCTTAAGCTAATGCCAGTTAATCAATAAAGTTCATATATCCATGTAATGGCACAGGGAAACAATATAGAATGCCAGGATGTTAAAAACAAAGTATCAAACCAAAGTACTCAACCATAAGAAGCCATACCTTCACATAAATCGGCATATAAAATCCAGGAAATAATGGTCTGTGTGGCAGGGGTAATGCTATAACCTGCACAAGTAACAGAATCTGGATTATTAAATATCTTTAAGAATAACATGGAACAACAGAATACCAGCAAATCTCTAACATAATCTAATGATTCTCATCCTTCATAGTAACACAATAACAGAATCTGGTACAGATGAAGATACTTGGAAAGATTGAATTTCACAATGATGACAGGTAAACTGATCTCAGTTTTAGCCGACAAGACTAAAGGAATTGTGCATAAATTCAGCTAGGGGGATTATGAGTGATATACTATTGTTACAGTGTATCTTTCAAACATTAAGCAATGGAACATAACTCCAATTTATCATCGAAATCAGAGAGTGAGATAAATTTAAAACTAATAGAACCAGGGAAAATATCTCGTAAACTCATCCAGTTTAATAATTCTATCAAGGTCAAGGCATCATAATAAATTCTTCCCCACCCCTCAAAAGTACGATCGTCCCAACTCCTCGCTATATATTATTCCCCCAAACTTGGGTATCGAACAATACCCCCTTTCCATTGCCACCCCCAACAAAAAAGGAAGAAAGAAATAGAAAACCTTTTATTCAACAAATAACTAATATGGCCCCTTCCTCTCCTCCCCAATCCTAGCACTTTCCATCACTACAAACAAATTATGAACATTCATTTCCTCTGTTACCTTTGTGTGTGAGAGATAGATGTAAATTCATTGTATTCCTCAAATACCTAGCTTCCAATGGAAGACAAACCTCACATCCCCAACACAATGATTTACATAAACCATATAACCAAAATACCTAATTTCATCATTTAGGCTCCCTGTGTTTCTATTCCCAAATATGTGCTTGAATGGCAATGCAGGGGAAGCAAATGGAAGAAATCAAGAAATAATTACTTACAAAAGTAAAAGAAAGCCTCACCATGAATTTGATATGCACTCCATATACTAACAAGCTTGTTCATACCATACAAATATGTGCATTCTTACATAACTCAAGTATATTTTGTACGATACCAAACTCTCTATTAATTAAGACAAGCTTGCATAAAAAATTCCATTTTGTACTTCTTCAGTACTACCCTAGCAAAAGTGCTCCCGCATACAAAACGATTAAGAGTGTATGGTAATACACGCGATGCGACACTGAATTTTATTTTCAAATCTTGGCATATCAACAAGCATAATCGAATTTTACCCAATATTTGATTGCTTAATTATAAGATTGTCAAAAAAAGATCACAAATTTTGAACAATTATACATATACCCACATAATCGTGTACACTGAATGTATGTATAAGTATAATTCATAAAAACTAACCGTTAAATAATCTTCAGTTCTAAATACAGTGGGAACAATAGCTGATGAAGACTTAGAATTGGCCTCTTCACCCGCAGCGCCATCGAGGGCTTTGGCCTCAGACCCAGCCTCCGCCGGGTCGGACCCATCAGAGGAGTCGGAGCAGAAGAACCGACGGTAAAAATACGGGCTTTTTCTATTGGTTCCTCGGAGGGAGCTCAGGACCCGAAGAATTGGAGAGGCGGTCTCGGCGGTGGTTCCAGGCCGGAGGTGTGCCCCGAACGAAGACGTACCGGTGTGGAACCGGCATGTGGAGGTGAGGACCTTCAGCATGAAGATTTATTGCAAATGGCAGGGGGCTTTGGGTAATCTGGATTTTGGTGTTAGGTTTTGATTTAGAGAAAGGGTTGAACCGCCATTGATGGAGGATAAAGAAGCTTTTTGCTTGGGGAAGAAGAAGCAGGGTTTATTGACTTTTCTTTTTCAATTAAAACCCTGCATAAACCCTTGGGTTTTGCTTTTTGTCGAAAATACCCTTGTCATGCTTCTTTTTTTTTCTTTATAATTTATCCCTCTTTGTTAATTTAAAATTTTATATTTTCAATGTTATTATTTTATTTTAATATAAGTAATTAATACTTGTAAATATTAATTTTTAGATAAGTATGTATTCTTTAGAGTATATGATTATTTTAGACAACACTTAACTCAAATACAAAATGTAGATATTTTATTGTGTTTAATAATTTAAAAGTATTTGAGAAACTTTTATTAAGAGATCGATCTGCAAGACATTAGAGTTAGTCAATGTGAATGCCTGGTCCTTTTTCGTTTTGATTGACAGTGATAATTTTTGTTTAATTTGTCTTGAAATTGAAATTTTAGATTATAAAAGAATCAATATTAGTATTATCGTGTCAAATATTTTGACACTTTTTATAAAAGAAAAAATAATCGTGTTTTTAGAGAGAGGGGGAGAAAGAAAGAGAGGGAATTGGTTTCTAGAAGTGAATAAAAACAAGAACAAAAAGGTAAAGATATGTTTGACAAGTAGTTTATTGAAAACAAGGAAACCAAAATCATTTTCCTATTATACTTAGGGTGTGTTTGATTTGCACATTTTCTATGAAAAATGTCAAATTCATAGAAAATATTGTCAAATTCAAAAAATTTCTTTTCCACTTGGTGGAAAATGAAAATCTTTTCCATCCAAGATGGAAAATACAATCCACCAAATAAGTAAGAAATTGTTTTCCAAGAAAGTTGGAAAAATTGTGCTTTAAAAGTTTGTACCTTGAAAATCAAAATTATTTTCTATATGCAATCAAACAAGAAATGTGAAAAAAAAAAATTTTTTGATTTGACAACATTTTACATGGATTTGATATTTTCCATGGAAAATATGCAAATCAAACACACCCTAAGTGTAATAAGAAAATGATTTTGATTTCCTTGTTTTCAATAAACTACGGCTGTGTTTGATTCCCTTCCTTTTTCATGGAAAATGAAAATTTTCCACTAATTTTCCAGCTTTGGTCTGTTTGATTGGCAAAATTTTTCATAGAAAAAGTATTTTCTCACCTATTTTCCAACTTTTGTTTGATTGCAACCTTTTTTTTTTCTATGGAAAATTTTTTCAAAGTTTTCCACTTTTTGCCACATTTTCCTTGTTTTCAAGGAAAATATTTTCTTTGTGGGATAGGAGAATTTATTTTCTATGGAAAATTTGTTAACCTTTTCCAATCCATTTATTTTCCATGAAACATTTTCCAACCCATAATTTCTTGGTAATTCATTTCTATAGAAAATATTTTCTTTCCACTCAAATTTTTCACTTGCAATCAAACACAGCCTACTTGTCAAACATATCTTTACCTTTTTGTTCTTGTTTTTATTCACTTCTAGAATCCAATTCTCTTTCTCTCTAAAGTAAATATTTTTCTTTCTTTATTCACTTTTTTTTTTGGGGGGGTGGGTGGTAATTCCATTAGTGAAAATCTTGATATTGATTCCTAATGTACAAATATTTCTCTCAAGTTGTTTCATGAAAACAAGGAAGTCAAAATTATTTTTTATTACAATTTTTAATAAAATATTAATTATTGATCTCATCAACCACAACTTTGGAACTATACAAAGAAAAATCAGCTTCTTGCCTAGTTGGATGATGAGTTGAAATTCTTCATTCTATGTTGGGTTAGAAATTTTATATTTTCGATCTACATGAATAGTCTCAATTTTTAAATTATAAATGTCAAGTTCTTTTTTTTTTTAATTCTGAAGCTTGTCAAATGACTTTTGATAGTTTGAAAATGACGATGGTATGTTCTTTTCAATTGATCAGACAAAATATTAGGGAGAAGCCAATAATACTATTCACATATACAAATTATTTAATAATTACATTAAATTTTATTTGTCATTTTGTATATGAATAAAATGAAAATCTATGTATATCAACTAGAGATAATTATTGACTAGGTTGCCTCTTATTTTAAGTGGACTAAGACTTATAATGGGTTAGTTTTCCATATTTCTAAGTGAGAAAATACTACATTATTGGTAGGAGAATAGTGTATATTTGTTGTAAATTTAATTATTTGTTGATATCAATACTCTTCAAGGAGAATGAAAATTGATGAAAACTAACATTAATACAATATTAGATTCAAAAAATTTTAGAAAAGTTTTAGAACAGTCAATATTGTGTTATGTATAGTATGGTCTTTGCTAAATTAAAAAAGGGCATGTTGTGTTTCAAGTATATAAATTTGTACTATCCAAATATTAGTAAAATTAAAACAAATATTATATTGAATTAGAAGGCAATGTCGTGAAATTTTTTATTATTTCGTATGATTGGTCAAACCATTCCAAATCAATAATAAAAGTGAAAATATGTGTTGAGGAACAAGAAGGCAAAATATGTGGGATTCAATCTCCACCTACATAAAACATCTTGAATTGATGTTTTGTGGCATGGTTTGTTGATTATCATCTCTATAAGACAATTTTCTCAATACTAGGAAAATAAATTAAATAGTTATATATAAAAAAAAAAAAAGACAATGCGAATAAGAAGTTACAAATATAATAGTAAATCAATTGTTATATGCATTATTCATATATAGCAGCTATAAATGCTTCAACTCCGATTGATGTCCTAGTAGGACAGTCCATTATTGTTAATCTAAGACATATCTAAAGCGTGTTAGATATATCGACCCAGAGATGAAAAGTCCTAGACAAAAATTCTTAAAAGGAAAAATAGAACAAATAATCAAGAAAGTTCTATAAATAAAGGTATTCGTGTAGAGACTGTAAGACATTACTAATGAAATAGTCCTAGAAGAGGTTTTATATACCTGAAATTAGTGAAAATATAGAGGTCTCGATAAAGTTATGTCAATTCAAAGAATAGAAAGAATAAGAAAGAAATAGTTGTCGAGAACATTTCTACACATTTTTGTATCCATCAATATTACGAATGATAGCAAGGATATTAAAGCAAATCTATTTAAAAATGTCGATGTAGAAATCATTGGCCAAAAAATAAAAATAAGCCATGTAGGCAAATTAAAAGCAATACATTTAGAGTATGTTTGCCACTTGTAAACTGGTCAAATATCATTTTTATCTACATATTTAATAGGACCCACAACTTTTACCCTCTTTTTATCCACACATTTCATATGACCTATTACTTATAATTTACAAACATCTTTACCAAATACACTCTTAGACTTTTAGATTCAATACTTGAAAATCTAATCTCTGTAGAATGCAAATGAATTTTTGTAAGAAAATCCCCAGTCGATTCAAATGGAAGAAATATATTTTCCCATGTTGCATGTCATTGTATTTCAATAATTTAATAATTTGATTATCTTAGAAAGGCTTGACATGTGTTTTATAGATGCAATAACTATAAATCTATATAGTTCACTTGCTAGTAACATAAACATGAAAATGTCTAAAGGCTTCAAACCTAGATAAGTAAATATCAAGGGCATGTTATATTTGCTGTTTTCAAGCTGTTTTCGGTTTTCAATTTTCAAACTTGTTTACTATGTTGTTTTTGAAAATGTTACTCTTAACTGTTACTGAAAAGTATGACTTACTCCACTCCCTTGTATTTCTTTCCGTTAACCAAGTGTAGGCATCCTCGTTCATGGTTTCTAATTTTTTGCATCCACATTCTAAAATTAGCAAATGTAGCTGCATTCGTAGCACGCCACAAATAATCCTTGAGTATTTTACCTTTGAATCCCTGTTTGAAAAAATTTGTGTACGTATGGCAGACACAAAATCTATCTTCTATCGACGAAAACAACTCATCTAACACATTCTGCAATTCTGTGTATCAGTCATAAAGGTCCAATCCCCCCCCATGGTTATGAATCCTACCCAAATGAGTGATGAACCATCTCCATGAAGATGTATTTTCCTTATCCACAATTGCATATGCCACTAGGTAGATGCAATCATTGGCGTCAAGTGTTATTGCTGTAAGTTGCTGACCACCATATTTACCCCTCAAATGACATCCGTCAAGCTCAATCAACTTCCTACACCTCTCACAAAACCTTCCTTACAGGAAGCAAAGCATATGTATATGCCATGGAATATCTGATGTACACATATAATAACACTAGACCCCGGGTTCGTCCTCAATACCTCTACAGCATATGACCTCAACAACCCAAATTGATCATCAATTGTTCATTCTAACAACTTCCTAGTGTGTCTCATAACTTTCCAAGCAATATTTCTACTATTATCGGTTTTCAAATATTTCTTCACCGTGGCTATGATACTCTTTGTTTTCCAATCCAGATCAACTCAAAAATTTTCGATGTACCTATTAGCCAAGTATAGATAAGTGCAATGTCTATTACTTTGGTCTCTACTACAAGTGTGCTCAGGACTATATGATTTCACTTGCACCGTCATAGTATTCTTAACCTTAGACGCCCAAATCTTCCACCTACATCCTAGTTTTCAAACGGCTTGTGCTCTAGATTAATCATTTGCCTTAAATTTGACATTATATCTATTCGCAGCCTCGTAACTATATATTGTCTCTTTAAACTCTTGAATCGAAACTTCTGTCCACTACAAATTTTGGATTCTGCATATCAGATTCAACTACAAACCCAGAAACATATACTCACTTTCATCATCAGAATCATAGGCACTTAGAAGTTCTTCGGACGAAAGGTGCTCTAAATCACCCATTTCATTCTCATCTCATTCCATGACATTCTGATTATACAACATATCATTTTCATCATCACATTCATTTTCAGAATCATTGAGTCCAGATTATCATCCACATCTGTCAACACAAACAACAAACATTACGCTCCAAGACAAGGCATGAAATTTTGAAAAAGTCTCAACAAATTGGGAAAAAAAAAAGTGGCGATGGTCTTTAATAAACCGACACTGTTGAGTACACTTGAGAATACCACGCAAAAAACAAAAGCAAATTCTCAATGAAGTAGGTGTTTTACCTCCATGTGATCTCTCTATATTTGACATTGTTGATTTTTCGTACAAGTGGTGGTCTATGTGAGGTAGAGTAGAGATGTTTGTCGCGTGAAAAAGTGAGATAGAGTTAGGGCTCTAGGCAATTGATTTTGGAATTTTAGGGCAAATGTGATTTGGGGATTTCAATTTTTTTTCTTTTAATAAGAGAAATCGCAATTTAAAAGTGCGATTCTCACATGGCTTCCAGTTGTCAAATGTTTGGCAGACGCGTGTGCCACGTAGGTATTTCGTTTGTCACATGTTCACATCCGTCTATTAGTCATTAATATATCGTGAAGAGTGAATAATGACGAATAACAATTTAAAATTTAGTGAGCATTCAACATGAAGTTGAGTAAGCAAATTAATACCATACTAAAAATTTAAGAGAAACGCTATTTGAACAGCCAACTAACCAGAAAGTTGGACCAAAAATACGAAATGACAAATATGCCCTTAGCCCACCAAAAATTTACTAAAACCCACATTTCTTTATGAGCCATGCCCTTCTCAGACATTAACTTCAAAATTTGTGGAAATTTGAAGTACGCCCTTAGCCCACCACTTTCAGTTTCAATTGTTTATCAATAGTTAACTTCAAAATTGGATTTCTCCTTCTCGTTGTCGCCGTCCACCACCAGCAGGTGTGAAAATTTTGTCTGACATTTGTTCCCGTCTACTAGTACTCCCAGGCAAAGTGAAAAATTGTGGATTTGTAGGATTTTCTTTGTTATCGTCTTCCACCACTCTGGCCGGCCTAAAAAATTGGGTCTTTCGTCCTTCTAATGCGGTAAGCCCCCTTAATTTGTAATCTTCAATTTGTTCGCATTGAATTTTCCCTAATTCAATTAATATTCAGTTCATGTGAATGGTTTCAACATTTGTCCAAGTTATTGTATAAACTGCGATTTTTTGAATTATTGTTAAAATGGCGGTGAAGGGTTGAACATATTTGCCCTGGTTCATGTATTCAGCGTATAAATTTTTTTCTTCTTCTTGAATTCCTATTTAAATTCTATAATTTTATTGTCAATTATTTAAGAATGTATCGATTTTAGTATATAGATTTTGGGAAGTAGATTTTAATGCCTAAAATATTGAGGGATGTTAGAAAATATAGATTTTGGGAAGTAGATTTTAATGCCTAAAATATTGAGAGATGTTAGAAAGTGTTTGCCAAGGTTCGTGTTCCATTGAATGCCTAAACAACATAATGTATCGATTATATTTTGAATGTAAAATTTTATCGCTTGTCTTGCCTAATATGCTTGTAGATTGATCTCAGCGTTGAAATGGGAGGACCAAACGACGGAGTATGTTATAGTTGCAGGGATCCTTTACACTGGCATAAATCTTGTCCAAAGAAGAAACCGTAATTCGTGCAATGGCTGAAAGTTGGTGACAAAAAACCCACTAGAGGAAAGTTATTCTTCAACTGTAGCATGGAGACGTGTAATTACTTCAAGTGGGATGAGGGTGAATCAAGCACTGTTTGATCGAGAACAAATGAAAATGAAGATGACGAGCTTTCCCGTATTCTGAGAGCGTGTGCATGGATATCAGATGAAGAAGATGTGGACCTATCAGTAACACGTATCACCATTCGCAAAAACAACGATCCCAAATAGATTATTAAAATATGTATATAGTGTTGAAATGCATGAGTTAGTGAATGTAATGTAATCCTTAAGTTTCTTTAGTATATGTTTAGAACTTAATGTCTAAATTGTGTTGTTTAAATAGAAACGATGAATTGTTGGTTGTTTATATAGTTTCAAGTTCCAATAGAAATTGTTGGTTGTTTATGAAATTGTTAATTGTTTAAATGGAACCAATGGCACCAATGTGATCCTTTTTTTTTTTGGTCAAGTATATGAATATAGTCCATAACTCTTATTAATTAGGCATAAGAGTTGATCATTTTTTTGTAGCCAAACACAGGTTCCAGACTTTATTCACTTTAAAAACATACAAGTTTCTTGTTTATACAGGTATGAACTAGAAAGTTGTGGTTCTGCATGTTCTATGGGGAAAAAGGTCAATTGTTGTAATATTATTTAATTACATGATAAGAAGTGATTTGGATATCAATTAAGTGGAAAACAAAACCCCGGAAATCAAAAGAGAAAAACAAAATAATTTTTTTTTTAAGCTGGGGCGATCGACCGGACTCCTGTTTGCAATATAGAGAACAAAAGGCGTGACCTGGGCGATCGCCCAGGCAAAAATTTCACTTTCATGTGCAAATTTGATATTCACGTTCCAAAAATTTGATATTGTGTTCAACAAAAGAAATATGTACATATACACATGGAACCGAATAAATCACAGCAGTTGGTCACTACCAACTGAGTCACTCTTCAACAATACCATTCTCTTCCACACAAGGTAAGGACAAAAGTTCCATAAGCTCCAAGAATTGATATTCTAGGCCTCTAAGGTAGTGTCCCAGCAACATGCACCTTGCTGTAAGCCAATGGAAGGATATCTAGACAAGCATACTCTTAAGAGGATATCAAAACAGTAAAGGTGCTAGATAAGAATTGATAATTACCAGCATTAAAAACAGAATGCTAGAAAAAATTTAATCATTACCAGCATATGAAAACGAATTGATGATTACCAGCAAAAATTTGATACTAGCATAAGAAAAAGAATACCAGGAAAAATGTGCTCATTACCAGCATAAGAAAAATAATTGATCATTACCAACAAAAATTTGAAAGCAGTAGATACAACTTCATCAATGAGCTGCCTTCTATACTCACTTTCAGGTGGACACAATTTGATAAAAGCAGTAAATACAACTTCAAGACACATATTTGAATACATGGAAATCATGTTGACTAATTATATTTCAAAAAATTTCTTTGTATGCTGTTGAAGCCCTCGAGATTCATTATGTTCGAGTTGACATTGAAGGGCATATGTGGGCATCCCAAGTGTTCCTTCCCAATGTTGAAATTGCGAACCCTGTAATTTGATTCAACTAAGTAATATAAGAACGACATTAGAATATAAAAATTAGTACAGGATTACTTACCATCAACATATGTGAGTGCGCGAAGGTTGATTGTTGAATTGTTCCATGCCTTTCATGTTCGTTGTTTTGTGATGGCCTTTTGCCTTTGCTTAACTTTGAAATAACCTAATGACAAGGAAAACTCCATTCCATTAATATCATAAATATGGAATCAAAATTTATTTTATAAGAAAATAGTCCATAAAACATTTACCAACCTTCGTCTTCTTGGTATTTTTCTCTAATGATCCCTTCTTACGAATCTTCTTAGGAGCGCCATTTGTTTTCTTGCAAGTAGGGTCTGTGTCTAAAATGGGAACCATCTGTGTTATTTCAACTTCTCTAGAATCGGAGGCCAAATGCACACTATTTTGAGACAAAAAATTACTACCACAAGTCATGCTAGGTTTCGATATGATTAGTTCGTTCATGTGATTTTCCAAAAACTACATTAACTCCTGAGTGCGATGATCATCGTCGACAACCAAATTTGCAACATTTCCAAAAGTCTTAAACAATTGATCATATCGAACCTGAGCAGGAGTACTAACCCATCCGAAGTAATTAATCTTGACCCGCGTGTACGCTCTTTGCACATCTCTCCTCCACCTTCTTAAAATGTACCTATTCGAGAGCAATTTAACTTCTTCTCTGATCAAGATTGAAAAAGCATGTTTGCATAGTATCCCTCTGAATTCGAACAAGTGATAACTGCATACTATTTGACATTGATCTTTCACATATACAACTGTAAATTTCTTTCTCTTCGTAGATTCGTTGACCAAAACATCCTCTCGTACTACGTACCTCGTTCCAACAAATTCATCATTCCAAGATAAAACATCACAAAACATCATTCCAATTAGCTCAGTTTGAACTTCCTTAAGTTTCGCAATTGTGTAACCTTGTTGCATCTGTTTCTCCAATCCATAATTAGTTAGGCAAGGGATCATCGCCGAGTACAACCTAAAATCTGCTTGGAATTCCTTCTTCACTTTATTTCTCAAAGTCCGCTCGTACTGTTCAACAAATTGCTTCAACGATGTTTTCGAGTTGACATATCTGTCAAATAATGCGTTCATACTCTCGCTTTACTGTGTTGTTGACATCCCCAACCAGAAACTTGTTCTCAAATAACATGGGACCCATTAATGTCTTTCTATATAAAGTCTTAACAATCAAGCATTGTCGTGCAATGCGTATGTATCGATCATTGTATTCCATCCCTGTTCAAACTCTTGCGGAACTTGCGATTCGTACACTACATCGTGAACGGTTGACAGTATGGACCCCTTAAGAGAATGGTACCCAAATTTCTCTGGCAACTTCTTTAGAATGTGCCACAGGAACCATCTATGTTTTGTATCAGGAAAAACAATTTGAATTGCATTTTGCATTGCCCTATCCTAATTCGTTATTATACCAATTGGAGCTTAGCCCTCCATGCACTCAAGCCATGCCTGGAACAACCAAACAAAAGTGTCAGTGTCCTCATTGGACACTAAACCGTAGCCAAGTAGCGTCGAATGTCCATGATGGTTGACACCAACGAAAGGAGCAAATGGCATTTTGTACTTGTTTGTTAGGTACGTGGTATCAAATGCCACGACATTACCGAACTCCTTGTATGCTTGTCTGCACCTATTATCAGCCCAAAATACATTTTTCAATCGAAATTCATTATCCAAATCAACATTGAAGTAGAAGATAGGACATTGTGCCTGCACTTTGGAGAAATATGCCTGTATTGCAGCTGCATCTCCCTCCCCAAGTCTTAATCTCCTTACTTTATCAATATAATTCCTACAATATTTTTCAACAAATGTAAGGTTTTCGTATCTACCCTATTCAACAATGACTGAATTGTAGCTTTTATGTAAAAGGATACCAACTACATCGTTCACTTCAAGTTTTCGTTTCACTTGTCATTCAATTGTCGATTACATCTATAAAGCCTAGATTTTGATGGACTTATTTCGTGGTTATGTTCCAGATGAACTCCAGTTATACGCCACATTCCTAAAATATCAGCTTTAGCCGTAATCTTAGCTTTACAACCCAATTGGATGGTTGGTTTCTGCTTCACCGAACTGCTTGCAGCGCTAATTCGTTTGCCTTCTCGACAACAAGCAAACGTAACATATCTCAACTTACCATTGTCGCCCTTTTTGGAATTCCTTCTTTTGACTGAGAAACCAACGTTATAAGAATAAGCTCTGTAAAATTCAAAAGCCTCTTCGTCACTCAAAAACTTCATTCCAACTCTCGGCGCCAAGTCATTACATTCACCATTTTCACCACCCGGACTAACTTCATTCCCATCATCACAACGTTGACTAACTTCATTCCCATCATCACAACATTGATAATCCGTACCTATACAAAGTAATCAAATTTTCAATTCATATGTAGGAGAACCAACATGCTTTTTGAGCTTCACCAATGGAATAACGGGCTTGAACTTGCAGATTTCTCAAAACAAATAAGCTAAAATACTGTTTATTTAACCATCAAATTAAAGACTAAATAGAAGTACACGAGCTTCATCAATGGAAGAACGACTTACCCATGGACATTGTTGACATTGAAGCTTTGCAAATAATAAAGAAAGTTCAAGCTCTACAAATAATTCCTACAGTTGAAGTTCCGCCTGGGTTTGTTACCATATTCTGCTTCTGGCGAGATGTTGTTCGCTGGTAGAAGGACGAGTTTTAGGATGGTAATCAAGTGGGAACATTGGGGAGCTATGTTTTAGACGAGTGTTTCATTTTCTGATTTTGGGGAAAATTGCTATCTCTGATTTTGTTTTGGCGCGGAGATTCATTTTTTCTCATTTTGTAATATAGTCAGAGATATATTCAATAACCAATTTCTCACAATATTTTTGGTCCAAGTTTCTCTTTAGAGCTTGTTTGACAAAGATTATAAATCCATTTTGGTTTTTTTCAGCCGTAATTTTTGACTTTTCAACCAATTTTTAACATGAAAAGTCAACAATTTTAACTCAAATAAATCAATATTGGTCAAATAAACAAAAAATTAGTTTATAAACTAGTTTATAATCTCTGTCAAACAAGTGACTGTTCAACTAGCGTTTCTCAAAATTTAATTCCCACTCCGATTAAAAAAAATAAAAAAAAAATTATTCCCACAAAACCTACTTTTCAAAACTCAGTTTCTTGTTTTCTATAACTGTGCCGTACACTTGTCTGAATTTCATGCCCGTGCCTCCATGTACTGCCTCTGGCTCCGCCGCCTCCCCCGCCCTCGCGCTCCGCCACCACCTGTCCCAACTTCATTCTCCTACCATCTCCACACATTCCCTACCCACCCCCCAACCCCAACATCACGGTGCCTCTCTGACCCAAACTTGCAATCACAAGTCTCATCGCTAATCTCAAACCAACACTGGTCCAAACTCAAACCACTCATCCAACCGGCCAACCCAACCCAGTTTCTCCACCAACTCTTTCAATTCAACTTCCCCTCCGACATTATTCTCAGATTTTTCCAATGTTCCCAACACGCTTTTAAAGTAACCCACTCTCTGGAAGACTACATCAAACTCTTCATTATGTTAGCAAATGACAAAAGGTACCCCAAAATCCGATCTTTACTGCATAAACTCGTGAAGCACGTGAAACCCGTTTCAAATTCTGCATTTTTTAGTACCCTTTTAAGTTTTAGTGACAATTCATGTGCTAATAGTATTATTGTGGATATGTTGATATTGACTTATGCCAATAATGGAATGTGCGATTTGGCGTTTGAGGCGTTTAAGAGGGCAGGGGATTATGGGTTTAAGTTATCTGTAGTTTCGTGCAATTCAATGTTGGTCTTGTTGGTGAAGGAGGTTAGAGTTGCGAATGTGGAATTTGTGTATAAGGTGATGAATAGGAGGAGGATTGGGTTCAATTTGTTCACGTTTAATATTGTAATCAATGGGTTGTGTAAGGCAGGGAGATTAAATAAAGCTGGTGATGTGGTAGAGGATATGAAAGTCCATGGGGTGATGCCAAATGTGGTCACCTATAATACATTGATTGACGGGTACTGTAAGAGAGGCGGGCCGGGGAAGATGTACAAAGCCGATGCCTTATTGAAGGAAATGGTGGAGAGGAGGGCGTGCCCGAATGAGATCACATATAATACTCTTATTGATGGGTTCTGTAAGGACGATTTGGTGGCAGGGATGAGGGTGTTCAAGGAAATGAAGCAGCAAGGGTTGACGCCGGGCGTGATCACATATAATTCATTGATTAATGGGTTGTGTGATAATGGCAAAGTTGATGAAGCACTTGGTTTAAGGGATGAGATGGTGGATTTCGGTTTGGAGCCAAATATTGTTACTTATAATGCAATCATGAATGGGTTTTCAAAGAAGAGAATGCTGAAGGAAACTCGGGAGTTATTTGATGATATTGTGAAAAAAGGAGTGGCTGTCAATGTATTAACATTTAACACTTTGATCGATGCCTATTGTAAAGCAGGAAAAATGGAAGAAGCAATGGCCATACGAGATTTGATGTCAGAGAGGATGGTTATTCCAAATGTTTCAACATACAATTGTTTGATTGGTGGTTATTATCGCAAGGGAAACAAGGAAATGGCAAATAAGCTTCTAGATGAAATGGAGGAGAAGAGCTTAAAAGCTGATGTAGTGACCTATAACATACAGATTGATGCAATGTGCAAGAATGCTGAAACCAGAAAGGCAGTTAGACTTCTTGATGAAATGTCTGAGAAGGGGTTGATTCCGAGACATGTGACATATAATGCTTTGATGGCTGGTTATTGCGGGGAAGGAAACCCAAGTGCAGCTTTGACTCTGAGGAGAAGAATGGAGAAAGAAGGAAAATCACCAAACGTTGTGACATATAACGTGTTGATTAAGGGTTTGTGTGAGAAAGGCAAGCTGGAAGAAGCAAACGGACTTCTTAACGAGATGTTAGAGAAAGGATTGATACCTAATCGGATAACATATGACATCATTAAGGAGGAAATGATGGAGAAGGGATTTGTTCCAAACATAGATGGGCATCTTTACAATGACAGTTAAATCTTAAAGCTTGAGAGACATTAACAGGAACGAACCCTCCGTTCCTTTTGATATCAGTGGTGAGACCTGCAGGAAAGAAAACTAGCATGAACCGTATATACCGGGCTTTTACATATTGTATTTCAGACCATTTAACTCTTCCTGCTGAAATTACTGAAATCCATCAAGTTCTCATTTACTACTAGGACTAGGATTACAGGCCAGAGCCATGGACATCGAGCTGGTCAATTCACCTTATTCAAGTACATTTCTACAATTTCCCTTTTCAATTTTCAATTTTCAATTGATATGTTTATGCAATCCACAGGAGTCTGGATAAGAACTCCGTGGTTGCTTCTTTTCGATTCAGGGTTGCAGATGAGGGGGGCATCTCTTTTGTATCAATGGAGGAGCTCTATTCACCGTCACACAAGAAAAGGTAAATCTGGTAATCTCTTGTGTCAAATCAATTGACACTATTCTCGGTTTCATTTTTTTCTTTATAATATTCTTTTGGTCCAATTTGCTCACTTACCCTGCAATGACTGAGAAACTCGAAGTTAGGATTGTTCTGTAGTCATTAATATTTGAGTGCAAGGTTCAGATGTTGTCCTTGCCAAATTGATTAAAAGCATCTCAACAGATATTTGTTTTCAACCTCTCAACTCTTGAAGTATTCCATCCTTTCTTCTGGCCCTTCACCTGCTTCTTAGATTCTCATTCATAAAAGTGTACGTGTAGATCTTTTAGGACACATATTCACCTTAGTTTTATTATCTTTTGATTTACTAATGGAGATTGAAAGAGTAAACATTTGCCTATGAAATTTTCTTTTCTTTTCTTTTTTGTTTGAGTTACTAAACTTGGATAAAGGTTAAAAAAAAAAAAAAAAAATTGTCAGAATGTTCTGAAAAAAAAGAAGAAGAAAACTATCTTTTAGGAAAATGTTAATGTTGCTTGATGCATATGATACTCACTTTAGCACATGTGTCTACTGAATATTAACCCAAATGTCTGCTAGTTTTATTGAGCACATTGGAAACGGTTTGTGGACAACCAAGAATGTGGCTGATAATTCTTCATGCACGTGATAGTTTAAGATTCTTATGTTTAATTGGGAGGTGGTTGTCTAGTTGGTGGAAGTGCCCTTGGCACAATGAATCTTTTGAATGATTTCAGTATGATCGCATGAATTATTCCTCATCTTGTGAGCATAGGATTTCCATTCATTTCATCTCTATGGAAAGGAAATGAATACTTTTTTGGCTCACAAAGCTGGAGGGATCTTTTAGAAGCTTTGGGGTGAAATCCTAAAAGCTGTTGCACTACAATTTTTGTTGCATTTTGGTGGCTCTTGTATTATTTGATGAAAAAGCTGAAAATCATGTCATTGAAACACCTTCAAGTTAATAATGGAGAGATCGAAAAAGATATCTATGAACTTAATGTGTTCAATTTGAACTGTTTAATGAAAGATTTTGTGTGCTAATAAAATTTAATTGCACATAATAGTTCAATTCTGCCGTGTGGTTTGCAATAAGTTTCATGTCATTGCTGGATCCCATTTTGCTAATTGAGTTTATTGATAAATGATAGCCATGTAAGAAAGAGAGAAACTAATGTAGACGTCATAAACTGATCATATAGAAATCATATGGTTAAATATTTTATGGTGAAAAATAATACGGCAATCATTCGTGCACGTAATACAAATAGCTAGCTTCATACTAATGAATGGTTTAGCATGCTAATCATTAAATTTTGTAAGGCACCATATGATTGAGTTTATGACTAATGTAAAATTAATTAGAATGTAGTACATTAGCATAAATGATAACAAGGATTCTATAAGTTTCTCTCATTTGTTGAATATCTTCCCAAATGTGCATTGGATATGTAAGCAACTGAAGTTTTCCTACTTTACGAATCTGTATTGCTGTATTATGAGAAACAGTACAAATATAACCACTCTTGAACTAAATACTGTGATTTCTGATGTTTCATGTGATAAAATTAATGTTGCTTGTGCATTTTCTTATTGTTCCTAATCTTACTCCTGAAGGCTGCACAACTTACGTATATTAATATTTTAGAAGAATCTTATGTTGCTCGTGAAGAAAGTAGAACTTTATGTACATATTAATATTTTAGAAGAATATTGTATTGTTGCTCTTGAAGATCATATGGTTATTATTCGTCCGTCCACCTCAATTTTATTGCCCACTAAAGACCTAGTTGCTTTAGATTTAGTAGATCTAGCCATAAACAGTATGGAATAGTTGAAGAATGATACATGTGGTTGGCCCTAAATTCATTGGTGACAAGGCTTAGTGTGTTGTATATATTTTTCACTATCCTCATTTTTAATCGCGGTAATTTTGGAATTTTTTTCTAACCTCTAGGAATTTCGTAATTATATTTTCCACCGCTTGCTTAAATAAGAATTTCCACGTAATTATAGAAAAATGTGAGATATTACATGTAGAGACACATTTTAAAAGAAAAGAAGAAATCCTTATATTTACCCCAACAAAATCTGCTTTACCTTGGTATATCAACAATTATTGTGTTTGATATTGCAATTCTAATTTGTCATTAAAAATTACTCTGTATTGATTGGAACGAATTGAAAGTTGAATGAAAGAAAGTTAATTACTTTCGAAAACTAAATGGAGGAATAGACTTAGCTACTTTATGAAGAGTTCATCACAAACTATAAAGCATTCATGAATTTTTTTTTCTGTCATCTGATGCTTTTTAACCTCTGAATCCAACCATTTAGAGGATGTTGCCAATCGTGCAGGTTCCTATAGCCCAACACTGATCAAGCAGTCGAATGAAACCATGAAAAGCTACCATTGGAGGCAGTGGAGCTTGGACGAGAACAGAGGATGCAATCTGATACATCTACAAACTTCGGAGTCAGCATCTAAACTGAAGACGTTTTTGAGACATTTCAATGCCGCATTTTGCACAACATAAAGAGGGGGAAATTCCTGTGTCAAGGCTAGATTATCACTGGATTGAGAGAATGTCCTGATTTTCCTTGAAGATCTTAAAGGGTACCATTTCCTGTCGTGGATAGTGTAGGCTTTGCAACTCTTAGAGTTGATTAGATGATTTGCCTGTATTCCGCCGTCATTGTTTGCCAGCCATCCTTCCCTTTTTATCCACAGAAACGCCCATGCATTTCTCACACATACACAAAAGAAACAATCTCATCTTCCCCCACGCACACACACAGACGCCCACAAATTGAACCCATATCAAAACTACCAGTTTCCTCAAACTAAATCTTGTTCTCAAAAAAATTTGGGTCGGCTACGTGACTTATCTTTGCCATTAATTACTACATCTACCTACTTTTTCATTAAAGTTTTTGTTCGCCAGATGTACTTTACATTTACATTACCACGAGAATGCACAAAATGCTGGTGATTGTGTTACAGATAAGGTGGCTGATGGGATCTATGTAAAGTTTTATTCTTGGTTAATGCTTATATTCCTTAAAACACTCTCAACAGGAAGTCCATGAATTATGTACCTTTTTCTTTCGATATTCTCATTCCCACTTTTTTGCAATTCGGGACACAATGACTACTTTCCAGTTGCTTAGCCAAATTGAACTGTGAACCATCCCCGCATCAAAGTAGAAAGGATGAAAGAAAGCGCAAACAAGAAAATTCTTCTTATTGATTGATATGTCCGTTTTCTTGTGCTTTTTGACCATATCCCAAGTTGCATATTGGCGATGATGTTACTTCAAAACTATAGTGCATAAAGTTTCATACAGAATATTAGACTTGGACATAAACTCTGTTTGGGAGTACTTATAAGTATTTATGAGTTGATTAAACATTATATTTATTCGCACATTTTGTAAGATTTGCTGTTTATAATCTACAAAAGTCCTACAAAACAAATACTAATTGCCAAAAAAGTCTTGTTGGAATATACTTATGAGGCACCAAACGTGCCGTCATATGGCTCACACACGAGTTTGACTTCATCTTGGCCAACCAACATTCAGTGGTAGATGGCCTCCAAGATGAATGATAGATTATTGATGCTCTCTTGTCTGTTGTGTAAACAGAAACAAGTTTTGATTCTCTTGAAGTGGAATAAATTGAACCACATTCAACTCTACAGTTAACTTGTTATCATCTCCTAAAGTGCTTGAGCATGAGATTCTCCACAACCTAAAGCAGTTGGGGGAGGGGCTTTTTTTTTTTTTTTTTTTTTTTATTAACTCTAAAAAGGAACTATCTTTATTGAATAAATCTCGCCAACAGCGGTCAAAACAAAAAAGAGGAATACAATCGTGTCATATTCTAATACCAAATATTAAAACACAACAAGAAGCAACTTGGTGGACAACTCCATTCCCCTAGTGAGGAATAAAGCTACAAGAACCACTGCTAACTTCGCGCAATGAGGAAATAATATCCAACAAAACGGATGCATTTGGGGCACAACAGAGATCAGATTTAAGACTTTGAATCACTCTGAGCGAATCACATTCCACCTCCGCTATCCTAAAGCCTCGGTCTCTAGCAAAATTCAAGCCATCTTGAATAGCCATAGCTTCTGTATTTTCTGGCGATAACTGCCCAACTGTCGTCTTTGCCTGCATTGCCACTACCACACCAAACTCATCCCGAATGTTGGTTGGGGGAGTTTTATCAGCCAATGACATTTTTCTACTCATATTGATTAATATTGAGAAGAAATGAAACAAGATTATTAACGTTCAAGGGGACATATAACTTGACCTTAGTAATGAAGAGAAAAAGTAGTAAAAACTAACACTAGTTAGTTTGAAACTAGTCCAAGATCAACTTGAGAATGAGAAAAATAAAATAAAAAATAATTTTAAACTTAGTTCAAACTCCATGCTCGAAACAATCAAAATTTTCATCGAGAATTGTCCACTTCCAAGTAGAGACTTGGAAAAAAACTATTAGGAAGTTTTTTGCTTCTAGTTTGGAAGAAGTAATAGAGCGTTAGAATAGCATTGAACAATATTAAAAAAAAATAAAAAAATAAAAATAAAAACGTGTAAGATGTTTGTCTATTATTAAATCCAGTTCGATGAATCAAATATACTTTAAAGACATTTGTTGCACATTGTTGAATATATTATAGTGAATAAGAATTTAACTTATTTTTTCTTTTTAATAAATTTTGTACTTTATAATTAGTCTTACCAAACAAACCACGAGACCCTATGATATCATCCCAAATTTCTATGAAACATTATGGACTATTAAAGTGACGTGACAAGAAAAATCAGACATTGTCTAGAGTTTTGATCAAATTTAGAAGCCTTTTTACATATGCCGACTCAACAAAATTTATATATCCTATGCAAATTTAGATGTGATTTTTTATTTATTTTAAGAAAATAAAAGATATCTATATAGTATTATTAAGTTGTACATAGAACTATTAGAAATCAATTTTGAACTTGAACGTTTAATCATTATGCATTAATGTCATATAAACAGAAAGTGTTTCGACTTGTATATCATCTAATAACTTATTTGGTTAAATTTAAATTATAATTTAAATTGGTCAAATTAGTCGAATATACTTTTTTTAAAAAATAACAATTTAAAATTAATTGAAGATGCTATTATTTTTCTTATTAAAAGCCCAAAGCGTATCTTCAAAGGAGACCAATGATATAAAGTGGGTTCTATCTCGTCGTCGGTTAGTCGCATTAGGCTTTATTGTTAGAGTGGAATAGACCACATTGGTCCACATGTTAAGTTAAGAAATTTTTGTGGGAGAGAGAGAGAGAGAGAGAGAGAGAGAGAGTGTGTGTGTGTGTGTGTGTCTCTTTGATGTTTGAAAAGATGGGCATTTTGTGGGGTTAATTACATTATATGTCACCGAATTTTATACTTTATTTCATTTATCCTATCAAATTTTAATTCATTTTATTTGTACTATCGAACTTTAAAATTATTTTCAGTTAAACCACTTTATTAACAAGTCATTCATTGTTTGACGAAAATTTCGATGTGACATTAACGAGCTGTTAATTGGCTTATGTATTTCACCATGTGTGAAAGTGTTGTTCAAGTGTATGAAGTTCAAAATGAAAATACGCTTTTGATGTCAAAATCATTTTTGAAAATACGTTTTTGTATGAACCAATATTTCGACAACCATTGGGCTCAAAGTCGTTTAATTGATGTAAAAAACGTTCATTTAAACTTTATACACGTGAATAACACTTTCACATATGACGAGATACATCAACCAATTAACGACCTGTTAGTATCATGTCAGAAAACAATGAACGACTGGTTCACAAAGTGGTTTAACTGAAATTAATTTTAAAGTTTGGTGGTATAAATGAAACAAATTAAAGTTCGGTGGTATAAATGAAACAGAGTATAAAGTTCGGTATGATATAACATAATTAACCTCATTTCTATGCGAAAAATGGATGACTTGCATTAATTATTTTTCGGAAAAGAAAAAATCTATAGAGTGCGAGAGTAAATCAAAATATATTTGACGCTTACGTCTTTCATAAAAGCTAATCTGTGTTAAGTTGTGGAACTTAATTATTGACTTTCGTAGAACTATACGCGAGTTTTATTATCATCAAATAAAGAGAGAGAAAGAAGTCGAGGGTTTCGATTTCTCTTGTAAACGATTATTTTATTATATTAAATTATTGCAGCGATAGATGACGTAGCTTTACATGTTTGTTGTGTCTATTTTCTTTTGTGATATTTTACGTACTCTCAAAGATATAGAAGGTATCTAATTCTCAACAACCTCTCCGGAGACAAATTCTTACGACACATCACATTCGACTTAGTTATTAATAAAGTGAATAGATCTTGTAATTAGATATTGATAGAGATAAAACATCTCATAATTATTTAACTAAGTTTTTTCTTCTTTGTGCTCATTGTTTTTGTCATTAACTTATGAATGAGGAAATTGAAAAACTTTTTTTTCAACTATTTATTTAAGGTCTGATGTAGTTATTTACTTTCAACTCATGTCCAAACGAACGCAGGTGTAGTTTCTCATTAATTGGAATGAAAAAAATAATAATTTATCTCAAGATTAAGGATTTAGTCACCTCAAATAAAATACTCCATCCATTCCATAAATATAGTTTTACTTTTTTTTATTCATTTATTTTAAATTATAGTTAATTTTCCTTGTTGATAGTATAATTAATTTCTTAGTTTTCTAAAATGTCTCTATTATGTTTTGTTATCAATAAATATAAACTACCACTATATTAATATAGAAATATATTAAGAAAAATATAATTAAAATTTATTGTTTCAATTATAATTAATCTGTATAAAAATAGAAGTCTATTTTTATAGGACGGGATGAAAAGGATTCAAGAAAATAAAAAACCCTATGTCCTTTTTTATCTCTTTATCATGATAGACCATGCACTCTCTCCCTCAAACAGACATTTGCACATATAATAAGAACATTAATAAATAGACAAGTGCTTAATCAATAGTAGAGCACTACCAAAAAGAATGATGATTTATTGTTTGCACCGTTGAAATAAAAGGAGAAAGGGAAAGAATAATAAAGTAACTCAAAAAGCACAATGGTGTATTGTGAGTATGAAATTGCAAAGGATGTGTCTTTTTTTTTTATGGTGTAAAATGTCAACATAATACAATGTAGACTTTAGGGTTCATTAAAAGTCACCTTTTGTTGATAGGAGAAGTTTTAACATAACAAAAACTAGAAAAATAAAACAGAAATTTTCAATGTTATATTGTAATCATTTTCGGCGTCGTTAATTAAACAATTGTAATTCGTCTAGGGCAAGATCTTATTATTATATATATAGTTGTTAGAGGATCATTATGTTGTCAAAAGTTTGCAATTTATGTGACATTTCTCTAATTTCTTCTTCTTCTTCATATGTATTTTGTGGAACTAAGGTTGTCACGTCCTCATTTCGTTCGTACTTATTTTTTATCTATAAAACAGGGTCGGAAAATTCAAACTATCCCCTCCAATGGAGTTTAGGTGGAGGTATAAAAACCACGCATAGATTTTGTTGGTATTTTTACTTGCATACTTGTTTATATTGTCAAATTTACCCAAATTAATGAGAAAAATGAGGAAACCCTCAATTCTAAAAACATGGTTTTAGATGTAAATTCCAAGCAATAAAATGTTCAAGTTTTCAAAGAAAAATACATTATTTAAGTCATTAATATAATTAATTTCTCAAATGTTTATATTCGATTAATATCTTGTATGTCTCTCCACTTTTTCTTACACGTATGTGTCTATGAATGAACACAAATTTGTAGGCTAATACCATCAATGTGCACATATTCGTTTACAACTAGTGAAAGTAAATGACAAGTGTTCTCACTATGACACCATGCTAGCTAGTGCTATTGTGCACTTTATAATACTTTAAATATGAAATAAATGAATTAGAACAATGAACAACATTTATACTTTGTAGTCTTGTTTTGTAATAATTGAAAGTCATTATTTTTTGGAATCATACCATATAAAATATAAGAGTTTAATTTCGATTAATTTTTACTTACATTATCGAGTATCCATTTTTATCTTCCTAGTCAAACAAGAAATTCTATGGTTTTGCAAGTCTTCTTTATATAGAAATTCAATCTATTGTTCCATTGTGTGGCAATTCATAGATTCTTTTGTGTTGTTTCTAATAAAGAAAATTGTGATTCTTGTATGTGTGTAAATAACTTTATGTTGTGGTATTTGACCAAAAATAAAAAAGTAATTAGTATAAATTATGATTATATATTTAAAAAATTCAAATATTAAAGTTAGAAAATTTCATTTGGAGAATTGTGTTCAACGTTGTCTTAAAATCGTATTGACTTTTATTCGTGCGGGTATTAATAGTTCAATATGGCTTTACGATTAAAGTAAACCCTTGACTTATTGGTTTTGAAATTGAAGATAAAATATAAAAAATATGAGGACAAAAGGATCAGTTCAATTTAATCTCTTTTCTTATTTTTAAAATACTTGTATGATGGATTTTGTGTGGAATATATTATTTTAAAATAAATTTATCCGCCAATGAATCCATATAATATATATGTAAAGACAATCTAAAATACTATTTATTTTAAAGAGTCAATCTTTAAACTTAAGCTCTACTACAAATTTTAATTGGCAATTGATTTTAACACTTCGATTTATGACGCGAGGCTTATGGCTAGTAGGGGCGGATCCAAATTTTTTTTTGAGACCGAACTGTTTATTTCAAAATCGGACTGTTACTTAAAAAAAAAAAATTTACACTAATTTTTTTTTTTTTTTTTTTACACTATAAAAACGATGTTTTCTAGGGTGGGACCGGGCTATAGTCCAGTCCCGCCCTGATGGCTAGGGATTGTATAACAGGACTTGATCTAAGATGTTAATAAATAATAATCATGTGTTTTAAACAATTAGTAACCAAATCCTTAAACAATAAATTATGATAAATTGTAGTAATCATATTCAATTGTCAAACAAGTGTGAATGCAAGGATGCCCAAATTATATCAACATCATTAGCAAATTATTTATAGTTTATAATTTCATGAATAATTTGTTCCTGCGCATGTGGCAGGTGGTGGTACTCAAGATAATTTTATAACAATTTGAAGAGTGTGAAAGCATAAGAATTTAGAGGATCTGATATATTTTTAATATTAAGAAAAAGAAATATTTATAATTATATTGTTTTGACTTAAAATCATACGAGAAGTTCGTGTGAAAATATGTTGCATATTTGGTCAGCATACTAGATTCTTGTTGCATGCACGCTTCATGCCATTTATTCTTGTTGCACTTTTTCACATTGCTAGGAATTATATATCCCTAAGCAAGAATTGTTCATCAGATAAACATAATTAATTAACAATTATTTTCTTTCTTTTTTTCCTCATGAGGATTTGAATTTAATTAGGGTAGTAGTCGAGTTCGAGCAAAAAAATTACAAGTCTTCAAACACTTGCGATATCAATAGCCAAATCAAAATAATCAATGAAAAATGAATATGATCTATGTATGAGACGACATGAAATATTAAGTAAATTATCTCTAACAATTTTATCTTTAGTGAAAATGGTTCAACGTGATATCAAAGTTGAAAATTTTCTCGACTTCAAGTCACACTACCACCTAAACTTATGAAAATTCTACTTGTTAGACCTTAATTTGAATGAAGAAACAAATCTACAAACAATTTGTTGAAGGTAAAATATAAATAAATTCTTGAGATATCTGCACTTCTAAAATCGTACTAATTTGAGACAGAAGTATGAGCATAACTTGATACAAGAATTTTAATTTAGGGGAAAGATTGATGATAGTGAAATATTATTAGGGGTGTCAAAACAAATCGACTATTCGAAAGTTGTTAACAGGTGAAAAAAGAAAATTATAATCAATAAAATTTTAAATAATGAATATGTTTACTGCAGCAAGTTTCACCCCTCTTTTTATGGTCCCACAAGAGCCATTATATAGCACCCTGTGGAGAGCAACAGCTCGTCATCCCAAGAAACGGAGTGTGCTTGCAACAATTTACTCTATTTTTCTAGAAAGAGAGAGATCTTGAAACCTAATAACTTCATAGTGTCGACATGGTTTGTCTGAAGGATCCATTGGTGCAGAAAGTCTGCGATTTGTACGAGAAAATCTCGGGTCTCGACAGCCTTAAACCCTCCAAAGATGTCGACATGCTTTTTACACAGCTTGTTCTCACGTGCATGCCACCACATCCAATTGATGTCACAAAATTGTGCAAGAAAATTCAAGAAATGAGGTCAAATCTCATTAGACTCTGTGGGGAAGCTGAAGGGCTGCTCGAGAAACATTTTTCGACCATCTTAGGTTCTTTTGACAACCCACTCGATCATCTTGATATTTTTCCCTATTTCTCGAATTACCTAAAGTTGAGTCATCTGGAGTACAACATCCTTAGCCAACACTGCTCGGATGTCCCAAGTCGTGTGGCATTCCTAGGATCAGGTCCCCTCCCTCTGACCTCAATTGTCTTGGCTTCTTATCACATGACTTCCACTACTTTCGACAACTTTGATATTGATCCATCGGCCAATTCAATGGCGTCCCGCCTTGTAGAGTCTGATCCTGATTTGTCGAAAAGGATGGTATTCAACACGACTGATGTAATGAGTGTGACAGGTGCGTTTATGGACTATGACGTCGTGTTCTTGGCAGCACTTGTGGGAATGGACAAGGAGGAAAAGGTGGGAATCATCGAGCATTTGGCCAAGCACATGGCACCGGGTGCGCTGCTGATGCTCAGAAGTGCACACGGGGCGCGGGGTTTCCTTTATCCGGTGGTGGATGCTTGTGACCTCCGAGGATTTGAGGTTCTTACAGTGTTTCATCCGACAGACGAGGTTATCAATTCTGTTGTTATTGCTCGTAAATCTCCAAAGGTGCTGCCTAAACATTCAACTGATCAAGGGTTTATCAATGGAAGCTTGATGATTTCGTGCAAATGTGCTGAGATTCAAGCCTTCAATCCCCTCAATCAGATGAACATGATTGAGGAATTGGCTGTGGAAGATCATCTTTCTTGAAGAGTCCTCTTGTTTCTGATTATGGTGTCATTTTCATGAATTTAGTTATGTTTGTGCATGCCAGACACTTGCAGAATGTGTCCATTTTGTGATGTTTTGTGTTACTTTCAAGAAATTAATAACATCTCTCCTTGCATTGGTTTTAAATTCCTTTACTAAATTGATCAATGTTTTAAATTGTTAAAGAGATTTAAGTAATTTATTTATTTATCGGTTATCTTCGACAAGTTTCTCGTGTGCGGCTGGATTTATTTTCTTTGTTCGAGACATGGATTTTTCATACATATAAAAGAGACGATAAGAGTTGATATCTCTTGTTCAATCATCTCATTTAAGATTTTAAATCAAGTAGTTCAACATTAATCTTAAACATATTCAAAATCATGCGGTCCTTCGTGTTTTTGGAAAATCCCTGCTACACTAGCTTCAAAATAAACCCTTTTTCTCCAAAAATATCAAGATTGCATCTGTCTAGAAAACAAAGTTTAACTTGTACAATATCTTTTTGATCTTATATAACGGCATATTTTTCTTGAAAAAACCCATTTATCTCTAAGTGACCTTTACCTACACAGGGGGATTTAGTTTAATTTATCCCCTATCTCGTCTGTTAATATACGGCCTACTTTTGTTGTGGCATAACCACACAAGTTAAATAGGTTCAGGGGCGGAGTCGAGATTTTTTAGAAGGGAAACTAATACTAAAAAAAAAATGCAATTCAAGACTTGGATGCTATTGAAAAAAAAAATATTACACTATAAATTTTTTTTTTTTGAAACAAGATCGAAGTACAGTTGAATCCCACCGTCCTAGATCATTTTGATTTGACACGTTCGGATAATATCAAGCTTTGGTCTAGTTTGTCCTCTTCATTTTGTCTGTTGTCTTTTGTTTTTGCTTGTAATATATTTATCCACTTTTGCATCACATAGTGAAGAAAAAGCCAAAACAAAAAAAATTTAAGTCAAGCTAATCAGACTTTTTTCTCTTCATATTTTCACATCTATATAAAACTTGCCAAAAATTTTTAAACGATCGTAGTATAAATACTGTTCTAAATCGTTTAGGCTTTGTCTAGGCATGAACCTCACGCCTCGCTCTTATTTCGCTCTTGTCTAAGTCTTGTCTAAGCTAGAAAATTTTGAAATTCGACCTCCATATCTAGTCACATTTTATGTTTTTTAGAATATTGAGTATAACACAGTCTAAAAGCAGACAAATCTTGGACTCAAATTCCAGTCAACTATTCATAAAAAACGTAAAGAGACGTGTTGAAAATAATATATAAAATATGTTTCACTTTGTTTAAAAGTTACTTTTTTTATTAAAAAAAATTGATTTAATTTTATTAAAAATATATATAACTTTCAAAATAAATTTTAATAATATTAGTAAATTAAAATAAATTTTATTTATTTTTAACCACAACCAAACATAACATCAAATAATTCAAAAACATAATAACACCATATTAATTTATTATTATCTCAAACATTCAAGATAAGTGTTTGTATGATGCAAGCTTTAGAAAAAATTATTTGTAACATGAGTCAGTCCAATTGAAGGTCAATTTTTGCAACTTATATAACGCCGCTAAATAGACAAAAAAAAAAAACATCATCACAGTCCAATCCAATTGATTTCTGTTTATGTATATTTAATTTTTAACACATCTCCTTATATGTAATTGTTTGGGATATTTTTTAAAAATTTGTCAAAATCAAAAGATTAACCGATTGTTAAAAAATAAGATTTCTAAGTCGACTAAAATTACAAATTTCTTAATCTTGGACACTTTAGTAGTCGAAACTTGGAAGACATCTAGGTCGACTAAAATTGAACGAGTTTTCAAATTTTATACTCCTTGACAGTTTAAACTTGTAAAAAAATTAGGTCATTCGTTAACTATAAATTAACGTGGTTTATTCTCTTTTGTAGTTGTGGCTTTGGAATTTTTGAGAGAAAAATTGTAAGCCTAGCATCCTAATTGTTTTTCTTGTTTTCTTTGTGGGTTGTACAAAAAGTAAAAATTGGTGGGTGTGGTAAAGCTTGGGATATTATTTTTCTTGAGATACTTGAGAATTTGGGTGAATGAAATCTATATGATTGTAACAATTTTCATATAGTAAAAGGTTTGACAATTCGTAAATTTTTTTCTATTTTTTATATATTTTTTTTTGTTTCGTTATCTTTCTCTGAACAATGATCTTGTGGGTAATAAAGGAATTGGTCTCAATTCTCAACAGTGGTATCAGAGTGTCGGGTCGTTCAGAGTGTTGGCGCACAGAGAAGATATGTCTATCAAATATGATATAGAGAAATTTGACAGAAGAATCAATTTTGACTTGTGGCAAGTACAAGTCAAAAATGTTTTGATTCAATCTGGACTACACAAGGCTTTGAAAGAGAAACTAACCCCTGTTTTTAACAAAGATACAGAAAAATCAAGTATGAGCGATGATGTTTGGGAAGATTTGAATTTGAAAGCTAAAAGTACACTACGTCTTTGTTTAGCAAAAAATATTCTTGCAAATATTTATAGAATATCTGCTGCAAAGGAACCTTGGAAAAAACTTGAATAGTTATATCAAACAAAGAGTCTTTCAAATTAGTTGTACTTGAAAGAACAGTTTTATTCTTTGCGAATGAATGCAGGTACAAAAATTTCAGACCACTTGAATGTTCTCAATGAGATCTTTTCTGAATTGGAGGCTATTGGAGTTAAATTTGATGACGAGAATAAATCGTTAAGACTTATATGGTCTCTTCCATCCTCCTATAAACACATCAAACCAATTTTGATGTATGGGAAAGAAACTATAAATTTTGAAGAAGTTACAAGTAAATTAATTTGTGAAGAAAGAAGGTTGAGTGGTGGAAGTAATATTTCATTTGAAAACTCATTATTTGTTGCTGAAAAATGGAAGAATAATTACTCCATGAAAAAGAAAGTATTTTGTTGGAATTGTGAAAAACTTGGTTACGTGAGGAAAAATTGTCCAAAAGGTTGAGCAGACTCGACTAATTACCCGACATCAGATACGGACAATATGTCTCTCTTTATGGGAGACGATGATGTCACTTGAGTATTTACATCCTCGTGACAGGCGTTAGTTGTCATGATAGAGGATGTGTTACAACTAGCGGATCCACATGTTTGCACACGGGCATTGATTTGATATTAATGCAAGGTGTGTGGTGGAATTGATATCGATGGCTGATGAACTTCCAAGTAAGAGAGTTGCACCATAATATTTTAACAAATTTATTCGACATGAGCCGATGAAATTCTTAGAATTCGTTAATTCGAAGTGATTATAGTTATATGGCGAAGTATGTTATTTCTCTATTTTGAGAATTGTGATTGTCAAAGTTTACGAGTTTTTTTAAGTATCGAGATGAAAAGCTACATAAGAGATGATTGAATTTTGACTCGTTTTTCGTCAAGATTGAGATTATTGGGATATTTTCTCAAAACTTGCCAAAATCAAAAGATGCACCAATTGTTGAAAGGGGAGACTTCTAGGTTAACTAAAATTACAAGTTTCCTAATCTTGGACATTTTGGTAATCAAAACTTGGAAGACATCTAGGTCAACTAAAATTGAACAAGTTTCCAAATCTTTAGACTCCTTAGCAGTTTAAACTTGTAAGAAAATTAAGTCATTCGTTAACTATAAATTAACGTGGTTTATTTTCTTTTGTAGTTGTGGCTTGACAATTTTTTAGAGAAAAATTGTAAGTTTAGCATCCTAGTTGTTTTTTTTTTTTTTTGTGGGTTATACAAAAAGTAGAAATTGATAGGTGCAGTAAAGCTTGAGATATTATTTTTCTTGAGATACTTGAGAATTTGGGTAGATGAAATATATATGATTGTAATAATTTTTCATATAGTGAAAACTTTGACAGTGCGTAAATCTTTCTGTATCTTTTATATTTTATCTGTTTCATTATCTTTTTCTTAACAAAATCTTGTGAGCAATAAAAGAATTAATCTCAATTCTCAACATTTAACTTCATTCATTTTTTAACTAAAAGTTCTACAAAAGTATTACTGAGACTTGATATATTATGATATTTATTTTACTTTCGAATTATATTAAATTACAACGTCCAAAAATAATTTTAATTGGTAAAAAAGAAATATTTTTATTTATTTAAATTTAATCATTGAGAATATTATCAATATGCTCATTTATAAGTCTTGCTGATCTAGTGGCTACAAGTACTAATTATCATCAACTTTTCACACTTTCTGAGGGAGTTCGAGTATATTATGATCTAATTATCCATTTGATTTTGTTAAATATCAAATTATTATTATTATTTTTTTTTTTGTAAATTTTGATAAAAGTTGATAAAAATAGTGGGTCTTATAAAATGTGTAGTTAAAATTAATTGTTGACTTTAACTTTAATTTTTTAACAAAATTTTAAACAAAATCAAACAATTCCTAAATAGTATTTATAAAGTATTTATAAATTCTAACTTTTTCATCTTAATTATGACTTTTTTTTAACATTTAAGATACTTAGGGCTTGCTCGAGAGTTTTTTTTTTTTTAATGCTAGTTTTAGTGGTACCGTTTATGAAGAGTTGAAAAATTGGTGCTTATTAGTTTTTTGAAACACTGATTTTGAGCTGTTTTTAAACTGTCCAAAACCGATGTAATGTAATTTGGATTGTATTTTCAAAACCTTCAAATAAGTAGTTTTTTACCGTTCTTATAAATTTCTTCTAATTTACCCTCTATCAAACAATCATTTTCAAAATTACTTTAAACTTAATATTTGTAAAAATAAAAAAACATATGCAAGAACATAAATTTAATTTTATATTTTCAATGATATTTGGATATATAAATATTTTAAATTTTTTTATATATGGACATATAAGTAATTTGATTCTTTTAAAAAAAATTTAAAACGACTGAATAATAAACTTCCAAACATGGGTTTGACCGTTTTAAAAACCGCTATTAAAAATCACCAAAAATCGCTCTCTTCATAAACGTTCAAAACCGGTATTTTAAAAACTCTTATAATCAGTACTCCAAAACTCATAAGCAGACCCTTAAGTTACACTGAATTAGGCATGGTTAAGAAAGAACAACATAATATGAAATTTATGAATTATATGATATAGTCATTTGAAACAAATGTGAATTTATGGTGACACAATAAAAAAATTTGAGTTTCCAAAAAGTCACATTTGTTGGGTTTATCTTATTCCATTCGATTATATTATTAGTTTGAGTTAGACTAGAGAATCTCCTAACATTTTGTACAAACTTGGGTCAAGCCAGATTCCTGATTCTTTAGTGTCTCCTATCCACCCTGACTCACCTACGAGTACACATATAGAGTATTCTCATCAAGTATTAGGAATTTGTCTTCATGGGGTTTTGTATTTCTTGATTTATTTCAATAGCAATTTGAGGCAATTTTAATTGAATGAAAATAAAAAAAAAAAAAATTCAAAAAATATAAATTTCACAATCAAAAGGTTATAGTGTTCAACCTTATGCCCTTGTCCCTATAGTTCTCTCGTTAGAATATGTGCATCGAAAAGATCTTTCATGTTGTGGACAAATTTGTTTCAAGGAAAATAGAATGTAACGACTACAACGACAACAGTGGGACAACTAATTTGTTGAAATCCGTACCACATTATGAGGACTTTTTCAACCGAAGAATGTGTATTGGACTAACCCGATATGGGACTACCCTGACACCTTCCCAAATCAGATGCAACTTGATCAAGACAAGCAACAGCTACAAGCAGTGTTTTAAAATTCAAATCGACCTGACGGTTAACTAAAAAAACTTGAGACCCGACCAACAATTTGGTTAAGATTGAACTATTAAACCATCTGCAATCGACTAGAGAAAAAACCGAAAAAACCACTGAGTTTTCATTAAAATTCATTTACCTAAACACATTAACCCAACAGATTGAAATTTTTCAAATTTTGTTTTGGAAATGAATAATCCTTTACCACTTTATTTCATCTAGAAAATCTTTATCTTTTTGAATTTTAAAGTAAAAATTTAAAAATAGTGTTAAATCAATTTAATGAATGATAATTATTATCACTATTTTATTATTTAAGAAAACAATTATATTATATTATATTAGACAAAAGTTGACCCCACCACTCCAACTAACGAGTTAGTAGTTAAACCACTGACCCACCTCTTTATATGGGTCAGTGTCTAGGCCGGGTCTAAAAACTAACTGCACATACGAACTGAATCTAATTCTCAAGAGTGCTTTGTGATATTCGGGGAGAAGTTGGGATTAAACTGCAAGACTTGAGAGCATAAAGTAGCACTATAATGTGCAGTAATCAAGAACTACAATTACAAAGACACGACAAAACATTGGCTAACTAACAGTCACATGTTATCATACAAGCAGGCATTTTTTGGGTGTTCATAAATGCTAAATTCTACAACTGAGGCTCCCTAATCACTGCTCGGCCTAAAATTTACAAGTTGGGTAACATACAAGGTTAGATTTTGCAGACACAGCCACACAGGCTGCACACTACTCTAACCACGAGCTGCTCTGAGGAAGTTGTCGAAAGGGCTGGCCGGAGGCAACCTAAGAGCTAACCATGGACTTGCTGGTAGGGCAGCACTAAGTTGATCGTCACTGCTTATCTGCATGAAACATAGTTTGTGCATAAAAAACAAGGCATAACAAAAGCACGCGTGTGCTGCAGTTGTAGGTTGTAGGACGTAATTAATACTACGCAGTGTTAGGAATCAAGTCCTAATCCCTATTTTACAAGAACAATAAAACAAACGAAAACAAGCCAAAGCAAACACAAATTTATAATGGTTCACCCTCAATGTGAAAGCTGCATCCACTCAACTCAATCTGCAAGTTTTCACCATGAAGAATACAATGGTGACATCACCCCTATTCGTCCATGTCTCACGGACAGTCCCCTACAGATCTTCTATATATCTAGGAATATAAGGGCCACCTAATACAAATATGTAATACAAGCCGATCCATGGTTGAGGGGAAAAATGAAAGATGTGATTCGGCTCCAGAGTCTACCAACATGAAATTGTATCGTAGTAAAATATCAGAAAGGCTGAGCTCATATTCTTCATTTTTATCCAATAGATTACCAAGAATATTTACAGGACTAAATAGTGGAATAATCGTATAAGCTCACCTTTCTAACTGCTGACAGTCCATCTGCCGGAAACGGTGGAAGAAAAACGTCATTTGCTTTTGCGCAGCGGTTTTCATGGATCAACCAATTGGAAAGCTTCTTTCTCGTGTCAACGCCGAGGCTTTCACACTGATTGGTCATAGCACTGTAAGGAAGTGGTGAAGTGGAGATGGATGTTCCAGCTACTTGACCAGCCACCTCAAGTGCCTGAAAAAATTGCTTTTAGGATGCGAATAATAAATGCACATAAATATTCAAAAGATAATCACTCTAAAGAAGGCTAAAGAAGCTTCTCAAGTAAACATAATAGATTCATTTCTCTAACTAACTAAATGATTAATAGCTGAAAATGCAGGAATTTCATTTTCTGATAACTAATAAAGACATCCTTTTTCCATTAATGCTTCTTGAGCAAAAATTTGGTCTATTATATATTTATGTTTATACACGTCCCAGGGTTCTTTTCAACCAGGCACTCATCAAGCGCACAGAGGAGAGGGGCATCACCGATTCAAGTAATTGTCCAATGCTGACAATGTGGGACATCGAAGGAGACGGGGATGCAGGCACTTTTGGGATGAAGCTAGATATATCGGCAACCGAAGATATACTGATAGAGTCATCTTCAACATAAGAATTTGCAGAAAACTCCTGCAACAAGAGACAAATTTCATATCAACCACAATATCTCTCATTGTAATTAAACATAGGCACCGAAACGTTATACTCTAATTGTCCTTCATTTGCTCTTTCATCAGACAGCTAAGTATCTTTATTTAAACTATTATTGGGTGCATTTAGAAGTCATTAGTCTCATACAAAAGTAAGATGTTCAACAACAACAGCACCTTAAACCTGATAACTAATAAAATTTCCAAAACAAAAAGAAAAACCAGCATACCCCATCAAATGATGGCGATCCCTTCGCGTGTGCAACGTTTTGGACATGATCCATGTTGAGCATTGATTGCGGGCCAAACATGAAAGTGTCATCAGGCATAAATCCCTCTGATAGATGCTTAGCAAGGTCTTCTCCCTCGAGCTTCAAAAACACTCGGATTTGTCACACATGGGTAATTTCTTTCCCGGGGACGGATGCGGGAAAGAGGATGATGTAAAGAGGACGACACTCGCAGAAGAAAATATATCTCAGATTATTAAACAGACATACCTGAGTAATGCTAGATAAGCTTTCAACTATGATCTCTAGCACATTTTTTTCAGATTCAATGGTCTTCTTCTGCAATTCAGCGAGTATCGATGAAGCTTCTTGATTATCAGCAGCAGATCCATATTCGCCCACATCACTTTGAGGCTTGAGATATATTTGGAAGTCATCTTTAATTCCCAAATATGGATCAACCTAAGTTTGTAACCAACCAGAGTTAATTCTAGTAAATCCGAAATGCACAAATGTGCACCATAATTCGAAACAAAATGGCACAAACGAATATCAACTAACCAATAATACATAAAAGTTTAAATTGGAATCAATACAAAGCAATTTACTGAAAGTCATGTAGGATTGCCTTCAATATAAATATGCTCTTTCAGAATATTCTTAGTAATATAACTAATAAATGTTCATGAAGTATGGTATTATATTCGTAATTTCACTAATATTAATACACTAAACAACAACGGCGGTAATGTTTATAAAATGGGTCTAGCAATGGTTCGCAACAATAATTCACCAAATACTTCTGGTGTGTTGCAGTTGAGAAAAAATTGGTAAACATCGATACAAAATATTTTTGCTTTGTTTCTTGGTTTAAAAATTGCAAATCAAATTAAAAAGGTATGACAGACTCTAATTTTATATGACAACCAAACATCAGCAGTTGACTTCATTGCAAATTTCAGGACAAGCTTAAAATGTCCATAAAGTGAAAATGTTACCAATAAATACTTACATCACACTGAAACAATAAGTTGCGTAAATTGTTTGAGTCGGCAAAATGATATATTTTTGCTGCAAACATCAACATTGCAGTGGATAATACATGAAGCAATCTCTGATAAGCTGGAGGTAGGGAACCTGTGAAAAGAATGTCAGCTGTAAAACCTAACCTTTTCCATATCAAAGAGTTTGTACATGAAGCAATTTCCCATACCATTATTGGGGACCAATGCTATCCTTCTGAGCGACAGGGGAAGTTGAAAGAACCGGACTACCAGATTATTGTTGGAGTTCTGCAACAGGGTAAAGTGGGAGATGTCATGACATCATCCATACGTATCAATCCCATGGAAGAGAAACTAATTAATGCTTTTTTATATAGAGCATATTTGGCTAAGCTTAAAGAGAAGGAAAAGTTACATTTAAGGAGATTTTTGTTTCCATACATGCAAGGATAACTTAACTTTTCTTACTAATTAAAAGTAACCTTACTTTGGTGTCAAAATAAGTAATACTTCCAACTTCAACCAATAAAAAAAAATATTTGTTTTACAATTTACTTATTTACTAATGAGTAAACTTTCCAAGCTTAACCAAACACGCTTGTATTTATGAAGAGAAATACTGAGCATGAAAATTATATTAAAGCGCTGAAATATATGTAAGCACCAACACGATGCTGCCTTGGAGATTTTAATAATACCCGTCTCTCTCTAGTCTCTTCCCTACTTGTGTATTTCCTTAATTATACTAATAATTAATATTTTTTTCAGGGTGAGTGGGTAGGGTGGGGTTGGTCTGTCAAAGCACGAAGTGGCAGTCCATCAAGAACTATCCTCCTGAAATATTTATTGCACCGGCATAACATGGAATTAACTTCAAGACGTCACAATCCTATGAATATTACCAACTTGAAAAGCAAAAGCATTACATTAGAAAATATTAAATTTCATATTCAGAGTGCCTTTGTTCATTCAGCCAGTAAAAGAATAAAAACAAAAATGTGTATATACTTGAGCATTTACCTTGAGGCACGACGCAATAAGAACCAAACAGAAAGAATGAGCTATAGCTTCAACATTTGCAGGTAGATTATCAGGAAGATTTGCTTGTATCCACAAAGCAGAGAGCAACTGCAATATTTGGTCCTCATTGCACCTCAGAAAAGATTGTTCCTGCAACAATCCACAAGTCTTGTCATGTAAGAGACTAACCAGTACTAACATTATGAGCATGTTTGGTGAAGCTTAAAAGAGTAAAGTTCATTTTAATTAACTTTTTGTTTCCAAACATGTTTTGATTCATTACTTTTTCTTACTTTTTAAGTAAAAAAATGTTAGTTACTTTGGAAGCAACTCTTACATTATTCTCAAAATAGGTAACCTACTTAACTTTCACTAATAATAATAGTTTAATTATTTTATAACTTCTTAAATTATAAGCAAATTTTTAAGCTTATCCAAATATGCTAATATTACAAAATATTCAGAAAAATGGAAAAAATTGAAATTATTACATTTTGATTCAAGCAAGATGGAGCAGTGGTCCTGTCAATGATGGAGCTTAATGTATGAATATTTGGAGAATTCTTGTGAGACCACCCATGCTTCCACTCTTCTTCAACAGTGTCCTCGTTATAATCATCTTGTGCACTACCCCTATTTAATTTAGTTTCATACTTCTCTCCACGGAGTTTCTCAAGAAGAGCTGTAATTGAGGCAAATGTGGATGCATTTTTAGAATGCCACCTCCTTGGATGGTTAGAAGCATCATTTCTTGCATGGGTAAAACTTGGAAACAGAAGAATGCAAAATATGTGGTGTCCTCCAATGCGTATTTCAACATCAGGATGCAACATCACTTTCAGAAGTTGAACAAGAAGTGCCTCAGGGAACACCTAAAAAGATCAATATTCATGTTAAAAAACACCTAATTTAAGGACAAAAATTCAAGTGATCGTAAAGTTCGATGTAAATTTTAAATATGTATGAATTTATATCAACCGAATTTGAAATAAGTTACAGATTTAGCAACTTACAAAAGTTAGAAAGGGCTAATAAAATTATATGATTAAAGGAAAAATACCTATATTAGTAGTTGCATTATTAACATGTTTCGAACTACACATGGGCAATTCAAAAAGAAAATGAATCGCAAAGCTCAAACAGACACAATTACATTGCAGCAGATGCCGACATAATAATTCTTTTTCTCATTAATTGAAGCACAAAAGTACGGAAGACTCTGCAAAAGTTGTTATAAATAATTAGAGCTTCTCACCTGCTGTAAATGTGAAGACACAGAAGCTAAAGAAATCACATTAGAAAGAATTATCAACGACATCAATGTTGCCTGGGCAACAACTTTAACAGATGGAAGCTTCTCCAGTGTTACAGCCATCATATCAAACAGCGGCCCAACATCAGCAACCTGACAATTACAAATATATCATATCAAGCAAATCAAAAGTGAAAGGAAATTACTTAGTGCATGTTTGGTACACAGTAGATAGGACTGGACAATATAATGAACTTCTATTTGTTCCTTGATTAATCTAGTGCTATCAAATACTCCCAACTAAACATGCAATTAATCTTCAAGTTATTACCCCTCTTGCAGTTTCCAACAAGCAGTTCTCAATGGAAGCCTGCAATGCAACATGGAAGTTTAGCTCTTGATCTCCAACCAACTCAGCTGTTGCTTGAAGGCTTTTGCGCAAGTGTCTGCAGAGATCACTGACAAACCCAATATCAGAAATCACAGTTTGCAACCTAATTTGATGGGCCAAAGTGCTAGCAGTTTGGATGACATGAGATTTCATCTGGGTATCATGTGCCACATTCTTGTGGTCTAAATGTCGAACAACACCAGATAAAATTAATTGCTGAATCCCTGAAATCAAATGAAAATAACAATTCGTAAATCCTTCTAGATCAGTCTCCAAAATTTTGCAACTAAGCAACCATTTTAAACTATCCATTCAAATAAAGTTTGAAATTGATCTCGAGAGCCTGAATACACCATGATTCAAATAGATTATTGAAGAGAACCAAATTCAACAAATAAATAAGGCACACAAAAACAAAACACAAAAATAAATCCACCCTTAATTTCAGAAAATAGGATATAACCCATCATATAGATAATAGAAAACCTTAAAGACAAGTGAATATTTCAAAACATGGCCTAATCAGAAGTCACAAATAGGAAAATTTACATCCATATACGGACTTCTGGGATCATAAGGTGTTCAATAGCAGCCTAATGAGACACTCCTAGCTCAAGGAAGCTTCTGAATACTTCAGCAATAATATTAATAAATAACTCAGCGAACCAACAATTAAAGTTATTCAACAACTCTACTTCATACTGGAAAACTGTAAAAGCAACCAAAATTACTGTTACACAATGACTTTAATACCCATATTGACATGTAAAACTGTTACACAATGAACCAACAATTAAAGTTATTCAACAACTCTACTTCATACTGGAAAACTGTAAAAGCAACCAAAATTACTGTTACACAATGACTTTAATACCCATATTGACATGTGCTATCACAATGCCACTACATTAATTTGAAGTTACTCTACTTAGCACCTATTAATTATAAGATGGGACTTGGTTTCTTGATCAATCCAAAACACTTGAGCTTATTTGACCAATATGCAACAAGCATCACACGTGTCCGGGAGACAGTAAAAGCTCCACAGAGCCCAATGTATTAAAACTTCGGAAATAACATAAAAATGACAGGAGCAGAGGAGATTCAGAGCATGTTTGACTAAGCTGAAAAGTTACTTCTCTAAAAAGTATACAAAAGGTAACTTTAACAAATTATGCTTGGCAGAACGAAGCTTAAAAGTAACTTTTACTTGTTTAAGCTTAGCCAAACATGTGGAGGGGAAAGTCACCTGAGTTTTCCATAAAGTAGGACATGTCAGACAAAACAATAGTGGCCAGCCCATGCTGAGGCACCCAGTGCCTCCCGGCATCAAAATAAACGAACATTGGATCCAAGATCCTACGCATTGTTGTGCTCTCCTTCCCCAGCTCAACCATCCTCTGGATGCATATTTGAGCCCATATTTTTGGTGCCTCAACTTCCTCTCTGAAACCGATGATGTATCGAAAACTCGGTAATTAGAAACATATTAGAGAACAAGCACATACGGGTATTATTACTTCAGAAGCTGCTTGCAAATGTAAACTTAAAATGTAATACCACTAACTTATTCTATCAATATTGAAATTCTCCAACCTTGTTAAGAGAGAAAGATCTTTCTTTTCAGGCCGTGGTCTGACATTCATGTGGCTAGGGCTAAATTCACCACCAACGCTGGGAGTACCTCTTCCCTCACATCTTACTACTTCATCCACCCAATTATGATGTGCCTTCCCCCTTTCATCATCTTCTTCGTTTTGCGTGTCCCTCTCGTAGTTATCAAGAGCAGCATGCACTATCTGAAATCGGTAAAAATTCTGATCAAGAGATTTATTTGCTTATATAATTGTCATTGATATCTGTAGATAGACCAAGAAATCTTCAAACAAAAAAAAAAAAATAATAACAAATAAATGCTCCGAGCATATAAATCCAATGTTTGATAATCTCCTCAATTAACAAATTTATTACAAGTCACTTGAACTACAGCACATTCTGAACATAAACTGATTCATTATTTAAATAAAACAAACTGCAGAAGAACCAAATGAATCATTTCGCCTGTTTCCAAATGGAACGTTCAAATACATATCCAAGCAGCAGTTTGGTTCCTATTTCTTGGTCATCAGAACCAATTTGTAAGCATCAAAGAAGTAGGACATACACAAATCCTCAGAACTAAAATGACATTTTTGAGAAAGCATGGTAAGTTAAGAAAGGATAAATAGAAAGATGTATAATCAATACTGTCATTTCCAGCCTGGTATCTACTGATGATAATAAGGTGTTTGGAGTACATTAGGATGTAGGAGCCAATACAAACCAAAAACTTTTACTCGTGAAATCAAATATGTAGAATTGATTACCCAAAACTGGAAATTACAGATAATTTTCAGAGCAAACAGCAAAGCAAGAAAATAGCCCATAAAAGACCAACCTCGTCAAAATCAACAAATATGTGAGAGAACTCCGCCATGAACCACACCTGCAGATGAAAAAACCTAGCTAGTTAGGTTACAAAAAAACCCATAGTTGAAGCATAAAGCGATGCAACAGGTGAAGAGGGACAATCTTCAGAAACCAAGTTAATCATAATTTTATTAACAAAAAAGATGCATGAGAAAACCAAAATAAATTTCAATCGATAAACAGGCAAGAAAAAAGAATCCAAAAACACTGAATAAGCTTTAATTATACAATTACCATAGCCGAAAGGCACTGCAAGCTTGATGCCTTCAAGCTGTGCTTTTGGTGTTCATCGCCAGTCATACGAGCCAACATGCACACTCTGTGAACTAAATTTTCAATATTGTGTGTGTATGTTCCATCTACCTATAGATAGATCAAACCAGAATAAGAGAATATAGAAGAGGCAATGCAATGGTTATATAAACAGGTACAGACATTGTAAATTCTTGTAATTACAACAAAATTTAGATGGATTCATTTCATTCCTTCCAAAGACTGTGATGGGGGGATAGAAAGAAAGGTGGGAAGGGAAAGACTGGCTCTTCAAAATATAGGTTTTAGAATTACAAGTACAAATTATTTTCATACGCTGATGACTTGTTGCAGTAAATATAGCGTATGTCTGGTAAAGCTTTTTCAAGCTTATAAGATAGTCAAACATCATTGTACGACTTTTGTAGGACTCTTTTTGTAGAACCCACAATATAATCTACGAAAAGCTTTACCAAACAATACACATAATAGAAAAACCAGATACACGGGAAATCTCAAATTTATTCATTGTCCTTGGTATAATATATGCAAAATCCTAAGACCACAAATTACCTGACAGTAAATAAATGTGGTCAGAGTTTGGCATCCAATTATCAAGACAGTGTCTTGCTTTGAGTCACCCAGCAGTTCACTAACTACATTGAACAGACTAACAGCAAAATATGCTCTGCAAACATAAAACAAGTGGCAGTATTATTTTTTAAATAGATAATAGTCAATCAAATCTTACTTGACTTAAATTTAGAAGCCTTACAAAAGATCTATGTAATCATAAAGAATGACTTTTTAGTAACTTGATACAATATTTAGCAAACTTTGTCTCTCGCAACACAGACCCACAGAGAAAAGCTTTATTCAATATATGATAGCAAAACATTAATGCGTTGTTATATTAACATTTCTATTTATATATTGATGTCAATGGATTAGTAGTTAAACTAATAAAATTAGCATGTTCATGTGAACCAAATTAACTCCTTACATTTGCTCCTTACACATGCAAACCAATTTGTTATAGATCTCAGCAATGATATTGACAATTTTGATATGCCCATTTCGGAGTTCTTTGTAACACCTTTCTTCAAGATATTTGGCAATCTAGAGTGAACAGAAAATGGCAACAGAGCATTAGCAGCATATACTATAACTTGCTAATTATATGCATTTGTACATGTGTACAATCGCATCAAAAAGCAACACCTTTGGGATTCGGAAAGGGTTTTTGGCAGCATATTCACACAGCTTCACAATTTTCCTTTCATTTGGATGACCATCCTGCAAGTAAGAGTGTAAAAGGAAAAGTTAAACACTTGGCTACTCACTGGCTGAAAATAGCAGTATGCAGTTACGAATGCATCTCGTAGCAAGGTTCTGCATGAGCTTATAAGTAGCTTAGAAGATGGCTTTATTGAAAAAGAATTTGTCCCTACTTTTCAAAAAAACATCTTATAAGCGCACCCAAACATGCATGCGCGATCCTCCCACATTGTAGACACTCCTTTATGCGCATCTTATGGTCCAGTTTTATGAAAACCCAATGTAAGAAAGAAATATTAAATTCATCAAAACTGCCATTTTCATTCATCGGTTCAAACTAATTTGATTTCTAACAGAGAAAAAGAAAATAGCTCGAGGTACTGAATACTGGACTTGTGAATCTTGCACACCATTCTACCCCCCCACCCCCCAAAAACGAAAAAAAAGGAGAAGACCCCTAGTAATATCCTGGATTCATGAGACACAGCACGAGCAGACTAGAGACTTGAGATGAGATTTCATAAAACACTCATTTTACACACGTTTTAATGATCCCACACAGATCTCACTGAATATAGGGAAATCCAATGCCAATGCTAACATTTAATTTAGAATGCGGAGAAATGCTAGATTTGAATATGCAGGGAAAAAAACTTTTTAAAATTTATTATGAGTGTTAAGAAGAGAAAGCTGCTTAATGTAAAAACTTGTTATCATTATATTGTTAAGCAAGGGAATAACTTAAATGAATACGAAATCTAGAGAAAAAAAAAAACACAAGAAATCTGACATTTATATCATTACACTACTGATCCTTTACAAGCACTGTATATAGTGTGCAATGCTCTGAAACAAATGCAGGGGAAAACATCTATGGCACCTTGGTACAGTCTTGGACACCGCGATATTAACTTCTTTTTCTCGTTGCTCATTACATTGTACCAAACAACCAATATTTTAGTAAGATCAATCCTAGACGTCCAGATTCAATGATAAGTATAAAATGTGCACACTCACAGGGGATTTGGGAAAGATTTCAGCAAGCAATTTCTTGTAGCGCTTAACAGGCTGGCGAGAACGTGACCTCAGTGCAGGGCAGCATACACACATGCTCTCACATGCTGGGAATAAATTGCGGGAAATAACACCCATTTTCCTACAATTTTCAAATAGTAAGTCAACAAAAAGCAGAATACTAATTTTTGCTTTTACTCAAAATCACTAATAACTCATTTAATGAACCCAAAGACCCAACACCACCCAGAACTTACAGTACACAATTCCCAACTTCACATCTATGGATAAAATACACTACCGCTATTGCAAAACTAAAATTAAAACAGAAATGTAGTAAAAAGAGAAAAACTTTAATCATGAAGAAACACGAGAAAGAATTTTAAACATAAAATCTTTGATGGAAAAAAAACGAAAAAACAAAGAACAAAAAATTACTACAAACTGAAGAATAATCAGATAATAAAAAGGGAAAAATCAACAAACTAAAAAAAAAAAAGGACCAAGGTTTCACCTTTAAAGAAGAAAATAATGACACAAACATACATTAACCTAGGCAAAAGGAAACTCAAAATAAAAAGAAAATGAGAAGCCTAAAAATGACCAGAAAAACACCCATCAACATGAAAGACCCAAATATTATCCAGCCCAGATTAACTATCCACTAAGTTTGGAACAAAGTAAAAGGCAAATTAGTAAATACCCAGAACACAAAAGGGAGTTAAAAACAAGGAAAAATCGCAGAAATAACATACCTGTCCCAGCAGAGGCAGATCTGAGGGCCCAAGAAAGAACTCCAAAATTCTTAGCAGTTCAAAAAACGGTATAGTGGGTGGGAAAGAGAGGAGTGAAGAATGCGTAGTTTTTGAGGTACAAAAATCAAACGAACATGTTGGGAGAAAAGAAAAAAGAGATCACGTGATTGTCAGAGTTTTTGCAGTGTTTAAAGAGATTCTTGCTTTTGTCTCTGTCTGTCAGAAATTGGAAGACTAAACCCAAGAACCCATTGCCTTTTCTTTTCCTAATATTTCTTCACTTCATTTGTCGAATTTTTTTCCTATTTTAAATGTAAACAATATTTCATTAAAATCACAATGGAGTTCAGTAAAAAAAAAAAAAAAATTGGGTCAATCCCCTTATTTTATAGGGGTAATCACAAAAGAGAGTTGATAAAGACATGTGTTGACTTCCAAAAATGGCTACCAACAAGAACTCTACGCCTCCTCTTCCTACGTGTATTTCTCCTCTTACTTGGACTGTCACGCAATTTATTCAACCACGCAGATATGCCTAGGCCCGGGTGGGTAGGTAACCAAGGATAAAGAGAAACACATTATGGGAGAGGTAAAAGCTTGAGGGCCTCTAACTAACGATTTCCCAGGTGGTTATAACACTTGAAGAATAATTAGAATAGAGGACTTGATATATGTGTGGTGAGAGTAATATTTTCAACCTCTTTCTCTTGTGGAAATAAGCTTAGTATTTATAGGCAAATTCTACAAGAATGATCTCCTTTGATGTGCGACACGTGGTTCCATCTGAAGGGTTCTTGAGTCCCATCTTTGGTATCACATCATAAGCATTAATGAGGAAGTTACTTTCAGCCGCAAACTAAGGGGCTATGACTGTGACAAACCGCATTGGCAGGCAGTCCCATCAATCTTTCAAAGATTGAATCACATGTTTGGTGGGGAAGGCTTTCTTAGCACGCAACCAGGGTCGGACTTTGACAGCCTCGGTTGTCTAACCACCTCGGCACAAATAGTCTTGGTTGTCTAACCTCCTCGGCACCAATACTAACCTCCTCGGCACAAATAGCCTCGGTTGACTAACCACCTCGACACAAATAGCCTCGGTTGACTTTGACCGCGCACACGTGGATCCCAAGTGGATTTGGGGCGTAACAACATGTTTAGCAAAAAAAAAAAGTAGATTTTTTAAAATATAGAAATTAACAAATTGTATTAATCAAAATTTACACAAATAGCTTACAAGTATTTTTTTTTATAAGATCTTGCATCTTATAAGTCATATAAGTTGTGAATTCCTAACTTATATGGCTTAAGAGCTGCGAGATCACATTTGTGTAAATTTTAGTCTATTACAATTTGTGGGATTCTAATTTATAAGAAAATTACTTTTTTGCCAAACGTGCCCAAAATTACTTTTGAAATATTAAATTGTTGCTTGTTTTCAAGGATCACGAGCATTTTTGTTAGGAGTGTCAAAAAGGACTGGGAGTATGGCGTGGGTTACTTCAGCGCGGTAGCACTTGGTGTTCGAATATTGGTTTGAAATATTTTTTTACCCCTTCGTACCCTGAAAAAGTATGAACACCTTACGTTCTTGAACCGATAACTAGCTTTCAACTAACCTAGCTTCCTCTATCCCTCGGGACCAATAAGGGTCCGAGCTCGTAAAAGCTCCGTTCAAGTTCGACACAATTACATCCACATGCCAAATCGTGCATGTGTGTAAGCCCGCCGACCTTATGGCCTGTCCATTTATTACTACTATTTTTTTTCTCTTTTGATAAATTTTTTTTTTTTTTCAATAAAATTTGTTAGGCCCAAGTTTGAACAATAAAAAGTGAACCAAGTCCTACATTAGTGTAACTCGAAAAAGTTTGAAAGGAAATATCTGAGAACCCTTAAGCTTCAAGCTGTCTTACATCAAACTTTGAAGGAGGAATCCGAGTTGCATCCTAAAATAAAGAAGATCGTTTATTAGTATTTCGGTAGCTTAAAGTCAATGAGGTGTGTAATGAAGCTTATATCATTCCTGAGTTGAATAAGATATGAAAGAGTATACGTCAAAAATCAAAAAACTAAAGTTATCATAAATGGAATGAACTAGCAATGAAAAGAAGGTCGAATGCCTAGTCGAAGGCTTTTCAATCGAGCATACTGTTGATAAACGTCAATGGTGATGGATATCATTATTCTTATCAAATATGTTTTACAAAAAATGAGATTCTTTTTATTTAGGACATTTGAGAAAATTAAAAACATCTTTAACTGCCACGACATGATATTTATATTTGGTAGTGCTGAAATTATATTTTAAATAATTATATTATAAGTTGTAGGTGAATGTGTGGATGAAAATGAATTGTAAGTTGTGGGTCCTATAAAATGTGTAGATAAAATATATGTTTGACTAGTTTAACTAGCTGGAATTATAATTTAAGCAGTGGCAAACATATGCTTAAAAGTGCTCATAAGTAGTTAAAGACTTGTCAAATATTATTTATCTACATATTTTGTATGACCTACAATTTTTATTTATACATTTTGTATGGACACAATTACTTATAATATACAAAAAAATTTACGAAACAAGCACTTAATGCGAAAAAATAAAGTTGTCATATTTTCGAAGTTTGACTTAGTAAAAGATATCATGACTTTTTGTAACGACTGTGTACTTTTAAAGAGAGAAGGGAATGGGTTAGTGCTAAAAATTCTAAAGTACGATATATTTTAACTCATGATAATTGAAAGGAAAATTTAGACGTTGGAGATTGTTAGCACATCTATTAAAAATGTTGAGGTTCTACTTGTTCCTTGTAAATATTAAAGATCAATTTGCTCTTTTTTAAAGTTGGGATACTCGAACAATAATTTGGGACTAATAGTACATTTTTCTGGCTTCTCTTCAACTGTATTTAATTTTATTCACAACCTATTAAGATCTGTTTGAAATCAATTAAAATTTTATTAAAAAATTGAAGTCAAAGTCATCAATCAATTTTAACAATACATTTCATAGACTTATAACTTTTCAACCACATATTTTATCAATTTTTATCAACTTTTACAAAAATAATAATAATAATAATAATTTTAATCAAAATAACTCACCTAAATTATAAATGACATGAATGCATTTATCAATGACCAATTTACTACCTAAGTTGACCGGTCAAATAGACATTTAAATTATTGGTACTAATTTCACACTCCTAACAAATAAGTTGTTTCGTATCATTTTTTGCTCTCTAAACTAATGTCTGTATAATAGTTGTTTATTAAGAATTGTGGCTCCAGATCTCTGAATGCTTTCAATCTTGCTCTGCATTCGTGACAATATTCTAATCGAGTGGAGATATGAATGAAAAATTTTCATTTTCTTTATTTTTATTCATCTAATGAAAACGACAAAAAGTCAAGTAACTGAGGTAGTTTAAACCAAAACTCTACTCTCATCATAGAATAAAACTAATTTTACGTAAAAAAACTTAAAAAGAAAACCCACGAAAGCTCAAGATATATGAACCTAGAAAATACACAAAAATATTACTATCGTCTTGATTTTGCCACTCCTTGATTCATAAGAAGATGAAATGTATCTTAGGCCTTAGGGTGTATTAGATTTTGATTAAAATCGAATTTTTTTCATTTATTAGTTTTTTTTTTTTTTGTAAAAGTTGATAAAATGTTTAGTTGAAAAGTTGTAAAAAGTTGTGAATCTCATATAATATATAGTATTGTTGACTTTGATTTCAATCTTTTTAACAAAAACGAGCCCTTAATTATTTTGCAATATTACAATACACAAATGTAAAACAAAACCATGTACCAAAACAGTAGATACATATATACTTCGACTACAGGTCAAATATTTGTATCGATTATAAAATGTAATACAAAAAAATAACACGAGAAAAAAGCGTTTCTCAAAACACACATAAAAATACTACTATTTATGTCCAATTCATATATAGAAATCCATCCCTATTTTAACATGTATAACTGTATTCTCTATGTATTTATTATCTTTACATTGTACTCTACATTTGTATTTTATTTGATATTTATTATTAATAAAATGAGCCACTTAGTGTAATTGATTTATTTAAAAGAAAAAAAAAATCTTATATTGATACTATTTGGCATTAGAAAGACACATAGAAAGAGAATCAATCTTAGAATAAAATATTGGAAGATGAATATAATTGGGTTATCAATATTTTAAACAAATTGGGTGGACTTTGGAGTTGGCACCAAGTAGAAAAGTCTAATATGATGAGCTAGTTGTATCTTGTTTATTGTAAATAAACCATCTTAAGATTCTCTTAATTAATTATATAACTTACAAAATATCTTGTTTATGATTAATTATGATAAGTATATAAGAAACAATAATCTCATGTGCATGATTCTTTTAAGTTTTGTAATAATTCATTTTTAATATACTTAATAGGGATGGCAACGAAATAGACAGGTGGGGTCGGATGAGGCCGGAGAGGTCATTACCATCTCTACCACGTTAGAAATTTTGACGAGGGGAGGGGAGGGGAGGGGAGGGGAGGGGGGGGGGGGATAATACCAATTTATCGTCCCGTTTAATTAATTAAATAATTAATTTTTAATATTTTTTTTACATAACATTTAAATTTTAAAACATAAAAATAAAATAAAATAAAAACATTCAGAGTGGGTTCGAAAAATTCGGGACGATGATGGGCCCCTTTTAATTATCGGGGCTGGGCGAGTTTTTTTGCCATCTCTAATACATAAAGCTTTATAACAAAAACGATAAACAGTCAAAAGAAAAAAAAATCAAAAAAATAAATTGCCAAGGCAAACAAAAATACAAACAAATAAATTACAATTTTTAGGATTCAGACACAGACATACATAAATATGTAATAACCGATTCATATTGGTACCAATCGATGTGAATTTTGATTGTTGGTTGTTGATCAATCTAGTATGGTCATCCCAACAAATTTGGTAGGTAGATTGTCAATGTCAATTGTTGAGATTCAACTTTATAATATCAAACAAAATAAATCAAATATATTTTTACAAATAATTTGGTACTTAAAAGTTAAAAAGTGACTTTTTACTTACTTTGTGCTAGAATCTATTATTTCTTTGCAGTTCAACGTTAGCTGCATCAATATTCAACTTATTATTATTAAAATATTGTGGTTACAGCTTTGTCCCATGTTAATAACAACGTGCACGATAAGCTTATAAGTAGTAAATTAGAAGTGTCAAAGTCCTTTTGTATTAATTTTTATTAATTAACATCTACCTCATTGTCACATAAAAAATATATATACCTCAATCACTCAATCATAAGAAAATAAATCAATATTATACAAATTAGTCCAAGTGAAATCGAAAATCAATATGATTACATTTATATTTGACAAATCGAAATGATACTTGATTATGCGATGGGTTTAGATGGATATTGAACTAATCAGTCAACTATTGTTCCAAGATTTCTCTGTTATTGTTTTTTTTGAATTTTTTTTTAATTAATGATTGATTCAGTCTCGATGTAATTAAATTTCTATTGTAACTTTAACTTTGAATTTCTTTTTATAAATTTTATTCAATCTAAATATAAAGTTCAGTTAAATATTTAGCCTTCGACTCTTTATGTTTTTGATTGAAAGTCGTTTAAAATTTAAGGCTTGTTCGGTGTAGTTTTTTTAGCTTCTTTATTGACTTTTCAAACTTTTTTATAGTATAAAAAATTTAAAAAGTTAAAAATAATAAGCAAAAAAATAAATTTTTTCTTAAAAAAATAATTACCGAACAAGTCCTTAACTTACATACCCAAATAATAGGTTGCACATACTTGTTTACTCTTTTCATGGCAGCAGCCCCTTTAGAGTCCAAATTATATTTTTAATGAACAATAAAATTGGGTCCATAAAACAAAATGCCAAAAAAATTAGTACAATTATTAATCTCATTTATTGATGTTTCCACAATAATAATTAATCATAATTACATACATTAATTGTACTATCTTTAATGATCCTTTATGACACAGAAATCAAATATGCTTTTCTTTCACATCATGTTAGCTTATCCATTTCAATCAAAGCTGGAAACAAAGGAATGGAGTAAAATTGGGATTTTTGCATAAATAGTCCCCAACCTTCTTATTTCATTATTTGACACTAACACCCTCAACCTATTGATCTGGTGCGATAATAATCCTTAAAGACGGTTACATCCATTTTGTCTATTAACTTTGCGCGTGGCTCTCACGTGAACTAATTTAGAAGGGTAAAAATGTTTTAACACTACAATGTTCATATTTTCCTTCGTCAACCCATTCCAACTTTTCAATCCCACCACTACTAGTCACTTAACGTTACTGGCTCACCACATTTATTGCGGACACCATTACAACATAAACATAGGTCGATGTTCTCTTTGTGCTTATCGATTTTAATTCCTTTTGGTTTTTTAAAAAGTTGATTAATAATGCAGTTTTTGGGTTTTTGTTCAAAGTTGATTTGTTTGTGTTAATATTGTGATCTAGATCCAATAGTTGATAGGGTGCAATAACTTCATTTATTATATATGCAATTATGTCTAATTATTGGCATCTCTATCTCGTTTATTAAGATAAATAATTTTGTATAGTGAAGTTCGAGAAATAAATGTGAATGATATGTTTATCACAATCTCATTGTGATTGTGAAGTACATATCATGTTGATTAATTAATGAAGTATCCTTAGTCGTATGGACCGATGAGACACATATATCATTAGCTCAGACAGATTAGCACATATTGCACTTATTTATTTTAAAAAGAGTAATTGATCTCACGAACTAGATTGTGAGGACACTTGAAAAAATATGTAGATGCTTGTTAGATGTACAAGTTCATCAGATATTCGCCGTAGAGATCCCACATGGGTAACTATCTCAGTGTCAGTGAATTATTTTAATGACGTGTTGGGTCATTTGGTAATATGGGCTGTGATGACAAACAGAATTGTTGTTTTGGGCGATGATGAAATGGGCTTCGGGCCCAACTGTTGTGATCCATTACCATTGCTTGATAATTCAACCTAAAACCAAAGAAGCCCAATTATAATGAATCGGCCCAAATGTGTAACTGTCTGAGAGGGCTGCTGATGACCATTGGATCTAATTGCAGATCAATGGCTGGTGGATTGTGTATTTATACCCCTTTGCCCCTTGATTCTCCACAGCTTCTTCTAGACTCTTCGGTTGTAAGGTTTGTGTGCGTGAGAGAGAAAATACAGAGAGATATTTTCAACTTCATCATCTTCTTCTAAATCTTCTGAGAAACCTCTAGTTTTCAGAGACTGGGTATTCATCTCTTTTCTTCGTTTCTTCGTGATCATCTCTGAGTGAGTTTTAGTCTAAAGATGGTCGCTGAGGGAGTATGGTTTTACAATTATTCGTGATTACTATAGTGAGTTGCTTTTTGTAACTGGTTCTTGAGTTATTCCTTGGTTCTTTGGGTTTAATACTGAATGGTACAATGTATTCTGAGACTTGTGGTTTGTAATAAAACGGAGCCTGATTTGGGGTTGATTCTTCTCTGTATTCTTATGTTTTTTGAACTAATATGATGGCTAGAAAATTAACTCTTAGACTAGAGATAATCACGGAATCTTACGTGTATATCGTCATACTTATATGGTGTTCGATGCGACTCTATTTGAAATTGCTAATACAAAACTAACTAGACACAATGGGAATCACGCAAAGATTGATAGGTAATCAAGACATGATTCATCATTCCTGGATGGTAGAATAACATACCATGACATTCGTAGGCTTGAGTATTGATAGTGAATGTGGAGTTATGATTTGAAAATTGTTTCAATTACAACTCGTTTAATCTATATATAGCTCAAAGTAACGAAGAACATAATTGATCAAATGAGATTGACACTAATTCCATATCTCTTAACCAATTGGAATATAGTTGACAAATGGATTGTATTTTACGCTATTCGAGTATTTAATGTTTTTTATACTACACGACTTATCCCGTCATATGAGTAGCCTTGACATATTGATAGATGTCAATCCAAGACATTTACTATGTATATATTAATTGGTTGAATTAATCGATAAATTGAAAAAAGGTTTAATATATCTTATCCTGATTTGAATTGAAAAATAATTCATATAAATTGTCATCGTAAATAGGATTCTAATAGGTCACACACAAATGGTGAGTAGTGAAAGATAAAAGTGATGATTTAATTAATTGATAGATGTCGGACTTTTATGTAAATAATTAATCGGACGATTGGACTATTAACTAATAGGTCGAAATTATTTAATATGATTAATTAATTTTGAATTTAGTACATAGGCTAAAATTACTTAATAGATTAATTAATTGACTCAAATAACTTTAGGGCTTTTACTATCGTAATAGAATTAGGATTAGGGAAATTGGCGCAAATGGTCCCTAACGTATGACCTTAGTGTCCAAATGGTTCATAACCTTTCATTTTTTGCGGAATGGTCCCTAACCTATCCATTTAGGTGCGCAATTGGTCCTTTTGGACTGATTTCGTTAAAAATCTATTACAAACCTTTCATTTAGGTGCGCAAATGGTCCTTGTTATTTGTTTTGTCTTTATTTGTAGGGGTAAAATAGTCAAATTACATTATTTTTCAACCTTTCAATTGGCGCAAATGGTCCCTAACCTTAGTTTTAATTAAAAAAAATTGCAATTAGATTCCCTAACCTTTACAAAAAGTGAAAATGAGTCCAAAACTTTAATTTTTTTAAAAAAAAAGTTCACCATCTTTCTCAAATACCCCACCCCCACCCCCACCCCCACCCCCACCCCCACCCCCACCCCACCACCAGAGATGGAGGATTTCTCCCCCCCTCTTCGCCGGTCATCGGGAAACCCCAGACACTTACCTTAACTATCATCTTCTTCTTCCCCTCCCATCTCTCCACCATCAAAGCCGTCACAGTTTCCAGTTCCACCGCCGTCTCCGGAGGCTACGACGACACCATCAAAATATATGACATATCTTCCTCCTCCGAGATCGGTTCTCTCCATCAGTCCTCCGCCATCACCTCCATCTCCTTCTTACCCCTTCATCGCTCCCATCATTCCCTCGCATTCTTCTCGCCACTGACGCTGACAGTTGTCTCTCCATCTATGATGCCGACCCCTTCGTCCACCTCAAAACTCTTAAAGTCCACAAGAAAGGAGTCAATTCACTCTCCGTTCACCCCTCTGGTTGATTAGCGTTGACAGTAGGTCACGATGAGTGCTTGGCCATGGTCAATTTGGTCAGATGCAGGTGCAGTTTTTACTGCAGGTTAAGCAAAGAGTCATCAATTGTGCAATTCAATGAAACTGGCAAAAAATCCTTCATGATAGCAAATGAGAAAATTAGTGTCCATGAGTTCGAGGATGCAAGAGTAATTTTTGAGCTGGAAAATGGGAAGAGAGTTTTCTGTGGTGCCAGGGGCACGATATGATTTCCAGGATTTTGATGTGGGTTTTCTTTCGAACCAGAGAGATTTCTCCCTGGTTTCGTGATGACCGGGGAAGAGGAGGGAGAAATCCCCCCTCTCTGGCGGTGGGGGTGGAGTATTTGAGGAAGATGGTGGAATTTTAAAAAAAAAAATTAAAGTTTTGGACCCATTTTCACTTTGTAAAGGTTAGAGAATCTATTTGCAAATTTCTTTAATTAAAACTGAGGTTATGGACCATTTGCGCCAATTGAAAGATTAAAAAACAAAGTAATTTGACTATTTTACCCCTACAAATAAAGATAAAACAAATAAGAGGGACCATTTGCGCACCTAAATGAAAGGTTTGTAATGAATTTTTAACGGAATTAGTCCAAAAGGACCAATTGCGCACCTAATTGGATAAGTTAGGGACCATTTCGTCAAAAATGAAAGGTTAGGGACCATTTGCGCACTAATATCATACGTTAGGGACCATTTGCGCCAATTTCCCTTTGGGGGATTATCAAAGACTATATATAGTCCAACATTAAGGTTGAAAAATATGAATTTTTGCTAGTACAAAAGTAATTCTCAAATCTTAATCTACATAGTAGAATTTTGTCACCTTCTGTGTTCATAGTATAAGAATTTCTATTTTTGATGGCGGCGGGAGTGGCAGTGTTTCTTGAATGCACCCTTTGTGGTGGTAGCTGAGTGTCGTAGTAGTGAGTTTGGGACGTTGTTGTCTAGGATGAATTCTAGAAAATGTGGTCGGTGATGGGGTGTGAATATAGGGTTTTGAGTTTGTTTAATTTATATAAATAAAAATACTTAATAATTATAGAGTATTTTAAAATAAATGCATATATATTATAATTTTAAAAGTGTAAGTAGTAGGTGTAATAATTCAAAACCCTTATTTCACAATACCAATTCGATTGACAAATAAAATACATCAAGTTAGGCAATGTAGTGAGCACATATCGTGTCGCATTCACAATTATTATTCAATTAAATCTTATGCGAATTGCTTTCACCATAATTAACCTCATAATAAGGCAATACACAATAGTTTATCATTCTTATCATATTTAATGATCACTGGTGGGGGTTTGATATAGTCACGTTAACATGGATCACAGCCACTTTAACAAAATAATGGGCTACATTTAAAGTTAAAAATACAAAATTAAAGAATGATCACAATACTGGTATAAATGATCATGATAAACTATTTATTAAATTTTTAATCTGAGCTCACAAAATAGTTTAAAAATCACGACGTCTCAACATCTCAACACGTATTAGTCAAGATTTCTTTGTATCAAGAATACCAACTTTGAGCTAAATTTTCGGTCACTTATTTGGGGGGAGAAAATTGTAATCTTACGAAATATCACGTTTGTTGCCTTTTTTCATAAAATATAAATTTTAAAAATATGTGTTGTATTATAAAAATGCTCAATTTTTTCAAAATATTTCAAACCTACCTTATTTTTTTTTAAAAATCTCTTTAAACTTGAGTACATACCAACCTTTTTTGTACCTACTTCTAATGTGACCTTTTTATAAATCAGACATGTTAATAATTATTTGAGAAATCATGCGTTGACTCAAAACTGGTCATTCTTATGTAATTATTATGTGTAACTAACTATATTTGTAATTGAAAATAAGAATTGAAATATGAAAACATTTAAGGTGATTACATTTAAAGTTTCTATGTGCAATATACAACTTTATGGTCTTGTTAAAATTTACTTTTCCTATAAGACTAGATTCTAATAAAATTGTATTCTTTTTCCACCGACCACAATACCTCGGCAAACAAATGTTCCATTGCTCGCTACTACACAATTCAAAAAATTGAAAGTATGAAGAAATAAGATTTAATTCTATAGACTAACAAACCTAAGAGTCCTACTCTATCATTATTCATTACTATAATTGATAATTGAGAAATAAGAGAACGATGCAAGATAAACCAATTTGGCAATCAATAGACTAGAGATGTAAGGTTTAATTTAATTTTATTGATTTAATTTTTTTTTAATTCATTTTTTCTATTTGCTTACAATATTAGTGCAAATATGTAATTTGTATTTATTAGATTTTTTTGCAAGTTAGGTTTAGATTTTACTTATTTATTTATTGAAATTTTAGTTATATTTTTGCATACAATATTAATGAGACAAAAAACATGTGTTTGAGAGAGTGATGTGAAGGAAACATGTGTTCAAAAAAAACTTTGTAATTTTTAGAGGGTGGTGTGGACAATGAGTTTATAGTTTAGAGATAATGAGGCTTACGACAATCCGGGCGATGGGTATTGTTAGCAATATTTGAATTTTTTGCAATATAACTTGGTGTTTCGATTCTTCCAATTTGACCGACTTTGAATTCCGAATTTTTTGGTTGATGTACTTCTCCATTTTATACTTGATTGTAGAAAAATTAGTAATTTTTGCATATGGGGGAGGGGTTATAATTACAATAGTGAAGGTATTTAATTCTCATTTTAGTGTTCTTTTATACAATTTGCTCAGGCACACGCAGTGATGTATGTTGATCAATTGCATAGTTGCACATAATTGATTATTGTTGTTGATGTTGTTTTTTTATATTATACTTGAAATTTTGTTGATTTGGATTGAATTGATTGTGTTGGATATAAACATTTGTGTTGACTTGATTTTTCTATTTATTGACGAATTGTTAGTGAGTGATCACTTAGGTTAAAAACATGATGGTGTTGGTTATGAACATTTAGTTTTATTATTTGATTAAAATATAATATTTTGGATATTACATTTTATTTATTTATTTATTGTTGGGTTTGAGTTTATAAATTTTGTATGGAGAATTCTTACGAAAATAAAAATAAAAATTGAATGCACCCTACAATATAATGGCCTAATTTTTATAGTTTGTCTCGGATTTGAAAATCCAAAGTCCGATACTAAATGCACTTTTGTGGTGGTAGATGAGTGTGGTGGTGGGAGTTTTGGGATGGTATTGTGGTGATGGGGGGTTGGGTGGGATTTTGAGTTTGTTTAATTTAAATAAATAAAAATATTTAATAATTACAGAATATTTTTAAAATAAATACATATATATTGTAATTATAAAGATATTTAGAAGGGTTGATTACGCTAATGGTCCTCATTTTTTTTAAGTTTTTAACGATTTCATCACCATTCAATTTTTTTAGTAGATATCATCCCCGTTATTTTTTTTATTCGCACAAATGGTTCCCAAATAACTATTTTTCACTATTTTGACAATTCTTTGACAATTTTGCCAATTGATTTAAATAAATTAAAATGATAGAAAAAAAAGAAAATACAATGAAAACATTGCAATTGGACCCTTAACCTTTTCAAAAATACAAATAAATCCTAAACTATTTTATTTTATACAGATATGTGATTTTTCCCAACAAAAAATGAATTAGCTTTTCTACCCCACCCCTACCCCCAAACAGATGCTTCATATTACAAAACCCACCCACACTATATCAAAAAACGCACAAAGCAGAAAAGCACAGCTTCTCCGCCGCTTGATTCCAAACCTTAGCCATGGTAGCTCTTCTCCCTCTACCTCTTTCCAGTGAAAAATGGAATCATTTCTTAGTCTCTGTGTCTTGATCCTTTTTTCATTTTTGTAGTAAAATAATCGTAGTAGATGGTAGCAAATGAGGATTTCCAGCACATTCTGCGTGTACAGAACACGAATGTGGACGGGAAGTAGAAGATTATGTTCCCATTGACCTCCATCAAGGGTATTGGTCATCGTTTCGCCAATATTGTCTGCAAGAAAGCAGATATTGATATGAACAAGAGGTCTTTTTTTTTCTTTTACTGGTTATAGTTCTGTTATCTCGTCGCCTTTTGAGTTTTCTAGGATATTTTTGCTAGAAATGATCCCACTTTTAGTGCATGTATTCATTTTCTATTCATGTAGTTACTGCTAATTATATTTGATTTATTGACATGATTCTGTGATCTTACGGGAGCGGGTGCCCGCGGGTGGGGTGAAAAGATGATTTCTTTTTTGTTGGGGAAGAACACATATCTGCATAAAATAAAATAGTTTATGATTTATTTGTACTTTTGAAAAGGTTAAGTGGCCCAATTGCAATATTTTTATTGTATTTTCTTTTTTTTATCATTTTAATTTATTTAAGTCAAGGGGCAAAATTGTCAAAGAATTATCAAAATAGTGAAAAATAATGATTTGGGGACAATCTGTGTGAATAAATGAAAGGATGGAGATGATATCTGCTAAAAAAATTGAATGAGGATGAAATCATTACAAACATGAAAAAATGGAAACCATTAGTGTAATTAACCCTATTTATAAAAGCACAAGTAGTGGGTGTAATTTCTTCTTTCACTTAGAGCGTGTTCAAAATCCTTTTTTTTTTCCGAGTTTGTGGTAAATTTTTTGCTGTTTTTATTTTGAGAAAATTAGGTGGTGTTCTCTTTGTGTTTGAGTTTTGTGTTTTGAATTAAAAATAATTATTAATTAAAAACAATTACAAATAATTAAAAACAATTTAAACTTGGAATTAAAAACATTTAAAAACATTTCATTATAGAATTAAAAATATTTAAAATCAATTGAAAACAATTAAAAACATTTAATTATGAAATTAAAACATTAAAAAATCATTAAAAACAATTAAAAACATTTAAACAATTAAAAATCTTTAAAAACAATTAAAAACATTTACACACAATTAAAAATATTTAATTATGGAATTAAAAACATTTAAAAATCATTAAAAACAATTAAAAACATTTACACACAATTAAAAATATTTAATTATGGAATTAAAAATATTTAAAAATCATTAAAAACAATTAAAAACATTTAAACATGGAATTAAAAACATTTAAAAATCATTAAAAACAATTAAAAACATTTATACACAATTAAAAATATTTAATTATGGAATTAAAAACATTTACAAATTATTAAATACAATTAAAATCATTTAAAAAGAATTAAAAAAGTGAATGTGACATAGGGGACTTGAACCGCCGACCTCCTTAGGTTGAAAACCGTTCTTGGCCACTTTGGAAAGGAACATGTTTTGTTAAAAACACGCGAAACTTCCTTAAATCATCATCTGTTTTCGTGGTGTAAAATGAAAAAAAAAAAAGGGAAGCCGCGTTGAGGAATCGAAACCCAGACCTCCCATTTGCAAAACGCGTGTTTTGCCATTTTGGAAAATGTCATTCTTTTGCACATAAAACACGAAAACGGATATTTAGCCATTTTCCATTTCCTTTGTTAATTTTTTGCTTGTTTTGAAAAATTGTTTTTCAAAATAGGTAAGGTAAACGCGTTTTCACTATTTTCAAAAATAGAAAATGGAAAATGGGTTGAAAACAAGCAAGAGAACAGGCCCTTAGTCTCACAACTTCATTAAGTTTTTAATATTGAAAAATCATGTAGTTGTTCATATATTTTTTAATCTTAACATTTTTATTTATTTTAAGTTTAAAAATTAAGACCAATTGTAATTTTACTTAAAATACAATCTCTCTCATTATCTAACAAATTAACATTTTCTCACACAAATCAGTTCCTATAATAACTCTAATTAACCTTATCAATTAACCCCACTCTCCTCAAACCAGAAAATTCCCCCATGATAACCCAACTCTCCTCCTACCCTTTTGCTGAAAAACGAAAAAAATCAAATCCCCAAAACCCCAAATCTCCACACACACGGCTGCAGACAAATAAAAAAATAATTCAAAACCCTTATTTCACAATACCAATTCGATTGACAAATAAAATATAACAAGTTAGGCAGGGCCGGTCCTGCCTTGAGGCAAAAGAGGCACATGCCTCAGGCCCAAATGTAGAGGGGGCCCAAAATAAAAATAAAAAAAAATTGATCAGCCCAAAATGAAAAAAAAAAAAATTTAACAGCCCAAAAATTCTTTCCCTTCACAGAATCACAGGCCCAACTCCTCAACCTCAAGGCCTCAAATGCTTCAGATTTTAGTCCATGAGCCATTTTAGCTGAATCTTCACCGTGAAGACTAAAGACTTCACGTGAACATGAATAGTACATGATCCCAGTCCCAATTTCCCTGATTCCCACCTCATTGATAATTGATTCAGCCTTTAGACTTCAGTCAGTCCATATGGACCATATCCATCACGCCATTTTAGCTAAATGCTATATTGATTTGCTATTGATTATCCATTACACCATTTTAGCTAAATGCTATATTGCTATTGTCTGAATCTTCACCGTGAAGAGTCTGAAGACTTCACTGACACTGTGATTCTATGAACGGTTAACGTGATCACATTCATCGTCGGTCTGACCGTCATCTCAACTGCAGAAGCAGCACTGCAGCAGAACAGTGCTCAACTCAACTGGAGTCTGGAAAGTGGAAAGAAGGCTAGCCAAGTAAATTTTTTTATATATATTTTCAGTTTTTGTTCCTAAATCCTAAGTTCCTTTCAAGAAGATGAATTTTGTAGTTGGTTTTGGACATTTTGGATTTTTGGTTAACTCAGAAATCAGAATCAGAAATCAGAAAAATAAGCGAAAACTTTTCCAAACTTCTCCAAGTCCTCCAGGAGAATACCTTGCGATCGCATGGGCTTATTCTGTGTGATCGCGTGGTTTATAGCCATTACGTTCTGCCTCAGAAAAGTCAGACTTGCGATCGCATATTTGGATTACCATGCAATCGCATTGGCTTAATACGTGTGATCGCATGGTTCGTAGCAATTACATTCTGTCGTTTTATTATTGAGTTTTAAGTTAACATTAGTTTTGTAAAATCTTATGAATTTTAAGGGTATGTTCGGTGTAGTTTTTTTGGAAAAAAATAGGTTTTTTTGAGTACTTTATTGATTTTTCAAATTTTTTTTGTAGTGTAAAAAGGTTGAAAAGTAAAAAATTGTAGGCAACAAAATGGATTTTTGGGGACAAAATGGCTACCGAACATGCCCTATATGTATTGTATAATTTGCGACTCATAAGGGGGCCCAATTTACGAAGTTCGCCTCAGGCTCTGAAAATTACAGGACCGGTCCTGAAGTTAGGCAATGCAGTGAGCAAATATCGTGTCACAGTCACAATTAATATTCATTCAAATCTTATGCGAATCGTTTTCACCAGCATAATAAGGCAATACACGATAGTTTATCGTTTTTATCATATTTCATGATCACGGGTAGGGGTTTGATAGTCATGTTAACATAGATCACAATCACTTTAACAAAATAATAGGCCACATTTAAAGTTAAACCTACTTACCTACAAAGAAGAATGATTACAATACTGGTATAAATTATGAAACTATATATTATATTTTTAATCTGAGCTCACAAAATGGTTTAGGAGTCATGACGTCTCAACATCTCAACTAGGGTCGGTCCTGAGATTTGGAAGGCCTTAGGCTAAAATTAAAATGGGGCCCTTAATATATTGAGATATTTTTAAATTATAAATTTTTGAGAGACAATTAAAAAATGATTGGAATTTGTGTTAAAATGTGGAGCCTAATATGTTGCGCTACGCAGAGCTGAACACGGATCGACCTTCGTGGTAAGGTTGCCGTGAGGGTTGGAAGTGGGGCAGGTGGCCCCTCTCCCGGGGGCTGCCCCCGAAAGGTATACGGTATTTGTATTTTCTTAAGTAATAGTGTTTTTCGAAATTTTACCTTAGATTTTCATTATAATTAGAAAACTTTCATTGTGTTATTATATATAGGACTAATCTATTGTAAACAATAATCATCATTTTTTATATGACTATATAAATCATTGTGTTCTTTATTCTTTGCTCTTTTATTTATTTTTTAAATCCTAACAATTTGAAAAATCGTTTTTATTCAAGATAAAAATGTCTAAAATGAGGTTTAAAAAGAAAATTGCACGGTCTACAATTTAATAACTAGATTAAGATGGATAATGTATGTTAGATTTGAATTTATTTTCTATTTAGACTTATTTCATATTTAAATAGGTTGATCTTTACTTTAAAAAAAAACAAAAACCAAAAAAAAATATGGGGGGGGGGGGCAAAATTGGGCCCTGCATGGCCGGGGGCCCTAGGCGGTTGCCTGGCCGCCTAGGGCCAGGGCCGGCCCTGATCTCAACATGTATTTGTCAAGATTTCTTTGTATCAGGAATACCAACTTTAAGCTTAATTTTAGGTCACTTATTTGGAGGGAAAAAATTGTAATCTTATGAAATATATCATGTTTGTTGCCTTTTTTTTTTTATATAAAAAATATGTGTTGTATTATAAAAATGCTCAATTTTTTCAAAATATTTCAAACCTACCTTATCTATATCTATACTAATCTAAAAGAGGCTTAAATGAAGAAATATTTTTGGACCATTATACCCTTACAAACTTTTTAAAATTCCATATTCACCTTTAGTATTTATTAATGTATAATTATTTATTACTCTTTTATTGTTTATTCTTATTGTACATTAAATTTTCAATAATTTACTAAATATACAATTAAATTTTTTAAACATTTAATCTATTAAATTAAATATGAAAGTGAAAAGATGATCTCAAAATTTTTTTTTTTATTTTTGCATTAAGTAGATAAAAGGAATGAGAAATGAATTTCAATGAAAAAAAGAAATCAATGAGAAAAATTGTAACTTTATTTATCACCGCATTAAAATTCAAATTATAGTTGTCAAAACTGAAATAGAGATAATAATATTATTTTCAATACATTAAATTACAGTGATTACGAGTATGTTTGATTCAGTTCTTTTTTTTTTTCTTAAATTTATTTTCAACTACATATTTTGTGGGGACCTACAACTTTTATCATCTTTTCAACAACACATTTTACCAATTTTTTTTCAAAATCTTTAAACCCCCACCAAACATATACTATAGTTTAGAACTAACGTGTGAATTTCATTTTTAATTTAATTAATATATATAGAACGTTCTTCTCATTTTACTTCTGTCCGTCAACAATATTCTTATTCTGTCCATCAACGATATTCTTACAACATAGACAAGTATTCACAATTCTTTAATTTTTGTTTCTTACTCACATTTATGACGTTTCATTTACGTCGTCAAATCAAACAAGTTTAATAAAAAGAGAATATACACAAAGAATATTGTTCATAAGGAACTACTACTCCAACAAATATACAATATTATGTAGTCAATCATTACATTTTTTCACAATAAAATTAGTAAGGGTAATTAGCACAAAACGTCCCTACCTATTGAAGTAATTGTGCAAAACGTCCTTACCTTCTAAATTTTGGCAATTTTACCCTTACATACTGAATTTCTTGCGCAAAAGGTCCTTCAGTCCAAAAATCAGACATTAACGTAGGGGTAAATTAGTCTAACCACTTTTTTCACATATATATTACTTTTTTTAAAATTGGGGGGCTTCCCATGCAATTTCCAAAATTGCACAACAGGCTCCCGTCTCCAAATCTGCCAAAACGACGCAGAATTTCTGCAATTTCCATCTCTCATTTCTAGCCCTTTTGTAACCCCGACTCCACCACCTCATACATATACATACAAATATATATACATAAACCTTTCCCTGGTTATAACTGTCTTTACCATTGTTTGTAGTGCCAATGTCGAGGTCCTTGTAGTTGAGATAGGCTTCTCTTGGATTCTTTGATACAAAAGGAGCCATGAAACTGTACAATTCTCGTATTTGATCTATGTAATTCTTGTCTGCTTCTTCTCCTTCGTCTTCCCAATTAACGGAATATTGAATCTTGAAAAGGTTACCGGCACGATGAGGGAATGGAGTTTCGGAGTCGGGAATTTCATTCATTCTTCCACCATAGGAATTGAATACAAGCCCAACTTTTCCTATCTCAACCATTTTATGTATATATATTTGTATGTATATGTATGAGGTGGTGGGGTCGGGGTTACAAAAGGGCTAGAAATGAGAGATGGAGATTGCAGAAATTGTAGAAACCCGGTTTCTCCGTCGTTTTGGCAGATTTGGGGACGGGGGCCTGCTGTGCAATTTTGGAAATTGCATGGAAAGCCCTCCAATTTTAAAAGAAGTAATATATATGTGAAAAAAGTGGTTGGACTAATTTACCTCTATGTTAATGGCTGATTTTTGGACTGAAGGACCTTTTGCGCAAGAAATCCAGTAGGTAAGGGTAAAATTGTCAAAATTTAGAAGGTAAGGACGTTTTGCACAATTGCTTCAATAGGTAGGGACGTTTTGTGCTAATTACCCAATTAGTAAGGGTAATTATTAATTATATTCTTCGTAAAATGCAGCCCTGGAGATCACTAATACTATAAGATTTGATATCAATTGTTCGTCAATCATCAAAGTTTAAATCACCAAAAGGTCTTAACTGGTTCAAATTATTGTTGGTATTATCACTATATAAAACTCATATCTAATTGTAATTGTACTTAAATGAATGCAATTATCTTTTAATATTTATTTGTTACTATTTTATTGTTCATTATTATCGTATATTAAATTTTTAACAATCTATTAAATATACATTTAAAATTTGTAAATAATTAATATATTAGATTAAATATGAAGGTGAAAAGATGATCTCAAATTTTTTTGCCTACGTAGATGAAAGAAATGAAAAATGGATTTTAAAAAAAAATTAATGGGAAAAATTGTAACTTTTTTTTATTACTGGATTAAAATTCAAATCATGGAAATGAAAATATTGTTTTGAATACATTGGATTACAGTGATTATAGTTGACAACTAATATATGAAGTTTTTTTAATTTTTAATTTAATTAATAATTATATATATGTGAGAGAGAGAGAGAGAGAGAGAGAGAGAATTGTTCTTTAGTTTTTGTTTCTTTCTTATATTTATGTTGTTATCATTTACATCCAGAGGCGGATATAGCACATGGTGACACCCCGCGTCCGCCCGTGCTGGAATTTCGCGAAAAAATGGTGTTGGCTTCATCAATTTTTTTTCCTATGCATTCTGCCGTTCTGCGTGTAGTGTATGTGTATGTATATGTTGTATATAATTCTTGGGTTGAAGATGGTGCGTGCGCGCATGTGTGTGTGTGTGTGTGAGAGAGAGAGAGAGAGAGAGAGAGAAAGAATATCTATTTTAAAATCAAAATTTCATTTGTGGTCCTTGAACTTAAATAAATTAAAAAAATAAGATAATTGCATGAATAAATCCTCAAGTAAAGAATTTATTATTTCTCTTTAATATGTTAATTGCATAATTTGAAAAGGAGGGGTCAAAATTGAAGAATATAGAAAGTTGTTGACGTTGGAAAATGATGATGCACTTCCCAAGCCAACTTAAAGATAAGTGTTGAGGTTGGTTATGACCGTGATGAGTGGCAATAGGTAAGTATATATAAGAAGACCTGATTGTATAATCTTTGTAAGAGTGCTTTTATTTAGCAGTTTTTAATGTCTGACCTGAAGGACATTTATGTCCCATATTTATAGGAAAATATGCAATGATTTCTTCCATTTAATGCTAAGACAAGCATTAAATGGCCTAACTAGACTAGGCATTAAATGGCCAAGCTAGACATTTAATTCTTACAAGACATTTCCTTTTTGGGGGCATTTAATATGAAGTGACGTCTGACATATGGACAGGACAAGCCATACTGATGACGTGAATATGACGTCAGACTTTATCAGGTCCGACCTGGAGATCCACGGACGAGGTCCGAACTGAATTTCTAGCTCAAGATGGCCCGCAACCAGGATTGGGAACTGGGTCCGAACTGATAACTATGGAACTTTTACTATGGGTCGGCCATCTCGTACTGAATCGTTGAATAATTAGTGTCTGTCGTGGCAGAATCAGATCGAAGGCCAACAAAAGTATTTATCAGAATTTTTGCTCTTTTTTTTTTTGCCATAGATTTGACTTTATTTTAAGTTTTTTTCTTATCGTTATTGTTTTATTTTAAATTATTTTTTATGTAAATCTTTATCGCCCCTACTGAATCATTATCCTGGGTCCGCCCCTGGTGTTGGCTATCGAATTATATTTCACTATTATATGATTTTTTTTGTTGCTTTATAAGTTACTTATTTATTAAAAATATTTTCACATTATTTTTTTCACAAGCATCGTCCGTTAACTGGTCAATGGTCAATATTATATGATTTTTTTGTTGTTTTATAACTTACGTATTTATTAAAAATATTTTCACATTATTTTTTCACAAGTATCGTCCGTTGATCGTTGATCAGTTAACGTCCGCTCTAGCTGAACTTCAACCCTAGATCCGCCACTATTTACATCGTCAAATCAAACGCGCTAAATAAAAAGATAACATACACAGAATATTCTTTACGATGATCCTAAATTGTAAATAATACATGATATTCATGAATTGTAAATAATACGTGATATTCATGTATGAAATAAAGCCGCATATGTTTGAATTTTTGAAATGATTGTAACTCAACATTAACAATTGAATCACAATTTATTTATTATAATTTATTTATTAATGGTCCCTTCATATTTTTCACTTATTAATTTAAGTGACATTCCCTAATGTTGTGTATAACTTTTTATATTCTTTTTGTCTGCTATAAAATGGAGATGTTGGCACAATGTTTTCTTAAGAGATTTTATAATTGTGAATTTGTTAATAATTAGACTTTTGATTAGTTTAATGTGACCCCTAAATTATAAGTATAATTGCATAGTGACGTTGTGACTGACAATTGTCGTGTTTGTCTTCATACGACATGTTTGGCATAGATAAATGAACATGCATGCGAATTAGATCCAATCTGATATGAATAGTAGCCGAAGATGTGATTTGAAGATTGGAAATGTAGATATGAAATTTTGATAAATGTATCGTGATTGTTTTGTTTTTCATGGCCTTGAATCTTATTTGAGTGATCTTCCATGTCCATGGAGTCATAGTTCATTCGCTCTTCAAATTTGTCATCTGAACAATTAAGTAGCCATGCAAGTGAGCATTTCAATCCCTTCTTGGCAACTACATCTTATGTCTTGGTTTAATAGTCGATTCCAGACCACAAGTGAAGAAAGCTGGGAACATAATCAAATCATCCAATGGCCTATCCTTTGTGATTTTAAAGTAATCATAACTGAGTTTCATGATGTCAGTATTTAAAGTCAGCAACTGGGGGCACCCAACGACCATTTTTTTCACTTGTTCTGAGGAGAATCCGCGTTCCTTGAGGAAATCCACGAGCTTCACTATTGCTCTGTCACTAAAGCTGACAATCTGCGGCATTTTCTCTGTGACTCTTCCAAGTTCATCTAGAGCCAATCCAATAATGGAATTGAGAACCCCTGTTGGTTGAGAAACTTTGTCTCCATATCAATTCCTATGATTTCAGGATACTGAGCGACAACAGTAGCAAATTTGCCTAACATGATACTCTAAAAGGGATTTGAGATTAGGTTTCTCCTGCTGTTCAAGACCAAATCCAATAATGTGAGGCCGCTTCTCAATTAATCTAGCAACAACTAATCTTTGTATCCCCAAGCTTTCAAGATATTCCACAAAAGGTTTGATCACCCGACCTACTCTCATACCCAATATCTCTGGGTATTTAGTTAACACCCCGCCAATTTCTCGCCTTGCTACCCAATTCCAATCAAATAAGCCACTGAAGTACTCATGGTGCCCTCAAGCTTAAATCCCAAAACTTATGGGTACTTCTCCAAAACTCTAGGAACATCATTAGGCTTAATATACATGTCTTGAAGATACTTTACAACTGGTGCAAGGTCTACTACAACACTAGCATGGAGGACTTGTGGGTACTGGCACAAAAATTCTGTAAAAGTAGATTTTCTTACTCCCAGTTTGCCTAGGTAATCAAGCACTGGAATCATGTTTTTCTTCACACTGCAGCCAAGGACAAGAGGGTAATTGTTGATATCTTCAATTGTAAGCCCCAATTTGTGAAGGAAGTCCACACGCTCTTGCATAACCTCAATAGTGACAGGAAGCTCCAACCCGTCAAGCTCATCCGGTACAACACCAATACTCCTCAAGAACTCATAAACACGGGTATGGTTGGCTATCCTCTCATTCTTCATCTGTAATAAACTAGGATGGGTGTATAACAATGAAGCAGAAGTAACTTGTTCCCGATTCCTATTGAATTTATCTTCCTTGGACAAACGTAAGTCTGTCGAACTATATGAAAGAGTTCTGCCAGTAGCAGAGTAGTGCGACCTAATCATCAGTCTATGTTTCTTCTCATTATAACTTGAAATGCACAGAGACGAAGTTGAAACCAATTGGGGTTTGCGGACTGTAAGGGCAGGTAACTCATAACTTACAAGCAAAAAACTGGGCTTCGTGATGCCAGCATGGCTTATAATCTTCATGTTCTTTCAAGAAATTTATATAATCAAAATTATCTGCATCAAGGAAGAGTCACAATACACAATAAGCAACTTAAATTAGACCTGAAACTAAATGACTCGATGCACGTGCAATTGAGTCATTTTTCAAGAAATGCAAAAACCCAAGTAAATGAACAATAATCGACTAAAAAAGACGATGGCTTGCAGTTAACTAAAAAAAGTTCGAACAAGAAAGAAACCAATTTGACGGATTCACAAAATCAACAATAATCTACACTAACTAGAATGCAATTATTACCCACCTACGAGTCTACGACCCCAGAAAATTTTACAAAAGAAGATAACATTACTTGAAAATACGTAAAAAGAGCAATATTTTGAGTTCTATAAGGTGAAAAGGTAGAAAAGGAGAAGATAAGACAGAGAATTTTTTTGCCCGAGACACCAATATTGAGGGCAACTGCAAATTCAACGTGCGACCCTCTTTGTGGGTGTGTGCATATGAGAGAGAGGGAGACAGTGGCTACCACCAATTGCGGCGGCCGTCTGGTGGTGGTGCGTGTGCGTTGAGAATATCCGAGCTCTGTGACAAAGCTAAAAGTAAAAGATGGGTGAATTGATTTTTGATTTTTGATTTTTGATTTTGATTAAACTTAGTGTAATATGTTGTTAAAAAATACAAAAAACTCATAATTAGAGGACTCGCCATTTCTCAGTTCCATTAGAGAATTGAAGTGAAATAATGATTCCATTTCCATCTCTTCCATGTCCATGGAGTCATAGTTCATCCGCTCTTCAATTTCTCATCTGAACAATTATCCATGCAATCGAGCATTTCACTCCCCATTGTGGTTTTGAAGTAATCATAACTCAGTTTCATGACTTCAGTAATTAAAGCCAGCAATTGGAGAGTTTCGGTTCCACTACAACGTAGGTGAAGCTCGTCTTAGGTCCAAAAATAAAAGAAGTTCATAATTCTTGATTTTTTAATAGTTAGACATAGCTCTACTAATGGCTTGACCAGAACTATGCCTCCAATTTTTGATTCTCATCTCAAATTCTCAATATTTTTAATTTTCATTTCCAACACTCTGTAACACTTCTGTCTCTTCACTCATTTCACAATTTGCAATTCACAAATTAATTCGAAACTCTAGAATTTTAAACTCAATTGCTGTAAAAGAAAGAATATTCATTGTTTTGTTTCAAGATTAAGTATTTAGCTAAATTCCGAGTCTGGAATCTTAATGCCAAATTCTAAAATGTTTTGTTTTGTTTTCAAGACTAACTACTTAGCAAAATTCCGAATATGGAATCTTAAAAGCCAAATTCTAAAATATTTTATTACTATTTTTTTAGGTTAATCATTGAACAATGGTGATATACCATGCTTGAGTTTGGATCGTTTGAGTCATATTATTTTTTTAGCACTTTAAAATTCTTATTATTTTTTTTCTTCCTTTTGGAACGTTTTTGACATTGTTATTTGATTATAATATAAATATTTTGTTTGCTATTTTATTATTGAATTTTAAGTTAAGAAATAGTTCTGTAAAATTCTTATAGATTTTGAATGTAAACTACAATTTGGGATCCAATAAAAGTCCAATTTATAAAGTTCGTCTCAGATCCGAAAAATTACAAGATCGATCCTAACTGGGAACACCCCACAACTATTTTATATAATATTTATTGTGATCTTCTATCTTTAGAGCATTTCCAATGTACTCTGTCTATAGTTTTTTAGACGTGCCACATCAGCACATACAGACAGAGTTATAAAAAACTTTCTCCAATGCATGATGATGAGGACTCCGTTTAGTTGGTGCGACACAAAAAAAAATAGACACCGTCTAAATTTAGACGAACTTCTAGACGAAGTGAATCAACAAATTTAAATCTCCACTGTTGTGTGGGTTTTTTTTTTATTATTTTATAAAAAATTTAATGACACATAAGCAGTAGTATTAGTTTTAGAAGGAATCCATTGGAGATGAATTTTAATTTGACCGTTTATTTTATAGACGTAGTGCCACATGAACTAGAAGTCTGTCTATTTTACCTACCTCGTAGACTGCAATAGACAGAATGCATTGAAAATACTTTTATGTTTATCCTTAGAGTTTGCTATTTATAGTCTAGGTGAGCTATGTAGTTTGGAGTCTTTTAGTTGTTATTGAAGTAAAAATTTCAAAACTTGAATTTTTTAAATTTTTTTCGATCTAATATCCATATTCTTTGAAATAAACACTTTGGTCGATTAAGATTCAATTTTTAGTGTTATGCCTCAATCCCACGTGGGTAGGGAAATCCCACTTGGGCTCCACTTGGGCGCGGTCAAAGTCAACCGAGGCTGTTTGTGCCAAGGAGCTTAGACTACCGAGACTACTTATGCTGAGGCTATTTATGCCGATGAGCTTGAATAATCAAGGCTATTAAAGTCCGACCCTAGTTGCGTGCTAAGGAAGCCTCCCCTACCAAACTTGTAATTCAATCTTGAAAAGACTGATGGGACTGCCTGCCAATGCGGCTTGTTACAGTCATAGCCCCTTAGTTTGCGACTGAAAGTGACTTTCTCATTAATGCTAATGACGTGACACCAAAGATGTGACTCAAGAACCTTTCAGATGGAACCACGTGTCACACATCGAAGGAGATCATTCTTGTAGAATTTGCCTATAAATACTAAACTTATTTCCACAAGAAGGGGGAGTTGAAATCATTACTCTCACAAGAAATATCAAGTCATCTATACTAATTATTCTTCAAGTGTTATAACCACCTAGGAAATCGTTAGTTAGGGGCCCTCAAGTTATTACCTCTACCATAGTGTGTTTTTCTTTATCTTTTGTTACATATCCACCTGGTCCTAAACTAATCTACGTGGTTGAATAAACCACGTGGCAGTCCAAGCAAGAGGAGAAATACACGTAGAAAGAGGATGCGTGGGGTTCCTGTTGGCAGCCATTTTTAGAGGTCAACAGATTGGCGCCGTGCCGCCTTCTGTAGAAAACGTGACTAAAAGCCTTAGCCTCATTGGACAAAGAAGCTTTCTTGAAGAAATGACACTATACAAGTACTAATTGGGGCTAGCATAGGTCCTTTGAAGAAGAGGCTTAAACCTCATTGGACAAATGAGTTTTCTTGAAGAAATGACGCTATGCAAGCACTGATTGGGACTAGCATAGGTCCTTTGAAGAAGATGCTTAAACCTCATTGGACAATGGAGTTTTCTTGAAGAAATGACGCTATGCAAGCACTAATTGGGGCTAGCATAGGTCCTTTGAAGAAGATGCTTAAACCTCCTTAGACAAAGGAGTTTTCTTGAAGAAAGGACGCTACGCAAGTACTAATTGGGCTAGCGTAGGCCCTTCAAAGAAGAGGCACCGACATATGATTATTCATTAATCAAGTTTCGATTGTTTGCTTGTTTGAGGCTTCTAAGAAGAGGTACTCGAAAACTATACATACGAGCTTATCCAACTTGATTAATGGTTTAAATTTCCTAAGGCATTGCATGTATCTCGTTGAAGCCTAGGTGACACCTCTGAGAAGAGGCACCGGCATATGATTATTCATTAATCAAGTTTCGATTGTTTGCTTGTTTGAGGCTTCCAAGAAGAGGCACTCGAAAACTATATATACGAGCTTATCCAAATTGATTAATGGTTTAAATTTCCTAAGGCATTGCTTGTATGTCGTTGGAGCTTGGGTGACACATCTGAGAAGAGGCACCAACATTTGATTATTTATAAATCAAGTTTCGATTATTTGCATGTTTAGACTTCTAAGAAGAAGCACTGGTCTTATAGAAGCGTTACGTCTATCGTTCCGTCATTTGATTTGGAAATGCAACCCCTAAAAGGAGGCACTAGTACTTAGTCAAGTTTGGGGTAAAATCTTCTTGTATGCCTCTCCGAAGAGGTACTCGCGGCTTATTGGAAGGGCCTCTTAAAACAAGCTCCCTTATTTGGGACTTAGTTTTTGTAGAAGCGTCATACCCACACAAGGGCCTAACCTCTACATTAAGGTATGACACCAGCTGGGAAAAGTTCAATATCACGTCTCATCTGATATTGGAAGGGCCTCTACAAACATGCTCCCTTATTTGGGATTTAGTTTTTGTATAAGGGCCATATCCACACAAGGGCCTAGCCTCTTCATTAAAGCATAGCACCAACTGGGAAAGGCCCAATATCATGCCTCATCTGATATTGGAAGGACATCTACAAACAAGCCTCTCCCACTTGGGAATAGGCTCTTCCGCATCAAGCTTCTCCAACTTTGGAGACTCGTTTATGCTACCTAGCCTCTCCCACTTGGGAATAGGCTCTTCCGCATTAAGCTTCTCCAACTTTGGAGACTCGCTTATGCTACCTAGCCTCTCCCACTTGAGAATATACTCTTCCGAATCAAGCTTCTCCAACTTTGAAGACTCGCTTATGCTACATAGCCTCTCCCACTTGGGAATAGGCTCTTCCGCGTCAAGCTTCTCCAACTTTGGAGACTCGCTTATGCTACCAAGCCTCTCCCACTTGGGAATAGGCTATTCTGCATCAAACTTCTCCAACTTTGGAGATGCACTTATGCTACCTAGCCTCTCCCACTTGGGAATAGGCTCTTCCGCAGCAAGCCCCTTTAACTTTGGAGACGCGCTTATGCTACCTAGCCTTTCCTATTTGGGAATAGGCTCTTCCGCATCAAGTCTCTCTAACTTTGGAGACTCGCTTATGCTACCTAGCCTTTCCCATTTGGGACTAGGCTCTTCCGCAACAAGCTTCTCCAACTTTGGAGTCTCGCTTCTACTACCAAGCCTCTCCCACTTGGGAATAGGCTTTTCTGCAGTGAGCTTCTCCAACTTGGGAGACTCATTTCTACTACCAAACCTCTCCCACTTGGGAATAGGCTCTTCCGCAGTGAGCCTCTACATCTTTAGAGACTTGCTTCTACTACCAAGCTATTTCCACTTGGGAATAGGCTCTTCTGCAGCCAGCCTCTCCATCCTTAGAGACGCGCTTCTGCTACCAAGCCTCTCCCACTTGGGAATAGGCTCTTCCGCATCAAGCTTCTCCAACTTTGGAGACTCGCTTATGCTACCAAGCCTTTCCCACTTAGGACTAGGCTCGTCCGCATCAAGCTTCTCCAACTTTGGAGACTCGCTTATGCTACCAAGCCATTTTCACTTGGGAATAGGCTCTTCCGCAGCAAGCCTCTCCATCCTTAGAGACGCGCTTCTGCTACCAAGCCTCTCCCACTTGAGAATAGGCTCTTCCGCATCAAGCTTATCCAACTTTAGAGACTCGCTTATGCTACCAAGCCTCTTCTACTTAGGACTAGGCTCTTCCATATCAAGCTTCTCCAACTTTGGAGACTCACTTTTGCTACCAAGCCTATCTCACTTGGGATTAGGCTCTTCTGCAGCAAGCTTCTCCAAGCTATGGAGTTCGCTTAGCTGGTCTATGCTTCGAATTTATCACCCACTCCAAGCTCCGCACCTCACATAAATGAGAGGTCCAGACCTTGTGGGACTAAATCTCCCAATTACGAATCTGCCAGTTTTCGAACACTACAAAGTCCAGCACCTTTCATAAATGACAAAGGTCTTGAACTTTGGGGACTATTGTTACGCCCCAATCCCACGTGGGCAGGGAAATCCCACTTGGGTTCCACTTGGGCGCGGTCAAAGTCAATCGATGCTGTTTGTGCCAAGGAGCTTAGACTACCGAAACTACTTATGCCGAGGATATTTATGCCGAGGAGCTTGAATAACCGAGGCTATTAAAGTCCGACACTGGTTGCGTGCTAAGGAAGCCTTCCCTATCAAACTTGTGATTCAATCTTGAAAAGACTGATGAGACTGCCTGCCAATGCGGCTTGTCACAGTCATAGTCCCTTAGTTTGCGTCTGAAAGTGACTTTCTTATTAATGCTAATGATGTGACACTAAAGATGTGACTCAAGAACCCTTCAGATGGAACCACGTGTCGCACATCGAAGGGGATCATTCTTGTAGAATTTGCTTATAAATACTAAGCTTATTTCTACAAGAAGGAGGAGTTGAAATCATTACTCTCACAAGAAATATCAAGTCATCTATACTAATTATTCTTCAAGTGTTATAACCACCTGAGAAATCGTTAATTAGGGGCCCTCAAGCTATTACTCTACCATAGTGTGTTTCTCTTTATCTTTTGTTACATATCCACCTGGTTCTAGACTTATCTACGTGGTTGAATAAACTACGTGGCAGTCCAAACAAGAAGAGAAATACACGTAAAAAGAAGAGGCGTGAAGTTTCTATTGACAACCATTTTTAAAGATCAACACATCGTATACGTACACGAATCAATAAGTCTTATTGTCCATTCTTAATATTAATATACTTGAATCAATGGGATGTGTTCTTCACTCTATTAAATCAAAACGACAAATTTTCCTTTTGCTTTGCAGCTTTGGCTACTTTATCCTCATTCTTCATTATTCTTTGTTAAATGATGTCATATCACGTGTGAAACTATGTTAGTTTATCAATTTTGTTAAATATTTGTATAATTTTAATTAGTTTCAATATATTTTCTTTTCATGCTCTTATTATTACTGTCTTGTTTGGTTGCAAACTCCATTTTTTATAGGGAAATTGGCACAAATAGTCCATAATCTTTGCCTTCAATGTGAAAATAGTCCCCAACACTTATTTTTTACATAAAAGTCCATAACATATGTATTTTAGTGTGCAATTAGTCCTTATTTGAAAAAAAAAGACAAATATGCCCTAAGTTTTAATGAGAGAAAATTGTAATTAGATTTTTAATCTTTGCAAAATATGCAAATAAATCCAATATATTTATTAAATAATATTTAATTTAAAATATTAAATATATCATTATACTCGAAATTTTTATAAGAAAAAATGTAACATTATTGTAATTGCTATTTAATGTTAAAAACTAAATAATTTTATTTAACATTTTTGTTAATAATTATGATCTTAAGATTTAGTTATTTTATAATAGTTCGTAAAATATAGAAAACAATTTAGTGTATTATCAATTTAGTCAATAAAGTGTTAATTCAAAAAAAAATTGTTAGTTTTCTTTAATTTTTTTTTTATAAAAAATAAAAATATCGGACTTATTTGTACTTTTTGTAAAAGTTAAGAATTCAATTATAATTTTTTATAATTAAAACTATGGGCAAATATATATATATATATATATATACAGTGGCGGATCTAGGATTCTTAAGTCATGGGGGCCAACAAAAAAATTTGAGGGGGGGCTTTGTCGGGGGTTCGGGGGCAGCGCCCCTGAATTTTTTTTTTTTTTTGGACAATCTAATCAATCTACAAGTAAAATATAATAACCAAATTTAATTTGTAAATTCACATCACAAATATCAATATACAAAGCAACCAAACAATCATTCATCTATTGACCACCCATTTCTATTTCAAAAACAAAAAAATATAGCAAAGTTACGGCGTAACATTAATGTATTATATTAAAAAACATCGCAAAGTTACTAATAAATTAGAAATATCTAGTTCATTAAAAAAAAGAGTAGTCTTTCACACTTGCTAAGATGATTTTTGTGAGACTTCAATTTGATGATTTTGTGATTTCTCCCACCATTTTTAATCTTCCATTTTTCGACATGAGAGACGCAAAGGGATGAAGGAAATGGAGTTGAGAAAATAAAAAAGGAAAGTGTAAAAGTTGTGGACCATTTAATAAAAAAAAAAAAAGTAAAAAAATTTTTTTTTGGTCAAATGGGTGTGGTCCATGGCCCCCATGCCAAATCCGCCACTGTAAATATATATATATATATATATATATATATATAAAAGTCACGCGTCTAAAAGTTATTTATTTTAATTTTGGTCTTCAATCTACTGTGCAAACATGGAAAATGAGCCAGACACTAGAAGTTTGCTGGCAAAGAGAAAGAAGTTTATGCACAAATAGTAATGAACATACAATGTTAGATGAATCTGAGACATATCTTTTCTCAAGTATTGTACGATAAAACCGTGTCAGAACTTAATTGTCGTAATAATCTGTTAAATAAAAATGTCCAAATTCCTTCCATAGAATAAAAAGATTCATACTTTACTGACTTTTTGATATATAGTTAAATCAACTAGTATTTGATCGATCGATTCCTAACTTTCCTAGAAATCAACATGCTTCGATCTCGTGTTCATCATATTGATCGCATGCTTCGATCTCGTGTTCATCATATTGATCGCCGCACAGTGCATAAGTTATTGTATCAAAGCCCACTACATCCTGAAATTCGTGAGACCCAAATGGCAAAAGTGATATTACATGAAAAAGTTGCACAAATGTGTAGACAAGTATTCATAATAATTACTTGGTATTTGTGTAGAATCAACGAGATCGTAGTCTTTATATGACCAAAAATAGCTACGATAATATATAGAGCAGTTGGTGGAGATCGTGGTTGGAAACAAATTGGCATGACGATGACTTTTTACTTTTAGTCACCCATAACTAGAGCCAATAGGAACCCACGACTTTTTTGAAATAGATCTTTGTTTTTCTATTAAAAAAATATAGCTTTAGCTCTGATACCATTTTAACCAAGAAGACAATAAATGAAAAAATTGTATATGTTTGTAGTATATATATTACTATAACGAGTGTCATAATTATATGACAATTCACTACTAGCTAGTATGGAATATTTGAGCATCTCAAATGCATTCTATAGATTGTTATCTTGATCACACGAAAGTTGAACGTGGCATATCTCTAATTAATAGACACTTAAGTTTAAATTCGTCAATGCATTCCATGGATTGCTATCTATGTGTCTTTTATTTTATTTTTTAAATTAAAAATCACTTTTAAATCTTTATAGGAAGTTTAAATTATGTCGAGTCACTATGTCTAATAGAACTTCTAAATCTAAACGGAGCACTAGATAATGTTTTTTTTTCTTCTGCCACATCAGTTTGACGTAGTCCTTGTTAGCTTGAATTGGAGATGAAATTTTTTAAATATCATCTATTTTGCTTATGTGGCACAATTTTTTAAGTTATCCGCAGTTGCATTGGAGATGTATAAAAAAATATTTACCCAATTTTCAAAAATGGATATATAGAAATTGGTATAATATCAAATTAAAATAATATAATTGATGTGATTAATTCTTTTGATTCTATCAATTTGCAGGCAATGGGAATCAAAATTATATGCTCAAGTAGCGACAAACATACAACATTAGACTTTGTCTAGAGCAACATATGAAGTCTACTGGTTTTTCTAAGAGTAAAGTAATTCCTTGAACTAGATGAGATTTTTACATAGTCCATTAGTCCTTCCGTCCCTAAAAACTAATAAATTTTCTATGTTAATTTTTACATAGCCCCATTAGTCCTTCCGTCCCAAAAATTAACTGACTTCCTACGTTGATTTTTACATAGCCTCATTAGTCCGTCCTACTATCTTTCGTCACATTACAACAAGGTTAAAATCACACCCAAAAAAGATAAACACAAAACAAATTTGAATTTGTTTGAAATAATATTAAAACTCCCCAACTCCCAAATCAAAAAAATTGACCCCCAAAATATACTAGTATAATAGTTTTCGTTCTTTCTTCTTCTGGTGTAAAAGAAGAATTTGTCCTATAACTTGTTATTGTGAAAAATTCTGAACTTGTTCTCAACATATATTGGGAATAAATATACATTATGCCTTCCCTTAGCTGTACGTGAAGAATTCAACTTTTCATTGTGTCAATGATTTCTTCGAACGAAGTGAAAGCTATACATTATGCCTTCAAATAACGATACATTTCCTTAGCTTTACGTAAAGAATTCAACTTTTCATAGTGTCATTGAATCCTTGAACGAAGTGAAAGTTATACATTACGCCTTCAAATAACGATACATTTTCTTAGTTTTACCTAAAGAATTCAACTTTTCATAGTGTCATTGATTCCTTCGAACGAAGTGAAAACTATACATTATGCCTTCAAATAACGATACATTTCCTTAGCTTTATGTAAAGAATTCAACTTTTTATAGTGTCATTGATTCCATTAAACGAAGTGAAAGCTACACATTATGCGTTCAAATATATATAATAATGAAGAAATCTTTAATTTATATCACATCCAAAATCTATACTAACATATGTTTTTAATGAATGACAAATTTCTTCTTTGCAATTCCTTTCCACAATAATGTCCAGTATCGTCGGCACTGTAATAAATACTCAAATGAGAGAATGATACCTTTCCCCAGCTGAGCACAAGGAACTTAATTTTGTAAAGTATAATGTGGTAACTTCAACAAGAGGAATTGATTACTACTAAAAGCCTTATAAATTAAAGGCCTTCATTTGAAAGAAAGATCCAAATAGAATTGATCACTACAATTTAAAAATGGCTGCTATATATTCAGAATTTCTTCTTGACAAGTTCGTCAATGAATTTCAAGAAGCAGAAAAGGTATGGTCTAATTTACCATTGCTCAATAACTTTAAAGAAATTAACATTTTGCAGGAGAAGAAATTCAAGCCCCAAAAGCTAATTGATTTGAAAGACGACTTACGTGAAATCAATGATGCTTTGGTTGATCACATTGGATTGGCAAAAGATAGATGTTGTCAATTTTAAATTCCGCAAGTGGACGCAGTGGCGGATCTAGGGTTGAAGTTTAGCTAGGGCAGACGTTGACTGATCGACGGTTAAATATTGGCCGTTGACCAGTCAACGGCCGATGTTTGTAAAAAAATAATATGAAAATATTTTTAATAAATACGTAATTTATCAAGTAACAAGAAAATTATATAATAGTGAAATATAATTCGATACAAGTCGTAATAATGCTAAAAAATGTTTAGTACAATTCCAATTGATGATAAATATAAAAAATTGAGAGTAAAAATTATAAAAATAGTTTCTGTATTATTCAATTTTGATTCACTTTAAGAAAAATTAATAAATTCTTACTTGAGGATTTAGTCATGCAATTACTTTATATTTTAATTTTTCAAAATTCAGGGCCCATAAGTAAAAATTTGAATTTAGCGCCTGATCTCACTAAAACACGAAATCAAATTTTTGACCAAACAACGTGGGTCCCAATGGATACTATTTTGGAGGAAACTTATGTGAAAGTAGCCCACAAATGTGGACTTTTCTTTACTTGATATATTACTAATTTACTAATTTGTCCTTCTATTTAAAAATTGAATACACGCAAAAAGGGTAAAATAGGACTTACAATTGTATTAAATGGAATGTGGGCCCAGAATTCTTCCAAACAAAAATCGATTTTTCCTCCAAAATAGTGAAATTAGACAAAGCCTTAAAATATCTTTTTTCTTCCTCTTCCTCATTTTATTTTCAGTAAGTTATATATATATATATATATATACTAGTTTTGGCCCGTGCGTTGCACGTTTGTGAAAAATGTAGTGAAAAGTTGTAGGTTGATATGAACGTTTTATAGCACTATTTGTAAAATAAAAACAAAGTAGGTTATCATTAGATTTTTGTCTTTTTGAATACATTGTAAAGTATATGAGTTGTGTATATATTTATAAGGAGGTTGGAAATTTCATCAAACTGATGCAATAATTGGATGTAATAGAATTTAAGAATAGCTTGAAATAAAAATTCAACTAATTTGTAACTTATTGTCAGTCTATTGAAATTGAGTTTGAACTTTTTTATGTAGAACTTTGTATGCAATTGAAAAAAACCTTATTAAAAAAGGAAAAAAAAAATGTTTAAGAAAGATGTTTAAAAAATTCATATTCTTTCTTTTAAAATTATTTTTTCTGTTTAAAAAAAAATTAATCGGGACGGTTGACGGGTCAAAGCCCCGCACCGCATCGCAAATTCGCGGTTCCGTCCTACCCCAATACCATTTCTACCCACAATGTGAGAGGGAAAGAAAAGGTGAATGACTCTCCGCTTTCACTTTCCATTAGAAAATTAGTAAAGATAATCCTCTCTTTTATTTTCCACTTTTCATCACAAGATTTTATTACTGTGGCCCATATCAACATTCATAATTATTCTATTAATTTATCTAATAATTAATTACGAGGTTTCAATGAAAGAGTAAAACTCATATGAATAGTTGTGTTTCAATGGAAAATATTTTTCACGCTTTATAAAATAAGAGTTTAAATTACTTTAAAGAGGTCAAGAGAGAAAATCGCATTTATCCTTCTTCGAACTCAATTCAAAATTGGAATGACTCAAAGTGCATCTTTTTTCATACCTAAATCGTGTGAAAGTCATGAAGTTGTGAAAGTTTGTATAGAAAATATAATTTTTGCACTTGTGATCAAGCAAATTTATATATTTTGATATTAGAAAATTGACCACAATTTTTTTCATTAGACGAAAGTTATAAAAGAGTGTAGAAAAAATGTAAAGGTGGAACAATAAAAAAAGTTATTGTGATTGAAATTATACATACGTTTTAGTCATTCAGGCTAAAATTTTAAATCGTTTTAATATGAAAACATTATTCAATATAAAGAGTAAAATTTTATATTGTTTCAATTCGAAAATCACAATTATACGTAAGACTTGAGCTACATATTAAAGTTTTAATATGGAACTCTAAGTTTGAGTAGGAGTTTATTAACTCTCTTTTTGCATGTATATATATAATGCGGATATAAAAAGTCATTCATAGTGCAAATCTACGTTATTATTTTCTTAGACGTTAATTAAATATTGAGAAAATAATGAAGAAAAACAGAAAACATTACACAAAGTATTGGAGACAAGAATGAAACCGAGGAGGACATGGTTAGGTTTCGAAACAACACTTTGGCAAAAACATGTTTGTCGAGTTACTCGATTAAAAATGTGATACGAAATCAATCTATTCAATAGCTCAAGTAGCTCGACAAAATGAAAATCGAGTTGCCGGAGTTACTCGACGAACGAACGAAATTTAAATTTTTTATTATTTTGTTTCCCTTTTTTATTTAAATGATGTCATACATTTAAATAATTTTTTATTCTTATTTAGTGGTGTTATTTTTCAAGAAACTCGTGAGTCTTAAATTTAGATTTGTCGAGTAACTTGATAAATAAAGCATATACAAAATTTTATTTAATGTTTCATTTATTAGAATATAGTAAAATAGAATATGTATCATATAAATTTAATATATATCATAATCAATTAATACAATATATTTTATTTTATTTTATTTTAGTAATTAGTATAAAAAAATATTAGTAACATTATTAGTAATAATGTTATAATTAATAGTTATAAAAAATAAAATATGTTGTTGATTTTTTTCATTGAAAAAAAAAATTAGAAATGTAAAAGCTAACCATAAAAAAAAAAAAAAAAAAAAAAAAAAATTATGAACAGTAACTTTTTCGAGTTACTATTCACTTCGTAAAAGTTTGACGAGTTGAATAGTAACTCGACAAATTTTTTAGAATTTAAAAAAAAAAATTTCATGAATAGTAACTTTTTCGAGTTACTATTCATCCCGAAAAAGTTTGTCGAGTTGAATAGTAACTCGACAAACTTTTTCGAATTTTTAAAAAAAAAAAAAAAATATTTCATGAACAGTAACTTTTTCGAGTTACTATTCATCTCGAAAAAGTTTGTCGAGTTGAATAGTAACTCGACAAACTTTTTCGAATTTAAAAAAAAAAAAAAAAAAAAAAATTTAAAAATTTTTGTCGAGTTACTCGACAAAATATTTTTTTTTTTTTTTTTAGACGTCGAGTTACTCGACAAATGTAAAAAAAAAAAAAAAATTTTTTTTTTTTTTTTTTTTTACACGTCGAGTAACTCGACAAATGTAAAAAAAAAATTTTTTTTTTTTTTTTTTTTTTCGAGTAACTCGACAAAAGTAAAAAAAAAAAATTTTTTTTTTTTTTTTTTTTTTAGAAGTCGAGTTACTCGACAAATGTAAAAAAAAAAAAATTTTTTTTTTTTTTTTTTTTTTAGACGTCGAGTTACTCGACAAATGTAAAAAAAAAAAAAAAAATTTTTTTTTTTACACGTCGAGTAACTCGACAAATGTAAAAAAAAAAAAATTTTTTTTTTTTTTTTTTTTTTTTAGACGTCGAGTTACTCGACAAATGTAAAAAAAAAAAAAAAATTTTTTTTTTTTTTTTTTTTACACGTCGAGTAACTCGACAAATGTAAAAAAAAAAAAATTTTTTTTTTTTTTTTTTTTTTAGAAGTCGAGTTACTCGACAAATGTAAAAAAAAAAAAATTTTTTTTTTTTTTTTACACGTCGAGTAACTCGACAAATGTAAAAAAAAAAAATAATTTTTTTTTTTTTTTTTTTTAACACGTCGAGTAACTCGACAAAAGTAAAAAAAAAAAATTTTTTTTTTTTAGAAGTCGAGTTACTCGACAAATGTAAATAAAAAAAATTTTTTTTTTTTTTTTTTTTTTTTTTTACACGTCGAGTAACTCGACAAAAGTTAAAAAAAAATTTTTTTTTTTTTTTTTTTTTTTTTTAGAAGTCGAGTTACTCGACAAATGTAAAAAAAAAAAAAATTTTTTTTTTTTTTTTTTTTTTACACGTCGAGTAACTCGACAAATGTAAAAAAAAATTTTTTTTTTTTTTTTTTTACACGTCGAGTAACTCGACAAAAGTAAAAAAAAAAAATATATATTTTTTTTTTTTTAAAAGTCGAGTTACTCGATCAATGTAAAAAAAAATTTTTTTTTTTTTTTTTTTTAAAATTCGAGTTACTCGACAAAAGTTTTAAAAAAAAAAAAATTTTTTTTCAAAAATTCGAGTTACTCGACAAAAGTCAAAAATTTTTTTTTTTTTTTTTTTTTTTTAATTTGAGTAATTCGACAAAAGAAATTTTTTTTTTTTTTTTTTTTAATTCGAGTAACTCGACAAAAGTTAAATATATATATATATATTTATTTTTTAAATTCGATTAACTCGACACAAGTTAAGAAAAAAAAAATTTTTTTTTTTAAAAAATTCGAGTAACCCGAACAAAGTTAAAAAAAATATATATATATATTTTTAAAAAATTCGAGTAACTCGACAAAAGTTAAAAAAAATATATATTTTTTTATTTTTTTAAAAATTCGAGTAACTCGACAAAAGTTAAAAAAATATATATATTTTTTTTAAAATTCGAGTAACTCGACAACATTTTTAAAAAAAAAAATTTTTTTTTTTAAAATTCGAGTAACTCGATAAAAATTTTTAAATTTTTTTTTTAAAATTCGAGTAACTCGACATAATTTAAAAAAAAAAAATATTTTTTTGTTTTTCTAAATTCGAGTAACTTGACAAGATTTAAAAAGTTCTAGGACTTCATATACATTTTTATTTTATTTTGTTGTTATTTGTTTTTTTTTTTATTATTATTTAAAGAGGTGGACGAAATAAAATTTGTAACGAAATTTAAAAGTCAGGGATGGCCAAAGCAAATAAAAAAGTTATGAGTAAATTTGTTATAAAATAAAAAGATTGTGGACTAAAAGTGCAAATTACAAAAAAAAAAAAAAAAAATTAATGTTTCCCACTTTGTCGAGTTACTCGGCAAAGTGGAAAAATTAAAAACATTTTAATTTTCCCACTTTGCCGAGTAACTCGACAAAGTAGGATAAATTAAAAAAAAAAATTTCCCCCACTTTGCCTACTCAGCAAACACAGGGAATTTTTTTTTTCTTTTTTTTTAATTAACACATCTCATTTGTCTTTTTTCAATTTTTTTCACTCAACAAGATTTTTTTTTTTGTCAAATAAACATTTTAATTTCAAATTTTTTTTATACATGTTACATTAACCATTTTTATTTTACTTTATTTTAAAAATGATTGTATAAATAATTCTAAAACTTTTCACTGCATTTTACATTTTTTACATACTTGCATTTGTACATAGCAATACCTACTTCTTTCTAATAGTGTACAATACCTACTTCTTTCTAATATAAAAGCACAATGAATATGATTAATTAAGATAAAAATAACTTTATTCAAGGTAATAAAACTTTTGAAAATCAACATTTTCCGTTGTTGTTTTTAACAATACAAAATAAAAAAAAAATTACAAAAGAATACAATTACCAATAATATAAAATGAGAATCTCGCCAACCATTTACGGTTGCCGAGAATCTCGGCAACCATATCTCGACAACTATACTCCTTTGTATTTTTTTTTTCTATTGTTAAAAACAACAATAATATAAACACACATTTTGTGTTATTTTTTTGAAGGTCAACTAATATAAACATATTTCACTGATCATTTTGAGAATAAAATATTTCATAATTAATTGTTTTCGACCAAGTATATGTTTCTGTGCAACTCACTTGCTATTTATGTTCTTGACGTTTTTTTTTTTTTTTTTAATGTGGCAACATTATAAAAAATAAAAATATTCAATTTGCTTATTTGCTTAAGATAAAAAAAAGATTAATAAAAAAATTGAATGAAAAGGTAAAATAAATAAACAAGATTAGTAAAAAATTGAATGAAAATTAAGTGTAAAAAAAAAAAATAAGAAAAATGAATAAAATATTTTTTTTTTTAAGTTGTTGGCATATCCCAACGATTTTAAAACAATAGGGACCTTTTGTGCAATTATTCCTTAAAAAAAAAAAAAAAAAAAAAAAAAAAAAAAACACTATTCAAGGCAATCAAAATTGATTGCCGAGATAGCTCGGCAATCAAAAAATGTTACTGTTCATGGCAATCAATTGATTGCCGAGCACAGTTCACATAATTTTTTTTTTTTTTTTTTTTAGATGCCTTTGATGAAACAATGGGCATGTTGAAGATAAACAAAATTGTCCTCTGTTTAACGGCTTAACTTACGATGAGGTGGGGTTCAATAGGCAAACATGGACGTAATTAGGGAAAAACAAATAACAAAAAAGCACTGACCCACAGTTGTCAAGGGGACTCTTTTATGAACTTGATTTATGCATATGATTCACCGATACAAGAACAATCCAAGTAAAAGACATTTCTGGAATAAATTTTTTAACTTATTTTTGGTCTTTTTGGATGTAGGAGTCTGAAACCTAGCCATCAAAGTTCCTAGTAGTTCATAATGGTATTGCAAAATTTACAACCATGTTAACAACCAATGATAGTTGCCAAATTGCTCGATAACCAAGACCAAGTTGGTTGCTGAGTTTCTCGGCAACCTGCCGAGATACTCATTATCAGGTTAAGTGGATAGTGCATGAAAGGACAAGAAAAAAGACTGTATTATTAAAATGTTTTGTAGACATTATTGGACAGATAAATTTTATTGATGATTTAGTTGAGAAAATTAATTACTTTAATTAATATGCCTCATATTTTTGAAACGTTTGTGTTAAGCTCAATAATAGTACTTGAAGTGATAATTAGTTTATATTACTATTAGGTCTATGCTATATTATTCAATTAATAAAAATGTATTCCAATTTCATTGAATATATATAATATGGCATTGCTCATACTGCACCACTCTAATTGAATAATGTTTTTCTAATTTGGTGAACATACATTTAGGATAATATATGGAAATCGTTAAACATATAAACAAATTAAGTAACATGCATGTTTATTATCAAATTATTTATATTAAAATCTACTTATTTATTTTAATGTAAGTAGCTTGCTCAAAAGTAAAATTTAAAAATGAAATACAAGCATGCTTGATGGCATATTCCAACGATTTTAAAACAATAGGGACCTTTTGTGCAATTATTATTTTAAAAACAAAAAAATAAATAAAAAATAAAAAAACTATTCATCAGGCTTGGCAATCAATTGATTGCCAATTGGGCTCAATTTGAGCCCAATTGGCAATCAGCCATCTCGGCAATCAATTTTGATTGCCGAGATGGCTCGGCAATCAATTTGATTGCCGAGCCGGGCACTTATTCTTACCTCTTTTTTTTTTTTTAAAAAAAATTCTTTCAACATTCATTGCAGGTTTGAGTTGAATATTTAGTCTATCTCTGTCTTAATTATTTTGGTTTTATTGAGTTCAAGTGGGAGTGTTTCTGGGTGCAATTTTGAAGAGTACTCTCCTGCTTTGTACTATTCCATTGGAATTTGCTACTATTACTTTTCTAAAGAAGATTTGTTTAGCTACAATTTACAAGCGTCTTTCCCAGCCAGCCAAACTAAGTTTCTCCTTGGTATTAGAGTACTTGGTCTTCTCATGTTCAACTTCTGCACTTAGTCTTCCAATTTCTCCATTTGCATTCTCAACCATTACTTTGTGTTCATCAAGTTGTTCCACCAATTTTCTATTTTCATCTTCCAAATGGCTTAGATTTTGGTAAAAATTCTCTTCCTTTTCTTTTAATTCAAGCAATTTATCACGTGCATTAACAAAAACGCCAATTTCAATTGCCGAGGTGGCTCGGCAATTGATTGCCGAGCCACCTCGGCAATCAATTGATTGCCGAGATGGCTCGGATTAGCATTAATCTGATAATCAACAAAGTTGTGATCCTTGATGCTGTACACAGTCATATTTTGTTCTTGCTGAGGTAGCACTGAAAATCCCAAGTTATCTTGTGCAAAGTAGATGCAATTGGGTTTGAAGTAGCCACAAGCAGAAACTGAAGTACAACCATAGTCGTCGATAAATAATAATCTGTTGCCCAAGTCCACCGATGCCATCCACTTGCTTTTCAATATATCAAACTTGTAAACTTTAAACATCAAGTGATGATTATAGTGAAGTACAAGCAGAAGATTTTCTGATGATTCTACCAAATACATGTTCTTCCGTGAGTTCTATTCTCAGCTTCTGTGTTTATGCATACATATGTATGTAATTTTGCTTGTACATCTGGTGTATGTATAAATGATTGAAGCATGGAAAAAGTTTTAATTTTTGGTTATTGATTCATTCTTCTTACTGTATTTTTTAAAAAGTCTGAGCTTTAATTAATTTCATTTATTAATCAGAGTGGTGTTTTCTGCAATTCCGGATTGATCTCAGCTTTGATTGTGTGAGAGAGAGAGAGAAGATATATTTTTGGGTGAAATGTTGGACAAAGTAAAAAATTGTGGCTGACTGTGAAAACGGTGTCGTTATAGTTGTAAAAAGAAGTTCAAAAACGACGGCGTGTAGGACGAAAATGTGAACAGTAAAAAGTTTAAGGCTCTTATATTATTGTAAGGATATATATATATATATATATATATACACACACAGATATACTTACACGCAGAAACCTTCATTACCTCCATTCTCCATTTTTCTTTCATTTCTCAAAACTCAGTAACCATTTTTTCGTGAAATTTCAGCACGAACGAACGCGAAATCTCACCGTATTGTAAATCCGCCCCTGAGCGAACGGATTGTTAACAAGTAATATAATAATAAGTACAGTGTCGAACCCACAAAGACTGAATTTTTCACGTCTTGTCTTTAATTAATAATAATTCTTATTTAAGAAAAACACAATCAGTTATTAAATTCAATTCTAACTAAATCTAATTATCTACTAAAATAAGTAATTAGAATTATATAAAACCTGGAATTAATCAAATCATGAAAGGTACTAGAATCTCGAATCCACCATTGTTAACCTAATTGAACCTCAATTGCTTGTTTATACTCAATTCATGATATATGTTGATAACCGGTATTCCTAATATGTTAATTTGCTCTCTCGATATAAATTAAACCAATTCTCATCTATGACCCAACTATATCTCTATGAAGGATTCGAATAGATAAAGAATGCAACACAAAATTAGAAAACCACCAAAAATTACACCAAGCATAGAAGTATATCTCTTTCTCTTATTGGATTTAATGTCGTTTGTTATTTGAGCTAGACACATGTAACACTTCTCGGCATCAACACAAATCGCAAGAATTATCCTAAAAATTGTCCAAATTTTAGGATAACATTAATTCAATAACAAACAATCAATAAAATTAAGAACTTAGATGCATAGGTTAAAAACCAATGATCTAATTTTAATCAATAATCTTTCTCGATGGTCAATTCTATACTTATATGTGAACATAATTATCTCTAATTAAATTTCGAACACGTAAGCATGCATTAATTTACAAAGATCATCACATAACGATTTCATAGAGCATAATGACATAGACCATCAATTATATGACTCTATATTGTTTATTACCATGTGCTAATTTATACCGAATCTCTCGAAAGCAATATAAATGACAAACACATTTTAATAGTAATCAAGTATCAAAACGGAATTAATGAATAATAAAAAATTAATCCAAAAGTAAGAATAAAAACAAGCAATTTATTAGATTAAAGAGTTAACAAGGTTTCATCAAAATCATAGCCATAAATATTTAGCCTATCATATTTTGATTAAGAAAATATAAGATAAAAAGTGAATACATAACACGGATAATTTAGAATAAAAGTTGATACAACCCTTAATCTTGAATCTCTTCAACGATCTTGGACGGCACCATCTTCTTCTTCAAAATAATCTAAAGTTCCAATGATTTTTTGTAATTTTTCTTCCAAGAATTTGATATGGAGTTTCTCCAAGATTTGTGTTAAGTTATGATATAGAGCTCCATTTTTTCTTCCATAATAATGTGTATTTATAGGGCCAACAATTAATTTAAATCCATGCCTCAATTTGTGTCCAAAAAGAGTCCAAATGAAGCCCAAACACATAAAGAAAGAAAAATAATCTTTTGGGCCAAAAAGTTTGAAAAGCTCATGTGATCGCATGGGCTAATGACCTGCGATCGAATAGAAGGAAAAATGGGCATCTGCTTATAATTTCAATGGTCCGCAATCCCAAATTCATCATCATTTTGTATCTTATTCCTCATTTATTTGAACGGTAAGCTCCTAAACTTTACATCATTGTTAATTGAGCCCTCCAAAATAAATTTTTATTTCAATTATGCCCTCATATATTTGCATTCCATGTCCTTAAACCTTTAAACATTTGCAAATTGGTCCCCATACTTATACTATTTTTTCAATTTAGTCATTTTCGCCAACTTTGCTTCAAACACCACCAAACTCGGGTTTTGACTTACAATAACAAAATAAATACATAATTAAATAAAATTACACTCAAATAGACTCACAATGATCCACGTTAATGGTCTAAATGAGTGTAAAATCACACTTATCACATGTCCATAAGCGGTAACAAAACTTGTGCCCGTAGAGAAAACTCTAATTTACATTCAATTAAACCCATCAGAGAAGAGGACTTTTGGCGTATTTTTGAGGACTCAATAGGCATCACAAGGGAAAGATTCAAAGCTTCTAAGGAAGAACAATTATGTATAGAAACAACTGTCTCAAAAATGAAGGATGAAAATTTGAATAGGTGTGATGGACTCCCATAGTGGCAGAATTTATTTCACTCGAAATCGTGCTAAAAGAGTAATTATCTTCTTTGTTTCTTCATTACTTTTCTATGTTTTCTTGTTCTTCTTTCTTTAATTGATCGTGCTGATTCCATTTTGTTGTACTACAACAATTTGGTAACAAGGCAATCGGAATAGTGGAATTGGGACAGTTTTGTTTCACTGAGATTATTCACATCTGGTAAGAACCTCAAGTGTCGGCTCGGTGTATGAACAAGGAAATGGATATCTCATATGAACAAGAAAGCTAAGCCTCATATTCATCTAACGTTGTATGTTTGTCGCTACTTTAGTATAATTTTCATCCCCTTGCCTGCATATTGTTAGAGTCAAAATAATCACATCAGATACTATTCCAATTTTCTATACGGGTAAATATTCATGTATACTGTGGATTGTTTAAAAAATTATGCCGCATAAGTAATATACGGTGTTTAAATAAAATTATCTCCAATGTAAGTTAACAAGGACTTCGTCAAGCTGATGTGGTATAGAAAAAAATAGACATTGTTTCGAACTCTATATAGATTCAGAAGCTTTATTAGACATACAGATTTAAATGTGATTTTATTTTTATTTTAAAAAAATAAAAAATACCTAGATAGCAATTCATAAAATACATTGACGATCAATTTTGAACTTGAATATCTATTCATTAGCATCAATATTACATAAATCGAAAGTTTTCTAACTTTCATGCCACATAAATAGCAATATACATAATGCGTTAGAGATGCTCTAATAGCTAGTGGTTAATTGTCATATAAATATGATACTCGATATAGTAATATATATACAATTTCTCTCGTTTATTTATTATCTTTTATATTATTAATTGTCTTCTTGGTTAACATGGTATCAAAGTTAAGACTCTATTTTTTTTACTTATTTTTATTTTTTATAAACAGAAAAACAAAGGTCTAGTTGCAAAATGCCGGGGGTTCCTGTTGGCATAGGTGGCTCAAAGTCATTATTGCTATTTTTGGTACTTATATATACTAATCTAAAAAGGGCTTAAAGGGAGAAATATTTTTGAACAAATATGCTTTCATTAATATTTTATATTTTCTAAATTGTCATTGAGTTAATGTTATAATTAAATTTCTAATTTAACATTTATAACTACATATAGTCCTTAGAAGTTGAAAAGATTAAATCTCCATTTATTATATTTAGGGTGGTTATATTCACACTTAAAATTTGTTATAAATGCATCACATTTTAATTGTACTTAAGATCCTCAACTTTTGTTCATTATTACAATTATATTCTTAACTTTTTGTCATCGAATTCTTATCTTCAACTTTCATTAATTAGTATATTTCATCGTTGATGATGGTTTCTGTTGAGATATTTTATTTACGTGCTTTGAAATGAAAAAAATATATTTTATCGTACTTTTGTTTCTATTATTTTTTTAAAAACATGACAGACAAATAAGTTTTTTTACGAATTTTAAACAATTTTTTTTTTATGGAAACCGTTATCAAACACAATATGTGCTAATTAATGAAAATTTGAAGATTAAAATGTGATAAAAAAAATTTAGGGACATGAGTGCTATAATGTTAAAAGATTAAGGATGTTAAAAGTAATTAAAATGTAGTGTAAAAAATAAAAAGTGTTGTGTGAATATAATTACCCTTATATTTAATTTATACTATATCTCTAAAAGGGATAAACATTTTTAGTCCAAAATATCCTCCCTCATATTTTAAAATTTCCAATTTGCCCTTAATTAATTTAAAATACCTTTTAAAATTGGTTCAATTAAATCTTAATTAAGGCATCTAAAATTCTCCACATATCCTCATCTCTTCATTTCATAAATTGAAATATAATTAATTAGAAACACTAGCCTCAAACTCTAACTATCACTCATCACTCCAATTCACTATTGTATCAATTTATTCATGAGTCGAATGTTTTTCGCACAGTAGATTTATTATTTTTCAAAAGTTTAACTTGATCTGTTTTTTTTTTTTTTTTTTTATCTTACTGTAATTGCTACTTTAACATTTAAATTTTTTAACAATTAAAAAATAAGAATTTTTTATATTTTACATTTTTTTGTAATAAAAAAATAAATTCACGATATTATTACAAAATCACGTGTAAAGCACGTGTTTTTAACTAGTAGCCATAAAAAGACTCTACGATCTCCTTGATTCTATACGAATGCCAAGCAATTGTTGTGGATACTTGTTTACATATTTGTGCATCCTCGTCACATAACATCACTTTTGTCATCTGGGTCTCACGAATTTCACGATGTAGTTGAGTTTTGATAAAAAAAAAACTGATATAGTGCAAAGCGATCCATAACACAAGATCAAAGCATGTTGATTCCTAATAAAGTTGGGAATCGACCAATTAAATACTCGTTGATTCAACCGAATACTGAGAACTGATTTAAAATCATGATCTTATTGATTCTACACAATTACCGAGTAATTTATTTGATCGATAAATTGTTGATTCGCACATGAGTACCGACTTGAATTGAAACTTAAGAAAAATTCTTAATTTTATTATTTTTCAATCAAAATACAACCAAACTAAACTGACGACAGTGGTTACCATAATGACCTAGTTCTAACTTTAATGAAATTGCACATTTCGTCCTTAAACTTTTAACCAATAATAAAAAAAGGTAACTAATAAAATTAATAAGAAAAAGCTAATAAAATTATCACAGGGATTAAAATAAAACCACGTATCCATCTTCATCAGTCTGTGCATTCATGACTTGTGATGTCTTCGAAGTTGTCATATTTGTATCATATCTCATAATTTCTTACTCTTACTTGATTGTATTTGTCTCAATAGTTTTTTTTTGGATAACCATTAAATAATGTGTGAACATAAATCGTCGATATCATGATCCGTAGAATTTATTCAATCATTGAATGTTTACAAAAAAAACATGTGGTCCTATGCTTTGTGACACACATTAAAGGGTATGGTCACACCCAGTGGCGGAGCCAGGAATTTAATGTTGGGGGGTCCTCAAACAGTGATGGGTCGGGAGGCTTTTCAAGGGTTCGGGGGCGGCGCCCCCAATTTTTTTTTTCTTAAACCACGATTACTAAGTCAATTTTTATGAGAATCTAATATTTTTTTATGTCATAATCTTTAAAAAGTTTACAAGAAAATATTGAATACAATCGATTCATGCAGTTAAACGTATTCGATACTCACTTCGTGTTTGTTCTGATTGCTTGAAAAGACTAACTTCAATACTTTCTTCTTGATTATTGAATGATTCCAATTTAATTCGAGTTAGATTGGACTTTATTTGTTTTCATTGTTGGGTTTGGGCTTTACTATTTTTTGTTTTGGTTGATTATTAAGAAGAATAAGTGATCTTAAAAGCATGTTTGATTCTACTATTTTGGAAAAAAATAGATTTTTCCTAAACAAATTTTGGCCCACATTCTATTCAATAAATTTGTAATTTCAATTTTACCTTTCTTGTGTGTATTTAATTATTAATTAGAGGGACAAATTGATAAATTAGTAATAAATAAAGTAACCAAAAGTTAACATTTGTGGGCTACAATTAATTAATTGACTCTATTCTTGCTATGAATAATCTATCTTACCTTCAAAATAGTAGAATCAAACACAATATTTAAAAAAAAAAATTAAAAAAATTTTTTTTTTCCAGAAAGTTGGGGGGGTCCTGGTCCCCCCCAGGACCCCCCCCCCCCCAACCTCCGCCCCTGCTCTTAACCTTTTTACTTTTTTAAGTCAGTGCTCAGGCCTATCTTCAAATCATCTCGAAAACTAAAGAAGCACCACCAGTCAAATTCTAGTTTGTTCTACTAGTCCGATGCAACTTGCCCAGGGCTAGCATTTCGTATGTTTGGGCAATCACATTAAACATTTCGTTGGACTTTCAACCTTTGAAATGCTAATTACAAGATAAAATATTATTGCCACATTTTTATAAGGCTCCAAAAGATCAATACAAACTGCAAAACAATTTCAACAATATTATTATTGGTGCACAATTCAAGCAATGTGCAAAGCCACCATCAACAAACATTGATCGCAGCAGTTTATTTGAGTCTGGCAAACGATAGTTTTTCCAAACTAATTAAGAGATCAACTTCTTGATTTCTACGTCTTGTTCGAAATAAGATATGTCTTTCTCGTGCAAATGCACCCATGCTTCAATTCCATCATTTTCTTTGGTATTCATAAGCATAACAAGGTTTCTTATTGGAATATTTGCAACACTTGTCCAAATAGGTTTTCCGAAACCAAAATCAGCTTCATAGAATTTAAACTTGGACCAATCAGTAAATCGTAGACCATTTATGCCACTCTCATTTAATTTTTCAATGGCACCCACAAAAGAATCTATGAGAATCCTGTGTCCATCCTCACCATTGGACAATATCTTGGCACAATCCGAAACGGCTTTCTTGACATTATTACCGAGTAGTGGGACCAAGCGTTCAAAGTCCATGCTCTTGCTTTCATCTGCACTGCAAGAAACTGTTGTTAGTAACACTAAGTTCCCACAAGAATATTTTGACAGAGGAGGAACTGTTCTTTCTCGAATGTTAACTTCCTGCATTATGAGGCAAGGTCGAGTTTGACCATGTTTTGCGTAATCAGAGCGCAGAAGAGCCTCTGCTAAGAACGAAGAAACCATTAGCACCCTCGAAGGGGGACGATCGCTGTTTTTGTACAAGTGGCTAACTTTGTCTCTTAGAGTTGCAATTGCCTTCCTATCAAATAAAATCCTCTTGGTCACAGTGCTAGTATCCTTACTACTCCTTATGGTTCTGAAATCATAATTTTCAGCTGGAAAATATAATTGTGAATCGAAATTTGGACGAAGCAGCGGTTCAGTACTTTTGTCTCCAAGGCTGGCCTTCGCCCATGCTGATATGAATGTGCCAAATGAACATGCATCAATAATCCTATGCGAAATGCATATACCAATTGCTATACCAGCACATTTAAATTTGGTGATTTGAACTGATAAAATTGGGTAAGTTATCTCATCAGCTTCACCAACTTCCATTGAAAGGAGATCATTTAGCTCAACAGGTTTGACACCAGACCCAATAATTTCATTTAGCTCGCAATCCACTACTTGAGCTACTACGTATTCAGCACCCTGGTCGCTACAATCAACAAAGTGATTATCCTTTATGTATCTTCCAGCGAAAGGATAAAATTGTGGCAAGATTTGGGCCAGTGATTTTTCCAAGTTGTTTAGATTTCCAACAATATTATCATGACTTTGTGGATAGTAGAGAATTCCAACCACATTCATCGATGTATTAAGCTTATCCATGGACGATAACTTGTACGTACAGAGATTTTTGGGAGTTGGTGTACTTGGTTTTATAAACTTCCTGCTCACAATCTTGACCTTCATTCTTCGATACCTAATACAAAAAAGAAATCAAATTAATAAAAAAATAAAGTAGTGAAATTAATCAGTATCAATAAAACAATATACCTGCAAAAGAAGATTGCAATGAGCGAGTTACAAGTTGCAAGAGATGATTGATTTATATACTGGTGATGGCTAAACAATTCAGATTAAAAATATTTGTTTAATTTATTAAATTTACTTGACATTGCGTCGTGTTTCATGTGGGGAGTGGCATTAAATTAAAGAACATGTGGCCAGTGGCGGAGCTAGGAATTTAATGTTGGGGGGTCCTTATACAGTGATGGGTCGGGAGGCTTTTCGGGGGTTCGGGGGCAGCGCCCCCGATTTTTTTTTTTCTTAAACCACGATTACTAAGTCAATTTTTATGAGAATTTAATATTTTTTTATGTCATAATCTTTAAAAAGTTTACAAGAAAATATTGATTACAATCGATTCATGCAATTAAACGTATTCGATACTTACTTCGTGTTTGTTCTGATTGCTTGAAAAGACTAACTTCAATACTTTCTTCTTGATTATTGAATGATTCCAATTTAATTCGAGTTAGATTGGACTTTATTTGTTTTCATTGTTGGGTTTGGGCTTTACTATTTTTTGTTTTGGTTGATTATTAAGAAGAATAAGTGATCTTAAAAGCATGTTTGATTCTACTATTTTGGAAAAAAATAGATTTTTCCTAAACAAATTTTGGCCCACATTCTATTCAATAAATTTGTAATTTCAATTTTACCTTTCTTGTGTGTATTTAATTATTAAATAGAGGGACAAATTGATAAATTAGTAATAAATAAAGTAACCAAAAGTTAACATTTGTGGGCTACAATTAATTAATTGGCTCTATTCTTACTATGAATAATCTATCTTACCTCCAAAATAGTTGAATCAAACACAATATTTAAAAAAAAATTAAAAAAATTTTTTTTTTCCAGAAAGTTGGGGGGTCCTGGTCCCCCCAGGACCCCCCCACCTCCGCCCCTGGTCACATCCAACCTTTAAAAACGAATGAAAAGGGAGACTTGACCAGCCACATGTTACCCAGTTTATTCGAGATGTGACGTTAGTTGATGATGGATGCCACCTAGGTGTTAGATCTACAATCAAGGCAAGCTATAATATGAAACAACTTGTTTGAGCCGCAACACTTGCAATGTCGCCAGAGGACACGAGGAGCAGTGTGGCTGTGATTGTTGAGCAATTCAAGAAGCTGCAAGCTTCGACCCGATACTTATCAACTGCCAAATCAAAAAAATAAAAATAAATTGACACTCAATCAGAAATCAGGGTTCGTCTACTTTGAAACAAAAATGGAGCAAAAATTTGTGCAAATTCAAATTCAATTCACTTATTATATTCAATTCATACTACGAAATATACTAGTATAATGGTTTTTGTTCTTTCTTGTGGCGTAAAAGAAGAACTTGCTCTGTAACTAGTTATTGTGAAAAGGTCTTAACTTGTTATCAACATATATAGGAACAAACATACCAATAAAACGAAGTGACAGCTATATATACTTTTTATGCCTTCAAATAACAATACATTTTCTTAGTTTTACACAAAAAATTCTACTTTTCATAGTATGATCCCTTCAAACAAAGTGAAAGCCACTTGCACTTATAAGGACCTCTGAATTCTTTACAAAACACAGCGCATGTTAGTGGAGGTGCCATGAATTTTTCTTTGGGTGGGTAAAAATTAATTAGCAATTTTTTTAAATAATATAAAATTAATGAAAATATTTCGATACATCACTACAATTGTTCCCAAAATATTTTCATACTTTGAAAACATTATATAATTACATCATTATAAATTTCGTGAAATATATCATTCTTAATATATACAATCAAACTGTCATTCAACAATTGATTTCTTTCCATCAATATTTTTCTCTTCAATAACAAATAGAGCTTTCTTTTTATAAAATCTCTCCATAACTATAATTCAATAATATTTAAATAAGCAACAAAATATGTAGGCAAAACACAATAATATAATAATAAGCCGACAAGGAAAAACAATCCAATAATATTATAATAAATGAATAATTCAATAAAATAAGCCAACAAGATAACAACAAGCATCCAAGAATTTCATTTACATATAAACTATCATCAATGAGAATTACCAATTACACATGTTGACGTTGGAAAATGGTTTGTACTAATTCCAAGCCAACTTAAAGATAAGTGTTGAGATCGGTTATAACCGTAATGAGTGGTAGTTAGGTAAGTATATGTAGGAAGATCTGATTGTATAATCTTTGTAAGAGTGCTTTTATTAAGCCGTTCAATGTCCGACCTGAAGGACATTTATGTCCCCTATTTATAGGAAAATATGAAATGATTCCTTCCATTTAATGCTAAGACAGGCATTAAATGGCCTACCTAGACCAGGCATTAAATGGCCAAGCTAGGCATTTAATGCTTACAAGACATTCTCTTTTTGAGGGCATTTAATGTGAAGGGACGTCTGACATATTGACAGGATAAGCCATTCTGATGACGTGAATATGACGTCGGACCTGATGGGTCCGACCTGGATATCCCCGGACGAGGTTTGAACTGTTTTTCAAGATCAAGATGGCCCGCAGCCAATATTGGGAAATGTGTTCGAACTGAGAGCTATGGAACTTTACTACGAGTCGGCCATCTCGCACTGAATCGTTGAATAATTAGTATCGATCGTGACAGAACCAGATCGGAGGTCAACACCACAAATTTTGATAAAAAAAAAACGGGGAGGAAAAAAAAAATCAGAAAATCAAACTAAAATATCAAAAGCAATATAAACATTAAAATTTACATAAATGCTAACAGATTTAGGACTGATTTAGGAAGACATTACTTGGGTGTAGGTCGGTCTCTCTTTTCAGCTAGACGTCGTTCCTTTTGAAAAAATTACTACGAAGGAAGCAAGCTAAACCCTCTTTTCCTAGTCCCTTTGCGAGCTGGTTAGCTAGGTTAAAGGATTTAGGGTTTATTTTGGCTAATTGTAGTTTTAATTTGAAAAAATGGAGTGAAAATTACAATCGAATTAGGACATGGTTATTTGCATAGATGATATCAATTGGGCTTGGGGACTTGGGTGTTCATTAGTTGATATGAATTATAACTTGTGGTTTAGGCCAATTTGAGCCGAAACTTGATGACACATTTTTATTATTTTAAGTGAGAATCTGTAAAAAAAATACAAGATTTAGGATTTATTTGTACTTTTGAAAATGTTAGTCTTAATTGTAATTTTTTTTATTGTATTTTATTTTTTCTGTTATTTTAATTTATTTAAGTTTGGGGTAAAATTATAAAAAAAATTATTTGGGGATCATTTATGAATAAATAAAAAGATAGGAACGATATTTGTGAATAAAATTAAATGAAGATGTTGTTATTATAAAATTGAAAAAATGGGGAATGTGAGGATAGTCCTTAACAATAATGAAGAATGAGGAAAAAGAGACAAAGCTGTAAAGTAAAAGGAAAATGGGTCATTTTTCATTTAATAGGATGGCCAACGGCATTCGCACATCTACCAAATGGATGTCCTTTTTGCAGACAAAGGAAAGTGGCAAAGCTGTAAAGTAAAAAGAAAATGGGTCATTTTTCATTTAATAGGATGGCCAACGGCATTCGCACATCTACCAAATGGATGTCCTTTTTGCAGACAAAGGAAAGTGGCAAAGCTGTAAAGTAAAAAGAAAATGGGTCATTTTTCATTTAATAGGATGGCCAACGGCATTCGCACATATAAAAAGTTCTAAAAGTGTCGGGTACTGGTGGAATTCATATATCAGTTGTGTTACTGCCATAGCCAAATCAATAGAGATTTTAGATTACTGAAATTCAAAAATGGTTGATGCTCATTCAGAACATCTCATAAACAAGTTTTTAAACAATTTTCGAGAAGCAGAAGAGGAATATCCTGATTTACCATTGCTTGTTGCTCTTCAAAATATCGCAAATAGTTTGGACGTGAAGAAATTAAACCCCGAGATGTTAATGGAAAGGAGGGACTGCTTATATGATCTTATTGATGCTTTGAATCAATGCATCAATATGGCGAATGAAAGAGGTAGGCGACGAAAAGCTCTTATTGGCAGCAAAATCTTGTCCCTTCCTGGCCTTGTTAAGTACCCCTGGCAGGTCATCAAGCTCAAAGAGATCAGAAAGAAGTTGTGGAAAATGAGAGATTTAAGAATAGATGAACACGAGATAACTTCACAAGTTTTGGTGATTGAGAGAGAAGCTCTGAAGTGGATTAATCTGTCCGAGTATCATGGATTGGATGAGCAGACGGAGAAAATAGAGAATCTGATGTGTGAAACGGAAGGCAATATTGCAATTGGTATAGTGGGCATGAGTGGTTCGGGTAAAAGTGCGCTAGCCCGAAAGGTCTTTTTTAGCTCGAGAGTGGAGCAACTCTTTGAACTCATGTTGTGGGTGTGGGTTGATTTATCAAATGCCATGGGTTCAGAGAAGAAATATGAATGCATTTTACTAGAAAAAGACGGGGTTGAGAAAATTTATTGTGGATTCGATCTCTGTGGATTGCTGACTGAACCATTTTTGTATCCTCCAAGGAAGTGTTTGATTGTTTTGGATTGTGTTCGGCATGCAATAGAAGGATTGGATACTTTCATTCAAAGGATTTTGAATGGTCCTATGAATGGTTCAGTAATTGTTACCAGTACACGTGTGGAAGCGACCAAAAAACTGTAAGGAATTGATGTATATACATGCACAGCGGAAATTATAAGATCAATTCCTTTAAGTCCGGATCAACCTTGTACTTAGATAGGATTCGTGATAGAATATTACTTTTGATTAATGTCTTGAATCTGATTATCTGATTGGCTGAAGGTGCGATCTTCAATACCACAGCTGTCCAATTGTCCAGCCTCCAATGGTGATCCACACAGCAAGAACAGATCTGAACTCCACAATCAAGAACAGATGAAAGCGGAATTTTGGGAGAATTTGATTGGGTTGTCTTTTACTTGTGCTAGCAAGTAATGGAAAAACAACTCTTGTGTTTAATCTGTTGTGGCCTTGTATATATAGGTAGGGCTAACCCTAGCCTTAGTTCTAGTCCAACTAGAACCCATCAACAAACGGGCCCAATTAATTAATCTAATTAATTATTTTGGTCCATTAAGTAATTAAGTCCGACCCAACTATTTGGACCTTGGACACATTAATTCTCACAATCTCCCACTTGGACAAGGTCCAATTCCAGATGCTCAATTCTCACTTTATGTGTGTGACCCATTAGGTTCCCTTTCACGATGGCAAACGTAGTGATATTCTAATCGATTCACCAAGATCGATCAATTCACTTCGCCGTCCAAGATTGACATCTAGCAATGTGTCAAAGCAATCCATGTGAAGGAAAATGTCATGTGGTATGACAGAACCAATATATGTGCGGATACCGTGGAAATATAATCCCTTCATCAATATAACCCAATTGGTTAAGAGATATGGATCAGCGTCAATCTCATTTCAACCAATTATGTTATTCACCTCAACTCTTCGTTGATCTAATTTAGTTATGATTGAAACATTTTCAACTCATAACTCCACCCCGGCCGAGGAAATTTATATCAACTTAAGTGGGCAAAATGCAGGTTATAATCTCCTACTTTCCAGGAGTGACGAATCCTCATATTGGACATTTACAACCTTCATACGATTCTCACTGTACCCGTACGACGTCTTCCTGGTGACTCAAATCTTCGAGCCCTATCAAACGCTCGCCAAAGTACAGTGGTCCTCATATAAGATTATATGATGTCCTCAAGTCAAAGGACCAAATCCACAACCGCGCATTAGAGATTTACCACTGACGCTTGGATAGTTATCCATGTAGAATCTCTAGGCGGATCATCCAATGTCATGTTCTCATAACAATGCATTCATGTGTTCATTCAAATGTCCCTCTACATCTTAGCTCGTGAGATCAGCTACTTTCTTTCAAAAGAAATGCAACACATACTAGTCTATCCGCAATAATGATATCCGTATCTCATTATTACTATGACTAGGGATATTTCAAGAATAAGTTATTTATAACTTGTATCTCACAATCACAACACCTTGTGATTAACAAGTTACTGTGAACTTTTCTTCGGACTCTATTATTTTAAATAACAATAATAAAATTTAAATAATAATAGATCTGCCATTAAAATGTAGACAAAATATTTAATTAATAAAATTATTCATACACTTCGATGTCTAACAAATAGTATATAAAACGTCCCATACAAACTAGATCCAATCACTCATGTATCTAATACCAATAGATTTAGCATGACTATCATGCTTGTGCTGGGACAACGGCTTTGTCAAAGGATCTGCTACATTGTCATCAGTTGGGACTCTTTCTATCTTTATGTCATTTCTCAGGATTATCTCCCTAATGAGATGATATCGCCTCAATATATGCTTGGATCGTTGATGAGACCTGGGTTCCTTCGCTTGTGCGATGGCTCCATTGTTATCGCAATACAAAGATATTGGATCAACAATGCTAGGAACTACTCCAAGTTCTGAAATGAACTTCTTGATCCAGACTGCTTCCTTTGCTGCTTCTGAAGCAGCAATATATTCGGCTTCTGTAGTTGAATCAGCAGTCGTTTTCTTGTTTGGAACTTTTCCAACTGACTGCACCACCATTTAGAGTAAATACATATCCAGATTGAGATTTGCTATCGTCTTTATCAGACTGAAAGCTGGCATCGGCATAACCTTGAACTCTAAGTTCATTTCCTCCATACACCAAGAACATATCTTTAGTCCTTCTTAAGTACTTAAGGATGTTCTTGACTGCAATCCAATGTTTCTCGCCAGGGTTCGCTTGGAACCTGCTTGTGACACTCAAAGCATATGAAACATCTGGTCGAGTACATAGCATGTCATACATGATAGATCCTATTGCTGATGCATAAGGAATTCTATCCATGCGATCATTTTCAATTTGTGTCTTTGGACACATCTCTTTTGAGAGATAGATCCCATGCCCGATAGGACAGAGTCCTCTCTTGGACTCTTCCATGCTAAATCTTCTCAAGACTTTATCTATGTACGTAGATTGAGATAGGCCGAGCATTCTTTTAGATCTATCTCTATAGATCTTTATTCCGAGAATGTATGCCGCCTCTCCCATATCTTTCATGGAGAAATTTTTGGATAACCACAATTTTACTGATTTTAGCATTGGGACATCGTTTCCTAGTAATAGTATGTCATCCACATACAAAATTAGAAATACGACTTTACTCCCACTAACCTTTTTATACACACATGGTTCATCTTCATTTTTGATAAAATCAAACATTTTGATTGTCTCATCAAAACGAAGATTCCAGCTCCGAGAGGCTTGCTTTAATCCATATATGGATTTATGTAGCTTGCATATTTTGTTTGGCTCTGTAGATTCAAAACCTTCTGGTTGTGTCATGTACACATCCTCACTAAGATTCCCATTAAGGAATGCGGTTTTAACATCCATTTGCCATATCTCATAGTCATAATATGCTGCTATTGCAAGCAGAATTCGAATTGATTTAGACATGGCTACTGGTGAGAAAGTTTCGTCAAAGTCAATTCCTTGTCTTTGCTTGTAACCTTTCGCAACCAATCTTGCCTTGTAAGTATGAACATTACCATCCATGTCGACCTTTTTCTTGTAAACCCATTTACAGCCTATTGGTTTTACCCCTTCAGGCGGGTCAATCAAGGTCCAAACCTTGTTTTCATACATGGAGTTCATTTCGGATTCCATGGCTTCCTGCCATCTCTTTGAGTCAACATTTGACTTCGATTCTGCGTAAGTAGTAGTCATCTTCCTCGATTAGCAATGCATCATTGGTAATTAAGAGATCGTATCTCCTAGGAGGACGAATGACCCTACTCGACTTTCGTAGAGCTGCTGTGTCCTCGGGGACTAAAGGTTCCCCATTTTCAATCTGTGCCTCATCAAATGCAGGCTCAGCCATTGATTCATCTAATTGGTCGATTTTATTAGTGGTTTGTTGAACTTCTTCAAGATCTACTTTGCTCCCACTGCCCTCTCTTAGAATGAACTCTTTCTCTAAGAATATAGCATGTTTCGATATGATGACCTTCATTTCGATGGGATTGTAGAAATAGTATCCAACAGTTTCTTTTGGATACCCCACAAATAAACATTTATCAGATTTAGCTTCTAGCTTGTCTGATTCTACACGCTTCACATAAGCGTCGCAGTCCCAAATCTTTATGTATGAAAGATTGGGCCTTTTTCCTTTCCATAACTCGTATGGAGTTTTATCGACCGATTTAGATGGGACACGATTTAGTGTGTGACATGCAGTGTTAAGTGCATATCCCCAAAACGATTTTGGGAGAACTGCGCGGCTCATCATTGATCGCACCATATCTAGCAAGGTGCGATTTCTCCTTTCTGATACACCATTTAGTTGTGGTGTATACGGTGGAGTCCACTGCGAGAGAATCCCATTCTCTTTTAGATGGTCTAAAAACTCACCCTTCAAATATTCTCCACCTCGATCAGATCTAAGTGTTAGAATATTTTTTCCAGTTTGCCTTTCTACTTCTTGCTTGAATTCCTTGAACTTTTCAAAGGCTTCATGCTTGAATTTCATCAAATAGATGAAACCATATCTAGAATGGTCATCTGTGAATGTGATGAAGTAAGAAAAGCCACCTCTAGCATCTGTAGACATTGGTCCACATACATCAGTATGTACGAGTCCCAAAACGTCTGCAGCCCTGACTCATTTTCCAGTAAATGGAGTCTTGGTCATTTTGCCCATCAGGCATGACTCACATCTATCAAATGATTCATAATCATTTGAATCCAAGTATCCATCTTTATGTAACTTGGTGATGCGTTTTTCATTTATATGACTCAGTCTGCAATGCCAAAGGTATGAGTTGTTAACCTTATTGCCTTTATGTCTTTTGTTGTCTATACTCATTATAGGACATTCCAAGTCTAGAATATAGATGCCATTAAAAAAATTCCCACATCCATAAAACACATCATCAAGATATAAAGAACAACGTTTATCCTTAATCTTAATGAAAAACCCATCCATGTCCAAACATGAAATAGAAATGATGTTCTTAGTAATAGCAGGAATGTAATAGCATTCTCTTAATTCTAAAACAAGGCCCGAAGGCAACGGTAAAAAGTATGTCCCTACAGCCAAGGCAGCAACTCTTGCTCCATTCCCAACGCGTAGGTCTACTTCTCCCTTTTGCAGTAATCTACTGTTCTTTAGTCCCTGCATATTTGTGCAAATATGAGATCCACATCCGGTATCTAATACCCAAGAAGCTGAAGGAGTAGATAAATTAATTTCAATGAAAAAGATACCTGAAGTAGAAGCCTCAGTAGACTTCTTTCCCTTCAAGGTAGCGAGGTATGCCTTGCAGTTCCTCTTCCAATGTCCTTTGTTTCCACAGTGAAAACAAGGATCATCAGACTTGGATTTTGTCTTGTCTGCTTTGACTGTTTTTCCAGCAGATTTGGCCTTCTTGGATCCTTTCTGAAAGGTCCTTTTTGATTTCCTCTTAGTGCCCTTAGAGGTATCAATAGCCAAAATTTGTCCCTTCCCTTTGTTTATATTGGGCTCAACAGTCTTTAGCATGTTCAGCAACTCAGACAGGGTACATTGAATCTTATTCATGTTGAAGTTCATGATGAACTGCGAAAAGCTATCAGGCAGGGACTGTAGAACCAAGTCAATACTCAGCTCGTGGTCCATGGCATAACCCAATTGGTTTATTTTTTCAATATAACCAATCATTTTCAGTACATGAGCACTGACTGAAGATCCTTCTGCCATCATACATCTGTATAACTTTTTGGATGTCTCATACCGTTCAGTGCGTGACTGTTCATCATACAACTCTTTGAGATGAATTATAATGGTATAAGCATCCATACCCTCGTGCTGCTTTTGTAACTCAGGTGACATAGCTGCAAGCATCACACATGTTGCAGTATTTTCGTCATCGCTGTGTTTATTATAAGCCTGCACTTCCTCCGGCGTAGCCTCCTCAGTAGGAGCTTCCGGCATAGGTTGCTCAACGACATATCCAATTTTTTCATGCTTGAGAACAATTCTCAAATTGCGGTGCCAATCCAGAAAATTTGGCCCGGTAAGTTTGTTGGCATCCAATATGCCTCTCAAATTCATGTGGTTACTCATGATTCAATACTGAAATAACAAGACAGAAAATTAATTAAATATAGAAAATTAATTTAATTATGGACTTGTATTAAATTAATTGTACTCCCACTGTTTAAATTGAATTAATGACCCTCAAACATAAATCAATAGAACCAGTCAGATTCTCAGTGGGCTAGGATCCCTTTTGTTTTATTAGAACCTTGAGTGACTCAACAAATCCTAGTAAAACATCCAGGTAGATACTTCTATCAATCACATCTCTATGTGACTCCTAGATCATCAAGTAGACAACTTATTGTCGCACACATCTTATGTGTTTACTTGATTGTGCCCCTAAAATTCTATTTCCTTGAGTAACTCAACAAAAAATAAAATTTTAGTTAAATTCGACCCATTGTTCAGAAACATCAAATGTTTCATAGTAATAAACATATCCATGAGCGAGCAGCCTTGAGTGACTCAACAAACTGACATCGATAATGAACTCTGGTTTTTCACTATAACAATAGAAGGCACGTTGTATTAACCATTTAATACGAATTTAATATTTTTGATAAAGAGGGGTTTGTCTCATCATAATTATGTATATATATTAATCAACATCTAACATGCAATAAATCATACATAATAATAAGCGTGGATGATTATGGACTTTATCTATCTAATCTTCTTGAGCCAAAAAGAAGATTAGTTGGTCAATTCCTAAGGGACATTGCATTCGTTCATCGAATGCTAAATGCAATCATCTCCATCTTCTGCTGCAACCTGTATCCTATACTAGTTGGCACGTAGGCCCTGATCAATGGACACGCAGGCCCATAATAAATAAATAGCTCGAAAATCTAATTAAATAAATAATAGGCTCGCAGGCCCATTTAATTAAATAATAGGCTCGCAGGCCCAACTAATAATCAACAGGAATAATTAACCATACAACCAATCACATGGGTCGTGTCCATAATCATCCACTAAACATTCATATTAATATCTAATAGTAAATATTTATTAATTTCTAAATTTGTAGCTTTGACAGTATAAGTCTAAACCTTTTAGACATATTAGAACGGACTAGACAGAATTAAATAATTAATCTAATTAATTACATAATTTTTCAATAATAAAATTAATCAATTAATCTAATTAACCAATTAATTTTATTCAAAAAGGGTATTTTTCAAAATTTATTTTATCTCTCAATTTAAAGTCACACTCTAATTGAAAATAAAATTTGTATAGGGTCAAAATTACAATTTTATACAGTAAAAAGTTAAAGTTTAATCTGGTCAGAAATTCAAAATATGGTTTAAAAACAATTTTAATTTAATTTTGAATATTTGACCAACATTAAAAATTAATAATTACACATTTTCCAAAAAATTAAAATTACATTTGAGACCCTATTTTTTTTTTTAAGTATGAGGACTTAAAGTGCAATTTCTAAAATTTCACGATCAATCCTTAAAAAATTTAAAACAGTGGTCCATCAACGCAATTTCACAAATTGCACGAAAAAAACCCTTTTCCCTGAATTTTAAAGCAGTGGCGTTCTCTTGCAATTTCGTAAATTGCAGAGAGACCCTTTTCTTTTCTTTTGAAAATTGGAGGGCTTACAATGCAATTTCTAAAATTGCATTGAGAGCCCTCTTCCCAATAAGGAAAAACTCGCCAGAAAAGATAAGAAATCCACGCCTGAAACCCTTTTTCGAAATCTTAAGAAAATCAGCCTTCAACCGGCGCCGCTGGGAAGTGTTTAGGCGGTGGTAGTGCGGTGTCAAACACCGGTCCGCCTTCAGCCGGCGAATAGCTGATATTCGCAGTGGCCACGTCGCTGCTACCTCCCGCAGCGGCGCATGGTGGGTTGCGGCGGCGTCTTCAAGAGCGCCGTCGCCGGTCACCATTTACCCGACATCTCCCAGACCGACCTTTGATAAGTTCCAAATAAACAATTAAAATCTAAAATCCAATTTCAGATTTTTTTCGTTTCAAAATTCAAAATTTTATATTTTGTCAAAACTCAAATCAAATTAATATTTCAATAACAATTATTGTTCTAATTCATCAAAACAGTTTAACGAACTCTAACAAGTAACAAGGTAGGCTCTGATACCACTGTTAGGAATTGATGTATACATGCACAGCGGAAATTAAAAGTTCAATTCCTATAAGCCCGGATCAACCTTGTACTTAGATAGGATTCGTGATAGAATATTACCTTTGATGAATGTCTTGAATCTGATTATCTGATTGGCTGGAGGTGCGATCTTCAATACCACAGCTGTCCAATTGTCCAGCCTCCAATGGTGATCCATACAGCAAGAACAGATCTGAACTCCACAATCAAGAACAGATGAAAGCGGAATTTTGGGAGAATTTGATTGGGTTGTCTTTTGCTTGTGCTAGCAAGTAATGGAAAAACAACTCTTGTGTTTAATCTGTTGTGGCCTTGTATATATAGGTAGGGCTAACCCTAGCCCTAGTTCTAGTCCAACTAGAACCCATCAACAAACGGGCCCAATTAATTAATCTAATTAATTATTTTGGTCCATTAAGTAATTAAGTCCGACCCAACTATTTGGACCTTGGACACATTAATTCTTACAAAAACTTCTTCCAGTAGAGAAAAACTCTCATTTGCATCCAATTGAATCCCTTAGAGAAGAGGACTGTTGGCGTATTTTTGAAGACTCGATTGGAAGGAAAAATTTTGTATTTACGAGGACTCCAAGGAATAATTTTATGACTTTTGATGGCAAAGCATTGTCTCCGCGGAAAACTGAAATTTTATCAAAAATGAAGAATGAAATTTTGAATAGGTGTAATGGACTCCCATTGGCAGTGAAAATACTGGCTGAAATTATTCCATTGCAACTCTGTCACAATGAGTTATCTTCTTTGTTTCTTCCTTTTTTCTATACTTCTTGTTTTTCATTCTTTACATGATCCTGTTGACTCCATTTTGTTGCACTGCAGTTACGTCAATTACGTCAGAAGATACTCGCCAGAAGAAGAAGATATTTTTCTATGTGTATGTTCAATTTTTCTTCCTTCATCAATTCATTTTTCTACATATGATTGGTAAATTATGTTAAACAATATTGTATATATATAGGATATCAGGTTTAGAGTACACGTACATGACTACCATACCTTGGACAAGTTTCGTAACCAATTTCCTGGTAACTATATCTCTCTCTCTCTCTCACTCACACACACACACACACTTCTGGAGAGGTAAAATACAACGTATTATATCCACGGGGCGGAGCCACCAAAGACATAGGGGGTTAATTGACCCCGCAAATATTTTGAAAAATTGTCTAAACTCAAATACAAAAATATAAATTAGTCCAAATAACTCAAGCCCAAGTCTCAACCCAAACTATTTAATTCAAGTTTTAGCAAATTGACTTCAAGTCTAAGTTATAATTCAGTTGGTGACTCAACTCCCAAGCCCGTGATATGATTAGCGTCTATCTAATTCTCAATCGCGGTGAAATATCAAGTGGATGGAACATCAATCAACAAACTACCCTTAAGTGTTCCGGTGATACATGTTGAGGCTCTCGCTAATTGTTTAACTTAATTAACATGTTTTATGTTTTCAGCTATAATTGATTTCATTTAAATGATTGTTATTGATGTTTCATGTTCCGAAAAAAGAGGTTAATCACTTAATTTGTTGAGTTTGATACTAACATTTAAATTTGTCTTTAGACTACAACTTATGAAAAAGATCTTAGGAATTTCAGATAAATTGTCAAAAGCATTACTAAGAAAATATTAGCATATTGCCAATGCTATGATATTAGTGAAAATTTGTAATGAACGACTCCAAGCAATTAGGGATAATTGATGGGAATCTTTTTCGGAAAATGTTTGTTTTTTCTTTGAAAAGCACAATGTTAATGTTCTTAATATAGATTATATGTATATATCTCAAGATCGTTCATATTGTAACACTCCAGAAAAGACAAATTTACATCAGTTGCGTGTAGATTGTTTTTATGCCGTCATTGATATACAACTTCAAGAGTTGAATGATTGTTTTTCCGAGGTAAATGATGACTTATGCCTTCGTGTATCATGTTTGTGTCAAGATGATTCATTTTCTACTTTTAACAAAGACAAATTAATAAGATTTGGTTAGTATTAACCCGAAGATTTTTTATTAACAGATCTCTTGGCACTTGAGGAATAACTTGATACATATATTATTGATATGCACACTAACTTAGATTTTGGAGGATAAGTGGCCTTAGGGATCTTGCACACAAGTTAGTTGACTGCGCAATTGAATTGGAGATCAATGGTTAAGTGATATTTTGATTGTATATGTTGAGAATGATATATTTCATGAAATTGATAATGATGTAATTATACAACGTTTCCAAAGTATGAAAATGCGTAGAAGTGTAGTAATGTATCGAAAAATTTTCATTAGTGATATATTATTTTAAATTTTTTTGGCTACTTAATTTTTGCCCAACGTATTAATGATATAATTTTTTTGGCTCCTTAATTTGTCTCCACAGAATTGTTCTTTGAAGATTCGCTCTCCACAAAAGTAAGCATCGATTTTTATGTAAGCAATTATAATCCTTTCGTTCTCGTACAACAATTGAGAAGTCCTTATTTCGTGGAGCTTATCCAGGTTTTTATAAAATAACCTTTTATGTGTAGATATTGACCCATTATATAATGCAATGATTAAGTAAGATAAAGATTATTCGAGTTTAGTTTTGATTTACATATCTTTTTGTTATTTGTTTAAAATATCTAGACACATTGTATCTCTTTGTTTATATAAGAAATCATCCTCAGAGCAATTATACTTGAAGCATTACTTTCACCTAGTATCAGAGCCAATTTGGTTAACTCCTTGACCAATTCTTTCTGTTCTATGATTGATTCTAGCTCTAATTTGCTTCCGCTCAATACGATGGTTCAATTGGTGACCATCAAACTCAATTTTACCAACTCTTGTAGCCTAGTCAGTTTGTTCCTCTGCTTGAAGGTTAGGATCTCATGGGCTTCTTGAAATGGTCTTCTCCTGCAACCATTCACATGACCATCCAAAATCGCTTGAATGGAAGTAACCAATCCTTCTATTGCATGCCAAACACCATCCAAAACAACCAAACACTTTCTTGAAGGATACGAAAATGGTTCAGTCAGTAGTCGACGAGATCGAATCCACAATAAATTTTCTCGACGTTGTCTTTTTCTACTGAAATGCATTCATATTTCTTCTCTGAACCCATGGCATTTGATAAATCAACCAACAACACAAGTTCAAAAAGTTGCTCCACTCTCGAGCTGAAAAAGACCTTTCGAGCTAGCGCACTTTTACCCTAACCACCTCTGCCCAAAATTCCAATTGCAGTATTGCCTTCCGTTTCACACATCAGATTCGCAATTTTCTCCGTCTGCTCATCCAATCCATGATGCTCGGACAAATTAATCCACTTTAGAGCTTCTCTCTCAATCAACAAAACTTGTGAAGTTATCGCCGCGTGTTCTTCTACTCCTAATTCTTTCATTTCCCACAACTTCTTTCTGATCTCTCTCAGCTTGCTCCGTGTTCTGATGAAAAGTTAGGGGTACTTATGATGAAAAGTTAGGGGTACTTAACAAGGACAGGAATATTCCTCCTGTTCTCCGGGTTGAATTTATTCTCCTCCAAACTCTGCGATTTTTTGAAGAGCAACCCACAATGGTAAATCAGGATATTCGTTCTACTTATCGAAAATTGTTTGAGAACTTGTTTATCAGATGTTCTGAGTGAGCATCAACCATTTTTGAATTTCAGTAATGTAAATCTGTATTGATTTGGCTTTGGCAGTAACACAAACTGATATATGAATTCTATCAATACATTAATAATTGAGACTTTTAATTTTTAAGAGCCCACATGATTCCCTTTGTCTGCAAAAGAACCCATTCTCCTTTTGCTTTACAGCTTCGGCCACTTTTTTTCTTTGGACGCATAGCTTCATTATTGTTAACAATGTATCTGTTAGCAGCAATAGAGAGAAATTGGTCATCCAATTTTAAGCCAAGTTTCATTTTCTCTAAGCTTAAAGAACCAATATTAAAGCTAAGGTTTTACAACCTCCATTCAGCACATTTACCCAAAAAATGATTAATGTTTTATTTTCTGCAGTTCCTTACGTTGAGCTTTATGTTAAAGATAAATTGGTATAAATCTCTGTTATAGTCAAAGACTGTAAAGAGCGTTGCAGTTCTTTTAAACTGAATCAGTTCCCTAGTGATTTACCAATATACATTCGGTTACAGCAGAAAATTAATTCAACCAATCAATTTACATCTCCATAAATCAGCAGCAGCAGCTAGAAAAGATGACTTTGAATGTCAACCAATCTGCAATAATGGGAATGAGATAACTGCAAACATGGCTTCATATAAAGAAGACGACGAAATGAGAAGATGCATGCATGAAATAACAAAAGAATAAAACAGAAGAACAAGATCATGGGGAATCAAACAATCAATCACAGTTTACACCCTTTAGATTCAATATTCACAATTCTAGGACATTTTGTAAAACCAAGGAGTGAAAATAACAAACGCTCCATATACGGATTACTTTTAAGTGAAAGTATAACAAAAATGGCTAGGCAGACTAACTCTAATGTGCAAGAGAACCTCATGCCATAAAGCCAGGCACTTAAAAAAAGTAACAATTTAGCCGCTTAGTGCACAGCATACAGATATAGTAAGACAATAAATAATAAGCACCCAGTGTGCACAGTCCGGACTAGGAAATAAGTAGGGAACATAAAATAAGAACACTAATGAAGAAAAATTTGGGTGAAGAACAAGATCATGGATAAGTCGAATAAGACAAAGCCCCTGAGTGCAGTCACTCTCTCTATTTGCCTTTAACATCTCTTCCTTTGGATGCTGCTGAGGTTGGCATGTCAGCAATGAGTGTTACTACAGAAACTTCAATAACCTCAGTTGTTAAGATGCTTTCCACCATCAAGTATTTTTTTCCTCAAACAATAGCTAATAGAAGCCAAAGTGGGATATTATAGAAATTATGCAACTAACTAATACGGGGATGAGAGTAAGGCTACTAAAAAACAGAATAGATGAAAATGTATTCTGTTTGCAGAACACCTGACAAGAAAACTTGAAATAACGACACTCAAAACTGAACATGTTCATGGGGACTTCTTGTTCTGCATAAACTAAAACATTATATGGAAGGAAGCAAGGTAATCATCATGTTTATCCCTAGTTATATATCAATAAAAGAATACAGTTACTTAACTTGTTTGCAAACCAAACCAAAATACTAAGTAATAAAAGATCCAGATTCTCCGCAGCAGCCTTTGCCTTGCGCTGACTGCTACTCCATGCCCGCTCATTCTATAAATACTCGTCATCACTATCATCCTCATTGTTTTCACCATAACTGCATAATGGCCTTGTTTGACACAGATTAAAAACCCATTTTGATTTTTTTCAGCCGTCATTTTTGACTTTTCAACCCACTTTTAACATGAAAAGTCAACAATTTCAACTCAAATAAACTAATATTGGTCAAATAAACCAAAAATTAGTTTATAAACTAGTTTATAATCTCTGTCAAACTGGCCCTAAGGCAATACACGATAGTTTATCATTCTTATCATATTTCATGATCACGGGTGGGGGTTTGATAGTCATGTTAACATAGATCACAATCACTTTAACAAATGAATAGGCCACATTTAAAGTTAAACCTACTTACCTTACAAAGGAATGGTTACAATACTGGTATAAATTATGAAACTATATATTAAATTTTTAATTTGAGCTCACAAAATGGTTTAGGAGTCATGACGTCTCAACATCTCAACATGATGTCAACATTTGTTTGTATCAGGAATACCAACTTTAAGCTTAATTTTAGGTCACTTATTTGGAGGGAAAAAATTGTAATCTTATGAAATATATCATGTTTGTTGCCTTTTTTTTCATAAAAAATAAATTTAAAAAATATGTGTTGTATTATAAAAATGCTCAATGTTTTCAAAAGATTTCAAACCTACCTAACCTTATCTATACTACTTCTAAAAGGGGTTTAAATGGAGAAACATTTTTAGACCATTTTACCCCTACAGTTTTTTATAAATTCCATATTCACCTTTAGTATTTATTAATGTATAATTATTTATTACTATTTTATTGTTCATCTTGTATATTAAATTTTCAACAATTTACTAAATATATAATTAAAATTTTTAAACATTTAATCTATTAAATTAAATATGAAAGTGAAAAGATGATTTCAAATTTTTTATTTTTATTTTTGTTTTTATTTTTTGCATTAAGTAGATAAAATGAATGAGAAATGAGTTTCAACCACAAAAAAAAAAAAAGAATGAGAAAAATTGTAACTTTGTTTATTACCGCATTAAAATTCAAATTATAGTTGTCAAAACTGAAATAGAGATAAAAATATTGTTTTTAATATTGTTTACGAGCATGTTTGGTTCAATTTTTAAATTTTTTTTTCTCAAATTCATTTTTAACTACATATTTTGTGGGATCAACAACTTTATCAACTTTTCAACCACATACCAATTTTTTTCAAAATCTTTGAACCCCACCAAACATATACTATAGTTTAGAATTAACGTGTGAAACTTTTTTCATTTTTAATTTAATTTAATTTAATTTAATTAGTATATATAGAACGTTTTTCTTATATTACTTCTGTCCGTCAACAATATTCTTACTCTGTCAGTCAGTAATATTCTTACAATATAGACAAGTATTGACACTTCTTTAATTTTTGTTTCTTACTCACATTTATGACATTTTATTTACGTCGTCAAATCAAACACGTCTAATAAAAAGAAAACATGCATAAAGCATATTGTTCACAATGAACTAATACTCTAACAAATGTACAATATTATGTAGTCAATCATTACATTTTTTCACATTAAAATTAATAATTAATAATTTTATTCTTCGTAAAATGCATCCTTGGAGATCATTAATACTATAAGATTTGATATCAACGATTCGTCAATCATCAAAGTTTAAATTACCAAAAGGTCTTAATTGAGTTCAAGTTATTGTTGGTATTATCACCATATAAAACTCATCTTTTATTGTAATTGTACTTAAATGAATGCAATTATCGTTTAATATTTATTTGTTACTCTTTTATTGTTATCGTTCATTAAATTTTTAACAATTTATTAATGTACATTTAAAATTTGTAAATATTTAATATATTAAATTAAATATGAAGGTGAAAAGACAATTTCAATTTTTTTATTTTTATTTTTATTTTTTATTTTTTATTTTTTTTTTGCTTTACGTAGATGAAAGAAATGAGAAATTGATTTAAAAAAATGAATGGGAAAATTGTAACTTTTTTTTAATTACCGGATTAAAATTCAAATCATGGAGATGAAAAAAATGTTTTGAATACATTGGATTACAGTGATTATAGTTGACAATTAATATATGAAACCTTTTTAATTTTTAATTTAATTATTAATACATCAGACGCGCTTAATAAAAAGAGAATATACGCAAAGAATATTGTTTACAAGGAGTAACTACTCCAACAAATGTACAATATTATATAGTTAATCATTATATTCTTTCCAATAAAATTATTAATTATTAATTTTTTTTCCATAAAATACAACCCTGATGATTCCTATTAATATATCATTAATTCTCAACGATTTGATATCAATGGTTCGTCAATCATCAAAGCTCAAATCACCAAAAACTCTTTACTGAATTCAAGTTACTATTCGTATTACTACTATATAAAACTCATCTTTAATTACAATTATACTTCTATAAATGAAAATAAAATATTAACATCGAACAATACAAAAAAACATGTTATCAACAACCATAATTTTTTTTTTATCTTTATTACAATTGCTACTTTAACATTTTAATTATTAACAATTAAAAAGAAAAAATTTGGAAAAAATAAAAATTAACAATATGATTACAAAACCACGTACAACGCACGTGTATTTAACTAGTTTCTTAAAAAATCTCTTTAAACTTGAGTACATACCAATCTTTTTTGAAATGTGATCACCTTTTTATAAATAAGGCATGTCAATAATTATTTGAGAAATCATGCGTTTTGACTCAAAACTGGTCATTCTTATGTAATTATTATATGTAACTAACTATATTTGTAATTGAAAATAAGGATTGAAATATCAAAATAATTAAGGTGATTAAATTTAAAGTTTCTCAATGCATATACAACTTTATGGTCTTGCTAAAATTTACTTTTCTTATAAGACGATATTCTAAAAATTACCACAATACTCACAGCAAACAAATGTTCCATTGCCTACTACTACACAATTAAAAAGATTGAAAGTTTGAAGAAATAAGATTTAATTTATAAAGATTTTAGTAATTTGAGACTAGAAAGTGAAATTTCAGTATTATGGTGACTCCTAAATACTCCGATCATGTGATCCTAAATTATAAATAATATGTGATATTCACGTATGAAATAAAACCGCATATGTTTGAATTTTTGAAATGATTGTAACTCGACATTGACAATTGAATCATAAGTTTATTTATTAATGATCACTGCATATTCAAATTCGTCGTATATTGCTAAATTGTGATCTCTTGTTCATCATATTGATCGCCGCACGGTGCATAAGTTATTGTATCAAAGCCCACTACATCCTGAAATTCGTGAGACCCAAATGGCAGAAGTGATGTTACATGAAAAAGTTGCACAAATGTGTAGACAAGTATTCATAATAATTACTTGGTATTTGTGTAGAATCAACGAGATCGTAGTCTTTCTATGACCAAAAATAGCTACGATAATATATAGAGCAGTTGGTGGAGATCGTGGTTGGAAACAAATTGGCATGACGATGACTTTTTACTTTTAGTCACCCATAACTAGAGCCAATAGGAACCCACGACTTTTTTGAAATAGATCTTCGTTTTTCTATTAAAAAATATAGCTGTAACTTAGATCTTTGTTTTTCTGTTAAAAAATTATACCATTTTAACCAAGAAGACAATAAATGAGAAAATTGTATATGTTTGTAGTATATATATTACTATAACGAGTGTCATAATTATATGACATTTCACTACTAGCTAGTATGGAATATTTGAGCATCTCAAATGCATTGTATAGATTGCTATTTTGATCACACGAAAGTTGAACGTGGCATATCTCTAATCAGTAGACACTCAAGTTTAAATTCGTCAATGCATTCTATGGATTGCTATCTACGTGTCTTTTATTTATTTTTTAAATTAAAAATCACCTTTAAATAATTATAGGAAATTTAAATTATGTCGACTCACTATGTCTAATATAACTTCTAAATCTAGACATAGCACTAGATAATGTCTTTTTTTTTTTCTTATGCTACATCAGCTTGGCGTAGTCCTTGTTAGCTTGAATTGGAGATGAAATTTTTTAAATATCATCTATTTTGCTTATATGGCACAATTTTTTAAGTTATCCGCAGTTGCATTGGAGATGTATAAAAAAATATTTACCCAATTTTCAAAAATGGATATATAGAAATTGGTATAATATCAAATTAAAATAATATAATTGATGTGATTAATTCTTTTGATTCTATCAATTTGCAGGCAATGGGAATCAAAATTATATGCTCAAGTAGCGACAAACATACAACATTAGACTTTGTCTAGAGCAACATATGAAGTCTACAGGTTTTTCTAAGAGTAAAGTAATTCCTTGAACTAGATGAGATTTTTACATAGTCCATTAGTCCTTCCGTCCCTAAAAACTAATAAATTTTCTATGTTAATTTTTACATAGCCCCTTTAGTCCTTCCGTCCCAAAAATTAACTGACTTCCTACGTTGATTTTTACATAGCCTCGTTAGTCTGTCCTACTATCTTACGTCACATTACAACAAGGTTAAAATCACACCCAACAAAGATAAACATAGAACAAATTTGAATTTGTTTGAAATAATATTAAAACTCCCCAACTCCCAAATCAAAAAAATTGACCCTCAAAATATACTAGTATAATAGTTTTCGTTCTTTCTTCTTCTGGTGTAAAAGAAGAACGTGCCCTATAACTTGTTATTGTGAAAAATTCTTAACTTGTTCTCAACATATATGGGAATAAATATACATTATGCTTTCCCTTAGCTTTACGTAAAGAATTCAACTTTTTATAGTGTCAATGATTCCTTCGAACGAAGTGAAAGCTATACATTATGCCTTCAAATAACGATACATTTCCTTAGCTTTACGTAAAAAATTCAACTTTTCATAGTGTCATTGAATCCTTTGAACGAAGTGAAAGTTATACATTACGCCTTCAAATAACGATACATTTCCTTAACTTTACCTAAAGAATTCAACTTTTCATAGTGTAATTGATTCTTTCGAACGAAGTGAAAACTATACATTATGCCTTCAAATAACGATACATTTCCTTAGCTTTATGTAAAGAATTCAACTTTTTATAGCGTCAATGATTCCATTAAACGAAGTGAAAGCTACACATTATGCGTTCTAATATATATAATAATGAAGAAATCTTTTAATTTATATCGACATCCAAAATCTATACTAACATGTTTTTAATGAATGACAAATTTCTTCTTTGCAATTCCTTTCCACAATAATGTCCAGTATCGTCGGCACTGTAATAAATACTCAAATGAGAGAATGATACCTTTCCCCAGCTGAGCACAAGGAACTTAATTTTGTAAAGTATAATGTGGTAACTTCAACAAGAGGAATTGATTACTACTAAAAGCCTTATAAATTAAAGGCCTTCATTTGAAAGAAAGATCCAAATAGAATTGATCACTACAATTTAAAAATGGCTGCTATATATTCAGAATTTCTTCTTGACAAGTTCGTCAATGAATTTCAAGAAGCAGAAAAGGTATGGCCTAATTTACCATTGCTCAATAACTTTAAAGAAATTAACATTTTGCAGGAGAAGAAATTCAAGCCCCAAAAGCTAATTGATTTGAAAGACGACTTACGTGAAATCAATGATGCTTTGGTTGATCACATTGGATTGGCAAAAGATAGATGTTGTCAATTTTAAATTCCGCAAGTGGACGCAGTGGCGGATCTAGGGTTGAAGTTTAGCTAGGGCAGACGTTGACTGATCGAGGGTTAAATATTGGCCGTTGACTGGTCAACGGCCGATGTTTGTGAAAAAATAATATGAAAATATTTTTAATAAATACGTAATTTATCAAGTAACAAGAAAATTATATAATAGTGAAATATAATTCGATACAAGTCGTAATAATGCTAAATAATGTTTAGTACAATTCCAATTGATGATAAATATAAAAAATTGAGAGCAAAAATTCTAAAAATAGTTTCTGTATTATTCAATTTTGATTCACTTTTAAGAAAAATTAATAAATTCTTACTTGAGGATTTAGTCATGCAATTACTTTATATTTTAATTTTTCAAAATTCAGGGCCCATTAAGTAAAAATTTGAATTTAGCGCCTGATCTCACTAAAACACGAAATCAAATTTTTGACCAAACAACGTGGGTCCCAATGGATACTATTTTGGAGGAAACTTATGTGAAAGTAGCCCACAAATGTGGACTTTTCTTTACTTGATATATTACTAATTTACTAATTTGTCCTTCTATTTAAAAATTGAATACACGCAAAAAGGGTAAAATAGGACTTACAATTGTATTAAATGGAATGTGGGCCCAGAATTCTTCCAAACAAAAATCGATTTTTCCTCCAAAATAGTGAAATTAGACAAAGCCTTAAAATATCTTTTTTCTTCCTCTTCCTCATTTTATTTTCAGTAAGTTATATATATATATATATATATATATCCTTACAATAATATAAGAGCGTTAAATTTTTTACTGTTCACATTTTCGTCCTACACGACGTCGTTTTTCAACTTCTTTTTACAGCGTCATTTTGTAATATTTTTTAAGCTGAGCAGACTTTTATTGACTATAAGGATTACAATTGGAATTACATTAAATTCAGTTGAAATTCAGATTCATTTAAGGAGGAGTTTTGTCTGTTTTTTAGAACTTCAATCCTAATTTGTTTTATTCTGTATTTCTTTTGGAGCTGGGAGCTGAGTTTTGAAAGATATCTTACAGTTAAGATTTGTAGGTATTATTACAGCAGTTTTAATTTTTAGTGTTCTATTTCAGTTGGATTTTTGTAAATCGAAATGTTCCTGCCCTCTTGTCCTTGTTGTTGTGTCTGTTTCATGCTCTTGGATAATTTCCTTAATAATATAATCAATTTTTTTATGCATTTTAATCAACTTTTTTTCCAGTCCAAACAAGAAATGAATTAGTTTTAGTTTCGTTGAAGGAAAAATATGAGCAAATTTGAAAACTCCTTCACATGATGCTGATTCTGTTATGTTATCATTAATATTAATTTTTCTTCATCTATGCATTTTTTCCCAACTCCAGCTCTACAAACAATACAATAGAACTTTGAGCTAATAAAACCTTTTCAGTAAGATTTATTGGTTGTCCTAACAAGATTGAATCAACGAAACGAGGCAAGAAATTTCTTTTTTTGCATAACCCTGTAATATGGCGCACACACACTGTGGTTGCCGAGCTGTCTCGGCAACCACCGTGTGGTTGCCGAGACAGCTCGGCATCTCGGCAACCACAGGTGGTTGCCGAGACAGCTCGGCAATCACAGGTGGTTGCCGAGACATCTCGGCAACCACAGTGTGGTTGCCGAGACATCTCGGCATTCATACACTGTGGTTGCCGAGCATGTAAAGCATCTCGGCAACCACAGTGTGGTTGCCGAGATGCTTGGCAACCACAGTGGAACCAAGTTTCTATGGTTATTGAGATGCTATGCTATCTTCGCAGTTACATGTGGTGGTTGTAGGCTAACAAATTGTGGTTACTGTGATTAGAATAGTAGTTTAATCTTTTACAGTTGTTACTAAAAGTTCTTGCTAAATTAGTTGAAAATGATATTTTCATTTTCTTATTTTAGTTTGTATTAGACCTGGTGAATTTTTTTTTTTTTTGTATTTATTTGAAGCTATTTTCTGTTTGCTTTATTTTATATAGGTGTTCTAGATAGATGAATACACAAGAAAAAAAAGATTTGCGGAATAAAAGAAGGAGAGAATTGTATGCACAGAGAAAAATTGAGCCAAAAAAGAAAGTTACTAGGTTGCAGGGTAGTTCAAGTTTATCAACAGGCAAGTATTTCTTAAATTTATATACTATATATTAAATTTTTTTGAATATGCATTATGATATTGGATTTCTATTTTGTAGTTGATAATCAAAGAATGGTTGATGAAGGTGATATAGCTGTTGAGGAACTTGATATAGTTGATGATGATATAATAAATAATAATTCTAATATTACACAATATAGTAAATATGTTGTTATACAAAATATTCCTGCAAAAACTCATATATTAACATCACCAACAATTTGTAGGTATTGTAAAGCTATAAAATTTGAGAAAGAAACTAAAGGTTTTTGTTGTTGTGATGGTAAAGTGAAATTACATATAAATTCTTGTCCTGATGAATTGTATCAACTATATACTACTAATTCCAATGAATCCTTACATTTTAAAAGTAATGTACGCAGTTATAATAATCATTTTGCATTTACATCATTTGGGGTGAAATATGATCAAAATTTGGGAAAATCATACAAAGGTATATATACATTTAGAATTCAAGGACAAGTTTATCATTATATAAATTCCATTATACCTATTGATAACAATCCTTCATTTTTACAATTGTACTTTTATGATACTGAAAATGAAGTACAACATAGGTTACAAAAATCAGATAAATTTTGTCAATATATGTTGAATAAATTAATCAATATATTGAAGATTAATCCATATTCAAAATTTTTTCGTTCATTAAGTAGTGTTGATTCTTTAGAGTTATGTAAAATACAAATTAGATGTGATGCAGGAGTTGATCAAAGAGTATACAATACACCTTCAGCATCACAAGTGGCTGCAATATGGGTTGATGAAGATCCTTCTATTATTACTAACACTAGATCAAGAGATATATTAATACATTGTCATTCTGATAATATACATAAAATACATTACTATTTTGGTTGTTATGATCCACTTCAATATCCATTATTATTTCCTTATGGTGAATCTGGATGGCATGAAGGTATTCAAAAGTATAGTCTAAACAATGTTGATTCTTATAATATTGTGAATAATTTGTTAGATATAAATGTTATAAATTCTACGAATCAATTAATTGAGAACGAGAATTCAGGTTAATATTTTAAACATAGTCTATTATTTTATTTTAATTATGAAACTTTATTAATTTTATTTATTTATTTGCAGTTATGAAAAGGCCTAAAAAGAAATTTCAAGTATCTTGCAGGGAATATTATTGTTATAAGTTACAGGTAAGACCTACTAATAAGTGCATTTTACTTCATGCTGGAAGACTTTTTCAACAATATGTGGTTGATATGTATGTTAAAATTGAAACAAGTAGATTAGATTATTTTAGAAAAAATCAAAATGAAATACGTGCTGAATTATATCAAGGAATTGTTGATAGTGTAGAAAATGGTGAAAATAGAGGTTATAAAATTGGTAAAAAAATTATTTTACCTTCTTCTTTTATTGGTGGCCCCAGAGATATGAAAAAAAGATATATGGATGCAATGGCTTTGGTTCAAAGGTTTGGAAAACCGGATATATTTTTAACAATAACTTGTAATCCAAATTGGGATGAAATAAAAAATGAGTTGAAATATAATGATATTAGTCAAAATAGACCTGATTTGATTACTCGTATATTTAGAGCAAAATTGGAAGAATTAAAAATTGATTTATTTCAAAGACATATTTTTGGTCAAGTTGCTGCTTATATTTATGTTATAGAATTCCAAAAAAGAGGCCTTCCACATGCACATTTTTTGTTAATTCTAAAACAAAATTGTAAAGTTAATAACACAGATTTAATTGATGAAATTGTTTCATGTGAAATACCTAATAAAAATCAAAACTCTCATTTACATTCTGTTGTAATTAAACATATGATACATGGTCCTTGTGGTATACTAAATCCTACCAATATTTGTATGAATAAAGATGGAAAGTGTAAAAATAAATATCCAAAAGAATTTATTGCAAAAACTTTTCTTGGAGAAAATTGTTACCCAAATTATAGGCGTTCCAATACTTATGAAACAATTACTATTAGAGGTAGTTTATTAGATAATAGATGGGTTGTGCCTTATAATCCATATTTATGTGCAAAATATGATTGTCATATCAATGTAGAAATATGTTCAACTGTAAAAGCAGTAAAATATTTATATAAATATGTATACAAAGGACATGATAGGGTACATTTTTGTGTGAATAATAATACAAATAATGTCGATGAAATTGAAAGATATCAATCTGCTAGATGGATATCTCCACCTGAAGCTCTTTGGAGAATATATGGATTTATTTTATCTGAAATTTTTCCTTCAGTTATATCGTTACAATTACATCTTGAAAATAACCATTTAGTAACATATAAAGATTCTGAAAATTTGTTAAATATTATTGATACAGATTATAGAAAAATAACAATGTTAACTGAATTTTTTAGAATGAATACATGCAATAAATTTGCAAATACATTATTGTATAGAGAATTTCCCCAGTATTTTGTATGGGATACACAAGGTAAAATATGGACAAAAAGAAAACGTGGAAATGTAATTGGAAGATTAGTTTCAGCTAACATAATTGAAGGTGAAAGATATTATTTACGAATTTTGCTTAATCATATTAGAGGACCAACATCTTATGCAAGTTTAAAAACAGTAAATGGTATTTCTATGCAATCTTTTCGTGAAGCAGCTGTTGCATATGGCTTATTAAATGGTAATAATTATTGTGAAATGTGTTTGGAAGAAGCTATTAGTTATGAAATGCCTTCTTCTTTAAGACGTTTATTTGCTACAATATTAACTCTATGTGGACCTAATGATCCAAAAGCATTGTGGATTAAATTTGGTAACTTTATGTATGAGGACTATGTCAATGAAGGTTTATCTGTTATAAATGCTGAAATTCAAGCTCTACATTATATCAATCATATATTAGAAGAAAGTGGTAAAAACATAAATGAATATTCTGTTGTACCATTTGAAATAACTATGGGAGAAGAAGAAAGATTAGCTAATATTATTAGCGAAGAGATGGCAAATAATGTAATTGGAAATAATGATATGTTATATACAAATATGTTAAATAAAGAACAAAAAATAGCTTATGATGAAATTGTGGAACATGTTTTAAACAGGAAACCTGGAACGTTTTTCATAGATGGACCAGGTGGTACAGGTAAAACATTTTTATATAAAGCCTTACTTACATTTGTTAGATCAAAAAATCTTATAGCATTGGCTACTGCTTCTTCTGGAGTGGCAGCTTCTTTGTTACCTGGAGCACGAACTGCACATTCAAGATTTAAAATTCCTTTAGAAATAAATAGTGATATTACATGTTCTGTTAGTAAACAATCTGCATTAGCAGATTTGTTTCGAATGACTAATTTAATCATTTGGGATGAGGCACCAATGATGCATCGTTATGCTGTTGAAGCTGTTGACAACATGTTAAAAGATATTAATGAAAGTAATTTACCATTCGGTGGGAAAATTGTTGTTCTAGGTGGAGATTTTAGACAAGTTTTACCAGTTCAAAAATGGAACAAAGAAAAAATATTATTGGCAAGTTTAGTTCATTCTAGCTTATGGCCACATTTTAGAAAATTTCAATTAGTCCAAAATATGAGAGCACAATTAGATCCATTATTTTCTCAATTGTTACTTAATATTGGTGATGGGATTCAGATTGAACATACGTGTGGTATGATTAAGCTTCCTAATGAAATAATTATACCATTTGAAGAAGAATACAAATCTTTACAAAATTTAATTAACATTGTCTTTCCAAATTTAAAACACTATATTACAAATTTAGATACAATGATTAATAGTGTTATTTTAACTCCAAAAAATGAATGCGTTGATTTAATAAACAATATTTTACTTAAGGAATTACCTGGTGAAACATGTACATATTATAGTTATGATGAAACATTGGAACAAATAGATCAAACTATTCATGAAGATTTTTTAAATACTTTAACTCCAAATGGTATTCCACCACATGAACTTATATTAAAAAAAAATTGTCCTGTTATATTACTTAGAAATATTAACCCTTCAGAAGGATTATGTAATGGAACAAGATTAGTTTGTCGATCATTTGAACGTAATGTTATTCATGCTGAAATTTGTATTGGAGAATATAAAGGAAAACATGTTTTCTTACCAAGAATTCCATTTATACCTCTTCAAAGTGATAAAAATTCATTTCCTTTCAAAAGAACACAGTTTCCTATTCGTCCATGCTTTGCAATGACAATAAATAAAGCTCAAGGACAAACTCTAGATTTTGTTGGTTTATATCTTCCCGAATCTGTATTTTCACATGGACAATTATATGTGGCATTATCTAGAGCTAAAACATTGAGTTCTATTAAAGTGTTGATAAAACCAGTTGATAATTCACATTTACATTTAAAGTGTACAAAAAATGTTGTCTATAAAGAAATTTTAGCTTTAGTGAATTTATAGTGTCATTATTGTTATTTTTTAGTAATTGTTTAATTATGTTCCACTTTACGCCTCTTATTAATATACATCATTCTATTTGTGATGATTATTCTTTAGTTTTCCCAAATATTTCATTTCAGTGTATATTAGTCATTACTATCCTTACAATAAGGTATTAATGATTTAATTGACTTATTACATTAAAATGACTTTCCTTTAATAAAATAATCTCATGTGTGTTTCTCATTTTTTTTTCTTGCAGAAAAATAAGAAGTCCAAGAAGTGATTATGGATTCTACACATTTTCTAATTGTTTTCTTTCACAAATGATATAATGCTTTTATTTATATTATTTTTGATATTGTAATTTGATATTGTAGGGATTTCTGTTAATATATTGTAATATTATTTTTATATCTGTGCAATGCTGACATTATTTTTTAAATATTTGTATTCTTGTTCCAATAGTTAATGCATTGTACCAATTGTTTATTCAAAATAGGAAATGTAAAAGATTGAAATTATAAATATCTATTTGGCCGAATTAATTATTTTTTTTTTGTACTAATTATGCAATGATGAAACTATACGTATAGCCATTTGCTACAACTTTATTTTTTCACATTTTTTAAAAATTTACAAATATATATTTTTTACTAATAAAAATTGATACTGATACAATTAAATAGACCTAATTTTATTTTAATATATAAAGAATTGAAAATTACCTATACAATAATCTTCTAATTATTAGTATAAATATAAAATGTTTTTTTCCTGTAGTACTTTTTTTTTTTTAATATTTATGCATTTTTTAAATGTTTTTGGATGAAATTTTTTTTATTACTATTCTAATACTATTAGATTACTATTATGATATGATGTAATGTATATCTTTAATTCTCAGCAGCCGTAAAAGTTTTAGGGTATTTAATTATTAGAACCTAAATTTGTCAGTATTTCATGTATATCTTTAGTTAAATAAATCATAATAATAATGAATGTATATCTTGTTCTTTGATAGTTAACAAAAAAATAATTATTAGATAAAGAGAACAATATATTACAGATGTAATTCAACAACTTTAATTATTTTTGGTCAGTTGTTTTTATTAAATTTTTTTCCCCTTTTAGTTGTTTTTCTAAATTTCACAACTATATTGTTACTAATAAGTTGAATAATAACCTAATTTTTTTGCCTATAATATTATATAATATTAAATACAACAGTATCCATTAGTCACTATTGTGATACAGTAAGTAATAATACGTACTTTGTTTACTTGTAAGGATAGATATGCTAAACATTAATTACTCTGAGTAGCTATAAAAGTTTTTTATAGGATATACTCTAGATAAACTACAGCCTCTAATTTTGAATCAAATTCATGAAGCTCTTATGATTGCTAATTTCTATACAATTTAATTATATATTTTATTTTCTAGATATGTTTATCATATTTTTTTTTTATTAATAAGAAATAAAAGTAATACAAAATTTTTAATATAACAACTGATACATTTATACACTTCCAGTTACTTATCAATGGTTCCTAACTACATCCACAACTGTTGCCTAGATGGCTCAACCAATACATACCAATATAGTTGCTGAGTTGGCAATAGCTTGTTTCATAACTGAGGTAGTTACACAGGCACTTTCAAATTCCAGCACTTTGTAATCATCCATTGAATTTACACTTTCTCCATCTTTTCTTACATGTCATTCACATATCTTTTTAAGCCAAATTGAAATTATGACTCTCTGCTCTAAAACTATAGATTAGTATTGCTATTATTTGATTACTGCATCTTCCATCTATATCTCTTTGGTTCTTACTGCTTGGTATAGGGTATTTAATTATTCAAGTCTAGATTGTCAGTTTAATGTTTATCTCGGTTGTTTGATTCAATTTGAGCCCAATTGGCAATCAATTGATTGCCAAATGATTTTTTTTTTTTTTTTTTTTTTAATAATTGCACAAAAGGTCCCTATTGTTTTAAAATCGTTGGGATATACCAACAACTTAAAAAAAAAAATCTTTAATTCATTTTTCTTATTTTTTTTCTTTTACACTTAATTTTCATTCAATTTTTTACTAATCTTGTTTATTTATTTCTTTTGTTGAATAGGTCACTACGCCCCTTTCTAGATGTTCTAAAGGGGTCTCTACTGATGAAATCGATGGATTACAAAAGCAAGAAACAAATAAAAACACTAGAAGAATTAAAACATAATTATTCAGTTTCACCCCCTCCATCAAATACTTCCAAGGTGTTTGAAGATTGTGATTTGGTGGCAAACAAGCCTTTGTTGACTAGAAATTCTATGCTATTAATTAAGCCTTATTGCATGTGGAGGATCAGGGTCCTTTAGGAAGAGCGCACAGACTGGCATTGCTAAGCAACCACCAAACCACCACCGGGGACGGTGGCTAGGAACGGTGGTGGTGGTACTTTGCATAAAGGGGTGGTGTGCAAGGCTGCCGCGAAGGTGGCGGTGCATGAGGATGAGATGATCAGTTGTATGTCGGAGAATCCAAGGTTTGGGAACTTGCAGTCCGAGGAGAAAGAGTACTTCAGTGGAAGCATTGTTGAAGAAAGAATTCAGGTTGAACCTGGATTTTGAGATTGCCGAGTTACCTAAGAAAATCTGAGGTATACGGCATATACATGGTCGGGTAACCCGACAATCCCCATTTTCAGTTTGTCGAGTTACTCGACTACATGAGCATATCCAGAATCTTTTATTTTTATTTTTGATTTATATTATTTTTGAAATTTAAATTTTTGGTATTTTTTGTTGTAGTGAAGATACTGGACGAACTGAAGTTGACTACCCAAGAAAATTAATTATTTTGTATATATATTTTTGCTTTTATTTAGTAGAATTTATTTTGAAAAACACTGAATTTATTTTATTTTATCAATTATTATAACAAAGTGTAAAAAAAAAATTAATTTTAATAATTATATCAATTTTATTACAATAATAAATTTTTATTATAATTAATAATTATAATAAAATGTCATATCAATTTATTACAAATAAAAATTTTTATGTTTGAGTTTGTGGTTTGAGGCATATAATTGACCGGGTAACTCGGCAATCTCAATTTTGAGTTTGTCGAGGTACTTGAAAAATTATTCATACGCATATTGTTTTTTTTTTTTTTTTTTATAATTTATTTATATTAATTGTTATATATATATATATATATATATATATATATATATATATATATATATATATATATATATATATATATATATATATATATATATATATATATTATTATTATTATTATTATTATTATTTGTTTTGTTTTTGTTTTTAGCATATAATCGATCGAGCAACTCGTCAATCTCAATTTTGAGTTTGTCAAGTTACTTATTTTATCAATTATTGTAAGAGAGTGTATTAAAATAATTTTATAATAATTATATCAATTTTTATTATAATTAATAATGATATTAAAATTTAATATCAATTTATTATAGTATCAATTTGTTATAATATCAATTTATTATAAATAAAAATTTTGATTTTTGAATTTGTGATTTGTACCATGTTATTGATCGAGTAACTCAGCAATCTCAAGTTTGAGTTTGTCGAGTTAGTCGAGAAATTGATAGTGTGCAAATATTATTATTATTATTATTATTTATTTATATTATTTGTTAAAAGTTATTTTTTGGTATTTGTTTTTCACATCTAATTCATCGAGGAACACGGCAATCTCATTTATGATTTGTCGAGTTCCTCGATAAAGTAAGCACATGCAAAAAAAAATTTATTCTAGCATATATTATAACATATTACAGTAAAATATATATATCAGACAAAATTATTATATATTATATTAAATTATTCAAATATATTATATTTTGTTGTATCAATCAATTATTATAACAAAGTTTTAAAAAAATTTATTATCATAACTGTATCGATTTTATTACAATAATCAATTTTTATTATAATTAATAATTATAATAAAATATAATATTCAATTTCTATTCTGAACAAATAAAAATAAGTAAATAATCTTATCAAATCGTCTCTCCACTCCTTTAAAAAAATAAAAAATTATTTCAAATTATAATTACAATAAAAATTAAGTATTGTAATAAAATTTATATAATTATTATAACAAGTTGATATAGTTATTATAATAAATTTTGATTCATCTATGTTATAATAATTAATAAAAGTAAATATAATATATTTAATAATTTTATGTGATATATTTTTTATTATAATATGTTACAATAAATGATACAATAAAAACATTTATTCATTTCATTACCTTATCAAGTTACTCGACAAACTCAAAATTTATATTGCCAAGTTGCTCGATCAATTATATGCCAAAAATAAATACCAACAAATTCAATTTACCAAATATTATACATTAAAAAAACCACAAATAAGATAAAATATGCATATGCTCAGTTTCTCAAGTAACTCGACAAACTCAAAATTGAGCTTGCCGAGTTACTCGATCAGGTATATGCAAAAAACCACAGACTAAAAAATGATTACACTATGTTATAATAATTGCTAAAATAAAATAAAATATAATATATTTTAGTAATTTAGTATAGTATATAATAATTTAATATGATATATATTTTACTATAATATGTTATAATAAATTATAGAGTAAAAAAAATTATGCATAAAAACCAAAAAATAAAAAATATGCAGATGACCACTTTCTCAAGTAACTCGACAAACCCAAACTTGAGATTGCCGAGTTACTCGATGAATAATATACCACAAACTCATAATGTAGAAAAAATATTTTAATTGTAATATTAAATTGTATTTAAGATGTCCAAATATTTTTTCTAAATTATTATTTTTAAATAGATTACTTATATAATATTTTTTCACAGAATTTGTTCAATTACTCCATAAACTTCAGTTCGTTTACTAGCTTATCTACACAAACAAATCATAAAAAAATTTGATTTCCAAAAATATATAAAATATAAACAATAAAACAATAAAAAAATTTGTACTTACTTTGCCGAGTGGCCCGACAAAATCAAAGTAGAGTTTGTCGAGTCACTCGATGACATAAACCAGAAGAACAATAAATTTTTCCTCTTAATATTGTCCGAGTGACTCGACAAACTCAAATTGGAGATTATCGAGTCACTCGATCACTTTTACATCTTGTAGGTCAAACTAAAATATTTAATTTTTTTTTTTATTAAATTAAATAAAAACTTAGAAACTAATAAGCATAAACTTAGATGTTAGAAAACATAATATATTTCACTATATATGAACAAATCACAAAGTTCGTCCGAAAAAATTATAAAAAGATTTGAGTATTTTTTGAAATTATTTTTACTAGAAATAACAAAAATATATATACAAAATCATTTATTTTGTTAAATAGTGGACTTATTTAAGCAATTCCAATTACTATCTTTCCAAATAAAACATTTCGAAATTTCGACTCAACAAGTTATAGATATTGTTACAGTGTTTGTAAAAAAATTTCACTAAATAAGAATTAAATTATATAATTATACTTATTATGAAAATAAATTTATATTAAAATAGATTCCATACGTGAAAATATTTTTATTAGACTAATTTGTTTCCATATATTACCTCTATAATATTTTTTCACTGAAATTCTCAAATTACTTGACAAGGTCCATTTCTTCGACAAACTCTACTATAACAACATATACAAACAAAATTTATTTTCAAATAAAACATAGTTGACAAATTCTATTTGATCCTGTTAACAACTATTTATTTCAGTAACATTATATTTAATTGGTCGAGTAACTCGACAAACTCGAAATGGAGTTTGTCGAGTTACTCGATCAACCTTTTGTTGAATAGGTCACTTGAAAATAAATATATACAAAATTCTTTATTAAAATACATAAAAAAGTAAAACTTAATATGCAGATACCCACAAAACATATAAAATTTCACTCCACATAAAATAATTCATAAATTTGTATAGATAAGTTTCAGTGTTTTTGTACAAAAATGTTACTAAATAAAAAATTAAAGTTTTTACTTTACACTGTTGTATTGTTAAATGGGTTATTTGTCTGCAAACTACAAATAATGGTAAATAGTATATATAAATAATTAGAGTTTCTACTTAATACTTTTTATGCAAAAATTACCAAATTATTCAGTGTTTTTCAAAATTAATTGTAGTAAATAAAAGAATAAATATATATAAAAAAATCATTAATTTTCTTCGATAGTAAACCTCAGTTCATCAAGAAACTTTCCTACTACAACAAATGAGATTGCCGAATTACTCGATCAAATATATGCCAAAAACAAATACCAAAAAATTAAATTTAAAACTAATATAAATAAATAAATAAAAATTTATGCATATACTAACTTTATCGAGTAACTCTAATTTTAAAAAAAAAAAAAAAAATTTTTTTTTACTTTTGTCAACTAACTCTAATTTAAAAAAAAAAAAAAAAAAAAATTTTTTTTTACTTTTGTCGAGTACCTCAAATTTAAAAAATAAAAATAAAAAAAAAAAATAAAATTTTAACTTTTGTCGAATTACTCAAATTTTAAAATAAAAAAAAAAAAATTTTTACTTTTGTCGAGTAACTCGAATTTTAAAGGAAAAAAAAAATTTTTTTTTTTTTACTTTTGTCGAGTAACTCGATTTTACAACAAATTTTTTTTTTTTTTTTTACTTTTGTCGAGTTACTCGACTTAAAAAAAAAAAAAAAAAAAAAACATTTTTTTTTACTTTTGTCGAGTAACTCGATTTTTAAAAAAAAAAAAAAAAAATTTTTTTTTTTTTACTTTTGTCGAGTTACTCGACTTTTTCAAAAAAAAAAAAAAAAAAAACATTTTTTTTTTTTTTTTACTTTTGTCGAGTTACTCGACTTTTAAAAAAAAAAAAAAAAAAATTTTTTTTTTTTTTTTTACTTTTGTCGAGTTACTCGATTTTAAAAAAAAATTTTTTTTTTACTTTTGTCGAGTTACTCGACTTTTTAAAAAAAAAAAAAATTTGTCGAGTAACTCGACAAAAATTTAAAAAATTTTCTTTTTTTTTTTTTTTTAAAATTCGAAAAAGTTTGTCGAGTTACTATTCAACTCGACAAACTTTTTTCGAGGTGAATAGTAACTCGAAAAAGTTACTGTTCATAAAAAAAAATTTTTTATTTTTTTTTTTAAATTCGAAAAAGTTTGTCGAGTTACTATTCAACTCGACAAACTTTTACGAGGTGAATAGTAACTCGAAAAAATTACTGTTCATGAATTTTTTTTTTTTTTTTTTTTTTTTTTTTTTTTTTTTTTTTTATGGTGTGCTTTTACATTTGTAATTTTTTTTTTCAATGAAAAAAATCAACAACATATTTTATTTTTTGTAACTATTAATTATAACATTTTTACCAATAATGTTACAAATATTTTTTTATACTAATTGCTAAAATAAAATAAAATATATTGTATTAATTAATTATGATATATATTCTATTTTACTATATTATAATAAATGAAACATTAAATAAAATTTTATATATGCTTTATTTATCAAGTTACTTGACAAATCCAAATTTAAGACTCACGAGTTTCTTGAAAAATAACAACACTAAATAAAAATAAAAAATTATTTAAATGTATGACATCATTTAAATAAAAAAGGGAAACAAAATAATGAAAATTTTAAATTTCGTTCGTTCATCGAGTAACTCCGGCAACTTGATTTTCAATTTGTCAAGCTACTTGAGCTATTGAATAGATTGATTTCGTATCACATTTTTAATCGAGTAACTCGACAAATTTTATTTTGGGTTTATCGAGTTACTCGAGTAACTTCAACAATGCATATTGTTCATTTTTTAGGTTAGTTTTTTTATTTAAATTATGTACTACACTTAAATTTTTTTATTTTTTAGTTTTTTCATGTTATTTTTAAACCAATTCATGAATCTCAAATTTGGATTTGTCAAGTTACTAGATAAATTAGTCATAATAAAAGAATATATAATATATTATATATTTACTTTCATGTGTTTCTTACAAACGTTAAAATATTAGTTTTTTTACAATACTAAATTCACATTTTTTTCTAAAATTTCCACAACACAAAAAAATCTTTTGGTTAACAAAATTACAATAAATTAATCTAATTTTTGTAACTTATAAAAATACAATTATAAAAATAAAGGATTGTATATTAACACAAGCTCAACAACATTACCAAGATAACAAAAATATTTCAGATCAATTAAAAATAAAAAGAAACAATTTACAAACATTTGATACTTCCACAAAAAAATTTCCCCCCCGATTGCCGAGATGGCTCAGCAACCAAAATTGGTTGCCGACCTAGCTCGGCAACCAATTTTTGTAACCTATAAAAATACAATTATAAAAATAAACAATTATATATTAACATAAGCTCAAAAACATTACCAACATGACAAAAAAATTTCAGATCAATTCAAAATAAAAATAAAAGGAAACAATTTACAAACATAATATCAATCTATTAATTTATTAAACTAATACATACAACATTTAAACTTCACTCCTAACTGGGAAAAAAAAGAAATCCTTATGAAAAAAATCTAACACAAGTTTTCGCCTATAAATATTAATTTTATCACTTACAACAGCATCTAAAGGCAATCCAGCTAAAAAACACTCCACATATTTAATCATAAATAGTCCACTGTCACTGCAAAAACAAAAACAAATAAATATTTGCACAAAAAAAAGTAAATAAAACATCTTTCTTAAACAAACTATAATCAACCTCAACTCTTTTTTTTTTTTTTTTTTTTTTTCCTTTTTTAATAAGGTTTTTTTTCAATTGCATACAAAGTTACTTCAATAGACTGACAATAAATTACAAATTAGTTGAATTTTTATTTCAAGCTATCCTTAAATTCTATTACATCCAATTATTGCATATGAAATTTCCAACCTCCTTATAAATATATACACAACTCATATACTTTACAACATATTCAAAAAGAGAAAAATCTAATCATAACCTACTTTGTTTTTATTTTACAAATAGTGCTATAAAACGTTCATATCAACCTACAACTTTTCACTACATTATTCACAAACGTGCAACGCACGGGCCAAAACTAGTATATATATATATACACACACAGATATACTTACACGCAGAAACCTTCATTACCTCCATTCTCCATTTTTCTTTCATTTCTCAAAACTCAGTAACCATTTTTTCGTGAAATTTCAGCACGAACGAACGCGAAATCTCACCGTATTGTAAATCCGCCCCTGAGCGAACGGATTGTTAACAAGTAATATAATAATAAGTACAGTGTCGAACCCACAAAGACTGAATTTTTCACGTCTTGTCTTTAATTAATAATAATTCTTATTTAAGAAAAACACAATCAGTTATTAAATTCAATTCTAACTAAATCTAATTATCTACTAAAATAAATAATTAGAATTATATAAAACCTGGAATTAATCAAATCATGAAAGGTACTAGAATCCCGAATCCACCATTGTTAACCTAATTGAACCTCAATTGCTTGTTTATACTCAATTCATGATATATGTTGATAACCGGTATTCCTAATATGTTAATTTGCTCTCTCGATATAAATTAAACCAATTCTCATCTATGACCCAACTATATCTCTATGAAGGATTCGAATAGATAAAGAATGCAACACAAAATTAGAAAACCACCAAAAATTACACCAAGCATAGAAGTATATCTCTTTCTCTTATTGGATTTAATGTCGTTTGTTATTTGAGCTAGACACATGTAACACTTCTCGGCATCAACACAAATCGCAAGAATTATCCTAAAAATTGTCCAAATTTTAGGATAACATTAATTCAATAACAAACAATCAATAAAATTAAGAACTTAGATGCATAGGTTAAAAACCAATGATCTAATTTTAATCAATAATCTTTCTCGATGGTCAATTCTATACTTATATGTGAACATAATTATCTCTAATTAAATTTCGAACACGTAAGCATGCATTAATTTACAAAGATCATCACATAACGATTTCATAGAGCATAATGACATAGACCATCAATTATATGACTCTATATTGTTTATTACCATGTGCTAATTTATACCGAATCTCTCGAAAGCAATATAAATGACAAACACATTTTAATAGTAATCAAGTATCAAAACGGAATTAATGAATAATAAAAAATTAATCCAAAAGTAAGAATAAAAACAAGCAATTTATTAGATTAAAGAGTTAACAAGGTTTCATCAAAATCATAGCCATAAATATTTAGCCTATCATATTTTGATTAAGAAAATATAAGATAAAAAGTGAATACATAACACGGATAATTTAGAATAAAAGTTGATACAACCCTTAATCTTGAATCTCTTCAACGATCTTGGACGGCACCATCTTCTTCTTCAAAATAATCTAAAGTTCCAATGATTTTTTGTAATTTTTCTTCCAAGAATTTGATATGGAGTTTCTCCAAGATTTGTGTTAAGTTATGATATAGAGCTCCATTTTTTCTTCCATAATAATGTGTATTTATAGGGCCAACAATTACTTTAAATCCATGCCTCAATTTGTGTCCAAAAAGAGTCCAAATGAAGCCCAAACACATAAAGAAAGAAAAATAATCTTTTGGGCCAAAAAGTTTGAAAAGCTCATGTGATCGCATGGGCTAATGACCTGCGATCGAATAGAAGGAAAAATGGGCATCTGCTTATAATTTCAATGGTCCGCAATCCCAAATTCATCATCATTTTGTATCTTATTCCTCATTTATTTGAACGGTAAGCTCCAAAACTTTACATCATTGTTAATTGAGCCCTCCAAAATAAATTTTTATTTCAATTATGCCCTCATATATTTGCATTCCATGTCCTTAAACCTTTAAACATTTGCAAATTGGTCCCCATACTTATACTATTTTTTCAATTTAGTCATTTTCGCCAACTTTGCTTCAAACACCACCAAACTCGGGTTTTGACTTACAATAACAAAATAAATACATAATTAAATAAAATTACACTCAAATAGACTCACAATGATCCACGTTAATGGTCTAAATGAGTGTAAAATCACACTTATCACATGTCCATAAGCGGTAACAAAACTTGTGCCCGTAGAGAAAACTCTAATTTACATTCAATTAAACCCATCAGAGAAGAGGACTTTTGGCGTATTTTTGAGGACTCAATAGGCATCACAAGGGAAAGATTCAAAGCTTCTAAGGAAGAACAATTATGTATAGAAACAACTGTCTCAAAAATGAAGGATGAAAATTTGAATAGGTGTGATGGACTCCCATAGTGGCAGAATTTATTTCACTCGAAATCGTGCTAAAAGAGTAATTATCTTCTTTGTTTCTTCATTACTTTTCTATGTTTTCTTGTTCTTCTTTCTTTAATTGATCGTGCTGATTCCATTTTGTTGTACTACAACAATTTGGTAACAAGGCAATCGGAATAGTGGAATTGGGACAGTTTTGTTTCACTGAGATTATTCACATCTGGTAAGAACCTCAAGTGTCGGCTCGGTGTATGAACAAGGAAATGGATATCTCATATGAACAAGAAAGCTAAGCCTCATATTCATCTAACGTTGTATGTTTGTCGCTACTTTAGTATAATTTTCATCCCCTTGCCTGCATATTGTTAGAGTCAAAATAATCACATCAGATACTATTCCAATTTTCTATACGGGTAAATATTCATGTATACTGTGGATTGTTTAAAAAATTATGCCGCATAAGTAATATACGGTGTTTAAATAAAATTATCTCCAATGTAAGTTAACAAGGACTTCGTCAAGCTGATGTGGTATAGAAAAAAATAGACATTGTTTCAAACTCTATATAGATTCAGAAGCTTTATTAGACATACAGATTTAAATGTGATTTTATTTTTATTTTAAAAAAATAAAAAATACCTAGATAGCAATTCATAAAATACATTGACGATCAATTTTGAACTTGAATATCTATTCATTAGCATCAATATTACATAAATCGAAAGTTTTCTAACTTTCATGCCACATAAATAGCAATATACATAATGCGTTAGAGATGCTCTAATAGCTAGTGGTTAATTGTCATATAAATATGATACTCGATATAGTAATATATATACAATTTCTCTCGTTTATTTATTATCTTTTATATTATTAATTGTCTTCTTGGTTAACATGGTATCAAAGTTAAGACTCTATTTTTTTTACTTATTTTTATTTTTTATAAACAGAAAAACAAAGGTCTAGTTGCAAAATGCCGGGGGTTCCTGTTGGCATAGGTGGCTCAAAGTCATTATTGCTATTTTTGGTACTTATATATACTAATCTAAAAAGGGCTTAAAGGGAGAAATATTTTTGAACAAATATGCCTTCATTAATATTTTATATTTTCTAAATTGTCATTGAGTTAATGTTATAATTAAATTTCTAATTTAACATTTATAACTACATATAGTCCTTAGAAGTTGAAAAGATTAAATCTCCATTTATTATATTTAGGGTGGTTATATTCACACTTAAAATTTGTTATAAATGCATCACATTTTAATTGTACTTAAGATCCTCAACTTTTGTTCATTATTACAATTATATTCTTAACTTTTTGTCATCGAATTCTTATCTTCAACTTTCATTAATTAGTATATTTCATCGTTGATGATGGTTTCTGTTGAGATATTTTATTTACGTGCTTTGAAATGAAAAAAATATATTTTATCGTACTTTTGTTTCTATTATTTTTTTAAAAACATGACAGACAAATAAGTTTTTTTACGAATTTTAAACAATTTTTTTTTTATGGAAACCGTTATCAAACACAATATGTGCTAATTAATGAAAATTTGAAGATTAAAATGTGATAAAAAAAATTTAGGGACATGAGTGCTATAATGTTAAAAGATTAAGGATGTTAAAAGTAATTAAAATGTAGTGTAAAAAATAAAAAGTGTTGTGTGAATATAATTACCCTTATATTTAATTTATACTATATCTCTAAAAGGGATAAACATTTTTAGTCCAAAATATCCTCCCTCATATTTTAAAATTTCCAATTTGCCCTTAATTAATTTAAAATACCTTTTAAAATTGGTTCAATTAAATCTTAATTAAGGCATCTAAAATTCTCCACATATCCTCATCTCTTCATTTCATAAATTGAAATATAATTAATTAGAAACACTAGCCTCAAACTCTAACTATCACTCATCACTCCAATTCACTATTGTATCAATTTATTCATGAGTCGAATGTTTTTCGCACAGTAGATTTATTATTTTTCAAAAGTTTAACTTGATCTGTTTTTTTTTTTTTTTTTTATCTTACTGTAATTGCTACTTTAACATTTAAATTTTTTAACAATTAAAAAATAAGAATTTTTTATATTTTACATTTTTTTGTAATAAAAAAATAAATTCACGATATTATTACAAAATCACGTGTAAAGCACGTGTTTTTAACTAGTAGCCATAAAAAGACTCTACGATCTCCTTGATTCTATACGAATGCCAAGCAATTGTTGTGGATACTTGTTTACATATTTGTGCATCCTCGTCACATAACATCACTTTTGTCATCTGGGTCTCACGAATTTCACGATGTAGTTGAGTTTTGATAAAAAAAAAACTGATATAGTGCAAAGCGATCCATAACACAAGATCAAAGCATGTTGATTCCTAATAAAGTTGGGAATCGACCAATTAAATACTCGTTGATTCAACCGAATACTGAGAACTGATTTAAAATCATGATCTTATTGATTCTACACAATTACCGAGTAATTTATTTGATCGATAAATTGTTGATTCGCACATGAGTACCGACTTGAATTGAAACTTAAGAAAAATTCTTAATTTTATTATTTTTCAATCAAAATACAACCAAACTAAACTGACGACAGTGGTTACCATAATGACCTAGTTCTAACTTTAATGAAATTGCACATTTCGTCCTTAAACTTTTAACCAATAATAAAAAAAGGTAACTAATAAAATTAATAAGAAAAAGCTAATAAAATTATCACAGGGATTAAAATAAAACCACGTATCCATCTTCATCAGTCTGTGCATTCATGACTTGTGATGTCTTCGAAGTTGTCATATTTGTATCATATCTCATAATTTCTTACTCTTACTTGATTGTATTTGTCTCAATAGTTTTTTTTTGGATAACCATTAAATAATGTGTGAACATAAATCGTCGATATCATGATCCGTAGAATTTATTCAATCATTGAATGTTTACAAAAAAAACATGTGGTCCTATGCTTTGTGACACACATTAAAGGGTATGGTCACACCCAGTGGCGGAGCCAGGAATTTAATGTTGGGGGGTCCTCAAACAGTGATGGGTCGGGAGGCTTTTCAAGGGTTCGGGGGCGGCGCCCCCGATTTTTTTTTTCTTAAACCACGATTACTAAGTCAATTTTTATGAGAATCTAATATTTTTTTATGTCATAATCTTTAAAAAGTTTACAAGAAAATATTGAATACAATCGATTCATGCAGTTAAACGTATTCGATACTCACTTCGTGTTTGTTCTGATTGCTTGAAAAGACTAACTTCAATACTTTCTTCTTGATTATTGAATGATTCCAATTTAATTCGAGTTAGATTGGACTTTATTTGTTTTCATTGTTGGGTTTGGGCTTTACTATTTTTTGTTTTGGTTGATTATTAAGAAGAATAAGTGATCTTAAAAGCATGTTTGATTCTACTATTTTGGAAAAAAATAGATTTTTCCTAAACAAATTTTGGCCCACATTCTATTCAATAAATTTGTAATTTCAATTTTACCTTTCTTGTGTGTATTTAATTATTAATTAGAGGGACAAATTGATAAATTAGTAATAAATAAAGTAACCAAAAGTTAACATTTGTGGGCTACAATTAATTAATTGACTCTATTCTTGCTATGAATAATCTATCTTACCTTCAAAATAGTAGAATCAAACACAATATTTAAAAAAAAAAATTAAAAAAATTTTTTTTTTCCAGAAAGTTGGGGGGGTCCTGGTCCCCCCCAGGACCCCCCCCCCCCCAACCTCCGCCCCTGCTCTTAACCTTTTTACTTTTTTAAGTCAGTGCTCAGGCCTATCTTCAAATCATCTCGAAAACTAAAGAAGCACCACCAGTCAAATTCTAGTTTGTTCTACTAGTCCGATGCAACTTGCCCAGGGCTAGCATTTCGTATGTTTGGGCAATCACATTAAACATTTCGTTGGACTTTCAACCTTTGAAATGCTAATTACAAGATAAAATATTATTGCCACATTTTTATAAGGCTCCAAAAGATCAATACAAACTGCAAAACAATTTCAACAATATTATTATTGGTGCACAATTCAAGCAATGTGCAAAGCCACCATCAACAAACATTGATCGCAGCAGTTTATTTGAGTCTGGCAAACGATAGTTTTTCCAAACTAATTAAGAGATCAACTTCTTGATTTCTACGTCTTGTTCGAAATAAGATATGTCTTTCTCGTGCAAATGCACCCATGCTTCAATTCCATCATTTTCTTTGGTATTCATAAGCATAACAAGGTTTCTTATTGGAATATTTGCAACACTTGTCCAAATAGGTTTTCCGAAACCAAAATCAGCTTCATAGAATTTAAACTTGGACCAATCAGTAAATCGTAGACCATTTATGCCACTCTCATTTAATTTTTCAATGGCACCCACAAAAGAATCTATGAGAATCCTGTGTCCATCCTCACCATTGGACAATATCTTGGCACAATCCGAAACGGCTTTCTTGACATTATTACCGAGTAGTGGGACCAAGCGTTCAAAGTCCATGCTCTTGCTTTCATCTGCACTGCAAGAAACTGTTGTTAGTAACACTAAGTTCCCACAAGAATATTTTGACAGAGGAGGAACTGTTCTTTCTCGAATGTTAACTTCCTGCATTATGAGGCAAGGTCGAGTTTGACCATGTTTTGCGTAATCAGAGCGCAGAAGAGCCTCTGCTAAGAACGAAGAAACCATTAGCACCCTCGAAGGGGGACGATCGCTGTTTTTGTACAAGTGGCTAACTTTGTCTCTTAGAGTTGCAATTGCCTTCCTATCAAATAAAATCCTCTTGGTCACAGTGCTAGTATCCTTACTACTCCTTATGGTTCTGAAATCATAATTTTCAGCTGGAAAATATAATTGTGAATCGAAATTTGGACGAAGCAGCGGTTCAGTACTTTTGTCTCCAAGGCTGGCCTTCGCCCATGCTGATATGAATGTGCCAAATGAACATGCATCAATAATCCTATGCGAAATGCATATACCAATTGCTATACCAGCACATTTAAATTTGGTGATTTGAACTGATAAAATTGGGTAAGTTATCTCATCAGCTTCACCAACTTCCATTGAAAGGAGATCATTTAGCTCAACAGGTTTGACACCAGACCCAATAATTTCATTTAGCTCGCAATCCACTACTTGAGCTACTACGTATTCAGCACCCTGGTCGCTACAATCAACAAAGTGATTATCCTTTATGTATCTTCCAGCGAAAGGATAAAATTGTGGCAAGATTTGGGCCAGTGATTTTTCCAAGTTGTTTAGATTTCCAACAATATTATCATGACTTTGTGGATAGTAGAGAATTCCAACCACATTCATCGATGTATTAAGCTTATCCATGGACGATAACTTGTACGTACAGAGATTTTTGGGAGTTGGTGTACTTGGTTTTATAAACTTCCTGCTCACAATCTTGACCTTCATTCTTCGATACCTAATACAAAAAAGAAATCAAATTAATAAAAAAATAAAGTAGTGAAATTAATCAGTATCAATAAAATAATATACCTGCAAAAGAAGATTGCAATGAGCGAGTTACAAGTTGCAAGAGATGATTGATTTATATACTGGTGATGGCTAAACAATTCAGATTAAAAATATTTGTTTAATTTATTAAATTTACTTGACATTGCGTCGTGTTTCATGTGGGGAGTGGCATTAAATTAAAGAACATGTGGCCGGTGGCGGAGCTAGGAATTTAATGTTGGGGGGTCCTCATACAGTGATGGGTCGGAAGGCTTTTCGGGGGTTCGGCCCCCGATTTTTTTTTTCTTAAACCACGATTACTAAGTCAATTTTTATGAGAATTTAATATTTTTTTATGTCATAATCTTTAAAAAGTTTACAAGAAAATATTGAATACAATCGATTCATGCAATTAAACGTATTCGATACTCACTTCGTGTTTGTTCTGATTGCTTGAAAAGACTAACTTCAATACTTTTTCTTGATTATTGAATGATTCCAATTTAATTCGAGTTAGATTGGACTTTATTTGTTTTCATTGTTGGGTTTGGGCTTTACTATTTTTTGTTTTGGTTGATTATTAAGAAGAATAAGTGATCTTAAAAGCATGTTTGATTCTACTATTTTGGAAAAAAATAGATTTTTCCTAAACAAATTTTGGCCCACATTCTATTCAATAAATTTGTAATTTCAATTTTACCTTTCTTGTGTGTATTTAATTATTAAATAGAGGGACAAATTGATAAATTAGTAATAAATAAAGTAACCAAAAGTTAACATTTGTGGGCTACAATTAATTAATTGGCTCTATTCTTGCTATGAATAATCTATCTTACCTCCAAAATAGTAGAATCAAACACAATATTTAAAAAAAAATTAAAAAAAATTTTTTTTTCCAGAAAGTTGGGGGGTCCTGGTCCCCCCCCCACCTCCGCCCCTGGTCACACCCAACCTTTAAAAACGAATGAAAAGGGAGACTTGACCAGCCACATGTTACCCAGTTTATTCGAGATGTGACGTGAGTTGATGATGGATGCCACCTAGGTGTTAGATCTACAATCAAGGCAAGCTATAATATGAAACAACTTGTTTGAGCCGCAACACTGCCAACGTCGCCAGAGGACACGAGGAGCAGTGTGGCTGTGATTGTTGAGCAATTCAAGAAGCTGCAAGCTTCGACCCGATACTTATCAACTCCCAAATCAAAAAAATAAAAATAAATTGACACTCAATCAGAAATCAGGGTTCGTCTACTTTGAAACAAAAATGGAGCAAAAATTTGTGCAAATTCAAATTCAATTGTCACTTATTATATTCAATTCATACTACGAAATATACTAGTATAATGGTTTTTGTTCTTTCTTGTGGCGTAAAAGAAGAACTTGCTCTGTAACTAGTTATTGTGAAAAGGTCTTAACTTGTTATCAACATATATAGGAACAAACATACCAATAAAACGAAGTGACAGCTATATATACATTTTATGCCTTCAAATAACAATACATTTTCTTAGTTTTACACAAAAAATTCTACTTTTCATAGTATGATCCCTTCAAACAAAGTGAAAGCCACTTGCACTTATAAGGACCTCTGGATTCTTTACAAAACACAGCGCATGTTAGTGGAGGTGCCATGAATTTTTCTTTGGGTGGGTAAAAATTAATTAGCAATTTTTTTAAATAATATAAAATTAATGAAAATATTTCGATACATTACTACAATTGTTCCCAAAATATTTTCATACTTTGAAAACATTATATAATTACATCATTATAAATTTCGTGAAATATATCATTCTTAATATATACAATCAAACTGTCATTCAACAATTGATTTCTTTCCATCAATATTTTTCTCTTCAATAACAAATAGAGCTTTCTTTTTATAAAATCTCTCCATAACTATAATTCAATAATATTTAAATAAGCAACAAAATATGTAGGCAAAACACAATAATATAATAATAAGCCGACAAGGAAAAACAATCCAATAATATTATAATAAATGAATAATTCAATAAAATAAGCCAACAAGACAACAACAAGCATCCAAGAATTTCATTTACATATAAACTATCATCAATGAGAATTACCAATTACACATGTTGACGTTGGAAAATGGTTTGTACTAATTCCAAGCCAACTTAAAGATAAGTGTTGAGATCGGTTATAACCGTAATGAGTGGTAGTTAGGTAAGTATATGTAGGAAGATCTGATTGTATAATCTTTGTAAGAGTGCTTTTATTAAGCCGTTCAATGTCCGACCTGAAGGACATTTATGTCCCCTATTTATAGGAAAATATGAAATGATTCCTTCCATTTAATGCTAAGACAGGCATTAAATGGCCTACCTAGACCAGGCATTAAATGGCCAAGCTAGGCATTTAATGCTTACAAGACATTCTCTTTTTGAGGGCATTTAATGTGAAGGGACGTCTGACATATGGACAGGATAAGCCATTCTGATGACGTGAATATGACGTCGGACCTGATGGGTCCGACCTGGATATCCCCGGACGAGGTTTGAACTGTTTTTCAAGATCAAGATGGCCCGCAGCCAATATTGGGAAATGTGTTCGAACTGAGAGCTATGGAACTTTACTACGAGTCGGCCATCTCGCACTAAATCGTTGAATAATTAGTATCGATCGTGACAGAACCAGATCGGAGGTCAACACCACAAATTTTGATAAAAAAAAAAAACGGGGAGGAAAAAAAAAATCAGAAAATCAAACTAAAATATCAAAAGCAATATAAACATTAAAATTTACATAAATGCTAACAGATTTAGGACTGATTTAGGAAGACATTACTTGGGTGTAGGTCGGTCTCTCTTTTCAGCTAAACGTCATTCCTTTTGAAAGAATTACCACGAAGGAAGCAAGCTAAACCCTCTTTTCCTAGTCCCTTTGCGAGCTGGTTAGCTAGGTTAAAGGATTTAGGGTTTATTTTGGCTAATCGTAGTTTTAATTTGAAAAAATGGAGTGAAAATTACAATCGAATTAGGACATGGTTATTTGCATAGATGATATCAATTGGGCTTGGGGACTTGGGTGTTCATTAGTTGATATGAATTATAACTTGTGGTTTAGGCCAATTTGAGTCGAAACTTGATGACACATTTTTATTATTTTAAGTGAGAATCTGTAAAAAAAATACAAGGTTTAGGATTTATTTGTATTTTTGAAAATGTTAGTCTTAATTGTAATTTTTTTTATTGTATTTTATTTTTTCTGTTATTTTAATTTATTTAAGTCTGGGGTAAAATTATAAAAAAAATTATTTGGGGATCATTTATGAATAAATAAAAAAATAGGAACGATATCTGTGAATAAAATTAAATGAAGATGTTATTATTATAAAATTGAAAAGACGGGGAATGTGAGGATAGTCCTTAACAATAATGAAGAATGAGGAAAAAGTGGCAAAGCTGTAAAGTAAAAGGAAAATGGGTCCTTTTTCTTTTAATAGGATGGCCAACGGCATTCGCACATCTACCAAATGGATGTCCTTTTTGCAGACAAAGGAAAGTGGCAAAGCTGTAAAGTAAAAAGAAAATGGGTCATTTTTCATTTAATAGGATGGCCAACGGCATTCGCACATATACAAAGTTCTAAAAGTGTCGGGTACTGGTGGAATTCATATATCAGTTGTGTTACTGCCATAGCCAAATCAATAGAGATTTTAGATTACTGAAATTCAAAAATGGTTGATGCTCATTCAGAACATCTCATAAACAAGTTTTTAAACAATTTTCGAGAAGCAGAAGAGGAATATCCTGATTTACCATTGCTTGTTGCTCTTCAAAATATCGCAAATAGTTTGGACGTGAAGAAATTAAACCCCGAGATGTTAATGGAAAGGAGGGACTGCTTATATGATCTTATTGATGCTTTGAATCAATGCATCAATATGGCGAATGAAAGAGGTAGGCGACGAAAAGCTCTTATTGGCAGCAAAATCTTGTCCCTTCCTGGCCTTGTTAAGTACCCCTGGCAGGTCATCAGAACACGGAGCAAGCTCAAAGAGATCAGAAAGAAGTTGTGGAAAATGAGAGATTTAAGAATAGATGAACACGAGATAACTTCACAAGTTTTGGTGATTGAGAGAGAAGCTCTGAAGTGGATTAATCTGTCCGAGTATCATGGATTGGATGAGCAGACGGAGAAAATAGAGAATCTGATGTGTGAAACGGAAGGCAATATTGCAATTGGTATAGTGGGCATGAGTGGTTCGGGTAAAAGTGCGCTAGCCCGAAAGGTCTTTTTTAGCTCGAGAGTGGAGCAACTCTTTGAACTCATGTTGTGGGTTGATTTATCAAATGCCATGGGTTCAGAGAAGAAATATGAATGCATTTCCCTAGAAAAAGACGGGGTTGAGAAAATTTATTGTGGATTCGATGTCTGTGGATTGCTGACTGAACCATTTTTGTATCCTCCAAGGAAGTGTTTGATTGTTTTGGATTGTGTTCGGCATGCAATAGAAGGATTGGATACTTTCATTCAAAGGATTTTGAATGGTCCTGTGAATGGTTCAGTAATTGTTACCAGCACACGTGTGGAAGCGACCAAAAAACTTCTTCCAGTAGAGAAAAACTCTCATTTGCATCCAATTGAACCCCTCAGAGAAGAGGACTGTTGGCGTATTTTTGAAGACTCGATTGGAAGGAAATTTTTTGTAATTTCGAGGACTCCAAGGAATAATTTTACATCTTTTGACGGCGAAGCATTGTCTCCGTCGAAAACTGAAATTTTATTAAAAATGAAGAATGAAATTTTGAATAGGTGTAATGGATTCCCATTGGCAGTGAAAATACTGGCTGAAATTATTCCATTGCAACTCTGGAAAAAAGAGTAATTATCTTCTTTGTTTCTTCATTATTTTAAATATTTATTGTTTTTCATTCTTTACATGATACTGTTGACTCCATTTTGTTGCACTGCAGTTACGTCAATTACGTCAGAAGATACTCGCTAGAAGAAGAAGAAGAAGAAGATATTTTTCAATGTGTATGTTCAAATTTTCTTCCTTCATCAATTCATTTTTCTATATATGATTAGTAAATTATGTTAAACAATATTGTATATATATAGGATATCGAGTTTAGAGTACACGTACATGACTACCATACCTTGGACAAGTTTCGTAACCAATTTCATGGTAACTCTCTCTCTCTCTCTCTCTCTCTCTCACACACACACACACACACACACACACACACACCCCCTTTTGGAGAGGTAAAATACAACGTATTATATCTAGGGGGCGGAGCCACCAAAGACAAAGGGGGTTAATTGACCCCGCAAAGATTTTGAAAAATTGTCTAAGCTCAAATACAAAAATATAAATTAGTCCAAATAACTTAAGCCCAAGTCTCAACCCAAACTATTTAATTTAAGTTTCAGCAAATTGACTCAAAGTCTAAGTTATAATTTAGTTGGTGACTCAACTCCCAATCCCGTGATATCATTAGCGTCTATCTAATTCTCAATCACGGTGAACTATCAAATGGACGGAACATTAATCAATGAACTACCCTTAAGTGTTCTGGTGATACGCGTTGAGGCTCTCGCTAATTGTTTAACTTAATTAACATGTTTTATGTTTTCAGCTACAATTGATTTCATTTAAATGATTGTTATTGATGTTTCATGTTCTGAAAAAAGAGGTTAATCACTTTGGTATAGATTATAAACTGGTTTATTTGACCAAAAGAGTTTATTTGACCAAAAACGGTTTATTTGACCAAAATTTTTTTGTGTATAGCACGACATTTTTGACCAAAAAGTAGTCAAATAAACCATAAACTAGTTTATAATCTATACCAAACGGAGGCTTAATTTGTTGAGTTTGATACTAACATTTAAATTTGTCTTTAGACTACAACTTATGAAAAAGATCTTAGGAATTTCAGATAAATTGTCAAAAGCATTACTAAGAAAATATTAGCATATTTTCAAAGCTATGAGATTAGTGAAAATTTGTAATGAACGACTCCAAGCAATTAGGGATAATTGATGGGAATCTTTTTTGGAAAATGTTTGTTTTTTCTTTGAAAAGCACAATGTTAATGTTCCTAATATAGATGATATGTATATACCTCAAGATCGTTCATAGTGTAACACATTAGTGATATATTATTTTAAATTTTTTTGGCTACTTAATTTTTGCCCAACTTATTATATGATATAATTTTTTGGCTCCTTAATTTGTCTCCACAGATTTGTTCTTCGAAGATTTGTTCTCCACAGATGAAAGCATCACATTTTTTGTAAGAAATTTTAATCCTTTCGTTCTCTTACAACAATTGGGAAGTCCTTATTTTGTGGAGCTTATCCTCGTTTTTGTAAAATGTGCAGATATTGACCCATTATATAATGCAATGATTAAGTAAGATAAAGATAATTCCAGTTTAGTTTTGATTTACGTATCATCTTGTTATTTTTTAAAAATATCTAGACACATTGTATCTCTTTATTTATATAAGAAATCATCTTCAGAGCAATTATACTTGAAGCATTTCTTTCACCTAGTATCAGAGCCTATTTGGTTAACTCCTTGACCAATTCCTTCTGTTCTATGATTGATTCTAGCTCTAATTTGCTTCCGCTCAATACGATGGTTCAATTGGTGACCATCAAACTCAATTTTACCATCTCTTGTAGCCTAGTCAGTTCGTTCCTCTGCTTGAAAGTTAGGATCTCATGGGCTTCTTGAAATGGTCTTCTCCTGCAACCATTCACATGGCCATCCAAAATCACTTGAACGGAAGTATCCAATCCTTCTATTGCATGCCAAACACCATCCAAAACAACCAAACACTTTCTTGAAGGATACGAAAATGGTTCAGTCAGTAGTCGACGAGATCGAATCCACAATAAATTTTCTCGACGTTGTCTTTTTCTACTGAAATGCATTCATATTTCTTATCTGAACCCATGGCATTTGATAAATCAACCAACAACACAAGTTCAAAAAGTTGCTCCACTCTCGAGCTGAAAAAGACCTTTCGAGCTAGCGCACTTTTACCCGAACTACCTCCTCCCAAAATTCCAATTGCAGTATTGCCTTCCGTTTCACACATCAGATTCGCAATTTTCTCCGTCTGCTCATCCAATCCATGATGCTCGGACAAATTAATCCACTTTTGAGCTTCTCTCTCAATCAACAAAACTTGTGAAGTTATCGCCGCATGTTCTTCTACTCCTAATTCTTTCATTTCCCACAACTTCTTTCTGATCTCTCTCAGCTTGCTCCGTGTTCTGATGAAAAGTTAGGGGTACTTAACAAGGCCAGGAATATTCCTCTTCTGTTCTCGGGGTTGAATTTCTTCTCCTCCAAACTGTTTGCGATTTTTTGAAGAGCAACCCACAATGGTAAATCAGGATATTCGTTCTACTTCTCGAAAATTGTTTAAGAACTTGTTTATCAGATGTTCTGAGTGAGCATCAACCATTTTTGAATTTCAGTAATGTAAATCTCTATTGATTTGGCTTTGGCAGTAACACAAACTGATATATGAATTCTATCAATACATTAATAATTGAGACTTTTAATTTTTAAGAGCCCACATGATTCCCTTTGTCTGCAAAAGAACCCATTCTCCTTTTGCTTTACAGCTTCGGCCACTTTTTTTCTTTGGACGCATAGCTTCATTATTGTTAACAATGTATCTGTTAGCAGCAATAGAGAGAAATTGGTCATCCAATTTTAAGCCAAGTTTCATTTTCTCTAAGCTTAAAGAACCAATATTAAAGCTAAGGTTTAACAACCTCCATTCAGCACATTTACCCAAAAAATGATTAATGTTTTATTTTCTGCAGTTCCTTACGTTGAGCTTTATGTTAAAGATAAATTGGTATAAATCTCTGTTATAGTCAAAGACTGTAAAGAGCGTTGCAGTTCTTTTAAACTGAATCAGTTCCCTACTCCCTAGTGATTTACCAATATACATTCGGTTACAGCAGAAAATTAATTCAACCAAACAATTTACATCTCCATAAATCAGCAGCAGCAGCTAGAAAAGATGACTTTGAACGTCCACCAATTTGCAATAATGGGAATGAGATAACTGCAAACATGGCTTCATATAAAGAAGACGACGAAATGAGAAGATGCATGCATGAAATAACAAAAGAATAAAACAGAAGAACAAGATCATGGGGAATCAAACAATCAATCACAGTTTACACCCTTTAGATTCAATATTCACAATTCTAGGACATTTTGTAAAACCAAGGAGTGAAAATAACAAACGCTCCATATACGAATTACTTTTAAGTGAAAGTATAACAAAAATGGCTAGGCAGACTAACTCTAATGTGCAAGAGAACCTCATGCCATAAAGCCAGGCACTTAAAAAAAGTAACAATTTAGCCGCTTAGTGCACAGCATACAGATATAGTAAGACAATAAATAATAAGCACCCAGTGTGCACAGTCCGGACTAGGAAATAAGTAGGGAACATAAAATAAGAACACTAATGAAGAAAAATTTGGGTGAAGAACAAGATCATGGATAAGTCGAATAAGACAAAGCCCCTGAGTGCAGTTATTCTCTCTATTTGCCTTTAACATCTCTTCCTTTGGATGCTGCTGAGGTTGGCATGTCAGCAATGAGTGTTACTACAGAAACTTCAATAACCTCAGTTGTTAAGATGCTTTCCACCATCAAGTATTTTTTTCCTCAAACAATAGCTAATAGAAGCCAAAGTGGGATATTATAGAAATTATGCAACTAACTAATACGGGGATGAGAGTAAGGCTACTAAAAAACAGAATAGATGAAAATGTATTCTGTTTGCAGAACACCTGACAAGAAAACTTGAAATAACGACACTCAAAACTGAACATGTTCATGGGGACTTCTTGTTCTGCATAAACTAAAACATTATATGGAAGGAAGCAAGGTAATCATCATGTTTATCCCTAGTTATATATCAATAAAAGAATATAGTTACTTAACTTGTTTGCAAACCAAACCAAAATACTAAGTAATAAAAGATCCAGATTCTCTGCAGCAGCCTTTGCCTTGTGCTGACTGCTACTCCATGCCCGCTCATTCTATAAATACTCGTCATCACTATCATCCTCATTGTTTTCACCATAACTGCATAATGGCCTTGTTTGACACAGATTAAAAACCCATTTTGATTTTTTTCAGCCGTCATTTTTGACTTTTCAACCCACTTTTAACATGAAAAGTCAACAATTTCAATTCAAATAAACTAATATTGGTCAAATAAACCAAAAATTAGTTTATAAACTAGTTTATAATCTCTGTCAAACTGGCCCTAAGGCAATACACGATAGTTTATCATTCTTATCATATTTCATGATCACGGGTGGGGGTTTGATAGTCATGTTAACATAGATCACAATCACTTTAACAAATGAATAGGCCACATTTAAAGTTAAACCTACTTACCTTACAAAGGAATGGTTACAATACTGGTATAAATTATGAAACTATATATTAAATTTTTAATTTGAGCTCACAAAATGGTTTAGGAGTCATGACGTCTCAACATCTCAACATGATGTCAACATTTGTTTGTATCAGGAATACCAACTTTAAGCTTAATTTTAGGTCACTTATTTGGAGGGAAAAAATTGTAATCTTATGAAATATATCATGTTTGTTGCCTTTTTTTTCATAAAAAATAAATTTAAAAAATATGTGTTGTATTATAAAAATGCTCAATGTTTTCAAAAGATTTCAAACCTACCTTATCTATACTACTTCTAAAAGGGGTTTAAATGGAGAAACATTTTTGGACCATTTTACCCCTACAATTTTTTATAGGGGTAAAATTATAGATAATGATGAATGACTATTTGGTTGTATCTAAATGTCTATGTAGTTATCTACTTACTCCAGAAGAGTGTATTCTAATCAGGTTGTAACTCCCTTTGGAACCCTATAAATAAGGGTCATTGTTATAGTAAATTAATAGACTTGAGTTTTGATTCTCTCTATTTTCTTCTCTTTTTCTCTCTATTTTTCTAGTTTCATAACACGTTATCAGCACGAGATTCTAACCAATAAATTAGCAAATAGGTATTATTTTCTATTCAAAAAAAAAAAAGGAGAGTGAATCAAAACATTCTGCCGTAACCATAAAGAAGAAGCAGTTTGCAGCCAAATTCCATTTTCAAAGCAGCCAAATTCCATCTTCAAGTGGGCAGGTATTGTACATATATGCTGGAAATTTATATAGTCCAAATCCATGCATATGTCACGTTTTCCCATGAATATAATATATATATATATATAGGAACAAATTATTGTATTTATCACTATATACATGATAGCCGCGTGTACCGAAATCAATAGCATAGAATTTGTTTGTTTTTACTATTAGATATCCCAATATGTTATAGAGTCTGTGGTCCATCCAAATATGCTAAATTGCTTTTGAAATACTATTTAATCTCCCACATCTAATCTACATATCGTATCCATGTATATTCTATACTAAAGCACTCACATATTTATATAATATTTAAAAGTGGTTGTGGTGAATTAATTATTATGTCCTTATACTTTCTTCTATGAATGACATATTCTATTTTTTTATGCGTTTTTTTTTCTGAATATAAATTGTAAAGAGGAAATTTGGATAGTATAAATTAATTTGAATTTACTTTAATTAATCTAAATTCACCTTACCTTAAAATAATATCATAACTGCATTAATTTATTATTGTTGTGGTTACTATTTATCTTTATCTTGAATAACTATTTTTTTTGATATTCCTGTATAAATTTTAAATTGATATATATCATATTATTGCTCCTGAAGAGCATATATTCATAATAATATGTTGTTGTTCCTGAAGAAACACAACATTAATATTACGACAAAACCTAACATATAAATATTCTAAAAAGAATATTTTATTGTCACTTCAAAATTCACATTAATATTTTAGTAGAATATTAATGGCTCCTGAAGAGCCTAATTTTATAATATATAATATTCTATAAGAATATTATAATATTGCTCCTGAAGAGCAAATCTTTACTTCAGAATAATAATTTATTGTTGTCCCTGAAGAAGCACAACGTATAATATTTTGACAAAATATTAGCTGCTCCTGAAGAGCATAACATTATAATTTAAATATTCCAGAAGAATATTAATTGATCCTGAAGAGCATAACGTTACAATTTAAATATTCCAGAAGAATATTAATTTTTACGACGTTATAATATGACGTTATAATTTTTATATTCCAGAAGAATATTGAGCAGTATTCGAAACAATATTTTATTGTGTTCTAGAAGAAACACATGTCTTGAAGAATATTTCATATCATATAATTAAATTGTGATATAAATAAGTAATTAATCAACTAATGCTTATTCCCGAAGGAAAGCATATAAATCATATTATGTTAAATTGATTAATGCGAATTATATAATAATTGATCGATTGTTTTAGTGAAAACTTTTACTTAATCGATAAATTATTTTGTATTGTGTCGTTGCTCTTGAAGAACAACACCCTTATATTCAATCAATATTCTTGAAGAATATTGCATTGTAATTCCTAAAGAAACACAATATTACATATATTATTATTTTGATATTGCTCTTGAAGAAGCACAAATTTATAGTATATTAATATGTTCCTGAAGTAGCATAATTTAATTAAACGAATATTAAACGACTGCTTTTGAAGAAGCATAAATTTGTACATATCAATATTCTAGAAAAAACATCGTGTTGTTGCTTTTGAAGAAACACAACTTTACAATTTTAGAATATTAATGTTGTGTAATATTAGAGTGTTGATACTCTTAAAGAAGTACTATATTGAACCAGAAGTTCAATATCCTAAAAATTTAATTGATTGGCATTACCGGTTAGACCATCCCGGATCAATATGATGTGAATTATTAATGAGAATATCCATTGAAAACCAGAAGATTTTTCAATATAATAAATTCTCACGTGATGCTTGTTCTCATGATATATAAACTAGTAGACCTTGACTGGGTAAAATCGAGACTGAATTCTCTACATTTCTGAAAATTATTTAAGGTGATTTATGGGATCCCATCACCCTCCATGTTGACCATCTATATATTATTTGTATATGATAGATACATCTATTAGATGATTGTATGGTGTTATTATTTGCAACTTGAAGTTTGCGAGATTACTTGCTCAAATATTAAATTATGAGCATAATTTTCAGATTATACAACCAAGACGATGATGTGTCTTGTCAATACTAGTGAGTCTAAATCTCAAACTTTTAATAAATATCAGTTGAGATGATTTTAAATGATTTAGCAATATTGTTTTTCAACGCCTCCAATTAAATTCTAAACCGTTACTATTGAGAACAAAGCACTTCCCATTTTTGTCTAGGGAAAGCTATTTTATATGCAGTAACACTTATACGCATCATGCCAACATCAAAGTTACCCCTGCTATAGTTGGCTTATGGTCAGAGCCTAATATTATCCATCTAATGAATTTTTTATAGTGCAATATATGTATAATCGGTCCACCATAGTGCACTGAGATGGACTTTGAAAAATGTTGAGAATACATGTTTAGTATGGAACATTATAAAATATCTTAAGTCTTAAATGGTGATATTTTATAATAAGGTCTTTCGAATGTTATTTTGATAAGACAGTTTTCTCAACATTAGGGAAGAGAAATTAAGTAGCTGGAAAGAATACATGAAATTGCAATATATTATATTTTCTAGATCCTTGCACAAGACAATATGAACCAGAAGTTCGACAAATAACTCATTTGTAAGTTATACAATTGACAGATGCATTAACTGGCCAAATAGATTAAATCAAATCTCATATACCAGCTCTAAATGCTCCAATTTATATTAGCGTCCTTGAAGGACAATCCATTAACATTATATCAGGTAAATTAATGACACGCTTGAAGCGTGGTGACATTTGATTCCAAAGAAATTCTCAAATAAAAAATGGAGCCAATTATAAGGATGGTCCTATTAAGGAGGTGTATACTCTTGAAGAGTATATAAACATAACTAATTATAAAACCCCAGAAGAGGTTCAGCTTGCTGAAATAATAAAACGAAAAGATCTCGTTAAGTTATGTCGTTATGAGAAAGAAATGGATTCAAAAATAAATGTTGTTGACAATATTGTTGTACATAATGAAGCGCTTCATATTATGAAAGGTAGCGAGGATATTGAAAGAAATCTGTCAAATAATAAATTGGCCAAATAAAAGGATGCAATCCAAATAAATTGAACTGACTAGAGAAACTTGAAGTTTCTGGACCTATAGTCAGAGCACCTAAAGGTGTATATTTATGCGAAAAAGAAATGGAAAAATGAAGTCGTAACATGTAATGCACGACTTTTAACAGTATGAATTTTGCAAAGGCTTATGTAAAGCAATCATAAGTCGATATCTTATTAGTCTGTCAATGCATGACATATATGCATATAATGAATATTGTTATAACCAACTCATCTGGCATGACTAATAAAACAATGTATGTAAATCCCTGGAGGATTTAATATGCCTGAAGCATATGGTTCAACTTTTCGAGAACTCAATCGATCAAAGTACAAATTTGAACTAATATTATAATGAGGGGGAGTAAATACGCATTGTACTCTTTTCCTTGACTGAGGTTTTGTCCCATTGGGTTTTCCTGGCAAGGTTTTTAATGAGGCAATTTGCATGGCGTATTAAAAGAATTATGTACTCTTTTTCTTTTACTATGATTTTTTCCCACAGGGTTTTTCTTAGTAAGGTTTTAATGAGGCATATTCCTTGTGTAAATGATATCCAATTAGAAGTGTTATAATTCTTATAGTTATGGATGTCTATAACCTACAAAATATTTACTTTCATCATAACACTATGGTTATACTCTCGTGTATTATGAATTGTATATGAGACCCCTGAAGAGAACAACAACAAGATCTATTTTTAATATAATAGTATCAGACTATTATGCTGATTACAGTTAACCAAAGATAGTGTATGAAGATAATATTGCTGGAGGTTATAACATGGAGCACATTTCACCAGAATTGTTTTATACAAATTCTAAGAAGAAAGCGACATTGAAGACATTGGCGCACAAGATATGTATAGCTCAATACACGTTTTTTTTTCTCCATTAGTTGAAATCAGGGGGAGTAGCTGTACTCTTTTTCCTTCGCTCAGGTTTTGTCCCACTGGGTTTTCCTAACAAGGTTTTAATGAGGCAGCATTTAAGTACTCCAATTTTTGATAATTTTTTTTTTGTATTGGTATTTTTGTCCCATTGGGTTTTTGCCAAATAACGAACCAGTTATTGTGTAATAAGTCATTCAAGGGGGAGTGTTGTAAAATTATAGATAATGATGAATGACTATTTGGTTGTATCTAAATGTCTATGTAGTTATCTACTTACTCCAGAAGAGTGTATTCTAATCAGGTTGTAACTCCCTTTGGAACCCTATAAATAAGGGTCATTGTTATAGTAAATTAATAGACTTGAGTTTTGACTTTCTCTATTCTCTTCTCTTTTTCTCTCTATTTTTCTAGTTTCATAACAATTACTATTTTATTGTTCATCTTGTATATTAAATTTTCAACAATTTACTAAATATATAATTAAAATTTTTAAACATTTAATCTATTAAATTAAATATGAAAGTGAAAAGATGATTTCAAATTTTTTATTTTTATTTTTATTTTTATTTTTTGCATTAAGTAGATAAAATGAATGAGAAATGAGTTTCAACCACAAAAAAAAAAAAAGAATGAGAAAAATTGTAACTTTGTTTATTACCGCATTAAAATTCAAATTATAGTTGTCAAAACTGAAATAGAAATAAAAATATTGTTTTTAATATTGTTTACAAGCATGTTTGGTTCAATTTTTAAATTTTTTTTTTCTCAAATTCATTTTCAACTACATATTTTGTGGGATCTACAACTTTATCAACTTTTCAACCACATACCAATTTTTTTCAAAATCTTTGAACCCCACCAAACATATACTATAGTTTAGAATTAACGTGTGAAACTTTTTTCATTTTTAATTTAATTTAATTTAATTTAATTAGTATATATAGAACGTTCTTCTTATATTACTTCTGTTCGTCAACAATATTCTTACTCTGTCAGTCAGTAATATTCTTACAATATAGACAAGTATTGACACTTCTTTAATTTTTGTTTCTTACTCACATTTATTACATTTTATTTACGTCGTCAAATCAAACACGTCTAATAAAAAGAAAACATGCACAAAGCATATTGTTCACAATGAACTAATACTCTAACAAATGTACAATATTATGTAGTCAATCATTACATTTTTTTCACATTAAAATTAATAATTAATAATTTTATTCTTCGTAAAATGCATCCTTGGAGATCATTAATACTATAAGATTTGATATCAACGATTCGTCAATCATCAAAGTTTAAATTACCAAAAGGTCTTAATTGAGTTCAAGTTATTGTTGGTATTATCACCATATAAAACTCATCTTTTATTGTAATTGTACTTAAATGAATGCAATTATCGTTTAATATTTATTTGTTACTCTTTTATTGTTATCGTTCATTAAATTTTTAACAATTTATTAATGTACATTTAAAATTTGTAAATATTTAATATATTAAATTAAATATGAAGGTGAAAAGACAATTTCAATTTTTTTTTTTTTTTTGCTTTACATAGATGAAAGAAATGAGAAATGGATTTAAAAAAAATGAATGGGAAAATTGTAACTTTTTTTTAATTACCGGATTAAAATTCAAATCATGGAGATGAAAAAAATGTTTTGAATACATTGGATTACAGTGATTATAGTTGACAACTAATATATGAAACCTTTTTAATTTTTAATTTAATTATTAATACATCCGACGCGCTTAATAAAAAGAGAATATACACGAAGAATATTGTTTACAAGGAGTAACTACTCCAACAAATGTACAATATTATATAGTTAATCATTATATTCTTTCCAATAAAATTATTAATTATTAATTTTTTTTCCATAAAATACAACCCTGATGATTCCTATTAATATATCATTAATTCTCAACGATTTGATATCAATGGTTCGTCAATCATCAAAGCTCAAATCACCAAAAACTCTTTACTGAATTCAAGTTACTATTCGTATTACTACTATATAAAACTCATCTTTAATTGCAATTATACTTCTATAAATGAAAATAAAATATCAATATCGAACAATACAAAAAAACTTGTTATCAACAACTATAATTTTTTTTTATCTTTATTACAATTGCTACTTTAACATTTTAATTATTAACAATTAAAAAAGAAAAAAAATTGGAAAAAATAAAAATTAACAATATGATTACAAAACCACGTACAACGCACGTGTATTTAACTAGTTTCTTAAAAAATCTCTTTAAACTTGAGTACATACCAATCTTTTTTGAAATGTGATCACCTTTTTATAAATAAGGCATGTCAATAATTATTTGAGAAATCATGCGTTTTGACTCAAAACTGGTCATTCTTATGTAATTATTATATGTAACTAACTATATTTGTAATTGAAAATAAGGATTGAAATATCAAAATAATTAAGGTGATTAAATTTAAAGTTTCTCAATGCATATACAACTTTATGGTCTTGCTAAAATTTACTTTTCTTAGAAGACGATATTCTAAAAATTACCACAATACTCACAGCAAACAAATGTTCCATTGCCTACTACTACACAATTAAAAAGATTGAAAGTTTGAAGAAATAAGATTTAATTTATAAAGATTTTAGTAATTTGAGACTAGAAAGTGAAATTTCAGTATTATGGTGACTCCTAAATACTCCGATCATGTGATCCTAAATTATAAATAATATGTGATATTCACGTATGAAATAAAACCGCATATGTTTGAATTTTTGAAATGATTGTAACTCGACATTGACAATTGAATCATAAGTTTATTTATTAATGATCACTGCATATTCAAATTCGTCGTATATTTCTAAATTGTGATCTCGTGTTCATCATATTGATCGCTGCACGGTGCATAAGTTATTGTATCAAAGCCCACTACATCCTGAGATTCGTGAGACCCAAATGGCAGAAGTGATGTTACATGAAAAAGTTGCACAGATGTGTAGACAAGTATTCATAATAATTACTTGGTATTTGTGTAGAATCAACGAGATCGTAGTCTTTCTATGACCAAAAATAGCTACGATAATATATAGAGCAGTTGGTGGAGATCGTGGTTGGAAACAAATTGGCATGACGATGACTTTTTACTTTTAGTCACCCATAACTAGAGCCAATAGGAACCCACGACTTTTTTGAAATAGATCTTTGTTTTTCTATTAAAAAAATATAGCTGTAACTTAGATCTTTGTTTTTCTGTTAAAAAAATATACCATTTTAACCAAGAAGACAATAAATGAGAAAATTGTATATGTTTGTAGTATATATATTACCATAACGAGTGTCATAATTATATGACATTTCACTACTAGCTAGTATGGAATATTTGAGCATCTCAAATGCATTGTATAGATTGCTATTTTGATCACACGAAAGTTGAACGTGGCATATCTCTAATCAGTAGACACTCAAGTTTAAATTCGTCAATGCATTCTATGGATTGCTATCTACGTGTCTTTTATTTATTTTTTAAATTAAAAATTACCTTTAAATCTTTATAGGAAATTTAAATTATGTCGACTCACTATGTCTAATAGAACTTCTAAATCTAGACATAGCACTAGATAATGTCTTTTTTTTTTCTTATGCTACATCAGCTTGGCGTAGTCCTTGTTAGCTTGAATTGGAGATGAAATTTTTTAAATAGCGTCTATTTTGTTTATGTGGCACAATTTTTTAAGTTATCCGCGGTTGCATTGGAGATGTATAAAAAAATATTTACCCAATTTTCAAAAATGGATATATAGAAATTGGTATAATATCAAATTAAAATAATATAATTGATGTGATTAATTCTTTTGATTCTATCAATTTGCAGGCAATGGGAATCAAAATTATATGCTCAAGTAGCGACAAACATACAACATTAGACTTTGTCTAGAGCAACATATGAAGTCTATTAGTTTTTCTAAGAGTAAAGTAATTCCTTAAACTAGATGAGATTTTTACATAGTCCATTAGTCCTTCCGTCCCTAAAAACTAATAAATTTTCTATGTTAATTTTTACATAGCCCCATTAGTCCTTCCGTCCCAAAAATTAACTGACTTCCTATGTTGATTTTTACATTGCCTCATTAGTCCGTCCTACCCAAATCAAAAAAATTGACCCTCAAAATATACTAGTATAATAGTTTTCGTTCTTTCTTCTTATAGTGTAAAAGAAGAACTTGCCCTATAACTTGTTATTGTGAAAAATTCTGAATTTGTTCTCAACATATATTGGGAATAAATATACATTATGCATTCCCTTAGCTTTACGTAAAGAATTCAACTTTTCATAGTGTCAATGATTCCTTCAAACGAAGTGAAAGCTATACATTATGCCTTCAAATAACGATACATTTCCTTAGCTTTACGTAAAGAATTCAACTTTTCATAGTGTCATTGAATCCTTTGAACGAAGTGAAAGTTATACATTACGCCTTTAAATATCGATACATTTCCTTAGCTTTACCTAAAGAATTCAACTTTTCATAGTGTCATTGATTCCTTCGAACGAAGTGAAAACTATACATTATGCCTTCAAATAACGATACGTTTCCTTAGCTTTATGTAAAGAATTCAACTTTTCATAGTATCATTGATTCCATTCAACGAAGTGAAAGCTACACATTATGCGTTCAAATATATATAATAATGAAGAAATCTTTTAATTTATATCGACATCTCAAAATCTATACTAACATATGTTTTAATGAATGACAAATTTCTTCTTTGCAATTCCTTTCCACAATAATGTCCAGCATCGTCGGCACTGTAATAAATACTCAAATGAGAGAATGATACCTTTCCCCAGCTGAACACAAGGAACTTAATTATGTAAAGTATAATGTGGTTACTTCAACAAGAGGAATTGATTACTACAAAAGCCTTATAAATTAAAGGGACCTCCAGTTTAAAGAAAGACAAATAGAATTGATCACTACAATTTAAAAATGGCTGCTATATATTCAGAATTTCTTCTTGACAAGTTCGTCAATGAATTTCAAGAAGCAGAAAAGGTATGGCCTAATTTACCATTGCTCAATAACTTTAAAGAAATTAACATTTTGCAGGAGAAGAAATTCAAGCCCCCAAAGCTAATGCATTTGAAAGACGACTTACGTGAAATCAATGATGCTTTGGTTGAGCACATTGGATTGGCGGAAGATAGACATGGAAATGGAAAAGCTTCAGCCACTCGCACTGGTAAGGACCTCTGGATTCGTTACAAAACACGGCGCAGGCTATGCTCAATCAGAGACAATTACAGAAAATAGCACCAGCTGATTTATTAGCAGTCGAAGAAGACGCGATAATTTCAAAAGTCTTGGTGATCAAGAAAGACAATCTGATTAACATTTATTTGTCTGAGTATCATGGATTGGATGATCAGAAGGTGAAAAGTGAGAATCTGCTGTGCGAAAGTGTAGGTGACAAGGCAATTGGAATAGTGGGCATGGGTGGTTCTGGTAAAAGTGCATTAGCCCGGAAGGTTATTTTCAGCTCGAGCGTAGAACTTCTCTTTGAACTTATATTGTGGATTGACTTATCAAAGGCCATGGGTTCAGAGAAGAAATATGAGAGCAATTATACTTGAAGCATTACTTTCACCTAGTATTAGAGCCTATTTGGTTAACTCCTTGACCAATTCCTTCTGTTCTATGATTGATTCTAGCTCTAATTTGCTTCCGCTCAATACGATGTTTCAATTGGTGACCATCAAACTCAATTTTACCATCTCTTGTAGCCTAGTCAGTTCGTTCCTCTGCTTGAAAGTCAGGATCTCATGGGCTTCTTGAAATGGTCTTCTCCTGCAACCATTCACATGGCCATCCAAAATCGCTTGAATGGAAGTATCCAATCCTTCTATTGCATGCCAAACACCATCCAAAACAACCAAACACTTTCTTGAAGGATACGAAAATGGTTCAGTCAGTAGTCGACGAGATCGAATCCACAACAAATTTTCTCTACGTTGTCTTTTTCTACTGAAATGCATTCATATTTCTTCTCTGAACCCATGGCATTTGATAAATCAACCAACGACACAAGTTCAAAAAGTTGCTCCACTCTCGAGCTGAAAAAGACCTTTCGAGCTAGCGCACTTTTACCCGAACCACCTCTGCCCAAAATTCCAATTGCAGTATTACCTTCCGTTTCACACATCAGATTCGCAATTTTCTCCGTCTGCTCATCCAATCCATGATGCTCGGACAAATTAATCCACTTTTGAGCTTCTCTCTCAATCAACAAAACTTGTGAAGTTATCGCCGCGTGTTCTTCTACTCCTAATTCTTTCATTTCCCACAACTTCTTTCTGATCTCTCTCAGCTTGCTCCGTGTTCTGATGAAAAGTTAGGGGCACTTAACAAGGCCAGGAATATTCCTCTTCTGTTCTCGGGGTTGAATTTCTTCTCCTCCAAACTATTTGCGATTTTTTGAAGAGCAACCCACAATGGTAAATCAGGATATTCGTTCTACTTCTCGAAAATTGTTTAAGAACTTGTTTATCAGATGTTCTGAGTGAGCATCAACCATTTTTGAATTTCAGTAATGTATATCTCTATTGATTTGGCTTTGGCAGTAACACAAACTGATATATGAATTCTATCAATACATTAATAATTGAGACTTTTAATTTTTAAGAGCCCACATGATTCCCTTTGTCTGCCAATGAACCCATTCTCCTTTTGCTTTACAGCTTCGGCCACTTTTTTGCTTTGGACGCATAGCTTCATTATTGTTAACAATGTATCTGTTAGCAGCAATAGAGAGAAATACTACTGGTCATCCAATTTTAAGCCAAGTTTCATTTTCTCTAAGCTTAAAGAACCAATATTAAAGCTAAGGTTTTACAACCTCCATTCAGCACATTTACCCAAAAAAATGATTAAACATTTACCCAAAAAAATGATTAATGTTTTATTTTCTGCAGTTCCTTACGTTGAGCTTTATGTTAAAGATAAATTGGTATAAATCTCTGTTATAGTCAAAGACTGTAAAGAGCGTTGCAGTTCTTTTAAACTGAATCAGTTCCCTAATGATTTACCCATATACATTCGGTTACAGCAGAAAATTAAATTCAACCAAACAATTTACATCTCCAGAATCATCAGCAGCAGCTAGAAAAGATGACTTTGAACGTCAACCAATCTGCAATAATGGAAATGAGATAACTGTAAACATGGCTTCATATAAAGAAGACGACGAAATGAGAAGATGCATGCATGAAATAACAAAAGAATAAAACAGAAGAACAAGATCATGGGGAATCAAACAATCAACCACAGTTTACACCCTTTAGATTCAATATTCACAATTCTAGGACATTTTGTAAAACCAAGGAGTGAAAATAACAAACGCTCCATTTACGGATTACTTTTAAGTGAAAGTATAACAAAAATGGCTAGGCAGGCTAACTCTAATGTGCAAGAGAACCTCATGCCATAAAGCCAGGCACTTAAAAAAGTAACAATTTTGCCACTTAGTGCACGGCATACAGATATAGTAAGACAATAAATAATAAGCACCCAGTGTGCACAGTCCGGACTAGGAAATAAGTAGGGAACATAAAATAAGAACACTAATGAAGAAAAATTTAGGTGAAGAACAAGATCATGGATAAGTCGAATAAGACAAAGCCCCTGAGTGCAGTCACTCTCTCTATTTGCCTTTAACATCTCTTCCTTTGGATGCTGCTGAGGTTGGCATGTCAGCAATGAGTGTTACTACAGAAACTTCAATAACCTCAGTTGTTAAGATGCTTTCCACCATCAAGTATTTTTTTCCTCAAACAATAGCTAATAGAAGCCAAAGTGGGATATTATAGAAATTATGCAACTAAAAACTAATATGGGGAAAGAGAGATGAGAGTAAGGCTACTAAAAAACAGAATAGATGAAAATGTATTCTGCTTGCAGAACACCTGACAAGAAAACTTGAAATAACGACACTCAAAATTGAACATGTTCATGGGGACTTCTTGTTCTGCATAAACTAAAACATTATATGGAAGGAAGCAAGGTAATCATCATGTTTATCCCTAGTTATATATCAATAAAAGAAAACAGTTACTTAACTTGTTTGCAACCCAAACCAAATACTACTTAATTTTTTATAAAAGATCCAGATTCTCCGCAGCAGCCTTTGCCTTGCGCTGACTGCTACTCCATGCCCGCTCATTCTATAAATACTCGTCATCACTATCATCCTCATTGTTTTCACCATAACTGCATAATAAGGCAATACACAATAGTTTATCATTCTTATCATATTTCATGATCACGGGTGGGGGTTTGATAGTCATGTTAACATAGATCACAATCACTTTAACAAAATAATAGGCCACATTTAAAGTTAAACCTACTTACCTACAAAGAAGAATAATTACAATACTGGTATAAATTATGAAACTATATATTAAATTTTTAATCTGAGCTCACAAAATGGTTTAGGAGTCATGACGTCTCAACATCTCAACATGCATTTGTCAAGATTTCTTTGTATCAGGAATACCAACTTTAAGCTTAATTTTAGGTCACTTATTTGGAGGGAAAAAATTGTAATCTTATGAAATATATCATGTATGTTGCCTTTTTTTTCATAAAAAATAAATTTAAAAAATAGTGTTGTATTATAAAAATGCTCAATTTTTCCAAAATATTTCAAACCTACCTTATTTCTTAAAAAAATCTCTTTAAACTTGAGTACATATCAATCTTTTTTGAAATGTGACCTTTTTATAAATCAGGCATGTCAATAATTATTTGAGAAATCATGCGTTTTGACTCAAAACTGGTCATTCTTATGTAATTATTATGTGTAACTAACTATAATTGTAATTGAAAATAAGAATTGAAATATCAAAACATTTAAGGTGATTAAATTTAAAGTTTCTCAATGCACATACAAAAATAAACATTTAAGGTGATTAATTTGACGGAATTGGACGGAAAAGACCATTGTCGCAAATAAAGTTTGAAATAGGGGCTACACTTTCAAAAATAAAAAGACAGGTCCTCAACCCACTTAAAAGAAAGGGACCATTTGTGCAAAAAAACCATTAGCTACAATCTGAACATCACATGGAGACCGTGTATGGGGTCCTCTGGTATTTCAAAAGATCTCTTGGAAATGGATTGTTATTTAGGAGAGGAGGAAAGTTACTTGTTGAAGCATTCTTTGAAGATGATTGAGCAGGTTCGGTAAGTGATAGAAGTTGACTTCGGGCTATTATACATTCGTTAGTAGGAATTTTGAAACCTAGCGAAGTAAGAAGCAATCAATTGTAGCTAGGAAAAGTGCCGAAGTAGAGTTTAGAGCAACTGCAGAAATAATTTGTGAGTTGAGACTAAAAAACTGCTTCGCTATTTCGTCTTACTTCCATTTGCAGAATTTGTGATTCATCCTTTTACTCTATGGAGGAATGAGAGTGTCAATTGGAATCTTAATGATAGAGTTAGAACAATCGATTGATTCATTTGTTCAATGAATTACAGGTATTGTGAATTCAAGTATATAAGGAGGATAAGAGGGTTTGGGTCCTAGATTCTACTAAATCATATTATTTTTCTCACTCATTCCTCCTTTCTTAAACTCATTTGTAAGGTTGGAGTTTCGGCCGTCCTTGGAGTTTTATGGCATGAATAGGGTTAAATTTGTTTTAGATTGTTTATTGAATAGAATTCAAGAATTTTGTAAATCCTTCCAATTATTCTGTAATCTTCGAGAATTAACGAATATTTGATGCCAAATTTCTCGATATTATGTTAAATCGATGATAATCATCTTTCTTGATATTTCCGCTAGATCAGAACAATATAATTTTTAGTATACTGAATTCATTAATTTCTCGATATTAGATAGCGTGCAGTGTGATTTCTATTTATTTTTGCATCCCAATTTCCTTCTTTCTCCTCAAAAAAGTTTCTAATTTGAGGATGCACAATGATCAGTACAACCATATTAAAACTGATGCATGGGCACATAACAGCATTGGAGCATCATATCTATTAACTTGTAATAGTGCAATATGTCAAATTGAGAATGTCCAGAATATAGGAGTGGGCAAAAATACCCAACCAACTGGACCATTACTCCCCTGCTAGAATCGACAAGATATTAATATGAGCTGGAAAATGTATTACGAGTTGCGTTACAATAGAACATATCAACAACACATCAGTCTAACTAGTAGAAGATTATCATCCGGAAAAATTAGAAACACAAGATTAGCTATTGGTGTTCTCATCTTTTATGGATGCACGAAGATTTTTATTACGATGTCCTTCCAATGAACTTCCATTTTCCAGCAGTTCATTTTTCTCTTCAAGAAAAACCAGACTTTTTGTGTAATTAACCCAACAATCCCGGTAACCATAATAGTGTTTGAGAATTCTACTTTGCTTCGTCTCAAAGTTAAATGCGAAAATTTCCTCATCACTCGTGTCAATTAAAATCTCATTGTTCTTGGTAAAACCTATTGGCCACAATGCTTTATGTTGGGTTTCTTCATTATACTCTTTTACCCATGATTCAACTACTCCAAATTTTTTCATTACCCATATACTCCAAACATCACTCCCTTCATCCCCACAATCAGGGGCAACAAAGAAAGCAAGCCACCCCTTGTAGACCACGAGAAAAGGAAGCTCTCGAGTTTGAAGGTATTGGTACTCTTGAAAATCTGGTAACACGATCTTTCGAAATAATTCTGTTTGAGTATCAAATGACATAATGAAGTCATACGTAATATCATTTTCGGCAGAATAGACAGCCATCCAATTGAGTGTTCCGTCTACAAATATAGCCTGTTCAGTTGAGCATATCCCAGGCAGTTTTGCATCATCAATCTTTCTCCAAGATCCTTTATTGAGACTATACACTTCAACATGAGATTGTTCTTTGTCATAACCTGAGAAATCTTCTTTTCCAAAATACATAATTCTAATCAACTTATAATCACTATTCGCACCATCGTACCAAAATCCAATGTGAACTTCAGTGAACTTGTTATATAACCTATTGCAGCAACAAGAAGTACCGATGATGCATTTAAATTTCCGAAGCAAAGGGTTCCATACGTATATGACGCGACCACAAAAAGCATAGTCACGGTCAGTTAAGCAAACTAGGCCGTTGCATGAACCAACCGGCCTACAAGTCTTTGATTCAAAATCCATAGGCAACTCCAGTTCATACACCTCATCAAAGCTCTTGTCACAAAGTAGTGTGCAAGTATTATGTTCACGACGAGTGGGTGTCACGTACAAAAGATAAGTCGAGCTATCAATATCATCAACAATGTTCCTTGCAATAGATCGGTTGAGATGGGTGGCAACGAAGGCAGGAGATCTAATAAAAGCATACCACGATTTGCTCACTGTGGTAAAACGCCCAACGGATTTTGGGGGCAGCCTTGAGACAACTTCAAACAAGATATCTTCTGGAAAATGTTTATCAGTCTTCTTGGTGATTTGAGCCATTGCTTTTGCTCGCCAAAGGAAAACCTATCAAACAACAAAGACGGACTAAGGAATTTGTAGAGAGGGAGAAAAGATCGAGAGATTGTCTATGTTAAAAGATTCTCTAGTCTAATTATTCTTGAACACTCTAATTTAAGCACAAACCAGAAAGAAATGCCCTCAGGTTAAAACCCATTTTCGTATTCTCTCAGGCATGTTACACGTCACTAGCTCTGTTTTACTACTTCCCCTGTGTTTTTGCAACCCCATTCACATACTAATAGTTTCAGAATTTCAAGAAAAATCTCAAAGTAAAAGGAAAGAAAGTACAAAGGGGAACTTGTTTAGATCCATAATTCAAGGGGAAAATGGAGTTAATCATAAACGTAATGAATAATGATTAAGTTTAGGAGTATATAATATCTATATAATGAAATTATGTAGTAAAGTCGTACATTTCAGTATATGACCAAAATAAAAAGAAATTGAAAACCTCATATCCGTCGTGTGAATCTAAATGCTGGTAATCTATTTACCTTTCCAGATTTCATGAATTCTACTTACAAATTCTCATTCGTGCCAAACTCCTTTGTTTGTGAATATACTATAACATGTTTTTAATTGTGTGAATTATGCATGACCATCAATTTATAATGCATGTATTTAATAATGCCAAGTATGAAAAATGACAACATATGTAATACGAGATGACAAAACAAAATCAAAGCAGAAAGAAAAGTAGACACGGACATCATAATACAAAAGAAATGACAAGTCACAGCAAATCATATTATCTAATTCTTTCTAGAACAAAACAATAATCAATCTTTTTATTTATTTTTGTTTTCCATCCTCTTTTACCTTTCCTTTTTACGACGAATGGCAATTGGTAAATTAGGTCAGATCTGGCTCATCCGGGTAGATCGGAAAATGGGCACGCTATAGGTTACATAGAATCCCTGGGTCTAAAGGGGTTAACTTGTAAAAGCGCGCACACCCACACACACATACATATATATAGAATCATCATAACTAATATAAGGAAGAGATTGATTGCACCAAAGCAAAAGACCGGCTGACTCTGTTCGACTAGGGGGCTTGAGAAATTAATAGAGTATTGAAACTAAAATTTTAATAATGGGATAAATAAATATATAGCCTGATTAATTAAATTAAGTAATAAAGCAATAGCAATATTAAAAACTAGTAGGAAGCCACTCATCACAATGCCATACATTCTGTAATCAAAGAACTATATTAAATTCTATTTCCTGTAAATTCTCAATTATAACAAACTAAATGGAAATGCCCACAGACCCTATTTTCCATCATATCAAGTTCAATTGTAGCCAAAACACCATACTTGATTAGAAATTTAAGATTAGGAGAGCATACCTTCAAGAAACAGAGGGAGCAAAAACAACCAAAGTAAAGAGAAACATCACGAGGAGGGAGGAAGGGAGAGTGAGAGTACAACGGAGATGGACTGGACAAGGGCAGATTGGGACAAGGGTTGATGGACTGGGAAAGGGAGAGATGGGAGCGGAAGGGAGGGTGCAGTTGGGGAAGAAGAGAAATCAAAGAAAAAGGACAATCCAAAATGGGAACTTGTTTAGGTTATATATCTATTATATATTGAATACTAAGCTTAGGAGTATATAATATCTATTCAATGAAATTTGATAGGAAAGGCTTAGACTTTAGAAAGTGGAGAAATGAAAAGAATTTGAAAATGTCATGTACGTAATGCAAAGTCTAAATGCATGTTTCTATATACCTTTCCAGATGTCATGAATTCTACTTTCAAATTTTCATTTTTGCATTATAATAATTCCTTGTATAAGGCATTTTTAACTTCATGAAATACCGTATAAGCATCAAAAGATAATTCACGTGGTTAATGCATGGTATCTCCAATTACAAGAGTAGTAATACCAGATGACAAATGGAAAAAAAAAAAAAAAAGGAATCAAAGTTAAGATAAACTGATAAAGTACTATAGGAAGATCAAAATACAAAAGGAACTCTCATTTCTTTCTCGATTAAAAGTAACTAAAATGACAACTTATAGCAAATCATATTCGCCAAAAGTAATTTCTTTCTTTCTTGAACACAACATTCATAATAATATTTTTTTTCCAACTAGTGGAAAATGCTAGGCTGGGTCAGATCCAGGAAGGTCGAAAATGCGTTAAAGATTACCTTGAATCTATCTATTTATTCCTAAACATAGAGTTTGAACTTCGAAAATGCTGATTCATCTTAAGATAAGGAAGAGATTAATTTCAGTGAAGAGAAGACCCAACAGTGCCCACTCCACTGAGGATACAAAACCTAAAATCAAACAAACCATTAACATGTTTAATTAAAGACAAATAAAGCAATTACAATTGTAAAAAACCACTAAGAGACTGATCACTGCATCACGGATGAGAAATTAAAAAAATTCAAAACATAAATTTTAATTTTCAGGGAGAACAAACAATTAAAATAAAGCAATAACAATTTGCAAACTCTAGTAAAGAACGATGGTTGCAACGCCATATAATCGGGAATCAAAAATTCTACAAGTTCATTGTTGCCAAAATATATAATTAATTAGGAATTTAAGAATCGGAGAGATTACCTTTTAAAAACTGATGGAGGAGAGGAGCAAAAAGCAACCAAACAAGAGAGCGAGAGAGCGAGCGTTTAGCATGTGGGAGGGGATAGAAAGAGGCGGGAGCAACTGAGCAAGAAACGATATTGTAGTGGGGAATTTGGCGCAAATAGTCCCTAATATTTTCTGTTAGTGCAGAAATGGTCTCTGGTGTTTATTTTTTGACACATAAATCCTTAATTTATTTTTTGACACATAAATCCTTAATCTATGTGTTTTGGTGTACAATTATTTCTTATTGGATGAAAAAGATAAATATGTCTTAATTTTGATTAGAGAAAATTGTATTTGGATGCCTAACTTTTACAAAATATAAAAATAGGTCATGTATATTTATTAAATAATATTTAATTTTGCATATTAAATATATTTTTATAGCCGTGTTAATTAAATTTTTCATAAGAAAAAATTATAAAATTATTGTACTTTAAATATATGTAATTACTATGTGATATGAAAAATTTGAATAAAAATCAGGATAAATAAATAACAAAATGACATATATAATTTTATAACATTGAACCAATCTTATTATATTTTTATTAACATAAAAATACTAATACAAAACCATTTACACATCATGTGTTGTTTATTTTTCAACGAAAATAAAACCTTAAATTAAATTATAAAAAATACAGTTGGATTTCTAATATTTATATCTATAATATTTGTAGTTAATAAACATAAGGTCAATTAAGTATTTGAACATCAAATTTAAGACAATTTTTTTTTTTTTTTTGTTATAACGATAAAATTAAAGTTTAAATTTTAAATAAAGTAAAATTTTATTTGATATTTTTATTAATAAAATAATTATGAACTTAAATTTTAGTTATTTTTAAATAGTTCATAAAATATACAATATAATTTAGTATATTATTAATTTTTTTAATAAAGTGTTAATTCAAAAAAAATTGTAAATTTTCTTTAATTTTTTATTAAAAAAAATAAAAGTATCAAATTCATTTACACTTTTTGCAAAAGTTAGCAACTCAACTACAATTTCTCTTTATAAAATTAAGATTATATTAGTATTTTTTATCAAACAATGACCATTTACGCATCAAAACACATAGATTAAGAGCTCATGTGCAAAAAAAATAAACGTTATGGACCATTTTTATACTGAGAACAAATGTTAGAGACCATCTACACCAAAAATCCATTGTAGTGCATAGGGCTGGACAAAAAACCCGTGAAACCGACGACCCGACCCGACCCGAACCGACCCGAGTCAGGTCGGGTCGGTTTTGGGTTGGGTAAACTCAACCCGAAACCGACTCGGTTTATTTAAAAAAAAAAAAAAAAAAAAAATTTTTTTTGTATTTTTTGTTCTTCAAACCGCCCCAAACCGAAAACCCGAACCGACCCGAGTCGGTTCGGGCCGGTTTCGGGCCAGTTTTTTCATTTTTTTTTTTTGGTTTCGGTTTGGCTTTGGCCAAACCGATTTTTGGTCGGTTCGGGTCGGGTTGGGGCCCAACCCGACCCGAACCGACCCACGCCCACCCCTAGTAGTGCATACAAAGTATTTTTTTGGAAAATATGTGATTCGGGTAATAAGCTTCAAAAGTTTACATGTTTGCTGTGTTCTAAAAAGCGTAAAGTGTGACTAGGTATATGCCGAGTTTTACGTTTTTTGGACTTAGACAAAAACCTAAATGAGGGCAAAACAAGGACGAGGCGTGAAGCATAACTAAACTTAGGCGGAGCTGGACAATGCTTGTACGTAAATAAGTCAATTTTAAAAAATATATATATTTTTTGGTTGCAGAACTTAATTCAATGCATGTCGTCCCAAATCACGTCCAACAACTAAAGGAACACACTCAGACCGAATAAACAAATTCCTATTTCAGGTTGGAAAGGATACAAGCTTGAGAACCGCTTTATTTTCATGAATATGACAAGGACGACAACTCACCTCTATGTACAACGGAACAATATGATCTTACAAAGCATCATTTGGAGCCATACCAAAATCAGTTCGAAGACTTGGTACCACCTGAAATCTGAATTCCAAACAATTTGGTGAGAAAAAGCGCGTCACACACCGTCCTCACCTCTGCATATATCCTCCACCGAAGTGCCACCTAATGATCGCTTAGCTTTGGCTGCCATCACTGCTCTCCAGTGATCCCTAATATCTATCCTGTTCTAGAAGTCGCCCCTCCCTCAATCAGTGGCTTAGTGAGAGCATGAACTAGTTGATCAGGAGAGGTTACATAAGAAACATGAAGCTCTTCGTTTTAGACCTTGTCATGCATGCAAAAAGTGGATATCAATATTCGAGAATGAAAACAAGATTGGAGAATAAATAAGTGGTGCTAACATTGTTACGGTCGATTATTCTGATTAATGAAGCCCATGGATTGGGACATGAAGACATCCTTGTAAGAAGGCATTGTTTACATTAATTATTTATTTCATCATTAATTATTGTAGGATTTACCTTTAACACACTTCTACAAGATGGTGTCTCATTTGAGAACATCAATCTTGAAATATGTGTGCTCGTTTGAGTCTTATAGTTGGATCGAACTGTTTGTCTGAAATTAATGGACTCTGATATGTTGAGATCAAGATATTGATATGGTAGCAATAATTATTATTATTAATCATTGAATGAATATATAGCTATATGAGGCTTTGGTCTTGTCTACATATGGATGATAATAGATTGAGCCTACTCGATTCAGCCCACGCCAACAAGGCCCAGCTCGGCCCATATAAGGACGAGCCGAGCTTGGCTCCAAAAGTCGAGTCCGGCCTGGCCCGACCCATGGCCAGTGGGTCTCATGGGCAAAGTTGGCCCGGCCCACGAGCTCGGCTCGTTAATTGTACTTATTTTTTTATTTTTTTTAAATGCAGTATATTTTTGGGATTAAAAAAAATCTGCATGGACTAAATGGTCACTTCACTTTAAAAAAGAGCCGTTGTGGCCACGAACCTTTATATGAACCGTCCCGTGGACCGATCCACGAGCAGGTCCAACAGGCCAGCCCTTATTTATCAAGGGCCGAGCCAGCTCGACCCTTTTCTCAAAAGGACGGCTCGGCAAATGACCGAGCTTTTTTTAACCGAGCCGCTAGGTCCATGGGCAACTTGGCCCAATTGCCATCCTTATCCACACATCAAGGAGATGTGTATGCACAAATACGATTAACTCCTGATCTCTATGTTTTAATTTTTAAACCTTGTTGCTTGTTCAGTGTTTGGCTCATAAAAATGTCGTTCCTTTCTAGTGGTCTGTTCAACGACATAGTTAATGTCCCTTTCTCCTTTGAGGCTTTTGTGTCCCGTATAACGAGGTTGTACACAAACTCTTGTGGCTCGACTTGAAAGCGTTGTCTTTGAAAGGCACGAGTTGGGAATTGAAGACCAGGGAAATGAAAAGAGAAGTAATAAAACTAGAACGCGACATGTTCAAATAATTTAGTTACTTTAGTAGATTGTACAATAGCAGACATAGTTGAAGCCGGATAATGTAGTGGCCAAGAGCATAGGTAATATAGTCAATTCTAGTGAGGAGTAAAAAGTGGGAAAGTATTATGCATGAATAGGGATTATGCATAAAGTTTGTTTTGATTTAGAAAATTAGATAAGAGTATTCTTGTTTTTCTTCACTGGCTAGAACTAAGGTTTGTAACTTAAATTTTTAATGACGTGGTTTAATATTGTATCAAAATTAGTAAAAATTTAGATTCGAGTGTCGTCTCCATTCATTTATAAAAATCGTGCATATGATAAGTTTTACGATAAAAAGATAATTTTTTTATACTTCACTGTTGAAACGTTATCAACGAGAAATTTGTTAGTAACGTTTACTGTTTATTAATAAAGTTGTTTTTGATTATTCATATGATAATATGTTCGGTGCTGTGTTAGTGCCTATGCCCTTTGTCAATCTACCATGATATGTGGAAGAAGGTTGATTTTCTAGACATGTTATTATTGGATATGTTTACATTGCCTTAAAAAAAAATTATTGGATATATTTTCGTAATTTTATTTTTCATTATTACTTAGTTTATTGGTTATTGGATATAAGGTTGAAAACACATCAAGTCCATTTTTGCACATGTTTCAAATCCATCATTGAATTCAAAATTGTTCCAATTAATCCTCTAATTTTAATATTAATTTTTCATTCGTCCTTCTGTTGACATCTATTGAGCAAATCCTCCTATGTTAATATCAATGGATGGACGGGGAACGAATATTAAAGAAAGATGATCAATTTGAGATATTTGGGTCAAAGTGGTTTATGTGTAGAGCTGGCAAATGGGTTGGGTTGGGCCAATCCAACCCGCCAGAATAGGGCCACACATGAAACTGGATTGGGCTGGCCCAGCCCAGTTTTGTATGGGCCAGAAATATGATAGTCCAATCTAACCCATTGGCCCAACTTATCTTAATTTTTTTTTTTAAATAAATTTTTTATACACAATATCATTTGTAACATATGTATCAAATGGTAATACTATAAAGGACTAAATTGATATAAAAGTATAAATATGGGGATCAAGTTGCAAAAATTTAAAAGTTGAAGGACTTAGGTTGCAAATAAAAGAGGACGAAATTGAAATAAAAGAGGAAGTATAGGGACTAAAGTGAAACTTTTATAAAGTTGAAGGACTTATTGTGCAAATAATTAAGGACTCAAATGCAAATTTAAGTGAATTCACGTGAAAATATATATTTTGTGGTATAGATTTGATTTTAATTTATTATTTTATTAATTAATATAATTTTAACAATGTAGTATTTTTAGAATAAATTTGTTAAGTTGATAAAATTAGAATTATTTTTAAAAAGTGGTTTATTTATGAAAAAATTCATTGATATTATTTGAATTATGTATTGGGACTATTCACAAAATGAGTTGATTAGTGTTAAGGAACCCAAAAAATAAAAAAAATAAAAAAAATCAAAATTGGGCCGGCCCAACTAACCCGCGGGCTAGATGGGCCGGGCCATTTTGGCCCAGTTTTATTTGGGTTAGGGCCAACCCAACCCAATAAGGCGGGCTACGCCAATTTTGCCACCTCTATTTATGTGAATTAGTAGGTACATAGAATATAACAATTTTACAAATTCTTTTATCGAAATTTTGAATCATTCTTAAACAATTAGAAATTGGTACCTATAATTTCCAAATTATTGTTAAAAGTTTGGTATTCCGATTAATGTTTTTCTCATATTTCAAAATAATGAGAGAAGGACCTTGGGGTCGCAAGCCTGCAGGCTGCAGATGTTTTGGCATGGTTCAGAACGAACCTGGTACCGAGGCCTTTATATTTTAATATTTGAAATTTTCTATAGCCCTACCTTCGACATTGGAGGACGTACATAGCCTGTTTTAAAAGTTAGAAATTCATAGGACCTATACGAATGTTCATTGTAACTTGTAAGATAGCAATATGTTAAATGGAAAATCTCAGAATCGACAAGATATGAATATAAGCTGAAAAATATAGTATCAACCCAACAGGCTAAGCAATAGAAGATTATCAACTGGAAAAATGAGAAACACAAGATTAACGACTGGCGTTCTCATCTCTAATGGATATACAATGTCCTTCTAATGTACTTTCTTTTTCCAGCAATTGAATTTTCTCTTAAAGTAAAACCAGACTTTCTGTGTAATTAATCCAACAATTATTGTCACAATAAAGTTCGAGAATTCTACTTTGCTTCGTCTCAAAGTTAAATGCGATAATTCCCTCATCACTTGTATCAATCAAAATCTCATTGTTCTTGTTAAAACCTATCGGCCACAGTGCTTTTTGTTGGGTTTCCTCATTATACTCTTTTATCCATGATTCGACCGCTCCAAATTCTTTCATTACCCATATACTCCAAACCTCACTCCCTTCGTCCCCACAATCAGGGGCAACATAGAAAGCAAGACACCCCTTGTAGACCAGAAGATAAGGAACCTCTTGAATTGAATGGTACTCTCGAAAATCTGGAAACTCCATCCGTCGAAACAATTCTGAACGAGTATCAAATGACACAATGAAGTCGTCTTCAATTTCACTTACAGGAGAATAAACAGCTCTCCAAAATAGAGCTCCATCTACGAATGCCGGCTGATGTGAGCATTTGATTATCCCAGGCAGTTTGGCATCATTAATCTTTCTCCAATACCCGGTATTGAGACTATACACTTCAACATGAGATTGTTCTTTGTCATAGCCTGAAAAATCTTCTTTTCCAAAATACATAATTCTAATCAACTTATAATCATTTTTCGCACCATCGTACCAAAATCCAACACTAACTTTAGTGAACTTCTTATATAACCTATTGCAGCAACAAGAAATACCGATGATGCATTTAAATTTCCGAAGCAAAGGGTTCCACAGGTATATGATGCGACCATAATCATAATGATCGCCAGTTAAGCAAACTAGGCCATTGTATGAACCAACCGGTCTGCAAGTCTTCGATTCAAAATCCATAGGCAACTCCACCTCATACACTTCATGCACCTCATCAAAGCTCACCGTGTTGTTACAATGTACCGTGCAAGTTTTATGTTCATCAAGATTGGTTGGCACGTCGAGAAGACAATGAGAGCTATCATCATCAACGTTCCTCGCAATAGATCGGTTGAGATGGCTGGCAGTGAAGGCTGGAGATCTAATAAAAGCATACCATGATTTGCTCACTGTGGTAAAACGCCCAACAGATTTTAAGGGCAGCCTTGAAACAACTTCAAATAAGATATCTTCTGGAAAATGTTTATCTGTCTTCTTGGTGATTTGAGCCATTGCTTTTGCGCACCCAATGAGGATCTATCAAACAACAAAGACTGGGATTAAGGAATTTGTAGAGAGGGATAAAAGATCGAGAGATCGTCTATGTTAAAATACTCTCTAGTCTAATTATTTTTCAACTCTGTAAATTAAGCACAAACAAGAAAGAAAGGCCCTCAGATTCAAATACATTTTCTTATTCTATCAGGCATGTTACTCGTATCTAGCTCTGTTTTACTACTTCTCCCTGTGTTTGTGCAATCCCATCCACATAACTAATAGTTTCAGAATTTCAAGAAAAATCTCGAAATAAATGAAAAAAAACTACAAACGGGAACTTATTCAGATCCATAATTCAGTGGATAATGGAAATTAATCATTACGTACTGAATAATGATTAAGCTTATGAGTATATTATAAGTATACAAAGAAATTGTGTAATAAAGTCGTAGATTTCAGTAAATGACCAAAATAGAAAGAATTTGAAAAATTTCATATCCGTCCGGTGAATCTAAATGCAGGTGTTCTATTAACCTTTCCAGATTTCATGAATTCTACTTCCAAATTCTCATTCGTGCCAATAGAAATCATTTATTTGTGAATATACTAAGTCATGTTTTTAACTGCCTGAATTATGCATGACCGTCTATTTATTATTCATGTGTTGAATGGCAATGTATGTGAAATTGCAACATAAGAAATATGATATGAAAAAACAAAATTGAAGCATGGATAAAGTATATATGAAGATTAGAATACAAAAGAAATGAAAAGTTATAGCAAATCATATTTTTTGAATGTAACGCATTTGTTTCTAGAAGAAAACACGTCAATCTTTTTATTTATTTTTATTTTCCATCTTCTTTTCACTTTCCCTTTACGAGGAATCGCAAATGGTAAATTGCGTAAGATCGAGCGCATCAGGGTAGATCGAATATGGGCCCACTAAACGCTACATAGAATCCATGGGTCTAAAGGGGTTGGGTTAACTTTTAAATGCATCTATATATTCCTAAACACAGATTTCGAATGCCCTTCTCTATTGAATCATCCTAATATAAGGAAGAGATTAATGTATCCAAAGCAAAGGCCGGCTGACGCCGTTTGACCAGGGGGGGTGAGAAATTAAGAGTACGGAAACTAAATTTTAATTAATGCAATAAATAAATATATAACTTGATTAATTAAATTAACTAATAAATCAATAATAATATTCATAACTAGCAGGAGGCCACACATCACACCACCATGAAGTCTATTATCAAAGAAATATATCAAAATCTATTACATGTAAAATTCTCAGTTCTAACAAACTAAATGGAAATGGCCACAGACCCTACATTCCATCATATCGAGTTAGTTGTAGCCAAAACACCTTACTTGATTAGAAATTTAAGATTATGAGAGCATACCTTCAAGAAACAGAGGGACAAGAGGAGCCAAAACAACCAAATAAAAGATAAATATCTCAAGGAGGGAGGAAGGGAGAGCAAGAGTACAGCGGGGATGGACTGGACAAGGGTGGAACGAGAGAGTGCAGTTGGGGAAGAAGAAAAATCACAAAGTAAAAGGACAGTCCAAAATGGGATCTTGTTACCGTTATATATTCATTAGAATACTAAGCTTAGGAGTACATAATATCTACTCAATGAAATTAAGACCTGTGGCAAGACTTTTATAAAATTAAATCATGGTCAAACTTCAATTTTAACTACACATTTCATGTAACCCACAATTTTTATTAACTTTTCGACCACAATCCACACATTATATCAACTTTTATCAATATCTGCTAAAATTTTTATCAAAAGCTTTGTCAAACAAACCCAAAGAAAGAAAGTCCTAGATTTTAGTAAGTGGCGAAATAATTTTTTTTTTTTTTTTGAGACGTATCTAAATGCATGTTGCTATATACCTTTCCAGATTTCAGGAATTCTACTTTCTAATTTCCATTCGTGCATTATACTATTTCTTTGTATGTGCATATACTATAATGCATTTTTTAACTTCATGAATTATGCATAAGCATTAATAGATACTCCATGTGACAAAAATAGTAATGCCAGATGACACGAAATAAAAAGTAATCAAAGTTAAGATAAAGTAGAATAGGATAATCAAAACCCAAAGGCATTACTCACATATATACGATTAAAAGTAACTAAAATCACAGTTTATACAAAATCATATTCGCCAAGAGTAATTTATTTCTTTCTAGAACAGAACATACATTAAATATTTTTTCCCGACTAGTGGCAAATACCAGGTCAGGTCAGGTCAGATCCAGGTAGGTAAAAAGTACAATAAAGGCAACACTAAATCCATGTATCAAAAGGGGTAGGGTTAACTTGTAAAACCCATCTATTATTTCCTAAGCATAGAGTTTGAACTTCATGCTAAGATTAGGAATAGATTAATTGGAATTTAGGTTAGTGCCCACTCTACTAGAGGATCAGAAATTAATAGAACAAAACCTAAAATCTAAATTTAGGTTAAATACACAATTAACTTAATAAATAAAGCAATAAACCCAGTAAGAGACCGATCATTGCACCACGGATGAGAAATTAACAAAGTACAAAACCTAAAATTTAATTTTCAGGGTAGAAAAAAAATTGATATGGTTAAATAAGTTAAAAATAAAGCAATAACAATTTCCAAAAACTAGTAAGAGACCGATCGTTGCACCGCCATATAATCGGGAATCAAAAAAACTATGTCAAATCCATTACATGTAAGAATGCTATGTTCGAATGTAGCCAAAACAGCATAATTAATTAGGAATTTAAGATTCGGAGAGATTACCTTTCAAAATCTGAGGGAGAAGAGAGTGAGAGCACGCATTCAGATTTGGAAAGGGAAGAGAGAAAGAGGCGGGAAACTTGTGCGCAGGGAGTATTTATTTGAGAAATGGGATTTTGGTGCAAATGGTCCCTACCGTATGTGCTTAGTGCCTGTTTGGTCCCTATCCTTTCATTTTTGGTTAGGAAGTCTCTAAACTATGCTATTGGGTGCAAAAATGGTCCATATAAACGGATTTCATCCAAACGTGCCGTTAGTTGGGTGCGTGTAGTACAATTTCCATTAATTTGTTTTTATTTGCAGGGGTAAAATTGTCAAATTATATTTTTTTCCCTTTTACTCTTTATATTACCCAATAATGATTTAAGAATTTTGAAGAAAACAAACTCTTATCACACTGAAACGCAAGAAAATCCTCATCAATCATTACAAAAAACGTAAATTGAACCAAATGAGAAGAAAAGCAGATTGCGTTTGATGAACTATTTTTTAGGACTGGTGTGTAGTTAGATTGTTTGTGGTTTTGCAAATGTGTAAATGACACTCATAGTTTGTAGGTCTCACATGTGGAAATAATTGATCAACGAGGAATTCAACAACTCTTTAAGGTATCTTCACATTTGATTCACGAATTGATTTATTTCTCTGTGCATCGCAATGATAGAAATTTGTAACTATGAAAATCATCATCAAACTATGGAGATTCATGTTGATTTCCAGTTATAATTCACCATGTCTGACAATCATTTTATCAACACATTGCAGACACTTTACTGCTTGGAAAATATTGTGAAGATAGCATATTTATACCTTCTTCAGACTCGAAGGAGGAGGATTACTCTTACAATTTAACAGAAATAAGGTAATTTATGTGCTAAGGTCGTTAATTGTCAACTGTGTTTCATTTGATGGAAATCGTTACTTTGCTAATCATCTTCTTGGGAAATTTGTTGCTCCGCGCATATAGCAAAATTGTAATGTATGCAATTAACAAAACTTTAGAAAAAATCAATGTTATATAACTACCATTCTCAACAACATATCAGATTCACCAGCAAATGACAGCAACGAATAAATTGAGGTAATTAATTATGGTCAAGGCCAAGGCCGAGGCCGAGGTCGAGATAGTGGACATGGCAATTCTCGAGGATGAGGAAGATGAGGAAATTAATTATGATCGAAGGAAAATTGAAGACGATAGAAGCAACCAACATCCTAGTTCATCGAGTGGTCGTGAGAGACAAAGCTCTTCAAGGCCTTATGGGAGGAAAAATGACGAAAGAAGGTATGACAAAAGCCAAATTGAACGTTGTAATTGTCATAAGTTTGGGCATTAATCTTGGGAATGCCCAAAATATAGTTGAAGAAAATGTCAACTATACTGAAGATGAAAACAAAAGTAGTGAGCCCACCTAATTTCTAACATGCAAAACTGAAGAAACGTGTGAAAGAAATGTGTGGAATCTTGATATGGTGCAAGTTAATCATATGTGCATGAGTTGATCGATCTTTGTAGAGCTTGATGAATCTGTAAGTATGAATTTATGTCCGATGATTATTATGTGCCACTTATGAAAAATTATAATAAGAGTTTAGGGTAAATTTTGGAAAAAGGCTATACTATTTTCGTAAACAATTAAAGCCTTTCAATTAGAAATCGACAAGAAAATTTGATTGCCAAAGTACCTATGACGAATGTTTTTATTAAACCTCTAAACCGATGTTGCTAAATGTTTAAAGTCATGCTTGAAAGATTCATCTTGGGCATTCGAATTTTGGTAGCTTGAGATTGTTGGCAAAGAAGAACATGGTGGATGGATTGCTTGTTTGGAAAACAATCAAGAAAGAGTTTTCCAAAAGAAACTTCTTCAAGAGTGAATGAGCAATTGAAGCTTGTTCATACTAATCTTTGTGTGCTGATCAAACCTAGTTCTTTAGGTAAGAATAATTATTTTCTGTTATTATTGATTATTTAGCCAAAAAAACTTGGGTTTATTTTGTGAAGGAAAAATCCGAGCTGTTTGGGGTATTTAAAAAATTAAATTGCTTGTTGAGAAAGAAAGTGGTTACTTCATCAAAGCCTTGAGATCTAACACGAGGCGAATTCACTTCAATAGAATTTAGAGATTTCTATGATGCAAATGGAATTCGTCGTACCTTGACCATTCCATGGACACACTCAACAAAATAGAGTTGCCGAAAGGAAAAATATATCTGTTCATTGCCCAAAGCATGTTGATGAGTAAGAGGATATTGAAAGGATTCCGAGTTGTTGCAATTGAATGGGTTGTGTACTTGCTCAATAGAAGTCCTACCAGAAGCATGTGGAATGTGACTCGTCAACAAGCATGAGCGAAAAGAAGTCGTGTTGCTCATTTAAAAATTGTTGGCTGCATTGTATCTGTTCATGTACCAGTTCAAAAACGCACAAAGGTTGATGACAATAGTGAGAAGTTTATTTTCATTCATTATTTTCATAGTGAGGAGGTTAGTAGAGATATTTTTTTCGATGAAGAAGGTGATAACAATTGATAAAAAATGGTTTTCTATATTTCTGTGTATTTTGTAGAACCAATTACAACCATATATATAGATACAAAGAGAAGAATTAGAGAGCTATTCTAGGCTATAATCTAGGGATGACAACAGAGCGGAGCGGGGCAGGGCTGGGGCAACCATCCCCGTCCCCGCCTTGTCGGGGATTTCTTACCCTCATACCCGCTCCATTACCCGCTTAGAGCGGGGTTGGGTCGGGGCACTGCCCCGTTTTTTTTTTTTTTACATTACTTTAAATAAAATTATGACTTATGAATGACATTCATGCTTATTGTGAGCGGAAAACATTTGTAAAGCATTTTGAACGTTACAAAAATACAAAATACAGATTGTTATCAAAATTTAAACAAGTTTCAAAAACAACAATCTAACATAATCATAATTCATCTTCTTCTAGGATATCCGTGACAATCGCCTGAATACTTGATTCATCCTGTAAAAGAAGTATTTTATTGTTAATTTGCTAGATAGTTAATATATTTATTATTCAAGTTCATGAAACAAAAATCAATCTACCTCTTCGTCAATTTATGTGTCACATAACTTTATACAACATTCAGAGTACGATGAATGCGACGAATGTTCTAACAACAAAATAAAACTAGTTAGCAAAAAAAAAAAAAAAAATTAGACATGATAAGAAATATGAACATAAATAATTGTATTTCTCATACCATGAATTTCACTCCATAACCAATCTTGAGCATACATCAAAGCCTCTAAAGTCTTTGGGTGAAGCCTATTTCTGTGTGGACTAACAAATCTACCACTTGTACTGAATACAGACTCAGACGCCACTGTAGATACTATGATGGCTAAAATATCTCTTGCAATTTTTTTGCAAAGTCGGATATTTTGTTGCATTTGCCCTCCACTACGCCAATATATCGAAATTATTTGATATGGGCAATACAGGCTCGTCCAAGAAAATATCAAGCTCTGATTTCGCACTATCAGTACTAGTGCTAGTAGTAACAAATACATCAAATTGTGCCAACTGGTCTCTTTTGCTTACATTAGTAGATATCTGAGATTGAAAAGATGAAGCTGAAGATTGAGCCACGTTCTTACTAGACCTATGTCTTGTTGTGTACTCATTTAACAAATTTTGACACAATCTTCGAACATTTTGAATCTCATGATTTGAAGCTTCATTTCCATAAATCATTGGAAAATAATACTCAACCAATTTCAATTTAAATCTCGGATCCAATACAATAGCTACATCCAAAATTACATGAATCTTACTCTAATAGTTGTCAAAATTTTCAATCATACTTGAAGCCATCAATTTGATTTCATCATAAGGAGATGTCATCCAATCGTAAATTGACAACTTTATCTCACAGGTATTTGAAAAATAAAGATTAGCTGTTGGATACTTAATCCCAGAAAATAGTTCAGTAATTTCAAAAAAAAACCTCCAACCTGTCACATATCTCTTTTGCCAAATCCTAATCTTCATCACTAGGTAAACATCTATATAGTGTCTCTCGTTGCTTTAGTCGAGAAAAAAAATCTTATACTCTAAAGCAGTTTGAAGCATTAAGCACATAGAGTTCCACCTAATTTTGCAATCAAGTGCTAACTTTTTGACACAAGAGATTTTCAACTGACGCGTGGACATTTCAAAATTTCTACTCTTTTTGGTGTTGCTGACCAATATGCAACACTGTTACGAATTTTATCAACACTCGAGTGAATGATCTCCAAACCATCCTTAACTATCAAGTTCAATATGTGAGCACAACACTGCATATGAAAAAATTTACCATTTAGCATAAGCGAACAACCGAAAAGCTTATTTAAAAGAATGTAGATCATGGCATCATTCGTAGTACAATTGTCAACAGTCACCAATTATGAAAAAAATGTGTTCATTCATCATACACATTCACCAATTACGTGTTTTTTTATTGGAGACTTTTTCAATTCAACCAAAATTAATTATAATGGACCACATCATTAAAATATATTTAATGATTCAACACGATAAAATTCAATTAATTCCAACATTTTCTAAGTCCTTGCCTTCATCTGCATATAGTTTGGAGTTGATCTCAATCGGGGTCGATATTGGCTTGCAGTCGATCATCCCAAATGTATATAGGAAATCTCTAGCATACTTTTGTTGGCACAAGAATAACCCTTCTTTTGTTCTTTCCATCTTGAGCCCCACGAAAAGATTTAGCTCTTCAAGATTTTCATTTGAAATCTCACTAACAAGTTAGTCCTCATTCTTTGGATTTCGTTCCGATCATCCACGTACACTAGCACAATTGTTAGTCTTCCATGTTGTGCTTTGATGAAGATACTTGAATCTTCGGGTGCCACTGAGTATCCACACTAAACTAAGAATTCTGTTATCTTAATGTACCATGCTCGTGGCGCTTGCCTTTAACCCGTAGAGGGTCTTTTTTAACGTTGCCTGGATTCTCTTTATTTTCAAACCCCTTAAGGTTGCTCCATGTATATGTCTCTATCAAGTTCACCATGGATAAAAACATTTTTCACGTCAATCTGCCATAGTTTTTAAGACTTGCTTGCTGCCAGTGCTATTAACATGCGTGCTATAGTGATCTTGGCCACTAGACTAAATGTCTCATTATAGTCAAGTCTATATTGTTGTGAGAATCCACGAGCCACTAGCCGAGCCTTGTACCTCTTTATTAACCCAACCCAGCGGGTCGCCTTTTTACCTTGTATATCCATTTGCTAGATATAGGCTTTAATCTGTCAATTATTGTCATCAAGTCCCAAGTCTCATTTTACTTTAGAGCCACGATCACTTCTTTTATTGCCTTTCTCCACTCCTTGTGTTGGACTGCCTCTTCAATGGCCTCTGGCTCTTTGATACTTTCATCTTCTTCTACTGCTGGATTAGCGTACTTGATATTTGACCTCTGTTGTCTAGTTGATTTTCTTAGTTGTTGTTGAGGACTCGTTAGTACCTCAACCTCTTTTTGTTGGCTCGGCCTATTCTCTTCGAGTGTTGGTTGATGTACACCAGTTTGTCATGGACTTTGTGTTGTCTTCATAGGCTCTTCTCCGTCACTTGACTCATTTGAATTCTCAAATTCCTCAGGGTTCCATTGTACTTCTGCGATTTCTTCTTGCAACTTATCTTCAATTTCTTTTGAATCTGGCAATTCTACCCTCTGCGGTGTTCGCCGAGAAGAAGCTTCGTCAAACACCACGTTGCACGATGTGTAGCAACGGTCGCTTGTAGAATTACATCACCTCCATCCTTTCCTTATTACTGTGAGTTTATTAGTGGTTGGATATAAGGTTGAGAGCATAGTAAAACGATCTTTGCACATGTTTCAAATACATCATTGAATTCAAAATTGCTCCAATTAATCTTCCTATTTTAATATTGATTTCTCATCTGTCCTTCCATTGACATCCATTGAGCAAATCCATTAGTATTTGTCAATGGATGTTGACAGAAGGACAGACGAGAAACGAATATAAAGAACGAGGATTAATTTGGAACTTTTCCGAGTTTAAGGATGAATATGGAATACGTGTAAAAGTTCATGGACTGATTATGTTTTTAACCTTTGGATATAATGGTTAGAGCATCTCCAATAGACTCTATATTAGACATTTTAGAGAGCATCTCTTTATGTTTAACACTTTATTTTACTTCTTCCAATAAGTATTTATTATTTTTTCATTTATTTTCTTTTAACATGTCACTCTCCTAATTATTATATGATTTTATTCCATTTTTTCTATTTTATTTTGTATACACTATTTAATTCAATCATTATATGGAGTATTGAAAATTGAAATTTTTTGAATGCATTTAATTATAGAGAGTGGGTTTGGAGAGCCAAACCCACTCTCTATTTTAAAAAGTTACTTTAGAGAGTCTATTGAAATATAATTTTAAAGTTGTGGATATTACACCCACTACTTATAAATATCAAAATAATTCCAAATCTAACATTTTGGCTTATTAATTTCAAAAATACTGCTTTCTTAAAAATAATTTAATTATTTTTATATTCAATTAATAATGGATAAAAAATAATTTTAAAATCATAAATTACATATTACTATTTTAATCCTCCTAGATTTACGCACCCTGTACAGTGAAAAAGCCCCAACAGTGATGAAACCTCCATTATCAAATATCTCTGCAAATCTTCATCTAAAAACCCTAAATTCTAGTACATTTTTCAATATTTTTCATCTCTTTTGAAGAATGGAGACTCCAAGTTAGAGATTGACAAGGTCGAAGAGAGCGTCGTCTGGTGTAGAAAATAAACCGGAGTCCAATGAAAAAGACAACGAAGATGAACGACAATCTAAAATCAATTAGATGAAGGGGTGATATTTACTCCTGGAGACGATTGAAGCAATGTTACAATGAGATGAGATGAAGCAAGCAACTGAAGAATGCTAGGATTTGATTGTTCTCTGTATGAAACATTTTTTTATGATATAATATGTTTATATATGTCTGTTACATTACATTGTATATATTAATAGGAATTTGTTGAAGTTTAGATTTAGTTTTGGCTGTTGTAACAGTTGTAACAGATTCTTTTTAATATTAATGTTTGATGCTGTTGTTACAAATGATATTATGTATGAATATTTGATAAAGTGTTACAAATGATATTATGTATGAATGTTTGATAAAGTGTTAGGGATAATGTTGCGAATCAAATTCTGATACAGATGTTACAAATGATATTTTGTAGCAATTAATATGTTACTAAATATGTTACAGATTAAGTTATGTTATTAAATCATGAGTTAAATTTCTTCTCACTGTTACATTCTGATGTTACAATGTGTTAATTTATTTTAAAGCTCAGTATGTATGTAAATGCGAAATTGTTGAAGTTTATAGTTGGTTTTGCACTTGTAATATTTGTAACAGATTCTTTTTAATATCATGGTCTGATATAGTGTTACAAATGCTATAATGTATCACTATTTAATACATATGTTACAAACAACATTTTGTATCATTGAATATGTTACAGATAATATAATGTTATTTTACCCAGCACATATTACATGTATTGGTATTATCTACCACTGACGTTACATATGTTACAACTGAACTTGTTGAAGTTTAGAGTTGGTTTTGGAGTTGTAACATTTGTAACAGATTCTTTTTAATATCATGGTCTGATACAGATGTTACAAATTCTATAGTATATCACTAACTAATACATATGTAACAAACGACAGTCTGTATCACTGTTATTTTATCCAATACATGTTATAGATGATATCGTGTTATTTTACCCAACACATGTTACATGATTTGGTATTCTATACCACTGACGTTACATATGTTACATTGGAATTACTAATCACTGCAATTTGTTACAAAATAATAACATAAAATAATATGTTACAAACGTACAAACGTAACATACTGAAATGTAACATACGAGATTTGCAACATATGTAGATGTTTTAAATGTAATAAACATCTGTGCAAACAATAAACTTCCAAATGTTACAAGATCATAACAGAAATATAACGTTATTCACGTTATGATTTTGTTCAGCACACCTTCTTCACGAATGGAAGTTTTTCACGGTCTGATGTTCTTCACTGACTGATCTTCTTCGCTGAATGATGTTATTCACAGAATAATGTTCTTCGCTTTCGTACTGATCTTCTTCATGGCATTTTCTGAAATTTTTTATTTTTTGTATTTTGGTAAAGAATCAATTAGATTTCTAATTGAATACAATAACGGAAATTTCCCTTTTTTCCGGGTTTCAGTTACACCAGTTAATTATAACTTCTAATTAATATATTAATATTTGTAATTATAATAAATATATTACCAAAACAGTATTTTTGGAATTTAAGTAACATAAATAGATTTTTAGAATTATTTCAAAAAAGTGGCGCGTTCTTGAAAAAGTCCCTTTAAAGTTTGGCTCTTTAAAATAAAGAGAATCTTATATTTAAAGAGCTTGTTGAAGATGCTCTTAGTAATTTATTTTATTCTTGCTAAATGATTCCCTAATTGTTTTGTATGTTTATTGATGGTAAATATTGTTTTTTTTTTTTTTTTTTTTTTTTTTTTTACAGGGAATATAACAATTTTACAAATTCTTTTATCGAAATTTTGAATCATTTTTAAAAAATTAGAAATTGGTATCCATATTTTTCAAATTATTGTTAAAAGTTTGGTATTCCGATTAATGTTTTTCTCATATTTAATTCTCCAAAAATTTGAATCCCTAGATTAAGTCAATTTTTTTTTTATAACTAATCAAATACATTTCACATGACAAAGAATAATTAATTAAATGACGATTATACATGTATCATAGAATCCAACAAATCATAAAGAAGAAATATTAAAAATTAAAAATTAAATAATAAATCTTCCCCTACCCCGTGCAGCCCTCTCCCGCTACCAATAATTAGAGATTTATTAGATTTTAGCAATAACTAAACATTAATATGTAATGTGTAATTAAAAAATTAATTGGCGATAGGATTTGTTATTAGTGTTGTAGGAGAGGAACTCGGGGAAGAGGATAATGGTTACTCTCGAAAATGGAGATGGTTGGCCGAGAAGTTTTGCTCCATCAAATTGAAAGTGGATTCATCCATTATGTCATTGAAAGAGTGCGTCACGTGATATTTCAAAAAACAAATTGGAATGTATCCATTTGTTGGACTCAAATGCCAAGATATTTAAATTTAGGGACCCAAATAAAAAATAGGCGAAGACCCAATATTTCTATTAATAATGGTTTAGAGACTCTAGGTGTTTCACTATGAGATTATGTGAAGTAATACCTTAAATGACAGATCTCAACTCAAATAAATAGCAATTTCACATTTTATTAAATGTTCAATATAAAAAGCAATTCAATGCTATACCATTTATTTGATAATCTTTTGCTTATCCCAATTATTTTCCTGCTTTTTTCTTCACATGAAAAGACAAACTTGAAAAGACAAGAAAACAAGAAAACATCAAAACCTTGGACTGGATGTTAAAATAGGCAGGTTCGCAAGCCTGCAGAGCTGGCCATGTTTTGGCACAGTCCGGAACGAACTTGGTATAGATGCCTTTATTTTTTAATTTTTGAACAGGCTTGTTCTATAGCCCAACCTTCGACATTTGGGACCTATAGTGGGTGTTGAAAAGGTTGAAAATTCATACAACATGTAAGAATAGACATTGTAACTTGTAAGAGAGCAATATGTCAAACGAAGAATGTCCAGAATCGACAAGACATGAATATAAGGTGGAAAATGTACTACAAGTTTGCATTACAAAAGAATATATCAACAACACAATAGACTAAGCAGTAGAAGATTATCAACCTAAAAAATTAGAAACACAAGATTAGCCACTGGCATTCTCCTCTTTAATGGATGTACGATGTCCTTCCAATGAACTTCTATTTTCCACTAATTCATTTTTCTCTTCAAGAAAAACCAGACTTTCTGTGTAATTAATCCAACAATTATTGTAACTATAAATGTTGAGAATTTTAGTTTGCTTCGTCTCAAAGTTAAATGCGATAATTCCCCCATGACTAGTGTCAATCAAAATCTCATTGTTCTTGGTAAAGCCTAACGGCCACAGTGCTTTTCCTGGGGTTTCCTCACTATACTCTTTAACCCATGATTCGACTACTCCAAATTTTTTCATTACCCATATACTCCAAACGGCACTCCCTATGGCCCCACAATCAGGGGCAACAAAGAAAGCAAGACATCCCTTGTAGACCACAAGATAAGGAACCTCTTGAGTTGAACGGTACTCTTGAAAATCTGGAAACTCCATCCGTTGAAACAATTCTGAGCGAGTATCAAATGACAAAATGAAGTCAGTATCAATTTCACTTCCAAGAGAATAACCAGCCCTCCAAATGAGAGCTCCATCTACGAATGCCGACTGATGTGAGCATTTGATTATCCCAGGCAGTTTTGCATCATCAATCTTTCTCCAATACCCGGCATTGAGACTATACACTTCAACATGATATTGTTCTTTGACACAGCCTGAGAAATCTAATTTTTCAAAATGCATAATTCTAATCAATTTATAATCACTTTTCGCACCATCGTACCAAAATCCAACGCTAACTTCAGTGAACTCCTTATATAACCTATTGCAGCAACAAGTACCGATGATGCATTTAAATTTCCGAAGCAAAGGGTTCCACACGTACATGATGCGGCCATGAAAAGCACAATGATCGTCAGTTAAGCAAACTAGGCCGTTGCATGAACCAACCAGTCTGCAAGTCTTTGATTCAAAATCCATTGGCAACTCCACCTCATGCACCTCATCAAAGCTCACCATGTTGTCACAAAGTACCGTGCAAATTCTATGATCACCAAGATTGTTTGACATGTAGAGAAGATAAAGCGAGCTATCACCATCAACGTTCCTTGCAATAGATCGGTTGAGATGGCTGGCAATGAAGGCAGGAGATCTAATAAAAGCATACCATGATTTGCTCACTGTGGTAAAACGCCCAATGGATTTTGCGGGCAGCCTTGAAACAACTTCAAACAAGATATCTTCTGGAAACTGTTTATCTGTCTCCTTGGTGATTTGAGCCATTGCTTTTGCTCACCCAACTAGGACCTATCAAACAACAAAGACTGTGATTAAGGAATTTGTAAAGAGGGAGAAAAGATCGAGAGATTGCCTTATGTTAAAATACTCTCTAGTCTAATTATTTTTCAACTGTGTAAATTAAGCACAAACAAGAAAGAAAGGCCCTCAGGTTCAAAAATGCCCACATACCCTATTTTCCATCATATCGAGTTCAGTTGTAGCCAAAACACCATACTTGATTAGAAATTTAAGATTATGAGAGCATACCTTCAAGAAAGAGAGGGAAGAGAGGAGCAAAAACAACCAAATAAAAGATAAGTATCTCGAGGGAGGAAGGGAGAGCGAGAGTACAACAAGGTTGGATTGCAGAAGGGGAGATTGGGACGAGGGTTGATGGACGTCGGGGAAGGGAAAGATGGGAGTGGAAGGGACTAGACTGGACGGAGGTGGAACGGGAGGGTGCAGTTGGGGAAGAAGATAAATCTCGAAGTAAAAGGATAGTCCAAAATGGCAACTTGTTTCCGTTATATATTCATTACATACTGAATAGTAAGCTTAGGAGTTAGGAGTACGTAATATCTACTCAATTATATTAAGCTCTGTTTGGCAAAACTTAGATAAAATTAAATCAACTTTTTAGTTAGTCAAACTTCAATTTTAACTACAAATTGCATGGAACCCACAACTTTTTGACCACACATTACATCTACTTTTGTCAAAATTGTTAAAATTTTTATCAAAAGCTTTGTCAAAAAACTCCTAAATAGGAAAATCTTAGATTTTAGTAAGTGGGGAAATAAAAAAATTTGAAAATGTCCTGTACATAACGTGAAGTCTAAATGCATGTTGTTATATACCTTTCCAGATTTCAGAAATTCTACTTTCAAATTTCCATTCATGCATTATACTATTTCCTTGTATGTGTATTTACTATAATGCAATTTATAACTCCATGAATTACGCATAAGCATTAATAGATACTCCATGTGATAAGAATAGTAATACCAGATGACGCAAAGAAAATCGAAGTTAAGATAAAGTAGAATAGGATAATCAGAATCCAAAAGGATCACTCACATATATCACGATTAAAAGTAACTAAAATCACAATTTATACGAAATTATATTCGTGAAAAGTAACAGAACAAACATTAATAAATTTTTCCCGACTACTGGCAAAAGCTAGGTTAGGTCAGATCTAGGTAGGTCAAAAATGCACTAAAGGCAACACTAAATCCATGTATCAAAAGGGGGGGGGTGGGGGCTTAAATTGTAAAACCCATCTATTAATTCCTAATCATAGAGTTTGAACTTCGTGCTAAGATTAGTAAGATATTAATTGCACCAAAGAGAATACCGACCAGTGCCCACTCTATTCGAGGATCAGAAATTAATAGTACAAAACCTAAAATCTAAATTTAGGTTAAATACACAATTAACTTAACAGATAAAGCAATAAACCCCGTAAGAGACAGATCATTTCACCACGGACGAGAAATTAACAAAGTACAAAACCTAAAATTTAATTTTCAGTGTAAAAAAATTAATATGGTTAATTAAGTTAACAAATAAAGCAATAACAATTTCCAAAAAATAGTAAGATGCCGATCGTTGCACCGCCATATAATCGGGAATCAAAAAAATATGTCAAATCCATTACAAGTAAAAAATTCGAAGTTCGAATGTAGCCAAAACAGCATAATTAATTAGGAATTTAAGATTTGGAGAGATTACCTTTCAAAAACTGAGTGAGAGAGAGAGAGAGAGAGAGAGAGAGAGAGAGAGCACGCATTTAGAATGGCTGAATGGGAAATGGAAGAGAGAGAGGCGGGAAACTTGTGCGTAGGGAGTATTTATTTAAGAAATTCCTAATATGTGTAACAAGTTTAAAATTTCACTTATAAGTAAATAAGTAACTTTAAATATTACTAATTATAGGTTTTGATCTCCTACTTACTTATCATATCCACTTATAATATCCACGCTGAGGTGACATCACATGATTGATAATTCATGATCCCACATTCATTAACTTTTGGGTAATTATATTCACACAACACTTTTTATTTTTTACACCACATTTTAATTACATTTAGGCACTGTTTGGGATTGATTTTGGAGCCCAACTTCTAATTTTTCAAACAATCAGAAGTTGATTTAGGCGTTTGACAAATTTTTAAAAGTGATTATAAAATAATCTGACTCACCTAGTAGCAGATTTTGAGAAGCAACAAATTGATAGCTTTTTAGATTCTACTTTTAACTTTTTATTTATATATTATTAAAATACTCATTTTATCCCTAATTAATTATACTAATTCTTTTAATACTCATTTGATAACCCGAATTGATACAAGTTGGATGCACAAAAAATAATATAAATTTAATTAATTTTTGCACTATATGACTATACTTTTATTTTGTAATTTTTATAAAATTTGAAATTTATTAGGTGTTTGTTATTTTTATTTTAAAATAATAATAATGAATCTATTGTCTTGTTAAAAAATATTTGACTAGGCAAAAAAGAAAAAAAAAAGAAGAATAAATTTACCACTCATGATAATAATAATAATAATAATAATACAAAATAACATTATTATAATTAATGTCATTTTTAGTAATTTAAAACTGCTGCTTTTGAAACATACAGCAATTTTGAAACAAGAGTTTACCAAACATTTATCTGATTCTTCCCACAACTGATTCTTCTACAACACATCAGAAGTTGATTCTCTTAAAAGTACAGCAATACCAAATCAAGCCTTAACATCCTTAATCTTTTAACATTATAGTAATCATATCCCCAACTTTTTTTATCATATTTTTATCTTCAACATTTCATTAATTAGCACATTTTGTGTTTGATAACGATTTCCGTAAAAAACATTTGTTAAGAATTCGTAAAAAGACTTATTTGTCTGTCATATTTAAAAATAAATAAATACAAAAGTACCATAAAATATTTTTTCCTTATTTCAAAATGCGTAAACAAAATATCTCGACATAAATCATCATTAATGGTGAAATGTGCTAAGTAATGAAAGTTGAAGATAAGAATTCAATGACAAAAAGTTAAGAATATAATTGTAATAATGGACGAAAGTTGAAGATCTTAAATACAATTAAAATGTGGTGCACTTATAACAAATTGTAGTTTGAATATAACCACCCGTAACTTTTTCTTAGTCAAATGTAATGATAATTTACATATTTAGACATAACACATTTTTACATTTAGCCAAACACGATCTTATTTTCCAAGATCTCGTGTAAGATGTTTTTTAGAGCATATTTGGCTAAGCTTAAAAAGATGTCAAAATTTATCTTGAGAAACGTATTTTGATAAAATGAGCCAAACATATTCTTAACATCTTTAATATAAAACATTTTTTTGTTGTTGACTAGTTAAATCAATTAAGAGTAACGGCGGAGCCAGAATATGGCAAAGGGGTAGGTCGGAGAAAGGGAACGGGGTAGTGCCCCAGAATATTTTTAAGCCTATTTTAATGAGAATTTAATATTTTCAAATAAGTCATAATCTTTAAAAAGTTTACAAAAAGTCATTGCACAAAAATATTCAAGATCTAAAATTAGCTAAAGAAAGTTGTGCCCAACGATTTTTTAGAGCTGTGAATTCTTCTATAATAGAATCTATATCTATTTTATGAATAAGCTATCTCTCTCTCTCTCTCAAAATAAAAATTTTCATACGATCAACAAGAAACTAGTCACCAATTTTGCTGCAAATTGTCGTCTTCACATGTTTCATTGCTGAAAATGCTCTCTCAATAGTCGCAGTAGAAATAGGTAATGTCGACACAAGTCGAATCAATCTAGTTATCATCTTGTACTCCTCTGACCTTCTTGTTCCAACCAACTTCTCGCATAATTTTGAAAGCGTAGGTACTTCAAATTGATGACCACGAACCACATCCTCACAATAATATTTCAATTCAGTCAACAAGGCATTTCTCTCTTAGTTCAAAATCATCAAGATAAAACTCCATTGCAAGCTCATAAATCTCATTTGCATTAAATAATTCATATGAATTTTTAGGATCCAAAGCCACACTAAGTTTAAGGAGTCGAACTGATGTCTTATTAAATCTTATATCTAGCTCTGTCAACTGAAAATCTATGGCTTCATTGAAAACGTCAAAGTGATAATGATGCCCAACAGTAATTTGCTTGCGACCACAACCAATGTTGATGCCTAGGTCAGGTATATCACTGTCATGTCTTGAGCAAAAATATTTCACTTCCTGAAGCAGTTTCTCCCAACCCTGTTGTCTTAATTCTTGAAGAAGAGTTTTTGTAGTGGAGAAATATCTCATCGCAGCAAGAACGTCAACAAATTCTTTTTGAAAGGGTTGACAAAGAAAATCAGTGATTCCCATAATTGAACTTATTAAATGCAAGACAAATACAAAATCATTGCTCTTGATATTTTTGCAAGCACCACAAATATACGCCCAAGCCTTTGGATTTGAACAGATGCCAAGAAGATCTTCAAGCACCTTACAAGTGGCAGCATACATATATGCCATACTCTTAACAGATTCGTAATGAGAACCCCAGCGAGTAGCTCCTGATCGCTGCAAGGTTGTCATCTGATTAGTCCCTAGTCTATACTCGCGTTCTCCAGTTGCTAACATATTTTCAATTTCTGCTCTTTGAACAACTTACAGCTCAGTATTGCGCTTAGCAAAATATTTAACAATATTAACAGTATTGTCTAATAGAGAAAAGAAGTTCCAAATAGGATCACATTGCATGGCTACAATAACCTATGTCAATTGCAATCGATGAGCAAAATCCGACAATTGGATAAAATGTAGAGATACGCTTTTATTATTGTTGCAGTTTTGAATTGAATTCTTAGGAGATTTAATGCATCTAATAAGGGATCATTTTGACTTCATAAGTTGGCTTAATTAGATAGGACTAATTTGAACGACTAATTTGAATTCGAGAGAGGAAAATTAAGTTAAATTCGTGAATTCAACTTAATATAACATTAGGAATAAATCTTGAGAGGAGAAATTAGACATGACAACAATGGTGAACTCGTGAATCTAAATCTTTTAATAATTATACTTAAAAAAATCTTGACTTTTGCGTTCACAATTTTGTCTAAAATTAATAATTATAGTTCAAAACTTCAAATCAAGTTAATTCAATGAGTTTTAGATAAATTAGAATTAAGATTAATTGAACTAATATCTAAATAGGATAGTCTTCGTGGAACGATAATCCGAAGTCAATAGGTCCACTTTATTACTTGTGTGCAATATTGTTCACTTGCAATAATATATTTCTCACAACAATATCCATTCTTAATATGGCCCAAAGCATGTTGAAGAGTAAGAAGATACTGAAAGGATTCTGCACAGTTGAAGTTGAATGCGCTGTGTACTAGCCCAATAGAAGTCCTACTAGAAGCTTGTGGAATGTGTTGCTCATTTGAAGATTTTTGGCAGCATTAACTGTGTCTGTTCATGTACCAGATAAAAAATGCACAAAGCTTGATAACAAGAGTGAGAAGTTTATTTTCATAAGTTATGATACTAGTTTTAAAGGCTACAAGTTCTACAATCCAAACAAGAGGCTTGTGTTTAAGTACATATATTATTTTCGATGAAGAAGCTACATGGGATTAGAGTGCTCAAGGAAAAAAGGAAAAATGCTCGTTTAACCAAAAGTTGGACCAAAACTTAAACCACTATTGATAAAATATCACATATGTCCTTTGAAAAGATATATTTGGGAATTTGAATTGTGTCTTTTCTAAGGATATATTAGACATTTTATCTATGGTTGTCCAACTTTTGGTCTAACTTGTGGTCATTGTAGCATTACTTATGAAGAAAATTTATCTATGATCTTCTGAAAATAGTCTTAGACCACGCAACTGGAGAAGTTGAGATATCTCTATGATGCAACGAAATAAATAAATAATCCCACCATATTTTATCTTTTTGCAAACACTGCAGAAGCTACTCAAGATAAAAGGTGGTGGGTGAAAGCTATGAACGAGGAAATTCAAGAAATTACCAAAAAAACACTTGGGAACTTGCTGGTCCCTAAGGGACAAAAAGCAATCGGAGTCGAATGGGTCTTCAAGACAAAGAGGAATGATAAAGGAGAGGTAGAAAGATACAAAGCGAGACCTGTCGCAAAATGCTACGCTTAATGTCATGGTATAGACAATGAGAAGTGTTTGTTCATGTTGATCGCTTGGAGATCATAATGTTGATTGTCTCCCTTTTACCAAACAAACGGAAGATTTATTAAATGGACATCAAATCAGCTTTCTTGAATGGCTACCTTGAGGAAGAAGTGTACTTGGAACAACCTCTTTGCTATGTTGTGAAAGGCCAATAAGATAAAGTCTTAAAGTTGAAGAAGGCTTTGTACAGATTAAAGCAAGCCCCAATAGCGTAGAACAACAGAATTGAAAAGTACTTCCAGAAGAATGGCTTTAGAAAATTCCCATGAATATGTTGTTTATTCTAAAACTAACAAACAAAGAGATATTTTGCTTGTTTGTTTGTATGTGAATGATTAATTTTTCAGGGAATAATCCAAGCATGTTTGAAGAATTTAAAGAGGCAATGATACAGGAGTTCGAGATCAAGTTGCATATATTTCACAAAGCCTCGCAAAGTCAATACATTCACGAAGTTAAGAGTTTTGCTTGGAGTTGGTAGAAAATCATGTTTATGGGAGATATTGGAAATTAAACATGATTTTATATCTTTATGAATCTTGTAGAGGTGGAGCCAGGATTCTTCATAAAATTTCTAGCAAGTTTTAATCAAGTCCACTTACCCGATTGCACTTGCTAAAGCTTCATATGGTGCCATGTCTATAGTAGCCTGGAAGCTGAGTTTGGTACATGCAAACGTAAGGATATTGACAGCCTACGACAAAACCTTGATGTTTGAGCGAAGATTGTGTGTACCAATAGATGAATAAATAGGGAAAAACATATTAGAGAAAGCTCATTCTGCCCCCATCGCTACACATTCTGGTAGTGCGAAAATGTATTGAGACTTTCATTATATTTTCTAGGAGAAATATAAAAAGACGAAATGAACTTTTAGTAGAGAAGTGTAGTTTACCAGCAAGTTCAGATCGCCTTATTGATTGCTTGTGACAGCTCCGAAATAATAAAAGTTGCTTTATTGAAACTTTTTACTAATTAAATAACAAAAATTCCCAATAATTATCATATAATGGATTGTTTTTATGTTTTTACAAATATTAATGAATTTCAGTTTGACCAAAAGAAAAAATTAGACCTCAAGAAATTGATAAATGGAAAAATTCATTAAACGAGCAATCCTATCCAAATTAGTTGATTTCAAAATCTACGATTTATATTTTAAACATTGTTCGTATGGTTAGATCCAATCTTCTCAAAAGGAAAAAGAATTACATGCTCTTCCTTTTAGGAATGGAGAATTAGAGAAAGGGAAAATTGTAGGCTTGTGCCAAAGGTGGTCTGAGTCATGCTAGACTGCAGCCCGCCTAACTCGTCTAGCACAACTATAACCTTGTTCGTGCGAGTTTAGTGCACAAGATATATATCCTGTTTCGTGCGAGTTTTTCCTAATGCAACATTTTTTTTTTTTTGAAAAATCGAAGCAATTGAAATTGAATGGCAGATCAAATGCTCAAACAAGTTTAATAATAAGTCATTAGTAACAGCAATCTAGAATGACTTCGTAAATTTGTATTACAACTTCCTCCGAGGCCTTTCCAAAGACTTAATCCCTAACTAAGCAGCCAGATCCTCCAGTCTGAATGAGCATGCCATCTATCTCATCCCCATCCTCCATTTCAAGCTCATCAGGTGTCTGCTCTGCACGAAGGCAACGATCATCGAACAGAATAGCAATCTAGTTGAATCAACCAAACAATAAGCATTCATGAGCTTCTTTAGTTGTGTGCTTGTCTTAATCTTGAAAAGTACTTCATTTCCATCCTGGCCTTTAACTTTGAGATTGATATGGACCGACTGATCGCCGGGCTTCTTGTCTTCCTCTTGACAGGGAGTTGACACCTTCACCGATGATTCGCCATTTAAGTAAGCAAATAATACATAACTAATAGCATTGATTCCATATATTCCCTTTCTGACTGAAATGTATTCTATTTGCTGGTAGATTCTTAATTGAAACGCTGACATGTTTGATGAACTATCACATCCCCTTTCTAACAACTGTTGCATAGAAAATATTTTACATCCTCTAAAGAGTTGAGTGAAAGTAAAAAATTTAATTCTTCACATTGACAAGATGGGTATTAAAATGCTTACCTTCCATGACTTTTTCTGGTTGAACCTTTACCGTGCAGGGCTACTGCGGGCATGTCAAACCTCAGGAATTTCAATGCATTTTTGTAGCTTCAAAAAAAAAATTGTCTCTTCTCTACTGCTGAAACCAAACTAAAGTAGTTCGTAGTGCGGGCAAGATTACTTCACTACCTAAAAGGGACGATGCACTATGGTATAAAATTCTTATCTCAAACGCAGATTAGGCAGGATGTCCAGATACAAGACGAAGTGCATTAGGATAATGTATTATTTAGGGGCCAATTGTATCTCCTGGTCATCTAAAAAACGACCAACCTTATCTAGATCAAGTACAGAAGCCGAATATAGGTCAATGGCATCCACCACTGCAGAAATCATTTGGATCACGTTCATACTGAGATATAGGAATTCGACCAAGCACCTCAGCTATTTTGTGACAGCAAGAGTGCTCTAAACATGACAATAAACCCAATTTTTCATGCTAGAACAAAACATATTGAGTTCGACTATCATTTTGTTCGAGCCAAAGTCGCCACTGAAACTCTTATTACAAGATATATACCTTCTGACGAGCAAATTGCTGACATATTCGGCTACCATTTCGTTATTTGAGAGACAAGCTAGGAGTTCATTCCGTCATTACCTTCAACTTGAAAAATGTTGAAAAGGAAAATAGTCAACAATGGCTATAATTAATCAAGAAAGAAAATCTACCCAAATTTCTTCTAAATGCATTATATAATGGAAATAATCGATTCCTTCAATCTTATCCCACCATTCTTACTGAAGCAAACTCCCATTTGTTCAGCCTAGTATGTCCTTTAACCATGCCCATTAAAATCCAATGGTTGCAAGAGCTAGAAGCATTTTTCTTTGTATCCAATGTTGGCAAGCCAATCTGCGACTTTGTTCCCCTCTCTCCAGATGTGAGAAATATGAATATCAAATTTCTTCAGCTGCTGGATCTCTTCAAGAAAATACTACACATCCCAAGGGCCCATGCCTTTATGCTTGATCAATGTAATTGCAATTTTAGAGTCAGCTTCTGCCCAGATTTTATGATATCCCATCTGATGATACAATCTAATAAAACAGCAGCCATAAAAATCATGAGTTTTCCAAATAACATCCCCTGATTTATTCCTTAATACACCTCCACCAGCAGCCTAATCCTTCAACGTAAAAATTCATTAAACGAGCGATCCTAGCATACCCTTCCTAATCAATGGACAAGCCATGATATCAAAATCTATGATTTATATTTTAAACATTGTTCTTATGGCTAGATCCAATCGCCTTATAAGGAAAAAAAATTACATGCTCTTCCTTTTAGGATTGGAAAATTAAAGAAAGGGAAAATTGTGGGCTTGTGCCAAAGATAGTCTGAGCAATGCTCTGCACCGCAGCCTGCCTTACACATCTAACAAGGATATAATCTTTTTTGTGCGAGTTTAGTGCACAACATATCTTGTGTATCCTGTTTCGTGCACGCAATGTCATGCCCTTTTCAATATTCAATCATTAACATAATGTGCAAGCATGGAGACATTAGCATAACTAGATGTAGAATTCAATGTAGAATATCTTGTATTGCAATTTTACATTCGATTTATCCTTGTCCTTTCCATTCATGATTATGAAATGGACTATGGACATTAGAATAGGATGATAAATAGTAGCGCATGCATTAGATAAAGAATCATTTCCTACTGCAGGGTTTTTTTTTCCTTCTGAAAAATCGAAGCAATGGGAATTGAATGGCAGACAAATGATGTAACAAGTTCAATAATAGTCATTAGTAACAGAAACCTAGAATGGCTTTGTAATTTCGTATTACAACTTCCTCCTAGGCCTTTCCAATCCTCACCTAAGCAAAAGCACCTCCAATCTGATGCAGCATACCATCTATCTCATCCCCATTCCCCATTTCCAGCTCATCGAGAGTCTGCTCTGCACGGAGGAGACAACCATCGAACAGAATAGCAATCGAGTTGAATCAACAGACTGTCGCTCACAATAAGCATTCATGAGCTTCTTTAGTTGTGTGCTTCTGTTAAGCCTGAAAAGTACTTCACTTCCATCCTGGCCTTTGACTTTGAGATTGATGTGAACCGACTGATCTCCGGGCTTCTTGTCTTCCTCTTGACACGAAGTTGACATTTTCACCTTCACCAATGATTCACCATTTGAAAAGAAAATTCGTGCCCACTCCACTTCCTATTGCAAATTTGAGTAAGCAAAATAACTAATAGCATTGATTCCTCATATTCCCTTTCTGACTCAAAATGTATTCTATTTGCTGGTTGATTCTTAATTGAAACTCTGACATGTTTGATGTGTTGAAGATATGAAAAAATCGTGATATTATTCTATTTGATATTTTTTCGATTGGATAAGATTACTTTTCTTTATAGTTGACTGTGTGTTTATTACACAATCTTTCCTTTTATGACTATTGTAACCCTATAAATAAGGTCTTTTACCTTGTAATAAGGAAGACAGAAGAATTATACAATTCTCATATTCTTTCATTACTTTGTCTCAATTATATTCAGTTTATTAATTTATCATGATGAACTACAACACCCCCTTTCTAATAACTGTTGTATGGAAAAATATTTTTTATATCCTCTAAAGAGTTGAGTGAAAGTAAAAGTTTCTAATCTTCACATTGAGAAGATGGGGATTAAAATGCTTGGCTTCTATGACATTTTCTGGTTGAACCTTTGTCGAGCGGGTCTCGTGCGTGCATGTCAAACCTAAGGAATTTCAATGCATTTTTGTAGCTTCAAACAAATTCTCTCTTCTGTACCGTTGAAACCAAACGAAAGAAGTTCGTGGTGTGGTCAAGAATACTTCGCTACCTAAAAGGGACGACTCACTGTGGTATAAAATTCTTATCTCAAAGTCCTATTAAGTTATATGGTTTCTGTGATGCAAATTGGGTAGGATGTCCAGATACAAGATAAAATACATCAGGATATTGTGCCAATAGTGGGGCCAATTGTATATCCTGGTCATCTAAGAAACAACCAACCGTATCTAGATCAAGTACACAAGCCATATATAGGTCAATGGCATCTACCACTGCAGAAATAATTTGGATCACGTTCATACTGAGAGAGATAGGAATTCTTCTTGACCAAGCACCTCAGCTATTTTGTGACTGAGAGAGTGCTCTATACAAGATGATAAACCCAGTTTTTCACGCTAGAACAAAACATATGAATTCGACAATCATTTTGTTCGAGAAAAAGTCTCCACGGAAACTATTATTACATGATATATTCCTTCTTACGAGCAATTTGCAGACATCTTCAGCAACCATTTCGTTATTTGAGCGACAAGCTAGGAGTTCATTCCGTCATTACCTCCAACTTGAAAAGGGTGAAAAGGAAAATAGCCAACACTGACAATAACTAGTATACCGCTTTTCTTTGCGGTGGAATCCGACCGTAGATGATTTTAATGGATTGAGGAGTTGAGAAGAATGGGGAAGAGAGGGAATGAGGGAGAGATGGAGAGTTTTGTTTGAGAAGAGTTTGATTTTGATGAATATGGAGAAATAGAGGAATTGTGAGAGAGATATGGGTTTTTGTTTGAGATGATGAAGACGTAGTGACGAACAAATAAGTACTTCTTTTTGTACTTGTAGATGAGTAAACCTCCCTACGGTCGGTGATTAATCAAGAAAAGAATTCTGCCGAGATTTCTACTAATGGTAATCTATAATGGAAATAATGGATTCCCTCGTATCTTTCCATGATGAATGACCATTGGCACATTCCATCACATTACTGTTGGAGACCAATTTGGATGATCAAGAATATTTTATGACAATTAATATCTTCAAAATGTTACATGATGATTGTATATTTGTAATGAATTACAAGATTGAGTACCAAACGCTTTTTTAGAGAGAAAAATGTTCTATGGAGTGTTGTCTATGTCTCAAAAAATCTGAGGTATTTGTGAAGAAGACCCTATATTTATAGATAGCGTGTCTTTCAGCTGATTGTATCTTTTGTACAATGTATCAAGGAATGTTAATTATTTTGTTATTGCACAACTCTTTATTGTTAATTTCAAAATTCTTTAAGTGAAGTATCTGGATTTCTAGATAATTTCAAAATTCTTTTTCCCCCCAAGTATTGTTACAACATTTATAGATAGGAAGAAAACTCTAGAGTAGAGATAAACTTAAAGATGACTAGAAACTTGTGACCTTGTGAGACACGTGCATTCACACGCTCCATGATTTATTTGGAATAGCCGATCTTTTTTTCGAACATAACAAAACTAAAATGTGAAAATTAGATAGTGTCACATAAGGTGAATGTATTCTTCGAGGTCAAAATGTAAATATTTTGTTTCTTGGAAAAGTTCTTTAGGCCATCACACTTCTTGGGGGCTGGGTTAGGATTCACCTACCCTTATTATATATCAAAGAGCTTTTCCTAGTATACCGCTTCTTTTGCGGTGGAATCCAAATGTAGGCTCTATTATTATAATAGATTGAGGCGGTGAACATATTTTGGAGATGATCGGTGGAGTGAGATGGTCGATTGAAGGGCATGGATTGAGAAGATGAGTAGATTTTGGAGATGGTCTATTGAAGAAAATGATTGAACAGAAAATTTTGGAGATGGTCTGTTGAAGAAAATGATTGAACAGAAAATTTTGGAAATGGTCTGTTGAAGAAAATGATTGAACAGCAAATTTTGGAGATGATGAAATTGAAGACGTAGTGACACACGGACATGTTTTTTTTTTTCCGTAGCGGAGAAAACTCCCTACGGTCGTGACAAGTAACGGATGGGGACTTCACCTTACCTCCATAAATGAGACAACAGTGGGGTTTAGAGGTGAGTGTCAAGGCCTTTAAAATAAATTCTATCTTTACACTTCCCAATCTATACAAATACAATCCAAAACAAATAAAATTCTTCTAGCCTGCTTCTGATCTACTCTCCAGCAATCTGCCCTAGCGTCTCTTTCTGCAGCTTCCCTCTTAGCCCTCAATCTTATCTCACCATTCTTACTGAACCAAACTCCCATTTGTCCAGCCTAGTATGCCCTCTAACCAAGCCCTTAAAATCCAATGGTTGCAAGAGCTTGAAACATTTTTCTTTGTATCCATTGTTGGCAAGCCAAACTGCGACTTTGTTCTCCTCTCTCCAGATGTGAGAAATCTGAATATCCAATTTCTTCTTCAGCTGCTGGATCTCTTCAAGAAAATACTGCACATCCCAAGGGCGCTTTCCTTTATGCATGATCAATATAACTGCAGTTTTAGAATCAACTTCTGCCCAGATTTTATGATATCCCATCTGATGACACAATCTAGTACCAGTTGCAAGAGCTTTCAACTCAGCTTCGAGAATAAAACAGAAGCCATAAAAATCATGAAATTCCCAAATAACATTCCCTGAATTATTCCTTAATACACCTCCCCCAGCAGCCTGATTCTTCTACGTAAAAATTCATTAAACAAGCGATCCTAGAATACCCTTCCTAATCAATGGACTTGCCATGATATCAAAATCTATGATTTATATTTTAAACATTGTTCTTATGGCTAGATTCAATCGCCTCAAGAGGAAAAAAATTTACATGCTCTTCCTGAATGGAAAATTAAAGAAATGGAAAATTGTGGGCTTGTGCCAAAGGTAGTCTGAGCCATGCCCTGCACCGCAGCCCACCTTACACATCTAGCAAGGATAGATTCTTTTTTGTGCGTGTTTAGTGCACAGCATATCTAGTATATCCTGTTTCATGCGAGTTTCATGCCCACAATGTCATGCCCTTTCAATTTTCAATCATTAACATAATGTGCAAGCATGGAGACATTAGTATAACTAGATGTAGAATTCAATGTAGAATATCTTGTATTGCAATTCTACATTCGATTCATCCTTGTGATCTTTCCATTCAAGCTTAGTTTTCGTATTACGACTTCCTCCAAGGCCTTTCCAAATACTTAATCCCTAACTAAGCATCAGCACCTCCAGTATGATGCAGCATAGCATTTATCTCATCCTCTTATTCCATTTCAAGCTCATCAGGAGTCTGCTCTGCACAGAGGCAACGACCACCGAACAGAATAGCAATCGAGTTGAATCAACCTACTGTTACTTGCTCACAATAAGCATTCGTGAGCTTCTTTAGTTGTGTGCTTCTGTTAATCCTGAAAAGTACTTCACTTCCATCCTGGCCTTTGACTTTCAGATTGATGTGAACTGACTGATAGCCGGGCTTTTTGTCTTCCTCTTGACAGGGAGTTGACACCTTCACTGATGATTCACTGTTTGAAAAAGAAAATTCATGCCCGCTCCACTTCCTATTGCAAATTTAAGTAAGCAAATAATACATAACTAATAGCATTGATTCCTCATATTCCCTTTCTGACTGAAATGTATTCAATTTGCTGGTAGATTCTTAATTGAAACTCTGAAATGTTTAATGAACTATCACATCCCCTTTCTAATAATTGTTGTATTGAAAAATAATTTTTATATCCTTTAAAGAGTTGAGTGAAAGTAAAAGTTTCTAATTCTTCACATTGACAAGATCGGATTGCAACGCTTACCTTCCTTGACATTTTCTTTGTTGAACCTTTACCATGCATGGCTCGTGCGTGCATTTCAATGCCTTTTTGTAGCCTCAAAAAATTGTTTCTCTTCTCTACTACTAAAACCAAACGAAAGTAGTTCGTAGTGCGGGCAAGAATACTTCGCTACCTAAAAGGGATGACGCACTATGGTATAAATTTTTTATCTCGAAGTCCTTTTAAGTTATATGGTTCATGATGCAGATTGGGCAGGATGTCAAGGTACAAGACGAAGTGTATCAAGATATTGTATTATTTAGGGGCCAATTGTATCTCATGGTCATCTAAGAAACAACCAACCTTATCTAAATCAAGTACAGAAGCTGAATATAGGTCAATGGCGTCCACCACTGCAGAAATCATTTGGATCACATTCATAATAAGAGATATAGGAATTCGTCTTGACCAAGCACCTCAACAGAAATCATTTAGATCACATTCATACTAAGAGATATAGGAATTCATCTTGACCAAGCACCTCAGTTATTTTGTGAAAACAAGAGTGCTCAATACATACGATAAACCAGTTTTTCACGCTAGAACAAAACATATTGAGATCGATTATCATATTGTTTGAGACAAAGTCACGAGGGAAACTATTATTACAAGATATATTCCTTGTGACGAGCAAATTGCATACATCGTCACCAAGGCTTTACCTAAGCTACCATTTTGTTACTTGAGAGATAAGCCAGTAGTTCATTCTGTCATTACATCTAGCTTGAGAAAGGCCGAAAAGGAAAATAGCCAACCACGGCACATTCTACAATGGAAATAATGGATTCCCTCATATCTTTCCATGATGAATGACCATTGGCACATTCCATCACATTACCATTGGAGACCAATTTGGATGATCAAGAATATTTTAGGACAATTAATCATGACTGTAGGGAGTTTCTGGCAAAAAAAAAAAACACATATACGTCTGTCTTCATCACGTCTGTCTTTATCTTCATTCTCAAAATTGATTTTTCTCCATCATATCTCCTCTCTCCTGTTCTTCAAATTCAATCTCCTCAAATCAAATTCTCAAATTCGCCTTCTTCCTCATCTGCTACATCATTCTCAAAATTGATTTTTCTCCATCATATCTCATCTGTTCTTCAAATTCCTTCTCCTCAAATCAAATTATCATACCCACCTTCTTCTTCATCTGCTACATATTTGAATTACCATAGAATTTTAATCGTAATCTATGGTCGAATCCACCGCGGGAAAGCGGTATATACTAGTATCTTCAATCAAGTTACCGATGGGAACCAATTTAGGAGATCAAATCCTCTTGTTCTTTTTATGGGGATAACATTCTTCCTATGGCAAAATGCAATCTACTCTAATAGCTATTTGGTCCGTGGATAAAACTATTTATCTGAATAAAATTTATGAGGATAATAGTTATCCGGATAAGGGATTTATTATTATCTTGTTTGGAAAAAAATAGTAATAAGAATGGAAAAAATCAATGTTAAAAAATCAACTTTTTGTAAAAAATAAAAAATAAAAAAAAAATAAAAAATAAAAAAAAAAATTCTACCCTTATTTTTAATTAAACAAAAAATGTAAATAAAAAATTAAAAGAGGAAAAAATTTGTGGCTTGGAGGATGGCGCGGAGGGCGGGGACTGTGGCGCGGGGGGCTGCTGAGGGCGAGCGGAGGTGATGGTGGCCGACGGGTGGTGACGGGCGGCGATTATCCTAGGATATTAATGTCCAAAAATATATTTGATTAAATATTATAAACGGTACGTTCGTTTTTTAAAAAAATTGATTGAACTTTTATCTATAGAAAATTTTTTGTCCTCCTCCTTTTAAGGATAAAACTTATCCTCATTTTTTGCTTAAATTGTTATCTGGATAAAAGTTTATCCAGACATCAATTTCGCTCAAACAGGATAAGACAAATTTTATCTGTTATGTTTATCTATTAACCATATACCAAACGTGCTCTAAAGGAAAAATAATGTCATACTCTTCTATTTTGGAAGGAAGAATTAAGGAAAGGGAAAATTCTCAAGTTTTGAGAGGTCATTAGCTTTATCAACTTATGTAGACTCGAGGAGAGCCTAGCAATTTTTATTAATTATTTTGATATAGATTACACCATGTAGATCTCAAGTCTCCTTGGAAAGGATATGACCTTTTTCGTGCAAATTTCGTGTGAACCGTGCACCGTGTACATGCCGTGCCATGTTATGCCCTTTTTAGTATTCAGTCACTTGTCTCACACTGTGCATGTATGGAGACACACTAGTTTGTATAACTAGATGTGCGTGAGTATTCTCGTCATGTCAAAGGTAGACGTACACTTTGCATGAAATTTATGAACGATGTGATGTTGTGTATCTCAAATCCCCATCTCGCATAGTGGAATTTTTATTAATATCTCATTTTCTTCTCCAATGAACAAGTGAAAGATCAGCAGATTAAGAGGAGAAGCCTGGTAGTAGTATTTTTTCAACTTTCAAACACAGTATTTCAGACCACACTTTATGGATTTCCATAAACAATAATGTTTGTTTGAACAAAAAGTATATAGTTTTTCACAAATGGTTACATTATTGTAGATACAAAAATAAAAGAGCAGAACTAGGCAATAAATATGCTAGTATTTAAAGGTAGATGGAGTATACCAGAAAATGAATAAAACAAACATTATGAGTAATAATTTAACTAATTTTGGGAACTAATTGTTTCTGTATACTAAGATAAGAAACATCTGGAAAAGCCGCCAGATTAGCATATCGAGCAACACAGGCTGTTTATTCGATTGACAATGTTAACCAGAAAGAATGGTTCGACAAAACAAAGATATATCAGTAACGTTTTCCTCTCTGCTGCGTAGTAGGTTGATTGAATTAATAAAAATACAAAAAAAAATGGACTATCGAAAACCAAACAATTAGATTAATGTAAGAGCATAGCATAGCATAGTGGAAATGACTTACAATTTCTTTAATGATCTCTTGAAGCACATCCTTCAACTAGTTCATGTCTCGGTCGAGCAGAACTAGGCTATCCATATAGCTCACAAAATTCATCTGATATTCCTTTTTGATGTCGAGGTATGCTATATGGTTAGTCTCGAAATGACACAAAAAAACATCCATTTCTTCATCTTCCAGTATAATTTGATCGTTTTTGGTGAAATTGCAAGCATGAGTAGCTCCAAGGCGAATGGAATACATTTTAGTCCAAGAACTTTCGTCTCCATACTCCATCATGACCCACAAGTCATTTTGCTCCCATGGTGGATGATTATAATTTAGAGGATTAAACACAAAAACTGACAGTTTTTCCTTGAAAACACCAATGTATTCGGAAAAGTTAGGATTATCAATCACATAATTTGGCATACTTATCTCTTCGAACACCTCTCTCTCGAGGTGGAAGGCCAGGATTATGAACTCTCGCTCATAGCTGTTTCCACGAATTGCCCTCCAGTGGACAGAATCATTAACACACACTCCAGATGTCACGTCCAATATGCCCCACGATAAGATCTTCAATTCAATAATTCGACACGAATTAGTGTTCAATGAATAAACCTCAACTCTATACTTGATTTTATTCGTCACCACATCTTCCCATCCAAGAAACACAGTCCTGACAACCTTGTAGTCATTTGTTTGATCATGGTATCCAAATCCGAAACTAAAATTACCTTGGTTTATTCTAGGAATTCCATGGATCGGAAAGTGTATCATCTTATGTTTTCTAATGGAAGGATTGTACAGATATATGGTAGTTTCATAATGGTTCATAAATGCAAGACACAATAAACCATTGAATGAACCAACTATACGCAAACGTGTAGAAACAACAGAATCAAAAGGGAATGCTATTTCTTGAAACAGTTCGAGTTTCTTCTCGCAAAGTATCCTAAAAGTACTGTTAGGCAAAGGTCGCTCGGGTGCATATAAAATGTAGCTGTTATCTATCGAATTAGCCCGGTGCCAAGAATGATTTTTTATGAAAACGGGGTTTTGTATCAAATCCCGCCATGTCTTGCATACGCAGAGAAACCTGACTAAGGTTTTAGTGGGCAGGAACAACAAAATTGTATTGATCAATTCAATTGGAACATGCTTCGACTGGTATGGATTCATTTCACTTCCAACAAAAGGTTTTGTTTCTCTTGTTCGTTCAGTGCAGGTTTTTGTATAAATTTATACAATCTGATTCTGATCAAAACTGTAATGTATTAGAATTCAGGTTGTAATAGAACTATATATAATTCCACATTATCAACTGTATGAAGTAGTTAAAATCTATCCTCGTCGTGATTAACAACTAAGTCCGATTCAAATAGGACTCTATAAATCCCGTCAAGATGAGACTTTCACCTCTGGTCAGTTCAACTCTTATTGGGATGCAATTAAAATAGTTGTTGTTATCTAGGAAATTTATTTCTACATAATGCTACGGGAAAATAGTTTAGTCCAATATGTTGAATGATAATTACTACACTAAGGTTTATTTAGAAAAAGTTAGTGAAGTTGATTATCTCCAATGCACTCTGTCTCTTGAAGTCTACGTGATTGGTAAAATAGACAGAATTCCAGTTCATGTGGCACTATCTTAGGGATGGCAACGGGCCGGGCCAGGACTGGGCGGGTATAGAAAAATCCCCATTTATCGCTCCATTTAATTGATTAATTATATTATTTTTTATTTTTTTACATACAATTTAAATTTTAAAATATAAAAATAAAATAAAATAAAAACATTTGGGACGGGGCGGGGCTTTTTTGACATCTCTACTACGTCTATTGAATAGACGGTCAAAAGTTCCGTCTAAAACTAATATTAATGCTTATGTGGCATTAATTTTTTTTAATTGGTAACTCTTCAATTTTAATTTTCCTCGTCTGACTTTTTTTTTTTAATAAAATGCTGAATTTGATTTAAATTTGTTGAGTTACTTCGTCTAGAAGTCCGTCTAAATTTAGATAGAGTTTATTTTTTTGTGTGTCATATCAGCTAGACGGAATCCTTGTCAACATGTATTGGAGATGTTTTTTTATAACTCTGACTATTTGTGCTTATGTGGTATGTCTAAAAAATAAATAAATAGATTGCATTGGAGATGCTTATCAATAAAAATAGATAGATTTTTACAATTCACCCATAGTAGATTTATTTAATGAACAAAGTAGTTAGGATAGTAATTTTGAATTGGATCGTTGAACGGGTCTTGCAGATCGAATCATTGGATTGGATCAAAATTCGTAACATTCTTATTAGAACTGAGATAAAACGTCAAATATTTTTAATTAAAAATCAACAATTATAACCAACTAAAATAAAGGATAAAACTAAGGTTGCAACTAAGAAAGCCAAACAAAATTAAATTTAAAGGATAAAACTAAGGTTGCAACTAAGAAAGCCAAACAAAATTAAATTAACACAAAAACTTCATCAAGTATTGAACCAAAACATAGAATCGAAGTACACTTCTATTTATTTTTAATATCAAAATTTTAATTACAATTAAATTCTATTTGACAAACTTATAAACACCAATCACTATAAATATATGTAGAAATTACGTACAACCATAAATTTTATGAATAATAACAATATTATGAGTCGAAAACAAGTCTACCACTACGACTAATTTTCAACAATCCAAAAATTTAACCTAAAAGAGGAAAAAGTAGAACACGCAAGATTAAAAAGCAAAATATAAATGAGCTATCTTAAAAGTTAAAAGTTAACGAAGAAAAGGTAGGGAAAAAAAATAGAGAGTTTAAATTGAGGATTCTAAATTTTACGGTTTTGTTTTGCTTTTTCATTTTTTTTTTAATTTTTTATTTCTTGTTTTGATATGGGTTTTAATTCAAATTTTCCTCAGCTCAAGTGCCCAACAACCTAGCTAAAGTTTTTTCAAACTTATAAGCTGGTCAAACATTATTTTCATTCATACATTCTGTAAGACCTAAACTTTTTCTCCACACGTTCTATAAGACCTACGACTTATAATCTACAAAAAAAAATTTACCAAACATAAACTTCATTGAAAATGAAGCTAAAAAGTCCATAAAGCAAAAAATAAAATAAAATAAAATAAAATATGAAGGATCGTTACGATCCATCAACGAGATAGTAAGATTCAATAATTTTAACATCCTACAATGGGTTTAGATTGTTTTATTATTTTGGGGTCTTAGAATCGTAGGACCATTATTTTTAGTCGACAGCAAGTTTATTTCCAACCCCAGTTCAGAAAATTATGCTTTTCCGCTACAATATTTGTAAGAACTTTATTTGTTAGATTAGCTCCACGCTAACACCTCGTGTCATATGTTTTTAAAATTTAGATACATATATCGCAATGCAAGGGCGTATCTAAGGGAACTCTCATTTGCTAAACTCTTCTTTGCTAGAGTCACCCTTGGCCTAAAAAAATATTTTTAGTATGGGAAAAATGATTTGAAAAAAAAAATTTATTCAAAAAATTTATTTTTCTCATATATTAGATCGGTCTAAGAACAATTTAACCTCCGTCTGAATCCGCCCCTTTCACAATGCATGGCAATGAACTTGGACATGTAACAGTTGGTTGCCTTGGACTTGTTGGAGGAGTAACAGATTGTTCTCAAGCTCTTGTACTTTGTACCTCAATACAAAAATGTCAGACTCAATTATTATTTGTTCCATGTCTACACTCCAATCTCCTCAAAAATACAGTCTCTAGATATTATTAGCTCCTTTGAATCAAATTTGAAAGATGATAACATTTTGGTTCAACTTCACCATTAGTCATGACAAGTTAAACAAGAGAAATAAAGCACACACTCGTGATTTGAATTACAAGAAACAGAAGTAAACAAAAGAAAATTTTCCATTATATGTGCTATAAACACTTATATTTTGCATATACCAATAATATTGAACATGCGAAAAAGGACGACTAGTACAAAAGAAAAGGATGAAATCGATAGAAGAGAAACCAATGGCCTAACTCTGGAGAACAAGACTCTTTCCAAGAATAATATCGTCTGTCTCGAAATCAGCTTCTTTCCTAAATGTCCCCCGACCAAAGTCTAGGTTGTAAGAATCTGCAAGACCTTCCACCAGGTCGAATTCTGGTTTCCACCCCAGCAAACTCTTTGCCTTTTCAATTGATGTAAAGAAATGCTGCATTTACATCGACAAAATTTAAGGTTTTAGATATGATAATAAAGAAGGCAAATTTAACGGAATGATAAACTCATAAACCTTCAATTTTCGACAGCCTTATTGATTTTATTAGCAGATTGTCATATGAGCTGTTTTAAGGTTATTCATCACTACTAGAAAGAATGTCCTTATCAATGGCTATGGAAATATTAATTGAATATTTTGTTAAGGGATTCACTCCTAAAATTGAAAACCGTCACATTTTCTAGAGAACGATAAAGATGAGTGTACTTTATCCTTGTTCAAAAGCCAAGCTTTTCGCATTTGCATTATTTTGCAAATGCAGCATAAATAGTTTTTCTAGAATGCTTGTATGCGCTTTACTAAGGATTTGTTCGGTAGAGTTTTTTTTGGGGAAAAATGGGTTTTTTTGGTTACTTTTTGACTTTTTGACTTTTTTTATAGTGTAAAAAAGGTTGAAAAGTCAAAAAGCAAAAAAATAGATTTTTTTGGGAAAAAAACTCTACCGAACATGCTCTATAAGACAAAACTTCAATCAAATTATTTTTTTGTTCTTGTGACAATCAACCATGGCAGCATCCACTAATAATGATTGCAATGTCCATTTCACATAGAAACCCTATCAAATTTGTGGGATTGGTGGGGATGAGAGATGCCTAATATCATATAGCCAACTGATTTTCGACAAGCTTGTGTACACAAATTTACCTGGTCACGGAAAGGAAATGGTTTCTTTTTACCAAAATCAAACTCCTTGGGGTTGAAGTGAATAATCTCAGGCTCAGGGAATCCAGCGGCCTGTTAGAAATATACAGACAATCATTTCATTGTCGCTAAGCTAAAAGACACTCTCCTCTTTCAGGAATATATTTATTGGTCAGACCTACCTTAGCGCACGCCTTGGCTAATCCATCAAAGGTAACATATTTCTCACCGGAGATGTTAAATATTTGCTTGCTTGCTTTTTCGTTACCAAGAACCTGAACAAAAGCCCTCGCCAGATCCTGAAAATTTCCAATGGAACAGAATAAAAATCAATTTCACTCGCATGGACATAAATTTTCAAGTCTCACCATCACATATTTGCAAAAATTGTGCATATGAGGTCATTGAAGAAAAATGAATGTGGCATGCATGTGAGGGGCGTGTCGAAGACAATTTAGATAAACTTGTCCCTTCTCTAAAAGTTTTAAGCTTTTCACATGAAGTGGTTTAACACAATGGAGAGCAGGTAGTTTGTGCTTATGGAAGAACGAAGCCACCTGTTGAAGCTATTAAACTACTACAAGTGATCAAGAAACAGTGGCGAAGGAATTATAAAACTTCCAATACCATATTGTCATGCGGAAACCCCAAATTGAGTTCTAGGAAAAATGTAAAAGGGAGATAGAATACAAGGAATTTACGTGGTTCAGTACTTAGGCCTACGTCCATGGGCAGAGACAATATGAACTTCACTAAACAAAAGGGAGAAAAAAAAAAAAACAGTACTGCATACTGAATCCCAAAACCCCCACAAAATACATACTATGAGATGATACCAAAAGTACTCAGACCGAAATCCCCCACCAAATGTATGTACACTAGGTGGAACTACAAAGGACTCAAAGTCTCACCACAAGATAGTCCATGACTATCTAAAAAACTGGGATGCATACAAAGAACAACCGGGGCTCCTATCTATAAGAGAACAAAAGATAGGCTAACAAGTAACAACTGTCCCTCTTTCGATATGGGACAAATAAACAAATTCCTACAATTTCCTATTTTATGTGGGACAATACAAAGTCGTCACATAACATAGATAATAAATAGTTTTCACTTCTGAAACTTAAGTTTTGGATTTTGTTAAATTGTTGAAATCTTCACCAACCTTTACATGACCAAGTTGTGTTACTTGAATTCCTGAATTGGGAATTGGAATTGGGCGACCTGCTTTCAACCGGTGGAAGAACCATTCCTCAACAGGATTGTAGTTCAATGGCCCATAGATGTAAACTGGCCTCAGAGAAGTATAATTTACACCTCGTGATTCCAACAAGCTCTCTGTCTCAAGCTTTCCCTTGTGTCGGCTCTTTGGATCTACTGCGTCAACCTGCAATGGTGAACAGAGAACTTAGCACAGATAATAAGAGAGAGGATAGCGAAATCAAAGCAAAGGCAAAAGATTCATTGATAATAGGAAAGCAATGAAGCAATTCATGAACAGCTTGCAAAAAAAAAAAAAAAAAATACAAGCTAGAATACGAACCTCAAAATGTGGTAGATAATCAGTTTTGAGGTAAACACCAGCTGAGGAGCAGTATATGTACCTGAAGATTCAGTTGAACTAGATCACTAGGTTTCTGTAAAATCTAAGTTCCAACATACATCGGAAACAAAAGCTTTAATCAAGTTAAATGGTCGACATAGTCCATTCAATCGAGACCATAACAAGAAAACGTCCACAAAGCACCATAAACATAGAGCAACTATTCGTATAGTCACATATATCTCAACTAAATTATAAATCTAACAGAAGGAAAGCTATATACGCATATGGAACTAGTAAAAAATCATAAAACTTATTTCTGTTTGTGCTTTACGTTTGGAAAATGAGCAATTTATAGTGCTTCTAAGATATATCGCAGTCACATTATTATGCATCTAATTTAATTCTGAATTGTTAGCTCCATTCAACTCTTAAGCACAAATCTAGAGTCATAAGAAACATATAATTTAAAGTAACTGATAGATGCCATCAAGGCCTCATCCATGTATGAATGTCTTGTGATGAAATAACATCAGCCAAATTGGGGTTGAAGCTTACTGTTCCAGACTTGGTAATGCATCCAATATCGGCTCTACTTCAACTGCTTCACGTCCTGAAATTATAATGGAAAGATGCATATAAAATGAACCTTTTTAGATGAATTGAACTTTTATTGTTCACAGAACAAGAGCTGAAAATATCATCAATAAGTGCACGAGGGACATGTCATGATTAATTGCAAGATGATCCTCACCATTTATGTCGTAAACAACATCAAATCCTTCTGCTGAAAGACTGCTCTTCACAAATTCAAAGTCCTTCCTGTCTCCCTTCAGGTGCAAGATCTAAACAAACAAAATGCTGTTCATTCATCATTTAACGAAATAACACAGCACTTACAATATGCCTGATATGCAGGACTGGATAGGACTATATAGTACAATAAACAAGATATTAGTTTTTCTCCTATAACTCTGTCATGCACTCTCAAGTAAACCCTACCAAACTTGCCATCAATGACATCAAGTCCTCGATGAGATCTTTTAGAAGCCTACATATAACATACCTTGGATGAAAAATCAGCAAAATCTGCCTCTGATTCACCAGGCAATTGCTGGGTGATGGGTGCTTTTCCTCTTGTGAACAGAGTGACCTGCACTTATTCCAAGTACTTCAATCTTTGAGAAAAATTTAAACCTTGGATTATTGGTGTATGTAATTGTGATTCTTAAGGACATAGATTATACCTGATGGCCCTCTTTAACAAGAAGTCTGGACAAAAATATACCAATGAATCGGGTTCCTCCCATGATTAGAATTTTCTTGGCACTTGATGCTGTGACATTCAATGCTCCTTTCGGCTGCCATAGTTTCCTTTTATACTACAGCAAAGTATTGATAAGGATAGTATTAGTAACTACCTCCACACCATTTAAACACAGAACAAGCAGTTCATATATACTCAAATTATCCTCTCTTTTTCTTTTCTTTTTTTTCTGGAAAGGGGATATGCTCAATTGTGAATGCTTGTATTCGTCTCGAACTTACAACATTGGTAACTAATTTACCCTTCATCGGCTTAACATTTTAGACCATTTGGTACTAAAACAAGTTTCAGTACGCATACTGTAAATGTCCTAAATCAAGTCTCATGGCTATCCATTTATAAAAGTGGTGCACGAGAGCATGAGTCAAGTCTTTGATGAAAAAAAAAAATGAGTTCAACCTCCACAGGAAGAGTGTATTAAGGAAAAATTCTTATAAATAAACGTGTCCATTCGTTCACAACATAAACTTTTAGACACTGGTTCACAACTAAATCGTTCAGAAATTTCAGTCAAGTTCGTGAACCTACTTTCTGATTCTCTGAATTGCTGAAACCACAAGCATGGTGACGAATATAAAATTCTGAGGGTTGATAAAAATGTCCATGTGTGTGTATCTTTCACACATAGTTCAAGGTGCATTCTGTGTACAACCTTAAATAGACACAAGGGTGGTATTCAGACTCGCACTTCCATGTTAAGGTCAATAATAAGGAATATCTCAAGTTGATTACTGTTTTCATCTTTAGTCGAGGTGAGATATTAACCCTTAAGAGAGTGGACACACTCTTACACACAGGATCATATCATATGTTTGTATCAAGAGGGAATACCTGTACTGAGGCAGTCAGTCTTGCTCCATTGAAGTCGGAAAATGACGACGGAAGCACCGCCGAAGACGGCTGTTTGTGTTGCACCACCACGAGACTAGCCATGACTTTCCTAATTCCTATCCACCACTCTCAGTTTGAAGGGCCTCTGTTTGAAATGAATATTTAAGGGCTCTGATTTTTCTACCTTTTTCTGATATATTTTGATTTTCTCTCATTCTTACAATTGGGATAAGACAATGGCTTCACTCTCACCACAACTTCGGTTATATCCATATTTGCAGCCTCTTGTTACAAAAATGACCGTTGGCACCTCCCATACTGTTAAGAGTAAAAAGACTACGTTGCCCTGAGAAACACATAATTTGGAACCCACAACTGAGGATCAAAATTGCAGCCGCGATCTCCAACATTAAGAGTCATGGAATTTTATCCTCAATCTTTTTTTATTTACGATAGTATCATAAAATTTTTTGTTGGTGATCAACGTCCTTACTAATAGAATATGTCCAAAATGAACGTTAAATTTGCATAAAAGACATGTTTACCCTTCACATTAAATAAAAAAAATTTGCAGTCATTGTCCTCAAACTTTGGAATCTTTGCACTTTTATCTCTAATCTTTTTTTCTTAGCACATTTATCCTCAATATTTTGTTTATTTGTGACTTTCATCATTAGAGATAGAATTTGTCTCAAAATCTGTTAAGTTGATAGAAAAAGACATATTTGTCCTCTCAATTAAATAAGCAACACAAAAAAAAAAAAAAAATGCATTTTACTTCATCTTCTTCGAATAAACATTCCCTACCCCAATCCAAAACAACAATCACTTACCCACAAGCTATGGTCGCTTCCAAAATCCACCACCTACTTGCAAGCCACCACCAATCTCGCAAATCATCGGCAATGATGACTATTTATGTTACGACCCATTTCAATTTAGTCAAAGTCAAATTCTTTTTAGTCAAAGTCAATGAAATTTTGGGTCAAGTCAAAGTCAAAAAGTCAAAGTTGGATTTTAATTAAGCAAATAAATTGTTTTGGGCTATTTTATAAATTATGGATATTTAAGGATTTAAATGTCACTTTATGGAAGTTAGGGACTTAAGTTGCAATTGGGCTGATTTGTAAATTGAATTTGGACCCATTTTCTTGGCAATACACTCACAGACGCAGAGGTAGGGAGAGAAAGGGAGAAAACGCGACCAGGGAAGAAAGGAAAAAGAAAAAGGAAGAAAGAAAAAGGTAAAAAGGAAAGGGAAGGAAGAAGAAGGTCTTGACCGGCCGAAATCAACCTTAAAGCTTGGGTTCTCCATTTCTTCTCCATTTTCAAGAGGTAAGCAAGAATCCACTTATTTTACAATGAGGTTAAAAATTAGGGTTTTTGCTTATGGGTTTAAATGTGAATGTTATGAACGAATATGAGTGATTTCTAGTGTTATGAACCATATTATATGTTAAATGGAGGAATTAATGGATGACATTTTAGGGTTCTAGATTTAGTAGGTTTATTTGGATATTTAAGCTATTTTAAGGATATTAAGGCTTATGTTGGTTTATCTATGTTATAAGCTTGGATTGATGATTTTAGCAAACCCTAGAATTTCTATTTGGGTCCTTTAAGCAAATGTATTATAAAAGAGATTATTTAAGGGCCTTATGGAAGATTAGAGAATTTTGAGAATGTTAAGGAAAATTACATGTTATTGAGTTAATAGAAATGAGTTCTAGTTTGGCGACCTTACAAAGAAAGTTAAGAAATTTATTCTTAATATTTCTTGAGATGGTTATTTATTGATTCAAGCAAATATATTTTATTTCAGGAGGTGACGAGGAGGTTGGTGCCGTATACCGACCAACTTAGTTCGAGTCAAAAACTCTATGAGTGGAAAAATTTATTTTTCAGAAATAAGCATTTTAATTATATTATATCGATTCGTAAAGTTATATGAATTGCTTTATTATTTCAGTGCTTCTAGTAAATTACATAAATTTCAAAAATGAATTATTTTTCAAGTATTGGACAAGCATGATTTTTTTAGTACAAGTTAACTTTTGTAAATGAGAATTTTAGTAAAGTTTATTTTAAAAACCACCAAAAAGTACCCAGGTGACTTTTACCCGCTCTGCATTGGTGTGAATTCGTTTCCACAGTGTATGACCAGATATGGTGATTTTACCCGCTCTGCACTGGTGTGAATTCGTTTCCACAGTGTATGACCAGATATGGTGATTTACCCACTCTGCACTGGTGTGAATCTGTTTCTACAGTGTATGACCAGATTATTAGGTCTTTGGGACCCACTCTTGTACACATATAGGCTTTGGGCCGTGTACTGGGGTGCTTAGCCCTTTGGAGGCAGCTCTGCACGCGTATGACTAGATTCAGATTACATATTACAGTTTATCAGTTATCCAGAGTACCTTTTTGGTTTGGTATTATATACTTCAGAATAATCAGTATATAGATTTCAGATTTTAGATCATGTAGTTTCAGACTTTAATTACAGCTTACAGTTTAATCAGATTACGCTTTATTTGAAGATTACAGTTATGATAGCATTTCTCAGTTTCACTATGTTTGCAGTTATATTATTTATATCAAGTATAAAGAATTCATAATCTTTATTGCTTACAAGTATTATGGAAAAATTCAGAATTTCAGAAAATGTTTCTAAACAGGAAAAAGTATAATCATTTTCAAACTCTCCACTCACTGAGTTATAAACTCACATTTTTTGTCACTCTTTTTCTTATTAGGACGCAGTTGAGCCTTTTGAGCAACTTTTGGGAGATTCTGCAACAGCTACAGCCATTTGATCTACTTAATTGTATGATTGCATTTTGTTAAGCAATGCATTATCATTCATTTGTCTCATGTCCACCAGTTTAGCATATTTCATTTTGGTATTATTTGTGGCATGTAGAGGTTAGATGGGCTTGCCGCCTTTTTGATGTAAATGTTATAAATTTGGGCTGTTTTACAAATGATAGTGGAAATGGTTGAGTTGGTTATACTTTGTTTTTGATTGGTTCATATTTCGGTCAGGTGGACCCAATGGATTTTGTATATAATTGGTGTTTTGAGAAATTGTTGCTTTTCAGGTTTGGTTTTGTTCAAATTACAAAGGAGACTCTGCCAAAATTTTTATAAAATATTTTTAGTCCAAGAAGAGTTGATAAGTTATAGAAAAGTCCAAGGCCTTAATGGTGGGTCCGGCGTCTAGCTGGCATCCATCATCGGCGCACGGCACGTTCTGGGTCCACTAGGGTGATTCGGGGCGGGTCGTGTCAATTTATCTTGAAAATTAAGTTTAAAAATAGTTTATAATTATTTGTGATGATTAGCTCACTAAATCACAGTTTTTTATCATGTACTTTGTCTTGTCATTTGAGAGGTAGTTAATGTTATTAAAATCGGCCCCGCCCAATCAGTTCGACCAGTGAAATCGAGAATCAGGCCCATAGCCAGCCTGGTTAGACATAAAAACTCTCTTTAAAAATTTGTTGACTTGCTCGGTTTTGAGAAACTCACTAAATCTTTATCGATTTCACTAGTTTTGAAAAAAAAATTTAAAAACAAAAAACCCTTATTTTTATAATTAATTTATGCTGACCTGCTCAGTTTTGAGCAACCGTTTTTAACTTATTTATATTTTATAATTGGATTGAGTAGAGCTTTGCTTTGTTGATTATATTTGATTAGTTTTGCTAATTGTATGTTTTGAGTGGCTAATGCAATTTTTGTGATTTCAAAAAATTTGCTTTTCATTTTTTGAGTTTTTTTTAAAAAAATCACATGGTCGATCATGATTCGACCTTTTGATCATTGACTATTTTCTTGTTCTGGGTCGATGTTCGAGTTAGTTTTTAAAACATTGGAGGTAGTACTAACTTTTAGTATAAGCATTATTGTAATTTCAATTTCATTATACATGAACACGTGCATACATTTCTTTTCTATCATTGTCAAAATTCAAATCTTTGTCGACGTCTTTTTTTATCAATCTTGTTTTCAAATACGCTCTTTTACTTCTTTAGGCCCGAAATCCCAATAAGACTGTATTATTTGAGATCATATATTAATAAGCCAGCCATATACATCGCAATAATCTCAACTACTACTGTCTTTCATAGTCTTAAATATGAATCAAAAGGCTTCACCAATACGAGGCTCAATTATTAGTGTATGTGTATCCATCATATTCTCGACGTGTCTCAAGAGATTAGTATAATAACGTAATTAAGTTTGACCATAATTTGTGTGGTGCCCGTTATGCAGCACAATTTTTTAGCCACCAAGAACCCATGCCACCTAGGTACGTAAACATTAAAGATGTGTCTAAATGATAATTGAGTGACGGTAAAGAAGCATGGATTGAATATCAGAGAAGATCACTTACCTGAATAAGCCTTCTCTCTACCCCATGGATGTCTAGCCATGAAGAGATATACATGTCAACTAGTTGGGAACCCGAATGAATCTTATGCACAATATCTATTTCAATACTATGCGTACAGTGTTTTAAAATACGTAAAATGTGGCTAGATGTAAATGTCGAATTTCATACTTTTTGAACCTAAGTGAGGCGTGGCTAGGTGGAGCCTACGCAACACTTAGGCTCCGACACTGTCTAGACGAACTTTTTAGAACAACATGCGACACTACATGTATTATGTATAGGAGGATCCATCAATATTCACTTTATCAATATTATCATCGTATCGCACATATGATTCTTGAATATTTCCATTTTTTTTTTTTGAACTTTTATTATCATTGGTCATTAGTGTAGTTTAAAAGTAGTTTTTTTAGAAAAAATAGATAAAAAAATATAGAACACATAAAATATGTGGTTAAAAATGAGTTTTAAAAAAAATAAAAAATAAAAAAACTTAGACAAATATATTCTTAGTTTTAGGAAAATTGGCCCAAAACGTCCATAACGTATAGACTCGGTGCCTAAATCATCCTTACCTTTCAAATTTTGGTAATTACATTCCTCACCTATCCATTTAGTGCGCAAATAATTCTTTTGAACGGAATCCATCCAATATTCCGTTAAACCTTTGGAATTTTGGCGCAAATGATCCTTAACTTTTGTCCTTAGTGTGGAATTAGTCCCTAACGTTTATGTTTTGGCAAACAAGTCCATAACCTATGTGTTTTGGTGCAAAATTGGACCTTATGGAATAAAAAAAAAAAACAAATATATTCTTAGTTTAATTAGAAGAAATTGTATGTGGATTCCTAATCATTACAAAATGTGCAAATAAGTCCAATACTTTTATTTTTTATAAAAAAAATTAAAAAAACTAATGAGTTTTTTTTTTTTGAATTAACACTTTAGTAATAAACATGTCAAATAAATTTATTATTTTTTATTATTAAGTAATAAATATATTTAAAGAGAGAGAAATCATTGTGAGAAATCATTTTTCTCCCTCTTTACTTATAAATTAAGTTAAATAAATAAAAAAATGACGTATATAATTTTATAACATTGAACTAATCTTATTACATTTTTATTTAACATAAAAATACTAATAAAAATTAAGTTACACATTATGTGTTTTATTTTTGAACGAAAATAAAACGATAAATTAAAATATAAAGAATATAGTTAGATTTCTAATATTTGTAGTTAATAAACATATAACTCAATTAAATAAAAGTATTTGAACATCAAGTTTGTGACAAAGTTATTTTTTTTATACAATAATAAAATAAAAGTTTTAATTTTAAAGTGTTAATTCAAAAAAAAAAACTCATTACTTTTATTTAATTTTTTTTTATAAAAAATAAAAGTATTGGACTTATTTGTACATTTTGTAATGATTAGGAATCCACATACAATTTCTTCTAATTGAACTAAGAGTATATTTATTTTTTTCATTCCATAACGATCAATTTCGCTCCAAAACAAATAGGTGAAGGACTTGTTTGCGAAAACATAAATGTTAGGGACCAATTCCACACCAAGGACAAAAGTTAGAGACCATTTGCGCCAAAATTCCAAAGATTTAACGGAATATTTGATGGATTTCGTTCAAATGATGATTTGCGCACTAAATGGATAGGTGATGGATGTAATTGTCAAAATTTGAAAGATAATAATGATTTGGACACTGAATCTATACGTTATGGACGTTTTGAGCCAATTTCCCCTAGTTTTATAAGGTAAGCATGATTGTTTTTGCCATGCATGTGTATAGAATTTGAACAAAGACGCCACAATATACCTCGTAACTAAGAGCATCTCCAATGCATCCCATCTATTGAAGTCTATGTGGCAGGTAGAATAGATAGACTTCCATCTCCAATGTGGCACTACGTCTACTGAAAAGACGGTCAAATTAAAAATGTCAAATTAAAATTCCATCTCCAATGGATTTTGTTTAAAACTAATATTATTGCTTACGTGGCATTAATTTTTTTTAAATTGGTGGGTCTTCAATTTTTATTTCTCTCGTTTGACTTTATTTTTTTAATAAAATGCTGAGTTGGATTTAAATTTGTTGCATTACTCCGCTTAGAAGTCCGTTTAAATTTAGACGAATTTCTAGACGGTTTATTTTTTAGTGTGTCACATCAACTAGACGGAGTTAGCATGCATTGGAAATGGTTTTTTTATAATTCTGTCTATATGTACTTATATGACACGTCTAAAAAATAATAAATGGAGTACATTGGAAATGCTCTAATAAGTTCCTTGAAATGTGATGCGAAAAATGAAGTTTATAAAAATTGTAAAATTTTGTTTTTTGTTTGTAAGAGTTGTAAAATTTTATTTTTGGATCTACTCTGTTTTTCATTTGGATAAACTTGAAAAATTCACTTATAGATAAATGAGTAATTGTTTTTGTTGATTAAGTAATTTTGATTAGTAGATATTGCTAAATGTTCATCAGATGTAAGTTAAAAAATTGATAAAAATTGTTGTTCTTATGCAATGTGTGGTTAAAATTAATTGTTAATTTTAATTACATATTTTTATACAAAATCAAACTCGATCTAAAATTGAAAATAATGGAATTAGTTATCTGAAAGCAATTTTTCCCTATGAAAAGAAACTTTTTTTTTAAACTTGCAAATTTTAAAATAGGCCAAATTACTGATTAATAACGACCGTATAGAATTTTCTCTGCTATGGGAAGAAAAAAGCACGTCCGTATGTTACACTATCACTACATCTTTAATTTCATCTCTCCCAAAATTTGCCGTTCAAATCTTTTTCAATGACTCCAAAATCTGCTCATTTTCTCAATCCATCCCCTTAATCGATCATCTCCATCTACCGATCATCTCTAAAATGTGTTCACCGCCTCAATCTATTATCATAATAGAGCTTACGATCAGATTCCACCTCAAAAAAACGATATACTAGTTAAATTATCAAGACTGTATGAAATTTTCTCTAATATGAAGAAAAACAAAGTGCTTAGTGCTTAAACGTCACACTGTTACTACGTTTTTAATTTTTTCCTTCACAAAATTATCATTTCCAAAATCTTCTTAATTCAATCATCTCCCTCAACCGATCATTTTTAAAATTTACTTATATCTTCAATTCATCTATTTCAATCAATCATCTTCCTCCATCGATTATTTTCAAAATCTATACCGCTTCAATCCATCATGTAATAGAGCTACCACAAAAAAATAGTATAATAGTATATTATTATTGAATAGTAATATAGCACATTCAATAGGCACTATCCACTAATTAATTAATTACAGTCCATTATCTACGTGTCACTAAAATGTCACTTTTTAAATAACTCAAAAAAGTCATCAGTAACTCTTTAAAAAAACTGACCAATGTGCGAATTGTTCCTACAAATAGCTCAAAGAAAGGTTTTCTCTGGGTCATGGGAAGAAACCTTGTGTGATCCCTCCATTCTTGCGATAGTAAGTACCATAATTAGCTATATCACCACTCTATTATTATAAATAAAAATTAACAGAAACGAACAATAGAAAGGGGGAGGGAAAATAGAACAGAGATCTCCGGGACAGAAGAAATTGTGAAGAAAAAGAGATGTTGCAGTGCATATTTCTTCTCTCTGATTCGGGGTACGCTTCTGGATCTTGTTTTATGTTGACAGTAAGATGGAATTAATAATCTTGAATTCTTCCAATTTCAACCGCAACTGCTAATGGGTTTTGCATATTCAGCATTGAATTCTTTCTTTCTGGGTCGTAAATTCAGTTAAAATATAAGATCTTTATTCCAATTTCAACTAAACTGCAAATGGGTTTTGCATGTTCAGTAATGAAAACTAGGAAAAACAAAGATATTTTACAATCGCCTATGTATTCGGTCATGAATTCAGTCAAATAAACACAATATATTTATCCAATTTCAACTAAAAATGCAAATGGGGTTTATATATTCAGTAATGAACACTAGGAAAAACTGAGATCATTTTTAGTCTAGGGTCATTAAAATTCAGTTATATTAGAAGATCTTTGTCAATAAATCTGAATATATTACGTATATTACAGGGAAGTAATGCTCGAAAAGCAGCTGACAGGCCACCAGGTTGATCGATCCATATGTGCGTGGTTCTGGGACCAAATAATTTCCCAAGGTGATTCCTTAAAGGTACCCACCAATAGTAAATTTTACTTATTTGCGGTTCAACCGTGAAAGTTTCATTTGATGTGGTTTTCGTATTTGAACTCATTCGCAAGAACTTTTTTTTTCTTTGCAAATGTAATTGTCATAGCTTCTACCTGTAATTGCTTCACCGACGCATTACCTATTCCAAGTTGTTCGTGAGGGGATCACATTTTTGGCGTGCACCCAAGTTGAAATGCCACCTTTGATGGCAATTGAGGTGGGTACTCATGGTCTTTGATTCTTGTTCCAACTATTGTAAGTACTAAATGGATCAAACCAAGCCAGTTAAGCTGGCGATTGTCCACATTCTGCTTATTTTCTTAACAAGCTCAGAACCTACGTTTATGCTCTGTCATCTCTTCTTATGAAATGAAGAACTTGTATTCGAAGTAACAAAAATAGAAACTTTAACAATTTTTACGAATTAATTGGATTTAATGTTTTTATTTTCAAATGTTGCATGTAACTGTTATTTACAAGAGAAATATATTTGTGAGAAAAGTGTTGTTTGGCACTTTGAGCATAAATGAATACTGTGCAATTCAAGAGTTCGTTGAAATATAGTTTACTTGGGCTTTGTTTGGATTAAGTGAAAAGGAGAAAAAGGGGAGGCAACTGTGGATTTCTCACTTTTGTATTTGGTTAGGTGGAGGGAAACAGAAATTGAGGATTCTTCAGTTTTCTTCCCCTTTATGCTATTTAAGCACACTGCTGCACCATTCGACTCTGACTCTGAAGGTTCTTTAAAATCAAGTTCAATCAAAATGTTAAAGACCGTGAGACAATATTAATTTGTTTCATTCTCGTTTAATATATAATCTGGATTTCATTAGACGCTGTACATGGAGCTTTGCTTCATCTATGATCTGAAAGTTATGAAAAGAGGTCTTATGTCTGTGAAGGCTGACTTCAATTTTCAACCACACGGTCATATGATGTGCAGTAGTGCTGCCATCCTAGATTGAAGAAGTGTCCCATCTTTCACTTTTGGAAACCTAACTCTTGCTAATGTCTGAGTGACAAAATCATTTTTGTGCTGTCATACTAGATATCTTTCTTTTAGTTGACCTTTGTCTTTCTATAGTTTACTACTTTACCCTGTCATGCGAGATCTTATAAATGTCATGATATATACATTGAGCAGAAAAACTAATTATGATGTTTTACTTGTTTACTTCTAGTTCCTTTCCAGGGTAGCTGATGTCCTTTCAGATTATCTTGGCAGCTTAAACGAAGATTTGATAAAGGACAACTTTGTTATTGTCTATGAGGTATAAAAAGTATACTTTTTCTGTGAGTTTAGTTATAGGTTTCCCCTGTATAGTCATGGATTTATTGAATTTATACCCGTCTGTACTTGTAAACATTATTTTGGCTTCTCATTTTAAGTGTAGATCAAGTGACTTTACATAAGTGTGACAGGCACCACAGTTGGAAATTGCATGTCGGTCTTGATAATAATATGAATTACTTTTTCAAGTCATTTCATTCATTTTCCTTTTGATACGTCTTTGACTTGTCAGGTGGAAATCTACTGATATATTTAGTTAGTCTTCGGATGGTTATGTCCACATATTGGTCATGCAGTCCTACTTTTACTAACGACTTCAAGCTTCATATTAATAAAATGTTTGTACATCAATTCTTGTATTTACTCTTCGCGGTTTAACATGTAAATCATGATCATGTATAAACTTTGGAACTCTCATACTTTTAATATTATAAGTTCACTACTGATGGCTCATCACAATTGTTTATAAATACATTGAAACTCAGAAATGGATAGTTTCAAATTAATGTGCCTGTTATTTTAATTCTTGTAGTGGAAGCATCAGTGACGAGGGAAGTGATTTTATCACAAGTGTAACAATTTCTAGAATGTACACAATTGTTTTTTTCCCCCTCTGTATTTTGAAACAGAAAAATCAAAAGCAGACGTGTTTTCTTCCTCACCTTTTTGTTTTGGGTCTAAATCTGAATGGCTAGTGTTAAATGTGCTCCACATTTTTGCACCTGGGCTCCAATTTTGTGAATGCAATGATGGAGCTCATTTATATATTTTGAAGCACATTTATCAGCTCTCAACTTGAGTTCATGCTCGAAAACAGATAATTTTCATGCCTCAGTATTTTTCTTTCTGAATTAAAACTTCTAAAGTAGAAGGAAGAAAGAAAGTATAACTTTCACCAGGGTGAGATTATGGATGTGTTGTGCCTGTTTGCATACTTGGTACAGACTGTCACATTAATTTCATTACGCAACCCTGGTGCTGCAATGCTTCCTGTTCATCCATTTAACAGAAAGTTGGTGAAGGCTATAGTATTTACTATTTACCTTTGTATGGATGAACATATAATCTATTGTCTCCATGAACGGTTAGTAATCACAAACTCCTAAAGTAAGAATTAGCAGAACATTTTCTACAACAAGAATTGCTTCTACGTTCTCACTATTCATGGAATCAGCTTCCATCCCTTACCTTGACTATGTTCTGTTAACATATTTATTTCACCTTCTCTCTAGGTTTCTCTGGTGCTCCAAGTGACCAGAAAGTATATTACTTTTTTGCAATTTGCATTTCAGCTGCTGGACGAGATGATAGACAATGGCTTCCCCCTAACAACAGAGCCTAATATTCTGAGGGAAATGATAGCTCCTCCAAACATTGTCAGCAAGGTTTTGAGTGTTGTCACTGGTAATGTTTCCAATATGAGCAACAGCCTTCCAGGTGCGACGTCATCTTGTGTTCCGTGGAGAAAAACAGACCTGAAGCATGCAAGCAATGAAGTTTATGTTGACCTTGTTGAAGAAATGGATGCGATCATAAACAGGTGCATATTAAATTTCTAGCAGAAACCCCATCCTGTGATTCCCAGTTTATATTAACATGTAGGTCAGGCATGTATAGAAATGGATCCCACCAAGTGTAGATTATTGAGAGCCTTACGTAACGGTCATGATGCCTGTTATGCTCTTGAAAACTACTATGGCTGTTCTATATGCATTCAATTCTGATGTTTCAGTTCTCTGAAACCAAATGAATAAAACATCAAATAAATAGTTGACTCACCATCATTCGCAATATGAGGTCATAAGAATAATTATTCCTTTTCATGTTGTTACCTGAAGTTTAAAGCGCAGAATTGACCAAGTGGCTGAAAAGGTATGCAGACAACTACATGATACATCTGATGGAAGAAATTCTACCAACCACAGTTCCTGAACTTCAGAAAAGAAATGTTAAAATTCAAAAAAGGGGACAAGATTTTCAAATCAATTATAGAAGGTCAAGATTCATAGTGGTTTGAACACTAAGCCAACATCCATTTCCTACTAGTCCCTTCAGGATTTTCTCAAGTTCCCCAGATTTTCTTTCAATGTGTAAAAAGTATAACATCCATTAAACTATGTACTTCTTCAAATCAATGGCAGAAATACTGGCCAGCAAGCTAGCTGCCAACTTCTAATTGTTAATATATTGTCATGTTACTGATAATGAGCCAACGACATAGCCCATAGAACATATAAAGTAAAAATAGCACAAATAGGAAAGCTTAGAGCATTGGATATGGAAAAAATGCTATAGTGAAAGCTTGTAGACGTCAAAAGAGCAGTCATAGGCATTAAGTATGCATTATTTATGCAAGTGATCTTTCAAGATTTGATGAAGCATTTCAAAAGCTTCTGATATTACGAGCTTCATTACCAGCATTACCTATAGGTCGTTAAGATGCGTCACTTTTTGCTTCTGATTACCTGAATACGGTCTTCCTGGTAATGCTGGGCACTTTCACATGCAACGACAGTATAATTTGGAAATGGTGGTACTATTTTGGAGTTTCACTTTGATGGTTACCTTCACTAACTAAATTTGTAAAAATTTGCTGGTTTTGAGGTTCCAATTCTAAACTTGCCTACTTTTTGTTTGCTTTGATGCTGCACAGAGATGGGGCTTTGGTGAAATGTGAGATATATGGCGAAGTTCAAGTAAATTCTCATCTCTCAGGTCTTCCCGATCTCACTCTGTCATTCGCAAATCCTTCCATTCTTAATGACGTGAGGTTTCATCCTTGTGTTAGACTTCGACCATGGGAAGCAAACCAAATTCTATCCTTTGTTCCACCTGATGGAGAATTTAAGCTCATGAGTTACAGGTTTATTGTGCTATGGAAATATTTTTTACTTATTCATTGGTGTTCATAATTCAGGTGTCATAATACGAGGTTTACTCTTTAAAGTTAAAACATCTGTCTTAATCTCTCAGGGTTAAGAAGTTAAAGAGTACTCCAATATATGTAAAGCCACAACTGAGCTCAGATTCGGGGACATGTCGTATCAGTGTTTTAGTGGGAATACGAAATGATCCTGGGAAGTCAATCGACTCGATAACAGTTCAATTCCGACTGCCTCCTTGTGTTTTGTCTGCCGATCTTTCTGCAAACCATGGAGCAGTAAACATCCTTGCTGACAAGGTACTGAGCTTGGCATAGTAGTAATTTGGGTTAAAAACACTGTTAGTCACCCAACTTATAGCATTGTTTCACTTTAGTCACTAACTTTTTTTGAGTTAAGTTAGTCATTCAACTTTCATTTTTCAACTTACGCACTCCGTATGCTGAATTAATAGAAATAATGACGTGGCATGAAAGATCCATTGGCATTATTTTATCGTGCAGCTTGGCAAAAATGCGTCTTGTTGGACGAGTAGTGCTCTCCTTTTTCTTTTCTATGATTTATGTTTCTTTATAGAAGTGCATTTCGAAACATGACTTGTCCAATAATATACTTTTTTGTCCTGCGGGACTTGTGCACTAACAGATTTTTTATGTCACGTCAACATTTTTTTTAATTAAGTAGAACGGAGAGCCTGTAATCAAACAAAAAATGAAATTCAGTGATTAACCTGGGAAAAAAAGAAGTTCGGTGACCAAAGAGAAAAAAGGCTACAAGTTGGGTGACTAACAGTATTTTCAACCCGCATAAATATGAACAAGTATGATATATTCTCTCTTGCTAGCGTTGGAACATAAAGTTATCCTAGATTCATTTATATTAGTAGGAAAAATTGCAATATTAGTCCCCAACGTATTCACTTAGTAGCAAAAGGGTCCCCTTTCTATTTTATTTGGCATTGAAGTCCCCAACCCATAGTTTCCGCTGCACCGTGGTCCTCAATTGACGGAATCTGTGAATTAACTGTTAGAAAATCAACTTTTTATTAAAGAGTCAAGCCTACCCTTATGTTTAATTTTCACATAAATAAATAGAAAGAAATTTCGAAAAATAAATAGAAAGAAAATAAAAATAGAAAGGAAAACATAAAGAAAAAGAGAAAACCAGTTCATCTTCCTAATGCTGCTACACATCACCACCACCACCGCCACCATGTCACCGCCACCACGACCCATGGCAAGCCCTTCTGCTGATGCATAAAGATCCGCCATTTCCCCAATGCCTCACTAAGGACCACTCCCAAAATAAGATCTTTATGATTCTCTCTCTCTTTCTGCAGATTTGCAACACAAAATTCCTATAGGTGCTGGTTCAATGCAGTTTTTAATGCTACAGTTATGGCAATTGTGTTTGATTTTCATCTCAAGAATCATGTCAAGATATCTTTGCGGTAATTCTTTATTACCACAATCATGCCAATGCTGCAATGTATCATGAGCAGATTTTTGTTGACCCAGAAATATGAACAGATTTTCGGCAGACTTTTTAATTATAATGGGAAACTTTTTCTCAAGTGAAGTATTAAAAGACATTCACGCCTGAAAAGAAAACTTTTGAAATTTGGGGTCCAAAACCAACATTTTGAATGGAATCAAAAATATTTCAACACTGCAATGGGCTGAATTTAAGGAAGAGGTTTGTTCTTCCAGACTTTGGCCTTCCACTTGTGTAGATGGAGCATTACTTGATTGCCTTGTTTGAAGGATTTTGTGAAATTGTTGAATAAAGAGTTGGAGAAGAGGAGTAAATCTGGGTTATGGTGCCGTTGAGATATTGGTGGTTCAACGTCGAATAGGTTGGGGACTAATTCTGCAATTTAACCATTTTAGTACAGTCAAGTCAGAACTCTATGATCAGTCATGTCTTCAATTAGGGAATTTTATGTCTTAGGAATTTTTTTTTTTATGGGATTTTTGAAATACTTCCGATTAGGAGTCCATCACTATAATAGAGCTTGTACTTGTAGTTATTGATTCTTGACGACACGGTGTCCATTTTCTGCAGACCAAATATATGATCGGACTTATCTTTGTATGGGGCATGATATGTTTCCGAAGGATTGTTATTTTATGGGATTTTTGAGATACTTGAGATTGAGAGCATCATTATGATAGAAACTGTACTTGTGTTTATCTTATCGATGCTTGATGACATGGTGACCATTTTCTTCAGACTTGCTCTTGGTCAATTGGACGGATTCCGAAAGATAAAGCTCCTTCAATGTCGGGAACAATGGTGCTTGAGACCGGCTTAGAGCGGCTCAATGTATTTACTAGCTTTCAAGTGAGTTTCAGGATTATGGGTGTTGCTCTCTCAGGCTTGCAGATAGATAAATTGGACTTGAAGAATTTACCTTCACGTCCTTATAAAGGTTTCCGAGCTCTTACCCGGGCAGGTGAATTTGAAGTGAGGTCGTAATGTTACCGGTGTCATTTCTGTTGTATGGTTATCTTATTGCAATGAGCACATTAACTTTGTTGCTATATGTCTTGCTTCAGTGAATCAAAAAAAAAGTTAAATTTTTGGTCCAACAGCCTTGTATTGCATACTAAACATGTTCAAGTGAGAATTTGTCTATAGCCTGTCAACCCTCGACTGATTAATCCGGTTTCCATCATTTGAACTCATCGGTTGGGTTTCGTCTTGATTTTTACTATAGTAGTTCTTAACATATAACGGTGTTGATTTATGTGATGGTTTAACTTTTTTTCTGAAAACAAGTATGTAACAACATTTTTATGAAGCATGCTGCATGCACACTAGAACGAAGACGCGACACGATATGGGCACGTTAACACATTTATTCCTTAGAAATGATGCACGTGCTGGAGGGATATTGTTAATATTATTTATTATTATTAGAGTAAATTCTAGAAATCTCTTTTCGATGTATATGATCAATACAGAATTTTTTTTCAATTTAGTCCAATTTAAAAATTACTGAGACATCTCTTCAGGTATATTTTGAGTAAAATATTTCCCCGTTCGACATTTTTGAGGAAAAAAATTGTCAAATGTCTAGAATGCCCTTTAGAACATTAGTGACATTTTGAAGCCCTTTTTTTTTTTTTTTTGCCCTTTTTGATTCACATTTTTGCTTTAGTGTTTGTTTGATGTAGTTTGTTATGAGTTTTTTTTTTTTTATAAAAATTAATGAAATATGTGATTGAAAAGCTGAAAAAAGTTATAGATTCCATAAAATATGTAGTTGAAAATAAATTTAAAAAATACTTAACCAAACAAGTGCATAATCTTTTTTAACTTTAAGATTATTAAAGTATAATTAGTTAATATTAAATATAGTATGTTATCTTCTTATTAACAATACATTTTTAAACTTTTGTCATTTTTATTACGTCTCATAAATTTTAGTAGTATAGGTAGGCCACATACAACGACATTTTTATAAATGAATATATAAATAAATATGAAAATTTATTTATCAAATTAACAATTTGTAAATCGTTTGATTTCAAGAGGTAGACAAATCTTAAAATATTGTTTTAAGAAAATTATATCATGCTTGAAAGGTTTTATTAAAGTTCAATTCTTTCAAAAAAATAAATTTTCAAATTTTAGTTAAAAGTTTTTAAAGTTTTTATAAAAACATAAAATAGAAATGTAGAAACGAGACGAAGCGAGGTATGTCGTAGCAAATCTCTTTAAGACAGATTTTGTTTCCTGTAAAGGTGCTTGCTAACATGATCAAAAGACGTTTTTCTCTCAAAATATAATGCTTCTTTCAAAGTCGGTATTGTACTATACCAAACTTGTCGGTCAAACCAAACAATGATTGTACTCTTTTCGAAAAGAAGGAACAACGATCTTTTGAAATTATTTTAAGTAGAATTTGGAAAGAAATGGAGAATTTAAAATCAATTAATTCACATTTGATTTGGTGTGAAAAATTGAATTTAAGGGGTTCCTATTTATAAGTTTTGAAATGTGTTTGTGAATAGGTGTGTACCTTTTCATAAATAGGTGCATAATTTTGTTTAATTAATCTGAGCTATTAGATCGCATCATTTTATATTTTTATATGATATGATGGTTCATATTAAATCTTGAATGAACATGTTCATTCATTATATCTATTCACCAATTATGAATGAACGTGTCCATTCACATCATATTCACTCACCAAATATGTGTTTTTTTTTTATTGGAGACTTTTTCAATCAACTAAAATTAATTGTAATAGCCTACGTCATTAAATATATTTAATGATTCAACCCGATAAAATTCAATTAATCCTAATTCAATCTAGTACAATTTAAATTTCCAATTACGTATAAGAAAAACTCTTTTAAAAATTAATCATTCATAAAATTGTAAACGTAACGAAAAATTATAGTAAAAGTAATATGTTAAGAAGTAAGCGATATTTTAGACACTAAACATTTTTTTTCCTAAAGTGTTTGTTATTCAAAATAAACTTTAAAGGATGTCTCTGTGCTTTTTGAAAGTTGGGGAGTATCTCAGTATTTGTCAAATACTTCAAGGGAGGTTTCTGAAATTTGTTCTATTTATTAATATAAAATTAACACTTTGTTCTATTTTTAATTTTTAAGTTTTGCAAATAAATTCTTTTGAATTCCTATAACTTTGCTACGTACTTTGAATTCCTCTATTTTAAGCAAAAATTAAAAAATTATTTTATTTTAGTTATCAACTCCGACAATAAATCACCTATTGAACTAATAACCCGTTCTGCTTTTGGCCGTGTCCATGACCGATCGGGTCTCGTAATTATGGTCCTAACTCCTAACTAAGATGTTTAACAATTTCCTTGTGTTTCATATTTTCATGGCATTTTCTTGTCCCAAGTACTGTTTTTCATATGGTCCATGCTATTATTTTCAGCAGTGCAACAATCAAAATGTCTTCCCAGAACCCATAATTCATCCTTGTGCACATAATGCATAAAAAATGACTACAAGAAAAGTAGCACAGTACCATCAAATTCCTCAAACAATCATAAATTCTCTTCATTGGCAGCAAAATTCACCCACCCATTTGAACCCACCATTTGTAGCCAAACCTCCTTCAATCTTAGCTACTGATCTCATTAAGTCATACTTTCAAAAGGGGTTGGTTAAAGAAGCTCGTGTACTGTTTGATGAAATGCCTGAACGAGACGTGGTTGCTTGGTCTTCAATGATCAGTGGCTACGCCTCGTGCAATCTCTATAGGCGTGCATGGACAACGTTCTGCGAGATGATGAGGGATGGTGTCAATGTGCAACCTAATGAGTTCACGTTCTCTAGCGCGCTCAAGGCTTGTAAAGGCATGCGTTCGTTGTCTTTTGGTGCATTGACTCATGGATTGGCTCTTAAGCATAGCATGCATGGGAGTTTATACGTTGATAATGCGCTCATGGACATGTATGCGACATGTTGTGATGGTATGGATGATGCCTGCCTGGTTTTCGAGGAGATAACTGTTAAGAATGCTGTCTCGTGGACAACACTTATAGCTGGTTACACCCACCAGGGCGATGGTCATGGTGGACTTCGAGTCTTTAGACAAATGTTACTGGTACGTACATAAATATGTCTGATCATAGATAATATCCATTGGCGTATAAAATACATAAATTACACATCAAGAAGAAATTTTCCAGACTAATGCACTGCATCCCCCTGTAGACTTTGAGATCCTCTAATCAGTATGTTGCACCTATTGGAACATATTACTATTTTATATATATATATATATATATATATATATATATATATATATATATATATATATTACATGAGTTAGTTGTTTGAATTGTAATGCGCTAGATCCATGAAATATCGAAGCACCACAATATATTTGTCAAAAGAAGTTAGTTGTGATGTTTAAGTAAAAGCATTTGGCAATTTGGTTTACTCCTATAATCGCCACAATCTTGTGTATGACATATGGGCTAGGAGCTTAAGTGACAATGTAAACTCATGAAATTGGTGGACAGTAACCTCGGTTATAGAGAGACCCATGGTTGCTACTGCTAGACAATATGTTGGCTGTAAGTTCTTATCTAGACCATTTATATTCACACAGTGCTACTATCTCAGTGTAATGTTTTTTAACATTTTGGTGTGTTTTCACATGGCATTTTAATGCAAGATATATTAATGCATTAAATTCTCGTATTGATGTAACACACATCGTTAGAATGGATGAGTGCAGTGCACCCTGATGTGGTATAGAATTTCACCAATATTGATTGCCATGGAACTCATATGACTTGACACTTGATTTCTTGACCGACCATGGCTCCCAACTACTAAAGTACTTGTGATTTTTCTACGGTATTCCACCTAAGGCATGTCCTAAGGAAGAAGGATATATTCAGCCTTTGATCTTAAAAATCTTCCTTGGTTCAATTTTCTTTTCTTCTTATACTTATGTGTGTACAGGAGGAAGCTGAACCAAATCCGTTTAGCTTTTCAATTGCTGTTAGAGCTTGTGCCTCAATTGGCTCACACATTTATGGAAAGCAGATACATGCTGCAGTGGTGAAGCATGGATTTGAATCCAGTATTCCTGTAATGAATTCAATATTAGACATGTATTGTAGCTGTAGTCATTTGAGTGAAGCAGATCGATGTTTTCATGGAATGCCTGAGAGGGATATAATCACATGGAACACTTTGATTGCGGGACATGAAAAGTCTGATCCCTGCGAGTCTCTCAACCACTACTCTCTTATGGAGTCAGAAGGTATCACTCCAAATTGCTTCACGTTTACTAGTGTTATAGCTGCTGTGGCTAACATGGCGGTATTAAGTTTTGGAGAACCGGTTCATGGTAAAATTTTAAGAAGAGGCATCGGAAATGACTTAGCAGTGGCTAATGCTTTGATAGACATGTATGCAAAATGTGGAAGTATTGTGAATTCATTCAAGATTTTCAATGTAATGTGTGACAAGAATATCGTTTCATGGACCTCCATGCTGATTGGTTATGGTAGCCATGGGTATGGAAAAGAAGCTGTTAAAATGTTTGACCAGATGCTTCATTCTGGAATTAGGCCTGATAGAATCGTGTTTGTGGCAGTTCTGAATGCGTGTAGCCATGCTGGACTAGTCGATGAGGGTTTAAGGTATTTCAAGTTGATGGTCAGTGATTATAATGTCATGCCAGATCAGGATGTTTATGGGTGTGTTGTGGATTTGCTGGGACGTGCTGGCCGAGTTAAGGAAGCTTATGAGCTGATAGAAACTATGCCATTTATGCCCGATGAGTCTGTTTGGGGAGCATTTCTTGGAGCTTGTAAAGCGCACAAGCTTGCAGAGTTGGGAAAATTAGCAGCAAGCAAGGTATTAGATTTGAGACCAAAGGTTGCAGGGACATACATGATGTTGTCATACATATATGCATTTGATGGTAAGTGGGGAGATTCTGCGAAAATGAGGAAATTAATGAGAAGAATGGTAAATAAGAAAGAGGCGGGGAGAAGTTGGATTGAGGCGAGGAATCAAATCTACAGTTTTGTTGCGGGAGATAGGTTGGGTTCCCATGTCGAGTGGGTCTATGAAGTTGTCGATACAATGTCTCTGCATATGAAAGAAGTAGAATATACCACAGATTTACATTGCTTAATACACGACTTAGAAGATGGAACTTAAAGATCGGCTGGCATTGAGAAGTATGCAAGATTGTATCATCCTAACTTCGACAGAAGCTCAAACTGCAAGTGTCAAACAAATTCCCGGGTGAATCTAATCTTTATTTTCATTGACATCTGGAAAGGATTTATTCATTCACGACGGAAAATTTCTGTCACTAGAAAGAGGTTTTAGCAAGTCACTGTAAGGAGAGAACTGATAACGGCTGACCAATGTCTGAATTGACCACTGATCTTTATTGTAAACTTGTAATTGTAAATTCAACATGCTATTTAATTTTTATTTATATATTTTTTCAATAATACAGCGAAGGGACGATGTAATTATCAGTCGACAATTTTGTACTGCTTGACAGCAATTTTGTATGAAGCTTTTTAAGGTTTAATAGCATTGTTCCATTTTTTACCCTTGTTTAGTGAGGACATGTTTGGTAAGGTACGAGGTAAAGAAAATTTTGTATGACTAGATACTTGACCTGTAATAATCAACCATTATGATGTCTAATATTTTGACAAAAATTACACTGCAAAATCTCTAGATAAGAGTTCCTATCTTAATAAAACTACAACGCGGTGGATAAACTCCTCGAACAAGATAACCTCCATATAAATCCACTTATCCTTATCGAAAGATACTTTGGTGTCGGAGTGTCCACGTGGGAGTTCCCGCCCCCTTTTTGCAGGGTATTTGCGGCATTGCCGAAGTTATTTTTCAAAACTGTTGTCTCATTTGAAGTTGATGTACCATTTACAGATGTAGATTGCAACAACACCCTTCTTCTCTGTGTAAATCTCAAACACAGAATAATAAGAACAAAATAACGCTGCTGAGACCAACCCGGAGCTCCATTATCCACGTTGCTTCTCCAGTTCTGCATGCCACGTAAGTTCGTCCAAACTTTTAGCCATCGGGTGTTTGATTTCTCCCCATTACATGGTACTCATGCACAAAGTTATGAATACTGCCCATTGCATTCAAAAAGAGTCGACATTCCACCATTTCCTGCACATTGAACAAGTTTCAATAATATTGAAACAGACACAGCGTTCCCTGCCATTTCACCTCAGACAATCAATTCCACCAGTTTTTTACCTTCTTTTACCATCTGCACACCTTTAACCCGATAACGTAAATATCAACAATATGACAAGGATATCAGCACTTTTCTGATATCTAATATTGCTCGGAATGTTTCTTAATTCTTATAACGAGCCAAGGCAATCTAGTTTCTAAATCACACATCTAATTACTTGTGAGAAGATTTCCCTCTACAAAATTGTCCAATTGAAAGAGTAACTGATATGTAATTAAGGGATATCTCAAATTTTTGAAATTAATCGAGTTTTGGATAAATGCCAGCAGGTGATTTTCTGGAATTTTTTCTTTTCTGTCAGTACAATACCAAAAGGAAAAGGCCTTACCACAGAGTTCCATTTCACCATAAGAAAAGCAGGAAGCTTGGACATGTTGTGGAGATTAAGTCAAACAGGAGGATGCATTGAGGAAGTGCTTTCGTATGCAGAAGTAACATCGTCATAGACATGATGGCTTAATGTCAACCCTACAACTACAAGTAAACATATTGGTCAAATCAACAATCAAAGAACCCAAATGAAGAGGAGAGAAATGTCAATAAGGATAGTAAATGCTCGAGATACTTGCCTCTTCATCTTTAACTAGAGTAGAAATGCTAGTCTCGTTTGTGCTCAAAACAAAAATCTTCTTCCTTAATACCTAAGGTCGAACAGAAGTATTAATTCATTCAATAAGGTCGATGTTGTAATTAAGTGACCAAATGTTCTTAACCCACAGTGATGAATGGCCCAACAATAAGATCCAACCCACCATGAAGAAAAGCCCAACATTGGCCCAGCTGAAGTGCCCAGTCGTTGGCCCAGAAATGGTGAAACACGCTTATGCCTATTTCTGAGAATGCGCATCTAATGCTGAGACATTGGTTGCTTGTCATCCGTTGATATTGTGTATTTGATCTCAGCCGTTGGTGTGCCAGATAAATAGGCCTCTTCTGTCATTTTCTAGGGCTACGACTGTGAGTGCGCAGCTTCTTCTCGTTTCGACTTCTACTCCGTTTTCTTCCTCTTCTTTTCTGGTGGGTGAACCGTTGGTTCTCCCTGGTTTCTTGAGAGAGTGGTGCTATAGTAAATCCTTGGTGGATTACTGTAGGTATCTGTGTAAATATCCTTTAATCTGTTGTGAAAGGATACTGGTTCTTGATTAAGAAAAAGGAGTCTGTATAGAAGAGAGATTAGGGCTATTCTGAGTGGTTTGATGTTGTAACATTGACGCTTGAACGGTTGTGGTTTATATTAGTGCAAAGGGAGGCCGAATCTACGTTTGTAGAGCCTCAAAGGAAGATGTAGGCATCTACGTGCCGAACTGCCTGTCCCCTAAGACGGGACACTCATATCTTGTGTTCAGTTTACTTTTACGCATATCTTTATATTCGTTTTGACTAACCTTGGTTTGTTTTGGCTGAAAGATTGATAAGTGTTAAAACAAGATACCCAACAGTCGAGGATTGTAAAATACAGCACCCCAGGTGGGTACCTTTTAGGCCAAACAGCAGACACCATCTTAAATTTCTTTCCCTCTTGTGTGCCGCTGCTACCTGCTACCAGTACTCCATACAAGAACATGAACCATGCTTAAAATGGTGAAACCGATGACGATCCCTCACCACAATTTCACGATCAAAAGCTTTAGAAATCAATTTTGCTGCTGCATGACAATCATTGCAGATTCTTAAGTTCTTGATTATTCTTATTGGTGTTGGTGGACTAGTGGCAATGAGACCAAATGCAATTGCAAGCTTCTCACTGTGTCTGAAAAGATTAGTTTCTTTCTCCTCTTCATCAATATCAAGTAAAACCTCGTCTGTACTTGGTGCATAACCTAGTATCTTCAATCTAGTGAACATATCTTCCAACATATCCTCTATCTCGTTGATCCGAGGATGTGATCTATCTCCAGCCAGGAATTCATGAGCTACGCCATTGGCCTCAATCATACTGCATCCTGGAATTTTGACCACGTCTTGCCGCATCATCATCTCCCGGATCTCCAGAACATTAGCCCAGTTACCTTTAGAAGCATATATATTGGACAATAATACATGGAATCCATCATGTTCGGGCTGAAACTCAATGAGTTTTCTCCCTATTCTTTCTCCCATTTCCTTGTCACCGTGTTTTTTACAAGCTCCAAGCAACGCACCCCAAGTGGCAACATCTGGGGTCACTGGCATGCTGTCAATGAGTTCTTCTGCATCTTTGAGCAATCCTGCCCGTCCAAGAAGATCAACCATGCAGCCATAATGTTTAATGTTGGGTTCAATGTTGTATTCTTTAACCATTGCATCAAAATATTGGCGCCCCTCTTCTACTAGACCCATATGTCGACAGGCACCAAGAACTGCTACAAAGGTTATTTCGTTAGGCACTACACATTTTTTCATCTCTTCAAAAATCTCAAGTGACCTCTCCACCTGTCCATTCATAGCCAAGCCAAGAATTGCAGCATTCCATGAAGAAATTCCCCTTTCCTCCATGCCATAAAATACCTGCATTGCATTTTCCACACACCCACATTTCATGTACATGTCAGTAAGAGTAGTACCAAGAATCATGTTAACCTTCAGCCCATTCTTCTGTATGTAAGCATCTATCCATTTTCCTTGCTCAAGTGCACCTAAGTGAGCACAAGCCGAAATCACACTGACCAAAATGGTCTCGTCAGGCTCAATACCCTCATGCTGCATATCATAAAACAATGCTAAAGCCTCGGGGTATCGATCAAGTTGGGTATAACCAGATATCATTGCACTCCATGACACAAGATCCCTCTCAGGCATCGTATCAAATAGTTCTCTAGCTTTCTCAACCAAACCACATTTAAGGTGTCCAGAGATCATAGAGTTCCAAGATATCAGGTCCAAGCAAAAACCTATATCAAACAACTTTTGTGCAGCCAATACATCACCACATCGCAAGTACATGTAGATCAAAGCATTCTGAAGATTTACATAGGATTCCAAACCGATTCTTATGAACAAACCATGAATAGATTCTCCCATTCTAACATTCAATAAATTTGCACAGGCCGAAAGCACACTGACAGCCACTACCTCATCCACCTTAACTCCATTATGATACATATCCACAAGCAAATCCAAAGCCTCTTCATACATGCCATTCTGCTCATAACAAGAAATCAATGCAGTCCAAGAAACCAAATCTTTTTCCTCCATTCCGTTAAACAGCTGACAAGCCTCACTCACCCTACCTTTCTTACCCAACAGCACAATCATAGAATTCGATGAAATCACATTCTTTTTCGGCATCTGATTATACATTAGTTTGGCCTCCACAACACTCCCTGTTAAAACATACCCTGCCAACATCGAATTCCATGACACCGAGTCCAACACAGGACTTTCATCAAACATCCTTCTAGCATCACTTACTTTACCACACACACTATACATGTAGATCAAATTGTTCACCACATAGACATCAAAATCATAACCCATTTTCACAACATGATCGTGCAACTCTCTGCCCTCAAATTCAGCAAATTCTACAGCACAACCCTGAATTAAGATTGGATAAGTATAATTGTCAATGCATAAAAAACTCTTCTTTAACATCGATTTATACAGCAAGATTGAATCTTGGGCCTGGTTTCTTTGCACAAAAGCCCTCAACATGGTGTTCCAAATGAACCCATTTGGATTCTCAATGTGACAGAAGATATTATGGGAATAATTAATATGGATAAAGTTTGAGTCAGTGGATAACTTGAGGATTCTACTTGCAGCATAAGTGTCCTTGATAAACCCAGTGGAGACCATCTGACACAAAATCTGATTGAATTGATTGAATTTTCGGCATCGAAGCACAAGGGTATCTAAAATTGAGAAATTAATAGTAGTTCTTGAAATGGATTTTGTGATAAAAGATGATTTCATAGATGAAAATGCACTTTGCTTTGCAAAATTCATTTGTTCATTTATATGTAAATGAAAAACGCATTGTTTGCTAACAAATGGGTTAAAATTGTTTTTTTAAGTAATTTTTTCAGTTCAAAAATATTTATCGACTTTAATTAAACTACCATAAATTTAATCAAATTTTTTTTTTCCTCTTTCAAAAAAATTATTTTTGAATTTCCAAACACTCTTACAAACATACTATACTACTTGATGTATTAAATATTAATGCACTGCAACACACATCCATACAGTGGATGAAGTGGCTGAGTGCAATGCACCCTCGATTTCTTGATTGACCACCCATATGGGTCCAAACTACTAAACTACATGTGGTTTGTCTACTGCAAGGAAAGCTCGGATTTGATTAAGAGCACGTTTTGTATGATTTTTTTTTTTTAAATAAATTTATTTTTGACCACTATAAAATAATATTTATAATTTTTATCAACTTTTCAAATATACATTTCACGAACTTATTTTTAAAATCTCTTAAAAAAATTATTTTTAAACTCTATTAAACAGGCACTCACCGACAAATATAAAATCCTAATTTCATGGCTTGTTCTTGTTCTTTTTCTTTTGTATTCATACTTTTAAGAGTTTAAGTTGTTGTTTTAATTGATTAAAATCACTTGGATATTTGGTTTAGACGTTGAACTTGATTGTAGGATTTAAAGTCCCGTTTTATGAATCAACTTGAATTTTAGCATGATCGTTCGCAATTAGTGATACAATTAGTGATAATGTCTTTCTATATCTTTTGAAATTTTTGCACATATGAAATTTTTTCTCTTATGTTCAAAAATTCGTGTAAATTTGGATTTTGAGTCTTTTGGGTTGATTTCACTTGGTTTTGAAAGAGCATAGGACTTGGAATCACGTCATTTGGAATTTTGAATAAAGAGTTATAGTCGTTATAGCATTTGGCGTTGGGGGGCATATTCGAAGTCAGAAACTTGTTTACTATTTAAATTGTCTTGATGACCTTGACTTGCGAATTAATTTCTAAAACTTGAATATATTATTTACATTGAGTTCTAAGCCTACATTTCAAATTTCATGATTTTATGAGGTCGATTTGACTCTTCAAATAATGTTTGGCGAACTCTGCAACCTTTGAAAAAGTTAATTTCAACAAACTTGTTTTAACCAAAAATCAAACTTTTCATACTTTTGTTTTTGCTTGCTTATAAATTGGTTCGACTTTTTGAGTTATTGTTTATTAGACTTAAACGGGTTTTTAAAATAAACTAAAAGGATTTTAGTAGCGACTTAAGTGGTTGGAAGTTGAAGCGTTATACAATAGTATCAGAGCTTGGATATTTACTTTTTTATAGAGTACAAGTATATATAGATAACATTTTTTCGATTAAATCCTACAAATCTACTATTAATTTTATGGTATATTACAAAAAATGAAAATAATATATTACAATAGATTTGAATATATTACAATATCAATCTTTGATATTCTAATATATTTTCAAAAATTTCTTTATATTCTATAATAACTATTAAAATTAATATATTAATTAAATTATAATAACACAATTATTTTAGTATATATCATATTACTTAAAACTAATTAATTATTTAAATCAAACAACTATAAATATAATCAAACGTATATGTTATTTTTTATATCATATTACTTAAAACTAATTAATTATTTAAATCAAACGTATTATGTTAAATTTGTATTAGATTATTTAACACGTCAATATATATTTTTTACTTTATATAAATATATGAAGTGACAATTTGATATAAGTAATTAATGTGGTAAATAAATAAATATCTTATTTTGATATATTAATGGTAATTTTGTTAATTTTTAAATTTCATTAAATGTTAATTACAATTTTCTGTAAAAGTTTAATTAGTTTTTTAGAGAAACTCAAAAATTTGGCTTATCTAAAACAATTTTTTAAAACTTTTTTTTAGTAAATTAACCAAACAACTATAAATATAATCAAAAGTACTTTTGAATTTAAAAAAAGTCCTTCCAAACACACTCTTATAAAAGTGGGCATGCAACTTTTGGACGTTTCTATCCAAAAGTTTATGTGCTGCATATGCATATAAACGGTTGGGATGTTGATGTTAAAAACTAAAGGTTTGGGACTTATTTAAACTTTTTACAAAGATTCAGTACAATAGTTATAAATTTCCCAAAAAAGATAAATTATACTATGGATCTCCAACTTTTCCACTCTAGATGGAAATGGAATGAAGGGGACGATGGATTGCAAGATTCTCCATCCACAATTTGAAAAGCAATCCTTAGAAAAGTAAGGGCTTGATAGAGCAGTTTGAGATAGTCCTTTGTCTTTACCCTATGCAAATAATCTCTATTAATGACTTTTGCACAAAAATTTACTGTCAAGTGAGACAAGTGTACTACACATGACTTTTTATTAAAGAGTACTGTCGAAAATCATCTTACGTGACATTATTAAATTAGATGAATTATTAACAATTAATGACTATAAATACATTATTTAATTAAAAAATTAAATAATGTCACGTAGAATGAGTATTAATAGTATGAATAATATTATTCTATTCTTTATTATAAGACAAATTCTTTAAGAGTAATGTTCTTCTACTCACCAGTAAGTAATATCTAATTGTTCACTGGTGATGTAGAAGTAATTTATCATATTTTGTGATAGTGGGCTATTTTATCTTACGGATAAAATAACTCTACATCACTAATAAACAATTAGATCTTATCCACTGTGATGTAGGAGAACACTACTCGATTGTTCGAATCACTTGTTCCTTTATTGCCGTCCAAATCAAAGATAAAAAGATAAAAGAAATAGAAAGAAAGAAAAAAAAATAGATGGTTCTAATTTATGTTCCTTTATTGCCGTCCAAATCAAAGAAAAAAAGATAAAAGAAATAGAAAGAAAGAAAAAAAAAAATAGATGGTTCTAATTTACCCAAAAATAAAAAATAAAACAAATCACCAAATTTTCCCAATTATATACGCCTTTCCTTCTCTGAGAAAAGTTTACTTTCGTTTTCACCCACGTTACTTGGAAACGAACAGTTTGTACTTTTTCAAAATTCTTCACCAGTCCTCATAGAATTGGACACAAACTCTGAATGTGTATCTCTGTTATGCCAATTCTACTCTTCAATCAATTCGTGAATAATTTGAAGAGAATCCCAGTTTGGTTCGCTTTTTTGCAGTATCAACAATGGCAAACATTGACGCAGATATGATCGCCCAGTACTTCTACAAAGGCGCGAAAGTTGAAATCAGCAGCAAAGACGAAGGTTTTCAAGGCTCTTGGTTCGAGGGCACCGTCCTTAGCTACAGAAAATCGAAGAGGAATTCTTGCATGAAGGTGCTAGTGAGGTACAAGACCTTGATGAAGGACAAGGAGGGCACGCGACGGCTGAAGGAGGAGCTGGACGCGATGCAGCTGCGGCCGGCCCTTCCACCGGAGAACTGCCGGAGGTTCGAGTCCTATGAGGAGGTGGACGCGTATTACCATGATGGGTGGTGGGCGGGTATCATAACAGAAGTGTTGGGGGAGGATAAATACATGGTATTCTTCCGGGACAGCCGGGAGCAGAGGTGCTTTAAGGCAGCCCGGCTGAGGCGCCACCGCGAGTGGGTGTACGGGAAGTGGGTCCCGCCTCCATTGAAGCGAGCAAAAGTTGAGGTATATTTGTTTTTAATTTGTTCAGTAGATACATGAATTACAATGTCATGTAATGATCTTTTTTAATGTAATTTAAATGTATATATACATGTTAACTATTCTTTCAATTGTATATATGTAATGTTTCAACAATTTCAACTTGTATTCTGAATTATTATTTGGAGATTTTGGATATTGTTGGAACTTATTTTTGGTTTTTCTAAAAGGTGTGACATTGTTGTAGGTTAACATTCACCGTGGTCATTTGTCGAATCTTATAATTTGTAAGAACATTAAATATAGGAAAATTTAAGTAACAAGGCCAGTATGAAAGAGGTTGTTACTGGACTTCATACATTGATTATTCAAAAATTACAATTTGACATAATAGTATGACCCATTGGGTCAATTAACATGGACATAATCTCGAGGTAATATATGGTCTTTTTCTTGTTTCTTTTGTTTGTTTGTGTCCTGTCCGTTTTGATTGATGTAATTGCAATTTTCCTATTTTTCTTTGATGGAAACTTGACAGAATGTATTACTGCACATGAATAGCAGTACGAAATTTTTAGTTATTGGACTATGATATATGAAGTGTAATTAGACCCTTTATAGTGGGCGTGACTTGTAAATTTCTCTTGAACTTGTTGGGCCCATATTTGATGTAGCATACAAATTTTTACTTATGTGCCTTGTATATGCTGATTCTGTAACTAAATGACATTCACGAGGGTGCTCCTTTTGCAGTAGAGAAAGCCAATTTAGACGTCTCTATTGCACTCCATGACTGTAAGCCTGAGGTGTGACATAATACTTTAGGAGAAATATCATTTTGGTAGAACCCCAAGACTTATAAAAGAAATTACTGTAGCACCCAGAATGGTGCAGTAACTTCTAATATTATGGCAAGGGCGTTGGACTTTGAAGGAGTTTATGACACACGATGTCCCATATCACACAGTGATGATATTGTGATTGTTTGCCTAATAAACAAGAAAATTTTGAGCCATAAGGCCCATAACTCTCTGGTACGGCAGTAGGCTGCAAAGTCCATATTACACCTTGGGTGGCCTTAATTGGTTTTGTTTGGTTCTAGGGTATTTTGTTTGATACATATTAAGGAAAAAATAAGTAATGACCTAAGCTTGGGACTTCACCTGTTTGAGGAGACAACAGTTTTCTCAAGAATCAATTGAAGAATATACAATGAGAAGAAAAAGTTAATCCCTTTTTCCAATAACCTTGGGGTCGCTGCATTGATTTTCTTCGCGACTCCACTCAATCCGTTATGTCTACTCAAAGATTCAATAAATCAAATTTTTTGCAACCACATCAATTCTTGTTATATTTGGCCTATCTATTCCTCTTCTAACTTGTTCTATTAGGATCACTTTGCTGTTAATGTGAGCTTCTTTAGCTACACTAAAGATGCTCTTTCCTAAGTCGTCATTCCCTCGTAAGAATATATGGAGGGAATGAATTCACATGCAGAGTCTCATCGAAGAGTATATTAATTTAAATTTATTTCCTTGTCTGAAAACTGCAAAATATTATTTCTTTTCATGGAGATTTGATATTCATGCTTCATTGTATTTCGTTTTTACTAAAACCATTACATTTGAAATATGTATTTAAGTAGACCGGGTTACTTTTTTGTTATCAAATCATTTGGTATGTTCAATTGCCAATTATAGCCAGGTTTTTTAAGTTCTAAAATATAAAGAATTGGACAGCTAATTATTTGCTTTTAAATGTGCATGATTGAAGTGAGCTAGTTTTATTTCTCAAATTAATGGTGAAATTAATCAGTTAAAGTCATATACAGTTTGAAATATTTTAGATGCTTTACTGTTACACTATTGGACTTTTGGTGTATAAACTGAGAATAATTTGTATTTCAAATAGGAATCTTTTATTTGATTCTTTGGTAAATCTAGGGGTTGGAGTCTACAAATTTGAATAATGTATTTTTGGAGAAACGTAAAGCTAATCTTGAAATAAATTGATAAGCTTTGTGGAGTGGTAACTTTTGACTTTGGAAAGGTTCGGTGAAATATCCCATCTATTAGGTTTCTTAGTTTCATTACGTTTAAAGACAAAATAAGGGGAATAACTTTAGCGATTAACAAAATTTTAGTAGGGAAAATCAGACCTAGTAAGCACTTAGCCATTTTTATATATAGTACAACTATTGAGGTCCTAATTATATCTAAAGTGAACCTCATTTAGTTAAACATAATGCTAGTTATGTAAATATACACTTAATATATGCATATATTTCTGCTGAACTCACTGACATATATATGGTTTTCATTTTGGATTTTGAATTTGTTTTTCCTCCATTGATTTGGTTGTTGGTGGAGAGGATGTTCGGGTGGACCTATATGGGCACATATTTTTTCTCTCTCCTCCTTATGAGTAAAGTAAGCAAGCTTATAATCCCATCCAAACATGCTCGAATTCACTGTCAACTGGTTTGAAATGTAGATGACAGTAGAGATAGTTAGACTAAAGATGATGAATGTGCATAGAATACGGCTTGTCTGAATTTTCATTACAAGTAGCTAGCAAATCAACGATTTGAAATCAGTTTAGGCCCTCCTAAAGTGGAGAGCCAGTCCCTTTCGCCTGCCAAATCAAACTTTTTGTGCCTTCTAATGATCTTTGTGGAGCAAATGGTCAATTTTTTTAGGGGTTTTATTTCCATGTTTTTGTTGGAAAGTGATGAGGTAATATTGAGAGTGTTGTAAGAGGCATGCATTGTATCTAAATGATAGGACTTGAAGTCTTTTCATTTGAGCATTTGAACCTCTTTGCCTTTTTCTATCTTTTCCTCTTCTTTTTTTGAAATTAAATACTTCTCTCTCTTTCTCTCTCTGAAAGAATGAAGGTTCAGCTTCCTTTTCTTGGTAAAAGATCGGTAAATATTCTAATATCTCTAACTTTTACTGCAGGAAGTTTCAATGTCAACTGAAGAGAAGCCCAAGAAAGAGACAATTGACAATAATTTTAGCCAAGGAGAAGTAGAAGTCAATACTGATGAAGATGGAATTCAAGATGATTGGTTTGCTGCAGTTGTTGACACAAAATCAGGAGCACCGGTATCTCAATTCACTCACATATATATTCATTTTGGAATCTTGAAATTTTTTTGTTGAACATTGATTTGGTGATTGATAAAGTTATTGTCAACTGGATTTGGTGTGGAAGAAAGTAGAGATAGTTGGACTGAAGATGGGGTTGAATGTGCATAGAATGCTTCTTGACTGAATTTGCATTACAAGAATCAAACATTTGGTGCCTTCTAATGATATCGGGGAATCAAATGGTCAAATTTTTGTAGGGGTTTTGTTTTCATGCTTTTGTAGGGAAGTGTTGAACCACCTCTAAGAAGCACAAATATGGACACGAAACACATACAAGACACAAAAGGGACACGCCGATACGTAATTTTTTTTAAAAAAGTGTGGTGGACACTCTGGAGACACTCCTGCTGGGGTTTGTGTGTCCTTGATGTTTCAAGGACATTTTCCTTGTATGTTAGAACTATAAAGAATATGAACAATATAGACCGGGTGTCATACATGTTCCCAAGGTGTGTCCTGAAAGTGTTGGAAACTGAAAAAATATGTAAAAACTCGGACACGTGTCCTAGAGTGTCCGAGGAGTGTTGGATATTGACACACCACCACAGTAGGAGTGTCTGTACTTCATAGTATCTCATCTAGTAGCTTAAGCAGTTAGAAATTGGACACATATACTTGTTTAATTTAGTACACACCTCTTCACATGCAAGCCAGATTCTTTTTCATGAAAGACCTGACGTGTGAACAATTTTCATTATTGGGTTGCCGCGAGACTTGAAAAATTTTCTTTGCCTGGTCCTAAGAGGACTAGATATTATCTAAATGGTAGGACTTGAAGTCTTGTCATTTGAACATCTAAACCTCTTTGATTGTTTGTTCATCTTTTTCCTCTTCTTTTTGTGAAATTAAATACTTCTCTCTCTATCTGAATGAATGAAGGTTCAGCTTCCTCTTCTTGGCAAAAGAATTGGTAAATATGCTTATATCTCTAGCTTCTACTGCAGGAAGTTTCAATTGCAACTGAAGTGACGCCTAATGAAGAGATAATTGTTAATAATTTTAGCCCCAGAGCACCAGTTGAAGTCAGTAGTGATGAAGATGGATTTGGAGGTGCTTGGTTTCCTGCAACTATTGTCAAAGAATTAGATAAAGGCAAGTACCTAATTGAGTATCGAACCCTCAGGAACGATGATGACACGGAATTACTGAGAGAAGAGGTTGACAGTTTGCATATAAGGCCATGCCCACCTGATATTGAACTGCTTGATCGTTTTGAAGTTCTTGAAGAAGTTGAGGCTCTGTACAATGATATTTGGTGGGTGGGTGTAGTTTCCAAAGTTCGAAAAAACGATGAATACAATGTATACTTTAGGAGCAACAATGAGGAATTGGGATTTAAGCACTCTGATCTGAGGGTGCATCAGGAATGGATAAATGGGAAATGGATTTTTCCCCCAAAGGTACAATTTTCTGAGTATTAAGATTTACATTCGTCTAAACATACCCATATTTATGGAATTTGTGTTGAAGACCAAATTTAAATAAATAAATGTTGCCTCTCTTTAAGAGCTTGAGCTTTAGATGAGATGGTTATCAGCAAGTCCTTTGAATTATCTAATTCTTTTTGTTGTTGGTTTTTCTGTAAAATAGTTTTAGAAAATGTCAGTAATTGAATCATATAATATAAAGTGGAGATTCGTTCTTTGTTACTTCTTCTAATGCATCTCTTGCATCCGCAGCATTACGCAATAATTTTTGTGTTTGTTTCTGAAATTTTTACTTAAATTTGGCTGATTGTTTGCTTTGCAGGTTCAGGATTTGTAGGCACACAGAGGAGAATGCAAGGAAATTGCAATTTCACTTCATCTGGTATCATTTTTTTGAACATGTAAATGCTTTCACCCTCTTTTGTACCATATCAAAACTTTGATTCCAGTGCAGGAGTTTAGATATACTATTTTCTTGCTAAGGGCTAATTATGTCTTTGGAAGTGAGATGTCTTAATGCATTTGTCAAAATTAGTTTATGTGGGATGTCTTAATGCATTGGTCAGAATTAGTTTATGTGGGTTTATTTACTTGAAGCAGCAAGGTTTATCTGAACTCCTAGTTTTTACAGCCAAAAGTGTTGAAATTGCTTCTGAAAAATTGGTTGTCAAAAATCTCATTTGATTTACATGTTTTAAGGAAGAACTAATTATCACAGATGTATTCAGTAAGCATCATTTTGAACTCTTACTAGTTTAGACAGTAGCAATCTAGGAGTGGTGCTTTAATGACACAAATTTGTGTCCTGCTATAACCACTTGGGCACCTTCTCCTTACAAGCCGCTTTAAGGACGTATACTACCTTATGTGGTAGTAAAAAATGATATCAACGGTGAGGAATTTACTCTAATATGTCCCCCTGTATGTCCTGTCATGGTGTTACCATCTAGTTGTGCCAGCCAATTTAGTAGACGCTTATATTGCTCCTGCCGACTTAGTAGATATGTTCATTTCTTTCACATAAACTTAGGTTGTTGTCAGTCATAGAGATCCTTGTTGAGTTACATCTTAATCTCATATATTTGAAGTGAATAATTTCAATTAGACTCAAGACCATTGATCTATGCAGAGGAGATTCAAGCAATTTCAAGATCTTTTCAAGAATAATAATAATAAAAATAATAAAATGTGCATCACAGACGCATTTTTCGTTTGCTGATGCCAATTTTTTGTCATGAAAATTATAACGATGGAGATGGAAAACTGATTTGATGACATCTCCGTGAGCGATTTGACCGATGGCAGCATCATCAGCTATTGTGCCATTGGGGGCGATTTGGTCCCTAATCGTCGACGGAGAAGCCCCAGTGATCACCTTTGACGTTAGAAGTGTATTCTTGCTTTATTTGTTTTTAAGGAAATTATTACAAATGGTCTCTAAATTTTGTTTTTTGTCACAGTAGTTCCTAACTTAGGTATTTTGGTGCGTAATTGGTCATTATTTTATGAAAAAGACAAAAATGCATTTAGTTTTAATTAAAGAAAATTGCAATTGGATTTTTAACATTTGCAAAATGTTTAAATAGGTTCGATATATTTATTAAATAATATTTAATTTAACATATTAAATATATCGATATAGTCGTGTCAATTAAAATTTTTATAAGAAAAAAATATAAAATTATTGGAATTTAGATATATATAATTGTTATATAATGTGAAAAACTTAAATAAAAATTAAGTTAAATAAATGACAAAATGGTGTATATAAATTTATGATATTGAACCAGTTTTCTTAGGTTTTTTAATATAAAAATACTAATAAAAATTAATTTACACATTATATGTTCTTTTGTTTTGAACGATAGTAAAACGATATTAAAATAAATTTGAATTATAATATTTGTAGTTAATAAATAAATAGCTTAATTAAATAAAAATATTTGAGAATCAAGTTTGTAACAAAATTATTTTTCTTTTTATGTTGTAACAATAAAATTAAAGTTTAAATTTCAAATAATATGATTATTTAATAATAATAAAATAATTTTAATTAACACATTTGTTAATAATTATGAGTTTAAATTTTAGTTATTTTATAATAGTTTATAAAATATACAAAATAATTTTGTATATTATCATTTTGTTAGTTTTATTTAATTTTTTTATAAAAAATAAAAGTATTAAATATATTTGCATTTTTTGTAAAGGCTAAGAATCCAATTGAAAATTTTTCTAATTAAAAATAAGGACATATTTGTCTTTTTAATCAAATAAGGAAGAATTGTGCATCAATATACATAGGTTAAGAACTTTTGTATTAAAAAATAAAGGTTATGGACCATTTCGGTGTTGACCATTTACGCCAATTTCCTTTTGTTTTTATATTCTTAATAAGTTACTAAAGGAATTTTCTTAATTTTTCTATATTTTTAAATTATCAAACTGATAAGTTATTATTTTAAATGTTATTTTATTATTTGGCAAAGTTTTTCGTCATTAATTTTTTTTTTTTTTTTTTTTGCATACTTTTATTTGTTGATAGAATTCAAAATTAAAATATTTATCTTTTCAATATTACCAAAAAAATAAAGCAGCAATTATTTTAACATAATTTATAATTTATATTGCTATTTTATGATGGATCTCTGTCACTAATATTTAATTATTTTATTTTTCGAATTTTTCACTTTATTATTTATTCTTTTGTTTTTATGATTTTATTTTAGATAGATTTTCGTCAACAAATTAAATTTGTTAAAATAATTCTTTTAATTATCATTGACAAAACAACATATTGGAAATTTATAAGAATCCTATATTGCAAGTAGATAGAAATTTAATGAAGAAAGACTCGTGTAACAACGGAATTATTCTTATAGGAAAATAGTTCTACATGTGATTTGGATTTCTTGAACAAAAGAGGAAATTTCTTCTCTTTTATCTTCTATATATGTATCAAGTAATGAAACTTGCTAATGAAAAGAAAAGAAAAGAAATATAAAATTTTGAAACTCTTAATTGACTTATTCATACCATGATTGTAGTAGGACTAAGAGAAAACAAGAACATGATAAGACACCAAATTACTTATAATTTGCTCACTTTTTGAATAATCAAATCACTTGATTTTACACCTCCTTCACTTCTACAGCTGGTTTTACTTCAGCATGTTCTTGAACTTCCTTGGCAGCTTCATCGACCTCCTTTGGCTCCACCTCGATCTCGAATGCTGCCACCGGAAAACACCGGGACAGCCCAGTGGGAGTCTTGAAGGTGATTTTCCCGGTAGGCGGATCGTCGACATATATGTCACTGAGGGTGATCCACATGAAGAGCTCCTTAGTCTTGACCCCAGTAAGTTTCTTGATCTTGTTTGGCTCAACATAGGCTGTGACCTCAGTTGCATACTTAACAAGCCTATCAATCTTGTCAAATTTATGCTCAGTTTTCTTCTTTTGTATGAGCCAAACAAACCCTGTTTCTTTCACATAGCCACATTCTTCCATGTCTTGTAAAGGCAAAAGGCCATTTGGCAACCCCATTTCTGTCAGCAAGAATTTTGATTTGACTTGACACATATCATTTCCTTTGTACATTTCTGATGCACTTGCCCTAATCTCATCTGTAATTAAAGACATTTTTCTGGGTTTTCAACTTGGTATGATCAATCAAGAAATGAGCCTTGTTTGTGGGGTTGAAAGGAGGAGATGGAGGTGGTGTTAATATAGGTGGGAACCGAGATATTTGCCCTTGGATTTGGTTTATAATTGCCAAGATACCCTTAATTCTAATTGTGTCTTGTAGTACAATAGTCATTAATTATATTTCCCATATAGAAAATTGGGGACACATTGAGACAGCCCAACTCTAGACAATTGAAGGGGTAGCTCAAGGACCCAAAATAAAAAAGAGGTGTTGAGACGTCTCTATATGGATAGCTATCATACTTCCTACAAAATATACTGAAATAAGCACATGGTATTGTCTACTGTTGTTCGGTCGAACTAAAAGTTGCCGTGTAGGAGTTAAAAACATCATTGGCAAATCTCATTATTTTTGGAGAGAATCTTGAATCTTTTTTCTCAGTTAAGCTTTCTTGCACCCAATCTACCAAGTTACAGGCAAATTACTGTAAAGTATTAGACTTGCATGCATTAAGAGTGACATGGAAAGTTTAGGACTCCTGCATAAAAACTCAAAATTTTAAGTTTAATACAACCTAACAGGCTAACAGCCTTCTACTACAAGAATTTAATAATACAGTTGAAGTATTTAAGTGGGAATTAAAGAAGGTAGTTGGGAGTAGACACATTAGGGCCCACAATTTTTTCTGCTGGCCGAGTAAGGTCACGACGCGACTCGTGCCTAACCAAATGAGCCTTCCAGTTTTTTCTTTTTTTTTTTTTTTTTTTTTTTTTTTTTGATCGTAACCAGTTTTTTCTTTCATTGAAGGCTAAACAATTTGTGTGAAGGAAACTAGAAGTCATTGAAGATTTGAAGGTGACCTTTAATCCTAAAGCATGATTCCTTAAGATTAAAATTTACTTATAAGTACATTCATTTACAAGTAAACAAGTAAAATTTTAAAATGAATAATCTTTTTATTGATCAATATTAGAAGTGGCAAAACAGGTCCAACCTGACGGGCCAGCTTGTATAACCCAGATTTTGGGTCGAATAGATCCGTTAAAATGCTGGCCCGGAAATATCGGGCCTATATGGCCCAGCCCGACTAGGCCGCCGGGACCAAGTTGGCCCACAATTTTTCCCCCTCATTGACACTAATCACTAATTGTATGAATAGTTACGAAAAATCGGGCCTATATGGCCCAGCCCGACTAGGCCGCCGGGACCAAGTTGGCCCACAATTTTTCCCCCTCATTGACACTAATCACTAATTGTATGAATAGTTACAATACATAATCCAAATAATCTCAATCTAAAATGGTCTAAGCCTAAGTCCTCAACTTAAATTGTATTTTTTGTAACATTAGTCAAAGAATCTCAAACTTCAACACAAAATTGTTTAGATTCAACTAAATTTTTGTTTAATTCAAGTTTCAACTCAAATTTCATATGTAATTCGAACTATACTTGTACATATGTGAATATATATACACACAAATGGTGAAGAAGATTTGTGGGCATAAGGTAGAAAATTTTTTCACTTGTCTCAACCCAAATGATGAAAAACCTTAATAGGGATAATATCATAATGTACAGAACAGACACTATATATGTATGTCAGATGCATATATATTAACCAAATGCCAATGCTATTTCAGTTTACCAACTAAAAATACTGATAAAGTTACATAGAACAGAATGCCCACAATGGAAAATGTCAAAAACAGATATATATATATTTTATCACGACCGTAGGGAGTTTTCTCTGCTAGGGGAAGAAAAAAGTACGCCCATGTGTTACTACGTCTTGAATTTCATCTCCTCCAAAATTTGTTGTTCAATCATTTTCTTCATCGAACCATTTTTAAAATCTGCTCATCTTTTCAATCTATCTCCCCCAATCGATCATCTTCCTCCACCAATAATCTCTAAAATTTGTTCACTGCCTCAATCCATTATTATAATAGAACGGTCGAATTCCACCGCAAAAAAAAACGGTATACTAGTGTATATATATATAGAGAAAGAGATATACAGAGAGTGAGAGAGAGGATTGAGAAGAAGAGCTAGGGACAAAATATAATCAAGAGGGAAGATGCCAAATTTAGAAAAAATGGGCAGAGATTAATAAATGCAGTTGGGTTTTTTGAATATTTTTTTACAAAAATTATTTATGAGGAGATAATGAAAATGGACAGAGGCACGTGCTTTGGTTCGGCACTTTTGCTACAAAGCGGTGTTGGGTTTTTTATGAGATTTGAGGAGGCAATTTGGCAAGAAATTACCCAAAACGTATCTTCTTCGACAATTTGATGTTTTAGAACATACAATTTGACAAGAATGAGGCTTGTTCGTGTTAAGGAGCACGACAAATCAATCAATGTTAAGTAAAAGAGGTAAGTTCAATCATACAAAAAAACCTGACACAACATGAGCCGATCCCAACCAACAACATTGCAACGTAGCAAATAATTGATCATACTAGAGTCGTGTAATTTTATCACGACTGTAACCCCAAATTGATACTTACGTTTGTCTTCACATTATCCAATTTTTATTTTTTCAATTTCCTCAATTCTCTTCTTCCCAATTCTCTTTCTTTCACAATTCTTCTCTAAATCTTTCCTTCTCAACCTTGTTCCTCCTATCAATCTCCATTTATTTTTCTACGGTCGAATTCTACCGATAAATAGTATACTAGTAATAATTTTGTCTTTCGGATTGAAATGATATCCATTACTGTCAACGTTCAATTAAAAGAATCTCAGTTCTTAAAAATTGAAGTGCAACACACATTGGGCCAAAATCATCTTGCCATTTCTCAACTTCTTAATCATGAAAAGGCCAGTGCCGAAACTCAACAAGTGACTCACTGATTTCCATTCAGGACATTGCCAGTGTTGAAGAAACTTGCAATGCTAAATTATACAGCAGAATACTAATCCTTTTCCGGGTTTCGCACAATAAGATGAAATTCACGTCGTATAGGCAGCGAGATGTCAAGACTTTTTACTACCTAAAAAACCCGAAAAATTGCGGTCACAAGTCAGTAGAAACTTATTCTAGTCAACAATGAGTGGGATATACTGAGATTCATCTCTAGTTCAACTAAAGGTTATGAAATAATACAATTAAAAGTTAATCTCGCAACACGAGCCATCACCACTTTACAATTCTATTTCCATTACTTCTCTTTCTACAAGTTTTTGCTCATCTAAAGTTGAGGTAGTCTTTACAACAAATTTAATGCCACTTTTGGACGGGAACTGTGAAGAAAAACAGAACTGCTCCTTAAATGAAAGGTTGGGTAGTTAAATGCCCAGAAAGAAAAAAATTGGGGATGGAAGTGCAGAAGTGACCAAAGGTTGGGGGTCCTCGCATGCAAATTACCCTAAAATAAAAAAATCAAGCCGAAACCAAACAAGTCTAGCTAGATCTGACATAAAACTCTTAACTGAAATAATTACATCTAAAATTATCTCATGAATAAGATAAAAATGTATATAAACATTTACAGCCAATTATGGAAACAGAGCAGATTTATTATCTTAGCTGATACTAAGATTTATAGACGACAAACAATTACAGGGAAAATATTAATACACCACCGAGACAGAAAATATTGAAAAAGATTAAAACTGAATAGAAAATAAAATTAACGGTACAAAGAACTTTTTCATAAAATATATATCAGGAGGGCCACTGCTTCCAAATGAAGAATGTATGACAAAGTGCTCAAAAGTGCAAGGCATCAATAAATACCTCATTTTCTGTTTTTCAAGTGCCAGCTTCTATCTAAAATTAAGCGATTTGGTCACCTTACTCCCGTTTTGAATTTGTTGGGATCTCAACTGGAAGTCGCTCTCACGAGGTTACAAGTTTCCATTGCCATCCCATTACTGAAGTTGTTGAGCAAGGACTCCACGTGCTTAATTTCTTTCGGTATTGACCCGGTCAGTACCTATTCGGCCACAAGGAATATTAGATCTAGAGACATCATGGCCAGAAGACACATCATACCAAAAACCACCATTAAACATGAATCTCTCAATGCGAAGCGTTCAGAAATAATTTTAGATGGTATGCTTATGAAGTATGAAATTTCCAGCAAAGATCAAAGTTTCAAACATACTCTTGATCCCTACCTCATATCCTGATTCTGTGATGAGAACTTCATCTTCTATCCTTATCCCAATGCCTCCATACCTGCATTTACATCCCACAGTAATAATGATTCAATATGGAAAACTAAATCAACTCGTATAAACAATACTGATCAGTTCAATCCATAGACAGAAGGAGATTAGATTTGCTGTTTTAAGGAATTGGACGGATGCTACTAGCGAGGAATAAACCCCTGCAATATGGAGGGAAAAGCTAGCCTTTTGTCTTCAAGGAATCACGTGAAAATATAGGGCAGACGGAAGAAAGCCTTAGTTTGGGGATTGATAGAGCTAACAATAACAATGAACTAGTTCTATCATGTTAGAGAAGCATGAAATTAATTCTCTGTTTACTTTTTGGTTTATCAGAAACTGTTACTTTTTCTGCGGTACAAAGTCGAATGGAAGGTGAGGGGCTTGTTAATTGCCCACAGAGACTGCAAGTTCGGGCGTAGACGTGATAATATTTACATAAAAACTCAAAAAAATTTAAAGGGGCTGTATCAACTTTACAAGGCTCCTGTCACTATGGAGTCTGAGAAGGGTTAGATTTACGTATACTTCCCCGTAAGCAAGGAAGCTTTCACCAATACTCAAGCCCATGACCTCCAGCTCCAACGGAGCAACTTATTGTTTTTCCAAGGCCCGTCCTCTAAAAGAATTTCATGAAATTTGACATAAGAAGCTATTTTTAATCATTTCCATAAACAAAAGCTTGCTCATCTAGATTATTGGTGAAAGAACCTTTCCAGAAGACACTTTTTAAAGCAAAAAATAATTATGAAACAAATAAATTCATCCAAAGGTGCAGGGTGCTAACTAGTAGATTTTTCAAGGAACAATCACAGCGAAAGATGCAATTCCTTCCAATATTCCAAAAGGTTTGGCAGCCTAAGACAATTTTGGAATAGAATATTTCCATGCAACCAAGATGATTAATTTGGTAAAGTCACCAAAATACCTCTCTGGACCATCAAAATCAGAAGGGATGTAGACCCCTGGTTCAATTGTGATTACCTGTACATTGCACAAGTTACAAAAACTTGCTAAAGCAGAAAAAGAAATAAGAAGAGTGAAGAAAAGAAGAAAGTGGCTTAAAAGTACAAGTCAATGTTTATAATAAGACCACAATATAAGATGTCCACATAAACAGCCAATTCATCAAAAACGGCGAGGACAACGGGATTGAGAAGAACTTCAGTTTAAAATCTGTTTCGCACTGAACCTTCCATGAATAATTCCTATAATGGTGCAGCCTACTTAAACATGAATCAATAATCAGGTAATTCCTATTTATTCAACATATTTCCACTAGTCAGGCGATATGGTTTGTTGAAAGGGATATGAAGGTCAGAAAGTACTTGAGATTCAAAAGGCATCACAGAAAGATGCAATTAAGAAAGTTCCACTGTTAGTTGCTACTGAACACAACCAGCCACACTCTTTCTCCATCACTTATCAGCCCATGGCTTCTCAAAAGGACATAAAAAAGTATTATCATATTATCATTTCACTATCATCAGATCACTCACCTGAAGGTTAGGAAGTCGATATCATGCACCATATTTGCATTGCCAATAGTCAAAGTTCCCCTATATTCTCTTTATTTTCATAAAGTCTAGTGATTTCCGGTTAATCACAGTGTTATTAACTCCTCCCTTTCATTACAAAAGACAGCAGGCTAATATATGTATCGCTGAAATTATCAAGCAGAAGTTGGTTACTTCCCTTGAGGATCTTCTTTTCCAAGTTTCTCTCAGCAACAGCTAAGTTAAGGCTAACCGTGTTCATAAGAAATATATATATACATATATATATATATATATATTAACATCTGTCTTAATTAAAAATTTGCCAAAGCAGGATGTTTTCTCATTTTTGCAGTAGAATTTAAAAAAGAAAAAGAAAAATAGAAATAACGATGCTCAATTTCTTCTAAGCATAAGATAGCACATAAGACAAAAAAATTGATAAAACAACAGGATGTTAGAAGACTTCAAAAGACCATAGAAAATTGTGCAAACCAGTTTAAAAGATATAAGTATGCATAGATACTTCAATTTGATAGATGATGCAATATCAGGAATTTTTCAAGATTATCAGTAGAAGCGTAAGATTAATTATCAGCAAGGAAGAAAACTTACAACCCCTGGCTTCAGAGGACGGTCATAGCTGATTGTAGAGCAATCATGGACATCCATGCCAAGATAGTGACCTGGATGATATAATGAACATAACAAATCAGACCATATACTATGACTTAATTGACATGAATGCCAATTTATCCAGATGACTAATTTTTATAACTGACAAAAGTTAAGACTAGTTGATGATCCAGAATGGACAGAACCTATATTGGTTGGGTTTAGCAAATGATAACTCCGAGGCCGATCGTCCTTCAATATTCCAATTTTTTTGAATCCTCTGCGCAGCTTGTTAACCTATTTCAGCCAAAAGAAGATGTAATGAATAGAGATTAAAAAGTACTTCAGAAACATATTCGAGCATGCTAAGAAACCATAACTCCAACTACAATCAATCCTCCATATACAAAATGTAAACTGCAATATCCAATTTGCATAAATCAACAGTAGCATGATATTTCACTAAGAAATATTTATCAAAATTCCACTTTTATTTTATAACTCAAAATGTAAACTGACCGAATAATTGTGTATTTCTCGAATGCTTGTTCCTGGTTTTACGAGCCTCAAACATTCCTCATTTGTCTCCAAAATAAGATGATACAGTTCTTCCTGAAATGCGCAAAAAGCAGAGTGCAAAAAAGAAGCTTAAAAATTAATGGAAAAGATAAGTTTTTCACTTTCTTAGAAGGACACTTAGTGCTCGAGTAAATTCGCTAAGTGGAGAAGAAACAGGAAATTTCTCAACTGCTTGGCTGATCGAAAAAAGTCGAGAGCAATTAACTTAAGGGGAACATGAACAAGCACAACGATAACCTATTGAGGTAAAAAAAAATTACAAAATGTGGCTCAATTTTTTAAGGAAACAAGTAAGAATTTAATGACAAAACACGAGCATTCAAGTAAATAACCAAAATTATTTATAACTAATATATGAAGAGAAGAACAGAAATCAAAGGAAGACTCCAAAAAATACAATGAGTTGGAATTTAAAAAAAAAAAGAATTTTCTTCCGTCCAGCAGTAATAGAGGGAAATGCTGAACGTAATCCACACTACATTTATTTGTCTTATACACTGCCCTTCCTATCAATTATTTAGTCTCCAGTTTGAAAATTTTTGAGTCCCCCCAAAAAAATGTCTGCGCCCTTAAAACCCAGTTATTGAGTATTGCTTTCCTGAAGTAGCGCTTACAAAGACTGTACTATAACTTACAAATGTAGACACATCTTTATATGTACTAGAAAAAATTTCAAAATGTAAACACTTGGGGCCACATTAGAATTTGGGTTGCGTCCGTAAGGATGAAAAAGAAGACAAGCTGATAAAAATACGCGTATATCTCTATTTGCCTACAAGTCATTGACAAAAAAATTCGGCACAGAGAAAGAATATATGTCATGTTCTAATTTTTCTTTAGCCTAGGCGTATATATCAGCAGTATTTTTATGTTTTCAATTCTACTAAGAATACTAGCTTATGTTCTCTTTAGCACTCTCCAAATTCTTTAACTCAACATAATCGTGAGAATGCAGTTGTTCTTTGACTACCCGCAGTTCGTTTCATGAAATAAGAACCTTAGAATTTCCTTTGAACTCTTCCTTCCAAGTAAATTACTCAAAATCCCAGATAATTTTTCATCCTTTATGAGTGCCACTCAAATCAAATAAAGGAATTTTTCAACTCCAGAAAATCATATTTCAATCATGAAAAAAAATATTACTATCAGTAGCAGCTCGCAGTTGACAGAGTTCATATGTAAACTCTGCCTGGTTGTCCTAGATAATCTCCATCCTTTACAAGTGCCACTCAAATCAGATAAGGAACTGAAAACATTTCTACTGTAGCTACAGTCAGCTAGGAATTTTTACTGTTCAATTATTTTATAAGTATAGTTGACAATAGTTCACACTGTGAACAAGGCATAACTTCCTGTTGTTGTCACAGTGACAAGCTCATCAGCACATTCTGCCAGCTGTCCTAAAATTTTTAATTCTCAATTGTCTTTCATGAATGATCCATGAAACAAATAAATTAATTCCAATTAGAGCCAGCATCTATAAAACCCCATGTATCAAATTGCGAAGTTTAAAATTTCAGTTCTTGGCACTGTTGCAAAATAAAGGGTTTAACCATGAAAAGTAAATTTGCTTCAGCTCTTCAATAATCTATATTAAGGTTATAAATCTCCATTGTCCCGCTCCAATGGAATCTCTTGCACAAAATGATCGAAGAAAAATATTAACTCCCAGTTCTTTCTCAGCAAAACAAGGTAGGCTATGGCATATGGATTCAGAAAGCAACTAGAATGGAATTTTCTTTTCCGCTTGTCCTCTTAAATCCTCAGAGACTGGCAATACAGCGCAATAGCTTCTCTATACAGGTGATTCTTCAAGTGCAAATGCAGTATGGTAACATACTATATTCCAGGCTTTCGTAGCAGTACAGGGAATAAGGACATCTAGAAAGAGGAGGGTGATTAAGAAGAGTAAACAACACTCCATTGCCATTTTACTGATGGAATTCCCAGTAAGTAGTTTCATTCTTTTCATAAGCTTTGTTTGTGCGAAAATCCAAAAGGATTGGACAACATCACCTTCAAAGGATGCTAACCATACATCTTGATTAAATGGTTCTACTAAGCTTATCCAACATCGTTCCTTATTTATGTAGAGAACCGTCATAGAGTAATTGCAATCACACAGATAAGCTATAGAAAGATGCTAATGAAGATAGTTTCCTCTTGAATAATCACTATATGTGATGTCCAATGACCTTTCATACACTTGAGAGGCTTCATTAATCATGTTGGTGTTCGTTTATTAATCCTAGCACAAACTGTAGATACTATTTTATGCAAGATAACATGTTGCTGTGAAAAGTGTGGCCGGTTTTTATGGAAGATCGTCCTCCTTTCATTCGGTCATTTTGTATATGTTCATGTCGTTTACTTCAGGCGAACAAGAAAATAATTTTCTCATGATGAGAATTTAAAACTTTTTATAAGACTGTATACCTCAGGGGTGCCATCTACTTGAGTTCGAATCAGGTTTTTCCATGTGCACTTACCATTTGGGAATTAAACTCCATCTGGTATATCATAATGAAGATATCAGAAGATACCAACTTAGAATAAAATACATACCTGAGCTGCAGAAAATCTGCCGCAAGGTGACCATGTACGAGTAAGATCGCTAGCATAACCATGGAGCTCACATCCAATGTCCATCAGAACAAGGTCACCAACTTCAATCTGTTCATATGCATCCAGACAACCTGGTTAGCTACATGAATATTGCACATGAGATGAGAGAAACCGAACTCACTCTCTGATCATTCCGAGCATAATGTATGACACTGCCATTACAGCCCCCACCAACAACAGGGTTGAACCTGCAGAAGGAAAAATAGAATCTGGAAATCAATAAATCCTCCCGCAGATATAGAATGGAAAATCTTAAAGCAATTTGTCATCACCAGGAAGTTCCTATCACTAAGAATGGATATATAAAAACAATAATCAACTCATAGATATATGCCAATATAATAGTAAAATTATTATTACTGATTATTTGCTTTAATGAAACATATTTTATGTAAAATATAATCCCTCTGGAAGGCGATTTTGATTACTATTTTATTCTTTCCCTGTCCATCTTACAAAAGTATGTCAAGAAGGAAAAGCTTACGCCATTCTTTGAGCGCCTCTCATTCTGCATTCATATTCCACTTTAGCTGACAGCATACCCTCATTAGGAAATGTCTTAGAATGCAGCATTGTCAGTAGTAGAGCCTGTCCAAGAGAAAATATGTATGAATATGCATATAAAGAGGAGATGATTGAAAGGATAAAAACATCACTTTCATGTACAGTAGCCAAATTGAAAGGAAAAAGTCAAAATTTTGTTTATTATTCTCCATATTGCTAGTTAACTCTACTACACTCAGTCAGTTGAACCAGAAACTTGGTCATTTAAAGGTCTTGATGTCTTAGATCTTTCAAATATTGAATGGCTTCAAAATGGCACGCTAAGCAGGTTTTGCAGAAAACCAGGCAATAGAGCGTGTTTCATGGTCCCATAAGTTAGCCCAAAGTTGAAGTTTTTAAGTCCCTATCAAGAAAATAAGTATTTGCACAGGGAAAAGCTGAAGATAGATGTTAATACCGTCAACTTAGCAGACTCCATTACAGATGACGATGATGTTATATTGGACAAGAAATTTATTACTAGTGTCTATGGTCTGGTCCGCCAATAATTATCAATCACGTTCAAATTGCAGAAGTAACATTGATGCCTGCAAAATTTATTCGAAATCGTGACTCTAAATGTATGTGTCAAGAATGATGTAAAAGAATAGACTTTTAGCTAATAAAAGAAAAAGAATCTTAAGAAATAAATTGATTTAGGTTTAATATATATCAAAAATGAATGCAGTTCTAATTTATAAAAACAGGAGCTATTGAAATTTAATGTCAAGTGGTTGCTTATGAAGGAAGCTCTCTGAAAGGTATGTTCAGTATAAATTTTTAGTAGCCATCAGATTGATGCTTTGTAGACCAATTAATTGAATAAATGACTTCTTAGTCTGGAGCAATTAAAGTAACCATTGAACTTCATCTAATCCTTAGAAAGTATTTTCTCAGTTTTCATACTCTTTCCCTCCATCCCCTAGGCACCACCACCTTTCTCCCAATATTATATGAGTTGCTAACTGACACACATGATTCATAAACCAAAAAAAATTAATGGCAATTCAATCAAAATTCCACCGTCTGTCATTTAACATTTACTAATGAACCAATTTGCTGCCACATTAAACCAAAGGTTATTCTACCCGTGTCCTGCTGTCAATACCAACCATAGCTACCATCAGGTATTTTGCAGACATCACCCAATGCTCTTGGGACTTATGTTCTATCATTATTTAATATTATTCCATGACCTTCAATGAAGCTTCAATTGCGTAAAATCTGATGCTCATGATATATAAGACGCAGCAAATCATTATCTCCTTCCTCCATGAGTTGCAAAGTAGATTACTATACTCTGTGTGTGTGTGTAGAGGCTCTTAATTTTCAACCCTGCATAATCACCTACATGCGCTCGTGCATATCAGTAGTTATCTTTTTGGGTCCTTCATGCATTAATTTAACAAATGGAAAATTATAACTATTTGATGCCTCCAGGTGTTATTATGAAATTAGGTAGCTAGAGAAGCATTAACTGAAACCAAAAAGAGTAAATATTCCCACTGCAAGGATAAAATGCAAAAAACACAGACTTTATTTATCATTGACATTGTCTTCAAGATTGACACAAACAGTTGCAAAATGATATATTGGAAATAGTTTACTGACTATCTGATTACCCAAAATGAGTCTTAGTTTGCTTGTAGCTCTGTTGTAAAATATTTTAGACGAGAATATTTTTAGCTCATCAGCTGGCCCAAATTTAGAGGCTTTTTTTTTGTGTTGTTTTGCTGTAAATATTTCAAGTATGATAATATCACATTTTCATGTAAATCTGAGTTTCATCATGAAATGTAATGATTAAGTTCTGGTGTACACTTGAAATTGCATAGCTTCCTTTTACATTGTGGAGCAGTGAAGTAGTCACAAGGTGTAATTCAATGTTGAAAACTAGCAACCAATCTAATATGCACTGTAAAAAGCACATACCTGACAAGCTATAGATGCAGAATTTCTCATCAAATTAAGTTCTGCCGTTGATTTTACCCATCGTGCTTCGTGAGTATATACCGAAAAATCCTTCACTTTACCATTGTAAGATGCTTTTTGAAAGGCCTCCAAACCCACATAACTGGAATTTGCTGTCTTCACATTATGGAACAGCTGGGGGGAGCTTTCTATCATCCTTGGAAGAATCTGACCATAATTTTTGAACAGGAAAAACTTGAAAAATTGTGTGTAAGCAGTAAAGAGCTTTCATCAGCAAGTCCAACTTAATCTAGTGGGTTTGAGCTATGCATAAACTGACGGAGGCAAGCAAGTGCAGAGCCCTTGACCTCTAACAGAAACACAATACCAAACTGAAATAACAAAGTTTTTGTGTTCTGACTGCTGCCTCTATTATTGTACTCCATCTAAGACCCTCATATGGTTGTCAATTAATAAGGAATTTATGAAAAAATCAGCAATCATGGGGTATCCCCTTAGCACATTTAATGATCATGGCTTCATATGCTGAGCAAGTTACCGATAACAGATATGTCTTTGAACAACATGAGCCAACCTCAATTACATTCTGAAGTGACATAGAGTGTAAGACAAAAGACAAATTGGTAAGGCTTTCACCTCATGCTATTTATCTCTATCTGAAGTCTGAACAAAAGGTAAGCAACATGGCTATTGTTTTTCATTCTTAGAACATGCTCAACTTTCGCTTAACAAAAATTCCTAACATGTCAGATTATCACCATAAAGATTCATATAAATAATACATACATGTGTCAATATGATCTCTAGCAACCTTAGTGTACAATAACAATGATGAGAGCGACTATGGGAGAATGGAAAATCTGACCTTAAGAAGGTAAGAAGGGATAAAGTGGATCTACAGATAAGGTATTTACCTTCCAATAGGAGTTAGGCTAGAGAAACATCACAATGCCCAAATTTCCGTTTAATAATTCTATGTTGCAAGTGCATGCACTCAGAAGACGAGCTCAGCCACTCGAAGTTCTCTATTCTAACGAGTGGGTGTACCCATCACAGAGTGCCAGCACCTGCAACCCAGGAAGATTAAAAGTTATACCATTAGGAATTGTTTTTAACCCTAAATATCTGATTTGCAATAACTAATTCAGTTATTTACACCTCGAGTAGAATGTAGACCCTTTAGGAATATGGTGACGTATTCTCTTCCCTCTACGTGATAAAATTATTTTTGAATACAGTTGGGAATGTTCAAGTTGGCTTAATGTTTATGATAAGTGCAATTTACACACTTATATTGACTCATTAATGAAGAGTTTTCATATAATTCTAAGTATTTTAAAGTCAATATCTATTGAGTTTTTGTACATTTTTGTGATTGTAGGACATAATCTCGAACTCAAGTCACATTGGTGAAATCAGCAAATAAATGAGAAAGAATTGAGTTTTTGAAGTGAATATCAAGAGTCAAATATTGGAAGATGAGAAAGAAGGTAAAATCAATAGATTTAAGGTGTGTTAGAATGACAATGAAGAGTTGAAGTGAAGAATCATACACCCCGAAAGCCGAAAAAGCAAATTGAAAAAACTACAACCAAAACATTAGAGCACAACCTTTGGTACAAACATCTCCATAAGGCAAATCATATACTATTGAAAAGATAATTGAATTATGGTTCCAACGCTTTTTACATATTGTAATTTGGAGTTTCCTACAAGAAATTATAGTCGTTTGAAAGATAGTCGTCAGTGGACAAAACTCTGACTGCTCGAGCGGGACCATCAGACAAAAAAATGGCCGTTTCTGTCCGCTCGAGCGAGCAGACCAGCCGCTCGAGCAAACGGTGCCGCGGCTAAATCTTTATTTGAGTTAAAATTTTATTTTTTGCATATTTTTGGGGACTTAGAGCACGAACTTCAACTCTAATTGGACCTATATAAATAGGAGAACTCTTATAACGATTTAGAAATCGAATTTTGGAAAGAACAAAAAGACAAAACACAAGATCTTTACAAGAATCTCTTCATCCGGATAAGAAAATTGAAATTTCAAGCAAGAGAAAGTTGGGATTCTTGAGCAATCCATTAAAGACATTCAAAGGGCCAAATTAATCTTTAAAGTTCTTCTTGAAATCAAATATTCCGGGTAATGAATTATCTATTTATTATGTGTTTTTGTAAATCAAACATGATGGACTAAACTCTTTATGCCAAGAATAATGATGTAAACCATATGTTGAAGTTTTAATTTAAGAATTCTCATTTCCAATTTTAATTTGTGTTTGTTTGATTTATACAATAGTTTTAATATATGTTTGAATGATTGATCACCTTTTGAAGATGTTTGTGATTTATTTTTGTTTTCGAAAAGTTCAAAATAGATTAGCTTATTATGGTTTTAAATAATAAGTCCTATAGCGATTAAGAATAATTTCATATGCTTGGTAGAATCAAATTTGATAATCTTGATATTGAAAACATTTTTGTATATTCGAATTTAAAATAGAAATATTTTAGAACTTATATGAAAATAAGTTTAATTCTACTCGAAAGAGATTATTAGATAACTTAAGAGTATCGATTGTCAATTTCAACATAAATTAAATTAGAACATGGAATTTTTAGAATTAAAATAAATACTAATGGCGGAGTCAGATTCCTAACATAACTCTTTACTTGATTTTTCTCCAAAAACCATATTTGCACTTAGTTAAATCGTAGTTATAGTTTATAAAATTTCATACTTTCTTTATCCAAATATTTATTGTGTGTATTCAATTTAAGCTCGAATTGGTCAAAATTAAGCTAAAATCTAAATCTTCGTATGAACAATACTCTTTTACTCACTTTGACTATTACTTGTCAACGATCCCGTACACTTGTGAGATTTTACCGTACAGTTTATGTGTCATTTTATATGTTCATGTGCCTTGTTATAATTGATTATGTTGCTAAAATCTAAATTCTCGTAGGAACGATACTCTTTTACTCACTCTTACTATTACTTGTCAATGATCCCGTACGCTTATGGGATTTCACCGTACAGCTTATGTGTCATTTTATATGTTCATATGCCTTGTTATAATTGATTATGTTAACTACAAGTTTAGTGAAATGTTATTAAATTTGATTTGGCTAGTGATCATATTGATAAATGTATGTATTGCTAATGTGAATCTTTATGGTTATAATTCGACATGTTTATATATTAAAAAGTACTTATAAGCAAAAGTTGAGCATGTTTTAAGAATGGAGAATAAGTGCCATGTTAATTATGAGCCTGGTATGGATTTTTACTAGATAATGTTGAATATCATATTAGACTACAAGAATTATCACAGAACTCACAATTTATTGCTTTTGAATATTTTAAAAACATCAAATAGATTTTTAGTTGCAACTCAATGATAATAAGCTTACTTTAAGGAAGATATCCATTTACCTTATTTAATGTATTCATTGGGTATGCTTTGTCAGCCTTGAATGTGCCCAGAGCTGCATCAACTCCAGCAATCTCACCTTGCCAAATAACATCCTAAAAGATATTTAATGAACTATTAGTCGTGGATACTGGGTAGATTCTGGTATGCGCATCATACTATAACCATGTTTAGAACTCATAAAAAATAAGAAATGGTAACATAAAATTCAAATTACATTAAATCAAACCAGAAGCTATTGCTGGGAAAGCAAGCTTAGATATTCAAGAGCATGTGGGAGGTCTTTTCAATATGCTTAAGGACCTGGTTCAAAACTACAGTAGGCATACATGTATGATGTATAATATTATCAGTTGTGTAGCAATTAGCAAAACCTATCCACTTAAGAAAATCTGTTAAGGACAATAGGATTGTGTTTTTACTTTTAGTAGATAGTATTCAAGAGCCACGGCTATCTCTAGTTTGGATGCCTTTTATGAAGTTAACTATTTTTCCAAGAGTCTTATCTGCAGCTCAATGACCTCTAAGAAAGCTGAGAAAATGTGCAAGGTGGATTTGGAGATAAGTGTTCCAAAAAAATCCAATGCAGAATGGCAGTGTCTATGGTCTGTACTTCATTTGGGGATACAGGAATTCCACGCAATTCATGAATCACATAGAGATAGACTTTCAGGACAAATCTTTTAATTAAATCAGCAACATGAGAGGCAAATAGAAAAGGCCGACCTCAAAAAGGTACTCCATGACTACCAGAATATATTTCTGTTGTCAACAGTTGTAGATTACATCCTACTGTGTTTTGGTTCAAAATTTTGATGGAACTTCTGCCTTTTAATTGCTTTAATTTTTTCATTTTCCAAGGTATGAGAAAATCCATATCTGAAAAGCATTTTAGCAGGTTCCCCCTTTTTCTTTATTTTGTTTTGATCTGGGGTTTTACATGCAATGTTGTCTTGAGATGTCCCCGTGTAATTCTGTACTCGAGTGGTTGATGACTTGATGCATTAACTTGCACACAACCGAAAAAATAAAACATAACAAAGAAAGAAAGCAGCATATAAAATCAACATGTTAATGAGGAAAATACTAGATAACAAATTTTGGCTTACATCGGGAAGTGATTGTGGCATGAACATGCATAACCCACATTCATGACCTAAAACTGCAATGCCACCTGGTTGTTGGCAACCAGTGATGTATAAATAGTCGGCATCTTGCCGAAAGGTGTATGGCACAACATCAGTCATCATCTTTACAGGGGCAGATGCAATTATAGCCAAACTCTTCTCTGGAAGAAGTTCCAATAATTTCTTCCGCCTAGAGACATATTCGTCACTAGTTATGCCAGGTGTAATCTCACCTTCCTTCAATAACTACAATTAAAATTTAAATATGATGAAAACAAGTTCAATATGTTTCATCACAAGTTTTTAAGGCTGTGAGTACAATAAAAGAGATGAGTGAGAGCACCTGAGGGTGAGTGGCTGCTGTTGGCTGTCCTACGTCACGAACTGTGCTAGTTGAAAATGCACAAGTCTTGACTACCTAAGGATCCAATCAATGGCAAACCAACATCAAAGTAGAGCAAATATATGCGAAAGAAAATTGAAAAACTTTTCACCAAAATTCAAAATTTTCAACTTGCAGATTCTGGCTCAAAAGAATCCCATTTACACCTAGTACTGATATTCTAATGACTGCCACAAATAGGGATGTTGCTAAATACTTATTTTAAACAAAAAAAAATAAGTTTTTGGTTGATTTGGAAAAGTAACTAAATCATCTTGAGGGAACAGTCTTATAAAGCTAGTCTACTGTATCAATTTACCAAAGAAACTCTACTGCATGTGTTAAATTCATGTCGAAAGATTGTATTGCTTAAAGTGGAGCAATAACCGAAATTTACATGGAATAATTCCAAGTGCTTGCCTAAAGAGCAGTATATAAAATTCATATTCAAAAATAGGAAACAAAATTCGTCATCTATTGTATAAATTTAAAAGTGAAGCTTACACATTTGCAGTAAAACAGCTCAAAATGAAGTTTAAAAAATAAAGAATTGCAGTTTGCAGGGGACAAAATGTTTAATTTTTTAACCAAATTCAGTTTTGATTATTCGATTCTGGACTACAAAATATTTATACCACTATGCAATGCATATCCACAAACTACTTAATGCGGCATCAAACAGATAATTAGATTATATTTCGAAACTCAATAATCATAAAAAAGAAGCTTCTTTAGATTGAAATGAATAGAAACGAGGATAAATTACGAACTTGATTGAATAACTTGGAAGGAATTCTCTGAAATAAATTTCTTCGAAGAATATGCATAATTCTTCACCTTCCCGTCCGTTTTCTACGTTTCTCTTGCTGTATATCCTAAGATTGTGTGCTGTCAGTATCTGTGAAAAATGCAATTCACGTACAAGAAGTACTTATAGTTTCATGAAATCTTTGAACGTGGACCAAAGTGTTTAGGGTTTAAGGCCCCTGATTTATGAACTTCAATGAACTTTTACTTTGTCAAATTAAATTTTCTACCTAAACCTTTGTTCCCTTTGCTCGCTAGTACGGATGGCAAAATGTCCCGGGAATTTAGTGGGAAATTTATTCTTATTCAATATTTTATTTTATATAGTTAAACTAAAATTAGTATACCGTTTCTTTGAAGTGGGATCCGACCGTAGACTTTATTATTATGATGGATGAGACGGTAAATAAATTTTGGAGATGACCGGTAGAGAAAGATAATTGATTGAGGGAGATGGATTATGGAGATGAACGGATTTTAGAGATGATTGATTGAGCAGATAACCGAATCAGGTCTATGGATTAAAGTGTTCAACAAATTTTGGGGAAAAAATGAAGATGTAGTGACACACGGATGTTTAAATATTTGTTTCTTTCCAGAAAAAATTCTATACAGTCGTGATTATATTTAAAAAAATAAAAAATAAACTATTATATTGTTTTCTTTGCGGTTGGCTCCAACCATATGCTCTATTATAATGATAGATTGATGTAGTGAATAGATTTTGGAGATAATCAATCGAGAAAGATGATCAATCGAAGAGGTGAACAGATTTTGGAGATAATCGAATTAAGAAGATGGATTGAAGCGGTGAAGAAATAGATTTTGTGAAGAGAGAAATTGAAAATATAGTGACACACGGACATTTAAATACTTTTTCTTTTTCGTAGTAGAAAAAATGACTTACGGTCGTGATAAATAAATAAAACGAGGCAAGAAATATAGATGTCTTAATCTCCATTCCGTCCCCCACTCTATCGTGTTGTCCTTCCTATTTAGAATTACGAGCCTCGTCATTTTCTTTTGTGTTTTTCTTCATAATATTATTCGTTATGACACAAGAAGTAGATGTGGTCCAAAAAACCAATGCCTAAGAGCACATCTACTTAGGCATTGGTTTTCTGCAACCAAGATCCATATGAAAATTTTTGTATAGTGGTATGTTTTCCTTATTTTTGTAGATTTTTCCCCCTTTCATTAATATGTAGAAATTTTACTGATTTGAAAAAGACAATAACACACATAAGATGATGGAGAAAAAGGATTAATAATTTTGGATTTTAGTGACTCTATTCAGAAAATTTTGGGGCAGGCTTGACCCTGATCATGAGCACATGAGCCAGAATAGTTTTCAAATCTGGCCCGTGAAAATCACATAGAGGTCGACCTCGGATTGATTTAATGACATAATTATCAATCATAACAGAAACAACCACAGCCTTATGCATTTGAAAATTAACGACATGTATATGATAATATATGCCCGATCATATTTGTGCAAACCTTATGCTGCCAAATAAGACCCAAGTGAATGATGAAAATATTTCCATGGAGTAGCCCTAAATAATTCAGTATAGTGCTATCAATAATCTCATTAACAATAAGTCATCGCTGGAGAGTTGGGGTCTTTCAAATCTCATTAATAATTCAGTATAGTGCTATCAATAATCCTTCAAATCTCATTAAAACTTACGTGTAAGGAAGTGCCAAATGTATGCCAAACTACCTTTAATTTTTTCACTTCCATTCTTATTCTTATGCAAGATTTGAAGGATAATATAAAAACATATAATGAATCAATATTAATAGATTATGTGTGTTATTGTTTTGCAATCAAAATCTGATGAATCTGATGAATTATTTAGCTGAAATTTCTTCTTCTATTTTTTCATGTTAAGAATGCAACAGAGTTTTATGTTTTGCAATGATTAATTCTAGATTGAATCCTTTAGCAATACTTTGGGTCCATTAATTGGGTCCTTTTTTATTGTTTTTATATCATGAATAATGTAGTGAGATTATAAATGGGAGATTCAAAAGGAAAACAAAGAATTGGGTATAATTCATAGACTGTGGAAGAGAGCTCTGTATTGTTAGAGCTTATGGTTGATGCTGCTAATCGTGGATGGCGTAGTAGCAATGGGGTATTAAGCAGACAGACAGTTGAAAAAAAAATACTTCATATTTTGAATGAAAGAATTGGATGTCAAAAGAACTTTGCTATGTACCAAAGTCGATTGACCTGGTTCAAGCAAAAATTGAACAAATACTCTGAGCTTATGCGATATAGTTCTGGTTTCGGATGTGACCCAATCACAAAAAAATTCACTGCTAGTGATAAAGTGTGGGAAAATTACTTCGAGGTAAGATTATGATTTTATTTTCTTGTGGATTAATTTACACCATTTTCATACAAAGACGACTTAATAATTATTTTGTGTACTTCTTATTTGCTAGTCCCACCCAAAACAGAGGCACCTTCGTACCGACACTATTGCCGACTATGAAGATTTACGAATAGCAATTGGCAATGCAACTGCTATAGGAAGAAACTCAATTGGTTTGGGTAATGAATCAGATGCACCAATATATGGAGTTGAAGAAAATAGACATGTCACGATAGACGATTATGTGTTTGATGAGAGTCAGGATGCATACATACAAAGTCAAAATGACCAATCAAATAATGTTCCATCATATGAAAATTATAGTTCTTCTCCAGCGACTATGGAAACTAACAAGGAATGTCATGCAGAAAATAAAGGTACAAAGAAGCGAACGAGAATAGAATATGAAGATAATTCTAGCTCAGTTGATACCATGACTCGAGCTGATGTTCAAGCAAGGATTTCGCTTGGCATGGATTCTATTGCTGAAATTGCAACTGATATTCGAGGAATGCTTAAGCTGATGGAGAAAAAGGAAAGAGATAGGAAAAAAAAAGAAATAGAGAACAAGGAAATAGAGAACAAGAACAACATATGGAATGCTATCAAAGAAACTCCAAACTTGGATAATCACACTCACTACAAAGCACTTGCATTTATTCATCAGCTTGGAATGAAAGATGCTTTTTTAAAAATGTCACATGAAGAGCGTTGGGAGTGGATAAAATATAATGTGGAATGAGTTTGCTTATTTGAGAAAATGTTTAACATTTTTAATTCTTCAAGATTATGTGATTTTAGATTACTTTGTTGAATTTTTTATTCGGTTTGTAACTTTGACGAAACTTTGAATTGAGTTATTCTTTAAACTTTGATTTGATTACGAACAATTTGTTATATTTATCGTATAGTTGATTTCCTATGTTCATAGCATGAACCTGTTTTTTATGTATATTATGATCTCTTTTTATGTGTAAAATTTTAGGAGAAGGAATGGAAGAACCAATAAAACAAGAAATTGAGGAAGATTTTGATGAAACTATCAAGTTAGTTTTAATGGCACTTCAAGCAATACTTCAAATGTTAAGTGGGTTAATGGTTATCATATGTGGTGAATATATAGAACGTCCAGTTCGACGATCTATTACAACTGTTGGATATGATTACATTCATAAGGTATTGAAAGAAGATCCCGAGCACTTCAGAAAGATGTATAGGATGTATCCTAATGTGTTTCTAAAGCTTTGCATTATCATTAGAGAAAAAACACCTCTGCGAGATACACAATATATATGTGTTGAAGAAATGCTTGCAACATTCTTACTCACCGTTGGTCAAAATTCTCGATATTGTCTTACTCGAAAGACTTTTGGTCGAGCACATTCCACATCTAGCAGAAATTTCAACAAAATTCTGAAAGCTTTGAACACAATTGCATCTGATATGATGGTCAAACCTGGATGTACAGTACCAAGTAAAATAAGAGGTAGTACAAGATTTTATCCTTATTTTAAGGTAAATTGTACAACATTGTTTATAACAATTACTTATTTGGTACAGTAGAGCAAGCTCGCTTTTTTATATTTGTATAGAAATTATTTTTAAAAGATTTCATTTATTTAGGATTGTGTTGGAGCTATTGACAGCACACATATACCGGCTATGATATCAGGACGTGATGTGAGCAGCTATCGTAATCGCCACGGAACATTATCACAAAATGTATTGGCAGCTGGCAACTTTGATTTGGAATTCATTTATATTCTTAGTGGATTGGAAGGTTCAGCTCATGATTCAAAACTACTAAATGACGCGTTAGTAAGAAGAAATGGACTTAAAGTACCACAAGGTATGTAATTTTTTTGTTTGTTTTTTGAATTGTGTTATAAGTTATACATTTTTTGTCCGGAATAACACTTTATCATTTTCTTTTACACAAGATCAATATTACATACGATTTATGTATTTACAGGTAAATATTTTCTTGTGGATTGCGGATTTGCGAATCGTCGTAAATTCTTAGCTCCATTTCGAGGTGTTCGATATCATCTCCAAGATTTTGGTGGCCAAGGTCGTAATCCTGAAAATGCTAATAAAGTATTCAATCTTCGTCATGCTTCCTTGAGAAATGTAATCGAGAGAATATTTGGCATATTCAAATCGCGATTTACTATTTTTAAATCGGCACCTCCATATCCATTTAGAACACAAGTAGAGCTAGTGTTAGCTTGTGCAGGATTGCACAATTTTCTTCGCAGGATTGCACAATTTTCGTTCTGATGAATTTCCTATTGAACCAAACAATGAAGCTTCATCTCCATCATTAGCAGGATTTGAAGAGAATGATGATATTTTTGAAACTCAAGAGCAACAAAGAGAGCATGCAAATGAATGAAGAGCTAATATAGCATCAGAAATGTGGAGGGATAACGTGAACGACGTGAATGAAGAGTGATAGAAATTCCTTCTATTAAATTCTTTGAAGTAAAAGTTTTTTATTATGATAGTAAAACATATTACTTTTGTTATTTGTGGTTGAAATAATTATAGAACATTTGAAGGCTATTTTAATTTTTTATTTTTTATTTTTGTAATAGTGGGCATAAATTAGTGGTCTATTTCTATTTTTATGTTTTAAGGGCATTAGTCTATTCATAACAAATAAAATAGTGCAATGGTACGTGGAATTTTAAAATTTTCTCTATTCCAAGTTGAAATTTGAGTAATTGTGGAGGTAAAATTATGATTTTTTATAAAAAAGACCACAAATTAAAATCTATAGAAATCTATGTAAATCTATAGAAATCCTTGAGAATTCATTAAAATCTATAATATAGAATTATGTTGAAATCTTATAAATTCTATGGAATTCTATTCAAATTCATGAAACTTATGAGAATTTATAAATATTAAGAAATCTCTTCAAATCTGAGTTGAGGAGACCCCCCTAAAATAATTGCTGACTCATCTAATTTCACAAAACGTCTAGATGTAGAAGGAGTATCTCACATCTTTTATTTTTTCTGGTGTCATGTCAGCCTAACATAATACTCCACATAGTATATTAGAAAAAATATTTTTAATAGACATTATCTATTTAATGACGTGACACATGTTTTCTTCCAATCCATTAAATGCATTGGAGATGCTCTAAAAGTCTTGATTTTTGTATGCAAAAAATATTCGTATTTTTACATCAATATTAATTCTTTAGTACATATTTGGTATACCGTATTAAATTATACTAGATACTATTAATTTATATTGAAGTTTAATTTCATTCAATGCCTCTATACTTTCATCTAAAATTCAATTGGATCAACATACTTCAATTTACATTAATCCAGTCACTATACATGTCATATTTTTATCTACCACTTGGGTATACTATCCATACTTGACGTCTATGTGAGTGTTTGCCGCTAGTTGATGCGACGAAATTAGACGAATTGAGGTCTATTATATAATTTTTTGCTTTTTCATTAGCTTTTATGCCTATGAAATTTTGACACGTGTCTAAATTTAAAATAAATTAAAATTTTAAATATTAAAAAGAAAGTGGAAGAAAAACAAAATTATCGTCTCTCCACGTTTCCATAAGAACATATCTAATATGAGTTTCCAAAAAATTCATCCTCATCTTTACGATAAAACATATAAATATTAACATTTTATGATCTGATTTTTCTTATTTTATTTATTTTTTACATATATTGTCTATATGAATTTTTTGTTGAGAATTTTTAGGAGATATTTCGTTATGAACTTTAAATTCAGATCTATAAATTATCTGGACAATGGTTTGAAGCATTGGACGAGTTCTCATTTCTTTGTAGTTATGATAAGTAAAAATTAATAACAATGAAATGTTAAGATTTGATAGACAGAACATTTAACGAGACAATAACAAATAGAAGTAGATCTCAACTCTTCAAACTAAGATAAACTTAAGACTAATCATATCTTTTATCAATTGCTCATTATCAGCAGTTTATATGACAATTAAGTGACATTAATTAATATACCATTTTAAATATAGGAATATAGGGTCTCATTCAAGATGATATATCAGTTACTGTCACTTAATTATGTCACATAAATTGTTAATTATCCAAATGAAAGTAATATCATTTTCTTTCTAAAAGGCTGAAGTATTTGTATGGTTTTATTTCAAAAATTGATAAAAATTTGATTTAAAGTCGAGAATTAATTTTAATCATATATTGCATGACATATACAATTTTTATCAACCACACATTTAAAATTTACTAAAAATTGATTTTTAATAAAACCAAATGGATACTAAAACTACGTCATAAACAAATAAATTATAAAATTTGAACTTCAATTCATTTCACAAATTTGCCCGTAATTCTCGTAAAAGAGTCAATATAAGTTTATTATAAATTCTTTACAAGAAAATTTGAACTAGTACTATGTGAGTATGTTTGACAGTGTTTAAGAGTAACGTTTTTTTAAAATAAGTTAGGTAACTTTTGTAAAGTAAAAAATAACTTAAAAAATAATAAAATAAGGAACTTAACCAAACATGGTCCGAGGTACGAGGTCCGCGAACTGGGTTGGATGGAGAAGTCGGGACCAGAGCCGGCCCATTGAGTCTGGACGGCCCCCGACCCCACACAACGGCTTCAAAATTCGTCACCTCCACCCCCGCAACACCGTCCCACGATCTCCCTGTTTTCACTTTATTTCTTCCTCTGTTCGACAATTCATCAAACAAATTGCGAAACCGTGGAAAAGTGATTGAAATCGGAGTAGAGTTTTACGAAAATGTCGCTGCGGCCGAGCAACAGGGCGGATGTGCGGAAGAAGGGGTATAAAATCGGGGTGGACGCGGAGGAGGCGCGGCGGAGGAGGGAGGACAACATGGTCGAGATCAGGAAGAACAAACGTGAGGACAATCTCCTCAAGAAGCGACGCGAGGGACTATTAAACAACAACTTCCAGCAACTACAGCAGCACTTCCCTCTCGATCCCTCCCAAGCTCCTGCTGTTGTCGAGAAAAAGGTAATAGTGATAGATTACTACTACTTTACTTACTATTTCGATGGTTATAGTAATTAATTTATGATGTTCTGTGTTGCTACTTAGTGATCTATATTGGTTTTTATTAGTGAAATGGGACTTAGAGTGGGTGGGTAATGTGAGTTCTTTTGTTTGTGAACTGGTTTTTCATGACAATTTTAGATTTTGTGAAGTTGGGTTGTATGAGATCAGTAGGGGGAATGAGACTAACCGAGTTTTATTTAATGAATTTTACTGTAATTCAAAGTTTTTAGTAGGTTGAGTTAGATGTATGGGTTGTTGGATGAGAGAAGTGCGGTCTACACAATGATATATACTTTTTGGGTTGTCTAAATGAAGTTGCCTTCTGTCGTGATTTTCAATAGTCAGGTCTTGTTATGGATCAAGATGTTTTGTTATGATAACGTTGGAAATTGGAAAGTTTTTCCTTCCCTTTTCTCGAGTAAACTCGGACATTGGGTTGCATATTAAATTGAAGTTGAATATTTAAAACGGTAAGAGATATGAACTATCAGTATGTATGTATGCTGTAAGAGTTTGATCTCTGAGATAATTATGGGCTTTAACTACAAAGTTAGACTATTTAATTGCCGAAACACTTAGATTTATGTGGTCTGACAAAAAAAAAAAAAAACAAAAAAAGGAAAGAAAATAGAGTTTGTGTTAACTTCATTTGCTAAAATCATATCACATGGGAGGTGAATGGCTAGATTTTGGCGGGATGAGTTGTGTATGGGAAAATTACAGCGATTCAAATGTGATGATTGGTTTCTTGACGTCAGAGCTATAGTTACTTTATCTTAATGGGTTACTCCTGGGTCAAAATTTGACCTTAGTGGTATTATGGTCCAGGAATGATTTTCGTTAACAGTTAGGTTTTATACTTTTTATACTGTGGAATTTGATCTTTCTATTTTGAATTATGAACTTCTAGTGCTTGGTTAAGGTTCGATTTGTTTGTCGATTATTTTAGTCTTATCCAAATGCAGTACTGCTGGGAATGACTGGGGGTGACACCATAAGAATATTTTCTCTCCCTGAAGTTGTGATCTGGACAGTTGAAGTTTTATTAGTTTTGTTCATGATCCAATTTTATACTTTATATTGGTGGCACAATTTTTATTCAATTCTCAGCATTGAGGCTCTTATTGGAAATAGGATTCACTTGATTTGTTGGGGGCATTAAAAGATTAAAAAGATCAGTGGGAAGAGTGATGATAAGGTGATCTGCTATTTGCAATATCAAGACACCATTGATCCTTGATATGGTTATTGACTTTTATCTCTGTGCTTCCTGTGGTCATTGGATTAAATGCATTCTAGATCTTTCGTAATCTAGTTTCTTGTCCAAAAATTGGTTCTTGTTGCTTATAAGCTGGTACTGAATTTTTCCAACACGTATTCCTGTTTTTTGTATCAGATCTTGTAATGCTCACAGTAGAGTTATTGGTGGCATATGTTTATTGTATTGACTCTGATAATTTTATCCCAAAAGGTGGATATTTTACCCTAATCAGGTCAATAGTTGCCTCAAGCTGCATGTTAATCTAAGGAGAATATGAACCCAAAGCTAATAAATTGTTGTGACTGGTTGGATTTAGGGTGCGTGAGAGAAGCAAGGAGGTCAACCTCTTTCAAATATACAACATGGATTCTAGCAATGCAATGTAGTTGGACTCTTTAGTCGATCCGAGTGAATCATCCTTTCCGCGGGAGACTAATACTTTTCATTTCCCATCTCATGGAAAACCTTTTCACTCCGCTTAGCCTTATCCCCCTCTAGGGGTTTTAAATTTTAATTAGAATAATGTACCATATCTTTTAATGTGCCAATAATCTGTCTTGAGTGCTTGGTTCGGTTCTTAACTGTAGCAATATACGGTATCTTCTTAGTGTCTTCTAAGTTCCAACCCTTTTTATCAACCAAGAGAATTAACTGGGTTTAATGCATGAGTTTTATCTCTTGCCAGATTTTTGCATTTTCTCCTCTTATGCTGTAGAGTAAGTATCATGAACTTCTACTTCACTTAGTGATAATTTGTTGGGCTGTAGGAATGTAATCCATATAATTTGGGTTCACCTAGATTTTTCCCGTCAGTTTTGTTTGGAAACTCGCATCTTTATGGGAATGAATCCTTCAAGGATAATCAGTTAACAAACTGCTCTGACTTCGCATCAGATGATGTGTACTAATAGGTTTGGATATGATGAACATCAACTTTTAAGAAGCTTGTGATTGTTAAGTTTTAGAGGTAGGGTGTGACCTGGAGATAGGATTTGATTTTAGACTTACACTGTAGCTTTCATGTGATACTTGATTCTGGTGTCGATATGGAACTTCTAGTTTTGACTTTGATTTGGAATGGCAGCTGCTATCATAACTTGAGGACTGGGGAAAGGGCTATACTTGCTGAGGAGAGACTTTTGCTTTCGGGTAGTTGTTATTTGTTATACCTTGATGCTTAAATTTATTTCTTTCTGGTTTTGACAGTTAGAAAGTATTCCTTTGATGGTACAAGGAGTGTGGTCTGATGATCCTAGGGCTCAAGTGGAGGCAACTACTCAATTTAGAAAACTTCTATCAATCGGTATTATTGTTTCCAAAGGCTTTTAGCATTTCCTGTATTTCTGGGATGAACTCCTTAATGAAATTCTGTGGAACCTCCATGCTTTAGAGCGAAGCCCTCCAATTGATGAGGTGATCAAAGCTGGTGTCGTTCCTCGGTTTGTGGAGTTTCTTGGAAGGCATGATGTGCCTCAGCTGCAAGTTAGTTCTACATGTGGATTTTTCTTCTTGTATTCTCTACAGTATAACTTGTACGGACAAATCGTAAGGCCTCATCTTCTTCTTTGTAGTTCGAAGCCGCGTGGGCTCTGACAAATGTTGCGTCTGGGACATCAGAACATACTCGGGTTGTCATTGAACATGGGGCCGTTCCTAAATTTGTGCAACTTCTTAGTTCTACCAGTGATGATGTCCGTGAACAGGTAGCTTCTTGGTCCCCTTTTGAGGCATTGCAATTCCTAAAATCCTTATAACATATTCTGGCACCTCTGTTCAATGATTGGAGTTCCAAATAAAAACAACACCTCAACTTATCATTGTTGTTGATCCATAGTAGTTGTTTGTTGCTGCCAATGTTATGCATTAACTGCTTTCTGTTAAGCAGGCAGTCTGGGCTTTGGGTAATGTTGCTGGTGATTCTCCAAGTTGTAGGGATCTTGTCCTTGGGCACGGTGCACTTCTGCCATTGCTGGCTCAGTTAAATGATAAGTCAAAGCTCTCCATGCTCAGAAATGCTACATGGACTTTGTCTAATTTCTGTCGTGGGAAGCCACCAACACCTTTTGAGCAGGTGTGAGACATTCTCATATAATATGACATGTTGTGTTTAACTATTTAGGGATTGAGATGTTGCAGAATTTTCAGTGCTAAATATGCTATGTTTAGAACTCCATGTGATCGTAATAACATAGATAATTACTATTTTGTTGCTTCTTGGACATTTGGTCAGGTGAGACCTGCATTGCCAGTTCTTCGGCAACTTATCCATTTGAATGATGAAGAGGTTTTGACTGATGCTTGCTGGGCGCTTTCGTATCTTTCTGATGGAACAAATGATAAAATTCAGGCTGTCATTGAGGCAGGCGTCTGTACACGACTTGTGGAGCTTCTGCTGTATGTTCTTTTTCCCTACAAGGATCTGAATTCTGATTGTTTATTACATTGTTTCTATCTATTGTTGTTGCCATTCCCCAAACGAAGATTCGGATCCCCCCTTCTAAAACTGCATTTAAAATATTAAACTTATGTTGCTAACAGAATCTTGTTTTTCATGAAGTCATCCATCGCCTACTGTTACGGTGCCTGCTCTTCGGACTGTGGGGAATATTGTAACTGGTGATGATGCTCAGACACAGGTATATTAAGACATTGCACATGATATGTCTCATTACCATCTTCATGCTAATTATTCTTTGTCAAAAATTAGAATCGCAAGCATTTTGCCTATATAATCTTATCTAGGATATAATTTTTATGTATTAATGTCATAATCTAGGGGATTGCTCAGCAGTTGAGAAAGTGTTGAAGGATTATTCTTCTTTTTTTTTTTTTTTTTTTAGCATTAATGAAGTTTTATGTAAAGACATTTCCTTCAATCCATTTGAAAGATGTTTTGTTTTATCTTGTTTTGGGGCAAACTTAGAGAAACTTACATGTGGATTCACTGTTTCTGGAATTCCACTGCCTGTCATTCTCTTCTGGGCTCTTTCATGTAGTGAAGTTTTGAAGATAGCATTCATTCTAAACAACCAACAGGCATGTACCAACGCATCTTCTTAACTTCACAGTTCATGTACATCTCAGCACAATTATCAAGGAACCATTGATTTAAATTCAAAAGGTTGTGATTCTTATAATCTAATTAATTTTCCATTAAAGAAACATGAGATGGTTGCTCATAGCCGAATGAGTGAAATAGATTATTTTGCAGAAGGGCACATCATCACAATTGTTATTTGTTTTATTTCTAAATGATGAGACAGTTACTTGTTTCATTTGTATCAGTTTGTGATTGACAACCAAGTCCTTCCCTGTCTCCACCAACTTCTTACGCAAAATCATAAGAAAAGCATAAAAAAAGAAGCTTGTTGGACGATCTCTAACATCACTGCTGGAAATAGAGGTCAAATACAGGTACGTGGCTGCCTTCACCTTCTTCCTTTTTTCATGTAGCTCGATATTTCCATCTGTTAACCTTAGAATGGCTTGTGGTGGGATCTATTTGTTGAAATGGAAGAATCATAGATGGGCTACTCATCAGTTCTTTATTTGTGCAACTTCTCTATGCACTCTGTGTATACTTATAGATGCTGCTCAGTTGTTCTACGATTAAATTCGATATAGTTCTTTTCTACCTTAAGAATGTTTAGATACTTGCCTGTTCCAGTTTAATTGACTATATTAGTTGACGTGGAGACTCTAGATGATGTGCATATTAGTTATATGTGTGTATAGGAACTAAGAAGGCATTTGTATATGTTGTTTTCTTTTTTGAGTGTTCATGTGTGCTGTGGATTGTAAAGAAAACAATGTGCATTGTGGCTGTTAGTTTACGCTTTCTTTATGCTCTTTTTGGCCAGAAGATCAGTCTCACAAAGAACTGCAGTTAGAGTGACAACCTATTTTAGCACATGTTTGCCTATGCTTAAATTATAATTTATGTTGGTCAAACATACTTTTTATTCGCACATTTCATAGGACCCACAACTTATAACTCATTTTTATCCACACATTTTCCCACAACTTATAATATAAGCACTTAAAATATAATTTCAGTACTACCAAACATATGCTTAACCACTCTAGTATATGTGTGCTTGTTGCATTGTGCTAGACTTTGTGAAAGCTTCTGTTCAATACTATTTAAGAGGTTATTACAAGTTTGGCTAGTTGCTCGAAACTAACCGTGAGGAGGGTGTCTAACTCAAAAAAATGGATATTTTAGAAGGTGCAGGTCAATGTTGTTCAAAATGACTGAGAATACATTGTCTGCACGAGAAATTAATGTTTTTATAGAACGAAGTGGAGAACATATACTGAACTTTTTCATGGTTGCTTTCTTTTAGATAAGTAAGAGACCTTGAGATTAAATGTATTTGTGCTTTGCATGACTCTATTTGTTTGATGAATTTCTCTGGAACAGGCTGTTATTCAGGCCAATATTATTCTTCCTTTGGTGCACCTTCTCCAACATGCCGAATTTGACATCAAGAAAGAGGCTGCATGGGCTATCTCGAATGCCACCTCTGGTGGATCTCATGAGCAGATTAGGTATAGTGTTGTCTCCATCATCTTGTGAAGTGTTCCATTCAACTGTAGTGGCGTATATTCATATATTTGCAGCATCTATAGCTCTTCGCTATGCTTGCTTCCATCATTTTCTTCTAACTATTTGACTCTGCTTTATGACTGACTACCTTTTTCTGTTGGCTATAGTCAAAGCATTGAGCTAGGATCTCAGTAACTCGGAACAGTTCTGCTACTTCTTAGGATCCTATGTTAAATCATCTGACAGCGTGCACACACTAACACATTGTGTAAAGGGTTTGATTCTGGTGGCAGTGTGTGATGACGGTGATGATGCGGAAACTTGCGGCAAATGGTGGTGATTGATTTCTAACAATTTGGTTTATTCTCTCATATTTCATAGAGAGAGAGACTATCTAAGCGATAAACTAACAATAGTGAGACTATCTAAGCGATAAACTAACAATAGTGAGTCATGGGAGGAAATTTTTAGCCAAGAAGTTGATGATGTGGGACCTTTTGACTATGAAAGGAACTGAAATAACTTAATATTCCACTATAAAGCTAACAATTTTCAAGAACATGGGATTGCCCTTACACATCTGGGACATATTAGGAAACCGAAGCGAGGCCTGCTTCTAACATGTTCAAAAAGAGAAAAGGAATTCCTGGCACATAAATACATACGCATAAATGAATGGACAGATGATGCAGTGAACATGAGCAGTCAGAATTAGCTAAAGGCCTGAAACATCTCATCAAATTTCCCCCATATCCTCGGGACACAATGTGGATCAAACTCAGGCTGTTGAAGGGAGAACTGATGAAATTATTCTTGGTTTATTTCAGTATTTGCTTTATTCATTTGACGGTTCTAATTATTCCCTTGTTATTTCTGCATTGTTTGTTTGTCCACTGTACTCTCTGTGTATTCTTTTGAACTTAGGTGTCCGTCTGTGGTGCTAGTGTGTTGGTGACTGGAATTATTTTTCTTTTTTTGCTTCTGTTCTTTTTTTGGGTGGGTGTTGGGGGTGGGGGTTTCTCATTGTTCATAATGAGCCCCATACATCTACTTTCTTGCCTAGAAAGTTCACTCTCTCTCTCTCTCTTTATTGTTAAGTGTTCCCCGAGTCCCTCTACCCTCCTGTCAGCCTCTGCATTTCAAGACCGCCACTATCATGTTAATTTGCCGCCACCTATCACCAGCCTCACATGCAGCTGATGCTATTACCAACACCACACCACACGCTTCTACCATTACCACCATCACTGATTCACTACCGCCATATAGTAACCGATCCAGTTCCTTAAACCTACTCTCTTTCCCTGCCTAAAATTTTCGTCAGGGGGAAAAAAAATTGCAATGACTGATTCTTCTTTGATCTCTTGTTTGCTTCTCCAAATATATAAACCCATCAGCTTTCAAATGCTACAGCCCCTCAAAATGGTTTTGCTTTTTCCCTAATTACGAATTTATGATTATACTGCACCCAGTTATTCAGCAAAACAATGGATTTGTTCAAATTTTGACTTCATACATTGTTTACCCTTTCAGATTCTTGGCAAACCAAGGTTGCATTAAGCCACTATGTGATCTCTTAAGCTGTCCAGACCCGAGGATTGTCACTGTGTGCCTGGAGGGGCTTGAAAACATCTTGAAGGTGGGCGAGGCAGATAAAGAAAATGGCTTGAATGACGGAATCAATATATACGCACAAATGGTTGATGATTGTGAAGGATTGGAGAAAATAGAGAATCTCCAGACTCATGACAACAACGAAATATATGAAAAGGCTGTAAAGATATTAGAAAAATACTGGGCTGAGGAAGATGAGGAGCAAAATGTTGCAGATGGCGTAGACGGGAATCACCAGGGTTTCAACTTTGGAAATAGTCAGCCAAGTGTTCCTCCTGGTGGATTCAACTTTGGGTCGTAAGTTTTCAACTGTGTGCCATTTGTTTGTCGCTCCACTTGTTTTGAGTTTTTAGACTTTGGTATTCGTCTCTCCTTGCCAACTATCCAAGTTTTTGATCTGGCACATAGGCTTAATTTTTTGTGGAATTATTTCAAGTGTAAGCCTTTAATGTTGTTATCTTTGGCCGTACTTTTACTATGTTTGAATTAGCCATTCACTTTTCCAGTTTGAATCTATAAGCTCTATTTAGATCTTCGATTCATGTCAAGAAATACTGAGGAAAATACCTAGTTGATTGCATGTAAATGCATAATTCTTGGAGACACTTCAATTTATACATTTCTTTCTTCTCTTTTCATATATTTAGACATTTTCTTTTAATTTTCTACCACAATACACAAATTTTGAAATTCTTTATCCTTTGAAATACTGTGTGACACTATACAATCGACTTTACCAAAGCTATACGATCGCTAAAAATGTGGGCATGTGGGATATCTACTCTATGTATGTCCTTCTTGGCCTTTAACTTTATAGAAAAATGAATAAATTAGAAGCAAAAGGAAGGTGGAAATTATTTGAGTTGAGATGATAAAAAATTAGTTCAGTTCTACTAGTTGGGATTTGAGGTTTTGCGCTGGTACTATCAAGCAAGGTTCTAAAAACTGTAAAGCGTGGTTAGGTGTCGAAGTCGAGCTTCGAGCTTTTTGGATTTAGACGAGGCTTAGACGAGAGCAATAAAAAGGACAAAGCGAGGGCGATATGTGAGGCCAAGCTTGAAGCCCGTCTAGGCGAAGCTTATGCGGATTTTTTAGAACAGTGCTATCAAACAATATTGAGGGTAATAGTTCCTAATTTCAAGGTAAACAATTTTTTATATTTTATAATTAATTTAATAAATTTGTAAAAATGGAAATCGGATCACTCTATTTGAGAATCGGATCAATTCCTAGTTATAGAATACGAAGGAGTCGGTTTATAAATAAGGACATATTGAGCTTTTATGGGAAATTTCTACTGCGCCCACCACGGAATATCTCCTGTAAACACAGAATCTCAGCCATGTCGAGTTGGTCGACGGCGTCGTCAGCTTTCCGGTGGATTGACACCAGTTTCTCTCTCCCGACGTCTTTTTTCCGGTGGTTAAGGCTTTTCACCTCGTGTTTCACGTCTACTTGGAGCAGCGGCTTCAACCTCAGTAGCTTCACCACCAGCCTCGAGCCGCGGCGTTTGGCGTCGCTTTTGCGTTTTCCGGATCTAGATTTTTCCAGCTTCTACATCGTGGACACCGTCGTCTGGTCCGTCGTCTCTGCCGTCGAGTCCGTCGCACTTGTCTCCTTCCTCTGCTTCTTCTTTGTCTTCTGTGGCTGCACCCTATAATCTATCACAATCATCTTCTATGCATATATAGAATTAACTTCAACTAGTTCAGTATACTTGCTTTGAAATCGTGAATTTCCGGTTTCCGGCTGTCGGCGGGTGAATTGCCGGCGGACATTTTTGATATGTGTAATTTTGTCAATCCAAGTAAATAATTTAACTAATAATTTCTTCTTCTTTATTCTGTTTAATAATTTCTATTTTTATTTTTCTTCAACAAGTAACAATATTTTTTTTTTTAAAGCAGTTTAATTGAGTTTTATAAAAAACTAAAATCGAATTAATTTGATTATATAACTAGAATTTAGAACCGCAACAGCTATATGGTTCTCGATTTTAAGATACTGAACTATTTAAAATTTAATTAGAATATAGTTGGACACTAATTACTCTTGTTGTGATTCATATCATGTAATTTTAAAAAAGAAAATATTTTTAAAAAATATTTTAATAGATTTCTTAGAATTTATGAATTTTAACATTATTTGAATAGAATTTTATGTATATAAAATTTTAACGAATTTTATATTATATTTTTATGAATTTGAAATATTAAAATTAATTTTTTAGATATATTTTAACATAGGACTTGTTCGGTATAGATTTTTTTTTTTTTCGAAGAACGAGTTTATTTGCTAATTTTTTTTTAAAACTTTTTTATTGTGTAAAAAGTTAGAAAAGTAAAAAAAAAAATAGATAGAAAATAAGTTTTTTTGAAAAAAATAGGAACCAAAAATGTCCATAATAAATTTATATATATTTTTCGAATTTAAAAAAATTATTTAAGCCACAATTTTTATAGAATTTATATAAAGTAGATGTCTTGAGTAGGGATGACAAACGGTCCGAGCCGCTTAACTCGTGAAAACCAGGGTCTTGGATGGCCCAGGCATGTCTAACAACGGGCCTAGGCCCGGGCCCGGGCCCGGACTAGGCTGCAAAAATAACCACGGTCTACGGGCTAGTTTGTGGTTTGATTTGTGTTGGTTCTTAATTTTTTTTTCTTCGAACGACTCTTTTCTTTTTTTTTTTTCTTTTTCTTATAAATACACATTAAAATTTTCATATTCTTCACAAATTCACCTCTCTCAACCTTGTCAACATTAGATCTTTTATTTTGTAATTTATAGTTGAATTTATACATTTCAATTATCAAGTTTTCACATTTCTACAATTTATAGTTGAAATATCAATTTTATCATAACTTATTTCTTTTTAACTTTTTAAAAAAAATTAAAAATTAAAAAAATAGAAGCTAATGTGTGACTCGCGAACAACGGGCCGGTTCGAGCCACAATTTCTTTGATGGGCTGAGCTCAACTCGTGACACGGGCCGAGTCGGGCTCGTGCCTGTCTTGGCAAGGCCCGACCATGTCCATTGCCATCCCTAGTCCTAAGTATATATTTAAGGTGAAAACAAGATAAATGTGGCAACGATTAAATGAGAAAATAGTTCATATCTTAAAATGCTTGACGATATAAATTAGGTTTTAAAAAAAATATTTTTATATCATAAATATAAATCTAATTATTTTATTTTAATAGAGTTCATAACATTTATTTGTGGAATTTTTACTATTTATTGTGTATAAATTGTATATGAATTTTTAAAAATAAAAAATAAAACAAATTATAAATTCAAAATCTATTAAAATATATGAAAATTTGAGAGTGAAACTGGAATTCAGAGTTGGATATTTATATTTATGGATTCGAAATTTACTAAAATTTATTATAATTCTTTCAATTAATGAAATTCTTAGAGCATATTCAATGCATTTTATAGATTGCTATATAGATAGCATAAATATTGAAAAACTTTTAATCTATGCTATATTGATATTTAATGAATAGACATTTAAGTTTAGGTCTGATCTCCAATAATTTTTATGGATTGCTATCTAGGTATATTTATTTTATTAAAATTAAATTTCCATAAATAATTTAAATTTTTTCTTTTGAATTTAAACGGGTTCTTTAGACATTGTCTATTTTTTCTTGCACGTCAACTTAACATAGTCTTTGACCATTTGCATTAGAGACATTATCTATTTTACTTAAGTGTCAATTTTTATTAACAATTCGCGATTGTATTAGTTATGCTCTTAGTCTTAGAAATCTACTGACTTATTAATGACATTTAAATTTTAATAAAATTTATTAAAATTTGAGTTAAAGTTTTTAAAATATATTAATATTTGAATTGATTGATGAAGATGGGACATAAAAAATGGGGGACACGTTGTGTACATTAAAAACGGGGGGACAGAAATTAGGAAAATGACAATTAATTCATACTTTCTTAAGTTTATTTGTCCTGTCAAATAACGGAATATTTACAAAATAATACATGTCTATAGTGGCATTAGACTTGTCAACAAAGGTCGTCTAACATTCAAATTAGTCAATCTTATTGAATATCACAATAAGAAATTATTTACTTGTATACAATGTTTTAAAAAATTTGCTTAGGTGTCGTCTAGATTTGAGGCATGATTTCTACACTTTACGTTTTTTAAAACACTGTTTGCATGTATTAAGCGGTGAATAGTGTTTACTGTATAATAAATAAACACTCATTTGTCTAGTAAGAGAGTTTATGTACTAGTAAAAGATGACATATATTCTCGAAAATAAGTATTCCTTCTTTCTTCTTGATTCGCTTAGGCTCTTTATCTTGGGTTCTTGTTGTTCATTTAGCAACATTTGTAGCCTATTCTCGAGGCCCTTAATATTCTGGTCTGTCTAAGTAGATTTGTTTGCGAATGTTAAGAATCTTTCATATTAAGCTATGATAATTATCAATTTCATTCTTTTAAGATATATTATTGTAAAATTACCATAAGAAAATTTCTTTTCTTATTTTATTTGTTTCATTACTATATTTTACGCTTCAACGTATATAAAATATTGATTTTTTTTTTTAAAAAAATTTGGATGAGCTTTCTGAGTAAAGGAAAAAAAATATCTCACTTGTTTAAGTTTTAGATGGGTAAATAAAAACAAAAAAGTAATGAAGAATCAAGACAAGTGACTTCATGAAGATAGTGTTGTCAAGTCATACAACTTGTGTTCTTGTTGAGGTGTCTACATATTTGTGGGGTCCCTCTACCTCACAATCATAAATATGCCAAACTTTTCCATCTTAAAAAAAAAATTTACTCCATGTTTGAGGGTAAATTCAACCTATGACCACTAAATTTTAATTGGGTTACTAATTAATCATTCAATTTTGAAAGGCATTTTAATACATACTCTTTTTTTTATTATCTTACCCATCAACCACCCAATGTCTAATATGTTTAATTATTAATGGACGTCCTACGTGGCAAGTGAAAATATGAAATAGCATGTTGACATCATTAATTTTGACCCATTCATTAAAAACGCATGCCAAACACTCCTTTAAATCATTCATTTTACTTCAATTGAGCCCTTCATCTGAGAAAACCATCTCCTTCCTTCAATCTAGATGATTTAAAATGAATGGTTTAAGGGAGTGTTTGGCATGCGTTTTTAATTACTGGGTCAAAATTAATAATGTTAACACGCCATGTCATATTTTCACTTGTCACATAGGATGTTCCATTAATAAGTAAACATTATTAGACATTGGGTGGTTGATGGATAAGATAATAGAAAAAAAGAGTAGGCATTGAGATACCTTTCAAAGTTGGGTGGTTAAGTAGTAATCGAGTTAAGTTTGGCGGCTATTGATTGAATTTAACCGCATGTTTGATAGGACGATCTTTAACGTATATGCGCACCATACGTCTTAGTATATGTTTGTCAAAGTTTTTAAGTGCTTATAAACTATGTGTCTTACGGAATTTGTGGATAATAAGTTAGTAGTAATTATGAGTCCTACGAAATATGTAGATAAAAAATATATTTGATAAACTTAAAAAAAAAATAGTTTTGCCAAACATGCACTTAATAGTTTGTTTGATAAGACGAACTATACAAAGTTGAACATTAATTGAAAAAAAGAAGAGAAATTAAAATTTCTTATTCATTTTACCGAACTTATTTTGACAACATGAGTAAACTTTGTATTTTAAAATCCCGGTTTGCTTACATAAGAAGATATTAATTAACATATTGTTGAATTGATCGATTGTATTTTAAAATTAGTGTTTTTAAATAAGTCATGATAATACACATTATTTAAAGTATCAAAACATTAATCAATATATAAGAGATTAGACTACTAAATAATTAAATCTTGCTCTCTCTTTGCTCTATAATGTCTCTGCCATAAAATTGGTAAGTTTGAGGGCCAACTTGTCAATTGCAGTAAATTAGCCACTATTTTTTCAATAAAGATAAAATTAACTTTTTACGAAAGTTAAATAAGACGAAGACTATTCTGATAAGAACCTATTGTAATTATGCACTATTTTTTAGTAAAGATATAAAAATTTTACGATGTTTAAATAAGACAGAAGACTATCTCGATAAGAATTTATTCTTCATATTAACCTTGAAAATAAAGCATTTTAAAAAGATTGATCCTAGCATAAATTGTTAAGCCTTTAAATCCCATTTTCCCACATTTTACACACTTCAATTTCCATCTGTCACTCTGTTCCATTGGTAAAGATTCATTGAGCATTATCAGACAAACTTTTGTTAAAATACAAACACATTGAGCCAATGCATCATTCATTTAGGCCATTTGTAATACTATGTAGTCCACTTATGCAATCTGAAAAGAGTTAGGATTACATTGGATTTTAGGTACCTTCTTAAAGAACAAACCAATTTTTAGTATAGTTTTGGCCGACGGTCGAGTTTAACCGAATCAAATTTGGACGAATAATATCACTTTTACAAGAAAAATTGGTTTATGAGCAAAACTTAGATTCAGAGCTATCATGATTTACGGTAAACTTCATTGCTTAAAGTGTCAAATACACACTTAATTAAGGTTAAATAGCACTAGAAGTTTCGAACTTTTGATCATTGTGACGATGAGGTCTTAAACTTTTGATGTCTAGCAATAGAGATCTTAAACCTTTCAAACGTTTGTACCCGAAGTCATTTTGTGATGAAAAACGTAAGTTTGACACTTAAATAGTCTATTTTTAATTGAAATAACTGTTCAGCACTTATTTCTAGCACCCGAGATTCCAAACTTATCAAATGCCTGAGCTTAAGGTCTATTTGTAATGGAAAACGTCAATTTGACCGTTAAAAGATCAAAATATGAGTAAATTGATTCGTGTACCCATGTTTAATTTTGAATTAAATAAAAATAAAATGAAAAGAAGAAACAAAAGCAAAAACTAAATCGTCTTTCCAAATTCCAAACCACCCACTCCAACCACAGCAACAGTATATCAGTATATCATGATAATTAGTTTGTATTTCTAATTTCCAAACCACCCACTCCAATCACCATTTAATTTTTTTTCTTGTCCTTTTAATAGTCAAACTACGTTTTTCGTCACAAAAAGATCTCAAGCACAAAAATTTGAGAGCTTGTTCGGCAAAGGTTTTGGGCAAAAAATGAGTTTTTTTGGCATGACATTTTTTATTTTTCAAAAGTTTTGAAGGTGAAATGACCTTAAGTATCACAATTCTATTTCAAAGTAGTAAAGACAATTTTATCATTTTATATTCATAAAATTTGAAAAGTAAAAAAATATCATGAAAAAAACTCATTTTTTGTTGAAAACCTCTACCGAACAAGCTTTGAATGGTTTGGGATCACATGATGCTAAAAATTAAATATTCAAAACCTCATTGTTACAAAATTGATAGGTTAGAGACTCCTAGTACTATTTACCATAAAGAAAAATAAAGTTAGAACTGTCATTTTAATAAAAGTTTGACTATTTAACGGTGAAATTGATATTTTTCGTAAAAAATGACCTCAAACACAGATGTTTGAAAGATTTGGGATATGAGTGCTAGTAAATCAAAAGTTCAAAACTCCATCTCCATCGTCACAACGTTCAAAGTTTTGGCTCCTCTAATGCTATTTACCCTTTAATTAATTTACTGGTAAGTTAGTGTTTTAGTTTTGTTACTTTGCGATATTATTGCACGAGGGTCTAAATCATTGGCAATTGAAATAAAATATGGGTCTTTATATGAAACCCAGTTTTCTTTTATTATTATGAATCAACATAAATTTAAAAGATTATTCGTATTTGTTCGCATACACTACCTTGCATCAACTAAGTAAAATTACTTTCAATGGCTTATCGCATGTTAGAAAGTGAATCTAAGTCCCTTTAACATGGGTGTTAGACGTTGAAATACATTCTGATATCAACTTTCGCTCTTTGCTATAAATTATAATTGTCAATTCATATAGTCTAAAAACATTATTTTGAAAATATTTTCTATAAAAATTGTATATATCTTTCTTTTGTTAAAATATATAATTCTTTCCAATGCAACGTAAGATACGTGCATTGATTTCTATCTTTATATGCTAAGTTCGAAAATACATGTTTTAATAGTCCATTTTCTAAAGTTTGTATACCAAATTAATAATTTTGCAATTTAGTAAAATGAGAAACTAAAACAATCTTTCAATTTTAAAAGGAGTTTAGAGAAAATTTACAAATTCATAAATGTTTAGTAAAAACAAAACAAAAAAACAAAAGAGGGGGAAAATAGTTTTGAAATACCCACTGACACGACGCCGCTTTAACTTGATTGCACAAAATCGGATTTAGGGTTTATGCTCTGAAATAACCCTTCTAACCATTCCAAACCTAGAGACTCCATTTTTATATATCTATTGTGATTTCTTGATTCAAAGAGGCTTAGAGATGGCATTGAGGCGAATTCTATCATTCAACAAAAGATTAATCTCAACCCCTTCAAATTCTGTGGCTGGGTTTGCAAGTTTTTCATCCAAATCCAACCCCTACATTGGTAATTTCTATTAAAATTGTCTGATTTTATTTCTTACTTGTATGTATCTTTATGGGTTTTTCGAAATGTTATGGTGAATGATTTTTTTATATACAGATTATGTATATGTATGCATATCGAGATCAGGGTTTATGTTCTTGCCTTCGTGGTTTTTTTTTTTGGATAATTAAAAGGGATTAATTTTTCGATTCTGGTTGGTGCAGTGAAGGTTGGAATACCAGAGTTCTTGAATGGAGTGGGGAAAGGAGTGGAGCAGCACGCCGAAAAGCTCGAGTCTGAGTTTGGTGACTTCCAGAAACTTCTGGTTGCCCGCACCATAAAGCTCAAGAGACTCGGTCTCAAATGCCAAGAAGTAAGATTAATTTCGGAGAATTCATTCATTATTTCATTCTGTTAATTTATGTTATGTTTGTATTGGTTTGGATTTTTCAGAAATTTCGGGTATGGCATTCATTGTGTTAAAGTTTTGGCTGTTTTACAATGTTATGCGTATCTTCTGTTAATTTAGACATTGTTATTGTGTGAATATGGTAAAAGTTCGAAATGTTGTTTCTTTGTTCTGTATTTATTTGGATTTTATAAGTTTATTATATGTATTTATATTTTTAGCCATCTCCAACCCATTACTTCAAATTGGTGCAACTTTTGCACTAAAATGGTGCAACTTTTGCACCAAATCCACATATCATCTCCAATCCACTACTTCAAATATTGCACCAAATGAACAGTGTCTATTATTATATATGTATATTTGTAATTTTGAACAATAATTTAATTTAAAAATTAGTTAATCATATAGTGTATTTATAATTTTTTATTATATATATAATTTTTAAATATCATTTAATTTCCGTAATTATTTCATTAAAAAAAAAAAAAGAAAATGCTTTGTTACTAAAATATTGTGTCATTTCCGTAATTATTCAATTTATTACTCATACAATTTATTGTGTCAATAAATGTAATTATCAAATTAAAATAAATATACATCAATGCATATTACAATACAATTAACGTGTTCAACAAAAAAGGATACAAAGGAAAAGAAAATTTCACTTCAGCCAATCAGGAGTAAAATGGGAATAATATTTCACGCCAAATAATACTTCAAAGCTACAGTGCTGCGCCATATATGGCGCAGCACTGTTCATGCTCTCATTTTGGCGCAAGCTTTTGGCGACCGGTTGGAGATCAGATCAGCACCATTTTGGCGTTTTCTCTTCACTTTGGCGCTGGGTTGGAGTTGCTCTTAGACTTGGATTTCTTTTAAGGTAGGGATCATAGTTTTAATGGTTTTCTTGAAATTCTTCTTTGTAATTGATGGGTAGATTGTAGCATTTTGATGTGTAATCATTTGTTTGAGAGATAGTATTGTGCTGCTTCTGGAGTACAGAAAAATATGTTTCCTCGATAAGAATCGTGTCATGATGATATTGTTTGGCTTAGTACTTATATAATAAGATTCACGTCGTGGATTATGTTAAGCTAAGCATTAACCTTAAAAGTCAAGTTTAAAGTGATGCAAATGACAAGGTTCTTTGTTGGTTCTTGGCGATGATAATCTTAACTGTGTGATTGTAGTAATTGTTTATGGCATGTTTGATAAGCATTATCAAACAATACACAAGGTTTTAGCTTTTTTTCTTCTTTAATACTATTTGGTGTTGTACAGTTCATTTTGACAAACAAACCATTAAAGCAGTATACAACACTCGAACAACAGTATGGCATGTGATCCTTCGTTTTAAACTAAAATATTATGATGCTTTTGAATCTAAAACATGGCACGTAAACAAGTGCGTTACTAGTACGGTGTTAATGAATATCTTGAGGGTACGTGTTCTCATATTGTTAGCTGTTTCTGGCAACCAAACTTGAACAGTAGGCAAACAGATAAAATATAACAATCTAAGCCTTGTACATGAATCCCTTTTTACTACGGGTTCGATTCATTGCAAGATTTACTAGAAGATCTAAAACAACTAGTTCTTTAAGAACCACAATGTTTTCGTCCATTCCTCTCTATTTAGACATGTTCTATGAGATTGCATCACCCTTACTAACATGAACCATTTTATCGTCATTCTTTTAATTTATCCTCAATTGCTTATAATCACATTTCTTGTCCTGTTTAATTTATGATGCTCACGCATCCATTGTAGCATCTTTATCTGCTACATCACTAAAACAGATAAAACCTAAAGTATAATGCAACATTTTAATCACCTGCTCTCTCAACTGCTAGTGATAATTAATATGATGAAAAGCACTACACAATTTGGCATTACATGTCATTTGATTAACCAAACTGTTCAGAAACACTTCTATTTACCAATTTTACATTTGCAGAGGAAGCTGATATTGAAATATGCGCACAAGTATAGGCTTGGACTCTGGAGGCCTAGGGCTGAGCCTGTAAAATCTTAGATTGTCACTTGGCCAGTACGTTTAGAGAAAATCAAAGCTCCAGCTTGGAAGTTGGCATCTGCAGGAATTGATTTTTGTGTCCTCAAACTCTATGTGCCTTTCCAAGTCCTTATTGAAGATCTCTGCATTGTAATTCATGATTTTCTGAATGGTAAATGACACCAGGACTGCTTCACTGATTATTTGGTGCAATTTATGTCAAGTAGAATACAGTTTTGTGAATGTCCCTGAAATAGCATATTTTTCCATGCCTGATCTTTTATTTACATGGATATTTCTTTTGGTGAATGCTAGCTTTTTACTAGGCGAAGAAGATAGCAGTACTCAGGCAATTAGTCTTAACTCGTTGACGATGTGGTTGCAATTTAAAAGAATACAGTTTTGTGAATGTCCCCATAATCTGACGGAAGATTCTCTCAACAACCCCAAAATATACAAGTGCTCGTCGGAAATTTGTTCCAATAGTCCAAACAAGTTCTCTACCGCTGTCACAGTGGTAGGATAATAGTATCCTTCCAAAGACAGGAGTTTCTCGTTCATCACAGTAGGCCTTTAAATACTGACGACCATCCTACATGCCCATAAAAAAATGAAATGAAAGAAGTGATACAATTGAAAAACCTACGGTTTGGATTATTTTTAGTCCACAGGTCTATTGTGTAAACTAAGTAAAGTATACCAACCAAATTGACACAAATTGGCTTTGCTCGAGAGGTTATGAATTGATTTACTAAGAAAATAGGTTATGAATACAAATAAAATAACAAAATTAAGCCCCAAAATCTCTTCCACAGAGTTTTTAACAGTTCTACAATGGAAGCAAATCTAAGTCTAGTAAAACAAGAACTCTATTTTTAATTATCCAATATTATCTAAAGACCTCAAAGCTCTATTATATCGCAGTTCTAAAATTGAATGTAGTGTTCCAAAAACACGATATGAATTCCATAAAATCGCTTCTTGTGTAATTCTTCAGACTCATGAAGAACTATGTCTGTAAAGCTGATCGATGAAGCTGCAAGAAAGCAAGAGAAATGCAAAACGTTAGTGAACTTTCATGCCACTTATAAGTTATAAGCAAAGTTTCTAACATTAGGAACGCCGATGCTTTGGAATCTAACAAGCACAAACTACCTTCATATTATTCAGCATGACATAAAAAAACAAGTATTCATAGGCATTAAATGTGAGTTTCGACGCTAAGCAATTGCTGAAGTGCATTTCCCCAGTAAAGATTCGAATATCACATTAAGGGTTTAACATTGGATATAGCATAAACTAGATTTACACCAGAATCTTCGAAGAGAAGATGGTACCATTACATATCTATATTACAACAATAAGGGTAGACAGGATTTAATACCCGTAATCATTATGGTTCAGAGGAAACTGGGGGAGAACAGGCACATTAGAAGAAGCAGTGGTTGAATTGCTAAATCCTTTTGCAGCATGCCAAACAAACAAGTCAGACTCGAAGTTACCTACTTAAGGAAAATGGCACTTAGATGAATTGGAAATGATGGATGTCGTACAGGTATCGAATCCTAGAATCCCGTCTGTTTTCTGGATTTTTAGAAGTGTAGATTTTCATGGACAGGAATCTTTGGATATGTAGGGGAATCTCTCAAGAGTTTCATCGTAGTTATCAAAGTAAATGTAGCCTAGGAATCTCGGTTATATAGCTAGTATTGAACTTCACATAACCCACGATTACAGTAATTCTGATCCTTCAGTTAAATACCTAGAGCTAAATTAGGTACCTTCCACCCAGAAGAAAACTACAAAAACTTGCACGCTAATAAATCCCTTCTTTATGGACAGGAAATAAAAAATAAAAAATAAAAAGCAAAAGTGAATGGGCAAGCATTTTACTTGGAAAATTGGCGAGTCAGTGCATCCCGGCATCACATGCGTGAACCTAGGAGACCTGAAAATTGAGTATAGAAGACATATACCATTAATAAATTAAACTACTACAGAAGAATAAAGGGAGTTGGGGGGAAAAAAAATTGGACGGGGGAAAGATATCGGAAAGTATGACTTCGACCTGTAGAAGATGAAACCACTAGCATTGAACCATGCTTTGGTCTGTATATAAATTAGCCCCTTTCCCCCCTCTTTTGCATTTGTGAATTTCTCAAAAGTGTGTATATTGGAATGAACTGAGCGGATTTATTTCTCTATATCCTAGTGTCAAGAATTACTCTTCAAATGGTCTTCTCAACTCTATGTCAACATGGTTTTTGAAGACGAACACACAGCATTCCACGTTCTTTATATATGTTTGTTCTCTATAATATATTACTAGGAATAAAGTAATCTAACAAAACATGAATATATAGACTTAAGATTTAACAATTTATAAATTTCTAGAGAAAATCTGTTGATAATAGATCTAATCCTTATTCGGTGAAAATCTGAGATTCAATGCAAAAATTCACCATTTAAATCATTAGTATTGGTAATATTTACAAATTACTAGTTGAGGATTTTCAAGAAGTATACATAGCTTCAATGGTGCAAAGAAAAATATAACAAGCATCAAAATTGTTAGGCTGTTACCTTGAAAGATAATCACATAAAAGAAGATTACGGTGACTAATATGGCGCAAAGATTAGCATTCAATGATGATGCCTTCTCCCTTTTTATTGTCTTTAAGGTCCTGATTTTCTCCAGCCGTTTGCGTTTCAAGTTGAGCATGGAGATTTCCTTGAGCATCTTCACATCTGCAGCATCCAATGAGGGACGTTTGGGAGGCCGCGGTGGCTTTGAAGGCTTTACAGAGTTTGGCTTTTTAGACTTCTCCTTGTCCAAAAAATTTATCGTCTCGTCCCTAGCCTTTCCAAACTTAATCTCCATATTCGTCAAAGAAATCTCATCCAAATCCAACAATTTGTCACATGAACGAGAACGATCTCTAACCCTTTTATATCCATCCGGTGACTCTCCTCTGAGAAACCCGCTTCTTACCCTACTCAACAATTTCTTTGAACTCCCACCACTCAAACCTTGGGATTTGCTTCCATTTTCCTCACTATTAGCTCCACTCTCCAAATCAATGTCTAGATAACCACCGGTTGAATCTGCATCTCCCATCCTCCGAACCCTCTTTCTGATATATCAATTTACCCAATTAACAAAACCAACAGTAAATTATCAAATGATCCTTTCAATACTTGAACTCCTATCCCAATTACATCCCATTATGAACCAACAAAACCAACACCCAACCCAATTTCTCTAAGGACACGAAGAAAGCTCATACTTTGATCCAATACGGCCATGAGCCCTTCAACTTTTGTAAATAAACCACCATTTTGTTTTTACTTTTATGCTTTAATAAGAATCTAATAGAAACTGGTAAATAGACCTATCCTAAACGGCAGAAAAGTCGCAAATTTCACTTTATTTCAACTCACACATTACATCCAACTTCAAATTTGCACATGGAATCCATCATGAAATCATTAGGCTCTAAACAATTTCCTGTTTTCAGAATAAAAACATATAATAAGAATTGTTAGTTCCAAAAAATAAAAGAAAACGAAAAATGAAAAAATTTCTAATTTTCTTGATTAATCCTACTGTAAGTCTGTAACTGAAAGATCTATATATAATAATCCATTATGCAGCTGAAACAAAGAAAATGTACCTAAAAAATCAAACATAAAGGTAACCCAATAAATAATAATAAGCGATTACTGGAAAATCTTTCCTTCATCTAATCGAAAACCAAATGGTTTTTTTTTTTGGGGGGGGGGGGGGAATTAAAACACTGTGTACGATAAAATACACATAATGGGATACAAATCATTCGAAGAAAAATGCAGATTAAATACTAAATATATTGAAACTGGGAACCGCTTTTTGAGTTTTTAATTTAATTCCATATATAAAAACATATATATTCATGCATGAATATTTAATTGAATGTGTAAATGATAGTTAAGATAAAAAAAAGAAAGGATTAACATACGTTAATTGGTGCTTCCGACAATGCTGAAGAAATGGAAGAAAAATCTCGACGTTTTGAATGTTAGATTTGATCTGATCGTGTATTCTTTTATTGGATTCTGTGCACGTTTGGCTAGTCTTAAAAGTTAGAATAGATAACTAGTTTCTCGCTTGTCCGCACTTGAATCTGACCGTATGATCTATGAGAATGGGTGATTGCGATTTGAATCTTGATGGATTGTTCACGAGTAAGGATGACGATCTGAATTGCTGTAAGTATAATTTTAGTAATGAGATGTAAAGTAAGGAGAAAATAGTTTGAGTAATAGTTTCTTTTGAGAAGAGATTGAATACGTATAGACACATAAATGTATAAAAAAAAAATTTCTTTTAGTATCGGAGAAAACTTTTTACGGTCGTGATTAAATTTTTAATGAAAAAATAAGTTTTTTTATTTATTACACGGGAAGATTTGTGATACTTCGCTCTATTCAAACATGTTACAAGATATGGAATCAGATATGTGCTTTTGGTGCACTGATTGATATATTTGGTAAATTATAAATTATTATATGCAGTTGATTCTATGAAATGTATAGATAAAAATTATTAGTCCTACAAAATGTATAGATAAAAATAATGTTTGGCCTATTTTACAAGTACTTAGTATTAGGCAAATAGTATCGCGGTGGATTACACTGAATTAATATGAATTTAGTATTTAAACTTCCTTAAACCAACTAAATAACATAATGTGGAAGGGGAAGGTGAAAGTCCATTCAAACTTAGGTAAAGGTTTTAATCTTACTCCCTAACTTAATATAATTAGAAAGAGAGGGACTTGTCACCTTGACTTCAAAGGATTACAATGCAAGAATCTAAATTCAAAACATTTTTGTGCAAACTATACAAAAAATCAAAACATTACAAACTTTTGTAATCCACCTACACTACATTCCAATGTTTGATATGCTCTAACTTATCTAGTTTTAAGATTCCATTAACTTTATCAAAAAATTCGTTAGCGTGAAGAATCTTTGTATTCTTCTTTTTATAATTTTTATGTGCGAGTCAATTTGTCATGCATTACTATAACGCATCAAAAATTCGTATTTTTAATCATTTATTTCAAATTAAAAAAATAGATTTCAAAAATTAGCCCGTAAAATGACTCGGAAGTCGTACCATTTGTAATTTATTTTAAATCGAAAATTAAAGAAAAATCAAAATATTATAAATTATTTAGGGGACTGAAATAAAATCAATCAAGTAGTTGTAATTTGTTTTAGGACCTAATTGAATAAAAATAAAAAGTTGGTTTAAGGACCTAAAAATTAAAAATGTAAAGTTGAAACCCGTGTCAACACAACTGAACAGTCTTTTTTGAGACAATTGTACAATCTCTGTTATTAGAGGTAGACGTTCAAACTTATCAAACCGACCTAAAAACTAGTCGGTTTGGCCAGCTTTTCATGTCTTAATCTCGATTTTTGATTTTTTTTAAAATAGCAGTCGGATTGGGTCGAGTTGCAAGTTGGGTTTAAAAACTCAACCCAAACCAACCTGATCCAACACAAATACAATAAATTAGTGATGATTCATGGCCCACCTTAAATTGGGTTCATGAATTTTTTTTGAAAAAAAAAAAATAAATTGCTCAAGCCCAAACTGGATACCTACCTTAATTTGGGCTGGCAATTTTTTTTTAAAAAATAAAAATTGGGACTAATATGAACCAATTGAATATTATTCAAATTGGTTGGTTCGGTGTACATATATATTGTCAAACTGATGAGCTCGATTTCAATTTTGAGTTGGGTAAAAAACTAATCCAATACGATCGACCCACGCTCAACTCGTATCTGTTACCGTTAATTAAACTAAAACCAACAATATTTCATTGGATCCTTTAACCCCAGGTAATAATGGACCATATATAAGCATCAGATCAAAAGACTGTGATTGAATTCATTATTTATTTATGCCAAACCATAACTTTACAAATAGTTATATTAGAAAGTAAATTCCCAACTTCACCACTATACCACAAAATAAAAAAATAACAAAGATAATTATATATTTATTCAACAACTGTACACAATTACCAAACCTTAACTAAACACACATAAAAATCCCATTAAAATCTTGCAGAAAATTAGTAATTTGACTAATTTCCAAGATCCCTTAATTAATTAGTTGATAATTCAATAAGCAGCTTGTGACCAATCTTGTAAGAAGCATAAGCATCAATGCATGCATATTCAACTTGACCATTATTAAGCTCTCTAGCCTCCCAGTTACTCATGCTAACATGCTTAGGCTTCTTCATGTTCAGGCCACACACTTCCAAAGCAAGATCTTTTAATCCCGGACGACGAAACCTCCCCGGCCAATGATTCTTAGCCACAGCACGAATATCAGAACTGCTGCAGCAATCCAGTCCATACTCATTTTTAAGCTTCAAAATATCATCAGCCACTTCAATTCCCACATAAGTAAATTTAGGGTTTAACAGAAAACTCTTGAGAGATTCAGGAATATCATCCATATAGAAAAGCTGGAGAATCAGACACTTCTCATCTATGCAGAGTTGCAGAGTGGCTGATTTGTTACTCATTGACCGAACGGGATGAGGCCTCCATTCCACGTCCAAACCAACAATAACAGTTGAGTTTCCATTATAAATTGAATAGATTTCTTCAATCCATTCACTTGTAATTGCTGCTTTATCTGTGAGTGTTGTTTCTATAGTCTTTCCATCGAAACTGACATAATATTTTGACAAACTGGGATTGAAGGTGATGCTGGAGGTGGCGGTGGAGGTGCCATGAAATCTGTACATGATTCTTTTGTTTGCCTCTTCTTTATATTTTTTTAGGGTTGGGAAAATGGATGCAAATATGCATGAATATATATAGATGAAAGGAAAAGTCTTGGTCTTTGGAGTCATGATTAGCAGATTCGAATAAAAATTCATAAAATACGGGATTAGAAAAGTTGATAAAAGTTGTAAGTTCAATGTATTATGCAGTTAAAATTAATTAATTATTAATTTTGATCTCAAATTTTTAGTAACATTTTTTAAGTTAAACAAAACGGACGCTAAATGTGAAAATTAGCTAGTGCTTCTCACACTTCAAGCCGACATGGGGATTAGTTGATCTTTCATTCTTCTTTATTTCTTCTTTTTCTAAAGTAACTTTAGCTTTACAGTCACTACCCTAATTTTTAAATCGTAGTGTGTTACTTCATGAGTCCAGATCCGATGTCTCAAATCTATGTCCTCTTAATCGTCTCCAATAAAAACTTTACACAACATCAAATAAATTAACTTAACAACAAGCATAAATGCAGTAAATGTTGTCCATAATGATCCATGATAATTTGTAAATTTTTTATTGAGATTACAACTAAAAAGACATATATTTTAGACAACAGATTTAGACTCATACTCTGTATGAAGAGACCCCATGACAGTTACTACCCTTCGCTCAAATCTTGCATTATTTTATGAGGGATCTTTGTTTAACGAGAGCTCTTACAACTTACTCGATCACTTCCTTATTCATAATTAGTAAAATAGTGTCTCCTAATTTTTAGACCGTGATGGCATATGTACTCCAAATATAAAAAATAGAAGACATGATGTTGACATAAATATATTTGCCAAGGAATTATAATAGTAGTACTCTAAAGGAGGCAAAGTAACTTGTAGTTATCCAAAAATCTTCAAGATTTCTCGTTTAGCACTCAAAGATACGATTCTTGATTTGTTTGCAAGTTAACATAGTATTAAAGACAATTCTACCTTTTTCAAAAGTTAAGAAAATTTGATTTTTTGACACTTAAATTAATTAACGATTTCCTATATGTTATCTACTTCGAAAATGATTTTCTTTCAATATTTGTTGATTTGAAAATTGCAATTCTTATGTTACATGACTCACCCAATAACGTGGAGCATACAAGAAGTTGGACAATGGAGTTGATCTATGAATTATATATTGTTTTTAATTGAAAAGGTTGTTTTTTAATTTCTTTGTTTATGGAACTAGGACCCAACGAGAGCCCCCCCCCCCCCCCCCCCCTTGCACCCACCCACCCAATTTGAAGTATTTTATAATCTAAAGAATGTGAGGAGATTTGAATATTATTTTCAGCAACTTTGTATTGTATTGGGAGGCTGTTGGATTCTCGAGGCACGCACCAACAAATTTTTTTTCTCATTTTATTTTGTGTTAATTTTAATTTGTGTTCATAACATCAGATAAATACAATTTATTGTGTTCAATTTGATTAATTAATTAGTCTGCATTTATGATTCTTAGAATCCCATCAAAATACAAATTTCAACTCGATTGGTCACCAAGTGCATGTATCAAGATAAAAACGAGTGTTGGATTTCATGCACTGCAAAGTTTAGGTTTAATGCTTTATTGGATTAAGAGAGAGTACACAAAAAATTTATAGGATAAAAATCATAATTTGAAAGAAGCTGACAGTATCAACATAAGAGCATCTCCAATGCAATAATGTCAAGGTACAATGTCTAGCACTTTTTTTGACAAATGGCCAAAAAGTGCTTATGTGGCACAATTAATGCTAGAAAGTGTCTAGCACAATGTCTAACTCTAGACATTGTCCTTGACAATGTCCACCATTAATTTTAAAATCTATATCCAATCAATACATTTCTCTCTCTTCCTTTTTTTTAAAAAGCTAATAATAATTTGCCACATTTGCACAATGAACATTGTTGCATTGGAGAAGTTTTTTAATATAATGTCAATATCTTTTGCCACATGTACATATTAGACATTGTTGCATTGGAGATGCTCTAACTCTAGACATTGTCCTTGACAATGTCCACCATTAATTTTAAAATCTATATCCAATCAATACATTTCTCTCTCTTCCTTTTTTTTAAAAAGCTAATAATAATTTGCCACATTTGCACAATGAACATTGTTGCATTGGAGAAGTTTTTTAATATAATGTCAATATCTTTTGCCACATGTACATATTAGACATTGTTGCATTGGAGATGCTCTAATAAACTCTTCTATGCAACAATGTCAAGCACAATGTTTAGTCATTTTTTTGACAAATGGCAAAAAATTACTTATGTGGCACAATTAATGCTAGAAAGTGTCTAGCACAATGTCTAATTCTAGACATTGTCAAAGACAATGTCTACCATTAATTTAAAAATTTATAACCAATCAATAGATTTCTCTCTCTTTCTTTTTTCTAAAAAGTTAATAATAATTTGACATATTTGCATAATAAACATTGTTGCATTGGAGAAGTTTTTTGATATAATGTCAATGTCTTTTGCCACATATGCATATTAGACATTGTTGCATTGGAGATGCTCTAAGAATAACATCATAGACTTAAGGGCATACTTGTGAGTTTTTTTTCTACCGATTTTGACTAATTTTGGATAGTACCGTTTATGAGGAATTAGAAAACCAATGCTTGTTAGTTTTTGAAACACCGATTTTGGATAGTTTGGAGTATATTTCTCCACTACACAAATTGGTGTTTTTTGCCATTCTCCAAAATTTCTTCTAATTTTACCATCCCCAAAAAATTATTTTCAAATTATCATAAACTTAAAATTTGCAAAAAAAATAAAAAAATAAAAAAAATAGCATATGCAAAAGAAAAGAGTATAAATTAAATTTTATATTTTCAATGATCGGTTACTGCTTGAATTATAAGTTTGACTTGATTTATATATTATTTTAATAAATTATTTATTTAATTATGTTATTTTGTCAAATAAATTACAGCATGTTTGCCCCTGTTTTTATCCGACTTATTTGATAGTAAGCCCACATTTACTAATGGTAAAAAAGAAGAAGAGAAAATTAGGAGTTCTTCCTTTTTTACATTGATTTTTTGAAATATACTGATTTTGATTTTTTTATTACATTGATTTTTTGAAATATACTGATTTTGATTTTTTTATTCATTAATACTGATTATCATATATATTCACTATAAATTTAAAATATATTATTTCCTATTTAACATATTATTAAAATCTATTAAAACTGAAAGTTGCTAACTTTTAGAGACCAAAACATATATTTCATGTTTGGTAGAGTAAATTTAGTATTTCAAAACTCTTCATCAATAATCTTTCAACATTAAAGAAAAAAAAATTTCAATTCTCACAATAACTCTCTTCAATTCTCCAGGCGATTTTCACTATTATCTAATACATTCGATTTTCAGAGCATAAGCTGCGTGGTGAGTAATATTATCCATTTTTTATTAATTTTTTGTGATTTCATGGCTACTATTCAATATTGCTAATTTTTGGCAATGAGAACAAACATAATCTTTGGTTTTGGGAACAAAAAGAAACCTAACATGTGGGTACTTCTTTTTCTTGTTGATTCAAATTTTAGATTCTTGGGTATTTCTTGTTGATTCAAATTTTCCAGTTCTTGGGGTTTATTTTCCTAGTTTTGAAATATATATGGGAAATTGGCGCAAATGAAGTCCCTAACGTATGCCAATAGTGCGCAAATGGTCTATAACCTTTCATTTTTGGTGAAATAGTCTCTAACATATCCATTTAGGTGTGCAATTAGTTCTTATTTGATAAAAAAAAAATAAAAATACTCTTAATTTTAGTTAACAAAATTACAAATGAATTTTTAACCTTTGTAAAATGTGCAAATAAGTCCGATACATTTATTAAACAATATTTAATTTAGTATCAAATATATTACTATAGTCGTGTTAAATAAATTTTTCATAAGAGAAAAATATAAATTATTGTACTTTAGGTATATGTAATTGTTATGTAATATGAAAAATTTGAATAAAAATTAAGTTAAATAAATAAAAAAATGGCGTATATAATTTTATGACATTGAATCAATCTTATTATGTTTTTTTAACATAAAAATACTAAAAAAATTAATTTAAACATTTTGTGTTCTTTATTTTTGAACGATAATAAAATGATAAATTAAAATATGAAGAATACAATTTGAGCTCTAATATTTGTAGTTAATAAACGAATAACTCAATGAAATAATAATTTTTGATTATTAAGTTTGTGACAAAGTTATTTTTTTCTATTGTAATGATAAAATTAAAGTTTAAATTTTAATGATTACTTAATAATAATAAAATAATTTTAATTAACACTTTTGTTAATATTTATAAGCTTAAATTTTAGTTGTTTTATAATAGTTCGTAAAATATACAAAATAATTTAGTATATTATCAATTTGTTAGTTTCTTTTGCCTTTTTAAAAAAATAAAAGTATTGGACTCATTTGTACTTTGTACAAATGTTAGGAATCCAATTGAAATTTTTTTTTATCTTTTTTATCAAATATTTATCAAATATGGGCATATTTATATTTTTTATCAAATAAGGATCAATTGCGCACCTAAATGAATAAGTTAGGGTCCACTCCACCAAAAATAAAAGGTTAGGGACCATTTGCACAATAAGGGCAAATGTTAAAGACCTTTTGCACCAATTTCCCAATATATATTGTTGAAACATATTCTTTGGAGTTATTTTGTGTCCTCAATTATGTTGATAGTAGATTTTGTGACTAAAAGTTGTAACTACTTCATGATTATCAATGAGGTTAACAATATATGTTCCTGCATATGGTTACTTCATTTTTTTTTAATTTTATGGCTATCAATTTATTGTTAATAAGTATTATGTTTTGTTTGGTGATATCGAAAAATATTAACTCTTTTATTTGTATTGTTACTTTAATGTATCATAATATATAGATATATTGTTCATCGTCTAGATCAATAGATATAACAAGGCCAGAACTAATGATTGTAACCAAGAATTGATGATGAGTTAAGAGACTTTCAATCCAGTAACAATCTACAGTATCAAACTTTGAATTGAAATTTTTGGACAGTTCGGATGAATTTCAACATATTTTGTTGAACAAGTTAAAATATATCTTGATTGTGATTTTGTTGAACAATATTTGAATTTTGAATTTCAATTTTTGATGAAATTCTTGGATAACAACGAAATGTAACCCCCGAGTAGATAATTTGAATGGTAAATTTGCTAAAATCAATGTTTTATTAAACATCCAGTATTTTTCAATTAATTCGGTTTCTTATATGTATTTTTCAATTTTTTTTTAAAGTCCAATAGATTTCAAATTTCAATTACAAATTAGTGTATATACATAATTTCCCCAAAAAAAAAATCAAAAAGAAGTAACTTAAGCAAAGGGAAACATTAAACATATATACAATTTCAAAATAGCAGTGGGGTTGGGCGAGTTGCAAGTTGGGTTTGAAAACTCAACCCAAACCAACCTGACTCAATCCAACTGCACTAAATCACTAATGACTCATGGTCCACTTTGAATTGGGTTCACAAATTTTCCAAAAAAATAAAGGGATGTTTTCATAAATAAACCACTTTTTAAAAATAATTCCAATTTTATCAACTTAACAAATTTATTCTAAAAATACTACATTCTTAAAATTATATTAATTAATAAAATAATAAATTAAAATTAAATCTATACTACAAAATATATATTTCCACGTGAATTTACTTAAATTTGCATTTGAGTCCTTAATTATTTGCACAATAAGTCCTTCATCTTTATAAAATTTTCACTTTAGTCCATATACTTCGTCTTTCATTTCAATTTCATCCTTTTTTATTTACAACTCAAGTCCTTCAACTTTTAAATTTGTACAAGTTGGTCCCTATATTTATACTTTTATATCAATTTAATCCTTTATAGTATCACTATTTGATACGTATGTTACAAATAATATTGTGTATCAATATTTGATACAAATGTTACAAATGATATTTTGTAACAATCTATGTTACAAATTGAAATATAAAATATCAGTGATACAAAATATTAATTCATGTAACATGTATTGTGTAAAATAACATAATATAATCTGTAACATATTCAGTGATACAAAATATTATTTGTAACATTTGTATCAAACAGTGATACACAATATGATTTGAAACATTTGTAACAGATTGCGATACTAAACAGAAATTGTTACATATGTTACAACTGCAAAATCAACTTTAAACTTCAATAAATTAGTTATAGTATGATATAAATATGAAACACAATGTTAAATTTAACAAATAAAACTATTGATTTTATAATTTGTAACATACGTAACATCAGTGATACAAAATACCAATTCATGTAACATGTGATGTGTAAAATAACATAATATAATATGTAACATATTCAATGATACAAAATATCATTTGTAACATCTGTATCAAATAGTGATACAAAGGACTAAATTGATATAAAAGTATAAATATGGGGATCAACTTGTACAAATTTAAAAGTTGAAGGACTTGGGTTGTAAATAAAAAAGGACAAAATTGAAATGAAAGATGAAGTATAGGGACTAAAGTGAAAATTTTATAAAGATGAAGGACTTATTGTACAAATAATCAAAGACTCAAAAATAAATTTGAGTTAATTCACGTAGAAATAGTTATATAATTTTAATTCATTATTTTATTATTTAATATAATATTAATTATGTAGTATTTTTGGAATAAATAAGTTAAGTTGTTAGATTTATAATTATTTTAATATTTGTAAGTAATGGGTGTAAATATCCCAAAAATAAACTAAATTGGGCCCAAGCCCAAAATGAATACCCAACCTTAATTTGGGCTGGCAAATATAAAAATAAAAATAAAAATAAAAATTGGGAGTAATATGAACCAACTGAAAATTATTCAAATTAGATTAGGTCGGTATGACATACTGTTAAAGTTTAACGAGCTCGATTTTGATTTTGAGTTGGTTCAAAAACTAACCCAAACCGATCGACCTACGTTCACTCATATATGTTACGATGATTGAACTAAAACCTTCAATAATTCATATCATTAGAATATTTCATTGAATTCTTTAACCCCAACTAATAATGGACCATATCTTTACAAATAGTCATATTAGAAAGTAAATTCCCAACTTCAATAATTGTCCAACTTCACCACTATATATCTATTATCTATACTACAAAATAAAAAAGTAACAAAGATAATTATATATTTATTCGAGAACTGGTAAAATTACCTTAATTACCTTAACTAAACACACATAAATCCCATTAAAATATTTCAGAAAATTAGTAATTTCCAAGATCCCTTAATTATTTAGTTGATAATTCAATAAGCAGCTTATGACCAATCTTATAAGAAGCATAAGCATCAATGCATGCATATTCAACTTGACCATTATTAAGCTCCCTTGCCTCCCAGTTACTCATGCTAACATGCATAGGCTTCTTCATGTTCAGGCCACACACTTCCAAAGCAAGATCTTTTAATCCCGGACGACGAAACCTCCCCGGCCAATGATTCTTAGCCACAGCACGAATATCAGAACTGCTGCTGCAATCCAGCCCATACTCATTCTTAAGCTTCAAAATATCACCAGCCACTTCAATTCCCACATAAGTAAATTTAGGGTTTAACAGAAAACTCTTGAGAGATTCTGGAATTTCATCCATATAAAAAAGCTGGAGAATCAGACACTTCTCATCTATGCAGAGTTGCAGAGTTGCTGATTTGTTACTCATTGATCCAACGAGATGAGGCCTCCATTCGACGTCTAAAGCAACAATAACAGTTGAGCTTCCATCATAAATTGAATAGATTTCTTCAATCCATTTACTTGTAATTGCTGATTTATCTGTGAGTGTTGTTTCTATAGTCTTTCCGTCGAAACTGACATAATATTTTGACAAACTGGGATTGAAGGTGATGCTGGACGTGGAGGTGGAGTTGCCATGAACTCTGTACATAATTCTTTTGTTTGCCTCTGGTTTATATTTTTTAGGGTTGGGAAAATGGATGCAGATATGCATGAATATATATAGATGAAAGGATTAAAAGTCTTTGTCTTTGGAGTCATGATTTAATGTCACTAATTATACTATGTGTGACAAAGGTGTTGATAAAAGTTTTAGCATGATTCGAATAAAAATTGATAAAATACGGGGTTGAAAAGTGATTTAAAGTTGTGGGTTTCATGTGTTGTACGGTTAAAATTAATTGTTAATTTAGTAACCTTTTAAGTTAAACCAAAGAGACGCTATAGATGTGAAAATTAGTGCATTTCACACTTCAAGTGGACATAGGGATTAGTCGATCTGTCATTTTCTTCTTTATTTCTTCTTTATCTTTACTTTAGCTTTACAATTACTACCCTAATTTTTAAATTGCAGTGTCTTACTCTATGAGTTCAAATTTGTTGTCTCAAATATAATGTTCATTTAGCTGTCTTTCCAATGAAAACTTGACACATCATCAAATAAATTAATTTAACAGCAAGCGTAAATGCATTAAATGTTGTCCATAATGATCCCCTTATCTTTATTTGATGATTTGTAAAGTTTTTATTAAGAAGACAACTAAGAGGACATATATTTGAAACAACAAATTTAGACTCATACTCCATATGAAGAGGCTAGGCCATGACAGTTACTACCCTTCGTTCAAATCTTGCCTTCTTTTACGAGGGATCTTTGTTTAACGAATTTCTGATGTGAATTTGGCGGATTGTCCCCCCTTCCTATGGGTTCCCCCATCGACCCAATGACACACCAACCATGCCCCTTCTCTTTTTCCGATCATAAAGCCTCCCGATCCCTTTACGAGGGATCTTTGTTTAACGAGAGCTCTTATATTTAACGTGCTCGATCACTTCCTTATTCATAATTAGTAAAACAGTGTCTCCTAATTTTGAGACCGTTATGACATACATACTCTTAAAATAGTGTGGACACTCGATGCAAATATCAAAAATAGAAGACAATGATGTTGACATAAATATATTTGCCAAGGAACAATAGTACTCTAAAGGTAAAGGAGGCAAAGTAACTTGTAGTCGTCCAAAAATCTACAAGATTTCTTGATTCCTTTGAAAGTTGACATTGTATTAAAGATAATTTTACCTTTTTCAAAAGTTAACATAGTACTAAAGATAATTTCACCTTTTTCGAAAGTTAAGAAAATTTGATTTTTTGAGAATAAGAGGGTCGATTATTGTAGAATTAAAATGTAGATCTCTTGTGGATCTTTTTGGAAGTTTAGGTCTCTCAAACGAACTTATTATGCTTTTTTCCCCTTCTATTAGTTCTTTAAATTATGAATAAAAAAGTGTGTTCGTATCATTTTATCTCCTTGGTTTATGGGATCATTGGCTGTTAATAATTTTTGTTACGAATAATTTGTGTTGATTAGATTCCCATAAAGATACAAATTTCAACTCGTTCGATCGGTCACCCGCGTGCATGTATCAAGATAGAAACGCGTGTTGGATTTCATGCTCTCCAAACTTTATATTTAATGCATTATTGGATTAAGAGAGTGCACAAAAATTTATTGGATAGAAATCAAGGGCGGAGTTAGAATTTTATTTCAATGGAGGCATAATTTAAATAAAAATATCAAAGTATTTTGTCCAACCTAAGTGAGTCAAAATCACTCCAAATTGGTGGTGTTAGATAATATAAATTTAATGTAGTTGAGGCATGAAATAGAACTTGTATAAATGTTGTGTCTAATAATTACAAAGAAAATGCCATATTTATAGGTTACAACTAGAAAACAAAAGATTCTACGTGAATTAAGGGTTGTTTGTTTTGAAAAAAAAAGAAGAAATCATTGGGTAAACAAAGAAGGGTAACTTGAAGAAATTCTCAATCTCTATGTGCCCTAATTCTTTGATTTTGAGCTAATGGTTTTCGTGAAAACCAGATCTCACTACAAGAATTTTATGCTTTACCTACAAAATTTTAGGAGACAAATTTAAATTTGTGGACATAGTTTACTTTTCTCCACAAAAACAATATTTTGTATTGTTATGTTTTGCTCCAAAATTTCCACGAATGAGAGGACTTGTGCCCACAAACATGTGCATTTTTCTCGACAAAAAATTTGTCAAGTAAAATGTATCTTTTACCGACAAAAAAAAAAATTAATTCGTTTGTAGGCTAATAATTAGCGGGCAAAATGTGCTCTTTTTTGTTGTTTTTTAATCCCAACAAATGGAATATTTGAAGGGAAAACATTAACAAAAAAAAATAAATAAATAAAATTTAATTATACCTTTTTCAACAAATAACTCTTTTACATTTTATATATATTTAACAAATCTTAATTCTAATTTCATTTAGTAAATAAGATAATCCTAAATTCCTAATCCTCAACAAATGCTCTACGAACCCAAGGCGTCCACTAGCTCCGTCGGCGGCGACTCCAACCACGACCACCACTCCTAGCCCTCGTCGTAGCATCAACACCTTCTTTTACACCACTACCGCCACTCCTTCCCGCCGCAACCATAACCATCTATTTTCCACCATCACCACCGCTACTACTAGCCCCCACGTCTCTGCCCGCTACCACAGTCGCCGCCACCTCCACCGACACCCTTGTTCTCCATCTTTTTTCCGTATCCGGTCGCGCAGATTTAGATCTGCACAATTGCCTCTTGATGGGAATCCTTTTTTACTTCTTCAATTAGGCTTCTCTACTGTATAATAAGGCAGAAAATTGAAGCAGGAGAATTGAATCGCTTCGCTGCAGTGTTATACCAGGTGCAATAACACCTTGCTAATATTATTTTATTTTATACAAATTTGGAATTGTGGGGTTTTTTTTTGGTCCAATGGTGGCGTGGAATCTTGGAGACCTGATTGTCTTATTTTAATGACAAATTCAATTATTTTTTTTGTGAGGTTATGCATCTTCCAATCAAAATGGTTGAAATTCGCCTCTTTTAATTTTGTGAATTGTGATTTTTTTTATTTCAATTGTTATTTTTTCTATATTTTGTTTTTACATGGGAAATTTTTAATATAATTTGTGAAATATTAGAATTGGAAATGACGATTGCACTAGTGAAGCTTGTGTGGCTGCAATTTTCAGTTTGAACATAAGGAATTATTTGGGAAGGCAATAAGTTATATTTTTTAATCATCACTCCATAATATTCTTGAAATATATTATTTCACACAATATGTTAGACACATTTAAGTTTATAAGATCTCATTTTGACTTTTCGAGAAACTGTTCTTCTATTTAATAATCTGCTATGGTTTTCTAAATGTCTTGTACAACTATCTTTCTGTTATAGGTCACATATCCCATTGCTGATTTGTGTCATTTGGGGGGGAGGTGGTGAGTGATATTTTTAAATAAATATATTACTCTGGATTTTTATGACTTTGCATTTGTTTGTTTGTTTAAATTGGGGTGTTCTGGAAGGAGGCGCAAGACTCTTCCTCATCAGAGGTGAAGAGAGGGATCTTTTATGCTGTTTCATCTGCACCACCATATGGGGGAGCAATGATCATATTCAACTCAGACATTGCATTTAACTTGAAGAAAGAGGATGATTCATCCTTCAACAGTGGGGCAAATGGTGAAGTCGGGATAACTGGTCAGGACTATGCGTTGTTCCCAGTGAAATGTAGCTGTCCACACTCATGTGGTTAGTAAGTTAACTAAAATTTGCATTAATTTGTAAGCTTTAGTCGAGTTTCCACTTTCTATTGCGTCATTGCGTATTTGATTCAATATGATAAAATTTCAATTTGCAACACTGCTCTGCACTCAACTAGTCAGTATATTAACTGAAATTTTCATTAGTTTATATGCTTAACTCGACTTTCCACTTTCTATTGGGTCCTTGCACAATTGAATCGATATGACGAAGTTTCAATTTGCAACACTGCATTTTTTGGAGATGCATTGCACAAATGCAGTTTTGAAAGTGTTAGCTAATATTTTGGTGATAGCATCGGAGTGCTGAAAATGTGAATTCACTGCGTGTTGTGTCACGTGTGCACAAGATTTTTTTTTTCTCTACCAGTGCTCCCCTGTATTTTTTACTGATTTGGTTTGATGTGAGCGAATCTCCAGTATTAAAAACTTCATCATTCTTGCTTGTTTGGCAATATCTATCAAACAGTTTTTTATATGATTAGTTGTCCTGTTGTAGCACTTGGAAGGTTGTGGAATTCAATTTGTTGGTTGTGATGTTTGTGTAGATTTTATCTGTCCTCTTTAGATGCTTTTTCCAAAATGGTCAGTTTGAATTATTATTCTGTTTTGTTCAAATGATGTGTTATTGGGGGTGGTGAGTAATATTTAAAATAAATATATTACTTTGTGTTGTTCGTTCTAGGTGTGAAGCGCAGACGTCAAATTTGTGGGTTGGGAGATTGTTGTCTTTGAAACATTGGTACTTCTTCCAGTGTGCGCTATATGGAGAAGGGAACGTGCTACTCGAAAGACAGCCGATGCAACTGGAATTGAAATAGAGCAGAATATGAAAAATAAGTTGAAGGTTGTTGGGCAACAATTCAATTCTATACTGCAGTCTTGGCATCATTCTATGCAACAACTATGTAAACAAGTTCCTGACTTCGTTCTACTACTATTTACACCATTGTCAATAGAAGATGATATTAATGAGAAAGATGATGATATTGGGGGATGAAGAAAATGGCTTTGATGAGGAGAACAATCTTGGTGAAGATGAGTAGCATATTTAATTTATGATGAAAAGTTATGTTTTTTTTTAATATTAGATTCATTATAATAGACAGAGAGCATGTTTGCTATACTCTTTTTAAGTTTAGATGTAACAATACTAAGTGAACCATTTTTACTTGTATTTGGTACAATATTTTGGGTTCAAAGTTATATTGATTGATACTAAAGGTCTTGATTTAGTTTAATTTATTGTTTTTGTGCATCTTTATATTATTCTGAATAAGGAAAAAAATAAAAAATAATTATATAATATAAATAAAAAATAAAAAATAATATAATTTCTCCCTACAAATTTTATCATTGTCGAAAAAAATAATATATTTAGCTTACAAATGCGTCTTTCTAATAAAAAATTATTTGTAGAGAAAAATAGGATTTAGCCCACAAACGTTTTTCGACACAAAATTATTTGTAGAGAAATGAACGATTTAGCTACAACATAATTTTTACTATGTGCCCGCAAAACTTGTGTTGTGGGCTAAAGTCACTTTAGTAGACAAATAATTTTATCGGGAAAGAACTTACACGACGAATTGTATTCGTCTCTAAAGGGTTCGTAGGGAGAAACTTTAGCCCACAAAGTTCCACATTTTGTCTTCTTATACCTTTTCTCACGATGTTTGCCCCACAAATGTCCTTACAAAAGTTTTTCTTCTGGAAAGGTCTTTGCCCACAAATATGAACCTTTTCCTACAAATTTAATTTGTATGCAAAACATAAAATTCTTGTAGTGTCTTCACGCAATAGGGAGAAATTTCTGGGGTGGGTGAGGAAGAAGACCATTATTTTTCTTTTTCTTTTAATTTTTAAAAATAAAATTTATTTACACTTCTAAAAAAGGATGGAACTTCAAATGCAATTTTTTTATTTTATTTTTTCTTTAATTTATTTAAGTTATGGATAAAATTGTCAAAAACATTATTTGGGAACAATCTGTGCGAGTAAAATGAAAAGATGGGGACAATATAATTGAATGGGGACTGTGATTGTAATTAACCCTAAATAAAAATGTAATGCTAATAAAATTTTTAATATATTAAAATTATTATCTTTTATTGTAAACACTCCAAGAGTTAATCTTATTATGCATGAGAATTTAAGCAAATTCCTTGATCAACAAAACAAAACAAAAGGAATTCAGCTTTACATTTCGGCTTTCTTATTATTGATTCATGGTTTCTTCATTTGTTGTTCTTCTTTGTTTTTAATTATGCTGGAAATTATTTTTTGTTTTTGTCCCCTCACAATGATAGTTTTAAATATTTGATTAGCTTGATAATAATGTAGGATGTTTAATTTTCCATAAATGATTTACTAATTTTGAGAATATGATGGTAATATTCATTTAAATTTTGATTTCTATATCTTTTTTCTTGATTTAGAATGTTTGTTAGATGTAAAAATATTAATTATCGTGGTAGTTTTGATAGCAAATGGATTTAAGCTCGAATGATATTTTATGTCATTTTGTAAGTAATTAAATATATATTTGTTGAAGAAGAACGAGATATAACAATGAGGATTGATATTGCTCTATATCTCTCAAGCTCGTAGTTGAGGAAGAGTGTTAACATATACTATATAACTTAGATAAACTGAGACGTGACATACATAAGGTAAAGGAAAATCTCACATAATAAGTTAGTTTTACGTGATAAGTTAAAATCATGAATTTTATTAAGAAAGAGTTTGTATAAGTAACCTGTTGTATTGAATCTTATTGAGATTTATTAATATTTTAGATAGAATTGCAGGAAACAATGCATGAAGCGAACAAAAAAAAAAAAGCTTAGTTTATGAGTGCATTAAAACTGAATGTCTTGATCAGTGTCTTTTTCGTCCTTTCGTCAGATTGATACTTGAATTTGATTATTTCCTAAAATAATAAAAAAAACAACATGCAATTAAACTGAAAACAAATAAGAGTACTCATAATCGTCCCTTTTTGTGAGCTCAGATAAGTACAAAATTGTACATATCAGTACTGTTTATAAAGAGTTCAAAAATCAGTGTTTGTTAGTTTTTTAGAGCACCAATTTTGGGTGGAAACCACCCAAAACTGGTATAATGTAATTTGGAGTGTATTTCTCAACCCTCCAAATCGGTGGTTTTTTTGTCGTTCTTCAAAATTTCTTCTAATTTTACTTTTTCTCAAACAATCATTTTCAAAACTACCATAAATTTAAAATTTGCGAAAAGAAAATAATATAAATTAAATTTTATATTTTCTATGATCAATTTTTGCTTGGATTATAGGTTTGACTTGATTTATATATTATTTTAGTTAAATTATGTTTTTTTTGTCAAATACAGCATGTTTGCCCCTTTTTTTTTTTTTTTTTTTTTTTTGATACCCAGGTATCCTAGCTTCGCTAGACTATATCCTGGACCCCCAAGACCCTTGCCCCTAGAACCTTATGTTTGCCCCTTTTTTATCCGGCTTATTTGGCAGCATGCCCATATTTACTAACGGTAAAACTTAAAAGCGGGGAGAAACATTCAATTTAAACTTACTTTGACATTGTTCAAACTCATCTCGTTAAGTAATTTTAATCTCCCCTTTGTCAAGTTAACAAACTTTTGAAAAATAATTTATTTGAAAGAAAAGTATAAATTTAATGATACAATTCTGATTATGAGACAAAAATAAGATAGGAAGAAAAAGTGAAGAGAAAAATTGCACAATACCATGGTATTAAACGTACATTTTTTTAAATATATAGGCATATATGTAATTTGATTCTTTTAAAAAACTTTTAACCGCTAGATAATAAACTTTCAAGCATGTGTTGGACTGTTTCAAAAACCACAACTAAAAAACATCCAAAACCAAACCCCTCATAAACACTTAAAATCGATACTTTAAAAAAACCTTCATAACGGGTACTTCAAAACACCCAAGTAGGCCTTAAGATATAATCATTATCTCACAGAGCATGATCGTCAAGAACGATATCAAACAGTATCTCATCAAATCTAAACAGTATCATACATATTATTTAGGATAAAATATGATTTTTTTAACAATAAACTATAATTCGAAACAAATGCAATATGACACACACTCAAAATGGTAAACTCTAACCTAATAACATAATAGTATCATAATATAACAGTACATTAATATAACAATATCTTAAGATAACAATATCTCGTAGAGCATGTTTATCACAAATAATATCACATATAACTAAATCCAACTGATATCAGAACTACATTATTATCAAATATGTGTGTGTAGGGGGTGGGGCGGGCAAAATGTTAAAACTATAACTTGAAACGTTAATAGTATTGCATATATATAAAATCTAAATATTATTTCAACTTTTTCACGGACAAATCTGGTATTTTAACCTAAATTTAAGCACGAGTTTTATATAATGCGATATAATATAAACATCGAAAATGATACAATTTCTACAAAAATTAGAGAGAGTTCTAATGTAATGTAAAATAATTATGAAACAACAGAATTAAATATGAAAGAAGATATTATTTTACATAAATAAAAGATGGGTTTTAATGTTGAACAAAATTTTCTTAAGAACTCGTCGATTTAGGATGAATCAACAACCAAAAATTTCAATCTGGCACAAAAATTTATGAGGCGGGATTGTGGTCTTTATTATATAAGTAGAGTTTTGATGTGTTGAGAACCGCACAAGAAAAAGAAAAAGATAAAGAAAGAGAGAATCTCATTTTAGGGATGGACATAAGTGTATTTTTGCATTGCTACGTGATTTAAAATGAATGAATTTTGGGTGATGTAACTTGAGAGTTCATAAGTACATTGAAGATGACCGGTCCTAAATTTTTTAAAAATAAAAATAAAAAAACTCGCCAACATACGGTACGTTGTTGATTTTCCTTTAAATCATTATGTTCCAATTATTTATTATGTTCAAGAAAAAGGGTCCAAAATTAGTCGTTGAATATATGGGTGTCGAAACGTTGAATCCAGATTGAAAATTGACAATAACCTAACTCATCCTCTCTTTTTTAAACTTAGAATTGACTAGGATTAAACATAAGAAGAGATAAAATTGTATTTAGAATAAATATTTCGTGTACAATTTAATTTTTTAGAAAAATAAGGAAAGTAATGTAATTTAATAGTATAGTTAAACTATAATGTAATTTGGTGTAAATAAGATTAAGGACGGCCATATGAACGGGCCAGTGGCCTACTCCCACTGCCCCAATTCGGCCTGTGGATGTATCAGGCCGATTCTGTTTGGCCCTTGACCCTATAAATATAGGTCTAGGCTGAGTTTGAAATGGACTTTTTCAAGCTAGACCTATAAATTGATAGGTAGTCGGATCCTTTTGACACTCTCAGGACATAACTCAATTGATTGAAAGGTGAGAGTCAGATAGTCTTAGTTTTGCTGGCAGCTGCAGGGTGGAGGTTCGATTCCTAACTTTGGTGTAGAAGAAGCTCATTGCAAACGCAGTTAAAAAGCAAACTCTCAACCCTACTCTAATGAAGCACATCCTACGATTTACATCTTCCATCACAGCCCCAGGACAAGGGTGGTAGGGGCCTACGAGGTTGGGGTTCAACCTTTATAAAAGATTGATTTTTTCAAGTTGCAAAATTTAAAGATGTTTTCATCTCAATGATTGACTACGAAAATTTTCAATTTACGACCGATCCCATTGGGTTGCTTACCGAAAATAGGGATAACGAAGCGGGCCCTATTTTTCAATTTATTATGTTCGAAGCAAAGGCTTGTATTGGATCATAACATTTCTGCTATGTTATGGCACATGAAAGATAAAAATGAAGTGTACATAAATAGCATCAATTGGATACAAACAACGGATTTGGCAACCCTTTTCATAAATTTGCCAAAAGTCAACAATTTTTCTCTCTCCTAATTGGCCAATCAATGCTCACTTAATACCACCATCAAATGTTAGTATCGAATATCAAGAATGGGAAATGCTAAATGAACAATAATTTAAATATAAAATTAGATTATCATGTATAAAATATCAAATATGTAATTTGAAAAGATATAAATAGAAATTTGAATTATGTCTTTTTAAAGAATATATTTGATATTTTACACATGGTAGTGTAACTTTATGTTCAACTTGATATTTGTCCAACATTACTCATCAAGAATATATACGCAACTACTTACAAATTTTAAGATATATATCATTTGCTCTCATTTGGAGTAAGAGGCGGATACACGGGCTTTTCTATGTTTGAGTTTTCATTGATCAAAAAACTTTTATTTTATTTTTATTATAGGAAAAAAAATTGTAAAATCAAATTTTTATATCAAAATTTTAATTTTTTTCATATATTAACTCGACCCAAAATATTTTTTAACTCATGTCTAAATCGATCGTGTTCAACTTTGAATGGTCAACTCTAAACCCTTTGCTAACTTGTTAATATATAATTGACAATCAAAATCATCAAGTTAAAAAGTGTATCTCGACCCCTGTCAAAAATAGGTAGTAGGTATCTATACTTTTTAAAATTTTGTTGAGTTACTCTCACTTTTTTTCCCCTTTATTTTTGCCTAGTTAATTGCAATTCATCAACAATATTTTTCTTGGCACGCACATTTCATAACATATTACTAACATTAAATGTTTGTTAAAGGAAATAGGTGATTAAGGTTCCTTGATTAAGCAAAGCACAATGAAAAGGAAAATTGCAGCACGACCCTCACCTTATGGGTGTTGTAACAAGTTGGTCATCAATCTTTTTATTGACAAATTAATCCAAACCTTATAAATTATAGCGCATTGGTCCCACTGTATATGGTTTCATCCATATTAACATTAAAAAACCACGTGAAACACAATTTGAGGAGAGGGAAAATGATTTTAGTGAAAAATTAGAGATTTGTCTAAAGGTTGGTGATTAATTTGTATAAATTTAAAAAGATGGAGACCTTCACTGCCATTTCTCCTGCAATAATAAAGAATGGTATCTTCATTCATCAATACCCTTATAACCTTATAATAAAATTGATATTTTAAGGTAAATCGCAAAACTCAATATTTTATTAGAGCCCACAATGTTCTAGAAGCTCAAACGACCATCAAATTCTAAAATTAATATTTTCAAAAGAATTATCATCTTACACAGCATATTAAAGATAAATTTTACCTCGATTAAGTATCGAAATAATAATTAATATATAAAGACAAATGACAATAATTGATAAATTTCATTATTTATCTTTAAATTGGATGGATGTCACTGTATATCTCCTGGCAAATAAAGTGCATCCACCAGCATTTAATTACATAATGCCACAAGAGTGCCAGGTATATTCAAGGGAAAATTAAATGGCCTTAAAACTGAAAATGACAAGATTGCCACACGAGTTGGCCTATGTAAACAAAAGGATTGTTGCCTTAATTGAAGTCACGTGGATGCATGGGAGACCAAGAAATCTACAAAACAAAAGGATTGCTCGTTTGAGAATATCAGTTTTGGAATAAATTATTCGTTAAAACTTTAGACGAATATTTTAACATGAGACGAAAAATGTACGCACATAAATTTTATGTTAACTCGACTTAATTACTATTGGCTATTATTACGAACCCTTACCAACAAACATGCCATGTCATGTGGTCCTTCGTCGAACACTAACATAAATTGCTTCGAGTCCAAAACCGTAACAATATGAATTGACAATGGCATATCAATATTGAAAAGGTATGACAAAAAATCTTGAGCAAGCGCACGTGTAACCTCGTAGACCAAGGAGAAAGGGCTGGTTGAGTATACATATATTTGATCAAACAATTTTTGTTGTTGTCTCTTTGTTTATGTTGTTAATATTGAATGCGACTTAAAAGCCAAAAGGAAAAATCTTTATCAAAACAGCAAGGATTTGGTTTTGGAAGTTTTATCAAATTATTGGCATGACCCCATTGGGGGTAGGAGAGGGGTGGAGTGGCGTGGGTGGGGTGTCTTTGAGGTCATTGTGCTAGTGTAGCACATGATGTGCTTATTGTTGCTACTTGCCAAACGCAACCCACTAACCACACATACACACACGCTGCACTACGTATAATTTAAATAAATAAATTTATTTTCGATTTGAGAATTTAAAATTTAAAATAAATTGAATGACCATAATATTACAGTTAGTGTTTTAAAAAATGTAAAATGTGACTATGTGTAGAAGTCGAGCTTCAAATTTTTCGAGCCTAAATGAGATCTAGGCGATGGCGAGATAAGGGTGAAGCGAGCGAGGCGGGAAGCGTGGGTGGAGCCTAGACACCGCTTATACGAACTTTTAGAACAGTGATTACAGAATTAAAAAAAAAAATTGTATTCAAATCTTACTATCACCTATTTATGACCATTGTATGCACGTTGAATTAAGTTTTTAGTCGACGATAGGTCAAAAAGTAAATATACACGAGTAAATTAAGTAAAACGTGTATTTTGACATGTTTAGTATGTACGATTGAAAAAAATTATGAGAGAGAAAATTAATATTTTTATATTTTTCGTATCATCCATATCTAAGTTTGAGGGATATATAGTTTAATTGGTAAAAGATGAACAAGAATTTTTAAGATGAGACTGATTTTGGTTTCTCATGAGTAATTTAGAGCAATTAGGGTTTTGGACATGGGGGCAGATTCCCTCATGACAACAAAATCATGTTAGCATTTAGCCCTTTTTGAGTTAAAGGTAATCTATTTATTAAGATTTATGTATAACTAATTATTCGCGTCGTTTTCTAAGCCATTGTAAATCAATAATTTTGTTGTTATTACAAAATTATTTGCAATGCCCGATATCCACGATAGACCCTTCAAAATTAGTAACTCATAATCTGTCACAAATAGCTTGCATGACAATTACATTACGATGTTTTATGATCACCAATAAAAAATCTATATGATAAGAGTAAGAGATCAAACTGAAGAATTTAGTTACGGGTGATATTAAAGAACACCTAGTGGAATTATTAATCGGTGTTCTAAAAAGCAGTGCCTAGGCGCAAAGCGTGACTTCCTTGCCTCGCTTAGGCCCTAAGCGCACACTTTTTTGGTCAATTATTTTTTGAACTAAAAAACTTGCGCCTAGGCTCGCATAGTCACACCTAGTCACGCCTAGGCGCGCCTAATTACGCCTAGGCCCGCCTAGACGCACGCTTTTTAGTTAAAAAATTTATTTTTATCTTTTTTTTAAAAAATATTTAAAAAAAAAGAAAAAAATTTTCACGCTTCACTCTCGTCTCGTCTTAGCTTAAGCTTCGTCTAGACTCAAAAAATTTGAAACTTGGCCTCCACACCTAGTCACGCTTTACGTTTTTTAGAACCTTGTTATTAACTAATGTTAGTCTAGATTTCTAGAGCGAATTACGTTCCACGAAACACGTGTCACGGGGATGTTTAAACCACGAGTTATACTCATAATTTTCAAACTCAACAATCTCTATTGACATTCTAGCAATCGAATTTAAAATAAATATTCTATTAGATATCGAGAATAATTAATAGGAGTAAATTGCAAAAAGTTAGTGGATATCTCTCTTTATTGAAGTCACATGGCTACACGTGGGATTGTAGTGACCGTACGCATTGTGCATCAAACGGTGCCCTAAAATATCTATATGTTTCTTACGGTCGATAGCCATACAAGATACAATTGTATTTGTCCATTTCTTTTTTTTTTTTTTTTTTCCCCTTCTTTCAATTATAATTTATTTATGCTTAGATTGTTATTGGGTTTTTATTTCTATATTTTCTATATATATATATTGAACTTTTTAATCATAAATTAAATATATAAAACTTATTCTCGTTTCTTAAAAAATATATGAAGATTCGCACAAATAAATTATAAAAATGTCTGATAGTTAACTAATGAATTTAAAAGTTCGTCGCAAATTTATAAAGAATTTCACCGATAACTACTTGAAGTATTTAATTAAGCATATATGGTTTTGAAGATATCATTAATTATAATTGATTATGGAAAATGATAAGAAAGCAATCAAATTCTTTGGAGTTCGTTGTTTATAAATTAGTGATTTTTTAATATCTTGATTGTCGACATATTTTTCTATCAATTTTTTTGTACCTTACATGAGATAAAAATAGAGTTGAAAAAAGTTGTTCGCATTTAAAGCTATAATCATATGTAAAATTCAGATTAATATAATATCGACCCAACACAATTCAAAATTGAACAAACAAAAAGGTATATTATTGTGATCTATATCAAATCTCTCTTTTTCTTTACAAGTTAATGTGCTCATCATTCATCATCCAAATGTTGGCTTTCTTCATGAAAGGTCACATGAATGCATGTGAGCTTATTACAAAAGGGCTATACAAATGCCATATAAAGAGGAAAAAAGTGCACACATTACACAAAACTTCTTCTACTACTCCAACAAAGTCTATGCAAAAGACATTATATGGGTTTGTGGTCCTTCATTTTGGCACCATCATAAAATGCTTTAGCTCTAAAACCCTAGCCATCGATGGCGATGCCATTGTCGATTTGAAAAAAATTGATAGTGGGATTGTAAATGAGACAGGGTGACACGTGTGTTGTTGGTTCTATGCTCTGGTCAACCCAACATGGGTTATTTCTAACGACAGTACTAAATCTTACATTTTAATGTGTTCAATTTAATAGAAAAATACGAATTATGTCAAGTTTATAATTGGCCCGCACTAAGCCACTTAGAGAGCGGGTCAAGCTAGACACCTCTAATGATTGATATGATGAAGGTAGCATACACAATTTAATTACAACATGTTTGTTTGTGTACTTAAAAGTAGTTTTAAACTTACTTTTTTGAATGTAAAATGTTTTATGTGTGAATTGTGCAAGTCAACACAACTTCAAACGTATTTTTGTATTGGACAGAACGAATGTGGTATTCATACATCACGTGTCAAAGTTTAAGTTTTTTTTTTCCTTTTTAAAGATTTAAATAAAAAGCAGTTCTCCACACGGGAACTAATTTAGAGATAATATGCAATATTTAAAAAAGAGAGAGAGAGAGAGAGAGAGAACCCATTCAAGTCCATTCTTTAATCTTTTAAGGTAATATGCAATATAAAAATAAAAATAAATTTTTTTTCCCTTCTAATTTTAACCTGCCATTTGATTTTTGTTGTAAAAAATGACCCAAATTAGGTGTCGGGGGCCTAAATTATTGTTACAACTTCATGTGCGTTCAATCATACCATGTAGTGAGGACGGAAAAGGAGGTGGTGGTGGAGAGACAATGAGAACAGGACTATATAAAGAAGATGGAAAGACGATTTTTATTTTCGTTTTAATTATTTTAAAAGTAATTACAAATTTATAATTTCGAATGCATCATCCTGTCAACCATGTTGTAAACTCATAATTGGCAATGTGCCAAAATTGAAGCTAACTTTTCAAATTATAACCAAATCTTATCAATGTAAACCAAAATATCGTAATTTGGACCTAAGAATTTTCTTAAGGGTGAGGGGACGAATTTTGAATCATAATTAAAAAAAAAAAAAAAAAGATAAATCTTTAACTTTTATACAAGTCAGCATATAAGTCTTCAATCATAAAAATCGAACACTTGAATCTTTAACTTATATAACATTGTAAATTTAAATTTTCAATAAATAAAAATTATTTATTTGACTGTTAAAAAATTCATAAAACAAAAGTCAAATTAATTATTAAAAAAGATAAAGTTTGAATTGTTACTAACGTATCACATGTGCATATGGGGTGGTGTGGGGCCTTCTTAAAATGTAGCACATGGCAGGCGGCTGCTGCCTCCATTAGCCTCTTTTTCGTTTGTCGGATTTTGCCTACTTTTAAGACGTGGGGTTGAAAAAATACAATTCACCTCCTTAAAAAATAATTAAAAAGTATTATATTCGTCTTTTTTTTTTTTTTTCTCTCCTTTATTTATAATTTTCAATAGTTGATAATGAACTCATTTCAACTATAAATTAGTATTGGTAAGAAAATTACGAAACTCTATAATGATTAATTGTTATACACCATTTATATATGTGCGTGCAGAAAGTTATATTACATTTCGTTCAAATTAAAAATTCTAATAATTTTTATCAAGAGTAACAACAAAAATTGACCATAGAAAATGTGCTTCAAGATACTACATAGCATATAAAAAATTAATTTATTAGCGAGATCGTATGTTTATTTATTATATTTAGCATTTAATAATGAATTTAGGTTTTTTTTTTTTTTTTGTTTTTTTAAATCCTTTTATGGGCCATTAAATTGATGAAAGTTAGGTAAACCACAAATTCTATCTCAATGTGTGTACCCTAGTGAGGATCTATTCAGATCATTATGACCCAAAAATGGGCTTATAAGTTAAAAACGTGATAGGAATATTCTCGATTAAGGCACATCAAGAAAAGGTTTTCATAATTTTAATGTCATTGTTGGTATGTCCACTCACTCGAAAGAAGAGGTAATCCCTTAGCATTAACGTTCGTAAGGTTCTCGAGTCTCGTACACTATCTTGTGTTTCTAATCGATTCTGAATAAAATTCACAAATCACAATTATACAAAATAAGTGAAAAAAATGTTCAACAACATTTATAATTTTATCATAAGCCAAACTAATAAACCAACTAGTGTTAAATCCAATGGATTCATTCTGCCAACACTGATTTTGGTGGTGGTGATTGTTGTTGCTAGTTTTGAGATGGTGCTGACCATTTTGGGGCTTGGGTGGATGAGGGGTGGGATGTATTATTGAAGAAGAAGAATTCTTTTTTATTTTATTTTTATTTTTTTGTCTTTTATTTTCTTCAATTTTTGTATTTGTATTGTTTATTTAAGATTTGAAAAAAATTTGTATTTTTACATCACGTTAACAAAATTAACTTTTGGATGAAAACGTCTCTAGAGACGAACTCAACTGAAGATGATACACGCTTTTAAAATTTAATAGGAATGAAAACAAAATGAATAGGTCGAGGATGCATAGTAATTTTTTTTTTTTTTTTAAAGCACTAAAAGTAGTAAAAATAAAATATAAAGTAGTAAAAGATATAGTGTCTAGTTAGCAAACATGTGCACAATGAAATACACAAATATAATAATTTTTCAATTATTAACATAAAATTTAAAAATAATTAACCCAAAAAATTGAAAAACAAGAAATATGAAACACCTCCAATATATTAACAGGTAAAGGAGTGGTGGGAGCCGAGCCGACCAGAGGATTCGGCTAAAGTGCCGCCGCCGCTGCCGCCATTTAGGAGGCCAGTGAGGAAAGTCATGGCTTTGACTTGCATTTCTAAAGCCGCAATATAGTCAGTCGCTTCTTCCAGAAGGTTCGGCATTGAGAGATTACGGCAACCGGGAACTAACCCGCCCAGTACTCGAACTTTCCTTTGCAAAGGCGGCAGTTTTTTCTTAACCGCCGGTTTCTTTAACCGGGAATTACCGGTCATCGGTTTCGTTGCTCTTTTGTGTTTCCTGTTGACCTGAGCGAGTCGCAGGCTGAGGCTACCCGTAAGGATCGCTCGGCTCCAGCGAGTCCGGCCTTTAGCAGAGTAAGCGAGGACACGATCGGCGGCCTCGCGGACGGAGCGGCCGGAGGCGGAAACTGAATCGGGTGGGCGGAGGTGGCAGAGGGCGTTGACAAGCTTCGATGAGTAGATCTGTTGCTCTGCCTCCGTCTTCCATCTCGTCTCCTCGGCGTGAATTTGTACCTGGTTTTCCGGCCGGATTTTTCTTCTCTTTTTCGGCGACGGATTTGAGTTTGCATCAGGATTCGCAATCGATGATAAGACCATTATTTATCAGAATGAGAAATTTTCAGAGAATCTATTCGATTTCTGAATTTTTCGTTCAATTCGAGCTTGAGGAGATTCAACTGCAGATAAACAGATAAAGGGTCTGTTAGATTCTTCATGGGTAAAGCTTCACCAATCCTATATATACACATATTTATACACGCACGAATATATATATATATATATATATATATACACAAAATCAAGGAAAAAATATCGATACCTAAATGCTGAATCTGGATCGTTTTACAAGGGTGAAAGCCCAGATTGTACAATTCTTTGAATTCAAGAAATCTACTCTATATATGTGTGTGTGTGTGTATATGCCCCCCGTGGTGGTGGGTGGGGTTGGCAAAGAAAAGGAAGAGATTGAAAATTGGGTTGAAGGAGAAGGCTTTATGGGAGGAGAAGAAATGGTATGGGAGGGTAATGATCTCCTATGTGGGGAGGAGTTTATAAAACCCACGTTACACGTGTCACGTGGGTATTGGACAAGTGATTAAAAAAATATTTATCACTTTTTCTTTCTTCCAATACCCACGTGACACATGTCACGTGGGTTTTATAACTCCTCTCCCCATGATCATTACCCTGGTATGGGAAGGAATTGTGGAATGGTGGTGGACTGCTAGTGGGGTGTTGTAAATGAATTTTTGGGGGGGGGTGGGGGGTAACTCAACCATTTCTTGAATTCTTTTTCCCTTTTTTTTTTTTTCCTTATTCACTAGCATTTTATTTTAAAAGAATTTCTTCATTTCTTTTTTTTCTGGAAATTTTGTTTAGGAGAGACGATGTGGAAGGACATTTTTATAATTTATACATTAATTTGTCTTTTGGGAAAAATGTGTTAGAAGAGACGTCAAGCTATGTAAAATCTTCTTTTTGATATATAATCATAGGGTAATGATCTCCTCCCCATGTGGGGAGGAGATTATAAAACCCCCCCCCCACGTGACACGTGTCACGTGGGTATTGGACAAGTGATTAAAAAAATGTTTATCACTTTTTATTTCTTCTAATACCCACGTGACACGTATCACGTGGGTTTTATAACTCTTCCCCACATGGGGAGGAGATCATTACCCTATAATCATATACCAATCCACGGTTTCGACTTATTGTCACTTTTCCCCTCATTTTCCTTTTTCACTATCATTTTATTTCGAAAGAAATTTTTTTTGTTTTGTTTTTTTTTTTTTTGAAAAAAATAAGTTAAAAGCGACCATGTACAACGTGAAGTGACTTTTTAATTTGTCTTACTTCTAATATATAATTATATGACAATGCATCCTTCAACCTTTTATTGCCTCATCCTTTCCTCTCTTTTTTCGTTTCTTTTTTCACTAGCATTTTATTTAGGAAATATCATGTTAGGAGAGACGATGTAGAAGAACCTTCAATAATTTAAATGACTTTTTAATTCATCTTATTTAATGTTATTTAACACTGCCAACGATAATCACTCGTATACATATATATAACATTAAAAGATAAGTCAATAAAATAGATTCCGTACCCTCATATTTCATTAGACCTATTATTTAATGTCAACAATGCTGGCCCTTCAACTATTTATTATTTCCACTTTCTTTTTCACTTTTCACTAGTATTTTATTTTGAAAAAATTTCTTCTATTTTTGAAATAATCATGTTAGTAAGATTTTTCTCTCTATTTCTGTTTTTACTAGCCTTTTATTTAAAAAGAGTCTCTTTTTTTTGGAAAAATCATGTTGAGAGACTATGTAAAAGAACGAATTTCTAATTTTCTTATTTTTAATATATAATTATATAACAATACATCCTTCAACCATATATATTTCCTCTTTTTTCCCCCTAAATTTTTTTTACTAAGCATTTCGTTTTTTTTCCCGAAAATTCGTGTTAGGGGAGATGATGTAGAAGGACGACCTTGTATACTTTAACTGACTTTTTAATTGTAATATTTCTATTTTTATAATTATACGGGGAAAAAATCAAGACTTATTAGTTATAACACTATAATATGGCCTTTTATTCTTAGCACCATGAAAATTGGGAGAATGCCCTTTACAAAAAAAAGATCCATATTCAAGTATTAGACACAATATAAGTGTATTTGTCTAGCAATGTTTCTCTACATCAAAAAGAAAAAAAAAAAAAAACAAATTATAATTGTTTTTTATGATTTGTAAAATTCTTATTCACGAGAGGGACGTACTTTTAAAAGTAATCAATTATTTTAGATTCGCACTTACTAAGTTCTCATTTTTCGACAAATTATGCAAAGTGCAAATATTACCGAAAAAATAATTTTATTACAATTCATATTCTTAAAGGAAAAGAAAATTCAATACAAAGCAAATGAATTTTGTGATTAGGTATGTTAGTTGAATCCTTATCCTAACTTATCTTGGTTATTAAGGTAGGAAAACCTCAAACAAATTGTCAATCCAAACTTTAACTACTCAATTGTTTGATCATTCTAGGGATGGCAAAAACACCCGCCGACCCGACCCCGCCCAGAGCCGCCCCGTCCCGCCCCACGAAGCAATAGGGGCGGGTTTGGGGCAGAAAAATCTGCCCCGGGCCGGGTCCGGGACGACCCCGCCCCGCGACCCGCCCCTAAAAAAATTTTTTTTTTTTTTTTTTTGAAAAATCATAAAATATAGTAGAAATTATGATTTTCACTAAAAATAGACTAAAGAAGAATCAAACCCGGGTTAAAACTTATAAACTACTAACATTAACCACTATACTACAACCCAAATCTTATAATTTTTTTGTTTTGCTTGGTATAAATATTTAAATAAATTGTATATATATTTTTTAATTATTTTTCAGTTTAACCAAAAAAAAAAATTCGCGAGGCGGTTGGCGGGTCCAAAGGCCGACCCGCCCGCCCCGCGAATTTGCGGGTCGCGGGGCGGGGCGGGCCAAAATTTTCGCGGGGCGGGGCGGGGCGGGGTGGGGGGCCCCGCCCCGCCCGGACCCGCCCCATTGCCATCCCACAAATCCCATGTTATTCATTACTAGCAATGAATTTTATTGTCGGGTGCGTAACACTATTGAAATTAAATAATATTATTTAAAATTGATTTGTCACTGTTAAATTATATTACAGTTGATCCACAAGTTCATTCGTGTTTTTTAAATTTTATTTTTTTGTGTCGAGAATAAATTGTTTAGTTCTTAAGTTTATAAATGAATGATCTAGGGATGGCAATGGGACGGGTCCGGGGCGGGGCCGGACGAATGAACTTGTGGATCAACTGTAATATAATTTAACAGTGACAAATCAATTTTAAATAATATTATTTAATTTCAATAGTGTTACGCACCCGACAATAAAATTCATTGCTAGTAATGAATAACATGGGATTTGTGCCATCTTGAATTCTCCCTACAACAAAGTACAAACAAAATGTATCATTAATTAGTTTTTTTTTTCTCTATTTAATTACTATAAATATTTTAAGAATAAAAGACATAGTTGTCCCATGTCTCCTTATCGTGTCTTGCAAGGCCAATTATGTTAAATAAATAAACATATATTTTTCCATTTTTATAATAAATTATAAAAAAAAATGATATTAAAATATGTATTTGTTGGCAAAAGTAGAGTTGGCTTCCACTTATTGGCTAGATGATGGGGTCAATTTAATTTGTTTTTATTCCAAGTAATGATTAGTGGGTGATGCACATATAGTTGTTTTCAAGGAACTTTCTATCACTTGTGGTGTTTGTTTTTTATGCATACACCTTTCTTGGATGTGGAGATGTTTGATCCACATTGCCCAACAATAAGAGGAGGAGGGAGAGGGAGAGGGACAGGGACAGGGAGGGAGGGAGGGGGGGCTATTTTTTTCCTTCTAATTATTATTAATAAATTGAATAATTGATGAATTATATATATTTTTTAATCATGTTCTTCAGCCAATTACAATCAAGAGACTGAACATAACAACGATAATCTATCTTTTGTAAAGTTGTCTATTTAAACAACCTTGAACAATTACAGAGTTTGTTAATTTATCTTTATACAAGAAATAAGTAAAGAAAAAAAAATTAAGACCAGTGTTATTAGAATCAATCCAACCCGGCTGGTTCAACCAGTAAAATCGGGAACCGATCTTAAAATCGGGCTGATTATGCAGAAAAACCTTCTATTTAAAAACCCGCCAAAAAACCCGTCGATCCGCCTGGTTTTGAGAAATCCGTTGAATCGTTCTCGATTTTATTAGTTTTAAAAATTATTTTTTTCCACAATTAATTATAACTGATCATTGAAATTCATCCCTCTCCTTGCACGAGATGGATTAAAAGAATGAAAAACCAAAAAAATTGCTTTTGAGCAATTTTTGTGATTTCTAAAAACTTTTATTTAATTTTTTAAAAATCACTGGGTCAACCCCGATTCAACCTTTTGACCCTTGACCTTTTCACTTTTCCGAGTCAATGCTCGGATCGATTTTTAAAACATTGATTAAGACTATAGTTTTTATTTGTTGTATTATATTTTAATTATATTTACGGTCTGCAACTTTTGCTCATTATAGTATTTATGCCTCTAATTTATTTTATTTAATTCTTATATTCAACCTTTTATTAATCAACACATCTCATTATTGATGATTGTTTTTGTCAAAATATTCTATTTTTTGTACTTTGAAATGAGATAAAAATATTTTATTGTACTTTTGTATTTATTCCTTTTTTTTAAATGATGAACAAATAAGTCGTTTATGCCTTCCAAATCGACATTTTGGACAAAAATCGTTATTAGAAACGAGATGTGCTAATTAATTAAATGTTGATGATAATAATGCGATAAAAATAAGTTGAGAACATATGTGTTACAATGTACAAACATTGATGACTTTAAATGAAATTATAATGTTGTGCAACAAATATATGCCCCCTTCTTTGTGCAACAAACCAAATTCAGTGTTTTCCCTTCATTTCCCCCTTAATCATGCTAGTTGTACACACTCCCTTACACCTTCATTTACACCTTCACATGTGTCAAATATATTAGTTGGTTCAAATCATTATTTATTTGGCCAAATAAATAAAATGACTCAATAATTACTTGACACATATGAAAGTGTAAATGAGTGTGTAAATTTTGGGTGTACAAATAGCATTTTCCTATTTGTAAACATATGTCCTCTTCTCTTCCCTTGCCAACCTGCTATCAGAACAAGAAAGTATAAAACAACCATTTCACTCTCTACTTCATTTTTTTCCTCCTTATCCTCCATGCAACAGAAATATTTAATAAAATGACCCTAAAATACTGATTAATCAACTCAATAAACCAGATTATTAATGAAGACAGGATTCCAAATTAAGATCAATCTTGATTTCACAAAAACAAAATAATTTTGTGTTTGTTCAATTGCTTCCAAACATGACATGCAATTATCCAAATTAACAATTCTCTTAATGGCTGCCTGGGGTTAAATTCAATATTTCGACTTAACTCATCTAAAAAGTTTAAGTTATTAAATAAATAAAAAAAAATTTATTTATTTACATTTTATATTCACCGCGCTACATCAGACAAGATTCTCCTTTTCATCAAAAACACGAGAAATATAATTTTCATAAATAAACTTGAACATAAAACTTCATTTGTACAGGTAATATATGTGTTAAACTATTTTGCTGAAAAAATTAATCTATTAAGTGAACAAATTTATCTATATTATTTTTGTTTATAACATATGTTAGGAGATCTGATAGAAAACATTCTTGGATTGTCATTTTCCGGTTGAAACATTAAGAATGAGAATGTAATGTCTATTGGGGTCGCAATATAGTTTAGTATTTCAGTATTGAATTAGATGAACCGTATAACATATAAAATTTTAACTTATTTTTCTTCTTTAATTTTGTCCAATATTATTAATCAACTCTACCAAACATGCCATAAAATTACGACTTTGAGTTGTTCATGCAAACAGTAGAAATCATGAAGAAGATCCACATCTACAAAGCTCAAAAGGTTCATGTACAAAATACTTAAATATCATGTTTAAAAGACCTCTAGTGCAGGCTTATATGCATACAACTGCAGGAACACCAGACATACAAAATATACAAAAGTAGAATACATAAACCCACATACATTACCTCCAAAACCAGCACTAAGAAACCTTGCACATCAAAAACTATCCATTCCTCCATTCTTTAACTGTCTATTCAAGGGAGTCATAGAATTCATTCCAGTAAGTCTGCAATATAGGGTCCTTGGATTGTGCATTCTTCATCACCTGATTTGCCAATTCAACCGAGAATTCGTCGGGTGAAAGGAAGTTTTCACATTCAGGTTGCAAAGACACATAATAGTCATTGTGTGTTTCTTTCAGTGCCTTGGTATTTTGATAGTTAATTCCCCGCTCATAAGCAGCCATCTCTCTGTTATATCTCTCCCTGTCCATCTTAAATGCATCGATATATGGCTGCAAAAGAAAAGGCACAAGAAACTAAACTGAGGTTTCAACATGGTGTCATGTTCTAACCATTTTAAAAAGAAATGTGTTGCATTCCCTAATATCACTAGTTTAAAATGTTTTAATCAATTGAAACCTAGTAGCCTTCACTAAACCTGAGTAGAATTCCTTGTCTTGGCAGTTATCTTGATTAGGATCCCACAGTGATAGAATTGATTTACTGGTAAAGCACTTTGTTCAATTCCTTTTCCAACATCCAATAGTTTCAGATTTTCATAAAGACTGATTTTGAAGGCAAAATTATAAAAAAAAGTAGAACAGTAAATTTGAAAATAGAAGTAGCAGCTAAGAAGTACGATTAATTACCAATTTGTCTTCCTCAGAGAGATGCCTCCATGCCTCAATTGCCCTGTCCCGAATATTCTGGCTGCCGGAGCTCTCTCCATGAGTTTTCTTTAATCTATGACATGCTATCCTAAGGAAGATCTGGTATCCGGTCCTCGGTTTCAGAGGAGGATCAGTGTCCTTTATCAATTCCTTATCTGTAGTCAACAGCATGGCTTGTATCTGTTCCACTGGGCAATTTAAGCCATCTCAGATTATTAAGACAAGCGTGATAACCTAGTCGAATTTTGTGATTAACTTGTTAGTTTTTTACAGCTTTACAGCTAATTAGAAACTGTCAGAAAATTACCGAAAGAACGCAACAATAAATGTAATATAATAGAGCATGAACTACCAGTAATGTTTCTTTTTCCTTTGTATTTAACTTTTAAACCCCCCTTGCACATGGAGACTACCTGTTGCGTCACTGGGATTTTGAGAGCAATTCACTGGCAGTGCATGGTGAAAGGCAAGCACTTACTTGGTCATAACTTCTAGTTTTCTTGGATACGGTGTTTAATGGACACAATGAAGCAATTGCATTGCTTGCATTGCTTTATAGGCTGTATATTATACTTCAAAATACAAAAGGATAATTTAGATGCCACTAGATAGGCACAAATCTATAAAATTGGACATCTGAGCTGGACAATGGGCATTTACCGGATTAATAAAAAGAAGTGACTAATTTCAAATATCTGTATCGAAACAAAAATATCTGTAAGCGCGTTCACGTCTTTAAGCAGGGGCGGATCTAGGAGGGGACTCCCCTTTGCTAGAGTCCCCCCTTTGGCCCAAAAGAAAAAAAAAATTGGTGTAGGGAAAAAAAAATTTTACAAAGAAATTTTATTTTTCTAAAAAATTAGTCCGGTCTAAATTTTTTTTTAGCCTCTCTGTCTGGATCCGCCACTGTGTTTAAGTAATGCTTTTGACTAGAATTAATAACCTTATTCTTCGCAACCATCATTTGATTAAAGCAAAGATAAGATTAACCTGCAGATACTTGGCAAGGATGATTGTTGCTTTTCTTTTTCTCTGCTTGACCACCAGAACAAACAGTTGACAAAGAGGACGAGCTATTACAATACTTCCGCTTTCCTATCCTGCAGCTCAGGCTATCCCCATAACTCGAAGGACCTGCAAATACTATGCACTAACCTTTAACATGAAGAGACTTGTTCTGTCACATACTAATAGCAAACAAAAGAAAGAAAGAAAAAAGGTTCACAACATACTGCAACAAAAAGCTTAAAACATGAAAAGGACTTGATAAGCAAAATAAAAAAAAAAAAAAAAAGAAAGAAAGAAAGGTCAAATGAGAAGCAGAATCTTATAAAAACCACCCCAAAGGTTTTGAGATATTGATATGTAAAAAAGTAGCTTTCAACATTGAGAAGTTTTACCTGGCCTTGTGTTTGCATCATTCGGCACCCTATAATGGTAAATTTGCTCAAATTGGTGCAGGAGATTTTCATAAACTGTGTGAAGTTCTGTCGCTTGAATTGAGGCACTGCATTTTAAGTTCAAGATAGATGCAACTTCATCCCATTTCCCATATTTTGTAACCTGAAAATGTTTAAAAGAAATATTAAATAATTGACAAACTAAAACTACATCAAAATCTTGTCCTGCATTAACTAGATAAAAAACTCTTCTCCACCCACAACAATTTTAATCTTTCCCATTACATAAAATACACTCAAAAATGGTGAATGAAAAGTTGCACATAGGGATAAACCTTGCATACATGAGGCAGAACAGCAGTTCTCATAAAGCTTAACAGGGGCATAAATTACATCATATCATCACTGTCATTGTTTCCAGCCACCAATTTGAGGGCATCGGCATGTATATTCAGTAGAAGTGTCAAAAATAAAGAGGAACTGCAACATGCATCAGCATCAACAACAGTCATTGAGACTAATAAATACAAAGCCAAACGTACCTGATGAAACCCTCCTCTTTGAGTCACTTCTTTGTAAAGAAGATGCAAATCCAAGATTGCTTCTCGAAAATTAAAGCTGCACAGGAATATTTTCACCAGGTTTCAATCTTGAACCGACCCCACCCAGAGGGACGTGTAGAAAGAAAACCAATCAAAATTTACAAAAATCCAATTAGCACATGCCTTGGGATGAAAAGGATTGATTGATATGCCACATGATTTTTTTTTTCTTTTTCTTTATTTCTTTCCTTTTAGTTTTGTTTTGAAACTTCACAAGCTGGAGTTACTAGGAGCAGTTTTTGTAAACTTCCACAATGTGACTAGCTAACATTGTGGAGCTCAGTATATCATGGCAAAAATGATCCAGTGCCTCAACACCAATACTTTCAATGAGTAATGCTGCAAGCGGCAAGCAGTTTCGGATAAAGGTCAGCCAAAAAGGGTAAGCAAGCACCTAACGTGAGCCTTTTTATTAGTTTAGTAAAGTCAAGCTTTGGCTCCCTAATGACTAAATAAATAAATAAAGAGGTACGCGCTATAACACCAAAAGAAACTGAGGGAAGTCACATCCTTCCCATCACAATTTCTACAATGTCATGATCACATGATTCGCATTGTCTACCTGGGTTCTTTTGGTAGCTTAAAGGCCCTTATTTTCCTGTGGTAGTTTAAGGGATAGTCACCCCTCCAACAAGAAAAGGTATAAATATGGAAACTTCTTTTCCGTTTGGATAGGAGAATTTATGGAGGAAATCGGATTTAAAACAATCAAAATGCAGTGCCTCGGCGTTGTGAGCAGCGGGCTGGATCGAGGTACTGAATTTCACCACACGTACTTCTATAATGTGGCTTAATAACATTGTACTAAATAAGATCCACCATTCAGCAGGGATGATGAGATAAAGAAGCAATTCCAAATTTATTGACTTTAGCAGCTATGTTCGAGGAGAGGGGAGGTGGTTGAATATATGAAATAATGCATCTCAGACATATATTGATATGCATTTTTTGTTTAACTAAGCATATAAAACAAATAACAAAACGAAATTTATGCAAATAACTCAAGAAACATACTTTTTGAAAAAAATAGCCATTTGATTACCAAGGGGATTTGATCTTCTATTAGGACTTTATTTGCATATAATACTTGCCCATTTTGTCCATTTAGAAAAATACTTGAAATATTCGAGTCGCTTCTCGCGAGCATTTGACTATCCAACACAACATGACACAAATCAGAATAACTACCTATTTTTGAGTCTTAATCCAGCATATCAAAGTTCACATTTTAGTATGTAAATTTGCCACTGCATGGCTAACCCCCCCCCCCCCCCTCCCTTTTTCCTTTCCACTCCACAGACACACACATACAAATTGAAAAAGAAACAGAAAAAGGAAAGACCTTAAACACCCCATCCCCTTCTTTTCAGCTGGCCCTTAACCCCTGAACTCTAAATGCTTCGGTGAATCACACTTGGATTTTTCATCTCTGATTTTACCATGTGAATCAAATAGAAAAATGAGCACATTGGAGAACCATGGAAGCGCTTAAATAGAAATTAACTTTGGAAAACTGAAAAACAGATAAACAGTTACAAATTCAAATAATTACAACTTACACTGTTAATTTGAATGGAAAATACAATTTTACTCCCCAAACAAAATGAAACTTCTCCAAACTATGCCCGTAACAACAATTGAATGGATTTCTCACGAATTTAAGCTCCGATTTCAAAAATTAAAAGGCAGCATAACTACATAATAACTCAAAACGACATGTATTGATTCCTCTGTGTGTCTGTGTGTGTAGATAAAAGAGAACAAGTAGAAATCTCACACTCGACTCAGCCCTGACGATTCATGCAACTTGCTCAGCTTTTCATAGAAACTGTCCTTGGACGACTTATCACGAGCATTGATCGCCGATGACTTAGGGTTCTTATCGCCGAAATCACAAGTGCCGTCACAGCCGTTGATTTTCTTCTCCATTTCTCTTCACATTTTCTATGGAGTGTGTGCGCGTCTCAGTAATGGCTTCAATTTTCGTGCATGAATTTCTAAAAGGATCGTGCTACTTATCACTTACACCATCACACTTGTCAAATATTAGTTGGTTCAAATTATTATTTAGTTGGCCAAATAAATAAAGTCATCCAATCATTATTTGACAAGTGTGAGTGTATAAATGAGGGTGTAAATTTTGTGGGTAGAAGAAGCATTTTCCTTTCTAAAATTATTGGGAGGGACGGGCAGTGGGGCCATCGATGTTTGCCACGTGTGTTGTGTGGTTCCCGCGGAACAGATGAAATGCATCAGAGACGTTGATTGTGGTAAATGACGGTCGGATCAGGCTAATATGTGGCATGCATGCATCTGACGGTGAAAATCAAAGGAGATCTCTACCGTTCAAAGTGGAGGCAAACTGCAGAGGGCATTTCATAACCGTTCATATTTTCACTACATTTTATTTTTTATTTTTAAAAAAAAATGAATGTATACGTATTTCCTTTTGTCACGAACACGTGGTTAGAATTAATTTATTTTTCACTACATAATTACGTTTTTTAATTTGTTTCCATCTTTACTTTCTATAATATTGGAATGCACATTGTATGAATTAGAAGGATTTGGACATCATGCTAAGTAAGATTTTAATTTTTAATTAATTTACTATTAATTCAAATTGTTACCAGAATTCTCCACTCTCGTCTCGTTTCACTCGGTGTAGTCCCTCTTGAATGGGAAGTTGGGACAAGAACATAGATCCTCGTCTCAGTTCTCAATTTTTACTTTATTTTATGTTTTAAAATGTAAATCGTATTTAAAATATAAAAAATAACATTTAAAAATAAACAAAAACATATCAGCAAGACCAGTCTATATGTCAATAAGATCTACTGAAATTGATTAATTTGAGAGGACTACACAATTATGTACACTGATTATGTACCACACTATCATATAGATTGACGATGATAACTATTGGTGTTAAATGACATTAGTAATATTTTATTTCAATCTCGACTCATCCCCACTTTGTCTATCAGAAATCTCTTACAAGACGGAAATATGAGCACCATTCTGTTCTTGTTCTGTTGCCATCCCTATATAATCTACTTACTACAGTAGTGACAAAATTGGTAGGCGATCGTCCGAGCATGAAGGTGCCCAATTCGAGTAAAAACAAGATTAAAATTGATTCGGCCTGACGTACTTGGCGAGTCGTGCTGGACTTAATAATCTTGTCCGACGACATGTGAAGATTAGCTTCTATCCGGTATATCAACAAACACAAATGTGGCACTTAAAAGTAAACATATATAAAGTAGTGATAAAATCGTTGTTTCATCCCAATAAAGGAGTGAAACTTGTGCGGCCGTGAGATACAGTCAATTTCTTTTCCAATTTTGCTTTCAATTTGAAGCTACCAAAATATACACGTCGACAATAAATTATGGCCGTAAGACAAATCCTTATATGATCCCGTTTGAATGTAAAAAAATTCTCCATGTCACTTGATTTGAAGATTTGCTACATATTAATCATTCAACTTTAATTTATTTCAATTTAACTACTCAACTTATAATTTTACTTTAATTTGACTATCCTACAAGTAACGGTTATAAAAAACTTATGGAAATAGTAGTGGACTATGTGACCTAGCCACTAAAATATGTGACTTGGCTAAGGAGTGTCACCCGACTCAATCCTTTGACACTAAAGTTCTATCCTGACCATGTAATATGCTAGTTCTGATTTTGTAAAGTTTGCTTTTTTTTTTTTTCAATAGTCAGATTCTATCCTTTCTATCAACTCTATAATTATGAATTGCACGAACTATATGGTTTTTAATTCCTTAAAAATAAAAAACAAATTTTTGAAAAAGAAATAAAAACACCAACATATTAAACAACCCTTCTTTCTTTTTGGGACTCGAGATCAACTGAGATCATCCGTCAGAAAAAATACAAGTTAAAAAAATAATTCAAAATTCAAAATTTTAATTTCGCAAACAACCTAATTTGTAATTTAAAGAGCTACAAAAAACAGCTTGTTACACAATATAGGGTTGATCCTATGTACGGGCCTTAAAAGATCGGCGGGCACCCCTGGCATTATACAGCATATAAATTTAGGAAGCTGACCATATAACCCTGGGCAATAAAATAAGGTTTGGGTCGAGTTAGTGTTGATTCTGACATATTTAATTTTATTGATGTTTCTATCTAATTAATAAATTGTGGCAAATATTTATATACACGTCAATCGACATTATTGAAGATTCGTTCTTTTAAAACAAAAAACATAAGATTTGTATATTCTAGCACTGAAAAAAAATTGTATATAAGATACAATTTGGTTGAGGAATTCGGTTGCCATGTTAAATAGCAACAAAAATATAAGTTGGATGATCAAATTGAAATAAATTAAATTTAGATAACCAACACGAAATAAAACTATAAATTGGGTGACCTCTTAACGAAAATTGCCACCCACCCTTTGAACTATCCGTCATCAACCCCACCTTCCGGGCTACTATTCCATTTGCAGATAACACAAAAGATTCTATACCTCAAACAAATGGCAATCCATATATATGAACGCACCCAACACTAATACCCACAGAACAAGATTCTCACTATCATTTTCTCCCATTGCCAAAGAATTTGTTTTCACAAATTTCCAAATTTCTGATTGATTGCTGGATTTTTTGGAAGTGGGTGGAAGAACAGAGGTTTTGCACAATCTGAATTCTCTTCAATCAGCTGCATGAAGAGAAGAAGAATTAGCAGTATTAGTAGCAGAAGAAGAAGAATTTTTTGGCGAAAAATTAAATTTTTAGTAGTAGAGAAGAACCATGGGTGTGGTTATCTTTGCTCATGCTCAGCCTTCTACAAATCTCTTCAGTCTTCGCCAGATTCATTCTTCATCGTCTTATCTTAGAATTCGCCCTCACTTCTCTTCTGGTCGACGAAGGTTAAATCCCAAATTTGCCCCTCCCAGGTACCCGGGTTACTCTTTTTTTTTTTTTAGTAATTTTGAAATTTAGTAACTGAAAATAGTAAATGTATGTGGTTTTAGTTGAAAATCTTAATGTTCAAATATGTTAATTTTTCTGCCCTATTGGCTAACTTGCAAGTGAAACAAAACTTTATACTGCACTGGGTGTCAAATCCAAGAGAACTTAGTGAATTGATTAGACTATGTAGTCAATTGTGTTGGCACTTGTTGAACATAAGTGACATTTAAAAATTCCATTCATATACATGAATCATAAACGAAAGAACCAGGTGCAGAGGTGTTGTGCACTAGGTTGCAGAATCAACCCTATCTTGTCATTCTTATTTTCTTGTAAATTTGATATCCTACATATAAAACTGTCTTGCTGTCCATATGTATTGACAAGTGAGGAGCACATGATGTTGTGCAATCGAAGAAATGATACCAATAGAATGAAGAAAGTGGAAATTGTCAGAATATCTGCCTCCATTGGCAGTTGTGCTCTCGTAGATAATCATAGAACTAGAAGCTTGATAAACCAACCTTTTAAAATGGGAGTTAGAAGTTCGTGGATGTAAATCTTGGTTGTTTTGACTACTTTACTTTTTCCCCTAGTTACTTGACGTTTAATACCTCAATGGTTGACAGCTTAATTTTATGCCTTTGAAACTGATATCAAGGATATGCCAAGTGCTAACTTTAATAGTTGTTGAGGGTAATTTTAAATAAATAAATACGTGCCTATTTAACAACATTACAGAATTTTGAGGGAGTAGTGGAAATGACATTGTTGCTGACTTGCAGTCGTTGATTTCAATGAGAGTTAGGGTATAGTGTCTTGGACCTTAAGGCTCTGAATTTTTGGCACACAACAAGGTTTCGGGACAAATGAGTGTGACCAAAGAGGAGTATTAAGGTTTAAGACAAGATATGTTGACAGAATACAACTTTCACAACCAATCCAATTTCCCATTATAAAGGCATTATTACAGGATCCTAACCTGGTCCTCAAAAAATGACCTGGACGCACTGAGTGTGAACAAATTTGAATATTTTGTTAATTGCCTTCTTGACTCTCAAGAGAACGCAAAAAACATGAGTCCTTTATTATAATTGTGCTTTTTCTTTCTTTTATCTTGTGTCTCACATGACCAGAAAGATTCCAAGAGGGTGTTTAGAATGCCATTAAGCTATTTCTTATCTTCACGAGCAAGTTCAGAATTTTCTATAGATTTGTTCCTTCAAAAAATTGTAGGGAAAAATGAGACAATCTTAAGCGATAAACTGAGAAAAGGTAATAGCTGGAAAAGATATGGTAACATGGAGCCTAAATTCTGTTCCCTGCCTTTTTAAATTAATTAAGAGAAAAATTAATCTGCAGTTGTAAGTGGTACTTGTCTTCTTCAATGCCCAGAAGGTTTTTTCTCTTTGATTCCAAAATATTTTGGATTTTAGTAGTATATCTTGTAATTGACTGTTAATAAATTTTATCTTTATAAAAATCAGGTTCCTTTCCGTCTTTATGTTTTTGACAATAGGTCAGACGCTTTGAACTGAAAAGGTCATTCTATTCAGCCAAGCAATCTCAAATTTATTCTATGTTGAGGTGGTCATGTTTTGACTTCTCAGTACTTTTTCTAATTCAGAATACTTCGTAAGGGGGCTAGATTTAGTAGTCCTTTGAATGTGCAAAATTTTGGGAAAAAGAAGCTACTCCAGATAAGACTTCAAATCACCAAACATTAACTTTGAAGTCTTTAAACTTCTGATAATTGTAAATGTCTTTAGAAAACAGAAAGCACGGACCTTTTCTCACAGTTCAGATTTGATGAAATGATCTTACTGGGGATCATCAGCATGCTTACTGTTTTATAGAAATGATTAAGGATAAACCTTATTGTTTGATCATGAATAAAAAATTCATTTGCAGGCTCGACTGTTTTAGTTTAAGGTGTTCATTGACTAACACTGATGTCTGCAATCCTGTTGCAACTGATGAAGAAGTACACGAGGGTACTGCATCTGCTGATTCAAATTGTCCAGTCCCAGTCGTTCATCTCAAATCTGATGCTCTGGAGACTGAAGCACTGAATTTACTTGCTGGGGGCACTTATGTAGACACTCTTTTGACAGCATTGCCTGTATGTTTCATTTATCCCATTTTTCCTCCTCTCACCATCTTCACCTCTTTGAAATTATTACCTCCTATTTTTCTTAATTTTTCATCTTCTTTCCTTCTTTTCCTGGGCATCATTCTGTAGGTCCTATCAGAAGAGGAGCAGAATGCTATTGCTGCAACTCCTGCTCATCCAGCAGGACTCTATGGTTAGTATACTATTATATTGTCTGTGGAATGATCGTTTCATATGAAATCAAGTTTTCCTAATGTGCACGTGGATTAGATGTACCTTAAAAACCTTTTTATGTTCGGCAATGCAATATGGATTCAAATATTTTCTGGTCCAAAGGAGATCTCAAAGGCTAGAATGTTATACATTACTATAAACCAGGTTAAATAGTTGTAACATATAGACACGTAATGCAACTTCTTGGGTAGCTCTTGAGGGTTCCGTAGATTTTAATTGGTTGTACAGATAGACTGCTCATGCCTCAACTTACTTATGTAACTGTGTCTCGTCATTCTTGATTATCAGTATTTTTACATAATAGCAAGCAACTTGATAGGGAACCATCTTCATATTTCACGCTAGAGATTTCTGGGAAAAATGTTTTCACCTTAATCTGTATGTGCTATTATAACTGTCTTCTAACTGGCTTCCTTGTATCTCCTAGTTCATTGCAAGTGTTCTAGGAGAGTATTAATAAACCAATATTCAATAATTTCTGTATACTTCCTTTGTTACGTGGATTTGGAACTTCGGAAGGAATGGAGACGTTATGTGTTGTAGTTATTGTATTTAACTACATGAGTTTCTAATGGAAGTCACGTATACATTAGCTTTATATGCTAGCTGCTTGGCTGGGAATTTGGTGGAACAGCTTTGGAATTTTGCTTGGCCTGCTGCCATTGCATTGCTTCATCCAAGCCTTCTTCCTGTGGCTGTCATGGGTTTTTTTGCAAAGGTATCAATCAGCATCAACGATTAGGCCTAAAAATTAGGAAGTAAGAGGAATATGCTTTATAACCATCGCCATGTTGAACAGGTTGCAGTAATCGTTGGGGGCCCTCTGGTTGGGAAGCTTATGGATCATTTTCCTAGAGTACCTGCATATAATTGTTTGACTATTGTCCAGGTATCTATGTTATATGAGACCTATAATATCCAATAAAGAACTCTTTTTGAAGACAAAATAATGTTCTAATTCTTCTTGTTTCTTCCAGGCAGCTGCTCAATTGTTGTCTGTTGGAATGATAATTCACGCCCATGCTATTCATCCCACTTCTGTGTCCTCCGTTCTAGTCCAGCCCTGGTTTTCTGTACTTGTATTAGCTGGGGCCATTGAGAGGCTATCTGGACTGGCTTTGGGGGTTGCAGTGGAGCGTGATTGGGTTGTCCTGGTATTGTTATTCATTTTCTTTGTTTCTTTGTCGTATTATTAGCGACAGCCTCTTTTTAATTCTTATGATAAGTGGTTTTTTTATGATTTGAAATTGTTATTTCAGTTAGCAGGAACAAACAGACCAATTGCTCTTGCTCGAGCAAATGCTGTTCTGAGTCGAATTGATCTTGTCTGCGAGGTGATTGTCATGTGTCATTTTGCCTTTTGCGACATTTTTTATTTGTTTAAAACGGGTCTTAATTTTTGCAATTAGATCCGGATCAGATCCTCACATTCTTGTACAACTGCAGATTGCAGGAGCATCCTTATTTGGCATTTTCTTATCTAAACATGAACCAGTGACATGCTTAAAGCTTGCTGCAAGTTTGATGATATGGGCACTGCCTGTTGTGGTAATATCTAGGCTTGCTATACCTTTGACGCTTTTTTGGGCAACTTTCTTGATGTTCTAATATTCTCACTGCATGACCTAGGTTGTTCTCACATGGTTGACCAACAAACTTTCTTCTGGAGTCCTGGACCGTGCAAAATGTCCACAAACTAGTTGTAGGAGTTCCTCTGCTGGATCTACTCCAGATGCTCAGAATATAGGTTAATATTACTGGTCTCTGATATTCTTGAACTGGGAATTTATCTTGGTTTATGCACTGATTCCATTTTTCTCATAAATAGTGGGTATGAGTATAGAAGCTATCAAGCATGGGTGGGTTGAATACATGCAGCAACCTGTTCTGCCGGCTAGCCTTGCTTATGTGTTACTCTACTTCAATGTTGTCCTTGCTCCTGGGGGTTTGATGACAGCATTCTTAACACAGCATGGTATTGTCTGGATTCTTGCTTATACAGCTTCTTGGGTAACATTTTTGAATGTTAAATTCTTATTGTTACTTAGAAGTGTGTTAAATGTCAGATCTTCTTTTATGTTTAAACCATTTAGGAATTTGCTGGTGGTATTGGGTGAAGCATTGTGTATAGACAAGTACGTGTAAACATAAACCTTAAATGACTGACGAAGTATTGGGATTTGGGAGTGAAAGTTTCTTGGTTTATTTATCACATGATGTAATCGAACGTTGCGAATAGAAAATTGTAAATCGATCTAAAACAAAAGAAGGGCAGGATACTGAATCTGAAATAAAAGCTAGGGGAAAATCTCAAGCATGGGGCTTGGAGGAAAAATATAAATTTCAAGTAAACTATGTCGCAGTTTGCCTCTAGGTGGGAATTGGTGGACGAAAACGATTTGTGAGCAACATCTAGCAGATGTTACAAGCGTTCCGCATTTTGCCTCTTCCAGCTTGTGCTCTTTCATAGAGTCAAGAAGCTGAAGGTGAATAGCATTTAACATTTTTGTTTCATGTGTGCGTCAAGTCTGAAGCTAGTGATCAGCTTTTCAAATTTTAGCGATGACATCAAAATGAGGTACTTCTAAATAAAAGAATCGGGTAGTTCATCGCTGTCTATTGGAACGGGGAAGTGGTGTATAGATCTGTGGAACCGGAATAATTCATTTAGTGCTTTCCTTTCACTTTCCTCTCTGTACCTTAAAAACTATATGTTATTGATTTCAAAAGAAATGAACTGTAAAAGTGAGATGGAAAGCAGTAGCATGCCGTATAATTAATCCCTAGATTCAATAAATTATTTCAGTCAATGCTTTTCAATAAAAGATAATAAATTAACATACACAATCTGCATGTCTGTTTCGACAATTTTTTTCTTTCTTTCACGTTTTCGTTTTCCCCCCCTCCCGCTAAAGTTTGCAACTGCACACAGAGATTACAAATTTATCTTCTTTTCGACTGAGAATCTAAACTTTAATACACGGATGCAATTGAGATTGTTTCAGGTTTAAAACCTTCTATTATTGGAGGCTTTAGTGGATTATGTGCTTTTATGGGTGTTGCAGCAACATATGTATCTGCAGAGATGGTCAAGCGACTTGGCATTCTAAAGGTTCTCCCTCTGCAATCTGCATGCATATCATCTTGTCTTGATCTGAATGCTTTTTATTATGATAGACTTTCTTTAGCTAATCTTAATAAATTTCTCAAGCCAGGCTGGAGCAGCTGGCCTGATATTACAAGCTTCTCTCCTTACCATTGCTGTTGCTGTGTACTGGAGCAGATCTCTTTCTCAGCAGATTCCACTTCAATTCTTCTTGTGTTTAATTGTGAGTTCTTTCCATCTATAATTAAAAATACGTATTTATATGAGTTGTGAAATGAGTCTAAGTGATTTATAGTAATTTTTATTTTTATTTTTGAGGACATAAATGCTTTATTTTTGGATGTCAATGTGACTGGGAATTTCCTTGGAAAGAAAATTTTTGAAGACCTGTTGTCTAATTATTACTCTTCATTTGGGAGATAGGGACTTTATAATTACTCTTTCATTTTATTCTTAATTTGAAAATTTCTAATTAAATTCAATTTTCCTTTAAGTTCACTTTGATGTTTCCTATTATAGTTTTTCGTCTTCAGTGCCAAATTTTATTGTTTAATTACTTCATTTCTAGTAAGCCTTGTGTAATCTAGAATCTCTATTCAAGTGTTCTCTGCACATTTACCTCTTATTGAACTACACTTTCACACTTTAAATTATATCTTTTTATTTGACAATTTGTAAATATAACTCATTGGAAAGTATAAATTTTGTGAAATTCTACTCTAGCTTGGGTAACATTTAAGATCGGTTTATTGTTATTTTATCTAAAGAATTGTAAATGAAACTGGACTTTCGTGGTCCTTGAAGACTCATCACAGAAGAAGTTGATTGTGCTGTACACTTTAAAATGAGTTGCATGGAAATATTGTGAGAAATTTTTTGTTGCAGTGATTTAATAATCGACAAGAAAATTTGCATAAAATAGAGAAAAATCAAACCGACTGAATAATCATTTATAACTGGTTATTAAACTGTTATTTTATTTTATATTTATACAACTATTAATATTGTATATTTTGACATTTAGACTGTGCTACAAGTTCTCGCAAAGTACTACTCTCGTCATATCTTGAATTTTTAGGCTTCTCAATTTTAGAATCTGTCTCATTTGTCATTGATTTTGAAATCTATCATAGCATCATATCTTTTTTAACTATTTTTCTCCAAAATTGTTTTTATTGAGTGCTAATTCTCTTACACCACTTTCAATATCCAAGTATGTTTTACTTATTTCATACAGCTTTCACCTGTACCTGTTATTTTAGAATCCAAAATAATGCATATTTTCTCTTAACAGGTATTATCTAGATTGGGACACATGTCATATGATGTTGTAGGAGCACAAATTTTACAAACTGGGATCCCACCATCAAAAGCAAATCTGATTGGGGCAACGGAGGTTTCAGTTGCAAGCTTGGCAGAGTCAGTAATGCTCGGAGTTGCAATAATTGCAAATGATACTTCACATTTCGGATTTCTGGCAATGCTCTCACTTCTATCAGTGGTTGGGGCAGCTTGTTTATACTGTAGATGGTTGACGAATCCAACTGACACACAAAGGAGTCTCTTCTCGTTCGAGCCACAAATTTCATAATGTAAGTAGTATTGTTTTATGCCCCTGCATTTCTAATTCGATCAATTGGTATTCTTTGATGTACTTTCCGCGAGTTTTTCTGTATTTTTTTTTAGCTTTACATTACATGGGTTAAATCTAATATAGAGCATGTGAAAAGATAATAGAGTTTAACTTGTATGAATGTTAAAATGGTATAGGTAAAGAGAGGGAGCTCAAAGAGTCTCATTTAATCCTTAGATCAATTTACCTCATCATAGGATCTAACAGCCACTTGGAAGATCATGATACCTGCATTCAGTAATCTTGATTTTGTGCATTTTAAAGTTTGAAATTTGATACTGCCTCCACAAGATAATTAATAGGAAAACGAGTTAAGCAAAGTTTAAAAAGGCTAAATCGAGTACTAAGGCAATTTACCTCTGAGATAAGGCATAAGGCTCGAGGCATTTTCAGGTGTAAGCCTCAAGACAAGGCAATAAAATAATTTAAAAGAATATAAGAATACAATATTATGTTTGTAATAAATCATTAACCATCTTTAAAAAATCTACAATAAAACAAATTAATAAAATTATATATCTAACTTACAAGCAAACATAAAATGGATCAATAAAGTAGCAAATTCTAATTTTTTAATTAAGTATTCATCTAACAAAATTGTAATCAACTACTAGAAGTATAAATAACCCGAAAGTCTTCTATATCATTAGTACTAAGAGGATCTTTAAAGGAATCATAGACATATTTAATACCCTATCATTCTCCTCGTTCCTATCTGTTTCTTCTCTTCTTTGTCGTCATCCTCCACTTGCAATGGCATCTTCTCTTTCCCCTTTCACTTCCATGTAATGGTAGAAAATAGAAAATAAAAAACCACAAAACATTTTAGGTTATAAAAATAATAGCTTTAAAGGCTAAAGCTAATAATAAAATGCTTAAAAAAGGCACAACAAATGGGTGAACACCTTTGTGGCCATGAAGTTCAGCCTTGAGGCGTAAGCCTTGGTAAATTGAGGAATGAGCCTCATAAATGAAGTTTAATGCGTAAGCCGCTCACGTGAGGCGGGATATGAAGCGTAAGCCTCAAAAAGTTCTTTTAAACAATGAGATTAAGATATGAGAGTCAAAAACAAAGAAATTTTCGGAAGCAAAGAGGTATTTCTTTTGAATGATTGGATTCAAAAGATGGGTTTCTTTCATAATTCATAATTTACTGGCTTGGCTCCACATTGTTTTCGTAATTGGGTGAAGGGGCAGTTAGTTTGCAGATGTATTAATACTATGTATACTAACTCGTTTTCATTTTTTGTGCTACAGTTGCAATTTGTCTACTGTAACACACTGACATTTCATACTGTGTTATCGATTCAAATGAAGCCCATGGTATACTCTTCTGTCACTTGGATCCGACAGTGTACCCTTTGATGTGAAATCCGACAGCATGCACTCTTGTATACCATTTCCCCCGACGAAAGATCCAAGATGGTCTTTGGCTATAGATGGGGCAAGCTGTGTGTATATATATACATTCAAACACTTTGTAAAGAATTTATTGATGAAATAATTTTATAGGCAAAGCCATTGATTCTGAATTCTCCTCTTTATTGTCATTCTAGTCTAGTCTATTGTACAATATTTGGTAGAGAGATAGTGAAGTGAATTTTGAATTATAAATTGTTGGTTATGTATTAGAGTAGGTGGCATATATGAACTTTTATTTGTTAGACTGAGCCATGATGCCCATTTGCATAAAAATATGATAAATTTTTTTAGGACAAGTATAATTTCTATTGTCTGGTTTGGACTTTGGATAGTTTGAAATCTAGTTTTATTTAAATTAGGTATTTTTTTAATTACTAGAAACATTTAAGATATGTTCATATAATAAACTGAACATAACTAGGTAATATTGTTTCAACATCGAGAAACAAAGATCTTTTGTGATTTGTCATATACATTCTTACATTTATCTGGTAAAACTCGTTTCACAATTAGTTAGTGGTGGGCCCAAGTCGAGATTGGTCGGTTCAAGCTTTGGTTACAACATTTTTTATGGGCCAGTCTTAATCCTTGAGTGTATTTCAAGGTTCGTTACTTTCGTATGAATTGAATTAATTACTGTATTATTTTTTTCTATTCAAATTTTATTTATCCTATGTAGTCTATGTGGCAGCTTGCTCACACAGGCATGCTTGCCAAAGTACCAATTCTTACAAGTCGGACAGTCTGGCTCACTTTGATAACATTATAATCAGTATATCACACCACCAATAATTACAAATCAACTAAGTTAAAAAAAATTTACGTGTTGTCTAACGCTATATACTCGACTACCGTCGCATGCATTGATTTCTCGCAAATTGAGTGCATATAGGGGATTCCAAACATGTAAACATCTATTTAACCTAACTTTGTCAGTTTCGAAACTAGAAAGTGTGCTTAGTTTTGTACAACTACAATGGTTAGTTATATAGGGGGCCATTTTCAATCCATCATAGGGTTCCAAATAGAGAGTCAACTGCACGTACCCGTCACGCTGTTGTTTTGCCCTAAGATTCCAAGAAAAAGTAAATATTAAATGAAAATGCTACATATTTCAAAAACAATTAAAACATTTGTATAAATATTTACAACTTGTGTTATGCCACGTACAAACATTATTATATGCTAAACCTAACATCAATCCATCAAACTGTTTCTTGATTGATTACATGTCTTTCAATTTTCAATTTCTTTCTTTTCTTGATTTATTAGTTGATTTTAGGTATTGTTTTTCTTATCTACACTCGTCGTATTATTAGAAGATAACGGAATAGTATTAGATAGTAATAACGACAAAATATAAATCAAATTTTTATTTATTACATTGTTTACTATTACGTCTCATATAAATCATTTATCTCTTCTTTTAAATTGAATTTTGATACGTATATTTCATTTTTTTTAATGTAAGAAAATAAATTGAGTGGCAATAATATTTCTTTGAGTAAAATTACTTCATTCAAAAACTTAAGGGAGAACAAAATTATTAAAAAATATTTATCTATTTATATATTATAAAATTAAGAGTGAGCTCTCTAATAACTGCCCTATTCATAGAATGGATCGCTTAAGAAGAGCACTTTTCTGGCATAAGATACCGAAATTTTAGACTCCCTTGAACCGTGGGCATAGCTAAACTTTCTCAAATACGGTAGAAGAGGTCTAGCTTACAATCAACTGTGCTTCGAAGATACCATCAAAACACGCCCGTCCAGTGTTTTTCTTTCACGACATGCTCTAGTTCTGGGTGTCTTTCACTGGTCTAACCTTTCACGTGATGAACTTTTAAAAATAAAATTCTGAATTCTCAACTTATTTAAGGGCTTGTTCGGTAGAGTTTTTTTTGGGAAAAAATTGGTTTTTTTGGTTACTTTTTGACTTTTCAAATTTTTTGGTAGTGTAAAAAGGGTTGAAAAGTCAAAAATTGTAGGCAAAAAAATGGGTTTTTTTGGAGAAAATGGATACCGAACAAGCCCTAAATCTATGCATATAAGTGACCAAAACAGTCAATGTAGAAGAAAAATATAATCGCATGCGACTTTTACTTGTTTCTAGATGAAAATATCATCAAATTATTTAATTTTTTTTTTAAATTCAATTAAAAATAACGTACAATTTTTAATATTTGCGTTGACGACTTGAATACAGTTTTCCTTTCCCTTCAAGTTTTCACTCTATTGTATGAAATGCTTTTTCGTCGATTAGATAGATGTCTTTCAATTTTCATTTCCTTTTTCCCTTTCTTTCTAATCAAAGAAAAAGAAAAAGAAAAAGAAAAATTCAAGTTACAAAGAAAAGGTAAAGACAGTAAGCCACGTGAATGTATGCTCTACGCCACTACCGCCAATTGTCCCTTCAAACCCCGCCCGTGTTTGTCGCGTGCAATCTACTACACCTCTCTCTCTCTCTCTCTCCCTCAAAATTATAATTTTTTTATTTTTGAAAAAATGAAAATCGTACTGTTTTTAAATGTGATACTGCTGGTACCAATGGAATACTTGGTGAAAAGGGTCAATGGAGTTGGATTGGCATGCAAAATAAACAGTTTTTTTAAGTACTTTTTGAGTTATTTTTACAACCTTGGATAATGATTGGGTAGTTGGGGTGCCTTTATTTTTTATCAACTCGAGGGAGTTGAGGGATATAGACTATAAAGAGTTAAGAATTGAAGATCGGAGTTAATTTAATTTGCTTGTTCATAAAAATATTATTAATTTATTACGTACTACGTACTGATATGATATACAAGTGATAGTCGATAAGGAGAAAGATAATCATTACTATGCAAGGTTACTGTATGTGGACTGGTAGATTTATCGTCTTTTGTTAGAGTTGAGATATGTTATTTTGAACTTATTATCTCTTAATATACTTTTGACATTTCGGCACGCCACTTCTTTTTAGTAAATGAAAAGATAATATAATGATATGTCAAAAATAATAATTGGTAAGATAATAAATTCGAAACGATATATTTGAACAGAGTCAAGAGACTTGGTTAATGTCTATTCTTCTCCGATAAAAAGTTAGCGCTATGTAGTCCATGAATACTTCAAATTTCTCACTTTGGCGCGAATGTTATGAATCAAATGTGACGTTCAAATATGTCTCGAGAAAAAAATTAAAGTAGGAATAATCGAGTAAAAAATAAGTATTGAGTAGAATTTTCAGATGGGTTTTTCTCGTTTCATCTTCAAGTTCATCAAGTAATGTGATGATTAGTGATAAATTGCCTTTAAATTTGATGGATCGAGTATGTTTGTGAGTGTTTATAAATATTTATAAGTTGGTTAAATATTATTTTTATTAATATATTTTGTAAGATCTAAATTTTTATTTACGTATTTTATAAAATTTATAACTTATAATCTACAAAAATCTTTGTCAAATATTCATTTTAAAAATGAAGAAGTTGGGGGAAGAGATTTGTGGGAAGATCATATTCCAAGAAAATTTATGACAACTTGAGGGAAAAAGAGCCAATTCCATTTCCCAAAACTAAAAAATAAAAAATAAAAGAATTTGCAAAACACAAAGCCCCACGCTTCCTACAAAAACCTTGAGAAGACACATTTCTTGATCCACTTCAATTAACTACCTTGAAATTTGGGTTACTGCACAGACTTTCTCTCACATCAATCCCAACATTTTCTTGAAAATACATAAAAAGAAAAATAAGTGTGACTAAATAGTTTTCTGGCTCTTGAATTCATGGCTTTTCATATCATTAATTGAAGAATAGTATATTATACTTTTTCCGTATCATAAAATATAATTACTTTTTTATTTTTATACAAATTAAAAAAATTTAATTAATATAGCTCAAATTATAAATATTACTTATATTTTTTTAATATACCTGTACATTGAATAATGATCGTTTATATTTGTTGATAACAAGACATATTAAATACGGACATATTAAAAAACTAAAAAATTAACTATACTTTCAACAAAAAAAATGGACTATAATTTAGGACAAATAAAAAAAGAAAGTAAGTCTATCCTTGTGAAACGTAGAGAGTAAGTGATAACGATAACACTTTTAAATTTATGTTATTTAAAGTTACTTGTTAATAATAACTGATGTATTGAGTTGTCGAGCTTTTATCGAGTCAAGAAACATTTGACTAAGAGCATCTTCAATACAATCGTAGATTGCTTTTTTTTTTTTTTTTTGTCACATTAGTAAAATATACAATATCTAAGAAAATTTTTCTCCAATGCAAGTTATCAATGACTATGTCAAGCTAATGTGACATGAAAAAAAAAAAAACAATGTTGCTTCCACGAGCATGGCGCAATGGTAAAGTAATATGGTTTTCGACGGAGCATCGAATGTTCGAATTCCCGCGGCAGCCTGGAAGGCAACATTTAAAAAAAATTATATATATGTTGGAAAACAGAGGTCCACATGGAGGAGAACTGTCGAATGTCCGGCCCAAGTATGTATAACCTGTGACCACATACGAATTTACCTAGGTGGCGAATCAGGGAGAAAAGCCGCCACCACTCAGGATTAGTTAAGCGAAACTTGGACACACGAGTCATAAAAAAATAAAATAAAATAAACAATGTCTAGAGTTCCATCTAAATCCAGAAGCTCTATTAAACATGCCGACTCAGTAAAATTTAGATATCCTATATAGATTTGAATTTTATATATATATATATATATATATATATATATAGAATATAATGGAGGCTAGATTTGAACTTGAATATTTATTCATAGACATTAATATCACATAAATAAATAAAAAATTCAATATTTGTACTACCTAAATATAAAACAATATATAGAATACATTGAAGAAGTTATAAGACTATAAGAGCATCTTCAATGCAACAATGTCAAGCACAATTTTTAATACTTTTTTTAACAAATGGTCAAAAAGTGCTTATGTGGCATAATTAATGCTAGAAAGTGTCTAGCACAATGTCTAATTCTAGACATTATCTTGACAATGTCTACCAATAATTTAAAAATTTATATTCAATCAATACATTTCTCTCTCTTTCTTTTTTCTAAAAAACTAATAATAATTTGCCACATTTGCACAATGAACATTCTTGCATTGGAGAAGTTTTTTTGATATAATATCAATGTATTTTGCCACATATACATATTAGACATTGTTGCATTGGAGGAATATTGATTTAATGCCCCCAGTGGGCATTGTTATAATGCCCACCAGGATATGTGTCACGCAATTATTGCATGAGTGTAAAGTAGACCTTTACACTCATGCAATTATTGTAAGACACATGTCCCGGTGGGCATTATAACAATGCCCACCGGAGGCATTAGAACGGGAATGCAACAATGTTAAGGCACAATGTCTAGTATTTTTTTTACAAATGGCCAAAAAGTGCTTATGTAGCACAATTAATACTAGAAGGTGTTTAGCACCATGTTTAATTCTAGACATTGTTTTTGACAATGTCCATAATTAATTTAATAATCTCTATCCAATCAATACATTTCTCTCTCTTTCTTTTTCTTAAAAAGCTAATAATAATTTGCCACATTTGCACAATAAACATTATAGCATTGGAGAAGTTTTTTTTGATATAATGTCAATGTCTTTTGCCAAATATACATAGTAGACATTGTTGCATTGGATTCAGCTGATGTAGTGATGAGGTGGAGGGGACAAAACTAATTTAACAGTATTATTGTAGAAGGCCGTCTAGTTTTAGACATACTCTTAAACATCTTCTATCCATTTTTTCATTAAATTGTGTCTATCTTTCTCATTCATTTTTCTTTTTATTTCCTCTTTCTACATTCTCTCCCCTCATTTCTTTTCTCTCACTTGTTATATAATTTTTTTTTAGTAAGTATTGCACTAGAGATGCTCTAAATCCCAACTTGAATTTTATATTTAAAATTTCTTGCAGTCACATTTCAATCTATCTCACACTCACACACACAGAAAGAGGGGAAAAAAATAGAAAGGAAAAGACAGACACTTTCATCATTTCCCACAGTTCAATGCTTCCTTAGCCCATCATTTTCAGCAAGACAAGTGAGAAAAGTGAAGAAACAAACGTTAGACTTGGATAACATCAAAGAACACACCCACGCACCCCCACCTCAACCTCACACACACACTCACACTCACACTCACACTCATCTTTTTTATTTATAATAACTTTTAGCTTTTAATCTTATATGCTTATATATCACTGTTTAAATTATTATTTAAACTAATCAAACAATTTTTTACATATTATATAGAATTTATAATTTATAAATATTTAAATAATAATTTTAACATCACCAAACATATATTAATCCATATCTCTTTTATGCCTCGACAAACATTCATAGTGAATAAATAAGATTATAATTAACAAATTATTGTTTGGTTGTATCGTCCAAAATCTTATGTACATAATATTGATATAAAATAATATAAAAGTGTTTTGATGTTGGTGCCACAGTGATTTGGACTTGAAAGCACGCATCTTTTCATGTCTATTGACATTGATAGTTGATATGTCACTTGCCTTATTCATGTCTATTCCAATTTGACCCCTTTATTTTTTTTTTCTCTCTCTCTCTCTCTCCTCTCTCTTCTTCTTCTTCCCTGTCAAGCTATATGTGCATTGAACTTGAATTGAACTTACAGTCTTGAATTGAACTTTTGAATTGAACTTACAGTCTTTCACACACACACACACACAGAGAATGGGATCTTTGGAAGGTGAAGTAACAATAAAGAAGGCAATGTGGCTGTATCCAAAGGTCTCAGGTGCTAATCCTTCAGAAAGATGGGGTCATTCTGCCTGCTATTTCAATGGTTTAATCTACATCTTTGGGGTACTTATCCTTTTTCTTTTTCTTAAGTGTTTTCATTGTATCATTCAAGATTTTGCATGGCTTAATTATATTTATTTTTGGCTGAAATTTTCATCTTTTTTTTGTATGGATAATTTTGGCAAGAAGACACCACTACTTTCTTCAATGGAATTTAGTTTTTACCACTTTTTTTTTTTTTTTTTTTTTTTTCTGATTTGGGTTTTCTCTAATATTTAGTAAAATAAATATGATATTCTTATTCTTTCTTCATGAAGAAATGTTTAGCAAGTTACACCATGTACAGCCACCCACCCCACCCCTCAACCAGTAAGTTTAATGCAACTATTCTTGTATTTTTTTGTAATTAGTTCCTTCATTTATTCTTTCATTATTTGTCTCGAATACCTTTGATTTCTAGTTTGTAACTGTGCAGTTGGATCTTTAAGATAAGACATTATTGTCTTATGTTTTGTGGTATATTAATATTTAACATAACCTCAACTAATGGTTGTTTAGAACATAGTAGACAGGTTACTTTTCTCTTATATTTAATTAAAATATGTTTACTTATTTTGATAAAGTAAACGTTGAGCATTACTTTTTAAGCTTAGCCGAACATGCTTTTGCGAGGTGCACCAGCATCTTTAAATATGGTAATGGGAAGAAATACAATGCGGTATGATGTTAATTTGTTGTTACTGGTATGCAGTGCTGATTCTATGCAACAGTTCGACCGATAGATAGAATTTTAACTTTTTTTCTTCTTTAATACTATCGTGTCGACCCTAGCGAACATGTATTGACAGTATTGTTCAGTATTCAGAACAGTAATTTTTAAGCCAAATGTTTATGTATTCTAAAGATTTTGCAGGACAAGTAACACCAGTGTTTCTGAAGCCACGGTTTTTTGTAGTGACCAGAAAAAAAATGAAATCTAACACTGGCACATCAATTGGTAAATGACTTTGTTTAAAGTTGTTAGAAGCATTCTCCCAATTTGCTTCTACATTTAAGCATATGAAAGTTTAAAAATTTGGGATTTTTTCAATTTTGTATAGAATTAATGAGGCATTGATTGATTTCATATCAATGCTTAATATAGGCTTCACTTTGTCCGTAAGGCTATGATTGAAATTTTCCGTAATTGATCATTGTACTTCAAATAGTATTAGTCAAACTAATGGCAAAATCTTAGCTGAGTTCTCGTTGATACACAACGATCATTATCTTGCCTCGGCTTGCAAATGCTGGAAAACTTAGTGGACAAATTGTCCTAGAAGTATGATTAATATTTTGTAGCCTTTAATGCTAATTATATCGAATCACCCCTTATTGATTTCCTTTTTTTCTTTTATTTATTCGTTATCAGGGATGTCGTGGGGGAGTTCATTTCAGTGATGTTCTGGTGTGTAATCTCGAGACAATGGCTTGGAACATGCTCATGACTTCAGGGCAGGGGCCAAGATCACGAGACAGCCACAGCGCTGTACTTGTTGGGCACAGGATGATAGTATTTGGAGGTACTAATGGTTTTAAGAAGGTCAACGACTTGCATATATTGGATCTCCATTCTAGAGAGTGGACTCGGCCTAAATGCCATGGAAATCCACCTTCTCCTCGTGAAAGTCATACCGCAACACTTGTTAATGACGAAAAATTAGTGATATTTGGGGGTAGTGGAGAAGGGGAGTCGAATTACTTAAATGATTTACATGTTTTGGACCTAAAAACTATGGGATGGACATCCCTCGAGGTACGGGGTAATATACCCGCTCCTCGAGATAGTCATAGTGCCGTGGCTGTGGGTAATCGGCTTTTTGTGTATGGTGGAGACTCGGGGGATCGGTACCAACGAGATGTTAATGTGTTTGACATGACTACACTGACTTGGTCTAAGGTATAAAGTCCTTCCACTAGAGTGGTTTTTTAGTTGCACAAAATAAAGAAAAAGAAATATAAAAGAGATTGAATTAAATGATTCGAGAAATTTAAGGTAATGCTGTGTTCATTTCCTTATCAGCTGGATGCTCATGGTCCGTCTCCTGGTGCTCGAGCTGGTCATGCTTCTGTGAGCATAGGGACCAAGGTAAGTTTGTTCTCACTGGTGCTACTCGATGGCAAGAATATATTTCAGTCATGGCTGACAACCTATTTCATCGACCTGATGCTCTCAAATCATACTAATTAAGAATTTGCTTTAGATATTCCCATAGAAATGGCAAGTTTAATGTGAGTGTTTTGCAGGTATATGTAATTGGTGGAGTCGGGGACAAGCAATATTACAACGACGTCTGGGTTCTTGATGTAATCACATCTTCCTGGATTCAACTAGACGTTTGTTTGCAAAAACCTCAAGGACGATTTTCTCATACAGCCACAGTCATAAACTCTGGCATAGCAATTTTTGGAGGGTGAGAATTTAATATGACGCACGCAATCGTTGATTGCTTTGTTTTTCTTACTGATTTTTATCTGTTTGTTGCATTAACATTGTAGGTGCGGAGAAGATGAGCGCCCTCTCAACGAGTTGCTTATTTTACGGATAGGAGTTGAACACCCCACGGGACATATTGATTCCTCCACAGGCAGATCTTTCAGAAGCTCGGACTACAAAGAAAGGAAAATGTCTTTTAGAGAAGCAGAGAATACTTTGGTAAGATTGTAATTAAAAACATATGCATTGCTCGTATTCTGTAAGTTTCACTTTTGTCTAAACTAATATGCTAATGATACCAACCATTTGCAGCAGAAAAAAGTATTTTCTGGTGAAAACGAAGATGTAGCTATGAAGGATGCTGACGAACTTGAAATAGTCTCGGAACGCTCTTTTCGTTTCAGTTCAGGTTGGTTTCATCGCACAAAGTATTGTTTACCTCAATTTTCGATAAAAGTGAAAAATCATGAGTTACTGAAAATTGTCTTTTGTTTTGTGGAGATATGTTGCATCCTAAGAGGAGGAGAACTAGTAATTCAATGGTGCATGGTATGAAACCCGAACCTGACGAGCATTGTCTTTCATTCTCACGGAACTCGTCTCCATCTCAATCTGATCAAGAACCGACCCTGGTTAAAAGAATCAGTAGTTCTTTCACATCTTCCGAAGTTCATCCAATATTAATGCAGCGAATTTCGAATACTAGCAATTCTCAGCCTAACCATGTTACAGTTACTCGGATCGACCCCCCAAGTGTAATCTCTAGGACTTCTCAGGATGTAAATTTATCTTCAGAACATGGTAGGAACGGAGTTCATGCTGGTGCATGCGAAGTGCAGTGCTCAGGAACAGAATCCACATCCTCGGAGGCACGAAAGTTCCAAAACTTGGTACGTAAGAAAATTTCTGCTAGAGATTCTAGAACCACTTAATCATCTATTATCAATTTGTTATTGTATTTTTTATTTGAAATTTTCGTCGTTAGATTGGAGCTGAAGTTCATGGTCAAGTTGATGGCGCATTCGATTCTGGTTACCTAATGACTGCTACTGTTAATGGAATGATATTTCGAGGAGTTCTGTTTACTCCGGTAAGCTTCTCCACTTGGAACATCCCACCCCATCCCACCCCAATGAAATTTTAGCAGTGCCAACCTTGACTAGTGGAAATTTTCATCAAGGCACCTGATCTTGCGGCACGAGGTGCCATTCTTGGTCATCATTCGACATCCTTAACATGCCAAACCGTCAGAGATCACGCCAAAAATCATGCAACTATTCCTTATCCAAGGCATTCTCAGCAGTCGACGAAAATGGTTGGTCGAGGATCTCATCAGAGCTTTGGACAAACTCAATCAAGAAGATCAATTCCGGAAATTAGAACTCATTTAACATTGGGCAAAGATTCGGAGCTCAAAAGTGAACTTCAAGGTGTGGTCTTAACTCTGGGAGGTCCAGGAAGTGATGATGGAAGGTCTAAGGTACAATAAAAAAGTAAAACATGATATGAAGAGTGGGAATTTGAAATCCTTTCCCTAATTTCCGATGGTTTTGTACATTTTTGTCATGTTCGATAAAGTAGTTTAGGCTATAACGGAGAAAATAAAATTAAAATCTTATCTATTGTACTATATTTTCTAGTATACATACTTGTGGAGTTTATGTATTTGGAACCGGCTTCCTTCTACCCATTTGAAAGTTTTGAGAGTGAATTTGCTTGGTGAACCACATTGTGGTTAATAGGGAAATGCACACACTCGTTGTCATTTCATATGCGATCAAGAAGCTATTTTTCAAGCGTAGTGACTACATGAGGAAAATGCAAATAGAGATGCGGAAGTTGTTAGGGTTGGAGGTACAGGAGCAGTGAACGTGACTCTTACAGAAGGAAGAAACCAAAAGTTTCGTGCTTTCGTTTGTTGCTTCCCTTCTCAATGCAGGACATTCTTATCTCGTTTGATGCGGGTGTTCGGTCGGTTCATAACGCGTCTACACTCAAACATTGAGTGAGTTTATTTACTTTTTGGGTCGATATTAATGTCTACAATGAGTGACGGTGAAGATGTACGAACACTATTTGTTTAAGCATATGTTTGGAGGTGCTGAAATTATAATTTAAGTGCTTATATTATAAGTAGTTGGTAAATGTGTGGATAAAAAGTGGTTGTAAGTAGTGGGTCTCATGAAATGTGTGGATGAAAATTATGTTTGACTAGTTTGACCAGCTGAAATTATAATTAAAGTTATGTCAAACATATGCTAAGTAAAAAAAGAAATAATTGCAACAAAGTGGTAAGAGAATAATGAATATAGTAGAAAATTTTACTTTTTAAAAAAATATCTTAATTTAAACTATAAAAACGATTTTTTCTGAAGCGGGACTTGGTTATAGTCCGATCCTTCGTAAATCTGTCCATGAATTGTTCGACTACAAAGAGTCAAGAGGAGCAAGTTGGGTCGTACTACACGAAAATTTCACGTGGCTGTTTTTAAGAACTTACCTGTACTTTTTATCAAAGTCCCACTTGAATTTATGATAATAATTGTCACACTTGATTAAAAGGAACACTGTAGAGAAGTCAAAACCTCCGAGAACTTACCTGTACTTTTTCCCTGTGATGAAGTTTTGATTCCCTGCAGTCTGCTGTATACAGTTTCATACACAGCGCACACACAGTACCAGGATTTAGTTTTGCAGCTGTGTGAGTACTGTGTGTGAATTGGACGTTTGCAACACCTAATGTAGGGGTTGGGGTGAGGGCGTAGGGGGTACAAAGCCCCCCGTGCTTCCCGCGGGGTGTTGTCCTGTGGAGGCAGAAGGTGTCACTATCATCCGTCTGATCTGTCATCAGTTTTGATGAATGGCCATCATCTGTCTAATCAGATCAGACAGCTCGTGGAGGTTGATGACGTCATCCATGTCAATTGTTAACTCTTCAGAAAGAAAAGATTCCATTATTTTCTGATGGGGGACCCATAAATTAAAGAGCATTTAAAGTGTCCCATTTCAATTTCTTCGTGATCAGACCAATTTTATGTACACCGTTTTGATATTATCCAACACTTCTAATCGAGTGCTCACTAGAACACTTATTCAACACTCATTAGATGAGTGTAATGACTTTCACACTCCTGATCTCCTGCCCCTCTGTGGGCAGGATATCATGCCCTTGTCAGCATGTGGACAATTGATTGAAAAAACAGTTTTTTAATCAACTGTCCACATGCTGACACATGCTGACAAGTCAGCATGTGGGCATGATATCCTGCCCACAGAGGGGCAGGAGATCATCCTACATGACTTTCATTACATTTATCTAATAAGTATTGGACAAATGTCCTAATAGGTATTATAAATGCTTGTTTAATTTCCACTAAAATAAGTTTTTTGTTTCTTATTTTTTTACTTTAAAAAAAAAATGACCAAAATACTTTTTTACTTTCAAAAGTAGCAGCAATATTTGACTATAAAAAGGGACATTTTGGTCATTTTTTCGCAAAAGTAAAAAATGGAAAACAAAAAACTCATTTTAATGAGAATCAAACATGTACTAACAATGTCCACCATGGACATTAAAACAAAACCGTATTATCATGTATATTCTCGTCTCTGTGAGAGAGGACTTATTTGTCTTTTAATTTATCAAATCGGTTCTTTTTTGGTCAGTTGTAATTAGAAAAAGTGTTTTCAACTATAAATACCATCGAAGAATTGGAATTGAAGATAAATAGATAAATGATTGCATACATTGACAAAGATGCTCTTGATAATATTTGTTATAAGGATGTTCTTAAACGATTTAAGATTATGTTTGTCAGTGTTTATAAATTGGTTAAACATTATTTTTATCTACACATTTCGTAGGACCCACAACTTTTATTCACTTTTTATCTACATATTCTATATGACTCACTACTTATAATCTACAAAAATCTCTACCAAATACACTTTAAGAATATGAAAACTCGTCGTGAACAATGTTACTATATTGAAATTTTTTAATTGTTTCATTTTATATATAATTCATCTTGATATTTTTTGCTTATTTTTTATAAAGTGTATTCTCATAAGTAAAATTCTATGTCCGTCACGGCCCGCGATATTTGTTAACTGGACATTTGACATTGTAGTTTTCACGGGCACAACTTTCCTGCCTAAGATGGCTTATCCATTTGTTATTTTCTCCATTGTTCTATCTTTTAGATTTGAACCTGATTGGTTTGGTTTTTAATTGTCATGCATGATAGGGCATGTTGATATTATAGGTTAAGCTTTGCTAATTTTTGGCACTCTTGTAATTTTGCTTGAGAGTCGTGTTGATGTTATAGGTTAAAGTTAAATCGTAGGTTAAAGTTAAATCGTAGTCGAGAGGATAAGTGAACAATATAATTAAATTCCACTTATCCAACAGTTTTTAACAATGGCGAATCCTCGAGTGCTATACAAGAAGTTGTGCTCGTGTATCGGCACTTTCGTCTACTTCAAATTGTTTTTTCTTGATATCCTTCTATTGCTTTTTTGTTCTTTGTATGTGGTTGTGCCTATATTTTCTTTTAATTCTTTAAGTTGTGCAGGTCTAGCTGAGGAATCGAGTTGCAATAATGTATTGTCTATTAATTGGTCATAATTTTAATACTATAGAGATAATCATCTTAATTGTAGGATAATGTGTTCAACCAGAACCAACCTTAGTGAATATAATTAATTAGTGCCGGATAAGGATGGTGTGAATGGAAAAAGTGGTTCCACGAGACAAGGATTAAGGCAACGGGCATGTTTCGTTCTTTGAGCATCAATGGTGGCATCATCTCAAAGTACAAATTCAAGGAATAAACACTTAAAATTAGTATTCTAAAAATCGTAAAACGTGGCAAGACGAAGAGATCAAGCCTCAAGTCTAATTACTAACCCATAGTTATCAAATCCAGACAAGAAAGCAGGTTATCAAGTTTTTGGTTCAACCAGTAATCTGTTGGTTGAACCGGTAGGTCAATTCATATCGAATCTATAAATTTATTTTTGTTAAATCATCACCATCAAAAATTTATTTAACAAAATAAGTACAAGATTACTAGTATCATCAACTAATTCTTGTAAAAAATAATATAAATTATTGTACTTCATTGCATTAACATGTCATTAATAGAGTGGAGAAGTACTTGGTAAATCTTTTGAGTAGAATATAGTAATAAAAAATTTGAAAATTTTTATTATGTAATGACCCGGCCGGGTCACCGGGTTATTAAAAAAACCGACGATTTTTTTGGATTGTAAACGATTCAATTGCTGGACGGTCCAATTAAGAGAACTAGACCGGTTGAAACACAGGATCACCAATTTTTCGATCGAGCCGATCCGAATTTAATAACTATGTACGAACTTAAGCGTAAGAAGACGCTTTCTTATTTTTAATAATATTTTAATTATTCTAAAACTATTAGATAAATAACACAATACATACCAAACAATTAAAATTATAACTACAAATACTATGATTCCTTAATAATTTCTACAACTAGACAATTCCCAAGTATTCAAAAAACAACACAATTTTCAAGTTTTTAACTATACAATTCCTACATAATAAACATAATATAGGTACTTTATACATACTTTTTAAGTTTCCAACAAAAAAAATGGGCCCAAGAATGTGATAATTTCATCACACACCACAAAATATAAAATAATTTAAAAAATACCATCTAATTTTTTTTATTCTAAAAATACTGTTTTTTATTTTTGTAACACTTGTTGTTACATTTGTTATATTTGTTAATAATAAATATAACATGTTTATTGAACTAAAATAACAAATGTAACAAAAAGTGTTATAAAAATTGAAAATAATATTTTTATAATAAAAAAAAGTATAACAATATTTTAAGAAATATTTTATTTATTGTGATTATATCTAAAAAGACCCCCCACCCCACCCCACCCCACCCCACCCCACCCAAAGAAATCATCCGCTTGGTGGAAAATGGGCCCAAAAATCGTCAGGCAATAATGAGGAAATTACACTCATTACTCTCTATATATATATAATATTGTTAAATTTACTTTTCTAATGTAATTATTCTAAAAATACTGAGTATTATATTATAATATTTACAAAAAAGAAACATAATATATTTTCTCCATTAATTCCGCGGAGAGAGAGGGAGAAAATCATATTCATATTCATCGTCACATATCCTCTTCAGCACCACTAATCTCGCCAACATTGCCGCCAACCATATCATCTAATCCCCTAAATTTCTAGGGTTCTATCACAAAATAAAAGCCTAACCTCCAATTTGTAGAAATTTAATTGCTAGAATAACGCCATACAGATTTAAAACCATTTCCTTTCCACTCCTTTCCTTTATGTTACTTTCATTCATTTTCGTTTCGTTCTGTTTCATTAGAAGTGTGAATTGAATAGGTATAATTTTTGCAGAAAAAAATGAATTAACATTCGAAAGAACATGATACGAAGAACTTTGGTGTTAAAATTTGCAATCCATTTTTGATGTTACAAATTTTGTTGACAATTTTCAAAATCTGTTATTACGATGTTACAAACGATGTTACAAAATCAGTTGCAATGGCTATATTAATAAACGATCTTACAAAATCAGTTGCGATTACATGGTCAACAATGTTGCAAACGATATTACAAAATAGTTTGTATTGTCTCTATCATTAACGTGTATGCAAACGATGTTACAAAATAGTTCACATTGTCTCTGTTACTAATTTGTTGCGAACGATGTTACAAAATCTGTTTCGTTGTCTCTATTATTAATCTATTGTAAATGATGTTACAAAATCTGATTTGTTGTCCCTGTTATTGATCTGTTGCAACCGATGCTACAAAATAGTTTGTATTATATCTGTTAATAATCTATTGCAAATGATGTTACAAAATATATTTCAGAATCTCTGTTATTAATTAGTTTATCATCGGATAGGATTTTGCATGAAGAAGATGAATTACAGTTAGCCGAGACGAGTTGCAATTTATTTTAATGGATGAGAGATGTTGAAAAGATTAGGATTGATTATGATTTTGAGCCAAATATAGAATCCTAATTAAATGGTAAACTGGAGATAAATATGGCAACTGTTAACTATAATTAATTAGATTTGAAATATAAAAAAAAAAAAAAAAACCTCATCCAGTATTCATGTAATATAAAATATGTAACAATTTTATATAAATATTAATATAATATGGCTTATTGATAAAAATTTCACGGCAATGATTTAGTGCCTAGGCCCACATTAGCCATTAGGTCCAAGAAATGGGTCAAAAAAGAAATTGAGAATAAAAAAATTAAGAAAAAAGATGTGCGCCCATGCCTGCATTAGGTGGTCAAAAGAGAAATTGACCACTTTTCTCCATGCCTAAACACCGCATTTTCATACTTTGAAGAACATTGAGCTGATTCTTGTCTAACTCACTCAACGTCTCATTTACTCTCTACATTTTTTCTCTTTTCTCTCTTCTTGAAATTAACCTTCAATCGCTCTTTCTTTCTTTATAGTTTAGATTTTTGCTAGTGTTGATCGTGTGTTATGAGTCTTGATTGAAAGACAGAAATTAGTTTTTACTGTTCTTGTTAGTTTGATCTTTAGAAATGTGAAAATTAAGTTACTTGGATGCACATCTTGTTTATATATTGCTAGTCTTGTAAAACACTTCAAAATCTAGTCCATGTGGAGTTGCTACGATAGAGCTTAACGGGAACTAGAACATTTTACTAAACTTCGGTAATTATGTGTGTTATTGTTCTTTTCTCAATTTACTCATCTCAGAGGAGAAATTTTGTATTGATACAAACCATGAGGTAGCACTTCTTTTAAAAACTATAATAAAAATGATCGAGTTATGCCAAGTGAATATCTTGGTAGGGGGGAAACACTAAATATGAATGAATGTTGAAATTCACATATTTCACTATGTTTTCTCTAGTTTCATTAGTAGAAAAGAGATACAATATTTATAAATCTACAAAAATACTTAAGAAAATAATATTATAAATGAACGAGATATACTATGATATGCACTATATCTACCCGACAAAGGTTCAACAAGAAAACATCATGGCCACTAAGATGTTTTAAGTCTACATTTTCTCATATGTGAACACTTACTAATAAGTATAGTGTTAATGGAAGTGGTTCCACCAAACAAGGTATAAGGCAATGGCATCATTGTGTTCTTCGAGTTACCTTCAACAGACAAAGCCCACGCGGCATCATCTGGCCAATACATTTGGGTAGTGGATGTGATGCTTCTAGAACCAATCTACTTAACAGACAAGACACTTGAAATCAGTATTTTAAAAAACGTAAAACGTAGCAAAACGATGAAACCAACTCTTGAAGGTTTATTATGACCAACAGTCTCTTGATTCCTAGTACACAGATCCTATCATATTATTATTTAATTCTATTTCTTTTGCTTCGTAATCGATATTAGGTTTAAGTGGTGCATAGTGCTTACCACTGTTCTAAAAAGTCCGCCTAAATTTCACTTAGACTCCGTTTAGATTTGAAGCTTGACCTCCACGCCTAACCACGCCTAACCACGCCTCACGCATTGTTCTCGATTTGCCATTTTATTGTTCTTGTCTAAGCCTCGACTAAACCTTAAAAGTTTGAAACTCGGCCTCGACGCTTAGTCACGTTTTACATTTTTTAAAATCTTGGTGCTTACATACGTGCAATAAATTTTATCACCTTAAAATTGTCAACATGTATTATTATCAAATTACAATGATTATTGCCTTCTCTCTCTCTCTCTAAACAAACCCTTTTGTATTATTTAGTTCTCATTTTTTCTTTATAATATATAGTGTCTTTTTTCCTTTTTCATTGTCTTTTATCTTTTGGAAAATAAATGATTACGTGTCAATAACTTTTATGAATTGTTTTTATCTTATTTCCCTTATCGCTCAAAGTGATTGTTAACAATCACATCAAAACGTAAACTATCATAGAAGAGACACGTAATTATTTAAATAATATCTTCAACAATAAGTAAACTAATGCATATCAAACAACTAAAATCATAAATACTGTAATTACGTGACAATTCATACAACTAAACAATTTCCAAGTTTTCAACTAGTCAATTCTTACTTAGGGGATGGGAACAGAGATTTCCCCAATTAAGGCCAAAAAAAGGGGGGTGGGGTTACCCCACCCCTCCCCTATTTCCCCATAATTAGGGAAATATCTGTTCCCCGAATCTTACTTAATGGATATATTGGAACTTTATACATACTCTTCAAGTTTCCAACAAAAAAATGGGCCCAAGAAATCATCCGCTTGGTGAAAAATGGGCCAGAAAATTGTCTGGGACTAACTTAGTGCCTAGGCCCATATTAGTCATTAGGTTCAAGAAATGGGTCAAAATTGAAAATTGAAAAAAATACAAAAAATAAAAATTAAAAAGGCGAGCCTTTTTGACGCTTTTGTCTATATTAGACGGTCAAAACAAGAGTTGACTACCTTTTCCTACATCTAGGTGGCGCATTTTCATGTTTTTTAGAACAGTGATTGTAATGACATCAGACATATAACTTACTCTCCGCCGATTCTTGTTTCACACACACAACCTCTCGTTTGCTCTTTACGTTCTCTCTTCTCTCTCTTCACGAAACCTTCAATCACTCTTTCTTTCTTTATAGCTTAGGTTTTCGCCATTGTTGGTGAACAATAATTTGGCATTGCATTTGTATTTCGAGTTTTGTTAGAAAGGCAAAAATTAGTGCTATTATGATGGTTGGTTTGATCTTTAGAAGGTGAAGGTTAAGTTACTTGGTTGCACATCTGGTTATAAATTGTGCACTGTATATTGCTGTCTTGTAAAATTCTACTAAAAATCTAGTGCTTGTGGAGCTACTACGATAGAGTTTAACAGGGACGTAGATCATAGTACTGAACTTCGATAAATCTGTGTTCTCTTGTTCTTTTCTCAATTCACTCATCTGAGAGGAGAAATCTTGTTGTGATACAAACTATCAGGTATCCAATTAGAAAATTGTAATAGAAATGATCGACTTAGGGCCAAGTGAATATCTTGGTAGAGGAGAAACATTAAATGATAATGAACGTTAGGATTATACTTCACTAAGTTTTCTCTTGTTCCACTCGTCAAAAAGAGAAACAATATTTAAAAATCTACAAAAGCCTAAGAAAATAATATTCTACATAAACGAACAAGATATGTTATGGTATGCACGAGATGAGCACGACAAAGGTTCAACAAGAAAACGTCATGGTAGCTAAGATCGTTTTAGTCTACATTTTCTCGATGTGAACAATTAGAAACTCTTATTTTTATGTCTAGTAAATTTAGTAGTCTCCAACCACATTTTCTCAATGCACATACCATTTTCATAACGTGTTACATTTTCAAAATATATTTGGAAAGTTGAGGAATTTTTATACATAAATTTAAATTAGTGAAACCTTTTTCACCATCTGAAACATATTGCCAAATATAACTCTTGATGCTACTTTATGTAAACACGACCTCTTAGCATAAACACTTTGTGTGAACCTGCTTATTTGGGTATTAATAAATTTCAAAAATTTAAACTTCAAAATCGAGCTGCTACTGAAAAAAAAAAATTACATTTTAAAAATTGATTTTTTTCAGAGTAGGACTGATGTCCGGTGCCGTCTCCCCCATCTCCGCTCCTGATATTAACGATTAACCATGTTAACCTGCAAGAATGGTCGAAGGAAGAACGATAACATTAGTTCTCTATCCAATGCTTAATTACTAGGTTGACTGATCAGTTTATCAAAATATAAAACATATATATAATGTACCATGTTGTTGTGTGTTTATGTGGAACTACCTCATTTAGTATAATGGTGCAATAGTATAATGAAACACAAAAAGAAACAGGTTTCCCTTGAAAACACCAAGACATTCGCACAAGTCATGATCATCAATCATATGATTTGGCAAACTTATCTGTTGGAAGGCGACAATCATGACCTTATAATCATGGGCGGATTTAAGGGGGGCGGGAAAAATCCGTTTTTTATAATGTAAAAAAAAAAAATTTTTATTAAAACCCCGGTCTTAAAGTGAAAAAAAAAAAAAAAAAAATCAATAGCAGACTGGGTTCAAAAAATTTCTAAATCTGCCTCTACTTATAATCGTCATAGATGTCTCTAGACTCTATGAAGTGCCATTCAATGAAAGAATTGTACAGTTATACAGTAGTTTCAACGAGTATACGTCATCACAACTTCACCCCCACAAGGTTTTAGGAAGACCGGAACTAATTATCATATATCTAACCTTAATTATGGGTTGTCTGCTCAAAGTTTGATCTTTAATTGAAATTTTGAAGCTGTATTTGAACCACCTTAATTCACAGATTGTTGAGACATCTACACATCTTAAATTTGTTAATACAAGGTTATGTAGGTTAAAGAATATAAATTAGCATTTTGGTCCATTTAAAGCATTAAAGATTAAATTGATTTTGTGTTGACGTTCAACTAACAATGTTTAAATATATTGGTGATAATCTAATGCCCACAGTTGGCATTAGATATAATGCCCATTGGACAAGTGTTCAGTGGGCATTGGTATAATAAACAGCTGCAGTTTGCTTTGATACTAATAATTATTTTTATTTTTATTATTCGCAATTGAAATTAAATCAAGAAAATAAAAATAAAAATTCATCAAATTATTGAGGTTCAGTTCACTAATTAGCATAAGAACATGGACTAATCTTATTCTTTGATTTAATTTATATATTTAAATGAAATTGTTCAATTGTTGTTGTTTTGTCGATTTATTATTAAATTGTTGTTACCTCGTCGATTTATTATTAGATAACTTGAATTGTTGTTGTCATGTCAGCTTATTATTAAATTGTTACTGTCTTATCAGCTTATTAGTAAATTGTAATTGCTTTGTCGATTTATTTTTAGATTGTTGGATTGTTGACATATTTTTTTTTCTTTTTCTGCTATTTTACAATTTTAATAAATAATATCGTTTAATGACTTTTTGTAAATTTTATTACATTTACTTTCTTAAATTTCATACCCTGCCAACGGAACGGGAAATTGTCTAAGGGTTTGTTTGATAAATTTTTTGTAGATTACAAGTCGTGGGTCATATAGAATATGTGGAAAGAATTTGAAGATCCAAAAAAATCTGTAAATAAAAATAATGTTCGATCAACTTATAAGCAATTCTAAAATGTTTCCATCTAAATCGAAATATTTTCATGGACTCTATTCAATCAAAGTGGGCTGGACCATTCACGTTCTGGCCCGAGAATGTGGCGCTTCTAGACTAGATGCTCAGCTAGTTTGTGGGCACGCCTCACGTACCTTGATGCCGGGCTGTACTAAGCTTCCACTTCTAGGCCCGCTAGCCAAGTGGATCGACATGAGCTGGTTTATGTAGCCTACCACATGATGCATTAAATACAATCGACTTATCAAAATAAAAATTTTGAATTTATTTTTTGGGGGTTTTCTGAAAAAATAGTTTTTTATTAAACAAAATTACAAGATTGATCAGCAAGACAAATTGACCCGACAATGCCAAACCACCGACGTGTTGCGCTTAATATTGAAAGGGTCGGATATGGTTTTTTGACACCTATAGGCTCTATCTATGCAAATGTTGACTCAAGCTCGGCTTGGTAAGCAAGCAATTCGTTATGTAGGAGTCAACTTCCTGTTCTTTTCCTTCTTTCCATTTTTGAAAGGACGCTAATGTCAATAAAAACTCGCCCAAGTTTCATTAATCAGACAACAAATAACAATCATGTTAGAAGTAGATTCTTAGGTGGATTATTATATAGGTGGCACGAAGGTTGAAAGACTTCTAATATATGCGACTTTTAGATGTTTAATGAATAGACATTCAATTTTAAATTTGGTCTCCAATTGTATTTTACGGACTGTTATATAAGTGTATTTTATTTTATTAAAATAAAACTTAATTACATTTAAATCTGCATATGAAATTTAAATTGTGTTAAGTCGACATGTTTAACGAAGCTTCTAAATCTAGACAGAATTCTAAACAATATCAATTTTTCTCTCTACTATATTAACTTGACGGAATTCGTCTATCAGCTTGCATTATAGACGAATTTTTGTAATCACTTTTTATTCCATTTATATGATGTAATTTACAGTTGGATTGTAGACGGCTTTACAAGATAATTTCTAATTCTATCGTATTTTATATATATCCTAAATTAGTCAATAGTCATTCAACCTACTGTCTCTCTTGTTAGGTAAAATTTGAGTAGGTCATGATTCTTTAAATTCCAACATTATCTTGTTAGCCTACAATTCATATTCTATCCTAAAATGAAGTCCACAATTGAGACTAATAAATACCAACTAACAATACTAGAACCTGGAAAAAGAAAATTTGCTCAACTCTACGCGGTAAAATCTGGTCCCTACACTGCAGATCACCAAATTTTAAACATCATCATAGCCGTCTGTTTCATATTTTGTGGGCCCTTCGTGTCAATCTCATCTACCCTTAACTTACTGTAGTATATAATAACTGTAGACGTCTGATTTGTTCACGTGGATTAATGGTTTAATTAGTTAATACTTGTGTTGTAATTTAGTGGGGCCTGGTCGGTGGCGGTTGACGGTGGCCAACTAACAGAAACTACCTAGAAACAAAAATAGATTTAATTTCAAAAATCTATAATAAGTGAATTTTCAATTTTCTCATTAAAGTATTTTAGTGACTTTTTTTAGCCATTTATAATTTATTACATAATTAGTACTTTATATTAGTTAAATTATTCAAAAATATTTTTAATTTTATACATTTCGTAAGATTTACAATTTACTACTCACTTATTATTTACACATTTCGCAGAACTCACAACTTATAAACACTTAAAAAATAATTTCAGCACTACCAAACATACGATAAGTTATTTCTTAAGCAATATTCATTTCAAATTCGATATTGAGCAAGTTAATCCTTGACTCGACTAACTATCGATATGTCAATATCGTGAAATTAATATTAATAAAATACAAATTTTTTGAAAAATCACATGTTCGATCAAAAAATCTCCAACCACTTCATTTAACTCTAACTCTATTTTCATCATTAATAAACAATTAAAAGATTGATGCATTAAAACAGAAGGCGAGTTGGAAGAATCAATCACCTTAATAGTAAGTTAGTCTACGTGAAGGTTTAACAACTATTATACTAATTATGACGTTAATCATACTAATAAAGTGACTAATTATATTGTATTATTTAATTTTAGTGATTAAATAAGTCTAAAAAATATTTTAGTAAACAATTTTAAATTTAAATTATCATTAGTGAAATTAAATGAGCAAAAATAACATAAGATGGATTGCACCATAATAGAGTGACAATGAATTGTAACAAATTGAGATTACAAAATAGTTAAACATTTTTTTTTTCCTAATCAAACCACTGTACATCATTCAAACTCATTTCTCCAATAGTGGGTAAAAGTTTTGACTGTTTTAGTAGGGCATGACTCTTAAATTCCAACCATTATCCACTTCATTTACAAATGATAATTATATTTTAACTCTCAAGGCAAAGTCCAAAATGTTTGGATATGCTTAAATTTTAATTTTTGCTAATTAAATTAGTCAAATATATTTTTTATCCATATATTTTATAGACTCACAACTTACAATATACTTTTTATCCACATGTTTAAACACTTAAATAATTTCAGCACTACTAAACATGTACTAAGACATAAAATACCAAGTAAACAACACTAGAAACATTGAGAAAATCTCATTGTTCTAAAAAGCTCGTCTAAATTTCGCGTAGGCTCCACCTAGGTTTGAAGATCGGCCTCCACACTTAGCCACGCATCACGTATCGCCCTTGTCTTGTCTTTATCTCGCTTTCGCTTAGAATTTGCTTGGACTTGAAAAGTTTAGGGTGTGTTTGATTAGCACATTTTCTATGAAAAATGTCATATCCATAGAAAATGTTGTCATATCTATGAATTTTCATTTCCACATTTAGTTGTTTGATTGCACATGGAAAAGAAAATTGATTTTCAATGTACAATCACTTTAAGCACATTTTTTCCTACTTTCTTGAAAAATATTTTCTCACCTATTTAGTAGATTTTATTTTTCACCTTATATAAAAAATATTTTTATTTTCCACTATTTTTTTATGCACACCAATTAAACACACCCTTAAAATTCGATATTTACGTTTACGCTTTTTTAAACATTGAAAGTTCTCATTGAATCCCAAAAAAAATTGATCAACTCTACGTGGCAAAATCTTGTCCTTCACCATCGATTAAAAATCACCGTAGCCGCAAGTTTGACAAGCAGAAATATACCTTGTGGGCCCCATGGATCTATCTCGTCGTAAATTACTGTAGTATACAAATAACTGGAGACGTCTGATTTGTAAACGTGGAGGTAAAGTGGACGTGATTGATGGGTCAATAGTAAAGAAGTGGGGCCAGGTCGGTGACGGTTGCCTGTGCCCCCAACTAACGGGAAAAGTGGAAAACTACCTAGGAGCAAAAATCATGTACGATGAACTCCACCATAATTTCAATGTCTCTCATTATCTGACCCATTTATGACGTGTTTATAACTGATTAAAAACGCATTGTTAGTACTAAATTGTTCCTCAACTTAGTTCTAATAGTAAAGAAGTGGGCCCCATTTAATTATAATTGCATAATCAATTTCTAATTACATATATTGGCTAAATCAGTGTTTGTGAGCCCGCAAGTCCAATTTGCAGTTGGGCTATTATTTCTAAATACGACTCCGATCAACAATTTGAAATGAGACATAGTTTCATTAGTGCTATCTAATAATGAACGATAATATGAATGGATTTTTATATAAAAAATTGGTTATGTAACTAACATAAAAAATTGAGAATCAAGGTTTTTTTTTTTTTTTTTAAAAAGTATTATATCCATTTAAATTAATTATATGTGAGCGCGCGCACACAGTGGCAAACATAGGATTTCAGTCAAAGATGAGCACTATATAAATAATAAGTTAAAAATATTGATACGAATTATACAATAAAGCAACAATTAAAAATTTCAATACAATAAAATTGTCTATGACGAGTTTTTATAATCTTAAATCATTTAACAACATTATCATTACAAATATTATCAAAAATATTTTTTTTCAACGTATGCAATCATTAATCCATTCATCTCTAATCCGATTGTGCAATTGATATCATAGTTGAAAACATATTTTATACCGTAGCAATTGCAATTGATAAAAGAAAAACTAATTTGATGAGCAAATAAATCAAAAAATAAATTTAGTATTTTTGTGTATGTCTCAATCAGCTTTTGTGTAAGGCCACTGGCCTCTTATTCTTCTCAAATCTAAAAATTCAACATTGATGAACGCACATCTATTTTATAATTATACATCAAGTTGATCACAAATAACACAAATTGAATATTAGAGAAGTTGTTTAGATAAAACACAGCAAGTCAAACCAACTGGACTTATTAAAAAATAAAAATAAATTAGTTAAATACAAACATATCAAACAAATAAGCAATATGTGTAAATTTATTATTATTTTTTAAAAATTGAGTAGGGGCCTAGGCCCCCTCTTGAGTCCAAGCATATCCGCCAGCGCACACATATGCAAACTATATATATTAAGATGGTGTTTGATTTTAATTAAAATAAGATTTTTTATAAAAGTTGATGGAATGTATAGCTTGAAAAATTGTATAAAGTTACGAGTTCATGAAATATGTTGTTAAATTTAATTATTGACGTTGACTTCAAAATTTTAATATAATTTAATATAAAATCAAACAAACCCTAACGAAAATCAACTGTAGTTATTTCCATTAAATCAATAGCATATTAGATCTATTTTTATGTAAGACAGAGAAAAGTAAAATCAGGAGATGCTTTATCCATGATCTTCAACGATTATGTTTATGTAGCGATTGAAGGTTAGATATCTACCAATTAAGAGTATGTTAGTGTTTATAAGTACTTATAAATTCATCAAATATTATTTTTATATATTTTGTAGGACTCACAATTTTTACATACTCTTTATCTATCATTTCGTAGAATATAATGCTTATAATCTATAAAAATATTTATCAAACATACTCTAAAACAATTGAATAGACACTCATGACAATTTATCAAATGATTAAATGTTAATGAACAACCTTTTCATTTTTAATATTGTTTGACATTATCAAATTCTGTTCACTGTGTCTTCACCAATATTTCTTAAATGTTAATCCAAAATAACCGCCGCATTAACAAATTAATCAAATTAGATTATCTCATAATCTTAATTTAAGATAATGTGGGACCCGGATCTTTCCTCCATTTTTCCACCGATTTCCTGATCTTTCTTTCCCCCTACAGTAACCGTATGATTAAATCCTATTGCCACAATGACAGTCCAGATTTTTCTTGGAGAAAATTGAGTCACACCAGATTATTCCATTGAATTCTACCCCCCACTCCCCCAAAAGAAAAAAACAAAACGAATACGACACCGTTTCTGTCCTCTCAACTGGGAAACACTTTTGTACTTACAAGATTCATCTAGTCAAAAATATAACATTTCGTCCTTCAAGTTACAGAAAAATATCAAGTTAGTTTTTGAATTTCATTTTATTCCAAATCAGCCACTAAAGTTTCCTACTATTTCAGTCTCATCACTTTATTAGTTAGATTGATAAAGTCACGGTATACTAACAAAACGTTAATTCTATTGTCACACAAGCCTTAGTTGTTATAAAAAATGAAATGAAGAAATCTTAAAACTTGTTTTTCTCTATTGATTTCACGTCTTAGTCTGTTTGAGGTATTTGGTTTCATCATTTCATTTTTTGTGTGATTAAGGCTCGCGTAGTAATGGCATTAACATCTTGTTGGTACGAATTCATGTTAATTATACTCAGTGAGTGACTAAATTGGAATTGATAGGAAAACTTTAGAGACTAATTTGGAATAAAATAAATTTAAGGACCAATTTGAAATGTTTCTACAACTTTAATGACCTAAAAAGTCACACCACATTTCTATATAAACCGGCTCAATTCTCTTCCCAGAATCCAATCACTCATCAAATACTCTCAACACCATTTTCTGCTCACTTAAGCACTAAAAAACCTTCAAAAATCCTCCCTTTTTCTTGTAAAGTTTCCAATTTTTTCTTTGCAATTAACAAATCAATACGTAATGGCGCCAAATATGCTTAACGCCGCCGTGAATAGGGCCGAAGCTGCCGCCGGTGGTGGTCTAGCCAAGGCCTGCAGCCTGCCCAGCCGTGCATATGTAACATTCTTGGCAGGGAACGGTGATTACGTGAAAGGAGTGGTGGGACTGGCCAAAGGGCTGAGAAAAGTTAACACTGCGTATCCTCTTGTTGTGGCGGTTCTGCCGGATGTGCCGGAGGAGCACCGCCGCATACTAGTGAACCAGGGGTGTATAGTCCGCCAGATTGAGCCGGTTTATCCACCGGAAAATCATACTCAGTTTGCTATGGCTTATTATGTCATCAACTATTCAAAGCTTCGCATTTGGGAGGTATGCATTTTTACTAGCTATTTAATTCTTGGGATTTTTGCTCAGTCTTTGATGAATCTATTTTGAAAATGATCAAATCCAATTTATCCTTTTTATGACATGTTTTGGTAGGGCAGACGAGATAGTACTGGATATGATTAAGAGCGTGTCTAGTTGTGTTCAAAAGTAATTTTAAGCGCGACCAAACATTCGTACTCATGTCGAGTACGATCTAATACTGGGAATCAAACGTGCCCTTAAAATCTTTCCTCATTAAAAAGAAGTTAGAACATCGTGGTGGTTCACCGAACATGTCCTTAAATCTATCTTAATTACTTTATAATTCTATGTTTAGACTAAAATTTGCTTTTGTTATTTATATGCAGTTTGTGGAGTATAGCAAGATGATATACTTGGATGGGGACATCCAAGTTTATGACAACATAGACCATCTCTTTGATTTACCAGATGGTCAATTCTATGCTGTAATGGACTGTTTCTGTGAGAAGACATGGAGTCACACCCCACAATACAGGATTGGGTATTGCCAGCAGTGTCCAGATAGAGTCAAGTGGGATGAAGGGTTGGGCACTAAGCCCCCTCTTTACTTCAATGCTGGCATGTTTGTTTTTGAGCCAAGTCTCACTACCTACTATGATCTCTTGCAAACCCTCAAAATCACCCCTCCGACTCCGTTTGCCGAGCAGGTAACTATGCAGCACGAGCACGTTTGGCCCGTATGATGAACATGATGATATGTTTTAATTGTCTATATTATTGAGTCCCTTATTAGTATACTAGTGTTTAATAGTTGAGTTGATGATGTTATTAACCGAATGGCCGTCTCACGCATAAATATTATCCATTCCCTTATTTTCCAATAGCCTAGAAAGGATGTGAAATTTTAACAAGAAGAAACTAGTGAAACAGCGAAGTCCACTATTTCTTTATCTATTTCAATTTATATTTATCTTTACTATATTTTCGACGCATGGTAATTTGGAAGGGAATGTTGAATTGACTCATTTTTTCTCACCGGTCGATCTGGGACCAAAGTTCAATTTTAAAAAAATAAATAAAAAATACACATATAAGGTCTCGAATATGTAGTGGACCAACTCGGTAACAGACCGTCGAGCCCTTGATCTCAATCATATAGTTCAACTATTAACGGCTCTTTAGACTTTATTACAATCCATTCATCTGTGTACTAAATTTGAGTGTGTGTCCCCTCATATTTTGCAGGATTTCTTGAACATGTTCTTTAAGGACATTTACAAGCCAATTCCCAACATCTACAACTTGGTTTTGGCTATGTTGTGGCGGCATCCAGAGAACGTAAAGCTCGACCAAGTTAAGGTTGTTCACTACTGCGCTGCGGGGTCCAAGCCATGGAGGTACACCGGAAAAGAAGAGCATATGGACCGGGAGGATATCAAGATGTTAGTCAAGAAATGGTGGGACATTTATAACAACGCGGCATTGGATTATATCGCCACTGCCCCAGCCGCTGCTACAGCAGCCCGTGGTCAAGTGGCCGAAGCTAAGTTGACAGCGGCGCTGACGGAGGCTGGTGTTATTCACTTTATCCCCGCCCCTTCGGCCGCTTAGATTGGTTGGCGTATGTTTCTGAATTGTGAGACTTTTAAGTAGTTGGATTCGATTATCTTATGAAGATGGCCACTCCAAGAAATACAGAAATTTTTATTTTTATTTATTTTTGTAATTTTGCTTTTCGTTTGTAGGGGAAGAAGTTTATAAAGTTTTCCTCTATAGCTTGATTGTGTATTTGGGCTTGTAAATATTGAAAGGATGATATGGTATGAATATTACTATGTACAAATTGTTTTGTGACCACCAATCTAACATAAGAGGTGTTAAATATGCCGAGCTAAACCATATTTGACCAACACTACATCTGAAAATGGCGGTTTGGGCATGGCTTTGTTTGTGACATCAAACTGTACCGAGGTTAGCTGTAGAGGTTTGGGCATGGCTCTGTTGAAGAGGATTTTTTTTAGAAGAAAACAAGAAAAGAAACTTGTATGGGAAAAAAGTTTTGGCCTTTAACAACTTGGTCGAGTCTAGATAAAATATATTAGGTGTGTCATGTAGTTCAACATATGACTCGTTATATGCTATCTCGTACTCAATTACTTTTACTTAAATCATGGAGAAAAAGACTAAGTTCAAATTAATTGAGGTGAACAATGTGTCCCCTACAGTTCGAGAGTGTCAAAATTGTCAAAACTGCTCCTAGTAATCTGGGTCGAGAGAGGGATAGAAAATTAATTTTCAATTTGTCCAATAAAATTATACAAAATAGTCCAATGTTTAAAAAATCGACCCGTGCATCGACTCAGAAAAGTGAAAGGGTAAAGAGTCCAATGGTCGAACCGAAATTGACTCGAGGTTGATCCTGGTGATTTTTAAAAAATTAAAAAATTTACAAAATTTACAAAAAATATTTAAAAAATAAAAAATAAGTTTTTAGAAATCACAAAATTGCTCAAAAGAAATTTTTTGGTTTTTCATTCTTTTAATCTATTTCGTGAAAGGAGATAAATGAATTTCAATGATCACTTACAATTAATTATAAAAAGAAATGATTTTTAAAACTGATAAAAAGGGAACGGTTTAACGGGTTTCTCAAAATCAAACAGGTCGACGGGTTTTTGAGTGAGTTTTTAAATAAAGAGTGTTTTTGCATAACCAGTCCAATTTTAAAATCGGTTATTGATTTTATGAGTTGAACCGGTAGGGCATGATAACAGTGCAAAATACTAGTAATGATATTTTTCATTTTATTTCTTGTATTTGATCCTTATTATTAATAAATAAATTTCCTCAAACTATTTCCACGAGTGTTGCAACAGCTGCCACGATTCAAACAACCTTTGCCAACTATCAAACTCGCTTATAAAACCCCAACAATTTACAATCAAATGAAAAAGCAAAGCAAAAATGGCGGTGAGGGAGGAGAAATCTCAACCGATGGTGCAGATCAACAAGTTGAAGTTCACCTACCCAGGAATTGATGGCCACCCTCCACCTGGGTCCGCACCTTTGATCGATGATTTCTCTCTTACCCTAAATTCCGGCGATCGCTGCCTTCTTGTTGGATCCAATGGCGCTGGTTCTTTCTTTTTCTCTCTTTTCTTTCATGGGTTTTTTTAACGATTTCTTGTAGTTTGGTGAATTTGGAGTAATGAGTTTAATATTAGTGGGATTGTAGGGGAAACTACGTTTTTTTTTTCCTTTCTAATTTCTTATACTTTTGGTGAATTTAGAGTAATGGGTTTGGTTTAATTATTTCTGGGATTGTAAGGTTTATTTTTGCTGATTTCTTGTAGTTTCATGAATTTGGAGTAATGGGTTTGGTTTAATTGTTTGTGGGATTGTAGGGAAAACTACAATACTGAAAATACTTGGAGGGAAGCATATGGTGGAGCCGGATATGGTGAAGGTGCTGGGAAGATCTGCTTTTCACGACACAGCATTGACGGTTTCCGGTGACCTCTGTTATCTTGGTGGGGAGGTTTGTTGTCTTTCTTGTTATTTTTACTGTTTTTTTTTTTTTTCCCATCTGCTTTGAATCCTTGTGAATGCATTATGTTTGTGTATGCATATTTTCGTAATGTATTTTTGACAAGTATTGAACTGTATTGTGAAGATGAGTTGAATCTAAGGTATAAATTCTGGAAATATTTGTTGTTGCTGGGTTAATAAAGATTTTTACTGGTTTTTAATGAAATCTGTTTGGCTATTTAGCTGGAGTAAGGGAAAAGGATTTTGGTCATCTTAGATCGGGTTATTTTGTATTATTATCTTTTGCTTTAATTTGGGAATTTTTTTATGTAGATTTTATGCATACTTGTTGATTGATCTTAATATGATTGCAAATTCTGAATTCTGTCGTAAATAATTATAAATAGGTTGTCATGCAACATTTATTCTGATGAATGGGAACTTATTTATTTCCAGTGGAGACGAGAAGTTGCTTTTGCTGGGTTTGAGGTTGCAATCCAGATGGATGTTTCTGCAGAGAAAATGATATATGGTGTAGCAGGTGTCGACCCCCGAAGGCGAGATGAACTAATAAAGGTATGACATAAGCATGGAAATTTGTTTCGCCTACTGAAGACTTAAAAGTTTTGGCTTGATTTTTGAATCATGGCTGTGTGTTTTCGAAAATACACACATTACTTCCCTTATTGAGAGGAAGGACCTTACAAAGACCTTTTACCAAACCTTCCAACCTAATTGACCAGCAAAGCTGTGATTTTTGTTAGGAAATTAGCGTGAACGAAGCTAGCGTGCAAGAAAAGTAAAATTGAGAAGAGTGGAAATAAAGTGGACACAAAGATTTATCTGGGAAACCCCCAAATTAATTTGGAGTAAATACCTTTGAGTTTGTCTCAGACAGCTTCAAGTAAGTAAAAGAACCTGTTAAGTTCAGATTCTTCTTTTATCGTCACACATAACAAACTGCCTGCCAAAATTGAGTCAGTATATAACAAGATTGGAGACAAATGACAACTGAACTAGTGCTTGAAGAGTTGTTCAAATATCAGAACTCTAGGGCCAGGATAGAGGATAAATTGAGGTATAAATAAGAATATAATGAGGCGCAATTAAGAATCTGCTCATGATCTTGCGCTGCCCAAAACCCATCTCTCCTTTGCACGACCAGTGACGGAAGAACGGATTGTTATCTATTTTCGTTATATAAACTGACATTCATAGATGTTGTTCACTAGGGATTCTACTATATCACTGTACATAAACAGAGGCATTCAGTTGTCAAACCTTGCCAGTCGATTGCAGTAGATGTGATAGACGAAATATCTGGTGAGCGTGCTTGGCAAAAGGGAGCAGCTGAACCAGACTAGAGTTCCCTATCTGGTATCACATGGTTCATTCTTTTACTTCTTTAATATGAATGCTTATTGAACGTCCCAATAACTCCTAGGAGGGGTGGGAGGGGTTGCTCGCAGTAAACCTGGATTTATGTTAGTAAATTTTGAGAGTCCTCCACGGGAAACTTTTTTATCATATAATGTTAAGCTTCTATTGCTAGTCCTTCAAATTTAACACCATCAACATTAAAGTGAAAAAGTTGTATTGTTTCAAGATATCTGTGAAAGTATTCCTTTTGAGTGGAAGGCAAAGGTGCCTAGGACGTAGGATCAGGGATCACAATAGGAGGCAAGTCAATTTACAAAAAATTGTAGATGAGATCCTCAGCAACCTGGTGGATGTCATACTATGTCATTATTTGAAAATTCCATCGATTCAAAATTCAGACTCATACTCGCAACTAACGCCGAGAGATGACTCTGTCTGGCACAGAGTTGAGCTCGAGGTGTCGTTTTTCTCATATTGGAAAGTATTGCAGATATAAGTGACTCTGTTGTGCTCTGTTGATGTAGGTTTTAGATGTTGACCTATCTTGGAGAATGCATAAAGTATCTGATGGTCAAAGGAGGAGAGTTCAAATATGTATGGGTCTTTTAAAGCCATTCAAGGTATTTTTGTGTGTGTGTGTGTGTATAGCTTTTAGAAATTTTTACAAGCACCATTGATCTTCTTCATTGAGTTGTTTTACAATAAATTGATTTGTGATATGCCTCCTGTGGTCAAGGTTCTTCTGCTTGATGAGATCACTGTTGACCTAGATGTACTTGCAAGGGCTGACCTTCTGAAATTTCTAAAGAAGGAATGTGATGAACGAGGGGCTACAATTGTCTATGCCACACATATATTCGATGGTCTTGAGGATTGGCCATCTCACATTGTGAGATCTGATTATACAGTTCTTTTACATTTGTATCTTTGGCTCGTCTTCTAATTCTAGTTCTCACTGTATCCGTTAACTATTTCAGGTTTATGTGGCACACGGAAAGTTGCAATTTTCAATGCCAATGGATAAAGTCAAGGAGAGTAGCAGAATGTCACTGATGGTCAGTTCCTTCACATTTGGAAATAAAAATTCATCATCTAGATCCACATTAAAATGCCTGTGTAAATAAATAGAGCATTTTTGGCTAAGCATAAAAAATAGGTAAAAGTATTTAAAGAGTAACTTTTAAGGTTAACCATATGATTGGTTAAGCTTGAAGTTACTTTTAAGTAACTTTTTTGTTGCCAAAAAAAAATGGTGAAAGCAGCTTTTGGTTCAAAAACTGCTTTTACTTTTTTTCAGGCCTAGCCGAACATACTTTAGTGATATATATTTCATGAAATGATTATCTAGGCTTGTAATCAACACGTACTATACTTGCTGAATCCGTTGCCTCTCCATTTCTGACAACATTTCCTCTCTTCTCTGCGTTCTTATTTTGCTGAATATTCTTTAAAATAGTCAATATTTCTCCTGGTTTCGGAATTCTTGTGGTCAGTGCCTTGTTAAATTGGATTTGCAGAGAACTGTGGAGAGTTGGCTGAGGAAAGAAAGAGACGAGGAGCGGAAAAGAAGGAAAGCGAGGAAGGCAAATGGTCTTTCAGAATATGATAAACAAGTTGATGGCACTCGCGTGACTGGTGATCCGGCACGTTCTGCTGTCCGTGCATTGAATAACGGATGGGCTGCTGGCAGGCTGAATTCAACCGTTGCTGGTGAAGAAAGCTTTATCTTAAGCTCGAACAGGGTCCTCAGATAATAGCTGAAGTGAACCAAAAAGAAGTTGTTGTAGCTCTTTTCAATTGATTTTATAAGCCCGATAATAGAATTTTCTAAGTGTATTCTTATCTTATAGGGTACACATTCTTTGCAAGTTACACAATAGAACATTTTGTGTGATCTTGCACTCAAATATGTCATTGAAGTTTACCGGTATCTGCTTGTTAAGAACAACGACCACTTGCTGGCACTGGTTAGGGGGTCTAAAATGGTCTAGGTCGACCCTGGCACATTAAAAAATTGGAGCCTGTCATGGCCCTTGTTGAACTGATGGCCTTGGCGATCTGGGCCGAGTGCAGCCCGACCCAATTTACAGTTGCAATAAGTCGCCGCAAGCTGATGTAATAAATAATTGAATACGATCCAATCAAGAGCACGTGTTTGAGGTTGCTTAAATTATAATTTTAACTGATCAAACATATTTTTTATCCACACATTTTATAGATTCTACAACTTACAATCATTTCTTTATCTACACATTCACCAATAATTTATAATTTTAGCATTACCAAACATGCGCTCACTAGGCGCACTTGTATCATAAAATAGATCATGAGATGCTTTATTTCCATCTCGAAGAATAAAATGACGACTTACAAGTTACAACTCACTTCCCTTATCAATGCTACGATATCAAATAAACCAAAGTATTTGGAGCTAGACTAAAATTGGAAAGAAAATTTTGTACCACGCGAACAAGTCACATTCGACCAACTGGAGTTGGAACCCAGCCTCTTTAACTAGCAAAATAGTGAAATACCCTCCTAGAGCCCTAGAGCTTCAGCATCTTCTGGGGAGAAGCTTCAGTTGTGCGCTTAAAGTGATCAGCCACCATACCCATGTGGTCCCCAATAACCTCTCATTCAGACAGAGCCAGAAATTTAATTGAACATGGATAAGAATGGCAATTTGATCTGCTGTCCCTGCACTGCACCGTGAATTGACGGGGTCACGGAGAGGGGCCGACTCACTCCAGACCCGCCCCATTACTATCCCTAAACATGGAGAGCGATTTGGATTTTAAAGCATGGTTGGGTAAGTTTAGATAAAAAGTAAAAGTATTTTTGTTAAAGGGAAGTTAAGACTTAATTTTTTAAAATTGAACTTTTGAACTAAAAGTAACTTTTACTTTATTAGCAAACATAATGACAAAAGCTTAGATATACATGTTTGGCTAAACTTAAAAAGTAACTTCATTTTTTTCTAACCAAACATGCTCTAACCTCCATTCCGATTTTTAATCAACATTGAACCGGTCCAATCCCAACTTCAAAATTCCATTCATAGTTCCAATCAACTAACTGAAAGGAAAGAGAGATAATTTTCAGAAACCTTCTAAAATCTACTGTCTTTCAAGTCTCTCCCTAATAATTATTAATTATTCGTGATAATGGAAGAACTAAAAGTAGAAAAAAAACCCATGAGATGATTGGAATTTTTTCAAGCACGAAACAGATTAAAAAAAACTACTACTCTTAATTCTTTTTTCCTAATTCTTTTGTTCCGATGTTTCTCATTCATCTTCTTTCCCTAATTCAAAATCCATATTGCACAGTTGTACTCCAACAAACATCACGATGTTCAACGGAAGCATGTAACTGTACAAAAAGGCCAGAGAATTGCGGTTTGTTTTGTGGTTTGAGAATCGGAGATTCGAGCTCACTGGGTGCACAAGCTTTGTGCAAAGGATTCAAAGTGTACAATAATTCTAATCCTTGTCTTCACAACCCATTGAAATCCAATGCTTACAAGCATTTGCTTTTGTAGAATGCGCCTAGAATTACAGCCATGGAAACCTTTTGGCCAAAGCCCGTCTCACAGACCAAATCATAGCATTGAATTCTCATTGCTAAGAAAGAAATTTCTTTTAAGTCCAGTAGGGGCCCCACTAGGCCCTTTGTAGCTCCGAAGTTCAGAGCTGATCAACGAAATTCAACATGTACTATTTTCCATTTCATTCACCAAACAGAATAGCATCATTTTCAAAATTAATCAAATCCAAAAGCCATGCTTCTGACAAAGTATAAGCAAGAATGCTGAAATTACAGGATTTTGAATATAAATCTACAAGAAAGAAAAGACAATTGCTAAGGAAACAATAACATGGTCAAAGTACGGAGTTTTCAAGACAACGAGATACAAAAGCCCAAAAAGTGAAAGACAATATCCTCTTTGACGATAATCGAGCTATCATAATCATCAAATATTGTCTCTTTTATGCCTGGCATAACAAAAATAATTGCAAGAACATGCTATTAGGTCAATAAAATCTAAGCCAGCATAATCACATTGCCAGGGGCAATCACAAAGATCCTACCTTGTTGGCAATGTTGTTGGAGAGCCAATCCAACCCCTCGTAAAGCCCTTCCCCGGAGGTGGCACATGTGCTCTGGATATACCTGCAACAAATGCACAAGAAAGTCGTCAGTAGTCGAGATACACGAGACAGATGTTGATGCAAAGTGACAACCTATTCCTTCCTCCAAAAAATTGCAGCCACCCACACAGAGAGAGGGGGAGGGGAGGGGAGGGGAGGGGAAGGGGGGGGGGGGGGGGGGGGGGGGGGGGGAAGTACCAATGACGTTGACGGAGAGAGTGAAGTCCAAGCTTGTCAGTTATCTCAGCAGCATTCATAGCATTAGGAAGATCTTGTTTGTTTGCGAAAACAAGAAGCACTGCATCCCTCAGTTCATCCTACCAAGTCATTAACAATAATCATTGTCAAGAACATTTGAGTTTTACAATTATTAACGTGCCTGTCAGTAAGCAGACTTATAAAAACTTGGCCTAAATCAAGTGAGTTGTCTAAATAGCAATGAAGTTAAAGTGGGAGGTATCATATTAAGTTTTCAACTAGACATAGGCAGAAAATGTAATCAGTTTATTACCTCATTCAACATCCTATGCAGCTCATCCCTAGCCTCAACAACACGATCCCGATCATTACTATCAACAACGAAGATCAGCCCTTGAGTGTTCTGAAAGTAATGCCTCCACAATGGTCGGATCTACATCAATGGAAAAATCAGGGTGCAAATTTTCTGATGGCAGTTACAGACATTAAAAATTCCCTAGACTTTTCGTCAAACTTCAAACATAATTGACATTATATGTTGCCTTCTAAATTTTCAAATAGATCATGTCAAGAAACACATTTATACAAATGCATACTGGTGATAGAAATTCAAGTAAAACACAAGCACCCGGTGGGTACAGGATGGATTACTAATTCATTAGCAAACAGCACAAGTTCTAAAAAGATCTCAAAAGCCCGTTAAGGCCCGTCTTTCTCATGCATTTGCTAAAAATCACCAGAAGATCAATTTCTACACTGCAGTTGACATGGTGATAGAATACAAGGGTACCAAATGACCCATGAAAGAACATGAAAAGATAAAAGTCTAAGGTTACTCATACAGAATCAAGTTCAATAACATTAGGTCACACTAGTAGACAATGATCTATCTATTACTTACTGCAACGTTTTAGCAATGGAAGGCACTTGACTTTTTTCACAAGCAAAAACGGCTCCTAGTACATAAGCGTATTCTGAAAAATTAGGAAAAGAAGTTCCATAACATCTTATACCTTGTCTTGACCACCAACATCCCAGACGGTGAAGCTGATATTCTTGTATTCCACTGTCTCCACATTGAATCCTGGAGAGAAATGCAAATAAGTTCTGCAACTAGAAGAAGTGGCACATTGTATCTATATGTGATTGGATGAGAACACAAATACAACCACAGGCCTAGAATCTTTACTTCAAACAACAAACAAGTTGATATCTATAGTCAAAACTGATAAACAGAACCATAAAGTAATTAATGAAATTGACAGCTTAAAATTGGTCTATTGGTCTTAAAAAATAAGCCATGAACTCTCAGTCTACCTAAAAACTACAACCAGCAGTCAAATTAGCATGTTGGCCTGCAGGCACATGCATATGGACGTGCTTCTTTTCCTTTTATTTGTTTGTTTACTTTTTGGGTGGGGTTGTAGCTTATCAACCTTTTTACATCAGGATTTATTTAGTTGCACTAACATTCACTAGCTGACCAGATAAAAATACACAGACAATCTATGAGAAAAACAAGCAACACATCTTCTTTGCCATTGCTCTCTCCTCTTTCTTTCTCTCTCAATCTGTCATGCACGCATACAGACATAATGCAATGAAAAGGTCATAACAGAAGTGTCGAATAATCTTCCTACAATTAATGGAGTGTCAAACTAAGTTTTGCATGGTATAGGATCACTCTTAAAGGATAGGTATACGAGGGGACATACCAATTGTAGGAATGGTCGTAACTATTTCTCCCAGCTTGAGCTTGTATAATATGGTGGTCTTACCAGCAGCATCAAGACCCACCATAAGAATTCGCATCTCTTTCTTGGCGAACAGACGGCTGAAAAGCTTGGTAAAAGACAACCCCATTTTCTTTGCCTGTTACACACCCAAAAGTAAAATTCAGATTTACAAAGCATTCTAAATAGAATCCAACTAGCATTGGCGATCTATCTATGCTGATAAAAATTTCTTAGTCTTAAATTTAGGAAATTCAGAAGAGATCTCAAGGGGGACTGGGAGGGAGACAGAGAATAAGTGAACATAACCCAAAATGAGCAACAATGGAAGAATCAGCAGGCCTCTAAATTGCAGAATGACTGCAAGGACTTCAGATAAAAGCCATTCATCCCCCAAAACATGGTTTTTTAGGCTAAGGATTTCAACAGAGGCCAACAAATGGAATTTTAAAAGTACAAGAAAAAATTTATTTGATGACACATGTATAGTTCTCAACCAATCCCAAGATAGCAGCATAGAATTTCACAACCATGGCTATAGGATGTGTCCTTGAAAAAATAAATCCAAGGATCAACAAATAGTATTCATTATTCAAGCACGGAACAAGCTTATATGTTTATAAAGTAAATTGAGGATCTAATCAGACATTGACTAAGATAAAGAGTGTCCTTTATAATTTTGCTTCTTATTTTTACTTTTCCTTATTTCCAAATAAAAATAAATAAATTGAAATTTGCATTTCTTTATCAAAATCAAACATTTAAGAACTATAGCTGACTTACTCAGGAAGTTGATTCAATAAACTTTTAAAATATCAAATTCCATCAAAGACTTGATTAATACAGAAGATCCAGAAAACATTCCTTTCAACAACGCATTTGTCATAAAACAGGATTTTTTACTATTTTATCAATTATTTCATTTCCGTTTAGGCTTTGTTTATTTTCAATTAAAATTTTGCTAAAAAGCTAAAGTCAAAGTCAACAATTAATTTTAACCATATATATTTCATGGATCCACAACTTTTCAACCGCACATTTCATCAACTTTTTCAAAAAATCTGATTTTAATCAAAATCAAACACACCAATCAGAACAAATGACCAATAATCTAAACCCGATCATGCCTTAAATGACATTACATGACACTACAAAAACAACAAATACAATTTCAAAATAAAAAGCTGAAAAATCAATCAAATGTCAGTCACATAAAAGAATTAAAACGTAAATTCAAACACAGAAAGCAGATCCAGTACAAAAATCCTACAAACACTAACCAGATCACTCAATTCACACACGCACGCACAAAATACATACAAATGTCGCGTAATGAGATCTAATCCTAACTCCAGATCTACAATTTTCCACACATATACATGCATACATAGATCGTCTGGATATAAACTAGAAGAAATTGAACGAACAAATAGATGTCTTACGTGATCAGAAAATCTAAAAAGGAGATTGATTTGGAAGAAGAGAGGGGGGAGATCTTGTTCAAGGCTGCCCTTGGGAGACCGAATATTGCTATCGAACGCTTAGAATGGGAGATTTTATACACGGATCCTTATTTGAATTTGAATAATTGTTTTTTTCTTTCTTATTGTTTTAGTATATTGCAGTAATAATCCTTATTCTTTTGTTTAATTTGACATTTGAGTGTCATAACTATTGTTTCAATAAAACTAGTATACCGCTTTTCTTTGCGGGGATCCAACCATAGTAGAGAATTTTAATGGATCAAAGGGTTCAGAAGAATCTGTTGAAAATTGAAAAAGAGAGTTTATTTTGATGGGGTTTTAATTTTGAAGAATATAGAGAAATTGAGAGAGAGATATGAGTTTTAGTTTGAAAACGATGAAAACGTAGTGACATAGATACTATTTTTTTTTATTCCTTGTGGAGAAAACTTCCATATGGAAGATGATAACTCGCTTAAATATCACGTAGCTCGCACGTGAATCTAATTTCTGTTCTTTATAAATAAAAAATTCTTCATTTTTAAAAGTATCAATGCACGTGACTATGTTTTCTTTAGTTATTTTATTCTTATTCTGTTATCTCGTCTGCTCATCCTCGTCTTCTTTGATATTTTCATTGGTCTCTTCTCCTTCCAATTTATCTTCATGATGCTTTGTGGTAGCAACACTTTACATTCAACTCTATCCCGTGCCTCTTCTTCACTATTGCTCGTCTATCTTGTTAACAAAAGTTTAGGCCCTTCTAAATTGCTCTTGTACTCCATTTCTTGCTTTAAGGACATATTATAATATTTAATACCTTTTCAACTATAGGAAAAGGCGTCCCAAACTTGACTCAAACCCTACGACTCCTAACAATTTGATGTCTAAAGCTTGAAGAGAATGGTGTTTGATGTCTAATGTTATTGGGTTGAAAGATTAATACCTAGATTAGTACAATCTTCTAACCAACATTAATCATATATTATTGTCGAAGAGATATTATACTAAACAAAATCAACTTCGAACAAAAAAATAATGACACTTGATCTCATTGCCCGTAAGAAAAAAGGTCGTGAGCCAAGTATAGAGGGGTAAGATTATATGCATGCATTGTCTTTTAAAGTCTAGAGATTCAATTCACAAAGAACGTCATGAGATTTAAAACACTAAATTAAATAATATTAAATATCATCGAAAAATAGGCAAATCTCACAAAAAATATGAGTTGACATTTCTAATTTTATTTAATCCAGCGTATTAAATATATGATAAAGTTGCATTTGGTAAGTCAATACTAATGCCTTCTTTTTTCCTTTTTTATTATGTTGAATAACATCTAATCCAACATACAATATATTTCAAAATTAAAGGCATGATCCGTGCTACATATTCTGATATTCTAATGTATTTTTCTTTCTTATACTGTCTAATAGTTTATAATTTATAATGAAATAGGAGACTAAGCCACTGTTTGGTTAAGCATTTTCATTTAATAAAAAGTTAAAATCAAAGTCAACAATTAGGGTTCATTTGTTTTCAATTAAAATTTTGCTAAAAAGTTGAAGTCAAAATCAACAGTTAATTTTAACCGCACATTTCATAGACCCACAACTTTTTACAACTTTTCATCAACGCATTTCATCAATTTTTATCAACTTTTTTCAAAAAAATCTGATTTTAATAAAAATCAAACACACCCTTAATTTTAATCACATATTTCATCATACCCGTCTTTTTTTATCAATTTTTCAACTACACATTTTATTAACTTTTATCAAAATATTTGTTAAATAGGCCTTGGGAGTTGAAAAGGTTGAGGTTCAATGAATAAATTGTCTTCCTTTACTAAAAGGAAAAGGAAAAAAATGGTGAACAAGAAAAAACTGGATTATATACCCATGGGTTTGGGCTATATATGAAATGGGCTTTAAACAGGCCAGACTGATTTTATATTGACCAACAAAATGCTGTCCTAGCCCAACCCGGTGTTGGGCTAGCAGCCAACCCTATCCTAATTCTATTTTTTCCCCCATTAAATTCCAATTCAAATTAGTTACATAAATGAAAATTCATCATAATTAAATAATACAGTAGTCAAACATCAATTAAAATCTATAAATTATGAGTATAAATGAGTTTCATAAATAAAATCAATCAAACATTAATCTCAAACAAAGAAAGGCTACACAAACTAAGTCCATTAATCTAACAATCTTACTTGGAGAAAGTTATATCCACTCATTTATTTGCATCTACAATTCACAGTATAAAAGAAGTCAATAAAGGAATTGATTGCATGTAAGAAAAAAGGAGGCCACTGCACTAATAATTCAATAATTATTATTATTAGAAGGTCCAATTTCTTCGAAATCGTGTAACCAATTACGAATACAAATAAGGGCTTGCACAATTTTAGGGAGCGGACAACTTCTATACTTGTCCAAAATATGACCACCAATATAAAAAGTAGATTCTGATACTACCATTGTGATTGATACACTTAAAATATCACAAGTCATAATTTCACGTCAGTATAACTCGAATTTTAGGTTATGTTGGGTCTGTAAAAAGCTGGCCAAAAAATTAGGCCAATTTGGCCTGACCCGATTCGCTCCCCTTTTTTGTGTTTCATTTTCCTTCACTCCTTGACTATGGAAAGATATGAAATAAATTCATTGACATTAATATATCAAGTAAGTTTGGATAGTGATATTTATTATTTTCTTTTCAAGTATTTATTTTAGTTTGCATTTTGTTTATATTCTTGTAAAAATTCAAGAGTTTGAAAGAGAAATGAGTCAAGAGATTAGAAAGAATGACAAGTTTCAATTTGATATTTACTTGGATAAAGCATCTGTTGTGGGTGTTGATAAGGACTTTGATGTTCTTCAATATTGGAAGATGCATAAACATTTGTTCTTAAATATTATAATTATGACTTGTGATATTTTAAGTGTATCAATCACAACGATAGTTTTAGAATCTACAATTTCAAAACTATTTGGTTAATTCTATATTTGAGAAGCAGTTTGTTAAAGCACCTTTGTAACGAGGTGAATTTGAAAATTTTTAATTTTAAATTTAAAGTTTCATCATTTGTGACTAAAAGACTTTTGATCCACGACTTATGTTCCTAGTCCCTACTTGTACAAGTTGAATTATTTCTTGTTTATAACATTTCAAAAATGATTCTCACCCCTCCAATTCAAAAGCCACAACCATTATGGAAGGTCATGATTGTTGAATTAACGATGATAAATTCAAAAGTATTGTTTACTAATTTTCATGTGATTGAGGTACTGCAAGGTTGGCATATTTGACCTTCTAGAATTGTAACTTTAGTGGCATATCTTCTGGACCTTGTAACTTTAGTGACACATTTACAAAGAAAAATTTTAGTTGCAAATTCAAAAAGAGTAATTAGCACGTTTCGTCCCTATTTTTTGGGTCTATTAAGCAAATCGTCCATATCGTTTGAATTTTGATATTTGGGTCTTTAAATTACCCAATTTTTACGCAAATCGTCAATCAAACACAGCCTAAATGTGACATTATTTTTCATGAATGTGATATTTTCCATAGAAAATTGATCAATCAAACACACTTTTAAAATTTTATCAATTGTGACAAAGACTAATGATCCACGACTTATACGTTCTTGATCCCTACTTGTAAAAGTTGAAATATTTCTTGTCTATAACATTTGATCAATGATTCCACGACTCATGCTCCTGACTTCCTGGTCATCAATGATTCCACGATGATAAATTCAGAAGTTTTGTTTACTAATATTTATGTGATCGAGGTACTGCTTTTTGTCAAAGGTTGGCATATTTGACCTTCTAGAACTTGTAACTTTAGTGACACATTTACAAAGAAAAATTTCAGTTGCAAATTCAAAAAATATGTGCGGTGCCATATAAAACCGAACCATTTAAAATTTGTTGTCTTAGTACAATCGAAGTTGTTGAAGGCATATTTGGTGTAACGAACAAATTGATAAAATATACTATCGAATGTTATCAATTTAAACACGTCATATTACATCTTCGTGGGCTTTATGTTTGGACAAGTTAAATTCTCACAACATTTTTCTACAAGGCTTTATATTACCATCTACTATTTATATAGCTTTGAAATTTACTAATAAACGAGATAATTTATTTAAAAAGTATTAATAAATTAATATATGAAAAGAGAAAAGGTGGGGAGGTAGAGAAGTTTTTCGTACATAGTATATACTACATTAACTCATACTTGCTCATACACACGTATTTAAGATTTCGAGTAAATTGTTCATAAAACGAACAATAATTTTTCCCCTTCATACATCTCTTAGGCATCATACGAGGTTGACCATATTAATTTCCAAGTCATTTTTTGTTTCTTCATTTTGAGCTGTAATTTCTTCATTTAGATCAATATTATGAACGGCCATGGTTTCTCTGTTCTTCCCCCATAGAACACCATATAGTCCCAAAACAATCAGCACTGACCCTGCAAATCTGATAATCAATCACAAAAATAATTAATCAGTATAAATATAGCTAATTTTATTTCATTTCAAATGCAAGAAATTCATATATTCGTATTAGATTATAAATAGACAAATAAATTTGGTACCGTATGGATTCCTATCTCCAGGGACGGTGTCAAGATTTTTGTAATTTAATAAAAAATAAATTATATTTCAAAAATTGACCAAACCCTGCCTACCTCGTCTATTGATGGAAAAAAATAAATATATACTTACGTTCCAGTGTATAATTTTTCTTCAAGTAAAAACCAACTGAGAATGGCCACAATAACAATCTGCAAGGGGCTAAACACTGAGACATACAGTGGGCCTCTCTTTTTAATACACCACGAAATCATGCAAAATGCCATTGCTGAGCATATTATTCCCTGTAACCAAAAAAAAAAAGGTTATACTACATTTATAGTTCGTAATAATAAATTACAAGAGTCGAAAACACTGGTCGTCCCTATCAATATTTGTTAGTTTGACTAATGAAAAATTAATGTGACAATTTTACCGCGTAAAGGGTTGAAATAATCCTGATGGGATGGTTCAATGACCAATCTGATAAGTTGTGGTCGAAGCAGTAAGCAATGATCACACATTGAACACTTGCCATTGTGCACATTATTGCTAAGCTTGAGTATGGAGCCTCGTACTCGTTGCGCACTCTTGTCTGGACAACAAAATTAACTAATAATTAATGAAATAAAATTTTCACTCAATTTAATTATTTGACATACCAACCACATGATTTCATTTTTTGAAGTCACGATTCCTATAAAGAAACCATTTTAACCGATCGAGTCGGTCCATTAATGTTCACCCTAATTCACATACTAAAAAGTTTTATCTAGTCGAGATGATTACTATTCAATTGTGCATTTGTATGTAGTACTGAAGTAGAGAGAGAAAATGAAGCGCTTACGTGGATATTTAACCAGATCGCCCAAGAAACAGAACTAACAAGGAGGAGAAAAGAGCCCAAAATCAAATTAGCATGGTTGATTGAATTCTTGGTTCCTATTTCTTCTGCATATTTCAAATGAACACTGGATCGACCTATATTCACCACTGGTCCATGGTAAAATGACAATATTAATGCACCACCCACACATACTAGGGTTCCCAACACCTTGGCTTGTCCTCCCTTTGTCCTCAGCTCCAACGTTTCTAGCCTGCCAAACATATACATGCACGTATAAGTTCAAATATAAGATACTAACAGGGGTGGATCTAGGATTGAAGTTCAGTTAGGGCGGACATTTACTGGTCAACGGTCAAATATTGACTGTTGACCTGTCAACGGTCGATGCTTATTAGAAATATAAGTATCAGCCATACATTTGATTTGCTTCCAACACTAGCATAATAAAAAACTTAAAATAAAGTCAAATTTATGGCCAAAAAAAAAAAAAAAAAAGAGCAAAAGTTCAGTGGAGACAATAAAGATTTACGTAAAAAATAATTTAAAATAAGATAATAACGATAATTCAAAATATAGTAAATTTTTTATAATTGTTCTTTACGATTTTTCATATGTTGAAAAGTTTAAAATAAAATTAAATCTACGGCAAATAAAAAAAAAAGAGCAAAAGCTCTGATAAATGCTTTTTATATTCTTCAATTTTGACCCACTTTTCAAATTATGCAATTATCATATTAAAAAGAAATAATAAATTCTTACTTGAAGATTTATTCATGCAATTACCTTATTTTTTAATTTCTCAAAATTGAGGACCATAAATGTAATTTTGAATTTAAAATACTCCTCTCTCTCTCTCTCTCTCTCTCTCTCACACACACACACACACACACACCCACGTGACCCACCTACACACCTTCCTTCTTTCCTTCCAATAAGCTTTACATACATATATACATACAAGCAGGCAGGCAGCCATTGCCACAGCGTGAAGAAAAAAAAATTGATGAAATCCAGTGGGTCCGCCCCTAAACCAACACCATTTTTTCTCGAAATTTCAGCACAGGCGGACGCGGGATCTCGCCATATGGTAGATCCGCCCCTGGATACTAATACTATCGTCTCAGCAGTTCATCCGACCTGTAACCAGTATTTTAAAAAGATTTCAAAACTATGATTGGCGCATTTATATCAACTTTTTCATATTTTGAAAAGTTGTGTACTAGTCGTTTTATATCGAGAAATGACAACATCCCAAATTAGTACTTGTCATATATAGTGGTAATTCCCCACGCATATTTAATACACTCGACTCCACATAATGGATAGGGGGGTCCCGCTAACTTTGACATAATAACCGATAAATTTTATCTTACGCAATCTCTTCCTTAATCATATGTGGAAAAATTATATGTACAACGAAGAATGTAAGTAAAATATATTACCCAAAAGGAATAGCCACAAGAAAAGTGACAGCAGGATTTATATTGCTCAATGCACCTACAATGGTTGGTGTGGAATTCTTCAGTGCAAACAAATATGTGATCTGATTCACTGTAACCCTGCAATTTATACGTACAGAGAGAGATAGCTTTAGAATTAGTCTTCAAAATTTGCATATATTAAGGTAAGAAAATATAATTTGAATAGTGGCGGAGTCGGAATTTTTTTTTTTTTTTTTTTTGAAAATTTTTAAAAGTGTTTGGGACGGGAAGGGATGGCCCTCGTGGACTTACCCGAAAATGGAACACAGGAATATTTGGATAAAGATTGATAGTGTCATTTTAGGTCTTGTTCCTCTGTCAAAAAAAATTATAAACAGTGAATCTTACGTAATATGTTAATACGATTGGAATATACATATTTGCACATATCATATGTATGTATGTATGCAAGTGCCGTGTACAAGAAGCATGAGTAGATATAAAAAGTACAAAGTGACAAAAAAGGCAATGATTTTCATGCTATGGCTTGTACACGTATATCGTATATATCATTTATTACATATATAATATTAAATAATAAATAAAATTTAATTTATGTTTTTTTCTCAATTCCGTTGAATGTTAGATTTTTAAACTTTGATTATCTACATTTCTTTGTGACATTTAGGTCATGTTAGGTAGAGTTTTTTCCAAAAAAAAAATTATTTTTTTGCTTATAATTTTTTACTTTTCAACCTTTTTTACCCTACAAAAAAGTCAAAAAATCAAAAAGTAACCACAAAAACCAATTCTTTTCCAAAAAATCTCTACCGACCAAAATATGGATAAAATAGACAAGTTATTTTATCCAAGTAAAGTTCAAAATTTTAAAAAAAAAAATGGTATATCTATTATACTTCAAGAACCCTAAGAAGTTTTTGATGTAAAAATAAAGTATAAATTAAAATAATTAAAAATAAAAAATAAAACGAAAAATCAATAGTATAGATTATTATAGTAGATAACAAGAAGCCAAGCCAAGGCCCTTGTAATTAGTTAACAATTAGTTTCCATACACACTCATGTTCTTAGTGTGTAAGAACACATGTATTAAAAAAAATTGAGAAATAAATATATGAGTTGCGCTCGTTCAAGAGAACTTACCTCTCCAAGAAATAAGCGAAAGGGACAATACACACGGTAGCAAATATTTGTCGATAAGCGACATGGACGAAAGGGTTCATGCCAGAATTCATGGCGAACTTCGATAAAATGTTCATCCCGGCATAGCTCAATTGCACGACAACCATAGCCAATAAAGGCAAGAATTTTCCTCCCATTTTCGTCTAATTTCTTCAACTCAACTCTCTTAAACACAAGAAAAGAGAAATATAACTAATGTGAGTACCTAAAATATAGAACAAGAATACATATATTTATAGGTAATGCAAGCCATTGAACAAGGATCCTCGTGGAAAAGTAAAAGCCATTTTCTGTCAAACATATTTGGTGTGTTTTCCAGTATAAAACTGTAGTGAGCACAAATTGGGATCTCTTTTAACTTTTGTAGTCCGTAAAGTGGTTACACAGTAGGGTGTGTGACTGTGTGTGTGTGTCTAAAATCAATTTTGAAAAAAAATTATTTTTTGACCATCACTATGTTTGTCTTTTATATATATTGTACTCTAATTCAGCTTTTGGGCATGACGATCTTAATGCAATGCATTGTTGACCATTGAAAGTCTAGAAAGGCAGTTCGGAAATTGTGTGTATGAAACTATAAATACTAAATTGTGTGTGTATGAAACTATGAATACTAATGGCCTTGATCATTTTCGTATATGCAAGCATTTATTTTTTGTTTACATTTAATCTGATTGCAACATCAAAATCTCACAAGTTCTAGATGCCAGTGATTTTTTAACAAGGAGAATTTGAGGTTTTTTTTTTTTTTTTTTAATTTTTTTTTAATATTTAATGTCTGTTTGGTGTAGATAAAAAGTAGTTTTTTAAGAGGTTTTGATAAAAATTGTGAGTTTTATTAAATATGTGGTTGAAAATGAGTTTGAAAAGAAAAGAATTTAAAAGAATGGATGTCAAACACGGATGAATTTCAAATTTGAAGTAAAATATTATTCTTATTGTAGTTTATGATGACTTTTCATAGATATACACCTAAAGATATGTTTAGTCTGTTATAGAGTTGTGCGCGCATGTTACGAATGTGTTGTGAATGTATATTTATTATCCAAGATTTCAACAACGGACATACCGTGTCAATCTTTGATTAACCGACTGATGATAATTGTAGCGATAACACATTATTAATTTTTAGTCTTAATAAGATCGAGATTGATTACGTAATAATTTCTTTTGTATGAAACTATGAAAACGTTCATTTTTAAAGGCATGTGTTCATCCATGAAAACGCGTAATCTCAGAAAAAGTATAATTCGTCGGTTATAGTTTGTCGGTTACAAAAATGATTCATTGTTATCGTTTATAGTTTGTCGGTTACATTATCTATAAACGACGAATGGGAGCCATTATCTAGTTATGAATCTTGGATATTATGCGGTTGGTTGGAGTCCCTACGCCTGTCGTATTTAATATGGTGACTGTTGCTCTACTTTCTAAGTGCTCTCACTCTTAATATATTAGAGGGAATTTATTGTGGGTACTACTCATAACTCAATAAGAATGTGTGCCTACATAATATTAAATTTTTTTTCTTTTTTTTCTATAATTAATATCAATATTCAATATCATAATAACTATATATATTATATTATATTATATTAAAACAGGAAATCAACTTGGGCAATATTTTTGAGAATGAGTGCACAACAATTTTTAAAATTTTTTTTAAAACTTTTTTCTTCATTCATGCCTTTTCTTTCTTTTTTATTTTATTTTTCCTATAGGAGATTTTCTTCAACGCCATTTTTTCCCCAACATTTTGCCTTGTCCAGCTACTATTTTTTTTTTTTTTTAATTTTTCCCTACTTTCATTTTAATTTTTTTCCAATTATAAATCTCTTTCAACCTCAATTTTTCCCAACATTTTGCTATTTTTCTCGTCTTTCTTTGGTCGTCTTGATCTTCTTCCTTTCGACTTTAGTCACGTCTTTTGAAAAATTGCCCAAAAATTTTGCAGATATGTTGATTATTTTAATTACTCAATCAAATATTATTTTTGTTTTTCTACAAATAGAAACTATCCAAATACCTAGTAAGTTAAACTATTGAAATAATATTGAGCACCCCCCACCCCCACCCCCACCCCCACCCCCACCCCCACCCAGAGAGGAGGGAATTTATTGTGGGCACTATTCCTAAGAATGTGTACTCACATAATAATAATTTTTTTCTTTGTTTTTTTTCCATCATCAATATCAATATTCAATATCACAATCACTATATATTATATTGTATTAAAAGAAGAATTCAATTTGGGCAGTGTTCGTGGGAATGGGTGCACAACTACTTTTAATTTTTTTTAAAACTTTTTTCTTCACTCTAGCGGTTTCTTTCTTTTTTATTTTTTTTTTCTAATAGGAGATCTTTTTCAACGCCATTTTTTCCCAACATTTCGTCATGCCCAACTATTATTTTTTTAAAACTTTTTCTTGTTTCTATATGCTTTCTTTCATTTTAATTTTTTTTTTCCAATTGTATATCTTTTTCAACCCCTATTTTTTCTCAACGTTTCCCCAATTTTCTTTTCTTTCTTTAGTTGTCTTATTTGTCTTCTTTCCGACTTTAGTCATGTCTTTCGAAAAATTGCCCAAAAATTTTACAAAAATGTTGATTATTTTAGATACCCAATCAAATATTATTTTTGTTTTTCTCCAAATAGAAGTTATCCAAATACCTAATAATTTAAATTATTGAAACAAGACTAAGCTCCACACACATACACACACACATACACACTCTCTCTCTCTCTCTCTCTCACACACACACACACACAGAGACACACACATTTATTAGGCTCTAGGTTCGGCCTCTTAGGCCAAGCTATAGTAATATTTACCAAGTAACCCACTTTAAGAGGACGAACCATAGTAACATATATCAAGCAACTTACTTTGAACTTCAAAATCATTTGCAATCGAAACAACTTTCCTTAAATTAATTACTTATATTAAGTTAGCAACACAATTATCAATATTACAAGAAATACATAATTTTAAATCATTTTTCTAGCAATTACTGAATCAAAATATCAAATTATAATTAAGTCCAAGAAAATTTACCACAAGCGCAAAATCTTGCATTATGCAAGAAAAAAGAGAAAGATGGTACTACTCTCAAAGTAGAAAGTAGAGAAGGAAAATATATTCATGAGTACAACCCTATCCAATATACCAAAAAAGTAAAATTACTAATTAATAACTTATGCTAATCTATAATAAGCATTTTTACTACTTATTACCGCGAGTTCACAAAAAATCTTATGTATATCTTACGACCCTTGTGCGATTTAAACTCTTTTGAATGTTTGATATATTAGAATGAACAAAATTAAATTAAAAAATTAAAAAAAAATTTACAAAGTCAAGTCATAATGAGGAGAAATATAGAATAAGTTTAAACTTTAAAGCAGCATAATAATCTTGTGAGATCATAATTGAATTATTTAGTTCTATGATTTGTATTAATCAATTATGTTAGTGAACTACACACTATTCATTACATTATCTAAAATTCAGAACGTTCTTGTTAAAGATTAATTGAAGCTATATCGCCCACTTTTAAATTATACGTATTTTTTTCAATAAATTTTAATACATATTTTACTTAATCCTTCATAAGTAAAAAGATAATTAAGAAACTCATTAACAATAACTATACTATTAAATACTTAATTAAAATATTTCACATGTTTTGCACGTGAATTTCACTAGTTATTAGTAAAGCTCGAATAGCTTTTACAACCACGTGTCCTTGGCCTTCACTCTATGGGGTTTAGATAAAAAAAAATGTGTATTTTGAGTTGACGATCATACAGGCCAATAGTGGGCTTACTATTGGAATTAACCACGGTCCGATCCACGTCCTCGACTTGTAAACTTAGGCTTGGATAACTCCTCACTATTTTGGGCTGGCCCAAAATGGGGGTAGTAAATGGTGGCTTGGCGATTGGGCTGGGCCTGAGGCTTGGAACAAGACTGTTTAATTTTTAATTTTTGGCTTTTTTCTGCTTTTTATTAAGTTTCGACAATTTCAAGACAAACTCATATTTTCAGTCAATTTGAATAAAGATGAAAATATTAACTAACATTACGGACTTTGGTTGGAATCCTAAACCTTTATATGCTATCAGAATCCATTAAATTCAAACGATTAATTCGATTCGTTTAAAGTCAAATGAGCATTTGGATCAAGATAAGTGTGATCAAATGATTCACCATCTTGCGGGGTATATTTTGGTAAAAGATATCAGATGGAATAAAGATGAAAATCTTAACTAACATATAAAAGTTTATGTTGACCTTTTATGATGAAACATTAAGCTTAATAGATTGAACTTACATTTTTTAAAAATAAATTTAATAAGTAGAAATAAAAAATTTGAAGAGGAAATGTGATAAAGTAACTTAAAAGTATGCACTTGTGCAAGAAAACCCATGTTAAGAAAAATATATAAATAAGCAAAAGTAGAAGTGATTCGATGAGAAAGAAAGAATGGGCTAAAAAAAAGTGCCATGCTGATGCAGCTTTTTGTTTTCATGGTTTTTCACTATTTTAAGATTATTACTGGTATGCCAGAGTGTATTTGTTATAATACTATAATATATAATTGTAATTGTTGTTTATCTTGATGTATAAAATTTGAATAATTTTATTTATTATTCTTGGTGTTCATTGTTGGTTTATGTAGCAGTATTTATTGGACAATGTGACAGTTATGTAAATTGGCGATAAACACTAATGGTAATAAATAGTATTATTGGCAAATTATGTACTCCCTTTGAATGTAATTGGACTTCTAATGAATGCAAAAACAAATTTTGGGCTATAATTATATATGCAAAAAGTGTAGTGCTTGAATGTATAGTTGGTGAAAGTGATTGATGAATTCTGCAAACCGTGGGGGGTCTATTACACAGGGGAATGATCTAATACCCTTAGTGGGTACTTCTTAGAATGCCCACTGGACCGTGGGCATTGGATGATGAAAAAATATTTGACAAACAAGTCAAACACTCCTCAAATGTTCACTGGTGGTATTCGATCATTACCCCTATTACACATATGTCCGGAAAAATTCGTGATTGTTGAAATATTTGTGTCTAAAGAGATAAAGCAGTCTGAAAAGACAATTTTCTAAAAGATACCAATATACGACGCCATACATATCACGTTTGGATGAAATGACCTTTGTGCCATGTGTCAAAATTTGATAATAATTTTTTTTTTCATGCCATTTGTCATGCTCCAATTGGAAGGTAACTAAAATATTAGTTTTATTTCTCATATATATATATATATATATATATATATATCCCGTAGACAAAATTGGGAGGGATTTAGATTTTGCATGGGTTTCGGTGATTGCACGATTAAGCGAGTGAGATTTAATAAGAAGGTTAGACACTATGCAAATGATACTTTCGAACCATATGATGATGAGGCGGACTTGGACATTCCTCAGGGTGCATGGGATGACAGATCATGGTAGTCTGTATCGACTAGCGACTTTGAACCGAAAGATAAGGATGCTAGATATTTTTCACACGCTATATGATGACCAAACAAGGATGAGACCACATGAGTTCTATAATTTGTTATGCCTTTTTTTACTTTACTTTCTTCATCTCTGAACAAGGTAACACTTGAGTATGTTTGAAATGGGGTGGGCTCAAAGAGAGTGAGCTTGAGGTGAATTTCCGGGCATAGTTTTGGGTAATATAAGGTAGATTACATTAGTCCTATGAACTATACATTTTTGGCAAAATACTAACAATACTCTATATCAGTTGGTATCAGTGTTTCGAGTCGACGTTGGAGTATTCTAGTAGAATGGGTGGATAATGTAGGAACATGCTTGAACGGGGAGTGTGCCCAAATGGAGAGTGGACTTGAGGTGGATTTCCGAGCTTGATTCTAGATAATATAGGATGGATAACACTAGCGCTATGAAAATATGGTTTTTGGACTAAGTGGTGGCAATATCCTAAATTGAGCATGATTTTAGGTGATATAAAGTGGATAACACTAGTGCCATGAATTGTGGCATTTGGACAAGTTGGAAATTAAGACCAATTCATTTATTGTCCACAAGATCCTTGTTTGGAGAAAGATAACGAAACAAAAAAAATATAAAATATAGAAAAATATTTATGAACTGTTAAAACTTTCACTATATAAAAAATTATTACAATTATTTAGATTTCATTCACCCAAATTTCTAAGTATCTCAAGAAAAATAATATCTTAAACTTTATTGCACCCACTAATTTTTACTCTTTCTACAACCCACAAAGAGAACAAGAAAAACAATTAGGATACTACGCTTACAATTTTTCTCTCAAAAAACCCTCAGTCACGTATACAAAAGAGAATAAACCACTTCAATTTATAGTTAAAGTATGACCTAATTTTCTTCATAGTTTCGACTGTCAAGGAGTCTAAGATTTGAAAACTTGTTCAATTTTAGTCGACTTAAATGTCTTTCAAAATTTAAAAAAATTCCCAACAGGACAAAATGGTGGTATACCACCCTAGATTAAAGGGAAAAATCTCTTTAATACTGTAGTTAGAGGTCAGGCCTAATCCTACTCTTAATAATATATTTTTTATTTTTCGATATTAGAAAAAAAAAGTGTACCCTCAACTATTTCTGCTAGAAAATTTTTTAATTAGGGTCTTGTATTTTTAAATCTTATGACGATATGATCGAAAACTTTATTTGTAGGAGTTCGCATTCCTAACTTCTGAAAAACGTATAACCACATTAGATTAGACTTTAGAAACCGGAAATGAAAGAAAGGTTCGATATCATATTACTACAAGTTCAAGGTTCAAGACTCGGACCGAAATTTTCATTTCATCTTATTATTCTCGTTGCTCCGAACGCACATTTATGCCCCCAGCAAGAAACAAAAACATAAAGCCATTGCAACTGCCACTCAGGAAGGTAGACGTAAAAATTAAGAGCTAAACCATAGCAAAGCAAATCAAGCACCACCACGCCATGAATTTCTCAACTGTTAACAATGATAACTTCAGAAGTTTTGTTTACTGATTTTTATGTGATTGAGGTACTGCTTTTAATAAAACAAATATCCTTTTATTATAAAAGACAATTATTCGAGATATAGAGTACTATAAGAAGCAAAATTGTATTAACGACACAAAGTAAATTCGTTAGGCCCAAATAAATAAATTTGTATTTATTATTAGATATCATAAAGACGACAATCACAATATGATGATTTTTTTTTTTGAACGACATGAATTTAGTTCGTAGTATATTTTAGGCCAATTAAGATGTTTTTTGGCCAAAGGTTGGCATATTTGACCTTCTAGAACTTGTAACTTTAGTGACACATTTACAAAGAAAAATTTCAGTTGCAAATTCATCTTTATTGACAAAAATATGTGTCGCGTCATATAAAATAGAACCATTTAAAATCCATTGTCTTAATACAATATAATTTGTTGAAGGCATAATTGGCGCAACAAACAAAGTGATAAAAAATACTATCGAATATTATCAATTTAAACGTGTCATAATAGTCTTACGTTTTCACAGACCTTATGTTTGGACAAGTTAAATGCTCACAACATTTTTCTATATTACCATCTATTATTTATATAACTTTGAAATTTACTATAAACGAGACAATTTATTTAAAAAGTATTAATAAATTAATATATGAAATGAGAAAAGGTGGGAAGAGAGAGAGGTTTTTCATACATAGTGTATATTACATTAACTCATGTTTGCTCGTACACTGTTTGAGATTTCGAGTAAATTGTTCGTAAAATGAACAAGATTTTTCCCCTTCATATATCTCTTAGGCATCATATAAGGTTGATAATCGAGTGCTCATATTAATTTCCAAGTCATTTATTATTTCTTCATCTTGAGCTGTAATTTCTTCATCTAGATCAAGATTATGAACAACGGCCCTGATTTCTCTGTTCTTTCCCCATAGAACACCATATAGTCCCAAAACAATCAGCACTGATCCTGCAAATCTGATATTCAATCACAAAAATAATTATTTTATTTCATTTCAAATAATGCGAGAAATTCATATATTCGTATTAGTTTATAAATAAACAAATATATTTGATATTGATTTCTGTCTCCAGGAACGGAGTCAGGACTTTTTAGAAGATAATACTACTTTAAAAAAATTATATTTCAAAAATTAATTATTATTTTTAAGCGGAATCAAACCATGCCTACCTCGTCTATTGATAGACAAAATAAATATGTACTTACGTTCCAGTGCATAATTTTTCTTCAAGTAAAAACCAACTGAGAATGGCCACAATAACAAGCAGCAATGGGCTAAACACTGAGACATACAGTGGACCTCTCTTTTTAATACACCACGAAATCATGCAAAATGCCATTGCTGAGCATATTATTCCCTGTAACCCAAAAAAAAAAAAAGGTTATACTACATTTATAGTTCGTATAATAAATCACAAGAGTTGAAAACATTGATCGTCCCTATCAATATTTGTTAGTTTGACTAATGGAAAATTAACATGACCGCTTTACCGCATAAAGGGTTGAAATAATCCTAATGGGATGGTTCAATGACCAAGCTGATAAGTTGTGGTCGATGGAGTAAGCGACGATCACACACTGAACACTTGCCATTATGCACATTATTGCTAAGCTTGAGTATGGAGCCCCGTACTCGTTGCACACTATTGTCTGGACAACAAAAATAACTAATAATTAATAAAATAAAATTTTCACTCAATTTAATTATTTGACATACAAACCACATGACTTCATTTTTTTAAGTCACGATTTCTGTAAAGAAACTATTTTAACTGATTGAGTTGGTCCTTTCATGTTCACCCTAATTAACACGCTAAAAAGTTTTATCTAATCGAAATGATTAGATAGTATTCGACCGTGCATTTGTATGTGGTACTGAAATAGAGAGAGAAAATGAAGCGCTTACTTGAATATTTAACCATATGGCCCAAGAAACAGAACTAACAAGGAGGAGAAAAGGACCCAAAATCAAATTAACATGGTTGATTGAATTCTTGGTTCCTATTTCTTCTGCATATTTCCAATGAACACTAGATTGACCTATATTCACCACTGGTCCATGGTAAAATGACAATATTAATGCACCACACACACATACTAGGGTTCCCAACACCTTGGCTTGTCCTCCCTTTGTCCTCAGCGCCAACTTTTCTAGCCTGCCAAACATATACATACACGTATAAGTTCAAATATAAGATACTATCACTATCGTCTGAACAATCCATCTGACATATAATAAGTATTTTAAAAAGATTTCAAAACTATGATTGACACATTTATATCAACTTTTTCATATTTTGGAAAGTTGTGTACTACTCGTTTTATATCAAAAAATGACAACATCCTAAATTAGTACATGTGATATATAGTGGTAATTCTCCACGCATATTTAATATGCCCAACTCCACATAATGGATAGGGGTCCCGCTAATTTTGACATAATATCTGATAAATTTTATCTTACACGATCTTTTCCTTGATTATATTTGGAAAAATTATATGTACCAGAAAGAATGTAAGTAAAATATATTACCCAAAAAGAATAGCCATTAGAAAAGTGACTGCAGGATTTATATTGCTCAATGCACATGTAATGGTTGGTGTGGAATTCTTCAGTCCAACAATATATGTGATCTGATTCACTGTAACCCTGCAATTTATACAGACATAGAGAGATAGCTTTAGAATTCTTGTCTTCAAACTTCGCATATATTAAGGTAAGAAAATATAATTTAAATAGTGGCGGAGTTGGAATTTTTTTTTTTTTTTGAAAAGTTTTAAAAATGTTTGGGATGGAGACCGGCCCTCGTAGTCCTGGACTTACCCGAAAATGGAACATAGGAATATTTGGATAAAGATAGATAGTGTCATTCGAGGTCTTATTCCCCTGTCCAAATTAAACCGTCTTAATTAAATATTTGTTTAGTAAAAAAATTTGTGAATTATAAATAGTGAGTCTTACGTAATATGTAAATAAGACTGGAATATAAATAATTGCATATGTGTTTATGTACGCAAGTGCCGTGTACAAGAAGTCAAGAAGCACAAGCAGGGGCAGAGCCAGAAATTTTAGCTTGTGGGGGCACATGGCGATTAGCGGTGCTACAGTACCATGCAGAGATACTGAGATGACCTATAACGCCTATAGCAATCGGCGACACAACGGTAGTCGATAGAAATAGTAGCATTTGAAAAATACAATAAAACTACTTAATTTATAAAATAACTTTGTTATTTTATAAAAGTAATCGACTTTGGATTAGTTGTATATAACAATAGAATAAAATAGTGAAAAAATGAAAAAAAGAATCAACATTTATTTTAAACAAAAATTAAGTTTGGATTAAACAAAACTTGAAAAATAAAAATAAAAAATGTGAAAAAAAAATGAAAATCATAGTTACTCACTCATGTGCATATAAATATAAAAGTAAAGTAATAAAAAAAAAAATCTATTCTCGATAAGTGAAGAAAAAATAAAATTATGTTCGAGTTAAGTAAGAAAATAAAAAAACTCAACTATATTTTTACGAGATTTGTACGTAAAAAAAGAAATGATATATTTTTTTTATTTTCATATTTTGAAATTGAAAATCAAGGAAACGTTAAAGTCAAAGATTAAGTTCGGTGTTAAGCGTATAGTTTTGCCAACTTTTCCTTTTTAAAATGTGAGAAAATTATACTGAAGTTTATAGAATTAAGTAAAAAGACAAAATATGCAAATGGAACAAAAGTTAGGGATTTAAAAATGATTTTTTTAAAGTTGGGTATTAATTGCACAAATTTCTCAAAAGAAAAAAAAAAGAAAAATTTAACATAGTAGCTACTTATGTTAAATTTCGGTGTTAAGCGTATTGTTTTGCCAATTTTTCCTTTTTAAAACGTGATAAAATTATACTGAAATTTATAGAATTATGTAAAAAGACAAAATATGCAAATGGAACAAAAGTTAGGGATTTAAAAATCATTTTTTAAGGTTGGGTATTAATTACACAAATTTCTCAAAAGAAAATAAAACGAAAAATTTAACATAGTAGCTACCTAGGAGCCTAGGATTCGAACCCATGTCCAATTCATTACAAAAAGGATGCTTTGCCACTAGGTTAGAGACCATTTGCTTGCATTAATGTAAATTTATGATTTTTATTTTGTTATTGGGACAAAATTACAAAATTTAAGGTGGTGTTGTCTTTGCGTTTGTGTTTTGTGTTTTGTGTTTTGTGTTTTATGTTTGTTTTGATATTTTTGAAAATGCGTTCTTTTTGGAAATTTTCGAAAATTGTTTCTGAAAATAGAAAACTCGAAAATGCGTTTCTTGAATTTTTTTAGAAATTTGGACTTACTTGGAATTGAAAATAATTATTAATTAAAAATAATTAAAAATAATTATTGTTGGAATTAAAAATAATTAAAAAATTTGAATTATTTAGAAATAAAAATAATTATTCATTAAAAACATTTAAAAACAAAACAATTATTTTTAGAATTAAAAATATTTAAAAACAATTATTATTGGAATTAAAAATATTTAAAAACAATTATTGTTGAAATTAGAAATATTTAAAAACAATTAAAAACATTTAAAGACTTGGAATTATTTGAAATTACAAATAATTATAAATTAAAAACAATTAAAAACAATTATGTTTGGAATTAAAAATAATTATGTTTGAATTAAAAACAATTATATTTGAAATTATTTGAAATTAAAAATAATTAAAAATAATTATATCCATTCAAAACAATTACAATGGAGCCGTGCTGCTGAGGACTCAAACTCCTGACCTCCATTTGACAAGGAGCACATATTGACCGCTCTGGCAAGGAGTCGTGTTTTGTAAAAAAAATGATTAAACTATCATTATTTTGTCTAGCCTAAAATGAAAAAAAAAAAAAAAAAAAAAGAAACGCCAGATGTTGGACTCGAAACGCGGACTTATAGTTGAAAACGCGCGTTTTCAACTATTTTGGAGAACACCCAAATTTTGTACACAAAACACGAAAATGATCAATTTTTTTTGAAATTTTTTTGAATATTTTAAAAAATGACAAAGAGAACATATTTTCATTATTTTTAAAAATACTGAAAACACTAAAAGGAACGCACTCTAAATCATCCTTAAAAGCAAAACCAAAATTTTGAAATGATAGTGGGGCAGTTGGAGCACAAGTGGCAAAAAATGGCAATGATGTTTCATGCTAAGGCTTGTACAAAACAATGACACGTATATATCATTTATTACATATATAATATTAAATAGTAAATAAAATTTAATTTATGTTTTTTTCTCAATTCCGTTGAATGTTAGATTTTTAAACTTTAATTATCTACATTTCTTTGTGACACTTAATGTGGATAAAATAGACAAGTTATTTTATCTAAGTAAAGTTCAAAATTATAAAAAAATGGTCTATCTATCATACTTCCAGAACCCTAAGAAGTTTTTGATTTAAAAATCAAGTATAGATTAAAAAAATAAAACATAAATAAAACGAAAAATCAATCAAATATAGATTATTATAGACTTATAGTAGATGACAGCAAGCCAAGCCAAGGCCCTTGTAATTAGTTAACAATTAGTTTCCATGCACACTCATGAGTGCACACTCATGAGCGTGTGAGAACACATGTATTAAAAAAATTCGAGAAATTAATATATGAGTTGTGCATACTTACCTCTCCAAGAAATAAGCAAAAGGGACAATACATAGGGTAGCAAATATTTGTCGATGAGCGACATGGACGAAAGGGTTCATGCCGGAATTCATGACGACCCTTGATAAAATGTTCATCCCGGCATAGCCGAATTGCACAACCACCATAACCAATAAAGGCAAGAATTTTCCTCCCATTTTCGTCTAATTTTCTCAACTCAACTCTCCTAAACACAAAAGAGCAGTTGAAAAACAAGAGAGAAATATAGCTCATATTTATAGGCGGTTTAAGAGAAATCTCTGTTCCTTCAATTAAAGACAAAAAAGAATACGACACCGTATTCTTGTTCCGGCTCCATACCTGACAACATGAACTTTTTGACCATTTTCGTAAAATCTAACTGCAACATCAAATAATTCCGTTGGATTCTACCACCCAACGAAAAAGACAAAAAAGAATACGACACCGTTTATGTCCTCTCACCTAGGAAACACCTTTGTTTTTAGGATTCATCTAGTCAAAAGAAGGGTTAAATACAACATTTCGTCCTTCAAGTTATAGAAAAATATCAAGTTAGTTTTTGAAGTTCATTTTATTCCAAATCAGTCACTAAAGTTACCTACGATTTCAATCTCATCACTTTATTAGTTAGGCTGATAAAGCCCCGGCATATTAATTCTATTGTCACACAAGCCTTAGTTATTATAAAAAATGAAATAAAGAAACTTTAAAACTTGTTTTTCTCTATTGATTTCACGTCTTGGTTTGTTTGAGGTATTTGGTTTCATCATCCAATTTTTTGCATGATTAAGGCTCGCATAGTAATGGGATTAACATCTAGTTGGTACGAATTCACGTTAATTATACTAACTGAGTGACTAAATTGAAATTGTTAGGAAAATTTTAGAGATAAATTTAGAACAAAATAAATTTAAGGACCAATTTGAAATGTTTCTACAACGTTAATGACCTAAAAAGTCACACCCATTTTTATATAACCGGCTCAATTGTCTTCCCATCACTCATATTTATATAACCGGCTCAACACCATTTTCTGTTCACTTAAGCACTAAAAAACCTTCAAAAATCCTTTCCTTTTCTTGTAAATTTCCAACTTTTTCTTTGCAATTAACAAATCAGTACTTAATTGCGCCATATATGCTTAAAGCCTCCGTGAATAGGGCCGCCGGCGCAGCCAGTGGTGGTCTAGCCAAGGCCGGCAGCCTGCCCAGTCGTAGGCACGGAGCCAAGGGGGGTCCTCCCAGGAGAGACCTGAACCCCCCAACTCGTGAGTAGGGCCGCCGGCGCAGCGATAGATCGACTTTCATGCTAGTTCTTGCTCCAGCATGAAAGTCCCATTTCAGGGCTGTTCGAGGTTGAGAGGAAAGAAAGCTGTTGGAGGTGAAGGAACTCCACAGCCAATCCCACTCCGATCCAACAAGCAACAAAGGATGATACATTCCGAAATATTGTAACGGTAAATAGACTCTTTTCCTTAACTCTTCCGCGCCGTTCCACTCCTAAGTCCTATTTTCTTCTCCAGTAGCAGCTGTCTTGGGCGGGGAGACGAGCTATTTGACGGACAAAAGTATAGACAACCCTGGAGTCTTACATTTCTGATCTGATCTTAAGGGGGGAGTAAGCGGCTTGGCAGCTGTCGATTCTGTTAGCATTCTGAGTCTTGGATTGGTCCGGTGGTGGTCTAGCCAAGGCCGGCGCACGGAGCCAAGGGTGGTCCCAGGGGAGACCTGGACCCCCAACTCGTGAATAGGGCCGCCGGCGCAGCCGGTGGTGGTCTAGCCAAGTCCGGCAGCCTGCCCAGCCGCAGGCACGGAGCCAAGGGGGGTCCCAGGGGAGACCTGGACCTCCCAACTCGTGAATAGGCCTGCCGGCGCAGCCGGTGGTGGTCTAGCCAAGGCCGGCGGCCTGCCCAGCCGCAGGCACAGAGCAAAGAGGGGTCCCAGGGGAGACCTGGACCCCCCCAACTCGTGAATAAGGCCGCCGACGTAGCCGGTGGTGGTCTAGCCAAGGCCGACGGCCTGCCCAGGCACGGAGCCAAGGGGGGTCCCAGGGGAGAGCTGGACCCCAAACTCGTGAATAGGGCCGCTGGCGCAGCCGGTGGTGGTCTAGCCAAGGCCGGCAGCCCGTGCATATGTAACATTCTTGGCAGGGAACGGTGATTATGTGAAAAGAGTGGTGGGACTGGCCAAAGGGCTGAGAAAAGTTAACACTGCATACCCTTTTGTTGTGGCGGTTCCGCCGGATGTGCCGGAGGAGCACCGCCGCATACTGGTGAACCAGGGGTGTATAGTCTGCCTGATGGAGCCGGTTTATCAGCCGGAAAATCGTACTCAGTTTGCTATGGCTTATTATGTCATCAACTATTCAAAGCTTCATATTTGGGAGGTATGCATTTTCACTAGCTATTTAATTAAATTCTTGGCATTTTTGCTCAGTACTCTTTGATGAATCTTTTTTGAAAATGATCAAATCCAATTTATCCTTTTTATGGCATGTTTTGGTCGGGTACTGGATATGAGCGTGTCTAGTTGGGTTCAAAAGTATTTTTAAGCACGACCAAACATTCATACTCATGTCGAGTACGATCTAATACTGTGAATCTACCATATCCTTAAAATCTTTCCTCATTTCTTTGCCTTATCTAAAGCGTGGTCTGAGGTAGAATTAAAACATCGTTGTGGTTCACTGAACATGTCCTTAAATCTATCTTAATTTGTTCATAATCCTATGTTTAAACTAAAATTTGTTTTTGTTATTTTGTATGCAGTTTGTGGAGTATAGCAAGATGATATACTTGGATGGGGACATCCAATCCCCATCCAAGTTTATGACAACATAGACCATCTCTTTGATTTACCAGATGGTCAATTCTATGCTGTAATGGACTGTTTCTGTGAGAAGACATGGAGTCACACCCCACAATACAAGATTGGGTATTGCCAGCAGTGTCCAAATAGAGTCAAATGGGATGAAGGGTTGGGCCCTAAGCCCCATCTTTACTTCAATGCTGGCATGTTTGTTTTTGAGCCAAGTCTCACTACCTATTATGATCTCTTGCAAACCCTCAAAATCACCCCTCCGACTCCGTTTGCTGAGCAGGTAACTATGCAGCACAAGCATGTTTGGCACGTACGATGAACTCGATGATATGTTTTAGTTTTCCACACTATTGGGTCCCTTATTAGTATACAAGTATTCAGTAGTTGAGTTGATGATGTTTTTAACCAAATGGGCGTCTCACGCATAAATTTTAACCATTCCTTTATTTTTCGATAGCGTAGAAAGGATGTGAAATCTCAAAAGACAAACCAGAGCTTGTAGGTTGAGCACCTTTCTCAAGAAAAATATCTGTTTCGTAAGTTTCTTTCCTAACTCACTAGTCGAGCTACGTAACCAAAGTTATGTAATGTAGTGGACCAATTCGTTAACAGACCATCGAGCCCTTGATCTCAAACATATAGTTTCCTTTTTTTTGTTTACTAACCATGTCATAATTGATTAATCATCGTATTCTGAGCCTTTGAATTCAAATTTTTTTTTTTTTTTTATTTCACAATTAATGGCTCTTTACACTATTACAATCCATTCATCTGTGTGCTAAATTTGAGTGCGTTCTTATATTTTGCAGGATTTCTTGAACTTGTTTTTAAAGGACATTTACAAGCCAATTCCCAACATCTACAACTTGGTTTTGGCCATGTTGTGGTGGCATCCAGAGAACGTAAAGCTCGACCAAGTTAAGATTGTTCACTACTGCACTGCGGGGCCCAAGCCATGGAGGTACACCGCAAAGAAGAGCATATGGATCGGGAGGATATCAAGATGCTAGTCAAGAAATGGTGGGATATTTATAACAACGAGGCATTAGATTATATTGCGACTGCCCCATCCGTTGCTGCAGCAGCCGGTGGTCAAGTGGCCGAAGCTAAGTTGACAGCGGCGCTGACGGAGGCTGGTGTTATTCACTTTATCCCCGCCCCTTCGGCCGCTTAGATTTGGTTGGCGTACGTTTCAGAATTGTGAGACTTTTAAGTAGTTGGATTGGATTATCTTGTGAAGATGGCCACTTCGAGATATAGGGGAATTTTTATTTTTATTTATTTTTGTAAGGGTAGATTGCAGCAAGTGTTCCCAACCTTTGATTTCATTTGTACTTGTATCTTCAGTATTAAATTTTGGCATCTATTACCCCAACCTTTCATATAATTGGCAGCCAATGCCCTCATATGAGGGCATTGGCTGCTAATTATATAAGAACATTAGGGTATTGGCTGCCAATCATATGAAAGGTTGAGGTGATAGATATCAAGAATTAAATACTAGAGATACAAGTGCAAAAAAAATTAAAGGTTTGGGACACTAGCTGCAATTTATCCTTTTTGTATTTTTGCTTTTTGTTTTCAGGGGAACAAGACTTCTTATTGATTGGTGTATTTGGGCTTTGTAAATATTGAAACAAATTTTGAAAGGACCACTTGATGAGTCTAGATAAAAAAAAAAAAAAAAAATTAAACATTCATATAAATTTGATTTAACTGATGTTGTACCTGTGCGATGCACGAAAAGTGTAATCACAAAAAATAATTTTGATAATTATCTATAAAAATTAATTACTAATAATAAAATCAAACACTATATCTTAATTATTATTAAACACATGAATACGTTGACCAAAACAAATATAAGATTAATTAATTAATTTAATCAAATTAATTAGGTATTTAAAATATAGATAATTAAATTTAAAATTAATTAAAAAATTAATTTTTGCAATGATAACAAAATTTTGAAAATATGATTTTTGACTTATTTTTCTTTCACTATGCATTGATTGTCTTTTATAATAATCTTGAAAATGTATATCTTAAATCTTAATTAGTATTGAAAAATCCATGCATATTTTGACCAAAATGAAGATAAGATTAATTAATTTAATTAATTAAATTAAATTATTTAAGTATTTAAAATATGGATAATTAAATTAAAATGCATTGGAAAATTAATTTTTGCAACAATAACAAAACATTAAAAATATAGATTTGGACTTATTTTTCTTTCAATGTGCATTGATTGTTTTTCATAATAATCTTGAAAATTAGATCTCTTAAGTCTTAATTAGTATTGGAAAATATATGCATTTTTTTTACCAAAACAAAGATAAGATTAATTAATTAAATTAATTAAATATTTAAAATATAGATAATTAAATTAAAATGCATTGAATAATTAATTTTTGCAATGATAACTAAATTAGAAGATAGATAAATGGAATCTAGTCTAGTTGAAAAAATAAAAAATCAGGCGACTATTAAATGTAGTATTATAAATGAACATTTAATGGCTATTAAAAAAAATTCATTTATGGAAACTAGGGAAAAAAAAAACAGAAATTCTAAATAGAAAAATACATTTGGACGGGAAAATAGATTTTTGACGGCACTTCTGTTTATATATATATATATATCTTTACTATAATATAAGTGTCTATCACCTGTTTACTATTCACCTTTGTACAACGCGACGTCGTTTTATTGATTTAGTATTCCTAATTTCGTCCAAATCTCACTATTTTGTCCTAATCTATCTTTGGCCGCAATTTTTGACTTTTTCATCTTTTCTTTTCTTTTCTTTTCTTTTCTTTTATTTATTTTAATATACATATATTAGTGTCTTTTAGCCGCAATTATTGACTTCTTATATATTATAGTAAATATATATTTATTTTTCCCTCAATAAGTCATCAAATTTGGTGTTTTTTATCCCCAGTTGCTGTGGGGAACAAATGACGAAATACAATCAATTCTTAAAGGTTTTGGTAAATTTCATTTTCTCTAAACTGCAGTCTTTGTTGTCCAACTTAAATATTTGCTGCAACTTATACATTAAGTATTTTTACATAATTCCAGTTGGAGACGATATTCCTATGGGTTACCTAACCATTGACTTTGGTTTCACATAATTTTATATTATATAATTCAAGTTATGGACAATTTTGTAAATTGCGACAGCATGAATCCGAGAAACTGCCTTGGATGTTTCGGTGAGCATTTTAGTGTGTCAAAACATGTCGTCGGATTATCAAAATTTTATATGTGGTAGCTATATGGGTATTCTACGTTCCGTGAAAATTTCATATTGTTCGGTGATCGTTTTCTATGTCAAAGAAATTTTTTTTGCTCCATGAATGAGTGAATTATTTCTCCAAATTGCACTTTCTGTTGACCAACTCAAAAATATGCTGCACCTTATATATTAAGTATTTTTACATAATTCCAGTTGGAGACGATAGCTCTATGGGTTACCTAACCATTGACTTTGGTTTCACATAATTTCATGGAATATAACTAGAGTTATGGACAATTTTGTAAACTGCGACCGCATGAATCCGAGAAACTGTCTAGGGTGTTTCGGTGAGCATTTTAGTAAGCCAAAACATGCCGTCAGACTATCAAATTTTGATATGTGGTAGCTAAATGAGTATTCTATGTTCTCTGAATATTTCATATTTTTCGGTTATCGTTTTCTATGTCAAACAAATTTTTGTTACTCCATGACCGGGTGAAGAAATTTTAGTAACACTGCCCTTATTTTGAAAATTTTATTCACCTGGTCATGGAGTAAAAAAAATTCTTTAACATAGAAAACGATCACCGAACAATATGAAATTTTCAGGGGACATAGAATACTCAGGTAGCTACCACATATAAAAAATTGGTAGTCCGACGGCATGTTTAGGCATACTAAAATAGTCACCGCGAAACCTCCTAGGCTGTTTTTCGGATTTATGCCGTCGGCGTGCCGAAATCGCTATTATAAACCAATCAAAAAACTTTAAGTAGTGTAAATATCTTCTTAAACTTTTGTGAACCTTGGTTTTGTGGTAATTTTAGTGGATTCCCATATTTTGGTTACACGTTAATGATGTGAATTTGAAAGGTTTTGTTAAACTTCATGTTTTTCTAAGATGTGGTTTTTGTTGTCCAACTCAAATATTTACTGTACCTTATATATTAAGTATTTTTACATAATTCCAGTTGGAGACGATAGACCTATGGGTTACCTAACCATTGGCTTTGGTTTTACATAATTTCATGTTATATAACTCAATTTATGGACAATTTTGTAAACTGTGACATCATGAATCCGAAAAACTAACTAGGATGTTTCGGTTAGCATTTTAGTAAGTCGAAACATGCCGTCGGACTATCAAATTTTGATATGTGGTAGCTACATGAATATTCTATATTCCCTGAAAATTTCATATTTTTCGGTGATCGTTTTCTATGTCAAATGAATTTTTGTTAATCTATGATTAAGTGAAGTTTTGAAATTTTTTTTCCCTTTTTCCCCACTTTGCCTCATAACTCGACAAAGTTAGTATTAAAAAAAAAAACCATAAGACTTTCTCGAGTTACTCGAGAAAGCAAAATAATAATAATAATAAATTTTTTTTGAATTTCTCGAGTAACTCGAGAAAGACAAAAAATATATATATATATATATATATATATATATATATATATATATATATATATATATATAAAAGACTTTCTCGAGTTACTCGAGAAAAAAAAAACTTTCTCGAGTTTCTCGAGAAAGTAAAAAAAAAATTTATCACAAGACTTTCTCGAGTTACTCGAGAAAATTAAAAAAAAATAATAATTCAAAAAAATTTGTCGAGTTACTCGACATACTCAAAAATATATATATATACAAAATTCAAAACATTCGACAAAGTCATTAAAAAAAAAATCAATCAAAAGATTAACTCGAAAAAGTCTTGATTTTATTTTTAATTTTTTTATTGTAACTCAACAAATTGTTGTCGAGTTGCCCGATAAAGATTTAAATTTTTTTTTTTTTGTAACTCGTAAAAATCTTAATTTTTTTTAACAAAAAAATAAAAACAAATAAAAATCAAATGGCCAAAATAAGGTAGTGTTACTAAAATTTTCTTCACTTAGTCATGGATTAAAAAAAATTCTTTTGACATAGAAAACGATAACCGAACAAGATGAAATTTTCAAGGAACATAGAATACTTGGGTAGCTACCACATATCAAAATTTGATACTCTAACGGCATGTTTCGGCTTACTAAAATGCTTACCGAAACATCCCACTGGAATATGGAGGGAAAAAAAATGGAAAAGTCGACAAAAAAAAAATAAATAAATAAATTGGGCCTTGTCGGGAATTTTTTTTTTAACCTTTGTCGAGTTACTCGACCAAAAAAAAATTAATTTTTTTTCCTTTAGTCGAGTTATTCGACCAAAAAAATTAAATTTTTTTTCCTACCAAAAAATGAAAAAAATTATATTTTTTTCCCCTTTATTGAGTAACTCGACACCAAAAAAAGTTAAAAAATTATCAAATTGGACTTTGTTGAGTAACTGGACAAAATAATATTAAACATTAATCTTATTTTTAAAAAAAAGTTTGTCGACTAACGCAACAAAAATCCAAAAAAAAGAAAAAAAAAATTTCCAAAATAAAAAACATATTTAGGAAAAATTTAAAAAAATGTTGTCCAATGAAAATAAAATATTTACAATTTTATTTTATTTTGTTGTTATTAGTTTTTATTTTGTTTATTTAAAGAGAAAGATAAAACAAAATTTGAAACAAAATTCAAAAGTCGGGGATGGTTAATGCAAAAAAAAGATTATAGGTAAATTTGTCATAAATTAAAAAGATTGTGGACCAAAACTGCAAATTACAAAAAAAAAAAAAAAAAAAAAAAAAAAACCAAAAAGTCACACAACAAATAAAAAAAAGGGAATTCACCTGGTTATAGAGCTAGAGGTGGGCATCCAAACCGTCAAATCGCTCAAACCGAACGAACCGAACCGGTTTGGTTCGGTTTTTCACACCATGGCGGTTTGGTTTGGTTTGGTTTACTAATTTAAAAAATATATTCGGTTTAGTTTGGTTTTGTTTTGATTTGGGCAAAAAAATCGAACCAAATCGCCAAATAAACCGAACTGAGAAATGAGAGTTACTTTTATAAATAACATGTCAAAAAACAGGTTGTAAATAATAGGTTATTTTATAAATGGGAGTTATATTTAAATTTTTTGTAAATTTTTGTTAATAATAAGTTGCATGTTGTAAAGAAAATTTGAAATGGGAATTATAAAATTAATTTTTTTTTTGTGTATACAAGCCCAAAACATTAAAGTCCAAACCGCCCAAACCGAACTAAGATTGGTCGGTTCGGTTTGGATCGGTTTCATCCAACGCGGTGTTTTGGTTCGGTTTTAGATAATGGCCAAACCGAATTGGTCGGTTCGGTTTCGGTTTGGGCCCAAAACCGAACCAAACCAACCCATGCCCACCCCTATATGGAACAACAAAAATCTGTTTGACATAGAAAACGATCACCGAACAATACGAAATTTTCAGGGGACATAGAATACTCAGGTAGCTACCATATATCAAAAATTGGTAGTCCGACGGCATGTTTAGGCATACTAAAATGCTCACCGCGAAACCTCCTAGACTGTTTTTCGGATTTATGCCGTCGTCGTGCCAGAATCGCTATTATAAACCAATCAAAAAACTTTAAGTAGTGTAAATATCTTCTTAAACTTTTGTGAACCTTGGTTTTGTGGTAGTTTTAGTGGATTCCCATGTTTTGGTTACACGTTAATGATGTGAACTTGAAATGTTTTGCTAAACTTCATGTTTCTCTAAGATGCAGTTTCTGTTGTCCAACTCAAAAATTTGCTGCACCTTATATATTGAGTATTTTTACATAATTCTAGTTGGAGACGGTAGCCCTATGGATTACCTAACCATTGGCTTTGGTTTCACATAATTTCATGTTATATAACTCAAGTTATAGACAATTTTGTAAACTGTGACAGCATAAATCCGAGAAACTGTCTTGGATGTTTCGGTGAGCATTTTAGTATGTCAAAACATGCCGTCGGATTATCAAATTTTTATATGTGGTAGCTACATGGATATTCTACGTTTCGTGAAAGTTTCATATTGCTTGGTGATCGTTTTCTATGTCAAAGAAATTTGTTTTACTCCATGACTGAGTGAATTGTTTCTCCAAACTGCACTTTCTGTTGACCAACTCAAAAATATGCTGCATCTTATATATTAAGTATTTTTACATAATTCTAGTTGGAGACGATAGCTCTATGGGTTACCTAACCATTGGCTTTGGTTTCACATAATTTCATGTTATATAACTCAAGTTATGGACAATTTTGTAAATTGCGACTGTATGAATCCGAGAAACTGCCTAGGGTGTTTCGGTGAGCATTTTAGTAAGCCGAAACATGCCGTCGGACTATAAAATTTTGATATGTGGTAGCTAAATGAGTATTCTATGTTCCCCGAAAATTTCATATTTTTCGGTGATCGTTTTCTTTGTCAAACAAATTTTTGTTACTCCATGACCGGGTGAAGAAATTTTAGTAACACTGCCCTTATTTTGAAAATTTTATTCACCTGGTCATGGAGTAACAAAAAATTCTTTGACATAGAAAACGATCACCGAACAATACGAAATTTTCAGGGGACATAGAATACTCGTGTAGCTACCACATATCAAAAATTGATAGTCCAACGGCATGTTTAGGCATACTAAAATAGTCACTGCGAAACCTCATAGGCTATTTTTCGGATTTATGCTGTCGGCGTGCTAGAATCTCTATTATAAACCAATCTAAAAACTTTCTTTTCATTGACAATATTGCACTCCCATCAATATTTTAAGTTTAGCACATATTTCTATTTTAAATCTTAGTGTTTTTGTTTCAAAAGAAGATATCTTGTTATTAAGTTTATTTTATTCTTTAACCATTATTAATAAGACTCACAAATATATGAAAGAAGATCGTTTTATTGTGCATTAATTTATTGTTAGTATATAAAAGATAAGTGTTTAACTAAATAGTTTTGTAGACTTGAACATTTTTGTATTATTCAAGTTGCTAATTTTGTTTACTTTACTCTTTGATTAGATTAAGAAAATAAAAATTGACATGTGTTTTAAGTTTTTATTATTTTCAATTTAGTGTACTTTAATTCACTAGCAACTCAATTAGGATTAAAATTTTAAATTTCAGTTTCAATCTAATTGCTCCTAATATTTTATCACTAGAAGATTATTTAATTTACCTCGTGGGACATATTGAGTAGAACGTTTAGCTTTGTTGGAACTCTCTCCAGCTCCACTTTCTGTGACATTTTCTTTTCTAACTACAAGGGACTACTTCAGTCATTGCACCATCAGTTTCAACTGTTTTTCCCTTCAACCCTCCTGGCCCAGATCCTAACTTTACTGCCCCAGCAGCATAAAAGTTTATTTAGTAAACCTCTTTGTTTGTTTCTCTAATACCCTCTTAACATCCCCATGTTCTATCAAATCCTAAATCTGAGGCTCCTCCAATAGTTTTATCTTGTTTGCAGCCCAGTTTAATTTCATTGCCACCAACACGAGGCAATGATTATTCAATGCACATTGACTGCACTACACCATCATTCAGTTCAGCTAGTGTTATCTGAACCTCTACTTCATTATTATTCAATTAGTCCAAGGCTATATTTGTTATATAGTTTTAAGTGTATTATCATCAAGTGCCCACATGCTGATGTGGGCACCTTATAATGCCCACATGGGAGGTAGGAGATCACCATTGTTACCAATAGTGTGTGGTGGACAAGTGAAAACAATATTGGCAATATAACCACCATTTGGTGGTTAAGATTATGTATATATTGTATGACATATAAATATGATTTATGATAACTTGAAAACAATAAATGAGGTTTAAATTAGTGTTCTAAAAAGCCTGTCTAGGCGCGCTTAAGCTCGATGCTTTTGCTAAACGCGTCGCATTGAAGGTATGCGCATAAAAATACGGTCAACTCTTTTTGTTGACCGCATAAGCGAGAATAGGTACGAATAGGCGATAATATGCGAGAATAAACACGATTATGCGATAATAAGTGCGAATAATCGTACATAACACGCATTAGAGCAAGCGAGTCTCTTTTAAATTTATTTTAGATTGGACCAAAATAAACCATTTTTAAATCTACAAGAGGTGCTAGAAATGCTCAAGATGAAATAAGGGAGCCCGATGAAAATAATTTTGTATCGGATGGCTCGGAAGATGAGTTAGATGAAGAAGAATAAGAGTTTGACTTAGAATCCGATAAAGAGTCATACAAAAGTTAAGCTATATTAGTATGTAATCAAATTGTAGGAAATTCTTGAGTAATTAATGTTTATGTTTGGTAGTTTTCAAAATTAGATGCACGCTAAATTTTTGTTTGTGGTAGTTGTAAGTTAAGCTATGTTGGTATGTAATTAAACAGTGTACCGAACATGAGTTCAGATGCACGCTATACGTTGAATTTGAAAACTATTATGTTGGGATGTTATTTTGTAATCTAATCGTAGGCTATGTTATTAAAATTAGTCCTTCAACTTTAATTTTGAACTACATTGAATGTGATATGTTATATGTACCTTAATATAAATCTAATTTTTCTTCATTGTATAGCGTGCATCTAATTTTGAAAACTCATGTATTTTTTATTTTTATGTTTTTTAAACTATGCATGTAATTTTGTAATCTAAATCAGCATATCGTAGGCTATGTTATTAAAATTTAAAATTTGAGCATTAAAAAAAATAAAATTTGAAAACGCATTTGACGCCTAGGCTTCGCATAGGCGCGCTTAAGCCTATAATTCTTGATGCTTCACCTCGCCGCTTTGTCACGCATTACGCATTTTATAACCTTGGTTTAAATATATCAATTTAGGTTTAAATTCTGATTTTGGGTAAATAGGTCAATATAGGTTTAAGTTCCGATTGTGCGAAATCATGCGAAAATAAAATTAGTTAATACAGAATAATCATGAAGCCAATCCTGATGAGGTATTTCTTCTTATTCTCCACGATTTCTTAAAAGAGATCTTATGTATTTTGCACATGAGGGGTGATTTCTTGATTTCGTCTAATCATTATTGTGAATTTTGTTAACTTAAGGCCTTAATTATAGTCTTTATGATAGGATTAAACCTTTGACTAGAAGGGATATCCATGATTGTTCGGAAAAGAACATGAATTAGACACCTCTATATGTTGGTTTTATGTATCCATAAATTTGAAATAGAACTTGTAAATCAATCTCATTCGAATAAGAAGGTAAATAGACATATACAAGTAAGACATAAGTCTATTAAGGCCTTATTAAAGAGAATTGTGATTTCGTTAAATTTTGTAAGATTTGAGAAGAATTTGGCAGACAATTTAACAAAGAGTTTACAAAAAAGAAAGGTATTGATTAGAGGGGATGAGCTTAAGCTCACAAAGGAGTCACCTACGAGAGTAACTCAACTTTTGTGATTGGAGATCCCATGAAGAAGGTTCAGTGGGTAGAAACAACCGATAATGCGTGCCTTAAGATAGCACTATATTATTTGTGTTCATCCCTATGGTGATAGTGCTATAATATGTGATATTAGGGAGGGTTTAACCCTGAATGAGTACCGAGGTGGGAATACTCTCACGAGGTGCGGGTCACATGTACCCCTGAAGGACTCACCTATGTAAGAGTTACCATGAGGCCGTGGCTATGAGATTGGACTATTCCCTAGAGACTCTTACTTAAATCAAGATGAGAGCGCATGGCCATTAACTACGCTACCTGTTATGAACTGAGTCTAATTCAATATTGTGTGTGGGGTAATTGAAGTTTGGACAAAGGGACATAATTCAAGGCTTAGTCCATTATGGCTCACTCAAATGGAAATTGTCATCACTAAGTGGGGTTCAAGTCCTGAAGACACCTACACATATTGCACAGTATAAATGTTGCCATTATATATATTTTATTTTGTTTGAATGTTTAAGTCTTGGGGGGGACTGTTGTAACCTAAAAAATAAAGATTTAAACATTCATATAAATTTGATTTAATTTTCAGTTTTTTTTGTTTTAATTTTTAGTTTTAAGTAAATTCAAAACTCCCATAATTTCACGATTAAAACCTTTTTGAATAACATAAATTTTCATAAAGGTGGGGGTTAAATTTTCTACTATAAAAGGAGTGTAGTTTCATGTTTTTAGACACATTTTACAAGACAAAAAGATTAGAAAAACATACTCTACACTATACTTATTTTCTTGTTTTGACAACTAGTTAAAATGCTCGTTCTTATCTCCCCTTGGTCATGCCCATAGAAAGATAATCGGCTGTGAGCTAAAAGAGTTTTATCTTGAAGCCGTGTAGTGCTGACAATACCTGCACGAAGGAAATGCCACACAACTTTAGAATAGTGACTTTCGAGACTCTCTAAGACCAGTCATTTCTAACTCTCTATATATTAAAATATTTTATGTTAATTATTAATTATAGTTTAATTATTTTATTACACAAATCACTTATTTGCAACATATATTAGGTATCTCAGGCAGGTCAACATGTGGTTAGATGTATGCTACCTCGTACTCAATTACTTTTACTTAAATTATAGAGAAAAAGACAACTTAAAGTGAATTGAGAACTTGTTCGGTAGACGTTTGGAGGAGGGGTGGGGGGAAAGGGTTTTTTTGGCATGAGATTTTTTACTTTTTAAAAGTTTTGAAGTGAAATGAGAAAATTGTCTTTAATTAACACAATTTTATTTCAAAGTAATAAGAACAATTTTGTAATTTCACCTTCAAAACTTTTGAAAAGTGTAATTTTTTTTTTTCAAAACTTCTACCGAACAATATCTGAGGTGAACAACGTGTCCCCTACTCAAAGTAGTTCGAGAGTGTCAAAATTGCATCTAGTAAGCCGGGTTGAGATAGAGGAATAGAAAACTAATTTTCAAATTGTCGAATGAAATTATACAAAATATCAGTAATGATATTTTTTATTTTATTTCTTGTATTTGGAGTAGATTTAGATAATAATCACTCAATTTTACTCAATATTACTACTTGCTCACCTAATTTTAATGTATTATTCATTGCTCACTCATCTATCTCAAACCATTACTCATCCATCATTCGACTCATTTTCGAACCTTAATAGAAAATGTCACATGGTGAACGAAATATTATGTAGCACAAAAAATTGTTAAAATCTGCCACATAGATTAAAAAAAAAAAAAGAAGAAGAAGAGGGAAATCCGAAACAAACAAATAACGTCTACATACAAATTAGACGAATGCAACTTAAGTTATTCAGATAATGAGGTTGGCGATATTTTTATGTAGATGTTATTTATTTATTCCAGATTATAACTACTATTTTTTTAATCTATGTGGCAAATTTTAACAAATTTTTGTGCTACATAAGATTTCGTCTGCCACGTGGTATTTTTCGTTAAGGTTAATTGACGAAAATGAGTCGGGTGATGGATGAGCCGAGCCATAGTAACATATACCAAGCAACCTATTTTGAACTTCAAAATCATTTGCAATTCAAACAACTTTTCTTCAATTAATTACTTATATTAAATTAGCAACACAATTATCAATATTACAAGAAATACATAGTTTTAAGTCATTTCTTCTAGCGATTACTGTATAAATTACAATTAAGTTCACTAAGATTTACCTACAAGCTCTGTGAAATATGAGAGAAAATATATGTGGAGAAATAATTCTCTGTACTGATTCAATTGAATGAATGAATTGTATAAGAGTACAAGGTATATATACTAATAGAAAAGGAATTCTACCTAAAATAGAAATATTACATACATGATATCTTATTACAAATACAATTCTATCAACAAGGTAAATAATAAATAAAGTAAGGAATAAATAAAGTAAGTAAATATTTGTTAATACTCTCCCTCAAGTTGGAGCATGTATGTCAAAAGTGCCCAACTTACAAGTGAAACTGTGAAATGCCTCATTGCCCAATGCTTTAGTAAATAAATATGCAATCTAATTGCTGCTTGGAACATAGGCAGTCTTGATCTCTCACTTAACGATTCGTTCACGAACAATATGTACAAGTCATAATCTTTAAAAAAGTTACAAGAAGTCATTACACAAAAATATTCAAGATCTAAACTAATTAAAGAAAGTTGTGCCCGACAATCTTTTACAATTGTAAATTTTTCTATAATAGAATCTATATCTATTTTATTAACAATGTCTCGCTCAACAAAAATTGTTATGTAGTCGATGCACAAAAATTGTTTAATAATATATTTTGTATCTATTTTATCTAAAACTAAGCTATGTAGTCGATGCACAAAATATTTAATCCCTTTAATAGTGTTATATATAATTATATTGTAATCATATATTTAACTATATTTAATGAAAAGACATATAAGTAAATCATACACAACGGGATAATATTACAACCAAGTTAGAAAGTAAAATGATATTTCAACACCAAATAGTAGAAGGTGCAACAAATTAAAAAGTTCAAGCCCACTTTCGAATTTTGAACTTTCTAAAATTTGAATTTCAATTTTGAACTTTCTAAAGTTTGAATTACAATTTTAAACTTTCTAATACTTACATGAAATGCAAATAATTGTTTGTTTAATTAAACATGAATGCACAATTGGGAGTAAAACAATTATTTTTCTATGCCATACTATAAATTCTTTTGGGCAGCTTGATGAAATTGTGCTTTATTTTTTATTTTAGTTTTTTTTTTTTTTACGATTTACACTAAAAATTTGGGCTTGGAATTGGGCAGCTGTGGACTTCAGCCTAGGGCTGCCCCTCTCCACCCAAATCCGTCCTTGGGTTAGACACTACATAAATGATACTTTCGAATCATATGACGATGAAGCAGACTTGGACATTCTTCGGAGTGCATGGGATGACAGATCATGGTAGTCTATATCGACTAGTAACTTCAAACTGAAAGATGAGGACGCTAGGTATTTTTCACGCGCCATATGATGACCAAACAAGGATGAGACCACATAAGTTCTATAATTTTTTATGCCTTTTTTACTTTACTTTCTTCGTCTCTAAACGAGGTAACACATGTGTATGTTTTAAATGGGGTGGGCTCAAAGAGAGTGAGCTTGGGGTGAATTTCCGAGCATAGTTCTGGGTGATATAGGGTGGATTACATTAGTCCTATGAACTATACATTTTTGGCCAAGTACTAACAATACTCTATATTAGTTGCTATCAGTATTTCGAGTCGACGTTGGAGCATTCTCGTAGAATGGGTGGATAATGTAGGAACATGCTTGAATAGGGGGAGTGCCCAAAAGGAGAGTGGACTTGAGGTGAATTTCCGAGCTTGATTCTAGATAATAAATGATGGATAACACTAGTGCCATAAAAATATGGTTTTTGGATTAAGTGGTGGCAATATCCTAAATTGACCATGATTCTAGGTGAAATGAAGTGGATAACACTAGTGCCATGAATTATGGCATTTGGACAAAGAGGTGGTAATACCCTATATGTATTTTTTTGTTTAGATAATAGAAAAAAAAAAGTGTACCCTCAACTATTTTTACTAGGAAAATTTTTAATTAGGGTTTCATATTTTTAAACCTTGTGACGATATGATCGAAAATTTCATTTGTAGCAGTTCGCATTTCTAACTTATGAAAAACTTGCAACCACAGTAGATTAGACTTGAGAGACAGGAAATGAAAGAAAGTTTCGATATCTTATTACTACAAGTTCAAAGGTTCAAGACTTGGACCGGAATTTTCATTTCATCTTGTTATTCTCGTTGCTCCGAACATAAATTTATGCCCCCAATAAGAAACAAAAACATAAAGCCACTGCAACTGCCACTCATGTCGGTAGACGTAAAAATTAAAAGCTAAACCATAGCAAAGCAAATCAAGCACCACCACGCCAGATACTGAGTACTATAGGAAGCAAAATTGTATCAACGACACAAAGTGAATTCGTTAGGTCCACATAAATAAATATGTATTTATTATTAGATATCATAAAAACGACAATCACAATACGATAATTTTTTTTAGAACGATTTAATCATGAATTTAGATCGTCGTATATTTTAGGGCCAATTAAAATGTTTTTGGCCAAAGGTTGGCATATTTGGCCTTCAAGAACTTGTAACTTTCGTGACACATTTACAAAGAAAATTTTCAGTTGCGAATTCATCTTTAACAACAAAAATATGTGTCGTGTCATATAAAACATAACTATTTAAAAACTGTTGTCCTAATACAATCGAATTTGTTGAAGGCATATTTGGTGCAGCCAACGAACAAACTGATAAAAAATACTGCCGAATGTTATCAATTTAAACGTATCATAATAGTCTTACATCTTCATGGAACTTATGTTTGGACAAGTTAAATGCTCACAACATTTTTCTACAAGGCTTTATATTACCATCTTTTATTTATATAACTTTGAAATTTAGACAATTTATTTAAAAAGTATTAATAAATTAATATATAAAAAGAGAAAAGGTGTGAAGGGAGAGAAGTTTTTCGTACATAGTATTACATTAACTCATGTTTGTTCGTATGATATTTCACATTACACGGTTTTTGAGATTTCGAGTAAATCGTACGTAAAACGAACAATATTTTTTCCCATTCATACATCTCTTAGGCATCATATTAGGTCGATAATCGAGTGCTCATATTAATTTCCAAGTCATTTTTTGTTTCTTCATCTTGAGCTATAATTTCTTCATCTAGATCAATATTATGAACAACGGCCCTGATTTCTCTGTTCTTCCCCCATAGAACACCATATAGTCCCAAAACAATTAGCACTGATCCTGCAAATCTGATAATCAATCACAAAAATAATTAATCAGTATAAATATAGCTAATTTTATTTCATTTCAAATGCAAGAAATTCATATATTCGTATTAGTTTATAAAAAAAACAAATAAATTTGATATTGATTCCTGCCTTTAGGGACGGGGCCACAATTTTTTGGAAGGAACTACTACTTTAACAAATAAAAATACATTTCAAAAATTGATTTTTTTAAGAGCAGGACCGAACCCTGCCTACCTCATCTATTGATTAAAAAAATAAATATATACTTACGTTCCAGTGTATAATTTTTCTTCAAGTAAAAACCAACTGAGAATGGCCACAATAACAAGCAGCAAGGGGCTAAACACTGAGACATACAATGGACCTCTCTTTTTAATACACCACGACATCATGCAAAATGCCATTGCTGAGCATATTATTCCCTGTAAAAAAAAAAGGTTATACTTTATTTAAAATTCGTATAATAAATTACAAGAGTCGAAAACACCAGTCGTCCCTATGAATATTTGTTAGTTTGACTAATGAAAAAATTGACGTAACAATTTTACCGCGTAAAGGGTTGAAATAATCCTAATGGGATGGTTCAATGACCAAGCTGATAAGTTGTGGTCGAAGCAGTAAGCGACGATCACACATTGAACACTTGCCATTATGCACATTATTGCTGAGCTTGAGTATGGAGCCCCGTACTCGTTGCACACTCTTGTCTGGACAACAAAAATAACTAATAATTAATGAAATAAAATTTTCACTCGATTTAACTATTTGACATACCAATCACACGATTTCATTTTTTTAAGTCACGATTCCTATAAAGAAACTATTTTAACCGATCGAGTTGCTCCATGCATGTTCACCCAAATTCACATACTAAATTTTTTTTATCTAGTCGAGATGATTAGATATTATTGGACTGTGCAGTTTTATCTAGTACTGAAGTAGATAGAGACAACGAAGCGCTTACTTGGATAATTAGCCAGATTGCCCAAGAAACAGCACTAACAAGGAGGAGAAAAGGGCCCAAAATCAAATTAACATGGTTGATTGAATTCTTGGTTCCTATTTCTTCTGCATATTTCCAATGAACACTAGATTGACCTATATTCACCACTGGTCCATGGTAAAATGACAATACTAATGCACCACCCACACATATTAGGGTTCCCAACACCTTGGCTTGTCCTCCCTTTGTCCTCATCCCCAACTTTTCTAGCCTGCCAAACATATACATACACGTATAAGTTCAAATATAAGATACTATCATTATCGTCTGAATAATACATGCGATCCCGTAATATGTATTTTAAAAAGATATCAAAACTATGATTGACACATTTATATCAATTTTTTCATATTTTGGAAAGTTGTGTACTAGTCGTTTTATATCGAGAAATGACAACATCCCATATTAGTACATGTCATATATAGTGGTAATTCCCCGTGCATATTTAATACACTCGACTCCACATAATGGATATTGGCCCTGCTAACTTTGACATAATAACCGATAAATTTTATCTTACACGATCTCTTCCTTGAATATATCCAGTCGATATGGATAATTGGAAAATTTATATGCAGGAGGAAGAATGTAAGTAAAATATATTACCCAAAAGGAATAGCCATGAGAAAAGTGACTGCAGGATTTATATTGCTCAGTGCACATGCAATGGTTGGTGTGGAATTCTTGAGTCCAACAAAATATGTGATCTGATTCACTGTAACCCTGCAATTTACACAGAGAGAGAGAGAGCTTTAGAATTTTTGTCTTCAAAATTTGCGTATATTAGAACATCTACAACAGCTTAGCTATAATTAAAGAGCATCTATAAATTTAAAGAGCAATTTTTTTTAAACATTCCAACCGCCTCTTTATTTATACTCTTCATTTTACTTCTTTCAAGAAGTATTTAATATATTTTCATCTCCTCCTTTTTTTTTTATTTGCTTCCCTCCTAATTTGTATATATATTATTTAATTAAAATCAATATATCATGTATATTGAAACTTGAAATTGTTTGAATGCATTTAATAATAGAGATTGGAGAGCCAAACTCACTCTCTAAATTAAAATATTAAATTGGAAAGTCCATTGAAACGTATTTTTAAGTGTTGACTCTTTAAACTAAAGAGTATTATATGTTTAAAGAGCTTGTTGGAGTTGCTCTTAAGGTAAGAAAATATAATTTGAATAGTGGCAGAGTTGAAATTTTTTTAAAATTTTTTTTTTAAATGTTTGGGGTGGGGACTGCCCTCCTAGACTTACCCGAAAATGGAACATAGGAATATTTGGATAAAGATTGATAGTGTCATTCCAGGTCTTGTTTTCCTGTTGAAATATTTTTGTAAATTATAAACAGTAAATCTTACGCAATATACGCAATAAATGAATATGACTAGAATATACATATTTGTATGTGTGTGTGTGTATGCAAATGCCGTGTACAAGAAGTATAAGTCGATATACAAACTACAAAGTGACAAAAATGGCAATGATGTTTCATGCTAAGGCTTGTACGAAACAATGACACGTATCATTTATTCGTAATATTAAATAATGAATAAAATTTAATTTATGTTTTTTTCTAAATTACGTTGAATGTTAGATTTTTAAACTTTAATTATCTACATTTCTTTGTGACATTTAATGTGGATAAAATGCTAAATTTCTTCTTCTTTTTTCAAGGATTAATCAAAATAGACAAGTTATTTTATCTAAGTAAAGTTCAAAATTAAAAAATAAAAGTAAAAAATTGCTCTATCTATCATACTTCTAGAACCCTAAGAAGTTTTTGATGTAAAAATGAAGTATAGATTAAATAAATTAAAAATAAAAAATAGAACGAAAAATCATTCAAGTATAGATTATTTTTTAGTAGATAAGAGCAAGCCAAGCCAACCCAAGGCCCTTGTAATTAGTTAACAATTAGTTTCCATACAAACTCATTTGTGTTTGAGAACACATATATTAATATATGAGTTGCGCTCGTCCAAGCGAACTTACCTCTCCAAGAAATAAGCGAAAGGGACAATACATACGGTAGCAAATATTTGTCGATAAGCGACATGGACGAAAGGGTTCATGCCCGAATCCATGGCGAGCTTTGATAAAATGTTCATCCCGGCATAGCCCAATTGCACAACAACCATAGCCAATAAAGGCAAGAATTTTCCTCCCATTTTCGTCTAATTTCTTCAACTCAACTCAACTCTCCTAAACACAAGAACTTACGACTCAACTCTCCTAAACACAAGAACTTACGAGAAAAACAAGAGAGAAATATAGCTAATGTGAGTAGAATGTAGAGCAAGATTACATATTTATAGGTGATAATGAAAGCTATTGAACAAGTTACCATCCCCTCATGGAAAAAGATGGGGGGACAAAATATCAAGAAAACAGCCAAAATTTCTTGGAATGCATGAGCTTCATGCATGCCATTCTTTGCTAAAAGCTACTTTCTGTTAACATATTTGGTGTTTTCCAGTATAAAACTTGTAGTGAACAACTTGAAGAGGTTCCATATTTAGGATGGACAAAATACTTGGGATCTCTTTAACTTTTGTGGGCCCTCACAGTGGTTACAATTTACAATAAAGTGATTCAAATGCACACTAGATGCCAAGGATTTTCTAACAAGGAGAATTTGAGGTTTTTTTTAATTTATTATTTAGTGCTCATTTGGTTGGCATAAAAACTAGTTTTTTATGAGATTTTGATAAAAATTGTGGGTGTGTTTGATTGGAAAGGGTGGAAAAGGAAAAAAATTCCATGTAAAAAGGAAAATAAAAATCACCAAAATAGTGAGAAAATATTTTCCACCAAAATGGCCAAATTCATGCTTCAAGTAATTATACCCTAAAATTTATTTTCCTTTTTCACCTTGTATCAAACAACCAAAGTATGAAAATATTTTCCTTTGATGTGATATTATTTTCCTCGGATATAATATCAAACGGACCCTAAAAGAAAAGAATGGATATCAAACAGGGACAAATTTCAAATTTGATGTAAAATTAATGTTATTCTTATTGTAATTTATGTTTAATGTGACTTTGAACGTAACGTAGATATAAACTTAAAGTTATGTTTAGTCTGTTATAGAGTTGTGCGCATGCTACGAACGAGTTGTGAAGGTATATTTATTATCCAAGATTTCAACAACAAATTGTACATACGTATGTATGGAACATACCATATAACCGACTGATGATAATTGCAACGATGACACGTTATTAATTTTTAGTCGAGATTGATTACATAATAGTTTTTTTTTGTATGATTCGTTGTTGTCGTTTAGCTTTAAAAGCAGGTGTTGGTCCATGAGGACGCGTAATCTCAGTAAAAGTATAAAATTGGTTTGTCGTTACAACATTCTACAAGAAAGGTGTGTCGAGATCATCTTGGAACATTTCCTTATCTTCGTTGGTGCACGAATGGGTTAGTCATAATTTGGTTATGAATTTTGGATATTATGCGGCGAGTTGGAGCCCTTCTATCTGTCGTATTTAGTATGGTTACCGTTGTCCTACTCTCTAAATGTTCTCACTCTTAATTATTAGTAAAGCTCGAAAAGCTTCTACAACCACGTGTCCTTGGCCTTCACTCTACGGGGTTAAATAAACAAAAATGTGTATTTTGAGTTGACGATGTAACAAATTTGTGTCGATTTTCTTACATTTTCAGAAGAAAATAATAATAATAAGCCCTTAGAAGCATCATGGGCCTAATATTTTGTGGGCATTACTAGTTTGGCACATTCATACTGGCCAATAGTGGGTTACTATTGGAATTAACCACGGTCCATCCACGTCCTCGACTTGTAAACTTGGGCTTGGATAACTCCTCACTATTTTGGGCTGGCCCAAATTGGAGGTTGTAAATGGTGGCTTGGCGATTGAGCTGGGCCTGAGGCTTGGAACAGGACTGTTTATTTTTTTTTGGCTTTTCGGCAATTTCACGACAAACTCATCTTTTCAGTCAATTTGCAGGTTTTTATGGACTGTAAAGATGAAAATATTTACTAACATTACGGAATTTGGTTGAAATCTCAAATTTTTATATGGTATCAGATCTTATTAAACTCAAACGAGTAATTCGGTTTGTCTAAATTTCAAATGAGCATTTGAATCAAAATAAGTGTACTCAAACGATTCACTACCTCGTGGAATATGTTTTGAGTAGAATATCGCATTGAATACAGATAAAAATCTTAACAACATATAAAGGTTTATGTTGACCTTTTATGATGAAACATTAAGCTTAATAGATTAAACTTACTTTTAAAAAAATTAAATTTAAAAAGGATACGTGATAAAGTAACTTAAAAGCAAGCACTCGTGCAAGAAAACCCATGTTAAGAAAATTATATAAATAAGCAAAAGTAGAAGTGATTCGATGAGAAAGAAAGAATGGGCTAAAAAAAGTATCATGCCGATGCAACTTTTTGTTTTCACGGTTTTTCATTATTTTAAGATATCTACTGGTATGCCAGAGTGTATTTGTTATAATACTATAATATATAATTATAATTATTGTTATTCTTGACGTATAAATTTTGAGTAATATTATTTATTATTATTAATGTTCATCATTGGTTTATGTAGTAGTATTTATTGGACAATGTGATAGTGACTCTATTGTTACGTAGACTGGTGATGAACACAAATAGTGATAAATAGCATTATCCGTAAATTATGTACTCCCTTTTGAATGAAATTGGACTTCTAATGAATGCAAAAACAAATTTTGGGCTATAGTGATATATGCAGAAAGTGTAGTGCTCGAATGTATGGTTGGTGAAAGTGATTGACGAATTTTGCAAACCTTGGGGGTCTATTACACATATGTCCGAAAAATTTGGTTGTTGGAATATTTCTATGTCTGAATAGATAAAGCAGTCAAAAAAAGAAATGTCTTAAAATACAATTTTTGAAAGATACCAATACACGACGCCGCCATACATATCACGTTTGGATGAAATGACCTTTGTGCCATGTGTCAAAATTCGTTAAGAATATTTTTATTTTTTCATGCCACTTGTCATGCTCTGATTGAAAGATAACAAATATATTAGTTTTATTTCTCTAAGTATATTTGGTAGAGATAATTGAGAGAGATTTGAATTTGCACGGTTTCGATTATTACAAGAGTAAGCGATTGAAATTTAGTAAGAAGGTTAGAGACTACGTAAATGATACTTTCGAACCATATGATGATAAGGCAGACTTGGACATTCTTTGGGGTGCATCGGATGACAGATTATGGCAATCTGTATCAACTAGTGACTTTGAACCAAAAGATGAGAACGCTAGACATTTTTCACTCGCTACATGATGACCAAATAAGGATGAGACCACAAGTTCTATAATTTGTTATGCTTTAGACCACAAGTTCTATAATTTGTTATGCTTTTATTACTTTACTTTCTTCATCTTTGAACGAGGTATTGAGCATGTTTGAAATGGGGTTGGCCCAAAGCGAGTGAGCTTGGGGTGAATTTTCGAACATGGTTCTAAGTGATATAGGGTAGATTTTACATTAGTCCCATGAAGTATACATTTTTTGGCAAAGTAATAGCAATACTCTATATTAGTTGGTATCAGTATCTTCAAGTCGACTTTGGAGCATTCTCGTGGAGTGAGTGGATAATGCAGGAACATGCTTGAATTTGGGGGGTGTGCCCAAAAAGAGAGTGGACTTGGGGTGGATTTCCAAGTTTGATTCTAGATAATATAGGATGGATAACACCAGTGCCATACAAATACTTTTGGGTTAAGTGATGGCAATATCCCAAGTCGAGCATGATTCTAGGTGATATAAAGTTAATAACACTAGTACAATGAGCTATGACATTTGGACAAAGTGGTAGCAGTATCCTAGATTACAGGGCAAACCCTCTTTATTACTTTAGTTGGAGGTCAGACCTAATCCCGCTCTTAATAATGTATTTTTTATTCTTTGATATTAGAAAAAGAAAAAAAAAGTGTACCCTCAACTACATCTGCTAAGAAAAATTCTAATTAGGTTCTCGTATCTTTAAATCTTGTGACGATAGGATTGAAAATTTCATTTTTAGGAGTTCGCATTCTTAAATTATGACAAATGTGCAACCATAGTAGACACTGGCGGATCTAACGTGGGGGCAGTGGGGTCAGCTGCCCCCATTGGCCAAGTTCAAAATTTTTTTTTTTTTTATAAAGTTATGTTAAATTTTACTTTTTTGCCCCCTTCCCTCCCTTTTAAAATGTATATCTATGTCTTTAACTGAATCTACCATACAATATATACAAAACCTATGCATTCTTCCAACACGTGAAAAATCAGGGAAAAATGGCAAATAAAAATTGTTGAAATTTGAAAGTAAAAATTAAGTAAAACATTTACCAAGTATCAAAGTATATGCTTTATGAAGTTTCATTTATTTGTACTGTATTTGTATATCAGTATTGATGAAATAGATATTGATAAATTTTTTTTGTTTTTGTATATCCGTATATATTAATATATATATATATATATTATACATGTTTATTTCACGCGACATTGTGGATTTGTGGTCAAGCAAACTGTTTGATTTTTGATTATTTGAAATATTGGCCGAGTCTGGAATCAGGATGGGTTTTACTTACTATGTACTAATTATTATTATTTTTTTTTTTACGGTGATATTTCATTTTCTTTTAACTATTTTGGAGGGAGTTTGGGAGTCAATTGAGATTCTTCATAAGTAAATACTTTAACTTAATTATTGTGTTCTCTTCTTTCTGAATCTTTATGGTTTCATTTATATGATAGATCCTATTAAGGGATTTAATGATGGAACTTGTGGTGGAATTTGGAATTTTTGTATAATATTGTCTGAGTTTGAATATTAGCGCTATATTACAGATTTACAGTATTTTCTTAAACAATAATATTTTTGATATTGTAAATTTAATTTATATTATCACTTTATTCGTCCCCACAGTATGAAAATCCTGCCTCCGCCCCTGATAGTAGATTAGAGACAGAAAATGAGAGAAAAGTTTGATACCTTATTATTACAAGTTCAAAAGTTCAGAGACTCGACTGAAATTTGCATTTCATCTTATCATTCTCATTGCTCCGAACGTACATTTATGCCCCCAGTAAGAAACAAAAACATAAAGCCACTGCAACTGCCACTGAGGTCGGTAGTGTCGGTAGACGTAAAAATTGAAAGCTAAACCATAGCAAAGCAAATCAAGCACCACCACGCCATGAATTTCTCAACAGTTAACAATTTCATTGCAATTTTCATTTGCATTTTCCTCTCACTGTCAAATCCAGTTCACTCGCTGTGCAAAAACCCACCAATTATATTCAACTTCGGCGATTCCAACTCTGACACCGGCGGACTCGTTGCCGGACTTGGTTTGCCCATTAATTTTCCGAATGGACGCACTTTCTTCAGCAGATCAACGGGTCGACTGTGCGACGGACGTCTCATTGTTGATTTCCTCTGTATGTTTCTCACATTTGTGATAAATTTTGCTTAGATGCGCCTTTAATCTTAATTAACTAAAAATTATGCGTTGATTCTGTTTGTTTTTGCTTAATGTGAAGGGTTTTGACTCGTGTTATTTTGGTAAAGTTAGATTTGTTTGCATGCAGTTGGTATGATGCTACTTTTATTTTCACACCTAGTACTCGTTGAATAGAGGTATATTAGAAAATTAAGAAATTAAATATACTATCAAAAAGGAAATTGAACTGTAACTTGGGACAGATAATAAAGAAAGTAAGAGCATGTTTGGTAAAGATTTTTACAGATTATAAACAGTGGTCATACGAAATGTGTAGATAAAAAGTGGATAAAAGTTGTAGATCGAACGAAATGTGTGGATTAAAATAATGTTTGACTGGTTTATAAGTGATTATAAGTACACACAAACATAATCTAAGTCTATGAAAAAGATGGCTTTTCCCCGGATGAAATGAAAATTGGATTCATGTCTTAATGGGACGGTGGGAGTATTATTATACGAAGACAAAGCATGACACTGATTAATTATGTATGTCTCCACTGCGGTCCATATTGTTAAATGTTTTCATGGGCATCTTTGCTGATGATTTCTGGCTGGGCAAAAATCATCAAGAACCTAGACTTGTGCTAAGCACTTGTGGTGCTACGTACCACTATTTATAATACTATGAACCAAATTTATAAAAAAAAGTGTGGTCCCAAAAGGAATTCTATATTAAATGTGATGCGTGTATGCATTTGTGCATTTATAATGTGCTCATGTGATGTTTGGTAAATTGTCACAATAGTGTTTATAAGTTACTTTTTCCTTAGAAGGAAAAGGCTACTTATTTTTTGGTGATTTGAGTTATTGTCTCAATAAGTAACTTCCTTTGAATTTTTTGATTTTCAAAATATTGCCCACCTAAGAAATGATTGAGGCCAATGGTTGTGTATTACTTATTAGATTTAATGGTGCACCCCACTTACAAATTTGGTTTTTTCGGTTTTATATAGGCAAGTGGACTTTCATTTAGGTCTGCATGGGAGTCCGATTTTGGCCGATTTTGAATGGTACCGTTTATAAGAAGTTGGAAAAATCAGAGCTTGTTAGTTTTTTGAGGCAATGGTTTTGGGTAGTTTAAAAGCCACCCAAAAACGGTTTAGTGTAATCTAGAGCGTATTTTTCACTGTTTTAAAAAGTTTACCTAGGTCATGCTTCACCATCGCTTCGCCCTTGTCTAGACTTGAAAAACTTGATGTTCGGTTTTCACGCTTGACGCTTTTTAGAACACTGGTATTTTTCAATCTTCCAAATCGGTAGTTTTTGGCCATTCTATAAATTATCTTCCAATTTACCTTCTTTAAAATAATTATTTCTAAATCTACCATAAACCTAAAATAATTACTTTATCTTCCTCTTCTTTTCAAATGCACGTTTTGCCTCTTCTCTCAAAACAATAATTTTTTTATGTGCTATTGAATTATTTTTAAAAAAATTTGCAATCGACTATATATTTATATTTAAATTTTATATACTTCATATTTACAGGTACCTGCATTTTTTAATATATGATTATATATATAATTTTATTCTTTTAAAAAACTTTAAAAACCACTAAATAATAAACTCTCAAGCATGTATTTGACTGTTTTAAAAACCATCCAAAACCGTACTCCTCATAAACTTCCAAAATCGGTACTTTAAAAAACCCTCATAACCAGTATCCCAAAACTCCCAAGCAGTAATTTACCTGATAGCATCAAATTTGAATGATAAAATTAGAAAAAAGAAGGGTTAAATAATATAGTTAATATCACATTTTACCACTTCCTAGTTTGTCCAAGTCTTTAATTTATGCCAAGATGTTCATTTTTTTCTTGTCAATTACTTATTCTGTTTGTTTCCTTCAATATACTTTCTGGATTATCAACTGTAGTGGGACAAGTTGAACATGTGCTGATGACTGCAATGTAGGAAGCAGCAATGAGACAACATTTTGAAACCATAGAAAGGTTCAGAACATGGCTGCACATATAGGGCGATAAAATGAGCCGGCCTGTGGCCGGACAGTTTGGAGAGGGGGTTGGGCTTGGCCTGGCTCTCTAGTTCCGCTGTCCACGTGAGCTTTTGCTAATTCTTGAATTTATTTATTTTTTTTTAGAAAATTAACCAGAAAAAACAAAAGAATTAAAAAAAAATGTTGGGTTGTGCCGGGCAGGCAGGAATGGGCCTCTCACTTCACCTTAGCCAAATCAGAAGGGGTGAAGGGGATTCCCAATTTAGCGTAAAATGAAAAAAAAAAAAGAAAGAAGAAAAAGCTTGTTTCTTGATATAAAAATAGAAATAATTAAATTAACTTCATTGCCAATTGATCTATCAGAATATTTCTATATATCAAATATTTTTGCTCCACTACATTTGTTACATGGTCAAGGATTGCTCTTGTTCCAATATTCCTTCTACAGTCACAACTCACAACCCACCAGGATGATACTCTCCTTGTTAGCTATATATTCGTGTTTGAACCATGCTAAGAGGGTATGATTATTGTCCTTTGCAAAATGTAAATATACGAGTTTTGTCGAAAATTAAGAGCAACTGCGTTTCTTTTTCTTTATGTCATCTTTGATTCCACTTTTTATTGGTTCAATTCCTCTTCTGCTTCTACCCATTTCAGAGGAAGCCACATTCATTTCTAGCTTCTTCATTCCACCCTTGTGCATCAGTAACTATTTTCGGACTGCAACATTAGAGATCCTGAATCATGCACGTAAATCATCCCCATAAGTTACCAACAGCACCAAGATTTTGTTAAAAAATAGTGTCGCATGTTTTTTGTTTTCAGTCTTGAAAAGAAGATAACAATGAGTTCTAACCGCCAAAGAGATAGACTCGAATGGGGCAACCAAGAGGACTGCCCTGCAGTTAGAATTGAGGAGCACACAAACACACAAAAGGGAAGCTATACATAGTAAAACAAAACTTTTTTGGATATGCTTGGTACGCCATGCTATATTGTATTAATTGCGTTGTATTGTACCACATTGTACACTTCTAATTCGATATTGGGTTTGGTTTCTCAATACATGAGAAAATTGTAAAATTTTGCTATATAAGTTGCTTTGTCTAATTATTTAATATTCTCGCAAGCCTCAGTGAAGATCTAAGAAAAACCTAAACTGGTTAGCTCCGGTTCCAGTCTTGTTTATTTATTCTCCCTTTCTACTTTTTGGAAGATAGGTCTAAAGGCCAAACTTGCAAGTATTTTACGTAATAAAATATATGCATCTATAGCGGAACGGTCAGTTCTATCTGTAATCGATTTTTATACCTTTAAGGTACTTGCATAATCGTAATGTAGTTGAGAAGAGAATGTCTTATTGTTTTTGCAGGTCAAAGCATAAACACTAGTCTTCTGAACCCATATTTGGACTCATTAGGCACCACTTTCTCCAATGGGGCTAACTTTGCAGTGGCTGGGTCTGCTACCCTACCTAAGTATGTAGCTTTTTCGTTGAACATTCAGGTGCTGCAGTTTCTTCATTTCAAGAATCGGTCAGCAGAACTTGTTGCTGCAGGTGATTTATCACATTTCACTGTCACAGTGCATAGTCTGTGACTTCTCTGCTGCTAAAATTTTCCATACTTCTTCTTGGGTTAGGGAGCCCCAGGGTGGGGGATGTAGATTGTAAAGGAAGATGAGACTTTTAGTTTTTTCATAATTCCTTTGTAGCATACTGACCCCTGTTCTCATTAGATTTGCTATTTTGGTCTCAGAAATGCTATAAACCCAGAATTGAAGGGGAAAATAATAAAAAGATTAGTTCGGAGATGACACTGATTAACATTTCCTGGTTGTAAGTACTAATTGATTCAGAAAATCTATTGCTCTTGCTGATATCTGTTTCGGTGCAGAATTCAATTTCATTGTTTCCATTCATTAAATAAACTGGATCACCCTGTTTATCCCTGTTTTTATTGCTATGAACCTGATCATCTCAAGCTTTTCGATCTTCTTTTTTTTCCTTAATGCTGTTGCTTTTGTTTTGTGCATATAGGTATTAATTTATCCTTTATGTTGTTGTGGCTCTTGCTCTCTGCTTAGGGGTTAATATACTTGGCTACTGATTCGATACTTGTGTCGCATTTAAGGGTTCGGGCATTTGATTGGTGATGCAAGTTTCAATGATGCTCTTTACATGATTGATATTGGACAAAATGACCTTGCCGGTTCATTTGCTAAGAATCTATCCTACGTACAAGTGGTCAAGAAGATTCCCATCATATTGCAAGAAATCAAGATTGCGATTAAGGTCAGCTTAATCATCTCTCTCTCACTCACCCGCGCATTGAATATATCAATCCCACACAACTAAGAAAATAAAAAAGAAGACCAAGAGGACGAATTTCTTAATCATTAGAAAAAATTGAGTTCAAGGAAATTCCTAAATTTTGGTAACTTTTCTTTTAGCTTCCAGTTCCGTCCATTTATTATGTTTTACATTCCTTTTTTTTTTTTTTTTTTTTTTTTGAGCAGCGACAACTACCAGCTCTCTCAAATTAACAGCCCTCCCCACCCAACTGTGAACAACTAATCAAATTACAAGGATCCCATGATTTGTACCTTCTGTTTATAAACCAATTCTCCATACTCCCAAATTATGTACTACTACGTAAACTTGATGGGCGACTGCTCATATCAACTATCTAATGAAATACATGCATAGAATGTTTATAAAGAAAATGAACATCATTCTTAAATCAGTTATTAGTTATTAAACATGAGATTACATTTGAATTTGTGTGAGTTTATTCTTACACAGTAGCATGGAACATGCGGAGAAAATTATATTTATACTTAATATTTCTCCTTTACAGGAATAATTTATTTTGTTGATGTGTTGATTAAGGAGTCGCAAGTTCTCCGTCCCTAGTAACTATTATTCCATGTCATGTGTAGGAAATGTATAGTCAAGGAGGCAGGAAGTTCTGGGTCCATAACACTGGGCCATTGGGTTGTCTTCCTCAAAAACTTACCCAAGTAAAACATACTTCAAACGATCTCGATCCATTTGGATGTATTTCAAGTTATAATGCTGTTGCAAAATTGTTCAATGGAGGCCTGCGCCATTTATGCCAAGAATTAAGATCTGAAATAAAGGATGCGACTATCGTATATGTTGATATCTATGCCATCAAATATGATCTCATAGCCAACTCCAGCAAGTACGGTAAGCTTATCAAACTATCTTTTCTTCTGTCTTTTTCTCCTACTTTCCAGGAAAAAATTGAGTTGATAACGATTTCTATTTTTGCTGTCAAATGTCGACCGTCATTTATAGGCATTAGAGTTAGTATGCAAACATTTATCATCTGTCGACTAATATGATGTTTCTATTCAAAAGTGTTTTGAGTTCAGCACGAATTAGCATCTCAATTTCATAAGTTTCAATATTCAGTTCTTGCTCTGGTGTATTGTCCATAATTATGAGTATCTATCATCCAAGTCCAGGTTTTTCAAGTCCATTGATGGCATGTTGTGGTTCAGGGGGACCTCCCTTCAACTACGACTCTAGGGCAACATGTGGTCAGCCCGGGTGTCAAGTCTGCGACCAAAAATTGCAATTTGTAAGTTGGGATGGTGTCCATTATACTGAAGCAGCTAACACCATTGTAGCTTCAAAGATACTCTCTACCGACTATACTACTCCACAGGCCACCTTCGATTTCTTTTGTAACTGATTCTCATTCATAAGCAAAATTGTAGGTGGTGGTGGTAGACTAGAAGTTATTCAAGAACTTGCTGTTGAATGTTTAGAATAGTTTGAGTAGATGCCTGAGATGAATTCTAGCCACCAACTTGGTGGAGCTCAGCCTATTCCCTGTGCTTGCTTCAGCCACCATCACTGTAGTACTGGCTGAGGCATGAGTATGGAAAAGTTGTCTTTTTTGTTTTATTTATATTTTTGTCATTTCTGTAGCATCATTTTTTAAGAGACTTGTTATCTGGACGGAGACCAGGTCGTGTTAATGGCCTTATTTTTTCTCTTGGCATGTGTTGATCACCCAGCAGTCCTTTTATTTGGTGGGTGATGATAAATATAAACACACTTTGCTAAATGACTGCTGCTCCTCTTGGGACGTCTGCCTGAAGCACCTGCCCGCCTTGTCGGTCCGCCCACCTTATCGGTCCGCCCGCCTGGCTATTCTCATATGCCCGCCTCCAGCAAGCAGACAACCATAACCTGTCTGCTTTCTAACCAATTAGACAGGTGATCTATAAAACGGAAGCTACCATCGTCCGTTGGGAATGTGAAACACCAGCGGTTGAGAGAGGTGAAACGTCCCTAATTAATTCCTCATAAAGAGGGAAGATGAAAAGGCACCCACAATTAATAACCGTTGAAGGTTACATCAGCAGGTCATTCCTATAAATAGGAGACCAACCCCCCAGGTAAAATCACAACACACAACTCTAATACATTCTATACTGCTATTTAGCACAAGTATTCTAATCACATACTGATTATCACACCGGAGTGGCCACGGGGGAAAAAAGCCCCGCCACCTTTTGCAGATCTCCACTACTGTCGCCGCCGTGCTCGGAGGAGGAGAAAATCAACTATCATCAATTGGCGCCGTCTGTGGGAAACGCACAAGAAGCTATGGCTCGAACCAGAAGAGCTAGGAATATAACTGCTCCACCAGCCCTCGTCGGGGATGTAGGCACCGAGTCCAACGCCGCCACTAATCACCCACAACAAGAGTTTTCCTCTGCCGCTCAACTCGCGGCACTACAAGCTCAAGTGACGGTCTTAACGGCTCTGCTCCAAGATCGGAACGCTGCGGTTTCTCATCTACCACTGGGTCCTAACCCTCTGCCGGTAGGATCTTCACTACCAGGGGCTCTGCCCCAGGGTCTTAGCCCTCCACCGATAGGGCCATTACCGCCAGGGGCTCCTCCCCATATTCTTAAATTTCCAGCAATAGAAACACCGCCAACGGCAGCTCCGCTGCGAGCTCCAGTTTCTTTAGCTCCACCTTCTGCACCCCACTTCTATTCACTGACATCTGACCCAAATCTATAACACCTACGCTGGTTGAGACACCAGTATTAAGTTGGGAACAGAGATTAGAAGAATTAATGGATCGCAAAATAGCTGAGGCTTTGTCCAACAAAAGTAATAGGCAACAATCCATGGTGTTGGAAGAAGACCCCTTTTCCCTAGAAATAATGGCAATTCCCTTGCCACGAGACTTCAAACAGCCAAAGATGGAGAAATACGACGGGTCCTCTGATCTTGTCGATCACCTCAGGTCTTTTGTTGACTTGATGAGGTTACAAGCCACCCCCGATGCAATTATGTGTAGGGCTTTCCCACCGACGCTTAGGCGGGAGGCCAGGGACTGGGTGGCCACCCTTCCCCCAAAATCAATCCGTACATTTGACGAGTTTTCTAAAAATTTTACTACACACTTTGCCAGCAGTAAACGTGTTAAGAAAACTGTTATCAGTCTGATGCAATTGGCACAGGGCAAGGATGAACAGCTGAAAGATTTCATTGCCCGGTTCAATAGAGCCGCGCTAGGAATCAAAGAACTACAGATGTCTACTGTAGTCACTGCCATGATGAGTGGAACTCGAAATCGTCATTTTAAGATGTCACTCTCCAAAAACCCGCTAAGTACTATGCATGAGTTACTCAGGAGAGGAGAAAAGTATGTGGATGCTGAAGAAGCATATCTTATTACAAAATGTATGAAAAATCGAAGTGAGCCTGAGTCTAACAAAAGAAATATTCCAGGTGAGTTCAAACCTCAAGATAATAGAGGCTAGCACACCCAAGATGAGACAGGGTGACCTCCTCTCATCTTTAAAAAAAAAAAAAAAAAAAAAAAAATTTTTTTTTTTTGAGAGGTCACAGGCGGGCGAGGTGACCTCGCCCAGGAGAGGTGACCTCCTGTCATTTTAAAAAAAAAATAAAAAAAAAATTTGAGAGGTGACAGGCGGGCGACCTCGCCCCAATTTTTTTTTTTTGAAAAAAAAAAAAAAAATTTTTTTTTTTGAGAGGTCACACCTGCCCAGGCGGGTGGGCGACCTCGCCCCAAACTAAAAAAAAAAAAAAAAAATTTTTTTTTTTTTAGGTGAGCACGTATTTCTACTTCTCATTGACAAACGGTTTATGAAAATTAGTCTATGGGAAGTAGATGAGCTTATAAGGCCAGAAACAAGGCCAAGTTCAGCTGCCTATGTCAGAGAAACAGGGCGATGAGCCCCTATCCAAACATGTTGGCGATGAGCCTATGTTTAAAAATCAAGGCGATGAGCCCCTGTCCAGAAAACAAGGCGATGAGCCTATGTTTAAAAATCAAGGCGATGAGCCTATGTTTAAAAATCAAGGCGATAAGCCTATGTTTAAAAATTAGGGCGATGAGCCTCTGTCCAAAAATCAAGGCGATGAGCCCCTATCCAAACATGTTGGCGATGAGCCTATGTTTAAAAATCAAGGCGATGAGCCTATGTTTAAAAATTAGGGCGATGAGCCCCTGTCCAGAAAACAAGGCGATGAGCCTATGTTTAAAAATCAAGGCGATGAGCATATGTTTAAAAATCAAAGTGATAAGCCTATGTTTAAAAATTAGGGCGATGAGCCTCTGTCCAAAAAACAAGGCGATGAGCCTATGTTTAAAAATCAAGGCCATGAGTATGTGAGAAAAACAGGGCGATGAGCCCCTGTCCAAAAACAAAGCGATGAGCCTATGTTTAAAAATTAAAGCGATTAGCTTCTATCTGAAAAAGTTAGAAAATAGCAGGTGCAGTAGAATATTTCTACTTCCCATTGACAACAGTTTATGAAAAGTAGTCTATGGGAAGTAGAGGGGCTTATGATGATAAATATAAACACACTTTGCTAAATGACTGCTGCTCCTCTTGGGACGTCTGCCTGAAGCACCTGCCCGCCTTGTCGGTCCGCCCACCTTATCGGTCCGCCCGCCTGGCTATTCTCATATGCCCGCCTCCAGCAAGCAGACAACCATAACCTGCCTGCTTTCTAACCAATTAGACAGGTGATCTATAAAACGGAAGCTACCATCGTCCGTTGGGAATGTGAAACACCAGCGGTTGAGAGAGGTGAAACGTCCCTAATTAATTCCTCATAAAGAGGGAAGATGAAAAGGCACCCACAATTAATAACCGTTGAAGGTTACATCAGCAGGTCATTCCTATAAATAGGAGACCAACCCCCCAGGTAAAATCACAACACACAACTCTAATACATTCTATACTGCTATTTAGCACAAGTATTCTAATCACATACTGATTATCACACCGGAGTGGCCACGGGGGAAAAAAGCCCTGCCACCTTTTGCAGATCTCCACTACTGTCGCCGCCGTGCTCGGAGGAGGAGAAAATCAACTATCATCAGTGGGTAACATCGCCAAGTGTATCATCTTATTTGACTACGAAGGAAGGAACTCGAAGTAAAAGAAACAGTCTTGTGCAAGACAATAACATGCACCTCAAAAATTGTAACGATGTTTAGTGGGTTTGACACCTCAAAATAGTAATGAGATGCTAATGTTTTATTGGAACAATAGATTTAGACTCGAGTCAATTAGGCTAAATGGATTATTAGTAATTATTTAAAGTTATTGCACATTTTATTTATAAATCTTAATGTACATTACTTGTAGAAAAAATTGCAAACAAAGTCCCTAACCCTAGCAAAAAGTGCAAATAGGTCCCTAACTTTCAAATTTTGGAATTGCCATCCTCAACCTTTTTTTTTATCTATAGCAGTGCAGGGGTCCCTACTAGTGGGTAGCAACAAAACAGAGTAGTTAACGATCTTCCTTTCATGGCTAAGGTCATCTCCAATCTATATCTTTAAATTGGTGCAACTTTTGCACTAAAATAGTGCAACTTTTAAACCAAATTTACATGTTATCTCCAACCCATTACTTCAAATGTTGCACCAAATGAACAGTGTCTATTATCATATATTTATATTTGTAATTTTGAACAATAATTTAATTCAAAAATTAGTTAATTATATAGTGTATTTATAATTTTATATTAAATATATAAATTGTAAATTATATTAAATTTTCGTAATTATTGCATTCATTAAAAAAATAAGAAAATGCACGACACTAAATATCACAATTTTTAAATTTCAAAAATACCTAAATCAATTTTTAAAAAGTAGAATTGTACCAAGTATTTAATGCATCTAATGAATGCTCATTATTATCATTTCAAAAAGAGGTGTTTCTTCCGTTTCAAATGGTATTCTATTATTTCAAAAAAATGAGTAATTTGCACATTTCATCCTTATCGTTTGTCCTTATTGTGCACAATGTTAATATCGTTTGAATTTTGACATCTAGGCCCTTAAATAAACGTTTCTTTGCTAAAAATGTCATGTCCATATCCGTTAACATTTACTATTAAAATTAACAAAAATGTTAATTTGCACAAATAAATCTAAACATGAGGGATGATTTGCGCAAAAAATAGTGAACGATAGAAACATTTGACACACACAAACGTTTAAAGCCATATTTTTGGTGTTCTTCTTCTAGCAAGTATCAAATTCCGCACAAATATATAAAATTACATACATTGTAATATTACACTTAAACGTAGTGAAAGACATTACAATAACTTGATACATCCAAACAAATGTATGCCATCAAATACATTATAAATACTTCAATGTGTGTCTTTTATAATCCACATTACAACCAACACAGACACACACAAAACCTATATTATATTCTAAAATTGAACAATTTCTTCTCTTTTTGTAAATTCAACAGTTGTTCTTCATACACATTCTTGGATCTAAGTAAGACAAGTATTATCTTCATAGATATGGGACATACAGGCAAGTCACACCATACAAAAATGCCACAACCTACATTTTGTTGTACAAAAATTTCAATTTCAGATATCAATCAAAAAAGGCACAAGTTGAAAAAATAAAATTGTGCGAGAGTAATTACCAAACAACATTGGCACTTAAGGTAGCGTAGAGTCTATCAGGATTCGCTTGTGTCCACGAGGTTTTCATCTCAATTTGCGTTCCACATCTACACAATCAACGATTCATTGCTCTATTGTGCAAGAAGAGGTTGTGTGTATGATTTGTATACATTGTATGTGATTTTATTTTCTTGTGTGGAATTTTATAATTGCTCGAAGAAGAAGATCCAAAATCTGGTTTTAAACATTTGTCTATGCAAAATGTCCCTATCGTTCACTGTTTTTTGCGCAAATTATTCCTTTCGTTTAGATATATTTATACAAATTAACTATTTTGTTAATTTTAACAGTAGATGTTAACAGATATGGACAACATGGACGTTTTTCGCCAATAAACGTTGATTTAGGAACCTAGATGCCAAAATCCAAACGATATAGACGTTTCGCGTAATAAGAGCAAACGATAGGGGACGAAATGTGCGAATTACCCAAAAAATCTCAAATTTTGAAATTCAAAAATTATAGTCTTCATCATCATCCACAAGTGAAAGTTGCAGATTTTGATTTTGGAGTCTTTCTTCTAATTTTCTGAATATTCCAACCTTGATTACTCAAGAATTCTGGCTATGTCGTTTTTTAATCCATGTTTTAATGTGAAATTGATGTATTAATCATCATCAATAACTGAAATTTGAAGAGGTGGAGAGACTGAGACATTTATGGTACTGCTGTAGAGTTTTGAAAATTCGACCGACGAATTCAAGAACAATGCATAATCTAACATCGTTTCTTGTTTTTGGGAACATAATCATTATTTAGCAACATTGAATGATAACATACTTAAAAACATTCAGGAGTAAAAAAATAGATCAAGATATGATAATAGAAAATAAATAACAACATAAATAATCGGCACAAGTTAACAATATTTGACTCGTAACACAATGAAAATATAAGCATGGAAAAATAAGTTGTTTCAATATTACAAAAACAATTATATGCCGCCACTATAAAAACAAATGTCCCATGCATTTTTATTTTTCAAACCAAAATAATGCTCATTATGCCGTAACATTTCGTGTTAACAAACTTTATTAAAATTTTAATGATACCAAACGAAACAAAACATAAATTAACACTACAAAGATGTAATTTTTAATTAATTTTAAAATGAATTAACAATCAAGAGTTTCAAAGTTAATATCTCAAAAACGAAACATATGAAAACAGACAATAGTGAATTTTAAGATTTGAAGTTTTGTTAAAATTTTAACAAAATAGAGAGAAAAACACAAAATAAAAAAATAGAAAACAATGACAAAACGAGCATAAATAATAAGCTGAACAATGTACATTCTTTTCTTCTCACATCGAAATTGCAGTATCTTCTTCAACAGCTAGTACAAGCTTTACTACTACGTCAATTCTTTTTTCTTGTAAATAGTGCCACTTGAATTTGCTTTTGGATTAGAATAGATGTCATCCACTATAATATGGGGGAAAAAAGTGGTTTGCCGCCAAACAAATAAATCGAAAAATCTGATTTTACATATTCATTATGATCCAAAACTCTTATATTTTCTATTTTAATTAGAAAATAATGAATTGACGCTTACTATTTAGGGTTTAAAATTTGACCCAAAAAATGAAGAATTTTTTAAACATAATCAATAGAGAAGGTGGAATTAAAGAATTGAGTTTTCTTCTCTTCGAGAGAACATAGGGATTGGGAGACGGATAGAATGAAAGACAAAAGTTTACACTTTGAAATCACCATGATTTACTTCAACTATTATGGAATAATAGGTTTTGATCCCTTAAAATTAGGAGGTTTAATTATATATATAGTAAATTTAAAAGATAATCAGTATTTATGTAATAAAAAAATAAATCTAGTATACTTCAAGAATAATGCTATTTGCAGTCTTCACTACCGGTAGTCATCATACGTGTCATTATTCAATTGGTTGAATTATTTACTCTAATTAAGTAATGTATTTATAGCCATTAATTATGAATAATTCAACCAATTGAATAATGACACGTATGATGACTACCGGTAGTGAAGACTGCAAATAGCATTACTCATATTTCAATGTCGAAAAAAAAAAAAAGGTACAATTCTTAATTGTCCCTTAAATTAATTTTTCTTATGTTAGATAGCCACTTTGTCAAGTCTCACCTAAAACTAGACATCAAGTCAAATTTCCAATTAAAACATTCTGCCCTTGTTTAATTTAATTTAAAAAATTGAAGTTAGAGTAAATAATTAATTTTAACTACAATTTCATAGAACCAATAATTTTTATCAATTTTTTAACGACACATTTTACTAATTTTTACCAGAAGTTTTGACAAACAGTCCATCAATCGCGAATACACAAAATACTATTTGATTTATAAATAAGTTATTATTTTTAAGAAATGAAATATTACACATACTACTTACCAATCTTAAAATAATTCCAAATATCTAACAATTGAACAAATTTATTTTAAAAATACTACATAATTAATAAAATAATAAATTAATTATTTTCACAGTAAGTCCTTCATCTTTATAATATATCCACTTTAGTTCCTGTAATTCTTCTTTCATTTCAATTTCATCATCTTTTATTTGCAACCCAAGTCTTTCAATTTTTGAATTTATGCAAATTGATCCCCATATTTATACTATTATGTCAATTTATTCCTTTATAGTATCATTATTTGATACAGATGTTACAAATGATATTGTGTATAAATATTTGATACATATGTTACAAATGATATTTTGTATAACTGAATATGTTACAGATTATATTATATTATTTTACACAGCACATGTTATATGAATTGGTATTCTGTGTCGCTGATATTACATATGTTAAAAATGATGAAATCATGGGCTTTATTTGTCAAATTTGGCATTATATTACATATTTATATCATAATGATGTTACACAGTATGAATAAGTTTTTAAAGTCCAATGTGTATATTAATACGAACTTATTGAAGTTTAAAGTTAGTTTTGCAGTTGTAACAGTTTCTGTTTAGTATCGCGATCTAATACATATGTTACAAATGTTATTGTGTATCACTGTCTGATACATATGTTACAAATGATATTTTGTATCACTGAATATGTTATAGATATGTTATTTTAAACAGCACATGTTACATAAATTAATATTCTATATCGTTGTTATTTTACATATCAATTTGTAACACAGATTGTTACAAAATATTATTTGTAATATTTATATTAAACATTGATACACAATATCATTTGTAATATCTGTATCAAATAGTGATACTATAAAGGACTAAATTGATATAAAAGTATAAATATGGGGGATCAACTTACAAAAAATCAAAAGTTAAAGGAATTGGATTACAAATAAAAGATGATAAAATTGAAATGAAAGAGGAAGTACATAGACTAAAGTGGAGATATTATAAAGATGGAGGACTTACCGTGAAAACAATTAAAGACTCAAGTAGCAAATTTACATATTCAATTACCATATATTATTTAATATAATAAATTAAATCAATAGTTTTTAAGAAAACAATATTTTTAAAATAAATGAAACAAGAATGGCTTTTTGGAATTATTTTCAAAAAGTGGCTTATTTATGAAAAAATCCATTTACGAAATTACAATCCCACGGTCCAGATCAGCCCATCTCAACCTGGCATGCTCGTGAGTTGGGCTTTCAGGCCGAGACGGGTTTAGCACGGCCTGTAACCATAGGTTGGCTGCCCTAGACTCGTTCCAAGCCATTTGATTCCTTTAGAATAAGTCATGTTTGGGCTTGAGCATAGGATTCAAGATGGCCCATCACGATCGATCATTATAGTTTCGATACTCATTACGAATTATCTAACGTCTCTAAAAATTAGTCATATGTGAACATAGACACAATTAAAAATCTTGACATAAAGTTTGAGATGGACCAAGCACGTCCGGTAACAAATAGGTGGGCCGTCCCGAACCGTTTTGAACAAACACCTCTAATATTAGCCATGTTTGGGCATAAGCATAATTAGAGGTGGTAATGGGCCTAGCCTCGGCCCATTACCGATCGAGCTCGGCTTGTCCCCAAAAATGAAGCTCAGTTCGATCTATTGTCTCGTGGGTCGAACAAGTTGAGTCGAGCGGCCTATAAGTTCGGCTCGATTTTTTTTTAATTTGTTTCAGAGAATTTTAAAATAAAAAATAAATAAAGTGTGAGAAATTTTTTCTGTTAAGAGTTGCAAGTTGAAAATTCTCCTCTTTTTTTGGGGTTTGGGGTCGGCTACGTTGAACGTATGTGAGTTAAAATTGTACACGAATAAATTGTTATGTGTACACTTTTTTGTTAAAATAAGATGAATGAAGTATCAAATATTTATGCAAATAATACTTACTATAAATTCAAGTATTCTATATTCAAATATTTAAGTTTTTCGGACATCATTTTGTCTAATTTATCTTGGATCCGAAGTTCGGCATTATCTAGTCTTTCAGACACGGTAAGCTTTCTAATATGTCTACTTTAAGTCTTGACCTAAAATTAGATAGAACCCTGCCACCTTTACTAAAAGCAGACTTTGATACTACAGTTGATGTCAGAGGTGTTAGTAGATCACGTGCCATATTTGAAAGAATTGAATATTGACGTTCATTTTGTCTCCACCGTCGTAGTATATCAAAAAAATTATCTATTAATTCATCATCTAAAATACTAAACATGTTGTGCGCGAAATATCTAACTAACTCTAAAGATGTATCACTAGAATAGGAAAGGAAAGAAGCAGAAGAAGAACCACTATCATGTCGACTACCCCTAACTGAACTTAGGTACCTCCATAAGTTATTATCATCAAGTGATGACAAAGCATGTGTTGGAACATGGGGGTCGTACCTTTTCAGCGTAGATCTTATACATTTGACATAAAGTTTGTTCTAAATTACCAAACGTCAGTGGATTTTCGTATATTAATTTTTGTGAAATTGTCATTATGATTACTTTCATACCCTCTAAGTTAAGTATGAGAAATAGATACTAACAGAAATAACATAGGCAACTCTTCTCAATATTTTCTAAATTTAGCTTCCATCACATATATAATATTAGAAAAAATAGCAAAATCCTTATACATATTAAAATTGTTAGCAATATAATAGAAATGATTGAGAAATAGTGGAATAGTTAGATAATATACATTTGAACATGCATTTGTTGTGCCAAAAAAAAACTTTCAAAAATTTTATAACATGAACACATATTTTCAAGTCATATATTTGCAAATCATATTTTGGGTCATGTAAGTGTAAGTCGTTATAATATGAAGTATGCATTCTTCGTATCTTTAATAAGATTCAAGTATGAGATATATTGAATTCCACCTATGTCCTACATCAGTGCAAAAATATTTTTCTTGAAACTCATTTTCAACACATGGAACAGTGAAAACTTGTTTTCATGCTGGTGAGACCGTAATATAATTAATAGCGTATCTAATTTTTTGTAATTGTACATCTATGAATTTTAGTCCATCTTTCACAATTTAATTAAAAACATAACATACACAATAAATGTGAAATAAAATATTATCAAATTCTGGATGTAAATGTTAAATTAATTTTTCAATTACTATATTGTTGAAGATGACATAGTCAAAAGTAAAACTACGAATCTTCGTTTCACAATTAAATTTATGTAAAACACTTAGTAAAACATGAAAATATTAACTCCATTATAAAGATAGTCAATTGTTTTAAACGCTATTACTTTCTTAAACATTATCCAATGTTTATCAATGTAATGTGCAGTTGCAACCATTTATCTTTTTTAATTATTACACGTTCATAAGTCTGAAGTAAAAAATTAAACACTGTTATAATTATTAATATCTCACTTCTTTTTATTAAACAAAATAATAGTATATTTACGAAAAGTATTTCTAGCAACAAATAAGTACCTTGGTTGGAGATATTTTTGTATAAAGTTTGTGAAATGAGGATTTCCACCAAGTTTAGTGAAAACTCGGCACTTGCCACCAATTGCGACATTCATTCGCAGCACATGCTATCTTGTAAATATACCTAATTGTTTAGATTGGAGTACTACTGAAGTTGGCTCCGAGATATCCAAATTGGAGTTGTGGCAAATTTGATTTCAATCCTCCATGTTTGAACACACTTTTTGAAGTGTCAGTTTATATGAGTCGTGCTATCCCTTTCTACATTACCACGATATCTTTTTGAATGTCATCCAAATCTATCGAATCAGCGCTACCTCCAAACTTATCAACAATATCGCGAGAAATTAGAACGTCATTAAGACTACTAAAATCATCATCACTTCAATTGTATGCCATTTCGAAACAATTATAAAGAGAATAGTAGAAGATGTAGTAGAAGAAATAGAAAATAAAAAATATAGACCAATATTTAGATAATGAGATTTGAGATGGATAATTATACACTAATATTGAGAGATAATGAATTTGAGAATTGTTGTTGAATTGAATATATAATAAATTGAGAGATTGATATGTGAAAAAAAAAATATAAGTTTAGAAGAATGGTACTTATAGGAAAAAAAAATTTGAATTTAAAAAAAAAAAATCACAAAAAAGTAACCATTGGACACGAGCCACAAATTGGCTGGTTGGAGTGCCCACAAGTCGACTTGTTTTTTTACCGAGCCAAATAACCTCGATCTTTTGTTTTTTTATTTGTTTTTTGAGCTCGAACTCGTCTATAATAGACTGAGCGTTAATGAACCGAGTCGGCCAACCTCGATCTACTCAGCCATTTGCCATCTCCGCATAATTAGGAGTGTTGATATTTAACATTTTAACTCGCTATGCCGTTATCCAAACCAAATAGCGTTTATAGTAGTTATTGTCTACTAGAGAATAACTACAAATATTTATGCTTTTTTACTCTCCTTTTCCCAATTCTAATAATCTGCAACACAGTTTTCTACTAAGCAAATTCACTTCTTAACTATGATTTCCAATAAACTGGAATTTGTAGTTCCTTGAACTATTTTCGTAGTTTGAGATCTGAAGCCCACGTCAGATTTTGGTGAGTATCTTTTTTCTCAGCTTATTTTTCTTGATTTCTTGCTTTACCCATGTTTTTATTGCCTTAATTCTTCAAAAAGATTGGATTTTTTTTTGGATTTCTGTAATATTAAGCATTAAGAAAAGCTAGAATGTGAAATTATTTGAATTTATTGCACTTAGTTAAGTGTACTAATTTGGTAAGTGATGTCAGAAATTTGCTTAATTTTCGACCCAAAGTGCTAGGTTGTGTGGGGGAACTTTTTATTAGCTAGAATCCTCTCTTTCTATAAACAGCTAGGGCTTTGCATTCATCTTTTTCCCTTTTCCTTTTTCTTGATTTGGTAATAAAATCTGGGTTTGTGTGTTCTTAGTTGGTAATGGATTTTGGTCAAGAAAACATATTTTCTGGTGGAAATGTTGTACAAGTCCTCTCTGGAAACTCCGGAAATGGTGTCAATGAGGATTGGGGTCCAGGACCGGTTGACCAGGCAGTTTGGGCCACCGAGGATGATTACGGGATGTGGAATAGGGAATCTTCTGTTGACACCAGTTTTAATTCGAGTTATGACGGTAGGCAATCCCAATTGCAATCTGGAAATGAACCACTTAACAAAAGATCGAGAAATGGTCAATCGGGGTCTAAGGCAATTGGGAAAATGTTCTACAAAACTAAACTCTGTTGCAAATTCCGAATGGGCACTTGTCCATATGTCACTAATTGTAATTTTGCGCATAGTAATGAAGAACTGAGGAAACCTCCCCCTAATTGGCAAGAGATTGTTGCTGCACATGAGGATGATCAAGCAGCATTGGCAGAGCCAAGGGAGGAATTTCAGATACCAATTCTAGGCGTTACCGAGGATACTCAGAGGTCTTACAAAGGGCGGCACTGCAAGAAGTTCTATAACGAGGAAGGCTGCCCGTATGGTGAAAATTGCACTTTCCTTCATGATGAGCAGTCAAAAGCCCGAGAAAGTGTTGCGATAAGTTTGGGTCCAGGCTCTGGTGGTGGGTATGGGAACAATGGGAGTGCATCACACTTGAAGCCCTCAAATTGGAAAACAAGGATTTGTAACAAGTGGGAGCTAACGGGATATTGTCCATTCGGCAACAAGTGTCATTTTGCTCATGGAGCTGAAGGTATAACTTTTATTTATGCGTCAAATTTTAACTAAATATAATTCTGAATCCTGTTTGATAGTCGCTTGTGGTTCATTTCGTAATATATATGATGATTTTCCTTAACTGGCGTTTGTGTATTTTGTTTCCCTTTTCCGGATTTTAAATTCCATTAGTCCATCAGTTACTTGAAGATGAAATGTGTTCTAGTATAAACGTAAACGAAGTATGTGAAGAATGCTACATCTCTGTGCATGATTCTCCTGAAATGTTTGAAGTTATATGATACATTGTTCCTCTTCTTCTTTTCCCTTTTCTCCTCTTCTTGCTGTTCGTGCCCTGGCTAGCAAACTAATCAGCCAATGCCTTTTTACTGCTCGAAACCAAAAACCAATAAAGAAGTCTATACTTTCTTCTTGAAACCCAAAATTACCCCCCATGGTAACTCTACTGTACTTTCTTTCCTTCATGTTAACCAAGATTTTAAAGGGGTAAAAGAAACTGTTGGTAACTCAACTTTCAGCATAGTTTCATCTTACTCAACTTTTTATGTACCAACTTGGTCACTCAACTTTACTTTCTGCTTCAGTTATATCACCAAGTTAGCTTGTGTTACTAATATTAACAGCTTGCCCAAAATGGCAAACATAATATACGATGTGCCGACCTGCCACATAGGACAATCTGTTAGTTTTACTAACGGAAGCCCATTTGGTGATGTGATTGAAACAAAAAGTAAAATTGAGTGATCAAATTTAAACAGGAAAAAAATCAGTGACTAATATGAACTTCGTTGAAAGTTGAGTGACCTCAATATTTTTACTCTTTTTAAAGGATAATGCCTTGCAGTGCAATTGATGCCATGGAAATACACGAAAACACCCAAATACTCTACAAATATTGTGAACAGATAGTGGCAGAAGTTATCTCATCTACACCTTGTATTGATCCACAGAGAAATATCAACCATTGAATTATCTCTGCGACATTCAAATTCTAGAATCTAGATTGGTTCCTTTTGCATATTTTATACACCTTTTTTCAGTACAATTATTTTCAGACATCCTGCCCATACTTGAAGCTAAGGCAATGCCATATGTTCTAAATTCCTAATTTTTATCCCGAAATGCCAATGTAACCAAAATCTACTCTATATGAAATTAAGTGTTTGCAGATTTAAATCCATACACTTCATTTTTTGACCTCAACAACGTTAAACATATAATGTATCATTAGTTTGATACTTCGTCAAAAGTAAATTAGCCAAGTGAACCATGAAAGTCTTATCTTTTGCCTGTCATCAACTAAAGATCATAATTAGACTGGAAATTTGTAAAAATACAATAGAAAACTTAGTTAACTTAAAGATTAATATGTATTACAAACAAAACAAATAAACCCATATCTACTTATATAATTTACGACTAAAATAATTACGTGTTTTTGGATTGCATATTCATTATTTTGAATGCAATCTCTGTAAGCATGATTGCAAAATTTAGACTTTTTAGAATCAAATATTTGTATTTTTTTTCCTTGTTGATTATGAGTTCAAAATCCTTCTGAAACAGAACTACATTCTTATGGTGGAGGACCGATGGAAACAGAAGCCAGAGATTCTTCTGCTCCTGATCCCAAGCAAGGGATTCTACCTTCCAAAACATCAGCAGATACTGTTGTCCCGTCTGTAACTTCGGTGCCTCATCCTGACAGTTACCATATCGGAGTTCCATCGCAAAGGTTGTCCAATGTGATACAGAAATCTGGGCCGCGACCTCATCAGAAGTGGAAGGGACCGGACAAAATTAGCAAAATCTATGGCGACTGGATTGATGATTTTGAATAGATTTTCAAGTTGCACATACATGGAAAATAACCTTGTGGAAGTCGTATCCAAGAAAACTTTCAATGGGAAAACAAAAAGGATTTCACTGTTAGTGAGATAGAGAACCTGTAGCTTAATGTATTGCATGCACCTGTGTTGTATTAGGATTGTCCTGTAAAATATCAAGCCTGTGTACTATGAGACTTTCATTTTTAGATTTTTCGAGGTTTTTGAAAAGGAATTTTCATTAGGAAGTTTTGTAATACATGTATAATCTGTACCGTATCGTGAGCAGCAAGTTTATAATAAGACCCTTGTCGTTTATGAGCCCAAAAACAAAATGCTCTGAGGTCTACTTTTCATGTATATCAGTGCAAATTTTCCGTGTCTTGTTTCTGCACCTGCATCATGTCTGTGCTCTCTCTCTCTCCTACCCGGCTACGCCCCTAATGGCAATTTGTTGAATTACCGTCTGGTCGTACTGTCCTACATTGTCGGTGTTCTTTCTCCCACCCCATGCAGGTTTGTCGAATTATTGTCTGTTCTTACATTATGTCTGCGTTTTCTCTCTGAGATCCGCCCAGATTTCTTGACCGACAGTCTGTCTCTCTCCCCCCCACCTCACACTATGCAGGTTTGTTGGATTAGGATTACTGTGTCGTTCAACATCTTGTCTGTGTTCTTTCTTCCTCAGATCAAGATTTGTGGAATTACTATCAGTTTAATCAGGTCCATCAACGCTCTGGAGATGGAGTTGACATGCATTCTAACCCCCAACTTTGGATAAAAAATCTAGGTACATTAGTAAATGGTGAACTTTAAAGAACTTTAAAATATCAATATTTAGTCGCTAAACTTTACAATGTTTATCTCATTAGCCACTCAAATGGTAAGATTCAAAAACCGTTTATGAGCATGCCTACGAGTTCCAGGACGAACCAAGTTTTCAACCTTTCTATCTTTTATTGGGGCTAAAACCATGCATTCTAATGCTGGCACTAGTATTCATCCATCAGCTACAGTTTTATTGAAAAGTTTTTCTCATCAGTTTATCGAGTTAGAATGCAGACTTATTGCTTGTAATGTTAATTTGTAAATGGCACCTGCAAAAGGGGGTGAATATTTTCTCTGATTTTTTTTTTTTTTTTTTTATCATAGTCATAGTTAATTTACTCAATAAGCAAAATTAGACAGATGTTAGAAAATATTTGTAAGAGATAAGAGCATAAAGTGCATCTAAAAGGCTACAGTTCACACTTGAGATATAACTAATACTCCAGTTTCTAAGGATTGTAAGAAAACATTGCTGAGCATGAAAAAATAAAAACAAAAAGCTACAATTCATAACTTACATTCAACTCAGCTCAATGGAAGGAAAACACTTATCTCTATATATACAACAACCTCTGAACTGCGCCCACCAATTGCACGGTTCGGAAATACCGATTGATCAAAGGTTAGGAAAGAGCAGGCCTGGAAATCCCATAGCACAGGCAGCCAAGAAAACATTGTATTCAGCATACATCAACACATGGCCCTGTAAAAAATTGAACCTTGCAGCAGTATCATTTGCCGCCGCATGGCCAGCCCCCGTAAGGAATTTCCACAACCGAACATTTCTGCAGGGGTCTAACTCTTTCTCAAAATAATTCAAAAATGAAGTTTGGTTCAATCAATTTTCCTCGTCTACTGCTCCAATGTACGTGAGGTCTGTCCTCCTCACTCTTACAGCTCCCTTAAGCCAGCTGGACGCCTTCAGATTAGCATGATCGCTGCTGCCAACAAGAGCAGAATTAATTGAAGGTTGACCTGACCCAGCTCCATCCTCCAAAAGGGTCCATGGGTCAATCTCCATATCAACGTCATGCTGCAATGGGAGTGCCTTGGTTTTCACATTTGTGCCTGTGCGGACGGGTAAATGTGGATTCCTCGGAGGGAGGTTTGAATTGATAGGATTTAATGCAGTTATTGGATTGCTGGGCTGAAGAATAGCAAGGGCAGCAGGTGATACTGATGGAGGCTGGCAAGAAATCATCAACCGGGGAGAGGGAAAAAGAATTGGCATTGAAGTTTGGATGCGCCACCGAATTGTCTCGGGCAATTCCATACGGTTCAAATCATTCTGCACCAATATATTATGAATCAGCCATGCTGCATCATTCTTTTTCATTTACAAATAAGTGTGTGTACATCAATTATAACATATAGTAGAAAAAAAAAGGAATTGAGCTGGAAAGACAACAGTAGACTTCTACTGCATTATTTTCCAACCCACTCCCTGAGAAAACAATTTGAAGGTTTGGCGACATCAGACCTGAAAGCTTTCTGCCACTTCACGATCAAAAACAGCATATTCCGTGGATTTGGAATCGGATTTCAACTTCAGCCAGCTTGGCTGAGAGTTGCTCAGCAGCGCATGGAAAACCAATAATAGACTATCAAAAAGACTTTCCATGGAAGGAGGTTCAGAAGCTGTAGAAGTCCCCATGAGAGACTCCACCTCTCTCTTTGATGGAGTCAATGTTGAATTAAATACATGATTGGCATCGTCATGCACAACAGCGCTTCCAAGGAGGCGAAAAAGCACAGAAGCAAGAGTATATCTCATATTACGGCCTGAAGTCTCCCTGGGAAGTATGAAATGGAAGATTGCATAATAATTAGAAGCCACTATAGGCAACATGATCGTTATTTTTCTCAAACCCAACTACGAAAAATCAAAAGTGACTAATACAAAATTATCAAGCACACTTTAGATCTACAATAAAGCTGGAAAAAATAATGATAGGTAAATCATGATATAGTTTGTGCAAAACCTGGTGAGCCCAAGCTGCAAATTTCAATACTTGCAACAACACACTTATTTCTGTAAGATCATATTTTTCATTGCATAAAAACTAGAATAGAAGAATTCATTCACAACATAACTGAAAACGTCTTCAATAAGAGGTAGTACTAAGGAATTCAAGGGATATCCATGCAAATTAAAAAGTGCTCAGGGTGAATAAAGAGACTCAAATCAAGATCAAAGATGACTATAGAATCATCTACATCATCATTCTTCTTCTCAGAAAATATGTTATCAAGGGACAGATATCCGAAATAATGAAAATAGACTTACAGAAAATGTTATGTATCAGGCATGCTACACAACCAGAATGAGGATGGACCAGTAAGGATTCAGAGAAAAATTAAGATCACTTCATTAACATCAACATTCTCCAAAAAGGGAAAAACATACAAGGACAGATGTAAAGAGGAAAGTAAAATACCTGTCTGCACAAATAATAGGGAGTAATCTCAGTAGGAACTGCAACCGCAAAGTGATGGAGGCTCGCAATGCTGCAGGAGAAGGTGGCACAGTATCAGCCGATACAGTTGATTGTTTGGGTAATCCAGGACTGCTACCTTTCCCACCCTTGCGGCTGTTACTTTTATTGGCAGGACTTCCAATCCCAGAAGCAGGTGCTTCAGCTGGCTTACCAGCTCCACGAGTAACTGCATTTATTTGCTGCTCAATATTACTTATCTGCTTGATCATTTCACTTGCAAAATTACTTCGTGATTCATCAGAACCTCGATCCACACATGGAAGAACTAGTTCAATAAGAGCTCTCTCAGTCACATGTTGCTGACCCACAATGAAGCCCTCAACGTCCATAACTTGAACAGATCCTTTCCGAGAATGGTCAAAGTCACTCCCTTCATCGACTACCTCGCCTTCTTCAAGGGCAGCTGCTTCAGATTTCAATTTATCACCCTTGTTTGTAACTGGATTGATACTGGAAGGACACCATCCCCACGGCTTCCAGTGTTGGGCCTTCAAACACAGTTTTTTGGGCTCAGCAATATTTATAATCTTCTGCCGAATAGATTTCCTGCCATAAAGTACGTCCTGGCCTCTGAGCAACCATTTGGCTTGTAACAGCAATGAATCCTCAAGAGACCTCCCCAAGAGATGTACAACCTCAGAGAACAAGGGAGCAGCATCAGGCCTGACTAATAATCTGGTGAGAATAATCTGAATGAAGTTGCTTTCATTCTCAGAAATGTTATCAGGATTTGGCGAGAGAGCTCTTATAGCCTCAATTAAGGAGATATCAGGGTTCTCCATCTTTTCAATGACAGCCTGTTCATTTAGGAGAAGCCTGAGCTCAACCCACTGCCAATGGAATCTAGCAGGTTGCAGAGTATCAAGAACATGTACAAGCTTATCCAGAAGTTTTTTCACATTGTCTGCACGTTGGCTTTTTGACTCTCCTAGACCGAACGTCCAATTCCCATCCTCCTGCTTGAGCATCGGCTGTGGCATTCTACAATCAATGAGGGCATCTAGAAATAGTCTAGCACGAAGAGGAACAAAGGCAGAGGCTTTTAAATTGATGTCTGAAGTGGTAGATTCTACTATAGATGCAAACTCATAATCAAGAGTATCTGCAGCTACAAGATCATAAAAGCCATGAGTGTCTCTAAGACATATTTCACGAAAAGGCAGGTGCTTTATGGCATCACCAATGCCTAATGCCATGGATTGATACAATTGATGGATATCTTCACGTTGTCCACTGCTAGCATTAAGAATGAAGGGCCTCCATATCACAAATGCAAATATTGAATAAGCAGGTGGAAAGACCGAGTTCAACGATAGAGACCGCTGCATTCTAGATAGAGCAAAAATTGAAGCTTCACCTAGGAGATCCACAATGAATCCATCAGAAATCGTCCTGCAATTCCCCACAAGCACCCTAAACCAGGTCACAGAAACCTCAATTAAATTATCCACCTTTAAAACCCCCATTGAACGTGCATTCCCATTTGCAGAAGATTTCACGCTCCTTGCAAACTGAATTAGATCAAGCCCTTCCTTCAATCTAAAGAGAGTAACCATTCTCTCCAGGCTAGCAACTCCCTGAAGAATTGCCCCAATCACAAGTGCAGCAACAGCTGCTGTTATTTTTGCAGCCCTTCCAATAACTGGTTTGGTGGGATGGTTTAAAATATCATTCGGTAAATTTGCATTAGAATCGTGAGAATCAGGAGACAGGTGAAACTGACTACGTGGAGCCTTTCCTGGGGCAGAAGCTTGCATGAGAGCAGAAGAAGCTTCCGTTGCAAGAGCGACCTCAAAGACACGGCTGTGACGCTCTCCAAGTGCTTCCTTTAATATGCATAGGCAAGTGATATGAATGAGTAAAATGCGCCGAGCAAATTGCAATGAGCCAGAAGGGGACGGGTTATTTAAGTGATTGCCTGTGGTGGAATCAGGAATTTTTGCAATAACAAGTCCAAGATTATTAATAATTGCAGCAATAGCAGAAGACACCAGAGAAGGATCACCTTCCTGAGCAGCACCGCCAGTTTGTCTCATGCAGTCCATCAATCCAATTACTATTTTTTGAGCAATCTGATAGCCATCATCCCGCTTTTCCATGCTAGGATTCTTATTAATTCCAGGTCCAAAAAGCTTTTTGTCTTTGCTATGGAAATAATTGAAAGCTTCATCCACATGTCTTTGCACTATATCTTTCATGCTCAAGCCAACTCTAGATACTCTAACCCCATTTATCTTTTGACGGAAGTAATCATCAAGATCTTCCACTCCAGCTGGTGCTCCAAGGGGAAAGCCATAATCTCCTTCGACAGATCTACCAGATTCAAGTTCAGAACTGAGTCTCTTATCACAAGTAGACTTGAAAGTCTTTTCCCATTCAACAACACTAGCCACATTGCTAAACTTCTTCAAGAGGTAACGAGCATAAACTAAGGCCGGTGAACTGGAAATCCTGCCATTAGATGCCATGACAGTGACCATCCGATGCATTGAGGCAGACAAGGTTTCAGGAATAAGATCAACTGCAACAATTATATTTTCATACCTGACCAAAGCAATAAAATAGATGAGTAACATGAGCAGACAAATCTGATTAGTGATTAGTCGACGTCTGGAAAAAATCTTGTAGACTGTAAAAGCATTGTCTTCATCATTGACATGACCCAGAAAAAGAACTGGAATGATGATTTATGACACGGTACTGTCCGTTGGAGATGTGAACAAAAATCGGTAAAATGACAGCATGGGTTCTCAAAAAAATGCTACTGAATATATCCTTACAACACATGAAACGTACTCCAAAAGTGATACCATCCAACCATGTTAAGTTGTCAAAAGAGTGCACTTCCTCTTCTGACAAAGGTAGGAGCCCCAGCAGTTATCTTAGACATCATCTAGAAAACTGCTCCTCCCTACCTACCCCTCAGCCAGAAAGGAAATGACAATGTTAGTTCCAGATCACCCTCTGCTTTGACATTATGTTTGGTTCAGAGAGAGAATGGGAGAAGAGAGTGACATGGGCTCACAAATATTTTGATTGGAAGTTGAGAAATTAGAAGCAAAGATCTCTCATTATTTTCCTCCACTTTCTTTACAATTCAAACAAGGAATATAAATTTGTTATATCCATTTTCCCCTAAATTTTCCTTCTCTTCTTCCTCTCCATGCAAAACACACCCTTAACCTCAGGTTAAAATCTTTAAATACTTTCCCCTGAATTATCTTAATATCCTTAAAGATTAACAAGTACATCAAATATTACTTTAATAGTGGTTAAGGTGACTGCTAGACTGAAAAGCCAATAGGCAAAGCCAGGTGTTATTAAAAATGACAGAACCATGTGCATTCAAAACTCAGCTACCTTCAACAAAGAAAACCACCTAAAAAATTGAATGTAAAAAATTTGGTTAAATACGTAGAATCAGATTCAATTTGGCATGGAGAGTATTGTTGATTTGTGATCTTTTCAGGCAATATCCAGTTTATCGTCCAAAAAGTTGATTAAATAAGTAGATTAAATAAGTATGACTCGAATATTGAAGGAATAGAATTTTAATAGAGACAGAGAGAGGTGGTAGGCAATTGACTCAATGGATGCAAATGAGACAAGCAACAATCAAAGTAAGATGCAGATTGAGGGTGCACCTTCGGATAGATGATAAAAGAAATGCCTCCCCTACTTCGCACGCATGGTTCTCTGCATTCCTGGGAAGCATCAGAATATTCCTACCACCATGGAAGCTAAAACCAGGGCTGCTAGGAACCTTCGGCAACAACCAGAGAAGAAACTTGATTGCTGGAATCAATTCATTACAAACATCCATCAAATACAAAATTGATGACAGTTCATCTTCACCGAGCTTCCAAGGAACAGAGCTCCGATCATCAACAGCTGGAAAATGCCTACCATATTGGCCAACCTTGGAGGTAGTCTTTTCAGCCTCTTCAACAAGCTGCTTTACAACAGATATCAACCATATAGTTACTGTCCTCTTCTCACCACTCTGCATCAGCTTTATAAGTTTTCCAATTGAAATAATATCTCCAGAGTGTGAAGTTCTGGTCCCATCCGTTGATTTAGTAGCATCTTCAAAACCACTCCTATGATGTGGGCAGCGTATCCTACTTTCACATACATGGCTTGTCGATGCTCCCTGACTACCCTCAATCCTGGCAGCAGCTAATTGTGCAAGGCTTTGAGTCTTTCGGACAGATTTTTGCCTACCCCTTGACCCATGCTTGGCTGGCTTAGGAGGTGGATCTCCCTTAAAAGATTCCATGGATTTCATCCCCTTTCTTACCCACCATGTTTCTTCTTCATCTGTTGGAATTAGCTTCGGGTCGAAGCTCCGTTCTTCACTTAATCTTTGTCTCTTCGCTCTTCTGCATTCTTCACATCCAGGTGTTTCTTCACTTAAATCTGCCCTGTTATTAGCCCCACTAGACCTCTTAGCACTCCCTTGTGACTCGTCAAGTCCGGTATCCATTGACAATATATAACTTGGAAATTGCAACAGTGCAGTTATTGAAGACTTTAGTTCTTCAATCTCAATATCAGCATCAACATATTTGGATGGTAAATTGGATGTTGAATGAAAAGACCACTTATCTGCGCTTCCACCTCCAGAACGGAGATGACGCTTTACTTTCTGATTTGAAAGTTTTCTACCAGGACCTTTACTGTGATCCAGGAGCCCGCGAAGCACTAGACGGCGTTCATTTGAGTAAACATTCATCACCTCTGTAACTACTGATGGTTCTATAATTTGTGCTTCTTCCATAAGATTGAAAATATATGGACCAGGCAACTGCTTCAAAATTCTGTGGTGCCTCTTCCTCTTCTCCAGGTCAACCATAGACCCATGCCCATCCATAATCCCACTAACAATCAGCTGTCTCACATACACCTGGGGGTGAAAAATGCCCGCTCGTACAAATTCTCTTACTAGAAACTGAAGGCGTTTAAAACCTTCTCCATTATGCACTTCATGTTGATCAATCCAACACACAATAATATCATGCAACGGACTTGGGCTTTCAAAAGTATCTGAAGAATCTTTGTTTTTCCCTTCCAAACTACTCAAATTTTGCATATCACTCATCTTCTGTTTTAAAAGCCGTATTGCTATATATATCTGAGAAAAGTCTTTTCTACCAGTAAACTGCATGCCATGCGGACGCACAGTACGGAAATCTCTAAAATCACAAGCTGCCCACTCACAAATGAAGAAAGTGGAGCAAATTAACGATAAAGTCACTGTGCCAATATGCTTAAGCGATGAACGCAAACCAGGGCTCACTTCAGCAATCCAACATTCCGCAACAGCTCCATCCCAAAGGTATCCATACAGCAACTGGTAAGCAACTCTAATATCTCCATGCACAAGAACTTTATCCAATACCTGAGAGGCTTTAGCTACATTATGACCGGGATGATCAGGTTTGGCTGCTCTTGCAAGAGTCTCAGCACGTTTTTGGATCGATGAAACAGCATGATCAATAGCCGACGACTCAATTTGAATTTCATGTACTTTATCTCTAAGCACACCAGTAACTTCTAGTGGACCACCCTTTTTCTTCCTTGCATCCTCAGATATTTTTGATAAAGAACTTCCATCATTTACCAAATGAGTTACCACACATGTTGGCAGAGGAAAACAATCTAAAGCAACAAAAGTATCAGGTACAGCCTGAATTAAATATCGAAGCATCTCAACAAGAGCAGTAGTAGTATAAGCCCGGCGAGAATTATCAACAAGATCAGAACCACCAGGAGAACGTTCTCTGATGAAACGAACAGCTATTCCCACCAGATTGCGCACATAGGTCTGAGATAATACAACAGTTTCTATAAAACCATATATAATGGGCAATAGCAACTGTAGAACACTGAGCAATTCTTTTTCCTGGAATGACGTGATTTCAAATGTTAAAATCCAAAAGAAAAACACATTGAATGGAAACAAATTATAGGTAGCAAATGTTTCTGTTATATCTAGGAAGTTGAAATACAGTAAAGGAATACAACAGCAATACCTGCAGTTGATTAAGAAACCAATCAATAATGAGAGAAGGAGTGAGCAGTCCTTCAGCATGTTCCCACTGAATAATCCGCACCACATACCACCACTTGAAGTACAGAGAAGGCTCCTCACCATCAGTGACAGCTGAAAAATGATCACCTTTTTGCAGCATTGAACCAGCATAAACCATTTGTGATGACCGATCACGAATATGCAAACTTGAACGAGAATTGTTTCTTGTTACAAATTCATCCAAGAGATACTGCAAGTAATCAATAATATCTTTTGTCCACAGCTCCGACCGCGAAAACTGAGTTTTGTCATGTGCCCCTGACGACAAGTTGGATGAGCCTGGGCGAACCTGCATGATTAAACCATAATCCGCTATCTTCCAATATTATGAATATCCAACAGTTGCTACTGCTTGTTTTCTTGATCAAGAATCCATACCTGATTAAGATACGTTACTTTGATAAACCATGTTGCTCTCAATAATGGAACATTGTTTCTGATTAGAACTTCGAAAAGAGATTTCCTCCTGTAACCGTGGGGAGCATGGTCTGCCAATGAACGTAATCTTTTATGCTGTTGTGATAAACCCTGAATAGATGCACAAATGTGTTATAATAATCTGATATCAGGGGAAAAGAAAGATATATAAAAGTATCTCCATACATCTCAAATGTCTTTTTTCCCATGTGGGGGTGGGGGGCAGGTGTTAAGAACTTCTAGGTTCACATCAAACCATGGGTAACACATCAAATGAGGTTTGCGCGCCAGACAAACCGGTATTGAAAGGATGTGTCAATTTTATCTTATTCTTTAAAGAAGGTTCAGGGAGTGATCTCCATCGGGCTGCTCAAAATCTAACTACACATTTCTTCCCTGGCTCAATTAAGAAAACTAACCACAAACATAAAGAACTTTCATCTCTGTTAAAACTTCTAATTATATCCCCCAATTAGGCATGTCCATAGGGTTGTCTTCATTTACTTTTGTTGCATCTAAGGATCCTTCTCCAGTCTCTCCCAATATGAGGTTTTCTCATGCTGCTGGCCCATTTCCATAATCTGACCATACAGAAACATCAAATGCCACAGCCCATGGGTTTCCTTTCACATTAATGTCCAGCTGTGAAATACATTTTGATACTCCTTTCAATAATTAGTGTGAATTTTCAGCTCATTTCATTCATCGGTAAGTCCAACAGGTATTGGTTTTAATGAAAAATCTACAGCTTCCCCAACTAAGACTTAGCAAACCAAACTTTATTTAGTAGCCAATATAAATCAAACAAAAAAACCAATTCCACGTCTGATCAATAATAGTATGTCTCCTTCAGTTTGCATTAATATTGGAAAATCCAAATAAACACAAGTCTTCTTTCAATTTTCCAGGATCTTCTAAAAAAAATGAATTTCATCTACCAAAAACGAATGTTCCTTGTTAAATTGCATTATATGTTCTTACTTCTTCTCATACGTGTAACAAATAAGTTGAACATGCTTGATCATCCAATAAACTGATAATGTTGCCAAGTCTTACAGAAAATTCAAAAACTTAGCAAAAAGAGAACAAACCTCAAGCCATTTCTTCCTGGCGTCTTCCCCACAAGGTCTTTGGTCAGGGAAGATACCAGGCTTGGTTAATAGTGTACCAGAAAGGGGCACTCCATAAACTTGACCAGCCTGCGACATTAATGATATTCATTCAAACTCAAATTCCATATAGCTGGTTTAGCACTATCAAGATGATAATAAATGCATTTTGGATTGTAGGAAAAAATGCTCCATTTACAATTAATGGAAATAAGATGTAAGAAACATGAATGATTTTCCTCTTATCAAATGGGAATGGAAGAAATGAAACACCTTGCGCTTTTGAGCACGAGACTCGTTGATGGCTCTATGACATTTTCTTATTGCCTGAAAAAGGGATTTGAGTCAAATAGCAATATAATGGGAGCATATTTTCCACAAGTAAACAACTCATAAGTCATTGCAATGTATGACAAGTACCAAAAGATCACATCAAAATTCATATTTATCGCATACCTCTTTGCACTTGACAATGACAGGTTTTGTAAAAGCCTGAACTTGTGATAATGAAATCTCTCTAGCTTCCTGATTTCAAATCCAAGATGGAAATGAAATTTATAACTAGAAGTATTTTGGAAATAAAATAAGAAAAAGACATTTCACAAAAATTGATCAGAGTCCTATTAGACTACCTCAAGCCCTTCAACTGTCTCCCTGTAACCAGATTGCACATATTCCCTGGGTAGTGTCTCCTCGTGACAATTTGGAGTCTGCGGGTGAAAGTCAGGTGGCCCAAGTCTGGAAATAAGTATTACCAAATAAAGGTGAGATAAAAGCAATAATATGGTTAAATGATACCAATCCAAGAAACAAGAATGGGTTAGGCTTAAAGGGTTATGAAAATAAATCACCAGGAATTTAGTCTTTTCAATCTTTGTCCCGATAGTTATAGAAGAGAAAAATTTACAAAAAAAAAAAAAAAGTGAAAAAACAAAACTGTTGTTCGATTGATCTCTTCTATGAGAACGTACAAAAGAAACTCGGCATTTTGATAATAAATACAAAAATTATAGGTCATCGATTACCGTGAATTCAACGGTTCTTTATCACACCTCAACTTGTATGTTGTCAGCTGTGATGACCGCCTGCAAGAATGAAGAATAACACGCTACTTAAAGGTGAAATACCGAAAACAATCTAGTATAGACTTTATGCTTATACTTAGTAGGGAAGGGGGCGAAACCAATACGCACAAGGGAGGGGAGAAGAAGGGGAATGAGACAGAAAATGAGAATTTTCAATAGCGAAAATTAGACCCTTTTCAGAATAAACAAAAATATCCTTGTAATGACAAAAAACTGCACACACATGCACAAGACAGAAGATACACAAAATATTGTTAGTAGAGACATTCAACATTACGGTACATAATATCATTATCATCATAATTCAGAAAAAACAACATTCACAGACAAATGTATTCCAATTGTCAACCTTATTATTAGAAATATAAATGAATTTATTGGTAAAATCAATGCTGTAAAAAGTAATAATGGTTAACTGGTTTGCTAACTTATAACAAGAATGTAATAAGTTAACATTGTCCCCAAATTTTTTGAACACAAAATGATCCTAGATGCTCATTGCACTGAGGCAAATTAATAGTTACATTCAAGTTAAGGTAGTGTGATCTTTGAATATGAGTTGTTGATGTGTTCGGAAAAAACTTGCTGGCAGCTATGGGTGTCATGGTGGTGGTTAAGGTATCAAGAGAATGGGGCGGCGCTGTAGAAATTTTTGAGGTGGCTGTGTTGGTCGTATACATGTGCTCATGTATGTATGTATGAGAGAGAGAGAGAGATGGAAATGAACATCACTATTGAACAAAAAAGAGCAGGCCAAAAGAACCGCTCAGACACCCAAGTAGGGTCACTGGTGGCGAGAGATATGGCAACGCAAATGAAGATTTGGGATCTTGATTTCTTTTCAATTTCGTTTTGGAGGTCATTTCGTATTACCACTTGGACATCAATAAGTGGCAAGGTCCTGATACCTTAAAATTTGAACACTCTTGTTTAAACATATTCTCCGAATATGGATAAGCCACATGAATCTCAGCCTATTAACGCTTTGCCTTCCTCATCTTAATATGGTTTAGAGGAAGAAAGGGAAAGTTTTCAATATGAAGACAAAGGAAAATGTTTAAGAATAAAAACAAACTAATTTGAATTTATGAAGTAGCACTATTTCAATACTCGAATAGACACCTATCATAACTCGATGAAGAAATCTTGGTGGTTACAAAATAACTTTTAAAACTCCATGGCCAAACCAAATAAAGAGCAGTTGTTTAACCAATGGTGTAGATTGTAAATCACACCACAGCACTTGCACACGCATGCGAAAAGAACCATGATGCATGACCAGATTATTAGAATGGCTACCTCGAGTTTAGAGAGAAGTTGGGTGGAGGTGGAACAGCAGATGACTCAGCTCGGGATGTATCCCTTGCTGGTATCCCACCAATTGCACCGTTATTAACTGCACTAGTGCAGCTGCCAGCATGATACCTTTGCATCTCTCCGAACTATTATCTGCATGCTGCCTCCAGCATCGAGCCACAATAAAATATATGCAAGTCAATCTGTGGTGATAGTTTTGTTAGAAATTGCCACAACTCAACACAATCGACAGCAAACGGTGACAGAACTTAGCATAACTAACAGTAGCAAGAAAGCTGTCCAAGTAGCATCACAGCCAAGGACTGTTTAAACCTATATAATTCTTGGCGCAAGCCGCAAGTACTTGTTCAATAGTGTCATATAATAGATGTGATAAATACTGTTCACTTATACCCATCAATTGGTGCGTAGCATCACAAGTATAACCAAAAACTTAAGATTGCACATGTTAACCTAATTTGACACAATAATCATGCATTAGACTTGCAACATAATAGTATGCCGTAGAGATGTAAATCGTAGACAGAAGAACAATGAACAAGCATATAATGATGAATTATTAATACTATAGACTTCATGTTACGATACACTTATTTAGAATTATAATTAAATTGGCAACAAATTCAAACCATGAAAAAAGAAATACAAGTCAAATTAGTGCATTCTCAAAAATTAAGCTTCAATTGGAAACAAATTCAAACAAATGGGAAAAGAAACAGAAGCAAAATTACTGCTTTATAAGCTTTTCTTTATCATCCTGATTACAACAAATTAAATAATCATAAAATAAAATACGAAATCTCAAGTTTAGTTTGATTTTAGGTATCTTTTCTTTCAACAAATGTGACTGTAATCAGCAAGCTCGACTTCCAATTACAAGTGGAAATTAACTTAACAACTAATATCAGTTTTATCACCACGTGTAAGTTTGTAACCTGTCTTTAATGAAGAATCAACATAATCACTAATCTATGTTTCAAAAAGAGTGAAGACATCATTCCTATTAACACGTATTAACTGTAAACATAATACTAGCTCCATTACTGCATAACATTACAAAACCACATACATCTCTAGATGGATGGTGACAACCTTAATATTCCATAAACATATGATAAAGATTAAATGCACTGTTTCATTTTGATCACATGAATGGAATCTTTTCCACAACTGACAACACGTGTTACCAATGTTATATTCTACAATTGCAAAAATTGCCAAAATTCTTTTCACTCTTAAAATGTACTAAGCATGCAGTTTCACATTAATCATTTCCATGGAGTTCACATTTAATTATAATGACATGACATTTTCTTTCTTTCAAACCGGGACCGACATGCAGAAAAGACTTTGCGCGTTTGAATTAAAACCTAAAGCATGCATTCTGTCCTAAATTCTGGATTGCCAACAGAAACAGGAACATTAATTACTTCAAGATCATCTCATCTAAAATGATCAAAAGAAGAATCCAAAAGGCAAACCTTTCTTCCTTTCTACATATACCCTCAAAAACTGCATCTCATCAGTGGCTTAAACAAACAAAAGCTCAATCAAATGAATCCCATAAGCCCCTAGCATCCAAATTTATCCAAACTAAAGCAAAATTCACAAAACAACTTAATCAAATAAAAATAAAGATTAATTACAGAGTGATTTGATTATTCCACAACCAATCAAAGCATACCTGAAAATAAAGCACAAGATTTACCTAATCTGTACGGACAATGAGTTTCGATTGTGAAGTTCAGGTGTCAAAGATTTAGTCTAGGGTTCTAGAAAAGGGCTCTCAAGCAACAAAAAAAAAAAAAAGGAAAGCTAGGGTTTTTCGCAGGAAAACTAAAATTAATAATTAGAAAGACACAATTGAGAAATGAAAAAGAGGGATTGGGTTTCAAATTGGAATGGGAGAACTGGGTATTAAAATTGAGAGGGCGAATCGAAATTTAGCGAATTATAGATACATGTGTTTTCTGTACGTATCGATGTATGTATCTCTATGCATAGATATAGAGAGAGAAAGGTTTAGAGAGAGAAAGAGCAAATAGTCTTTGTTAAGAGGGGCTTTGACTCTTTAACTTAGCTGAAGCTGATGATGATATGTTTGAGCTTTGGATTATTGACTTATTGCACTAATAATCCATGTTTTTTTTCATTTTATTAATTATAAAAATAAATTATGGTTTATTTTTTAAGTAGTCTCTATAAACTTTTTCATCATGCTATTATATTAATATACCCTTTTTTTGTAGTGGAATTCGACAACATGCTCCATTATAAAAATAAATTGAGGCGGTAAACAGATTTTAGAGATAATCGGTGGATGGAGATGATTAATTAAGGGGGATGAATTGAAAAAGTGAGTAGATTTTGAAAATGATCAGTTGAGAAAGATGATCGAATGATGGAGATGGATTGAAGCGGTTAGCAAATTTTTGAGAAGATGATTTTGTAATGAGAGAAATTGAAGACGTAGTAACACACAGACGTTTGAGTCTTTTTTTTATTCCTGTAGTAGAGAAAACTCTATAAAGTCGTAATTAACTTTTATGATTCTTTTACATGAGTTCGTTTGCACTTATGTTGTATTTTCAATAATATTAAAAAAACAAAGAAAAAGACAAATTTAAGATTATTAATTCACGCGTTTGAGTTATACTTGTTGGTAAAAATGTTTATTTAATGTTAGACGAGTGTTAGATCATGCATTTTAGAGTTAAGTGGGACTAGCGGTTAGTTTTGATCACAATTAAAGATAGAATAATTAAACTTTTACGAATTCGTTAATTGAAATAAATTGGAGTTAGATGACCAATATGAAACAAATCCTTAAATTAGGAGACCTCAAAAATCCAATTTTTTAATTGCAATTTGTTTTGTCTTTAGGAGTTCATTTATGTTGCATTGTCAAACAAAATAAAAAGTGAAGGAAGAAAGATAGATTAAGCGTTATTAATTCACTGAATTGTACTTGTTGGTAAAAATGTTTAATTAACGTCACACAAGTGTCAAATGATGCATTTTGTCAACTACGTGGGACTAGTAGTTAGTTTTGATCACGATTAAAGACGAAATAGTCAAAATGATATAAATTCATAAATTAAATTATCAAAATGAAATAAATTGAAGTTAGGTGCCCAACATGAAACAAATCCGCAAGTTAGGTGAGCTCTTAGGAAATTTTCAAAATTTCTTATCACACTTGATTTTTATTTTCTACATTTTTTTCATTGAGTTCGTTTACATTTTCTTATCACACTTAATTTAAATATGAATGGTACCATTTTAAATTCCCATATATAAGATCAAATACCATTTTATAAAATGTATAGTTATTGTAATTTAATCTTAGTAGTTTGGAAAAGAATAAAATAATTAGAATTTTTTTAATAGTTAATTCGTTCTTCGCTAAAATGTGATAATATTTACACACACACAAAAATGTACACGTCGCAAACTTACCGAAATAGAAATATTTAACTACTTTGATGAGTTAAATCTCATGTTTAATTATATGGGAATGAGAGAACAATCATATAGTTATAATTTATTATTCTCGATATGACTCATATTCATATATTATAATAATTTTAATTTACGTAGATATGCTGATTGAGGAAAATATAAAGCTTTAACATTAAATATAAATAATATTTTGTTTTAAGTTGTCTTGGATTTTTGTAATAATATTAATTCGAAGTTAGGTTAATAACTAGGGGCAGATTTAGGGAAGAAGCCCAGTCCTTCTCCGAAAAAAATTATTTCTTGTAGTGTAAAAAAAATAAATTTAGTGTAATTTTTTTAAGTAACATTCATGTCTTGAAGTGCAAATTTTTTTTTTCAATGGCAGTCCAGTGTCCAAATATTCCTGGTTCCGCCCCTATTAATAACGATTGGTATATATTAAGGACGATGAAACAAATTTAAAGTTTATTTGAATCTTTGATTTGTTTATGTTAATAAGCTTTTGAATTGTGAAAAATGGCGTACTTGACATATTTTGTTTAGAAGTGGAAGATAGAAGTACTAAGATTTAAGTTTTAATATTCAAATCTCGAAGTTAAATATAGAAATACTAAGATGTGGTTTTATTAGTCAACTCTGGCGTTTAAATTTTATTGCAACTTAAATCACTCAAATTATGTGTTATTCTTCAACCATTACATGGTTGTTTCTTTCTAGTAATAACTTGTGAGTGGATATTTCAATGTTGTGATATCATATAACAAATTAATGTTTATTGTCCTTTTTATATGACAAAATTATTCATATTAGTTGAGCCAATAACATGTAAATTTCCCTCCAAAAATTTTGAAAATGGAAAAAAAAAATGATAAAACAAAGCATTAATGCCTCATTAGTTTTGATTAAAAAAAAAAGATTTTTAGCAGATTTTAATAAAAATTGATAAAATATATAATTAAAAAATTGATAAAAATTATGTATCTCATAAATTATATAATTAAAATTAATTGTTTACTTTAACTTTTTAAGCAAAATCAAACAAATGCTAATTAAATTAATTATCCGTGATTGATCATCCGTAGTCTATACTATTCAAACGTGTCTAGAGTTGTATTTGGGGGGGGGGGGGGTGTGTGTGTGTTTTTTTTTTTTTTTCGGCATTACAAATAATCAAATATGATCCTTTTTCGAAAGAAGGATCATTGCAGTCTTAAATTCTTACTAAAACAACAATAGTTTAAAATACTTATTTTAGAAACATGTATTTTTGACATGAACTCGGAGACAAATTCGATCTATCGAAAAATGCTATAAGTGAAGAGTTGAATAATTACTAATTATCAAAATATCAATTTTCACCATCATGAATAAAATAAAATCAATTTATGTTCTAACTCTACGTTTATTTAAAACTTTTTCTATTATATAAATTATGCTTTCATTTTATAATTTTATAAATTTTGAGATTTGATAAATATTATTTTGTCTCCTTTTAAAATAATTGTGGCAAATATAATATCGTAGACAATTATTTATTAATATTATATGTTGAATATAAAAATTTAAATAAAAAAATATTAAATGTTTCTATAAAAGTAAAAATAATTTTTACAATACGACCAATATTCATTTTAATATTCAATAAAGCACTTTATTTACCAAACAATCAAAAGTTGATTTTGAAGGGAAAAAAAACAACGATTTTGTTTACGAGCACTCCACATTTGAAATTGCTTTTAGAACCCTAATTGATTGTCAAATAATCACATTTAAAATATTTTGTTTGGTAAACTAATTAAAAACAGATCATGAAATAATATGTATCACTTAATATCATATTTTGAAAAGCAACAAAAGAGTTGTTTTTCATATTCTGATTTTAACTTTTTCAATTATTCATCATTAATTATCAAATTTAACCCTCGTGAATAAAATTAAATTCTCTTTTAGTCCAAGTCTGTTGGTATTTTATAATTAATTCTCTATTACAATTATTGTTAAGAGTCTAATGCATAAAATATAAATTAATTTGTTTGTTTTTTTAACAACATAAACTATATATTATTTTTTCTAATTGGGAAAAGTTGAGAAGCAATTCTCTTTGCTTGGTGTCATATCAAAAATGTCTACTATTCATAATTTAACGAGAAATTAGTACATCACCCATGCGATGCATAGAATTGATCGTTTCCAATTTAATTACTTGAACCGATGAATAATATTTGTTATATTCTTATATAAACATTAATTCCAGTAATTAAATTGCATATAATAAGCATATTATTGATTACAATATATATATAATTAAGAAACGACAAAAATACTATTCTAAATTTTGTGGTTCGTATAGACAGATCTTTAATCTTCGGGCTATCTTTGGCAACAATCTCGCCAATTATGTCTTTTTGCGTATATGTTAGTTTGTATTTAGCAAATTATTCAACAAATTTGACAACAAAATGTAATAACAATAAGAATCTATAAGAAACATTGTGTGCGTAAAAAAAATATGTATATTATCAATTATTAACGAATAATTCAGTGTAATCGAGATTTGTCGAAGATAGAATGTCATTGAAAGCCTTTAATTGAAAAACGTGGTTGGAGAACATATCATCACATATCTCATAGATGTGAGTCTTGGTCATGGAGTTGATCTTGTACTTATGGCAGGTAATTTTGTACTTCAAGTTATTGACATCAACAGTAAAATATCGTACCACATAAAGAGCCACTTCTCGAAGCAAATGCGTAAATGTATGTATTAATGATTGCTTTTATGGACGTGTAAATACGATCACCCTATAAGCAACACGTAAATACAATGACAACAATTTAAAAAAAAAAACAGAATTGTATTAATTTTCATTAAAACTCAGAAAATGTAGAAATCAAAACAAAAAAAAAAAAATTATATAAACTTGTACTAAAAGACAAACTACAGTTAAATGAAATATACAGTCTAAAAATTAGAAAATGTACAGTCTAAAATATTTCTAAATAATTATTAAAATTCACGCAATATTAATTTGTAATGATAAATTTAAACTACAAAAGAACAGCTAAGAAATGACAAATACAGTACAAAAAGTAAACTAAAATTACATAGTAATAGTAAAGATAAATAAAAACTAACAGCAAATATTTCAATTATTTATGTAAAAATAAAAATGAGTATACACAACTGTTTTGTTTCTAAAAATGTGTATATGAAAATGCATATTTAAGAAAGCATGATCATGTACTTACCAGAAGTTAGTTCTCAACGGGGCAGTACAAAAAATAAAATAATATTGTGATTCAAAAGTGAAGTAGGAATAAATCTCTTAGATATAGCTCAAACACAATTGCACGTTTACAAAACAAATTATAATTCTCAGGTGCACAATCACAAGCAGATTGATGCAGCGATGCCTTTTCAAAAATGTCAATTAAATTATTTGAATACCATAGAGAAGGCTAAAAGACGGTTTCATTAAAAAAAAAAAAAAAAAAAAAAAAAAGATGATAAGTCCAATTGTTAGTTCTGAAAAGTTGTTGCATTTATCCATATTTGAGTGTATTTCGCAAAGTTAAATTAAATAAAAAAAAACAAAACATTACCCGAACACAATAAAAAAAAGAAACAAAATTCAAAAGTGCAAATAATTTACAGAAATGATTTTAACAAAAAAATATGAAATAAATAAACTGTTCGAATAGCACAGAGAAGTCCAAAAGACGGTTTCATACAAAAAAAAAATAAAGATGATAAGTTCAACGCTTTTCTGAAAAGTTGTTGCATTTATCATTTAATATTAAATGATACACTTCATTTTTTGCTGGAAAATGGAAAAAATTAATAAACAATCAATGTGTGAAAGCAATTAAAGAATCTGAAATTGTTGTATTTATCATTTATATTATTAAATGTTACAATTCGTTTTTTCTAAGAAAATGAAAAAAAAAAATCAATATGTGAAACCAATTAAAGAATCTGAAAAATTGTTGCATTTATCATATATAATATTAAATGTTACACTTTATTTTTTACAGGAAAAGAAAAAAATAAATAATCAATATGTGAAACCAATTTAAAAAACATGCTCATATGCAGTATTTATGGCAAAACTTACCAAATTTGAAAAGAAAAAATAGCGAGAAAATGTATGCGTGAAATTTTCGACAGTTATCCTATTGTAATATGTGTGCGTGAAATTTTCGACGATTATCCTATTGTAATATATATATATATATATATATATGGGGATTTCCTGGAAAAAATCGTCGCATATTCCTCCGATTCCTTATAAAAGATATTCAGTCCGTTAGAATAGAAGTTAAAGAGGGTATTTATACTCGTCGTGTCCTTTATATGGATATCAGAGGCCAGGGGGATTTGTTATAAAAGGAAAAGGATGTGGACTAAAACTGCAAAAAAAAAAAAATAATAAATAAATTCCTAAAAGTCCACAAAAATAAAAAATGTTAAAAAAAGAATTATTTCCAAGGTCTCCAACTATTCCGAGTTACTCGATAAAGTAAGATAAAGAAAATGTTTTTATTTTTCCTACCTTGCCGAGTTACTCGGCAAAGTGGAGAAAATAAAAAATAAAAAAAGATTTTTTTATTTTTGAATTTTATATTTTGTCATGAAATTGTCCAAAAAAAATAATTAATAATAATAATTTTGCATTAGCAAAATGGAGAAAAAATTATTTAAAATAATTTTTTTATATTCTGTCATGAAAATGTCCACCTATAAAATAATAATATAATTTTTACAATCAATAATCACAATATCATACAATACAAAGTAATTTTATATCACATATAATTTAATATAAAATCTTATGATAAATGCTAGAGTCAAAAAAATATATAGACGCCTAAATTATCAATAAAATAAAAATATTCAAAATTGAAAATACTAAATTATCAAATTACCTACATGCAAAAAACAATAACAAAAACATAAAATTTAACAATTAATATAAATACAAAATTACAATGACAAAGTGGGAAAAATTTAAAACAATTAATTTATTTTTTTATTTATTTTTATATTTTGTCATCAAATTGTCTATAAAAAAAAATAACAATAATAATTTTGCATGAGCAAAGTCGGGAAAAAAAATGTTTATTTTATTTTTATATTAAATCATGAAAATGTCCAACAGGAAAAAAGTAATAATTTTTATAACCAATAATCATAATTTCATATAACATAAAATAATTATACATCATATATAATTTAATAGACAATCTAATCATAAATGCTAGAGTAAAAAAAATATATACATACAAAAAACAATAACCAAAACATAAAATTTAACAATTAATATAAATACAAAATGGAATATGTTTATGAAATGAAGAACAACAGAAACCACATCTAATAATAAAAAAATCTCCTAAGTCAAGTGATTGAACAATAATCACATGATAAAATACCGGACAATAAATATGTTCGAATCGCTCGATAACTAAACTAAAGAAATATTTTCCAGTCTCGACAACGAAGGAAATAAACTACTAAAACAAAGCAAGATACAAAGTCAACAAAAGTTGCGCATGTCTACAGAAAACAAATCAAATGATTTAAACAAATAATAAATAAAAAGGTAAAAAGCTTTGGAAAAATGACAGCTCCCATAAAATGAAGAAAAGTCAACAAAGGCAGCCTTGTTAACAAGTTAAACAAACTTATAGTACTAATAATAAGATTTGGACAAAATGAAGACTAAAACTACATCAAAACGACGTCGCGTTGGTTGAAGGGTGAATAGTAAACATACCATAGACACTTATATTATAGTCATGATATATATATATATATATATATATATATATATTAAGAAAGTATCCGAACACACAGTCAAAAAAAAGAAGCAAATTAAAAAGTACAAATAATTTACATAAATGATGCTAACAAAAAATAGAAAATAAATAAACTGTTTGAATACCACATGGATGCCCAAAACACGGTTTCATACAAAAAATGAACATGATGAGTCCAACGCGTTTCTGAAAAGTTGTTGTATTTATTATTTAATATTAAATGTTACACTTCATTTTTTTTCAGGAAAAAGAGAAAAAAATAATAATAATAAACAATCAATGTGAGAAAGTAATTAAAAAATCTGAAAAATTGTTGTATCATATATAATATTAAATTTTACCATTCGTTTTTTGCAAGAAAAGAGAAAAAATAAATAAATAATGTGTGAAACCAATTAAAAAATCTGAAAAGTTGTTGCATTTATCGTATATGATATTTGTTGACGTTGAAAAATGACGATGCACTTCCCAAGCCAACTTAATGTTAAGTATTTAGGTCGGACATGATCGAATTGAACTAGATATGAGAATTGTAACATAAGACGTGTTTGTAAGCTCTTTTCGAATATGCTGTTTATTATCAGCCATTGAATGTCCCACCGATTGGACATTTATATCTCCTATTTATAGGAAAATATGTGATGATTACATGCATTTAATGTCAAATTAGGCATTTAACGCTTACAAAACATCTCTTTTATGGAAATTCAATGTGAAGTGATATCTCTGTGATGGGCGGCTAATCTGACTTCTGACACGTGAGAAGACGTGCCTTACTCGTGACGTGAGCTTAACTGTAAGACCTAGATGGGAATGATCTCCGATCTGGAGTAAGACCTGCCTGAGAATGAGGTCCGACCTAAAGTAAGACTCGTCTAGGAATGAGGTCCGACCTTGAGTAAGACCTAGATGGGAATGAGGTCCGACCTGGAGATAGGAATGAGGTCCGACCTGGAGTAAGACTCGTATTAGGATGAGGTCCGACCTGGAGTAAGACCCACCTAGAAATAAGGTCCGACCTACTCTTGTAGCTCCGGTGAAGAATTATTTAGCTGATGTAACAGGTCGAATTGGATATCAATATTATTAATGTTACACTTTGTTTTTTGCAAAAAAAAAAATAAACAATCAATGTGTGAAACCAATTAAACAAAACAAACCTCTATGCAGCATTTATGGCGGAACTTATCAAATCAATGTGTGAAACCAATTAAAGAAAACAAACTCCTATGCAGCATTTATGACGAAACTTACCAAATATGGAAAAAAATGTAAGTAGTTTAAGGCCCATATGTAACTTATTGCATATTTGTCAGTGCTAAAATTATTTTTTAAATACTTATAAATTGTAGGTCATATGAAATGTGTGCATAATGAGTGAGTAGTAAATTGTGGATCCTACAAAATGTGTGAATAGAAAGTATGTTTGGCCAACTTAAATTATAATTTAAGCTTAGCCAAAGATGTGCTTAGTTTATCTGGGAAGCTTTCAATGCACTTCATAAACTCTATTTGGAAATCGCAAAGAATGTCTATATTTTCTACCCTACAAAATGCACTTTCTTGCAAAGCCGTAATCTTTTTCCTCTTGCAATTTTGTAGATTAAGACAATTTAGCATTGTTAGTCAGTATAGAAGCACGAGTTTAGTTCGACATGATTTTTTCATAACATTGCGTTGCTTAAAGGAAAAATATTAGAGATTTATACATTCATGCATCTTGTTGGCATATCTCGTTTCCGTAACAAATATAGCAGTTCGAAATTTATTTATGGATAAAATTGCACTGTGAGAATTCAAAATGCTACAACTTGTTTTGTTTTTATCTAATCTCCGAATTTCCAACATCCAATTTTTGAAGCGACTACCCTATAAAATCGGTGGAAACATTATTGAAATGTCTTCTATGTCGAAAGAAATTCACTAACGGAATGTCGTAGATTGTCACATTTGACATATCAAAGTCGGTTACATCTCTTTCATTGTGGACAAAATAAATCAACATTTAAAATAATCAATATATTGAAAATGTCCTCAAATTGAATTAGTTCTCTACAAAAACTAGAAATTTGAAGTAACGATGCTTTGAAAATTGTGCATTCAAAAAGTCGACATGTCTCATTTTTGTAATAAATGTGGTAGTTCGAACTTTATTTACGGATACAATCACAATCTTGAGGATTGAAACGTTGTAGTTTGTTTTCATCTTATTTTCAAATTTACAACAACCAAATTTTGGAGTGATTGCCCAAGAAAATCACTACAGATATCATTCGATTATTTTACGTCCTTTTCAAAATAAATTCTCCAGCGAAATGTTGTAGATCGCTACATTTGAATCTCGAATTTGCTTACATCCATTTTTCCGTGGACAAAAAGAGTCAACATTCAAAATAATCGACATCGTGACAACTTTCATCAAACAGAAGTGCTTCTTGAAATAAACTAAAACAAGAGTTCTAATGCTTCGGTAGTTGCACAATAAGGTAGTATCATTGGCTCATCCAAATCCTCTTCTCGTGGATATGGTGATGTTACCAATTCCTCAATGTTTTTCCCATCGTCCATGCTTGTCCAACCTTCTTTGTCGTCTCCCTATACCACTTTTGGCTCAGCGTTGCGATAGTTATCTATGTTTTTCTAATCACAAAAAATTGAATCGTCTCATTGCTTCATAGTCACTCCATTTAGGGGTGGGTATGGGTTGGTTTGGTTCGGTTTTGGACCGAAACCGAACCGACCAATTCGGTTTGGCCATTATTTGAAACTGAACCAAACTGCCGCGTTGGATGAAACCGATCCAAATCGAACCGACCAATCTTGGTTCGGTTTGGGCGGTTTGGGCTTTAATGTTTTGGGCTTGTATACATAAAAAAAAATTAATATTATAATTCCCATTTCAAAATTTCTTTACAACATGCAACCTATTATTAACAAAAATTTACAAAAAATTTAAATATAACTCCTATTTATTAAATAATCTATTATTTACAACCTTTTTTTTGACATGTTATTTATAAAAATAACTCCCATTTCTCGGTTCGGTTTATTTGACGGTTTGGTTCGATTTTTTTTGCCCAAATCGAAACCAAACCAAACAAAACCAAACCGAATATATTTTTTAAATTAGTAAACCAAATCAAACCAAACCGCCAGGGTGTGAAAAACCGAATCAAACCGACCCGATTCGGTTCGGTTCGGTTCGGTTTGAGCGGTTCGGATGCCCACCCCTAACTCCATTTTTCTCTTGGGACATGGATAAGAAGGGAAGTATTGGCAACATTAGGTAGGACCATTTTAAGTCGATTCAATTTAAAATTCATAGTAATCACATAACAAAAAAGAATTAGCGTATCTTAGAAAACATTTGTATAAATTCTTAATTTACACTATATACATAGTTAATTTGATGTTAATTATTTATTTACATTTTATTTATTTAAATTTTAACACCTATTAAAAATATAATAGTCTATTTTCATAAATCTTCAATAATTACATATCAAATTTAGATAACTAAATATTTAATTTATGAAATTAACCTATAAATTAGAATGAGAGATTAAAGATGGAATCGAACACTTATTTAGGAACTAAAGATGAACTTGAGTATCTATGCACAATTGGTGAGCAAAACTAGAGAATTGCCTAATTTTGAGCCCGTTTGATGTGGATTATAAACTAGTTTATTTGACCAAAATAGTTTATTTGACAAAAAACGGTTTATTTGACCAAATTTTTTGACTAGTAGCATGATATTTTTTTACCATTATTAGTCAAATATACCATTTTGGTCAAATAAACCATTTTATAATCTACACCAAACAGGCACTTTATCTTCTATCAATCAGTACATCTTCTCTCTCTATCCCTTAAAGCAAAGACAAGTTATCTCTCCCGAACCAGAGTATAGTGTGTTATTATAACTTATTCTATATCATTTTCCTTGTATAAATGTCACATTTTCAAAACTCACTCACACAGAAACTCTATTATATTACTAATTATCTCTGCCAGTTGATTTTTTTTAACATATGAATATGTTTGAATATTGTGTGGATTAGTATAATTATGGTTGATTTATTGATAAAACTTATGTTAAAGCGTATTTTTGACTATATTAAGTATCGAATTATTACTTGCTTGATACCCATAGACGAACTAAAATTTACATATATACACTAGAATGTAAATAGAAATTAAAAAATATTGATTTGTATTTATTAATAAAAAAAATACTCATCGATTTTGTTAATTACTTACTAAATAAAACAATAACAATATCTCTTCTACCAAAATAAAATCCTCTTATTTCTTTCTCTTCCAAATTATATTATATCTCCACGTTATACACATTCAATCCAATAAAAAATTCAAAAGTGAATCAAACTAAATCTCCATTAAAAAATTGTTGATGTCGGAATCTGCACTATCCACGCGTCAATAAATCTCTAATAACTCATCTGTCAACCTGTATGTTACCTGCACACTATAACGACCGTTAAGCACCAATATCACCGGAGAAAAAGAGTTTGGCGATCGTTGGTACTCCGACGATCAAATCAACTGTCGATCAAGTCAACTGCCGATATACAGAATAATATACAAAGAACGAAAACAATTGGGTGTAGGAGGGACAAGTAGACAGAGATTTGAACAATGTTTAGGTGATAATAATGCGTAAATGTGCGTACCATAGAACAACCAGAGACCTTGTATTTATAGTTTCAGAGTTTTTATTGATTTAGGTAAAACAATCAATTAGACCTTTGATTGGATTCTCATTCCTTATTAGATAAGGCTAATTGGTTGGCAATGCAATCTCTCAGATTTTAGCTCTTATTTAAGTTAATCCCAATTATTGTGTTGCCTAATCTTTAGGAGATTGAGATTTACTTTCCTTGTGAGAATCTGTGTGACAATTAAACACAATCTTTCTTTAAATATATCTCTGTTCATTCTGAAATATCAGATTGCCCATGGATCTATGACAGATTCGGTTGCCGGCGAGGCTCCCAGGGTCGACCATAAATGTCGAGGCCCTTCATGGGCTTCTCTATATTTGGTTCAAGAGTGTTAATATGTTGTTGGACTTCCGAGGCTTTTAATGTTTTCACGAGGCCATCGCTGGGCCTAACTTGGGCCTAGGATTTCTTATATGAATTTACGAGACCTTTGTTGGGCCTAGTATGAGCTTTTACTGGGTCTAGAAGATTTTACCAAAATCAGGTGATAACAAAAATATATTACACTATTCTACCGGTTATTCCAATGATAAATAAAACTTAACAAATTATTATAGCCTGCATTTTAAAAATAGACAGCAATACATTATCTATACTAATTCTAAAAGTCCCTTAAAGGGAGAAACATTTTTGGACGATATTGCCCCTCAAATAACTTATAATTCCTAAAATCATATTTCAATTAATATAATTTATTTTGGCTTTAATTTAAACTATTTAATACTATATAAATATTGTATTTTGATCATTAAAAGTGATTTGTCTCTTTAAATTCTATTATATATTGTAATTAATGAAAATAAATAAAAATATACTAATAAAATTTTTAATATATTGAAATTATTATCTTTAATTGTAAACAATCAAATGGTCAATCTTATTATGCACGAGAATTTAAGCAAATTCATTCATCAACATAACAAAACAAGATGATTTTGACTTTGCATTTCGACTTTCTTATTATTGATTTATACTTTCTTCCTCTATTCCAAATATGGGAGAAACATTTATGGACGATATTACCCCTCAAATAACTTATAATTCATAAAATCATCTTTCAATTAATATAATTTATTTTGGTTTTAATTTAAACTATTTAATACTATATAAATATTGTATTTTGATCATTGAAAGTGATTTGTCTCTTTAAATTCTATTATATATATTGTAATTAATGAAAATAAATAAAAATATACTAATAAATTTTTTAATATATTGAAATTATTATTTTTAATTGTAAACAATCAAAAAGTCAATCTTATTATGCACGAGAATTTAAGCAAATTCTTTCATCAATATAACAAAACAAGATGAATTTGACTTTGTATTTTGACTTTCTTATTATTGATTCATACTTTATTCATTTGTTATTCGTCTTTGTTTTTTTATTATGCTAAGAATATTTTTTTCATCGCAATGACGATTTTTAATCTTTAATAATTAGTTTGACAGTAATGTGGTAATAATGGATGTGTTAATTTTCCATAAATGATTCACTAATTTTAAGAATATATATGATGGTAATATTGATTTTAAATTTTGATTTCTATATCTTTTTTTCTTGATTTAGAATATTTATTCGATGTAAAAATTTTAATTATTGTGGTAGTCTTGATAACAAAGGGATATAAGCTTGAATGATGTTTTATATCATTTTGTAAGCAATTAAACGTATATTTATTGTGGAAGAACAAGTTAGAACAAAGAGAATTGGTGTTACTCTAACTCTTTCAAGCACGCGGTTGAGGAAGACATAACTTGGATAAATTGAGTCATGTTATGTATAAAGTGAATGTAAATCTCGCATAATAAGTGGTTTTATGTGATGAGTTAAAATCATAGTCCAAATATCTGGTTGTTTTGAATTTTCTTGAAATTTAATAATATTTCAGACGGAATTACGAGAAATAATGCATGAAGAGAACCAAAAAAAAAAAAAAAACCCCTCCCTTAATTTATGGGTGCATTAAAACTGAATGGATATTACAATAGAAAATTCTTCTTTATCTTATGTTAAAGAATTTTGAGATTCTTTTTTTTTTTTGAGAAATAATTACTTAAAAAGGCTAAATATTTTGTTTTCGTATGCTTTTTATAATGATATAAATACAGAAAATCAATGAAATTTTGTGTTATACTTATATTTACTATTTTCATGTATTTTAGAATTTGATACTAATTTTCATAAAAGAAATTTGCCTTTTCTGATATGCTATTAGATATGTGCTTTAAAATATAATTAAAAAAGTATCAATAATCTTTCAAACTTAATATTCACGTAGGCCATGTATTTTTTAATGAACCATATATTTTACCAATAAGTTTGAATATAATTCCTTAGTCGGTCATAATCATTGATGAACTTATGGTTGAAAATGAGTTTCATTTAAGTGTTATATTCATCGATAAATTTAAAATAAAAAAATCATAATATTATTACAAAATCATGTGCAACGCACGTATTCTTAACTAGTAATAACAAGTGTAACTTAAAAATTCTTAAAAATTATCAGTAACAATATATAGTAACTGCAATAACAAACATTGTTCGACACTATGTGCATCGCCGCTTTTGCCATCGCTACACCACCATTACCCCCCTCAACCTTGGCACCGCCTAACATTGTTATCTTCTTCTTTTTTATAGAATTTTTTATTAATACATTTAATAGCAATATAAGATAAAAACGATAGGACAAAAACATATATTAGCCTCTATTTTTTCCACCACAAAGTGGCTCAACAAATCTTGAGTCACTAACTATTTTTTCATGCAAAGAAATTAATCCAGCCAAAAGATTTACAAGAACAAAAAACAAATTAACCAACCTCGGAGCAAAGAAGAATTGAACCATGATTTGTTGGATTAGAATTCTGTTTATATGAATTTTTGGAATTAGAAACTAAAAAAAAAAAAAACTCCATTAAATTCATTTTTTTACTGATAAAATTTTATTGGAGGAATATAACAAAAAAAAGAAAAAGAAAGAAAGGTTGGAGTTAGTAAGAAGAATTAAACTAAAATTACAGGTTTTATTGATCAAGATGTAACAAACCTTTTTCTGTACATATTAAATTGGCGGAGGATAGAAAGGGAGGAAGACATAGAGTGATAATGATTTGATTGATATGATATGTTGCATACAGTGGCGGAGCATACATTTTAAGTTGGAGTCTCCAAATTAACATGTAAAAAAAATTTGAAATAACATAATAGTGATAAAAAAAATTATACTTTATTACAAGTATTTCTTAAGACTTCTCATACTTTATTTTATCTATATACTATACTATAGACAAACAAATAAATAAACTCACTTGCATCATTGCTTGATTTTGATTCCACATCAATATGTGAGTTTTCTTCTAAACATACGACTTAAACTACTAATATTCAATGTCTAAAATAAGTTCACAAAAGAAACAAATATCAATCTCTTATTATTCACGCTGTCTCTTACAAAATTATCCCCCCAAAACAGGAAGACCCAATACCCAAATAAAATAAATATCACTCAAACTCAAAAGGAAAAAAAAAAAAATCAATTGAACATGATATACATTTACAAACAATGTGCCTTTATTAATTTTTATTTATATATAAAAAAAGACTTGTTTTTAGTATTTCTTTTACCTTAAAGAATTTTCTAGTAGAGTGACGAACATAAAATTTGTCCCATGCTTTAGAGTCTGATTTTTCGATGGTCTATTAATTGAAGATTTTATGGTAAAAATTAAGGATTGGGTTTGCAAAATTGGGAGAAATTAATATAGTGTAATTTGTTGAGTGATTTAAAAGAGATTTGTAGATATTGGAATATCGTAATCTAATTTCTACTCTATTAGTGTAGAAAATATGAAGGAGAAATGTAAGATTCAGATTTTAAATGGGTAGACGTGTACTAAAATTGAGAATGTGTCAATCATTTGTAATTTTGTATTTTTAATTTTATTAGGCAAATAGGTCTAATTGCTTTCAATTAAATTGATACGAGTTAAAGTTGTCTACTATTAAATTACATGTTAATAAATTAAAAAATGTAAAAAAATAAAAAAATAAATCCCCAAAAAGTTCATGGGTCCGGGTCCCCCTTCCTCTCACCTCCGCCCCTGATTGCATATCCCTTAATTTAAAGTATTTTCTTTAATTTCGTAATTAATGAGATAATTGAAACTATTTAAATTAAATTGGAAATTGAAAATATTTAAATTTTACAGTTTGTAGTAATTATCAATAAAAATTCATAAACTGATTAATATTTTTTTAATCACGACAATATGGATTTTATCCAATACTAAAAGAAAAGAAAAAATATACGTTCATATGTCTCTACGTTTTCAATTTCTATTTCAAACGAAACTCTTACTCAAACGATATTTTTCTTACTATACTCATTTTCTCAATCTTAACCATAATCATCGCCACTTAGATCGTTATTCTCAACTATCAACACTTCATCAAGAACAAAAAAAATTCAAGTTATTCATTTTCATAGATCTTACGATCGGATTCACCGCAACAAAGCGGTATATTAATAAATTTGAATTTGAGGTAATTATACAATATACCTCTTTTTCATCTAAAAATTAAAAAATACTTTTCTTTTTAATTCTTTAAATTTTACCCTACATCTAAATAATATTTTTTAAAAATACCTCTTTTTTATATTATATAAACTTTTTAAAAAATATTTATTTACCATTCTAAACACAAAATACAAAAAATTTATACATTATTTTCTCTCTTTAACCCCTTTCAAACCCTAACACCATAAACACTTACATTGCTGCCGCCAACCACCAACCACCAACCATAATTGCGATGGTCTGTAACCTCCTTCTTGCAAATCTACACGACTTTTCTCTCTTTAATCTTTCAAACCTTAACACCATAACCACCATTTCAGGTATCTTGCACCGCCGCCACCAACCACCAACTACCATCGTAATGATCAACGACCTTTTTTGTAAAGATCTATGCAACGCCGCATAAATTGCATAGATCTGCGCGATTTATGACCTCTATCATGTAGATCTATGCAACGCTGGAAGTCAACGTTTGCGAGCCACCGCTTCTCCATATCGACTCCATATTCGATAGCGCAAATCCACTTCTTCACCGACTACTGCCATAATTTCAGACTTGGTTTCAAAACTGAAAGTATATCTATGGCTGCCATTTTCTTTCGTCACTACCTTCTTTGTCGATCCCTGCTACATTTTTCATATCTAAAACTTCTTTTCACCTTGGAGAACGGTGGTCAGCGAGTAGAGTATTTGTATAGTATGAATTTTGGTTGAGCAGTGTTTGCATAATATGAATTTTTTATGGTAATGGTAGAGCAATGTTTGTAGTGGTACAAGAGTTGCAAAGTGGTAGGAAAAAGATGATGGATATAAAGTAACATGTGTGTTACTACGTGTGTTATCATAAATAGTGGTGTTGGTATTGATAGAACAATATTGGTGATGGAGAAATATAGTGGTGGTAACACATGTGTTACTATATGTGTCACTATATAGAGTTTCGAATTAAGTAACATATTATGTATACTTTAGTAATGGTGGTGGTGGAGAAAGATAGTGGAGGTAGTAACATATGTGTTACTTTACAAGTAACACATGTGATACTCTAATTTAAATTAGAACAACACATGTGTTATCATTATTTAAATTAGTGGTGGTGGTGTAACAGTGTTGGTAGTGGTGTTGGAGCGGTACGGTGATAGAGAAAGATGATAGTGATAGTAATACATGTGTTACTCTAATTTAAATTAAGATAACACAAATGTTACCCGTATAAAAATGTTGTTTTAAAATAAAAAATTGAAATATTAATTTTAAAGGAAAATAACGTATTTTTTAAATAATTATAAAATATTGATTTTATTGCAAATGAGCAAGTAACACATAGTAACATATATGCTACTAGTATAATAATGTTGTTTTTAAATGAAAAATCTAAAAATTGATTTTAAATAAAAATAATGTATTTTTAAAAAATTTATAAAAATATATAAATGGTAAAATATTGATTTTAATGAAAAATGAGGAAGTAACGTATAATAACATATATGTCACCCATATAAAAATGTTGTTTTTTAATGAAAACTTGAAATATTAAATTTAAATTTAAATGAAAATAATAAAATGAGTAAATTATAAAGTATTGATTTCAATGAAAATGATAAATGATGAAGTTACTCATGTAAAAATATTTTTTTTTCAAATGAAAAAATGAAAATATTGATTTTATTGAAAATAATGAATTTATAAAACAATTATCAAAGAAAATAAATAATAAATTATAATTATTATGATAAAATATGATATTCTTAGATAATAATAATATATTTTTAGATGTGGAAAAATTGAAATATGGATTTTAAATGAAGATAATGAATTGTTTATTAAATTATACAATATTGCTTTTAATGAAATAAGGTATTTTTTAAAGCAAACCATGAAAATGAAGTATTTTAAAAAAAAAAATTAAAGAAAGATATATTTTTTAATTATTTTACAAAAAGTTCAATTTCGTCCTTTGAATTTTCTAAATATAATTTCATCTACTCCGTTGTAGTGTTATGGTCCACCCATTAGAAGCCCATTGTTTTGCTTAATGCCCAAGCCCAATTAAAAGACAACTTCATCACGACCAAAGAAATTACATCTCCCTCTCTTTAACTTCTCCAAACCATTCTTCTGGTTTACTCCGCTACCTCCTGTCCGTCACTACGTCTGCACAATCAGAACGAACCCCCCCTCTTCCTCCCTCCCTCTCGCTCAATCGTCTCCAGTTAACCCCCCTCTCCAGATTTTCTCCCTTCTTCTCAACCCTCAATCGGTGGGTGTAATATCCACTAATTGATACCAGGCCTGTTTTAAGTCATACCTACAACAGGGAAGGCTGCGGCTACTCATAGAACAGGGACAGCGGCTAAGGGTTTCTCGGTACCAATTTATCTTCAGTTGCAGTGATTTCTTCTCAACTTCTTCATCATCAAACTTGGAAGGTAGTGTCAGATTTATTTCTGTGAAAATAGGCTTTATATGTTGATTTCGCACTCGATTTGATTGTTGTGAATGATTTTATTTCACTACAACATCGGCTTATCGCCATTCTCATCTTCTAGCTCCTTAGAATTTATTTTTTATTTTTTCCAAAATTGTTGTTTCTTGATGGTAATCTTGCTTTCGTAAGAGCAATTTTCTCTTCAATATCTCTCTTGAATGTTTGAATGTGCTTGTTTATGGTTTTCCCCTTGCTTTCAGAACCGGTGAAATACCCAGGACCAAAATCCAGTGCAGTTGCCCCCTACGGCTACTCCTGTCATTTTGGCATTAGAAGGTAGGTAGTCTGTAACAAGTCCCTTGAGGTTGAATGTTTCCTGGGTAGATGATAACATTAATAGTTACTTGAACTTTATTTGCATTTCCACTTAAATCCTTTCAAATGCTATCAGCAGTCTTCAAATCATTAACTGCAATTACAATTCACTTCGGTGGCTTCATAGAATTTGGCATTTAGCGCATAGAAGTGGAAGAGGAAATTTGTAGCTGGCATTCAAACATCTAGAAAAATATTTTTCTATTAGATTTTGTTTTTTATTATTTCCCTATCCAACAATGAATAGATTGGGAGGTCATTTGTCATTTCCAAGTTGAAGACTATCCGCAGTTCTGTGCAGTTGCAATTGCAATTTGGATATCTGGATTCAATGTCTGTATGTCTTCTTCCAACTGATCCTATGAAATTCAGTGTCTTGTTCTAGATGCGTGATCTTTGATTGCTAGCTTGATTTGAATGGATCGTTTAAATTTGACGTTCATATAGTGAACATATATGTAATCAAATTTCTCATCTGGTTGAGCAGATAGTGTTGCTGCTTCGGCTTGTTCCTTTACTTCCATTTAACATGTTGAACTACCTCTTATCCGTGACTCTAGTCTCCATTGGACATTACATGCTAGCTTAATGGTTGGGAATGATGGCATGCACTTCTAAAATAATTATCTCTTTATTAATGACATAGCAATGAATTAATTAACGGCATTTTAGGTTGTTATTGTTGAAAACCTTTACATTCTAAAAAATTCTATGCTATATATACCTGCTACATATACCTTAATGGACATTACATGCTAGCTTCAGGGGTCTATTGCGTGAATTTATAACACAATTAATTTTCTCACTGCATGAATTCCACAGTTGCAATGTGGGTAGATACTCTTTCTTCTTTTTTTAATTCTATGGACTTTGTGTTAATGAACTATTTGCAAAAGCAAATTGAACTTGATTCCTGATATCTTCAATTTATATGGCATTTGTTGGTTATTTTTTGGGCATTCATGAGTGTGGATTAAAGTTTCCATAATATCAATGAAATAGAAAATTTTGATTTTGTTGAGATTACTTTTGTTTTGAAAGTGAATTTTGGACTGAATAATTTAGTCATTAATCACCGACCGTAAGGGAGGTTTACTCCGCTACAGTGACAAAAAAAAAAGCACATCTTTGTTCGTCACTGCGTCTTCATAATCAGTTCCAAAACAAAGAGCTCTCTCTCTCTCAATTGCATGAAATCCATACACTTGCTTCATCCACTAGCCTTTCAGTTGAACCCGAATGCCTTGCACCATTTGTATGTCTTGTTTATTTGTCATATTTTGATTTGGATCCAAAAATTGATTTTGATTTTGATTTGCCTTCCATACACTTGCTTCATCCAATGGTGATTGATTTGGATCCAAAAATTAATGAAGATAGAGCAAAGTTGTCAAATTTTGTATTTCATAATAGATCTTACAGTCGGATCCCACCATGTTGAAGCGGTATATTAGTATTATAAGTCTCTCTTCAAATCTGCTCAACCCACAATCTCCTTTCAAATCTCTCGTCTCTCCTCAAATATCCAATGCGATCTGTTAATTTGTTTGAAGTGAAGTGAAGGTATAAACAGGAGATTTTTATATTTCTTTTTTGTAAACAATAATAATTGCAGTATTACCTTGGGGGCGGAGGGAGAGGTCTTCGAGGCGGGCGGTGGCCTTGCGGATGTTGTGTCTTGAAAGAGATTTAATTCCAGATCTGCTTGCTCTTTTAGGGCTCTAAGCTTCTCCACGCTCATCTTGCTTTTCATGCTCTTTTAGGACTCTAAGCTTCTCCACGCTCATCTTGCTTTTCACCTTCTTTGTTTATTTCTTTTTGTTGACAATTTTCCTGTCCTCTTTTAGGCTTATTGGTTCTTATTTCTTTGTTGAATTGTTTGAATCTTGTTTCGTGTTTAGAGTTATTAGGGTATTTTAAGGGTCCTTGTGATTATGTTCAGAATCACTTTCGAATAAGTTCAGAACAAGTTAGCATGTTATGCCAGCCATGGTGGTATTTCTTTCTTTTGTTAGCATATAGACATTCATGAATAGAGACTTGCAACTCAGCTTCGTGATATAAATATACAATTACTCATCATTATTTTGTTATTCTTTTGCAGCTCAACTACGTGATATTGATTTTCTATTAAAGTTGAAACGTAACTCTACTGTCGAATCCCACCGCGGGTAAGCGGTATATACTAGTTTCATATACTCCGTTGTAGTGTTATGGTCAACCCATTAGCAGCCCATTTTTTGGTGTTTGCTTACAAGCCATGTAAAGCCCAAGCCCAATTAAAAGCCAACCTCTTATCCAACTATAACCAAGGCCTGTTTAACAGGACAGGACAAGCAGCTAAAAATGTCGAACAATTTACTGTGAAGGATAGGAAAAAGGGAGACGTGTTCATCACCCCTTTGACACCAATTTATCTTGTGTTGCAGTGATTTCTACTCAAATTTCCAAACTTGGAAGGTAGTATCATATTTATTTGTTGAGAATGATTTAAATTCAACAAAACCTCGATCTAAGATTCTCATCTTCTAGCTCCTTAGAATTTATTTTTTGTCCAAATTGTTTTTTCTTGATGGTAATCAACAGCAATTTTCTTGACAATATCTCTTGAATTTTTGATGTGGTTGTTTATGGTTTTCGCCTTGCCTTTAGAACCGGCCGCCCCTCAAGTGTAATCGGTGAAATATCCAGCACCTAAATCCAGTGGCGGCAACTGGTGTTATGTTTTTAGTTTCTGTTCTCCTTTTGAATTTCTTTCAATATTAAGTAATTTTTTATGTTTTTCGGCTCATTTGAATACCAATTAATTTGTAGAAAGGATGAATGATAATAATTGTTTTCCTTATTTATGTATGATGGATTTCAATTTTCTTTTTATGCTTCTTTGGGTGGTTGAAATTTGTAATATTGTTTTTATAGCTAATGTGACTGTAATGTGTTCTGTAAATACAGTTGGAGCATGCTCTGAAATATAAATAATCAATTTTTACTCTCAATTCTATGGCCTGCATACTTCTTGTTTAATTTCATGCACATCAATTCATTTTTAAGCTCTTCTCTGCTAATCAGTTGGTGAAGAATTAGCAATGACTAAAGAAGAGGCTTCGAAGAAATGTTCACGACCTGAATTTGTGAAGTTGGACAAGGCATTCAAATTGGTAACTAGTTCTTCAACTTTTTGTAATTTGTTTGCTTTTGTTTAGATTTGTATATTCGCTGATTCCTTCGTGATCTTTAGATGGAGGTTCTTTAACTTGATAGATAAAGGAACTGAAAACTTGTAAATTTATTTTTCATGAAGATACTCTAAACTGTGCTACCAAAGAGAATTGTATTAGACCATATAATATATCTATTGACATGGTGATGATTATCTTTTCGTTCAAAAGAGGAAAAAAGAACATATTCTAGTGATGCATGTACTTCAAAAGATTTTTCACAATTTTTTCTCCTGTGATATAAGATACTAATATTAGAAAGCTGATTTACGTTTATATCTTGTGTACAGGCTGAACAGTGGGTTAATAACATGAGTAAATCCTCGGAGGGTAGAAAATCAATTGCAATAGAATTAGAGGGCCGACCTGCTAGGTCAGTACAATTTGCAACATCAAGTTGGCAATTTAGTTTAATTATAAGCACGTGTTTATTTTCTTAAAGAATTTTGTAGGCTTGGAATTGGTGCAACAGTTCCACGGGGGTCCAAAGTTGTAAATTCAAGCGATCCTGTTGAAAGAAAATTGCTTGCCAAGTTGGATGCTGAAAAAAGGAAAGTCGTCAAGAGAGCTGAAGAATTTGCACCATTTTCGAAAGATGGAAATGTTGATGAAGATAGTGAAGACGAGTTGGAAAGTAAAACAAAAGCTTTTGCCAAGAAGAGACCACTAAATACCATCTCACCTCTACAGCGGAAAAAGAAGCATAAATAGTCAGGCATACTGAGGAGGATATAACATAAGGGCTTAAAATTTTACCTAATATTTACCCGCGGAAAATGTTGTTTCTCCACAGTCCACTTAGAACAGTCGAGTGATCTAGCAGTTAAACAGAAATGCTATTAACTTATAGCGCGCAATGCGTTAAGTCTTTGACAGCCAGGAAACATTGCAATTCTATCACTTTCTCTTGTTTGGAGATGGTTTTGGCTTTCACTGTAATTTTATTTTTATTGATTGTAAAACTCCTTGATGAACAAACATACTTGGTACTTCAAAATCTTTCTTAAGCATCTATATAGCAGGATGGGCGAATTCTATTCCTTTTCTTTGATAACTGTAAAGTAGTTCTTGGATGGTTGCTAGGATATTGATTAGAGGACAAACGTTCGAGTACAATTTACGAGAATATCAAACATTAGTTTTGTCATTCGTGTTGTTTCCACTTTATTTCCCTGATACAGTAGAACTAGTTTGTGTACAACTGGGCTACGAGGGCATGTTTAATAGGCTCGACTAAACAGTACAATGAATTTGATATGTAGAGATATTCTAATAAAGCACATAAAAGTTGTGTGAAAAGTAGAGGGTCTAAGCTGAGGTAAATGAGGTCCTAAACAGATTTAACTTTGCATTCTTCTATAATGTTTCAGTTACAACTCATCCCTATTGAAATTTCTTGACATCGTAATTACAAACCATACCTATGAGAAAACAAGAAAGATTGAAAACAAAAGAAAATCAAAAACTTATGAACATAACACACATTAAACACACCAAACTCGAAAATTCTACACAGAAAAGCTCGTCTCTGCCTTTTTATGGTTAGATATGTCGACGCAGAAAATGATAATCTGTCTTCTTCTGAAGATTCCATTGGAGATGCCTATGTGTCGACAATGATCCTTTATTTTGTAACTTCTGCTATCGAAACCTCCCACGCTAGTGTCATCTGTACTTAGAAATCCTAACTATGTCCACGAGACTTCACCAGATAATGTCATAGTATATTAGACGGCACTTGACATGGCAATAAACAAGTTTTAGTTTCTTCCAGTACTAGTTACTCCACCTTTATATGTGAAAACAGATGAGAACTAAAGAACTTTGTGAGACAGATGGTTGACTTTACAAGTCAATATCTTCAATTTCCTCAGATTCAACTGGAAGCACAGTGAACTCATATTCTGAAGCATCACTTACAAAACTCAATACGGTATCCTCGACCAATTCATCGAAAATGGTCTCTCCCAATTCAGCACCAATATGCTCTATATCTGGTTGGAGATACATCCATTTTTCATATTTAGCCATGTCCCTCTTGATAAGCTGATCCAGAGAATGTGGTGGTGGATGCTGAAAGAGATGTAATTCAACCTTTTCCCATACCTCGTCAATAAGATTCATACCAGTTGGGATTGGGCGAGTGTTCTGTTTAACAAATGATATCCCCGTGAAGCATCCAAAATAAGTCTCGCAGATGTCCTTTAGAACTTGATTAGAACAATCAAAGAGGAGCATCTGGTCATGACGAGATCGGCTAGAAAACAACTCGACTTCATCAAAAAGTGATGGGTCGAGAATTTCGTTCAAAGAAAGCCACCTCAAAAGAAAATCGTCCCAGTTCAAACCTGAACCCAACAAGACTGCTTCCACATATTCAAAGGCAGATTCCTCACCCTCAATAGAAATTCTTGTACAAATTCCCTGGTCACTGGCGGAAGATTGTTCTTCGAAATGGATTTGTCGGGGTTGAATATCTTTATCGACTGAATATCACAAACAGCTGCGTTTCAGAACAATATAAAGCACAAAGAAAAGCTGTTCAATGTAAGGCTATAGAATTCTATATCAAGAATCTAACCTGGCCGAGATACGGTACTTGCAGGACTGACATCGTCTTCTGTGAATAATGGCTCAAGAACAGATATAGGACTGGGTTGTTCCATTTTATTAATTTCACATTCAGGACCTTCAATTTTCCTGCTTATTGGAGAGTGCGATGGCGACACTGATGGAGAAGACAATGTTTGATCTTCTCCAAATGGAGCCTGGAAAAGAATAACAAGAATATGAAATGTGCTAAGGAAATGCTTAGGAAAATATTTTGAAGGAAAACAAGCTGGGTTTCAATTGATATCATTAGCTTAAGATTATCATTTCATAGAAACAGAAGTTTACCATTTTCAAGCACTGGGAAGGACTTTCTTCAACGCCTATTTCTTCAATATCACTATCCTGCGTATCTCTAGAGATTAGATCGCTAGCCAAATCTCCAGAAATATTTATGAGTTTTTCCCCTTCCTTGGGATTTGATCCAATTGTTTCTTCGATCTCCACAACTCTTGAAGATGAATTTGGGGCTGTTACCATGGAATATCTTACATTCATCAGAATTTAAATTAAAACTCCTTTTGAATTATTTTTAGAAAGAATAGATGAACAGAATAGAATACCTTCAGGAATTATAATGTCATCAGTAAAAGATTGAGTTTCTGCAGAATAATCACGCTCATCTTTGCCTGGAATATTGATTTCTGTATTACAAGATTGTACTTTCTCACTTACATTGTCACCAGCTATGGGAATTTGACTCTCTAAGCTTGGCCCACACGAACTTGGATGATTGTCATGGTTTTCTTGCACAAGCCCACTCATGTTGTTAGCCATGCCTTGAGGAGATAATCTCATCTGGGCAGTTATGAATATATCATCACTGTATTTTCTAGGACTGCAGCATGGAGAATCGCTGTACTCAGCAAAAGAAAGAATCCTGCCCAGGGATTTTGGTAAGCGATGGCTCCCTGATTCTGCATTTTCATCCCCATTGTTCAGCATCTCGGAGAGATGTTTCTTAGCCTCTATATAGATATTAGACACCCCTTTCCTCGGATAATTAAAGGTTTCGTTCGCCATTTCTGCACCATTATCTTTTGATTTTCCCACTTGTTCACTGCCCTTAAAGCCAGTTGGGGATTTGGCAAATCTTTCAGTATAGAAATGGTTCCTATTTGGAGAACTCCAGCCAAAATTTTCTCCACCAGCACCTTTGTCACTATCATTGCCATTTTGGTGCTTAGAAGGAAATTTAAGGACCAATCCATCAGGAGCAATCCCCGGCTTCTCCTTTCCCATGGCATGCCTCAGCTTTCTTTTAATTTCTGTAAAAGAGAACTGGGATGTATTCCTCTCATTCTGTACCTTACTATCCATGGCATAATGTGACTGCAAAGAAGTGCTGCTAATACTGATATCAGCCTGTGGGCTCTGTGACCCTCCTGATCCAGGCTTCAAGATGACAATTTTACTAGAAGATTGGCAATTTTTGTTTCCTCCTGTGGGGTAGCTTTCAAGAGATTTGCTCTTTCTGTGGAAGAATTTACGGTGTTTACGATCTACAAGACCATCAGGTTTCGAGTTGATTAGATTCTCCTTAGACAAACCAGATCCGATCAAAGAACCGGGTTTCTGGTCTTTCTCTAATTGAGTATCATCTAACTTTTGCATGTGCTTCACCAGTACAGAGTTAGGATCTTGTAGTAGTTTCAAGAACAAGTCCTTATTTGAACTTAAAGTTTGCAGAGCATCCATGAACTCTTTCGAACAATGGGTTTTCACCTCTTCCCCAAAATGCTTACTGCTACTTAACCTTTGCTCTTTAAATACCTTTATTGCTGCAACTAATTTTTCTTCAACAACAGAGAAATCCCGACCAGATGGCATGTCAAGATCATCGTGAGAATCCCGCTTCATGAAGCTTGAAAATTTCTGATAAATCTGGGATAATTCTTCCATTATTTCCTGATCAAGAGTATCTGAAGGGTTTTTCTCGGGTACTTTATCAGATATCAAAGATTCTGCAGCATCCGCCTTGGGGATGTCCATATCCCCAGATTTCTTGTAAGTTCTGCTTATTCTCTTATGATTCTTTTTTGTAGGGTGTCCATGTTCTGGATCAATTTGCTTCAAACATATTTCAGACTCATTTGCCTCATTCTTCGAGCCTTGCTCAGTGAACATCTCTTCTTCCATGAGTTCCTTTACACTTGTCTTGGCAACATCAGCAACTGCCACCTTTCTTCCTTCACCATCCTGAAATTCTATATTAAATTAATCAAACTAGCAGACAAATCATAGGTCATCAAGGAAAAGATGCTGACACTTACCGCATTTTGATATGTTCCAGTCGGACCAGGTACAATTGTTTTGGTACTTGAATTAACGGTACCTACAGAAGAGCACAGGGGAAGACAGAGTGTGATTAGGTTAGAGCAAATGGGAAGCAGCAATAACAACTATCTTGAATCCAAAACCTGACCGTAAGTGGGAATATTAATTCTCGCTGTTGAACGAGCACATTAAGAGCTTAAGTAGTCAGAGAGGGGACAAATTTGTATATTTACATTTTATCTTCAACATGCCCTCACTAGCAAGTCAGATTCATTTATTCGAAGGCGTGTGCGTACAATTTTTATAAACGGGTGGCGGCAGGACTAGAACCCAATATCTTTGTTGGCTCTTATACTATGTCAGATTGTTATGAGAACAAGCAAAGGTAAGGGATTACAACTATTGTCGCCACTCGTTCATAATAATTGTGCACATGTCACACTTTTGATAAAAAAGTTGAATTCACCCTACATGCAAGGGAGCATGCTCAAGACTAAATTTAAATGAATTAATTTGCATCTTATCTAACAGCTTAAGATAAAGTGGTTCAACACTCCTAATGTTACTTCTAGATGGAGTTCTTACCAACAGCTTGTCTGCTCGCTCGCCTTCTATCGGCAATCAATTTTCGGGTGGATCGACCATGGCGGAAGTCCAATATGCTAATAAAACTCCATATACATCCTGCTTGCTCCCTTTCATGCCGTGACAGGCGTCTCTGTGATCTCTTTGCCATAACGAGTGATTTTAGGGCCTCAAGCTTTCAACTTCAGTTAATTTTCCTTCCTCTTGCTGCAAATCTAAGCACCAGAAAGAAAGAATGAAACGGGAAATTAGTGATATTTAATAGAAAAGCTCGATATACCAGGCCAATATCCACCATTACGGGTACACAGTGTTCCTGTTATGTAAAAATATAAGCTGATTCTTTAAGACACAAACATGCCGAAACTAACTACAATTTGATCTAATTGTGAAACAGAATACTTTGACAAGACAATCCCCAAGTTCTGCAAGTATCTCCAAAAATTAGAAATTTTGAATTAAAATATGTTTTGATCAGCTAATGACCACACATCAAAAATTTCAGTTTATGAATAACATAGTTCGTAAGCCAATGTAAGCAAATTTATTTTGTCAGCCTACAAAAGTGCTTGGGTGTGTTTTGTCTGATAATCATGCATTTAACAAGAAACTTTTTGGTGAATTTATTTTGTCAACATTAATTCAAATTGTTCGAATTCTTGGGCATGTTATCCGATGATCATGATGCATGTGACAAAAACTATTTTCCTAACAAATATATATACCCAATAACACAAGGTTGTCGGATATTCTAATTTACATAAGCCACATTTGGTCCTGTGCATCCTTCCCGGTCCTCTCACAGTATGAAAGGTCCTCTAAATGCTCTATCACCCACAGAGACCACTTCTATAATCACCATAATTCTCCAATGCTGTTGCTCACAGCAATCACAAAAAAGTCTATTTTCTTGCATGCACTTATCTTTAGGCAATTTGATTACGAAAATTCTGGACTGGAGAGAAAAACATATAAAGGGAAGAAAAGGGAGATGATCTTCTACAGAACTGCAAAAGTTCAGTAGATACAACAACAAAGAGTAAGCCTTGTTCCCAACAAATTCAGGGTTGGCTACATCAATCTTTTTTCATCACTCTGGACTGGAGAGAAAAACATATAAAGGGAAGAAAAGGGAGATGGTCTTCTACAGAACTGCAAAAGTTCAGTAGATACAACAACAAAGAGTAAGCCTTGTTCCCAACAAATTCAGGGTTGGCTACATCAATCTTTTTTCATCACTCTGGACTGGAGAGAAAAACATGTAAAGGGAAGAAAAGGGAGATGATCTTCTACAGAACTGCAAAAGTTCAGCAGATATAACAACAAAGAGTAAGCCTTGTTCCCAACAAATTGAGGATGGCTACATCAATCTTTTTTCACCACTCCGTTCAATTCATTGCTAGCTCAACTGAAAGATCCAAAGCAATAAAAGTTTTACAAAATCACAGGAAAATTTCAAAAGCTCAGTACAAAATATGTGAAACAAATGAATGATTAAAGAAAAGATAAACAAAGAAATCACATTTTACTTCAATATTGAAAAAGTTTTAAATGGAAACAAAATGCAAAAGAGAAGAATTACCTGAAATTTGATCCACCACATGTAGCCACACATACTTTCAAGAAACACAGATTACGCAAGTTATCTACAGCAAAGCTCAAGGAACTTTTGCCTTCTCTGTCTGGCAAAGAATCAAGATTTTGCCTTCTAACTTTTTCTTGAAAAGTGCTTTCGGCTATGGCAATCTGATCTTCCCTTGAAAGAAACAATTACCAGAATTTCCACTCAAAAACAAAACAAAAATAAATCCCAAAAATTATATTTTTGGTACTTTACTTCCTTAGAAGACTTGATCAAAATCCTCAAAGTCATTCAATCTTGCATTCAAGAATAGTAAGGTTACATCACACAACTCTTTACAAAATCAAGCTTAAAATTCAGTTCATAATAATTGTTTTGATGAAAATTCAAGTTCTCACTGTAATGATTCCTCATATCAAATTTTGACAAACTCACATGAAAAACTCATTAAACACCAAGAAATGAACAAATTCAAGAGAAAAATATTTGTTTCTTTACATTAAAAACTCTAGAAATTAAACTGGACTCTAGAAATTAAACTGGACAGGTATTTACAGCCATTCAACACACGAAAGGGTAAAAAGAAAACCAAAACTGAAGCTTCATTTTTTGGGTGGGAGAGTATCTAATTCCATACCGACCAAAAAGAGAGACTCCCAGAGATGAAAAAACAAAACCCACTTATTAAAATGGATGAAAATTAGGTGTGGGGCAGCCATTAAAGACTGCAACACAGATAAATAAAAGAAAGAAAGGTTGTAAAGTGAAAAAAATACGCGTGTGTGTGTGTGAGAGAGAGAGGGGGTTTGGAAGAGAGAGAAGAATAGTATCTGCCACCTGTGTGTGCAAAGGTGGGAAGAGAGGGAAAAAGCTTCCAACCGAAGAAAAATGTTGGGTTTTTCGATTTTTTCTTTGCATCAATTGTTTCACGCTCAACCATCATCAGTATCCTGTATCCCCACCACTACCCCACCCTACCCTCCCCCAACCCACCCTCACCCCCCCCCCCCCTCCTCCACACCCCACACAGACACACACGTACAGAGTCTATTCAGGGAGGGGGAAGTGCAGGTCCAGACAGAGACGTGTGAGCATTTGTGTGCATATCCGCACTTGATATAAAGAGAGAAGACATGAATGACGCAAAGATTTGACTAAGGAATTGTTTTGGCTGTACCCCTATTTTGAGGTTGTAATAAAAGAACATTTTTCGAAATTACAGTCAGTCATTCTAGTTTCCCACAAAATTTTTTAGTGGAATTTGTTTATCTATAAAAAAGAGAAATTTATTTAGATTTTATTTTACTTACTAAAATACCGTTGATTGATATAATTTAATAGTACTGTATATGCCGTTCTTCACAGTGAAGAAATTTTCTGCGTATGTTTGATTTGCTTAAAAGTACTCTATTTGTGCATGATCAAACATGTCGTCAAATGTAATAAATTTCACAAAAAATTGACTTAATGTGAAAAATGAATTCTTTTATTCCCTCGTAGGACTAAATTAACGAATTAACGATTTTTTATGTTCGAAAACTTTTTTTTTCCCAGTTGAGACGGAGAATTTGATAAAATGAAACATAATTAATGAAATAATGTTCACGAACAAGATTCGATTTTTTGGCATTGATATGTTAGTACTTGGTAGGACTAGTAACTTCTCATATCAAAATCAAAATGACAAATTTTTTTTTTCAATTTTTTAAATAAAATAAACATTTTTGGGAACTACATATAAATTAAGTAGACATATATCTTGTAAAAGAAAGTCCATTTAACTATAAAGTGAAATTAGTATATTTTAATTTGGGGAGACAATATTAACAAACGATCTTAATCAATATATCTAGTTTCTCATATTTTTTAATGTTTCTCTCAAAACTTCTATTGACTAAAAACAAAGCATCGTACAATATGTTTTCATATGTTAAAAAGTACGCTTGAAAACTTTCTTTTATTTTTTCATGTTTTAGAAGAATCCGCCACCCTCTTTTACGAGCACCAATCGATGTTCTTAAAAGTATTTTTGTATATTAACAAGTAGAGTAATGATATAGCACCCATGGTGGGTAATAATTATGGTACCTACTTAACACGTGGCATCACCACATTGGTTGTTTTTTAAAAAATTGTTTATAACTTTTTAAATTTTTTAAAAAGTGACCAATGTGGTAATACCACGTGTCAAGTGGGTACAATAATTATTACCCACTATGGGTGCAATATCATTACTTTTAACAAGTATATTGAAGTTAACATTCTATGAAAAACAAAAAATTCAAAAAAAATAAATAGAAATTCATAGATATAAACTACAAATCTTAACATCTTTCTTATGAAAGTTTAATGTTTTTTGTGTATAAACATCGAAATTATCAAAAAAGAACAAGAAAAAGGTGTATAAATCCTCGTGAATGGCATCATGTACAAAACAAAATGTTGTAAGAGACATTTTTGAGTTACCAATAACTGTCAGCAATTTCTCAGCTAAAGGGTTGGATCCAAAGCTGGCTGCATTGATAATCAGTTGGGACCAACACCCCCCACCCCCACCCACCAACCACCCACTCCAACAGTGATATTTTGTCTAATTATAAGGCCTATTAAGAGACAAAATAGTTAGTTCCTTTCCCCATTTTATGCTTTTCTTTTTTTTTTTTTTTTTTTTTCCACAAATCTTCTGACATATTTAATACGATAAATTGAATGTGGTTAAATACGAAGAAGAAAGTGTGTAAACGAAATTTGTTTATTTTTATATCTAATTACGTCTGATTTAATGTACTAAATATGTCTCTTGTCCATTTTATTAATACGAACTCTTACTCACTACAAAGTGTATAAAAAAGTTATAAATTTTCACAATAGATATATTTAGTCGTCTGAATTTGATTATATAACGACTAAGAAAGTAGTTGTTATGCAGTAAAACTCTTAATGACACTTAAATACGTACAACTTTAAAAAAAAATTATATATTCAATATATTACTTCATGCATATTATTACAGTTGTCACAAAAAAGTTTTCTTTGCCTGACCATTATTGTTACTTTCTACGACATTTATGTATACATGACCTTTCAAATCCATCGTAAAGTTGCTTATTGACTTGCATTAAAATCTTCATGATGGTACCAGTCATAATTATCATCATCGTCATTTGAAAGAAAGATGAATTTGTTTCATAGATAATGTGTGGTAAAAATAAAATTCTTTACGTTTATAAACATTTACACTCAACCCTAAACGCTATCAATTACAACATTTTTGAAGATGTAAAACGTCTAAATTCACAAACATTAGACGAGCATAATAATAATAAATAATTGAAATAATCGATGTCGGTCTTGACTTCTTGTTATATAAGCTAACAAATATGTCGAGGTATCAAACAAGGACATATGATTGTTGATTGAAGTTTAGGATCGAGACAAATTACATTAGCTACACCAAATTTTGTGGCAATTTTGTGAGACAGTGATCTCTCATGGATACTGTCTTGTTCTAGGCTTAATATGCTTTTCATTGTCTCCATTATGAGTATGCATATATTGCAATTTGCATGCTACGTGTCACTAGTCGAGTGTGTATATTACACATGTACATTAGTTTGATGAAAAAATTAAGACTTTATCAAATATAATGCATGCGTGTAACATATAGTCACTATTCAATTTTCAAGTGATTGAGGGAAAAGATCGAACAAAGTCTACGAGATTTTAACATACAATCCCATGTGTTTCTATATACAATGCGTTCTGAATATTTAAAAAAAAATTATTCATCGTTAATCTCTTCACATGCTAGTTAAATGCATGCACAATCAACATTTTTGCAAGATAAAATTTCAAAACTCAAAACAGTACGAGATTTGTTCTTTTGCCATCTTTTGGAGCTTCGAAGAGCTCTAACTCAAAATTTTCAACGATTACTTTTACTTCCTTCATTTTGGATAATAGACAAATTAACTACTTTATGATGATTGATTGATGTGCATATTGAAAAAAAAAACACATCTGCCGATATATATATATATATAAAAGTTCAATTAATAGTGAATCTTAAAAACGAAGTTAATTTTTAATTTTTGTTTTGGATTATTTTCCCCTTATCTTTTGCTTACCCTAAAAGAGATTTAGCATTAAATTAAAGTGGGGATGGATAGTGTATGTTGGGAGCTAGGACCACAAGGAGCACTCATTAATGTCTAATCTGATGTTTAATTCAATCATGTCACACCAACTTTTTTTTATCTAAACACACATGGTGGGCAATATGGTTTCAATTTACCAATTATCAAGCATTCTAAGCTTCTCTAGAAAGCAATTATATATTCAATTTCAAAATTTTAAGTGCTTTTTTTTTTAAATTTTAAAAAAAGTACTAATTGGTTAACCACTTTTATGATTGAGTTAGATTTGTTATGATGATTAATTTGGTGCAACTTAGATTTACCAAGAGTTATTAACATGTTGATTATAAGTCACGTTTTTGCAATTAAGAAATATGTCAATTAGGTAGACAAATAATAACGATATGTTAAGTACGTTAAAGTGGACTAACAAGATAAGCAACAGATTCTGTAACACGCATCTTTTTTTTAAGAGTAATGCTATTGATAATCGCTGACTACCGTAGTCAATCTACGTGGCATTACTCTACGATAGTCAACGACTATGAATAATACTACTCCTTCTTTAGTCATACCTCTTATAATTATTAAACGTGCTTTAGGAGTATGTATACATTCGGGTAGATATTCAGATGGCCAACTTATTAAAACATATATGTAATATGTATTTTAACTTCTTTAAAATTTGTACCACTTGAAATGTTGTTTACTCGTGTCTCAATGAATATCATAGTTATACAACCTTGTACAATTATAGATTTAACCAGCCGAATGATGAGCAATGTTGTTTGGACCATTCAAAAGTTGAAAATGTTTAGAAATGAATGATATAGAACCAAATATCGAATTGAATTGTTAAATATATGACGTATATAGCTAGCATTGATCTTGACCTTAACTCTATAGTTAACAAATGCTTGAATATTGTTGATCCAGTAATCCGACTTCTTGACCCGATCATAATATATTAGTCACATAGTTTGCCGAAATTATATTATTAAATAAATTATGTCAAATACATTAACAAATACTTGATTTGGCATGAAGAATGAATCTTCACATATTGCTATTTAGATAATTATAAAGTAAATATTAGTTGACTTCTCAGAATCTCATGTTTCTGACTATATGTTTTATAATCTTGTTAAACATCTTAATAAAATATTTGTTAAATAAATAAATTAAATTATATTTTTTACCAAAAAATAAATAATTTCTAAACTTATTAAAAAACTGTTAGAGCAAATAAAATTACTATTTTTTTTATCTTAGAAACATCGGCGACATTTTAAATTTAATTTAATAATCCGAATAATATATGTTTATAACAATTTTTAAAAAGAAAAGAAATGACGGCTATTTCTTTTAAGAAAAAAAATTATATTAAAAAAATAATTAAACACTGCAACTTTTGACTAAATCAAACCTTAATTTTTTCTAATTAGAAAACTTATCTTGACTTTTGGTGTCTGGTGAGCTAATTTCTCTAAGTGAAAGCAATTGTGAATTCTTATCTTATGTCAACAACTCTTTTTTAGGCATCGGATGCTGTCTTTCTTTGGACACACTTGTTTAGGAAGAACTCAAAAAGACCTAAATTCATCTAATTAAATAGTGAAAGCTAATATATAGTTATATATATAGGTTATATCATATATAAATAAAAAGTCCACCTAATCTTCTTTAAAAAATAATGGATATAATTATGAGTTGAAATATTACGGGTCGATGGAACCATGAGTCATTTCACAATAAGATAATATGTAGTAGCAATATGATGAATCGACTTAACTTGAGGGATGGGTTAAAAATTGTTGAGATGTACGATAAGTCACATAGATTGTAACTTACGATTTTGTTATAATACCCATGGTGATCATTATTATAATGCCTACCAGGATACTTATCCTACATTCATTGGATGAGTGTAAAAGCCCACTTTACACTCATTCAATTAGTGTAGAACAAGTGTCCTAGTGGACATTAGAACGGTACTGTTGCAACTTAATAGAATGCTTAAAGATTAAATGTAAAAGAGAAAATAGTTGAATAGAAAATTTTATTTGAACGAAAAACTCAGTAATATGTACGTTCAAAAGTATTTTAGTAGCTGATTTGATTGATCTAACCCTTTTATGACATGTAAGGGAAAAAAATAAGATATTTGTATGATGTCCAATTTCAACGTAGCAAATACACCTTCGTCAAAATGAAAACTGATTTTAATTTGTGTTAAGAAATTAAGGCGTGGTGCTTAATTGTTGTTGCACTCAATTCATTTTTTGTAACCCCTTATGATGTATCAGATGAAACAAACTTAAGATAAATATGTAAGGTATTGCACGTAATCTCGTCTAATTCAATGTAACAATCATACTTAATGCTTCATTTACTCACATATGGAGGGAAGGAAATACAGTCGCTAATTGGTTGGCTAATACATGCCGTAAAGAAATGATATTGAAAACGTTGCTACCACAAGAATTGGTTAGAGAAGTTGTTGGTCTATTCCGAATGGACAAATGAGGATTTCCTAATTTTAGATTGTGAAATGTTTCGTAAAAGACACATAATTGTATAACTCTTTCTTGTGTAAATATATGTACAACTAGAACACTAGTCTCTCCTTTTAATTCAATTGTAATTCCTTTGAAATAAAACCGTTAAATTCCCTCATTGAAATCTTTTCAATATCAATATACTTAGATAGGAAGTCTACCGAACCCTCCATTCAGCTAAAATAAGTAGATCTAAAAATCCTTACCTTCATCGACTTTTGCAAAACCAAAAAATAAAAAATTGTAGGTCTATTAGGAATAGGTGGGAGGTGTGGTCCTTAAATGTTGTTGCACTCAACTCATTTAGTGAAAGACAAATTTTTTAATTTATCTCAAATAATGAAATCAGATTAAAGGCATAAAAAAAGACAATTCTTTGTTTCACACTTCTAGAAATGCATATTATAATTTGAACTAATTAGTTTGTTAATCATTGAACACAAAGACCTTACCACATAGGACAAAATTCTCTAAATAAAATTAATTAATATAATATTTATTCTTGTAAATCTTAATTATATCGTCTTTAGTCGGTTAAAGGTATGATTCTTAATAATATCTTCTTAATATCTTTATATTTTTCTTTCGTTTTTTCTAAAAATCCATAGGGTCAAATGCAATCTGGCCCCATCGTTCGTGTATATATATTTATATATTTTTAATAATGTACAATTTATTAATTTTATTTCATTGGATTAATTAGAAGGATAAATTTTGGCATTTTGTGAAAAATAGTACTCAAAGATTAATAGAGTTTTGGAAGGGCAGGCAGATAATAGTGGGAAATACTTGATGTAGAGATGGCCCAAAAGTCTTTATAATCATCATTTTGAATTACTTTCTCATCAAACTACTTTAGGTAATAATAATAAATAAATAAATAATCAATGCATTTTTTAAAGTAAAATCTATAGTGATATTGGGTGTTGCTCTATGTGCACTTCAATATAAATTGGAGATTGAAAGTATGGTGGAATGTTAGATACAATGTAGTTAGACGAAATTAAAAAAGAGACGTATGTAATAAAATTTGTCAGTTTTTTTTTTTCTTTTTTTTTTAATGTCATATTTAAATTGACTATTAGAATTGAATCGATGGCACTCCCCTTTCAATAATTGTGAACCTTGACCAAGTTTTATATCGTAGACATCCATATGAAAACGAAAAAGTGGAAAAGCTTTTTCTCCATCGAATATAACTAGTTTGACGCACGCATTCAAACATCAAGATCATGCATAGTAAAATTGATATACTTTTAGTGTATTCCACTTTACATGAAAAAGTTGGAATAGTCTAACAACGTATAGACTACTTTGATTGAACTAAATCATCTAAAAATTTAATCTATTAGAGAAAGATAGCATTTATTTATTCACATCAAGTCATCAATATCTTCAACACGCTAATTAACCACACACTCAATTCCTTTTCTATCATAAGTCTGACACGTAAAATTTTGAAATTGAGTGACAATAAACTATGACGACTCTAAAACCTTCATATGCTCTAAATTTGTTTTTAAATGAAATGAGTCTGAGTGTTCATTTGGTTAAGCTTAAAATATAATTTAAGTTAGTCAAAATTTTTTTTTACATATGTCGTAGGACCCACAACTTACTATTCATTTAATATCTATATATTTTATAGACCTTACAACTCATAAGTACTTAAAAAATAATTTCAACACTGCCAAACATGCACATACATCTTAAACTTAAATTGGTTCAAAGTATTCTTTGAAGTGCACAAGTTTCTAACAACTCAAACCTAATATGTGTTTGGTTTAAGTTTAAATTAGGGCTTATAATGAAAAACATTAAATAAGAATTTAATTATTTAATCTAACTTGTTACTTTTTGCAAGAATATTAATTACGTAAGTTAAGACTATTCAATTCTTGTAAAAGAGGCTGGCTACCCACCAAGTACCAAATTTGGCAAAGAGAGTACGTGTGTTGATACCTTCTTCCTCATCTTGCATAGCTTAAAATAATCAAATGATTTTATATACTTTCTATAAAAATGAAATCACCCCATGGTATGCAAAATGCTTCATCGGTAAAAAAACTCGTATGGGTCAACATGGTTCGTCTCTCAAGAGAGTCAACTTTAGAATAGACTAAATAAGAACCGAGCCACTTAGAACCTAGTCAGTCTAACCCACATGTACACGTCCAACTCAACCTCACAATCAACTTGTAAATATATATGCATAAATTATTTTTGTTTCTAATCGTCTAAACTTTTTTAGTACGGTGCAGAATAGGCATTTTCTTTTCTAGTGTTTTCTTATATTTAGTTTTTGGTGGATTCTTCGTTTTCCTAAATTTATATTTCATTTTTTCTTATTTGAATACGAGGACAAAAAAGTCTTTTTGATACATTTAGGGCTTGTTTTGGTCGGAAACTATTCAAAAGGTTCTATTTGCTATAAAAATTGAAGTTTGAAAATTGATACATCAAAGAAATTGGGACTCAAATGTCAACGGCCATTAAAATTAAAGATCGTAACTGCAATTTTTTCTAATAAAAATTGATGTACTTACAAGTAATTTTTTTTTAAAAATATATATATTTATATATGTTACTTTTTCCTTATTTACGTAGAGATGTACATACACATGACATGCATAAATATAAAAAATCACCGATTCTCATGTCGGTGTTTACATTCGTTAAGTTCGCGGACTTAAGTAACTTGAATGAAATGAAATTAATTAAAACAAAAATGAATCTAAATTATTTTATTTTAAAAATACTATTTTTATTTTTGTAACACTTGTTATTACATTTGTTACGTTTGTTATATTTCTTATAAAAAATGTATGTTACATTTGTTATTTTTAGAGTTTAAAATATTAAAAAGTAATTGTGAAATTTTAATAGCAAAATCATTATTTTCTTCCAATATAAAGCTACTAGATTGATGGGTTGGGCTCTCTCTATATAAGTTCAGTTGGGTTGGGCTCTTCAATAACTGGAACTAAGCTTTGTGCCTTTGTTGTGGGCTAACTTAGAAAAACTCCCGGGTCGTGTTGGCCCAGTTATGTCGACTTTTTTACTTTTTTTTTTTTTTCTTTTTTAAAGAGGAAATTATCCTGACACTTGATTTTACCTTGAAATTATAATATCCATTGTTTTATAATCTAAAATTAATTGTTTTATATTCTAAAATTACTTTCTTTATTTTTCAATTCCTTATTTTCAAAACTCTAACTATACCTTTTAAAATTTAGGGTGCATTTGATTGCAAGTATTGAATTTGAGTGAAAATAAAATGAATTCTAGAAAATTGAATTGTCAAGAAATTGTTTCAAGGAAAATGATGACAATTTTTTCTTATAAAATAAAACCTCCCCCCCCCCCTAAGAAACATTTTCATTATTTTTAAGGAAAATGTTGTCTTTTTAATGTAAATGAGAAAACGTTTTATCTGAAAAAAATACAAATAAATCAAACGCGTAGTTGAAAAATAGGTGAGAAATGACTTTGTCTATGAAAAAATGTTGCTATCAAACACAGTTAGTTGAAAAATAAGTAGAAAAAATATTTTTTCCATAGAAAATGAATTGCAAATAAACGTACCATTACTATTTATTGCAGCTATCACCCACCACCACCACCACCACCACCACCACCACAACCACAATTTCATGGTAATTAGTGTTTCAGTGAGATCATCAGCGCGACAACATTTTATTTTCCATTTAAATTTTTTTTGAATTATATTCTCCTTTTTAGAGTTCTAATTGAAAATTTATATGGCTTTTTGTGGTGGTTTTTTGGGAGAGGGTTGTGGAGGTTTCGACAGTTTAGACGATGATAGTATACAGTGTTGATGGTGGTGCTGGGGTTTGGGGTCGGTTGAAAATGGGGGTAATGGTGGTGGTAGATGATATGTTACACGTAACAAATCATATAAAAAAAATAAAATAATGTAACACGATATGTTACAGATTTAACACAATAGTTTTGTAATAAAAATCATTTTAAGGTATTTTTGAAATTAGTTTATTTTTTTGTGTACTTGTGTAAACTTCTTATTTGTTAATGGGGTAATTATATTTACACTACAATTTTTATTATCTACACAATATATTAATTGTAATGTAGGTCCTCCAATATTTAACATTTTTGGTACTCATGTCTTTTAACTTTTTTCGTCGTATTTTTTCATTAACTTTCAATTAATTTTCACATATTGCCTATAATGACAATTTTTGTCCAAATATTCTACTAATGTACATTGAAATGAAGGAAAAATATTTTGTCATACTTTTGTATTTTGTATTTATTTTTTTTATTTGAACATAGGAGAGGCAAACATATCTTTTACGCCCTCCTAATTAAGTTTTTGGACATAAATCATTATCAAAGACAGAAATAAGAAGTGCAAATTAATAAACTGGTGACAAGAATATGATAAAAAAATTGAGGACATAAATACAAAAATGAACAATAGTTTAAAATTTTCATTGATATTAAAATATGACGTAGTTAACAAATATTGTGGTGTAAATATAATTATCCTTTGTTAATTTATAAAATATTTGATCTACGTGGACCGACTCAAGAATGCTCATAGCGGTTCAAATAAGTTTCACAATGAATGAACCTCACCCAACTCGTAAAAAATAAGATAGTAAAATGAAAAATTATAATTATTTTGGTTTCGTAAAACTTTTAGTACTATTATCGTCAAAAATTATTGCTTCGACACTTTGATAACTAATTATACGGAGTCAAAATCTTCTAAAGGATTCAAATTCTATAAGTTTAGTTGCAGGGAGTGTTTATAAATAATTATAAATTTGTCAAGTATCATTTTTATTTACACATTTTGTAGAATCGATTATTTATAATCTATAAAAAAGTCACAAGCAATTAATTTCGGAAACGAGTACAAACATACTCACTATAATAAATCAATAAGTAATAATTATGTGGTGGATTCCTAAAATTGCTCTTGAACATAGTTTTTATTACAAGTTTAATGTTTTTTTTTTTTTTTGATAAAAATATATAAAATATTAAGTCATGGACAAATATTTGAGAGAACGATGTCATAGAGGGTACCTATGGTGGGCACCAGAATATTCCTATATTCAGTGTGAACAAAATAATATTCATATATAATTATAGGGAAATTGGCCGAAAACGTCTCTAACGTATAGATCTAGTGCTCAAATCATCCATATCTTTCAAATTTTGGTAATTACATCCCTCACCTATCTATATAGTACCCAAATCATCATTTTGGATGAAATCCATCCAAAATTCCTTAAATCTTTCGGATTTTGGCGCAAATGGTCCTTAACTTTTGTTCTTAGTGTGGAATTGGTTCCTAACGTTTATATTTTGGCAAACAAGTCCCTAACCTATGTGTTTTAGTGCGAAATTGGTTCTTATGGGATGAAAAAGACAAATATACTATTAGTTTTAATTAAAAGAAATTGTATGTGGATTTCTAATCATTAAAAAATGTGCAAATAAGTCCAATATTTTTATTTTTTATAAAAAAATTAAAGAAAACTGATGAATTTTTTTTTTAATTAACACTTTAGTAATAAAAATGTCAAATAAAATTATTATTTTTATTATGAAGTAATAAAAAGAAATTATTGTGAGAAATCATTTTTCTCCCTCTTTACTTTAAAAATTAAGGGCTTGTTCGGTAGAGTTTTTTTGGGAAAAAAATGGGTTTTTTTGTTACTTTTTGACTTTTCAAATGTTTTTGTAGTGTAAAAAGGGTCGAAAAGTCAAAAATTGTAGACAAAAAATAAATTTTTTTGGAAAAAATCTCTACCGAACATGACATAAGTTAAATAAATAACAAAATGACGTATATAATTTTATGACATTGAACTAATCTTATTACATTTTTATTTAACATAAAAATACTAATAAAAATTAATTTACACATTATGTGTTTTATTTTTGAATAAAAATAAAACGATAAATTAAAATATAAAAAATATAGTTAGATTTCTAATATTTGTAATTAATAAACATATAACTCAATTAAATAAAAGTATTTGAACATCAAGTTTGTGACAAAGTTATTTTTTTATATAACAATAAAATAAAAGTTTTAATTTTAAATAATATATTTATTACTTAATAATAAAAATAATAAATTTATTTGACATGTTTATTACTAAAGTGTTAATTCAAAAAAAAAATACTCATTAATTTTTTTTAAAAAAAATAAAAGTATTTGACTTATTTACACATTTTTTAATGATTAGGAATCCACATACAATTTCTTTTAATTAAAACTAAAGATATATTTGTTTTTTTCATCCCATAAGGACCAATTTCGCACTAAAACACATAGGTTAGGGTCTTGTTTACCAAAACATAAACGTTAGGAACCAATTCCACACTAAGAACAAATGTTATGGACTATTTGCGCCAAAATCCGAAAGATTTAACGGAATTTTGGATGGATTTCATCCAAAATGATGATTTTGGCACTACATGGATAAGTGAGGGATGTAATTGCCAAAATTTGAAAGGTAGGGATGATTTGGACACTGAATCTATACGTTAGGAACGTTTTCAGCCAATTTCCCATAATTATATACAAACTTTTAGCTTATTTAATTCAGAAATTTGCTTATTTTTTTCCAGCTTAATTTGCTTTGAATTCGCTTATTTCAGCATCAAATTGTGATATATTGATCATTTTTATGAAATTCAACAACACAAATGCTAACTTATCTAAGACGTATTTACAACAAAAAATCGGTAATTCGCAAGTCAAATCAAGAGTCCCATAATATTTTTAAAACTTTCTCGATTTATATAGAATTTTTTTTGCCTAGGTGAAAATTTCGACTCCGCCACTACGTTCTGCACGGAAAATGTATTTTAGAAGTTGAGCAAAAAGAGCTAATTTTAAAAGTGTGTATAAAAGATGATCAATAAATAAAAGGTTAATAACTTTAGCAAACTAAACGGAGTAAAGAGTAATAAATACTAACATTTAACCTTCTCTATATTTTCACCTCAAAAAATTTATTAAGAAGGACCAATCTAGGGAGAGAGTGTGAAAATGGTCAAGTGTTAAGAACTTTCTAGATGATTTTTACTTTCATCTCCAATTATTAAAACTTTTCAAGTTTGATATCGGAATTTATTATAACATTAGTCGGTTCTTAATGCTAACTATAAATTTGACAGAGTAAAGAGTCGTTAGACAACAATATCAGTAGAGGATAATGCCATGAAATGTTAAAATATATGATTGTAATTGTCTTTGCAATAATGTTGTAGTCTTCTTCGTCAAAATTTAGCAATTTGACGAACTCGATCAAAAATCAAGTTGATCAAATAAGCTTTGACACAAATTTTCAAGTTTAATGAATCTTTAAAGTAAAATATGGTATGATGACTATTTTTTATAGAAGTTAAATTATTCTTTTGATTTATAAACAAGACTTATTAAAAAATAGTTGACTTTGATTTTCAAAAGTATTGTTAAATTTGTCAACACAAATTATTCTTCTTGATAGTTAATAAAATTGTGTTGATGGCTAGTAATTTCTAAAAAGAGTATGTTCATTGTTAGTAATCATTCACCGTAATTTTTTTATAATAAGTATTTTAATAATGCTTCTATAACTCACAATCTTCCACTCCTCATCTCTCATCGTGCGACCTACGATGCTTATTTGCGTCTCCTCATTCCACTTACGGCTACAACCCATATGCCCTTTTCTTCCCCTTCCCGCGTATCGCATCTCCCCCTTTTCTTTTCCGTCTTTTCATCCTATCTTAACCAATTAATTTATATATTGGATTACAAATCGAGAGGAACCGCAGATATCTTATCAAAATGCCACATAACTTTCAAGATGGAAATTATCTTATAAATGCTGTATTCATGCATGTTCTAGTAAGAGGACAACACATAGGAGGCGAGAGGAAATTTAGGGGTTGACGTGCATATAACGAAAAGACTAGTTAATAGAGTTAAATTAAACATTCTATATATATATTTTTTGATAGCTGCCCATGATTTACTTTCAAATGGCTATTTTTTGAAACATTCTCATAAACTTTGTCAACTCCAATGAAATTTCTTGTCAGTTATGGAAGTTGTGCTGCTGGCAAGCAACACCACGTCTAAGGTTGACTTGTAAGCTTCCTTCGGACATGCAACTCCTTTTCGTCATATATCAAAGCAACAGTCAAAATAATCAAATTTTAATTCCTAAAGCCCTTCTAATTTTTTTTATCTTCCATCAATTTCTTAGAAAAATCTTTGCAGTTTCATCTCTTTTTTGGTGGAAATTTCACAGCCCATGAACATAAAAAGAAGCTAAACTGGGCTGAAATTATGGCAAGAACACCATCTCCTGATGATACCATTTTTGTGGCTTTGGGGAAGGATTTGAAGGAGGGGGATACAGTTTTAATGTGGGCATTGCACAATTCCAAAGGGAGAAAAATTTGCATCATTCATATCCATCAACCTGATCAGAGAATACCCATGAGTTAGAATCAGAAATTATACATTTTTTGATTGATTTTGTAATTTCTTTATTTTATTTTTTTTCAGTACTGAGATTTTTGATTTCTTGCTCCTATTGATGAAATTTATGTGAAGAATTTGTGGGTTTTTTGTTTGTTATTGATAGAGTGTTGCTTTTTGGTTAATATTTGATTAGTGCTGGGATTGTGGGATTGATCATAATGTTTTTGTACTTTACTATTGTCTTTCGACAAGAATCTAAATCTAAGTTTGAGTCGAAAGTCTCTTAGGCTTTTCCTTCAACATCCAGTCTTATTTATAAGTGAGCGAGTTAACATGGTATGAGAAACGGTAAAAAACTCGAGTTCATATCTTGCTGCCATTCATTTGTGAAAATTGTGCATGTGACATTTGATCAACAAATGAATCCAGCACGTGAGGGGGAGTGTCGAAGACCCGCTCTAACGGCTTAAATGAGATGTTTAACCTTCCCCTCCACCCCTTCCCTTCAACAGCAATAAAAAAGGGGGCAAAAGAACCCACACAAATACACAGATCTTTCAACATTTTACTTGTTTAATCATTCCATTTCTTGTTTTAAATGTGTTCTCTAAGAATTTGCACTCTCTCTTTTACTATTCACACATTATCATAAAATATGTAAATGAGACCACATACCTTTTGCTTCTTGGTTTGCAGTGGGTTCGAAAGTTTCAATTAGCAAGGTGGGGGATCATCAAGTTAGAGCACATCATGAAAATGAGAGACAACTGATGCATAAGATTTTGGACAAGTATATTTGGACTTGTGCCCGAGCAGGGGTATTGCCTTTTGCCCATCTTCCAGAAGATATTCTCTCTGTCAAATTGCAATCAATCTTTATAACTCGAAGCCATATGGGATTACTAGTTCTACTTATAACTTCAGAAGATAGTTGTGGAATATTTTCTTATATTGCACAGATAATCTTTAAGATAATTTTAGCTGTCGACAACCGTTAATCTTCGTGTCTAAATGCTTTTTACGCTCTATGCACATGTAGCAACAAACCTTAAGTTTACTCCCTATATGGTACTATAATTGTCCTTTGTTATTTTTCAAATTTAATGACTCCAACTTAATGTTTATTTGGGAACAATGATGCATGCGCCTGCGCTAAAGCTTAGTTTTTTTTTTTTTTTTTTTTTTTTTTTTTTGTTGTGTTACTTCTCATTTTAGGCAAGGGCTGAAAAACTACACTTAGAGATGAACTCTGTTGAGAAGGGTATTGTGCAGATTATATCTGATTATGGTATCAAGTGGCTTGTCATGGGAGCGGCGGCTAAAAAATCTTATTCAAGGTATTATGCCATAAAACTTTTTGCTTTTTCAAAAACGAACTGGCATGATTTTGAATAATCATGGCTTTAACCTTTATGTACATATACTTCGGATTTTTCCAATGAACAAAAAATCCCTTTTAAATTTGTCATGGCGAATTCAATGAGTCTTCATTCTCATCTAGCTACTTAGAGCAATCCATTTCTAACCTGCCCGGATGCAATCAAACCCACCCATTTCTCACCGTTATGTTGGAAATTCAAAACAATTCCTCATTTTGCCCACATGATCTTTGTTCAGAGAAAAATAGCAGATGAAAAAATATAAAAGATGAAGAAGAATTTACAGACTGTCAAAAGTTTTCATTATATGAAAAATTGTTACAATCATATAGAATTTCCTATCAACCAAACCCCCAAGTATCATGGGAAACATTACCTAAGCTTTACCGCAACCTCAATTTCTACTCTTTGTATAAACCATAAATAGAACTAGAAAAAACCTAGAATGCTAGGCTTACGACTCCTCTACCTCAAGTCATGTATCCCAAAAGAATGAAAAACGTCATCTATTTATTGGGAACAATTTCTATGTAGAAGAGACCAATTTCCACTAACCATACAAAGAAATCACTGTAATCAACAATTCTAGTTGGTCAACAATTAACTTCACCTTTCTCTCCCACTAATTAAAGGACACAAATTGAGGAATTGAAGGGATACTGCCAATTTCATCTCCAAAAAGGAACACAGCAGCAGCAAGCTTACGGTGTCTTCAATAATTACAAAATTTTCTCCTATTTGTAATTGAAGTCCTCTTATGTTAGAACTTTTGAGGCAACAATCCCACAATTGTGAACGCTAATACTTGGGAGTAGACCTCAGGAAAATGGAACACATTTTTTGAAAAGTTTTTGTTCAATAAATTTAAACTGCAAAGCATGTAAACGGAAAAGGAAAAAGTATCTTGGTTCAAAGAAGTGCTGATCATTTGTATATATGATCATCCCTTATCCCTTACTCTTGGACAGTTGGACATGCTTAGTGAGGGATGGCAATTTGAGTAACGTGACCAAATCCCTTTGTTTATGGCTAGGCAACTACTTTTAAGCGTATCATTTTTCTTCTTCAGAAATAATAAAAACTTTTACTTTCTGCTCACCGGTTTGCCTTTTATGTTTATAGCAGATTTGTTTGATAGTGATTCTCTCTATCTACTGTGGCGAAAATAAAAACATATATTTTTTCCTTCGTGACCTATCCTTCATTTCCCACTGCTTTGATCTTGCAGGAAAATGACAGAGCCAAAGTCGAAGAAAGCGAAGTATGTGCACCTAAAAGCACCTACTTTCTGTCTCATTTGGTTTGTATGTAAAGGACACCTTATTCACACAAGGTATGCATTTATTGTTATGTCCTTTCAGGTGATTTTGAGGTTTCTGTTTGGAAGTGTATCAAGGAAGATTCCATCCTTCGTAGGACTTCTAAACTGACTAAACGGAATATGGACCTATCCATACGGTTAATATATTTTCTAATATTTGTAACATGTAGATTATAGGCTTTATTTATAACTGTTGTTACAATCTTGATAACTAATGCTGTCAGTGAAAACTGATGTAGGGAAAGTAAATTAGGCGGAGTTGACGTAGAGATGGAGTCTGCATCACTTCAAGCAAGTCCCTGTATTGAAACTGCACATTCTCCCTTGAGATCGGACTCAGTTACAGAAGGGCATAATGTTCAACCACAGTTAAATGATTATGTTCCTGCCTATCATATGGACAGGTCTGAGAATCGTGGGATGGAACTTTCAGCACCATCTGATGTCTCCGGAGGGGTAACTCCACCGAGCAGGTTGAATCTAGAAGGGAGCATTGATTGGGAGACACTATCGAGGAGATGTTCTTCTGTAGGTTCACATTTTTCAACGTCTCAGAGTGAAATAATTGAGGATTCGACTTCAATCTCCCTAGCAAGAATTGAGGAGAGTGAAATTATTATAGAGGTACCTATGCTTCAGCATGTTAATGATTATCATTCTAATTCCGCAGCTGCTTCCAGTGCCATAGTAAGTAACCAAAGAAAAAGTATATTCATATATAATCATAATCTGCAACTAATTAAAGAACAGCTGCGTAGCCGAAATAGGTGCTTTTTCTTGAATAATGATCCTTAGAACGTTCTTTAATGTAGATTAAGGAGGTTAACTACATGTATCAGGGAGTTGATTTTGTGTATTACTTTTAAGTACTTTCATTTGGAAATCTTTCTGACTAGTTAATGAACTTGAGCAGGAAGGTATTATGAAAGATGAACTTTATGATAGGCTCAAGCAATTTATGATGGAAGCAGAAAGTGCTTGGCAGGAAGCATATGAAGAATCAATCAGGCGTAAGAAAGCTGAAAAGGATGTCATTGATGCTATTCACAGAGTAAATAGTCAATCACTTCTCTTATTTCTATTCTTAAATTAAATACGTGAATTTTTTATATTTGTTGTAGATGGATAAAATTGTTCTTTTTCTTAACTAACCTTCTCCTATCTAACTCTTTTATGGGTAGGGATTGAAATTTTAGTGCATGGGGCATTGTCTTATTTACATAACATCTTTCGAATACTTTTTTAGAGATGCTGTTGGTCTTGGAGGAACTGAGCTTCTAAGATCTTATCTTGTTACTTTGTGTTGGATTATGTTGAGCTTAATCATACTGTACACTTGTCCCTCGACCACGGATCAACCAAATTTTGGTGCGAACATATTTAGGGGTACATTGGTGTTCCATACATGTATCAGGTCGCCTTATATTCCTACTATATAAAGGAATTTAGGAGGCCGGTTTTTTACTCTGTGAGAGGCGTGACATCACTTTGAACTCTTCTTTATTATTGTGCAAACCTGTAGTGACAAAGTAGATGTAGCTCTCACATTAAAGGTGAACTACTGTAAACCTGTGCGCGCGCGCGCTAGCTTTGCTTGTTTTCTGATTTTATTATTGTTCTCGCAAGCAGGATTAAGTCTTTCTCCTTAATATTTTGTAGTTCAGTGGGTCTTTTATTTCACCATGTGAATCTAGTAAACTGCTAATATTATGTGCTCATGCTTAAATGTTTATGACTTGAAACACAAGTGATGTTTATGGTAATTGAATTTTTAGGCTAAAGTATGCGACAGCATGCTTGCGGAGGAGTTAAGATACCAGAGAGAAATTGAAGAAGCCCTAGCAAGAGATAAGGAAGAAGTTGAACATGTGAAATACCAGCTAGATGAAGTCATGAAAGAGCTCGAAGTTACTCAGGATCAGAAATCCATTCTTGATTGTCAAATTGCAAATTTTACCCAGAGTGTAGAGAAGTTGGAACAGGAAATGTTTTCTACTATTGAATTGCTGCAAAAATTCAGGAATGAAAAAGATGAATTGAAGGTTGAGCATGATAATGCACTCAGGGTAGCCAATGAGCTGAGGAAAAAACAAGATGAGGAGACGTCAAGTTCATCTGCGTCTCAGTACTTTTCTGAATTTTCATTCGCAGAAATTGAAGTTGCAACGAGCAGTTTTGACGAATCCTTAAAGATTGGTGAAGGGCGTTATGGAATTATCTATAAGGGGCTCCTTCGGTACACTCAAGTGGCGATAAAAATGCTTCATCCAAATAGCTTGCAAGGTCTTTTGGAATTTCAACATGAGGTGAGAGATTGGAGCAGAAACTCTTACCAGCTATTTGCTAAATCATATAACTAGCAATGCATCGGGGGACAAAGTTTTTTCATTATCGCCAAAGTAAATGTTGGAAAAAACAAACAACAAACTAAGCCTTGTCCTCAATAAATATGGGGTCGGCTACATGAATCCCTTTTTCTCGTTCCATTCGATTCATTACTAGATCCTTAGCAACCACATGAGACCATGTTATTTTTAATCTAGTCATCCCTCTTCTAACATGTGCTAACGAGACACAAAACCTGTATAATTTATTTTGGTTCTTCATTCACCACTCAATCACTCTCTTCATTTCCGTTTATATAGTTCATTTCACTATTTTGGGATGTTTTGAAAATATAGACTGGTTTATACTTGACACAAAATGGACCACTATTTTCTTTGGTTCTTCATTAACATACCAATGCACACTGTTTGTCTGACACATTTCCTACCCTAATATTTGGTTGCAGCTGTAAGATTTCTACAACTATATGAAATTGACTACATGCACCATGTTTTTCAATTTCGCTCAACCCAGGTTCAATTTTTTAAATTTCTTCTAGGTTGTGAATATTTTTTGACTACCTCATCTAAAGTCAAGTTTTGGTCCCCCTTCCATTCCTGTGTATTTATTGTCCCAGACTGTTCAAATGATATTCAATTTGTTTCATCTCCTATAGATGCTATTTTGGATGTCTTCGAAGATATTCAGTTTTAATTTAATCCCAGTTATTTTGCATCGCAAGCATGCTCTTTGGCTCACTAATTTGTACAACTTTCCCTATATTTCAAATATTGACCTTCCAATAGTTCATTTCAATGTACTCAATTGGAAAAACAGAGACTTCACACTAGAGTACCAGCCTCGGATTTTCTTTCTTCCTTTGCCTCGTAAGCTTGGTGGTCTGATGAAATTTCTGGTATTTCCTGTCATTGTAGTTTGCAAATGAACTAAATGCCCCTTCAGTCCTTGTCTTGGCTTTGTAGTCGATCAATTTCTGTAAAAGTAGATTCATAAGCTGAGGTCATAATTCGAAATCATCTGTGTCCCTAACTGATAACTTGTAAATAGCTGCATGTTGTATATAAACCAAGAAGGGTTGAGTATGTTCCGAAGAAAAAATTCCTTTAACACTAATATTTTGCACTTTGCTGTATGTGCAGCACCTGCATCCTCTTGGCTGCCCACAACAGAAAGTGTTGATGTGAAATAGTGGTTACATATTTATCTTTTGGTGATCTTGTGTTAGGTAAATATATTGAGTAAGCTGAGGCACCCGAACCTTGCCACTTTGATAGGAGTCTGCGAAGAAGAGTTGATTCTCGTCTACGAGTATCTTCCCAATGGAAGCCTTGAGGATCGCCTCAACTGCAAGGACAATACATTCCCCTTGTCATGGCAAACTCGGATCCGTATTGCAACAGAACTATGTTCTGCTCTCATCTTCTTGCATTCTTCCTGCCCTCGGGTACTTGTACATGGAGTTCTTAATCCTGCTAACATTCTACTTGATGCCAACTTTGTGGTCAAGCTTAATGATTTTGGAATATGTCGAGACGAATTTTCAGACAACAGTACCTCTTTGTGTACTAGGGCTGACCCAAGACGTACTTTCGTGTACATGGATCCCGAGTTCCTTGCTACAGGAGAGCTTACTTCGAAGTCGGATGTCTATTCTTTTGGAATCACATTGTTAAGGTTATTAACCGGAAGGCCTGCATCTGGGATAACAAAGGAAGTCCTCTGTGCCTTAGATGAAGGGAATTTGAAAGATCTGCTGGATCCAACAGCTGGGGACTGGCCATTCGTGCAAGCAAAACAGTTGACTCACCTTGCAATCAGTTGCTGTGAGACGAACAGTAGGCGCAGGCCTGATCTTGTTTCAGACATCTGGAGGGTGCTTAAACCGATGGGAGCTTCATATTTTCAGTTGGGTTCCAAAGAGTTCTGCCAGATTCCATCCTATTTCATCTGCCCCATCTTTCAGGTTGGTCGAACGCTATACTTGGTCTACATTATTGTTTACTGTGAATATTGTTAATTAGCAGTAGAGACCTTTATTATTAAGCTCTCCTGTCTTCAACCACCTTATCTTAAAGTTTAAGCTTTAAATAAGGGGGGTCCTACATGGAATAAGCAAGCAAGAGTTATGAATTCAAGTCTCGCTGCCACTCACTCATAAAATTTTGGAGATAAAAATAAATAAATTCTGGCTTGCACGTAAGAAGATGTGTTCAAGACTAAATTTAAAGAAAGAAAAGTGTTTTCTCTAACAACTTAAGCTTTTAGATGAAGTCGTTCAACCTCATTCTCAATGTGTTCCGTTCAATCACACATTCTTGCTTGCTTTTATGGCATATTTTTACCATCTAATCATAGAAGTTTGCTTAACCATGCTCAAATCACTGTTTCTTAGAAAATTCACGAGGCTTTTCGTTATGGATTGCTGATGTGAGATCTCTTGGAATGTTATGTCTAGGAAATTATGCAAGATCCTGTGGTTGCTGCTGATGGGTTCACTTACGAGGCTGAAGCTCTCAAGGGCTGGCTAGAGACTGGTCACGATACGTCGCCCATGACCAATCTCAAGCTTGCACACTGCAATTCGGTGCCTAACCATGCTCTTCGCTCTACAATACAGGAGTGGCTGCAACAGCCTTAGAACTCCAACCAACTTTCACGAGTTCTCCATACGTTTTTACTTTCGTTTTTTGTTCTATACTTGTACAGATCAAACTGTAGCATCCACATACCTGTTGGCAAACCAACACCAACACCAATTCTTTACAGACATTCCAAGCAACCAATGGCTATAAAATTTAGTGGTTGCATACCTAAATTAGGGTTGTGTTGGTACATATACAAGAATTAAATCCATAATGTACTAGTGTATACCTGTGCAAGTTTTCTTTTCATTTTGCACACTTTTTCCTTTTCTGGGTTGTGTTTTGTAATGCTTGTATTTTGGCCTGGTAGCTATCTCGATTTTCTTCACTCTTTGTCGACAAATTGATACTTATCAGTGGCATTACGGCTCTGTCTGTTGGTTGGTTTAGGAAGAAGAGACGGAAATTCACTAGTAGACTTAACGAACAGACTAGTTTGACATAATTTTATTATTACTCAACTACTTTGTACATTATTTGGATGATCAGCAAGGACCATGATCAGGAATTGTTTGATCATATTTCTTTGAGAAAGATGTGAAATAGAATTAATTTGAATTCAAGACCACTATTCAAAATCTTAGTGAAACACGAAAAATCAGAAGGTCATCTTCTTCAAAACCACAGTTATAACATCCCTTCTCTCCCAATTCACATCTAGGAGAAATTAGTGTGTTTTCCCATCTTTTTAACCTGGAACGAAATGGTTGGAGAAGAGCAATGTTCTTGTTTTTCTTTAAAAGGTACTCCAGGAACACATCCAGTGGAGATGGGATGGAGCCTCTAACTCGGAGGATTAGAGCACGTGAAGTCACAAACCACAATCACTGTTAATTTCTTCCTACAAAGCCATCACAGTCTATAATAAGCACAGGAACGAAGGGAGATAGACCTTCGCGTAGGTATAGAGTCAGCCCGGGTCTCGCTTACCGTAACACAAACTACCTCTCCCAGCAAGCAATCTTATCTACAAGTCGATTTTGAACAAGATGCCTTACCATTGTGTGCAGCGGGCCGTATGGAGGGGACTGGACTGAAAAAGGAAGAAAAAAAATTAAAAAAACGCGTCCCTTCTTACCACAATGCCTAACAGGAAAGTTATAGAGTAAATAAGGCAAAAAATGAATTGAGAGAAATTCTGTTTTAGTACGCTTGGATGACCGTCCAAAAAGCAACAAAAACTATGTACTCTCGACACCAGGTATGTAGGACCAACTTCGTCGACTCTGGTCCCCAATCTCCAACCTTGGCTTGGCAGCTATTCAATGATACACTATCTTAGATAGCTTGCGTGAACTAAAAGGATGCGTGTTGAGAAAATAACGTGATTGCAAGTGTACAATATCGTTAACAAGTAATAAAGTGGACTTTTTGAGTCCGGATTATCGTTCCCTCGAAGACTATCTTATTTAGATACTAGTTAAATTAATCAAAGTGCTAATATATTGAAAACAATTTAAAATCAATTGAATTTGAATATTTAAGCTAGAACTTTGGATTTTTCGAAAATAATAATAAAGCAGAAATCAAGAATTAATAAAATATGATGGTTAAAGCGTCTGGACAAACGAATTCACCTAGTTATCATCTCTAATTTCTCCTCTCAAGATTTCTTCCTAAAGTTGTATTCGGTCGAATTCACAAATTTAACCTAATTTACCTCTCTCGAGTTCAAATTAGTCCTATCTAATTAAGTCAACTTAGGCAGTCAGAATGGTCCTTAATTAGATGCATTAAATCTCCTAAGAATTCAATTCAAGACCGTGACAATAACAAAAGCGTATCTCTACCTTTTATCCAATTGCCAGATTTTACTACGTGGTCTAGATTAATAATTCACCTCTCGATTCATTACAATCCACAAATCAATGACAAATAATGGCCAATTATCTCAAGCATGAAGAGAAGAAGTAAAATCAAATACATAAATAATTTATAATTCAAAACTTGAGATTCGAAATTAAAGAATTAAACGTAGGTTACATCGTTCATCCAAACATTAAATCTAGCTATTCATGACTCGGGAGAAAGAAAAGATGAAGAGAATGAAAGACATAACCGGATCTTGAAAATAATAGATGAAGAAACGCTGAATATCTTGCACCAAGAACTCTTTGTCTTCAAGCTCCAATCTTCAATTCCGCCTTTGTTCTTCGTCTCTTGGTATCTCTCTCTCTCAATATGATTTTTACAAGATTTTTCGACCCCTCAATTATGAGTGTATAACCCATATTTATAGTTCCCCCAATAAGCCCTAAAAGATCCCTAAAAATCGTGGGTTACAAGTTTCCAAATTGCTTTAGGACTCAAAAAGGAAATAAAATAACAAGAAAATTTCGCTGCCAGAATTTGGCCTGGGCGCACGCCCAGGCATAATCCGGGTGAACGCCCAGGCAAAAGAATTAGCCTCAGCCACTTCAATTTGAAGTTGGGTGTTCGCCCAGCTTTGAGTTGGGCGTTCACCCAACTATAATTTCTTCATATTTGCACCCGTGATCCTTCAACTTTTCATTGTAGTCATTTTAGTCCTCTGATTTCTTCTTATATTTCAATTTAGTCCTCTTTTATTTGCAACCCAGGTCCTTCAACTTTTGGAGGTTTGCAAGTTGATCCCCATCTCCAAGTTTTCGTACACTTTCAGTCATTTTCGCCTATTTTGCTTTGTTTTTCTCCAATTCCATCCGATCTTGGGTTTTGACCTGAAATAATTAAATCAACACACAATTAAGTAGAAAAGTACTTATGAGCACTTACAATTGTCCACTTTTGATAGTCTAGATAAGTGTAAAATAACACTTATCAAATACCCCCAAACTTGAACATTTGTTCGTCCTCGAACATAACTAATCACTTAAACAAACAAACAAATAATATTAAAATTTACTACAGTGGATATCTTGCCGCATTTGCCTCATGTTTTTTTGAAACAGTCACACAATTCATGATAAAACTTCTAAATCATGCTACCAAAATCAATCATTTTGACTTATCCGATGCTTGACAGATATCAGTGTGTACGCATAGTCACTTCAATCACCATAAGCCTTTAGGTTGGTGATATTATGCCCCCAATGGTCAAATATTTCCTTTCTCGCTCGTAAGAATACACACCCCCCCAACCGATATTCAATTTTCTCACCCTGGGTATTAGCTCTAGACTGACTCTCAAAACACTTATTCTTTTATCAATCCAAGTTGGTTAGGTCTAGCCAATACAATTGCTATCTAGAACTGTGATGATTCTCCTTTTATCGAATGTTTTGGCCATCAAGCGTCCATTAGGTAAGTCAAACCCACTAGTCATCTATATCCCCAAGTTATGCGCACAATGGTTCAATCTTGTTTTTGCTTCTTCTCTTTTTTTTTTTTTTTTTTTTTTTTTTTTGGATATATATCTTATGTGTAAGACCTCACTCCCTTAAGCTTTCTAGATGACCCATGTAGCGAGCTTTAGGCCGATGGCTCCCAGGTCTGTTAAACCTTAGGGCACCGAGTTTTGAGAACTCCAATGGACTTTATCACTCGAGTCAACTAGGCTACGAAGAGAGGTATAAGATAATGCATGTGCCATGCTTTTCAAATTTTTTTTTTTTTTTTTTTTTTTTTTTTGCAAGATAAAGAAGCGGGGATTAGATTCCTAACATCCGGTCAATACCTAGATTCCATTTGGTAGCCAAAGTACACTCCACACATATATTACTCAAGCACGGAATCAACACATATCTAAACAACTTCTGCATTGGTTTAACCACCCCCAAACTATTCTCTCAACTGGTCAGGTAATTGAGTTGTCAATTGGTAGTTTTGGTTTTCTCAACTAAGATTCACTACTCTTTCTCTGTATTCTATTCAATATATCAACCTAGCGTAGTGAAATTCATGACCATAAATCACACTTAATCGTATCTCACATAGATAAGTAAAGTCTATAAAACAAGCATAAGTAGCATAACCTAGTAATAATTCATGAATTGATATCAGTTTCAAATAATATCATCATAGGCCGGCAAGGCTATCCATCACACAAGCACACAAATTTTTTTTTTTTTTTTTTTTTTTTAACACACAAAAAAAATAACAAAAATACTCAAAGTCACCCCCAAACTTAAAGTTCACATTGTCCTCAATGTGACAAAAGAAAACAGAATAAATAAAAAGGAAAGAGTCAACCCGAGGCAAAAGACGTGGAGATAACAATCGGACTTTTAGCTCATCAGTACGCATTGGATTGGAATGACGATGTGCAACCTGAAATATGAAAAACAATGATGATTAACTATACTTAATCACTAAAAAAAATGGGAAACGTGCTCTACTTCCTAATGCAGTCCTAAATTTCTACATGCAATGCAATGAACATGTAAGGGATAGGAAAATGGGTTGCCTCCCATTAAGCGCTCGATTTCTAGTCTAGAGCTCGACTTAATGCAAGGATCATTTATGGAGGCTTGAACTGGGCTTTGGAAGTCTTGCATTGGTTGCTCTTACTAGCTTTGCATGATTTATCCTTTGCTCTCCATATTTTAAATCGACCCTTTTCATCTTTAATTGGCGCAACTAGTCCACCTGAGTCCGGTTTGCAGTTTTCTCGGCCAATTATTACCCCTTCATCCACTCTATAGCACTCCTCGAGGTCGATTGGTTGCTCGGGTATGGTGTACATACTGAATACTGCTCGTTCATCCTGTACCCTCAAGATTAGCTCACCCTTTTCAACATCAATAAGGGCCCGACTAGTTGCTAAGAATGGTCGTCCCAAAATGACTGGCATATTGCGATCCTCTTCGATGTCAAGGACAATAAAATCAACTGGAAAGAAAAACTTTTCCACCTTGATGAGCACATCCTCAACTACACCCCGTGGGTATTTGATCGATCTATCAGCAAGCTGTAGAGATACACTTGTTGCTTTTACTTTTCCCAACCCTAATCTCCTGTAGACAGAAAGAGGCATTAAATTTACACTTGCACCTAAATCACATAAAGCATTAAAATTGTAAAATTCTCCAATTGTGCAAGGTAATTTAAAACTCCCTGGATCTTTTAACTTCGGAGGCAACTTATTTAGCAGAATAGTACTACATTCCTCAGTTAAAGCCACTGTCTCGTTTTCATCTGGTTTTCTCTTCTTGGACAACATTTCTTTCATAAATTTCAAATACAATGGCATTTGAGCTAATGCGTCAGCAAAAGGAATGTTGATATGCAGTTTCTTGAAAACTTCAAGAAATTTTTCAAACTGCTTGTCGAGCTTGTTCTTATGCAGCCTATGAGGAAATGGAATTGGTGGCACATAAGCTTTGACAGGAATTGGCGCCCTCATTTTTGATGATTCAGCAAATTCTTTTGAAACTTCTTTTTCTGATTTCGCATGTTTTTGTTCAGATTCATCTTCCTCAATTACCAACCGTTCATCATTTTTTTCTGGTCTTTTCACGTGAATCTCTGGCAGTTGTACCCCGCTCCTAGTAATGATTGCATTTACCTGTTCTCTTGGATTTGTTTCTGTAGTGCTGGGTAAAGTGCCTGGTTTTCTATCTGAAAATTGTAGGGCTAACTGACCAATCTGAGTCTCTATTTTTCTGATAGACGCTTGTTGATTTTGACTGTTGATGTCCAATCGCTCTAATGCTTTATCAGTTTTCTGCATATACTGTTGGAACATCTCTCCTAAGCTCAGTCCTCTTTCCTGTTGAGCATTATGTGCATTACCACTTTGTTGATTTTCAGACCATCTAAAATTGGGGTGTTGCTTCCAACCTGGATTGTATGTCTGTGAATATGGGTTGTACTGCTGATGTGTATTATTCTGCACAAAATTGACCTGTTCTGGAGAGGCCAATAACATACAATCTGATGTCGAATGGTTAGCTCCACAGTTCTCACACATGATGGTTGCTTGGATTGTATTCACTCCTTGCATTTGTGTTCTGACCAAGAGCTCCACCTGCTTTGTCAATGTAGCAAGTTGTGCATTGGTAGCTGATAAACCATCAATCTCATGTATGCCTGCTACTTTTCTTGGAGTGGTGCGATCAGATGAAAACATGGTCTGTGTGTTTGCAATCAACTCATAGAGATCCCATGCTTCGTTGACATTTTTATTCGCAATGGACCCGTTTGCAGATGAGTCCACTGTAGATTTAGATTGAGGAGATAGCCCAGAATAAAAATATTGAGCCTGTTGCCCTTTTTTAATGCCATGATTTGGACATTTTCTGAGCAATTCTTTGAATCTGTCCCAAGCTTCATGATACCTTTCGCCCTCCAGTTGTTGGAAAGTAGAAATTTCCAACTTCATCTTTGCTACTTTAGCTGGTGAAAAGTATTTGTTGCAGAATTTTCTAGCCAAATCATCCCAGGTTGTGATACTAGCATGTGGTTCTGAGTCTAACCATTCCAGAGCCCCATCCCTCAAAGTGTAGGGAAATAACCGGAGTCTAATGGCATCGTCATTGACTCCTTGAAATTGAAAATTATGGAGCATACGTAGGAATCTGGAGAGATGAGTATTAGGGTTTTCAGTCGCCTTTCCATAGAACTACAAGTTGTTGCTGAAAAGATTAATCATATCAGCTCTTAGTTGGAAGTCGTTCCGACCAAAAGCTGGATAAATTATGCTTGAACGATCAGGAGCTGCTGCCGGAGTTAGGAACTGAGCCATTGGCATATTTCCATCGTCATCTTCTTCTTGTTCTTCATTTTGTTGAATTTGCTGAGCTGCCATTCGGGCTGCTTCTACAGCGGCTGCTCTTGCAGCCTCTTGTTCAAACTCTCGTCTTATTTGTGCATCTGCCATCTGATTTTGTTGCTGGTCTTTCTGTTTTTGGTTGTGTTCCTTGCGTCTTCGTCTGAAAGTACGCTCAATCTCAAGATCGAAAATCTCAAGATTGCCGCCTTGCGGACGGGGCATGCAACAAACACCCTTTTCTGTAGTAAAAAAGAAACAAAAGGAAAAGAGTATCAAGCTAAAAACAATTTAACTATAAAAATTAATTTAAGACTGATAATAAATAAGAAATAAACATGAAAGAAAATAAACAGATAAAAAGGAACATAGTAATAATAACAATAATAAAAGAAATTAATAATAATAATAATAAATGAAACAATAAAAAAAATAAAACTAACACAAAAAATTAATCTAAACTAATATTAAATAAGAATAGTCCCCGGCAACGGCGCCAAAAACTTGTTGAGAAAATAACGTGATTGCAAGTGTACAATATCGTTAACAAGTAATAAAGTGGACTTTTTGAGTCCGGATTATCGTTCCCTCGAAGACTATCTTATTTAGATACTAGTTAAATTAATCAAAGTGCTAATATATTGAAAACAATTTAAAATCAATTGAATTTGAATATTTAAGCTAGAACTTTGGATTTTTCGAAAATAATAATAAAGCAGAAATCAAGAATTAATAAAATATGATGGTTAAAGCGTCTGGACAAACGAATTCACCTAGTTATCATCTCTAATTTCTCCTCTCAAGATTTCTTCCTAAAGTTGTATTCGGTCGAATTCACAAATTTAACCTAATTTACCTCTCTCGAGTTCAAATTAGTCCTATCTAATTAAGTCAACTTAGGCAGTCAGAATGGTCCTTAATTAGATGCATTAAATCTCCTAAGAATTCAATTCAAGACCGTGACAATAACAAAAGCGTATCTCTACCTTTTATCCAATTGCCAGATTTTACTACGTGGTCTAGATTAATAATTCACCTCTCGATTCATTACAATCCACAAATCAATGACAAATAATGGCCAATTATCTCAAGCATGAAGAGAAGAAGTAAAATCAAATACATAAATAATTTATAATTCAAAACTTGAGATTCGAAATTAAAGAATTAAACGTAGGTTACATCGTTCATCCAAACATTAAATCTAGCTATTCATGACTCGGGAGAAAGAAAAGATGAAGAGAATGAAAGACATAACCGGATCTTGAAAATAATAGATGAAGAAACGCTGAATATCTTGCACCAAGAACTCTTTGTCTTCAAGCTCCAATCTTCAATTCCGCCTTTGTTCTTCGTCTCTTGGTATCTCTCTCTCTCAATATGATTTTTACAAGATTTTTCGACCCCTCAATTATGAGTGTATAACCCATATTTATAGTTCCCCCAATAAGCCCTAAAAGATCCCTAAAAATCGTGGGTTACAAGTTTCCAAATTGCTTTAGGACTCAAAAAGGAAATAAAATAACAAGAAAATTTCGCTGCCAGAATTTGGCCTGGGCGCACGCCCAGGCATAATCCGGGTGAACGCCCAGGCAAAAGAATTAGCCTCAGCCACTTCAATTTGAAGTTGGGTGTTCGCCCAGCTTTGAGTTGGGCGTTCACCCAACTATAATTTCTTCATATTTGCACCCGTGATCCTTCAACTTTTCATTGTAGTCATTTTAGTCCTCTGATTTCTTCTTATATTTCAATTTAGTCCTCTTTTATTTGCAACCCAGGTCCTTCAACTTTTGGAGGTTTGCAAGTTGATCCCCATCTCCAAGTTTTCGTACACTTTCAGTCATTTTCGCCTATTTTGCTTTGTTTTTCTCCAATTCCATCCGATCTTGGGTGTTGACCTGAAATAATTAAATCAACACACAATTAAGTAGAAAAGTACTTATGAGCACTTACAATTGTCCACTTTTGATAGTCTAGATAAGTGTAAAATAACACTTATCAATGCGTACCTTTACTTTAGTATTTGTATTTTAAGATTTGATATTTGCATTGGTAGAAATGAATTGGGCATTGGCTTCAATTGTGAACAGGTGAAGGATATGTTTTCTCCAAAAGACCAAGATATTGGTGGGGAATTCATCAACGTTCATGCATCCATACGCAAACTCAGCTTCATTTTGATCCATAGTTGGCCCTTCTAAGTTCTAACCATTGGTTCAGGATGACAACCAAAGGCTAAAAGCCCGATCCAAGCAAGGGAGGCAAACAAACCTGCCACTATGGGAGACTCTCAGACTGACAAAGTAAAAGTGGCCCAAAGAATCCGACCTAGATCCAGGATTCCAGTAAGGGCTGAAGAAAACCATATAGAAAGACTCCGGTCACAGGCAAGCACCCCACAAGATTAAGACGACAGGAGGATGAGACGAGAGTGAAAGCCACAACACTTTCTTTCCACTTGTACTTTCAGTCCTGGCCCCAACTACTACGTTCACGATAATAAGGCCCGTCTTTTTTCGGGGAGACGTGCACCAGCCAGTACTCTGGCTATCAGGTTGTTTACTATAGAGCTATGCGCTGCGTCAGGGGCTCCCACAAATGAGAAAAGTATGTATTAAGGCCCCTTGAGAATCTGGCTAACTTTCAACACTCCAATTGACATACTTGTACGGAGGCACCCTCAAATTAGCATTCAGTTTGTTAAGAGTTCATATTATTTCATCTTTGCAAGTGACAAAGGTGAGACATGTAGACGTTGGACTGACTCACAACCTTAGGTGAATTTGAACCTTTTAGGCCACCGGAATGTGGATTGTGTAAGCCCTACATGACCCACTTTATACACCGGTATTTCCGACTATTCGGGTGTATAAATATGTTCATATTACCCACCGTAAGTATGAATGAAGGAGAAGTTAGACCAACGGTCGGAGTGCTAATCCAACTATATAGAGCAAAGGCAACTACTTCATTGCTTCAAATAATTATGCTACCAAAAGGGTGATCAACTCTCAATACATAAATCTTCCTTTCAATGAACGTAGCATAAACGCAGAATACAAACACTACTAAAATCCAAATAAGTTTTTGAGGTGTCCAAAAGTGCATGATCACAGTAGGAATTGGAAGAATCGGATGAACAAGGTGTCTTTCATATTTTTCTCCTCAATTGTTAACTGTAGCACAAGGAGCATTTTGTCCTCAATTTGAATTTAGGGGTCAGACTGTAAAAGAAGATTTACCTAAGTATTAGCCGCGTATCAGTAAAAACAAAAATACTTCCAAGTGTCGAATATGCTACAAAAATGTGGCTGGATTGCATCATCCATTCTCAAACAATATTTTTCCTTTAGTGAGGTTTTGGCTTATATCCATCAACGGCAAAGTTTCGCGTGGCAACAGGAAGTGCTAGACGAATTCCGTTAATTTCAGGTTTTGCAATTATTTGACAACCCAGACGAGACCTGCAGAGTATCATAATGCATAAATGCACAGACAAAGAAAGGCTAGAAGAACATTTAAGTTTCAAGACAAGGGACCTACGTCTCAGACAGGCCAAAAGCAAGATCTAACATGTCATTCTCTTCATCAGCTGGATCTTCTAGTTTGTTGTAATAGTCCACGTCCTACCAAAAAGCACCAAAAAATAATAAACATGGATGAGTTGTCTAATGCATTTTCTCCCGAGATATTTCCATTTTTCTTTCCCTTTTTCATTTTTTTTTTCATGTTCCCTTGGGGGAATGGGTAATTCACAAAATAACTGTCCTTATGTATAGTAACTTACCATTACGATAACATGACAAGTAGAACAAGCAAGTGACCCTTCACATGCTCCTGTCAAAAATATCCACGTGAATTAGCTTAGGCCTTAGTTTAAGCATACCATTTATAAAAATGCAGAACTGAGTTACCATTTATCCTGATTGAACCAATATTTGCAAGTCAAAAGAAGAAAAAAATTGTTTGAGCAAACTGGTAATCCAGAAACTCGCTCAAAAACATGATAAGTTGACACGACGAGCAAGAATGGAGATTACACATTTAGCATTATTTACCTTCTAGCTCTATGTCATTCTCGTGTGCAGCTTCCAGCATTGACATTCCAAAAGGGACCTTAATGTTTTTCTCTTCACCATCCTTGTCTACGAATGTAACCGATACACTGAAGATCAGCGTGCATAGGAAAACAACCAGTTAGATAATGTAACTTCGTATATAAGCCTGCTTTTGCTGTCCATTCATCAGAAATCAAAGATAGTGAGACCAACAGAAGATGAGTAACTGAAGTTACTAATAGGGTACCCTTTAATGGTTATGACTGGGGACCGTGCAAATACAATCAGTTCATTGTAGAAAATCATAGAAAACAAAACAACAACCTCATCTACCAGATTTGGACATCCTATTCTCCAACTATATAATTTGAAGATCAGTCCAAGCTTTTCTTGGGTAAAATCCTTACAGCAAAGGATATGTTCTTTTGGCTAGTGATCCAATTCCATTTGGATTTTATCCTATTCAGGTTCTTTCCAATTTTCTCCTTAGTAATGTCAAGTAAACTCTCAAGGCACATCCTTCTATGAGCCACTGATCAGGACTTAATTTCCTATTGGGGAGAAAGGAACTAGGAAAAGAAATGAAATATATGGAACTTATGTGCTTAGAGAACTTACTTCTGCTTTTCTTCACTGCCTTCTTCTGACACCTTTTCGGCTGTAGTGCAAAATGATTTATGTCTCTGTATACAAAGAGGAAGATAGGCTAATGAACAAGAGCATCTAAAAAACAATGGTTCCCAAGCCTTGGGGGGGGGGGGGGGGGGGGGGGGGCAGAGAAAGCCAAAATGAAACTGATGAATGTTATTTACCACCTTTTCAATTCCTATTTGATTTTCAAATTGAAACTGATGAATGTTATATCCATCTGTTACTATCATGTGCTTGTAAAACCAAAAGTGCGTGGATTTTGATAAACATGAATGCCTGGCATTGAAGTCATAGAAACAGGCAAATGGAAGACCTCATGCTCGTTACATTCCTATTCATGTCATGTTTATGATGCATTGATACTTGAGACTAACTTACACTCCACTTGTCCATAGTATCCCCATAAACTGGAGCCTATACTAGATTGGACCCAATGCTTAATCATATGTTTTAACTGTTACCCATTGTCTGTACAAAGATAAAGCTCTGCACGCCATTTAGGAACTTTCATGTTGTAACAAGGTAACATACATTGATCTTAGAACTGTGAAACACTAACCAGGGCTTGTGAATAACTGTTCTGAATTGCAGGCACATATGATGTCCTCGGTGTAATAGATCGAGCTGCAATGCAACAAAAGGCAATTATGAAAATAAGAAGTGATGGAATGAACTCCACCGAAGTACAGAAGTTTAGCTTTAATTGTGCATGTAAATGTCATGAGAAATTATTACTATCATGCAAAAATGCCATGAGAATATCACAACCATTTCATCAACCTAAGGGACTTTCAGCGAAATAATATATGATAAAAACTGATTCAAAAGCATCATTGCGAGGAAAGCACACATAGCACATTTCTCTTCTTATTTATTTCCTTCCTTATCATTGGCCCAATCATCCTCTATGTTCTTGTTCCTTATGAGAAAACTGACAGTCACAACATCTGCCTACAGGAGTTCAGTGATATGTTAAGTCACATGGGCAACACCATCATTCTCAAATATTTTTAGCTGAACTCAGTCTGTAAAAGAGGAAAAAGATTTGATAGGAAAAACAGATTTCTGCCTATATTTCTTCCGAGTCAGTCCTAAACCTGAATAAAGGAGAAGGCTATGAAACACAAGTGATTTTTCATAAAAGGAGAAACAAGTTTTTCATAAAAGAAGACACACAAGTTGATTAAAATCATATAAACTTATATTATTGTTTTATTTATGATTTATGATTTTTTTTTTTAAAGTGCTTATTTAAAAAATAATGCTCAGATTTATATAAATTGGCAACTAAACAAGAATCCAGGTATTGGAATAACTTATTTCTATTGAAAAGGAGGACCATTACAAAACATAGCTTGCTGATGTTGTTGATAGAAAAATAATTCACAGAATTGTCTTAGAATGAGAGGAATCAGAGAGTATCAAAGGAAAAAAAAAAACACAGAGCAGCAAATGCATTCAGATTTCTGGATACACTATTTCTTCTGCAGATTAGTGAACAATTCCAGGCAATTTTTTTTTTTATTTCTTTGCACTTTGAATCAGATCTAAAGCTCTTTGGAATGAGAACGGTAGAAGAACGAGTGACCGCAACCTCCACTTAAGCGTTTGCCTACCAGAATTCGTGCCAACGACTACTGTAAGAATGCATCAACAATTTTTTTTTTACATGAGTTGCATCCCGTTAATTTACATTAAAACAGTTCATTATACTTGTCAGTTGTCAAATAAATAGAAAAATTTACTTGAGCGAGCATTTATTCATTTTCAAGTTCCACATATCCACCTGGATGTGTAGCATGCTCCTGTTTTTACCAACTTCCATGCATTTGACATTGGCAATGTGCCATCAACAAGAATGCTTAGTATTTGACACCCCGCAATCTTATTACAAAAAGGTGCCTAGTGTAACACTTCACTGAAAGGTCACAGGTGAAGAAATTTTGCAATATACTACTTATATCCGTCATTTTTCCTGGACAGAATTGGTAGCTAGCTCAACATGCTTATATGCCATTTGTGTTTTAAACAAAACCTAGAACAAACATCAATCTTCTAAATTATTGTCTGAAAAATTGCAAAATATATTGTTAACGCAATACCCATAACACATGCAGATTTACTCCTAATACTTCCCAAAGAGATACAAAGAGTTTCAGGTGAGTGCAAATAAAATTGGCACCATACACCAGTTGCCTAGCATGACAAGAGTGAGACGTAATAACAACCTTTAGCATCAGTAATTGAAATATACCATGAGTGTATAAAGCCTACCTTTGTGTTTTAAACAAAACCTAGAACAAACATCAATCTTCTAAATTATTGTCTGAAAAATTGCAAAATATATTGTTAACGCAATACCCATAACACATGCAGATTTACTCCTAATACTTCCCAAAGAGATACAAAGAGTTTCAGGTGAGTGCAAATAAAATTGGCACCATACACCAGTTGCCTAGCATGACAAGAGTGAGACGTAATAACAACCTTTAGCATCAGTAATTGAAATATACCATGAGTGTATAAAGCCTACCTTTGTGTTTTAAACAAAACCTAGAACAAACATCAATCTTCTAAATTATTGTCTGAAAAATTGCAAAATATATTGTTAACGCAATACCCATAACACATGCAGATTTACTCCTAATACTTCCCAAAGAGATACAAAGAGTTTCAGGTGAGTGCAAATAAAATTGGCACCATACACCAGTTGCCTAGCATGACAAGAGTGAGACGTAATAACAACCTTTAGCATCAGTAATTGAAATATACCATGAGTGTATAAAGCCTACCTTTGACCAGATCCTTGATTGCATGAGCTCCTAGCCGAGAAAATTTAGAAATGAACATAATCCTCCCAAGCGTTCAGCCTCACAATGCAAAAGAAAAAGGATTAATGAGCAGGGTGATTAAGTTTGGATTTTAGTGACTCTATTCAGAAAATTTTGGGCCAGGCTTGACCCTGATCATGAGCACATGAGCCAGAATAGTTTTCAAATCTGTCCCGTGAAAATCACATAGAGGTCGACCTCGGCTTGATTTAATGACATAATTATCAATCATAACAGAAACAACCACAGCCTTATGCATTTGAAAATTAAATAAATGTATGTTTCAAACTCATCCAGAACTTATAATAAATAAAGAAAAGAAATATATATTAACATTCATTTAAAGTCAAATGACAGTTCCATAGGAAACGTATTCTTGAATCTCCGTACATGTACATAATATGTATATCCGCATGTTTTGTTCTTGATACATAATATATCGACATGTATATGATAATATATGCCTGATCGTATTTGTGCAAACCTTATGCTGCCAAATAAGACCCAAGTGAATGATGAAAATATTTCCATGAAGTAGCCCTAAATAATTCAGTATAGTGCTATCAATAATCTCATTAACAATAAGTAATTGCTGGAGAGTCTGAGACTGGATTTACACTCACAAGTTGCAAATGGCTAACTGGTTTGAAGAGATGCAACTAAGCAACTAAGCAAGAGAGAGGTACGAGAAATGGTCAAGTAAAGAAAGATGGAGTGAAGAGTAGAGTTGGGGTCTCCTGACTGTTTCTCAAGATTTTTGTTATCAGAAAGTGTGAAGAAGGGGAATGAATTAGTGGGAAGAAGGATAGTTACACAAGAATTTGGGGCTACATCCGGCATGCCAGATGTGCAGAAATGGGGGGAGAACATTTTCAATAGCTGAAAGTAAAACTTAAATTCTTAAATGCCATATTCAAATAGTTAAGGATGAACTTTTGACAAGACAGAGAGGTTGTATAATACTCAATAGCTAAAATGAATAGCTATAGTTCTCAATAAAATGATAATCCATATCACTTGGAGAAACTTAGACCAACCTGGACCTCGACCCAAACTCCTTAAATTAAATACGTGAAACTAAGTCGAATAAGAGTCCACAAACCGGTTGGTTTCATTGCATATAGTGCTCATATCTTCAATTTCACTGTAGTTATTACTCAGAATCTGTTGTATTTTTATTTATGCGCTTATTTTGTTTGTTTTTATATTTCCAGCAGCTACAAAAACAAATATTCCAGACAAAAACCAAAAAATTAACTCCAAGAAACACGAAAAATCCATAATCCTTCCAGTTCAAATGAATATTTAACAATGAAGCAGTAATTCCAAAAAAAATTGAATGTTTTTGCTAAATTAAAATCACGAAAACACACAAAATAAGTCTGAAAACATATAAAAGAAACCAAAATAAACCATACATTTACGCATTAAACTAAATTCATTATCAATATTTCACCTCTCAACAATCTGAATTCTAAAAAACCATAAAAATTGAAGGAAAAAAAATACTAATGAACACAAATAAAATAGCTACCTGAAATCGCCGATGCCTCGGTAAAAAGTTTATTCCGTTTCAGCTTATTCTTTTTTTCCTTTTTGCTTATATGGAGTCTGGAGATGTGTAATCTGTGTCTGTCTTCTTCTATAGTTGGAATAAACGGGTTAATTTTAGCAACGAGCCCCTATAGATTGTACACTAAATAGACTTTGACCTCCAAACTTTAAATTGCTTCATTATAATCACTAAACTTTAAAACTTATTTTATTTACACCATTCCGTTAATCACCCGTCCAATTTTCATCAGATTTGTTTGTGTGTCATGTGAAATACATATAAAAAGTAAAAACCGTTATGTTGCGTTAACTATAAACTCATCTGTTAAGTTAAAAATTAGACGGGTGATTAACACGGATATTTTAAGTTTAGTCTTGGTCTAAATTTAAAATTAAGAAAGGTGAAATTTTTTTGAATGTTGTTATTAAACTTTAAAGAAATTCGAATAGTCACTTTGTAAGTTATTTCTCATAATTATTTAATGTTATTTGATTTATTTCTTATCGATTATTCGAAATGGTTTGATAAATTAATGATTCTATTTGCCACATTATCAAAATTGTTAATTTTCAGTCGAAGTGAGATAGAGTGACACATAAGAATCATTGTTAAAAATACACGGACTATTTGAAAATATTTTTTAGTTCGGTGATTATTAGGAAACATTGTAGTGGCCATTATTGACATTTTTAATCCTAAAATTAAGTGAAAATTATATCCTGTACATACCTTTTTTTTTTTTTCTTTTTTTTTTTTTTCAAATTTTCAAATGTACTAGATAGGTTTTTTTTATATTACTATACAATATTTATATATACTGTTACTATTTTTAAAACAAATTAATTAATTACGACTGCATGGAGTTTTTTCTGCTACAAAGAGAAAAAAAGTACTTAAACGTCCTTATGTCACTACGTCTTCAATTTCTTCCTTCACAAAATCATCTCCTCCAAAATTTTTTGAGTTCTTCAATTCATTTTCCTAATTCGATCATCTCTTTCAAAATTTGTTGAGAGCTTCAATCCATCTCTCTGATTGATCATCTTCTTCAAAATTTGCTGAGGGTTTCAATCCATCTCTCTGATTCGATCATCTCCTTTAATTAATCATATCCAAAATCTGCTCACTTCCTCAATCCATTCCCCTTAATCGATCATCTCCCTTTACTGATCATCTCCAAAATATGTTCACCGCCTCAATCCGTCGTCATAATATGACCTAATGTCAGATCCCACCGCAATAAAACAATATACTAGTTAATTATATTATCATTATCATTTATTAACCGCTTAAGCATATCATTACTAGATTTAAGCAGTGATCAAAGTTAATTCTTAATTTACCCTCATTATTACGCATGAAATGAAGATCACCGTTTCACATTTCTAATGAATTCTTACAAGAAGAACAAAATTGTCGTCCATATTTCTCCTATTATCGATTATCTCCCAGCAATTCTTCGACAAGAATACTACCAATTTCAAATCTTCTTCTGCATAGTAAGTGCATTTATTATCATAAGTTTTGATTTTGAAGGAAAAAAATTTAATTTTTAATTATATCAATATTTTTAGCCTTTTTGGAACCTATATACATTTGTGAAAATATTTAGTTACAATATTACATATGAAACGGTTTGTCAATACAATAATATTATGTGTGTTGTCCGTATCACGTGAATATGTTATCACATTTTAGTGTATTAATTAATATTGTTTATTTACATTGTTACGTGATTCTTCTAGTTATAATATTATCCTCAATTGTTCACGTTTTACGTTAACTTTTTATATAATGTTAACGTCTAAAATCCATTTAGTTACATTATTATGGAAATCTATTTATCTGCATTCAATTTGATTTCCTTTTTTTAATAGATATTGTGTTTGAAATTTGAATTTCTCATCTTATTCGCTGATAAAGTGTAATATATGATCATTATCTTGGCTGGTAACAGGACGTTGATTGTGGACTCTTGTCCCTATCATATTGGTAACTGAAATGAACCTTATTAAAAGCCCAATAATATTATAAATTTTGATTTGTAATCTAGTAACATATGTAATGAATCCTAAAATTAATCGTGAAAAGATTTAAATGTATAATAAAGTTAGTTGGGTATGCCTATAGAACTGTTGGTGCCTCATCAATGGCGAAGCCAAACTTTTGAAGTTGGAGGTCCTCTATGGGGCGGGGTCCCCACAGGGCTTCGGGGACAGCGCCCCCCAATTTTTTTTTCTCAAACTAAAATTACTGAGCTCATTTTTATAAGAATAATATTTTTTTTATAAGTCATAATCTTTAAGAAACTTACAAGAATTCATTGCACAAAAATATTCAAGATCTAAATTTTAAATATTTTGCAATTTTCACGTAAACACATATCTTAAACAAATGAGCTTCAAAAATTACGCTAAACCTAAAACCTTAAAGAGTTAAATATAGAAACATAAGATTTTACCAGAAAAGAGGCACTCCCATTGCTGATTTGCTGTTAGTCTGTTACGTTAGGGAATCGTCGAATCGATTCTTTAATCCGAAGTTTGTAGAAGATGAAGAAGTGATTCAAGTTTTTTTTTTGTTTTTTTGCGTATTCCGAAATAAGGGCTGAACCGCTGAAGTTTTACTGATTGTGTGCATATTTACAATTGCGTTTCTGACTATCAGATTGAAGAAGAAGTGTGATTGGACTTTTGGTTGGTTGGGTAATTGGAATTTGGGTAGGGTAATATTTATTGGGTTTACGACATTGTTTTGAGTATTTTATAGTTTGGGTCATTTTCTTAAGTTTTGGTTTGGGCGGATGGTTATCACTTTAAAAAAAAACATTTTCAGAATTTTGGGGGGGTCCTGGGCTGGGACCCCCCCCCCCCCCCCGGGCCCCTGTGCCTCACTACTGGGCCGTTCAAAGTTGGCCAATGTACAACGAAGGCTGCGAACATGACCAATTATTACTAAGAAATTTGCCAAAACAAGCACTGAAAACTTCTATACTAATTTTTCTAAGAAATGATAATATTAAGATTCCCATTCAACCTAATTTGCTTGCGTCTAATTCTAAGACTGCCTGGTTAAACTTCTTTTTACTAAATCTTCTCGATTCTCATAGTTAAAGAGGTAAACGTAGGTCAAGCAAATAATTCTCAATTCAGAGAATGACTAACAAACTTTAGAACATATTAATTCATTAGAATTAAATTTAGTAGAATAGACAAATATCTCGTATTCCTTTATGCTCAATGTAACGTAGCAAAATAAAGAGACGGCTTTGGATGTGTAATCTTCCCTCATTCTCACAAACTTTGACGATTTAACGACGACTTGAATGTACTATATCCACCGAGGAACCATGGTGCTATAGAAATGAAAGGCTGAGGATGCAAAAATCAAAATTTATAGATAGATGAACCGTTTACACAAGTTTCATAGGTTGAAAATATACATCCCAATTGTGCACCTATATATACATCTTGATATTTACAATAGTACAATGTGTTGACAGCGTCTCTTAGACAATGTGATTTCGAGCAAAGTTCTTTATCAACAGTCTATGATGACAATCAAGAACCTCCAATAACCTAAGCCTCGTGCCCGGGAATTCCTTCCGACTCATCCCGCTCCCAAACAACAAAATGAGGAGAGGAAAAAGAAAAAAGGACTCCAGCATAGTTGGCTTTCCTTGAACTTCGTTTTATTTCTGAAGACTGTCTAGTATTCCTTGATCCACCATTCCAGATATGCCTTAAAAGTAGGCTTTCCTTCAGTTATGTTATCTGTAAAGATAGGTGAGAACCTCAAACAACAACATTGAATCTCTAAGACCAGTTCCAGAAAATTCCCGGTAAACTTGAATGTGAATTCACGCAAAGCATTTTACTGATACTTCTGGAGATTGGGACGCCATTACCAATCCAGCCGTGCAAACAGATTAAAAGACACTTTTCTGTTCGATGTCTACTTTGGTGTTGACATGCATTCAGGATCAGTTCTGATGCTGGTCTAATCCTGCAGTTGGGAAACAAATGTAATTAAGTTTATGCAGAATCTTGATGATCATATCCAAATCAGAACGACTCCAAATAGTGCTCCAGAATCTTAGAAGAACGGTTCAGATGAGTTAAACCATTGGATTTTGGGACTTGTTTAATTTCAACAATGACGTTCTCCAAATGTATATATTTTAGTACTGAATCTCAAATACCATAAATAAAGCGGATAGGGCCAAAATGCAATTAAATTCTCTGAAAAATATCATGCCACATTTCATCATCTCTTCTAGTTACGGAAAATTTATGAATTCTAATTTTCATATTTATTGTTCAACATTTACTAACATGTAAAGTATGGAAAAAGTATTATCTAAATTGTAAATAAGCAATTGTAAGGGTACTTTGGTATTTTCACTAAAAAATTGCTAGCAGGGGAATTCAATTTTTTTTTTTTTATATTCCAAAAAGACAGAGGTGGGTGGTAGAAATCACCTTTGAAATGAATCCAACCAACCGTAGAAATATAAATCTGATCATTCTAAAATGCCAATGACCAGTCGGGGAGACAGCCATGTGGGAAAAACTAATTTAAATGATAAACATATGGAGATTGTAAGTTGAATTAAGCCTTCCAACTTCTCTTAGATGAAATGAAAAAAAAATCTAGAATAAGACTAGAGTAAAAGAAAGACTCAGACGTACTTGTGAATCTCCTCAAAGGACCATTTCCACTGATACACAAGGTTAATGGTCTTCTCTCTGGACCCAGTGAAAGAATCTCTTGCATTCTTCCAGGCCAATCTGAATCCAATCTTTGAGCAAAATCTTCCACTTCCCTGATCAACAAAATAAGCTAATATATACTGTCCTACAAAAAGACTAGAAGGTATAATGCATATGTAAAAGACACTAATGCTAAATTCGACTAGCTATTGGGTTGGGAGGCAGGTCAATTTTATTTTGCAAACAAGTTGTATGTTATATAGTAGAGTTAGTCAGATTAAGGGTGTGGGCATTTCTTTTATGAGCTCACAACAAAACCAAGCTAAGTGAGCCGAAACCATAAGAACATCATAAAGTTCATTCCTAAGAAGGCATACTTTAGAGATTACAAATCAAATGGAGACCACAAGTAAAACCCTTCCATTTATCTGTTGAGCATATATATGTGCAAAGAACAGTAGCTGAATGTTCTAAGAAAATTTAGGTAATGCAGCAGAGTAGGTCAGACTAAGAGTACAAGGATTCCTTTTTATGAGCTTACAACAAATCCAAGCTAAGTGCGCAAAAACTGTGAGAACATGAAATTCATTCCTTTCTCTCGAGCATATATACAAGAAAAGAACAGTAGCTGAACTTATAAGAAAACAACCTCCTCCTAGAAAACGATCTAGATACCCAAACAAGTCTAAAGAAAGAATGTATTAAAGAGACATCCTAAAGGACAGAATGACATGGAGTAGAGTGACATTATATAAATAGAACTTCCGAACCAATCTTGCCTACAGGTAAATATTGATCTGTTTTATTACCACTGGTGGTTTTTTTCTTTTTTAAGAAGGAAAAAGATATCCTTAAGCTAGAAAGTTAAAAGAGTACAAAGTCTAGGAGACTAGTTCTCCTCCATCAGGAAGAGAAGAAACAATAATCAGTTGATGGCATTAGCTCTACGTGGGAAAGCAGAATCCCAAACAAAGCTCCAGAAGACTTGGCCCACAAATATGCCAAATTAAGCACTCAATCTCATAATAAATGCAAAGATAGATATTGGTCTGTGGAAAATTCAGGATACTCCAGTGAAAAATACATGTCTCCACTAAATCTTTCCATTCTTCTTCCTAGAAAATCCCCAAACTTTATTAAAAGCAATTGATCCAATTTTGGCGTAATGACGGTCAACAAAGTTTAAATCTGTAGAAGCAGTACCTCCTGTCTGCCATAGGATGAAGGGCAGAAGATATTGAGCATTAGTTAGCTGAATTCACTTCAAGAGTTGATAAGTGTTTATCAATATATTCATGCTTTCATCTAATTATTTGAAGAGGAAATCACGTATGAGGCCAACAAAATACACATATAAGTGGTCAACGATAGAATTCAACTATTAAAATTTTCATATTACCTGATAAAATATAAAAGAATTCTAGACCAAAACAATTAAAAATACAATAATTTAGTACAAAAATAGAAAAGAAAATTTTAAGCAGAGGAAAGCAAAAGGCCAGCTACCAGTACATTAAATGAGAAGAGGGGATATTTGATATACACGACTTATGTAGAAGTAGAGAAACAAACAAATTTAATTGTATTCCAAAAAGTTTCCAGAAGAAAATAATTAGTATCTGATCAAACACGTGGTAAGTGGTCACTGCAAGTACGTGCTGGTGCAGGACAAGAATTAGAAAATGAACTCAAGTGTTCAATGTCGCTTTCCTTCGAGTGTAATTCACCCCCACCAATACTGATTATAGTGTGCCAAAGAGTTTCAGGCTAACTACTTCCCAGGATACAAGGAAGCCCAGAAATTGTTCTTATTAATTGACTGCGTTTTGCACTTGCGAAGTCAATTCCAAGAGTGAATAAATAAAGTTTCTTGATTGTAAAAAAGAACTAAAAAGTAATTCCTACAACAGCTAATTATTCTTTGTTAAAGGTCGGTAAGTAAAAGAGGAGTGAGAAAATCATATGGTGTTTTCAAAAAAGACACGCACCTATTCAAATTTAAATCTCAACGGTTTTGACCATTTAGCCAGAAGATCTAATAGTTCTAATTATTTGACTATTAGTATCTAACTATATTTTACATTTCAACTGCGTTAAAATTTATTTTCAGAATTAATAATATCCATAACATCTATGATCACACGAATACTCCTACTAAGGCAGCGTGTCCATGTCCGAAACATATCTCGTGTCGGACATCGGCACTCCTCGAACACTCCATGACACATGGCATGTTGTGTCTTATATTAATAAGTACAAAAATAATTATATAATTTATAAATTTAAAATTGTAAGAGAATTTAAATCGACGTGCACGAGTCCGTGTCCTACTTTTACAAAAAAATCATGTGTCGCCGTGTTTGTGTCCATGCAAGTCATAATATTAAACAATCAATCATATAAAATCCAGTCTATCTGATCTTAATCATAATGACTAAATAAATTTATCAGTCCTGATCGATAAGTGATGCAAGCTGCAAAGTGCTTGTGTGCCAACAATGTGTTACTAGTGCCCTACATCCCACGCGGCGCACGCATTCAAGCTCAGACGGTGGTTTACACCTTTCATGCTTGTGCACCTAATTAGACCTTTATCACATCTTATAAGACAAATGTCTGTCTAATGCATATTATCACTTATAAGGTGATATTCCAACCTTTGTTTTTCCAATGTGGGACAAGATACAATGATTACCTTTATTTCATTTGCATTAAAACTCGTCATTATCTCTTCAAGTCCCATTAGTTTGGAAATTCTTCAACATTCAACATATTAGGATTTGACGCTTTCATCATTAATTTTCTTACGAGGTTTGTAATGAATATCATGCTTGTTTTGATAGTATTTAAGTCCTAATAATGTTAACACATGGGTTGGATGTTATAGCAATCATATACTTGCAAATCAAGGTTTTGGCTTAGATTTTCTTTGTGCCAGATGCCAATTAATTAGCCCTATCAAGGTTTCCCCCCAAGATACACATGCTTTTGACATGAATGAAGTAGAATTATCCATTCCATGCTTTTGCTTGCGTCAATTAGAAGTAGAGTCAGAGATGATCCACAACTTCATAGCATCAAACGTAACCATGCATATTGTTGTGCCCCTACATCCACGTTTCTTCTAACTGTGATTATAGTCAATCCTTGGCCATCTAATATGGCTTGTTGCAATATTTGATTTTTAAGGAAAGAAACTTCATGTGGTTAAGACATGTTTTTATAAACCTAAAGAGGCTCATGTTTATACAAGTGACTCAACATCAGCACAACAAACATGTCAAAAGAGGGAGAGATACCCAAAACTAACATGGTATATTGCAGTTGATAAGGATCTTTTTACTATAGATCTAGTAGTAAACCAAACAGACTGGCGACGAAAAATAAATCATGTAGCCGACCTCAAAATTTACTCAGAAAAAGGCTTAAGTTGTTTTCATTGCAATATTTGGGTTTTAAGCTTTATTTTCCTCGACGATTATCTCCAAAATTTTCTGGAACATTTCAAGTTTCAAAGCTTCATATCCTTGATTCTCTTTTTCACCTCGGGAGCGATTTTGCTGTATATTAAGTAGCTAGTAAAGGATACAAGTAACTTCACGTTATATGAGTGATTTTTGGATTATTTTTTATATCTTTTTCTAATGCACACCTTCAGCATTTATACCCATATGCCAATATTTATCACACATAAGCCAGTTGTAGTCTTTTCAGTTAGTTTTTGAGCCAATATATGCACTTGCCTATGAAGAGCACATGGAGGCATTATACAAGATTTTGAGGCATTTGAAGAAGACTACCAAGTCCCAAGAAAGGTTGTTGTCTAAAAGAATTGAACAACTATGAGTAGAAGCTTATAGACATGTCAACTTCGGGTTTTTATACTTTTGTTGGTAATCTTATCATCTTATGACTTAGAGCATTAAGAAGAAAGTAGTAATAAGCCGAATTCAAAGTTTAAGGCTCAGGAAATGCATAAACTTTGTGGCTGAAATAGCTTTAAAAGGAATTGAAAGTACAGATTGTAGCCTCTATGAGAATATATCATGAAAATAAGGCAGCTATAAACATAGTCCATGATCTGAGCAATATGACAGGAATATACATGTAGAGCTTCATGTTATTACCATAAAACAACCCTTGTCCGTGAGCATTCTTAGTTGATATTTGACAGAAATTAGCATGTCTAACAAGAGTTAAAAAGGTTAGAAACTAAATAGTAAGATTCAATGATATGATTTGCCTTGGGTAAAATTTAAATAAAAGTCACTGTTGAGTATTGCTAAGGATAAAATTTGGGGAAGTGAAAGAAGCGAACAATATCAACAAGGTAAAACATGAAATTCGCAAACTGCCTAGTCATGCCCGAGCCGCTATTTACAATCATGTTATCAACATATAGTGGCAGATCACCGTTAACATCAATGACTATTCCAAAAATAGCAGAGCTTGATCCGAGGAAAACAACTGCGGATTACGTCCAAAACCCTCACGACATCGTATGTGTGACTACTTAAATTTCACATAACTTAAGTAGAGCCTTTTCCTTGTTCTCCTCCACCCCTGTTAATGATATCAGGATACACGGAGGGCAAACCGGTACAAGTTGATACAATAACTTATGGCTTCTGATAATCATTTCAAGAGATCAACCTGAATTTACTTTTCTAAATCCCTAGAGTGGACATCAAACCAAAGAAACAGTTTGTTTTGGGAACTGATTAGTTTTTTAACCATAAACCTAACATAATGGTCACATGCGCATAAGCAAATAACACAAAAATGAGCAATTTAATGACATAGGATGATATAGCTAAATCTGGTTGTTGCTAATAGGACTCCAAATAAGAGAAAATATTTGTTTTTTATTCTTAAAAATCCAAACTCCAGCACTTCTTAATCATAAACAGGGCCAGGAGATGAGTACTCAAAAACCATCAAGCTCACCTATCAATTTTTTCTTTCAATGCAGGGTCTACACCACAATCATCAAACTCATCTTCAGGTGCAACTCTACCATCTTCAAAGTCCAGCAACTTCGCTGTGTTACCAAGGTCAGACGGAAAATTTCCATGAACCATTGGATGGTTTTCAGCCGAATCAATCTCACCTGATTCCTGAAACATAAAATGCCGTCAATCCGAACTCTGCGCGTGAGTGTTGCTTGAACATGCACATGTACGGTGCATGTGTATCTCTATGGCGGGAATAGGGGACTGGGCAGCTGGTAATGCTACATCAGTCGACCAACTTCTAAAAAGTTTAAACTAAAATTAGATCCTAGAAGCAAAGAAGTCAAGAAAGTGAAATCGATCCCAACCTTATTTATAACTGTAGCATTGCTAAAAGAAGAGCTGCTGCTTGCAGTACTGGTGCAATTAAAAGGAGAAGACGTTTGACGGTCTTTCCTTCTACGATTCTTCTTTTTATTTTTCGAAGTTCTAGTCCCCTTGGAATCTGCAACCACAATCCCATTTATGTATCCATAAAAAATAAAATAAAATAAATGAGTAGGAAAGAGGACAGAAGGTTATGAAATTACTAGATGGCTTGTGTTTCAACAGCATTCACTTCTCAAACATAATTATACACAAGCAGAGTAGGAGCAATTTAGTACTCGGAGAACCAGTAAAAAATAGTTCAGGGATGCCATATAAATCCACAACAACAATCAAAACATAATAAATCAATAATATGTACTAAATTTAGCACCATAAATTTGACTGTAAACGAATAAAAAAATTTTAAAGAACAATAAGAAAATAGAAACCACCACCCCAAAGAAAAAATAATAATAATAAATAAACAAATAAAATAAGAGAAAGTAAAAAAAAAAGGAAAAGGAAATGAAATATATGAAATTTGCATATACAGTTGAATGAAGTAATTTTTTTCTTAGAACTCAATTGTGACCTTTTCTAGAATGGACTTTCAGAACTGAATAGCTCAAATTATATATGACAATGTTACTCCAGTCCAGAGCATATGAAGGCCATCGGTAATTACTTCCCAGTACACATCTTCAATAAGTTTACATAATAACATTTTGAATCTACAAGTACTTTTATTTCTTAACATTCATGAATTCAGAGATGGTAACTAGATGAATAGAGCAGGCTCGCCCATAGATAACAGCTACACCAAATTCCGCTGATTTCAATTGTCTAATTGAAAGATATATCTTTCTATCAAACAAAAATCATTTATACCGACCATTTTGCCTTAGGGGCATATCCCAAGACCCAACTTTCCAAATTGAATTGTGACATACTAATAGAACACTCTAATCTTTCTATTCCTTTGTGGACTCTAGCATTTCAAACAGCACGGGATATTCTAACATAATTATTTCCAAGTAATTATTAATAATTGATCTTCACAATTCCCAAAATATACACCATTTTCCACTATCCAAGGGCCTATTCAAGGCCGCGAAATCACTATTTGTCTTCACCAACATAAGATATAAATACCTCTACCAAAAATCCTAATGAATATGTAACGACTGCACATAATTAGTCGAAAAAACCGTCAGCAGAACAAATTTTTTCTTCGATTTTAGAAATGTAAACATGTTTTCCTAATTTCTCCCAAGATGATGAATCTTTATGGTATCAACATCGACTCCAGAACAGAAGAAACAAAAACGAAAGGAAAGAAACGAAGACACAATAAATACCTCCATCACCTCCATTAATAAATGACAACAGGTCATCAACTGAACGGTCATCCACAGGCTCTTCAACCTCAACATTCTGTAGAACACATTGAAGGCCAATTGCCTCAGTATTAACTTGCTAATACTGCACATTAGTAAAGCAGCGAATAACCCGTACCTAAAAGCAACTTCTGAATCTGAAGAACTGAAAAATTATAAAACAGTACAGGCAATTATGCTGTGATCACCTTTAATCTCTCTATTTCCTTCAATTCTTCCCTCTTTTTAGCCTGCAATCTATTCCAAAGCCGAATCCTTGGATTATCCATTGTGTTTCTGATAGGTTCCAATTTTTCTTCCTAAATCAATAAGACAAGTCATTATAAGAAAGCTAATGTAAAAGAATACAAATTCCTCCCCCCAAAATCAAGGACAATAAGCATGTGCACTGCTAGCAAGGACAACACACCTCTGTGAGATCATCAGGCAGATGAAATATCTCCCGTATCTCTTCCGCAGTCCTCCCATTCATCGCCCGTGCAATTGCACGACTGGTGAGAGCAACCAATGGACTAAGTTGCAGGCTGTCAGCAGCACCAGTCAACTCGCATAGGCTTTTAGCATCCATATGAAGGAACTTCTCGTCAAATGACTTCTTCTCCTACATCAAAGAAGAACAAAAACTAATAATTATTTCCTGTGACACCTAATTATCAAAAAGGCTCATTTCAACATTTCCTCAACCAATATTGGCATACTTCATGTTTTGTTTAGGATAATGAAAAACTCAATCAAAACAAGAAGAGAAACAAATAGTTGCAAAAAGGTATTGTTCTGGAACATGTAGAAACCTTCTTAGAGCGGCCCGACACTTGATGAAAATGGCAGTAGTCAAGAATCAAGCTAAACACGGGAGCATTGACGTTTGAAGGAAGGGAAATCGGGCAATTCTCAGAAGATCCCATGCCTAAGTGTATTTCGTGCCATAAGAAAGGACAAAACATGGCAACCTCTTGTTCCACTTCTTGTATTGAACCATCAGAAGTTTGAAGCCACACGAAAGTCTTCGGAGTCTGAAAATGATCAGTGTAATAACAACAAATCAAAATCATCAAGAATTAAGAAACATAAGGAAATAGCATTAAAACATAAATACCTTGATAAGAGGCAAGCTTAACAAAATTTGGACAACTCAGTTAAAATGGTTCTTAAAAACAAAAGTGGGAAATCAGGTTCTGTCCAACAAAATGATATAGATCTTAGTAAGCTAACTGCAGCAAGCCACCAACTGCAGTGATCTTACATAAACCAGTTAATTATGACTTAATATGACAAAGAAAATGGCATCAGAACACTAGAAGACACCTTGTAAGTACCGAACATGCAAAGTCCTTAGTCATTGAGGGGACAGAAACATGAGCTGTTTGCAACCCACATGCACACTTCTTAGTGGACTACCAAAAAGATATACATGTTATAGCACCTAAGTCCCACCTTTATTTAGAGATCAAATATCATATTTTCTGGGTATACAAGATCATACAATCTTCTCCAGTTGAACACTCGACATCCCCCTTGATGCCACTTCAACACAAACAACCATCCTACGATAAATCTAGCAAACTCCTTACATTGGTAGTACCTCCAGGATTAGAGGTGCCAAAGTGACAGGCCAGTTCGGACCAGCCCGGCCATGGCAGAACCGGCACGGCTGAGAAGCCACCTCCACACACGAAATCATCTACAATAAATCTAGCAAACTCGTTACATTGGTAGTACCTCCAAGACTAGTGGTGTCAAAATGGGCGAGCCACTTCGGACCAGCCCACTCATGGCCGGAACAGGTATGGCCCAGAACCGGCCTGTCTGATTAATTGGTCCAGTCCTGGCCCAGACCAGCTTGCTGGCCCATCCTATAAGCAGGCCGGCCTGGTCCAATTTCGGTGAAACCAATTAGAATTCCTATTTTTTAATGCCATTTGTATCGTCTCAAAACTCAGAGCTTTGAAACTTGACCTGTTATAGCCCACAAGAGCATTACTGATACTGAGTGAGGCCAAAATCTCTGTTCATTTAGTAGCACATAAGTCCTACCAGACAACCATATACACAAATGAATATTATCTTTCTTAAGTGTGTGAATCTCACACTCCATTCTTCTTTGTTTATCTTGCCCTTTTTCCTTTAAAGTCATTTTTTAACAAGTCAAAACTTTTCATTAAAACAAACAGAAAAATGGGGAACACCTCATATACAAGTAACAAGTTGTATAAACATCGTTCTGTACAAGAAAATCACTCTCTAGGCACTTGAAAAAATCCATCCATCCATGCTTGCAAGTAGAAATAGAATGTTTACTGTAAAAAACAAAAAGAAGATAAATGAATTTTTCATTTGAAGTTCATTGCCAAAATAAACAGAAAGATACCAGTCAGTTTTTAAGACAAGTACAGTAGTCAATCATCACTAACTTAAAAGAAATGAAAGGTAAGGAGTTCCCATAAGACCCAAACAAAAACGAGCTATTAAATTAATGAAATGAACATAATCCATATATATATAAAGAAACACATATAAACAGGCAAAAATAAGGAGAATTACGTAGCATTAGATAAATAAAACATGGAATGTGAAAATACCTCAGGTTTTACCATTTTGCTATCAGCTTCTGTCATGGTTCTGAAATTTACCTACAGGATGCCCAATAAAATACTTTCATGAATATGTTCCCGTTATAAAGAATACAGAACATCAAAAACACGGACAACTATCTTGACTCTGTCTACAAGGCAAGATTGATTGGCAAGCTGCAGTTCATTCCAGAAACACAAGTCCATGGAACTATAGATAAAGTAATATATAGTAGAACCCAGCATTAACATAAAAAAGATATCCATACTTTTTTGAGATGCCCAGTCCTTACAATAGTTAATATAAGCTAACAGGTACGTGCATTATGAAAAAAAAAATCTTAAGTAAGAGGAGGACTTGAATATAGCATAAAAGTCACTGATAATTAACCCCCCCACCCCAATCCCCCTTTCTCATTCTTCCTCAACTGTCAACTCATCCATATCCAACCAACCACCAACTCACTAGCAACCAAATTACCAAAGTCCACCCCAGGCCACTAACAGTCAATTACCAGTGCCACCATCGGCTTACACAAAGTATCATTTCCAGTACACTAGTTGATAATGAGTTGCCAGAGCCCCAAACTCACCTCCTAGAGCACCAGTCCACATTCCTCTCTAGAAAGTGGAATGTTCCATCACACCCACCTCCTCAAATTACAAGCCATCATTGACACAGGAGTGTGTAGATGGATCTTGAAAAGGGTTCATTGCACATGATACACCACAATAATTACTACCAATGAAGCTCCAATAAGAATAATATGTTTAATGTATATATGTATTAGTAAGATAGGTGCATGCGCATTAAATAGCATGCTCCTGCTACTAGTATACAAAAAAGCCTTTGATTGTCTTTGAAACAAAAACATTGGAGAATTTGAGTATTAAGTTTATTTTTATTTGAGAGGTGTTGTCCTTCTCTTGAAATATCTCTATCTCTGTGGTGGATTCCATATAGTGATGAGTTTTCTAACCTTGTATTCCCTGCTAGTTCCCTCTAGGTGGTGATAATTGTATTCTTTGGATGTTCCTACTTGGGTGATAAGATATTTTATCGTTCTTTCACTTTATTACATTCCATCTTCCATCCAACCTGGTATCAAAATGGCATCAAATCTTTGGTCATCACGGCTGGTTTATTTCAGTTTATTGTGTTGTTCTAGTTTGACTTAAATTAGATTTTATTCCCTTAGTTTCCTACTTAAATTATGTTTGTTTAAACGTTATATAAAGAAGATCTATGTATTGTAATAGTTACACTTCATTATTGAATAAACAAAGAATTCCTCCCGCTAATTTCTCTCTATTCTCTCCCTGTTTCTTCTATCTCTCCACTCCTTTCTCTTCTCTTCTTTCCCCTTCTTCTAAAATCCTGGTTCTTATTTTCGAGCACCCGTCGTCAATTTGATATCAGAGCTTGACGATTTCCTCTACTTGCGCGTTATGGTAGTTGCGGCAACAACCATCCAAATCCATACACAAAATCACCCTACCAACAACCCTGTCACTCGCCATTTTCATCCCCTACAACCACCACCTCCTTTAACTACTGCCAAAACCACGACAAGCCTGCAAGTAGAAAGTTGTTTATTGCTTTAACTAGTTATTGTTTATTGTTCTTAGTTTCAAAACACAAAAATGAGAAAAGAAAAAAAATTCGCGGATACCTTGTATTGTTGTTGTTGCTCAACCCAAACAATCAGTGGCCCAAATCACTTAGCCCTACTCATTCAACTTTATCTAATATTAAGCCCACACACATCCAACTCTAGCCCAAGCCCAGTCCACAAAAACTATACACATCAATTAAAAACCTAACCCAGCAACCTGGTCCATCCATATGTCAGCCCAATACCCACATAATTACCAACTAGGGAAAGTTTCACAAATAGGCTAAAAAATGAAATATTTCACAAAATACTATCCAGCCTTTTGTTTTACCAAAATACTATTTTATTTCCTTATTTTTTTTACAACACAGGTAACAAAAGTGTTACACTTTAGGTGTTTCTATAGTGTCATAAGTTTCCTAGCATTGTATTCCTTGCTGATTCCCTTTAGGTGTTTCTACTTTTGGTAAGCTATTTTATGTTTCCTTCGCTTTATTTCATTCAATATTCCATCCAACCCGGTATTAATCATGACAACGAAACCCAGCCTGCATCTTGTACTAACATTGCCATTGCCATGGCACGCCTTGAACTCACATTCTCCACCCCCGAAAAGCTACTTAGACACGACTGCTAAGAACACCCAACTAATCATTCAAAAGCACCCAACAATCACCACTTCCTAGATGCACAAAGCACATTGTCCAGCACCAAGAGCCAACTTCATAGCCGCCACCAGTCCTCACATGTCTCTTTGTTTTAGGCTTTTATCCCAAAACCAACCATCATCACCCACTCCTTAAAGGCTGCATTCAGAAATCTCCAAATCTAGTGGCGAATGCTAAATAGTCTTGACAGTTGAATGATTTTGATTGATAAAAGAGACGTGATAAGGAAACATAGATTTGACCAGATGGGATATGATGACTGTAGGAAATATCTTCTGTATGGATTTAAAAAGAGAATTTTTTTTTTCTAGATTTTCCAGTTTACATAACGAAAGGTAGCCTAGGAAAAGAAAGTGTAATAATGTATCCATTTCAAGATTGGTCCAATGTATCTTATTGACATTAAGATTTAATTTTTTGATAGAAGATATGGAGTTGATTCCTAAAGCTGAGAAACGGAAAAGTATATTGGCACATTATAGCATCTTATACATTGTAGCACACATACATGCATATCATCAACAGAAACCATCAATAATTGTAAGATATCATATTGGGGAGTTCAAACATTGCCTCATGGCTCAACAATGTATACACCCACTATTAAGAACAGCACAACTATCGGTAACTTGCACATGCAAGCATATATAGATGATACTCCAAAAATGTGATGTATACTACAACTGGAATTTCATTTTCCTCCCATTCAAAATGTTCTCCCTTTTATATCCTTTTTGAATTTTCCCTCATGTATCCTGACAACAATTCTTCAGACCCAACAAAATTTTCCAAACAATCTTTGGCCAGCTAATAATGCCCAAATTTCAAATCTTAATCCAGTAACTTTACTAATCAATTGTCTGTAGATAATTATATAAAACCAACAAAAAGAGGGGGAAGGGATAAAGACCTGAACTTTAGTAACTCGTACAGACGTATCTTCCTCATTTCTCATCAACAAATATCCAGAGTTAAAAGATAGAGGGGAAAAATCTCAACATGAAGAATTAAAACCAATCAAAATTGTGAATTTATCTTTTAGAAAAAGCCCTAATACCCCATAATAGCTCAGGCCCACCCCAATTCATATCACCCTATCAAACAAAAAGAATTCTTAATAAAAACGTTGAGACATCTAGATTACAAAATCTATAACATAAAACTACGCTTCATATAATCAATGCAACTTTTCTGCCATACCCAAATTTACATATGCCGAATTTATGTCAAAATTTTAACAGAACCCAAAAAGAGAATGAAACAGAGAACAAGAACATGCAGAAATCCCAAGATGAATTAAAATCAACCAAAATTGGGAACTGTTCTTTTAGAAAAATCCTTATCCCCCATCAAAGCTCAGACCCACCCCAATCCGCCAAAGCTTAGCAAGAAAACAAAAGAATTGACAACGAAAAACAATGATCTAACAAGTTTACACAATCTATAACATTAAATTACACTTCATATAATCAATGCAAATTTTCTGCCATACCAAATTTACAGTTACTGGATTGATGTCAAAATTTTAACAGAACTGAAAAAGAAAAGAGAGAATAAACCATTAAACAAGAACATGCAGTTGTGTGTAGAACAGAAATGTGGAAAATTGGGTACCTGCGAAATTGAATATGCGGCGGGTCTGTGAGTGAAAATGGGGTTTAAGAAAGAAAATGAGAATTCTTTTCCCATTATATCTATCCGGCTGTCAACGAAGAAATCCTATGTGTCGCATTTATGGTGAAACGTGAAATGTGCTGTCAGCAACAGAGCTTGTAGTGAAAGCAAACAAATGGCGGATGTTGTGCCGCCTGTGTTTGCATGTCGATATGTAGAAATTTGTAATTACACTTTTTCTCCATGATTTTTGTTCAAATTTCATTTCGATCCCCGTGGTCTACGCAAGTACGTTTAGGTATGTACTAGTATATTGCTTATCGGTAGAATTCGACCTTAGAAAAATAAATAAAGATTGATAGAAAGAACAATGTTGTTGTGGAAAAATTTGGAGAAGAATGGTGAAGAGAGAAAATTGGAAATGAGAATTAAGGAAATTGACAAAAAAAAATTGAAAAAAGTGAAAACGCAGGTATTTATTTTGGGTGAATGGAGGTAAAACTCCCAACAATCGTGGTAAGGATGGGATTCTGGACGACAAATATTGCACATAGAATTGTACTATTAGTCGTTCATTAAATTATCATGTAATGTTCGGAGAAACTTATATCACTTTATAATTTATATTTATGGGCACGAACATAAGTTGAAAAACAATGTCTCGCCTTATAAAGTTGGATGTGTAAGGTTCATGTGATGATTCAACTAGAGATGGTAAAAATATTTGATCCGTTCCGAACCGATGAATACTCGATCCGAATGGAGCGTAAAATACCTAATCTGCGGGTAGGCGAGCAGATCGGGGAAAATATTAGTGATCCGCCGCAGATCTCGATGCCCGATCTGACCCACCTCGTATTAAAAAAAAAAAAGATTCAATTGTAAAAATATCAAAGATTTGGGATTGACACTGAAAATGCAATTTCAAATTTCCTGAACCTAATGCTATTCTTCAATTCTCTCCCCAGAATCCCAATTCCCCTTCCTGTTTTCACTTTATAAACCAAATTAAAGATTTGAAATTTCCACATCGTGCTTCGCCGCTCCGCCTCATCGCCTGCTTCGCGGCTTTTGTTATCGGTAGAAGGTGCGGTAAACTTCATTTTCTTTCTCGTCTTGGTTCCTCTGATTTTTTTGTCAATACAAGTTTAACAAGTTCTTTTTTTGTTTTGGTATAAAGATGAATAATTTAGAGAACTAATAAATTATAAAAATGTAATGAGCTTTGAGCTTTCTAAATGCACACTGCTATTTCTTATTGCATATATTCCAAAAGTGGATATCGATCAACATGAACACTAAAGAAAGTTTTCACATCCAAGTCATGAAATATCACTGTAGTTAAAAACTGTTTTGAGGAGTTGAAATAATATTGTTTGTCAAAGCTTTGATGTTGCGAATCTAATTATCTTCTTCTCTGGGGTTTGAATAACAATTGGAAGAAGAAGAAAAAAACGGATCAGGGATCTGATCCGCCCCGATCCGTATCTGATCCGTTCTAAAAAATGGCGAATCAATTCACAAATTTGGATCTCCTACAATTCTTGCAGGACGGATATGGATCAGGACAATCCGCCCCGTTGCCATCTCTAGATTCAACAAAGTTTTGAATAGTTTTTGGTATTAAATTAATTGTACAATTATAATAAAATTTTAGAGATGAATTTGTTGTTTTTTAAATGCCAGGGACTAATTTATTCTTGAGACAATATGTTGGCGACCAATAGGCAACTTTCCCCTCAAAAATTGTCACCATGTTTAGTTAATGTTTTTGTATATTGTAAGCAGTGGATCTTACGGAATGTGTAGAAAAAAAAGTATATAAAAATTGTGAATCTTACGAAATATATGAATAAAAATGATTTTTGACATGCTTATAAGTACTTATAAACACTAACCATCTAATTTCAACTCAGAGCAATTGATGGATATACGTGACGGGCAGGGGTTCGGGTCGACCGTAGGCTCGTTGGCCTAGTTTTTCGAAGCTCCAAATTCTATTGTTATAACACATAAGGAAAGCCCCGTGACCGACTATGGCCCAGGGGTGTAGACCCATCGCCCATACATGGTAGTGATTGCAAAATGTCATGCCCCTATCCTATTTTGAATATTAATTTTTTTTATAATTTTAACTTTAAATCATATGTAAAAAAATAAAAATAATTACATGTTTGAATTATTATTTTTAAATTATTATTTTCTCAAACTCATTTTCAACTACATCTCTTATCAACTTTTCAACTACACATTTCACCAATTTTTATTAAAATCTCATAAAAACTACTTTTAAACTCTATCAAACAAGTACTAAATAAATAAATAAGTAAACGAGACAGAAAATATAGATATTAATCCCGGTTTTGGCCCAACTCTTGAAAATCCCCTGCGAAATGGAGAACGGCGGAATATAGTGTTGGCATTATAAAAAATTAAAAATTAAAATAAAAACATGGTATTTTCTATAAAAAAAAAAAAAAAATTAAATCAATGCATGTGCATTCTAGGAATAAAACCAGTATAATTCTCCATTTGAAATCAGGCTTTTAAAATTGCATTATTTTGTAATAAAATGTGATTTTTTATATACATTATAAAATGAAGAAAATAGGAAAAGAGTATTGAAAGAGACAAAACACGTGTATCTCTGCAAATAAAGATCACATATTTATAGAATAGAATTAGGAGTTAAATATCTTCAATATCATTGTATTTTTTCAAAGTTCATGGAATTCCGTTGCATTTTAAAACGTTACTGGAAGGTCATAAATAGAGTAGTACATGAGATTCACTTTTAAAAGTTCAATGATATTACATGAACGTTTTTAAGTACAGTGACATTCTAAAAACGTTTAGCAAAGTATAATAGTATTAGAGATATTTAACTCGTAGAATTAGAGCTACAAAAGTAAACTAGTCATCCATAAATATATCTTAATTTACAACAATCTCCATTGGATGACTATATACACAACAATTGTGTCATTGAGAATCTCGATTGGCAAAAATCTGATGATAAAAAAAAGTCAAAACAGATGGAGAGAAAAAAAAATGCAATTGAGTATTAAAACTAGAGTGTCAAAGTGCCTCCTTGTCAAAAAATTTCAAGTAAAAGTAGTGGGACAAAAACTTGGACGAATAAAATAGAACAGTGTGAAATTCTCCTCCAGTGTCAATGAAAGAAAATCTTTGAATCAACGCACCCCCTATATCATTCACCAATTTCTTAAATGTAAACGTCGAAAATAATTTTGTGAAAATATTGTGAATGACTTGGGTTAAATAAATCTTAATCACATTAGATACGTATAGTGTAACCACCTGTCAATATTGCTCAATAAGCAAATATTCAATAACTTAATTTGTTTTATTATTTATATAAATGGTTCGATTCGATTTAATCAATTTTTTAAATAACGAAACTTAAACCAAACTGTTTCTAAATGGTTTGATTCAGTTTAAAGTCAAAACGTTGATGGGTCTACGTAGACCTACCAACAATCTCAAACCGACTATTTCGATTGGATTCTTGCAGTTTCACGATGTTTTTGTCCTAACCCTACCTTAGACTGCTAGTTTGGTGTTAGGAGTTGGGCTTCCATATAATGGGAGTTTTCTTCCACATGAGCCAATTGAGGATGAATTGGACTTTTAGTCCAAACCATGTTCATGAATGAGATTTGAACATAGTTTTGTTTCGTAATTTGTGCATTTTATGGCATGAATGAGATTATATGTGTTGTATGTTTTGCATCCTTATATGATGATTTTATGTTAATTGATTATAGTGAAATGATATCATTATTCATTATGGATGCTTAGATTTATTGCATAATGTGACCTTTACTTTTAAGGTAGGAATTTAGTACTAAATCAACATATTAGATAAAGTACTACTTCATTAAATTGAGGATATGCATTTCCCTAGTTATAGCAATTATACTCCTGCTTTATTAATAATAGATCTCGTTTCAGTGATCACTTCATTAAGGGACAAAAGGTTCCTATCCTAACTAATCACTTCAAAGTGAACTTGTCTAATGTTGATGGGCACTTCTTCTACCACAATGTACATCCACACACGAGTGGCGACTCAAGCAATTTAGGAGTTTTAGAAAAAGAAAATCCAAAAAGGCATTTTCAAAAATAATTTAAAATAATACGTGGAGCTAATGATAACCAAACAAAATTTCGTCAATAATTGTTAACGATATTATTGTCGGTGATTCTGACGAAAATCAATTTTGTCGATAATTTAGACGAAATTACTGACATTGATATCGTCGGTTATTACCGATGCATCTCTATTAGTTATTGTCGATGACCTTTTAAAAATAGTAAAAACAATATATGGATAAAATGATTATCGATAGAAATTTCGTCAAAAATTACTAGCGATATTATTATCGATAATTTTGGTGTAAATCAAATATATATTGATAATTTAGAGAGATTGCAGACGTTGATATCATTGGTTATCATTGACACATCAAGGGTTGAAGCCACCATGGGAAAAATGGGGACAAATGACCAATGACCCAATTCCAAATGAGTTTTTTCATAAATAATTACAATAAATAAAATATTTTTTAAAATATTGTTATATTTTTTTAATTCTAAAAATACTGTTTTTTTTTATTTTTTAACACTTGTTGTTACATTTGTTATTAATAAACATAAAAAATGTAATAACAAGTGTTACAAAAATAAATAAAAAAACAGTATTTTTAGAATAAAAAAAAGTTAAATAGTATTTTTTAAAATTATTTTATATTTTGTAGTATATGGTAAAATTATCACAATCAAAAAATATAAATTAGTTTAAAATAGCCCAAGTCTAAGTCTCAACCTAAATTATTTTAATTCAAGTTTCAGTCCAAATTAGTCATAATCCCAAGTTTTAATTCATATTAGCTATTGAATACCCTCAAGTTCCTAAGCTCAATTGATATAATCTATTAAATTGTCTTCTCTGCACATAATTGTGCCCTAATCCAATTGTAATTTTCACTCTATTTCTTCAAATTAAAACTACAATAAACTAAAACCAGCCTTAAATTCATTAACCCAGTTGGTCAACTCGCAAAGGGACTAGGAAATGAGGATTTAACTTACTCTCTTCATGTTCATTCTTTTAAATGAAATGACGTCCCTCTAAAAAAAGACCCACACCTATATAATTTTCTTTTTCCCCGCCTTTTAGATTTAAACTAACTAACTAAGGAATAGTCCAATAGAACTTAAGGGATGAGATGATCCAAACGGAGTTACGGAGATGACAATAAAATATGAATATCTAGATAAAAAAACATTGATATGAATGAAGTGATAACCAACCACACCAATTGCTCATCATTTTAAATTTTAATAAAGAGTAATGCTATTTGTACATTCCCACTTATACTCACACTTACGCTTGCTTATGTGACACAGTAAAATAATGAAAAGAAAATTTAAAATAATGTTTTGGTCAAACGTTTCACCCTTAAATCCTAATGTCACATAAGCAAGTGTAAATGTAGGTGTAAGTGAGGATGTACAAGTAGCATTACTCTTTAATAAATTTAATTTTCTTATTTTTTTTATTGAAATTAATATTTGAATTTCGATGTGAAATTACGTGATAACCATGTTGGAAGTGCGTTGTCTCACAAAATCGATAATGATATAATTACACAATATTTTCGAAGTATGAAAAAGTGTAGAGAACAATTGTTGTGATGTATCGAAATATTAGTGTTATATTATTTTAAAACTTTTTTGCTACTTAATTTTTGTCCAACCAAAATAAAATTCCTAACTTCGCCACTGGACACATCTTTATCATTCATTGTTGGCGACAATAACGGTGATTTGATCAATGATGATCATCGACGGAGAACCTATTGATGTCATTAACAAAAGTTTATTCTTTTTTAATTTTTATTACTTTAATAAGTAACTTATGATATCTTTGTATATATTTATTAAAAATATTAACGTTGAATAAGTTATTTTTGTAAAAAACTGTTTCCATCATGAGAATTTAATTTTTACATTTTTATTACATTTTTTTTTTTTACGAAATAAAGTTGGTAAGTTAAATTTAACAAAAGATTTATTTTTAATATTACAAATCGAAATTTTGTTCGATACTTAATTTGTATTTAATTACTTATAGATTTTTTTGAAGCTAATATTTAATTTTCTGCTTTTATTGTTTAATTAATGATGATAGTTTTATTTACAAAGTAAATTCATTATAATTATTTTTTTAAATTATTATTTGCAAAAAACTCTATGTTAATTTTAAATTATTATATTGTTGCCTTTAGACTTTTCCCTCGATTATATTTAATTTATATTTTGTTTTTTTTGTGACAAAATTTCCGTCGGTAAATTAAAATTTTAAAAGAATATTTTATTTAAATTAAAGAAGAAAAAATATGTCTTATAGATTCTATTGGTAAAACTATTTGAAAATGAAGTTCCTAAAATTTAAGGGACTAACTTAAACATGGAACTTTGTCGGTCTGCCACATACACATCTTTTCTTATATTCTTTTGTTAAAAAAATTGAAAGAACTACCATAACACAATTGCTTTCTAATCGTTCGACTTTGTAGGTTGTACATTTTTATAAAGATGGATGTACGGATGGAAAGAATGTTTAGAAGAGAGTGCTCAATAGTGTCCATAAGACATATTATACCGAGTTGGCTAGCGAAGACTTTGCTTATGATGGGGGAAGGAACTTGTTTAGTGTTGGCCCATTTGCATAGTTCAATGTCGTGCTTGAGGATGTTACAACAAATAGGTGCGCATCCAACTTTTATGATTTGATTGCAGCTTCCAATCATTATTGATGTTGGGTTTTTTACGCTAGTTTTTTTTTTTTTTTTTTTTTTTTTTAAATAAAGGAAATGGTAGCCTTGGATCACATGGTAGTCCTAATGAAAGTGACCAGAAAAGGTAATGGAACTGACCATAAAAGGTTAAGGCGTCTGCACTAGTCTAAAACTTTTGAAGTGCAGAAGTTTTGGGTTAAAATGCGAATATATATATTTTCAAGAAGCTTTGCAAGTTTTGTGTATTATTTTAAGGCAACAAGTCATGCTTACTCGTTCAATTCTTGAGTGTTTGATACTCTTCTGCCTAGGGGTGGGCAAAAAAATCGAAAAACCGACTAACCGAACCGACTCGGGTCGGTTCGGGTCGGTTTTTGGGCCCAGTCGGGTCGGTTTCGGGTTGGGTTTACCCCGACTCGGTTTTAAAAAAAAAAAAAAAAAAAAAAAAAAAAATTTTTTTTTTTTGTTCTTGAACCCGACCGAAACCGAAAACCCGAACCGACCCGAGTCGGTTCGGGTCGGTTTCGGGTTGGGTTTCAAAAAAAAAAAATTTTTTCGATTTGGATTTCTCCAAACCGATTTTTAAATCGGTTCGGGTCGGGTTGGGCCCAAAACCGACCCAACCCGACCCACGCCCACCCCTACTTCTGCCCCCAAAAAGTTAGGTTTATTGATGATATAAAATATTTTATTTTCTTTTTTTATTCGTCCCAAGATATATCACTTTTTTTTGTTGAAAATATAATTGATTTCTTAGTTGTCTAAAATGTTTCTATTTAATGTGTCTTGTTATCAACAAATTATAAATTAAAATTAATAGAGTAACGATATTAATATAGGAGTGTATTAGGAAAACATTATAATAAATTTTATTGTTATAATTTTGGAGCAAAAAATGCATTTTTTGGGCTTGAGATTGTTGACTTTTCAACATTTTGCAAGTAAAATGACTATATTGTCCCTTATTATTTTAAAATGGAAATGTATTGATTAAGGGTAAAATAGTCATTTCACAAACAAAAATTTTTGAAAAGTCAATTTTGTCAAGCCACAAAAATGAATTTTTTGTCTAAAAATTCCAACCGAAGATGCTCTATATCTTCTTAATTTGTGTGAAAGTAGAAATAAACATATCTTTTTAGAACATAGTGAATAGTGTCTGTGGTTGCCAGCAAGTTCGACAATTCTTCTTTCATAGTAATTATAATTTAAATTTGGTCAAATAAGCCATAAATATATACAATCAAGAGTTATTATTAGAACATGTTCGGTAAAAGTTTTGGGCAAAAAATGGATATTTTTTTGAATGACATTTTTTGCTTTTCAAAAATTTTGAAGGTGAAATGACAAAATTGTTCTTACTACTCTGAAATAAAATTATATTTATTGAAGACAATTTTAACATTTTACTTTCAAAACTTTTAAAAAGTACAAAATGTTATGCCAAAAAAATTCATTGTCCAAAATTTTTATCGAACAAACTCTTACTCTTATAATAATCAAATCAAGTCGTCTTGTTTAACTTAAAATTTTGAAAGATTATCTATAATTCAATTCAATTTCTTAATTAACCTTTTTCAAATCCATGTCCCAATCCATTTCAAAAACAAGGTTCGGATTAGGTTTTAAAACAATTGTTATCATGTGTGAGATCTATCATTTCCTTTTAAAAATTACATGGTTCTATCCTAAAAATAAAATAATATTTAGTGACACAATTTTATCCATATCAAACTACACAATGATTGTGGACTGTCGAAGAGGCCCTACACTTCTCTCCACCACACAATTATATACAAAAAAAGGTCATAAAGTTGCTGATTTTGGCAACCACGTGGCCATCATTAGAGGTTTGGCCGGCTATGCTTACACATTTTTATAAGTAATTTTGTGGTGGTGGAGTGGTGGTCAAGTGGGTGGTGGCGCCGCCGTAATATGTTGTGTTTCTTTTTCCCACTTCTTTGAAAACCCATTATCCACGTGATTGATGTGGAACCCAAGGCAGCATGAGTACTCAACACATGACAAGGGACATATGAAATAGTGTGAGTTGTCATGATAAAAGAAAAAAGGTGAAATTGAACAAAAATGGAAAAGTCAGGGGGGCAAAATGAAAGGAATTTTGTAAGGTAATGTTGGTCCCCTCCCCCCCCTTCTTGTCTCTTTAGAGTTTGAAATTGTTTGATACACATTTATCTATCACAACGTTCATTTTACAAATGAATTTGACAAACACATCACAGTGAAATTTTAAATCTATTAAAACTTTTTTAAATTACTATTAAATTGAATTAAGTTAAAAAAATATAATTATTTATCAAATTTATTAGTAAAATAAACAATCTCCATATATGGGGACATAGGGGACCAATGTTACCTAAAAAATTCCTTTCATTTTGCCCCCAAGTTCTTCATTCTTGTTCAATTTCATCCTTTCTTTCAGCTTATCAGGAGAATTTAATTTGTATTTTTTTTTTCAATGGGCATCTATTATAATTATTTTTTAAGTACATAAGTAGGTCCTATAGAATGTGTAGATAATAAATGAGTAATAAATTGTGTGTCTTACAAAATATGTGGATAATAAGTATATTTTACGATTATCTGAAATTATAATTTAAGTAATGACAAAGAAGCACGTGAATTTTTTATATTCACTTAATTTTTTTGTATGGGACTCTTGAAAATGCACTAGGACACGTACTTCACTAACAAAGTGATCGATAGTGTAATGTTAATTAATTCTAGTGATTAAATGAGTCGCACAAACTTGATTAAAATTAACTTCATGTTAAAAACATATTTGAGAATATTTATGACTATTTATAAGTTGATCAGACATTATTTTTATCTATACGTTACTTTACGTAATATTTACTGATTATAAACAGTAAAAGAAATTTACCAAACGAGCAATAAATACCAACCTAGGGTGCTTCACGAGAAGCATAGTTGTACCTCGTGACATTTCACTATTTCGCAACGTCTTTATTTTTTGTATTCTTTCTCAACGGTCTTCTAGGCACCTTTTTCAACGGCCCAAAGAAAACAGCCAGGACCACTTCCACACATCTTAATTTTTAATTATTTTCCTAACTATTTTTTTACTTTTTAGACATTATTATAATTATTGTTTATTTGTTATATTTAATTATATCTATTTTTATATTATAATAAAAAATTCTATCAACAAGATTAAATAATAAAAGCAAATAAATATTACTCGAATAAATTAAAACTTTATTTGTTACTACTGTTAAATATAGTGTGTTCATCGAATTCTTAATCCACTGGGATAATAATTCTACTCGATTATTTTAATTTATGGTATCAGATATAATATCTAAATAATCTTAATTTTGACTACTTATGAACGAAACCTTGCCCCGATCCAACTCTTGTCCGGCCTTTTTCATTTTGTTGTTGATCAGATTCACATAGATGCTCGTCTATGACTGTATAAGATTTGTAACTATGCCAAAAAAAAAAAAAAAAAAAAAAAAAATCGTGCACGCTTCAATAAATTACTTTTTATTTATGAGTAAAAATCTTATAAGGAAAATATGAGAAAACTCATAATGATTGATTAAAATTTTGAATTTAAAAAGCTAAAAGCAGAAAAAAGTAAAATAAAGGGAGTGGCCCTGCAAAAAGTTGAAGACAGCAAATCTTACTGGCTACTCTGTCTTCTTTTGCACTTTCCAGAAACCCTCAATTGGTTCTGCCAAACTTTCTACTGCTTTATTAAATTCTCTCCCATAGTTTTCAATAAGTTACATTTCTATCCACATACATTTCAAAATTTTCATTTCAGTCCTTAAAATTTTGATTTTGGAGTTTCAATCTTATAGTTGAGTTCATGTTTACACACACACAAAAAAAAAAAGGCTCATTTATCTATAATAAAAGAGAGATTTTTATTTTAACACTTCCAAGGAGGATGAAGTCTAGAAATAAAAGTATAATTATTGGATTTTAGTTTTAAAAGATTTGAATTATAAGTTTTTTAATATTCTGTAGATTTTCTTATTGTTTATTATTGTGACTTTGTGAGGAACACAAATTAAAGTGACAAGAATTTAAAAACACGAATGCCAATAGTCGAAATTGTGATAAAAAATTAGGACTAAACTACCGTATTTTTTGAAAATAATAGTACCAAACCAAAAAAAAATAAAAGATGAATCTCTTTGTAAATTACCAATGATAAAATTTTAAACCATGAATTTTACAATGTTCTATTCAATAGATACACTTTTGTAACAACTGGTCTACAAAATGAGTTAACATATGTATTACGTTGAATAGATTTGTCACGGATGATAAAATAATCCGCTCTACTCGCATTGTCCAGTCCATTAGGTAATTTGGACGGAGATAGAGAATATGATTTCAACCTCGAATTCTTCAAACGCACTCGAATCTTTTTTATTTTATTTGTATGATTTTATATTTACATTGTATTTTTAAAAAATAAAAAATGAATAATTAACTAAACAAACAATAAATGGGAATATTTTAATCCCCATCCCGCCTCCCAAAAATTTACAACGAGAAGAGATGGAAAGGATAGTCTCGTACTATTGCCATCCCTAAAGCCAACTCCAGTCATGATCTTTAAAATGGTGCAACTTTTATACTATAATAGTTCAATTTTCATACTATTTTTTTTACTCATTTCCAACCACGATCTTTGAAAATTGCACCAAAAAAATAGTAATTTTTTTTGTTTCCTTATATTTTTAATTTTCAACAATTGATTTAAAAAATTATTTAATAAAATATTATATCACTACTCAAATTTATGAGTAATTTTATTTTAACGTATACATTAATTATTTTTTATTAATCGATTACAATTTTTTATATTAATAAAATAATACTGAAATAAAAAGAAACATGAATAAAATTAAACATTTTCATAATAAAAGAATATGAAAATGGATATATAAGGAAAAATAAATTTCACAAGTGTAAAGTGAAGGACAAAACTGAAATAAAAAAAGCTGAAATTTTCACGCCAAATAAAAGCACTGTTCATCATTTCAAAATGGAGTAATGATTTGAAGCTCCATTGGAGCATGATTTCAGCGCCATTTTGGCGCTGCGTTGTAGAAGTCCTAAGGTTTGCAATAATTATTTTGCAACAACCGGCCTAATTATGGAATCATTTTCATTTTAAAAATATTAAATTGAAGTTGATTATTTTTATTCACTAAAAAAATTACTAAACAAATAATAAATAAGAATATTTTAATCTCAATCCTACTTCTCAAAAATTTCCAACGAGGCAGGACAGGGAAGGGAAAAAGTAGTCTCGCACCCTTTCGAAGATTTGCAAAAATTATTTTTCATCAACTGGCATAATTTTTAAAATGTGGAATCATTTTCATTTTAAAATTATCAAATTGAAGTTGATTATTGTTATGCACACACAAATTTTGCCTTAATCCTAAAAGGAAAATGCAAATCAACAAAGAAAAAACAAAAGAAAAAGGAAGAAGGGTGTCAATGAAATACTTGAGAAAATTGAAGGGCATAAAATAATATCCAAAACTTTCAAGATTGGCTAGTCATCAATATTCCTCTATATAAATCACTCTTTCACTTAACAAAACCCATTATCTTTCCAAAATTTCTTGCCATTTTTGCAGAGTTCTAGAGAGAGAAAATGGAGGGGAAAGAGGAGGATGTGAGGCTAGGAGCAAACAAGTTTACAGAGAGGCAGCCATTAGGGACCACAGCACAGAGCAAGGACTACAAAGAGCCACCTCCAGCTCCACTTTTTGAGCCTGGTGAACTCCAGTCATGGTCTTTCTGGAGGGCTGGGATTGCTGAGTTCATGGCCACTTTCTTGTTTCTTTACATCACAGTCTTGACTGTAATGGGTGTTTCCAGGTCTAGCAGCAAGTGTGCTTCTGTGGGTATTCAGGGCATTGCTTGGGCCTTTGGTGGCATGATTTTTGCCCTTGTCTACTGCACTGCTGGCATCTCAGGTCTCACTCTCTCTCTTTCTTAATGTCTGTGTATGTTCTATTTTCTGTTGCTTAAGTAATAAATCTAGAGTCCTGCGTGTTTGATAAGCGGAACTAAAAAATAATGAACAAGATTTGATCTTTGAACATGCCAAGAATGTACTACTAGTTTTGAGTCCTCATTTTCATGGGATCTTGGAAAATGGAAAGTATACAGCTTCACCGTTGTTTTTCAAGCATGCAGCTCATCTCAGGTCTCACTGCTTTTTTTTCCCCTTCAAAACCTGCAAAATATGTGTCCGCAGCTTTTTAGTGTAATGTGATGCAATGTTTTGTGCTGACATTTCTTAATTGTAATTTTTGCTTTCTTTCTCTTATTTATCTGCAAAATGAATATCAAATTTTGAGCTTTTAGATCTACTCTTTTTGATGTTATGCACTTGAAAAATATTACTTCAATTAGGAGGTAAACTTATAATTCATACAAAAAAAGCCAAATCTTTGATTTGATTTCTGGAAAAGAACTTATAACAAGTGATTATGACGCCCTTGTTTGAAAACTATTGAAGTTTTTCATGTACTGATATTTGAATTTTTTCCGAGTAATTTCAGGTGGACATATAAATCCTGCGGTAACATTTGGTCTGTTTCTTGCAAGGAAATTGTCTCTAACCAGGGCAATTTTCTACATTGTGATGCAATGCCTCGGTGCAATCTGCGGCGCGGGTGTTGTAAAGGGTTTCCAGCCTTCTTTTTACCAGGCTAAGGGTGGTGGTGCTAATGTTGTTTCCCATGGTTACACTAAGGGTGACGGCCTTGGTGCTGAGATTATTGGCACTTTTGTTCTTGTTTACACTGTCTTTTCTGCTACTGATGCCAAGAGAAATGCCAGAGACTCTCATGTCCCTGTAAGTATTTCTTTGTGAAACTGTTTTATGTTCAAGCATTTAGTTTAGTAGTATTATTTCTGCTGCTAAGGAGGGTATATTTGACATTTTAACCATGTATTCTTGGTTCATCAGCTAAAGATTATGTCGGTATTAGGAAAATTGGACTTTCTTGATTGACAGAGTATGAAAGATCAGATCCGCATCTGTTTGATTGCCCTTAATCTGAATTGGAGTTCTTTAAAATAATATCTTAATATGCAGTGATCAATGAATATTCTGTGCTTGAGAGATAGAGATAGATGTTCGTAAGGGATGTATGGATTCTCGAGAAGATAAAAAGGACGTAATTAACTAAAATGGTTATAAGTAACTTATCTTTCCAAGTTCTGATTCAACCTTACCCACAAGGCACTTTAGCTGTGATGAGGGTTCATCTCATGAATTCAGTTATTCTTTCGCTTATAAAAGGCTTGTAGTGCTGGAAGTCCATATTTTTAGTGCAATCTTGGCACGGTTAGAACTTGGGAGTAATAATGACATATTTTTATGACTCGGGAAGATGAAAATGAATTGAGGTCTTCTGCATAGTGGATAAAATGCTTTACGAATGAAGATAAGCTTTTTTGTCGGGAGATTTAACTTTTGCTCAAGTGTATGACTTGTGCCAAAACTAGAATCTCATAGTGGAATGCCATCTTAACGAATCCTTTAATCTTCAAATTTTGCAGATCTTGGCTCCTCTCCCAATTGGGTTCGCCGTCTTTTTGGTTCACTTGGCAACCATCCCCATCACTGGAACAGGCATCAACCCGGCCCGAAGTCTTGGAGCTGCTATTATTTACAACAAAGATCATGCTTGGGATGACCATGTACGTCTACATCGATAATTAACTTCATGTATATTATTTTCTTACGCACTTATACGAGATATGATTAGGCACCCGTACTAACATCTGTCAACTGTGTGTTTCTTCAGTGGATCTTCTGGGTTGGACCTTTCATCGGAGCTGCACTTGCTGCCCTTTACCATCAGGTTATCATTAGAGCCATCCCATTCAAGAGTGGCAGCTGAAGAGGATTCTTGTTTGGCTTAGTTTTTGCCTTTCTGGAGTTGCTAAAAAGTGTGAAAACTGCAAATTTCTCTTCTTGTCATCATCTAGAATTGTGTTTATTGTAGTTAGTATTTTCATTTGTGGATTTGCAGAATTCAAGGAAACAGTATGTTGGTTGGTTGTATGTAACAAATGCTGGATGAATTGGTTTGTGGTAATGTGGTCTCTTTGTTTTCCCTAAATGTCATTGGCACCATGTACCCTCTTTGGCACCTACCTTCGGCCTCTTGCCTATGCCTGTCTCGTCTCATCACCTTGCCTGCACTCCTTGCCGTTGGCAGCTTTGGCACCTACCCTTTGGCACCTACCCTTCGGCCTCTTGCCTACGTCTTTCTCATCATCACCTTGCCTGCAACACAGCACAAACTCCACGGTTTCTTCAAATACACATTCGACAGCATTTTCTTTGTATATAAGCTCTTCGTTGCAACAGTATTTATCTTTGTCACGGAACTCTTTTTACCCCTACACTCTGAGATTTTAAGCCTGAAAATTTGCTGCAATCAGCTACAACAATGGCTTCTTGACAATGGTCATTGACTCTGAGATGGATGAGAAAGGAAAAAACCGGAAATCATTATCTTGAAGAGAAACATTTCATTTCAATTTATTTTATTTAATTAGTTCTCAACTTAAATTAACTAATTTTTGACACGAGACAATTAATGACATTATTTACTTGCGATCGAGTAAAGTTTTAATTTCACTTTGTCCACATTATTTAAAATTGAATAAATTATTGAAAGTGAAATGATTTAGCTATCCATGAAGTGTTTCGAGCCCCTAGGTCATGCGGGATCCGCCCCTCACAACCCGTATCCAATGATGTAAAATTTTTGAATCTCTATTAAATTGTGAGGATCTTCACATGTCCAACTTTATTAAGATAGATTTCGCTGGATTGTTGTTCAAATATTTGAAATGAAACAAGTTTTGTTGGGAGTCAATTCACGATTTAACAAAGATTTGGACGTTTCCATCACTACAAACCAATTGTGTAACTATAAAGAAATGTTGAGAACAACTTACTATTTGAACAATAAGAGTACTTATAAGCAATTGTATGTATTTATAAGTACTTATAAACAGGTCAAACATAATTTTTATACACTTATTCAATATCTACAACTTTTATTAATTCGCACAATTAGGTGCTATTTTCATCAATTGCCCTTGACTTCGAATGGACTAATTTTGGGCCAAGACCTATGCAAGCAATTCATTAATTCGCACAATTAGGTGCTATTTTCATCAATTGCCCTTGACTTCGAATGGACTAATTTTGGGCCGAGTCTAAAACGACTCAAGCCAATATTCAGAATGGGCTGGGCCCGTGAACATTTAAAGTGTGAATAAAACTACTTGCCAATTTAGAGATGGCAATGGGACAGGTATGGGGTGGTTCTTTGACACGCCAACCGTCCTGCAAATTTTTTTTTATTAAATTGAAAAATAATTAAAAAAAATACAAATTTGTACCAAACAAAACAAAAAAATTATAAGATATGGGTTGTGCTGTAGTGGTTAAGGTTGGTAGTTTATAAGTTTCAACCCGGATTTGATTTATCTTTAGACTATTTTTAGTGAAAATTATAATTTCTACTATTTTTTATGATTTTTCAAAAAAAAAATTTTTTTTTGAGGGGCGGGGCTGGGCGGACCCGCCCGAGGCAAAAAAATATGCCCCAAACCCGCCCCTATTACTCGGCTTGGCAGGGTGGGGCGGCGAGTTTTTTGCCATCCCTACTTGTCATATAAATAAGGGTAAATAGCACAAGTGGTCCCTAACATTTAAACATTATAATGATGGGGTTCTTAACCTTTGTTCACTAGCAGTCGGAGTTCTTAACCTTTCAAATGTACGCACCAAAGGTCCTTTTTAGACAGAAAACGTCAAAAATTCTGTTAACTCCTCACCCGCCCCACTTTTGCAGAGTAAAATTGTCCAACACTGCTTAATTATCAAACCAAAGAGAAATTCATGAAGAAAGAGATTCTACAGCCCATATATCGTACGTATATGGTCGAATCTGGGATGGATCGTAGGTGTGTTGTGAATCATACGCTTGAAATTGATACTGTTGTTCTTGAGAATGAGATTGTGGCAGAGAAGAAGAATCCATTATTTGCCTGTTTGTTCAAGAATTGAATGGAAATGGTTTTGAGATATTAAAATCGATTCACCCGCCCGGAATCAGTTGCGACTATATGGATCAAGTCTGCGGCCAACTCTAAGCCACCGATAGGCTGTTTCTTCTCGACAGCTCAGCGTCTGGTGGTGTGACGCCTGACTAAGCTGTCGGCAAGAGTAGAGTGGTATCTGCCTCCTTCGCCGTGTCTACCTCATCAATCTCTATAATCAAGTTCAGCATTTCCATCTCTTGGAAATTAGCGTGATATCTGCCCAAAACCTTAAATTCCATAACCGTCTCTCTCTAGTATTTTTTGGATTTATTTGGGATTTTTTGTGAATTTTATTATTTATACCTACAGAGAGGTTTACATACTGTTTCTTTATGTCTTTTTTCACACAGTGATAAAATGCCCAACTCAAAATTAGCAGGCCAACTACCATTAGCAGTGATGGTGGGGCGGTTGAGTCGCCGACGGTGTTGGACATATGAGAATTTGCCGGCAGAATTAATTTTGTTATTTAATATGCGAATTGATTATCGGGAATTCCAAAGAACTGGAAAATTGCATTCCTCCCTGTCTTCATAGTCAAAATTTTCTTGAAAAAATTGCAGTCCTCGCCGTCTCACCATCTTCATTTCATTGCAGTCCTCCGACGCCTCCAAAATAGAGACAATTGTAGTCCTCAACGTCTAGCTGTCTTCATAGTTAAAATTTTCTTGAAAAAATTGTAGTCCCTTCATTTGCAGAATCTCTTTCTTCATGAATTTCTCTTTGGTTTGATAATTGAGCAGTGTTGGACAATTTTACCCTTCAAAAGTGGGGTGCGTGAGGAGTTAACAAAATTTTTGACGTTTTCCGTCTAAAAAGGACCTCTGGTGCGTACGTTTGAAAGGTTAGGGACTCCGACTGCTAATAAACAAAGGTTAAAGACCCCATCGTTACAATGTTCAAATATTAGGGCCTCCTGGTGCTATTTACCCTATAAATTATTAATTTGACAATTGTTTCACTTTTTTATCACAAAAAAAAGGATTTTAATGCAATATTTAATTTAGGCTTCCCCAAATATACACATACATTTTGGTAATTATTTAATTTACAAGTGTACCCCCCCAACATATCATATCTTAAAATCTAGAGAATTAAAGTATATTTGCAATCGCATCGTACCGGATTAGATATTCTTATACATATTCACGCTTTAAAAGAAATTGACAAAAATTCCGGTACCCATTTCGAAACCTTTCGTTAAGGTTCTGTTTGATAGAATTTTTTATTTTTAGTAAATGTTGATAAAATATGTAGTTAAAATTAATTTGACTTTGACTTCTATTTCAATTTTTTAAACTAAATTAAACATAGCTAAATCAAATTTAAATAATACAATTCAACACATAATTAACTACTACAGATCTAATAAACCATGATGGGATTATTGGGATATAGTAACACAAGGATGCGTTGGCTAAATGGCCATATCGAACAAGTCGAATCGAAAAAGTGTCCAATTTATATTATTTAAGTTGAAAATGTCTATTTTTTGTAAAAAAGACTTAAATACCCTCATTTAATAAGTACTCTTAATAGATTAACAGACCACGAGTCCATTAACACGAATTTACACATTTTGAACTGATTTTTCAATTAATCTACTTCAAAGAACTCAGATTTACAAATATTTAAAGTAAAAATCACAATTTATATTCAGATGTATACATATTTTCATGATTTATACTATAAAATCTATAATTTCTACTGTGAATTGAAAGAAGAAGATAAAGACAAATAAATTTCTACCTTGAAATGAGATTTCTTACGTAGAGGAAAGATGAAATGGGTTGGATTCTAACATTGAAATGAGTTAGATTCTAACTTAAAAATCTTCTATTGTTCACAGACATATGAATTTGAAATCGTTTGAAATGGTTATAAGTGAAAAAGAGAAGACAGAGTTATATTTAAAAATTTGTTTGAAAAATGGGTCAACGATTATTTAAAAAATTTGTCCGAGTCACCCGACCATTTAACACTACAGTAACACAAGTCAAGTTTGCCTCATCCCCCATCAAGAAATTATGGTTTGAGTGGGCCCCTAAATGTCCCACTTAATGTACATTCTAGTTTTAAAATTCCTTTTTTTCTTTTTTGTGTTTTTGACTTTTAATTTTAAAATTCAATCCCCACAAGTAAAAAGTCATAAATGGGTGTAGAACAAGTAAACGACTTTTCTTTCTTTAACTCATAATTTACTAGTGCATGTTTGGTTAAGCTTAAATTAAAATTTCAACTGATTAAATATATATTTTTTTCACATATTTCGTAAAACCAATAATTTACTATCTACTTATTATTCACACAAATCTATAAGATTTACAACTTATAAATACTTAAAATAATTTTAGTACTACCAAACGTGCATTTATTTTGGTTGAGTGTGGTATAAGAAGAACATCTATATTGGACAAACAACTCTTTTTTTTCTATGACACTTATTATTATTTTATTTGGGTTGAGTGTTGTATGAAAAGAACACACTCTAAATTGGACAAACAACTTTTTTTTCTATGACACTTATAATTTACTTATTTTGGTTGAGTGTGGTATGAAAAGAACATACTCTATACTCTATATTGGACTTGTAATGTCTTGCCAAAATATAATAAGCATTGGGATTTCTTGTTTTTGTGAACAATGGATTTTTTGGCTATCAAATTAGATCCATTTTATGATTGTCGTCGGTGCTCAAAAATTCAACAAAATAGATTCCAAAGGTAAACTATATTAGAAGGGTAAAATCGTCTGTATCGACCTTGTTTTTGAATGTGGCTCATGATCTACGTTAATTTTTTTCAAAGATTAAAAGAAAAAAAAAATTAACGCCTAATTTAAAAAATTGTGTGAAATGAATTAAGTCTGTCCAACACAATAAGTTTCACATCTTTATCGACGTCTTTTTTTTTTTTTTTTTTTTTTTCTATCTTAAGAATTTATACAATACTGGTTACAAAATTATCTTCACTTAAGAGTATATTGTGCATCGTTGATCATGTTTTGATGATCGGTCTCAAATCTAGTATTGTCTAGCCCATATTGAGATGAATCACATAAGATAATATGTTTTTAGTAAAAAGTACTATAAAACGAACTACCATTTTATTGATAAAAGAAAGGTCTATGTTGGCATAAGACTAAAGATATTCGGTAGGGCAAGAAATTTTCTTGAATCAATATAACATAAGCACAACGCACCACTTTACACTTCTAGCATCGACAACAATAGGACATGGTACCTTAAAATACTTTACTATTTCTAAACAAATTACAAATTAAAATAACATTTATTTTATATTTGTTTCAAATGAAAAAATAGCCTTGAAACATAGTACTATTTGGCATAATTAATGATAGCCACCAAACATTGCAGCTTCTCACCCACAATATAAATAAACATGGCCCATCAAAACTATCTCCAAATCAATCAAACTATGGACAGCAAATCAAATCATTCCAAAAAATCAAAGAATATTAATTTAATTATGGTTTATTTTCACAAAAGAAAGTTATCCCTAAATTAATTATTGCCACTATTAGTAGTAGCATTGTCAATTTAGGGTGTGTTTAATTTTGATTTTTTTATAAAAGTTAATAAAAGTTGTTGAAATGTGTAGTTGAAAAGTTGTTGGACTATAAAATGTGTAGTTAAAAATAATTGTTGACTTTGACTTTAACTTTTTAACAAAATCAAAATTGAAAATAAACGGACTCTAAGAATAAGAAAAATAAAATTAAGGGTATGTTCGGTGTAGTTTTTTTTGGAAAAAATAAATTTTTTGAGTACTTTATTGACTTTTAAAACTATTTTATAGTGTAAAAAAGTTGAAAAGTCAAAAATTGTAGGCTTTTACTGAACATGCTCTAAATACAAAAGACAAAGAAATCGACCCGATATATAGAGTCCCATTAGATCAAGGAAATTTAAAGTCTATTAAGTATAATCGAACACTCTATCTACCAAAAAATTCAATACAACAAGTACAAAAGCATATGTTCCACTGAAGAAAAAACCAATTTGTGCCGATGAGCAAATGAAGAAGTCAATAAACGCATTAAATTCTTTATAATCACCGTCAAAATCAAACACGACTTTAACAAAATTCTAAAATCAAGCATTAAAATCCCACAACCGCTTTTGTCATTTTCTAAAATACCCTCCCCGAATACCTATTCTTTTTACTCTCTTTATCCCAAATATATAAACCACTTTTCTCTTTTTTATTGTCCCAAATATATAGGCTTGTTTCTATTTTAAGGTATTCTTTTTTTGTTTTTTTACTAAAATACCCTTATTTAATTTGCTTATTTATAACAATTTTTTCCAATTTAATCTTAAAATTGTACATTCATAATTTACCAATATTTATTATTCAATACTTGGAAATTTCAAATATTTAATGGTTTCCACACAGTACGAGCTTTGGTTTTTGGTTTTCCACATATAAGGAACTTTAGTTTATGGTATAGGCATGGAGTCAATAGGAAGTTAATTAATGTGTTCACTCAGAGTTTGTTTGGAAGAGATTTTAATGGGTTTTTCATTTTTCATTTTTTGACAAAATGACCAAAATGACTCTATTTTCTAGTCAAATATTACGGCTCTTTTAGAAAGCAAATGGTCATTTCAGTCATTTTGCCCCAAAAGTCAAAAATTAGAAAATAAAAAATCTATTAAAATCTCTTCCAAACAACCTCTCAATTCATAGAAGTTTGGTAATAGAAGGTGAATTAGAAATAATCATTATTTTTAAATAACACTCATTTAATAAGGGTAAATTAGGAAAACTATTGGTAAAATTTATTTTTTCAATGATATTCTTAATCTGTGTAAAAAATTCAATCAGTCTATATATTTGGAACGGAGAGAGAATTAAAAATTGAAGTTTCATCTTAAAAAGTCAAAATTGTTATAAAGAGTAGCTCAAATTATTATATTTTACTAGTTATAGTTTCGATAGTTAATCGATGTTTAATTTATGCCTTAACATGCTTCACAAATGGGGGTTTGTTTGAGTACGCAACTCTTGGAATTTGAATACTCGTTTGAACTTTATATCAATGTTATAAAAAGCGTAAAACGTGACTAGGCGTAAGGGCCGAGTTTCAAACTTTTCGGGCCTAGGCGAGTTCGAAACGAGAGCGAGATAAAGGCAAGGGAAGGGCAATGCGTGATGTGTGGCTAGGCGTAGATGTCATACTTCAAGCCTAAGTGAGACTTATGTGAACTTTTTAAAACAGTGTTTTATATAAATCGAATTGCTCGTTTAAGTTTACTTTAATATATTCTTATAGTATGTAAAAACTCGGAGTACCAAATGCTTAATATCCTCAATGCTAATTATGTCATTTCAACCCTTATCCCCCTCATTTAAAACCAGACCTTTCCTCCCCACCATCCCACCTCACTCCACCTACACAAACAGAGATATAGAGAGAGAGTGTGTGTAAGAGGCCTATATATATAATACATGCAGATATAGGATATACATAGAGAAAAGAGAAATATTTCTTGGCCTGCAAAATTGAACCATGTCGTTACCAAAGCCACAAACCACCAGCACTCCTTTTCCATCAATTGAAAAATGTGAAATCTCCGCCGTGAACCACCACTCCATAGCGGCGGACCTCGACGGCACCCTCCTGATCGGGAGGTCATCTTTTCCCTACTTCATGCTCGTAGCCATCGAAGCCGGTAGCCTCTTCCGAGGACTAATCCTCCTCCTCTCCTTCCCTCTCATAGCCATTGCCTACATATTCATTTCCGAAGCTTTAGCCATCCAGTTGCTCATTTTCATCTCGTTTGCGGGCCTCAAAGTACGCGATATTGAGCTCGTCTCGCGTGCCACACTTCCAAGATTCTATGCATCAGATGTTAGGCCTGAGAGTTTTGAGGTCTTTGATAAGTGCAAGAGAAAAGTGATCATCACTGCCAATCCAACTATAATGGTTGATCCATTTGTTAAAGATTTCTTGGGGGGTGATAAGGTGATTGGGACTGAAATTGAAGTGAACCCTAAAACCAAGAAAGCAACAGGGTTTGTCAAGAAACCTGGTGTTCTTGTAGGAAAATGGAAAAGATTATCTTTGTTGAAGGAATTTGGGGAAGAAAAACCTGATATTGGGATTGGAGATAGAGAATCTGATCATGATTTCATGTCCATTTGCAAGGTCAGTTTTATTTATTTATTTTTTTTTTTTACACAGAAAAAATTATGCATTTTTTATGCAGTTTTGCTGAGTAAATTGCAGTGATTACTCTTTCTTCACTATAAGCAGTACAGTAAATAAAAAATTAACTGTAAAGTTCTTGACCACAGTTCTTGATTTGGGTTTTATTTTTTTAATTTTCTTGAATCATTTTATTGTTGAAGACATTAATTTCTTGGAGGCCTTGTAATTAATGAAGTAGTTGAGGTACAATTACCATTAAAACATAGCATTTACTATTGACAACTGCCTTACAGCAGAAGCCAAGTGGTGAAAAACAGGGCATGTGTTATATAATCTGTTCAAATTTGGAAACTGATATAATGTTTGTATCAGTGGTAGATAAATGCAGTTGAACAAACTTTATATATATCTGAAAAATTATTAAATTAATACGTGTTCAAACACACGTGCTTGAATTAACACGCTTCTAGCTCATGCATCATCATCTTGTCCATACTTACTGGTTTCTTAAGAAAATTGCATTTGCATAAAGTAAGAATTCAAGAACTTTGAAGGGTTAGAAGCACGGGAGAATTTGCTTCATGTGAAAAGAAGTGTTTTGAATCATTGCTATTTGACTCGAGCTCGTTCTAAGAAAGTGAAGCTACTTAGCATTGTTTATTGGCATGGACAAAGTCAGGAGAACCTCTTTAAATTTCAGTTCCATTCCATGATAGTATAAAGTTTCAATTGATTTTGCTGTGATTTAGTTTAACCTTTGCTCAACAGGAGGGATACATGGTGCACCCCAGCAAAACAGCTAAACCGGTGCCACTTGATCGCCTGAAAAGCCGATTAATCTTCCATGCCGGTCGATTAGTCCAACGCCCCACTCCATTCAACGCACTCATCACCTACATTTGGCTGCCATTCGGGTTTATTCTCTCCTTGATTCGTGTATACTTCAATCTCCCGTTGCCAGAACGCATTGTTCGTTACACTTATCCTATGCTTGGAATCAACCTCGTGATCAAGGGCAACCCACCTCCAGCACCCTCCCCCGGGTCCCCTGGAAATCTCTATGTTTGCAACCACCGGACCGCCCTTGATCCCATTGTTATTGCCATTGCGCTTGGGCGCAAGGTTTCCTGTGTGACATACAGTGTTAGCAAGTTATCGCGCTTTTTGTCACCAATCCCAGCAGTGGCCTTAACACGAGACCGCGAAGCTGATGCTGCCAGGATCAAGGAATTACTCCAGAAGGGTGATTTAGTCGTATGCCCTGAAGGGACAACGTGCCGGGAGCCTTATTTGCTGAGATTCAGTGCTTTGTTTGCAGAGTTGAGTGACAGGATTGTGCCTGTTGCAGTGAACCTCAAGCAAAACATGTTCCATGGCACGACAGTACGCGGTGTGAAATTCTGGGACGCTTACTTCTACTTCATGAACCCCCGGCCCACGTACGAGATCACATTCCTTGAAAGGCTGCCGGAGGAGATGACATGCAAGGCCGGTAAATCCTCGATCGAGGTTGCCAATCATGTGCAGAAGATCTTGGGTGGTGCTCTTGGATTTGAGTGCACTCAATTGACTAGGAAGGATAAGTACTTGCTGCTTGGTGGGAATGATGGGAAGGTGGAATCCATGTATTCCAAGAAATGAAATTGGATCAAATTATCTGTAATTTGATCATTATGAGGGATTAAATCTTGATTTGATGGAAGTTTAGGTTTTAAGTTGTTTTTAGCAAAGTGTATTTGTCTGTGTAGTAAAACTGCTTATGAATTATGCTGCTGCTTCATATTGATGTAGTAAACTTTACTATCATGTCGTCAATTTGAGTGTTTCATAGCATACACTAAATTTCTTAAAATATGTTTGGTACATAGTATTTAAAAACAACTGTATAAGATAATAGACAAGATTTAACTACCATTTCTTTCTTAATCATGTCCCGTATTATCTCGATTCAACATCCACAAAGCCATTAGTGTTCAACTACTATTTGGATAAGCGACGAACTTTTCATGATGAACCTTTTCGTAGAGGAAGGCATGGGCGTTAAGACAGACTTAGACTTGACTTATCAACTCGTTCCGACTGTGCAAATCATATCAGTACTCAATAAATTATAAACCACTTCAAATATCTTCACTTTCAAGGAGATAATGAAGTCCGCAAATATCAACCAACCGACTTTGGGTCTATTAGTTGTATGTGTCGTGAATTGGAGATGTATTAAATGTTGTGATGAATATGGTACGGTTGGTAGTTACATCTGCCTACTGGTATAATTATGTAGATTGGTACACAGCCGTTGGTGTTGGTGAGTAGTTGTCAAACTTAATGCTTCCTGGATAAATATATAAAAATACAAACGATAAAATCAAAAAGTTTGATAGGTCAAATGTTGTATCAAAATTCTTTTGATGACTTAGTATAGTAATTAGGTACTAAACATGTTTAATTATCTTGTCTTGTAATATTACAAGACAAGGAAATTGCGTCTAAAGGTAAGAGAAATAGTCCAAGACGTTAATACTTGAGTTTGGAATTTTTTTTAAATTTTTTTTATATAATTTTAATATCTATTTGAGTTGAATTTATTTGACATATACAAACACGCTACATTTTTTGTTGCATTGTTTGTAACATGTGTTAAAGATTATAATATCTTTTTTTTAGTTCTCTCAAAAGTTTCAGAATAAAAATACTCAAGTGTGTGTGTGCTCGACTATAATAAAATTGTCACTCGAAAACTAGATTTGATCATAGTGGAGGACCTTGGAAAGTCGAATTTGTGGTTGACCAAATAAATTATTGTAGGCATTATCTCACGTCTAAATTTTCGCATATAATTGCAAACTATTTAGCCAATGAAGGAGTGACAATATCTCAAGATACAAACAACCCTTCGCACACAATATTAGCTCCAATCTTAATAGTTCGATACAATTGGAGGCTCAAAATATTCTTTATCTAACTATCTAAGAGTGTTGAATCATTTATTGATCATTCATCAATCTTTATACAATTCTCACTATATATGTACGACGTCATATTAGGGATCCAAGCAACATCTAACAACATTAAAATATGATGGCCTCAAGTTAAATGACCAATTCTACTAATGAGCATTAGAGATTAAGATATTTATCCATGTAAAATCTTTACTACAGGTTATCCGATGTTTTGTTATTGTAACAAATCATCCACGTAGTGATGTAAATGTCTCTATATTTTAATTTGTGAAATCACCTACTTTCTTCGTAAAAAAAAAAAATGCAATACATGCTAATCTATCTGTGTCTCGTTATTTCTCACAATTAGCGATAATTCAAAACCAAATTATTCATAACTTGTATCTCACAATCACAACATTTTGTGATAGACAAGTTATCAAAACTCAATCTTCAAACTCCATTACATTTAATTAATAAATAAACATAATTAAAATAAAATATGTCGTAATGCATACATTAGTCAAATAAAGTGTTTTAACCCTATCAACGACCCTGACAACCTAGATTTCGATGGTGTTTCTGGCAAACAGGAAAAAAAAAAAAGGAAAAAAAAACTAATTCACGTTACACAGAATCAAAGATCAGAGATCTAGGATGAAATAGACTTGAGCGCTCAAGCAACAAGACTAATAACCAACCAAAAGCATGTGAAATAATAAACTTTGGTAAAGGGAAAACAATCATACAGTAACTTCTAAAATCTAGGATCAAAGACGCAATTTTAAACGTACGGTTTTCCCACAACATATACCTCCAGTTGAAGTCGCAGAGAAACCCGTGCCATGAAAAACTTTTGGAGTTAGAGCAGCAAGGAACTTTGCCTTACCAAGAAAGACAAAATGGGCTCAAGAACTTAACCTGGACAATAGCCAACCAAAGAGCTCATGACAATACACTTGCATACTCTGGTAAAGGCAAAAACAATCATGAAGTTATTTTTAACTAATATAGATCACAAATTCAGAATCAATTCTAAAAAGTACATTCTTTCCCTAAGAGTTGACCTCTGCTTGAAGTCACAGAAAACGCCGTGAGATGCAAAATCCTTGGTGCTAGAGCCAGTAGGAACTTAAATAACAAGAACAACAATTTTTCAATCTACGTACAAGAAGAATGTCATTAACAATTAAACTTTCGGACATAATGCTGACAACGTGCTCATAAATCAAATCTGCATCAAATTAAATAACGGTTCCTTGGACTGACTGGGTTTTACGTCTACATGTGGACGCTCCTCTTCTTAGAAGAATTGCTGCTTTAAAGAGCAGGAGGCCACCAGCTATTTTAACAAGTTATTATGTTCTATACAAGTATTTTGACAAGGGAAACTTCAGACTCCTTGCTACCTGTCAACCATTTAAAAACGCCACATAGCACATTAATGAAGAGCAAATGAAAATCATAGTTATTCCTTGACTCTATAACAACTGTATACGGGAAAATTACCTTTAAAGCCATATCCTCGGAGACTGCTGATCTATACCGAATTGCGCCTTCCAATGGACAGCTACCTCCTTTGGTGATGAAATTAGAACTACATAGACTAGATAATTGCAGGAGAACATCGGACATTAGTCCACTATCCCAACCATCAGCTCCTTGTCCATCAATTTGTGGATCTTCATCATCGGGTGAATATTCCGCAACAGAGGTGATACACTGAAATATTGCCAACAACCTTTCTAATGGGAAAGTTCCAGGTCCTTTCATAAGTAATTCTTGTTCTTTACTTTCCTTCTGCTCCATTGATTTTCCAGAGCTCCTGAGCAGCATTACCAGTGGAAAATAGAATAAAATTACTTTCCTACTTTTGCATTTTAATTTTTAGGCAGATAATACCAGTAATGTCATGGCAGCTAAAAGCAGGTACAAATCTAAGAAAATATTCCATCTTTGCTAAATCAAAACAAGGATAATTTTTTTTGGGACAAACAAGAGAAACATAAGTCGCAGGTACTAAAATAAGATAATTCACTTACTTTCTCTTTCTTTTCTGATTGCCAGCTCCTCCAGTTGAATCAAAGAGTGAGGCATCAAGAGTAGCTGGATTTCTTGACGCGAGAAATGCAGAAATAAGCAGATACTTTGCACAAGTAGACATATGGAAGTCCATCTTATCAAAAGATTCACTAACTCCAAGCTTTGTAATGCCCTTCCTCTTGGTCTTGTCCTTGCTGGCAGAGGCTTCAAGTGTAGGTTGAGAAGGAACATGAAATGTCTCCTTCAAGGACTGTGAGATATATGGATTAATATGCCTATATAGTTCACTCTTCATATCTTTATTAGGAATGACCCCTGTATCATCTAGCGGTTCACAATATTTCTTATATAATGGTGAAATGGCATTAGTTACATCATCAACACGCCTTGTGATTCGACAGAAAGGTCCCAATACCGCACTGTTTAACAGGAAACAAAATAAAGATACAGTCTTTTATGAACAATAAGATGAACGTAAATGACAGTTCAAGCACAAAGAAAGAAATACTGAAGTGCGGAACTTACTCAAGAAAAGAGGAATATAACTTGGGATTTGATTGGTTTTTCAGGAATATCTGGCGCAGATCACCTTCAGTGTAATCAGGAAAATAAACAGGGAAGGGCTCAACATAACCTGTGTCTGAGTGATATGTATCAAGGGAAGTTTTACTGATAAAAATCACACCCACCTCTGGCATCTTCAGAATATCATACAAGTTAAATAAAAAGGGCAACATATTGGAACTCTTGTCCCATTCTCTAACATGCTCTAAATTATCAAATATCAAGTAAATCATCTTCCCATTAACTTGTGAAGCCGACTTCTTGGAGTTAGATTTCCCCAGATCACCTTTGAGACTGTCTATAAGAGTACTCAAAGCATCGCGTAAAAGATTTACAAAATCAGAGGGCTTTTCACAGCGCTTTGCACTTGAATATCCATTGCTTTCATTTTTCCTATGAAGCAAAAGCTGGTTTAAGATAGATTCAAACAGTATCCTGGGATTGTAACAGGTGACACAACTACTATAAATAAATGGGCGGTTCAAATGCTTGAATATCTCAAGTACCATGCTTGTTTTGCCCGTTGAGGCACCTCCATAGACAAATAGCGGAATCATGGGAGAATTCAAAGGGCCCAAAAGCTTGATCAATTCAAGAATTTGCATGCGCCGATGGGGAAAAGAATTAATCAACTCCTCTAGATTTATGGATTCATCACTGAGCACAAGGTCATTTACAGTCAAAGATTTTGTATTACTGACGATTTTCGAACCCTCGCCTGTAGCTTTAGAATTTGGGGTAGTAGAAGAGGATGATCTTGTGGTTCTTCTGTTAACCTGTGGGCTTCGCTCTTTACCCATTTCTCTGAAAATGCACAAAAAATTTTGAAACTTCCAAGTCATTTTGAAGAAATAAAACCCTTTACCCTTGACATATTAAAGAGAAGCACAATATAACGTACAACGCAAAATGTAATGACACAGAAATTGCTCAAGAATAAGGACCGGAAAAAAACTAAAATAAAATCCCCTCTCGTCTTCTAACAAATGGCATTCAATACCATCTACAAATTCAGCAACGGACTGTCATCAACCGAATCGATTGTTATAAAGACAAAACAAAAAGTCATCAAAAATCAGAACCCTCAAAATTGCGAACTATTAAAGCATGTATTTAGGGGTTAACTACAGAACAGTAATTGAAGAAAAATACGCACGGAATCCATTTTCTAGCACCCATCTGTGCTTAAAAGAATTATATAGATATAAAAATATAAACCACTAATTGAACAAAAATTAGCATGAAATCAATAATTTAGCACCCATCTGTGTTTAAAAAGAATTATAAAGAGATAAAAACCTGACCAGTAATTGGAGAAAGTTGCAGAAGATCCAGAAAAGCGGTGAGAGTGAGAGTTGTTGATTAAGAGTAATATGGCAGCAAATAATTTGACCCTAACCCGTGTTGCCCTTCAGGATTGTCCGCCATGCTTTCCCGCCAAAGATGGGCTTGAATCCAGTGTGTTGAGAGTATAGCAATGTCTTTACTCTTTACAACGGCCGGGCATTAGTTTAAAAGTTAAAAAACTATTATACCGCTTTGTTTTCGGTCGAATCCAATCGTAGAAGTTTCTTCTTTGAAAAATATTGAGGAAGAAAAGATTTTGAAGAGAAATTTGAAGAATGATGAAGTAAAAAATTGGGAAAGAGAGATTTAAATAGATGGTGATTATTTTTTTTATAATAAAGACGTATATGTTATTTTCAGATTTAACCAGTCAATTCTTAATTTATTTTAACGACTTCTAACTTCTTGAATTATAGCAAATACTCAGACTATATTCTCGATTTTCTAGATTGAGCTATTGATATGATTCGATTTTGACAATAGTATAATGGACTATATGACGAGAAGGAAAATTTGTATTTTTCGTCCCCAATTTTTATAATTTGTTACTAATCTACCATTAACTAATTTTTATAGTATCAAACATCACTAATCTTTGCAGTTTGTTGCAAATTGCGTCATCATTGACATATTTTGATGAATTTGCCATTTTTTTTAAATAAACAAATATAGAAAAAAATTAAAAACAATAAAAAATAAAAGAATTACAAATGAAGTCCTATAACTTTTAAAAAGTACAAAATAATTTCATATTCCCCAAAAATCCACCTCACCCTCTACCCAGAAGTTTGTGCAGAAGCAAGCCAGTGATTTACCATTTGACTCCGGCACCAAGTGAACAAAATTCCGAGGAAGTTGACACAACCAAAAACGATAAGCGAGTTCCTAACACCAATACCAAGAGGTATCTAGCATCAGTCTTTTTTGGATCAGTAGGCTGAGTAGCATACAAAAATCCAAATGCTCCAACAATTGCTCCAGCCTTGCCAGCTATTACTGATATACTGTGGCACATGGACCTTAATCTTATTGGAAAAATTTCAGCCATGACAACAAATGTTATGGCATTTGGCCCAAAATTAGCGAAGAAGAACGTGAATGAGTACATAATCATTAATTCGATTCGGTTCTCGTTGTGTGTCCAGTGCTTGTAAGGAATAGCCCAGGTAAACATAAACACTATCATAAGGAAGAATCACATTAACTGGATTGCAAATCTTCCAATTCTATTGATAAATACTACTATAAACTAGTAGCCTGGTAGAGTAAAAAGAGTTTGAGCCCTTGCAATTCGGTAAACTTATTCGATAGCATTCATTGTTTTGGCAGCGGGAATCCATCCAATTGCACTAAAAATATCCTTCTGGAAAAGGTTATGTAGAATGTAATGTCTAGCAAGAACCATGTAGTCGTTGTTCCAAGCAAGTGAAGTCCATGGCGTCGAAGAAATTCCTTTGAAAGCAAGCCGAAAACATTCCCTTTTTCCTGATCAAGCCTCTCGACCTTTTCGATTTCTGCCTCGATTTCAACTTGCAATACTTTAAATATATCAGAAGCAGCCTGGGGTGGTGGTGATTTGGCCATAGGATAGAGTAGGTTTTTTGGGGATTTTTTGAAAGTTATGAGAATTTATTTGTAATTTCTTTTTCTATATTTGTTTATTTAAAAAGAAGAAGAAAAATATGTCAATATATGTTAATGGAAACGTGATTTACAACAAACTGCAAAGGGTGTAGATGTCCAATTAGTAACAAATTGCAAAAGTTGAAACCAAAAGTGCAAATTTCCCTAAAAAGAATAACTTATAACTTGATTATTAATTAGTTAGAGTATGTTTATCGTAACTTTTCATTGACGGGAATAATGCATTCCAAACTAATTGAGAATTTGAGATGAGTGAAAGATAAATAAAAGTTAATATGATTTGATTTTTTGAATCTTTTCATGGCTGCAATCACGAGATCTCTCAATTTGTTGGGTTTTATGGAACTTGAAAGCTTCCATCCTCAATCAAAATGCTTGGTAAAAAAGTATAGCAAAATCCTCACGCACTTCACAGTGGCTTGGTCTGTCTCGCTTCGGACACTCCGCAGCTCTTAGTCGCCGGTAGGAAAAGAAAAGAAACAGAGTTAGCCAGTTAAATTAATAGATTTTAGGGTTCATTTTGAGAAAAATAGAGTGAAAATAGGTGAAAGCATCGCAATAGATATTTGGCTGACTCATCAATTTGGGGGCACGGTGTTAGCTGAAAATAGAATCGAGAATATGAGATTCTAGTAGATGGATTTGGGCTGAACTCTTTTAGATAATATTGGGTTGAAATTGAATTTTAAAAAAATAAATGAGAAAAATCATGGTCAGTCATTCACCATGTGTTCATAGACTTCTAAGTCATATCACCCAAATTTAATTTAATTAAAATTACATTTCAATACTAAAAGACCAACGTGCCTCTACAATTACAAAAAAACATTAATTCAAACACAATATTATTTTATTATGATACTATTTTATATTATACTATTTTGTTAAAATACTGTTTTTTCTATTATATTGTTTTATTAAAATATTATTTTATGAAAACCGTTTTACTTTTAATATTGTATAGCATGTTTGGCCTAAGTTTATTAAATCTTTTTTCTCAAACTTATTTTCAACCATGTATTTCATGGGACTCACAAAATTAATCAATTTTTCAACCACACATTTTACCAAATTTAAAAAAAAAAAAAAAAAAAAAAAAAAAAAAAAAAAACTATTTTCAAACTACACCAAACTAACACACATTAAAAATTAAATGTTTTATGGTTGAAGCAATGATACTGTTTCAAAATGCTCCTTTAGTAATATAAGATCATTAATACTATTTTCATTCAAAATATTTGATATTGTTTCAATATATGAAACTGTTTTTCCATTGGGTTAGTTTGTGTATATGGTACTGTTTTATTAAGATACTGTCATATATGATACGATATATTACGATACTTTTATCTACGATACTGTTTTATTAATATACTATTTTTATTTAGATAATGTGCTATGATTTTCTGTTAAAATATAACATTTGTGCTCACCTAAGTATGTGCTTGATAATAATATGCTTCTATTATATTTGTTATCTTTAATCATACGATATTGTTATCTATGATACTATTATTATGATATTGATACAAATGTGCTTGTGATATTATTTTCTATGATACTGTTTTATTAAGATGGTTTTATTATAATACTGTCTTCTTTTGAGTTGGAATTTTTCATTTTGAGCGTGTGTAATACTGTCATTGTTTACAAAGATAATGATACTAATATACTTGTTATATTAATATAATAATGTGCTTCTGATACTAAAATATTAAGATACTTTTACATGTGATATTGTTATACTAAGATGATGCAATATTGTTTTTAATAAGATATTGTTTGTGATAGTGTATTGCAAGATAGTGTTCTTAGTAAAATACTACTTGTGATACTGTTTTGTGATACAATTTTATTAAGATACTATTTTCTATGATATACTATCAAACAATACATATGACTGAATCCAAATATTGTTAGTTGATGAATATGAAAAAAATATTATTTTCTTTTATTCGACCAAAAAATGATTATAAAACAATTATGTTTCTATATATATGAAAAAACAATCTTTCTAACAAAAACAACTTAATTAAAGAAAAATAAATAAAAAAAGCATTCATAAAAATTGAATCCACCTACAAAATAACATTCAAGAAGTATTTGTTTCTAAAATTTTACAAGTCAGTGACTGTCAAACACTTCTCATAATCACCGTCATTATCTGAAAAAAATAACAGGTTGTTAAAGTTTCATATTTTATATTTTACATGATTAGGAAGAATGACAAAAAATTGTGAATCCACTATTATCATCTACAAAAAAACTGTGGGAACGGTTTGGGTGGTCGACGGCGAGTCGTGAAAAGCTGACGACGAGGTGCAATAGTCGACTCGAGGCGTGGGAGAAGATGGTGACCATGTACGTTGTTGCGCTGAAGTTTAAACCGAATTTAATTCTGATTAATATGGATCACAAAGGTAATTTTCGGGATAAATTGAAATATGACTGAAGAGTATGACTTAACAATAATTTTAGAAAGTATTTTGACTTGATTTGGAACAAGACAACTACGGGTGATTTATAAGCAATTTTCCAAAAATAAAATAAAATTTGGTTGGGTAATTGTGTTGGGTCATTTTGGGCTGGTTTTATTTGGAGCTAAAATCAGTAATTAATAAAATGATATAAAATAATTTAAAAAATACTATTTTGTTATGAAACTAGAAAAGTAAAGAGAGAAATAGAAGAGAATATGGATAGTCAAAACTCAAGTGTGTAAATTTACTATAACAATGACTCTTATTTATAGGGTTCCAAAGGGAGTTACAACATGATTAGAATACACTCTTCTGGAGTAAGTAGATAACTACATAGACATCTAGATATAACTAAATAGTCATTCATCATTATCTATAATTTTACAACACTCCCCCTTGAATGACTTATTACATAATAACTGGTTCGTTATTTGGCAAAAACCTAATGGGACCAAAATACCGATAGAAAGAAAAAATTATAAAAAATTGGAGTACTCAAATGCTGCCTCATTAAAACCTTGTCAGGAAAACCCAGTGGGACAAAACTTGAGCGAAGGAAAAAGAGTACAGCTACTTTTCCTGATTTCACTCAATGAAAGAAGTTTGTATCAAGCTATCTATATCTTGTACGACAATGTCTTTAATGTCGCTATCTTCTTAGAATTTGTATAAAACAATTCTGGTGAAATGTGATCCACGTTATAACCTCCAGCAATATCATCTTCATACACTATCTCTGGCTGACTGTAATCAGCATGATGGTCTGATGCTATTATGTTAAAAATAGATCTTGTTGTTATTCCCTTCAGGGGTCTAATATACAATTTATAATACACAGGAGTATAACTATAGGGTCATGATGAAAGTAAATATTTTGTAGGTTAAGACATCCATAACTATAAGATTATAACACTTTTAATTGGATATCATTTACACAAAGAATATGCATTCATTAAAACCTTACTAGGAAAAAACCTGTGGGAAAAAATCATAGTAAAGGAAAAAGAGTACATAATTCTTTTAATACACCATGCAAATTGCCTCATTAAAAACCTTGCCAAGAAATTCCAATGGGACAAAACCTTAGTCAAGGAAAAGAGTACAATGCTTATTTACTTCCCCTCATTATAATATTAGTTCAGATCTGTACTTTGATCAATTAAGTTCTCGAAAAGTTGAACTATATGCTTCAGGCATATTAAATCCTCCAGGGATTTATATACATTGTTTTATTAGTCATGCCAGATGAGTTGGTTATAACAATATTCATTATATGCATATATGTCATGCATTGACAGACTAACAAGATATCAACTTATGATTGCTTTACATAAGCATTTGCGAAATTCATAATGTTAAAAGTCGTGCATTACATGTTACGACTTCATTTTCCCGTTTCCTTTTCGCATAAATATACACTTTTAGGTGCTCCGACTATAGGTCCGGAAACTTCAGGTTTCTCTAGTCAGTTCAATTTACTTGGATTGCATCCTTTTATTTGGCCAATTAATTCTTTGACAGATTTCTTTCAATATCATCTCCACCTTTTATAATATGAAGCGCTTCATTATGTACAACAATGTTGTCAACAAAATTTATTTTTGAATCCATTTCTTTCGTATAACGACATAACTTAACGAGATCTTTTTGTTTTATTATTTTAGCTAGCTGGACCTCTTCTGGGGTTTTTATAATTAGTTATGTCTATATACACTCTAAGAGTATACATATCCTCAATAGGACCATCTTTATAATTGACTCCATTTTTTATTTGAGAATTTTTTGGAATCAAATGTCACCACGCTTCAGGTGTGTCATTAATTTACCTGATATAATGATAATGGATTGTCCTTCAAGGACGCTAATATAAATTGGAGCACTTAGAGCTGGTATATGAGATTTGATTTAATCTCTTTGGTTAGTAAATGCATCTGTCAATTGTATAACTTACAAATGAGTTATTTGTCGAACTTCTGGTTCACATTGTCTGTGCAAGGATCTAGAAAATATAATATACTACATTTTCATGTATTTTTTCCAGATACTTAATTTCTCTCCCCTATTGTTGAGAAAACTATCTTATCAAAATGACATTCAGAAAATCGTATTATAAAATATCACCCGTTAGGACTTAAGATATTTTATAATGTTCCATATTAAACATGTATTCTCAACATTTTTCAAAGCCCATCTCAGTGCACTATGGTGGACTGATTGTACACTATCAAAAATCATTAGATGGATAATATTAGGTTCTGACCATAAGCCAACTATAGCGGGGGTAACTTTGATATTGGCATGATGCGTATAAGTGTTTTTGCATATAAAATATCATTCCCTATACAAAAATGGAAAGCGATTTGTTCTCAATAGTAATGGTTTAGAACTTAATTGGAGGCGTTGAAAAACAATATTACTAAACCATTTAACATCATCTCAACTAATATTTATTAAAGGTTTGAGATTTAGACTCACTAGTATTGACAAGAAACATCACCGTTTTTGTTGTATAAACTGAAAATTTTGTTCATAATTTAAAATTTGAGCAAGTAATCTCTCAAACTTCAAGTTGCAAATAATAACACCATACAATCTTCTAGTAGACGTATCTATTAGATACAAATAATTTATAGATGGTCAACATGCAGGGTGATAGGGCCTCATAAATTACCTTAAATAATTTTCAGAAATGTAGGAAATTCAGTCCCGATTTTACCCAGTTAAGGTCTACTAGTTTATATACCATGAGAACAAGCATCACGTGAGAATTTATTATATTGAAAAATCTTCTGGTTTTCAATAGATATTCTATTTAATAATTCACATCATATTGATACGGGATGATCTAACCGGTAATGACAATCAATTAAATTTTTAGGACATTGAACTTCTAGTTCAATATAGTACTTCTTTAAAAGTATCAACACTCTAATATTAAACAACATTAATATTCTAAAATTGTAAAGTCGTGCTTCTTCAATAGCAACAACACGATATTTTTTTCAGAATATTTTCTATACTTTGTGTTTCTTTAGAAACAATAATATCATTTTACTTTTAAAATATTGATATTCATAACGTTATACTTCTTCAGGAGTATTAATACAATATTTTATAAAATAATAGATTTTATAAAATTACGCTAATTAATAACAAGTAATATTTGACTGGAACATTAATATAATATTGTGCTAGTTCATGAGCAACAACAAATTATTTTAAAATGTTAATTTTATTATGAAGTAAAAATTTATTATTCATGAGCAATATTATAATATTCTTATAAAATTAGACTATTCGGGAGCAATTAATCTACTGAAATATTAATATAATATAAAATTTTGTTTATTTTGAAGCAACAATAAAATATTCTTTTAAAATATTTATATATTAGGTTGTGATATACAATACAATATTCTTGAAAAATATTGATAGAATTGTAAAATTGTGTTTCTTTAGGAAAATCACAATTAAAACATATAAACAAATCTTATTGGCTTCCCACAATAATTTCATGCTAATTTTTATTTATAACTACGTATGAAAAAATAAATAGAAAATAACATAATAGTTAATTGAACAGTAAAAACTACTGCTACTTTATGAATAATAGTTCAATATTCTTTTAGAATATTTAAATTGTAATATCATGCTATTCAGAAGCAATTAATATTTTGTCAGAATATTGTAAAGTTGTGCTTATTCAGGAGCTACAACAAATCATTATTTTGATGTAAATATTTGCTCTCCAGGAACAATATTATAATATTCTTAAAGAATATTATATCTTATTAAATTAAGCTATTCAATAGCAATTAATATTCTATTGGAATATTAATATATAAAAAAATTGTGCTTATTCAAGAGCAACAATATGATATTGATATATGTAAACTATTACTACTTCAGAAGCAATTGTTCATATTCTTCTAGAACAATGAAATATTTTTGTAGAATATTTATATGTTTAGATTATGAAATATAACATAATATTTTTATAGAATATTGATAGAATTATAATTCTTCAGGAAAATAAAAAATAAACAAATCTTGTTCAAAAAATTTTAGAACAATAAATACACTGATTTGTTGTCCTTTGTCGTTGAATAAAAATTAAAGCATTGTTATATCTAATTAAAGCATGAATATTTCTTTTAATTGCTTCTCATAAAAATGTTATAACAAAAAATATAATATGAGTTGGACTCATAAATCAAAGCAAGGATAGAGATATAAACACTAACCAGTTGGTGCCGTTTGAATTTCTTTTGGGATATTGATGCTTGAGAAAGTGGACTTTGGGTCACCAAGCTTTTATTTGTTCTTTATGATATTTTGATATCACAGTTTGACTGTCTAGTTTTGCTTCTCTTTTTTTCTTTTGAATAAAAGAAAATAATATCTAATTATTAACTCAGTTGGCTAGAATTTCGTGCTGATAACGTGTTATGAAACTAGAAAAGTAGAGAGAACAATAGAAGAGAATATGGATAGTCAAAACTCAAGTGTGTAAATTTATTATAACAATGACCCTTATTTATAGGGTTCCAAAGGGAGTTACAACCTGATTAGAATACACTATTCTGGAGTAAGTAGATAACTACATATACATCTAGATACAACTAAATAGTCATTCATCATTATCTATAATTTTACAACATATTTGACATTTTTTATTCAAAAAATAATATTTTTATTTTTGTAACACTTGTTATTTCTTATAAAAGAAAATATGTTACATTTGTTATATTTGAAATTTAAAATGTTAAAAAATAATTGTAGAATTTTTATAAAATCAAGTATTTTAATGTGATAATTTTGCCACATTCTTGATTTTCTATTAAAATTTCACAATTAGTTTTTAACATTCTAAATTATAAATGTAGGAATAATCTACTTATTCTTATTTTCTAATTGTCTAATCGAATTTTTCAAAAACGATTTTTGTAAGTGAGGATCCCCTTTCCTTTAGGATGGTTGATTTTCTCTGACGAATGAACCCTTGACTTTCCTATGACTTTTGTCCTGAGATCCCGAGATGCCTCCTAAATATTGTTGAGGTCACGTTCCGAATCTTCAAATGTATGTCATAAGTAATGTTCGAAATCATAGGAGTTTTCTTCTTTTTCAAACTTTTTTCCATTCTTGTTGTACCACATCCAAGTTTGACGATAGCAATGAAGTGCTGTCTACGATGGTTGTTGTTAAGAAACACTCAAGGATCAAGTGACCCAACTTGATGTCAAGGTTGACCATTTGGACGGACAAGTGTAGACTACCGCCTGCTGCCACCATTCTCCGTCCACCGCCACCGTTGTCACCCTCACTCCACCCATTATGTTATCTTTTAGTTTTTTTTTTTTATTATTATTTTTTAATTAAGAATAAAAGTAGAATAGTCTCTTTTTACAAAAAACTGATTTTTAAATTTTTCACATTCTTATACCTATCTAAATCAAACAGGATAATGATAAACCTGTAATTCAGATAACTTTTATTTAGATAAATCGTTTTATCCACAAACCAAAAGTGCTCTATGTTTAGGATTTTGATTTTCTTTTATCGACTAATTCATCACCTTATTCTTAAGGTTCATTTCTTCTTCTTCTTCTTCTTCTTTTTGGTTTTTTGTTTATAACTTACGATTTTTCCATTTCTTTTTAAGTACTGGTTAATGATCTTATTATTTAGATTTTTTTACCGGTTTACGACCTTTCATTTTTGTACTAACCGACTTATGGTGATGAATCAGTCTAAGGTTTTTCAATTTATTTTGAAATTGATCAATTCTTAATCTTGTTTCCAAGATTTCTTTTATCAACCGATTCTTGATCTCATTCCCAAGATTCACTATACCTACCGATTTTTGATATTATATATTTTATATTTTTCTGTCTTTTTGATTTTGAGGTTAATTTATCCTTCCTCAACAACTTAACAAATTTTTTAAATGAAAAACATTAGTAGAGATCACGAACACCTAAAAATAAAAGGATAAATACGAAAGTGCAAAAGAATTTAAAATTGAAATAGTGGAGATGACAACAGTTTATCCAAGATTTATGTGACACAAGACTACTTGGACTTGGTACTTAAGGTTAATTCTTGTACTACAAGAATTACTTTATTACGATGCAATACCATGCAACATATATCTCGGAGACCTCCAAAATGTCGACCGGTATAATATTCGGAAGAGACACCAATGTCAATGGGAATAGTATTTGGGAGAGACATCGATGTCGACATAGAGTGTTCAAGAGAGACACCGAGTACTCTACTCGATAGTAACTTTTTAAGTACAATCTGACCTCAAATATACACGTTACTCACCGTCCACCACAAGAAACACCACTTGCATGTGTTAAGCGTGCCACCATTATTGAATGAGCATTTCAATAAGAGAGCCCCGATCTGAGCTCTTGGAATTGGAACCCCCAAGTTGCCCAGCATTTCTACAATTGGTATGTATTATGTAGTCGAAGAAATTTAGTGTCCCGAAAGCTCCTATACATCATATAACAATCGTTCAAATCACCTAATATATCATTCCATCACAAGACAGAATATGAAATCAAATATTAATGTGCACTATCAAATTCAAGGATCAAATTTGCATCATATAAATTTCTGCAAGAGCAGAATGGTTTACAAGAAGAGTAACTTCAGAGGAGCTTATAGAGATTGAAAAACAAGAAACTGAAGAAGATATTTGAAAGATGAGAATATCGTAATAACTAATTCTGTGATTGCCTTGTTGTTTTTAATGACCTGCCATGTCTCGTGTGAAACAAAAATCTCTGTTTATGTTTTAAATGACCTGCCATGTCTTGTGTGAAACAAAAATCTCTGTTTATGTATCGAAGTGATTCTGGAATTATCAATTAGAGAATTATAAAAGAAAGAAATAGTCTTCGACTCTTCCTGAGGTTAAAGCTCGTCATTTCTTTCATCCTTCTTAGAACCGACATCATCAGATTTGCTCTTTTCAGCGCGAATCTTCTCAACAATTTCTTCAAAAGGAGGATCTCCTCCTCTTCTAAACAGTTGGTCCCCGATTTTTATCTCGTAGGCCTCTGATTGACTCAATAAGAATTCTTTTAACTGCACAAATTGGTAAACTAAGATATTGTTGAAAGATAAGAAACAAGAACATACCATCAATATCTCCTATAAACTTAAATACAAGAAGTTTAAATACATTGGGGTTCATCAAAACTCTATGCCACTTGTTTTCAAATGCTAAATTATTCAAAAAGGTATTAGAAAAAACAAGCAAAGTGATGACAAAAAATATGGAAACATTGCTTTCATAGACGTCTTTTTATCTTATTCGATTTTCAAGATAAAGTGGAAAATAAATGCAGGAAAATGGATACCTTAATGAATTTTCAAAACTATAAATGAAGAGCAATCAACAAAAAAAGTGAAAATGACATTGTTTTAAGCAATATTTTAAGAATAATGCTTGTTGAAAAACAATTTAAACTTAGATCACTATCAATGAAATGTCAAATATGTCCATTGATAGTGGTCTAACATTTGACTTAGCTTGTTGTTCAACAAGCATTACTCATATTTTAAACCCAGCCAGGTCATTGACCCCCAAAAGGTCAAGAGTCAAGGATCGAACCGGAGGATAATGATAACAGCATAGCACAATATATGTCAAGGTTGAATCGTTCCTTAACTAGTTCTATAAAAAATGCAACCATAAAACCCCGTCAACCCATGGCAAGTGCATCCAGTTCTCAGTCGAACTGGTCAGTTGACCGGGTTTCCTCCTGATAAATTTAAGATACGATTTTTAAGCTATAACATAACATTTTCTGCGCGATTCCTGACTTTTCAAGTCGAACTGGTCAAGCCAGTCCGATTTTCAAAACGGATTTTAACTACCAAGTTGGAAAAGTGTAATCAATATATCTAGACCGCCTACACAAACTCATAAACCATTTGCACTTTATCAAGCACAATCTTTAACAGCACAAGAAGGCCAGATTCTAGAAATAAAACAAACCTCAATAGTGTCTTGACCTTTTTCCATGGTGAACATGATTGTACTCAGATCAACACCCATGAACTTTGCCTCAATTGCTCCGGTTCTTGCAACATTGGTCCATTTCATAGCAATTTCTGATACGATGTCCTGTCATAAAAAATGCAGATTAAAACCTCAACCATTCAGCAGAAAACATGGATTCTTTCAGCTCAAATTATATCAGGATGCCAAAAGGCCCTCAATTTGTCAACGTATCTACTTCTTCACAATGATCATTAATGTAGTGTTTGGAAGCTTCAGAATTAGAGTTAGAAATTGAAGATTGTGCGTTTTGTTATTGATTTGTGAATGAAAATTACAGAGAGAATTTTTTTATATATCCTGTTTATCTGCATAATGATTTTGTAAAATAAGTCTTCTATAAATAGATATTCTCTGTAATTTTCATTCATAAATCAATAACAAAACCAATGTTCTAAAAAGCGCGAGCGTGACCTCCACGCCTCGCTTAAGCCCTAGGCGCGTGCTTTTTTGATCAACTATATTTTTAACTAAAAAGCTTGCACCTAGCCACGCGGCCCACGCCTAGGCTCACGCTTTTTATTTAAAATTTTTTTTATCTTTTTTGTAAAAATATTTAAAATAATATTAAAAAATAAAAAAACGATTTTTCACTCTTCGCTCTCGCGGAGTCTCGCCTAAACTTGCCCAAAAAGCTTGAAATTTGACTCCACGCCTAGTCACGCTTTTTAGAAGCTTGAACAAAACACACAATCATCACCAACAATTTTGGTGTCTTTGTTTTTTTTTTCAAAATCAGTAAATACAAAATCCGACTAAACCCTAGCTCAGAACCCATAAATTCAAAATAATAATACAAAATTTCCTCGATTACAGTCTGAGTTGAAACACATTCCATTCCAGTAAAAAAATGCAACAAAAATACCGTAAATTAAGTTAATTAGCAGTAGTATAAACTCACCTTGCTCCGGCCAGTGCCGGGTCGGAGCTTGACGAACCCGAAGACGGGTCCGAACTGGCGCTTCATCATTTCATCCTGGATTTCAGAGAGGCTCAGTTTGTTAAAATCAGTAGGGGGCGGGTCGAAGTCGGGTTTCTTCTTGTTGTTGCCCCATTCTCTCCAGGCCTCGTCCTCCTCGTCGTCAACGACGTCATCTAGGTCGTCGGAAATGTGGATCCGCCGCTTCGCTGCGTCAGAAAATCTGTACATTGTGCATGTCTGTGTGGCAATGAGGAGCAGGAGGAGGAGGCGGAGGGAGCTCATCTTCATCATCGTAATGGAAATCGATAAAGGTTGGTTACAGGTAGTTTGATCATTGCACATGCCTTGATTCCACCATGTCAGCCACGCCTAGTTGTTGCTGGGAAACGACTCGGGTCGGGGCAGCCCGGCCCGCCAGAGCAAGGAAACTGGCCGGCCCAGTCCAGTTTTTTGCATTCTTAATTTTATTTTTTTATCTTTTGTTTTTACATAAAATTTTTATACAATTTAATACATTGTATCAAATACAATCTTAGTTGTCGTGTTCAATTTGACGTACCGAATTATGTCAATAATATAGAGTATTGATCATTAATACATCCATACACCCAAGACACAATTTGATATAAAATTAATATCTGTAACTTTTCAAAAACTGAAAAAGCTAAATAAAAGCCAACTTTCGTTTTAAATTTTCCAATTCCACATAGAATGAAACATAGTAATCATTCTTAATTAACTTCATCTGCTAATAGAGGGTGCAATTGTCCATGCTCAATATATATATTTTTTGAGATTTTTAAAGACATTAATTTATAAAATTGGAACTCTCATGTATTAATTAATAGATAATAATTAAATTTTTTTCAAAATAATAATATATTTTTGGTTAATTATAAATTATTTCTTGACATATTTTTCTAAAACATAAATAGTAAAAGCATGCTAATTTTACTGCTTTGAGATATAAGCATATTTGACTTAAATTAAAAAGTTTACTTATAAATAAATTTAAAATAAATAATTTATTTATCACACCAAACATAATTTGGATTGAAACTTGAATTAAACTAAATTTTAATTAAATCTAAACAATTTTATGTTGGAGTTTGAGATTTTTGAACTAATATTTTAAAAAAGGAAAAATTGTTTAAAAGTCACATGTATGTGACTTGTTTCGAATTATGTCAAAACAATTTTCAAACTTGTCAATAAATCATATTTTTCAACAATTTTTCATATTAATCCTAAAATTATTTATGTGATTCATATTTGCCACAAACATTGCCATTGGCACTTCTCCCACCGTCGCCACCACCGCCAAGCAGAAATTGGCCGGAGCAACCCAGGATACAAAGGAGAATGCGTTACAGATGGCGGAATTGGGCCGTGAAACAGCAAAAATTGGAAACGAGAAGATTGGATGACTTCTTTAGTAGATTGGTGAACAAATTAAAGGGATGGCGCAGGGGACTGTTGATGCTATGAAGCACACGTTTGACACGGCTGATACTAATGAGGATGATCCAAATGTTACTGATTCATAAATGTTGAATTTTGATTCTGGGTACATTTCTTTTGAACTTTGTAATAATAATAAAATAATGTTTCACTCTTTTATAAAAAAAAATGTGACCAGATAATTCATTTTTAGCAAATGAAAATATTGTATTATAGAAACAGTATCATAGGATATTGATTATATAAAAATGTTTCAGACTCTTTTATAAAAATATGACCAGATAACACAAGTGGTTAGTATTTGGATTTTGAAAAGAATCGAATTGTATGTGAAAAAAATTATGAAGAATTAAGATATTGAACAAAGATATGTGATAATGTTCCACTATGTGAAGTTGCAAATGAATTGGATGATAAAATTCTTCAATAAGCAGTTTGAATTTTCTGTATATATGATATTGTATTATAGAAAACAGTATCATAGAAAATAATATTATTATATTATTTGTGACCATGATTTACTTCTGTAAATAGCAGCTTGATACTGTATTATAAAAAATAATTTGATACTGTACTATAGAATAGCAACTTGATAATGTATTAAGTTGGCCATTAGATTATTTCTTTGTATTGTTAGTCATGTGTGTTGTTTGATACTGTATTATAAAAAAAACAGTATCATAATAGAAATAAGCATATAATTCGTATACGTACTCAAAATTTTTATTATAATATATTTTCGTAATAGTCTCGACGAGTCGATCAAGACCAGTAGCAATGCTACTGTGTATAATGAATTCTAGCCGTTTGAAGTCATCTCTTTAGCTTAAAATGAGAATCTTTAATTTTTCTTGTTAAAACAGTATCATACATATTAAAACAGTATCACATTTAAATGTATCTCAATATATTAGTATCATACATGAAAATATCTTAATAAAACAGTATATCATATACAAATTACAACCCAATAAAATAAAGTATCATAGGTTGAAATATTATCATAATAAAACAGTATCAAAGATAAAAACATGGTAATGAAATAATTTTTCAAAAATAATTTGACTTACTTTTAAATTGTATGTTCAGATATAGAACTGGGGTGCAAAATATGGGAATGTTTAATGCCTTCTCAAATGCATGAAAGAGTTGCAATCTAACAGCTAAGGTGATGAGAATAATATTAACATTTTCTCTATCAAACAATGTAACACCTTTTTTTTCCTTCTTGTTTGATGTGATCTGCACCCAAACATGCAAGTTGTCTTGTGAGATTAGTTTGGGAGTTATTATGAAACATTATCATAATGAAACAATATCAAATATAAAAGCATGATGTAAATGTATCATAACACATTATCTATATAAAACAATATCATTTATAAAAATAAGTACAAGATGTTTTAATGGTTGAAATAATGATATTGTTCTTAAAATGCTCCATTAGTATTACAAAATTATATGTTTAAACATTGTCACAATAAAATAGTATCAAAGATAAAAATATGGTATAAATATACCAATGTACATTATCTAAATAAAACAGTATCACACAAAACATTATCACAATAAAACAGTATCACAACAAAACAGTATAACAATAAAATATTATCATTAAATTAGCGTTTTTTTACAATTAAGGGTATGTTGGTCTTTTAGCTCTAAAATATGACTTTAATTGAATTAAGTTTTGAACATATAACTTTAGAGCCCATAAATGTCAAAACAATGACCGACCTTGAATTTACCCTTTAAAAAAGACAATTTAAGTTAGAGACTTAGGCTTGACCATTTTAAATTGATATTATTTGGATTATATATTGGGATTATTAAAAAATTGAGTGATTGGTGTCAATGAACGATATATATTTGTGGGTCACCCAACTAGCCCGCGGGCTAGATGGGTCGGGTCATATATGCCCGATTTTATTCGAGCCAAGACCAGCCTAACCTAAAATCCAAGCTATATGGACCGGCTCGTGAGCCAGACTTGTAATGCCACCTTTATTGCTGACTATTGGGATGAATTCCCAACTTGTTTTTATTCGTACAAAAATTAATATCAGTCAAAATTAATGTGCAAGTCCAATGGCAAACAACACGTAGACATTTGACATTATCAAAATAAAGTTAACTAGTATACCACTTCTTTGCGGTGAAATCTGACTATATGCTCTATTATGATAATGGATTTAGGCGGTAAACATATTTTGTAGATGATCGGTAGAGGGATATAATTGATTGAGGAAGATGGATTAAGGATGTGAGCAAATTTTGAAGATGATCGGTTAATGAAGATGATCAAATCATGGAAATAGATTGAAGCACTCGATAAATTTTGGAAGAGATGATTTTGTGAGGGAAAAATTGAAGACGTAGTAACATATAGACGTTTAAGTACTTTTTTCTTTCCTTAACAGAGAGAACTCCATATGATTGTGATTATACGAATGGTACATAAATTTTATATATTTTTTTAAATCATACATGAACTCATAAAATTATTTATCATCTATACAAAAGCTAGCATCCGTCAATCTAAACTAATGAGCTAGCTCACATGATAAACAACATCTACGTGACAGACATTTATCATTATAAAAATACATAATGTAAATTGCATTTAATGTTTATAAAAATAATTCAAAAATAACATAGAAAAATGAAAAATGACATATCTTCCAAAAACTCACCCCAACCAAGACCCAAACCCAAACCCAAACCCAACCCCAAACCCAAACCTACTGCACCACATCTCTACACACCTCCGTTTTTGTCACCACCATCACCCTCTCCCACTCAACCACTTGGGAAGAGTGTGGTTGTTTCTCACCACGCGTGTTGCGAAAAAATCCCTCTTGATTTTGCAAAGCCATCGAGCCAAAACTCCAGTAGAAATTCAACGTGGTGGTTTCGCAAAACTAGGAAAGACTTCTTCCCTGGATTTGTTATCGAAAACCGCGATTTTTTTTTTTTTTTGGTTTGCCATGTGAACTAGCTTGTTTGTTTTGACTAATGGATGTTAATAGTTGTATAAATGAAAAGCAATTTTGTGAGTTCATGTATGATTTTGAAATAAAATTTAGTTCATGTGCAGTTTTAAAATAAAGGATAAAATTCAAGTACAATTCGCATAATTAATCATATTTTAATAATGTCCATTGTATGCTACTTACACACACTGTTTGCCACATGAGCTGGTTCATTAGTTTTAATTGATAGATATTAACTTTTGTATGCATGTGAAACATTTTTGTGAATCTGTGTTTGATTTTGAAACAAAGTCCATATCATGTGTGACTTTATAACAATGGATAAAATTCATATACAATTCGTGTAATTAATTCTATTTTAATAATACCAATTGTATGCTACATAGACACGTCGTTTACCACGAGGGTTGCCCGTTAGTTTTGACATACATATGTTAACAATCTTGTGAGTTCACATAAAATTTTGAAATAAAGTTTAGTTTATGTGTGATTTTGAAACGAATAAAACTCATGTACCATTTACGTAATTAACCATCACCAACGTGTTATGTATGTCATTTTTTAAATTTTTTGAAGTCTTGAAAAAAGTTGTTATTCTTTGTACCACGACGTAAAAAACTAAACCCGTCTTTTACGTTGATTGTATTCTCAAGTCTCACATCGTATTTTCTTGTGACTGGTTTCATCTAGTAATAAGTTGTTTCAACCATTGTATATTTATTTGATAGAGTAGTGATATGACACTCACAGTGAACACTAATTATGGTGCCATTGTCAATGTGGCATCACCACATTAATCACTTTTTAAAAATTTGTTGACAATTTTTTTGAACTTTTTAAAAAGTTATCAATGTGGTGATGCTACGCGAACAATGAACACCATAATTAGTGTCTATTGTGGGTGCTATATATCACCACTCTTATCTAATATAATAATGACCAAGCAAAAGATTCATGTGTTTATTCAATTGGATTTATATACAAACTCATCGAATACTTAAGAAAATAGTAAAGTTGTTTAAACGTAATAATTTGTAATTAATCATTAAGAACCTATTTGTATTCACTTAAAATTTTACTAAAAAAGTTGAAGTCAAAGTCAACAATTAATTTTAACTACTCATTTCATGTACTCACAAATTTTTACAACTTTTCAACTACATATTTCATCAACTTTTACAAAAAATCTAATTTTAATCAAAATTAAACACACCCTAAGTATATTCTCTACATCACACAACAAAATCTAGTGCTCTTTCTCTACACACGTGATATGCCAATTATACAATCTATACTACATTTAAAATTCCTTTAAAATGATAAACATTTTTTGACTATTCTACCCTTACAATTTTTTTTAAAATTTCATATTCACCCTTAGTATTCATTGATGTATAATTATTTTTTGATATTTTATTTATTACTATTTTATTGTTCATCAATTAAATTTTTAACAATTTACTAAATGTACAATTAAATTTTTTAAACATAATATTTTAAACATTTAATCTATTAAATTAAATTTGTTTACATTATGTATACGAAATGAATGAGAAATGAGTTTCAACAAAAAGAAAAATGAATGGAAAAATTTTGTAACTTTGTTTATTACCGTATTAAAATTCAAATCATGGTTGCCAAGACTGAAATTGAGATAAAAAGATTATTTTATTACATTAGATTACACTGATTACAAGCATGTTTGGTTCAGTTTTTTTTTTAATTTCTTTTTTTTCTCAAATTCATTTCAACCACATATTTTGTAGGACCTCAAATTCAGACCACACATTTTATTAAAAAAAAATTCAAAATCTTTAAACTCCACCAAACATATACTATTTTTTATAACTAACTTGTGAAAGTTTTTTCATTTTTAATTTAATTTATTTTAATTAATATATATAGAACATTCTTCTCATCTTACTTATGTTCGTCAAAAATATTCTTACAACATATGTAAGCATTGACACTTTAATTTTTGTTTCTTACTCATATTTATTACGTTTCATTTACGTTGTCAAATTAAATACGTCTAATAAAAAGAAAATATACACAAAGAATATTGTTCACAATAAACTACTATTCTAACAAATGTACAATATTATGTAGTCAATCATTACATTCTCTCACAATAAAATTAGTAATTATTATTTTTATTTTTCGTAAAATGCAGCACTGGAGATCACTAATTCCATAAGATTTGATATTAAGAGTTCGTCAATCATCAAAGTTTAAATCGCCAAAAGGTTTTCACTGGATTCAAGTTATTGTTGGTATTATCACCATATAAAACTCATCTCGTATGGGTTAATTACACTAATGGTCTCCATTTTTTAGGTTTGTAATGATTTCATCCCCATTTTTTAGCAGATATCATCTCCATTCTTCTATTTATTCTCACAGATGGTTCCCAAATTACTATTTTTTACTATTCCGACAATTATATGATAATTTTACCCCTTGACTTAAATAAAATAAAATAATAAGAAAAAAAATACAATGAAAGTATTGCAATTGAGCCCTTAACTTTTTCAAAAGTACGAATAAATCCTAAACAATTTTATTTTATTCAAATAAGTGTTCTTCCTCAATCACCCCCACCCCACTGTTTGTAGACTATGTATACATTGGGAAAAAGCCAATAGAATTGACTTACAATCATAAACTTAAAGATATTGAATTATCAATTCATGTCAAATTTGAATCACAGTCTTTATATGTTCTTTGGGAACCATAAATCCGGCTCTCCTCTCCTCAAATGAGTATTCAATCTCTTTCATTGTTGACTGTCCGTCGGAACCCCTTTTGAAAAGCCCGTGCCACGCCCTCATCCGCCATACCCATCTGTTCACTGTCATTTCCATCCGAACTCCCCTCGTTTCCCCTCAATGACATTCTATCTATCCAAGTCCTTCAAAACCCTAACAATCAGGATGGTAATTTTGAACCTCAAACTCGACCAATATCGGAGAATCTAAGGTCTATTTAAGAATCCGACCTCTAGATATTCAGAAGAATGACGCGAATCCTAAACACGCCAGAAATGTATCTAAAGTTGAACAAAAAAACGCATGGCCGAAAACTTCGAAAACGAAAATCAATTCAAAGGATAAGTTGAAAAGGAGTGTAGTCAAGTTTGTGTGACAGTGAATGAAAATTTACATTCTGTTACAGTTTCAGCCCTTTAGGCTATAGGAATTAAGAGGAGAAAATCAGAGATGTATGAAGTTTCTCAACAAGAAAAGTGGGATGTTGGCGGCGATGGGGCCGAGTGGTTCAGGGAAGACTCACATAGTTTTCGGTTGCGCAAAGGAGCCTGGCATGGTGGTGTATGTATATGGGGTGAGGGTGAGGGTGAGGGTGAGGGTGAGGGTGAGGATGAGGATGGGTATTAGGGATGGCAATTGGGTGGGGTGGGGTGGGGCGGGGCAATCTTTTGACCTGCCAACCGCCCCACGAAATTTTTTTTTTATAAAACTAAAAAAAAATAATTAAAAAATAAATAAATTTTTTTTTTTAAAAATATTTGTAGTAAACAAAACAAAAAAAAAATTCAAGAATGGGATTATGGTGTAATGGTTGAGATTTATAATTTATAATTTCAACCCGGGTTCGATTATTCTTTAGTCCATTTTCAACAAAGTTTTAATTTATATTTTATAAATAATAATAAAAAATTCTTGGTGGGGCGGGCAGGGCTGCCCCGCGAACTCCGCGGGGCAGAAAAACCTGCCCCGAACCTGCCCCTATTACCCGAATGGGCGGGGCGGGTTCGGGTCGGCAGATTTTTTTGCCATCCCTAATGGGTATGGGGGTGGAGGTCGAAAAAGATGATTTCTTTGAGTTGGAGAAGAATACTTACTTGAATAAAATAAAATTGTTTAGAATTTATTTGTACTTTTAAAAATGTTAATGACCCAATTGCAATGTTTTCATTTTTTTTTCTATTATTTTAATTTATTTAAGTCAATGGGTAAAATTGTCATATAATTGCCAGAATAGTGAAAAATAGTGATTTGGGGACCATATGTGAGAATAAATGGAAGAATGCAGATAATATCTGCTAAAAAAAAGAATGAGTATAAAATTGTTACAAACCTGAAAGAATGGGGATCATTAGTGTAATTAACTCCATCTCTTATTGTAATTGTACTCGCATGAATTCAATTATTTTTTAATATTTATTTATTACTCTTTTATTGTTCATTATTATCGTATATTAAAAGCATGTTTGTTTTCAATATTAATTTTGCTAAAAAGCTAAAGTCAAAGTCAAAGTTAAAATCAATAATTAATTTTAACCACACATTTCATAGTCCCATAACTTTTCAATTACACATTTCAACAACTTTTACCAAAAAATTTGATTTTAATCAAAATCAAACACACTCTATATTTTAACAAATTATTAAATGTACAATTATATTTTGTAAACATTTAATATATTAAATTAAATATAAATGTGAAAAAATTATCTCAATCTTTTTTGGCACTACGTAGATGAAATAAATGAGAAATGGATTTAAAAAAAATGAATGAAAAAATTGTAACTTTTTTTTTAATTACCGCATTAAAATTCAAATCATGATTGTCAAAATTGAAATGAAGATGAAAATATTGTTTTTAATACATTAGATTACAATGATTATAGTTCACAACTAACATTTGAAACTTTTTTTTTTAAATTTAATTTAATGTAATTAATAATTATATATATAGAGAGAGAAAGACGGAGAACATTGACAATTCTTTAATTTTTGTTACATTTATGTTGTTTTCATTTACATTGTCAAATTAGACGTGCTTAATAAAAAAAAGAACATACACAAAAAATATTATTTACAAGGAATCACTACTCCAACAAATGTACAATATTATATAGTCAATCATTACCACTATTATATAGTCAACCATGGTTCAAGTTGCTATTCGTACCACCATATAAAACTCATATTTCATTGCAATCGTACTTCTATAAATATAAATATATCAGCATCGAATAATACAATACAACATATTATCAACAATCATATTTTTTATCTTTATTGCAATTGCTACTTTAACATTTTAATTATTAACAATTAAAAATAAAAAAATTTAAAATTTTAAAAATTGACAATATAATTACAAAAGCACATGCAACACACGCGTGTAACTAATATTTACAAATTTTGCTCGAGGGATTTTCTTTTTATTTTTGCTTGTTTACAATTTTTTTAATTCGTCACCTGCGATGATTTCCTTTCTTTTTTGTTTTTATTTTGTTTGTACGAGGAGTTTATGCGTGTGGAGTAGAAAAATTCTAGTTACAAGCTAAGATTGAACGCAAATTAAAACGAAAAAGAAATGATAAAAAATTCTAGCGATGACGATAAAATTTAAATAAATAAATTTATTTATTTTAAAATTTTAATTTAGTGGTACAACATAGTATTAGAGTTAGACAAAGATATTAAATTCAAATCTTGTTGTTACATATTTATTAATATTTTACTTATATTCGAGTTTTTGATAAAAATAAAATAAATTTGGCCTATATGTAAGGTAACATGGTGACTTATTTATTAAATAAATTTAATCCTTTTTTAATAATTAAATTTTTTAAGTGAAAGTATTTTTTATAAATGTAAATTAACTATTCTCCCATTTTAATAATGAATAATATTATTTATCACAATTTTATGTGGTAACTATATTGACATTTAATAATAAACCCAATAAAATATGGGACTATAAAAGTTATTTTATTGGACATGTCATTTAATACCACATAAATTGATAATTATCACCGATAATAATAAATAACATTATTCTTTAATAACAGGCAATAAACGCGTGTATCTCCTTATGTGATTGCCATTATATGGAAGGATGATTCTAATCTATATAATTTAACAAAAATATTTGATCCCTTTTTGTCCATACTTCACATTTAATCCTCCAATCATGTAGCAAGAGTTTGGAGAATAAAAATATTATTTGGACAATAAAAATACGTCATTCGAAATGTTAATATTTTTTTAATCTATTTTACTTATGTGTTCGAGATTAAAATTAAATGTCTTCATTTGATTTGGCCAAACATGAACGTTTTTTCTTCTTGTTCTCTTTATATTCACTTTACAATGACATATTTGAAAGTCTTAAACTGTATTAAAAAACACGAAGTTTATTCACCAAAGTTATTTACAATTAATGTACGAATTGGTCAAACATTTTTGTTGATGATTTAATTCGACAGTGACAAATTTCATATTCAAAACTTACTAGTGATACATAATTTAATGTTTACACTTTACATACAGTATTTATTTCGACGTATAATACAGAAAAATGTAGAAATAAAAAATAAAATTTCCCTACATGAACCAATCAAGAAAAATTAGCCTTGCTACACTTTGGTCATGGTTCAATGACCTCATTAGTATTGAATGGACATATATATTTTAAGATATACACAAATCTGATAGCCCAAGAATAACTAACCAAGAGGGGGGGTGAATTGGTTTTCTCAAACTTTTTCGAAAAATATTCTTAAAAATGAAATTTAAGAAATAAAAATTGATTCACTCAAATATAAGCACAATATAAGTAAATAAAAGAGAAGAGAGAGTGCAAACGATTTTTATGGAGGTTCGATCCAACCAATGATCTACGTCCCCCGTTACCAAGCTCTCCAACACGAGCACGGCCTTTCCACTATTTTGATTGACTTATGGTGCAATCCAAACCCTTACAATGTATCCGGTGACTTACACACAAGGAGCACTGATCCTTATACAATATTGAGTTTTTCAAGGGACCTCAATATGACCCAAATATATGAAGAAATTGATTTGAGTATTTCTCTCTAGATGAATGATAGATACAAGTTTAGTTCTAAGAGAGACTAACACTTTAATGAATAGCAATGAATGAGGAAAGCTCAAGTGTTAGAAGAAAACTTTGTTGAGAAAGATGAATCAAAGGTTTGATTTAATCAAACAAAGTTTTTCAATAAGAGATATTGAAGATATAAATGCAATGAAGATTTAGATGAAGTTTTTCAATATGATTCTCTCTATAAATGCTCTTGTAAGTGTTGTTGAATGATAATAAATGAAGTGGTATTTATAGAGATGAATTTTCGTCACTTTCTGTTGAAACGGATGACCAAACGGTCGACCGGTCAGATTGGTCAGAACTAGCCGTTGAACTGCAAAAAGTCAGAACGGACACTTTTTGAACAGATACGCTCAGACGGTCGACCGGTTAAAAGTAAACGGTCGACCGGTTCATCCGGTTTTCCAAACGGATGATCCGTTTCCACAGTTTTGAAAATCTGATTTTTGGTTTTGATAAAACTAATTTTCATGCAAGTGATAAAAATTATATTTGAGCTTTCGTTCATTTAATTGCTAAGGATTAAAGAGTTAATACCTTTACAATTTTATCTAAAAATCTATTCTTCAATCTTGATCTTCGAATCTTGAAATTCGGCGGATCTAGAGATGCTTGAACTCTTGTATTGATTTTGATTTTGAACTTGACATTGCATGAGAGTTCGATTTGTAGCGCTTTGAATTTTCCTTGAAAATAAAATGTTAGAAAACATAACCAATTTGTTTGTAATAATCAAAACATTAAGGTTTATAGTTAACCATAGGTCAACAAAATCCAACATATATATTTTAAGATATACACAAATCCAAAATGGCAAAGCATCTTAAATTTGTCAAGTGCATACAATAAACAAATATTACCACACTAAAAGAATAAACCAGTTACATATTATATTGTCTAATTTTATATAATATTTACGTATTAAATTGATCCAATATAGTGGCAACAAGAGAGCGGAGTTCAACTACGCATACAAACATGTTAATAACATTAAAAATGTGTTCTGGGGTTGAGAAAACCGTCTTCCAAAAAACACATTATTTGATGGATGTAAAAATTTTTAAGTACGTGGTATTTTCTTGATCTACATAGGTTCCATTTGGCATTCTATTTGATTTTAACATTCACACTGACAAATCCTGCTAATTGGATTAACTACGTCTAATGGAGTGATTGAATTTAAAATAAAATAAAAATTTTGTGACTTAATTGATACTTTTAAAAATTCAGTGACCTAATTGAAACTTCACTCAAAGTTGGGTGACCCCAATTAATTTACCCACAAAAACGGATCTATTTATAAATAAAGTTATTGTTAATTATAAAAAATATAAAATAACAATTATCAACTATTGGATAAAAAAATAGAACAATAATTATCAACTATTGTGAAAATGCTCACAAAAATAAAAATAAAAAATATTAAAGAAAATATGAAAATAATTTTTATATTTTGAGATATTGATTGTGACTTGAATAGGGACTAATCAACACAAGTGCCCCTCATAATTTGCCTTAGCCAAATGGCAAGAGTCATAAAAGGCATAAATTTGGTATAAAGGTTCAAGGGTAAATCGGTAAATCCCATTTGCCACTTGGGGACAATAAGGGGCAATACTATCATTTTTATTCGACCTATGTCGAATTTATTTAGATCACAAATAATTAATAATCGACAAATTTTACGTGTGTGACTTTTCTTTAATATGTTGATACTATCATTTTTATTCGACTGTAGTTCAACATAATTTAGACTAAATACAATAATTGAATTTTATTTTATTATTATTATTTGTTTTGGTACTTCTCTTCTTTAATCTTTATTAATTCATAGTGGAGTCTTTTTATAGAGAAAAAGAGAATGCAATTCCAAATTGATCTTTGACCACACTCAGCAGCCACATTACCAATAGCGTGCATACATTGCACTTAACTAAGTTAGGTTCAATGTCTACTTTCACTTATCGGGAATAGAACGTGTTTATGGTAAAACAACTTAAAAAAGACAAAAAAGTAATATGCTATTTATCTTCACTTACTGAGAATAAAACGTGTTACAGTAAATTAACGTAAAGAAAGACGTAAAAAAATATACTATAAAATGTTAGACATGAATTTAAAGTTGGATATGCTCATCCCAAATCAATATTTTTCTCAATATATTTTGAATCAAATTATATACTTGTTTTTTTACCATTTTATTCGATTTAATGTTATAATTATCGTTCATAACCATAAATGAGATTTTTTTACCATTTTACTCAAATTACGTCATTCTCATAAACGAGATTTTTACATCAAATTTGGTCGAGTAACATTGCTTTTGCTCTCGTAGAATATTTTGTTGGATTAGGTATCGTATGACTAATATGAGGCAAGCAACGTAACAATGGAATTGCTCTCCTATCTAGAACCAAAATTCTATTTTTTCCCTTCAAATTATTAGAATATTATGAAAATAAAATGATAAAAGTCCATTAAAATTTCTCTTTCAATTATGTAGAATATCTTCAAGAGACTTCTCAAAATTAAGTGATACACGAACTCTCAACACGTATTGAAATTTAATTTTTCGAACTACTTTCTTTGCTTCACTATGAACCTCGTTTTTTCTTTATCAGCAAAACTTAATTAAAGACGTGAAAGATACAAAAAGCAACTTGTGACAATGAGTAATCCTATTTATCACAATTTATGATAATCATCACTCTATGTGGAATATGTTCAAAAAAAATAAAAAATTATATCTCCACATTTCACTGATTCTATTATTTAATGTCAATATAGTTGCCAGATAAATTGGTGGTAATCACCAATAATGATAAATATTAAGAGATAAATTTCACATTGGTTAAATACTGAAATATTAATCAACATATAAGGGTTTGGACTATTCCTCTTAACAAAGTTAATCTTTTAAGATGGAAACTCAAGTCTTAACATGGTATCATAACTCATTAAGCTTCAACGAATAATTTGATCTGATTAAGACTAAAAAAATGAATTCCAAAGTTGGTATTCTTATACGAACCACTATTTTGTAGGAGCATGTTACGAGATGAATTTCGCATCAGTTAAATACCGAAAATATTAATCAACATATAACATATTGAATTACTTTTTTTAAACAAAATTGGGGGTGGTGGGGGACTTTTGAGAAGTTCGTGCCTTCGTGGACATAAGCGACTTTTATAAATTTATTGAGAATTAATAAAAGTCTTCATATATTGAGCTAAATTTTTATATAATATAATAGGGATATTTACACCCACTACTTACAAATATTAAAATAATTCTAAATCTAACAACTTAACTTATTTATTCCAAAAATACTACATAATTAATATTATATTAAATAATAAAATAATAAATTAAAATTAAATAACTATTTCCACGTGAATTCACTCAAATTTTTTTTTGAGTCCTTGATTATTTGCACAATAAGTCCTTAATCTTTATAAAATTTTCACTTTAGTCCCTATACTTCGTCTTTCATTTCAATTTTGTCCTTTTTATTTACAATCCAAGTCCTTCAACTTTTAAATTTGTACAAGTTGGTCCCCATATTTATACTTTTATATCAATTTAGTCTTTTGTATCACTATTTGATACAGATGTTACAAATGATATTTTGTATTATTGAATATGTTACATATTATATTATGTTATTTTACACATCACATGTTACATGAATTGGTATTTTGTATCACTGACGTTACGTATGTTACAAATGATGAAATCAATAGTTTTATTTGTTAAATTTAACATTGTGTTTCATATCTATATCATACTATAATGGACTTATTGAAGTTTAGAGTTGATTTTGCAGTTGTAACAGTTGTAACAATTTCTGTTTAGTATCGCAATCTGTTATAAATGTTACAAATCATATTGTGTATTACTGTTTGATACAAATGTTACAAATAATATTTTTTATCACTGAATATGTTACAGATTATATTATGTTATTTTACACAATACATGTTACATGAATTAATATTTTGTATCACTGATATTTTATATTTCAATTTGTAACACAGATTGTTACAAAATATCATTTGTAACATTTGTATCAAACATTGATACACAATATCATTTATAACATATGTATCAAATAGTGATACTATAAAGGATTAAATTGATATAAAAGTATAAATATGGGGACCAACTTGTATAAATTTAAAAGTTGAAGGACTTGAGTTGCAAATAAAAAAAGACGAAATTGAAATGAAAGACGAAGTATAGGGACTAAAGTGAAAATTTTATAAAAATGAAGGACTTATTGTGCAAATAATTAAGGACTCAAATGCAAATTTAAGTAAATTCACGTGGAAATATATATTTTGTAGTATAGATTTAATTTTAATTTATTATTTTATTAATTAATATAATTTTAAGAATGTAGTATTTTTAGAATAAATTTGTTAAGTTGATAAAATTAGAATTATTTTAAAAAAGTGATTTATTTATGAAAAGATCCCAATATAATATTATTTTAAGTAAGTTATTGTATGTCCAAATCGTTCACGTCACATATAATTAAAAACTTAAAGTATAAATCACATTTCTCATGTCATAAAAATATTTATTAAAAAATATAATTTTTTTTTTACTAAATTTGATAATTGAGAATTAATATAAGTCATGTCAATTAACAAATAACATAAATTTCAAAAAGAATTATTAATATTTTAGTAATATTCAATAAAAAATATTAAATATTTCTAATATCTTATGATAGACAGGAGAGATACAAAAAAACCCTAAAAGTGAAAGAAAATACGTTTTTTTTTTTATTTCGGGGCTCTCGAGTGTTCACAAATTTTAAGTGGGCTGGAGATTTTTTTTTTAGATTTGTTATTTATACCTTTTCATCAAAAAATCTCCAAAAGTTTTTAGACGGGTGGTAAGTAGAAAATACGTTCTCAATTTAAATATTCCATAATTTATAGAAAATTTAAAATTTTTTAATTAAATACTACGTGAGTTTTGAAGATATTTTTAAAATAATCTTAACTTTTAAATCCTTAAATATCGTTCAAAATCTCAATTTGTATACATCTTAATCTTATGACGGAACACCACAATAGACCTCTGCAAGTGAATTGTACTTGTGCATTTAAAAACATAAAAACTTTCAAATTATAATTTTCTGTGCAATTTCACTTATAAATTGCTTGCCAATCTTTCCTTTTGCACAGCTCCATTTCAACTGAAGCTCTCTATATCTATATATTCCTCCCTCCCTCTCCCACTTTTTTTTAAATATATATTTACATATACAACAGTGTGATCAATGGCGTCTTTAAGCAGGTTCACCAAAAAAGGTTCATGCCTTTTTTTGAAGAAAAGTAGATTATTTTCAACAAGTACCATCCCTTTGGTGGATTCTCCTTCACTTGCACAGAGACTCAGAGATCTGCCCAAAGATCTCCCTGGAACCAACATCAAGAAAGAAGTTTCTCAGGTAAAATTCTTTCTGAATTCTACATATTTCCATTTTCTTTCTCACCCTCCCTAAATTCAATTATCTTATCTTCTCGTTATTGCTGCTATTTATTACCTTTCTGGGCTCCTCTGCAAAGTCTTAGACAGTGTTACAGTTATGCATTTCCTTTGTTTAGTCAATCGTTAAACCATTGGTTGGTATTGGTCGAAAAAGGATGAACCAATGAATGGAGGATTTATGGGCATTTTTTGTCTTTTTTTCTTGCTACAGTGCTACCAACTTGGCCATCTTTTAGTAAAATTTATTAATTTTCTTTTCCTTTTCTTTTGTGGGCACTTTACTTTTGGATTTTTAATCAGTTCTTACTTCAAAATTCACAAAATAATCAGTTTCTTTTTACCGATAAGTACTTGAGGTCCCACCAGTTTCACCAGTAATTATAGCCTCATCTCATTGGTTGGGGCTTCACGTCAGTGATAGGAATAGTTTGTAGGGAATAATCTTTGGATAGGAGATATGTTGCCCACGTATATAGACAACATTTGTGTCCACACACAATTGTGTGTCCAATTACTAATGTCGTACTCATACATAAGCCCACGTCAGCAATGAACAACATATTTCCATAGTTTGTATAGGATATAAATTAATGAACAAGATTTTAATTTTTTTTTTCTTTTCAATATTGTCCAGTACTTTAAACTTGGACGGAATGAAAAGACTAACGATGTTGACTTGTTTTGTCGGATTGTTCTTTCAAGAATGGCATGGAGTACTGCTATTAAAATGGCCAGAATGTTTGTTTATTCTATTAGCATTCTGATGTAACATTTGACTAATCAGCTAGAAAGCAAATAGCTCAGTGATTAAGATTTGCTTGCTATATTGTAGACTTGTAGTAATATATGTTAAGTTGTGGAGCTTAATTTGTTGCGCTACGCAGAGTTGATCGCGGATAAACTTTCGCGGTAAGGTCGCTGTGGGGTTGGAAGGGTGGCTGGCGGCCCCTTTCCGGGGGCTTGGGAGCAGCACCCCCGAAAGGTCCACCGTATTTCTATTTGCTTAAATGAGGGTGTTTTCAAGATTTTTCTTTTGTAATTAGGTTGTCCTAGAATTTCATTATAATTAGGGAACCTTCATTGGATTGTTATATATAAGACTGATCATTTGTAAACAAATATCATTATTCATTATAGTTAATTACTGTAGCGGCTGAAGAGATGATATATTTTCGGTAAACCTGTATAAATCTTTGTGTTCTTTATTTTTCGCCTTTTATTTATTGTTGTAATTCTAACACTAAAAGTATACCCTTCAATAGTAGACATTTAAAATTTGAACCCGATTGATGTTCATTCTCTATCGATATCGATCGACCCCACCCTGCCCGTGCCCAAACCATACGAACGAGTGAAAAATATCAACTTGAAAAATGGAAAGCTCTGTACAAGATGTGTTTCATCACCAAGGTAGAAGATGATGCCTTGTCTTGATCTCGATTCATAGCATTTTGATAGAAATATTGTTTCTTTAAAATCTAACATGATCGAATATATACATATATAATCTCCGTCTTACTCTCATGATAACGTTCAAAGTGAAGAAAGCTTCAGCTAGTCGAGTTTTCGATTGATGAATTGTATTTTCAAAATGCAGCTCATTGGAAGAACTCCCCTTGTTTATCTTAATAAAGTAACTGAAGGCTGTGGTGCTTATGTAGCTGTTAAGCAAGAGATGATGCAGCCTACCGCTAGCATCAAAGACAGGTAATCTAATTCATACCCCGTTTGGTTTCTTCATACTTCGAATTTTGCACATTTTATGCTGTTATATATTCAATATGCTTGACCAGTTGAACTTGGCTAAATACATTGTAATAGTATGAACTTTTTGCTTCTGGTACCAGACCAGCATTCGCGATGATGAATGACGCAGAAAAGAAAGGCTTAATCACACCTGGACAGGTAAGTAAAAGCATGTTCTTCAACTCGTTTAATCCGGTTTCATATAGATTTCTGAACTTCCATATTGAATTTTAGACAACATTGATTGAGCCCACATCGGGAAACATGGGGATCAGCATGGCGTTTATGGCAGCCATGAAAGGATACAAAATGGTACTGACAATGCCCTCTTACACGAGTTTGGAAAGAAGGGTGACGATGAGGGCATTTGGAGCTGAATTAATCCTCACAGATCCAACCAAGGGAATGGGAGGAACAGTTAAGAAAGCATATGACCTTCTGGAATCCACACCAAATGCTTTCATGCTTCAGCAGTTTTCGAATCCTGCCAATACTCAGGTATCCAAATTCAGTGCTCCCCCCGAGCTTTCTATAAACTTTAATGGCATGTTTGGTGAGGTAGATTGGATAGCAATGAACAGTATTAAGAAAGAAATCGAAGCTGAAATCATATTTATTGTAATGTCGAGTCCTATTCAATAATGCTTACCAAAATGCTCCGACTTTATATTTTTTTATATAATCACATAGTGGTTATTTTTATTATTGTTCTAAAAAGCTCGCCTAGGCGTCACGCCTCACGCCTCGCCTTCGTCTCGTCTTTGTCTCGCCCAAAAAGCTCGAATCTCGACTTCCACGCCTAGTCACATTTTACACTTTTTAGAACACTGATTTTTATTAAAGGAACCTTAGAAAAACTCGCAAAAGTACAAAGAGCCATGGGCTCAAAAGTGACCCATAGCGACAAAACAAGACAAAGGCAAAAAGGAAACCATGGGGACAAATGCAAATACAAAGACTAATAAAAGATAGCAACTTGCCTCATGGGGAGCATGAGGACAAATGCAAATACAAAGACTAATAAAAGATAGCAACTTGCCTCATGGGGAGCATGATGTAAGAGACTAAGAGTGAATCTATATCTTTTGCGGTCTTATCCCGGTCCTAGTCATCCTATGTTGTATGGCTTTGCTTGTTTAAGAGTCTTCCATCTCAACATCAATACTCAAGGCTGAATACGATGTTTGATTATCCCACACACCTTGAGGAAAGTCCATATCTGCCTCATCCCCACGTGACTCTACATAGTCTCTAGCCGGCCTGCTGAACTCATAAGCCTATAACTGTACATATGCAGCCTTAGTAATTGATTTACTCAACTCCAATGGTAGATCTTGAATTTTCTCCTTGATTTTATCCATACTCTTATTGCTTGTCGTGGGATAATCTGTCCTAGCCGAAGGGCTCTTGGGACCTCCTAAAATATCGACCGCTAAGTCGTCCACTCCATCTTTAAAAGTAGGCCCCACTTTTCATCCGCTTGGATTATGTTTTCTCTTACCGAATGCAATTGACCTGTTTCAATGAATTTGTATCAATAATCAATTTTGATCAATGTGTGCAATAATTTATTGATTTAATGTACTTTTCAATGACATTTGAATGCCTTAGAATAACCTCTAAACTTAAAAACAGGTGCATTTTGAGACTACTGGTCCTGAAATATGGGAGGATACTCGTGGTCAAGTTGACATTTTCATTATGGGAATCGGAAGTGGAGGCACTGTCTCGGGTGTTGGACAATACCTAAAATCCCAAAATCCCAATGTTAAGGTAAAGAGTAAAGACTGTGATATATTAATTATGCATGTTTTGCACATCAAATTTTACATAACCTTAGTTCATTTATATTATTTGCCCTTCTTTTCTAGATTTATGGACTTGAACCCGAAGAAAGCAATGTACTGAATGGCGGTAAACCAGGTACCACGTACATTGTATCATCTTGGCTCGATTATCTTACATTTCTCATCTCTGATTCATTTTTCAAATTTTCCCTGAAGGAGTAAGAAATTCGTGGGCTGTTGGGGGGTTGGAACAATGACTTTATATACAGATCTAATCTTGAATTGTCCCTGTGCCATATTTAAAAAGAAAAAAATGAGGTTCTAAAAATAGTTCATTCTCTAACAATATGCAAAACTGTACTGTTTGATATAGGTCCTCACCAAATTACTGGTAACGGAGTCGGATTTAAGCCAGATATCCTTGATATGGATGTAATGGAAGAAGTTCTTATGGTAATCGTGCGTTTTTATATAAAACACGAATTTGCTATAGCAATATATAATTGAAGAATTTCTGGTATAAGCTAATGATATATATGCATATTGCAGGTTTCTAGTGAAGATTCTGTGAACATGGCTAGACAGTTGGCACTAAAAGAAGGGCTCATGGTAATAACTCAAATACACACTGTCTCGTTTCCCTTCCGGTAAAAAGGACATTCTTACTATTGGATTCGACTTTGGGAGCGAAAACATTCTGATAGTTCTTTACTTCTGCAAGTCATCTTTTTTGTTATGGTACATTATGTAACGGAATGTCTGCACGGTGTAGGTTGGAATATCTTCAGGAGCTAATACTGTTGCAGCTCTTAGACTTGCCATGAGGCCAGAAAACAAAGGCAAACTCATTGTGGTATGAACACAAGAAATTAGTTATTTTTTTTAGTTCAAACTAATAAGCAAAAGACTTGGAGTTTTCCTTACTTGACTAATTCCTGTAAAAACGTCGTTTTCCAGACTGTACATCCGAGCTTTGGAGAACGATACTTGTCGTCTGTTCTGTTTGAAGAGCTTAGGAAAGAAGCTGAAAATATGCAGCCTGTTTCAGTTGATTAAGGATTGTACTTGTTCTTGAGCTTGTGAGTTGTGTAGAACAAAATTTACTTGTAAAAGCAGATCATGAAGTGATTCTCCTATAGAGAATTGTTTCCAATTCATGTTCTCCAGTCTTAATTATAATCAGTTAAGTGCTTGTTTCTATGGCTTGTCTATAATATCAGTTCTCATAGTTCCCCCATTACTAGACATGTCAAAATGTGTCCGGCTCTGGCAGAACATGCCGTGGGCCAGACCGGACTCTAGCCGGCTGTGGCAGGCACGGAACCCTACTGGGAAAATATTTAAAAAAAAAAAAAAATTGAACTTTGAATCAATGATCCAAAGAGGATTTGTTACAATTGCCCCTGCAGTTAAGAAAGACGTTAAAAGCCTAAAATGTGTGTTGAATATGTAGTACCATAAAGGAAGATGGTAAAAATTCATAAAAAGAAACTCACATGATTCATATCAACTCGTCCCTGTTGAGTAGAGGTCGGGTTGGTGTCTTTTAACTAAAGTATACTTGATATTCTATATCATTAAATAATAAAAGATTTTTTCAAATTATAACAAACGTTTCAAAACATAGTTATTTTCATTTCGAGAGGGATATTTTGAAAAATTCTCGTAGAGAGTGTAATTTTTGCTCAAGTAATTGATGAGATTGTTATTCTTACTAGCGTAAGAACCATCTTGAGTTAGTGTTAATAAATCAACTCTCCGACGAATATGCAATAATACTATTTACTTTAATAAATAATATATACATTCGTCAAATTTACATTTGTAAAATATAATTCAAGATCCCATTTGCCAAATGGATAATCTTGTTGCAAAAAACTTCACGTGAAGAAACTTTGCTGAATAAAAGCATATTTTGTGATTCAAAAACTAGTAAAAGTCATTTATTTTAACGAAACCTGTTATTATTATTCCTACGTGAACATTTTCAACAATACCGACCTTAGCTCAGTTGGTAGAGCGGAGGACTGTAGTTTGGTTGCTGTAATCCTTAGGTCGCTGGTTCGAATCCGGCAGGTCGGATTTTTTAATTTTTCTCGATTTTCCTATAAAAAATTATTACTTTATTATTGAAAATGTAATAACACAAATATTCAAATTACTGGAGAAAATTTTGGTAAAAAATATATATATTTCTATGTTGTGTAAAATATTTTACACGGTATCTATTGTTTAAAAAAAGAAAGAATTTGTTGTTCTCCTTTTTCCACGGTTGGTTGGCCATTTTTGTACTACAAAAAAAAAAAAAAAAAAATTCATACTTATTTCATTTTTACCTGAATTATGATTTGATTTCTATTTTTTTTAGTACCACTAGTGACGTTAGATATGTACTCAAGCATTATCTACTTTAATCAATTCTATATTTTTCGTAAAAATAGAAACGTATTTTATTAAAGCGGATATCTATGCCCTACTGATTGAAGAAGAGATTGTCGTACTTATGGAGATCCAAATTGACTGGCTTTGATCTGAGAGTCCTGAAAATACTAAATACATCATATAATTATACCAATCAATGGATGTAACATGTGGCCCTTTGTGTCATTCAAAATTCAAAATGTGAATGCTATTTTGATTTTCATTGGAATTGAAAGTACTCTTTTTTATTTCGATTTGAATTATATTTCTTTCTCAATCAATAACACTCCAAGTGATCTAAGCATGTCTGACAATGTTTACAAGTATTTATAAACTGTTAATATCATTTTTATCTGTATATTTTGTAGAACTCTCAATTTTTATCTACATATTCTATAGAATCTACTGTTTATAATCTACACAAAATCTTATCGAACAAACTAATTTATGCGTGTGGTACTTGAAAACTACAAACTCAAATTGCAACGTTTTGTTGTTGATAAAATTATTGAGTTTGGAACTCCAATCAATTTATATCATATTTATCTTTTTTTTTTACGAGAAAAATAATTTTACGGTAAAAATACTTGTGACCCCTTCCTAAATTTTCGAAGCAATTGTTTATTTGACATTACGATCATTATCACAATAATTGTGCCCATAGTTCAATTATTTAAAGGATTAAAATAAATCAGTCAACAATATTGGACACTTCGTCAAAGTTTTAGAAGATCTTTTGCATATGATTTCTATTGTTTTGTGCAAGGAATTAATCTAAGGTTAAATAGCATATCTAGTCACAATTTTTCCGAAAGTTGCAATCTCATCCCTGACTAATATTTCGTCCTATTCTCGTCTCCAACCTTCTATAAATTAGTAAAGTTAGTCCCTGACAACTATTTCATCAAAGTTAGTCCTTGAAGGGTAAAATTGTCAAATTATATATATAAAAAAAAACAGATAAAAATCCACCAAAAACCACTCCTAGTTAAGAGAGTCACCGTTGCCGATCACTACCACTTTCATTACAACAAAATCTCAAATCTTTTCAAATTATGGTCGATATGAAGTTTATTTCCAAGGGAGAATCTTTAGACTAAAAAAGAAGGAATTTCATTTAAAGTTTTCAAGTTCGGTATGAAATTGTGTTCCAAATCACTAGCATTAGATGCCATCTCTTTAGGAATTAATCGTGCTAATTTATGAAAGGTAAATGACAATATTTCAATGTTGGAATCACGATCACAACTAGTAATTTATAGATTTGGACAAATTGAGAAAAAAAGTCAAAGATAATAATATTTTATCAAAGTTGGAATAAATAATTACTCCACGTAAACTCATTGCTGATAGCGTACAATTACGAATAGCATTATTATACTAGAATATACAAAACCTATTCAAATTACGATAATTTTACATAATTTCGAAGAGTAAGTATACATCGAGTGTTGTTCAAAAGACAAGTGTGACGACCACCGGTCGTTCAATTTATACCGACTCAACAATACTCTTACCATTTTTAACCCTAGTGAATCCGTTTTATTGCCATAAAAGAAAAACAAATTATTCTTTTTGGAAAATGATAGGTTAAATAAAGTTAATATTTGAAAATTGGAAAACCTCATAAACCAATTTTAATTTCTTGCTCGGAAAATGCAAGTGGCTTAAAATTAATTTATATTTTGTGCTAAAATTAGCTGGTCCGTCCAAAATCCCATATTTTTGCAGCCTAAATTTCCCTCGAGTAATTCAGCGGCATTTTTACTTTCTTACGAGCTTTGAAGTTTCAAACGGGTTATAGGATTCTCTAATTATTTATTTAAATTTTCTCGGTTGATTTATAGGTTGGTTTTTAAGCTTTTGGTGATTTTTTGGGATTTTTTATTAAATATCTTTTTATGCAATCGGGGGCTGGGGCCCATCAAGACCGCGGCGGAGGCGGGCATGGGTCCCGGAAGGCTGCGTCTGCCTCCGCTTCGCCGTCCTCCTCTTCCTCAGCCGTGTCGACTCCGCAGCTAGCATTCGATCAGCAGCAGCAGCAGCAGCAGCAGGCAAGACAGGTTAGGGTTTATATGTATGTGTATGTGTGTGACCAGTAGGTGTATGTGAAATGCCAATTCGAGATTTTTTAATTTCACTGAAAATTAAGAAAAATGAAATTGAAAACCTTTAAATTCTAATTGTACAAAGTTTTTTTTTTCAGGATTAAAAAATTTGTTTTATTAACTAATTTTTCCCCATCAGTTGCTGAAAAGATTATGTTTTACCTTTTTTTCAGGAAAATTATATATTCTAGGCCAATTGGGTCGGATTCTGAGCTTTCTTTGTTGATTTGAGACTAGGGTTTTGGAATTAGAATTTTCACGGGCTTCTGGGCTGTTTTGATTTGTGCTATTCATCATAGTAAAATCAGGGAATTGTTATTGCTTTGCTGTTCTATAAGAGCTAGTGCAAGCTATGCTTATATTGATCTATAGAAAAATAGCATTTGAGATATAATAGATTGAAATTAATTTATTATTATAATTGTGTCTACGTGCAGTGTTAACTGGTTTTGTTTTCCTCTTGATAATATCATACTTGTGCTTTGTGCCTGTGTTTTCATTTTTAAACCCATGTTCTATCTTATGTGAGATTATATACTAAAGTTGCTTTCCTTTTTTCCCCAAAGTTTTGCCTTCAACCTTCCCGGCTCTTGTGATTTTTAATTTATTGTCATGCTTTTTGGTTGGTTTTTATTATTATGTTCTTAATCATGTGCATCTGCTACAAATGGTGGGAAGACGAATAATGTTGTGGTCATATGCCAATTACGCCTCTTATTAAAGACCTTCTTATATACATTTCTGTTGATCATATGATAATTGGGCTTGAGATAGGCAATTTTTTAAGAAAATGGTTTTCTCTTAATCTAATTTGTGTTATCACTTGAGTTGATTGATGCAGTGAATATTTCGTTCACTGCTATATTCAGTATATTCCGTACCGTGTTTCCTTGTCTTTGTATATTTTTCCGAGCTATCAACTTCCTAAATATTAATTGTCCTTATGTTTTCAGGGTCAATTTTACCAGATATCTTTGAAATGACTGAAATTCATTATTAAAGAAACATGACTGATTACAATACAAAATGAACAAGTGCTTGATTTGAAGCAAACTGGAAGTATTATGTCCTTTATATATGCAAGTTTGAAACAAAACTCACTCACTGGATTCTTATATATAATGTTATGCTTGTGCTTTGTGGTTATGGTTTTGACTTTGTACTACTTCACTGCATGTGATTAGAATTTTTGCACATTTACAGTCATTCTTTTCATTAATTAAATTTGGTTCTTGCATAACAATATTTCCCAGCAATTTTCTCTTACTGAATGTCATTTGCAGTCATTGCAACAACAATTTCTGAGGAGACCTGAAGGAAATGAAACCCTTCTAGCCTACCAAGCTGGCAAGGTGCATGGGATCCCCGGAGGGTTCAATTTTGCCACTGGGATTGGGTCCATGCAGCTACCCCAACAGTCTAGGAACATAAATGCCACGGGCCAACAACGTGGTGGTCCTCCTAACATTCCAGGGCAGGGTCATAGTAGGAGTCAAGATTTTGAGCAGCAAATGTTAAATCCAATGCAACAAGCTTACCTCCAACATGCTTTCCGGGCGGCCCAACAGAAATCAGGTCTTGGAGTGCAATCACAACTCCAAATGAAGCCGGGAATGCTTGGCCCTCTTGGCATGGATCAAGATATGCGAATAGCTAATATGAAAATGCAAGAGCTCCTGCATATTCAAGCGGCTAGTCAGTCCCAGACATCCTCCTCCAAGAAATCATCCGAACAGCTTGCTGACCAGCCAACGTTGCTCGGTCAAACAGTGCCAGTGATGCCTACGCAGGGGACCCAAGCCCAGCAAAATATCATGAACATGACTAACAACCCAATTGCTATGGCTGCACAATTGCAAGCGATGCAGGCTTTGGCACTTGAACGTAATATTGACTTGTCAAATCCTGTGAATGCAAATATGATGGCACAGCTTATTCCCCTCCTGCACTCTGGGATGGTTGCTCAACAAAAAGCAAATGAAAGCAATCCAGGTATACAGCTTGAATCTGTGCCAAAACAGCAGGTCAACTCACCACAAGTTGCTAATGAAAGTTCTCCTCGTGGTAACTCCTCAAGTGATGTCTCGGGACATTCTGGCTCTTATAAAGCTCGGCAGGTGGTTTCCGCTGCTCCTCTCAGTGTAAGTACAAATTCAAATATCGTGAAGAACTCCAGTAACATTTCTGTGCATGGTAGAGATAACCCACTGCCCCCAAGACAGGCCACTGTGGTTGGCAATGGAATGCTTTCTACACATCCAGCACAGTCGTCTGTGAACTTGAACCAGGGAGTGGACAATTCATTCCTTGCAAAAAATTCTGCATTCAACATTGAAGCTTCACAGGTGCAATATACCAAGCAACATAACCGATCTCCTTCACAATCAGCAACTTCATGTAATGATGGGGGTTTGGGAAATCCATCTACATCTCAGGGTGGGCCACTTCCTCAGATGAGCCAACCGCAAACCGGGTTTACAAAGCAACAATTGCATGTTCTCAAAGCACAAATACTTGCATTTAGGCGCCTTAAGGTTTGCTCATTTTCACAATTTTGCATTCTTCTCATTGCCATGTTCTAAGTATTCGTCATGCTTTGCTTTTTTCTTGTGTTTGGTTGATTTTTCAACAAGCATTTCTAATAGTGTTGCATATCTTCTTTGTCCTGCTTGTAGAAAGGAGATGGAACTCTGCCACGTGAATTGCTCCAAGCCGTTGTCCCTACACCGCTTGAGGTGCAGATACAACAGGTGTTTCCTCCTGCAGGAAATTTAGATAAGGACAAGTCAGCTGGAGAGAACATGGATAAGCATGCAAGACATATGGGGTCAAATGAGAAGGCACCTCAGGCTTTAACAGCAGCTGGTGGTGTAAATATTTCAAAGGAGGAAATTGTAGGGGATGATAAAGTAGCTTCCATAAAAGTTAATATGCAAGGCATTACAACTGCAACGAAGGAACCAGGAGTAGTGATTCCTCATGAAGAAGAAGAGGGGCAAACTGTAGGATGTTCCGGGAAATCTGACCAGAAGGCCGAACAGGGTATGCAGAAAACTCCTTTTAGGAGTGATTTTACTGCGGACAGGGGTAAAGCTGTGGCCACGCAGGCTGCCGTTCCAGATATGCTGCAGGTTAAGAAACCTGTTCAGGCAGGAAACACCACTCATCCTAAGAATGCTAGCTCAACGAGAAAATATCATGGGCCATTGTTTGATTTCCCTGTTTTCACCAGGAAACATGACTCTTTTGGATCATCAATGATAAACAACAACAATAATTTAACTTTGGCATATGATATTAAGGATCTTCTCATCGAGGAAAGTGGAGAAATTCATAAAAGGAAAAGGGCAGAAAAAATAGAGAAGATTGATAAAATATTAGCTGTGAACTTGGAGAGAAAGAGGATCAAACCAGATCTCGCAATACGGCTACAAATTGAATCGAAAAAACTTCAACTTGCAGAGTGTCAGGCGCGGTTGAAGGACGAGATCGAGCAACAACAACAAGAAATAATGGCAATGCCTGATAGACCATATCGAAAATTTGTGAGGCTATGTGAGCGCCAACGTCAGGACCTTAACAGACAATCACAGGTCAAGAAGAAAGCGACCAGAGAAAAGCAATTGAAATCCATATTTCAGTGGCGCAAGAAGCTTCTTGAAGCTCACTGGGCCATCCGTGATGCTCGGACTTCCCGCAATAGGGGAGTTCATAAGTATCATGAAAGGATGTTAAAGGAGTTCTCAAAGAGCAAGGATGATGATCGTAATAAAAGGATGGAGGCACTGAAGAATAATGATGTAGAAAGATATAGAGAGATGTTGCTGGAACAACAAACTAACATGCCTGGGGATGCTGCAGAAAGATATACTGTTCTCTCATCATTTTTGGCCCAAACAGAAGAGTATCTTCACAAACTGGGAAGTAAAATAACAGCTGCTAAAAATCAGCAGGAAGTTGTGGAGGCAGCCAATTCTGCAGCTGCTGCTGCACGAGCCCAGGCACTCTCTCTCTCTCTCTCTCTCTCTCTCTCTCTCTCTCTCTCTCTCTCTCTCTCTCTCCTCACTACAACGCCAATCATTGAATTATTCAGTGTACTTATCAGTTAATGTCACAGTGCGCTAATTGAGTACGTAAACCCCAATTATATTACAATCATTTTTTGGGATGGGGGATGTGTAAAAGGGGTTATTTAGCAAAATAAAATTCTTTGTTATTTTTATTTTGCCTCAGCAAAAGGGTCCAAAGAAGCATGAGGCACATCTTTAGGCATGTCTAATCTCCTGAGATGGATGAATAACGCCACGTGTCTTGAGTCAAGACTTGAAAATTCCTTGAAAAAGTTACTTTTGACATTATTGTGGTTGTAGAAATTAAGACAATTTAGAGGCACATTAATTGTATTATCCCCCCTAGTAATGTCCATAGATAACATTTGTAACTTTCAATAGAAATTCCGACGATTCATTTTTTGGTATATGAGTCGTAATGAGATATTTGCAAAGTAAATAGTTTTTCTTTAAATTTGACACGGTGCTCAATTATGATTGGGGGCAACAAATAGTGAGGACTCACATTGGGATGGAGAAATCCATTTACAATTTGCTATTTGGTTTTTCCTTTTTCTACCCCCCGGTTCTTGTAGTTGCTGCTGTGGTCAAATTTCATTAATTTCCTCCGCTTTTCTGTGTTAGACGTGTTATGCATTTGACTGGAATCCTGCAACATTGTAATTTCTCTCTTTTTCTGGACAAAAGGGTCTTTCTGAAGAAGAAGTAAGAGCGGCAGCAGCCTGTGCTAGAGAGGAAGTAATGATACGGAATAGATTCTCTGAAATGAATGCACCAAAAGATAGCTCGTCCGTTAACAAGTAAGTCTGTTTGTAGCTAACTGGTGATAATTGTATGCAGGAAAATTCACAATAGGCAAATCAACTACTTTTGATGATGTCATTTTCCTATTGGATGTCTTGTAATTGGGAACGATAACGTGCTTAGCGGTACACTGTACTTTGCGCTGTCTATTTGAAGTGCCCAATGGACATATTCAGGATTTTTGTGATGCATGGTTATGTTTTTTGCATAACATTCTCTTTGCCTTCTTGGTTTTCACCAGATATTATATCCTTGCACATGCTGTGAATGAAAGGGTTACAAGACAGCCCTCGATGTTGCGAGCTGGAACATTACGAGACTATCAGCTTGTAAATTGCATTCTTTTACGCATTCTATCATTGACGTTGGCTGCACAGTTTTTCAGTTGCCTTTCCATTTTCTTGATGGTTTCTATACTGCTGTGTTGTTTTACTTGAATCCACAGGTCGGCTTGCAGTGGATGCTTTCTTTGTATAACAACAAACTCAACGGAATTTTGGCCGATGAGATGGGGCTTGGAAAGACTGTGCAGGTTGTTTTTGATTAATGGTGGTTTAAATATTTGGTTGCTACGTTCTATGCCAACATGGAGGAAACTCTTTTCTTTCTCGTGGATTTTTTAAATCATTTTCTGCTTTTTTATTCTATTTCTCGTAATAATTTGGTATTAATTACTGTACCAGAGTGTTTGTGGACATTTTTCTAATGTTGATTCTTCTTCTCATGCAGGTTATGGCATTAATTGCTCATTTGATGGAGTTTAAAGGAAACTATGGCCCACATCTTATCATTGTTCCTAATGCTGTTCTTGTGAACTGGAAGGTTTGGTGAACTTTTAAATTCATTTAAATTCTTATTAGTGGCATTTTCTTCTATTTTTTCATGTTTAATTTACTTTGTATTCCAGAGCGAGTTTCACAATTGGCTGCCAACTGTCTCCTGCATATTCTATGTTGGCGGGAAAGAGCAGAGGTCAAAATTGTTTTCTCAAGTAAGATGAACACCTGGCCATTTGAAATTTTATCTTGATATTCGCCTTCAAAAATTAAATAATTTCCACTTGTTTTCTGTTGTGTAGGAAGTGTTAGCCATGAAGTTTAATGTCCTCGTGACAACCTATGAGTTCATTATGTATGATCGTTCAAAGCTTTCAAAAGTTGATTGGAAGTATATCATAATTGATGAAGCACAACGGATGAAGGACAGAGAATCGGTCCTAGCTCGTGATCTTGATAGATATCGCTGCCAAAGGCGCTTGCTTCTCACAGGAACACCATTACAGGTTTGCTGAGAGTCTCAGACTGCCTCACATATGGGACTCCCATTTTTCTGTACTAGACATGAAGTTTTCCATGCATGTTGTATCACCTTAAATGGATTAATTATTCTTGGTTTAAGTTGTTACATTTGACCTTTAAAAGTTGAAAGGTTTCTGAGAATATGTTTACATTTTACCAACTATTGCAAAGAATCATTATGCAAAACATTTGCTTCAGTGCTCAACATTGAAAAGTTGGGAAATTAGTTTTTGCCGGAGTTGTTACTTCTATTATTCAGTGGTCAGGCTGCCATGTATGCATAGATTTAAATCAAGGCTAATCCTAGGTGAGATCTATGGTATATTTGTCATCTTCTTGAATCTATATTGGTTAATAATACACCTGAAAAGAAGGAAAACAAAGACTTTTCTTGAAAAGAGAACTAACAGAGATACTGTATTTGAGACTGGTTGGGCTGATGTATTCTGTTAGCTTTTTTGTGTTAATGCACCCGTTCCTGTTTCTTTTCTTGTCTGTTTCAAAGACCTCAATGGATCACATCCATTATATTCCTCTATGCAGAATGACCTTAAAGAACTCTGGTCACTGTTAAACCTACTGCTCCCAGAGGTCTTTGATAATCGAAAAGCATTTCATGACTGGTTCTCGCAACCATTTCAAAAAGAAGGTCCCACACACAATGCTGAGGATGACTGGCTCGAAACTGAGAAGAAGGTAATCATTATCCACAGGCTCCATCAAATTCTGGAGCCTTTCATGCTCAGGCGTCGTGTTGAAGATGTTGAAGGATCACTTCCTCCCAAGGTATGCCATTTAAGTATTACTTCCTCCGTCCCTTATAGATAGACTTACTTTCTTTATTCACGTCCCAAATTAGTCATTCAATATGCATTGAACTACCATCATATTAATGTAGGGGTATATTAGAAAAAATGTAAGTAAAATTTATTATTCCAACTATAATAATTAATTCTTTTTAATGTGTGAAAATTGAAGTAAACCTATCTTTATGGGACGGGGAGTACTAGATATTCTATGATGTGGATTGTTTGTGACAGCAATTTGAACCTGCAGGTTTCAATTGTGTTGAAATGTAGAATGTCTGCTATACAGAGTTCCATTTATGACTGGATCAAATTCACTGGTACTCTTCGGGTTGACCCAGAAGATGAAAAGCGCAGAGTTCAAAAAAATCCTAATTACCAGGCTAAAATTTACAAACCTTTAAATAATAGATGTATGGAGCTCAGAAAAACATGCAATCACCCATTGCTAAATTATCCATATTTTAGTGACTTATCGAAGGCTTTTCTTGTGAGATCATGTGGAAAATTGTGGGTTTTGGATAGAATTTTAATAAAACTTCAGAGAACGGGACATCGAGTTCTTCTCTTTAGTACCATGACAAAACTTCTTGATATAATGGAGGAATATTTACAATGGCGAAGACTTTTGTACAGACGGATTGACGGAACAACTAGCTTAGAAGATCGCGAATCTGCTATTATGGACTTTAACAGCCCTGATAGTGATTGCTTTATCTTCTTGCTCAGTATCCGTGCTGCTGGGCGGGGTTTAAATCTTCAGTCTGCTGACACGGTTATCATATATGATCCTGATCCAAACCCAAAAAATGAGGAACAGGCTGTTGCTCGAGCACACCGTATTGGGCAGACGAGGGAAGTCAAAGTCATTTATATGGAAGCTGTGGTTGACAAAATCTCAAGCCATCAGAGAGAGGACGAATTCAGGAGCGAAGGTTTAGTGGATTCAGATGATGACCTTGCAGGCAAGGACCGGTACATGGGTTCAATTGAGAGCCTCATCCGAAAAAATATCCAGCAGTATAAAATTGATATGGCTGATGAAGTTATAAATGCTGGCCGATTTGACCAGAGAACTACACATGAAGAGAGACGCATGACCTTAGAAACCCTATTGCACGACGAAGAGAGAGGCCAAGAAACAGTTCATGATGTTCCCTCACTACATGAGGTAAATCGCATGATTGCTCGGAGTGAAGAAGAAGTGGAGCTCTTCGATCAGATGGATGAAGAACTAGAGTGGATAGACGAAATGACTCGATACGATCAGGTTCCAAAGTGGCTTCGTGCTGGTACCAAAGAAGTGAATGCCACCATTGCTAATTTGTCAAAGAAACCGTCGAAGAATATCTTATATAGAGGAAGCATTGGCATGAATTCCAGTGAAATGGCCTCTGAGACAGAGAGAAAACGGGGGAGACCTAAGGGGAAAGTTCCTAATTACACTGAATATGATGAAAATGACGAGTTTTCTGAAGCTAGTTCTGATGAGAGGAATCAGTATTCTATACAAGAGGAGGAAGAAGAAATTGGGGAGTTTGAAAATGATGAATTTGCTGGGGCACCTCCAGTTAATAAAGATAAGTTAGAAGAAGACGACCCCATTTCTGCTGATGATTACGGATACCAAAGAGGTTTGAAACACACTAGAAACAATCTTGCACTTGAACAAGCAGGTTCATCTGGGTCTTCTTCTCATGGTCAAAGACTAATCCCAATGGCCTCACCTTCTGCTTCTTCTCAGAAGTTTGGATCACTTTCTGCTTTAGATGGCAGGTCCAGTTCCCATTCAAAGAAGGTGGTATGTCTTGTAACATCCTTTTCTGATTCTTCGAGGCTTAATTCTCGAAGTTGTTGAGTTAGCTGAAATGTTTTTATTTTCTAATATTCCAGGCAGATGAATTAGAGGAAGGGGAAATTGTTGGATCTGGAGACTCTCAGATGGATCACCAGCAATCTGGTAGTTGGATCCAAGATCGGGATGAAGGTGAAGATGAACAGGTGTTGCAGCCTAAAATTAAACGCAAAAGAAGTTTTCGGGGTCGTCCTCGGCATGCTGCAGAGACATCAGAAGAGATGTACGGTGAGAAGTCATCTCTCCCGAGAGGAGACTCTTCTCGGTTTCCGTTCTCAGTAGAGTGTGACTCACAAGCAAGGGATGACCGTGGGCATAAAGTTCTTGGAGAACCTAGTTTGTTGATGCATGGAAAAATTGATTCGTCCTTCAAGAATAAACGAAATTTATCCACAAGAAAAAATTTAAATACAGCTAAGGAGCATACTTCTCTAAAATCCACCAGAGCAAGTCATGTTTCTATTCCTCCTGATGCTGATGCTGAACAGCCAAGCAGGAACTGGGATGGTAAAGTCATGAAAGGGGCTACAACTGGTAGCAGTAAGACGTCTGAAGTCATGCAGAGAAAGGTATGTAGCTGTAAACCTCTTCGGTTATTTGCAATCTACTAAGAAATTAGGATTTGTGTTATTGTTTGTTGCATAATTTATTTTTTCTTGTTCTATCAGCCTCTTGACTGTGAATTCTGAGGAGATCAGTCTGGCACTATCATTTCCATATACAGGATCTTTTAAAATCATCTGCATAAATACATGGTTTTGATTGCAATACTATTTTGATATGTTGTCCTGTACACTATGTTGTGGGCCTTTTCCGTAAGTTGTTATGTTGAGAATATACTGATTCTGAATGAGTGGCACGTGATGATATTGGTGTCTTCTCTCCGTTAGCAACTAGACTCCTAAAAATGCTATTTATTAGTTAGTTGACATATTGATGTCTTAGACCGAATGATCATCAGATCATGTATATACTGAGCATGGGAGAGTGGACTATTTGACTAATGAAACCTCCCTATAAATAAGAATATTGAAATTGATGTATAATCAAATTGGATGTCCTAGTTGGTTGGTGTTGGTATGGGTTTTAAGGAACGAGTTTAGGATATGAGTGTCTTCCTAACTTTGGCTTTGTACTCCTTGATGCATGACAAATGAAACATTGGACCTTATTCCTTCCATAAAAAGTCGGTGAAAAGCACGATAAGGTGGGCCTGACTATTTGAATTCTGAAATGATAAAGAAATTATTTTTCCTATTATTGAATATTGATCGGATTACAAGTATGTTGAAACTTTTCCTCTGTTCTCTTTTCTCATTCTCTTTTTTCTCCTCATTTTCTCAATTCTCTTTCCTTTCTCTCTTCTACTTTCTCCGCCATGTTCGGCATCAGGTAGTATATGTTATTTTGAGTTTGAGACTTCTTAAAACAGGAAGGACATTCATTTTTAGATGGAAGGAATAAGATTAATCTTCTAGTCCTATACTGGTAACATGTTCATTTTTGAACTGATGAATTTCAGGGTAAATTATTTTAGGATGATGCATACTAATTATAAGAATTCTTCATGTCCTAGGAATATTAATAATAAATAGAACTATTTCTTAGAACCGACTATTTAGTTCCCTGCTTGTGCATTGTTCCTCCAATTATAGTTAGCCCCAAAACTCTGAGGTGATCCAGTGTAGTGGCTAAAATGTTCGTACCAATATTATGTGCACAAAACTCCAAACTTAGATTAAATATTTACAGTTTTGGCCTTAAAGCATCAAGAGAAAGAAGTTTGGGTTGAAAATGTGATGGATAAAAGATTTTGATTTCATATCTTTTGGCTAAGTAGAGGAATGTGGCTCTTAATGGACACGCTCGTTACTGTATGGTTGTACTTTTCTCTTTTGTTTTCAATTTCCTTTAGGTTCTGACAAGGGATCAAACATTTATGATACTGCATTCGAAGGTTCTCTACATGTCCTCCATCCCTTGTACAGTTGCTATTTAACTTATGAGGCATGTCTTGGCAAGTTTTCCACACTGCAATTTCATCAAGTCCCCATTTTGTTGTTTTCTCTGCATGTCTTGAGTCTTGACCTTCCAATGCATTCTTTCTTTAGTGGTCACAATTTATATAAACGTTGGTGTATTACAGTGCAAGAATGTTATTAGCAAGCTCCAAAGGAGAATAGACAAGGAAGGGCACCAAATAATTCCACTGTTAACTGAACTGTGGAAAAAAATTGAAAACTCCGGTGGAGTAGGTAGGGCAGGGGATACCCTTTTGGATCTACGAAAGATCGATCTATGCATTGATAAATCTCAGTACAGCGGAGTGATGGATCTTGTCTCCGATGTGCAGCTTATGTTGAAGCTTGGGATGCAATACTATGGATTCTCATTTGAGGTATGGATACATATTTCTCTCTCTCTCTCTCTCACATAAAAAAAAAAAGAAGAGAGAATAAAGAAGGATCAATTTGTACAAAATATAATTACATGAAGACGAAACTTTAAAGAACTAGTGGGGCATTCTTCTATATGTTCTCAATTCTCAGAAAATTTATTCACCCATGTAAAATTCTAAGATCAATGACCTTATCTTTTCAAGTGAAAGAAATGTTTTTGGAATCATAATTGTTGAAGATAATATTTAAATGATATACATGTGGCCCTATCTAACAACTTAAGTTTTTAGATCAATGTGGTTCACCATATTATTAGAGCAGGCAAAGGTCCAGGGTTCAAGTCTCACCGCTACTCATTTAAATATATTGTGCACGTGTTAGGTTTTGATGAGAAAAATAAATAAATCCTATCTACATGTGAGGGGCGTGTTAAAGTTAATATTTAAATGATATACATGTGATCCTATCTAAAAGTTTAAGCTTTTAGATCAAGTGGTTCAACAATAAATATTCTCTTAAACATGATGAGAACAGTGAAGCTAAGTGTTTGTTTGGTTTAGATAAAAAATACTTTAGGATATTTTGTTAAAAGTTGATGAATTGTATAGTTGCAAAGTTGATAAAAGTTGTGGGTTCCATGAAATATGTGGTTGAAAATGAGTTTGGGAAAAAAAGAGTTTAAATGGATGCCAAACATGCTTTGAATGTTTTATGTGAATTATATATTAGAAATTGAACTGAGAAATCCTTAGTGGTACCCAGCCTACTCCATTGGCATGTTTGGTAGCTTGGTTTGGATAGCTATAGACTATATAGGGAAGAAAAAGAAGCTAACAATCTTATCTTGTATTCTTCATTCGTATCGACTAATATGTACCAAACATAGCCTATATGTATTCACAGATTCCAAGATTTGTGCTAAATGAACTTTATGAATACATTGAAATAGGTGAGAACCGAAGCAAGAAAAGTGCACGATCTTTTCTTTGATATCTTGAAGATAGCATTTCCAGACACTGATTTTCGGGAGGCCAGAAATTCCATATCTTTCTCCAGCCCAGTAGCTATGCCAGTCTCTGGTTCATCATCAAGGCAGGTGCTTGCTGGTCAAAGCAAGCGCCAAAAATCAGTAAAGGATGTTGACTCTGATCCAGGTCCTCGCCAGAAGCCACATGCTCGAATTCCTGTTCATACTGTTGAAAGCTCTAAGGTCAGAAGCTATATGCCTCAAAAGGAATCGAGGCTTGGCAGTAGCAGTAGCCGGGAGATTGGACAGAAGGACGAACCCCGTCCGCTGACTCATCCGGGGGAACTTGTTATATGCAAGAGGAAGAGGAAAGAGAGAGAGAAATCGGCTGTGAAGTCAGGGAATGAGTTGGCTGGTCCGGTGTCACCAACTGGAGTTAGCCGTAATGTGAGAAGTCCTGGCTCGAGTTCAGGCACGAAAGATGTGCTATGGAGCCAACAAATTACCCAACCACAGGGACGGGCTGCCATTTCTCCACAACCGGAGAATAGTGGTGGTGGTGGCTCTGTTGGTTGGGCAAATCCTGTAAAGAGGATGAGAACTGGTGCTGGGAGGAGGCCCCAAAGCCATTTATGATTTTATATAAGTTAGTTCCTTCAAATTGAAAAAGAAAAGCAAAACGGAAACAATTCTCTCGCGTGTATGCGCCTTGTATAATTGTGCTGGATTGTGATTCTTGTAGACGTAGCACTGTTTTTTTTGTATGTTTTGATGAATTAACGTTGGTTGGACAATTGACCTGTCTTCTTCCCTTGTAACTTACTTACGGACGTACCATTTAACTCTTATCTAATCCCTGTTGTTCATCTCCAACTAAATTGAGACTACATTATCTAATCCAAAATTAATGGAGTAGGGAATTGTGGGAGAATGGCTTCAGGCTGTAGCTGGCAGCAGACGCCAGTGGATTATCTCGGATGTTGAGAATATATATGGTTAATTGGTTATGGTGATGTGGTGCTGGCTGTGATGGTGGTTCGGGTGGTGGTGCTGGCAGTTGCACTGATGGAAGGCTATTGGGTTTTGGGAGGAGGCAGAGCCGGCTCAAGCACAAGGCCATTTAGGCACTCGCCCAAAGCCCCGTGTTTTGACAATGGCCTCAAATTTTGGAATTACATATATTAACCTTTATTTTTCTCTTTCACTAATGAATATTTTTATTAAAAAAGGAAGAAGAAGAAGAAGCCCAACCGAGGAGTTGGAGACTTCCTTTCCCCCCTCGTTGCTTCTTCAAAATCTAACATTTTTTTCTCATTCTTCTTGTAACAATACAAACGTCTTTGTTCCTTCTATTTGATTTGATATTGTGTATGTTTGGTAGTGTTGACATTATTTTTTAAGTACTTATAAGTTGTAGATTCTATAGAATGTGTGAATAATAAGTGGATAATAAATTGTGAATTTCACGAAATGTGTAGATAAAAAAAATATTTAACTAATTTGATCAATTTAAATTATATTAACTGTTTAGACAATTGTTGATGAGTGCGAGATGCATTTATATGTTAAAATGTGTTTTTTTTTATTGAATAACTTTTGAATTAACAATGTGCACAATAATGTCAGGAGAATCTCCCATCCAAATATTACTGTAGCGATGGAAACGCATGCTTGGCCAGCGCTGTTAGCCTCCCTACGAGTAGATGTGCAAGTTGAGCTATGAACTTGGACATCATCTCCCGTTAGAAATGGAAATGGGCTAAGCTGAGCTAGTTCAGCCTTAGAAACACCGAACTCAACTCGTGTCTACCATTAGAGCTTGGTTGGGCCCTTGAGCTCATGAGCCAAGCCAAGCCGTCTATGAGCCTACTCGTTCTTTCTTTTTTTTGTATAAGTAAATTAGTACAACAAATTAAAAAACTCGCGCTCCTTCCTATGCATGGTCTTTAGATGTACACTTTAATACATTATTTAAATAAATTTGTTTATTCGGTAACACTTTCAAGTTTTTTTTGAAGTAGTTTAATATAATATTAAAATTGACAAATATCCCATTTTCAAGTCTCGTCACCTATTTATGAAACATTATGCTTGTATCAAGCGGGAATGAATTTTTCATAACTCAAACAACTCAAACTTTTAAATGAGATAATTCAACACAATACATTAATAAGATACAGTCATGTTCCTTGAAACATATTGAACATAATCTTGAAAGCAGAATAAGATCATGAAAGAAAGTAAATTACGAGCATGTTCTTCTGGTATTTTGACCACTTCTTTTCTTAGTAGGTAATAAAGGAAACACATCTATTGTTACATCTATTTACATAAACAAAGGGCATGCCTTTTCTTTTCAGCCCTCCCAATGAATAATTTTATGTGCAGTTCAGTAAATTTTAAGCAGAAACTACTGCATCATGTACAAATATTGATTCTTAAAGAGATTGGATAGGGCTATGGATCCACTGGTCCCACAACTGCCTCGTCACTAGAGTCATTTTCATCTTCGCTTAGCTCCTCGTCGCTCGATTTTTCCCCCGAGGTTGTCCCTACATCTTCCGGCTTGGCATATCTCTGACAGTATTCTGGAAGACGAACATTTAGGTCAGTTTCCACATTCCCACAATGGATGGAACAGACCAGATTCCTATGCATATCCAAAGTTAAGAATAGCTTATATATGTTAATGAAATCATACAACATTCTTTTTTCCACTATTTCCTGAGTGGTTGGAGAAGCGTAAGTTTAATCTTAACTTGTATCATTTGTATTTGGTTATGGATATGTACTCATAGGGAGAAGATAAAAGAATAGACAGAGACGAGTTTTTTTTAACTTGAGAGCGCCATTTGCAGTTACATCTTTATTCTGCATTATTACCAATAAACTTCGAAGCGGCTAGGACTAATGGATTAATCTTCAAGATTAAGTGAGAACAGGTACTAATGCTAAGCCTTTTTTCCAATAAATTTGGGGTTGCCTAAATGAGTCCTTTTACGCCCCTTTGTTCTGTATAAGTAAAACCATGAAGTACGAAAATGGCTTAAGCTTTTAGGACTTTATATTGGGCTGTTGGAGTCCCACCTGCCCTCAAACCATGTTCTACGCTAAACCTTGGAAAACAATGCCTATTGTTTGGTAGATACCGACACTTCTGTTCTGCTTTCATCAACTGCTAAACATGGGTTTTTCTCATCTTTCGTTCGTAACTTTCAGTTACCACTGGCAAAAGATTTCTCCTGCCAAATCCTGACAGGCACACCACGAGAGAAGAAGGAAGAATAAGAAGAAGAAATGAAACAATTGTTTGGATACAACCAGGTGCTGAACAAGCAGTGAATTTGCATCTAAGCATTAGGAAAGCCTAAACATGCGCAGAGGAGTCGTAACTAAATGCAAAGGGAAGAGTGAATGTCCAATTAGTTTAGAGTCATAACTAATTGGACATCATAATAGGTTTGACAAGAATCAGCATGAATAAGAAGGAACGATTAATTAATTTCATAGATTCAAGTCTTATAGGAGATCATGAAACAGAAATGCAGAAAGAAAAAAGACTTGCATAAATCAACAATATAGAAATTCAACTTTGCCAGATTATGCGATGGATTTAAAAATTTCTGAAACATTCTAACACCTTTGACTCTTTGTTCGTAAGCAGTTTGATCACGCATCATAAGAGCCGCTGCCTCCCTATTTAGTGGATCCGATGGATTTGGATACAAAAGAAGTTGTGGTAGAAATACTTCGAACACATTCACCAGGTCTGCAAATATCGATTCAACAAAAGAGGTAACAAGCAATCAATAATTAGCAGAAGTAACTTCGTAATTTACAATAATCATCCACAAAATACTACAAATATCCCTTACCAAACATGGGGCTCCACGTCTGATTGATAACATCCAAACAAATCGAACCTGACCTGAATTGACGATTCAGAAAAGTCAGACCTCGTCGTAAAATATAAATAAAGACAACGAGTTATCATTTATAGAAAAACAAAGGATTTTTAACAGTATATTACTTACACCTCATCAACATTCGGGTGATAAATCTTATTAAGAAATCCTATGGATGGAGCTTTGTACGGGTAAGCATCCGGAAGCTTGACTCTTACTTTCCACACACCACCATGGTAAGGACCTAATTTCATTCATAACATTTAATAAAGTAAAAGAAAGTAAATCACAAAAGACCACAAAAAACACGCACACATGCACAAACACTCCGAGTTCTTGGGATGTCTACTCTTCATGATTATATACATATTTGCAGAGTAGCCATCTCAATCCTTAATAATTCAGTACATTCATCAAGATCGAGCAGCGGAAAAATAAAAAAATAAAAATCTGCTAGTGTTGTACAAAAATGGTTACAGTATGACTACAGGGGAACTCCCTTTAGGATCTTCACCTGGGCAGAAAATAGTTCTAAAAATAGAATTTATCAACACCCTCAAATCCAATAGCCACATCAGTTTTCCAACTAAATGAAAAACACAAAGAAAAGCTAAAAAAAGAAAAAAATTGAAGGCAATCAATGAACAAAAGACTCCTTTCATTTCAAGAAATATTTCAGATACATTAACTCATAAATCTCCTATTAAAATAACAGAAAAAACCCGTAAATCAAACACCCACAAAGCAAAATTTCCTATTAAAATCATGAATAATGAAAATATGAGAAATGGGTAAGATTTACTGTCACTGGGTCCATGTAGATGCACATAAAAATCTTGCAATCCATCATTGATCATCTCCACCTTGTAATCAGTCATCATCCTAGTCCAAGAAACCAAAATCCCAGGAAAAAATGAGCACAAAAAAGTACATAAAAACAACTAATCCATATTAAAACATAATTAAAAAGCATAAGATTAATTATTCAGAAAATTTTACAGTTTCATTAAGTCCATCTCACGGCGCTTGCTTGGTGAAGACATAATGGTTTTGCTCTGCAATTTCTAGCCTTGTTTTTCTTGATTTTCTTCACAGAAGAGAGGAGAATAGTGTTGGTGGGGTGGGGATAATATGTTACTTGGACAAAGCTATGAAAAAAGGAAATTCTGACATGAAAGAAGAAAAACAAGAGATAAATGTGTGTGAAAGGTAATCTTTTTGATAATTAAGTGTCTATATATCATGTTTGGCTAAGCTTGAAAGATATTTATAAGCACTTTTTTGAGAAGTATATCTGCTTATAAGCACATATTTTAGAACTATATTTGCTTATAAGCAACTTTTTTTTTTTTTTTTTTTTTGTTGAAATGTGTATATGTTTATAAGCATATTTCTTGGATCTTATTTGATTAAATTTAAATTATAATTAAACTGATCAAATTAGTTAAATATATTTTATATATATACATTTCGTATAACTTACAATTTATTATCTATATATTCTATAAAAAATACGACTTATAAGCAATGTTCAAAAAAGCTTAAAGCGTGACAATACGTGGAGGTTGAGTTTCAAGCTTTTCGGGTCTAGGCGAGACATAGCCGTATAGGTGAGAGCGAGATAAGTACTAGGCGAGGACGAGGTGTGAGACAAGGTTAGACTGGACGAAGTTTAGACGGACTTTTTAGAATAATGCTTATAAGTACTTAAAAAATAATTTTTTGGTTGAAAATACAAAGTGCAAATTACTTTATCAAATTTTTTATTTCTAAACGTATTTAGATATGTTATTATTTTCTTAATTTTAATTCTTGAAAGTTACCGTCCACTTTTTAATCATTTAAAATAATTTTATAGGAATTTCTAATTTACCATAATTTATTTAGTTTTATATTTAATCAATAAAATAAAAATTACTATTTATGTATAAGTGAACTTACTAAATTATTAAATTTTTTGTCAAGATTCTTGCTCTAAATTCTTTTAGAATAAGTAGTTGTAGGACGTGCGATGCATATAAGGTGGCTCGTAGAATATTTACGTTATTGTATTTTAATTTATAATATATACAGGTATAAAATAGTCCAATTATAATATTACAGCAAATAGTTTAAAAAAAATTAGCACTCAACAAATATAAGATAGATAATCAAAAGACACACTTCTTAAATATAAATATAACAAGCAAATAATCATTTGAACAAACCACAATTTACAATCTATAAGAACTTGTGGTTGATTGCATAACTGTTTTCAAATTGTTTACTAAGCAAAATAGTAGAAGTTTAGAAATACTAAGCATATGTTTGGTAATGCTGAATTTATATTTTAAGTGCTTATATTATAAGTTGTGAGTGAATGTGTAGATAAAAAGTGAGTTGTAAATCTTGGGTTCTAATTTTTTGAACAGAAATTATCATCAAAGACAAATATAAGATGTACTAATTAATAGGTTGATGATAAAAAATGTGATAACAAATAATTATGGACAGAAATGTAAAAATTAAATATTGTTGAAGACTTTAATGTGTATTAAAATGAAAGACAAATATTTTGTCAAACTTTTGTATTTTATATTTATTTTGTTTATTTTAAAAATATGGGAGACAAAAAAATATTTTTACGCCCTCTTAATTAATTTTTTGAACAGAAATTATCATCAAAGATAAAGATAAAATGTACTAATTAATAGGTTGATGATAAAAAATGTGATAACAAATAGTTAATGATATAAATGAGAAAATTAGATATTGTTGATGACTTTTATTACAATTATAAAATATGGTGTGGTTAAAAAAGTGTAGTTTAAATATAATTATCCAAACAAAAAAAGAAAAAAAATTGGTAAAAAAATAGAAGACAACCACTCCTCAAGATGACATGTGGCAATATGAATAGTAAAAATTTTAAAAAATATGAGAGAAAAAAAATATTTTTATGCCCCCTTAATTAATTTTTTGAACAGAATTCACCATCAAAGACAAATATAAAATGTACTAATTAATAGGTTGATGATAAAAAAATATGATAACAAATAGTTAGGGACATAAATGAGAAAATTAGATATTATTGAGGACTTTTATTACAATTATAAAATATGGTGTGGTTTAAAAAGTATAGTTTAAATATAATTACCCAAACAAAAAAAGAAAAAAATTTGGTAAAAAAATATAAGACAACCACTTCTCAAACTAACATGTGGCAGTATGAATAGTAAAAATTTTAAAAAATATAAGAGAAAAAAATATTTTTATACCTCTTTAATTAATTTTTTGAACATAATTCATTATCAAAGACAAATATAAGGATGCACTACTTAATAGGTTAATGATAAAAAATGTGATAACAAATAGTTAGGGCATAAATGTGAAAATTAGATATTGTTGAAGGCTTATTACAATTATAAAATGTAGTGTAGTTAAAAAAATGTGGTTTAAATATAATTACTTAAACAAAAAAGAACCAAAAAGAAAAAAAATAGGAAGATACAGTGGCGAATCTAGGGTTGAAGTTTAGCTAGGGCAGACGTTGACTGGTCAACCAGTCAACGGACGATGCTTGTAAAAAAATAATCTGAAAATATTTTTAATAAATACGTAACTTATAAAGCAACAAAAAAATCATATAATAGTGAAATATAATTCGATACAAGCCGTAATAATTCCTGTTTGATGATCAGTTACAGTGTCTTAGTCAAAATGGAAACGAACAAAAACTACAAATTTGGTAGTTTAAATAACCTACCTTCCTCGAATGAAGCCTCTCTTTCTCTTCCTCTTTAAGCTCTAAAAATGCCTGCCAACAAAACGATAATCATTCATTAACATGATAAAATACACGTCATATACGATAGGGCTGAACAACGAAACCGCCAAACCGTAAAACCGAATCGAAACCACCTTTTCAAAACCGTTGGTTTGGGTCCACGTGGATCCGTCAACGTTTTGGTTTTGAACCGAACCAAACCGCTTCGAAGTGGTTTGATTTAGGTTTCAATTTTTTCAAACCACCAAACCGTTTAAAATAAAAAAAAATAAAAAATAAATTAATTTTAATTTTATTCATCTCAATTAAAACTAAATCAATCTATTATTCATATTAAACCCAACCCAATTAAACCAAATACCCAATTCAATTAAAATCCATCCATTATTCATATTATCGTTTCTCTTTCTACAATTCTTTCTCGATCTCGACCGCCGCTCTCGAAACTCTTGATTTGGCTTCGCCTAAATAACCACTATACTCTAATTTCCTTTCACCAAACTTCCTATGGGTTTTAAGGAGTGATTTGATCTGTAATTCAAGAAAATTCTCTATTTTCTTTGTAGCGATATAGTTTATTTTCTACCAGATTTGTAGATGTTATAAGAAAATTGTGACTTCATCATTAGCTCTATCAAAATATGCTACTCAATCTGGTAGCCCAAGTTCTTTACAAACTATTCTGGGTATTTTCAAACTCATTGTATCAATTTTAAAGCTAGACTTATTCGAGAAACTCAAGCTGAAAAATAATGATTCAAACACCAACAATTTCTTCTTTTCTATTAGTGGTCAGATTCTTGATTCCTTTAGGAGTTCGTTGAGTGTAAAGATGGTTGAGGCGGTGATTTGCACTAAGAATTGGTTGCATAGTATCAAGGAATCTATAGTGATTCGTCAATGTTTGAATGAAGTATAAGTATTAGATAATTCAAAAAAAGTTATAGTATGTATTATCGTATTTGATATTTCTATTCATTTTCTTTTATTACTAACATTATATCATTTAATTATAATTAATGAATACATTTACTATATTCTTATCTTTATGCTAAACTTTTTTGTCTTTTATTAATACTAATATTTATGTTTTATTATGATATTGTAGACTAATATTTATGATTTAACTTATTCGATATTTTTTTTATTTGTTTGCTAAACCGTGGTTTTAAACCGAACCAAACCGCAAAAAGTGGTTTGGTTTGGTTTGGTTTCGAAAGTGAAGTGGTTTGGTTTGGTTTGAAAAAATTTTAAACCGCTTTAAGTAGTTTGGTTTGAAAATTTACCACAAACCGCCCAAACCGAACCGTGTTCACCCCTAATACACGATAGCTAACACCAGAGGCGGACCCAGGATAATGGTTCAGTGGGAGTGATAAAGATTTACATAAAAAATAATTTAAAATAAGACAATAACGATAAGAAAAAACTTAAAATAAAATCAAATCTATGGCAAAAAAAAAAAAGAGCAAAAGTTCTGATAAATACTTTCTATATTCTTCTATTTTGACCCCCCCCCCCTCCCCCTCCCCCTCCCCCTCCCCCTCCCCCTCCCTTTTCAAATTATGCAATTATCTTATTTTTTTAATTTCTCAAAGTTCAAGGACCACAAATGAAATTTTGATTTTAAAATAGATATTCTTTCTCTCTCTCTCTCACACACACACACATACACACACAAAGACCGTCTTCTTCAACCCAAGAAATTATATACAACATATACATACACTACACACAGAACGGTAGAATGCACAAGAAAAAAAAAATTGATGAAGCCAACACCATTTTTTTGCAAAATTTCAGCATGGGCGGACACGGTGTCTCGCCATGTGCTAGATCCGCTTCTGGGAAGATAGCCACATGTAAAGTTGACACGTGGCAATATGAATAGTTTAGAAGTTAGCCTTTTTTATTATGGGTAGAAATATTCTTTGCAAACATTTATTAATATACTCATGGCCCACATATTGATTGAACTTATATTAATAAAATATTATATTTTGTACCACACGCGTATAATATAATAAATTAATTATTTACATATAAGTAATTAAAGAACTCTATCTTATGTAATTAATTGAAAATTTATTTATTGAATCAAGGCATTTTATGCACGTCAAATAAGTGAAATAATACATCTCGATTATTACAATTTTTATTTTTAAATTTTGGACAATTTTATTTTTAAAAAATTAAACTCGACGTATTATGTTTCACAATGTTTGCGTATAAAGGAAAATCAAAGTATAATAAGATATACATTTGTAGAACAAATACCCGTCAAAAAAATTATTTAAATATAAAACATTAACAATAAATTATAAATAATACGTATTTTTCATAATGAACATATATTTTACATTTGAAAAATATTTTTCCAAATTAAAAATCATGTGTTTTTTATCCTATTCATTTATTAGTACATAAAACTAAATTAATCAATTTTAAAACTTAAATTGATCTAATTCATGGATGGATGTTCTCCTACCTCCTACCCATTGATAAGGTGGAAATGATAAACAAAAAAAAAAAAAAAAAAATTATATTATATTAAGTTAGCAACTACTATAGTTGGGTAGGAGATCATTTCTCATACTATGGTCCCTACTAATTTTAGTTCTCCTCTATTTGACATGTTTTATTCGTCAATTTTACGTATAAAAAGATTAGAAACAAACATATCCTATAAAGAATCAATTGCAAATATATTTATACATGATAATAGTTATTTGTAACGAACAAATTTTAGAATATCCAATAGTCATATTACAAATGGACTTGAGATCTTAAATTTAAAATTTAAATGTGTGTTGAACTAAAAAATAGCTTCTTCATACACGCAGTGTTTTAAAAAGCGCGCATAGACACGAGACGTGACCTCCACACTTCGCTTATGCCCTAGGCGCGCGTTTTTTGGTCAACTATATTTTTAACTAAAAAGCACGCGCCTAGCCTCGCCTTAACTCGCTAACTCAGAAAAAAAAATTATCTTTTTTTTTTAAAATATTTAAAATAATATTATTTAAAATAAGAAAACGCTTTTTCACGCCTCGCTCCACCCTCGCTTAAACCTCGCTTAGACTCAAAATACTTGAAACTTGGACATGTTGGTATGTCCTAATTTTAGATCTCCTCTATTTAACTACTGTTTTATGTCTCACATAGGTTGTTAAAAGCCCGGCTTTTAAGTTTCATATTAAAACCTTGTTCGGTAGAAGATTTGGGCTACAAATTGGTTTTTTTTTTTATTGCATGACATTTTTTATTTTTAAAAATTTTTGAAGGTGAAATGAGAAAATTACGTTTAATCAACACAATTTCATTTCAAAGTAGTAAAGACAATTTTATCATTTCACTTTTAAAACTTTTAAAAAATCAAAAATGTCAAAACCTCTACGTAACAAGCTCTAAGTATTATCTTTTTATAAGCTAGGTTAAGGATGAATTCTATCACAAGGTACTTATAACATTGATACGAGAACATGCACTATACACCCTTTCTCAAGGAAGTCACAATGCAGACAAGCTGACCTTGAGAAGGCTACTTTTAGTGAAAGACTAGTTTTGTGGAATCACCCAACTGAAATATTGGGTCACCATACACCGACCCAATAGTTTTAAGAACTAAATGGTCATTTCTAAAATAGAATCCCACGTCGTATATAGAAGACGTGCCTTTTGGATTTTTAAATATGTTGAGAATTATTTTTACAAGCCATTACATGTACATTTCAAAACGATACTATGAGTGACCGATATGATTGGTACCAATAAACATCTTAGGACATGTTGGTATGTGTATCAACAACCCAATCGGATCATAATAGCTCTTCATTTGGCTGGCCAAATGTTGTCTCAACACAGTCAAAGTCCTCTTTTAAGGAACAATTACAAGATATTATATTGAAAAACTATTTCAACTTCTCGAACTTGTTCCTACTAAAGTTGTCAACTAGTCGGCACCGCTCGATTTCGAGGTATTGACACAGGCCAATCTTTTTAGGCTAAAAAGTTGTCGGTCCAACATTCATGTTCAAGATCAGGCTGAACCGACTCTACACGCTACAACTTGTTGCTCTCTGGAACGAGTTCTCTTTGCTTTCTCCATAAAAATCATTAGCTGAGCCTCCCAACACAACCTCCCATAGCTGGCCCAGTACTGGTCCGACAGTAGGGCCGGGCCATTTACACACTAGGCCACTCAAAGTTGGAGAGTCCCACAAATTTTAATACATCTAATCTCAGTTACCATCGCAAGTTGGGAGATGAGGACTCTTTTAAAAGTCCTTAAACTCATTTTGTACGCCACGAATTTTTAAAATGAGCTAAAGTTACACTATATTTCTATATATTTACACAATCTAATAAACCTTAACAAGAAAATACAAGTCTCATTCAAAGCTTGAAGAAGTCCAAACTGAGTCTTGTAACCTAGTAAAACACATCAAAACATTCACACAAATATAGTAACTTCATTAAACCTTATCCACAAGTATACATACAATATGGTGAGTATGCCACAAATATTTGGCCCCATCACTGAATAGATAGCCTTTTTACCTCTATCATTATCTTATCCCAGTGAGCAGAGCAACTAAGGGCTTGTTCGGTAAAGTTTTTTTAAGAAAAAATAGATTTTTTTTGTTATTTTTTGACTTTTCAAATTTTTTTGTAGTGTAAAAATGGTTGAAAAGTCAAAAATTGTAGACAAAAAAATGAATTTTTTTGGAAAAAAACTCTACCGAACATGGCCTAAATGTCGAGAGCCACTTATGGCACGTGTGACAAATAATACAAAACATGATGAAAGAAGAAAAAGAAAGTGAACATCATTTGTTTTGTATATCGTAGTCCAATAGTGTGTACCAGGCATGCCCTTAGATAATTCTTTCTTGTTGCAAAATTACCAACCTTCTAAAATCTTCAAAAGATTGTCAGCAAGAAACTAGAACTATTCAGCCCGAAGAAAACAAAAAAAAAAACAGCATTTCTATCTTGAAAAAGCTTGGAAGTGAAAAGAAATCTATAAATAACTCTTGATAAAACTATATAGTAGCGGCATGGGAGTTCATGGGAGCTTCTTTCAGAACCAAAATCTCAAACCGTGCACGGGAAATAAAAATGAAAAAATAAAACAATAAGACTCTCAAGAAACTATGCTTGAGACCAACAACAGAAAGCAAGTGTACAGTTGCCAAAGAGAGGGTTCTGGCTTTGTCATTTCATTTTTACATTTCTGGCTCGTAATATCAGCCACACTAAAACATTTGAAAACCGGCAAAATTCAGTGACTTGTTTCAAAAACAAATGTGAAAACAAAATTCACTTGCAGTATCCTTGCATCTCAATAATCAAACGAGAGCAACTAACCAAAATTATTGGTTGATATTTGTAATGAGTGGACAAGATTCTTTTTGAGAATGTAAAAAGAACCCACTTGATTTGATAGCACAAAAGTTGCACTAACCTCTTTGACAGAACATTTCCATTACCATGCAGCACAGTTGCCGATCTCCCAATATACAAAACAGGCATCATGAAGTTTGTTCACAATGGCAAGCGAGAACAATTCCTAAATGCAAAAACTTCCTCAATTTACAAGTTTTAGAATTCCGTTTGAAGCGAAACTAGCTCTCAGGCAGGCGCCTATCTGATATTCAAGTGAGATTTCTTTGGGGAACAAAAAATGGACCCAGGAGAATTAGCAGCCTTTTGTCCAAATCTATTACCAACTGGTCCGAATTCTGATTCCTCATCGTCACTGTCAATGTCACTTGTGTCGTTCCTATTTTGGTAACCTCTGCGCCGGAGAAGAAAAACATTATAGTAATAGTTCACCAACGCTTCTCTATCTTTTCTAGGAAAAAACTTGAAAAGTTCGTCCCAAAAATATTTTTCTGACAATAAACAGTTCGACTTCACTATATCCTGAAATTTGTTTTCGTCTTCTTTTGTCCAAGACAGTGCAACTTCCTCACCCATGCTATTAAATTTCCATCCATAAAAAGCGGAGCCCAACTCAAGCTTCACCATCATCCTTTTCTCAGCAACATGGAACCGGACACATTCAACAGAGCCTGGGAACTGGCAGCCGCATGATTCTCGTCTTCCTCTTCCAATAGGAACCCTTTCGATCAAATTTTTGTTTCGTTCTCGTTTTTCCAGTGGCCAAATTCGGGTACCCAACCATTTACAATCAATTTTGTATGCCTCTTCACAAAAGTCTGGTACATCTGCTTGAAAAAGTGGACCTAGAGGAATTTGCTTCTTGCGACGAAAGTTTCCAGCAAAACCAACAGAGTCTGCCGTTGAATTAGACTGTTCACCAGCACAAACTTCATCACATTGAGAACCCGAGGATGATGATTCCACACCAATTCGTTCACATGATTTGCTAAAAGAATCCTTTGCAGATAAAAGCCTCTTGCTGCATCTTAATCTTTCAGAACCTTTTCGATCATCGTACAAGCTTGGGTGCATCTTTTGCTTTTTCTGCAAGGTACTGATATCGTTGGAATCAAAGAACGCCTGGAACATAAAATATACTCGTAATAAACCATAAATCATCTTGAATAACCATAATAAAAATATTAATAACAAAATTAAAAATCTAACTTGCAAACAAACTTAAAATAGATCAATAAAGTAGTATATGATAAGTTCTCAAATTAGTAGTTAAACAATAAAATTGTAATCTACTAGTAGAAGTAAAAAAACCTATAATTCAGACATTTAATCACTACTAATAGGATCCTCAAGATATATCAACATATTTGATTAGCCTATTCGTCATCACTTCACACTATTTGTAATCATCCTCCACTTGTAATGGTGTCTTCACCTTCCCATTCCATGTAAAGGCACAAAAAATAAAATAAAAGAAAAACATAAATTGTTCTAAACCATAAAAAAAAGAGTCCCAGAACCTCAATCCAGTAACAAAACCCCAGAAGCAACACTTAATGAAATGACAAAAGAATATCCCTTGATCCAAATCTATGACACTCTCCTGCAACACTAACTGCGCAAGCATTTCAATATCAAAACAAACCAAGGTATGCAAGATAATCACCAGTGCAAATTTGAGATAAACTACTGAAAAGCAGTGAAGATAACACCATTTTATAAAAAATTATTTGATGCTTACGCCTTGAGGTCCGCTTCACGCGAGGATTTCATTAAACACCTCGAAACTTACACCTTGAGAGCCATTTTCAAGGCTTACGCCTTAGGGTGGCTAAGGTGTGTACTCATTTGTCTGCCCTTTTGGGGGCTTTTTATTATTGGTCTTAGTTTTCTGTCTATTTTGTTAAGCCTAGAACATTTAATGAGTTTTTTTGCTTTCTTTTTTCTAGCTTTACATGGAAGGAGTAGGAGAACCCACCCATGCATGTGGAGGATGATAAAAAAGAATAAAAAGAAACTTTTAGTGATGACGAGGATGATATGAGAATCAAAATGTTGATTTATTCTCTTACTTTTTGATATTTTAGTAATTCATTTTATGCTTGTTCCTAAGTTAGAATTTAATTTTGTTAATTTGTTTCGTTATGGATTTTCAATATGGTTTATGTTTTATTATGAGTATATATTTGTTTATTATATTCCTTTGAATTATATTATTTGATTATCTGAGGCTTATGCTTCAAAACGCCTCGAGGCGTAAATAGTGAAAAAACCAATCAGTACTCGGAAGGGCCTTTTTAAACATTTGGATAACTCAATAAACATAAGCAGCAAACTAATATACCATTGGTGCAACCATGACTTATAATACTTAATGTACAGTATTGTGGAAGGTCAACTAATGATTCCATTTTTTCAAATATATATCAAGTATTATAAGTGCAATGCCCATCATAATGCAGCATGAAAAAGATTGCAGTAAGTAAATAAATATTCTTTGCTAGTTAAAACAAAGCAATAGAAAGTTATCAAATCTCCCGAGGGACACTTATTGAATATATTATCCCATTTAATACTTGTATACAGACATGAATAGAGAATATGATGTACACCTGCGAAATTGTTTCTTGAGAGGTCGAATCCGCATTTCTTCTCAAAAGCATTGCATCGCGAACCAAGAGAACCTGCTTCCAAAGCTGATAGCACCCGTAGTACTTCCAGTTATGCCTTTCAGGCAAGGACCCATTTGTAGGATCACAAGGATCCTTTGCAACCTTCGTGATCCAATCCAGCATGCCCGAGTAGCACTCGGGCTTCCTTTTTCTGCTAGCAGAATCTTCACCAACGCCACTCGTATCCATTTCCCTATCATCAATATTCCCACCCTCAACACCATATCTCTCTTCACCAAAATCCTCAGAACCTCGTTTATTTTCCTCTTCGTTTACAGTTTCATCATCACTAGCTGATGCCACTAAAACCCAACCATCGACACTATTAAACAATCCTTTATTAGTCATAGTGTCCAACGCATTCTTTTTAAAGTCAAGGATCACAAACTCCCCATCTGTTTTGTTTTTATCTGTGATCAGTTCACTGGAAAAAACACATTCAAATTTTACTCCATCTCCATAGAAAAACAACTAAAACCAAGACCCAAATCCCTGATACCAATCTCCGCTTCCTTTATATCCTTAAGATCTTCTCAACCACCTATAGAATGTATTGAAATCCTTGACCAACCCAATGTATCTGAGTACTTAAAACAATTTTAATGCAAAACCAACTTTCAAATCAAAACCCACACTATCTAGCCACTAAACTCCATGAATACATCATTTAACCATCCTTTTTTCTCAAACAATATAGCTTCAACAAATCAATATTCTTGCCCATCACCAATCTTGAATGGTAATGCCAATAAACAGCAAAATCCCAGTAACTTCTTTACGCAGAACCTCAAGCAACTCGTTCGAAATAAAAAAAGAATCAGCTTTTTATCACTATTATTTCACTTTTTTCTGCAATATTAGCAGACCCTTTGGCGTTTGGAATAGGGTCCAAAATCGAAGCAGGGGTTCAATCTTCTGAACTTTCAGAAGAGTATTGACTATTGAGGCTTTCTACACCAAACCCATTAACTCTCTAGGATCATCCTGCCATTTGTAAATCTACACTCAATGAAACAATCCCTTTCATATATACATGTACATAGTGAATTAAGAAACTAAAACATCAAGCATAGTGACCATGCATGTGTGCGTATAAAGTGTGAAGAAATGGGGAGGAACGAAGCGTGGTTCAAAACCCCTGATATACAATTAAGCCAACAAGCATTGATTTTTAGGTAGGGTTTTAGCGGGAAGAAGTTGATATTGAATTATTGATCTAGGGACTTGACTCTTCAAATAAATTCTATAGACCCCGTGACAAAGATTTTCAAATCACGCTCTTTCTGAGAGTTTCTAGCGGTTCGATTCGGTTCCATCACTGTACATAAAAGCATTTGGTTTCACCCCTATTTCTGTCTCGATGACAGAGAGAGGCCCGGAGAGAAAGAGAGAGAGAGAGCAAATGGGTCTCTTTTCAATATTTGTACAGAAACTGGTCCCTCTATTGAAAAATTAAAAAATCTTGGAACTTTTTGCAAGAAAAAGAGAGAGACGTACCCGGAATTGAAATTTCAGGGTTTTGAGGGACCATTAGGGATTGACTCTTCCATTTTCTCGATTCTTGTTGATGTCAATTCTTGATCTTTACTGTCTAATTTTTGGGCTTTTGTTTCGCAAGCACTTCCATTTTTATTCACTGTGTGGAATTCATTATTTTGGGGACAAAATGGGTGTGGGTCTGGGTGTGGGTGTGGGTGTAGGTGTGGGGAGGAGATCTCAAGATTCAAAAATAAAGTTATAGAGGTTGAGTGTGCTTCAAGGGGTATCAAGGAAGAGGAGTATTTAGGGTTTTTATACATTTAGAATCATTGGTTAACTATAGTTTGTTGACTTGTGTGTTGGGTTAAGAGTAGGGTTGCAAGGAGGGAATTTGGTATTACTTCGGCATGTTCATCTGTAATTTTACGTTATTTATTTTAGATTAATGTTATTTATTATTACTGATAATGATCACTAGTTTATATGACAGTAATGTATATTACAATTGATTGGTGTTACATAATTGTATTGTCTCCTAAACTTATTAACTATCCAATTTTCTAAATATAAGTTCAATTATGCACACTTGTACATCCAACAGGACATAAATCTTGGCCGACAACACTTGCATCTTGTGGTGAGTTGCCATGTCACCTGGCCCGCTACATGTCTAATCCGAACTTTTAACGGGATGAGACATGGGTTTAGGATATCTTTCTCATATTGACAACACTAGGTTTACTTGATTGTAACGTCATATTAATTATTAAAGAACACAAATAATATATTTGGTAAAGCTGATTAAATAATACTCAATTACAAGAAGTTATTTATTTTATCAAATATGATTTAGGGTGTGTTTGATTTTGATTGAAATTATATTTTTTGTTAAAAGTTAATAAAAGTTGTTGAAATGTGTGGTTGAAAAGTTGTGAGATTATGAAATGTATGGTTAAAATTAATTGTTGATTTTGAATTTGGTTTTTTAGCAAAATCAAAATTAAAAACAAACGGACTCTTAAGTTACTTTTACATTACAAAACTTACTTTTCTAAAAAGAAAAATAATTTTAAGCTCAACCAACTATCTTAAACATCAAATATGGTTGTCTCTATGATATTTAAAACATGCAGCTATATTCTTTTCATATAAAAGAATTGCCTTTTAACACATAAATCTTATTTTCTTTCGGAGTCTTTATTATTTTTGCAAAATTACCAGTGATTTTAGTGATAACCCCTTTAATGGTTATATTATAACCATTATCATCTAAAACTCCAAAGAAAATAAGATTTCTTGTTAGATCAGGTATGTATCTAATTTTATCAAGGACCAATTTATGACCACAACCTAAATCTAAAATCACCCCCCAAACGCCTTTAATTCTACAAGAATAATTGTTTTTCCATTGAAACTTGACCCTCATTAATTTTTAGAAAATTAGAAAACCACTATTTACAAAGACACGTGTGAAAAGTGCAACCAAAATCTAAAATCCATTCATTTTTGCTAACTATAGCATTTGTTGCATATCTAACCATTTGCAGCTACTATTTCCTCATAAGCAACATCAGCTCCACTCTCTACCCTTAAGAGTTTTTTAACTCTTCAATTCTTTTGCGACAATCTTTGATGAATCGTCCTATTTTTTCACAAAAATAGCAATTATTCCCTTTGGCTTAGACTTACTATTCCGTTTATTCTTTACTTTTGAGGACATTTCAGATAAATCTCCCCCCTTGTTGTTTCCACTCCTTACTGTTAGTATTTTGGTTCCCTTTATTTTGATATATTCATTTGGCTATAAGACCTACTCCAGTTGCAGAGTCTTTAGTCTTATATTTAATTTTCAAATATTTATTTCTTAATAAGGAAACTATAATGTCAACAGTAAGGTTTTTTCTATTATATTCTAAAATATTTCATATCTTTGTATTTATCATACAGGGAACTCAACAAGGCCATACTGATAAGTACAATTTTGTATTGATAAGAGCTCACAAAAAAGGGACAATTATTAGTACTCTTATATGTTTTCAGTATAATGGCGCAATGTTTTATTATTATTTTAGGAAATAATCAAATTCAAGTGTCGTTCTAAAGAAAAGAAAGCAAACAGAAGAAAATGGGACTTAATTACAAAGACAAAAAGACTTTGAGGGGTTTGGAATGCAAATATCAAATAAAGAAAACCAAGAAATGTAGCCGAGGTAACCATACGATCGCATGGTTAACCATCGCTATAGTGATGGCAACGGGGTGGATCGGCCTGATCCAAATCCGCCCCGCGATCCGCCATTTTTCAGGGCGGGGCGAATCAGAGCTCTGATCCGTATACTGATCCATTTTTTTTTTTTTTTGGCATTCAACAAATTTAAAATATATTGAAACAACATTTACTACTATAATATAAGAGTTTAAACAACATCATCCTCCTCAATTTCTTCTTCTCTAAACCTTGTGCAAGGTCCACAATATATCGAATGTGATGAATTTTCTATTCAAAAAATATTTTAATTATCTATAAAATAAATAATCAAATCACATATAAAATAAAATATAAATTCAATATTTTAATCCTTTTTTTTTTAAATTCAGGACAGGACGGATCGGGGCAGCCCCGATTGGATCCGCCCCGAGATCCGCAGCGAATCACTGATATCTGCCCCAATTTGCCTCGCCGACCCGCGGATCAAGTATTTTTCGCTCCATTCAGATCGGGTATCCATCGGGTTCGGGACGGATCGGATATTTTTGTCATCTCTATATGGCTGCGGTCGCAAAAAACCATACCATGCGATCGCATAGCTTTTCGGGCAGAATTTAAGTGGTTTCCTGATAGGAATAAAACTCTATCAAGTATAAGATAAAACAACTACTTAAAATATGTTTTGAAGAGTTCGGAGAGGAATATAAAAGCCAAAGAATAGACAAATCGTGGGAGATGAATTTTGAGAAAAAAAGATACAAGAGAATAATCGAAGATCAATGAACGAATTAAAGATTCTTTAGCCGGAATTACGGGTTGTAATCTTATTTTCTTCTTTTTCTTTCGGAACATGATTTATACGATTCTTGTATTATTTTACGATATCATGTCTGGCTAATTTATTTATTGCTAGGATGAATGATGAAACCTCATGTTTTTAGTTAATTAGAAATTTTTTCGTTTTAGTAATTAATTGCTTCTTGATTGATTATTCTTTTTCATTCTTTCTAATGTTTTAATGCTTGATCACTATTAGAATGTTTTGTGATCTTTATTGAAGTTGAGAGATTCAATATAGATAAGCACATGATTTTGAATAACATAGTGTCCAATAATAGATAGAAATTAATATTATGCCTTGTGAAATTTGATTAGGTGTTCTTGTTATTTAAATGCATATTTTTATGTTCGAAACTTAATTAGAGATAATTAAGTACGCATATCGATATAGATTGATGGACCATTGAAAGAGCCTTTTGATTATTATAAGATCATTGATTTTCAATCTAAAGTAATTATAAGCTAAAGCGATTAAATGGATAATTGATTAAGGAACATGTAGGTGAATTCATGAATCCTAGTGTTAGTAAAACTTGAATTTGTTCTCACAAATTTACTTTGAGTGCTTGATAATTTATATTTAATTAAACATAATTAGAATAGTTTTAGAATTAAAATAAAAATGAATTTGTATTATTTACATTGTTAAAATTAGAAGTATAAATTAATAAGTTAATTGATAATTAGTCATCGTGGATTCGATATTCTACACATTACTTTATTATTTGTTAATGACTCGTCCTCATGCGGAATTGAAATCACACAACACATTTCAGGAGACTAAGAGAGAGGATATTTATATGAAAACTATGTAACCCTCAAATCAACAACAATCATCGCACCTCGTGTCACCATCTGAGGACTTCAGCATAGCACAAGTAACATTTCCAAAGGGCGACAATCAGATATTGCAGATTTGGGCCTTCTTGGATTGTCAATTTATCATTGGACTTTCAAAATATTTATTGGGCTTTAGATTAATGAACCATTGCTCAACAAATAATCCCGCAATAAGGTCATCATCTCCTCTCAACAGTGGACAAGTATACTACATCTTCTCTACTGTAGAGAGGAGACCAGGACCGTCCAAAAATCATTATATTTGTTACGTTGGAGTGTTGAGAACTCAATAAATGAAAATTTATAATACTTTTACTTTTACTCAAGGAAAACAATAAATTACCTTAAGTTAAGCAAATAGACAAAATATTACAATATTAACTTTTAGAGAAATTGAGATATTACATGTTTTATATTTTAAATAATTGTGACATGAAACATATTGTTGTAACATGGTTAAAACATGACGTTGCTAACTAAAACATTGTGTTGTAACGCATTGCAAGATGAAATTCAAAAATTGCAACATACAATAAATACTATTACACATAAAGTTGTAACATAACGATTGCTTGTTGCAAATGATAAAACAAAAAACATATTCAATAAAAATATCGTAAAACTCTTAAAATACCAAGTTTCGTTATCCTTGTTAATTTTTCTTTGTCAAAAACCACTTCTTATAATACCCGATACATCATCTTCAATCGTAACCACTCTGATCTATGCCATTAGTTACCTAAAATGTTTTATGAGAGAGTGAGTAGAAATAAATTACACTCAATAAGACGTATTCATGAATTTTTTACTTTAATATAAATTGTGAAAACAAATGTGACCGGATATATGTTCTCGATCACAATTATTTTCTCGAGAGCTAGATCACACACATTCTCAAAATCAAGACTCGGGCATTTATAAGTTTTTCTATGATTTAAGGTAAGATACTTTTTTGTGTGAGTAGTTTTTATGAATTTCTTAATATATTGTATAACTTATGTGAATTAAAATTAAAGCTTGACCAAATTTGAGAATTAATTGAGTCACTGAATGTGCGTAATACTACGAGAATATATGTTCGAGTCTTGATTTTGAGAATGGGTACGATCTAAATCTCGAGAGAATAGTTGTGACCGAAAATATATATTAGGTCACATTTGTTTTCACAATTTATATTAAAGTAAGAAATTCACGAAGACGTGTCTTATTGAGTGTAATTTATTTATACTCACTCTCTCGTAGAAGATCTTCTATGCATGTAGGGAGAGTTGAATTGCATTTCAAAAGTGAAAACAGGAAAGCCATTCAAAGCTAATCAAGATCCCATTAAATTCTTTCTTCAAAAAAAAAAAAAAATCCCATTAAATTCTCCCACAAGGCTAAACTTCAATTGAATTTCAGTATTTTTCATATAATTAATCTACAAAAAGTATTACCAAATAAACACTAAGATGGTCGACTTTTAGGGTAAGAAAGAGGGAATAAATTAATTTATCTTTAAGAGCTCGGTAAAAAATCTCAAACATTCTCAGTTAAAATTTTCAAATAAGCAATAAGATAAAATTCAGCTTTTTCCTTTAGCAACTCCGATGTTATTGTGGATTGTTTAAAAAAATTGTCATATAAACAAAATAAACAATGTCTAAAAAAATTATCTCTAATAAAATCTAACAAGGACTCTGTCGAGCTAACGTGGCCTAAAAAAAGGGGACATTGTATACAGAACTCCGTTTTGATTCAAAAACTCTGTTATGCAAATTTAGATATTGTTTAGTTTTTATTTTATGAAAATAAAAGACATGTAACATTATTTAATTGTAGATAGAACTCATTGAAGACTAATTTTCAACTCGAGCGTTTATTTATTACACATCAGTGTTACGTAGACCAAAAATCTTTCAACTTGCATACTACTTAGATGGTAATTCATAAAATGCATTGAAGATCTAACATAATAATAATTCAACATAAAATATGAATTTTATTTGAATTAAAATGAGAGAAAATCATGCTAAGTTGTGTTGTGAACTTTGACTTGGTACATTTCAAAATTCTAGATTTAATCTCTAATTGAGTGATGATATAGCACTCATAGTGAGCATTAATTATGGTACCCACTATTTATGTGGCATCATCACATTTGTCAAAAAATTTGAACTTTTAAAAAAATGACGTAATGCCACGTGGACAATAGAAACTATAATAGGTGCTATATAACCACTCTAATTTCTAAAACACAAAGGACATAAAAAAAAAAAGACAATTTTTAATACTGCAAAATACACTTTGCTAAATTTGAACGTTAGTCCCTCAAAAAACCACAAAATTGCAAATTGGTTACACACTTGCCAAAAATTGCAATAAACCTTCTGAACCTCGAATAATTACTTTCTAGCTTGTAATTATCCTCAAATTAGTTTACTTGTCCACATATATGCAAAACATAATTTTTCTAAATTATATTTTGGTCCCCTAAACTTTCCAAATTTATTCACTTAAGTCCATATGGCGAAAACTAGAAATCGCTTATCATGTTAGTTTGATAAGTCGTTTCATGCACGGTCCAACAACCAAAAATATAATTACTATTAATAGAATTTTACAGTATCTTAAAAGGTCACCTAAAAGAGGTGTATGGATGCATCTCAATGGCCACACGTCTATTGATGCCTATATTGATGCTAATTGGGCATGATGTACAATTGATTGCAAATCTACCATTGGATATTGCAATTTTTTTAGGAGGTAATTTATTGATGGAAAAACAAGAAACAAAATATCGTTGTGCAGTTGGGCATGGAGTACCCGTTTTCATTGTGTTGGATAGAGATTCGATGTTCACATTCAAATTTTTGGAAGAGCTTGTAATGAGTTATGAGAACGAAACTTAACTTTAGCACAATTTATCACCCTCAATCAAATGGACAATTTGTGAGAACCATGCATATCTTAGAAGATATGCATTCGAGCATGTATTTTAGACCTCGTAGAATTTGGGAATCATACTTGCCATTAGTGGAGTTCGCTTATATTAACAGTTTTCAAGCCACTATACGCATGGAACCTTATGAAGCTTTCTATGAAAGAACATGCATATCGCATGCCCATTGGAACGAAGTCGAAAAATGAGAGTTTTTAGTCCAAAAATTAAATATTGCATATCATTTGGCTTTACCAATAGAACTTTCAATAGTGCACAATGTATTCTATGTGTCTATGATTAGGATATATGCACAACTCCAACTATGTGGTTTACGAAGAAACTCCAATTGTTATATTAGATTGAAAAGTCCATAGATTGTGAAACACGAAGTTCAACTAGTCAAAGTTTAGTGGATTAATCACGGAGTGTAAGAAGTCATTTGGAAAAGTGAAGTATCAAAGTCAAGTATCTGACACTTTTCGTTTAACTTGAGTAAGTCGAGAACAAAATTGTTTTTAAGGAAGAATGGATGTGACACGCAGAAATTTTGTTGCAATTTACGTTGAACACTTTGAATTTATTATTTGATTTTAATGCGACATATCTAGTTGAGATAGGAGTCCATTGGGCTTGGCCCACATATAAAGATATTCGCCAAAACATATAGCCTATGTCTAAGCCCATGTTTTAGGTCCAAGGTCTTAAGAAATTAAATGTTTATTTTTTTATAAAATTAGTATTCTAAAAAACGTAAAGTATAATTAGATGTGGAAGTCGAGTTTTAAATTTTTTGAGTCTAGGCGATGACATAGCATAAGGTGTGAAGGCTGCGCTTCACGTCTAAGTGATACTTAAGCACTACCAAAACAAACTTTTTAGAATACTGTATAAAACAATAATAATTGTATACACACAAATATATACATACACGTATAGGTACACACCGCATATGTATTTACAAACACGAAACGGTCCAAGTTCATTTGTACATGTGACAAAAGCACGATGAATAAATTTTAAACTATTCTTGTACCAAGAATTAATATTATTTCCTAAATAATTTTGCAATGAGGAAATTGTAGAAATTGTTATAAACTAGAGAATAATATAAGAGAATAGAGATAAACTATGTATTTTATTATAATAATGGCCTCATATATATAAGGTTTTAAAGGCATATAGACTAGATAAGAAATATCTAAATGTGGTCATCAATATTGTTTTTCATATTTTATAATACTCCATATTTGATGACCATTAGTACAATAATTGCTTAATTAAAAATATTATTTGGTAAAAATGTAAAACGGGACAAAAATACCAAACGAATGAGAAACATAATTATTAAAAAAATTTAGAGTAATCAAATGCTGCATCATTATAAATTTGTCAGAAAAATCCAATTAGACAAAACCGGAATAAATGAAAAAGAGTACAATTACTCTTCCTGATTTGAATAAATGAAAATACTTGTATTGACATATCCATATTTTGTGCGTTAATATCTTCAATGCTATAATCTTTTTAGAACTCGTATAAAATAATTATGGTGAAATATACACTATGTTATACATTATGAAATATACACTATGTTATAATTATTTAAATATACACTATGTTATAACCTCTAAGCAATATCATATTCATACAATATCTCTGGTTGATTGTAGTCTACATGATAGTCTGATGCAATTATATTAAAAATATAGATCTTGTTGTTGTTTCCTTCAGGAGTTTCGCATACAATTTGTAACACACGAGAGTATAACTATAGAGTTATGTTGATGGTAAATGTATTATAGATTATGGACATTCATAACTATAATATTTATAACACTTCTCATTGGATGTCATTTAAGCAAAAAAAAATTGTCTCGTTAAAACCTTATTAGAAAAAATCTTGTTGGAAAAATCCTAGTCAAGGAAAAATGTTAATTTATGACCACCCATTTTAAAATATGGCAACATTTGAAAATGATTGACCAAATGATCATTTAATTTTTAACATAATAAAAATACCTTAAAATAATTAACTTAAACTCAATCATATATCCTAAAATCATTTTCAAAGTTTTTCAGAATTATAAGTCACCACCACCACCACCACCACCACCACCACCACCACCACCACCACCACCACCGTATTTTAAAAAAATAACAAATCTTAAACAATGCCCCACTACCGTCCGCCTACGATCGTGTCGGCACTTCAATATCCGCCACTCATTTGAAACTCATATATCTCATTTTAGAACTCTTGTTCTTCATCGCAAAAAAGGTGAAAGGACGGAATTGCCAACCAACTTCGAGTTTGTTTCTCCAAGATGATGAATTTTGTTGGGGGGTAGTGTCGAATTTTCAATAGTTATCTTGGTGAACTCTTGATTTTTCGACAGTTCTCAAAAATAATTTTTTTGAGAACTGTCAAAAGTTACATTGGTGAACTGTAAAAACATTGACAATTCTTGATTTTTCAACTAAACTGTTTACTATTACCTTGGCGTATTGTCGAAAAATCATCAGTTAAAAACAAAGTCCCCTAAGAAGAATTGTGTGTTTATTTCGTTTCGCAATAATTAAATTGTTGCCTTCTATTTTAGTTTAATCATGAAATATTATTATAAAGATAATATATTTCTTTTAACTATGATTTAATTCATAATATTATCTTGTATCTAATTGCAAAATCCACTATAATACTGTGATACTTTAACCACAAAAAAAGAAAGACTATTTTTGAAAAAAAAAATATTTATCATTTTACATCTACAAATAACTATATTTAAAAAAAAAAAATTGCCGTATTTTGAAGGGGAATTGACGCAAGTGGTCCATAACTAGTGGCGGAGGGAGGAGACTAGAACCCTCCAACTTTTGTGGATTTTTATTATTTTTAATTTAAATTACCAACCAAAACAAAAAATACTAAAACTCAAACTCAACAATGAATGAACTAAATAAATGAAGTCCTACAAAATTGATTCATCGAAGATAACTTCTTCTTCTTTACAAACACAGTTCGCGTTCACGTCTTCAGCCCTTGACACAAAAAAAAATTGATTGCAATTTTATCTTTTTTTTTTCACTTAAGTTGGAGATTTTTTTCTTCTTACTATAGTAGAACATTAATTCTATGAAACAAATTTTAGATTGAGTTCAAGTCGTGATTCTTTTATTGTCGACGGGTTCTCAAATTGGAAGAAGAAACATAGTCTCAGAAAACATATTAGAAAATTTTGTAGTGCACACAATCTAGTTCGAATTAAGTTTGAATCATTCAATTACCAAAAAGAAAAGTATTGAAGCTAGTCTTTTCAAATAATCAGAACAAACACGAAGTGAGAATCGAATACGTCTAACTGCATCAATAGATTGTGTTCGATATATTCTTGTAAGCTTTTTAAAGATTATGACTTATAAAAATACATTATATTCTCATAAAAATGGGCTCAATAATTGTGGTTTGAAAAAAAATTCCCTGACCCACCATTTTGCCATATTCTAACTTCGCCCATATTTGAGGACCCTCCAACTTAAAATGTATGACTTTGCCGCTGTCCATAACCTTCGTCTTTAGTGCAATAGAACGACTTCTCTCTTGTCATATCTAGAACGGCTTAACAGCAAACATGAGAGTGAAAAACTGAAAATCTCAGGTATATGATTATCCTCTTGCCATCATTTGTACACATATAGATTTCACAGATCTTCAGCAATCACACTGACAACCATCTTCTAATGAAGATTACAAATGAAGAGAATTTAGTTTTTGTTAGTTCACCTAAGTAGAATGGAAGTACTTTTAGTGCATTTTGAATTCACAATACTGATTATTCATCAGAGAGGATAATGGAATTTTGCCTCATTCTCGGAATAATTTGAAAATAAAAAAAAAATAAAAAAATTTACATAAAGAATATCATTTCATCATGTAAATCTACCTATAATAAAAGTCAAACTTTTTTGCTATTTATTTTGCCATGTGTCGACTTCACATGTGGCTGTCTTCCTCTTTTTCTTTTTTCCTTTTTTGTTCCTTTTTTTTTTGTTCCTTTTTTGTTTGGATAATTATATTTAAACCACACTTTTTTTAACCACGCCACATTTTATATATATAATTGTAATAAAAGTCATCAACAATATCTAATTTTTATATTTATGTCCCTAATTATTTGTTATAACATTTTTTATCACCAACCTATTAATTAGTATATATTATCTTTGTTTTTTATGATGATTTCTGTTCAACAAATTAATTAAGGGGACGTAAAAATATTTTTTTTTTAACCACAACACATTTTATAATTGTAATAAAAATCATCAACAATATCTAATTTTCACATTTATGTCCCTAACTATTTGTTATTACATTTTATATCATCAATCTATTAATTAGTACATCTTATATTTGTCTTTGATGATGATTTCTGTTCAAAAAAAATTAAGCGGGCGTAAAAATATTTTTTTTGTCTATCATATTTTTAAATAAACAAAATAAATAACAAATACAAAAGTTTAACAAAATATTTGTCCATCATTTTAATGCACATTAAAGTCCTCAACAATATCTAATTTTCACATTTATGTCCCTAACTATTTGTTTTCACATTTTTTTTATCATCAACCTATTAATTAGTATATCTTATCTTTGTCTTTGATGATGATTTCTATTCAAAAAATTAATTAAGGCGACGTAAAAATAATTTTTTTGCCTATCATATTTTTAAATAAATAAAATAAATAACAAATACAAAAGTTTGACAAAATATTTTTCCCTCATTTTAATGCACATTAAAGTCCTCAATAATATCTAATTTTCACATTTATGTCACTAACTATTTTTTATCACATTTTTTATCATCAACCTATTAATTAGTACATCTTATTTTTGTCTTTGATGATGATTTTTGTTTAAAAAATTAGGACCCACAATTTACAATCCAATTTTTATCTACACATTCACTCACAACTTATAATACAAGCACTTAAAAAATAAATTCATTACTACCAAACATATACTTATTATTTCTCAACTTTTTACTATTTTGCTTAGTAAACAATTTGAAAATAGTTATACAATCAACCACAAGTTCTTCTAGGTTGTAAATTGTGGTTTGTTTAAATAATTGTTCGCTTGTTATATTTATATTTAAGAAGTGTGTTTTTTAATTATCCATCTTATATTTGTTGAGTGCTAATTTTTTTAAACTATTTGCTGCAAATTATACTCGGACTATTTTATATCTATATAGATTATAAATTAAAATACAATAACGTAAATATCCTACCAACCACCTTACGTGCATCGCACGTCCTACAACTAGTAATCTAGAAAAAAATCATGGTGGGAAAGACTTTTCTGCAGAAATTTATTCAATTTCAATATGAACTACGAACATAATTTATCATAGGGCCTTGATCTACTTTACACTCATCTAATAAGTATATAACACTTGTCCCGTAAGCATTATATTAATGCCCACCGGGGGCATTAGATCAAATTATATTTATCATAACATGAAAAGTTTGAAATGGAATTTAGGTTTGAAATGGGGAAGATGTAGTTACTTTTTTCTTTTTAAAAGTTATTGAACTTTATTTGTAATTTTTTTTTTATTTTTTTGTTGTTTTTAGCTTTTTTTTTTTTCCATTTTTGTTTATTTAAAGATGAGAAAAAATACGTTGAAATCTATCAATAGAGACGTGATTTGCAACAAACTGTAAAAATTAGGTTTGATGCTATAAAAATTGGTTGAGAGTAGATTTGTAACAAACTGCAAAAGTTGGAGACTAAAAGGACAAATTTTCCAATTGTAATTTTCTTTAATTAGATCTAAGGGTATTTTTATCTTTTTATCAAATAATGACGAATTGTATATTAAAACACATAAGTTAGAGAGTGCTTGTGTCAAAAAAAAGGTTAGAGATCATTTTTGTACTAAAGACAAAGATTAGGGACCATTTACTCCAATTTCCCTATTTTGAATCTATATTGACCTTTGTCCACTTTTAAAAATTACCCTTTTGTAATTCCCCTAAATCATCTCACACATGCACATACAGTCATACATACACGTAGGCATAGTCTTGTCTTTCTCATACGCGCGCACGCTCGCTCACTCTCTTTCACAGACAATAACACACACAAAAACACATTACTCCTCAATTTTCCAAGAAAAGAAGAGTTAGAACGGGTCTATTTTTCAAAGGGGCATTTAATAGAATTTTGAATTCACAATGCTTGTTCCTCAAAAATTTTCAAATAAAAAGATAGGAACATGCGCGGTGGTTGGTCCCGTTGTTTCTCATATACTTACGAAATTGAATGTACGTCTTCTCGTTTAACCATAAACGCATTAAAAAATCGACTATGTTTTTAAATCAAGAAACATACGTCTAGTTGTTCCTATTCTTGTCTAGGCGCACCTATTTCTTTCATATTTTTTTATGTTTTTTTAATATTAAAAATAATAATAAAAGTAAGAAAACATTTTTTCACTCTTCCTCTCGCTTAGGTTTCATCTAGACAAAAAAATTTTGAAGTTTGACATCTCCACTTAATTACCACGTTTTACACTTTTTAAAATACTGGTTAAAAATTGTTAGCCAATTCGGTATCGCAATCATATGACGTGCATGATATGTAGTCTTACAAGACTTTGATTTCACCGAATCAATATTACATGACGTGATTGATGGTACGATTTATTATTTAGCTTTTGAATTTTGGAACAAATTTTTGGAAGATATACTTATGATTGACTTTAATTTTTTATTTTTTGTATTTGTCTTTTATTGAATTTATTTATTTTTCTATGTTACTAAAAAGTTAAAAACTATAAGTGCTATTAATATTGAATAAAAATAAAATTGCTACAAAGTAGAAATGTTAGAAATCCAAAGAATACAATTTCTCAGATTTTGTATCTTCTATACTTCTTCCGACCCAATTATAATATTGAAGGACGAGGCCCTTTCTCGAAAACTCTACACCTCAATAATAAGAGTCAATTTCTTAAAAAATTATATCGATAACCAAATATAGAATAGAGAACAATTACAATATGATCAACATTTGTATGAAAGGAAAAAATAGAACTTGCCTTGCCTTGCTGGTATGAACTCATGATTTTTACTAAAAAAAAAATTCCATGGAAATACCAACTTGCCTAGAGTTGAAATTGATCAACTCAAGGACGAATTTAGACGAAAGTTATAAAAAAAATTTAGATCGGACTAATCCCTATATCCTAACTATAGTAAAAGAGCCAATCTTGGATTCACTATTCATAAGAAATGGTCTTAAAAACGGCGTCGTTTCCTTCCTATTTCATTGTACAGGTCATATGTTCCCTTTAGACCACGCCTACCAGATTTCCTTCATCCACCTGTTCTCTGGTTCCCTGTAACATCTGTCTTCCTCTTTCATTTCCCGACTTCGATTCTTCTAACCCACGCCGTCCGGACCTCCAGCTCCCTTCCTTTTCTTCCCTAGCTTGCTGTGTAATTTCTTGTAAACGATTTTCTTCCCTTTCCTTATTGGCGGTGAGATCCCGTAGCCCACGCTTACCTTTGGTCCTCCACGTTCTCTTCGCTGCCCTATTGTACTTGGAGTCTTCTACCCCACGCCGTCCGGACCTCCAACTCCCTTCCTTTTCTTCCCTAACTTGCTGTGTAATTTCTTGTAAACGATTTTCTTCCCTTTCCTTATCGGCGGTGAGATCCCATAGCCCACGCTGACCTTCGCTCCTCCACGTTCTCTTCGCTGCCCAATTTTTAGCGTATTCTTGTTCTCCTTTGTCGAGGTGCACTCTTCTGGGGCTGGGGGTGGTGGTGGTGGGGGTGGTGGTGGTGGTGGTCGGGTGTATTTGCAGTACAATACTTTTATTTCCTTGTTCGCATTGCCCACGATCTGTCTTCCTCGAATCCAGTGGGCGTCTGCTACTGTCAGGAGGAATTTGAAGTGATGTATATTATATAACAGAAGAAGAACTCAAAACTTGCTTACTCTTCTTCCTGTCAAAAAAAAAATCCGGTTGGGAGATAGGAATTGGGGAGGAAAAGCATTTCAACTCTTACCTTCATAGTCCAATTGTAGCTTGAATTTCCCTTTCCTCCCGTTTTTATATTCCTTCCGGCCAGCAGGCTCCTAATAACAGCCGCGGCATTTTCCTCAATTCACTATTTCTTCCGACCAGATTGCTTCTTTCAGCTGCAAGTGTTCCCGTCTGGAAATCTGTTAATAGTCGCGGTTGTTGTCTTTGTTGTCTACACACTGTGGCCATTTGGTTTGTAGGCAGACCACTTTTCTCCCTGTCCGATTGTTATTCACGTTTACAGCATGCGCGGTATGTTTATGTATTTCATATATGTCATATGATTGAAATTGATTATTTTGGGGATTATGATTTTCTTTGTTTTTTGCCAATGTCATTGTGATGATTGAAAGTATGTTTTGATTGTTCATGAAACATAAAAAATGCACAGTTACAATTTGATTGAAAGAGATTTTACTTACAGCTCTTCTGTACTCAAACACACAGCAGTTATGCCAATGAGTTGTGATCAACAGGTGTTGTCGATTGATGTAAATTTGAACACATCAATTTAGTTTTCCAGCTATTATTAATCTGCAAGATGTACTACATGAACACCACTACATACATAAGAATTAGAGGCAACTGAAGTCTACATTTCCTAACATAAGATATTAGTAGTGCAGTCTTTGCAATAACATTCTACTTTTAAACCTATGGAGGTGGCATTATTAGAAGGGGGAGAAAGAATGCAACTTGCACTTATGCTCACCTTTTCATTTCTCATTTTAAAAGCCATAAGTGCTGCATTGATATAAATGATTTTCTCTCCATTCAATACAAAATGTAGTGTTCCCCTCCTAATTGCACACCCATGATTTCCCATCGAACTCTCAACCATACAACCACCAAAAAATCTCAAGCTATAAATTTAGCAATAAGTGCTCACTGTAGTCATAGATGTTAAAAGGCATGTTAACTGAACAAACAGCTGGACAAGGTTTGATATACTAACAGGGCACCTTCACGTGTGACCAAAAAAGTTACGACTGACAGCTCATGCATTCAATCTATTCCATGTTTTAAGATGCTTGATATTTAGTCATATCCATTTGAAGTTACATTTATAAAAATGCCCCCGTTATATCGTCAAATAGACAGCCACCGACGCAAACAAACACGATCCACCAAACACCAACAATAGTTATGAGGATAAAATGTTTATCGGTAATTGCTTTAACTCGTGTACTATTTGTCCATACAATGACCAAATCAATCATAACCATGGCTTTCAATATTTATTCAAAAAGAAAATGAATTCAAGGCAATCACTGAAACTAAAACAGGAAATTCAGACATTGATTTTTATAGGCAACATTGGAGCCTATCCATTCATTGGATGTTGTCAGCTCCATCACTACAATGATCTGGATGTGTATGTCAATCTTGGTTTTTTTCCTTCTACTAAAAGTTGGGGTATAAAAGAGGTTAGGTGTGGTTGAATGATAGTCTTTTCCTTCTCCCCCTCTCCTATTTGTTTCCTTTTAAAACTTCATGGTTTTGCTTGGAAATATTTAATTTTATAATAATCTTGTAATTATAATCTCTGTAAATGGGTTCAAAAGTTCAAGCTCGTAAACATAATTTAAAACTATATAAAGGGCAGCTTCTATATAAATTGTTTGTAGTGCCATATTTGGTATAGTTCTTCCTGGTACACTTAGGAGATTGGACAAATAGTAACTGGGGGTTTCTATTATTTTTTGTTTTCTTGTTTTGGAAAATCACGTTGTTGTTCATATGTACATTTTAGACACTTCATTGTGGTTAATTATGATTTTGTTAATGTTAGAAAATGTTTTACATTTACGAATAAATTTTTGTTATATGATATTTATGGGTAGTTCCTTCGTTGATCTGCATATTTTTTCTTCTTAATTACTTTTTGGGCGGACGTTTTGCTTTTTGTCAAAAATATCGTGCTTCATACTTAATCTTTTTCTATTGTTGCAGTTTAATTTTTTTCAATGAAAATATGGTGGTTCCATTCTTGTATCATACACTTTTTATTTGTGTATTAAGGAACGTTAGTTCATTAGAGTGCCGTGGAATTATGTGAAGTATTGGTCTTCATGTTTTTTTCAACTATTTATATTTTTTATAAATAAGGTTAACACCCAGAGTGCGTTTCATTGAGCTCATTTTTTTCTTACTGTATCTATAGGGAAATACCTTATGCCAATGGACTAGGGTTGTTGTTGTGTACTTTATTGAAGAACAAAAGAACTACACAGTAGGCGCTCGTGAACTATATGCTGATCATCGATGTGAATAGCTTATGCAATTACCACATTGTGATCTCAGTAGTCGTTTATTGATGGATAACAAAAGGGCTTCACAAAATAGGCGGCGTAGGGAATTAAATGCAAGAAAAAAGGAACTACGTCGACAGGAATTGGTGGTCAGTGGAGAAAACCAACCAGTGCGAAAGAGAAAGTCTAGGCGTCTCACAGGGTTGGCAAGTACGTCTTCTAACCTTATCTGGGTCATTGTGTGTGTTCAAAAATGCAATCAAGTGGAAAAAAATGTCGCTAAATCTTCTTTGTTATTTTTTTAGATTATTAGATAATGTGTAGTTTCACATGTATCTTATTTGTTTGTTAGCGATTGTGTGAGGGCTTATTTCGTTATTTTTTTTGTAAAAATTTATTTAGTATTATGGATGTGTCAGCTTCTAATGATACAATATCGGTACATACTGGAGACGTAACTACGGATAGGACAATAGATGTTTCCGATGAGCCAATTGAGGGTGTAGAAAAGATTGTTGAAAGTGCAGGTATGGAGAGTATTCATTTTCCAGGCGTTGATTTTCGCATGTGTTAGTCAATCTGGTTTCTTTTTATAGTTCAACAGTACTATTTCTTATATGTATGGAATCAACTTTCTTTCTTAACTATTTAAACAAAATATGCATCAAGTGAACATTTTGTCCTTCGTGCTTTAACTACAGAAAATGAAAGTTGTGCTACTCCAAAATGCACGGGCAATTCTCGCATTTCTTTACATATGTGTGCTGGTTCCATAAGCTTAATGGGAAATCGTTCGTTGGACAATGGTTTGATTCTTCAGACCATCCCCACTTCATCGTTTATATTAAGATTGCCATCGGTTTGTACTTATTGTGGAGCTAAACAATTCCATAAAGAGAGTAAAGGATTTTGTTGTTCGTATGGAAAAATCAAACTGCATTGTGTTGATGTTCCCGATGAGTTATACGAATTATTTACGTCAATGTCTAAACAATCTGAGGAATTTAAAACATATATTAGAACTTACAATAGTAATTTTGCATTCACGTCGTTCGGTGTGAAATATGATCATAATTTATGTAAAAGAAATAAGGGTATTTATACTTTTAGAGTGCAGGGACAGATTTCTCATTATATCAATGAAATTTTGCCTATCGATTGTCGTCCTTCTTATCTGCAGTTGTATTTTTATGATACTGAAAATGAATTGAAAAATCGAATAAATTTTTCAGATAGACTATCCCAAGAAATTTTACAAAAATTGATTAATATCTTAGTAGTTAATCCTTACTCGAGGTTTTTTAGGAGTCTAAGCAATATCCCTCATTTAGAAACACATACATTGAGGATAAGATCAATCCCTGGGAATGATCAACGAGTATATAATTCTCCAACAGCTTCACAAGTAGCAGCGATTTGGGTTGAAGAAGATTTGTCTGCAAATATTAGAATGCGTGATATATTAGTCCATTGTCATTCAGGTTCCACGCATAAAGTACATTATTATTTTGGATGTTATGATCCTCTTCAATATCCTTTATTATTTCCAAGTGGAGAAACAGGTTGGCACGAAGGCATTGAACGATCAAATGGTCAACATATTCAAAGTAGCGTTGTTAGTGATACTTCATTTCATGTCAACCAGATTCGTTCTGTTGAAGAACTAATTGAAAGCGAAACAATTAGTGAGCATCTGACAGGATTTCTTTACTTCGTAATATTTTTTTTAAAAATTATGTGGTGTCTTTTTAATTTACCTTTTCTTATGTTATTTTCAGTTATGAAGAAAAAGAAGAATAGATTGCAAATTTCTTGTCGGGAATATTATTGTTACAAATTACAGATACGTTGTGCTGGTAAGTCTATCTTGTTACATTCAGGTCGTCTTTTACAACAATATGTAGTTGACATGTATGTTAAGATAGAGACTTCTAGATTAGATTATTTTAGAAATAATCAAAATGAAATACGTGCAGAGCTCTATCAAAGAATTCTTGATAGTATACAGGTAGGTGTAAGTAGGGGTGATCAGATTGGTCGACGAATTGTTCTTCCTTCTTCTTTTACTGGTGGTCCTAGGGATATGAAAAAAAGATATATAGATGCGATGGCATTGGTTCAAAAATTTGGGAAGCCTGATATATTTTTGACTATTACTTGTAATCCAAATTGGCCTGAAATTAAGGAAGAGTTAAGACATAATGATGAGACGCAAAATCGACCCGACTTAGTTTCTCGAATTTTTAGAGCAAAATTAGAAGAACTTAAAAATGATTTGTTCAAAAAAGAAATCTTTGGTCCTATTGTTGCATATATATATGTGATAGAATTTCAAAAAAGAGGACTTCCACATGCTCATTTCTTATTAATATTACGGCGTGATAGAAAGTTAGTTTCTATTGATTTAATTGATAAAATTGTGTGTGCTGAGATTCCTGATAAAGATGAAAATCCTCATTTACATTCGACTGTTTTAAAACACATGATGCATGGTCCGTGTGGCACATTGAATCCTAAGAATGTTTGTATGCAACAAAATGGACTATGTAGGAGCAAATACCCAAAAGAATATATATTGGAGACTTCTTTATGGCGATGATGCATATCCAAGATATAGACGTCGCAATGATAACAAAAGAGTTAAGATTAGAGGCCAGTTGTTAGATAACAGATGGGTTGTACCGTATAATTCGTATTTAATTGCAAAATTCGATTGCCACATTAATGTAGAAATTTGTTCGACCGTTAAGGCCGTAAAATATTTATACAAATATGTTTACAAAGGACATGATCGCATAGCTTTCTCTTTGGATGCCGATAAAGATACTGAAGTTATTGATGAAATTAAAAATTTTCAATCAGCTAGATGGATATCTCCACCCGAAGCTGTGTGGAGAATTTTTGGATTCACCTTGTTTGAAGTGCATCCCTCAGTTATTTCACTACAATTGCATTTGCCAAATAGTCAATTAGTTACATACCGGAAATCCGACGATCTACAAAGAATTATTCGTCAAGATCATTCCCAAAAGACCATGTTAACTGAATACTTTAGTATGAATGTTGTTGATGAAATTGCAAAAACACTTTTGTATAGAGAGTTTCCTCAATACTTTGTTTGGGATAGCAAAGACAAATGTTGGACTCGTAGGAAAAAAGGTCGTGTTATTGGAAGAATAGTGGCTGCCAATCCATCAGAAGGTGAAAGATATTATTTGAGAGTTCTGTTAAATCATATTAAAGGATCATCCTCTTTCGCAAGTCTCAAGGTTGTCAATGGAGTTTCTGTTTCTTCATTTCGTGAGGCTACACTTCTCCACGGTTTGTTAAGTGAAGATAATAGTTGTGAATTTTGTTTGCAAGAAGCCTCGACATATCAAATGCCTAGCTCATTGAGACGTTTATTTGCTACTATTTTGGTCTATTGTGCTCCAACTGATCCAGTTAATCTATGGAATAAATTTAAATGTTATCTTTATGAAGATTATATACAGTGTAGTCATTCTTCCTTAGAAGCAGAGTTGAAGACATTACAGTGTATTAATACATTGTTGGAGCCCATTGGAAAAAACATCAATGAGTACAAGTTAGTACCATATGAAGTCAATTTAAGAGAAGATCAGAGGTTGGCACAGTTCATAGGTGAACAATTAGAAATTCCAGTTTCAGAAAGAGATTTAGCTTCCACATCTACACTTAACAAAGAACAACGATTTGCCTATGACGCAATACTGGAAAAATTTTTTTGTAATGTTGGTGGCATGTTTTTTGTTGATGGTCCAGGTGGAACTGGGAAAACATATCTATACCGAGCTTTGCTTGCGGCTTTGAGATCAAAAAATATCATTGCTTTAGCAACAGCATCATCTGGAGTTGCTGCTGCGCTTCTACCAGGTGGTCGTACAGCTCATTCAATGTTTAAAATTCCGCTTAATATAGACTGCAACACTGTCTGTTCCGTAAGTAAACAATCTGCTTTAGCTGATTTATTTAGAATTTCTAAATTAATTATATGGGATGAAGCTCTGATGGTTAATCGTTATGCAATTGAAGCATTAGATAGAATGCTACAAGATATAAACGATTGTAGCACACCATTTGGTGGGAAAGTTGTAGTTTTTGGAGGAGATTTTCGTCAAATTCTACCTGTTGTTCAAAAGGGAAAACGAGAAGATATAGTGCATGCAAGCTTACCTTATTCTCATCTTTGGCCTCAATTTAACAAAATACATTTGATTCAAAATATGAGAGCCAAATTAGATCTTTCGTTCTCAAAATTATTGTTGCGCATTGGTGAAGGAACTGAGAAGAAGCATTGTTGTGATATGATTAGATTAGTGCCCCATATAACAATACCTTTTGAAGACGAAATATTGTCTCTTAAAATTTTAATTCGTATTGTATTTTCCGACTTAGATAATTATGTGGCCAATCTCGATTTTATGATTAATCGTGTCATTCTAACTCCAAAAAATGAATTTGTTGATCAAATAAATAATATACTACTAGAAGAATTTCCTAGTTCAAGTTTCATTTATTATAGTTTTGATCAGGCAATAGATGACACTGAAAATACTTTGCAAGAAGATTTCTTAAATACTTTAACTCCAAATGGAATTCCACCGCATGAACTTAGATTGAAACTAAACTGTCCTGTTATTTTACTCCGAAACATTAATCCTTCTGAAGGTCTTTGCAATGGAACTAGACTTATCTGCCGGTCATTTGAAAGAAATGTAATTGATGCCGAAATTGCTGTTGGAGAGTATCGTGGAAAACGGGTGTTCCTACCAAGAATTCCTTTCATTCCACTTTCAGGCGATCAAAATCCGTTATCTTTCAAAAGGACACAGTTTCCCATTCGTCCATGTTTTGCTATGACAATAAATAAGTCCCAAGGGCAGACTTTAAATTTCGTTGGATTGTATCTTCCAGAGCCAGTTTTTTCGCATGGACAATTATATGTTGCTCTATCTAGATCACGAACGAGCCAATGTATAAAGATTTTGATTAAACCCACTTTAAGTGGCGAATCTCATGATCGATGCACTCAAAATGTTGTTTATGAAGAATTGTTGAGCTTGGTTAACCCATCTTAATTCTTTCGGTCCTCAGATTCATTTTTCAAACATATTTTATTCTATTCGTTGTATTTGTTTTTTTGGTTATTCGTCATCGATATAAATACTCCAATGTATCGTTTCAATTGTCTATGTTGAAGATTTGTAGTTTACTGAATTCTATAGTGTGGTTTGTCTATCTTTATTCTAATATTGTCTTATAATATATATCTTTTTTTTTTTTCACATTTTAAGTTTTTTTTTTCTTTCACGTACAAGTATATATTAATACCTCCTTTTTATTTTCAATAAATTTAGTTGTGCCTTTAAAAACTCTATCCATAAGCTCCTTATTTGACACAATTGTATACATTAAATTCTTATTTGCTAAAGATGATTTTTTCTAAATATATCATGTACCATATTTAGCATAACAAGAAACTCTTTCATATATGAATAATCACATGCACCGAAAAATCGTACACAATCATGGCTTTAGATTCTTTTATGTGCAAATAGATGAGTGATGACACAAAAACGGATTTGAAATATTTTTATCTGCACAAGAAAATATAATATGCCACCTTGTCTTATTCTTCTTCTTTTTCTTCGAGTCCATTAAATGAATTGCAATTACGAAATAGTGATACCCGATGTTTAAATCATAATTTCTAATTGCGTTTATATTTGCCATATTTTGGTTATGGTTCCATGTCTTGTACAAGAGATCTTCCATTACGTGAGTTTTTTTTTTCCTTTTCTTTTCTTCCAACTTCGGGCTCGTCTCTATAATTTTTTGTCTTTAATGTTTACAGGATTCACGTCGCTCAAAAAAAACAACACAAAAGCATAGGATTTTCATATCAATACATTATAAGTGGCTCCTCTCTAATTGAATGTAAACGCAAAGCATTTGTCTTTAATGCTTGTAACAAGACAGCCAATGCTTCGTATCTGTTCTTACCTTTACAACAAGTAAGTACCTTTTCCTATATTTCGACATTACCATTTTTCTTATATTTCAATTGTGACTTCTTTCTTTCTTTTTATGCATGGATATTTAGAGCATCTAAATGATTTCCCCTAAAACAAAGTTGAACACATTAGCCTTCTCAACACTGTAGGACAATGTTCAATTATACTTTTTTCTTTGCCACAGGAAACTTGGAGATGAGATTGAACATCTTTTATATATGTGACTTCTTTGTTCGCTCTGGCATCTGTATTAGTTCTTCCAACTTCATGGTCCTACTTCTCTAAACTCTATAGATGAGCTACTTATTCCATTTTCACTAACACTAGACGTTAAACTGATGATAATTGATATTGATTTTCTTCTTGTTTCAACTATTGTTGTCTTTATTGAATTATCATATTGTATAATACACAAGAAGAGAGTTGACATCCGACTAGGAAATCATTATTAGAGAGAAGAAATAAAAAATAAATTACAATAAAGAATGATACTCAACAGTCCAAGTCGTAGGCGTAAAACTTATACCTTCTATGACAAATTATAGATTGGTAACTAGAGCAGAAATCATGTACATAAATCACAGCACTTCGTGTATGAAAATCTTGTATTGCTAGGGATTAAAACTTAGGCAAAACACCTAATAGCACAGAGATTAATAAATAGGGGCTAAAGGTTTGTATATAATTGGGCTTCAGAATAAGTTCTTGTTACTTTGTGATACAAGGCTTTGTTAGTTGCATTTGTTTTTCTTTTTTTTGCAAGATGGAATTTTTAAAAGCTAGAATTGGTTGTAGAGGAACAAAAGAACATGAAAGCCTGGTCAATTAAGCTATACTCTTACCTTTAAATGTAAACCTTTTATTTTCAAACCTCAGCTAAAACAATTATCTCATCATTCCAGATATACCACATTACCCATCTTTAGTCTTCACATAAGATGAGTGAAATAGAGCTAGATGAACACTAGGAAACTACTCAAAAGCATCATAAGTTATTTGTCAGTTACAATCATTGTATCAAAAACATAGAACAAAATCAGGGTACTGAATATCAATGTGTAACTGTAGGTTGTCCATTCAGCTGCATGTGCCTTGTGTCTTCACTACATGACAAAATATCGCACATGATTAATCAAAGACATATTTGTCATCAATGCTCGTGGATAGGAAAGACTGTGAAGTGTTTCATTGAATCCTTACAATTTGTTAAGGAGGCCCAGATAGCTCATATGTTATTATATATTCCTCATTCCCTGGAACATGCCATTGTCATTTACAAGAGATTACAGATTAGTACCTCACACTAAGATAGCAGATAACAACTAATTTTTTAACAAGAGATTGAATGGAAGAACCGAAAATTTAAAAAAAAAAGAATAATCAGAATACATGACCAAACAACCTTTGGAACATATTAGAACAAAACCTTGGATTCATCCAACGAAAAAACATCATTATCAAGATAAACACCAGGGATAAAATAACAAAAATCTCCTAATGAGCTAATGGTTTTTCGATAAATCAATACCTGTGTTTTTAAAACCAAACTTTGATCTTTTTAGGTTCAATGTTAGAAAGAATGGGACACTCTCTAATGAGTTGTTGTCTTCTCAAAACAGTGGGTTTTGGGCATTTTGCATACACTCTCTCCAGGCTATCACTTGCTCTGGTGTATATCTCACATACTTGCTAGCATCCATTTTTTAGTTGTAGTGTTTGAGTTTAACATGCATACACACACGAATGTATGGTATCGTTGTGTATTACTCATATGCATAGTCTTTTATTGAAAGCTATGATTTTTTTGGTTTTAGTTTACAGTACATTCCTTAGAGTCACTCAATTTCTTATATGATTTGGGTTAATTCACTTTGGGCCAGTTTGAAAAATTTTGGGTTTTTATATTTTCGTCCATATCTGGTGTCCGATCTGATTTTGAGTTCGTTAGTAGTCATTTCGGTCTTCAAAGTGTCCACACTTTTTCTGATATTTGATGTTAAAAACGGTATGTGCAATTTTTTTTTAAGATCTCCTTTTAATAATATCATGTGGCCGTTGTTTCTCAATATTCTCTTGTTTCTTTGTCTAATTTTTATTTTCTTGGTTCTTGTTTCCTAAATTCTATAAATGAGAATCATGAACTCTAATCACATCCGCACCCACCACAACCTACTTTGGTTGGATTTTTTTTTTTTTCATGGTTTCCATCTTCCCATCTTTTTAAGTCTATTTCTTTTTTTTTTGTTTGTGTTTTCTCCATTGCAGGTTTGAAGTGGTAACACCATTTTTAAAAGAGTCAATATGTCAGCCAAAGCCTAAAGTGAATGTTTAATTGGAATTATCGTTTTAGTACCGGGAGGTAATGCCATATTTTTATTTATTGGTTATTTCCATAAACACATTTACTAACCCATTTATTGAAATTGGGTTATTATATTCTAATTGTTGAAAACGATTGCGTTTTGCTTAAATCATGCTTGCAAGAGGTAGTCAATGACCTCTCCATGTGGATGAATCTTCCTTGTCTATGCAAAATATTTTTGAACCTATCTCATTTGACGCAAATATTGTTTCCCAAAATCTTCCAATTCAACCTACCTCTATAAAAATATTTGCCTACATATATTGGTATCTGTTTTACTTGCTCAAAAGTGATGTGTTATAGATAACTCTTGTGTTTATTCCTTACTTTATCCAAAAAAAGGACAATATAATACTTGCATATCTGGTCGTGAAGTGTATATAGATCACATGTATCTCATGGAAAGTCTTTAGTGAAATATTATTCGAGTTGTGATTCTTTCACTCATGTTGAATGGGATATCTTTGTGTATGCCAAACACACACACATTTCATACCTAACCTTTATCTTTTAGAAAATATAGTGGTGATGTGTGCACAAGCATTTTGTGGCCAATTATGTGATTAGATACTCCAACTATGGTGGCATGGGTGATTTATGGTAAAGTGGCATTAATTCTTCCAACTATTAAACTAAGTCGTTATATAATATAGTTTCTTTTTCATTTGTTGAATCACATTCTGGATCAACCTTGTATTAATATTTATTTATTTGCACACATGCAACTGCATATAGAAAGGCAACCACAGGAACAAAATCAATCGTAGCCTTCTCTACAAATGATTATCTTGTTTTGGTAGGGAATATATCTGGCATCAGGAACAAAATGAAGTTGTTTAATTGTGCATGACTTTGATAGTCTTCATAACCAAGGTAATGGGTCATACCAATGAGAGGTCTTGTTCTCTTTTGTTTTTTACTGACATGCTGGTACCTTATAATTAAGGCTGTGCTAAATTGGGACTTCTTAATGGTCAAGCACATTTGCTTTGAAATTTTTTTTCCACTGTTGTGTATTGTTAAGGTTTCTGTAAACAATCCAATGACTTTTGTCCTAAGTTTAGCACATGCACACATATAAAAGATGAGCATGAATGTCATGAAAAAACTGATGCTCATAACAGTACCTACTAACCATGCCTCTACAAATACACACGTGCACTCTATATCCTTCATTTTAGATTAGAGATTTCCACACATCATAAAGTATTTCATGCCTATATAGAGCATCACTTGTTCTCAATGTATTCAGTTCATTCTTAATGTAATAGGACAAGACACTTGCTTCCCAAACAAGTCTTTATTTTTTTATTGCTTTAGAAAGACAACCATGTACTATTTTCACTCATGTCTGACTTGAAATCATGATTTCTACAAAAGTTAAATGTCAACACCTATGAAGTCTTTCAATAGAGTACCTACTACCCATACCTCTACAAATACACACATGTGCATTCTATATCCTCTATTTTAAAATATATATATATTGTAAGACATAGGTTCTATACAGAGCACCACTGATTCTCAATGTATTCAGTTCATTCTTACTATAATAGGACAAGACACTTGCTTCCCAGACAAGTCTCTTTTTTTTTCCTGTACAAAGACAACCATATATGTACTTTTTTCACTCATTGCTGACTTCAAATGATGATTTCTACAAAAGTTAAATGTCAACCCCTATGAAGTCTTTCCATAGAGTACCTACTACCCATGCCTCTACAAATACACGCATGTGCATTGTATATCATATATTTTTAAATACAGATTTTCACATATCATAGACTATTTCATGCCCATTAATATTTAGTACGTTTGCTTGTACAAATTGTACTTTTACAGCAACTTGCAGGAACTCTCTCTATATATATTGTAAGACATTTTTTCTATATATATACACAGCACCATTGGTTCTTAAAAAACAAACAGCTCACGCATTCACAAGCATCCACACTTTACCTTCAGGTATGTCTTATTTCTTTCAACAAACTTTAGCTTCACTACTATCTTCAGTGCACGTCTATCTGTCTTCTCTTAGTTATTTAATGGTGTGAACAATGCAAGCTTTTATCCTTTTCAACCATAATCATTTGTACTCAGCCAATTAAAAGTTTGCTGGTTTTTTTACAGTTCATGTATTCTCCAACAAATGTGAACAATATGTCTCTTTATTTATCTAATCCTACGTGCCTTCAAATATGCAACTTAGTTTTATTTCCTATTATTATGCACTGTGCGAACAGCTGAATCCACCATCTTGCATTCTTAAAAAACAAGCAGACCATGCATGCACAAGCACCCACACTTTAGCTTTGGTATCTCCTTTCTTTGAAAAAATCGTTTGCTCCACTAATATCTTCAGTGCACGTCTCTTTATCTCTTCTTAATTCTTTCATGGTGTGAACAATTGAATCTTTTATTCTTTTAAACCATTCTACTTTGTAGTCACCCTATTAAAAGTTTACTGATTCCTTCAGACTTCACATATTTTTCTATTACCTACTGTGCAGACCACTGAATCCAACGTTATCTTATCCATTATTCAACAATATCAATGACCTCCCAAATAAAGCTCATTCCTGATATCAGTCCTGGCCAAAGTTCTTGGACAGCCAAAGTTGTTGTGGCTGAGAAAACTATGGCCAGAACAGGGCAGCATAGTCCAGTTAAATATCAGAACATGGTCCTCGTGGATCCACAGGTTTGTCATCAGTTCAGTTTAAGCTAATTTTACTGAAATAATATATTATGCATTTCATTTTTTGTTTACAATACATTCAATCCATCTTTTATTTTCCTATAGTTTGTCATACTATCAATGGTTTGCATTGTGAATCCTGTTTGCTTCTGAAACTCAATTGTACATTCCTTATTTATACTGTCTGTTCCTCTTCCTGCTGCAAACAGGGGAACAAAGTCCATGCCACAATCTACAACAACGACATTACGGCATTTCAGAACACACTACTTTTGTCAAGGACGTATCTCTTGTCTAATGCAACTGTTAGGCACACCGACCCAAAATATAAACCAAGTGTTGGTCCTGTTCAGTGGATGATAAATGGAAGAACGAGAATAGAAGAGCTAGATGAAAATCACGATGCTTTAATTTTTTCAACTTATGACTTAGTCTCTTTTGGCAGGCTTCAAGAACATATGGACAGCAAAGATGAAATTGGTAATCTGCAGTCAGTTGATACCACTTATACCATATTTGTAGTTCTTCTTTTCTAGAGTTCGACCTAATGACTCTGTTTAGACTTATTGCACTTCTTCTATTTGACTGATGCAGCTATTGTTGGCCTAGCAATTGACATGTTGCCAAAGAAAGTTGTGCAAACTAAAAGCGGAGGTGAATCTTACATCAAGGAAGTAATTCTCATCAACGAACGGTCTCTTCTTATTTGCTCTTTTCTCATTAAATTCTTCCCTCCTATTTATTCCACTACATTCATTCATTGACTATTTATTTATATGTTCATAGTTTCGAAACTGTGATGTTGAGAATGTGGGATAGATTTGTCGACACCGAGTGCAATAAAATTTCTGAACTACTCAATGAATTACCAGTCATTATTGGAAAAAATTTACGTGTTTCATCATTCAATGGTAACGTCTTCACCCTTAAATTGTTTGCATGAGCTTTATCTCACCTATTAACAGCACATAGAATGTCCACCATTTCAGGAATGGCAGTATCAACAAAATCTAATAGCTCTATCCTCATAAATCCTTCTTTCCAAGGAGTTCATCACTTACGAACATGGTAACACCTTTTTCGTTCTACTTGCTTTGGATATATGTTTGCACTCATATTTACAACATCTTTGTCTTCAATTTATTTAACTGTATACTAAGAACACAAAACAGCTATCTAATTCTAAGAAAATGTGCAGGGTTGACGAGCATGTTGAACGAATAACCGACTTAATAGCTAAGAAGAGTTACATGGTGCCATCAACGTCAATCACAATACGCCCTCCTGCAAAGCATCAGGTTATTCAGATCAAGGACATTCCAAGTTTCATATCTGGGGTATACAATCAATAACTTCTTCGTAATTTCTCTTCAATTATATCTCCTTCCATCGTAACTTCATTGCAATTACTTTGAACATCATATTTCCTCAGCAAGAAGATCAACATTTCTTCTGGGTGAAAGGGTGATTGAACACAGAACTTCTTCAACAGTCATACTGGTACATGTGCTGCAGCATATGTAACAAATCGTCCCATGTTGATTTTGATGAATTATATCAATGTTTTTACTGCAAATGTGATGGAGCCAAAGGAAAACCACGGTATAATTAAATATAAATTGCTGTTCACTTGACAAAAAAAAAAACCATGAACAATTCTTTAGTACAGATGTGCTAACTTTTCAGACATCATTTTCATTGTCTCTAACCACATATGTCTCATACAATAAATTTCAGTGCCAAGGCTTATGTACAAATTATAGATTGTACTGGATCTATTGATGCAACCATGATCGGAGAGACAGCTGAGTCTTATTTGCAATGTCCAGCAACTACGCTCATGGACCTTACCACTTCGGTAAACAAAATAACCTTCATCCTATTTCTAATTTCCAAAGCAACCATTATTCCATTGTTTTACTAAACGTTTGCTTTATTAATAACACTTTGCAGCAGAATGACATGAGCATTTCACATGCTATACGTTCTTCAATTGATGAAGCATGCTTCGTATACATTAGAGCCACTAAAAAAGATACCAGCGGAGTGCAAGTCAAGTATGATGCTGTTTTCCTTCTTCATTCAACAGATGAGTTAGACACACCTACGCGTTGCGAGAACACTTCAAATAGCAGCGTCGTATCTCACAAAGACCACCTGTCATGGAGAAAAGAAAATAAGGGGATTGTTATGCCACTAAAACGAACACTCTTCTCACTGAAGGATATTGGCAGCAGCGAAGATGAAGACTGCGAAATTAATGCCATCAAAAACATCCCCGACTGCTTCACCCAGAATAGAGGCTTAGATGTTGCTCTCGATTCTGCTGACGAGGACAGTCTCCCTACCGCATTAAACCGTTCCACCAATGCAGAAGATGATATTTACCCATAGACATCCGTCGTTTTCCACGAAATGCTGATAACAGCCATTTTGTCATGTTTTGAATCTATGTGGTACCGTAAACATTGTATTGCTTTTGAAGAATGTACCATGTGATGGCGTTTATATTATAATTTGTTATCTCTGTAAACAAGAACCACTCTAGCTTACTATAAATTAAAAGGTTGTTTGTGAAGCAATTTATCTAAATTTGAATTACTTTGTTGCGTACCGAATTGACCATATCAATAATATTTCACCTGAACATTTTCTTCCCTTGAGATTACTTTAACTGCTTATTTCTGGTTTTACACCTCCAGGTTGCAACAGAATTTTTTTTTTCTCTACATACATATGAAGTCAGGGAGAAACCTATTTTGGATACATTCGCTCATACTACATAGCATTCTGGAATAAATCATGTAGATTATGATAACATTAATGCTTAGCATACATACCTGAAGACACTACAAAGGGGGATACACTAATCACGTAGATATTCTGTTACCTCTGTACATCCTCTTGCCCATGCATTTAGGCATAGGGGAATGCAAGCACCATAAGCTCCAATAACTTGCCATGCGTTTTGCCCACGGTTATCATAAAATAAATGAGCTGAGAGAAATAAGACTAATTATCAAAATAACAAACGCCTTTGCAATGCAAAATGAAAAAAATTGAACAGAATGGATCGCCACTTTACGGACCAAGTACAGAACAGACCAACACTTGTGTTTACATTTCTAAAATTCGAAAATCATACTATTAAACCCAAAAGAAGTCTATGTCTTCAATATGATACTCAAATTAGGCTTTATTGGGCTTCTAAGGTTTGGGCAATTACAAACTGGGACCACTTTCTACAATATGGTAGCCACCGCCTCAATGAATTGTTTATATCAGTCATCAGCACAATCATCCACTGCCTGTCTTCCCAGTCACAACTCCCGTACCTCATCACCATACCTCCATCCATCGTTCAGTGAATTAGAAATACAGATATGCACGATATCATCATCAGATATACAAAACCGGCCACTGTTAACTCTTCTTCCCACCTAATCTCAGTCTTTTCCCACCTAATCTGTGTCTTTTCTACCCGTTCAACTTTACACTACCCAGAAACACAGATTTTTAAATAATATTTCCCCATTCCCGTGCTCCTCTTCGTACCGCAAAGTCTCTGCTTTCAATTTACATTTTCCAAAGAGTTACAGCGCATACACTGAAAATGAAAGCCTGTACCATCTTATCAAACCCACTTTGGCAAAATTTCACACCTTTTGGAGATAGCAGATACCTGTGGATTCTATATATATATACACGTTCTCATTCCTGTTCATTCATTGCCTATGCAGATTTTTCTCCAGCAGAAGAACATCATAAGTCATTGACATCCATTCTTCACATCCTTCATCTTTGGTTATTCACAATCTTAGGTACGTGCTTCTTAGTAAGGATGATTTGTCAATGCAACCCAAAGTTCTTACCAGTTGTATGGCTTATCAACAATGACGTTTAATGTTGTATGTCACACCCTTACTTACCAAAACCCACCTTATAGTTATTGATTTTGTATTCGCAGTTACAAACTTCTTACCTCTAAAATTGCTTCTATGCTGAGACATACTCACTCTACTCATTGTTTTGTATTTTAGTTTAATCATCACATTTCCACATTTACTTCATCATACACCCATTGTATTCATATTACACCAAAACTATGCTGCTTTCCAGTAACATTTCTAGAGCCTAAGATTACTACGCATTGTGTATTTTTATATCAAATTCCAAAGTTAGCCATTCAAACATAGAGCTCATTTTATGTGAAGAAAAAACTCCTCAGGTTAATCCCATAGACGAACAAAAATGATCTGTAGGTAGCTTTTTCGTTCAATAAAAGGAAATTAAATCTATATGTCTTTAAAAGGGTCAGTATTGTGCTTTAAATTTTTTTACCCAAGTGATGTCTCGAGAATAAATTTCCACTGTCTCACCAACATATTTTTATCCTTGTCCATTACTTCACATATACACATATTCACAACTACAGCACTATTTGGAACATTGAATTCTCGTATTCATCTTCTTCAAATCATTGTTGCTTGTGATTAAAAATACATATTTTTTCTCCAGAAGCTCACTGCCTTCTTTGTCCCTCCACTATCTTTTATAACCACAGGCAGAATCTGGGTAATCAATATATTCACAGATTCAATCAATGAAATTAACATTTCGTTTTCTTGCTGTTTGACACACAGCTCCCGCCTTTTTCATGGCTGAAACATACAAATTCATATCAGATATCAATGTTCGACAACAAAATTGGACATCAAAGGTCATAGTAGCCGAAAAATATGTTGCAAAAACATCACATAATCACCGAACGAGATACCAAAACATGGTTCTCATTGATATGCAGGTAGATTTAGCACATATTCTTTGCATTGCTTTTGTATACAACTCTCTTTTATATTCTAACAACTTCTCTAATTCAATTTAATTAATATTGAATACCTACTTACATGAGCAACGTGTTGTCATTGCATTAGCTTCATGAATTATGTCTTTCTTATATCCACTCTTTTTTTTAAACCAGGGAAACAAGGTGCAGTGTGCTCTGTACAACAATGATATTACTGCATTTAAAAACACTTTGATATGGTCCAACACATATCTCATATCCAATGCAACAGTTAAGTTGACTGATCCAAAACACGTAGCTACAGTAGGGCCTATCCAATGGATAATAAATGGTAAGACAAAGGTGCGGCCTGTTCAGGAAGATAATCGTGCATTCCTATTTTCAACTTATCAGATAGCAAGTTTTGCTAATCTGCACCTCCATATGGACAACTACGATCAGATTGGTACTCTCTTACTTAGACTTCAGTTCTTCTACCAAAAAATTGCATCTAACAACTGAGATAAAGCATAATTTACCCAGCCTCTGTACATGCTACCTTTCTCATAACTTTTTCGGAAATTTCCAGACGTACTAGGTGTCGTGATAGATATGTTGCCCAAGAAAATTGTCCAGACTAAGTACAACACTGAATCTTGCATTCAAGATCTTGTACTCGTGAATGAGAAGTGAGTCTTAATGTCTACTGTGTAATTTTACAGCCTCTGTTATCACGACTTTGCACCTTTTAACGTCATAGAGTTCTCATATGTTGCAGATTTGAGACAACAACTGTGACAGCATGGGATGATCTCGTTGAAAACCAACTTCAGACCATATCTGCTATGCTTAGTCTTCGTCCAATTATTCTAGCAACAAATCTAAGGGTCTCATCTTTCAATGGTAAAACCATTAATTTTCATTTACACTTGTACCAATTTAGATACATGTTTTTAAATTAGTTTACTATGAAGGTTATCCCATAATGTTTCAGGTCTGGGGCTATGCACCAAATCAAATAGTTCAATTTACATTCGCCTTTCATTCACAGAGTGTCAATCTCTGCAGTCATGGTAACTTGTTCTAACAGGAACAAATTAACATATGTTATATCTGTATTTGATTTCATCATATGTGATAGTGAAAAAATCTGCTTGTCTCCTAAGAAATGGATTAGGCTCTCCATAATATCTCTCCATTGTCTTCTTAACATTTCTTGATCAGGGCGGATGATAATGTGGAATTTTTAGACATCCTGGTGTCCAGCAAAACTTACCTCAGCTCTAAGTCACTACAAATATCTCGTCCACCTCCTGAAAAGATTGTTCAAATTCAAGATATCCCTCATCTTTTAAATGGAGTAAAACAATAACACTTACTTTTCTATTCCAAAAATACAACTTGTTGTTCCTGCATTGTTAATACTTACTTTATTAATTTAATGCGTATAGAAGGACCAACATTTTCTCTGGATAAAGGCAAACGTTCGTGTTGTCAACAACTATCAACCATTTTGGTACATGTGTTGCAGCAACTGCACTAAGGTCTCTAACGCAAGATTTGACAAAGTATATCATTGCATTTATTGCAAGTGCAATCATGCAAAAGGAAAACCGAGGTTCCCTGATTTACATTTCTTCAACTCTTTCCCCAAATAAAATCATCTATTCTTTCTACATTATGCTTTTTCATTGACATTGTGATAATCATTGATTTTATGCTTTCTTCAAAACACACCATATAGAGCGAAGGTCCGTGTACAAGTGCAAGATTATACTGGGTTGATCAACGCAAATATGATAGGCGACACAGCTGAATCCTTCATGCAATGCTCATCGCAAAGGCTTATGGAAATTACAGAACAAGTACGTCATAAAACTATTCATTTTCTCTTCAACTTGCTGACTTTATTCAGGATGCCAATAACTGTTTTACATCTTTTACATCCTAGGGATATCATAACATATTGAACACAATTCGGACCCACACTGCAAAAGAACACTTCTTATATCTCAAAGCTATGAAAAATAACAACAAAAGCACCAACATGAGATACGATGTGATCTTCATGCTAGACTCAATGTTGGACACTGAGATAACAACAAATGAAGAGGAACTTCCAGTTACCGCTGTGATATTGCAAGAAAACTTTTCCCAGCCTCCAGAAAACAACATCTCATACTCAAGTGTTAAGGATACACAACCACACACCTTTTTACAATTCAACAAGGAATTTGGCGTACAAGATAACACAAATTTCATCCTTCCTCCAGATATTGCCAGACACAATGGTTCTGTTTATGGAAATAACTACAAATAAATCTCAACCAAATCTGCCTATGGATATTGCTTTGATCACAAGGTTTTTGTTCACAACTTTTGCCACTTGTCTCTTCTAACCTCTTTACTGTGCTACATTGACAAATTCATTTTAGGAGAGACACCGTTTTGTTGTAAGGATGTTATGTGGGCGTCTTTTTTGTAAACAAAATATATATTATCTTGTTACATACAAGGAACAAGATAGTTCTTATTTTGTTTAACATATTTATGTACATATAACTCCTATAATGTATTCCAAGTTTTATGGTCAATGCATCTACTGTAGTTCCCCGAACTGTTCATGTACTAGAAGTGATATCAACGTTTGTTATTGTGGATGTACTTCTCATCTGTGACTTATATGACAATATTGTTGTTAAGCTTATAGTGTTTTTAAATATATTGCTTTGCACAAATTCTTTTTGATTAAATACAACCTGATAATAGAGTTATAAATAAATATTCTAACACGAAAATCGGTTTCCATGTTCAAGTGCAAATGTACACGTGAAGGCCTAAAACCACATGATCAACCAAAGCAATTTCATTATGTCTTGTACTAACATAAGAACATGCAGTCAGATATGCATTCAGGCATGTTTAAAATAGATTTATGATTTAATTTCAATCAAATTGGACGGTTTGGCGCTTTCTTCTTTGGCACACAGTAATTGTCTCACTGTTGAATTGTTTTGGAAAACAAACATAGTACAAAAGTACAATGTATAAATTTACGTTTATTGTTTAGAGAGTAATTAGTACTAAAAATGCAATTAAAACAGATTTCTAGCCCCGTTTTTGGGCCAGGCTTAGAAGGTTCAACCATTCTCATTTTTCGACGTTTCTTATATCATCTCGAAGATCTCACGGGGATCTTCGAAACGAGCTTTGAATTGTAGAAATCAGATAATCCCAGCAATCACAGTCCTGTTCCAAAAATAGCTGCTCGACAAGAAGTTCCTGGGATTTCCATATTTACAAATTCCTATAACATTTTTTACGTAAATATTCGAGGCTGATTCCTCGGTCAAACATAGGTGTATTTGGTACCGTTTCGAAGGTCTCCTTGCGTACTTCACAACGCCATAAATTTCGTAGAATTCCAACCAACACATAAATCATACGATGACTCGAAAGTTGTCTACTTCACTCAATCCCAAAAAGATTAAAATTAAATTTCAAGTTAAAGCTAGGGAATGGCTGCTTCCATTTCTCTCTTTGCTGGGCTCTAATATTCAATGCATCTACTGTAGTTCCCCGAACTGTTCATGTACTAGAAGTGATATCAACGTTTGTTATTGTGGATGTACTTCTCATCTGTGACTTATATGACAATATTGTTGTTAAGCTTATAGTGTTTTTAAATATATTGCTTTGCACAAATTCTTTTTGATTAAATACAACCTGATAATAGAGTTATAAATAAATATTCTAACACGAAAATCGGTTTCCATGTTCAAGTGCAAATGTACACGTGAAGGGCTAAAACCACATGATCAACCAAAGCAATTTCATTATGTCTTGTACTAACATAAGAACATGCAGTCAGATATGCATTCAAGCATGTTTAAAATAGATTTATGCTTTAATTTCAATCAAATTGGACGGTTTGGCGCTTTCTTCTTTGGCACACAGTAATTTTCTCACTGTTGAATTGTTTTGGAAAACAAACATAGTACAAAAGTACAATATATAAATTTACGTTTATTGTTTAGAGAGTAATTAGTACTAAAAATGCAATTAAAACAGATTTCTAGCCCCGTTTTTGGGTCAGGCTTAGAAGGTTCAACCATTCTCATTTTTCGACGTTTCTTATATCATCTCGAAGATCTCACGGGGATCTTCGAAACGAGCTTTGAATTGTAGAAATCAGATAATCCCAGCAATCACAGTCCTGTTCCAAAAATAGCTGCTCGACAAGAAGTTCCTGGGATTTCCATATTTACAAATTCCTATAACGTTTTTTACGTAAATATTTGAGGCTGATTCCTCGGTCAAACATATGTGTATTTGGTGCCGTTTCGAAGGCCTCGTTGCGTACTTCACAACGCCATAAATTTCGTAGAATTTCAACCAACACATAAATCATACGATGACTCGAAAGTTGTCTACTTCACTCAATCCCAAAAAGATTAAAATTAAATTTCAAGTTAAAGCTAGGGAATGGCTGCTTCCATTTACCTCTTTGCTGGGCTCTAATATTCAAGTTAGAGCTAGGAAATGCTGGAACATCCCCTGCTATTTGTTTATTATATGTATTCAATGTTATCTTGCTTGGACTTTCTGTGAAATATTCTTCAGTGTGTAAAAAAAACCGTGCTTCTTTGTCAAAGGATGTTTTCCTAACTATGGGAAAATTCTTTCAATACTCAATCCCATCTGCTGTAATGGTATGGTAATTTCCGTCATCTTTTAACTCTTTAAATGGGCAGACCATTTTACTCATTTTGCCTTGTCTTCTTATGAACTTTTCTAAGTTCCCGTTATTTTGCAATTCCCATGTGTAGTTTGGAGTAGTCGTTAATTGAGATAGTGATGCTGCGTTGTGGACTGTTGCCAAATCCAGACCTGGAGACATCTGTCCTATCCATATAGTACGCCTATTTCATGTACATTTTTAGGCATATTTTTCAAGACATATTGGAGAGTGTTGAACGTTATTAAAGAAGCTAATCAAGCTAAAATCTTCTCCTTTATACTGTCTACCAAATTTATTCTTGCTGTTTGCAATTTCAGTGTATGTTTAATTCAATATTTACTTTTCTCTATGGGCATCTTGACAATTACTTCCTTGCACTATCTGGTGCAATATTGTTTTAATGCTGATGCAAAGTTTAATCTTAACCATAAGTAGACACAGGGCCGGTTTTGACATTTTCGGGGCCCGAGGCGAGGTCCAAAATTTAGGCTCCAAATTAAGAAGTCATGGTCGGCTATTGGTAGGCTGGACTTCAAAATTTTTTTTAAAAAAAAATAGGCCCCTTCAATTTTGGGTCATTACTTAATAATATAGAATGCGGCTTGCTTTGCTTTGTTGGACTTCAAACTTTTGTACAAATATTTTTGATTAGGCAACTTTAGTAAAAAAAAAAAAAAAAAATTTTTTTTTTTTTTTTTACAAAAATGGGCCCCTTTCAGTTTTGGGCCCGAGGCGGTCGCCTCACTCACCTCGGCCCAAAACCGGGCCTGAGTAGACACAGCGCACTCAGGGGCGGAGGTGGGGGGGCCCTGGGGGGGACCAGGACCTCCCAAATTTTTGGGGAATTTATTTTTTTCTTTTTTCTTTTTAATATTGTGTTTGATTCTATTTGTTAGAGGGAAGATAGATTATTCTAGCAATAGTGGAGCCAATTAATTAATTGTAGCCCACAAATGTTGACTTTTGGTTACTTCATTTATTACTAATTTACCAATTTGTCCATCTACTTAATAATTAGATACACACAAGAAGGGTAAAATTGAAATTACAAATTTATTGAATAGAATGTGTGTCAAAATTTGTTTGCGAAAAATCCATTCTTTTCCAAAATAATAGAATCAAACATGCTTTTAAGATCAATTATTCTTCTTAATAATCAACCAAAACAAAAAATAGTAAAGCCCAAACTCAACAATGAATGAACACAAATAAAGTCTAATCTAACTCAGATCAAATTAGAATCATTCAATAATCAAGAAGAAAATATTGAAGTTAGTCTTTTCAAGCAATCATAACAAACACGAAGTGAGTATCGAATATGTCTAACTGCATGAATCGATTGTATTAAATATCTTCTTCTAAACTTTTTAAATATTATGACAAAAAAAATATTAGATTCTCATCAAAATTGACTCAGTAATCGTGGTTTAAGAAAAAAAATCGGAGGCGCTGCCCCCGAACCCCCGAAAAGCCTCCCATCCCACCACTGTTTGAGGACCCCCCAACATTAAATTCCTGGCTCCGCCACTGAGCGCAACAACAAGATTATTAATATATTGTTGAAGCACTCTTGTATCGAATGAACTTGGAACTGGGAAACCTCGGGCTGCTCAGGATGCTGTCTTTGCTTTGCTCGTTCTGTCAGTCTCAGAGTTCATTATAGCAAGCACCACTATATTCTTTTGCCGTTATATATTAGGATATGCATTTAGCAATGAAATGGATGTTGTAAATTATGTCAAAGACATGGCTCCTTTTCTTTGCCTCTCGAAAATTGGCTGCTTGACTCAATTCCAAAAGCTTAAAATTAAATTTCTTAACTCTTGAGTTTTCGCCCATCCTTTCTTTTTCAATCAATCAAACTCTTACTAAAATTATTCACTCTTACATGAATTCATCTGAGTACCTTTATAACTCATTAAGTTCGATTCTCTCCCTTATTTACTATTCGGATCTAATTTAAATTCGAGCTGTTATCACTATTAAAGTACTTATTCGGATAATTCAACTAAATTCTCGTTTCATTTTCTTTTTTGTATTTAGAATAGAACGACGCGTTTTCGTGTCGTTACATGTGGCATTTGTAGTTGTCTACATTATCAAGAAACTATTCTTCATGAACACAATTACAAAATAGAGTTCTAGCAAAATAATATTTAATCGTCGATACTGCCTAATTATTAAATACAAATTGCATAGACCAATGGATGTTAAGGACATAATGTTCTACAAATACTAACAACATTATTTCATTGACTAATTGATTTTTCTTTTTATGAATTTAACAATTTTAAAATTGTGGGTATCGAAATTAGGTTTCAATCATGCACATAGATGCTTTGTTTGTATACGAATTGCAAGCACTAACAGAGGCATAGATGCACGTGGGAGCCCAGGACCCCCCAAATTGTTGACACCTCTCTCTTTTTTCTTTTTATATTTTTGTTACTGCAATTTAAGTTTGATCTAATAACAATGCAATGAATGACACATGAACTTATTGATCAAATATTAATTTAATATTAGGCAATTGAACTCATCGGCCTAACAAAATTTATAACTAAAAATTACAAATGATTAGCTCTTCCTCAATGTTAGTGCATGTTCACCCATCTAAAATCTGAATATAACATTTCGTGCTCTTCAATCCATTGGTACATTCTTTAAGATAAAAAAATTTTAAAAAGCAGTCATTTTTTTTACAGTACAATTGAATAACATCACTTTTCTACTAAATGCATAACGTGTTCAATTTAAATAGTTAAAATTCTTTCCCTACATCAAACAACAAACTATGTGCCAAAAAATACAGTTTCAGTTCATAAACCCATCCATTGTACCTACATAAACTACACATTACAAAAAAAGAACTAATATTCTTTTACCATATAAAACAAGAACTACATGACAAAAACTAAAAGTCAAATGACAAAACCCATTCACATTCATTTGTAATTCACGTTACTACGAATGATTCCGTCCTTTCATATTGATTGTTAACCAAATATTAAATTAAAAAAAACTTTTCTATATAAATGCCACAGACGTAAATATTCATGCAAACTAGAAACCACAAGCTTATTTACATATGAGTTTTTGCGAACTAAAAACATATATATATATACTGTTTGGTGAACATTAACTTTTTCGAGTTGCTATTAACTCGAAAAATTTTGTCCAGTTGAATAGTAACTCGACAAGCTTTCTCGTTTTGAAACGTAGATAAAAACAAATTACTGTTCATGAAAAAAAAATTATTATTTTGTGTGTCGACTTTTTCGTGACAAAATATAAAAAAAAAAATACTATTTTTTCCCTCTTTGCCGAACTACTCGGCAAAGTGTTGTTTGCAAATTCTTTTTTTTTTTCCCACTTTGACGAATAACTCGGCAAAAGTGTTTAAAAGTGTTTGATTTTATTGAATCATTGAAGTTTCCTTTTTATGAATTTAATCATTTGAAAATTGTACCTATGGAAATGAGGTTTCAATCATGCACATAAATGCTATGTTTATCTACGGATTGCAAACATTAGCATAGGCATAGATGCACATGGGAGCCCAGGACCCCCCAAATTTTTGACACCTTTTTTTTTTTTTTTTTTTTTATATATATATATTTTAAGTTTGATCTAATATCAATTTAATGAATGACAAATAGACTTATTGAACACATATTAACTTAATATTAGGTAGCTGAACTCATAAGCCTATCAAAATTTATAGCACAAAATAAGAAATGATTAGCTCTTCCTCAATTTTAATGCACGTTCACCCATATAAATTATGAATATCACATTTCGTGTTCTTCAATCCATGGGTACATTCTTTTAGATAAAAAAATATTAAAAAGCAATCATTTTTTTAGGATACAATTGAATAAAAGCAATTTTCTTCTAAATGCATAGCGTGTTCAATTAAAATAGTTAGAATTCTTTCCCTACATCAAACAACAAACAATGTGCCAAAAAATACAATTTCAATTCATAAACCAATCCATTATACCTACATCGACTACACATACCCAAAAAACAAATAATATTCTTTTACCATGTAAAACAATAAATACATGACAAAAAGAAAAAGTTAAATGACAAAACCCATTCACATGCATTTATAACGTAAAATCACTACCTACAGTCAATTCACATGATTAAAAATTTTTCCATCCTTTCATATTGATTGTAAAACAAAGACTATGTTCCAAACATCTTTGCTATATAAATGCCACATACGTGAACACTCACTTTACCTAAAAATCACATACTTATTTGCATCTAAGTTTTTGCAGGTATCTTTACTTTCCTTCTAATTTTTTCCAAGAACTTTGATATTTCACTTACACATATATTGAATTTCTCTAACGCATTACCGTATACAGTGTTTATTTCCAATTTCCTTTCTATAAAAAAAATTATCATCAACAATCGAAAATTATTTTTTTATTTAATTGTAAAGTCTATCTTCTAATATTCATATTAACAACACTTCGTTATCGTCTCAGCTTATTTTATTTCTAGAGTTCATGATGCCCGATACCAATGATAGCGCCAAAATCGTAAAGCCATGGACAATAATAGTGGCAAATATACCAATACGCATTGAGAATAACATCCGTGTTGACAACTGCAACATCAATCTCGAACGTCGTTGGAAGAGACAGGGATATCTAATCAACAGTTTTCAACCACTGTATGATTATGCAGGACATTCTGGCTTTGCCCTTGTTGAATTTGCAAGAGATCTTGAAGGATTAAAATCTGCCTTCCAGTTTGACATTTCGTTTGTAGAAAAGGGACAAGAAAAAGCAGAATGGGATGAGGCATCAGAACAAACAAATGAACTTTTCGCATGGATGGCATCCGAAGAAGACTACAACAAAAACGATATAGTAGGGTGTAACTTAACCAACGGTAGAGATCTCACATCCGCACCAAATATCCAAATGCAAGAAGCAAGGCATTATAGAATAGTTCTATATAATCTCCGAGAAAGTCTACATTCAATAGCACAACGCATACATCGTTTAGCATTTGTTTCGAGAGTTCATCTTCTACTCCAAATGCTCGATAAGAATGAGGTTTTACTAATGTCTATATCTTTGTCATTCAATTATTATATATGTGATATGAAATTATCCACATTTTAAAGGTTTTACTAAACATCTCGCTTATGATTAACATAACAGGAAAGTATAGAAAACTTTGCATCAACGAATTTGGAGCTTCTAGATATGGTAGATGACGGTCTTGCAATACAGTCTAGATTACAGGGCCTGAAGATCTACATCAACGAACTATATAGTACAATCAATGATTAACAAAAAATTTTATATATCATCATTATATAAATAAGATAAATGTATTCTCTATAAACTTTAATTTTCGTTCAATTTGTTTTTTTAGTAAGTTTTTCGTTTACGAATAATAATTATTGTTCTTCGTATACAATTTACCTTTAATTGCACAAAACATATAAATTGTTTAATAAAAAATTCATTTTATATTAATATTGTCAAATTTATTACGCTACCACGTGCAACGCACGTGCAATTACTAGTATTAAAATAGAGAATTCAACTTAGGCACTGTTCATAAGAATGCGCGTCCAACTATTATTCATTTTTTATTTTTGTTAACTTTTCCCTGTTTGTTCTATTTCTTTCTTTCCATTTCATTTTTTTTCAATTGTAAATATTTTTCGAACCAAATTTTTTTCAACGTTTCGTCATTTTTATCATTTCTTTTGGTTGTCTTGTTCGTCTTCTTTCCGACTTTAGTCTTGTCTTTCGAAAAAATGCCAATTTTTTTTTGCACATATGTTGATTATTTTGAATACTCAATCAAATGTCTAATAACTTAAATCATTAAAACAAGATTAAGCTCCCACACACACACACACACACACACACACACACTAAACAACCCACTTTAAACTTCAAAATCATTTCTAATCGAAACAACTTTCTTTCAATTAATTACTTATATTAAGTTAGTAACAAAATGATCAAGATTACAAAAAATACATAGTTTTAAATCATTTTTTCTGACGATTACTAAATCAAATTACAATTAATTCTAAGAAGATTAACTCACAACTCAAAATCTTGCACTATGTAGGAAGAGAGAGAGAGAGAGTAAGAGTATTACAAGGTGTAAAGTTATATTAGTAGAGAAGAAAAATATATCCACGAGTACAATCATGTCCAATATACTAAGAAAATAAAATAATTAATTAATAACTTATGATAATCTATAATAAGCATTTTTATTACTTATTGCTACAAGTTCACAAGAAATTTTATGCATATCTCACGACACTCGTGTGATTTAACTTTTTTGAATGTTTGATACATTAGAATGAACAAAATTAAAGTGAAAAATTGAAATAATTTACAAAGTCGAGTTATAATGAAGAGAATTATGGAATAAGTTTAAATTTTTAAGTAGCAGAATAATCTTGTGATATCATAATTGAAGTATTCAGTTTTCTAATTTGTATTAATCAATTCTATTAGTGTACTACACACTATTAACCACATCATCTAAAAATAAAGAACGTTTTTGTTAAAGATCAATTAAAACTATATCGTCAACCTTTAAATAATACGTAATTTTCTCAATAAATTTTAATACATATTTTATGTAGTCCTTTATAAGTGAGAAAATTAAAAACTCACTAACAATGACCACACAATTAAATACTTAATTAAAATGCAACATGTGCCTTTGGTTGATCAAGTCTTTGGTTGATTCACATAATTCCAATAGAACTAGGAGGAAAAAGAGGATGCAAAACATTCATCAATTAAGAGCAAATTTGCCTGGCCCTCTACTAATTTGTGTCACTTTGACATGGATAAGCTAAAAAAAAAAAGCTATATAGATGATTGAGAATCCTTGAAATCTACGGAGGTAACGACATTGTCGTTAAAACTGCCGGCATCACCTTGTGATACCCTGTCCCCTACCCCTCGAAACGAATCGCCGGAAACTAATGCTTGAATCAGCTTTGGCGGTGGTGGAACAGCCACCTCGACTACGCCTTCCAACATTTTCACCACCATCCCCATTGTAGGCCTCACTGATTCATCATCCTGAATGCACCATACAGCCACCAGTCCTACGCGCTCTGCCTCGGCTTTGTCATATGTGTTACCGAGCCGCTCATCAACCACAGCTGTCACGTTTCCTTCAATTAACTGGCGGGCCGCCCAGGGTGGAAAGAACCACTTCTCGGTACCACCCTCTCCACCTCCACCGGCCGAAGGTGGCCCCTCCACGTTACGGCGTCCACCTAACAATTCCAATAATGTCATGCCATAGCTATACACATCAGCTTTCGTGGTAATTGCCACACCAGAGATCCACTCAGGTGCAACATATCCCCACGTACCCCTCATGGTTGCTAGAACCCGGCTGAAGTCCCTCCCAATGAGCTTTGCTAGGCCAAAATCCGATACCTTGGCTGAGAAATCTTCGTCTAATAAAATGTTCTCGGGCTTTATGTCGCAATGTATTATGCAATTTCGACACTCCTCGTGTAAATAAGCAATGCCTCTAGCTGTCCCCATAGCAACCCGAAATCTGACATCCCAGCTCAGATTTTGACCATCACGTCTTAGGTAAACACTTAGAGGTCCATTCGGCATGTAATCATAAACCAAAAGCCTATGAGAATCTTCAGAACAAAAACCTCTTAATCTAACCAGATTGACATGCTGAATATTTCCGATAGTACAAACCTCTGCTCGAAATTCCTTCTCCCCACCACCAGGTCTTTCGAGTCTCTTCACAGCCACTAGTGAAGAATCAGATAATTCCCCGCGAAACACCGCCCCAAATCCTCCATGTCCGAGCTTCTCGGAAAATCCCCTAGTAACAGCATGGAGTTCTTTGTAAGAAAACACCCTCAGATTCGTTACTGGAAACACACCATCCTCATCCCCCTTTCTTCTCTTAACCTTTCTCCACCTCAAGTACAACAGATTTATAGTTCCAAGACTCAGAATCACGAGAATCCCAAAAATCATTCCAATGAAAACATTCATCTTCTTCTTGTTCTTTCTGCCTGCACTATTCCTTGGCACCTTCACATATAACTTGTCGTCAATAGTACTATCTGAAGTAAGATTCCGTATGTTAAAAAGAGACCCGTACAGATTCTTGCATAAATTACTCCCCACATTGTGTAACAAAGCAATGCACGAACAATTACTCAAACATTCACTTTCGCACTTACTCCTACTCGCAGTAAATGACATGACTTTTGCTCCCTCATAACTCACCACTCCAACTTCCTCAAACCCCTCATTCTCACCACAAATCCCATCACCTTCTCGACGACAACCCTCAGAAAAATCACTATCATTCCACGAAACACCATTAACCGGCCTAAACCCGTTCAAACACCTACAAGGACTCCACGGCCTAGCACTGCAAAACCCCAAATTACCACACAACCCATACACTCTGCACAGATTCTCAGGCTGTGACCAAAACATGTTCCAATACTCGGTCTGCACCGACCAAGTGAACTGCTTCAGCAGCCCCGTGTGGTCCACGACGAACCTTGTTAAGGGCGGTTTCATACCACTGTCTAATGATACCTCAGTGTACCCAAAACTTGCCATGGGAGTAAAAGGATTAACAAACTCAAATCTATATATATAACGAATTGTCATTTCAGGCACCCCATCAAATGCATTTCCATTCCATTTCCCAGTAGTCCAATATGTATATGAATTAGAATTACTATTATTAACACTATCACTGCTATAAACAAGAGCAATCTCACCATAATCAGGTGGATTCAACCTCACAGAATACCTTCCTGGAGCTGGATCACTTGAACTCTTCCAAGAAGTCAGCCATTGTTGAGTTGTCAAGTTCATCCCAGGTAGCCACGTGTCAGTAGGAAAATCAAAGCTTTGCCAAACAATTTTCCCTTCTTCATTTAACAAAACTAAATTTCCTGACTCCAAAAGCTTCAAATCATTTGCTTTTTCCACATTGCTTGTTTCCCACAAATTGGTTCTTGAATCTTGATCCATTACTACTAACTTTCCATTTTCACTGATTTCTGCTGTTGCTGATGACAAATTCTTGATGGGATTTTCACGGTTTGCAACCCAAACGTAGGTGGGAGTTGGGATTGAAGCATAACAAATGCCCAAGTACCATCTAATATTATGACCTGGGGTGAAAAATCCCAGCTGAAAAGTTCTGTTTTCACTAAAAATTGTTGTGTTTCCACTGAGAACCACATGAGATCTTTGTAAAGATTCCAACTTTATGCCTTTTCTTGTGGCTTCTGCAAAACCTTGAATTTTGTTAGAAAAATGAGTAGAATTTGGGTTTGAAATTATGGCTTCTTTTTGTGGTTTTGAAGCAGCTGAAATGAGAAAACACAATAAATGAATAAAAATAAGAAATTTGAGATTTCTTGGAGGCATTTTAATGAACAAAATGGCATTTCATTTGTTCTTCTAGTTGAGTAGGTGCAGAAAAATGATGGTAGATTTTTACAGATGAAGAAGGAGGGGATTTTATTTAAATTTTTATTTAAATTGTTTGTTTTTTGGAAATATCTGAGAAAAAGCTGCCACTCACGGACAAGAATAAACTAATGTCAGATGAAGTCAAGTTACAAAAACACCCTTAAGATTTGTAGTGAATATGCTGATTTATTGTATATTCCTTCGCTTTATGAGGGCATATTGGTAAAATTACAATCTTTGATTTGTAAAAAATAAGGAGTAAGAGGATATTGTGGCAGACAGAAAATCTTGAAGTCCACTCATGAGTTCAGAGTTATCTGTTATATTATGAATTTGCAAATAATAAAAAATTTTAGGAAAATTTGCTCCATTGATCCTCAACTTATTCTCACTAATAGTTTAATCCCCAACGAAGAAAATCTACTAAATTTACAATAAATTATCACGAAAGTCTCGTAAAAACATGTCTCACTCTAAATTTATATAGCTACACAAAGTTTTAAAGCAAACCTTGGTTTGTAAAAATTAGAAATAATAGAATTTATCTAATGATTTAATGTTGTTCGGAAATTTTGTATTGATTGTATAACTATAAGAAAAAAAATTAAAGATTAATTTGTTATGTTTTAAAGTTTAGAGACTAATTTGTTACTAGGGGAGTATCTTAAGGACCAAGGATGAAAATTTTCCTAAATATTTTAACATCACCAATTTAATTATATAAATAACAGTAATATATTAATTTTGAAAATAATGAGTATTTTATTATGGTAATTAATAACCAATATAATACAAAAATTACCACAAAGGAATATAATAATTAGAATTGTCGAAATTCTCATGCCCCGTAGGGTAAAAACGAGATGGTATTTTTCTCTATGCTTGTAATTTATTCTAATTTGATCAAGGATTTTTTTTTTTTTTTTTATTTGTTCTCTCTTACCCACCTGAATGAAATTCATATCTCTTTCATCTGGTCTAGAAGTGAGAAAGCCTGGAGAACATCTATTTCTCTATCCTTTTCTTATGTCTCGTGTCTTAGTCTAGTGGTTATTCTTCGCCCACCGATCACAAACTATCAATTGAATATGAAAAGAAAGCATAGATATAAAAGATTTTGATTCTAGCTCAACTACTATAGTAACATATGGCGTTTTCATGATAACAAGATACTCTCCTTTATTTGAATATCCACCTACGACTTTGATTGATTCACTTGAATTGATAGTATTATTCTCCAACTACTAGTAATAAATCAACACTTGATTATTAGAGCCCCACAAAAAAGCAGATAGGATACCAAATAAAGGACAATAATTAAAAAAAATATATATTATTTCTCTCCTTTTCTACTTAAACGATTTTTGACAATTTTTCGACCAATAGAAAGTGGACACGTATCCCACTTTTGTTGACAAATTTGTTTATAATTAAATAACTTGTATTTAGTGGGACTGTTTTTGAGTAAATAAACCCTAGAAGTTGGTGAAATATTGACTTAAATGAGCAAGTGTGTTACATATTAAATATTTTTTTAATTTTTCTTCTAGATGGCAAGTACATTTTAGTTGTCTAGCATTATTATCATGTGTCACCATTCAACAATAATAATAATTTTCGAGGACTTTTCAAGATTCATAATGATGTTGATTTTAAGGAAAAAATAATCTTAAATATGATTATTTTTTAAAGATGCCCTCAAATATTAACTGTAAAGATGAGTTGGGCCATTCTAGTTTAGGGGTGGCTTCACTTGTATTTGGTCACTCTAAGTTTACGACACATGTGAGTGTATCTTAGAACGTTAATAAAAAAAAGTAAATTCAATCAATGACTATTAAACTTTAATTGAGTTTCTACTTAACTATTGAACTTTAAAAGGTATCTCAATGGCCACTCAAATTTCAACTGATTTCTATTTAGCCACCGAACTTTAAAACATATCTCAAGAGTTAATTACACCATATACTACTGAACTTTACACTCAATTTCATTTATACCACCGAACTTTAATTTGTTTCATTTATGCCACCAAACTTTATACCATGTTTCATTTATATTACCGAACTTTATACCATGTTTCATTTATACAACCGAACTTTAATTCGTTTCATTTATACCACCGAACTTTAGAGTTATTTTCAGTTACTCATATTTTGTTTTTTTTTCTAGCCCATTCACTTTTACTTTTATCTATTTCACCCTATTTTCATACAGTTTTTATTATAAAATAAATTAATATAATTATTTTGTTGTTGAGTCAAGACATTTAGTGAATTAGCAAGTAACATAATAATATTGAGATAAAGAAAATGACTTCTTTTTGATTTGACTCAAATTTAATCAATAAAACAATAAATTTTTTAAGTTGAGAATCTTAATTTTTTACCCGTTTCAACTTAAAAATTAAAAATTATGATATTAAATTTTATCTTCAACTTAATTTTTACCAGTTAAAACGAATTAGTTGAATTTAATGTCATAAATAATGAGTTATTAGCAAAGCAAACAAAAGTTAAAGTGAATGGGCTAAAAAGAAAAATAAAATGAGTAACTGAAAATAACCTTAAAGTTCGGTGGTATAAATGAAACGAATTAAAGTTCGGTAGTATAAATGAAACATGGTATAAATGAAACGAATTAAAGTATAATGGTATAAATGAAATTGAGTGTAAAGTTCAGTAGTATATAGTGTAATTAACCCCATATCTCAATGATCACCCAACTTTCAACTAAGTTTCTCATATATCACTCGTTACTCATTTCCTTGCAATACCTGACGAAATATCCTACGTGGCAAACGATCTTCCAACAAAGTGTAGTAATTATGTTATCAACAAAAATGCATTACTCAAAGACGCCTAATTTGCATGAATTTGGTTGAAAAAAACTAAAAGCGTTTTCAATTTCTTTAAAATATGGCGTATTTGAGTAATGCACTTTTACTAATTGAGAAAGATTTAATAATATTACTATGTTATATTGAATAAATATGACGTATTTGAGTAGTGCACTTTTATTGATTGAGAGAGTTTTAATAATATTACTATGCTATATTAAAAGAGCTTTTGCCACGTATGATATTTCGTCAGGTTTTGCAAGTAAATGAGTAATGGGTGATATTGAGAAACTTAGTTGAAAGTTGAGTTGTTATTGAGATACTTTTTAAAGTTCAGTAATTAAATAGAAACTAGTTGAAAGTTGGATGGCTATTTAGATACTTTTTAAAGTTCAGTGGTTAAATATAAATTCAATTAAAGTTCAATGGCATTGGTTGAATTTACCCATTAAAAAAAAAAAAAAAATCAATACTTTCAACTTTTCGTGCATGTGGTGTTCAGCCGACCCTATTTTCAAATGCAGAGCCCTATTCAGTCTATAGGCTCTGTAGTTAATGAGTTGAATTGAGCCAGCCTCTAGCCCTGTTCTTTTTTGTGCATATTACATTTACTATTTACTATTATAATAATATTTCTAATTTTTAAAAAATTAGCTTTTTATTTTAAAAATACTGTATTTATATTATTATATTAATAAATAAAATAATAGTTTAAAATCAAAACAAAATATAAAAAGATTAACCTTCCATTTTGGACTATTCAGCATATTAACTCACTAATTTCGTTTTCTCTAATATTTTATTTATTATAGTTAATTTTTACGATTTAATGCCCAAAAAAGATTATTTACGTAATTATTTCCATCACTTCATCAATAACAATTAATTTTCTTGATTGATCATTCATTAATTACATATTATCTTTTTAATTCGTACAGAAAAGAAAAATTACTTCTAAATCAGGCAAAGTTTATTATTTTCAAACACACCAAAATCTTTTATTTTTTCATATTTAAATGTTCTTGATTAAATTGTCACATAGAAATACAAATTATGTTACACAATTTGTTATTCTGTAACACTGAACGTTAAAGATATTACAACTTGTTATTTGTTAATTGCATGTAATACTTACAGTTGATACACTTTTGTAACACTTGTGTTAATATGATGTTTTGACTGAGCACTCTATTTTAGATATTTAAATGTTCTTTATTGAATTATTACAATTTGTTATTCTGTAACATTGACTGCTAAAAATGTTACAACTTGTTATTGTTAATTGCATGTAACATGTACTAGTTAATACACTGTTTTGTAACACTTATGTTAATATAATGTTTGATTGAACACTCTATTTTTAATATTTAAATGTTCTTGATTGAATTATTACACATGAATACATATTATATTACACAATATTTTATTATGTAACACATATTACACAATTGAAAATTATTACACAGGAATACATATTATGTTACACAATTTGTTATTATGTAACATTGACTGTTAAAGATGTTATAACTTGTTAGTGGTTAACTGATGTTTAATATAATATTTGTAACATTGATATTTAATGAGATGTTTTGATTCTTAATGCAGATTATATTTCCATTAAATCCGTTTTTAATTATTCAATTACTAAATTTAATATATATTATAATAAATTATACTAATGATTTTTAAAAACGGTTTTTTTAGAATATATGTGACAAGAATGAGTTTTTGTAATTCTTTTCAAAAATTGATTTATTTATGAAAAAATCCATTTCTTTTTTTAGAAACAAATATTTGAAAAATAAAATTATTAACGTATTAAGTAAAATTTATGCCGGTTCAAGTTTAAATAATTGTAGTCAAAATGCGTTTCCTTGAAAAAAAATCTAAAATTCCAATCCTGAACACATTTTCTTGCGCATTTCGTGACATGCTCTAACATAATCCACTAATATACATATACACACAAACACAAAAATAAAATATAAATAAATAACAACATTTTTTTTTTATTTTTATATAGTCGGACCCGCTGCTTTTAACCTTGGGCCCAGCCTGGCCCGGCCCTATAAAATTCAGGACATAGCTCAAAAGTCCTAATTCATTTTCATCCTGTAATTTCTAATATAAAAATGTCAAAATAGACGAACCATTCAGACTCAACATAGATACTCAGCGAGGCACGGCCCGCCTTCAGAAATGAGCCAGCCCACGGGTCTTTCTTGCCACAATGTACATGTTTGGTAGTTCTAAAATTATTTTTTAAATACTTATATTTTAAGTTGGTGAATATGTAGATAAAAAGTAGATTATAAATTGTGAGCCCTATTAAATGTGTAGATAAAAAATATGTTTTACCAGCTGAAATTATAATTTAAACATTGCCAAACATGAAACTATCCTTTATGTACTATCATTGGCAACCAGACAGAATATCAAAGCCTCAAGCCTCGTTGAACCACAAATTTAGACAGGATCTAATGAACAATACAAGCTGCAAGAAATTATAAAAAGAAAATCAGTAATCAAATAATTTTTTTTTCTATTATTAGATTGAAAAAAGAATAATATTAAGTACATTTATCGTCATTCTTGAAGCTAGAATACAGACCAGCCAATGCTAGATAATTAAACTGTGAGGAGGAGAGAACATTATCAGACCCCGTTTAGGTTACTGGTCGAAGGGCCTAATCAACCACGAGCGCCTTTGTTGATGGAGTCGAGTGTCTGTTATGGCTGAGCAGCTATACTTTCTATAATCTTGGACTACACCTTCAATCTAAGTATGGAGGGAGAAAAAACATGTCCTATCTTTCTTGACTTCGTTCACCTTCTCGGTAAGAATTTTGTTCGCGACTTTGTTCACCTTCTTGGAAAGAATTTTGTCGAGTTAACTGATAGTTCCCATCTGAAGATCTTTCAGACTCGCAGCTTGCAGGTTTTGCTTTCCCACAGAGAAAGAGGAAGGAAGACGTATATATCGATAAATGCCACAGACTGCATATCATTTTGCAACAAACATATGAGAGAGAGAGATGTTATGGATTAAACTTAATCCCAACCCGAGAGCAATAACGAATGGAATAATAAACAAAAACACGGACGCAGAAACACACGGATTTATAGTGGTTCATCCTTAATGTGATATCTACGTCCATTCATCAGTGTAGATTTTGCCTGAGATCAGGAAGGTTTCCTCACACACTGTCTTTACACTTTCTCTAACCCCAAAATATTGGGCCCCATTAGATTTCCTTCAAGTAGGAAACTATGGCAACCTATAACAAAAGTATGAATCCCGAATATTCCCCTATAATAAAAAAAAATGGTCGACAATATAATAGACGATCCGTGGTCGAGGGGATACATGAACCATATAATTAGGCTCTACACAATCTAACAAAAGATAGAGAGACTTTTCTGTCCATTTTTATCATACCTGTGCCAAATCCAGTAACTTTCTGTGCTCTCGAGTTTCCAGCTTATTGCAGCCATTGCTAATGCCATGAAACCAGCAAGTATAAACCCCCAACGAAAACGCTTTATGAGGGTCTTGATAAGACGGTGGATCCATCCTTTAAGAGTTTCCCATCTGCATTCACCACGTTAAACTTCAACACAGAAAAAACATAATAATCTGCAGTTCTTCGTACTATTGTTTCTTCTTGTTCTTTTTCCTTCTTTGCAAGACCGTTATGTACTTAGTACACATAAGCACAAAAAAAAGGTAATACGTGTATTATCATGGACCCTGCGACCTGTCCCCTTAATACCCTTGTACCTTCTATCTTAGTAAACAAAAAAAAAATTGACACTAAACCTGTCCAATGTCAACATGGCTTTAGAAATCCTGAGTCCAGAGGAAGGTGTTAAGAGTTCATCTTTGGTACTATTGGATCATAGGATTAAATCATATGTCAATTATCCGTCTCCTTTCCGACCTTAAATTTCTCAGTTTCACTTCCTGTATATCTTACAGAAATAAATAAATAAAAAAAACTCATTATGAACAAAAGAAATTCAACAGCGAACAACAATCTCCGGGTTTCCAGGTTCATCCATATGGATTCCATTTCCCTAGAGACACCCTGCAATGATATCAATAAAATAACTTCCAACAACACAACCATATCCGTCCAGAACAACAGGCTTTTATATCTTAGCCACGTTTTTGTTCAATATTAACATGCATATTTCCAATGGAAATAACTTTTACGATCCAGAAAATTAACCTACCTGTCAAGAAGATTCAACTGAAACTCTGTTGAAAAGGAATATAACCGACAACGAGCACATAATTCAATGAGAAGCCCAATGACAAGACCGAGAGCACCAATGGCCATTACGAGAACAATGTTGGACGACCTGCAAAATCTATTATGGTTAAATCCAACCACAATAGTAATACAAGTACAAGATCATATAATAAACTATTACCGGGTAGGTCCAGTTTTGGCCAAAAGGGCTGTTAGGATAGCGACGACTGTGTGAATTGTCCTCTTCGAAGCTTCACTAATAGTAGCTAAGTAGACAAAAGTACTGACGACAGCCATGAAAGAAAGCCAGAAGTCCAAGAACTGAGAGCATACTTTCGACAGATTAGTGATAGACAAGGAAATGAAACTCAAGCCAAATCAAATGTAATAAAAGTGATACCTGCAAATCATGAAAAGACAGTGCACACCAGGTGCCTACATCGCATGCGTGATACAATCCGCTAGAAATTCCACTAGATGTGTAAAGAACCCACTCTGCAAATGCCTAGAGAGGAATACCAAGTTTAGTTTTTCATGTAAAATTAAATACTACTTGATACTAGCGAAGACAGCTTAATTAAAATTCAAAAACCAAAAGTAAAAGCTATATTAGCAGGTGCGTAACCTTAAGAGCATGTTTGGCTAAGCTTAAAATAAGTAAAAAGTTACTTTTTTAGAAACTTTCTTCTGAACATGTTTAGCTTTTAAGTAAAAGAAAGTTACTTATTTGAAAAGTTACTCTTTACTTACTGCCAAACTAGGTATTATTAAAGAATTTGATCAGTAATAAAATTTATTTTAAAAACTTTCTTATTTACTTAGTAAACTTTTTAAGCTTATCACTAATGTATAAGTTAAAATACCTTGTTGCGGAGGGCCCAATATGCTGGAAGAACAGCTGCGGCATTAGATGCTATGAGGAAAATTGATTGCTGAATGTGCCCTACACGAGTTTTCAGCAATTTTCCTTAAAGATGAATGTACAGCATTTATTACATACTAATGCTATACTTCAAAAGAACAAATCATTTCATTGAACTTAAAAGTAAAGAGAGAAGATCAGGTAATTGACAGCTCATATTATAGGCCATACAAGGCAAATGTTAAAAGAAATGACACAGCAGAATTTAAAACACTAAGGCAAGCAGAGGTTAATTGTATATCCCCAAGGTCGTACTCTTTCATCTGTTATGCTATTGTTCAACTCAATGCTTGCAGCAGATATTCCTTTCCCATACATAAATTAGAAACATAAAAATGCATATTCATCACCAACTACCTGGAAATTAGTTCTAGAGATTAAGCCCTAATCCAAATACGGAGAGCAATAATGAAAGAAACAAGGGGAAAAAAATGCACCCACACAAAAACATAGATTTATAGTGGTTCACCATCAATGTGACTTAATGCAAGCATATGATTGCTCAATATAGCCCTATAATTAAAAAAACTACCCAGCATTATATTTAGGCTCCTCACATTCTAATAATTAGTAGCAAGAATCAAATTGAACTCACCTCGATGTGATACAAGTTCAATACCACAGTCGAAGCCACCATGGTTTCTGTCGCAATTACAGAAGCTGAGGGGAAAATACGGAAACAGAATAAGAAGGAATCGAAGAGTTGGAGAGATACTTATATAAACTTCAAGAAGAGGGCATATTTGAACCTGTATAATGTCAGCCCACTAGTATCTAAAACAGATTGACATGATCCATGAGAAGAGCATTTTCGTGGACACCTCTCCAGTGACATAGACATTGTCGTTTGACTTGTGGCATTGAAACGAATTTGCCTCAACCCAAAACCCCAAGTTCCTCCTCTAACATATAATATATACAAACTAATTCCGTCCGGATCCGAATCATACAACTTCAAAAACATTGAACCATTGCTGTTGCTTGTGCTGTTTGCATAGTAGTAGTCCCAACTACTAAGAGATGGTAATCCTCCATATCTTGCATATATTTCGTAATTTATATTTGCATCAGAATTAAGGCGTATGTGGATATTTCCTCCAGCTGCACCAGAAGGAATGTCGAGAAGGAAAAAAGTCCAAGCGTCATTTATATTTCCTCCACTGGAAAAGTTACTTATAAGGGATTCCAATGGAAAATTAGCCGAATCTGGTGACACCTTTCCCGTGATTGGTAGATAGTAGGATTCAAAAGGGACGGAAGGATTTTTCCTAAGAACTGTCTGCAGACAATTATTCTCAGCTTGTCAATAAAAAAAATTATTTATTATAAATCTTACATATTTACTTATAAGTTAACTCTTTACGCTTAGCCAAAATCCTTAAAATTTAACCTGAAGCGTGTATCTTTCCAAAGTGCAGTTCAATCCAGCCTTATCCATAGGACACTGAAGCACTTTCCATTCCATCAAATAGCAAACTTTAGAGCTTATGTTCTGATTTTCAGTGCTTTTGTTTGAGACATCAATAGGTTGTACGGAAATATACCAGCGTCCAATTTTTGGAGAGTTTATAACCAAAGGACCTTTACTAATATCACCTGAAAAATCATGCATTGTTTCGAGTGGCATTACACCGTGCCTAGCATAACACATCAAGACACTGCTTCCGGTGCCATTTGAAGGACGAGTCTGATTAAAGCTGATATTAGATGCCGTAATAATTAGTTGTTCGGCAATTCCTATCACATCCAAGGAGTAGACTCTTGACCCATAATCTTCATGACAAGCTATCTCATTTGCGTTTCTGCAGGAAACCACTGTTTTTGCTGGTTTGCTATATGAATTGTTGGTTGGTACACTTTCAGTTAAACCATAGCTTTCAGTACACAAAAGCGCATCAACTGTTTGGTTGCAGAATTTGCCCAATATTGTTGAGGTTGGACATCCTTCCACACTTATGTTGCCACTAAAAGAGTATGTTGGGCCCCTATTAATCTGTAATGCAGATCCGTAAACTGGACGAGTTTAGAAAGTAACCCAAATGAAAGTAAGAGAGGTCCAAATCACAGCATTTGGAATTGGAAAATTAGTTGGAATGAAGTCACAAAATATAAAAGCCATAAACCTTTTATAGAAAAATAATTTTGAGAAACTGTAGTCCGTACACAAACAAAACAAAAAAAGGTTAAAGAGCTCTGGACATTGTCAGGAACTATGCTTAGCATCTACAACATTATAACTTCATTTATCCTAGAAGCAATTTTGGTGTAAGCTTAAAAAGTTTACTATAAGAAAATAAGTTTTAAAATAAATAAATTTTTTATTGTTCGAAGTTGGACATACTTATGTAACTTATTTTGAGAAGGTAAGAGTTACTTTCAAAATAACAATCTTTTTTTTACTTAAAAGTTACAGTTTTCTCATTTCATCAGCTAAAATAATTTCTGCAATCATGTTTGGAAAACTATATTTAATGTTTAATAAAAGTAAATCTTTTATGAAAACACAAAAAAGAGTGACCAAAAAGAAAGATAACTGAAATGATACCATTTTTGATTGAGTCCTTATAGGTCCAATGCCATTGAACATCCCGAAATACCATGCTCCTGGAGAAATCTGTAAAAGAACCAAGTTCAATTTTGCAATTTTCTAGTGGCTTGAACTCATAATTATACAAATCCAAGAGTTTAAGAACTTACGACAAACCTGGTCATTTGTCAACATCAATGATATATTATTCTGCATGGGATAGCACTTCTCAACAGTTTGAAGACTTAGATTCCCACTAAATAAATCATTAGAGATGTAATTTATCTCTGCAGTACAAAAATCTTCCTGAGTACTAAGTAAAAGTTATATTGATGGGCCATTTGGAACACTTGAAGGACTATTTTAGTAATTACAATATTTCTAACATTTAGTGCCATGTAACATATCAATGGTTGAAGCAATTTCTGTTTAAAAGAAAAATAATTTTAAAGGGAAATATATAAGAATATACCACTAAAAGCAGTTTTAAGATAGATATTTTATTTTATTAGTCAAAGTTGGAAATAAGTTACTTATTGTGATAGAAAGTTAAGAGCTACCTTCAAAATAAGTAACTTGCCCAAACATGTTTGGAAATTAACTATTGCATTTTTCTTTTCTTTCTTTTTTTTTTTTTTAGAGCGGAGCCAAGAATGCTATGATCTATTTTTAGTGGAATGCAATGTTGATGAGCATGTCTTTACGGGAAAAAAAGATGATGATCTCACGTTACAGTAATGCCAACGTTTATTTTAATTACCATCATATTTTTACCTAGACCCGTTAGAGAAGTATTATAGACATCAGGCAGAGGAGGGCTGCCCTCTCGAATGCATATCATTGGTAAAGAGGTATCGGATGCATTTCTAATTCTTTTGAGATCCTGTAAACAGTTAAGATAAAGTTGTCAAAAAGTAAGAGAAATAACAGTGGGAAATCCGAAAACATTTGAGCTTCAATGAAAACTTATAGCCAACTTTTTATTTATATAACAAATCCAGATGAAAAAACAGGTCAAGAATATTGTGAGATAGAAAAGGTAACATAGCAATAAAAACTGCAGATTCAATCTCGCAAGCTTGCACATCAACAAGGCGTTAAACGCAGACTTACAATGTTCACATCTGATTCCAAAGCTAAAGACATTGAAGAAAACCATGGTGGTAAATCAACTGCAATGAGTGAAATAAAATAGTGAGTCATCACAAGAACTAATATCTCAACATTGATCTTCAAAGATGTATATGCCTGTTTTGAAACAGCTTAAAGGGAATGCACAAAATGAAATTGACACAATGAGTAGAATTTTCACGAGAAAACTAATTTTTATAGGTGAATTTGATTATAACGTGTGGAACATGATGTAGCATCCCAGCTCAATGCTAGTACTAGTGAGAAATCAAGTAATCAAGCCATCAGAGACCTTATTTGTTAGGGTGACCTTGCCTTGTATGGTTGGGGTTTCGGGTGGGGAGCGGTGGTTGGGCGAGGGGAAAAAGCATGGATGAATGCAAAGTCGAAAGTGTAGCCAACTAGTTCAAAAAAGACTGTCGGATCTTAAATAACAGAATGCATTCACAAAAGACAACATTTTAACGTGAAGATCAACCAAATCGATTCCGACAGCCGGCTTTCCTTGACTTTTCATTCAACTTTTTAATCATTTATAATGCCCCCCTCGATTCGAAGAATATTGAAAAAGTGTCTTCCCCCCTTTCCCAAATGCCATGAACTTATTAACTTGTTTCCTTCTTTATTGGTGAGTTGGAATTAGAAGAAAGTCTCTGTAGGTCCACTACTCCCCTCTGCATCTCTTGAACCATTGATTCCCTTGTGCCTTTAGTTTAAGTACATGTCATCAATTAAATCTATCTTAAAAGGATTTTTGCTTCTGTTGAGTATTATTGAAGAGATTTTACATGGTAGGTAGTGACTGTTTACCAAGAAAACAGAGGGGATGGACGCTACCTAGTGCTATTGTTAACTCATAAATTGCATTGATTTATCCTAAAGATTTCCTTTCAATTGGAATTTGGTTCTTCACCATGTACGAGGATCTGCTCTAGATGTCGTTACTTTAGGAGTCTTGTTACTCATTTAGCCAAGATTCAGAGCCAAGAAGGCAGAGCAAGGGATTATACAGGTAGACTCCATGAATGTTCAAACCAAACCTCCTATGATAATCTTTTTGCCAAAATATGACGCTAAACTTAAATACATTGAGAACAATGTAAAATACATTCATAATGGAATGCTAAAGAGAATGATATTTTCATCACTTTTTATGAAGCCTAACACCTCATAATGCTCAGAAATCCCAGAGTAGCATATAAAGAGAAATAAGTTCTATCAAAGAGATCTTTCTAAAATTGACAGGTACACCGGAAAGAACAATACAGACAAACAAAATGGAGCAAACAAAATTCAAAAAACAAGAATTTAACATATTAAGAGAAGTATTCCATAACGATAAAAGATAAAATTTTAGCAGGGCCCACCAAGCCTGAAACTCATACTGCCCCAGGAAAACCAAATCTAATACAAAAGGCATCAAACTGGGTCTAATAGGAAAAAACATTCACTAAATGGATTAATCTGATATGCAATACAGTAATTCAGAAACACTGAAAAGATTAAATTGTTGACTTCCACTAGCAAGGCCGACAAATTCATTATGACGAGAAACAGAAAAAAACATTAATTTAGCTATTATTTGAAAAAGTTCATTAAGCACACTAACAAAGACTAAAATTTTGGCCTACACCACCCAGCCCCACAAATCAGATGGCTAGAAAAAACCAAAAAGAAAAGATCAAACTTAATCCAGAATAACCAACAATATCTATAAAGTGAACCATACAAGACTCGTGTAGCCGACTGCAAATTTATTGGAAAAAGAATTAGTTCGTTGTCATTCTGTATCTATAAAATGAATTAATACATTCATTAACAGCATCAATAAAGATTAAAATATTTTACCTCCACCAACAAGCCTGAGAGAACCTATATTGCTCACAAAAAGCAACCAAATAAAAGCAGCAAAATAGGATCAATCTAACATACTAGTATACCGCTTCGTTGGGTGGGATCGGAGGCTCTATTATGATGATGATGGATTGAGACGGTGAACAAATTTTAGAGACGATTGGTGAAGGGAGATGATTGATTGTGGGAGATAGATTGAGGAGGTGAGCAGATTTTGGAATGAGATGGAGATGATCGAAACAGGGAAATGGATTGAAGTATTCAGCAAATTTTGGGAAAGATGATTTTGTTTGGTGAGAAATTGAAGATGTACAACATTTAACTATTGTTTTCTTCCCCTAGCGAAAGAAACTCCTACAGTCTTGATAATACATTCACTAAGAACACTATAAAAGATCAAGTTTTTTACCACGAAATAAATAAACTAAAATCAAACTGACGATAAACCAAACCTGCTAAATAAAGCATTAATCAAGAACACAAAAAAAATCAAATTTCAAATTAATCTAATAAATCAAACTCTATGCAGACCAATGAAATAAAAATAAAAATAATATATATACCTCTAATATACCTCCATTCATAAGGTTTGATCACAGTTTTTCCATACGTGAAGCTCGAAACAGTGAAAGTATTGTACAGACCACCTCGTACCTGTTCTTGTGAATCACACATGTACACATAAACCAAAAATATGAGACATGGATTCAGATAAGAATGACCCAGAATCCAATTCTTTCCCATCTTTGTTTATTTTTCTCTTTTTTCACTGATTCTTCACTGTACATACAATCAAGAATCGTATAATACAATTCTTGAATTATTATATATAAAAAAAACAACTATTCCATGAACATATCTATGCACTGCAGCAGTATATATGTCTGAAAATAAAATAAAATAAAATAAATTATTTGGGTTCTTTCCGTGGTGATTATTTTACTTTAGAACTCTATTTATATCATTATTATGTATATAAAGCTATAAATAATTAGTGTTTGTTGATTTTTTTTGGATTTGCGGGTTGACTGTTGTTATTAAGGAGTCTTTCTTGAATAAACCAGGGAGGATAAATAATCACGCGCTGTTTTATGAGCGTGATAGTCATGCGCTAGTGGATTGCTGTAATTTCGTTCATAGGATTTACATTTCTACATTAATAAATGTATTTATTTTTGTCATAATTATAGTACTTAATAGTTTATAATTTTTTTATATTTATTCATTCAATTCTAATAAAATGATTAAAAAATAAGTAGGAATTTCGAATTCAATTTATACATTGGCCCTTTTGCATTTTCGCTCAAATGAAAATAAGTGAAATTTAATATCAATTTTTAGTTTCTTATAAAATTGAATAACTATAGTTTATACATAAAAGACATATGCGCATGTTTGATAGTGCTGAAATTATAAGTTGGTAATGAATATGTAGATAAAAAGTGGGTTGTAAATTGTAAATTTTACGAAATTTATGAATAAAAAATATATTTGATCAATTTGACTATTAGAAATTATAATTTAAGCAACCACAAATATAATGATAATTTGTACAATAACCATGAATTAATTATTCAATATTAACATAACAGCTACAAATTGATGTCGCATAAACCCTAAACTTTGGGTGTAGAAAATACAGTCTCTAACAACCATTGTTCTAAAAAGTTCGTATAAGTTTCGCCTAGGTGAAGGCATGAAGCTTGGCCCACGCCTTACGTATCGCCCTCGTTTTGTTCTTGTCTCACTCTCGTCTAAACTTTGCCTAGACTCAAAAAGTTTGAAACTTGACTTCGATGCGTAGTCACACTTTACGCTTTTTAGAACATTGCTAACAACAAAAAAAAAAAAAAAAAAGAATTGATTGATTAGTATAAGAGTAGATGTAATAGAAAAAGATGATTTAATGGGTTTTCCTTTTTGGATGATGTAAAATTATTTAATTAAAAATAGAAATTATGTGAATTGTGACAATCTCGGCATTGGTTAGGGGTAGGGTTGGGGCAAAATAACCGCTAAACCGACTCGGGTTGGTTTAGGTCGATTTCGGGCCGATTTTCGTGTTGTGAAAACCCGATCCGAAACCGACTCACTACAACAAAAAGTGTCTTTTGCAACATTTTAACGACAACATTCATTAAAAGCTTGTTGCTAAAACGGGTCTACGTCAACAGTCATCAAATGTATATTACAATTGGTTAATTCAATTGGCATTTGGCAACAACATTGAAATGAACGTTGTTAATATAACCTTTTGTGACCGTTGCCAAAATAATAATATCTTTTCTTATTCAACAACGGGCAATGACCGTTGTCATATAACATAGTTTTTAGCAACGTTCACTGAACGTTGTTAAAACATATATCACAACATTTTTGCAACAGTTAGAGGCACGTTGCTAAAACTTTTATTAAAAAATAGAGATTTACTACATTTTTGAAACGGTCAGAGTACTCTGTTTTTTTTATAAAAAAATTTTAGTTATAATTAGCCCAAAATCGAAAACTCGAACCGACCCGAATCGGTTCAAGTCGGTTTTGGGCAAAAAAAATTTTTGGGTTGGTTTCGATTTGGTTCGGGTTGGGTTGGGTCAATTTTCGACCCATTGACCCAACCCGACCCATGTCCACCTCTAGTTAGGGGTGGGCAAATAATTCAAAAATTATACAAATTGATCGACCCGGGTCGGTTTGGGTAGTTCAATTGGTTTGATTCTAATTATGTTAAACCATTAGACAGTCGGGTCTGATCAAGTTGCGATTTAGGTGGTTTAGTCGATTTGTGTTGGGTTCACATGGTTTGGTTTGGTTTACGTTAAAACATTAGATAGTTGAGTCGGGTCAAATTACAGTTGGGACGATTTAGTTAATTTTGGTTGTTTAGTTAGTTTGGTTCGGTTTATTTTTTTATTTAATCTTAAAATTCAACTTTTTAATTTTTTTAAACTTTTTTTGTGAAACCTAATTTGTGCCCAAGCCCAAATCGACAGGCAAAAAAAATATTGAAAATTATATTCTGTACCTACTTTTTTTTTGAAATTTTGAATTTTACTAGATAACTTTTTTTAATGAAATTACTATTTAGCATTTATATTATATTGTTACTATATAAAAATAAAAAATTTATTTATTTATTGCCATTATCATTTATTAACTATTACATCTACTATTAAGTAATTTAATCATATTATTACAAAATTTAAATAACAATCAAATTATTTTTTAATACCTTTCCTTCTAAGCATTGAATACTTACCATTTAATTCAAATCAATTTTAATTTCAAATCCTATATAGAGCTTGTTTGATTTTATTTAAAATTTTGCTAAAAAATTAAAGTCAAAGTCAATAATTAATTTTAACTACTCATTTTGTGGACTCACAATTATTTACAATTTTTCAAGTACACATTTCATCAACTTTTATTAATTTTTACAAAAAAATCTGATTTTAATCAAAATCAAACACACTCATAGTAAGATAATGTCTTTATTATTTAACCCCTTATTTATTTCTTTAATAAGAAAATTTTATATTTTTACGATCATCTCTTGTGTTCAATCTTTAATTAGTTTTTTTTTGTTTCAAATCGATTTTTATCAAACTGTGAAATGGCTACGATGTGTAGTGGTATCATATCCAAATCCAAAAGTAGAATCGTGTGCACTCTTTTTGTCGTAAAGACAAATCATTGAATGTTATTACATTATGCTACGATATATGATGGTATATAATTATCTCGCTTGGCACAAATACGTAGTTAAGCATTATATATATGTATATACAAGTATATGATGTTGCAAGTTGTTATTTCAAATTAGTTATTGATTAATTGTTACTACATTGTTGTAAAAAAAAAAAAATAGGTGTTGCTTCGTGTTGCTCCAGGTTGTTATTTCAAATCAGTATTCTTATGAAATTTAAATTTCTTTTATATTATATGTTAAAAAAAATTGTGAAGTCTCGATTATGGTAGTCATTTGAGAAGTTACAAGATTGTAATATGTAATTATGTGTACTAGATGTTCAATGATTTTGTGTTTTATTTGCAATTAGTTTCCTTGCAATTGTTTTCTAAAAGCATTATCAATATTCTGAAATTATGAAAATAGTGTCGGAGAAGAAGTAGATACGCAATGTTGAATTTGTCAATTATATTAGGATAATTTGAATTTCAAAAATAAGATTGAGGAGAATTTTTTGGATAAGATTTTTCAATTCAAAGGGTTAATATTCTATAATTAACATAACTTTTAAACGTCCACGGTACTTTTCAATTGATATAATTAGAGGTGGCAAAATTGGCCCGACCCGCGGGCCGGCCCATGTAGCCCGCCTTCTTGGGTTGGATTGGCCCTAACCCAAATAAAATTGGGCTAAGATGGCCCGGCCCATCTAGCCCGCGGGTTAGTTGGGCCGGCCCAATTTTTATTTTGATTTTGATTTTGATTTTTTAATTTTTTGGGCTCCTTAACATTAATTAACTCATTTTGTGAATAGCCCCAATACATAATTCAAATAATATTAAGGGATTTTTTCATAAATAAACCATTTTTTAAAAATAATTCTAATTTTATCAACTTAACAAATTTATTCTAAAAATACTACATTCTTAAAATTATATTAATTAATAAAATAATAAATTAAAATCAAATCTATACCACAAAATATATATTTTCACGTGAATTCACTTAAATTTGTATTTGAGTCCTTGATTATTTGCACAATAAATCTTTCATCTTTATAAAAGTTTCACTTTAGTCCATATACTTCCTCTTTCATTTCAATTTCGTCTTCTTTTATTTGCAACCTAAGTCCTTCAACTTTTAAATTTTTACAACTTGATCCCCATATTTATACTTTTATATCAATTTAGTCCTTTATAGTATCACTATTTGATACATATGTTACAAATGATATTGTGTATAAAAAATTTATTTAAAAAAAAAGAAAAAAAAAAGAAAATTAAGATAAGTTGGGCCAATGGGCTGGACTGGGCTAGCATATTTTTGGCCCATACAAAACTGGGTTGGGCTGGCCCAGTCCAGTTTCATGTGTGGCTCTGTTCTGACGGGTTGAGCCATTTGCCAGCTCTAGATATAATTATAAATTAATATTATTTTATTATTTTATACAAGTCAGGTATATTTCAATTTCTATTTAAAAACTAGTGTATGTAGGGCTGGGCAAAAATCGACCCAAACCGCTCAACCCGACCGACCCGAGCGGTTTGGGTCGGTTTGGGTCGGTTTTTGAGTTGGATTGAGTTGGGTTCGGGTTCAAAAATCCAAAATAATGTCGGGTTGGGTCGGGTTGTGGGTTGGGTCGGAAAATCCGACCCAACCCGACCCAACCCGATCCGATCCAATTAATAAAAAAAATTGGCTGAAAGGTGTTGCCCTAAACTAAAAGGGCTAGGCGTGTGTAAAGCCCATTTCCACAAAATCATCCTTCCTCTAGCATCCACTTTCCTCTCCAAGTCTCCAACAGAAGACACAGCCACCACACACTGTGAAGAGCCTCGCCAGTCACCAGTTGCCACTAATCGTCTCCGTCGAAGTCATTTACATCGATTCTGCCACCAGCTACTGAATTATCCCCTCATCAATCTCCATTCTCCGATTCCGTCGAAGTCATTTATACTTGATTCTACAAAAATTAGTGTGTGTTGACCCTTCACTAATATCCGATTTTCTGGTTGATTAATAAAAGGTTGGGAAGAGTTCACGTATGCTGTGTGTTACCTCTAATTTTCTACATTATGTTGCTGGTTTAGAGAATTATATATCTTGTTCATTTTCCTTTCTATGACAAATTGACAATTATATATCTTATTCAGAGAATGAATTCCAATATAATCACGTAATTATGGAAAATTTTAGTTTAGTATAATGTCTCCAAATTTCAAGTTTAGTTGCTGGTTCCGTTTCAATTTTTGTTGCTGAAATTTTTTTTCTTGAATTTTGTTTGTTGAATTTTTGTTGTTTAATTTGTAGATCTGAATTTCTTGAGAATTGGGCCGAATCCCAAACCGCCAACCCGACCCAACCCGCCCGAAACTTGATCGGGTTGGGTTGGGTCGGGTTCAAATCTACGAGCGGGTTGGGTTGGGTTGAATTTTCGTTAAACCGATTCTTTTGGGTTGGGTTCGGGTTGGACCCAAAACCGACCCAACCCAACCCATGCCCAGCCCTAAACTTATGTATGCATGATGTCAAAATTTAATCTTTTCTCCAAAACCATGAATAAATTAATATAGATTAGCAAATCTAAGATGCATATTTCTGAGCAGTACATGAAACACGTTTTCATGTTTTAAATAAATAAATAAAATTCACAGAAAACATGACAGTCTAGAAGCAACTTATCGATGTCATATCAATTTGTCAATACCAAATTTCGTGTCAAAAGACTACATTAAAGATTACTAAGAAAACCGAAATATGAGTGTTTGAAACAACCAAATCAATTAATAGATTATTTTAAAAATTAGTCATACATATGAGAACTGGATTTAGCTCCACTCCACATGCCAAATTCAATATCACACATCAACTATGTTTATGAAAACAATCAATTGAACAATCCAAGACCAAAAGTGGTCCTAACCTAGTTATAACATCAACTTGAACAAAGAGGCGAATCACCAAATTGCTGGTTCAATCGATGATTCGATGATTGAATCGGTTGGTCAATTCCAATCAAACCGCGATAAATCTATTTTGTTAAATATAACATAAAATAATAAATTATTACACTTCAATAAATTAACATTATATTAATTTTGTAACTAATAACATAAATTATTGTACTTCATTGCATTAATATGTCATTAATAGAGTAGAGTAGTAGTTGATGCATATTTTGGGTAGAATAAAATAAAAAAATAAAAAAATTCATTACGTAATGATTCGGACGGATCACCGAATTACGGGTCACTAGATTACTTAAAAAAATTGTTCGATTGTTGGCCAGTCAAATTAAGAGAACTGGACCAGTTGGAACACCGAATAACCGATTTTCGAGATATACCAGTTGGGTCGGTCCGAGTTTAATAACACTGGGTACTAATACCACAATATAAAGATTTTACGTACACAAATTAATGTTAAAATGTAAATATCACATACCTCTAGCCATAATCTTAAAAAATTCTTTCAAAGATTAAAAAAGCTGATTAAAATATTAGAATAAGTGGCTAGTAGGAAGGCGAATGATGAGAAGAGGAGCAACGAGTGCTCTTGAAATAATATTTAAATCTCTATATCATCTCTAACCCGAAGGCCATTAAGGTTTTTTAGTGTAACATTAGGGTTCCATACAGTAATTGTTTTTATTTTTGATCAACATATTTACTAGGTTTTCATGTTTGCTTATATTATACTTGCAGTAATTCTATTAAGTAGTTCCAATAATTCAACTTTGCAATCCATGAATAATGGTTGTCGTATAATATAACAAGTAGTTCATCGGTGAAAACAGATCATATAGATAATACACTTAAAGTTATTTTGGAATCACATATTTTTATGTAATACGAAAATTGTGATAAAATAGAGTTGTACTATTTGATAAAGTATCGTTACTAATTAATTAGACTATCTATAACAATGTTCTATACATATCTTTCTCTCTGTTTATATAAATAACTACTCGATTGACGAAATGGCATAAGATATGAATACGAGGTTATGCACAATGTTCCCTATTTTAAATTTTTTTGACACGACTCACGAGGCATTACTATGATAGCATCCATTTTAGTAAAACACGAATTCTAAAATTTTTTAATACTGCCCCAGTCATTTTTTTTTTCTTCTAAGGTATTTTGGATCCATATTTAGGATTTCATAAAGATTAGAGGTGGCAAAATCGATCCAACATACGGGTCGACCCATATAATCTGACATTTTGGGTTGGACTGGCCATGCCTCAAATAAAACTGGGCCAGTATGGCCCGGTCCATCTAGCCCGCGAGCTAGTTGGAACAGCTCGATTTTGATTTTTTTTTTTTTTTTTTTTTGCTCTTACTCTTTAACATTAATCACTCATTTTGTGAATAGCTCCAATACATAATCCATATAATATCAATATAAAATTATCTAAGCTCAAGTCATCAATAAACATTAGTAAAAAAATCCCAATATCCAAAATAAAATTATTTAGATTTAATTAAAATTTAGTTTAATTTAAGTTTTAATCCAAAATATATTTAGTGTGACAAGTAAATTATTTATTTTAAATTTACTTATAAGTAAACCTTTTAATTTAAGCCAAACATGCTTATATCTCAAAGTAATAAGACTAGTATGCTTTTAATATTTGTATTTTTTTTAAATGTCTACAAATAGTTTACAATTAACAAAAAAAAAATTATTGTTTTAAAAGAAAATTGATGTTTATCTATTGACTAATACATGAGAGCCCCAATTTTATAAATTAATATTTTTAAAAATCTCAAAATATATAGTTTAAATTTATCTAAGATTGTATTTGATGTAATGCATTAGATTGTATAAAAAATTTATTTAAAAAGTGAGCTGGGCCAACCCAATCCAATTTCATGTATGGCCCTACTCTGGCGAGCTAGACTGGCCCAACACAGTCCATTTGCCAGCTCTAATAAAGACTATAATTGTTTTATTTTTTTGATCAAATTATTTAATTTTTCTTCATGTTTGCTTTATTATACATACATTATTTCCATTTTGAGCTCATATAGTTCCAATAATTCCATTTTGCAATCTACAAATGATTGTTGTATAATGTAATAAGTTAGTAGTGCACCAATGGAAGGAGATCATATAAATAATACACTAAAATCATTTTCGAATGACATATTTTTATGTAATATGAAACATGTGATATAATAGAATTGTACCGTTTGATAAAGAATTGTAGACGCCCCAGCCTCCATCTATCATAGAAGTACGAAAAAACTATTTTTATAATACAATAGGCTATAAATCAAAGACAAACATGGTCTACCGTTTTAAAAAATCTTTGACATCACCACGTATTGACGGTCACAACAACCAATTTAGTAAAACTGGAATTCCCTACCCCAAAATAGATCACCTATACAGAGTAGGGATGGCAAAAAAACCCGCCTCCGACCCGCCCCGCCCCGCCATGCCCCGACCCTAATGGGGCGGGGATTCCCCGCCCCGATTACTAAACGGGGCGGGGGCGGGGATCATGATCCCCGCCCTGCCTTACCCGAACCCGCCCCGAATAGTTTATTTTATTTTATTTTTATATTTTAAAATTTAAATTGTATGTAAAAAAAATAAAAAATAATATAATTAATTAATTAATTAATTAAACGGGGCGATAAATGGGGATTTTCTTATACCCGCCCCGACCCGCACCCGCCCCGATCCCCGTCCCGCTTTCCAAAAATACCCGACGGGGCGGGTATGGGAATGGCCGACCCGCCCCGTTGCCATCCCTAATACAGAGTAGATGTAACAACCACATACCTTTTTCTAGAAGACTTTCTGGAATATTTTGTGTACTGTTAGTTATTTATTGTACTGTCTACTGGAAGTTAAAACTTAAATTAAATTTCTTTCGCATTTCTAACGATTCGAACCATTGACATCTCTACTTAAGATACACTTATATCTAATATTGGTATCAATTGAACAACTGCCCCACTCCCTCACTCACTAAGATGAATATGTTGAATTCTGGTACCAATTGGACAAGTTGCTCAATTGATATCAGCATTCAACTTAAATTCCCTCATAAAGGGGAGGGGAGGGGAGAGATTGTTAGCAATTTATTTCTTTTACAAGTGTACGGATCACACAAGTAATAAATTAGATTTTAGAGTTCAAGTATCGTAACCAAAGAGATTGTGTTAGTCTAATTTCGAATTAACTTAGCCTTAACTAAATTATAGAATTCAAAGAATTTTTGTTTAGGATGCAATTATCAAATTATTTACTAGCTAATCAATGCAAGACCTAAATTAACTAAAATTAATGCAAAAATTGAGATGAATGCAAATGTGATGAAGAATTAATAATGAAAAACGTACTAGGATCTCGGATCCACTTATATCAACTCTCTTTAATTCGAACCATTGAATTTGACAACACGATTTAATTTTAAAGATCAATATTTCTAATTTGTTTAACAATCTCTCTCAAATAGAATTAAATATATCCATATATATGACCCAACTATATCTCTATGACAGATGCAAATATACAAGAATGCATGAAAATATTTATGAATACTTAAAAATCAAGTAAAGTATAACGATATATCTCTATCATCTATCGTATTCTACCACAATTGATAGTATGTCTAACTTATGATCAATCTATCGAAGGTAAGACAAGCCATAAAACTCATACAACCATTGCGCATATAATTATAGAGAAAATAAACTCATATCAATTGTTCAATATTAAAAACATGTTTGAATATCAAAGACTAGGTTCGAAGAATTAAATGTTCACGATACAAGTTTTATCGCAATTTTAACACAAAATAATCTAGCCTAACATATTAAGAGGAAGAAAACTAATGTTAGGAATTCTAGCACATTTTGCAAATGTTAGGAATTCAATTGAATTTTTTCTAAATAAAATTAAGGGCATATTTATCTTTTTTATCAAACAATGACCAATTACACAACAAAACACATTGATTAGAGAATTCTGTTAATAAAAAAAAAAATCGAATGAAAATAATTTGTATTAACTTGACTTATATTTGATTTTCAATTTGACTATTATGTCTATACTATTTCAATTTGTTACTTGATGGACGAATTTCGTGATCTAGCCGGTCATATTTGTGACATGACCAACAAAATATTTATATAGAAATATCATTTTCCTCCATGAAAACTCACTCTCTTAAAATATGCAACGTAAAGTTTGTATTTTTTTAAGTACAAATAAAAAATTATGTTGTCAAAATTATAAGTTTGGTGATGAATTCTATCGGCCAAGTTACAAATTAAAGTTTTGGTAACAATTATAAACGAAATGGTCAAATTGGGAAAATTATAAGTTGAATGCTTAAATTGAAATGAATTAAAGTTTGATAACCAACATGAAACAAATCTTTAAGTTGAATGATCTCCTGTCAAATTTTCCCTTGTTGCTGCTATAAAATACGGGTAAATTTAACAAATACTCACTGAACTTTCACCTTGTTAATACTTACTCACTGTACTTTGAAGTGTCACTAATAACTCACTCAACTTTGAAATTTGCCTACCATCCATCACCCGTTAAATAACCGTTAGAAGAGGATGACGAAAAATCTCTACGTGTCTAACGGCAAACACGTGGCACCAATAAGATGTTGGCATTTATCCAACTCAACAAAAGGGGTGACACATCATCAAATTCTAAAAATGAATTTGTATTATTGTTGGACGAATTCTACTATGGAGGACTAATCTCATCACCTTCAATTAACACAGGGACCAGAGCTTCAATTTGCTAAAACCCTAGCCCTTAACTTCGTTGTCTTCGCTGTCTTCGCTGGAGATTGAAACTAATGGGCTAGGGAAATGAAGTTAAGGGCTAGGGATTCATGTTCTGCCCGCATCAGCTGGCTTGCATATTTTCTATCATTGCTCTACTTGTAGGAAGTGAGGATATTGAAGGGGTTTCCTGTAAGGAATTGGTGTATACATGTACAGCGGAAATCAAATGTTCAATTTCTTTAAGCCCAGATCAACCTTGTACTTAGATAGAATTCGTGATAGAAGTTTACCTTTGATGAACACCGTGAAATCTGATTATCTGATTGGCTGAAAGTGCGATCTTCAATACCACAACTATCCAATTGTCCAGCCTCCAATGGTGATTCATACAGCAAGAACAGATCTGGACTTCTACAATCAAGAACAGATGAAAGCGGAACCTTTTTGGAAGTAATTGTTCTTAGTTGTATTTTTCTTGTGCTAGCAAGTAATAAAACCAACTCTTGTGATTAATGTGCTGTGGCCTTGTATATATAGGTAGGGCTAACCCTAGTCCTAGTTCTAGTCCAACTAGAACACATCAACAAACGGGTCCAATTAATTAATCTAATTAATTAATTTGGTCCAATAAGTAATTAAGTCCGACCCAACTATTTAGACCTTGGACATTAATTCTTACACTTCCCAGCTGTTGAACTGTGTTTCTGACATGGTTTACTGCACGGAATATATTCTATATACTTTTCTATACAATGTTCAAGTTGTTTAAAAGAAAAAATATCCTAAATCATAATATCTTTTTCGTTTCGTTTCGGCAGGGTTTGTCCATGTATGCAGGTATGCGTTATATCATAAATTCAGATTTTGTATCTGGACTTCGCAACATAGGAGAGCGGTTTTTGTATAAATGAAGGATTGCCTATACAAAATTTTCGGGGAAGAAATATTCAAACTTATTGAGAGGACCATGCTTTAAGTTTCAAGTTCGATTTGGACCTTTCTTATCTTAGTTTACACTTTATGCAGACACAACACAAGCCTGAAATGGATAAAAGGGATGGAAAGTTTGGAGCACCATCAGTGATGGAAGTGCCTCCTTTTCCACATATATCTCGAATTCAACTCATGCCTCCTCAAGTTGGATATCCTCCTCCACCACCGAATGGTCAGCCTCCCAGTTATCCCCCACCTCCACCTGGGTATGGCCAACCCCTCGGTTGTCTCTTACCTCCACAACCACAACCCCATGGCTACCCCCCAGGCCCCAGCCACTTATCCTCCACAAGGGTATGGTTATCCTCCAGCAAATTATCCTGCCCATCCCCCACCTCATTACAGTAGATGACCTCCCTTTTGTTTTGTTAAGGTGGTACTGAATCCTAAGATCTTTGTTTTTAATCTATTTATGCTAAAATATACTTTGAGATCGTATACATATATATTGACTGGCTAAGTTACTTGATCGGCTCCCAAGTCATTTCTTTTTACCAAGTTCCTACTCAACCTAGCTCCTGCTTCTCCTCTTATTACCCTAGCTCGCCGTTGATCCTTTGATATAAGATTCTTAGGACATGTTTGGTGTAGTTTTTTGGAGAAAAAATGGATTTTTTTGGGTACTTTATTGACTTTTCAAACTTTTTTGTAGTGTAAAAATGTTGAAAAATAAAAAATTGTAGGCAGAAAAATGGATTTTTTAGAGAAAAAATGACTACCGAACATGCCCTTAGTTTCCTCAAGAGTGAAGAGTCTGACTATCTCTTCTTTATACGTACATAGTATCTTCTCCGAGTCCAATTATAAGTAGTAGAGTGACTACTTTGTAGTTAAAATTATTTGAACAACTTGTTCAACTGATGATTCATTGTAAATCAAATAATATTTCTTCTCGTACAAATAATGTGGTCAAATTATTATTTTTTGAATCGAGACTATTTTAAATTTGAACAGTGATTTAACGATGCAAACGAACAAATATATTAAGGCTGAATGATACATACAAATATTTTGATCTGGCAGTGTAATCAAATTGTTGCGGATTATGGTGCAAAAGTTCAGGGTGTTACACTATGGGTGCATTTGGTAGACCGTATAGGATTGAGAGATAGATATGATTGGGGTAGATTAAAATGTATTGTTACTATAGTATGTTTAGTTTAGAGCATTTTTGGTCGAGTTTATTTAAACTCTTTTCTTTTTTTCTAAATTCATTTTCAACCACGTATTTCATTGGACTTACAAATTTTATCTAGTTTTTAATTACATATTTCACCAATTTTTTTCATTATCTCAAAAAAAAAATTACTTTTAAATTTTACGAAACAAATGAATTCAATTTTCACCAGCTACCATTTGACATTTTGACTTCATTATTACTCCTATCTCGGGAAGAATAATTCATATTCATTCTGTGACATTTCAAAGGAAAAAAAAATGGTATTCTGAAGTGAATCTTATCTTATATGCATCAATAATCTTTACATACTTTCGTGATTTTATGGCTAATCTTATCTGTCAAAATATTATATAATATGTTATACTTTCAATTGTTCAAAATATTTCAAATTTGCAGAATATTAACTTATTTAATTACACTTATCTTTGCTTCTAATCTTGCACAATTATTGGTTGTTTAATTAAATTGAAAATTAATTGATTTTGTATTATATTTTGCATTATAAGGTTGACCATGGCTCTGGTACGAGTTTTGGACAAGAGGATTGCATAAAGGTGGTTTGGAAGTGTGCTCGAGAAGCATAAGAAAAGAAGATAGCTGACGAGGTTGAAGGGAGCAAATTCTAGCTGAGTAAATGTCGTGTGTGCATAGGGATGGCAATTTAACCCGCCCCCGCCCCCGCCCCCCGCCCCCGCCCCGTTTAACATTTCCCCGCCCCGGATAATCGGGTATTCGGGTCGGGTACGGGGCGGGGAAAATTACCCGGGACGGGTTCGGGGCGGGGCTACTCCGCCCCGAACCCGCCCCGAAATACTATTATTTTTTTTTTAAAAATATTTTTAATTTTGAAAATAATGGTTACAAAAAAAAATTAAAAAAAAAATATAAACGGGGCAGAAACGGGGCGGTAAGCCGCCCCGCCCCGCCTCGACCCCGACCCCGACCCCGACCCCGACCCGCCCCGATTTAAACGGGGAACGGGGCGGGTATGGGGGTTAAAATTCCCCGACGGGGCGGGGACGGAGGGGGCCGACCCGCCCCGAACCCGCCCCGTTGCCATCCCTATGTGTGCAACAACCAAGAAGAAAAAATGTCGAACGCACAAAACTGAAGTCATGATAATGATGATGTTAGAAACTGAGACGAGAATTAGCTCGAAATTAATTTTTTTTTTTTAATTCAATAAAACAGGATCTTTGTTTAGGCGTTCACGTGTTTATTATAATTAAATATTAATAGTTTAGTATTGTAACTAAATCGATAAATGATACTAGATCTTGATCTGATTGACAAATTTTTCGCTTTTGATTCATGAACTTAGTGCTCCCAACGTTCAAATCTTCTACGGTATTTTCCAAAGTATAGATTACACTGGCATGTCGGTACCTTTTAATTGAATCAAAAACTAATTTCCGAACTGGACAAATTTAAAAAAACAAGAAAATAAAATTCAAGCCAAACAAGACTTAACAATTTTCTCTCTCCTTTTTTCTTAATTGTTGGAATTATTTCACATTAGGAGAGGAGTTTTAATTGCATTCAAATCCAATTAGCTTAGGATTGATTTAATTAAACATGTAATTCATGAACTTATATTACAACTACAATCAAGTTCAAAACTTTCATAATAACTGTGATTAAGCCCAAAACTTTATAGAGCTACTATACAACCTGTCCGGACATATATTTTTCAAGCTCCAATAATTAGATTTTGTCTAGTCGACCCTAGACCACTCGATCTAATTATTAGCCTTTTACTTTTTCCACTAAAAGCAAAATATTGCACTCTCACAATATATAAGATTTCAGAAACTGTAATACTTTATTCTAACCTATTATATATATATATTTCATCCATGTCCGAGATCCAATAACTAGGTATGAGCATAAATGACCACTTGTCCTTCTAATCATTCTCACTAATCTTAAGTTATATATTTTTCAACAGTCATGTGAACTAATTCACATATGTCGAAGTTTTAACACTTTATTTACATGCTTAATATTAAACAAATACAATAATAATAAATGAATATAAACCAAAGTTTTATTCAATATAAAGTGTCTTTTATCACAGTAAAATTATATTATTTAAACATTTTCTAATAGATGATGCCTTTCGAGCACTCGCGGAAAATGTTGCACGCTCGTGACACTAAGGCCCAAACTTGTTGCTGCACTATGTGAGCGTGAGCTGGTGTCAGGCCGCAAAGTGTTAGTTTCCTAGTTTGAACATGATTCGCTTGCTGTTGTTTTGAAGGGTATTTTGGGAATATTTTGAACAAAATTTGGAGGACAAATCTCAACATATAAATGCTTACCTTTAAGAGACCACAAGGTTGTACAATCGGGGGAGAGAAAGACACGATACAAGACCTAGGATTTGGAAGAACTTAAGGAAGAAGAAGGGTTCAAGCAGATTGTTCTTCGTTTTCTTTTTCTTTTTCTTTTTCTTTTTTCTATTAAAATCCCAGCATGTATCATATTTCAATTTGTTTTTCGCAAACAATGTGTAATTAGTTTTGCTATGTAAGACCAACGATGTAGCTTAGTTGGATGCTTTGATTTTAATTATAAGTTTTGACTTTTATTTTGATTTTGTGTATCGTTTTTGCTATTGGCTTTTATGCTTTGATTATTTGCGAATGGTAATGAGACGAGATGTGAATTGTTTGTTTAAACCACGTAGCAAATATCGAGAGTTTAGATAGAATATAGAGATATAATTTTATGATTTTTGCAATTGCTAAATAGATTTATTAGTGATTGAATGCACTTAGATAGATTTTAATCACATATAGTTATGGTGAATTTGCTTATTTAAGTATAATGGTTTTGCTCAAGAAAGGTGATCAATTAACTTAGAGAAATTCAACTGGATACACATGTCAAATATTGTTGAAATTTGATTAGCGAAGTTAAAGTAGAAAATTATGGTAAAATTGTGAATTCTATCACTTTCTCATCGCATTAATTTCAAAACCAAAGTTGTCCATCGAATAAATCACTTATATCTTTAAAGATGAGTGATCTCCTATTCCTAGTGGGTAATTGCTATGTTGTCCACATTCAATATGTCACTTGTATATTGAATGTGTACAACATAATAATTGTCCACTGAAAGCAGGAGATCACTCCTCTATCTTTAAATAGTTTAGTATTTTTAGTTTAATCACCATCAATCATTGAGTTTGTGTTTGTCAAATTGGAGTTATGTTTAGTAAAATGGGTTAATTTTACCGACAACCACTAAAGTTTTAGCAAAATTACAAAACGGTCAAAAAAGTTACAAATTTTTAGAACCGATCGTTGAAGTATACTAATGCAATCACCAACAATCATTCTGTTTAATTTTCAGTGTGAGTTGATGACGTGCCACCGTTAAGTGACCACATGACACACAATCAGTCGACATTTGACAAAAATTGACATCACATAAACTTAATTTACTAATAACAATAAATTCAGACTACAAAAGATGCACATAAAATATGAGGACATAGCTGTAATTTCTGGACAATATCTAAATTAGATCCTCAAACCATTTGTACAATCCGATTTTTTTTTCCAAAAACGATCACAAATCCTAACTTTTCCGTAATTGGTTAAATACCTGATTAATCCAACCAAATTGAGGTGAGAATCAGGTTTGAAGGGATGGAAAATTGGGGATCCTAAATTCATGTTCAGAAATTGCAGTTAAGTTTTCATGTTTTATGTACATCTTTTGTAGTCTGATTTGGTGTCAATTTTTATCAAATGTCAATCGATTGTGTATCACGCAAACACTTAACGGTGTCAGTTATTCACGCTAAAAATTTAAGAAAATGACTGTCAGTGAACACATTAGTATACTTCAATGACCGGCGTTAAAATTTTGTAATTTCAATGACCGTTTTATAATTTTGTTGAAACTTCAGTATCCGCCAATGAAATTAACCCTTAACAAAATCAATAGGTATGTAAAATAGTTATAGTGGGAAAAATACTTTATTTGTCATTATATTTCTTAGTTTTCAATACCTTACACCGATATTTTGTCAACATTTAACACTTTATGTATCATTTATCTTTTATTTATTATTACCATGCATGTCATCAAATATATTACTATTATGGGGAAATTGCCAATAAGTTATATGCATGTGACTTGTTTCAAATTAAGTTAAAAGTGTTTTTAAAAATTGTGATTAAGTCATACTTTATAGCAATATTTTAAATTAATTCCAAAATCACACATGTGATCCAAAATCGGGGTATTCTTCTACCACCACAAATCGCCTAGACCTCCGGCGACCTCCAGTAACCTCCGGTGACCTCCGACGAGTGCTTCTTCTACGGATATATATAGAAATATAACAATTTCTGCTGGAAACTAACAACCCAATGATCGAAAAATTTCTAAATATTCATCAGGCGATTGGAAACTAACAAGGACGTCATTTAGTTTGCCAGCATTTTGATCAGCCTCGTCATTGCCAGGTTCTAATCCCACAGCCACAAAAAAATCCAACTCTAGAATAGGTCTATACCAGTCAATCCAATCTTAGAGGTTTGAATTTCTCACTCCACCATCCAGCCGCAAAGAGCCAGATCTATTTTCACAGGTAAGTTTAGATGAATAACTTGTTGTTTGGGACCAGAAGTGATAGGTTTTGTAACTAATGTCTATTGACTCCTCAATGGTTTGAAAAGAGAAAGTTTACATGGATCCTATAGTAAAATTTGGGTCATCTGCTATTGAAATTGTGAAGATATCTAAGTATTTATAGAAGGAAGGATTTGCGAAAGAGATTATTCCACAACTTCCTTTATCAATCTTAAATTCAGTCATTACTGTATGTAAATTGTCAACATATCTTTTTTCCAGAAAATGATGTTTCAGCAATGTCCGTGTTTGGGATAATGAATTTAATCGGGTATTGGTTCGGTGCAACGCCGTGTTGCCATAGTGCTAGATGGCTAACCAGGCAGTACAAATTTGGTGGGAGGAGTGGATGGTGTGTGGCACTTCGTAGTGTAGCTAAACTGGTTTTGAGATTGGTTTTAGGCAGTTCTTTGGTGAAGATTTTGGATCAATTTCCAGTTGAGATTTTATGGATTCTTTTGTTGTTTGCTAGGATTGAGTTGGCTGTGTGTTCAAGAGATATGAATTCTAAAGAAGAATCCATTGTTATGCTTATTTGCATGCTGTTTCACTTGTTGGCTCAAGTGCAGTTCTTGGATTTCTTTGTGGGATTGTTGTGCATTTGCTTTTTAGGACAAGAAGATTAGGTGATTGCCAATCTTGTTCCACAGTTAAGTACAATAATCTGTAGATCAAATGTTGAACTGGAGTTATCTCAGTGCTGGAGTGTCTATATAGATGATTTGTTTGATGAATTTCTATAGGGATGATACTGTATTACAGAAACAGTATCATAACAAAACAATGTCATTATATTAGTTGTAACAATGATTTATTGCTTGATATTGTATTATAGAAAACAATTTGATATTGTATTATAGAATAGCAGCTTGATATTGTATTAAGTTAGCCATTAGATTATTTTTTTGTATTGTTAATTAGTCATAAAAGTTGTTTGATACTGTATTATACAAAACAGTATAACATAAAACAGTATCATAACAGAAATGGGCATAGAATTCGCATACGCTCAGAATTTTTATTATAACATATTTTTGGAATGGTCTCGACAAGTCGATCAAGATCAGTGGCTTCGCCACTGCGTACGATAGATTTTAGTCGTTTGAAGTCGTCTCTTTAACTTAAAATGGCAATATTTAATTTTTCTTATTAAAACAGTATCATACATGAAAAATATCTTAATAAAACAATATTACATACACAAATTACAACCCAATAAAATAACAGTATCATATGTTAAATAACAATATCATAGTTTGCAACATTATCATAATAAAACAGTATTATGGATAAAACAAAGAGATTGAAATAGTATCATAGGTAGAAACATTATCATAGAGTTAAATGTTTGAACAGTTACTGAACTTTTAGTGTTGTCTTTGTTTACTTGTTGGACTTTAAAATATTTCTGAACACTCACTGAACTTTTAAAATTTGCTCTCCGTTACTTACTGAAGACATTTAACTTACGGCCAATTGACGGAATCGCCACATGGCAAACGATTTCTATACGTGGACGACGGAATCTCACGTCCAACACATATTTCCCAACCAGCTCTTGCCAACACTGCACTAGCACACCACGTCATGAATCGCACTTATAGAATGCGATTTATATTGTTGAAAAAACCTTAAAATTGGGCCATTTCATTTACATCACGAATTTGGCTCATTTGAAATTTCACAAATCAAAATTTTCACCCAAAACCCTAGCCCTAACCCGTGACCCATCTTCTCTGGTGAACAAATTCTTCCATGGAAGACTCTCATTCCTTGTAGAAGTTGAACAGAAAGCTTTGTTATTGTGGCCATATTCCAATAATGAAGACATCTTGGAAGGAGGGTAACCCTAGACGTCGATTTTGGGGCTGTAGATTCTACGAAAAGGAATATGCTTGTGATTTTTTTGATTGGGCTAATTCCACAGTCCATGATGGATACAAGTTGGTAATCAACGGGCTACTTCGAAAGAAGAACGAGGCTGAAAAAGAGAAAGAGAAATTGTCCAAGACCATGAGAATGTATCAGTTATTTTTTTCACTGGTTGTTTTGTACTTTGCAGTTAGGGTTGTTTTTTTATTTTGTCGTTTTTTGATTTTGTCGTCTGTAGATGTCCAAACATTTGACTTAGTTTTTTGTTGTTGTGAATGGAGAAAATATTATGTTGATGTTGTCATTAATGTGAATGAAGAAGAATGAAGAAGAATGTCGTTTAATGTTGATGGTGTCTATCTCTTATTTCTTTTTGGTTGGTAAGTTGTGATTCATACAGTTTGATAAGTGTGATGGGGAAGTGCAGTATCATTTTCTCTCTTCTGTAATTGCAGTATAATTTCCTTTTTTATATCCAAAGCTTGATGACAAAATTGAAATGCTAAGGCATACATGTTGATAACAAGTTCTAAGGCATCTAAAATCAACAAGAAATCAATGAGAATGTAAATGACAGTAGCCAACTTCATAACATAATATCCAACTCCATAACATAGTATCCGACTTCACAATAGCCAACTTCACAAAATTAGTCTTTGAACAAGATCAATTGAACTCTAACTGTACCAAGTGGAAACTAACATGGCATTCCAAAAATTTCAAACCATCATAGACAACATGTACAGATAGTCCAAACTATATACTAAACTGCCAAAAAATTATATTTCAAAACTAAGCAGTGGTTCTTCATCTGGGATGTGCAGATTGTGCTATGCTTGTATTCATTTCCCTTCTTGCGCGTGCCCTTTCGTCTCGACTTCGTGCAGATTCCTCAGCATTTAAAATTTACAGCTCCTCTACCATTGTGTTGATGTTAATGTCTTCAATTCTGATCACATGAGCAGTGTTTTCCCCTTTGGCGTTTTCCTCAATTACTGGAGACGATGCTGAAGGTCCACTAGAAATAATAACACATGTATTTCGCATATTTACCCCTGGTGTTGGCATAAACTGGAAACTAGGTTGTGCTTCATGGGGCTGGTTGGATGCATTTGTATTGATTCCCCTTGTAGTAAGTTTAGCATGTGACAAGAAACCCAAAAAATGAAGATCAACTATACTTGAAAAGTACAAGATGATTGTGCTTAACATCTCATACTCTCTACCTTTTTCTTTCCATGCCTCGGGTTTTCTCCATCATTTTCGACGTGTTCTAATGGTGTGTAATACCAGTCCTGTGTACAAAAAGAAAATAAATGTTACACAGTACAAGAGAAAACAATTAGTACAACATAGTTACACTTACAGCAGCCGACGCATCACCCCTCAAGTAGTATCTCTTGTTGTGCCTCTGTAGGCCACACTCGAAGCACGTCATTACCACCTGTCCTTTCTTTTTTAAGATGGATTTGGATTGAGAATGTTCAATCAAAGTTTCATCTGCTTGTTTTCTTCTCTTTCTCTGCTGCCTACCTTTATGTAGGATACTCCACGAAGGGACTTTGATTTCAAGAATACTTCCATGCCATAATTTTTTATCATTGATTGGGAATAAAATGTGCTCATAACATTTCAAGTATGCATCAACTTTGTAACAGTTGTCCACATAATCTTCCGGATCGTTTCTTGTGTCCCGTATGACAGCAATTGCATGGGAACAAGGTATGCCGGTTAAGTCCCATCTCCGACATGCACATGTCCGCACATCTAAATCCACAATAAATGCACCATATGGACTCTGAACTTGATATTGGGGTCCTCCAGACCAATCAAGTGTATATTCATCTGACATTGCTATGTATCTTTCCAATTTTTTTTTATCTTCGAATACAGTCTTCCATTGTACTTTATTATCTTATCCCTTCTCATCTGAATCCTTTTCATAAATATTGTTTGTATAGAAATAAACATACTTAGGATCATCTTTTCTCTATCATCCAAAAGAGTTTTGTTGAAAACTTCACAACCATTGTTGAGCAAATTGTCACTCTTGGCTTTCACCGAAAAATGAAATTTACTCCATTCTTTCGGATTTCTTTCCATCAACCAATTATACGCCTCTTCATTCACGTTCTTAATTTCTTGCATCCAAATTCTGTAATCAGCCACTGTTGTTGCCTTGGCTGCTCGCCACAAGTAGTCTTTAAGCATTTTACCCTTAAACCCCTTGTTGAAGAAATTGGTGTACATGTGGCGCACACAAAACCTATGCTCTGCCTCCGGAAACAACCCGTCCAACACATTTTGTAAACCCTTCTGCCTATCAGTCATAAATGCCCAATCACTACTGTTATCAATGCCTAAATCCTCTCCTAAATGGGTGATGAACCATCGCCATGATGCAGTATTTTCTTTTTCTACTACGGCGTATGCCACGAGGTAGATACAATCATTGGCGTCAAGTGCAACTGCTGAAAGTAATTGACCTCGATAGTTGCCCCTCAAATGACATCCGTCTAGCCCAATCAACTTCCTACAACCACTCACAAACCCTAACTTGCAGGTATTGAAGCATATGTAAAAACCATGGAATACTCTCTCATGCATCTCTAAAATCACAGTAGAGCTAGGATTGGTCCTTAACAATTCAGCATTATATTTTTCCAACAACCTAAATTGTTCATCAGATGTTCTTTCTATTAATTTTCTAGCATATCTCCTAGTCTTCCAAGCAATGTTCCTACTTATATCACTTTTCAAATCTTTTTTCACTGTGGCTATGATACTCTTCGTTTTCCAATCTGGATCAACTCTAAACGTTTCAATGTACCGGTTAGCCAGGTAGATGTAGGTGCAATGTCTATTAGTCTGGTCACGACTGCATGTATGTTTTGGAGTATAGGATTTTACTTGCACCGTGCTCGTATTTTTTACCTTTGACGCCCAAATCTTCCATTGACATCCTAGTTTACAGACCCCTTGCACTCTACTCTCGTCATTGGCCTTAAATTTTACATTATACCTATTTAAAGCTCTATAACTTTTCACTGCTTGTCTAAACTCTTCTATAAACCTAAACTTCTGCCCAATTGAGAACTTCGAATTTTGCATATCCGTCTCAGCATTAAACTTAGGAAACCTATACCCAACCTCATCATCACTACCATAATCACTAAGTAATTCTTTTGATGAAGGGTACTCTAGTTCATCTACCTTATTTTCAATATCTCCGGTCCCTTCAGATACGCTCCCTTCAACTCCAACTTCAATGTCGTCTGTGATATTTTGCCTACATCATCATCATCATCATCATCGTCGTCATATTCATTCCCATAATCGATAAAGTCTGGATCATCCTTCGAATTTGGTATTAAAAACCAAAAATAAAGAATTAAGAAAACTTGTCCGATGACAAAAAATATACAAATTTCCCAACAAACTGAAGCCCTTTACCTCCATGTGGTCCCTCTATGTGCGACATTGTTGATGTGTAAAGGTAGTTGTGGTCCTTGCCCACGCTGGATAGTGGGGTATCAATGGAATCTTGTCGCGGGAGATGATTGATTAAGGTTAAGGTTTTTCTAATTTGGGAGAATTTTATTTTACTGAGTTGAGCTAAGGAAAATGCATTTAGTGAAACACGTTTGTTCAAATGGTTAATATATGTGTTGGACGTGAGATTCTGTCGTCCACGTGTAGAAACCGTTTGCCATGTGGCGATTCCGTCAATTGGCCGTAAGTTAAATGTCTTCAGTAAGTAACAAAGAGCAAATTTTAAAAGTTCAGTGAGTGTTCAGAAATATTTTAAAGTCCAGTGAGTGAACAAGGACAACACTAATTGTTCAGTGACTATTCAAACATTTAACTCCATTATCATAATAAAACAGTATCAAAGATAAAAGTATGATAAAAGTATACCAATTCACATTATCTAAATAAAACAGTATCATAGATAAAACAAATAGATTGAAACAATATTATAGATTGAAACATTATCATAATAAAATAGTATCATAAAACTAAGCATTAATTCAATTAAAACAATATCACAGATAAAACAGTATCATAAAACTAAGCACAAGATATTTTAATGGGTGAAGTAATGATATTCTTTTAATAGATTGTCATAGGTTGAAACATTATCATAATAAAACAGTATCACAGATAAAATCATGATATAAGTATACCAATTCACATTATCTAAATAAAACAATATCGTAGATAAAACAGTATCATAAAACTAATCACAAGATATTTTAATGGTTGAAATAATGATACTGTTTTAATACAGTATCATAGGTTGAAATATTATCATAATAAAACAGTATCAAAAATAAAAACATGGTATAAGTATACAACTGCACATTATCTAAATAAAACAGTATCATAGATACTAGTGGCTTAATATATTAACATATTAAAGGTATTTTAATATTTCACTATCATTAAAAACAAAGAAAAAAATTAGCAAATTTTACTATCATTAGAAAGAGTATCATATATTGAAACACTATCAAGCATTTTACATGTTCTAACATAAAACCCTAACTCATAGCAACTACATTATCAAAAACTAGTTGAATAAGTTCATCCAAACTCCATTCATTAACTGCATTGCATATGTTTCAATTAGAACAATATCTAAACATTTTCATGGTTATTTTTAATCGAAAATGGTTTCTGTATACAAAAAAAAAAAATAAAAAAATATGTTTGCTATTGAAATAGCAGCCTTTGAATTGTTTGTATGCAGTTACATGTTACGGTGAGAAGAATCAAATACAAGAAGAAGATAAAAATTGCTAAAAGTAAATAGAGGAGTTTCTAAACAGGTAGTGAGATGATTTAGTGGATTTTTACGTGTTTAAATGACAGTTTTTGCAATTGGAGAGCATATTGGTCTTTTAGTAATAAAGTATGACTTTAATTGAATTAAGATTAGGTCATATAACATTTTAGTCAATCATAGCATTAACAGTGACCGGCTCAAAATTTTCCCTACTATTATTTACTGTTTTGAAAACGGGCTGGCATTGACCCCCAAAAAAGAAGGGTCGAACTAGAATGTAACTAAAAATTAAAATAAATAAATAAATAGTCCAATTTTAGTTTTATTTTTGTCAACTTTTTGAGCAAACAATAGAGGAAAATCAGTGCAAATAGTCCCTAACGTATGACATTAGTGTACAAATGGTCCATAATCTTTTATTTTTTGTAGAATGGTCGCTAACCTATCTATTTAGGTGCGCAATTGGTCTTTTTTGACAGATTTCGTTAAAAATCCGTTAAAAACCTATCATTTAGGTGCGTAAATGGTCCCTCTCATTTTTTTTGTCTTTATTAGTAGGGGTAAAATTGTCAAGTTACATTTTTTTTTTCTTTTTTTCAATTGGCGCAAATGGTCCTTAACATTTATCTTTGTTTTTTGGCGCAATTGGTCCTTAACTTATATGATTTGGTGTGCAATTGTGTAACAAGGCGATCCACACGATCATGAGTCAGCTCCCGTCGAGCCTCTTCGACGGCATTAGCCTACGCGTTCTTCCTACTAGCCATGGCTTAGCCTAACCTTTGGCTCTGATACCACTTGTCACAGCGCTAAGTCCTTCAAACCCACAAACCGCGGCACCTCGTATGCGTGTGGGCGCCAGCATAGCTATTTCAAAACGCATCTTTTAGTGGTTTAATGTATAATTTATCAAGAGTCCTATCTAACTCAAGTTTTTAATTAGTGAAGTATAGTGTTTCTGGCGAAGTATGGTATTTTGTGAAACCTCAAATCCATGCTTTTTAAAATCCTGTCACCATTTTTAACTACAATGAATCGGTCCGTATACCCCCCAACCCCCTCGGGGGGCCAAGCAGCCAGTAGCGGTCGTCCCTTGCTCTATTCCTTCATTCGTTTCGGAATGTCGCAGGTCCGAGAACAACAAGCAAGACTCTTAGCTCTAACATTCCGGGCATTTCTAGCTTCTTTGCTAGCTCCATGCGCGTGTATGTATGTATGTGTATACGCGCATACGCCCACGGTATAGACGCTACTCTCCTTCGGAAAGCTCCTCCGTCGCTTTCCTCTCTTTCAGCTACAATACAAAACAACCCGGGGATGACAATCCCCGGGGTCTCTCGTAAGCTTATCTCTGGTAACTATCGTTACCTACGATAGAGCTTACTCGTTCCCCCGTTGCTTGTCCAGCCTCTATGCGTCCTCGCAGAGGTTCGTCGCTCATTGTATTCGCTCCTCAACTCTGTTCCTCGCAGCCAGCTTGAGTTATTTGATGAAAATTCAAAAATATCCTTAGTTTTAATTAAAAAAATTTACAATTGGATTTCTAACCTTTGTAAAAAGAGAAAATATGTCCGATACTTTAATTTTTTTATTAAAAATTAAAAGAAACTAACAAATTGATAATATACTAAATTATTTTGTATATTTTATGAACTATTATTATAAAATAACTAAAATTTAAGCTCATAATTATTAACAAATGTGCTAATTAAAATTATTTTATCATTATTAAATAATCATATTATTTAAAATTCAAATTTTAATTTTATCATTACAATATAAAAAGAAAAATAAATTTTATTTTGTCACAAATAAAAAGTTTAATTTCTACAATACTTATATTTGTACAATATAAAGTACTTATATGTAGTTACAAAGTACGATAATATATAAACAGACAATTATATCACCAAATTAAAACTATAACGCATGTTTTTTAAAATTACACAAAAGACCCCTCCTTTTATTTTAAATAACGGGTCTTCTTATGCAATTTTAAAAATTGTATAGAGAGACCTCTTTTATTTCTTTTAAAATTGAAGACTTTTTATGCAATTTCTAAAATTGTACAAGAGCCCCGTCTCCAACATTCAATAGAATGCGCAAAAAAAGGAAAAAACATGCTGAAAATTTCCAAAATCGCACACTGCCATCAGATCGCTAGTGAAGGTCACATCGATGTCTAACATCGACGGCCATCGCCTTTCAATGTCGAACATCAACTTGCTGTTCGACCCTTTTTTTTGCCGCGAGAACCAGCGGCATCGAGAAGAAAAAATAATTAATTGCAATCAAATAATTACTACTCAATTAATTGAAAGAATAATAAATAAAAAATAAAGAAAAAACGAAAAACGAAACCCACCAAAAAAATTGAAAAGGCGGAGAAATAGAGAAAGCAAAAGAAACCACCAAAACTAATTGAAGATTGGCAATCAGAAGTAATCTCATTATGACTAATAAACAAAAGTTGGTAATTACACAGTCATTGCTAGCATGAAGATTTTGAAGTTGAACCTCCGAAAGTTCTCAATTTTGGGTTTTGGAGTCTTTGAAGTTTGGGCATTTGGGATTTGAGAATTTGAGATCTAAAGTTTGGATAGTTAGGTCTGAGTTGTGAGCTTTTTCGCATTTTTTTTGTTGAGATCTGAAGATTGGATAGTTAGGGACCAATTGTGCAAAAAAATAAAGATAAAGGTTAGGGATAATTTGCGCCAATTAAAAGAAAGAAAAAAAATGTAATTTGATAATTTTACTCCCACTAATAAAGACGAAAACATAAGAAAGACCATTTGAACACCTAAATGATAGGTTTTTAATGAAATATGTCAAAAAGGACCAATTGTGCATCTAAATGGATATGTTAAGAATCATTTTGTCAAAAATAAAAAATTAGAGACTATTTATACATTAATGTCATACGTTAAGAACCATTTGCGCCAATTTCCCAACTATCAAATCCATGGCAGGAAAATACTTCATTCGACGAGCACTCACAGTGGGAATTTTCAACAAGCTCTAGGGGTCAAACCTCTAAATACCAAAACCTTATGGGGTTCAAATGGAAAACGCCAAAATTCTGGGGAATTTTTTTTTTTTTTTTTTTTTTCATTCTTCGAAAATCTCAGATCTTCTGCTGCTTCTCTTTCTCTTCTTCTTCTTCTTCTTCTTCTTCTTCTGCAGTGATGGCTTCACATAAGTTTCTCTCTCTATAAATACACATTTTGTATATACATTGAAATTTCTACGAAAAGATGTATATGGCATATGGATGGCCGCAGGTAATCCCACTGGAATTACCGAATTGCCCCTCCACACAGCAGATCGTCTACCTCAAAGTGGTCAATCGATTGCTCCTTGTTGTTGCCCCATCTCATCTCGAGCTTTGGTCATCCTCTCAGGTCTCTCTCCCACGTATATATACGCATTCTTTTATGTATATACTGATTTAATTTTGAATTTTCTGTTTTGTTATGGTTAATTTGAAGGGAATTAAGCGTGTTTTTGTTTTGAATTTACAGCATAGAGTGAGATTGGGGAAGTATAAGAGAGATGCGGATTCGATTCAGAGAGAGGGCGAAAATGTGCAGGCGGTTTGGAGCCCTGATGTGAAACTGGTTGCTGTTCTTGTAAGTGTCGAATTATTCCGGCTTCCGCATTTTTCTGAAATCTAGTAACATTACTGAGTTGTTATGGGGCAGTTTGTATGATGGTATTGTTGAATTGGACTAGATAATTGGTAAAATATCTGATTATAGAGCAGTGCTTTGAGTAGCGTGCAAATAGCATACGATGGTGACCTATAACTTTGTCTAGAATGAGATTTTGTGTCGTATATTGATAATATAGATGAAGAATTAGTATTTAGTGCAGTTGCCGTAGTTGCTATTGTTTTCTGTTTGGGCTTGTGGAGTTTTGTCTATCATCTTTAGTGAATATGGTGTGTCAATATCTTGTGATAATAGTGGTAACATTAAGTCATGGCAACATCATGGTGCTCAATTGAGTGAAAGCACAATTAGGTTTAGCAGTTGAACTTCATTATCAATTTATCATGCCTAATAGAAGGATGAAGTGTGGGAATTCTGAAGTATATTTTTTGAGCATGTTGCTATCTTTAGTAACTTCTATTTCCAAACTGTCGAGAAGTTGGCACTAAATGCAATTCAAATGACCCCTCATGAAGGAAGAGCTTTTGGAGCTGAAATATCTGCTGAATTTCTACTTAATTTATAACTAACAAATTTTCCATAAATGTAATTCATTTAATCACCGAATTGTGTTTGGTACCTTTGGTCGCTGAAAAAATTGTTCTCTTTTCGCAGACATCTTCATTTTATCTACACATTTTTAAGGTTCACTTCACAGAAAAGAAAATACAAATAGGCGGGAAGCAACCGACTGGTTTATTTCTGGTTAAGATCTCTTTACTTCTCAGCGAGCAAGTTCCCTTTGCAAATAAGAACTTAACCATGTAAGTATTTATTCTTATTTGAACTTTAATGTGTAGCTCCAAGCTTCGTTTCCTTACGCAATGAAAATCATTGAATGTTGATGAATCAGCAATGTTGTTCAAAGATCTAAATATATAATCAGGAAGTAATCATTAAAATCTGATTATCTTCTTGCTATAATGTATTTGGGAGCAAATAGATATTTTACTTTTTCCCAGCATATATCTGGCATCAGATTAATCTACCGATGAACGAGCTATCACAAACAGTTGATTAAGTAGTGTCTGAAGGATAATTGAGTGATGACATATGTGTAACAAGATCTGACATATTGAGGCATTTTATGCAAGGAAAGCTTGAAGGGGACCGGCACTTAACACCACCCTGAAGGTGTACGTTATTTGAGAGTCCCTTATACAATTATTAACAATAATTAAAAAGAATAATGCAATTGAGTTTCTATTCCATTAGGTATTTTTAAAAAAGAATATACTGTATTGATTAGAAAAGAAGAAAAGAAAAAGAAAAATAATTTATAGACGCCTTATCCTTGTATTACATGCTATTAAACTCGTATGTGAACAGTGCCAGATTTTTGCCAAATGAATAAAGAGGAGAAATGAAGGAGAGAAAACCACATGACTTGTAGTAATGAAAATGGAACAAACCGAGAAACATAAAAACACAGCTAGTTATGAGTGTCGGATGCTAATGTATGCCTCAATTTTTGAGTTAGAAAGAGTAACTTGTGTTCAATTTTTTCTGATACGTGGTAGATCCATCATTGGTGAAGCGAGAGAACTCTTTATCAAGGATATATTTGATTAAAATTGTTCTCAACATAACTAACCGAATGGGACAAAGCTCAATTTAATTTGTGGAGGTGATCCTTATACTAGATCATATGTAATGTCATATGTGTTGAGATTGTGAGAGCATATCCTTGGACTTTGTAGGAGCCTATAGCTTGCAAAGATGGTTGTATCTGTTAGAAGCTCAGGTATGCTGGTGATGTGGATAAAACAATTACCAAGAGTAACAAGATGGAAAGAAAATTCTGAAACAAATTTGACAGAAAAGACGATTGCATAAAAATTTGTTTCCTAGTATTCCCTCTATAAAATTTGATAGTTTGTGCTGGCTACAAATACTTATAAAGTGAAAAGGAGAATTTAGAAAAGGTTTTCTGGTGGTCATGAAGGAAAGAACCTCAAGTATAGATTTTGCTTCAATATTTTCTTTTGATGGAAGGCTATTCGATTGGCATATATTGATTTTGGAGGACCTTTTTGTTTTCCTGCCCTTATGGGATGTGTTGATAAAATATATACACTGCAGTGGCTTCAAGCATTGTTTAGAAAACCTTTTCGTGGTTTACGCGTCAAATCTTGTCTCCCGTGAGCTTTCATTAAACGCCTCACAACTTGCGCCTCAAGTGCCACTAGCGAGGCTTACGCCTCAAGATTAGATCTCTGGGCAATTAAGTTGTTTTTCCAGTTTCCTTGTCTTTTTTGGACATTTCATTATTGACCTTTACTTTTTGGGTTATTTTTTATAACCTAGAGTATTTTACGGGTTTCTTATTTTCGTTTTCCTGCCTTTGCATGGAAGGGAAATGAGAAGGAGACAAGTAGAATGATGAGAAAGAATGAGAGGCGATGAGTAGGATGATAGGTTAATCAAATATGTTAATGATTCCCTTAAAGATTCTATTAGTAGTAATGATATTAGAGACTTCTTGTTTATTTCTACTTTTAATAGTAGATTACAATTTTGTTATGCTGTTACTAATCTGAGAACTTCAATATATGCTACTTTATTGATGTATTTTATATTTATTTTGCAAGTTAGATTGTTTGCAAATTAGACTTTTGGTTTTGTTGATTAGTTTTATTATGGATTTTTTTTAGATGGTTTATGGTTTATTATGAGCATATATTTGTAATTGTATATTCTTTGAATTATTTGATTGGTTTGTCTCAAGGCTTGCGCCCCGGCTCATTGAAGTAAAGTGCCTTGGTACTTAATTTAGCCTATTTAAACATTAACCGGAAGTATTATGTTATGGTGTTATGTACGAAATAATTTGTTCCTGTGTATGGTTTTATTTTTTGGGTGGAGGGAATTGCATTGTGGGTGGAACCATGGAATGATGGAAATAGAAGAATATGACCATGTTTCCCAATATGGTTATGTGGGGCTTATTTATGTTTGCAGAGTTTGCTATTGAGGGCGATTGATAATTGTTTATATTTGCTAATGCTACTCTGGTGGTCTCTGAAAGTTCTTTCAGTAGCATTTAATATTTGCATGGATTATCTTCCTATTTGGTAGATAATATGGCAAGCCAACAATTTTTTAGGCTTTTCGGGGCAGATAATTTATTAATCTCTATATTTCCTTGGGAAGATCATAACATCTATAAGGATGTACTTCGATTCCAAAACTGCTAATAAATGAAGTCTGAAATTTTCGTAATCTTCTAGTTTAAGATTGTTCTCTCTTCTGATGGCTCTTTACATACCTTTTGTTGTTTAAGTGAATATTTAAGTCAACTCCCTAAAGTATGACTCTTTTAAATTAGTGTTATACTTCCTCCTTGTTTGTGTAACATCTTGAATCAATGATCTTTACCTCCTCTTTTCCTGCTACTTTCTGTGATTGAATTTGATGGACTTGCAGGTGGAGGAAAGTTTATAAGTTGACTGATCTTTGCAACTTTGACCTATCAGCTTACTGGACTTTTTTTTTTTTATCTCACCATGATTTTCTGAGTTATCTTTCATTTATGGATGACAGGAGCAACATTCAGCTTACTTTGATTTTGATCTAGATATGATTTTGAAATTTTATTTGCTAGGACGACTAAAGCAGCATTCAGCTGACTTGATTTCTGGCCTTAATGTGATTTTGAGTGTTTCATGTATGGATGACAGGAGCAACATTATCTGTGATAACAAGCATATGCTAATTGGACTCTCTGATGGATCATTGTATAACATATCCTGGAAGGGTGAGGTATGTGCATTTGTTTCTCAGCATTCTTTCGACAAATTTAAACTTTTACATTCTCTATGAATTTTAAATTAATTTCATTCTGTGTAATGACTAAAATTTCCCGATTTCTTCTAGGCTTGAAAATTTGACGAAGTTTTATCTTCTTTCTTTCTTTTTTGTTTTTTTGTTTTAATTGTGTCTAACCAATGGAAGGGCAAGTTCTGGTTATCATTATGAGTTCTCCCTGTTCTTATTGTTAAACACAGTTCTGCGGTGCATTTAATCTTGACATTCGGCTGCGTGATAGTGTTGCTGCTAATAAATTGTCACATCCTTTGGGCAATGATCTGGCTTCTGGTGGAACTCAAGCTGTTCACGGGTCCAACCATTTTGTGTCACAGACTTCTGCAGTGGTCAATCTTGAGTTTTCCATTACATTGAGGTTGCTTTTTGTGCTATTTTATGATGGACAACTCGTGTCATGTTCTGTAAGTAAGAAAGGTCTAAAGCACACCGAGTCTATTAAAGTAGAATGGAGGATGGTTTCCAGTGACGTGGTATGTGTGTCTGTGGCTTCAGAGCAACAGATTCTTGCTGTTGGCACCAGAAGAGGTGTTGTTGAGCTTTATGACCTTGCAGATTCTGCCTCACTTATCCGTGCTGTTTCTTTGTACGATTGGGGGTAAGCCTTTACAGTTTACATTTCTTGGAGAAACTTGGGAAGTAGGGCCAATGATGAATACTATTGAGATTCCCTTCGTATGCACTTTTTAACTCCTGAATCCTCCAAGATTTGAAATCTAAACTTTCAGCAACTCTATATCCTCATTAATAGAATTTTTAGTCATTACGTTTTTTGAGCAATTTAATGACTGTCGAACATCTTTGCTTTGAGTGTGTAGTTTTGCGATTTTTCGACTTCACTAGGAAGAGGATCAAAGCTCGAAACTCAATATTCGAATCGATCCATACGGTGGTGCATTCATGTTGGATGATCAATAAACTTTGACTATCAAATTTCGAAATGTAACTTAAAGGACATGGTTTGATATTAGATGGTCCAACATGATACACACTATTTAAAAATGAAATTGGCATGACTTATCTATGTGGGAATTATCAGAATATGGTCTTTAATTACTATAAATTGGTCTGGAGTGATGCTTAAGAACTACTGCCAAGATTCTCATGAACAGTTAAGGTTGTGTGAGAAAATTTCTATGTTTATATTTTTAATTTGATGATCTCGAGGAGTCAAATATGTACATGAATTTTAATTCTATCTAAAATCATAAGGAAGTTATGCACTTCTCACCAACTTTGGAAATTGATAGGAGGTGATGCAAATGGGTCAGATAAAAGCTACAATTTCTTCAATAAAAGAAAAACATTTGATATGCCTCTCTGTGTCAACATTTCCATTATTTTCTGAATCAATTTAAGTTTAAGTTTTTCTTCTAACTTCCAGCATGTTTTTCTAAATATGCGACCAACTTATCTGCAGATATTCCGTGGAAGATACTGGTCCTGTTAATTGTATCGCATGGACACCTGATAACTCTGCATTTGCAGTTGGATGGAAGTTAAGAGGACTCACAGTTTGGTCTGTCTCTGGCTGTTGTTTGACGTCTACAATACGTCAAATAGGTTTGAGTTCTGTTTCTTCACCTGTGGTTAAGCCAAACCCGGATCACAAGTATGAACCCATGATGGGTGGTACCTCTCTGATGCACTGGGATGAATATGGATATAGGCTTTATGCTATTGAGGAAGGATCTTCAGAGAGAATCATTGCCTTCTCTTTTGGCAAATGCTGCCTCAACAGAGGCATTTCTGGCACAACTTATACACGCCAGGTTATCTACGGTGAAGATCGCTTGCTTTTTGTGCAGTCGGAAGATACTGATGAACTTAAAATCTTGCACCTTAATCTTCCAGTTATGTATCAAACTCACTGATGTCATTGGGTTGCCTTTTGTTTCATTTCCTATCAAGATGTTTCTGAGATTCTGTATGGTGCTAGGTTTCTTATATTTCTCAAAATTGGCCTATTCTACACGTGGCGGCTAGCAAGGATGGAATGTACTTGGCAGTTGCTGGGCTTCATGGTTTTATCTTGTATGACATACGGCTGAAACGGTGGAGAGTGTTTGGAGATGTTACTCAGGAGCAACAAATTCAATGCAGGGGATTGTTATGGCTGGGGAAAATTGTTGTTGTCTGCAACTATATGGACTCTTCTAACACGTGAGAAATCTATGCAAATACAAATGTTCCTTTTGGAAATTTTTGCTTTTTTAGAACTAGTAAGTTGGTAATTGAGACTTTTATATTTTCTAGACTATAGTTCCTCTTAAAGTTGTACAAACTTGCTGAAGTTTCCATGTTAAGATTTCTCTTTTGACTTTAAAGTCCTTTGGCTACCACTGTGTTTTCAATTTTTAACAATATTTTGTCTGCGATGAGAGTACAGTGTGAGAAAATAATCACATAAGATGATAATATTCATAAAGATTTTCAGTGTAAATAATAAAGCTTCCATGGCATATAGGTTTTAAGTATTCTTTGTATTACAGTTGATTTACATGGAATTAAAAATGGTCAATATTTTATAATGTTAATAAATTGTTTATGATTATACCTCTCTACTAAATACTGTGTTAATATTCTCGTTGATTTGGAAATGTCACCTGGCTGTTGGTTTCGTTGCATAATTTTCTTGTTAATTAGTTTTTAGCTATTTTTTCATTGGTGAGATGTAGAAAAACACAAGGTTTGTATAAATTTTTGTAAATTGTGAATTTGAGCTCATGTCTTCTTAGGTAGACATGGTGTAACAAAAATAGAATAGTAGTTTAAATAAATTGGAGGTATGCCTTTTGCTAGTTCACCCATGTTTACCAGTCTGCATGAGAGACAATGTGTGGGAATGAAAACAAAAAATTAAGTACTTTGTTTATAACATCCTCCCAATGGCGTGGGAATTTGAAGTTGAGTTCTCATTGTTTAAGTAATGGCATTGAGAGCATACAAAAGATGGAAGCTGTACAACTATTTGAAAAAGAAAATTGAAACTGGGCAGAGAATTAAATGTAAGTAACTATATCTATAATGTTAACAGAATTTGACAAGATTAAGCTGAATCTGGTAGTTGCAAGGATGGCTTAATGAACATGGGATGGTAAAGTCATCAAATGAAGGAAAAAGAGAAAAAAAAAGCTAATAGAAGAATAATGATAGTGCATAAGAAATTATGTAAGTACATGTCTGAACAGTTGTCCAAGTATTCTTTGAAAGTGCCCTTCCAACCTCCAAAATCAGTTTTCTAGGCAACTCAACTTTTTAATTGATGAATCGTGCTATGTGTCTCTCTTCCCATGGGATTATGTCCCGGTGCATGAGTTTGTGTGAGAGAGAGGGTTTAAATATGTAAGAAATTGTAATTTAAATTATGATTATGGAATTATGTTTTCTGAACATGAGAATGAAAGAAAATGGAATCTGACCACCCCAAATCTGATTTATGTGTTAGTTTTCTTGTGTGATATTTTTCTAAAAAGTTCTTTCTTATGGACATAGTATTTTCTGAATTTTGACCTACTATTGTACAGCTGTTTTGATGCTAGTTAAAATTATATATTGCATAAATACCTGGTTCCCTTTATGATATTACTGGTGATTGCAGATATGAATTGCTTTTCTACCCAAGATATCACCTTGATCAAAGTTCACTACTTTGTCGGAAATCATTGCTTGCAAAGCCAATCGTTATGGATGCTTATCAAGACTATTTGCTTGTCACTTATCGCCCATTTGATGTTCATATATACCATGTGAAATTATCTGGTGAATTAATACCTTCCAGTACTCCAGATTTACAGGTAATAAAATGCTTCAAAGAGGACGTGATTACAGTTCTATATTAAAAGATTTTCTAAATGAGAGTTGTAATAGAAATTTATTCGTCATGCCTTTTTAAGTGATAAAATGACAAACAGCTTTCTACAGTTCGAGAGCTGTCGATCATGACTGCAAAGAGCCATCCTGTTGCAATGCGTTTTATCCCTGATCAGCCTTCACAGGAGTATATATCTAGAAATGATATCACATCTGATTTTTTAGCCCGAGAACCTGCCAGGTACGTGCTCATACTTCCAATTTTCACGGCTGTAGATAGGATCTTCAGGGTGCCATGTGTTGACGGTTGACCATGTATTGTTTAGATGTTTAATATTGAGGATGAATGGGGAGCTTTCGCTGCTTGATTTGGTTGATGGGAGGGAAAGAGAGCTCACTGACTCTGTTGAATTATTTTGGGTAACCTGTGGTAAATCAGAGGAGAAAACTAACTTAATTGAGGAAGTTTCATGGTTAGACTATGGGCACCGAGGGATGCAGGTAACAGGTTTCTTAAACTGTTAAATTCTTTTGATAAAATTTTTATTGTAGTTGACGTGTCTCATATATTGGCTGTAAGCTTATCTACAGGTTTGGTATCCATCTCCAGGTGTTGATCCTTTTAAGCAGGAAGATTTCTTGCAGGTATTCAAGTATTAGTTTTGTGATCATGTGTCCTCTTTGAGCCACTTTTGTTTTCCGCTTGAAATTTGTTCTCTGTGATAGGATGTTAGGCCAGCATAGATTCATAGAACCATTCACGTCCAAATATTAAGCTATCAGGTGGATCTTGTAGCTTATATAGTAAAGAACCAGTTATAAAATAGTTAGAACTGTTGTCAAATATTGTGTTATCTATGATTTCATTGTACCTCTTGTAGTGTTAGGTCAGTCTCAAGTTTCATACTGGCAGAAACTTGAAGCTTGAAGATAAACAATTTGCAGGCCAATTTTTAAAGATAAATTGATCTGGGCGCAAGGATAGGATATATTTTAGGACTTAAATATGGGGAAGAAGCCCAGAATTTCATTATAATGCAGGGATGGCACTCACAAATAGTCTCAAAATTTCATTTCTTTTAATCAATGAGACTGGTTGGTTATCAGCTAATAAGCTGCTTCTACTTTTACCAACACAAAACTTTGGTATTTCCAGAGGACACAGATCTAGAAAAGTATGTTCATACCAAATTACATAAGTTGTCTAAGCTTTGATACCTGGACTTTTGCTGCACCTCAAGTATAAACTTGCTTCAGTTGTTGACCAATTAACCGACCAATTTGCCTGCAAATTATAAACCTCAAATCATCCATAACAGGACACGAGCTATTCTTTTAACTTGTCTGGTTGATTTTGTAAGCTTATATTTTTCAGTTCCTTGGATATGCACTTGTAAAAATTATTGAGTATTCATAGACGAAAAGGAAGTCCCTAAATTTTGTGAATGACATGGAGTTTAATTTGTTGATTCTTGAATACAAAGATATCTTTAATTAACTGCTCTAATGTCTGTGCACTCTGCATGATTGGTTTCAAGCGGTTAATTTTAATGAAACCTCATTTCTTTATACTCTGGCCAGTTATTATGTCGCTGTATGTTTTGATTTGATAATCAACTGTAGTGTCATAAGTAGTCGAGAACTTTGAGGTAGTCTAAATAGTTTATGCTGCTGTTAAAGCTCTTAACTTTTTTTGGTTGTTTCATTTTATTCTTGTTAACCGAGTTAGGAGATTTGATATGATTTCTTAGTTGGACCCGGAGCTGGAATTTGATCGTGAGGTATACCCTCTTGGTCTACTTCCAAATGCTGGCGTTGTAGTTGGTGTTTCCCAGAGAATGTCATTTTCAGCGTGTACAGAATTTCCATGTTTTGAGCCTTCTCCTCAAGCGCAAACCATATTGCATTGTCTACTTCGGCATCTCCTTCAGGTGCAGTTTAGCTCTATTAATTTCTGCAAGCAATTAGTAATTTTAGACATCCCTCCATGTGTGAGGGTGCTAGTTCTGAAGCCGAATATTGCACCACCTTTGAAATTGGCCCATGGCTGGTCAACTTGGACTTTTTAGTCTTAGATGATCAACAAACTCGTAAATAAACAGTAGCTTTCTAATTAAAACAAAAAGATAAATCATCAATACCTGCTTTTCTTTATCTTTTGGCACTGAAAATTTTCTCACTGCTTCTTTGACAGAGGGATAAAATGGAAGAAGCTTTACGCCTGGCACAATTATCAGCAGAGAAGCCACATTTTTCTCATTGTCTGGAGTGGCTTCTCTTCACAGTTTTTGATGCTGAAATTTCCAGGTAACTATATTTAGGAATGTCTGTTCATCCTTTCAAAATATTTCACTCCCTTCTTCCCATACTTATTTGCATTTTGTTTGGGTACAGCAGAATCAAAAACAATTGTTTCGATATTCACTGGCAACTGGAGAAGTTTTTTCGAGTCATATCTATTTTCCTGTTGTTGTCGAGGAAAATTTTCAATTGGTGGTATTCCACATGAATATTTGTTATCACCCATGCTTTTCTTTCTCATAAGTCAAATAAATAATAAATTACGCACCATAAGTTTGTCTGACCACTAAAGACGAAATAAATCATCAATTATGGATGGATGGTGGCTGAAGACTGGTCACGAATGGTGTTCGTTCCTAAAACAAAGAAAAGTTGACCTAAGTTGACCCAGTTTTGCAGCATCTTTTCCTGTACCATTCTTTATTAAATCGACATGTCAGCAAATTACTTTTTTGAAGGAAATATAGGTCATATGTTCAAATTGGTCTGTCATTGCTTCTTTTTGCTTTTTTTGTATATTGTACATATATGTTCCATTCTTTGATGGGAGAGTGGTGGGTTGGGACATCTGCTTTGGAATTTTGTCAAATTTCACTTTGCACTACAATTTGTACTCCGAAAATTTCTTATAAATGCTTTAGGCATCTTACATATCTCTAACAATTTCCTGCAGACCAAATTCCAGCAAGAACCAGACAACAGTTGCCAATTCTTCTCTTTTGATGAAAACTTGTGATCTGATTAGAAACTTCCCTGAATATCTTGATGTTGTTGTCAGTGTTGCAAGAAAAACTGATGGTCGACATTGGGCAGATCTGTTTTCTGCTGCCGGGAGATCAACAGAGTATGGAAATTAATTTTTATTTTACCTTGATTTTTTTTATCCAAAAATACTTCAAAAGCTGACATAAGTTGATGAGGAAAATAAATGTAAGATCCTTTTTTTTTTTTTTTACTTCAAAAAGTTACAGATTCTAATTAAGAATTTCACTAGAAGGCACCTGGTACTGGTAGGGTGCAAAATTACTTTCTCAATAAACTCTATCAAGAGAAGCCAGTCATTGAGTTCTTGAACTGCAATTATTGCTTTATGTACATCCTGTTCACTATGCCGGTCCATTTACAGATTTTATTTGTTACAAAACAATGATAGTTCTAATCATCTAATTAAACGAGGCTCATTGCACCCCTAAAAGAAATGTGAAGCTCGGTGAGGTAGATTTAAGAACTATTGACCTCGGGGAAGAATTATACAGATGACAGCCAAATGTCGGTAAAAGAAGTTCTTTGTTTGAACAGAACCTGTGGCACAACCTTGGAGAATTTTTGAGACTTGTGCAATATCTCTCCTGCAATGAATTGCATTGTAACGGATTGTCTATTTTCTACTTTGATATCATGACCCCATCATGCATCTCTGCTATGTGGAAGTAACTTTTACTTGATTTTTAATGTATGCTTTTATTAAAATTAAAAAAAAAATAGATGCTTTGAAGAAGTAAGCTTAATCGGTTAGAAGTATTTATTCCTTTACCATGTTGGATTTGAAAAGTGAATTGGCAATTCAACGAAATTTATCTTCTGTTTTTACCTTGGTTGCGATCAATTAATGGACTCAATTAAAAATTAATTCAAACGCAGACACTTAATTATTTGATAGTTCCTGTCTTTTACCTTATTAGGAGAAATAGAGTGAGTACTTTCAGCGCTAAGATGAGGAGTTATCCAGCTCTTCTGTCATTTGTCATCATGAGGTTGCAACTCCAGGATGAGATTTCATGACAAAATACATGGCTTTTCTTTAATCTACCGACAAATTAAACTCAATAAGGAGACTTAAGTATGCTGAAGAGTTACCAGTTTGTTCTCTACTTTGTGATTAAGAAATCAATTGTGGTTTTTTTAGGTTGTTTGAAGAATGCTTCCAACGAAGATGGTATCGTACAGCAGCCTGCTATATACTTGTAAGTGCCATCTGCAATACTGTTTTTCAAAGCCTTTTGATATGGAAATATTGTAATGACCTCAGTCTTATCTCATTTTCTTTTGTTGATTTAAAGGAAAGAAAGACTGCTTGATATATTTTTGTGTTATACTTAATGACTTGTATTCAAGTGTGACATAAGCAATGCAACACAAAGATTGGTTACCTGTTTCCCTACACATTATATATGAACCGCTCCTAGTTTCCAAAATGAAATATCAGGATAGATGAGTATCCACTTATTTCATAATGACCATCAATTGGTGGCATAAGTTTGTCAATATTATTTAGTCATTCTTGTAGCAAGAGAGAATTTGAGCAACATGCACATTGCTTTAAGATTGTACTTGTGCATTTTACACGAAGAGGATTGTGTTGTACTGGGTAAACGAGAATTTGTGACTGAATGATGTTTTAATAAAATGAGAAAAAGGTGAGACGAATGCTTTGTGCAACATCTGGTGTATGCAAATGATCCTTACATGCTGATTGCTGGTGTATTTTGTAATGTGTACTGCTACAGGTCATTGCTAAGCTCGAAGGTCCTGCTGTGAGTCAGTATTGTGCATTGCGTTTATTGCAGGTGAATAGAGGCTTTCTCTTGTCTTCCTCTATGCGCATCTAGCCATGATTCCATAGATATACTAACATAAGTGGTGAATTGTTAAATATATTTCCAGCTTACATCATTTCTGTGTGGCTCAATGTACTCTACTTTTTCTTTTTTAAAGAGCTCTATATAATTGAATCTGACAAGGACTTCTGCATGTTTAGGCAACACTTGATGAATCTTTATATGAACTGGCTGGGGAGCTGGTACGTGTCCCTCGTCATCCAATGTACTAAGGAAGATGATTAATCTTCTGATTATTTGCAATTGTAACTTTTTCTTCTTGTATTCTTTTGGTCATTAGGTGAGGTTTCTCCTGAGATCTGGAAGAGAATATGAACCCACCAATACAGATTCTGAGAGACTGTCTCCCAGAGTCCTGGGCTATTTTCTTTTTCCTTCCAGTCTTAGGAGGCAATCTTCGGACTCGAAAAGGTAAATTATTGACCGGTTTAATCATTCATTGACTGGTTTGCAATTATTTCAGTTTTCTTTCCTGGTCTTATCTGATGGCGCTAGTTGACCTTTTCCATTTATCTGAATGTAAAGCAGCTCTTTATTTGAAGAGCAGAGTGCACATGTTGCTTCTGTTAAAAACATATTAGAAAGTCATGCAAGCTATTTGATGTCTGGGAAAGAGCTTTCAAAACTTGTTGCATTTGTCAAAGGAACACAATTTGATCTAGCGGTGAGAAAGCAAATTTGTTTAATATTTAGATGACTATATTCGCTGCATTCATTGGAGATTTTAGATTCATGTGAAACTTATTTCAGGAGTACCTTCAGCGAGAAAGATATGGAAGTGCACGATTGGAGAATTTTGCTTCTGGATTTGAAATGATAGGGCAGAAGGTACTTTGTATCTAATATATCTGTTCATTTGCTTTTATTGGTTTTTCTTAAATTTTTTCTTGGCTGTGAATGGTGAAGTCCTTTTGTGATACCTAATCATCTTTGACTATCAAAGCTATTGTCTACATCTTTCCATGGTTTTATCTTTTTGCTCTGTTTGATGAACACCATGTAGTTACTTCTAAATTGTGTGGCCTTACTTTTTTAAGCATCTAGAAATTTAGTCTTCTTTCTATGCATGATTTCACTTGTTGCATCAATTGAAATTGCATTAAGTATTTTTTTTCTGGTGCAACTGAACTGAGATAAAGTCGATACAGCTAGGTGTCTGCATTGGATTTCTGATTGTGCATGTATCGATGCAAATGCAATACAAATTCAAGATAAAAATAAATTGGAATTAGAGAAAAAAAATCTCACACCACCCAATTAAAAGTAACACAGCTTGAAGAATTTTTTTCATCTTCATGTCTGTTAAGCATAATGCAGTTACAATATTCTCAGTCAATATTCATGTGAAGCAATAGATTCATTCATATTACTATTGGAGTCTGCTTACCGGTCAAGTATGCAATGTTTTCAAAAGAATTGGCTTGAAAAGAGAATTGCTAGGAAGATTAAAGCTTCACGTGCAATTCTTTTAGAATCTTCAATATAAACAATTGAATTATATATCCCAGTTTACTAAAATAATTCCCGACATGGTAGTAGTTTCCAGGTTAAGAGGTACAACAGGGAAGGTGGGGGGTATCAGGTTAAATGGAAAGATATGACGGCTCTATGAATAAATTGTACTAGACTGCTATGTATACGTAAAAGGCTAGAGATATGACATTCTATTAATAAAACGTACTGGATTGCTACGTATACATAAAAAGCTAGAGCTCCTCTAGGCTTACAAGCCGTGAACTCATCCAATGGGTACACAAGAGTGATGAAGTTATGGATTTCTTTTGATGGTCTAACTTGAATAGAAAGCTTTTTCAGTAGATTGAGCTGACTCTGGCTCGGCAAAATCTGAGAAGAATGACTTGATTGTCTTATTCATCCATGTCAATTCACTGAGCTTGTGTGTGTTTGCTATATATATGGGTGAGGAAAGGATATTCTTAAAAGTATGCAATTTGTCTATTATATTTTTAGCTTGATAAACCAGGTAAATAATTTTCTTGAAGGTGATAATTCCCGAATTAGTTGGTTCATTTTCAATTGACTTCTTGTACAGACAAAGTGAGTTTTAAATTGACTACTACAGCTACTTCATTTTAAAGGAAAATGTATATAACATGACCAAAATGTATGGTGGAATATAAACATAAATTTTAGAAGACTGAGTAATTGTTGATGTTGAGAGAGGAAAAAGTTTGGTCATACATTTTTTCAAGTTCTTCCATTGATTTGTTTTTTGGTTATGTTTATTCAGCTTCAAATGGGAACATTGCAAAGTCGGCTGGATGCAGAATTTCTCCTAGCAAATATGTGCTCTGTAAAATTTAAAGAGTGGATAGTAGTTTTGGCTACACTTTTGAGACGTTCAGAGGTATAGTTGACATATTCTATAATACATGTTACCCGTACAGAGCTCGGCCCTGCATTAACATTTATTGCCTTCGTTGAAAAACTGTATGTAAACAAATGATAGTCTAATTCCCTCATTATTATATAGTTTCAAATAATATTCTCTTTCAGAATTACTCAGATCATTATTGATGTAATGTCAGCCAATCATCCATGTCCTATTAATTTCAAATAATGACTGAATTTATTTAATCCCTTTCATAGTAATAAATATGGTCACATGTAATAAAGCTCTATGTCACCGCTCAAATTAGATGGAGATAGTAATTCATTCGTGTTTGTGCCTGTGGATTCCCTTATTCCTTTTAAGAACTTTGGTCCGCATCGTAGTGTTGAGACTTTAGTACCCTAATTAGGGTGGAATGCTAGAGTTCATTGCTTCATCAGTTTGAAATACGCTTTATTTATCTTATGTGCTCAGGTCCTCTTTGATTTGTTTAGACACGATTTGCGGTTGTGGAAAGCGTATAGCATAACTCTACAGGTATTGAATTATGGCTGGAGGTCTTTTCATTTTACATACCCCACTCCAGATTTCTGCTAAGTTATATAAAATGTGCAGACACACACAGCATTTGCTGAATACCATGATTTGCTTGAAGAGTTGGAAGAAAAGCTTGCATTGGCTGCAAATTCGGAAGAAAAATGAGTTTTGCAGGATGTTTGAAATCCATGGTTTAGCGACTCGAGAATTTGAACGTGACATGATACGGCGTCTCTCTTTAACATGTTCGCATGTCAGGAAGTTTTGGCCACTCCATATGGAGCGTGAGTCGCAAGTGACCACATCACCGTCCAGATTATAGTCACACACATTATTGTAAGCATTGCGTGTATATAAATTATACCATGGTTGCTGCCTAATGTAATTTTTACTTGTAGAATATAGATTTTATTTGCCAAATTGAGAGAGGGGGGGAGAGAGATGAACGGCTCTTGTAGGATGTAGACAATAATTTGTTTGAACAATGCATAGATTGTTACTTTTGCTGCTGGACTACTCTTTCAAATTAATGTTTACTTAAAATTATTGTTCTTTTTCATGTACGTTTAGCATAAACATTAGTATGCCAAACCATGAATTTTATGATTCTGTGTAGTGTAGTGAAGTGGATCGAGTCAGTCAGCTTGTGAATCTATCGCTCTGGGTTCAATTCTAGTTGCCCTGCTAATTATACTTTCACCCAGCTTCAATTCTCGCTGTTCTGCTAATTTCGGGTAAATTATATCTGCGGTGGCTATACTTTCACCTAATATTAATTGGGCCACTATAATTCAATTTGTATACTTTAATTTGATCTCAATTTTTCACCATATCGTCCGATTTTTTTATATGACATGGCCATTAACTATTGATGCCCATCCCCCGTGGCTACCAAATTGCTGTCAAACTCAACATGTTCCCATGTCATAATAGTGTTAAAACATAAAAATTATACCTAACAAATAGGAATGCATTCCACAACCCCCCTCCCCCTCCCCCTCCCCCTCTATAATAGCCACATTGAGGGCCACAGGATCCGAGAGGGGAAAAATAGATCGGAATTGAGAGAGGCAAATTTGTTTATTTAAAATTTGTTTTTCAACATCTTTCCTTGAGAAAATTCTATATTTGTTGAATGAACTTCATTCAACAAATAGAGTTCATTCAACATGAAGAAAGTGATAATTTCACAAACCCTATACTTTCTATCGGTAAGCAGGTTGGCTTTTTCTGTTGTAAAATGTGTATCCTCAAAATTACTGCTTTTCGAAAGTTATTTACTTGGTTTTTACTTTATCCTCCTCTATGGGAGTTTGCGACGTGTCTTAGTCTCAATGCGAGTACTGATGAACATGTTCAAAAAGAAACCCTAGATGATATCGGAGTAAATTATCGTCACCAACAATATAGATAATTAGAAGCAAAGTTACTTTATAACATTGTTTTCCTCCTGAAGATGGGGTGCCCATGTATATTACTTTATTTATGCAAATATGTATTTTACACAAAATACTAGTATGAATTTTACACACACACTGATCAAGCTTTATGTTTACTGCATATTCTAGTGAGAAAATTGCTTTCACGTACAAAATATATAAATCGTCATCTAGAATTTTTTTTACTTTTATTTATTTTCACCTCGTCATCTCCAGAACTACTAGATCACCCCTCACCAGTTGAAGCTGATGGACTCAAAATGAAGATTATCTGCCAAACCAGAAGAGCATATGGCTGCAACATCATGCCTCATTTTCTTAGGGCCACTAACAAGTACACCAATGCTTGATCCTTTGGTCTCCAACAATATTCCTGCAACAATTCACATTTATATTTTAATCACATTTCACTACAAAGAGATTGTAAAATATCGTCCCAAATAATAGTTAGGAAAAATTACACGTAATAACTGACTATTAAACCGACTTTTTTTTAAAAAAAAGAAAAAATTATTTAAAGTATTTAGACATTTCTTATCTGTCACGGGGTGTCAGTATAAGTTTGCTCGAATGGTAATAATAATAATAATAAAATTAAAAAAAATAATTAAAAGAAATTTGGAGTTTCTTACTGTGAAGGTCAGGCCTTTGACCATAATGCACATTGATAGACTTGATAACTGATTGTTGAGGAAGGCTTTCCAATTCTCTCTCATCATCAACAAATGAAGAGCTACTCGTCGCGGATTCTTCCATGTCGAGAATCTGCTTGGCTTCGCTCGAATTCCGTTTCTTGTTCCAAAGAAACGCACCGGTGGCCGCTAAAACTATCGACGAAAATATGAAAAGCATGTTCATCAAAGCCTTCTTGGGGTAGGAATAGAGCTTATTGGTGTTTTGATCAATAGGGTAAATGACATATTGAGTGAAAACTCCAAGCAGCACAAGAAAAACAAGAAAAGATGATGAAATTATTGCACATAGCCAAAGCCAACTATTGGGACCTAAAGTGGGGTATATGGGTGCATCAGATGGATTAGGCCTGAAAAACACAGTTTGTGGGGTCTGTGTTTTGTCTTTTGGGTGCCCTTTTTCTCTGGTAATATAGGCCTCAATTTGGAGGTCTAAATTGGTGCAAGATTCTGATGAGGTAATGCCAGAAATTGGGAGGATTAGGTCTAATATGGAGAGGTTTGAAGAATTCTTGAATACGGTGATGAGTTTGATTTTGGGAATGTTGTGGGATTGAGTTGTGGAAGTGATGTAGATTAGCTCTCTGATTATTGATATCAAAGGTGTGATTCCACTGCCTCCACTGACCAGCACTAGCATGTCATGCCTGCAATCATTGAATTCCTTCACTGTTAGTGATCAAGCATGCACATCAATTATGCGTGTGAGCGTGCGTACATGAATACAGAGCTTAAATTGTTAGAGACGAGTTTATTCACATTTTATCTTCAACACACTCAGTAATGCAATGTTAAACTCAATTTTTATACCCAGCCCTGCTATTCAATTAAGGGTCAAACCGTCAAAGTTTCAACCAATATTCCATGAGAGTCGAACTAGATGTCAAAAATATTGTAATATACACACCCAAATAGAAATTGTGTAAATCACCAAAAGTTAAAGCATACCAAATAATTATATATGTCGAAGGCTAAATCGCCTACAACTAGATCGGTTTTCTGGTTCAATTCCCAATATTTCTGTTCACGTTGGTCGGTCTAGTCCGGTTTTTTAATAATATCAGTTAAACCAACTCATGTGAAAACTTAAACAGATAGGAAGAGGAGAAATTTATTTATTTATTTATATTTTATTTTCAACAACTCGAGTTAAAAGATATATAACACGCCTACACAATAGACACTGTTATTACAAAAGTAGTTTGCATGTAAACTAACCTGAGAAAATTAGTAGCAGCAGGTCCATATGGTCCTTCGACTGAAACTTCAAGACGACGATCAATCGAAGAAGAAGACGATGAAATCAAATCGTAAAGATTTTTAGTCCAATTTCCTTCACATTTGATGATAACACTAATCCTTTCTGGTTCCAAGTTACTGTTTGAAGTAACAGTGAAAGGATGCCACTGCAGCTTTGAAATGCTGGGAACATTAATGAACATAATGCTTGTTGGACTGTAATTCAAAGCTGCAAGAGAAAGAGAAATATCAGATATTCATAAGGAATTCTTTCATTTTCGGGGAATGGAAGGTCGTCGATCAAGTGGGACTAGTATAATTTTTGAGACGAGTGTAATAGGAGTATTCGTCGATAAAAGGATAATCATGAAATTATCATTCTAGCATGTTTGGCTAAGTTGAAAAAGTTTATGTATAAGTAAATAGTTAAGTTTTGAAATAAATAACTTTTTATTAGTCAAAAAGTAATATAAGTAAGTTATTTAAATGTGTTTGGAAGTAAAAATTAACTTATTTTTTCAAGTTTAGCAAAAGATGTTCATAGTAAACAAAATAGAAGAATTAAAAGAAGGGGGGGGGGGGGGGGGGGGGGGGGGGTGATATTCTATATATGGGGCCTTGTCTCTGAAATAGTCGAACCTTGATTCGACGCCACGATCACGCGAGTTGTCATATGTGATCGTTTCAAATAGATATAATATAATTGTAATAGCACTTTAGATATATCTAGTATCATATTATATGTGTGTGTGTTTAGTGCTACTATATATATATTGTACCTCGGCTCTTGGAGAAATTTAGCTCGACAATTTCGCATGGTAGAACACGTGCAGAAACAAGTCGGACTTTTTGTCTCGACTGTAAGAACCTCAGGTAGCGATCGATGACAAAGAGATAAAAACCAGGGAGCATAATGCAGGCAAAACCAATGCCAATATGTAGAATGAAGAAAATGATGAAAGGAATGTAGAGATAATGAGTGTAGAGAAAGAGCTCAAACATTTTCCTTCTTATGTTAGGGTAAGTTGTCATCCACAAAGTCAGTCCACATAACAACCCTATTTCTCCAGCTACATTTGATACATAATGTTGATCCCATTTCAGCATCTGCATAAATTCATACAACAAGAGAGAGAGAAAGTTATATAGTGTTGTGTATCTGCGAGCGTGTGTGGGTCATGTATCTGTTTATAGATAATAAAAACAAAATATTGTACAAGGATCATTTAATTTTTTATGATAGTTATATCTAAATAGACGTATCAGGTTTTCTTTACACTGATTGATTAAGAATTGTACTAATTTATTCTAAAACTAAAAAAAATAGTTCTGACGATGAAGATTTTTATATGGCGAGTACAAATGGAAAGTGCGACAATTATCTTCAATATAACTCATCCATCAAACACTACTAGAAAACATGGCTAAATTTACGACCAATTATTCCCCACGAAAAAAACACTATTTTTCATCAAATTTTTAATTTTTAATTTTAATGAATTATAAATCACTCAAAATGTTCATTTTTCCTATGTTAGTAAGAGTAAATATATTTTTAGATAATTTAATTGACAGATGGGCTCATGGTATCTTTCGATTGGGCTTTCTCAGCCCAAATACGTGGCCTAAATTGACCCATATAGATAATGGGTCGAAACAGGACCCCACCAACTCATATACGACCTAAATTCACAAACTTTTACTTGGTATAATTATTTTGAGATATTAAAAAATAAATAATAAGAAAATTAAACTTTTGTTCATTGCAATTATGACTTCTGGTGATCTTGCTATCAATCAAGAGGACTTTAAATGTTATGAAATAAAAAAAAAAATAGATTCAGAAAAAAGTAAGAATAATATCGTTATCCACATTATATTTCAGTGTTTTAAAAAGCATAAAGTGTGATTAGGTGTAGAGGTCTATTTTCAAGTTTTTCGAACCTAAGCAAGGGCGAGGAGTGAAAAAGTATTTTATTATTTTAAATATTAAAATGGTTAAAAAACACCAACTGTTTAATTGCACTCCTATATCGTCTAAGCGAGGTGTGGAGATTGCGCATCGCGCTTAGGCACATTCCTTAGAACACTGGTATATTCCAAACTTAACAAAATTAAAATAAAAGCCAAATATTTCAATTTTTGGGTCGAGCGCGAAGATAATTACACTCCAACATACTTTCTCATAAGCTTATAAGAAAAAGAAAAAAAACAGAAAAGAAAATTTCAACAGTGGTTATGTCATTTCAACAGTGGTTATGTCACGATGACATCAAATTCTTTTTTTTTTTTTTTAATTTATACTCCATTTTTAAGACTTCCAATATTTTGTTTTATTATATATTAATTTTTCAGAAAAGTCACAATCCATTTGGTATAATTGGAGCACTGATTATGGCACCTAAAATTTGTTTGAAATTGTGGTCCTATCTTGATAGATTGATGGCCATGATTACATGGTCCCTATTGAAGAAATTCCATGATGAACCTAAAGGACTAATGAGATTGAAAAAGGTTTTTCAAAGCAACCTTTAGTGATAACACCATTTGCCTAAGGGCAATTTTTTGTGGATACTTTGGTTTGCCACTACTATGTTAAGATTCTCTACGTGGGCTCTTGGATTGAAAAATTGGACACCATGTTTTACTTCCTAAAATAAGAGTCGACATGTGACGATTATTAGATGTCAAATGTACGTCATACCATGAATCATGAAAATGTTTACTTTTGTGCATAAAGAGTTATAACTTTATTACTTGTTCATTTTTAATGGAGTTTGTTAGATAGCATAGGCTTGACAATAGAATTGATTAAAGAAAAAAAGTTGTGTCTTGAATTTAAAGTCTAACGATTATTCATTCATTATGATTATACGTGTACATTAATAAAATGGATTTAAAGTTATGTCAAAAATATAAATATGAATAAAGCAATTCATCTTGTCTCTAAATTATAAGATTTTAGAACGAGATGATCGATTAATAGGCTAACGGTGGGTTTTATTCATTTACAAAAATTATAAATTTCGACTTGGAAAAAATTGAATTTCACACATATATAAATATATTAAAAATAATAATTGTAAATATAAATAAATTTTAGACGATACGATATTTCAACGTGAAAAACAATTATTTTCCAATATACAAGACAACCTACCACCTCCTCTCCTAGGGTTACAATTGGGTTGAAAAGACTAAAAGCTTACCAAATCATGATGCTTTTAGCTTTTATATTATTATTTTTAAAATCAAAACTTGAAAAAAATGACCACCTTTGGGTGAGTACCACTCTAAAGATAATTAAACCAAATGAAATGACACACACCCATTCATTTGATTTGCTTAGTATTTTTCACCTTGTTTTTCACTCTAATCAAATAAAAATATTGTTAGGTAAGTCCACTAAATTATGATAAAAGTGAAAATTAATCATAAGCAATGAGTATGCTTAAGTGACTTCCTTTGGTTTTTCACTATGATTAGAGATTGCCATTAAAGTTTTCAATCCTTGTTTGGTAAAGTAGCCGTTAAACCATCTTACTTAAAAGTTTAACTTATCAGGTACTCTAATAATCAATATATCTTTCACGTAATTTTTTTATAAATGGATGACAATGAATTTAACTACATTATATTAGTGCAGAGTCACTTTTTAGAGTATTTGTGTCGATGTGACTATTATTCTTGTAAATAAATGACGTATATTATGATGACGCTAACCGAACATCTTAGAGTGCTCGACTATATCGTTTTCTATTTTAAAGAACTTAATTATTGATCTTTGATTTTGCTTCAAATATTGGGGAATTTATCTTGGTCAGCAAGTTGTCTAGAATTACCTTGCCTTTACAAGACAATCTGCTGATGAAAGTCTTAAAAACCAAATTGCAATACTTGTGTTTCAAATTACGAACACCTACCCCTCCCCTAAAAAAATAATAATAATAATAATTATGGTTTATAAATTATTGCACTATGTTCATTTAATTGTTACCATCTCTAAAAGCACCTTTTCTCACCAAAATTATGTTGTCTAATTACAAAGAACAAGAAAGGACCTTTATATCCAACAAATTTAGAGCTTGTTTGAGAAATTTTTTTAGCAGATTTTGATTAAAAAAAAGAAATTAATGAAATGTGTGGTTGAAAAGTTAATAAAAGTATTGAATCCCGTAAAATGTGTGGTTAAAATTAATTGTTGGCTTTAACTAAAGTTTTTTAGCAAATTTTTAGTATGGACCAAACAAGGGCTTAGAGTCTCCTATGTAAAACCATCACTTTGATCGGTTCATTACTACTACTCCCTCATCCGACATGTTTTAGTTAGATCAAGTCCTTGTTATCAACAAGAGACTTAGGGCATGTTCGGTGTAGTCTTTTTTGGGAAAAATGGGTTTTTTTTTTTACTTTATTGATTTTTCAAACTTTTTTGTAGTGTAAAAAAGTTGAAAAGTCAAAAATTGTTTGCAAAAAATAGAATTTTTTAGGAAAAAATGGCTACCGAACATGTCCTTAGTGTAATTACAACTACGATCCCTTACAAGCCTTTCGCTTATAAAGGGCTATTCCGTGCACCGTTTCGTACTAGCATTAACTATAAGTTCTCTTAAGGGAAGAGTTCAAGGGTTCAAATCACTAAGAACGCGATAGAAATACAGTTTGAGGTGAAACCTCCATTGGATAGTATGTAAACTAACTATCTAAGTTGTCATTCTAGTAAATAATATACATCTATATTAACGTCTTCTGTGTGAGGCTTATAAATTTAGTTACCTATAACAAACTCTTGTAAGAAAAGGAAAGAAAATTTACCTCAGATAATCTGTGGGTGAGAGTCCAGTAGACAATGTAAAGAGAACCATGAATGGTAAAGAGGGTCATGGCTATATTTCCAATCCACATATGATACTTGATGCTACCTTCAGAAGTTAGCCCCAACATAGGCAAAATAGATGAGCCTCTTGTCACTGGATAGAATAGAAATGTCAAGCATACATTCCCTGCTAGGCCAAACACTATAGCCACTCTATCCAACTTGGTTTGCCACCTGCCATAAAGGATGCGAAATATGTAGAACGTAAGAGAGATAGATGCACTCGTCTAATACACACGTATGTAAAATTATAAGACCAAGGGAGAGACGAGCAAAGAAAAGCCGTTTACACTTTTCGCCTCTTGTCATGGAGTAGAAGAACTTGCTTAATCCAGTAAAAGATATGTAGAATGTATAAGAGATAGATACACTAGTCTAATACATGCGTGGGTAAAAAAAATATGAGACCTGAAGGGAGGTGGACAAAGAAAAGGCTCTTACACTTGCTCATGTCGATCATGTCGCGTCATTTGGAGTAGAGGAACTTGCTTAAACCAGTAACGTACATAGTATGAGAAATACCAAACAACAAGAGCAATGAACATAGTGAATAAAGCTAGCTCAGTCGATGTAACAATCCCGAGCCCCTTAACGATCATTGGTCGCTTCAAGAACCCGAATTTGTTAGCCCCTTTTGTGCTGTTCATTTGAAGATCATCAAAAAAAGGTTGAAGTTATGCAGTGAAAAATGATAAAAAGATGGGTAATTTTGATTCAGTAAAAAGATATTTACTTATAATATTTTTTACCTTCCTATGTTACTGTCACTGGTTCTTTTCTTTCCCAAATGCAGATATATGCAGCCCACAGCAGCTATGAATAAAATTGGGAATGTGAAATCCAGCATTATCGGACCTGCAAGGTTGAGATTGTTGAAAGACAAAACTTAAAAATAAATTTCTCCTTGACTTCTAACAGCTTAATCAGCGAGGTCGTTCAACAATTCAAGTTTTATCGACACTCATTTTTGAAAACTGTGCACGTGCTAGGCATGTAATGTAGAGGATCAATTCGGCCTAATCGTGAAGGACATCTTTTAGACCAGGTGGAGTCATCACTACCTGTTTATAAAAATTGTGCATGTGTGAGACCCTTCAGCTACATGTGAGGGGCATCATTTAGACGAGGTGGGGTTCAACAGTTGAAGTTTCACCACCACCTATTAACAAAAACCGTAGACATATCAAGCCTCGAATGAAAGAAAAACACAAATTCTTACCTTGTATTCCAAAGAAAGTTGAATTTGTATCAGCCAAGATATGTGGCAGCCATTTATCATAATATGTATCAGTTGGCATAATGATCCACATCATGATATTCCCAAGAAAAACCAGAAGGGCTAGCACCAAAATTGCTCCTTGGACACCATTGATTACTGTAGAAGAAGCCATTAATCTTTCTCCCTATGAATCTCCTCTCTGTGAAAGGAAATTTGTTAGACTTGAAAATAGAATGCTTTGAGGGTTGTGACTATATATAACCTGTTTGTATAAGTGGACTGTTTGTGACTTGACAAGGTTATTGTAACCACTAAATGGACTGATGACCTCAACCCATCTGTCTCCAATCTTCTTGTATACATTTTCTTTTTCTTTTACTTTTTTCTTTTCCTTATAGTTGTTTTTTTATCCTTCTAGATAAGCGTACAAACATTCTTAGTGCCCGTTTGGTAGAATTTATAAACTAGTTTATTTGACAAAATAATTTATTTGATCAAGAATAATAAAAAATGTCAGGCTACCAAAGCAAAATTTTTGGTCAAATAAATTAGTTTATAAACTCTACCAAACGGACTCTTAGTAGCGTACATGAATAGACGAACAATCTTCTAGTTTTCTATTGATTGGTAAGATTTTCAGAAAAGTAGATAACAAGATTCGTTCACTAGAATCGAGAATTAGACAAAATTGAATGAAGTCATTTTTTATTTGGTAACCAGTAATGATGTTGGTTTAACAATTCAGAGTCTAGTCCTAACGAACTAATTTTGGAAACAAAATCTTGGATTTGATAAACTTACAAGTAGACGGTACAACAAAAATTTCGAAAAAGATATAAAATCTTAACTTCTTCGTAAATTAACAAAATGTGCACATAAACCTCTAAATGATCGAAATTTGCCCTAAATAACGAGAGTTTAGGGTTTCGTGAGTGTTGTTTACAAGACCATTTGTGGAAAAGTGGAGTCAATTGTCAAATTATGGACTGAGAATCTATATGTTTCTCAAAACTCAACTAAAATTTGCTTTGGGCCTTAAGATGATCCCAAAAGAAGTTGTAATCCAACTCATTTTTAGTTGCAAATCATGTTCCAAGTTTCATGATCTACTTTTCATCATGACGTGCTCTTAGATAATTGTTTCAACATGCTCTCTTTCAAAAAAAATCGTAGACTGAAACCTTGTAAGTTGTTTTTCTCTTGAAAAAAGTCTTACGTGACCACTAATTTGACCTCATTAGGACTTTGGCAGACCTTTCTTCCCCAATGATCACAACCTCGTCAAAATCGATTCCAGCATGGTCAAATTTGACATCTAATTTGTCTCGAAATCTTGTCTTCTACAAATGCACCGGTAAGGGGGCGGCTGGGAGTGCAAGGGGAAGGGGCACCTAAAAATACACCTATTAATTGTTCTAAAAAGCTTGCTTCACCTAGGTCCGAAAAGCTTGAATCTCGACTTTCACACTTAGTCATGCTTTATGCCTTTTAGAATACTGAATACACCTAAGGCTATTTTGAGATTTTAAGAAATGATTAATTTAAACAAGGACCCAATTTTACACAACAATTCTCCTTGACTTTAAACTTTAAATTGTTTCATTTGCATTGATAAACTTTAAAATTATTTCAATTACACCACTATGTTAAGCACATGTCTTTAACATTTCGTGATGGTGGTTTATCTAAAACAAATTTTTAAGATCAGCCATGTAAAAAATTTTAAAGTTTAGTGATCACGTAATCACCAAATTTTAAATTGGTTCATTTAAATAATTGAACTTTAAAAATTAATGTCAGAATAACTTGGTGGTGTAACTAATTTTTTTTTTGAAGTTTAGAAATGTAAACGAAACAATTTAAAGTTCAATGATCAAATTAGAATTTAGCGTAAAGTTCAGAGGTCAATGATAAAATTTGGAAAGTACAATTTAAGAAAAAAAGTGTTAGTTTTATTTAATTTGTAAAAGAAGTTAAAACTTTTTTCGATTGTTTATTAGTGTCGAGTACTGTATTGTTTATCTCGACTATCGTTTCGAAAGTACCCAGTCGCCACGTACGTAGCAGCATCATAGATTGCTGGTTGTTAAGCAGCAATTTCTTAAAGATAGTTATTTGGTAAATGATGTTGTTATTTGAAGTGGACTCACTCCAACTACACAGAAACATCTACTAGACACTTCTTGACTCATAATTGCATACTTTGTTATTACTTATTAGGTAAACACATTACAAGATTTTCACCTCAGAGCATACTTGTAAGCCAATCAAGGCCTCTATCAGCAAAGTAAAATTACGATTTTACGAGTGTTTTTTACTAAATAAGTCGCGCGAATTTCGTGTATGTTTGAAATGTGTATAGATTACAAGCTTTTAATGGTCGAAAGATCTTAATGGTGTTCGAACTTAGACGATATTTGGTACTTTTTTTAGCGATTCGGTCGACAATATGTTACTAATTTGACACTATCACATCAGATGCTGTCAAAAAAGATGATTTTAAGCACCCTTTTAAGACAAAGTATGTCTTGAAAGTAAGTTAAAAACTTAAAATACTTAAACAAATTCTTAATTATTTTTCATTTTTACATAAAAGGAAGACTCAATCTTCCCATTTGCTGTTATATTTTTGTAAAGATCAACTATCAAAGGATAAGGAAAATTTGATGAAAATTGAACAAAAAACACATTTTTCAATCTCAATGGATTCAAGACATTTCTGTGTACGTAGGAAATGCTTAAAATCACCAACTGAAGCTGATGGATTCAAAATGCAGGTTAGCTGCCAAACCCGAAGAACAAATTCGTGCAACCTCGTGTCTCATTTTCTTCGGTCCACAAACAAGAACTCCAACATTCGATTCTTTGCGCTCGAACAGAATTCCTGAAAGAAAATGAATTTTACGGTGAATTTTTAGAACAAAAATAAAAATTTTATGCACTAGTAAGTCTACAAGTATATTCGAAGGTGTGTGCACGCGTGCATTCTGTACTTGACACGTAAAATTTTCATACATGGCTGGCGGTAGTCGAGTGCAGGCTTTGTCTCTTCTGATCCTATATTGAGTGACTATCTTGTCTAAAACCTTAAACTTTTATCGAGGGGGTCGGAATACTACTTTAGTAATTTATATTTGTATCTTCGACTAGGCCAACCATCCCGACCCCCCATGGGAACCAAAAGAAAAAACTTACTCTTGAGATCCGGCCTTTTGCCATAGTGCACATTGATAGATTGAACAAAGGACTGTTGAGGTAAACTCTCAAGTTCTCTATCTGCATTGTAGAGCCATGAATTTGGTGAGGCTATAGGAGTTGCACCCTCCATGTTCTGAATCTGCGTGGTTTCCTTCACATTTTTTCTTTTGTTCCAAAGAAAAGCTGCAGTCGACGTTATAACAATGCAGATACCGATGAATAATATGTTCAAGACAGCTCTTGATGAAGAAGAGTAAATTTTGTTAGTGTTATGATCAATGGGGTATATATAGTATTGCATCAAAATTCCAATGAATATAAGGTATATGATGAAAGACATCGAGATTATTGCTCCGAGCCAGAGCCAGTTGTTTTCGCCTAAAATTGGAGTTATCGGTGCATCAGATGGATTAGGCTTGAACCATACGGTCCAAATACTGTTCTTTTCTTGTGCTGAATTTTGTTTTTCTCTTGTTACATAGGCCTCGATTTGTAGTCCTAATTTCGAAAATTCCGAGGGGGCACCAGATATGGGGAGGAGAAGGTCTAGCATGGTGAGGTCGAACGAGTTCTTGAATGAACTGATTAGGAGAATCTCCGGGGTCTTGCATTTCAACACCTCACTTGCATAAATGATCTCGCGAATGATAGAAATAAATGGAGTTATGCCACTGCCTCCGCTCACCATCACCAACAAATCGTGCCTGCAGAAAATGTGATCAATCGATCAATCCATCAAAACACAAGTGCATGTTCCTGCACAAGACTGAACGGTATAATATATTATTAAGAGTTGGGGTTCCATCTTAAAATGTCAACTTTGTTAAGAGGAGTAGCTCAAACCCTTATATATTGGTTAATATTTCAGTATTTAACCATGTGGGATTTTATCCCTAAACAATGATGTCTATGCATTTTCCCTATCCGTGTGGGATGCAGGTTGTTGAATCTGGGAGAGTCGAACATTAGACAAATGATTATATGCATAATTTTTTACGAGTACATATGAATATGCACAGACTGCACCTACGTAAGAAAATCGGTCGAAGGAGGTCCATAAGGCCCTTCAATTGAGACATTAAGTTGATCAATCGAAGAAGGTGAGGAAAGCAACTGGTAGAGCTTTTTAGACCAACTCCCTTCACCTTTGATAATGACACTAAGCTTCTCAGGTTCCAAACTACTGTTTGAACTGATTGTAAAAGGATGCCATTGCAGCTTAGAAATGCCAGCCACATTCAAAAACATGATGCTGGTTGGAGTATAACTTAGACCTGAAATGAAATCACATTAATAGTTATAGAACTTTACATATAACAAAATGGACAACTTAGATACACAGTATTTGATGGGACACGACTGGATAATAAATAAGATTTTAACTTTTGTTCTTCTTTAATATTGTCCAGTAACGTATGATCCATCCTATCTAACAAGCCAAAAGACAATGTTAGGTGCACAATACTGGACGAGAGTGTTGTTGTCTAGTTACCGAATACAAAATGATAAGAGTACTATTTTACCGTCTATCCTACCGAAAAGGCCAAAAGAACGTAATAACAACGTGTGAGCTATACCTCGGCTTTTGGAGAAGTTGAGTTCAAGAGTTTCACATGGCAGAATCCTGGCGGAGATTAGTCGAACGCCTTGTCGGGATTGCAAGAATCTGAGGTATCTGTCCACCATGAAAAGGTAGAAACCAGGAAGCATAATGCAGGCATAGCCAATGCCAACATGAAGCACAAAGAAGAAGACAAAGAGAATGTATAAGTGATGAGTATAAAAAAACAGCTCAAAAATCTTTCTCCTTATTCGGGGAAATGTTGTGGCCCATAGGACTAATCCTGCTAATAGTGATAATTCTCCAGCCACATTGGAAACGCCTGTGTTTTCCCATTTCAGCATCTGAATTTGCATAAAAAATAAATGAATCTCGTTAGAAATTTTGAGGTCGACTACGTGAATCTTTTTTTGGTACTTCACTCAATTCATTACTACGTCTACATTTTTTTTTTTGTTTTTCAAGCAAAATTTTAAATGAAATGGTCATGAATAGAGTATTGTAAATCGAAAGTTATTATATTCATCTCTATTAGTTTAAACTTTTAAATGAAATTAAGTTCGAAACTAAACATGAAATGAAACTCGACTGGACCCACTTTAGACTCCTAATCTTTCTATCACCTGCTGAAATCAACCCAAAATTTTTAGGTGAAATCCACTTTGATTGGATTGTTTGTAGACCATCCATAGTTGGTGGTTGACTATTTTGCTTCTAGATTTCTATAGTTGACCGTGGGCCAGCACGGTCCATCATGCATGTGTTCTTAGTTCTTACTCGATTCCCTTCGGATTATGATGGTATCCAAGATTGGATACAAGCCGAACACGTGTCCCAGATTAGTTCAAAGGGACATGCCATTGAACTACTCCAGATAATCCTGACCATTCAATTTCTATGCTCTTTTACTTTTTTTATTTATTTGTGCTTTTTTGGTTTGAATCTTTCTTTTTTTTCTTTACAAATATTTGCATTTCAAAAAAGGTAAAAAAAACTAAAAAGCTAAAACTGAGATAAACTCAAACACTTTTTGATTTCTTGATTTTAAATATGATATTTATTTATATATCAAATTTTAAAAAAGAAAATAAATTCTGATTATGTGAAAAGCGTCAAATACTCATAATCTAACGACTCTATATAAAATCTAAGTATGAGATATATAATTACTTTAAACTTTGTTGTTTTTTCATAAAAACGCGTAATGACCACAAAAGATGACATATTGACTCGCCTAGATATGATGACACATCGGCATTTTGGTCGATATTCGTTTTCATAATAGTTTGTTAGGTATGATGAACAAGTTGAGCACTACATCAAGTTACTTCAATTTATATTTTATAAATAGAAATGATTATCAACATGAAAAGATTACATATAAGAACTAATAAATAGACGTGCATGGACACATCCGTGCACGTAAAACTCTACTACAAATTGAAATGCTTGAATAAAAATTAATGTGCGTGTTTGTGTATGTACGTGCATGTAAAATTTTATGCAAAATAAAGCCTAAATGAGTAAAAATTAATTTATGGAATTGAAAAACTTGGATAAAAACTAATAAGTATATGCATGAGGTGAAAAAAATATGAAAATTAAATCCAAAATGAGCAAAAAAAAAAAAAAAGTAATCCATGAATTGATCAAATTATTAATAATTGAAAAACTTGGATTAAATTTAATTTACTTCTGATAGACTGTGTGTAGCAGCCCAATAGATGATGTAACAAAGACCATGAGCAGTGAAGAGAGTCATAGTAATGTGACCAAGCCATATGTGATATTTGACACTAGCCTCCGAGGTGAGACCAAAGAGCGGTAGCACCGATGAGCCCCGGGTCACCGGAAAAAATAGAAACGCGATGCATATGTTCCCAACGAGGCCAAGGCGGAGCGCGGCCGACTCCAACTTCTCTTGCCACCTGTCGTCCATAATTCAGTGTTATATTAGTGATAGATACTTAAAAATCCGTCATATAATTGTTCTCGAATAAAAAAAAACTTGTTTCTCAAACTGTCATTTGATTTTCAAAAATTAATTTGATTTTGCTAAATATCAAATTTTTTTATAAATTTTGATAAAAGTTGATGAAATGTGTTGTTGAAAATTTGATAAAAATTGTGGATCTCATCAAATGTGTGATTCAAATTAATTGTTGATTTTGACTTCAGTTTTTTAGCAAATTTTTAAGTAAAGTTAAACAAAGCTTTTGTTTTACTATTGGAAAATTTGTTTTTAAAAAATAAAAATAAAACTAACAAAAGTTCATAATTAGACAAAATTTATAGGGTTCTTATTAATTTGTAAATATATAGTTGAATTTTCAATTTAAAAACTTTTTAATCACTTCCAAAAACTTGATGAAAAAAAATATTTGTTGTAAAAAGTTATTGTTTTCGTCGAAAAATCATCATTCAAAGACTTTTCATGACTAAAGTTTTAGTCGTTAAAAATGATTTTTTTTTACTAATAAAATAAAAAAAAATTATTAATTAGTTGAAAATATATACATAATTAGTTCTTGATTAATTCGTAAATTTAAAAAAAAAAAAAAAAAAAAAAAAAAAAAAAAAAAAAAAAAAAACCCCTTACACTTTTTCCCCACTCTTTGCAGCTGACATAGGTGTGATTTTAGCAAAGCAAATGCTTAAATAGGTAGCAAAAGACCAAATCAGAAGACCAATAAACATAAGAAAAAAAGTAATTTCAATCCAAGAAACAATTCCTAGCCCTTTGATGATCACAGGCCTCTTCAGGATAGCCGTTCGATTGCTTCCAATTGGGCTGTTAAAAAATATTGGATTAATTAAGTCTTAAACCTTTATACAAATTTGATGAGAATTAATTAATTAAAAATTATTAAGTTTTAATTTAATTTCTTACTCTTTGATGTGATAATCACTTGGTTTTTTCCCCAAGTGAAGATAAACACAGCCCAAGGCAGCTATGAATAGTATAGGGAATGTGTATATCAAAAAAGTTGCACCTGTAAAAATGAAAAAAATTAAAAATAAAATATTAGTAACTAATAATAATAAATAAATAATAACGATGACATATAGTTTTCTTTGGGTTTTAAATAATTTGCATTTATTGCATGAAAAATAATAGTTGGTAGTTGTTGTTCATGCCTAACAAAGTCGAAGCATTTACGTACGTATCTTGAGTTCCAAAGTAAGTAGAGTTGGTTTGGGAACGAATCTCCGGCAACCATATTTGTCTATAAAGATTAGTAGGAGTCATAATCCATATAAAAAGATATCCTGCAAAGACTGTCATGAGCAGTATCATTATCGTCGCACGGACAGTGTTGTTTCCACTGCGAGAAGGCGGCGGGCGCGATGGCAGTGGTGATCTTTGTAGATCCATGCAACACTCTCTCCAAAAAGAGCTAGATATTACTTGAAGAAAAGGAATATATCTGTAAATGATTTATTTTTTGGAGGAGAATGTAAGGGGAATGAGTATTTATATAGGTAGAATATATGTGACACAACTAATAAATTTGTACTCTAGCAAGTGGTCTAAAAAAAGAGGAATTATCTAAAATAATGTCCATCAAGATTGATGAAGCATGGCTCACGCCCCCCCCCCCCAACCCACCCCACATCCTCCTCTCCTTCTATACCTTGTTTACCAAGCTCGGGACTAAATGAACAATTTAAGAATTTTAGGCATCGCTTGTAATATGATAAAAATAAAGTCTAACTCGTACAATAGCCAACATATAGACATTTTCCAAGCGAAGAATTACATATATAAGTGCATGTTTAATCAGATTAATATCAAATTTTGATAGTTCGAAAGTAGAGAATTCTATTAAAATTTTCTATCATTCAATAAAATCTCAATCATACTTATTTGTTTTTTAATATTTCCTCTTTCACCCTTGAGTTTGTGAGCCCTATTTCCTTTTACACATTTGTAAATGACAATAAATTCAATTCTCTATTTATCATAATGCAAGAATCGTTCCATCCATTTTACCAAGTGGTTAGTGAGATATATATAACAAGTCAGCATAGGTAATAAGTACTCTGCGATATTATAAATTTTTCAATTTTAGATCTACTAACAATCCATAAAAAATCGGGTTTTTGCAAAAATTTGATTTCAAACAAAAATTAAATTTCTATGCATTTCGAGGCCAAGAGTATAAGAGGGTTATATTCTTACTAGAAAAACATTCAAATATCCAACATGTCGAGTGATTAAAATTCATGATTCTAAGTCCAAACATACATAAATACTAGTTGACAATCAGCACAAGTTGACAATATTTTTAGGGGTCAACCTTGGCCACATGGATTGCTCACTCGCTCCCATCACTGCATGGTTCATGCAACCAGTTTGAACGCACTTGGAGGTTTGATGTTAACATTTTCTCATCTTTTATGTGTTTTGCTAAATTTAAGAAGTTACTTTTTTTAAAAATAAGTTAAATTAAAACTTATTCCGTTTTGAGCTTGGCAAACATTTTTCTAAGTAGACGAAAAGTCATTAATGGAGCACTCAAAGACGACAAACCTAATATTATAATTCGAGAATACATGTGATAGTATTTTTCGAGCCATGTCCAAATTTACTTTTATGTACAAATTTAGATTTTTGAATACCTGTATCAAAATCAAATTAAAAGTCGATAAAAAAGATAAAGATTTGAGCGTCCCCAAAGAATAAAGTTCTATTGGTTTGTATCAACACGTGAACCATGTATCTTATCTAAAAATAAAAATTATATTATAGACAAATATTATTTATTTATATTTATATGACGTATATTCGGGGAAAAAAAAAAGACAAATTGGCTTTTGTCTAAAAACAGAAAGTGTTTCATGATCGGAGGTTATATAATTACGTATGGGCATTGCGTGTTCGGCTTGTGTCTCCATGTGTCCCGAAGTCAATGTGATCATTTCGATCTCTCCTTTTAATTTTTAATTTTTAATTTATCTTTCCTAAGACGAGAAAACGGTTTCTCGTGGGTATACATAAATGTTGGAAAATGGGTCATGGGTCGCTTATATGGACTTATTTGACCCGTAAGAATGGATTGAAGAAAATAGTTTGAAGTTGAAATTCAAACATGTAACTTCCCTTAACTTCTTTTGTTAAGAATGATGGTGATGAGCTCACTGGAAAAGATCATTGCAAAGTGGAACGTGAGTGCTGAATGATAAAGGATAACAATGGAATTAATAAGAAGTTGTGATGAGGTGTATCACATTTATCTTCCACTTCCTATATTCCTGCTGCTGCAACAGATTTGTAAATGCATTATCTTTTTAGGTAGATTGTAACACGTGTCTACATCTATACTGTACACGTGGTTGTGTAAATTGAATTGAAGAATGTTATAAATATGAAAATACACAGCTCAGTTATTTTTCAATTGAGCCTATTCCATAAAATCCAGATTTGGTTTCTTCTCTAATTTGATCTTGGTATCAGAGCCATTAATTGGCTGTAACCATGACTTCCGAACAAACTCCATCATCTTCTCCAATGTTGGGCTCCTCATCTGGGCTGCAAGAAGGCGGCAACAGGAAAGGAGATATGCCGTTTGGTTCAGCCCTAAGTCGAAGCTTCTCTGTTAAGCTCGATCGGAGCAATTTTCCTTTATGGAAGACAATGATCACACCAGTAATCAAATGGCACAAACTTGAAGGGTTTCTACTTGGAACAACTCCAAGGCCATCAGAAAACATCATGATTTTTGAAGCTGGACAAGATGAAGCTCAAGGAAAAATAGTCCCAAATCCCGAGTATGAAAACTGGATGGTGACTGACCAGCTATTGTTGGGATGGATTTATGATACATTGAGCCCAGCAATAGCTTCACAATGCCTTAGTTGTGAAACATCTGTAGATTTGTGGAAGAAAATTGAAAACCTATTTGGAGCAAGGTCCAAAACAAGAATACAGACTCTCAGATCAAACATACAGAATACTAAAAAGGAAGGAATGAAGATGGAAGACTATCTAGCTCAAATGAGGGCCTGGGCTGACACTCTTGCTATTGCTGGTAAGCCCTTTTGTGAAGAGGATCTTGTGGACTGTGTGACAAATGGGTTAGATGGAGAATATACACCAATAGTAGTAAGGATTAACAGCATGAACTCAGTAAGTTGGCAGGAACTTGAGGAAATCTTGCTTGCATATGAACACAGGCTGGAGCAGCTCAATAGTGCAACAAGAGCTCTCTCAATCAATAGTCCTTCATCCAATCTGGTCTCTAATAAGTCTAACTTCAATACCAACAGAAATCCCCAAACACAAGGTGAAAACAGGAGTCCCAATTATACTGCTTTTAGAGGAAGAAGAGGAAGAGGCAGATTCTACAAGGGAAATACTTGGAGACCTACATGCCAAGTGTGTGGTAAGATTGGACATAAAGCTGATATTTGTATGTTTAGATGCAATCTTGAATATATGGGCAGTGTACCTGGACAGACTAAGAACACTCAAGCTCCTGCCTCAGCCTTCACTACAGCAACAGAAACAACAGGAGATGATGCTTGGTTTGCCGATAGTGGAGCCAGTAACCATGTTACTATGGATGCTCAAAATCTGCAACGAGGAGTAGAATATATTGGTAAGACTAAACTTATGGTTGGTGATGGGACTAAACTCGAAATTAAGCATATTGGTGAGTCTAGCATTCCAGTGGTGGACAACAGATTTCTTACATTGAAAAACATTTTACATGTGCCACATATTACTAGAAATTTACTTAGTATATCTAAGCTTGCAGCTGATAATGATTTATTCATTGAGTTTCATGCCAATTGTTGTCTTGTGAAGGATCAGGTAACAGGGAAGGTGCTGCTTGAAGGAGTCCTTGAGGATGGTCTATACAAGCTCAATCAACCATCAATTTCAACGACCTATAATCCTCAAGCTCAAACAACCTCTACCTCTACTCTTCAAATCCAATCAAGAAGTCCCATAAATTGTGTTGTTGAGTCATATAGTCCAATGAGTCCTACTGTTAATGTCAAAGTAGAGTCTTCAAATTCCAAGAAAGATGTCTGGCATAGAAGGCTAGGACATCCATCAAACCAAGTTTTGAGTCGAATCTTACCACATTGTAATGAAAAGTTTGCAGCTAATGAAAATCTACAATTCTGTGATGCTTGTGTTTTTGGCAAATCTCATGCTCTTCCCTTTAATCTATCTGAAAGTCACTCAAACTCTGTTCTTGATCTTATACACTCAGACATTTGGGGACCTGCACCTATTACCTCTCCATCAGGATTTAGGTTCTATATTCATTTTATAGATGATTTTAGCAGATTCACATGGATTTATCCCTTAAGAACAAAAGGAGAGGCCTTGAGAGCATTTACTGAATTCAAGGTATTGGTTGAGAACAAGTTTGAGAGAAAAATAAAGTGCTTACAAACAGACTGGGGTGGAGAGTACAGGAATTTTGAGGTTTTCCTTAGGCAAAATGGAGTAGAGTTTAGACATTCATGTCCTTATACATCAGCCCAAAATGGTAGGGCCGAGAGAAAACACAGGCATATAGTTGAGATGGGTCTAACCTTATTGGCCCAAGCTCACGTACCTAAAAGATATTGGTGGGAAGCCTTTCATTCATCAGTGTATATCATAAATAGATTACCTACTTCAGTTTTCAAATGGAAATCACCTTGGGAGGTTTTAAACCACAAAATACCTGATTATACCTCATTCAAAATATTTGGTAGCTCTTGCTTCCCTTATCTTAGACCATATCAAAAACATAAATTTGATTTTCACACCACAAAATGTGTATTCATGGGATATAGTTCTTCACACAAGGGGTATAAGTGCTTGAGTCCAAGTGGAAGAGTGTATATATCAAGACATGTACTATTCAATGAAAATGAATTTCCTTTTGAGTTTGGTTTTCTAAATACGGAGAAACAACCAACACAAATCCTAGCCTCTGATATTCCATGGTTTTTCATTCCACCCTTGAATTCTAGAAATAAAACTCAAAATCAATCCACAACATCTATACCTAATGAAACTAATGATAACAGCTTGTGTAAATCAACATCAAGGCCTCCAGATGCAGAACTTGAACTTACTGATAATTTGCAGGATGACCAAGGCAATGAGAGAACTGAAGTTTTTACTGAAAATAGAGGTGGCTCTGTAAGTGCAGCTGATGGCTTACCTGGTGGAATTGATAACCTTGATGGAGAGTATGAAGAGCAGTCACCATTTACAACAGGATTTGAAGCTGCAGAAAATAGAGAACACATCTCAGTTGGGACTGAATCAACAGCACCTACTAGTTCTGTACATCCAATGCTTACAAGGTCAAAGTGTGGTGTTTTTAAACCCAAAGTGTACACTGGAACAGCACAACAAATTACAACAACACATAATGGTCAGCTTACAGAACCAAACACAGTTGAAGAAGCAATAAAGTACAAAGAGTGGAGAAATGCAATGCATGAAGAATATGAAGCACTTATGAAGAATCAAACATGGACTTTGGTACCTCATCAGCCTAGCTACAATGTGGTTGGAAATAAGTGGGTGTACAAGCTAAAATTTAATCCAGATGGAAGTGTTCAAAGACATAAAGCGAGATTGGTAGCAAAAGGTTTTCACCAAAATCCAGGCATAGATTACACAGAAACATTTAGTCCCGTAGTCAAGGCAAGTACAATTAGGATTGTACTCACCATAGTTGTATCTAAAGGGTGGAGCATAAAGCAACTTGACATAAATAATGCTTTTCTGAATGGTTTTCTACATGAAGATGTTTACATGATACAACCCGAAGGATATGTGGACAAGCATAGGGTCAATTATGTGTGCAAGCTTCATAAAGCTTTGTATGGGTTGAAACAAGCACCAAGGGCATGGTTTGATAGGTTGAGAGTCACTCTATTGAATTGGAAATTTCAAAACTCAAAATCAGATTCCTCACTCTTCTACTTCAAAACACACAGCAAGGTGATCATAGTTTTGATTTATGTTGATGACATGATCGTAACTGGTAATGATGTTGAATTGATTCAGCTATTTACATTAAAGCTCAACAAAATGTTTGCCTTGAAAGATCTAGGATCTTTGCACTATTTTCTTGGAATTGAGGTGTACAGGGACGAGACAGGACTCTTTCTCACTCAAAGCAAATACATACTAGATCTCCTCAAGAAAACAGGATGGGAACATTTAAAAACCTGCCCAACACCTGCAGTAGTTGGAAAGGTCTTAACAATTTCAGAAGGAGAAGTCATGAGCAACCCAACTGAATATAGAAGAGTGATTGGTGCCCTGCAATATCTTACAAATACCAGACCTGACATTGCTTACTCAGTTAACAAACTAAGTCAGTTCCAACAAGCTCCAACCAACACACATTGGAAAGCTGTAAAGAGGGTACTGAGATATCTTAAAGGCACTTATGATCTTGGATTACACATTCAATACACTGAAAGGCTTGATCTAGTTGGTTTTTCAGATGCGGACTGGGGTTGTTGTCCAGATGATAGAAAATCCATTGGGGGCTACTGTGTATACTTTGGTGAATCACTGGTATCATGGTCATCGAAGAAGCAATCTGTGGTGGCTAGATCAAGTACAGAGTTGGAGTACAGATCACTTTCGCAAACAGCAGCTGAGATGAATGGATTCAATCTCTACTAAATGAACTCTCCTATCCTTTACCATCCACTCCTGTAATATGGTGTGACAATATGGGAGCAAGTGCTTTAGCAGCAAATCCTGTGTTTCATTCAAGGACAAAGCATATTGAGATTGATGTGCATTTTATAAGAGACAAAGTGATCAACAAACAGCTTGAAATTAAGTATATTCCATCACAGGAGCAGGTAGCAGATTGCCTCACAAAGCCATTGTCTCATTCTCAGTTTATGTTTCTTCGTGACAAACTTGGAGTGACAAAGACTCCCTCCAGTTTGAGGGGAGGTGTTAAGAATGATGGTGATGAGCTCACTGGAAAAGATCATTGCAAAGTGGAACGTGAGTGCTGAATGATAAAGGGTAACAATGGAATTAATAAGAAGTTGTGATGAGGTGTATCACATTTATCTTCCACTTCCTATATTCCTGCTGCTGCAACAGATTTGTAAATGCATTATCTTTTTAGGTAGATTGTAACACGTGTCTACATCTATACTGTACACGTGGTTGTGTAAATTGAATTGAAGAATGTTATAAATATGAAAATACACAGCTCAGTTATTTTTCAATTGAGCTTATTCCATAAAATCCAGATTTGGTTTCTTCTCTAATTTCATCTTCTTTCAACTCGATCCATATTGCTAGACTGTGGACAATAAATTTTTTTCATTTGTGATTGAGTTTTGGACCAAGGAGAAGTGTTTTGATCAAGTACTAAACCAAAAGAAGGCATGTTCTTCTTCAATATTTACACTTATGTTGCATTATCTGGTATCAAAGCTAAGGCTACACTCTTAGTAATGGCACTAAGAGCTCGACAAACCGTTCATGGCATTTTTGTAGAGGAGAGACCGTGAAAGAAAAAGATGGGTGCACATATGGCATACATCCGTAAATGAATTGTTTTGCTAATACAACATATAATCGTGGTAACAACACAACAACAACATTTGTTGAGTATTCTTGAAGGTATCGTGCACCAAAAGTGAGGAATGGACCAGTTGTGGGTGGCACGGTGAAAATGTGGGGGTTGCATAAGCACTGCACACATAGATGCAATCGACGGCCAGGGCTTGTTTAGGCAAGAAGCTGCGAGTTAATATGAATTTTATGAATATGATTCGGACAGCAAAATGCTCTGGCCCTGCCTCGACCTACGTTACCCCACTTCATATGGAAATGGGGCGTACAAAAGGATGGGGAACATGGTCCCAGTCTCAATTCCGTCCAACTCTTATTTTTTATTTTATTTTTTTAAATATGCAAATGGAAAAACGGTGCGAGAAATTCTGCCCTGTTCGACTGTCTCATTTCCACCCCTATTCCGACATAAATATGTCTGCTCTTATTGACTCCAAGCAATGGATTGGATTCGATAGGGAGGAAATTAAAGAGGCTTTGGGAGTCTGCCAAACTTCTACTACAATAAAGATTGATACAATTTAATTTTTTTTAAAGATTGAAAATCAACTTACAACTAATCCACTAATGCGACAAATTATAAACCAATGGTATGCACACTACTGCCAATGAATGACAGCCCAATTCTTCCCACAACCAGCAACACAAAGTACGGCCAAGATTAAATAAAAAGGATTGTGACCACTCCAATAGTCAGATTCAGAAGCATGCTTGATGAAATGCCTGTACCATTTTGAGCACTTTCTGAGACACAGAAAATAGGGGGCTTAAATGATGAGATAAATTAGCTGCTTTACTTCAGGGACCATTTTGAAGATATCACTTTATGCCAAACAAATTTTGATTACAATCAAATTCAAACAGACTTGCCAAGTGGCTGGCAAATAGAGCAAGATTCTATAGTGTGTGTATGTCTTCCCATGTTTCATTACATCCTTCATTTGACACACATGAAGATGTTTTTTGAAGTAACTATCATCAAATGCTTAGGTGAGTACTTCAATTGATAGTACAAAAGAATTGGACTTCAATTACACTTGCATCACTTGATGTGTTTGTTGACGTCAAAAATTAATTTTTTGTCAATCTCGAATGTAATGAAGGTTTATGATTTGTAAAACTGGCTCAATATTGTCACTCAATCAATCATTTAGGAAGTATGCAAAACAAATGTCGTCGTAGAAATAAAAGGGACGACCAACCCTACTCTTACTATCAAGTTAGACATTTTTCTTTATAAGAATAAGCTATAATGGTTGAGAGCTAGATTGTACTAACTAGAGATACGTATCATCCCGTGCTTCGTTACATGCTTCATTTGACAACATATACATTTACATGGATGATCATGGCCTAGTCGATAGAAGATTTGGCATTGATCGTTATCTTATATATTTTTACTATAAAAGATGTTTCTATTTTATTAGTAAAATCAATTCCAATAGGATCAAAATTAACTCTAACTCGTCAAAATCGACCTATGTTTTTCTAGCACAAAGTTTTCTTTTCTTCCAACCTCAATCTCATATTTTTCCTTGTTAGAAAAGGTTGGGTTTTGAACAAAGAAATTGATTCGTTCACTGAATGAAAAGAAATAAATGGTGAAGACAAGGAAAATTGACCTATTAACTAACCCATGGACTTGGGCTTTAAACAATATTTAAGACTAGAGGCTTTAAACTATTAAATTATAGAGATAATTAGGCTCAACCCTAGTCCTAATTTTTTGTTTTGAGAAATTAGGTGATTAATAAATATTTTAAATTTTTTGATATTTAAGGAATTAATTAATTTAAATAACTCTATCTCTAATGTGACGTGTGATATTTGAATCATAACTATAAATCTTCTTTTAAGTATTATTGCGATTTCTATTGTGTGACATGTCACTCTTCTCTACTCTTATTATGTCGTTCTATATCTACCTTATGATCATGTTTCGGAAGAAAAGTTTCATATATGACCTGTATTAATATTCTGTGACATTTGTTGCGTGACTATAAATGCCTTATTTTAAGTACATGTGATATGTGTTAGTATATTGTGACTTTTATTGTGTAGTAATGTGACAACTGACTTTTTTATAATTTTAATATTTCGATAAATTTATAGCATGTGACTAGGAATTTCATTCTTGTAGCATCTATTTATTAATGCTATCAACTTATTGTAAGTAATTTGTGACATAATGTAGCTTATGCGACACTTAATGAGTTGTTTGTAATGTGAGGATATTAGCTAAACTTTATGTTGTTGAGTACTCACAAAATTTAGATTGTCGATCACAAAGATAATTTTAGTAAGAGAAAATAACTAATAAGAACAAATTATGGTGAGATAACATATATTTATAGAATATCACATTTTTACCTTATAAACCCTTTAAATTAGGTCATATACTAAATCGATTACATAACATAATTTCTTAAAAATAATCTTTTTTTATGACCTGATTTATGTAAATTGTACAATGTTTCGTTATTTCTCAAAATGCTACTTAATTATTGGTTTCCAATTTTTTCCTAAAATATATTTCGAAAGTAGACAGGCTTTGTAAACAACTTTGAAGCAAAGTCTTGAAGTCAAAGAGAATTGGACATCTAGCAACTTCTTTTATTTTAATTTAGTTAGGGTTCGATACCAAGCGACTACTAGGTTTCTATAATTTGATAGAATTGAATCGAGTAACATTTTTAAAGAATTTTTGCAATCTTGTCTATCAAATTTTCAGTATTTATTTAAATCAACAAATGTTTCGCATCATCATAATGCCTTCATTATAAGATATGCTTTTGATTCTTCTCATCTAACTTTATTCACACAGTTGCAAAACTAAGTATCATCAATCTTGATTGAGATGGTATAAATTCCTCTTCTAATTGATTATCGATGGCAACAAGGCTAGAATAGCTTCTCTTAAGCCTTGAAATAAAACATCATGTTTTAATTTCACCCACTCTTTATATATCATTTTTGTACGGATCTCCGTTTTTCAGCCAAATACACCAAAGGCAGGTGGCCAGTACGAGTGTAAGTGCAGAATCCAGGAGTGAAGCAGAAACTATATACAGAGGCAACAACCATAAATACAGTAAGGCTTTTGAGAATTATTTTAATTTATTGTTTTACAAAGTTTCCAATTTGGTATCTAATGTATCAGTTTTCATTAATTATCAAATCTACGATCTTTCCGCAGTTTAAAAATAATGTGTTTAAAAAAATGGTATCATTGCAAAAATCTTTGAAAAATGTTGTTCAGAAAATCCTCTTGATCCTAGTATCAATAAAGAAATTTTTACAGCAAAAATTGAAATTCTTGATGAATTCAAGGATAAAATCATCCGTGCCAAAGCAATGGCATACAGTCCAAAAGATAGAGAAGAATTCTCTGTTCAAATTAAAGAACTCTTAGAACTTGGTGTCATTGAACCAAGTAAATCACCATTCTCTTCTCCAGCCTTCATGGTTAGAAAAGAAGCAGAAAAAAGAAGAGGAAAAGCTAGAATGGTCATAGACTATTCACAGCTAAATAAAATAACAAAAGCTGATGGTTACATCCTTCCAAACATGCAAAGTTTGTTGCACCTCATAAAAGGAAAAAAGATTTTTTCATCCTTTGATTTAAAATCTGGCTTTCATCAAGTTAGATTTGAAGAATCAACAAAACCTCTTACAGCTTTCAGTTGTCCTCAAGGACATTTCCAATGGACAGTGGTCCCATTCGGTCTCAAACAAGCTCCAGGTATTTTCCAAAGACATATAGATAATACTTTCAAAAAATTTAATGAAATTTGTTGTGTTTACATTGATGACATCCTTGTTTTTTCAGAAAATGAAGAAAGTCATGAAAATCATATTTTACAAGTCCTAAAGACAGTTAAAAATGAAGGAATAGTTCTGTCAAAGAAAAAGGCAGAATTATTTAAAGAAAAAATAGGATACATTGGTTTAGAAATTGCTTATAGTTTTAAGCAGCTTAAACCTCATATTCTTGAACACATTAAAAATTTTCCAAATGAAATTATAGATCAAAAACAACTTATGAGATTTTTAGGTTGTTTAAATTATGCGGAATCATTCATACCAAATTTAGCCAAAATGAGAGCACCTTTACAAAAGAAATTAAAGAAAAATTTTAAATGGCAATGGTTAAATGAAGATTCTAACTATATACAAAAAATAAAATTGAAGATAAAAAATCTTTCTTCTCTTTATCATTCTTTACCAGATGATAAAATGATCATTGAAACAGATGCTTCTCAAGATTTTTGGGGGGGAGTATTAAAAGCTAAAAACAGTTTTTCTGAAGAAGAAAAATTATGTAGTTACTCTTCTGGAACTTTTACAGATTCAGAAAAGAACTATCACATTAATGAAAAAGAAATTCTTGCCATGAAAAAGGCAATTTCAAAATTTAGACTCTACATTATCTCTAACAGATTTCTTGTTAGAACAGATTCTTCAGTATGTAAGTCATTTTTAAATTGTAAAATACACCCTGACTATAAACAAGGAAGATTAATCAGATGGCAAATGTGGTTTAGCCATTATGATTTTGACATTGAAATTATTAAAAGTAAAGATAATTATCTGGCAGATTCATTAACACGTGAGTTAAATCTCTGCAGGTAAAATGACAGACATTGAAAAGCAATTAGAAGACCTTGAAGAACAACTTGAAATCAAAGAAATGGAGGTAACAATTTTAAAGAAAAAGATTTCAAATTTGAAAAAGAAATTGAACGGAGACATTACCAAGAGTAATGGATCTGATAATACATTACCTGTGAAGGATACATTTGAAACAAGCTCTAAAGAGCCAGTGGATATTCCAAATCCAGTTTCAAATCCTCAACAGAAAGACACTACTCCTCTTATAGGATTTGGCACTTCAATGCCTGGCAACAAATTCTATGTAATATTTGATGGTCCAGACCGTGGATATTACACAAACTGGGAACAAGTAGAACCACTTGTTAAACACAAGCCCTACAAACACAAAAGCTTCAAAGCATTCATTGAAGTCCAAACAGCCTTCCTTGAATTCCATAAAGCTAAAAAATCCAATCCCACTCCATATAAACATCTCATTGATCACTCTCAAATATCTCTGAGACCTCAACCCTTCCAAAAAGATATCCGTTCTAGGCCAAGAATGCCTACATTCCCTATTTCAGAAAACCAAAGATTTAAGAATGTTTCCTACAAAGAAGCAGTCCAAACAAGTTCAGAAATATTCCCTGATAGATTCAAAAATCTAGGAAAACCAACAAATAAAGAGATTGCAACCATCTCTGACATTACACTTCAAGACTTTCTTTCTCTTGAAGGTGAGGCTAGAGTTATCTGTGACTCTGCACCTGAACAAACTTACATTGGAACTTTTGAAAAGAAATTTGGTCAGTTCATTTTCTTTGAAGGGGCTGAACCTACATTAGTCAGAAATGCATTTTACAGTGGTTTAATTAAAATGATAATTCCAAGTCCCGATTTTCAGGAGTTATCTTTAATTGATCCAAAATTGTTACTTTGTTTAAAAGATTTCAAAAAATACGTGGTCAAAAACCCTGACCTTCAAATTATTTTGAAATTTTCAAGTACTATCCCATTTTGGGATGAAAACAATATTTTGCACAAAGGATACCACCACATCCAAATAAAAACTTCCCAACAAGTTTATTTGGATCAACCCAAAGAAGGACAGTATTCTAGTGTTAGCCCTCTAATATTAGAAGACTGGAGATCATTATCTTTCCAAAGAATTATTACATCTTTAAAATCCTTCAGTGGAGAATCAAAAGCTAAAGTAAACTTTCATTCAAAATATATTTTGGTAACCAGCAAAACTGGAACTCCAATTACATCAGAAGCAGTCAAAATTATTTGCAATTTTGAAAAAAAATTTTATAACATTTTCAATACTACTTCTGAGTATAATGGACATTTATGCGATGCATTAAAATCCAGTCTTGGGGACTACCATAAATGCAAATTTTGCAAAGAAAAAATTCAACTTGATAAAGGAAAAGAAAAAATCCAACATTTGGATGACATTGAAGAATTCATTGAAGATGAATGTTCTCGAGCAGAGAAAATCAATCAACATGCTGACACTGCTTACCATTCAGATTGATACATTTGGCCAGATGATTCCCGGTGAATCGTGTGCCACATTTCTGTACAAACTTCAAATTGGCAGACAAGTGGAATCCACCTTTCTGCAAATCCAAGAAAAATCAGACAATGGGAATCTCCTTTTGGCAAAATTTTCAACATGTCAAACATCAGGAATTACTTTCCACCGAAAAATTCTGAATCAGACAAATTTCACTATTCATCCACAGTTCCAAATTGTGAAAAGTAGCAGACAAAAAACACTATTCATCTACAGTAAAACCACTGTTCAATCAGCGACTTTTGAAAAAGAATACTGTGCAATCACGGAAAATGGAAAAAGGAAAAGACAGCTGGCAATGAGGAATCCTTTTCTGCCTATTTAAGAAAAGAGATTGCAGAGATTCAGGACATCCGAAAACAAGCATAGCTTAGAAAAATTTTCTTCCTTTGTAATTTTTAGTTTACAAATGCTTTGTAACTAAACCACAGTTGGTACATTAGATCCAGTTGGATCAAAAACCTTTGTAATTAAATAAGCTAAGAGAGTTTTTCTCTTAAGCCTTGAAATAAAACATCATGTTTTAATTTCACCCACTCTTTATATATCATTTTTGTACGGATCTCCATTTTTCAGCCAAATACACCAAAGGCAGGTGGCCAGTACTAGTGTAAGTGCAGAATCCAGGAGTGAGGCAGAAACTATATACAGAGGCAACAACCATAAATACAGTAAGGCTTTTGAGAATTATTTTAGTTTATTGTTTTACAAAGTTTCCAATTTGGTATCTAATGTATCAGTTTTCATTAATTATCAAATCTACGATCTTTCCGCAGTTTAAACATAATGTGTTTAAAAATGTCCTTGAGGACAACTGAAAGCTGTAAGAGGTTTTGTTGATTCTTCAAATCTAACTTGATGAAAGCCAGATTTTAAATCAAAGGATGAAAAAATCTTTTTTCCTTTTATTTGGTGCAACAAACTTTGCATGTTTGGAAGGATGTAACCATCAGCTTTTGTTATTTTATTTAGCTGTGAATAGTCTATGACCATTCTAGCTTTTCCTCTTCTTTTTTCTGCTTCTTTTCTAACCATGAAGGCTGGAGAAGAGAATGGTGATTTACTTGGTTCAATGACACCAAGTTCTAAGAGTTCTTTAATTTGAACAGAGAATTCTTCTCTATCTTTTGGACTGTATGCCATTGCTTTGGCACGGATGATTTTATCTTTGAATTCATCAAGAATTTCAATTTTTGCTGTAAAAATTCCTTTATTGATACTAGGATCAAAAGGATTTTCTGAACAACATTTTTCAAAGATTTTTGCAATTTCTTGTCTTTTTGTATTTATTTGAAAAGTCTCTAATTCTTCTTTAGAGATAAAAATGTTTGAATTTTTGGCGATATTCTCCCCTTTTGGAAGAACAAAATTTTTGGAATTCTTAATTTTGAACATTTCTAAGAATTTTGTTTTTAAAGAATTGAAAGCTAAAGCTTTTCTTTTCTTCAAAATCCAAATCTTTTTGTTTTGTAACGTAAAACTGATTGAATTGATTTCTTGTACAAAAGGATGGTATAATTGACAAAAATTATTACCTAGTATGAAATCAATACCAGATTCAAGCTGATAAACTGTTGGAATTTTGAATTCAAAGATTTGAAGATAGGAGTTATGAGATCCATAAATTCCTATACTAAGATTTTTAACAACTTTAGAGGATGAAATTTCCGAGTTGTTTGCAATTTTTAATTTTAAGGTTCTTTCAGATTGAACCCAAAATTGTTCTGGAATTACCCATTTGCTTGCTGTGCATACTGATGCTCCAGTATCAAAGTAAGTATGGATAGTATATTTTCTATATCCTTCAAAACTAAGTTTTATAGGAATATAGATAGAATTGGGATTTGTTATGTTTTTATTACTCATAATCAGATGATAAGTCTGATGATGAATAATCGGAAGAACTGTCAGTAGACATATAATACAGAGATTCTGTATCACTAGGGTCTTCAACAGGGTAAAAACCTTGTTTTTCAAATGTTTTTAAAAGTTTGACACGGTCTTCGTTTCCAATTCTTGCTGGGCATTCATTTGCATAATGTCCTGCTTCATTGCAGAGCCAACATCTGCAATTTTTCTTTTTCTGGGGACAAAATTTCTTTTTGTTCTCAGTTTTTCCTTTGAAAGGTTTACTAAGTTTTTTAAAGAATTTTTTCTTCTTAAAAAACTTCTTTTTATAAGGTTTCTTATATTTTTTGAATTTATAACTTTTCCTTTTTTGTCTCCTAAATGTTTTCTTTTTTCTTTCAGGGTAACAACCATACTGTCCTGGAATTTTATCAAGGTACGGATTGCAACATATCCTTGGGTTTCTAGGGACTGTTTTTTCACTTGTTCTAACAAGATGTCCTTCTTTACATTTTTCTGCAAGAAGATTTCTTGTAATAGTAATGACTAATCCTAAGGAAGAGTCAATTCTTTGATTTACTTTAAAATTTTCAGGACTTGGTTCTTGTATTTTGATAGCTTCATTGAATTGAATGATTACTTCATTGTTAAAAGGATATGGAAGTTTTCTCATGAATTTTTCTGTTAATTGTCTCCATTCTGTTGGAGGGCAAAGGTAAAATTGTTTTGAGAATTCACATGCGTATTCTTCAAAATAACACATGTCGCAGATTGACATTTTTTCAATGTGATTTAAAGCATCTGCTTGATCTATGGTAGATCTAACATTTTTAAAAGCTTCATAAGTTTGTCCTGTAAATTGTTTATATATTTGTTCTATAATTCTTTTAATAAATTGAGGAATGTTTGCTCTTGTTTCTTGCCAAATTGCATTTTTGGCTTCATAAGAGATTGTATTGAGAAAGGCTTTTACATTTCCTCTTGTACTTGCAGTTACATAGTGCCATGAGTTTTGCTCATCTCTATGTATTTCTTTGTGAATAATCATTGAGATCATGATATTATTATACCAATCTTCAATGACTATTTCTGGGTTTTTAACACAATCAAGGTCAAGAATCTTGACATCAATTGGAGATTTTCTTGGTTTATTAAGGAGATACGATGAATCAATTTCATCATCATATATAGGTTTTGGTCTGGGAGTAAAATCTCCTAAAGGTCTTTTTCCATCTCCTTTTGGATTAGATGAAGAGGGTTCATAATCCATCGGGACATTTTCTGTTTTTGGTTCTCTAATTTCAATTCCTTTATTGGCATCTCTACCAGTAAGGAATCTTTCATGTATAATAACTTCTTCATCAGAACTGGAATCTGAATTTATTTCAACTTTTCCTATGTGATCTTTCACAAAGCCACTAGGATCCATTTCATTATGGATTTCTTCTGATTTTGCAACAAGAATAATCTCTTGATTATTTATTGCAATCTTTTTAAAGATAGAGACTATATTTTCAAGCTCTTTATCTTCAAAGGCTAATAGAACATCAAGATGTCCTAAATCTTCAGAAGATTCGTAAATGTTTTCTAATGTTTTTCTTACATTACTCATTCTGATTCTGAGTTTTCAAAATCGAATTTTCCTTTTCTTGTCATTTTTTGCTTTTCTGTAAATTCCCCTCTTTTTTGAAAAATTCCAAAAGTTTGGATTTTTTCATTATTATTAGTTGTTATTAGAGGTTTTTTAACTTCTGCTAAAATAACCGCTGAATGTTGGTCTAAAGATTTTTCTGTTTTTGATTGAAAATCTTTAATTTCTTCTTTAAGTTCTTGGATAATGTTTTTTAATAGTTGTATTTCTTTTATGATGTCATTTAAGGCCATTATCGTTCTCCTGAAAGAAGTTTTGTTAATTTATTAACTTTTTCGTTTACTTCTTTTAGTTGTCTAGTTTGACTACTTTCTGGGAGATCTTCTTTCCACATGTAACTAGGATTTCTCCTAATAGATGTTGAATGTAAAAGTAATGGTCTTTGTTCTTTGACTAAAGTTCTACTTTGGTCAAGATCAATTTGTAGGGAACTTCTGGCTGGTTGCACTAACCAGTCAAATTCAGTTTCTTTGTATTCAAGGTAGTCTGAGAATAAAGGGTCAATCTTTATTCCTTTTGGCTCCTTGACAATGGTCATGTTATGTTGGTTATGGATTGCATAACTTACAAGGTAAGAAATTGAGAATGGAACATTGTTGTCTTTGACTAAATCTTTTCTTCCATAATTGAATACGAAGGAAAGGATTCCATCAAAATCTTGGTCATGTAGACTAACTGACAGTCTAGGATGTGATGTGAAAATTAACTTTCCACATGCAAGGTTTCCATTAAGGGTACCTAAGCATCATTCTCTTGGATTTTTAATTCTTTCATCAATTAATCCCATCACAATGGGCTGATTGATTTTGTCAGATAGGGTGCTACGGAGTTGAATCCTAATAGCTCCTATTGTTACCCAATATAGGTTTTTATTGTCATCTAAGTCAATCTTTTGCTTAGCTTTACTAATGTCTTGTTTGGTTAGAAGGGAAATTCCTATCTTACCATACGTGTGTTGAATATGAATAGCAAATTCTTTTTGGGAAACCCCATAATAAATATGTTTATTCCTGTTCATAAATTTGTTGATGAAATTTGGTTGTACAAACACTTCACTTGGATGTAATGTTAAATTTGTTTTGCAAATTTTTGCTAATTTTTTGTCAGAAATTAGAATTCTTTTGAAAAGTTCTTGGATAATGTTTTTTAATAGTAGTATTTCTTTTATGATGTCATTTAAGGCCATTATCGTTCTCCTGAAAGAAGTTTTGTTAATTTATTAACTTTTTCATCATCATATATAGGTTTTGGTCTGGGAGTAAAATCTCCTAAAGGTCTTTTTCCATCTCCTTTTGGATTAGATGAAGAGGGTTCATAATCCATCGGGACATTTTCTGTTTTTGGTTCTCTAATTTCAATTCCTTTATTGGCATCTCTACCAGTAAGGAATCTTTCATGTATAATAACTTTTTCGAAATTTGGTCAGTTCATTTTCTTTGAAGGGGCTGAACCTACATTAGTCAGAAATGCATTTTACAGTGGTTTAATTAAAATGATAATTCCAAGTCCCGATTTTCAGGAGTTATCTTTAATTGATCCAAAATTGTTACTTTGTTTAAAAGATTTCAAAAAATACGTGGTCAAAAACCCTGACCTTCAAATTATTTTGAAATTTTCAAGTACTATCCCATTTTGGGATGAAAACAATATTTTGCACAAAGGATACCACCACATCCAAATAAAAACTTCCCAACAAGTTTATTTGGATCAACCCAAAGAAGGACAGTATTCTAGTGTTAGCCCTCTAATATTAGAAGACTGGAGATCATTATCTTTCCAAAGAATTATTACATCTTTAAAATCCTTCAGTGGAGAATCAAAAGCTAAAGTAAACTTTCATTCAAAATATATTTTTGGTAACCCGTCGGAAACCTTTAGGGGGCGGGGGCGGGGGCGGGGGCGGGGGCGGGGCAATATAGGGCGGGAGCGAGTTTTTTTGCCATCCCTATAATCGATAATCATCGTTTAAAGAAGCAAGGATTGCGATAGTTACTATATTACAAACTCGTAAAGTTAATTTCTGAACACAAATATTTAAGGGTGGCAATGGGTTGAGACGAGCCGTTCGGCCTGTTGCCATCAGGGCCCAGTTCGACCCGTGTTGAGACGAGTCAAACATTGAGACGAGTCAAACATCCTACAGGGCTGTTCTTCGTGATACTTGCTTTCAGAGTTTTTTTTCCCATCGACCTCATCATTTGAGCTCTGAGGATACCCTGATGTTGATTTTGCCAATAACCCTACTGATCGTAAGTCCACTACTGGTTTTTGTTTAATTTTTAGTGATTTTCTTATCTCTTGGAAGAGTAAGAAGTAGACTGTTGTTTTCTATTATACTAAAACAGTGTATCGTGCTATGACATCCACTAAGATTGTGTGATTGCGTTGGTTACTTGCCGACACTTGTGTTTTTCTTTCCTCTTCAACCCCTATGCATTGTGATAATACAAATGTTATTCAGATTTCTCACAACTCTGTATTCCATGAGCGCACGAAACATATTGAGATTAACTATTATCTTATTCGCCACCATTTTCAACATAGCACTATTTCCTTACCGTTTGTTTCTCCGTCGTTACAACTTGCTGACTTTTTCACGAAGTCACATCTGGTCCATCGTTTTCGTTTCTTACTTAACAAACTCTCGCTACTCCTTGCGATCGCATCATAAGTTTGAAGGGGATGTAAGAATATTAATAATATTTAGGATTATAATATTGTTTAAGGTTTTTTTTTTTTTTTTGATCGAATTGTTTAAGGTTATTTAGTCACATTCTGTTTTGTTCTATTATAAATACTAAATGTGACCTAACACTATTATTCAATTTTGTTTAATGAAATTATTCTTTTTTTATTCATCTCTTTTAATTTGATATATATGCCATATTGAAATATTTAACACCTACGAGTCTTTCTAGTTGAAACAATTAGCTGCCATCGATGAACCCAATAATATGGATAGGAAATTGAATGCAGAGTTAGCAATTTTATAGTTGAGGCTGGACCACTGCAATCATGATGATTAATTATAAGTTTTTCAATGTCATATCTTTTGGCAATTTTTCTTTTTACTAAAGGTTGAACTCCAACCTCAATGGCTTCTATCACCACTGTTTTGAAGTCTTAGTAGAAGATATAAATCGCAGGATGTGTCTCATTAGAGTAGGGTTGAGAGCTTGCTTTTTAACTGCGTTTGCAAGGAGCCTATTCCATACCAAAAGTGGGAATCGAACCCCCACCCTACAACTGCCAGCGAAGCTGAGACTATTTCACTCTCACCTTTCAACCAATTGAGCTATGTCCTGGAGGCAATTTTTCTTTTTACTTGTACTGGAAGATCTGAATTTAAAGGATAATAGAACTGATTAATGTGTAGAAAATAAGTTTTCAAATTTCTTAGATTTGAGTATTTTTGGTTTTTTTTTTTTTTTTTTTTTTTTACTCTATTTCGTTTGGACTACTACATACAACTTTTCGAGTTCAAAGATTTGCAAGTTTTGTTTTCTAATCCATTTAAAATTTGTAACTAAAAGAGTATTTCTAACTTAGTTACAAATTTATTAGTCGTTAAAGTCCAAAGTTCTACGAACGATTTGTTTCACGATGGAAAAACTCAAGTGGAAAATCTTAGGTGTAAAGCTTGTGGGTTGGCGAGGGGTGTTTAGAAACACCTTTCTTGTTGTCGCTAAGTCCGATGATAATTTTATAATAATTAAAAGTCTAAAAAATACTTTTCGTCGAACATCCTTGCCAAGTCCATTAGAAATTTAGCGTCTGTTTGATTTTGTCAAAAATAAGCTTTTTAGTAGATTTTGTTAAAAGTTGATGATTGTATGATTAAAATAGTGATAAAAGTTGAAGGTAAATATGTAGTTAAAATTAATTATTAACTTAAACCACAATTTTTTAGTAGATTTTAAAGCAAAATCCGATAGTGCTAGTATATGATTGGGCAATCATATTGAACATTTATTTGGAATTGTTGTAAATATCTAATCACCAAAACGTTTAGGCTCAGATTTGAAGCTTAAACAACACTAGAAACCTCAAAAAAGCTCGACCCAAGAACACCTCTATTTTCTCGCGTAGATAAGCTCACAAAGAACTAACTCAATCTAGAGAAAGAGACCAACAACAATGGCAGCCAGTGAAGAAAAGAAGAAGAAGCAGCTCAGCCGTTCACTCTCTCACTCTCCCTCAGGCACGTTGTTGGAATGAATAAAGGAAAAAGGTCCCAGCAATTGATATAACAATTAGGTCAACTCTTATTGGGCCACAAGCCCAATTATACCAAAGACCATATAAACAATATATTTGGGCCACTTAAATAGAGTGGGCCATTGAGCAACTACAAGTTAAGCCGCTCCAAAATGGCCCGCTAAGTTTTGGGTCGAGCTTTAATTGGATTCACTATGTGTTGTCGTTTTTCCTTTAATTTCAATCCTCGGCCAACGCCTATGAAATTAACCTTAAATCATCATCGCCTTTTGAGGTTGTTTAGCAACATATACCCAACAAACCTCCACCTTGGTGCCAAAGAACTCTTGAACAATAAAGTAGCATTTCCTTGTCTCTCATCCTTAGCACCTTCACCTACAAAAGAAAAATGTCACTCATTAGTGACAACTCCAAAAGGAGAACCAATAAAATTGGAAATTATTTACCTCCACCGATGTTTAGAAGATCCAAGCAACTTCTAAACTTCACCAAGGGCAACACCTTAGTACCCATATCCGAGGGATTATATTGTGTAGACACTTTCTCAAGTTTTATCACTTCTTGTGACACAATATCTCTAATAAAATGTAGTCTAATATCAATATGTTTGGTACGTTCATGAAAAACGGGATTTTTGCACAAATGTATTGAAGATTGACTATCCGAATATACTACCACATCATCATTCAAAACACAAAGTTCACTTAGCAATCCCCTAAGCCACAAAGCTTCTTTAATTGCTTCGGTGGTAGCAATATATTCGGATTCGGTAGTGGATAAAGCAACTATGTGTTGTAATTGAGACTTCCAACTAATGCAAGAATTAGACAAAGTAAACACATAAGAGGAAGTAGACTTCCTATTATCCCTATCCCCCGCATAGTCCGCATCTACAAAACCCTTCAATTTCACTCCTTCCTTACTACGACCAAACATTAGACCTACATTACTCGTCCCTCTCAAATATCTAAGAAGCCACTTCAAGGCCTCCCAATGACTAGGACCCGGATTAGACATGAACCTACTAAGGGCATTTATAGTATAAGCTAAATCTGGTCTAGTACACACCATTAAATACATAATAGAACCTATCACATTAGAATAAGGAATCTTACTCATGTATTCAATTTCTTCCTCATTACAAGGAGCTTGATCTTTAGTTAACACAATGTGATTAGCTAGAGGCAATGTAACCGGTTTACATTCATGCATGCCAAATCTTTTTAACACTTTCAAAATGTAAGGAGTTTGATGCAAAAACAACGTAGAATTTGATATGTCTCTTTCAATTTCCATACCTAGAGGCTAGAATTCTTTTAGCTTTTCCTAGATCTTTCATGTCAAATTCACCATTCAAAGTTGTTTTTATCTTGCATATCCATTTAGAAGATGAACCAATTAAGAGCATATCATCAACATATAACAATAAAAACACATAGTCATTGCTAGTTTCATTATGTTGGTGATATAAGCAATGATCAACCTTACTTCTTTGAAATCCTATAGATAAAACAAAAGAGTCAAATCTTTTATACCATTGTCTAGGAGATTGTTTCAAACCATACAAAGATCTTTTAAGGAAACACACATAATCCGGTTTTTGTTTGTCTTTAAAACCTTTAGGTTGATTCATAAAGATTTGTTCATCAAGTTCACCATGCAAAAAAGCAGTTTTAACATCAAGTTGTTCAAGTTCCCAGTCAAAGTATGCAACTAATGCAAGCATGACCCTAATAGTAGTGTACTTAAGAACAGGTGAAAAAATCTCATTATAATCAACTCCCTCTTTCTATATGTAACCTTTAGCAACTAACCTAGCCTTAAACCTTAACGGTTCAGCTGTACAAGTACCCTCCTTAACCTTAAAAATCCACTTACAATCAACTGTTGACTTATTTTTAGGTTTAGGTACTAACTCCCAAGTTTGATTCTTTGCTAAGGAACTCATTTCCTCTTTCATTGCTTTTAACCACTCTTCTGATTGTTCACTCCTCATTGCCTCCTCAAAAGTATTTGGCTCTCTATCAACTAACTCTTCATAATTAGCATAGGCAAAGGCTAACTCGGACTCATATCCAAACCTCCTAGGTTCTCTCGCCTGCCTTCTCTCTCTATCTCTAGCTAATTGATAATCCACTAAAGGATCTTCTTCAACAGGATGCTCTTCTATCACTATATCTTCACCCTCTTCCTTAGGTTGTAGAATTTGAGTCTCCACCTCGCTAGAGGTGATGGGGACATGTGTACTAATTTTTTCTAACTCCACCTCAAACTGATTTTCCTCACTCAAAGTTTCAGAACCAGCCCCTAAACATGGTATTTCAGCCTCATTAAACGTGACATCTCGACTCAAAATGATCTTAACCCCCTTTTGGCTTCTATCCCACAACCTATACCCTTTAACTCCCTCAGGGTAACCTAGAAAAACACATTTCCTAGCTCTAGGTTCTAGTTTTCCCTCACTCTGATGAGAAAAAGCAGCACAACCAAAAGTTTTAAGCATAGAATAATCAGCAAGCTTACCAGACCATTTTTCATGAGGAGTATCACCATTTAAAGCCATAGACGGAGTCAAATTAACCAAATAACAAGCAGTCATAATAGCTTCATCCCAAAAAGATTTTGGCACACCAGAACTCAACATCATGCATCTTACTTTATCAAGTAAAGTTCTGTTCATCCTTTCTGCTACCCCATTCTGTTGGGGAGTGTAAGGAACTGTCTTATGCCTAGTTATACCACTTTCTTTACACATGTTATCAAATTCAGTGTTACAAAACTCTAATCCATTATCGGTTCTCAAGAACTTAATCTTTTTACCAGTTAGATTTTCAACTTGTCTTTTCCAATTATTAAAATTATGAAAAGTATCAGACTTATCTTTTAAAAGATAAACCCACACTTTCCTCGAATAATCATCAATGATAGACAAGAAATATCTATTTCCACCCGAAGTAGGATTGCTAGAAGTACCCCACAAGTCCGAATGCACATACTCAAGAATTCTTTTAGTTTTGTGAACACCCGTAGAGAAAGACAACTTATGATGCTTACCAAGCACACAATGATCACAGAAAGGCAAATCAGATACACAATCTTTACCAAAAACATTTTTATCATTAAGGAGCTTAAGCCCCTTAATACTCACATGTGCAAGTCTATTGTGCCATTTATGTGTGTGATCAACTTTGGTAGAAGAAATTGAGGAATCTAAACCTCTTATCACTTCTCTAGTAGTGATATATATATCATTCCTTCTCGTTCCTTTACAAGTAACGAGAGCACCCTTCATCAATTTTAGCATTCCATTTCCAATTTTACCAGTAAAACCAATTTTCTCTAGTTGTCCCACTGAAATCAAATTCCTACTCAATTCAGGAATAAATCTAACATCATTCAAAGTATACACAAAACCTGTGTCAAACTTTAAGGTAACATCACCAATCCCAGCAACAGTATAAGCAGAGTTGTTACACAAAACAACATGCCCATCATCAGATTCATGCAAATTTTCAAACCAATCTTTACGAGATGTCACATGAAAAGATGCACCAGAATCAAGTACCCACTCATGCAAACGAGACTTGGCAGTTAGATTCAATTCATCAGTATCAACAACAGAATTAATTAACACATAGACTTCACCCTGATCAGAATTAGAAGATGACATAACATTCACTTCATCTCTCCCCTTACCGGTTTGCTTGTTCTTCGCTTTGTGGCAATCTTTTATAAAATGCCCAGTGTTACCACAACCATAACATTTTTTTAACTTTCGCTCTAGATTTAGATCTAGACCAACTCTTGCCCTTCTTTTTACCCCCATTGTTACTAGACTCACCGCTGCTTTGATAGTCTGGGCTACCAGTTTGCCTAAACTGAGTTCTACCCCTCATCATGTGAATTTCACCACTTTTCTTATCATGTTTTTCAGCTTTCATCTCCATCTCCTTACTTCTAAGGGAGTCAATGACAATCTCAGGTGTTAAAGTATCTCTACCATACTTAATTGCATTTTTCACTTCTTTATAAATATCGGGAATAGAATTAAGCAATATTACGGCCTTATACTCTTCAGACACCTTTTCACCACAATTAACAATATCTTGAACAAGTTTGTTAAAAACATCCACATTGTCATCTAGATCCTTTGATTGATCCATTTTAAAGCTGAAAAATCTCTCTAACAAGAAAAGTTTATTTGGAATAGATTTAACCAAATAAAGTTCCTCTAACTTTTTCCAAAGTTCTTTTGTGGTATCATGTTTACCAACTTTTCTCAAAACAGCATCTGATAAGTGTAATATTATGGCAGAGTAAGCAAGTTCATCTGAATCTTCTTTTTGTTCTTTAGTGAAATCAATAGGAAAATTACCATCTATAGCTTTTGAAACTTTTTGTTGTATCAAAATCCCTTTCATCTTTTGTTGCCAAATTGAAAAATCTCCCTTTCCATTAAAAACAGCCAATTCAAAATTGTGAGTTGTCATTTTTATGACTCGAATCAACCAAAACAAAATACAAAAACACAATTTTCACAAAGCTACTAAAAGGTCCAGATTTTGCAATAATAGAGATAATTCAACAAAAATTTCTCACTAAAGCAATTTTCACACTAAAGCAAATTTCACACAATAAGTTATGCAAAACTTAAATCAACCGAACAAAAATAACCAGTAAACAATTATAGCAAATATGATCCTAGGTCTAACAACAAGCAATGGTTACCCCACACGGTAACCCCAATCCTAATGATCACCCCACACGATGATCTCTATTGCGAAAAAATAAATGGTTAGAATACGATACCGGAGCGAACACATCTGCTGTTCGTATTCTAGGAGAGATGCGAAATTTTTTTATTATACCATAGTGCAGCAACACAGCAACTCAGCGACTCAGCAACTGCAACTCAGCAACACAGCAATGGAACGGACCCGCCAAACACACCTTAAGGGCAAAAATGTCCAGATTTTTGCACACTACACCGGTGACAAAACCAACACCGCCAAAACGACCCAAAAACAGCAAAGAGTAAACTGTCTTTTTGGTCAAAAATCAGAACACCACCCACGCGCCCCCACGCGCGGCCGGACAGACCGTGCACGTTCTCCACGCGCCGCCACTACAGTGCCTCACGCGCCGCACGGTCAGGAGCGCCTCGCTGCCAGGAGTACGAATATGGTCTCCTTTCACGAAATGGACTTCTGGTTTGGCCGAAAAAACGACTGGAAGTCTCGGTTTTTCCAAAAATGTACAGCTTCTGGACAGATTTGAAGGTTTCCGGTTTCTTCGACTTTTGATGAAATTTTTCACACCCAAGGACATTAAATCCAGCTCTGATACCAATTTGTTGTAAATATCTAATCACCAAAACGTTTAGGCTCAGATTTGAAGCTTAAACAACACTAAAAACCTCAAAAAAGCTCGACCCAAGAACACCTCTATTTTCCCGCGTAGATAAGCTCACAAAGAACTAACTCAATCTAGAGAAAGAGACCAACAACAATGGCAGCCAGTGAAGAAAAGAAGAAGAAGCAGCTCAGCCGTTCACTCTCTCACTCTCCCTCAGGCACGTTGTTGGAATGAATAAAGGAAAAAGGTCCCAGCAATTGATATAACAATTAGGTCAACTCTTATTGGCCCACAAGCCCAATTATACCAAAGACCATATAAACAATATATTTGGGCCACTTAAATAGAGTGGGCCATTGAGCAACTACAAGTTAAGCCGCTCCAAAATGGCCCGCTAAGTTTTGGGTCGAGTTTTAATTGGATTCACAATGTGTTGTCGTTTTTCCCTTAATTTCAATCCTCGGCCAACGCCTATGAAATTAACATTAAATCACCATCGCCTTTTGAGGTTGTTTGGCAACAAATACCCAACAGGAATTATATTATTGGAGCAATCACTCGTTATTGCGTAGTGATAAAGTTTGAGTCGAGTTCGATAGTAAAGACTTTTTTTTGTTATCGTACTTTTCTCTAACTTAGAATAAAAGACATTTTATAAATATTTTTCTATTGAAAATATAGAAAGGTTAATTTCAATGTTAAAGAAAGAATCAAATATGCATTTATCAAATCGGCCATTCTATGGCCCAATACATCTTTTAAATAAATAACCGGAAGCATAGAGTACACAAGTAAAAAAGTACAAGTATAGGTAACAATCGGAAAATTTTATTTATTTATTTATTTATGATCGAATTAATTTAGAACGTGGAAGAAACAGCTTAAAAAGAGAATGAATTTATAGTGTGTGAGTACCGAGTGATTCTGAATATTACTTGGATCCAATCCAATTCTTTTGTCAGTGGTTGACTATTGCATTTCATTACAATTTTGCTCTAATTAAACTCTAAATTGGATCTGATCTTTGATTGATTGAGAGGCTAATTAAAATATATGAGTTATATATCGTACCAAATTTGTCTTAATGAGTTGTTTGGTGAAATGGAACATAGTCGATGTTAAAATTGAAAAAGACACCAATATTATTGATTTTGTTGCCTTGTTCCTATCGATAGTGAAGATCAAACGTGCTTTTAGTGGTAAACTGGCCTTGTAGTAGTTGATAATTCCATATGACAAATAGAAGAGACTTTCAACTGTATTTTTTTAGAAATTTTAAGTAAAAAGATGTTATAATATGAATGAAAGATAGGCAACAAAAAAACAAGAATACACATATTAACTTAGAAAACTTTAGAAGAGGAGAGAAACCCATAGAACAGAGGAGAGAACACTATATCAAAACTGATTACAAAGAGAAGTCGATACACTAACCCTAGATTACATGATATATATATATATATATATATATATATATATATATATATATATATATATATATATACACACACGTGCGAGAAGAATCATAATTATGATAAAACACGTTCATACATTTTTTCTTATAATTATAATTTCAACATGTATGTCGCACCGCAAACTTTTCGAGTTTGGCGCAACAGAATTAAAGTCATTGAACTCTAACAGAAGATAATTTATTTTCTTTCTAATTCTTATTTTCACGAATCTTAAACTCTAACAACTTTTTTTAAAAAAAATTTCTAACTAGTATCCTTCGGAAAAGACTTTGTACTCCTAGGAGTCTTTTTTTTCTATTATGAAGAAACACCTGGAGTAAATAATATATGCAAAAGACAGTCCAAATAGAGAAAAGAATGAACAACTGAACTTAGAAAAGAGATTACTTCGTGTAATAATATACTATAATCAACTCACTCAAAAACTTTTTATAGCTCGAGATATCGAGTATGTGTAGATATATATGTATGTTTATGTATATCTTTATTTGTGGCTTAATGAAAGCAATACATCTCCTAATGGGCAAAAGCAAAAGCAAAGAGAATTTTGACACTTCACCTTTTAGCAATGAAAAGTGTATATAAGAGGGGCTTTAATAAAGTGGCCAAATTATGGCTACTTAACAGATAAGAAAATAAAAAATAAAAAATAAAAAGAAAGAAATTACTCAATGAATCAATCATTCTCTTATAGAAAGGGACACCACACATTTTTAAGACTTGATGTGGTCCATTTGGATTATTAAAAAGACAAATTTAATTAGTTAATTAATTATCCCACTAGGTGTAAAACATATTTTTTAAATCAAATTTCTTCAAGATACCATCCCCTTCTTTAATGAATGCAATATGCATTAATTTATTATTTGATTTTTTTCCCTACATTGTTTAACTTTTTTGATATATTTAGTAAGTTGGATTAAACTATACTAAATAATATTGAGACAAAGAAATTTAAATTTTTACTTACTATGTGCAGAACATGCGGCTTGCGTGTTAATTTAAATTTTCTATCTAAATTTATATATAAATTAAGTGACGTGTTATGTCGAAATTCTAGCATATATCTAGTAATGAATTAAGACAGGTACAATCTACGAAGACATACATTCTCATCTCCAAAAGTGTAGTCAACGCAAATAAGAAATTTAAAAAAAGACACGTTTCGATATAACATAAGTTTCAAACAAAAGAGAGAAAGCACTACATCTGTTAAGAGACAGTCAATCGTAAAACGAACTAATCTATTCGTCGAGTCCTAAAATTGATATAACAAATTTTTTTATACTAATTTTATTAATTTTTGTAGCATATATAACCCAAGAATAGTTGGCCACATTGTATGATGCATATAATAAAGAGACGTTCATTTAAAGTTAATTGGTACTAATTATTGGAGTATCTAACAAAAGTTCCTTGTTTATTTTTAAACCATTAGTGGGTGTTATGTGCCTATCTAATCAATGATCTCCATGCAAGGTGGGCTGTGCAATTCATTAGCATCTATTTAGTATTTACATAAAATTCCTATATTTATATGTATTTTTTTAAATAATTTAATAAATATAGACGTGCCAACTAGAACTAGTAATAGAATCAAAGCTCTGCATCACAAGTAGGAGTGATCTTCTGTCACAGTGGAAAATTGTTATCTTGTCTATATTCAATATGGCATTTACACATTGAATGAATTGACTATAAAAATAAATGTCATATCAGCAATTCATTCAATGTACAAGTATCACATTAGATGTGGGTAAGATAACAATTATTCATTGGGAACATGAGATCGCTCCTACACAACTACATAGAAGCGTAATTATTATTAACATAGAAAAAAATGGTAAATTTATCTAAAACTATACGTTCATTTATTTAATTTTTATAAATTGTTCGACCTTCCATGTTCTAACTCTCTAGCATTTCCAATGTACTTAGTTTATGCTTTTTAGACGTGTCACATAAATACATATATATGGAGTTATAAAAAAAAATCCACCAATGCATGTTGACAAGGATTCCGTTCAACTGATCTGGTACACCAAAAAATTGACTCTGTCTAAAAGTCGGTCTAAATTTAGACGGACTTCTAGACAAAGTGACTCAACAAATTTTAATTTAACTAAGCATTTTATCACCCAAAAAAGAGTCGGAAGAGGAAAATTTTAAAAAAAAATTTAATGCCATATAACGGTAATATTAGTTTTTAGATGGAACCCATTGGAGATAAAATTTTAATTTAACTGTCTTTTCATAGACGTAGTGCCACATGCACTGAAAATCCGTCTATTTTACCTGTTACGTAAACTTTAATAGATAGAGTGCACTGTGGATGCTCAAAATGAATTATAAAAAATTTGTTTATTGCTTTTTAGACGTGCCATATAAATACAAATAGATGGGAATTATAAAAAAAAATTTCTCCAATGCATAATGACGAGAGCTCCGTCTAACTAATGTGGCATACTAAAAAATAGATTTCGTCTAAATTTAGACAGAGTGACTTAGCAAATTTAAATCAAACTCAGCATTTTATTAATAAAAAAATCGAAAGAGAAAAATAAAAATTAAAGACCCGCCACATAAGCAATAATATTAATTTTAGACGAAACCTATTAGAGACAAATTTTTAATTTAACCGTCTATTGAATAGACGTAGTCCTATATAAACTGAAAATTTGTCTATTTTATCTGCTTCATAAATTTCAATAGACGAAGTGGATTAAAGATATTTTATCCTTTAATACCCTACTTTTTACAAGTCAATTTTCGTCAACATTTCAAAAACATTGGTTGGTAGCAGCCAAAGGCCAATAATTATTAGCCAAAAGATGATTTTGGTTTTGAAATTTTTTTTTTCATTACATTCCAACATATTTTAAAATATGTTTTAAAAAGATTAATTGTTCTAAAACTGCCATTTTTAAACTCGGAGCCTGATTTCCTACTCATGGTAGATATGAGATATAATGTCCATCGGTAAGGTGGCTAAACATGATTAATAGAAATCATGAGTGTAGGTAGAGGTGTTAAAATCGTTCATGTCTACAAATAATTTACAATTAACAAAAAAAAAAATTATTATTTTAAATGAAAAATTGACGTTTATCTATTAACTAATACATGAGAGCCCCAATTTTATAAATTAATCTCTTTAAAAATCTCAAAATATATAGTCTAAATCTATCTAAGATTGTATTTGATGTAATGTATTAGATTGTATAAAAAATTTATTTAAAAAAAAAAGAAAAAAAAAAGTAAAACAAGTTGGGTCAATGAGTTGGATTGGGCTAGTATATTTCTGGTTCACATAAAATTTCCAATTTTATGTGTGGCCCTGTTCGGACGGGTTGAATCCAACTCAACTCATTTACCAATTCTAAGTATAGGGGTCATGAACTACCAATTATTTAATACCGCAACATCGTAGACATTATAAGTTAAAAACATATCAAGACCCTTCTAAACTTAGCAAAATCTAATTAATAATATAGAAAGATTAGCACCTTTCTAATGCCCACAATGGGCAATCTTATGATGCCTATTTGGACACTTGTCCAATGGGTATTGGACAAGTGAAAAAGTGCTTTTTCACTTGTCCAATGCCCATTGGACAAGTGTTCAAATGGGCACTATAAAATTGCCCATTGTGGACATTAGAACATTTCCAATAGAAAGATTCCCACTGACTCTTAATTGGTTAAAATCCGAATCCAGTGGGCCTACTTTACATCTGTTCCATAAGACCAAGTAAACTAGAAAGTGATAAGAGCCGTCGGATGTACTACTGTACATTACAACTGTCAACTGTCTATGATTCGTCGTCATCCGACCGTTGGAAGTGCCCCTCCACCCCCCAAAAAAAAAGGAACTGTGGAATTTAGGATATGTCCGAAGAAATGAATAAAAAAAAGTCAATTTTTTTGGTCCTAAAAAGTGTCTTTGAAAAAATTTAAATTCAACTTAAATTTAATCACCGACCGTAGAGAGATTTACTTTACTACAAGCACAAAAAAAATATTTTTTTATCCATCACTATGTCTTCATCCTCTCAAACCAAAACCATTTCTCTCTCAATTCTTTTATTTCTCCATATTCATCAAAATCAAACTCCACTCAAACAAAACTCTCTCTCTCTCTCTCTCTCTCACATTTTTCTTAACTTCTCAATCCATTAAAATCCTCTACAATTGGATTCCACCGCAAAAAAAAAAAAACGACATACTAATTAATTAATTTGTTACCAAATATATTGGGTAACTTTTCGACTGTAAAAACGTTCACTTCTTCAGTTATTTTACGTTTTTCAATTTTAATCAAACATTTTGTCATTTTTAATTAAAATTTATTAAAAATACTATTTTTAAACTCTAACAAACATACACCGAATTTTAACCGAAAACGTTACTTTTACTAACAAGAGTGGATGGAGTGACAGTCCGGTTCTATTGCCGCCAGATGGGCAGCTTATTTGGTTTTGGCCCACCTGGGGGTAGGAGAACAAAATCCGATGGAGTGATTAGTGTGCAACAAACAACTAAATTTAAGTGATCAATGTGCTATTAAAATAAGTATGATGACTCAGATGAAATTTTACTAAAAGTTCAATGACCTCTCGGTGATTTTTACGTTGTAGGTCATTTCTAATGGGCATTTTTGCACAAATGCTCATTATCTTTTGCACTTAGTGCAGGTTGATGACCCATTGTTTCATTTTTGACTAAACCCTATTTCATATATTTTTGGCGACGGTGGTTTTTTCCATCCATTTCTGTTAGATTTAACCGTTAGTTATTGCTTTTTGTACAAATTGTCCGCGCGTGTATTTCACACTCTTCATTTCATAAGGACATTTTCGAGATTCTACTATTCATAAATAAAAATTTGCAGTATAAGTCCTAAACTTGATAGAAAAAAAAAAAAAGAAAATAGTTTTTTAAAAAAAAACTCTTTTTTCCCACCCCACAACTCCGTGTGTAAACTCCATTGTCGCCGTCTTTGCCAAAGGAGATCCGCATACAAATTCTGATCAAATGAGGAGTCAAGTGGGAATTGAATAGTCCTCTTCCATCTCGAAATCTGGTACACAATTATTCATTTCTCTTTTAGAACTTCAATTTTTCATATTGAATTATTGGGGTTTTTCTGAGAAAAGTTCAAAACTTCCCAAAGTCTTCACTCCATTTTTACCATTAAACAACAAAATATAAATTAATAAATAGCAACAATGCAAGCTAGTGCTGCAAATGAATTCACATTTCAGTATCAATCCAACGGTATTAGCACAACCTAGATGAGGGGAGTCGAAACATGGATTGGGATAGGGATAATCCTCACAGCTTATACATAGTATGGGCAGCAGCAACATCAGGAAGAACAAACAGTGAAAATTTGCATTAACTTCAGTGACCATTAGTGATAATTTCCCCGAAGGGAAAAGATATACGCACACAGAGAAGTGAGTATGTTGGAAATTGGTTTAATATGTTGAGAAATTGACTAAGTGTTTAAAAACAACTGAAGTGAGTTCTTGTCAACTTAGCCAAAATATACAAGACCCGACCTAATCCGTTTAGGCAAATTAGTTTGCCACTTCACCGCTTCGGAGCTTCGAAATGGAGTTCGATCTGCCCGGTCAGGTCGCTGGGTTCAAGTGGGCAGCGCCCCTCGTGGGGGCTTGGGGGCAACGTCCCCAAAAGAGAATTCAATTTCGCTGCATATGTTGAATAGTATATTTGGCATCTCGAAACCATATCGAATGAATGAGAAATTACGGAAAATGATAAATTTTGGTCAAGTTTTGACCATGCGATCGCATGGGTATTGTTACCTGCGATCGCAACTTGCATAAATTTTAAGCAGAATATTTTTTGGTCCTTCCATGTGATCGCAGAAGATAAAGCCATGCGATCGCATGGTTAAACTGGATCAAGTTCTGTTTTTAAATTTGTACTTTGCGATCGCAGTATGGTAAAACCATGCGATCGCATAGGTTTGCGGGAACAGACATGTCCTTTTGAAGTGTTGCATGAATTGGCTTCACACCATTTCGTTTTCAACCGATCTTCTTCTATAAAAAGGACCTTTGGACGTTTTTTTTGACAGAGAACTCATATGCAAACATTTTAACCTCATAGTTTCATTATTTGAACCAAATTTTATTGCATTTGTTGTATACAAAATTCTGGTTTTCATTTCTTTTTTCATCCTTTGGAGTACAAGACCACTTTAGATCGTTGTGCTTGTGTTTGGAGAAGTGCTACAAACACAAGCGAAAGTCGTTGTATCTTAGGAGTCGATTGCCATATACCGTAGGCACCATTGCGGGACAAATTTGACTTAAGGACAAAGTGTTCAACACTTGCCTCGACTATCAATTTATCATTTTTCAGTTTTTTCTTGCAACTTTGAAGTCATTTACATAAAATCCGCCAACAGAGTACAGATAACAGATGTGGCGTAAAAGGGCTGTTGGTTTTTGTTGATGGTGAAATCACCGGCTAAATGAGAGGGGCAACCACCCTTTAGAAATGGTTTTTTGCACAAATGGAGTTTGTGCAAAAACGGATCTCCTTCGGCAAAGACGGAAACAATGGAGTTTACACACGAAGTTGTGGGGTGGGGTGGGGTGGGGAAGAAGAATATTTTTTTTAAAATTATTTTCTTTCTTTTTTTTCTCTCAAGTTTAGGATCTCTATTGCAAAATTTTAGTTATGAACATTAGAATGTCGAAATTATCTTTATGAAATGAAGAATGTAAAATGCTCGTGAGGACCATTTGTACAAAAAGCAAGAACTAACAGTCAAATCTAACGAAAATGGACGAAAATGACCATTATCGCAAAAAATGTTTGAAATAGGGGCTAAAGTGCTAAAAATGAAACGATAAGTTCTCAACCCACAGTAAATGCAAAAAATAGGGACCATTTGTGCAAAAAATCCATTTCTAATTCCAAGAACAATTGCTGTACACTTGCCACTATTTTTTATATTTTTAGATAATTTTCAAATATAGTATGAATATAACTCTTTAAATACATTTATTCTAAATTCACCAAAATACAATTATTTCTATATTTAGCTATTTATCACTCAATTTAATATTTAAAAAAAAATACACGCTATTTGAATAATTCTCTCGTGTTTTTACTATATTTTGTACATTTTTTTACAATTTTATTGTTGAGCTTCGCCTAATTAATTTTAAAATGACAAAACTCGATTCGTATTTTAAAAAATGTGTTTCGTACTTCAATGCAATATGTTGATAGAAGCATGTAAAACAGTAATTCGTGTGGCCATTACTTGTTTCCAATAAATTCATTCGAAACAATTTTAAAAATCTATTAGTTGCAAGATGTTATAGTATAGGGTTGATCTCCTATGTGTGAACATTATATTTCCCACTTTTCGGTTGTCTTTGTTTTTATAGAAGGTAAGCTAGATTGTGACGTTTTAATATATTCTACACTTGTGAGTTTACATTGAAGAAGAAGTGTAAGTCAAGTTGACACAACTTATTTTTGACAATTCTTGTGATGGCCTTCCGTGGCATTAGCACGAGTCGAGTCCTTGACCTTATGGCATCAGCCAGGCGTCAATTCCATACATAATCTACGACTTTGCACATGCACAAATTGAGCACCTATTTGACAGAGATTATAAACTAGTTTATAAATTAATATTGATTTATTTGAGTTGAAATGATTGACTTTTTGAATCACTTTAATGTAAATTGACAAAATTGTCATTTTCTATTTTGAAATGATATTTTGTTGTTTAAGGATAATATAAGTATTTTATATTAAAATTAGTTTAAAAAGTTAAAAAATATAACTAAAATAAACCACTTTTAATTTATAATCCATATCAATCAGGACCTGAACCATGTCAGACTATCCAAGCCATGGTGGCAGAGGAGACATTTTTTTTTCTAAATCCAATTACAATTCTGTATATTCAGTCTAATTGCCAACCTATTTTTGAAATTTATAAATATAAACCATTTTTAATTACCGAATAAATACTTTTATGTTTGCGACGTCATTTTCACCTCCACTAATATAAAAAGTGATGTACGTCTCTCTTCAATTTAAAAAAAAAAAAAAAAAAATCTCATTCTTATTTCTCTTCAAACATTCTTCAAATATCTACCCTCAATCTTGTTTCTCTTCATTATTTTTTAACGCTAGCAAATTTTTATGGTCAAATTCCATCGAATAAGCGGTATACTTATTACGATCGTAGAGAATTTTTTTTGCTACAAAAAAAAAGTACTTAAACATCTATGTATCATTACGTCTTTAATTTCTCTCCTCACAAAATCTTATATTTCAAAATTTACTAATGGTTTTAATCCGTCTTTCTGATTCGATCATCTTCTTAGACTAATTATTTTAAAATATATTCACCTTCTCAATTCATCTCGTTCTGTCGATCATTTTTAATATATTATTATAATATAACATACGGTCGACTTAGAATTAGAGTATACTAGTATAAATTATAAAATATACAAAATATCCAGAGATGTCGACCCGTCCTCTTAAGACAGTGGAACACACCCACACACTAGATTCCTTTCTCTCTCTTCTCTTTTTCACTTCATCATCTCCATTTTCCGAATACCGGTAAATTCGCCGGAACTCCATCTTCCGTCCAAAAACAGTTCCATCTAATTCATATATACTCTGCTCCATCTCAATTCATTCGATCTCTCATAAACATTTACAGAAACAATTTGTACAATTCAATGCCAATTTCTCTTTGCATGGCACGGGGTTTTACTCTATTCTTGCTTAATTTCACGATTCACACAGTTACACACACATAGAACACGAACATTTACCCACACAAATACACACATACTGTATAGACATTTATACATACAGTGAGTAAGATGTCAGTGTACGATGCGGCGTTTGTGAACAGCGAACTCTCGAAGAAGACATCGATCTTCGGGTTGCATCTATGGGCGGTCATCGGAATAGTCGTTGGAGCAGTTATAGTTCTCATCCTCTTCCTTTTCTCTCTGTGCATTACCGCCTTGCGCCGCCGAAGCAGTAAACATAAACTCCACCGCCCAGCGAAGCTCTCCGGCGCCGGCGAGCACACCCCTGTCATCTCCAAGGAAATCCAGGAGATCGTCCATGACGCCGCCCCCGATCACCGCCCCATCGTCACTCAGGCACGATTTATATACACTTTCAGACTACATCTAAAATTTCAAGATCTCATTTTCACATAAACTAATTAGATTAATTTATTAATTATTTTATTTATCTATAATAATTTTGTTGATGTTAAATTGAGTTTTAATGCTGTCAGAGCAAGGGAAGTGTTGTACTCTTTGATGCAGTTTTTGTACTTTGCAATACTGGTAAATCTAGCATGATATGATAAAAGCTACTGTGGACTTATTACGTTTCTCCAAAATTTTGATGTGTTAATTTATTACTTTATGTGAAGTTGAGCAACTTTTTGAGTAAATTTTATTTCCAATTTAAACTGTGAAGTGTGAAAGGTCATTATCATATGAGAAATTTTTTATTGTACTTGATATAATCTGGATTGTGCAGAGACTCTTTATCAACATCAATATTTTATTTCTGACGTTCTTTTGTTTTCTTCTTGAATTTTTCAGGCAGTGCCAGAGATTCAGATAGATATGGGGAAGGTGGAGCACAGGGTGGTATTTTCTGATAGGGGTGCATCGAGTGGCGAGAGTCGGGCAACAAGTGGTGCTGATACCGGGTCATTTGGAGGTAGTGGGGCATTGCCAGAGGTGTCACATTTGGGTTGGGGAAGGTGGTATACTTTGAGAGAGCTCGAGGCAGCTACCAATGGTTTAGCCGATGAGAATGTGATTGGTGAAGGTGGGTATGGTATTGTGTATTATGGCGTGTTGGCTGATAACACTAAGGTTGCCATAAAGAATTTGTTAAACAACAGGTATGGAAATTGCTAAATTTGCTTTAGTTTCAAGATGCTCGGTTCATTGCAATGCACATTGTTGGTATGTTGATGAGAGTTCTTGGGGTGATTTGTTATTTGATGGCTTTGGCATGGATATGATTTAATGGTTATGTGATGGAAAACTTGTAAAAAGGTCCTCCCTCATTATGTGGGGGTGGTGTTACTAAATTCACTTGGATAGTGGGTTCATTAGGGTTTTCCTTTTTCCTTCTTTTAATATGTTCTATGAAGTCCCTAAACATGTAGAAAGTTAATTCTGTCTATTTTCGGGTTTGTTCTTTTTTGGAAGGCAGAGTCAGTGCAGTGATTTCCTTTCCCCGTCCTTTCGTCTTAAATGAAGTTTAAATTTTAATTTTGCAATTGATGTTGGAATTTAACTGTAAGAATGTAGGTCAGAATTGGTTCGTTCATATGTCATGTGGTTGTTGAAATATGATGGTGTTGACTGCAAAATACTTAAGGCACTAAATTGATTTCCATGCCTCTATTCCTTGCTACATACTGTGGGAAACTTTTCACCTTTCTGACTCAAAATCTGGATGATTTGTTTTTCCAACGTAGGAATGCAGTATTCTCGTGATATGCTTAAACTCATGCCACTGACACAATTTTCAGGGGCCAAGCTGAGAAAGAGTTTAAGGTGGAGGTAGAAGCGATTGGACGAGTCAGACACAAGAATCTTGTACGGTTGCTAGGTTACTGCGTTGAAGGAGCTTACAGGTGTTGATATTCATCTCTTCGAATGTAACTTTTGAATTTGTTTCAAGTGTCAAGAAGTTGAATTTTTTCTCTTGTCCTTGTTTATCTGTTTTTCCATGTAGGATGCTTGTCTATGAATATGTGGATAACGGGAATTTGGACCAGTGGCTGCATGGAGATGTAGGTGAAGTCAGCCCTTTGACATGGGAAATTCGTGTGAACATAATATTAGGAACTGCAAAGGGGTATGCTAACTTGATACCTTTGTGATTTCATGCTCTTGTATGGCACGACTTATACTTATTTTTGTATTTTCACTGTTCCAGTTTGGCCTATCTCCACGAGGGTCTGGAACCAAAGGTGGTTCACCGTGACATCAAAGCAAGCAACATACTGCTTGACCGTCAGTGGAATGCTAAGTTATCGGATTTTGGGCTTGCTAAACTTTTGAATTCGGAAAGCAGTTATGTGACAACTCGAGTGATGGGAACATTTGGGTTAGTTCATTTCATTGCATAAACATAATTATTTTGCCACATTTCCTCTTAGCGAATTAAGTTTCTATAGAAAGTGGTTAGGAAATTGATCAAACTTCATTGTTTTACTAGTTATGTTGCACCAGAATATGCTTGCACAGGTATGCTCAATGAGAAGAGTGATATTTATAGCTTCGGGATATTTATCATGGAGATAATTACTGGGAGATCCCCTGTTGATTATAGTCGGCCACAGGGAGAGGTTAGTCTTAGCACGTTAAATTTTAGTCATCCTAGTTGATTGAGTACCTTGATTATTTGTATCAATCGCAATTACAAATGATGACAGGTCAATCTGGTTGAGTGGTTGAAGATGATGGTTGGAAACCGGAAATCTGAGGAAGTAGTGGATCCTAAGTTGCCTGAAAGGCCTGCATCAAAAGCTCTGAAACGTGTTATTTTGGTTGCCCTTCGATGTGTTGATCCAGACGCCCAGAAGAGGCCCAAAATGGGCCATTTAATACACATGCTGGAGGCCGAGGACTTGACATCTCGTGATGTACGCCTACCCTGCAAACTCAAATTTTCTCAAGTATATTATTAGTCGTTCAGAAAGTAGAACAAAACCAAGAAAAGAATTTCAAAAAATGATTTAGAAAAGAAGAGATTTAATTTTCCGTTGTTGATTAATTTCAGTCACTTAAGAGTTCCACAAATTGCAGGAACGACGAGTTGTCAGAGAATCTTCCAGTTCCCATCAAGAAGATAAACATGCTGTCCCAAAGTTGGTTGATAAACAAAGTGGCGAAGGTACCTCTGATACAAGTGAAGGAGATAGTGGTAGGAACCATAATTTTCCAACAAGGTGGTAGTATAGCATTTAGAATTTATTGACTGATATATTATTCGAAGTTATGCAAAATTTTGCTGCTTATTTATAATTTTTCATATCAGTTCTATGGTACATGAAGTTGCTATTGTTTATCAGTTAGTTGTTGTCAGCAGCATTTGTAAAAATGAATAATATATTTATCATTCTTATAGAAATAATAGTAAATTGATTTTGGTCTTTGCTATAAAGTTCTAAAAAAGTCAAATTTGGCAGCACCTTTTTTATTTCCTCCATGCTCTGTGATTTCAGGCTTTTTGCGTCTTTAATTTTGGCTGTTGCATTCTATCCGTTTAGAGACTGATTAGGTGACTTGCAGAATGCCCATCAAGATTACAGCAAAGCACTCTTTGTACAGAAACCACTGACCCACTAACCAGAAAGCCCTATCCTATGTCCAGTATTTATACATCTTCCCGTTGGATGGCAAGTGGGGCAAGTATTTTTAACACGCACCTTTGATGCATGTCGCACTCGTGCATCTTAGGGCCCAATGTATGAACACTGGGTGTATGATAGAATTAGAGTTATCTCTCACTAACTTTTTTAGATAGACGTGCACGGAATTTATTTAGCATCACTTGGTACAGGTGTCTCAGTCTTGCATCTTACAGCCCAGTGTATAAACAACACTGGGCGTGCATAGGTTAGGATTAGATTTATCCCCAACTAACGTGTTACAATAGAAGTGCACTGTACACGGAATTTATTAGCATAACTTACATTTGGAACCTTGGAGGTTTATGCTAGTGGACCCTTTGGACAGCTTGTTCATATTCATGGTTGTCTATCCACGTCATAATAATTCGTGTCCTGGTTGCTTTATGGTAAGCTAAAGCATCTACAAGTCATGTTCCAGATTGAAACTGGGACATGTTCATTTATTTCACCATCAATCCCAGGACACTAGTTTGCCTATGGTGTACTGTAGGGATATTTGGTTTGATTGAGGCAAAACAGGCTGGCAATTGGATTTATTAGGCGAAGCCCTATTTGTTCAGCTGGCTGATGGATGTATTAGGCAATAAATAAATTATCCTCCTCTCTATTTATGTTTTGAAAACCGGCTCGAACTTTGACCTGAAATAGAAAGGTCAAAAAATTGAATCGAGGTGAACCGAAACCTAAACTTTAGAGCAAACCGAACAATTCTGAACTTCTTGTAACAGTTTTTGATTTTTTACATGTAATTGAACTGGGCTTCGAATTGGTTTCTGGTTTTTCCCATGCTCGAACTGCTCAATCTGGTTCTGTTCTTATAACACTACTCTCTATGTTTAGATAGATGATGTCGTTCAACGAATGGTGTGAATTCAGGTTTTACCGACCCTCAATTATGAAAAGTTTTGTGTTAGGTGTTTTATCAAATAAGTGAATCTGGCTTGCACGTGAAGTCGTGAAGTGTGCGTCCATACTCCATAGTGTAAATTTAGATAAATATATTAGAGTAATTATATTCTCACTATATTTTTTTTTTTATTATTCACATCACGTTTTAATTGTAATAAAGTTCTTCCAACATTTGATATTTAGACATTTATGTATCTAATTTTTTTTATCATATTTTTTTCATTAACTTTTATTTAGTTTTCACATCTTGTCTTTGATGAAGATTTTTGTCTAAATATTCTGCTAATGTGTATTGAAATAAGGAAAAAATATTTTGTCAAACTTATGTATTTGTTGTTTATTTTAATTATGTAAAAATATTAGAGGCAAAAAAAAATTTACGCCCTCCTAATTATCTATTTGGACAAAAATCATCATTTAAGACAAATATAAAACATGCAAATTAATAGGTTGATAATAAAAATTTGTTAAAAAAAAATTAAAGAGTCATAAATGCAAAAGTGACCAATAGTTGGAGGATTTCATTGTAATTATAATGTAGTGTATTTAACAAATAATGTTGTGGTAATATAATTACTCAATATATTATTCTTAGGACATCTTTAATACAACAATGTCCAGCTGATGAGATGGATGAGACAAAATTGATGTGACAGTATTTATTGTAGAAGATCGTCTAACAGACCATCTAGTTTTAAACATTATGTCAGATATTTTTCATCAATTTTTTTATTAAGTTGTATCTATTTTTTTCATCTATTTTTTTTCTCTTTCTTTTTTCTACACTCTCTCTTCTCATTTCTTTTCTCTATTTTGCCACATAGAATTTTTTATAAGGTATAGCATTGAAAATATTTTTATCTATCAATTTCGATTTTTGACAGTGTTGCTCGACTCTACGTACCTAAAATATTAAATTAGTTGGGCACATTTATGACATAGAGATAAGCAAATGACCTTGATATGTGCTGCAGCGTGCATTTATGTGATGCCTCTAGTGATAGTGTGAAAAAATGAGACGTGCAATTAGGATCCGTTTGATTGCACTATTTTTTCATGAAAAATGTCACATTCGAAGAAAATATTTTTCTACTTTGGTTGTTTGATATAAAGTGGAAAAGGAAAATGAATTCTAGGATATAACCACTTTAAGGTTGTGTTTGATTGGATTCCATGAAAATAAAAAAATTTCCATGTAAAAAGGAAAAAAAAAACCACCAAATTGGCGAGAACACATTTTCCAACATTTTGGTCAAATTCATGCTTTAAGTGATTGTATCTTAGAATTCATTTTCATTTTTTACCTTCAATCAAACAGTCAAAGTTGGAAAATATTTTCTTCTGATGTGACATTATTTTCCATAAATGTGAGGTTGTGTTTGATTGGTTTCCATGGAAAATAGGGGAAAATAAAAATATTTTCCATGTAAGGTGGAAAAAAAATCCACCAAATAGGTGAGAAAATATTTTTCAAAAAAGTGGCCAAAAGTGTGCTTTAGGTGATTGTACCTTGAAAATCATCTCATTTTCCAGGTGCAATCAAACAACAAAAGGTGAAGAAGATTTTTCATGGAAGTGCTTTCTTGGAAAATATTTTCTCACTTATTTGGTAGATTTTTTTTTTCCACCTTACATGGAAAATGTTTTTATTTTCCACAATTTTCCATGGAAACTAATCAAACACAAGCACATCTTCCATGGAAAATGTTGTCACATCCATGGAAAATGTTGTCACATCTATGGATTTTCTTTTCCACATTTGGTTGTTTAATTGCACATGGAAAAGAAAATTGATTTTCAATGTACAATCACTTTAAGCACATTTTTTCTCACTTTCTTGGAAAACATTTTCTCACCTATTTAGTAGATTTTATTTTCCATCTTAGATGGAAAATATTTTCATTTTCCATGCACACTAATCAAACACACCATAAGTTTATTTTTGACCAATTTCATGAAAAATATTTTCTTAAGGGGATGATGATGTTTTATTTTCTAACTTACATAGAAATTGTTTTTTTTTTTTTTTTACCTTCCTCCAATCAAACACACCCTTATGGCCCGTTTGATTGCACCATTTTCCATAGAAAATGTCACATCCAAGAAAAATAATGTCACATTCGAGGAAAATATTTTCCTACTAAAATTGTTTGATACAAGGTGGAAAAGGAAAATGAATTCTAGGGTACAACCACTTTAAGCTTGTTTTTGGCCAATTTCATGAAAAATATTTTCTTACAGGAGAAGAAAGTTTTATTTTCTAATTTATACGGAAATTGTTTTCTTTTATACTTTCCTCTAATCAAACACACCTTTAGTTTAAAATTTCAAAGCTTTCCCTCAACACTTTTTTTCGTTGATTATTTTTCTTTTTAAAATGAATTTAAGTGGCTAGACTATTTATACTTAGGGGTGGCAAAAAAGCTCGTCGACTCGTCGGCTCGGTTCATAAAAGCTCGACCCAGCTCGGACTCGGGCTCGTCGAACCACGAACACGAGCTAGGGCTGAGCTGGAGAAAAAAAAACGAGCCGAGCTCGTTGGGCTCGAGCCCACGAGCCAGATGATCATCCAACGGTCACAAATGTGACCGTTGGCAACGGTCATTTTGACCTTTTTTTTTTTTTTTTTTTTTTCCTTTCATTATTTTCCTATAAATACACTATTTCTAAACTCATTTTCACACTTCAATCTTTTATCTCTCATTCAATTACATACTCAATCTATTATAAATTCTCAAATCTCAATATTAGTGTTCTAAGTAATTAGTATCTAGTATCTTATTATCTAGATATTACGCTATAATTTTCTACTTCTACTAATTTTCTAATTTCTACGTTCTACTAAATTTTCATCTTCTCCTATTTTTCTTTCTCTATTATTTCAAATGGCATACAACCGAAGTGATGATGATTTAAGTGGTCTTAATGACATTCCAATTCCAGAAGATATTATTGATCAGTTTGGTGGTAGCACTGATCCAATTGATTTGGAAGACGTTCATGACGACGCCGATACACATGAAACTACCATTGGCTCTAGCACTAAACGAAAAGCCACCAAACAAAAGGCTATATGCTGGCAGTATTTTCAGTTGGTGCCGACTGGTAAACTAGTGAACGGAGTCCCTGAGTTCAAAGTACAGTGTAAACACTACAAGGAGAAGTTTGCTTGGCACAAGGAGATTGTCACGACCCATTTAAACAGACACTTCAAAAAGTGTCAATACAAACATGGAGGTGTGGATACAAATCAGGCACGTCTCCAGTTTGGATCTCCGGGGACGGGGTCTAGTGGTTCTGCTCTCAACAACTGGATATACTCATAAGAACTTATGCGACACGAAGGATTACCAGAATTGATAGCAAATGTCGAGTTTCCACTATGCTTGGTGGACAATCCTCATTGTACTACATTCATCCAAAAATATCTACAACCAAGGTACGTTAGTATTTCTAGAAATACACTTCGTAGAGATACTATTGTTAGATATAATAGTAAAAAAGAAGCTATTATTAATGATATTAATAATTACAATGGTGTTGTATCTTTTACATCAGATTTATGGACATGTTGTAACAAAAAAGGATACATGGTAGCAACTGCACACTACATTGATAATAATTAGTTAATGAATAAAAAAGTAATAGCATTTAAACAAATAGACTATCCTCATAATGGAAATAATATTTATCAAGTTTTATTAAGTGTGTTACATGAATTTAAATATGATTCTAAAGCTCGTAATTTTACATTTGATAATGCAGGCCCAAATAATATAGTAATTGAAAAATTAATGCAACACTGTAATCCACAATTTGATGGTATTTTATTTCATATTCGTTGTGTGTGTCATGTGTTTAATTTAATTGTACAAGATGGATTACAATTTATACGCCCACAATTGGAAAAAATTAGATTTGCTATTAATTATATTTCGGTTTCACCATCAAGAAAACAAGTTTTTGTTGCTTTATGTATAGAAATGGGCTGCAATCAAAATGTTTTGCAACTGATGTTGGCAATAGGTGGAATTCAACATATCTTATGCTTGAATCGTGTGAAGGTTATGAAGATTGCATTACTGTATATTATAATGGCCGACACTCACACGACTCAGAATATGATTTAGAATTACGTGATTGGGAAATATGTGGTCATGTTAGAAAATTTTTAAAAGTTTTTTACGACGCAACAAATGCATGTTCTGGTGTTTATTATTCAACTACTCCACTTGTTTTAAATCATTTCTATTATATTGCTAACAATTTTCATAAGTATAATAATTTTGCTCTTTTTACTAGTATTATACATGTCATGGAAGCTAAATTTAGAAAAATTGGGAACAATTACCTATGTTATTTCCATTAGCATGTATCATGGATCCTCGACTTAACTTAGATGGTACAAAAGTAACAATAATGGCAATTTCAGATAAATTAACTTTTGAAAATCCAGTCACGTGTGCTAATTTAGAACAAACTTTATGTTCTATGTATAAGATTTATGTTGAAAAGGCCGGTACAAATATTGTACGACCCCCTAATCCAACATATACTTCGTCATCAACTGATGATATTGACTTATGGAGTTACGTCAGTACACATAGGACCACTCAAGATCAACAATTAGTTGGTTCTTCTTCTAGTTCTTCCCTTCCCTATTCTAATGATACACCTGTAGAGTTAGGTAGGTATTTTGCACATGATGTGCTTAGTATGTTAGATGAAGAGGAGAGAAAAAATTTTGATATACTTAAATGGTGGAGACAACATCAACGTAGTTACCCAATTCTTTCCAAAATGGCACGTGATCTACTAACACCTCCGGTGTCAACTATAGCATCGGAGACTGCATTTAGTATAAGTGGCAGAGTTTTATCTGATATCAGGTCAAGACTCAAAGCCGACATTTTAGAAAGTTTACTGTGTCTAAAGGATTGAGATGATGTCGAACTTCGAATTCAAGATAAAGTGGACAGAATAATGTCTGAAGAACTTGAAGATTTGAATATGGATTAATCATATTCGTAGTAAGTATTATTTTGCATTAATATTTCTGTATTTGAAGAATTTTTCTTATTTTAATAAAAAATTGTACACGTAACATCTTGTTCGTGTACAATTTTAACTCTGCCTACTTTTAAAGTAACCGGTCCCAAACCCGAAAAAAGGATGATGGTTTTTAATTTTACATTTTTAACATAAACGATTTTCGATATGGTATTCTTTTTTATTTTCAAATTTTAAAAAATGTAAAACACAAAAAAAATAAAGGTGGATTTTAAATTTTTAATTTTTAACATAAATGATTTTTTATTTCTACTTTCTTTTTTATTTTCAAATTTCTTTTTTATTTTCAAATTCAAAAAAAAAAAAAAAAACTTAATCAAATATGAGGATTTTAAAAAACATAATCAAGATGATTCAATAAAAATTTTAACATAAAGATAAATATTTAATCTTTAACATAAAGATAAAGATAAATAAATGATTCATTTTAAATATTTACATTTTGTTCTTTAATAAAATAAATAGAAATTAGAATATAATGATTTATTTTCAAATTTAAAAAAAAAAAACAAAAAAAAAGGGCCGAGCCGAGCTGGCTCGGCCCGGTTCGTTCCGTGGGCCGAACCGAGCCCACAAATTGGAGTCCCCAGATGAGCCGAGCTCGTGATTTATGGGCCGAGCCGATTGCCATGGCTATTTATACTGAAAATGCCCATGCACTCACATGGTTGAATTAATGACAAATTTGAAGAAAACCGTTTTTAGGGATGAAGTTTGTTAGTTTATAAAAGGTCAAGCACGAGATTGGGACGAAAAAAAGGGTGGGGGTATTGATTGCTACTTTGTGCAAAGGTTGGATACAAAATATACAGTTTATATTCTATTAAAAGACAAAAGTGAAGTAGTGATGGCAATAGGATGGATCGCTTGATCTATATCCACCCCCACAAGATTTGTAAGAGATCCAAATCTGCGGATTGATCAGCCATTTTTCAGGGGGAATCGGATACGGATCGGGGCGGATCAGATCCCTGATCCGTATACTGATTCGTTTTTTTTTTTTTTCAAATAATTTAAAGAATAACATCCATACTTTTATATGAAAAGATTAAAAAGAAAGAGAAATTAGTGCATTACAAATAAAATGAATGACCCACTTAATAAAATGAATGATCCACAATCAAACAATATAAGTCCAATAACAAGAATGGATCCAAAATAAGTCCAATAACTACTAGAATCTGGTTGATTTGAGTGATACATGTAAGGAAAATTGAACACATACAGTTTTAAATCAATGCAAATTAATAATCTGTTCTAAATAAATTCATATATATCCAAAATCTGATATAATCTCCTATGGCTTCTTAAAAAAATAGAGCCAAGAAAAGGGAAAATCAATGAAAGAATTTACGGTAGTTCTGTTCATCCTCCACACTCTTCTCCTTCTCTATATTCTTTTTCTTCAACTCTCACTCTCCTTTCACTGCCTCATGATGACTTGGGAGTTTAAGTTTGAGTTCAATAACACTATTGGAGGGTCAAAATCATTTTCTTGATCTAACAGGGATTCGAGTTTTCCTATGTAAGTGTCGTATTTTTGGTGCAATTCCATAAAATAAAAACACAAAAAATATTATTTCTCTGTAATCTTCAATGAAATGATGTACTTACCATAAGAGTTGGGAGCGAGAAATAATGAATAGTGAGCGAAGGGCAACGGCGATGCATCAAGCAGCGAAACAGGCGACGGGGAACTAAAAGGAAGCTTAACATTAGGTTTACTGGTTTAGGTTACGTATAGGAAATTATGAATTAGGAAATTGCAATTTCAGTCTCAGTCCCAAATCTTTGATCTTTATATAATTTAATCTTTTTTTCTAAATACGGACGGGTCAGATTGGGGCAACCACGATACGATCTACCACGAGATCTGCGGCGGATCACTAATATCTGTTCCAATCCGTCTCGCCGATCCGCGGATTATGTATTTTTTATTCCACTCGAATTGAGTATTCATCGAATTTTGGATGAATGAGATATTTTTGCCATCTCTAAAATAAAATGACAATAGTGATTTTGAAACTTACAAATTGTGTCTAAAAGTTGTTGAAAAAGGTTAAAAATAAACAATAAGTAGGTACTTAAGAATTGTACAGATTGGTCTAGAGGCTTCTTCACCATTAGATCATGCATGGCTTTGGTCAGCCATAGGATGCTTTTTTACACGAACCATTAGTGGACAAGAAATTTCGAATTAGTTTGACGAAAGAAATGCAATAGTTATTGCTTTGAATCTGGAGTCTTGGTCGTTGTTTCATTTATGTTATCGAAAAGTTCTGAAAAAATCAAAATTATACGGGAACAAAATTTCCTCGTATATTGAATAAATATAAAAACTTATGTACTTTACTTATAAATTATTATTTATTTTAATACAAATAAATAAAAAATATTTGAAGTAAATAATAATGGAACTATTGAGTGTTGAACGAATCCGTACGTTCAAAAAGTATATAACAAAAAACAGACAAAAATATGGGGTTCCTATTTTCCCAACAAACACGCTTTAATCTGATCTCATCAAATATAAACCGTTCGATTTTACTGACTTTAATCTACCGCACTCGCCTCCACCTTTGATTAAAATACACCTCCAAACCGGATATCCAATCATGTTTCACCACGTGTGTTGGTCATTTAACTTTTATTATAGTTTCGATTTGATCAGTCAACTTATATTTTTGTTTCAATTTGATCATGTCTTGTATAACACACTTTAATTCAATTCGTCTAGAGTTGAAACGAGCAACTGGATTTCATGATTGAAGTTTTCAAACGAATCAGCATCTTGTTATGATCTTATATGGAAAAATTTCATGTCAAAAAAAGATTAAATAAATATATAATATAGAAAAGTTTGAGCTACTCTTTTTAATAAAATTGACTTTTTCATATAGAACTCAAGACCTAGCACAGTATCAAAGCATATAAATATTTTGGGTTTAAGTCTCGCGTCTAATTATTTAATGAGATTGAACACATGTCAAATTTTGATAAGAAAAAAATGAAACGTGCCTTGTTATGAAAAGTTAGATTGAAAGATAATATTAAATAATATACATGTGATGTTTGTTGACAATTTAAGCTTTCATAGTTCGACATCATTCAATTACCAAGGTCACATATTCTTTGTCAACGAATTTCGTAAATTTTGGTAGATGTGAAGAGAGAATAGTCAAATTAAAATAAAAAAAATATAAATTGGACGACCAAATTGAAATGAAGATATAAATTAGATGATCAAATTGAAAGAAATTAAAATTGAGTGACAAACATAAAACATACCTATAAAAAATCTCCTGGAAATTTCTAAGGTCCCCAAAATAAACCCTAATTTGCGTTCACTCTCGAGGAAAGTCGCCACTTCTATACGCGTCTGCGAGTACCCTTCCAGGTACGGCTCGTAACCTCCCATTTTATCTCTCTGTGACTATATATGTGTAGCTGTGTATGAATTTTCTTGGACGCTGTTCGTGTAATATGTTTGTTAGGAGTTAGGATTTGACTTTCGATTTCCGAGTTAAATTTTGATAATCTGATCAGATTTTGGGCCTTCAGTAATTGATTCGTCGAAGATCTAATCATTTTGGTGAGTTTTTTTGAAGATTATTGTTTAATTTTTATTCTTTTTGTATTTTTTTTTCTGATTGAATTGATTTTTGTTGGATAATCTGTTCTTGATGTTTTAGATCTGTGAAAAAAGTGTGTTTTAGATCTGTTTTTTATTTTCTTTTTATTCCATTTCAGGTTGTGGTTTTAGTTGTTAATTATTGTTATTTTTGTTCTTTTTAACATGTTGTAAAGCCATGTTCTTTGAATAAGATTTGATGGAATTTTTCATTTCTTATTGTGGTTTAGTTTATTTTTGTTTCTTTGGTGGATCCAATAGATACATGTATAATATTTGAGCTATGGGAGTTTAGTTTCAGCTGTAAATTTTCTTGATTTAGGGTTCTTGGGCTTCATTGGGTTAAAAAATTCGTAGAAGGAAAAATTTGGAAGAAAGGAAAATTCGAAACTCTTGGGCTGCTGTATCTTGTCTAAATTCAAACTATTGGAAATTTAGATACTTATTTTTTTTTTCCTTAGAACATAACTTGTTCATCTGTTATTTATTAAGGAGACAGTATAGTTACAGTATCTTGTTCATATATAACTGCAAAAATCTGATTACTACAAAAATCATCATTAATTAGTTATAAAGGTGAAAAGTTTTGTGTCTTTGAATTATTTTTCTTTTGATTAGACTTGCATCTTTTTGGTAAGCCTCCAATCCCCTTTATTTTCTAGTAAGAGGGTACATCGAACTGTGATTTGAAAAATTGGAAGAGCTTCAACTTTGTTTAGACTGTTTTATGGGTTTTTGTTATATAGAATAACCTAGTATTAGGAGCCACTGCAGCTCCAGCTAGGAACTTTCCTAGAGGTAGGATTTTGGAATATTTGGAATGCTTGGTCGCGAAGTTTCCTCGGCCCTACCTCCTTCCTTTGATTGTCTATATTTTTCTGTTCATTGCACAGTTTTGTTTCTTACATTTAATGTGGTTGCCTTTCATTTGTTGTTGCAGCTTGTACATTCAATGAGTCGTCCACAGGATCCACACCGGCCTTTTCTCCCATTTGGAAATCCTTTCCGAATGATATTACCTAAGAGTTCTTACCTGTCTCCAAAGCTTATCGCCCTGTTGAATACTTTTGAGGAGACATTGACAGAGAGGCTTAAAAAGCTCAAGCCGAGAGACAGGGAAGATGTCCTAAGCTTATCATGGATGAGATTTGCCATCGAGTCCCTTTGTGGAATTCATACCGATATAAAGACGCTTATCACAGCTCTTGAACTGCCTGTCTGCGATTGGGATGACAAGTGGATTGATGTATACTTAGATAATAGTGTGAAGTTGCTGGATATTTGCATTGCTTTCACCTCTGAGATCTCTCGCCTCAACCAAGGCCGCCTTTTTCTTCAACTTGCCTTGCATAACTTGGGCGGTGACTCATCAAAAAAGTCCGTGCGGGCACTCTCATCGCTGGATGGATGGAGGCAGCATATTAGTTCAAAGAACCCAAGACTTGATAATTGTTTTTCCATCATGGATAGTCTTACCCAAACGCTAGACCTACCAAAGATCAAGAACTCTGCAAAGGGAAAGGTTTTGATGCGAGCTATGTATGGAGTCAAAGTGGTAACTATTTCCTTATGCAGTATATTTGCTGCTGCATTCTCAGGTTCAGCAAAGAAGTTGATGGACCTACAGGCTCCAAACACATGCTTGTGGGCAGAAGCTTTTGCTGATCTGCAGACTTTTGTAAATACTGAAATAAGAAGCACATGCTCTAGCGGAAGGGTCACTGCATTGAAAGAGCTAGAAGCTGTTGATGCAAGTGCAAAAAAATTATTCCCCATTGTACAAAATGAGGTGGACCCCATTGAAGCTGAGATGTTGCAGAATCCTAGATCAGATTTAGGGAAGTCGGAAGAGAAACTTTCACAAGGACTAGATCTACTTGCAAAGGAAGTTGATAATTTCTTCAATATTATTCTAACAGGACGGGATGCTTTGCTTGGTAACCTTAGAATTGGTGGTAATGCGTCTGACTCAGTGCAAAATAACAAAGTAGAAGGCCAGGCTGTGAGGTGAATACTAAATATAGACTCACTCTTGTATATGCAAGTGTGCAGCCATGGACTTTTATGTTGTCAGGTAAAAGATATACTAAATGTTAAGAAATGTGGCTCTAGTTACCTTAAATTTTGTGAGTTGTGGTTTGTCAATGTTAACGTTGTTATATGTTTGAACTTTTATGTAATGCTAATGATATATATAGTTTATACATCTTGCGCTAATTAGTTCTTTCCCGCCTTCACTCTCACTTCAACTCGTGTCTGCGTTGGCTAATTTTTTCATTTTTTGTAGTCTGCTTGAATGGTTAATATTTACTTTGGTTGCCTACTTCTTGTTCATAGCCCTTTTTTACTGGTTTAATAGTGGGAAACAGGTGAATGCTTATTGAAATATAATGATCGGGAAAATTCTAAGCCGAGTTGGGACTTGGTTCGATGGTATTGCATATGGAATGGTTATTTTGCCATTAGACTTTCTTTTTGCATTCACATGATGTAAAATGTAAATGGCACCTACTTGGGATTAAATTCCTACCAATTAAATCCATTTGGCACAAGTTGGCAGAAAAGTATGGATTGAATTGAAAGCAGCCAACCACTACTTAATAGAATAGATCACAAGGCAAGTCATGTAATGAGTAAGAAAGTGCCATTGAAGATGCATGAGACTTGGCTTCAATTGGTCCAAAATGATGGTTCAGACTTGTAAACCATGTGGGATGCTTTGTTTGGCGTCATGCTACAAAGACAAATTTTTTGGTCAAATAAACTAGCATATAAACCATATCAAATGGGCTCTAAATAATAGAATAACATCTATATATGAATTCAATTTTGTTTTAAAATTATACATATATTTACAAATTTGTTTCTTATTCATATATAAATTAATTTCTGATAGTTAAAACTAACAAAACAATCTACATGGCAAACGACGTGCTTATGTTGCTATGGTGTGATGGGTAGTTGGCTGGTTAATTACGCGAATAACTTCCTATTTCAAAACTATATACGAGTTTTACTTTGTTTTAAAATCGAACACAATTTTTTCTTCATAAATATAACTTTTTTTTAACAGTGTAAAATTATAGTATATTATTAAGTGTTTACTTTGTAGTCAAATTATAAAGTTGGATATATGCAATGCTAGTTGCATCTGATATTCTTTAGTGAAATTGTTGCAATCATCTAGTTATGAAGAAATTATAAGACACAATTTTGGCAAAATTCGTGAAAGTAGATTTGCATTTTGGATATGTAAAGCTTCTTAAAATTTCAAATATTTTTATTAAGAATAATGATATTCATAGTCGTTTACTACCGGTAGTCATCCTACGTAGCATTATTCAATTGGGTGAATTATTTACTCCAATTGAGTAATGTATTTATAGCCCTTAATTATAAACAATTCATCCAATTGAGTAATGCCACATAAAATAATTACCGATAGTGAACGACTATGAATAGTATTACTCTTTTTTTTTTCAATTGTACACATCTTTTTATTATCTACAACAAAGAACTTTAACTTCAAACAATGGCAGAAATGAGTTGGCAATAAAGAGAACCATTCACAACTTTAAAATGGAAATTTGGACGATTGAACATAAATTTAACATTAAAATGTTGAATAAATTCTATAACAATTGTTCATTCACTAAAAGTACCAAAATAAAGCTACAACAACTATTTCAATCAAAATTGAAAGCTCAAATGGTTACAACTACATTCTATAAGATATTGTTCATGTTTATAAGTTGTGGGTTATATAGAATATACAGATAATAAGTGAATAGTAAGTTGCAGATTCTATTAAATGTGTAGAATACAAAATATATTTGACCAGTTCAAATGATAATTTAAGCTTAACCAAGCATACACTTACCCAATAATACTACCAACAATAATTTATGTATGGAGAAAAAAAATTCTTTAGAGTTTATGTATGATTTTGAAAAAAATTTGAGTTCACACATGATTTTGAAACATTAGGTAAAGTTTTTGAAACATTAGGTAAAGTTCATGTACCGTTGCGTAATTGACCTACCAACTGTTTGTCACGCATAGTCATGTAGGCACGATGTTTGCCACGTAGATTATTTTGTTATATTACGTTTATTTTGACTGACGGAAGTTAATTTATGTATGGATGAAAAACAAATTCGTAAATTTATGTAAGATTTTAAAATAAAGTTGAGTGCATGTACGATTTTCAAACAGGGGGCTAAAGTTCATGTACTATTTGCATTATTAACCGTCTAAATTTATGCTTGTATCTGTCTCTCTCTCTCTCTCTCTCTCTCTCTCTCTCTCTCTCTCCTCGATGTACATCTAGAGGTAAGTTTAAAATCATCTCCACTACAATATTGTCAAATACTCCACTTAGGTAGGAGCCTAGAAACCCTACTTGTGTTTCGAATGAACTTGGGTGGGGGAATTATTAAAATAATAAAAAGTTGAGGGGAAGATTGACACGTTCACTTTTTCATGATTATTTAATAACCGTGTTTGAGTATAATCTAACACAAACAAAAGTACACTACAAAATAAAAGTAGTTCGATCATCTTTTAAAATATGCAGTTTGAAAAAGTTGTTATAACTTATAACACGGCATTTATTTGAAAGACTTTTGAAAATTATACACAATAAAAACATAATAATGCCACCAAGCAATTATTGTGCAAAGATAATTGCAAGAGAAAAAATAAAGGGGATATTTCAATTATATATTAGTTTTCCATGTCATATTTGACAATGTATATCCTTTATTCAACTGATAACGTAAAAGTACTACTAAGTTTTAAATTATCCATCTCGGCCATTTGGCCATGATCTCCTGCCCCTAGTGGGCAGGAGTTTTTGGACCACCTGCTGAGGTGTCAGCAGGTGGGCCGTCCATCATAAAGCAATCTTTATGATGGACGGCCCACCTGCTGACACCTCAGCAGGTGGGTCAAAAACACCTGCCCACTAAGGGCAGGAGATCAGCCCCGCTCAGCCATTGTATGTATTTTTAGATATAAGACAAAAAAATTTCGATAAAAAAAAAATATACACAGACAAACATACAGTCAACCTTTACCCAGGTGTATGGTTGGAGATTCAACAGACACCAACCTCCCTCAGAAAAGTCAATTAACTTCACGGGTAATCTCAAGTCATCCCAGTTCAAAAGTTCACACTCCCTCTCAACTTTCTATCTCCAGAAATTACAAAGAAATCACAAAGCAGGTTCATTACTCACCAAAGATCAAAGAAATGTCAAAAATCTCTCATTTTTCTTTCCTAGACACCGACACTCACAAAATCTTGAGTAAAAATCCAGTTTTTGAATTGGGTTCTTGATTTATTTTTTTATTTTCTTGGTTTGTTAAAAGGGAAAAGAAAGATTTATTCTTTACATTTTTTTGGGGTATTATGTCTGTGGAATCAAGCTCTGGTTTAGGGGATCATGGCCCTGGGAGTCATAATATCAAAGGAGTGCCCACTCATGGTGGAAGATATGTGCAGTATGATGTCTATGGTTATCTTTTTGAGGTTCCCAGAAAGTATGTTCCCATCAGGCCTGTGGGACGTGGGGCTTATGGTATTGTTTGGTGAGATTCAAGAAAATCTTTGTTACTTTCTTGAATTCAAGCTCATTGGTGTTCATTTGCTTTATTTGATTTTTTGTTGTTGTTGAAATGTGTTTATTTTGGTGTTTATGGAGGATAAAGATTCGAATTTTTTTGTGGGATTTATGAAATCTTGATTGTTGTTTAAGGTTTATTAATTAACTGTGAATTCTTTTGATAAGTTTGGCAAATTAATAGAAATGCTAATGTTTTAGTCAAAACCATGGAAACTGTAATAATTGATTTGTTTATATTCTTCTTCGCATGTTTACGAAATTACCATGTAAAGAAAGTTAACTTCTTTCCGGATTCGGTATAGATTTCTTTGGCATCAGATTTGAGGCTTTGGTTTCCAGGATCTTTTTTACCGATGTCGTTAAAGATGATAATTCTTTTAAATTGACATGCATTACGAAATTTTATAATTCACGATGATTGGAAGGTATTTGAGGATGAAACTGTAGTTAATTTTAAATGCTATACATGATTTTCTTAATGCACGCATCGTATTCCTATTACAACCTTGCTGGACGGATGTCATGACCGCATGGCTTCTGGCATTGTACCTCAGGTTTTATCTTGCACCTTAAACTATATAATCAGTTCGCTTGAAGTTTAATTTTCCTTAAGTTCCCTAAGGTAAAGCTATCTCTTTCACTTTATACAATTAAGACTTATAAGAAAAAGAACTTAATATAATTCAGGAAAAGGTGCTACATAAATAATAAATGACAGAAAATACTAATATTTGGGACTTTGACACATACCTGAACGAGCAATTTTGATGCTTCTCCTTGCCCCATCCCGCCAACCTTTTGGAAGAGATTCCATTCGTAGAGAATCTCAACTCAAGAAAGTTCCAGCGGTGGCAGCTGCGGAATTTTCTAGTGGGTTAGCCATTTAGTTATTACTTTTGAGTCCGGGGGACCATTTCTGTAGAATCTATCAATAACATCCAAGGTTAAACAGTAGTGGATTTTACAATAAGATAATTTATTGGCATGAAGTGTCTTTGTGTAGATGACACTCCATATGGGACAGATGGAGTTGCTTATCTGAAAAATATTAGATAGAGGGAGTGTCATTTTTTCTTTGAAAGTATAGATTATGTATCATATATAGTCATATGGGGTAGAATGGTGCTTTTGGACAGGACACTGTAATATTGGATGTGGGTGCTTCTCAATTTACCGTCCAAATGTTTTTACCTTCATTTTTGGCAAACTCATGAATTTGATCTCTCTATTCATATAGTTTCAGATCAATTTAAAAACTTTTCCAGTCACTTAGATCTCATAAATTTTTATATACGTGGTGACATTGTGCAAGTTGTTCAGTTGGTGTTTATAAAAACTTGGAGTGATGTGTTATTTCATGGAATGCAAATCATAAGTAGGTATCACTTTTTATTTAAGCTTTTCTTTCCTCTGATTCATTTACACTGTGAAGGAAACTTACATGTATTCATTTGCTTCAGTGCTGCTGTAAACTCAGAGACTCGTGAGGAAGTTGCGATTAAGAAGATTGGCAATGCATTTGACAATAGAATAGATGCCAAGAGGACATTACGTGAAATAAAACTTCTACGTCACATGGACCATGATAACGTAAGTATTGCTACTTATCAGCACTAAATCTTGATTCAGCTTGATGTTTCGCTCACAGTTTGTATCTCCATGATAATGATGGACCCTGAGTGCATGTTGTCTAAACAAGACAATATAATGAACAAAATTTTGGCTTCTTTTTCTTCATTAATATTGTCCAATACTAATCAATCCACCATATCAAACATGCCATTAGAGGTTAAAATGATGCCTCTATTGACTCTTGTGTTTGATTCTTTTTACAAATTAATTGCAGTTTTTTGAATTAGAGACGAGTGTTTCATTTTATTAAATTGCACAGCCACTGGACTGAGAACTAGGCATGGACTTGGAATTAGCTAACTGAAGATTGAATTATGTTACCTGACAGAAATGTGGGAAATGTACCGTTCACCTAAATAATTATCTGCTGATTTTATATATAATTTTGCTTGCTTTAGTTTACTATGTTAGCAATCAAATTTCAAGCACATTTATTGACCTTGAATAATTAGATTTGACCAACTAAAATCAGCTCTTCTACAAGAAAGGTCAGAAACTGTTTGTTTCCTGGTAGAAGTTCGAACATTTAGAGAGTTTATTGCTATAATTTCAATGGATGAAATATCTTTGGAATGAAAAAAATACTAATAAAAGAAAACAAGAAAGGAATAAAAATGTTGAGGGTTAAACCTTTTTAAAGCTCATTTATATGGTCTTGGATCCTTTTCAGGCCTGATACATTGTGTAATGCTCACTTGAAATTTTAAACCTTTAAGCTTTCTAACAACTCATCTGTCATTATGTTATCGGACAATTAGATTGATAACTCTATCAAATTAGATACATATGTGCATGAATGATGCTTGGCTAAATTTACGACCTGTAGAATCTAAAATTCTAATTGGCGTTTCGTTATGTGCAAATTTTTCAGTTACCTTACATTTTCTATCAGTGCCTTAATTTGTGTCATTTGGTTGGAAACTTAGTTTCAATATTCATATTTGATGGAGCCTCCTAATTTGTCAAGAAGTTTTCACTGGTCAAATCGTTGTCTAACGGCTTGGTTTTTTATTTCAATAGGTAATTGCAATTAAAGACCTTATTCGGCCTCCACAAAAGGAGAACTTCAATGATGTATACATTGTTTATGAACTAATGGACACCGATCTTCACCAGATTATCCGATCCAACCAACCATTAGCTGATGATCATTGTCGGGTTTGGCCTCATTTTCTCATAACAAATAGAAGATCTTGTTTACTATATCATTACAAGAGATCACTGAGACCACGTGTTTAGTATTTTTATCTTTATGGTTCACTGGAAAAGCATGATCTTAAATCTGTAAACTCGTTGGAGGTGCTTCTGCATTACATTTTCTGATGTGGCATGATTTTATACTTTTCTTTTATTTTCTTCCTCCTCTCATCTCCCTTCACGCATTTCTGGTGGTCCAAGTAAAAATGAAGAAGGAAAAGAAGGGTAGTTCGAAACATCACTAGCTACTAACTCGAGGTAACCCTGGTTGTATAATGCCTTTCGTTAGCTTAAGAAATTATGTTAACCAATTGTTCTCTTTTGTTTTGATATAATTTTCAATGAAGTATTCTTTAGATTTGTGTGTTTGTCATATTTAGTTAACATTAACTGGAAACTGCTCTTTCCACAAAACAGGTGTTGCCAAAGTTTCCTCTCTGTTTTACCTAGAAAATGTAAATCAACTTGTATTTGAAAACAAGACTAGAAGAAAGAATAAATAAATTATATAGAAGCTAACACCTTTTGGCACACCTAACAGAAAAGGCATTAGCCACCCCCCCCCCCCCCCCCCCCCCCCCCCCCCCCCCCCCCCCTGCTTGCATGCCTAAAACGTAGAATGATAAAGATGATACTTATTTGGGATGAGGCAATGGTTTCTTACTTCCTGAAAACATGTTAATCAACGATTAGAAAGTTTTACTATATTTTTAAGCAAACATAATACGTACTAAGATTATTAAGGATGAACTTGGAGGTAGAGAGAAACCATGTTAGTGTAAGTCATCACTATGCTTGATTTGCCAAACAGGTTCCATAATTTTGCCCCTTTCACTTTCGAGTACATGAGGTTATTTTTTACCTATGTTTTTGGAAAATTCTGTACAAAATCTATGTTAAATAAATTTGGTTTTATCCTATACTTGATCCTACTTTAGGCACAAAAGGTCAGCCAGCAATGGCTGTATCTTCTTTATATTTCTCTATGAATTTTTTTTATGGATTCATAAATACTGCTCCAATTCTTACCATTACTTAGCCAGCAATGGCTGTATCTTCTTTATATTTTTCCATGTTTTTTTTTTTTTAATGGATTCATCAACACTGCTCCAATTCTTACCTTTACTTACTGGTAGAAAAACCATGTTTGTAAAGAGACTCCCCAGTGCATCTCGACTAGGTTTCGTGGATTTGCCCTTTGCTTCTGCTTCCAACACTTTTTTACTTCCATGCATCATGGCTCATATGTGTACCAGTAGGCAAGTAAGTCGGTTCTGTTTCCATGTTGAGTTGTAAAACTGGGACAGCTCAAGTGATATTTCATTTTAATGATGCAGCACTTTCTTTATCAAATCCTGCGAGGACTTAAATATGTTCATTCTGCAAATGTCTTGCACCGTGATCTTAAACCCAGCAATTTGCTTCTCAATGCAAATTGTGATTTGAAAATTGGAGATTTTGGGCTTGCAAGGACAACATCTGAGACTGATTTCATGACTGAGTATGTTGTCACTCGCTGGTATCGGGCTCCAGAACTGCTACTAAATTGTTCAGAGTACACTGCAGCAATTGATATCTGGTCAGTTGCTTGCATACTTGGTGAAATCATGACAAGACAGCCACTATTTCCTGGCAAAGATTATGTTCATCAGTTGAGACTTATCACAGAGGTATGGTCTTCGGATTAATACCAGGCATAGATTGAGCATCTAGTCCAGTTGACTATTAACGATGTCATATTCTTTCCTACATATCTACAAAACCGAAGTTTTAAAAACTATGTGGGGGGGGGGGGGGGGGGGGGGGGGGGGGGGGGGGGGGGGGGATTTTAGATCTTCCTTTGTTTTCAATTTATCTGGCTTCTGCTTCGTTTTTTATTGTTGTCCTCATCTTCTTGACTATTTCATCTGTTCTGCTAATCTGAATCTTCTGCATAGTCCTCTTGAATTTCTGATTGCAGAGTAGTATGACTAATACTGTGGTTGCTTGTTAAAATCTGTGTTTTATGGGGTCTATATGTTGATTCATTATTCTCTAAAGAAAAGTAACATATGTTTGTTACCAGTAAATACTAAATAGGTTGTAAAATTTTCAAATCTGAACCTTTAGGTCTTACTTATAGCTAAAATAATCTCTTCAGAAATGGTGGTGGCCGTATCAAATTTGAGTTTATGTGGCTATGAAATACGCATGCTCCCCATTGAATTCCCTTTATCTATGCGGATGGCAAAGCTTCTTTTTCGTGTTTCGTTACTGTCAGTTTAGTCCTGACATTGAATTGTTTCTTTTGGTTTAAAAAGCTTATAGGTTCACCTGATGATGCCAGTCTTGGGTTTCTTAGAAGTGACAATGCCCGAAGATATGTTAGGCAGCTTCCACAGTATCCAAGGCAACAATTTTCTACCAGATTTCCAAACACTTCTCCTGATGCTCTGGATTTACTTGAGAAAATGCTCGTCTTTGACCCAAGCAAAAGAATTACTGGTATGGTTTTGACTTCGGTCGAATCTTGATTGCTTTGAATTTAAACTTTACTGTTAAAACAGTGTCTACTTTAGGGTTTGGGTGATATTGAGATCTCTAAGTGCTCTAGAAACTCTGTGGAACAGTCTATGAAAATATAATCAGAACGTATTAATTTCAATGGCAGTCAATCTTGCAACAAGATTCTGTAATATTAAGGGGGTCAAATCAGGAGAATTCGAAGTTCATTTACTGAATTGTGTGGTTTATAATGTAAAAGCATGTTTTGCAAAGCTTAAAAAGTTTACTTAAGTTCTAAAATGAATACTACTAATTGAGTTGGGGGATCAAACTGTATCATTTGTTTTGTGAACTATTTAAAATCAAAATATCTAGATTTCAAATTTCATCGGAGAACAGTGGAAATATTTTATTGATCAAATTTGAAAAAAGGTAGATTACTTAGTTTGACAATAAGGCAAGAGCTACTTGTAAAATAAGTAACTTTTTTTTAATAATTAAAAGTAAGAAAAACGTAACTTATCCTAACATGTTTGAAAACAAAAAATAACTTATTTTATTTTAAGCTTAACCATAGATGCTTGAAATGCAGTAGAGACTAATCAATGTGTTTTGTTTTTCGTTTTGGCTTTTCTCTTGGCTTATCCTGACTTCTTGATTGATGTCGATTCCTTCTTCTTCGCATTGCAGTTGACGAGGCTATTTGCCATCCATACTTGGCGCCTCTTCATGAAATCAACGAGGAGCCTGTTTGCCCTCGGCCTTTCGTTTTTGATTTTGAGCAGCCGTCATTTACTGAAGAGAATATCAAGGAGCTCATCTGGATGGAATCCGTCAAACTTAACCCAGACCCGACTCATTGAGTAATGTCATCGTATCTTGTAAGCGAAAAGAATACCCCCAACATCTGTAGGAATCTGTATTGAACACATAAAATTCCCCAGAGGAAGTGAACAAATGTTTTAATGGAGATATTGGGATATGGAAAACATTGTTGTTAGGTTTTACAACCTTATATTGATTATATTATCTTTGTAGTGAATGTTGTAAAAAGGAGTTCAAAGTTTTTTCCTGTTCAGAAGAACATGTTGAGATTAGCCAATTATTAGTGGTAGATTTTGGATTTCTGATTGTCGATAGCTTGTGTTACTAAATTTTGTTACATATTTATTCTGCAGACTAGCAAACACCAGGATCCCTCGTTAATGTTTGATACGTGGATTGAACTAGACAATATAATAGAACGGGACTTAGTTGTTGTTTTTTTTTTTTTTTTTTTTTTAACATATCAAGTCTTATCTTACCAAACATGCCAATAGAGCTTAGGTGGTTTTTCATTAAATTGTTAGGTGTAAATCACTCGTGGATACTTTCATTATTGTTGTTTGTTGACGTCAAAATCTAATCATCCAATACCTTCTAAATCTTGGAGAAATGAAGCATTCATTCATCTATCAAGGAACGCACACAGAACCTGAAGTTTGAAATCCGAAGAGTTTTCTTCTTTTTAGGTATGGAACTTCTCCACACACACTATTCCTTTAATAAAGGAATAACCATTTTCACTGTGTGCATTACATTATAGAAGAATGAAAGATATTGCTTTCTTTATAGAAGAATGAAAGATATTGCTTTCGAACAACTGATAATTCTGAGACACGATGACCAGTATATCGTCATCAATCAAGTTCAAACATTGCTTCAACTCAGTATCTTGGGAGTCAATGTTAAATATAATTTCTATTGTTAAGAGGATTGCAGGATCGGAAAGCTATGCGAGATTGATTCTGTTAGAAAATAACATTATTTAAAATAGGGATGACAACGAAACGAAGCAGAACTGGACAGATCGTCGAAGATTTTTGAAAGGACGATTATATTGATACCATACTTTTTATTTGTTGCATCACATTTTAATTGTACTTAAAATTCTCAGCCTTTGTTTATTGTAACACTTATGTCCATGACATTTTATTCGTTGAATTCTTATAATTAACATTGCTTAGCACATATCATCCTTAATGATGGTTTTTGTCAAAATATTATGTTGTGTGCTTTGAAATGAGAAAAAAATATTATGAGCAAATAAGTCGTTTTACTCCCAACAAAGTTTTTGGACAAAAACCGTTATCAAACATAAAATGTTAATTAATAAAAAGTTGAATATAAGAACGTTATAAAAAAAAGTTGGGACATGAGTGTTACAATGAGTAAAGAATGAAGATGTTAAGTGCAGTTAAAATGTAGTGCAACAAATACTGTGAATATAACGAATTTTTTTCAGAAATAACCACAATAAATAAAATATTTTTTAAAATACTGTCATATTTTTTTTATTCTAAAAATACTGTTTTTGAATTTTTGTAACACTTGTTGTTACATTTGTTACATTTATTATAATTATAATAAATGTGTTACATTTGTTATTAACAAACATAACAAATATAACAATAAGTGAATAAGTGTTACAAAAATAAAAAACAGTATTTTTAAAATAAAAAAAGTTAAATAATATTTTTAAAATTATTTTACATTTTGTAATATATGGTAAAATTATCACATATAACTACCCTTTATGAAATGCGGGACGGTGCTAAAATTAAAAATTCTCATTTATCATCCCGTTTAATTAATTAATTTTTAATAATTTTTTTAAATGAAATTTAAATTTTTAAACATAAAAATAAAAATATTCAGAACAAGATCAAAGAATTTGGGGATGGGACCATAATTTCCGTTCTTGCCCTAATTACTAACGGGCGGGTATTTTCCCGTCTCTAATTCCAAACAGCGAATTTTCGTCATTCCAAGAAAAGTGAGACCATAACACCTAAACATGCCGGAGACAATTACTGATCTTCGTTAATTTTCTAGTATTCTGCCCTTTTTTCGCACCAGGTATCTTATTTTCTTTTCAATTATTATATTTCCACAAAAATAATTCGTGTACGGGTTTTCCAACTCAAACACAAACTTCGACCATGTCACAAAATAAGCAAAACATATTCAATAATCAACACATTCATTCATTTTCAAGCAAAACGCAAAGAACAAGTGCCTCTCAATGCTCAAATAGCATAAATTTTGAAATTGTGGAACGAAGATTTTGGAAAAAAACCAGCTAAATACAGAAAAATACAAATGAACAACAGTATCTTCATCCAGGAACGAACCACATTTCATTTTACAATTAACCTAAACAAGCTCTTGATTCCTTACAAAATATGAGGTTTACCTCTTCTTGGTTCTTTGCTTAGATTTTGACTTAGAGTCAAAATGGTGAGATTTAAGCTTCTTCTTCCTCATCACGGTTGTGGGGCCACCACCACCTTCTCTAAATGGCATTCCCATGAGAGCAAGTAATTTATGGGCTTCTTTATCTGTATTAGCTGTTGTGGTTATGCAAACATCCATTCCCCGTGGTTTACCAAGTATATCATAACTTATCTCCGGGAAAACGCTTTGTTCACGGATGCCAACGCTGTAGTTTCCGTATCCATCAAAGCTATTGGAGCTTACCCCTTGAAAATCCCTCGTCCTAGGAAGCCCCAGATTAATGAGCCGATCAAGAAAAGAGTACATCACCTGTCGTAAATAAATCAAGATGAGCGGAAAGCACAAGGTTCGCTAATATAAATCATTGAAATGTGCTTTCTTAATGGATGAGAGGAAATGAGTGTGATTACGCATATGGCAACAGCCGACGCCATGACCCAAGACTTAGATTTGACGTGTTCATGGTGTGAAAATTCAAGTATTGTCCGGTGCACGAGCTCATTTTAAAAAAAAAAAAAAATTAGCTTCCAAACTGTACATGAATTGGTGCACAAGGATCAACATGTTCAATTGCACGTGATGCTTTTCCTCCCATGTAAAATTTGGGGGACAAGAAATCAGCATCAATTGCAGATATATTGCATAATGGACAATTCATGACTCTCACGTAAAACCAAATCAAAAATTTATAGTCCAATGGTATGATCAGCAACTGTTACACATATATTACAGTACTAATGGGTTCGTGAGGACCAATGGAATCCTGAAATCCCCACACTCCATACAAAAAAGGAATATTGCAGCTTCAATCCCAATATGGTTGTGCAAAGATGTATATAACTTAATGCTCAAATCTGTAATTTGCACAAACCATGAATCTAAAAGATTTTCTCTTGTTTTGGTAAATAGTTTTGGCACTCCTCTAGGTCGTCTGACGTGGATAGTGAAGCACGGGGTACAATGGAGTGCTATTGAGACCTCCCTTTCCATAACCAGTACACAAGAATCAGTTTATTGAAGACAATAAGAGTTCCCGATCTTAGAGTGAAAGCAACTCATTCTAAGTAAATCCTCCTAGCTAAATGGTAAACAAGCATTGAAGCAAAGCAGATATTATCATTTTTACGACAAAAACATTCAAATAATGCACAACAAATAAAAGATATCACGCAACAAAGTAAATAGCTCACATTTCCTCTGAGAGTAACTGCAATTCCAAGCGGTTGGCCTTCTCTTATCTTAAAGGTAGCAATAGCATTCTTTGCTCTCGTCTTTATCGGCCTTTGCCCCGTGATAAGTGCCAAATCATTCATAGCTGCTTCCAAACCCTTTGCATTCTGCGCAGCATCTCCAATACCACAGTTCACCACAATTTTTTCAACTTTCGGAACCTACAACAAATCCAATGCAACTCAGGCACACGAGTAAATTTAATAAATAATCACCCAACTTTAGCCAACATTACCACTTGCTCACCCAACTTTGAAACATTATCCATTGCTCACCCATCTATATTGAACCATGAGTAATGAGTGAGCAATGGGTGATGGATGGGAAATGGTTTGAGATAGATAGGTGAGCAATGGGTAATATTTCAAAGTTGGGTGAGCAATTGGTAATGGTGTGTAAAGTTGGAAGTGCATTTGTTACATTTACTCCTCAGGCACACCAAGTCACCAACCACAAAACCAAAATTTACCGAATAATATATGTGAATCATACTACGTTTACACCCTAATACAAATTGATTTAACCTCCACGGCTATACATTTACCATTTTTTACCAACATTTAATCTGAATAGTTCTAGATATCTGAGCAGAATTCACAAAAATCCATAATGTATACATGCATTCCTAATTCTTATTTCCATTTTGCATTTACAATTTTTATTTTCCAATCATTCGAAGAAAAAACAAAGAATCCACCAAAATTTATCTCGCATTATTTTCAGCAAATAGAAAATTAAAATTTAATAGCAAAAAAATCAGAACAATATGCTATATACCTGGTGAACATTGGTGTACTTGAACTCTTCTTTAAGCAAGGGGACGATTTTCTCGAGGTAAGTGGTTTTGAGCCGATTGACTTTCTCGGCTTCGCTTTTATCCACCAGGACCACCGTTGACATGGCCGTAACCGACAGGCCACCAGTCCGAATGCGGTGGGTGGAGGCCGGGAACCACACGGACGGCAGAGGAAACTGGCCGTGGAATGTGGATGCGGCGGAGTGTAAAAGCGCCGGAGATAACGCCATTGCAGGTGTACAGAGGTGATTGGGGATTTTGGGTATGGCTTTCTGTTTAAGACAGAGAGGATAAGAGTGGATTTGAAAATGGGACTCATTGTGTGAGAAATTACCAGTGTGCCACTTCGCTCAGCATAAAATATTTTTAGGTAGAATTCGTACAAGTTTGCTCGCGTTAAAAAATAATGAGGAAAAACAAAATTGGTGGGGAGATTTGAAGAATGTTGAAGGGAAATAAGAAAGAGTTATGAGATGTGAGTAATTTTTTTTTACAATTAAAAATAGATGTATATATTATTTATTTTATTTTTTTAAGTGAGTGGGGTGAAAATCTTGTCGGTGATTAGAAGGAAAATAGAGATGGCAAATACTCCCCTCAAGCTCGAAATTGTGCAAGGATTCCAATAATGGGAAATAGATGTGGAAAATAGAGATAATTTAATTCTGCTCTATCTATCAAAAATTCATCTACGTCCCACTCGTAGTATCAAAGTGGAGTGAGTCGCTCAAGTCGATATGCACCCATCTATTAAAAATTGAATAGAAACCAACACAACCCTGTTTCTAGTCGACTCATGCTAGTTGGCCTACCATATTGAATGGGATGTATCGAGTTTAATTATCTAGCCCCGACAATGCACAAGGGCCAACCCATTTGGCTCAATTATTAAAAATTAAAAGTTAAAAGTAAATTAAAACAACCGTTGAGCTCTCTTTTGATTCCCAACTATCGGCTATTTCTTTCTATATCCTAGTATGATTTGTGTTTTTTTTAAAATCACTTTTTTGATTAAATACTTATTTTTCTTTTACATTTTTCTACATAATCTCCCTTCTCTCACTCAATATTATTTTTTTTCAATTATGATCAAATTTAAATTGAATAAAATTTCCAAAAAAAGGATAAATTAAAAAAATGATGGATTGGACCAGCCTAGTTTGCAAATTGACAGATTGTTGGCCGCTCCGACTCTCAAATTTGGAAAATGATCTAGACTTAATTCGAACAATATTTTTAGCATATGTTTGAAGGTGATGAAATTATAATTTAATTGCTTATATTATAAGTTGTTGGTGAATGTGTGGATAAAAAGTGGTTGTAAGTTGTGAGTCCCATGAAATGTGTGGATAAAAATGATGTTTGACCAGTTTGACCTATTGAAATTATAATTTAGGCTTTGCCAAACATATGCTTAGACATTCCAATTCAAACCAGTGATGGACTTAAATCAGGCGTAGTTATAGGTTGACCGTCCTAACCCAATCTAACTATTTTACACCAATATTCGTTAACCGCTCGATTGCGATCCTTCAAAGATAAGAGAGTGTTCTCTTTGGTGTTTTCAACCCTTTTCCGTTTTCTGTTTTTGAAAATATTCAAAATGTGTTTACTTATCCATTCCGAAAATGTATTTTCCAAAATACCAAAAAAAATTACAAAGGAAATGCAAAACGATGTTTTAGTTGTTTTTCGTGTTTTCTTTACAAAACGCGGTCATTTTACGAAACGGCTAAAACGTGCGTTTTGGTGTTGGAAGTTTGCGTTTCGAGTCCAGCATACGGCTTTTTTTTTTTTTTTTTTTTTAACATTTTACCCTGGGAATGGAAAAAATAATGATTTAGTCATTTTCCACGTTTTCTTTACAAAATGTGGTACCTTTTCAAAACTGCCAGAATGCACACTTTCAATTGTTGGTGGTCAGAATTTCAAGTCACAATGCCTGCCTTTTTTTTTTTTTTTTTTTTCAATGCTAAGTTTTTATTTGTTTTTAATTAATAATTATTTTTAATTCTAAATAATTCCCAATTTTTAATTATTTTTAATTCCAAAAATAATTGTTTTTAATTCCAAATAATTTCAAGTTTTTAATTTTTTTAATTCTAACTAATTCCAAGTTTTTAATTATTTTTAATTTCAACAATAATTATTTTTAATTCCAAGTAATTCTAAATTTTTAATCAATAATTATTTGAATAAAATATTATACAAAATTATTTCTCAAAATTTCAAAGTAAACGTATTTTCCAATTTTCTGTTTTGAGAAACAGTTTTTAAGAATGACAAAAAGAACGTATTTTCATAAATCTCAAAATAGACATTCAAAACACAAAACTCAAAATGAATTCAAAACTCAAAACATAAAACTAAAACGCAAAGACAACACTACCAAAGTAATTCTGTATTTTATTAAATATACATTATTTATAAGAATACAAATGACATCAAACAAGTTTTTATTAAATAAAAGTAACTCAACATTATTATTGTTATTATTCACATATATCTTTACATATTTCAATAACAAATTATGGGTCGGGGCTCAATAGGGAGCACATTTGATTTCTATTTTTCAGAAACTAACATAAAATATTGTTTTAGTGTGACATCTGTACGTTGAAATTCACTTTTGATAAGATTAACCAATTTCATCTGTTAAAACATATTGGTCGTACTGAACATTTCGATTGATTGTGCCAACATGGTCTATTGAAATATGCAACTTCTTTCGGAGATCTTGCGGTCTTTATGGACCAACCCAACTCGACTCGTGATAAGCTCTAACCCTATTTATGCCTAGTCTACAAATATTGCAAACTATTAGACTAGAAAAAAAATTATCAAAAATTTGTGGAGGCTTCTAACTATTATCCAAAAGTTTTGAAGACTTTACTCCCTAGATTTTTCTGGTTCAATATACAATCCCAATCCACAATCCCCTCAACAGTACTTTATCCACACGCTCCAATTAAACAATCCCAAGCGTACCACATCTACCAATCATGGAAAAGCGTGTAATCCACTGTTAATAACAGTGCGTAACGTGACCTCCTATTTTTTAATCTCTGAAATACGTCATATTCCGATCAGTTTTGAAAAAAAAAAAAAAAAAAACTCCTCTCTCTCTCTACTCTTTTCCTTCCTCTTTCTAAAATCAAACCCAAAATATACATACATATTTCTTGCAATACATATGTTTGTGTGTTTCTCTCTCTATATCATTACTCTGTCGGGAAATAGGAACACGACGGCAAAATTTAAACCCTAATTCTGTTTCTTTCTCCGATCCAGGTGGAAGCTGAAATTATAGATGAGGAGTTGTTTTAGATTAGATTGTAGAGGAAGCGAAAGGTGGTATTGTAGATGAATTTGAGGTTTGGTTAATCTGGCTTACGGCAAATAGAGGGATTAAATTAGATTGTAGAGGAAGCGAAATGGGATTTTGTTGAATTACGACATGATGTTAAGAGCTGGATGTATTGTCTAGGCATTTTCCGGATCAATTAGCATTGATTCGAATATGAATTTATGGAATCGGATGGAATATTTTGGAGTTCGAGAAATTTCGGGGTTGGTTTTAATTGAGTGGCTGGGTGAATTTTGTTTTGTATGGTTGGATCAGATTTGGTGAATTGCTGTGATTTTGTAATTCAGACTGCATTTTTTTTTAGCTTGTTGAGAGGTTATTTTACTCGGGAATAGCATTATGAGCTTGGAAAATGAAGATCAGAAGTCTCCCGACGAGGGCCCTGAAAAGATTCATGAAGTGGAAAAGTATTGCCTTGTTTTTATTCCTATGAATTTGTATATCTTCAATTTTGATTATCATAATTTCGGTGAAAATGACGAAGTTATTTTGATTGTTTAGGAATCTGAAAATTTCATACTCTAGAGAGTTCCTCCTATCCTTTGGTAATTTGGATATTTGCAAGAAGTTACCAAGTGGGTTTGATGAATCACTACTGAGGTCAACTACCTCCCTTTTCTCTCTGAGAATTACTAATGCTAGTTACAGGGGATGTTATTGTCTTCAATTTCTGTCAGTTTGTCGTGTTGCTTGTTTGGCATTTTTGTTCGTACTTGAAAGCATAATGGTATTTTTTAAATATATATTTTTGTTGAAATTGAGGCAGTGAATTTGACGATGGCTTGCAAAGCATACAAGATCGACCAAGAATGCCTGGGAGCCTGCCATCACAGGGTTTCAGACGCATCGAGTATGGCTCATCGCCGATTACTCGAGCAGATTCTGATAATTACTCTCGAGGCATTTATGGAAGACGTGGAAGCCAATTTTCTGGGCAAAGCGATCAAGATAGCGATTCAAAATCCAACAAGGATTCAGGTTGCTTTTAAGATTCGTCTGTATGCTCAGTTATACCTACTGTTAGGAGTTGGTTATGTTGGTTCTGTGTTAGTGATTAAAATAGATGAAATCAGCAAGTATAACCGTGGAGCATGCTGCATGCGTGATATGTGTAGTTGAAGGGGAGAGGTAGAGCAACATTAATACTGTGACTACAGCAATACACTTAGAACTTGGTGTGAGAAGGAAGCTTGGTTGCAAGGCACATTTGAAATGCTTGAAATGGTATCTTTGTTATCACATTCCTTTTTCCCAGTTCTCTCAGGAAAAGGAAAAAGTGCTAGATATAGTTTAAGCCGGCTTCCCAAGTCATGTGAAAGCCATATCTTTGACTTTATAGAATGTGATTTTCATTTTCCGTATCTTTGTACTCTGGTGCTCTGATGTCTGTGCACTGTGTGCACTTCTACCTCGCTTCTTTTATCTACTGCTAGAACATGACATGTTGTCTTCAGATCTGATGACCCAACCACTTTCCATTATAGATTCTGGAAGGCATTATGGCAATCAGTCAAGGAGGCCTTGGCAGACGCCTGAGCATGATGGGCTTCTCGGGAGTGGTTCATTTCCAAGATCATCTGGATATGCAGCTGGGATCTCGGGCTCAAAAGCACAAGGAAATGAGCACTATCAACTTAAAAAGAGCAACGAACCATATCAGCCTCCACGACCTTATAAGGTTAAGTCATCCTTTGTAAAATCTACTTAAAACGCTGGCACCTCAGTTTCATTAGTTTGGTTTAGCAAGCAACTGTGTTTCTTCATCTGTCTTTTTCTTTATTTTCTGTCTATTTACCTCTCGATAACTTTGTGAATCCATGTGGCAAATATATGAAACTTATGGGCACTGCACTAAACATTATCTCGTGCAATTCATAATAATTTTAGGCAGTACCTTATTCACGGAGAGACACTGACTCTTACAACAATGAAACATTTGGTTCAACTGAGTCGACTAGTGAGGATAGAGCAGAGGAGGAAAGGAGAAGAAGAGGTATCATTCCTTTCTGCTCTCAATCGTGCAGTTGGTATCTCTTATAATATATGGGTTTTGCTAGTTTATATTTTATTGTTTTTGGTTATGTTCCCAGTTCTAATAAACGTCTTTTTCAGCCTCTTTCGAGTTGATGAGGAAGGAACAACAAAAGACTCTTCAGGAGAAGCAAAAGTTAAACCTGGAGAAGCATAAAGCTGATGGTGTCTCAGACCTTGAACTGTTGGAGGATAGCACAGAGAAACCGAGAGTTTTTGGCAGGAACAATGAATTGGACTCTTGCTCTGCAGCTCCCGTCTTAAATGATTCTGAAAAATCTTCTTTTGCTTCATACTCACCTGCTTCTAGGCCACTTGTTCCGCCAGGTTTTACAAACAACATTCTGGATAAGAGTTTTGGCTTGAAATCTTTGATTCATCCTCCTTTGTCAGAGGTATGTTGTTTCGTCTTTATTTTTTTTTTGTATAATTTCCTTGATTGGAGATTCAACTATGCTTTACAGATCTGTTAATCACAGGCATTAATTACCGGCACATAATGTGCACGAGTACTCTGGCATCTTTTTAAAGTAATTTGAGTTTTCCTTCTTTGAAAGTCCTTTTTCCTTCTGGTTGTTGGATAAACATTGTGATTTTGCCTATGTTGTTAGATTTGGCTAAGCTGTGCTAATTAGACGTGCTTGGTAGCATCACGATTATGGCTGATCAGATGCATGGCCATTGCTGGTCAATCATCTCGTCTGATATCATAAAATAGACTAAATTATGCCTGGCCTGTCAGAAACGTTTCCTTTTCAAGTACCTTTCTCTTACAGCGACGCCTTCACACACGCATATCTTTACATGGTTTTGAGAGTGCATTTTTGTCTAGTTTTTGAGAAGGCATCACTAATAATTTTAGTTTTTCATTCGTAAGGCGTCAATTACATCTTTTGCTTGTACAGGTTGAAAAAACTACGGGGGAAAGCCTCTTGCATGCTGGAGCCAACCCCATCCAAAATGGTACTCGTGATAGTTTAGAGTGGCAGTTCTCACATGAAAATAGTTTAGTTGATGGGCAATCTGAAGATAAGACTAAGCATGCACCCCTTTTGTACAAGGGGGAAAACATAAATTTTCACTCAGCTTCAAATTCGGCAAGCAATAAACTTGGCATGGAAGATCAGTTGCACCAGAATTCTAGACAGTTAGATGCTCATGAAACCTTGGATGGCTCCAGAATCTTTGAACTTGATGCCAAGGTATTGGAGGACAAAATTGTAGGAGAGTCCAAGGGAAGGTATCCAAAGCCAAATTTGGAAAAGAATATTGGCACCACATTGTCAATGAATGGTGGCGGATCTGATCCAGTCAAGGTAATTACTGCTCTAAATCAAATGTGTCTTGTCCAGGTCCTGCAACAAAGCGAGACGTAAGAGTGACGGGAATGAGCAGGGTAATCTCGTCATAGATTGTCAGGGATGTTTCAGTTCTCTATTGAGCAATTAGCACGTTTCTCAATTAAAATACAATCTGAATTATAGTACTGGGCTTTGTTGTTTTCATTTTTTCGGTCCTTGATCACATTCAGAGATATGGATGCCTTCTAAATCTATACCAGAGATATGGACACCTTTTTGAATCTTCCCCCAAAAATCTACAAAGCTTTAGTTGATGCCATGTATGCAAATGTTTCTTGCGTGGATTCTGAAGTATATTCTTGTTAGTTAGGCTATTTGTGCTTGGCATGTTCTTGTTTGTGCCTGTAACTTGAGTAATATTATTTCATTATGCGGCAGTTTTCACATTCTTTTGAATGATTTGACCCTATGGTACATTGTAATTTGGATCAGGCTGTTTTCCAATTTTCCTGGGTAGATTTAGTTTGTTAAATTGTGGGGGTGATTGATGATTTCTGGGCTGAAAAGGATGTGCTTCCCTTATATCTCGTGTCCAATCTATCAAGCTTTTCCATGTCATTTTTTCTTCCCTCAGTGTGTATAGTCTATAAATACTAATACTTCTTTATTTGTTGCATTTTCTTCTAGCGCCATGATAGTAAAATTGATGATAAGTGGAGCTCTGTCCAGTCATCAAAGTTTTCCCAATGGTTTTTCGAGGAAGGTACAGTGCTTAAATATTTTGCATCATGTCAGAAATTCTGAAAATACTCTCTCTATATATGGGTTTAATAATTTTTCCTTCTATCACACAGCAGATGCAAAGCCAACGGATGATATCACATCTGGAAAACCCAATGATTTGCTATCATTAATCGTCAGTGGTGACAAGGGCAGATATCAAGTTTCTGGCTTGGAAACGGATGAGAACCTTTCCCAAGATTTTTCCTTCAAGAGCTCTGAGCATACTAATAAGTTTAGATTTGACAAGCCTTCTGCAGCTAATGGGGTCTCTGAGCATGTGTGTATTAGTAACAAAAAAGAGATTGTTCCTGCAGTCCTTACCTGCGAAGACCTTGAGCAATCGATTTTGTCGGAATACAATGCAAAGACTTCAAATGTGCAGCCACTGTTACAAGGCTGGAGTACTACTAGTGCAAATACTGAGCGGCCAAGTGATCATGTTGGTGATCATGCATCTGGACACCTGCTTTCATTATTGCAGAAGGGAATAGGCCCGAGTAATTCGACCCCAAACTCTAGTATGGATCTGGGCTTTGCAGGCAAACTACTAGTCGCTGAAGAACACGGTAAAGGCAATGCTGTAAATGAACCTAAAGGTGAAGTTGGCACCAAGAATATAGATAATTTGGGAAAGACTCTTACGATGGAATCTCTCTTTGGTTCTGCTTTCATGAAGGAGCTGCAATCAGTTGAGGCACCTGTCTCTGTCCAAAGGGGACCGGTTGAGTCTACACGAATTGATGCCCTGGAGCCTCATCGATTATCCTTTCCAATCATAGATAATGACATTTTGTCTTTGGGAGTTGATCAAACTGGACTTGGAAGGACAAATCATGATAATAGTACTTTGACTTCAAACCAGCGAAAGCAAACCAAGCCAGGCAAGGGTGGGAACTTGCTGGGATATGACGACTCCCAAATTGATTCAAATCATCATACTGAAGAAGTCCCTAAACATGGTGGCTTTGATGGGGTGGTTGAATTTCAGCTGCCTGAAGAGGAGAGCTTAATATCTGTAGGTGGTCAGAATCATCAGATTTCGACATTTATTCAAACTGGTAATTCGGGTAAAAATGATTTCTTTTTTCCAAATGCCCCTCCTGACATACCGGAAAAACTGGCAGCTAGCAATGCCATCATCAAAGACAAACAAATTATGCTTGGTTCTGAAAGTCTGCCCTTTACACATGGTCCTCACGAACAAATAGAGGCAAATATTCCCTATGGTAATCTTAAGACCCAGCAATCATTGTCCCAGTTTCAGCCTCCACAACTGACTCATGGGAGGCCATTATTTCATCCAATGGATTCTCATCGTGCTCACACAACTTCCCAGATGAAGTTCATGGATCCAGAGATCATAGTTAATCAGGAATCTCCGGCCAATCACCATTTTCTTGGAAATATGATCCGCCCTCCTTTTCATCACTCTAGTGCAGGGGTTCCTGGGTTTGATGTCCCTGTTCACCACCCTTCAATGCTACATCAAATGCAGATGTCAGGCAATCCTCCTCCTCACTTGTTACCCGACTTCACAAGGGGCAGTCCAGTGTCTCATCCTGGCAACCAACCAACTGGTTTTATTCAGGAAATGAATCCAATGCGAGGTTTTCCTTTTGGACCCGGCCAAACAAACATTGGCGCTCTCGGGATGCCAAATCCATGTAAGAAGTTTCGACTTTACAGTTTTCTGTCTCATTCTGTTGCCATGATCTGGATAGTTACTTATTTTTGAAGTGAATCATTTAATAATGAGCAAAAAGTATAGCCAAACTTCATAGAAATCTTGTGTGAAATTTGCTTATTTTCTCAGTAGTAGGCAGTCTTTTTTGGCATGCCATGTAATGTTTAATAAAGAATGTATATTCTCTGATATTTCATTATCTTCGTAAGAAAATTAATGCATATTATTATCGTGATTGTATCAGCTCCTGATATCAATTCCAGAGGCAACCCCGAGTCATTTCAAAGGCTAATTGAAATGGAACTTCAGGCAAGGTCAAAGCAGATCCACTCTCTTGCTGGTGGTCGTAACCAAGGAATTCACCGTCACGAGTTAGACATGGGTTTCCGACATAGATAGTCATGTGTGATAAGAGATAAATATGGCGGTACAATTCATGTCTGTTGTTAATTGTCCTACATATTTCCAGAAACAATCCTCCCGGGTATTCTGTACGTGTACATATCTGTGAATGACAGTGGTTTAGTGCACTGGAATTTGAGAACCTAATCAAAACGGGGAAGGAAAGGCTTTTTAAACAGGCTGTTTGTGCATTATTATAACGAATTACCACTTTTTGCCGTATATATTTTTGAATCAGATGCTTTTACAATATAGATTCTGCCACCTGAAATGCTGTTAGTACTGGTTAGTTTTGGGACATGGTCATAGTATCTCCCAAGTTTCCATGTTGGCATCTGATTTCTGCATCTTAAGAATTGCTCTCTTAGTGTGAAAATTCTCGTTCAGGATATTAATCAACCAAGACTCGTCATAAAATTCATTAGACCAGATATGCGAATAAGATCATGATAACTCAATATATCGAAACTCATTGCCAAAATTTACGAAAGAACCATCTCACCATATTTAGCTCGATATGCATGTAGGATCGTGAGAAACAGAAAGGAGAACAAATTATGGACCACATTCAAATCTTGAAGCACGTAGGCGAGTTTGTTTGACAGGAAAATAACTTTGCTACAAAAATTCTCGAGTTTCGGGCTGTACTCCCTTGATTTAGGAGAAAAATCCATGTCTGCTAAGATTAGACTATCCTATCCTGGGATGGAAGTGTAAAACAAAAGGGTTGTTTCAGAAATAACTACATTATGATTTTTATTTTAATATTATCGATGAATATAACACTTAAATGAAACTCATTTTCAATCATAAGTTCATCAATGATTATGATCAACTAAGGAATTATATTCAAACTTCTTGGTAAAACATGTGTTTCATTAAAAAATACATGACCTACGTGAATATTAAGTTTGAAAGATTATTGATACTCTTTTAATTATAATTTAAATCATATATCTAACGGCATATCAGAAAATGCAACTTTTTTTTATGAAAATTAGTATCAAATTCTAAAATACATGAAAATAGTAGACATAAGTATAACACAAATTTTCATTGATTTTCTGTATTTATATCATTATAAAAAGCACACGAAAATAAAATATTTAGCATTTTTAGGTAATTATTTCTCAGAAAAAAGAATCTCAAAATTCTTTGACATAAGATAAAGAATAATTTTCTATTGCATATCTTTTCAGTTTTAATGCACCCATAAATTAAGAGGATTTTTTTTTTCCGTAATTCCATCTGAAATATTATTAAATTTCAAGAAAATTCAAAACAACCAGGTATTTGGACAATAATTTTAACTCATCACATAAAACCACTTATTATGCGAGATTTACCTTCACTTTATACATAACATGACTCACTTTATCCAAGTTATGTCTTCCTCAACCGCGTGCTCGAAAGAGTTAGAGTAACACCAATTCTCATTGTTCTAACTCGTTCTTCCACAATAAATATACGTTTAATTGCTTACAAAATGACATAAAACACCATTCGAACTTAAATCCCTTTGTTATCAAGACTACCACAATAATTAATATTTTTACATCGAACAAATATTCTAAATCAAGAAAAAAAGATGTAGAAATCAAAATTTAAAATCAATATTACCATCATATATATTCTTAAAATTAGTGAATTATTCATGGAAAATTAACATATCCATTATTACCACATTACTATCATATCAAAGATTAAAAATCGTCATTGCGAGGAAAAAAAATATTCTTGGCATAATAAAAAACAAAGTCGAATAACAAAGGAAGAAAGTATGAATCAATAATAAGAAAGTCGAAATGAAAAGCCAAATTTATCTTGTTTTGTTATGTTGATGAATGAATTTGCTTAAATTCTTGTGCATAATAAGATTGACTCTTTGATTGTTTACAATTAAAGATAATAATTTCAATATATTAAAAAATTTATTAGTATATTTTTATTTATTTTCATTAATTAAAATATATATAATGGAATAGTATTAAATAGTTTAAATTAAAGCCAAAATAAATTATATTAATTGAAAGATGATTTTAGGAATTATAAGTTATTTGAGGGGCAATATCGTCTATAAATGTTTCTCTCATATTTGGAACAGAGGAAGAAAGTATGAATCAATAATAAGAAAGTCGAAATGCAAAGTCAAATTCATCTTATTTTGTTATGTTGATGAAGGAATTTGCTTAAATTCTCGTGCATAATAAGATTGACTATTTGATTGTTTACAATTAAAGATAATAATTCCAATATATTAAAAAATTTATTAGTATATTTTTATTTAGTTTCATTAATTACAATATATAATGGAATTTAAAGAGACAAATCACTTTTAATGATCAAAATACAATATTTATATAGTATTAAATAGTTTAAACTAAAGCCAAAATAAATTATATTAATTGAAAGATGATTTTAGGAATTATAAGTTATTTGAAGGACAATATCGTCCAAAAATATTTCTCCCTTTAAGGGACTTTTAGAAAATATATTAAAAATTTTATTAGTATATTTTTATTTATTTTCATTAATTACAATATATAATGGAATTTAAAGAGACAAATAAATGATCAAAATATAATATTTATATAGTATTAAATAGTTTAAATTAAAGCCAAAATAAATTATATTAATTGAAAGATAATTTTAGGAATTATAAGTTATTTGAAGGGCAATATCGTCCAAAAATATTTCTCCTTTTAAGGGACTTTTAGAATTAGTATAGATAACTACATTAAATAAAATATTTTTTTAAAATATTGTCATACTTTTTTTATTCTAAAAATACTGTTTTTTATTTTTATAACACTTGTTGTTATATTTGTTACATTTGTTATTTTAGTTATAATAAATGTGTTATATTTGTTATTAACAAACATAACAAATGTAACAAGTGTTACAAAAATAAAAAATAGTATTTTTAAAATAAAAAAAGTTAAATTGTAAATTTTAAATTATTTTATATTTTGTAGTATATGGTGAAATTATCACTAAAACAAACCGAGACGGGTCCATCTGGATATGGGCCAACCACAAGGCCTTCGAGCTCATTCCTATGTGGTTCACAAGTACTGTTGATGCATAAAATATTCTCAACATAAAAGCCTAAGACAAATGTCCAAAATAGGGGGTCCAAGCATGAAGCTTGAGCGAATTATCAAGACGAGACCAAGAATTGCCCAAGCATGTAAAAGCTTGAACGACAGGGCGAAATAGGGCAAGGCTTGGGCGAATGAAGCAAAAATTGCATCGCACAGCTAATGGACCAGTTTTACACGTGGCCCATAATCCAAAGTAATCGTTAGTTAATGGAAAAGACATTATGGCGGTTATGGAAAGTTATTTTAGAAGAAGTGCTATGAAATAGTGGTCAATTATAGGCAAAAATTACGTAAATGGTGATCAAGGTATAAATGAGACAAAACAACTGAAAAGATGATCAGAACAATTCTCACAAAAAAATATGTGAATTTACGTTTGAAGTTTTTTGATTTTTATTTACGAACCATGTAATTTTATGTGCTTTTGCTCCTTGTAGGCAAGTTGTATAATATAGTCTTTCAATTCAAACACCCCATTGTTGGAACATTGTCTCAAAAGGTCTCGTTCCTTACACATCGTCTGAGTAATCTTTTAATTGTTAGGACGAATCAAAAACGCGCGAAACAATTTGGCATGCCTAGTGGAACCTTTGGTGTTAGAAAGACTTGAAGCATTATGCCTCAAAAGAATTTCGGCAAGGAACTAGCAAACCAATAGTCTGTCCATTTTGTAATTGAGCAATTTAAGGGTCAACAAGGTACCCCGGAGGTGGAAAGACCAAATGTTAGTTGTTACGAGCTAATGATGGAGTTGAGCCCTCGCACCATGCGTGCATTACTAGGCGACCTCACGCAAGACATCGTTGAACATGTAAGTCTACATAACACGCATAATGTAGAAATACTCACTCAAAATGAAAACAATCATTATGACAATATGGCCAAACAATTGAGTATGTTGAACGAACTTATGAATAAAATAGTAGACCAAGTGTGTCAATCAAATCTTTTGGGCGTGGAAAATCACTTCCAAATCAGAAGTCTTGTAGGTAATGGCTCACCAATTGTAAACACGAGCCATGAAGTGGAAGCACCTCATATGGGACCATTCACATCCAACTTAGGAAGTACTGGAACATCTAACATGGGGGACAACTCTAATATAAGAGAAAACATTCAATATATGAGACAAAATGCTACACGTGTTAATGATGGGAGAAACCCACATATCAATGGCAATAATTGGCCAAATAATGGCGCGTTCATTCCCAATATAGGGCCAAACCTTGTTAGGCCCTAGGCAATGCCGTACGTACATCAACCTATATGAGTTCATTTTGATCCCAATGCCATATTGCGATATCAAATTGTAGAAATCATGCACGATCAGCTGGCTTTTGGAATATGGCCAGTAATTCAACTCACGTACAAAAGTCTTACCCAGATTGGGTACATCAAGCGTATCATTGGCATAGAGGTTATAAGGTACTAGAATTTTATTTGTTCACTGGCCTAGGAGAGGTATCCACCTTGGAACATATAGGGCGTTTCACGTTACAATGTGGTGAGGTTACCGACTTTCACAAGATGAGACTATTCCCAAATTCACTAAATGGGGTAGCTTTTTCATGGTTCATTCACTTGCCAGTAAATTTTGTCTAAACTTGACAACAATTGGAACAATTTTTTCACGCCCAGTTTTACAAAACAGAATCAGAAGTTATTTTGGTAGATTTAACAAATTTGCGTCAAATGCCAAATGAATGGGCTGAATCATTTCTTCAAAGGTTTAAAACAACCAGAAACAAGTGTTTTGTTCATTTTTCTAAAAAAGATTTTGTCAAAATTGCTCAAAGTTGTTTGAATTTTGATTTAAAGAAGAAATTCCAAGATATGGAATTCCCCGATCTATTTCAACTTAGCGCGAATGTGATAAGATATGAGCGATTGTTAAGAGAGGCAAAACAAATGAAGAATTCTAGTAAAGAGGCCTATTATAGAGTTGTTAAGACCTTATGAATCGATTAAAACCTTATAAATCGAAACATTGGTTTATACCATACAAATTACTTCTTTTAAATTTGAATAGAAATGAAAATAGTAATTAAAATCAAAATAAAAAGATTAATGAAAAGAAAAAAGAAAGTTTTTTGATACCATCAAATAAAAAAATAAAGAATCGAAATTAAGAGGAAGAAAAAAAAAACCACAAGCCAAGGAGGAGAAGGTTCCATCGGAACAATTATTTATTTCAGTTAAGAGTTCCTCCTCTACCCAAACTTTTCTAGTTCGTCCCAACATTCTCCACTTGTCCGACTGTTGCTGAGCAGTTTTTGGATATCAAACGGACCTCTCCAGAAGGTAATTTTAATGTGGCCGATTTCATTTTGACATCCACACTATTGACACTAGTCAACATCAGGCCGAAACCGAAGTATATCTGGCCGAATTGGTTAGAGGAGACACTTATGTGTGCCCTATGTTGATTAAGTTAGAAGTGTATTAAGAATGAGCCAACAAAAGAAGAAAATAAAAAGGCTAGAACTTTCTCATTTGATGTAACAAAAGCCGATGTAATATTTAACTGGCCATATAAAGATAAACAAATAAAACTGAGCGATAAGCATAAATTGTCAAATCCTTAGCAAATTAAGAGTAAAAAATATTGTAAATGGCATAATGCATGTCCCATACAACTAATATCTGCTTGGTTCTTATTCATGTGTTGCAGGATGCCATTAAGTCAGGGCGAATCACCTTTGAGTCAAAGAAAAAGATGACAGTGGACGAAAATCCATTTCCACTGCCAGTAGGTGTTAATATGGTCATCCCAAATTTTGACAAGCTTTGTCTCCCGAAATTCAAGTTAGTAGTTGATGATAGGGAGGACGAACTACGTCCCAGTGCCTTTGAGCGTCTGGAAGGAAAGGCTGTGGTGAAAGAAGAAGTGAGTCTATGTGCTAGGTGCCAGAAAGAAGTTGGCAAAGCTACATAAAAAATGGGAGCATATAGACAACAAACTCTCCTAGCTAATACCCCTAATTTTCAGCCATTTAGAGGGCAAGTAAAATCATTCTATAGGAGGCAATATGGCTCATTTCAGGGTTTCAAGACGTTCAATCCACAACCTCATCTTCTAAATGTGTGGCATTCATACAATCCTAGAGTAGGAATAGCGATTCCATTTAATAAAATAACAAGAACCCAACATAGACGTTTTCAAAGAAATTATGGGCAAATGATGAGCACTACATTCGGGCTCCAGAACTATTGGACAGGCATATTGGGGTTGATGAGTGTAAGCCACCATAGCCAAACCTTCATTGGAAGGAGATTGAGCCATTTCAATCGCCTGGGCGAGTGGCTCTGAACTTTTAGGCTTCTCAATGATAGGAATGACTAGAGGATCAAGGATAATTAGTGATTGAGAAGTGATACGAGAAGATGTAGATGCTCTCTAAAAGGACCAAGTAACATGTTTGTATATCAAACACATGCAATAAAGAATAATTATAAATGGTCAGAAATTTAGTACCTTCTTTCTGACAAGAGTGGGAGTGACCACTTCATTTGAGTCATCGACCAGATGTAGACTTAGCTGTTTCTTGCTAGAAGTCTCCATTTGAGCAGATGGAGCTGAAGGAGATTCAGTGGAGGGAGAGATATCACTCTTTTTGGAGCTGGTCGGAGGAAGATTTTTGGGAGACTTTGAAGTAGGATTGGACTCAAGGTTATGAAACATAAAATGAACGTTAGAAACAAAAGACCTTCGGCCAAAAATGGTTAAAAAGAGAATGAGCAATAGAGGTAGGATTAAAAGGGACTAGAGAAAAGCCAGTCATTAAGGAGTTGTTTTTGCTCTCAATGGCCTTTGCATCGTCCTGGGTGATGGTATGAAAACGCTCTTTGAAGTTTTTAGAGCAACAAAGAGGAATCGGCCAAGTTGGGCCAAACCCAAACTGTCGGACAAAAACTTGAGGAGCATAAACCTCAACCCCAGTATTTGCATTTGTTCCAATGATCAAACCATAGAACAGCTCTTGTCCAACCAAAAATTGGGCCCATATGGGCAAAATGGCCTCTACCTCATTAAAGGTTGAGGGAGGTTAGACGTACAGAGATATTTGATGTGCAGAAAATGAAAAATAAAAAAATAAAGAGTTCAAAATATAAAAATAAGTAAAAATATCACTACTGGATTGAGTTGTTGGACTGAGTTGATTAATTATCATCCCGTAACAACTGACTGAGCAAATAGCCGCTGAAGGGGTGCCAAAATAAGAAAAATATGCCCTAAGCCATAATTGGGGTCCACTACCAGTATGAGAACAAGAAAATCTCAATTGGTCTTGGAGAGTGGCCATGTCTTTATAAAGAACAGGCAAAACAAAAAAACAAAGGTTTAAAAGTTTGCCATGGGAGAGTTCATTGGAAATAGGTAAATAACATATGGAAAGCTTAATACTGGGGACGCAGATAACGAACTTACATAGCCAGTAGTGGATAAAGGTCATGCGTTCAAAATGATTAGGTTCAGTCCCAGTATTATTGTGAAGTGATTGAAGTTGCTTTTATGAGCCAAAAAAGTGCTTCTCTATCGTGGGGGTGCACAGGTAACAATCATTGCAGGCGAGATAGTGGTAACAACAGTGGGTAGATTGGTTAAGGCACTAATGTCCCTGAGAGATGGACATGGACCAGAAGGAATACCAAAGTATTGTAGTTAGAAGCCGAAAAGCACAAGACGATAGAACATAATGTGGGGTAAAAAATAGGGATATCAAGAGTAAGCTCTAACAAATCCAAAATCCTAGCTCAATCAAAAAGCTCTCTAGTAGGGCCATGGCCAACCATACGTTTATGTCAAGTACGAAAACTAATGTCTGATTTGGGCCAGGTGCATATGCAGCACTGTGAAGTGAGGCTAATGAAAATGGTTCAAGGAAAGGAAATATTTGAATTGTTGGAAAAAACTAGACGATAAGTGAACGCCCAACAACATCGACAGTAGTATTAAACGCAGGGCCAAGGTAAAATTCGTGATTTTAAGTGTTCGCTGATAGTAAACAACTAAGACCAACGAAGGGTTTAGAAAGTAAAGTTTGAAATTCCTCAAAAGAAAAACTTTTTTGCTGCCATTGTAAACGAGAGCGAAAGTAACAATGGTGTTTTTGATTTTTTGAAAAGGTAAAAGTGTAAGTGCGCAGATGTGAAGAAGAAATGTGAAAAGTGGGGTTTATATTGAGGAACGACGTGGCGAAATTTTCGTCAAGAAAGAAGCACACTTCAACGCCGCCAAATAGGGGTGGCAAATGAGCTCATTAGCTCGTAGGTTCACCGGCTCGGCCCATATTGGACTCAGGCTCGTCTAGAGACGAACACGAGACAGACGAGCATGAGTTAGGGTTGAACCCAAAAAAAAAGGCCGAGCTGAACACGGCTCAGCAAAATACGAGCCGAGCTCATTATGGGCTCGTGCTAACGGTCACATTTTTACTTTTTTTTTTTTAATTCAATTATTTCCCTATGAATACTCAATTCTAAAATCATTTTTTTCGCACTTCAATCTCTTAATATATTATATACTCAATTTAATAACAATTCTCAAATTTCAATCTCTCAATATTAGTATTATAATTAGTATCTCATATCTCATTATCTAGATATTATTTTACAATTTTAAATTTTAATTTTCTATTTCTTCTAGCAATTCTCTACGTTTCTATTTTCTACTACATATTCATCTTCTACTCTTCTCTTTATTATTTTATTCCAAATGCCTACAATCGATGTGATGATGGTTTTAGTGGTCGAAGTATTTCCAATATTTTATTTTTTTATTTTAAAATAAAATAATAATAATAATAATTCAGGGTTGAGCCGAGCTCGTGGGTAGCTCAACTTGGTTCGTTCGTCCCTTTTGCAAGTCGAGCTCGTTTTCTTGGATCGGCCCATTGCCACCCCTACTGCCAAATAGAGGGACGCCAAGGGGATTTTGTACTCTTTTGAAATTTCAAAAGTTGTAAAAAAAGTGCAAACTCTTGAACATGGCAAAATTAATTATTAATATTAATTCAGCTATATTAGAAGGTAATTGTTGATGAATAAAATATTCACAACATAAAGGCTTAAAACAAGCCCAAAATAGGAGGTCCAAGCATGAAGCTTGAACGAATTATCAAGACGAGATCCAGAATTGCCCAAGCATGTAAAAGCCTGTCGTTGCGAAATAGAACAAGACTTGGGCGAATGAAACAATAAATTGTATCGCGCAGCTAATAGAACAATTTTACACGTGACCTATAATCCAAAGTAACCGTTAGTTAATAGAAAAGATATTATGGTAGGTGTGAGAAATTATAGAAAGTTGTTTTATAAAAAGTGCTATAAAATAGTGGTCAATTATGGACGAAAACTACGTAAATGGTGATCAAAGTATAAATAAAACAAAGCAATTGAAAAGAAGATCAAAACTTGTGCTCCTTGTAAGCAACTGAAAAGAGATATATTAATTTACATTTGAAATTTTTTGCTTTCTATTTACAAGGAAATTGATCTCTTGCCCATAGTGGACAAGAGATCAGGACTCCTATTTACAAATTCTGTAATTTTGTATACTCGCACTCCTTGAAAGTAAGTTGTATAATATAATTTTTTAATTCAAACACCCACATTGTCTCAAAAATCTTGTTCCTTATACATTGTTTAAATAATCTTTTAATTGTTAGCACGAATCAAAAACACGCAAAACAGACATTTTCCTTATTAAACCACCAGACGCCACAGTACTTACTTTTCAGTTAATTTTCTGAAAATTAAAAATTGAAAACCCATGTAGGTTGCACGGTACAGCCTTGCCAGACTGTTCAGTCCTGGCTGGACAACGTTCCTGCAGAGTATCAACGTAAAAGATCGTGTACCAAACAAACCTCTTATAAAGCAATGAGAGTCTCAACAGTCAACATACGACTCATACGTGCACGATTACGAAACTGTCAAAAACCAGTCAGTCCCAACACGCTCAATAAAGCCGCTCAAGAAAAACACCCTTGTACATCTTTACAACACCTATTAGTAAGCAAACATAAAGAAACCAAGACTTTCACTCCATATACACACAAGATCGAAAATGCCTAAAAATCCTATACACACTAGTTTCTAAAAATTCGTCTCAGGAGGCCTACTAACAGACCATTCCTTCACTGTTTCTACATGTATGTACAAACGTGGAAAACGTAAGTTGATCCAAGAGATTCAGGAGCAGAAAAACCCTGATATACATGACATAACATAGCAATGGGAGCCCAGACCTTCATTTTTCATTATCCTACAGTAGACCTGAAATGAGCAGTGGATATCGATAATGGAACTTCATGACACTGCAAATGAGACGTACACCTCCCTTGCTTTCTACACGGTTGGAATTGCATTCCCGACTTTGTCAACTTGGAGATTTTTCAAAGGGCTATCTAACCTATCTTTCTTAACACCAACACTGGATGATGATAGCATCCTCCTCTGTATCAACAATAAAAAACAAACAAGATTGAGGCCAGTGATTACATAAAATGGTTTTCGAAGGAAATAATTCATTTTATATCAACTAACTGAAGTGGATAACTAGGCTTCACCAAGACCTTAAAATTAAAAAAAAAGAAACAGACGGGATCTATTCTGAGATTCGTCCGTTACACGAACAGCTTATATGCTACCATATAGATTTGACAACTGTTAGAGACCAACTAAAATTATATGGAAATACATCATATCAGAATGATCAAGAAGGAATTTTTTAACTTCCAACAAAAATTGTCCAATGACTATAACAACTAAAGGTAATAGTCAGTGCATCGTATAAAGAATTAAAATGCAGCACAGACATTATCAGCGGCCCCAAAAAATATTCTTAAAAATGTGAGGCAGAAATTTCAAGATTAGTCAAAAGTTCAAATACTATTTGAAGAAACCACCAGTAATATCCCTGCATTCATGTTCAAACCCCAAAGGGTTCCATAAAATTACCTCAAAGCTGAATGTTGTGTTGGGTGTCTTGCCTAAAGACTCTCCCACACCCAGGAAAAACTCCAGATTGATCAATGTTCCAGCATAAAAAAATTAAACTACTAATGGAAAGCCCTTCGGCAGCAAGAAAATTGGACAAGATCATATAATTGTAGGGGAACAAAAGTAAAGGTAAAAGATAGTTACAATAGCCAGTAATACATGGCTGAGAATTGAACATAGTAGTCACATCATATAAAACTTAAGAAGGTGATAGTACATTATAGCGTTAGAATTAATGCATCCAATAATTTAGAAGTCAAATGTTCTGGGTTCATTAGTTTCATTAATGTCACATGGTCGAGAAATTGATAATACATGTCACGTTCAATAGCTCCTTTGCTAATGCGTTTGTAGTTTAAGATTGGATCTTTGCAATTGTAGAAATGAATTGGGGATTGGCTTCAATCATGGACAGGTTAAGGATATCTTCCCTCCAAAAGGCCAAGACGTTGAAATCAGTGATTTAAAGCATTTAACAGCTCAACCACCGAGTTAACAAACCATTAAATTTGATTATAACCTTAGCATGCAGTGAGCAAGAAGCGGCAGGCGCAATGGAAAGGGAAACTGGGATAACGAAAACTTACATGATCCTCAAATTCAGGGCTCATCAAATTCATAGATAGATTCTTCATCAACATCACCGCCTGGAGAAGGAAGACCGATAAAAATGTTCATAACCAATCAAATGTTTCTCAGAGAACTCCAAGAAATATAACTGACAAATCCAATGTTGATTAAGAGGATCAACCAATACACACTCATATACACAGGCAAAAAGTGTAAGCATGTTTGTACATTATCTATATTGCACACGCTTCAGGGAGCATTTAGTTTCTCATTAAGATTGGGCCTTCCAGTATAATGAGGAATACCTCTACACTGAGAGATCAATTTTGCCTTGTGAGGGCAGCAGGTCCCAAGCTCGGGTCAGCAAACACAAATAACCAAATGTTTGTGTGTGTGTGTGTGTGTGTGTGTGTGTGTGAGAGAGAGAGAGAGAGAGAGAGAGAGAGAGAGAGAGAGAGAGAGAGAGAGAGAAGCCATCTTTTTCTTAAAGCTAAGATAAGACTGGATTGTCAAGTTCAGCCAGCAAATCATGTTTGACGAACTGATCCAAATGGCATGCGGCCACACTATAATGGGACACTGGACATGCTGTGCATGATGGGATCCCCCACACTTCTAGACTTAACAAAGGGTCTGAATCAATGTTTTGAAAACCGGCCCGGGCATTGAACCAAGAAGGGTCAAGGGTCAAACCGGTCCAAAAGAAATTAAGTAAATAAAAATATAAATTCAGACCATAAAAGAAAAGGAGAAAAAAGGTAAAAAAACAAGAAAAATGAGCAAAAGAAAATTAAAAGGCGGAAGATCCGATGGTGGATATTATCCCATCTAATAGATTATTATCACATCTCATCAAATCCCTCTAAACTCTGTTCATCACTCTCATTTTCTCTCTCTACCTCCATCCCTCCCTCTCCCTCAGTCTCTATCTGTAAAATCATTTTCAATCTTGCATCTCTTTATAAAATTCTCAGTTCCCCCCCACCACCACCACCACCACCACCCCCACCCCCACCCCCACCCCCACCCCCACCCCCACCCAAAATCAAAAGATTAAATTTAGTGGCAGAGTTCATTTTATGGGATTTGTTTTCTGTTCTTTGGTATTATCTAACCTTTGTTTTTTTCCATATTTAGTTTATTTGTTCAATTTTACTGTGGTTGTCTAATTGTAGAGTGAGCTCAGATATACACTCGGTGACTTGGATTGAAGAAATAGTAAATGAAAATGGTCTACAATATGGAAAAGGAAATCGTCAATCTAACTTCAAGGCATTTTTTTTTTTTTGAAATTTGAACATAATCAAGCCATTCTTCATTTTTAAAAGAAATTCGTCTCTTTCTTATGGAAAAATGGATGCGAAGAAACCGGTAAACCTATTGCCGGTTCTCAGGTTGGCAGTTGACCGGCCAATTTACAGGTTTTTCTTCCAGTTTTCCATTATACGGTTTTTACTTTGTAACTGAACTGGTTTTCAGTCCAGTTCCCCTTTTTCCGGTTGAACCAGCCCGGCCAAGATTTTGACAACACTGGTCTGATTACAAATTGTTATTGTGAGATCATAAATTTTTATTACCATCCGAGTCTTTTTACCAGACATTAGAGATCATGAATGGATGACTTCATGACAACTAGTTTCTGTCAGGCTGATTAAAAGAGCACTTAGGTTGGAAAGAGAAAATTTCACTAATGGGAGAAGTCAAAAGCACTGTTTGGAGGATATAAATTCAGCAATAATTGAGCATCTCCACAGGAAAACTAACCCCGTCATATATATCCAGTTATAGGATAAACCAAGGATGTTGCTCTATGGATATAAATTTTAGCAATAATTGACCATCTTCATAAGAAAATTAATTATATTAGGTGATTATTCACACCCAATCCCAGTATAATTGAGCAGCCCTAGCACTATCGCAAAACAAACCTAAATGATTCTGTGAAATCTGACTTACCGTTTCAACATTTATGCGGTCCATCTTCTTTAGTCTTTCCAAGTGATCACTTGCATTTGGGTCAAATACACTACCAATAAAGCTGTAGACTTTAGCAAAATCTGGCATCACTGCATCAACGAAAAATATGTGCATAAATACATCACTTATTAATCTACCATAAGCATAAATAGGAAATACATCACTTATTAATCCCAAACAAACTCTTCAGGTGTAGAATGTGTAATACTTTTCCCAAAGATATACAGCTGTATAGGGACCAGACAACTTCAGTATAACAAATACATATATTGACCTGCAGAGTCACAATTGTGCTCAAGCAACAAATCTAACAAATGCAGTCATTAAACAAACAATAAACTTGAAATAACCCAAATAGTCAATTATATTCATAATGTAACATGTGTGTATACAAAAATGAATGCTTTTGAATGAAACAGATGCCTTTGCAATCATAATTAATCTGAAGATTCTCAGTATGGCTTTGGCTGCCGTTTGAAGTACGATTATATACAAACATGCCCACTCATGAACACTTTTAACAAGATACAAACCAATAATAACATATCTTTAATACATATTTACTGGCTCCACATACATGTCATCCTCGCACAGAACTGTGTTTGCTAAAGTAAGACGCATCCTGGTGTCTCATCAACGTGTATACAAGGGAAAGATGGCAGATAGTTTATTCTGACCATTTCCCGATCACTTGAAAGGCTCATCCGCTTTCCTAGTCTCATCCTAAAACACTACAAGGTATAGCACTAGCATTGAGATAACAAGTCAACATGAAAAGGCAACTTTCTACACTTAGTATGATCGTCCATGTATATAGAAAATTTATGGTTCTTAATTTAGAACTTCTAATCTGGTCTTACTGCTCTTGCTAATTGAGGGCTAAGATCAATTTTTTTATCAGATGGAAGTCCAATGGCCGACTCCCACACCCAGGTCCCACCACAAATTCTAGGCAATAACATGTCTTTCAGTTGTCTTAATCCAATGTGCTTATCACGCCTCAAATAGACATCTTTCAGCTCATTTAAAAGTCTGCAAGCTATAAAATGGGACATTGTTCAAAAGCATTCACAAATTCACCAGTAGATCAGAGGTGCTCTGATCTGTTTTTGGGCTAACATATAACTAGTATAATGAGCTTACAATAGTTCCTAATTACTCTTGCTTCAAGAAATCCACAGATCAAAAAATAACAGGACACGAAGGAAAGTTACCTTTTGTTAGCTTGTCTTGTTTCTCTTTTACTTGGGGATTTGATTCATTACTTGGCCACAACCGAGGAGTGCTTTCGTTGCTGCTACTGCTATAATTATGTGTCACTGAAAAACTGCCTAATCCCATATCATCTGAAACACCAGTATAAGACAATGTTTAGGCAGGATGACACAATTGACTTCTCAAAACAATGTTAAATATGAGCATGTTTAAATACTAGAAATACCTCTTGCCACGTGTGACATATTGCCCGTCGGAGGAACACTATAAGTCCAAGGAGATAAGGCTGCACTATTGATTGCATTTCCAGGCACTGACAATGAATCCGGTCTCACAACAGATCCAGGTTCTAGCAGAGCAGCTGAAGATTGCAATGGTCCACTGGCTTGAGACACAACTGTTACAGGCAGGTATGCAAGTTAACTACGACTAGCTAGAGAGATAGCAAATAGCAGGGAGGAAATACAGAAGAATAGCTACAGTTCTAACCTTTTTTGGGAGCCTTTTGTGGATAAGGATGGGCTGCTTTTCTCTTTGGACGTGGCGGAGGTACATGTTCACTTGTTCCATTCTTCTGGACCTTCAGAAAATATTTCTGAGCATGGCTACGAATCTGCAAGACTATTCTTTAGAAACTGAAGAATCAATGGAACATGCAAGCATTGTCACTACCTACAACTCCTGGTGATCAACTTACAGCAAATATTCTTTCGTTATACCTGAGTTAGCGCTCTAAATCAGCTTTTACCAAAAGTACAAAAGGGTTAGCAGCTTTCATGCTGCTGGTTTGAAAGAAAATGATCTGGTTGATACACACTAGAGTCCTATATATGACCTACGCAACATCACCCGGCTTATTTACCAAAACAAGATGAAGAAGAAGAAAAAGAAAGGTGTGTTCAGATTAATTTTTTGTGTAAGTTGATGATTACTTCTATGAACTTATTTGCATATACTAATGTCAATTACGAATTTATTTCGTTTTAAGAGTACATTTTTTCTAAAAAATATTTTGTACTTTCAACACTTGCACAACAGAACAGCTCGGGTTTATTGCATTCTAGTCAGAAATCTTTCTATGCCTTTTTTTTGGCAGGTTTAAATTTTGAAAATTGTTTAGAAACCCCATTTTCACTTCTTCAACCCATACATAAAATCTCATTTTCCTGCTTCTCGGAATAGAAAAAGAACAAAACAGACTACCAAGGATAGTGAAGTAAAATTTTTTCCAGACAGTTAATAAATCTACCAACAAGTTTTTTAGCAACTCTAAAAATAGTACAAGAAAGTGACTAACGCTTGACCATAAAACTCCTTAGATGCTCAAAATGGGACCAGATTGATTATCACACATCATTACCACACAGCAAATAGCTCTCAGAAGAAGAAAAGGACACTAAAAAAGTCAATAATTTGCTTCCTACTAGACTCATTTATAGAAAATAACTAAAACTATATCAAAATGTGAAAAAACTAATTACCTGGATGACTGTCTTAGACCCCACAAATGCTTCAATCTTTTTCCAATCTCGATCAAATCTGAAAGTTGACAAGTAAACAGAGAGCCAAATAAAATCAACACAGGACCAACACGATAAAAAGAATCTGATGTCAAATTTTAACTTCCATTCATCGTTTGAAGAGTGAAAAACCGTCAATTCACTTCCAGAAAGTAGGTCAGAAAGTAGGCCTCAAGCAACTCAGGGCTTCCTAGTAAGTTCCACAAATTATGGAACACACAAACCTTTCTGATTACCTAAGGACTTAATAAACAAGATTAAACTACTGCAGTAAATAATCTTTTCTAATCTGAAAGATTCCACATTCGGTGAATTCAACAATGCATGTTACAATCTAAACTTGTGTATGTCACAAGATTGCTCATTCCGCTGCTTTCTCACACACACAACACGTACGGGCTGAGTAAAGAATCTGAAAATTAATATTCCCAAACAATCAAAATGATATAATTTTTGCCTTTTTAGGGGAGAGGGAGGCAATAGTGTAACGAGTGAACTTTTCCTAGTCATCAAAACTTTCAATACATTAAATCCCCATGAATTTAACAAATAGAAATACCTTCAAGCTAAAATAAAGTATATGCACGATTACCAAAACATAAAAACCTGGAATATTCCAAAAACCCAAAAATTCGCAAGCTTAATTTTTTACATAAAATCCATTAATTTTTCTTAATCAATATTTTAGTTCCAAACTCCAGGAGCATATCCAATTAAAAAACCAACTAAAATTCAAGAAACCAAGCAAATAACTAAAATGATCTTAATTCCACATTTTTCATTAAAAAAAATCTCCAAAAGAATTCGCAAAAAAAAAAAAATCCTCCTCATAACACACACACGCACATATAAACAGATACTTACAGTTGAAGGGCTTCGAGGAATTTATCGTGTTCTTGGTCAGTCCAGCTCTCTCTAGACTTGGTTATAGTATACGGCTTCCGGACCTTCTTATTCGGGTCCTCGGCACCCGGACCCGCATTCCCACTTGCCACAGGTAGCAACAAGTTGTTATCAGCAATATTTATCCCCGTCAGACCCATTTTCATCGGATCCCTGTCCATGTAATTGAAGTAGTAAATATCCTGACCAGGTACTGGATTCCGGCACACCGACACCATATATAACACCAAATTCAACCTCGAATACTCCAAAAAAACTGGGTTTTTTTCTGTTTTGTTTTATGGAATTTTTTTTTTTTTTTTTTGATTAATTTTTCGTTTCAGAGGTTTTTGCCAAGAGGAAAATGGGGGAGTGGGGATTGAGCCACGAAGGTTTAAATGGGACGCAACCGACTTTGTAAGGGAGGTGAGGGTGAAATCTTGGCCATACAGGTGGCGACAGGTGAGTGAAGGGCAACGCACTCTGGAATGTGTCATCATTTCCTTGGAGGTTGGGATTTTGGGCTTTTTTGTTTGCCAGCGAAGGGGTTAATTTCACCGGCGACCACTAGAGTTTTAGCAAAATTACAAAACAATCACTAAAGTTACAAAATTTCAGTACTGGTCACTGAAGTATACCAATACATTCACCAACGGTCACTCTGTTAAATTTCTAGCGTAATAATGTGTCACGTTAATTGTTCATGTAGCACAATTTTGGCTTGAATTATTTGGTTCGTTAATGAATTTTCAATTTTCAATTTTCAATTTTTAACTAATACTCCTTCGTTTTTCAATTTTTTTAATCGAACTAGTCAACTTAGTTCAATTTTGATTATACATGTCATAATGTATATATGAAATTCTCTTGTGATAATCTCTAGTCCCACTTATTTCACAAATTAATAAATACCACACAATGATTAAAACTTGTTCATAAGGAAAATAACAATTACTATATAAAAAATTTAAGCTCAAGTTCATAATAATAAAACACAATATAAATTACACATATATTCTTTTATTTTTTTTAGTAAACTAATAGCAATTCTATCAATTAATATACATGGTCTTGAACTAATAATTTCAATTATTAGTTGAGTTGATCGAGTTGAAAGACTATGGAAATCCTCATGAGAAGCAATCACCAATAAAAACATAAAGAAAAGATTGCATCCAAAAGTTGTGGTGCTCTCTAGAAAATTTTGTGTAAAATTGGACCTGCTATTGTATTTATAGTGATGTATGTATTCCCTTTTTGTGGTGGGAAAATATATTTAAGATTCCCATAACAAATATAAGGCAAAACAAAGTGTAAATAACAAATGATGCAACTCAATGGCCTGTCCATTTGGTTCAATTGTGGGGTTAAAGAATGTTTATGCTTCCAAGTGTAGCTTTAGTTAACCAAGTGGATCCAATTGTGATTAGATTAATGCCTTATTGCTTTAAGATAAATAGGTCATTGTGTAGGACGGTGAACAAAAATGATAAAATGCAATCGAAGTTCACCATGTACAAATCTAAGAAAAAAAAGTACGAATACAAGGTCAAGTAAATATACATACCTTTCAATCGAAAAAAAGAATCGATGAAATTTAAAAAAAAAAAAAGATTCCTCCTTTAACAATGGGATCGGAGCAAGAATATTTATCCAAGAGAAGATTTTTGTCACATAAATACCTATTCATTCAATGTGACAATACAGAGCGATGTTTTCTATAGAGCAAATTCAGTCAAAATCCAGAAGTTTACTTCACTCTTTCTTACTAGAGTCACCGATGATTTTTAGTGCATATTATCAAAACCATATTTTATCCAAATTGTTTACACGCCCCTTGTAATGACTATTGATTGAGTCTACCTTCAAGAAAAACCTTTGATTCCACTTCGAAAAAGGACCCCATACTGAAAATCATGCATATTTCAAGTGAGTACGAGGCAATGATTGCATAATTCCTTGCTTTCTTTGCAAGAGATTCAAGAGGGACACGCATCTGGGGAAGCTAGTACTGTAGTATTCTGCCTCAGAGGGATGCCAAGCCTCTGCTCAAGTAGTGATGAATGAAGTGGAAGTAAAAATGACGGGCTTGAATAACGCAAACATTGTTGAGAATCTAATGCCCCAGAGACTTGCGAGTTCCTCCGCAAGATTCGTCCACGTAAGGTGAGTTGGGGTTTGAAATCAAGCCAAACGGCGTATCCCATGAACAATATATGCGCACACACATACAGAACAGAGATAGATGATTATGTGAAGTAACATATTGATTATGTAAAGGCGCACTTTACACTCATGCAATGAATGTAGGACACATGTCCCGGTGGGCATTATAACAATGCCCACCGGGGGCATTAGATCAAAACCGGGGAGAAGAAATCTCCTTTTGAGTAGTGGCATTTGTCCCCTTTAAACAGAAGCTTCACAAGCTCCTTCACAACTGAGAAAGCAGCAACTTACCTAAATATTTGGATAAACAACAGATATCTCCCATAACTACAACAAATTTATCTAGCGGGAGATCAATAAGCAATACAAAAAGCTTACAATCTTGAATCAAATGTGAAAATTGAATTCTTTTCAACTTGCCAGGCCTCCTCAACATCACAAACCTTAGCATAAACAAATTGTGTTGCACACGTTTTGGGCTATCAGTTTCTAATATTGAACACCTTAATCAAGCCAGCGAGTAATACCATCTTCACCCACGGCTGCAACAATTTCTACACGTACATCCAACACAGCCTGTAAATTTGGAAGACGTTTGAGTATGATAATATGTGTGTGTGTGTGTGTGTGTGTGAGAGAGAGAGAGAGAGAGAGTTGTTTCAATCAGAGAGATGGGAATAAAACCCATCTGCTGATGGAACATTTCTGCCTCTAGAGCAAATGGCACAAGAGCCAGACCTAACCTCCATTCAACAGAAGGAAAGTGAAAAAAAGAAAAAGATCGAGGCCTGCGACACTACACTGGTTGTGATGCATTCTTAAAAAATGAAAAAAGAATTGATTTCAGACGCAACAAAAGTTAACTACTTCGAAATGTCAACTCAAATCTTCCAAAGAAAAACAAATAATATAAAACTTCAAGTAACAAAAATGCCCGAAAATTTTACAGTATGACTTCGGTATGCTAAAATTGATTGTGCTCTTGGCTACAGTGGCTCCAAGTAAATAATGACTTCATTTTTCAGGCTGCAAGTCAGCCTTTGAAATTTCAACTTCACATTTTCTGTTTCCAGAATTGATGTATATCTTAAAAAGTCTGAGATTAAAGCTGTAATTTGTCAATTGTCAAGAGCATACTGTATATCAGCATTTGTGCCTGTTCCTGGCCAGACTAGCTCCACTAGTTCATGACGTGGCTTGATATTGCAACCAACGATTTACTAATTACAGAGTGAATAAGAAACTTACCAAAGGATTTCTGCAATTCACCAGCCTACACTCTTCCAAAGAACCTTCGAATGTCCAGCTCTCCCAGACGTCAAAGCTGTGACTAGCAAATACGAATTCCATCCTCCTATTTATCTGCAATGTTGAATTGAGAAGTTTACATAACAAAAACTCCGGTTTTTGTCAGAAAGATCTATCTCAGAAATGATTTCCATATGTTATGTAGTCAATAACAAAACACAACAAAATAATTCAACTCAATTCAAGGTCTGTTGAGAACAAAATGCAGACAATAGATCTCATTTATAAAAGAAGGCACTTCAACTAACATTTTACAATGAGTAACCACTTTCATAAGACCGAATTGAAAAATAAAACCACCCTAATTTCAGCTACATAATAATCTACAGGATTTCACTGGAGACTGAGTAAGTTAGGGCATACTTCTCCACAACTCTCAAATACACGTTCAATGAATAAAAAAATAATATCCAATGCTCCACCAATCAAATTCCAACATCATTACTGGTTAGCAATAATAACATGCTGTATCAGACAGTCATTTAGGCATCATTAATAAACCATCTTAGATCACCACTGCAGCCATTTGGAAGCCACAATTAAACTTTCAGCAACTTTTTTTTACTTATCTCCTAACCTTTTTCCTTCAGAAATTATAACCACAATAGCATATGGCTAATATTGCACAACTGAGACTGTAAGTTGTACCTGCAATAACTTTCCTCCAGCAGTAAATGATCTCAAACCAATTGTATCCTGCAAATACAGATATCAAATAGAATAAGTTTTCTTAAATTCTTTCTTCTATTCTTTTTGGCTTTCAGTCTGGATGTGTTAGTGTCTAATATCTTGCAAATTATTTGAAGTATATCCACCACCAGCCAAAAAATAATAAAAGAATGTCGCATATGGACCAAATACACGATACTAAAGTTCTTATAAACAAACCTTGTTTCGAAAAACAACAAGAAATTGGGCTGCTGGATCTCTTTTTGTTACATTCGACATCGTGTCAAGGAACCAACCACCGCCTTGAACTCTTTGCTTCGAGACATGAAGTGCAGGGCGATCTCTTGCATGTAAGGCAATAACATAACCATCTTTTAGCAGTTCACCAGATTTTCTACTGACTTCAATGCTTGATTTTAAAAGCTGCTCAGAAGGTGATTCCTGAATTAAGTCAATTGCTGTCTTCCTGTTTCTTAAATCTTCAGGAGAAGCAAAACGTGAACTAGAACTCAAAACTTGATCTGTGCCACTCATATTAGTATCATCTTCTTGATACGACGTGCTCTCTTTTCCAAAAGTCAACGCATCATCTGCTTTGTGCTTAGACTTTTGGTGGGCATGCCTCTTTTTAGCCTTCTTACTAGATCTGCTTCGCTTTATTTCAGATCTACTGGAAGTACTTTGAGACAAAACAGAACCTTCGTTTTGAGTCGAAGTATCTTTTGATTGATTTACTAGCTTTTTCTGGGAACTTTCTGCAGTTAAGCGAATATCTCCAGCCACTCGCTCACCAACAGAATCTTGGAAGGAACTCTCATTATCTTGATGCTGTTGATGTTCATTGCCCACCTCACTTTCCTCTTCTTCTTCTTCATCATCAGATACAGAACTCTTTGGAATCACATTGTCCACGAAGAATGTCTGAAGTATGGAAATTGCCTTTTCCCTTATTTCCATCCATACTTCTTCACTATAGTCTGCACTCCGAGGAAGAATCAAAACATTGGGCATCTCCCTCACCTGAAGTCAAGTCATTATATTATAATAAGGGTCAGACGGGAAAAAAATAATAATTATAGACCCAAAAAGATGTGAAACATAGTGTATACAAGCAAGAGCATCAATGATGTAAAATTAGTTTACAACAGAATCCATATTTCTGATCCATGCCTCTTGCAGAGGGTTTACTTCCTAGAAATTAAATGCAAAAATGTAAAAGTGCTTCACTTCAGCCACACCAGGATATTAAAGTTATCTATTCCGTTCGAGTGTCTTCAAAATAATAGCAGCCATATATCAGAGTCTGTTGCAAAAACATCAGAAAAGCTAAAAGGTACCATTCTAAATTACATTTGATAGAGAACAATGACAATATGTGATTGCAGTTTTCTGTTTTCACCCTTCACAAAACACGTGACAGAAACAATTCATAATAGTACCTTTTAGGCTATACCATTACAGAAATAATTCTTGCAAGTCACATTTCACATAGCTTGATAATTAGATCCAACCAAAGAAATGAACTGAATTACTAAATTGGTGAAGAAAAATAAACATTGGTGTCTTCTGAAATATACCTCAAAATTTCAATTACAACTATCTAAGAAGCACGGAGACGCAACCAACACCGGTGCGCCGGTGTCCGACACGTATCAGACATGTAGCCGGGTAAGAGTTTTGAAAAAATAGGTCAATCATTATGGCCGGTCAACATGGGTCAATTATATTGTTTGTTAATGTTAAAATTGATCAATTATTTTAATCAACGTGTTGACGGCGTGTCGGTGTGGGTACTTTTTCGAAAATCGCGTGTTGACATATCCTATATGTGTCGTGTCGGACACGCGTATTCGTATTAGTGCTTCATACACAACTATTGTAATGTGTCTAAGAGAACACATCAACATTGAAATAGTGCGACATTCTAGGATAATTTTTAATTGACAATTGTCATCACACCTCTTAGAAGGTAATGACTTTCAATAATAATGAATTTCATCAGAGTAACATTTACGTTTACATATATGTACAGTTCTCATCTGCTCCATATCTCAGAGTACAAGTTCACCAGGGAGTGTTGATTCATTCATGCAACTCAAGGTATAATTAATAACTAGGAGTGGGAGCAGATACAACTGATTGTCATTATAACAGTCATTTCAATTCTACTAGACATTAGGCAATAATGGATTCGAGAAAGACAATGCAAAACAAGTCATTTCGAATTCAAGACAAAAAGCATAACACGTTTGGAGCAAATGAACTCTGTAAAAACAATTCCTACAATGCATTCATACCCTAAGACTACTCATCATACCCATGCTTCCATCCACTGTGGCCCTTCAGCACCATCCAGAGCACAGCCTGCAAGGGTGCCATCAATCAGAAGTTGTTTCACAGCACAGTCATCCAATAGCTGGCTGCTACCGGTATTCACAAGAAATGCCCCTGCATAAAAGTTTTATCCCTAATGAGAGACTTTGCATGTAAATATCAAATGTTGAAACATGACATACAGAGTTGCAAATAATAATTACCAGGCTTTATGTGCTGCAAACAATCTGCATTGATAATCTGAATGGTTTCATTAGTAAGAGTGCAGTGTAGCGCTATAAGGTCACTTGCAGCAAGCAAGTCGTTCAGTGTATCCATTCTTCTGGCAGCAGGAGGGAATGTTATGGAAGATCTACTTACTTTTCCAGTTCCCTATATACGGACATGAGGAACGAAAAGCTTCATTAAAGAGCAGCAAAATCAAATCAAATCATATAATAGATTATATAGCCTTCATTCGAGTCAACCAAAGAAAATTCCCCAAATGAATGAAGCAAAAATCAATGTTTATATCGTTGGACAAGTTAACATGAAATGAAAAAAAAAAAAAAATTCCTTTTGACATTGATTTAACCAGCATGTTAAAAATCCAACCTCCCATAGTATGCAGTAAATGGCGAAAGTGAATTGAAAACATTTTACAATTATTGATATGTCAACCAAAATTCAAAATTATGTTAGCTATCAAAACCTTGATTTGAAATTCACAAACAAATAACTACTAAATGTGAGCAGCTATCAGAGTATCCTCCAATTGAAACAGTAATTATATAAAAGTGGAAATGATATAGACATATTTTCTGTTTGAAAATACAAATTAAATAGAGTAGCATCATTTCGATCCATACCTCGTGAACATCAAAATAAAGCACACTCATTTTAAAGGCCAAGCTCCTAGTTGCCAGGGACCTCGCGGAGGCAGATCTGCCTACGATCCCCAACACTAGGCCGCGGCATCGCCTCATTCCACGGCATAGTGGCTGAACAGAGCCGAGCCACCCTGAAGCCGAGAGGGCGTGGCGGGAAAGGAGGTGAGTCCGGCGGAGAAGACCAAGAAGCAGCGCCATGACTGTATCAGCAACCTCCTCAGCGCGGCTGACATCAACGTGAACGAGCCGGCTAAGACCCAGATCAGCAGCGAGGGCAGAATCTACAGTCCGGTCGGAGGATCCGAGGCAAAGAATAAGCTGCCCAGGGCGTAGACGTCTCTGGGCGGCGCGTGGGAGGAACGACAATGAATGGAGTAGCACCGCCGTCGCAGACTCAATCCGTGCCTCGGCTAATCGGCTCAGCGGCACGTGCTCGACACGCGCCACTCCGGACAAGCATTCCTGTTCCAAAACCGTATCCTCAATGCAATTCAGGGTAACCACCAACGGCAGCGATTGCGATTGATTCCGTTGAGGCATTGCTACAACAGATCTCAAAAATCAACTCTCTCTCTCTCTCTCTACACACAAACAATATATGTATGTATATAATATATAAATTATGCGTATATATGTACTAAAGAAGAAGAAGAATCATTTCAGTTCATGGAGTGAAGTTGAAGTATTAAATTAAAGTTCCTGTGGTTTTGGAGAGAGAGAGAGAGAGAGAGAACGTAATAGAACCCTACTTTTCTCTCTACAGAAGCTTTGTATTTCCAGTCAAGTCCCAAATCTTTGTAGGAATATGCCTTTTTTTATGGATTCATGTTTCCATCTATAGTTTAAAATGATTTTGACCAAAAACACATGAATTTGATAATTGAATTCTAAGTATTACTAAAGATTAGAAAAGGTTTGTTTTAGATCACAAGATTCATGCATGTATGGCTGATTTTCGATACTATTTTGCGAGTTCATATTTTACTAGATATTTTGAATCTTATTTAGTTTCAAACAATTAACATTTTGTCGTAATTCTTGCTTTTCTAATCTTTTTTACAGTTTTTTGAACTCAATTTCCAACTTGTGATTCTAAAAAAACTCTGCATAATAGATAAGATGCAAGTACAATATTGTACAAATATAACAATACGTGTCACATGAGTGACACAACTTGTTTAAAAAATTTATATTTAAACTATTTGAGAGATGTTAATGAATACCGAGAACATAAGATAATCATATTTTGATGATGCACAACTTGTTAACCAAGTTATATTTGTAAATATAATGAACGTGCACAATGAATGTATTAAAAGTTTGTGATCTCATATCAACGACCAATGTAATATTACAAAATATTGTTCCAACTTGTTGCGAAGATTAACTTTGAAAGTCAAGTCGAAATGCTGAAGATCCCGATGATCTTGGGGGTAGTTGAACACCTAACCAGTCTTTCATAATACTATCCTCGCATTGCTTCTGATGTAACCAAGGTTAGAAAAAACCAACGATAGTGATTTCACGGAGTCTCAGTTCGGTGGTATGTAGCGAAGGTTAGGTGTCTCTGTGGTATCCTTCTCTTGCTCTTCTTGGCCAATGGCATGACAAGCTTTAAATATGGCCTCACAAAAATTGTGAAATAATTTTAAAGTTAACAAAACTTACTTTTTTTTTTTTTTTTTTCAAAGAGTCGGTCTAGAAAAGTAACTTTTAGCAACAGCAAAACACGCGCTATATCAAGAAAGAAATCAAGTATCCATCCAACAAAAGAACTAGAATTGATGCAAGAAGTAAACAAAATCTCAGTTTCTCAAATTCTTCCTTTGTGCTATTATTGACTCTACAAAAAAACATACCAAATGTAGCATTTCATGCAGTCCTCCACAACTACTTATTGCGACAACCAAAATATGAATAAAGAACACCTGAAGAGTACAAAAGGCCAGTTTACTTGGCAGAAATAACCTCCCGGAACTTCATACAAAGAGAAATATATACGGATGACTAAGGACTACATACATATTAGCATCTGCAAACAGATTCACACAAGATGTAGAATTCCCTTGTGACACATTAGGCCAAAAGCCGAAGCACTTCCACAGAAGAACACATTGTCAGACCCAAAGTGCAAGGGCTGACATTACAATCAGCACCCACCTGGTCTATCGCAATTAACTAGCTGCATTATGTGCTTCTCGCTTCCTCGATTGCAATCTCGAATGGTTATACACTCATTAATATTCCCAAAGGAAAAGACATAATTCCATTTCAATCATTTAGCCATATCATTGAAAATGTGTTAACTAAAAGAATCTCCTCCTGAAATTCCTAGTCGTAGCTTGATATGAACGCATGAGCAGGCCAACACCTATTCCCACTCCAAGGCACATTCCGAGGCCTATTCCTACACCAACCCTTACACCAGCATTGAACCACGTAAGCTGCCCATCTTCACCGGGGTACATGTCTTCCGAGTAATAGCTGCATTCAGCTTTCTCATCCATTTCATACTCATCCATTTCTGCCTCTGTAAACTGCAGAAAAAAACCCAAAGGGATCATTGAGTAACATGAGGCAGGGGAGTGACATTAAATTATTCAGTGTGCATTTACTAAAGAAAACAAAATCAAACTTGTAGCAAAAAGAGCAGATTCAAGAAGTAAGTACTGTACAGAAAAGCTTCCATATTCTTAGTAAACCTCAAAGAGGGGGGAGGGGGATTCAGAAATTTGCTTCCAAGCATATGTCCAGAATGAGATTTGAATAGTGTGTTCAATATATATTCTTAGTAAACCTCAAAGAGGGGGGGAGGGGGATTCAGAAATTTGCTTCCAAGCATACGTCCAGAATGAGATTTGAATAGTGTGTTCAATATCTAAAGGGAAAAAGACGTCTGTTGTCCACAGGACCAGTCAAATTCTTCTGCTATTTGTAAATATCCATGTTATGTTATACAAATGGATCACCCTGTACTTAGAGCATACTAAAGTACAAGTTCTTAGCAGATTCACAGTAAATACAATCACTCACCCTTGTAATAATGTATATTATTACATAACACCTTCTGCCCAACGGCACAAAATATTAAGACAAGATGTGAAGATCTTAACAGACAAATTAAACATCTCTAACTTGAATAATTTTTACAAGAAATTTTTGGTGTAAAAAATGATATAGTAAACAGCTGACCTATAAACATGGCACACTATGGCAGAAAGCAAAGAACCCTAGCAGTTATTTTCTTTTTTGCAACTTAAGTATGCCTTTCAACTTTTGCAATCAACCAGTACATTTTTCTGCAGTGTTAGTTTATATCACCACTACGTAGTTCATAGAAAAACATTTGCATAGTAATAAAATAATAAGAAAGACTTCCATTCGGTAAGTTTTAAATTAAAAATTAAATGAAACAATAAAACTTGAGCTTGCCAGCAAACAGCAAACCATGAAATTGGATTTAGATTATAGAGGGAGACGTTTCGTAAATCTAGAGCTTCAAGGAGTTGGAACTTCCATTATTGCTTTATTTTCCCCTAAAGATAGACCTTGTTATACTTGTACAACGAAATCAAGATAAAATTGAATCATAATTTATAACACAATACAAAACATTAACAGTGACCGTCATAATATGATACACGTTACAATTTCGAATGGCATGATAATCTTGATAAGATATCTCAAATTGGCACTTGCATTATATCAATTGGTCCGTGGTCACTCAGATACATATTTAGAGTTGAGTTTAGTGATTCTTAGGAAGTTTTAGTTGACCCACGTTGCTTCTAAAATTTGACTCGGAAGTGCCACATAAATGGCGATCATAACTAGCTTAAGAACATTGTTGACACGTCCGAAGTGCCTACCCAACAATATCCAGATTAAGAAAGCAGATCAAAATTTTCAATTATGATATAACCAAGAATTTTCATACTCACTTGCACTTTGTCTAAATTCAAATTCCATTTGCACAATAACAATAGAATAAGTGTTACTCAACAAATTTGGAATCGGCCACATGAATCATTTTTCACCAATTCGTTCAATTAATCCATACGTCCATGAAAAGATCTAATGAAATCAAATCATAAACGACAATGTCAAATTATATTAATTTTGGTCTATCCTCCTCCTTCTAATATGTTCTATTGAGATCGTGTGAGTGAACAAGGACTTTTTTTTATCTACTAAAGACATGCCACAACAACGTAATTCATCCTCCCCTTAATTTATCCTCAATTTCTGCCACACCACTTGCTAACATATAATATCATTACTTGTTTTGTCGGTTATATTCGTTATCATCCATTTTAACATCCACATTTCTGCAAAGTTCAAATTATAGACTTTTAATCCTTTAATAGCCCGATAAAGCATTCTGGTCTAGCAACCATTTTGTAGAACTTGTCTTTTAACTATATAGGTATTTTATGATCAAATAAGATCCTCACAAACACTTTTTCATTTCATTCAACATGCTCTAATTATATGCATTACATGCTATTTATTACCTTTATCAACTCAAGAACCTAAATGCCTAAAAAAATCACCATTTGATACAATATGATTCTATATGGCGACTCGCTAAAACTGCAAAGAAATCTATGTATAATGTTTTAGTTCTACTTAATTAACTTCTAAATTCAAAGAGCTTCTCTAAAATTTTTAACTTGCATTATATTCTCCACCTAGATTCGTCAATTAAAACTATGTCATTAACAATTAACATGCAGAAAGGAACATTATCTTGAGCATGTCTCAAAAGCTCTTTCACCACGAAAGGACCTTGGTACAAGCATGTAGTCATCAGAAAGTTTCTATTACTACCCCACTAAACGTAACTGCTCCAATATTTATATTTTACTAATATCAATATATCTAATAAAAACATTTCCCCTAACATGTCCGAGACTACCACAACACTTCTACCACATAATATGCATTTTCTAATTACTGAAAAAAATATGCATTGTTTCTTTTTCTCTATACTTTTCGATCAATAATTCAATATGTAGTAGGTAAATGGATTCAATAGTAATCTCCCTCATAGAAAGCTAATATTGGTTCTTTGAACCAATAGGCTTTCTCATCTACATTGTCGTCATAGCCTACACCCTTTCTGACACTAGGATTCTTCTAAGATAATTAACATTTCTATCAAAAATAAAGAGTGATGAACCATCCACACTATACATTCCTAAATAATCTATCAAGATAATTCCATCATCTTTTATGATCTCATCTCTATAAAACAGAACTCTCTCATTTTCATCTTCAATACACTTCACTTGTTTTAGATCTATATTTCCCTCCTTCCTCTGCTAAGATATCTTGCAAAAAAACCTTCCTATGCATCCTTAATTCTTAAATAATTGTACAATTTCTCATTTACAGTCTAGACTTTGAGATTGACGCTCTCAACTCACCATAAAGCACAAAAATGCAAAATTCAAACTTATTGAATAACGCCAATAGAAAAAAAAAAAATCCACCGACTAAGCCTACTTGCATACTGCCTAAATAAACCTGCAGATATTTGTACCTCCTAAACTAACACATAATCAACGCAAAAATCAATGCCATAAAAGCAAACAAATATCCACATTACCTGCGGTTTCCGCTGCCAAAGCAATCCATTATTTACACTCCTTTGCTCCTTCCCCATCTCCTCGTCCTCGGGAATGGCATCAAGCATCCCCTGCCTTAACATCTTTCGCCTCGGACTGATCAGAATCATCTTTGTCAATATCACGGGCATTCCCGAGCAACATCCTGCTATGTAAACCTCCGTAGATGGAGAGCAAACCCCAAGTTTTGGCTGAAAAAATGCTGATCGACCATTTGCCATAGAAGCTGCCGCGTAGCAATCGATGCTCCAACCAGTCCTTGAATCATTTTCAGGAGCACTCCCGTTAGCCCACGCGGTGGCAGCATCAACCCGCTCCAGAGAGCCGCACAGGATCAACTCCTCCCCGTTTTCGCATACCTCAAATTCCGTGGGACCCGACAACCGGACACTATCGGTGCTGACGTACGTGACCTCTGAAGAGTCCTTGTCCACACGGTCTCGCCGGAGGGAGATCGAAGCCGTGTCCGAGGACGGCACACGGGCACCATTAATCTCCAACGATACACCGATCTCACGGCGGAGGTGGCGGAGCGTTAGGTGGTCAGGGACGCAAGCCACAGCGCACGGCGCGATACGCACATAAAACAACCGAATTTCCAAGCAACCCCCCGTGAAATTCGAGGGTTTGTAAATTGTCAGAGACAATTCATTCCTCTTTTTATCCATTACAAAACCCTAAATTTCTATGATTAAAATAACGAATTGAGGGCAATTATAGCTTTAATTTAGGGAAATTTACTATTTAAGAAGCATTTTGAATTGATATGTGAGAAATATTAGGGTTTTATGTGGAAATTGAGAGGAAACTTTCAATGGAGAAGGCGAATTGACAAATGACAAGGGAAAAAGAGGTGCGAGAACAGAAGGACAAAATGATAGTGTTCGACACGTGTCAAAAACGCGGGTAGGAAACTAATTTAGCACAGATATCAAAACACTAAAATAATAATATTTATTTTAAGGAAAATTACGACTCAAACCTTACTAACCTTTCAACGTTCAAGATGTTTAATGTGAAATTTCAAGATGAATTGAGTAGATAAACAAATTTTAAATATGATCTGTTGTAAAAGATAATTGAAAAGTAAAATTTGAAGGAGATGAAATTGAAGACGTAGTGATAATATGACATACAAATGTATTTTTTTCTTTTCGTAGCAGAAAAAACTCTCTACGATCGTGATAAAATTAGTCTAACAAAAATCAACAATGTTAACGTTAAAATTGAAGGTGACTATCACGTGAACGAAAATTGGACCGCTTAAGATTTTCTAAATTTTGACGTGAAAGTAGTGTGTGGTTTTAATTTTCACATTGTCGATTTCGATAACGTAGACATCAATCTTACAATGTTAAATAAGTTGGAGGGTCAAAAACTCATTTTGAAGGTTTGGTGTCCGTCCAAAAACTCCCTTTATTTTATGATAAATTCCATTTGTTGTCCCTAACTTATGCCTTGTTTGTAAGTTTAGCCCCAATCTTTTATACAGTTTAAAGATGCAACATGACAAGCTTTCCTATCCTACGTTTTGAAAAGCAAAAAATATAATTTTAAAAAAAGAAAAAGAAAAAGAGGCAAATAAAAAAAATTCTTAATTACTGGCCCACATTCATCACCACACATACCAGTTAAACCACCTCATCAACTAACTTTATTTAGATTGTACGAAAACTTCTAAAAAACATAAACATTTTCGTGTCATATACATTTCAAAAACTAAAAACTCCCATAAATGTTTTAAAAATTAAAACTCTTCGAAAACTTTTATAAACACTTCAGAAACTTAAAAATAGTCTTCTATTTTTTTTTTTTTTTTCTAATTTTTAATAAAACTCAAAAACTTTACCAACACTTTGGATAAGAATATTGAGAACTTTGGTGGGGATTAAAATGGGTTTTTGGTTTTTTTATTTTTAACCAAACTCAAACAGCCTGACAAGAGAGATAGAATTTGAATGAAATTACCAAAATAAGCCTTTTGCAGACAAATGAGTCGTAATTGTTGACCCACAAAAGGCTGAAGACATTTGACCCAAGCAGGGGCAATTTTGGAAGAGATAATAAGTCATTTTTTGTTTTTTGACCAAAAAACACCAATTTTAGTCTCTATCAAACATGTAGTTAATAAAAATTGTATTTTGTTGTGGATTTTAACCAAAAATTAACTTAATTACAAGTTCTATTAATAATTAATTTAATTTTAGGCTTTAATTCGGAAAAAAATTAACATGATAGTGGGTTTGAGGCTGCAACAAGAGTGGTGGTGCGTTGGTTGACAATGGTTGTGAATTATTTTTCAATTATAAAAGTTTGGGGGTGATTTTGTCTTAACACCTATTAATGAAACACCGACGAGTATAATGTCAAGAAACAAATGTTAAAATTGGAAGTGCAAATGTGAGACGCTAAAGTCCAATGCCTTTTGAGGACTCGCTAAAGTCTTTAGCTATTTCATCTGGTGCTAGTGCTAGTGCTAGTGCTATTGCTATTGCTGTAAAATAGGTAATGAAGATTCAATTCCAAGCCTTACTCTTCCGGCACTTTTGTCACTGGATCCCTTCGGGCCTAGAGAACACGTGACGCTGGAAATCGACCATAGATCAATTTTTTTTTTGATTTGAGAGTATTGACTACATCCCTAATTATGAGCTTCATGTTACTCATACCAAGTGATATCAGAGCCAGAGGAAAATGGATCATTGGAGGAATGTTGTTGGCAGCATGCTGGTGTAGGAAAGCTTATGCTGGTGCTGAATCTGGGCATAGGCAATTAGATTGCCCGTGAAGGTGAAGGCATGGCTTGCTAGCAGACAAAACCGATGCTTTTGGATGTGTGGATAATCCAATTTTTGACAAGGAGGTTGAAGACGTAATCGAGGAAGAATTACTAGATGGGGATGTTGGACATGGTATTCACGCGTGCAATGGAAGAGTTGGGCATTGTTTTCATTTTGCTTGGGAAATAAATTGGCAAATATAACGCAGTACCACCGATTGTGAGCAGCCTTGTTGATGAGTTCATAGACATATTTTCCAAGACACTGTTTGTCGCAGCTCCGAGACATTCAACACCACATTGGACATTGGCTTTATTTTTGGTGCAACCCTTCCACGTAGGACTCACTACCAAATGAGTCCCACCAAACACGAAGAATTAAGGCGACAGGCTGAGGCATTAAAAGCCAAAGGACATATCAATGGGAAGCTTGAGTCTGTATGCAATACCTACTTTATTGATGCCTAAGAAATATGGCACTTGGTGCATGAAAGAAAACAAATTTGGCTAGAATGAATCCTTCATTGATACATGGCTCAATGTATATATACAACAAGTAGACTCTAATTACAAGGTAAATATTCTACAATTAAACTAGTATGTCTTCTATAATCAAGGAATATAATTACAAATATTGTATATCTCAATATAGAAGATATGCAAGATTAGTTTCCTCAATATAGAAGATATGTAAGATTAGCTTCCTTAACACTCTCCCTCAAGTTGGAGAGTGGATATCTTGAACTCCCAACTTATGAATCATAGGAGTGAAAATCTCCTTTCCCAAAGCTTTGGTTAGGACATCCGCCAATTGATGTGTAGAACTTACAAACTTTGTAGCAACGGATCCATCTTGGATTTTATCTCTGATATAGTGGCAATCCATTTCAACGTGTCGAGTTTGCTCAGGAAAAACAGGATTTGCTGCAATGTGCAGTGCTGCTTTATTATCACAATACAGCAAAGCAGGTTCCTGATATAACACTCCTAAATCTCTGAGAAGGTGTCGAAGCCATGTTAACTCACAACAAGCACCTGTCATTGCACGATACTCTCCTTCAGCTGAAGAAAGAGAGACCGTCTTCTGTCGTTTCGATCTCCATAAAACTAGCGAAGGACCAAGAAAAATACAATAACCTGTGGTAGATGTTCTAGTAATTGGACAGCCTGCCCAATCTGAATCGCAGTAGGCTCTCAATCTGAAATCACTCTTTGAAGAGAAAAACAAACCTTGGCCAAGTGCATTTTTAAGATAACGTACAACATGGAGAGCTGCTTCCATATGAAGTTTCCTAGGCTGATGCATGAACCTGCTTAATACATGTACAGAATACGTGATGTCTGGTCTTGATACAGTAAGGTATATCAATTTTCCGACCAGCCTTCTGTAATGACCCGAATCTTTGAGCAAGTCACTCTAGTCAGACAATTTTAATCATCGCTCCATAGGGGTATCAACAGGAGCTACCCCAATCAACCCTGCATCTTTAATGATTTCTAATGCATATTTACGTTGGGAAATAAAAATCCCATTTCTAGAAGCAGAAATCTCAATACCAAGGAAATATTTCAAGTCCCCAAGATCTTTAAGACGAAAATGACTACGAAGAAATTTCTTGATTGCAGCAATACTTGTAGGATCATTTCCAGTAATTAAAATATCATCAACATATATCAAAAGAGCGGTGAAGGACTTGACTTGTCTCCTGGTGAATAGAGAGTAATCAGCTCTGGATTGTATATAACCAGCGGACCGAATAGCCTCTGAGAATTTTGCGAACCACTGACGAGATGCATGTTTCAAACTATACAATGACTTATGAAGTCGGCAAACCAAATTTTCCTCCCCCCGTCTCCGAAGCCCTGGTGGTGGAGACATATATATTTCTTCATGGAGATCTCCGTGAAGAAAGGCGTTATTAACATCCAATTGGTGAAGCGACCATCTACGAGCAGCGGCCAAAGCAAGTAAACAACGAACAGAGATAATCTTTGCAGTGGGAGAAAATGTATCCTGATAATCAATACATTCCAATTGTGTGAACCCCTTGGCTACTAATCGAGGTTTGTACCTCTCGATGGAGCCATCAGACCGACGTTTAATCTTATAAACCCAACAGCAACCAATTGGTGTCTTGCCGATTGGAAGAGACGTGAGAGTCCAAGTGCCATTTTCTTGAAAAGCCTACAATTCTGACTGCATCGCCTTTTGCCATTCAGGGTGAGCGACGGCTTCCGAATAAGCGATTCTGTGGCTTGACTGACTTGAGCAATGAAAGATCGGTGTGCAGGTTTGTATCGATGATAGGAGACATAATTGAACAGGGGATAGCTAGTGCCATTAGTTGGACCAGGAAACAAAGAAGATGACCGATCAAAGGGAAAGAGCGTGACTTGAGAGCATACATAATCTCGTAATTTCACCGGTGGAGCGGTAGGGTGACTGGAGCGACGAAAAGGCTCAGATGAGGGTGATGGTGGCTCGGGTGAGGACACTGGTGGTTCGGATTGAAAAGATGGTGTGGCAGAGGAAGGAGATGCGATGGATGCTTGTGATTCAGGTGAGTTGGCTGTAGCGTCAGTATTTTCTGTGGATTCGAGAGAGATGGAAGAAGGAATTGGATCATGTATTGGGAAAGGAACTGGGCCTGAGGTGTGAGTCGAAGGAGAGACAACATGACTAGACTCGATAGAAGCAAAATGGAAGATAGTTTCATGAAATACAACATCTCTGCTGGTGAAAACCGTTCTGGTGGATAGGTCAAACAATTTGTAAGCCTTTTGACCAATAGGATAACCAAGGAAAACACATTTGACAGCACGAGGGGATAATTTATGAGTAACACAAGGATTTGTAGCATAAGCTAAGCAACCGATGGTTCGAAGGTGAGAAAAAGAAGGACGTTTATGATAAAGACGTTCAAAAGGTGTTTGGAAAGAAAGAAGTGGAGTTGGGAGACGATTGATGATATGGACTGCAAAGAGAACGCAATCTCCCCAAAATTGATTAGGGAGTTGAGCATGAAATTTCAAATCTTGTACTACTGGCAAAATGTGACGATGTTTGCGTTCCACAACCCATTCTGTTGGGGCGTGTAAATACAAGAATGCTGAAAAACAACACCATTGTCCTTAAAAAAAGATTGGAGTGAAAGAAATTCTCCACCATTGTCACTTCGAAAAGTTTTAATGCGAGACGTGAATTGAGTGGATGCATAACTAAAAAAGTGCCTCAAAAGTGATTGCGTTTCATCTTTGTGTCTCATCAAAAATATTCAAGTGAAGCGTGTGTAATCATCAACGATAGCAAGAAAATAATGAACACCAGAAAGAGAAGGATGTTTATAATGACTCCAAATATCACAATGAATAAGATCAAATGGTCTTTCAGACAAAATTACACTAGTACCAAAAGGTAGACGACTTTGCTTTGCCAAAGGACATATAGGGCAAGCATTATTATGATTAATTGAGATATTTAAAAACTTCTTGGCAGTGAAACTTAATCGAGGAAGAGAAACATGGCCCAAACGACTATGCCAGAGATCGGTAGATGAGGTGGTAAGGTTGCAAGCTGGTTGGTTGTTTGAGAATGTAGGTGGGTTGGTCAATGTTTTATTCGTCGCTAATGCCACCAAGTAGTATAGCCCATCACGCTGCTTACCCAAACCAATCATCTTCCTCGTAACCTGATCCTGCAAAACACACCAATAAGGAAAAAATGTCATCGAACAATTCAAGTCTCTGGTCAGGCGACTAACAGACATTAAATCAATCTTGAACGTAGGCACACATAATACATCGTGCAGATAATATGTAGAGTTCAGAGGCAATGATCATTTTGCTACAATATTTGCCTTTTCTCCACTAGGTAACAGTATCGGAGGTAATGAACAATTTTTATCGCCATGCAAGAATAATTTTGGAGATGGAGAAATATGGTCCGTCGTGCCGCTGTCAATGATCCAACTACAGGAGGAGATTTTAGACAAACCTGGTTTGGTCACTGTTGTATTGGCCGGAGAACTAGCACCTCCATCTTTGTCACTTAGAATGGACAAGAGCTGTTGAATTTGTGCTTCTGAAATTCCTGATACTACAGATTTTCCTTCATTTTTAGTCAATCCTCCTGATACTTGATTAGCTGCAGAAAAATTATTTTTAAAGCGGTTCCGGTTCGAGTTCGAGTTCAATCTCCTTTTTGCATGACCCGGTGGATATCCAATTAATTGATAGCACTTTTCAACAATATGCCCCATGCCTCTACAGTGAGTGCATTGAGGTCGCCCTTTGAAGGAGCCTGAACGGCGCCTATTTTGATCAATATGTCGTCCATCTTGCGGACCGTTATAAGGATGGTCTGATTGCTCAGTTCTTCATGTTCCAGCAGATCAATTTGATTTGTTACTTCTTACGGCCATAGCAGCGCTTGTATTGAAATCTGTGGTTGCGTGTGTAGCACTGAGAAGCCTTTGTTTTTCTTCTTGACAAACAGAAGAATAAGCTTGACGAACATAATGAAGAGGATTCATCAAGAGTATTCGTCTACGAGTAGCACCGTAAGATTCATTTAGCCCCATTAGGAATTGCATCAATTTTTGTCGATCTTGTTGTGAGCCACATGAACAAGACAAGGCATCAGTATAAGAGGCCAATTCATCCCACAAACTCTTCAGTTTGGTGTAATAGGCAGAGACAGAGAGCTGTTCTTGTCGGTGATAAGCAATGTCTTGCTGAATTTCAAAAATGCGAGGCGCGTTGCTTTGAGAGAATCGTTCATGAAGGTCTTCCCAAACTTCATGAGCTGTAGTGTAGTAGATCACACTGTCTGAAATTTCTGGGCTAAGAGTGTTAATGATCCATGAATGAACCATGTCATTGCATCGTGACCAAATTGCAAAATCATCAGGATTGGTCTCTACTGAAGGTGCTTTGATAGTGCCATTGACAAAGCCTAACTTGTTCTTGACATTCAAGGCCATGGTCAGAGCCCTGCGCCAAGCTGAATAGATGTCTCCATTCAAAGGTTTGGAAATCAAAATCAAACCTGGATGATCTGAATGATGGGTGAAAAAGGGATTGGAAATATCAGATTTGGAAGCGTCAAAGGAAGAGGAAATCGTTCCATCCACCAAGATGACCAGGAAAAAAAATGCTACACGAGAAGGTAAAGTGTGGCGGCTATGGATTTAAGATTTCAACTTAGCTCTGATATCATAAAAGAAAACAGATTTGGCTAGAATGAAAACTTCATTGATACATGGCTCAATGTATATATACAACAAGTAGACTCTAATTACAAGGTAACTATCCTACAATTAAGCTAGTATGTCTTCTATAATCAAGGAATATAATTACAAATATTGTGTATCTCAATATAGAAAATATGCAAGATTAGTTTCCTCAGTATAGAAGATATGCAAGATTAGCTTCCTTAACAGTGCATATGTGTGGACATTGCGCCATATTAAGTTTGCTACAGCTTCCTTATTTCTCGACTAAATGACCTTTTGGACTAATTGGACGATGTTAGGGATGGCAATGGGGCGGGTCCGAGGCAGATCGACCCATCCCGTCCTGTAAAAAATTTGGGGCGCCCCGCCAATTTGCTAGGCGGGATGCTCCATTGACCCGCCACTGCTCCAGTTAATATATATGTATATATATATTTGTAAACTGAAAATAAACAATTAAACAAATTTGGGTGGGAGAATTGGAATATGAAGGATTATGAATGTAGAATGTTAGGATTAAGAAAATATGAATTTGTTATAATATTTGTAGTAAGTAAAACAAAAAAAAATGCAAGATTGAGATTGTGTTGTAGTAAGCTTTTATAATTTAACAACTCCAACATGAGTTTGAATCACATTTAGCCCAATCCTAACAAAAATTATGATTTGTAGTTCTATTTTTATGATTTTTGAAAAAAAAAAATTTTGAGTGGATGGGGACGCCCCGGACTCACCGCAAGGCAGATATTTGTGCCTCGAATCCACCCCTATTACTCAAATAATCGAGACGGGACAAGTCCGAGCCAGCGGGATCAAATTATCGTCCCTAGGCGGGGTATTTGTATTTTCTAAGCTTGACTTAAAGAGTGGAAATCATCAAATCTGTATTTGACCAGACGATGAGTGGATGGTAATTCCGTTCAGATTGTTAAATGTACCCACCATGTTTATGCGTGTAATAAATCTAGTATTACACCCATTTCGTGACCTATTTTTTGTTGTTTATTTCGACGACATACTGATATATAGCCGGTCATATTCTTTACATCTTCAACAATTACGCGCATTTTTGGAAATCTTTGACGCAAAAGGTCCTTCACTAACATGTCTAAGTGTGACTTCATGACACACGAAAGGTTCTTCACTGACATGTCTAAGTGTGACTTCATGACTGTTCATGTTTTATTTCTTGGTTACGTGGTTTGGATGGATGGTCTCTCGGTTGATGCAGCCAAGATGGCAGTTATTAAGGAATGGTCGCAACTCACAACTGTAATCGAAGCCCGTGCTTTTCATGGGCTCGCTTCTTTTTATCGTCTGTTTATTCCTCATTTTTCTATTGTCATGGTGCTATCACATTTGTCATTTTGGTAAAAGGCACAACATCCAATGGGGGCTTATATAAGTCGTTGCCTATTTCTTCTCAACTGTGGACAGATTTTTCATGCTCTCAGCGCGGATCATGATCCAATCTTTGTTGTTGTCTACCATTTCTCTAAGATGGTGCACTTTATTGCTTGCACACTGCCAATGACGTTCATGTTGCATTATTATTTTTTCTTGAAATTTATCGGCTACATGGCTTGTCTTTGGCTATCGTGTTGGTCCATGACACACATTTTATTAGCCACTTTTGGCGTAGTCTTTGGAATTTGGTTCGCACCCAATTGAAGTTTACTAGTGCTTATCATTTCCAGACGCAGGTTGTCAAATATTCACTCGATAATTTGTTACATATTTTGGTGGGTGACAATGTCAAGTCTTGGGATAACAAACTTTGTCAAGTGGAGTTCATCCGTAACCCTCATTATTTTCTTAGGGGAGAGATTTGTTTTGATAGAGAATTACAACTTCTTCTCCTTCTTCTAGTGATGCTTAATATAATTGCATAATAATTTTTTTGAACTTTAGGTGTCAAAATTGTTAATCAAAGGAAAATAGAATTAATATCTATTTTCTACGTACTGGATCTAGGAAGATGTTTAATAAGCATTATACTTATTCTAATCAGTCATACAAAGGTCAAAACAGATTACATGTTTGTAGCGTGATTAATTCAATTATGATTCTTTGTTAAATGTGCGCTCAATTCTCCTAAGATCTTGAACTCATGAGCATCTTTGAATTTCACGAGCTTCCAACATTTATGTCTTTCTTTGGTATTCTCCAAAGCAAAGACTACACTGGCGAATGGACATAGAATCCAAAACCTAAGAATTAGAAGATGAATTGGACAAGAGAAACAATGAAAGCTCTTCGTGCGCTCTCTCTCTCTCTCACATTCACATGCCCAAGCCAGTTGTCAGTATTTTACGACACCACTTAGTAGGGATGGCAATGACCCCGCCCCGTGACCCGCAAATTCGCTGGGCAGGGACGACTCTTTGACCCGCCAACCGCCCCACTAATTTTTTTTTTGAAAAAATTAATTAAAAAAGAAATAGAATTTTTTTAAATATTTATAACAAACAAAAAAAAAAATACAAGATTGTGGTTGTGGTGTAGTGATTGAGATTTATAGTTTATAACTTTAATCCTGGTTCGATTCTTCTTTAGTCAATTTCTAACAAAATTTTAATTTGTATTCTCTTTTATGATTTTACAACAACAAAAAAATTAGGCGGGGCGGAACAGGGTAGGGCTGCCCCGCGACCCTTGCGGGATAGAAAATTCTGCCTCAGACTCATCCCTATTACTCGAATAAGAGGGGCATGACAAGTTCGGAGCGACGAATTTTTTTACCATCCTTACCACTTAGGCCTATTTGAAGATCTACGGATTTGTCTCCTAATCCTATTGATCTTAGAATTGAATTTTGGTCTTTTGACATGTGTAGTTCTTAAACTTTTATCGCTTGTGCAATTAAGTCCAAGAGTTTTAAAGAGCTACATGAGGGAACCGATATGACCTATATAATTCAAGCTCCAATTATTGGGTTTCACCTAATCCCTAGTCAACTCTCTGAACCAATTATTAATCTCCGAGTATTGCACTAAAGGCATGAGACTATACTCTTGAATTATATAAAATTATAGAAGCATATATTATTCCGTAATTACATCCTGCTAACCTACCACGTTTATGTCTTACCCCTGATTTATGTCCGATAATTAGAAATAGAGTAAAATGACCGTTTTGCATTTATAATTATTTTATTCCTTAAGTTCTCGTTACTATTCAAATGTTTATGTGATTTGATTAAATCACATAGACAATTTGATCAATGCTAAACACTGAGTTAAAATTTATCATTCTTTAAAAAATGCTCAAGAGAACTTCTTGAACCTTTATTTAAGGCGACAATTTCTCAACGCGAATAAATGACCATTACTTCACTGACTCTTGGATTTCCAACGAACTGAAGTATTTAATCATATCAACAGATCTCACTAATTGGTGTATTAAAGAATCTCTGAACTCGCGAATAATGTTAATTAATCCATTTAAGATTAGGTAATCTATGCGGCAGTCATCTAGAATTTAATTTTCTAAATAATTGTGTTATAGAATTAAATTCTAACATACAGTCTGGTTTGATGCACTACGAGTGCACTGGTGTGACTACTTAGAAAAATACTATTTTGCAATTAAGGTGTCGACTCTTAATCAACAACCGTGAACTATCAAATTTTGATTAAAATACAAGCCGTGTCACACTGCTTTTTTACTATGCAAATGCCCGACTTATATACAATATAATAGAAGGCATTTAGTCATTAACTCAAATAATAAATAAAGTGCAACATACATTTGAATATGAATAATAGATGAGATAATATTATTAATCAATAGCTAAAACGTAAAATGTATTCAGGGGCGGTTCGAAAAAAATCATTTTTTATAGTTTTAAAAAAAATTTAGTGTAAAATTTTTTTTAATAACAACCCGATTTTGAAGTGTGAATTTTTTTTTTCAATAGCAGCTCGAATTCCAAAAATTCTTGAATCCGCTCCTGAATGATTTACAACAAAATGTATATATTTTGAGCATACAACCCAACAGTTTTCTATTAAATATTATTAGAGTCCAAATTATAAAGAACCTAAAATGCTTGAAACCCAAGAAGTACCATTTAATGCACAAAATCTTTGAATATAACTTAGAAGTAAGTTAAACAAGACCCCTCGACTATACTTCGTTTTTTAAAAATTGTCCCACTTTTTAGTCAAATTGAATCTTAACATGTAATCGCGATTTCTCTATTAAAATGACAAGAGTTTAATATGCAATACTATACTTTATAATTGCGAGTTTTGAAATTTTCTATTACTAGCCAAATAAGAAGTGATATAGAAATAAAGTAAATTAAGAACATACTATGTACGTCTCATCATGCAAGATTAAAAACATGATTAAGAAAAAAATGATGTTACAAAATTTATCAGTTATTCTATTTAATTTTATTCACTTTAACATATTGAACGTCCCACACTGTGCATAAGACACACAAAAAACAATCATTAACACGTACTCAAAGGGACTTGACGAAGGGCATCAAATGAATCAATCAAGACCACATGATTTGATGTAATTATACAACTATTTTATAAGGGTTGGACCAAATTGATATTGTGACCTAAGATTACATTTCAACCATACACATTTTGTTGCAAATAAATAGGCCGGTTACATGTCTACCTTAGGATGGACAAAAGTGAAGCCTCAAATGTAAGGACCAGAATAAAAATGCTGTGACAATGATGGATATCAAGGCTTTAGGACCATGCAAAAACCTAAGAGAACAAGTGTAATCCTCTTCTTTTTTGCAATAATTGTAAAAGGCATGTTTGGCTAAGATTTAAAAAGTTTACTTATGAACAATTTGCATATAATTAAAATAAGTAATTTTAAAATAATTTTTTTATATTGGTGAAAATTAGAAATAACCATGTTAATTATTTATTTCAACCCATTGATTGCAAAAAAAAAAAAGAAAGGAAAAATATTCAAAATCCAATTTGTCCTTTCACGTCGGCTTCTGTAAGTGAGGAAATTTTTCGAAAATTCAATTACTGCCGCGAAAGTCGATTTTTATGAAAAATATGTTCAGTTGATCTTCATGAAAAATATTATGATATTTTAACCAATTTTGCAATGTAATAAGTTCTTTTTGTTTTGAATGAGTTTTGCGGTTGTAATATTGTATGTTTCGGATGTTGTAGAATTATAGACCTCAATTTTAGCAGGATATGTTTCATTTTTGTGGTAATTTTGGTAGTTTAACATTCTTACTATCGTATAGAATAAACTTCACATTGTGTGTTGCTTTGTATCATCTGTATACATGTTACATGTTCCACGCAATAAAGTGCACAACTAATATTGATATTTTAATTACAGTATTGTGTACGATTACGTGATAGTTTGTGATAAATAACATTATTTGTTACATCTATAACATGAACTATGATATCACACCATATGTTTCATATGATTCTTTTGTGGATTGCACGGTAACACAATCGATTAAGTATCTTTTGGGGAGGATGTTACATTAAGCTATGATATGTCACATCCATTACATATTATGTTACATTTGTGACTACATATGTTTCATGCTTTGCTCTACCAATTGATACACCTGTTACATTAAATGTTGTATATGTTACATGTATGTTTTGTTATAAATGATTAGTGACTCGAATTGGTCCATTGTCGAACGAATTTGGCTAGTCCCCAAAAATGGGGTTTGGTTCGGTTCGGCCCACGAGCCAAGCCGAGTTGCCAACAAGCTCGGCTCAAAATTTTTTTTTTTTTTGAATATTGTTTCGAAAAATTTGAAAAAAAAAAAAAGAAATAAAGTGAGAAATTTTTTCTGTTAAAAATTAAAAGTTGAAAACTCTCCTCCTTTTTTCGGGATTGGGATCGATTACTTTCAACGTAAACAGAGTCAAAATTGTACATGACCAAGTTGTTACGTGTACAAATTTTTGTTAAAATAAGATGAAGGAAATATCAAATATTTACGCAAATAATACTTACTACAAATTCAAGTATTCCATATTCAAATTTTTAAGTTCTTCGGACATCATTTCATCTATTTTATCAGGAGTACTACTGGAGCCGGCTCCGGGAGATCAAAACTGGAGTTGTGCCTAATTTTATTCCAACCCTCCGTGTTTGAATACAAACTTTTTGAAGTGTCTGTTTAGATGGGTTATACTTATCCCTTTTTGTCACACTAACTTCTTTTTACAGTGTTTACACTATGCTTTGTGATCAAGGACTCCGTCTACTAATTTACCAGTGAGCATCAACTCAAAATACTATTAGCACCTAGCATTTTGTTTTGTGGCTTTTCATTTAGTGCTAGAACCGGTAGTTATATTTGTATGTGTGTCAACATCTTTTTGAATGTCATCTAAATCAATCGGATTAGTACTACCTCCAAACTCATCAACAATATCGCAAAGAATTGAAATGTCATTGAGACTACTGAAATCAACACTTTGATTGTAGTCCATTTTGAACAAAATAATAAAGAAAAAAGTAGAAGATGTAGTAGAAATGTAGAAATGTAGTAGAAGAAGTAAAAAATTAAAATATAGACTAATATTTAGGTAATGAGATTTGAGATAAATAATTATAAACTAATATTGAGAGATAATGATATTTGAGAATTGTTGTTGAATTGAGTATATAATAGATGGAGAGATTGAAGTATGAAAAAAATGAGTTTAGAACGAAGTATTTATAGAAAAAAAAATTTAAAATTCATGAACAAATAGTCTTTTTTTTTTTTTTTTTTTTTTTGTGATTGTTGGATGGATCATTTAACGGTCACAAAAAAGTGAGTGCCCAAAGGGCTCGTCCCTCTTCACGAGCTGGCTCATTGGGTCGACCCATAAGCTGTCTCATCTTTATGTTGAGCTAAATGGGCTTCGGCCATTTTTTGGACTTGAACCCGAGCCCACATGATGACATGTGACCTAATTACTGCCTCTAGTGTCCGAGGTGGTGGTATATTTCTATGGCGACGAAACATGGGGTGAACTAAGCAGCATCTCGACAATGTCTTCGTTGTAGTCTTTGATAAGTACGAGAGATATGTTAGAACTTCTTTAGGGGTGTTGGAAGCCATTGGCGATATATTTTGGTGGTTCAAAATGAGAAATTAAAATAGGCTTAAACCCACAAGGTGCGCTAAACTTAATATCTAATTATGATCACAAATAACTAATTGAACCTTCATGCATTGTTATGCTACAGTCCAACTCATTTTTAATAAAAGAAAAGTCCAATCAATTTCAGCACAACATCAAAAAATTCCAACACATAAATCATGGTATATATTGAAGTTACAATAAAATTGAAATATAGAATTTTAAAAGTAAATTATATTTACAATCTCTATTATTTCAGTTTTATAACAATATTATCCTCATTTAATTTTATTCACAAATATTGTCTACATCATTTCATTAATTCGCACATATAATCTCCAAATATTTTTTTTGACAATTTTGTCTTTAGCTTAAATAAATTAAAAAAATAAAAAACTTAATGAAAAAATTACATTTGGATACCTAACTTTTTCAAAAGTGCAAAATGGTCTTTTTACATTCTATTATTTAAAAAAATTCATCTTCTTCTTCCAACCCACCCAACCCATGTGACCAAATAGGGAGAGTTGTCTCCCCCCCCCCCCCCCCCCCCCCCCTCGTCCGATTTCGGACCCAAACTCACCGAAGCTTATGTTCGAAACCGGGAGGGACAGTTTTGCGTGAAAACAGGGAGAATATTTCCCTTGTTTGCGAGCTAGATCTTTTAGCTTTATCAAATTACGATAACTTATGAAACCTGCGGAATTTAATACGGTAACCATACAAATGAAAAATGTTTTGTCTTTTTATCCTAATTTAGGCATTAAGTATTGTAGCAATTGGCAACAGTTAAATTACACAAATTACAAATAAACATCCGTCTTATTAGTGTTTGATGAAAATGTATATGTATGTTGTTATAAGGTACTTGCTGGATTGAGTTTATTTTGGATTTTGGATTTTGAATCTGAACGTGTTCATTTACATTATTGTTTGTGATTTATAAATTTGAATCTTTGTACCATAGAGAGTACACTACCTTGACAGGATACATTTGTGAAACAAAATACTGCACGTATGTGGTTTGCAAAACCATGGAAATATTTTCCCTAGTTTTTCGCAAAATCGGAGGAGGGAGGTTTATTCCCTAGTTCCAAACTCTAGCGAGTTTGGGTTCGAAATCGGGAGGAGAAATTTTTTCGATTTTGTCGGTGGGTGGGGTGGGAAAAGAAGATGATTTTTTTTTTTTTTTTTTTTAAATTGTTTTAAATAATATAATATAAATAGATCATTTTGTACTTTTAAAAAAGCTATGTACCTCAATTACAATTTTTTCATTAATTTTTCTATTTTTTTGTTATTTTAATTTATTTAAGTTAAGGGCAAAATAGTAAAAAAAAATTATTTGATGACCATCTATGTGAATTAATAACAGGATGAAGACGATATCTAAGAATAAAATTGAATGAGATGATATTGTTACAAAGTTGGAAGAATGGAGACTGTAAGTGTAATGTACTCAATTTTAAAATATATTGTCTTGCATTTCTTGTTTTGATGGAAATATTAACATGATAAATTTTGAGTAAGAACTCTTAAAAAGGAGTGTTTAAGTACCCAAAAAAAGTTCACAAAAATCTAAAATTTGAATTTTCTAAGCAATTTATTACATTGATTTGAACTAAATCTACTAAAAACAATTAAAAATGTTGGTTGTAATCAATAAAAAGGAATGTTAGGACTTCACAATTTTTCACAATAGTTTATTTGGTTGAATTTCACTTTTTAAACTATGACAATATGCTATCATGCACCAGATCGAACTCCGCTATTTATTTGACAGGTTTTATCAAATAAAGTTAAAACTACTTTTACAAATAAATTCATTTTGTCTCTATATGTGAACTACAATGAATTAAAAAGCATTAGAAGCTAGAAACTTTACACACGACCATTCAAACCATAGAATTATATTTTTATCTTTTATCCATGTTTATGATTTTTATTATTTCAGTCTAAACTCATAAATCTATTCTCGGTCTCATTATGCTTCACAAATAGTTCAAACTGTGATCAAGCGTTTAAAGACATTAAATCCAACAAGAAAAAACAGAAGTATGAAAACTATGAACTCAAAATAGAAATTAAACCATTTCAACTACGCTACATAGTTCAAACTAACTATAAATTTAGCTGAGCAAATTTTTTTTAAAATACAAACACATAAAAGATGAAATTGAAGTCATTGGATTGAGAATAAAAGATAAAAACGAAGAACTAATAATGAATATTCAATTGTCACTTTGAATTTTGAAGCCTTTGTTCTTCTTTAATCTTGTTTTCAAAACTTAGATGAGAGAAATTTGTTTTATAGTGTTTTTATATATTTTTCAACCCCTTCTAATCTCCAAGATATTAGAAATATATATATATAGGTATGGTGGTTATATTGATACTATACTTTTTATTTGTGTTATTATATTTTAATTGCATTCAAAGTTCTCAACTCTTGTTTATTGAAGCATTTATGTCAATAAATTTTTTTTCCGTTGAATTCTTATCTCCAGTGTTCCATTAATTAGCACATCTCGCCTTCAATGATGATTTCTATCAAAATATTCTATTTGTATGCTTTGAAATAAGAAAAAAAAAAATATTTTGTCGCACTTTATATTCATCATTTTCAAAAAGTATTATTGACAAATAAGTCATTTTACGCTATTCCAACAGACTTTTTGGAGAGAAACCGTTATCAGGGACAATGCATGCTAATTAATGAAAAAATGAGGATAAGAATGCGACAGAAAAAAATTGAGACATAAGTGTTACAATAAACAAAGATTGAGGACCTTAAGAATAATTAAAATATAGTACAACAAATAAAACTTGTGGTGTGAATATAATTACATATGTAAGGGTTTATGGTCCAAAATTCGTTCACAAATATCTCAAAAACACTCTTGAAATCAACAAAGTCGATCCCTATACGAATTACATGCGCGCAAAAGTGAAGAAACAAAGAAAGTGCTTGAATCTTTGTCGTCTCGCGGTTGTGACATTTTCGTAACAGATCAAAATCAAACGTGCATAATTTTTCCATACAGACCTCCAATTTGAGATCCGTAAAGTGCATTGAACTCTAAATTCAATGAACTTACAATGATATATTATATGTAAGATAAAAACTTCTGCATCTTATCTTGGAACTCCGGAATGTTCGCTTCTTATAGCATTCAGCCACATTTTTTACTCTTTTTTTGCGTGTTTTCTAAACTTGGATTTTTCCTAAGACATAAAAATATGAAGAAAAAAAATCATTAGACACTCGAACGAATTACTACCACACTTGTATAATAAATAGAAATCAGATAAGTATACAAAGTACACTTATCATACAACTATACATATGTACACATACTACTATAAAGAATAAATATTAATTGTACTAAACAACTTTAGATAAATATTTCATCTTAAATTCTTAATGTAATATATCATATAGTTTTTGTAATATACAGATAATTATTATTATGTAGAGGCAAGTTGTTTAAGAAGGAACCTAAAGAAATTATAACTTATTCAGAATGTAAAATTTATTCTTATATCGCCACTCTTATATAGAGTATCACTATAGAGATGTCTGAATGTATATGGTTGGCAAGACACTCAAGTTAAAATTTGTGAAATGTATATGGTTGAAAAGTTGATAAAAGTTGTGAGTCTTATGAAATCTGTGGTTAAAATAAATTGTTTACTTTAAGTCAATTTTTTTTTTTATCAAATTTTAAACAAAACCAAACAAAGCCTAAGTGCTTATTTGATAAATTTTTTTGTAGATTATAAACAGTGGATCTTATAGAATATGTAAATAAAAATTGAATTAAAGTTGTGAATTATATAAAATAAGTTGATAAAAATAATATTTGGTCGACTAATAAATACTTATAAGTACTTCAAACATGCTCTAAATGTCATTTCAATAAATTTATCATCGTTTATATAATATTTTTTTAATTATAATACAATACTACAACACTACAACAGTAGTTGAGTGGTATATGAGTATGTGTGGTAAATTTTTTTGTATAATCAATAGATCTTACGAAATATATGAATAAAAATTGTGAATCGAGAATAAAAATAATATTTAACTAATTAATAATTACACACAATCATAATCATATATGTACGTACATATACATAATGTGGTTGGCCCGGCCTCAATGGTTGAACTGTCAGACCACATTCTTAAGAGAAACGTATATTGATTTTCATTCTCATTCATTCTCTCTCTATACATACACTTATATATATAGAGAGAGGAAAAGCACTTTGGCTTCTTTCATACTGCAAACCCATAACACAGTTCACTCACTCTCTCTCTCTCTCTCACTAATATTTTAATTTTTGTATATCAGAGCAAGTTCTTGATCCCAGCTGCATTTTCAGAGCGAAGTCGAATTTTTATAAACAGAAACAGAAAAAAAAAAAAATGAAGGTTCTGATTCTTGATTCTCACTTTCTTTCTTGGAAATTCTTCCATTTTTGTTCTGATTTTTTATGGGTTTTGTTGATTTGTTTAGTTTTCTTGAATCCTTGAACAAATCTTTTGGTGGGTCAATATCAATTTGTGTGGCTCTTTTTGTTGGTTCTGATGTCTTTCAAATGACTTTTCTTTTTACCCAAAACAGTATGAAAGAAGAAAAAGTTTTTCAAAATTTATTTTTTAATTAAATTTTGAGAAGCATGTTTGATTCTTTCTGATTACTATAATTTTCTTAAATTTTCACGATTTCATACCTTATTTTTGCAGAAATTTGTGCTCAATTTGGAGTTGCAGGACGAAAAAGACAAGAGGAGGGCCTTGAAGACTGTATCGGCTCTCACAGGTACGAGGCTAGGCTTTCTAAATCTTTTAAAAATCCGTTAGTTACCGCCGTTGCGACTAGAGCTTTTGACCGTGGAACTTTTGTTAAAAAGCTAACTGTTTTGGCTGTGAATTCAAAAAGTGACAGGAATATTAAATTGGGCATCGCATTTGACTCCATAACTATAAAAATACTTTTGTATAAATTTTATATTTAGTGCTCGTTTGAAAAATCAGATCTTTTGTTAATTTTTAAGTTTTATTAAATGTTAATTGCAACAACCCAGAAAAGTTCAATTAAAGCTTTTGAGAAAAGTTTAAAATTTGGATTTCTCTAAAATAGCTTTTTTAAGCTGATTTTTAAGTCATAAAGTGTTTAACGACTCTAGCCAAACAACCATAAATTTAATCAAAAGCACTTTTGCTCTTTAAAAAGTGCTTATAGGCTTCAAAAAAGACTTTCCAAACACACTCTAAATGTAAAATTCAGTTCAAATATATGCTCTATTATTGAACAAGTTGATTTTTCATTATTACATATATTTCTTTTCTAGGTTTGTTAATTGTAGTACATAAATACACACATACGTACATACACGCGTGTATGTATGTGTATACATAAATGTGTATATGACTATTCTTATGTTGTTTTGGGCGTGCATGTTACATAAATATGTATGTATGCATGTGATGCCGTTGTGTCCTTTTGGGCATATGCATTATGTAAATATATAATATTTTGTTGCGTAATTGTAGTATATAGAATATCACATATGCATCTAGTGGAGTAGAGGACGAATGATTGATCAATAAGTAGCCCAGACGAGAAATGGGAATAGTATGAGAAAGAGCCTTTTGAGACTATGCTATAATGCGAGAGATAAAATTGTCAACTAACATAATCCTAGTGATGAACGGATGGTTCTCGTGTTAACTTGCTCTAAGCATGACTTTTGCTCTTTCATTATCATTGAATAAATAAAATGGTAACATTATGTGAAAAGTGAAATGGTAAATGATTAATGCTAGAAAGGTGAGTAATTACATTTGTCATTTTTCTTTTTTGTTATGGTCAGTGGTTGGAGTTCATAAATGGTCACTGCTGTTTCCTATGTTTACCATGGGCTATTGTGAAGGTTCAGGGGACTTACAAACAAAACAGGCATGTGATTGATGCACGCATTCAATGCGGCCACGTCCACTGCCACATTTAATTGCTTTATACATGACTTTAACTATTGCATTATAATTTTAAACACAAATTGTAGTCTTTTGTCGAAATAGAATAAGAAATAGTAACCCTCCCTGAGATAAAAGAAGTTAGTTGCGTTCCCTTGTCATTGTTGTTATAGATCAGATTACATAAATGAAAACCCATCCCAAAATGATATGGGTTGTAGGTTTGGCACTCACCATGATCATCTTTATGTGTGATTCACATGGGTGTGATCACAGTTGCTACCAATGTCTATAAATCCGGCCGGGCATTGACCCAGAAAAGATAAAAGGTCAAGGGACAAAAGGTTCAACCGGACGTTTACATTAAGGTTCTATGATATCAAGGATATTCTTAAAAACATAGCAAGACTCATGTCAAGTCTAAATCGCTCCCTAACAGAGTTTTTTCCTCTTTCTAAGAAAAATGCAACAGGATAACTCGTACTGGTGTTTTCATCCATGTTTTTTACATCCGATTTTAGGCTATAAGCCTATAACTGGACCAGTTTCTGGGCTAGTCCGGTTTTCAAAACACTTGTCACTACAAGCATGGTTGTGGTGGGTATTTTGGGCCTTCATAACTTTCATAACCCTCGATATTTGCGAGAAAGGATGCAATGTGGGCAAAGGCAACTGAGAAACCAAATTAAATGAACCAATGAACTCAGGTTGGTATAGTTAGTTCTTGCTTGTATTTGTTCGCTTTAGATTTAAAGAAGGATAGTCCTTACTTTATTGGGGATGGGTTTAGATTGAGACGCCGAGTGAACTCATGAATCTCATCCAGTCTAGTTATGTAATATATAATTCAGTTTCTGATATTCCCAATTAAAATTGTTGTTGAAATCTCTGCTGTCGTGTGTTTCTGAGTGCAATACAAAAAGATTTTAAGCCTTCATTGAATTCCTGTGTTTCCATGGAATTAGAATCAACTCCAATTTAAATTTTTATGAAGAAATGTTGCTTTCATCGTGCAGTTTGTGTGTCTTCACACTTGATGGAACATAAGTGATGAAAGGGAGTATGTTAAAAGATATAAAAAGTAGTACTTTTACTGTGAGAGTTTTGTGCCCTTTTTGTAGGAATTGATGAAATCACGATAGATGTGAAGGGCAAGAAACTCATAGTGATTGGAACAGTCGACCCTGTCAGTGTTGTGAGCAAACTGCGGAAAAAGAACTGGCCAGCCAACATAATCTCAGTCGGTCCAGCAAAAGAACCAGAGAAAAAAGAGGAGCCGAAAAAAGAAGAATCCAAGAAAGAGGAGCCGAAAAAGGAAGAACCGAAGAAAGAGGAGGGAAAAAAAGAAGAACCGAAGAAAGAGGAGGGGAAAAAGGAAGATGAGAAGAAGGCCGAACCCGAACAAACAGTAGGTACAATAATGCCATATCGGCCTTATTATCCTTCCATGCAAACATATTACTATCCGCAACACAGCATGGAAGAAAATCCAAACGCATGCGTCATATGCTAAGCCGGTTGAAAGTTTAAACTATTTTTTTTTTTTTTTTTTTTGATGGTCTTGGAATTGTATTGAATCGATGCAAACCCTAGACCGTTCTAGACCGTCAAACTCCGGTTATAATGATACTATTATAGTTAATTTCAAGATTTTGTGATATTATGTATAGCACTCAATAAACTATTTGTTTTATAAATTATAATTTTCAGCATTGGGTCCTTCTCTCTACAAGGGAGTGTGTGTATATATAATTGTGGTTACATCAATATAGAGTTGAAAGCTTTGCTGGAAAGTTGCATTGTACATGTAGTTTTCCTGATGAAGACAAAATTATGGGAGGCATGCTTTTGGTTTATTAATTGATTATGACTCATTGATAGCTATTAAGGTGTTTGTCTACATGTTTTAAGGATTGCACATGATCAGTAATGACGTGTTTAGTAAGATGGACTCTGCATTCACAATTTGAATACAGGGTTTCAAATTCTTATTCTCTTTTCAGGATTTTGTTTACATGGTATAACCATACTTTGGAGTAAAGTTGGGACTACAAATTTTTTCACTAAATTTATTATATTGTGATAAATGAGGATTTACGATATAATGATGATAAATGAACTTTTATTGGTACTTTAGATTTCATATGTTTTGGCATGAAGTATGGCCTAAAGAGAAATAAATTTTAGTCGGCGAAGTAATGATTCAAAATTAATAAAGATAAATAACTTGTATGGTTGACAATTAATTTTGGAGAAATTGCAGTTGGGGTTCCAAATCCTTCAAAAAGGTGCAACGGAGTTCCAAATCTGCTAATTTTGGCACCGCAATCCCAAACGTTTGAAAAAATAGGCAGCGTAAGGATCTGTAGATGGTTTTGGTCCAAACATTTGCTAGTTTACTAAAAATTCAATGTTTGACCAAAGGTTGACTATTTTAAGAATGACAAAATAGTCTCTTAATATATTTCCCACTTAAGACACTTAAAATAATTAAAAAAGAGAGAAAATTGGTTAAAAGAATTAATTTTTCTTTTTCTTTTTTTTTAAAAAAATTATTTAAACCATTTTTTCCCTCTTTTTTATTTTATTTTAATTGTCTTAAGTCGAAAAATATGGAGAAACTATTTTGCCCTTCTTAAAAATGGTTAAATTTTGGTCAATTGACGGACATTTGAAATGAAAACCATCAAAATGTTCTTACGCTACCTATTTTTTCATGCGTTAGGGATGTTGGTGTCAAAAATAGAAGGCTTGGGACCTTGTTGCACTTTTTTGAAAAATTTGGAACCCCAATTACACTTTTTCCATTTAATTTTTGGAGTTGATTATCCAAAATTTCAAAGCCCCTTTACTATTCTTACATGATAAGTATGACCTTTACATCATAAAAAGTCTCGACACATTGATAAAGATGTTAACGATTTTTTATATCAACTATTAAATCATCTATAATAATTTAAATTATTTAAAAACAAATACAATTTTTATAAAGGGCTCATGGTGAGATTAAATTAAAGATATTCGTTTGGTTGACAGTTAGCGCCCTTGACAGGCACTCCAAAACTCGCCAATACTCGTAAAAACCCAGATTGATCGGTCCTCCATTCATCTGACCCGAGGTGTAGATAACGAGGCCACCTTCACAACCTTCTCCCTTCTGTCCCTATATGAGGTAGGACGGTTTGCTTGCACCACAATGTCTAAAAATTTAAATTGTTAGAGATACAATAATTTATATATATAATTAAGTTAGCCCTTATTGGGAAGTGCTAAAAAAATTACTAAAAAATTAAAGTCAAAGCAACAATAAATTTTAACTACACATTTCATGTGATTCACAATTTTTATTAACTTTTCAACTATATATTTCATTAACTTTTATCAAAATCTACTAAAATTTTTATAAAATATTTTATCAAACAGCTACTTAGTCATCAACACAAACGCTCGTGCCCATGCTAGATTTTTTTTTTCATAAACCAACAGTGAAAATACTTAAACACAAGACTTTTTTGTACTGTAATATTATATTAAATTACGTCGTTTAAAAGCTTCAACCCTTAAATAGACAGCACATCTATACATTTATTTATACAGTTGCAAGTTTACATCATGGTGCAACCTAAATCACTTAGTGATTTTTTATTTATTTATTTTTATTATTTGGACAAATCTCTACCACAAAATTAGTGTTACACACAACAAATCAACAATGGTCGGTCTAGTAGGCCATAGCAAAGCAAATGACTTTCATAAGAAACCCCAAAAAGGAAAAGGAAAAATTGGGACACTCAATCAAGTTGATGATAGAAAACAACATTTTGTATCACATCAAAATAAGAGAAAATGACATAAGATTCACTTGTAATTTAGTAACATACAAATGAAAAGAGACAAGTCTATCTACATTCATTGTGACACGCCAGCTCGACATGACTAGCCAATTTTAAAGATAATTTAATTAAAAACATTTCGTTAATTTTGACTTCTTATGACAACAAAAAAAACGATTATAAAAAAGTCACTATAAAGACTATGAACTCTTTTTACGACTAGAATTCTAATTTCGTGAAGACTTTTTCATGATGGCTAACTAAATAGCCGTCATGAAATGAATTTTTTTTTTTTTTTAATTTTACTATGGTTGATTTTTAAGCCGTCGTGGACTATAATATTTGAAAATAGGAGAAAATGACAAAATATTAACTTGTAATCTAGTCATTATGCCATGTTAGCTTGATATGACTAGCAAATTGTGAAGATAATAGAATTTGGAAGTTCATAAAATATCCTTTATTATATTTCCTTTATTTTGGATACATGGATTTTCAAATTAAAATAAATAATAAATTTTTTTCCTCCAAAACAATTTGATAGAGATTCTATAAAGCTGACGTGAGAAAAAAAAAAAAAAAAAAAACAGACATTGTATACAATTATGTCTATATTCAAAAGTTCTATTAAACATACCGATTCAACCCAAAAATATTTTCTATACATAATAAGAAGCAATTTTATTATTATTTATTTTTATTTTTAAGAAAATTAAAAAAATCTAAACAGTAATGCTGATTTATAAATAGAATTCACTAGAGATTAGTTTTGGGCTTGACTCTATATTCATTAGACATCAATATTACGTAGACAACAACAAATCTTTCAACTTATATGTCATTTAGATAACAATACATAGAATGCATTATAGATGCTCTTATGCGTTCATAAAAATAAATATTCCCAATTCTTGTTTTAATTATATAATTTTTTCTTGTTGTATATTGCAATGTTTGCTAATTAGGTACTTGTTAGTGATAATACGTCGGATCGTTGCTTTAGTGTTTCTTTTTTTAAGTAAAAAAATTTAAAAAATTGTTAGATTGTGTCACGCTAAGCAAAAATTTTAACGTGCTGAGCTTAATTGGCACACCAAAATCACGAATCTTACATGGGGACAATCTAAGTGTACATTATTAGCACAAAACTAATAATAAATGTCAATATTCTCTTGCTAGAACTGAAGCTCAAATATGGTGTGTTCGCCACAAATATATAGGATATGTTTGGAATTTTTTTTTTTTTTTGTTTGTAAATTATAAGTAGTGAATTCTATAAAGGGTTAATTACACTAATGGTCTCCATTCTTTCAGGTTTGTAACGATTTCATCCCTATTCTTTTTTTTAGCAGATATCATCCTCATTCTTCCATTTATACTCATATATGGTCCCCCAAATCACTATTTTCACTATTTTCACAATTCTTGGACAATTTTGCCTTTTGACTTAAATAAATTAAAATGATAAGAAAAAAAATACAATGAAAGTATTGCAATTGGACCTTTAACCTTTTCAAAAGTACAAATAAATCATAAACTATTTTATTTTATTCAGATAAGTGTTCTTCTTAACACCACCCCACCCCACCCCACCCCACCCCACCCCACCCCGCCTTTGAAAATTATTGAGGAAACTGTTCCCAAAGCAAAAATCTGGCTCCACCATCTACCAAGAATTTGGCGAGCCCAAAATCCGTGACGTGAGCTTCGAAACTCGTTACTGACCCAATTGCAATGCTTTCATTATATTTTTTTTCTTATCATTTTAATTTATTTAAGTCAAGGGCAAATTGTCCAAGAATTGTGAGAATAGTGAAAAATAGTGATTTGGGGACCATATATGAGTATAAATGAAAAAATATGGATGATATTTGCTAAAAAAAAGAATGGGGATGAAATCGTTACAAACCTGAAAGAATGGGGACCATTAGTGTAATTAACCCTTCTATAAAATGTGTAGATAAAAAATGGTTAAAAGTTGTAAGTCATACAAAATATATAGATAAAAATAATATTTGACCAACTTATAAATACTTATAAGCACACAAACATTTTCATACTGTTTTCAATGTAAAAGTAAGCTATCAAAATGGCACGGCCGAGCAGATCTCAGATCTCAGATCTGCTCGGTTTTCACGTTGGCGCGCCGTGCCGGAGTTGTATTTGCCGATGGTTTTGTGGTTGTTGAAATTATTTTTTGGATGGCGGCGGTGGGGTGGTGGTTCCGGTGGGTGGTGGTTGGCGGCGGTATTTTGGAGGAGAAGAAGTATTTGGGGTTTAGTTGAAATATTTTATTTTGTTGGTTGGAGTTTTGTTGCAATTTTTATTTTATTATTCTTTTTCTTTTTTTTATCATTTAATTTAAGGGTAATTTGGTCTATTCAACAAGATTTTGACCATTTAAGGGTCAAACTAACCGTTTTGGTCAAAAAATGACTTCAGGTGCTAACGTTTCATAGGTTAAGGACTCGGGAGTTCAAAATAGAAGGTTATGGACCCCATCGTTACAAGGTCCAAAGGTTAGGGACCCCCAGTGCTATTTACCCATTTATATATATACCATAAAACTATCAATTAGTATTGATTTAAAATTTAAAAATGACATTTATACAAGAAAAAAGAAGGATAAATTACATTTTGTTCTCTTTTAATCCTATAATCTAAGGTTGTGTTTGATTGGAAGCATGGAAAATGGGTGGAAAGAAAATGTTTTCCAGGGAAATGATTTGCCAAGAAAATATTTTCCAGGGAATTGTAAATGTAGTGCGTTTGATTGGATGAAAATTCATCCTAGAAAATGTTGTAATTTTCCAACTTTTGGTGTTTGATTGTCTTTATTTTCCATGGAAAATGTATTATTTTTCAACTTTTGTTATTTGATAGCAACTATTTTCTAGGGAAATTATCACATTTTCCATGACTAAAATATTGGAGAGAAAAATTGAAAGTTTACTATTGACAATTGTTAAATTATAATTTACCATTTTTTATGCATATTTCCACCATACATTTTATATAATCTAATACAAATTTTGAAAAAATTCTATTGTACGTTGAATTACCACAAGCATATGAGTTTGTTAAAAAGTAACTAAAAGTGAGTTAAATAGTAACATTCTCATGAGGCCTACGATTTACACTTACGTAAACTAAAATAAAATGTCCTATATTTTGAATAAACACAATGGACTAACTTAGTTAACTACATTAAATTTACTTAATGATTTAGAGCAACTTAAATTTACTTAAAAATTAATAATTTTGCCAACTTAAAAATTAATAATTTTGCTTAAAATTATTAATTTTAAGCAAAATTAATAATTTGCTTAAAAATTAGAGCAACTTAATGATTTAGAGCATTTTATATAATTTGCTTAAAAATTAATAATTTTGTCAAGACATTATTTTGCCAACTTAAAAATTATTATTTTAAGCAAAATTATTAATTTGCTTAAAAATTAGAGCAACTTAATGATTTAGAGCATTTTATATAATTTGCTTAAAAATTAATAAAGGCTTCTTAATTTGTATTCTTGCCAATTTTCATTTGCCATGGAAAATTGATTCTACTCATTTGGCAAGAAAATGTTTTCATCATTTTCATGGAAAAACCATCACGTGCATGGAAAATAGAAAAAGTTTGCCCTGGAAAATTTTGTGAATCAAACAACCCAAAAGGTGGAAAATTGGTGGAAAATTTGCATTTTCCAAGGCAAATTTGGTGTATCAAACTAATAGTAGAAAAAAGAAGGATAAATTATAGTCAACTTTTAAGGTCATTTGCACTCATCCTGAACCTTTTTTTTCTTCTAAAACAGCTGTATTCTCAACATTTGAAACATTGACAATATTCATCAAAATAAATGAATTCTTATCGTTTGTCAATCCATTTGACTTACACATTCAAAAATTAAAAAAGATAAAATTTGCATTTTAATAGTCTTCTTTAAAATATTAAAAAAATTAAAATGAAATATTTAGAAAAAAGTGGAAATATTAAAAATAAAAAAGAAAAGAAAAATGTAAACATCTTCTCCACCCATCACACCAACCCCGGTCCTCGTCCCCAACACCACCATACCAGCACTAGTACAGTCAAAATTAGAGGGAGTCGTTGGAAAACAAAGGGGATTTCTCCCCCGCCCCGACACCACCACACATGCAATTTCATTTAAGGATGGCAAAATACCCTGCACCGACCCCCACTCCATTAAGTAATCAGGACGGGGACGGAGATCATGGTCTCCGCCCCAAATGTTTTTATTTTTATGTTTTAACATTTAAATCGTATTTAAAAAATAAAAAAATAACTAATTAATTAAGTAGGACGATAAATGAGGATGTTTTAGTTCCTGCATCGGCCTCGATCCCCACCATGCTTTCCAAAATTCTCAACGGAGAGGGAATGGTAAGGATCGCTCATTGCTTCCTCCCCTCCCCTCACCTCAACTCCCCGTTCCGTCCCGTCCCGTCCCGTCCCGTCCCGTTCCGTTCCTTCCCTAATTTCATTTGAATTGAAATACAAAAAAATTCAAATGGATGTTAGAGATGCGACCTGGGAATTTTAATCTATTTGAGAGAAGATATGGCGACAATGATTGGAAATCACAAGACCAGAATGGCTCATGTTAAATAAACTTCATGCGGATTAGGAATGCTTTGGACATATCTCGTCCCCTTCACCGCGAGCTTACTATTTGACTTGGGGTCCAACTGAAGGGGTTCCGAATGCACTGAAGTGAAGACTAAACCATCTTTAGTTTCAAATGATGGGAGACATCTCTGATGTCAATTTTAATCCTACGAGTAGACGGATCTTTAACAAATAATACAATGATAAGAAAAATGTCGAACCCATGATGACTAGCAATTAATTGTAATTTTTCTTTAACAAAATTAACACAACTTATTTATGATTTCTAAGATGATTATATTCTAATTCAATTAAGTCTAAGTTATCACGTAAATGAAATTAGAATATTTATTAAATTCTAGTTTTACGAGCACTAAGATTCACAAATCTACCACCACGTTTCAACAATTAAGTATCCATTGCTCGTGTTCGTAAATTATTGCCATAGATCGAAAATCGATGATCTTAATATAATCAAAAGTCTATCTCGACAGTCAATCAATTCTATACCACTATATGAACCTAACTATAGTTAAATTTTGAGCACAAAGACATGCATTTAGTCACAACGATCATCCAGAAAGATTTCATAAAACATAATTGTAATCTCTATATATTATTGGACATTATATTATTTATTACCACATGCTCATCTAAATTGAATATCCCGAAAGCAATCTAGATCACAAAACGTTTTAATGGCGATCAAACATTAAAACATAAATAATGAATAATAAATAATCAAAATCAATTTCGAGTGTTAATCACCGACCGTAGGGAGATTTACTCCACTACAAGCACAAAAAAATACTTCTTTGTCCGTCACTACGTCTTCATCATCTCAAACCAAAACATATATCTCTTTCTTAATTTCTCCATATTCTTCTCCATATTCATCAAAATCAAACTCCTCTAAAACAAAACTATCTCTCTCTCTCTCTCTCTCTCTCTCTCTCTCTCTCTCTCTCTCTCATTCTTTTCAACTCTTCGATCCATTAAAATCTTCTACGGTCGGATTCACCGTAAAAAAAGGCAGTATACTAGTATAAATTGCAAAAAAAAAAAAGCGACCTTATATTCATTCTCAAAAGCAACTATACTCTTGTTAGTCAGATCAAAATCATTCTCAAACTCAAGACTCGGGCATATGTTCTCTTAGTACAATGCGCATCCAATAAGGCAATAACTTAAATAAATCTCAAATTCGGGGTCAAACTCCAATATTAATTCACAGATGTCATACAATAAACATTAAAACTGGAAATTCATAAAACCCTTGGCACAAAATTATCTCACCTTAATGTTGTGGAAAAACTTGTCATAGAAAAATTGAATGAATCCTTTGAAAACTCGAACCAGTGGCACAAAATTATCTCACCCATTCCTCGGGATTTTTCTTTCTTTTTACATCATTTTCAGTAATGGTAGATGGCTCATAGCCATGGGCTTTGGAATGCCATGCTCTTTTTTATTTTATTTATTTATTTATTTTTTTTTATCTAGGGCTTGCACATATACTCTTATGTGAATTTTCCAACAAGCGTAATTTGTCCCATCAAAAGACAGGAGGTCTAAAGGGCGCACCGCCCATACCTAGGTGTGTGGATCTCACTTGTATATAAATGAACCCTCTCTGTGTAGACCTAGGGTGACAACAACTCAGAAGAGAAGGGGTTGAATTTATTTTATTTTATTTTTGTAACAGATGACAATGCTGTGAGATGGGTAGCAACCTATTTTGTGCATGGGTTCAATTTCATCTAATCTTTTGTTTGAACATGCACATAACATACTACATCAGAATAAGATTTAGACCTATAATAATCTAAGTTGGTTAATCTGTTTTTTGTCCTATTGAATTTACACTGTATGACATATTTACGTGTGCAATATGAATTGGCTCAAATATATTAAAGTACTAACATCCAATGTAACGTGGTAAACCCCTAAGGGAAATATCCACGAGTAGAAAAATCTACTATAAAAAACAGGGTACAAACTTTTCGGTTTTTCAAGATTACAAATTAATGACCACGTCTATAAATATTTATAGTAAACTATATACAAACAAATCACAACAATGAAAGCAACTAAAACATACTCTTTTTGAGTTCTTAAAAGTTTACGTGGGAATGTAACCAGCTCCTGTGTTGATCCTCTGAAGGTATCCAGATATTCTTTTCCACAAATCGATAAAAATCATGTTCTTAACTTTCGCCGAAATGCCTTAGATTTCATATCGTTCGAGTCATACGAGTTAACCAAGTGTTGTCATCCTTAAAATGAATCACAGAAGAAAAAATAATATTATCAATCTTCTTCCCAGGGAATATTTGGCATCCTCTTTCTTGATTATAATTCACCACATATATTTTATTCAAAGAAAAGGAACCCCCAAGTCCCAACAAATGATCCTAGTTAGAGAAAAGAACATATAACTGACTCACATTTGTTAGAGAAGTTGGGATTCGTCCTTTTGTTTAGAAACCTAGTCTTCCTAGAAGATTCGAATGATCCAACAGCGAGTTAGATAAATCCTATTAAGTTAGAATTCCTTCAATCAGACAACTTGAAACACACCAGATCACTTCAGTCATTAACATATTCAATATGAGAAGAAATTCGAGTTTGTATGGTTTTTAGATTTTATTCAGAAATGTTCAGTCATGTGTTCAGACGTGCGTGTGAGAACATGTGGTAACATTCAACTTTTAATAACTCGCCATTTTATCTCACGTCCTTGTAACTCCAAATCCCACGTCTGAAATAATTAAGAAAGCAAAATTTAAAGACAATTACAACAATGTGTTCCACAGTCCTCTTCCTGAACCAATTTCAATATTGTGTTTCTTTAATGAAAGATACCAAGTAAAAACTATAAAACAAGCTTTGGGCGCCTCAAATGTTAAAATATTGTATTTCTTAGTTGACCACTTTGCCAACCGTAAATTCGATCAACATACTAGATTAAGTTTTAGGGCTCGCAGATATACTTAGCCCCCTGGCACCACTTGCATCTGCAGTTATCCAATTTCGGCCATACCTTATAAATATTAATTTCAGTTGTTAGATATTTTCATTTGTAATAGTTTATTTTAGTTGTAAAAGAACCCTATTATTTGTAAATATTTATTATGATTTATTAGCTTTTAAATGTCTACTCCTGTAAGTTAAGGTTTTCTTACTTAAGCTATTCTAGGGGGTACGTAGTTAATATTCGGAGTTTTGTCAAGCTCACTGGTGTTTACCCCAAGCAACAGCTATTGTAATTTTATGGTTTAATCAATCAATGAACAAGTTATTTTCAACGCATTCAAATCTTCTGTTGCAAACTTTCTTTAAATTGTCTTTTATTACTAAATCGGTCAAGAATATGTGGAAAGTAGTCTAGCAGAGTAGACTATGCTGCACGATGCCCTTTTTCCAGTGCTAGAAAGAAAGGCGCTCTGTGATACTAAGACCATTTCCAACCCATATATTTAAATGGTTTATTTGCACAAATGGTCCCTGACTTTTACACTTAGTGCGGGTTGAGGACCTATCTTTTCATTTTTGGTAGTTTTACCCCTATTTCAAATGTTTTTGGCGTGAATGGTCCTTCCCATCCATTTCTGTTATGTTTTAACAGAACTTCATCGCGTGAAGTCCACACACTTCATTTCTTGAGGGCTTTTTTGTCAAAACACTGTATCCACTCTTTCCCACTGAAAATCAAGAGACGTCTGAAGAAGTTGAAAACCAACCCATTGCATTTCGATTTTTTTTTCCCAAAAAGTGAAAAAAAATCCCTTGTTCTCCGAAAATCGAAGACATTCAACAAACCTTTTGCATTTTCGGCGACATACCAGCGACTCACGAAGAACAAGTAAGTAATATAGTGTATATTGTATAATTTTTTGCAATTTAGTGTACATTTGGAGACGTTTTGATCAACCAAATGTTTGAACCGTGTTATTGAGTATGTAAATTTGTTGTTTTCGCAGTGAGTTCTCTTTCAAACACGGAAGCAAACGAAACTCCAAGAACAAGATTCAGACCTTATCACGAAGAAGCGCCTCTATACGGTTATTTTTTTGAAGTTTCCCACAAAATTAGTAATCCTTGAAGTTTGTATTTGTTTGCCCAATGTGTTTGAACATTTATTTGTTTCTGTTTGTAATGTACCAAATTTGTTGACGATGTAGTTATTTATTAAATTTTTTTTTCATTGCATGCAGGTAAGGAATCAACATACTTTACTGTGAAGATTCATCATGGAGGTATCATGTTCACCAAGCCCAATAACTTGGTTTATGAACATGGTGACGTCGACTACATGGACTATGTTCAGTCAAGCAATTTGAATAGAGAGATGTTGGACAAACTTGTAGAGGGTGTAGGTCTTGATCTGCCAATGGGGTTTCTGTATAAGAAACATAAGTTTTCATTGCTGGAAGGGCTGGTTAGAATTCGTAGCAACGCAGACATTGATATGTTGTTGAAGGATAGGAATGGAGCTAATGAAGTTGAGATTTACCTCATGCCTCCTTCACGAACTTATGAATTGGAATGGGACTCGTCAATTCCAATACCAACTCGACCACCATCACCAGAAAATAGCAACGTCAAGAAGGGACTTGTCATCATAGATCCTGAAACTGGAGAAGAACTACCTAGGTTGGATCCTTAGAAATTGCAGACGAAAGAAAAAAATGAGAAGCGAAAGTCTAAACAAGATGATGATGCCATGAGTAGTAGAAGCAAGAGACATAGGTCCAAAACTAGTGTGAAGTTGGTTGAAATTGTCGAACTTTCAGGCAGTGAAAGTGATGTTCCTGATGAAAATGTGGGGAGTGATGTTCCTAATAATACAGCGGGGATTGAAGGTGACATTGTGGAGGGAGTTGGTAGAGAAAAGTTAGAAACTGAAATTGGTCCTGGAGGTGACAATGCTGGGAATGGAAATGATAGGGATAAAAGTGGCAATGATGTAGTTGATAATGTTGGGGACAAGAGTTACAATGCTAGAGTTGATATTATTGAAGATGAAAGTGATAATGTTGGGGACAAGAGTGACAATGCTGAAGGTACATATGTCCCAGAATTTGAGGCAAATGTAGACTGCAACATAGAGGTTGACTGGGAAGAATTCTTGGACAATCATCAAGAAGATATTTGGAACAGTTGGGAAGATGAATTTGGGATGAACAATGAAGAAAACAATCAACATGGAGGTGAGTCTGAAGAGCATGAGGTTCAGACTGAGGGATTGCAAGAAGGTTTTGTGGACTCAGACTTTGAGTTCGAAGAAGAACATATACCAACACAAGATTATCAACCTTCTGCTGCAAATGTGGATCTTGGAATGGATGACATGGCTGGCCATCAAGGCAATGCGGATGATGACACAGACTACGGCGAATCAGATGACCTGCAAAGTCTTGGAAGTAATGACGAATTAGGCAACAATGTTCCAACAAAGAGACAATATGCATTCAACCAACATACTGAAATGGAGAATCCAAGCTTCCGAGTTGGTATGCAAAACTTCAAATTTCTTGGCAGACATAGTCCCTACCTTTCATAATATTTTTCAAGATAAGAACCTACCATTAAGTTATTTTGGCAGACATGGTCCCTATATATAGTAATGTTTTGTACGATAAGGACCTTATCTGCTCGTTCTTGGCATAGTCTAGCCCTTATGTCGCATTATATGTGTGTCATACCCTTTTTACTTATTCCCAAATTTTTTTGTTTTCAGGTCAAGTGTTTGAGAGTAAGAAGATACTGAAGCAAGCTGTGACTGAGCATGCTGTAAGGACACATAAGGACATTCGATTCAAGAAAAATGACAAGAACAGATTGAGAGCAAAGTGTGAAGATTCATGCCCCTGGGTTCTTTATGGCAAGAAGCATGAAGACAATATGAGCTTAGAAATCAAGACATACTTCTCAGAACATACTTGCAGTATGGTCTTCAAGAACCAGATAGTGAATTCAAGTTATTTGTCAAATAGATATGCTGGAGTTTTCAGGTCTGATCCAAATTGGTCATTGGGTGGTTTTAGTGATAGGGTTAAGCAAGAATGCTTGAGAGATGTTTCAATTTGGCAATTTTACAGAATGAGGAATAAGTGTTTTGACAAGATCAGGGGTACAGTCCGTGAGCAATATAAAATACTTTGGGATTACTGCCAGGCTTTGAAGGCCAGTAATGTAGATTCCACAGTCCAGGTAGAGGGTCATGGTCCTGAATTTCATAGATTGTATGTTTGTTTAGGAGCATTGAAAGATGGTTTCAAAACTGGGTGTAGAAGGGTCATAGGACTGTATGGATGTTTTTAAAAAACTGAAGTTGGTGGGTAGTTGCTTTGTACAGTGGGAATAGATGGAAACAATGGAATGTATCCAATTGCTTATGCAATTGTAGAAAAAGAAAACAGAGAATAGTTGGACATGGTTTCTGGAGTTATTGAGTGTTGATGTTGGGATTGTCAATTCACATGGATGGACCTTCATCTCGGATAAGCAGAAAGGATTGGTTCAAGCAATTGAAAGCTTGTTTGAACATTCAGAACACAGAACATGTGTGAGACATCTGTACAATAATTTCAGTGTAAACCACAAAGGATTGGCTCTTAAAAACTGTCGATGGCATACAGCAAGGGCTACGAAAATTGTGAAATGGCAGATTGAGATGAATAAACTGATGGAGCTGGACGGAGGGGCATATGATTGGCTTGCTGGTAAGCCAGCTAATCAATGGAGTAGGTCTCATTTTAAGGAAGGTAGTGATTGTGATATGCTTTTAAACAATCTTTGCGAGGCTTTCAATTGAGCCATTCTTGCAGCTAGGGAGAAGCCAATACTGAGCATGTTGGAGCATATAAGGGTGTATTTAATGAGTAGAATAGTTGCCAGATTAGAATGTTGTGAAAGATGGAGCCACCAAGTGGACCCTCGGATAATGAAAATTCTCGACAAATGTGGCAAACTAAGTGGCAATCATATTGCAACATACTGTGGGAACATGAAGTTTGAGGTTAGAGATATGCATGGAGGTGTACATGCGGTGTCCTTATCCTCTAGGACTTGCTCTTGCAGAAGCTGGCAACTAAGTGGACTACCTTGTGTCCATGTTATGGCATCTTTGTCTTCAAGGAGAATGCAAGCAAATGTAATAGATTATGTCGCAAGCTGTTACAAGAAGGAAGCCTATTTGAAGACATATTCTTCTACAATTTCTCCATTGCCATGTCCTGAATTATGGCCCAATGCAGGTAAGCACCCATTCACACCTCCTGTCCATACTCAGAAGAAAGCTGGGAGGCCTAAGAAAGTAAGAAGGAAAGAGCCTGGAGAAGTGCCACAATCGCAGACTGGGACTGGGAGTGCGAGCAGGGTAGGTCTGAAAATTCGGTGCAAAAAATGTGGGCAACATGGTTATAACAAAAGGACATGCAAAGGTGCAGAACCACCAGCTTCAACTTCTTGAAATCAGTTGAAGAAGAATATATGAAGAGCCTAAATTTATTTTTTGCACCTCTCTTCTTGGTTTCTTCATTGTAATTGGAACAGACACATTTTGTATTTACTTTTACTATTGTCTAGTTTTCATTTTTTGGGTTTTGTAATTGCTGGGAGTTTTGTAAGTCTCTCTCTTTGGTATAATTTGCAGATTTTAAGCAATTGCAGTCTGTTCGTTATCAAATGGAAAACTTTTGTTCTTTACACTGTGTTGTTCTGTCCAGCCAACTTATTTTGATTTGGCGTCAATGTTGGGGACCAAACCTGCAAAATACGTAATAGAATAGGGACCAAATGTGCCAAACAAACACAATTTTTATTAGGGCTGCACAAAAAAATCGCGAAACCGCAAACCGAACCGAAACCGTTGGTTCGGATCCACGTGGACCCGCGATTTTTTTTCTCTTAAACCGAATCAAACCGTTTCAAAATGGTTTGGTTTAGGTTTCAATTTTCAAAAACCGCACAAAACCGAACCGAACCGCTTTTAAATTTTTAAATTAAAAAATAATTTTATTTAATTATAAATATTACAATTTTAAAAAATGTAAAGTTGGCATGTTGCTAGATGCTAACTTGCTACTATTTTTTTGTCTTTTTATTTGTATTTCGAATTTTAGACAAATGTAAATGTAATTTAACGTTTAACATTATTATTTCTCGTTTAAACTTATATGTTAACTTGTTTTAAATATATTATTATAATATCGATAGGTAAACCGCGGATTAAAACCGAACCAAACCGCAAATAATGGTTTGGTTTGGTTTGGTTTGAAAAATAAAATGGTTTGGTTTGGTTTGGAAAAACTCCAAACCGCATAAAATGGTTTGAGTTGAAAATATGGCACAAACCGCCCAAACCAAACCGCGTTCACCCCTAATTTTTATGACATTCCATGTCAGACAATTTCTACTACAGGGACCGATAATGCAAAACAGTAAATAAGATAAGGACCAAACGTGCCAAATAAACAAAACACCATTTATTTCCATTTTCCATTTGGGGATCTTGCTCTTTACAGTGTTGATGGAAAAATACAACTGCAACACTAGAAGCTCCTCCAACAATCTACATATTTCAGAACTATATCAAGACTGCAATACGAACATTGTGATAATGCCACATAAAAACCCAAACACCCACATTTTCCATGCACATCTTTTCTCATTTTTTAAGATCTTCATTGCTTCTTCGTTCTCATTCTTCGACCTAAGCAAGCCAGGGATTATCTGTGTTGATCTAATGCACATGGATGGGTCACACCAACTGAAAAATCCACACCCATCTGTTTCATGTTCAAGAACAACAACAAAATAAACATGATTAAGCAAAACGAACTGGATTAGCCAAAAAACATATAAACTTCTTCTGCAATGGCAAACCAGTCTTCTTGGACATGTATGGAACCTTCTTCCGGGATTAGCATCTGTCCACGACGTCTTCAGCTCAATTGGCAAGCCACAATTACAAAAACAGGATCCATTTGCGCAAATAAGGAAATTTTTCTATCCAAAAAAGTGTTCCACAGCTACATAGCTATGGATATATATATATAGGGGAAAAGTCAACAACCAACGCGGGAAAGAGTGGATACAGTGTTTTGACAAAAAAGCCCTCAAGAAATGAAGTGTGTGGACTTCACGCGATGAAGTTCTGTTAAAACATAACGGAAATGGATGGGAAGGACCATTCACGCCAAAAACATTTGAAATAGGGGCTAAACTGCCAAAAATAAAAAGATAGGTCCTCAACCTGCACTAAGTGCAAAAGTCAGGGACCATTTGTGCAAATAAGCCTATTTAAATTGGTGCAACTTTTGTGCCAAAATAGTGCAATTTTCACACCAAATCCAAATATTATCTCTAACCTATTATTTCAAATTTTGCACCAAATCAACAGTGTACACTCTCTTTTCTTATTTTTTTAATTCTCAACAATTAATTTATTTCAAAAATTATTTAATTATACATTGTATTTATATTAAATGAATAAATTAAAAATTTTACTAGACTATTAAACTATTGTCTTTTAGTTGATGTTGTGTTTCACTTTTATTTTTTCTTTTCAATGTGTACCTACTTGTAGTGGCAAATTTCCATTCTTGTTTCCAATAATAGAATTTGTAATTTTTTAATTTTAATGATTATTTTTATTTTTATAGATTCATTAGTTGTTATTTTTTACTCGGTTAATACAGTTTATTATGTTAATAAAAATAATAATCAAATAAAAAGAAACATAAATAACTTGATATCACTAAAATAATAATAAACAAAGATATAGGGGGAAAACAAATTTTTGTATTGTAATATGAGAGCAAAATCGAAATAAAAATTCACACCAAATTTATCTCTATAGGAACAGTGCTGCACTACGCCATATATGGCATAGCATTGTTCGTATCTCCATTTTTACATCCCACTTTGACGCTGGATTGGACTGTTGTTGGACTCTATTTTGATGTGAAACGCCAAAATAGAGTATGGGTTGGAGATGCTCTAAAGGGGACAATGCCAAACCATGTTCATCCTTTCCTTTTGCACACAAATTGCTGCCACTTTAGGATGGCAAAAGTACATGCCGCCTAGAACCTGCCCCGCGACCAGTCACTCAATTTTTTTTTTTTTGAAAAAAATCATAAAATAGAATACAAATTATAATTTTCACTAGAAATTGACTAAATAAGAATCGAACCCGAGTTGAAGTTATAAATTATAACTTTTAACCACTACACCACAACTCTAATATTGTATTTTTTTTTTTTTGTTTTGTTTGCTACAAATATTTATAAAATTCATATTTCTTTTTTTTTTAATTATTTTTTTCAGTTAACTAGAAAAAAAATTTATCAGAGGTGGTTGACGGATCAAAGGGTGCCCCACCTCGCGAATTCACAGGTCGTCCTGCCTCGAACCCGTCCCATTATCATCCCAACTGTCGCTTCAATGTTCAACTACTAATAATTAGGGCATTAAAGAAATTACAATTTTGGTCCCTCAACTTAATTAGTGGTGTTGAATCAATCCCAACAATATGATATGCTGACTTCTTTCTTCATCTATTCTAAATTATAGTCAACTTTTCTTGTTGAAAATATAATTAATTTCATAATTTTTTTAATATGCCACTATATAATGCGCCTTGTAATTAGAGGTGGCAAATGGACAGACAAGTCTGGTCCAAAATGAGATGGATCACACATGAAATCTGGCCGGTCTGTCTTTGGCCTGGTTTTACACGGGTCAATAAGTTACTGGGCCAGCCCAGTCCAGTTTTGGGTCACTGGGCCAATCTGACCTTAATTTTTTATATATTTATAAAAAAATTAAAAAAAGTTTAAAAAAATATTTTTCTTCATTTTCTTGTATATTAGTATCGCCAAAATTTAAGAACAAAAATTGCACAAAGCCATAATATCACCCCAACCACCCCTACCTTGCCCATACACATCAAAACCTCCAATCCATGTGTTGCCTTTAATGTAATAACAATACGATTCTTTAGCAAAACCTAAAGAATTCAACTTTTGATATTGTAATTGGTTACTTCAATAAAAGAAGTGAAACCCACACATTATGCCCTCAAATATCCATATTCAAGAAGAAAAGAATCCAACAAAATTTCAAAGACAATATAACAGAATAATTTCTTTATTAAATTATCGATTTCTCACTTATGAGTAAAGTTACGTATAATTAAGAAAAATTACTTATAATTAAAAAATATTTAAATAAATTTTCTAGTTTAAACTTGTCTTCACTATAATGAAAATACTTTCCCCTAGCTAAACGCAAAGAATTAAGGTTTTCATAATGTAATTGATTCCTTCAATAAAGGAAGTAAAAGCTATACATTAAGCTCCCAAATATACGTACTCAAGAAGAAAAGAATCCACCAAAATTTCAAAGACAATATAATATAATAATTTCTTTATTAAATTATCGTCTTCTCACTTATGAGTAAAGTTACGTATAAGTAAAAAAAAATTACTTACAATTAAAAAATATTTAAATAAATTTTTGAGTTTAAACTTGTCTTTAATGTAATGAAAATACTTTCCCTTAGCTTAACGTAAAGAATTCAACTTTTCATTGTAATTGATTCCTTCAATAAAGGAAGTAAAAGCTATACATTAAGCTCCCAAATATACATACTCAAGAAGAAAAGAATCCACCAAAATTTCAAAGACAATATAATATAATAATTTCTTTATTAAATTACCGTCTTCTAACTTATGAGTAAAGTTACGTATAAGTAAAAAAAATTACTTATAATTAAAAAATATTTAAATAAATTTTCCAGTTTAAACTTGGCTTTACTGTAATGAAAATACTTTTCCTTAGCTTAATGTAAAGAATTCAGCTTTTTATATTGTAATTGATTCCTTCAATAAAGGAAGTAAAAGCTATACATTAAGCTACCAAATATACATATTCAAGAAGAAAGAATCCACCAAAATTTCAAAGATAATATAACAGAATAATTTTTCTTATTAATTATCAACTTTCCACTTAAGAGTAAATTTACGTATAAGTAAGAAAAATTACTTATAAATAACAAATATTTAAATAAATTGAGTAAATTACACTCACATTCTCTATTCTTTCAGCTTTGTAATAATATCATCTTCATTTAATTTTATTCGCAGATATCATTTATATCTTTTTATTAATTTGCACAGATGTTCCCCAAATAGTTTTATTGACGATTTTGTCATTCGGTTAAATAAATTAAAATAGCAAAAAATAAAAAATTTAATGAAAAATTGCAGTTGGGCTACCTAACATTTTCAAAAGTGAAAAATAGTCTCTATACATTCTATTATTTAAAATATTTAAACAAAATCATGCTTGGAGTTTTAGAAAGAATCCAATCCACAAAACACGAAGCAACCACATAAATCATGAACCATGAAATTACGGTAATGTTTTCTTATCAAGAATCCAACAAATTTTTAAAGATTATATAACAGAATAATTTTCTATTAAATTATCGACTTCTCAATTTTTAAAGGAAGTAAAAGCTCAAATTGATTCTTGTTATAAATGTTTGAATAGGAACTAAATACATTTCTGCAATTGAGCGCAAAGAATGAAATTTGTAAAGTATAAAGTGATTACTTCAACAATAGGAAATGAATTTTATGTTGGTTCTTACAAAAGCCTCTTCTTCGTCTTTATAAAAAGCGTTCACATTTCAGTTTAAAGACAGACAAAAAATAGAAATTATCAGTAAACTTTGAAAATGGCTACAATTTACTCAGAATTTCTGCTCCAAAAGTTTGTCAACGAGTTTCAAGAAACTGAAAAGGTATATCCTGAATTATCATTGCTCACTAACTTCAAAGAAATTTGCAACATTTTGCAGAACAAGAAATTCAGCCGACAACAGCTAATTGATATGAAAGACGACTTATATGAAATCAATGATGCTTTGGTTGAGCGCATCGGATTGGCAGAAGATAGACGGGGAAAAGGAAAAGCTTTATCCATTCGCAGTGGTAAGGAACTCTGGCGTTTTTACAAAACACGGCACAGACTGTGCGCAATCAGAGACAAATTGCAGAAAATGGAAGCAGTCGAAGAAGAAGTGATAACATCACAAGTCTTGGTGATCAAGAAAGAGCATCTGATTAGAATTGATTTGTTGTCTGAGTATCATGGATTGGATGATCAGATAGTGAAAATTGAGAATCTGCTATGCCAAAATGTAGGTAACAAGGCAATCGGAATAGTGGGCATGTGTGGTTCGGGTAAAAGCGCATTAGCCCATAAGGTTATTTTCAGCTCAAGAGTAGAAGAACTCTTTGAACTCATATTGTGGATTGACTTATCAAAGGCCATGAAGTCAGAGCAGAAATATGAGTGCATATCAGTCAAAAAAAAATTTGATGATTTCGAGAAAATTTCTTTGAACCCGTGTAGTGGGTTAGAGCTCTGTAAATTGCTAGCATCAGCCTTTTTAAATCCTCCAAGTAAGTGTTTGGTTGTTTTGGATGGTGTTTGGCATGTAATAGATGGGTTGAATACTTTGATTCAAAATATTGTGGATTCTCCTATAAATGGTTCAATAATTATCACCAGTAGACGACCACAAGTGGTCAAAAAATTATTGCCAAATGAGAAGTCTTATTTACATAGAATTCAACCCCTCTCAAGAGACGACTGTTGGAATGTTTTTTGGCACTCAATTGAAAGGAAAGAATTCATTTACGATAATTTTAGAGAGAAAATATTAGAAATGAAGGATGAAATTCTGGGCAGGTGTGATGGACTCCCATTGGCAGTGAAAACACTAGCAGAAATTATTGCAATTCAAATTGGAAAAAAATAGTAATTTTCTAACTCTATTAATTTGTTCATTGTTTGCATAATCCTTCTAACTCTGTCATGTTGCATTGCAGTCACTGGACACACGAAAGGGTAGACAAGGTATGATCCATTTTTCTATTTATGAAATTCTTTTACATGTTGATGTTGATGTAGTTTAATAAATTATGTCAAAACATTGTCTGCATAAACAGAGAATCATTTTTAGAGTTGATGTACACGACTACTTTACCTTGAAGAAGATTGATTACCTACTTGGTAACTCTCTCTCTCTCTCTTACACAGAGAATTAATTTTCTGGAGGTGCAAATAAACTTAATTATTTTATATTTTTTGTTATTTTCTCTTTGTAGGTCCTGATTGTGATTTTAACAGAGAATATTGTGTCCTGGAACATTTATGTTTCACAGAGCTTCTCCACGTCAGACACTTAAGAGTCTTATTTTAAATTTATTATCATCATTGTTATTTCTCATATTGTTAAGTTAAGCTTATTCGCCTCCCCATGATTTTCACTTCATTCAGTATTATTTAAACTCTTTTATTTATCTTCATTTTTTGTATTTGATTTTGAATTAATTAATAAAACTTAAAGAATTGTTATTCAACCTCGCAAAAATCAAAGCTTTATTTGTACACGAATAATCGTTTGAGATCGTATTTATTTTATTTTACACTTTCACTTAAATATTAATGGGTATGGAGCCAATCTACGCTCTATCATGCCGAGGAAGTCACCACTCATTTGTAAATCTTTTGTGGATGTAGTACAACGAAGAAAAATAGAAGTTTGTCGGCAGATCAATTTGTGACACCAAAATTATCCTGTCTACGTTCTAAAGTTCTACTTCATTAACTATATCTTATATTGCCTCCATATATTTAGAAATTTACATTTATTAAATTTCAATCAATATTTTAATTATTTAATATTATTTCCTAAACTTTGTAACACTACTAAAAATTCAATTACAACTACAAAACGTACAAAGCACTTACCCCAACTAGTCTCAAAATAAATGCCTATTAAAAATGGCACATTATTCTAGTAAGTTGGGATAATAGATTGTCACAATTCTTAAAGAATACAGTACTTTTTAGTTTACAAAGCTATTTTAGCACTTAATTGAAATTTTCCCATGACTTCTTGATAATAATATCATGTGAAAAGGTAAATTGAAGCTGTGATCAAGCTTCAATCAAATACTAGCTCCAAAAAGATTTAAGACTATATTTGGACAAGATGTCAAATTCAGGGTGGAAGAATCAAATACAACTATTAGATACCTCGATACAAAAAAAAAAACCCGATTCAATGAAACGTGCAATCGCTACAGAACTTAGCATCAATGTCTAGCAAAATTAACTCATACTTAGTACATATATATATGTAATAGAAACCAGCTTGAGCTCAACGAGCTCTAGTCTAAATCTAAAGGTACTTCAAAAAAAAAGAACAAAATTACTACATATGGATGGAAAGGTATCTCACTCGACCATTAAACCAACAACAAATGATGAAAAGGTATCTCACTCGACCATTAAATATCAACAGCTAATTTGGTTGCAATACTTATAACTACAACATCCCTACATTAAAAAACAGAGAAATAAGAGTATAACTCCGGCCAAACTAATTATCATTCAATATTTATTTAAGAGAAATTTGAATAAGGAATTTATTTGTCAAGCACAATAAATAGTTATATCTTAAAAAATTAGAAAATATTTAAAATAAAGATTCTATACAATTGAATAGTAAGACTATTTGGTAATAGAAACTTGGATAAAGTAATAGATAGAAGACTATTTTACAAGTTCAATTACATTGTATTTTTACAAACGTGAAAGTAAAACAATTTACTTTTAAATTTAAGTAAATTAAACTAGATGAAATTGAGAAGGGCACAAGTTGATTGTAAATAGAAATTCAGTTCCTAAGTGTTGTGATTTTAGTACCATAGGTTGTCTCCCTTGATAGAACAAATCATAAAATCTTGAGAATAATGAAATTATTGTTTTTGGCGGAAAATGTAGAAGATGTGAAATAGAATGCGGACAAGCTGAAGAAAAATATTTCATAGATGAAGTTAGAAATGTCGAGTTAATATTTAATAATATAGGTAAAGATACTTAATAAAATAATAAATTAGTAGTAGTAATTTTACAAGTGTTTTTTTTTTTTTTTAAACAGGTAGATTAAACTAAGTGATTATTAATAAATAATATATTCTACACAATAATACATAGTAATTCAATTGTGAAATTTTAACATTATTAGTTATTTTCTTTCTAAACATTTTACAAAAACATAAACTATACAATTAGCTTTAAATTTATCAAAGACTGAATTTTAATTCTATACGTATTTTAAAGGAACTATTTACTCTTCTATTAAACCATAAATACGAAAATAAAGAAATACAGTAAGTTGCTCAGAAAATATTCTTTCCAAACAAGAAATAGAACCCTCTTCACTTGTAAATATTCTATCGGGCAAAATTGATAACCCTACATTTTGTAAAAAAAAAAAATTAAAAAATACCATCTTTTTAAATTTTTAAAAAAATATCTCATTTTCATTTAAAACTTTTGAAAAATACCTCATTTTCATTAAAAAAATATTTTATAATTTAAATAAAAATACGTTATTTTTATTTAAAATCAAAATTTCAATTTTTCATTTGAAAACAATATTTTTTTCATGGATAACATACATTATGCTACTTCTTCATTTTTATTAAAATCAATATTTTATAATTTATTTACTTTTATAGTTTTTTAAAAAATACATTATTTTCATTTAAAAACAATATTTTACGATATATTACTTCCTCATTTTCTTTAAAATCAATATTTTATAATTTATCTATTTTTATAAAAATTTTAAAATACATTATTTTAATTTAAAATAAATATTTCAATTCTTCATTGAAAACAACATCTTTACATCAGTAACATGTGAGTTACCTTATATTACGTTCTCATTTTTATTAAAGTTAAAATTTTTTAATTTTTTAAAACATCAAATTTTCATTTGAAAACAATATTTTTACATTAGTAACATATGTGTTACCATATGTATTACCATATGTTACTTTTTCATTTTCATTAAAATTAATATTTTATCATTTATCTCATTTTATAATTTATAAAAATACATTATTTTAATTTAAAATCATTATTTTAATTTTCTATTTGAATACAACATTTTTACATGGGTAACATATATGTTAATATTACCAATCGCTTTTCATCACTATCACCATCACCACCACCATCACAACTGGGTTCAAATCCGCTACTATTATCCACAACTGAGATTCGATCCACTATCATCTTCCACAGCCATAATCATATCAACCACCGCTCAGTGGCGGATCTAGGGTTGAAGTTCAGCTAGAGTGAACGTTGACTATTGACCGTTGACCAGTCAATGGCCGATACTTGTGAAAAAATAATGTAAAAATAATGACTAATCAACGGCCGATGCTTGTGAAAATAATGCTCAGTTGTTTATGCATCCATCTAGTTGTATTGTTTGGAAACTGCACCGTCTTCAAATGTTGCACCCAAAACACTCGTGGACTGTAGGTTTAGATCCAACTGTAAAATAGGAATAACTTCAACATGTTAGAGATAGAAGTCTCAGCCACAAACTTGATTCGCCTCCAACACCACGTAAGAAAAAGCTTAATATAAAGTCAAATCTATGACAAATATAAATAAATAAATAAAAAAAGAGCAAAAGCTTTGATAAATGCTTTCTATATTCTTTAATTTTGACCCTCTTTTCCAAATTATGCAATTATTATATTAAAGAGAAATAATAAATCCTTACTTAGAAATTTATTTATTCATTGCCTTATTTTTTTAATTTTTCAAAGTTCAGGACCACAAATGAAATTTTGAATTTAAAATACACGTTCTCTCTCTCTCTCTCTCTCTCTCAACTTCAACCCATTAACTCTAAGTTTTATATGTACATGTACATATACATACACGCAGTCGCAAAATGCACACAGGAAGAAAAAAAAAATTGATGAAACCCAATTGGGGCAACCGCTCCTGATAGCCAACACTATTTTTTCGCGAAATTCCAACACGGACGGACGTGGGGTCTCGCCATGTTTTAAATCCACCTCTGCCACCGCTAGAGTACAATGTGTTACCAATAATTTGAATTATGATAACACGTGTTACTATCACCACTACTCCACTACCATCCACACATATAATCACCTTCACCACAACTTGGAATAACACATGTATTACCACTACCGCCACTGCTCCACCAATATCCACAACCATAACCACCTCTACCAAAGCCGGTGTAACATATGTGTTACCACAAAATTAGGATAACACATGTATTACTTCACAATCACCATTGCTCTACCACCACAACTAAATTAAATTACGATAACATATGTTTTACCCTAATTTAAAATAAAGTAACATGTGTGACCACCACCATCATTGCTCCTGCACTATCATATGACGATTTGTGGAGAAATAAACATAATCAAACATCCACTACATCCAACCACCATCCACCAGACCACCACCACAATCCCCATATCACCACCAAAACACCGGCCGCCATAATTTACCACCATCAAGCCCAACCACCTCCATTAAATCTGCCACCATAAATCTCTACATTTTTTCCGCCGAACAACATTGCAACTCAAATATAAAAATGGAGAAATCAAATAATCCAAAAATTTAGATTTGAGGATAAAAATTCTACTCCACTTAGCTTTCAAGTCAAACTGGGTTAGCCTAAAACTAATCTGCCAATGAGACTGCTTTGAATGAAATGTATATATTATAGTTGCCCAAATAAACCATGCATAAGAGGGTCATTATCATATTAAACGGGACTAGCTTTTCACCTAGTTAAGAGGATTGTTGGGAGATTTCTTCCACACCTAGCCCGTTTCTGTTATTCACAATAGATATAATATCAATCAACTATAAAGTATTGAATCAATAAAGTTCAAGAGAATTTGTAGCACTCGTACTGACAATCTATCTGGTGCCTAAAAACCATGGCTGGTTCACTGAAGGCAACAGAATTGAAAATTTTCATCAGATCATCTCTACTCCAAGTATATGAATCTCTATTACGATTAACTTTACTAGATTCACTTGTAATCCCAAAATCAAATCATTGTATTGAGTGTGCGTGAGACCTGGCTTTTCTTCCTTCAACCTTGGAAGCTCAGCTTCTTCAAAAGCCTAAACATATAAATTAAGCAAAAAGGTCATGAATCGTTGGACAAGTTCAATTCAAGAGCTAAAAGGTAAACTATGTGCGCATGGAACATGTGAAGCTAACAGTCCACAAATATATAAATTGAGCAAAATGTCAAGATGAAAGTTACAATATAAAGACTAACAATGCCTCAAAAAAGGAAAACTTTCAGAACTATAAAGCATGGAAAAATAAGAAATTTAGGCCAAAATGAGATATGGCATGTAGCATTGTCAAATCACCAGTAATAACTAAGCATAACAAAGCAAGTACTATCCCTCCAAAAATATAACTACAACATGATTTAAATTATTCACCTTCCCTTTGGTATAGACATATTATTTATTTTTACCTTCTTATTTTTCCTTTTCCAAACACCACCACACTCAATGAAGTCCACTGGCTAATCGATAAAGATAAATATAAAAATGAACAATCTACCCCTCCTTTCAAGTAAGAGATATTTTAAAGGAACAAATGAAGTCAATCAAATTCCTACTGTCACAATACACAATAAAATTCTTCTTTGAAAAAAATTCACTAAAACATAAAGAGTTCTACAAATCCTTTCACAATTTCCATCGATAAAGAAATCCAATCTTTAAAAAAATACAAAAAATATGTATTCTTCTTAAATAATATCATCAAAATACCAAATAATCTATTGGAAAATGAAATTACCAGAAGACATAATTGAATAGTGGTACAGCTCTGCTTCTGCTTCTCCTCCTTGATCCACTTCTGCATAGCCTCCTGGTCGTGCTCCCTCTGCCGCTGCAGCTCCGCCTCTGTCACCTTTGGCACAGGGATAGACACTCGAGGTCATCTTTTTGTTACTTGTCAAAAAATCTATTCCAACCATAAAATTGTGGCGGATCTATAATTTTTAGATATGAAATCAGATCTAAAAAATTTCAAATCTAAAAATAAATATTAAAATGGGGCGGCGTCAGTGGAGAAGGAGATGGCGAAGAAAAATGGTGATGATTATTGGTGGCGGAGGCATCAGCGGTGGTGGTTGTGAAAGTCGCCGGAGATGTGGAAGGTGGAGGTGGTTGGGTGTTGAGAAAGTAGGTATTGGGGCTAATTATCTCTATCGTCTTCCCCCAAGGCCCAATCCATTGGGTGATGGATTTAATGGATAATGACTAAGGGATTTGGATTTAAATTTGGTCTATTTAAAAAGTTGGGCCGGGACAATGAAAAGACAAACAAAATATTTTTATGAAATGTTTATATCAAAAATAAATGCAATGATGATCCCAAAATATATTCTTAGTTACAAATTCAAATTTCAAAATTGTTAAATACATCACCAAATTTAGCGAAGGAAGAATGAATCGTCAAAGGGCAATAAACAAAGCTCACCTAATAAACAATCAATCTCCATTCCTGCAAAAAGAGAAAACGAAACATTGTATAAAATGGTTGAAAAATTGTGAATATGCATTGTACATGCAAGTATCAAATACAAAAATGCAAACAAACTTTAAAAATTCACTTAATGCATACAATAATCTTAGATGAACAATATTCAGTAACAAGGCTACTGTATCAATGAATATTTATAAGGGTTTCAAACACATGACATAATTTTTATTAACAAATTACACTAAGAAATTACAGTTATGGAGTACCAACATAATTTAAGAAATTAGAGTAATAATATTAAATTCGCAATACGATAATGTAACAAACAGGAGAATACATTGGTTGAATGCCTTCAAATAATCATAAAATTGGATTGCTCTTTATGAAACCATTACATATCAATCTTATGAAAGTTACTTAACATATAAGTTTCATGAAAAGTAACAATTAATAATTTTCTATGAATTAAACATATAATTAAAAATGTAAAATTGAAGTGGCAATAAATATGAAAAAACCATCAAGAAAGAATGAGATAGTAAATTTATGTTTTGAAGATTTAAATATTAACAAGGTGAATACAACATAAAAAGTAAAGAAAACTAAAAAAAAAAAAATTCAGAAACCAGTAAAAATGACTGGTAGTCGAAAAAAGATAAAACTCATAAATGCATTAAAAAAACCAAAAAAAAAAAATTGTATATTTGTTTGTTCTGGTACAAGATAGTGTGTTTCTTCTTCAATGGCGAACTTTACTACCACGATGATTCTTTTTCGCCATGAAAAGGGGCGCGCCCAATTCTTATTTTGGATCTAGACTTGCTATTGATGCGTGTTTTAACCATGTTCAAATATCTAAAAAAAAAAATGATTTAAAACATTAAACCAATCAAACGTTGAAAGATTGAACAAAAGAGATTATCAAAAATAAGAATAAGAAATAAAGAAGGGATTGGCATAAGTAGCATACTGATCTTAATGTGGAGTAATAGAAAGTTAGATGGATCATGAAAAATTTATGATAGAATCGAATTGAATTTCTTAAAAGAGTTTTGTGGGATGAAAGAGGAAATAATGGTTCGACCGTCTAGAAAGAGTGAAGAACTCAAAACATGACTTTAATGGTAGCATAATTTTTTTTTTCCTCTTATAGAAAGGTTTATTTTACTCTCTTGAAAAATGAAAAATTTTATTACGAATAGGTGTGATTAAGCAATTAATTTGAAATTAAAAAATATAAAGTAACAGTATTTATGCAAATAAACATGTATTTATGAAAAAATTAATTCCAGAAAACAGAAGTGCAATGCCTAATTTTTTGCTTTTATATATATATATATATATATAATTTCACCATATATCACAAAATATAAAATAATTTAGAAAACACTATCTAACTTTTTTTATTTTAAAAATATTATTTTTATTTTTGTAACACTTATTGTTACATTTGTTACGTTTGTTACATTTCTTATTAAAAAAAATGTGTATTACATTTGTTATTTTTGGAATTTAAAATGTTAAAAAGTAATTGTGAAATATTAATATAAAATCAAGTATGTGGTAAAATTTTCACTATATATATACTACCATCTGAGTTAGTGCAGCCTTTCTCCAATTGTACCCTTGTCTGCATGCAAACAAGTTGAACAATTAAAAATATCTTGATAATCTAGAAAGTGTCTTCACATTCAACAGGTTGAGTTAAACAATGTGTTGATGTATTTCAAAACTTCAAAATATTCTAATAGACAATAACTATAATTGTCTAAACATTTATATAAAAATTTGTTAGTTTTAAAATTGACATATATAACTTGTTCAATTCCCTCTTTTAAATTGTTTTATATTAGATTCAGAACTTACAAGTCATTATTAAGCAATTGTAGACACGTTGTCTACTATTGGTACTCATGTGGTGATACATATATGTCTTTAATGAAGACTAACTTGTATGCATAGATTTTATGAATGATTAAGAGTTATGTTTAACTCACTAGTCTTTATGGTTTTTCAAATATGATTTAAAGTTACATTTGACTAGACTATAAAGTTTTATGTATATTTTCCTTTAAAAGTTAAAAGAACGATAGATTGTAGAGAAGATTTAATATCGAACAAACATCGAGTCTTTTCTCAAAATTGTATTAAATTTTTAGTATTCCATTTGCGAATTAACGAATCTTTAATTCCAAACTCACGAGTATTTACAGAATCAACGGGGTTTTTGGTGTGTGTTTTATCATTCGCATTCTTCTATTGCATGAGTTTGGAAATAGAGCTCAGAAATGACTGAAGACTTATGAATCCCTAATGGTAGAAGTGGTATTACGTAGCAAAGATATACAAATGCACAAACAAGTGTTCCCGTTGATACAGTTGGAGAGATGATGCAACTCCATCGACAAATAGAGGTATTAACATAGCAGATCAATTGGTTACTAAGGCGGCGTGAGAAAGAGATAGTAATTGAGTCGACGACGGAGAAGGACTTCGATGGAGACATAAATATTTTTGAAATTTCAATGCCAAGCAACGAATGAATATACTAAATCAAACGAGGATTACGATAGCCCACTTATTTTTTATGTTAGTATTGTGCCCAAGATCCAAAAGTTGTAAAGGAAATTACTATCTATTAAAACTTATATAATTATATATAGGGCTTTTAATTAGGCCCATTTCATATTAATAAAAATTGCATTATACTTAAATGTTAATAAAAATTGTAAATTGCTGAGAATTTAAAGAATCTTGTAATTTTGTATTGTTACCTTAATTCAATATGAACTTTATCTTCTTCTTTTTTTTGAAAAAGTCTTATCCCATAAATTTATTCACTTTTGAAATTCGAATTTGACGGTAACATACCGACCATCCTTCCAAAGTTTCTATCATCTTAAATTTCATGATGAAGAATCAATTCAATGAGTAATTCTCTGTGTCGGCATGCTGGAAATCTAAATTAGTTTGACAGTTTCATTATATATATCAAAACAAAAAGACGAAGTTCTATTTAATATATATTATTATAAGTGAAGTTTTGATCCAGGAAAATATTTAAAAATAACGATTTGAATATTTACCGGTGTACATTTTCTAATATCGTTCATTAGTGTTTGAGTCGGAGAAAAATTTTGCACTGAAATTACCAGTGTGAAGTATATTATTTTGCCACAACCGATCGTCTAGAAAGTAAGATACGCAATAGTTGTTTCAATTCGAATAATTATTTAGTAGTAAATGTTATTTGTTCTTAAAAAATTATCTAAAACCGTTGACTTTTCTTAATAGTAGTAATGATATTCTTCATGGTATCTATTAAAAGTTACTATATTCTTCACGGTATCTATTAAAAGTTACTGGTCAGAAATCGAATTTTAGAAGTAAATGTACATATTTCTGTTATTCGGATTTTTCAAAATTTTGATGAAGTAACAATAGTAATTTAAGACAAAATATAGTTGATCATTCAACCAATTTACATTCTCCATTTTATCGAATTCATTTTTTATCAACGTAGTTTACATTGATTTGTTTCTAACTCTGTTTTCTATTTTTGTTCACAACTTGTGTTAATGTTACTATAACATCTTAAATAATGTGTTAACTTCAAAATCTTTTGTTCATATAGTGATCCTCAACACTGATGTTTCTGCCTGTTACTTTTGATATTGATATTTCTGTTTGTTAATTGTCTTATGCGTTGAAAAGTTATTACTAAACTTTGTGTGTGGGAGACAGAAAATTGAATGACTATGAATTTTAATTTAGTAATCGAGTCAATTGACGTTAATTACTCTATAATTTAGTGATGATAAGATTTAGTCCCTTAAAATAGTTGAAACGATTATAAATTGGTTTTTGAATGTAATTAATTAAATTAAATGATTTTTCATATTAACAGTAAAAATACATGATGTACAGTAATTTGGGGGGAAATATATATCTAGTATAATTCAAAATTAAAAAAAAAATTTGTAGGTAGAGGGCCTAATTTTCACTATTATCAATGCATCTTTATATTATTTGTTGGCATCTTTATCATTTATTTAGTGCTCTAATTGATTAAACAATAGAGTCCGAAAAATAAGTACTAATGACATGTTAATCGCAAAATTTTTTTATTGTAACCATGTCATGTTGATTTATTCTCAAATTATCACTGTCGGTATGGACTAATGAGACACAGATATTATTAGCGCAGATAGGCTACACATATCGCACTCTTTTCTTTTGAAGAAAGTAGTTGATAATGCAAACTAAAGTGTGTAGACATTTGGAGTGAATATGTGGATGCTTGTTATGAGAACAAGTTCAACGTATGACTGCTTAGAGATTCCACACGAATAACTATCTTAGTATCAACTGACTCTTCCTCAAATAGAAACTCATCATTCAACTTGAGGTCATCATGTAATTTTATGTGTTGGTTTATCACGCTTTTATAGTGTTAGATGCGACCCTATTAAAAAATTATATATAATATAAGACTAATTGGGTGTGACATGAACCACATGAACATTGGAAGATGATCAAAAAAGATTAATGGCTCTTGGATGGTAAGAGATTATATCCTGTCATTTATGGACTTAAGTATTGATATGTTAATTTTTTGGTCAAGGTAGAGTTGTAATTTGAAAAGAGAATTTCAAACACGAACTCAGTAAATCGATTACTTGAAGTGACAAATAACATAATTGCTGCAGTAAGATTGACACATTCCACATCTCGTAACCAATTAAGATAAAGTTGGCAAATGAATTTTTTTTCATGTTAACTGAGTATCAAAGATTTCGCCATACCACGTGACTTGTCCCGTCACATGGTTGCCTTGAGACATTGATCAATTTGAATAAATTAAAATGAGCTTTAATTTATTCTTGTCTTGATTTGATCAAGAAAATAATTATGATGTTTGTCATCATGGACACCAATCTAATGGGTCATACATAGGATGAGAGTTGGAAAATCGAAATGAGAATTTAGTTAAATGACTAAGAGCATCTCCAATGCATACCATGGATTCTTAAAAACTTTTTGACACATCAGCAAATAGACAATATTTTAAAATTTTCATCTCCAATGCATGCTGAGTGGGATCCTGTCCAGCTGACATGGCAAAAAAAAAAATAGACTCTGTCCAAAGCCCTGTCCACTTGTAGAAGTCCTGTCTAACAGGATGAGTCAGCAATCTGGAATAAAAAAAAGGCGGGTCACCCAGATTTTTTGAGGGAAAATAAAATTTCTACACGTGAAGATGAAGAGACGTGATTTGGAGGCAAATTTCTTCTTCTTCTTTCAATGCCCCTGCACAGCACCACACCCACTCAACAACCACCCCCCTCAAAAGTAAAAGTCATTACCAGAGGAAAACTCCACTTCTTTCAGGTAAAGTCTTTCTTCTTTTAAACTCTTTCTTCTTTAAATTTTAGAATACATATAAAAAAAAATCATCACCTTTTGGTTTAAAACAAATTCTATTTATTTTAGAAATTTGAGAACACTATGCCAATTTGAAGGAAAACTCAGAATGTTTATAAATAGTTTTGATCTTGAATAATTTGAGCCGATGGGTTGCTTTTGATATTAATTGAATTCACGGTGGAAATTTTATTGGGTTTTTGAATTTTTCTTACAAAATGAAATGATATTTGGGTTTTTCTAGGTTATTATGCTAGAGCTAATAAATTAAAAATTGAAGTATTACAATGATGGTACTACAATTTTGATTAACCATGAATTCACTCACAGTAAGCTCGTAAATTATCACTATTTGCGCACGATTTGGTATGTGCTGGATTTTAGTATATTCAAAGAAATGGTTTAAATAGGATAATGAATGATAAATGTGGTGGAAAATGGAGTTACTTTACGTAGCTATCTTCTTGTCTTCTTTTTCTTTCTTCCATAGGAGTTGCAGATCACTTTCTGTTCAATAGCTCTTGTAAGAAGTCTCAGGTTTATTTGAAAATATGTAACAAAATAATGAAAATTTTTCAAGTTGCATTTTTGGTAGTATTTAATTGTTTAGTATATAAGGACAGTAACACTTAAGATTCCTTGTAGTAAAACAAATGCATGCTATAGGTTGTTTTGATTCTCCAATTTCCTAATTACAATGTTATCAAGTATCTACAAATATATATTTGAAATGATTGTTATGGACATAGATTTAGAGATGGTGAATAAAAGTTTAAAAGTAATGTATCAAATGTGATACAAGTGATTTAATTTTCATGGATAACTAATACTAATAATATGGAATTCGATGTTGTATTGACCTTTGTTCTGAAAATAAGCTTCACTTCATTTAGTATTTATTTTGTGCAGACATTTTTTTTGATGGATTCACAAGACTCGAATCACTTTTCATGTTCACAACAACTTTCTAGTGATACTATGCCAAATAAATTTTCAAACCAATTTGTTCCATTAAATGCATCATTTCAGCCCAATTATCCCTTCAATCCAGTGAATAGCTCTTACCTATCTCCTATTAACCAACTATTTGGATCTGGATTGTGTTACCAATCTGTATTGAATACTCCCAAAATTCCAATTAACAACACTCAAAATTATAAAGATCAGTCATGCCCAAAAGATAAAGCAATGGATGCCCAAATACCCAATAACTCACAAGCTTCATCCGCTAGCAAAAACTGGACTAAAGCTGAAGATGTTGAGCTGACAAAGGCATGGCTGTTGGACAATTTTTCCAATGCCAATGCATACAATCTAGACTACCAAGCATACCTGGAAATCCTCGATCCTCACCTTCTTTTAGTAAACTTGCAATATCATCTGTATTTGGTTTCCTTAAATATTGATCTTCAAATATATTTATTACAGCATTACAGAAGCGCTTTAAGCTTTCAATTGCAGTGCTCTCTCCAATTTGAACATATTCATCGAGAAGATCAGCTGGACAACCATATGCAAGCATGCGTATTGCCGCTATCATTTTTTGTAAAGGACTCAAACCTTTCTTCCCGACTGCATCAACCTTCTGTGTAAAATAATCATCACGTTCTCCAATGGCTTGTAAAATACGTTTGAATAATTTCATGTCCATCCGAAATCGACGTCGAAAATGCTCTGGTGTATACTTTGAGTTCTCATCTTTGAAGTAGTCGCCAAGAATTAATTCATGGCGTTCCTTCCTATCACGACGAATATAACGTCTACCGGACACCGAGCCACCATGAGGACGTTTTCTGTTGATCATCATTGTAGAGATTATCATAGGAACATGAATTGCGGATGTTTGAACCACATTGCGAGACATTTTATCACATAACCCATCATCTGTCAATGGCTCTTCTAAAAATTGCTTGGTCAATGAAAGTGAGTAATTGCTTGATGATGAACTGTTGGAGTCACAACTTGATGAAGACATTTATTTGTAAAACCTATTTACACAAAAAGAATATAAATATTAAGATATTGCAAGATGATTATACATTCTGTTAATGAAATTAATATTACATACACACTATCAAGTCATCACAAATATTACTTACAAGCCATCAGTTCTGATAATGAAATTAATGTTGCAAATATCACATACGCACCATCAATTCTATGCCAATATACAATACATTTTTAATACAGCCATGAAAGAATCTCCATTGTAATTCATTTCCTTTTACACAAGTCATCATTTGACCATTTAGCCTCTAAACTATTTGAGAATCTATGCTTACAAAAATAGATGTCAGGTGTATGACTTTCTTCTCCATATGACATTAAAAAACTTTCAATTATTGCCTTCATACCTCTCTAATAAGATAAAAATGCATCATGAATAGAAAGCTTGAAGAATAAACAAAGAAACAAAGAAACGGAGATATATACATAGACAAAAATTACAATTAAATAAAAAATTCTAATGTACTCATCTCTAGTTCAAAGATTCAAAAAAAAAAAAAAAAAAAAAAACCAGAGAGTAGCAAACGTATTATAAGAATCCAAATTATAAATATTGAAGAGGGTTAAATTCACAATAATAACCCAAATAAATAAAAGAATAATAAAGAAAATTGAATCAAGCAATGAAGCCAATAGAAAGAGGTGAGCTTGAATACCTTCTATTTTTTTAATCAAGGCTTTGATTTGACAATGAAAGGAGGAGAAATTTTCTGGAGATGGTGAAGAGAAATGGCTTTTGGAAGACAAATGATCTTTTTCACGTTTGGATGTATTTTAATTTTAACAACATAAAGCCATGTAGGCATTAAAATTGGGTTTTAGAAAGAATGCATTGGAGGCCCATTTTGAGTTTCACCCTCTGTTTAATAAACATTTATGCCATGTGGAATGGAAGGCTTTCCACTTGAAAGCCACATCAGCTCCAGTCCACGGTATGCATTGGAGATGCTCTAATATACGACATTTGTGGATTTAATTAGTTGTTTACACGTACTTAAATGTAAAATTAAATATACATATAATCAATGTCAATATCATAACATGAATGATGAAATTAAAACTCATTTATAAACCAAATGTTGTATCCCATCTTTTCTATTCTCTACAAATTTCTTGATGATTATGACTTTTTGAGGGACACAATTGATTTGATTTGTACATGTTTGAATTCTTAATGGGATTAAAGCTAGCAAACTGCATGTGTAAGTTGGACAAGAAATCTCAAAGAGATATTAAGAAATGGAAGACAACCAGACAGGCGGGTCCAATTGGATTCCTATGAAGGGACCTTTGTAGACCTCGACCCACCAATGTCTCACACATTTACTTGTATATAAGTCGGTGGTGCCATTGATATCAGAAATTAATAATTTATTAAAAAATATTTTATTGAAATATATAAAATTCTATTGTTATTTATATTTTTCTTGAAATTTAAATCTAATTGAATCTCATTTCTAATTTTTTTTTTTTTTAATGCACTTAGAAATTCTGCAGTTGAATTCTCAAATTGAAATTAGAACTCTTTTACTTGTATTAGACGTTATGTAAGTTTCAAAATAGTAATTTGAATGCTGTTTCTTGGTATTTTCAAATATTTATCCACAGTTGGACCAAAGTTATTGACATTTGACAGTTGACACCAAAAAAATTGGAGTGAGGCTATGTTGATTACTTATCTATGTATCAATGAGATTTACTGTACTAAATTGATTAGTGCTATATAAATGTGTTGTCTTCTTAAATTAATCTATTGCAGTGGACCCTACATCACCAGTAGTGTATTCAAAAAATTAATACGACTTATGCAAGAAATTTATGATTGTTAATTAGAGAATTTACAATCGAATTATATCGTCTTATTACACGATTAACCGTAACAATTCTATTTCGAAAAAATTGCTTAAAAGGGATTTGTATGAACAAAGATAACATAAAAGCTACATCTTCACCAACCCCAAAAGATTTTGTGCTTGAGCTCCAAGTAAAAGAGATGAACAAGCAAAATTGTATGACTTTTTCTTATGTTGAAATCAAACATAGATTTTGTGTACAAAGAATGTTTGATAAATTAATCTATGGAAAATAAAGAATAAAGAATATTTTCATATTTTATAAATTCTTTTTTACCAACTACAAACATAAGTATGACCAAATGAGTCATCAATTGACTTTTCTTTCTCAATAAAATTGGTGACTCTAATTTTGACTTTTGAACATTGAATAATGAAGAAATAGTACGTGGGCAGGCGTGGAGTGGGTGTGAGTCATGGCGGGTGTGAGTCATGGCCACGCAATGAATAAACTCAATTAATTAATTATTAATTAGCAAAATATTGGTTTAATTTCAATCACCTATCCGATGACTTTTAAGGTCGTCCTCACTGAACGAATATGGGAGGGGGAGAGAGAGAGAGAGAGAGAGAGAGAGAGAGAGAGAGAGTGTGTGAATGCATTGAAGTGAAAGAAGAAAGAAACCATTTTCTTTGAGCAATTGATCAAAGTTGATAATTATTGTTTCCTAAATATTGGTAAGAAAGTCATTCTAACAATTGTACTTTTGAACATATCCATGACATGTTTCATCTTATCGCATGGTTGGATATACTGGAATTATTTTTAAATGTTTATAAGTTGAAGATCTTATATATAAAATGTGTAGACAATAAACGAGTAGTAACTTTTGAGTCTTATGAAATGCGTGGATAAAAAATATGTTCGACCAATTTGATCAACTATAATTATAATTTAAGTTTGAACAAGTAATCACTTAGATTTACAGTGTAAAATTCATCACTACAAGACACTGTTCTAAAAAGCCCGCATAAACAGTGTCTAGACTCCGCATAAGCTTGTCATACTTCACGCATCGCCCTCACCTAGACCCGAAAAACTTTAAAACGATTTATGCTTTTAAAATACTGCTACAAGGCAATCACTCATGTTACTTGTGTAAACTTAGACGATAGTACTTCAAATAACCTCAATCAAATAGAAATAGAATATGCATAAAGTGGTATTGTAAAAAATAAAATTAAAAATTAAATTACACATGTAAAACAAAGAAGCTTTATCCCGAGTTGACACTTCGACATAATTTTTGAAATGAAAGACGAACGTGTAAGCAACTAGAAATACTTATAAAAATATTGTATCTAATATGTTTGACATTTTCGACATTAATTAATACTTTAACATAGTCCTCATAAATGAAAGGAGAACACATGAAAAATAAAAATTTATCGTGTTAAAATTCTAATATCTCATAAACTAAAGGAGAACATACAAAAACGTTATTAAAAAAAATAATTGTGGTAAAGATAATTATATTTGACAAATTGTAATCCCGTGATGAGCAGAAATGTAAGGAGAACATGGACATAATAAAAATACAAATAAAATAAAAAAAAAATTGGGTCGGGGACTCCAACAAAGGGGAATCCTCCCGTATCCAACCAACGGTAATGATCTCCTCCCCACCATGGGGAGGAGATATAAAACCCACATGTCAATCACTGACCACATGACATATGTCATGTGGATTTTATATCTCCTTCCTACCATGGGAAGGAAATCATTACTGATCCAACCAAATAGCCCTCCACAACGAAAGACGAACACGTAGAAGCTCCTATCTGCAAAGCCCCATAATTGTAGGTCGGTGCAAACATAGAATGAAGATCTTCCCATACGGTGCATTAATCACAAAAGTAGCTACAAACTGTCCCACGTGATTAATGGTCCGATAAGTCATAAATAACGTGTTTCAATTTAGTCAGATGTTATTCTAAATTGAAATATGAAAACTGTAGAGAATTGAGTCCATAAAAGGATGAAGCCAGAACAAGAAATTGCCAGTACTCAGCAAAGAAAAACATGTCAACCCTGAATTAATTAACATATATACACTTAATTTTGTGGACTTAATTGATGAAAAATAATTTTTTTTTTTATCTATACAAACATTCCAAAGGTCATAGTACATTAATTTTCACATGTTTATATTCCAATTTTGGATAAATTTTCAAATTTCATCTTTTTATTGTTCAATAATTTATTTCGTATTTGTTAAACATCTCGATTCCACTTGATGGAAGATTGTAACTAAGTTGTGTTGTATGAAATACGAACACGATCCTTCTAAACTCGTGCATTAGTGTTTGATTATTGTCGTCCGAGATGTCATCATTTTTTTCTCAAATATATTTCCAATTTTTTTTTACGCATGACGCTTTCTTGATACGCTCACGTATTAGTCCGAAGTATTTGGTATGTCCCATATTCCAAATTTAAGAAATTTCACTTGCAATTTAATCAGCGTGTCCTACATGTATCCTTAATTATTCTACTTTTTAAAAGTTACGTGTCAACTTGTCCATACTCATTCCATATTTTCTCTCTTTGAAGTATAGTATGACAATTAAGATTGAAATATATCGTTGTCGACTTTACGTAAAGTTTTTGAATGCTCCACAATTTTTTTTTCCTCCATAAACGTGTTGTTTGCATAGAATAATTGATAGGGATGCACTTAATTAACATCAATAGTCAATAAGGATCAAGATTTCCCAAAGACTAACCAAACAAGACATGTTTAGTGATAGTGTGTAAATAGAAAATGAATAGCCCAAAAAGGAAATGTTCAATTCGATTTCGTTTACTCAGTTTGGCTTGAATCACGACTTATTCACGCAAGCAATTACGAATTTATGATGGATAATCAACCAAAAAAAAAAAAAAAAAATCAATGTGAAAATCAAATTATTTCTGTGTCTAAAAAAGGACTTTTGTTTTTCAAACGTTTGAAAGTGGATATAGACTTTTCTGTCAAATTTTTCTCACTCCATTGCTTATATATATCTGTGTATGACAGTATGTCATCTCATTCCTCAAACATATACATATATAGTACTCTCTCTCGATCTCGATCTCTCTGTAAACTTTGTGATTAAAAAGTTAAAATGGATTTTAAGAGTGGAAATAGCCAAAATCTGTCAAAGCTAGCCACCAGTGATCAGCATGCAGAAAATTCTCCTTATTTTGATGGATGGAAAGCATATGATAATGACCCTTTTCATCCAACTCAAAACCCTCATGGTGTTATTCAAATGGGCCTTGCTGAAAATCAGGTTTTATTTGCATTTATGTACCAAAATTTATATTTTTTGGCTTCTGATTTTCAGGAAAGAAAAAAAATTATGTTCTTACTCACTGATTTGACTGTGATTTGCAGCTTTCTTTCGACTTGATCGAGGAATGGATTAAGAAAAATCCAGTAGCATCAATTTGTACTCGTGAAGGAGTTAATGCGTTTAAGGACATTGCCATCTTTCAAGATTATCATGGCTTGCCGGAATTCAGAATGGTACAAAAATGCTGATAAATTTAGAGTCGTCTACATAATTTTTTTTTTTCTCATTCTACTCGATTCATGGCTATTCATGCAGTTCAACTAAAGCATTTTTTCACGTGATTTAATTTCTTTCAGGCCATGGCGAAGTTTATGGGACAGGTGAGAGGCGGTAGGGTTACTTTTGATCCCGACCGAGTAGTGATGGCCGGTGGAGCCACCGGAGCTAACGAGCTGATAATGTTTTGTTTAGCTGATCCTGGCGATGCATTTTTGGTCCCTTCACCTTATTATCCAGCGTAAGTACATAAAATCAATTGCATTTGTTTCCCAAACACAACCAAAACATAGTTTAACAATTTAAATTATAATTTAAATATCGTCAAACAAGAAATAAATAAAAAAAAGAAGAGTATAAAGTTTTTCTCACCCTGTGACACACTCAAAACAGGTCATTTATAGACAATAATTAATGCAGTAGACGACAAGCCATAACACAATTTTCAGAAAATTCGAGACAGAGGACTCCATTTTTCTCCCTGGACCCCACCACCTGAGTTATGAATTCCAGACAGAGTTCTCCTAAATGGTGAACTACCAAATATTTCAAAACCAAACAGGTCACAGCTGGATCATACTAAGAAGCTGTAATTTATTGACTGGTCCTGAATATCACCACGTGTATAGAGTATAATGTTAGAGTTCTAGTAGTAATGATTCTCGGTAGTAATCAATTTGACCATACATCGACCTAATATTCTTTCGATTTATAAAATAGTTTTAGAATGCTGTTTTTCGTGAGATAGTCTCAATATGTATTAAATAATTTTCTCGTGCTTATAAGTTTGACATTCGATGGTTACAGATTTGATCGGGACTTGAGCTGGAGAACTCGGGTGAAATTACTACCTGTAGCCTGCGAAAGCTCGAATAATTTCCAAATTACGATACAAGCACTCGAAGAGGCATACAAGAATGCCCAGAAAGCCAACATCAAAGTGAAAGGCCTCATAATGGCTAACCCGTCGAATCCATTAGGCACTACTATGGACAAGGACATACTGAGAAGCCTGGTAACATTCATAAATGAAAAGGAAATTCATCTGGTGTGTGATGAAATATATGCAGCCACGATTTTTCGAGCTCCAAATTTCATAAGTATATCAGAAATTATCGAAGAAGTTGAATGCAATCGCGATTTAATTCACATTGTCTATAGTTTGTCGAAGGACATGGGGCTCCCAGGTTTCAGGGTGGGGATAGTGTACTCATACAATGATACAGTTGTGAATATTGGGCGAAAAATGTCGAGCTTTGGATTAATCTCGTCTCAAACACAATATTTGCTAGCATCAATGTTGTCAGACGAGGAATTCATCGAAATGTTCTTAAAAGAAAGCTCGAAAAGGCTTCGAAAGAGGCACAAAATCTTTACCAGGGGACTTGTAGAAGGTGGAATAAAATGCTTAGAAAGCAATGCTGGCCTTTTTTGTTGGATGGATTTGCGTCCATTGCTCAAAGAACCCACATTTGAAGGCGAAATGGCACTATGGCGAGTAATTATAAACGACGTAAAGCTCAATGTCTCTCCAGGATCGTCGTTTCATTGTGACGAGCCCGGCTGGTTTAGGGTTTGCTTTGCAAATATGGATGATGAGACAATGCAAATTGCTCTTCGAAGAATTCGAATGTTTGTGGGTGAAAGAAAGGAAATTGATGCACAAGTAAATAATAAGCGATGGAAGAAGACTCTCAGGCTCAGCTTTTCTTCGAGAATCTACGATGAAACTGTGTTGTCACCTCGTATGATGTCTCCTCACTCTCCAATTCCTCGTTCACCACTTGTTCGTGCTAGGACTTGAGTTCATGTTCATTACAGGATTCAACATTTTTTTCCTTCAATATATACTTGAAGGTTAATTTATTGTTTTTGTAACCGAAAAGACTATTAACTTTTCATGCTACGTGTAGCTGTTTGCATCCTGTTAACTTCCTAAAGAAGTACGATGCTGTACCTTAATATAATCAATAATATTTGTGCAAATAAAACTATGTCGGTGACAATTAATTAACAAATAAAAGGAGCAAGGGTGATCTAACAATCTTCTGCCATGTGTCATAGAATCCTCTAGAATTATGAACCTTCCAAATGAGAGGACGACACGTGGCAGAAAAAATGAAAAAGACTAAAGAGCACAGGGCCTTGCAACACCTATAAATAACTTAAATTAAATCAAAAAAATAGAAAACAATTGAAAACATTAATCAAATTATTGCTTATTGAAATCACAATTCTCAGACGACATTTCTGGGAGGATTGTTTTTAATCATTCAAGCAATGAGGTGATTGAGGATTTGTTGGCTTCGATTTAACAGTCAACACAATTCATTAAGATCGAATTCAGGAGCTAGCTTATTTTATCATTTTATATAAATAAGGAGTGATCGAATGGTTTGTGTGATTTTGATTATTGTTTTCATATTTATTCTACGTTGAATTTGAAATTTGACAGCTCGATCCCTCGCTACATGGAGACAAGTATCAAGTATATATGGCTGCTAGGGTGGTTATGAGGTAAACCAAATCAAACTTACCTCTCGTGACTCAAGAGTCAAGACTAACTAGTTAATTATGAGTTGGCTTCTATGCTTGTTACTTAAATTTTAGTGAGTTTTACAGAATTTGTGGATAAAATTAAGTAGATAAAAGATGTTTGACCAGCTTATCAAAGGTGAAGATTGAAAGAATTTGCGTGGCTCACAACTAAGTCATGTTTCCTATATGCGAATTATGAAGAATACGCTTTCACCTATCTAGTGGCCAAATATTATGAGACGCGTCTAATCCTTTAAAGAGCCGTGAACAATGAGAAACGAATGATCCTTATTCGTTTTTCTTCTCTTCCAGTGTTCTGGCTGGATGTGAAAGGGAAACTAGATCTCATTATCTCTATCTTTCTTCTCCGATTCATGTATTTCATGCGTTCGAGTTATATTCAAAGTCTTGTTTTGGTGTGGTTTGAGAGTTGGAATTTTCTTAATTTTAATTCATGTTAGATCTGATGAGATTCAACTTGGCTATACTCTGAACTGTTTTGATTTGGTTATAGTAGAGCTTTGGTGGGTGGGTTGCCTCAACTAAGCCCCCAGATTAGGCCTTTCTGATTGAACTGGTCAACATTTTCTGGTATTGATTTACTTTATTGATTGCGTATTTGATTTATTATGAGTGATTTGGGTAATAAAATCGTTACATGTACATTTGACACATATTTTACTACACATAAATTATGAATTTGAAACCGAAAGTTGATCCATCTGAGGTTTATATTTCCTTCCGAGTTTATACATGCTGAAATTTTGATAACGTACATTTTTCTAAATATAGTTGAACATTGTCAAAATAATATTTTTAGCATGAAATATATTTTCCTCAAATTATTGTTAAAGTTGGATAAAAGAGAGAGAAATAGTAATAATTAAATATAATACAAATGCCTATTTGTCGTCATTTAAGTGGATGGACATACCACATAAGCATATAAGATCGTTCTAGTGAAGTTTTTTCTCGAGAAAAAGAGTTTGTGTTGTCATTTGAGTAAGTAAGCATACTACATATAAGCATTTAATGCTGTCTTACTGAAAAATTTTCCATATAAACGATCAGCCAAAAATCCCCTTCACAAAAATCCAATTGGACCTGCCTACTGGCTGTCCAAATGACTCTTTCAGATTTCGTGCCCAATTTGTACATATAATTTGTTAGATCTATTGACGGATCCAAACAACTTAATTTTTAATAATGTCTCTCTTATAACTAACTTTAAAAAAAAAAATTTGTCACCCTTAGAAATAAAGTTCTCTTTAGGTCATTCAAAATATAGCCCAACTACTAAAATTTTTTTCCTCAATTTATTTTCAATTGGTGTGACTCATGCAAAGTGATTTTTATGTATTCTAAATCATTATGTGGTTTGAACAAAAAATTAATGAGAAGAAAAAACGAATACAAGATTCGGTATATCTTATAGAGTAATTTATATACCTCGATTTAATGGAAAAAATTATATAACAATATTATAAAATTTCTACATAAGTTTAAGTTTGATCGATAATAAGAACTTTGTAATTCCTCTACTCGATAGAGAAGGCAGCACATCTCCTATACTTTTAGACTAGTGCTCCTATAATTTTAGGCATAGTGGCTTTGTGTAAAGACATGAGGAATGGTTCTTGTCGTTTTATTCTCTGGAATGGTAGTAAGGTGGCCTACGACCTTGCAGCTTTCGCTATGCTTAGATTAGTCTATACTGACTTGTTTGATAGTATACTGTTTTTTATTGCACCAACAATTCGCAGCAACTTAATTAAATAGAAAGTTATGGTCATTAGATTGGAAAAAAAAAACTTGTAGGTTATCTAAATTTGCATCTTCAATGCAAATGTGGATTGTACTAAAAATTGTACTAAATCATCTCAAAATATTTACACAACGTGAAAAAAATTAAAGGATGTCTAGCACACTATCCATATTTGGATGGTGTGCTAGACATCATCTATTTATTTTTTTTACAATAAATGTCTATCAATATATGTGCTAATCATCATTTATTTAGAGCTTGTTGGTTTCTATTTTGGGGAAAAAATGAGTTTTTTTGGCTTGATAATTTTGACTTTTCAAAGTTTTGAAAGTAAAATAACTATATTGTTCTTACTATTTTGACATAGAATTGTATTGATTAAGGACAAAATAGTCATTTCATCTTAAAAAAATTTTAAAAATCAAAATTGTCAAACCAAAAAAACTCATTTTTTAGCCTAAAATGAAAACCGAACAAGCTCTAATTTTTAATAAATTATCTACATCTCTCTTTTATACAATTAGACCATAATTTTTCTAAATCACAATTTCAATAAAAATATTTTTCTAACCGTCTCTATTTTACTTGTAACGCAGTGTATAACATTAATCAACAATATTGTTGTATTGGAAATGCTATTAGTCAAGCATCCTCAAATGTCAAAAATATTACTAAATAGACCAAGCGACGAAAGTGTACTTACTTTCAAAGCAGTCAAAAAAGATTCATTTATTGTGTTTTTGTCCTTGTGTGAGCTTCCAGATTCATTCTTGCAAATGACATTCAACAATACAATTTTATTCTAAGCAATGGCTAAAAGATGTTTAAGAAAACCAATAATTTGATCTTGATGACATTTGGCATGCAAAATATGTTGAATTTCATCTAAAACTTTTAAGTTGTTCTCCTAACACACCTCATCATATATAAGTCGATTTTATTTATCTATCAAAAATTTAACATGTGCACAATTTTTCATCGTCACAACATCTGTCTAGTCCACATGCTTATAGCTGCATTGATTTTTCTACCATTTGGAATTAGTATTTTCCAATGCCAAATTAGATTTGGATTTCTTTTAATCCTTTTAGGCTGAAAAGTCAGGAAAAGTAAAATTATTACTACAATAATTCAAAGCAGTCAATAGGTAATTTTTTATTTTGTTCTCTCTTTTTCTTTGGTGGGGTTTATGGAAATGAAGTTTTTTTAGAATCTGTTGAGGACTTTTCTTCAAGTCTCCAAAAAGGAAAAAAAAAATTAAAAGTAATTTTTACTTCTTTTTAAGCTTAACCAAATACAGTATCAAAACTACAAGGTGTGTTTGATTGACACATTTTCCATGAAAAATGTTGTCACATTCATGAAAAATATTTTCCACCTTTTGTTATTGCACTTGAAAAAGGAAAATGATTTTTAAGGTACAATTACCTAAAGTACATTTTTGGCTACTTTCTTGGAAAATATTTTCTTACTTATTTGGTAGATTTTTTTTTTTACCTTACATAAAAAATATTTTCATTTTCCACCATTTTCTATGGAAACCAATCAAACACACAAGATTTACGTCAACAGGTGCATGAGGTTCATATAATGGCTTTTGTCTTGTGCTAAAAAAAAAAAGTACAGTAATGATGAAAAAGTATTTATAGTCCTGTGATTATTTTCATTTACACTCACAGAAAATTTGACTTCGTTGACAAAAATGTTGAGTCGGACTTAAAAGAATTAGGTGCTCGATAGTCGATCGTGCGTGTATTTATAAAACATAACATGTATATAATATGTGTTACTGTTGGAAATGCTTCGATATGATACGAATAGGCCACGAACTTGTATAAGAAAATATGCAACATAAATACGAATACCCAATTTGTATCACGTAAACCGCTATCCTAATAGCGTTATTTGCACCCTCTCGATGAATGAGATGCTAGAGGGCCTTCAAACAAATAGATTTGGCAGATTTATATGTCTCGAACCGAATTACACAAGCACAAGTAAAATCTGGAAAAGATGAACAATAAAGTTTTTTTTTTTTTTAAATCTGAGTGTGGGGAGAGAATATAGATAATCACTACTAAAATGGAGAGTATTAGGGGCGCCAAATTACGGGCAAAATAAATGATTTTCCCCTATTAATAATTTAAGGGTAGAAGTTTGTTTGGTGATAAAAAGGCCCCTAATATTTTCATTAGGGACGGAAGTTTATTTGACCTCCTTTAACATTAATTGGGGCGAAAAAAAAGGCCCTTAATATTTTCCAAAAATTTTCCCCATGAAAGTGAAATTTAACGCTAAAAATTTACAATTATTGTAATTAGGGGACAAAAATAAACGCCTCTAATAGGGTTTTATTTTGTTTTTAAAATTTTTAACTCCTAAAACCTAAAATAATGCCCACAATCTATATCCCTCTCTATGGATATCACACCTAGCCATCTCTACTTTTTCATATTCTTCAAAAAAAATTTATTTTTTTAGATTGATTTCATTTTCCCCAACTCTTTTACAACTACAATATTCTGAATTTTCAAAGCATAGAAAGGCGATTACAAAACTTAAGAAAGAGATATGTGTTTCTTAGTTTTAATGTAATTCTAAGTATTAGAAGCCCTTAGTTTCACTTTTAAAATTTCAGAAAGTATGTAACGTGGGCTGCAGTCCCAGCCCGGCAAATCAAAGGCCGTGGTCCAAGCAGACAAGATTTGCCTTTTTTGCAATTTAGTTTCTCAACTTTCAATGTTATGCACTTTATTCCTTCTCAAGTTTTAGAAGTGTACAAAACATTTTTATAAGTTAAAATTCACTCCCAAAACTATGTGACATTCCTCCAATGGCTCTTTTAATGGTTCTTATCACTTTCATTTCATCATGTCAATCTTCAAACGCTTCCAATTAATTTCTATGTAGCTTGAATTCTTTCTTTTTGTTCCATTTACCTTCATTTTTGGGTTTTATCTACAATGACAACATCTATACTAAATTAAGTAGAAAACTAATCAAATTACAATTATATATCAAGTTTTTAAGTTAGGATAAGCATATAAAACACACTCATCACCTACTCATTCAGTCATTTGAATTTGCTTCCAAAACTTGTGCATTGTTCATCATACTACTTATTTGTGTTTGATTACTAATTAAGTTAGTTTGAGAAACATGTTGCCTTTATGTATGTATGTATGTGTGTGTGTGTGTGTGTGTGTGTGTGTATATATATATATATATGTTTTTATTTTATTTTTATTTTGTGATAAAGAAAGTTATTTTCTTATACGGTAGAAAGTTTGTTAGGTTGTTCAATACTAAAAATGTTAAAGTTTGTGTCATATGTTGATTTGGCAGTAGATAAGACTATGGACAAAAGTTGGGTACATTTATACCGTAAATCATATGAATATAAAGATAAGTTGGAATTATTTTTGAATGAAGCTTTTATCAAATCTACTCAGAAAGATAAGATCATATGTCCTTGTAAAAAATGCTGCAATCGTTATTTCAATGATATAATTATTGTTGGAGGTCATCTTATTTAGCATGGAATAGATTTCCTTTATATGACAGCTCGTTGGACACATGCATCATGGAGAATCGTATATAGATCTGGCTAATCAAAGTCAACCTTATATCGATCGAGTTGATAATATGAAAACGAATATTAATGACGAAAGATGGGTAGGTGAAATGCGTGAATTCCTTAATGAAACATTTGTGCAACCCTTGATTGGACAAAGTGTTGATTCATCAAGTATGCCTCCTATTTTTGAAGATCAAACTCCCGAGGCACAACGTTTTTACAAGTTGCTGGATGAAGCTAATAAAGAGTTGTATACTGGCAGTAAGGAAAAAAAAATTAGATGCAATTGTGAAATTGTACCATATCAAGTGTTTGGAAAATGTGAGAAATACGACTTTCTCCATGTTTCTAGAGGCATTTAAAGATCTGTTGCCTAAAAGAGATTGTATGCCAAAGTCAACTGCACAAGCCAAGAAAATTATTGATAATTTGGGTCTCAGTTATGAAAAGATCGATGCTTGCCTGAATGATTTCATGTTATTCTAGAAAGATACATCACACATGAATGTGTGCTCTCGTTGTGGTGTTTCAAGATACAAAGTCGATAAAGGCGACGACGGTGTTAGTAAGCAAGTATCAACTAAAGTGCTTCGCTATTTTACACTAATTCCGAGATTGAAGAGGTTGTATATGTCAAAGTATACAGCAAAACATATGAGAGACATTCAATAGGTTGTCCCAATGATGAATTCATGTAGCATCCAGTCAATTCTCTAGCTTAGAAACATTTAGATTTTCTATACCCTGATTTTGCGTCAGAAATTCGCAAGTGCGTTTAGGACTTGCATATATGATGGGTTGAATCCTTTTTCAAACATGAGTAGTAAACATGCAATTCTTTATATTTCTTCTCACTAACAAGTACACACTTAAATATAAAATTTATCTTTGTAGGCTAAAATATATCATAGAAGTTGACACAACTAGTTGCTATCCATGAGGAGTAGACCCCCAGAATTGAGGTTCCAACCATATGTTACAGCAAGGGGCTTTGAGACTGGTGGTAGAGTTCGTGGTTAAGGAGATGTTGTGACACCAGACATGGTGCCTTGGGTATAGCAGACTCAACCAACATCTTCAATCCGTAGATCACGTAGAGAACGAGACTATGCTTCTTTGGAGTCTAGCTTTTTGGATTTGCAATCTAAATATGAGGAACAGCGAAAAGAGATAAAGGAGTTGCAGCATATGATTTTATCTTCACTACATCAGTCTTCAAATTCACAACCACAACACTTTACATCCCAACTCCAGTCATCTTCACAACATCGGTCACTCACCCAACAACGATCTTCCTCCCAACATCAATCACTCTCACAGAAACATTCACCTTCTCAACATAATCCATCTTCTCATAAGTATCCACCTTATCCCCAACCCCCGAATTATCGTTTTTCTTCGTCATCCCAGTTCAACTATCCTCAATCATACCATCCATCCTTGTACCCATTGGTGCCTTACCTTATGAGAGTTCTCAAGGATGCTCAATGACCTAGACTTTATGCAACAAATTTTTCCTTTGGATCAGAGAAGTAGTCAACATGATTAGAATTAGCATATGTTATTCTTGTTATGCACTTTTTAGAAGAGATTTTGATACTATTAATAAATGACTACTATTAATTGTTATTTACTGTATGAAATGGTAAAATGTCCTATTTGATTATGTAGATTGATATTTATTAGAATTTCTATATTTTATATTAATATTATCTCAATTTTTATGTCATCAGAAATATTTAATTTTATATGTGCGTGTGCGCGCGCGTGCCAATTTTGTTTTCTAATATTTATTTAATTATATTTAATTATATTATGGGCACATAGATATGTCTATATAATTGATATAAACGTATGATTTAATTAATTATGGGCATTTATAAGTGCCCCTATTGTTTTAAACTTATTTGGGTCGTTTAATTAAGTTCTCCTATTGTTTTAAATTTAGTTGGGACATTTAATTAAATGCTTCTATTATTTTAAATTTAATTGGGACGTTTAATTAAGTGTCCCTAATAGAATTACAATCCTATGCACACATATTATTAGGGCGTTTTTAGTGTCCGACTCGTTCATATTTATTATTAGGGGCGTCATTTATAAAGGCATTTACTAATATCCCTCTCCTTCTCATAGGGTATTTTAACTTGTTTTTTGCCCCTATTTACATTAATTGGGGCACTTCTAAATGCCCTTAATATTCTCAATTTTAGTAGTGAATAATTTTGATTTTTGATATTTTTCTTGTAGTTAATACGAGAAATCTATCACCTATTTATAGATTTCTATCAATATACCACGAAATGGTGTTAAACCATCATACACAAATTGATGAAAAGGCACCGAAAATACAAAAATTGCACTAGCTTAACGGCTAGTGCATTAAAGCCGGGGCGCTCACCCAGCCTTAATCTGGGCGACCTAGTAGAAGCAGAAACACTTTTACTAAGTGGGCGATCACCAATTATTTCACACAAAAAAAAAAAATTTCAGAATTTCTTTCCTTTTCATTTATCAATATTTAAACAATATTGCAACAGTTAGGATTTAATACCATATATCTAGATATTACAAGTTACAAATAACATACACTATATAATAACCTTCAAATATATATATTCAGAGCATCTCCAATGCACGCCATGGATTGTAGCTGACGTGGCAATTAAATAGAAGTACTTCTAGATGAATGTGGAATGAATAGACGGTGAAGGTCAAAAGTTTTGACCAATGGTTCCTTCTACAATTTAATAATGGTGATTATGTGGCATTTATTTTAAGTCCAAAATTATTTATTTGTGAATTAAATTAAGTCTAAAATTTAAATAATGGCTGACTCATCATTCTCACACAACTTCTACATGTAGAAATATTACCTCACATCTTCTATTTTATTTTGTGCCACATCAGCCTAACACGGTGCTTCACATAGTGCATTGGAGATGTGAATTGAATACACATTATCTACTTGATGATGTGGCATGTGTTTTTTCCCAATCCATGGTTTGCATTGGAGATGCTCTCAAGTCGCACGAACAAGTGGTGAACGAGGAAGTGGAGATTGAGGGGAGATCATACGAGGTGACAAGGAAGTTTCATAGTACATTCTCGAAGAAAAGCTGAGCCTGAGAGTCTTCTTCCATCTCTTATTATTTACTTGTGCATCCATTTCCTTTCTTTCACCCACAAACGTTCGAATTCTTCGAAGAGCAATTTGCATTGTCTCATCATCCATATTCGCAAAGCAAACCCTAAACCAGCCGGGCTCGTCACAATGAAACGAAGATCCTGGAGAGACATTGAGCTTTACGTCGTTTATAATTACTCGCCATAGTTCCATTTCGCCTTCAAAGGTGGTTTCTTTGAGCAATGGACTCAAATCCATCCAACAAAAAAGGCCAGCATTGCTTTCTAAGCATTTTATTCCACCTTCTACAAGTCCCCTGGTAAAGATTTTGTGCCTGTTTCCAAGCCTTTTTGAGCTTTCTTTTAAAAACATTTCGATGAATTCCTCATCTGACAACATTGATGCTAGCAAATATTGTGTTTGAGATGAAACTAATCCAAAGCTTGACATTTTTCGCCCACAATTCACAACTGTATCATTGTATGAATACACTATCCCCACCCTGAAACCAGGAAGCCCCATGTCCTTCGACAAACTATAGACAATGTGAATTAAATCGCGATTGCATTCAACTTCTTCAATAATTTCTGAAATACTTATGAAATTTGGAGCTCGAAAAATCGTGGCGGCATAAATTTCATCACACACCAAATGAATTTTCTTTTCATTTATGAATGTTACCAGGCTTTTCAGTGTGTCCTTGTCCATAGTGGTGCCTAGTGGATTGGACGGGTTCGCCAGGATGAGGCCTTTCACTTTGATGTTGGCTTTCTGTGCATTCTTGTATGCCTCTTCGAGTGCTTGTAATGTAATTTGGAAACTATTCGAGCTTTCGCAGGCTACAGGTAGTAGTTTCACCCCAGTTCTCCAGCTCAAGTCCCTATCGAATCTGTAACAATCAAATGTCAAAAAAAAAAAAAAACTTATAAGCAAGATTGATGCTATTGATCTCATGTACTTACGCTGGATAATAAGGTGAAGGAACCAAAAATGCATCGCCAGGATCAGCCAAACAAAACATTATCAGCTCATTAGCTCCGGTGGCTCCACCGGCCATCACTACTCGGTCGGGATCAAAAGTAACCCTTCGGCCTCTCACCTTTCCCATAAACTTCGCCACGGCCTGAAAGAAATCAAATCACGTGAAAAAAATGCTTTAGTTGAACTGCATGAATAGCCATGAATCGAGTAGAATGAGAAAAAAAAAATTTAAGTAGACGACTCTAAATTTATCAGCATTTTCATACCTTTCTGAATTCCGGCAAGCCATGATAATCTTGAAATATGGCAATGTCCTTAAACGCATCAACTCCTTCACGAGTACAAATTGATGCTACTGGATTTTTCTTAATCCATTCCTCGATCAAGTCGAAAGAAAGCTGCAAATCACAGTCAAATCAGTGAGTAAGAACATAATTTTTTTCTTTTCTGAAAATCAGAAGCCAAGAAACATAAATTTCTGGTACATAAATGCAAATAAAAACCTGATTTTCAGCAAGGCCCATTTGAATAACACCGTGAGGGTTTTGAGTAGGATGAAAAGGGTCATTATCGTATGCTTTCCATCCATCAAAATAAGGAGAATTTTCTGCATGCTGATCACTGGTTGCTAGCTTTGACAGAATTTGGCTACTCTTAAACTCCATTTTCAGTCAATCACAATGTAGAGAGAGAGAGAGAGAGAGAGAGAGAGAGAGAGTACTATATATGTATACGTGTGAGTAATCTTGAAGAATGTAGTGACTGGAATGAGATGACATGCATAGATTTATAGGGAAAAATTTGACAGAAAAGTCTATTTTTCAACTTTCAAAAGTTTGAAAAACATAAGTCTATTTTGAGACAGGGAAATAATTTGATTTCCACATTTTTATTTTTATTTTTATTGTTGATTATCCATCGTAATTGCTTGCGTGCATGAATCGACTCGTGATTCAAGCCAAACTGAGCAAACGAAATCGAATTGAACATTTCCTTTTTGGGCTATTCATTTTTCCATTTACGTACTGTCACTATACTTGGCTTGTTTGGTTAGCCTTTGGTAATTTTTTATCGTAATAAATTATTATTGGTGTTAATTAAGAGCATCCCTCTTAATTATTATATGTAAACAACGCGTTTATCCCTCTTAATTATTCTATGTAAGCAACACGTTTATAGAAAAAAAATTGTGAAAGTCAGCTGACAAAGTACGTACTCAAAAACTTTTACGTAGAGGTAGAGTCGATTGTGATATTTCAAATTATACTTCAAAAAGAGACGAAAATAATGAATATAAACAAGTTGATACGTAACTTTTTTAAAAAGTAGAATAGTTAAGAATACGTCTAGGACACTTTGATTAAAATTCATTAATATTATAAATCATATATTATATATTATTATTATTATTATTATACTTTAGTTTTCAATATAAATTCATACATTTCATCTTGGAGACTTGGAGTTTGATTTAGCAAGTGATATTTCTTAAATTTAGAGTGAGTATTCATTGTATTAAGAAATTTTTTAGTTGTACGTTTTACTACTAGTGCCAATGAAAGACATATATGTACAACTTATACTTTTATCTAATTTTATATTTCAAATTTGCGAATGATTGAATTTGTCATGTTGATTGTTGATTAAATTGAAAAATTATATAAAAAATATATGACACTACAAAATGCCCGAAGTGTACAAAGAAAGTGTCGCGCATATAAAAATTTTAAAATATATATATACAAGAAAATCAAGATGTACATTGTGAAAAGATCTAGTGCCAATGTCCAAAAAGCAACAAACGTCACTACGCTCATAAAGTGGAATACAGATAGGAATTTTTTTCATAAATAAGTCATTTTTTAAAATAATTTCAAAAACTCATTCTTGTTTCATTTATTTTGAAAATATTGTTTTCTAAGAACTATTATTTTAATTTATTATATTATATATTTTACTTATAGTAACTGAATCATTAATTATCGAATTTGATGAGAATTCATATATTATAGAATCTTTTATTGTTAATTATAGTAATTGAATTCTTAAAAATTAGAATTGATTGTTTTATATATATATATATATATAACAAAATATTTTGTTGTTATAACTACCAAATATATATCATTTATATCAGAAATATATGTAACAACCACAAACAAAACTCATATTTTTAACAATCTGTTTTACAAATTGAGATGTAAAACATCAGTGATATAGAATACCAATTCATGTAATATATGTTGTGTAAAAAATAACGTAATATAATATGTAACATATTCGGTGATACAAAATATCATTTGTAACATCTGTATCAGATAGTGATACACAATATAATTTGTAACATCTATATCAGACCTTGATACTAAACAGAAATGTTACAACTGTTACAACTGTAAAACTAACTCTAGACTTCAACAAGTTCGTATTAATATACACATTGAACTCTAAAAACCTATTGATATTGTGTAACATTAGTGTGATATAAATATATAACATGCACAATACCAAATTTTACAAATAAAACTCACAATTTCATTATTTGTAATATATGTAATATCAGTGATACAAAATATATGAACATGTGCTGTGTAAAATAACATAATATAATCTCTAACATATTTAGTAACATATTCAGAAATACAAAATATCAGTTGTAACATATGTATCAGATATTGATACACAATATCATTTGTAACATATGAATCATACAGTGATTGTTACAACTGTTACAAATACAAAATCAATTCTAAACTTCAACAAGTTTGTTGTTTCTTTTGTTTTGGGTGATTTTGTGGGTGTAGAAAACGTTATTCGTCGGTGATTGGATGTGTTCGACTGCGGCATGGTTTCTTCTCTAGGCGACGATGTCTTCAATCTAGTTATTCTTCGATTTGGAGTCTCAATTGTTCAATCGAGACCCAAAAGTGTGAAGAATGCACTGAGATTTTAAAATTTTGGGAGAAAATTTGGGTGAAATTTTGAAAGATTTTGTTCTAGTTTGTAAATATGGAAGTTCTTATTAATTTGGAGTTTTCACTTTAATGGACGCAATTATTTAGGAAGTTTACAACCGGTTAATTCTAATTAAAGTTTATTTTGAATTTAATTTATTATTTTATTAATTAATATAATATTAACAATGCAGTATTTTTAAAATAAATTAGTTAAGTTGAAATTATTTTTATAATGATAAGTAGTGGATTTAATTTTCACATACAAATATTTAACAAATACAAAATAAATGATTAAAGATTAAAGATGTAATTAATAGTATCCAAAATTGAAATATAAATGTGGGAAAATTTATGCACTCAATAAATTGGGCACCTGTATATATCTATATTAAGCGATGACATGTTTTTCTTGGGTGAGTAGTGGAAATTTCTTCTTCTGGCTTCCTGTTATTAATGAACTCAATTCTCTACAGTTTTCATATCTCAAATTACTATAAATTGAAACACGTTATTTGTTATCAGTGGTGAGAATCATATGGGACGGTTTGTAGGTCCTTTTATGATGAATGCACTGTATGGAAAGTTCTTCTATCTATGTTTGCACCGACCTAGGATTATTGTTTTTGTTTTTTTTTTTTTTTTTTTTTTTTGATACCCAGGTATCCCAGTTACACCAGACTTTGTCCTGGACCACCCATTCCCGGCCTCTCAGTGATGGGTGGAGGTAAATCGCGGGATATGCCCAAGTTGACCAGGGTTCGTGCACCTTTTATACTCCTGGCCCCAAGGGAGCCTTCCTCCATGAATATTACATCACCAAGCTGCTCCACCCATAATTGAGTATTACATCACCCAGCTGCTCCATCCAGGAATCGAACTCCCCACCCTGAGGTTGCGAGCCCCGCAATGCCCGTCCTTTGCCAACTTGGCTGTACCCCGAGGGGCGGATTATTGTTTTTGTTGTATCGATACTTGGCCTTGACACGAGTATTTTACGTGTTCTCTTTTCTTTAAAACGACTATTTGAATATAATAAATTTGTATAACTTTATCGTTTTATATAAATACTATTAATTTATTTTTTTCGTGTTTTTTTTTTTTTTTGTTTAAAATAATATTAAAAAGTATCAAGATTTTAAGCTGCATATCCAAAGTCAAAACTTGTCATCCATGTGATCAAAAGTACAATTGTTAGGTTGAGTTACTTATCAATATTTAGGAAACAATAATTATCAGATTTTTTATCAATTGCTCCAAAAAAAAATGGCTTCTTTCTTCTTTTAATTCAATGCATTCACACTAACTCTTTGCAATTTTTATCGATCGCTGCAAATTAAAGTTCATGATTAAGTTCGTTGAGTGAGGACGATTTCTAAAGTCATCGAGTGGCAGTTTGACTTTTTTTTGGACGAACAATATTTCCCTAATTTGAGACAATTTTTCTTCTTTTTCAATAACAATAGCATCAGAATCGTATACCTCCCTCGTCAATTCCCCTCAGTAAGAAAGAAGAGGAGCGGGTTTTTTCATATTTTGTGACTTTTAGCCGCTACCTATTATTGGTTCTTTTAGAGTTTTAGTGATGTTTATTTACTTGGTCATCATCTTACTTATTTTTTGTTTAAACTATCTTCAAACTGCACTTACTTTTACTTACACTTTTTGTTTAAACTATTCAATTACAATTTCTAGTTAACTATCACGATAATCGAAAAAAACTTATTCATCTAAACTCATTTTGATATTGCAAGTCTCCCTATGCATTGAAAAATATTAGAAAAATAATTGAACTAATTTAACAAGCAATGTGCCTAAAAAAATTATTTTGCAAAAAAGATACAAATTCATAAATTTCTGAAAATTGAATAAGTTAGAACTTAAAAAAACAGTTGCAAAATTATTTGAAAATAATTGAGTTTATAATTACATGGCCATGATGACTCACGCCCACTCCATCCCTCCCTACCCAATCTCAAAAGTCAACGATTTAATGAGAGACAAAAGTCAAATATAAAAAAGTGATAAATACATTGTACTCCCTCCGTCCCAAATATATAGGTTGATTGGATTTTTCACACGGATTAAGAATGTTATTGAAAAAATAAATTTTACCAATAATTTTACTAATTTATCCTTATTTAATGAGTATTATTTAAAAATAATGATTATTCATAATTAACCTTCAATTCTCAAATATCTATGATTTGAGTGAATATATTAATTAATTCCCCATTGACTCCATGCATATACTAGAAACTAAAGCTCCTAGTGTAGAAACAATTAAATATTTGAAATTTCCAAGCATTGAATAATAAATATGGGTAAATTATAAATGTACAATTTCAAAATTAAGTTGGAAAAAATAGTTATAAATAAGCAAATTAAATAAGGGTATTTTAGTAAATGAACAAAAAAATACTTGGGACAAGAAAAAAAGGAAAGATGACATATATATTTGGGACGGAGGGAGTAATTTTTTTTAGCCTAACAAGGTTGTGGTTGGTAAAATAAATATTTTATTGTTTTACATAGATTAATTTTTAAAAACTATGTGTGCGAAACATTTTGAAACCTATGTGCCACACAACAAATCTATGTTTGACTTCAACATATAAAAAAAGTCCTATAATTTTACTTTTCCATGTTCATCTCTTTACTCTTTCACTTGAAGTTCAAGCACAGAATCTTTTTGGGTTGGTGAGTGTTTAGCTTTATGCAATCTATGTTCACACAAGTTTCTTTGACCAATTTTACCGATATGAAATTGTAGGTCGTACTAAATAATACAGTTTAAATATAATTATTTAATTTATTACAAGTTCTTTTTTGCTTTCTATATACGAGATTATTAATTACATATGATTAAAGTTTCATTTATTACTAGCTAAGGATATTATAGTATATTGTCGAGACATAATTGTTGTACCATTCAATGGCCAATTGATATATGCATCAATGGGGTGCAATATAACAAGAATTACAATACTCTATGGATTTAAGTAATTTAGAAAGAGTTGGTGGTAATTGAAATTTTTCGACGTCATCAACTTGAATTTTTTTTTTTTTACTTTTTCTTTTTTAGTTAGGTCGGTAAACTCTTAAGATGAATGCAATTCAAAATCAAATTTGTGTCTCCCTCTTATGGTGACTTTTTGACAGTTCAACAAAAAAAAAAGAATTAGAGTCTACGATGTTTTTCAAAAATCAAAAAATCAAACTCGACTCAATATCCACATATATTTCAATTAATTCGAGAATTTGATCAAGTTAAATACGTTAAATCCGCATGGTCTTGCGTTCGAATCACTAAGACATACAACATCTTAGAATTTCCAGAACTTTTCGGACATTTTTAAGGATTTTAAAAAAGTCTAGTTAAAAATGTGATTGGTGAAACTTTTAGGGAAAAAACAATTCTTGGAAGATTTTAAAAGTGTAAATAAAATATATATTCTAATTGCAGCCAAGCACGTGAAAAAAACTATAAATGGGGATGGGACTTTTGATTTTCAAGATTTAACATTCTCTTGGAAGCAGGCTGCTTGGTTGGGAAAGGTAATATCTCTTTACTTAATTACTTTTAGATAATGAAAATAATAAAAAATATATGATTATGAATACTCATATACATACACTATCTTTATCAATTCAGGGTTAAATTAAATATTAACATAACAACAACAAAAGTAACATGTGCTTAAGATATGGACTTAACCCACGTAGACCTTGCCGAAAGCTTGATGGCCAAATCCGGTGATCATGGTTGGTAACGTACAGTAATGTGTATGAGTACTGTATCTAATGTAAGATTTATTAACAAATATTTATTTACTTTATTCTTTATCTTACTTATTATTTACCTTGTTGGTAGGATTGTATTTATAATAGGATATTATGTATGTAATATTTCTATTTTAAGTAGAATTCATCTCCTATTAGTATATATATCTTGTAACATTCTTCATAATTCAATTGAATCAATACAGAGAATTATTTCTCCACACATATTTTTTCTCATATTTTATATGGTATCAGAGCAACGATTCTGAGCAACAATGTCTGACACAAATACCATAGAAGCGACGATTGCCCAATCGGATCTCATGGCTCTACAGCAATTCGATCATCCCGACTTAATCCTCGTTTCTAAATCACTTGATAAAAACAATTATAGACAATGAACTAGGGCTATAAGAATTTCCCTAATTGCCAAGAATAAAATTAGCTTCATTGATGGGAAGATCAAAGCACCAGAAGCAGAAGATGAGAAGTATTCCATATGGGAACGGAATAATCACATTGTGCTGTCATGGATACTTAATTCAGTACATCCAAATATTGCTGAAAGTATCATATACTCTGAATTTGCCACAGAGGTATGGAACGACTTACGAGATCAATTTTTTCAAGGTAATGATGCATCAATATATCAGATTCGCCAAGAAATTGCTGAGCATCGACAAGAAAATCAATCGGTGTCAGCTTATTGTACCAAATTAAAGAGACTGTGGGATGAATTGGGTTCTTATCATAACCCAATTGGATGCACTTGTGGAAATCTTAAGGCACTGGTTGAAAATGATGAGAATAAGAAGGTCATGCAATTCCTGATGGGGTTGAATGACTCTTATTCCACAGTTCGTGGAAACATACTAATGATGAGCTTCTTCCCAGATTCTAGAAAAGTATACGCTATTTTAATTCAACATGAAAGACAAGTTGAGGTTGCAACAGATCGTGAAGGACAACATTCAATCAATTGTGAGAAGTCAATCAATTGGGGATCGAACTGAAAAAGTGACAATCGGCCAAACCGGTTGACCATTTCGACAGAAACTGGACAGAAATAGTGCACCCAATGTGGAATGACTGGCCACATTATTGACACCTGCTATTTCATCCATGGCTTCCCTCCAGGGCACAAGTTTCATGGAAAGGACGTGAAACCACGAAACAAACGATTCACAAACACTGCTACTACTTATACACTTGACCCAAAGGAAGGAAAAACACTCACAGCCAAGGAATATAAGCAGATCATGACATTTCTAAATAACAAGACGGGTAATGATAAGTCTTATGTTAACACCTCAAGTATCAATTCATCTACTACCTCTTTTAGTAATTCATGAATTATTGATAGCGGGGCTACTGACCATGTGACAAAGGATGGGATCAGTGAGAATAAATCCATGCCAAAGCACAAAACTGTGCAATTGCCAAATGGAGGTCATGTTGTTATTAAATCCATTGGTGAAGTTAACTTGAGAAATAGTATGACTATTGATAATGTGCTATATGTTCCCAACTTCAAAGTTAATCTATTATTTATCAGTAAACTTACTAGATGGTTAGGTTGCTATATGACATTTTTTCCTAATTTTTGTGTCGGATTTGATTACGAAGAAGACGGTTGACTTGGAAAGGTAGAATAACAGCCTATATTACATTTCACAAAGACTACAAATACATCATACTACTACCAGTGGATCAACCAATCTCTGGCATAGACGTCTTGGGCACTCTTCAGCCTCACATCTTCAATTTCTAGCACAAAGTATTTTAGATATTAGCTTTGATTCCCACAATATTTGTGATATTTGTCATTTGGCAAAACAATCTAAACTACCCTTTAAAGTTAGTCAAATTTCTAGCAATAAACCATTTGATTTGATTCATTGTAATATCTGGGGATCTCATAGGATTTATTCTTATTTTGGTGCTAGATATTTCCTTACAATTGTTGATGACTTCTCTCGTTATACTTGGGTACACCTTATGCGTCACAAATCTGAAACTCAAAGCATAATTAAAAATTTCTTTGCTTGGGTTAAAACTCAACACAACCTGACTATAAAAATCCTAAGGTTTGACAATGGTCAAAAGTTCCTTTCCTTGCAAGTATTCCTAGATAAAAATAGTATCATTTTTCATATATCATGTCCTTATACTCCTCAACAAAATGGAGTTCGTGCCATTAGATTTCAAGCCAATCTTCCGTTAAAATTTTGGGGAAAACATATCAAGACAACTTGTTAACTTATCAACCGGATACCTTTGCCATTGCTATCACACAAAATACCATAATAAAAATTGCACAAGAAACCGCCACCCTATTTCCATTTATATATCTATGGTTGCTTGTGTTTTGCCACAAATCTTACACACAGCCATAAATTTAACGCATGAGCTAGACGGTGTGTATTTCTTGGATACCCCTCACGCCAAAAAGGTTACCTCTTATAAGACCTAACCGACAAAAAGCTAGTGGTGTCCCGAGACATTGTCTTCCATGAAACCATATTTCCATATGCCTCCCAGCAAAATGACGAAACCAACTACATCCCGTTCCCACAATCTATGCCTATGGATGTTGAAACGCCACATTTAACATACCCTAACGACCAACGCATAGCAGAAACAGACAACATGCCTGAAAATCCTGAACACTGTTCAACAGGTCGACCAGTCCCCTCATCTGTTCCAACATAGAGCCCAACCAGTCGACTGGTCTCCTCATCTGTTCCAACAGAGAGCTCAATCGATCGACCGACTTCACCTACCAGTCGACTGGTTCCCTCTTCTCACTCTCTAGATGACTAGCCAGAACAAACTCAAATACCAAATGACCAAATTCGACGATCCACAAGATCAATTCAAATCCCATTTCACCTGAAAGATTACTCTGTCAATCATACTCTGCCTACTCAAGCCGGGTCTCTTCCAGTCAAATCCAGCACTCGACATCATATATCAAGGTATGTATCATATAGCAATCTTTCTTTTATTCACCGTACTTTTACATACAATATTTCTCATATCATTGAGCCAGCTACAAATGAGGCAGCATGTTAGGATCCCAAATGAGTAGCTGCTATGAACGATGAAATTCGTGCCTTGGAAAAAAACAATACTTGGTCACTTGTCCTGCTTCCTCCAGGTTATCATCCTATTAGTTGTAAGTGGGTGTTCAAGGTTAATTTTAATTCTGACGGTACAGTTGAATGATACAAAGCACGGCTGGTGGCAAAGGGGTTTACACAACGAGAAGGGATTGATTATAATGAAATTTTCGCTCCAGTTGCAAAGTTAACAACAGTCAGATGCTTACTTGCTATCGCCTCTATTCGCAGCTGGACGCTTCATCCGATGAATGTACAAAATTTCTTTTATTCATGGTGATCTTGATAAAGAAATCTATATGACTATCCCACCTGGATTTCATCGAAAAGGAGAAACATCAATTGTATGTCGACTTCATAAATCTTTATATGGATTGAAACAGGCATCTCGTTCTTGGATTCAAAAATTTGTATCTGCTGTTATTCAATTTGGGTTCAAACAGTCACATGCAGATTACTGACTCTTTACAAATGTCAGTGGTGATTCATTTACAACTATTCTATTATATGTGGATGATATGATTGTCATAAAAAATATTAAAGAAACAATTTCTTCTATAAAGACGTTCCTTGTATCTCAATTCAAGTTGAAGGACCTTGTCACATTAAAGTACTTTCTTGGAGTAGAAATTGCTCGCTCGAGATCAAGAATTTCAATAAATCAAAAGAAGTATACTCTTGACATTCTTCAAAATGCCGGATTACTTGGAACAAAACCTGCAGCATTTCCTATGGAGCAGTCATTGAAATTTAATTTGATAGATGGAAAGTTGTTGAAAGATCCCACATATTATCGACGGTTGGTGGAGAAGCTCATTTATCTCACCATTACTAGACCGGAAATCTCATATTCGATCAATACACTCAGTCAGTTCATGCAGGCACCTAGACAACCCAATCTTGATGTAATTCACCAATTGCTCCGATACTTGAAAGAGGCACCAGGATAAGGATTATATTTCCCATCAAATGGGAAATTGCAGCTAGCAAGATTTTATGATGCAGATTGGGATGGATATATTACTACACGACGGTCGGTTACGGGATATTGTATATTTTTTGAGAAGACGCTTATATCATGGAAAAGTAAGAAGTAAACAACTGTGTCCAAATCTTCAATAGAAGCAAAGTATAGGGCGGTGGCTTCTATTACTTGTGAACTTACATGGTTGAGACAATTGCTGACAGACTTATGTGTAGATCACCCACAAGGAGCAATCCTATATTGTGATAATCAAGCAGCAGTGATAATCAAGCAGCAATGTATATTGTTGCTAATCCAGTATATCATGAAAGAACAAAACACATTAAAATAGATTGTTATATTGTTAGTAAAAGAATTGTTAAGAGAGAGATCAAGACTGCCTATGTTCTAAACAACAATCATATTGTAGATTTATTTACTAAATCACTAGGCAATGAGGCATTTCACAATTTCACTCGCAAGTTGTGTACTTTTGACATACATGCTCCAATTTGAGGGGAAGTATTAACAAATATTTATTTATCTTATTCTTTACCTTACTTATTCTTTACCATGTTTGTAGGATTGTATTTGTAGTAGGATATCATGTATTTAATATTTCTATTTTAGATAGAATTCATTTCCTATTAGTATATATATCTTGTAACCTTTTTCATAATCCAATTGAATCAATAAAGAAAATTATTTCTCCACACATATATTTTCTCATATTTTATAAGCTTGGTACTGTTGCATATATATATATATATATATATATATATATACACACACACACACTAATGTGAGCACGTGCGATGCACGTGATATATCGATAATTAAGAACGTAATAATGTTTATTATATCTTATTTTTAAGAATTGTCTTGATATTGGTAATTTAAGTGGAAAAAAAATTAAATATTAATAAATTAGGCGATTGAAACCTAAATTGCATGCTTATAACTTAAAATCTAGTTTATTAAAATTAATTACAGTAAATGACTCAAACATATAATAAAATTGAATTAATATACTTTATAAAAACTATTATTCTTAAGTACAATTTTTCTCGAATTTGCATTCCTCCTCGAAGCTTGAGTTCATTCATTTATAATATTTTAATCACGTAAAGAAAGTTGAATACATTTACATTAAGAAATTTTAGATTTATTCTAGAATAAGACTCTAGGAATAAGTATCTACAACAACATGTGCACATTAATTTAAATTTTTTTAAATTATCTTAACACATGTTTGGAGTTGCTTAAATTATAATTTCAGTTGGTCAAATTGGTCAAACATACTTCTTATACACATATTTCATATGACCTACAACTTACAATCTACTTTTTATCCATACATTTACTAACAACTTATAATTTGAACACTTTAAAATAATTGCAACACTACTAAACATGGGCTTAAATAAAAGATAAAAAGAGGGTTAAATTGAGCTTACATCATCAAAGATTTAGATTTTCAAGAATGATAAATTAGGCTTATTCGATAAGTGTACCAATTCGATCATCACAATATTTATTGACAGAATAAAAAGTTCATAAAAATATTATTTCTTGCTTTGGAGATAATCAATTAGTTAATTGATCAAGTCGTTTCATGGTCGAATTAAAACTCTTAAACAAAATAATTTCTAAAAGTAAATAAATCACTTTGCAGTTGTTAATTAAGCGTGCTAGTGAAGTTGTATGTATTTTGATGCAAGTCATAGATTGTGGCAAAAATAGGCTAAAAATGTAAAAAAAAAATAAACAAGTCAATAAACATATTAATAAACTTGTACCCGGCGTAACGATGCATATGAAGTTCTTCTAGGATTTTATTTTACATAAGTTGGTTTGGATTTCAAAATGTATTTTAAATTCTATTCATTAACGTTACTTTGAAAAATATTACACATGCAAATTTACGAAACACTTTATAGTTCTTCGTATAAAGAGTGTAAATTACACTTCACATGCCTAATTTTCAAGAATTACATATGTATTTCACGTTTCATTAAGTCTATAAAAATAATAAAAAATATTAAAATACTGAATTTATTCACATAAACCTAATTTTTAAAATTACAATTTACATACCATTATACACATAAAAATGTATTTCACGTTTCATTAAATCTACCAATTTAAGTCTAGTTTGTAGCGTCTATAACAATAAGCAACGAAACAATAGCCCGTAGATATACTGATATAGCATCATTGAAGAAAACAATAAAATCACTTATTTTATTCATGCAAAAATTTAAAAACTTAACTAGATTTTCACTAGATTTGTATAAAAAATAATGGGTATTTAGTTTAATTTTTTAGATTTTGTAGTTGAAAATCAAATAAACGTTGAAGGTCAAAAGATTACATTCGGTATTAAGTATAATGTTTTGTCAATTTTATCATTCTTAAACATGAGAAAATTAAGACTCAAGTTTATAGAATTATGTAAAATGACAAAATATGCAAATGAAATTAAAAATTAGAGATTTAAAAGTTATTTTAATATTGAAAATTAATTGTACAAATTTCTCAAAAAAATATAAAATATATATATAACATGGCAGTAGGAATATGAATCCAAATCTACCCAAACACATATAATAAGCTTTGCCACTAGGATAGATAACTTCCTTTGTTCTTATCTAAATTTAAAATTTATATTTTGTTGTGGAACAAAATTATAAAATTTATTTTTTTTCTAAACCAAAACAAAATTTTGAAAACTGCCCCCAATCTAAATTCGCCATATGTATGTTGGTATGTATATGTATGTAATAGTGAAAGATATTGGTCGACCAATTGGACCCGCCTGTCTGGTTGTCTTCCATTTCTTAGTTTCTTAATATCTTTATGATTTCTTGCCCAACTTATACATGCAATTTGCAAGCTTTTAAGCCTATTAAGAATTCACAAGTGCACAAAATCAATCAATTTTGCCCCTCAAAAAGTTACAATCACATAAAAAAATATAGAAAGTCGAAAAGATTGGATACATTTGGTTTATAATGGTTTTAATTAATCATTCATCTTTTGAAATCCATTATATTTATATTTAATCTTGTGTTTCGAGTACATGATTTTTTATGAGTTTATATTCACACTTACTTTATAGTAAATCTTGTAAAATAATTTTTAATTACAATAAAATTTAAATTTGACTATATGACTCTTTCTTTATCATCTTATTTTATGCGTATCTAAAATAATTAAATCTTTAACAAATATTAAAGATCAATTTAATTTTGATTTACCCTTTTTTCTTATAACATGTTTTACGAAAATTTTGTCATTCTTATGATTGGAGTCTTTTTAAGTCAACACAACATATGATCTAAAGGTATATGGTTGCCTCAGAAGACAAAGTTATCAAATATCTAACTAGAAGACAAGTACATAACAAAAATATATATGAATGATTAACTCAAGTACGAATCAATATTGAGTCGACAATTATTACGAAATGTACCACCAAAGCGAGATCAAGTCCAATGAATGGGAACGAGGTTGACACACTCATCTCAAGGTGAAGTTTATCGGACATAAATCATCGATAGTCACCCCTAATGAAGAATAGTGCTTTTCCAATTATTTAACAACGTATTGTTTGTTACCAAGAACAAATTTGAAATTATTTAGCATTTAAATTAATTAATTAGTACTTACGGTCATTGTAACATTTCTATCTTGACCTTTAAATAAAGCATTACCTAGCTAGAAAGGCTTAGCTTGAGCGAGACCAATACTATGAGCATCTTTCGCTAAAAAAAAGTAATCTCTTTTTTTTTTTTTTTAAACTTATTTTCAACAATACGTTTTATCAACTTTAAAAAAAAAAAAAAAAAAAAAAAAAAAAAAAAAAAAAAAAAAAAAAACTCTTAAATTACTATTTTTAAACGACACCAAACAACCACTATGCACAGAGACTATCCCTACCATTTTCAATAGTTGAGCTCCCACTTAAATCCGTTTACATATTACAAGGTGAATTTTGTTGGATCATTTTAATTAAAAGCTTAAATTATTAAAAAAAATGACAAATTTCTTTATTTAAATTATTTCTTAACACATCCTCTCACATGCAAACTATAGGCACTTTTTCATCAACCATCTCAGATGTGTACAATATTTCTATAAATGATGGCCACGAGATTTGGAGTCGAGCTATCGAGACCTTTGTCTGATGTAATACTATGTTAAACTACTTTATCCAAGATATTTAATTATTAGAAAGAAGATAAAACTATTTATTTAAATTATGTTTCAACAAATTTCGACTTAACACTCTTGATCAAGTTGTGCTTATTGTAAATGTACCCAAACCATCAACACTAGAAAAAAAAATTACATAGGCACATGAAATACAAGTTACAATTACTCAAGAAAAGCTCTTATTCTCGAATAGAACTCGAAACGACTAGTATCAAAATGTTTCGACCGGCCGATGTTTATTCGAATCACCAAACATTGTGGCAATGAAATTTGGGGTATAATAATCAATTATTTTTGCATGCATTTTTCCAAATTAATTTTTGTAAACCACATTCTGCAATTCAATTTGGGTTGGCGAAGGACAGTTTGAACATATCTTGACCTAAAATTATAAATTTTTTTATATTCAACGAACAAACCATGTGGTTAGGAAAAACCAATCATACTATGGGCACTTTATTTGGAAGGAGTGGCCAAATGGTGAACCGTCAATTCAACTAACTGATATTCCTAAAGTTAAATTGATCTAGACAAATTCCTACACATAGAAAGACACGTGTCTAGATAGAATTTGTCACATTGTAGATTTGAACTTGAGATATATGTAAGAAAAAATTTGACGAAATATGAAATAGGTTAACGGTTTTGTCTTGTTAAATTTAACGTTTGAAATTTCATAGTCTATATGCGCTATTGAACAAATGTTTTCTAACATACACTTCATCTACTTTGATAGTTCTACTTTGACGTTGAGGATGATGTTACTTAGCCGGAGTGTTCTTGGAAGTTTTCGATACTTTGCGCTTATGTTGGATGATTGTAATGCTTGAATATGCACACTACGTTCTAGATGTTGTATCTAGTTATTTAGAGTTTTAGGCCATGATGTTTAATAGGTTATGTTGATTGAGCATAAAGTTGTGCCACTTTAATGTCGGAGATGGGGTGATTTTTAGGGGGAGTACTACATGAAATATTCACATTCTCTATATTTTGGTGAACTTCTTAACTTAGATATGACAAATTTATCCCTCTTCGCCCCGCGTTACCCTGCCCGTTGGGGAATTTTGGGGGCTAGGACGGGTAACATGGTGTCATGGTCCTTGCCCCGAACCTGTCCGACTATTACTTATTTGTTTTTATAATTTAAATTATATTTAAAAATAATAAATTAAATAAATAAGCTTTCCTATCCTTAGACCCTCCAAATTTAAAAGAAAATTCCTTCTATGAGGACTTGATATAAACCTACATTAGGTTAGAAATATACTAGAAGAGTTGAAAAAATATTCTTCTTGTTGTTTCTTCGATTCTTCATTTGCTTGATATTGTTTAAAAGAGAAGAGACGCGTTCTTTGTAAGAAATAAACACACGAATATAAAGTAAGTAAACTAGAGTCACTTATGATGCATCATTTAAAAATATGTTTGGGTTCTCTTATTTCTTGACTAGCAACATCACACACACAGTTTTGAAAGAGAAAACAATTTTCTTGCTACACCTTCATTCTTGAGTTAGAAAAATCTTTAGAGAGTTTTACATAAAACAAATATTTATGTCCTTAATGTTTCAAAGAAAAATTTCTATGTGGGGATTAATCTTGGTCTAAATTAATTTTTTAAGTTAAATCACCTCTACTTTTATTGGTGAATAAGCTTGTAGTAGAGTCGGTTCTCTCAAAACAAACATTAGTAAACAAAGACAAATCCACGCGGAAGATAAAGACTAAAGTCAAACGTTGATTAAACAACTCTACATAAAATATTCTCAACGCGTGCAATCTGACCCTGTTCATTAATTAAAAAAAATCTGTTTATTAATTAATCATACCAAAGAATCTGTTTATTTAATTAATTATTCTCGAACTTACTTATAAATAGTTTTTTTAAACTTAAACAAACATAATTAGGGTCTCACAAATGACTAAAATAGACCAAACCACGAAATTATTTCAAATCTTATATGTAATTTCAAATCTATGAAAATGAAATATTTTTGTACTTGTGTGAGCTTCTGGATTCATTCTTGCAAAGAGCATTCAACAATACAATTTTATTCTAAGCAAAGACCAAAAGATGTTTAAGAAACATGATGTTTTTGTTTCCTGCTAGAAAGTGTCTGCTTTCTAGATGGCACTAATTATGCAAAATATGTTGAGTCGTCTCATTTAAAAATTTAATCTGCATTCTTAAACACAACTCATTACGTGTTAATGGATTTTATTTGTCCGTCAAAGGCCTCATACGTGTACACTTCTCATTAATTCAATGAAATTTGAACTCATAATATGTTCATTTTAGAACCATGTTATACGACGCAGTTTAAAAGTTTAAACTGCCAAATGTCGCTAAAAGGTTAGAACAAGAACTCTTTTGAGATTAATTTTAGAATCCAACTTCTAATTGTAAAACAATCAAAAATTGTTTTTTTTTTTTTAAGCATTTAGTAAATTTTTAAAAAGTTATTCTAAAAAAATTTGTATCTTTTGACACCAAATTTTGAAAAGCAACAAAAGAGCAACTTCTCATATTCTACTTTTACCTTTTCTGCCAATATATTATTAAAATATCAATTGTAACCCTAATTAATTAATGTAATTTCTTTTGTCTTATGACAAATAATTTAAAATTAAAATTGATTGATTTTTGTCCTACATGAATATATTTTTATTTTGTAATTTTTATAAATTTTGAGATTTTTGTTTTAAAATAATTATAATAAATGTATTGTCTTAAAAATATATTTTATAATATTACATATTGTTATAAAAGTGAAAATAAATTTTACACCACTCATAATAATAATAATAATACAAAAGAACATATTATTATCAATGGAAATGATCTACGCGTGTCCCGTGGCCATTGGGTAATAAAAAAGTGCTTGACATAAAAATCAAGCACTCATCCAATAGCCACCGAACACGTGTCTAGTGGCCTTTATATCTACTCCCCACTGTAGAGAGTAGATCTGCCCTGATATTTTCAATATCTATTTTAGTAATTTTATACAGTCGTAACAATAAAGTACTTTTATTTATCAAACGTTCAAATGCTAATTTTGAAACATACATCAATTTTGAATCAAACGTTTACCAAACACTTATTTGATTTTTTTTGCGATGCAAAAAAAACTCATTTTCTTAAAAACACAACAATACTAAACCAATACTTAAAACTAGTATTTTCCAATGCCATTCAGAATTGGATTTCTTTCCATTCTTTTAGATTTAAAGGCAAAGTAAAAGCAAAATTAATACTGCATAACATTCAATAGGAAGGATTATTCAAAAGCAGTCAATAGGTTTTATTAGAATCTGCTGAGGACTTTTCTTTGACTCCTCAATTTGGTACATACAGGTAAAAGGATGTGGCCGCCTAACATAGGGGCCGGAGGTACAGTAAACTCGGCCAAAATGACACTAAATGGGCCCGACACATAATTTTATGAGATTTTTTTATAAATAAACAAATTTATTCTAAAAATACTACATTCTTAAAATTATATTAATTAATAAACTAATAAATTAAAATCAAATCTATACAACAAAATATATTTCTACCTGAATTCACTCAAATTTGTTTTTGAGTCCTTAATTATTTGCATAATAAGTCCTTCATCTTTATAATATTTTCACTTTAATCCATATACTTCCTCTTTTATTTCAATTTCGTCCTCTTTTATTTACAACCAAAGTCTTTCAACTTTTAAACTTTTACAACTTAATCCCCATATTTATATTTTATATCAATTTAATCTTTAATAGTATCACTATTTGATACATATGTTACAGATAATATTATTTATTAATGTTTGATACAAATATTACAAATAATATTTTGTAACAATCTGTGTTACAAATTAAAATATAAAATATCAGTAATACAAAATATAAATTCATGTAACATGTGTTGTATAAAATAACATAATATAATCTGTAACATATTCAGTGATTCAAAAATATTATTTGTAAATTTGTATCAAACAGTGATACACAATATGATTTGTAACAGCTCTATCAGATTGCGATATTAAACAGAAATTGTTACAACTGTTACAACTGCAAAATCAATTCTAAACTTCAATAAATTTGTTATAATATAATATAGATATGTAACACAATACTAAATTTAACAAATAAAACTATTGATTTCATCATTTGTAACATACGTAACATCAATGATACAAAATACCAATTTATGTAGCATGTGATGTGTAAAATAATATAATATAATATATAACATATTCAGTGATACAAAATATCATTTGTAACATATGTATCAAACATTGATACACAATATTATTTGCAACATTTGTATTAAATAGTGATACAAAGGACTAAATTGATATAAATATATAAATACAGAGACCAACTTGTACAAATTTAAAAGTTGAAGAACTTGAATTGCAAATAAAAAAAGATGAAATTGAAATGAAAGAGAAAATACAAAAACTAAAGTGGAGATATTATAAAGATGAATAACTTATTGTGAAAATAATCAATGACTCAATCATCAAATTTGAGAATTCACGTGGTCTTGGTCTTTTGATTTTAATTTATTATTTTATTAATTAATATAATAATAAATATGTAGTATTTTGGAATAAATAAGCTAAGTTGTTAGATTTAAAATTATTTTAATATTGATAAGTAGTGGGTGTAATATCCACTAATTTTATCCTATCCATGTCCAAGTTTAACCTTTACACTTCACACAACCATCTAAAGCATCACAAGGAGGAGCTCACTTTCGAGGTACAAAAAGATGTGGTGTATAGCACGAAAAACCTTCAAATAACTACCATATTCAATAAACCACGTTCTTGACTGAATAAATCTCTCATTCAAAGCTAATCTTCATCCAAATAGATGTATACAATTGAACCATTTCTCTCTACAGAAATATAAAAATTGACTCACACTTCTCCATTCGGTTATATTTCAACAACTTTTGTTTGATAAAGTACAATATTTCGACAAACAAATGTTTGCATGGATTAAAGCATGCACCATAATTCTTCAAGACCAAAATCTTGACATCCTTGAAATAATGTTAACCGCGGGTCACTGACCTGTTCTTTGGAAAAAGTGTTCAATCTGCAAGCAACCTTGGGACTGCAAACTATTTGTATTAGCTCCATGCTTGAATTTCTTTGTCCAAGATGAAGCATCCTTGTTGTCCTGGAAAATAATAAATTCGAATGATAACATGTTCCTCAAAATGTTGTTTTTATAGTAGTAAATGCAACAACAAGCACAATATTCAGAACTTATTAGCTCTATGCACAATTGAAGAGTAATTCTTTCTCAGACTGATAGGTAGTCAATTGAAGACCAGAGTATCACTTCACAGACCAAGTTAATCATTTCGAATGATAACATGTTCCTCAAAATGTTGTTTTTATTGTAGTAAATGCAACAACCTCAAGCACAATTCTTCGGAACTTATTAGCTCTATGCACAATTGAAGAGTAATTCTTTCCCAGAGACTGATAGGTAGTCAATTGAAGACCAGAGTATCGCTTCACAGACCAAGTTAATCAATTCATGGATGAACACGTGAAAATTGTTTTGTAGTGGCAAAGACCAGGAATGAGAAGAAATACCCACCAATGATGACTGGCCAAGAGACCTTAAAACTTTAATTCTACCACCTCTACCATCAGCTCCTACAGCAATCAAATCGCCAGTGCTTGTATTTGATCCTCGAAACCCTGTAGATGATGTTGTCGATTCCTTATATTGAACCTTCTTGCACCATTTCCCCAAGTGCCAGTTAGTCCCATCAGGACCGAGTAACCCACCAGAGAAGCAATGATCACCTGGAAACTTTCAGTTGTTGGAATTAATTGAATTTTATCAGGTAAAATCATTAAATGTTGTATATTTGATAATATGTGCAATTATAATTAATTTTGTGTTGAAAAATCTCCAATAAAAAGCATGTAATTGGTAAATGGATGTGATGAGTAGACACAATCATTCATAATTGGTTAATAGGTATAATGAATAGACACATTCATTCAATATTTAATATGAACCATCAGATCTCATAAAAACATAAAATGGTACGATCTAAAGGCTCAGATTAATTAGAACAAATTGTGTACCAATTCATGACAAGACACGCACCCATTGAGAAAAACATTTCAAAGCCTATAAATAGGGACCCCTAATTCAGTTTTTTTAAACCAAATTAATTCTGAATTATTGATTTATAAATCCTCACCCCTCTTCAAAATTTCGTCTACATAATTTCTATGTAAATTTATGTTCAAATTAGTTTTGTGCAACTTTCTTAAAGTTCGTGTTTTTCATTCCATTCGAGAAAAGTACAATCAATATTTTGGTTCGACCGACAAAATTAATATAGTACAATACCAATTTTAGAAGAGCGTTGTATAAACGTCTATTAATCCTGTTAGTACCTTTGCACAAACAAAATCTTAAAGAAATTTACTACGACATACCTCGCTTCATCTTATTTTTAATTTCTACTTTTCTGTTTTTCTCAATTGTTCCCGTCAATTTTGACAACATCAGTTGGTCAAAGAAAGTTAAATGTAGAACCCCTACCCACCCCTTATAACCAAGTGCATTCAATAGGAAAACTAGATATACAGGTTATTTAGATAGTTTTCACATTCCATGCAATTCGTGCTGCATTAGTCAATCTGCTGAAGGCATTATTTTGAAAATGATTGTATCATACTCGAATGTAAATGGTTCTATACAAAATACTACAATAAAATAGATGAAAAAAGTACCTTGTGCAATTGGAACTGAAGTCTCTTTCCTAATATGAAGTGAGGTTTGAATTGAAGTCGAGTCACCATAACACATCACCTCATCATCCATGGCAGCAGGAAGATGTTTGGCATGGTCACCCGGGAAACCATAAACCCCATCTTTGTTGCTAAATCTTTGCACTAGTGTTTCATCTTTTGTATTAGAAGTTACATTTCCTCTGGAAAGACGGCAACTCTGCATAACTGCCTCTTTGTCAGTTAAAGCCATCAAATTTTCAGATGAGAATTCCTGTACATAACTAGAAGGATCTATAGTATCCTCGTCCTCATTTATTAAGAAAGGACCTTTCTCCTTATCATTTTGGTCGGCAGTACTGCTAGGTGTCATATCATCTACTGTGCTTTTCTTAAGCATAGGATTTGAAGGTTTGAATTTTCTCGTTTTCCTTGAACAAAATGAATTGTCTGGCATCCCACTAGTTTCATCTAAATCAACCTGTAAAGCAGGTTCCTTCGTTTGATCTTCTTGTGAACTCTTCTTGAATTTGCAGTCTAGATCGAATCCATTTGATACTTGAGCAGCAATTTTCTTTGAAGGTCTCAATGCTCTCAAAGCTTCATTATCTTTTGCTTCAACTGCTGTCTCCAGTTCTTGGACCCTAAACTATAAAATGCAGGGAATTAGAATATCCCCTAAACCCAATAGAAAAAATTAATTGACTTCTAGGTTTAACATACCTTTAGCTTTTTCATTTTATCTTTAGCCTTCTCAAGTTTTCGAGCAAAACGAGCTTCTCCTCTTCCTAAAAGGTTGCACTTGGCCAGCAATTCCTTGTAACTCCTACATAGCCATGCAATATTAATCAAATACCAACTGGGGAAACAAAATGGTTGCACATAAAGATGCACATAGAACTTAATTATTTGTAGGGTTCACATGCCAAAAGCACAATACTAGCTTGGAACCCACTGTCACTAGACATACATTTGGACCCGTGAATATAATGGTTGTATGTTCAGATGAATATAATGGTCGAAAAACTATTTATGCCAAAATAAGGTCTATCATGAGCAATCTCTTCACAACATTGATATTGGTCAACACTCATTCAAGTAGAACTAACTATTTCCTCTATCCAGAACGGAACCTCCCCATTTGCTTTGACTGCGAGTTTTAGAAGAGTTGAAAAGTGGTTATTTGGTGTAGCTTTCTACCCTCAAAAGTAGTGGCCAAGAACCTTGGTGAATCACACCATGTACTTCTAAGAGAGGGTATTTCAGAAAGAGAGTATCTATTTTGGAGAAAAGGGCATTATTCCCAAAAAAGAAATAAGCACCTTCAGTTCAAAGTGAAAGGGAAGGAATCTAAGACTAGCAAACCAGAACTCACTGAGGGACTTCGATTATGACCTTATCTGGTCTGATTATTTTTCTTCTGAAAGTAACATGAGTCTTGGCCGCCATAGTATCTATCTGGTTTAATTGGTAAAAATGTTGTGAAGATTGTGAAAACACCAAGGTCCACCTATAACAAATCTTACTTGTTATGGGATTACCAATGACTTTCTTACTTGTTACGGATGACCAATGACTTCCTCAAAACGTCAACTGTTTCTTTGCTGCCAGCATCATGACCCAGAGAAGCAAACTTCAAAACCTCGTCTTCCTCCAAGTTCAAATCAGAGGCCCTATGTTATTAGATTTAGCAGGAAGAAGAAAGGAACATTGAGCAATAAATATTTATATTACAATACGGTAATAATTGCCCTTATCATAGCTGTGCATACAGTTTAAGTGCTGCAAGTTCCTTGGCTAAGGCCATATTTCTCTCCTGAAGCGTCGTGCATTCCAGAGTTGATCTATCCAGCTCCTGCAAAAAAATGATCTATCTCAATCAAATGCTTTTAATTGACTTGACCAAACCATAACAAGGAAACTCATTTGTGAGGACATGCATACAGGTACATCACATCAAATGAGAGTAAAAACAACTTTCACCTCTGATTTCTTCCTAAGCAACTGCTGAGCTGTTGACTTCTGAGATAGGGCTTCATTTTTCAGGGTCACTTCTACTTTTAATTGCTCCTTGCAAATGAATAGCTAATGAAAGACATCACCATTAGAATGGAATTGCTTGTGGCATCATATCGTCAGCATAAAACCAATTCAGTTCTTTCGGAATTTAATAAAACTAGAAGAAAAAACAGAAAAATCTAACTCAAATATCATTGTTTTCAATTTCCAGAATAAAAAACGGGTTTTTTTTATCTTCAATGCAGAGTTTATTCTTTTTTGACAGTTTGCTGAATTGACAGAAAAAGTCTCCATTCAGAAAAAGGTCAAAAGTCCCAAAAAAACAACGTTTCAAAACATTACATGATGCTTATGCAACTTTCCAGAATACTATCGTCTGTTGGTGTCAATAGACACACGATCAATATGTAACTTAAATGTGAGCAAGAAGTTCACATACCGCGCAGGGAATAAGTACTGACATTAAACATATTTAAGTTGCCTAAACATCATATAACTTTCAAAAGAGGAAACTTTGTGAAGTATATAATTAAAATAAAGATCTTTTAGATGAATACATCAAACTAAATTATGTGTTGACTTTACTTGTCCCCAAGTTATTTGATCAAAATGACGGATAATTATGAAGTGTGAGACATCCAAAGTTTGTCTTTTCAGTTCCTCTCTTAGCTTTGTAGCAAAGTAAAACAAAGTATAACAGAGCAGTTAACATCATCTTTATATTTTAATTAGTGTCACCCCCAGCAACTTAAGTATGCCAAAAAAGTTGAATTAGCTGACTAAGTTACTAAGTCAGATTGTGGTTAGGAAAAGAGAGAACAAGAAAGTATATAGAATGACAAGTGAAATAGACACAAGTAAAATTGTTTTCTTGACTATTATTATTTATTTTCCTCTACACAGAAAAAAAATTGCATTGCCTCCAATCCAAGCGAATAATCTTTGTCTTTTAAAATCTCTATGTAGCTAAGCAGACAAAAGAGAATTCAACTGAATAGTGAATACCTGATCAATGACTTCTTTAAATTCCTTTTGTTGCTTCTCCAAAGCAGAACTAAGTCCATAAACCTTTCCTTCTAACCTCTTGACTTCTGTTTGTAATTCCTCCGAATTTTCCTCGTAATCATGTGGTTTTTGAGAAAGACTAGAATCGTTTGGATCACTAATCGACTGAAAATAAAGGCGCCCCACTTTCGCCTCTGAACAAGTCTGTTTACATACTGGACAGTTCCTCTTCTTTCCATTCGGGCAATACTCAAACCATTGTTGAAGACTAGGGTTTTACAAAATGTATCGAGTTATTTCACCCACAATTGAAATAAAACAAACTAATTCACATTTTTAAACAACGCCACGGATTTTCAATAATCTTTTATGTGCAAAGCAAGACACTTTATACTCGCTTGGAATTTCACAACAAAAATAAAAATTCATATGCATATACTCATACACACTCAATATATATGTATAAAGTTTAGGGCTAGTTGAATCATCGCAAAATAATAAATAAAATGAAAACTCTACATCCTATACTTTCAGTAAGATATTCAAAACAGGGGAAAAATATCTGAACTACCCCCAATTTAAGAAATCCCATAAATCCAAAAAATCTCAAATTTCTAGACGTTCCTAGATTCAAATACACCACTATATGAATAATTAGAAACTGACCAGAGCTCGTGAAAGACGTGGCCACAAACGGAAATGGATTGAAGATCTTCGATTATGGGTTTGAGATCCTCATAGCAGATTGAGCATATAGTTTTGGCAAATGAATTTTTATTAACATTATTGTTGTTGAATCCAACCATAGCTTTAGCATCAGTGAATCTTGTGTTATTCCATGTTTATGTGGTGTATGAATGATGGGTAAAGGCGCAAAGCGAATTTTTGAAAATAAAAAATTGGAGCGAAGAATTGTGCGGGAAATGAAAAAATTGTGGAGGGGAGTGGAAGCCAGTTTCTTGGAGTTTTTTTAACCATGAGCAAACATCTTTTTTTTCCACACTTCTGGTTGGATTTTCAGTTTTTATCAATTTTATTCACATTTTAAACGTTTGGTGTTTCAAAATTATTTTTCTTAAAAGTAAATATAACTAGTATATACCGCTTTTTCAGGTGGATTCAATTGTAGGTTACGATTCAAATTTAATGGTAATTCAAATATGTAGCAGATGAAAAAGAAGGTGGATTTGAGAATTTGATTTGAAGAGAATGAATTTGAAGAACATAGAGAATGTATGATTGAGAAAAATTAATTTTGAGAATAATGTAGCAGATGAAAAAAATGGTGAATTTGAGACTTTGATTTGATGAGATTGAATTTGAAGAACAGTTGAAATATGATGGAGAAAAATCAATTTTGAGAATAAAGATAAAGACAGACGTATATGTATTTTTTTGGACCAGTAGAAGTGAAATTCCTTACGATTATTATTAAAAAATTAATTTTAAAATTTATGTTTCACAAAATAAGTAATTCAAGTTATTAATAAACTCGGCTAAAGGTCTATTTAATCAATTCACCTCCTATTCAATCGAGTTAAGTCGTATAATTTCACATTTTTTCCCTTGCATTTTCTTCCTTCCTATTCTCATTCTTCTTCCTTATGTGGATAAAGGGGGTTGCCCCCCACCAAAAACAAACAAAAATATTGTTTAGTATAGGAAAAAGAAATTTTGAAAAACCAAAATTTTTATATGAAAATTTAATTTTTTTCATATATTAGTTCGGTCTAAAAAATATTTTTACCGCCCTTCTAAATTCACTCGTATTCCTTCCTATTCTTATCCTCCTCAATCAATTAGAACTAAAATTAAAATTTAAAGTAAAGCTTGACACGAGCTTTTGAGGGGGACTAAATCTTTTTCTTTTTAGGCTTTACGTGTAAAAGGGCAAAAAAAGTCTTTTTTTACTTCAATTTTAATATATATTTGGTAATGCTAAAATTATATTTTAAGTACTTATATTATAAGTTGTGAGTGAATGTGTAGAAAAAAAAATATTTGATCAATTTAACCAACTGAAATTATAATTTAACCAGTAGCAAACATGTTAATCAGAGCTACAATCCAACTCTAATATGTGACAGTTTGCCCCTGCCTGAATGATGGGTTGAGATGGGACCCAATTGATTTGTTTAGGGTAATTTGATTCATAATAATTATATTTTTACTTTAGTATCAATCAAATAAATGTACTTCAATTTTATTTAATCGAATAACTATATTTTAATATGATTTCAATTGAGTAACTGCACTTTAATTTAATTTCAATTAAGGTAACTTCATCTAATTCTTCGTCATTAAATGATGGTCGTCACACGTAACCGTTAGTTGCTTGATGATATAAATGACAATCATCATTTATTGACTTTTACGTCATCGATTTTCGTCAGTCCAAGTGATAGAATTAAACGAAGTCATTCGATTGAAATCAAATCAAAATGTAGTTATTTAATAGAACAAAATTAAAGTACACTTATATGATTGACACTAAAATAAAAATATAATTACCGCGAATGAAATTCACTCAATTTGTTTCTATATAAAGTCATGTTTTTGTACATATGTGAATTACTTTACATTTCTTTAACATTAACGAGTTTTGATTTTTGATAAAAAAATAATGTTTTTTAACATTTAAGGATGTCGAATAGAACTTATGTCACGTTTACACACAAAAAGAACCCATGTAACCCATTTGGAGCCATGGGCACATACCATTTTTTTCCTGTTAATTTACACTTAAAAATGGTTTGTTTGGTTGGTTGTAAATAAATTAATTATATCGTAAAAGTGGTTTTGTTTTATACTAATATCAGATAAATATACAATCCTAAATAATTATGTAGGGAGAAAAAATGTAAAGAACAAAACATAAATAGTCTGCTAAAACTCAATCTCTTTATGTGATTAAAATTTTCGATCGCTAGTGCAGCAATTTTATTTTTAGATGAAATTTATTTATTTTTTTTTTTTTAAATTCTATGATTAATGACTTTTTCTTTAAAATACAGATGCACATACAAACACACACAATCACATGCAGCACTAGTGAGGAGTGGGCTCCGAACTTGTTGGTGATGGTGGTGACTCTATCCCGACGTCACCAACCACCACCGTCCACCACTACTATCACGGATTCCCAACCCCCACCTCCATCCCCACCATCATAATCTATCAGTATCGATGCTCCTCCTCCTCCTCCACCATTGTGACCTAAATCTCATGCTACTCCACTTCAATGCTTACGCATCATAGCCACCACCCTGGTCTAAATTTTCAAGTCTTTTTCTTAGTTTCTTTGAATTTCTTTTCCATATTTGCTAACTAATTTTTGAAGATTTCTTGTTTTTATAGTGATTGCTTAAATGTTGGGTTTGTGTTAGTTGTGGTGGTGACAAGTATCGGTGATGGTTGTTTTGTGGTAGTTTTTTTATGGTGTGATGATAGTGAGGATGACGATGATGATGTTGTAGGTGGTGCATACCTGGTGGGCTTGGTAGTGGTGGTAGCGGTGGTAGCGGTGCAAATCAGTGCTAATGGAAGTGATGGTTATGGTGTTCATGGTGACAGTAGAACACAACATTCAAAATGTGGGCAATACATTGTTTTACACGTGTAATACACACATAACACATAGCGTTACAAAAAGTGTAACAGTTTTGTTCAAAAAAGTGGAACAATAGTATAAAAAAATAGTATTTTGGTTTTATAAAAAATGATGATTGGATTATATTTTAGGAAATAAATCATTTTTCTAAGTTATTTTTTTTTTTAAGTTATAGTCTCTCTCCAAAAAAATTTGGCCCCGCTCCTATTTATAAGTACTCGAGAACTCTCTTAATTTATTGAAATATTCATATAACACACCATGATTCCATGTTCTTTTTTTTTTCCTCCCTAATAATGATCTACATTCTCTTGATCTCCATAAATGTGAAGTGATTATGTCAACCTTTTATTTTATCATCTTCCAGCAATCAATATGTGAATTTATTATAAACATTTAAGTATTAAATGTGTAACAACAAATGATTATTTATTTTTTTATCTAAAGTTTTAGAGATAGCTAATAATTACATGGAATTAAAATTAGCTAATTAAATTTGACTCCTATGATCAACTCAGAAACAACTAGATTAAAGTAAAGAACTTTGGGGGCAGATCAAATATTGGTGTAAATTAAAAAATATTAGGACCCTCCTTTAGGGTTGTTAGGGAAGGATGCATGTTGGTGAAATTGGTGTATTATTTTTATTCTGACAATTTAGTTATGTGCATGCAAAAAGATAACTTACAAAAATATCGAGAAATAAAAAATTAGATTCGATCGAGATAATAGTTGAACTCTTTTTCTTTAAAACGAAATTGCCTGTATAGGTGCTTACATTTTCTCGGCACACGTCTCTCAAGATACAACGACTACTTTTCGTTATAGCAGCACTCCAAATTACGAGAACAACGAATCGTGCGGTATTTGTTCTCTCTTTGAATGAAAATTGAATTTGGACTTTATGCAAAAATTATTTCATGATTTTTGAATGATTTTTGCAAAAAATGCATGGATATTTTGTTTAAATTGAAGTTATTTAATTTGCAATCACAACTTTATAGGAATACATGTCTTGTTGAAAAGTACATGTTTAAAATAATAAAAAGATGTGGATGTTTAGAAATCACACGTTTAAAAAGAAGTGACTTTTCAACAAAATAGATTCTACAATATTCCACAATTTTCAAAATTTTTAAGCGATTTACTAAAGGTCTTAATTTCATATTCACCCGAAATTATATCAAGCAAACTAAATATACTACATTAATCTACTCATATGGTATAACACGTTTAGTTTTACAATTCTCATACTCTAATAACGGGTCTCGCTTATATAATTGGTCAAAACTAATATTATTAAACAAAATTTTCAAAATTAGACCCATCTACCATCTATGACTAGTTGGATCCTTTTGTTAGAGAGGCTAACACTTATTGGGGTGTATTTAATCTAGACTTTTAAAGACTTTGATTGACATTTTTCAAGTGACTGACTTTGATGGATTTCATAAACTTTTATTGACTTTTATAGATTTTAATAGACTCCTACGAACTTTTATGGATTTATATAGATTTCATTTTGAAAGATTTTCCTAGACTTTCACATATTTTTATGAACTTTTATAAATTTTTTTTAATTAAAAATTTTGAATATAAAAAATTTAATATCCCACAATTTTAAAAAAAAATGTCGCAAGAGAAAAGTCTAGTAATAATTTATATAATTGTATTAATTTATTAAATTCATAAAAAATATTCTATTTAATTGTTACAAGTAACTACGTCAAAAGTTAATGATATAAATTATTAACTCACTCTATTTTTTTCTTTTGAGTAAAATTATAAACTTTCAAATGGCTGGTGGATAAATTCAAAAAATAATGGCATGCAATTCTTTTTAAAAATATTTTCTAACAAAAAAAATTATCCATTTTATAATCTTCCTTATTATATTTTAATAATCTATAAGTAACATATCAATATTAATCACGACAATTGCATAATAAATAACCGAAGTACCAATTTACAAAGAAAAAAATGCAACCATTATATAGCAAAAACAAGAATGAAAATGAAAAAAATATATATTAATAAAAAACTAATTTTTAACCTGATGAAATTCAATAACAAACTATAATCAACAATTATATAAGAATTTAATTATAAATTTATCTTGTTTTTAATGAAAAATGAAAAAACAATGGAAAAAAGAGAGAAAAATAGTTATGAGAATATTGAAAAAAAATCACATTGTCTCTAAAGTTCATAGAAGGAAAAAAAAAATGAAAAAATGGTTAGGAGAATATTAAAAAGAAAAAAAAATCAAATCGACTAGAGATAAAAATATTAATATTCTTTTTCATAAAAAATATTGGTAATTAATCATGGTTATAGGATTTGTAGAAGGAAAAAGAAATAAGAGAAAAAAAACAGTTAGGAGAATATATTGAAGAGGGAAAAAATCACATTAAAGAGAGAAAAATATTAATCTTGACTCTACAATTTGTTGAAGAAAAAAAAAATAGAAATGTTGCATACAGAAAAAAAATAAGGAAATGAATTTTTTTTCCCCCAAAGTCTTACAAAATCTTAGGGTGTGTTTGATTCAAACATTTTCTATGGAAAATGTCACTTCCATAGAAAATCTTGTCAAATCCAACACTTTTATTTTTCCACTTTGTTGTTTGATTGGCACATGGAAAATCTAATACATTTTCTATGTACAAGTATTTAAAGCATAGATTTGTCTTCTTTCTTGGAAATTTTTTTTTTACCTAGATAGTGGAATTTATTTTCCCACTTCCATGAAAAATGTTTTTATTTTCCAACATTTTTCCATGCTACCAATCAAACTTTGATTCATGGATTTTCCATGGAAAATGTCTAATCCATGGAAAATAATGTCACATCAGTGGAAAATATTTTTCATCTTTGGCTGTTTGATTGCACATGGAAAATGAAAATGATTTCCAAGGTACAATCACTTAAAGCATGGTTAAGAAGGAAAAGTTGAAAAATATTTTCTTACCTATTTGGTGGAATTTTTTTTCCACCTTACATGGAAAATCTTTTCTTTTCCATGGCAATGAATCAAACACACCCTTAGGGGTGAATAAGAGAGAAATTGTGATATCGTTTATTTATACATTGTGCTTTAAAGTTTGTACATATAAAATGATCTATAAAATCATTAAAAGTCATCGACATTTTGAATACCCCTGAATTTCGTAGGATTTTAAAATGTCTGAATTAAATATCGCATGATTTTATAAGACTTTTTAAAAGTCTTTATAAATTTATATTGAATACCTCAAGACTTTTATGGAATTTAAAAAATCTAAATCGAATACACTTAAACTTTTAAATTCTATAAAAAATTTTAAAAATCTTATCAATTCTTAATTGAATACACCCGTCTTAATCTATTTCGTACCAAATATGGTATGAGATTCAAAAAAATGGAACACACAATCCCGCATAAGCTAGTGTATAACAGAAGTTGTAAGATATACGAGTCTTCTCGGCCTTGGGCCAAGGTGCTTGGCGAACACCCTGACCTTGAGTTCGGGTACTCAGACGACAATCTGACTTCTAGCCTAAATGATCAAGCAACAACAATCTAACCTTGAGGCCATGTGCTCAAGTACAACTTGACCTCGAGCAATTGCCTCAATCTAAGGCACTGGTCGTCAAACTTTGGTCTTTTAACAGTGTTCGGGTGAAGGGATAAGTTCCTAATTAATTATAGATTAAATAATAATTAACATATAAATATTTGTATTACTTTTCTTAACAATATTAACTTTTTAAAATGGAAATTCGATTCTCAATAGTGCATGCCATGTAGACTTGGAGTTGATTGTCTTTGAGTTTCGTTTGTATCACTAGCGTACATTATCATTTTGGGCTGGGCAAAAACCAACCCAGACCGACTAACCCAATTCAAACCGATCAATTTGAGTCCATTTTCACTCTAAATTGGATTGGGTTGGGTTTTAAAAATCTATTTTTTGTCGGGTTAGGTTAGGTTGGGTTGCAGGTTGTCTCATACAAATCGACTCAACCCAACACAACCCGCTTATTAAAAAATATTTAAAAAAATTAAAAATTAATTAAATTGAATCAAAAGTCTTTCAAATTTATAATTTTAATATAATTGACATTAGCCCAATTTGAATTGGGTTCAAACTTTTAAAAAATTCTCAATAAAATTAACAATAAAAGTTCCAAATTGTATTTGAGCTCCAAAACAAATTGCTCAAACGTGAATTTTGGCCTCCAAAAAAAATTTCTTAGCATGAATCAGTCCCAAGTCCAAACCAACCAACCCAAGGGTCGGGTTGCAACTCTTAGTCGAATTGGTTTGGTTTAATTTTTTGTCAAACCTAATATGTTGGATTGGGTTCAGGTTGAGCCCAAAATCGTCCCAACCCAACACAACCCCACTCCACCTCACCCCTATTGGTAAATAATAGTGTTATTTAACACAAGTAGTGCTTTCTACTAATCTAGATAGCAATGAATGCGCACCTTTAATTACCTAGTAAAATTAAAATACATTTTGATCCATTAGATAATTAAATGTGGATTTCACTACCACCCAAATTGGTGTTAAGCATAACTAATACTAGATAACATTACTATTTGCAAATGGTTATATATGTTCTTATAAAGACATATCATACTAGATATGTTTACTTAGTATACATATAGTTTGAAAATGAGTTCTACTATATGAATCACATTTTTTTTCAATAATAACACATGCTATAAAAATGTTTGGTACGGTAAATTGAAAAAAAAACAATACAATATTAAAAAAAACATATACGATGTAAAATTTATGAATTGTCTACTTCAATTATGTTGCGTCTAACATACCAAATATATTACAAATTATAACAATTGTACAATATACCAATTATACCATTTTTTGAAGGGTTAATTACATTAATGGTCCCTATTCTTTCAGATTTGTAATGATTTCATCATCATTCAATTTTTTTAGCAGATATCATCCACATTATTTTATTTATTCGCACAGATGGTCTCTAAATCATTATTTTTCACTATTTTGACAATTTTACCCCTTAACTTAAATAAATTAAAATGATATAAAAAATACAATAAAAATTGCAATTGAGCCCTTAACCTTTTCAAAAGTACAAATAAATCGTAAACTATTTTATTTTATAGTATTTTATACAGATAGGTGTTTATCTCCAACAAAAAATGAATCATCTTTCTCCACCCATACACCACCATCTTTTCACGCAAGTCATCAATTGCGGATCCCTAATTTTTATTTAAGTCATCAATAGTGGATCCCTCGTAAATTCCACCACCCAAAACCCTTGAAATTCTCCACCATCCAAACCCTCGAAATAGAAGAGTATGGCATCGGGAAGCTTGTCATCGATGGAAATGGCGGAGGAGATTTTTGGCATTGCGGTGAGAGGGTTAATTAGAATGAACAATCTAGATCTTAGCAACTTCTTGTCTTGGTTTCTCACTGGGAATACGTACTCAACTGTAACAGTTCTGTCAATGTTATAGGACCGAAAGGACCAGCTCTTTCCCGTCGTTCCTCCTGGTGTGCCACAAAGAATTTTTGCTCCCACCGATGGTACCCCGTTTGCACCCGATGTTTATCGAGAACAGGTTTTGTCATCATCTCTTACAATCACTTTCCCATCTAGCTCTTTCCAATACCCTGTGTTTCCTTTTGGAACCACTTTTCCTATACCATCTGTCAATTTCTCTGTGGGAACAACTTCATATGTAGATTCTTCATCTGGTAGAAGGCTATTTACTGATCTTGTAAATTCACATTTTGTGGGCCATGTTGGTACGGTCTCATCCCAATTTCCCATACCTTATCTGGTTAGCCTTCTTGATGGTAGCGGTAATGGTGGTTTGGATAACAACAGAAAGTGGGACAAGCCGGGTCTAGATTTCAATGATGGCCCTCGTGCCATCGAAATTGGAGAGTGTGGCGTTGGGGAGCTTGTCCTCAACAAAGATGGCGGCGTAGATTTTTGGCGTTGCGGTGGTGGAGAATTTCAAGGGTTTTAGGTGGTGGAATTTACAGGGGGATCCGCAATTGATAACTTGCATGAAAAGATGGTGGTGGGTGGGTAGGTTGGAAAAGATGATTCTTTTTTTTTTTGTTGAGGAAGTGGGTGGGTTGGAAAAAATAGTTTAGAATTTATTTGTACTTTTGAAAAGGTTAATGGTCCAATTGCAATATTTTCATTGTATTTTTTTTTTCTATTATTTTAATTTATCTAAGTAAATGGGCAAAATTGTCAAATAATTGTCAAAATAGTGAAAAATATTGATTTGGAGACCATCTATGCAAATAAATGAAAGGACAATGATCATATCTGCTAAAAAAATTGAATAGAGATGAAATTGTTACAAACCTAAAATAATGGAGATCATTAGTGTAATTAACCCTTTTTTGAATAACCCACATAGAAATATGTCAGTCACTATTGGGCGGCCTAGTTGACCCTGCCATCTTTTTTTTTTTTTAAATATAAAAAGCATTATTTTTATGTTATGTTTCAATTAGAATTACAGTTTTAGTAGCGTCATTTTTTTAAGTTATCGCCTCAACCATAGAATCATGTAAAAGAAATAGAGACGTGTAGAAAAAAAATGGTAGTCGCGAGTTATAATTATTTTACGAAAACTTACATGTTTCTTATTTTGTAAAAAACTCGTGTACGTGTACAAGTGTGTGTTTTTGTGTGTGTGTGTCTATATCCTTACAATAATATAATAATCTTAAATTTTTTCACTGTAGTTTTTTCATCCAATACGCCATCGTTTTGACATTGAAGCCGCAATCTTTGACTTATTTTTTTTTTAAGATTAATGCTTGGTTTGTTGAGTTACTCGACAATCCCATTCACCATTAGTCACGTAACTTCTTCTTCACAAAAACAAAATTCTTTACCACTCTAAGAAAAGTAATGGGTCACTTGAGTTTTTCATGCTTAGCTCAATTTTAGAGTAGCCAAAATTTGAAAGCATTTTTTGATTCTGTCAAGTTTGAATTACTTCAAGAACTTGATTTGATTAGTTTGTTGAATGGTTTAGACATTTTGTGGTAACTGGAAAATCTCTATTTTGGTAATTTGGGATTCTGTCGACTTTCATATGAGGGATTATGTCAACTTTCATCTAAGTTTTGATATAATTAGAAATATAACTTGGGATTCTAATTTGTATTTGAAACTCTTTTTGGTGTTCAATTTTGAATTTTTTTTTTTATTTTGGGTATAAGGGATTTCTTCTATTAAATATTGTTTTGTGATCGAAAAATATTTTGGTGAATTTTGTAAAGGACTGGTCATTTTCTTCAATAGGAGATATATATCTGTACAGAGTAATGGTGGACAACTTAAGATGCATTGTATATATTGTGGTTGTCGAGTGATGTCGAGTTAATTGACAACCAACAAATTTTAACTCTTAAACTTATGCAATTGTATAAAAGAAGTGCATTAGGTAACTAAAATGGCATTAGAGTTAGAGTTAAAGCACTAGAACAATTCCCTTATCACCAGATAAAAATACAAACAATTAGCAGAAGGAATAACACAAATTAAGCTAAAAATTGCATCCTAAACTTCAAGGGGAGTAGGACCTAGGCCAGCTTGAAGTCTAGCAACTTAATGTATATTTTGTACGTATTATTGAACACGACTAATCAGTATAAATAAACATAAGAAAATGGGTAATTTGCATCTGTTATTAGATTCACTCTAATCTGTGATACTACAATTACTCAACATGGTTGTCGAGTTACTCAACATGGTTGTCGAGCTAACTCGACAACCATTACCAAAAACACACTGATAACTCATTATGGGACATCTAAAGTATGGAAAATTGATCATTCTGAAATTATTGGTTACTCCTAAAGTAAATTTTCTGTATTTAATTTATTTATGTAATTATTAGCATTATAAATAGTAATCAGATTACTATACTATGAATTTATGATACTGTAATCACTCAACATGGTTGGTTAACTCGACAACCATTACAAACACACTGATAACTAATTATGAGAGTTGCATAGTCATATCAGATACTAACAATAAGATTTCAGCTGCTGAAGTTCAATTTTGAGCCTTTTAATTGGGCATGTGGTTCCCATTAATTCATAGCACACAACATTGTGGTTTCCATTAATTCACAGCACACAACACTAACCATGCATGGTTGTCGAGTATAAAAATATTCATAAATTATTGAGCTTCAGTGAGTTTTTGTTATCAAGATTAATGTGAGGAATTTATGTAATACTTGTAGTGTTATGCATGTATTTGATCAGTCGAAAATGTTTTCAGTACCATTATTTTAGTGACAGTTTCAATTATCAGCACATGTTATTGTTCGGAAAGAAACTAAATTCATGTGCTTTTTGCCATATTCTTCTTGAAATCGGCAAATATGCATTATAAGCATTGACATTAAGTTAATTTCTGAACTTCACGTAATTATTGCATCTTTGATACATTTATGTTTTGGTTTTGAGAACTACAAAATAATGCATAATTGTTACGGCTGTATTTGGGAGATTAAACAGATGATCATTAGGCGGCCGAAATATAGAAACTATGTGGAATACTTGAAAGCTAACATTTTTTTAAATTTCACATTCTACAAGAAAAAAATATTGTCAAATAAAAAAAAATTAGAAAAAGACAAAAAAAAAAAAAAATCGAGTGAACAGTAACTCGTTATTGTTCATTGTCGAGTAGTTACTATTCACTCGAGGGCTTTTCTATTTCTTTGTCTTTTTCTAATTTATTTCACAAATTTTTTTCTTTAGTATATTTTTTCTTATTTGTTTTTATTTTACACTTTTTCATTCAATTTTTCCATTAATCTTTTTTTATTTTATCTTATAAACAAATTGAATTTTTTTTTATTTTTTATTTTTTATAATGTTGTCGAGTAACTAGACAACATTGAATTTGATTTTTTTTTCTTAAGTGTTGTCGAGTAACTCGACAACATTGAATTTGATTTTTTTTTTTTTTTTTAACACATGTTGGGCATTGGCCCATTTTCATTTTTTATTTTATTTTAAGAATAAATACATGAAAGGTCACTATCGTTTCAAAATCGTTAGGAATATACTCCTAATCTAAAAAAATAGCATCATACATCCCCAACGTATAAAGAAATAAGTATCGCAGGTCTCTTTTCACACTTTCTGTCAATTTTCTCAGTTAAATGCTATTATTTTTTCCTTATTTTTTTTCCTTTTACTATTCCAGATTTTCATTCAATTTTTCACCAATTTTTTTTGTTTGATGATATAAACAAATTGTACACAATTCTTTAATATTTGACTTTTTAGTCATTAGTAAAAAGCTGAAAAAGTTGTAGCCAATGAAGGTTTGGTCCAATTCAAATTCTCGAAGTGGTACAATTCAATAAAAATATAAAAATGGTCACTTTACCAAGGCCGTTTATGAATCTTAGTTATTTAATTTATTTTACGAGTTCTTTAATTTTTTTATACGAATTATGTGCTTATTTGGTTCTGCTTTTCTTATTATAATTTCAATATTTTACTTAATTAATTGTATTAAATGATATGTTCAAAAATATGTTTTTCATATTTATTATTTACGTATTATATATTTAATATGTTTTATACGTATATATTCAAGCAATACTTATGTGCAGTTTAAACATAAAATTTATCCCTATAATTTTTACGTACGTACAACACACATACCAAAAACTAGTATATATATATATACTATTTGACCAATTGCAATTTTGGAGGGTAGATGAAGTGATAGAAAAATGGAAGAATGCCTCCAATAGTGCTCTCATAATAGTGTGCGAGGGTCACTCCAATTTAGTGCTATCTAATTACATGCCCTTTTTGAGAAACTTTTATGTCCAATCCCATTAATTACAATACAATTCGATTATTTGTTTTCTAAAGCTCCAAAATAGATTTTATTGTTGCTAAACTTCTCAAATTTAAATATTTTACTTATTTTTCTACTCATTGTGGAATGAAAAAAAAAAATCTATAAATTTTATTTGTACACAAAATTTGAAATAATCAAATATCCCGTCAGTAATCACCCACTTATAATAATTGTGATTTTGACAACACATTCGATCATATTCGTTTGATATTCTTTAACACGTCATGTATTAAAGACTATAATATTTCTTCTACAAAAATCCAACCTATAAATTAAGAGAAGCGTTCGATTAAGTGCCCGAGTTGAAATATGTTGTCTCCAATCGAAATTTAATAGATCGATTTAAAATTCAAAGGACGTGACCGTGACGAATTTACAAATGGTATATACCAAACGCTCCAAATCAATTGGATCCGACCCACTTGAAACTTACATCTACAAGTTAACCATGAGACTACTTGTTTGAATATCAAAAATAAAAAATACATTTCCGATCAAAAAATAAAAAAGTAAAAAAAATAAAATGAAAAATACATCTCGATCACAAAATGTTTGATTGATGAATTGATCTGTCATCAATATTGTTATGAACCGTTGGATTCCCCGGACCCGATACGCCGCAATAAAGAATTGGCATTTAAGGCCACAGTGCACGCGTCGGTGTTTCCCCAAAAGTGGGACCCACGACATCTGCAAGCTGTCGGGCGTCCTTTAATCGTAGTCCTCACGCGCCATCCCCTCGTGTGAACACTTTTTCAATAGTCAACCCCATTGACAATTGGTGTCTACGCGATTAACCGTTGTTTGAACTGTACGCGCAGCTTGGATTTTTTGCTTAGAAAAGACTTGGAAATAGTCAAAACATGAATTCACTGAATTGTGAGTTGTAAAGGCAGCTGCTTTGCACGTGTTGGTCACGAGGATCCATGGGTGGTTTATTATGAGGGTTATAAACCCGAATGGTCCCTGAACTTTACATTATGTTTTAGTGAACGTGTGGACATATTTAAATTATAATTTAAATATTTATAAGTAGTCAGTTTTACTGAAATTGAAAGTGTAAATAATAAGTTGTAGTTGTTATAAAATGTGTTAATAAAAAATATGTTCGATGAACATTATAATTTATTTTTTTTCAAATATGCTGTTAACATAATTAGCGTTCCATAATATTCATGCCAGATCAAACATCTTATGATAATCAATTATTGTTCCTCATATATGATTAAATCAGTTATCTCATGATTAACTTTATTACATAAGCGAAAAGCAGGTCGATCACATCGAGTAATAATGCTGATACAGTTTGTTAAGGTCATATTATTTGACAATTCAAATCAACTTGTCTGAAAAAAAAGCTTCACATGACCGATATTGACTATAAATATTGACTGAGCCAAGTTGCGATTCAAAACTTCTTTATTTTTTTGTTTGCGGGATAGTTTTTTAAAATAAATCGGTTATTTCATGATTTAATTTGGTTATATACGCGAAAAGCAGGTCGATCACATCAAGTAAGAATGTTGACACAATTTGGTAAGATCATATTCTTTGACAATTCAAAGCAGGTTGATCACATCGAGTAAGAATGTTGACACATTTTTGCAATGAACTTAGTGTCATTTTCTTTTCAATATTTTCTAATAGAAACCCATAATTATGTAGATTTTTCACATAATGTCATTCTGATTGAATCTATGCTCTCCCAGCAAGGGACTGATGTGTACGGGAGGAAGCAAGGATAAAGAAATATTCTTTAATTGTTACACTGTTTCACCATGTCAACAAATACGTCAAATCATGAACGACATTGGATGGAAGGATGGATGGATGGATGGAAAACAAAAACAAAGTTGGGGAATCGATGGAAGAATTAGAAATCCAGTGACTAAATTGAAACAAGGGTAAAGTTTGGTGTATATTATGAGAGTGGAGTGGGATGGGATGGGATGTGACATTAGGCTCACGAAACAATCTTGTCACCAACAGACACAACCACTAAAAAACATTCGATTTTGTTATGGGAAAAGCTTGGCCTTTCAATCTTTGTATTTACTAATTAAATCTCTTCACCTATTCCTCATTTTTCCACCGTTAATTCATATGAATGATTAAATAGTACAATAAGGTCCCTATTAATTAATGATTTTAAAACTTGTTTTTGCTTTTATTATTATATTCTTTTTTATCAAACCAAACATGTCATTAATACGTGTATAATTTTGAGCACCTTAAATGGATCTCTTTTCATCTCTTTGTTACTGATTGTACTAAATGATCGAAAGCATTTATGTTTAATATAAAAAATAGAAATCATTTCGATTTCAATATCATTTTTAATTATTTGTAGGGCATGCGAAACATTTCGAAGTTAAAGTATTAATTTTGCTTACTTGAGTTAAATAACTTTTTTTCATAAAAAAATTTAAAATTCCATCATACTATTTTAAATTATGCTATCCATAGTCGTTCACTATTAGTAGTCATTCTACGTGGTATTACTCAATTGAATGAATTATTTATTCCAATTGAGTAATGTATTTATAGTAATTAATTATGAATAATTCATCCAATTGAGTAATGCCACGTAGGATGATTACTGCTAGTGAGCGACTATGAACATCATTACTCTACTATTTTAAGTCATTTTTTTCTTTTTCAAACTAAATTATGTCTTGACGATAAACTTGTTTTAAAATTAATGTTGACAAGTCAACTCTCCATAAAAAATACAGTTTTCTTTTTAAAAACTAGACTAATAAGAAAAAAATAGACAATTAATTCATGATTTATTGATACATATAATTTACTTTTTAAATTTTACAAATGAGTAATGAGATGTTTTTACTTGTAACGGAATTCTAAATTGTAGAGGCTAATGAAGCTCGTACAATGTATTTGTATTTTCTTTTTTTACTTTAACCACTCATTGTTCACAAATGGAGTATGATTTTAAAAAAAAATGGTATAACATTTGACTATATCACTTAATTTTTTTTTACTGATTAGAAAATAAAATCTATAATATTATTGTATATTAAAAAAACTCATAACTTTTTTATTTTAAATAAAAAATTCATAAAGTAGAAAAACGAAATAAGGACGTGAAGAATTACAAATTAGTATAAAAGAGTTTTCCAGCAAAATCTTATGTGAAAAGTAAGAGGTTTGAGAGAGAGAAAAAAGAGAGAACTCAATTGATACAAAAGAATTTCAGTAAAATCGTATGTGCAAGACAAGATTTGAGAGAGAGAAAAAAAATAGAGAGAGAGAAGCCAATTGAAATTTTGAGATTTGAGGCTATAATTGTTAAAAAAAAAAATAGTAGTTATAATTATAATTCCGAATCCATTGAAATCTATTAAAATCTATCAATTAATTAATAAAATCTTTAGATATCCATTAGTTATCGAGGGCATCTAAATTTCTAAAAAATTTATTTAAATACGAGTTGAAAATATCTAAATTTCAATAAAATTTATTAAAATCTGAATTAAAAACACCTAAATTTATATAGGTTTTTAAAATTTATTCCAATTTTAATCAATATTTTAAAATCTGGTCTGAGTGTTGATTCGAAAAAGTTGCAAGATCATATGTCATAGGCTCGAACTAGATGGAAAAAACTAAATTAAAAAAAAAAAAAAAGATGAAATAATTGATTTTGTTGACGATTTATAGTTTTTCTTATAACATTAATCTAAGACATTTTCTATGTTATGGCAATTGGCCCGAGTTTAATATTAATCCCAAGTTTAATATTAATATTAACCCAATATATGAAATATTAATCTAAATTTATAATCACAATAAAAAATCAAGTGTGATTGTTTGTTTCAAAAAGAGGCGATTATCATACCAAATAAAGAGAAAATAACTTTGTTATATTGAGTATAAGAAAAATGATGCATTATTTCAAAATTTTAAATGACATGACGCGTGTACGTTGATTGAACATAATTGAAATGATTAAGGAAGTGAGACAAAAAATTAACGAATCATTTAATTGATAATGAATCGATTTGAAAATAAATGAATTATTATAACTTTAATTATTACTTTTATACGAAATCTACTTTATCAGTAATATTAGAAGTAACGACACATTCATAATTGATAATAGCGAGTTATGTTTTTGGTTATATTGTTTATGAAATTATGTGCCACGTGAAATCTCTTGCTAAGCTCCATCTCAAATCTTGGGACGAGTTGAGATAAAAGATTACGAACTTCAATCAAGAATTACTATTTTTTTTTTTTACAATCGTTACTTTTCAAATTTTCTGCATTGACACACTATTTTGTTTTTCTATTATTTGTAAGAATCAACTTACGTAAGTTTGAGTTTCTTCTAAGAATCAACTCACATGTCTCTTTTCTTTGTATCACTTGGAGAAAAGATAAGAACATATTCCACTTTTTTTTGTTTAATTTAACGTCTTAAATACAATTACATAACATTTCAACTCGATATTCGACTCACGGAAAAAAATTAAAAAAAAAATTGGTGGGATACCACGCGCAAGAGATTGAGTGCAGAAAATGTTGGTGCGTGGACTGTTTCTCTCTTTCTTTTTGTCGGCAATAGACTTTAAACCTAAATACTTAAAGTCGCTTCGCGAGTAACGATGAAACCCAAAACCGCGTAGACCTTTTCTTTCCCCTATCCCAAACACGCCTTTGACAATTAACAAAGTCAACCCACAAACCACTAAATTAAATCAATTAGATTATGGCCTTTTGATAATTCCAACTCAACTATCACTTTCTCTCTCTAGGGTCTAGACAACTACTCTCTATCTCCATCTTTTATTAATTTCTTTTAATTTTTTTAAATAAGTTGATCTTTTATTAAAAACAAGGGTAAATAGTATCGGAGGTACCAAACCTTCAATGACTAGCATCCATAGTCCTTAACCTTTAAAAAACTAGCGAGCAAAGTCCTTCTATTAAAAAAACTGTTAGTTTAACCGTTAAATGATCAATTTTTTTTAAATTGATATAATTACCCTTTTCAAATTAAAATAAAAAATAAAGAAAAAAAATGAAAAATTGTAATCAACCCCCTACCACAATTCTTCTTCTCTGATCAAACCCATATCCCATTTTTTATTCACCAATCAATCGCCAACCACCGCCAATCGCCGCCAACCACCACACTTTTGCAGAGAAAGCAAACTGAATTCAAACCACCACCCGTGAAACATTATTCCAATAATTTAAACACTTTCGCAGAGAAAGCAAAATGGAAATTGGAGAAGAAGATAAAGAAAAATAAAACGAACAGAAAATTAAGGGACCACCACCTCCAGCATCCCTGCGCAACCCTTCGGCGCTCCAAAATCTCCTACCTCCCCAAATCCGCACGGCCACCACTACCCACAATCTCCTCTGACCACCTAAATTATTCCTAAATTAGCTTGTTGTCACTGCCTGAACAATCGCCTTTCAACTACCCACCGTCGCACCATTTGCTTCACCAAAACTCACCCCCAAATCCAGCATATTAGTATGCATGGAATACCTTTCAATGCAAAAACCCACTGCACGCCGCCGCTACCATTGGCCCCTTAAAAACCTACCGATTTAACAATTCGATGAATTAATTTAATGGAGAATGATAGCTTCAAAAACACAGTAAAGTAAACATCCCTATATACCATAGATCATGAATAAAATAAGTTAAAACGACAAAGCATACCAGTTATACAAATACACCATATATACCTTCAACAAGGAAAAAGGAAAGAAAAAAACAACAGCGAAACAAGAAATCGGTGCTAACTGTGTTCATGATCGCGAAGAAAAAAACAACTGGAAATAGCATGTGGGCAGCAACGGAGTTGGCGAGGCTAAAGCGGATAGGGAGAGTTGGTGTTTCCGGTGATTGGTGAAGAAAATAATGGGAATGAGTTGATTGGTGAAGAAAAGAATGGATAGAGGGTTGATTGGAGAATAAAAGGTGGGGAAGTTGCAATTTTTTCTTTATTTCTTTATTTTTTATTTTAATTTGAAAAGGGTAAATTGGTTATTTTAAGTAAATTTGACCAGTTAACGATCAAATTAACGATTTTTTTTAACATAACGACTTTGTTTGCATGAAGTTTAAAAGGTTAATAACCCGGGGGTTAGAAATGGAAGGTTCGGGACCCAATCGTCACAAGGTTAAAATGTTCGGGACCTTCACTGCTATTTACCCTAAAAACAAAAACAAAAACTAATAAAAGAAGGGGTTTAATTGCAATTTATTTCTTTATTTCTTTATTTCTTTATTTTAATTTGAAAATGGTAAATTGGTTATTTTAAGTAAATTAACATAATGACTTTGTTCGCGAGAAGTTTAAAAGGTTAAAGACCCGAGGGTTATAAATAAAATGTTCGGGATCCAATCGTCACAAGGTTCAAAGGTTCGAGACCTCTAGTACTATTTACACTAAAAACAAAAACAAAAACAAAAAGAAAAACAAAAACTAATAAAAGAAGGGGCTGATCTTTAAAAAAAAATTTATCTCGTCTTTAAAAAACCTAATAACAAGCTCGTTGCCAGATTTGACATTATTGTGCAAATGTGATTTTTTCTAAATCCTTTTGATAATTCCAAGCCAAGTAGCCAACCATCACTTTCTCTCTCTAGAAAAACAAACATGGTCACACACTCACTCTCTCTCTCTCTCTATAAATAAATAGTTTTTCATTCATTTACACTAAATCTTTTTTCTCCCCTCTCTCTCTCTCTATCACCAAAAGTCAGCGCCTTGTTTTGTCTCTTCTCCCCATTCCACCCCCACCTCACCAATGGATGATGATTGGGATCTTCAGGCGGTGGTGAGAGGCTGCTGCACCACCTCCACCTCTTCCGCCACCTCCTCCACTCTGACAACCGCCCCCACCGGCGGTTCCCAACTGTTCAGTAGCTTCATCCCTCAACAAGACGTGAACTTTACTTGCTTTCAAGATCTGTTCGAGCCCAGAAAACACAGCTTTTATGAAGATTTACAGGATCTGTACAAACCTTTTTTTCCACAAAGTACAACAATTTCACCCCTCTCTGTTCTTGGAGGATTACAAGATCTGCCACAGCAAACACAAATTCAGCCAAAACAATCTCTTGCAGTAAAAAGTAGTACTTCACATACACCGAGCCCAAGATCCAAAAGAAGGTATTTTTTTAAGTTTTCTGAAAATAATTACTTTTTCTTTCAACTTATAAGTAATTCTGTTCTGTGTATTGATTTTCTCTTGAAATTTTTTCACAGGAAGAACCATTTGAAGAGGGTTTGTCATGTACCTGCAGATAGCTTATCTAATGATATGTGGTCTTGGAGAAAATATGGCCAAAAACCCATTAAAGGGTCTCCTTACCCTAGGTTTGTTTTTCACTTATAAGAATTTTCTTGCTGAAAAAAAGTGATTTTGAGAAAAATAAGTACTTCCCAACTGCAATTTCATTTAAGGGTTGTTAAACTTTTTTTGCTAAAAAGGTCTGTTTAGAGGGATTTCCTTGTATTGATTATTTTACCTATTTGTGCATCAAACAGAGGATATTATAAATGCAGCACTTCAAAGGGGTGTATGGCCCGGAAACAAGTGGAGAGGAATAGATCCGACCCGGGAATGTTCATCGTTACTTACACGGCAGAGCACAACCACCCTATGCCGACGCACCGAAATTCTCTTGCCGGAAGCACCCGGCAAAAGCCGGCGACCACCCCAAGTGCCGACGCTGATGATGCTGACAAACCCACTTGCTCAACACCGGTATCGCCGGCAGAAAGCCCATCGACGGCGCCGGAGAAGGTTGAGAGCAGCAGGGAGGACAGAGAGGACCATGTTGAAGCCGATTGTGAGGATGATGAATTTAGTGTCTCCAACATGGCTTTGGATGATGATTTCTTTGTGGGTCTAGAGGAATTCACCTGTCCAGATGCCGGAGATTGCTTATCCGATCAGTTTCCAGCGACCATGCAATTTCCTTGGCATGCCAGCAATGCAACAACCACCGCCGCCGGCAGTAGTTGACATTCCTGAAAGTGACCCACCTATGGAAGTCCATTGAATGATGCTTTTCTTGTCACTCACTTTTCTTTCATTTTATAGGGGTTTAACAACATTTGTGGTCATATGGCCCTTTAACGAAATTTTACATCGGTCGACAAACTTTATTTTGTTCCGACTTGTGAGTTGATCGATAAAATTAAGTTGATCAAAACGAACGAATATAGATATAACGATCAATTTAAAATATTTCAGTGATCAACTCTAAACGAAATGAAGTTTCGAGATCTGGTAAAATTTCATTAAAAATTCGGTGACCACAAATAAGTTCAACCATTTTAAAGTCGTTCGATAGTATAGAGAATCTTAGAATCACAATGTTTTTGTACCTAGAAGGTATAAATCTCAAGCATAGGGAACCTTGTAGAGGAAAAAAGAGTTTGATTCCATATTTATTAGTACTATTGTAAGATAAAGAAAGATAAATGGTTTTTGTGAATCATTAACATTTTCATTACAATCAATTGCTTAACACCTTTTCACATTCCTTTTTATGGGGTAGGCTTAAATTTGCTAGTGGAGTGAGTGTTTGTGTAACTAATTATGTCAATGGGAGATGGGGACTTCAACATCATTGTATTATATTTCCAAATTATCGACTAATAGAATTCTTCCTCGATCTTTATATTCAGTTCCAAATTCGAGTTAAAAGAGAAAGGTAGCAATATTCTGACTTTGAGGTTAAGACTTTGTTAAATTTTAATACACGACTTCGACTCCTAAATATAAGAGAGAACGGCAAACAATCTAACACGACCTACTTTGATAGTTAATGATCTACTTGTTTTGAACTTGACTAGCAAGAGTGCCCGCCTTATGAACAATCAAGAGATGCATTTATATTTATAGATGTAAAAAACTATCAGTACTTTTGATTATCCGCACGTGCGTGCCTGTCTTCAAATGGGCCATATGCTTGAGCCCGCATGGCACAACCCATCATGGTTTGGGCCGGTTCCAGGCTTTATGTAAGCTTGGCTGTTCGGTCCATTTGGCAACAATAAGCCCATTTAGAAAAGGGAAAAAGAAATTATTTGGGCACTGAACTTGTTGGTGTGTTTTATTTTTTTGTGACCAAAATAGGTCACACACACGAGTTTAGTGCTTAAATAGGTGTTTAAATATCATTTTATTCTAAAATGATCACTGAACTTAGATATTGGTTACAAATTGGCCACGGTTAATGTCCGTTAATTTGACTACGGAAAAGCTGATGTTTAATTCTATTTGACAGTGTAGAAAAAATAACTACACTGGATTATTATATTTTCTATTAATTAAACTAAAGAATACAGTAGATCGATCAATTTGAAATACTCGAAATAGAATGAAGTTTCATGATCAAAATGAAATTCACTTAGTGACTACTTGAGTATTTAAACTTTGTATAGTCATTGACATTCTGTTCGTTGAAAGTAGTCGAGAATCTAAAATGACGTATAAGGTATAAATTTTAATCATAAGGATCCTTGTAGAAGAAAAAAGAGTTTGATTCCATGTATTTTAGCACTATTGTAAGATAATGACTCATACATGGTTTTTGTGAATCATAATTCATAAGCATTTTAATCACAATCAATTGCTTAATACCTTTTTTACATTCCATTTTTGCAGCTGATGTGTGTGTTTGTGGAATCTATGTGACAAATGCAAGACACCTTCAAAGAATGTGTTAAAATGCCTGTCTTATTCCAAAATGTCAATGGGGGATAGAGACTTCTACACACTGCTAAAGGCTGTTAAAATTCCAACAATCTCATTTTTTTTCTTCTCAACACTATCTAGTCATCAATTCTCAATGAAATTCTCTTCCGAAAAACTCAAGCCAACTACTACTATAATAATAATAATAATAATAGAGTTAAATATTTCTAATGCTATTATACTTTACCAAACGTTCATATAATGCTATTGAACTTTCAAAAGTGAACTGTTTTAAAAACGAAATGTAACAGATTGACATATGAGAATCACTTTTGAAAGTTCAATTGCATTCTAAGAATATTTTAAAGTAGTTTGGTAAAGTATAATTGCATTGGAGGTATTTAAATCGTACGTAGAGCTTTTGCCTGATACAACTGCTCTAAATATGGAGGTAGGCCCAACCCAGGCTTGTGCAGTTAAGGTGGTTGTACACGACCAGTCTAATGTCGCTAAGGAACTTTGATCAATAGAGGTACTGCCCAAGAGGATCGATAAGAGCAACGCTGCTTAGCACTAGTTTAGGTGGTATTGAAACTCACATTTCACCATTGGTTATTAATTTTTTTTTTTAATCAATGGTTGAATGTAGTTTCACTGTCGAAGCGACAGGTGTTAAACATAACTATTGCTACATAAGCATCGTTCAAATTAAGTATATGTTTTGTGGAGTTTAAAAGTAGTTTTTTTTATGATATTTGAAAAAAGCTGGTGAAATATGTAGTTGAAAGTTGATAAAAATTGCGAGTCTCAAAAAAACTAATACTTCATACGTCCTATAAAGATAGACATAATTTTCTTATTCATTTGTCCTAAATTACAATCCACTTTCATTTCATTGTTAAGAGTATAGTTGATTTTTAGTTTCCTAATATGCCTTTATTTAACGTGTCTTGTTATCAACAAATATGAACTACCATTATTCAATGTAGTGGTGTGGTATAATAGAAAAAATGTAAGTAAAATTTATAATTCTAACTATTTTAATTAACTTTTTTGACTAATCTTGAAGAGTGGCTGCCTTCCCTCCCTGGTTCGCCACCCAAGTAAATTCGATTCAATCAACAGTAATTAAAAATAAAGTTTAATTTGTTGTTATTATAAGCTCTATAAGAAACGCAATATCATCACACGAAGACATTATGCAATCAGCATTTATTTGTCCGTTAGTTTGTGCTATATCTGCATGTCGATACAAAATAACACCAACCACACAAAAAAAAGAAAAAAGAAAAAGAAATAGAAAAAGAAAATGCTATTTTGATCATCTGCTTGCCTCTTTTGTACTAATACTTAGAAACAAACTGAAGCTTTCAGGAAATCCCAATCGAACGACAAATATTTGACAAAAATCTTGTACCTTAACCTCTGCTAATTCCTGAAACTGGTTATGCAGTGCCCTTGTTTAGATGCTCACTTTGAATGATGAAGCCAAAAATGAACACCCAATCCAAGCTGAAATTCCAGATTTGAAGAAAAAACAAGCAGTCTCTATATTCTGACTTCTGCTCAAACTCTACTGTCTCTCTACATCTTGTGATTTTGTAACCTCAATCTTTTGAGCTGCATCAGCTGCTGCAGATGCTGCATCGCCTAAACCCGACTTCTGTAACTGGTGCACGAAAGCATCAATTTCCGTAGCGCCAATTTTATAAGGGCTGTGGGCCGAGCTTGGAAAAGAACTGTTTGTCACTTCTTCCTTGTACTCCAAAAGAGCCTTGTTGATGACGTCTCCCACATGAGCATACTGTTTACAAAACTTCGGAGTAACCTGTGATGAAGCCAATACACACTGAGCAACATACATTTCATCTTACGAACAAAAAATTTCTTAATTGAAGAGAGATAGGGAATAGTGGCATTAACCTTGGCATGATGTGGATGTTGCATCATCCCGAGCAGGTCATGGTATACTAGCACCTGCATTCACGAAGTGGATTTTATTGCATTATTAACTGATATAATATTATCAAAACCATCTTTTTTTTTTAAAACGGTAAGTGTAGGATCTACGAACTAGACCATAAACATATACAACGATAGATTTGGCACTGTGCAATCTAAGACGCTGCTGAAACAGTCACTCTCTTCAATTGCAATGTAAGAAGAATGAGGAATGCATAGTCAGTTCTACTTAAAAAACAGCAAGCTAATGGGAGCTACTAAAGTTGCCAAAAACTCCTTTTCAATTTGACAATTTCAACAAATTCATTCTTCAGCAGAATTTTTAGTTTTTCCTGAATTACACAACTGCAGCACTTATATATTAAGTAACAAAAGATATTAACTCAAAAGACTTGGAAATATAGGCAATAGTTACAAGTTTTATTTGGAAGTTTACTAACAGGTGACAGAGTTGATGCTTACCCACTTCAACAAAAGCAATACTAAAGATTTTCATTCGTGAGATGATTACATGATTGCATTGCGACTCAACAACCCGCACCACATCAGCTGATCAGCCCCACACAGACACACTAGACAAGCAAGTGAAAAAAGGAAAACAGGCAAAAAAGGGGAAAACAAAAGTGAAGTTTTTACCTATACACCATAGAAATAGGAACCCCATCTGACTTTTTAACAATATAAAGCTCTTATATTATAAAGAGTGTATACATTGCATAGATAAGCAAGTTGGGTATTATAGGCATCAAAGCTAATATTAATGAGCCTGTTAGATGTATCTCTAAGCAAAGTTAGTCTCTTTTGCTAAATTGCAGGGTGGACACAATATTCATGTCAATTGAACATATAAATATATAAAGAACAAAATTAAAACTTAAACACTATTTTCATAGCATCATGGAAGTTAAATTCCCGAAAGAAACAGAACACAAGTAGACAAGTCTAAGGTATTCCTCTAGTTGCAAAATGTTAACAGGGACAAAGGTATACTGACCTGACCACTGCAAAATGGCCCAGCCCCTATGCCAATGGTCGGTATCCGAAGAGCTGATGTTGCAGCAGCAGCTACAGGTGCAGGAACACATTCTAATACAACAGAAAAACACCCTGCTTCTTGCAAAGCCATGGCAGTCTCCACTACCTACATAGCATAATGTACAATGGCTCAAGCAACCAGACTTAACATATGTTTAGCCACTGGAAGCAGACTCCGTGAAAAAGTCGTTTGCATCACAGAAATTTGTCTTACTATTACTAATATTATAAAGTGGCTTTTTTATAGTCGAAATAAACTCAATTGGATTTTGATTTTTTTTATTAATTATTTCTTGATTTGTTTCATTATTGTAAATGGATTTATTCATAATATTTTTTGTTGATTCAAGAAATAATTTTTTCTTCATTCTGGGAATATTAATGGTAGATAAAAATATATTTTTGCATATCCTTTCAATGAAATTTTTTATAAAAAGGGGTAATTTACAGATTAATCGAGCATTTCTTCTTTTTAATATTTGCCATTTTTCTAATCTTTTAGAATTATAACTTGTTTTGTTAAGACTAATCTTTATTTATGAGTTACTTTATTTTTCTCTTTTGTAATTCTTTCTATTTGAATTCTAATTCTATTTGTTCTAGCAGTCAAATCCTTCATTTTTTCTATCAACGAAGAATTTGTCCAACCTGGAGATGTGAATTGCTTACCATAGTATAAATTAATAGAGCATATTGTATGTGAGAGTAGTGAGCGGTATAAGCATGTGTAGCTAAGCTTAAAATGTTTATTTATAAGCAAATAAGTAAGTTTTAAAATAGATTAATTTTTTTATTTGTCAAAGTTGAAAATAAGCAAATTACTAATTCTGTCACCAACGAAAGAGTTTCTTTTATTTAAACAAGCATGTTTGGAAAGTAACTTTTACTCTTTTTAAACTTAGCAAAACATGCTCTAAGCAACTTTTTCTTTTTTACTTAAAAGTAAAAAAGAGTAACATTCCCAATCAAATGTTAAAAATAGTACCTTGACTGCACTATCCACATTTCTGCCTTGAGGCCTGAATCCTCCAAGAACACTAATGGCCTGAGGGGTGAGCCCAACATGCCCCATCACAGCAATTCCAGCTTCCACAATAGCTTTTGCCGCTGTAATTCTTGAAGGCGCCCCACCTTCCAATTTAATTGCATCCATCCCTCCTTCCTTCAGAACCTTTACTGCTGTATCAACTGCCTGCTCATAATTCAAACTGAAACATCACCAACCATTTGATATTCAAACCCGAACGCAGAACAGTTGAAACTAATTTAAAGAACCCAACCTTACTCCATTTGATGGATAGAAACTGAGCAGGTATTCAAAGTTATTACAGAGGAAAAGGGAACACTATCATGTAGTAACCTCATTTCCAGTATGTAATTTATGCACACGACGTGGATTCATGAACTACATCTTTATCATCTCAGGGAGATGGAATTCAAGAGAGCCCTAATGTCAAACTTCTTTCATTTCTAGTCGTAATACCATTACTGTAAAACCCCTTCTTGGACACTAAAAGGACATTAATTGCTTGCGGTATGCTATTCAAGAATCAAAATTGTCTCATCCGGCCAGATTAAGGGACATCCCTAAAGCTATGAAGTTATATACTTCAATGTGCAAAGTGGACTAATATTTCTCAAAGAGTTAGTCTATGATGTTCTGTCTAAATATTTAGCTTTATCACTTCACAAATCCGATTTGCTAATCAGAAGTTCGGGTGGTTCCTAGACGATTAAGGTGCTTCTTCCTTTGAAAGGAAGTTACATTCTATACAATTACTCAATACCATTAGCACCAGAGAGAACAAATATGTCTCAAGGACACGTCGGCTTGGCTTGTTTTAGGATAGTAGGAACAATAATACACTCCATGAACCATTTAATTCATGCTACTTACATAAATAACAAATTCAAAATAAACAGCTAAGCAAACCGATCATCCTACGCCTGATCACGACCGAAGTAATAATTCACATTAGAACAAATGGCCAATAACGAAATCAACACATGTTTAAGAATTAATAATCATTAATCTGGTTCCCCATCAAAGAAGATGAAGCTATATTACCTGCTGAGCGCTGGACTCATAAGTCCCAAAAGGCAGGTCCCCAACAAGCAGCGGCCGCTTGGCGCCGCGTGCCACAGCTCGACAATGCACAAGCATCTCATCCAGCGTGATCGGCAAAGTGGTGTCGTAGCCATGAACCACCATAGACGCCGAGTCACCCACTAAGCAAATATCAATACCCGCAGTATCCAAATGCACCGCCGACGGATAATCGTAGGCTGTCACCATTGTTATGGGCTCATTCTTCTTGTGCTTTTGGCGTAAATGAGTTAGTGTCACTCTGTGGCTCGGATTCTGGGGCTTTGGTCCGCCATAAACAGTGTTTTCCGGGACATTGCTCATGCATCTCAAATGGGTCAGCACGGAATTGGAATTTCTTCGAATAAAACGAACAGTCTTCGAGATTGAAGAAAAAGTTACCATTATGAAAATCCAATTTCAATACTCTGAAGGTGTCAAAAGCGGGCTTTTGGGGCTGCGCGGCTGCGCCACCAGCAAAAGGTCGGTCAGAGTTGGTTCTTGGAATGTGGGATACATGAATTATGAACGGCTTTTTTGCACAAATAGTCCTATCGTTCGCCTATCTTCCCATTTTTGACCGAAGTGCCTTTATTTTCAATTTTTTATAGTGCAAATAGTCATTTTCGTCTAACTTCGTCCATGATGCAGTTAGTAGGCCCCATGCAATTCACAACCTTTATTTCATAAAAGTATTTTCGTCTTTTCACTGTATTTTTGTCTCTATTTAGCTATATTTAAATTATAATTAAACCCTACGTTTGGTAAAGTTTAAATTATAATTTAAATTGATCAAACTTATTTTTTATCTACATATTTCGTAAAACTCACAATTTATTATCTATTTATTAATTATATATTTTGTATAACTCAAAATTATTCAACACTTTAAAAATAATTTCAACACTACCAAACATAAGAGTTGATTAAATTAATTAAACATATTTTCTATCCACATATTTTGTAAGATTCACAATTTACTACTTACTGCTCATACATTCAATAAAATATATAATTTATAAGTACTTAAAAATAATTTCAGCACGGTCAGATATACTATAAGTAATATTTATTATTTCCTCCCCGTTTCAACATTTTTAGGTGGGTAGTTGAACATGACATTTATTTTTATTTTTATTTTTTATTTTTATTCTCTTTTAGGTACTTCAGTACACTAAGGGGACGAAAATACCTTAATAAAATAAAAATTGTGAATTGCACGTGACCAAATGAGACAAATTTGACCGAAAATACAATTTGCGCTATCCAAGATTGAAAGTCCCCAACTTACAGTAACAACAAACAATAAGGACCATTTGTGCAAAAAGCCATTATTCAACCTAACAATCATTGATTTGCCATTTATGGTAAGTTGCAGTTTTTGCTTATTTCGGTACAATCAAAAGCAAGTTGCATTATCAAAACAACCGCCTAACCAACCAATCTTCTTTTTCCCCAGCCATGGTAGCAACATTATCCATTAACATAGGAAGAATGTGTTTGCATGCTCTAACAACCATCTCATTGTTACATAGCGGTTGCACATGTGAGAGCTTGTTCGTAAGTTCAACATGATATGGTGACGAAAATAACATGAAGAAATAAGCTTCAAATTTTATTTACTACTCTTCTGTCTTCTATCTACATTTTTTAGATTGATAGTTAAATGAGCATAGAAACGATAAACAAATTATGATGTGAAAACAGCAGAAGTGATCTAAACACAGAAGTTTAAAATATTATAAATGAAGCAATTACCACACATCCCAATGAATGCATTTGCAAACATCTGGTATGCATGAAATTTGTTAGTGTCCTTCATCAACTGGTGAAAGTTCAAGGGAGCCAAAATTGAGAACGTGTCAAAACATTGAAACAGTAGCAACAAACACTCATCTTACAAGGTCTCAAAGACCAAGTTCTCGCATTGATCCTTTCCTGAACTAGAACTCGAGGATAAAAAGTGCAGCTCAGTACAATGTGCTAACCAATTCCAGGAGGGAGATGTCATGATAAGAGGTGGGGGTAGGAGGTAGTTACTTTTGGTTGGGGAAGAATGTGGTTTTTTTGTTATTCTTCATTCTTTGGGATATATTTGGTTATATTTTTATTTATTTATTTTTTTTGCCTATTGTTTTTTACTTATTTAAGGATAATGAGAATTTTGTCTTTTTATTTGACATTAACAGTTAAAAAAGAAGGATTATGTTATTAGGAATCTATCATACTTATTTTTTCAAACGTTAGAAATGTTTAGTGCTTTTTTTAAAAGCTAAAGATATATTTTTTACCTTTTTGAAAGATTGAAAACTAAAGGGGGTGTTCTCAACTCAGATTTGAATGAATTTGAAAAATTCACATAAATTTAGGTGTGCTCAACTCAAATTTTAATAGAATTCATTGAAATTTAGGTGTACCAAACTCGGATTTAAATAGATTCTTTAGAAATCTAGGTGTCCTCAATAACTAGTGAATTTCTAAAGATTTCATTAATTAATGGATTTTAACAGATTTCAATATATTTGGAACTATAATTATAACTACTAAAAATTCTAACAATTCTTGTTCCAAACCTCAAAATTTCAATTGATTTCTCTATTTTCTCTCTCTCTCTCTCTCTCTCTTTAACATCTCACTTTTCACATACGATTTTGATGAAACTATTTTGTATCAATTGACTTTTTTTCTTTATTTCTCTCACAAACCTCTCACCTTTCACATAAAATTTTACTGAAACTCTTTTATACCAATTTGTAATTATTCACGTCTTTATTTCGTTTTTCTCAAAACGATGCCCATATTTCCAACTTCATAAATTTTTTGTTTAAAATCATAAAGTTAGGAATTTCTTTTAACGTACGATAATGTTATGAATTTTATTTTTTAATCACAATGTTATTTTTTTTAGTGATCTAGTCAGACATTATATTATTTTCTTAGCTTTTTAAAAAAAATAATAATAATAATCCGTTTATGCACAATGAGTGGTTATGGTTAAAAAAAATCACAAATACGAACTCTATTAACCTCCATAATTTAGAATTATTTAAAAGTTAAAACGTTTCGATACTCATTTTTAATATTTAAAATGTAAATTATATGTATCAATATATTATGAATTAGTTGTCTTTTTTTTTTTTTTTTTTTTTTTGCTATTAGTCTATTTTTAAAAAATAAAAAAATAAATTGTGCTTTTATGGTGAGTTTACTTGTCAATATTAATTTTAGAGCAAGTTTCTCGTCAAGACATAATTTGGTTTTTAAAAAAAAAAAAGACTTGAAATATTATGATGAAATTTTAAATTTTTTTCAAAATTTACAGTTGACACAATTGAGGAGATGAAAATATAATTTTTAATAAAAAGACCACAAATTTAATGAAATCTATGAGAATCTATTAAAATCTATGATATAGAAATCTATTAAAATTTTATCAAATATGTCAAATTCTATTAAATTCCATGAAATTTATAAATATTAAGAAATCTATTAAAATCTGAGTTGATAACACCCCTAAATATGCTATTTTTTTTAAAAAGAAAATTGCATTTGGGCTTTCAAAAAAGTGACGTAGAGTCCTAAATCTTCAAAATATTTGCACCGTCATCCATAACCTTTTAATAAATTTGCAGTGTAAGGATATTTGGATAGAATTTGTCCAAAAATATGTTAAATGACCAAATATGAAACTCTTGACCAAATTTGTTTTAAAATTTTTAAATAGAAAAATATGAAGTGACTATTTTTCCTTTATTAAAATTGGTCAAGTTAAAGTTAAACGTTTGACTTTCGATCAACTAACAGAGATTTGAACTACCTTTTTATGAAAGGTCTGAACCCTTAGTTGCAATTTTCCCATAAATAAATAAATAAAACGTAACCCGCTGGCCATCCATTAATGCATTTGACTCCCGTGCAAAGAAAACATATTATTTCAAAAGTAGAAAATACTTTATTCGTCCATTTTCTTTCTTTATTTATTTATCCTAAATTAAAGTTAATTTTTTTTTATTGAGAATATAATTGATTTTTTAATTTCTTAATATGCCATTATTTAATGTAATTTGTTATCAAGAATTGTGCACTACTATAATATTAATATAGGAGTATATTAAGAAAAACACAAGTAAATCTTACTTTTTTAACTATTAATTAAATTTTCTTAATCTAAGTGAAAATGAAAGTAAAAATATATTTGTAGGACGGATGAACTAATTAATAAGATTTTTCAGGCATCCATGCCAAAAGGAGTTGTGCCAAACCGTCAGAGCCCTGCCAACCTACATAGCTGGTCATGTTTTAAGAGCATATCTAACAAGCTTTTTAAACATAGATTAATCTTTAATTTAAAGGGCTAACGTTTAAAATTATTCTTCAATAAACTCTCTAATTTGACATTTTAATTTAGAGAGTGGGTTTGGCTCTCTACATTTGGAGAGCCAAACTCACTCTCTATTATTAAATGTATTGAAATAATTTTAATTTTCAATACATAATATGTTGGTTTTAATTAAATAATATATACAAATTGAGAAGAAAATATATGATAAAAAGAGATGAGAGGGAAATATTAAATGCTTTTTGAAAAACGTAAAATAAAGAGTATGTAAATAAAGAGGCTCTTGAAATGTTTAAAAAAATTGGCTTTTTAAATTTAATGATACTCTTTAAAATGCTAAAGATGCTATTTAAATATACATAAATTGTTGTAGATGCTCTAAGGCAACAAATTGAACATATAAGAGCATCTTTAATATGATCTTTAAACATAAGACGTTGTCCATTTTAAAGAGTCGACCCTTAAAATTATGTTCCAAAAGACTCTCTAAAATGAATTTTTAAAATAGAGATTGTGTTTGACTCTCCAAAATTGGAGAGCTAAACACACTTTTTTATACTTAAATGCATTCAAAGTCCAATTTTTAATACTCATACATGGACTAAATTAAATAGTACATACAACATAAAATAGAAGAAAATGGAGGAAAATAGTATAATAATTATGAGGCAAGTGTGTTAAAATAAAATATCGGAAAAAATAATAAATATTTATTGGAAGAAGTAAAAAGAACTGTTAAGGGTTAATTACACTAATGGTCCCAATTCTTTCAGGTTTGTAACAATTTCATCCACATTCAAAATTTTTAGCAAATATCATCACCATCCTTTCATTTATTCGCATAGATGGTCTCCAAATCACTATTTTGACAATTTTTTGACAATTTTATCTATTGACTTAAATAAATTAAAATGATAGAAAAAAAAAAAGAAAATACAATTAAAGTATTACAATTAGGCCCTTAACCTTTTCAAAAGTACAAATAAATACTAAAATATTTTATTTTATTTAGATAAGTATTCTTCCGAACTAAAAAAGAACCTCCCCTCCCCTCCCCTCCCCTCCCCTCCCCTCCCCATACCATACCATACGTGACAATATGGAATATGCAGATTTTGACTAGATGATTTAGTTTTCTTCATTGTAGTGGTAGATGAAGTAGGCATTATAGAAGTGGTTTTGCTCTCAACATTGCTCCCAGCAACGTTGTTCTCAAAATTAGTCCACTTTCTGAGTTTCAAACTAATATATGGCTCAGCAAAGCCAATTGAACCCTTCAGAGGTGGAGAAGTTCCAGACACCTCAGATCGGTCCATTTCTATTTTCTTGATAAAATTTGCAGATCCCTCGAATGTGTCAAACTCAAAACTAGGCAGTTTTATCCCATCCTTCAGGAAAGAGTCGGTAGAAGTTGAAATAGAGCTTTTGGTTGAAGAACCACGCCCAGCATAAGAGCCAGAAGTAACGCTATTCCCACCATCCGCCGACAAATTTGAAAAGGATAAGGGCTCAATTGCAATGTTTTCATTGTATTTTCTTTTTTCTATCATTTAATTTATTTAAGTCAATGGGCAAAATTGTCAAAGAATTGTCAAAATAGTGAAAAATAGTGATTTGGAGACCATCTGTGCGAATAAATGAAAGAATGAGGATGATATCTACTAAAAAAATTGAATGAAGATGAAATCGTTACAAACCTGAAAGAATGAGAACTATTAGTATAATTAGCCCTAAAAATAAATAGGCTGTTGAAGTACTTTAAAAATTTTACTCTTTAAATTTATATATGTTCTCCAAAATACAAAATATACTATTTGTAAATAGAGTGTTTTGAAGATGATCTAAGATGTATCAATATATTTCAACACGGGCTTTAAAAATAAAAATTTCATATGGCATATGAAAAGAAATAAGGGTAAATTTCTTAATAGGAGTCTCCAACATGTGGAGTTAAATGTTTGAATAATCACTGAACTTTCATCTACGTCTTCTATTGCTCACTGAACTTTAAAATGGTGCTCATTGCTCACTGAACTTTCTAACGTCACTCCCCGTTACTCACTCATCACTGTACATTAACACCAATTGGACGGAATTGCACATGTGTCAAACGGAAAGGCCACGTGGCACAAACGCCTGCTGAAAATTGTGACATGGCAACCACCTCAATTAGTCGCACGTCCAAAGTGCGTTTTTATAAGATGAAGGTCAAAAAAAATAAGCCAATCACTTAGGGTTCTCATTCCCATTCCCCCAATTCCAATTTCCCCAAATCCCCATCTCAGACTCTCATCTCCACCACGCACCCGCGACACAATTGACCCATTTTGGATGGAAAATTCTTGCAATTGTGCGCCGATACTAAAGAGGAAGCTATGTTATTGTGGAGAAGACCCAATATTGAAGACATCGTGGACGGAGATAAACCCTGGAAGGCGATTTTGGGGATGCAGATTTTATGGGAAGGTAGGTGCGTGTGATTTTTTTGAATGGGGTGATCCTGCACCCCATGCTAGATACAAAACTGTAATGAATGGACTTTTGAGGAAAAAAAATGAGGCAGAAGAACAAGTAGTGAAAATGGGCAGAGCTATGAGAAATTGGAAGATTGCTCTGTGGGTTCTCCTGATGTTCATTGCAGTTCGTGAGATGTGTTAACAATGGCAGAGGCATTGCGGATGAATTGGAGCTGAGTTAACCGTTGGTAGGACAATGTTGTAGGTATTAGTTAGGTTGTTAGTTTGTACCGACATTGTAGATGTAGCTGTGATTCGTAGACCTCCTTCTTTGTAATTAGTCTGCTAATGTTGCTGTATGTAATCTGGTAATTTCAATGCAATGCCTATTTTGTTGTGAAATCAGTCTTTTTATTTGAATGGATTTCAATTTGTTTTTCAGTACTTTTGATGTGTTGGTTGAAGTAGTTGAAGGCTATATCCTTGGAAGTAAGGTGATTCGTTTGCTGTGTTGGTTGAAGTGGTTGAAGAAGGTGATTCTTTTGTGTTGTTTGGAATACTTTTGCTGGAATACCTGGTGTCTCATGTTACAGTTTGAGGTTAAAAATTGAATTTGTTAGAGAAGAAATTATAACTGGTGTGAATTGGGAACTAGAAAAGGGTAACTGGAAAATATAACTGGTGTGGATTAGAGAAGAAAATATAACTGGTGTCTAAATTTTTGTGATCGATTAACTGGAAAGAGGTGTCTGAAAGAATGCTGGTATGCTGATATGCTGATATGCAGAATTGGCAGCCACACAAAAGAAAGAAACTCAAATGTGAAGGCTGATATGCTGATATGTAAATATCCCATTATGTATGCTGATATGTAAATATACCATTTAGACACTCAATTGACATCCCATTTAGACACTCAATTGGCATTATGTATGCTGATATGTAAATATCCCATTTAGACACTCAATTGGCATCCCATTTAGACACTCAATTGGCATTATGTATGCTGATATGTAAATATCCCATTTCAAATGAATTTGAAAAACCTATTAAACTTGACAAAACCAATCTGGAATAAAATGATAGCATCAAAACCAATTTGGAATAAAATAACTGGAAGACAAAACCAATATGATATATTCTATTTGTTTGTCCAATTGGCAACCAAACATGTACACTGTAAGACCCAACATTTACATCAGAGTTGCAATCAACAAAAACCAGGACATTTACATTAGATTTGCGGTCAAAAGAAACACAGACAAAAATATGGACATTTACATCAGATTTTCATACTATCCAGATTTTCAAAAAACATAACCAATATCCCAAACACAAAAAGGGCAGTTAACACGTCATATATAGCGTCTTCATCTGGATCTCGGAGGCACAAAACGGGATGAGCTTGTGGTATAATTTCTTCTCGCATTGGCTCTGGCAGATCTTCTTGTAGCTGATTCTTGATCATTTAATCTTTCAAGCTCCTCCACCATTGGGTTAATATCAATTTCCTCCACTCGAACATCGGGCGTAGTTGTATTTTCTTTTTCGTTTCCTCCTTCAAAATCAATTGAAGTTGCTGCTGGTCCTTCTCGTAGTCCTCGCATGTCCACCCCGGGTGTAGGCATGAAATGGCACACTGTATGCTGTTGTTGGGCCTCCATTGATGGACCCTCGCTCCCTCTATTTGGAACCAACTGAAAGGAGAAAAAAATTAGCAAGCAGATAAAAAAAGGCAGCCAGCAGATTTGTTTGTCTATGCTAACCTTTGTCCTTGTGCCTGTTGGAGTCCCCATTTCATTCCCCACGGGCTGCAGTGGGGCATTGTACCATTCATACATTTAGTACGTAAGCATCTTAGTTTCAAACATATATTATATTATGCAAAATAAATACAAATCATTGAAGGTAATTTTCTTACATTACTTGGTGCGTCGGGCCTCAAATGATATCTCTTGTTGTGCCCTTGCAAACCACACTCTGAGCATGTCATGGTTACTTGACCTTTCCTTTTCAATTTCGATTGGCCTTGCGACTGATAAATGAAGTCTTCATTTGCTTGTCTCCGCCTCTTCATTTGTTGTCTTCCTTTTCTTGGGACAATCCATTTCGGGGCTTTAATATGACATTCAGTTACTGGCCACAGTTCTTTCCCGTTAATTGGCAGCAGAATATTATTGTAGCACTGAAGGTATGCCTCGACTGTGTAACAATTATCTACATAGTCTTCTGGCTCATTCATCGTGTCCCGTATAACTGCTACAGCATGACAACACGGTATCCCAGTTAAATTCCACTTCCGACATGCACATGTACGCGCCTCCAAATCTACAACATATATACCTGATGGACTCTTCACTTGATATTGCGGTCCTCCCGACCAATCTAGAGTACAACTATCTGCCATCGCAATGTCTTTTGCCAACTTTCTTGAAATCTTTGGACATACTCGTCCATTGTAACGTGTCATCCTATCCCGTCTCAAACGAATCCTTTTCATGAAACTTGTTTGGATGGATATCAGCATACTCAGAACCATCTTCTCTCTAACATCTAGTAATGTTTTGTTAAATACTTCACAACCATTGTTCAACAAAATGTCACTCTTTACATTGACTGAGAAATGTGACTTACTCCACTCCCGAGGATTTCTTGCGGTCAACCACAAATAGGCTTCATTGTCAATGTTCTTAATTTGTTGCATCCACTTTCTAAAATCAGCAACAGTTGTTGCCTTCGCAGCCCGCCACAAATAATCCTTAAATATTTTACCCTTGAATCCCCGGTTGAAAAAATTTGTATACATATGGCGTACACAAAACCTATGCTCCGCTGATGGAAACAACTCTTCTAACACAATGTGTAATCCCTTTTGCCTATCAGTCATAAAGGTCCACTCACAATGGTTACTAATACCTAAATCCTCCCCCAAATGGGTGATGAACCATCTCCACGAAGATGTATTTTCTTTTTCAACAACTGCATACGCTACGGGGTATATGCAATCATTTGCGTCAAGTGCAACGGCTGTAAGTAGCTGACCACCATATTTACCCCTCAAATGACATCCGTCAAGCCCAATCAACTTCCTACAACCTCTTTTGAAACCCTCCTTGCATGCATAAAAGCATATATAAATGCCATGGAATATTTGATCATTTACAGCTATAACTACACTAGATCCCGGGTTTGTCCTTAACACCTCCGCGGCATATGACCTCAATAACGCAAATTGCTCCTCAATTGTTCCTTCTAACAAATTTCTAGCATGTCTCCTCGTTTTCCACGCAACGTTCCTAGTAATATCAGTTTTTAAATCTCTCTTCACCGCAGCTATGATACTCTTTGTTTTCCAATCCGGATCAACCCTAAACGTTTCAATGTATCGATTAGCCAGGTAAATATACGTGCAATGTCTATTGTTTTGGTCTCGGCTGCAAGTATGTTCAGGAGTATAAGATTTTACTTGGACCGTGCTAGTACTCTTCACTTTTGACGCCCAAATCTTCCAACTACATCCTAGTTTGCAAACCGCTTGTGCCCTAGATTCATCATTTGCCTTAAATTTGACATTATACCTATTCACAGCCCCATAACTTCTCACTGCCTCCTTGAACTCTTCTATTGACCTGAACTTCTGCCCAACTACAAATTTTGGATCAGGCATATCATTTTCAGCAACAAACTCTGGAAACCTTTGCTCACTTTCATCACCTGATTCATATGCACTTAGCAATTCTTCGGATGAAGGGTAGTCTAGATCATCAATTTCATTCTCGGCCTCTTCAATTTCATTTTCGTTAGTGACATTCTGTTCGTACAACATATCGTCGTCATTGTCCAATTCATTTTCGTTCTCATCGAAGTCTGGATCCGACCCGAAATCTGAAAACACGAAAACTAAATTGAATCAGAAAAAACATGCAAATTTTTAAGTAATCAAAAACTATATTAATGAAAATGATTGGTGGGTTAGTCCCTGCACTGCAAAACCAACATTGTTCGCTCGTTTTTGGGAGCATGCCACACAAATAACAAAACTTAGATTTTAATAAATAGATTCTATTTTGATTTGAGAAACAAAAATAAGGACAGAAAAAGGGTGGTGTTCCCTCAGAATCCGACATTGCATACAGCATTTTTCGCATACAACACCAAACAACCACAGCTAATTCCAATAAAAGTGAGTGACCCACCATCAGGTGGTCCATCCAAATCCGACATTCTTTACTATTCAAAACAGTGGTGGTCCTCGATTGTGGGGTCAGTTGTGTCGCGGGTGCGTGGTGGAGATGAGAGTCTGAGATGGGGATTTGGGGAAATTGGAATTGGGGGAATGGGAATGAGAACCCTAAGTGATTGGCTTATTTTTTTTGACCTTCATCTTATAAAAACGCACTTTGGACGTGCGACTAATTGAGGTGGTTGCCATGTCACAATTTTCAGCAGGCGTTTGTGCCACGTGGCCTTTCCGTTTGACACATGTGCAATTCCGTCCAATTGGTGTTAATGTACAGTGATGAGTGAGTAACGGGGAGTGACGTTAGAAAGTTCAGTGAGCAATGAGCACCATTTTAAAGTTCAGTGAGCAATAGAAGACGTAGATGAAAGTTCAGTGATTATTCAAACATTTAACTCCCAACATGTGGTAACCATCTTTTCAAGTTTTTATTTGTGGTATTTATATCTCCAATCTTTTAACGTTATACGCACGATATTTTTACTTAACAAAAATTGTCTATTCAAATTTTAAAAATCAAAGTGACACACACGTGATGTCTGAAGGGGTAAAATTGTCTACAAAAGATTTATTTTATTGTAAAAAGGTAAATATATCGACACTATAATTTTTTTTTTGTTGCACCGCATTTTAATTGTATTGATTATCCTCAACATTCCCTAATTTTTTTATGTCGTATCCTCGTATTCTTATTTTCAACTTTTCATTAATTATTACACATTTTTCCTAATGACGGCTCCTATTCAAAATATTCGTTAGGTGAGTGTAAAAAACTTATTTACCTATCATAATTTTAGTTAAATAAACAAAAACAAATACGAATGTTTGACAAAATATTTGCCCATATTGTCAATGATAAAACTTGCTGATTAATGAAAGATTGACGACAAGAATGAGATGAAAAGAAGTTGAAAACACAAATGCGACAATAGTAAAATATTGACGACAAGAATGAGACAAAAAGAAATTGAAAATACAAATGCGACAATAGTAAAATATTGAATACTTTTAATACAATTAAAATACGATAAAATACAAAAATTAGTGGTGTTAATAGAATTAACTCTTCTAAAAATCATATGGTGACTATCAAATGTAACTTTTTCTCATGTGCGTGTGGCGTGACCATTTCTTCATGTAAGGATAAAAGTGGGGTTGGGCAAAATACCCAAAAACTCGACTAACAGACCAAACCAAACCGAACCGACTTGAGTCAGTTCGGGTCGATTTTTGGGCCCGGTCGGGTCAGTTTTGAGTTGGGTTTTTACCCAACCCGAAACCGACTCGATTTTTTAATTTTAATTTTTTTTCTTTAACAAGGCCGAAAACGAAAACCCGAACCGACACGAGTCAGTTTCGAACCCATTTTTCAGAATTTTTTTTTCCAGTTTGGCTTTCTCCTTTGGGTCGGGTTGGGTCAAAAACCGACCCAACCCGACCCACGCCCACCTCTAGTTAAAAGGACATGCCTCCTTTACGGAAGCTTGGAAATCTATTGTGCAATTGACCTAATTACTAAGATTAAATTATAATTTAACTTGTTTAAATTAGTCAAATATATTATTTATTCATATATTGTGTTAAAGTCACAATTTACTATCTAATTTCAAAGGAAAATTGGCATAAATGGTCCATAACTTTTGTTCTCAGTTCATAACATTTATTTTTGTCATATAAGTCTTTAACTTATGTATTTTGGTACATACTTGGTCTTATTTGACGAGAAAAACAATTATGCCATTAGTTATAATTAGAAAAATGTAATTGGATTCTTAATATTTGTAAATAGTGCAAATAGGTCGGATATTTTTTTTTTAATAAAAAATTAAAAGAAACTAATGAGTTTTTGTTTTTGTATTTTTGGAAAATAGACTTTATTGACCAAATTGTTAATATACTAATTTTGTTTTTTTGTATATTTTACGAACTATTATAAAATAACTAAAATTTAAGCTTATAATAATTAACAAATATGTTAAATAAAAATATTTATTATTATTAATTAATTATATTATTTAAAATTTAAACTTTTATTTTATCATTACAAAATAAAAAGAAAAATAACTCTGTCACAAATTTGATGCTAAATACTTTTATTTAATCGTGCTATTCATTTATTAACTACAAATATTATATCTCTAATTGTATCTTTAATATTTTAATTTATCGTTTTTTTATCGTTCAAAAATAAAGAACACATAATGTATAAATTAATTTTTATTAGTATTTTTGTATTAAAAATATTATAAGATTTGTTCAATGTTATAAAATTATATACGCCATTTTTCTATTTATTTAATATAATTTTTATTCAAGTTTTTTACATCACACAACAATTACATATACTTAAAAGCACAATAATTTTATATTTTTCTCTTATGAAAAATTTATTTAACACAATTATAATGATATATTTGATATGATAAATTAAATATTATTTAATAAATGTACCGGACCATTTACATTTTTTACAAAGGTTAAGAATTTAATTATAATTTTTTAAATTAAATTAAGAGTATATTTGTATTTTTTATCATATAAGGACCAATTGTAGACGAACATACATAGGTTATAGTTTTTTGTGCAAAAAACAAACTTTAGGTACGATTTCTACACCGAGAGCAAATTTTAGAAATTATTTACGCCAATTTTCCTACTTTAGTTGTAAAGACTTATCAAATAAGGACCAAATAAAGACGAAAATAAAGAGCAAATATTAGAAATTATTTGCGATAATTACCCTAGTTTAGTTGTAAATATTTAAAAAATAATTTGTTTATTAAAAATTGTTTTCCAATGGATTATTAACACATAACAAATAACCAATAGAAATTAACGATATCTCTTACTCCTTAGAGCATCTCCAATATTAGACATCTTCTAAAAAGGTCTACGTGGTAAGAGAGAGAAGAAATGAGGAGAGAGAGAGTGAAATGATAATAAGAGAAAGAAAAATAGATGAGAGAGATAGATACAATATGACAATATTTATTATAGAAGGTGTCTAGAAAGTCGTCTAAAAGTAGACATTCTATTGAACAACCTTCAACAATAAATGACGCTATATTAGTTTTGTCCCTTCTATTTTATCGTCATATTAGTTGGACATTTAAAATATAAGCTATCATTGAGCATCTTCAATACTAGATATCTTCTAAAAAACCTACGTATCAAGAGAGTGAAGAAATGATGAGAGAGAGAGAAGGGAATAAAGAAAGAGAAAAAAAAAAATAGATAAGAGAAATAATCATTTAAAAGTAAAGATCTTATTAAATAACTTTCTATAATAAATAATACTATATTAATTTTAGGATATTCATCTAATACCCCTAGTGGAATTTACACTCATACAATAAATGTATGACAAATATTTCGGTGGGCATTATAACAATGCGCAAACGAGACTAATTAATTTTATCCTTTCCAATTTTTTTTTTTTTTTGATCGAATATCCTTTCCATTTTATCGTTAGATAGCTGGACATTCAAAATACCACGTGGACCACCAGTACACAATAATTCCTTCGTCTCCTCCAAAATGCGGACACTTGGGTTATACCTTTCATTGCTAAAGCCACTCCTCCACCTCCATAGATTCCCTTCTCCAACCCCATGCGCAGTTTCACTATTTCCATCTCTACCTCTCAGCAAAATTCTCTATTTTCAAGCCTCAAATAGAGCAGTCACTACAATAACATCAATGGCCAAAACCACCGACGGCGGAGGAGGCGGCGAACACGTCACCGGCGATTGGTTCTCCGTGCCGGAAGTCCGACTCCGCGACCACCACTTTACTGTACCTCTTGACTATTCTCTCGATCACCGTACTTGCCCCAAGATTTCCGTTTTCGCCCGCGAGGTTGTCTCTGGTAATTCGTTAATTACTTTAGTTTCGGATTGCTGTTCGTGATTTTTGATTTGGTAATTAAACTCGTGTTCAAGTTTGAAGCATGGTGTAATATTTATGTTGTACCATGTGCTTGTGCTGCATATTTGTACTGTGCTTGGCACGATGAAAGGCGCTGGCTTTTTGCACCTTTTTCTCTGTGTTTATTAAAGGTTTGGAATTTAATGACTAATGTTTATATGGAGTGGAAACTTGGTTGGTTTACCAAACTTCAAAACGTGTCACTCTCGTTAGGGAACCTTTTTTAATCAGTAGATGGTCACTGAACTCACAGAGTTGTTCCAATTAAGTCACTAACCACATATCCGTATATTGATTTAATGGATTTGGTGACGTGTCCGACGCAAAAAAAATCAATCAAATTAATTTCGAAAATTTCGTTAATCTTGGGTTGAGTTAATAAACTACTGGTTTAAAATGAAAGAGTTTAAAACATTTAAATGAGTGTTGTGAAACAAAAATTGTGTGTGAAAGTGGTGATTTTAGCTTATTAATAATTAATGCCACCTCACCAAGGTTGTCAGCCACATAAGCAACTCCCTCAGACACTTCAAGAAATCTTTAAATTTACTTACAAATGCATGGAGATTGACTTAGTTCGGTGACCATCTATGTCAGAAAAAAAGTTCGGTGACCAACAGAGTTTTTAACCCTATGTTTATATGTACGTTGGTATTCTAGCAGATAGAAATCATACCTTAATACAGACATTTGTACGTATTCACATACATAATTGTGGGTATTGTGCTTGCATATCTGGAAATGTGATCCCAATGAATCGTACAAAACTTTGTGGGCGTGTGTTTAAAAGGAACATTGCATTTAAAGTTCCTAATCTAAACATACGCGAGCAGGCGTATGTTTAAAAGGACATGGTATTTAAAGTTCTAAATCTAAACATACACGAGCAGGCGTGTGTTTAAAAGGAACATGGCATTTATAGTTCTTAATCTAAACATACACGAGCACTTGAGTCTTCTTTCAATTTCTTTTTTCTTTCTGATGAACCAGGTCCCAATCTTCAATTTTGTAGCAAGTGGGTGGCTAGAGACTGATTCCGTACAAAGAGGACCCTGAAAACATCAGGGGATTGGACTGGTTATGGATAATATAGGGGCATTTTCGTTTTACAGAAGTTTATTTTTCTGCCAACCAACGTTATGAAGATGAATCCAATTATAGAATTTCAAATACCAGGTTATAGTGGAGTTCCATATTATATTATAGACAGACGGTGGATGTAAACCTTTTTGCAACTTGAGATTTGATAACTTCAGGAATAACATTGATATACTGAAAAGGAATTACTGTATGGTTCCTGGTTCTTTTGTAGATACATATACAGCAGGCGCTCTATCATGTGCATGTGTTGACTTGCCAGTGAACTATGTCATCTATAAAATTGTAGTAGCGAATAAAAAAATGGTGAAAATGGATTTGTTCATACTGTGTGTTCTAGTACAAAATTGATGATGCGTTTAATTCATTTTGTGGGTCACATGATTTTCTCCCTCTATTCAAATTTGGTTTTCTTTTGACCTCTTAAATCTTTACTACTGGATGGATGGTATGCTTTGCAGTTGGAAAGGAAGAGCAGTCCCTCCCATGTTTATTGTACTTGCAGGGTGGACCAGGGTTTGAGTGCCAGCGACCTACTGAGGCTGGTGGATGGATAAGTAAAGCATGTGAGGAATACCGTGTTATTCTATTGGATCAGGCATGTTATTTCGAAGTACTTTTGAGGTTCAAGCGCATGTAGAAATATATTCTTATATCTTATCTTTTGCGGGCATGTTTATGGCACAGAGAGGAACTGGTTTATCAACACCACTAACTCTATCATCTATGTCTCAATTCAAATCTGCTGAGGATTTGGCCGACTACATGAAACATTTCCGAGCTGACAATATAGTGAATGATGCTGAATTCATTCGCAAACGTCTTGTTATTGATTCTGGACCCTGGACAGTGCTGGGGCAGGTATATTTGTTTTGTATTTCTTCATCTTTTAGGTGTGTTTTACATTTGACGTTTTGATATTTTTTCAATTGATTTTGACACAAAAGTTTGACAATCTTGCCGCACCTTTGTCTTCCCTGACACCTCGTGACACGACCCGCCCCGAATCACCCTAGTGGACCCAGAACGTGCCGTGCGCCGATGATGGATGCCAGCTAGACACCGGACCCACCATTAAGGCCTTGGACTTTTCTATAACTTATCGACTCTTCTTGGACAAAAAAAATATTTTATAAAAATTTTGGCAGAGTCTCCTTTGTAAATTGAACAAAACCAAACCTGAAAAGCAACAATTCCTCAAAACACAAAATATATACAAAATCCATTGGGTCCACCTGACCAAAATATTAACCAATCAAAAACAAAGTATAACCAACTCAACCATTTCCACTATTATTTGTAAAACAGCCCAAATTTATAACCTTTACATCAAAAAGGCGGCAAGCCCATCTAACTTCTACATGCCACAAATAATACCAAAATGAAATATGCTAAACTGGTGGACATGAGACAAATGAATGATAATGCATTGCTTAACAAAATGCAATCATACAATTAAGTAGATCAAATGGCTGTGGCTGTTGCAGAATCTCCCAAAAGTTGCTCAAAAGGCTCAACTGCGTCCTAATAAGAAAAAGAGTGACAAAAATGTGAGTTTATAACTCAGTGAGTGGAGAGTTTGAAAATGATTATACTTTTTCCCGTTTAGAAACATTTACTGAAATTCTGAATTTTTCCATAATACTTGTAAGCAATAAAGATTATGAATTCTTTATACTTGATATAAATAATATAACTGCAAGCATAGAGAAACTGAGAAATGCTATCATGACTGTAATTTTCAAATAAAGCATAATCTGATTAAACTGTAAGCTGTAATTAAAGTCTGAAACTACATGATCTGAAATCTGAAATCTATATACTGATTATTCTGAAATATATAATACCACACCAAAAAGGTACTCTGGATAACTGATAAACTGTAATCTGTAATCTGAATCTGGTCATACGCTCGCAGAGCTGTCCCCAAAGGGCTAAGCACCCCGGTACACGGCCCAAAGCCTATATGTGTACAAGAGTGGGTCCCAAAGACCTAATAATATGGTCATACACTGTAGAAACAGATTCACACCAGTGCAGAGCGGGTAAATCACCATATCTGGTCATACACTGTGGAAACGAATTCACACCAGTGCAGAGCGGGTAAAATTACCATATCTGGTCATACACTGTAGAAACGAATTCACACCAGTGCAGAGCGGGTAAAAGTCACCTGGGTACTATTTTGGTGGTTTTTAAAATAAACTTTACTAAAATTCTCATTTACAAAAGTTAACTTGTACTAAAAATCATGATTGTCCAATACTTGAAAAATAATTCATTTTTGCAATTTATATAATTTACTAGAAGCACTGATATAATAAAACAATTCATATAACTTTACGAATCGATATAATATAATATAATTAAATGCTTATTTTCTGAAAATAAATTTTTCCACTCACAGAGTTTTTGACTCGAACTAAGTTGGTCGGTATACGGCACCAACCTCCTCGTCACCTCCTGAAATAAAATATATTTGCTTGAATCAATAAATAACCATCTCAAGAAATACTAAGAATAAATTTCTTAACTTTCTTTGTAAGGTCGCCAAACTAGAACTCATTTCTATTAACTCAATAACATGTAATTTTCCTTAACATTCTCAAAATTCTCTAATCTTTCATAAGGCCCTTAAATAATCTCTTTTATAATACATTTGCTTAAAGGACCCAAATAGAAATTCTAGGATTTGCTAAAATCATCAATCCAAGCTTATAACATAGATAAACCAACATAAGCCTTAATATCCTTAAAATAGCTTAAATATCCAAATAAACCTACTAAGTCTAGAACCCTAAAATGTCATTCATTAATTCCTCCATTTAACATATAATATGGTTCATAACACTAGAAATCACTCATATTCGTTCATAACATTCACATTTAAACCCATAAGCAAAAACCCTAATTTTTAACCTCGTTGTAAAATAAGTGGGTTATTGCTTACCTCTTGAAAATGGAGAAGAAATAAGAAACCCAAGCTTAAAAATCGATTTGGCCGGCGGCTTCTTCTTCCTTCCCTTTCCTTTTTCCCTTTTCTTTCTTCCTTTCTTCTCTTTTTCCCTTTTTTTTTTCTTTCTGGCCGCGTTCTCTTCTCTCTGCGTCTGTGAGTGTATTGCCAAGAAAATGGGTCCAAATTCAATTTACAAATCAGCCCAATTGCAACTTAAGCCCCTAACTTCCATAAAGTGACATTTAAATCCTTAAATATCCATAATTTATAAAATAGCCCAAAACAATTTATTTGCTTAATTAAAGTCCAACTTTGACTTTTTGAATTTGACTTGACCCAAAATTTCCTTGACTTTGACTAAAAAGAATTTGACTTTGACTAAATTGAAACGGGTCGTAACAATCTTACCTCCTTCAAAGAATTTCGTCCTCGAAATTCGATCGGCTAGGCTTGAAATAATTGAGGAAATTGAGCTCGCATCTGATCCTCATTCTCCCATGTAGCCTCCTCTATAGAATGATTCTTCCAAAGGACCTTAACTAGCGAAATGATCTTGTTTCGCTGAACTTGCTCTTTTCTATCCAAGATCTGAACTGGTTCTTCTTCATAGGTCAAGTTTTCCTTCAATTCCACCGGCTAGGATTCCAAAATATGTGAAGGATCTGAAATATACTTTCGAAGCATAGAAACATGGAATACATCATGAATTCTAGACAACTCAACTGGCAAAGCTAATCGATAAGCCACTGGCCCAATCCGCTCAATAATCTCATAAGGCCCAATATACCGTAGACTCAACTTTCCCCGCTTGCCAAATCTCAACACACCCTTCCATGGAGATAATTTTAGGAAAACTTTATCCCCAACTTCAAATTCAAGATCTCTTCTCCTCTTGTCTGCATAGCTCTTCTGCCTATCTCGTGCTACCTCCAATTTTTCTCTAATCATTTTTACATTCTCTGACGTAATTTGAACCATTTCAGGACCTACTAATTTTCTTTCCCCAACTTCATTCCAACAAACTGGTGTTCTACATTTCCTGCCATATAATGCTTTGAAAGGAGCCATCTCAATACTGGAATGGTAACTGTTATTATAAGCAAACTCCATCAAAGACAAATGAGTATCCCAGTTACCTTTGAACTGTAGAACACAAGCTCGCAACATGTCCTCTAGGGTCTGTATGGTTCTCTCTGATTGACCATCTGTCTGAGGGTGAAAAGCTGTGCTGAAATGTAGCTTAGTGCCCATAGCTGCCTGTAAACTAGGCCAGAATTTAGATGTAAACCGCGGATCTCTATCTGACACAATAGATACTGGAGCACCATATAAGCTGACTATCTCATCTACATACAACTTTGCCAACTTGTTTAAAGTGTAAGTAGCTTTGATCGGTATGAATCTCGCAACCTTGGTCAAACGATCCACAATAACCCAAACACCATCATGACCATTCTGAGTACGAGGAAGACCGAACAAGAAGTCCATAGTAATATGCTCCCACTTCCATTCTGGAATAGGCAATGGTTGCAAAAGTCCAGCTGCTTTCTGACGAACTGGCTTTACCTGCTGACAAATGAGACATTTTGATACGAACTCCGCTATTTCTTTCTTCATACCTGGCCACCAGTAATGCTCCTTCAATATGTGATACATTTTAGTACTGCCTAGGTGCATCGCATAGGCTGAACTGTGTGCCTCTTCAAAAATTTCTTTCTTCAACTCTGAAACGTCAGGAACACACAAACGACTTCCCATAACCAAAGCACCATCATCTCTAATTGCATAATCTGTTCGCAAACCAGCATTAACTTCTTCTTTTAGTAATCTAAGTGTCAGATCTCGAGATTGGGCTTCTCTAACCCTGTCAATCAAAGTAGGTCTCACCTGAAAATGAGCTAAAATCGCTCCAGAAGTAGTAGCTGACAACTGGGCATGCAACTTTCTGAATTCACACAACAAAGAAGCACATACTGCACTGGATGGAGGTGAAGAACTGCTAGTCTTTCTACTGAGAGCATCAGCAACTACATCAGCCTTCCCCGGATGGTAATTAATTCTGCAATCATAATCCTTTATCAACTCTAACCATCTCCTTTGTCTCAAATTCAAGTCCTTCTGGTCGAAAATGTACTTCAAGCTTTTGTGGTCGGTGAAAATTTGGCATTTCTCACCATATAGGTAATGTCTCCAGATCTTCAATGCCAACACTACTGCAGCCAACTCTAAGTCATGCGTTGGGTAATTTAACTCATGCTTCTTTAATTGTCTTGAAGCATAAGCTATAACCTTTCCATTCTGCATCAAAACACAACCCAAGCCCTGTCGAGAACCATCACTATAAATCACAAACTCTTCACCTGGAGATGGAAGAGTAAGTATAGGAGCAGAAACTAGTCTATTTTTCAACTCTCGGAAACTCTTATCACATTCTTCACTCCACACGAATTTAGAGTTCTTTCGAGTCAGACTAGTCAAAGGTAGTGCAATTCTGGAGAATCCTTCCACGAACCTGCGATAATAACCTGCCAGTCCAAGAAAACTCCGAACTTCTGTCACATTTGTAGGGCGTTCCCATTTCATTACTGCCTCAGTCTTGATGGGATCTACATAAATGCCTTATGCTGAAATGACATGGCCCAGAAATACCACTTTGTCAAGCCAGAATTCACATTTGCTAAATTTAGCATACATCTGTTTATCTCGCAAAGTCTGCAAAATAGTCTTCAAATGCTCGACATGCTCCTCACGGCTGCGAGAATAAACTAAAATATCATCAATAAAGACAATCACAAATCTATCCAAGTATGGATGAAGTACCCTGTTCATTAAATCCATAAATGCTGCTGGGGCATTAGTTAACCCAAATGGCATCACGAGGAACTCATAATGTCCATACCGAGACCTGAAAGCAGTCTTTGGTACATCGACATCCCTGATTTTAAGCTGATGATACCCTGAACGCAAGTCGATCTTAGAAAATACAGTAGCACCCCGAAGTTGATCAAACAAGTCATCAATGCGAGGTAGAGGGTACTTATTGCGAATTGTCACCTTGTTCCACTGTCTGTAGTCGATACATAATCTCATTGTGCCATCTTTCTTCTTCACAAACAAGACTGGTGCTCCCCACGGGGATACACTGGGTCTAATAAAACCCTTATCGACTAGTTCTTGCAACTGCACTTTCAATTCTTTCAACTCTACTGGAGCCATTCTGTAAGGTGCCTGAGAAATAGGAGTTGTCCCTGGAATCAAATCAATAGTGAACTCGATTTCTCTATCTGGCGGTAATCCCGAAAGATCTTCTGGAAATACATCAGGAAAATCCCGCACAATAGGAATATCATCCAATTTCAGCTTAGTAATCTGACTGTCAATCACATAAGCCAAATATGCCTGACACCCCTTTTTAAGGAATTTCCTAGCATCAAGTGCAGATATTAAACAAGACGGTAAAATTCTCCGTTCACCACTAAGAACAATTTCAGGCTCTCCTGGCCTTTGGAACACAACTTCTTTGCGAAAGCAATCAACTGAAGCGCGATTTGCAGCTAAGAAGTCCATGCCCAAAATAACATCAAAGTCATGAATATCGAGGGGAATCAGATTAGCCTTCAACTCCTGATCATTCACTTTAATCACACAGTCTTTATACACACTATTAGCTAAAAGTGAATCTCCTACTGGGGTCGCCACAACTAAATCACTGTCTAACGATTCCAGCTTACAATCCGCATAAATAGCAAGTGCATAAGAAATAAATGAATGTGTAGCACCTGAATCAATTAAACAACGAGCATTTCTGCCAAAAATAGACAACGTACCCATGACTACATCTGGTGACTCCTCGGCATCCTGCTGAGTCACTGCAAAAACTCTCCCCTGGGTCCTGGGACGTCCTGCCTGGCCCTTCTGCTGAACACCACTACTGCTAGCAATGTTTGCCTGTGCTCCATTAGCCACACCTGCTCTATTCACTCCAGTATTCTGATTCTGATTCTGAATCTGCCTAGCAACATTAACACTCGATTGCACCTGAAGTGCACCACTTCCCTGAGGTCGATCTGGACAGTCTCTCTTCATGTGCCCAGCCTGACCGCACTGATAGCAAACACCAGCTCCTCTAAGGCACTCACCCGGATGAAACCTCCCACACAACTGACACTGTGGAAATCTAGCGTGACTGGAGCTTCCACCCTGTGTAGAAGTAACTGATCTCTGACTTGGACTTTGAAAGGAACCCTGAGTATGAGAGCGGCGATGTGCTGATGGCTGGACTGAACCCTGGCTTGACCCTGAACTCTGGCCCCCTCTAGACTTGGTCTTGAAACTGCCGGTATTGGCGACACCAGGCCAAAATAGTCTCCTCTGGGCACTCCATAACATCAAAGACTCCCTCTGGGCACTCCATAACATCAAAGACTCTCTCTAGCTGGGTCATCCAATTGTCTGCATCCAAGGAATCACCCTTACCATTAAAAACTCTCGCACCCAACCTCTTTGCTCGTTCAAAACTGAACCGGTCTGCGTTTTGCTGCCTTTGCAATAAGGCATCAAGAGTCTCAGCAAGTCTCTCAGCATAGGGGTCATTTGTAGCCTCATCTCTATGTATCGGGGTTTGAGCAGTTTGATGAATTGACTCATCAGCTCTGCTGGCCTCTCGGTTATCTCCCTCATCAGGAGCATTTTGAGTGTGAGGCACTCTATTCGGGAGTCTGCGTGTCCTTCCGCCACGAGCCATGACCTATGAAATGGAAAATATGTGTTTTAAAACAAGTTTATGATGCATGCAATGCAAGTCTATACACATGTGACCATGCTCTGATACCAACTTGACACGACCCGCCCCGAATCACCCTAGTGGACCCAGAACGTGCCGTGCGCCGATGATGGATGCCAGCTAGACACCGGACCCACCATTAAGGCCTTGGACTTTTCTATAACTTATCGACTCTTCTTGGACAAAAAAAATATTTTATAAAAATTTTGGCAGAGTCTCCTTTGTAAATTGAACAAAACCAAACCTGAAAAGCAACAATTCCTCAAAACACAAAATATATACAAAATCCATTGGGTCCACCTGACCAAAATATTAACCAATCAAAAACAAAGTATAACCAACTCAACCATTTCCACTATCATTTGTAAAACAGCCCAAATTTATAACCTTTACATCAAAAAGGCGGCAAGCCCATCTAACCTCTACATGCCACAAATAATACCAAAATGAAATATGCTAAACTGGTGGACATGAGACAAATGAATGATAATGCATTGCTTAACAAAATGCAATCATACAATTAAGTAGATCAAATGGCTGTGGCTGTTGCAGAATCTCCCAAAAGTTGCTCAAAAGGCTCAACTGCGACCTAATAAGAAAAAGAGTGACAAAAATGTGAGTTTATAACTCAGTGAGTGGAGAGTTTGAAAATGATTATACTTTTTCCCGTTTAGAAACATTTACTGAAATTCTGAATTTTTCCATAATACTTGTAAGCAATAAAGATTATGAATTCTTTATACTTGATATAAATAATATAACTGCAAGCATAGAGAAACTGAGAAATGCTATCATGACTGTAATTTTCAAATAAAGCATAATCTGATTAAACTGTAAGCTGTAATTAAAGTCTGAAACTACATGATCTGAAATCTGAAATCTATATACTGATTATTCTGAAATATATAATACCACACCAAAAAGGTACTCTGGATAACTGATAAACTGTAATCTGTAATCTGAATCTGGTCATACGCTCGCAGAGCTGTCCCCAAAGGGCTAAGCACCCCGGTACACGGCCCAAAGCCTATATGTGTACAAGAGTGGGTCCCAAAGACCTAATAATATGGTCATACACTGTAGAAACAGATTCACACCAGTGCAGAGCGGGTAAATCACCATATCTGGTCATACACTGTGGAAACGAATTCACACCAGTGCAGAGCGGGTAAAATTACCATATCTGGTCATACACTGTAGAAACGAATTCACACCAGTGCAGAGCGGGTAAAAGTCACCTGGGTACTATTTTGGTGGTTTTTAAAATAAACTTTACTAAAATTCTCATTTACAAAAGTTAACTTGTACTAAAAATCATGATTGTCCAATACTTGAAAAATAATTCATTTTTGCAATTTATATAATTTACTAGAAGCACTGATATAATAAAACAATTCATATAACTTTACGAATCGATATAATATAATATAATTAAATGCTTATTTTCTGAAAATAAATTTTTCCACTCACAGAGTTTTTGACTCGAACTAAGTTGGTCGGTATACGGCACCAACCTCCTCGTCACCTCCTGAAATAAAATATATTTGCTTGAATCAATAAATAACCATCTCAAGAAATACTAAGAATAAATTTCTTAACTTTCTTTGTAAGGTCGCCAAACTAGAACTCATTTCTATTAACTCAATAACATGTAATTTTCCTTAACATTCTCAAAATTCTCTAATCTTCCATAAGGCCCTTAAATAATCTCTTTTATAATACATTTGCTTAAAGGACCCAAATAGAAATTCTAGGATTTGCTAAAATCATCAATCCAAGCTTATAACATAGATAAACCAACATAAGCCTTAATATCCTTAAAATAGCTTAAATATCCAAATAAACCTACTAAGTCTAGAACCCTAAAATGTCATTCATTAATTCCTCCATTTAACATATAATATGGTTCATAACACTAGAAATCACTCATATTCGTTCATAACATTCACATTTAAACCCATAAGCAAAAACCCTAATTTTTAACCTCGTTGTAAAATAAGTGGGTTATTGCTTACCTCTTGAAAATGGAGAAGAAATAAGAAACCCAAGCTTAAAAATCGATTTGGCCGACGGCTTCTTCTTCCTTCCCTTTCCTTTTTCCCTTTTCTTTCTTCCTTTCTTCTCTTTTTCCCTTTTTTTTTTCTTTCTGGCCGCGTTCTCTTCTCTCTGCGTCTGTGAGTGTATTGCCAAGAAAATGGGTCCAAATTCAATTTACAAATCAGCCCAATTGCAACTTAAGCCCCTAACTTCCATAAAGTGACATTTAAATCCTTAAATATCCATAATTTATAAAATAGCCCAAAACAATTTATTTGCTTAATTAAAGTCCAACTTTGACTTTTTGAATTTGACTTGACCCAAAATTTCCTTGACTTTGACTAAAAAGAATTTGACTTTGACTAAATTGAAACGGGTCGTAACACCTCGCCCATTCACGAACACAGAGATCAGGGATTCGGGGAAAAGAAAGTCTCATCCCCTTTTTGTTATGTAATAACAAATTTTACTTATAACATTTCCACATAATGCATGGTTATTTTCCATTAATTACGTGAATTGTGTTTCCAAATGGCTACATTGATGGACTTCATCTCCTGCAGAGTTATGGGGGTTTTTGTGCAGTTACTTACCTGAGTTTCGCTCCACAAGGACTGAAACAAGTCCTTTTGACTGGTGGAATCCCTCCAATTGGAACCGGATGTACTGCTGATGCTGTATACAGAGCGTGCTTTGAGCAGATTGTTCTTCAGAATAAAAAGTATTACCGGAGGTTTCCCCAAGATATTGAAATTGTCCGTGAAGTGGTAACTCACCTAGCAGAATCTGAAGGAGGCGGGGTGAGCAAACTTTATAATGCGATATTTTTTCCCTTTTGACTTCAGTGATTATTTAAGTGTTAGAAAACTTAATCTCTCTCTCTCCCCCCTCGCTTTCCTCTGTGTGTGTGTTCTTGTTCATTTAGGTGCCTCTTCCATCTGGTGGTATCTTAACACCACGGGGACTACAGCTTCTAGGTTTGTCTGCTTTGGGTTCTAGCACTGGCTTTGAACGTTTGCACTACATGTAAGTCCATTTTCGTCTTGCATATTAAGTATATATCTGATATTAACTTAGATTAGTCAGTCACTTCATTTTTCTGTCACTTTTAGGTTTGAGAGGGTCTGGGATCCTGTACTAGTTCCAGGAGCACCAAAGAGAATTAGCTACTATTTTTTGAATGCTGTAAGTGAAACATTTATTTCTTACTCAACACAAATACATGTTTTTAACCTTTATTCTCTAGAATATAAGTACTAACATTATACAAACTTGCTGAGAAAAATACTAAAATGGCTCTCTAAATGTCTTGGCGACATGGAAATGGAGATCATGAAATCACAAGATATTGCTTGAAGAAAGGTCAATGTTTCCATTGTCAAAAACAACATAATAATATCTCAAGATGCTCTTGATGCATCTTTCGTTCCATAAAGTCATCATGACACTTTTAGTATGTGAAGTTGTGTTTGAACTACGAGATCTTATCATATTCTTATTCTTGCCACATGGATGATATGACTTCTATTGATGAACCTACATATGAAAGGACAGTCATGTACACAAAATTTGAACATCTGGTTAATACAAATATATTGCAATGTCATAAAAGAATCTGGATGAGCTGTTTGGTTCAGTCTTCTGTTTTTTAAGCATTGTTTATATGGAAAATGAGGTGCTGGTTGTTTAGGATCCTTTTCTATTTCTATTTCAAGGTAAATGGTAAATTGGTGCCACAATTTACTGACGCTGTGTTTTATACACATGCAGTATGAGAGATGGTTGGCTTTTGATACAAATCCTCTGTATGCTCTTATGCATGAGTCCATTTATTGTCAGGTAAATTTGTTCCTTGCCGGCATTGACTGGCTAATATGAATGGATGAGTTTTCTAGTTGAATCCACATGATTATTTCTGTGTTTTTGTTTTATTCAGAAGATATCATGTGTAAATATATAGATGTTTGCATATGTCGTACATGTATGTGTGTGTTTGCTTCCCCCTTTTGTATGTGCATTGTATGCATGTCTTTTGCTATCGTCTAACATCTTGATTTTATTTGAATTGAAGGGTGCTCCTTCACTTTGGTCTGCTCACAGAATAAGGAATGAAAATGATAACCAATTCGATGCAATAAAAGCCGTCAAAGAAGAACGCCCTGTGCTATTTACTGGAGAGGTAAGCGTCAAAGTTCACAAAGCTACAAAAAACGAGTAAAAGAAAAGGAAAAGATGACCACTTTCTATCAACTTGTTTTACATTGTTGCTACTGTTTGTTATGTATGCATTCCTCTCCATTTGTTTCTGCAGATGATATTTCCATGGATGTTCGAGGAAATGCATGCCCTGAGGCCTTTTAAAGAAGTTGCCAAATTATTGGCAGAGAAGAAAGATTGGCCTCCTTTATATGACATTGCCTCACTGAATAATAACAAGGTACGTGGTCTTTTCTTAACAATGATGCTAGCTGAATGTTCATCTTTTCGTTTGGATAGTTTCCAACTATTAATCTTCAATGACAGTTACCATCTGAACAAAATTTAGCCAAGCATGAATGCTTGGTTTGTTATGGATTAAACCATAATCCCTACTTTTGAGAGCAATAAGAATCAGAAAAGCAATCAGAAAACGAGCAAAGCACGCATATACTTATAGTGGTTCACCCTCAGCATGAGAGATACATCCCCTCGCCGCTACAGGTTTTCCATACACCTCTTTAGCACAAAAAACGACCCCTAATAAATCCTTTATAAAATAAGAATAGCAGAGCGACTTGATAAATGTATGAATGCCCAATAGGCCGACCTGCATTTGAGAGGATAGTGTATGGTATGATTAGGCTCCACACTATTCAACATGTGTGTGGTGGTAGCTCAATACGTTGTTCATGATTTAAAATACCTGCGTACCTAGTATCTCCAAATGATTGACACAATCTTATAACTTAATACAGGTGCCTGTTGCAGCTGCTGTGTATTACGACGATATGTATGTAAACTTTAAGCTGGCCTTGGATACAGCTTCTCAGATAGCAGGAATTAGGCCATGGATAACTAATGAATACATGCATTCTGGTTTGCGAGACGGAGGCGGTCAGGTTCTGGATCATTTGCTAGGAATGTTGAATGGTAAGAAGCCTTTGTTTTGACATGGTAAGTCATTTTTCACTTATTGTTTCTAGTGAAAATGTACAACCATTTCTTGATTAGGCTGTTGTCTAAAACTCGTGCTCTCTTTGAGTAACATTCAGGAGAGATTGTTTTATAATTTCTTTTTACTTTAAACTTAAATTATTTCTATTAGAATAGGGATGTAATAGGACGCTATTGCTAGAGGCAACATATCTTACTAAAAGATGCAACTTTACTGTTTTGATTGTTGCCTTTTGTTATGCTGCTTTAGCTAATTTCTGGGCTTCGCTTAGCTTTCTATAACTGAGTTATCTTTTGACCTGCTGAAATAGATCTATTTATTACTTTGTAATAGAGATATAAAATATATACATAAATTCCATTATTATTGAACTATCTATTTATTACTTTGTATAAGAGATTTGCTGAGTAGACTATTTAACATAATTTATTGAACCATGTACATTAGTATTGTCGTTGTTGTAAGATAAAAGTTCAATATCATTATATACTACTAATAATTATGATCTAATGCCCACATGGTGGGCATTATAAGTTGCCCATATGCTGATGTGGCAGCATGTGGTCACTTGATGATAAAGTGCATTAGATCGCCCCTCATACTACTAAATAACAAGATTATTAAATAAATAAACATAAGCGATTTCACGCATGCATGAGATATCTATAGATACTATACGATCATTTTGTAACAGCAATTCAATGGAATGAAGTAGCATGACAATGTTTGCAATTGAACTATTTCCTTCTTTTCTAACAAGATTTCATCCATGTAAGAAATGAACTCTTTCCTTCTAATTGAGTCCTCAAAAGTACACCAACAATCCTCTCTTGTGAGGGGTTGAATTGTATGCAAATAAAAGTACTTTTTCTTTGCGGGGAGTGGTTTTCTAGTGGTGACAATTACTGAACCATTGAGAGGACTATCCAAAATCCCTTGAATGAAACTATTAAATCCATCTATTGCATGCCACACACCATCCAAAACAACACTTCCTTTTAGGGAACAAGTTAAATGATTCAATCAACAATTCATTAAGATTGGATCCATGTTTAGGCTCCATTTCATATTCTGTCATTGTTATGCATTCATATTTCTGCTGTGAACCGATGACCTTTTTGATAAATCAACCCACAATATGAGCTCAAAGAGTTTGTTCACTCTAGAGCTGAAAATAACCTTCTAGGCTAACGCACTTTACCTGTACCACCCATGCCCACCATTCCAATTGCCCTGTTGTTTGATAGAAAATTATCAATTTTCACCTTCTGATCATCCAATCTGCGGTAGTTGTACAAATCAATACATTTAATAGCTTCTCTGTCAATCATCAAAACTCGTGAGGTTATCGCGTCTTCTGCTGCTGCTATTGAATTAGCTTCCATTTTCTGCAATTTCTCTCTGATTGTGCACAGCCTGTGCCATATTTTGATGAAAAGCCAGATGTCCTTACCGGTGCAAGCTATTGAATTAGCTTCCATTTTCTGCAATTTCTCTCTGATTGTGAACAGCCTGTGCCATGTTTTGATGAAAAGCCAGATGTCCTTACCGGTGCGAGACAGCGCTAGAATGTTGCTGCCAATTGGGGATTTTCCCTTTTCCCCGTCTATATTTCGCCATTTTGATGCACTCAGCCAATGCATCATTTATTTCATGTAAGTCGTCTTTCATTTCAATTTGCATTTGGGTGCTGAATTCCTTCTTCGCAAAATGTTGAAGATTTCTTAGAGATTACTGTGCAATGGTAAATAGAGACCTACCTTTTCTGCTTCTTGAAAATCGTTTACAAATATGTCAAGTAGATATTCTAAATAAATATAGCAACCATTTTCAAGTTTGGTGAAATGTCAAAGCTTTTAATTACCATATATAAACAAAGAGGGTTGTATAATGAAGATGTCAATAAAAGTTGTATAATGCTTAAATATATTTTGAGCCATCGATAAAGATGTCAATAGAAGTTGTATAATATTTAAATATATTTTCTTGAAAAGAAAAACTCCTGTATTCTTTCTTCTTGAGTCATATGCATTGACCACAACAATAGGGGGAGTCTCCAATTTTGTTCCAAATTGGTATTAATCTGAATCAATGACTTGTCGATCATGTGTTCGTCTTCATTTCTTACACTTAACGATGACACTGTTGTGTGCAGTTCAATAAATTATGTAAAATTGTCGACTCTGAACCTCAGAGTCGATGTGCGTGATCACCATACCTTGATGAAGATTGACAATCATATTCTATCTTTCTTAAGTTAATTTAGCAGATGTACTATATGCTTAGGATGGCTATCTTGAAATCATGGCAACAATCGACCTTTTTAACTCTTCTGAATGAATGACGATCATTTATTTCACAGAGATTGTACAAATCTTAGAAAATGAAAGTGCTAACACTTTCATCTTACAATTCAAGAATTCATCTTAGATTTTCTAACGTCGATGGGTGATGAACTTCCAGTTAAGTCAAGGAAAGAAATTACACCATAATATTTCAGCAAATTTATTTGATATGAGCCGAAGAAATTCTTAGAATTTGTTAATTCTAAGTGATTATATTTATATGAGCCAAAGTTTACCGATTTTTTTTTTTTTAAAGTATCGACATGAAGAGTTGCAGAAGAGATGATTGAGTTTTGACTTGTTTTTCGTCAATGTGGAGATTGTTGAGATGTTTTCTTAAAACTTTCTAAAATAAAAAGATGTGATACTATGTTATATTATATTTGGTGACTAAAATTGAATAAGTTTTCAAATATTGGACATCTTGGCAGTTGAAAATCTTGGCAGTTGAAAATTGAAAAAATTTAGATCATACGTTAATTATAAATTGACATATTTTTTTTTCTTTTGTATACGTGACTTGAGAATTTTTTGAGAGAGAAATTGTAAGCCTAGCATCCTAGTTGTTTTTCTTGTTCTCTTTGTGAGTTGTACAAAGAGTAAAAATTGGTGGGTGTGGTAAAGTTTAAGATATTATTTTTCTTAAAATACTTTGGAGAATTTTTTCTTGTTGTCTCGTTATTTTTCTCTGAACAAAGATCTTGTGGTTAATAAAGGAATTGATTTCAATTCCCAATAATAGTATCAGAGCCCAGGTAGTTCGAAGTGTTGGCACGCCGAGAAGATATGTCTATTAAATATGATGTGAGAAATTTGACGGGAAAATCAATTTTGACTCGTGGCAAGTACAAGTCAAAGATGTTTTGATTCAATCTGGACTGCACAAGGTTTTGAAAAGGAAAGTATTTTGTTGGAATTGTGGATAACATGGTCACGTGAGGAAAAACTGTCCAAAGGGTGGAGCAGACTCGGCTAACTGCTCGAAATCAGTACGGACAATCAGGGCCGGTCCTGTAATTTTCAGGGCATGAGGCGAACTTCATAAATTGGCCCCCCTTATGAGTCACGAAAAATAAAGAAATAGCAATTTATATTAGCATGGCCGACCCTGAGATTTGGGGGGCATTAGGCGAAAATTTAAATGGGACCCTTAATATATTGAGATGTTTTTAAAATATAAAATTTTGAGAGACAATTAAAAATGATTGAAATTTGTATTAAGATGTGGAACCTAATATGTTGCACTATGCAGAGTTGAGCGCGGATCGATAATTACAATTTCATTCAGGAGGATGCCAGCCAATCAAAACAAGAACATATTTTTCATTAGAAATTTTTTACTTGGGCCTTCTTTTTCATCGCCGTGGGGGTTGAAAGAGGGGTAGGTAGCCCCCCTCTCGGGGGCTCGGGGGCAGCGCCCCCGAAAGGTATACGGTATTTGTATTTTCTTAAGTAAGAGTATTTTTCAAAATTTTGCCTTAGAGTTTCATTACGATTAGAAAAACTTTCTTTGTGTTATTATATATAGGGACTAATATCTTGTAAACAAAAATCATCATTTTTTATAGGACTATATAAATTCTTGTGTTCTTTAGTCTTTGCCATTTTATTTATTGCTTTAATCCTAATAATTTAGAAAATCGTTTTGATTCAAAATAATAATTTCTAAAATGAAGTTTAAATAGAAAATTGCACGGTCTACAATTTAAAGACTAGATTAAAATATATAATGTAGGTTAGATTTGAATTTATTTTCTATTTAGACTCATTTTATATATATATATATATATATATATATATATATATATATATATATATTTGGGCCAATTAACGATTTGCCGATTAGATAATATTTTTCAATCTTCAATCTCTATAATTTGCAGTCGCCAGAAAAAGGTTGAACCGCTGAAGGGTCAAGCAAAAATAACGTGAAGGCTGGCTAAAGGCTTAAGCAATCAAGCAATGAGGATGAGGGAAGGAAAGCATTATAGTTTATCCGTTTATGGACTAATGGACTATGACCCAACCAAATCACTTAACCAAAAATTTTGGACTGTTTAAATTTTTTGGGTTGTTCAATTTTATGTTTAATTTTTGGGCCATTCAATTTTTTTTTTTTTGGACTATTCATTTTTTTTTTTTTTTAAATTTTGGGCCCCCCTCTACAATTGGGCCTGAGGCATGCACCTCTCTTGCCTCAAGGGAGGACCGGCCATGCGGACAATATGTCATTCTTTATAGAAGATGATGATGTCGTTTGAGTAAATATTTACATCCTCATGGCGTGCGCTAGTTGCCACGATAGAAGATGTATAACTACTAGAGGATCCACATTTTGCACATGGGCAGACTTGACATTAATGCAAAGTGTGTGGTGAAATTAATGTCGATGGCTGATGAACTTTCAGATAAGTCAAACAAGGGAATTGCCCCATAATATTTCAGCAAATTTATTCGATATGAGCTGATGAAATTTTTAGAATTTGCTAATTCTAAGTGATTATACTTATATATTAGAGTATATTAATTTTCTGTTTTGAAAATTGAGATGTCAAAGTTTACTTTTTTTTTTTTATAGTATCGAGATGAAGAGTTGTAGAAGAGATGATTGAGTTTTGACTCGTTTTTCGTCAATGTGGTGATTGCTTAAATATTTTCTCAAAACTTGCCAAAATAAAAAGATGTATCAATTGTTGAAAAGGAAAAAATGTGATGCTGTATTATATTATATTTGGTGATTAAAATTGAACAAGTACAAGTTTCCAAATATTTGACACTTTGGTAGTCGAAACTTGGAAGAAATTCAGGTCATATGTTAATTATAAATTGGCGTGTTTTTCTTCTCTTTTGCGTACTTGATTTGGGGGTTTTTTAGATTAAAATTGTAAGCCTATCATCCTAGTTGTTATTTTTGTTCTATTTGTGGGTTCTACAAAAAGTAGAAATTGGTGGATGTAGTAAAACTTAGTATATTATTTTTCTAAGATATTTGGAGAATTTGAGTGAGTGAAATTTATATGATTGTAACTATTTTTGATATAGTGAAAATTTTAACAGTTCATTTTGTCTCATTATATTTTTCTGAACATAAATCTTGTGGATAATAAAAGAATTAGTTTCAATTCCCACCATGAATTAGTTTCAATCCTGCACAAATCCATGCAGCACTAGTTGCAATAATGGTCGGCAAAAGATGATATATTTCTTGACAAATTGAAGGTACAATTAGGCTCCATCATTCAACACAATGACTCAAAACTAAACATTGCTTAAAGCTGTAAAGCGAAAGGAGAATGGACCCATTTGTGGGCTCTTGTACAAATTAAAAGCCTCATTATTCATTTATTGGTAGAATTCATATATCAGTCTGTGTTACTGCCAAAGCCAAATCAATAGAGATTTAGATTACTGAAATTTGAAAATGGTGGATGTAAAACTTTCCCTTGTTATTGAGTCCTCAAAAATACGCCAACAGTCCTCTCTCTGAGGGGTTCAATTGGATGCAAATAAGAATTTTTATATACGGGCACAAGACGTGTATTGGTGACTTTCAATAACCGTTGATAAGAAAATCCAAAATCCCACGAATGAAAGTTTCCAATCCATCTATTGCAGTAGTATTTCTATATGTTTGGTTGTTTTGGACTGTTTTTGGTATGCAATAGATGGATTGAATACTTTCAATTAAGGGATTTTGGATTTCCTATCAATGGTTCAGTGATTGTCACAAAATGGTAAAAAAACTTGTGCCCGTAGGGAAAAACTCTAATTTGCATCCAATTGAACCCATCATAGAATAGGACTATTGGCGTATTTTTGAGGACTCAATAGGCATTGCAAGGGAAAGATTCAAAGATTCTAAGGAAGAACAATTATGTATTGAAACAAGATCTTTCAAAAATGAAAGATGAAATTTTGAATAGGTGTGATGGACTCCCAATGGCATTGAAAACAGTGGCAGAAATTATTTCACTCGTGCTAAAAGAGTAATTATCTTCTTTGTTTCTTCATTACTTTTCTATGTTTTCTTGTTCTTCTTTCTTTACACGATCATGCTAATTCCATTTTGTTGTACAGCAACAATTTGGTAACAAGGCAATTGGAATAGTGGAATTGGGACAGTTTTGCTTCACTGAGATTATTCACATCTGACAAGACCCTCAAGTGTCGGCAAGGTGTATGAACAAGGAAATGGACATCATATGAACAAGAAAGCTAAGCCTCATATTCATCTAACGTTTTATGTTTGTTGCTACTTTAGCATAATTTTCATTCCCTTTTGCCTGCAAATTTTTAGTGTCAAAATAAGCACAACAGATATTATACCAATTTCTATATATCTTCAAATTTTCCATTATTGAAAATTGGGTAAATTGTTAAGGAAGCTAATCTTGTGTATCTTCTATATTGACATATACAAGATTTGTAATTATATTCCTTGATTATAGCTTGTAAACTAGCTTATTTGTAGGATAGTTACCTTGTAATTAGAGTATACTTGTTGTATATACACATTGAGCCATGTGTCAATAAAGTATCATTCCTGCCACATCTGTTTTCTTTCATGGTATCAGAGCTAGGTTGAAATCCTAAATCCATAGCCACCAAACTTTACTTTCTCGTGTAGCATTTTTTTTTCATTGTTCATCATGTTGGATGAAATGATTTCCTCTTCCTTTGACGCTTCCAAATCTGATATTTCCAATCCCTTTTTCACCCATCATTCAGATCATCCATGTTTGGTTTTGATTTCCAAACCTTTGAATGGAGACAACTATCCAGCTTGGCACAGGGCTATGACCATGGCCTTGAATGCTAAGAACAAGTTAGGCTTTGTCAACGGCACTATCAAAGCACCTTCAGCAGAGACCAATCCTGACGATTTTGCAATTTGGTCACGATGCAATGACATTGTCCATTCATGAATCATTAACACTCTTAGCCCAGAAATTTTAGACAGTGTGATATACTACACTACAACTCATAAAGTTTGGGAAGACCTTCGTGAACGATTCTCTCAAAGCAACGCGCCTCGTATTTTTGAAATTCAGCGAGATATTGCTTAACACCGACAAGAACAGCTCTCTGTCTCTGCCTATTACACCAAACTGAAGAGTTTGTGGGATAAATTAGCCTCTTATACTGATGTCTTGTCTTGTTCATGTGGCGCACAACAAGATTGACAAAAATTGATGCAGTTCCTAATGGGGCCAAATGAATCTTACGGTGCTACTCGTGGACATATATTCTTGATGAATCATCTTCCTTCTGTCTGTCAAGCTTATTCTTCTGTTTGTCAAGAAGAAAAACAAAGGCTTCTTAGTGCTACACATGCAACCACATATTCCAATACAAGCGCTGATATGGCCGTAAGAAATAGATCCAATCGATCTACTGGAGCAGAAAGAATTGAGCAATCAGACCGTCATTATAACGGTCTGCAAGATGGGTGACGTATTGATCAAGATAGGCGCCGTTCAGGCTCCTTCAAATGGCGACCTCAATGCACTTACTGTGGAGACATGGGGCATTTGTTGAAAAGTGCTATCAATTAATTGGATATCCACCGGGTCATCCAAAAGGGAGATCGAACTCGAACTCGAACCACTTTAAAAATGATTTTTCTACAGCTAATCAAGTATCTAGGGAATTGACTAAAAATGAAGGAAAGTCTGTAGTATCAGGAATTTCAGAAGCACAACTTCAACAGCTCTTGTCCCTTCTAAGTGACAAAGATGGAGGTGCTATTTCTCAAGCTAAATAGCAGTGACCAAACCAGGTTTGTCTAAAATCTCCTCCCGCAGCTGGATCATTGATAGCGGCGCGACGGACCATATTTCTCCATCTCCAAAATTATTCTTGCATGGTGATAAAAATTGTTCATTACCTCCGATATTGTTACCTAGTGGAGAAAAGGCCAATATTGTAGCAAAAGGATCATTGCCTCTGGACTCTACATATTATCTGCACAATGTATTATGTGTGCCTATATTCAAGATTGATTTTATGTCTGTTAGTCGCTTGACCAGAGACTTGAATTGTTCGGTGACATTTTTCCCTTATTGGTGTGTTTTGAAGGATCAGGTTACGAGGAAGATGATTGGTTTGGGTAAGCAGCGTGATGGGCTATACTACTTGATGGCATTAGCGACGAAGAAAACATTGACCATCCCGCCTACTTTCTCAAACAACCAACCAGCTTGCAACCTCATCACTTCATTTACCGATCTCTGGCATAGCCGTTTGGGCCATGTTTCTCTTCCTCGATTAAGTTTCATTGCCAAGAATTTTTTAAATATCTCAATTAATCATAATAATGCTTGCCCTATATATCCTTTGTCAAAGCAAAGTCGTCTACCTTTTGGTACTAGTGTAATTTCGTCTGAAAAACCATTTGATCTTATTCATTGTGATATTTGGGGTCGTTATAAACATTCTTCTATTTCTGGTGCTCATTACTTTCTTACTATCGTTGATGATTACATACGCTTCACTTAGATATTTTTGATGACACACAAAGATGAAACGCAATCACTTTTGAGGCACTTTTTTAGTTATGCATCCTCTCAATTCACGTCTTGCATTAAATCTTTTCGAAGTGACAATGATGGAGAATTTCTTTCACTCCAATCTTTTTTTAAGGACAATGGTGTTGTTTTTCAGCATTCTTGTGTTTACTCGCCCCAACAGAATGGGGTTGTGGAACGCAAACATCGTTACATTTTGCAAGTAGCACGAGCCTTGAAATTTCATGATCAACTCCCTACTAAATTTTGGGGAGAGTCCGTCCTCTCTGCGGTCCATATCATCAATCGTCTCCCAGCTCATCTTCTTTCTTTCCAGACACCTTTTGAACGTCTTTATCATAAACTTCCTTTTTTATCTCACCTTCGGACTATCGCTTGCTTAGCTTATGCTACAAATCCTTGTGTTACTCATAAATTCTCCTCCCGTGCTATCAAATGTGTTTTCCTTGGTTATCCTATTGGTCAAAAGGCTTACAAATTGTTTGACCTATCCACCAGTAGAAATGTTGTATTTCACGAAACTATCTTCCCTTTTGCTTCTATCGAGTCTAGTCATGTTGTCTATCATTCGGCTCACACATCAGGCCCAATTTCTTTCCAATACACGATCCAATTCCTTCTTTCACCTATCTCGAATCCACAAAAAACACTGAAGCTATAGGCGACTCACCTGAATCACAAGCTCCCATCGCACCTTATTCCTCTGCCACACCATCCTTACAACCCGAACCACCAGTGCCTTCACTCGAGCCTCTTCGTCGCTCCAGCTACCCCACCACTCCGCCGGTGAAATTATGGGATTATGTATGCTCTCAAGTCACACTCTCTTCCTTTGATCGGTCATCTTCCTTATTTCCCAGTCCAAATAAAGGCACTCGCTATCCCCTATTCAATTATGTCTTCTATCACTGATACAGACCTACATACCAATCCTTCATTGCTCAAGTCAGTCAAGCCACAGAACCACACTCTTATTCAAAAGCCTTCGCTCACCTTGAATGGCAGAATGTGATGCAGTCATAACTGCAGGCTCTCTAAGACAATGGCACTTGGACTCTTACATCTCTTCTAGTTGGCAAGACACCAATTGGTTGCCGTTGGGTTTATAAGATTAAACGTCGGTCTGATGGCTCCATCGAGAGGTACAAAGCTCGATTAGTAGCCAAGGGGTTCACGCAATTGGAAGGTGTTGATTATCATGATACATTTTCTCCCATTGCAAAGATTGTCTCTGTTCGTTGTTTACTTGCCTTGGCCGCTGCTCGTAGATGGTCGCTTTACCAATTGGATGTTAATAACGCCTTTCTTCACTGAGATCTCCATGAAGAATTATATATGTCTCTACCACCTGGACTTCGGAGACAGGGGGAGAAAAAATTGGTTTGCCGATTTCATAAGTTATTGTATGGTGTGAAACATGCACCTCGTCAGTGGTTCGCAAAATTCTCAGAGGCTATTCGGTTCGCTGGTTATATACAATCCAGAGCTGATTACTCTCTGTTCACCAGGAGACATGGCAAGTCCTTCATCACTCTCTTAATATATATTGATGATATTTTAATTACCGGAAATAATCCTACAAGTATTGCTGCAATCAAGAAATTTCTTTCGTAGTCATTTTTGTCTTCAATATCTTGGGGACTTGAAATATTTCTTTGGTATTGAGATTTCTGCTTCTAGAAATGGGATTTTTGTTTTCCAATGTAAATATGCGTTAGAAATCATTAAGGATGCAGGGTTGATGTAGACAGCTCTTGTTGACACCCATATGGAGCGAGGATTAAAATTGTCTGACCAGAGTGACTTGCTCAAAGATCCGGGTCGTTACAGAAGGCTGGTCAGGAAATTGATATACCTTACTGTTTCAAGACCAGGCAACACGTATTCTGTACATGTATTAAGCAGGTTCATGCATCAACTTCAGAAACTTCATATGGAAGCAGCTCTCCGTGTTGTACGTTATCTAAAAAATGCACCTGTCCGAGGTTTGTTTTTCTCTTCAAAGAGTGATTTCAGATTGAGAGCCTACTGCGATTCAGATTGGGTAGGCTGTCCAATTACTAGAAGATCTACCACAGGATATTGTGTTTTTCTTGGTCCTTCGCTAGTTTCATAGAGATCGAAACGACATAAGACAGTCTCGCTTTCTTCAGCTAAAGCAGAGTATCATGCAATGACATGTGCTTGTTGTGAGTTAACATGGCTTTGACACCTTCTCAGAGATTTATGAGTGTTACATCAAAACCTGCTTTGTTATATTGTGATAATAAAGCAGCACTGCACATTGCAGCAAATCCTGTTTTTCATGAGCGAACTCGACATATTGAGATGGATTGCCACTATATTAGAGGTAAAATCCAAGATGGATCCGTTGCTACAAAGTTTGTAAGTTCTACGCATCAATTGGCGAATGTCTTAACCAAAGCTTTGGGAAAGGAGATTTTCACTCTTATGATTTGCAATTTGGGAGTTCAAGATATTCACTTTTCAACTTGAGGGTGAGTGTTAAGGAAGCTAATCTTGCATATCTTCTATATTGAGATATACAAGATTTGTAATTATATTCCTTGATTATAGCTTGTATAATATTCATGTATAATGTGGATTGCTTAAAAAATTGTGCCATGTAAGTAATATATGGTGTTTTAATGAAATTATCTCCAAAGTAAGTTAACAAGGACTTCGTCAAGCTGATGTGGTAGAGAATAAAATAGATATTGTTTAGAACTCTATCTAGATTTAGAAGCTTTATCAGACATAAAGATTTAAATGTAATTTTATTTTTATTTAAAAAAAATAAAAAACACATATATAACAATTCATAGAATGCATTGGCGATCAATTTTGAATTTGAGTATCTTTTCATTAGCATCAATATCACATAAATCGAAAGTTTTCCAACTTTTGTGCCACATAGATAGCAATAACCATAAGGCTTATTTGCACAAATGGTCCCTGACTTTTGTATTTACTGCGGATTGAGGACCTATCTTTTTATTTTTGGCAGTTTAGCCCCTATTTCAAATGTTTTTGGCGTCAATGGTCCTTTTCATGAATTTCCATCCAAATCACCGTGAAATTTGACGGTAGAATTTTTTTTATTTAAAAATGACTTATTTGCACAAATGGTCATTGACTTTTGTAAAGGAAAATTTGCAGTAAAAGTCCCTAATCTTTCAAAAAGTGTTGAAAAGTCCCATAACCTTTAATCCTAACACATATGACCCCAATTTTTTTTAACAATTTTACCCCTAACTTAAATAAATTAAAAATAACTCATAAACCTTTTCAAAAATACAAAGAAGTCCTATATCTTTTTATTTTTTACATATTTACACTTAAAATAATAAAAAGTTTGTCATCAAGTCTCAAAATTTTTAATTTTGTTCGCCAAAATGACATTTAAAATGTGTTTGATTAAAATTAGATTTTTTTAGGAAAAGTTGTTGAAATGTGTGGTTGAAAAATTGTGAGACCATAAAATGTGTTGTTAAAATTAATTGTTGACTTTGACTTTAGCTTTTTAGCAAAATTAAAATTGAAAACAAACGGGCTCTTAGAGTCTCTACAAATATTTTCCAGCGGTCCATTAATGAAAAAAAAAATTATACCCATGATCAAAATTTGACTAATTTAAAATTTTAATTTATTTTTCATATAAATTACTAGAGGTGGTAAAATGAGCCAGTTCAGTGGGCTAACCCAGATAACTCGGTCTCTGGGCTGGGCTGGGCTGGGCTGGTCTGGTCCAAAAAAAATTGATCAAATAAAAATTAGGTCAATTTGGCCCGGTACAACTAGCCAACCGGACTGGCTTGATAATTTTTTTTGCCCAAGTCCATACCCTACACTTCAAACACTTCAAAAATTGATCAAATAAAAACTATGTGAGCTTTTATTTTTATTTTTTTGTTTTTTTACAAAATTATAAGTAATTATTTTGAAAAAATAAGTTAAAAATGTAAGTTGGGCTGGCCCATTGGCCATGTGGCCCAAAATCGTGCTGGATTGGCCCATCAAATACCAGCCTATGTAAAATTGGGTCAGGATTAGCCCAGTCCAATCTTTTATGTGGCCCGTCTAATTTCAAGTTGGGCCAATCCATCTAGCCCATTTACCAGCTCTACCAATTACTAAATAATAGTTAAAAAAAAATTCTTCACAATCTTCAGCCCACCATCTTTTTTTAAAATTGGTATGAAAAATAAATTAAAATTTTAAATTGGTCAAATTTTGATCATAGGTTTAATTTTTTTGTTAATTAATAGACCACTGGACAAAATCTGTAGAGACTCTAAAAGTCCGTTTGTTTTCAATTCTGATTTTGTTAAAAAGCTAAAGTCAAAGTCAACAATTAATTTTAACCACACATTTTATAGTCTAACAACTTTTCAACAATTTTTACTAAAAAAAATCTGATTTTAATCAAACACATTTTAATTGTCATTTTGGTGAACAAAATTAAAAGTTTTGGGACTTGATGACAAACTTTTTATTATTTTAAGTGTAAATATGTAAAAAATAAAAAGATATAGGACTTATTTGTATTTTTGAAAAGGTTTATGAGTTATTTTTAATTTATTTAAGTTAGGGGTAAAATTGTCAAAAAAATTTGGGGTCATATGTGTTAGGATTAAAAGGTTATGGGACTTTTCAACACTTTTTGAAAGATTAGGGACTTTTGCTGCAAATTTTCTTTTACAAAAGTCAGGGACTATTTGTGCAAATAAGTCCTTTTTATATAAAAAAATTTCTACCGTCAAATTTCACGGTGATTTGGATGGAAATTCATGAAAAGGATTATTGACGCCAAAAACATTTGAAATAGGAGCTAAACTGCCAAAAATAAAAAGATAGGTCCTCAACCCGCAGTAAGTACAAAAGTCAGGGACCATTTGTGCAAATAAGCCATAAACATAATGTGTTAGAGACGCTCTAATATTCCATAGCTAGTGGTTAATTGTCATATAAATAGGATAGTCATTATAGTAATATATATACAATTTATCTCGTAATTATCTTTTATATTATTAATCGTCTTCTTGGTTAACATGGTATTAGAGTTAAGACTGTATTTTTTTTTTTTTTTTTACAGAAAAACAAAGGTCTAGTTGCAAAATCTTGTGGGTTCTTGTTGGCATAGATGACTCAAAGTCATCGTAATGCCTACTTCTAACCACAATCTCCAACCTATGTCCTGTAAATTATTGTTGCTATTTTGGTGCTTATCCTTACAATAATATAAAAGTTTTAAATTTTTACTGTTTATTTTTTCGTCCAACACGCGATCGTTTTACAGAGTTTAATTACCTACTTCAATAACCAATTTCTACCTTTTTACTCTACCTTTTCTGAAGCCACTGTTTCCATTTAGAGCTTAGACTTTAGCCGTCGTCATCGTCTTCCATACTTTTTCTATACTTTCCATTGGAGCTTATATTAAATTCATGTAGCTAAGAATTTTGATGCAAATTTAAGAATAAATTTGAAAAAATAAAGGGTATTGAATGTCTATATCAAGACAAAATCTTAAATGAAATCAAAGCAAAAGAAGATCAAAGCAAAAGAAGATCACAGCAAAAATACCCATTTCTTATTTCAGAAATAAAAATCCAGAAGAACCTCAAAATATAATGTGCAATTAAACAAAATAATATGCAAAAAGGAAAATAGTTTCACCTTTTAATAATGCAGTTGTATTGGGTCTGTAATTCTCGTAAAACAATTCAATCAAATCGGATAAGAATTACTTGGTCGGCAAAAAATGCTTGCCTATATGAATTTTGCATATGTATGTAGGAATTGGAGAATGTGGACAAATGGCGAATTTTTGACTTTTGTGACTCTAATATCAAAGAATAAAAACTTGGAAGATGTTTTAGTGGAACGGTGCAGGTTTCTTTATTTACAATGGAAAATATCTATACTTATACGAACAACCAAGCTGGTTATCGAGCTGGTCGGCAACCAGCGTGGTTGCCGAGCTACTCGGCAACCAACACGGTTGCTAAGTAGCTCGACAACCGTTGGTTGCAGAGTAACTCGGCAACCATCATGGTTGAGTTGCTAGCTTGGTTGCGATGGCTCTACAATATTGTCCAAATAAACCCCATACAAATATAACATAGCACATTAAAGAATTCAAAAGAAGATCACATCAAAAATACCTATTTCTTATTTTAGAAATAAAAATCAACCTCAAAATATAATGTGCAATTAAACAAAATAATATGCAAATAGGAAAATAGTTTCACCTTTTAACAATGCAATTGAATTGGGTCTGTGATTCTCGTAAAAAAAATCAATCAAATCGGATAAGAACTACTTGGCCGGCAAAAAATGCTTGGAACTAAACATTTTTTCTGAAGTTTAGGGAAGAAAAAAATTTTGTTAAGTGAAAAAAATTAGAAAAAGACAAAGAAAATGAAAAACCCACACATATGTATTACCAATTTTTTTTTTGTTACTGTTCATTGCCGAGTTGCTCGGCAATGAACAGTTCATTTTTTTAAGGCCATTTCTCGGCAACCAGTTTGGTTGTCGAGTTGGACCACCATCTCGACTTAACTCGGCAATGAACAGTTCATTTTTTTAAGGCCATTTCTCGGCAACCAGTTTGGTTGTCGAGTTGGACCACCATCTCGACTTGTATCCATTATCCAATTGATTTAGTTTTTGCTGCGTGATGAAACTGTGGGATCAATTTTATGTTATAAATTTTATATTTGATATTTGTAAGGACACATTCTGTATCTATAATTTTTTGGAAATTTCAAATCAGCTATTTATGTATAATAAAACAAATGATAGTTGACTGGAGTCCTAGATCTGCCACTATTTGGAACAATAATATGCAATTAAGGTTTCACAATTTAACTTATTTGCGCTCTTATGATTGTTTATATTTCTTTAATAATGCTTAATTTTTTTAACCTAATTGAAGTAGGGCTTAAGTCAAAGATAAGATTGACATAGGAGAATCTAGCTTGTGCCCAAGAGGATGAAAATAAAGCTTCATTGAAGGTTAAGAGTCTGCTCAAGAGATGAAATTGCTTAAAAACAAATTGAAGTCGGCAAATGATGTATAAGAGAAAAGTGAAAAGGCCATGGAAGATTAAGCATTGGGTATTTTATTTCTAACCATGAAGAACGGGCATAGTTACTGGAACTATTAATGTTATCATCCCCAATATGTTGAAAACTATTATATCATGAAGAACAGGCAGTTCGTGTCATGTTTTTAAGTTGCTTCCCATGAGTATATCAAATTTCAAATATCTTAACTCAAGTTGTGAAACAAGAAGTTCCATTGTAAATATGAGAAACTCAGTTCCTGTTTCCAAAAAAGCTGATCATTAATTCTTAACATGCTTCTTCAATTTTGCATCAGGCAGTTCTAAGATTTACCTAGAGATTTTGCTAAAAGGATATTTAATTCTTGTAAAAGTTGTAGCTCAGAAAAAATGTAGTAAGAATAACTAGACAACCTGGATGTCGAGTAACTCGACGAAAAGAATTTATAAACAATGTGGAAAAGAAAAAAAAGGAAAAAAAATTCTTGTCGAGTAAAATGACAAAGGAAATTGGCTAAAAGTCCAAAAAAAAAAAAAAGTGAAGGATATTTACCAAAAGTGAAGTTCATTGTCGAGTAACTCGGCAATGAAGTTCATTGCTGAGTTACCAAAAGTGAAAGCAAGAATTCCAATTCCAAGAAAGTTGCAAAAAAATTTGTTGAAGAGAAGGATAGTTTAATCAAGAAATCTGGCCTGGATGGAAATGTAAAAGAAAGGGAAAGTTTGGAAGAGGTAAAAGTGGAGGAAAACGAGGGAAGAAATACCAAAGTAAAAGATAATGGAAATGGAGAATCTGGGGTGGATGAAAATGTGAAAGAAAAGAAAAATCTGAAGTGGGAAAAGAAAATGCCAAAGTGGAGGAGGAAATCAAGGGAGGAAATGCCAAAGAAACTGATAATGAAAATGAAAAATCTGAGGTGGATGAAGACGGGGAAAATAAGGAATTGAAGGAGGTAAAATATGATGAAATCAGTGTTCATCAAGAGGTTGTTGTTGTTGATGTTCAAGAACCAGAGGCAGATAAGCTCAAGAGAAAAGGAATCCATTATCCCTGAGGAAAATGCATCAGAAGGGAAAATGGATTTGAATGATGATGTGGAGGCAAAAAAAAAAAAAAAAATTCAAATTCAATGTTGTCGAGTAATTCGACAACATTATAAAAAATAAAAATAAAAATAAAAAATTTAAATTTGCTTATAAGATAAAATAAAAAAGATTAATGATAAAATTGAATAAAAATGTGTAAAATAAAAATAAATAAGGAAAAATAAACTAAAGAAAAAAAATTAGAAAAATACAAAAAAAAAAAAATCAGATGAACAGTAACTCAAGTTACTGTTCATCACCGAGCAATTCGGCTATGAACTATTCATCGCCGAGTTGCAGTACCCCAATTTTTTTTTCCTCTAATTTTTACACCTTTTCATTCAATTTTTTTATTAATATTTTTTATTTTATCTTATAAGCAAATTTGAATTTTTTTTATTTTTTATAATGTTTTCGAGTTACTCGACAATATTGAATTTGATTTTTTTTTTTTGAGTTGTGAGTAACTCGACAACATTGTAATTTGATTTTTTTTTTACACATGTTGGGCATTGACCCATTTTCATTATTTATTTTATTTTAGGAATAATTGCATGAAAGGTCTCTATCGTTTCAAAATCATTGGGAATATACTCCAAATCTAAAAAAATAGCACCATACATCCCATGAAGAAATAAGTATCGTAGGTATCTTTTCACACTCTCTAAATTTTCTCCTTTATTTTTCACTTTACCACATCACTTTATTTATTTATTTATTTTTATATTTTTCTAATCTTTTTGACAATTTTTTTTTCTTTAGTTTATTTTTTCTTATTTGTTTTTATTTTACACCTTTTCATTCAATTTTTTCATTGATCTTTTTTATTTTATCTTATAAGCAAATTTGAATTTTTTTATTTTTTATAATGTTGTCGAGTTACTCGACAACATTGAATTTGATTTTTTTTTTTGTTGGCATTGACCCATTTTCATTTTTTATTTTATTTTAGGAATAATTGCATGAAAAGTCCTTATCGTTTCAAAATCGTTAAGAATATACTCCTAATCTAAAAAAATAGCACCATACATCCCATGAAGAAATAAGTATAGTAGGTCTTTTTTCACACTCTGTCAGTTTTCTCCTTTAAATGCTATTATTTTTTCCTTTTATTATTTCAGATTTTTATTCAATTTTTCACCAAATTTTTTTGTTTGATGATATAAACAAATTGTACACAATTCTTTAATATTTGACTTTTGAGTCCTTAGTAAAAAGTTGAAAAAGTTGTAGCCAATGAGAGTTTGGTCCAATTCAAATTCTCGAAGTAGTACAATTTAATAAAAATATAAAAATGGTCACGTTACCACATCACTTTACCAAAGTCGTTTACGAATCTTAGTTATTTAATTTTTTTTAAGAGTTATTTAAAGTTTTTTTTATACGAATTATGTGCTTATTTGGTTCTGTTTTTCTTATTATAATTTTAATATTTTACTTAATTAATTGAATTAAATGGTATGTTAAAAAATATGTTTTTCATATTTATTATTTACATATTATATATTTAATATTTTTATACGTATATATTCAAGTAATACCTACGTGCAATCTTCACATAAAATTTATCCCTACATTTTTCACGGATGTGCAATGCACATAGAAAAAACTAGTAGTCATATAAAGATTCTACCATCTCTTTGGTTCAACACGAATACAAAGTAATTGTTCTAAATACTTGTCCACATTTTTGTGCAAACTCGTCACATAACATCACTTCTACCATCTGGGTCTCACAAATTTCAGGACGTAGCTGAGCTTTGATACAAAAACCGATAAAGTGCAAAGCGATCCATATGGCGAACACGAGATCGAAGTATGTTGATTCATAATAAAGCCGAGAATCGATTAATCAAATACTTGTTGATTCAATCGAATATCGAGAATTGATTTAAAATTACGATCTTGTTGATTATACACAAATACCGAGTAATTAATTTGATCGGTAAATTGTTGATTCACACACAAGTACCGATTTGAATTGAAACTATGGATGGCAAAAAAACCCGTCCCGCCCCACCCGCCCCACCAGCCCTGCATTCCCCGAACCCGCCCCGAATATTTTTATTTTATTTTATTTTTATATTTTAAAATTTAATTTATATGTAAAAAAATAAAAAATAATATAATTAATTAATTAATTAATTAAACGGGGCGATAAATGAGAATTTTTCTATACCCACTCCGCCCCGCTTTCCAAAAATCCCTGAAGGGGTGGGTATGGAAATGGCCGCCCCGCCCCGATCCATACCCACCCCGCCCCGAACCTGCCCCATTGCCTCCCCTAATTGAAACTCAGAGAAAAACTCTCATTTTTATTATTTTTCAATCAAAATTGAAAATACAACCAAACTCAACTGACAACAGCGGTTGCCATAATTACCTAGTTCTTACTTTAATGAAACCGCACACTTCGTCCGTAAACTTTTAACTAATAATTAAAAAAGGTAACTAATAAAATTATCGTAGGGATTAAAATTATCCATCTTCATCAGTCTGTGCACTCATGACTTATGATGATTGATGTCTTCGAAATTGTCATATTTGTATCAGAACTCATAATTTCTTACTCTTATTACTTGGTTTGTATTTGATTCAATAGTTTTTTTCTTTTTTCTTTTTTTGATAACCATTAAATAATGTGAACATAATCTTTGATATGTAGAATTTATTCAATCATTTAATGTTTACAAAAAAATGTGATCCTATATATGCTTTGTGACACAAATCAAGGCAAGCTGTGATATGAAACAACTTGTTTGAGCGGCAGCCTTGCCAACGCCGCCAGAGGATAGGAGGGGCAACGTGGCTGCGATTGTTGAGCAATTCAAGAAGTTGCACACTCCGACCTTCGACTTACCAACTACCAAATCAAAAAAATTGACACTCAATCAGAAATTAGGGTTAGTCTATTTTGAATAAAAATGTAGCAAAATTTTGTGCAAATTCAAATTAAATTGTCACTTATTATATTCAAGGGTTAATTACACTCATAGTCCACATTTTTTCAACTTTGTAATAATATCATTCTCATTCAATTTTATTCACACATATCATCTCCAGTCTTTCATTTTAGTCGCACAGATGGTCCTCAAGTAATTTTTTGGACAATTTTGCCATTGATTTAAATAAATTAAAACGATAGAAAAATGCAAATACGATGAAAGAATTACAATTAAGACCCTAACCTTTTCAAAAGCATAAATAAATTCTAAACTTTTTTATCTTTTTACAGATTTTTACTTAAAATAATTAAAAATGTGTCATCAAATCCCAAAATTTCTAATTAAGAACATTTAGAGTCTTTACAGATTTCATTCAATAGTCCATTAATTGACAAAAAAAATTATATCAATGACTTAAATTTGACGAATTTAACAAAGATAAAATAGCTTATTATCTTCTAATGTTTAAAATAATGTTAACAACAGGGGTGATCTCCTGTCCCTGGGGGCAGGAATTCAATCACCCACCTGCTGAGGTGTTAGCAGGTGGGTGGTTAGTGTTAATGCCCAGGGGTAGGAGATCATTTTCTATGTTAACAATAATGAAGAATGAGGAAAAAGTGGCCAAAGCTGTAAAGTAAATGAAAAGTGGGCCCTTTTTGATTTAATAGGATGGCCAATGGCATTCACACATCTACCAAATGGATGTCCTTTTTGCAGGCAAAGGGTATCACGTCACGTGGGCTCTTACAAATTAAAAGTCTCATTATTCATGTGGCCAAAGCTGTAAAGTAAAAGGAAAATGGGCCCTTTTTGATTTAATAGGATGGCCAATGGCATTCACAGATCTACCAATTGGATGTACTTTTTGCAGACAAAGTCGGATCTTACAAATTAAAAGTCTCATTATTCATGTATTGGTAGAATTCATATATCAGTTTTGTTACTGCCATAGCCAAATCAATAGAGATTTTAGATTACAGAAATTCAAAAATGGTTGATGCTCATTCAGAACATCTCATAAACAAGTTTTTAAACAATTTTCGAGAAGCAGAAGAGGAATATCCTGATTTACCATTGCTTGTTGATCTTCAAGAAATCGCAAATAGTTTGGACGTGAAGAAATTAAACCCCAAGATGTTAATGGAAAGGAGGGACTGCTTATATGATCTTATTGATGCTTTGAATCAATGCATCAATATGGCGAATGAAAGAGGTAGGCGACGAAAAGCTCTTATTGGCAGAAAAATCTTGTCCCTTCCTGGCCTTGTTAAGTACCCCTGGCAAGTCATCAGAACACGGAGCAAGCTCAAAGAGATCAGAAAGAAGTTGTGTGAAATGAGATTTGTAGGAATAGATGAACACGAGATAACTTCACAAGATGAACACGAGATAACTTCACAAGTTTTGATGATTAAGAGAGAAGCTCTAAGATGGATTAATTTGTCCGAGTATCATGGATTAGATGAGCAGACGGAGAAAATTGAGAATCGGATATGTGAAACAGAAGGCAATATTGCAATTGGTATAGTGGGCATGAGCGGTTCGGGTAAAAGTGCGCTAGCCCGAAAGGTCCTTTTCAGCTCTAGAGTGGAGCAACTCTTTGAACTCATGTTGTGGGTTGATTTATCAAACGCCATGGGTTCAGAGACGAAATATGAATGCATTTCAGTAGAAAAGGACAAAGTCGGGGAAATTTATTGTGGATTCGATCTCTGTGGATTGCTGACTGAACCATTTTTGTATCCTCAGAGGAAGTGTTTGGTTGTTTTGGATGGTGTTCGACATGAAATAGAAAGATTGGATACTTTCATTCAAGGGATTTTGGATAGTCCTGTGAATGGTTCAGTAATTGTTACCAGTACACGCGTGGAAGCGACCAAAAAACTTCTTCCGGAAGAGAAAAACTCTTATTTGCATCCAATTGAACCCCTCAGAGAAGAGGACTGTTGGCGTATTTTTGAGGACTCGATTAGAATTAAATTTTTTCGCTATATTGACTCGAATGGAAAGTCAGAAGCTCTGATTTTTCGCAGCGAAGAATTTCCAGAATCTTCAGATATTTTGCCTAGTTGTAAAACTGAAATTTTATCAAAAATGAAGAATGAAATTTTGAATAGGTGTGATGGACTCCCATTGGCAATGAAAATACTGGCTGAAATTATTCCATTGCAAATCTGGCAAAGAGAGTAATTATCTTCTTTGTTTCTTCATTATTTTAAATATTTCTTGTTTTTCATTCTTTGCATAATTCTGCTGACTCCATTTTGTTGCACTGCAGTTGCGTCAGCAGAGAAGAAGATATTACAAATAGAAACTTGCGAGAAGAAGATATTAGAAACTTGGGAAAAGTTAGAGACTTGCGAGAAGAAGATAATAGAAACTTGCGAGATGAAGTTGTTAGAAACTTGCGAGAAGAAAATATTAGATGTGTATGTTCAAATTTTCTTCCTTCATCAATTCATTTTTCTATATATGATTAGTAAATTATTTTAAACAATTCATATTGTATATATAGGAGGAAATCAAGTTTAGATTACACGTACATGACTACCATTCCTTGGAAAAGTTTCGTCACGAAATTCGCAGTAACTCTCTCTCTCTCTCTCTCTCACACACACACACACACACACACACCTTCTAGAGTGGTAAACTACAACTTATTCTATCATTCTTAATTTGTCTCCGCAGATTTGTTCTACGCAAATTTGTCCTCCGTAGAAGAAAGCATCATTTTTTCTGTAAGATATTATAATCCTTTCGTTCTCTTACGACAATTGGGAAGTCCTTATTTCGTGGAGGTTATCGATGTTATTGGAAATTATATTTTAAGATAAAGATTATTCTTGTTTAGTTTTGATTTATGTATCTTTTTGTTATTTATTTAAAATATCTAGACACATTGTATCTCTTTGTTTATATAAAAAATCATCCTCATAGCAATTATGCTCGATGCATTACTTTCACATTGTATCAAAGCTTATTTATGAGTTAACTCCTTGACCAATATCTTTTGTTCTATGATTGATTCTAACTCTAATTTGCTCCCGCTCAATACGGTTGTTGTCATTCGATTTTTAGGTTGAAATTACGAAAGAAAATGCCTTTTGAGTTATATGGGTGAGGTTGAATCTCTCACTTTTACAAATTTTATTCTAATTTGAACTTTTCGAAGTATTGTGAAAGCAGCACACTTGAGTGCAAGTTGGCCAAGCAAGTGGTTTCAATTAAGTGTTTTTGTCTTGGCTTAGTTTTTAATTTGTAGCGAATTTCCCAATTAATGTTAAAAGGTATTTTAAACTAATAAAGTTCATTTGTGTGCATCAGCATCATTACTTAAAAATAACAAAGATTTAAGCTATTGCAAAATACGCTCTTAATTATCTAGATAAAAAATTATTAGATGCTCTTAGACGAAGCTAAGAATTGGCAAGTAATGGTCAGAAGAAATTCCAATTAAAGTTAAATAATCAATTATGGAATATTTTTTTTAATCAAAGAAACGGAATTTAATTATATTTTCCCCACAATATGTGGCAGGAAACGAGGAAAAAGAAGAAAAAAAATACAAACTTAAAAGAGGAAAATAGTTAGAAAACAAAAACAGATTGCACTCCTCGTACAACTCTAAAAAAACTAGATTTGATTTGAATTATTACAACATATCCTATCCATTTAAAATATGTTAAATAAAATTGAATTAAATCATCAATGTAGCTTTATTATTCACTAAATTTATTTTCAATGAAAAATTACACTTGCTTTTGTAAAATTCTCGTTCAATTTGCATGACATTTAAATTTTTAAATTTTAATTTTCATAGCATTTGAAGCTAGATGTCACGTAATTGATACATGATATGTTATTTAAGAGTAATTATCAGTAATTAAGGAGAAGTAGGCAATTTTTAAGATGCTCTCTTTCTAATTTTCAAATAACATAAAAATTAAAGGTCAAATAATCAAATTATTCAAAAACTGATCGAATGGGATTAATGTAGGTGCAATATTTCCCATTTAAAGTTGAATATGAATAGTTAATAATTCTATTTGATGTTGTACCTTCCTCTCAAATCATGCACATTGTGACAAAAAATAAAAATAAAATTTCCTTTATATAATCAATGACAGTTTTCATCTAAACAAAATTTAGCCAAGCATGAATGCTTGGTTTGTTATGTATTAAACCATAATCCCTGCTTTTGAGAGCAATAATAATTAAAAAAAGCAATCAGAAAACGAGCAAATCACGCATAAACTTATAGTGGCTCACCTTCAATGTGAGAGATACATCCCCTCGCCGCTAAGGTTTTCACTAAAATAGAGAGAAGATACAAGTTTTTCCTTACACCTCTTTAGCACAAAAATGACCCCTAATAAATCCTTTATAAAATAGGAATAACAGAGCGACTTGATAAATGTATGAATGCCCAATAGGCCAATCGGAAGTTGAGAAGATATCGTATGGTATGATTACGCTTCACACAATCCAACATGAGTGTGGTGGAAGCTGATAAGTACAATTTCGTACTGGTCGGGGCCCACAAAAAGGGAACAATTATGAGTACTCTTACATGTTTTTAGTATAACGACGTATTATTTTTTTATCATTATAGGATAATAACCAAATTCAAGTGTCGATGGAACGAAAAGAAAGCAAACAGAAGAAAAAATGACTCAATTGAACAGATTAAGAGAATTGATGGGCTTGTCATGCAAATGCCAAGAGTAAAATGCAGGAGCTGGAAAATCAATTAACCGCATGGTTAATCAAGGTTGCAATCGCAAGTGAAGGGTTTTATCTGCAGAACATATTTGGACAATATCCTGCGATCGCAAGGTATTGAACCAAGTGATCGCATAGTTATATTGGACAGTGTTTTTGTTGTTTCCTGATGGAAATAGAACTCTATTTAGCCTAGGATAAAACAACAAATTAAAATACGTTTCAGAGAGTTTTGGAAGGATATAAAAAGGGTAGAGAATAGCCAAATCGTAAGAGGTAAATTTTGAGAAGAAAAATACATGAGAAGAATCGAAGATCAAGGAACAGATTGAAAAAAAATACATGTAGGTCTGCTAACAGATCTGTGGGTCTGTTACGACCAATTTTAGCCTTAACTGGCCAAAAATTTGTTAACAGACTCATGGCCTGTTAACATGTTGTTTGCACCTGTCAACAGACAAGTCTATTAAGACTAATTTTGGCCTTAACATGCCAAAAATTTGTTAACAGACTCATTGTCTGTTAACAGCTTGTTTGCAAATATTAATAGACCATGAGTCTGTTAACGCAAATTTACACATTTTAACTGATTTTTCAATTAATCAACTTCAATTGAATTCAGATTTACAGAAATTTCAAATAAAAATCACAATTCATACTCAGATTTATACATATTTTCATGATTTATACTACAAAATCTACAATTTCTACCGTAAGTTAAAAGAAGAAGATAAATACAGATGAATTTCTAATTTGAAATTAAATTTCTTACACAAATGAAATGGAAACCGAATTCTAACATTGAAACCTTCTCTTTGAAATCTTTTCTTTTTCACAGATAGATGATTTTGAAATCGTTTGAAATAGTTATAAGTAGAGAAGAGAAGATATGGATAAATTTGGTAATTTATAGACTAAAATGGGTCAACAGCTATTTTAAAAAATTGGCCCATTCACTGGGCTATTTAGCACTTATCCCACTTAAGACTAGCTGATATATGAATTCTACCAATACTAGAATCATTGAGACTTTTAATTTTTAAGGGCCCACATTATTCCCTTTGTCTGCAAAAGGGCCCATTCTCCTTTTGCTTTACAGCTATAGCCACTTTTTTTCTTTGGACGCATGGCTTCCTTATTGTTAACAATGTATCTGTTAGCAGCAATACAGAGAAATACTATTGGTCATCCAATTTTAAGCCAAGTTTCATTCTCTCTAAGCTTAAAGAGTCAATATTTAAAGCGAGGGAAATTGGTGCAAATGGTCCCTAACTTTTTTCTTAAGTGTGAAAATGGTTCCTAATCTTTGTTTTTTGGCGCAGCAGTCCATAACTTATGTATTTTAATGCGTAATTAGTCTTTATTTTGATAAAAAAAGACAAATATACCTTTATTTTTAATTAAAAAAATTTCAATTTGATTCTTAACTTTTGTAAAAAGTGCTAATGGATTCAATACTTTTATTTTTTTTATAAAAAATTAAAAGAAACTAATAAATTGATAATATATTAAATTATTTTGTATATTTTACAAACTATTATAAAATAACTAAAATTTAAACTCATAATTATTAACAAATGTGTTAATTAAAATTATTTTATTATTATTAAATAATCGTATATTATTTAAAATTCAAACTTTAATTTTATCGTTACAATATAAAAAAAATAACTTTATCACAAACTTGATGCTCAAATATTTTTATTTAATTGAGCTATTTGTTTATTAACTACAAATATTAAAATTCAAATTGTGTTCTTCATATTTTAATTTATCGTTCAAAAATAAAGAACACATAATGTGTAAACTAATTTTTGTTAGTATTTTTATGTTAAAAAGCACAATAAGATTAGTTCAATATCATAAAATTATATACGCCGTTTTTTTATTTATTTAACTTAATTTTTATTCAAGTTTTTCACATCACATAGTAATTACATATACCTAAAACGCAATAATTTTACATTTTTCTTGAAAAATTTAATTGGCACGACTATAGTGATATATTTAATATGTTAAATTATATATATAATACGCTAAATTAAATATCATTTAATAAATGTATCGGATCTATTTGCACATTTTACAAAAGTGACAAATTCAATTACAATTTTCTTTAATTATAACTAAGGGTATTTTTGTCTTTTTTATTAAATAAGGACCAGTTGCGTACCAAAACATATAGGTTAAGAATTACTGCACCAAAAAACAAAAATTAGGGACTATTTCCACACTAAAGAAAAAAATTAGGGACCATTTGCATCAATTTGCCTTAAAGCTAAGGTTTTACAACCTCCATTAAGCACATTTACCCAAAAAATGATTAATGTTTTATTTTCTACAGTTCCTTATGTTGAACTTTATGTTAAAGCCTTAAAGGTAAATTGGCATAAATCTGTGTTATAGTCAAAGACCGTAAAAAGCGTTGTAGTTCTTTTAAGGGATAATTGCATTAAAGGTCTTCAATGTTTCAAAATTGTTGGAGATATGCTCCTAACCTAAACAAATAGCACCACACATCCCCAACGTATGAAGAAATAGGCGTCGTAAGTTCCTCTTCACAATTTCTGTCAATTTTGTCCATTAAAACTAGAAATTGTACTGCACGCGATCTCTCTCCCCAAAAAATGCGACTCATGTTCTATCTGGTAGTCAAAATGCCATTTATCTTGAGAAGAAAGAAAAGAAGGAGAAAGAGATGAAGAATCAGATTATTGCTGAAGCTGAGGACCCGAACCACTGGTCTTCATGGTTGACTTTGACATGGTTGAAAATGGGACCCATGATGACTTCACAGCACTTATGCCGGAGTCTTTCACTCTCCGCCAACGTCGGAAAATCAATAAGCTCAAAAATAGTGATAGCGAGATAGCTGAGGCAAGGGGGAAGTTGTAGTTGTTGTTGGTAGATGTAGCTTTAAAAGAGGAAGAGAATAGAGATTTAATAGCGGCGGCATCGCCAGGGATAGAGGGGCGGCTAAATGAGGAGGTGGTTTGCCCGGCAGTGTTGCCTTCTTCTCCTTGCCAATATTCAAAACAATTAGCTCTACCAGTCCTTTTGTATTCATTAGCACGCCAAGTGTAATTGACTCCCTTGCCGAAATCATGCACACTATCGCCACCGTAAATGTCCCTATAATCTTTCTGGCGCACGCTGTGGATATCCCCAGCACCAACAGCCCCCACGCCTTGCCACCTTTAATTTTTGCTACATCTGATTTCAGCCCACTCAAAGTAAAATACAGAGGCAGCAACAATTCAGTCACGAAATCCTCAATCCTTTCTATTAATTTCTCAGCAAAATCCCCTCCTTTCGGTTTCGTCAATCCGAAAACAAATGCACCAAATATGGCATGTATGCCGATTATGTCAGTCATAAAACCCGCCACTAGAACGCCGGCCAGTGTTAAACGATTAATGCAGTGGTTTGTATCAAAACCACCATTTCTTCCAAATTCATTTGCAAGGAATTCCACTCGCGTTTTTGGGAGAAATGAATTGCGTGCAGTACAATTTCTGGTTTTATCAGACAAAATTGACGAAAACTGTGAAGAGGGACCAACGGCGCCTATTTCTTCATACGTTGGGGATGGGTGGTGCTATTTTTTTAGGTCAGGGTCATATCCCCAATAATTTTAAATATTGGAGGACCTTTGATGCAATTATCCCTTCTTTTAATCTAAATCAGTTTTGGACCTTGATCGAATGCCTCTGGTAGGCATTGTTATAATGCCCACCGAAACAAGTGTACCACACTGATGGAATGCCTCCGGTGAACATTGTTATAATGCCCACTGGAACAAGTGTACCCCACTCATTAGACTCATCCAATGAGTGTGGTACACTTGTTCCAATGGGCAATATAACAATGTCCTCCGGGGCATTAGATCACAACCAAATTTGATTTACCCATATACATTCGGTTACAGCAGAAAATTAAATTCAACCAAACAATTTACATCTCCAGAATCATCAGCAGCAGCTAGAAAAGATGATTTTGAATGTCAAGCAATCTGCAATAATAGAAATGAGATAACTGTAGACATGGCTTCATATAAAGAAGACGACGAAACAAGAAGATGCATGCATGAAATAACAAAAGATTAAAACAGAAGAACAAGATCATGGGGAATCAACCAATCAATCACAATTTACACTCTTTAGATTTAAGTGAAAGTATAACAAGAATGGCTAGGCAGGCTAACTCTAATGTGCAAGACAACCTCATCCTCATGCCATAAAGCCAGGCATTAACAAGTAACAATTTAGCCTCTTAGTGCACAGCCTACGGATATAGTAAGACAATAAATAATAAGCACCCAATGTGCACAGTCCAGACTAGGAAATAAGTAGGGAACATAAAATAAGAACACTAATGAAGAAAAATTTAGGTGAAGAACAAGATCATGGATAAGTCGATTAAGACGACGCCCTGAGTGCAGTCACTCTCCTCTATTTGCCTTTAACATCTCTCTTCCTTTGGATGCTGCTGAGGTTGGCATGTCAGCAATGAGTGTTACTACAGAAACTTCAACAACCTCAGTTGTTAAGATGCTTTCCACCATTAACTATATTTTTCCTCAAACAATAGCTCATAGAAGCCAAATAGGCATATTATAGAAATTATGCACCTAACTAATACGGGGAAAGAGAGATGAGAGTAAGGCTACTAAAAAACAGAATAGATGAAAATTTATTCTGTTTGCAAAACACCTGACAAGAAAACTTGAAATAACGACACTCAAAACTGAACATGTTCACGGAGACTTCTTGTTCTGCATATACTAAAACATTATACGGAAGGAAGCAAGGGAATGATCATGTTTATCCCTAGTTATATATCAATAAAAGAATATGGTTACTTATCTTGTTTGCAACCCAAACCAAAATACTACTTAATTTGACAAAAGATCCAGATTCTCCGCAGCAGCCTTTGCCTTGTGCTGACTGCTACTCCATGCCCGCTCATTCTATAAATACTCGTCATCACTATCATCCTCATAATTAGAGGACTCGTCATTTCTTGGTTCCAATAGAGTATTAAAGTCAAATGATGATTCCATTTCCATCTCTTCCACGTCCATGGAGTCATAGTTCATCCGCTCTTGAAATTTCTCATCTGAACAATTAAGTAGCCATGCAAGCGAGCATTTCACTCCCTTCTTGGCAACCATCTTATGTCTTGGTTTAATAGTCGATTCCAGACCATAAGTGAAGAAAGCTGGGAACATAATCAAATCATCCAATGGCCTACCCATTGTGGTTTCGAAGTAATCATAACTGTGTTTCATGATGTCAGTATTTAAAGCCAGCAACTGGGGACACCCCACGACCATTTTCTTAACTTGTTATGAGGAAAAACCGCATTCCTTGAGGAAATCCACGTGCTTCACTATTGCTCTGTCACCGAGGCTGACGTTCTGTGGCATTTTCTCTACGACTCTCCCAAATTTATCTGGAGCCAATCCAATAATGGAATTGAGGAACCCCTGTTGGTTGAGAAGCTTTGTCTCCAGATCAATTCCTATGATTTCAGGATATTGAGCGATAACAGTAGCAAGTGATGTTTGCTTAACATGATAGTCTAAAAGGGATTTGAGATTAGGTTTTACCTGCTCTTCAAGACCAAATCCAAGAATGTGAGGCCGCTTCTCAATTAATCTAGCAACAGCTAATCTTGGTATCCCCAAGCTTTCAAGATATTCCACAAAAGGTTTGATCCCCCGACCTACTCTCATACCCAGTATCTCTGGGTATTTAGTTAACACCCCACCAATTTCTCGCCTTGCTTCTCCAATTCCAATCCAATAAGCCACCGAAGTACTCATGGTGCCCTCAAGCTTAAATCCCAAAACTTCTGGGTACTTCTCCAAAACTCTAGGAACATCATCAGGCTTAATATCCATGCCTTGAAGATACTTTACAACTGGTGCAAGGTCTACATCAACACTAGCATGGATGACTTGTGGGTACCGGTGCAAAAATTCGGTAAAAGTAGATTTTCTTACACCCAGTTTGCCTAGGTAATCAAGCACCGGAATCATGTTTTTCTTTACACTGCAGTCAAGGAGAAGAGGATAATTGTTGATATCTTCAATTGTAAGCCCCAATTTGTGAAGGAAGTCCACACGCTCTTGCATAACCTCAACAGTGACAGGAAGCTCCAATCCGTCAAGCTCATCTGGTACAACACCATTACTCCTCAAGAACTCATAAACACGTGTATGGTTGGCTATCCTCTCATTCTTCATCTGTAATAAACTAGGATGGGTATACAGTGAAGCAGAAGTAGCTTGTTCCCGCTTCCTATTGAATTTATCTTCCTTGGACAAATGTAAGTCTGTTGAATTAGAAGAAAGAGTTCTGCCAGTAGCAGAGCAGTGTGACCTCATCATCAGTCTATGTCTCTTCTCATTGTAACTTGAAATGCACAGAGACGAAGTTGAAACCAATTGGGGTATGCGGACTGTAAGGGCAGGTAACTCATAACTTACAAACAAAAAACTGGGATTCGTGATGCCAGCATGGCTTATAATCTTCCTGTTCTTTCGAGAAATTTATATAATCAATATTATCTGCATCAAGGAAGAGTCACTATACACGATAAGCAACTTAAATTAGACCTGAAACTAAATGACTCAATGCACATGCAATTGAGTCATTTTTCAAGAAATGCAAAAACCCAAGTAAATGAAAAATAATCGACTAAAAAAGATGATGGCTAGCAGTTAACCTAAAAAAGTTCGAACAAGATAGAAACCAATTTGACGGATTCACAAAACCAACAATAATCTACACTAACTAGAATGCAATTATTACCCACCTACCAGCGAACCCAGAAATTTTACAAAAGAAAATAACATAACTTGAAAATACGTAAAAAGGGCAATCTTTTGAGTTCTATAAGGTGAAAAGGTAGAAAAGGAGAAGATAAGACACGAGAAAAAAAATTACCTGAGACGCCAATTTTGAAGGAAACTGCAAATTCAACCTGCGACCCTCTTTGTGGGTGTGTGCATATGAGAGAGAGGGAGACGGTGGCTACCACCAATTGCGGCGGCTGTCGGGTGGTGGTGCGTGTGCGTTGAGAATATCTGAGCTTTGTGACAAAGCTAAAAGATGGGTGAATTGATTTTTGCGATGGTGAAGGTGTCATTGCGTGTCAAGTTGCTGGCAAGATTGAAATGGCTCTGGCGAGAGCACAAAACTGTGCAATTTCAATTTTTTGAACTTGAAAGCGTGTGTTTAAATGAGTGTTCTGAAAAGTGACGTTTAAGTGTGGAGGTAGAGTTTTAAGTATTTTGGATTTAGGTGAAGGTGAGACAAGGACAAGAAAAGAGTAAAGCATGACTAAATATGGAGGCTGTGCCTCAAATTTAGATAGAACCTATACCGCATAATCGAACTTTTTAGAACAATGGTTTAGACTTTAAACAAAATTGTTTGGCCATCCATTTGACCATATGTTGAAGTATGAAAAATTACAAAACAAACGGAGCTTTCAGGATTGGTTTGATAAAAAAATTTATAAAAAGAAATTAGCAAATTTTGATTAAAATTAGTGTAATATATAGTTAAAAAATCAATAAAAATTGTGAGCTCATATAATATGTGGAAAAAATCTAAATTCTAATAAAAGAATGATTAATATACAATGAAAACACAAAAAAACTTGTCATCACTATCATCCACATAATTAGAGGACTCACCATTTCTTAGTTCCATTAGAGAATTGAAGTGAAATAATGATTCTATTTCCATCTCTTCCATGTCCATGGAGTCTTAGTTCATTCGCTCTTCAATTTCTCATTTGAACAATTATCCATGCAATCGATCGTTTTCACTCTCCATTGTGGTTTTGAAGTAATCATAACTCAGTTTCATGACTTTAGTAATTAAAGCCAGCAATTGGAGAGTCCTGGTTCTGCTTCGACGCAGGTAAAGCTCTTGTCTTAGGTCCAAAAATAAAGGAGGTCCAACTAATCACCTTGCCCATAACCATGTCTCCAACTTTTGATTCTCATCCCAAATTCTCAATATTCCTAATTTTCATTCTAGCATATGTAATTCTTCCGTCTCTTCGCTTATTTCGCAATTCGCAATTCGCAATTCACAAATTAACTCTAAACTCTGGAATTTTAAAGTCAATTGCTGTAAAAGAAATAATGTCCATTGTTTTGTTTTCAAGACTAAGTATTTAACTAAATTCCGAGTCTGGAATCTTAAAGCCAAATTCTAAAATGTTTTGTTTTGTTTTCAAGACGAAGTATTTAGCTAAATTTTGAGTCTGGAATCTTAAAGCCAAATTCTAAAATGTTTTATTACTTTTTTTTTTTAGGTTAATCATTAAACAATAGTCATATACCACACTTGAGTTTGGAACGTTTGAGTCGTACTGTTTTTTTAGCACTTTAAAATTCTTACTATTTTTTTTCTTCCTCTTGGAACGTTTTCGACCTTTTTATTTGATTATAATACAAACATTTTGTATAATACATTTTGTTTGTCGTTTTATTATTGAATTTTAAGTTAAGAATTAGCTCGTTAAAATTTTTATAGATTTTGAATGCATACTACGATTTGGGGCGCAAAAAAAATCTAATTTACAAAATTCGTCTCAAGTCCGAAAAATCACAAGACCAATCCTAACTAGGGACACCTCACAACCATTTTATATAATATTTATTGTGATCTTTTATTCTTATGTTTATCCTTAGAGTTTGCTATTTATAGTCTAGGTGAGTTATGTAGTTTGGTGTCTTTTAGTTGTTATTGAATAAGAATTACAGAACTTGATACGATAAAAAAAAAAAAAAGGAATAACAGAACTTGAATTTTTAAAATTTTTTCGATCTAATATCCATATTCTTCGAAATAAACATTTTTGTCGATTAAGATTCAATTATTGGTATACGTAACACCTTGATTGTCAATTCTTACTTGTATCAATTGGATGTGTTCTTTGTTCTTCATCCTATTAAATGAAAAAGGGCCCATTTTCCTTTTGCTTTACAGCTTTGGCCACTTGATCCTCATTCTTCCTTATTCTTTGTTAAATGATGTCATATCACGTGTGAAACTATGTTAGTTTATCAATTTTGTTAAATATTTGTATAATTTTAATTAGTTTCAATATATTTTGTCCATAATCTTTGCCTTCTGTGTGGAAACAGTCCTTAACGTTTATTATTTGACATAGAGTCTGTAACATATGTGTTTTAGTGTACAATTGATCCTCATTTGATAAAAAAGACAAACGTGCCCTTAGTTTTAATGAGAAAAAATTGCAATTGAATTCTTAATCTTTGCAAAAGATGCAAATGAGTCCGATACATTTATTAAATAATATTTAATTTAACATATTAAATTTATCATTATAGTCAAAATTTATAAGAAAAAATGTAACATTATTGTAAATTTGTAATTGCTATTTAATGTTAAAAACTTGAATAAAAATTAAGTTGTACTACTTCCTTTAGTTGCTCCGGTATCCGAGAAATTCAAATGCCTTAACAAAATGACGTATATAATTTTATGACATTGAACCAATCTTATTATATTTTTTAACATAAAAATACTAATAAAAATTAATTTACACATTATGTGTTCTTTATTTTTGAACGATAAATTCAAATATGAAGAATATATCTGAAGTTCTAATATTTATAGTTAATAAACGAATATCTCAAATAAATAAAAGTACTTGAACATCAAATTTGTGACAAAGTTATATTTCTTTTTACGTTGTAACGAAGAAATAAAAGTTTAAATTTTAAATAATATAATTACTTAATAATAATTAAGAAATTATTTAACATATTTATCAATAATTATGACTTTAAATTTTAGTTATTTTATAATAGTTCGTAAAATATACAAAACAATTTAGTATATTATTAATTAGGTCAATAAAGTGTTAATTAAAAAAAAATTGTTAGTTTCCTTTAATTTTTTATAAAAAGTAAAAGTATCGGACCTATTTGTACTTTTTACAAAGTTTGAAAATCCAATTACAATTTTTCCTAATTAAAACTAGGGTCATATTTATCTTTGTCATCAAATTATAACCAATTACGTACTAAAACACATAGATTTGGGATTTCTGTGTAAAAGAACATTAGAAACTATTTGTACACTTAAAGTCAAATGTTATTGACCATTTACGCCAATTTCCCTTTTTTATGCTATACAAAGGTGGTGATCTAATTCAATTGGGGCAATACTTAAATCAGCTGGACAAACTGCGATATTATTGAATAAGTTGAATGCACTCGCGGTTTTGTAATATATATATACATATAAAAGTCACGCGTCTAAAATTACTTATTTTAATTTTAGTCTTCAATCTACTGTACAAACATGGAAAATGAGCCAGACACTGTGGAAGTTTGCAGGCAAAGAGAATGAGGTTTATTCACAAATAGTAATGAACATACAATGTTAGATGAATCTGAGACACATATTTTCTCAAGTATTGAACGATAAAACCGTGTCCGAACTTAATTGTCGTAATAATCTGTGAAATAAAAATGTCCGAATTCCTTCCATAGAATAAAAGGATTCATACTTTACTGGCTTTTCGATCAGTCGATTTCCGACTTTCTTAGAAATTAACATGCTTCGATCTCGTGTTCATCATTTTGATCGCTGCACAATGCATCAGTTATTGTATCAAAGCTCAGTTACATCCTGAAATTCGTGAGACCCAAATGGCAGAAGTGATGTTACTTGAAAAAGATGCACAAATGTGTAGACAAGTATTCATAATAATTACTTGGTATTCGTGTAGAATCAACGAGATCGTAGAGTCTTTCTATGACCAAAAATAGCGACAATAATATATAGGGCAGATGTTGGAGATTGTGGTTGGAAACAAATTGGCATATCGATGACTTTTGAGTCACCCATAACTAGAGCCAATAGGAACCCACGAGTTTTTTGAAATACATCTTTGTTTTTTTATTAAAAAAATAGAGCTTTGGCTCTAATACCATTTTAACCAAGAAGACAATAAAAGAGACAATTGTATATGTTTGTTGTATATATATTACTCCCTCCGTCCTACAAAGATAGACTCGTTTTCCTTATTTATCTGTCCCAAATTTTAGGTCACTTACTTTATAGAGGGTGTATTAAATTTTTCATTTTCCTAATATACCCTTATTTAATTTACATTGTTATCAATCCAAAACAAACATTTAAATTTATTAGATTCATGAATGACTAATATTAAATGGGGGTATAATAGGAAAAATGTGTGAAAATTTTATAGTTTCAATTACATTAAATGAAATTTCTTAATATGTGTGAAAAAAGAAACGAGTCTATCTTTGTGGGACGGAGGGAGTACTATAATGAGTGTCATAATTATATGACAATTTATTACTAGTATGGAATATTTGAGCATCTCAAATGCATTCTATAGATTGCTATCACGATCACCCGAAAGTTGAACGTGACATATCTCTAATTAATAGAATATCAAGTTTAAATTCGTCATTGCATTCTATGGATTGCTATCTACGTATCATTTATTTTATTTTTTAATTTAAAAATCACCTTTAAATCTTTATAGGAAATTTAAATTTTGTTGAGCAACTATGTCTAATACAACTTTTGAATCTAGACGGAACACTAGACAATGTCTTTTTTTTCTTCAGCCACATCAACTTGACGGAATCATTATTGGCTTGAATTGGATATAAAAAAATTTAAATACCGTCTATTTTGCTTGCTTATGTGGCACAATTTTTAAAGTTGTCTGTGGTTGCATTGGAGATGCATAAAAGAATATTTACCCAATTTTCGGTAATGGATAAATAGAAATTGGTATAATATCAAATTAAAATAATATAATTGATGTGATTAATTATTTTGATTCTAACAATTCGCAGGCAATGGGAATCAAAATTATGCTCAAGTAGCGATAAACATACAACATTATACTGATATAATAGTTTGCCTAGGTAATCAAGCACCGGAATCATGTTTTTCTTCACACTGCAATCAAGGAGAAGAGGATAATTGTTGATATCTTCAATTGTAAGCCCCAATTTGTGAAGGAAGTCCACACGCTCTTGCATAACCTCAACAGTGACAGGAAGCTCCAATCCGTCAAGCTCATCTGGTACAACACCATTACTCCTCAAGAACTCATAAACACGTGTACGGTTGGCTATCCTCTCATTCTTCATCTGTAATAAACTAGGATGGGTATACAGTGAAGCAGAAGTAGCTTGTTCCCGCTTCCTATTGAATTTATCTTCCTTGGACAAATGTAAGTCTGTTGAATTAGAAGAAAGAGTTCTGCCAGTAGCAGAGCAGTGTGACCTAATCATCAGTCTATGTCTCTTCTCATTGTAACTTGAAATGCACAGAGACGAAGTTGAAACCAATTGGGGTTTGCGGACTGTAAGGGCGGGTAACTCATAACTTACAAACAAAAAACTGGGATTCGTGATGCCAACATGGCTTATAATCTTCATGTTCTTTCGAGAAATTTATATAATCAATATTATCTGCATCAAGGAAGAGTCACTATACACGATAAGCAACTTAAATTAGACCTGAAACTAAATGATTCAATGCACATGCAATTGAGTCATTTTTCAAGAAATGCAAAAACCCAAGTAAATGAAAAATAATCGACTAAAAAAGACGATGGCTAGCAGTTAACCTAAAAAAGTTCGAACAAGTTAGAAACCAATTTGACAGATTCACAAAACCAACAATAATCTACACTAACTAGAATGCAATTATTACCCACCTACCAGCGAACCCAGAAATTTTACAAAAGAAAATAACATAACTTGAAAATACGTAAAAAGGGCAATCTTTTGAGTTCTATAAGGTGAAAAGGTAGAAAAGGAGAAGATAAGACACGAGAAAAAAAATTACCTGAGACGCCAATTTTGAAGGAAACTGCAAATTCAACCTGCGACCCTCTTTGTGGGTGTGTGCATATGAGAGAGAGGGAGACGGTGGCTACCACCAATTGCGGCGGCTGTCGGGTGGTGGTGCGTGTGCGTTGAGAATATCTGAGCTCTGTGACAAAGCTAAAAGATGGGTGAATTGAATTTGTGATGGTGAAGGTGTCATTGCGTGTCAAGTTGCTGGCAAGATTGAAATGGCTCTAGCGAGAGCACAAAATCGTGCAATTTCAATTTTTTGAACTTGAAAGCGTGTGTTTAAATGAGTGTTCTGAAAAGTGACGTTTAAGTGTGGAGGTAGAGTTTTAAGTATTTTGGATTTAGGTGAAGGTGAGACAAAGACAAGATAAGAGTAAAGCATGACTAAATATGGAGGCTGTGCCTCAAATTTAGATAGAACCTATACCGCATAATCGAACTTTTTAGAACAATGGTTTAGACTTTAAACAAAATTGTTTGACCATCCATTTGACCATATGTTGAAGTATGAAGAATTACAAAACAAACCGAGCTTTCAGGATTGGTTTGATAAAAAAATTTATAAAAAGAAATTAGCAAATTTTGATTAAAATTAGTGTAATATATAGTTAAAAAATCAATAAAAATTGTGAGCTCATATAATATGTGGAAAAAATCTAAATTCTAATAAAAGAATGATTAATATACAATGAAAACACAAAAAAAACTTGTCATCACTATCATCCACATAATTAGAGGACTCACCATTTTTTAGTTCCATTAGAGAATTGAAGTGAAATAATGATTCTATTTCCATCTCTTCCATGTCCATGGAGTCTTAGTTCATCCGCTCTTCAATTTCTCATCTGAACAATTATCCATGCAATCGATCGTTTTCACTCTCCATTGTGGTTTTGAAGTAATCATAACTCAATTTCATGACTTTAGTAATTAAAGCCAGCAATTGGAGAGTCCTGGTTCTGCTTCGACGCAAGTAAAACTCTTGTCTTAGGTCCAAAAATAAAGGAGGTCCAACTAATCACCTTGCCCATAACCATGTCTCCAACTTTTGATTCTCATCCCAAATTCTCAATATTCCTAATTTTCATTCTAGCATATGTAACTCTTCCGTCTCTTCGCTTATTTCGCAATTCGCAATTCACAAATTAACTCTAAACTCTGGAATTTTAAAGTCAATTGCTGTAAAAGAAATAATGTCCATTGTTTTGTTTTCAAGACTAAGTATTTAACTAAATTTCGAGTCTGGAATCTTAAATCCAAATTCTAAAATGTTTTGTTTTGTTTTCAAGACGAAGTATTTAGCTAAATTTTGAGTCTGGAATCTTAAAGCCAAATTCTAAAATGTTTTATTACTTTTTTTTTTAGGTTAATCATTAAACAATAGTCATATACCACACTTGAGTTTGGAACGTTTGAGTCATACTGTTTTTTTAGCACTTTAAAATTCTTACTATTTTTTTTTCTTCCTCTTAGAACGTTTTCGACCTTTTTATTTGATTATAATACAAACATTTTGTATAATACATTTTGTTTGTCGTTTTATTATTGAATTTTAAGTTAAGAATTAGCTCGTTAAAATTTTTATAGATTTTGAATGCATACTACGATTTGGGGCGCAAAAAAAATCTAATTTACAAAATTCGTCTCAAGTCCGAAAAATCACAAGACCGATCCTAACTAGGGACACCTCACAACCATTTTATATAATATTTATTGTGATCTTTTATTCTTATGTTTATCCTTAGAGTTTGCTATTTATAGTCTAGGTGAGTTATGTAGTTTGGTGTCTTTTAGTTGTTATTGAATAAGAATTACAGAACTTGATACGATAAAAAAAAAAAGGAATAACAGAACTTGAATTTTTAAAATTTTTTTCGATCTAATATCCATATTCTTCGAAATAAACATTTTTGTCGATTAAGATTCAATTATTGGTATACGTAACACCTTGATTGTCAATTCTTACTTGTATCAATTGGATGTGTTCTTTGTTCTTCATCCTATTAAATGAAAAAGGGCCCATTTTCCTTTTGCTTTACAGCTTTGGCCACTTGATCCTCATTCTTCCTTATTCTTTGTTAAATGATGTCATATCACGTGTGAAACTATGTTAGTTTATCAATTTTGTTAAATATTTGTATAATTTTAATTAGTTTCAATATATTTTGTCCATAATCTTTGCCTTCTGTGTGGAAACAGTCCTTAACGTTTATTATTTGACATAGAGTCTATAACATATGTGGAAACAGTCCTTAACGTTTATTATTTGACATAGAGTCTATAACATATGTGTTTTAGTGTACAATTGATCCTCATTTGATAAAAAAGACAAACGTGCCCTTAGTTTTAATGAGAAAAAATTGCAATTGAATTCTTAATCTTTGCAAAAGATGCAAATGAGTCCGATACATTTATTAAATAATATTTAATTTAACATATTAAATTTATCATTATAGTCAAAATTTATAAGAAAAAATGTAACATTATTGTAAATTTGTAATTGCTATTTAATGTTAAAAACTTGAATAAAAATTAAGTTGTACTACTTCCTTTAGTTGCTCCGGTATCCGAGAAATTCAAATGCCTTAACAAAATGACGTATATAATTTTATGACATTGAACCAATCTTATTATATTTTTTAACATAAAAATACTAATAAAAATTAATTTACACATTATGTGTTCTTTATTTTTGAACGATAAATTCAAATATGAAGAATATATCTGAAGCTCTAATATTTATAGTTAATAAACGAATATCTCAAATAAATAAAAGTACTTGAACATCAAATTTGTGACAAAGTTATATTTCTTTTTACGTTGTAACGAAGAAATAAAAGTTTAAATTTTAAATAATATAATTACTTAATAATAATTAAAAAATTATTTAACATATTTATCAATAATTATGACTTTAAATTTTAGTTATTTTATAATAGTTCGTAAAATATACAAAACAATTTAGTATATTATTAATTAGGTCAATAAAGTGTTAATTAAAAAAAAATTGTTAGTTTCCTTTAATTTTTTAAAAAAAGTAAAAGTATCGGACCTATTTGTACTTTTTACAAAGTTTGAAAATCCAATTACAATTTTTCCTAATTAAAACTAGAGTCATATTTATCTTTGTCATCAAATTATAACCAATTACGTACTAAAACACATAGATTTGGGATTTCTGTGTAAAAGAACATTAGAAACTATTTGTACACTTAAAGTCAAATGTTATTGACCATTTACGCCAATTTCCCTTTTTTATGCTATACAAAGGTGGTGATCTAATTCAATTGGGGCAATACTTTAATCAGCTGGACAAACTGCGATATTATTGAATAAGTTGAATGCACTCGCGGTTTTGTAATATATATATACATATAAAAGTCACGCATCTAAAAGTTACTTATTTTAATTTTAGTCTTCAATCTACTTTGCAAACATGGAAAATGAGCCAGACACTGGAAGTTTGCAGGCAAAGAGAATGAAGTTTATTCACAAATAGTAATGAACATACAATGTTAGATGAATCTGAGACATATCTTTTCTCAAGTATTGTACGATACAACCGTGTCCGAATTTAATTGTCATAATAATCTGTGAAATAAAAATGTCCAAATTCCTTCCATAGAATAAAAGGATTCATACTTTATTGGCTTTTCGATATTCAGTTAAATGAACAAGTATTTGATTGGTCGATTCCCGACTTTTTTAGAAATCAACATGCTTGGATCTCGTGTTCATCATTTTGATCGCTGCACAATGCATCAGTTATTGTATCAAAGCTAAGTTACATCCTGAAATTCGTGAGACCCGAATGGCAGAAGTGATGTTACTTGAAAAAGATGCACAAATGTGTAGACGGGTATTCATAATAATTACTTGGTATTCGTGTAGAATCAACAAGATCGTAGAGTCTTTCTATGACCAAAAATAGCAACAATAATATATAGGGCAGATGTTGGAGATTGTGGTTGGAAACAAATTGGCATAACGATGACTTTTGAGTCACCCATAACTAGAGCCAATAGGAACCCACGAGTTTTTTGAAATACATCTTTGTTTTTCTATTAAAAAAATAGAGCCTTGGCTCTAATACCATTTTAACCAAGAAGACAATAAAAGAGACAATCGTATATGTTTGTTGTATATATATTACTATAATGAGTGTCATAATTATACGACAATTTATTACTAGTATGGAATATTTGAGCATCTCAAATGCATTCTATAGATTGCTATCACGATCACACGAAAGTTGAACGTGACCTATCTCTAATTAATAGAATATCAAGTTTAAATTCGTCATTGCATTCTATGGATTGCTATCTACGTATCGTTTATTTTATTTTTTAATTTAAAAATCACCTTTAAATCTTTATAGGAAATTTAAATTTTGTTGAGTAACTATGTCTAATACAACTTCTAAATCTAGACGGAGTACTAGACAATGTCTTTTTTTTTTCTTCTGCCACATCAACTTGACGGAATCATTATTGGCTTGAATTGGATATAAAAAAATTTAAATACCGTCTATTTTGCTTGCTTATGTGGCACAATTTTTTAAGCTGTCTGTGGTTGCATTGGAGATGCATAAAAGAATATTTACCCAATTTTCGGTAATGGATATATAGAAATTGGTATAATATCAAATTAAAATAATATAATTGATGTGATTAATTATTTCGATTCTAACAATTCGCAGGCAATGGGAATCAAAATTATGCTCAAGTAGCGATAAACATACAACATTATACTGATATAATAGTTTTTGTTATTTCTTATTCGAGTGTAAAAGAACTTGCCCTATAACTTGTTATTATAAAAAATTCTCAACTTGAGAACGTTCATAAATAGGAACAAACATACCAATAAAACAAAGTGAAAGTTATACATTATGCTTTCAATTAACGATACATTTCCTTAGCTATACGTAAAGAATTCAAATTTTCATAGTGTCATTGATTCCTTCGAACGAAGTGAAAGCTATACATTATGCTTTCAAATAACAATACATTTCCTTAACTTTAAGTAAAGAATTCAACTTTTCACAGTGTCATTGATTCCATTAAACGAAGTGAAAACTACACATTATGCATTCAAATGTATATAATAATGAAGAAATCTTTTAATTTATCGACATCTCAAAATCTATACTAACATATGTTTTTTAATGAATGACAAATTTCTTCTTTGCAATACCTTTCCACAATAATGTCTAGTATCGTCGGCACTGTAATAAATACTCAAATGAGAGAAAAATACCTTTCCCCAGCTGAGCACAAGGAACTTAATTTACTTCAACAAGAGGAATTGATTACTACAAAAGCCTTATAAATTAAAGGCCTTCAGTTTAAATTAAGAAAGACAAATAGAATTGATCACTATAATTTAAAAATGGCTGCTATATATTCAGAATTTCTTCTTGACAAGTTTGTCAATGAATTTCAAGAAGCAGAAAAGGTATGGCCTAATTTACCATTGCTCAATAACTTTATAGAAATTTTTAACATTTTGCTGGAGAAGAAATTCAAGCCCCAAAAGCTAATTGATTTGAAAGACGACTTACAAACAGTTATTAAATTCAATTCTAACTAAATCTAATTATCTACTAAAATAACTAATTAGAATTATATAAAATTTGGAATTAATCAAATCATAAATGATACTAGAATCTCAAATTCACCATTGTTAATCTAGTTGAACTTCAATTGCTTGTTTATACTCAATTCATAATTTATGTTGATAACCGGTATTCCTTATATGTTAATTTGCTATCTCGATACAAATTAAACAAATTCTCATCTATAACCCAACTATATCTCTATGAAGGATTCAAATAGATAAAGAACGCAACACAAAATTAGAAAACCACCATAAATTGCACCAAGCACAGAAGTATATATGTATCTCATATTGGATTTAATGTCGTTTGTTATTTGGCTAGACACATGTAACACATCTCGATATCAACACAAATCCCAAGAATTGTCTTAAAAATTGTCCAAATTTTAGGATAACATTAATTCAATAACAAACAATCAATAAAATTAAGAACTTAGATGCCTAGGTTAAAAACCAATGATCTAATTTTAATTAATAGCGTCTCTCGATGGTCGATTTTATACTTATATGTGAACCTAATTATCTCTAATTAAATTTCGAATACGTAAGAATGCGTTAATTTACAAAGATCATCACGTAACGATTTCAAAGAGCATATTGACATAAACCATCAATTATAGGACTCTATATTGTTTATTACCATCTGCTAATTTATACCGAATCTCTCGAAAGAAATATAAATGACAAACACATTTTAATAATGATCAAGTATCAAAACGGAATTAATGAATAATAAAAAATTAATCCAAAAAGCAAGAATAAAAACAAGCAATTTATTAGATTAAAGAGTTAACAAGGTTTCATCAAAATCACAGCCATAAAGATTTATCCTATCATATATTGATTAAAAAAATACAAGATAAAAAGTGAATACATAACAGGATAATTTAGAATAAAAGTTGATACAACCCTTAATCTTAAATCTCTTCAACTATCTTGGACGGCACTGTCTTCTTCTTTAAAATTATCTAAAGTTCCAATGATTTATTGTAATTTTTCTTCCAAGAATTTGATGTGGAGTTCCTCCAAAGATTTGTGATAAGTTATGATATGGAGCTCCCTTTTTTCTTCCATAATATGTGTATTTATAGGGCCAACAATTACTCTAAATCTGTACCTCAATTTGTGTCCAAAAAAAAAAATCCAAAAGAAGCTCGAACACATAAGGAAAGAAAAACAATCTGATGGGCCAAAAAGCTTGAAAAGCCCATGTGTGGTCTAATAACTCGCGATTGCATGGAATGAGAAATTGGGCTTCTGCTCATAATTTCAATGGCCCGCGTTCGCAATGGATCGCATGAGCCAAATTCATCCCCGTTTTGCATTTTAGTCCTTATTTATTTGAACGGTAAGCCCCTAAACTTTACACCATTGTCAATTGAGCCATCCAAAATAAACTTTTATTTCAATTATGCCCTCATATATTTGCATTCTAGGTCCTTAAACTTTTATACATTTGCAAATTGGTCCCCGTACTTATACTATTTTTTCAATTTAGTTCTTTTTGCCAACTTTGCTCCAAACACTACGAAACTCGGGTTTTGACCTACAATAACAAAATAAACACATAATTAAATAAAATTACACTCAAATGCATTCACAATGATCCACTTTAACGGTATAAATGAGTGTAAAATCACACTTATCACATATCCAGAAGCGGTAACAAAACTTGTGCCCGTAGAGAAAATTCTAATTTACATCCAATTAAACCCATCAGAGAAGAGGACTTTTGGCGTATTTTTGAGGACTCAATGGGCATCACAAGGGAAAGATTTAAAGCTTCTAAGGAAGAACAATTATGTATAGATACAACTGTCCCAAAAATGAAGGATGAAATTTTGAATAGGTGTGATGGACTCCCAATGGCATTGAAAACAGTGGCAGAAATTATTTCACTCGAAATCGTGCTAAAAGAGTAATTATCTTCTTTGTTTCTTCACTACTTTTCTATGTTTTCTTGTTTTTCTTTCTTTACACGATCATGTTGATTCCATTTTGTTGTACTGCAACAATTTGGTAACAAGGCAATCGGAATAGTGGAATTGGGACAGTTTTGTTTCACTGAGATTATTCACATCTGGTAAGACCCTCAAGTATCGGCTCGGTGTATGAACAAGGAAATGGATACCTCATATGAACAAGAAAGCTAAGCCTCGTATTCATCTAACGTTGTATGTTTGTCACTACTTTAGCATAATTTTCATCCCCTTGCTTGCAAATTGTTAGAGTCAAAATAATCACATCAGATACTAAACCAATTTTCTATACGTCTTCGATAATTTTCCATTATTGAAAATTGGGTAAATATTCATGTATCTTTATTGTAAGACTGTGGATTGTTTAAAAAATTGTCTCGCATAAGCAATGTATGGTGTTTAAAATTATCTCCAATGTAAGTTAACAAGGGCTCCGTCAAGTTGATATAGTCGAGAAAAAAAAATAGACATTGTTTAGAACTCCATTTAGATTCAGAAGTTTTATTAGACATACAGATTTAACCAAATTTACAATTTCTATACAGATTTAAATGTGATTTTATTTTTATTTTACAAAAATAAAAAACAATTAGATAGCAATCTATATAATGTATTAACGGTCAATTTTGAACTTGAGTGTTTATTCATTAACATCAATATCACATAAATCGAAAATTTTCGAACATTCATGCCACATAGATAGCAATATACATAATGCGTTAGAGATGCTCTAATATTCCATAGCTAGTGGGTAATTGTCATTTAAATAGGATACTCGTTATAGTAATATATATACATTTTCTCTCATTTATTATTTTTATATTATTAATTGTCTTCTTAGATAACATGGTATTAGAGTTAAGACTACTTTTTTTTTTTTTTTTTTTTTTTTTTTTTTTTTTTTTTTTAACAGAAAAACAAAGGTCTAGTTGTAAAATCCTGTGGCTTCCCGTTGGCATAGGTGACTCAAAGTCATCGTTATGCCTATTTCCAACCACAATCTCCAACCTATGTCCTGTAAATAGTAGTTGCTATTTTTGGTGTGCTTATAGCCATAGAAAGACTCTACGATCTCCTTGATTCTACACGAATACCAATTAATTGTTCTAAATACTTGTTTACGTATTTGTGCATACTCGTCACGTAATATCATTCTGCCATTTGGGTCTCACGAATTTCAAGACTAGCTGAGCTTTGATAAATTAAAAAAAAAAACAAAAAACAAAACTAATACAGTGCAAAGCAATCCATATGGCGAACACGAGATCGAAGTATGTTGATTCCTAACAAAGCCGGGAATCGATCAATCAAATACTCGTTGATTCAACCAAATACCGAGAACTTGTTTAAAATCACGATCTTGTTGATTCTACACAAATACGGAGTAATTGATGATTTGAATTTAAACTTAGAGAAAAACTCTCAATTTTATTATTTTTCAATCAAAATTGAAAATAAAATCAAACCAACTGACAACAGCGGTTACCATAATGACCTAGTTCTAACTTTAATGAAATTTCACACTTCGTCCTTAAACTTTTAACCAATAATAAAAAAGGTGACTAATAAAATTATCATAGGGATTAAAATAAAACCATGTATTCATCTTCATCAGTCTGTGCATTCATGACTTATGATGTCTTCGAAATTGTCATATTTGTATCATTATCATAACTAATAATTTCCTACTCTTTTATTCAATCATTTAAGGTTTACAAAAAAGAAATGTGATCATATAATAGTTTTTGTTCTTTCTTCTTGTGGCGTAAAAGAAGAACTTGCCTTATAACTTGTTACTGTGAAAAGTTCTTAACTTGTTCTCATCATATATATATTGGAACAAACATACCAATAAAACAAAGTGACAGCTATATATTTTATGCCATCAAGTAACAATACATTTTCTTAGCTTTAAGTAAAGAATTCAACTTTTCATAGTGTGATTGAATCCTTCAAATAAAGTGTAAGCCACTTGCACCTATAAGCACCTCTGGATTCTTTACAAAACAAGACGTAGGCCAATGGCGGAGTTAAGAATTTTTTTTTGGGTGGACTAAAATTAACCAGCAATTTTTTTTTTTTGAAATAATATAAGACTAATAAAAATATTTTGATGTTCCTTATGCATTTTCATACTTTGAAATTGCTAACCGGATTTAACAAGAACAGAAGTTGGGTGAATAAAATGAGATTTCGCTTAAAATTGGATTACCAGTAGTATAATTTGTAATAGAGAGTTGAATAAAAATAGAACTCACAAATTATGACCAAGTATTTCTCTCTATTGCTGCAAACAGAAATAATGTTAAAAATAATGAAGAATGGGGAACAACTGGCCAAAGCTATAATATTTTATTTATAGGATGGCCAATGGCATTCACAGATCTACCAATTGGATGTACTTTTTGCAGACAAAGGGTATCATGTCGGATCTTACGTCTCATTATTCATGTATTGGTAGAATTCATATATCAGTTTTGTTACTGCCATAGCCAAATCGATAGAGATTTTAGATTACAGAAATTCAAAAATGGTTGATGCTCATTCAGAACATCTCATAAACAAGTTTTTAAACAATTTTCAAGAAGCAGAAGAGGAATATCCTGATTTACCATTGCATTTTGCTCTTCAAAAAATCGCAAATAGTTTGGACGTGAAGAAATTAAACGCAGATATGTTAATGGAAAGGAGGGACTGCTTATATGATCTTATTGATGCTTTGAATCAATGCATCAATATGGCGAATGAAAGAGATAGACGACGAAAAGCGCTTATTGGCAGCAAAATCTTGTCCCTTCCTGGCCTTGTTAAGTACCCCTGGCTTTTCATCAAAACACGGAGCAAGCTCAGAGAGATCAGAAAGAAGTTGTCGGAAATGAGAGATTTAAGAATAGATGAACAAGAGATAACTTCACAAGTTTTGGTGATTAAGAGAGAAGCTCTAAGATGGATTAATTTGTCCAAGTATCATGGATTAGATGAGCAGACCGAGAAAATTGAGAATCGGATATGTGAAACAGAAGGCAATATTGCAATTGGTATAGTGGGCATGGGTGGTTCGGGTAAAAGTGCGCTAGCCCGAAATGTCCTTTTTAGCTCTAGAGTGGAGCAACTCTTTGAACTCATGTTGTGGGTTGATTTATCAAATGCCATGGGTTCAGAGAAGAAATATGAATGCATTTCAGTAGAAAAAGATGGGGCCGAGAAAATTTATTGTGGATTCGATCTCTGTGGATTGCTGACTGAACCATTTTTGTATCCTCCAAGGAAGTGTTTGATTGTTTTGGATGGTGTTTGGCATGTAATAGATGGGTTGAATACTTTGATTCAAGATATTGTGGATTCTCCTATAAATGGTTTAATAATTATCACCAGTAGACGACCACAAGTGGTAAAAAAATTATTGCCAAATGAGAAGTCTTATTTACATAGAATTCAACCCCTCTCAAGAGACGACTGTTGGAGTGTTTTTTGGCACTCAATTGAAAGGAAAAGATTCATTGACAGTAATTTGAGAGAGAAAATATTAGAAATGAAGGATGAAATTCTGGGCAGGTGTGATGGACTCCCATTGGCAGTGAAAACATTGGCAGAAATTATTGCAATTCAAATTGGAAAAAATGAGTAATTTTCTAACTCTATTAATTTGTTCATTGTTTGCATAATCCTTCTAACTCTGTCATGTTGCATTGCAGTTACTGGACAGACGAAGACGTAGTCAAGGTATGATCCATTTTTCTATTTATGAAATTCTTTTACATATTGATGTTTATGTAGTTTAATAAATTATGTCAAAACATTGTCTACATAAACAGGATATCTTTTTTAGAGTTGATGTACACGACTACTTCACCGAGAAGAAGATTAATGACCTAGTTGGTAACTCTCTCTCTCTCTCTCTCTTACACAGAGAATTAATTTTCTGGAGGTGCAAATAAACTTAATTATTTTATATTTTTTGTTATTTTCTCTTTGTAGGTCCTGATTGTGATTTTAACAGAGAATATTGTGTCCTGGAACATTTATGTTTCACAGAGCTTCTCCACGTCAGACACTTAAGAGTCTTATTTTAAATTTATTATCATCATTGTTATTTCTCATATTGTTAAGTTAAGCTTATTCGCCTCCCCATGATTTTCACTTCATTCAGTATTATTTAAACTCTTTTATTTATTTTCATTTTTTGTATTTGATTTCTTCAACCTCAAAAATCAAAACTTTATTCGTGCACGAATAATCGTTTGAGATTGTATTTATTTTATTTTACACTTTCACTTAAATATTAATGGGTATGGAGCCGATCTACGCTCTATCATTCTGAAGAAGTCACCACTCGTTTGTAAATCTTTTGTGGATGTAGTAGAAAAATAGAAGTCTATCAGCAGATCGATTTGTGACACCACATTATCCAGTCTACGTTCTAAATTTATACTTCATTAATTATATCTTATATCGTCTCCATATATTTAGAAATTTACATTTATTAAATTTCAATCAACATTTTAATTATTTATTATTATTTCCTAAACTTTGTAACACTACTAAAAATTCAATTACAACTACAAAACGTACAAAGCACTAACCCTAACTAGTCTCAAAATCAAAAGCCTATTAAAAATGGCATATTATTCTAGTTTACAAAGCTATTTTAGCACGTACTTGAAATTTTCCCATGACTTTTAGATAATAATATCATGTGAAAAGGTAAATTGAAGCTGTGATCAAGTTTCAATCAAATACTAGCTCCAAAAAGATTTAAGACTATATTTGGACAAGATGTCGAATTCAGGGTAGAAGAATCAAATACAACTATTAGGTACCTCAATGCAGTAGAACATGCAATCGCTACAGAACTTAGCATCATGTCTAGCAAAAATTAACTCATGCTTAGTACATATAACATATATATATGTAACAGAAACCAATTTGAGCTCAACGAGCTCTAGTCTAAATCTAAAGGTACTTCAAAAAAAGAACAAAATTACCACAGATAGTATCTATAGATGAATGGAAAGGTATCTCACTCAACCATTAAACCAACAACAAATGATGGAGTTTGTGTGAACTGTGTATTATAGGAAAACTCACTATGCATTATGGTAGTGATGGAGCTTGTATAGTAACACTTTTCCAGCAGCATTACCCAGTGCCATAAAACCTCCATGAGGACTGAAGTCTAGACAGTTTGTATGATACAGATGTTGGATAAAATTCAACATGTGGGGCCAAACATATATATATTAAAATATGTGGTGCTATCTTAAAGTTTTAGTCAATAAAGTGATCCACTTAAGACTATTTTGGACTAATAGGTATTAAATGTCGTGAGATTAAAGTGTAGAGACGGATATAATGTTTTAAATTGATGAGGGACCAATTTAATAACATTGAAACATAATAACTGTCATGCAGTTATTTATACAGGTCATGGTCCCCAATTGAGCGTAACTCTCTGCATCCTCATCAGCAAGAGACACTAAAGAGAAAACCACGGATCAGTTGGAAGACCATAACCCCGTTCGATCAAACAGAATCATGGATTCAGGTACACTTCCACTTCAGTCTTAATCTTGATAATTACAGCATAAAGTTCTTATGTTATAGATGTGTAATCATTTGTATTTATGGATTCGGTAAAATAAATTCTAACAAGTGGTATAAGAGCCACTTTCATGTTGAATTATCAGATCAATATTTATATGGATTATCGTAATATTAATTTATAATATGTTGTTTGCCTTTGGATAAATTGGCAATAAAGTTTTTAATTGAAAATTAGGATTCAGCCTTTTTTCAAAGTTTCTGTATGTATATTGGAAAAGAAAGATACAAACGCAAAATGGATTCCGATTATGTATGTATATATATATTGTTCAAGAATATGGGTTTTTTCAAATTTTTGCAATATGTATATATGATTTCAAGGTTCTGTATATTGTTTTCGTCGAATTGGGGTTTCAGTTTTCAATGGTCGGATTTGTGGATTTTGTGGGTTGTTGTTGGTTGATGTTATTGCCGTCGTCGGAAAGGAACTCCAGCGCCGTCCGGCGCTGCGTGCAAGCTTGCATCGCCGGAGATGGCGCTGCATGCTAGTCATCGCCGCGGTCTCCGCGGCGCGACCTCCGCGATCGTGGGTGGCGGCGGCAGCTAGGGTTTCTAACCCTAGCTGTTTGCGGTTTTTAAGCCAATGGACTTCATGAGGAAATTAGAAGACCTAAGGGACTAGTTTGCAATTTTCCAAATTTTGGTTTATTTAATCTCTAGTCCTCCTGGTTGTTCCCTCATTTAATTAAACCCTAAAGTTTTAAAATCATTTAAGTTGGCCCTTTAAACTTCTGAATTTATAAAATAAGTCCCTACAGTTTTAGTAATCACTTAAGTTGGGCTCTTAAAGTTCTGAATTTTATGATTCAATCCCTAAAGTTTAAGATTTTAATTAATTGGCCACTGAAGTTTTTTGGTAAATTGCAATTTAGTCCTTCAAGCTTAAAAATCTTTCATAATTGGCCAATCAAGTTTAATTAAATTGCAATTTAACCCTCCAAGTTAATGGTTACTTAATCCTAAAGCATTGAATTTCACAATTCAACTCCTAAAGTTTTAAATATATGCAAAACAGTCAATTCAGGTTCAAATTTTAGTATGATGGACTCTTTTGAGAAATATAATATTCCAAAGTGAATTAATTGAAGCAACATGTTGCCAAAGTAACCTCTCTTGTGAAAATTAATTAACTTAGAATATTAGAAGGTTTTGTGTGTATGTTGTTCATGCGGATATTGATCGGCCCAAAGGAAGGTCAATGTTTGGCTGGAATTTCACATGCACATGTGGTGATAAACACGTGACGATTATTTGGTTTAACGTGTGATTAATAAATCGATCCAAAGAAAGGTTTATTGATTGACATGTCTTATTGTTAGTGTTTGATTGCTACATCGAGGTACCACTTACGAGTCAATGTTTCTGTCCAAAGACTAAATATTGATGTTGTGTTAGGTATCTTGTGATGGGCCTTACCAATATATTTGAAACTACTATTTGCATAATAAAGTACTAATGTAAGCTATTTCTATCTCTTTCTCTATACAGCTCATTCATCTACTTTCACAATATTTGCAAATATCAATTTAATCCCCATGCTTAATGGGTCAAACTTTAAGGATTGGAAAGAGAACGCTCTAATTGTTCTCGGCTGCATGGATCTCGACCTTGCTTTCAGGATTGAGAAATCTGCTTCTATTACGGATGCAAGTTCACCTGATGACAGGAGGAACTTTGAGAAGTGGGAACGCTCAAATCGCATGAGTCTAATGATCACTAAGCGCGGCATTCCAGAAGCCTTTACGGGCGCAGTAACTGAGGAGGTAACTGATGCCAAAGAATTCCTTGCTGAAATTGAAAAGCGTTTTGCGAAAAAAGATAAGGCTGAAGCAAGCACGCTTCTGCAAAGCTTGATTTCAATGAAGTATAAAGGCAAGAGGAACAAAAGGGAGTACATCATGCAGATGTCTCATACTGCTTCAAAATTTAAGGCACTAAAGCTCGACTTGTCTGATGACTTGCTCGTGCATTTAGTATTAATATCGAATCCTGCACATTTCAATCAATTTAAGGTCAGTTACAAGTGTCAAAAGGAGAAATGGACTTTAAATGAGCTCATTTCATATTGTGTGCAAGAGGAAGAAAGGTTGAAACAGGACAGAACTAAAATTGCTAACTTGGCAAGTACCTCCAAAGATAAAGGAAAGAAAAGAAAAACAGAATATGAAGCTGCTAAGGGTTCAGAACAGAAGAAACCACATAAAGACAAAGATGGTTGTTTCTTTTGCCAGAAGCCTGGACATTTAAAGAAGGATTGTACCAAATACAACGTCTGGTGTGCAAAGAAATGTACATTTCTTAATTTGGTCTGTTCTGAGGTTAATTTAGCTTCAGTACCTTTTATTCGTATCTTTTATCCATGTGGTAATTTAACGTCAAATGATGCTCGTAGGGAGTCTATTAAACCGGCGTGTGTATCTTTTAGTTTTTGGAACAGTGGCTAACCGGATCTAGCAAAAACAGAAGTTAGGTGAATAAAATGAAACTTCGCTTAAAATTGGATGACCAGTAGTATAAATAAGGCATCACCATAAGCAAATTGAGAGTTGAATAAAAACAGAACTCACAAATTATAACCAAGTATTTCTCTCTATTGCTGCAGACAGAAATAATGTTAACAATAAGGATTAATTACACTGAGTCTCTATTTTTTTAGCTTTCTAACAATATTATCTCTGTTGAATTTTATTCGCAGATATCATCCAAATCCTTTCATTTACTCACACAAATGGTCCTACTTAAATAAATTAAAGAGAAAACAAAATAAAATAATTGCATTTGAAGTCCCCATCTTTTTTAAAAATATAAATAAATTATAAACCTTTTATTTTTAAAAAGGGAAATTGGTGCAAATGGTCCATCACCTTTGTCCTCAGTGTAAAAATTATCCTTAACATTTGTTTTTGGCACAGAATACCTCTAACATATGTGTTTTAGTGCGCAATTAGTCCTTATTTGATGAAAAAGACAAATGTGTTCTTAGTTAATTAGAGAAAATTGTAATTAGATTTCTAATCTTTGTAAAAGGTGCAAATGTGTTTTGGTGCGCATCATTTTTTTTTGCAAATAATTGTAATCCTTTCATTCTCTTACGACAATTGGGAAGTCGTTATTTTGTGGAGGTTATCTATGTCGAATACAAATACATTTCTTTGTAACGATATGATTAAATAAGATAAAGATTATTCGAGTTTAGTTTTGGTTTACATATCTTCTTGTTATTTGTTTAAAATATCTAGACACATTATATATCTTTGTTTATATAAAAAATTATCCCCACAACAATTATGCTAGATGAATTACTTTCACATAGTATCAGAGCCTATTCAGTTAACTCCTTAACCAATTCCTTTTATTCTATGATTGAAAGCTCTAATTTGCTTCTGCTTAATACAATTGTTGTCATTCGATTTTTAGGTTGAAATTACGAAAGAAAATACCTTTTGAGTTATATGGGTGAGGTTGAATCTCTCATTTTTACAAATTTTATTCTAATTTGAACTTTTCAAAGTATTGTCAAATCACACTTGAGTGCAAGTTGGCCAAGCAAGTGGTTTCAATTAAGTGTTTTTGTCCTGGATTAGTTTTTAATTTGTAGCGAATTTCCCAATTAATGTTAAAAGGTATTTTAAACTCGTAAAGTTCTTTTGTGTGCATCATCATCATTAAGAAATAACAATATGTTTGGAATATTGTATTGAATAAATTATATTATATAATTTAACATTTTAACTTATTTTAAAATTAATGTTTTATTTATAAGTAAATTGTTTAAGAATATACGCTCATATCTAGATACTAGTGTTTGATACGTGCAACGCATGCATACACTACTTGAATATATACGTATAAAAAATTTTAAATGTAAAATACGTAAATAATAAATATGAAAAACATATTTTTGAACATATCATTTAATACAATTAATTAAGTAAAATGTTAAAATTCTATTAAGAAAAGCAGAACCAAACAAACAATTACTGTGTGGACCATGTGAAAGAGTTAATACGAATAATATTGTTTATTAATCTTTGTTTTTATTAGTGTAGGTTTATTAGTGTTTATAAGTATTTGTAAGTTGATCAAATTTTATTTTTTATTAATATATTTTGTAGGATCACAATTGTTATTTATTTTTTATTCACATATTCTATATCACTCACTATTTATAATCTACAAAAATCTTTACTAAACATACACTAAAATCCATAAAAAGTCTCTTAAGCATAAATGTCTTTCTTTTGCCAATGTTTCTTTTTTAAGTCCCTAACCAACAATATAAATATTTCTTTGTTTGACCCGACTCCTGAGGCCTGCAAAAGTTGCTATTTTATAGTTTTGCCATAGTGCCTTAATAAGTGAATGGGACACCAAAATTAATATGGTACCTTTTGACTTGTAACACAAACTGATATATGAATTCTATCAATACATTAATAATTGAGACTTTTAATTTTTAAGAGCCACATGATTCCCTTTGTCTGCAAAAGGACCCATTCTCCTTTTGCTTTAGAGCTTTTGCCACTTTTTTTTCTTTGGACACATAGCTTCATTATTGTTAACAATGTATCTGTTAGCAGCAATAGGGTCATCCAATTTTAAGCTAAGTTTCATTTTCTCTAAGCTTAAAGAACCAATATTAAAGCTAAGGTTTTACAACCTCCATTCAGCACATTTACCCAAAAAATGATTAATATTTTATTTTCTGCAGTTCCTTATGTTGAGCTTTATGTTAACGATAAATTGGCATAAATCTGTGTTATAGTCAAAGACTGTAAAGAGCATTGTAGTTCTTTTAAACTGAATCAGTTCCCTAGTGATTTACCCATATATATTCGGTTACAGCAGAAAATTAAATCTAACCAAACAATTTACATCTCCAGAATCATCAGCAGCAGCTAGAAAAGATGATTTTGAATGTCAAGCAATCTGCAATAATGGAAATGAGATAACTGCAAACATGGCTTCATACAAAAAAGACGACGAAACGAGAAGATGGATGCATGAAATAACAGAAGAACAAGATCATGGGGAATCAAACAAGCAATCACAGTTTACACCCTTTAGATTCAATATTCACAATTCTAGGACATTTTGTAAAACCGAGGAGTAAAAATAACAAATGCTCCATTTTAAGTGAGAGTATAACAAAAATGGCTAGGCAGGCTAACTCTAATGTGCAAGAGAACCTCATGCCATAAAGCCAGGCGCTTAAAAATGTAACAATTTAGCTGCTTAGTGCGCAGCATACAGATATAGTAAGACAATAAATAATAAGCACCCAATGTGCACAGTCCGGACTAGGAAATAAGTAGGGAACATAAAATAAGAACACTAATGAAGAAAAATTTAGGTGAAGAACAAGATCATGGATAAGTCGAATAAGACAGAGCCCCTGAGTGCATTCACTCTCTCTATTTGCTTTAACATCTCTTCCTTTGGATGCTGCTGAGGTTGGTATGTCAGCAATGAGTGTTACTACAGAAACTTCAACAACCTCAGTTGTTTTTTTTCCTTAAACAATAGCTAATAGAAGCCAAAGAGGTATATTATAGAAATTATGCACCTAACTAATACGGGGAAAGAGAGATGAGAGTAACGCTACTAAAAACAGAATAGATGAAAATGTATTCTGTTTGCAGAACAACTGACAAGAAAACTTGAAATAATGACACTCAAAACTGAACATGTTCACGGGGACTTCTTGTTCTGCATAAACTAAAACAATATACGGAAGGAAACAAGGTAATCATCATGTTTATCCCTAGTTATATATCAATAAAAAAATACAGTCACTTATCTTGTTTGCAACCCAAACCAAAATACTACTTAATTTGATAAAAGATCCAGATTCTCCGCAGCAGCCTTTGCCTTGTGCAGACTGCTACTCCATGCCCGCTCATTCTATAAATACTCGTAATCACTATCATCCTCATAATTAGAGGAATCGTCATTTCTTGGTTCCATTAGAGTATTGAAGTCAAATGATGATTCCATTTCCATCTCTTCCATGTCCATGGAGTCATAGTTCATTCGCTCTTCAAATTTCTCATTTGAACAATTAAGTAGCCATGCAAGCGAGCATTTCACTCCCTTCTTGGCAACCATCTTATGTCTTGGTTGAATAGTCGATTCCAGACCATAAGTGAAGAAAGCTGGGAACATAATCAAATCATCCAATGGCCTACCCATTGTGGTTTTGAAGTAATCATAACTGAGTTTCATGATGTCAGTATTTAAAGCCAGCAACTGGGGACACCCCACGACCATTTTCTTCATTTGTTCTGAGGAGAATCCGCATTCCTTGAGGAAATCCACGTGCTTCACTATTGCTCTGTCACTGAGGCTGACGATCTGTGGCATTTTCTCTACGACTCTCCCAAATTCATCTGGAGCCAATCCAATAATGGAATTGAGGAACCCCTGTTGGTTGAGAAGCTTTATCTCCAGATCAATTCCTATGATTTCAGGATACTGAGTCACAACAGCAGCAAGTGATGTTTGCCTAACATGATAGTCTAAAAGGGATTTGAGATTAGGTTTCACCTGCTCTTCAAGACCAAATCCAAGAATGTGAGGCCGCTTCTCAATTAATCTAGCAACAGTTAATCTTGGTATCCCCAAGCTTTCAAGATATTCCACAAAAGGTTTGATCACCCGACCTACTCTCATACCCAGTATCTCTGGGTATTTAGTTAACACCCCACCAATTTCTCGCCTTGCCACCCCAATTCCAATCAAATAAGCCACCGAAGTACTCATGCTGCCCTCAAGCTTAAATCCCAAAACTTCTGGGTACTTCTCCAAAACTCTAGGAACATCATCAGGCTTAATATCCATGCCTTGAAGTTACTTTACAACTGGTGCAAGATCTACTACAACACTAGCATGGAGGACTTGTGGGTACCGGCGCAAAAATTCTGTAAAAGTAGATTTTCTTAAACCCAGTTTGCCTAGGTAATCAAGCACCGGAATCATGTTTTTCTTCACACTGCAGCCAAGGACAAGAGGGTAATTGTTGATATCTTCAATTGTAAGCCCCAATTTGTGAAGGAAGTCCACACGCTCTTGCATAACCTCAACAGTGACAGGAAGCTCCAGCCCGTCAAGCTCATCCGGTACAACACCAATACTCCTCACGAACTCATAAACATGGGTACGGTTGGCTATCCTTTCATTCTTCATCCGTAATAAACTAGGATGGGTATACAGTGAAGCAGAAGTAACTTGTTCCCGCTTCCTATTGAATTTATCTTCCTTGGACGAAACTAGATGAAAGAGTTCTGCCAGTAGCAGAGTAGTGCGACCTAATCATCAGTCTATGTCTTTTCTCATTATAACTTTAAATGCACAGAGAGGAAGTTGAAACCAATTGGGGTTTGCGGACTGTAAGGGCGGGTAACTCATAACTTACAAGCAAAAATCTGGGCTTCGTGATGCCTGCATGGCTTATAATCTTCATGTTCTTTCAAGAAATTTATATAATCAAAATTATCTGCATCAAGGAAGAGTCACAGTGCACAATAAGCAACTTAAATTAGACCTGAAACTAAATAACTCAATGCACGTGCAATTGACCTTATGTATCAAAAAATGCAAAAACCCAAGTAAATGAACGATAATGGACTAAAAAAGACTATGGCTAGCAGTTAACTTAAAAAAGTTCGAACAAGAAAGAAACCAATTTGACGGATTCACAAAACCAACAATATTCTACACTAACTAGAATGCAATTATTACCCACCTACGAGTCTACGACCCCAGAAAATTTTACAAAAGAAAATAACATAACTTGAAAATACGTAAAAAGAGCAATCTTTTGAGTTGTATAAGGTGAAAAGGTAGAAAAGGAGACGATAAGACACGAGAAAAAAAAAATTACCTGAGACGCCAATATTGAGGGAAACTGCAAATTCAACGTGCGACCCTCTTTGTGGGTGTGTGCATATGAGAGAGAGGGAGACGGTGGCTACCACCAATTGCGGCGGCCGTCGGGTGGTGGTGCGTGTGCGTTGAGAATATCTGAGCTCTGTGACCAAGTTAAAAGATGGGTGAATTGGTTTTTGCGATGGTAAAGGTGTCATTGCGTGTCAAGTTGCAGGCAGGATTGAAATGGCTCTGCTCTGGCTCTGGCTCTGGCGAGAGCACAAAACCGTGCAATTGCAATTTTTTGAACTTGAAAGCGTGTGTTTAAATGAGTGTTCTAAAAAGAGAGGCTAATTGTGGTGGATGAAGTCGAGACAAGAGCAAGGCATGATTAGATATAAATGCTATGCTTCAAATTTAGACAGAATCTATGCCACTTAATCAAACTTTTTAGAATAATGATTTAAACTTTAAACAAATTCGTTTGACCTTCCGTTTGACCATCTGTCAAACGTCTGAAAAATTACAAACCCAGCTTTCAGGATTAGTTTGATAAAGTTTTTGATATTAAAAAAAAATTAGCAAATTTTGATTAAAATTAGTGTAATATATAGTTAAAAAGTTGATAAAAATTGTGATCCCCATATAATATGTGGTTAAAATCCAAATTCTATGAAAGAATGATTAACATACAATGAAAACACAAAAAACTCGTCATCACTATCATCCTCATAATTAGTGGACTCGTCATTTCTTAGTTCCATTAGAGAATTGAAGTGAAATAATGATTCCATTTCCATCTCCTCCATGTCCATGGAGTCATAGTTCATCCGCTCTTCAATTTCTCATCTGAACAATTATCCATGCAATCGAGCATTTCACTCCCCAATGTGGTTTTGAAGTAATCATAACTCAATTTCATGACTTCAGTAGTTAAAGCTAGCAATTGGAGAGTCCCGGTTCTGCTATGACGCAGGTGGAGCTATTGTCTTAGGTCCAAAAATAAAAGATGTTCAAAACTTTTGATTTTTTAATAGATAGACATTGCCCAATTCTAATGACCCGGCCCAGAACCGTGCCTCCAACTTTTGATTCTCATCCTAACTTCTCAGTATTCCTAATTTTCATTTCCAGCGCTATGTAACTCTTCCGTCTCTTCGCTCATTTCGCAATTTGCAATTCATAAATTAACTCTAAACTCTGGAATTTTAAAGTCAATTAATACAAAAAAAATGTCCATTGTTTTGTTTTCAAGACTAAGTATTTAGCTAAATTTCGAGTTTGGAATCTTAAAGCCAAATTCTAACATGTTTTATCACTATTTTTTTAGGTTAATCATTGAACAATAGTCATAAACCATGCTTGAGTTTGAACGTTTGAGTCATATTATTTTTTTAGCACTTTAAAATTTTTACTATTTTTTTTCTTCATTTTGGAGCATTTTCGATCTTGTTATTTGATTATAATATAAATATTTTGTATAATACATTTTGTTTGCCATTTTATTATTGAATTTTAAGTTAAAAATTAGTTTCGAAAAATTCTTATAGATTTTGAATGCATACTACGATTTGGAGTCCAAAAAAAGTCTAATTTATAAAGTTCGTCTCATGTCTGAAAAATCACAAGACTGATCCTAACTGGGACACCCCACAACCATTTTATATAATATTTATTGTGATCTTCTATCCTTATGTTTATCCTCAGAGTTTGCTATTTATAGTCTAGGTGAGTTATGTAGTTTAGTGCCTTTTAGTTGTTATTGAAATAAAAATTATGGAAGTTGAATTTTTTAAATTCTTTTCAATCTAATATTCATATTCTTTGAAATAAACACTTTTGTCGATTAAGATTCAATTCTTGGTATACGTGTGAAACTATGTTAGTTTATCAATTTTGTTAAATATTTGTATAATTTTAATTAGTTTCAAAAAATTTCTTTGCATGCTCTTATTATTACTGTCTTGTTTGGTTCAAAAAGTGATGCAAACTCCATTTTTTATAGAAAAATTGGTACAAATAGTCCTTGATCTTTGCTTTCAGTGTGAAAATGGTCCCTAACGTTGAATGGTGATATAGCACCTACAATGGGTACTAATTATGGTGTCCACTATCTACGTGGCATTGCCACATTAGTAACATTTTAAAAAGTTCAAAAAATTGTCAGTAACTTTTTAAAAAATAATCAATCTGACCATGCCACGTGGACAGTTGACACCATAATTGGTGCCCACTATAAGTGTTATATAACCCATCCCTTAACGTTTGTTTTTTTGCACAGAATTTCATTACTTATGTGTTTTAGTGGCAATTGGCCCTTATTTGATAAAAAAAAAAAATATGCCCTTCGTTTTAATGAGAGAAAATTGTAATTAGATTATTAATCTTTGCAAAATATGCAAATGAGTCCGATACATTTATTAAATAATATTTAATTTAACATATTAAATACATCATTATAGTCGAACTTTTTATAAGAAAAAATGTAACATTATTGTAATTGCTATTTAATGTTAAAAACTTGAATAAAAATTAAACTATACTACTTCCTCTAGTTGCTCCGATATTGGGGAAATTCAAATGCCTTAATAAAATTACGTATATAATTTAATGACATTGAACCAATCTTATTATATTTTTTAATATAAAAAAACTAATAAAAATTAATTTACTTCTTTATTTTTGAACGATAAATTAAAATATGAATAATACATTTGAAACTCTAATATTTATAGTTAATAAACAAATATCTCAATTAAATAAAAGTACTTGAGCATCAAGTTTGTTACAAGGTTATGTTTCTTTTTACGTTGCAACGATGAAATAAAAGTTTAAATTTTAAATAATATAATTCCTTAATAATAATAAAAAAATTATTTAACATATTTGTTAATAATTAGGATCTTAAATATTAACTATTTTATAATAGTTCGTAAAATATTCAAAACAATTTAATATATTATCAATTTGGTCAATAAAGTGTTAATTCAAAAAAAAAAATTGTTAATTTTCTTTAATTTTTTATAAAAAGTAAAAGCATAGGACCTATTTGGACTTTTTGCAAAAATTATGAATCTAATTGTAATTTTTTCTAATTAAAATTAGGGTCATAATTATTTGTGTCATCAAATAAGGACCAATTATGTACTAAAACACACAAGTTAATAGATTTTTGTGCAAAAAAAAAATTAGAGACTATTTCTACACTAAGGACAAATGTTAGAGACCATTTACGCCAATTTTCTTTTTTTATTCCATAGAGGTGGTGATCTAATTCAATTGGGGGCAATACTTCAGTCAGCTGGACAACTGCGACCAAGCTACTTAAAGCCAACTATGAAATTATAGAATAAGTTGAATGCATTCACGGTTTTGTAAGAGTATATCTTTACTATAATATAAGAGTTTTAAATTTTTCACTGCAGATTTTTCATCCAAAACGCACCGTTTTGACATTCAACATAGCCGCAATTTTAGACTTTTTTCTCCTTAATTTTGTCGAGATTCTCGACAGAAATTGAAACCAACTTCTGGTTCCAAGCAAATGGGCCTTTTGTCCCATTTTACATTTTTTTTTTGTCCTCCTCTTTGTTGAGTAATTCGACAATTTGTCATGAAAAAAAAAATAATTAAAAATAATAATTTTTTGTCGAGTAACTCGACAATTTTTTATCCTAGTAGCTCAATAATTTATCATGACAATAGAAAATTTTAATTAAAAAATAATAATTTTTGTCGAGTAAGGTTTGTTGAGTAACAGTTGTCGAATAACTCGACAATTTTTTTCTTCCACGAGTAGCGTGACAACAGGTCATGAAAAATAATAATTTTTGTCAAGTAACTGTGACAATTTTTTATTTTTATTTGTATAGATTAATGTATTGGCTTTGGTGTGTTGAATAATTAGACAAGCATTGATTTGTCGAGCAATGTTTGTCGAGTTACTCGTCAAACCAAAGTCATTTTGAAAATATGTGTTTATTTATTTATTTTTGAGATTAGAAAGTCAAGCAATACTATTCACACATTTGTTGATATTTTCATTCAATTTTTTACCAATTTTTTTATTTGATCTTATAAGCAAATTGCACACAATTCTTTTTTCTCATTTTTTCATTTTTTTTCTTTTTCCTCATTTTATCTTTATTTCTCCAATCCCAATCCAAACAGATTTTCATTTAATTTTTCACCAATCTATAAAAGCAAATTGTACATTTGATATCTCGCTTTAGATATTTAGGTCATTTCATTCTTGAGTTTGGTCCAATTCAACCAGATTATATATTTAGATTTTTTTTTTTCACTTTGCCCAATTTAAAACCTAGCGAGTACCATTGCTTAAAGTTAATAGGATCCAAATGTAGATTGTCAATTGAAGTATTTATTATACAAATATGCCATTATTATACAAATTTTATATCAAGTGTACCTATGAGAACAAAATATCTAGATATTTTAAATAAATGGCAGTAAACAATTTTACGATAATTAACATTCATTTATTTTTTCCAAATTCTACAATATATATTTCCCGAGTAGCTCAACAATTTGTCATGAGAAAAAAAATTTAATTAAAAAATAATAATTTTTGTGGAGTAAGGTTTGTCAAGTAACAGTTGTCGATTAACTCGACATTTTTTTTTCGATTAGCTCGACAATTTATCATGACAAAAAAAATATTTTTTTTCGAGTTGCTCGACAAACCCAGTTTGTTGAGTAACTCAACAGTTGACAAATCTTTTTATTTTTTATTTTTAACTTAATGCATTGACTTTGGTTTGTCAAGTAACTCGACAAACCAAAGCCAAGCAAAATGGGCCTTTTTTTTTTTTTTTTTTTTTAATAAATGCATTGGCTTTGGTTTGTCAAGTTAGCATTGGCTTTGGTTTGTCGAGTAACTTGACAAACCAAAGCTTTAGCCCATTTTGACAATATATGGTTTTTTTTTTTTTAAAGCCAAGCAAAGTCCATTTTGAGAATCATATATTTTTTTCCTTTTACTATTAACATATTCGTCCATATTTTCATTCAATTTTTTACCAAAATTTTTTTATTTGATGTTATAAGCAAATTGTACACAATTCTTTTTTTCATTTTTTTCATTTTCCTCATTTTTTTCTATCTTTCTCCAATCTCAATCCAAACAGATTTTCATTTAATTTTTTACCAATCTTTAAAAGTAAATTGTATATTTAATATTTCGCTTTAGATATTTGGGTCATTTCACTCTTGAATTTGGTCCAATTCAACCAGATTATATATTTAAATTTTTTTTCACTTTATCCAATTTAAAACCCACCGAGTACCATTGCTTCAAGTTAATAGGATCCAAATGTATATTGTCAATTGAAGTATATATTATACAAATATGCCATTATTATACAAATTTTATATCAAGTGTACCCATTAGAACAAAATACCCACATATTTTAAACAAATGGCAGTAAACAATTTTACGAAAATTAACATTCATTTATTTGTCTCAAATTCTAGAATATTATAATCGCTACACGTGCAACGCATGTTCTTAAAACTAGTATATATATAATAGTCACGCGTCTAAAAGTTATTTATTTTAATTTTAGTCTTCATTCTTGACACGACCAGTCCCAAGCAATATTCATATACTCGAGACGGGTCGTGTCAGATTGGTATCAGTGCATGGTTCAGAGTTTATAGGCTTGCTTGCATGACACACGTATTTTGACATCTAGCATGTCATCCATATCATGTAGGTGAGTCATGCGTCGTGGTGGTAGAACTCGCAAGCTCCAAGATATTTTGCCCCAGGCTCGTATTGCTCCTGATAGAGATAATCTTGGAGATGATGAAATAATAGACGAATCAGTTCATCAGCCACCTAAATATCTGAGACAGGGAAATGTGGTTGAAAATGACCCAATCGATGTTGAAAGGATTGCTACTGCAGTTGTTTCGGCTATGCGCAGTACAGATAGAAATTTCAGCATTGAGAGAGCAACAAAGTTATGGGCCAAAGTTTTTACGGGCACAACTGATCCAGCAGTTGTCGAAGCCTGGATGATAAAAGTAGAGAGAGTTTTTGATGTAATGGGTTGCCCAGATGATAGAAAACTACGTCTCGCCACTTTTTTGTTAGAAGATGGAGCATACGATTTGTGGCAATCAGTGCAGAACAAATATCTAGACCCTTCTATTATAACTTGGGCAGATTTCAGACGTAATTTTTACGATGCTTATTACCCTCGTTCTTATAAAGATACTAAACAGGATGAGTTCTTAAAGCTAGTACAGGGGTCTTCAACTGTTGCAGAATATCAGAAGAAATTTATTGAGCTTTCGAAATATGCTCAAGTCCTGGTTGATAATGAAATTGACAAATGCAGACGTTTTGAAGATGGTTTAAGAGAAGAGATTAGATCATCAGTGACTGCAGCGGGTTGGAGTGAATTTGGCAGATTAGTAGAATCGGCTATGAGAGTGGAGAAAAGTATGTCAGATAGACAAACTGATAAAGAACAGCTAAAATCCAGAGCTAGCGGTAGTCAGATATGGACAGAAATTTCTAACTACAGACCACCTCAGAGGAATAATAGAGGATTTCGACCTGGTGTTTCTACTTCAAGCCAGTTCAAGCCCATATCACGAGGAAGTCAAGGCTCTAGATTTAGCCAGAATACGATACAGCAATCGAGGAGTAACCATTCTCCTACTCCGAGTTTCTCCCAGAGACCATTTACTCCAAGATATGGAGAGAGTTCGAGCAGCACAAAATTTCCTCATTGCAAGTTTTGTGGAAAATTTCACTTGGGCGAGTGTTTGAAGTTCATGGGGTTTGGTGTCTGTTGTCATTGTGGCCAAGTAGGACATATACGAAGAAATTGCCCAGTTCTAGTACAGGAGAGGGGCATATCACTAAGGATATTTCCTCAGCAAAGTGTGGATAATACAAGACAGGATCAGATCCAAGGAGATGTTTTGACTAATAAAGCAGGCACAGATAGTAGAGTTCAGTCCAATATAGCAAGTAGTAGCGGGATAAAACTGAAAGGCCAGGTAGGACGTCCAAAGAATCTGGCAAGAGTTTTTGCTATGACACAGCAGGCAGCAGAAGAGTCACCAGATGTAATTATAGGTATGTCATCTATTTTTGATAGAGATGCTTGTATTTTAATTGATCCTGGATCTACACACTCTTTTATTTCAATTGCACTTGCTATATATGCGAACCAAAAGCTAGAACCTTTAGATAGTTGTTTGGTAGAGGGAACACCAGTAGGAGAATCTCTTTTAGCTAAGAATGTATATCGAGATTGTGGGATCAAGGTGAATGATCAGGAGCTCAAGGCAAATTTAATACCTCTTGCTATTCATGATTTTGACGTTATCTTGGGCATGGACTTTTTAGTTGCAAATCGTGCTTCTGTTGATTGTTTTCGTAAAGAGGTTGTGTTTAGACGATCAGGACAACCTGAAGTTATATTTAGTGGACAGCATAGAATCTTGCCATCTTGTATGATATCCACTATTGACGCTAGAAGATTACTTAAGCAGGGTTGTTTTGCGTATTTAGCTCATGTAATTGATATAGAAGTTAGTAAGATAAAACTCGAAGACATTCCAGTTGTCCGAGACTTTTCTGATGTATTTCCAGAAGAATTACCAGGTCTACCCCCAGATAGAGAAGTTGAGTTTACTATTGACCTAATTCCAGGAACTGCACCTATTTCACAAGCACCATATAGAATGGCTCCATCAGAATTGAAAGAGTTAAAAGTTCAGTTACAGGAATTGGTAGACAAAAGTTTTATCAAACCTAGTATGTCTCCATGGGGAGCACCAATTTTGTTTGTGAAAAAGAAAGACGGCACCATGCGATTGTGCATTGACTACAGACAGTTGAATAAAGTGACAATCCGTAATAAATATCCTTTGCCACATATTGATGATCTATTTGATCAGCTTCGGGGTGCTACAATGTTTTCAAATATTGATTTACGTTCAGGATATCATCAGCTAAAAATCAAGGATTGAGATGTACCAAAAACTGCTTTTAGAACACGATATGGCCATTACGAGTTTCTTGTTATGCAGTTTGGATTGACCAATGCTCCAGCAGCATTTATGGATCTAATGAATAGAGTGTTTCATCCGTATCTTGAAACATTTGTGATTGTATTTATTGATGATATACTGTTATATTCTCGAAATCAAGATGAGCATACCGAGCATCTTAGAATCATTTTACAGGTCTTGCGAGATAGACAATTATATGCTAAATTCAGTAGATGTAAATTTTGGCTCGACAAAGTGATATTTTTAGGACATGTTATATCAGCAGAAGGAATTTATGTAGACCAACATAAAACTGAAGCAGTGTTAAAATGGGAAAGACCTACTAATGTGACAGAAGTACGGAGTTTTCTTGGCTTAGCAGGGTACTACCGTCGATATGTTGAAGGCTTTTCCAAAATTGCTCTTTCTTTGACTAGTTTGACTAGAAAGAATGTTAAATTTGTGTGGACTAAAGAATGTAAAAAGAGTTTCCAAGAATTGAAACATCGATTAGTTACTGCTCTAGTACTTACTCTTCCATCTCCGGGCGAGGAATTTGTGATTTACAGTGATGCTTCGCGTCAAGGTTTGGGTTGTGTTTTGATGCAGAATAGAAAGGTCATAGCCTATGCCTCTAGACAGTTAAAAAACATGAGTTGAATTATCCTACACATGATCTATAGCTGGCCGCAGTTGTTTTAGCATTAAAAATTTAGAGACATTATTTGTCTGGTGAGAGGTGTCAAATTTTTACAGACCATAAAAGCTTAAAGTATATTTTTGATCAGAAAGAGTTGAATTTGAGACAGAGGAGATGGTTGGAGCTAATAAAAGATTATGACTGTAGAATCGAATATCATCCGGGAAAGGCCAATGTAGTTGCTGATGCTCTCAGTAGAAAGACGTCTAGTTCAACAAATCAGACTAATGCAATTTGCTATTCCTTATTCAGTGAATTCAAAGTTTGGAATGCTCAACTATCAGTGACCAGTTTGGGAGCATTATTTGCTAATTTTCGAGTAAGACCTACTTTGATTGACAAAGTTAGAGAAGCTCAGACTCAAGATCTGATATTAAGTAAATTGAAAGAAGAAGTTAGTAACGGTAAACACGCAGATTATACTATTCGAGATGACGGAGTTTGGAATGCTCAACTATCAGTGACCAGTTTGGGAGCATTATTTGCTAATTTTCGAGTAAGACCTACTTTGATTGACAAAGTTAGAGAAGCTCAGACTCAAGATCTGATATTAAGTAAATTGAAAGAAGAAGTTAGTAACGGTAAACACGCAGATTATACTATTCGAGATGACGGAGCTTTGGTTATAGGAAATAGACTATGTGTTCCAGACGACTCAAAGTTAAAGAAAGAAATTCTAGAAGAGGCACATAGTTCAGCTTATGCAATGCATCCGGGTAGTACTAAAATGTATCGTATACTTAAGGAACATTATTGGTGGCACGGAATGAAGAGAGAAATAGCTGAGTTTGTATCCAGATGTTTTATTTGTCAACAAGTGAAACCAGATCGTTAAAGAACAGCTGGACTCTTACAGACATTGCCTATTCCTGAGTGGAAATGGGAGCACATCACTATGGATTTCTTATTTGGGCTTCTTCGTACTCAGAATGGTCATGATAGTATATGGATCGTGGTAGACAGATTGACAAAAAACTGCCAGATTTTTGCCGATTAAAGTTACATATTCATTGGATAAATTGGCAAAAATATATGTGGATGAGGTAATCAGTTTATATGGAGCACCTGTGTCTATTGTCTCAGATAGAGATTCGCGTTTCACTTCTAAATTCTGGCCTAGTTTGCAGAAAGTCATGGGTACTAAACTACATTTTAGTACAGCTTTTCACCCACAGACAGATGGCCAATCAGAAAGGACTATACAGACTTTAGAAGACATGTTACAGACATGTGTTCTTCAGTTTAAAGGGAATTGAGATACTCATCTATCATTAATGGAATTTGCATATAATAACAGTTATCATTCTAGTATAGAAATGGCTCCTTTTGAAGCACTATATGGTAGAAAGTGCAGAACTCCAGTTTGTTGGGATGAGGTTGGTGAAAGAAAACTGTTAGGCCCTGAACTTGTTCAAATTACTGTTGACAAAGTGAAACTAATCAAAAAAAAAAACTAAAGACGGCTCAAGACAGACAGAAAAATTACGCAGACAAACGTAGAAGAAATCTTGAATTTGAAGTTGGAAATAGAGTTTTCCTACGATTATCTCCGTGGAAAGGTGTTCTCAGATTTGGTAGAAAGAGAAAATTGAGTCCATGATATATCGGCCCATATGAGATTATTGAGCGTATTGGCCCAGTTGCTTATTGTTTAGCCTTGCCAACTGAGATATCTAGAATTCATGACGTGTTTCATGTTTCTATGCTGCGTAAGTATATTCCAGATCCGTCTCATGTGTTGGAATCGCAACCAGTTGAGTTGAAAAAGAATCTTACATATGAAGAAAAACCAGTTGGAATATTAGATAGAAAAGAACAAGTACTACGGAGTAAAACTATAGCAATGGTTAAAGTGTTACGGAGAAATCATACAACAGAAGAGGCAACATGGGAAAATGAAGATCAGATGCGTTCACAATATCCACAACTCTTCAATGTCTAACCGATTGAATTTCGAGGACGAAATGTTTTTAAGGGGGTGAGTTTGTCATACTTCAGTCAAAGGCAATAAATTTCTTGGTCAAAAATCTCAAGCCAAGTATTAAAAAAAAAAAAAAAAGGATAATGATGGTTTAGGCGGTGATGGCTGTAGAAAGCAACTCCATTTCATTTTTTTAATTCATTCATCATCTTCAGCACAAAAGAAACAGCAGTATCCATTTCCTCTCATTTTCTTTCATTTTCTGCTTCCTTTACTCACGTACCAGAAACGACAAAAATTTCAGCCAAAATAATTCTTTTTTTCTTCACCAAAAATTTAGTTGAATTATTAGACTTTTGGGATTAGAGAGCTATGTTTTAAACTACGATATGAGGTAAGGAGAGAAACTATGATTTTAAGAATTGGTTTAATTATGTGTTTATAATGGGTTAAGAATTAGTAGTTCAATTCCTAGCTTTAATTATTGAATTTTTCAAGGAGAATTATAAGTGAGTTTTGATTTGGATAATCCTATTGTTATCTCAGGAAGTTATTCAGATATCGGGACAGTTTATCACACTACAACAAAGAGGGTCTATAGCGGCGACATATATTGCGACGACAAAAAGTCGCCTCTATTGATTCTACATAGTAGCGACGACCAAGAAATGTCGTCGCAATATATGATTTCAATTATAAGATATTATATCACTAAATGTTAAATTATGTGATTTCTTATAATTGTTTATTGAATTATGTTATCTTGTGAATTCTAAAGATTGTGAAATTGCCTATTATGAAATTAATGTGAATTGAGATGACGTTTAAATTCATAAAATTACCTGGTGAATTCATTGATTATTCTAGTATACTGAGGGGTCTTGGCCGTGTATTGGTAATACACTGAGAGGTCTTGACCGTGTATCATATACACTGAAGGGTCTTGGCCGTATACTAGAAAGTTTAGTCATTTGAGGCAGTCTGTGCACGCGTGCTGAGATTATATAAAATGGGTACATTTTAATGAGATTTTCCATTATATTGTGATATGAGGATATGATGAAGTAATGATATATATTTTAGCCGATGAATATTCTACGATCATGAGCTGATATTACTTGTTGAAATTAATGTGATGTAAATGTTGATTTAGATGTGGGTTCATTTACGTTATGAGAAGTTATATTGTGAATTGTTAAGTGACGTGAGCTCGTTTTCGATAATATCTATAAATGAAAAGAGTATAATTATTTTCGAAAATCTCCACTCACTGAGCCTATCAACTCATATATTTTCCATCAATGATTTTTCTTATCAGGTAGCGGTTGAGTTTCTGGGCAGTTTTTGGATATAAAGCTTTTGAGTTCGAAGTTGGAGCCACACGACAGAGTTAGTTAGTATGACTAGTATGACTCATTTCATAGAGCATGTAGTTATTGTTTTGGGACTCATGTTCATTTTTAGATATCATTTTGCATCACATGTAAATAGTTCGGTAAGCTCATTATGTATTTTGTATCCGTATGTACAGTTTATGTTAATTCAATAGTAAACGTATTATATTTCGGCTAGTCTCTACCGCGTTGTTTTGTTATGAATATTGGATGGGCAAATGGTTCCATTTAGTTATGAATTAGTTTGTTGGGATATGTGGTATTTTATTTCAGGTTGGTTAATCCAAATTACAGAGGAGATAATACCGAAATTTTCTTAAAAATAAGTAATAATGAGTTGTGATTGTATTAGCCTTAATGGTGGGTCCAACCCTTAGTTGGTATTCACCATCGGCGCATGTCACGTCTCGAGTATATGAATATTGCTTGGGACGGGTCGTGTCAATTCTACTGTGCAAACATGGAAAATGAGCTAGACATTTTCATACTTTAGTGGCTTTTCGATATTTAGTTAAATCAACAAGTATTTGATCGATTGGTTCCCAACTTTCTTAGAAATCAACATGCTTCGATCTTGTGTTCATCATATTGATTGCTGCATGGTGCATCAGTTATTGTATCAAAGCTCAGCTACATCCTGAAATTCGTGAGACCCAAATGGCAAAAGTGATGTTACTTGAAAAAGATGCACAAATGTGTAGACAAGTATTCATAATAATTACTTGGTATTCGTGTATAATCAACGAGATCGTAGAGTCTTTCTATGACCAAAAATAGCAATGATAATAAATAGGGCAGATGTTGGAGATCGTGGTTGAAAACAAATTGGCATAACGATGACTTTTGAGTCACCCATAACTAGAGCCAATAGGAACCCACGAGTTTTTTGAAATAGATCTTTGTTTTTCTACTAAAAAATAGAGTTTTAGCTCTGATACCATTTTAACCAAGAAGACAATAAATGAGAGAATTGTTGTATATATATTACTATAACGAGTGTTATAATTATATGACAATTCACTACTAGCTAGTATAGAATATTTGAGCATCTCAAATGTATTCTATAGATTGCTATCTCAATCACACAAAAGTTGAACGTGGCATATCTCTAATTAATAGAAACTCAAGTTTAAAAATAGTCATCAATGCATTTCATGGATTGCTATTTACGTGTCTTCTTCTTTTTTTAAAATTAAAAAAATCACATTTAAATTTGTATAGAAAATTTAAATTTTATCAAGTCACCATGTCTAATGTATAATAGAACTTCTAAATCTAGACATAGATTTAGACAATGTATTTTTTTTTTCCCTCTACCACATCAGCTTAAATAGATTGAATTGGAGATGAAATTTTTTAAATACCGTTTATTTTGCTTATGTGGCACAACTTTTTAAGCTATCTGAGGTTGCATTGGAGATACATAAAAGAATATTTACCCAATTTTCAATAATGGATATATAGAAATTGGTATGATATCAAATTAAAATAATATAATTGATGTGATTAATTCTTTTGATTCTATCAATTTGCATGCAATGGGAATCAAAATTATGCTCAAGTAGCGACAAACATACAACATTAGACTGTGTCTAGAGCAACATAGGAAGTCTATTAGTTTTTCTGAGTGTAAAGTAATTCCTTGAACTAGAGGAGATTTTTACATATAGTCCCTTTAGTCCTTCCGTCCCTAAAAATTAATAGATTCCCTATATTAATTTTTACATGGCCCCATTAGTCCTTCCTACACACTTACATCACATTACAACAAGTTTAAAATCGCACCAAAAATGATAAACAAGAAAACAAATTTGAATTTGTTTGAAATAAAATCAAAACTCCCCAACTCCCAAATCAAAAAATTGACCCTCAAAATATACTAGTATAATAATTTTTGTTCTTACTTTTTCTGGTGTAAAAGAAGAACTTGCCCTATAATTTGTTATTGTGAAAGATTCTTAACTTGTTCTCAACATATATGGGAATAAATATACTAATAAAACGAAGTGAAAGCTATACATTATGTCTTCTCTTAGCTTTACATAAAGAATTCAACTTTTCATAGTGTCATTGATTCTTTCTAACGAAGTGAAAGCTACACATTATGCCTTCAAATAAAGATACATTTCCTTAGCTTTACGTAAAGAATTCAATTTTTCATAGTGTCATTGATTCCTACGAAACGAAGTCAAAGTTACACATTATTCCTTCAAATAACGATACATTCCCTTATCTTTACGTAAAGAATACAACTTTTCATAGTGTCATTGATTTCATTAAACGAAGTCAAAGTTACACATTATGCCTTCAAATAAAGATACATTTCCCTAGCTTTACGTAAAGAATTCAACTTTTCATAATGTCATTGATTCCTACGAAACGAAGTCAAAGCTACACATTATGCATTCAAATAACGATACATTTCCTTATCTTTACGTAAAGAATACAACTTTTCATAGTGTCATTGATTCTATTAAACGAAGTGAAAGTTACACATTATGCCTTCAAATATATATAATAATGAAGAAATCTTTTAATTTATATTGACATCTCATAATCTATACTAACATACGTTTTTAATGAATGACAAATTTCTTCTTTGCAATTCCTTTCCACAATAATGTCTAGTATATATCGTCGGCACTGTAATAAATACTCAAATGAGAGAATGATACCTTTCCCCAGCTGAGCACAAGGAACTTAATTTACTTCAACAAGAGGAATTGATTACTACAAAAGCCTTATAAATTAAAGGCCTTCAGTTTAAATTAAGAAAGAGAAATAGAATTGATCACTACAATTTAAAAATGGCTGCTATATATTCAGAATTTCTTCTTGACAAGTTTGTCAATGAATTTCAAGAAGCAGAAAAGGTATGGCCTAATTTACCATTGCTCAATAACTTTAAAGAAATTTTTAACATTTTGCAGGAGAAGAAATTCAAGCCCCAAAAGCTAATTGATTTGAAAGACGATTTACATGAAATCAATGATGCTTTGGTTGAGCACATTGGATTGGCAGAAGATAGACGTGGAAATGGAAAAGCTTCAGCCACTCGCACTGGTAAGGACCTCTGGATTCGTTACAAAACACGGCGCAGGCTACGCTCAATCAGAGACAAATTACAGAAAATAGCACCAGTTGATTTATTAGCAGACGAAGAAGACACGATAACTTCAGAAGTCTTGGTGATCAAGAAAGACAATCTGATTAACATTGATTTGTCTGAGTATCATGGATTGGATGATCAGAAGGTGAAAATTGAGAATCTGCTGTGCGAAAGTGTAGGTAACAAGGCAATTGGAATAGTGGGCATGGGTGGTTCGGGTAAAAGTGCATTAGCCCGGAAGGTTATTTTCAGCTCGAGAGTAGAACACCTCTTTGAACTCATATTGTGGATTGACTTATCAAAGGCCATGGGTTCAGAGAAGAAATATGAGTGCATATCAGTAACAAAAGATGACGTCGAGAAAATTAATTGCGAACTCAATCTCGGTGGATTGCTGACAGAAACTTTTTTGGAACCCCAAAAAAAGTGTTTGGTTGTTTTGGACGGTGTTTGGCATGCAATAGATGGATTCGATACTTTGATCAAAGGAATTTTGGATGGTCCTATTAAGGGTTCAGTAATTGTCACTAGTAGACTACCACAAGTGGTCAAAAAACTATTGCCTGCAGAGAAAAACTACTTTTATTTGCATACAATTCAACCCCTCTCAAGAGAGGATTGCTGGTGTATTTTTAAGGACTCAATTGAAAGGAAAGATTTTATTACTTCCAAGGATGAAATTTTGTTAGAAATGAAGGACGAAATTCTAGACAATTGTGAAGGCCTCCCATTGGCTGTGAAAACACTAGCAGAAATTATTTCAGTTCAAATTTGGAAACAAAGGTAAATTTAATATCTAACCTCACCATCTTCTTCTTTCTGATTGTTCTTTGTAAACATGATCATGCTAACTCCATTCTGTTAAATAGATATCGCTGGAGACCATCAGATATATACACGGTATGCTTGTATAGATATCTCATGAATACGTACTATATATGGCTTATATTTGTTTATTAATTAAGTAGTATATGACATACGAAGTTCAATAAATTATCTACAATTGCCTACTCAGCAAATCATGTTAAGGGTCGATGTGCATGATCACCATACCTTGACCATGATTCGTGACTATATTTCAAAATCAACTGGTAACTCTCTCTCTCTCTCTCATATCGACACTACTTTTATGGAGGTGTAGACTAACTTATTCTATCCTTCGTAATTTAACTTGGCAGATCTAGTACTCCATGAGTCAATTATTGCTGTTGTAGGCAATTTTATATTATATACAAGTAAGGATCCTTTTATTCTATGGAAGGAATTCGGACGTTTTTATTTCACAGAGATTACTCGCATATATTAGATGCTTAAGTGGTGTACTCATACAGATGAAAGTAACACAAGACAATTGTGCTATATATAGTTCAGCTCATGCCAGTTTATTACATTTGGAGATTAATATCAAGCATCTTTTGTTCATGTGATGTCTCGTCGGGAATCTATTAATCCAGCGTGTTTATCTTTTAGTTCTCAGAAAAGTGGCTAACGAGATGCGCAAATTGAAACAAAAACAGAATTTGGGTAAATTAAATGAAACTTCGCTAAAAATTGGATGACGAATATACAGTGTTCTTAGATTAATGTTTGGTACAAGTTTTTTAAGATTATAAATGTTGGGTTTTAATTATTCGACCTAATTGTTTATTTTAATTAAATGGGTCCAATCCATGAGAATTAAATTATTTTGCATCCAAGTGAAACTCTAATTAAAAATCTAAGGGCTAAGGTTGCAATTTATTGTCCAAGGAATTCTAGATTAGAATTCATTTTTGTGCCAGCAAACCTATATATATATATACACACACAGGGGCGGAGGTGGGGGGGGTCCTGGGGGGGACCAGGACCCCCCAACTTTCTGGAAAAAAAATTTTTTTTTTTAATTTTTTTTTTTTTTGTTTTAAATATTGTGTTTGATTCTATTATTTTGGAGGGAAGATAGATTATTCTCAGCAAGAGTAGAACCAATTAATTAATTGTAGCCCACACAAATGTTGATTTTTGGTTACTTTATTTATTACTAATTTATCAATTTGTCCCTCTATTTAAAAATTAGATACACACAAGAAGGGTAAAATTGAAATTACAAATTTATTGAATAGAATGTGGGCCAAAATTTGTTTAGGAAAAATCTATTTTTTTCCAAAATAGTAGAATCAAACATGCTTTTAAGATCACTTATTCTTCTTAATAATCAACCAAAACAAAAAATAGTAAAGCCCAAACCCAGCAATGAAAACAAATAAAGTTCAATATAACTCGGATTAAATTGGAATCATTCAATAACCAAGAAGAAAGTATTGAAGTTAGTCTTTTCAAGCAATCAGAACAAACACGAAGTGAGTATCGAATACGTTTAACTGCATGAATCGATTGTATTCAATATTTTCTTGTAAACTTTTTAAAGATTATGATATAAAAAAAATATTAGATTCTCATAAAAATTGACTCAGTAATCGTGGTTTAATAAAAAAAAAATCGGGGGCGCTGCCCCCGAACCCCCGAAAAACCTCCCGACCCACCACTGTTTGAGGACCCCCCAACATTAAATTCCTGGCTCCGCCACTGTACACACACGCGGCTGTTTCTTGGCTCCTGGTGTGGAAAAAAAGGAAATACACGCAAATATAAAACAGAGAACTGTGAGATAACGCACGCGGAAGCATTATATGGCAAAGAAAATTTGGGCACAAATTTTGGCTTTCTTCTTCATATCTTGTATTCCATCATTCATTATTTGGTGATATTTTTTTCTCTTTTATTGGTTTAATATTTTTTAGGTTCCATCTATTGTGTTAGATAATGGTTATTGTAGTTAGCCAATAAGGTGTAGTTGATTTGGTGTGTTTGATTATCTCTTGATTTAGGGCATATATTTGGAGAAGAAACATTGTAATATTCATTTGGTTGATAGTAGATTACTGTCGGTTTGTCCCGTCGATTTTCTATTTATCTTAAAGGGTTTTACGACGTTAAAGAATAATTCTGGTGTTGTTTAGCTTTATTCATTATTCTGATATTTATATTGTTTGGGTTGAGTTGATAACATTCATTTTAATTGCATGGTAAAAAGAGAAAAATACATTGATACATTTGTATATCATCTAGTATTTTCCTTAACAATAAATTGGTCTTACATCATTTTTAGGGTTAATTACACTAATGGTCCCCATTCTTTCAGGTTTGTAACGATTTCATCCTCATTCTTTTTTTTAGCAGATATCATCCTCATTCTTCCATTTATACTCATAGATGGTCCCCAAATCACTATTTTTCACTATTCTCACAATTCTTAGACAATTTTGCCCTTTGACTTAAATAAATTAAAATGATAAGAAAAAAAATACAATGAAAGTATTGCAATTGGGCCCTTAACCTTTTCAAAAGTACAAATATATCATAAACTATTTTATTTTATTTTATTCAGATAAGTCTTCTTCCCCACCCCACCCCCCCTACCCTGCCTGTGAAAATTATTGGAGAAATTGTTCCCAAAGCAAAAACTATCTGAATAAAATATCCTAGCAGTAGTGCACCACCACACACCAACACTTCAGCTCCAATCGCTCCCCCTTGCAAGTTCTTCAACTGTGAGTATGTGTGTGCATGGATAGTAAATAGATAAACGGAAAGAGAGATTATTACAAGATGGGTGGTTGAAGAATCGGGCAGATATTGCCTCGAAGCTGTGGCGAATGGGTATGACAAGGTACTTGTATATCATGGCTTGATGCTCCAGTTCCTACCACTGCACTGCTGTAAATGGTGGTCTGCACCTCCCATACCCCAGCCTCTCTCCTGCTCCCCCCATCCCCACAGCTACCGATGTTGATCCGGTCCCACTCATCTTTCCTTCTAATTACTCCCCCTCTTTCAACCCGCACCAAAAACTTTTCATCAATATATCTCCTTTCACTTTCCACATAAATCTGGTCACAGAAATAACAAAACAACACTCAGCAAAAACACAACCACCATATGTATACGCTTATATATACGTGTGTATGTGCGCGCACACACACACACAATGTGTGTGTGTGTGTGTTTTGGTTTAATTTTTCCAATAATTTTCAAAGGCAGGGGATGGGGATGGGGATGGGGATGGGGATGGGGGTGGGGTGGAGAAGAAGACTTATTTGAATAAAATAAAATAGTTCAGAATTTATTTATACTTTTGAAAAGGTTAAAGGCCCAATTGCAATACTTTCATTGTATTTTTTTTCTTATTATTTTAATTTATTTAAGTCAAAGGGCAAAATTGTCCAAGAATTGTGAAAATAGTGAAAATAGTGAAAAATAGTGATTTGTGGACCATCCATGAGTATAAATGGAAGAATGAGGATGATATCTGCTAAAAAAAAGAATGGGGATGAAATCGTTACAAACCTGAAAAAATGGAGACCATTAGTGTAATTAACCATCATTTTTATTATACTTTTTATAAGACATACAACTTATAATCTACCAAAAAAAAATTTAAATAATATAAATACGGCATCACTTCAAAACTTGGCTACTACTGAGGGGGGGAAAAATTGATTTTTTCCGAACTCTCTCACCTGGATGGAAGAGTGGCAGTGTGGCACAAGACTTTTTACCTTTCCCCCATGAACTAGACTGCTCCTTTCATGCCAAATGCACCTATTTCAGAAAGCCTTTTAAAATGGCCTGGATTAACACTTCCTTCCCACCCTTATTTCATAAAGGCATAAAGCAAAAAAAAACACTTTTAGCATGGGTTAGTTAAAGTATTTACAAAAGTTAAAATCTCACACGATAGAATGCTCAATGATTTCTAATTTTCTAATATTATACGTAGAAGTGGCAAAATTGGTCCGACCCGCGGGCCGGCTCATGTAGCCCGCGGGCTAGTTGGATCGGCCCGATTTAATTTTTTTTTTTTTGATTTTTGTTGTTGTTTTTTTTTTTTTTTTTTTTTGCTCCTAACACTAATTAACTCATTTTGTGAATAGTCCCAATACATAATTCAAATAATATCAATCTAAAATAATCGAAGCAAAGTCACCAATAAACATTAGTCCAAAAATCTTAGGATCCAATATAAAATTGTTTAGATTTAATTAAAATTTAGTTTAATTTAAGTTTCAATCCAAAAAATATTTGATGTGACAAATAAATTATTTATTTTAAATTTACTTATAAGTAAACTTTTTAATTTAAGCAAAGCATGCTTATATCTTAAAATAATAAGACTAGCATGCTTTTAATATTTGTATTTTTTTAAAAAAAAAAGTGTTTACAAATAGTTTACAATTAACAAAAAAAATTATTATTTTGAAAGAAAATTGACATTTATCTATTAACTAATACATGAGAGCTCCAATTTTATAAATTAATCTTTTTAAAAATATCTATATAGTTTAAATTTATCTAATATTGTATTTGATATAATGTATTAGATTGTATAAAAAAATTATTTTTAAAAAAAAAGAAAAAAAAAAAGAAAATTAAAATAAGTTGGGCCAATGGGCTGAATTGTGCTAGCATATTTCTGGCCCATACAAAATTAGGCTGGGCCAGCCCAGTCCAGTTTCATGTGTGGCCCTGTTCTGGCGGATTGGGCAACCCAGCCCATTTGCCAGCTCTAATTATACGTCAAATATGTCCCTTTTTTTTTTAAAGGAAGATGTTCTATTATTCATCATGTCAAACATGTCTTTGGAGTCCCAATCAATTTTTTCTTGCACTTGTCTCTTTATCTCAAATTTTATCCTATTTTGAGTTTTCAGTTCCATACAAAATTAAATTTAATAGACATATAGATTTCAATATTAAACCTGACTCGACTTATCGATTCGACCAAAAAATCATAAACCAGTACAAATACGATCCAATTAAATGTAAGAAATCAAACATTAAGAACTTTTTAAAATAATTTCTAGACGTTTGAAGATGAATAAAGATTCGTTCAAATATACATTCTTAACCCAAAGCTGATCGAATTCATCCTAAAAATTTATCATCGGTTCGACTCCAACTCAACCATTCGATGCTTGACCTTTTTTCTAAGTTCGATATCCGTGCCGGTTTTCAAAATGTTGATTATTTTGTTGTCAATTTTTTTAAAAAAATTATATAAAATTAAAAAGGAAAAAGAAAATAAAAAAATATAGTAAGAGATGTACACGCTTTCAGTACACGATTTGCACCCGTTATTTTCAGCGTTGACAATTTGACACTTTGAGCACATATCTCATTACGCGGAGAATTCCACCTTCCATGAAACCCAATCACGTATCGCGTGCCCGACCCGTATATATACATAATATACCAATCAATTCCTCGTATTCTCCAAACAAGAACAGGATCATTGAATTAGGAACTCTAATTTCTTTCTGAAACAGAAATGGATTTGGTGGAGAAAGCGAAGAATTTCGTTGCGGAAAAGGTTGCTAACATGGAAAAACCCGAAGCAAACATAACGGATGTGGATCTTCAGGAAGTCGGCATGAGCGGCATTACCTATTTCGCTAAGGTTTCTGTTAGCAATCCGTACAGTGTTCCGATTCCCATCGGAGAAATTAAATATACTCTCAAAAGTGTCGACAGGTTTCGATTCATTCCTTTTGATCCTTAATCTATTCATATACTATTTCATATCCGTTTTTTGTTATATCTATACATACACTGTTGTATGTATCGAATGTGATCAATTCACTTGGTAAAAGAGAAATCATTTGTTTGGATCTGGACATAGTTTAGGCATGTTAGTTGTTTGGATCCACTTATTTTTTATATAAACTTAGTCGATTATTGGTACTAGTTAATGTTTGTCAATTTGATACATGATACATTGTTTATGGACTTTGGTAAAATCCATCCATAACGCGAGAAAGGAAAAAAAAAATTTGATTTGTACTAATAACTGCTCGTTTGATTTCAATTTTTGATTTTGATAAAATTAAAAAAAAAAAATTGAATTCAAAGTCAAGTAATTTTAACCATAATTTTAATACGACCCACAATTTTTACAATTTTTTAACTATACATTTTATCAATTTTTATCACTTTTACAAAAAAAATATGATTTTAATCAAAACCAAACACACCTTAAATCGATAAAGGATTATTTCTAAAAATGCAACTTGTTTGTCACGTTTGATGTGCCGCTTGATGTGCGAGTTTATGTTGTGTACATTTTTTTAAGAATTAAAAACAGAGAAATTTTTTTATCTTTTTTATTTAAAAAAGAAACCCTTTCGGTAAAAATGTATAATCCCGCATAGTTGATCATGTTTAAAAGTAGCTTTTCTCCTGGCTTTTTTGAGTAGCTTGCATGATTTTCTTGCTATTTTGTGAAGTACGCAGCGTGAATACCTACCAAAAAGAGCAAGAAAAATCAGAAAGAGTTGGCTTTTAAGCAATCATCAAACATGTCATACGTGAATATTGTTCAGTCTTGTTTAATATTATATACTAAACACGTAAGTTCTAATCGTGTTGGAAATTGATATGATCAGGGTGATTGCTTCGGGCAATATTCCGGACCCGGGATCGTTGAAGGGGAATGACAATACCATGCTAAATGTGGAAATAAAGGTGCCACATAGTGTGTTGGTGAGCCTAATAAGGGACATAGGTGCAGATTGGGACATTGATTATCAACTTGATTTGGCTCTCATTATTGATCTCCCTGTCATAGGAAATATTACACTTCCTCTTTCTCAAAAGGGTGAGATGAAGCTTCCTACTTTTGCTGATATGTTTAGATCAAAAGATGTGTAAACGTTGAGACGGGGCAAAATTACCTATTCTCCAAACGTTAAAGGCAGTAGTACGTATGTTGTTATGATTTTTTCGTGTTGGTTATATGAAATTTGAAATGTATTTTTTTTGCTTAGAAATGTACCTCTTTTAACTTTATTGTACTTTAGGGAACCTTCTAAGGAAGACAAAGTAATACATATTATTATAATTAATAAAAAATCTTTTGTCCCTTTGTTTCCAGAATAAGGAAGGGGAATTTGGGTTCCTAATCACATGCTTTATGTTTTTGGGATTTCCATAGTAATTTTTTAAAATCTACTCCTATCTTGGAGCTTGATTTTGGTTTACAAATTTGTATACGATCGATCAAGTTGATTATTACAAATTGATGGTGGCGGCGGAGTACAGGCATACCAAGACAATTGGTAGATAGTATATATTAGAAGAATAGTAGTTTGGTCAATCATAGTAGATTGTGTCAATTTCATTATCTAACTATTTGTTCGATTGACTTTACTCGCTTGATTGTTTCAAGCTATTCTCGAGACGAGCCAAGTCTGATAGGATATTTTCTCCTAGGCCTCATATGAGAGAATTCTCGAACCAAGTCAATTGACACAAGTAAAATAATGATCACTATCTTCGACCACTCTACAAAATATGCTCGATTAAAACAGAACTTTTTTCACACATGCAATATGTAACTCCTATAAATGAGGTGCCTAACACGCATAACCACACGAAAATACTACCATACAATCAACCAAATACTCTAAAATAGCACCCAACATTAATAGAATGGAAGTTCATATTTGTTGATAACTAGGCATTTTACAAAATTAAGAAATTAACTAAACATTCAACTAGAAAAATAAATTATAATTTGAGATAGATAAAAAAAATGTAAACATATTTTTATGGGACAAAAAAAATAATTTATTAAGAACTGGTAATTGTAGTACGTGATGAGAGTTATGTCTCAATAAGAGCCACATCATTTTTGTGTGGATCTTTTTTAGTAACCAGAGTATACATGCATATCTATATACTAGTTTGCGTTGCACGTGTAGCAATTATAATATTGTAGAATTTAGGACAAATAAATGAATATTAATTTTTGTAAAATTAATTAGTGTCATATATTTTTTCTTTCTTGAGGTAGTATGGATACATTTGATATAAAATTTGTATAATAATAGCATATTTGTATACTACTAGTAGGGGTCACGTGCGATGCACGTGTTGTGGCCGTAATAGTGTGTGTAATAGTGCTAAAAATTGTATTTATTAGTATACAATACGTACAATAATTTGACAATAAAATTTAAATGAAATAGTCACTACTTGAATAAAAGAATAATACAATGAAAATGATTGAATTCTATTATAAAACAAACCACAATTGGAAGTATATTGAGAAAAATGTTGAATCTCATATCATAAAAAAAAATTTACTCAAAAAAGAATGAATCACAAACCAAAGCATTCAATCTACCATCATTAAATTGTTCAAAAACTTACAAAATATATTATTGGCGTAATTCTTACATGAAGAATAAATTATGTATTCCTCAACATGGCCTATATACGCGAAATTTAAAAACTTCTCCACTGTATGTATACATTCTTTTGAAATCTTGTCTTTTGAACTAATCCAAGTTCAATCTAAATATAGAAAAAGAGAATAAATATATCAATAACTATTATCGATCACAAGTACAAATACATCTAATACAAGATCATTAATGTGTCTCTAGATCCAAGATCTAACCCCCACCAAAAAATTGATCTTACGAAGATGAAAAAAAAAGGGTAAGATTAAAGTTTTACAAACTACAAATTGATTCAAAATATTAATAAAAAAGGTGAAAAATTAGTAAAATAAAAAACAATCCATTTAATCCAAGATCTAAATCCCTGCCAAGACCCATTATTCATCAAATCAAAAGTTTCACGACAAAAAAAAGAAAAAAAAAAAGAAAAAGAAAACACCACCACCAACAAAACCATTTACATATAGATGATGTTACCTTGATCATATCGATTGGCTGGATGACACAAGTAGCAAGCATACCAGATGCACCTCCATTGACAAAGGGCTTGACGGTCGGCCACACTCCTGTAGATTTTGGCTTCTCCTCTCTGATTTCTCTTTTTCTAACACTACTTTTCCTTCTACCTAGATTTGTAATGGAGGTAAAGAGAGAGAGTTTTCGTTGGTGATTATGTAGGAAAAGTGTCATGGTGACATCATTTTGATGACGTCATTTTCAATGACCACATGAATAGTGATGATTTTAAGGCCCTTTTATTTTATGTAGGATATACAATATAACTAATAGAATTCAATTGACAATCTATATTAGTATAGTTAAGGATATTTTGATTCTCCAAATGAAGTGTTGAGAAAGTAAACTACTTGGAGGAGTGATGAAGGTTTGAGAAGGAAAAAAGGGTCAAAAATGGGCATGCTTGTTCTTGTTTGTGTCTAGAGATTCTCGACAAACAAAAAGAAAAAAAAAATTGGCAGTGTCAAGCTACCGACCAAAAAAAAAAAAAACATAAAATTTTTGCCTTTGTCTACTCGACAAATTGGTAATTTTCATAAGTTAGTTTGGAGAAATAAAGAAAAAAGGAGGACAAAAAAATGTAATATGGGCCAAAAGGCCCATTTGCTTGGAACCAGAAATTGGTTTCGAGAATCTCGACAAAACTAAGGGGAAAAAAATTAAAAATTGCGGAATGCCAAAACGGTGCGTTTTGGTTAAAAATTCTACAGTGCAAAATATAAAATATGTCAAAAGGACGTGATTTGCAACAAAATTTAAATGTTGGGGATGGCCAATGCCAAAAAAGAATTGGGGGTAGATTAGTCACAAATTTAAAAGGTTGGGACCAAAAGCGCAAATTACAAAAAAAATGAAACAAAAATAAAAAAATTGGGCTTTATCCAGTAGCTCGACAAAAACCCAAATAAATAAAATAAGTAAAATAAAAAATTTCCTTTGTCGAGTAAGTCGACCAAAAAAAAGTAAAAAAATGGCCAAGAGTAACTCAACAAACGACCAAAAAAAAAAAGTCAAAAATTGCTTGACTTTGCTTTGGTTTGTCGAGTAACTTGACAAACCAAAGGCATTAATTTTATTTTTAAAAAAAATTGTCGAGTAACTTGACAAAAACAAAAAAAACAAAAAAAAATTCCTTAACTCGAAAAAAAAAACCCCAAAAAATATAAAAAATGGTCAAATTGGACTTTCAACAAAATTTAAATGTTGGGGATGGCCAATGCAAAAATAAAAGGGATAATTGAATCAAAGGTTCCCAACGTTTTAACATCGTTGGATATGCGTCCAACCTAAAAAAATAGCACCACACATCCCCAACGTATGAAGAAATAAGCGTCGTATGTCCCTCTTCACAGTTTCCGTCAATTTTGTCCGTTAAAACCAGAAATTATACTGCACGCGCTATCTCTCCCCAAAAAACGCAACTCATGTTCTATTTGGTAATTCTTTCTGGTAGTCAAAATGCCATTTATCTTGAGAAGAAGGAGAAAGAGATGAGGAATCAGATTATTGTTGAAGTTGAGGATCCGAACCATTGGTCTTCATAGTTGACTTTGACGTGGTTGAAAATGGGACTCATGATGACTTCGTAGCACTTATGCCAGAGTCTTTCACTCTTCTCCGGCGCCGAAAAATCAAGAAGCTCAAAAATAGTGATAGCAAGATAGTTGAGGCAAAGGGGAAGTGGTGAGAAGTTGTAGTTGTTGTTGGTAGTTGTAGCTTTAAAGGATGAAGAGAATAGAGATTTAATGGCGGCAGCGCCGAGGATAGAGGGGCGGCGAGATGAGGATGGGGTGATGGATGAGGATTGATCTAGTGTGGTGAGACACTCGCAAAGGCATGAAGGGAAGAAGCCAATAAATTGCTCATCAGGATGGCGGTTATAGTTGAAGGAGGAGCGATGTGGCTGCAGTTGATGCGGCGGCGGTGTGGGTGGTGCAGTCGGGTCTGTAGCCGTAGGATTCATAACCGTTTGAGCTGTTTATGTCCAATGCTCACCCAACTCATGTTAGTGCATCGCATTTCACACACTCACAAAATGAAGCAATCTGTGTCTCTTGTTTCTCTTTCTAAATATGTGTGTAGTAGAGTGTTGAACAGAAAGTTCTCTCTCTATATATCTCAGTTTGCATTCTCATATCGCTATTTCTGCTTTTCCTTTTCTTGATTTAGGTTTTCTTTTTCTTTTTTTGTCTCCTTTTCTTTAGGAAAATCAGCAAGCCTTAGTTGATTTTCCCCTCAGCATCCTAAATCTCTTTGTGAAAAGTTTAGCCCAATTGTTCCTTAGTGATAATGTGAAAACAGTGCTGAAAACCCTAGTATAAAGCTTTCGGAGAGGCCTACAATGGCTGCACATTTCGTGTTTTTTGGTTGGCATGTACCTAGTTCATTGCCTACTCTGTTTGACATACTGAAGCTAAGAGAAGATGGGAATATGTAGATTAATGCAGTGGTTTGTATCAAAACCACCATTTCTTCCAAATTCACTTGCAAAGAATTCCACTCGCGTTTTTGGGAGAAATGAATCGCGTGCAGTACAATTTCTGATTTTAACGGACAAAATTGACGGAAACTGTGAAGAGGGACCTATGACGCCTATTTTTTCATACATTGGGGATGTGTGGTGCTATTTTTTTAGGTTATGGGCATATCCCCAACGATTTTGAAACGTTGGAGACCTTTGATGCAATTATCCTAAAAAAAAGTTGGGGGTAAATTATTTACAAATTTGAAAGGTTGGAACAAAAAGCGCAAATTACAAAAAAAATGAAAAAACCCAAGAAAAGGGAAAAAAAATTTCCTAAACTCGACAAACCCCCCCACCCACCCAAAATGAAAAAATGAAAAATTTGGGCTTTGTTGGGTAACTCGACCAAAAAAAAAAAAAAAAAGTGAAAATTGTCAATTTGGACTTTGTTGAGTAACTCGACAAACGACAAAAAAAAAAGTCCAAAATTGATTGGCTCTGCTTAGGCATTAATCTTATTAAAAAAAAAAATTTGTCGAGTAACTCGACAAAAACCCAAAAAAAAAAAAAAAAATCCAAAATAAAAAATATATTTTAAAAAAATTTAAAAAACAATAAAATGTTGTCGAGTTAGAGCAACTCGACAGCATTCTATTAAAATAATAATAATAATAATATAAAAAGTAAAAAATTGCGGCTAAAAAGATTAATCTAATATAAAAAAAAAAGTGTCTTGATGTCGAGTTACTCGATAAACTCCAACTGGAACTCCAACTGGAGTTTGTCGAGTAACTCGACAAATTTATTTTTTTAATAAAAAAATTTTGGTCATGATAAATTGTCTAGCTATTTGGGGAAAAAAAAAATTTGTCAAGTTACTCGACAAAAATTATTATTATTTTTGTAGAATTTGGGACAAATAAATGAATGTTAATTTTCGTAAAATTGTTTACTGCTATTTATTTAAAATATGTGGTATTTTGTTCTCATGCGTACTACACTTGATATAAATTTTGTATAATAATGACATATTTGTATAATATATAGTTTAATTGATAATCTACATTTGGATCCTATTAAGCAATGATACTCAGTGAATTTTAATTGGACAAAGTGGAAAAAAAATAAGAAAAAATTCTATATATATAATCTAGTTGAATTGGACCAAATTCAAGAGTTACTCAACAAAACCAAAACCAAAACCAAATAAATAAATAAAAAAAAGTCAAAAATTGTTGGATTTCAAAAAAAAGAAAAAAAAAATTGTGAAACCAAAGCCAAGCCAAATATAATATATATATATAAAACAAGTAAAAAATGGCGGCTGCACTTTCTAAGCTTAAAAAAAGAAAAGAAAAATTGATTGCTTTGGTTTTATCCAGCTACTCGACAAAATCAAAGCCAAATCTTAAAAAAAAAAAAAAAGTAAAGTAAAAAATTACGGCTACAATGTTAAAACGGTGTCGTATTGGACAAAAAATTAAGACTCTTATATATATACTAGTCTTAGTCACGTGCGTTGCACGCAAGTAAAAAATATAGGAAAAAATTTTAAGTTTTTAAATATAATTGAAATGACAAAAAAAAATGAACAAATTTGAAAAATGTAAAAAATTTAGAGAGAATTGTGTACAATTTGCTTATAAGATAAAATTTAAAAAAATATAGTAAAAAAGTAAATGAAAATCTATTTGCTACTAAATTCTAAAAAATAAAAATAAAAACACCAAAAAAATCTATTTATGCTCCGCAAATAATAAATCTTTAAGTGTTATAAGATGAATATTTTGTGTTACATTTGCAATAAAGAGGGGAAAAGAGAAGAGAAGAGAACTGTACCGTTCGTCTCAAGTTCATTGTGGTTCTGTTGTAACTTGGAACGTTGGAAAGTTAGAATTTGTAACTTAGACATGCAGCAGATGGTTGTTTCACTACTTTGAATGTCCAAAGAAGCTAATTCTTGGACAGAAAAATCGATCGCATAATTTTCTGCATCAGTAAGGTGTTCAACAGGTGCAACTGGAACTGTTGGGGCAATCTTTCTGCCAAATTTGCAAGACTTGTGGAAGTACTTGACATTTGATTTCACCTTTTGTTTCGGTTTTGAAACACAGTCACTCATGATTGTGACTAATTTTCATAAAATCTAGTGAGAAAATAATGCATTCTTCATATCAGATGCCAAATTTATTGATTCACACACAAGATCAACAAAGCTTCAGCATTCAAAGAACCAGGACTTCCTTGCAGTCTTGTGAGCCAAAAGATCAGAACAAATAAGTGAAAGTATTCAAAATATTTGATTCACAAGCAGTAAGCAAAATTAGATAAGAGAGAGTCTAGTTTCTTGGGAGAAATAGCTCTAATAGGGACAGAAACTACATAAAAACACTTGTTTTACTCCCCCCGTAAGGAAATATTCTCACATTTTTCTGTTAAAAGTGAAAAAAAAATTGCAACCTCGAATGTAGATAGACAGATAAAAGATTTAGGACCGTATTCTACAACCATGCTTTGTCAGCCATGTATTATCTACTGTGAGTAGCTGCTCGAATAATCCAATACTAAAAACTCACCAGTGAGAAAATCTATACGACTCAAGATACTACCTCAAGTTCCCGTTGGCTAAAACACATAAGCATTTTAGGGTCTAAATGTACATGATTGATGAACAGACCATTAGCCATTTGAGTTCACAGAGAGTAAAATCTTAAGAATTCACTGCACAAGAGTTTATCTACTTGCACCACAAAAGTACATAAGTAAACATTCAATTAGTTATTCTATTAAACTCTGCAAATAAAGGGGCGCGTTCCATACTCGTCACTACAAAAAATAACTTCTTCATCTTCTTCAATCCTATCTAGAACTTCTTCATCTTCTTCAATTATATTTGTATGGGGTCTTGTTTGATATTTGGACAATGTTGTAGAGTCATCGGTTGCAACCAAGTTAACTCGACAACGAGTAGCTCGGCACCTGTGTTGGTTGCCGAGTAACTCGACAACTCGGCAACCCGACAACCAACAGTTGTCGAGCTACTCAGCAACCGTGTTGGTTGCAAGTAGCTTGACAACGAAGCTGGTTGCCGAGCCAACTCGACAATCAAATTGATTGTTGAGCCAACTCAAAATCTGACTGGAAAAGGGAAAACCATTGGGGCAAAAAAGCTTGGAACCAGAAATTTCAGTTTGCAAAAAAGGGAAAAATCAGGTGCAAAAAAAGGGGAAACCATTTGCTTGGAACCAGAAATTTCCGTTTCTTTGGTTAAAAGTGTTCTCTTTTCCAGTTAGATTTGAAGGCCCCCTTTTAATTATTTTCACTAATTTTATTTTTAATTGACGAGGATAATATTGTTGAGAAGCTTACTCTACAATGATCATAAATCACCCAAGCCAAGTTACGCAGCAAAATCCACAGGCTCAAAATCATCTACTAAGCATAATTCTCCACAGAGTCAACATAGCTAACAAGTTTAGACTAACAATTTGCACAAAAATGCTAGTCATTATTCAATACAATCATACAATTAAAGAATTGTGTATTGTTTATATCATCAAACAAACAAAAAATTGGTGTAAAATTGAATGAAAATCTAGAATAGTAAAAGGAAAAAATAATAGCATTTAACAGAGAAAACTGACAAAAAGTGTAAAAAAAAACCTATGATACTTATTTCTTCATACGTTGGGGATGTATGGTGCGATTTTTTTAGATTATGGGTATATTAATAACGATTTTGAAACGATAGGGACTTTTCATGCAATTATTCCTAAAATAAAATGAAAAATGAAAAATAAAAATAGGCTAATACCCATGTAAAAAAACAAAATAAAAAATCCTAAAATAAAATAAAAAAATGAAAATGGGCCAATGCCCAACATGTGTAAAAAAAAAGGAAAAAAAAAAATCAAATTACAATGTTGTCGAGTTACTCGACAACATTGTAAAAAAAAAAAATCAAATCCAATGTTGCTCGACAACACTTAAAAAAAATTCAAATTCAATGTTGTCGAGTTACTCGACAACATTATAAAAAAGAAAAAATAAATAAATAAATTCAATTTGCTTATAAGATAAAATAAAAAAGTTTAATGAAAAAATTGAATGAAAATGTGTAAAAATAAACAAATAAGGAAAAAAAATGTCAAAAAATTAGAAAAAGACAAAGGAAATGGACTAAATCCCACCCCCCCTCCCCCAAAAAAAAAAAAAAAAAAAATCGAGTGACCAGTAACTTTCGAGTAACTGTTCATCGTCGAGTAACTCGACTATGAACAGTACTCGATATTTTTTATTTTTTTTTTGTGTGTGGGCTTTTCCATTTCTTTTGTCTTTTTCTAAATTTTTTCACTTGACAAGATTTTTTTCACATAGATGATCATTTGTTTTCATTTGTATGTGAAAACTACGGCCGCCTAATGATCATTCATTCAATCTTCCAAATACAGCTGTAATCCAAAACTCCTCAAATCCTTTTTCTTCTCTCTCTCTCAGAATACTCAATTCACCTATTTCATCGTCTTCTCTCTCCAGGCAACCTGATAAGTACAAGCACCAAAAAAAATTTTTTGCTTTGGTTGTCAAATAGCTCGACAACCAAAAATTTTTGCTTTGGTTGTCGAGCTACTTGACAACCAACTTGCCGAGTTAGCTCGACAACCAGTTTTTCGGTCCACTGTCAATGCAGCTGATATTGAATTCATTGTCAATGCAGCTGGATACTGTTTGGGTGCTCATTGTGAGTGGTGTGGGATAAATATGACAATTTGAAAGCAAGGCAGGTCAATGATGTAGTAGCTAATTTCTGGACATATGAAGTGCTCTTAATGGGACCAAACCATGCTTCAAGTCTAATTAACTAAACTAATGGGATTCAATCTCAAGTTTCTATTTCTATGGTTTGTACATAAGTTTCCATTAAATCCAAAAAATCCTCAATTCAACAGAACGAGCAAGAAATTGAAAGGTTGGAACGAATCTACGAGAATTTTAAATCTTCTACAATCAAATAAAAAACAATTTAGTGTTGAAGCTTTTTCGAAACAGAAAACAATGGCGGTCTATGTTCAAAAAAAAAGAAATTAACACCGACAAACATGGAGGACCAACGGCAGAAACCAAGATTGAATTGTGCTTAGGACTTTTTTTATGAGAGAGGGAAAATTGTTTTTTTTTTTTTTTTTGTGAAATGCTGGACAAAGTAAAAAATTGTAGCTGTCTTCATTGTCAAAACGGTGGCGTATTTTTTAAATATCGTATTTTTTATAATTTTTTAAATTTTTTTCTCAATGTTGTCGATGAAAACAAAAAATAGAAGTAAAAAATTGCAGCTAAAAGAAAATAAAAAATATATATATAATTCAAAAACAAACAAAAAGTTAACAAAAACTGATTTTTTAAAAATTTAATGCAAATTTGTAGGACAAAATGGTGAGATTTTGACAAAATTAAAAATAGTAAAATATTAAAACTACGTCATATTGGTTGAAGGTTAAATAGTAAATAGGTGATAGACACTTATATCATAGTAATGATGTAACAACACTGTAAAAATTGAGCCTAAATTATGTGTGCGAATTATTAGACAAAAATATATATTTTGGGAGTGAATGTAGACCCTACGTTACATTTGAGTTTTTATAATTATTAGATAAGAATCTAAACAACGTTAAATCAAAAGGATGAAGAAAATTGTCCCCAAAGACATGGCGTATGGTAAAGTAGGATGGTTCTCTATGGAGTATCGTATGTTCGAATCCTCACGGCAGCTGGTAGGCAATATTTAAAATTAAAAAAAATATTGGAAGGCAGAGATATACAGGGAGAAGAACCGTCGAATGTCTGACCCAAGTATGTATAACCTGTGATCGCATTCGAATTTATCTGGGTGGCGAATCAGGTGGGAAGGCCACTACTCCCCAAGACTAGTCAAACAAAAGATCATTGTCAATAGTGACAGCAGTAAGAGAAACGAGTTCCTCTTCAAAGACGATGTTCTTAACCTTATCTTTCCCTCCAAACTCAACATCCTCGAAGAATTTTGCATTAATAGTCTCGAAAAAGGACCTAATCAAGGGATCATGGAATTTATAACCCCTGAACCATTCTGGGTATCCAACAAAATAGCAGCTTACAGTTCTTGAGTCCAGTTTCTTTTCACTTAGCCTATAAGGCCTTATTTCAGCTGGACATCCCCAAATGTGCAAGTGCCTTATACCAGGCTTCTTACTGATCCAAAGTTTATAAGAGGTTTTAGTTACTGCTTTATTTGGAACCCTGTTAAGTTAAGGATATATACTACAGTTTTTAGTACTTCTCTCTATAGGGATTTTGGTAAAGAAGAATGACTAATCATTTTTCTCACCGTGTCTTTAATAATAACCTAAAAGTCTCTATAGTCTGAACTGCAACTGCTTTGTCGTCGCCCACAAAGATGAATCTTTCAGCATCAATTGACTGTTGGCTCCATAGACAACCCTGTATAGACACACTTATGTGAGTGGTAGCACCAAAATCCATCCACCAAGTGTGTCTAGGTATAGAAGCTAAATAAATTAACTTCAAAACAAACCATAGCGAGAAGCATACATTTCTTAACACGCCATGCAGCGTAATTGGAGCATTCTTTAATTCATGTGTCCACCATTCTTACAAAAGTAACAAGTGGACTCCTTATCCTGTTTCTTTTGTACTTTATGTCGTGGTACCCCAATTGCAACTTACTTTTTCCTTTTTCTTTTCTTGTCTTGAGGAATGGTTGATGAGTTAGTACTTTTAGTCCTCTCACGCTTAAGTCTTTCCTCTTCTTGCACACAATGAGATATGAGCTCATTAAGAGTCCATTTATCCTTTTGGGTGTTGTAACTTACTTTAAATTGACCGTATTGTGTAGAAAGGGAAATCAAAACCAGATGCACGAACAAGTCCTCAGACAACTCTAACTTTAGTGCATTTAGTTTGGAAGTGAGATTAGACATTTTCTTCCTCAGACATAGCGCCCCTAAATATTTCTAGAATGGAACGTTTCATGATCATAAGACTCATGCAGTTAGAACGATCCCAATTTTTCAAGTCCCTTTTATCCTCAGTAGAACTTTCATCAGTGATAGTAGGATGTCGTTCTGTCCAAAGTGCAAGGTCAAGATCCATGTGACCGAGAACAATCGTAACGTTCTCTTTCCAATTCTTGAAATTTGTGCTATTAAGCACATGGATGAAATTAATGTTGGGAGATACTGTAGAAGCAAAAGAGAAGCAGAAACTGAAAACGAGATAATATTTCAAGCTCACAATTAATGATTATGTCATATCATATGTATGACAAATTATTTATCGGTGGGCCCATTACAAGATACCTAGCACAACATTGATATTTAGTATTTGGACAGAAATATCAACTTGTAAGTGGTACTCTATGTGTAGTAATCAAATATTGACAATTAATCTGTCAAACAATAAGCCTTTCTTTGGACTGACTTATTGTCCACATGAAAACTTTATAATTGTCACATATTTATTACCACAGGTATATCAGTCATTTGGCCAAATAGTAACCTTCCTTTGGGCCGGTCATTGTTCGCATAAACAACAGACACACACACATCTTAATATTCTAAAATAAGCAAATCTACGCGATAGAGGTTACTTTGGCAACGTATCGTTTCAATTGATTTATTTTGAAATATAAGACGATTAATTCAAGGATCTGAAGATATTTTAATGATTAAATTCAAAAATTTCAAACTTTAAGGGCCTAATATTTTAAAATCTGAAAACTTGAAAGACTTAAGATTTTAAAATCCAAAATCTTAAGGACTAAATCTTAAAATCCAAAAGTATGTATTTTATTGGTAGGCCCATCACAAGATACCTAGAACAACATTGACATTTAGTCTTTGGACAGAAACATCAATTGTAAGTGGTACTCTCCGCGCGGCAATCAAATATAGATAATAAATCTGTCAAACAATAGGCCTTTCTTTGGATCGACTTATTGTCCACATGAAATCTTTATAATTATCACATATTTACTGCCACATGTATATCTGTTATTTGGCCAAACAATAACCTTCCTTTGGGCCGGTCATTGTTCGCATAAGTAACATATATACTCATCTTTATATTGCAAAATAAACAAATCAACACAATAGAGGTTACTTTGGCAACGTATTGTATTGATATTATTTACTTCAAAATACAAGACATTTGAATTAAGAATTTGAGAATTTTCGGAGAAAAACTTTAAGATTTAAAACTTAGAGGACCTTAGAGTTGAAATTTTAATACTTTAGGGATTTAAAATTTAGGATTTATGAAGTTTTGGGATTGAATTCTAAATTTTAAAACTTTAATGGCCTTTCTTTGAAGAAATTTTAAAAAACTTTAGGGTTAAAATTGTAAAATTTAAAATTTTAGTGGCCAACTTATGAAAAATTTCAACTTTAAGGGCTAAATTATTAAAATTCCATAACTATAGGGTTAGATGGCTTAATATTTAAAACTTTGGGACTTAGTTTTAAATTATCATAACCTGAGGGATTTTAATTAATTAAGTTTTACACTTTAGGGACTTAATGTGCAATATAACATAAATCTCCAAAGTTGCACCCTAATCCTTGAATTTATCTAATTTCCATAGGAGGTCCCGTTCTTAAAAAATGCAGCAAGGGTTTGAAACCCTAGCCGCCAGCCACCGGCATCGGCCACCGCGGCCTCCACCGGCATCAGCCACCGCGATCATTCACCGACAGCAGCGCCGGCGGAGGGGCTGCTGTTCATTCTTCCTCGCGGCGCTTTCCTTCCCAGCAGAGCAGCGCATCAAAGCCAGCAGCGCGGGCGCTGCTACTTCCTCAATTTTTTTTTTTTTTTTTTGTGTTCTTTAGGTCTTCAAATTCAATCCAATCCAACAAAGGGATGATTCATGATCAACGATTCACGAACATTCATTGAGAAAAATCTAAATTTATATGTAAAAAAAAAAAAAAAAAAAAAAAAAAACCATAATTCCAGCAATGATATACATACAAGTTATAATATCTCTATATCAATTTTGGCTGAAAATTAAAAAAAAAAATGTAAAGCTAGATCTGATATACACCTTTTTTTTTTTTTTTTTTCTTCACAAGTACTATTTGAGCAGTTAATAAATTGACTAAAATAATTATCCTGATAATTCAACATTATATTGGCTCTGATACCAATTGCTAGAAATATAATCTATATTCTTTAATCATATACTAATAATTAAAGATTCAAGTATCATGCCAAATTACCAAGTACAATAATTGATTCAGAAGAATACCTGTCTCTATTGGTGTTGAAATTGAGAGGGTTGGATCTTCCGCAGTCTAATCACCTCAATAATGCTCAATGGAATCTCTGTCTATAATGGTGTAGAAGAGGAGAGCAAAAGTTGTGATTGACCCAGGGACCATAACCCTATTTATAATATTCTGTATATCCTAGTTCAATTAGAAGTCCATCAATCCTAATTGGACTAGGATTCGGTCTCTACACATTACAAAGTCCGTACTCAGTTCAGATGTTTCGAGGGCCCAATCAACAGATCACTTAATAGCCCTATTAATCAGATAGCCCATATAATTGCAATGCAATATGTAGTCCATCATAGAGATAAAAAATCCAACACAAACTTCAAATATATTCGAAGTTTTGACAAAAAAGTACTCAAATTCTTAACATTTAGATCTTTACTAACGAATTTCGTCCAAGTAGTTCATTGGAAATGATCTACTCTCCATGGTGGGGAGTAGATATAAAGGCCACTGGACACGTGTCCGGTACCCAATGGCCACCAGACATGTGTTCGGTGACCTTTATATCTACTCTCTACTGTGGGGAGTAGATCAGTCCTGAGTAGTTCATTAACTTATCTGGTACACTTGTGAATTGTGATGTATTTGAATGGAAAAAAAATGCAAATGTCTTTTCAAGAAAAGACAATTGCTCCCAAAATGAGAAGAAGAAAATATGCTAGGCACCAAAAAGACCAAATCTTGAAAATCACAATAGGCACAAATCCTAGAACGAGGACACCTTGCAGATTCCATATGCCAAGGAGATGTTCAAATGAAGAGCCACCAACCTATATAGCCCACTAAAATTCATTCTCTCTCGATACAATAGACAAACAAATGACATGAGTTCAAGCAAACAGTTTTTATCTAAACTCGGCCGCAGTTTGAAGACAATGCCTTTCACAAAGAAAACCAATAATTTTACTACAAATAAGGTGCCAGTCACGAGAAGACAACCAGAAGCATCCATCACGGCCGTAGAAGTTAAGGATGTCGGTCGAGACGGTATTACCTTGCTTGCCAAGGTTTCCGTTCACAACCCGTACCCCATCCCTATTCCCATCTCTGATATCACTTTTTCTCTCAAAAGTACTGACAGGTTAGCTTGTAGTATTATCTTGTTCATTTTCTAAACTTTTTTACTAGTATACTGTATATACACATTAATTTTACTCATTACACGTATTCGTATCTCACATGAAAATCATTACGAACTCGAGACATGTCCGGTACATAGGGGTGTGTAAAAAAGTGGGTAATGTTCGGGATAGGACAGGCTACAAGACTCGAGCTGTCAAGTTCCACACTTGACACTACAATAGACAAAATTTTAATTTTTTTTTTTTTAATAATTAGTAATTGATTATATTTTCTTTGTTTTATTAAATTGGATTGAACCAGGGAGATTGCAACAGGTAAAGCTCCAGATCCAGGGTTCTTGAATGCCAATGACAATACCATGTTGAATGTGTCAATAAAGGTGCCATATAATGGGCTAATGGGCTTGGCCCAAGACATAAGTGCAGATTGGGATATTGACTATGTTTTGGATTTGGGCCTAATTGTTGATCTTCCTCTCATGGGCAACATAACTATCCCTGTCTCCTACAAGGGAGAGATGAAGATCCCTACTTTTGGATTTGTTTAAATAAATGACTTATAAGTTGAAAATTAAGTTTAAGTTACAAAGCTTCTTATTTTTCGCCGTGTTTAAATGAATCGACTTGTATATACACGGTGGAATTGAAAAATAAATTTTAAGTAAAGCTTCAACTTATTTCGAACGTTATGAGTATGAATTTCGGTACATAACCCTACTATTGTTGACAATTTGATAACTACTATTTCTAACTTTGAAACTCACGTTCAATTATAGAAACTTGTGTATATATATATATGCTAAAAAATAAATTCAATTATTAAAGAATCTGTCAATGAGGACCACATATGTCAATTTATGAGTGAGGACCACATATGTCAATTTTTGAGTGAGGCCCACATGACAAATTGACAGGGATTTAGTATGGAAACTGTAATTAAGGACCGCAAACACCAATTTATGAAAAGTCGGGACAATTAATAATCACAAGACACAAAGGTTGGGTGTACAATGCAAAAGCAAGTAACAATTTATGTGTGAGGCCCACATGACTAATTGACAGAATTAAGCATTTGTTTGGTCAAATTTTTTTAATTTATTTTTCTAAACTCACTTTCAATCATATATTTCTTAAAACAAGAGTTGGACAAATTAACTGTTAACCCGACCTAATCCAATCCGACCCAACTCAAGCCGACTTGAGTCGGTCTTTTGCAAATTTGGGTCGATTTCAATTTTCAAAAGAAAAAAAGTTTTCTTTTTTTTTAAATATGTTTTAGTTGTGCTCAAAATCGAAAATCCAAACCAACCCAAATCGATTTTGGTAGGTTTCGGGTCCAAATTTGTTCATTCAAGTCGATTTCGGTTTGATTTTTGCCTAACCAAATTTTTGTCAATTTTCGACCCAACCCAATCCACGCCCACCCCTATATGGAACTCATGAATTTTATCAATTTTTCAACTACATATTTTATTAATTTTTATTAAAAAAAATTCCTAAAAAATTAATTTTAAACTACACCAAACAAACACTTAATATGAAAACTATTAGTAAAAACCACCAATGCCAAATTATGAAAAGTTGAGACAATTAATAATCACAAGACACAAAGTTGGGTGTACAATGTAAACTGGAGTAAAGATTGAAGGACCATATAAATTTTTATGTCTAAGAGCATATACAACAGTGTATGTATATTAAATAGCATTTTTAACATTTTAAAGAGTATTATTAAATTTAAAGAGCAATTTTTTTTTTTCAAACGTTCCAATAGCCTCCTTATTTCTATACTCTTTATTTTACTTTTTTCAATAAACATTTAATATATTTCACTCTCCTCTCTTTTTATCATATATTTCCCTCCCACTTCGTATATATTATTTAATTAAAACCAACATATCAAGTATTAAAAATTGAAACTATTTCAATACATTTAATAATGAGAGTGAGTTTGGCTCTCCAAATATAGAGAGTCAAACTCACTCTCTAAATTAAAATATTAAATTAGAGGGTCTATTGGAGCAAAATTTTAAGTGTTTGCTCTTTAAATTAAAGAGTAATCTATGTTTAAAGAGCTTGTTGGAGATGCTCTAATTATCATCAAATATTTACTGTCTTTTGTTATACCCAATTGACTAAGAGCTTCTCTAATTCAACTGTGGATTGTACTAAAAAGTATATTACGTCACTTTAAATTATTTGTATGGTAAGAAAACAAAAAGTGTATGATATCTAACACACTGTCTACATTTGAACGGTAACAATGATATACAGTCTCTATCTATTTAATGTCTATTGAAATGTGTGACAAACTTTTTTTATTTAATTTTTTATAATTTATCTCCATCGAAATATGTGTTAATAATTTTTTATTTCATTTTTTTTAATTTATCTATTAATATCTCTTGTACATGTACACCACAAATTCCAATCCACAATTTTATTGGAGATGCTATTATTTTCATCTATATTCTATTTGCCACATATACAACATTTATATTGTTGCATTGGAGATGCTATAAGAGGCCAAATCTGATGTCTCATTTTTACCATCTCATTAAAATTTTGACACCTCACTACAATTTTGAGTTTGACGCCTCAAAAATTATAATACTTCCTCCGTCTCATTTATATAGGCTGATTTTCATTATTTGTCCGTTATAAATTATAGTTCACTTACCTTGTTGTGTGTGTATTTGATTTTTTTTCATTTCTTTATATACTTCCTATTGAATTTACTTTATTATCAATATAAATAAACTTGTACTATTTCAAATGCAGTGAAAATTGATAGCAATTAAATAAAAGTAAACTAGAAAAAAATTTCGCAAATTTTGCTTTTCAATAACATTAATTAAAATTTCTTAATTCGTGTGAAAAGCGAAATCAGCCCATATAAATATGACGGATTCAGTAAGATTTTATGGAGATTTGACGAGTGTATTTTGTCTTTAATATTTAATGAAATTTAAAAATTAACAAAATTATCATTAATATATCAAAATAAGATATTAATTTATTTACCGTATTAATTACTTATTTCAAATTGTTATTCCATTTATTTATATGAAGTAAAATTTATATGTTGATATGTTAAATATTATAATACAAATTACACATAATATGTTTAATTTAAATAAATTAATTTTAAGTAATTTGATATATATCAAAATAATTGTATTTTCACAGTTTATTTAAATTATTAATTTTAATAGTTATTATTATATAATATGAAAAGACATTGTTTATTTTAAAGAAAATAGTTTGAGATATATAATAATTAATTATTATTTAATCTAATAAACATAAAATTTATACAAAAATATTTTATAATTATGCAGTCAAACACTTAATTTAATAATCACAACATATTTTGAATTCATAGTCAAACAGTAAACAAACTTTTAACAAAAGTTCTATTGAGCCAAACGAACTCAGTGCCTCAAAATGAAAATTGTTGGGAAGCATCAAGATTTTATTGAGAACAACATTAATTAAACAAAGAAATGTGTTATTTATTTATTCAATATTGATAATTTGTGGTCAAAGCATGGGGTGATGCCCTCGTATCCAATGCGTAATGTTCGAAGTACAAGTCGGAAATAGAAAAGTGCAAAACGGGTTTTGTTTGAAAATTTGTGTTTGACTTTGACAAATCAAAAACAAACAAAATCGTGTTTTACTGATCTAGTCCTCTTAACCAAAAAGAATAAATAACAAATCTGTCCTTTTCTACGAGAAAATTGGAACTTTGCTACCTTTCGAGACTTGAGCTTTGGATTCATATTTTTGCATGTTTTGGATATTTTGACATCTTTTTATATTGTTTGGAATTTCTCTATTTTCACAAACAATTAATTAGACTATAATTTGAAATAATTCTATTATTTTCAAAATGTAATTTGACGAATTTGTACTTTTTAGATAAGAAACTTGTTTTAATTGTGAATTCTCGAGAGAATTAATAACATCATCTTTTCATGCAGTGTTGGTATATTTCAGAAAATTTTTAATTGACTGTTTGTAAATAACTTTAAGACTATGGACAAAAGATTATTTCGGACCTATACTGAAGTATTTACAGTGATTTTTAAATTTCGTCAAACAGAATGTTATACGATGAAATTAGTTTTATGTGCTTGTTTAACAAATTAATAATACTAACTCAAAAAATATATTGTGAACGTCGATGTTAAGAGTATTAAGTTAGAAATTAAATTACGACTGTATATCAAAATTATAATTTTTCCTTGTCTTTTCAATTAAATTTTGACTTTTCATTCTCAAGAACTCAATTTAGATGGAATTTGTCCAATGCAAATTAAGGTACTATAGAAGTAAAAGTTTGAGAAATATAGACTTATTTGCACAAATTTGATAGAATAGAGATCTCTTTGCAAGTTTTTATTGTGAAAAAAATTAAGCCCAATTACAAAATTATTCACAAAAAATGAGCCCAAATCCCAAAAATTACAAGTTTGAACCATCGTCACCATCATCCCCCACGTTGGACATTAAATGACTTGCTCTGTTTCCAAACCCCAGTATTTAATGTAGCAGCTCAGCACCCCACCCACCCCCCCTAATACCCCACCCACCATTTTCCCCTTAATCAAATGGCCATTTTTACCACCCCATTTCTTCCCCTTCTCTCTCAATGTCCATCACCACCTCCTCCTCCTCGCTCCCACGCCCTCCACCACCACCCTTTACCACCACCAGGTCCACCACCACATCCAAAAACCCATTTTCGCAAAACCTCAGTTCAATCGGGTTCGGCTACGCCATTGCTATAGCCCTTGGCTGCCTTGTCCTCTTCTCCACCATCCTCCTCGCCTCCTACATCTGCTGCCGCTCCGCCGCCTCTCGTCGCCGCCGCCGTAACCTCCAAAGATCTTCCTCCTCTCAGAACCCTAATGAAAATAGTGTCTACCTCCCGCGCATAATATTCGTCGCCGAGGACGACGACGACAATTCATCCCAAAACGTCGCCGTCGGGCTCGATCAAGCAGTCATTAATTCTTACCCGAAATTCGTCTTCTCCAAGAAAAATGGAAATTCGGATAGTGATACTGTGTGCGCTATATGTTTGTGCGAGTACAAGGAATCGGAGATGCTAAGGATGTTGCCCGATTGTAAGCATTATTTTCATGTGACGTGTGTTGATGCATGGTTGAAGCTTAATTCCTCGTGCCCCGTTTGCCGGAATTCTCCGCTACCGACGCCGCTGTCGACGCCGCTGCAGGAAGTGGTGCCGCTCTCTCAGTACTCCGATGGGCGGAGGAGGACGTGATGGGAATGTGGAGGGGTGAAATTGGTGATTTGCGGAAAGTTTTAGGGGTCGTTGTGATATTTTAGGTTTGGGTGGTTTTGAAAGTGTAAAGAAGTTTTGGGGTAGTTGGCATTAATAGGTTTTTCATTTTTTTTTTTTTTTGAAGTGTGATTTTCCAATTTGGAAGATTATTCTGAAAATGGAAAATTGGAGAAGTTAATGGAATTGCAAATATTCACAACTTATTACATGGCAATTTGCTGGTTGGTGCTTTAAATAAGTTAATTTGGAATTTGATTTATTTAATTCAGCCACAAATTATATATTATATAATTCACATTTTCATTTTCGTGATGAGCATATTTGGAACATCTTAAAGCATCTCCAATGCACTTTGTATATTACCTTTTAAACGTGTCACATAAGCACATATAGACTGAATTATATATAAAAAAAAAAAACTTCTCTAATGCATGTTGACGAAAATTTCGTCTACAAAAAATAGACACTGTCTAAATTTAGATGAATTTCTAGACGAAGTGACACAGTAATTTTAAATTCAACTCATTATTTTATTATAAAAAAAAAGTCGGACGAGAGAAATAAAATTGAAGACCCGTCAATTTTTAAAAAAAAATGTCACATAAGCGGTAATATTAGTTTTAGATGGAATCCATTGGAAATGAATTTTTAATTTGACCATTTATTCAATAGACATAGTGTCACATGAATTGAAAGTTTATCTATTTTATCTGCCACGTAAATTTTAATAGATGGAGTGCATTGGAGATATTTTTATAAACACAAGAAAAAAAAGTATGTTACAAATACCTTTAATTCTAGCTTCTACTATTGCGTGTCAAAAAGTTGCTTAAATTCGGATTAGTACCACCGTAAATTTTAAGCAAGGACGACATTTGCATTGGTACTCAATAATAGCGGGGGAGAGCGTCTATGAATCGAGGAATAGATTTTTGCAATTTGTAGTAGGGCTCTTTCATTGTTTAGGTCCACATTAGAGGGATTTAAACTTGTATAGTTGTGTCCACTTCAAATGAAAGCAACCCATTCACTCAAGTCAACATTTAACGATTTTTTAATAGTCCATAAACATTGTTTAAGTGACTCACGATATTGGTGAGATGATATTAGTAAGCCAACCCCCCTCCTTCCCCGCCTTCCACACACGACTTTAGTTCCATAACACTCAATTAAACATTTTAAATTTTTTTTTTTAATTTTAACCATCAATTTATTCACTTAATGCAGAGATCAAACTGATTTGGGATGTTTTCGGCACTATAGTTATCTCTGTTTGTTGCATAAACTCTCGTCATCTGAAACTTCGTTAAATCCATTAAATCAACTTACGAATATGTGGCAAGTGACTTAATTGAAACAACTTCATAAGCTTGGTGACCAACTATGCTAAAAAATAAGTTCAGTGACTAAAGTGAGCATATTGAAAGTTTGATGACTAACAAAGTTTTTGACCATATGACAATATGTTGTATTGAACATGATTGGAAGCGATGCAATAATTAAAAAAAAAAAAAAACATTATTCATGATCTCAATATTATTTTTTATCACTTGAAACTACCTATAACTTCCTTATTCTTTGTTAATCTTTGAGCAAGTCTCAGTTCACAAGGGACAGGATTATCTTCATCCAATTCCCTTGTTTGCTAGTTACTATCAAGTCATTAATGGCAAAATTTCTTCATCTAGATAGACTATGGACTAGCAAAGAAGCAAGGGTTGTAGTAAGATCCCTAAAAGAATTGTCCACTTAGTCAAAACGCGTTACTTTTCCTGTGGATATTTTTGGCATGTTTGATAAAGAGATATTGATACCATTAGCAGTATTAAAGTAGACAAAAAAAATTAAAATCTTATTCATTCATTATACTGTTTAGTATTACTTAAAAGACATATACTTCGAGTTTGAGTCTTATTAAGTTAGCGCATGCATATCTATCTCTTAATAAAGGAACTCAGCTTTGCATCGTTTCTCAAGATCTAAAAACTTAATACTACTTGATAGAAGATAACATATTAGGAAAGCAGAACATTAGGAGAGCCAATAACATCCTTTCTAGACTACTCGATGACAACCAAAAAAAAAAAAAATGAGAGATGTGGTGACATAATGAACTTTGATGCTTAAGTTAGAATTGTGCTTAGTGTTAATTGAGAGATTAAATATACATAATTTGGTCAACTTTCAAATTTTTCAACTTTGTGTCGTTCCTTGTTGGAAATTGGTTTAAAATGTCGAGAAATTAACTAAGTGACTTCGTGTCAACTTAGCCAAATATACAATAACCGACCCAACCCATTAGGCAAATTTGTTTGCCACTTCGACGCACGCTTCGGGGGCAACGCCCCCGAAACGGAGTTCGACCTGCCCGGTCAGGTCGCGGGGGTCGAGGGGGCAGCGCCCCTCGTGGGGGCTCGGGGGCAACGCCCCGTAAAGAAAATTCAGATTTATCTGTATATTTAAAGGGTATATTTGGCATCTCGAAACCAATATCGAATGAATGAGAAATTACGAAAAAAGGACAAAATCGGGTCAGGTATGTAAACCTGCGATCGCAATATGGCTAAAATTTTAGCAGAATGTAATTTGGTCCTTCCATGCGATCGCAGGAGGCAAAGCCTTGCGATCGCATGGTTATTCTGGATGAAGATCTGTTCTATTTTTTGTACCTTGCGATCGCAGCTTGGTTAAACCATGCGATCGCATGGGTTTGCGTGAACAGACATGTCCTTTTGAAGTGTTGCACGATTTGGTTTAATACCTTTTCGTTTCCAACTGATCTTCAACGTTAAAAAGGGACTCTGGACGTCCATTTTACAGAGTTGTTGATACAAAAACAATTTGCATAACATCCTTCATAATTCCTTACTTCTTGAATCAAAAATTCTTGCATTTTGTTGCTTGAATTTCTGGTTTTCATATTCATTTCATCTTTTGGAGTACAAAACCGATTTCCGGTTCGTTGTGCTTGTGGTTTGTAGTGCTTCAACCACAAGTAGGAAGCCGTTGTATCTTGGGAGTCATTTGCCATATACCGTAGGCACCGTTGCAGGGCAAAATAGACTTAAGGACAAAGAGTTCAACTCTTGCCTCGGTTTACATTATTCATCCTTTCCATTTTTAGTTCGATTGCTTTGAGTCATTTCTACAGAAATTCCGCCAACAATCTTAAGTCTATTTTATCGTTGCAGTATTTTTGTGGTAAGTGACATTATTGGTTTGGTTGATCTTCTGTTTTTCGTAAACAGAAATGAATTCGAATTCTACTTCGAATGAGGGAACTTCTGAAGGAAGTATCCCTACCGGTGTGATTCATCCGGTTGTGACTCCAGTCGTGGCTACCCCTACTACCGTTCATTCAAGCTCCGTTCCACATGGGGAAAAAACGGAGAAGTTCATTGGGGTTGAGTTTAAGAGATGGCATCAGAAAATGCTTTTCTATCTCACGACCCTCAATTTAGCGAAATTCTTGAATGAGGGTCCTCCCGCCATTCAAGAAGGTGAAAATAACCGGGCATCATTGATTGCATTGGATGCTTGGAAACATTCAGATTTCTTGTGTAAGAACTACATTCTGAATGGCTTGGACAACACTTTGTACAATGTGTATTGTTCCAAGCAATCGGCAAAGGATTTGTGGGATTCTTTGGAAAAGAAATACAAGACTGAAGATGCGGGAATAAAGAAGTTCATCGTGGGAAGGTTTTTGGACTACAAGATGGTAGATTCAAAGCCGGTAATCAGTCAAGTGCAAGAATTGCAGATCATACTTCATGACATTCATGCGGAGAACATGTCTCTAAGTGAATCATTTCAAGTGGCTGCAATCATTGAGAAACTTCCACCCATGTGGAGGGACTTCAAAAATTATCTCAAGCATAAGCGCAAGGAGATGAATATTGAAGAGCTTGTGGTCCGACTAAGGATTGAAGAAGACAATCGAAGTTCGGACAGGCGTGTTGGAAATAACATACCACAATCAAGGGCTAATGTTGTGGAATCCAACAACAACAACAACAAAGGAAAGAAGAGAAAGCATTCCGTTGAATCTTCCAAGAAGAATGCAAAGAAGTTCAAAGGCAATTGCTATAATTGTGGAAAGGCTGGACATCGATCCGTTGATTGTCGCAAACCAAAGAAGCAAGCCCAAGCGAACATAGCCGAATCTGATTCTATATCAAATGACATATCTGATATGAATTTATCGGCGGTTGTTTCAGAATGCAACAACGTTGGAAATCCCATGGAATGGTGGGTTGATACGGGTGCAACCCGTCACATATGTGCTGATAAGGATATGTTCACATCCTACATTCCAACCGAGGGAGAAAATCTGTTCATGGGGAACTCCTCATCATCCAAATTTGAAGGACAAGGCAAAGTGATATTGAAGATGACATCGGGAAAGGAACTTAGCCTCAACAATGTTCTTCACGTACCGGATATTCGAAAGAACCTTGTGTCAGGTTCTTTGTTGAGCAAGAATGGCTTCAAATTAGTCTTTGTGTTGGATAAGTTTTTACTTACCAAGAACAATATGTATGTTGGCAAAGGCTATGTAAAAGATGGACTATTCAAAATGAATGTCCTAACTATTGTACCGAAAGTTATGAATAAAACGACATCTTCCGTTTATATTCTTGAGTCATCTAATTTATGGCACCATAGATTAGGACATGCAAACTTTAATTCAATACGTAAGTTGATGAATTTAAGTTTACTTCCGAATATGCATTTTAATAATGGAAAATGCGAAACATGTGTAGAGGCAAAAGCGGCCAAGGCACCTTTTCATTCGGTTGAACGAATCACAACACCTCTAGAATTAATTCACACGGATGTGTGTGATTTAAAGTTTGTACAAACAAGAGGTGGTAAAAAGTATTTCATCACGTTCATAGATGATTGTACAAGATACTGTTACGTATACTTGTTGAAAAGCAAAGATGAAGCTTTGGAAGTGTTCAAACACTACAAAACCGAAGTTGAAAATCAACTTGGAAAACGAATAAAAATGATTCGTAGTGATAGAGGTGGAGAATACGTTGCACCATTTGAGGAATTTTGTGCAGAATTTGGAATCATTCATCAAACTACTGCACCATATTCACCTCAATCGAATGGGATAGTTGAACGTAAGAATCGAACATTAAAGGAAATGATGAATGCAATGCTAATAAGTTCGGGCTTACCTCAAAACTTGTGGGGGGAAGCCATACTTTCTGCAAATCATATCCTAAATAAGATACCACACAAGAATAAGGTTGAATCACCTTATGAGCTATGGAAAGGTCGGAAACCTTCCTACAAATATCTCAAAGTGTGGGGGTGCTTAGCAAAAGTACAAATACCCAAACCTAAACAAGTTAGGATTGGACCAAAGACAATTGATTGTGTCTTTATCGGATATGCAATCAATAGTAGTGCATATCGATTCTTGATTCATAAATCTGAAGTACTTGATGTACATGAAGGCACGATTATTGAATCAAGAAATGCGGTCCTTTTTGAAGACAAATTTCCGTGTAAAGAAAAGGAAGCAAGTTCAGTTAAACGAACTTATGATAATTTACATAGAAATGACGATAATCTTCAATTAAATGAAGAACCGAGACGTAGTAAAAGGCAACGAATTCTTAAGACATTCGGTCCAGAATTCGTAACCAATTTACTTGAAAATGATCCGAGGATATTTGATGAAGCAATGTCCACTCCCGAAACTCCTTTTTGGAAAGAAGCTGTACGTAATGAAATTGAATCCATCATGAGTAACCATACTTGGGAATTGGTTGAACTCCCTCCGGGAAACAAAGCTTTAGGCTGTAAATGGATATTCAAAAAGAAATTGAAATCGGATGGATCAATTGATAAATACAAGGCTAGATTAGTAGCCAAAGGGTATAGACAAAAGGAAGGATTTGATTTCTTTGATACTTATTCACCGGTGACAAGAATCACGTCTATACGTGTCTTGATTGCAATCGCGTCATTGCATAATCTTGAACTACATCAAATGGATGTTAAAACTGCGTTTCTAAACGGTGAATTAGAAGAAGAAATATATATGGAACAACCCAAAGGGTTTGTTGCACCGGAAAATGAAAAGAAGGTGTGTAAACTTGTAAAATCCTTGTATGGATTAAAACAAGCACCGAAGCAATGACATGAAAAGTTTGATAAAACTATGTTGTCAAATGGCTTCAAAATCAATGAATGTGACAAGTGTGTCTACATTAAAAACACACCCGATGAATATGTGATCGTATGCCTATACGTTGACGATATGCTAATTATGGGAAATAACTCAAAAGTTATTTCATCGACTAAGAAAATGTTAACGAAACATTTTGACATGAAGGACATGGGAGTGGCGGATGTGATATTAGGGATTAAAATCTCTAAAACATCCGATGGTTTGTCATTATCTCAATCTCATTATGTTGAGACTATACTTAAGAAATTTAAGGCGTATGACGATAAACCAGTTAAGTCACCAGTTGACCTAGGTATACACTTAGCTAAGAATACTGGTGAGCCCGTATCTCAATTGGAATATTCACGGGTCATAGGCAGTTTGATGTACATTACAAACTGCACAAGACCAGATATAGCACAAATAGTCAACAAGTTGAGTAGATTCACTAGTAATCCAAGTGTTGAACATTGGAAGGCATTAAACCGAGTTCTTAGATACTTAAGACACACGGTTGAATATGGATTACACTACTCAAGATATCACGCGGTGTTAGAAGGATATACCGATGCAAATTGGATATCCGACACTAAGGATTCAAAATCCACAAGTGGTTATGTATTTACCATTGGAGGTGGAGCCGTGTCCTGGAAATCGTCTAAGCAAACATGTATAACTCGATCCACAATGGAATCTGAGTTTATTGCTTTAGACAAAGCCGGAGAAGAAGCAGAATGGCTTCGTAATTTCCTTGAAGAAATTTCATGTTGGGAAAAGCCGGTTTCTGCAATTAACATACATTGCGATAATCAGTCGGCAATAGCAAGGGCACAAAACAGTATGTATAATGGTAAGTCTCGACATATTCGTCGGAGACATAATACCATTAAACAGTTAATATCGAATGGTATAATCTCTATTAACTATGTGAAATCAAAAGAGAACTTGGCTGATCCTTTGACGAAAGGACTTGCAAGAGATCAAGTATATCATCTTTCGAGGGGAATGGGCCTAAAGCCTATTGAATAGAATCATTTATAACGGAAACCCAACCTTGTAGATTGGAGATCCCAAAATCTTGGTTCAATGGGACAACTAAGTTATAAAAGATTCGGAATAAAGCACTTATTCTCATTCCTAACTTTTAAAGTGCTATGTCAAATATGTATAAGGATAAGTATACATACTTTTAATGATTCAAAACCTTGAAGTAGAAAGGTAAGAGATCACCTATATAAGTGTGAAGTGGGGCCGCTTCTACGAGAATTCGAGGCTTAATTCTCTTAGAGCACTTATGAAACCAAGAGTTGTCCAGGGCCAAAATGGACACAACCATGAGAACCGAATTGGTTAGATGAGTTATGGTGTTGGTACAATTGTTTGGGTTTACACGAACGGCTGGATGGTTCAAAAACATCGTGTTCACCAACTAGCCTAGTAAATCCGATTGTATTCAACTAAAGAAGGTTCAAAGCCACAAGCTACCTATCTTGATGCTATGACTTGTCGCATGTACTCCATTGTTAGAGTCTGCATATCATTGCATTTCATTTGCATCGTGTTTTGCGTATCAAGGAATTTCCATTCATGTGGGGGATTGTTGGAAATTGGTTTAAAATGTCGAGAAATTAACTAAGTGACTTCGTGTCAACTTAGCCAAATATACAATAACCGACCCAACCCGTTAGGAAAATTTGTTTGCCACTTCGACGAACGCTTCGGGGGCAACGCCCCCGGAACGGGGTTCGACCTGCCCGGTCAGGTCGCGGGGGTCGAGGGGGCAGCGCCCCTCGTGGGGGCTCGGGGGCAACACCCCCAGAAAGAAAATTCAGGTTTATCTGTATATTTAAAGGGTATATTTGGCATCTCGAAACCAATATCGAATGAATGAGAAATTACGAAAAAAGGACAAAATCGGGTCAGGTATGTAAACCTGCGATCGCAATATGGCTAAAATTTTAGCAGAATGTAATTTGGTCCTTCCATGCGATCGCAGGAGGCAAAGCCTTGCGATCGCATGGTTATTCTGGATGAAGATCTGTTCTATTTTTTGTACCTTGCGATCGCAGCTTGGTTAAACCATACGATCGCATGGGTTTGCGTGAACAGACATGTCCTTTTGAAGTGTTGCACGATTTGGTTTAATACCTTTTCGTTTCCAACTGATCTTCAACGTTAAAAAGGGACTCTGGACGTCCATTTTACAGAGTTGTTGATACAAAAACGATTTGCATAACATCCTTCATAATTCCTTACTTCTTGAATCAAAAATTCTTGCATTTTGTTGCTTGAATTTCTGGTTTTCATATTCATTTCATCTTATGGAGTACAAAACCGATTTCCGGTTCGTTGTGCTTGTGGTTTGTAGTGCTTCAACCACAAGTAGGAAGCCGTTGTATCTTGGGAGTCATTTGCCATATACCGTAGGCACCGTTGCGGGGCAAAATAGACTTAAGGACAAAGAGTTCAACTCTTGCCTCGGTTTACATTATTCATCCTTTCCATTTTCAGTTTGATTGCTTTGAGTCATTTCTACAGAAATTCCGCCAACATTCCTTGGCCTAGTATATATAGAAAATAAGAGAGTGGATTTGGGTGCAACTATGCTTGTGCAACTAAAGTGACCCATACCCTGTGACCGTAGCTATTACATCCCTTAATCGTCACAAAAGTGATGTTGTAGTAGGTAGGTTTGGAAATAGTTTGGACTGTTGATCACTGATTTTTCGAGATCAATGTATAACATAGAGATTCAGTCTCGCCTATGAGACTTATCATGTGGCTTGATTTTAGGCCTTTGAACTTGGGAAAGGATGTCCTTGGTGTTTGAGTGATTGAGATTTATGTTGATCACCGCATGATCATCTTTGAGTGAATCAGGTCTTGTATCACATACATGCTTCATGGGACTCAAGATAATGTGAATTTATTTTAAACTTTGAATATGTACATTAGGCATATGTACGACATACTAGACTTAATAGTGAATATGATGAAGGAAACAAATTGTACAATAAAGTTTATCAATTATTTTATACATCCAATGTATCAAACACGATATAAAGGAATAGGATTGTCCTTCGAAACTTGACAGGTTTTATGGATCACAAATGCTTTGCAATAGGCTTTTCCTCTAATCAAAACTTTGATTATTACTCATAACCATATGCAAGCAAAAGTAAAGTAAGGTTGCCAAATTGATGGTGACCTACTTTGTACAATATGATGAGAGGGGACCCTAAGAGATCCTTTGTTTAGAATATGGTTAATAGCCTCTACATTTCTCTTAGAGAAATGTTACAAATAACGAACGTATTGATGTGCATTGTATAATCTTTTAACAAAACATATTTGACGTTCACTACTAGATAAGATTGAAGATTTCAATAATGAATAAATTTTAGTTTCATGGTTAGAAGTCGAAATGATTTAAAATTTTGGAAAATCTGATAAATAATACACTTTAATTAAATAGCCATATTTTAACAAGATTAATTTTAGATTTGAAATATCAGCACCCTAAAAAAATGAATCTATGTAAAACTATATAAAATATAAAATTAAACTACTATATATTTTGAAAACTTACTTTTAAATCGATAAATGGATAAAAAAAAATTGTTAACCTAAGTCAAAAAATTCTGGGGGAAATTGAACGGTTCTCGCATGATCGATTACTCCCATTAGTCCAAGATTTACAATTAGACATTCTTTAATTCCTGCCATTAATTTAGGAATACGGCAAGACGTGTTTTACTAAGTATTTTTAACAGTCATGATATGTTTAATATCGCGTAAGTTAATGAATCGTGACGGAATAGAGGTCGGTACACTATAGTGTTGAGAGCCGTGGGTTTAAATAAGATTTTTTTAACATGATTAGAGTGTCGACTTTAATTCTAGATGTCAAAATAGGCGATTTTACTAGTATTTGCGTACTTAAAGTGAGAACACGACACAAAAATGCCCATGTCCAGTTTTGGGCAGCAAACAGTACCTTATTTCGAAGCACTGCTTAGGGATGGCAACGGAACGGGGAGGGCCGGAGCCGGGGTGGCCCGTCCCCGTCCCCGTCCCCGTCCCCGTCCCCGTCCCCACCCTGCTAGGAAATTTTTACTCCCATACCTGCCCTGTTCCCCGCTTAAAGCGGGATGGGTCTGGGCGGGGCGAGGCAGCTTACTGTCCTGTTTAATTTTATTTTTTGGGTAACCGTGATTTTCATTGAGGGCAGTATACGAAATTATGAATTATGAAATAGGGAATTAAAATTAATTCTAAATGGTATGGTTAAAATTTTAATAACAAATAGTGTATAATATGTTTTCTAAACAAAATGAAAAAAAAATACAATTCAATAGATCTTGTTGTAATGGTTAGAAATTGTGAATCGATGTTCACACCCCGGGTATATCCCGGATACGATTCCTTCAACACCCATTTGATCAAAATATTAAAATTTTAAAAATTAAAAAAAAAATCGGGACGGGTTTAGGGCGGAGTAGCTCTGACCCTATCCCTGATAAGTGCGTTTTATGCACTCATTTTCGCCTTTGAATTAATCATTTATGCCTCGTATAAGTGCTTTTCTACTCACTCTAGTTTATTATCATTCTATTTCAGTTTTGGACTTGTTGGTGAACAATTGGAGAAGTTTGGGCAAAAAGAGCAATGATTTAGAAGATATCTCATAAGTTCGAGGACCCAATTACACTCAACCCAAAGTTGAGGGACCAAACTGGAGATAATACAAATTTGAGGGACTAAACTGGCGATGATGTAAAGTTGAAGGACCAAAGTTGATGTCATGAAAAGATGGAGCCCTAAAATGATCAAGACTTAAAGTGGAAGGACCAAATCAGTGACAATTGAAACAAGAAGGACCAAGTTGCAAACTTACAAAGCACCAAGCTGGGCGATCGCCCGGCTTAATGCTGGGCGAGCGCCCAGCAACCAATGCAAGAAGCAGAGAGCAAACATGGCTACCTGGGCGATCGCCCGGGAATAGCCTGGGCGATCGCCTAGGCCAAACTCGGCTGCGGATTTTTCGTTTTATTTTCTTTCTTTTTTTGAGTCCCAATTCAACTTGGAAACGTTTTGAACGAGTTTTTAGGTCTTCTTGGGATATTTTGTGGGACAATAAGAGTAGTATAAATATGAGATACATGCTCATAACGAGGGTTGGATTTTTTGGAGAGCAAATCAAGAGAAGACGGAAGAGAAGAATGAAGAGATCAAGAGAACAAGACTCCTCGACTATCAAGACTTCTTCGAAGATTTCTTCTCCTTGAATCCATGTCGGGTTTTATCATTTATTGTTTTTCTAGTTTAATCATGTTCTTCTAGTTTTCTTTAACCAAGGTAGACGATGAAACCTTGTTTTAATTAAGTGATTATTCCGTTATTCGTTTAATTCCTTCTTAAGAGCTTTAACGTTCATGGCTTGTTCTTAATTAGATTAATTACATATGATTTCTTTCATCTTAAATATCATGTATTTTTGATAGTTAGATGTTGATTTAATTAATCCATGCTTGGTGATATAATATGATCTATTAATTGCTTTTGATTTTTCGTCATCTTCTATTCGAATTGGGATACGTAGAATGCTTAGAACTTCTTTGATTCTTTGTTTTCTTTCAATTGAGCTTGATACGAAAAACGCTTAAGTGGTTTATGTTTGAAGCATAAGGGGGGCCTATATTTGATCTTCTTCTCCTGGACTTAACTGATAAATCTTTAGGGTCAACAATAGATTGAATTCGTATTGTCGTATGTGTTTTTTTTCGGGAATTAATGAATGATGGGATGATTGCTAAATTAGACAATGGTGGATTCTGAAACCTTGGTCTTTTACACAACTTAAATTCTCAATTCATCTGTTTATCATATTTCTTTAGTCTTTTAAATTAAATTCTTTCAACAAAAATCTCTTCAACTCAACTAGCCTAGGATAACAGTTAATTTGGATTAAATTATACCTTCCTCATAGCAGTCTCTGTGGGATCGACCTCGTTATTACTTATTTATATTCCAGTAGATTCGTACACTTGCGAGTTAATTAAAATTTGACATCAATCCCGCCTCGGGGCGCCCCGAATACCCAATTGTCCGGAGTGGGAAAATTCTAAACGGAGCGAAGGGTGAGACAAATTGCCATCCCTAGTACTTCTTCGAACTTTACATGCCTTACATAAAAATTCTCAGGGAAAGTTCACTTGCGGTATGGTTTTAGGGTCGCGTGAGTACAAAAATTAACATTAACAAACTTAGATTTTAGGAGTTGTGAATGTTAGAATGCAAGAATGTCAAACTAAAAATATGCACCACATCCCAATAATTGCATTTATCATTTAAACCTCAAAACTGACCATGACATGGCTTAGATGCTCAATTGGGAACAAACCTTTTGCAGCAAATACCTCATATTTGCATTGTTGGATTGACATTTCATAGAACATTTCCGGTTGTCTGAGTATTTCTAACAATTAAAGGAGAGAAACTTTTGAGTGCACTTTCGATATGTCACATCGGATATCATTTTTTTCTTAATTTTGACGAGTGCTATCCTATTTTTCATGCTAAACATGTGAATGAACAATCTCTCGTATAGAAATGTGATACAACACTAAAAAAAAAAAAAAAAAAAAAAAAAAAAAACACCTTAGATGATGACTCTCTCATGTCATTCACACGCTTTGAGGCCCTTTTCAACTATAAAATGTCACGAAATTTTAACACAATTAAAAAAAAACAAGTAAAAAATATTAAAAACTTAATCAACCAAAAATCGTGATTTTAGCACTTTTAGAAATTGCTCCTTTAATTAGCATAAGCTTATAGGTAATAAAGCTGCAAAGACATATTTTGAATAATCAAATCTACTTGGTGGCCTAATTTGTCTCATTTCTGTCCCTAGTTAGTTGGTAATCTGCTAAGAGGAGTGCTTCAATCTCTTTTTCATTTTGAGGAGTTTCAATATTAGTTTGAGTTAGTTCAAACTTTGAATCTTCTTGGTGTTGCGCAGGGCTCTATCTAAGTTCAAGTTTTCCAATGCTTTGATGTGCAAATATTGCACATCTAAACACTTTTAAGTAAATGATAGTCAAACTTCATAATAGACTACATTTTAATTGGAGTTTTACTACCTACGACTGTTGAAGGTGACCTATTAATCATTTGACATGCAGTCAACACTGTTTCACCCTAAAACAACTGTGAGAGACCTAGACTAGACAACTTACTTTTATCATTTATAAGAGTGTTTTATTCATCCTTTCCACCAATCCATTTTGTTGGATGCGTGTACAACAGTCATATGTCATAGAATTACATTTCTTTATAGAGTTGACCAATTATGTGTTACAATATTCTAGGCCACTGTCACATCTTAGCACTTTAATTTCATTTCCAGTTTGGTTTTCCATTAAGGCCTTGAAGAGATTCGAGTCATGCCTTTAATATAAATTTGGCTCTTTGTAAGCGCAGTTAAAAAATAGTTCTCAATCATACTTTATTGAGACAAATTTTGTGATTTACAACATTCACCAAAACTCTAAGACAAAAACGATGGAGTTCTTAAAATTGGAGTTCAAAGTTGGGGTTCAACCTTTTTAATTAAAGTATGGCTTTTGTTTTAAGAGTAGTACCCAAACCATCATAGAGTACTAATCTATGATTGACACAAAATATCTACTGCTCATATGAGTTGATTTACTAACAGGTCCCACAAATCTTAGTGTAAATATTCTATTATGGCATTAGATTTAGAGAAATTGGTACAAATGATGTATAACATATGTTCTTAGTGTAAAAATGGTCCATAACTTTTATTTTTTAGTACAACAATCATTAATCTATCTATTTTGGTGTGCAATTGATCATTATTTGATTAAAAAAAATGAAAATACCCATAGGTTTAATTAAAAAAAAATTGCAATTGAATTTCTAACTTTTGTAAAATGTGCAAATATGTCCGATACTTTTAGTTTTTTATAAAAAATTAAAAGGAACTAACAAATTAATAATATACTAAATTATTTTGTATATTTTACAAACTATTATAAAATAACTAAATTTTAAGCTCATAATTATTAACAAATTAATTAAAATTATTTTATTATTATTAAGTAATCATATTATTTAAAATCTAAACTTTAATTTTATCGTTACAACATAAAAAGAAAAATAAAATTGTCACAAACATGATGCTTAAATATTTTTATTTAATTAAGTTATTCGTTTATTAACTACAAATATTAGAACTCAATTTGTATTCTTCATATTTTAATTTATCGTTTTGTTATCGTTCAAAAATAAAGAACACATAATGTGTAAATTCATTTTTGTTAGTATTTTTATGTTAAAAAAATATAATATGATTGATTTAATATTATAAAATTATATACGTCATTTTATTATTTATTTAACATAATTTTTATTCAAGTTTTTTTACATCACATAACAACTAAAGCACTATAATTTTATATTTTTCTCTTATGAAAAATTTAATTGATACGACTATAGTGATATATTTAATATGCTAAATTCATATTATTTAATAAATGTATCGGACCTATTTGCAAAGGTTAGAAATTCAATTGCAATTTTCTTTAATTAAACCTAAATATATTTTTATCAAATAAAAACAAATTGCGCACCATAATACATAGGTTAGGGACTACTATGTGGCGACCTCAAAATTCTATTTAATTTTTTTTTTGTATCCTATCCAGTAGGGTATTAGGAACAGGATAAGAGGGTATTAGTACCCCCCATACGCAGAAAACATATTAGTTTTTTTTTTTTTCAAAGGTCGATGCATGTTTATTTTTCGACGTCTCTTATACCTTCTCGAAGATCTCACGAGGATTTTGCAACGCATTTCAAATCGTAGAAAACGGACCACCACAGTGGTTAAAACATCGTTCTAAAAACGGCTACCTGAACGTGGTTTGCTGGGAATTCTTAACTGTTTCTAGATTTCAAACTTTCTGAAACATTTTTGGCATAAATTTTTGGGGCTGATTTCTTAGTTGAATGTAGGTGTATTTGGTATCATTTCGAAAGTCTCGTTGTGTACTTTGCAACACCGTAAGAGTCGCAGAATTTTGACCAATACATAATTCATATGATCGCACCAAAGATGACTACTTGACTTATCCAAAAAAACTTAAAACTTTACTTTTTTAATTTTTTGGGTTCCAACCCAACTTTTTCCTTTTAGTCAATTAAGCCCTATCAAAAACTATTAAATCTTAATTTAATTCATATTAGTCCTTTCATAATTTATTAAATCTGATTTTTCTTCTTTTTATTATTCGGATTTAAATTAAATTCTAAGTGTTACGACTTTTGAAGCACTTTTTTGGGACAACTCAAATAAATTCGTCGTTTCATTATATTTTTCATATTTAAAATAAATGTATTAGAAATACGAATTTTCAGGTTTTTACATGCTATGTCAAAAAACAAAGGTTATTGACCATTTTCATACTAAAAGCATTTGTTAGGGACCATTTTTTGCGAATTTTCCTTAGATTTATGTGTCCCAGTGGCAAAATGCAACCTACTATTTTCATACGATGATATGCCGTTGTCGCCACCATCATCAATACTTGTAACATACTGTATTACGTTGTCACCATCATCACTACCAGATATGCACCACCCACACCACCATTACCATCATCCCACTACTACCAACACAATGACATCATCACACCACCATAAAAAACTACCACAAAAATCACCGTCACTACCATCGATGCCAACAACTATCTCCACCAACAGAAAGATAAACTCCACCACAATCTGCACCACCCCCACCATCGCCATCATCGCACCACCAGATCACCGCCTCCATCACCACTACTATTATGGCAACTGTTATGCCCCAATCCCACATGTCATTCCACGTGGGCAGAGTCAAAGTCAAAATTGCCTAGTAGGCACTCCGTGGCTGTTTCCCTTTTCGCCGAGGAGGTTTGTGAATGTTAAGGATAGGAAAAGGACACTATTCTTTTATACCGATGTGGTAGGAGAGGCGAGGCTACTAAAGGCCGACCTTGGTTGCGTGCTATGGAAGCCTCTCCAGCCAATCTTGGAATTCAGTCTTAAAAGGACTACAAGGTGGCTTGTCACAATCATAGTCCCTTAGTTTGCAGCTGAAAGGGATCTCCTAATAAATGCTAACGATGTGATACCCAAGACATGACTCAAGAACTCTCTGGATCAAGCCACGTGTCGCGCATCAAATAGGTGACAATCTAGTAGAATTTGTATATAAATAACAAACTTATTTCTACAAGAGAAGGAGGTTGAAATTATCATTCTCACAAGAAATATAAAGTCATCTATGATAATTATTCTTTAAGTGTCATAACCACTTGGGAAATTGTTAGTTAGAGGCCCTCAAGTTAATACATCTACCACATTGTGTTTCTCGTTATCTTTTGTTACATATCTGCCCAGTCCTGAGCTTATCTATGTGGTTGAATAGGCCAAGTGGTAGTCAAAGCAAGAAGGAAAATACACGTAGGAAGAGGAGGCATGTGGTTCTTGTTGGAAACCATTTTTTGAGGTCAACAGCAACCACATTTGCAATGTTCATCTTCCACCACTATCACAGTTGGCAACTACACTCGCTCCCACTATCATCATGTTTTAGATCTGAAATTTTAATTCTAGATTCAAGGTCACAACCACCAACTACCATCGCAACTATCCAACCTCAACCACCACCCAAACTCAAAGAAACACAACTTCTACCTTCGCATTTACAAAACATTGTTACCACCCAATCCCACCACTAAACTTCCTTATTCTCTTCATCCATAGCGGACCAGATTTGCAACACCACCATCAACACGACCAAATTGTCCATACAAGACCACCATCATCAACAAAATGGATTCATTGACTCACCATCACCAAGTTGATTCATAGAGTTCACTCACTCGTTGGCGTTATTAGCATAAAATAAAATGTGGAAAAAAAAAAACAAAAAAGATCCCACCAATTCCATCACCGTCATCTCACTTCAACATAGACGTGGTTTGCAATAAGAAAACTTCATGGTTGATTTGTTAGAGTCCACTCTTTCCTCTTATCCAAATCTGGTTGTGTTTAATTTGAGTAGATGGTGTATTTTGTAAAGTATTTTAAAAATTAAAAATATTGATCAGTATATTTGAAATAATGAAAGTAAGGAAGTATATGTCGTAATTGTGGGAATAACACTAAATGGCCGTGTGACCCGAAAAATTTATCTAAATGGTCGTTGACTAATTTTACATGCAAATTATCAAATATATCAATACCCTTTCTTCCCTGCTTATTCTATTTCAATCCATTTTAAATTTATCTCTGTTACTTGATGGAAAAAAGAAAATTTCAAAGATTAGATTCTAACTCATTTGTTAGAATCTAATCTATTTTATCTTTGTAGAAAATCTCAATTCGAAGTTAGAATTTAATCCATTTAAATTCTTGTAAAATGTGTGTTATTATTATTTTTAATTTATGGTAGAAATTGTAAAATTATGTATATATTTGAGTATAAATTTTAATTTTTGTTTTAAATTCCTGTAAATTTGATTTCAATTGTAGTGAGTTAACTAAAAAAAACTAGTATAATATGTGTAAACTTACCTTAACATACCTATTTGTTAAAATTTGGTTTCTTATCAGCACTTATTTACGAGAGTATTTAAATATTTTTTTTGTAACAAAAGTATTTTTAATTTAAATTATATAAATTATGCGCTTTTTCGATTCCACTTGTTTGATATATAACCAATGCGGCCGAAGTAATTTCTTCTTGGGTAAATTCAAGGCCGGTCACTGTTTGGGCACTTATGGACTCTAAAGTCATATGCTCAAAACTTAATTCAATTAAAGTTGTATTTTAGAGCTAAAAGACCAACATACCCTTAATTGTAAAAAACACGGATTTTGAGTGGTGATACTGTTTTGTTGTGATACTGTTAAACCTATGATTTTGTACTACTAATGAGCCATTTTAAGAACAATAGTATTCTCTTGTTTATTCTCTACTGATTAATTCTTCTACCTACCATTAAACACCTTATAAATTTATACTTATCTATCCAATGAGAATCTATGTCCTAATTGAATCTCAAACATATTCAAATTCAAGAGAAAAATTAGAAACATTGTTTATAGTTTTAGATGAGAACCCTTTGCATGACTTCCCATTAACTTGAGAATGATTGTGAGTTCTTCTTTCTTCATTTTAGCATTGCTCTGAAGTATGTGTTTGCTTTTAAGAGACTTAGATACCTTGGAAGAGCTTTACTTTGCAACAAAAGGATGCATATTTATCCCTGATACCGTTTTAAAGAATTTGTGATACTGTTTTGAAAAAAAAAATTAAAAATTGTCATTTTAAGCTAAAGAGACGACTTCAAATGGGTAAAATCTATCATATGCAGCAGCAAAGCTGCTGGTCTTGACCGTCTCATCGAGACCATTCCGAAAACATATTATAATAAAAATTCTGAGCACGTGTGCAAATTCTATGATCATTTCTATTGTGATACTGTTTTTTGTGATACTGTTTTACATAATACAGTATCAAACAACACACATGACTATGATATCATATTTTAATCTTTGATACTGTTTAATTAGTCATATATTTTGTTTGATACTGTATTATACAAAACAGTATCATAGATTAAAATATGGATTGAAATAATATCAATTTATATTAATGCACATTACATAAACAAAACATTGTCATAGATTAAAAGGGTAAATAGCACAAAACGTCCCTACCTATTGAGGGTATTGTGAAAAACGTACCTACCTTCAAAATTTTGACATTTTCACCCTTACCTACTGGATTTTCAAAACAAAACGTCCTTCAGTCCAAAAATATAGGGGTAAATTAGTCCAACCACTTTTTTCACATATATATTACTTCTTTTAAAATTGGGGGACTTCCCATGCAATTTCCAAAATTGCACGGAAGGGCCCCATCTCCAAATCTGCCAAAACGGCAGGCCCCCTTCTTCTTCACTGGCCCTGCTGTCGGATGGCGTCCATGGCCATTACTTCAAGAAATCCACAAGAAATTAATTTTGACCACAAAGCTCCATGTTTTATAAGTTGACCAGAGAACTCAATGCGTCTCATTCCAACAAATTGCAACAAATTGCAACATAAGATTGAACGGAATTTTGGTTCCCGAATCCTTTATGTAAGCTGCAACGGAACGAACCGGGATGGTTGGTGGGCGAGCACATACATGTCCTCTTCTGACCGGGGGTGACACGGGTTTTCTCCCGGCTCGACACGGAGATTGATCTGTTCGGGGAGGTTGGCCGGTCCAGGGTGAAACGGACGGAGCGGTTCGTGTAGTTATACATATTTACGCGGTTGGGAGAAGTAGGCCTTTGGAAGGAGCGGGCGTTGGTAAAGGTGGACGAAGTGGTGGAAGCAAAGGAGGAAGTGGTGTGAGACGACTGTCCGTGCAAAGAGCGTGAAGAGTATTGGTGGCTGAATCTTCCGGAAGGTGAGAGTGAACGGAGAACTGGTCCGCTCGATTTACGTGGGGAATAATGAGCCGCCATTAATGCAAGTTTTGCTTAAAAGATTCTGTTCCTTGAAAAAGGGTTTTAATGCGTCTCATTCAATTGATTCAATCCTTTTTTTTTTTTTGATTCAATCCTTGGTAGGCTGGATGATGAACATAAGAAGATGTTCAAAGCTTCTTGATTCGGGCAATTTGTTGGAATTTGTTGCAATTTGTTGGCAGATTTTGGAGATGGAGATGGGGGCCTGCCGTGCAATTTTGGAAATTACATGGAAAGTCCCCCAATTTTAAAAGAAGTAATATATATGTGAAAAAAGTAGTTGGACTAATTTACCCCTATATTTTTGGACTGAAGGACGTTTTGTTTTGGAAATCCAGTAGGTAAGGGTGAAAATGCCAAAATTTTGAAGGTAGGGACGTTTTCCACAATACCCTCAATAGGTAGGGACGTTTTGTGCTATTTACCCAGATTAAAACTAAGACATTCAAACAGTATCACTTATTTAAACATTGTCATAATTAAACAATATCAAAGATCACATAGATTCAAACAGTATCAAACCTTGCCATAATTAAACAGTATCAAAGATTACATATATTTAAACAGTATCACAAGATTAAAACATGTTTCAAATGATAGTGAAATATTATGACAAAGTTTCAATCTATTAAACATTGTCATAATTAAACAGTATCATAGATTAAAACTAAGACATTAAAACAGTATCATGGATTAAAACTAATGCATTGAAACATTAGATGATGGAACATTCAAGCTCCTATTTACAACAATTCTATGTCCATTTATATTGTGATACTGTTTTGTATAATACAGTATCAAATAACATACCATGACTAAACATTAGATGATGGAACATTCAAGGTCCTATTTACAGCAATTAGATGGTGGAGCATTCAAGCTCCTATTTACATAAGATAGTGGAGTATTCAAGTTCATATTTACAGCATTCAAACTCATATTTACAGCATTCTATGCCCATTTCTGTTGTGATACTGTTTTGTATAATACAATATCAAACAACTTTCACAACTAATTAACAACACAAAGAAATAATCTAATGACCAACTTAATACAATATCAAGTTGCTATTCTATAATACAATATCAACAATAGATGTTATCTCATTGTTTACATAACTTGGAAAATACTCATTGTTTATATAACTGCTAAAATCAACCCAGGTTAATCATATTGGTCAGCCTCTCTTGCAGCACGGATATATCAATGCTAGCTGTTAGATCATTAGCCTGAAAAAATAATCAAATACAAGAATTAATATTAAAACATAGAAATTAATAACAATATTTCCAACTGGAAATTGATCCAAAATCTTCACCAAAAAATTGCCTAAAAAGTGACACTGCGCCGTAGAAGCACTCGCCGGAGGTTGCTGGAGGTGGAAGCGGTTATCGCCGGAGGTGGTGGCCGGAGGTCGCCGGAGGTGGAGACGGTTGTCGCCGGAGGTGGAGGAAGTTTGTGGAGTTGGAAGATTGTGTCAATGAAAAATATGGTTAAAAGGGGTGGTTTTGGAATTAATATAATATTGATGTGAAGTATGACTTAATCACAATTTAAAAAAAAAATTTTGACTTAATTTAAAATAAGTCATGTAAAGATGACTTATTAACAATTTTCCCTTTCTTCTTTTTTGGATAAGTCAACTGAATTTTTTATAAATTATTGTACTTGTAAATTAAACAACAAAGAGAAAGCCCCAATATGGGACTGGCCCAACAAAAGAAAAATGTACAAATAAGCCTATTAAAAGTCCGATTTACACCCCATAAAGTGACCGTCCTATACTTTAATCACCTGTCTATTCGTTGTCCTTCCGACACGTGTCCCAGTCGGTGACCCACTCACATAATAAAGCAAAAACAAACACTCACCGCCTACACTATTTCATTTCACTATTTCATTTCAATTCAAAGTGAATCTCACCGTCACATCTAACGTCGTCAACTCTCCCCGATTCAAAGTACGTTTGATAGAGATTATAAACTAGTTTATAAATCAATTTTTAATTTATTTGATCAATATTGATTTATTTGTGTTGAAATTATTGACTTTTTATGTTAAAAATAGGTTAAAAAATAAAAAATTATGACTGAAAAAAATCAAAATAGATTTATAATCTTTGTCAAACAAAATCTTATTGAGCTTTTGCCTATCCTTAACGCCATCATGCCTGGATAAACTTTCCCTCAAGAAATATCGAAATGTATAAAAGCAGTAGAGGTAACCCAACTTTAAGTGACATTTCTGTTTAGTCACTCAAATTTTCTAATACCAAACTAATCATTAAAGTTTCAATTTTGTTTCAATTCGGTCATACTAATGATTTCATCACAAAATTTAACGTGTTTCCTATGTGGCTAACATATTTTCCTATGCTGAATTCCTTTTAACGTTAATTTTTTGATTTAATTAGATGTAAAGTCTCAATAATCGATTAAAGAAGTTTCAATTTTTATGACTGAAGTTGTTTATGCTCTCCTTGTAACTTTTTATATTTCTGAAGACGAGGCAAGATATGCAAAGCCATGTGAAAGCAATATTGGTGATTTTGCTAGTATTAAATCGTTTAGGAAGTTTAGATTGAAATATGAGAGATTGTCAAATATTATGCAATGCAAACTAGAGCTACTAATACGAAAACTATGCAATTCAAATACAAAAGTAGTGATATAGCACTCACAGTAGGTATTAATTATGGTGCATACTGTCCACGTAGCATCACCACATTAGTCATTTTTTAAAAAGTTGTTGATAATTTTTTTAATTTTTTAAAAAGTGATCAATGTAGTGATGCCACGTGGACAGTGAGCACCATAATTAGAGCCAAATGTGGATGCTGTATCACCAATTTTCAAATACAATCCTTCGTATCGTTGCATTATATGTAAATGCAAATTTATGAGTTGAATGATGTTATTGTTGCACAAGTAGATAATTTATGAGCTTCATTCACTTCCATAGTTTCTCTCAAGATTTGTTTTTTCAAGATGGAATTGAAACTTCAATGATGAATTTTACATAAAAAAGGTTGAATGACTAAAACGAAAATTCAGTCAAAGTATGGTGACCTCTTAGTGGAAATCTTCCTAACCAAACTCCAAACCTCAGGTTCTGACCCCATCCGTACATAAAACCCTCACTCACACTCACACTTTTGATTCTATTAATTTTACACACTCAGAAAACACACTCCATCGCTGGGAGGCTTAGGAGATATTCATTTTAGGTTTTCGTAAGTTGGAATTTGAATCGATTTCGGGATGGCTGAGCATGTAGAGAATTTGGATCCGAAAGGGGAATCGCTGTTAGACAAGATAACGGAGAAGATTCACGGCGACGACAATTCGTCGTCGTCGTCGGACTCCGATACCGAGAAGAAGACGGCGTCTTCATCGTCCGTCAAGGCCAAGATATACCGGTTGTTTGGCCGGGAAAAACCTGTCCACAAGGTCTTTGGTGGAGGCAAACGTACGTACTAGCTTGCTAACCCTGCACATACAAAACACAGGCATCCATACTCCGAGTAGATCGTTATGTATATGCGTAAATTTGTAGAAATTTTTCTAGAGGGGAACAGTGTTTTATGTCTTGAGGTAAATTGATGGGTTATGATGATAAGTTATGTGGATGGAATTGCTTAATCAAGTTTTCTTCTGGAGGAAAATGATTCGTGAATGTATATCTATGGATTTATTGTAAGTTTTCGTTTTTGGTGAACTAAAGTATCGCTCAAGTAGATAGTTAAAAAGCTGGCTCAATGAAGTATTTGTAGTGTTCTTAGGATTTTAGGAGGTTAGATTAGCAAAATTGTAAATTCGTATCTTTGAATGAAATGGAGGCCTCACGTTAGATTCATTTTTGAATTCGATTAGTGTCTATGGCTCTTAGATTTTATCTGTGTTGTTTGTAGATATTGTGGATGCTTTTTGGTTGATGAAATAATTCTAGAAACTTGTGGGAGAGAAAATGTGCAGAACAATAAGAAGGGATGGTTTTTTGTTGTTGATGAAGTTGGTTTTTTAATTTTAGAATTTGATACTTTACCAGAAAGAAATTATGTAATTAGGATAGGAATGGTGATACTTGTTAGAAGGTGAATTGGACATTAGTTATATTAATATTGGAACATAATGTGACATGTATTTTTTTTGATGTAGCTGCCGACATATTCTTGTGGAGGAACAAGAAAATATCTGCTGCAGTACTTGGTGGGGCAACTGCTGCCTGGGTCCTTTTCGAATTACTTGAATACCATTTGCTTACCCTGGTCTGCCACATTTCAATTCTTGCGCTTGCAATCTTGTTCTTGTGGTCCAATGTAACAACCTTTGTAAACAAGTGGGTTTATCTGAGTCTTTGAATCTGTAATTAATTATTTGTTGAGGAAGTGCATTGCAGATAATGTATGGCTGACTGTATCTGTTTGCAGGCGTCCTCCACATATCCCAGAAGTCCACCTTCCAGAGGATCCATTTCTTCAGGTTGCTTCAGCTCTTAGGGTCGAGATCAATCGTGCCCTCTCTGTATTGAGGGAAATTGCATCTGGCAGGGATCTCAAGAAGTTCCTGATGGTATGTTATTGCTGATTAAATAATTCTGCTTTTGTAAATCATTATTTTATTATCCTTGAGTTGTCATAGGATGTGGCAAGTAAAAATGTAGTTAGGATGTTACAAAATTCTCAAGTAGCAATTTTTGTTGTTGTCTCATTCTGCATATTGCCGACTCTAAAGTCCCAATATTTTCTCACATGTCTAGCATTTTGTTTTTAAAAGAGTTTAAAAGAGTAGTGTGCTGCCGCATACATCTTTAATAACCGATCAAGTGAGAAATGTTATTGACTTGGTGGAATGTATTGCATGATCCTAAATTTGGTGCAGTTGTTTCTTGTATGGACAACTAATTGCCACAACGTTGTTGCAATATGAGCCATTTTTGTGTGGACACCTAACGTAGCTCTATCTCAATTCCTTCTTTTTCATTTTTTTTCTCGAAACTGTTTTCTTTGATTAATAGCTGATAGATTTTTATTGTGTGTTTGAGTGCATTGTGTTAAAATATTGATCTCTTCATATTTATAAATCAGAAGTTCATTTTGTTGAAGTTCTCCTTCAAATTCTAATAGAGATTCCAAATGCAACCTATGGCTTCAATATTTTGACTGACTCTTGCCCAGCCTAAGTATATTTAGATAGTGTTATACTTAATTTTTGTTACTCCAAGTTCTCCTTGTAATTTTAGTGACAATTTGCGATAGGTGAGTTTTAACTTAAATTCTCTCTCAATCTCAGTATACCATTATATTGAAGCCAAATTGTTCTGGTTCTTTTAGTTCTTTACTTGTTGGGAAAGCATTTCTCACCTCTGTTTCTACTCCACTTCTATTACTCGTTGATTTAATATATTGATATTGAAGAGATTCAATTTTGTTTATCAGGTTGTGGCTGGCTTGTGGGTTCTCTCAATTGTGGGCAGCTGGTGCAACTTCTTGACATTGTTCTATATATGTAAGGAATTTCTGTCTTTGAACTGGTAATCTAGTATTTTACATGGTAACATTTCACGCTGACATGATGAATTTGATATCGATGGAACAGTGTTTGTTCTGCTGCATACGGTGCCTGTTCTGTATGAAAAGTATGAGGACAAGGTTGATGCATTTACAGAGAAAGCAATGATTGAGATTAAGAAGCAGTATGCTGTTTTTGATGCAAAAGTTCTGAGCAAAATTCCCAGAGGACCATTGAAAAACAAGAAGATGGCTTAAAGTGTTGAAGGATATATCAAGGTGTTGGGCAGCTGGGAGTATGACAAAATGTGGTTTAGTTTTCAAATATTTAACGCACCCTCTTTTGATTTTGTGTTCTGCAGCTTGTATCTCTCAGTTTCTCAATTCAAATTGGAGGATGTGTGGTGGATTCAGTCAGTAGATTTTATTCCGTGATGTAATATGCTTTACTAGAAGGAGCTTTTCAGAACATTAGATGTAAGTTTAGGTGTTGGTGCTTTTCGTTCTATTCTGCCCTTCGGCACTAAGCATATGGATTCTTCTTCAGAATCATTTGCTGCTCTTATTTGTTTGTCATGCTGTGTCGATGATGGTAGTAAAATTTTTGGTTTTGTTGATGCAACCGTGTTGATTAGTTATTAGAATTGTTTGACTTGTAGTGTGACAATAATGCCTCCAATTTTTAACCCGTATTGGGATTGGTGAAACTCTGCATTAAATATCTTGCAGTTGATTATGTGCCATCCTTTTTTCAATGTGCGATACATGGAGTTGTCCCAGTTTTTAACCTATATGTGCATACCCATGCACAATTGTTTTAAGTGATTGTATGGTATAATGAAAATTTTCTTTTCATTTATTAGAGATGTAATTTGGTCATTTGTTTTATGGTCGTTTTAAATCGTTGGGTGCCAACAAAGGTTGTTGCATGTGCTCCTGTAGACCTGGTTTGGCTGCTGCTATAGAGTTCAATTATACTTTCCGATTTGAGACTTCAGAAAAGGATATTTTCTTGAGTAACTTGAAGCAGCAGTAGTATAATATGACGGTGAACCCCGCCTCGAGCAGTGACTATCCTCAGCTAGTTGGACCAGGAACCGTAATTGTAATGACACATTGACACATTCGGTGTGAGACTAGACTTGGACTACATCGGTGTGAGGCTGGTAACATTCTTGTCAATCGGCTTTCAGCTCATTTTGGGCTGGACTCTGAGGCCCAGAATCCCAATTAGTTTCTGTAGATAAGTGCTAATAGGATGGAAACAGTTGATTCTTAACTAGTCCTTCATGGCCTCTACTGATAGCCTTGCAGGTTGCAACAAATGTGAAATTGTAATGAAATTTTTGCTCCAACCCTGTTGTAGGAATGTAATTTTAGGTTGGACAAAAGTTGGCACGACGGACATCATTTGAAATTGTAGTGTTCATCATTTGAAATTGTAGTGCTTGATTCTCTTTATGAATTTTCTAGCCACTGAGTCTTTTCGACTAATGACACTACAAAATATTTGCTACAAACGAAAGGTGGTTACAATGCTACTATTGTTTTCTTTCTTGGTACAACTTTGTAATTGTATTCTATGTTTATTGTCACACATTTGTTTCAGATGATTTTGTTCAAATATTCTGTTAGCGTGTTTTAAAATGAGAAGTATATGTATTGCTATATTTCTGTATTTATTGTTTTTTATTTATTTAAAAATAAAAATATAATAGATAAATAAGTCTTTTATACTATCTACTAAGTGTGCGTTTGATTGATTCCATAGAAAATAAAAGATTTTCTATGTAAGTAAGAAAAAAAAACCCACATATTTTGGCAAGAAAATATTTTTCAACTTTTTCTTCTTAACCATGCTTTAACTGATTGTACGTAGGAAATCATTTTCATTTTTCATGTGCAATCAAACAGCCAAAGATGGAAAATATTTTCTATTGATGTGACAAGATTTTCTATGGATTAGACATTTTCCATGAAAAATCTTCCAATCAAACACACCCTAATAGACTTTTTGGATGACAACCAGAAAATATGTGATAATTAAAAGTTTCTTCTTCTTTTGCCATTTGAATAAAAGTTGTTTTGGTATTGCATTTAGACTTTCAAATCACTAAACCCAAAGTAATGGGCTTGGGCTCAATGGACAGTGATTAGTATAGATCCATATTAAAACCCTAGAACTCTAGGGTTATATATATGCCCTGCTCGCCTTCTTCTTCCTCTTTCACTCTCTCTCTCACAGTTTTCTTCTCGATTTCCCTATGTTTATTTTGAGTTTGAATTTAGATTTATGTATACATCTGCTTCAGAAAAGTGGAAAAGAGCTGCAATGAAGATGAATATAAATTTTGATTGCGGGATTTATACCGCAACATGAATTACTACCTATTATGGTTCGTATTCACTGAGCATTCTCTCTTTCCCTCTCTATTTTCTCTCGAACGCACAGAAGCACACTAAAAATGTTATGATTCTTAAATATGGTGATAAAGAATCGAAGGACCTATGGACGAAAGGCGATTAAATTGATGCCGACTCTGCCAAGTTTACCTTCGGATATCAATTTTTTGAAGTTTGATCGCCGAATCGGATGATTTGTTCCGGTTAGGTTCTCCAAAATTTCGAACATTTTTTTTGTTTTAATTTTTTTTGACATTTTGTTGTGGATGGAAAGGTGCGAAGGTCCCAGCGGAGGGGACGGACTCTATGATGAGGCCTCTCTAACACTAAAAATTAATGCCTTCGCAAATTGATTTGGCCGAATCGTAAGATGCCCCAAATCTTTCTTAATTTTGATGCATCTAGAACCCTCGGCCATATGCAATTTTTGGTTTTTCATAATTCATTTATTTATTTTTTATTTTTTATATGTACAGCAAAGATTACAGCTTTGATTGAGAGATCAGCTTTTAAATATATTATTTATTTAGAATGTAAAGTAAAAAATTGGTACCAATTTCCCAATTGGTCGATAAAGATGCTCATGAATTTAGGTTTCTGGGATTGGATTTATATGGGTAGATAAGTGTTGTGTGACTTATCATATATCTAAAAGTAACAAGAATAGAGGTGGCAAAATTGGCCCGGCCCGTGGGCCGGTCCATGTAACCCGCCTTCTTGGATTGGGTTGGCCCTAGCCCAAATAAAACTGGGCTAAGATGGCCCGGCCCATCTAGCCTGCGGGCTAGTTGGGCCGGCCCAATTTTAATTTTATTTATTATTATTATTTTTTTAAATTTTTTGGGTTCTTTAACACTAATTAACTCATTTTATGAATAGTCTCAATACATAATTCAAATAATATCAAATAATTTTTTCATAAATAAATCACTTTTTAAAAATAATTCTAATTTTATCAACTTAACAAATTTATTCTAAAAATATTACATTCTTAAAATTATATTAATTAATAAAATAATAAATTAAAATCAAATATATACCACAAAATATATATTTTCACGTGAATTCACTATTTGTGTTTGAGTCCTTGATTATTTGCACAATAAGTCCTTCATCTTTATAAAAAATTCACTTTAATTTCTATACTTCCTCTTTCATTTCAATTTCATCCTCTTTTATTTGCAATCTAAGTCCTTCAACTTTTAAATTTTTACAACTTGATCTCCATATTTATACTTTTATATCAATTTAGTCTTTTATAGTATCACTATTTGATACATATGTTATAAATGATAGTGTATAAAAAATTTATTTTAAAAAAAAAAAAGAAAAAAAAAAGAAATTAAGATAAGTTGGGCCAATGGACTGGACTGAACTAGCATATTTCTGGTCCATACAAAACTGGGCTGGGCCAGCCCAGTCCAGTTTCATGTGTGGCCCTGTTCTGACGGGTTGGGTTGGCCCAACTCAACCCATTTGCCAGCTCTAAACAAGAACGCAATGTTGTTACTTTACTAAACGTAATGAACAATTGGTATAAATGTTTGTATATTAGAATTCAAATAATTTTTATTGATTAATTATTGGACATAATTTCTGGATTTACAAGTGCGTTTTGAATCTTGTGAACCTCATTAAGAATTTTTGAAGCTTGGACCATATACGACCTATTTCATCAAAATGGTGCAATTTTTGGACCAAAATGGTACAATATTACATTTTCTCATCTGTTTGGTGGAGCTGTGGAACTTAAAAAATTGGTTACAATTAATTGTAATAAAATATTTTAGGAGATTTATAATTTTATTAATTTTTAAATTTCAAATTTTATCAAAAAAAATTTCGCCAAAAAAAACAATATGCAATTTATTTATTTGACAAATTATTTAATTACAAATTAAAAATCACATTTAATGAACTAACATATTGTAAGTATTAATAAATTGTAAATGAATTACATTTAATATAATAATTAAAAATAGATACTTGTTATAAATGTGAATAAAAGTAGTAATCAAATTAAACTAAATATAAATAAATTTAATTTATTTTAAGTAATAGAAGTATATATATCAGAAAAGATCTCTTAAGCTCACAAGTAATGTGGTATATTAATTACTATGTTGACTATATTTGTTGGTAATAAATGTGTAATGTAATCAATATGGTAATTAATATGTTATATCACCGGTGCTTAGCATAAGTTAAACACTGGTGTTTAGGAGATCATTTCTTGTATATATGTAAAAAAGTATATAATAAAAAATTAAATATGTTATAAAATGAAGAACAAAAATGAATGCACGTTTGTAGAGCTTGCAAATGGATTGGGTTGGGACACATGAAATTGGATTGGGCTGGCCTAATCCAGTTTTGTATGAGCTAGAAATATGCAAGGTTAATCCAGTTCATTGGTCCAATTTAGACTTAATTTTGATTAAAGTCAAATTTTTTATTATAATTGATAAAAATTAGTAAAATGTGTGGTTGAAAAATTGTAAAAAATCCTGGGTCACATGAAATATGTGATTAAAATTAATTGTTGATTTTGATTTTAACTTTTTATCAATAAAATCAGAATTGAAGTCGAACAAGTTCTTAATAAAATTAATTTATCAACAAATTTTATGGTACTAAATAATGTAGTTGAAATAAAAATAATAATTAAATATTAGTTGCAAAATTTTTGTTAGTAATAATTAGTGTCTGTTTGATTTTATTAAAAATAAAATTTTAATAAAAATTGATAAAATATATAGTTGATTAAAATTACGAGTTTCACAAAATATATAGTTAAAATTAATTATTAATTTCTACTTTAATTTTTTAATAATTTTTTAAACAAAATCAAGCTTTAATCATACATTTATTAATAGTCTTTGCTTTGATAGTGGGTAATGTCATATACAACTTGAGCCGCGAGCCAAACCATAGCCGGCTTGTATAGTAGAACTCGATAGTCGATAGAGAAAATCTATGATCTCAATATTCTTGGGTTAATTACTATACGTGAACTTTATCTTCTATTTCAAAACTATATATAAATTTTATTTTATTTTAAAATTATACATAAACTTACAAATTTGTTTCTCGTCTATGCATAACTTAACTTCTGTCGATCAAAATTAACGAAACAATCTATGTGGCAAACGACACACTAACATAAGTATGGAGTGGTAAATAGTTATCTGGTTAATTACACAGATATTACATAAATTTCCTTTATTTCAAAACTATAAACGAACTCAATTTTTTTTTTTTTTTTAAAGTCATACATGAAGAAATATTTCTCAAAGATACAACTTCTTCTTAATGGCGTAAAACTATAGTATATTATTAGGTGTTCTCTTCTGGTTTTCATTTAAGTAAAAATTTGATGAACTGCCATATTTTTTAGTCAAATAATGAAGTTGGACACATGCAATACTAGACGCATCAGGTATTTTCTAGTGAAGTGCTTGCAATCTTCTGGTTATGGCGTAGTTATATGTGCAATCAAGTGACACGGCCCTGACTCCATAAGGTAGATTTGCATTTTTTATATATATAACTTCTTATAATGTTTAAAATATTCTGATTAACATTCTAATATCTAAATATTTACATATAAAATCTTTTTCTCTATGTTTTCGAACAATTCTCAATCTTTTTTTACTAATTCTATTTTGTTTAGAAGTCATAACTTTTAAAATATCATAAATAAACAACGTTGGAATTATTTCTTTTTCAATTTTTACACCTCCATTTATTACATATAACCAGAGTTTTAACTTCAAACAACAGAAAAAAAGAGTTGACATCAAAGAGAACCACTTACAACTTTCAGATGAAAATTTGAAACACAAATTTAACATCACAAAATTTTGAATAAATTCTACAACAATCGTTCATTCGTTACAAAGTGCCAAAATTGATGCTACAACAACAATTTCAATCAAAACACAAAGCTCAAAGTAATTTTTATAACTAGTTCTACAAGATACTTTGACATTTTGACAAATACTTGTGAGAACAATATAACTCATACAATTAATAATACTACCAACGATAATTTATGTATGGATAAGAAACAAATTCATGAGTCTATGCATGATTTTAAAACAAATTTGAATAAATATCACGTACCTTTCGAGTAATTGACTCGCGAAATGGTCGCCACGTAGCCACATTCACGCTTTCTTTGCCATTTGAATTGTTCCGTTAGTTTGACTAACAGTTAATTTATGTATGTATGAGAAACAAGTTTGTGATTTTGTGTATGATTTTGAAACCAAGTTGTTCATGCATGATTTTGAAATAGGAGGTAAAGTTTATGTACTGTTTACATAATTAACCCAATATTCTTCTCAGTTTTAAGATTAATGATGAAGTTTTTCATCAGTGATAATCTAAAAAAAAATATTAATAAATTTAAGTTATTGACAAAAATTTTGTGAAGCAATATAATAAAAAGGGAAATTGGCGCAAATGGTCCATAACGTATCACGTTAGTGCACAAATGGTCCCTAACCTTTTATTTTTGGCGCAATAGTCCCTAACCTTCTACTGTTGGTTGCAAAATTGGTCGTTTTTGACAGATTCCGTTAAAAATCCGTTAAAAACCTTTCATTTAGGTACGCAAATGGTCCCTAAATTAGTTTTTGTCTTTATTAGTAGGGGTAAAATGATCAAGTTACATTTTTTTTTTCCAACTTTTCAATTGGCGCAAATGGTCCCTAACCTTATTTTTAATATATAAATTTGCAATTGGATTCCTCATCTTTACAAAAAGTGAAAATATGTCTGATACTTTAATTTTTTTATTATTAAGTAATCAACTAATCATATTATTTAAAATTTAAATTTAAATTTTATCATTACAACATAAAAAGAAAAATAAATTTGTCACAAATAGAAATTTTAATTATGCTCAACCCAGCTCGATTTTATACGGTTTCATATTTTATTGGGTCAACTCAGCCCGCTTTTGAGCCACAGGGTTACTGGGCAGCCCAATTTTAAATTTTTATTTATTTATTTTATTTTAAAAAAAGAAAAAAAAAAACAAACACTAAAGATGCCAATTTTAAATTTTAATTTATTTTTCTATTAAAAAAAAATGAACAAACATTTCACCCCCACCCCAACCCCAACTCCAACCCCAACCCCAAGTCCAAGTCAACTTGAAAAGGGGGGAGATTTCTCCCCCCGGTCGCCAACGCTGCGTCGACAACCGGGGGGGAGATTTCTCCCCCCTTTTCTGGCCGATCCATGGTTTCGCGAAACCAGAACTTGCGCAAGCTTTGGTTTCGCAAAACCAAGGAGAATTCAGTCTCAAAAATAGGGGAAAATTTCCCCCCTGTTTTTGTCGACTAGAAAAGGGGGGAGATTTCTCCTCCCTTTTTCAGGTTGACTTGGGGTTGGGGTTGGGGTTGGGGTTGGGGTTAAATGTTTGTTTTTTTTAAATAAAAATTTAAAATTAGGCTGCTTAGTAACCCTGTGGCTCAAAAGCGGGCTGAGTTAACCCAGCAAATATGAGACCGTATAAAATCGGGCAGGGTTGAGCATAATTAAAATTTCTATTTGTGACAAATTTATTTATTTTTTATGTTGTAATGATAAAATTAAAATTTTAATTTTAAATAATATGATTACTTAATAATAAAAAAATTAAAGTATTGGACCTATTTTCACTTTTTGTAAAGATAAGGAATCCAATTGCAAATTTCTATATTAAAAATAAGGTTAGAGACCATTTGCGCCAATTGAAAAGTTGAAAAAAAATATAACTTGACCATTTTACTCATACTAATAAAGACAAAAAATAATTTAGGGACCATTTGCATACCTAAATGAAAAGGTTTTAACGGAATCCGTCAAAAGGACCAATTGTGCAACCAACAGTTAGGGACCATTGCGCCAAAAATGAAATATTAGGGATCATTTGCGCATTAACGTGATATATTAGGGACCATTTGTGCCAATTTCCCTAATAAAAATAAAAAATTTAAAGATAACCTAAAGAAAATTCCGTAGGTAATAGTATCTTACCTCATATTGAAGCTGAAACTATTTGTTGGGGCCAGAAAAATAAATTTAATTTAGGATCTTACCTCAATTACGATTTTAATAAGACGTCCTTTATTTTTATGCTAGGAAAACAACATTTAATTATAAATGTAACATATAAGCATATGTCAGGGTGGCCGAGTGGTCTAAGGCGCCAGACTCAAGTTCTGGTCCTCGTGAGAGGGCGTGGGTTCAAATCCCTCTTCTGACAAAACATTTTCACATTCATTTCTTTGTTTCCAATTTTACCCAATCACCCCCAGTCAATTTTTTTTTTTTTTTTTTTTTTTTTTTTTTTTTTTTTCCATTATGATATTTTAGTTTAATCAACCCATCTTTATTTTTAAACGAGTAACAGAGGCAACACATTACTTTTTTCATGTTTTTAATTTTTTTGGGACTAATCTCGATTTATTTTAAGTGTTGAAACAAACTTTAACAAGTTAAGTAACTATTAAGTGTAAGATCGAGTTTTGAAATGTTCGGGACATGAATTTCATAAATTCATCAAGAATGTTTCATTTACCGATGTTAAATTGTTCACGTTTCTTTGCAATTTATAAATTACAATATCAACCTTTTGATTGTAACAAATTGTTTCTCGACTTAATATATTTCATTGCAAAAGTTTCCATTTACAAATAATGTAAAATTGTTCACAATTTTTTTCTTAGTTTTTGTTATAGTTCAAATTTTGAACATCAAATACAACGAACCTAATTTCATGGATCTGAACATGTGCATTCGTGTTAAGACTCCATACATTCTTCATCTACGGACTACCTACATTAAGTTTCACTCTCTTGTCGGGAAATGTTTCATATACAAACGACATTAAATTGTTCACGTTTTCTTTTGCAATTTTTTGTGTTCGTTCATATTGAATATCACAATGCAATGAACCTAATCGTTTGTATCCAAACATGTGCATTTGTGCCAAGACGACGACCCTTTAGTTGTCATTTTAGTTTGGAAACAAGGGACTTAATAGCTACATTTCCGACATGCTTGATGCTATGTACTTAGCAATGTCTTCGGTCCCCTCATTTGAGTTAGGAACAGTCATTGTTCTTGCCTTTGAAGTCCGACTTTTCCTCTAACATTAGGTTAACTTGCTGTTCATAAAGACCTTGCATCTTGGATGACAAAGCAACTTATAGGCCACAATCTCGACTTGGCTAATAGGTCTCGACTCTTGAAGATAACATATAAATAAATAAATTTAATCAAGTCTCATCGTCGCCCATTTTCTAAATATTTCATGTGTTATGCAAGAGGCATGCTGCAGATGTTATATAAATAATAAAATGTCACTATTTAACAATTTAAGTTTTTAATTGCGATAATTAATTATTTTATTTATAAGTAAGAACTTGATAATGACTCATGACCATTATCTTCCAGTTTATTACAATCATTGTGTAAAGGTGCAAGAATGGTATGTGATGCAGTTTGAAAAGATTAATTTTACTAGATACACTTTTTTTTTATGGTGTCTGAGTGTTGGACTATCAAATAAAAAATATAATGAACATAGAAAAAATGAAGATTTTAAGATGAATGTGCAATCACACTCTAGAAAAGATAACATGTAGAATATAAAGCGTCAAATTAGAGGTAGGGGTTGTCACCGAGGCCTAACTCAGTCCAAGTGGCGACGCAAGTCGAGCTCGGCTCGTCTCCGACAGGATTGCTCGGTTCGGCCCATGGTTTGTGAGCTTCTTGGGCCGAGCCAAGCTACCTGTTACGATCGGATTTTAACCATCTCATTTGAGAACTAATCGATGTCCAGTGAGTGGAGACTAAACCTTTATATATCATTCGACCACCATAATTTAAGTGATCCAACTGATGGGCTAAAGAGAGGCATTGTTGCTCCCCAACAATCTCTACCTCAACATGACGCTCTTGTGATTCGAACCTATTACCCTAGCTCTAATACCACTTGTTAGGATCGGGCTTTAACCATCTCATCTAAAAACCAATTGATTTTCAGTGAGGGCAGACTAAACATTTTTATGGCATTTGACCACCATCATTTGAGTGACCCAACCCATGGGCTTAACAACTGAAATGTTGCTCCCCAACACTGCCCACGAGCCCGACTCGAATTTTTAAATTTTTTTAAATGCAAAATTCATTTAGGAATTTAAAAATTCAAAATGAAATAATATATGAAAATTTTGACAATTCAATTTTTTTTTTTTTTTTTGTAAATGCAAATGTTTTCTGACAATTAAAGAAAAGGGAATTCTGGAGACCAAAAGGTCCAAAACGTTCACTTTTGTGACAATTTGAGATTCAAACGGTCACAAAAGTGATCCTTTTGGCCCACAAGCCATAAAACGAGCTAGCTCGTGCATCGGCGCACGAGCCCGAGCCCTCTATGGGCCGAGCTTAAACAAATCGAGTCGGAGAGTTCACGGCCACTCGGCCCGCTTGACACTCCTAGTTAGAGTTGCTATCATTAAAAGATAAATTAAGGGAATGATGATATAAAAAGGTGAAACATTTTTTGTATAGATCGAAAAAAATTATTGTTCATAAAAATAATTTGATCTCAGTGTAACATGTCTGACTCAAATTTATTGAAAATAAAACTTAGTTATTTGTTGTTTGTTGACGCGTAATCCTCAATGGAACCGAGCCCACGTGGCATTTTGTTCTTCCCAAAGGATGGAACAATAGTTAGCGGAGACAAGTAGGATGTCTTGAAGGTTGGTCCCCCCACAACCTATAGACTATAAAAGTTTTATATACAAGACAATATCAATTAGTGATTGAAATTGTGCTGCTTCATCATCAAAGGATATAGATAGATGTATAAACAAGAGAAAAACAACAAATAGAAACAAGAAATGATGGAGTTTTTATGGCTTTTCTCCTAGCAAAGTTTGTCCCATGGACCCCCTTTGTTTCTTGTAACTAATTTTAAGTTTTTTTTCCACCACAATGCAAAAGTTTCTGTTCCTTGCAGAATTGGGAATCCTTAATTTGATGGTCTGTTGTTCACACAATGTCAGGAATTGTGATTAGGCCTAGAGAATGGTAGTCCTAGAAATTTTGTTTTCTGGAGGTTAAATTTTGTATTTTCCATTTTATGTTGCATTATTGATAAATATTTTGCCCATTGAGTGATTTTATGGTGTGCATGGGTGGATTGAAAGAAAAGAGGGGTCGTCTTTTATGGTTCGCGCATTATCAGAGTATGTGGCTGATATCGAGTGAAAGACGTACAAAAAGTAGGCCGATGTCGGAGTAAGGCAGAATGACGGCATCGGCTTTTGGACTTGTAATTTACTGTTAGTTGGGGTGCGGGGACATCGCCCTCACGGAACTGCTGAACCATGTAAATTAGTATATTTTCTCTCTTACTTATTTTTTTTCCATTCCGTACAATCAATCAATATTACCACACATAACACGACATTCGTGTTGTTGAGCATCTTTAGATCTACTGGTTTTGGTCTTTCAATAAGTCTAGTAATGAATCGAGCATAGTACCAAAAAAGAATTTATGTAGCCGAGTCCATATTTAATGGATGCTTAATTTCTTATTGTTGTTGAGTAGTATTAGTTAGAATAGCATCCAGGTGTGGTTAAATGCAAGAAACGAGGATTATATTTTATCATTTGTGTTTGTTGAGCTATGGTATGCATATCTACTTATTTTGGATTCTGGTACATTACTAAGTTTGAAATAAGTTGCGAAAAAGAACTCATATTGCCGACTACAATTTATTAAGAGCAATGTCAAACAAATTAAATAGTATCAAGCGTATGGGTGAAATGCAAGACATCATCTTACTCCTATTGAAAAACAAAAAACAAAAACAAAAACAAAAATGTAATTTACAAGGCCTCGTTTGTGAGCTTACAAGCATTCGACTGTTTTTTCTTTGTAAGTCGATTTTAAGAATGACTTCACCTAACGTGCTAATAATATACCTGATAATCCTATCGAGATCATAGCAATCTATTATTACCTTCTTATATCTGTGCTTCGAGACTGTACAGGCATTTCATATGATATTTTACCAATTTATCATTATTACAATCAGACAATAACTTGTGGGGGGTGGGGGCTGTCCAGCAGAACTTAGAAAGCAGAGTTCAGTGGGTGAATCTTTGAGTACTAAAAGCAAAAGCTAAAGCCCTCTAAAATGCTTTAAAAAATAAGTCTCCTCGGAGTTCTCAAAACATTTTGAAAGAACCTCCAAAGGTATACTATGTAGCTAGGAACAGATACAAGGACTCTCTTTTACTAGAGTTTCTTTTGATCCACAAATTAATTTTTTTAGTAGAAATTTTATTTATTTTTATATATTAATTTGGTCTATTTTCTTTTACCCCGTCTGAATTCACTCCTGTATGTAGCATTACATGACAAATACATTGGGTAAAACTCACTTTGAAAACTAGTTTATGTAGGACATAAAGTAGTGTCTAGTCGGGTGACTCTACGTGAAAGTAATGTCTAGTCTGGTGACTCTACGTGACTATGTTTTACTCGTAGTAGTCCTTCTCAATCGCCCCATCAGCAAATGATAGTCTCCATAAACTAAGAAGTGCTATATGCTCTATTACTATTGTTACAAACACATTGGATACAATTCACTCATAAAACTAACCCACAAAACAGATATTTCTAGAACAATATTGTAGAAATCAAAAGTAATTGTTACATGTTTTTACCACATCTAAAGTAGTAGCAATATTACAAGCACCATTGGTGGACCAAGCATCAATGTTGTTGGAGAAAGGCTTCACAAAATGGAATAATAATTTGTCACAAAGGAACAAAAAGAGATAATGGAAACATGTGAGGGCCCTTTAAAGCCCCATTCTACCATAAGAAATTGCTATATCATCCTTCAACAAGATGCCAAAATTTTCATCTTTTCTTATCATATGTATAATCAAGAATTATTCATCAATTTAAATTTATTTTTCCTGCACTATATTATTTTTTAACTAAAATTAATAAAGTATAATGAATCATGATATCAAGAACTGAACTCTCTCAATTTATTGCTCCAAATATACACAGTGGGGAAGAAAATTCTGGTTACAACTTGAACACATGAATTTTCAATATTTTGTTTACATACAGAAATTTTCTCATTCCCTTTCCGATAAAATTGGAACGATACAGTGAAGATTATCATTAACATGTCTTGACACGGGTAGATGGACTAACTCATTTTTCTGAAAGCTCGAAAACACGGAATTTCAATTCTGATGCAATCTTGGAGGATCAAATGATAACAAAACGAAGACTGTACTAACAAGTACCTATTGATCTTTTACAGTATAGAATAGCTTCATTGATTGAGCTCTCAATATCAGCACAAGCATTGCAAGAATAGGATGCAGTTATTCGTGGCGATTCTCGACTCCCAATCTTCTTCAGTTCATAGTCAACCTCGGAATAAGCTGTACTCGGACGAGGTGATGCCTGGAGGGAATTGCTCCAACTCTGAACTTCCCAAACTTTTCTGTCAAGATCATCCACTCTAATGTTTTTTCTGGAATATCCTAAAGTTTTACAGAATGGCCTAACAAATCCAAAACACTTCTGCAACATTCGTTTTGATGATTTTCTCCATTTTCCGAGGATAAAATACCTAGTACTCCTAGGTTGTCCGGGCAATTTCTTTTCCAGTGACCCTTCTGGAAGAAGCTCACATCGACTTCTCAAAGAATACGAAGAAATAGGCGAGGTCGAGGTACTAAAAGACTCGGTTTTCGATCTTTCGACATATGAAGGCATAATATGGCCATCAGAGAAAATTTCATCAGCATGAACTAGGGAAAAGGGAGATGCTGATACAGGAAAATCAAACTTGAAATTCTCTTCTTTTGTGCAAATTTCAGGGAATTTGAGAAGGTAATCAGAAGAGGGATTTTTGTTTATTAACCAACTGTATGAAAAACTTTCAGTGGCTAGTGGATTAGAATTTTCCATGGTCAATAGAAAACAATAGTTTTGAGAAGAGAACACACAAGAGAATGCTTAAATATATACAATAAATGGGGATGGAATGGAACTCACGTGAGATTTTTTCACATTGACCACAATTTATAGCATGATTCATGGATACCCACAACTGCATGGATTACACACACACACACACACACACACACACTTGTGTTTGTGTGTTTGAAAAAAAATTCAGCATCAACACATGGCATGTTACATGTTAATCTAACACCAATTTGGTCGAGTATATTCATGACCGTACGGAGTTTTCTTCGCTACAGAAAGCAAAAAAATACTTAAATATCCGTGTGTCACTACATCTTCAATTATGGAAGTATGAAACATGAACATTATGGGCTACTTAAGAATCAATGGAGAATAAGTAGTGAAATTTGTAACAAGAATGAGTTCTTGGTATTAGTTAAAGTCAATTAATAAGACTAAGTCTTGTAGCGTGTTTCACTAGATACATTGTATTAAAGTCATGGTCGGTTGATTTGTGTTACAACCATCTCCTACATGGCGAACACATGAAATAACCAGACTTGTATTACTTGTAACGTAAATTTGTAGTTGTTCAAGATTTACATCTGTTTTCAATTAATAAAGACAACTCTAAGCTATGGCATAAAATAATGAACTAGGTACACCCACAGCAAAATAAAGTTATAAAAGGTTACATAGGACAATCGTGGATAAAGTGACGTGCGTGTTAATAATTTCAGGGGTTGCTAAAAGGTTTTGGGGTGAAGTAGCATATATTGCTGCATATATACTTAATTAATAGGATACCTTCTAAGTGCCATTAACTTCAAAACACCAAAGAGTTATGGAGTGGTAAAGCACCAAATTTGTCCCATCTTATGGTGTTTGGGTGTGCAACCTATGCACACAAACCAAATGGTAAATTGGATGCTAGGGCGGCTAAGTGTGTCTTACTAGAGTACCCAATCGGGGTAAAAATGGTATAGATTGCGAGTTTTAGGTGAAAATGGCATAAAAAATTCAATTGTGTCAGTTATGTATTTAATGATAACCACTTGACTTCATTTAGCTTATGCAATTAGTTTTCTAAGTACATATATGCCCATTCTTAATAAATGACATTGGACTGGTTTGAAATGGTTACGGAACCTTAAATAAAGGATTAGTGTATGAAAAGAGATGGGATTCATTAACTCTTAAAGGGCACATATATTCTGATTTTGCTAGTGACAAAGATCAAATAAAGTCTACAACGTCTTATTCTTTATCTAATGAGATAATTGCATAGTTTAGAAGTCTCAACTTTAATTATTGGTTACATTGTCAAGTGTTGAAGCTGAGCATGTTTCCATAACTAAATGTTTTAAAGAAAATTGCTTATGGTTGAAAGATACACTACATGAGTTGAATTTCTAACAAGATGCTAACTATATTTATTGATAGTCAAAGTACTTTAATGTTGAGCAAGAACCTTGTTTATAATGAAAGATATAAATCTATTGAAGTGAAATATCATTTTATTAGAAGAAAATTAGCTCTAAGTAAAATTAACTTGTTAAAATCTATGCTAATTATAAGAACCCAGCTAATACGGGTACTAAGAGCTTGTTTGATATATATTTTAATGGGTTTTTTGATTTCTATTTTCTGACTTTTAAGAGAAAATGACCAAAATAACCTTTTGTTTTCCAAGGTAGCTACAATATTTGACTAGAAAATGGGGTTATTTTGGTCATTTTTTCCTAAAAGTAAAAAAATGAAAAACTAAAAACCCATCAAAATCTATACCAAACAAGCACTAAAGTATTTGCAATCTGTAAATTTAAGACATGTTTATCAATTCTACATATTGATAATGGTTCATCTCTTTTGCACGTACTAGACAATGATGAAAATTAGCCATGCACAAAGCAACCATTAAACATGGTATGAGTTAGCAAACCAATGTGAAGAGATTTTGACGTTGTATTTGAATAAAAAAATATAAAAGGATAAAAAAAATTAAATATCAGGATTCAATTGATTAAATTATCACTCACTCACGTGTATGAAAGATTCAATCGATCCAATTATATATTGTATCTCAAAAGGCAAGAAAAATGAATTGTATACGAGCTCAACATAGTTCGTTGCGCACAAGTGTGTGGAATGGAAACATGCTCACTATTGGTGGAGAAGCATTCATTTTAACTTTATCTCTTTAATAGTATCAATTTACTTCTTCGTTTTACTTTACTTTGATTCTCGTTTTTTTCTTTACTGGTTGTACATTGTTTAATTTTTTTAACGTATATTTTTAGTGTTTCAGATATTGTATTTTAGTCGGAGGTCTATGTTGTTCTTAGTTTATATTTTTTATACTTGGACTTCTATTGCTTTTTTAGTGAGATGACAAATTATTAGAGATAAGTATTATTTATTCCTTTAATTTTTTTTTTTTTTAATTTCTTGAAAAGGACCCCTTCAAAGTTTTTGCCTAATGCCCCGAAGTGCTTGAGCCAGCTCTGAAAATACCACCACAATCTAAATTCCTAAGGTATATAAAATTGAGTAATGCTATTCATATTCAACGACTACTTTAGTCTATGTGATAATTGTGCGGCATTAAATAATATGTCATTTTGAATGAGATCCAAAACTTAACATTTAAGATGATATATTATCACATAAATTGACACGGTAGTTACTCACTATGAGTAGCATTATCCTATAAAATTTTATACATAAAACTCTATCTATTTAATTTGTTGAAACAACAATCATCGTTTGACTTGCTCCCGATGACCACTACCCTCCTCTTTCTGTTGATCAAGCATTATAATATTTGCTCGTGTAGAACACGTCAATTTTTTTAGCCCTTGCAGTCGATTAAAAGGTCAAAATATATTTTGACTTCTATACGCGCCCATCGTGGTTTCTTTGTAAGAAATTAGCGGCAATATTGATTAATTCAAAAGTAGAAAAAATTCAATTAAGTTATATATATTCAAGAAGTCCATATCAAAAGGTAAAAAAATAGTATAAAAACTGTCAATATATATTTGGCATGGTGCAGAATGTTGGAATCTATCCCATAAGCAAGATTTAAAAAAAAAAAAAAAAATAAAATGTGTTGTAAAGAACTAAATAATGAACAAGACTGGGTCAAAAGGTTTTGTTGAAATTATTATGGGAAAATGCTAAAAAAAATAAGGAATGGACCATGCTTTCGGACAGTGATATTCAGTGCTTCAAACAATTAATTAATATAATAAAAAGTTGTCTATTTCATGCTTTCAAGAACAGCATAATTACCTATTTACATGTTATACAGAAAGCTGTGATCTGCTGGATGTATATATTTCAATTTCACAATCATAACCAATAAAAAACAGTTGTGTATAAACAACATAAAATGTCATATATCAGAGGCAAACTAAACTCTTATGATATGGCACTATGGCAAAAGGAATGGGCACAACAAATGAAAAACTAAGTCCATTCTGTTTAGCATATACTTCATTATAAAATTTTGGTACCTTACGGTCGAGAAGATCGTACAATATGGGATAGTATTAAAGAAAAAAAAAAAACTACATATACTTACCAAACGTACACTATGTTTTGTACAAGGTTCTAAAATGCGTAATGCGCGGCGAGACGACGAGGTCGAGCATTAAGCTTAGGCGTGTCTAAGCGTGGCAATGCGCGGTCAATGCCCAAAAATGAGCGATGCGAAGCGAGGCGGCAAGGCCAGGCATCAAGCCTAGACGTGTCTAGGCGCACGCCTAGGCGAGCATTTTAGAACACTGGTTTTGCACTCACAAAATGATGGTTTCCACTTTATGTTTTATACTTACAAAATTTTATCATTTTTAAAGGACGTGACTATAAAGTATTTCTCTATCTACTCATTACTCACTATATCCATTACCAGTAGTCAAGTACAGACGGAGAGCTTATATTTTTTAGAGAGAGGATTCTTACGCAAAAATAAAAAATAAAAAATAAAAATTGCACTTCAAAAATTAATTATTTCCTAATTTAAAGGTCGTTCCAACTTTTCTTGGTAGCGTGCAGTGCTCATGCGTCTTCTTCTATTTGTATACAGAAAAAGCGATATTACAAAAAGGGTCGAAATTTGAAAGTCTATATAAGAATGCTAGAAATAAATATGCACCATTTTAGTCTTTCAAATTTCAAGCAACATAAAACTTGACGTATCAAATTAAATGGAGAAAAATCGATCAAAAATTCCATAAATCTCTAGTAGAATAGACATACATACTCGTATAGCAATTCTTGCAACTATTTAAAGTATATATCTCAAATTTATAAAAATTCCACTATGTTACGAACTATAAATTCAGAGTTCATTTGGTGTGGATTATAAACTAGTTTATTTGACTAAAAAATTTACTTTTGTAGCATGATATTTTTGACTATATTCTTGATCAAATAAACCAAATAAACTAGTTTATAATCCACACCAAACGGACAATGATAAAAATGCGAAAGGATAATGAGAATTTATTGAAATTACATTGTCACAGTTTAATCAGAAAAATATCGTGGAAAATATTATGAAAAACATAGTAAAAATGATAATATAACAAATTGTTACACCCTTCCAAGAATAAGGAAGGACCTGTTCTTTTCAAGCTTAACACATTGTAATAAAAAATAATATGTATAAAAAAATAAAAAGGCAAAAGTAGCAGACAGGGGTCCCTATTCCTTGGGGAAATTAACAGAAATGAAAGGTACAAAGGTTTAAGGACCAAAAACAGGAGTTGAAACAAGACAGAATCTGATAATAGAGTTGTCTGTTCAATGGATCACAAATTGTGACATATGATGCCAAACTTCCAAAGATTTCAAATTTGTGTGCATTCACAAAGTACTTTGCTGATTTGCTCTACTTATGAAATTGAGGTGAGTTTGATTTTGATTCAATTTTTTTTGTAAAAGTTGTGGGTCTCATGAAATGTGTAGTTAAAATTAATTTTTGACTTTAACTTCACTTTTTTGGCAAAGTCAGAATTAAAATCAAACAAACTCTTATTTGGATGGCTTTCCATATTGAGCAAGCATATATTTGTGGGCTCTGTGAAGAAATTATCAAATGGTGAATATTAGGAGACAATGCATGAGATGATGAACATTATATTGGACTACATTGAAAAAATCTGTTGGGTATTTTGGGCACGTTTGTTTTGAGTAATCCGTCTTTCATGGCGGCATACTTTTTCAGCTAAGTGTATATTTGATAGTGCTAAAATTATTTTTTAATTGCTTATATTATAAGTTGTGGGTGAATGTGTAGATAAAAAATGGGTTGTAAATTGTGGATTCTATTAAATGTATGGATAAAAAGTATATTTAACCAATTTGATCAACTAAAATTATAATTTAAGCACTACCAAACATGTACGACAAATGGCTAGGGTAACCACGATATTCTTTGGAATTTTGAAAACTTTTGTCGTTTATTCTTGTAGGAATGATCGTTTTTCTATGAAGATGATCGCTTTGCATATGAAAAACGATTATTAAAAAGAAAGTTTTTTTTTTTAGTGCAAAAAGAAAATCACCCTCGTAATTGAGGTATACCCGTCTATATATAGATGGAGGTTACAGTTATAACTCAATCGAGTCTTTACATTTTTAAATGAACCGACTATCTCTACAACTACGAAGACATCGACCGATATTGGGTTGAAAGAGATATCGACTGTAATTACTAAGATAACTTGACCGGTCTTGGATAGAAAAGCACGTCAAGCATCAGAAGGTAATGAGGATGTTTTCACTTATGTGGTGACTTTGTATTGTTTCACATATAATGAATTGAATTTATTTGTACTATTTTCCATCAAGATAGCAATAGTTAGCCAACCCATGTAAAAGTATCTCAATTGTGAGATAGTCATCGGCATCTTTGGTAAAACTTGGTGATATTATGTAGTCTCATTGTGTATACATACATATGTGGAGACTTAGGGTGCGTTCTCTTTGGTGTTTTGAGGCCATTTTCCGTTTTTAGTTTTTGAAAATAATGAAAACACGTTCTCTTCCTCATTTTTGAAAATGCATTTTCTGAAACACCAAAAAAAAAATTGCAAAGAAAACGGAAAACAGTATTTCATCATTTTGGACATTTTGTGTACAAAACGCGGAGTTGGCCAAAATGCCCAAAACGCGCGTTTTGGGCATTTTGGCCATGGAGGTCAAGGTTTCGATTCTTGGTCGCGGCATTTTTTTTTTTTTTTCATTTTACGCGGACGAGTGATGATTTAATAATTGTCCTCGTTTTTTTAACAAATGTGGTTCCTAGTCCAAGTGGCCAGGTACACATTTTCCATAACAAATGTTTTAAATGGGTTTTAAATGTTTTTAATTTTTATTAAATGTTTGTAATTAATAAATGTTTTTAATTTTTATTAAATGTTTGTAATTAATAAATGTTTTTAATTCCAAATAATTAAATGTTTTTAATTCTTTTTAAATGGTTTTTAAATATTTTTAATTCCATAATTAAATGGTTTAATTGTTTTTAAATGTTTTTAATTTTGTTTAAATGTTTTTAATTCGAAGTTTAAATTGTTTTAAATTGTTTTTAAATGTTTTTAATTGTTTTTACATGTTGTTAATTGTTTTTAAATATTTTGAATTCCATAATTAAATGTTTTTAATTGTTTGTAAATGTTTTTAATTGTTTTTAAATATTTTGAATTCCATAATTAAATATTTTTTATTGTTTGTAAATGTTTTTAATTCCATAGTTAATTGTTTTTAATTGTGTTTAAATGTTTTTAATTGTAAGTTTAAATTGTTTTTAATTCCAAATCCAAATTGACAAAAAAATTCAAGTAAACGCGTTTTCGAGTTTTCTGTTTTCAGAAATAATTTTCAAAAATTCCAAACAGAACGCATTTTCAAAATCTCAAAACAAACACTCAAAACACAAAACACAAAATGAATTCAAAACTCAAAACACAAAACTCAAACGCAAAGAGAACGCACCCTTAGGTTTTGAGTACTTAGTACTATAGTTATTAAACAAGAATCGGATTGGCTGACCTGACCGAAAAATTAGTGAACTAGAGTCAGTTCGGGTAGCTAGAATGGACCGGTTTACAATCAACTTGGTCAAAAATCGGCCAAAATCAGTCAAACTTGGTGAAAATTAAAACGAACTGAAGAAAATCGGGTTGGTTTTAGATATTTGAACTGAGTGTTCAAAATTTTAATGCAGCATAATAAATGGCTCGAAACCTAGGACCTCCATGTTATAACAGTTGGAAAATAGGATTGTAGAAATCAAAGATAAAAATTTTTTTATTTTATTTTATCAAAAGTCCATAATTCCACGATTTGATTAGATAATTAGAATCCTGTTGTAATAATCCTAATTAACCACATAGGGGTTTAGCGAATTACCCTTTGTGGCGTGATTAATTCTGACTCTGAATTTGTAACTACATCGGTACTGCTTCCAATCTTAATTCTTAAATCTTCGTGTTTCAAACCCCTTAGTCTTCTTTGATATTCTTCAAAATATTGACTGCACCGATGAGTGGACACCAAAGAAACAAAAAACTAATCATAGATTTGAACTTTTAGGAGATCGGAATCACTCAAGATAAACAAGATAAAACAATATTTCTCTCTATACTGTGTCGGCGAGGGAATTTTGTGGTGCCCTAGCCGACCGCCCCCTAGGTCCATATATAGACATAGGGTTTTCCCTTATCCAGTTGTCTATAGGATTCTATTTTGTCATTTTCACATGTGCACTTCGTGAACTTTTATCACTAGTGAAATTTGACAGTTGACTTTTTAAGATCTATCAAAGAGATGAAGTCAAACCTGAAGTCGGACCTATATAATTCGAGTTCCAAGATTGTGCAGTGTAATTATTAGTCTCTGCAAGCTCCATTGAAGGCGCGGGACTACACACTCATATTATATAAAATCAAAGAAGTAATTTAATTTTATTCTGTGCAATTACATCATTTTGACTTACCACATTAATGTCTCATCTCGTCGTACATCGAATAATTAGAGATGAGCTAAAGTGTCCGTTTGTCCTTTTAATTATTTTCTCGCTTAAGCTCGCATTTTCTTCAAGAATTTCCTTGTGATCAAATCATGGAATTAATTTAAGCATCTCTAAATACTGAGCTCGGATTTAAACTATTCAGTATAAAACACTTAAGCGGATTCATTTACCTTTTTCACTAGGTCACGACTTTCGAACGCGAATACATGTTCACTACTTGACTTGCTGTAAGTTCTTAACGTACCGATGTATTTTATCATATTAATTGATCAATATTAGCACATCAAAGACCCTCAACTTTACTATAGCAACCACTACCCCATTACGAATTCAAATAATCCATAAGTTAGTCCTGAGTATGTCAATTATTCGCACAGTCATGCTATAGAATTAAATTTCACATATTGGTCATGTTCAATACACTTCCAAGTGTACTACTATCACTACTCTCGAGGTCTCTCCCCACAATTAAGACAAATCACATACTTCAATTGGTAGAGTAGCTGATCCTACGACATTATTACAACAAATCGCCAATCTCCATTCACTGGTTTAGGAAGAAATAATTTTTAATCGAAATACTATTAGTTTCTCTATGCTATGATCACTTGACGACCGGACACACTTAATTTCATGCTCAAATGATATAAATGTAATAATTATTTAAAATAAATAAATAAATCAGCAATATTTATTCATTAACAAACAAAATATCAAAAATTAAAATATAATCGTAATACTTTTATTCACACATCACAACAATAGCATAAACACCTGTCTGGTTGGCTGCCTACATATCTGCTTCATGTAAGTAAAATAAAAATAAATTATATAATTTACCTAAGCAAAATTAAATATCTATTTGTGACCTAATGTTAGGAAAAATATATATCCACGAATTATCTTATTCACCATTATCTATTTTTTAAAGTCAAATTTAAATTTATAATTCAAGAAATCCTTGACAAATAATAAAGGAAATAAAAGAACAACAAAACATACGCGACTATGAATATAAAACGAAAATATAAATGAGGAAAAACTCATAATATATTTTTATATTCATCTGTAGGGGGAAAAAGTATATGTGAAGATTTAGTAATAACCAGCCAATTCAACCACTGACAAATTAATTAAACCAACGACTCATCGACCCGGGTCAATGACTAGGCCGAAATATGTATTTTGTAGTGATTCGATTATGAGTATTGCGAACCAATGACTCGATGACTAGTGTATTAGCCGGGTCAATAACTAGGCCGAAGTATGTATTTTGTGGTGATTTGATTATTAGTGTTGTGTCCTCTTCCTTTTGAAAATTAATGAAGTTCTTGTGTTTGATTGTGGATGTAGACCAAATGAGGAATCCTTTTAAGTCAATATGTTTGTTCTCACCTTGCTTAACATGTGGTACAAGAGCCCATAAAATATCATAGTCAATGTAGAATTTTGGATATTCTTGTGTTGTGGCGACAAACTCAGAGTATAGCTTATGATCATTAATTAAAAATAGGAAAATTTTCACTTTTTGTCTCTAATTTTTGCAAAATATAATAAATATGTCCTCAATCTTTGTTTTAGCATAATTCTTTCCCAACTTTTTAATTATGTAACAAAACTCTCAATTTTCTCTATTTTTTTACCATTAAATGACAAATAATCCAAGCTCTTTAAGTAAACATAAATAAAAAATCAATAAAACAACACAAAATAAGAAATTTTTTGTAAAAGAAGTCACATAACTTTTTAAAAAGTACAACGTATTTTTTTCCTCCACTCACCCCACCACAGCCACCACCCAAGCCACCAAACACTTACCCCACTAGTAGGAAGGTGATTGTTTTTTTTTTTTTTTTTAATATCCTGCAATAAAAAAAAAATAAAAGAAAGTTCAATCCACGTGCCTAACTAACGGAGGAATTTGATAATTAAAAGAAAGTTCAATCTACGTGCCTAACTAACGGAGGAATTTGATGGAATTCGTCAATTGGGACCACTTTCACACCTAATGAAATAGGTTAGGGACTTTCTAGTCAAAAGTGAAAGGTTAGGGACTAAAAACGCACTAAGACCATATATTAGGGACTATTTGCGCCAAAATCCCTATTATATACCTTAATTTGTAGGGTGCTTCGAAATCCAAACATTTGGAACTCAAAGAAAAATAAATGTTAAATAATAGAATTGATCGACAAATGACCAATTTTCTTGTTGTAATCCAAACATTTAGTCGTGATATCTAGAAGAGAGGGAACCTCAAGTAGCTGTATTCCTCTCCCACAACGCTTAAGAGTTAAGTCTCCGGAGACCAATAAATCATGGCCTAGTCCTACCAACCCTGAACGCGCTTAACGAGCAATAGACATAAATTTGTATCATTTTCAATTTCTATAAAACCAAACTGCAGAAGAAGAAATCAAATCCATTCTTAGCATAAACCAAATTGAAAAGAAAGTTAGAGAGATACAGGACCCCTTCTTAAGGGGTTTTCTTGATTTAACCCAGGCTGCCCTTTTACATTTTGATTACAATTAAAGTGTTAGTTTAGATTGAATCTGTTGTTAGTTTTTCACAGTGTTTGATTTGATTCATTCTTTTTGTTTGTTTCTTGTTCTTGTTGCCATAAAATATGGGTGATAACCCAAAGAAATTCATTACATCTGATGAACTAAAGAATCACACCAAGGCTACTGACCTGTGGATTTCCATCCAGGGAAAAGTTTACAATGTTACAAATTGGGCTAAGGAACACCCTGGTGGGGATATCCCACTCCTGAATTTGGCTGGGCAGGATGTAACTGATGCATTCATTGCTTTTCATCCAGGTACTGCATGGAAATATCTTGATAAATTCTTTACAGGATTTTATTTGCAAGATTTTCACGTTTCTGAGGTTTCCAGGGATTACAGAAAACTTCATTCTGAATTTTCAAAAGCTGGGATGTTCGAGAAAAAAGGGCATGGAGTGATTTATTCCATTTGTTTCGTAACGTTGTTGATCTTCGCGTGTTTTTATGGTGTTTTGTGTTGCGATAGTTTCTGGGTTCATATGCTTTCTGGGGGCGTGTTGGGACTTTCTTGGATGCAAGTAGCTTATTTAGGTCATGACTCAGGGCATTATGAAATCATGAGTAGTCGTGGATTTAATAAATTTGCGCAAATTCTTACCGGTAATTGTCTTACCGGAATCAGCATTGCTTGGTGGAAATGGACTCATAACGCCCACCATATTGCGTGTAATAGCCTTGATTACGATCCTGATCTTCAGCATTTGCCCCTTCTTGCTGTTTCTTCAAGATTGTTCCAATCTTTGAAATCGCATTTCTATGGAAGAAAACTCACATTTGATTCCATGGCTAGGTTCTTTGTGAGTTATCAGCACTTGACATTCTATCCCGTAATGTGCGTTGCAAGAGTCAATCTTTATCTTCAGACGTTGTTGCTCTTGTTTTCCAATAGAAAAGTGCCTGATAGAGCCTTGAACATATTGGGAACTCTTGTTTTCTGGACTTGGTTCCCTTTGCTTGTTTCTTGCCTGCCCAATTGGAATGAAAGAGTGCTGTTTGTCCTCGTAAGCTTTTGTGTCACCGCTATTCAGCACGTCCAGTTCTGTTTGAACCATTTTGCGGCGAATGTTTATGTGGGATCACCCAAGGGGAACAATTGGTTCGAGAAACAGACGAGTGGGACGATTGACATTGCATGCTCATCTTGGATGGATTGGTTCTTTGGTGGATTACAATTCCAGCTTGAACATCATTTGTTTCCTAGGTTACCAAGGTGCCATTTGAGGAAAATTTCTCCTATTGTCCAGGAACTATGCAAGAAACACAGCTTGCCTTATAGGAGCTTGTCGTTTTACGAAGCCAATGTCAGGACACTAGAGACACTCAGAATTGCGGCCCTGCAGGCTCGAGATTTCACTGGCCCTGCCCCAAAGAATTTGCTATGGGAAGCCGTTAATACTCATGGATGAGGATTCAGGAGAGCTTGTGAATCTTGTATGATTTTGTTGGTTCAGGTTTTGTGCTTCTTAGATTGTAAGGCAGTTAGCCCTGGTAATATATTTTTCGATTGATAGTAACACGAGAAGATTGTTAGGAATATAGCCCTTCAGGCTAGATTTTGTTTCTCCGCATTGAGAAATTTCTTGATTCAATAATAAATATGACTTATTTATACGTTCTGCGCAATTAATATGGGAAATTATGAATTATGCGCACGAACAGTTTTTGTGTAGAAGATATAATTCGTATCTCAAGAAAGGACTAGTCGTGACAATTACAGACACACTTTCAATGTGTGTTCTCCTTCCACTCGGACTATATATAAATTGGTCTCAATTCAAGAAAAGAGCCGGCCACCCTTGTGTATAGCTACCATTAGAGGATATCTAGGAAAGTGGAGTGGTTGGAGGATGTGGTTGATTAATTCAAACAAAGAGAGGATCAGATCTACGCGACTTAGGTAATACCAAATTTGTACGGCCGTGGTTTGTGGTTTTTCTTTATTATAACGCTCTAATTGTGTCCTGTTCTCGAAAGAAATAAAAAATTTTAAACACTCCACTCTTCCGCTGTCTCTTGGCGTTCGACTTTCCAACAGAGGTGTCCATAAATTTGTTCATAGCTTCCCATATATACTGATATTCAATTGATGTACAGTAGAACACACACACACAAAACATTCAGAATCCAGTGATAGTAGTACAGATTTTAGACATGGCTTTTAATGGAAGAGCTGTATCCAGTTTGATCATCATAGTACTTGGACCACAGCATAACGCCTCCATATTTTTTGGAACCTTTGATAGCTGGAAGAACTGTCGAAGTAAGATCATATACCGGGATGAAGCCACTTCCAGCGGCGTCTGCGGCTGCTGGTAATCCTAGGAAAATCTTAGTTGCAGGAATTGACGAAATCCATTGTTTCCATGCATTCTTCAGATTGGAAATATCTCCAGAAGTGTATTGGCAAGGAGGGTTATTGTAAAACTGAACCCAAACGTAGTCGAAAAGGCCTGTTTTCAGTGCACCTCCAACCCAAGCATCAGGAAACGGGCATTGAGGAGCAGCCGTTAAGTACACCTTCTTACCTCGCGTGCTGTATTTAGAAAGAAACCTGGCGAGTTCGTCCCAGTGTTGAGTGGTTCCACCTTCAATATCGAAGTCAATTCCATCTAAAACAGCATTCCCAAGAGGGCGAGACGAGGATTTCCCACCCAAGAAGTTGTTCCAAAGGTAAGTTGCCAAATCCCTCGCATCCTGAGTCGAGGAAAGGGTATATCCTCCGGCCCCTCCTCCAAGTGATAGTATCACTTTGATTCCCTTGGCTTGGCAGGATTTTATGTCAGAACTCAAACCAACACAGGCATTGCTGTATGGATCACAGTGTCCAGCTAGATTGATCATCGGTTTCTGGCCATTGCCAAAAGACGAAAGAAATGCGATGACTACAAAATTGTAGTTGCCCGTGGCACAGGTTTCAGACAATGTCCCTTCATTTCCATTCTGCCCCCAATATATAACAATTCCTCCAGCTTCAGAACCCACCACCAGTATTAGCATTACCAGTGGAAGAATTGCTAGTGAAATCGATTTTCTAATAGCCATTTGAGACTTCACTAATATGGTTTCTATTATCAGTAGTCTGTATTTGTTTTGTGCTGAACAATTGCATAGGTGAGTGCCTTTTATAGGGGAAAAAGGATTCTGCTAAAATTACAATAATAAACTATCTTGCTGATGCATGATTGCGATGCAGAGAGAAGCAATGAAATACAAGACAACTGAAAATACCTGAGTCTAAGATAAAAGAGCAATTAAATAAAGTCGTGACATCCGTGCACATATTCATCAGATAGCTACTATTTTGGCTTATGCTAGGTATGCGTGGATGAACAATCAGCTGATCTACTACTATACTAAAGGAAATTGTTTAAGGCAGAAGTAGTTTGAGAAAGTGAAATATTTTTCAGCTAAAATGGTTTGCTTTCAGAAGATAATACTGTCCTTTAGCTGTTGTCTTGCTGATTTTGCTTGAAGTTTAGCTATTCAACCTGTTCCCAAAGTAGCTATCAAATGTGCATCTTGAATTTTCATGTTGGCACGATCCTGCTGAGGGTTAAGCTCTTAATAGAAGTAGTTGTCAATCATTATTGAATTATTTATGCAGAAAACAGATGAAATTACTCTGAAAGCTCTAATGATTAACTTAGAGGTGCCAAAATGTGAAGACCAGCCTAGACCTGACCCACACAGCACACAAAAAGCGTGGTCAGGGCTTACAGCTACAAAGTGCTGAGTCTGGCTATGGGGGCATGTGGCTAACCTGGGGCCATGTCGGGCCTCCCAGGCTGCCCCTTCATTAAAGGTTTTTGTTTTTTTGTTTTTTAGATCTTCCAGTAAATCTTGTAATGAACTAAATAAAAAGACAAATAATACTCCATGTGCCTGTCCCAGATTTGTTAAGAACAAAGCTTAGTTAGTAATTGTAATGTTTTGCAAATTTTATCTTTCGCCTTTTGGCAATCAAGAGGAAGCATAATAGCTTCCCACCACTACTCCGATGGAGAGCATCCCCTTGTTCCTTAGCTTGACATGGTTGATGCCAAAGCTTAACCAGTGTGAGAACAAAAGCCGTCTACACAAACATGTAGCTCCCCCCTTGGCAGGATCGGATATATTAATTTTACCGTATGAAGTAGATGTACTCAGCTAATTTACTATACAGAAAATTTACCTTATACATACAGTAAATGGCCAATTTCTTAAGCCCAATTTAGTACCAACACCATACATATTTGATACAATTCAAAATTCCTGGTGCTTTAAACTTCGAACTAAGCAGTTCAAGATTACCCAGGGCTTAAGCGCTTACGTTACCAAGCAACATCAACTTCAGATGATTGTGAAGTTTGCCTTGTAAAGACCAGGTTATAGTATTCCAAGCAGGATATATGGTGTGAACGTGATGTTATAAATAGCTATACTAACCAAAATTTCATAATTACAAACCAACTCTGTGTTCTCCGTCATCATTCAGCCTCGGGTTTTAGAGAACTGATTAGAAAAGAAGCCAAGTAATTCTTAATCCCTGAAAGGTTCTGTAACGGAACAATGCTCCGTGTGGAAGAGGACGAGAACTCAAAGTAAGTTGGCTTTGGAGTTGAAGGGCAGCCTATAGATTGAATCAACCGCTCCACTGATAGTACTTGAAACTTTTGGGGTCCATTTAGAGCAATGTTATGAACTTGGTGTTCATAGATTTTCCCATTCTTATCAAGCTTGTATTCTGAGGTGCCATCAAATCGGCCTCGGCTCTCCCACGGAACTCTTAGGATGCCATGAACACTCCAACGAACCATTATCATGTTCTCCACAGGCTGCCACACACTTATGATGTCAACGGACAAGGCCCTAAAAAATATCCTTCCATGAAATCTTAATGCCCAAAAGATAGACTTGTAGTTTTCAATACCAACAAATTTGTTGAGTGGATCTTTGAAGACAATATCATCCCTGAGGTAAAGCAGAATGAACAATGATTAGTATGAAAATTCCAATTCGGAAAAAATTATTCATAATAAGAGATGAATCGTGAAGTTCGGAGATGTCTCAAACAATTTATGCAATTGGGCTTAATATTTTTTAGTTGACTTTGAGTGTCTTTGGCTAGGCCTAAAAGAAGTAAAAGTACCTTTTTGGAAAGTAAAAACTTACTTTTACAAAGTAAGTTTATGAACTAAAATCTCAATTTATGCAATTGGATTTACTGTTTTTTTTACTTGACTTTGAGCGTCTTTTGCCAAGCCTAAAAAAAGTGAAAGAAAATGTTACTCTAAAAGTAACTTTACTCTTACAAATTAAGTTTATGAACTAAAATCTCCAAAAATTAACTTCCTCCTCATAAAGCTCAAACATATGTTTGGCAAAAGAAAATGTTACTTTAAAGTAACTTAAGCTTAGACGTAAAAAAAAAATGTGAAAATACTTAACAGTAAATTTTAAGATTAGCCAAACATACGTCTAAGCTTAAGTATTTTTCACTTTTTTTTAAGGTTTAGCCAATAAGCCAAACATCTCTTTATAGCATATAACCATCAGAACACCTAGGGTTAACCCTACCAGCTATGCTAGAATATATTAAATTGGAAGTTAAGGATACTCCAAACCACTATAAGCAAAAGACATTCAAATGCGCATTCATGCAGCATACATGAGAAAAATCATCGGATTCACATGGTCAATTCAAAAGATATAATAGTTCTTACAAACGGCGGAATTTTTCCAATTCTATCAACAAGGAACAATGGCTGTGGCAAGTTCAGTTCCTAATCCAAAGGTTCATGTCAAACACTGCAGACCACTAAATCAACTGCTTCCAACTATTTATCAAATTAAGACTGTTTTCCCACTCTATTCAGAAATATATCCTCATTCTATCAAAATTAAGTTCACATATATAATCAATCGCATTAGCTGACCGTGACAAGTATGGGTTAAGGTTTTGTTGAGTTCAGCTGTATATAAATGATCACGTCCCATGTTAACTCAAATTTTTCCTTTGCTCCAACTTTATTGTTAATAGTCACAATACATTAACAAACAGGAAATAGAAGATTTCATGACAGCCAAATTTCACCGAGACAAGAGGTTCCATACAACCCTCTATCAGTTTGCTGCAGGTCAAAAGCACACAACTTGCTTGAGTAACTACTGGTTTCTCCTTTTGTAGATTTCTACTTCTCTTTTTTTTCTTCTTTTTCATTTCAATCATATATATGTTAGAATTAGTTTATGTGAACTAGCATAATTAGCTTGACTCGCTAAATAATGTCAAATAGTTTACATGAAGTATTCTGTGGACAACAACGGGATGGTTTCCTTATTATATAAGGCCCGTGTATTCACCTTCTATCGTGTTTCAGCCAGCCTATTAGGTTGAGTTACTCTCGTATAAAAAGGGACGGCAGAATCCATTGGCCCTCTTCTATTATATTCATTTCTAGCAATTGTTCGTAGATCAATACATGGACTCATCATAACAATCTGGAGATAACCTCAAATCCACACATGTTAAAAAAATACAAAATAGTAACTTCCTCGTCTTTTAGATTAGTTAACACTTTGTTCCTTCGGATTATTGACAAGTAGAATCTCTTTTAACAATGCATTGAGTAAGAAAGGTTACTTTTTTTTTGACAATAAGCAACTTGCTTATATTATACCTAAATTTATTTCTAAGTAATTTTTTAAAGCTGAACCAAACATGCATATAACCACTAACTAATAAACGATCACATACAAATATCCTTAATTAATTTGAGAAATTTATTATCACAAAGAAATTAATTCAAAAAGTATATAAATAAAAAGCCTTGAATTTCAAACCTGTAGATATCAAAACTGAGCTCTCTATAGAAAAGCTCCGGGAACTCTTCTCGGAGGGTCCGAATAGCATAACCCGTATTCACATAATAGTTCTGCTTCTTTTCTTCTTCGTCCATAATGTTTTTCGCAGGAAACGACGCCGTACCAATAGGCTTCACGGGAGCCGAGAATTTTCCGTACAACCACCCGACATCATCGTAATAATTACTCCTCAATTTCAAAACCTCAGCGGTGTCCTCTTCCTTAACACTCGACCAAATCCTAATCCTAAATTTTCTGCTTCTTGGAGCGATTCCGGCGGGAATTTCACTCCGGCGGCTGGAAAATGATGAAATTCTTGATAAAGGGATTAAGAGAGCCATTTGATTCTGATAATACTGGATCAAGGGGGGATTAAAATTGAGCGACGTTTCTTGAAATGGGCATTTTCTTGAGTTCAATTATGAATTTTCTGCGATGCGAATATTCGAAATATAGAGGAGTCGCTGTTGGAAAAGATGATGAGAATCTGTGTAATTGAAGAAAAAGTTTTGGATAATACTTAATTATCTGTAAAATAACGAATTTATTGGGCGAAAATTTTTGATTGGTGGAGGAAAATTGGACTGTTCTGCTTGTCCCATTCCCCGGCCCAAAATCCGAATCCATTGACTTTGGAGGCAGGAGCGGTTTGACAAAGATTATGAAAATATTTTTTACTAATAGATTTTAATAAAAAGTTGATGAAATATATAATTAAAAAATTAATAAAAATTATGAATATTACTAAAAATATAAATAAAATTAATTTTTAATTATTAAATAACTTCCGTACTCTATTAAGTGCGAGTTTATAATGACTTTATAAATATTTACTCAACAGCTCAACTATAAAAAATAACATAAAATTTGACGTGTCAATGTTAAATGTTACGGTAGAAGATATCAATTCGAAATTACAAATTTCAAAGATCGGAAAAATTAACTTATTAACTTTTGTGACAAACTTGTATGTATTCCTTTTTCGAAAAATAAGAGTACAAATTATTCAAACATTTTTATCAATTGATGTATGAGATGAAATTGACGTGTTAAAATTTGATGTATGAGAGCATCTCTAATGCAAATCATGGATTGGAAAAAAAGAAGTGTCATGTCATCAAATAGATAATATGTATTAAAATCACACCTCCAATGCACTATGTGAAACATCATGTTAGGCTGATTTGACACAAAATAAAATAGAAAATGTGGGGTGTTTTTTCTACGTGTAAAAGTCCTGTGAGATTGGATGACTCAACAAATATTTTAATTTTGGACTTAATTTAATTCACAAAAGGGTAATTAGAAAAATTTTAGCAGTTTTATTATTGTTTAATTTAAAAAAATAAATATCATGTAATCACTATTATTGAATTGTAGAGGGAACTCATTGGGGAGAACTTTTAGACTTTCACGTCTATTTATTCCATATTCATTTAGAAGTCTTTCTATTTAATTGTCACATCAGTCACAATCTAATCCATGGAGTGTATTAGAGATGCTCTGAGAGAAGATGTGGGAAATTCGTAAGGTTTAAGTCATACAACATCAAATCTGTTACGTGGTCTAATGTTTCTTATTAAGAGTGTTTTCATTGTTTTAAAATTACAATTAAGTGGTGTAGTTGCTGCAGTTCAATAATATAATTGTAATTGCTGTTGGAAAGAAAATTGGGTGACCGCAAGTACAATTAATTAAGTCCACGAGGATTGTCGCGTATAGAAATGTAATTATTAATGACAATTTTCAGCAAATTGTGTCACAATGTCGCACAAAATAAGTGGTTTAGCTTCTATTAAGTTCAAGAGACTCGACTAGTGTCCATCGAAGTTCAATTACCTAATTATAATTAAGGTAAAAAAATTCATAACTGTAAGTACAATTAAGCTATAACTATCATGTAGAAACATAACTCGATCGCCCTATAAACAACACTCACTCTCTATAAAGAAAATATGAAAAATTCAAAAATCCTTCAAAATATCTATTGTATTCAATTCTCAAGCTACTATAATCATTTTTTAAAATATCGAATTGCATTCGACCACTCTCTATATTTCAGTAAGAATTCGACCATTCACTCTTCTATGTTTTTTGATCGTTGATCAAACTTATTGTATATTTTCTTTGAGTAAGGATTCGACCATCCACTCTTCTATATTTTTTGATCGTTGATCAAACTTACTGTATATTTTCTTGCACAATTTATGAATTTGTAGTTGATATAGTTGATTACAATCTCACGATAAATTTCCACGTCAACGACATCGAAATTTTACTAAAATATAAATCTAAATAGTCAAATAAATTCCTCTCCTTGATTAGTGTATTTTCTACACATATCTAGTGTTTGTTTATTATACAACAGTTACTGATTTGCTCAAATAGCTATTGAGTTTTACCATATTTTTAAGAAACAACTCCGAGTCTAAGAAACATATTGGCGAAGAATGGAGCGACGTGTGTTAATAATAAGTGAAATTTTTAAAGCACCATGAGAATATTTATAAATTTACACCAAACATATAAATATATCATCAGAAAGATTATTGAATTTGGAGTTCGATGTAATTTATAGATCGTAAATCATATCAAAAGTTATACGTGTTTGAAGTTAGATCTCTATTACAACAACGCCCCAAGTCCCTATTACAACAACACCCCAAGTCCCTGGTGTTAGCCGTCCTATAGTGCGCGCGTGCCAAATATCGCTACTTCAATTTATTAATTTAAAGTTGAAGTAGGATATTGGAGTTTCTACTTCAAGATTCAACGCGGGTTTTTCTCAATATAATCTTTTTTTCATTAATTATTGGTGATGTTCTTATTTTCATAAAATTTAATAAATTTTAAGGATGATGAGTAGCTAAATTTTTTTAATTGGGACCAACAATAAAATTTAGTTTAATTGTTTAATTTTATTTTTCGAGTTGTGATTCTAATTATGATTGCGTTTTGAATTTTTATCGTAAATTTAATCGTTTTTCATGAATCTGCTATAAAATGATTATGAATTTGTGTCGCGTGAAACTACGAGATAAAATTTCAATTTAGCACGAACAAGAAAAATTATGAATTTTCATAGAAAATAGAGATATACTTCCATAATTAATTTGATTGTTTATTGAGTTTCTTACGAATAAATATACTTAAATACGTAGAAATTCATACAGGATATAGTGAATTTATTTATTTAAGCATGTTTAATTTTATTTGAGAGAGATTGTCAAATAATATAGATAATTTCGATTGTCAATATAGATAAAAAAAGAAAATAAATTTCGATTGACTTATAAATCGAGATGGATGAAAAAAGAAAATAAATCTATGTTTTTATTAGATGGAAGAAGTAACACTTTATTGGCGGAACTATATTGGATTCATGCTATTTCCTCGACTTTTCAGTTTCACGAACACACCCTGCCCCCACCCCAAACCCGACCAACACCTTCACGTCAACGCAAACCGAAAAACCGGGACAGGTTCAGCCAGTGGTCTGAAAATGACGAGTCCCCATAATCTTAAAAATGCAGGTCCACTTCAACTACCTTTTTCATTTTCTCCACCCAAAATAAATACCAACGCCACTTTATTCGTGCTACCTTGCAATTCAATTTACTTCTACACCGCATTTCCCCAGGACTGCTTTTGCTACACACATACACACCTGACCTCACCCCTTTATTCATCACATTCATATGCTTTGCTCCAAATCTAACTCAAGTCCACAAATTATTATGCAGTAATTTTGTCTAAAATCACTAAATGAAGTACTTATGATTCATTTTCGGAGGTGGGATTTGAAATTGTGAGTGAGACTGGGTTGTGGGTGTGGGGAACGCCGGAACGGGGAATGGATGTGGAGCAATCGAGGGCGGATAATCCGGCGATGACGTCTGATGAAGTGTCAATGGAGAAAAGCAAAAGTTTTGTTAAGGCTTTACAGGTAAATTTTTTACTTTATTTCTCTTAATTTTAGTTGGTAATTTTAGGATTAGATCTAAGAAATGTTTATATGTAGAGGATTGTGTTTAGTTGGATGATGTGGTTGAGGATGATGTGGTTGACTTTTGTCTTGGTAAGTTTTTATTTGATTTCCGAGTTGAAGTGTGAAAACTTGAAGAAAATGAGATAATTATTCTGCTATTAAACAGAAAATCTAGAATCAAGATTTAATTGATCAACAAGGAGAAAATGAAAAATATCTCTTCATTTCATACCAAGATCCAATTAGAAAGAGCTTATACATAGGAAGCTAAGCATAACTATCTAGTTGCAAAATAAAAAACTAACAAACTAAAAACAAACTTCTATTGTGTATATCTCTAAAAACAATAAATATCTTTTCATCCCTCCCTCAAGTTGGAGCGTGATGAAAGTCAAATAAGCCCAACTTGGACAAAAGAGACGAAAAACTAGAAGCAGATAGTGCTTTTGTAAACAAATCTGCTAGCTGTTGCTTGGAAGAAATGTGTTGAGGAGCAATAAATTCTTGCTTGTATTTATCACGAACAAGATGACAATCTATCTCCAAATGCTTAGTTCATTCATGGAAGACTGGATTAGCAGCAATGTGGAGAGCTGCTTAATTGTCACACCAAAGAGGGATAGGCGAAGAAATGGAAATACCAAAATCCTAAAGCAAATAAGAAATCCATTGCAACTCGCAAACAGTAGAAGCCATGCTTCTATATTCAGCTTCAGCAAAAGACCGTGAGACAGTGGTTTGTTTCTTGGTTTTCCAAGAAATCAAAGCATCTCCTAAGAAGATACAAAAACTAGTTAAAGAACACCTAGTATCAGAACAAGATGATACTAGGCTCGAAGATGAAGAGAGTTAGATGATGGAAAGAAAATGCCTTTAGAGGGAGTGCCCTTTAGATATTTAAGAACATGGAAAGCCGCATCTAAGTGAGCTTGGCAAGGAGCTTGAACAAATTGACTCAACTGTTGAACTCCATATGTAATATCTGGACGTGTAAAGCTCAAATAAAGGAGGAGACCAACAAGTCTTTTGTACATATCAGGCTCAGGAAGCAAAGACCCCATATCTTAAGTCAATTTAAACCTGTTGGAAGAGGTGTAAAGACAGGTTTTGCACCCAAAAGACCTGCATTCTTTAGAATCTCCAAGATGTACTTGTGTTGATTGATGTAAGTACCATCAACGGATCGAGCTATCTCCAAACCAAGGAAATATTTTGCATAGCCAAGGTCCTTGATAGTGAATTTAAAATGCAAGAAAGCTTTAACAACAAGAATATCCTTCTCGTTAGTCCCTGTAACTAGCACATCATCAACATAAACTATCAAGGCCAAAAAACCAGTTGTGGATTGATTGATGAATAAACAATTATCATGACCAGATTGACGAAAGCCAAAAAACTGTAATTGAGCACTGAATTCCAGGTTCCATTGTCTAGAGACTTGTTTAAGCCCTATGAGGAACGCTTCAACTTACAAATTTCACTTGATTGTGCTTCTGTACAACCTTCAAGGGGAAGCATATAGACTTCCTCATCGAGAAAATCATGTCGGAAAGCATTGTTGATGTCCAATTGATGTATGGGCTAGGACTTAGCAGCTGCAATATATATATATATATAAATAATAAATACTAAAAATAACTAATAAATAATATATATATATATATATATATATATATATATATATATATATATATATATATATATATATATTATTTATTATTTTTTTATCCTTTTCTATTTTTTTAGTATTTATTATTTATTGAATTCTGAATTAAATTTTCTCCTATTCCAAAAACTGTGTAGGCGTGTTTATTAATGACTGCTGCATTAAAATTTGTCCCTTTATTAAAATGTTATATCTTTAAAAAAAAAAAATAGATTTGACAATCTTTAAGCATATGTTTAGAGGTGCTGAAATTATAATTTAAGTACTTATATTATAAGTTATTGGTGAATGTATAGATAAAAAGTAGTTGTAAGTTGTGGGTCCCATGAAATGTGTAGATAAAAATTATATTTGACCAATTTGACCAGCTAAAATTATAATTTAATTGTTGCCAAACATGTGTAAGTCTTCCTCGGCACCAACACTTTTTTTTTAAAAATAATTGCTTCTTTGAAAGTTGTCCGACATTAAGGTATTGTTTGTTTCAAAAATTAAAAAAAAAAAAATGGAATGAAATTTTTGATGATATGATTACCCCATAATCTGAATAGATATGCATAGAAGCTAACAAATTGACCTGATTTTTTTCTTAATGGGGGCGTGCACCTTTGTATATTTTTGCTTATTTAGTTGCCTCAAAATAAATATTGGGTGCACTATTCCATTCAAATAGTTAACACGTAATTTGCACATAATTTTTGTAACAGTGTTGTATAATATAATTTATTTAAAAAATTAAATAATCATTGTTCAATCTAATTAAAATATAAGAATCTAACATTATATACATACGGATATAATTTAGAGTTTAATAGTAATATTAATTAAAAGGCCAAATAAAGGATTATCAAATATTAGAGAGAGCATGGTATATTATAAATAGATAGAAGAAAAGAAAAAGAAAAGGAAAAGTTAAAATTTCTAAAATTTTATTAGAGGTCACAAACTTATAGGTTAGTTTCATGTGGTCACTCAACTTCAATCTTATTTTATTTTAATCACTTAATTTATATTTTGTTATTTGAATTTGAGTATCTCATATGTAACCATAACCAAAACTAATTTCTATTGCAAATGAACGACCAAGTGATTTAACCTAATTAATATATGGGTTGAGTCTAAAAACTCGTGAATTTATGTTTTCCTATTTCTAATTCAAAGATTATCTTATTCCAAAAGAATTAAAATTTTATCTCTTCTATTTCTAATTGGTGATTGATATGTCTTCTGATCTTAGATTACTTTTCAAATTTACGAGGAGGTAGTATCCTCTAATTATTTCGTATGCAACGACAATCAATAAGAGTCAAGGACAATCTCTATTGCACGTAAGTTTGTATTTGAAAAGACCGATATTCAGCTATGGGCTGAATACCGGTCTTTTCAAGAGTCACATCGCGCGATGAATTGAAGATGCTAATCTGTGATAAAGACGGAAGACCATCAGATTCAACAACGAATGTAGTGTATAAGGAAATTTTTCAAAATCTATAATATTTTTGTTGTATGTGTGTTATTTCCTTTTCATTGTATCTAAAATTTTCACTTTATGCTTCTTCATAGTGATTTTCACTCGATCAATTTCAAAATTTTTTTACTTTTCAACATTATGATATTATTCATGTTGTGTACCCGTGCATCGCACGGGTTATACACTAGTTGCTAAAAATAAACGAACAGTGATAAGCTTAGGTACAGGTGAGAAACTATCAAAATAGTCAACCCCTTCTACATGATTATATACTTTAGCCACAAGTCTGGCTTTAAATCTATCAACTGACCCATCTGGTTTAAGTTTCACCTTATATATCCATTTCGATCCAATTGCTTTCTTTTTCGGAGGTAGACAAGTTAAATCCCAGGTTTAATTGCTCTCAAGAGCATGAAGCTCATTATTCATAGTATCAACCTAGTTAGCATCACAACTAGTTTGTTTAAAAGAAATAGGTTCTTGGATATTATTCACATTTGCAAGAAAAACCATATATGTAGGTGAGAAATTAGATGAATGAGAATAAGGAAATGTAGGTGGTGTGTATTGATTAACAGATCATGACAAATAGACTGAAGAAGAAACAACATAGGAATCAGTGGTAGGATGAATGACATTAGACACAAAATTTTGTAACCATGTAGGTTGTTTTCTTAATCAAGTATTTTGTCTAGGAATAGAGACACATGGGGGAGTAATGTTTGAAGGTGAATTAGATGTAGGAACAAGTTCCTGAGATGATAAATCTGCAGGAATGGAAGTATTTGATTCAAGTGAAATTATAGATAATAGTTGTGAAGAACAATAGTAGAATCTTCACTAAGAGGCACAACTGCTAAAGGTATGGTAGGGAGTGGAGAGTTAGTATTTTGGAAGGGAAAAATATGCTCATGAAATACAACATCTCTAGAAATATAAACTTGGTGTGATTCAAGACTATAAACCCTATAAGCCTTTTGATCAGTGACATAACCAATGAAAATGCACTTGAATGCTCTAGGACTAAACTTATCTTTGTGAGGTTTTGTATTAGTGACAAAACATAAGCAGCCAAAAATCTTTAAAAAATTATAATCTGGCATTTTTCCATACTGAAAGTTCTAAAACCTAGATTAATTAAATTAAACCCGAATTTTAATTTTAATTAAACAAGCAGGGGACAGAGTGTAGTCAGAACTGGCAAGATATAGAGATAACAGTTCTGACTCGCACAACAGTGTTCGTTTCTTAATCTTGTCTAGTGCGGAAATTAAAAGATTAAATACGAACACAAGATGTAACGTGGTAAACCCCTAAGGAAAACATTCACGGGCCCCCATGCTATGGGTAAAAACAATCCACTAATAATCTTGTTTAAAAATACAATAGTATCGGTTTTTGTAATTTCGCAAAATTAACAAAATAACAATCAAAAGAAAACAGATCAACTCCCTGTGATACTTCTTCTTCTGACTTGTTGATGAAGTGGAATCAAACCCACCGGTCTTGACTTTATCACCACTTCCCTATTGTACTTGACCGCAACCACCACTTGGATTAAGAACTCCCGTTCTTAACTTCATGCCAAGTAGCTTGAGCAAGATATGGAATTGTTCGTTGAGCACCAATAAGTTCTTAATTCTTCAATGAGTTTGAAGAACACCTTTTTGCTTTGAAAGTTGAATCAATGAAACGCCATGTCTTGTTTTCCACCAATGAAATCGGCTAGGTTGAAGCTTATGGAACAAGAACCAAAATATTTTTCAAAGCCTTAATTCCTTATTGATTTCCACTCTTACTTATAGTTAAAGTAGAAATCAATTTAGGAATTATTTCTTACCTAAGAATATGCAACAAATATGGTAAGAGAATTAGTAGGAAAGAATATAGAAAGATTTTCTTAGATTTGTAGTAGGAAAGAATTTAGGAAAATAAATATTTCCTTCCTAAACAAATCTAAAAGAATAAGATAAAATTCTTTAACCTACAAAAGGAGCTGTCATTAATATTCATGAAATCAGAATATATCAAATATAGAAATAGAATAAAATCGCAGCTTTTGCTGATCTGGAAAAATGATTCGCCCATCAAGCCAGTCAGTCAGAACTGGCGTTTAATCAGACTAGTTAGAAACACAAATGTTGACCCGCTCTTTTATTATTAAAAATTAGTTATATTTATTAAGATAGCCAAGATATAAAAAGTGAAAAATATGACATATATTTTTCCAACACATACAAAGTTTCATGTGGACTTTTCCAATTAAGTACAGAAGTAGGCAGCTTATTAATGATATGTGTAGCAGCTAAGATAGAATCTCCCTAAAAAAAAATTTGGCAAGTTGATTGAAACATCAAAGAACGTGCAACTTGCAATAAGTGTTTGTATTTTCGTTCAACCACTCCATTTTGCTGTGGTGTGTAGACACAAGATTTTTGATGAAGTATTCCATGTTGAGAAAACAAATTTTGAGTTTTAAAATTCAAAAATCTTTGTGCCATTTTCAGCACTCTAGAGTCCTAATCGGTGTACGAGTATTCATGTTTTGAGAAAGGTTTACAATGATTCAACTAAGATTGAACGGAAAATGAGATGTGATTTTCTTGAAATTTTGAAATTAGGGTTAAAACTATCACAGATAATGTATAGGATTGCATGATAATGGGTGAAAGATTTGAAGAAATTTGGAAGATTAAAGGTTATTGCCGATAATGGAAATAACCGTTCAAATTGTTAAAGAAGAAAATGCGAGAAGAGGAGTCCACTGTATGGGTCCCAACTTCATCAAAATCGCAGAAGGCAAGAAATCCATTGATGAAAAACACATAAAGAAATTCAAATAATTTCTTTACAATTTCTTTTACAACTCATCTGGTTTGATGATGCAATAGCACAAAATTGAACCTATCCCGATTTCTGATGTTAATTTGATTGGGAAATCCTGTAGAAATGGTAAACCCATAATTCTCGCCATCCCATTTACATGGAAGAAGGCGAAGAGCTCAAGGAATTTCGCAATGATTTGGGTGAAGGGCTCAAGGAAGAAGGCGAAGAGCTCAAGGTGGGGTGGAGAAGAAGACTATTTATTTATTTATTTTCTTTCTTTTTATTTTCTCTCTTAAGTTTGGAACCTGTGCTGCAAATTTTTAATTATTTTTAATGCCCAAAATAGTACAAGGACGAAATTACTTTTGTGAAATAAATCATGTGCACTGCACACATGCCTTTAACATAGAAAATGGACGAAAACAGACCATAAGGACCATTTGCGCCATGAAAGGTTGAAATAGGGATGTCACTGCCAAAAATAGAAAGATAGGTCCTCAACCCGCAGCATAGGCAAATTATTGGGACCATTTGTGCAAAAAAAGCCCTTGTGTTTCGACTCTCAACCAGAGGAAATAATTCAAGTTAAAACTTTTCTACAAATTTGGTTTATGTTTTTCTTGTGTTATAATTTGTTACTGCTATAATTGCTTTTCTGATTTTGGCAAAAATATTTATTCATCACATCCTTTCTGTTTCAGGAACTCAAGAACCTCAGGCCTCAACTTTATTCTGCTGCAGAGTATTGTGAAAAATCATATCTTCACAGTGAGCAGAAGCAAATGTATGACTTCTGCCTCCAACTTACTGAAGTACTCCATGCTTCATTTTGTTTCTAAAGATCTAGTTTGTTTGGCTTGATTTCTAATAATAGTTATAGCTAAATGATATTTCCCCCTTCTTTTTTATGGATGATTAGAAATCGGGTGATCTGGTAAAATAGTTAAATGTATCACTGCATTTTGATACGTTGTCTTTGCTTTCAATTTGAATACTCATCCATGCAATTCTCAGAACATTTTATGCCTTGTGGAATTCTCAAACAATGTATCATGTGGGAGCTTCATTTGTTCTATTCTTTTTTCTCTTGCTCTACTCTTTTAGCAGTACATTAATTAAACAGTTAAACATTATTTGTTGATACTGGCTTTAAGAAAGTTGACGTGTACTCCTCAGCTTGGTCTAATTTGTTTGTGCTTCTCTTATAACTTGACTATGGAAGTTCTCTTATGGTGTGACTCTGGAAGTTTAGTTTTAATGATTACTTGTGTATTAGGGTACTGGACAACCTGAAGGATTATGCTATACGAGCTATAGTCAATGCCGTTGACCACCTTGGAACTGTTGCTTCCAAACTGACTGACCTCCTGGAGCAACATGCTTTGGATATTTCAGCCATGGATCTGAAAATTACATGTCTAAATCAGGTACATTCACTATTAGTGAATATTTTGTTTAGGAGGATTGAACCATGATCTGAGCTGAAATTTGTTTTTCAATGTAAGCAACTTGTAACATGTCAAGTGTACATGGATAACGAAGGTCTTAGGCAGCAGCAGCTATTAGCAATCATCCCAAGGCATCACAAACATTACATCTTGCCAAGTAAGACTAATTATTGATGGGTTACTTTGAACAGTACTTACCTCTAATTTTGTCCATATTGTTTTTGAGTGTTTTATTTACTGTTTCTTTGGTCAAATGCCATGTTAGATTCTGTAAACAAGAAGGTGCACTTCAGCCCACATATACAGACAGATCCTAGGCAACATATTCATGCAAGACCTCGTCTTTACTCTTCAGGTAGCTGATGTCCTAAGCATGGAATAGTTCTTGATTCTATTGATATTGGCGTAAGATTCTTCTGTTGAGCTGCAAAATATTACTTGGTTAAATTGGTTACTTAATGCTGTCTAATGCAGGTGCTTCTGTAGCAAAAACTCTTTCGTGGCATTTAGCATCAGAAACCAAGTCTACCTTGAAAGGGTCTCTGATGGAGCTGCTGTGTTCTGGTACGGAAATTGTGGGTTTGCAGTTGCAAGCTACTGATTTGTATAGTATTGGTGCAAGTTTTGTAATAGAAGATAGAGTTTATTGATTTATTGAATTGTTGTAAAGTGAACAAATTGCAATGTATTGATGAATGGAAAAGAAATGAAACTGAATACAGAGTCTTCGAGAGCTCTGTTCTCTCCCACAATGTTACTCAAATGTTCAATGCCTATTATTACAGTTCTCCCCCTTATTTATACCCCTTACAATTTCACTAAATGGAAATATTACAATTGCATAATAAAAGCATAGTAACAGCAAGGGTCCATACTACTATTTATTACAAGTCTCTTAAGACGTTGCATGGCCGGCCTCCCTGACTTCACGCTCGTCTGCCCCCTTGCTTGCGTCTGGAATAGGTCCCTTCTTTCGTCTGGAATACACCCAATGAATCGGTGGTCTTGGTGTTGGCGTCCTCCTATCAATACCCCCTCCCCACGAAGCCACCTTGTCCGCAAGGTGAAACAAAGGGAATTGCTGCGCAATTAACTCGGACTCTTCCCAAGTGGCCTCTATCGCAGACATACCCTTCCATTTGATTAATACCTCCAACTGATTACTCACCCCAGTACGCACTCCCAAAACATCCTCAGGTTCAACCAACAACTCCAGATCTGCGCCTAACTGTGGAGGCAGCAATTTCAACAATTGGTGATCTCCCACCACTTTCCGTAGTTGTGAAACATGAAAAACTGGATGAATGGAAGCTGTCTCCGGAAGAATCAACCTGTACGCCACTTTTCCCACCCTATTCTTCACCGCAAAAGGCCCATAATAGCGGGGAGATAACTTCTCGTTCATGCGGCCTGCTAAGGATTTTTGACGATATGGACGTAAACGAAGGTATACCTGATCCCCAACCTCAAACTCCACTTCCCTTCGACCCTTATCCGCATATGTCTTCATCCGCTGTTGGGCCCGGAGCAATTGGGCTCTCAACTCATCCAACATGGAATCCCTTTCCACTAATTGCTGATCCAAGGAGGAAACTATCGTTGATCCCTTCTCAAAACGAATCAAGGGAGGTGGATCCCTACCATACAACACTCGAAATGGGGTGGTTTGAGCCGACACATGAAACGAAGTATTATACCAAAATTCCGCCCAATGCAAGAAGCGAAACCATACCTTGGGTCTATCCGAAGCAAAACACCTCAAATAGGTCTCCACACACCTATTGACTACTTCCGTTTGGCCGTCCGTTTGGGGATGATAAGCCGTACTATAATTGAGAACCGTCCCCTGTAAGCGAAACAATTCCGTCCAGAAAATGCTCATGAAAATCTTATCCCTATCCGAGACAATGGAACGAGGAAACCCATGAAGACGGATAATCTCCTTGGCAAAAATTCCAGCCACTGTAGAAGCCGTGAAAGGATGTTTTAATCCAATAAAATGGCCATACTTGCTCAAACGATCCACCACCACCAATATAGAATTAAACCCCTCGGATTTTGGAAGGCCTTCGATGAAATCCATGGTAACATCATCCCAAACTCTCTCAGGTACGGGCAGGGGCTGCAATAATCCTGCTGGTGCGAGAGAAAGATACTTGCTGGTTTGGCAAACTTTACACGCCGCCACATACTCCCTCACCTCCTTTCGCATCCCTTGCCAATAGAAAGTATCCGCTACTCTCTTATAAGTTTTGAGAAAACCGGCATGGCCTCCGATGCAACTGTCGTGCCCTTCATGTAACACCAAAGTTACCAGCCGTGACCCTTTTGGTAGAACCAACCTGCCCTTGTATAATAAAGAATCCTGGATCAAGGAATACCCTGGTCGAGATAAGGGATCCCTGCGTACATCAGCCATTATTGGACCCAACAAACTATCAGAACGGACTGCCTCCTTGATTTCCTCCAATTGAACGGTGGTAGGAACAGTTAAAGCCATCAAAGACGCCGCTGACTCACGCCGTGATAATGCATCTGCAGCCTTATTCTCCAACCCCGGCTTGTATTGGATGTCAAAATCATAACCCAACAGTTTGGTTAACCACTTTTGGTGCTCCATAGTAACCAACCGCTGCTCCAATAAAAATTTTAAGCTGCGTTGGTCTGTCCTGACTACAAAACGACGACCGAGTAAATAGTGTCGCCATTTTTGAACCGCGAAAACAATTGCCATGAGCTCTCGCTCATAGATGGACTTATTTTGCGCTCTGGCTGACAGACTATGACTGAAAAAGGCAATCGGCTGATGGTGCTGCATTAAGACTGCACCCAATCCCGAACCCGAAGCATCAGTTTCCACCACAAATGGCTGTGAAAAATCCGGCAATGCCAAAACCGGTACTGTGGTCATTGCTTGTTTCAAGTGTTGAAACGCCTTCTCAGCCTCAGAATTCCAGCTAAAACTGTCCTTCTTCAGTTGCTGAGTGAGGGGCCAAGCAATTTTTCCATATCCTCGAACAAAACGCCGATAATACCCGGTTAACCCCAAGAATCCCCGCAACTCCTTGATCGATTTAGGACTCGGCCAACGCTCCATGGCTTCAATTTTTGACCCATCAGCAGCCACCCCTTCGGAAGAAATGATGTGACCCAAATACTCCAATTTGTGTTGGCCAAATAAACACTTTTTTTCATTAGCCAACAATTGATGTTCAGCCAACAATTTCAACACCTGCTCCAGGTGTCCCACATGCTCACCCACGGATCGGCTATACACCAGGATGTCATCAAAAAAGACCAAGACAAATTTGCGCAGCCTAGCCTTGAAAACCGTATTCATGAGAGATTGGAAGGTTGCCGGCGCATTGGTCAAGCCGAATGGCATCACCAGAAACTCGTAATGACCTTCATGAGTGCGAAAGGCCGTTTTTGGTACATCTTCCTGCCTCACTCGTATCTGATGGTAGCCTGACCTTAAATCCAGTTTTGAAAAAATTGTAGCCCCATGTAGCTCGTCCAACAATTCATCTATGACAGGAATGGGAAATCGGTCCGGTATGGTTAATTTGTTGAGAGCTCTATAATCCACGCAAAATCTCCAACTCCCATCTTTTTTTTTCACCAATAAGACAGGGCTAGAAAATGGACTGATGCTGTTTTGTATAATTCCAGCCGCTAACATCTCCTTCACTAACCTTTCAATCTCATTCTTTTGAAAGTGCGGGTAACGATACGGTCTAACACTGACCGGAGCTGCCCCCGGTTGAAGCACGATGGCATGATCGTGACCCCTACTCGGCGGTATTTGGTGGGGTTCATCAAACACGTTCCTGAACCTTTGCAACAACTTCACTACCTCCTCTGGTGGCTTTGCTGGAATCTGCTCTTTTCCCACCACTATACTTCCCAACTCCAGAAGTACCCCATTCCCTTGCTCCTTGAGAGTTTTCATCATGACTTTGAGTGTTACGGGAGTCTTACTCAAAGCCGGGTCACCCCTCAACGTAACTGAACCGCCTGCCACTGAAAATTTCATATATAAACGACCCCAATCCACATGCATAGCTCCCAACCTCCCTAACCATTGCATTCCCAATATTACCTCGGAACTTCCGAGCTCCAAAGGTAAAAAATCTTCAACTACCACAAAATTCTGCAATTGTAACTCAACTCCCCGGCAAATACCTTCGCCCCTGACCGACAACCCTGTTCCCATGAGGACTCCATAACCCGTGGTTTCGGTCCGGTGAAGTTCCAGTTGTCGCGCCACCTCGGATGCTATGAAGTTGTGAGTGGCGCCCGAATCAATTAGGACTACCACCTCTCGCTGCGCAATCTTCCCCATTAACTTCATGGTTCGCGGAGCTGTAAGACCTACCACTGATTTGAGCGAAAGTTCCACGGCCTCCTCACCATCTCCGATTTCACCGCTCTCTTGGACCTCCTCCCTTCCTTCCTCCTCAACTTCAAATTCCTCTTCCCTAACAATTAAGACTTGTAGTTCCTTATTCTTGCATCGATGCCCAACGGTATACTTTTCGTCACAACGAAAACAAAGTCCCTTTTCACGTTTTGATTGCAGCTCGGCATCGGTCAGTCGCCTGAAGCTGTTCTGGAACTTTGGAGGAGCTGAAACACGGTTTTGGGCTGACTGAAAAGGCTTGGGCAAGGTTATAGTAGCTGGTGGTGAATAATAAGTAGGCCCAAAGGTGCTTCCCTTATTTCTGTTTGGGCCCATTCCTCCTTGGGCCTGTTTGATAGCCACATTACGGTCCTCCACCCTTTGGGCCACCTCCATTATTTTGTCCAAGCCCACTGGCCTCAACAGACGTATCTCCGCCCTCACATCGGAGTGTAAGCCATTGATGAAATTCCCTTCCAACATCTCCTCCGACACCTCCATTAATGGCGCAGCCAGCAATTCAAATCGACGGCGATATTCCTTCACCGTCGTCTCTTGCCTTAGTGACAGAAATTTTTCATATACGGAACCTTCTTGCGAGGATCGGAACCTCTCCAACAGCGCCGTCTTCATCTCCGACCATCTCCGCAACGGATGTCTACGTTCTTCCCATTGGTACCACGCCAAGGCCTCTCCTTCGAAGCATAGCGCCGCCGCCTCTATCCTCTCGGTTTCCGTTAATAAATTCACATTGAAGTATCGCTCCGCGCGATAAATCCAATTATCCGGATCCTCACCCGCGAACACCGGCATCTCCAGCCTTCGTTGCCTGTGTTCCATCCGATTTGGCTCAATTAAAGGTTCACAGTGATGCTCCCTATCAGGAGTCGTATTACGGAATTGAATAGGCGTGTTGCTCGATTCCGGCATCACTCCTTTCCCTCTCTCCTTGTAATCCGGCTGAGTAGTCGTCCCCAATTTCTCCAGTAGATGTTCCAATTTTTCAATCGAAGTGAGTTTGCTCAACACCTGTCCTAAATCATCCTTGATCGTTCCTATTTCACCGTGCATTCCTCCGTAAATCTCTTCAATACGTGTTTCGATCATTCCGACTCGTTCCTCTAATTGCTTCTTCGATGTGGCCATGGTGTTGGAATAACGTTCTCTGATACCAATTTGATGGAGCTGCTGTGTTCTGGTACGGAAATTGTGGGTTTGCAGTTGCAAGCTACTGATTTGTATAGTATTGGTGCAAGTTTTGTAATAGAAGATAGAGTTTATTGATTTATTGAATTGTTGTAAAGTGAACAAATTGCAATGTATTGATGAATGGAAAAGAAATGAAACTGAATACAGAGTCTTCGAGAGCTCTGTTCTCTCCCACAATGTTACTCAAATGTTCAATGCCTATTATTACAGTTCTCCCCCTTATTTATACCCCTTACAATTTCACTAAATGGAAATATTACAATTGCATAATAAAAGCATAGTAACAGCAAGGGTCCATACTACTATTTATTACAAGTCTCTTAAGACGTTGCATGGCCGGCCTCCCTGACTTCACGCTCGTCTGCCCCCTTGCTTGCGTCTGGAATAGGTCCCTTCTTTCGTCTGGAATACACCCAATGAATCGGTGGTCTTGGTGTTGGCGTCCTCCTATCAGTCTCCTCATAGAAAATTGAGGTTAGTCCTCGGCAGACAGGACTGCACAGTAATAAGATTCAAGCATCTTTTTCTTCCATAATACAGTGCAATCCTTTCCATTCCATCCTACCAAACAAGCCATTGTTTCCTAGTTCTGGTCACATATTACACCTATTTCAGAATCAAGTATAGTTGCTGCTAAAGCAAAATATGGATCATGAAGAACAATGATATTTTCTTGTGCAGCACTGAGGACCCAAAAACATCTGGAAGGACATTTGGTTCATTCAATTTGTTAGGTATGCAAAAGATATAGATACACTCGTTGTGGTGGATGACTTGCTAAACTAATAAAAGGAAAGCGGATATGGCATATTCCATTGTACTAAAGTACTTGTATCTGTGCTATTCATTTTTCTGTCCAGCAGATGCTGAAGAGAGTAGCCGAATGAAATTCTCACCAGCATCAAGTTTTGCTATACAAACACGGGGTGTTGCTCGACGGGTAATGTCAAAACTTTCTTGCATAATGCAAGGGATTGTCCGAGTGAAAACAGAATATGAAATTCTTGGAAATTATGTTTTAGTTTTCTTGCTGTTTTTGAGAATATTCAGTTTTGATAGGAGCAAAAGGTTTTTCTTCAGTTGGTATTTTAGTATTTATTTATTTTTTAATATATTGGGTTTGTCGGTAGACAATTTTTTACAAATTATATTATCTGGAGTGGAGATTTTTTGTATACAGATGACAATATTAATTCCTCTTGGACTCTGCTACACCCTGATCATTTAACCTGTGGGCAAGAATCACAAGTTAATATTAATAACGTCTTTTGCAGGATTCACCTGAGGGCTCCAAACTTTTGACGCCATTTAGATCGTTTGATAATCCAACTCGAAGAGAGACTGTTCGGACTCCTGTTCGTAGTAGGAGTGTACTTTCAGCCTTCTTTGTCAAGCAGAAGTCGCAGAAACTGAAGACTGGTGCATGAAACCTTGTGCAAAGAAGCAAAATAGATTCACTACCACCAAGTTTTCTTCCATGTTGAAGCAAATTGCCCGTAATTATTGCGTATTCTTCTTGACTTTGGGCTCCATTGATGATCAACCAACCATTAAAAGGTCAGAATCAGATCAGATCGTGCCATCTAGTCATTCTGATTTATGGATCAATAACAAACTGGAAGTGTATATTAGTAGCTATGGAAATGTCAGTCGATTGTCTTGTGCAGAATATTATGCTCAATTCTGTATGGTGCCTTGGATTCATTTCTTGTAGTTGGCATAGTTATATCATTTCACGATCAAGAATAATTGTCATCAGCAAATAGAAAATGATCTAATTATTGTTTTATTATGCTCTAGATGAGCAGTACAGGAAAATTGCATTATTCGTCTCCAACTTGTTGGTCGAGTAGCAAGTTTGTTATCAATCATTAAAAAGGAGCAACTTGGTCTTTTAAGATGTTGTGTAATTGCACAATCAATCATCAATTACGGAAACCTTCCAAATCTCTGCGTCAGATGACCCTCACATTTCTCTACTTGGTTGATGTTTTGCGAGGGTCGTGCAACGATTGACGGAGATTTAGTCGCTTTCGACATTTGAAGACACATTTCTCTTCTTGCTTAATATTGTCAATGTACTGTACCGTTCAATTTACCAAAAAACACAGAAATGTTCATTTTTCATAATGCATGATTAGGCTCCCTATTCATAAAATGAAGTTTTGTACTTTTATATTTATTTAATAGAAAATGAATAGGTTTTGATCTCCTACCCACTTATTTTGTCCATTTATAATGCACATGTTGAGATAGCATCATATGATTGGTAAAAATAATGAGTGTGAGACCATGAACTATCAATCATGTGATGTCACCTCAGTGTGTATATTATAAGTGGGCAACATAAGTAGGTAGGAGATTAAGACCAAAAAATGAACATAGATTGTTTTATCTCCCACTATTGGGTATAAATTTTTGCAATTCCTATTGGAATCCGTCTCTCGTTGTGAATGATAGTAAATTATCTTCCAATAATAAAATGATATCGAATACTCTCTAGTTTAACATATTAAACATGCCAATGATATTCATTGGGACACAGTTTCTTATACATTCCAACCATAACTGCAATTCACTTCGATTAGTTCGATCAAATAAATAAATAACAATACTACACAATAATTTGATAATTGAATAAATACATCTAAATAATATATAATCTCTTTTAAGTTCAAATACTATTTGAAGATAGTTATAGCCCTCTATTGCAGTGGAGGAATACATTGCAGGCTTGCAGCAGTATCTTAGGGATAAATATGTTGAGTTGTCTGTTAATAAATTCAGCTGCTCAAAATGAAGAGATAATCAATTGGGTTATAATCGATACGTGTAGAGGTTGACATATGGAGCATGTAATTAGTGTACGTAAGACGTGGATTGGATCCAGATTGTGTTTGGCTTGTTTGGCAAAACAGCTAAAATTTTGTTTATTATAGTACAATCATGTCCAGTACTGCGTCTCCCATTAGACCCTGTCCACCTTAGAGCATAATAGTGATACAAATCAAGAAAACTCAAATCCTATCTGGCTATCTCATTATGTATCCCACTGAACCCAAAAGTATGTTTGTTCAATGTAAAGTTTTTAGATTGCTTGCATTGTACATGGTTCATTTGCCATGATTTTCACAAACTGTTGATACAGATGGCGACGAATGCAAGGTCGTCTACATATAGAGCACTAAAAGAATAAAAAAGAAGTTAAAATCATGTCTATTAATGTGTATCACTCTCTGGAGCTTAGGACACTTGGATCCTATTATCAATGAAATGACATAATTCATAAATATTATCCGACTGGCTCTGGAAGGAATTCAAGACGTCGATGACTTTGGCTCTGGAGGATGTTCTCGAAATTGGTACTATCGGATCGGGTGAAAGATGTGGATACAAATCGTCATTGACTCATTGACATAAACTGTCAAATCAATTTTTTGGAAATTAATGTCTAGCCAAACTTTGAACGTGTTTTTGCATCACTATCAATTGAATGGTACTGTGCCAGTACATGAGGTTCATCACTACTTTGTTTAAAAGATTATAGTCAATTTTATTTATTTAAATTGTTTTTAACATGCCATCTCACATGAAATTAATTTTAATTTTATAAATGGATGGTGACAAGACTTGATCCCATGATCATTGATAAGATATTAAACTACTTTATCTAAAAATTCAAGCCGATGAAAAAGGTACAAAGTTATTTATTTAAATTTTATTTTCAACAGTAAATGTGTATTGTTGTAAGTCGTTGCTTAACGGAAGCAGTGAACAAATGCAAATTTCTTCTTTATCCACTTTATCCTTTTTTAAAAGTAAAACACTATTAAAAGTTAGGCAGGATTTTTAGGTCTCCACCAAACTCAATTGAGGTGTAATATTTCAGATTTTTATGTCCTAACATAGTATGTGTTTATTTTAGTCGAGAGACAAGTCTTTGAGGCTCGGCCCCACGTAAGAAATAATAGTCCAAAGCATAAATTCAATTTTAATTTAAAAGTGAAGTTATTTGAAACTTAAAGAGATTTTATTTCTATTTTCTAACGAGTAATTGGGTTGTTTAGCATGGTCATTTGTACGGTTTCACGTAGAAGTAACCCAGATTTGAATCACCTTGTAGATATATTTAAAAAGAAATTTATAGGTGAAGTTCCAATAAAAGAAAACAATTCAATCGCAAGTTTATTTTAAAAGAAAAATAGGGGATTTCTATTGTTCAAGGCAAAAGTTTTCAATTACCTTATCAAGCTTTCGAGGTAGGAACATGTGCGGTCATTTTGCCCTTGTTTGATGAATGATTTTATATATAATTGATAGTTTTCATAAATCAAAGATATAAAATGAAATGACACGTCCATAACCAGTTCTACGAACAATGAGATTCTTCAGAATCAAGGATTTTGCCGATAATCTATCTACATGTTATGCTTTTACGGTATAAATTATAGTTATTTGTATATATTTCATGATTTGAACAATCGTGTACACTAATTAGATGTTCCTATTGAGTCTGCACTTGTTCTTCTCCAAATTTTCCTATAGATTAAACGGCTCGGAAAAGGCGGTGTTTCAGTTTGATGATGGCTAAGGTACGAGGAGGAGGAGGAAAGAGTCAAGCTCCTAATTTGGTTCCAAGATTCTACAATTGGGTTTTAATTGTGGTTTTGAGTTATGAAGCAAGACTATGTTTTATTATTATCAATCATGTTAGAGTTTCATGTTTGAACTCATGTAAATGATCTTGAAGTGTCTAAAGTTTTATTTAGGAATTTGACTATATGGATTGATATAGCATGGTATGAAGCTTTTGTCCAAAGTTTTGTATGTTAGAAATGTTAAAAGTCATTAGTGGCTGAAACACTTTTTTTTCCCCCAGTTTCTACTCGTTTTTCAATTTGGCGTCACGGGATGAAATCTTCAAGTTTTCAGACAAATCTAGTTGAATTTGATAGCTCGTCGAATTCTCTGTTGATAGAACTTGGAATCACATCAATTAGAGGTTCGTAGATTTAGATAAAAATTGAGCCGACAATGTCAACAAAAAATAAATGTTTGGGTCCCAGTCCCACCATTGTAATCGCATGTACCAACAATGGTCAAGGTCATTACTCATTCCCACACAATTCCCTGAACTGCACTCTATTTACACCATGAAATGATCGTGCTGCCCTCCCATCACACGAATTGCAGTCTTGCCTGTCTTGGAGGGCAGTTTGATAATTCAAGACTTTAACATGGTCAACAATGGCGTGAAGATTGTCATGGATGGAGCCCAAAAGCTGAATTGAGCTGTAAATTTTACAACATAGGATGAGACAAACAGTGATGGGTCAAAAATGATTTCAAAAACATTCTAAGATTTAAACAATTGAAATCCTAACAAAGAATGATAAACATGTGGGTAGACCAAACTTGATATTTAAGATGGAAATAATTGAAATACTAACAAACAAGACGTGTGGGTGGACCAAACTTGACAAAAACATTTTCGAATGAATTAACTTTTTAATTAAGTCCCTACTACCACCTAGATTGATAGTAGATATCGTTACTCTTATTTCAATAAAAGACTAACTTTTGATCTTTAATTTTTTCAAGTCTCGTCCTCTTGAATATGGTCCATCGTTCCTATTCCAATATAAGGATCCTGTCCCCCAACCATCCAATGTGATGATGAACACATGTGCTCGACAAGAGGGATATAGAAAGTGTGTCGTGATTTGCAAGATTTTATAATATATTATTTCACTTAGCCTGCCTCTCCCATGACATTTCGAATCAACCCGGATATGTGCAATCGAATGTCACTAGAATGCCCCAATATGAGAAAGCCATTTTGGGTGTGGCAGATCAACAACCTGATTTACTACACAAAATTTGTGGTATTGCAAAAGACAAGTGAACTCGGCTAAGAGGAATGCTTTGTGAATGACTCTTGATTCATTTGTTGTTCACTGCTTAGCCCAGAGCAATACAGGGGGCTAATAAAACTACATAAATGATACAATGAATAGCATCTACTTTATAAGCTTATGCATATAAACTAAAAATGTAGAGCATTCAATCCAGTCTAAATAAATCTTATCAGCAAGAGATAACAAAGTGTTTATTTTGAAATCATTGTATTTGAGGGTCATGTCGTATTTATATTTGTTGGAAATTGGTTAGAAATAATGTTGTTTTTGACTAATTTTGACCAATTATTTAAGCGAGACTCATACTGAGTACGTGAATGTTAAGGTCATACGTGTTTACTACCCGAGTAGATTAACATAATATATTTAGTTGCTCGAATCAATTTCGGGTGAATGAGAAATTGAAGCCCAAAGCAAATCGCTTAAATAGGTTGAATATTGTTGAAAAATAGGATTAGAATATTGCAGAATATTCTAAAATCTGTTTGGATGAAAAGTTGTGTCTTTTTAGACATGTCATTTTCTTAACAGTCACGTCTTTTCATCTTACAGACATGTCTTTTGAACATGTGCTTTTCTAAGAAGACACATCTTTTGGACATGCCATTTTATGAAGTTGTATCTTTTGATATATAACTTTTCAGATATTATAAATATTAGGCCCCTTATGATTGCAAATTAAACCACTTCACTTTAAACAAAATATCGCTGAACTTTTGTACAAATCATTTTAGTTAAAAAATAATTTATGTATAAAGTCCAAATTCGGTTTTCATTTAAAAGAGTAAACAAAATGATGTCTCATAATTTGGAGTGATCCAATTACGAGAAGTGATTGTTGTATCTTGAGAGACGTATGCCGAGAAATCATAAGCACCTGTACAGAACAATGTCGTCTTAATGAAAAATAGCCAAACTCTTGCCTCGACTGAATCTAATTCTTCATTTCTTGATATTTCTGTAAATCGTTATTTTACTCGTTTGTATGCATGTAATTAAATTATCAAAATATAAATAATGCACCAATATTACCAACAATATTAGCCATAGTCTTATTTAAATTATTCATCGAGGAAGTCCTTGCTTTGTGATAAGCATTAACAATAGCTGGAATGGATCGGAAATTGACAAATTTTGTGCCTCTCTTTCCTAATCCTGTTAGTCCAGGTATCAAACATAAGAACTTAGACACTGCCTTTGACTGCAGCACTATATCCATTCTGTATATCATTGTACCTATCCCAAAGCATAATCCCTCCATATTTTGATGACCCTTTAGCAAATGGCAGAACTTCATTTATCAGAACCTGTTTTAGAACATAACCATTTCCAGCAGCTGCCTTTGAAGCAGGAAGTCCAATGTAAATCTTTTTAGCAGGTATTGATGATGTCCATTGATTCCATGAATTCTTGAACTTGTTTGGATCACTGCTGATGTATTCGCATTGCGGATTGTTGTAAAACTGTACCCAAACGAAGTCGAATAGTCCGGTTTTTAGTGCATTACCGAGCCTCTGGTCCGGGAATGGGCATTGCGGTGCTGCTGTTAGGTACACTTTCTTGCCCTTTAGGCCATACTCGTATAACTTTCCTGCGAGGTCTGAATAATGATCTTGACCTGCTTCAATGTCAAAATCTATACCTGTATAGGTTAACAGACAGAGCATAGAGTTAGTGCGTAAGACCTGGAAAATAAACGACATATTTGGCTTGTTTGGTAAAAATGAAACGTAGCTAAAATCTTGTCAATTTATACTATCCACTTTTGTTCAATACTACGTCTCTCATTGATCCCTCTCCAACATAGGGCAAAATTCCAACTAGGGATTTCGTCGATTTGTAGCCTAACATGTTACATAAGATCATTTCACCCCAAAGAAGATTTCCTCTAATTCTATGAATTTGAATAATACTCAAAGAAAAAGAAAAAGAAAAATCGTTACCATCTAATACTGCATTTCCAAGTGGCCTGAAACTTGATCTGCCCCCAAGAAAATTGTTCCACAAATAATCTGCCACTTGGCGTGCATCATCTGCCGACGACAACGAGTAGCTCCCGGCACCACCACCAATGGAGAGCAACACTTTAACTCCTTGGCTTTGGCATTGGTTGATGCTATTGCTGAGTTTCTGGCAGTCACCAGATGGGGGGTCACAGTGGCCTGCTAAATTTAGCTGAGGTTTTTGGCCATTGCCAAAGGTAGAGAGAAATGCTATGTTCACAATTTGGTACAGCCCGGAGCTACATGTGTCTATTAATTTGCCCTCTCCCCCATTTTGGCCCCAATAAACAACAATTCCGGCGGCTTCTGCGTTTAATATCAGGCCAAGAAATATTACTGCACAAGATAGGAACGAGTTTTGAAGTTTTATCTTCATGGTTAAAGGTTATATGATAATGGAACATACAAATTTAAGTTCTTATATTTATAGATAGGGTCGGGGGACGGGATGATTGGTCACTGAACTATAATCAAGGGAAATGATATGACATTCCATGTAGCATAATGAAGGGGAATGATCTAATGTCCTTAGTGGGAGTCCAATGCTCACTGGATAAGTGTCCACCGGGGTCATTAGATCATTCCCCGCATAATTAAGACATACGACATAAACTGTCATTGTTGACTATAAATTGTCACTACAATTGAATAACCGACAGATTTGAAGGGAAAAGTATAAATTTGGTTTATCAGCTGCCAAATTTTATAATAATGACTAATATGCAATAACAAGGGAAATTAGCACAAATGATTCCTAATATATGCAAATAGTCAAACTTTTATTTTTTATGATGAAAAGTTTCTAATATACGAATATCGGATAAAAAGACAAATATACCATTACTTTTAATTAGAGAAAATTGCAATTGAATTCCTAACATTTGTAAAATGTGCAAATGGGTCTTGTACATTTATTAAATAAAATTTAATTTAATATATTAAATATATCACTATAGTCGTCTCAATTAAATTTTTTATAAGAGAAAAATATAATTTTTTGTATTTAAGTATATGTAATTCCTATGTGATGTGAAAAATATGAATAAAAATTAAGTTAAATAAATAACAAAATGACGTATATAATTTTATGACATTGAACCAATCTTATTATGATTTTTCTTTAACATAAAAATGCTAATAAAAATTAATTTACACATTATATATTCTTTATTTTTGAAAGATAATAAAATAATAAATTAAAATAAGAATAATATAGTTGGAGCTCTAATATTTGTAGTCAATAAACGAATAGTTCAATTAAATAAAAATATTTGAGCATCAAGTTCGTGACAAAGTTATTTTTTTTTATATTGTAACGATAAAATAAAATTTTAAATTTTAAATAATATAATTATTTAATAAATTTTTTTTTTTATTTAACATATTTGTTAATAATTATGAATTTAAATTTTAGTTAATTTATAATGGTTCATTAAATATATAAAAAAATTTAGTATATTATCAATTTGGTCAATAAAATGTTAATTTAAAAAAAAAAAATCGTTAGTTTTCTTTATTTTTTTTTAATAAAAAACTAAAAGTATCAGCATTATTTGCATTTTTTGCAAAAGTTAGAAATCCATTTACAGTTTTCTCTAATTAAAAATAAGTGCATATTTGTCTTTTTATCAATTAAGGACCAATTACGCACAAAAATACATAGATTAATAACTTTTGGGTAAAAAACCAAATGTTAAAAAATATTTATGCCTAGAGACTATTTGCGTCAATTTCCCCAATAACAATGACAGAAACTTAAACTTTAAGTCCTTCGTATGTTGTGATATCAACAAAAATATTATTTTATTTCATTAAAGAAAAGTTGAATTATTTATTTATATAAATTTTTTCAACATTTACAAAATAAAGAAAATAAAAAATATGAACTAAAAGAGTGAACGGTCTTGTTGCATCAAAGTCAATTGAAAGGAACTGTGGGTTCATTTTATGGAATAATTCCGCAGATTTAGACCACTCGTTTCTACTTCATTGTAATTGTAATTTGTAACAATAGTTCAATATTTAACCAATTAGCGCGACAAATCGATTGATCTAAAATCTTAAAAAGTTAGAAATCGACTAAACTTGTTCATTTAAATTTTATCTTTAAAATTCGTAGAAACTTGATTCTATTTTTAATCAAGGGTGTAACAAAATTTTCATTGAGACTTCATGTTAGAGCCTTTGTCTATAATCATATTCTTAGAATATGTACACAAAAGTATTAATGTTTGACATTTTAGTTTATCAGTAAATAAATGTTGTTTATTTATTTGTGTCCTTTATACATTTATTGCATTTATGTGATTTGAACATGCGATTAAGTACTTTCGATTTCGCCATTTCGGGGGTGATAATATATGTTGAGTGCTTGTGTAGAGAATAATATATATATACAATTCATGTTTCGATTGAGAATTAATTTGTCTAAAACCTATGAACAGGTGTTGACACTTTGTTCTAGTAAAGTCATACAGTCAGTTATTCTATCAATTGTCTTTACTGAAGAGAGTGGACCTCGGGAGTAACAACACCAGTACACTTGGGAGTGTATTGGAGATAAATGATGTGTGTAGTTTAAATTCTATAGCTTGACTTTGCGAAAAATTTAAACTCTATGTGACTGTCTTATGGATTACTTAAATCCATAACGGGATAGTGGTTGCTATTCGTGAACTCGAGGATCTTTGATATGTCAATGAGTAAGATCAATACATATAGTCAATTAGCTTGGTGCGTTGAAAACTTAGGACAAGTGAAGTAGTAAGCTTTATTCGCGTTCGGAAACCGTCACCCTGTTTGGTGGGTAAATGAATCCGCTTAAATATTTTCTTTAGAGCATTTTAAATTTGAGCTCAGTATTTAGCAATGATTAAATCAATTCTATGATCTGATCACAAATACTTGAAGAAAAGGAGAGTTTAAGTGAAAAAATAATTAGAAGAGCGAAAATGTCATTGTAGCCCAAAATTGACAATTCGCTGTTCGACGGGGTAAGACATTAAGATAGCAAGTAAAAAGGTTGCAGAGAATTGAAATAATATTGATTCTGTGGTTTTATATAATTTGAGAGTGTAGCCTCACGCCTTTTAAGCGGAGACAAATAAATATAATGTAATAGTCCTTGATCAGATTGGCTGTGGTTTAATTATTGATGTTCAAATTATATATGTTCCAGTGGGTCCTTTAGTAGCTTTATAAAAAATCATGAACTTAATTGCACTATTGATAAAAGTTCAGGGAATGCACATAAAAAAATGCCAAAATAATTTCCTGTTCAGAATAAGAAAATGAGGGAAACCCTAGGTCTAGAAATAAGACCTAAGGAGGGCAGACCAGGGCATCCCATACTACCATGGTCGACACTTAACTGCATAGAGAGAGAATATTTTCATCCTCTTGTGTGATTCAAGTGTCTTGAATTGAGTCTAGGATTAATTTTTGGTCTCTTGGTCTCTTGGTGCTCAATCACCCGTTCAGTCACTACTTCGGATAATATATCAAAGAAGACTTGAGAGTATAAAACAAAAAGATTCAAGAAAGACGATTGGAAGCTATAACAGTTGAGTTAAAAAATCAAAATTAATCATGTGTCACGTGTCGAGTGTAATTCCACTAATCATAATAAGATTAAGTAGAATTATTGAAAACGTGAATATAATTATCTTGTCAAATTATGGATTCGTAATTTTTAAATAAAATTCTTGTAATTCGTGTTTTCTACAATTCAATATCCAACAACTAGTATCAGAGCGATCTATGTCAATTATTTTCGCGTTATAATAATTTTGATTTTATTGAAAGCATGTTTGTAGTTGAGCGGTGCATAGGAATTTCTTGAATACTTTTGTGGATTGAATTTATTTTTTTGATAGATGTATGAATTTATTTCGATCAATTGTGGCCTCAGAATCTTGTATTATATTTGTTGATTTTGATTATGTAACGAGATGGTGGATTAAGCCTCCATAATTACCATCTCAATTTCAATTTTTGCAATTAAAATCAATATCTTGTGAGCCCTGAATTGGAACTTAGAGTTTATGTTGTAAGTTCTTCAATCAGGTTGAAGAATTTGGGATTTTGTGGATTAATTGATGAATTGAGACACAGGCTCAAAGAAGCTGATCAACAAAGGCAAACGTAAGTGGAGATAGAGGCGAGCATGGGCGGAACTAAGAATATTTGGAGATCGGACTGCTACTGAATTTTTTTTTACTATAAAAAACAATTTTTCCCAGGGCGGGACAGGGCTATAGTCCTGTCCCGCCTCCCCTAAATCCACCCCTAGATGAGAGCAACTGCAGGGATCCATTGTCCAATGTGATAGCACTTTGAGATGCTTTCGCGGCAATGTGCCGGCTCTCCTTTAGTGGCAGCAGGCGCTGCCATTGCACAGGCAGTCGCTTCTACTGTCAACGTAGTTGAGTAGAGGCAAACGGCACATACGACAGTGCCTTGATGGTGCTATCTACGCACAACGTAGTCGCTGTATATACATACACCATATGTTACGCACGCCACATCTATGCAATTGCGTAATCGGTATTGTGCATGACACTAGTTGGTTCTGTAATGCGCAACACCGTGCTCGGCGGTAGGGATGGCAATGGGTGGGTCCGGAGCGAGTCGGCCTCGCCCTGCCCGGCGAATTGACCCGCCAACTGCTCTGCGAAATTATTTTTTTTTTGAAAAATAATTAAAAAAATACAAATTTTTTAAATATTTGTACCAAACAAAACAAAAAAATTATAAGATTTGTGTTGTGCTGTAGTGGTTAAGGTTGGTAGTTTATATGTTTCAACTCGAATTCGACTCTTTTTTAGTCTATTTTTAGTGAAAATTATAATTTCTATTATATTTTATGATTTTTCAAAAAAAAAAAAAAAATTAGGGACAGGTCGCAGGGCGGAGCCCCCCCCCCCCCCCCCCCCCCCCCGGACCCATCCCGGGGCAGAAACATCTGCCCCAAACCCACCCATATTACTCAGCGGGGCGAGTCTGGGGCGACGGATGTTTTTGACATTCCTACTCGGCGGAGCCTTAGTGGGTGCCACAACAAGAAACACTTGCTAAGGTTTCGACCCAAGGCACTGGGCTTTTGGGCCCTAGATTGTTGGGGACTAAATTTTGGCCTGTCTTAGTTCTGTACATTTTTTATGTAGGTTTGGACTCGTAAATGAAGACTGACTAGTTTTGGCCCATTGGACTGGAAGATTGCTTGAAGCCCATTGATCAATATTCAAGATTGGACAAGAGCTAATAGAATAATTGGGCTTGGGCCTAATAAGAGTCTTTAATTACTTTGCCCAGTAATTCTTTATTGGGCCACAATTTGATCTTTTATTGTTATATTTATATATTACTTTTCATATTATTTATCTAGATAAATCATTGTCATTCATTGTTCATATATATTAGGAATTTAGCACCACTCAGGTAACTATGATGTCATGCATCCTTGGATATTGAGTTATATACAGTGAAATCTAATTTAAATTGGATTTTAGTTGGATCGAAAAGCCCAATTATTTGTACTGCAAAGTTGGTAATCTAGACCAATGTTATATACTAAAGTTTATATCACCAATAAAACTCCTAATGATGCTCTCATTCTTGAGGTCGACAATCGAACCTAATGGTACTGTTTTGTTATGGTATTTGTTATCTAATTGACTAAAATTAGTGGGAAAATACCAGCTTAGTCGGCAGTCTTAGTGACTTTTCTTAAAAAGATGCGTGAACGTTTACAAAAGTTTAAATTATCCTTGTTCAAAGTGGTCACCTTGTAATTTTTTCAAATCATAGACATGGATTGAGAGGTCCCACTGAAATGAGTTTCCTCGAACTTGCTTAGACTTAATTATCCGAGACAGTATAATTATAAGATACTCTATTCAATGGTTGGTATAGCTAACACATTATAATTTGGAATTTCAAACTAGGAGGCCCTCAAGCACCTTGTATCATTTTGTTATCATGTCAGAAATATACAACTCGCTCATGCTACCATTGTTCACGAATCAAGCCAATCCACTTAAAGAAGCAATGAACCAATTGAATGTCTCAATGCAAGGAAGGTCAAATGTCACCACCTTTTGAGGAAAGGATCATATGCTAGAGTCCTAATCAATATTAGACTCGTGCGTAGATGGAGCTAAAATAATTAAACAAGATTATTAGTCTTTCCACCGACAGGGTTGATAATCACATGGATCCATGTCATCTAATTATTTTGAAAAAAATGCATATTTGATCTCCAACTTTTTAAAAACGTAAGAGATATATTCATAACTTTTAAAAATAGCACTAGACATCTTCAACGTTTGAAAAAATAGGTATGATAAGTCCTTTATCAATTTAAATAAACAAGAAAAAATAATTAAAAAATAACAAAATGTATCCAAAAAATAAAAAAAGTAACAAAAATGTCATCTTCTTATTGCAACAAAAACAAAACCACCGCCTTCGTCACCCCACACCAATGGCCACCACCACCGCCCTTGTTTTCCTCCTCCTATACCTCTTCCTCTCTCTTCCCCCTTTACCACCCACCACCACCACCACCACCACCACCACCACCCATTTCCAGAACTACCAAAACATGCTCACTAACTTCATGATTTTCATCTACAACCCATCTAAACCATTCACTTCCCAAAACCTAACTGCATTTCTCTTCTATAGTTCCCTCCTCAAAATCCTCTTTCTCACTCAAGATCCCAATGAAGCCCACCTCTTCTTCGTACCCTTTTCTCCCGACACATCCACACACTCTCTTGTATGTCTTGTCAGGGACCTCAGAATCAACCATCCTTACTGGAATTGCACTCTCGATGCCGATCATTTCTTTGTATCACTCGCCAGTATTGATTGTTCATCCGACCGGAGAATGCTTCAACGACGTCGTTTCTGGATTACTTAAAATGGGATGAAAAAACAGAGTCAAATTTAGTCAAAGAATTGAAGAAAGATTGTGATTTCTTGATCGATATCAAAAAAGAGTCTTTAGATCAGTTGGGGAATATAAAAAACAGTAAATTCTACTTGTTGTGTATGTACAATGTTCTACAATGTAACATAGGAGAACTTGTCCAGCGTAGGCTCCTGATTTGGGTGGGGGTTTGGTGGAAAAAGAGGGCCACTTTGTTAATTTTTATTTTTTGGGTAACATTTGATTATTTTTCTATTTTTCTTTTTTTTTTTTTATTTAAAGGGATGTCAATTTCGTCATAAATGATCTACCATGCCTATTTCTTCAAATGTTGGGAATGTTCGGTGCTATTTTTAAAATTTATGGGTATATCTCCAATATTTTTGAAAAGTTTGAGACCAAATATACAATTTTTCCAATTATTTTCTCTTATAACTCTAAGCGTGTTGCCAAACAATGAATTATTGACATGGCAGTTTCACTCTCCGTATGGACCTTAGGAAAATTGGTGATAAAGTTAAGAGTTGAGAAATTAGTAATCTATTCATTGGACGTGTAAATTATAATTGTGTTGTTTACATAATTCCAACTCTTCAAAAAATTTCTAAATGGAAGAGGCCATATACGCATGTTAGAAGTGGATTAGTTTGCTTTACGGACAACGATATATAGAAGAACTAACTAGTATGTTTGTAACATAATAACAAAGTGTTGTAGGGGGGTTGAGGGACTCCTAGTCCAAAATTCTTGGATTATAGTGCGGCAATTTCGGTAGATAGAGTATCTCACCATTACATTGTATCGATTGTAAAATTTAGCTAAGCAAATTCGTGAAAACTTCTTTTAATGAGATTTGGATATCTATCTTATGATTCGTAAACAATGACATTGGTGACCACTTTCCCGAAACTCATCATCTCATTTATCATGGGGCTGATCAACTTGCGAGGTTATACATGAGAAGGCCATGCTGATTCTCACGACCACCACCCTTAGTCTACGTCGAGTAAATTAGAAAGTACAATACACCATTGCAAATCACACTCTTCTCACCGATGTCTCTATACCATTAATGATCAAACCCTCTATCAAAGTGCTCACCATGTAATTTTTTTTTGAATTATACACATGGATTGAGAGGTCCCACTTAAACGAGTATTTACAAACTTGCTTAGATTTAACAACTCAGAGTCTGAGACATTATAACAATGAGATACTCTATTCACAGATATAGCCACCGCAATATATCTGAATTTTCAAATCGGGAGACCCTTAAAGCACCTTGCATCCTTTTGTTATCAATTTACAAACATATATACAACTCCCTCATGCTATCATTGTCCACAAATCAAACTAATCTATGCGACAAAGCAATGAACCGATTGGATGTCTCAATGCAAGGAAGGTCAATGCCCTACAACTTTTGGGGGTTGAGATTAGAGGTGTTAAGACGGGTGGGCGGACCAAACCCGCATCGACCTACCCAAATTGACCCAGAACCGCAGGACGGTCTGTGAATCGGGCAGGCCAAGAAGGCAAAACTGCGAACCGTTCATGGACCAAAGAGGCCGAACCGCGGGCCAGCCCGTGAACCGGACGGGCTGTTCACGACCCGGGCGGTTTGACTTTTAACCGCTAGCCTATTTTGATTTTTTTTTAATAAATGGCACCGAGTCGTTTCAAGTGAAAGATATGACAGATGCGTGTTGTTTTAGGCTTTAAATATATAAAAAAAAAAAATAGAAATTAAATTAAAAATTAACAAATATGAATTTATCATTGTTATTTATTTTTATTTAATAATTTAACACATTATTTGTTATATATGTAAACATTTTTTTAATTAAAATAGGTAACTAAATTTTTTTAATAATTTAAAAAAAAAATTATTCATACGGGCCGAACTGGGTTGAACTGCAGCCCACATGGGCTCGACTTGGATGGACCGACAGGTAGGCCGGGCTCGTATTCAATTTTTGTAGGCTGTGTTGACCCGGCCCGCAACCCACCGTAGCGCAGACTTTTTTTAATGCGGGCTATCACCGAATTTCTTCGAATGCGGGCTTACCCGAATTGACACTTCTAATTGAGATTATATGCTAGAGTCCTAATTAATATTAGACTCATCCGTAGATGTGACTAAAATGATTAAACACTACAATCAAAATTGTTAATCTTTCACATGAATCAATTGCATCTAATTATTTTCTCTTATCACTTTAAGTGTATATTACCAAACAATAAATTATCAACGGGACATTCGTACTGTCCATACGGACCTTAGGAGAATTGGTGATAAACAATGGGAACACCGAATTGTTAAGAGTTGAGAAATTAATTATCTATGTCATTGGTTATGTAAGGCTGTGTTTGATTGCAAGTGGAAAATTTGGGTAGAAAGAAAATATTTTCCATGGAAATGAATTACCAAGAAAATTTGGATTGGAAAATGTTTCATGGAAAATAAATGGGTTGGAAAAGGTTAACAAATTTTCCATGGAAAATAAATTCTCCTATTCCACAAAGAAAATATTTTCCTTGAAAACAAGGAAAATATGGCCAAAAGTGGAAAACGTGGAAAAAAATTTCTATGGAAAAACAAAAGTTGCAATCAAACGAAAGATGGAAAATAGGTGAGAAAATACTTTTTTCATCGAAAATTTTGCCAATCAAACAGACCAAAGCTGGAAAATTGGTGAAAAATGAAAGAAATCAAACACAGCCTAAATTATAAACTTATAATTGTTCTTTTTACATAACTCCCATTCTTCAAACAATAGCCGAAATTTTATAAATGGAAGATACTACAATAAGCATGTTATAAGTGGATTGGGCAACAATAGCAGGAACGAGTCGTATGTTTTTAACATAATAACAAAATGTTGCAAGGCGATTGGGGGACTTGTGGTTCGAGATTCTTGGAGTATGTTGGCAATCTCGATGAATAGAGTATCTCATTATTAATTGTCTCGATTCTTAAAAATCTAGCTAAGCAACTTCGTGGAAACTTTTTTGAATGGGATCTCAATATCTATCTTATGATTCACAAACAATAACATGGTTGACCACCTTCCCAATAATGAACTGGGGCCGATCATGTTTCTCAATTCCCATAACATTATAATCTTTTCTTTCAAGTTCATCACACGACGATAAAAAAACACGGTACTAGGATGAAAGTTAACTCATCATCAATGTATCATGGGTTATCATTTTACAAGGTTATACATGATAAGGCCATGGTGATTCTCTAGACAATCACCCCTAGTTTACGTCGTGTAAAATAAAAAGTACAAAACTCGATTGCATACCACACTCTTATCTCATTGGTCAAAGTGGTCACCATGTATTATTTTTTTCTGAATCACACATATGGAATTAGAGGTCCCACTGCAACAAGTTTCCACAAGCTTGCTTAGTTTTAATAATCGAGATAGTATAATTGATGATATAGCCAACACATTATAATCTGAAATATCAAACAAGGAAGCCCTCAATCACCTTGCATCATTTTCGTATCAAGTTACAAACATACAACTCGCTCATGCTATCATTGTGCATGAATCAAACTAATCCCCATGGCGAAGCAATGAACAAATTGGATGTCTCAATGCAATGAAGGTCCATGCTCTACCACTTTTGGATGAAGGATCATATGCTAGAGACCTAATCAATATTAGACTCATCCGTAGATAGAGCTAAAATTACTAAACGCCACAACCAAAATTGTTAATATTTCCACAGATAGAATTGATAAGATCACATGAATCCAAGACTAATTATTACAACATCAGTGATCAATCACCTTGTCATGTCCAGTATTAGGTTCATATAGTGACAAGTTAGATATAGTGAAACAATATGTATACTTGAAATATAGTCTATCTCAATCTCGATTTAAGTACAATACTTCATCGTTTAATTTGTACTTCAAAGTTGTAATGTTCATGTTAAGTAATTATCGATTGAACGAATAATTCTTTTTTACTGTGGATCATGAACTCTAGAAACAGTTTCTTGGATTACTCACTTAGATATGTTCTCCTTACCTTCAAGTTCCACTAGTGATTACCCTCTCCCATTGATAGTCACACCCATGGGTGATAGAAGAAGCCCTACACCAAAATAGAATCAAAAAGTTATACTATAAACTATCAAATCAACCACCAGTTGAAGCACTTGCAACCCTTCACTTGTTAACCAAATTCACCCCCCTACACCTTACCCCCCCCCCCCCCCCCCAACCCAATACAGACACAATCTATTGAGATTGTTACATACTATCCCATCCCATCCCACTCACCAACATGTCTTCTGTCAAAAACCCCTTTAATTTTCTCATTTCAAAATTCAGCCAACAAATGATTCTTTCCTCCACCATCAATTGTACAGAGGATTCATAATCTAAGCACTAATGGTCTTACCATGTGACTAACTTGTTTGTAATAATCTTGATTAGGTCATTTAATCAAATGATAAAGTATGCATACCAATGACCAACCAATTTTTAAGCAATTTATGACGGGTCGACGGGTCTATTGTACTAATAGAATAATAATAATAATAATAATAATAATAATAAAAAGAAATTAAAATTTTATTTACGATAAAATACAATAATGTCTTATATTGTATAACCTAACACAATATTGAAAGACATTAGTCTCGTCAAATTTTATAATACTCTCTACAAAAGTTATCTTTTTATAATTATAACAAATTGTAGAACTCCTATATAAAACTCGAATCAACCATCATGTGCAAACATTTATATTTATAGTTGTTGTTCACTTGAGCATACATAATTTTATAAAAAAAAACGTAAATTAAAGTGTACCAATGTTGTCTCCTTTTAGAATAGTAGATGCCATTTGTAAAGTCGTTTGAAGAAAAAGAAAGTGAAGATAGTCCTTGTCAGAATCAATTGCTTAGAACATGTGGAGCCATTGAAGTAACCCAACTTTTTTTTTATGAAAATCTAAGTAGTGACTTAATTTGATGTGGTGAATCTCACAAGACCCCGCAAATCACAGCCACTAACACACTCCAACTTTTGATATGGCATCCATACATTGGATGTCGCCCAAACATGTCACAAAGACCAAGAAAGATGACAATTTACCAGCCGAACTTAATTTTGTCTTTGAATACGACCAACATGCCATAGATGGAATTAACACGTTTGTCGTTAAAAGTGAAAATTTGAATAGTAAAAGTTCGTTCATTTTCACCACCTTATTTCTTGCCACAAAGATTTCGCAATGATTTTGTTTCACAATAAGGCTTGGTTCATCATGATTTGTGTGCGGAAATATATCTATTTAAAATTTGTTTTCAATACACTCTCTCAAGTGTAAGTCGAGTACATTTAAAATTATGTTTCGAGTTAAAGTCTGGTCAAAAGTGTTAGTAAATATTTAATATAATAAATAAGGCATGCAAATGAATATGAATTTATTTGACTTTGTTTATGGGGTTAATATTTGAAGCATGTTGTTGAGGATGAATGTAGCAAGTTCTTTGACCAAATACTTTGCATAAAGGACAAACAAATATAATAAAATATGGAAGTGAGACATGAGTCATGCCCTAATGTGCACAAGATGGCTTGGCTGGAAAGAGGCCTTATAGTGGGCATACCACTACTACATTAGGGTAATTTTAGATGCCACAATTTTAAGGTCAAAGTGTTCACCTTTCAATTCATCGACTGTCACGTCAATATTTTTACTTCCAAAGTTATACAAATTGATTTGATTATATGGTGATTCAGTGGTTATAAAATAAAATTTATATACCACGACCAATTTGAAATTATTATAAATTCGATAAAAATACAAATTTTACGTCACATCGGTAATTTTTATTAAACGTAATTTACATAGTTTTACATTGATCTTTCTTGTGAGCAAAATATGTATTTTCTACGCACAAGAGATAGATACGATGTATATATTGTATATATTGTATATATAGTAGCTCTTTATGACAATTGAGAGAGATGCAAATAATAATAATAATAATAATAATAATTTCACCTATTTGCATTGTGGCCTATGTATATTGTTTATCACGGCCGCATGAAGATTTCTTTGTTATATGTATATTGTTTATCACGATCATAGGAAGTTTTCTTTGTTGTTGGAAGAAAAAATACTTAAATATCCGTATGTCATTACGTCTTCAATTTCTCACCTTACAAAATCATCTCCTCCAAAATTATTTTGCTAACTGCTTCAATCCATCGCCCTGATTCGATTATCTTCCTCAACCGATCATCTCCAAAATCTATTCACCTTCTCAATCAATCATCATCAATCAATCATCTCTAAAATCTGTTCACCGGCTCAATCCATCATCATAATAGAGCCCACGATCGAATACCACCGCAAAATGCTATACTAATCTTAAGTCTTGAAACAACTCTTCGTGTGCACCACGTTCTACCTTGTACATAGTGACAAAGAAAAATATTTTTGTTTTGTTATTATTTTATGCTCCAATGAAAAATAAAATAATAATTTTACATTTTCATGCTCTATTATTTATTAATATTTTGTATTTATTGGGATTAGCATTGGATGGCATATTCCACACTATTCCTGCTTTTGTTGTTTCTCTTGGAGGTTTCTTCCCAAATTCATAAAGAAAATGGAATTAATTAAAAAAAGAAGAAAAAACAAAAAAAGGGCAAATCATATTGCATAATTGCAAATTAAAATATTAATATATTGCTTAACGTTTTGATTAATTGATTAAGTCATCATTTAGAAAAACATTACATGATCAATAAAACCATTTAAAATCATTGTATTAAATAGTGAATAGTAACTCTAAGTTAATTTTAATTAATTAAATAATTGTATTGTATTAGTTAACAACTAAGTTGATTATTCCAAGTACGATTATGATGATAAATTTCACGTTTCTTGAGATCTAAATTGAAAAAAAAATAGATAAAAATATGACTTGAGAACATTCATCGATTTAGAAAATGCAATGAATGGCATATCGGTCGAACATCTAATTTATGTCATAATTTTAAACGCAATATAAAGAATATTTAACAACAATTTATTTATATTTTAATTAATTTTTGTGTCAAGTGAATCTAAATAATTGAGAATTCACCATCTAATTTAGAAAGAAAATTAATATCTTCCAATACAATTGACTCCCATTGAAGCAAATAAGATATTGCCCCTCAACCCCCTTTTCTTTCAAAATCTAAAATATCCCCAAAATTACATTCACTACATATACATGTGTATATTAAGATTTTGAGATTCACACCAATTTTAGTAAGAGGGTAGTTTAAACCCTTGTACGTTATTTATTTGTTTCATTTTTAGTCGTTGTAGGATAATACCTTTAATAATGTATAAGTTCGTTCTCATAAATCCATATATTATCCAAAGAGATTGTGCGACGCGGTTAGATCCACAGTTAGGCTTGGACGTCGGATGGATTGGTTCGGGTTCAGTATTTCGTAAATGGAACCGTTCGGGTCCACGTAATATTTTGAACCAAATCCGAACCCGAACCGTCGGTTCCAATTCGGGTTCGGTTCTACCCATAACTTTTAACACTTTGTTAATTTAATGCACAAAATATGAATATAACATCCAATATCTAGCAAAATAAGCCACAAAATAGCATCCATTAGCAAAGTTTAAACATGAAACACCAAATTACATACCCAAAAAACAAATAAAAAAAAGTACTAAATTTTACAAATGCTAAAAATAACATACATTTTTCTTCTCAAAACAACATAACAATAAATATTGTCGAATTTTCCTTACATCCCGTCATTTCATTTGTTTTACCATTCATCAACCTTTCAAAAAAGAGTGAATTATAAAATTAGAAACAATATAAATGAAATATTTTTTAATTTGTATAGAACTACTTAACATTTACCAACCAACCATTTAAAGACCCATATTAATTATCTTATTTAGTTGGTATTGGGTCATTGAATAAATTGTAAAAAAAAAAAAAAAAAATTCGGTTCCAGTTCGAGTACCCAAGGTTCTTGTTCAAGAACCAAGAACCGACCCGAACTCGATTGGTTCTCGGTTCTCGATTTTGGTTATTAATTTATTTTTTTTGGAACCGGACTGGAATCTCCGGTTTTGGTTCAGGAGGTTCGATTCCGGTTAAAATGCCCCCCCTATCCACAGTTTTTGGGTCGAGAAAAATAAAGTAAGCATATATGTAAACTACCAAATATATTTTAGAAAAAATAGCATATTTGGTCTCCCAACTTTTCAAAACGTAAGAAATATATTCTTAATTTTTAAAAATAGCATTGGACATCCCCAACGTTTGAAGATATATACATCGTAAATTCTTTATGACAAAATTGTCATCCTCTTTAAATAAATAAATAAATAAATAAATAAATAAAAAAACTCCAAAACCCACCATCCCAAACCACTCAAGAAAATTTATAACACATACAATGAAACAAGAATGTGGACCCTAAAGAATTCCAACAAATATTTACTTTCACCCAAATTAAACTTCTCTATTGTCAATTAAGATAAAGAATACAATGCCCGCACTCTTACCCAAAATCTGCAATTGACTGAAAGATATATGGAGAAAAAGTACTTACCAAATTGAAATTCAGATCCTAGAAACAAACATAATGTATTCAACTAAAGAAGGCCGATCTACTGTCTCCAAGTGGGCAGTAGATTTTGCCCACATGCAGCATGTGGACTATTGATGTAAAAAGTAACTTTTTACATCAACAGCCCACATGACAAGTCACCATGTGGGCAAGATCTACTGCCCACCTGGAGGCAGTAAATCAGTTTCCTTCAACTAAATTCCAGTAGAATCTCTCCACAAATACTTGAAGCAAAAAAAAATAATAATAATAATTTTTATGACCAACAATGCAGTAAACTAGATCTTTGAAACTCAGACATCCCATAAACCACAATTGGTACAAGAAAAGTATATATACCTAACTTTTTTTTTTTTTAAATGTTCTTCTAATTTCATACAACTAGCTCAAAATCATAGCCGTAGGAAAAAAAGGTCAGAACTTAATCTACCTAACTTAATGGAATTTGAAGAAAGCCCAGAAAAACACAAAGACTAACCAACAAATACGAAATCTGAGAGGGTTATCAGAAATCCTATCGCTTTAATTTATGAATCCAGGAGCCCTATGAAAATGATTGAAGAGTGCTTTGATTTCAAGATCAAGGGAACCACTTGAACAGAGATTTAACATAGTGGAATGATGAATGTATATAAATAAGATGACCTCTTTGTTATTTTTCATTTTTTAGGGGTACATTTAGTTATTTTTCTAGTTTTCTTTTTCTATTATCTTCTTTTTTGTTTAGATGACAATTTCGTTATAAAGCATCTACCATGTCTAATTTTTTAAATGTTGAGGAAGTCCGGTACTATTTTTAAATGTTAGAAATATATCTCTTACGTTTTTGAAAAATTATATACAAAATATTTCTATATTTTATCGCTAAAACTCTTAGATAGAACGCATTTAGTCAAAATAACAAGTCTTACATAGGAGGAGTTTGATGGACCATCCATGTTGGACAACTAAGTTGGATCCTAGGTAACTAAGATCGTACAAATAATAGTGAATCTCCATTAACATATTATCTAAGAATACGATCGCATGAAAGTAACAATTGTCTTAGTCAACCCTTTGCTCCACTACCATATCTTGTACACATCTAAACCATTCTAGTGGTCCACTAATTAAAGAACGTGCCAACATTATTGGGAACTCTAAGAGAGCCAATACTATGAACAACTTTTTACACATTTTCTCAAATACGAACTCACTTAATCGTCAAAGAGTCAGATAAATAAACTTCACGTCAATGTCAACAAGCATATTCGGACGAGCAAACGTTCCAGTGCACTATAACTAAATCTTTCATTGCATAATTAATAAAGTTGATGAGGGTGTACCAGCATTGTTTCTTTTAACTTTGTATAGCTTTAGATAGTAGCATATGCTACACATGTTCTTAGTTAAGCAAAGGCTATCAACCCACCAGGGGACCATCCAAGAAAATGAAGCATATACGTACATATATGGCTGCTCTATCATCAATATAATTGTGTGTCAGTGTGTGTCTACTTACATATATTTACATATATAGTAGATGCAGTTTACAGGAATGAAAAAAGACAGACACAGACAGAACTAGACATAAATTTTACTTGTTTTCGGCAAGAACATTGGTATTTCTGTACTTGAGTAATGTTCATTTGACAAAGTTGTAAATAAAAATTTAACAGATTTTGATAAAAGTTGATTAAATATGCATGCGTCTCATAGAATACGCAATTAAAATTGAAATTTGACTAGCTAAAAATATCAAATTTTGCTACAAAACTGATTTTCAGTTGAATCAAATATGTTGGCTAGCTAACAGGGCAAGAAATTATTAATGCAGGAATAAATATCAGTAGGAAGCTAGCTAGGGTTGCAGATACTACATTTCTTTGCCTTGGAATTGAAGAAGTGATGGGAGTATTGTTCTTACTGATCTCTTGTGAACTTGGATAATGCCAGCAACTTGAACAAGCAAAAGATCTAGGGGCTCGTTTGGTATGTTGTACTAAGCTGTCGCGTCTTGTTATTTAAATATTATCGCACAATATTTGTATAAAATGAGAATTGTATGATATGTCAAAAGGTGTACATGTTGTATATTGTATCATATTGTAATGTGGTTTATCATATTGTCGCATTCGCTGATCACCCCTCATTGCAACGGGATCGAATGATGGCTAGCATTTATAATCAAGTGGGTAAAGATCGACATGGTTGACTTTCGATTCCTAATCCCTCTCAATTATCATCGACACTAACAACTAGCCATAATCGGTATGGACAATAACTTATTTAGCTATTTATAGTGGCTAAATAAACTAAATTTTTATCTAAGATCAATTATAATTATTTCAAGTAAAGTCAAGATTCCGTTCAAGAATTATAACTATTAAATTATTTGTGATCTACTAAAATTTGACTCGAAAAGCTTTTACCAAGTAGGTTTCAAAATCAATTCAACTATTTTATATTTTAATTTGTACGCTAAAAAACATGTACCAAAAAAAAAAAAAAAAAAAAAAAAAAACATTGACATGCTAAAATAGTTTCTTGAATAGTTGGAGATTTACGTAGCCGGCCCCCCCTTCCCATTTTGTAAATGAAGTAGACAGGTGTTAGGTAAAGTGGTTAGGTAAAGCATGCCTATTGGAGGAAATGCCTTTTAAACAAAGAAGAAATGGGGCCCAAAGTCTTCGAGTGTCTCAAAAGAGAACCAATGAGAGGAGAAAAGTATATTTGCTTTGTGGGGTCACACACACACACACAAACATCAAACATCCCTATTGACAATAAAAATAATAATTCATTTGACATTTTTATTTGATATTTTTATTACTAAAGTATTAATTAAAAAAAATTCATTAGTTTTCTTTAATTTTTTTATAAAAAATAAAAGTATTGGACTTATTTGCATATTTTTTAATGATTAGGAATCCACATACAATTTCTTTTAATTAAAACTAAGGATATATTTGTATTTTTTATCTCATAAGGACCAATTTCGCACTAAAACACATAGGTTAGGGACTTGTTTGCCAAAACATAAATGTTAGGAACCATTTGCGCCAAAATCCCAAAGGTTTAACGAAATTTTGGATGGATTTCATCTAAAAGGATGATTTGGGCACTACATGGATATGTGAGGGATGTAATTGCCAAAATTTGAAAGGTATGGATGATTTGGGCACTGAGTCTATACGTTAGGGACATTTTCGACCAATTTTCCTTGTATCAAAGGCCCCCAACGTTTCAAAATCATTGGGGATATGCCCATAACCTAAAAAAATAGCACCACACATTCCCAACGTATGAAAAATTTGGCGTTGTAGGTCATTTGTGACCAAATTGCTATTCTCTTTAAATAAGCAAAAGAAAAAAGAAAAAAGAAAAACATAATTGAAAACTAACCATATGTACCCAAAAAATAAAAAGTGAAAAATATACCCAAAAAAAGTAATAAATAGGCTATCTTCTCCAAAAAGTCCTAAAATTTTATTTGTACAAAATTCGCCGAAAAACACCACAAACTTCAATCTTCAAATGATCAAGAAACAGAGAATAATCAAGAACACTGATACAATGATTCCTCCAACGCAATCATAAAACTGTTCAACCTCTCTAAAAGTCTTCAACAATGACATCAATGCTCTTTTTTCTTCCCCTTTCAAATCCTCGCGTTTACCCACCGACCCACCGACCGTTTACATCCCACGTCTCAATCATTTTCGCCAATGCATAGAGCGTGCTTTTAACCAAATTCCTCGTTGAGTTAAACTTAGCACCCTTCAATTTGCTCCCGAACTCACCAAACACACGCCCTTGCCCCGCAGCCACCACACATTTAAGCAAGTACAACTCATTTTCATTCAAATTCTCCCATTCCAAAACCCTCGCAAAACTACTACTCTTATAATCGAAAAATGACTTTACCCGAGAATCCGACTCCATCTCATTCATTTTCTCCTTTAACATTCTGCAATCATGAAGTTTCGATTTCAGATACTTGAGTCTGGCAATTTCTTTTTGAAAATTAAACTCCAATGATGGTGGCGCGTACTCTACGGGCGCCGTCGAAATGCGCATGATGCGAATACATGGATGCAATGGCTGTGAGTGTGAATGCAACTGAGTTTGTGATGAAAAAATCGAAAAAGAGAATGCAGAAAGGGATTTAGTATGGCTGAAAAAGATTCGCGTCCATGTAGGGGTATTGAGGTCATTGTTGAAGACTCTTGGAAAAGTTGAACATTTTTATGATTGCGTTGGAAGAGTCATTGGGTCAGTGTTCTTGATTATTCTCTGTTTCTTGATCATTTGAATACTGAAGTTTGTGGTGTTTTTCGGCGAATTTGGTACAAATAAAATTTTAGGACTTTGTGGAGACGATGATATATTTGTTATTTTCTATTTTTTTTTTTTTGGATATATTTTTTACTTTTTTTTTTTTTGGGTACATATAGTTTGTTTTCAATTATGTTTTTCTTTTTTCTTATTTTTTCTTTTTTTCTTTATTTAAAGAAAAAGACAATTTGGTCATAAAGAACCTACCACGCTAAATTTTTCATACGTTGATGATGTGTGGTGTTATTTTTTTAAGTTAGGGGCATATCCCCAAAGATTTTGAAACGTTGGGGGACCTTTGATGCAATTATACCAAAAAAAAAAGTTAAAGATAGATTAATAATAAATTGCAAAAGTTGGAGTCGAAAATTACAAATTTCCCATGAACAAATAGGAAAGGTGTGAAGCGTTGGACTGGGGGAAAAACTCGCAAATTGACGACTTGACACGAACCGACTTGGGTCGGTTTTTGGACCGTTTTGAGTTAGGTAAAACTTAGCCCGAAATCGACTTGATTTTGAAAAAAAAAAAGTTAAAAAAATTAAGCTTTAACTAACTCGAAACCGAAAACCCGAACTTGGGTTGGTTTCAGACCCGATTTTTTTAGATTTGGTCGGCTTTTTTTACGACTTGAGTAGAAAACTGATCTGCCCCGACCTGATATACGCCCACCCCTAGTGAAGGGTGATGAGTAACCAAGACAATGTTACTTCATTTTCATTCGTCCCAAAATCCCAAAGTTGTTCTATATATGTATGTGTATACCCGTTTAGTAGAATTTATAAACTAGTTTATTTGACAAAAAAATAATTTATTTGACCAAAAAAATTGTTTGAGTAACATAACATTTTTTATTATTTTGATCAAATTAATAAATAATTTTAGTCAAATAAACTAATTTACAAATTTTATCAAACAGTTTTGCATTTTCTCTCTCCAGAGTGCAACACAACTCACCGTCCCACCCCGATCCCCACGCCCACCCTCCCGCGACCCCTATACATTAAAACACCTCAAAGGTCAAATTCTGTGAAAAACATTAGTTACTTTTGTATACATCAATAAAACCAAAAGTACTATTATAAAACCGCCCTTCTCTTCCATTCCTCCCTGTCTTTCCTTTTTGTTATGGCTGCCTATATCAATACAACTTTGCAAAATAGAAAACAAAACCAAGAAAAAATGCCTCTCTCTCTCTCTCTTCCTGTTTCTCGCTATATATAGCATTGGTGGAGTACAGTATAATATAGTGTTTATAGCCATAGGTGTTTATGAACAAATTCCTGTTTATTTATTCAGACCCGTTTCCTATCTTTATGATTTTGAATGTTTTTGCCCTCAGATAAAGGACAGACCCTTGACATCTTTTCATCATTTCTGTGTGTAAATCTTGAGGACTTCAAGCAGTCGAGACCCCATTGTTCTTAGTTTTTAAAGGAGGGATTTTGATATCAAAGGTACAACACTTATTTGTTCCATTTTCAAGAAACCTTTTTTTTCTTATTTTGTTGGAAGTGTGAATTGTGGTGTGTTTTGAGATTTATTCATGTTAGAACTTACAATTTTGTGCTGTTTGGTTTTGTTTTTTTTATATTTGATTGTTAGCTCGGCATTTTTACCTAACAATAATAAAAAATTAAAAAAAAATCAGAAAAAAATGACAGTTTTGGGTGTCTGGTATAGTGGAAATGGTTGGTCTCTGTTAAGGAAAACAAAAAATGGCTTACTTTCTGGATTAATGTAATCTCATTGATGTGTGTATGTATATAGAATTTGATCTGTATTTAGGGTCCGTTTGACAGAGATTATAAACTAGTTTATAAACCAATATTAGTTTATTTGAGTTGAAATTAATGACTTTTCATGTTAAAAGTGGGTTGAAAAAAAGTGGGTTGAAAAGTCAAAAATGACAGCTGAAATAAACTAGAATTGGTTTATAAACCATGTCAAACAAGCTCTTACTATTTAGAGGAAGTTTTTGAATCCACCAAAGGCACTGCTAAAACGGGTAATTAATTAGTCTTTTAAATCTCATATTAATCATCCTGTTTATCGGCTTATTTCATAGTATAGAAGTCTATTTTCATTCTTTCACTCGAGGTAGAAAGATTTATTCCGTCTCCCGTTCTTATTAAAATTTCCTTCTTTTGCGTTTAACATATTTTTGGTGGGGTGTACTTTTCTTTGTTTTTTAGTTTCTTGTGATATAAATAGGATCTCTAGGATTTTTCTTGTTTCTGTGTATGGAATGATCTGTTTGCTTTATTGTTATATTAAAATAGATATTTATTTGACCTTTCATTATGAGAAGAATATTAATGGTGTTTAGAATTAAGCTATTTGATAATGTTGGTAAATATGTGGCTTAAACCACTTGACAGGTGTATATGATTGCATTTAACTGAAACGTGTATCCGAATTATAAGATCTATGATTGATTCTTCTGTATTTTGTTAGAAGTATTGTGCCGGCAGCATCTTTTGTTTAGTGAATATTTTGTTTTAATTGGAATTCAAGAGATTCCTTTATGAGCCTTTTCGATCAAGGATAGAAAGGTTCATTTATTCTTGTGCTGTAATTTTGTTTGATCTCTTGTGGCAGGATTTACACAATTTTTTTTTTGGTTATGGAAGGGGACACTTTGTGGGTGAGTCATTGCATTGATAATGTTGCAAGTGACACTGCAGAGTTGGATTCATTTCCAGAGCTCAACGATGAAAGCAAGAAAGAAGTAGCTTCAATTTCTGTGGATTTAGTTTTACCTGACGATCTGTTGGAGCGGATATTAGCCTATCTGCCGATTGCTAGCATTCTCAGGGCAGGCTGTGTGTGTAAAAGATGGCACGAGATAGTCACTTCGGAAAGGTTCCTGTGGAATTTCACTTGTGTCCTATCACAAAAGCCTTGGTACTTTATGTTCACAAGCTCAGACGAACCAGTCGGTTATGCGTATGATCCCATGCTCCGAAAGTGGTACAGCATTGACCTCCCTTGCATTGAGACATCCAATTGGTGCATTGCTTCGTCGTGTGGATTAGTTTGTTTCATGGATAATGATAGGAGGAGTGAAGTATATGTTTGCAACTTAATAACAAAACGCTGCAAGGCTCTTGATGGTCCTCCGGGTCCGAAGTTCTCTGATTACAGTGCGTTGGCAATCTCAGTGAATAGGGTATTGCACAATTACACCATCTCAATTGTTAAATCTAAGCAAGTTCCGGGAAACTTCTTTCAGTGGGATCTCTCGATCCATCTGTATGATTCGGTAACAATGACATGGGTGACCACTTTGACAGAGGATTTAATGGGATGGAGAGCCGGTGACGAGAGTGTGATTTGCGATGAGGTTTTGTACTTTCTGATTTACTCGACTGGGGGTGGTGGTCGTGAGAATCGCCATGGCCTTATCATGTATAACCTCGCAAGCCGATCGCCCCATGGTATATTGATGAGGAGTTTCATCCCGGTGCCGTGTTCTCTTACATGTGGCCGTCTGATGAACCTGAAAGAAAAGCTTATAATGGTTGGAGGAATTGGGAAACAGGATCGACCTGACATCATTAAGGGGATCGGGATTTGGAGTCTGAATGGAAGGGAGTGGCAAGAAATAGCCCGAATGCCGCATAAACTTTTCCAGGGGTTTGGGGAGTTTGATGAAGTCTTTGCCAGCAGCGGTACAGACGACCTCATATACATCCAGAGTTATGGGGCACCCACTCTTCTTGTTTATGATGTTTACCATAAGCAATGGAAGTGGTCGCAGAAATGCCCTGTGACAAAAAGGTTTCCTCTTCAGCTTTTTACTGGTTTTTGCTTTGAACCAAGGCTGGAAATTTCTCCATAGATCTCTTTCATATTGAATATATTTTGGTCTTACTCACAAACTAGCAATTGATTTATAGCCTTTTTCTATATCAACTTTTTGTTCAATTATGGTGATTTTGATATCTTGGAAAAAGGTTTATAGAATATGCAGAAGCCATGAGGCTCTTCAAATATACAATGCGAATATTATTATTCATTAAATTTGGAAATACAATTGGAGTGGATACGAATTGATTTCTTCGTTTTGGATGTATTTATCGTCATTTTCGAGGTTTTGAAGATATGATGGTTCTTGCTTGATGATTTTATCACATTTCCCTCTTCATACACTTCACTTATTTCTTGCTGTTGCATAGTGAAACTACTATGGAGATTCATATTTGTCATATACTTTAGGAACCCAATAAATTTGTCGTGCTTTGCTTAGTCGAGATAGCCACATCTGTTTTTCCAGGATTTAGACGTCTTCTCCAGTCCCAGGAGAACATGGGATGATGTTCTTGTCTTCATTTTCTGTATTGTAATGCCCGATCCAAATACTCTAGTTGAAATCAAAGAAGGGTCGTCTTGACACTGGTGTGAAAGAATAAAGAACAGAGAAGAAAGAAATAACAAACAACTTTATTAAACAGACGGCATTATGAAAATACAATTACAATGGGGTTTATATAATAATATAAACCTAATCTATATTAAGTAAACTAATCAACTAATATATTCTAATATATTGAGACAATTTTATAATATATATGAGAATCTTCTAATATATATTCTAACATCCTCACTCAAACTCACAATGCTACAACAATAAGCAGCGAGAGTTTGTTAAGCAAGAAATGAAAATGATGGACCAGATGTAACATTGTGAAAAAGTCAGCAAGCCATATCAGCAAGGAATCAAGGCAACTACAGCAAGTAACCAAGGCCACCACACAATCTCTATAGTAGTAGATAACATAGCACGATACTCTATTTCAATAGAAGAACAGAAAACAATAGTCTGCTTCTTACTTTTCCAAGAGATAAGATAATCACCTAAAAGTGGACAAAAACCCAGTATTATAGAATGGAAAAGTAGAAAAAAAAAGAAGAAAATAGAAAAAAGAAGAGATGAAGGGGGAGACAGATTGTCTAGATAACTAGACTAGATTCCAAATCCAAATTAATGGATGCAAATACCAGAAGAAAGAAAGGGTGAGACAGATTGTCCAAATTAACCAGAAATAAAACCAACCAAATTTCAGGTTAGTGGACCAGATTTCAAATCCAAATTAATGGATGCAGACACCAGAAGAGAGAAAGGGTGAGACAGATTGTCCAAATTAACCGGAAATAAAACCAACCAAATTCCAGGTTACTGGACCAGATTTCAAATCCAAATTAATGGATGCAAATACCAGAAAAGAGAAAAGGGGAGACATATTGTCCAAAATAACCGGAAACAAAACCAACCAAATTACAGATTACTGACCAGATTTCAAATCCAAATTAATATATGCAAATACCAAAAGAGAGGAAGGGGGAGACAGATTGTCCAGATTAACCAGAAACAAAACCAACCAAATTCCAAGTTACTGGACCAGATTTAAAATCTAAAATTCCAAGCTTAGCTATGTGACAGTATCTAAAAGAAACGAAAAAAGACTTGGCCGGACGAGTGGCATAAGGCCACTCGCCGGATAACTGAAGCGATTTCAAGTTAAACCAAGTCGGATCAAACCTGCTCTGATACCATGTGAAAGAATAAAGAACAGAGAAGAAAGAAATAACAAGCAACTTTATTAAGCAAACGACATTATGAAAATACAATTACAATGGAGTTTATATAGTAATGTAAACCTAATTTATATTAAGTAAACTAATCAACTAATATATTCTAATATATTGAGACAATCTTATAATATATATTAGAATCTTCTAATATATATTTTAACAACTGGAACCCGATTATTTGGTCGATAGTATCTCTTCGACATCTCCACACCACATTGTTTTCATATCCCTTACAATATTCCATCTTAAATGAATTTGGATATGGGTTCCTTCTCTCTTTACCTAGACATGGATTTCCTTTAGTACTGCCTACTATGTTTCTCAATTCTCCTCAATCATCCTACGTTGGGGATCTAATATTTGGGTTGTTGGTACAGTAACCCAATGTGGCATGCTCACATCTATGGGACTTTATGCACTCTGGCCATGTTTAGTTTGTTGGAGTGGAGTGGAGTGGAGTGGACACTACGTCGACAATAGAAAATAATATAATAAATAAATAAATAAAAATTTCCTTCTTTCGTAAGTCTAATATTTTACAACTCACTTGACCAAACATTCATTTGATTTCTCAATATTTTCACATCTTAAAAGATGTAATTGCTTTACCCCGGCGGCCACAACAATACCCAAGTGATCCCGAATAACCGTCCCACCACCCAAGTGATCTCGAATAATTCTAACGGCTGCATTAGGTATTTGCTTGGTAGAGATTTTTGCAGATTATAAACAGTAAATTCTACATAACGTGTTTTTTCTCCACTATCACCCATGTCAAGCAGTCAATATGAGCCAAGGGAACTAGCAATTTAATTGAAGAAAATGTCATTTGGACTAAACCAATCCGAGAAGGCCCTTTTAGATTGGCCCATGTCATGATCTTATTGTTATTGCCATCTAAAACCAACTAGAATATAAATCTCGTAATAAAAAACTATTCAAATATTTAACTGGTCTTGCAGTGGAAGATGGCTTTACTGAAAGAAAATTGGAAAGTTTAGGATCAAATTGACAAATTAAAGAAATAATGGACACATATCGAATGACATGTAACATTATATATAGGGTTAAAAAACTTCTACACAATTTGTATAATTTACAACTTTTATTTACTTTTTATCAACACATTCCGTAAAATCCACTATTTATAATCTACAAAAAAATTTACCAAACAAGTACTTAATCCTTCATTAATGTGGAGTCCATTTCTACTATGTTTACTACATTTTTTAGGGATTTTTCTAGAAATAATCACAATAAATAAAATATTTCTTAAAATAATGTCATATTTTTTTGTTACATTTATTATAACTAAAATAACAAATGTAACAAGTGTTACAAAAATAAAAAAAACAGTATTTTTAGAATAAAAAAAATTAAATAGTATTTTTTAAATTATTTTATATTTTTTAGTATATGGTGAAATTATCACCATTTTTTAATATTACTTGGGCCGCCTGGGTGGGCTAAGTCCCATATACTTGGGCAATGGCCCAGCTCAAGGGGTCAGCCATGCCACGAGCTGAGCTTTTAATGGTCATGGCAGCATTGGTGGGCCTAGTCAGTCCCAACACCTTTTCGCACCTCTACTTTCATCTTACATAACGGGATTGTTGACGTGGTCATGTTGCGTATTATTAAGAGTAATGCTATTTGCAGTCTTCACTTTCGGTAGTCATCATACGTGTCAGTATTCAATTGGTTGAATTATTCATAATTAATGGCTATAAATACATTACTTAATTAGAGTAAATAATTCAACCAATTGAATACTGACACGTATGATGACTACCGGTAGTGAAGACTGCAAATAGCATTATTCTATTATTAAAGGTAAAATTTTATCCGCTACATATTTTCCTTTAAATGACAGCATTACTTACCGCAAAAAAATAAAATTAGAAATTAAGATGGATGTATTTAATTTAGATTTTTAAAAATCTTGATTGACATTTTTCAAATGACTGACTTCGATAGATTTCATTAATTTTTATTGACTTTTATAGAATTTAATAGACTATTACATACTTTTATGAATTTTTATAGATTTCATTTTGAAAGATATTTCTAGACTTTTATATACTTTAATAGACTTTATTTTTTTCAATTAAAAATTTAATATTTCGCAGTTAAGGAGAAAAGTTTAGTGATTTTTATTTAATTGTATTAATATTATTAAATTCATAAATAATTAGGGAATGACAGAATTTTTTTTTTTTAAAGTCCAAAGTGTTATGGGTGAATGTAAGAGAAAATGTGATATCTTTTATTCATTGCTTGTACTTTAAAATTAGTACATATACAATTCTCTATAAAGTCATTAAAAGTAATCAATATTTTGAATACTCCTGAATTTCGTAGGATTTTAAATAGTCTGAATTGAATATCTCATGACTTTATAAAACTTTTTAAAAGTCTTTAAAAAACTATATTGAATACCCCAAGACTTTTATAAAATTTAAAAAGTCTAAATTGAATACGCCTAGATTCTTAAAATTCATAAAAATCTTATCAATTCTTAATTGAATACACTTTCTCTAAAAGTAAGAAAACACGGCAATCTTCTTCATATATTTCCATTCAAGATTCTCCTAAGTTTTCTATTTTACTAACTTATATTTTCGAAAATACTCACATTTTGTAGATTAGTGGTTTTAAGACGATATTTTCCATATGCTAGCATACAAGTGTAGTATATAGTATTGTTCTAATTCATCATATGATCGAACACACTTAAAATTGATTCTCATTGAAACTATAAAAATATTTCTTCTTTTGAAATTTAATTTTAAATAATTTTATAACCAACAATAATCCACGTTGCAAATTGACCAGTCTAAGCAGAGTATAGATTCATAAATAAAATATAGATCTTTCAAAGATTGATACGTTACATTAAACATATTTGGATGTCAAAAGACTCAAACTACTAAAAAATTGGACCAAATTTCAATCAAGTGATTATGAGGTGGTCCATAGAATATGGCCTTTAATTTTGTCTCATCAACCTTGTAAAATTAACTCTTTTATTATTATTTTTTTTTCTTGGAAGATTATTTTTGTTCTTTTAATATATTATATATTATGGGTGGTGGGGGCATAAATGATGTTGACCACACTAGAGTTACCATGTGTTAGACCATGGACCACACTTTATGTACCATTTTCTTCAATTTTTGGCTTCTACAACATTGAACTAGAAAGTTAGTAATTGTTAGGATTGGGACCATTAATGGATTTGATTAGGTTTGCCAACACTTGTTTTAATTAATTTTAAATTTAATGAGCATCTTCAATGCACTCTGTCTATTATTTTTTAAACTTGTTACATAAGTACAAATAGACAAAATTATAAAAAACAATCTCCAATACATATTGATGAGGACTCTGTCTAACTAATGTGACACACACAAAATAGACTTTATCTAAAAGTCTATCTAAATTTAGACAGATTTCTAGATTGAGTGATTCAACAAATTTAAATCAAACTCAGTATTTTATTTAAAAAAAAAAAAAAAGTTGGACGAGATAAATAAAAATTTGGAAATACTCTAACACTTTCTTTTGTATGCCGTGATTATCAATATCACCAATGACCTTGATTATCTATAAATAAAATTTAGAACACTTTTTAGTAGACTTGACAAATAGGCTAAATATTCTATTCATTTTATTTTTTAATTTTTTGAAATTTAGTAATTTACTCACAAGTATATATATCCACCGTTCACGGAGATGAAAGTCAACAATAATAATCGATTACATATTCAAAGTCAATAAAGTTATACTCAAATTTGACGAAATATTTGAAAATAAAATCCTTAAAATATATCGTTACAATAAAATATTTAAAGAATTTATCGAATAAAATTCATATTCCATGCAATAAAATACTATGTTATGAATCAATGGATTTCATTTATGTCAAGATTTGAGTTTGATTTATTAAATCTTACAATTAATTTAGAAATTGATAACAAAATTAAATTAATTTTTAAAAATACTTTAATACAAACGTTAAGTGGTACCGCAAAGAATCATACAAAGCCAAAATTGTAGTACTAACCAGGTGGTGGAACTCCACCCTCGGGTGGGCGGCGCTAGTGCCACGTGTCAGTTTTCACGGCATCCTATGCACTGCAGAGGGTGAAACCTTAATTTACCCTTTTAAGTTTCCCCAAATATACAGTAGAATGATTAGCATCCCAAACCCACCCACCACCCCTACTCACTTTTATTCCTTCATAGCCAACTCTTTTGAGGAACAAAGCATGTCTGCATGCAATCAAAGCGTTGAAAAAGAGATATTTAGAGAGAGAAACATAAAGACAGTGAGAGCGATATAGAGAGAGTGTGTGTCTTATATATAGAGAATTCAAGAAACAGAGAGGGAGTGAGAGAGAGAGAGGGAGTAAAATGGAGAAGGAGGGAAAAGTGAAGGAAAGGGAAAGGAAAAGTAGGGAAGAATTCGTAGTGAAAAAGTTGAGAGGCGGGAATTTGGTGGGGAAAAGAGAGGGAAATTGTACTCCATCACCATCATGGAAATTTGGATTAATTCAACCAGATGGTTCTCTAGTTCAAGATTTCAATTTCCCCCCAAACACCACTCTTTCTGCTAGAAAACTTGGTGCCAATCTCTGGGAGGTACAACCCCACCTCAACCTTAAGATGAACAAAAATGGGCCTAAGCTTAATCATCACAAAATCGAGGAATTTAAGGTTTCAAAAAAGTTGTCTGATGAACCCCCCGACAGATCCCCAGAGCAGGTAAAAATCTGGGCATCCTATGATTTTTGAATTCTTGACATGATTGATTTGAATCTTGCTTTATTGTGTTCTGATTTTGTGGGTGTGTGCTTTGTATAATTAACATGAACTTATGTTTTTTTTTTAATTAATTATGTATTTCGGGGTAGTTTAAGCTGTGAGTAAGGTTGCTTGATTCCCACGTATATCGTCTTTGGCTCGTCTCCTTCCACGATACGCGGGTTGTTGACCTCCAAAAATGGCTGCCAAGGATCTCCACGCCTCCTCTACATGTATTTTACCAACACAATTGGACAGCCACGTGGGCGCGTGAATCATTGGAATGTGAGAAGGAAAGGTATTTGGGTGTGGGAGACACGTTATGGCAAGGCAGTGGCTTGAGACCTCTAATCACAAATTCCTTAAGTGGTATAAAGAACACAAGTTAATTAATATAGAGGGCTTTTGTTTAGTATTGTTTTTCTTATCATATCTTTCATCATCCCCTAAGTGTGGATATGGTGTTGGTATTTATAGGCCAATGTCAATTCCCCAGGTACTCTCTATGTGCAACAAGTGGCTCAATCCTAATGAGCCTCTTGTCACATCCAAAGTATCATGTCCTAGACTTAAATGAAGAAGTCCGCATGCTAGGGGCCTAGGATTGTGACAAGCCGTAATTGCAGCCTGTCCCATCGGTCTCGTCAGGTCTGATCTGCAGAGTATCGGGGGAGAGGAAGAGGGAGAGTGGGAGGGGGAGGGGGCTTATTCAATATGCAACCAAGGTCGGTATTTGATCGCCTACTTTTCCCACCATTCTTGGAATAAGATGAACAGCGGTGATGATGTTATCACCCCTACTAGGCAACTGTGACTTTGACCAACATACGTGGAGTGCCTCGTGTAACTGAGGCGTAACACGAGTGATAGTAGCCCAACCGTGGATCCCACTTTGAGAAGTATCTATTATATATATGTTCTTTGTTTGTTCTATTTCCTGCACTTGGTGCATTGGTGCATTTTGTGCTTCATTTCTGGTCTTGTTCTAAGTTGAATTTCCCATTTCCAATTATTAAACTCGCCTTCGTATTTAATGTTAATATATATTTTTACATGGATAAAACTATGGTTCTAAATGGAAAAAAGCCGATAACTTGTTGAGGTTTTGTCAAGTCTATATCTCAGTGGTGGATCCAGGATTTGGACTTGGGGGATTCACTTATGTTGGAATTGCATCTTGAAGGGATACTAGGGAACTTCTGTAGCTTTTCTTTCCGTCCTTTAAGGTTAACACCTCGTCCCCTGCGTGATTTAAATTCGCTGCTTCCAATGCTTGTAGAATTTGCCAAGTCTAATTTTTATCTTGATTATAGATTCTTTGGTTCTAAATTGAGGGAGCTTTGTACCCCCTTCATTATGTATAATGTACTTTAGTTTTAAGACTAGATAACATATTTGGGAAAAAAACCCGTGTTTTTAAATTAAGAGTGTGATTGTAAGGAAAATGGTTGGGAAGACATGGGGGTCATTTACCACGATGGGCCAAGGGGTTTTTCTGCATTTGTCAATAATCTCACATAGCTAACTAGAAAACTTTCTAGACCATCTAATAGGAAACATTACTTGGGTATGACCCTACCACCAGTTAATTTAAAAACCCGTGTTTTTAAATTTAGTGTGATTGTAAGGAAAATGGTTGGGAAGATGTGGGGGTCATAATACCACAATGGGGCGAGGGGTTTTTCTGCATTTGTCAATAATCTCACATAGCTAACTAGAAAACTTTCTAGACCATCTAATGGGAAACATTACTTGGGTATGACCCTTCCACCATTTGCAGTGAGTGTGGTGCTTTGAGTTTTTGTAGTTTTATATGAGATGGGGTACCCACCGGAACTTACGGCTGGATATTTCTTTGCTGATCTTTACCCTCTGTTTTGACAGGCAACAGGTGGCAGTGGTTTGAGAAAGCGTGTTTCAACATTGACGATACAACATAATCAGAGGTATAAAAGAGTTGGCCATGTTCAAATGCCCGCATCCCCTGCTAGTTACTGTAGCTCAATGGAGGTACTTTAACTTTCTTCAAAGCTCCACGAAACTGTGATGTTTTATTTATGTAAATCGTCAACAACTTGATGAGTGGGGATTAAGAAATGAAGTTGGCGAGGAATGTAAGATATCAACATTTCTATTTCTATTTCACACACCAAATTATTTCTCATCCTCCTCCATTGGCATCTTAGAAATCTTTCATTGTGTTAAAAACAATGTTTGTCACTCAACTTATTTGAGGTTTCATGTTAGTCGCCGAACTTTATTTTGTTCAAAGTTGTCACTGAAGTTAGCTTTTTGTTTTAACTTGATTGCTGAGTTAAAATCGTTAGTTTTCCTAGTGAAATGACCCATGTGGAAGATGCCAATCTGAAGTGGCAGCAATGTGTTCTTCACGCCCAACATTCCCCTTTTTTTCCCCAACTTTGTCACTTCACTGCTCTGTATAACCAACTGCAGTGATTTCTCGCTATTTTATTATAGAAAAGTTCTTCCGAACATTAAAAAGCTCATCACTGTTTTTGTTCTGATTTGAGTCAAAATTCTTTTCTTTTTCTCTTGACAGATGGCTCCTTACAGACCACCCCGTTCCCCAAATAGTTCTGTGGACTCTAAGGGTAAAGTTGGCGAGTCAAGTTACAGCCTCCGAACATCCACGGAGTTACTTAAAGTACTCAATAGGATTTGGAAACTTGAAGAAAAGCATGCATTAAATATGTCGTTGATAAAAACATTGAAAAAGGAACTAGATCACTCGAACGTACAGATTAAAGATTTACTGCAAGAGAAGAAAAGAGATCAACAGGAAATTGCTGAATTGATGAAGGAAATAACTGAAGATAAAGTTTCTAGGAAATACAAGGAGCAGCATAAATTGAAAGGTGCATTTCAAGCGATTGGGCATGAGTTAGAAGATGAACGAAAATTAAGAAAACATTCAGAAAATCTTCATTACAAGCTATCTCGGGAACTTTCAGACATGAAATCATTGTTCTCTAATGCTTTAAACGAACTTAAACAGGAGAGAGAAGTGCGGATATTGCTAGAAGATCTGTGTGATGAGTTTGCCAAAGGAATTAGAGATTATGAACAAGAGATACGGTTGTTGAGGCAGAAATCTCGTGACAATCAAATTGGAAGGGCTGGGAATGATAAATTGATTCTTCATATTTCTGAATCCTGGTTAGATGAACGACTGCAGATGAAGCTAGCAGATGCTCGTGATGTTGTAGAAAAACCATCAGTTTTGGACAAGTTAAAATTTGAAATCGAAACCTTTCTTCAAGCAAAACAATCTGGGAATTCTGAAATAAATGATTTGCTATCCTCGCGAAAGCCAAGAGAAAGTTACTTATGCAGGAATTCTTCGGAATCTAAATTGAATAAGGTGGTAAGTTTGAAGCAGGGAAATGTTGGCGCCAAGCAACAAGCAGAAATCGTTTTGGATAGTCGTCTGAAAGAAACAGAAAAATCAAAACAAATAAAGAAAATGGCAGTGTCTCGAGAAATTAAGGGTTCTGATCTGTCTAGTCTGCAGGTGCAATCAGAACAACAAGTCTTCTGCGATCACCATCCTGTGAATGAGGAACCTGCAAAAGAAAATCCAGTTGAAATGAACAATCCGGAGAAGCCTGAAATAAGGGAAGCTGGAAATGAACTTAATTTGCAAAATAACTTAACTAGAAATCCTTCTTTGAAGTCGGAAGGTAAGAAATTTCATAATGGGAATAATTATATCGAAAGTTCTTTTGATCCGTCAACGTTTACTGGTCCTTCCAGTCCCGTGCTAAAATGGACGTCCGACGTAAAAGCTGCAAATCCCGAAATGTCTGAATCTTCTTCAAGATGGCCTCGAAACTTCAGGCCGAATACTTTGCAGGCAAAGTTGCTGGAAGCACGGTTAGAGGGCCAACGACCTTGTGCTCGAGTTTCCAAAGGTTTGTCACAAGTCGATCAAACTACAACATGATACAAACTCAAGAGTTGTTGAATTCCTTTTTCTTGTAGTTTATGAATCGTAAACTGTAAATGAGAATGACCTCTCTATGTACACAGTTGATGCACCTTGCAGTGTTTTGTAGAAGAGATTTTGATTATGTATTAACATCATTTTTGATCTGATGATAATCTTGTCAAGAGTTTTTGTAGAAGAAGAGATTTTGATTATGTAATATCATTTTTGATCTGATGATAATCTTTGCAAGTACAAACAAAATCTCACATCGCTTAAATATGGGGTATATGATGTGCTTATAAGGATTTGGGTTATTCTACATAATGTTTTAACCTTTTGGGATGAATTCCAATTCCTTACAGAGCTATGTCCCAAACCTTTTGGGATGAACTCCAATTCCCTACAAGTGGTATCAGAGCTATGCCCTAGACTTAGCCATGTGATCCACAATTGCAATCAAAAGAAGGTGGTGTTGGAAATAGTGTCTAATTAAGTTGATTTTGACCAACTTTGACCAAATAATTGATTGAGTTCTGTTAACCAATTGAGGTGGAATTTTGGTTTAGCACAATCTACTCTGCGAGTAGATGTTCAGTGTATATTTGGTTGTGCAAAACCATTTTCGGGTGAATAAGAAATTATAGCCAAAAGTGGATACATTAACTTGGAATACAAAAGGTAAATTGGATAAAAAGTGGGAACCTTGTCCCATATCAGAAGATGAATAGTAATTTTATCTATTCATGTAACCCAAAATTGGAATTGGATTTGGACCCCAAGGGGTACCACAAGTATTTGAAAGAGGAGAGACCTAGACCTATTGGGATCGGTCCAAAACCCACACGCGCGCCGCCGCCGCCGCCTGCGGGCTCGGGTTCGGGCTTGGGCTCGGGCTTGTGGGATTGGACTTAGCCCAATATAAATTTTTTGGACAAATAAATTAAATAATTATTTATATTATTTAATTATCCTTCCAATTAAATCTCTAATCGATTGTTGACACGTGGTATCATCGCATTGCAACATGTGTCCCGTCTTTTAGAAGATTCCAAACTCTGTTCACTGAAAAGACACATCAATTGGTTGTGTCTTTTGGAATTCTATATATCAGTCCCTCCAGTTTCGAATTCATCGGATTGCAACATGACCGTCTTCTAGAAGATTCTAGACTCTGTTCACTGAAAAGACACATCAATTGGTTGTGTCTTTTGGAATTCTATATATTAGTCCCTCCAGTTTCGAATTGGCTTACAACAAAATTCGAACTTTCATTCATAATCATTCTGCACCCTGCATTATTACGATATATTGCACTTGTCCTTGCATAAAAGAAAGAGAAACAACACATTTTCTGGTTCGCTGTTTTCTCAAGGTTTGAAGTGCTACCACCGCGAGAAGAGACTGTTGTATCTTGGGAGATGTTTGCCATCCAACCGTGAGCACCTATGCAGGGCAATTTCGTCTTAAGGACAAAGAGTTTACCTCTTGCCTCGGATCCACCGTTTCTGTCATTTTTTGTTTCTGCATTTTTTCAGTTTTTTCAAGTAAGTCACTTTCAGTATTATGAGATTTCTTTTCAGAATATAATTTACACCATTATATCCAACAGGTGGTGAGTCTTAAGTTGAATCATAATAGATGGGAAAATTCATGGTCGGCTCGTAGGGCAGTTGTGCCCACATTAGGCAATGACATTGACGCAGCAGAAGAGTGGTGAAAGAGTGGGGTCTTGATAGAGTATGTAGTCTTTCCTGGTTTGAGAAACATAACATGGTGCTTCGTTCAAATGGAGGATTGTTGAGAAAGTTCGAACAAAATCCTACATCGGTTAAATATAATGTGCTTATAAAGGATTTGGTGAATTAACCTTTTGGGATAGAACCCAATTCCGTACAAGTAGAAGTCATTAGTTCGAGTCGGATTATCCTTGAATTCAATGCGAGTTTTTCTATTTAGATTTATTCATACTTTACGACAAAAAATGGGCGACATGATCTCATAAACGTTGTTTTGCCCTTCATTGTCTAGGAACGTACTCTAAGATATCATATTTTGATCCTTTAGAGATCATCTGCCAAGTAAAATCCTTGATACATTTCATTATTAAGAGCTTGTTTGATTAAACTTTTAAATAAAGTTTAATAAAAAGTTCATAAAATATGTGGTTGAATAATTAATAAAAGTTACGACTTCTATAAAATGTGTAGTTAAAATTAATTGTTGACTTTTGACCACAACTCTTTAGCAGATTAAAATCTGAACCAAACAAGCACTAAGTTTGATTTTGCATTCCTAGTTCTCAAATTCTAACTTTTCAAATCCTTTATTGTTCCTAACTTATGATTGTTCGTTCTCTCGGTAAACTATACTTCAAGAGAAGAGTTTGATGATTAAATTGAGTCATTAAATTGTTACAAGTAAATTTAGTTGAACTCATGCATAATTTTGAAAATAATTGTTTCTTGAATGTTATTTTGTAGGTGAATTCAGTTTTTATGAATAGTTTCTTTTATTTTCTTGAATTATGTTATTTTTATTAGAAATTTTATTTTTTTGATATATAGGAACACAATTGTTTTGTAATCATTTTTTGGTCGAATAAAAGAAAACAACATTTATTTCACATACATTAACATTTGTATGTATTTCAAGATGTTAATATCATACATTCATGTGTCACAAAACAATATCTCAAACATGACAGTCCATTGATTGTAAAATATTGGAAATAGTTGCTTATTTGAATGCTATTTTGCAGGTGAATTCAGTTTTTATGAATGATTTGTCTTATTTTTCTTGAATTAGGTTGTTTCAGTTGGAGATATTGTTTTTTTTTTTTTAATATTTATAGGAACACAATTATTTTGTAATATTTTTTTGTCGAATAAATCAAAGCAATATTTGTTTCACATACATCAAGGATTTTTTGAAATGTTACTATTACAAATTCATTTTTTTTTGTTTAATATTGTATCATACAAAATATTATTTTAATAAAACAGAATCAGAAAACAATATCTCCTAATACAGTATTACAAATAGTATTTTATTAAGAACAATATTTCATCATCTTAATATAACAGTATTACATAAAAAAATATTTTAATATTTCAGTTTCAAAAGCTCATTATTATATAACAAGCACATTAGTATCAATAGCTTCTGTTTGGTATGGATTAAAAATCCATTTTGATTTTTTTCAGCCGTAATTTTTGACTTTTCAACCTATTTTTAACATGAAAAGTTAACAATTTCAACTCAATTAACCAATTTTGGTTTATAAACTGTTTATAATCTCTATCAAACGCACTCATATTTGGAAAACAATGACATTATTACACAAACTTAAAATTGAAAATTTCAATCCAACAAAAAGAATAGTATCATAGAATACAGCATCAGAAGCACATTAGTATCACTGGCAGAGTTGGAGGGGGTCTTGGGGAAATCTAGCACATTCCCCATTTTCAGTGCACATTCAACTATCTAAAATATGAATATCACATTTCTCCTCTCCATTTTCTACATTGAGTAAAGCAGAAGTTAGATTACGACATTCTAATATCTATAAATTTCTTCCAAATCAATCAATATTAATTTCCCCCAAATTTTTAAATCAAATTCCTAAATTTTACCATAAAATTTTTAATTGCTAGACCACTGAAAAAATCGAGACGATGTACAAGATGCTGAAGCATGTGACAAATTTCATGCTCGTCACTCTATTGGTAAATTCTTTAAGATAAAAGGAATACTAAAAATAAGTAGTTTTTTGATAAATAAAAATTAATAAAGGCATTTTGCTTTTGAATGCATATCGTGTTCAATTGATTTTTTTCTCTCTCTCTCTTTTTTTTTTTTTTTTAGCTTGAGTGATATTTAATTTCATTTGTGTACCAGTTCTTCCTATTTTGGAAGATAATTTTGTAGAAGGCAACGTGAACAATAAGAATTTGATATTTGTTTCTTTTGTGATCTTATTTTAGACATTGCACATTAATAGTCGTTTAGAAGAAATCAACATATTGATGCGAAATTATGTCAAACAATGGTGCAAGTGAGTTTGTTTATCTGTTTATGTATAGTATAGTGAATAAATAAAATAAATTATGAGAACTCGTAAGGTAGGTTAGTTAAAAAAAAAAAAAAAAAAAAAAAAAAAAAAAAAAAAAACCATCACTATTATGTTGTTTCAAATTTTTTGTATATTAATTTGGGGACCCCAACTCAAAATGTATGGCTTCGTCACTGATTAGTATCAATATATTAATAACAGTATCATAGATAACAGTATCATATTGTTAAAGATAGTAAACAAGATAAGCTAATATATAAGTATCAAAAACACATTATTATCAATTACATGGTTAAGTAGACACAAATATTATGTTTTAACAAAAAAATCGTAGTTCAGATAAAATAATATCATAAAAAAATAATAACGTATTTGAATTAACAGTTTTACAATTGTAATAACATATTGGTCTTTAATCAATTAAATATGACTTTGATTGAAATAAGTTTGAATCAAATAAATTCGAATCTTATAAATACATATCAGTAACTGGCTGCTCTCAATTTTTCAAAAAATAAAAGTGAATTCAGTAAAGGCCCAAAGTCCTGTTTTCTTACGGGCTCAGCCCATACACTAAGCCCGCTCTTTGATGAACCCAAACTGCTTGAGATTATCATTTCTTACGACGTCGTTTCTTTCCCCGACGCCATTTTTGCATCTCTATTGTCACAAGCTCAGAACTTTAGAGAGAGAGAGAGAGAGAGAAATGGCGGCAGCGACGTTCAGATACATAGTGCAGCTTCACAAGGATGTGCCAAAAGCAGCAAGATTCTATTCTGAAGGATTGGGATTCACCATTAATGTCTGTACTCTCCGCTGGGCCGAGCTCCATTCCGGCCCGCTCAAGCTCGGCCTCTTGCACTCCCCCAGGTCTGTTTCAACTCTTTTCAGTTCTCATTGTTCTTTTCTAGGTTTTTACACTTTCACTTTTTTATATTTAGAAATTTACATAATTTTATTTTGGTTAATAATTGTTGACTAAACATAGGAGAAGTATTGATATATGTAGGTTAAAAAGTTAGAACCGTGATGGTCATCTTTAGTAGAAAAAATATATATATATATTTTCAAATTAAGTATGAAAGTTAATTAGGAACATTCCGTATATTTTGTGAGTCATTTCTTTCCTCCATCTGATGCCGAAGGACTTCATTGTATTTGCATCAAGTGCTGGAGGATGTTAATTTGATGGTAATTGATGTTGGCGGAATTTCTGTGAAATGACTCCGAAGCAATAAAGCAAGAAACCGAAATATGGAAATGATGAATATAAACCGAGGCAAGAGTTGAACTCTTTGTCCTTAAGTCAATATTGCCCTACAAAAGTGCCTTCGGTCTTTGGCAATTGACTCCCAAGATACAACGGTTTCGCTTGAGTTTTGTAGCACTTCAAAACTCAAGTACAGCGAACCAAAATTGGTTTTGTACTCCAACGGATGAAATGGAATGAAAATTAGAATTTATGCAACTAAAATACAATAATTTTGGTTAAAGATGATGAAATATATGAGTGCTTAATGTTTGCAAATCGTTTCTGTATCAATCCTCTGCAAAATAGACGTTCACATGCCCTTTTTAACGTTGGAGATTCGGTTGAAAACGAAAAGGAATGAACTAAATCGTGCAACCCTTTAAAAGGACATGTCTGTTTGCGCAAATCTATGCGATCGCATGGTTTTACCAAGCTGCGATCGCACGGTACAAAAAACAGAACGGAACTTGATCCAGTTTAACCATGCGATCGCAAGACTTTGCCTCCTGCGATCGCATGGAAGGACCCAAAAACGTTCTACTTAAAATTTAGGCAGATTGCAATCGCAAGTGTACATACCTTTGCGATCGCATGATCAAAATTTTGACCCAAAATTGTCCTTTTCCGTAATTTTTTATTCATTCGATATTGATTTCGAACCCCGCGACCTGACCGGGCAGGTCGATCCCCGTTTCCCCGAAGCGTCGAAGTGGCAAACAAATTTGCCTAAACGGATTGGGTCGGGTCTTGTATATTTGGCCAAGTTGACACGGAGTCACTTTCGTTATTTTTAACACTTAGTTAATTTCTCGACATATTTAAACCAATTTCCAACAATTGAATAACAGATCATTATCATAGTGCAATTAAAATGTATGTTTTGTATAATAATTCGGTGATGATGAAATAATGGCTTTTATGAGATTTGTTTTGCCTCCTAAACATTTTCTATGAAATTTTGAACTTGGGAGAACAAAAATATTTTCCAGTCAAGCACGCCCCGACCAAGTTTAATTGCTTCATAAAATTCCATTGGCAGCTAGTTAGCTTATCACCAGGGTACCCAAAGATTTTATCCCCAGATATTCATATTGCTTTAATTTAATGGCCAGATGGTATGGGGTGAGTGCCAGCATTCTTCAATTGTGATGAGTTCCACTGGCTGAAGGTGGAAGGATTGCACGTGATTTGAGTTCCATTGGGTGCTCTTGCATTCAATCAATGTTCAAAAATTTATAAGGTGCAAGGGCAACAGGTTGTTAATTGTGCAATAAGTTGAATAATAGAGCATGTTTTTCAATGCAATTAAAACTTTCATTAATAATAACGATATTGATATTCAGTGCCAATCTAATGACAGCTTAACCGAGAAGAGAACTAGAAGTCAAAATGTACTGGATAATAGAGATACCTCAAATTTGGAGGAGAAAATGGGTAATAGAGAAGAAGAGAGTGAAATAAAACAAAGATAGGATTACAGTATTGATAAAGACATAGTATCTGGACTGAAGCTAAGTGATGTCCACTACAATTGCCACATTGACCCCTTTAGTGTTAGTTCATGAAACTGTTTGTACCATTTGAGACTTCTTTGGCAATGCATACAGATATGATTCACTAAGTGATGTCCACTACAATTGCCACATAGTTTCCAGGATTAATTATTGTTTAAGGATATGATTCTTGTAGAAGTCTTTTATCCAAATTCATGTATCAATTTTGCAAGGCTACTAACTGATTGTTTATGAATGGAAGACGGATTCAAATCTTTCAGAAACATGCTCATAGCTCACAAACATCCTATTTTTCATGTAGTGATTGTTCAGATGGTTCAGGATGACACTATAAATGCTATTAATGTTGTTGCTGTTATTGGCAAAACCATGTCTTCGAGAGCAATGTGTTAGTTAACTGAAATAAATATTAGGCCCTACTAAATAAAGTCCAGAAGATGACGCGTACTCATCAGATTATCTTACTATTTTCCACTAGTAATATGAAATGTAGTAATATACTATTCTTGTGGTCAGAAGTAATGATGTGGTGGCTAAAAGAGTTATTATATTCTTTGCTTAATTTTACGATTTTTATCTTTAGAAAGTCGTAGGTGGTACTGAGATGGCTCTTGCAGTTATCTAATACTTTTACATTTAGATCTTGTTAAATTGATTTGATAATCTAACAATCTTAGGAGACTCTCGTGCCAAGCAGTGACAGAAGCAGGAACACTCTCCTGCGTGTCAGATTATTTGAGTGTTTGATCTGGAAGACAAATTGCAATAAAATCCTTGAAGGGTGCTGGACTCGGAGTGTCTTCTAAATACAGTATCTGCTTTTCCTTGTGTTTCAGTGACCACGTTGAGCAGAAGGGATACTCGTCACTTCTTTCCTTTACAGTGACTGACATCAACAGTACTGTGACAAAACTGATGGCCTTGGGTGCGGAGTTGGATGGTCCAATCAAATACGAGATTCATGGAAAGGTAACCTCCCAATGTATAACATGTAGGTTTTTGGATGGTCCTGTCCTTTACTCCCTCTTTAAATCTCCTAGCAGATATAGCAATGAACTGAATGGAATAAGGGAAAAAGGATTTATATAGCTAATCCTAAAATTTATTGGGATGAAGGCTTAGTTTGTTTATATTGTTGTTTGTTTATCTGTTACTGTACACTGACAAGTAGTAGCATTCTAAATGGACAAAAATGTCGTGTAAGTCCTGCTGTTTGGACTTTATAGCATAACACAAAATTCGTAACCACAAATTACTCTGGAAAGCATAGTTGACGTTCAAATTAGGAAATCTTGATTTGATTCCTGTGATGGCTACCAGGTTGTGGCATTGAGGTGTATTGATGGCCACGTCTTAGGTCTGTACGAGCCTGCTTAGAAGTTCCCGGGATGAGCATTTGTGATTGCAAGCGATTACAATGGAGAAACTCTTTTTAATATGTAAAGGAAATCAAACAACCTGCTAAAGGGCGAGATTAGTTCACAGAGTTTTTGATGAGATTCCTGTTAATATCCTAGGAAATTCAGAAGTCAGGCAGATATGGAAAGACCTTGTCTAACATATTTGAACTCCAGGCAGTAAGAGGAAGGTGCTGTAAAAGTATTACCTGCCTAATTTTGTAGATCCAAGGATCAAATTGTTAGATGTTCTTTTTATTTGCATTTTTGTACTATACGTAATTTATAATGATTGTCAATTGTCATATTCCGTTGTGTATATTTCCAGTTCATGAATAGATCTTGCAATTTGTTATGAATCCAAGAGTTGTATCTTCTTTTACTTGAAATAGCTTATAATAACGAACTTCAATTTACCCATAAAGAATAACTATTATTAACCATCATGTCATTAAAAAGTATCATAAAAATTCATCAGTAACTAAAAACTATAATATTACGATGTAATTTGATATTTATTAAAAACTTATAATTTGGTCACTATGCGACTAACAACTCTACATAATATATGAATATCGCAATAGATGATAACAAATTGCATAAAAAGAACATGGACATAAATGTTATCAAAACATTTCATATTAATGATTCACAATAAAAATTTGTTATTCTATAATTATGACCCACAAATTAATAGTCATAAAATACGTTTGATTGCAATTTCTATATTCTTATGTGCATAAAATTAATTGGTTATCAGTTGCATGATTAAAATAAGAGTAATGTTATCTATCATTAGTAGAGATCACCACTCGTTGTATATAGCAATAGCACTGAGTCCTTTATGAATATGACAAAACTAAATAAATCACCCGAATCAATTCTTGTTTTCAAATTAAACATGCAGTTTAACTAAACTTTCAATGGAACTTCAATTATGGTGGAAATATTTTTCTGGGCTTAACAATAAAAGAGAGACACTAAAATCTTTATGGAAAATTATGAATTCATGTATGACCTAAATTTCAAAATTATGAATTTATGTAGATCAATAGAACACAGAAACTTTTTAACCCTCTTAATTTAACATACGTGATTGATAGAAAATTAATGTGAATTGGTAGAGAGAGAGAGACCAGATTATGTATATATAAAACGTGAAACAATGTCATCCATCAAGACACATTTATTCAGAGAAACCAATTCACAAAAGGCACCTCTATATTGAGTTATTGACCAAAACAAATTAAACCATAAATATTCTTTAATGCATATTATGTGTGCTTAATTTGGGTCCTTTCCATATCAATCTAGGGTCAGTCAGCTTCTCCGGATGTATTCCAAACAAGAGTCCGGCGAAAGCAAACTCGAAGAGTGAGTCTTTCCCTCCCTTCAAACGCCGGACTATTGGGTAACCGTTCGAAGTGCACAAGGGAGTTGAGGTAACTTTATCTCTTTCGAGATAAGAAAAAAGGAAATCCATACAGTATTTTTTTGTATATCGTATGGAGCTACTGTCAATTATAGTATAACAGTTGCTTGTTTTAAGTCGGATAGAGGTCACCACTCCTCGTCCGTAAAAGAAGCAACATTCATGCTCATGGGCGGAAGCAAGATACTGCTAGCTCCCCAGGTATGCCAAGCTCTTGTTCCCTTGGAGTCGCTTGATATTTCAGGACTTCTAACCCTCATGAATCCGACATGAGACGTATAACAATCAGAGCCATCTTGTCTCTTAGCTGCATATTCTAACTCCTCTTAACAACAAAGAGTAGGCACAGACTAAGAAGATCACTAGTCACTTATGATATTATAATTGGACATTATTGGTCATTTGCGTCATATTAATATCCATTACATCTTTAAGGAATGAGCTGTTCTTTACCTATAACATACATAATGCTTAAATAAATTACAATTCATTATCCTACAATGGTATTTGTTGAAAATATGAAAAGATAGTGATATTATTCTATATGGTATATATATTTTTTTTCAGGAATTTTTGGAAATGTAAAATCTTTGTCTATCAAAACAACTAAAACATATCTAAGCTTGGGATTCAATAAGGTAAAATAATGAAAAAAAAGGACTCAAAAACAATGGAGGGCAAGGCGATCTTCCATGTCGAACTTGCTGGCAATTCTATGCAATTTTTAGAGTGGCTTACATATATTTTAAAAAGCGCGTCATTTATTAGTCTAGTCACTTATTTCATCGTCACTAATATCACTAAAAACTTGATGCTGTTCACCGTCCTGATTGCTTAAAGTTTCCGTGGAATCTATGGATCCCTTGTCGTGACTCTCATCGTTGTCTTCATATATTATCGGTGTTACCTTACCATTATCTTCCTCTCCATCATCAACAGTCTGTGCATAAAGCAAGTCCATGCAACTTGATAATTGAAGAACGTGGTTGAAACTTGAAAGTTGAGACTCTAGATTCTATAAGCTGATATAAAGAGTTAAGGCCCACCAAAGAAGACTCTAGAGACATTATTCCACCAGCATGTTGAAGAAGTAGACTTCTGAGCCACGGAAGAGCACAAGCCAGTACAGCACCTCTCAATTGGATTATTGATATGAGAGACTGTAGACTTGACAACATCAGATAGATTCAACAAAGACACTGAATTCGATATTACCTTCTCATCTTGTCTAAACAAGCAATCTATTAGAAGTGCTCGATCATCAGCGTGTAAAGCTTGCCTAAGCAAAATATGAACTGAGTCCGCGCTAGGTGGTTTTGTTGGGGGATAAGACTCTACATTTTCATGGCTTTTGATTCACTGTTTTCTGTCAAGTTAAGGCTTGCAAGCTTCTCACCCATGGTCGGCTCATTCAAATCATTTTTGACATGAACTCCATCTATAGGATCTCCAAGACTCTTATTCGGTATAATCTCAAAAGTAATCCCATCAGCCGTGGCTACATTGCTATCTCTAGCTTTCCTTTTTGAAGATTTATTCTTTTTGCCATGTCCCCTTCCAAGTTTAATGGGGAAGAAGTTGAGAAGAAATCACTGCAACTGAAGATAAATTGGTGCCGAAAAACCCTTAGGCTTGGTTTGGTATATATTGCTCTGCTTTTAAGAGACTGATGTGCTACAGAAAAAATCAGCTGTGGGAAGAATCAGATAAGTGTTTGATAAACTTTTGTTTCAAAATTGCTCTATGTTTCAAAAGCAGTATTTGAGCGTTTGGTAAACAAAAGTGATTTATTGCTATAACAGTATTAAATTACTAAAAAAAACATTGATTATAATAATGTTATTTTGTATTATTATTATTATTATTATTATTATTATTACGAGTGGTAAAATTTACTTTTTTTCTTTTTATAGTAATATGTAATATTGTCAAAAAAAAATTTAACAAAACAATGCATTCACTATTATTATTTTAAAATAAAAATAATACACACAATAAATTTCAAATTTTATAAAAATTACAAAATAAAAGCATAGTCATATAGTGCAAAAATTAATTAAATTTATATTATTTTTTATACATCAAACTTGCATCAATTCGGTTTCTCAATTTCTCCATTTTCATATAATAGGAAAAACGTCAAATAATTTTAAATTATCATTAATAAATGGCTTGCAGAAATCCATATTGTCAATTTCTCTATTTTCATATAATAAAAAAAAACATCAAATAAATTTAAATCATCTTTCATAGTCGAACTAGTAGTGATTTGGTTTCTTAATTTCTCCATTCCAAATAACGCGAAATTACTAAAATGTGTAAAAAATAATACTAGGATATTAAAGGAGCAGAGCCGTTCTCCTGCCCACAGTGGGAGGAAATTATCCTACCCACGTCTTACATGGCACTGTCACGTCATCCATGCCAAGTTATATAATTTCTCCCCTCCCAAATTCAATACAATCAGCCCATCTCTCCCCCTATCTCTCTCTGCAATTCAAACAGCCCCAAAATCACATAATGTCGCCGGCGTGGAGCCAGTCACTGGCATGGTGCCAATCGCCATTCCTATACGTCGGAGCACCTCATGTACGCTGGAACCACCACTCCTATTGTTCATTACTCAGTCTCTCACGCTCTCTCTCCCCAATTTCACCACAGTTGGTGCCCTAAATCGAGAACCACCATTTACGTGAAAACCCTCTCCACCTGCCATCGAACCACCGCCGAAACCACCACCTTCACATCCCCACCCTACCCTTCTATCTCTTTTCCCATATTTGCTAGACAACCATTGCGATGACAACGCCAGAGAACCACCGCGCCATGACAAGAAAAATAAAAAAATAATAAAAAAACTTGCAGGGACTCAGATCTGACTGCTAGCGGCCAACTCCTCCCTTATCTGTCTATTTTAAGGGGAGTTTTAGAACAGATGTAAGAGAGGATAGAAAGAAGGTTGGCTTTACTGTATTTCTTGTTCTTTTACATCAGGGCTATTGTCTTTGTGAAGAGAAAGAAAGGGTTCCGACGCTGGTGGAGAGAGAGAGTCGCCGGTGTGGTATGGTATGGTGATCTCGCTGGCGTCTGGCAAGGTGGTCGTCGGCGTTGGTTGTCTGGGTTTGTGGGGAAGATAGCACCCAGAAGTGTGGAGAGAGAGAGGCTGTGTGTGTGGGCTGATTGTATTGAATTTGGGAGGGGAGAAATTATATGACTTGGCATGGATGACGTGGATTAGTAAAATGACATGGTAGTGCCACGTAGGACGTGGGCGGGATAATTTCCTCCCACTATGGGCAGGAGAACGGCTCTGATTAAAGGAATTAGTTTAATTAATTTGGGATAAAATGGGTATTTCAGTAATATATAAATGAAAAAGTGAAAAGCATTATCTAAAAAGTTGTTATTTTGTTGCTTCTCAAAATCTGCTGTCAGGTGAGTTAGATTATTTTATAATTACTTTTAAAAATTTTGCCAAACACTTAAATTAATTTCTAATTGTTTGAGAATCAGAAGTTGAGCTCCAAAATCAATCACAAACGGGACCTTAGCTGCTGTCTCCTCTTGTTGTTCTATGACGATGTTCATTTTGAGAAGTAGTATAAGAATCAAAACATATTGCGCTCCGAGTCCAGAAACCGACTGATCTTTTCGTAAATCGATTGAAATTTAATTTCCACTGAAGATGAAATCAACGAGAGAGAAAATCCCAACTGTATATGGAGTTTCTATAGGGGGGATGTTGAAGATATAAAAATATCGTGATATTATTCTATATGATATTTTTTTTAAAAAATGAAATGGATATGAGAAATTGTATATTTGTTCTGTCTTCATTATTACAAGATAGAAGACTTTATTTATAAGGTTACAATAGTTCTAAAAAGAAAGGAAATATTGTGTAATAATCACACAATCAATTATAAAGTAAAATAATCTCATAAAATCAGAAAAATATTATATAGAATAATATCACGATCTTTTCATATCTTCAACAGTATCGTACACATGAACTGCTAAATAAGTTGATAAATTTATGATGGCTTAATAGTATAGAGATAGAACTGACGTTTTAGCCCCTCAAACATAATATGTGCTTGGATCGACATGTTTGGTCTAACTTCTACAATATTCTCACGTTGGAATTTCCGAAATCGAATTATTTATCCACTATGCATTTAAAAAATATTCTAAAGCAAGAAAGAAAAATTTGGCAAATATAGAAAAACAAGACTCAAAGAGAAAGAATACAACTCTGTATTAAAATTCTCTAAGACATTAGTAGTACTCTCACTCTTAATTGCTTACTCAGGCTCTCTTAGGCTTGTTCTTGCTTGGTTACAAGTGTATATCTCTTGATTTTTTATAGTCTCACATCTTTTAAATAGACGGTACAAATCATTCCTATCATAAATTTAGAATTAATCTTCTAGACTACTCTATCTTGATATTTGCAAAGAATATTCTAGTAAAGTTTTCTCTATAACCCTCCACGAGTCTCTCAAACATTCCTACTAGGAACACTCTAGAATGCATGATTCTCCAACATTCTAGAGAATTCTTTTCAATACTCTTCTATGAACATGTTATAGATTTGGACTTCTCCGCAATCTTCTACATAGTTATAGAGTCTTCCATAAGCCTCTTCAAAGTTCTGCCAAATATAAGGCCTCCTACACGTGTTGCACGGCAACCTTAGTTTTTGGGTACGTCCCTTACATCCAGCCACAGACTCCTTTGTGTCTACCTGCTCTACTACTCACCTAACTTTCCTCTTGCACCTTCAGCCCCTTGCCTTGGAACTACAATGCCTAGCCATTGGCCCCTCACCTACGTATGCTCAGGCTTTTCACCCAAGACATACGCTGCTTTTGTGTAAGGCTGCAAGCCTTGACTGCAAATTGTGAGTTTTTGGTCTTGTCACATGAATTTTATTGTTAGATCTAAAATAGTATTTCACCTCTCAGCTTTCACACGAATTCTCAAACAAGTAATAAATTGGCTAAATTTATGAAAAGCAAATTAACCGCACATCTTATACAAACACATATTGAATTGGTTATACATCACTGGGATTAGGAAAGAAAATAAGAGAATGAAATATGGACACAAATTCCATGAGCTGAGCTTAGAAATACAGGTCCATAATCTTCTTTTTCCTTGTGAAAACCTAGTTCTTGAACCGAGAGTTTGTGATTTTTCTTCCCAAAATTGCCAACCATTTTGTAGTCTTTAAGTCGGGTATTTATAGGGTCTTTCTTTTCCTCAAAATTCGTGCCAAAATAATCGTAAATACCATTCAAAATAGCAAAAATCAAAATCCCAGTCGAACTCAGAAATGGAACCTCCGCAAGGGTGACATTGAAAATCTTTGGCTCCGCCCCAAGTAGTGTTGAAAAAACAGAATTTAGAAAATTGACAAACTTCAAATTAAAAATATTGAAAGGGGTTTCCAAGCAAGGCTAATATGATCCTACTTAAATTACATAGCTATATAATATTACAATTTTTTTGAATATTTTCACACAAAACCAAAAAATCCTAATGAATATATGAAGCGATTATCCACGGTCAACAAATCTAATCCACAAAATTTAAGACAAAACCAATAAATCCAAATGAATTTATGGCATGTTTATCCACTTATTTACATCTGTGTGTATGTGGGGAAATAAAGTAGTCAACTGTGATGGCATTGAGATGAATGCCTAGGCCTATATAAGAAGCCATTTTCTTCACTTTGTGCAAGTAGTTAGTAAAGATCTTTTTCTGTGGATTTGTTGAGGCCCATAGGAGCCTTCTTCACCACAATTTAAGAAGTTTGATTAGGGCTGTGCCTGCGGCGGGTGATTCATGCACATCCATAGATGGCGGAGGACAATGGAGTCCGTCGCCAACTAAGGGAGGAGTGAAGCCGGAGACGTAGTGCTTTCATATTTTCTGAATTTGTGGCGAAGGAGGCTCGTGTGGTCCCTTTTAACAATTTTTTTTCCACAGGAGCAAATTTGCTTTTTGGTGATCAAGTCCGGCATGGCCCACAACAATTTTTCAAGTCGGGCCAACTTTGACCCATGCAAAAATGTGGGAAACCCGATGTGGGTCGAGCAACGGAGCCCACCACATTTTTTAATTTATTTCATTTTTTTATTCACTTTCAAAAAAATAATAATGAAAAAGGCACTCTAAATTACATTGTGGTAGTAGAAAAATAAATAAAATTTCATTATTTTTCTTCCTCGATGCTCTCCAATCCAACTTACAAAAACTTTTTTTTTAACCTTTTGATGATTAACTTAATTAATTCATATATTTCTACTTTTTTGACTTTTTGCAGAGGAAGAGGAAAACTTTTAGCTGAATCGATGTACGATTTCGAAAAGGTACTCGAAGCCACGATACACATCTATAAGTAAATCAAGGCATTGATGACACGGAATCCAAGACGATGCTATATAAAAAGAAATTTAATTATAGTTATTGTAAGATGACTCAAGATTGGAAGTCATTATGATGTATTTTTACTTGAATAAAATTATACAAGTCTACTGTGCTATATATAAAACTGATGCAAATGCACTTTTGCCCCTATTCTAATATCAAGTGGATTAGGTATGATTTAGTCTCCATGATGTAATTAACAATATAAATCTGATTACACTCTCATTATTATATTTATCAATATTTAGTGGACGAATAAGGCCAGTGTGGCTTTATGCATTTCTAGCTGATCAAGAACTTAGGTTGTGTTTGATTGCAAGTGGAAAATTTGTGTGGAAAGAAAATATTTTCCATGGAAATGAATTATCAAGAAAATTTGGATTGGAAAATGTTAACAAATTTTCCATGGAAAATAATTGGGTTGGAAAAGGTTAACAAATTTTCCATGGAAAATAAATTCTCCTATCCCACCAAGAAAATATTTTCCTTGAAAACAAGGAAAATATGGCCAAAAGTGGAAAACATGGAAAAAATTTTCCATGGAAAATCAAAAGTTCCAATCAAACAAAAGATGGAAAATAGGTAAGAAAATACATTTTCCATGGAAAATTTTGCCAATCAAACAGACCAAAGATGGAAAATGGGTGGAAAACTTTTATTTTCCATGGAAAATGAGGGAAATCAAACACACCCTTAGCGACAATTATCATAGACAAAGCACAAGAGAACATAAATATTTAAATTTTTGACCTAATAAATTTGGGACACGCGTTCTGCTTGGTTTTTCTACAAGGTCGTTGACTATCCACTCACTAGTTGACGTGAAATAGTATAAGACGTATTTAATGAAGATGTTGCCTTATTTAACGTGGAGTGATTGAAGGCAGTTCGAGAGATAAAGACTCGAGAGAAGTCTCAAGAGTCAATTTTTATTAAACTCACCAAGACTACATCAACAAAATTACCTCCACCACAACCTAAAAGAATTTTTAGTGTCGTACCCAATTAGGGTAGGAATACTTAAATTTTAATTTCAGCTCGTACAACAGTTTTTTTTTTGTAAGATTCATAACTTATAATTCACTTTTTATTCATACATTCTACAAAACTTACAACTTATAAGTACTTAAAAAAATAATTTCAACACTATCAAATATACATAAAATTAAATTAAGTTAATCGAAATCAGTACTCGTCTTTTCAAATGAATTTAAACAATGAAACTAGGAATTCAATCGTTATATTTTATTTTCCGTTTATAATAAATACAAAATATTTATTAATAAATAATTTAATTGGAGATAAAAACATTGTGGTCACTGAAATATAGCAATTTATTTTTAACTGAGTAACTACACTTCTTTATAAAAATATGAAAATAAAGTTTAAAACTCAATTAAAATTTTACTATAACTTTAGTTACCATCAATATTTTTAATCTCATTTAATTATATACACTGTTTTACAAATAATATAGTCCGATTGGACTCAATAATAAAAAAGAGTTTAGTTTTTTTTAATTCAATTTAATATAGTCCAATAATGTTAGTCGTACTAGACGATTTGAATTTACTCTTTCACATAAATGTCCAATTATGGTTAGTTGAATTCACTATAGACCCAACTTATTTGAATGAGACCCACCCACCCCGCCAGCCACGTCCAACTTATTTAACACGGTTACTCCTAATTTACTTACAGCTACACATGTGTATATATATAATTGTTTATTTTATGACTAATCGCCATTTTAAGTTAGTCATTAAAGTATTTTTTTTTATTCTATCAGTCACTAAATTTATTAACAGTTCACAATTGGTCAATCATTTATAAAATTAACGTACAATCTAACGATCGTCTGAATGTTGTCAATTCTAAACTAACACTGATCTATAGTAAAAACAGTTAATTAGATAGAATTCCGACTTTTTGAGAGGAATTTTGTGTATATTTTATCTAAGAAATCTAAATAGCACATTTTGGGGACTTAACAGATGACACGTAAATTATGCTTTAGTAAGTAATCGAGTGACTAATTGTAACGTATAATAACTTTAATGATTAATATGGCAAGAAAATTAATTTAGTGACCAATTTGAAATTTTGCAAACTTTAGTGACAATAAGTGAAATTAACTCTTTATTTTATTTTATTTATTCAAATATAATTATTACTATTTAATAGAATCACATCAAATTACAAGCATTTATAGCTGAAAGTCACCAAATCTGCCAAACTCGAAGAGATTTTGTAATTTGATTGACCCAATCCAAACCCTGGGATTTGTCTATCCAGTAGATCAACAAGGGGGGTTTTTGAATACTTTTGAGTGGCTAGAGAGAAAGAGAGAGAGTATGAGGGATTCGGGCCTGGATTTATTCGACCCGAGGACGGCCGTGATGGACTCGGACTGCAACCTTTCGCCTTCAAACGGCCGTGAACCGGAGGATTTTGGGTTCGCCTTCAACGACAGCAACTTCTCGGACCGAGTCCTTCGGATCGAGATCATGCCCGACTTCCCCGACGCCCGACCCGACGCAGAGGCTTGCCAAACCCTAGCTGATTGGGCAACCCGCAAGAGCAAGCGACGCCGTGGAGATGTCGTCGAGAAGGAAAACGGTAAGTCCACCTTGTAGTCAAATATGTATAATTTACACGATATACGCTTGAACATTTTTCTTGATGATTTTGTGTTACGGGATAATTGTTTCTTGTTGTGATGATTGTTGATGTACTCATGTACATATATTTTTATTTATTATTCCTGTTTATGTTGGATAAGAGAAAAAATAAAATATTTTCAATTTCTTTTATTCGAAAGTGGAGCTGGCCTAGATAGCATAGATAAAACATAATTCAAAGAAATATAGCTGAGAATGTAAGACTAACTCGATCTTGGGTCGATGAGTTATGAAGTAAAACAAATATATGGAATTGAAGCAAAGTTAATAGAGCTCGGCCGTTTGAGAAGTCAGTCGATGACTGGACTCGAATTTCAAAGCTGGTTAATAAGCCACACCGAGCTTGGAAAACTTATTTTTAGTCTCTGCTGAGTCTGGATTGCCAGTGTCGAGATACCAGTCATTTAGTTTCAATTTAGTAAAAGTAACTGGGAAATTGTGATTAAATAAATAGAACCTCAACTTTTCATTGGTGGATTTTCCAGTATGTAAGTTTTTTTAATATGATGTTGCATCAAAATTGTATTGGTATAGGCTGCGTTTATTGACATTTTTGAATTTTCATGAAAAATCAGTCTGGATTTTAACTTTTTATTATTGACATAATATTAACCTGATTTTTGGTTCTTCTATTAAGAAAATTGTAATAAGCCATGTTTCTCATCAAACTATCCTTTACTGGTTTGGATCTAACCCTACTTTGTTGTGCCTACAGTAATTGTTATGGATTGGGATTTAACTATCTTTTCTAGATGTTCTGTTGCATGAATGCTTCCTTGCTGCAATTTTGCACCGTTTTTAAGACCTCTTCTCATTCTTATGCTGGTATGGGTTGTGCTGATGTTAATCAGACATGTGCCACTCGTTTGCAGCTTTGGATATCAACATCTGCCCAGAGGAGCAGATTCTTGATTGTCAGCAGCCTGATATTGAAGTTGGTGTGGATGATGAAAATCATGACGAAGAAGAAATTCCAATGATTGAAGAATTGTCCCCAGGTATTAAAAGAAAAACATTCATCATCACTTTCTTGTTCATCTTTTAGCATTATTTTTATGACTGGTCTAGAATCCATGTTTTACTTGGTTCTTTGAATAGTTTTGGGGGAAACAGAATAACTTTATGCTTGTATTGGATTATGCATTTCAATTCAAGATTTAAAATTGGGAGAGTATTAGATATTAGGGTAAATAGCACTAGGGGTTCCGAATCTTTGAACCTTGTGACGATGGGGTTCCGAACTTTTCATTTCTAACTTCTGGGTCCCTAACCTTTAAAAAAACGCGCAAGCAAAGTCCTTCCATTAAAAAAATCGTTAATTTGACCGTTAAATTGTCAAAATTTACTTAAACTGACCCATTTATCTTTTTCAAATTAAAACAAAAAACAAAGAAAATAAGAAAATAAAGAAAAAATTACAATTAAGCCCCTTACTCAATTCTTCTTCTCCAATCAAGCCCCCCAATCTCTCCAGCAAGTAGTCTTTCCACCGATGGCTCCGGCTTCGGCTCCGGCTCCGGCTCCGAGAAAAGTTCAATCCCTCCTTAATCTTTTAACTCTCTAGCTCAATAACTTATTTAATCATCTATTTGATCACATATAACTCCGAGTCATCTCCAAGTTTAATAAAGAATTCAGGTCGTTGTGGTTTATGGTGTAAATAACAACCCAAAAGCAGAAGAATATAAGCAGTTGCAGCAATTAGATGTCGATGCAAAACTTGAACATATCGATATAGACTGCACTACAGATATTTGCAAAATCAGAGGTTCCATCATATCCCCTTAAGAACCAGAAAGAGAAAGTGAAATTTAAGAAAAGGGGATCATATAGACATTTGAATGCCTCAACAAATTTAGCTAAAGATTGCTGGAGGAAATATATTGAAGACATCTTGGATACAACTAAAAGCTTCGATTCCATTTAAGCCTCACTTCAGAAACCTAAAGAGTACAGAAGCTGTGAAATGCGAAGATGTAAAATGTTCAAATGCATATATCTCACATCCATTCATTCATAATAGAAAGATGCACATAGATGACTCTGGACAAGGAGAAATTATTTTGTGACAAGCTGCGCAAATACATACAAGTGAATGCCAAAGCATACATCTCACCCAAATTGAATAATAAAAGATATTTACATGTAGATTAATCCTTGCAAAAAACCAGACAAGTTGATCTCTGACTACCAACCATTTACATTTTTTTGTTCAGCTTTTAGAGGCCTTAAGTGGGAAGACCAGGAGAGAGTGAGGGGCTTGATTGTAATTTTTTCTTTATTTTCTTATTTTCTTTGTTTTTTGTTTTAATTTGAAAATGGTAAATTGGTTATTTTAAGTAAATTTTGACCATTTAATGGTCAAACTAACGATTTTTTTAGTAGAAGGACTTTGCTCGCGCATTTTTTCAAAGGTTAAGGACCCGGGGGTTAGAAATAGAAGGTTCGGGACCCCATCGTCACAAGGTTCGGGACCCCAGTGCTATTTACCCTAGATATTATGAACAATTGCCAAAAAAGAGTATATAATCCAGTATGATCTATAATGTATTGGAGACGTTACTCTGACCAATTGAATAAAAATGTCAAGGCCCACTATGGAGTGTTGTTAGATTCCAAACATGTTTTTCAAAAATTGTATATTTTCATATGCGGGTCCATTTATCCAGAACAAGTGTTGATTTGGTTTGCTCCATTATCAAAATCCTTGTTTTATCATTCTAGTTTGCTGTCTAACACAAATAATCAAGTTATTATCTTTGCTAAACGACTTTGTTCTCATTTTGGTTTCTTGAAACATTTGAAAATCAAAACCATTCAATGTGTTTTCTGTTTCTCGACATGTCATCCCATATGTTTGAAGACAGAGATAAGATGTACTCTATTTATTAGATATGGGAGGTTTGCTTTTGGCTATGGGAGATTTATAGCCAATGGGCAGTGGGATCAAGGGGTTTGCTTAGCATCGGTTATATTCTGGATGGAATACCTATGAAGAATGTGAGTGTGGGGACTATAGTAAAACAAGAGCAAGTAGCTGGTCAGAGATTACTTCGTTCAAATTAATCTCTCTCTAGTTAAGAAAAAATCAAGTAATATTCTCCAGTTAGTGGATGGTAACCTATATAGCTGGAAAATGAAGAATCTAGTAAATATTTATGCCAATACCTGGGTAAAGTTTTGTATTTTCATATTTCCATATTAGATATATATTTTCACATATTTTGGTTGGGTTATTGGTGCACAATATGGGAATCCACATGTGGAGTTCCTTTCATCTTCCTTTACAAAAATCTGTTCTCCTCTAAATTAAAGCTAGCAAATTGCTCCTGCAGGAGATGAAGCTGCAAATAGTGATGATTCAAATTGGTCTGAGGATAGTCCAGGAGTTCTAAGAGTTAAAACTTTACATATTAGCTCTCCTATTTTAGCAGCAAAGAGTCCATTCTTCTTTAAGGTAATGGAAATTTTAATTTGAGAATTTCTAGTATTTGTCTCTCTAGGTAGATTTTGTATGAATTTCTTGTTCCTTTATATGCAGCTATTTTCAAATGGGATGATGGAGTCAGAGCAGAGACATGTAACCCTAAGAATTAATGCCTCTGGTACGAAGCATGTCTGCTACTTTTTTTTTCAGCTCTGCTTCTCAATCGTTTTTCTTAATCCTCTTCTTTTTGGGGAAGTAATTGTGACTTATTTTATTTGTGAGTAATCTCTAATTCCCATATTTTGTTTATCATCTCTAGTCAGTTGCATTGTGAAAAAAAACCCAGCAAATATTGCTTTCATACATTTGATGGTAGGGATGAATGTTTAGGTCATATTCCTCTACAGTGTCTTTAAGCTTTTCTTCAAGTAATAACTTTGGACTTTCTTTTAGTCCTAAGCTCTTTATTTTTTTACTTATACATTATTAGTTGCATTGTGCATAGAATTACTGTACATATTACTTCCGCCGATACATAGCGTGGTAATGAAATATGTGTAGGTTGCAATTCTTCCCTCTTCAGTTTCCTTTTTGTTTCCTTTGATCACAACTTTTCTCTTCAGTGTTGTATCGTTTATTAGACAAATATATTTTATTGTTGTAATAGGTGAACTATGACTAATAATACTTTCTTTTCTTTTAATGGAACAGAGGAAGCTGCCCTCATGGAGCTCCTGAATTTTATGTATAGTAATACTTTAACTACAACTACAGCTCCTGCTTTGCTGGATGTGCTTATGGCTGCTGATAAATTTCAAGTTGCTTCGTGCATGAGATATTGTAGCCGCTTACTGCGGAACTTGCCCATGACCCCAGAGTCTGCATTGATATATCTGGATCTTCCTTCTAGTGTCCTAATGGCTGATGCGGTTCAACCATTAACTGATGCTGCAAAACAGTTCTTAGCTGCTCGTTACAAGGATATATCAAAGTACGTTCCCATGTTCTTCCTTGGGTTAAAGAAACGTGAAAGTAGAAGAACTTTATATCTAATTTTCTGTACTGATCATGTGGAAATGTCTCACCTTTTCCCATAGTTATCAGCTATGTTGCACGGACACAGACATGACACAAGACAGACACGACACGAACACACCGACATGTAATTTTTTAAAAACGTAGGACACAGACCTTTATATTCATTAAAATTGTAGATTTATATATATCTTTGTGTTTATCAATTGAGTTTGACAAATAATCACGGTTTTTAATTTAAGCTAGTCTAATGGTGTAGATCTATTACAACCTTTAAAATCTTTACTCACGTCCAAACACATCTCAGGTAAAGGTTTTAATACATGTAGACCGTTAGATTAGTTGAAATCAAGGGCCGTGATTATTTGTCAAACTCATTTGTCAAATTCATTGGTAGGTGGAATGGTCTCCTTTTTGATACTATAAGCATATCTTATTACTATTATAAGTTCTTCGAGTAGAATGTGATAGAAAATCTCTGATAATTAATACTTAAAACTAGTGAAGTATTTCCTTTTTGTAGCTCATCAATCAAATATTTCGCATAATATGCTCCATCATCAATACTAATAACCTGGGGTCAGATTTATTAATTATTATGTGTTACAGTGGGAGTCTTAAGCAATAAGAAGGGTTTGCCTGGTGAAATGCTGCTCATTTTACCCACAGGGTTTGGGATCTTAATTTCCAGAGCATGTTTTGGGTCTTAATTGAAAAACCAGCCCGTTTAATTGAAATGGGTCTCCAGTTATCTTAAAAGCGGGCAGTTTTAACTGGTTTGAGTTGTTCGATTGCAAAAAAATCCAAATAAAGTAACCGGTCTGGTCCACAGGCCACTCCGGTCTGGTTCTGATTACTATGATTTATCTCCATATTGTTTGGATTTATATATCGCTCATATTATCCTTTTCTTCCCGTGCTTGATGCACAATATCAATATATATTAGTTATCTCTTCAGCAGTGGACAGGTGTATTTCTTTTTATTTTTCCACGTGAAAAACTTAGCTTTTGACATCTCATCTCATTTTGAAAAATCCTTGTATTGGATGCGATCTTTTTGGAAATTTGCGCCCTTTGCTTTTGTGTCTCTGTTTCTCTTACATAGGTGAAAAACAATTTTTCTTTTTATATATCATGAGTCCAATCTTTTTAGTAACATTTGATGCTTATTTATCAGTGTATACAACTATGGGCAGGTATCAAGAGGAGATTATGAATTTGCCTCTTGCTGGAATTGAGGCAATCTTGTCTAGTGATGACCTCCAGGTGGCGTCAGAGGATGCGGTGTATGATTTTGCATTGAAGTGGACTAGGTCTCATTATCAAAAGCTGGAGGAGCGGCGGGAGATCCTCGGTACTCATTTAGGTCAATACATTCGCTTTCCTTACATGACTCCTCGGAAATTGAAGAAGGTTCTTACGTGCAATGATTTTGATCATGAATTTGCTACCAAAGCTGTCCTTGAAGCCCTATTTTTCAAGACTGAGCCCCCACATCGCCAACGAATTCATTCCTTGGAGGATTTGACCTCTACAAACCATCGCTATGTGGAACGGGCCTACAAGTATAGGCCCATTAAGGTGGTTGAGTTTGAACTTCCACACCAACAGTGTGTGGTCTACTTGGATCTCAAGCGAGAGGAATGTGCAAATTTGTTCCCATCTGGACGGGTGTATTCTCAGGCTTTCCACTTGGGTGGACAAGGGTTTTTCCTGTCCGCACATTGCAATATGGATCAACAAAGCTCTTCTCATTGTTTTGGTCTTTTCCTTGGGATGCAAGAAAAGGGTTCTGTGACATTTGCCGTTGACTATGAATTCGCTGCCAGATCAAAACCCACGGAGGAGTTCATTAGCAAATACAAGGGCAATTACACTTTCACCGGGGGAAAGGCAGTTGGATATCGCAATTTATTTAGCATTTCGTGGACTTCTTTCATGGCTGACGACAGTCTCTACTTCATCAACGGCATACTCCACCTCAGGGCTGAGCTTACTATCAGGTGCTGAAACATGCAAAGTTGAATTCCTGAAATACTTTGGTTAATTCTGAGGTGTTAGAGCTAACTTTGTAGTTCACATTATGTAGAGAGATTGTCAGATTTCCTACTTAAATCTGGATGCGTTTCGTGTTTTGTAATGAATTAAAAGCGCATGTTCAGGTGTAGACGTGCAATTCATACACTGAGATTATGAGAATGCTGCTGTAAATAGGGTGTTTCAAATGTCCTACTTTCAAGCAGTGCTGTATTACTTGATAGATACTCCAGATTCAACCATGTATCCTGCTTTTGCAAATAAATCTTAAAATTATCATCGGATATATGTTTTGTTTATCGAAGAGTGCTAAGGAACGCTTCTATTCATTATGCTTTTGAAGATGGAAGTTCGAAAAAAATTAAAAAACTCTATCTATGCTTAAGATATCTCAAGTGCTCCATATCTTGCAGCCTGCAAGATTTGAACTTCTGAATCCTTAATTCTTTGTTGTAAAAAACCGCGTGGGTTATATTTTTTCCGGTTATTGTTTCATTTCTAGAGGGTCGCATGAAGACAAGGATGAACCTATTTGGTAACGAACTCTTTGATGTAAGGTCCAAATAATTAGTGCTCGAAGTGCATTCTCAAACCTGGATAATACATTTCTAATATAGTGAAGTATATGTTGACATATAAAAATATTTTGTCTGAAACTAATTTTTGACTGAAAACCCCTTTGCTAGAGATCATAAAGCAACTTAGGTTTTAAATGTTTTTATAGTTTTGCCAGAAATCCTCAGAAGCACTGCAACTTTGGATTCAAGTAATCGCTGCAAAAACTCGAGGCTATGGCTGCAAGTTCCATGCAGCCCGTCCATTCCTCTCCGGGCTTCAATGTAATGTTTTTCTCGACTGCTGCTGCATCGACACAAAGCATCTTTTTGTAATCTTCGGTGCCGAAATCTGCCATTGTTTTGGATTTTTTCTCCCATGGATTCCACACAACTAGGTGACAAAGAAACAGGGCCTTAGAAGATCAATATTGCCAATACAAGCAAAAGATTATGAGAGTTCTTTCTTTTCGGCAGATACTTTTCTGCTGAAAGAAGCCAAACATAATTCTAGAAAAAATAAATTAGGGAAGAATACTTTTGTGATGAAAGAGCATGTCATGAAAATTGATGTTACACTAAAAAACACCAAGCAATGGACATGTTACACAGTGATTTCACTCTCAACAAAATAAAAGTCAGACCTAAGTTCATTTTTAAATATATCGAACATAGAATTCGACAAACATATCTTACAACAACAACAACAACTAACTAAGTCTTGTCCCCAGAGTTGGCTACATGAATTATTTTTCTTCACTCAATTTTGTTCGTTGTTAAATCTGGTGAAAGATCAATCTTTAGTAACTACAACAAGCCAATTTAAAAAAGTTTTATGCGGACCGTCAACCTACGGCTTCCCGCCTCCTTTACTCGAGCTTGTGTATGGAAATGAAAATTATAGGCCAAGTTGACAAACACATCTTCCAGTAATTTTAAACTGTTACTCTAGAACTCTAAAATCTTGAATCCCTATACTTCATCAAAGAAGGTGATGACAAACAATGTTGTTGTTGTTGTTACTTTGCTACTTCAAAACGTAAGAACCATAACATAAGACAGTTGGTTTCAAACACGCATATGCATTCATCTAGGCATAGTTCCTTCTATTAATTTCCCTTTTTTTCAACTATGTTCACATTGTTAAAACAAATTGAATTGAAGCATCTTACCAACATCGGGTAACCCTTCTTTCCTGACTACATAAGTTCGCTTCCTATCATGATCCAGAACAGCAATACAATTTGGGGAGCTGAGATAAATGCGATCTATCTGCAAGAAAAAAATATATATTGGTGCTGAAAGGTAAAAGATAATCCATTATAATAAACTGTAAAATGATCTAATTCTGCAAAAATGAGTGGTCATAGAAGCTCTGGCAGTTTTGTACAAGATGAAATTGAAAAACCAATAGATTGTAAATTATGTAGGACGCCACTTGTCAATAGGATCGACTTTCCCTAATTACAGATTGATTTTCCTTTCTTAACTGTAAATATAATTATATATACTCAACAGTATAAAGAAGAAAAATAAGTTGAAATCTTGTTCATTTTACATTAGTACTACATAGCTAACATGCACTTAAGAACATGAAAGGCATTCACTTGATTGAAATAGCAAAATGTGATTTCTGTCCCAGAGATCCTCTAGATGGTAAGTCACTACAAAGGAGCTGTTTAATCTATTGTAAATTTAGAAAGGAAGAAAAAAAAAATCATTTCAACAATCATTAATGTTTGTATATATTGCACCAGAAGGAAATCTCGTTAGGTAAAACTTATGAAACGTAGTACACATGAAGATATACCTCTGATTCAAAGGTAATGGCATCTCCTTGCTCCGTGAAGCGTCGTCTTTGGGAAAGGTTGTCCAAATAGTCCAGTGTTTCTAAGCCTTCTATCCTCACCTCACTGTGGATGACAGTCCAACATATTAACATGGAGAAATATCATCAAATTCAAATATCATCCATCATTTATCATTTCCAAACGAAAGAAAAATCTTGTCAAAATTAGACACTACTATATGTTGTATATTCCCGTTTGAATTTAAAAAACATGATAAATAACACACTGGAATAATAAGTAAATGAGATTGCTTAATATACAAGTGTAGTTCAAGGTACCAGAACTAAAGCTTTTGGATCAGTTGAATTATGTGAAAGCATGTTACAGCTCAATCAAGTATGGTGCACTCCTCCGACTTGAGCTCACCCCAACTAATGGTATCAGAGCACAAGGTTGGTGAAACCCAAAACACTCATGAGAAGCAAGCAAGTAAAATGATGGAGATCCTTAAAGGATATTCATGGAAGACTTGCCATAGACTAGTCATTCATTTTATGCAACAGAATAAAAAAAAAAATTTTGAATTTATTTGTTTGATTTTCTTTATTTTCATTCCATAGTTACTAATTTCAAACTAGGTAATTTCCATTGTTAGTTTTATAGCTTTCCTTGTTTACCAGATAATTTAAATATAAGTACGTGTAGGATTTTTCATAATTTAGACAGATTATTCAATGAGTGCAACCCTCGTGTTTAGTTGCCCTAGTTGAGTTCGGAACCCTGAAAAAATTGCCGGTGATAAGTCGAAGGAACGTGAGAATGATGTCAAGTCATCATGCCCCTTATGCCCTAGGCAACACACGTGCTACAATGACTAGGATATTAAATCCTTAGATAATTATATGTATGACAACAATTTAGCTTTTCACTTCAAAGCCAGAGTACATGGTTTAAAAAGGTGATTTTGTGAACCTATTTGTTCTATAGGTTTGCACTTTTACCCAATCTAGGAAGCAGCTTGTTGATGAATGGTAATACAACGGTAGTCCTTATGAACTAATTGTTCTACACTTCTTACTGGTTTAGCTTGTTACATGGGTCGTAAGTGGGAGCTTAATTTCCGTTTGGGTATCACAGCTACTACAACTGTTTTCTTGATCTACCCAATTGGTCAAGATAGTTTTTCTGATGTTATGCCTCTAGGAATCTCACGTACTTTCGACTTAATGATTGTATTCCAGGCTGAGCACAACATCCTTATGTACCCATTTCGCATGTTAGGCGTAGTGGTGTATTCGGCGGCTCCCTATTCAGTGCTACGCATGGTTCCTTGGTAACTTCTAGACAGAAAATGAATATGCTAATAAAGGTTACTCATACGGTCAAGGAGAATAATTTTATAATATCATAGCCGCTCATGGTTATTAATATTTCAATATGCTAGTTTCAGAGCATATTTGGTATACATTATTGGACAATACTATACAGTAGAATAGATAAAATTTAAACTTCTTTTTGTATCTTAGTCCTACTTAGTGTTTAATCTAGCGTACCAAACATTCCATAGTGATTAGAGTTTTAGGACTTGTTTTTTCTCCTTTTTATTCCCATTTTGGAATTTGTAATGCACATAATCAGCACAAATACAATACAATCTTCATACTTTTAGTACGACCACCCAATATAAAAATTCTGGCTCCACCATCTTAGACACAATTTTAGTACTAGAAATCTCGAACTGGTAGTAAATGGTCAAACGAATACTTCATACATATGCGGAATCAAAAAAATGCTTCATAGGGAGGGAACTCTATACCTTATGTCAGAAATAGACAAATACGTATGATATGCAAATGCGAAGCTGAAAGGTTTCACGTTGATGTTCCTGATGCGAGATTTCAATGTCAAGTTTCCATCCAGCGCAAGAGAGACACGCAGGCGAAATTCAAAACTGATAAAAGAAGAAAAATTCTTATTAGACACTGAATATGAAGCTTCAAAGTAAAAGTCTAACCATTTTGACAGATGTGTCAATAAAAGATTCAACAAATTGAAGGAGAGTTTTCACGCAAATCGGATGTGGAACCAATCAAGTTTTCTGTTTCAAACTTAATTTTCATATCCATGGAACAAAGAATCTAAGTCCTCTACCTATCAAACAAACCACTAATTTCAAGAAGTCGATTTTCAACATTTCCATTCTATTATCCATCATGCTAAATAGTTCAACTGGCTGGTAAAAACATATAAAGATAAATAGATAATTAAGTATTTAAAACTCCATGACTCAAGATTTCACTTATTAGTAAAAGAACACAGTAGCAGACCTCCAAACTGACCAAACTCGACCAAAGAGACGACGTGAAAGCCCATGAATATATATGTACATGTGTGTATTTTGAAGACAAAACTTTAAATAAATAAATGTGTCCCCTCCCTAACAGCTTAAACTTTTAGATGAGATAGTTCGACATACTTGGGTTTAAGTCTCAACACCACCCATTTATAAAAAAATTGCACACGTCTAGCATGTGAGGATGTATGTTGAAGACGGTCTTTCAAATAAATAAATGTGTCCCCTATCTAACAGCTTAAGTTTATACATCAGTGGTTCAACATACATAGAATTCAGAATTGTTGACAAAGCACAGATGTGTAGCCACAAAAAATTATATCAAACTGATCGTTTCACATGCTATAATCTGAGGATTTCTAAAAATTTACATAGCATAGTTTCATACTTTCATAGAAATTAAAAAAAGCAGAATTATAAAGTTCATATATAGCACACGAGTTCATACCCATGAGGCCAGTACTTCAGATCTTCTTCGGCTGGTTTAAGTAGCAAGTCAATGAATGATTTACCATGTGAATCGTTTGGGTGAAAAGGTAGAGGATTGTCTTCAACTGTCCAAATTTTATTCTTTGCAAATCCATTTTGCTCAAGTGAACAACTATTTCCAAACTGAAGCATCATTAACACATTCATCAACACGATTCAAATCATCACTAGAGTATTTTAAATATAAAGAAATAATCAATCTTCTACCTGGGGGGAACAAATAGTGATTCCTCCACGCATTGCCTTCAGAGGCTTAAAGATAGCCTACAAAAAGTGAGGGTCTTGAGGATTTCCTTTTCAAAAACAAGCTAGCAAATGAGGAATTCTCCATCAAATAATAACCGGCATATACAAAACACACAAGGGACATACAATTTCTTACTTTACGAAAAGAAAAAAATACGAAGGATTGGATTGTATGAGACATTGTTAATAAAGAAAGTTAAAATCTTGGATACTGTACTTTCGAGTCCAAATCCAATATGCATACCAAACATGCACTTAGCAATCTGTCTATTGGCGGAGCCGGGATATGGTACAGGAGTAGGCCGTAATTTAAAATAGACAAGACCATGGTATAAATTTTTTATTTATTTTTAAATTAACTGCACATTTTCGGGACACTACAGGGCTGGCCTGTCTCCGCCCCTAGTACGCATCTAGTATGCACTGAGTGATTCGTCTTATTAGTTGAAGAGAGAAAACAATAAGTAGACATATAGTTAAGAAACTACCAGTGATATACACCCAGAAAGTTTTTATATTTCAATTTGGAACTTAAAGTTGATGTTTGAAATGTTTCGGGCCAGTTTGAGACTGTGCGTTGTTTCAAGGACTGAAATGCAAATATCAGAATATATGCATTTAATTAGGAAAGTGATAATTTAAGGACAAAGGATCAAGTTGATAAAGATCAAGTTGCATAAAGTTGATAAAGATCAAGTTTATGCAACTTTTATAAAGTTCAGAGACTAGAATGAAATTTTTTAAATTTCACGTTTTAGGGAGTTTTCCGAGAAAAATGGTAATTGTAAAGTTTATATTGAGTATTAAATTTATTTGGCTCAATTTGGAAGTATTATTGTGTTAAGGAGTATGCCGGGCTACTTATTGAAAAGTTTGAGGTCGTAATTGAAAGCTTTTTACTTTTGAAGGACTGTGGTGCAAATATGAAAAAAAATATTTGTTTAGCAGGGAAAATAATTAACTTAGACAAATGATAATATTGACAGTGTTATTATTCGTAGAAGATTTGAAAATAGGGTTTTGATGCTTAATCAGTTAAGGTTAAACGATAAGCCAATCAACCAAGGACTTAGATGCAACTTTGGAAAATATTGAGTTCTTAAGCGAAAATAGCATAAGTGAGTGTTTCGCGCGTTTTTGATTCGTGCTAACAATTAAAAGATTACTCAGACGATGTGTAAGGAACAATACCTCTTAAAATAATGTCTCAACAAGGAGTATTTGAATTGAAAGATTATATTATGCAACTCGCATCCAAATGACACAAGCACACAAAATAAAGAGGGTTTATAAATAGAAAGCAAAAAGCTTAAACGTAAATTCACATATTTCTTTGTGAGAGTTATTCTTTTTTCTTTCCCATTGCTTCGCTTTATTTATATGCTGATCACCATTTGTATTATATTCGTCATTAACTGACCACTACTTTATAGCACTACTTTTCAAATAACTCCTTATAACTTCCCACATTCGTCATAACTTCCCATATCTGCCCTGGTGCCATAACTTCCCATAATGTCTTTTCCATTAATTACCGGTAACTTTGGATTATGGGTCATGTCTATAACTGCTCCATTATTTGTGCAATGCAATTATTACTTCATTTGTCCAAGCCTTGCCCCATTTCGCATTGTCGTTGAGGATTTTACATGCTTCGCTCAATTCTGGGCCTTGTCTTGATAATTTGCTCAGGCTTCATGCTTGGACCTCTTATTTTGAGCCTTTATTTTAGATCTTTATGTTGGGAATATTTTAGTGATAATTTCACTATACACCACAAAATATAAAATAATTTAAAAAATAATATCTAACTTCTTTTATTAAATACTGTTTTTTATTTTTGTAACATTTGTTATGTTTGTTAATAACAAACGTAACATATTTATTGTAACTAAAATAACAAATATAACAAAAAATGTTATAAAAATTGAAAATAGTATTTTTATAATAAAAATAAAATATGACAGTATTTTAAGAAATATTTTATTCATTGTGGTTATTTGTAAAAATACCCCAATATTTTATGCATCAACAGTGAGTTTCGAATATTTTATTTGGGCTTATTATAAATTTTGGTGAAGTTTGAAGCTCAATAGGACGTTAAAAGTGATTTTGGACTTCTAACGAATTTTTATTGCTGAGGATAAGTGAGGCCCAATTATTCAACAATAATAATTGCTGCATTTTGGGCCCGATAAACAGTATTTTCGGCCATCAGGGTGCGTATTTTAATCGAAATCGAACCTCCCAAACCGGAACTAAATGTTTCAGTCCGATTCCAAAAAAATAAAATTAGGAACCAGAATCTAGAACCGAGAATCGACCGGATTTGGGTCAATTCTTGTCACAAAATTCAAGTGCTACAGGTGAGGTACAGAAGTGATCCATTTCAGAACATTCTGACAATCATGAAGACTTTGAGTATGTACTTACACATGCATTGTATTATACGGTTGATGATGGTACAAAGTACTTAGAGTGTGTGCTTATACTTTTTCAAACTCATTTTCAATCACATATTTCATTTTAGTTACAATTTTTATCAACTTATCAACCACAAATTTCATTAATTTTTATTAAAATCTCTTAAAAAACTACTTTTAAACTCCAACAAATAGGCACTTAATTAAATTCCAATGCTCAAGCTATGCACATCTAAATCCTTACTACAAAATCTGCTGGAGCAAATTTGAAGTCATAGTGGTAGTTCGAATTTCAAATACGCAACATATTTTACTTATAGATAACTATTTGTATTGACCATTTTTCCCTTTCAATGGCCAAGAATTAATCATACATCAAATAGCACATTTGGAATCCCCACCCCCAAAAACTTCGAACTTCCAATCATTTTAGTATTCATTTGAACATTTGTATATCTTTTGAGCTACTAATATCTCGTAATAACATATAAAATCTCAATCAATAACCAAGAAATCTGGCAATTGAAACAAAACAAAACAAAAGAGCTAGTCACTATCAGAATGGAAAACCGCACCTTACGGCTGGTGAATAGTTGCTCTTCACCTCTATCATTCTGCCACGAGATAACTTGTCCTCCGTGCAAATTAATCTGGATGATTATTCAACAAATATTCAAGGACAAGAACTTAAAAAAAATAGCTGTTACAAACCAAACAACTATCTATTGAAATTTTCTCATAATTAATCAAAGAACCCTAAGGAAATCACTAAATCATCTTTCAAAATATTACATAAAATGGATCATGGGATCTTACTCGTGCTGATGCACCTTGAGGGTTCCGAAGAACAACTTGCTCAATCCCATTTCCATCCTTTGTCAATTCGATTGCTGCCTTATGGTCCCAAACTGCTGCAGAATGCCCCATTCTCCAAAGAACAAAGTGAAAAGGCAAAGTGTTTTCCGTTTCAAGTCACTAATGCAACTTCAAAGTCCTAATAAACCTCCTCGAACACATGTAAGGCAGAGGAAAATGAATTATAGAAGACATATGTCACTACTAGTCTACTACGGCTAAATGTGAACTAACCCCAACACCTTGTCGAACTTTGCCCTCACCATACTCCCTTTGATTCAGGAAAAATCCTTGGCTTAAAGTTTCCCAAAATGTGCCACCTATAAAACAGCAATGCCACTTCCAAACCTCCCCAAGAATTCCCACAAAATCTAGCCTTTGGAAGATGTCATAATAGTACTTCTTCTACTAAATTCCAAGGCCTAAACCAGGAAAGTTGCCGTTTTACATAAATGATAAGCTCCAAAAAGTTATTACTTTTCAAAAGAACAGAACAGAAAAAACCCAGTTTCCAATTCAAATCTGAATCTCAAATGCCAAAAGAACTTAAAAGGAAAAAACTTAGTAAATCCAAGAAAGTTGTCCCTCGTTTCTTGGATGACAAATAAATTTCACTTGAGTACAACAACAACAAGAGTAACTACGACATAAAACTTGATACTTTTACATGAAGTAATCAAAATCAAAAGAGCCCATTTTAAGGAAACTACAAATATGTAATAATAAAATAAACAAAGAATGACAGAAATGTGTACTTTGTGCAATGCATAGTGTGGAATTCAAGTGTGAATGTAAACTTGAAGACATTTACCCACTTGCAAATTTGTTAAAATTCATCAAATTTGAATGGATAATTTGAATTTCGAGTCCCTAATTCTGTGGTGTTAACAGTTACAAGAAAACTATTTTATGGGTTTTGTTTCTTTTTGAAATTGGGACTTTTCAAGTTTGAATTCTTGATTGTCTCTTTGAGGTGGACTGGAGGGCCAAAGGGGTACATGTTTCCTCTCTGATTTTGTATTTTATTCATGAATTTTGTAAAATTCATAATTTTTTTGGCGTTTAATTTGAAATTTTCTTGTTTAAAATTTTGAATTCTTTTGTTAAAATATTGTATTATAAACTAATTTACTTTTCTTAATATATAAAGCAATCTCTTCCAAACAAATAGAAAACAAGAGAGAGGTTCTGTTCCCTGAATCCCCTCACCTATTTTGCGGGTCGGGGAACAGAGAATTTCCCTAGAAAACAAAGCAATTATATATTGGGTGTGCAATGTATTAACAACCTCTCCAAGGGGGACAAAAACCTGGGATTCACCATATTGCTTGTTGCTATTTGAGGAGGAAATAGGAATATATACAATAATACATTCCAAAAGAGTGCAGTCCAAAGATATTGATTAAATCATATTTATTTATAATTATTTGTCCCCTAAGAATGAACATACATGAAAGGTTCTAGATCAAGAATATCAACTTGTATCTAATGGTTTCACGTTTTAGACAAATTATTACTTTTATCACAACTAAAAATAATTCAATAGTTATTTTACATCGATCCATGAATGTTTTTGACCCGTCTTGCTTGAAGTTTTATTTTGTCGCTTGCTCTATTTCTTTGATTAGAAATAACTGAGCGAAGAACATTAAAAATAGACTACTACTTTTCTATAGAAGTTGTCTACAAACTACAAGGAAAGCAACGGTAACGTATTTCTTGTTGAGAATGCTCAAATCAAAAATCGACGACATTGATAAATGTTATACAAAGCACCGAAAATAGTAGTTCTCAACGATGGCAGCTAAACCCTCCCAATTAATAAACATTTATTAGAACTTGTTTGATAACTATTTTAAACTGAAATTCCATTTTTAAGTTTTGACCTGATGGCTCAACTGACTAAGAAACATAGATAGTGCTTGTGGCCGAAAATTACTTTTTTCGTCCCTCAATTCACGGGACATTCACAAATGTATATTATTTGTGAGCTGAAAGTCATTTTTGTAATTTTAGTTTGCATTACCAATTGTATCAGATTTTACAGTCTTTTTTAAGGAGTGCATGTGCACTAATCAAATAAAAAAAAAACGAAAAAATAGATTAAAAATTATACCGAACGAACACTCAATCTTTTAATACAAGAATCAACATTCTGCTATTTGTTATCTCGTCATATACATTTCAACGTACCATTTTAGCATAAACTGGAAACATTGTACCAATATGTACATCCATTCAGTTAAGGCACACCAGAAATGATGCATAGAATAACAGACAAGAAACCCCGAAAGAAATTAACCTTAGACTACTTCACACTTAACAAGGTCGGAGAAGTACAATAAAACACCCAGCTTCTGTAGCTGAGGATGTAATACAGTCATAGTAAAAGAATTCCAGAATCTTGTTCATCACTTCAAAGCTTCTTATACAATTACACAATCCACATACTAAACACGGTTCCTAAGGCGCTCACATATACATTAACTATCTGTAGCATCCCGACACGCTGAACTTAAAAATGCATTTCAGGTTCGTCGAGGTTTTTATCATGCCGGAGTGAAAATTATATTCAAGAGTTTTTAAAGTATTTTGCAATCCAATACTATTGTTAGAAGTAATTTTGGCCTTATAATTACCCCAAAATTACATGATTAACGGGTCAAGGAGAAAGGATTACTCGGTATACAGATTCAGATCAGCTTGCAGCCACAGCATCAGTCCTCGGGCTAGTATCAAGAAGCTGACGAAGCTTTGTTCCCGAGCTTTTATTCTCGTAGGTATCATAAGTATCACTCTCGTTCTTTCTGTTGGAGTTATTAACTCTTGCAAGTAGATTTTCCGTGCCAATTGGTTTCAGCCCCGACTCGTCAATCTTGTGTAGACTTATCTCTGTTTGCCCTCGTTGTGCATCTGTTAGTTTCTCCTGGGAATTTTAACCCATTTTTAATATGTGGAAGCGATTTAAAGTAAAAAGAAAGTAATAAGCAATAAATGGAAGTGAAATACAACCACATGAAGTCATACCATTAACGTAGCATTCTCGACCTTCAGTTTCTCCGAGTTTTCCATTAATTTATCTATTTCGGATTTCAGTGTCATATTCTCAGTATTCAGTGCTTGAACTTTCACAGCTAGTTCCTCAGCCTCGGCCTGAGCAAAAGAAGAGTTTGCGACAGATTAGAGAAAAATAAGCCTAAACAAATGTGTAAAAAAAAAAAAATTACATTCGAAAAGCAAGACGGATGAAGACAAAACAGAACCTGGACAAACTGAAGAAAATCTAAAGAGCTGACCAAAACTTTGGCTAAGCAAAGTTGCTTTTAAGTGCTTTCTATTCCCAAACATGTTTGGATATGTTACCTTTATCTTACTTTTAATTAAAACTTATTGTGAAAGTAACTTTTATCTTCCCCTCAAAATTTGCAACTTAATTTTGACTTGACCAATAAAAAAATTTATTTAAAACCTACTAATTCACCTTAGGCAAACTTATTAGACTTAGCCAAAGATGCTCTATATGCTCGGATACTAGTCATATACCTGTTTCCTCAACCTTGATCTTCTAGCAGATTCTCGATTAGACTGTTTCCGTCTCTCCCGCTTCAGATCCCGCTCATTCTGCAGGCAGATTAAAAAGGCATGTCAAGAATCAAGATTAAAAATCTACAACCATTCTTGTAACAATTTAGTCGGGGAACCCTAAGATTACAGTATGCATATAACAAAACCAAATCAACTCTAGAAAGGTTTTCAAGCTTCGTAAGCAAATCGTCTGTTTTCTTAAAGTAAACTATTGCTGAATATCCTTCCAGTTGGTGAAAATCTTATGTAGACAATCGAGAGAACGAACATGCAGATAATGTAAACAGAAGTCCGAGATAATGAGAGATATTCAGAACTTACGTGCAGCCAGGTTTCGTTTGACTTGGGTGGTTGTGGAGCATTAGTTGGAACAGACTTCACATTTGTGTTAGAAAGGTCTTTGAGTTCTAATGCTGTAGAGACGTTTTCTGTAGCCTTTTCAGGCACATTAGCAGGAGGCACAACCATATTCATCATCTTCTCAGGTCCCAGACAAACATCTGTGGCAGGAAATGTATTGTTATGTGTCCGAGCATTGCTGTGTACAGCTATCGGAAGGTTAAAACATAAGATGGGTAAACTTCCTAACCATCCAGCATCTCTCCACCCAAACCGCCAAAAACCACAAAAGTATATCATGTCAAACACTTAACTGGAGACAATCAGGGTGTCAAAATGTGTCGGGCCATCGTGGCAAACATGGACCAGCACTTGAAAAGCATGTGCCATCCTGTGCCTGGCCAGACTGGCCTCGTGCATAATTCAACTACTTACTAATCTATCTTGCATCTTCTGTCCAAACCACCAAAGCCACAAATTTATTTCGCATCAAGCTCACATTTGGCAACAATATCATAAAATGCTTTGGCAAATCTAGTTTCCGTTCGGTTTAAATTTCAATTCAATGTGAAAAATGGCGGACAGATTCAGCATCTCTGTTTTCTAAAGAGAACTTCAAATAACAGGTTACAACACAACTTCTGGAAAATAAAGGGTGGCATTTTCGGCCACCAAAGAACAGCACATCTAGACTGATCTTATCTTCCGTAGATCATAAGCTTTGCAACATAAAACCGGAATAAAAATAATAAAAAAATCAAATCAAATCTAGCTGCGAGGGACACCAAGTATATGTTTGGTAGAACTTTTTGTAAATTATACTATGTGGGTCCTATGGAATGTGTGAATAAAAAAGTGGATTAAAGTTGTGGGTCCTATGAAATGTGTGAATAAAAATAATATTTGACCAGCTTATAAGTTTAAAAAAGCTTTACCAAATATGTTCTAATAAACTAAGAACTCCTTTAAAGGACCACCAAAATTATTCAGTAAGTTCACACAAAAACCACAAGACAATTTGGAATAAGAATTTGATGTTATGATCACAATTTGGCATGATACTCATTGCAAAAGCTGATAAATCCTCTTTTTAATTAAAAGGTAAGCTGGGTAAAGACATCCATACACAAGTTAATAGGATAAGAGAGTTCCATCAGGAAATATTGACCCGTGAAATTTATTCAACCAAGGAGAAAGCTTCTAATTACAATTCTCTTGACAAGAAGAAAGCTGACCATTGTTAGGAGTTCCCTCCCGACTTCTTTTCTTGCCTTTCTGACCAGCCTATAAAATTATACCAGAATAATAAAAAAGTTACATATCTTTGAACTGGTACAAAAACAAAGAAAAATCAAGAACAAATTTGTTGGATCATTCTACACATTAAGAGATCCTTACCCCTGCAGTGATTCCATTACTTCCATCACTGGAATCTTCAGTTTCCCCACTGTTCATAAGCATGAAAGTTGACAATCAGTTGATATAATGTCTAAAAACACAGAACCATAAGGAGTTCGTCTCTTCTACTAAAGGGCCAGATAATCACTGAATCATGAAAACAATTGCCATGTCAATACATATCAACAAACCTCTTAGAATATCTAGGGTCGGATCCACCTTCTGCACCTTCGGAGTCGGCATTGCCATTGCCTATTGACATTGCAAGCCCATTAAATTCTTTCAACTTCTTCACCAAGCTTCCATCTGCATTCTCGGATGACTTGGTTTGTGTCTCCATGCTCAAAGAAGTACCAGCCTACACAAGAGCACAACTATCGATGAAATCTTATTCTTAAGGATGATACTCCTATGATACTTTAAACCATCAAGGAAACAACTGAAGAAATTAAATAACGGAAGTATAATATCTAAGATTTTGCTTACAGCGTGTGGTGGTGGAACACCTCATGAACAAAATAATATGTAGGCTCATTTCCTAATTTCTAACTAGATATGGAAACTACCGGAGTTAAAATATTAAGCAACTGATTGAAGTTTAACAAAGGTGAAACTTACTAGAGGAACTCCGGGATGTGCATAAATGCCTCCATGTGCATAGAATGCCGCATATGGAGGCCCATAAGGGGACATCATAGCCTGGAAAAAGGGCTTCTAGGATTAAATATTTCAAAACTGGCAGTCATATTTATCCAGGATGAAGAATCAAACAGCCCTGATGCTACCTTAACAGATTGGGCAATACCTGTGGTGGTCCCCACATATAGGGGTGAGGGGCATGACCAGGAGTAACGGCTGAGTTTAGATATGGAGGTACAGCAAGTCGAGGACCATAGTAAGCCTGGAGATTAAACTAGCCAATAATTAGCAACGACAAGCCCTTAATTATTAACAAGAAATCAATTCTCACTTCTCGACTACAGGAAGAAAGAATATAAACAGAGTGAACAACCTGCATCTTTGCCCAATCAGGGAATACATGTATATTATGCTGCTCCTGTCAATGAGACAAGCATTTTACACCGACTCAGAAACAAACTAATATATTAAGAGAGGGGGGAGAAGGAGGTGGCTAGTCAAATCATGTCCAATGCACTTAAGTGTCTCGGGAACACTTATCAAGGGTACCTCATGGTAATTCCTCGAGATAGACAATAGAAACTTGCAACTCGGTCAGACTACAATGACCAATATATACTATTTTTGTAAACTGACATGCTCAAATTACTATGCAAATTATGTTTTGCCTACCATTGCAGGTGGGGGTGATTTCTCAGGCTTAGAAGGCTTCCCGTCTTCACTGTTTCCCATGGTAACGTACAAAGTGCAGTCTTTTATTCAATTGGTACTTCGAAAAAGACCTTTTGATCTTCAATTGAAGGAGAGCCAACTGAGATGGCAATAGCAAAGTTCCGCACAATAGAAAAACTGCACAAACAAATGTCTATGCAGTTTAGATCAAATACTTAGAATGTGTCAAAACATTTTTTCGCCCAGTGATAACTTAAGACAAAAGTACAAAAAAGCGAAAATGGGGAAAGATGCATGTTGAAAATGAAATAGCTATGCCAATCATAAACGTAAAGATTCCGCATGTAGCCTACTTGAAACTGATTATGTCGAAAATCCGAAAAGACCAGATAAACAAAACTTCAGCTACTATACTTGATCGACATCCCATTGTTACTGCTAAGTGTACACGATCTCTCTCAGTATTCAGTCAGCAGGTTAGAAATTTAGCCGAGAGAAATCATATGTATAGTTCTTCAATTGGTTTTTTCTCTCATCAAACAAAACAGGTTCTTTGTGTAAGTCTAAGGAAAAGACACCATCTTGTCATCTTGATGTCAAAAATCTGATACAAACCCATTCTTAACTGCTATATCTATTTCCGGCACGTTCCAAGCCAGGATTCTTAATCGAAAAAACTCTAAAGAAAAGACAACAACCAAAAACATCAAGATCAGCAATCGATATTAAGCCTTATTCTCAATAAATTTAAGATCTGCCACGTTAATCTTTTTTGTCATTCTATTCGGTTGGGGTTATGCAAAAGGAACGCCCAGCGTAACTTGATTAACTTCATCTACATTTAATTTCAAGATAAATTAAAACTAATTCCACCTTTCATCCACAAATTCAAGAGGGCACAGAACCCCGGGGGCACTCTTGTCCTTTCCTCATCCCCACCCAACACCAAAGTATTTAATAGACAACTACTTACTGTAGTAAATCCTAGACATCCTAGTATGAAATGACAGAATAATCCTTTTTCCCACCTAAAATTCCAAAACTAAACAGACATAAAAACAGACCAGGAAATCTTAAATCAGCCAAAAATAACGTTCAATGATCAAACTCTTCTACGGTACTTAAACAGTTCTTAATCGGTTCTACTTTAAAGTATTCCAGAAAACACAAGAAATTCGAAAATAACCTCCAAACAATTAATGTAAAATCAAAAAACAAGAATATTTACAGTGATCAACAAGAACCATAACTCAAAAATTCACTCATTTGAATTAAAAAATAAATTCCAGAAAAGAATTGCACTTCAGAATTCACCAAGAAAACATGAAACAGAAAGAAAAACAGCTTAAATTTCAATATACCTTAAATAATCCGAAGCCCAAAAAACTATTTCTGAAGCACAATTATCAGTCTCAGAACTAAGAAACTACCCCTGACTATTAAACTCCTTGCATTTCTCTCACACTCAGAGAAAAACAGAGAACTGGAGAGCTTTTTTTTCCCAGTACTGTTATTATTTTAGAGAAAGAGAGAGAAGAGAGAGAAGAGAGAGAAAGGTTACAATCCTAGTCATTGAACACGTGTTCGTATAAATAAGGTTTCACATGTCGGGGTGTAAAATATTGAAATTCATAATCTTTGCTTAATTTCAAAAGTTCGTTTTTAATTAATTTAGCTTTTGACTGTACATAAATACATTATGCTTATACTTATTTACTTTTTTTCATTAAAATACAAAGCTTAATTCAAATTATTTAATTATTTTTAAAAAAAATCAATAAATATTAATTAAAAAATTATTTATAAAAAACAGATATATAAAAAACAAGGGTGAGGCAATTGGTGAGCTGAGACGTGAAAATACGTAACAGATATATTAATTAATTCGTGTGTCAAATTTAACCGTACACGTGTTCATTGATGACTCGATCTACGCGGGTTCTTGTTGGCCAACTAATAGCACCAGTACGTCATGTGGCTGACGTGTATTTTGTTTTGAAAATAAATGAATGCTTTGGGGGAATTAAATGGAATTAATGAAGAATTTCAAATCCAGATTGGGCCCACAGTTCTGCCCTTTTTAAGGTCTGTTCGGTGACTCAGCCTGCAAACAAATGTGGCCCCAAACAACATTATTGCGGAAAACCAAATATCAATAGATATATGTTGTAAAATAATATTGATCACAGTACCTATTTTATTTTATATATATGGATCTATTATTATAATAATATACATAATTTTTATATATTATCAGCACGAAAAAACTTATTCAATACAGAGAAAAGATTCAAGAATAATAGTTTAAAAAATTTGTAGAATCTGTGTGACCTACACGACTGTGATCAAATATTGATATTATATGGTTATACTCAACCTGTAAACAAATATGTCCTCAATATAATTATATAGTTATATTTTCGTGTGTTACAAATTGTATACGAGACTCTTGAAAGGAACAACAAGAAGATCTATGTTTTTAATATAATTGTTTCAGATCATCATACTAACTATAGTCAACTAGAGATAGTGTATGAAGATGATATTGCTTAAAGGTTAAAAAATAGAGTACATTTTACCAGAATTGTTTTATACAAGTTTTTAAAAAGATGGTGGCATTGAAAACATTAACGAACAAGATATAGATGGTTCGATGCAAAGATTTTCATTGATTGAAGTATAAGTACTCATTTTTCTTCGTTCAGGTTTTGTCATATTGGATTTTTTTGACAATATTTTAACGAGAAAGCACTTGATTACTCCAAAATTTTTATAATTATTTTTTTCCATTCGTTTGGTATTTTTGTTCCATTGGATTTTCACCCAACAATATTTTTAACGAGACATTTATTGTAATAATGGTCATCAAAGGAAGAGTGTTGTAAAATTATGGTAAACAATATTGATAACCATATTTAGAAATTTCTTACATAATCTATAAATCTTTCAAACCATATATATATGGGTCAATCTAGGGCTGGCAAAAAAGCTCGTGGACTCGCCGGCTAAGTTTGTAAAAACTCGGCACAGCTCGGACTCGGCCAAAAAATGAGACGAGTCGTGGGCTCGCCCAACGAGCCTTCCACGAGCCCGCTCAGCTCGTGAATCATGCATTAAGTGACCGTTAAATGATCATCCAACGGTCACACCAATTTTTTTTTTAATTTTATTATTTTTCTATAAATACTCTCATTCTAAAGGTAAGGGTTTTCAATCTTTAATTTTCAACATAAAATATACCCGATATTGTATTTCTTTCTCATTTTCAAAATTAAAAAAAAAAAACAAAAAAAAAATTGAGGGCCGAGCTGACCTCGTGGGTCGAACTGAGCAAGCATTTTGGAGCTCGGGCTCGGCTCGGCTCGTCCCTTTGGGTGAGCCGAGCTCGTATTTATGGGCCGAACCGGCTTGGCTCGGTCCATTGCCACGTCTAGATCAATCATTATACTTATAATGAAATATACAGTTTCTCTATATCCTCTTCTATTATTCTTTTTAGTGTATAACGAGATCATGATATTTGGCTAAGCTTAAAATATATTATTTTTAATTATTACATTATCTTAAATATATTTAATTAAGTTATTATTTCTGGTTGATATATGTGACTCTTATTAAGTGGAATACATGTACACTGAAAATAGGTCAATACCGAAGTGAAGCGAAGCACCCTAAACAAAAAGGAGCGAACCTGTGTGTATTTTTGGTAGATGGGGTTTTTTTTTTCCCCTAAGTAGATGTGTATTTTTAAGATTTCTCTAATATTCTGTTTGGTAAAGGTTGTAGTGAAAAACAGTTTATTCACTTTCATGGAATAGCTATATCGTTAAACCATGTAAACTTGTGTGTGTTTCTCTCTTGTTTTTTTTTTTTTCCCATTGTGTACAATTTATTAATATTGATGCACGTAATACAATATTTTCTAGAGTAACTCTACTTAATAAAACTTAAAATAATATTTTAGTTTAAAACTTTCTCATTTGGAGCACGTTGAGTCAACTTAAAAGCACTTAGAATTGTGCTATTTTGAATTCAATGATTTTTGAAAAAGAAAAGGAAAAAAATCAACGTATTTTTTTTTTATTATTATTATGAGAACTAATCTTGCTACTGTTAATAATGGAGTTCTAACACATAGTTCATGATTTATAACTCAAATAAATTTTTACTACACACAATATAGAAAAAAAAATTATAAATATTTAAACGTAAATAAAAAAAAAAAAAAAAGGTACATTTTAAGGTACTTTTAATTGAGTGTTTTTCATTCGCATGGAACAAAATCAAAACATTAATTATTACACGCAATCAAAATATTATAGATATTACTTATGATCCCTTTTCATTCCTCTAGCAAATACTTGTCCTACTTGCCGTCCATTTATTATAATTTTTAACTATTTTTAGAAAAAAAGATTTAAGGGAGTAAGAAAAGTAAGAAACGTCCAATCTAAAAATATTTGTAGGGTTTCCATTTGTACGTGTTATTCACTTATTCTAGAGTAAAAGTCATATCAAGATATTCTTCTCTTTATCGTACTAATTTTATCATATGAAACCAAATATAACAAAATGATTTTTTGCACATTTCGTCTCTAATATATCCCTCTATCATTTTTTGCCGACATAATTCATCCTCAAGCTTTCGAAAATTAGTACAATTTGTTTTTGTTGATCATATGTCGTCCAAAAAATCCATTAAAATAGTTTTTAAATACTATTTTGCTCATAATCTCAAAACAACAGAAGAAAAAAAAAAAGAAAAAATAAAAATAGCGAAAAAGATAAAGAAAATAAAAGTATTCTCCTTCAATAATGCCCACCCACACCCCAAGTCTCAAAACCACTGGTCCAATGGCGACAACCACCACCAGCACTACCACCAGGACTACGATCATCCAACAACTCCACTTCCTCTAACTCTACCTAATCACTCACTCATTACAATAAGTAACTTACTAATTTTTAACTATCATTAATAAAATAGTTATTTATTTTAAAATATACACATTTACTTGTAAGTAAAATATTTAAGCTAAGCTAAACATGCTTGTGCATAAGTTTTTATTTTATTTTTATCTTTGTATAGCTCTTTTCAACGCCTCTTTACACGTGTTGAAATATGATAGTATTTTTTCTTTTTTCCTATTTTTTTATTATTTGAAAATAATAATACAAGCCTCTTTTCGACTAAAATGTATGATCATGTTCGAAAATATTAGGAGATTGCCAATAAATTCTCATGTAGGTTAAATATAAAGTAAATAATGAATTTTATAAATAATTAGATAATTTTACTCAATACATCAATATTTTGAAACAAAACTTCAAATTTCAAAAAATGGTATAAGAACTAGGTTCTAAACTTAGCCATACATACTCACGAGATGAATTCAAAGTTGGAGTACTGATGTAATGCTTACATGTTGCCCACCTGCTGAGTTGTCAGTAGGTGGACAATCCAAGATCTTGGATTATAGATCTTGAATTGCCCACATGCTGACACTTCAGTAGGTGGATAATATGTAATGCTCATTTAAGGACATTAGATCATTATTCTTCAAAGTTGTAGGCAAATAAAAAAAAAGTGGTGGGGCCCGAGTTAAATTTCCATAAGTGAAAATATATATATCCACGATTGAATCTCAAGTAATTGTATTGTGTATAGCAATGGTCCACGATGCAATAGAAGAGTTGGGACATATTGAAGCTTAAGAATGATGTACAAATTATTGTAAAAAAGGAACAAATATGAAATATCTAATGTAAATTCAAATATATTATCACTCGATATTTTAATTAATTTCACTCAAAAAGTTTTTCAAGAATTTAATGTCATTTTCAAATCCATAAAAGTAGCCACACACTACTACCATAAATTCAACGACTTTGATGCATATTGAATGCCACGCCTCTTTCCACCCTTTGTTGTCTAATCCTTATTCCCCCAACACTTTTACTACTCGCTCTTACCCAAATGGACACGTGTCTACTCAGGGCCTCCTATCCAATACTGTTTTTTATTTTGAACATCTAACTAATACGACGATGAAGTAAATGATACAAAACTCATATGACAGTATTTATTTTAGAGCATTTCCAATAAGCGCTTTAAACATAAGATTTTTTCTATTTTAAAGAGCCAAACTTTAAAATTATGATTTAACGGACTCTCTAAATTAACTTTTTAAAATAGATAGTGGGTTTGGCTCTCCAAATTTGGAGAGTCAAACACACTCTCTATTTTAAATATTTTAAATGCATTCAAAGAATTTCAATTTTCAATACAACATATAATGATTAAATTAAATAGTATATACAAAATAAAATATAAAAATAGAATAAAATCATATAATAATTAGGAGATATGCATGTTAAAAGAAAATAAATGAAAAAATAATAAATACTTATTGAAAGAAGAAAAATAAAGTGTTAAAGATAAGAAATTGTTCGAACACTTAAAAAATTTTACTCTCTAAATTTATAAATGTTCTCTAAAATGCTAAATGTGCTCTTTATAAATAGAGAGTCTATTGGAGATGCTATTAGAAGGTTATCCAACAGATTGTCTATTTTTAAACAGCCTGCTAGATATATTTCTGCAATAAATACTGTCACATCTATCTCTCCTCATCTCTTTTAGACGGTCTTCTACTCTTTTCATCTATCTTTTCTTTTTTGTCATATAGATTTTTTAGAAGGTGTATAAGAACATCTCCAATGCAACCGTAGATTATACTAAAAAATATGACACGTCACTTCAAATTGCTTATATAACAAATAAAAAAGTGCATGATGTCTAGCACACGTTCCACAATTGGAGTGTGCTAGATATCCTACATTTATTTTTTTATAATTAATATCAATTAAAATGTGTACTAAACTTCTTTTATATAATTTTTATTTATTTTGTCTCGATCGAAATGTTACATGTTATTTATTTAATTTTTTTTATAATTTATCTATCACTCTCTCGTGGACGTAGACTACAATTTTTTTAATCCACAAACCTATTAGAGATACTCTTCCTTTTATCTCAATTTTATTTGTCACATGTACAACAATTAATATTCATTCATTAGATATGCATCAAACCCAGCCCCACCTCTCACCTGGTTTGATAAGGCCCTCTTTGGTAAAAAGGAGAAGCCGGCAAGTAGCATAACACTTGTTTCTTTAATACCTAAGGGTGTGTTTGATTACAAGTGGAAAATTTGGGTGGAAAGAAAATATTTTCCATAAAAATGAATTGTCAAGAAATTATGGGTTGGAAAACAAGCAAAGATTTTCCATGGAAAATAAATTCTCCTATCTCACAAAGAAAATATTTTTCTTGAAAACAAGCAAAATGTGGCCAAAAGTGGGAAATAAGAAAAAAAATTCCATGGAAAAAAAAAGTTGCAATCAAACAAAACAAGGAAAATAGGTGGGAAAATACATTTTCCATGGAAAATTTTGAGCAATCAAACAAACAAGTTGGAAAATAGGCGGAAAAAAGACATTTTCTATAGAAAATATTTGTCAATTTAGTTTCCATGGAAAATGATGAAAAATGAAAACATTTTCCATGTAAGGTAGAAAAAAAAATCTACTAAATAGGTGAGAAAATATTTTCTAAGAAGTGGTCAAAAGTGTGCTTTAGGTGATTGTAGCTTGAAAATCATTTTCATTTTCTTTGTGCAATCAAACAACAAATGGTGGAAAAGATTTTCCATGGAGGTGACAACATTTTCCATGGATGTAACATTTTTCATGGAAAATGTGCCAATCAAACACAGCCTTAATTAAATAGAGTTGTTCTCCTCCACTTAGTGACGAGTTTATATTGCCCATGTCCAAATGGGATTGGAGGAGGAAAATGTGATTCACTTTTTTAATTTTTCCTCTTCCAATCCACTTGGACACTTGTTTAAATGGGCAAAATAAGCTCTCCACTAAGTGGAGGAAAAAAAAACCCCTTAATTAATTTCCATACATCTTCTTACTTTGATTAACAATATTTATTAACAGATGATTATGAAATTTGAGGATACGACCTTTGTTGAACATGCTAATAATAACTGATTTTCGATCTTCTGTACCCTTATCCGAATAAATCAAGTGTACAAATCAAAACAACGTAATTTTTCTGAAAAATCAACCATTAGAGATTCAAATTGTTTTTAAGCTAAATTAATGGGAAGGCTAGACTCAATCCAACGGCCATTAATTTTGCCACCAAAGACGGGAAAGATCAAACACGTACCTTAAAAGTGGACCCCACAGTGGCTTTTTATCGTGCAGCACCGTAGCATAGTGGTCCAGGGATGACGTGTCACGCCAATTGAAAACGATTCGCGGCCGCGGGTCCCACATCGTTTGGTGACCGACTTTCTAGAAGGAACAATTGCACTATTTTGACTCCAATTTATTGCTTTAGTAGTATGTTAGTCCCCAAACTTTAAACACGAACAAATTAATCTCCAGATTTTCATAATTGCTACAAAATCAGTACCCAATTGCGGATACAATCTAATATTTGTTATGCTTGAAGCTAAATTTTACATCTAACTTGAAGTCTGGTGTTCACGTGGAAATTTGATTTTAGTGAAAATACGAACAATTTTCGTAATTAAAAATTGATTGTACAAACTCTAATAAAAGATTAAGGACTATTTGCTTCTTTTTAAAGGTCGGAATCAATTTACTAACGAATCTTATGAGGTTCACCTGGAAATTTAGTGAAAGTATGAAGAATTTCTATAATTGAAGATTGATTTTACAATTCTAATAAAAGAGTAAGAACTATTTGCTACTTTTTAAAGTCGGGAACCGATTTGCTAATACTATAATAGGTAAGAACTAATATGCAATTTTCGCCCTTTTAAAATCTAGATACTTGAGGCAGCAGCCCACGTTCACATCCACGTGACACAATGCACGTGTTAATTATTTATTGGTTACCTTGCAGATTAAAAGCTTCCAGTCTTCAGCCCCTGAACGTGACAAGTGAGGCATGACTCAGACTAACAATTTGCCACGACGTAAATTTCAGCCGTTGGATTGATTGATTGATGGACGGACGGAGATGCTTTAGAGAGAGAAAGTACGTTGTGACATTTTCTGTGGTTACTGACAAGGTGACGTGTCTAGCAAGCACATGGTTGTACTATGTAAGTCCCACTCTTGACGTGGACTTGAAGGGAACGTTGAGATTGGATCTGGAAATTTTGGTTCTTTTATTTTTGGAAAATTTGTATTTTTGGTCCCTAATCTCTGGAGTTTATTACTAATTTAACTCCAACTAATTTTTATAACATTAGGCATTTCCAACATTCGCAGTTTGTTGCAAATCACGTCTTCATTAATATCTTTTGACGGATTTGCCCTCCTCTTTAAATAAAAAAATGCTCAAAACAAACAAAAATAAAAAATGAAAGAAAATTACAAATGAAGTTCCATAACTTTTAAAAAGTACAAAGTAACTTCCACCCCACCCAACTGCCACCGTGACATTACGCGTCATATTTGAAGCCTACAGCAACCTCCTATCTCTGACCGACACTCATGTTTTAGAAATCAGCAGTGGCAGCGACATTGACAAGACGATGTCAACCTTTTGCACAGAGCTGTCAATGTGGTGTGTTGATTTTGAGTGGTAGTGGAATTGTGACCAATGTGACATTGCGCTAGTTGGCTGTGATGGGTCATTCTTGCTAGCACCATCTCACTAAAGAACCATCAGACTGAAGGTGTATTTGGTATGTTGTAGGCAGCACTATGGTGGGGTGCATCGATTGCATCAGGTCCCGTGATGGTAATTTTCGCAACATTTACAAATGCAACATATGAGAGATTTCCTCTAGAGGAGGAGCCGCTTCTAGCCAATGAAGGAATGCATTTACAGCCATCTTCATGGGTTAATACCGGAACAAGTGGTGGACCACCTAAGGATCTCAGCCTCGGGGTTTTAGTGGCTGATCACCATCATCCTCCATCCCTTTATATAATCTGCCACCGAATTTGCTGTCCAACGGCTAGATGCCATCTAATGTTTTCTAGGCTATGCCGTTCTATTGATGCTAGTTAGTGGGTGGGTTACATTGTATTTTTTAAAAATTATAGGACTTCATTTGTAATTTTTTTTTATTTTTTGTTGTTTTTAGTTATTTTTTGTTTATTTAAAAAAGATGGCAAATCTATCAAAATGTGTCAATGAAGACGTGATTTGAAACAAACTGCAAAGGTTAGAGATCAAAAGTGCAAAATTCCCTTTATTTTTTGTTTCTTGAAAGTAAGTCGTGTTTGGGTGCGCAAAATCGAGTTTTCACTTATTTCTTAACTAAGTTCAAACTAAGAATTTTCTTTTTTCAAATAGATTGAATATAGTTTTGTTAGAAGATTTAAATAATTGATTGATACATTTAATATTTGATCAATTTAAATTTTATGCCACGTAGTGTTTAGTTTTAGTGTAACTTTCTTAAGGATCTTGTCATCAAACTACTTAAGACAAGTTTCTGTTGAGGTTTCTATAACATTTTCTTGATTCAAGATGATCAGTTCTTTGTTCTTGATTTTCGTTTGATACGTGATGTTGTTGAAGTTTTGATCAATTATTTACAAGGGCAGAGTTAAGATTTTTTTGGAGGGAGACTACTATTTAAAATAAAAAAGGTATACTTCAAGACCGGATTGCTACTTATTTTTTTTTAAACTTTAAAAATTACTTTTTTTCGAAACGTACCTCCATCCCTGATTATCCAAACAATTCAATAATATTGCCAAATGAAGGGACAATTAACAAAATTATATTAAAAGGTAGACAATTTAGTGCATGTCTGGCAATGTTGAAATTATTATTTAAATACTTATAAATTGTGGTTCTTATGAAATGTATGAATAAAAAATACGTTGATAAGTTTAATCGGCTTAAATTATAATTTAAGTTTAATCAAACAGTATGTTTGTCTTGTTGGGCCACAATCTTTTTTGTCACAGTATAGTGGGCCTAAGCCCATAATAGACATATTATCTCTTATTTTAGTAATATATAAAGGTTATTCTCAAAGTAAATTGGGTCTGAGCCCATGATTGACATATTAATTGATTAAACGAATATTTAGTAGTGCTGAAATTATAAGTTGTTGGTAAATGTGTGGATAAAAAGTGAGTTGTAAGTCGTTGATCTTATGAAATATGTAGATAAAAAGTATGTTTGATTAGCTTGACTAGCTGAAATTATAATTTAAGCAAATACAAATATGTGCTAAGTGATATTTAAAAGTTAAAAACAATTTAAATAAGTAAATAGATTAAGATTAGCATATATTGAACTATTTAAGTAAATTCACAATATACATTCCAAACAAGCCATATTGATTTTAAAGAAAAAAGAAGATAAACAATATTATGTATTAGACAATCTAATACAACATACCAAAATTTTTGAGTGAAGTGATGATACTTCATGTTTGATAAAGAAGAGTTGTGTTCCAGTGGTTGTATCTCTATGGAAGAGTACTGGCCCTTGGACGAAGGATTGTAATTGGAGGATGCGTTAAACATACTTTTATCTATTTATACTTTTAAAAAAAAATGTGTTAAAAAATAGTTGACAATTAACCAAAAATTATTATTATTTTGAAAGAAAAAAAATTGATATTTATCTATTGACAAATACATGAGAGTCCAATTTTATAAATTTATCTCTTTAAAATTCTCAAAATATATATTATCTAAATTTATCTAAGATTGTATTTGAGGCAATGTATTAGATTGTATAAAATAATTTTTTTTAAAAAAGAAAAAAAAATTAAATTAAAGTCGAGTTAGCCAATGGGCTGAGCTGGGCCAGGATATTTTTGGCATGTACAAAACTGCCCAGTCCAATTTTAAGTGTGGCCCTGCTCTGATAGGCCAGTTCGACCCATTTGCTAGCTCTAATTATTATTAAATAAAATGACACGCACCAGCAAACATATGCACTAAATTACTTGCATATTTATATATCAATATAATTATTTGTTTACATTTAATAAAAGTATTAATTATTTAATTAGAAAATATATCCCATATATTATGTTTTTGTAAACAATCCATTAGTTATTGTATGTTTGTGTGTACTTATAGGTTAATTAAATATTATTTTTATCGACACATTTTTGTAGAACTCGGAATCTTTTAATAAATATTGTCTGAATCGACAATAGCTTCTAAAAATTTGTGGATTGTGACAACTTATACATGTAATGATCAATTGTTCTCCTCGACAATCTTTTCACGAGTTGGAGATGCCAAGATGAGGTTTTAAATGATCAGTCTATTGAAAAGTTGAAATTGTCATCGAGAAAATATTTTGTTCAACGATCAGTATTATTTAATTTTAATTGTATTACTTAATTTACTGACTTAATTTTAGTCAATAAATTAAATTTATTAAAATATATTTTTAATTATTTCGACAAAAATATCTTTTGAAAATTTATACATTAGAATAAGGGTAAATAGCACAAAACGTCCCTACCTATTGAGAGTATTGTGGAAAACATCCCTACCTTCAAATTTTTGGCATTTTTGCCCTTACCTACTGGATTTCTTGTGCAAAAGGTCCTTCAGTCCAAAATCATAGGGGTAAATTAGTCCAACCACTTTTTTCACATATATATTACTTCTTTTAAAATTGAAGGACTTCCCATGCAATTTCCAAAATTGCACGGCAGCCCCCATCCCAACTACCACTTTCTTCTTTTCCTTAAAACTCGAGGCCTTTTCCGTCAAATACTCACTTCACCTCTTTCATCAACCAAGAAAGCAAAGCAGATTTTTCGAGTTCAAAGTATCTAATCACAATGGATCCAGGTATTCTACCGTCCTCTATGGCGGCCTTCAAGTCCTTAGGCAAGTTATCAAGACCCTTCCCGACCTCCGCCAACGCCATTAGAGCTTCATCTCTATTCTTCTTTTTGTTACTGTCATCATTCCAGTTATTACCATTCTCACCGCCGCCGCCGCCGCCGCCGCTTCCGCCTCCGATTCCTCCATTTCCGCCGCGGCCGCCGGAGAAGTCGGTGATAATGTCTGTATTAGTGACGGGGGAATTGGTGGAAAATGGTAAGAATAGGGGACGGCGGTGTGTGGGGGTTATGGAGAGTGGAAGGAGAGGGGTTTTGGTTGTGGAGAGGGGAATAGGTGCGACGGCTGAGGGAAGGCGATGGTGGTGGTGGAGCGAGAGAAAGCACGGTAGTGGAGCAGTGGAGTTAATGGTGGCGGAGATCGGCATTGTGCTCGTGGTTCACGCCTCTCTCTAAATCTTTGTATAGAGCTGCGCTGAGTTCAGGCAGCCTGTGTTCAATTATTTTTTATTCAGCACTGGGTCGGACTGCATTCAATTTGTTGAAGATTTGGGGATGGGGGCCTGCCGTGCAATTTTGGAAATTGCATGGGAAGTCCCTCAATTTTAAAAGAAGTAATATATATGTGAAAAAAGTGGTTGGACTAATTTACCCCTATGATTTTGGACTGAAGGACCTTTTGCACAAGAAATCCAGTAGGTAAGGGCAAAAATGCCAAAAATTTGAAGGTAGAGATGTTTTCCACAATATCCTCAATAGGTAGGGACGTTTTGTGCTATTTACCCTTAGAATAATGAGTCAAAGATTCTGTTAGTAAAGTTATTTAGAATTTAGAATGAAAAATAAACAAATATGTCGTAATTCTATTTGTTGGCAAAGAAAATATGCTTCATCCCTCTATTCCTTTTTCTTTGCATTGCTTTATTGCTTCGTCAAAATCTATGTTTAGCTAATGACAAAAATCTCGTCGGTAAAAAATACAACACCTAGTCAATAGATCGTACGAAAAAGTCTATGTTATACCCACATTTTCCTAGGTTTCCATGGCCAGGTGTTCATCCCTCACTACCGGCTGGCCCCGCTATCATTAGAAGCCTTCCCCAAGATTCATTGGCCTTTTGTGCATTTACCTCTTCCGTCATGTGGTTTAAAATCTCACCCCAATTGCCGTGGCACCCGTGGCTTCGTACTCACCCATGGATTCCACCCTATTTGTGGCATCCACATGGTGTAACCCAAAGTGTTAACACGAACAATTATAGAATTAGCACCAAAAGTACTCCAAAATGTTCAATCAAGTTCTCGAGTTCTTGAAAGTTGCATGGAAGAGTCTAGCATGTCATACTGTTGGGGCTACACATTTAGCGCTGATTGTTGCAAGTGTTGGTGGATTTTGTATAAGTGAGTCCAAAACAATAAAAATTGAATGAAATGGATGATATTCAAATCGAGGTAAGTGTTGAATATTTTGTCCTTAAGTCGAATTTGTTCTGCAACGGTGCTTACGGTTATGGCAATCAACTCCCAAGATACAACAACTTTTACTTGTGTTTGAAGCACTTCAAAATACAAGCACAACGAACCAAAATTGATTTTGTACTCTAAGAGATGAAATGAAATGGAAAACCAGAATTTTATACAACAATTGCAATAAATTTGGTTCAAATGATGATAATAAGAGTTGGTTGTATTTGCATATCAATTCTATATCAAAAGAACGTCCAAAGTGGCATTTTTAACGTTGATGAATAGTTGAAAACGAAATGGTGTGGAGCCAAATCGTGCAACACTTCAAAAGAACATGTCTGTTCGCGAATAAACCTATGCGATCGCAAGGTATATTTTTGAAAACAAAACTTAATCCAGTTTAACCATGCGATCGCATGGATTTATCTCATGCAATCGTATGGTAGGACCAAAAAACGTTCTGCTTAAAAATTCAATTAGTTGCGATCGCATGGTAAAATACCCATGCGATCGCATGGTCAAAATTTGACCCAAATTTGTCATTTTCCATAATTTCTCATTCATTCGATATTAGTTTCGAAATGTCAAATATACCCTTTAACATATGCAGAGAAATTTGAATTCTCTTTCGACCTGACCTGCCACTTGACCGGGCAGGTCGATTTCCGTTTCGACACTCCGAAGTGGCAAACTAATTTGCCTAAATAGATTGGGTTGAATCTGAGTATTTTGGTCGAAATTGACAAATACTTAGTCTCAATTTCTCAAATTCTTAAACTAATGTCCAACAGTAAGTCCATTGCACAAGTTAGTGATGAATGCTATCCCACAATTGTGACAACGATTAAGGATCAATGTTCAAACTAAGCTAAAACGCTTCCTCCTACGCCCTAAGTCTATGTTCATATGACTTTTTAAGATATATATATATATATATACTAATTTTTTCTACGTGCGTTGCACGTCCGTGAAAAATGTAGGGATAAATTTTATATTTAGGCTGTAAGTATTGCTTGAATATATACGTATAAAAAATATTAAATATATAATACATAAATAATAAATATGAAAAACATATTTTTGAATATACCATTTAATACAATTAATTAAGTAAAATATTGAAATTATAATAAGAAAAGCAGAACCAAATAAACACATAATTCGTATAAAAAAAATTAAATAACTCGTAAAAAAATTAAAAAACTAATATTCGTAAACGGCCTTGGTAAAGTGATGTGGTAAAATAACAATTTTTATATTTTTATTGAATTGTACCACTTCGAGAATTTGAATTGGACCAAACTCTTATTGGCTACAACTTTTTCAACTTTTTACTAATGACTCAAAAGCCAAATATTAAAGAATTGTTACAATTTGTTTATATCATCAAACAAAAAAAATTTGGTGAAAAATTGAATGAAAATCTAGAATAGTAAAAAGAAAAAAAATAAGGAAAAAATAATAGCATTTAAAGGAGAAAATTGACAGAGTGTGAAAAGAGACCTACGATACTTATTTCTTCATGGGATGTATGGTGATATTTTTTTAGATTAGGAGTATATTCTTAACGATTTTGAAATGATGGACATTTCATGCAATTATTCCTAAAATAAAATAAAAAATGAAAATGGGTCAATGCCCAACACGTGTAAAAAAAAAAAAATTCAAATTACAATGTTGTCGAGTAACTCGACAACGTTATAAAAAATAAAAATAAAAATAAAAAAAATTCAAATTTGCTTATAAGATAAAATAAAAAAGATTAATGAAAAAATTGAATGAAAAGGTGTAAAATAAAAACAAATAAGGAAAAATAAACTAAAGAAAAAAATTTGTCAAAAAGATTAGAAAAAGACAAAAAAAAAAAAAAAAAATTCAGATGAACAATAACTCGAAAGTTACTGTTCATCGCCGAGAGTACTCGTATTTTTTTTTTTGTGGACTTTTCCATTTCCTTTGATTTTTTCTAATTTTTTTTCACTTAACAATATTTTTTTCTTGTCGAGTGTGAATTTCAGGAAAAATGTTATATTCCAAGTATTCCACATAGTTTCTACATTTCGGCCACCTAATGATCATCTATTCTATCTCTCAAATACAGCCGTAACAATTATGTATTATTTTGTAGTTCCCAAAACCAAAACATAAATGTACCGAAGATGCAACAATTACGTGAAGTTCAGAAATTAACTTAATATCAATGCTTATAATGCATATTTGCTGATTTCAAGAAGAACAGGGCAAAAAAGATAATGGATAATCTGAAACTTTCTGGACCAATTCGTTTTTCTTTTTTTCTACTATGCTTATCTTAGCTTCAATATCAGATACAGTCTTGCCGTTTCCATTTAAAATTGCTTCCCTATAGACTTGCATGAGGGACATCAAGTTGGATGGAGGCTTTAGATTAACTTTATCTTCCAATTCTCTTAAGTCATTTGAATCGGCACCATCATGGTTTGTCTACAAGTTCAGTTTGAACATCATCAGAGAGTAATTACAAAGATCATAAAAACATTCAAGTTCCAGTTTCATAAGTCATTTGTTTTTCTCTTTTTTGTTTTGCTGTATCCATCCTTCCCACATACACAGTTTCATAAACATTATCTATTTTCCTCGTGATATGAATGTTTTTATGATCCTTGTAAATACTTGAATTTCCTCTTTTCCCCGTGACATGAAACTGGACCAATTCTTTTGCTAAGCTTAAGTATTCATATTATTCAATATAACTAAAAAAAAAAAAGATAAATGGATACAGCAAGATTATCGATGTCGAGTTATTCGGCGGCAAATGTTGTCAAGTAACTCGATCACCAATAATATTTGGCTCCATGCAGAGTTTGATGACCAGTTATTGGTTGGTAATCAAATATATGAGACCACTGAAATCTCAATTGGGCTCAAAATTATTCACAATTAAGACAAATATAGTAGCAGAGAATTTAGGAGAAATGTAAAATTCAGAAAAACTTAAACATAAATAGCTGATTTGAAATTTCCTAAAAATTATAGATACAGAATGTGTCCTTACAAATATCAAACATAAAATTTATAACATAAAATTGATCCCACAGTTTCATCACACAGAAAAAACTAAATCAACTGAATAATGGATACAGGTCAAGATGGTGGTCCAACTCGACAACCAAACTGGTTGCCGAGCAGCTCGACAACCACATGGTTGCCGAGTGGCTAGCCTAGTTGCCACAAACAGATGGCTTTGCAACCTTGGCCAAATATCAAGCAACCGATGCGAATATAACATAGCACCACCGAATGTATTAAAGAATTCAGGATAAATGTAACATTTAGACAAAGTAAACATCAATATTTGATTTGAAATTTTCGAAAACTATGAAAAAATTAATAGATTTGTTGTTAAACAAGAACTTTTCAAAATTTTGCCATTGTCATACAAATAATATATTTTTAGAACTTGTTTGACTATCTGAATTACAAGCTCTAATGGATGGAAGAAGGACGAGCAACATGGAATGAAAATGTTGTTAAACAGAATGAAGTTCTGCTTCAACAATTTGTCATTGTCATACAAATAATATACACTTACAGAACTTGACAAGAACTTTGAATTAGAAGCTCAAATGGAAAATATGGACAGAAATCAAAGTTGAGCTGTGCTTGTGGCCTTTTTTGATGAGAGAGAAAAGAGATTTTTTTGGGTGAAATGTTGGACAAAGTAAAAAATTGCGGCTGTCTTCATTGTCAAAACAGTGGTGTATTGGAAGAAAAAAGTTACAGTAAAAAAAATTAAGACTCTTATATTATTATAAGGATATATAGATCGGAGTTGATGTTCGTTTCGAATATAATAAATTAAAATATTTAACTATTATTGCTTTTTAAAAGTTCTTTTATCAATTTACTATTGTTCTATATAGCAATTCATTTTTCGAACAACTCACTAAGTTATGACTTTCATTGATTGTGTCTTTCAAGTGAATATTTCAACATTTGCTACTAAAAATGTGTGTAGTCGTGTCTTGCTCATTGTAGCACGTGTTATCTACAACAACAACCTTTATGAAGTTTACTTTTGGTAACATATTCAGGATCCTTTTATTTTAAACTTAACATTTTATTTTAAAATATATATTTCTGTCTTTCTTATTATTTATTAAGATATACTATTGTCATAATATTTAAATAATTATAAAATAACGTTTATTCCTTAAAAAGATGTATGTTTTGCAAATACAAATGACAAATAATTAATAAAACAACATAGACATAATTTAATAAAGATAATTAAATATTCATTAAATATTTTATATTGATTAATTTGGTTCTCGTTTTAGTTCCTTTTCGTAGTAAATATTTTAGATTAATTTTAATTTGTTCTCTTTTTTCAAAAAAATTATTGAGATATTAATTTTCACAAAAAATATGATTAAAATGATATATACTCTATACAAAAAGACTAAAAAAATGAACTTATGTTAATAGAAGAGGTTTTTGATAATTGGAGCGTTACATCGATACACTTTGATACGATTTGAGTTTATTGACGTGACATAACAATTAATTTTCAAATAATTAATCGAGTCAAAGTTCAAATAAGAGCTCCGCTAAGACAATACGACATGGTAGTCAAGATCACAAAAAAGAGCTTGAGCTAATTGCAAACAGAAGTCAAACGCATTACCAAGGCACTCAACGAGGCCTAATAGAAGAGCTCAACAAGATCAACGTACACAAACGCCAACACAACACGAAGCTATCTAGTTCAGCACAAAGGGTGACAAATAGTTGAGCACGACATGGTTCTCCAATCTACCTAGTGCTTGAGCCCTTTCCTCCTATCAATAATTTCAAGGCTCGTAACAAAATATTATTTTCTCTTCTTACTTAAATTCAGTAGAATTTTCATCGCAACTACATTAATCTTACTCGAGTAAAGGAGTCTATAATTGGCTACCTCAATTTGTTCACTTAGTCACTGCTTTGAACAATCGGTTTCAAGTGTTTGTCCTTTTATATGTGTATGGTATCAATTCTTGTTTCCTTTTTTTGGACATGTCTATGTCATAACAGTTGCAATTCAGACAGCACATCCAGTCACTAGTTATATTCTTGCTCTATTAAAAAAGTAACATTGATTGACGCCTTGAGCTTGGCCTCTTCACGAGCCTTCTCGTGGCACGTATACTTGGCTCTCGAGCTCATCCTTCTCATGGCATGGGCTTTGCCTAGAGCTCGGCCTTCTCGTAGCTTGGTCAACTTTTGATCCCGTCTCCATTTGATTTTATTTTTAAAACCGCAAAATTATAGTTTCTTATAAAACATGTCCACAACATTTCGAAGGCCTACCTTTTATGAAAAATAGTACTTTCACGTGTCGTGTCCTATCACGTTTTCCATATTTATATTTTGGACATGTCAATCCACAATCATTTGTCATTGTTGATAGCTACACTGGCAAATTATGTCATAGCAATTGCAAATCAAACAAAACAGTCTGTTCAAATTTTGAAGTCATTCACAGTACTATCAAAGTATTCATCATTCTAGTAATATTCTTGCTCTATAAAAAGATAGTTTATTTGTGATACAGAAATTAATTAAGAGTACACTAACTAGAGATACAAAAATGAGTCTCAAATCATACTTAAACTCTGCCATTTTGAGGCAAATCCTTGTTTCTTGGATGGCTATGATGGCAATGTTGATGCCTAGTACTAATGCAAAATGTGCTTTTGAAGCCATATTCAATTTTGGTGACTCGAATTCTGATACGGGTGGTTTTTACTCGGCCTTCCCTGCGCAGCCCCTTCCCAATGGCATGACCTACTTCAAGAAACCAACTGGTCGACCCACGGATGGGAGACTCTACATCGATTTCTTGGGTAACACATCTACATCTTATTCTTACCAATAGGTCTCTGTTTGTTAAGTTCAAACTTTTTAAGAACTTTTTTTCGTACAATGTTGTTAAAAATCTTCTATTGATAGACTGTTAATGAATCACTTTTTTTTCGAACAATTTGAATGCAGCTCAAGCTTTAGGACTGCCATTTTTAAGCCCTTATCTTCAACCAATTGAATCTGATTATAGACATGGTGCAAACTTTGCCACATCAGGATCCACAGTACTACTGCCAAACACCTCTGTATTTGTAAGTAGAACTAGTCCATTCTCTTTGGCTATTCAGCTCAATCAAATGAAGCAATTCAAGTCTAGAGTTGATGAGCTCAACTTGACAGGTAATCGAGCTGCTCCTCGACACGGGCCTCCTTTTTTTTTTTTTTTTTTTCCTGATGAGGACCTAAGTTAACGACTGATATTTTTCCAATTAACGACGCAGTCTGTTGATCTTAACGTTAAGTTTTGTTCTAGGGCGAAACAATCTTCCTCCACCTGACATATTTGGAAAAGCTCTCTACACAATCTACATTGGTCAAAATGACTTCACCTCAAGCTTAGCAGCTATTGGCATCAGTGGAGTTAAGCAGTTTCTGCCACAAGTAGTTTCCCAAATTGCTAGCACCATCAAGGTTAGAACTCTAGCATTAGTCCTATTGTACCACCTGCTACACCGGTTTTCTTCCTCCTAACAACTAAGGGCGTGTTTTATACGTAGTACTGGACTAGATAGTAAAATTTCACCCTATTAGACAAGCCATAATTGGTTTTGGTCTATAATATTCAGGAACTTTACAGGTTAGGAGGGCGCACGTTTCTCGTACTCAATCTTGCTCCAATAGGTTGTTATCCGATGTTTTTGGTCGAGCTGCCTCACAACAGTTCTGATATAGACGCATTTGGGTGCATGACGTCTTACAACAATGCAGTGAATGAATACAACATTATGCTGAAGGAAACACTTCGACAAACTAGAAAAGATCTTTCAAAGGCAAATGTAATTTATGTGGACACTCACACGGTGCTGCTAGACCTTGTTCAGTACCCGACCTCCCATGGTACAGATTTTTAAGCCTAAATTTCGGGTTTAATGTGATGAAATTCCTCTCCTCATGAAGGAGGTTTGTTAGAATTTTCTTTTCTTCTTATAGTTCTACATAGAATAGGAATTGAACTTTGTATTGTCCTATTTGTAATATTAGTGAGTTTGTTTGTCACACAAATAGTTATCCAACCTATTTTGTTCTCCTATATAAGGATTGTCTGGCTATTTTGGTGATAACCGTTGCTTTGTGAGACTCAATCTTTGCTCAAGCTAGCATCTTTCGCTTATTATGCTGAAGAGAAATGCAATACCCACTCGGACCGAGACAGAACTTTTACTTGTTCAAATATCAATTAAGGTGAAGCAGGTCTCTTCATGGATTTTCAAAGTGTACAGTAACGTGGGTGTGCAAAGTTGGATGGAAGTGTTCTTAAACGCGCTTGGGGGTTGGGTGTGAGAGTTCGTAGTTTTTCTCCGATTTTAGAGATTTTTCACGTAAATTTTGTGTTCTTGTTATTGTTATACTTCTCTTATCAACCCAGATTCCCAACATAATCATTGGGCAACAATATATTTCGGATTATACGGGTTCTTTTAGTTAATCTTGTGTACACTAAATGTGCAGGGTTACAGCATGGAACTAGAGCATGTTGTGGACATGGAGGTGGTGCCTACAATTTTAGTCCTCTAATTTTCTGTGGATACAGCACAGAAATCAATGGAAGGACAATCACTGCTACTGCTTGTAAAGACCCTCAAAATTATGTGAGCTGGGATGGTATACACACCACAGAAGCTGCTAATATACTCCTTACAAATGCCATTCTCAATGGCTCATATTTTGATCCTCCTTTTCCAATTCATCAGTTTTGTGACATTCAACCTATTGGTTAGCATGATCCTGTACCACTGATTGTTGTAATGGATGATCCCCGACGAGGAAAATAAACAAACACTCGACACTTTGGCTTCGTAATTCAGTTTTCGATGTGTTCTTTTTTCTTGAATTCTCCAAAAAAATAATTGTGAGATCCGTTTTTAATTATCTATTGAAATTAATAAGTAAAAAAACATAAATAACACAGGTATTTGACATAGTTTGACAATTACCTACATCCACGGAGCTATGCCCAACTATCGAATAATCCACTAAGTTAAAACATATTGACACACTCGGACTTAAACAAACTCCCTCTTTTGTTGGAAATGGACCACTCTGATATAATAATTGGGTAGGACGATTTGTCAAAATAAATAGTCGATTAAATTCTACGTTTCGAGTAGATGAACGTAGTATATTTAATTGTGCTAAACCATTCCATTATGAATAAGAAATTATGGTTGAAAGTTGGACAATAAATGAGGAATAAAATGGGAGATAATTGAAAAGTGGTTGTCCCACATTGGTTGCAAACACAAAATTGAACCACTTAATAAACTCCAATTTTGGAAATGGGTTTGGGCCCAAGGGGCACCGCAAGTCTTTAGAGGGGAGATGACATAGGCAAGCTCATAATTGAGCAAAGCGCGCTGTCCGTCCGTCCGTCCGGCTGGCTCGACATGTGCACGTGTCCGGGGCTTGGGTTTGGGTCGGGTCGGGCCTTGTCAAATATTAATTTTTTGGATAAAAATTGTTTATAATTCCCTCCAAAGAAACGGTTTTCTGCATTTGTGTGTATCGTGTGGAAACTGTCAACCACCATCTCCATCATCGTCCAAAACTGCCAGCCACCTTCCTCATCTATTTAATTCTCAGACTTTCAGTGAAAGAGAACACAGAACAACAACAAAGCATAGCATACACATTTCAGATCTTTTTCTTCCCGTTTTTGCATACACATACTTCAGAGAGTACTTCACTTCCTGGTTTGTCGTTCTTGCAGTTGTTGTGCTAGAATTGCAAAGTGATCGTTGTATCTTGGGAGACTTTTACCACATACCGTAAGCACCGTGTGACGGGGTAAAATCGTCTTAAGGACAGAGAACCCAGTTCTCGCATCGATCATTCTTATTTCGGATTCTTGCCATGTTACTGTTTTTCTGCTTGTTTACAAATGAAAATCATTTACTTGCTTCATGTGCTTATGTAATATTTTCATTTCAGTTTGTTTGTTCTTATTGCAAATAATTGTGAAACAAAACAGAAACGAGAAAGGTTCCAACATCTTTAACATTGACGCCATTGTGTAGAATCACTTCTTGGACTAGTTCAGCTAACACCACTCGTCTTGTTGATTTGAAGCTGTTGAACTCTCTCCAAAGTTGCAAATCTTATTCTCTCAAAGATCATAAAGGATGGTCTCCAAACACTTGGAAGATTTCTGAGTTTAAAATTAAGAACCTAAAAATATTGTTGCATTAGAGAAGTTTTTTGATATAATGTCAATGTCTTTTGCCACATATACATAGTAGACATTGTTACATTGGAGATGCTCTTAGCAGTCCTCTCTGTGCCCCAAATGTGCTATTAAAGTTATGAAAAGTTAGCATACCAAAAATGAGGGACTTTATCCTCTTCCTTATTTACTTCATCATTTACCATATTTCAAGCCTCGCGTGGAAAATTAAAAACTTTCAAAGCGAAGAGGATTTATGGTCAAGATCGAATTTAAAATTAAACTATGTCTTACAAACATACTACAGATGTATGATTGTTGTTAATCTAGATGATTGTGGCCAACAGAACGTACCTAGAACAAAATATAAAGTCAAGTGGCCAATTTAGAACAAAATGAAGTCGAGAATCACAAGTAAAATTTCTAAAATTCACTTACCAAGACTGATTTTCACCTTAATTTGGACTCATGAGCACAACTGTTGTTCATGACTCAGACTTACACTTAAAATGACATTATTTCTTGTCCAAGTTCCAAAATGCGATCTTTGGCTATTCTTGCCTTGTATTTTGTTGCTTATATGTTGGAGGTTAGATCTTGTGGTCCCTTATGATGCATCGTCGGTCAATTTAACTTATATTCGATTTTTTCTTTCTTTCTAAAAATCACAACTTTACAGATTGATTTTTTCACCAAAAGCCTGAATGTAAAAACGAGGGATTTGAACTCAAAATATCGTCTTCTCCAATACAATGTCAAGTGAACACCTTTGCTGAAATGCTGAAGTTATTAAATGGAGAAAAATTTTATTTATTTATATTTATACCTTTTGCATTGGCCATGGGTACAATTATGGCACGAGTGTCATAAACGGGTGATTATGATCAGTTGTGAGCAATAGCATTTCATATTCCTACATTTCATTGGACTTATCATTTAATGTCAATTTAGTTGCCACATAGACTGACCCGTAGAAATAAATAGCATTATTCTTATGGCACATGCCATTTGCAACAATTCTTATTTTCATCCTTCTTTCTCACTTCATAAGTTGTCATATTCAGCCAAATCATGATGACATTTTCTTTCTTTCTATCAATTTTTGTTGACTTGTCCTTCTTTTGAGCCAATTACGGCACATACCATTCACAACAATTCTTATAGTATACATTTTTATTCAGCATAATGACATGGAAAGTATAAAACTTTGTCTCGAGACCTTGATAATTCACCACTTAGCTGGACGGAATCATAGCAGCATTTGTTGGACCACATGAAGCCAGTGTACACTTATCCCTTCGACCACGGAGCTCCCAAGACGAATTCTTTTGAGGGTATATTGGATATTTTGTACATGTATTAGATTGCCACAATATACCTAATATATAAAGTATTTATTGGGTGTGGGGGTGGGGTGGGGTGGGGTGGGGTGGGGTGGGGTGGGGTGGGTACTCTTCTTCTTCACTCTGCAGCACCAAGTAGGCATAACTCGCGTATTGATGATGAACCATTATAAATCTGTGTGTTTACTTTTACTTATTTTCAAATTTAATTTGGTTTATATTATTCTCGAACCGCGCTTTCATTAGGAAGAAATACATGATTATTCATCTACTTGCTTCCATACAGCAGAAGAATAAATTAACATATGAAAAATTTATCCGTCTTTTACTATCATTTCAACAATTCGATAGCAATGAACTAAGTCTTATTTCCGATAAATATAGTGTTAGCTACATGAATACTTTTTCACCATTCCATACGATTCATTTTGATTCAAACAACATAAACTCCACATATGTTTTCATAGTTGTCCCAATTTTGAATAAAGGATGAGGAATGCGATAGGTTGACATGAATCTTGTACTAATGAATATAAACTCCACCTGTGTTTTCATATACAGTCCCCATCTCCAATAAAGGACAAGTGGCGATAGGTTGAAGGTCTCTATAAAACTTGTTCATACTTTATCACAAGAATCCTTAATTATACCAATGAATATAAACTGCAGTTATATTTTCAGTCGGTCCCAAGCTCAAGAAAGGTGGACTATTACGATAGATTAACAGTCAATATAAAACTTTGTTACGTCATGCATCCTCATATCATTGATTATATATATATATATATATATATATATATATATATATATATATATATACTATAATAAGTATATATCAATCCCTAGTTGGTTTTATCCAATTATAGAAGAAAAAGCTTTTAAACATACACTAATTGGTAGTTCAAGTGGGAATCTTTTCATATTTATTTATGCACTAAAATCATCTGCACATATTACATATTATTTTTCAAGAAAGCAATGCCCTAACTAATCAATTGGCCTACTGACTTTTTGTTGAAGTTGATCATTTTATTTGTTTTCTAATTATGCAGGCCCCATTTCAGTGGTTAAAGTTTTCTAGTCAATCAATTTGAATTATAGAATTTGCAGGCTTGTTGCAACTTCTGTTGTTTTCCACTAGACAGTTTATTCAAGATGGATTCCGAAAGCAAAAAAAGCCAACTGGCTGCCTTTAAACTATTCTTCTAGAGCACCGTTTGGTACACAGTATTAGTTTATACTAGAAAAGAGGACATCTCGATCGTGGGAGAGAACAAGGATATCCCATATGACCCAATATATCTGACAAGTCGCTCTTTCGTGTATAATTCTAGATAATCTCGAATGTTATCACTTCCCTTGAACATTTTAACTTAGTTTCTTATTGAGTATTATCGTGTGCAATCTAATCCATTTTACTGAACATGCCGCTAAAACACAACAATGGTACAAGTTAATCTTTGGTTGAACAATTCACAGACTATGTAATCCTAATAACCGGATAAATACACGAAGTTTAGCACTTTCCATCCATGAAAAATATTCATTTTTTCATAACTTCTATTGCAACCTACATGCACTCTCTTAGATCGTAGTCCAGTGCTCTCTAATCCACCTACGAAGCTATGTCACTACAGAAAAGCAATGAAACAAGATAACCTTTGCTTAAACAATTCAGAAACTGTGTAATCCTAATAATCGAATAAATACATGAAGTTTAAAACGTATGATAAAAAATATGTTCAGTTTTTCAATAAAATGAATCAAGAAACATTAAAAATGTTTAAGGAAACAGGAAATCCAGGCTAAGGAACATAGGAACTTTCAAGTTCTGGTTGAGTTCTGATACCTGAAGCTGAAGGCATTCTACTTCTCCCAATCCAAATTGTATCCAATCCTTCACTTCTTTCAGATTGTCTCTCCATTTTCTTGATTATTTTCCCTTTAATCAATTTGTATGACATAATCACAAACACAAGAAGCAAGATCAACCCCACAATTCCTCCGGAAAATCCAATCGCCCACCACTTCCAAATGCGCTCTTTCATCTTATTTGATGGTAGAGATGGAATGACAACAGAGAAATGCCCGTTTCCATGCGCCATACATGAATTCATCCCAGTTACATTGCTGAATTCCACCGTGCCATTAGTACTGAACATCACACATTTCATTCCCACACTTAACGAAACATTTGGAAAACGTACCACAATTGGATTATCTCCCAAGAGATTAAGCTCAATCTGTTCATAATGTGGTGAACTAGTACTGGAATTATAGGCCAACAAGCCAATCACAGGAGCAACAAAAGTATAATTTGACACATTATAATACAAAGATGACCAATTGCCTAGATTTTGATACACTAAATCAACTCTCCTGGAAAATGGCCAGGGCAATATCCTTGAAGGGATGTCAAAAAAACTGAAATTAGCCCCCTTCATCCATAAACTGCGTGTTCTGATACGAAGAATCGAAACTTCCATGCCTGAATAATTTGAAGGAAGGGAAATATCATACAGTTTTCCAGTATGAGACCTTGACATTTTCTTGAATGCATAATCATAAACAAAAGAATTCAATGAATCCCGGCTATAAACTTTTGATCCTTGAACATTTTGCAATAAACAAGAACAACAAAACATCATTAAAATGATGTCCCAAATTCTTTGAGAACCCATCAAACACTTACAGTATTGCCTTTTCTGCCTTTCATTCGACCTCGTAAACCTCCAAATGAATTGTACATTAAGATCTGGTTTTCAAAATTGGTTTCATATTTGGACTTATCTTCTCAAAAAATAAAACCCGATTTTCGAATTAATCAGCAAATGCCACGGGGTTGAATGTCAGTTTTTTTCCTTATTATTATGCAATCTCATGAACTGGGCTATCATTAAAAAGAGATTGCAGCAATGAATGATTCAACCTTTACACGATTTGTTGTCGTGATCCCATTGGCATTGCCTAGAATTTGAAGGGATGTGAGCTGTAGAGAGAGAGAGAGAGATGATTAGAGAATGCAAAAATGGAAGAATATATTTGGTCATGGGTGGGGTGCTATGGTGGTTGAACAGTATATTCTATTGGGAAGACAGGGCGCCACCTTAATCTGGCACACCTTGTAAAGGACGAGCTATTTTGAATTTTAAGTTTGTTTAATCACATTAGCCGAGAGGATACATATACGACAGAATGAATTGTTCTATCTTAAAACTTTACCTTAAACAAGAGGAGATTTATATAGAAAAATTGGGAGAGATGTTTGTAATAATTCAATAGATTTGAGGACCTGTGCTGCAATATTTCCGTTTTTTTTTTTTTTTTAAAGATAAATTATCATTGAAACATCATGACAACTAGATATGGGGGGCTACTTCCAAGAGTAGAGAAATAGACCTATCAACAAACCCTAATGTTTCATTAAATGAGTTAAACATATTAGTCTTAAATTAAAAGATTTCTTTCTTTTATAATTTGTTTTGACAATAGAAAGTGTCTTTTATGAAAAAACACTATGGAGGAATTGATGTTAGGATGGTTATATGGTACCACGTTATATTTTTTATTTGTTGTACCATATTTTAATTACACTTAAAATTTTCAACCTTTGTTTATTGTACTATTTATGTCATGAGTTTTTTTTTTTCGTTGAATTCTTATCTTTATTCTTTCATTTATTAGCACACTCATACTTAATGATGATTTCTCAATATATTTTTTTGTGCGCTTTGAAATGGGGGAAAAAATTGTCGCATTTTTATATTTATTATTTTTGAAAAATATAATGGAGAAATAGGTCGTTTTACGCTTTCTCAACAGACTTTTTGGACAAAAACTATTATTAGAGTGTGCTAATTAATGAAAAAATGAGGATACTATTATAACAAAAAAAGTTGGAGACATAAGTGTTACAATAAGAAAAGATTGGAGACTTTCAGAACAATTAAAATGTAGTGCAACAAATAAAAACTATGGTGTGAATATAATTAACCTTGATATTAAGAACCTAGAGGACTTTTTAAATAATTTTTTTCCTTCTTTGTCCTTTTATAGTTAATTGTTTTTAGGGTAATTATATTCACACCGGTTTTTGTTTATTGCAATACATTTTAATTTTAATGAAAGTCTTCAACATTTGTTCAATATCACATTTATATCTCTAACTTTTTTCGTTGCATTGTTATGATTAACTTTTAATTAATTAGCATATATTATCATTGGTGACGGATTTTGTTCAAATATTATGTCAAATTGCTTGGAAATTAGCGTAAAGTATTTTTTAAGTTTTGTATTTGTTGTATTTTTTTCTTATTTAAAATTATGAGGGGCAAATAAGTTTTTTATGTCCTCCTAATTGATTTTTTAGACTAAAGATTATCATATTAATTAATAAATAGTTGATGATAAAAGTTAAGTACGACAATAAACAAATATTAGAACTTTTTATTGTAATTAAAATGTAGTTTATCAAACAAAATCTTTCTGAAAATTAGTTAATGTGTAAAATTATATTCTTAATACATAAAACTTACTTGAAATTAAAAATGCAAAATTCTAAAGAAGGCAAGACAAAAAAGGAAAGATACAGATCAAGACAAGAGTTCAACTATCTTTTCTTAAGAAGTATTTGTCCCACTCAGGTGCTTGCAGTGTTATAGCAAACACTTCTCAAGATACAACGATATATTCCTTTCAGAAGTAGCACTACAAACCTAAAGGATGGTGAACTTGAAATGTTTTGTACTATTTGATATGAGGACTCGAACAATATGATTTATATAAGGCAAGACAATTTTGTTAAGTGATGGGAATGTAAACTCGCACTACAATGTTGGTCTATTTATAACATGCTAAAAGTTGTGTATATGAATTGTTTAACCAAGTGTTAGAACCTTTTCATTATAATGAGAATGATCTTTTAAGCATCGATACTTAGCTTGTGTTAAACACCGGTGACATGACATATTAATTACCATGTTGATTAGATTTATTGGTAATTAAATTGTTGATTAGATTTGTTGACAATTAATATGTAATGTTACATGTATTTAGTACAAACTAAGCTTAGAAGATCATTCCTGTGAATATAATTACATGTTTTTTTACATAATAGGAAAATTACATTTTACACCATATAGATAGAGTGTAATTACATTTTACACATTATATTTTCAACTTTTCAATTTACATCCGATAAATAACATTATTCAATGAAAAAGCTATTTCAAGTATAGTCTACTAAATTATTAAATGCTCGTCTATAAACGATGGTAAAGTATTGATTTGATTGTTTTATGTTATAGTAAACAATTTTATAGCATATAATATAACATGGTATAGAATTTTGAACTACTCTATTTTTTTTTTATCTCTATTGAAACTCTCTCTAAGTATAAGTCTAGGTCACAAAATCGTCGCGCTAAAAGTATGGTTGTGTATGTTTATAAGTACTTATAAGTTGGTCAAATATTATTTTTATCTATATATTTTGTAGGACGTACAATTTTTATCCATTTTTTATCACGATCGTAAGAAGTTTTCTTCACTAAAAAAAAAAAAAGTATTTAAATGTCCGTGTATCACCACGCCTTCAATTTCTTATCTCACAAAATCATCTCCTCCAAAATTTACTGATTGTTTCAATCCATCTTCCTGATTCGATTATCTCTCTCAAATGATTATTACCAAAATCTGCTCACCTTCTCAATCCATCTTCTTCAATTGTTTATATCTCTCCAAATTTCTAAAATCTATTCATTGCCTTAATTTATCGTTATAATATTTTATTTAAACTCAAAGCGATATACTAGTTTTTAAATTTTGCAATAGTATATCCCTATATATTAAAAGAGTGAATTGGGTGTGAGCACTATTCATAGGAATGCGTGCCCAATTATTATTCATTTCTTCTTCTTTTTTTTTTTTTTTACAATTTTCTATTTCCTATTTTTTGTTTCCTTTCATTTTTTTTTTCAATTGTAGAATTTTTCAACCCAATTTGTTTTTCAACATTTCGTCTTGTTTGTCTTTCTTCCAACTTTAGTCATGTTTTTAAAAAAAATCGCCCATATTTTTGCAGATGTTTTTATTATTTTGGATACCCAATCAAATATTGTTTTTGTTTTTCTCCAAATAAAAACTATCTAAATTCCTAATAACTTAAATTATTGAAACAAAATTCAGTTACACACACACACACACACACACATTAGGCTCTAGGTTCAGCCTCTTGGACCGAGACATAGTAACATATATCAAGCAATCCAATTTGAACTTCAAAATTATTTGCAATTGAAACAATTTTCCTTCAATTAATAACTTATATTAAGTTAGTAACACAGTGATCAAGATTATAAGAAATACATAGTTTTAATTCATTTTTTTATATCGATTACTGAATCAAATTACAATTAAGTCTAAGAAAATTTACCCATAAGTACAAAATCTTGCACTATGCGAGAAAAAAGAGAAAGAGAATAATACTCTCAAGGTAGAAAATTACAATAGTAGAGAAATAAAATATATTCATGAGTACAACCATGTCCAATATACCAAGAAAATAAAATTACTAATTAACAACTTATGTTAATCTATAATAAGTATTTTTACTGCTTATTATTGCAAGTTCACAAGAAATCTTATGCATATTTCATGACACTCGTGTGATTTAAACTTTTTTTTTAATGTTTGATACATTAGAATGAATAAAATAAAATTAAAAAAATTTATAAAGTTGGGTCATAATGTGGATAAATATGGAAAAAGTTAAAACGTTAAAGCAACAGAATAATCTTGTGAGATCATAATTGAAGTATTCAGTTCTAGGATTTGTATTAATCAATTATGTTAGTGAACTACATACCATTCATTACATCATCTAAAAATGAATAACGTTCTTATTAAAGATCAATTGAAGCTATATCGCCCACCTTTAAATAATACGTACTTTTCTCAATTAGTTTTAATATATATATTACTTAGTTTTTCATAAGTAAAAGAAATTATTTAAAATTTTCCTAACAATAACCACACTATTAAATACTTAATTAAAATAAAACACGTGCCTTACACGTGAATTCCACTAGTAATTTTAAAAATCTTCACCAAATATATTCTAATCAATAATCAAATATCAAAAGAAATGTAGAAACAGGGAAAGTCGAGAGAGTAGATTAGGAGGATAGAAAATCAACCAATCAGGAGTATCTAAATTTCCACGTGTCATACAAAGAAATCATTTGGGTCCTGTATCCAGGAAAGACAGAAAGGATAACACGTATTTGCCAAGAAAATCTTTGCAGCAAATGTGATCTCTGAATCAAAAGAGATAGAAAAAGAGAGGCTAAGCAAAAAAGAGAGGCGTTTCTTTGGTCATCAGCCACCAAATGGCAGCGGCAGCTTCCACTTCCATGGCGGCGACAGCCGTCTTGATCCACCGTCTTCCCACCAAAACCACCGCCAACTGCTCCGCCTTGCCTTGCTTACCACACCGTTTTTCCACTCTTGCTTTCTCCACTTCCTTGAAGCACTTGCCAGGTAAAGTTCAACTTTTTTCTTTTTGTATGTTCTTTGTGTCAATTTTCCTAGCTATGATTCTCTTGAAAGTTCTACAAATGTATGCATTTCGATTAGGGTCGTATCCTGTTGTTACAATTCTACCACGTATGTCTTTTTAATTCCGTCGAAAATCGATTCTAAGGGGTATACATGCTTGTGACCTTCCCCTCTATGCCCTGCAATAATGATTCCTCTGGATGAACTTTTTCTTTTTGTATATTCTTTGTGTGTGAATCTTATGACCAAACTCGAATCTGCTCAATAAAGATGGTGAATCCCAATTGATTTCTTGAATGCTGCCATTATACATGGATTCTGAAACTTAAGTTTTTATGTAGTAAGTGTTTTAAAAATAAGTAATTTGTGTAATAATACTAATCAGTATATAATTAACAAAATAAATAATAGAGTTAGAAATGGCTGGCCTTAGAGAGTCGCGAAAGTCGCTGTCCTAAAGTCGTGTGGCCTTCCCTTCGTGCGGGTATTGTCAGCACTACACGGCTCCAAGATAAAACCTTTTTAGCTCACAGCCGATTCTTCTTCTTTGGGCACGACCAAATGGAGATAAGAACGAGCATTTTAACTAGTTGTCAAAAAACAAGAAAATAAGTATAGTGTAGAGAGTATTTTTTCTAATCTTGTTGTCTTGTGTTGTGTCTAAAAACATGAAAACTACACCTCTTTTATAGTAGAAAATCAATCCCCCACTTTGATGAAAATTTATGTCATTCAAATTAGTTTTAATCATGAAATTAAGGAGTTTTGAATTTGTTTAAAAACTGAAAATTAAAATTAAAAACTGAAATTAAATCAATTAATTTGGATGTTTAAATCTTTAGGTTACAACAGTCCCCCACAAGAATTAAACATTAAAACAAATAAAATATATATATGTGGCAACATTATACTGTGCAATAGGTGTAGGTGTCTTCAGGACTTGAATCTCACTTAGTGATGACAATTTCCATTTGAGGGAGCCATAATGGACCAAGCCTTGAATTAGGTCCCTTTGTCCAAACTTCAATTGCCCCACACACAGTATTGAATTAGGCTCAGTTCATAGCGGGTAGCGCTGTTAATGGCCATGCGCTCTTATCTTGATTCTAGTAAGAGTCTCTAGGGAATAGCCCAATCCCATAGCCACGGCCTCATGGCAATTCTTACATAGGTGAGTCCTCCAGGGGCACGTGTGACCTGCACCTCGCGAGAGTATTCCCGCCTCGGTACTCATTCAGGGTTAAACCCTTCCTAACATCACATAATATAGCACTATCACCATAGGGATGAGCACAAATAATATAGTGCTATCTTAAGTCACGCAGTACAGATTGTTTCTACCCATTGAACCTTCTTCATGGGATCTCCAATCACAAAGGTTGGGTTACTCCCGTAGGTAACTCCCTTGTGGGCTTAAGCCCATCCCCCTCGATAATTCATCAACACCTTTTTTGTGTAAACCCTTTGTTAAGTTGTCTGTCAAATTCTTTTCAGATCTTACAAAAATTAGAGAAATCACACTTTTCTTTAATAAAGCCTTAACTGACTTATGCCTTGCTTGTATATGTCTATTTACCTTCTTATTCGAATGAGATTGATTTACAAGTTCTATTACAGATTTACAGTCACAATGTATAGAGATAGCTGGAATTGGTTTATTTATTAAAGGTATGTCTAGTAATAGATCTCTTAACCATTCAGCATTGGTACAAGTAGTATCTAATGCTATTAATTCCGATTCTAGAGCACTTCTCGATATAATAGTTTGTCTTTTTGAACCCCAACATATAGCCGCACCACCTAACATAAATACATATCCAGTAGTAGACTTAATATCTACATTGTCAGTTATCCAATTTGCATCACTATATTCTTCAACCACATTTGAAAATTTTTTATAACATATAGAATAATCTAATGTACCTCGAAGATATTTAAGAACTCTTTCTAGTGCATACCAATGTTCCTTATTTGGATTGTTCGTATACCTACTAAGCATATGTTTGAAGGTGCTGAAATTATAATTTAAGTGCTTATATTATAAGCAGTTGGTAAATTTGTGGATAAAAAGTAGTTGTAAGTAGTGGGTCCCATGAAATGTGTGGATGAAAATTATATTTGACTAGTTTGACTAACTGAAATTATAATTTAAGTTATGCCAAACATATGCTAAGTCTCCCAACAGCAAATGATATATTTGGTCTTGTCCTATTTGCTATATACAACAAAGACCCAATTAATTGAGAATACTTCAATTGTGAAACTGGTTCACCTAAATTCTTTTTCAAGTGCACATTTGAATCATATGGAGTAGATACTTGCTTAATATCATAATACCCAAACTTTTTTAACATCTTTTCGATAGCACTTGACTGATTCAAAAGAATTCCTTCAGATGTTTTCCTTAATTCCATTCCTAAAATTATACGAGCTTCTCCCAAATCTTTCATCTCAAAATTTTTAAACAAATATTTCTTCACATCATTAACAACACCTATATTTGTCCCAAATATTAATATGTCATCTACATATAAACAAAGTATCACATGCTCATTATTATATTCCTTGCAATACACACACTTGTCATGTCCATTGACCTTAAATCCATATCCTAGTATAACTTTGTTGAACTTTTCATGCCATTGTTTAGGAGCTTGTTTTAACCCATATAAAGACTTCATCAATTTACATACCTTATGTTCTTATCCTTTAACTTTATAACCCTCTGGTTGGTCTATATATATTTCTTCATTTAAGTCACCATTCAAAAATGCAGTCTTAACATCCATTGATGAATAATCAACTTATGAACACTAGCTAATGCTAACATAGTCCTAATAGTAGTTATTCTAGCAACAGGAGAATATGTATCAAAATAATCAACACCTTCACTTTGAGTGAATCCCTTTGCTACTAACCTAGCTTTATATTTATCAATATTACCATCAGGTTTCAACTTCTTCTTGAATACCCACTTACATCCTATAGTCTTACTTCCTTGAGGTAAATCACATAAAACTCAAGTATTATTTTGTATAATTGATTCATATTCATCATTGATAGCTTCTTTCCAATAAGGTGTATCTATAGATGACATAGCATCTTTATATGTTTTAGGTTCACCTTCAACTAAATATGTGAAGAATTCTTCTCCAAAACTTTTTTTCGTTCTATTCTTTTTACTTCTCCTAAGTTCAAGTTCAGCTTCTAAAGATGAACTAGATAGAGTATTATTTAAGATCACATTTCTAGATGTAGATGGTTCACTTGGAATTCTAGTCTTAAAAGGAAAAATATCTTCAAAATAGGTAGCATCCCTAGCTTCTATAATAGTATTGTTCGAAATACTACTAACTTCAGAGTTTACAACTAAAAACCGATTCGCGGAACTATTTTGAGCATATCCTATAAAGACAGAATCTACAGTTTTCGGTCCTATTTTCTTCCTTTTAGGATCAGGTATAATAACTTTAGCTAAGCACCTCCACACTTTCATGAAACTTAACCTAGGAAACCTCTTTTTCCATAACTCATATGGAGTTTTAACATTGTCCTTAACAGTCACTCGATTCAATATATAACAAGAAGTTAGAACAGCTTCACCCCCATAAATTTTCGGGTGCTCCAGAACTTATCAACATAGCATTAACCATGTCCATTAAAGTTCTATTCTTTCTTTCAGCAACTCCATTAGATTGCGGTGAATAAGGGGGTGTAACTTCATGTATTATACCATTACCTTCACAAAAAATATTAAGACCATACGCAGTATACTCTCCTCCTCTATCAGATCTTAAGACTTTTATCTTACTCTCTAATTGATTTTCAACCTCAGCTTTATAGATTTTGAACTTATCAAAGACTTCATCCTTAGTCTTTAATAGATAAACATAACAATACTTAGAATGATCATCTATAAAAGTTACAAAGTTCTTATTCCCAGCTCTAGTTGGAGACCTATTAGAATCACAAACATCACTATGAATCAACTCTAAGAGATTTGTATTTCTTTGAACCGATTTATAAGGTTTCTTAGTTTGTTTAGCTTGTACACAAACTTCACACTTTCTATTATCAACTTGAGCTTTTGGAATCAAATTTAGATCCATTAATCTCTTGATCTTCTTATGACTAACATGTCCCAATCTTTTATGCCACAAACAATTAGATTCAACATTAAAAACAATAGAAGAATTTTGATAATTTTCTTCAACAACATTCAACTTAAACAATCCATCACTAATATAGCCTTTTCCAATGAATACATCATTCTTGGTTATTACAATTTTATTTGACTCCATTACAACCTTAAAACCTCTTTGAATAAGATAAGATCCACTAACTAAATTTCTTCTAACTTCAGGAACATGTCGAACTTGATCTAAAACCAAAGTCTTTCCAGAAGTCATTTTAAGCTCAATTCTTCCAATCCCCAATACACGAGCAATCGTATCATTTCCCAAAGTTACGCTTCCTCCACTTGAAGTCTGATAAGATTTAAACAAACTTTTATCAAAACAAACATGGATATTTGCTCCAGAATCTAACCACTAATCATTACTTTTATAAGTAAAATTGACTAAAGGGATTAATGATTCACACCTAATAGAAGGTTCACCGTCTTCCAACATATTCACTTGATCTTTTTGAGATTTAAACATAGGCTTGTACTCCTTAGTTTTCCTGAAATAACAGTCTTGCGCCACGTGATTCGTCCTTCCACACACAAAACATAGCTTTGATTCTCCTTTCCCTTTGCCTTTGCCATCCCTAGTGTAATTATTCTTTGGCTTGAAATTTTTCTTATTACGGTGAAAGTTTTTCTTGAGCCTAATATTTTGAGAATTGAACTGTTTTGAAGAATTAGTAGAATTTTTAAAATTTTCAACCAAATTTGCCTCAGCCTTCATCCCATCACCTTGGCTTAAAACCTTTCTATGTTGTTCTTCTACTCTCAAAGAATTAAAAATTTGGTTTAATGTCATAATTCCTTGCTTATGTCTAAGACCTTTAGCAAAGTCCGACCAAGAGGGTGGAAGTTTATCTATAAGGCACGACACCTTATAATCTTCACTAAAATTTGAACCCTTCTCTTCCACAAGTCGTAACAAATCTTGAAATTCATGAATTTGTTCATTAATAGATTTTTCATCAACCATAAAATATTTATTAAAGGTTGATGCATTAAACCTATTTACGCCAGCATCATCAATTCCATATTCATCCTCTAAAGTTTTCCAAAGCTCTTTAGAACCAGTGATATTTTGATAAATATCATAAAGCCTATCGGAAAGAGCACTAAGAATTCGATTATGACAATGGAATTCTATTTGATCGGAGTTAAACCATGATGTGGACACTCCACTATCATTGGTTTCTTCTATGGCAGAAATTAATCCAAGAACAGTCAACCAATATTTCATTTATTTTTGCTATCTCTTAAAGTTTTTTCCATCAAAATTTTCAGGCTTAGCACTAATTGTATCTTCACGAGATGCCATTTTTTACACTAGGAATTACTAAGGCAAAGAAGAGAAAACTGTATAGATATAAGTTTGTCAATATAACAAGTAACTTATTTAAAGTAATGTGTATAACAACAATAATAAATATCACAATCAAGCCAATGAAATATGTAGTTAAATCAAAATTAAAGTTTCAAATAAAACCATAACATCCACTAGGAAATTAAAGAACAATTCTAAATGGCAAATAAAATATTTATTAATTTCTAGTAATAAAATATTAGTAGCACTTAAATTAAAATGAAATTTAAAAATTCAATTAAGTGCAAACCTAAATGAGTTACTAGTGAATTAAAGCACACTAAATTGAAAAAAAAAAAAAAAAAAAAAAAAAAAACTTAAACACATGTCAAATTTTTTTTTTATTTTCTTAATCTAATCAAAGAGTAATGTAAACAAAAATTAATAATTTGAACAATACAAAAATGTTCAAGTCTACAAAACTATTTAGTTATACAAGTATCTTTTATATACTAAACAATAAAAATTAACTTAATAACAAGATATCTTCTTTTCAAACAAAACCACTAAGTTATTAAAATAAAATATATGCTTAACTTAAAATATTGACGAAAGTGCAATATTGTCAATGAAAAGAAAGTTTATATAAGTTTTCACAATAAAGTTTATGCAGTAAAGCAATTAAAATTTTTTCAACATTCTAAAAATTGATAACTTATCTAAAATGAATTTTACTACACAAATCACCACACACGACTTTAGATTGTTTAAAAATAAGTAATTTGTGTAATAAAACTAATCAGTATATAATTAACAAAATAAATAATAGAGTTAGAAATGGCTGGCCTTAGAGAGTCGCGAAAGTCGCTGTCCTAAAGTCGTGTGGCCTTCTCTTCGTGCGGGTATTGTCAGCATTACACGGCTCCAAGATAAAACCCTTTTAGCTCACAGCCGATTCTCCTTCTTTGGGCACGACCAAATGGAGATAAGAACGAGCCTTTTAACTAGTTGCCAAAAAACAAGAAAATAAGTATAGTGTAGAGAGTATTTTTTCTAATCTTGTTGTCTTGTGTTGTGTCTAAAAACATGAAAACTACACCCCTTTTATAGTAGAAAATCAACCCCCCACTTTGATGAAAATTTATGTCATTCTAATTGGTTTTAATCATGAAATTAAGGAGTTTTGAATTTGTTTAAAAACTGAAAATTAAAATTAAAAACTGAAATTAAATCAATTAATTTGGATGTTTAAATTTTTAGGTTACAACAGTAAGTTGAAGGATTGATTGTATTGTTTTGACTTATGAACTTTGATATGGTTTCTTGGTTAGGTAGAAATATTCTTGTCATATAAGTAACAGCAAGAACTAACAACCCAAACCAATAAATCTTTATGATTGGCGAGTTTTCGAATTTTTTCCCTTCTTCTATGAACTAAATTTTCGATTATGTTCTGTCTGTGGGTATATCTTCTTCCAAGTCGAGGAGCCTTTTAAATGAAAGAGTAAACCAATGACATGCCTTATTCAATCCACTGCTTTGAAAGACCTTACTACCTACTTGCCGGGGTACTGACTTGAGCAATGGGAGGATTCAATGGCTGAGGCCTGTTCCTAACTCTTCCCCGGGTAGTTCCCAATGTTTGGCACTAGATTCCTAGCTTCCTATTCATCTTGATTAGTTCCAGCTTCGTTTTTTTGTTGAGAGTTATCTTTCTGGACTGGACCACTTTTTAGATCGTCTCCTGAACCACCTGCTTATCCTGCATGTGCTTTCGGGGCCCCCACTCATTCAATCACTTGCTTGTGATTGCAGCCATTCCCCGAAAAGGGAGAGGCGATTCCAAATAGAAAAACTTCTATCATTTCGATTGTGATAATTTATTTTCTTTTTCAATTGTATCGAATCCATATTTTGGAACGAAAAATTCTTGGGAAGGCTTTGGTCTGTGTAAGATCCTTTTTATATTGCAGGAACTGGGTTGAGAACTAATAAATCTTGGGATTTTTACAATTGTACTTGAACATGGGCGTCCAAATGCCACATTGCATAGGTTCTGAAATTGTGTTATGTCCCGCATAAAAAAGCCTCATCACTTAGTTTTTGACTTTTTGGGAATATTGTAGTGGATGAATTAGTAGTTGTTGACTTGTTGTTATTGTTTCTTTAGTATGTTCAGTGGTTTTTATCCGTGTCATGTTCCGGGATGAACCTGGAGGTTGAGAACCCATTAAAGCATCCTCTTTTCTTGTGTATTCTTGATAAACCAGCATTTATATTTGTAATACTTTGTGTAGAAAGGGCTGGAATGTTATTATATGGACTTCAGCATCTGAGTCCAATTTATGTTGCCTTGACTTGCTGTCTGGACAGCATAAATTTAGAAATGGTGCTATGTTCCCTCAAGTAACGTGCCTAGAAAATTTGAGAAATAATAACCTTAAAATTTTGGTTTTCTTGACTTAGAGCTTCGTTAAGCTTCATGATGAAGGGTTATAATCTGAATGATGGACATCACTCCTATGAAGAAAACTTAGTTCTAACATGTAACCAATGAGACGAGTCTACAATATTTATAAGGAGCAATGTGGGAATTAACCCTCATAGAATCTTCTTTATTCTTTGAAGTTTACTTTTTCATGAGCTAGATACAAAAAGACAGTTCTCATAAAATTCGTCTTGATACTATTGAGAACACAATAATGAATGATATTCACTGGCATTGGAGAGAAATGAAGACTACAATCAGAAATAAATGCAATAATGAATGATATTCACAGAAAAATCTAGCTATTTCTACAAGAGTTTTCCTTGTCATTCAAATCATAACATGTAATTTTGATTGGAAAAATTGAAATTTTAAACTCTATCCCAATTGTTTTATCACATATGGAATTAAGGATGTTGATTCGATTGACCAAATGAAATTCCAAGTCGGAGGATTCTTGTGCCTCGAGTACGAATTTTGATACTTGTTTAGGTGATTGTAACTATTTTCTCAAAACCAGAAGGTTAATATTGAGAGTTTCTCTAAACACCGCGTTAGGCTCTGATCCTGCACATGCAGAGTGAAATTATTTACTAAATGTGAGCGCAAATGTGTATGTATCGTGATCCCTTCCATTTTCCCTGAGATTAAGTTTTTCACTTAATGTAAATCGTTTAAGGCACATACTTCCATTTACGAAGATTGTGTTATGCTACTTGCTCTCTACATAGGCCTTTCAATTTTCAATATTTCTGTGGTTATGTTGCTCAGTTTTATTTTTACACAGAGACGAGGAGGTCTTCTTTACTCCAGGTCAAAGCCTCGTCATCAGATGAGACATCTGCGGTTGATGCTAATGAATTAATAACAGAGCTAAAAGAAAAGGTAACTACACAAAATGTCATTGCTGAAACTGTTTTTGGTGCAATACGTCTCTGTCTTGCATTTGTACTGTTGAAGTATTCTAGTGTTTATGTTCCCATTGTTCGATGACTCGTCTCTTCTCGATGTGTTTTAAAGTGGGATGCTGTTGAAAACAAGTCTACAGTACTTGTTTATGGAGGAGGGGCAATTGCGGGAATTTGGTTAGCTTCCACTGTTGTTGGCGCAGTTAACTCGGTCCCTTTGGTAGGTTCTTTACCTATGTTTCCATTTAATGTCGAAGTGATTTCTTCCGTATCTTAACAAATTCAGTTACTTTTTGTTTGTTTTTTTCATTTTACCAATCTGAGATATCATATTGTCCATTAAAATTTATTTCAGCTTCCCAAGATCCTGGAGTTGGTTGGTCTTGGATACACCGGATGGTTTGTGTACCGTTACCTTCTTTTTAAGGTATGATTTCGAGACAATTCTCTAGTGACATTTTAAAACTATAATACATAAAAAATGCTGGTTCTTGTTGGGATTAGTGGTCTTATATGTTTTGCACACTTATTGGCTTCCATAAATTACTTAAAACAGATCTCTCTATCGTCTCTTTCTTCTGTATCTCAAATTTGAGTCTAACATTGTAAATAAATAGTGCATATTTGGCTGAAGTCTGAAAAGTGCAAGTGTGTGGAAAGTAAGTAAAGACTTTGCTTTTAAAAGAGCAAGTTTTCAACTAAAACTCCCAAAGAAGTAACTTCTGAAAAAGCTAATACATGTTTCGCCAAAAAGTTACTTAAAAGTAACTTTAATCTTTTTTAGGCTCAAAACATGTTTGGTTAAGTTTAAAAATTTGCTTATAAGTTTTCATACGAGTAAATAAGAAGGTTTTAAGTAAATTTATTTATTGATCATAGATGGAAATAATTATATTACTCTAACATATTTGTATAAGTTATATTTTCTTAATTTTGAGTACAAAAAATTACGTAATTTGACAGCATGTTGAGTTACTTTCAAAATAAGTTAATTTTTTTACTTAAAAGTAAGAAAAAAAGTAACTTATACAAATATGTTTGGAACAAAGAAGTTACTTTTATTCTCTGTTATTTCTTCGACTTGCAAGTAGGTGCTTTAGAACTCATGTGCAACAACTTGAGATATCCTTTTGGACAATGACTTTAGCCCAACTAGTGTTTGTACTTGTGGGTGGTTAACAACATGGGTTATGCTTTCCCTTGGCCCGGGGTGTGACATCAAAACACTAAGGTGGTTCTCTTTGCATTTGAGTTTTGTGTTTTGAGTTTTGAATTCATTTTGTGTTTTGTGTTTTGAGTGTTTGTTTTGAGATTTTTGAAAATGCGTTCTTTTTGAAATTTTTGAAAATTGTTTTTGAAAACAGAAAACTCGAAAACGCGTTTACTTGAAAATTTTTAGAAATTTAGATTTGGAATTAAAAATATTTAAACACAATTAAAAACATTAATTTATGGAATTAAAAACATTTAAAACATTTAAAAAGAATTAAAAATATTTAAAAATAACTAAAAATATTTAATTATGGAATTAAAACATTTAAAAACAATTAAAAACATTTAAAAACCATTAAAAATATTTAATTATGGAATTAAAAACATTTAAAAACAATTAAAAACATTTGAAAAGATTTAAAACCATTTAATAAAAGAATTTAAAACATTTAAAAACAATGAAAAACATTTAAACACAATTAAAAAGATTTAAACATCATTAAAACAATTAAAAACATTTGAAAACCATTAAAGCTATTTAAACACAATTCAATTAAAGAAGGAAAGAAGTTGAGAATTGAACTTTGGACTTCCACAATCAAATCCGCGCGCCTGACCATTCATGTAAGGAGCTGTGTTTTGTCTAAAAAAGCGGAAAATGTTTAAATTATCAAATTTTTGCCCAACGTAAAAAAAAAAAAAAGAAAAAAAAAAAGGCAGAACCAGGAATCGAAACGGTGACCTAAACGGCCAAAATGGGCGTTTTGGCCGTTTTGGCCATTTCCGTGTTTTGTTAATAAAACACCCAAAATGATAAAATCCTTGTTTTCCATTTCCTTTGTAAATTTTTTTAGTGTTTTGAAAAATATATTTTGGAAAATGGCAAAGAGAAAATGTTTTCACTATTTTTAAAAACACAAAACAGAAAATGGGTTGAAAATGGCAAAGAGAACAGGCCTTAAGGTTCTGGATGTTTCTGAAAGTTTATTAAGATTCGACTCAATGTAAATCTTAGATGAAGAAATTATCAAGATTTATTTATCATAGATGTTAGAGAATTTCTGATATATAAACAACATATTTCCAATAGCACGAGAGTTTTTGAGGAAATTGTTTAAGCACTATGCTCAAGAGAGAATAAAAAAGAGCCCCACTTTTCAAAATTATGTAAGCAAGCTTTACTTATTGTTAAAATTTCAATATATACTCGTATCAATTGCCTTCCTCACCTTCGCCTTGTATCTCTTCCCCATCCCAGCACTGTGTCTCCCTTGCCCTGCCTCCCCTTGCTTTTCCCCACCCTTATTTGTTTCACCTCTCTCATCCCCCTTCACCCATGACCTCCCCCGCTTTTTCCCTTCCCCCCCTCCATTGTTGCCATAACAAGGAGCTTTCAAGTAGCTCTCCTGGCCCGAGTAAGATGGGGAAGGAGTAAGTGGAGGACAATAAAATACTTTTTAGAGTAAAAAAAAAGGGTTTTTAGACGAAAAATTGACCAGTGGTTATGTTTCACCTTGACTATTGTAAGAAGACTCTTTTTTAAAGAATTTCTTATAGCAAACATGTATTTCCATTATTGATGCCATGTCCAGAAGGATGTACATTCTTATCCAGTAATGCCTATCTGCATTTGGATTTGGAATCCAATGATTTGAAAATACATAGAATTGCACATGCCAATTCTTCGTATTCTGTTCTTGCAGTCGAGCAGAAAAGAACTGGCAGAAGACATTGAAGGGTTGAAGAAGAAGATAGCTGGAACTGAGTAAATGTATGCAATTCATCATATATCATTCCAACATCGGATCAAACTGATTTACGTATTCTGTATAAGAATTAAGAGGCATATGTTGTTATGATGTAGTATAGGCCTATGTATTTCTATTACACTTCATTTTGTTTATATTCGAAAATATTTCAGTAATTTATTCACGTGTCGCCTCATATATTTGGTCATGTAACTTGTGGTCTTCAAATGTTCTCTTTGCAACATGTTTCTTGTAAGAAACCTGCATTTAAGATCATAAAGAAGGGGTAAAGAAAAGGGCATACTGTCAAATACTTCCAACTCACGCTTTCAATCAATTCAAGAAATTGAGTAAGGACTCACAATGTGTCTCTACAATTTAGCAGAAATAAAATAAAATTGCCACCTCAGTTATCTACGTAGGTATTGCTGTTAATTATACTAACGGAGGCAGACGAAGTGAAAACTGAAAAGCAAAGTAACTTTAGCAATGTTTTTTACCCTCAGCTTGTTCATCCATTATTTCACATTTCCGTGTTATGCTGCGGCTCCTAAACTATGCACACCTGGTATTGCTGTTTACCGAAATCATGACACTTCGAACTTTGAACCACTCAAATCACGACCCATGCAAAGAGAGAAAAACATAGCAGACCCACTCAACATTCGAGGTGTCATAATTTGAATACATGATCGTCCACTAAAGTATATCTCCTCTTTTGGAACCAAATGACTTGACCTCACTCTTGTTAGTTCTTATAACTAATCACGACTGTAGAGAGTTTTTCTAATATTGGCCCAAAAAAACACATATACATTTGTCTTCATCTTCATTCTCAAAATTGATTTTTCTCCATCATATCTCATATTTTCTTCAATTTCAATTTCCTCAAATCAAATTCTCAAATCCACCTTATTCTTCATATTCTCAAAATTGATTTTTCTCCATCATATCTCTTCTATTCTTCAAATTCCTTTTAGTCAAATCAAATTCTCAAATCCACATTCTTTTTGATTTGCTATATATTTGAATTGTCATTGAATTTGAATCGTAACATACGGTCAAATCCACCGCGCGAAAGCGATATATACTAGTTTAACTATACAATTAGTATCCGTTATATATACTATTGCTGTTAAAGGGTTAGCTCTCTCTTTCTCTCCTCTCAAATCCCGCCATTTTCATGTCGAATTCCATTTTCCGGCGACGTCAAGGTACTCTGTCTTCTGCATAATTTCCTATTATTCACTGCCAATTGTTTTCACTGTTCTCTCTTTATTATGAGGGTGTGATGATGTTAATCTTGTGAATATATTGAAGACTTGAGGAACACAATATTCGTACATAATAGAGTATATGCCAGTAATTTGCAGAGAGAGAACTATTATCGGCATTCATTATGAACACACAAGAACTACTGTCTTTACTTTATCTTCTCTATTATGATCATTGCTTTCGCTTGTTCTACAGGAGAATAAAAACCCCAATAAAAAATATGGAAAAGTTTTGGGTATTTTTCTACTGTATGTTCTCTTTGATGTGTGCTTTCACAGACTTTGGCAATGTCCTTTCGACTGGAAACACCACTTTATCCTTTGAAGTTATTAAATCTAATTTTGACGAGTTGAAATTTTCGCTCTTATTATTTTCTTTTCTTGTTCCTTGTGTTTTCTTATGTGATTCTTGAAATGGTACAACCTTTGATTGTGAGATTCTTTCAGTGACTATATTATATTGTGGATGGGGTAGGGGTTGGGTTGGGTTGGGTTGGGTGGGAAGAAGACTATTCTGTCAACAATTTTGATGGGTTTTTTGGAAGCGAGCTGTGGAATTCAGAATGTATGCAGAACCTTTGGATGTATGTTGTGCACTGACTAATAACATCGATTCAAACCAGAATGGCACATTGGATCATTTTAGTTCTAAATCTTCAATAGAGGTACCTGCGTCGACAAATAATTTTCAAAATTTCGTAACTCTAATTGCCATTTCCATGTATGGATTGTTTCTGGTCTACATCAAGTATATGTGCTATATGTTTTGAAGACTATAATGTTTCAGAGAAGCTTTAGAGTTCTGCCATGCCACCACAGTAAGTCTTCTATTATTTTTAGAGGATTTTGTTTACTGTTTACCGTTATTCAATATGGAAGTATTTCTTATGCCTTACAACAAGAACTCCATTTTGTTGTTGCAAAGAGTATAGTATTTTATGTACTAAGATAAGGTTTCTGGGTTATTGTGTCCTCTAAAGATGGTCATCTCAATAGTTCTTCTTGTCTTTGGAGGGATTCTTGATTTGGGTCTACTAATCATTCTGTATTTATCTTATTTTTTGTTGAGTAATTTTTTATCTTGGATTTTTGACAGTGTTTCATGCTGATTGTATTGATACTTGGCTGATATCATTTCGAACCAAGTGTCCTGTTTGCAAACATGATATCTCATCTTGAGAAAATTGTAGCTGATCTTCAGATAAATGCTCGTCGTATGGTGAATCGCTACTTTCTCTTCCAATCAGTGATATTCTTGTATGCAACACATGACTCCCTGTTCCCGTCAAAGCTCCTACCTCATATCAGTTCACTTCCATTCCTTCTCTCCCTTGTTGCAAGCATTCGAGTTGCTTATCCTTTGCTTTTAATTGCACTAGATATAAAGAAAATGTATGACCTACAAACTGTTGTAAAAAGCTCGTTTAGACAACGCCTAGGCTCCGTCTAGACGTGAGGCGAGCCCTTCAAACCTCACGCCTCGGTCTTGATTCGCCTAGGCCTGAAATGTTTGAAATTTGGGCTCTATGTCTACTCACGCTTTACGTTTTTTAGAACACTGCTAGTAAGTAACAATTAACACGTTTGTCTGTTAATGGCGTTGTTAGATTTTTCTATTAGAATATTTAAACAATTATAGTTGAAATGAGAATTGTGATTAAAATATATTCAAAAAAATAAACACAAAAAATTTTAATATAAAAAATTATTGGACCTATGACACTTGACACTTTTGCTCAAGAGATTAGAAAAGAATACTTTACGCTTTTTCTGGCCATATTACAATTTTTACAAACTTAGTGGGTAAAGAGAAATTATGTAAAATCAACCCTAATGCATAGAAGGGTATATTACTATGGGTCCCCAACATAATCGCTTTATATCAATTTAATCCCATTAGATTTTAATAGTACATTATCAACTCCAACTTTTTATTAATAAGCGAGCTTGGTCACTGATGATCTCCATCCAAAACTTTTATTAAAGTGATGTAAAAAGATAATATTACTCTTAAATTTTAAATAAACAAAAATTAAATACAAATAGGTAGAAGAAAAGGACATAAAAAATAAAATGATAAATAAAAAATAAAAAAAAGAGTCTTCTTCTTTTTCACCCACACCCCACACCCCACCCACACCCACACCCACACCCACACCCACCCCACTCATAACCCACCTATCCAATAAATTTTTTTCATCACCACAACCCATCACAAAATTGTTCATTCGGAAAATTCTTTTAAACAAACAAAAAAAAAAAAAAAAAAAAAAAAAAAGAAGAAACTCTTCTTCTTTCCAAGTCCATCCCTCCACACTGCAAGACATTTTAAACAAACAAAAAAAAAAAAAAAAAAAAAAAAGAAGAAACTCTTCTTCTTTCCAAGTCCATCCCTCCACACTGCAACTGACATCGCACCTTTGTCCATTGTCAATTTTCAACTATCTACTCAAACCCGACTTCTTGTAATAAACCCATAAAATTTAAAATTAATAAGACGACAATTATTTGCCACTTCAAGGCAAGAGAACAATTATTGTTGGTGGTAGATGAAACTTGTGAAAAACAATTATTTCCATAGTATTAGTACATAACAAGAGAAAGAAAGAAACACAAATTAAAATGGAGAAAATGTTAAGAAATATTTACTTTACCTTTCTAAAAAGCACAAGGATTCTTTCTTTGGGAAGAAGAAAAATTTCTTTCTTTTTGTGGTAGATGGTAGAGATGATGAGGGCCGTGGGTGGTGGTAGTGCAAATTTGCCGTTGAGTAAGGGATGGTTACTGTAGATGAAAAATACTTTTTTTTTTTTTCATTTATTATTATTATTTTTTTCTATTTTTTTGTTTTTTTTTGTTTTTATAAAGTTTATAGACAGACGATATTGTATTTTTACATGGCTTTAATAGAAGTTGAGAATGATATGTGCTATTAAAAATTAATGTTATATATTTGAGATAAAGTAAAAAGATTGGGGACTCACAGCGCAATAAACCCTATAGAGTACAATTGAAGTTTTTCACTTTTCAAAATAGTCCTCACTACACTAAAAATAGCACAGTACAAGAGTGATTTTTCTAGGGGTTACGCGAGCTCCACATTCGCCACCGCCTCCGCGCCGCTGTCGCTACCTCCGCCACCAACACCACCATCTCCGCCGACTTCTGAGATCAAATTTTTTTTTCGTATGGTCACTGCTTTTATTGTTTTACGTTTTTGTATAATTATTTATGATAGTCCACATTTCTGTAAATTATATTGGGCTTTTTATTCGTTTTGGCTTTCGGAAATTCTGATGAAGAAGCTCGTATTAAATGTTACAAAATGCTAGTAATAACTTCTGTACCGCGCAAAAGCTTCAATTTGAAACATTTTCTTTTTCTAATTTTTTGGAAATCCAAATTTTTCTTTCCCGTGTTTTGTTAGAATTTATGCAATTATTGGAATTTACATTTTCTCTATTCTATCATTTATGCTATTTTCAATTTCTTTTTATGGATAAGTATGAATGATTACAACTGGTTATTGATTCATTTACTTGCACATGATGCTGAATATCGATATAAAGGGGTGCCCTTTAGAGTTATACATACAGTTTCTGTTCCATCTATATGAAATAAATTTGTTCTTTTCTAATTGAAATTGGGTTTAAAATCTACCTTTTTGTATTGTACCAACAGAAATTTGAGTACCTGCAGTGTTTTCTGCAGAAGAGAGAAAGAGGGGTTTCCTGATTGGGTCGATTTAGTGAAAGATGATGCGAATTACTGAAATCAAGAAATTAAAGCCCTTGCAGTCATCTTTGGAGACGTTAAGCTATCAATATTTACAAAGATGCTCTGTCAGTGGAACAGCGAAGGGGAAGGGCAAAATAAAAACGGGACAGACGTTGAAGAGATCAAAGATCACTATGAAAAAAGGCTCAGCGGATTCTTCACAAAGTGAAGGACCTAGAAGGAGAACTGAATTTGATGAAATGGTTGATAAATGCTTGAGTGCAACTTCGCCGGTCAGATTCTTGAAGCCTAAAGAAAAGGCTAGGGAAGCTGAGAGAGAGAAAATGGGGCTCATAAGCAAATCCCGCGAACAGGAGATTCAGAAACTGAAGAAGAAAGGAAAGGATTTTGATTCACCAATGCTAATTGGGACTCCAGGTATGGATTTGATTACTTTAGGTGCAGTCGATGCTGATAAAATTCCGAAGTATGAGCTGACTGTTGAGGATGGGCGGAGGCTTGCAAAAGAGTATAGTAGAGTTTTGATGAGGAAGCACAGAGCAAGACAGGCAGCAGAGTCAACACTCTTGAGGTTGAAGAAGGAAGCAATTGAGGCATTGCCTGAGAACTTGAAGGCAGCTGCTTTGGTACCGGATATGACCCCTTTTCCTGTGAACAGGTTTATGGCCACTTTGACGCCACCAATTGAAGGCTATATTGAGAAGATTAACGAGGCAGCTAGGAAGAGTGCTGGCAAAGAGAAGCTCAGATAATGAGAGGTCAGGGATTCTATCTAACTTTTCTTTGTGCTTTAAGTTGTTTTTTTGGAATGCATTTAGTATTGTGTCAAATTCAATTGCTTTAGACTATGGTCCATATCATAAGATTTTCACATTTTAATATGGGTTTATTGAATGTATTATGGTCTGTCACATCCTAACTATATGTTGTTATTTCTTTAGTTCATGGTATCAAGTATTTTGTTTAGTGAAATAATGAGACCTGATAGAGCAACAATTTTCTATGTGATTTGAAGCCTAACTACGTAAGCCATGTTCACTTATTGTTTCTAATTATAAAATTTTGCATTATCATATGCACTTCTTTCAGTTTAGTAAAAATCATTTTTTTTTTGTTATGACATGGCAGCAACTGTCATATTTGAAAGTTACATGGACCATAAATAAGACAAATCATAAAGTCTCATTTGAGTCTAAGATATAAGATATGGTATGTAAATTTACAATTTGAAATTTATTTAGTGCTAGCCAAAATGCCAAGCGGACTTGAAGCTCATACTCGACTTGATAATGTTTCGAACAGACAAAATGGGAACTTGAGTAAGGAAATCACAGTGGTAGTGACACCAGGTTATGGCTATTTTGTGGTAGTTCTGAGCATGTGTAGGTCCTGTGCAACACCAAAATCATCATGCTATTATTTGATTTGTAATGTCTGATGATAGTCTGAACCCCTGACAGTCCTGATTGAGAAGTGCCAGTTGAAGTGTGTTGCACTGCACAGTTCAAATAGAGATTTTAATGACTTAAAAATGGTAAAAGGAAATATTGGAGCTGTGGAATCTAAGAGGTCAGTGCGCCCTGGAGAAAGAGAAGCACTCGGGAACCCAGACCTTGTGAACTGTTTGAAATATACCTATCCGCAATATGACTATATAGTCTATTCTAATCACCTGTTTGCTTAGTAACTTTATACACGAGTCATTGTATCGGAAGTCAATTTTTATAGATATAGCTTTAGTTGTTTATTATACTATTAAGAAACTATGATCATCACATTTTATAAATAATAATTTCTTGAGCTGAATGTGTTAGACATGGAGATGTTTTGTTCTGTGCATGCATGGTCTAGAGCTGAAAGCACAGCTGCTGCTCCTACTTGTCGGATGCAGGAAGGTTTTCACAAGAATATCACCACAAGTAAGCGTTAATGGAAATGTAACACGGAATTCATGAACAAACTTCTATAGGCATCAAAAACTCTTTGATTCACACATAATATTGAGAATATGGACTCGTTGATTGACATAGAAATACAAAGAATTTGGAAGTGTTAAAGTTCTAACAATAATATAAATAAAACTAAGAAGAGAAGAACAAAGAAGGAGAAATAAGAACAAATATTATTAAGCAAACAATATAATGAAAATACTGGTACTGGTTTATAAAATAAGGTAAATCCTAATCTATATTAAGTTAACTAATCAGCTAATATATTCTACTATATTAGAACAATCTTATAATATATATGAGAATCTTCTAATATATATATTCTAACATCTTTCCTCAAACTCATGATGCTACAATAATAAGTAGCGAGAGTTTGTTAAGCAAGAAACGAAAACGATGGATCGAGTGCGACTTTGTGAAAAAGTCAGCAAGCTGCAACGATGAAGAAACAAATGGTAATGAAATAGTGTCATGCTGAAGATGGTGACGAACAAGATGACAGTCAATCTTAATATGCTTCATGCGCTCATGGGTTTGCAACTTCATTACAAAAACCATAATACCAATTTGAACATATCAAAGTAATCAAATCAAAAGAATGCAAATTTCGAAGACTAAAATTCCAGATTAACTTGATACTAAATTGACAACAAACGATTGTACAAAAATCAGAATTATAGAAAAAAGACAAAATAGAAAGGAAAGGAGAAGAGAAGAAGGGGATAGGAAGTGGGAGACAAATTGTCCAGATTAACCAGAAATAAAATCAACCAAATTTTAAGTTATTAGACTAGATTCCAAATCCAAATTAATGGATACAAATACTAAATTGTAGAAAAGAGAAGAAATGAATAGGAATGAGGAGACATATTGTCCATATTAACTGGAAACAAAAATAACTAAATTTCAGAACAGAACAACTGAAAAAATATCAAACTTACTGGATGCAAAACCAATCAAATTCCAAAACAGGACAGTAGGTCAAATTCCAAATTCCAAATTCCAAACTTAGCCAGATGACAGTATCTAAAAGAAACGAAAAAAAAAACTTGGTCGGAGCCAGAGAACAGGAGCGATTTCAAGTTTAAATCAAGTCGAATCAAACTTGCTCTGATACCATGTGAAAGTTCTAACAATAATATAATTAAAACTAAGAAGAGAAGAACAAAAAGGGAGAAATAAGAACAAATATTATTAAGCAAATGATATAATGAAAATACTGATACAACTTGTTTATAAAATAAGGTAAACCATAATCTATATTAAGTTAACCAATCATCTAATATATTTTAATACATTGGGATAATCTTATAATATATATGATAATCTTTTAATATATATATTCTAACAGAAGACAATTGAGGTAGACTCAATTTTTTATTCAACAAGTCTCCCTTTCATCAGACCCTAGCTTTATTTATATTGTGCAACCAAAATTCTATAGTTCGAAAACCAAAGCTCAATTCCTGTTATAAAACTCGTAATGTGAGAAGGAAATCTAAAGACTACCATAAAAATATTTGGAATCACAAAACATCCAAAAATAATTCCTAATTTCCATTTGCGGTCTGCATCAACTGCAGTGCAATAGATGGCACAAGTGAGATCTAGTAGTTTCCCTTGTTCTACTTGTTTAGGATGTGGAACTGTGGTTATCATGCTGACATCTAGAGTTATATAGCATTGTTCATGGACGTAACAATCATTTCATTCCTACTATGTACACGAACACGAGTGTAGAGGCCAAAGGTAGATTTTCTGGTGTTGTATGATATTTTATGTTTCTTGCTTGTTTTGCGTGCAAAGAACATGGTTAATTACGGCCTTGATGATAATCTGCAGTTTACTTAATTGATGAGGTTCAATATTGGCAATGCAGATGATCTCTTTTTTCGGTGGTGCTGTTTGTACTTTTGAAGAAATCTTTGCTGGGTAGTGAACAAGACCTAACCCCGTGTCTTTGACATACTCAACACCTCCTGCTTAGATAGACAAAATTAAACTCGGTTTTACTGAATAATATTTGCAGCTCTGTAGAATGTTTATGCCCTGATGATTTATTCTTGTCAGTTTGGGTTTTGATGCCTACGGCTTGTGCATTTTGCTTAATCTTAGTTATAAATTTATTGAACAAAATAGCTGAGTTTGCACTTTGAGGCATGTTTGCTATTTAGTACCAGACCGCACTAGACAATACCATTAAAGAAAGTTTCATCTTCTTTTTCTTCATTAATGGCGTCCAGTGTTTTCTAATTTACCATAGCTCGTATATATTCATGTTTTAGTTCTTATCCTCAACAATGATGTATGCTTATAGCTGACAATGAAGCTAGCGACACGAGTCATCTATATGCATCCTTGAGTAAAGCAAGGGATTCTTGTCCAGAAAATCTTGTAACAGCAGGCAACATTAGATATTTGGAAATACACACGATTGCCTAATTGGTTTTAAATCTCCAGTGTGATAAATAATTATCTCGTTCAGCAGACGAACAATCTAATAGTAGAAGTTTCTCGAGAATAAGCAGTCCACAAACACAACCAATTGAACAGAAACATTCAAGGTAAACGTAAGGTGACTGAAAAAGTGGACCCTGGCACCATTCTAGCTCGTGCACCAGCTTCTACTCAATTTTAGATTTACTTCGACCGAGCTAGTCTGTGGGCTTCTGTCTAACGACAAGCCTGGCTCCCATGGATGGGTAGTTGCTTTGCTTGTTTCCTTCTCTGGTCATACTGGTTTGGAATGAATTAGTAATACATCTAACCATTGGGGACAACAGTGCTATTTCGTGTCCTCTGAAGGCCAGCCGATAATGCCTGCCCAGGTACCAGCCTTAAACAAAGCACACATACCTCTTTGAGGCCAATGCAGAACCAACTTCTCACTTGCTATCACCATGTTGAGCCAAAAAACACCAAATACAAGAAGAACCATTTATAATTTGCAAGGAATTGGCATATACACACTGGGACATCAAAATTTCCAGTTGCTAACAAATCGAAAATCTCAACACAAGGATAAAAAAAAAGAAAAAGGTAGCTCCATATTATTGCATCCATGTCACATAAATAGTCATAAATAAAACCCCCCACACAAATGACTTCATCACATTACTTGAAACGTTAGACATAAGATGTATATCCCTCTACTTTTGTATTCGAATTTTGAACATTGAGAGGTATTATGAGGCAACAAAGACCTCTTTCGCACAAATTTCCAAATTTGACAAAAGTCTCTAGATTTTGTCAATGTCTTCATCCTCAAACTCAATGTAATCGTCACCAGCACCATCATCCTCCTCATCAAGTCCACCGGCAATACCCTCATTGAGCCTCGTGTTCTCCGGCAGCTCACCATAGGCCTTCAACAACCGGGCTTCATCTGGCATGTACTTCAGGATTACATCAGCCTTATCGTCCTATGGAAATCAAAGAACACAAAATGAAATAATACTATCCTTAGAATTAGAATGGGGAAATTATTTTCATTCAGATTTAACCAAATCATAGCAGAAATTCAATTAAGGAAGTACTTAGCTGAATATTTCTCCAGTTTCTTCCAACATATACTTTTATTTGCAAAAAGTTTCAACATTATACTTCCATGATCGTTCATGGAAAAACTAAAAATGATATTTAGAAAATTTCGGAAAATCGGTAACAATTTTTCCCACATATACTTTGAACTCAGAAAAACAATAAGTAAAAGATTGATAAAGCTGGAACGCTCCCATAAGCACAGGTAGAGTAATTATATGAATTCAAAAGTGCATTTTCCTACTTTAACTTAACTGTCGAGCTCTAGAGAAGCAATAGCACAGTTTGAAACTGCAAAAATAAATTACTAAAAAAAGTAAAACTTTAATGAACAAATTGAAAGGAAAAAATGGAAAAACTACATGAGAACAAAAATCTTTTACCCTTTTCTACCAACAGATCCATAAAGTGATCAATTTCCTCAAAAAATAAAGCCAAAATTAAATTACAAAAGATCTCAATTTCCTAATAAAAAAGAAAAATATTAATTTACAAATAAATCTAAGAAGAGATGATAATAATATATTAATACCTGGTAGTCACGGAGACCGACGAGGATGATGTCACCGGCGGCAATCCAGACCTTCTTGTGCATTTTACCACGGATATGGCATAGACGCTTGTTGCCGTCGATGCACGTGGCTTCACAGCGGCCGTTTCCCAACATCCTCATCACCTGCGCGTATTCCTGTCCATCTTCTTTGAATACGAGTTCACGCTTCTCATCATCGGCCTCGTTCTTCCCTCTCTTGCGATTCTTTCCTCCCTTACCCTTGTTCTTAGGCATCTCGTATGAACCCTAGATCGTACGGCTCTCGTTTCGCTTTGCTTATTTCTCGTTTGATGATTTTTTGGGAGAGAGAGAGAGAGAGAGAGAGAGAGAGAAGAGAGAGAGAGAGTGTGTTATTGAATGAAGACACGTGCATTTGACTTGTTATAGCGCTGAATTTACGTGATTCGCACGGCTTTGGATTTATGGGCTCAATTGGGCCTACGTGGGCGATTTTAACCCTTTTGGGTGGGGGTGTCAAATCGATCCAAAACGTGGCGGCTCAGCCCGTTTAGCGTAAATTTTTTTGAACCCGGCACGACTCATGCCGGTCCTCATCAGCTTATCATCCCGTCCGATACACCCAACCCATTCAAACTAAGGTTCGAGCTTGAAGAAATAAAGAGAAGGTGGATTCGAGAACGATGAAATGAATAATGGAAATAAGGAATCCGTGATGTAGTGGGTCTTCCACTCCCACCTTGCGTGGAATAACTCCAAAACACCGTAATCTAAAATACCGCTCTTTTGCTGTAGGCCTTAGAATTTGGTAGAAGAGAGTAATATTGTGAGTTATGACATTTCAAAGGCTACGTTTTGTGGGAATCCTTGGGAGTTTTGGCAATGGGATTGCTGTTAATGTTGGCCTTCTTCGTGTTCGAGGAGGTTTATTAGTGACTTGAAAAAGGAAAAAACTTTGCATTTTTGCTTCGTGCTTTGAAGTATGGGGCACTCTATAGCAGTTTGGGACCCCAAAGCAGCAATTTAATGGTTGAACCACTTGATCTAACAAAGTTAAGTTTTAAGAAAGAGTCACGTGTATATTATTTAAATATTGTCTTCAACATGACTCTTCACATGTAGACGAGATTCATTTTTTCCTATCAAAGTCCAATACGTGCACAATTTCATTAATTTTGTAATATTTTGTATGTAATAACAATCCCAAATTGATTCTATTTATGTAATATTTAGTCATAACCATGGAACAAATATGTTCAAATAATTACTAAAACCATGTAAAATATATAATTTTTTTTTGGGGTAGAGGGAGGGATTCCAAATGTGGTAGTTGATATATGATTAAAACTTTGGTTTTAGAAGTATTATAATGGAACAGTTTTGTATCTCCGGTGGTGATCTCCTCCCCACAGTGGGGAGGAAATCACCACCATTTGTATTTTACCAGTGGATCCTTATCCATATGTCTACTCACTGTTTTTCTCTTCAACTAGCAAGACGAATCACTCCGTGCATATTTGGAGCGCATTACTGGATAAGATACAATAAACAATAGTTTTACTTTATTTTCTTCGTTATATTGTCTAAAATTGTCCAGTCCGCCTCAACATGCCATAAAGGTTAGTGCAATTTCTGTGCCAGTGCTTTCTGTTACGTTTTCTGCTTCATTCTATAACTATTGACTAATGAAAACTTAAAAATCACTGCCTCAAGGTGTAAAAGGCGAAATGTTCTTCTCACCACAAACCAAAAAATGAGGTCAAAAAATTAAAATAAAATAAAAGTCATTGTCACTGCCAAAGTTGTAGAAACAATGTTGAGGAATAAGAGTTTTGCCTAAATGAGAAAATAAAATAAAATAAAACTTAAAGACTTACCAGGGATCGATATTCAAGATGCCAGAGAATCTATTGGAGACGTCAAAGTTGCAACAATTGCAGACACAAAAAGTTTTTGGCTTGTTTTTTTTTTTTTTTTTTTTGATCGAAAGTTTTTGGCTTGTTTTGTCTTAGGTGGCGTGGCGTGTGTGCTTTATTTTACAATAAGTGAATAGATTTTGTACTTTGTGACAGAGGCACGGGGCACTATATCAAATAATTATTATATTTATAGTAGTTTTTTGCATTGCCCCAGTGTTATTAAAACAACGAGATCGTTTAATTTTTGTGGGCATGCGTAAAAAGAGAACCAAAATAGTATTTACTGTATCAAATAGGAGCGTATGCCTCAAACATTGTGAGGCGTGCACCTCACGCAATTGAGGTGGCTGCCTTGTAAAATCGCTGCGAAAGTATCGCTTCGACTAGAGGCTCACTTCTCTGCTGCTTTTTTAAACTATGGATGCTCATCCTCTAATAGCTCCATGGACTCTTAACGATATACCGTGTTGTTGCTCTTTTCACCGCAGTGTAAAAGTCGATGTCAAGACTATCAAAGTTGCATAAACATTGTTGAGGAAGAAGAGTTTTGCCAAAATTAGGAAATAAAATAAAATAAAAGTTAAGACTTACCTGCTGCAGGGATCGCTGTTCAAGATGCCACAAAATGTGTTGGAGACGCCAGAGTTGCAATATCTGCCAACATGAAAAGTTTTTGGTTTGTTATGTCTTGGGACTTGGGTGGTATGTGTAATTTATATTGTAATAAGTTAATAGTTTTTTTACTTTTCGGTAGAGGCATAGGACATTAGGTCAAAGAACTATCAATCCCGCTACATGGGCTTTACTGCGTGGATGACCACGAGATGATATATATAATATCTCGCGATATTTTGTAATACATCGCGAGATATTGATTTCACAAAATAAATAGCAATAAATGGATTTCTAACTATATTTCTACTGCCTGAACTACTTTTGCAGCCAAATGTAATGGTTTGTTCTCTTCTTCATTTATTCCATATTTTCTCACGAGTTCATCATTTTTGGCAACATTCCGGCGATTCTCTTACGACATTTTTCCTTCCATAGTCTCCATTTTGACTTGAAGCTTTATTTTCATTCTAAGTTGTCCACCATTATGTCTGAAAAAGGTAATTTTTGTTCTCGTTTGGAAGTTTATTTTTTTGCCATTTTTTGTGTTATATATCTTATGGAAGTTATGTATTTGCTATAGTTGTAAACATTGTTTTTGTGTTACATACCTCATGGAAGTTATTATTTTCGATATTTTTATTTAGGAAATCTTGTTTCACTTTTCGAAGACGTGACAGTAAATATGAATATGTTTGTGGTTGATGATGAATACTTGAAAAATAATGAGATAGAAATAGAGAATTTCCCTAGTTTATATGATGATTGGGTTGAAGAACCAAATGAGATTGCACCTGAGGTGGGGATGAAGTTTAAGGAGCTCGACGAAGTATTTGAATTTTACAAGAACTACGCATCTCGTGTGGGTTTCCTAGTTAGAAAACGTAATTCGAGGAAGGGTGATGATGGACTTGTAAGAAATGTCACGTTTACATGTAGTCGAGAAGGTCAAAGAACAAATAATACAAGCACTTCTTTGAAGCCTCACCCGACAATTCAAACATGATGCAAAGCTAGGGTAACTATTGTATCTGATGCCAGTGGATCATGGCGATTAACTAAATTTCAGCTGGAGCATAACCACAAAACAAGTCCTTCGAAGTCTAGATTGTATCGGTGCAATAGACAACTAAGTGACAACGTGAAACGAAAGCTTAAAGTGAATGATATTGCTGAAATTTTGTTACACAAAAGTTACAATTCAACTGTCATTGAAGCAGGTGGATATGAGCAGATGATATTCATCGAAAATGATTGTCGAAACTATATTGATAAGGTTAGATGTTTGAGACTTGGGGAATGAGATGCTCAAGTATTAAAATGCTATTTCTCGAAAATGCAAGCACAATGTCCTGGTTTTTACTTTAGTGTAGAATTGGACGAAGAGTGTCGATTGAGAAATGTGTTTTGGGCTAATAATAGGTGTAGAGAAGCGTATAAAGAATTTAGCGATGCCGCGACCTTTGATACCACGTATTTAACTATTAGGTATGAATGTTGTTTGTTCATTTTGTTGGTGTAAACCATCACGGACAATCGACACTGCTTGGATGTGGTTTACTTTCTAATGAGGATATACAGACATTCATATGGTTGTTTAGGACATGGCTTGAGTGCATGGAAGGTAAAGCTCTCATTGGAATAATAACTGATCAGGACAGGACAATGCAAAATACAATTTCAATTGTCTTTCCGGATACTAGGCATAGATGGTGTTTGTGGCATATCTTGAAGAAGTTGCCCGAGAAATTTGGAGGACACAGTCATAGGGGATCTATACTTTCGGTTGTCCACTATGTGGTTTACGAATCGCAAAGTCCTGAAGATTTTGAATAGTGTTGGAATTCTATGGTTGCTAGCTACGATCTTGAGGATTATGATTGGTTATCAGGACTTCATAGAGAACGTACTTGTTGGGTGCCATGTTATTTAAGGACTAGTTTTTGGGCATGGATGTCTACGACACAACGGAGTAAGAGCATGAATGCTTTTTTCGATGGTTACGTCCATTCAAAAACCACATTGAAGCAATTTGTTGAGCAGTACAAGCAGGCTTTGAGAAGTAAAGTTGACAAAGAGTTCCATACGGACTTTAAGTCATTTTCCCAGATGATCCCTTGCGCAACAAAGTTTGGAATGGAGAAACAATTCTAGGAAGCGTACACAATATCCAAATTCAAAGAATTTGAAGAAGAGTTCTCTGGTATGGTGTATTGTCGGATTACAGCAGTTGATTAGAGACCTCTGGGAATCTCGTATGAGGTATTGGAATCTATAATTTTCGACGATGGGATGAAGAAAAAAATGTACGGTTATGTTTGACAAAGAGTCGTGTCAAATTGTCTGTAGCTGTCACTTGTTTGAATTTTGGAGGATACTTTGCAAGCATTGTATCACAGTTTTCATTACGAATGATGTCACAGTGGTACCGGAAAGATATATCTTAAGGCGATGGAGGAAAGACGTGAATAGAACATACACTAAAATGAAGATTAATTACAATGGTTGGATTAGCACACCAGCTCAGTTACAATATGATGAATTATGTGAGACATTTCGCAAGGTTGCTGATGTGATAGCTGACAATGAAGAACATTCTCGAGAGATTGGCTTGAAATGAAAATGATTAATTTGAAGATTTCGAATAACAAATCATCTTGTGGTAGTAACCTCATTTCTGGACATTCCCGTGTTCAAGCAAGCCATTGAACGAGAATTAGTCGACAAGGATTATAGTGTGCACATGTTGGATCCAAAATGCTCAAAGACTAAGGGGGCTCCAAAAAAGCTTCGAAAAAAGGGTCCATTGGAAATAGATTCCACGAAGAAGAATGTATGTTATTAGTGAAAAAAAAAGGATCTGCATAAAAAATGGCCTGGGCGATCGCCTGCTTCGTAGAAGGAGAAGCAGAATGCAAAATGCATCTGTTGGTCGATCGTCCGGAAAAGGCATAGGCGTTTGCCCAGGCCATTTCTCGTGCAGATTCAGCTTTTTTTTTTAATTTTATTTTTCATGCAAGACACACGGTTTTTTTATGTGCTTCAATGAATCTAACATTTATTTGCAGATGTAGCTTCTAGTTCAAGCAAATGAAATACCGTAACACAGTACAACATACATCATGCTAGCGGAAGCTTAATCCAAGCACCTGAAGAAGCCCATTACCCCGTCTTCAACTATTCGCAGAATGCTCAATATCAACCATGGCTGCCAGGTTATGGAGTAAACTTGGTGCCAACTTATGGGTCGAGTCACACTTGATGTTAATGTATCCCCTAGTTGGACAACCCAAAGAACAAAACTCGAGCAATTTGTTAGCAAATTCAAGATTCCACTTACCTCACAATCAGTACGATGGATAGTTTATATGTCCGGTTTTTGTAATGCAAAGCATTTTTAACTTTGTTCATGATCATGTATTATGCCTTTATGTTGTAAGTGTATGAAAATCGAACATGGATTAGTCTAACATTTTCAAAACAAACAAATAGTTCATATGATGGATTACAGCAAAATCTAGACATAAACCCAAATAGTATTAGTTCAATTACAACACAAATGAATCTAACTACCTAACTCGTGCCCATTTCCTCGGCCCTTGCGGATCGTGAGATTAAGCAAAATCTTGACATCTTTTTCCTCTGATAAACTAGCTAACATTTTGAACATACTAGGCAAGTCTTCATTTATCTCTTTGCCCATAGATTTGTCCAATCCAACGCTACAAGATAGCCCCTCAACGAACCCCCCACTTGGTTGACCGTTATCCCACTTGAAATATGTGCATTCGTCCTCACTGTAGCAGAAAAAAAGCCTCCATTTAGTCTTTAACACCTTAACACCTTGCATCCATTTGACATATCCCTTCCCTCATCGTGGGCAACGTCACTTTTGCTTGCAATCCTCTAACAAGGACCCGACTTTCTACAACTGTAGCATATTCCTTCAATGCTTCCTGACATGACAATAGCTACACCATAATGCAAAGAGATTAATCACGATCTATTCAAGGTTCGAACACGAAACAAACATCACTACGAACATCAAATATTGTCCCAAAAAGCATTATTATACACATAATTCAACATTACTCATTCAGCACGAAAAGATAATCATACGGAAAATCAAAGAAGTCTTGGTAAAAGTATTCCTCAACCAATTCTTATTCAAGAATATGGATTTGATAAATATATATCACATATCTAAAATCATTCCCAAAAGTTCAAAAATGAATATTAGAGCAAGAACTTTAAATACCAACCAAAATTAGAAAATTATGAATCATAAATGAAAATAGAAATAGAACAAAACACAAACCATAAAAACTTAACTTTTGAACTAAGAAAATTAATTAATGGCCTGATACCCACAAAAGAAACAATAAAGCAAAAATGAAACACAAGCCAGTGAAATAAAATCCATCAAGACACAATAATCATACGCAAAATGTAAACCCTCAAATTTGTATTTTGCATACATTAGTACTACTTAAAATTTTAAGTAAATACTCGTAGGAACAACATTTTCTAGCAACAGCAATCTGTCGGAAGAATTAACCAAAGTGACCTCCGGCCAACAGATTTTGCTCCGACGGCCAACAAGAATTGCTCCGGCCAACAAATTTGTTCCGATTAAACGATAAACTCAACAGATCTGGATAAACGTGATGTCGCCGTGAAGAAAATGGGTGGAAGAGGTGATTTGGAAATAATAGGTGAAAATGTGAAAATTTGGAAAGACTTGCGGAAGGAAAGAATAAGTCAAAATGTTATGTTTGCCTTTTATTATCTGAATGTGTAAATTCAAATTCAAATGAGGGGGATATTAGTCATTTCTCATGTGCGGTAAACAAAGTGGTAAGGCCAGGTGTACAACCAGCATTTTCCAAGAATTATTATATTTATAGTACTTTTTGGCTGTGTCCTAATGTTATTAAAACAACAAGATTGTTGAGATTGCGTAAAAAGAGAACGAGAACGATAAATAATTGTATTAATTAGGAGTGCATGTCTCAAACATTGTAAGGCGTGCACCTTACGCGAGTGAGGAGTCTGCTCTGTAAAATCACACGAAAAGTAGCATTTTGAGGCAAAATATCAGCGCTTCCACTAGAGGCATGCCTCTCTACCGCCTTTTTAAACCATGGACACTCATCCTCTATTAGCTCCATGGACTCCTCAGTGATTCTCCGTGCTGTTGCTCTTTCCACCGCGGCTTTCTGTCTTGCTGATTCCTCTTCTAGCAACACTCTTCTTTATGATCCCTCCTCTCTGCCCGCAAAAGCTCCTTTTGCATAACTTTCTCTCTCCGTTCCATTTTACGCCTTTCCTCATGTTGAAATTTTTTTTCTTGCCTGTGTTGTTCGCTCATCATCTTATGTTTTTCCTTTCGTCTTTCATGATCTTGCCTCTCCATTTCTTTCTTTATTTGCTCTTCCCTCTTTTGCCTTAGCATATCTTGTTTCTCAAGCTCTTTCTGCATCTTCTTTTCATGAGCTTGTCTGTTTCCGTTATAAGGTATACAATTTCCTTTGAAGTATTCATTTAACCTTTTAATGCTAATTTAATATTTTCTTTTATAAAGTCATATCTTAGGAAGGCAGAACCATAACTTCTTGTTGTGTACGTATTAACACTATCAAACAGTACTTGCGTAATATTGTACCAAGTTTGTGCTGATTACGAGCATTACAAATTCTAAAATACATAAAGGAGAAAAACAAATCCTAAAATTCTAAACTCTTAATGTATTAACACTTATCAAATATTACTTGCAGTAGATTGTATCAAGTTTGTGATGATGACGTGCAAGCATAAATTTGCTAGATCATAACTTTTATTTGATCACATGAAAATATCCAACATATAGTAGTGTCCAATTTTGACAAGATTTTTCTTGCATTTGTTCAATGAAAGATGATGTATGATTAATGATTAATGACTTAGCTGTTGAACAAACATTTTAGGTGTAGATGTAGATGTATATATCTTTGGCTTTAGAATGGTATACTACATCTCTTCACTGTTTTCTCTCTTCATCTAACAAGACGAATCACTCCATGCATATTTGGTGCAATACTGGATATGACTGATTGTATTGTGGTTTCTGTTTTTGTGGTTTCATTTTCTGCTTCATCCTACAACCAATGACTAATGAAAACTTAAAATCACAACCTCAAGACGTAAATGGGTGGTGAGGCATTTTTCCTTCGTGAAGCGAGGTGTTAGCCTCAAGGCGGTTTGAGGCTTAAGCTTCCCCAGAAAACAAAAATTAAGTCAAAAACTTAAAATAAAATAGAAGTTGGTGTCAAGATTGCCAAAGTTGTAGGAACATTATTGAGGAAGAAGAGTTGGAAGCCAAAGTTGTAGGAACATTATTGAGGAAGAAGAGTTTTTCCAAAATCAGAAAATAAAATAAAATAAAATAAAAGTTAAGACTTACCTCCAAAGATCGTGGTTTCAAGATGCCAGAAAATCTGTTGGAAATGGAGTTGAAAAAAGAGTTTTTGGCTTGTTTTGTCTTGGGTGGCATGTGTGCTTCATATAATAATAAGTTAATAGCTTTTGTACTTTTTGGCAGAGGCACAAGCGCTATGTCAAATAAATATTATATTTGTAGTTTTATTTGGCAGTGTCGTAGTGTTATTAAAACAACAAGCTGTTTAATTTTTGTGGGCCTGCGTAAAAAGAAAACCAGAATAGTAATTAAATATATTAAATAGGAGTACATGCCTTAAACAATGTGAGGTGTGCGGCAATATGAGGTGTGCGGCTCACTCAAGTGAGGAGCCTGCCTTGTAAAATTGCCTCAAAAGTAGCGTCTTGAGGAAAAATATCAACTCCTCAACTAGAAACGTGTCTTTCTACTGACTTTTTAAACCATGGCCGCTCATCCTCTATTAGCTCCATGGACTCTTTGGGGTATTAACACTATCAAATATTACTTGGAGAAGATTGTATCAAGTTTGTGCTAATTACGTACAAGCATAAGTTTGTTATGTCATAACTTTTATTTGCTCACATGGAAATATCCAACATATTACTATGTCCAATTTTGAAAAGATTTGTTCAATGAAAGATGATGTACGGCAGTTCAATTGACTATATTTCTCCATCTTTATGTGAGATTGTCATCCACCTGAGGTGAGAGTGCGATTTCTGTGCAGGTGCTTTCTGTTTTTGTTTCGTTTTCTGGTTCATTCTACATCTGATGGCTAATAAAATCATAAAATAAATGCCTCAAGGCGTAAACGGGTGGTGAGGCGTTTTTCCTTCGTGAAGCGAGGTGTTAGCCACAAGGCGGTTTGAGGCGTATGCCTCACCAGAAATCAGAAAATTAAGTCAAAAACTTAAAAAAAATAAAAGTTGGTGTCCAAACTGACAAAGTTGGAGGAATATTATTGAGGAAGAAGGGTCTTTCCAAAATCAGAAAATAAAATAAAATAAAATAAAAGTTAAGACTAACCTGCAAGGATCGCCGTTCAAGATGCCAGAGAATCTGTTGGAGACACTGGATTTGAAAAAATTACAAACAAAAAGAGTTTTTGGCTTGTTTTTTTTTTTTTTTTTTTTTTTGATACCCAGGTATCCTAGCTTCGCTAGACTATATCCTGGACCCCCAAGACCCTTGCCCCTAGAACCTTGGAGGAGGTAAATCGCGGGTTATGCCTCAACTGGCTCCCAGGTTCCCCTCATCCGACCGTACACTTCTGCGCACAAGGAGCCGCCTCCAAAGTGATTGCTCCATACCGAATAAAATCCAGCCGCAGGTTCCCACCAAGATTCGAACTCCCACCCTGCCGCTGGAAGCAAGCCTTATGTTGATTGTTCCACCAGTTGAGCTATGCCCCGGGGGGCGAGTTTTTGGCTTGTTTTGTCTTGGGTGGTATGTGTGCTTTATACTATAATAAGTTAATAGATTTTGTATTTTTTGGCATAGGCACAAGCACCATGTAAAATAATTATTATATTTGTAGTTTTATTTGGCAGTGCCGTTGTGTAATTAAATCAACAAGCTGTTTAATTTTTGTGGGCCTGCGTAAAAGGAGAACCAGAATAGTAATTAACTGTATTATGTATTAAATTGAAGTTCATGCCTTAAAAAATGTGAGGCATGCTGCTTACTTGTGTGAGAGCCTGCCTTGTAAAATTGCCTCAAAAGTAGCGACTTGAGGCAAAATATCAACTCCTCAACTAGAAACGCGTCTTTCTACTGCCTTTTTAAACCATGGCTGCTCATCCTCTATTAGCTCCATGGACTCTTTGGCGTAAATAATACTTGCAGAAGATTGTATTAAGTTTGTGCTAATAACGTGCAAGCACAAATTTGTTATGTCATAACTTTTATTTGCTCACATGGAAATATCCAACATATTACTATGTCCAATTTTGACGAGTTTTATTCATTCAATTGACTATATTTCTCCATCTTTATGTGAGAATGTTATCCACATGAAGTGAGAGTGAGATTTTTGTGCCGGTGCTTTCTGTTTTTGTTTCGTTTTCTGGTTCATTCTACAACTGATGGCTAATAAAATCATAAAATAAATGCCTCAAGGCATAAACAGGTGGTGAGGCATTTTTGCTTCTCGAAGCGAGGTGTTAGCCTCAAGGCAACCGAGGCGTAAGCCTCACCAGAAATCAAAAAAATTAAGTCAACAACTTAAAATAAAATAAAAGTTGGTGTCAAAACTGCGAAAGTTGTAGGAAAATTATTGAGGAAAAAGAGTTTTTCCAAAATCCTAAAACAAAATAAAATAAAATAGAAGTTAATGCTAAAGAATCTGTTGGAGACGCCGGAGTTGAAAAAATTACAGACAAAAAGAGTTTTTGGCTTGTTTTGTCTTGGGTGGCGTGTGTGCATTATATTTTAATAAGTTAATAGCTTTTGTACTTTTTGGGGGGAGGCACAAGCACTGTGTCAAATAATTATTATATTTGTAGTTTTATCATGCAGTTCCGTTGTGTTATTAAAACAAGCTATTTAATTTTTGTTGGCCTGCGTTCAGAATAGTAATTAATTGTATTAAATAGGAGTGCATGCCTTAAACAATGTGAGGCACGCGGCTCACGCAAGTGAGGAGTCTGCCCTGTAAAATTGCCTCAAAAGTAGCGTCTTGAGGCAAAATATCAACTCCTCAACTAGAAACGCGTCTTTCTACTGCATTTCTAAACCATGGCCGCTCAAATAAAATAAAAGTTGTGTCAAAACTGTCAAAGTTGTAGGAAAATTATTGAGAAAGAAGAGTTTTTCCAAAATCATAAAACATAACAAAATTAAATTAAAGTTAAGACTAACCTGCAAGGATCGCCGTTCAAGATGCCAAAGGATCTGTTGGAGACGCCGGAGTTGAAAAAATTATAGACAAAAATAGTTTTTGGCTTGTTTTGTCTTGGGTGGCGTGTGTGCTTTATATTATAATAAGTTAATAGCTTTTGTACTTTTTGGCAGAGGCACAAGCACTATGTCAAATAATTATTATATTTGTAGTTTTATCTGGTAGTGCCATTGTGATGTTAAAACGAGCAATTTAATTTTTGTGGGCCTGCGTTCATAATAGTAATTAACTGTATTAAATAGGAGTGCATGCCTTAAACAATGTGAGGTGCGCGGCTCACGCAAGTGAGGAGTTTGCCCTGTAAAATTGCCTCAAAAGTAGTGTCTTGTGGCAAAATATCAACTCCTGAACTAGAAACACGTCTTTCTACTTCATTTTTAAACCATGGCCGCTCATCCTCTGTCAGCTCCATGGACTCTTTGGCTTATTAACACTGTCAAATATTAGTTGGAGAAGATTGTATCAAGTTTGTGCTATTTACGTGCAAGAAAAAGTTTGTTATGTCATAACTTTTATTTGCTCACATGGAAATATCCAACATATTACTATGTCTAATTTTGATAAGATTTGTTCAATGAAAGATGATGTATGGCAGTTCAATTTGACTATATTTCTCCATCTTTATGTGAGATTGTCATCCACATGAAGTGAGAGTGCGATTTTTGTGCTAGTGCTTTCTGTTTTTGTGGTTTCATTTTCTGGTTCATTCTACAACTGATGGCTAATAAAATCTTAAAATAAATGCCTCAAGGTGTAAACGGGTGCTGAGGCGTTTTTCCTCCGTGAAGCGAGGTGTTAGCCTCAAGGCGGTTTGAGGTGTAAGCCTCACCGCAAACCAAAAAATGAAGCCAAAAAATTAAAATAAATAAAAGTTGGAGTCAAAACTGCCAAAGGTTTGAAACATTGTTGAGGAAGAAGTGTTTTTAAAAATTAGAAAATAAAATATGCTAATCCTCAACTATTTGATTTTGTGTACATTTTCTATTGGTGGGACAGCCAAGATGACACACATTTGAGACATTAGATATGGACTCCTCAACTAGAGGCGTGCCTCTCTAGCACCTTTTTAAACCATGGATGCTAATCCTTTATTAGCTCCATGGACTCTTCAGTGATTTTCTGTGCTGTTACTCTATTCATTGCGGCTTTTTTTCTTGGGATTCTTTCTCCCGTTGACACTCTTCTATCTGTTTTCTCCTCTCTGCCCGCAAAAGCTCATTTTGCATAAATTTCTCCCCCCGTTCCATTTCACGCCTCTGTGCACATTGAAATTTCTCTTCCGTCTCTGCTGTTTTCTCATCATCTTGCGCTCCTTCTGTATTTCTTGATCTTGCCTCTTCATTTCTTTCTTTATTTGCTCTTCACTCTTTTGCCTATGCATATCTTGTTTCTCATGCTCTTTCCACATCTTCTTTTCATGAGCTTGTCTGTTTTCGATATAAGGTATACAATTTCCTTCGAAGCAGTTGTGTATACGTATGAAGTATCCTTTTAATGTTAATGTAAATTTCCTTTTATAAATCTTATCCTAGGACGGTGAAGCCATAACTTTCTGTTGGGTACGTATTAACAATATCAAACAATTCTTGCATAATATTTTACCATGTTTGTGCAGATTAATTACGTGCATAACAAATTTAAAATAGGAACATAAAGGAGAAAAACAAATCCAAAACCCTAAACTCTTAACGTATTAACACTATCAAATATTACTTGCAGAAGAATGTATCAAGTTTATTCTGATTACGTGCAAGCATAAGTTTGCTATTTCATAAATTTTATATGCTCACTTGGAAATATCCAACTTATAGTAGTGTCTAATTTTGACAAAATTTTTCTTGATGACAATGTATATTATGGTCTGGATATTTGTCTAATGATTTTCTAGTGTTGGATTGTGAACCAATCACTTATAACTACTATGTAGATAGATGTTTTTCTATAAATGCATTTTCTTCTTCTAAAGATGAGAATGTTGATACATGTGTATGACGTGCTAGATTAGAGCATATTGGGTAAGAGAGAATGAATAGATTGGCTAAAGAGGGCTTACTAGATTCAATATCTAAGGTTTCATTGCTTACTTGTAAGCATTGTCTAAGAGGAAAAATAACACGAAAACCATTCAGTAAGTCTTTGAAAGCTGAATTTCCACTTCAGTTTGATATATGTGGTCCTATGAATGTGAGGGTAAGACATGGATCCTCTTATTTCATTACTTTTATAGATGATTTCACGCGGTATAGTTATGTCTATTTCATTTCTCATAAGTCGGAGGCAATAAATTGTTTTAGACAATATTTAAATATGGTACAAATTCAAATAGATATAAAGGGGAAAGCCTTAAGAACTTACTAATGGCGTGAATATATACCCGAATAGTTCAAAGAAATATGTAATGATAAGAGAATTATTAGGCAGTTAACTATTATCAATTAACCACAACAAAATGGCATTAATGCTGAGAGGAAGAATATGACATTGTTAGAAATGGCGAGGTCATAATGGTGCACACTAATTTATCAAATTTTTTTTTTGGAGAGATGCTTTGTTGACTGCAACTAGGGATGGCAAAAAAACCGGTCCCCGACCCGCCCCGCCATGCCCCGACCCTAATGGGGCGGGGAATCCCCGCCCCGATTACTAAACGGGGCGGGGGCGGGGATCATGATCCCCGCCCCGCCTTACCCGAACCCGCCCCGAATAGTTTATTTCATTTTATTTTTATATTTTAAAATTTAAATTGTATGTAAAAAAAATAAAAAATAATATAATTAATTAATTAATTAATTAAACGGGGCGATAAATGGGGATTTTCTTATACCCGCCCCGACCCGCACCCGCCCCGATCCCCGCCCCGCTTTCCAAAAATACCCGACGGGGCGGGTATGAAAATGGCCGACCCGCCCCGAACCCGCCCCGTTACCATCCCTAACTGCAACCTACATCCTTAATAAAATTCTCTCAAAATTGGTACCTACAACACTATATCAGCTTTAGACATGTAGAACACCTAATTTAAGTTATCTTAGACCCTGGAGATTAGCGGATACATCCATGATTCAAGTAAATTTAGAAAGTTGGTCCAAGATACTTAGACTAGTCCAAAGAATATCGGGATGAGATAGTCACGCGATGTGACATTCTACAAGAATGATTTTCCAGGATAAATTAAAAAGGGAGAATCTTTGTTTGAATTAGATGATAGAACTGTCTTCGATGAATCAGTTGAGGTGCAAGAAGAGACACTTCTACCTACAGATCCAAATGGGAGCAATTTGTCTCCAGTGACAAGGTTGCAACGGAGCTTCTACTTCGTAAGAGTACTAGGAAAAATATGCCTAAACGTCATTTCGAAATTGAAGGGCAATCTTTTCTAGTATCTCTAGAAGATGATGAAGAGCCTAAATCTGTTTATGAAGTTCTATCAAGCCCTACAAAGGAAAAGAGGAAGAAAACAATGGAAGAAGAGATGAAGTGTATGAAATCTAATCAAGTATGGGACATGGGTAATCTTCCATCTGGTCATAAAGTTATTGGGAACAAATGGGTTCTCAAGATAAAGTGAAGGGCTAATGGAACTATAGAGAGGTATACTGGCAATCTTATCATCCACAAAATGGACATGCATGTAGAGGTGGCAAATGGGCCAGCAGGCCCGACCCGACCCGAAATTGGACGGGCCACACAAAAAAGTGGCCCCGATTTTACACAGGACAATAACTTATTGGGCCAGCCCAACCCAGTTTTAGGCCACTGGCCATCTCGACTTAATTTTTTAATTTCTTTTTTCAAAATAAAAAATAGGGACTTTATCTTCTTCCTCTAGCAAACCCCCACCCCTACCCACAGTCACCAAATCAGGGTCAAGGTGGGAGTGGGAAATTTCTTCCCCTGGTCGCTGGGCTTTCCCTGGTTTCGCGACTAGGGATTTCTCCCCTTGTTTTTGGTAGCAAATGGTGTCGGAAACAAATGGAGAGAATTCCCCCGGGTTGTTGCAGATTTTGGCAACGGGGGTGGAGTTGGGGTTGGGATGATGAATGGGGGTGGGGGACTTGGGCCAAGAATTTTTATCGGGCCAACAACAAAATAATTGGACCAGCCTGGCATGAGCCCGAATGGCCCAGTGGGCGTTTTACCAAGCCAAATAGGCCCAGTTTATATTGGGCTGGCACATTTTGCCACCTCTACATGCATGGATTTGGGAGGGCATTATGCACTGACTTTGACAAGGGGTTTTTAGAGTATCTCCAATGCAACAATGTCCAGTTGATGTGACAATGAGGTGGAGGGGACAAAATTGATGTGGCAGCATTTATTGTAGAAGACAGTCCAACAGGCCATCTAGTTTTAAACATCATGTTAGACACCTTCCACCCATTTTTTCATAAATTGTGTCTATCTCTCTCATCTATTTTTCCTTTCTCTTTCCTCTTTCGACACTCTCTCTTCTCATTTCTTTTCTCTCTCTTGCCATATAGATTTTTTTAGAAGGTGTAGCATTAGAGATGCTTTTAATGTTTTCTTTGATTCAAATAGCTATGTGTCCGTCCAAATCATGATAATTTTGGGGAAGTGAAATTACCCCTTTAGAACTTATAGCACGATCTCAGAGATGCTTGGAATTACAGTCTATGCCTAAATATTTCTGCATTAATGACCTGCATATTGGACAATTTTGGAAAATTTTCTTGACAGGGCTTACTAATGACTAGGTATTTTCAGATTCTTTGGTAATTGTTAGTTGTTGTGCTTTCCAGATTTAAGACGGGCATCAGATACATACAACTGAGGCTGATTCTTGGTAAGGAAATTTACATCACTTTGCTTACTAAGTAACTGGCTCAGTATTAGTCACATATTTCATTCTACATAAATAATGGACTTGGTTTCTTATATGGATAGCATGAGACGCTTATTGACTACAAGGTTGGGACAAGTGGCATATCATCTGGCAATCTAATTAGTAATAGGTAGCAATACAATTCGAAAGAATGGAGCAGTAGTTTAAAGGGGAAACAGTCCTCTCAGTATGTGTATTTATGGAATGCCTGAGGATGCACAAGAATATGTTTTTGCTGTATGCCTAGGAAAACTGCAGGTTATAATACGATATACATCAAAGCTTGTATAAATAGCAATTAAAAATAATTCACAATTACGAACTTTCAGTTATTAATATTAAATATAAATGTTTTGATAATTTTAATTAACCGACAGAAATTTTGTCAAAAAATAAATAAATAAAAGTACTCAACTTAAATACTAACAATGAATTTCTCCTTCGATGATCAAGCACCGTCATTGATTGCCGATGGCATTGCTATTTGTAATCGATGACAGAGGTGCATTGATGATGAATAATTCCATTTAAATCATTTACATATTTAATTTTTTTAAGAATACTCATTCACAAAATTTCGTTAGTGTTCATTTGTCCTATTTAATGTTTGTAAAAAACTCGCTAGAGATTTTGACTGAAGTTTTCAAGTTGCTTAAAGAAGTTTCGGAATGGTTTTGGATATAGCTCATGCTTCTTCCAATGTAAACCTTGTGCCTGCCTGCCTCAGTAGCTATTCTACGTAGCCATTGAGAAGAGCAGTGGCAAAATGAAGATTAAACCATAAAGAAGGCAACGGTCCTGAACAGGAAAATCCTGTACCCTCGAGATCTTTCTTTGACCCAATTATTTCTATGCAAATACCAGACCTGGAGAATCAGACAAGGGCAGACAACAAATTATGAGTTGGGAAATAGAATAAATTAGTAAACCTATCAAACTTGACACAAACATTCACGTAGGCTTATGCTTAGAAAGAAAGTTTTGCTTTGAGCTCATTGGCCACAGCATTGATGATCTCTTCAGTGTTCAGATACTTGTCTCGGGCGAGCCTGTAACATTACAATGATTGAGTTGAAAGAGATACTTTCTTCCACGAGTTTGGGAAAAAATTATGACTTTAGGAGCAAAGCTATTGACTGAGAAAACGACGCAATGGTCACTCACTTGGATCCATGGATGATAATAGCAAGATCCTTGGTCATCTTTCCAGACTCCACTACACCAATACAAGCTGTATCTAGTTTCTCAGTGAAATCCAAGAGCTTAGCATTGTCATCTAATTTTGCCCTACACATTTTGCTTGCTTGTTAATTTATTTTTTGCTTATTCATTGGTCAAAGGAAACCAATAAACTTTGCAGCCAAAAAAGGATATTTAAAATAATGCATTTCATTATAGCAAATTGTTAGACTCAATTCTCAAAACCAAATTCAGTTACCTGTGTGCGAGACCCCGAGTCCAAGCAAAGATTGAAGCAATGCTGTTTGTGCTGGTTTCACCTCCTTTTTGGTGAACTCTGTAGTGGCGTGTGACAGTTCCATGGGCTGCTTCAGTTTCCATCAGGGCACACCTGAATAAAAACCAGAAATTCCAGAACAGTGGTTAACATACTTAAGAGTAGCATCTGCACTTTCAATGATTACTTTGTCATCTGTGGCATCCCGGTGGGGAAGGCCAAGGTCGAAGTACTTTATATCTGATGCGGAACAGTTAGAAGTTAGAAGAGAGATCCTAAACCAGCTTGAGAAGAAGAAAAAAAAGGATGTGTAACTTTCAGCTCAGGTGTCGAATTTAGATGAGCGAGTAGATTTCGGAAGCGTCTTTCGATATTGCACAATTTTACTCAGGCAACATTGTCAAACTTTCAAGGTCAAATTCCATCGTTTACGAGTCTGTTTTAGCAATTTTCTATTTTAAATCAATTTAAGGATATTTTTGTCATTTTGGCAGTCTTTGAGTTTTAATCAAATTTGTCTAGTGAATTAGGGTTTTGTTTTTTTTAAAACTTTAAATACTTGTCAAGGTTTTGGGGAGGCGGCACTTTTTATATCATAGATTAATAATATTGTCGTTTTCCCATTAATTGATGGATTTCAATATTTCTCACGTCCGTTCGATCAACACCCGTTCGTGTGTTACGAACAAGACATTTTTATTGTTACTCGCATTTCTGTTGTGCGTTAATATCAAACTCCACGAAAGGCAAGATCAGCTGCAACATTATATACGGACACAATGATGTATACACACACAGCCAGTGAGTCATTTAATGTTGGAAACAAAGATTGTTGGGAGATTAATTTCAATGTACCATTCTGATTATACTTGCAACTTGCAAAACAAAATTGAAAGTCGCCAAAAAAATAACAAAACGAAAAGTTTACTAACTTCAAATTAATAATTAGGATAAGAAAACAAATCAGAATAGAAGAAACTAAATCAAAATATGTTCTTATTATCTCCCGAGTCTTCAATTGCAATTTCCATCACTTTAGCTTCTTGTATCTCTGCAACAGCCAATATCCCTACAAGGATGGTACATGAGTGTTGAATTCTATAGAATCTATACTGTTTGAATTACATCCACTTCTCCATGAACCATTGTGTGAGATAAAGACCATTCCCTGCAACTCTTGAACAACGAGAAAACCTGAGTTCTAGTTTAACCATTCTCAGCAGTTATTGCAAATAACGCTTCACTTTTAAGGACATCTACTGGAATCAAGACCCTAAAAACAGCATAGTGATGGTTCAAGCTTTTCTCTCCCTGTAACCTGTGAACACTTCCCAAAGCGCCGTCACTTGAATTCGGAAAAGCATAAAATATACGTCTAATTCGTTGATGCACCAGCGCCATTGCACACATTGTGCATGGCTCCCACACAAGGTAGATGTCATAACCAGTGCATAAATAAGGTCTGCTTGAGTCAGAACGAAGACCATTTTTCTGACAGTTCATGTTCTCATCATCCTTAACATTTGCAAGGTTGATCTTTTGTCTTTTCCAAGGAGAGCCTGTTGGAGACAATGCCTTATAGTCCTCACGAACAAATTCATCAGCAATGTGTCCATTCATTGGAAAAAGATCCCTCTCCCTTGCAGCAGAATTTTCAATTGCCACAATTGCTGCATGTTGTAAAGGATGCCAAGAACCAGAACCTGTATGTAATTTTTGTTCAAGCCAGCTCCAAGGATTTAAACAAGAAACACAATTATAAGTCAGCTTTGCATCATTGAATGAACATTTTGAAAGCAAGGATTGGCGGTCTTCTGTTTCAATGGTGTCATATTGAGTTGCTTCTGAAAGCCTTGAGCAACATGTTTCTCCATTGTTCTTTTTTATGGGAGTATTGCAAGACAGGACTTGGTCTCGTGAGCTTGCAATAACCTGCATAGTTGAAGGATCCACAATAACAGCAGCATTGACAACTGAGCCAACACCAGATTTTGCCAAACTAACTGCAAACTTCATGAAGCGAAAAATTGACTGTGAATCCTCCTCACTAAATCCAGTTATGCCATCAATATTGTAGGTGGGTGGATGGAAGGAGGTTGGCCATAGCTTGCATTGTTCTTCCCATTCTTCCTTTGTTGATGCAGCATATGTGCATACTTTTGTGATGAAAGTACTCAATTGGTACAAAGTTACAAGCTCAAGAACTTCCTCTGGCATATGGTTGCACTTGCCATCATTTTCTGGAGCCATACATAAAACCACAAACAATTGAATTTTTCCTTCATCCAGACACCTCTTGTGCACGCGCTTCACATGACGGAGATTTTCTAGTGGTGCAATCTGATTTAACTTCCTTACTATAGTATTGGCATGTTGAGGTTCGATTGCAGCGGCATGCACAATCGTGGTGGGTTGGTTGTCAGGAGGAATGGGAGGTTTGTCAGGAATGTGAATGATTTTCCAGCAGTTGGATGAACTTGCAGCTCTTCCATCAGTGCTTCCAGTCATTGCATCCTGATTTTGAACTTCAAGAAATCTGAATTGAATTCTTAAGACCGGGATTTTATGTGTTCCTGAATGTTCTGTCGTAGAAATTTTGGCAGCTTAGCTAACTCTTTTCTATCTGGGAATTTTGATGGCATGGCTCTTTGCAATGCAGTATGCACCTCAATATGCTACCTCTGCAGCTTCCCAAACCCTTTCATCTTTTAACTTATTTCCTGAAATGCCTCAGCAACAATCAGCTGCAAGTTGCAGGGAAAAATTTATCAACTTAAAATTAACAATTATGACAAGAAAATAAATCAAATAAGATATAATCTACTCTCTATTTCCACGCCTAGAATAAGAGCGTATTTGTTAGTCTTTGATGAAATCTCTATCACAGTGTTTATCAATAATAATGCTTCCATAAAAACTGTTGCATGGTAGCAAAATCACAACTAATATATCACTCTTTTAAACAAACCATATTAATGGTAAATTTTAGATTTTATTTCTAATCCAATCTGATTCTTGATTCTCATTCAAAACTGTAAATATAATTAAAACTACACTAATAATTTTCTTTATGATAACAAAGAAGAGATTTTATCTTTTATACCACTAGCTGCTTAATAAATCATAGGAAGAACATAGTTAAAAATCCTTCATTTTTGCATTGCCAATGGAACAATTGAAGTTCAAGAATTTCCACACACACAAACAGGTTCACATATATATAATCTGCTAACATTGATCTATATAATACATGTGCAATGCAGCTCCATAATAATCAAGATATCTGATGTAAGCTGGGCTGTCTAGATATGTCTCTGGAGAAAAGGAAGCAATTCAGTATTTTATTCAAGCCCCGAGTAATGGTGGAAATAAAATTAAGAAAAGGATAAGTACTTTCAAGTATACCGGACAAGTGTGAGAATAAAAGATGCAGTTCATGTTCTTATTCATACTTATGATGTGAAATTCATTTCTTAAATCACAATAAGCAAGCCAATCATAGACAAAGAACTACTTGATATTATTTTTGATTTCTTTGTGACACTTATAATTTTGTTTGATCTTCCAATAAGGAATGCTTGTTTTCTTTCTTCTTTGGGAAGTGATGAGCTCATAGATGACGTACAATAAGAGAAATTTCTCGGCCGAATTCCCTCAGAAACTTAGTTCAAGGGCACCACTGAACATAATTTTGAAATTAGATGGAAGTTACGTTCATGGTATATAAAAAATGAGATTTTATATAATGAGTCCACTTTTTATGGCAGACCACCTAAGACACCACTGAACATAATTTTGAAATTAGATGGAAGTTGCGTTCATGGTATATAAAAAATGAGATTTTATATAATGAGTCTACATTTTATGGCAGACCACCTAAGACATTGATCCATTCTTGTCACCGTGTTATTAAAAGTAGTGATGGTGACAAGGAGAAAAAACATCCTACAGAAATGTCATTTCTCAGTCCAGAGGGAAGTAGGGATAACTATGAAATATCTTAACCGAATCAGGTGGAATAGGGGAAGAAAGAATAAAATGGAACACATATGTTCTTAAAACTACTGGTAATGACGTCCAAAAGACAGAGTAAGAACATCTAACATCACTAGCCACTTTAAAGGAATCATCATTATTTTTCACTTCTTTGTTTAAACTATTACGTGGGTAGAAACAACCTTGAGGTGTATGCACTTCTTAGCTTTCTACAACTAGCCTAAAGTTAAACATCAGATTTCATCAATGCTAATGTAAGAATATTATTACTCATGTTTCAAGTTTTTGTCAGATACCATGGTAAACTCTTGCATGTCATATTAATATGCATAATTGTTAACCTAAATCTATTGATCATCATGATGCAAATCAGCTTCATTGCATGAGCTTAACTAAAGGCTTTATGCTCTACACACCAGCCTAGAAATGACAATCCACTTCAACATCCAGCCATCAGTTTGTTTAACACAGGTTGACACATTAAGGTCAGATGATTCAGAGTGCTGATACAATATAAAACTGTTAAGCGATGGTTGATAGAGTGATAAGCGATGGTGATAGAGTGAACAGATATGCAAAATAGCACATTTTAGCTACTAATTGGGCAACCCAAAAAATCAGAGCAAGTACCCATACCGATGTAGTGGAAGTGATCTTTTTCCTTTAAAGTCTTTATGAAAAAGTTCAAAAGATCTTCTCCACTACATTAAATTTTCTTTAGAAGTTAAAACAAATAGAATGGCTGATTGATGCAAAAGACCTCTAGTTGCCAAGTTATTGCCTTTACGTGATCCTTACAGGCTTGACAAACATTCAATGACTAGAGGGATCCTACCACACAGAGTAGCAGTACCTGTTTTGGAAGTTAGAATTCCATTGAGAATTTGCAAAAAAAGAGATGTCTCATACTTACATCCATCTAAACACAGATTCAAATATCAAATCATTCCACCAGCAAGAGAATGACAGATTCCTCTGACGAAAATTCCACAAGCTTCTCACTGGGCTCTGTTATGCAGTGCAAGAAAAGTTCTTAAACATTTAGCTGCTTGCAGACACATTTAGATGCAACTTAGTATGGCATAATCCTGGTCACTAAATCCCCCTTCCTCTCCCTCTGCATTGCCTGTGTCTAATTGTTCTACGTCTATGACAGTCAACAGATCAATTCATCATATCTAAGAGATCCGTTGGTTCCGGCTGAAGAAGCAATGTCACTCGATATTGTTGTAATATTGTTCAATTACATGATAAGAAGTGATTTGGATATCAATTAGGTGAAAACAAAACCCAAAAATAAAAGAGGAAAACAAAAAATTAGAAGTGGAATTTTAAGCTGGGTGAACACCCAGCGTCCTCATCATGTGACTGAGGCCAAAACATTGGCCTGGGCGAACACAGTACAAATTTTCACTGCCGTTAGTTTTTTGAATTCTGGTAGCGTTTCAAGAAGTTTTGGCACCTTTTGGGTTGGGTTTGGCATCTTTTCGTGTGTAAGACTTGATTATTTATATATATAGACAGTTTTCAAGTTAAAGAATATAAGATTAACATCAAACAAAGATCAATACATCCAAATCAAAGTTCAAATATCAGATTTTTTAAAGTGTTCTTCAAGTTTCATTCAAGTTCATTTTGCTTGATTTTGAACTTGAATCAAAGGTTTGATTACTCCTATAAACTATTTGCATTTAAAGCCTTCAAGCACTTTATCCCGGTGGCGGCAAATATCGTTTGAGGACAACGATTCATAATCGTGTTCAAACCCTTCTTTTGGTGTTTTTAAAGTTTATTTTTTCTTGTTTTGTTCTTCATCCCTTCTTCAAAGTACATCAGATATATGTCAAAATCAAACCATTATTAGCATAATCCTCTGACCGTACCATAATTACTTAATTTAAAGTATACTGGCAACTAAACTACAGAGCTGCTCAACTGTCTTTCATATGGTGAATACGAAATTAGCCATGATAAATAACAAAATATAAAATAATTACTTAGGAAATTTGCAGCTAATTGGAGAAGAAGGGAAATAGAAATCAGCAAAAAAGAAAAAGAAAAAAGAGACTTACCTGCTGCCACCTAATCTCCGCCACCACCGCCTCCGCCGCCGCCGAGTGGCAGCTGAAGTTGCTGAAGAAGAGAAGTCTGAATCGAGTGCCTTTGTTGTGTCGTTGCCTTTTTCTTGGTCTTGCCCCTTATTTAATTTACCTTTTTTTTACAGATCCTTATTTTAATTTTATTAATTTGATCGCAATTCGCACTACTCGGACACTCTGCACTCGCTCAATAAGTCAATTGTCCATCCGGAAAGAAAAGAAACAAAGTTGAGTTAACGTATCTAGGGTTGATTTCAACTTATTGAAGCTTGAATTTGAAGAAATTGAGTGAAAATAGTTCAAATATTGTAATTGAAATTAGGGGCTAAACTTATCAATTTGAGGACATGTTCATCTATGGTGAAAATTGAATTAGATCAATTTTTTTGAAAGTTAAATTAAATCAAATATTAATAAGATAGTAACTATTAATCACAAAATATAAAATAATTTATAAACTACTATCTAACTTTTTTTATTTTACATATAATGTTTTTATTTTTGTAACGCTTGTTGTTATATTTGTTATGTTTGCTATATTTCTTATAAAAAAATGTGTGTTACATTTAGTGGTAGACATTTTAATCGGAACCGAATCTTTCGAACCGAAATCGAATTGGAACCTTTGGTTCCAAAAAAAAAAAAAAAAGGAACCGACGAGAACCGACCGGGTTCGGGTCGGTTCTTGGTTTTTAAACTAGAACCGTGGGTATCTGATTGAAACCGAATTTGTCATTTTTTTTATAAATTTTTTATTTTTTACAATTTATTCACCATAACCCAATGACTCACAATCCAACACCATGATACCAAAAACAAGAGTCAAACTGTCCAAGATCCAAACAAGAAATACAAAACCCATCACTCTTAAACTCAAACTCAATTGACTCAATTCTAATTACCCAAATATCAAATTCTCAATTGCTATTTGCTTAGATACTCAATAAAAACATTGTCGTCTATCTCACACTTTCGCTCATCTCTCTCTCTTACTCAACACAAGTGAGACGGTAAAGGCAAAACTCCTTTATAATTGAAATGAATTCTCAATTTTGAGATGTAATTTTCATTTTTTAACCATAATTTATGAGTTTGCAATTTTTGTGTCTATTTTCCCAGTTAATGCTTATATCTTTCATAAATTGTTTTTATATCTAACATGCTTTAATGTTAACGGGTTATCAATTTTTTATTTTTTTCAAAACATGTTGTCAACTAATGATTTAAAAAAAATTATGGGTAGAACCGAACCTGAACTGGAATTGACGGGGAACCTGAATTGGAACCGACGGGTCCGGTTTGGGGTTGGTTCCAATAATTTCGTGGAACCGAATGGTTCCATTTACGAAATACTCAAGCTGTAACGAGTATTTCCAAGTATTGAAATACCCGGACCGATTACATTTGTTATTTTTGGGGTTTAAAATATTAAAAAGTAATTATAGAATTTTAATATAAAATCATGTAGCAAAATTGGCTCGGCAGTTGGACTTGGACTTTTGGACTGGGTTATTTGGATTTTGGACTAGGGCTGGATTGGGCCCTCTCAAGATCCATCCCAAAATAAGGTATATAAAATTGTGAATATTAGGACCTCCACCTTTTCTAAAATCAATTTTAGAAATATACTAGTTTTAAATAAGTTATTTATCATTGACCATAGGGAGGTTTACTCCGCTACAAACACAAAAAAAAGACTTCTTTGTTCGTCACTACGTCTTCATCTTCTCAAACTAAAATTCATAATTATCTCTTAATTCCTCAATTTCTTCTTGTTCTTTTCCATATTCTTCAAAATCAAACATTCTCAAACAAAACTCTCCATTTCTCTCAATCTTCAACATTGTTCTCAACTCCTCAATCAATTAAAATCCTCTATGGTCAGATCCCACCGCAAAAAAAAAGTGGTATACTAGTATTTACTTAATTTATTTCAAATTTACTAGATATTAAATAAATATTAAAGATAAAATATATGTAACTAAATCGATTGTTCCTAAAAATCAGGGGTCAAATCATAATGATCGAATTTAGTGGAGGAAATATTGCCATTTTCTAATTATTCACATTTATATAGACTTTGCAATGAAGTTTTTCAATGGTTTCCGTTTCATAATTGCTTCTTTTCTTCTTTCCAAAGACTAATAAATCTTCTACAATTTTATTTTCTTCTTTTGTGTTTCAACCGATGAAATTGATACAAAATTTCCATATCGACGTGATTTCCGCAGTGTGAAAAAGGCAGGTATATAAATGGGTTTGATATCTTCGTTTTGATTTCACATTTTTAACCTATTAATCGCTGTTTATGCATAGATTTTGAAGCAAAATTAATTTATTTTGAATAAAGGACAAAATTTGCATCTACAATTCTCATTCTGCCTGTTATTCTAGATTTTAGATAAATAACTATGGCACCCAAGCATTATCAATTCAGTTTGATCGTAAGTCTGCATGTTAATTGTGGATGATACATAATACTATTACACATTCATGTTAACATATCATATTACCACTAGTGGACAATACGACTTCATATTAACCATTAATGATACCCAATTACACGTGCTTAATAATGATAATTAACAACCGAAGATATACTATCAATTCTTAACAATAAGTTCTGATAATCCTGATGCAGAAAAGTATGTCAAGACATTTCCGTCAACCATTAATGAGATTTTTGGATTAATTTTTAAATTTTTAATTGAAACTGGTTTGACCTGTTTCGACCTTTTGACCTTTGACTCGTTGCTTTTTTCGGGTTGATGGCCAGTCGGGTTTTCTGAACATTGGTTAATACACGTCAGTTAACTTGGGAGGAAAAGAGTATCAATATTATTATTATTTTTATTTCAAAAGTACCTTTCCTTTTTAACCAATTATATCCTCATACAATCACCTTTTTCACAAAATGGTATTTGCTCTCATTCATAAACATTTTCCATGCCATAAACCCTCCATTTCCAATTTTCCAAAAATCCCAAGTTCCCTTCTTCAATACTTTCAATCTCCATTTGATGCAACAAGTGTACAAATTTTATTTGCTTTACATTATAAAATTTATATAAAAAAAAATTAATACTATTTAAAAAATCGTGTGTTGGCGTTTCTGTATCGTGTCGTGTCGGACACACGTGTCTGTGGTTGTGCTTCCTTGGTCTGAGGTGTACGACATTTCAGGAGTTTTAGCTAATGAGATTTCCATGTGGTCCAGTATATACAAACATTTAGTTCATGTTTATTATAATAGGCAATATTAACTTCCTTATCTTATTTAATAAGGTCGACTATGCCATTATGTCGGCAAAATCATTATACTTATTTATGAGATTTCCAAGTTCTTTAATGGAATACTCCTGCTGTTAGATACTTATATATAATTGAAATGAAATATGATTCTGTTCTGGGTATATTCGGTTATTGAGGAAAAAATCAGCCAATGTAGATTCCTTGAACATATTCAATATGACAATTTGAAATAGGTTTATCCGCATTCTTTTTCTGTAGAATCCAGATGAATATCTGGTGAGAGTGGCATCCTACACATTGTACACTTTATTGTTGTTGATCATTTTATTGTTTTTTTACATTGGATTATCATTTACTTTTTCCATGTGCAATGGCCCGTAAAAGAAGATGAATTGATGCACTCTTTCCACATCCAAATCTGGAGGTCTTTGTATTTCCTCAAAGATTTTTTTTTTTTTTTTTTTTTGCCTTCCAGATAAATTTTGAAGGAATATAATGGTTCCAATTTATCAACATTTGCACTGCAGACTGCAATCCTAGGACTCTGAGCACCAGCATTAAAAAGGCATAAACGGATAGTGATGCGTGTTTTATTTGTGAGACGAGGCGTAAGCCTCAAGGCAATTTTGAGGTGTACACCTCACTGCAAACCAAAAATGAAGTCAAAAATTTAAAATAAAATAGAAGTCAGTGTCAAGACTGCCAAAGTTTCAGAAACATTGTTGAGGAAGAAGGGTTTTGCCAAAACCAGAAAATAAAATAAAATAAAAGTTACTTACCTGTTGTAGGGATAGCTGTTCAAGATGCAAGAGAAACTGTTGGAAAAGCCGGAGTTGCATAAATTGCATAGAGGAAGAGTTTTTGGCTTGTTTTGTCTTAGAACATCTCTAATGCAACAATGTATACTATATATATGTGGCAAAAGACATTGACATTATATCAAAAAAAACTTCTCCAATACAAAAATGTTCATTGTGCGAACGTGGCAAATTATTATTAGCTTTTTATAAAAAAGAAAGAGAGAGAAATGCATTGATTGGATAGAGATTATTAAATTAATGATGGACATTGTCAAGAACAATGTCTAGAATTAGACATTGTTCTATACACCTTCTAGCATTAATTGTGCCACATAAGCACTTTTTGGCTATTTGTCAAAAAAAGTACTAGACATTGTGCTTTGACATTGTTGCATTAGATTGCTCTTAGGTGGTATGTGTGCTTTATATTATAATAAATTAATAGCTTTTGTAGTAGTAGAGGCACGGGGCACTAGGTCAAATAATTATTAGTACTTTTTGGAAGTGCGCTAGTTTTATTAACTTTAATTTTTGTGGCCCCTCGTAAAAAGAGGACGAGAATAGCAATTAACTGTATTAAATAGGAGCGCACACCTCAAACAGGCGTGCACCTCATGCAAGTGAGGCATCTGGCTTGTCAAATTGCCTGAGAGATAGTGCATTGAGGAAATATATCAGCGCCTTGACTAGAGGTGCGTCTCTCTACCGCCTTTTTAAACCATGGACACTCATCTCCTATTAGCTCAATGGACTCTTCAGCGATTCTCCGTGTTGTAGCTCTTTCTACCGCGGCATAAAAGTCAGTGTCAAGACAACCAAAGTGGTAGAAATATTGTTGAGGAAGAAGAGTTTTGCCAAAATCGGAAAATAAAATAAAAAAAAAAGCTAAGACTTACCTCGTGCATTGGAGACGCCGGAGTTGCAAATATTGTATACATGAAAAGTTTTTGCTTTGTTTTGTCTTGGGTTGCGTGTGTGCTTTAAATTGTAATAAGTTAATAGCTTTTGTACTTTGTGGCAGAGGCACATGTCGGTGGATCAAAGAATTATATATTTATAGTACTTAGAGCCTGTTTGATTGAGATAAAAAATTGGTTTCTTCAACAGTAATCAGATTTTTTTCTTGACAATGGCCCACAAAAAAGTTATTGTACAGCAAAAGCCAAAAATTAAGTGAGTTTATTCCAAAACTGCCCCTGTTTAGATTCCTTAAGAAAATGTTTCAGAATTATTTTCCAGGAACAGAATTTGGTCAACACTTGCGGCGCCAATTTCCACACCTATGGTCCTTTTGGCCATTTTTGTGTAGGCTTCTTTCACGTGACCTGCTTCTGCCTTCTGTCAGTTGGTCAAAATAAGAAAAACCAAAAACCAGTTTAAAATCTTTAACAAACAGGCTCTTAGTAGTAGTCCCTAGTGCTATTAAAACAACTAGACTCTTTATTTTTGTGGGCTACATAAAAAGAGTTCAAGAACAGTAATTAATTGTTTTAAAGGGCCTTGATCTAATGCCTCCGGTGGGTATTATAACAATGCCCACCGGGAGTATTAGATCAAAACCGTTGTTTTAAATAGGAGTTCATGCTCAAATATTTTGAGGTGTACACCCAGGCCAGGCCGGGCCCTAGGCGGCTAGGCAATAGCCTAGGCCCGCCAACCATTCCGGGCTAAAAAAATTTGGCCCATTTTTTTTTTTTTAAAAAATCAGCATACTTGTGAAATGAGTATAAATAGAAAATAATTCTAAATCTAACATATATTATCTACCATAATCTAGTCTTTAAATTGTAGACCGTGCAATTTTCTCTTTAAATCTCATTTTAGAAATCTTTATCTTGAATCAAAATAATTTTCCAAATTGTTAGGATTGGAGCAATAAATAAAAGCGCGAAAAATAAATAACACAAGGATTTATATAGGTTCACCTCAATATAAGACTACATCCTGTCTTCAGCTACCACTACAATATTTTTACTATAATAAAAGATGATCTTTGTTTACAAGAGATTAGTTTTATATATAATAACACAATAAAAGTTTTCTAATTATAATGAAATTCTAAGACAAACCAATAAATGTTCCCTAGTTATAATGAAATACTAGGACAATATAATTACAAAGGCAAAATCTCGAAAAACACTATTACTTAAGCAAATACTAATATCGTACACCTTTCGGGGGCGCTCCCCCCTCTCCCCCGGGAAGGGGGCCGCCTGCCCTCCTTCCAACCCCCAAGGTCGATTCGCGCTCAGTTCCGCGTAGCGCAACAAATTAGGCTCCACAATATAACACAAATTCCAACCATTTTTGGCTAGTTAGTACGTCAAAAATTTATATTTTAAAATATCTCAATTTGTTAAGGACCCCTTTTAAATTTTTGCCTAAGCCCCTCCAAATCTTAGGGCTGGCCCTGTGTACACCTCATGCAAGTAAGGTGTCTGCCTAGTAAAATTGCCTATTAAGTAGCGCCTTAACTAAATGTGTGCCTCTCTACAGCCTTTTTAAACCATGGGCACTCATCTTTTTTAAACCATGGACTCTTCACTGATTCTCCATGTCATTGCTCTTTCCACCGCGGCTTTCTATCTTGCTGAGTCCTTCTTTGAGCAACACTTTCAATCTGTTTCATCCTCTCTGCCCAAAAAAGCTCCTTTTGCATAAATTTCTCCCTCTATTCCATTTCACACCTTTCCTCATGTTGAAATTTATGTTCACGCCTCTGCTATTTTCTCATCATCTTGCGCTCTTCCTTCCTTCTCTCATGATCTTGCCTCTCCATTTCTTTCTTTATTTGCTCCTCTCTTTTGCCTTAGCATATCTTGTTTCTCAAGCTCTTTCCGCATCTTCTTTCCACGAGCTTGTTTGTTTCCGTATAAGGTATACAATTTCCTTCGAAGTATGTAGTTGTCTATATGTATGAAGTATTGTTTGACCTTTTAATGCTAATTTAAGAATTAAGATGTCCTTTTATAAAGTCATATATTAAGACGGTGGAGCCATAACTTGCCATTGGGTACGTATTAACACTATCAAATATTACTTGCAAGTTCGTGCTGATTACGAGCATTGCAAATTCTAAAATACACTAGTTTTAGCACGTGCAATGCACAATGCACGTAATGTATTTATAATACTCTATTTAACATTTTTGGATAATTTATGTTATATTTACTTTATGGTAAAATTAGAAAGTTGTAATCTAATATTTATTTTGGTAAAGATTTATATGGAGATATAAAAAAAGAACTATTTTAAACAAGCTAGATTAGCATGGAGAAATACATTAACGAATTTAATAAGCACTACATAATATTTAATATTTGCAATACACACTATAGTTGATAAAATGATTACATAAAGGAAAACTTCATATGATGTAGCTATTTGCATTTGCTAGGTAGTGAATGTACTCCAAAATGCAATTTATCCTGCATTAGACAAGTAAGAAATATGTAAGATAATTTCAATATTTAATTTTGAAAGATATAATAGTGTCATATTTTTTCAATTGGTGTGTAAATTAAAATTACCTTCAATCACAGCATGTAGCTTTTCTATAGGAGTCTCTAATATTTGTAGATGAAACTATATTGTGAGACTGTCGTCTATTATGTATCATACATTGCATCTTTAACAAAGCCAATAGTCCGGACCGCTACCATCTGCATTGGTAGTTTGATTTGGTCTTAACCGCTACTATCAACAAATAAAGTCAGTGCAACTAAAAATCAAACAAAGCCAATATGGTCGGTGCACTCAACAAATCAAACAAAGCCTATCTGGTCTATTGTAAATTATATTTATCCTTATTGTTCAAAGGAAATGACACATTGGACCTATCATGAAGCATTTTCAAACTCTTTTTTGTGGCCAATGTGACAGAAAACAGTAATGTATCTATGTTTGATTTGCAACTGTAGTTTTGAGAATGAAAAGAGGACTGTGGAAGAAACAAAAAGGGAAGTAAAACTTACACCCGTGGTTTCAATCTACTCCTAAAAATTCTCGTTTTGTGTTAAGCGAGTCACAAGATATGGTTCAACATCTCATGGCTCACCCACAGGCCATCAAGGTCAAATCTTTTGCATCTCACCAAACTAACAAATATAACAAATCTAATCAGTCTATAATTAAAATAAAACGAACAATCAATTTTTGCATTTGTAAACTAAAGTAATATCTATAACTTAATCACATTTTGTTGACAACCAAACCACGTCTGGTTACATTGTTTTGTTCGTTCTCGTAATTCAGCTTCCAAAGTATGGTTAGCAGTTGACTGCAGATCATCCATTTCCTGAGCACGAGCCATCCAAGATTGTGCTTTTCTTGACTGCTCATCTTTTAAAAGAATGGCCTCTTGTGCAATCCTATTCTAAATGCAGAGAAACTCTTAACAGTTAAAAGTAAATCCAAGCATTTTAAAAGATATGCATGCCTTTAAATACTTTTACCTGAAACGAAAAATGCAGGAGATAGTAAAAACCAATTTCATGAGGACATGACAAGCGATTTCAAGAAAAGCATTGACTGAGCATGGATTCCACCAAGGCAGATTAGCGAGCAGTCTAAGAAGGCTAGGTAAAATTAATTGAGTTGTTCAATGTCATGGAAATTGCTCTTCAGAAAATTCAAATAAGGTTTTTAAAATAGAACAAAAGAATAAGAAATGATACAATGAACATTTATGTGCTTCAAAAAATTTGGTGAGTCAATGTCACTTGAATAAGACACACACAAATATATCAACAGCCATGTTCCTGCAACTCCATGAATCGATGCTCTTCGTCCTGAATATGTTCCTGAAGAACATGAATATATTTAATTATGTTGTGCCTTTTCAGCTTGAGAGTTATCCCTCTCTCTCTCCTACAAAAGGATGAAGATCATCATCATTGCCATAATCTCCACTGTCGTTCTCGTTATTAATATTATTATAAGTAGGAGCCCATTCCAGTTATAATTCCCAAACCTCATAAATTTTAGGAAAATACGAGGCCAGATAGACAAACCAATCAAAGACGTCTCTAACCATGCTTTGAGTACACTTAATAGCAGTAAACAACACAACAGAAAATAAAAAACTTGGGCTGTCAAGTGACCATTTGACAGATACATTTGTTTTGAGTAAATAAAACTTAAAATCTTAAAGCATATGACATGTTAACAAAGTATGGTTTTTTTACACCTCTAATTTGAATATCCTGAGAAAAAAGTGGATATATGAGTCTCCTCTACTTTTGGGACTAATAGTTATTACTTATAAGAAAAATATCAAAATCAGATAAAAATATAAAAATAAAATATAGTGTGAGAGCATCCGAGACCAGAACCCAAATTTTCATATATTTTTCTTCAATATATGAATATGTACCTAAACATGTAACAAATAAAAATTAAAACTAACTAAAAAAAATTAAAAATACTAAAAACGAGAATATCAAAACCACCCAAAACTAACAATTTCAAACTATTTCACCATAACATACCGGTAAATCGAGGAAAATCAGTGGAGTGGAAGACAACAGACCAGATAGACAAAAATCGAACCCCAAACTCCAAAAACACCCTACAATTGACGAAATCGCAGAGAAATTGAACCGGTTTCAACAGATCTTTTAGAATTTTTTTTTTTTTTTTTTTTTAAAATTAACAGCACAAAACAGGGGCCCAACAACTAAAATTTATAGCAAGTCGTAACCCACATTTCTTTTAGTAATCATGGTATCCAAAACGAGAAATTAAGAAGGGTGATAAAACCATTATTAGGTTTTTATGGCGTTATATCAGTTTACTTCATTGGTTGGTTATAATACATTCTTGGACAAAACATTTGATTCTAATATCATAGTGAAGAAATACTTATGGGTTATTGCACAATATTTGTTACAAATACATTAATTGATGACCAAAATCATACATACATAGAGTGAAATAATGAATAAAATGAAGAGGAAAACAGAGTTTTTTTTTCCTCTCCTAATGAATGGTCTAGTTTCTCACCATTCATACCGGTTTAATTTCCCATGCACGAACAACGTAACTGAATATGAAGCCTTGCTTATCGGATTAGAACTAGCTGCGGCAAGGTGAACTGACCATACCCCAAACCAACATAGGTGAACAAATAGAGTATACTAGGGCGCTTGAAAGAACCATGTCAAAGGAACTTGGCAAAATGACCCCGTAACTTCTGTTCACCAAAGAGAATTTGGGGGAAGAAAATCGCATAGGAATGGAACAAATGAAAAATGGTGTTGACTGTAGAAAACAAAATCGAATTGCTGTATAAGTAAATAAATTTAATCATCTACAGATAAATTCAAAAAAAAAAAAAAATAGAAATAGGAAAAAACTTACAAATGCCATTCAATCTAGAGGAATCCACAGCAAAATTTACAGATCACAAAGGTCCTAGAACATGAAAAAAATGCATTAGAGAAAAATCAAAAGCAAAAGATAATCAATCCTAAAACCTAACCCCGCCATTTTAATAGTTGTTGGCCGGTTCAAAGAAAAAAAAAAAATCGACGCAGATGGAGATATTGTAGAAGGAGAGCTATAGAGAGAGAATTTGAATTGGAGGGTCTATTACGTGATTTGTGTGGCTATCTACAAGACAGAGGGAGAGAAAAGAGAGGCCAATATCCTCAAATCGACAGCGAGACGGCTCCCTAGGATTTTCACAGAGGGAGAAAAAGTATAAGAAAATGAAGGGCAATATAATTTTATGCGCATCCCAAAACGTCTTTTTTGGGTCCCAAAATGACGTCGTTTTGGTTGAAAACATGAACAGTAATTTTAACAATTGGCTATTCATATTGTAAGGATAAAAGAGAAACAAATCCTAAAACCCTAAACTCTCAACATATTAACCCTATCAAATAATACTTGTAGAATTACGTGCAAGCATAAGTTTGCTACATCATAACTTTTATTTGCTCATATGGAAATATCCAACATATAGTAGTGTCCAATTCTGACATTATTTTTCTTGCATTTGCTCAATGAAAGATGGTGTATGATTAGTGATCAATGATTTAGCTATTGAATGAACATTTTATGATGTAGATGTAGATGTAAATAAATTTGGCTTTGAATGGTATTATAATGGAACACTTTTGTATCTCACCGGTGGATCCTTATCTATACATCTACTCATTGTTTTCTCTCTTCAATTAACAAGACGAACCACAACGTGTATATTTGGTGCGCAATACTGGATATGATTGACTGTATTGTCAACAAAAATTTTACTTCCTTTTCTTCATTATATTTACCAAAACTGTCCAATCGTCCGTGCCATAAAGTTTAGTGCGATTTTTGTGCCGGCGATTTCTGTTTTTGTAGTTTCATTTTCTGCTTCATTCTACAACCGATGACTAATGAAAACATAAAATCACTGCCTCAAGGCATAAACAAGTATTGAGGCGTTTTTCCTTCGTGAGGCGAGGTGTAAGCCTCTAGGCTGTTTGAGGCGTGAACCTCACTATAAACCAAAAGATGAAGTAAAAAAATTAAAATAAAATAAAAGTCGGTGTCAAAACTACAAAAGTTGTGGAAACATTGTTGAGGAAGAAGTCTTGCCAAAATCAGAAATAAATAAAATAATAGTTACTTACGTGCTGCCGGGATTGCTGTTCAATGCCAGAGAATCTGTTAGAAATGCCAGAGTTGCAGAAATTGTAGACAGGAAGAGTTTTTGGCAGAGGCACAAGGCACTGCGTCGAAGAATTATAACATTTAGTACTTTATGGCAGTGCCCTAGTGTTATTAAAACATAATCTTGTTTAATTTTTGTGCACGGGCGTAAAAAGAGAACATGAACAGTATTGAATCGGAGTGCACGCCTCAAACAATGTGAGGTGTCCGCCCTGTAAAATCACCTCAAAAATAGAGCCTTGAGGTAAAATATCAGCGCCCCAACTAGTGGCACACCTCTCTGCTGCATCTTCTTTTCATTAGCTCTTTGAAGCAGTTGTGTAATTCCGCATATGTATGAATATTCATTGACCTTTTAATGCTAATTTAAGATTTCTTTTAATAAAATCTTATCTTAGGGTGGCAAAGACAACTTGCTGTTACGTACACATTAACACTATCAAACAATACATGTATAATATTGTACCAAGTTCGTGCTGATTACATGCATTACAAATTCTAAAATAGGACCATAAAGGAGAAACAAATCCTAAAACCCTTAACCCTTTGCATATTAACACTATCAAATATTACTTGTAGAAGTTTGTATCAAGTATGTGATGATACGTGCAAGCATAAGTTTGCTATAGTACAACTTTTATTGCTCGCACGGAAATATCCAACATATAGTAGTATCCAATTTTGAAGCATCTGTTAAATGATAAATGATGTTTGGCAATTCAATTTGATTATATTTCTCCATGTTTATGTGCGACTATCATCCACACTGAAATGAGGTAGAAGGTTCAGAAATGATGGACTATCTAGGCAACCTTTTCCAAAGAAATGCTTTACAGAGCAGGGGATAGCATTGCCTTTGAGTCCGAGGATAGGAAGCACCGACAAGATTTCAGACCATGTCAGTGGATTTAAGTGCTTCAGTTAGTTATGTATGTCGAAACCCCACAAATATGCCCCCTTCAAAAATCTGAGGATGTCCGCCTTAAGGATTGGCGGCACTATATTGATTTGTTCAAGGACCTCCTGAAGGTGTTCTCACAACTTCTTCAATTTCTTTTATGATTAGTTTTAGAAGAGCAATGTGTATCTCACCAAGCGGCTTTGAATCGTAGTCATGGAATGATTGGGCAAATTCATCAATGGTACAAGGCCAAAGCACAAGTACATCAGCAAAAATGATGTAGCATCTCCAAACCATGAGGAGGTTCGCAACATCTCCTCTGAATCAATCTTGGGTTGAATAGTAAATGGATTCTTCAATTGCACAGTCTTTGGAGGGAATTGACACAAATCTTCTCGGAATGACTCAAGATTTTGCACGGTCATAATCAAGAGAAACAATTGAAGGTAATCCTTTGCTTGAAGCAGCTAATTCCATCAGTTCTAGATACTCACAATGTTTTAAAAGGCATAAACAGGTACTTAGGCATTTTCTTTCGTGAAGCAAGGCATAAGCCTCAAGGCGTTGATGCGCAAACCTCACCACAAACCAAAAAATGAAGTCAAAAAAGTAAAATAAAATAAAAGTCAGTGTCAAGACTACCAAAGTTGCAGAAACATTGTTGAGGAAGAAGAGTGTTGCCAAAATCAGAAAATAAAATAAAATAAAAGTTACTTATATCTGCTATCGGGATCGTTGTTCAAGATGCCAGAGAATCTGTTGGAGAAGTCGGAGTTGCAGAAATTGTGAACAGGAAAAGTGTTTGGCTTGTTTTGTCTTGGGTGGCGTATATGCTTTATATTATAATAAGTTAATAGCTTTTGTACTTTTTGGCAGAGGCACTAGGTCAACGAATTATTATATTTATAGTACTTTCTGGCAATGCCCTAGTGTTATTAAAACAATGGAACTTTTTAGTTTTTGTGGCCTTGCATAAAGAGACAACCAGAATAGTAATTAAGTAGGAGCAGTTGTGTGTTTCCGCACATAAGGTGTACATTTTCCTTCGAAGCAGTTGTGTGATTCGCATATGCATGAAGTGTCCGTTTGTCCTTTTAATGCTAATTTGAGATTTCCTTTAAAACAATCATATCCTAGGATGGCGGAACCATAACTTGATGTTGGGTACATATTGATTAACACTATCAAACAGTACTTGCATAGTATTGTACCAAGTTCGTGTTGATTACGTGCATTTCAAATTCTAAAATAGAAACATAAAGGAGAAAAACAAATCCTAAAACCCTAAACTCTTAATGTATTAACACTATCAAATGTTACTTGCAGAAGATTGTATCAAGTTTGTGCTGATTACGTGCAAGCTAGCATATGTTTGCTATATTATAACTTTTATTTGCTAACATAAATATCCAACATAGGTCCAATTTTGACCGGAATTTTCTTGCATTTGTTAAATGATAAATGATGTATGGCGATTCAATTTGATTACATGAATTCTCTATGTTTATGTGTGACTGTCACCCACACACTCAAGTGAAGATAGAAGGTTTGGAAACGATGGACTATCTAGGCAATCTTTTCCAAAGACAATGCTTTACAGAGCAAGGGGATGCCACTACCTTTGAGTCCGATGGACTATATAGCCATTACCTCTTTTACTTCATTATGTTGTCGAAAACTATCCGTATGGCATTGGAATCGTATTATAATGAACACTTGTGTATCTTACCGGTGAACTCTTGTCTTTATGTCTACTTGCTGTTTTCTCTCTTCAACAAACAAGACGAATCACTCTGCACATACTTGGTGTGCACTAATAGTAGTGAACGATATAATTAACAAGATTCTTACTTTTCTTTCTTCATTATATTGTCCAAAATTATTCAATCGACCTTATTAAACAGTCCCTAAAGATTCACATAGTGCGATTTCAGTGCCAGTGCTTTTTGTTATTGTGGTTTGCGTTTTCTTCTTGTTCTGCAACTGATGACTAATGAAAAATTAAATCACTGCCTCACTTGGCGATTTCATTGTTCAGTAAGGCATTTCCAAGATCATTTTAATTGCAATCATATTTTCTGCATGCGAATTTAAGAAAATTCTCGTTACTTGTATTTATAGCACGATAGTATCTCTAGCCGCATGAAGTGAAAGTATAAAATAAAATCAGAAAATAAAATAAAAGTTACTTACCTACTAATGGGATCATTGTTCAAGATGCCACAGAATCTGTTGGAAAAATCAGAAACTTTTTGGTTTGTATTGCCTTGGGTGGCGTGTGCGCTTTATATTATAATAACTTTTATGTTCAACAACTTTTGTACTTTTTGGTAGAGGCACAAGGCACGTCAAAAGTAGCACGGTAAAATCGCCTCAAAAGTAGCACCTCGAAAGGCCAAATATCAGCGCCTCTCTACCACATCTTCTAATAAAAGACTTAATACCAATCAAAGACCTCTCTAACTATGCTTTGAGTACAATTAATAGCAGTATACAACAGAACAAAAATAATAAAACTTGAGGGCTGTCAAGTGACCATTTGACAGATACATCTGTTTTGAGTAATTAAAACCTAAAAAATTAAAGCATATGACATGTTAACAAAGTACTTTTTTAACACCTATAATTAGAATATCCTGAGGAAAAAGTGGATTTATGAGTTACCTCTTCTTTTATCACTAATAGCTATTACCTGCAAAAAAAATATCAAAATCAGATAAAAATATAAAAAATTAGTGTCCATTTGGTAGGGATTATAAACTAGTTTATTTGACTAAAACAGTATATTTGACTAAGAATGGTAAAAAATGACAACTACCAAGGCAAATTTTTTTGTCAAATAAACCATTTTGGTCAAATAAACTGGTTTATAAACTCTACCAAATTCTCGTATATTTTACTTCAATATACGAATGTGTACCTAATCATGTAAAAGATAAAAATAAAAACTAACTAAAAAGAATTAAAAAAACTAAAAATGAAAATATCAAAACCCAAAACTAACATTTTCATATAATTTCAACATATTTCACCGCCAATCGAGGAAAATCTGCGAAGGAGTGGAAGACAACATGCCAGATTGATGAAAATCAAACCTCAAACTCTACAAAAACCCTACAATCGACGAAACCCTATTTCAGAATTTTATTTATTTATTTATTGAAATTAACAGCAAGAGCCCAACAACTAAAATTTATAGCAAGTCGTTAAACCACATTTCTTGCACTAATCAAGGTATCCAAAACGAGAAAATAAGAACGGAATTAAAACCATTATTAGGTTTGGCGTTGTAGATCAGTTTACTTCATTGGTTGGTTACAATCCATTCTTGGACAAAACATTTGAGTCTAATATTCCGTCATGGCAACAAAAGTTCAGATTTCCTATATCAAAGTGAAGAAAATTAGTGATGGGTTATTGCACAATATTTGTCACAAATAAAATACTTGATGACCAAAATCATACATATATAGAGTGAAATGAAGAAAATGAAGAGGAAAACAGAAAATTGCCAGAGAGAATTTGGGGGAAGAAAATCTCATAGGACCAAATGAAAAATGGTGTTGACTTTAGAAAACGAAATCAAATTGCTATATATACAAATAAATTTAAAAAAATTAGAAATGGGAAAAAACTTACAAACATCATTCCATCATGTAGAGGGATCCAGAGCAAAAATTTACCAGATAAGGCAAGAAGAGCCTAGAACATGAAAAAAAATGCATTAGAGAAACATCAAAGGCAAAAGATAATCAGTCCTAAAAACCTAACCCCGCCATTTTAATAGTTGTTGGCCGGTTCCAAAAATAAATAAATTCGACACCGATGGAGATGTAGGAGGAGAGCTGTGTGGCTATCTACAATTAGAAAGAGGAGAGAAAAGAGAAGCCAATATCCTCAAATCGATGGTGAGACGGCACCCTAGGGTTTTCACAGAGAGAAAAAGCATCAGAAAATGAAGGGCGAAATATTTTTATACGCATCCCACAACGACGTTGTTTTGGTTGAAAACGTGAATGGTAATTTTAACAACCAGTTCTTAATATTGTAAGGATAAAGGAGAAAAACAAATCCTAAAACCTTAAACTCTTAATGTATTATAACCCTATCAAATATTACTTGTAGAAGACTGTATCATGTTTGTGTTGATTATGTGCAAGAATAAGTTTGCTATATCGTAACTTTTATTTGCTCACATCGAAATATCCAACATATAGTAGTGTCCAATTTTGACATGATTTTTCTTGCATTTCGTTCAATGAAAGATGATGTATGATTAATGATTAATGACTTAGCTGTTGAACTAACATTTTATAATGTAGATGTAGATGTAAATAACTTTGGCTTTAGAATGTTATTATAATGGAAAAGTTTTGTATCTCACCAGTGGATCCTTATCTATATACTTGCTGTTTTCTCTCTTCAACTAACAAGTCAAATCACTGCGTGCATAATTGGTGTGCAATACTTGATATGACTGATTGTATCGTGAACAATATTTTTACTTCATTTTCTTCATTATATTTACCAAAACAGTCAAATCCTCCATGCCATAAAGGTGAGTGCGATTTCGGTGCCGGTGATTCTGTTTTTGTAGTTTCGTTTTCTGCTTCATTATACAACCGACAACTAATGAAAAAATAAAATCACTGCTTCAAAGCGTAAACAGATACTGATGCGTTTTTTCTTCTTGAGGCAAGGCATAAGCCTCAAGGTGGTTTGAGGTGTAAATCTCACCACAAACCAAAAATAAATTCAAAAATTTAAAATAAAATAAAAGTCTGTGTCAAGATTGCCAAATTAGTTGCATAAACGTTGTTGAGGAAGAAGAGTTTTGCCAAAATCAGAAAAATAAAATGAAATAAAAGTTACTTACGTGCTGTCGGGATCGCTGTTCCAAGATGCCAGAGAATCTGTTGTAGAAGCCGGAGTTGCAGAAATTGCAGACATGAAAAGTTTTTGGCTTGTTTAGTCTTGGTTGGTGTGTGTGCTTTATATTAGAATAAGTTAATAGCTTTTGTGTTAACAACTTTTGTACTTTTTGGCAGAGGAAGAACGCACTACGTCAAAGAATTATAATATTTATAGTACTTTATGGCAGTGCCCTAGTATTATTAAAACAAAATCTTGTTTAATTTTTGTTCGCCGGCGTAAAAAGAGAACCAAAACAGTATTGAATAGGAGCACATGTCTCAAACATTGTGAGGCGTCCTCCTTGTAAAATCGCGGCCTTGAGGTAAAATACCAGCACCTCAACTACAGGCAAGCCTCTCCGGTGCATCTTCTTTTCATGAGCTCTATGAAGTTGTTGTGTGATTCCTCATATGTATGAAGTATTCGTTTGACCTTTTAATGCTAATCACCGACCGTAGGGAGGTTTACTCTGCTACAAGCACAAAAAAAGAACTTTTTTGTTCGTCTCTACGTCTTCATCCTCTGAAACCAAAATCTATATATCTCTCTCAATTCCTCTATTTCCTCCATTTCTCCATATTCTTCTCCACATTCATCAAAATCAAACTCCCCTCAAACAAAACACACACTCTCTCATTCTTCTCAACTCCTCAATCTATTAAAATCATTTGCGGTCGAATTCCACCGCAAAAAAAAAAAAAAAACGGTATACTACTTTAAGTTTTTCTTCAATAAAATCATATCTTAGGGCGGCAAAGACAAAACTTTGTGTTATGTACACATTAACACTATCAAACAATACTTGCATAATGTTGTACCAAGTTCATGTTGATTACATGCATTACAATTTCTAAAATAGGACCATGGAGGAGAAACAAATCATAAAACCCTGAAATCTTAGCATAATATTACAACTTTTATTTGCTCACACAGAAATATCTAACATATATATAGCATCATGTTAAATGATAAATGATGTGTGGAAATTCAATTTGATTATATATATCTCCATGTTTCTATGCGACTGTCATCCACACTGAAGTGAGGATAGAAGGTTTAGAAATGATGGACTATCTAGGCAACCTTTTCCAAAGACAATGCTTTACAGAGCAAGGGGATGGCATTGCCTTTGAGTCCGAGGCTAGGAAGCGACGACATGATTTCAGACCATGTCAGTGGATTTAAGTGCTTCAGTCAGTTACGTATACGTCGAAACACCACAAATATGCCCCCTTCAAAAATCTGAGGATGTCCGCCTTCAGGATTGACAGCGCTATACTGATTTGTTCGATGCCAACCTGAAAGTGATCTCACAACATCTTCAATATCTTTTATGATTAGTTTTAGAAGATCAATGTGTATCTCACCAAGTGGCCTTGAATCGTAGTCATGGATGGATTGGACAAATTAATCCGTCCAAAGCACAAGAACATCAGCAAAAGTGATGCAGAATCTCCAAACCGTGAGTAGGTTCCCAACATCTCTTCTGAATGACTGAATCAATCCAGGGTTTAATAGCAAATGGCTTCTTCAATTTTACAGTCTAGAATTGACACAAAATGACTTGAAATTTTGCATGGTGTCATAATCAAAAGAAACAATTGAAGGTAATCCTTGGCTTGAAGCAGCTAAGTCCATCAGTTCTAGAAACAATTGCTGATTCTTTCTCCCAGCAACACTCTTCTTTTGGTTTCCTCCTCTCTGCTCGCGAAAGCTCCTTTTGCATAAATTTCTCCCACTCTGATATTTCACTGCCTGCCACTGCTGTTCCTTCATCATATGTGTGCTTCCTTCCGTCTTACACCATCTCGCCTCTCCATTTCTTCCCTTGTTTTCTCTTCCCTCTTTTGCCTTCTCAAGCTCTTTCTGCGTCTTCTTTTCATGAGCTTGTCTATTTCCGACATTAGGTATACATTTTCCTATGAAGCAGCTATGTGATTACGAAAATGTTTGAAGTATTTGTTTGACCTTTTAATGCTAAACAAGATTTCTTTCTATAAAATCATATCCTACGACGGTGGAGCTATAACTTTGCTGTTGGGTACATATTAACACTGTCAAACAGTACTTGCACAATATTGTTCCAAGTTCATGCTGATCACGTGCATTTCAAATTCCAAAATAGGAACATAGAGAAAAACTAATCCTAAAACTCTAAACTCTGAAATTATTAACACTCTCAAATATCACTTGCAGAAGATTGTTGTATCAAGTTTGTGTGGATTACGTGCAAACATATGTTCGCTATATTTTCACATTTATTTCTCACACGGAAAGACCCAACATATAAGAGTGGTGATCTCGTCCCCACAGTGGGGAGGATTTATGTTGCCCACTGCTTACATGGCAGTGGGAAATTGGCCAAAAAAATTTGCTAACATTAAATGAGTCTTTTTTTTTTGGCCAATTGTCCACTACCATGTAGGCAGTGGACAACATAAATCCTCCCCACTGTGGGGAGAAGATCACCACTCCAACATATAATAGTCCCATTTTGACAAGATTATTCTTGCATGTTGTGTATAGAATTTGAATTTTGATTGTTTATTGATGATTGTCATCCACAGTGAAGTGCGGATGGAAGGTTTAGAAACGCTGGACTATCTAGACAACCATTCCGAAAGACAACCCTTCACAGAGCAAGGTGATGCCATTACCTTTGAGTCAGAGGTATATCTTCCTGCGTATGACATTTTAGAAGTTTTACCAAATGAGATTGATGCAGTGTTTAAAGTCTATACGAGGCGTAAATGCAATTAAATTAATTAGGGTTTTTTATTGTAATTTTCTGTTTATTTCCATATTTTGTTACCTTAATTTAGACTTGGTAAATCCTAGTTTTATTACCTTATATAAGACATATTAATACCTATATAAAGATGGTTACTTCTTGTATTAAAGCACAATCGACATTGAATAAAATACAAGAATTCTATATCAATTCTCTCCAATTTTTTGTCTCTCGTTTCTCTCCTTTCCTTCTCTCTTTCTTCTCTTCGTTTGCGTTTGTCATCAGAGATTTCCTTGTGGTGCAATAAATACAAATACTTGGTGCACATTTCTTGCACGATATTAGATCGCACTAAACAGAATAATAGACAAAATAGTAATTTCTTTTTCTTATTTAATATTGTCCTATTTTCTCGAATATATGCCATTATGGTCGGTGAAATGATAATACTTCTTTATGAAATTTCCATAATGGAATACTTCTGCTGCTAGATACTTATAGATAGCTGAATTGAATATTCGTTCAGAAAAATTATTCTTTTCTGGAATTAGTCGGTTATTGAGGAAAAAATCAGCCAGTGTAGATCCTTTGAACAGATTCAATATATAGGACAATTTGAATTAGGTTTATCTGCAATTTTTTCTTCCTGGGAATGCAGATGAATATCCGGTGATAGTAGCATCCTACTTATTTTACAATTTATTGATTGTTAGATTTCATTTTGGAGAAAGTAGTCACAGCTTCTAGTGACCACTCATTGTTGCGGATCATTTTATGGTTTATTACACTTGATTATAAGGATTCTTATCTATATTTGTACCCTCTGTTTTCTCTATTCAACTAACAAGACAAATCACTCTGTGCATATTTGGTGCGGACTAATAGATATAACTCGACCGTATAATAAACATGATTTTTACCTCTTTTACTTCATTATGTTGTCAAAAACTATCCAATGACTTTTATTATCGTTACAGTTACCGCAATAGATATTACAATGGAGATGGCGATGTATATAACTATGGCATTGGAATCGTATTATAATGGAACAATTGTGTATCTTACAAGTGGACTCTTGTCTTTATGCCTACTTGCTGTTCTCTCTTCGACAAACAAGACGAATCACTCCGCACATACTTGGTGTGCGTTAATGGTTATTAGTGGACGATATAATTAACAAGATTTTTACTTTCTTTTCTTCATTATATTGTCCAAAACTATTCATCTTTTCTTCATTATATTGTCCAAAACTATTCAATCGTCCTCATTAAACATGCCATAAAGGTTCTCATACTGTGGTTTCTGTGCCAGTGCTTTCTGTTATTGTGGTTTGCGTTTTCTGCTTCGTTCTGCGACTTTTGGCTAATGAAAACTTTATATCACTGCCTCACTTGGCGATTTCATTGTTCAGTAAGGTATTTCCAAGATCAATTTAATTGCAATCATATTTGCTGCATGTGAATTTAATAAATTTCCCATTACTTGTATTTATGGCACGATAATATCTCTAGCCGCATGAAAACAAAGTATAGATTCTTGATGCATCCATGCTTGTTTTCACTCGAAAATATATTAAAAAGGTCACTTATGTTTTTATTCTTTAAAATTATAAATATTGAAGCAGATATCACAAATTCCCGACAAAGGCGAGCACCTTTTCTTTCCATGTGCCATGGCCTGTAAATAGATTAATTGAAGTACCCAAATCTAGAGTTGTTTGCATCTCCTTAAAGACGTTTTTCTGTTTTTTTGAAGGAGGGTGATGGTTCAAATTTATCAACATTTGCACTGCAAGCAATCCTCAAATTTACTTCAATAGCTTCATTTCCACTTCTTTTTCTACCTTGATCCAACATATTAGACAATAATTTATTCCTTTGGACGCATTCCTTGAAGGAAGCAATGCAAATGAGATTATCTAGTCCCAACAAGTATCCAAAGATGTAAAAAGTGCATCAAAAGCCTCATTTGAATCAATAAGCCTCCAAATGCAACTACTTTCTCAGCTTCTGAACTATTTTGGAGAGTGGATGCTATATCTTCCCAACATTTAATCTCATCATTGTCATTCATGCAACCTTTTTTGAGACTCTTCCTTCTTCAACTGAGCCCCAAATCCGGCAGAGAGTACAAATTGCTTCAAGATTTCAGACATATCAGTGGATTTAAGTGCTTCAGTCAGTTACGTATGTCTAAACCCACCCTTTCAACAATCTGAGGATGTCCGCCTTCAGGATTGACGCGCTTTATTGGTTAGATCAAGGCCCAGCTGAAGGTGTTCTCACAACATCTTCAATATCTTTTATGATTAGTTTTAGAAGAGCAATGTGTATCTCACCGAGCGGCCTTGAATCCTAGTCATGGAAGGATTGGATACAAATTAATCAATGGTACAAGGCCATAGCACAAGTACATCAGCAGAAGTGAGGCAGAATCTCACAAACCAAGAGGAGGTTCGCAACATCTCCTCTAATTCAATCCTGGGGTTCAATAGCAAATGGATTCTTAACTTGAACAGTCTTTGGAGGGAATTGACACAAATCTTCTCGGAATGACTCGAGATTTTGCATGGTGTCTGTTGTGAAAATAATTGCAAGTACACAATATAGTTAACAAGTAATAAAGTGGAGATAATGAGTCCAGATTATCGTTCCACGAAGACTATTCTAATTATATAACAGTTCAATTAATCCTTATCTTAATGTATTGAAATACGTTTATTTTAAAAAATAACTTATAACTAATAATTTAAGAAATAATGTAGACGCAAATATCAAGAATTTATCAAATATGATTATTAAAGTATTTGGTTTCACAAATTCTACTAAAATTGAGAATATAATGGGCATTTAGAAGAGCCCCAATTAATGTAAATAGGGGCAAAAAACAAAAGTTAAAATGCCCCTAAGAGAAGGAGAGGCAGATTAGTAAATGCACCTATAAATGGCGCCCCTAATAATAAATAGGGGCAAATTGGATACTAAAAACGCCCCTAATAATATTTGTGCCACATAGGATTGTAATTCTATTAAAGACACTTAATTAAACATCTCAATTAAATTTAAAATAATAGAGGCACTTAATTAAATGTCCCAAATAAATTAAAATAATAGGAGCCCTTAATTAAACGCCCCAAATAAGTTTAAAACAATAACGGCGCTTATAAATGCCCCCATAATTAATTAAATCACAAATTCATATCAATTATAGAGACACATCTATGTGCCCCTAATAAAATTAATTTTAATTAAATAAATAGTAAATAATAAAATCGGCACCTATATATATATTAATATCAAATATAGAAATTCTAATATATGCCAATCTATATAATTAAATATAACATTGTGTGTTATCGTTGCATAGAATAAATAACAATTAACAATAGAGTTATTTGTTAATAACATCAAAATCTCTCCTAAAAAGTGCATAACAAGAACCACATATGCTAGCTCTAATCATGTTGACTACTCCATCATCAACATTTCCAGGTATGATGATGTCTTTCCACGTATTGAAGGCACTAGTGTCTCGTTTATCTGTGCGATCTCCCTTCATTCACAATCATAAACAAGCTTCAGAAATTTGATCTTGAAAAGATCTTCTAATTAAGATGAACATATAAATCGGCTAAATTTGAAGTTCTCAACTTCATATTGTTGCCTTTTAAAATATTGAAGTCAAAAAGAAAAATGCCACTTATTAACTGCATCTTGATGACGATACTACTTAGATGGCATACAAACAAAAAGCAGGTTCTGGCTTCACCATTGTACAAGGAATACGCGTAACAACTAACAAGACCATACCTCAGAAGTCAGAATTATGGAACGGTTCAAATATGTCGCCCAGGACTTCAACAAGTGAGCTCCAGCACCACTGCAATTTAGTGAAAAGCACACATATACAAATGATCAAAATCCTAATAAATTCAATAAAAATACTGAAACCCACTGGGTTAATGAGCTTCCCAGCAGGTAGATATACACTCCATTTTAATAGCAACAAAGAAATTTCATCACATAAGTTGGCAATATCACTACTAGTGTGACCACAGTTACCAAGAACCAAAACGTCATACCTTGGGAAGACAAAAATGTGGCTGCGCCCACCAGATAAACTGACCTAAACCTGCAACAAAATAGTATCCATGTGGATTATAAAGTACAGTATTATAATCCGTCTCAAGTTGTAAGCCTTAGAATCAGAACTCACGGTACCTTGATGTAAGTTTGGTTTATCTCTTTATCGTTCAGGCCACCCATCATTCGAACACATTTAACATAAGACGGCACAAAGAACAGATCTGCCACATCTTTCTTTCTAGACCGCGGCAAACAGCGGCCTTTGATTTGTCGCAGCTCGACCGCGACCCACGTTACCTACTTTCTGAATTTTTAAAAGTGAAACTAAGGGCTTCTAATACACGACGTTAAATAGAAACTATATATGTATTCTTTATTGCATATACATTACATACAACACAACCTCGTGATTCCATCTTAAAAGTATAATTACAATAAAACTAAGAAACGCATAACTCTATCTCAACTTTTGGAATCATCTTTCTATACTTGGAAAATTAAGAATATTGTAATTGTAAAAGAGTTGGGGAAGATGAATCCATCTAAAAAAAAAAGTTTTTGAAGAATATGAAAAGGAGACGGCTTGGTGTGATATCCATAGAGGAGATAGAATGTGGGTATTATTTTAGGTTTTTGGTGTTAAAAAAATTTTAAAATAAAATAAAACCCTATTAGAGGCGTTTATTTTTGCCCCCTATTTACAATAATTGCAAATTTTTAGCGGTAAATTTCACTTTCTGGGGGAAATTTTTTGGAAAATTATAGGTGCCTTTTTATCCGCACTAATTAATGTTAATAGAGGTCAAATAAACTTCCGCCCCTAATGAAAATATTAGGGGCCTTTTTATCCACCCTAATTAGTTTTAATAGAGACCAAACAGACTTTTGCCCCTAATAGATTATTAATAGGGACGCATCATTTATTTTGCCCCTAATTTGGCGCCCCTAATACTCTCAATTTTATTAGTATATATCATCTTCAATCTCTCCTCTCAAGGTTTCTCCTTAATATTGTACTCGGTCGAATTCACGAATTTAACCAAATTTACATCTCTCTCTAGTTTAAATTAGTCCTATTTAATTAATCAACACACTATATCGCTATGTAAAGTCAGAATAATCCTTAAATAGGTAGAATTCAATTTAAGACCGCAACAATAACAAAAGCGTATCCCTACCTTTTATCCAATTGTCAAATTTAACTATGTGGTCTAGATTAATAACTCTCGATTTGTTACGATCTACAATTCAAGAAATAATGGCCAATTATTTCAAGCATTACAAGAAGAAGTGATGTGGAATAATTACTTCTCCTATTTATAGGAGAAGTATGATGATTATCTGCATTTAATACTAGGCTGGGCATTAAATGCTTACAAGACATTCTCTTTTTGGATATTTTTGTGTGGTGACATGTGTATTAATTACGTCTGACACGCAACTAATCTGACGTCTGACACGTGAGAAGACGTGACCTACTTATGATGTGAGCTAAACCGTAGGCGACATGTGCCAGACCTCCGACCTGAAGTAAATGGGTAGGACGTCCCGGACGTGGGAACCACCTTTCCATGGATTGATTTAGTCATTCAGATGAGATGTAGGAAACATCCTCATGGTTTGGAGATTCTACATCACTTTTGCTAATGTTCTTGTGATTTGGCCTGGTGAATCTGTCCAATCCTTCCATGAATACGATTCAACCGCTTGGTGAGATACTTTTCAAAAACTAATCATAAAAGATATTGAAGATGTTGTGAGAACACCTCGGTGGGCCTCGAACAAATCAATATAGTGACGTCAATCTTGAAGGCGGACTTCGTCAGATGTTTGAAGGGGGCTTATGTGTAGGATTTCATCGACATACGCAATTGACTGAAGCACTTAAATCCGTTGACATGGTCTGAAATCTTGTTAGTGCTTCCTAGCCTCGGACTCAAAGGTAATGGCACACCCTTGCAATGTAAAGCATTGTCTTTGGAAAAGGTTGCCTAGATAGTCCATCGTTTTCAACCTTCTATCCTCAGTGCCATACATCATCTTTCATTGAACAAATGCAAGAAAAATCTTGTCAAAAATGGACACTACTATATGCAGGATATTTCCATATGAACAATTAAAAGTTATGATATAACAAACTTATGCTTGCACTTGTCAGCACAAACTTGATAGAATCTTCTCCAAGTAATATTTGATAGTGTTAATACACCAAAGAGTCCATGGAGCTAATAGAGGATGAGCGGCCATGGTTTAAAATGGCAGTAGAAAGGTGTGTTTCTAGTTGAGGCGCTGCTATTTTACCTTAGACGCTACTTTTGAGGCAATTTTATAGGGCCGACACCTCACTTGTGTGAGGCGCACGCCTCACAATGTTTAAGGCAAGCATCCCTATTTAATAAAGTTAATTACTATTCTAGTTTTCTTTTTACGCTGGCCCACAAAAATTAAACAGCTTGTTGTTTCAACTATGGCACTTCTAGATAAAACTACAATTATAATAATTCTTTGACCTATATACTTGTGCCTCTGCGAAAAAGTACAAAAGCTATTAACTTATTAAAATATAAAGCGCACACAACACCCAAGAAAAAACAAGCAAAAAAACTCTTTCAACTACAACTGTGGCTTCTTGAGCAGCGATCCTTGTACATAAGTCTTAACTTTTTTTTTTTTTTTTTTTTTTTTTCTTTTGCAAAACTCCTCTTCCTCAACAATGTATTCTTTGGAAGTTTTGGCATCGACTTTTATTTTATTTTAATTTTTTGACTTCATTTTTTGGTTTCTAGTGAGGCTTACACCTCAAACCGCCTTGAGGATAACACCTCGCTTCACGAAGGAAAAACACATCAGCACCTGTTTACGCCTTGAGGCATTGATTTTAAGATTTTATTAATCATCAGTTGTTGAATGAACCAGAAAAAGAAACCACAAAAATAGAAAGCACCACAGAAATTGTACTAACCTTTATGGCATGGAGGATTGGATAGTTTTGGTAAATGTGATGAAGTAAAAACATTGTTCACGATACAGTAAGTCATATCCAATATTGCACCAAATATGCACAGAGTGATTCATCTTGTTAGCTGAAGAGAGAAACATGGAGAAGGCGTATAGATAAAGATCTAGCTACTGGTATACCATTCTAAAGCCAAAGATATACACATCTACATCATAAAATGTTCGTTCAACAGCTAAGTCATTAATCATACATCATCTTTCGTTGAACAAATGCAAGAAAATCTTGTCAAAATTGGACACTACTATATTTTGGATATTTCCATGTGAGCAAATAAAATTATGACATAGCAAGCTTATGCTTGCACGTAATCTGCACAAACTTGTTACAATCTTGTGCAAGTAATATTTGATAGTGTTAATACGCGAAAGAGTCCATGGAGCTAATAGAAGGTGTGCGGCCATGGTTTAAAAAGGCGTGCTTCTAATTGAGGCGTTGATATTTTGCCTCAGGGTGCTATTTTTTAGGCGATTTTAGGGCAGGCGCGTCACTTATGCTTCACAATGTTTAAGGCATGCGTTCCTATTTAATACATTTAATTACTATTTTGGTTCTCTTCTTACACATGCCTACAAAAATTAAATAGTCTTGTTGTTTTAATAACACTGGGGCACTACCAAATAGTACGACAAATATAATAATTCTTTGACCTAGTGCATACTTCTCTACCAAAAATTACAAAAGTTATTAACTTATTATAATATAAAGCACACACGCCACCGAAGACAAAACACGCCTAAAACACTTTCTATTTGTAATTTTTTGCAACTCTGTTATCTCCAACAAAATCTATGGCATCTTGAACTTGCAAGTAAATCTTAACTTTTATTTCATTTTATTTTTTGATTTTGGCAAAACTCTTCTACCTCCACGATGTTTGTGCAACTTTGGCAATTTTGACACTAACTTTTACTTTATTTAAATCTTTTACTTCAATTTTTTGGTTTGTGGTGAGGCTTACGCCTCAAAATGTCTGGAGGCTTACACATCCCTTCACAAAAGAAAAACTCCTCAACACCCATTTACGCCTTGAGGTAATGATTTTAAGTTTTCATTAGTCATTGGTTGTAGAATGAAGCAAAAAACGAAACCACAAAATAAAGTACCAGCACAAGAATTGCACTAACCTTTATGGCATGGAGGATTGGACGGTTTTGGTAAATAAAATGAAGAAAAGAAAGTAAAAATATTGTTCACAATACAGTCAAATATATCCAATATTGTGCACCAAATATGTACCGAGTGATTCGTCTTGTTAGTTGAAGAGAGTAAACAGTGAGTAGACGTATAGATAAGGATCCACAGTTAAGATACAAAAGTGTTCCATTATAATACCATGCTAACTAAAATCTGAAATAAAATAAAATAAAAGTTAAGACTTACTTGCAAGGATCGCTTTTCAAGATGCTATAGAATCTATTGGGGACGACGGAGTTGCAAAAATTATAGACAAAAAGAGATTTTGGCTTGTTTTACCTTGGGTAGCGTGTGTGCTTTATAGTATAATAAGTTAATAGCTTTTTTACTTTTTGGCAGAAGCACAAGCACTAGGTCAAAGAATTATTATATTCACAGTACTTTCTAGCAGTGCCCTAGTGTTATTAAAACAACAAGACTATTCAATTTTTGTAGGTCCGCAAAAAAAAGAAAACCATAATAGTAATTAACTGTATTAGATAGGGGCGCATGCCTCAAACATTGTGAGGCATGCGCCTCGCACAAGTGAAGCGTCTGCCTTGTAAAATTGCCTCAAAAGTAGCACCCTATCAGTGCCTATGTTTGAGGCATGCGCCTCGCACAAGTGAAGCGTCTGCCTTGTAAAATTGCCTCAAAAGTAGCACCCTATCAGTGCCTCAACTAGAAGTGCACCTTTGTACTGCCTTTTTAAACCATGGTCACGCATCATTTATTAGCTCCATGGTCTCTTTGGCGTATTAACACTATCGAATATTACTTGTATTAACACTATCAAATATTACTTGTAGAAGATTGTATCAAGTTTGTGCTGATTACGTGCAAGCATAAGTTTGCTATATTATAACTTTTATTTGCTCACATAAATATTTAACATACAGTAGTGTCCAATTTTGACACGAATTTTCTTGTATTTGTAAAATGATAAATGATGTATGGCAGTTCAATTTGATTGTAATTCTCTATGTTTATGTGTGATAGTCATCCGCACTGAAGTGAGGATAGAAAGTTTGGAAACGATGGACTATCTAGGCAACCTTTTCCAAAGATAATGCTCTAAGCCTAGGAAGCAACAAGTTGTATCTTTCACGGGGAGGCAGAATGCCATTACCTGTTTTCCGGTGCCGACAAGTCGGTGTCCGAAGCGACACTGGCACTTTGCCTCCACGTGACAGATACGCCACGTTGCGTATCTCCCTTTTTTGTTTTCTATCATTAGACACATCGTGGCACAATCGCTAACATGCCAGATGGTGAAAAATATCCAAAAAGATTATTATAAAACACAAACTAACCTTCAATCTCCATTTACGAATCAAACTTGCACGTCGAGAATAATGGTTCTTTCATCATCTCCTTCCTACCAGTGCTTTTTTTGCTCCTACCGGCCTTGTTTTTCTCCAATCTTGGAACGGCGGGAAGGGAAAACCTAACCCCATTCATCAGCTTTTTGTGTTTCAAGTGCTGCATACGTAGCCTGGACAACACCACTTGAAGATGCATGGAAGCTAAATTTTGCTGTCCGTGCCCCAAATGATTTGAGGCAAGGTGGAGCAGGTTACGTCCTTCGTGAGCATCATGGCATCTTCAAAGCCACTCGTGCAGAGCCATTGTCAACTGACTTCAGACTCGTTGAAGCGAAACTTGTAGCTCTTGAGTTGGGCATACAAGAAGCCATAGTACAAGGCATTGATTACCTTGAGGTTGAGGGACATTCAGCGAATGCAATTGAGCTAGCCTTTAACAAAGATGCACTAGTTACGCCCTCGATAGAATTCATAGTCAATAAATGCCATAAACTTTTACAAGCATTTAGACTCATGAAATTTCAACCCGTGGCAGAATGTGCTAACAAGGCAGCCATCAAAGTAGCAGACATGGAACGGCGGAAAGGGAAAACCAAACCCCATTCATCAGCTTTTTGTGTTTCAAGTGCTGCATATGTAGCCTGGACAACACCACTTGAAGACGCATGGAAGCTAAATTTCGCTGTCCGTGCCCCAAATGATTTGAGGCAAGGTGGAGCAGGTTACGTCCTTCGTGAGCATCATGGCATCTTCAAAGCCACTCGTGCAGAGCCATTGTCAACTAACTTCAGCCTCGTTGAAGCGAAACTTGTAGCTCTTGAGTTGGGCATACAAGAAGCCATAGTACAAGGCATTGATTACCTTGAGGTTGAGGGACATTCAGCGAATGCAATTGAGCTAGCCTTTAACAAAGATGCACTAGTTACGCCCTCGATAGAATTCATAGTCAATAAATGCCATAAACTTTTACAAGCATTTAGACTCATGAAATTTCAACTCGTGGCGGACTGTGCTAACAGGGCAGCCATCAAAGTAGCAGACATGGCGACTAATGAAGCAGAGACGCAATATTGGACTACGGAACCTCCCACCGAAGTAGCTACATTACTGGTGGAAGACACGATTGGGTATTGGGAAGTTGCCTATTATTAAGGCATTTCTTTATCATCAAAATCATGTGTTCCTCATGGGCAGAAATGCAGATTTGCCAGAGAAATGAATAAATAAGGGATGCACAAGTTTTATTTTTGGTCCTAAGATGCACCTACATTATGAGTGCAATCCGCATTAATTATTGAATAATATTAGACATTAATGTGTTTGTTGAATTTGGAACACAAAAGAAGCATATTTTATTATATAAAAAAACTTGTATTATATTTTTGGTATGGAACACAACACTCACTCTTACCTCTCTTATAACTCACTACACTTTCTCACACTGCTCAAATACAATACACCAACACCCTATTTATACTTGGTTACAATTTTTCTAGAGAGATCCATTAATGGAGGTTAACAAAAAACTAGAAAGTTCTAGTACTACTAATAAATGTTCCATGATTATTTTAGATCTTTCTTGGTGTATATGATATAAGGGAAGATTCTAGAGAAATCATTTTAAATGAAAAGACAAAAATCTAGAAACTTTAAATAAGTTGGTGATAACCTTCATTGTTTTCCCATTACCCAACATCATTTTGTGAACAACAAAAAGCATAATACATATAAAATATAAACTAATTTAATCAAATTTCAGTCCCACATAAAACATTCCAAGGAAAATGAAGCATAAAACTGACCTTTTTCAGTATTTCGGCGAAAACAATTTTTCCATTTAATGGTGAATGCTTCGATCTCAGATTCCCTGCAAAGCAATCCATCAGATTAACATGAGAGAAAATTGTGGACAAACAGCTATAGAAATTAAGAAGAGAAAATTTTAAGAAATTGCCTCTTTAACAAGTCAAATTCGAATGGGAGACGGTGCTACATTTCACAAAAAACAAAAATAATTCTTATAAGCATAAAATTCCTGTAGAAGACAAGGTACGGTTTTAATATATTTGAAATTGTCAATTTATTTTGTCTCTCTCCAAAAGAAGAAAAATCATAAACCCAACATTATAAAGTCGAAATATGGAGAGGCTGTTTTTTCATCAATGGTTGTGTTACTTTTAAAAGACAAAACGCACCTTTGTTAATACATGTCGATCAACTGGGGAGGAAAAGAGTATCAATATTTTTTTTTTTAAATTTCAAAAGTACCTTTCCTTTTTAACCAATTATATCCTTATATAATCACCTTTATCACAAAATGGTATTTGCTCTCATTCAAAAAAAAAATTCCATGCCATAAACCCTTCATTCCAATTTTCCGAAAAACCCAAGTTCCCTTCTTCAATACTTTCAATCTCCATTTGATGCAACAAGTGTAAAAATTTTATTTGCTTTACATTATAAAATAACAAAACAAAAAAATTAATATTATTTAATCAATGTGCCAGCGATTGTCTGTGTTAGTACTTTTTTGAAAAGTCGCATGTCGGCGTGTCCATATTGTGTCATGTCAGACACACGTGTATGTGGTTGTGCTTCCTTGGTCTGAGGTATTTCTTTTGTGTATGACATTTCAGGAGTTTTAGCTAATGAGATTTCCATGTGGTCCAATATATACAAACATTTAATTAGTACACGTTTGGTACAATAGGCAACATTAACTTCTTTATCTTATTTAATAAGGTCAAGTGTTGTCTAATCTATCCCATCATGTATTTATGTCGGCAAAATGATTATACTTATTTATGAGATTTTCAAGTTCTTTCATGGAATACTTCTGCTGTTAGATACTTATATATAGTTGAAATGCAAAATGATTCTGTTCTGGGTTTATTTGGTTATTGAGGAAGAAATCAGCCAATGTAGATTCCTTGAACATATTTAATATGGCAATTTGAAATAGGTTTATCCGCATTCTTTTTCTGTAGAATCCAGTTGAATATCTGGTGAGAGTGGCATATCCTACACATTGTACACTTTATTGTTGTTGATCATTTTATTGTTTTTTACATTGGATTATCATTTCCTTGTTCCATGTAATGGCCCGTGAAGTAGATGAATTGATGCACTCTTTTCACATCCAAATCTGGAGCTCTTTGTATCTCCTTAATAAATTCTTTTTTATGTGTTTCATTCCTTCCAGATCAATTTTGAAGGAATGTAATGGTTCCAATTTATCAACATTTTGCACGCAGACTGCACTCTAGGACTCTGAGCACCAGCACAAGCAATGTTTAAAAAGGCGTAAACAGGGTAGTGGTGTGTTTTTCATTTGTAAGACGAGGCGTAAGCCTCAAGGCGATTTTGAGGTGTAAACCTATCTGCAAACAAAAAATAACTCAAAAAATTAAAATAAAATAAAAGTCGGTGTCAAGACTGCCAAAGTTTTAGAAACATTGTTGAGGAAGAAGAGTTTAGCCAAAACCAAAAAATAAAATAAAATAAAAGTTAACAGCACAGAAATTGTGGATTTCAACGGATCCTTTAGAAATTTTTTTATTTTTTATTTTTAAATTAACAGCACAAAACAGGAGCCCAACAACTAAAATTTATAGCAAGTCGTAAAACCACATTTCTTGCACTAATCAAGGTATCCAAAACGAGAAGTTAAGAAGGGAGTTAAAACCATTATTAGGTTTTTATGGTGTTGTAGATCAATTTACTTCATTGGTTGGTTACTGATAAGTGTGTTTTATACACTTATTTAACTTCTTTTGATTTAACATTTAATATATATCTCGAATAAAATGAAGCATTTATTGCATTAATGCTATTGATATTCATATATATTTAGGGACAACGCAAATCATTAGTGGAAAGGAGGTGAAATTAAGCTATATCATGGATTGTGACATTGGAAAGACTTATGGAATTCAGCCAAGCACTTGAATAAACTACCAAGAGGACCAGATGCAACCCAAGTCAATCGAAATCAAACGAAGGCAAACAGAGGGACCGAGACGGGAAAAATAACCTTTTGTGGCCACTCGAGCGACCAACTGGGCTGCTCGAGCGAGCCAAGAGAGGGGAATTTTCCCTCTCTACTCAAGCGGAGGGCTCGCGGGCAGACATTTCGTCTACACATGAGCTATTTTTGGCATATTTTTCTTGGATTCTTGGGCATTTTTTCAACCTTAAATGGAGGCATATAAAACCAGAGATTCTTAGACAAGAGGGGGGGGGGGGGAACTTTAGAGAAAGAGGAAGACAAAAACACAAGTTTTGGGGCAGAATTTCTTCTTTCGACGAATTGTTAGCAAGAAAGAAAGCAAAGAAGAAGTTGAGCTTGGTTGGGCATTTTGTTTGAAGATTTTCAACTGGGTTAAATTCAGATTTTCATGCTTCTTCTTGTAATCAAATAATCTGGGTGATGAATTATATATTAGATTCTCATTTTTGTAATCAAAGAATAGTAGGCTAATTTATTTACGCTTTGGATGAAAATGTAAACCTTTTAATGTTCTTTTAATTCATGAATTCATTTTCTTAATCCAAATTTATGTTATTATGATTTATGCCATGATTTAAAGTTCTGTTTGAATGATTTATTACCGTTTGAGAGTGTAAGACTTGTTTTCGTTTTCAGGATGTTCAAAATAGATTAATTCAATATGGTTTTAAACACTAAGTTCTATAGAAATTAGGAATAATTTCCTATGCTTGATGCAATCAAATTAGACAATCTTGATATTAAATGCGTTTTTGTATATTCAAATTTGAAATATGAATATTTTGGACTGTATACGAAAATATGTTTAATTCTACTCGAAAGAGATTATTAGATAATTTAGAATTATTGATTGTCAATTTAAGCATAAATAGGATTGTGAAGTGGGGATTCGGGATTAAAATGAATATAAATGGTGAAGCCGGATTCGTAACATAATTTATCTATTTGCTTTTTCTTCAAAATCACTAGGTGTCTTTCGTTGATTTAGTTAAGTTAGTCTAATTTTGTAAAAAATTACAAATATACTCAAAATCTATTGTGTTTATTCAATTTAAGTTGGAATCAATTTAATTTAAGTAACTAGAAATCATAATCCTAGTGGGAACAATATCCTTTTAACTCACTTTTACTATTACTTGTCAACGAACATGCACGCTTGCGCACCGAAGAGTTACAATCCATTCTTGGACAAAACGTTTTTGTCTAATATCAAAGTGAAGAAATACTCAAGGGTTATTGCACAATATTTGTCACAAATACATTAATTGATGACCAAAATCAGACGTACAGGGAGTGAAATGAATAAAATGAAGAGGTAGAACACGAAATTGAATTGCTATATTATAAGCAAATAAATTTAAGAAATTAGAAATCGGAAAAAATTACAAACGTATGTAGAGAGAGAAATTGATTTGAAGAAGGGTCTATTATATGATTTGTGTGGCTATCTACGAGAGAGAGGGAGAGAAAAGAGAAGCCAATATCGTCAAATAGACAGCGAGACGGCACTCTAGGGTTTTCGCACAGGAAGAAAAAACATCAGAAAATATGAAGGGTGATATAATTTTATGCGCATCCCAAAACGACGTCTTTTTTTGGTCCCAAAATGATGTCGTTTTGGTTGAAAACGTGAAAAGTAATTTTAACAACCGGCTCTTAATATTGTAACGATAAAAGAGAAAACGTATACTAAAACCCTAAACTCTTAACGTATTAACCCTATCAATTATTACTTGTAGAATTACGTGCAAGCATAAGCTTGCTATATCATAACCTTTTTTTTGCTCATATGGAAATATCCAGCATATAGTAGTGTCCAATTTTGACATTATTTTTCTTGCGTTTGTTCAATGAAAGATGATGTATGATTAGTGATTAATAATTTAGCTATTGAATGAACATTTTATGATGTAGATGTATATAAATAATTGGCTTTAGAATGGTATTATAATTGAACACTTTTGTATCTCACTAGTAGATCCTTATCTATACGTCTACTCATTGTTTTCTCTCTTCAACTAACAAGACAAATCTCTGCGTGCATATTTGGTGCGCAATGCTGGATATGATTGACAGTATCGTCAACAATAATTTTATTTCCTTTTCTTCATTATATTTACCAAAACTGTCCAATCCTCCAGGCCATAAAGGTTAGTGCAATTTTTGTACCGGCGATTTCTGGTTTTGTAGTTGCATTTTCTGCTTCATTTCTACAACCGACAACTAATGAAAACATAAAATCACTGCCTCAAGGCGTAAAAAAGTATTGAGGCGCTTTTCCTTCGTGAGGCGAGGTGTAAACCTCTAGGTGGTTTGAGATGTAAACCTCACTATAAACCAAAAAATGAAGTCAAAATATTAAAATAAAATAAAAGTCAGTGTCAAAACTACCAAAGTTGTGGAAAAATTGTTGAGGAAGAAGAGTCTTGCCAAAATCAGAAATAAATAAAATAAAAGTTACTTACGTGCTGCCGAGAGCGCTGTTCAAGATGCCAGAGAATGTGGTAAAAATGCCAGAGTTGCAGAAATTGTAGACAGGAAGAGTTTTTGGCAGAGGCACAAGGCACTACGTCGAAGAATTATAACATTTATAGTACTTTATGGCAGTGCCCTAGGGTTATTTAAACAGAATCTTGTTTAATTTTTGTGTGCCAGCGTAAATACAGAACAGGAACAGTATTGAATAGGAGTGCACACCTCAAACATTGTGAGGCGTCCGCCCTGTAAAACCGCCTCAAAAGTAGAGCCTTGAGATAAATATCAGCGCCCCAAAGAGCAGCACACCTCTCTGCTGCATCTTCTTTTCATTAGCTCTCTGAGGCAGTTGTGTGATTCCACATAAGTATGAATATTCGTTTGACCTTTTAATGCTAATTTAAGGTTTCCATTAATAAAATCATATCTTAGGGTGGCAAAGACAACTTTATGTTACATACGCATTAACACTATCAAACAATACTTGCATAATATTGTACCACGTTCGTGTTGATTACGTGCATTACAAATTCAAAATAGGACCATAAAGGAGAAACAAATCCTAAAACCCTTAACTCTTAGCATATTAACTATCAAATATTACTTGTGGAAGATTGTATCAAGTATGTGATGATACGTGCAAGCATAAGTTTGCTATATTACAACTTTTATTGCTCGCACTGAAATATCCTACACATAGTAGTGTCCAATTTTGAAGCATCTGTTAAATGATAAATGATGTATGGACATTCAATTTGATTATATTTCTCCATTTTTATGTGCGACTATCATCAACACTGAAAACAGGATAGAAGGTTCATAAAATGATAGATCACTATCAACCTCTTCCAAAGACAATGCTTTACAGAGCAAGGGATAGTGATAAGGATATTTTATACATGTATTTAACCTCTTTTGATTTAACTTTAACTATATATCTCGATTAAAATGAAGTATTTATTGCACTAATTCTACAATATTAGTATATTTAGAGACAACGCAGATCATTGGTGACAAGGAGGTGAAATGAAGCTAAAATCACGGATTAGGGCATGGAAAAGACTTATGCAATTCAGCCGCGCACTTGAATGTATTACCAATAAAAGAAAAAAAGCCAAACCGAGTCAACCGGAATCAAATGAAGGCAACGAACAAGGTAGGAGAGGGGAAATCCTTGCCGGATGAAGAGATTCCATCCCAAAACTTATGTTTCGTCCTTCTTTTTCTCTAAGGTTTTTTCGACCTTCTTTTCTCCCCCAAAATGCCCTTTTATATCCTCTATTTAGGGTTTAAAAAGATCCCTAAGATTCTAATATTCATCTGCCAAAAATAACCCACGAGCAGACGGAAAGTCTGCCTGCCTCTCTGTTCTAGGGTTTTCCACGTTAAAATCCGTGTGTTCTTGTTATGTTTGTTGCCTATTTCTCGTTCACATTATAACATGTTCTCCCTTTTTTTCTCTTCGCTTGCGTTCGTCATCAGAGATTTCCTTGTGGTGCAATATATACAAATATTTAGTGCAAATTTCGTGCACGATATAGATCGCACTAAACGCTATAATGGATTTTTTTTCTTATTTAATATTGTCCCGTTTTCTCGAATATATGCCAATATGGTCTGTGAAATGATAATACTTCTTTATGAGATTTCCATATTCTTTAATGGAATACATCTGCTGTTAGATACTTATAGATAGCTGAAATGAATATTCGTTCAGAAAAATGATTCTTTTCTGGATTTAGTCGGTTATTGTGGAAAAAATCAGCCAGTGTAGATCTTTTGAACAGATTCAATAGGACAATTTGAATAAGGTTTATCTGCAATTTTTTCTTCCTGGAAATGCAGATGAATATCCGGTGATAGTAGCATCCTACTTATTGTACACTTATTTGATTGTTAGATTTCATTTTGGAGAAAGTAGTCACAGCTTCTAGTGACCACTCATTGTTGTAGATCATTTCATGGTTTATTTCAATCGATATCGCATTTATCTTGGCTCCCCGAATTGTATTGTCGTACCGGATGTTGGTAAGATGCTTCGGCTCAATTTTTTTTAACAATGTGAACATGGTCTATGAAAAAGAGAAAATAATAGAACAGATTAATTCTAGAAGAGTGTGTATGCATTTCATGTGAAAACAAATGTCTCAGGCTATCATGTTTAAATTTGAATTGTAGGACAATTACAACAACGTTGCTTGTCATTACCTTCTTTGATGAAGCAGCACATTTTAATTCAAGAATTTAGAGTCTAGAGTAACCATTTAAAATTACTGGAAGACTGCACCAATATTTATTATAGCCAGATCCAAGCCTGGGTAGAGAAGGGATGTGGTGGGTTGACATCTAGTGTAAAACTTTGTCGAATTTTTGTAAGTCGTAGATTGTGCTCTTGTTGTTGGAAGATGTGTTTGTCAAATTCTACATTTCATGACTACTTGTATTAAAACCGAACTTTCTTTCTCCAGTAGGTCTGTATTTTATTTCTTTGGAAGAGTGAAATCACTACGGAACACGTCCATTATCTAGTGTTTATCATTGTAACGTCAATATTTGTGACACGATCTTCCACAACAAAAGAGTTGTTAGATTAATTCCACAAAACGAGCAGATCACTGATCATGCAATCAAGAGTCCCACAGAATTAGCAATTCCAGAAAATCTGCACACCATTGATCACGCCATCAAGAGTCTGTCCAGCTAGAGTTTAGGATCAGTTTTGATTTTGTAATTACAATTCTTTATTGCTCCCTTTAATTATGCCTAGACTCAGCTATATATATTGTGTTAGATTAAATTTATCTAATCCATAAACAGATGATTATACATCTGTGACATAATAACCATCATGCTGTAATTACCAAGATTAAAAAACTGAAGCGGAAGCGTACCTGAATCCATGATTCTGTTTGATCGAACTGGGTTATGGTCTTCCAATTGATCCGTGGTTTTCTCCTTAGTGTCTCTTGTTGATGGGGATACAAAGAGTTATGAAAAGCCATGCTCAATTGGGGACCATGACCTGTATATATAACTGCATGGCAGTTATTATGTTTCAATGTTGTTAAATTGGCCCCTCATCAATTTAAAACATTGAATCCGTCTCTACACTTTAATCTCATAACACTTAATACCCATTAGTCCAAAATAGTCTTTAGTGGATCACTTTATTGACTAAAACCTTAAGATATCACCACACATTTTAATATATACATGTTTGGCCTCACATGTTGAATTTTATCCAACAATCTCCCACTGGGCCATACATGTATCCTTATAAATGTGCACAACCTTATGAGCTCAAAATTTTGCTATCACTGTTAAGGGTATTTCCAAACAATCTCGTCCATCAATCATATCAATGTAGGATCAAAGCGACTTTCGTTACATTAATCGTAACTAAATCCATCAATGGTCACGTACACTAATACAACCAAATGACATAGATCAATCATGAGAGTGTAGTATGAAAATTACATGTTATGTGATCCAAACATGTCTATTTTCAATTGATCCGACTTTATTCCTTAAGTAAGATCAATACCAAACATAATGTAACAGAATGGAATGAACTGAATACTTTATTTCTGTACAGAAAATTATCCAAATACACAAATGTGTCCAAAAACAAACATAAAGCAACCAAAATACAAACTCCCACTAAAACATGATATCCTCAAGAAACACAACACCCATACGAGCAGTGTGCTCATGAAAAACCTTGGGTGGTAATCCTTTAGTAAGCGGATCCGCAATCATAGAGTTTGTCCCAATATGCTCTATGGAAATCTGTCCATTCTGTACCCTTTCTTTCACAACCAGGAACTTAATGTCAATATGTTTTGACTTAGTTGAACTCCTGTTGTTATTTGAATATAGCACTGCAGAGTTATTGTCACAATATAACTTTAATGGTCTTTCAATGCCATTCAGAATGCGCAGCCCAGTGACAAAATTTCGCAGCCATATCCCATGATTAGATGCCTCATAACATGCTACAAATTCTGCTGCCATAGTGGAAGAAGCTACGAGTGTCTGCTTAGCACTCCTCCAGGAAATAGCTCCTCCAGCTAGCAGATATATGCAGCCTGAAGTAGATTTTCTACTGTCTTGGCATCCCGCAAAATCAGAATCGGAATACCCTACGATCTCTAACTAATCCGATCTGTTGTATGTAAGCATGCAATCTCTTGTTCTCTTCAAATACCTCATAACCCTTTTTGCTGCTATCCAATGATTCATCCCAGGGTTACTTAAATATCTGCCCAGCATTCCAACAATGAATGCTATGTCTGGACGAGTACAAACCTAAGCATACATCAGACTCCCAACAGCTGATGCATAGGGAATCTTCTGCATTTCCTTAACTTCAAGATTATTTTTCGGGCACTGATTGAGACTGAATTTGTCTCCCTTAACAACAGGGGTTTTCCCTGGTTTACTATCCTGCATGCCAAACCTTTTAAGAACTTTATCGATATAGCTCTTTTGTGACAATCCAAGAATACCGCGAGAGCGATCCCGGTGTATCTGAATCCCTAATACAAAAGAGTCGTCCCCAAGATCTTTCATCTCAAAATTCCTTGACAAAAAACCAGTATGTCGTCAACATACAAAACCAGGAAAATATGCTTACTCCCACTGAACTTGTGATATACACAATCATCAACAATATTTATCTCAAAACCAAACGAGATAATCACTTGATGAAATTTGTAGTACCACTGACGGGAAGCTTGCTTGAGTCCATAGATAGATTTCTTTAATTTGCAAACCATATTCTTCGAGTCTCCTGACACGAAGTTTTCTGGTTGCACCATATAAATCATCTCATCAATGTCTCCATTGAGAAACGCTGTCTTAACATCCATCTGATATAACTCAAGATCAAAATGTGCAACAAGTGCCATGACTGTCCTTAAAGAGTCTTTCGTTGAAACCGGAGAGAAAGTCTCTTTGAAGTCAATGCCTTCCTTTTGTGTAAAGCCTTTAGCTACAAGACGAGCCTTATATCTTTCCACATTACCTTTCGAATCCCGTTTGGTTTTAAAAATCCATTTACAACCAATGGGCTTCGCACCTTCTGGTAATGGGACAAGATCCCAAACTTTATTGTCTTGCATAGACTTATACTCTTTATTCATGGCATCAATCCACTTTTGAGAATCCGAACCCTTCATGGCCTGATGGAAATTGATTGGATCATCTTCCATCATTCCATTATTTTCCTCATGTTCTTGGAGAAATACTATAAAGTCATCTGAAATAGCATTTTTCCTTTCTCGAGTGGATCTCCTTAATGGTATTGGTTCTTGAGGTTGTTGAGTTTGTACTTCTGGAATAGTGGGAGGTTCTTCAACATTATCTTGCTGAGGTTCCGGATATACTTCTTGATCAATGACAGGTACAGAGACCTGCACTTTGTCAAAAGTAATAGTAGGAATCGAAATCGATCCTTCCTCAGTTTCTTCCTCAAAGACAATGTCTCTAACCTTATTTCTCCCCCCAAACTCAACATCCTCAAAAAATGTTGCAGTTCCCATTTCAAAAATTGACTTAAGTGTGGGATTATAAAATTTGTAGCCCCTTGATCGCTCAGAATAACCAATAAAATAGCTGCTTATAGTTTTGGAGTCCAATTTATTTTCATGTGGCCTATAAGGCCTAGCCTCAGCTGGACATCCCCAAATGTGGAAATGCTTTAGAACAGGTTTTCTGCCTGTCCAAAGCTCATAAGGTGTTTTAGCAGCAGATTTAGTTGGTACTCTATTCAGAATATAAGCTGCAGTCTTTAATGCTTCTCCCCAGAGTGATTTTGGTAAAGTAGAATGACTAATCATACTCCTTACCATGTCCTTAAGAGTCCTGTTTCGTCTTTCAGCTACACCATTCATGCTAGGTGATCCTGGCATAGTGTACTGTGGGACGATTCCACATTCCTCTAGGAATTTAGCAAATGGTCCTGGACGTTGTTCACCTGAACCGTCATATCTGCCGTAGTACTCACCACCACGATCAGACCTAACGCTTTTAATTCTTTTGTTGAGTTGATTCTCAACTTCAGCTTTGAAAGCCTTGAACATGTCCAGTGACTCAGATTTTTCATGAATAAGATATAGATGCCCATAACGTGAGTAATCGTCTATGAATGATATAAAATATTGTTGACCATTCCAAGAAGCCGTAGGGAATGGTCCACAAATATCTGTGTGTATCAATTCTAAGACGTCCGAAGTTCTATTGGCACCTAACCTTTTTGTTTTGGTCTGTTTTCCCTTGATACAATCAATACAAACATCAAAGTCCGTAAAGTCCAGGAAATCCAAAATGCCATCTGACACAAGTCGTTCAACTCTTGTTTTTGAGATGTGACCTAAGCGCTTGTGCCATAGTTTTGCCGAATTTTCTTTATTTAATTTTCGCTTAGTACCACGTGATTCTACATGCAAGGTTTCATTATATGACGCAATAGTATCAAGCAAATATAAGTTATCGTATGAACATAATGAACCAGTACCAACAATATTTGAATTTAATGAAAGACTAAACTGACAATTTCCAAAAGAACAATGATATCCAAATTTGTCCAATAAGGAAATAGAAACCAAATTCCGTCTAAACGACGGTACAACAAAAGTGTCTTTCAAATCCAAATAAAAACCAGTTCCTAACAATAACCTAAAAGTGCCTATTGCTTCAACTTCCACCGATTTTCCGTCGCCCACAAAGATGAATCTTTCAGCATAATTTGGCTTTCGGCAGAACAGGCAACCCTGCATAGAAACACTTATGTGAGTAGTAGCACCAGAATCTAACCACCAAGTGTTTCTAGGTACTGAAGCTAAATTAACCTCAGAACAGACCAAATTAAGAAATGTACCTTTCTTTGCACGCCAAGCGTTATATTTGGTACAATCATTCTTTAAATGTCCAGGCTTCTGGCAAAAGAAACAACCCTCTTTGTCTTTATGTGGTTTCTTTTGTTCTGGACCCTTAGCAGCTTCATATTCTGTTTTTCTTTTCTTGCCCTTATCTTTGGAGGTACTTGCCAAGTTAGCAATTTCAGTTCTGTCCTGCTTCAACCTTTCTTCCTCTTGCACACAATAAGAAATGAGCTCATTTAGAGTCCATTTCTCCTTTTGACAGTTGTAACTGACCTTAAATTGATTGAAATGTGCAGGAAGCGATATTAATACTAAATGCACGAGCAAGTCATCAGACAAGTCGAGCTTTAGTGCCTTAAGTTTTGAAGCAGTATGAGACATCTGCATGATGTACTTCCTTATGTTCCCCTTGCTTTTATACTTCATTGAAATCAAGCTTTGCAGAAGCGTGCTTGTTTCAGCCTTATCGTTTTTCGCAAAACGCTTTTCAATTTCAGCAAGGAATTCTTTGGCATCAGTTACCTCCTCAGATACTGCGCCCCTAAAGGCTTCTGGAATGCCGCGCTTAATGATCATAAGACTCATGCGATTTGAGCGTTCCCACTTCTCAAAGTTCCTCCTGTCATCAGGTGAACTTGCATCCGTAAGAGAAGCAGGTTTCTCAATCCTAAGAGCAAGGTCGAGATCCATGCAGCCAATAACAATTAAAACGTTCTCTTTCCAATCCTTGAAGTTTGACCCATTAAGCATGGGGATTGAATTGATATTTGCAGATATTGTGGAAGTGGATGAATGAGCTGTATAGAGAAAGAGATAGAAATAGCTTACATTAGTACTTTATTATGCAAATGATAATTTCAAATATATTGGTAAGGCCCATCACAAGATACCTAGCACAACATCAATATTTAGTCTTTGGACAGAAACATTGACTTGTAAGTGGTACCTCAATGCAACAATCAAACACTGACAATAAGACATGTCAATCAATAAACCTTTCTTTGGACCGATTTATTGATCACACGTTAAACCAAATAATCGTCACGCGTTTATCACCACAGGTGCATGTGAAATTCCAGCCAAACATTGACCTTCATTTGGGCCGATCAATATCCGCATGAACAGCACACACACAAAACCTTCTAATATTCAAAGTTAATTAATTTCCACAAGAGAGGTTACTTTGACAACATGTTGCTTCAATTAATTCACTTTGGAATATTATATTTCTCAAAAGAGTCAATCATACCAAAATTTGAACCTGAATTAACTGTTTTTGCATATCTTTAAAACTTTAGGATTTGAATTTTTGAAGTTCAAATTTTTGAAGTTCAAAGCTTTAGGATTAAGTAATCATTAAGTTGGAGGGTTAAATTGCAATTTAATTAAACTTGATTGGCCAATTATTAAAGATTTTAAGCTTAAAGGACTAAATTGTAATTTTATCAAAACTTTAGTGGCCAATTAATTAAAATCTTAAACTTTAGGGACTGAATCATAAAATTCAGAACTTTAAGGGCCCAACTTAAGTGATTACTAAAACTGTAGGGACTTATTTTATAAATTCAGAAGTCTAAAGGGCCAACTTAAATGGTTTTAAGACTTTAGGGTTTAATTAAATGAGGAAATGACCATGAGGACCATAGGTTAAATAAACCAAATTTTTACAAATTACAAAGAAGCCCTTCAGAAGTTCTAATTTCCGAAAGAAGTCCTTGGCCCAAAAACGCAAACAGCTAGGGTTAGAAACCCTAGCTGCTGCCGCCGCCCACAATCGCCGGCGCCGTCCGTCCCTACAGCGCCAACCCCGGTGCTGCAGTGCTCCTCACGCAGCGTCGCTGGCAGTGACGCTGCTCCCGCCGCAGCGCCATCTCCGGCGCTGCGTGTTTCCTTTTTTTTTTTTTTTTTTTTTTTTTTTATGACAACAAACTGATTCCATGTCTTAATCATCAACCACAAGATCCGACCATTAAGAAAGCCATAATCAAAACCGACCACAATCATAAAATCCCAATTCCGGAACAACATATATATCTATTTCTATATACATATTCTTGGAATATACATCTAGAACCTTGAAATCATATATACATATTGCGTAAATTGAAAAACCCATATTCAAATTGGAATTCCATTTTTACACGATTTCTTCATGGTGAACGTGAAAAGACAATAAACAAATTTAATATTGAACTTCTTAAATTCCACATGAACTCAATACCGTATACATGCATATTTCAAAATTAATAGAATTTCTGAAAATACATGTCCATATAAATCTGATAATACAACATGAAGGTGGCTCTGATACCACTTGTTAGATTAAATTTATCTAATCCATAAACAGATGATTATACATCTGTGACATAATAACCATCATGCTGTAATTACCAAGATTAAAAACTGAAGCGGAAGCGTACCTAAATCCATGATTCTGTTTGATCGAACTGGGTTATGGTCTTCCAATTGATTCGTGGTTTTCTCCTTAGTGTCTCTTGTTGATGGGGATACAAAGAGTTATGAAAAGCCACGCTCAATTGGGGACCATGACCTGTATATATAACTGCAGGGCAGTTATTATGTTTCAATGTTGTTAAATTGGCCCCTCATCAATTTAAAACATTGAATCCGTCTCTACACTTTAATCTCATAACACTTAATACCCATTAGTCCAAAATAGTCTTTAGTGGATCACTTTATTGACTAAAACCTTAAGATAGCACCACACATTTTAATATATACATGTTTGGCCCCACATGTTGAATTTTATCCAACAAGTCCTAGTATAGAATGTGTATTCTTAGGTTACAGTCCACATCACAAAGGTTATCGTTGTCTAGATCCTTTTACAGGTCGAGTTTGTGTCTAGGAATGTTTTGTTTAACGAAATGAATTTTCCATATAAAAATTTGTAGGTACAAAAGATTCCAGAAGCAGGCCTTAATGAATTCATTCATATTTGCAGCCCAATTTCAGTCTCAGCATACTTGGTTCCACCATCTAATAGCCCACAACCCACTAATTCCATTTAACACTCATCAGATGAATCAACTCATCCCATAGAAGCAAACAGTCTGCCTCCATCATCACACACAACCAGTCGGTCTCCTAGTCCATGTGCCAACCCGTCGCCCCTCATTACCTACAGTCGGCGCCGATTCATCTCATCCCATGCCCCTCCGAACCCTACCACATCTCAGATCTTGGACCTAATGCCCCATAGCACTGATCCAATTCCTCTTCTACTGAATTGCAGCTGCCCAGTTCAAATCAGTCATCACAGCTTCTCTCTTCCTCGAATCCAGCAGCGATCGAGCCCCTCCTTTACAGCAACACCCCATGGTCATGCGATCCAGTGATGGCACTCTCACAGAAAATTTATAGTGATGGCACAGTCCGCTATCCTCTTCCCCAAGCTCTATTACACTGTATTGACACTGTTGAACCAACTTGTTATACTCAGGCAGCCAAGCAAGAAGTGTGGCGTGCAGCCATGGCCGACAAAATCAATGCTCTTTTGAAAAATCAGACCTGGACATTGGTCCCTCCTTCTCCATCATAGAATACAGTCGGATGTAAATGGATCTTCCGAGTCAAGCACAATCCGGATGGCACGGTAGAATGGCACAAAGCTCGCCTAGTCGCTAAGGGGTTCCATCAACAACAATGTATTGACTACGACAAAACTTTTAGTCCTATCATTAAACCTGCCACTATTCGGACTGTGTTATCTCTTGCTATATCTAGAGGCTGGTCACTTAGGCAATTGGATGTTAAGAATGCCTTTTTACATGGTTATCTCAAAGAAGATGTCCATATGGTGCAACCACATGGGTTTATTGATCAGACTCAGCCCTCCTATGTCTGTAAACTCAACAAGGCGATATATGGTCTTAAACAAGCTCCACGTGTCTAGTTCCATCGTATGACCTCCTTTCTTTTATCAGTTGGTTTTGTGCAAAGTCTAGCAGATTCATCCTTATTCATCTTTCGACATGGATCAAATATCATTTACTTTTTACTATATGTTGATGACATTGTGGTCACTGACAGTAACGACAAGCTACTCCAAAGCTTTATTGATGTGTTGGGTCGTGGCTTTGATATCAAGGATCTTGGTACTCTTCATTATTTTCTGGGTTTGCTGGTCATCTCATTCAACGGTAACATTCACATAAGTCAGCTTCAGTATGCCCATGATTTATTGCAAAAACATGACATGCTTCTCAGCAAACCAGTTGGCACCCCCATGTTCGCCAAAATCAGCCTATCTGCTTCTGAAGGCGACATTCTCCAAAATCCCATAGTCTTTCAGGAAATTATCGGATCCATGCAATACCTCACCATCACCCGCCCTGACATTGCTTTCGCTGTCAATTTCATCTCCCAGTTCATGAGTCAACCACGCCAACCACATCTTTTTGTTGCCAAACGCATCTTCCGTTACATCAAAGGAACACTTGATTATGGCCTAGTATTTGGTCCCCAACGACATCCCACTCATGTTGCTGATGTTGACGCTGATTGGGCTGGTTGCCCAGAAACTAGGCTTTCCACTTTCGGCTATCTTGTTTATCTTGGCACAAATTTGGTTTCTTGGTGCTCCAAAAAATAGCCTACTATCGCTCGCTCTAGCGCTGAGGCTGAGTATCGGTCACTCTCACATGCAAGTGCTGAAACTACATGGTTAGCTTTCCTTCTTTATGAACTTGGTGCACATCTTCAATTCTCAATACTGCTGCATTGTGACAACCTCAGTGCCACATACATGGCCTCAAATCCAGTTTTCCATGCTCGCACTAAGCACATAGAACTGGATTACCATTTTGTTCGAGAGAAAGTGGCCCTTGGCAGCCATCGGGTTTGCTTCATACCCTCTGTTGATCAGCCGGCCGATCTCCTCACTAAGCCCCTATACAAGCATCGTCATGCCTCTATCGCCAGCAAACTTGTTCGTGCAGGACCGCCAAGTTTGAGGGACGGTGTTAGATTAATTCCACAAAACTAGCACATCACTGATCATGCGATCAAGAGTCCCACAGAATCAGCAATTCCAGAAAATATGCACACCATTGATCACGCCATCAAGAGTCTGTCCAGCTAGAGTTTAGGATCAGTTTTGATTTTGTAATTAAAATTCTTTATTGCTCCCTTTAATTATGCCTAGACTCAGCTATATATATTGTACATAATATATCTCAATACACATAAGAAAATACATTTCAACAAGAGTCTTCCCCAAATTTTTTCATCAAGTAAAATCAAATATGGCTTCTTTCAGCAGTAAGGCATCTGCCAAAGAAAGAACTTAGCGTGCTTGGATAAACTCAAAAAGAAGTTTAGTTCCAAATAAGTTTGGATAACTTTAAGTTAACAAAATGCTTATTGTGAAAGTAACTCTTGCGGCTAACTTTCACCAATAAAAAGAAATATTTATTTTAAAAATTACTTTTCTTGTAAGTAAACTTTTTAGATTAGCCAAGCATGCTCTAAAACTCTGAAATTCTTTTGCTTGTGTTGTCAATATCTTATCTTCCAAAGCCATATATGTCTTTGTCACCTAGTTGTGGAACTGGAATCCATGGAGAAAATGTTCAAAGCAATGACAGATTTTGGCTGTGAAGAGTACAAACAGATGCTTTGCGTCGATGAAGCAGCAGCCGAGAAAACATTACGTCGAAGCCTGGAGAGGAATGGACAGGCCGCAAGGAACTTGCGGCCGTAACCTCGAGTTTTTGCAGCGATCGCTTGGATCCAAAATTGCAGTGTTTATGAGATAAACTACAAGAAAAATTTAGAGCTGTCTGCTATCTAGCAAGGGGTTTTCGGTCAAAAATTAGTTTTAGACAGTATTCTTATAATTAAGCCTTTATATAATGCTATATATTAGGATGAGTAGTAAAGCCTATGGTTTTTAGCAGTAGTTGCTATTGGTATGAGGGCATTTTTGTCTTTAAAGAGAACATTTTGTATGCAAAAGATTGTTCTTTGCTGGCTATTGCTTTTAGTTTGTGTGCTCGACCTTCATTTATTTGATACTCATATTTGGTAAACACTACTAAACGAGACCGGACAGTAATAGGAACCAAATATTAGCTTCGTTTACAAAGCCTTCAAGGGTAGAGAAAGAGCAACTTATAGTTTGGTTTCTTCCTTCTAAAATACAGAATCATACGACGCAACGTACTCGAGCCTCGATTTGAACCGGGACAAATCACCGTGTCAAATCTGTTGCACTGCTTTTATTATAATTCTAATTAATAAGTAAATGATAATTATTATACATTAATTAGAAGTGGAAAAGAATTGGCTTTTCACTAATGCTTTCTGCATCATTTCTGTATTCAGTCATGGCTTTACATGAAGTAAATTTTGTACTGATCTGTTTTCCACACTACTTGAATGAACCTCAAAGCATATAGGGAAAAGAATTGTTAAAAACCAGCTAGAAGCAGGCTAATATTTTGCCAAACACCGATTAGAAATCAGAGTCGAATGTTTTACTACAGCGACGATTTTCCATGCAGCAGTCGGACGATCTGCGTGTGAAATGGTACACCTTCGTCCCGAATATATTGCACTTCAATTAATAGTCCCTTGTTCCAACTGTTAACTATACACCCCTGCAAGACTCTAATTTCTTGGTATGTTCCAACAATATCTGCCAACGAAAGCAACAGCATATCTTTTATTTTATACAAGCGTAGATAATAACACATATATTACAGCACGGAAATGTATTCTGAAACAGTGAAGTGAGTTAAGTCAAACGGCTCTTACTTCTCGAAGGTAATTAGCCACCGCCTTGCAGCCTTCTATTGCTAGTTGCATGACATTTTCAAAAGTATCCATCTGTAGTTCAGCATCCATCTACATGATGTTGAATAAATAAGAGGATGAAGAACAAAACAAGAGATACTAACAGAAAATCCACCAAAGGAATGGTTTGAGCACGATTTTGAATCGCTCTCCTCAAACGATATTTGCCGCCGCCAGGATGAGTGTTGAAGGCTTTAATGGCAAATAGTTTGTAGGAAAACAAACCTTGAATCAAAGTTCAAATCAAGCAATAAGAATTTAAAGAACACTTTATCAAATCTGAGTTTTGATATTTGATTTTCATGTAAGTTTCCAAAACCATTCAAAATGCTGCCAAGAAACTGGGCAATCCAGAGTACAACAATAAAGCTTCTGCAGCCTTAAAACGAAGTTGGGCGATCGCCCAGCCTAAAATTGTTGCACATTTTGCCTTCATTTTTTTTGGGTTTTTGCTTCGGGTACTTTCTCACCTACTTGATATCCTATCATAGATGTTTGATTAATCCAATCCAAATCACTTCTCATTATATATTGAACAATATTACAACACATGAGAGAGCATTAATTTATTAGGCCAAACATAAACTCGTGTTAAGTTAGAGGATTTAGCCACCTAGAAATGAATACTTGCCCCCTTTCCTCTTATCTCATATTCTAAGAGCCCCAATGCAAGAAAATAATGGAAATAATGTATAGTGGTAGTGTGCTTATTTCCTATAATCCATGCACCAATCTTCCCCACACCGCACAAAGAAAAAAAAAACACACACACACAAAGCATGCCATGTGATAAATAAAGATTGAGCAAAAAGTAACCTAGAAAAGAAAGAGAGAACCTCTAGATGGGGAAGCTGATAAAGCAAAAAGATCAAAGAACATAAAGAAGTCTTATTAAAGGAAAGATATAGGATATCAGTGTACAATAGGACATTTATACTATAGCGAGTAGATACTGTAAATATTGTCAAAAAATTAAAGTTGAATGTTTGCAAAAGAACCTGAAGGAGGGTCACTTTGTCTAAGTTGGGCAGAATTCCCACAATTACATCAGGACCACCAGCACTATCTTCCACGTAGTTTAGATCTGTTTAATTTGAAAGTTCGTAGATACATTTATGTTCTATTTCTATATAATTAGGGGGGATCATAAATCATGAGAATAAAGTGGATCATAAAGTATGAAAATAAAGGAAATATATGAGTGTGAATCTAATAAATAAAGGGACGCAAATTTACCAAGCAAGGGAGTACTATTAAGATATCCGGCACTACAGGAGGTAACGAGATCGCACATTGGAATCCCTGCATCAGCAAGGGCCAAGGTTGCAGCATTTATGCATGCTGATCTTGTGCCTGAAGAATATAAAAATTAGATGTGTGCTGCGAAATGCATAGAAACCAAGAAGTATAGCAGTTAAAGCTGAAATGAAGGACCAACACTGCAACTGAATCACGACTGCATATCTGCTTACCTCCGTCTGCTTGGAGAACTTGGACAAAAATGTCTATCTACAAAAGCACAAATAACATATCTTATTTAGGAGACGGAACTAAAACAAAGAATGACCAAAGAAATTTCCCCCATTGGGTTGAAGTAAAACCTGGGAACGAGGCATGAGGTGTGTCAATATGCACTCCTCCATTGTCTGACGAATAACTAAAGATATCTCCATGGACAGCCTGCATGCCACGTGAAGAATCATGACATGTGAAATAATTGCATTACACTGGCAGTGGTATTGTACCTATTTTGCTACACAGACATATTTAATCTGATTTTTCTCAAGAACGATTTGTACACCGTGCTAGTGGAAACAGTATGCTACTGGGGACAATCAGTTCAACCATGCCCGCAAACATATGAAGCATCATCAAGTGCAGAAGGGAGGAACATTATTCTGTCCAGAAAGACTCATTGAGCATTCCAAGACAATTCAGGCTCAAGGTACGAACTTGGCTATTACACTATTATGTGCTAACTTATAAGGGACATAAATAAACACTTTGGAATAGAAGAAACCTTTCATTATTGAAAACATTGGTCCTTCATGACTACTTTAACTTTCTTCACAATTACTGAAAATTTGTATTTGTAAATCTCCGGCGTAAGAGACATCATGTATTTGTTACCTTTCTTGTTCATGATAGGTGTCATGGAGTCATTAATGGGTTCAGCTTCTTAGTACTATAAAGACTTGTATTCACATTGGCAACGTCATATACAAACCCCACATATAATTATGTGCTAAGTTAATTAGAACTCGTGTATTTGTTCCATTTAATAGAAATTAGATAATACCTGTAAAGGGTAAGAGGCCATTATTCATTGGAAAAAATTAACGTGTGTTGGTTGAGCATATCTGATAGAGATTCTATTAACAATATTATATAGAAGTATAAAAAGCCCTAAGAGAAACATTTTTGAACTATTTTACCTTACAATTTTTTTTTTAAATTCCATATTCATCCTTAGTCGTCATTAATGTATAATTATCTTTTAATATTTTATTTATTACTCTTTTATTGTTCATCATTAATGTACATTAAAATTTTAACAATTTATTAAATGTACAATTAAATTTTTTAAACATTTAATCTATTAAATTAAATATGAATGTGAAAAGATGATCTCGATTTTTTTGTGCATTACGTAGATGAAATGAATGAATAGAAAAAGTTGTAACTTAGTTTATTATCGCAATAAAATTCAAATCATGATTGTCAAAAATGAAATGGAGATGAAAATATTATTTTTAATACATTAGATTACAATGATTATGAGCATGTTTGGTTCAATTTTTTTAAAGCTCTTTTTTTTTCTCAAACTCATTTTTAACCACATTTTGTGAGAACTACAATTTTTATCAACTTTTCAACCACACATTTTATTAATTTTTTTCAAAATATCTTAAAAAACTACTTTTAAACCCCCCCCCCTCCCAAAAAAAAAAAAAAAACATATACTATAGTTCAGAACTAACGTTTGAAACTTTTTAAATTTTTAATTTTATTTAATTTTATTAATATATAATGAACGTTATTCTTATCTTAGTTCTGTCTCTTAACAATATTCTCACAATATAGACTAGCATTGACACTTCTTTAATTTTTATTTCTTACTTATATTTATGACGTTTTCATTTTCGTCGTCAAATCAGACACGTCTAATAAAAAAAGAACATACACAAAGAATATTATTTATAAAGAACTACTACTCTAACAAAGATACAATATTATGTAGTCATTCATTAGATTCTCTCACAATAAAATTAGTAATTATTAATTTTATTCTTCGTAGAATGCGGCCCTGGAGACCATTAATTCCATAAAATTTGATATCAATAGTTCGTCAATCATCAAGCTCAAATCACCAAAAGGACAAGTTATTATTAGTATTGTCATTTTATAAAACTTATCTCTAATTGTAATTGTACTTCCGTGAATGTAATTATTTTTTTATATTATATTTATTACTTTTTTAGTGTTCATCATTATCCTATATTAAATTTTTAACAATTTATTAAATGTACAATTAAATTTTTTAAATATTCAATATATTAAATTAAATATGAAGGTGAATAATTGATCTCAAAATTATTTTTTTTTTTTTTGGGCATTACGAGATGAAATGAATAAGAAATAAGTTTCTAAAAAAAATGAATGAAAAATGTTGTAACCATATTTATTACCTTATTAAAATTAAAATCATGGTTGTCAAAATTGAAATGGATATGAAAAGATTATTTTTAATACATTAGATTACACTGATTATAGTTTAGAACTAACATTTGAAACTTTTTAAATTTTTAATTTAATTAATAATTATATACATTCTCTCACAATAAAATCAATTATTATTAATTTTTTTATTCTTAAAATGAAGCTTTAGAAATCCCTATTAATACATCATTAATTCCATTAGATTTGATATCAAAGATTCAATAATAATCAAAGTTCAAATCACCAGTTCCAAGTTACTATTCGTATTACCACTATATAAAACCCATCTTTAATTGCAATTTTACTTCTGTGAATATAAATAAAATATTAACATCATCAATACAAAACAACATGTTATCAAGAACCAGGTTTTTTTTTTAAATCTTTTTTGCAATTACTACTTTAACATTTTAAGACTAGACATGGCTCCAGCATGAAGCTAAATAATTTCTCAAAAATTGGCATCACAATTCACACAGTTCACATCAAATGTTGTATCATGGGACTTGTACAAGTGACTTACCTATCACCCTTTGGTTTCCTCATGCGATCTCCAGTACTAAAATTAGCAATGCTATACTCGCACAATACCTGGCAATGGTATCAGGACGTGAACCTAGAATCATGGAATTATGAAGAAGTAGCAGATATAACATTTTGATTGCATTGCATGATGCCATACCAGTGCCTTATCATTGATTTGTTGACTCCTGTTTTGGACCTGAAAGACAGAATGTGCAACTGAAAACATCACCTTCATACAGGATACATAAATAACATTAATCTAGTAACTTCAAAATAATCATTTACAGTAAAATATGGAGGAAGTCTTGGCTCAACATTTGCAAACTTACAGCACTGGAAACTCGTGACAAACCCAACACCATTGCAGAACTGTGGTTTTGCAAAAATAATTAAGCCATCACTTTATTTATAATGATTTGATTCTTTAGATAGTACTATAGTCAATTGCACGATCCCAGGCAGATCAAATTGACAATAAGCTGTACTTGACTCCCCATCTTAGTTAAGATGTGGTTCCCCAAATAATGGTCCTCCGATAGAGGAAACTCTTCGTTACAAAATTAGATGGTGTAGACCCTTTTCTAAAACACAAGGTATCATTCATCGAGCACACAATGCAAACAGCTGCTCTTAATAAACAATAGAACGATTCATAAATGATGATAATTCATTATAAAAAATAAAAAATAAAACTATGCAGGTATCTGTCATTGGCGAGGCCTTTTACTTCATAGCGTTACCTAAGATTGCCACAAAAATTTTATAAGCTTAAAAAATCTTAAGTTCTTGAAGAAACTAAAATGGAAAAAGAGAAAAAGGAAAGAGGAAATATTTTTCAAAGTGAAAAAAACAACTCACGAATGCATTAGTGGTGATATTGAACTTATAATTACTAACCTGAAAACAATAATTAGAACTTAGAAGCGGAAAAAAAGACGAAAGAAACTAACTTGTGGACCTTATAAATACATAATATGCATTCAATAATTATATCAATTTAACGAGAATTGAAGTCCAATAAATCATAGCCACAGCTCAAGACTAATAAAATTTTCCTTGCTTTAAATATATATTTAGCTGATTACACATTGTCATTCTGTAAGAAAACCAATTTTTGAATGAAATATCACTAAGATGTCAGACAAAGTTCAGATGACACTTCAAATCTCCAATGCGAGCAGTGCTCTAACGAAACTACACAATGCAGTGGAAGAATCCACAAAATGATCAAATATGAACAGCAGAAGTAGAAGCTCTTTTTCTTTTCTTTAAAAATGACAAAGGAGTCTAGAATTAACATATAATTTAATTTAGGTTACATTCACCTTCGCTGTAGGCGAACAAAAGCATTTAAATGAAGTTTTCGTGCAATAAAACCTCACGGAACTGGAGCATTATTAAGAGGGGTTCATTAAAATACTTTTGGCTACAGATTAAGAAATAAGAAAAGAGGGGTACCTCTCGAGGACCATATACAGCATCAATGACTTTGGTGTTGCCCATTTCGAAAACAGCCGAACTGTAAGAAAATCACTGCATATATTAAATAAATCCCATTTGAATTCAGGCTCAAAACATCCTATTAAGCCTTCAAGCAAGCCCTTTCTCCATGCAGAGTGAAATTAAAAGTGAATGCAGAGTACCCATCAGCTCTTGAAACTACTCCTATTTCAGCTCGAAGCTGCCTTGTCTGAGATTGAATAAACATATATTATATTATACTACATAAATAAATGCAATTAAATAATGCAACAATAACAGTTAATGGCTCAAAACTAAATGAATATTTCTCGTAAAAAGCAAAAAAAAATTAAAATTAAAATTAAAAGAGAGAAACCTCCATGGGGCGGCGGCCATCCAAGCGAAGGCCTTCAGGGCTCACGTACTCCATCTTGGCTTCAAAGAGAGTTTTAGCGACGGATTTGTGTTTAAAATTTTAAATTGTCAGTTCTCTGATAGTATTAGGGTAAATAGCACCCTTGTCCTTTCAAATTTCTGCACCCAGGGTCTTTTTGTGACAAAAACATAGTTAACCGTTAAATAATCAATTTTTATTAGAATGGCAATTCTATTCTTTATTTAATTTAGGAAAAACAGCACTGGTGGTCATTAACCTTTAAACTTTGTGATAATAAAATTTTAAGTTTTTGATTTTTAGCACCTAGGATCCCAAATCATTCAAACGTCACCAAGTTCTTTTTGTGACGTAAAACATCAATTTAACTGTTGAAAAGAAAATAAAAAAAATATATATGAAATCATCACCATCGCCCATTCAAACCAATAATTTCATCAGTAATTTGAAAATACAAATAAATTATCATGACATACCACTTCCGTTGGAGTTGGGATTGGTAGTTAGAATTGAAAAAGATGAATATTTCCATTTTTTTTCTTTTTCTTTTGTTTCTTTACTTTATTTTTATTTTTATTTAATTCAAAATTAAATATGAGTACAATAATTATTTTACTCAAAATTCGACATTTTAACGATCAAAATGATATTTTTCATCATAAAAAGATCTCGGGAGCAAACTTTTAAAAGATTTGGAATCTCGAGGTACTAGAAATCAAAATTTTGAGACTTCGTTGTCACAAAGTTTAAATATTAAAGACTCTCAGTGCTATTTAAACTAAATTAAAGTAAGGGTGAAATCGTCATTTCAATAAAGAAATTATCATTTAACGATCAAATTGACGTTTTCCGTTACACAAGGAAATCATACACAAAAGTTTAAATAGTTTAGGATCGTGGTTACTAGACATCAAAAGTTTGGGATCTCATCGTCACAAAATTCAAAAGTTTAGGACCTCTAGTACTATTTACTTAAATTATTATATAAATGGCAATTTTTATTTTCTACACCATATTTTTATTGCAATGAAAGTTTATCTACCTTTGGTATTTTGACACTTGTATCTTTTACTTTTTTCCGTCGTATTTTTATTACTAGTATACTGCTTCATTGTAGTGGGATCTGACTGTAGACTCTATTATAATGATGGATTGAGACAGTCAACAGATTTTGGAGATGATCGATTGAGAGCAGTGTTCTAAAATGCTCGCTTAGGCGGGCGTCTAGGCTTGATGCCTGGCCCTACCGCATCGCTCATTTTTGCGCATCGACCGCGCATTACCACGCTTAGACACGCCTAAGCTCAATGCGCTACCTCGCCGCGCATTACGTATTTTAGAACCTTGATTGAGAGAGATGGATTGAAAATGTAAGTATATTTTGGAGATGATCAGTTGAGGAAGATAGATTGAGGAGGTGAGCAGTTTTTGAGATAATCGAATCAGGAAAATTGATTGAAGCGTTCAGCAAATTTTGGAAGATATGATTTTGTGAATGAAGAAATTAAAGACGCAGTAACACGCGGACGTTTAAATACTTTTTTCTTCCTATAGCAGAGAAAACTCTCTACGGTCATGATTAATTTTCAATTAATTTTCACATCTTGTCTTTGATAACGAATTTTGTTCAAATATTCTGTGTATTAAAATGGAGGAAAATATTTTGTTAAATTTTTGTATTTATTATTTATTTTGTTTATTTTAAAAAACGAGAAGCAAAAAAATCTTTTTACATCCTCCTAATTAATTTTTTGGAAAGAAATCATCATCAAAGACAAATATAAAACGTGTAAATTCATAAGTTGATGATAAAAATGTGATAAAAAAATATTAGTAACATAAATGCAAAAATGAACAATAATAAAAAAATTTTATTGCAATTAAGATGTAGTGTGGTTAACAAATAATGTAGTGTAAATATAATTATCCTATGTTAATTTGAGTTGAAGTAAAAAAATTATTTTAATAGCCCAACTTTTACGTGATTTAAAGTTGAAAGATCTTCAATGCTCAAATCTATGTGGTAAGAGCATATCTAACGCAGATTGCACTAAAATGTGTACCACGTTACCCCAAATTGTTTACATTGTAAGAAAAAAAGTGGATGATGTCTAGCACACCGTCCACATTTAAACGGTGTGACATCCTTTATTTATTTATTTTATAATTAATGTCTATTGAAATGTGTATTAAACTTATTTTATTTTATTTTTTATAATTTATCTCTATCAAAATGTGTGTTAATAATCATTTATTTAATTTTTTATAAGTTATCTACCATTATCTCTTGTACATGTGGCCCATAATGGTGACTTTTTGTGATTGTTGAGGACTCCAACAGTCACAAAAGTGACTGTTTTAGTCCCCATAATAATTTTTTTTTAAAAAGTCATTTTTTCTATATAAATTCCCAAAAAATATATTACATTAAAAAAAATTTACGAGTCAGGCTCGTGGGCCAGCTTGATTCAGACTACAGTCGGACTGGGCTCGCATGTGGAAGACGAGTCGAGCCTCTACACAGGCCAAGCTTGGCTTGCACCTTGGGCCAAGCGTGGCCCGATAGTAATGGATTGGGTCAGCTCGATTTGATCCATTACCACTCCAAATATAAAATTCGGCACTGCTTTGAGATGTAATTTTGAAAATTCCACTTATTATATTTTATTGAAAAATATGCTCATAAAATTACACTGATCATAACTGTAGTTATTATTGCAGAAAAAAATCCAATAATTGTAACTTAGAAATTTCAATGACAGTAACTTCTTGGTGTATTTTCAATGAAATTTTGAAAAACTTAGGTCATATTCTCTTTGCTGTTTTTAAGTCGTTTTCAGTTTTTCAAAACATGAAAACGTGTTTACTTATCCATTTTCGAAAACGCCCAAAACTTTTCCAAAGAAATGGAAAATAATATTTTAACCGTTTTCATCTTCTTTACAAAACCAAATTTACATCTAAAATGGCCAAAACGCGGAAAAAGTTTCTCCAGACCCAATTCGATTATTCTCCCACATCATGTTATCTCCTCTTAATTTTTTTTTCAATGTGAGGGTTAAATCTGGTTTTGTGGTGAGTCGACATATGTTTTCAGATTTGGGATTTATAATTAAGGTTTAATTTTTGGAAATGGGTTCAATTTTATGGTATAATTTGGGAAAATGTTCAAATTTCTACTTTTTTTTCCTGAATTTTAATTTTTATGATGGCGTTATTAGATAGTTTATAATCTTGCGCTAAGAAGTGTGATTTTTCCTTTTTTTTTTTTTTTTTGCGGGGGGGCGGGGGTTGAGATTTCCATTTGATAAAGTTTCTTTCTTATTAGGCCATTGTCCTTTCAATTTGTGTTTTGCATTTTCGAATGCACGAGCGTGTCTTATATTCATGGAAACCTTTGGTCATATCATACATCTACATAATTTATCGGCATATAATTCATATAAATTTCAACACTAGAAGAAGCGAAGAGCCTTTGTCGAGCTGCAGAGAGTTTTTCTAACTGATTGAGGCCCCGTTTGGGATTGATTTTGGAGCCCAACTTCTGATTCTCAAACAATCAGAAGTTGATTTAGGCGTTTGGCAAATTTTTTAAAAGTGATTATAAAATAATCTGACTCTCCTGACAGCAGATTTTGAGAAGCAGCAAAAGGGTAGCTTTTCAGATTCTGCTTTTAGCTTTTACATTTATATATTATTAAAATACCCATTGTACCCTTAATTAATTAAATTAATTTCTTTAATCTCATTTGAAAACTGAATTGAAGCGAGTTGATGCATAAAAAAAATAATATAAATGTAATTAATTTTTGCACTATATGACTATATTATTATTTTGTAATTTTTATAAAATTTGAAATTTATTATGTGTTTATTATTTTTATTTTAAAATAATAATAATAAATGCATTGTCTTGTTAAAAAATATATGACTAGGAAAAAAAATGAATTTTACCACTCGTGATAATAATAATAATACAAAATAACATTATTATATTCAATGTCCTTTTTAGTAATTTAATACCATTATAGCAATAAATCACTTTTGTTTACCAAACGCTTAAATACTGTTTTTGAAACATACAGCAATTTTGAAACAAGAGTTTACCAAACACTTATTTGATTCTTCCCACAGCTGATTCTTTCTGCAGCACAGCAGAAGGTGATTCTCTTAAAAGCACAGCAATACCAAACCAAACCTGAGTACTTTAATTTGTTGTTGTGTTTTCATTACTTGATACTTTCACGTCGTACACACAAGTTTTTAGCTCTGTTTGGATTTCATAGTATGGGGTAAATGTATTGTTCTTTCAATTGTTCCATGTCTTCCTTTTCCTCTTTCTTTTATGGAGTTGTGTTTGCCGGTCATTATTTATGTTGTGCTTCAAGGGTTTAATTAGTTGAATCCCCTTGCACTACTGGATATAGATGTATATTGCAGCAGAGGAAATTTTTTGAACATTTACATTGGGCTTTCTTTGACTTATCAAATTTCTGGCTATATACAACCTCGATCAGGATTATTGTCGTAATAAATTACATTTCTACACTGTATTATTTCCTGTATGGGTCGGAGTTTGAGAAAGAAAGTTCTACTAGAGGTGTTTTAACATATATTAGAATTACTCTTGTCATGTTATTTTGGTGAACTAGATTAGTACTTCAAATTCTGTAATGTCTTGAAAACTATGAGTATTGTTACCAAGAGGGTGAGACTTCATTATATGTTGCAGCGGAGAATGGGCATGCTTTGATTGTTAGAGAGTTCTTAAGACATTCTGATGTTGACACTGCCTCTATTGCAGCCAATAATGGCTATTATCCATTCCATGTGGCTGTGAAGCAGTGTCTTATTGGTGAGTCTTTCATCTCATATTGGAGTTTTGTTTGTCAATCATCTTTCATATTCCACTGGTTTTGTAATCTAATAACATTCCATTGGTGATGCTGGATTATAGTATTTAAAGGTTAACATCATACTCTTCACTGTTTTGTTTACTGAACTAAATTCTTGCTGCATGCTTCAGATTCTTAATTAGTAAAATGATTAGCATTTATTTTATGGTAAGGTGGTTGAAAAATTGCCTTTTCTAGTCTTATACTCCAAACTTCGTTAACATTCAAGATTCACCAAATTTAAAATTTATATGTTATTTAATACTATATTAACATTAAACTATTCAAATTTATTGAATAATCAAATTTTTTGAATAACATATTATAAAAAAAAAAATTTCAAAATTTCTAAGTAAACGCGTTTTCCATTTTTCTATCTTGAGAAACAGTTTTTCAGAATGACAAAAAGAACATATTTTCAGTAATCTCAAAACAAACACTCAAAATATAAAACTAAAAATGAATTCACAACCTCAAAACTAAAAACTGAAACATAAAGAGAACAACCTCCTTTTTTTTTTCAATTTTAACCCCTAATCTTATTGTATTTTTATAATTTAACGTTGTTATAATCACATCAATAGTACCGAAGATGGGCATCTATCAAATAATAGCCCTTTTGTGAATGTTTAATTTGTTTTTTTTTTTTTTTTGTATAAATGGTCCTTATCTTGTGCATTTACTGAGGGTTAAGGACTTATTCTTTTATTTTTGACAGTAGCATCCCTATTTCAAACTTTGTTAACAAAAATGGTACTTTCCGCCCATATTTGTCACATTTAACCGTTAGTTCCTTGCATGCATTCCACACTTTTCATTTCATAATAGCATTTCCGACATTCCACTGTTCATTAATAAAAATTAGCAGTAGAAGTCTTAAACTAAAGAGAAAAAGAAATGAAATGAAATAATAAAAAAAAATACTATTTTTCTCCAATGTACCCGACCCCACCCGTAAGGTTCTCCACAAACAGATCTGGTTCGCCGAGAGATCTCCGATCTATCTCCGTAAAAGAAATGCAAAATGGAAAATTCTTTACGAAATAGGCAGAGGTAAAATAATAATTTAAAATACTAAAAACTACAAATTTACCAGTGCCACCATGCCAACAATTACGAGCTTGAAACTTGGGTAATCCATAGTCTGTTGATTTGGCAACACCTAAAATGCTCCGCAAAAAAAAAAAAAAAAAAAAAAAAAAAAAGGAAACTCGCCATTTGATATTTGATGTCTTCTAGAAAGAGAAAATGAATGGAGGATGAGGAATTCGAGATAGACCGGAGACGTGAAATGTATGGTTATATGTGTAATGTTCTCCATAAACAAATGGTGACGATGACAGATCTGTTTATGGAGAACATTATAACTGGGGTGGGGTCGGGTGGAGAAGAAGAAGATTTTTTTTTAATTATTTCTTTTTTTTTCTCTTAAGTTTAGGATTTCTGCTACAAATTTTTATTTATAAATAGTGGAATGTCGGAAATGTCCTTATGAAATGAAGAGTGTGGAATGCATGCGAGGAACTAACGGTTAAATGTGACAAAAAGGACTATTTTCGTCAACAAAATTTGAAATAGGGACGTCACTACTAAAAATGAAAGGATATGTCATCAACCCACAATAAATACAAAAGACATTTGTACAAAAAAGTCATGTTTAATTTGGTCACCGATCTCATCCTGTTTTAGCAAATACGAATAATAACATTTACAAGTAAAAATGTCAAAAAAAGGTTGTAAGCATATGTTTGACTTCACTTAAATTATAATTTCAGCTGGTCAAATTGGTCAAACATAATTTTCATCCACACATTTCATGGGACCCACAACTTACAACCACTTTTTATCCACATATTTACCAATAACTTATAATATAAACACTTAAATTATAATTTCAGCACCTCCAAACATATGCTAAGATATCTTGAACTTCAACTCAATGATCACTTGCTTTTCAACAGTCCAACTACTTAAATTTCAAGACACAAGGTCAATTTGAAAAGTAACACGAGCTTCATGAAATAGGGCATACGCGCACTACGTGACTATTTGAATGGTTGCGAAACTCATTGTCCATCTATACTAAAAAGTTTGTACCAACTTACTTATTTTTAAAGATTCTTGACCGATTTTCTACTAGGTAGAAAATTAATTGTGCAATTTTCCCATTTTCTTACTAATATATTAGGCCGTGTTTGATTGCAAGTGAAAAATTTGGGTGGAAAGAAAATATTTTCCATAGAAATAAATTACCAAGAAATTATGGGTTGTAAAAGGTTAATGCATTTTCCATGGAAATTAAATAAGTTGGAAAAGATTAACAAATTTTCCATGGAAAATAAATTCTCCTATCCCACAAAGAAAATATTTTTCTTGAAAACAAGGAAAATGTGGCTAAAAGTAGGAAAATGAGAAAAAAATTTCCATGGAAAAAAAAGGTTGTAATCAAACAAAACAAGGAAAATAGGTGGGCTTTTCCATGGAAAATAGATTTTTTTCCACCTATGTTCCAACTTGTTTGTTTGATTGCCAAAAATTTTCCATGAAAAATGAATTTTCCCACATATTTTCCGTTTTGTTTGATTGCAACATTTTTCTTCCATGGAAATTTTTTTCTTATTTTCTCACTTTTGACCATATTTTTCTTGTTTTCAAGAAAAATATTTTCTTTGTAGAATAGGAAAATTTATTTTCTATGAAAAAATTGTTAAATTTTTCCAACCCATTTAATTTCCATGGAAAAGGCGTACCCATAATTTCTTGGTAATTCATTTCTATGGAAAATATTTTATTTCCACCTAAATTTTCTACTTGCAATCAAATACAGTCAAAGTGTTTTACTTATTTCCTCTCCAATAAATTATTTAATTTTAAGTTTCTATTTCATAAAGTGCCGATCACCTACCCCCAGGGGGCAGGTGAAATTCGGCCCACCTGCTGCGTGTCAGCAGGTGGACCGTTGATGATAAAATTATTTTTATCATCAACGGCCCACCTGCTGACACGCAGCAGGTGGGCCGAATTTCACCTGCCCCCTGGAGAATTTTATCATCAACGGCCCACCTGCTGACACGCAGCAGGTGGGCCAAATTTCACCTGCCCCCTAGGGAATTTTATCATCAACGGCCCACCTGCTGACACGCAGCAGGTGGGCCGAATTTCACCTGCCCCCTGGGGACAGGTGATCAGTCCCGCTATTTCATAATGTAACATCGCCGTTGATGATCATCAACGGCCCACCTGCTGACACGCAGTAGGTGGGTCGAATTTCACCTGCCCCTGGAGGCAGGTGATCAGTCCCGCTATTTCATAATGTAACATCTATTTATTTATTTATTTTTTTCATTTTCCATTTTCCATTTTCTAGATTTAAAATTTTTCTCAACAATCAAGATTCTTCCAATCAACTGTCTACAGGTAGACAATAAAATACAGAGAAAGAATTAAAACAGTGTACTGTCATTGGTTTCCTAAAATAATTTCTTGCGTCAAGAAGCTGCAGCTGCAGATCAACCAGAAGGAAAAACAGCAAAAAATATTGCCATTAAACATCCCTTAGGTCAGTCCTCAACAGCCCTCTCTCTCTTTATACATATATGCACACATAATTCTTGATATACACATGTTTATGAATTTATTTTAGTCTGTCTCCATTTATAATTTGTGGGTTTTTTTTTTCTGAAAATGAAATTGTGCAGATTGGAGTTTTTTTTATGGCTTCGAAACGGATCTTGAAGGAGCTAAAGGATCTTCAGAAAGACCCTCCTACTTCTTGCAGTGCTGGTACTCTTTGACTCCCTCTTGTGATTTTTTGATTATTTTACGGTTTTGCTTGTGTATCTGTATTTTTTTTATTTGGTTGTATGTGTTGTTTGATCGTTTCGAGATTTGATCTGTGACATTTGGATGGTTAGGATTATTTTGATTAGCATTTTGGCATGGGGGTATACATATATTTGTTGTTTTGACCATTTTTTGTTGGTAAAAAGTTTAGTTTGGTTCTGAAAATTTGACGGTATATAAGATATTGATGCTTCATACTTGTTGAGGCTAAATACCAGGTCGCTTAAACAATTGAAACAGCAAGTGCTTGTGCTGTTTCTTTTAACTAGTATACCGCTTTTTTGTGTGGGATCCGTTGTGATGATGACCCATAATGATTGAAGCAGTAAGCAAATTTTGGAGGAGATGATTTTGTGAAGAGAGAAATTGAATACGTTGTGATACACGGTACTTTTTTCTTTCCGTAGCTGAGAAAATTCCCTAAGCTCGTGATGAAGTTGACCTTTTAAGACTGAATTCCAAGACTCTATATTACTCTATAATACTGTACAAAGAAATTTTTTGCTTTTGAGATTTGTTTTATGGATTATTAAGTTTGTAAAAAGTCTCTAAAAAATGATCTTTCTATGTGAAACATGAATTCTTTATGTTTGTGCTTACATTCATACACGAATGATACAGTTGGGTATGTCGTGCTTCTATGCTCCATAGGCAGCCCAAGTACACAAGAGTTTGGTGTATTCAGCACTTTATTTTTTGAAACATTGGAAAAAATAGTATGAAGAGTTTTAATGATCTTCTTCTATCAAAGATATATATATATTATTCAAGAATTAAGTATTAAACTTGGCTGTGTATACTAGATTATAGCGATTTACTTATTTTCTTGTTAATAGTAACTTCTTCTTCGATGATTTGTTCAAGCAGGATGTAGTTTGAAAGACTTCAAATGGAATCTGTGAAATAAAAAGTTCTAATTTTAGCATGCATTTTCCCACGACCATTTCCAAATCTTTGATTCTGTTCAAACCAACAGAAAGTTGTTATAATTTTCCTTTTCTTTGTCATTTATGTGTACAAAATCTTTTATCTTGGATTTTCCCTTGTAAATCAACCATGTAACTTGAAAGTACAAACTGATAATCTTGCATTGGTGCTAAGTATTCTTTACTAATTCTTGAACTGGAGAACCTGTGAAGCATAATTTTTACTTACAGCTTTCGATCTCATTTCCAGTTACTAAATTATGAGTGATATCTATTCAATATTGTTCTTTGTCATTGCAAGATGGTTATATGATATTCGTTTATCAATTATGCATGTTAACAGGACCTGTTGGTGAGGACATGTTCCATTGGCAGGCAACGATAATGGGTCCTCAAGACAGTCCTTATACTGGGGGAGTGTTTTTAATTACTATTCATTTCCCCCCTGATTACCCGTTCAAACCTCCAAAGGTATGGCATTCAGATTTTGAAACGTCATTAATTTAGAAAAGAAGAAAGTGTCACCTGCCAATCCAGCTTCTGGATCTCACACTGTAGCTCTCCATGGCTTTGTTTTTCAGTTTTGTGATTATATGCTTAAGTTTTGCAGTAATGTACTAATTCCTATGATGAGTGGACCTGCCAGTCATAGAGCTGCAGTTTTGTTTCCGAGTCAAATTCTTGAAAACTGTGAATGTGTTAGTGTCAATACATTATCAATGTTTGGTCTGACATTCTGTTCTGTTACTACCATTTGTATTTGTTTTCTGTTACTACCATTTGTATTTGTTTTCTAAGATTGATGGGATGTACCTACCTAACATGTTTGGGTATATTAATATTTTCTTACTTTTAAGTAAAAAAAAGGTCAATATTTTGAAAGCAACTCTTGACTTAATGCCAAAATAAGTAACTTATTTCCAATTTAACCAATAAAATATTTTGTTTCGAAACTTACTTATTTACTAGAACTAAACTTTTTAAACTTATCCAAATATACTCTTCCTAGCTTTAGATCTCTGCTGAATCTTGGACGTATCATCAATATTGCCAAAGTATTGTTTGATCATCAGTAGTTCTCTACATGATAAGAAAGGCTGGTTTGAGAGGATCAGCACCAGCTGTTTGTCTAGAGTTATAGTCAAATATTGGACCTGAGTCCAGAGTCCGTTTGAAGGTTTATATATAATGGGAAAAAAATTGAAGGTTGTCAGAAGATTCGTGTGTGCACAACTAATATGTCCGCTAAGCACATGAGCTTATCAGAGTTTAATTTCCAAATATCATAGCTATATATCATATGCGAATTAAGAGTTCTAGTTAACATATTTCTTCATTTGACCTGCTTTTGCTTTTATACAGGTTGCATTCCGGACAAAAGTTTTTCACCCTAATATAAACAGCAATGGCAGTATTTGCCTGGACATCTTGAAGGAGCAGTGGAGCCCTGCCTTGACAATTTCCAAGGTTATTTTTCTTCACTTTGGTGCTTTCTTGTTATCTAGTGGACGCTAAGTTTACCATTTACTAATAATGACAATGAATAATACATTATTGCTCCCTATCTTTTGTAAATATTTACTAACTGACTTGAGTCAAGGGCTCTTGGTACGGTGATTGAGATATGAACAGTGGGGCGGCAGATGTCTATGTAAAGATGTCGTGGTGGTGGGGATGAAAGTAGAGATGGTGATGGTCTTGCGCAGATGTGTGGATGTTGGTGGTCATGGGCCAGTGGCAGGATGGGGGAGGTTATGGGCCAGCGACAGGATGGTGATAATGTTATCTGTCTGGTATGGAGCAGATATGTGCATTTTGGTGGTGGGGCTTGGGGGTGGAAGAGATGGTCCATAGATCTGAAATTGGAGGAAAGCATTTCGACTTGTAGCATCATTATTGCTGGTTACATTTCCATTCAGAGCTACTGTGTATGTTGGTATGATACAATAAGCCAGTACCTGAAACAACAAACTAAGGCTGCCGATTTTGAGTGGTCTTCCAGGGATTTTTTGTACCTTCTCGATCACTAGAAGAGAATCCACCCCCTCTAACTCTGAATACTGCTCAGGCTAGACACTCCTGAATGTGGTCTCTGTTAGGATTCTAATAACAAGAACATGCGGATCTAACACAAAAACATTATATGATCAATGACAATGCCTAGAAATAATTTTTTAACAAGCTAGAGTAATATCCAAGTCACATATAATGAGACAAAGCAAAACGCCAAAACCCTTTGCTATAGGGGGAATAATTCATGAGGCAAATCCAAAAATTTGCTATCACTAAAATAGAGATCACATCGTTCTACGAATATTTTTTTACCCAAATTTAAGGTATTAATTCAAATTGGGAAATGTTTTGGTTCTCCCTTTCCAGCTTTGAAACCCCAAATAGAAGTATAATTTCACTACAAATCACTGCCAAGATGAAACCTACGATAAATGTTGCCAAAAAGATGGTGGAAGACCAAGCATATCAACAACACTTCTTTTTTTCTCTCTCATTGTTGTACCCCCCCACCCCCCACCCCCCACCATCTCTCTCTCCCTCTGTGTGTGTTTCTCTAACTTCACATGCAATACACTTTTCATTTTGAGAAACGAAGCCCTCATGGTCTACAAAAAAGTGAGCTCAATATGAGCTAAGTAATTCGTGAGCGCATATTGGGCCATGCGCATAGCAGTCTCCTTCAGCTTATGAGGGGGGAAAAACGCAAATTCTCATGTAACCCACGAGGGCTTTGTTTCTCAAAATAAAAAGGTGAGTTATGAAGGAGTTAACAAAAAGTCAAAAACTAGAGAGAAGACTACAACAGGTAAAAACAAAAAGAGAGAAAAGAGGGGTCTTTGGTATCTTTTTTGACCTTGGTTTTCCACTATTTTTTGACAAAATTCTTATGAGTTTCTCCTTTAAATGATTTGTGGTGACTCATGAGATATTCTTCCATTCAGGGTTTGGAAGCTCATAAAGGTAACCCTAAATTGTCTCTATTTGATGTAATTTAATACCTCAAGATTAGGGCGAAAACTTGAGAGAGTGTTATATTTGTTTTCGGGTTTGTCTCATGGTTCTTTCCCTCTATACTCGAGGGTCTTCCACAGAACTCTTGTATCCGTTACTTGGATATGAAAATCTTTCTTATTCGATGAAGAATGTACCAATAATGGGATTTTTTTGATAAATGGGAAATTCAAAATGCTCAGGGTTATTGGAGGGTCTTCCACAGAACTCTTGTATCCGTTACTTGGATATGAAAATCTTTCTTATTCGATGAAGAATGTACCAATAATGGGATTTTTTTGATAAATGGCAAATTCAAAATGCTCAGGGTTATTGGGTTGTTGAAAATTATTTCTAGGCAATCCAGTTGTTGAGATAATTTTTTGTACTTCATTTCTCTGATCTCATATTTTTGTTATAAAAAAACACAAATAGTCGCAATTCCCTTCTGTTGCCATGGATGTGCTTTTATAGAATCTGATATCTGAAATGGGTTTTTTTTTGTGTAAATGTCATTATTTCATTGCGTCCGTGTCTTAAGGTTAGAATCTAACTCGTATGCTTTCAGGTGTTGCTCTCAATCTGTTCACTTTTGCCGGATCCAAACCCGGATGACCCCCTGGTGCCAGAAATTGCTCACATGTACAAGACCGACAGGGCCAAGTACGAACAAACTGCTCGGAGCTGGACCCAGAAATACGCAATGGGTTAGTATTATTTGCCTGCCTTTGAAGGGTTGCATGCATTATGTACAAATTATGTCTCTTCTGTCTGCTCTTGTAATGGACGAAATGTATCATAGAGCTTTGAGTTGTTGGTCTAGTAAAGGACAACAACTATGCTTTTAATTGTTTATATGATATCGTTATTGTGAAAGACTGGATACTGTTTATTAGTCTTGTTTAATGTTTAATTCTGAGATCCTGTGTTTTGCAATTTTCTTGGGAATTCATTAACTTTTTCAAGAGAATACTGAAAATAGGAGTAGAAAATGCAGCTAATCCTTTTTTGCTCGTACGAGTGGTATTGGCTTCGGATTAAGATTCAGAGTCAAAGCTTATGTAACGAGGGATTGTGAGAATAAGTCCTTGCCACTCATTTCGCTCCATTTTCTGATTTATAGACAATCAATTCTTGATATTGCAGTATATGCCTACAGATTTTGATTTGCTTATCTGAGAGTTCTGAGTTCGAGTCATGGTTTAAAAAGGCGGAACTAGGTACCGAGGCGGTTTTTCTTTGCGAGGCGAGGCGTAAGCCTCAAGGCGTTTTGAGGCGTAAGCCTCACTACAAACTGAAAAATTAGTCAAAAAATTGTAAAATAACATAAAAATAGCATATTTTACTTAAAAACAGCATATTTCACAAATAGATTAACAAAATAATGATTAAATTGTCCACAATTCTTACTCCTTGGCCCTTGCACAATTAAAAATGACTTAAAAAGTTCAAAAGTCTTCACTCATAACATCATGATCATCACCATCATCACTAGTAGGATCATCCAAGGAATTGTCATCATATCTAATTCTCCTATCATCTTCCTCATCTTCACTCTCTATTTCTATCCACTCGTCTTCTTCATCCACTAAATGTAACTTTCCCTTCCCTTTATCTGCAAATTATATTGAAAACGTCCATTAATATCATTATTATATAAATGAAAATAATGTTCAGTAAGACAAATTATGGTATTGGATACCTTTGGATGAAAAAGAGCGTTTTCTTTTACGTTGCTTTTGTGTGCTAGTAGAGCTTTCAATTCCTTGTCCACTCGATCTATCATCATTCATATCATGTGTGTCCAATAGAATTTCATCTTCAACACCAGCAACCCATTCGTCATCGGATGGAAAATTTTGGACAATTAGAGGATCTTCTCCCTCTTTGAGAGACTTCAAGCGCACACGTCGATCTTGGAGCCTCTTGTTGTACAAAATATAAACCAATTTTTCCAATCTTTTTGTTGTCAAACGATTCCTTCTCTTAGTATGTATTTGATTAAATGTACTCCAATTTCGTTCGCACGCAGAAGATGAGCAAGTTAAACTTAAAACTCGTATTGCAAAATGAGCAAGTTCTGGAGTATCGACGCCAAACTGAGTCCACCAAGCAACTAGGGAAAAAATTCAAACAAAATGTTACAAGTCTAATAGATAGGCAAGGGTTAAAAACAAAAATCAAGTGTATAAATTAATAACTTATAATCTACATACCAGGAGATCTTTTATTGAAGGAGTTTTTTGCTTGTTCGAGACCAAAGAATTTCTGTTTGTTTACGAAGTCATCAACTTGGAGATCTGCAAGCTCCCTATCTTTTGCATCAGGGATGAGTCTCGTCATGCAATTATAAAAACCAGCCATGACTTCAGGATGCCTTGAAAAATTAGGTGCATATTGACAACGCGGATTCAAATAATAAGCAGCAGCATGTAGGTCTCTGTGCAACTGAAACTCCCACTTTTCATCTATAATATCCCAAATTTCTTTGTACGACGCTTCTTTGTTCCCTAAATTTTTTGCTATCTGCTCTTTTGCATTATCCATTGCACCGTAAATAAATCCCATAGCAGGCATTTGTTCAGAATCAACAAGTCTCAAAACAACAAATAAGGGATTTGTGGTCTTCAAAGCATACGAAACACTAGGCCAGAAATGATGATCATTAAGTATGATTTTATTGACTGCTTTACCATCACATGATCTAGCCCAAGTTGAATTTGCCCATTCATCTGAAGTAAACATAGCTTGTAGTGGTCTTTTCATCTCATAAAGTCTATGCAACGTCAAGTAGGCCGTAGCAAACCTGGTAGCACCCGGTCGAAGCAAATCCTTCTTTGTAATTTTTCTCATCAAGGCCAACACCCAAACATGATTATATATAAAATTACACACCTTCTTAGCCTTCAACAATGCATGTTTGTGTTGGGGCAACTCCCCAAGTTTCTCGAGCATCAAGTCAATACAATGTGCTGCACAAGGAGTCCAAAATAAATGCTTCCTTTTTTCCATTAATTTTCTCCCGGCTGCTTTGTAATTACTTGCATTGTCAGTCACAACCTGTACAACAATTTCTTCGCCCACTTCTTCCACAACATCGTCTAGCAATTTAAACATCAAATCAGCATTCTTGATTGCATCAGAAGCATCAACAGATTTCAAAAACACAGTTCCATGTGGATTATTCACCAAAAAATTAATCAAACTCCTATTTCTCATATCAGACCATCCATCAGACAATATAGAAACCCCAGTTGATTTCCATGTCGCTTTCACATCTTCAACTATTTTTTCAGTTGATTCTTCTTCTTCTTTAAGTATCCACGTTCGGAGTTCATACATAGAAGGAGGGACAAAACCTCTACCATAATTACCAAGTGCCCGACACATGTTAATAAAAGAGGGAGTTTGTATGGCATTGAAAGGTATTGCATTTTCAAAAAAAAACCGTCCAATATCCAAACAAACATTATTCCGCAGCTCTTTTTGCTTTGCTCCAGTCATCTTTGTGTTTGGCTCTTCATCACCACCAATATTTGTTACAAATCTATCAATCGGACCTCTAATGGCTCTCCTAGAATCATCTGCCTTATCATTCTTCCCATGATAAGAACCAAGCTCAACCATATCTTCAAATTGCTGTTGTGCCAAGTCTTTTTGCAATTTTCCCACTTTCAAATAATTAATAATCTCATTTTTCACATCTTCAGGAACTCCAGGACACGGGGCTACATTTTTGTGTGTACAAGCCAAATGATCCTTCATTCGTTTAACCCCTCCGGTAATGATCTTCTTGCAAAACATACATTCAATGTAAATGTATGTTTTTTTATCACCTGCTTCGTTTTCAACTTCTCTTCCATACTTCCAAGCTGGATCCTTTCTATTATCCTTCCCCATCCTAAAAATAGAAATACAAAACCAAAAATAAGCATAAAAAATTAAAGGAATTAAAGGAATCAGCCAATCAGATTGCAATTTTAAATTAAAAGAATAAAAAGAATCAGGTTGCAAATTTGCAATTAAAAGAAGATTCATGTTGCAATTAAAAGAATGATCAGGTTGCATTTGCAATTAACCTGAAATTAGGTTGCAATTAACACTACACGATTTCAACAATGCTTGAACTACATGATTAAAAGAAGAAACAGGTTGCAATTAACACTAAACTACACAATTTCAATGGACCCTACACGATTTACAATTACAAAGCAGGTTGCAAGGTGCCAAGGTTGCCATGTTGTCCATTGAAGAATCAGGTTGCAACAATTTTTCCTTAATAAATGGATTATATTGACTTTTTAAAAAAACAGATTATAACATATTATAACTTTTTATTTCCAAAAAACAGATTATAACTTTTTATTTTGGGTATATTTGCTATTTTCTTTCAACAAAATTGGGTATAAAGATAGACACTTTCATTATCCAACCCGTTCTCCCCATTTATTTCCATCATTTATTCAATTTCTTTTCATTTTTTTTACCGTTTGCAGCAAGTTTGCATCTCAATCAAAGAAGAAAACAATCAAAATTACAAACGGTATTTAATCATGCTCAAAAAACATCAATTAACTACTTAAAAGTGTCTTCCTGTCAAACTAGATCTCTTTAGAATCAATTAAATGGATTATGGACATTATCAATTATACTCAAAATCATACTAATGGGCCAATCTAAATTTACATACAATGATACAAGTGATATAAAACAAGCACGCATGCTGCATGCACTGAATCGAACCAACAAGGTGCAAAAATAATCTCGAACCAAAAAATACAAAGATAAAGTTATGAACAATACATCAAAATCAGACCTTTACTATCAAAATCATAAAATGGGCTCCTTGAAATTTATATACGATTTCTATAAAAGAAGCACGCACGATCACACTATCACACACTGGAATTGAATCAACCGACCGACCAAGAAAATGAGAAAAACAGAAAAAGAGAGAAGAGAGAAGAGAGAGAGCTGGACCAACCGACCAAAAAAATGAGAAAAACAGAAAAAGAGAGAAGAAGATTTAGTTGAGAAGAGAGAGAGAAAGAAAAAAAACAAATTAAGAAGATTTAGAAAAAAAAAAATACCTGGACGTTCTGGCTTTCTGCGGTGCTGGACTGCTGGAGCTGTCGCCTCTTGTTGGAGCCTGGATGTGCTGGAGAACAGAAGAAAAATGGAAGAAATTGCTTTGCCCAAGCCCCAAGCTGCTGTCCGACTCGGAGCTGTCGCCTCTTGCTGGAGAACAGAAGAAAAATGGAAGAAATTGCTTCCCAAGCTGCTGTTCGGATGTTTGTGTAATTTGGTTAGGGTTTTTTTTAGTTTTTTTCTTTTGTTGATTAATGGGCCTTTTTAAAGCTGGAGAGTATATGTTTTATTTGTTGATTAATGGGCCCAAACCTTTTGTTTTTTTAAAAAAGCCCATGTCTAGAAGATAAAAAATAGCCCAATAATAATGATTTAAGCCTCACGCCTCAAAACGTATGAGGCGCGAGGCGTACGCCTCAGTTGACGAGGCGCGATTTGGTCTTAAAATAGCACTAATTTAAAGCCTCGAGGCGTTGAATGTGCGCCTCACAGTGAGGCGAGCCTCGAGGCGCGCCTTCGCCTCGCCTTTTTAAACCATGGTTCGAGTACATGTCTTTTTCTTTGTGGAAAAACATAAAATTACCAGGAAGGTTCATTCGTGGAAGTGTTCGGACATCAAATGCACGTATATGTGCATGCACTCATTGGTCAATCGTGCATTCAGCACATAGATTATGTTCACATGCACTCAAAATTTGTAGAAGCAACATTTTTGAAGAGGAGTAATATCCTACCCACTGCCACCCCTAGTGGGCAATTGTTATGTTGCCCACATTCAATGTGTCACATGCACATTGGATAAATTGCCCCACAAAAGTAAATGTCACATCATCAATTCATCCAATATGCAATTGTCATATTAAATCTAGGCAACATAACAATAACAATTGCCCATTGGAGACAATAGATCACTTCTCCATGTTTGAATGCTTTTGAGTTTGGATGTATATCGGGGGAGATTCACTCATGTAAGCGTTCGCACATCAAATGCACGCAAGTATGCACACATTGGTGATGGGTCGAACATTTAACATGTTCGCATGAATTACACGTGCACATCCATCTGTAGGTATGCATGTATAAGTGGGTTGAGCATTTATCATGTTTGCGTGCATTCGAAAAATCACAAGAGAGTTTAGAAATGTTTTTTTTTTTTTTTTTCATTTCGATTTTCTTGTATGTATGGGATTGTAACTATGTGACTAATCGAAGTGAAAGGAGAATATGGTGATACTTCGTCATATGATTGTACAAGGAAGACAGTAAGGTAAGTCGTAGAAAAAAGACTTTGTTTCATTGAATCGCATGCCCTTTGGGTTGTGCTGCAATTTTGACTGTCGCATTACAAACTCTCGTGATTTAATTCGACCCCTTGTCAACACGTGCTAATTTCTGCTACTCGACAAGAATTGTCAAGCTGCCAATGCAGCACGTTTGGTGTGTGGGCTTGGCCAACAACACATGCCTCTAAGGGCAGAATGCATCAAATTCAATTTGAAAAAAAAATAAAAAAAAAAAAAAACAAAACAAAACAAAAAATCAAAATCATCAAATTTATCTAGTCTTTACAAATGTAGTATGCAAACGTGTTTCCACGTGATTTTCAATTAATATGTTTCCACGTGATTTTGGACAACATTAAAACGTAGTTACTTGAATCTGGACATTAATATTCGCAGCTGGTTTGTGCAGTGGGTACAAATTATCTTAAAACCACATGCGGCAGAAATACAGTCAGTATAAATCAAGAAAAATGTTACTTGTACACTCAAAACTTACACACTCGCTTGCACCCTCATATGTGTCAAGTAAAGATTGGGTCACTTTATTTATTTGGTCAAAAAAGAATAATTTGAACCAACTAGTATTTAACACATGTGAGGATGTAAAGGAGGGTGTAAGGGAGAAACTGTGTACAAACCTCTTAAATAAAAGTTATTAGCAGGATTCCTTTTGTGTGAAAATGTAGGTAAAAAAATCTCATATTTGGTATGTCGATTGTGAGTCTTTTCTACGAAGATTATAAACTAAAATTAATTTATTTGAGTCGAATTTTGGACTTTTAAAACTATTATAATATAAAATTGCACTTAATTAACAATATGATATTTCAAAGTAGAAAAGATAATTTTGTCATTTCATGTTAAAAGTGATTTGAAAATTCAACAATTTCAACTTAAATAAATTAATATTGGTTTATAATCTCCATCAAACGGTCCTGAACATAAAATAATACAATAAAATTTGTCAAATATCCTCTCAAATATTATTCAGTCTAACATACTATTATATAATAATATTGAATTAAACTTTATTAGATTAAATCATTCAATAAAACTTATCAGAGTGTCTTTTCGAATACCATCTTTTCCAACATTGTACAAACAAAATACCAAACATTAATTAATGATCAATGTACGTCGACCCGTTAACACCTAACATAATAGCTCTATAAATGTTGGGAAACATGACCACTTGTACTATATTTTTTGGTAATATGTTGACAAGAGCAATGTGTGTCAACACACCTAAAATACATATGTTTATCTAGTTGGTAAATTTTAGTTATTGATGCTTTCTTCTCTATTCTTTTTAAGATAATTTGAGATATATTTTTATATAGATTAAAATGAAACTTTTGTTTATAATAGCGAAGCAATTTTAACAATAACAGGTTAAAAAATAGATAAGTAACATAATATTAAAATTAGTTTCAAATGATGTGATTTTCTAGGATGTTTTGTTAAATACAGCAAAAATATATGACACAGAGTGTTCATGATTTTTATAGTTGATTTGAAATTTATTAAAAATTTGAATCTTTTTTTTTTTAATTGTGGGTATCTACTGTCTCAGTCCCGTACTCCTATTCATGGTGGATGGAAGTTATTGTGCCCACGGCTGATTTAGTACTTCCATATTAGTATTTTAGTGCACACAAATAAATATCATATAAATTTTTAATTGTGTTCAATTAATTCCCTCTCTTCTCGATATCGACACCGACACTGACACTGATACTGCTGTCTATTCAAACAAACCAAGACCCCTCCCTTCCTTTTGCAAACCCAAAATGGCGGATGGAGAGGACCGTTGAAGATTTAATCTACCAACGTAGAAGTTCAGATTCTTGCATCTATTTAGTGTCTTCATTATCACTTCTGAATGGATTCTCAAGCCAAAATTTTACAAAACGAGTCAAAATTGGAATCTAATAACTTCACAAATGCAACTCCCAAACAATAAATTTAGGCCTCTATGAACAAGAAATTAAGTGATGAAAAGTTATGGCTGAGATAATTTGCTGCGTCTAAATATTTTCGCTGCCATATTTACACTAAATGGGGGGTCAGGCGGGTCTCGTAGTCGTGGAGAAGAGAATGAATTAATGGGTAAATTTAATAAATACTCATCAAACTATTTTGATGTTACTACTTACTTATTCAATTTGAAAAGGTTTTCAATAGCTCAAACAACTTCTTAAATAATTTACCATATATCACTCATTAGAAAAATGTTACGTTGAGCAGACAAAAATTGCCACCTCGTGAATGGAAAGCTGATGTGGCATAATTAAAGCTTTAAAATTGTCAACGTAATTAAATCGCAATAGTCAAACATGTCTTTAGCTTGCTTTAAAAAACGTTTTTCTAATAAAGTATTTTTTTGAAGTTGAAGAAACATTTTTTAAATCAGGTTAAATGCATGTTTGGCTATTGTGATTTAGTTATGTAGACGATTTTATCGATTTAATTATGTCATATTAGTTTTTCGTTCGTCATGTAGTAATTTTCGTCCGCTCAATCTAACATTTTTTTCATTGAGTGATGTAGGGGCGGATTTAGGGAGTGTTCGGTTCCGCTCTAGAAAAAATCATTTTTTATAGTGTAAAATTTTTTGTAGTAACAGTCCAGTTTTGAAATGCAATTTTTTTTTTTCACTAGCAGCCCAATCTCCAAAAATTCATGAATCCGCCCCTGATGAATGATAAATTATTTGAGAAGTTGGGTGAGCAATTTGAAACATTTTCAATTTCAAATTGAGTGAAGGAGTAGTTACTCAAAATTAGTTCGATAGTTATTTATTAAATTTACCCAGGAATTAATTGCAAACTATTAATGACTTATTTGACATTTATTTATATCTTCTAATTGTTGATGTGAAAAAGCCATATTAACAGTGGGCACAATAACTCAATCGAACAGTCTACTATCTACTATCCAGTATATAAAACATAGTCTTCCGACTTGATCAACACATGAATCGTCTAAGCCGTCGAGTTACTGTGTCACTCATCGAACCAGTGGATCGATATTTAAATGTTATTGAACTTCTTAGAAATTGCAAAGTTTGACTCGGGAATCGGGATAATAGCGTTCTCTTTCCAATTATATTTACTTAATTTAGTTAAATTTTGATAAGAATCAATCAATGTTGTCACGTGCAAAGAAGAAAATCTTTTGTTTCTTACGATGATGTTCTTTGTATGATTGTTTTCTTTTGCTTGAAGCTCAAGCTTCCAGCTCTTTGACTTATCTTAGATATTTATCAACAATATATTTATATAACCAATTTATTTATGGAAAATATTATTTTCCATTAAACTTCTTGTTAAAATTAGAAAATTTTAATAATTCAAGTCCTATAAGTTTAATTAGTTATATCAAACAAGAAACTGACGTATAAAATTTTTGTAAATACACCCGATATGAAAAATATATGCAAGTTGTTTGCCCGATAATCATTTAAAATGTCCCTCAAACCTTAACACTATCGTTTTCCTTAATATAGTAGAGTTTCAATTTTGGAGATAATTTTTTTAATATTTTTATAATTTCTCTAAATATATTGTCCTAGTGTATTTTCGGAATGCTTATGCAAGTATCACCTAATCAAATTTAATTGTCTTTGACTTTAACAACACAAAATACTTTTAAAAATATAGAATAACTAGTATACCGCTTTTTTTTGCGGTAGAATCCGACCGTAGCTGTATTATGATAATAGATTGAGGTGATGAACAGATTTTGGAGATGATCGGTAGAGAAAGATTATCGATTGATGAAGATGGATTGAGAAGATGAACAGATTTTAGAGATCTGTATAAGAAGATGATTAAATATCAAATTTTGGAGGAGATGAAATTGAAGACGTAGTGATATACAGACGTGCCTTTTTCTTTTCTTAGTAGAGAACTCCATACAATCATGATTAAATACGCAAAAACGTGTATATAAAAGATCATATTATTAATACAAATCGTAGTATATACAAAAGTGTGACACAAAAGTATCGCTCATCCTTTTTTAATAGTGTCCCATCTTCGATTTCCGTTTCAAATATGGCATAAAAAGTAAATGCTTGTTTGGTAGGAATTAAAAATCTATTTTGGTTTTTTTTAATCGTAATTTTTGACTTTTTAACTCACTTTTAACATGAAAAGTAAACAATTTCAACTCAAATAAATCAATATTGGTTTATAAACTATTTTTAATCTCTATCAAACGCACTCTAAATTTTAAAAGAAAAGGAAAATATATTAGTTAGAACTTGGTCGACAAGTAAAATAGTAACTACTTAGCATATAAATATGTTAATTTATTACTATAATTCGGGGAGAATAATGTAGTCAAATCATGTGTCGTTGACCAAATGATTTCCCAACAACAGGTCCGTCACGTGACTATTATAACCCCACGCCACGCTCCTCGTGATTCGAGTGTGTGATCACGTACGGATAAAGCGCGTGTACATAGTTAGCAAATGCTTGTTTACCGGGCCCACTTTTGCCACGTGTACAGACCTAAGCTTTAAAAATGCGGTGAACAGTTTACAGTTTAGTATCTTTGAATTTTCAATTTTAAAAATCGATCCGAATATTTATTACATGTTCGATAAGTGTTAAAATTATTTTTAAGTACTTATTAATTATGAGTAATAAGTTGTGAGTCCTACAAAATATATAAATAAAAAATATATTTGATCAGTTGAAATTATAATTTAAACTTACAGTTGAAAGTATATTTGATCAGATTAATCAATCAAAATATATATTATACGCTTATTAAATGCGACAATATCGACAAACCATATCTCTCGCCTTTTATCTAGATTAAATAAAATACGCAACCAATCTCGAATTAATTAAAATTAATACTTAATTTTGACCCAAGAAGGAGGTGACTTTCAACTCCTATATAAATGTGAATCTTCACATTTCTATCATTTAAGTTGTTAAAGCTGTTAATTCTATCATCAGTAACTTTTTTTTTTCAAGAAAGACTTTTTCTCACCGTTTACTCCCATTTTTACGGTAACTCTCACTCAAATTTTTACTCCACTTAACAGTTTTCAATTGAATTGAATATTCTTCCCAGAAATTGTCTCCTCTTTTTTCTCTCTAAGTCCAACAATTCAGTCTTATTCGATGTAAAATCATAGAGAAATCTTTTAAGAAAATGAATCCTCAAGTCTCTCAACCCATCAAAACCACAGTCAAGAAAACTATTACCACTAAGGTAGTTGCATCGATGCCAATAACGAGCAGCTCGAGGAATTTGTACGGAGGATTGGGCTCTGAAATCCCACGAGTAGTGCGGATTTCTGTGACGGATTGTGATGCCACAGATTCATCTAGCGATGAAGATGAAATGGAGGGTTTGGAAATGAATATCCGGCGAGTGAAGAAGCATGTGAATGAGATTAGAATGGAAAGGAAATGTGTTCCTACGAAGAAAAGTGTGAAGAAAAAGAGGCTGCCTCCCCCTCCGCCACCGGTGGCAGCATGCGGGAATAGAAAGAAATTCCGAGGTGTTAGGCAGCGGCCGTGGGGGAAATGGGCGGCTGAGATACGAGATCCAGCAAGGAGGACTCGGGTTTGGCTAGGCACTTATGACACGGCAGAGGAAGCAGCCTTGGTCTATGACAGGGCCGCGATTCAAATACGCGGCCCTAATGCTTTAACCAACTTTATCAAGCCTCCCGAGAGGGTGATGGTGCCTGCAGCGGAGGCCAATGTGACATCAGTTTCCGGTTATGATTCTTGTAAAGAAGAGTCTTGCGATGACCTTTATTCACCCACTTCAGTTTTAAGGTTCAGTGTTAATAGTAAAGGCATTGTCCGGTCCGAGTTTAAAGAGACAGTCGTAGAAGAAAACGAGGGACTAAAGAAATTTAACGATAGGAAGCCAGTTGGACAGTCGGTGGTGCAAAACGAAGGGGATTTGTTAATGGATGATTGTTTGCCATTGGATCAATGTTTCTTGACTGAATATTTTGATTTTCAGTCTCCTTCACCGTTAATTTTCGAAGAAATTAATGTTGCTAAGACAGAATTGGATGAAGATTTTAAGGATGTTTCAATTGATTTGGACGATGATTTTAGGTCTCCTACATGGGATGTGAATGATTTCTTTGAAGATCAATTTTTTGGTGAATTAGAGAATTAATTAGGGGGTCCTTTTTGGAAAATGTTTGGAAAGTACTTTTGAGTGGAAATTTTGTACCTAATTTTGGAAAATTTTGGGGGTGGAGGCTTATTATAATCTTGTTTTGGTATCTTCTTTACTATAAGTCTATATGTAAATTGCAATTGCAGCAAGTCTATGGAAATTTCTTTTGTATTTATTATTTGGTCTTTAAATCTTTTCCTAGCAATTTACTATTTGTTGTACAAAAGTTAATTGCACCCATCGAATCAGTAACACATTGAAAAAAGTATGTTACTTCTCATAAAATTACAATACGAAGTGTCTTTTTTTGTTTTTCAGTATCTTCGACTATACAAGTTACATTAAATTTACCTAAATTTCTATAAATATCTATTGTGTCAACTTTTCCTTTACCTACTTTTGATTTATTTATAAATTAGATATTTGTTTGATTCAAAAAGAGAGTGTAATAAATACATATTTAACAATCGAACTTTTTTGTTTGATTCAAAAAGTGCGTGTAATAAATACAAATTTAACAGTCGAACCTTTTTAATTACAAATATTTCTGGTAAGTTTATCTACTAATATATAATTTGTGTGGTTAATGAGATGTTTTTCTTTTTGCATGGATGTAAGGTTGATAAGGCTGTGAAAGATTTAAAGAGGATTTTGAATACTTTTATGCAATAATTGACCAAAGCAAGGCTCCTTGATACTTTTATGTATTTTATTATTGTAGGCATGATATTGTTATTTCAAATTAATTTGTGTCTTGTCAAGTCTATACGAAACGTGTATTTAAAAATATTAGCTCAATCAATTTTATACCAGTAAGTAAGATAAAATAAAGTATCAACTAACTTGACAATCAAATTTTCGACACATATGTGTATTAATAATACATCTTATGTTTCGTTGTCTACTTTTGTTGATTGTGCCTTTTGTCTCACTTAAGGACAGCTTGAAAGACACCAAAACCTCCAAGAGAAACTCAAATAGACACACTATCAAAATTCAATCCCAATCACATAGTTACATAATCAAAATTTTATTTTTTGACCTTTTGTGTGTCCATTTACGTACATGTTCAATTTATTTTTATCAAATTTTAATACGTAAAAGCATTTAAATTTAAAATCATTGTATTGTGTTGTTTGAGATCTAAATCCACACAGTCAGTAATTTAACTAAAAAAAAATTAGTTGGATTTCAAAATTCAATAGAGACTCTTAACAGTTTTTGAGAGACACGTTCGTTTAGTACATCTTACAATCATGTGAGATTATATGTGCGCGATGGACCAAAAATAAAGGGACTTGAGAGGTGGCTACAAATGTTACCAAATGAACGTAAGTGCTCATTGTGCGGACGATCATTGAGCAATATATAACAAATTAAGTCTTATTTCGAATCAAGTTGGAGTTTAACTACAAGAATCGTTTTTCTCTAATATGTTCATCTTCACTTTTATTAGAAGATTTATTTAACTAAATCCTTTCAATATTTCTAATCTATTCACAATCATTGATATCGTCACTTCTTGATTCTTTATCTCGTCTAATATATCGTTGTTATACATTCAGTCAAAAACTAGAAAGACAACATAATTAATATGATTGAAACACAGGCCAATTTAGAAAGTGATGGTTTTATACATCATCCTTATCTGGTAATCAGAAAAGCAAAAAATAAAAATAAAAATAAAATAAAATCATCAAGAACAGAATGCAAACAAGTAGGACCAATAAGGAAAAGATAATTATGCAATGAAATCTCTGGAAAATCAGCTAATCATTAAAGTGGGCTTTGGATCTTTTTTGAAATTGATTTTAGTACAGTAGAGTTTAAAATAATTTTTTTTTCTTAAATTCATTTTCTATACATATTTTATGGAACTCACAATTTTTATTAATTTTTTAACTACATATTTTACTTTTTTTTTTTTTAAATCTCCTAAAAAACTATTTTTAAATTATACCAAAAATACATTTAGAATTCAATTTATGATTGTCAAACGTGTTTTTTAAACTTAAAAAAATTGATTATAGAAAAATTTGAACTATCTAGCAGCAAGTTTTGAAAAAGTAGTAAAACAGTGTAGTTTCTAAAATTCTGTTTTTAGTTTTTCAATTATATATCGTTATAAATAAAATTAATTTATGTTCTCTTCTAAATTTGTTGGTATTCTACGTATCTTAATATTCTACATTAATAAAATATCATCTATCATTCTCGTTAAAAACATTCTTCTATTTTATTTTTTTCTTGGTAATTGACTTATCAAATATATTTTTAAAATTTACAAATTTTGAAATTTAATAAATAAAAATTTGTTTCCCTGTGAATATATTGTCTTAGATAAATCATCAACAATATTACATGTAGTTATAAAAATAAAAATAAATATTACAATAATAACAATAATACGTAAGGAGATTAATGTAATCAATGTACATTTTAATAATTGTATATAGGCACAAAAATAAAAATAAAAAAATTTTTTTTTTACTAAATGGTTAAATGCTGATTTTGAAACACAACAATTCTGAAACTAAATTTATCAAACACTTGGTGATTCTTCCCTCAACTTTTCAGCACTGCTAAAATTGTTTCTTTTAAAATTTATAGTAATACCAAACCAAGTCTTAATCTATAATAATACATTCTCAAGTCATTTCTTGCAATAAGTTATGGCATGTGACTTTTTATTTTGCAAAGCTCTTCAACATAAAATTCTTCTATTCGTCCTTCACAATCACAAAAAGGAATAAAGACATTTGATTGATTAATAGGATTAGTATACTATTAAAATATGACAAATTTAGAACGAGCTGAAATTTGTTGTTTCCATTTAATTATTCCACTAATAAAATAGTGAGTTGTGCTCTTGTCAATAAATAAGAAGACGCCACACAATACGCTACTAATAATTAAACATTTGACATGACATCTTCCAATTTTTTAACAAGAGCTCACCTAGTGATCCATCAACATTTCACTGGTGGGACAGCTGAATGGGAACAACATACCTCAACTAATTTAGAAATGAAACATAAGAAGTTTTGACGGCTAAAAAATGAATAAATTTATTTATTTAACTCAAATCTTCAACACGTCTATTTACATATAGACCGAATTCATTTTTTTTTGTATGTCTAATACCCATTCTATTTTTATAAATGGGTAGCGGCAAAATTGGAACACGTATTATTTTAATTTTTACATAAACTCATTTACAAATTTTAACTTATGACTAGTGAGAGAGGGGATACATAATTTTATTTTTGTTTTCTACATTAACATGCAATGTAATCACACTATTGTCTCCAACACACCTCATTCCATGTAGATTGAATTCTTTTTTCATTAAATGATCAACATGTGTATGATTTTTATTAATGAGAAATATCAAAACTTAAAACTCAGAATCTTTTGATGCTCTAATAGTACATGAAAGTGAAACTACCTCGTCTAATTAAGAGTATATTTGGTAAAAAAAAAAAAAAATTGTAGATTATAAATATTGAGTCTACAAAATGTGTAGATAAAAAATAGATAAATATTGTGAATCTTACGAAATGTATAGATAAAAATAATATCTGATCATCTTATAAATATTTATAAGTACTAATAAAATACTCTAAATCTTAAAGTATTAGATAATGGACAAATTTTTTTATTTAAATTTAATTTTGAGTATGCACTTTGAACCCCATTGCCATTTGAGTCATTATAGTTTCTTAGTGTCCTCACAACAATAATAATAAGGAAAATTTGCATTTTTCATTTCTAACTTTTACAGTTTGTTATTAATCTACTATTGAATTTTTTTAGCATTAGACATCTCCAACATTTCATTTAATTGCAAATAACGTCTACAATAACATATTTTGACAGATATGTCATCCTCTTTGAATAAACAAAAATAAAAGAAAGCAATAAATAAATAAAAAATGCAAAAAAAAAGTTCTTTAATTTTTAAAAAATTACGAAGCATCTTCTTCACTCACTCTATTCCACCCCGCCCACCCACACCACAACACAACAGTAACAATATAAGCACTGCACTCCAATGATAGTGAGCTCAATTAATTTTTATAAATCATCAATGCGAGCATAGAACAAGGAAACACCACAACTCTAAAGCAGTTGGCACTCATTCTTAATGTGTACGAGTTCTGCTACTTTTGACATTCCTTATCGAGTATAAATACGGATGAGCCTGTACCAAATTACAACAGTTACCCACGGGACAATTAGAATATCAAATCATTAATGAAACTAATGTGTTCATTTTAAATATCATAAAAGCCATAACTCCAAAGCACGATGAATGAGCACATGAAACGTGTTTGCGTATGTACAGGAATCCACTGTAAACAAGAAAAACTTAAGACATTGATTTTTCCTAATTACCATCCTAAAGTATTATTTTTTTCTTATTCAACAAAAGTAATTTAATTTTACACTAGTTTGTTATTGCCACATAGGTACTCTCTATTTTCAGTTGCCTTAATTTTGAAGAATAACTCTGAAACAGTTTGCACTAAAGCCAAACTATTCTCAAGTCTCTAATGCAAGAAGTGTTTCTAGTGTACTTTACAATCTCAAAATTATTTAAGCTACTGATGAAGTTAGTGGTGGATGTTGGATCGATATTTTACCGTTGCTTCTTTCGCAGTTGGCCTCTCTTGATGGTTGTAGTGAGATAAGGAAGGCGAAGGTTGGGGTGGAGGTGGGGTGGAAGATACTTTGTACTTTTTAAAATTTTATAAAAAAATTTTTACAATTTTTTCTTATTTTTTGTTGATTTATTATGTTCTTTTATTTTTGTTTATTCAAAGAGGATGGCAAATTCATCAAAATCTGTCAATTGGGAGCTGATTTATAATTAAATGAAATGTTGGATATGTCTAGTATTAAAAAAAGGTTAAAGATAAATTAGTAACAAACTCTAAAGATTGGGGACGAAAACTGCAAATTTCCCTGATAATAATTATGGTGTGCTAGTGCTAACATTAGGATTGCTGCTGTATAACATTTTTTTCAATTTCCAACAAAGTCTATCATAACATGGCCCAACAAATGCTATTGAAATCAATAGACTTGGGCCTCCCCCCAGCCCAAGATATTGACAAACTGATGGGCCGAAAAGTTTTCTGATCATTAGCCTTTTTGGTATGGCCAAAGTACCTATAATCATGGGAGCTGTAAAAATTCATATAAAAGGCATGTTCCAAAAAAAAAAAAAAAAAAAAAAAAAAATTCACAAAAAACTTAAAAAAAATGTCACAGACACTTTATAGCTGTAACAAAATTCAAGAAATCAGAAACAGAAAAATGAGAATACATGATAATAAAATTTTGAAATTTTTACAACATACGATAAAAAAAAAACAATCAATGAGTCAAATCCCAAACAGACGCAGTTTTCAATTTTGAATAAAAACAAACAGGTAAAATATGCAATTATATATTAGTATTTGTCTACAAGGGAGGTCTCTGTAATTTTTGAAAAGACAGAGTGTCTATGTAATAAATAGTCAATAACGTTGTCGAGGTTTCTATAATTTGCTCTAAAAATTAAAAGTGTTAAAGAAAACATTTTTTTTTTATACATAATCATTTCTTCAAATGCTTTATCACTTTTAGGTTGAATTATTTTTTCATCGGCATTGAAACTTGAACTCCAAATTTTTGTTTTCTAATACCACTGTTGAACAATCTCATAAAAAAAAAAAATTCATAGTTTGTGGTCACTTCACTTCCTTTTGTCTCACAATATGAGCTGAAAAATGAAACAATGGGCCATGGACAACTAAGATTGTGTACCCTTATGAGTTCCAAACATAACTTGACTTTAAAGCAATACCACATGGAAATAAACAAAGACAAAATAATTATAAGTGGCAGCATAAAATCATAAATTATAGGCCATAAAAATTAGAGGAACCCTACCTTACATTCCAAATGGTCTCAAGATAATAAAAACAAAATCTGGAAAATTTTGAAAAAGATGTAAATGGTGGAGAATGACAGACAAAAAAAGTCCCAAAGGCATGAAAAACTTTAGTATATGTGTATATATGTATGTATTTGTGAACAGTTATGGAACTAGAACTCGAAATCAGTAAGAACTACAGAAAAAACACAAAATTCTCAAATTTCAGTGGGTGCCAGTTAAAGCCGTCTATTTCTTTATTTAATTGCCATGAAATTGAAAATTTAAACCGAGGCATGTTTCCATAAGGGCCCGGGGACAATTTAATAAAGACTTGGACGGTTTTGGTTATTGGGACTAACTTGTTTGTTTTTAAAGATTGGAGAGCAACTTGCTATTGAAACAATAATTTAGGGATTAATATTGCAACTTCTTCCCCTTATGTATATTTAGGTGTATGCATATATAATGATTAGGGGCTTTGCTTTTTTACTATGATGGAGATGAAAAATAGCTTGCAAAGTCTGATTAAGACAACATGGGATTTGCATGTTAGGATCAATGAGAAAATCAATTGCAATGGCATCAAATTCTGCAGATATTGCTCAGATATTCATGGCCATTACTGTGTAGTTGCAGATGACACAGTAGTCGAAGAAAGGGAGAAAATGATTGCCATCAGGGATTCACTTCAAGATGTTCACAACATTCTTATTTACTTACAGGTATTACACGACACACGATACTGAACTGAACTGGACTAGACTAGATTAAACGGGACAATACCGAAGAGAATTTAAATTTACTTTTTATCACTAATCTTGTTTGGTATTGTCCCGTCTAAGTAGTTCATAATTTTTTTCCAAGTTAATCCCTACACATTAATTAATTAGAAAAAAAGTGAAAATTCTCGGAATTTTTTTTAAAACTGTGTTTATATTATTATATTTCAGTATAAATCTTTTAGGCACTATTTTTCTTTATCATTGGCACAATTTCTGCATGTTAATACCTTGTGTTGTTGCATTTTAGCATTAAAATTGTTTTATTAACAAAGGACTTGAGCTTTATGTGGTTGATTAATAGTTGATTATGTGGTCTTTAAGTTTCATCAAATTAATTCATAAGAGATTTGAGCTTTATACGTATCGAATTGGTTTTTGAACTTTTTAAACTCCGATGCCACGTTAAGACTTTAGGTTCAATATTAAAATATCAACATTGTTAAAACAAAAATATGATATTTAGTTATTTACCCTTAGTCGAGAACGGTTTAAACTATGCAACACTTCAGCAGAGAGATTATATCTCTAATGGAAAAAGTCGTGAAATTTGTCATTTCTCGAATTTAGAGTATATTTGGTAAAGATTTTTGTATATTATAAGTAGTGGATCTTGCAAAATGTGTGAGCCATGTAATGTTTCTATTAGGTAGTCACATCTTTGAGCGAACACACGACAAGGTTTCTATTACATTGGTTTCTTCTACTGTCCAAAAACAAAAGACTTGTATCTTCTTAAAGAGAACGAGATACCATATTACAACATAATTATGAACATAGTTACTTCTCAACTTTATTTTGTTTTCTCGTTATAGTAACACTTCATCTCAAACATTTACCTGTTTTGATGAATTGAAATACAGAGAATTAAATCTTGCCAAAAGACACATAGAGATGCAGCTCTAGCCAGTTTGGAAGAAAAAAGACTGCTTCTGATTGAAAGAGTAAATCAGTGCCATGAAAAGGCAGGAAAACTTGATGTTCTTGAAGAACTAAAAGCATTTTTTGGCAATGGAAAAACTGAATTCACTTGGAATTTCAAAGAGAAAAAGATTGAACAGAAGATTTTGAAGAGGATTTCTAGTTTTCTTCTTAATACTACAAGAATTGGCATAGAATTGGTTGTGATATTGGCTTGCATTTCTTCATCAGTTAAATTCTGCAACAAAAGGCTACAAAATTATGAGCCCAGAAGAGAAATTCTTGCACCAGCTGTGGATCCAAGACAAGTCCATTTGGATGTATTATATGGGAAGGGTTGATATTTATTTACGCATGCGTAGTGTTGAAGTATATTGTACATGACAAATGACGACATTTTAGTGTTTTTTTCTTCTTAAACTTGTCTAGTGTTATTATTCGAGCATATGAAACATCGATTTTTGTTCAAGATTTTCAATGTTTATATGCTGAGGAAGGAATGGCATCATATCATTGACATTAGGGTTTATATTAATTCAAATGACAATAAGGACAACTAATAAGAACATTAATTTATTGGATCCCACTAGATGTGAACTAATAGGACTCGTTTAGTGCACTGAATTAGATTAAACAGGACATAATTAAAAAAAGTTTCAAATTGATGAATTATTCTGTTGTATCTAATATATCAAACATGTCACTAAAATCTATTTCGGTTAGGCAAATGTAAGTGTGTCAAAATGGGTGGATCGACCCAAACCAACTTGACTGCTTTTAGACTCCGAACTTAGCCCGGACTACACGGACTTGTGAACCGGCCAATATTGTGGGCCAGACTTGTCTAATCCATCATTTTTATTTTATTTTATTGGAATATAATACGATTTAAAATTAAGTCTTAATTTTAAATACAACAGTGGCTCGTAAACTCCGATTAACCTCCGGTGTTGCACAGATCTACGGGATGGAGGTCATAAATCGCATAGATCTGCGCTATCCAGGTGGTGTCGCGTATAGATGTGCTATGCAGGTTACAAATCATCACAATAGTGGTTGGTGATGGTGGTGGCGACAACGGAAGCGGCGGTCGTTATAGATGTGGTAATTATGGTATTAGAGTTTGAAAGGTTAAAGAGAGAATTATATATTATTTTTTTTTATTTTGTATTTGAAATGGTAAATAAATATATTTTAATAAGTGTATACAATATATACAATATAAAAAGTGGTATTTTGTAAAAATTATTATTTAGATGTAGGGTAAAAATTAAAAAATTAAAAAATATTTTTTTTTAAATTTTTAGAAGAAAATGAGGAATGTGGTTTAATTACCTTTTTATCAGATTGGTTGTTTACAACATTTTAGCCCGGCTCAATTTTTCTCTGGTCCACCGTCTTTTGGGCCTGAGCCCTCATCAATTAGTTCGAAATTTTTATGAAGTGGAACAAAGATATTGGCATGTCAAAATTTTAAGGGTAAATTCAAGATCGATCATTGATCATTGTTGTTGCACTCATAAGCTTTAAAGTTATATGGTTAAAATTTAATTCAATTAAAGTCATATTTTAGAGTTAAAAGACCAGCATACCCTTATAATTGCAAAAAACGCTAATTTAATAATATTGTTTTATTGTGATACTGTTTTGTATGATACTGTTTTATTGTAATAATATTTTATATGATATTGTTTTCTATAATACTTTTGATAAAACTATTTTATTTAGATAGCATACATTGATATATTTATACCATACTTTTATCTTTGATATTATTTTATTATGACAATGTTTTAACTTATCATACTATTATTAAATACAAACAGTTCCAATCATCTTGTACTTTTAATAAAGTATTTTAAGAATTGTATCATTAATTCAACCATTAAAACATCTTGTACTTAGTTTATATATGATATTGTTTTATCTATAATAATGTTTTATTTGATGATGTGTATTGGTATATTTATACTATGTTTTTATCTTGAATACTGTTTTATTATGATAATGTTTCAATGGCTTATTATACCATTATTGAATGCAAATACAATAAATGATCTTGTATTACTAATTGAGCATTTTAAGAACAATATCATTACTTCAACCATTAAAACATCTAGTACTTAGTTTTATATATGATACTGTTTTATCTTATACTATATTTTTATCTTTGATACTGTTTTATTATAATAATGTTTCAATATATGATACTATTTCAATCTGTGATGTTGTTATTGAATGCAAACAGTATCAATGGTCTTATATTAGTAATTGAGTATTTTAAGTACAATATAATTATTTCAAGCAGTAAAATATATCTACTTGGTTATATCTATGATATTGTTTTGTCTAGATAATGTGTTATTTATAATAATGTATTATTACTTCAACCATTAAAAATATCTTATACTTAGTTTTATTTATGATATTGTTTTATTAAAATACTTTCATGTATAATATTGATATATTAAAATACATTTATCTATGGTACTATTTTAGTATGTATGATACTGTTTAGACAAGAAAAACTAAAGATTGTCATTTTAAACTAATAAGACGACTTCAAACGGTTAAAATCTATCATTAGTAGTGACAAATTGATTGGTTTTGACCGATTCGTTGAGACGATTCCGAAAACACATTATAATAGAAATTTTGACCACATATACGAATTCTATGCCCATTTTTTATGATACTGTTTTTTGTAATACTGTTTTATTATAATATAGTATCTAACAACACAAAAAATAATCTAATGGCCAACTTAATACAATATCAAACTGCTATTTATAGTATAAAAATATAATTAGCCTAATTTAACTGTTCGACTCAGATCATCCTTCGATTCCAACCACTTCTTCCAATCAATTTCTTCATCCCCTTCTTCCTCATTCCTTTTCAACACCTTCAGTATCCTACTTGCCTTCTTCTTCGCACACTCACTTCCTGTTTTCTCCACCTTTTCCAGTGTTTCTTCCGCCCAGCCTCATTTGCCAACCCTTTGAACATCAGCCTGCCATAACTCAGCCCATACAACGCTGCTAAGAACTTTTCACAAGTCGCCGCCGAGTCAAACTCGTCTCGGCTTAGCATATTCACTCAACACTCTACCGCACTACCATCCAGCATTGTCACTCTCCCCTATGCACTGGCAGCTAGATTACAGAGAACCAAAAGAACACGTCACGTCATGTGCCTGGATTTCACCATACCCAACAAAATCTGAACTGGTGACAGTTTCAAATTTATGGTAGAACATTCCAAAATTGAAAAACCTTCTGCAACATCTGAAATTAGTGTGTTAGATGTTGGGAATATCAAACTGCTATTTACAGTATCAAAATATCAAACTTCTTCTCCTCGAACACCGGCTCTGACCTTGAGTGGGTAAAATATGGCCTCTGGTGCTGAATTTTGGAAAATTTAAATTGACAATCTGCTGTAATTGGAGTTTACAACAAAAAATCTGCCCATAATAAAGTTAATGGGGAGCTCCGGAGAAAAAGCACCTACCGAAGGTCGCTGCAGGCGGAGACAGTTTGTGGAGGTGGAAGAAGGTCGATCGATTGAAAATATAGATCACAATGGGTGATTTTGAAATTAATTTAAAATATTGATGAAAGTATGACTTAATCACAATTTGAAAAAATGTTTAGACCTAATTTGAAATAAATCATGTGCAAGTGACTTATAGACAATTTTCCCAATTTTTAATGTGTTGCTTTTGTATTTGATATATAGTAACTTTACGTTGTGGGATGTTGATTGTGATTGTAATATGCAATTTTTTTGACTTGATTTTAATTAGCAATAAAATGTGACCTTTAATTTGTCATTTTCAATACAAGACACGAGTATTGTATTTTGATTAGTCGATGTTAAGTGTGAGTATGTGTTTACTTTCACGTACACGTAGATTTAATAGCAACAGAGGACAATTCAAAATAACCATTTGCGCACAAAATAAATAGGTTGAAGGGGTTATTGTCAAGAATTGAACAATAGAGACCAGTTGCAAACAAATCTATATGTTAAGTACTAGTTGCACCGATTTTTCACACAAGCTTAGGCCATAGGGTAGGGATAGCAAAATACTCTGCCCCCGACCCACTTCGTTAGGTAATCGGGGCGAGGACGGGAATCATGATCCTTGCCCCGAATCCTCCGAATCCATCACGAATTATTTTATTTTATTTTATTTTTATATTTTAAAATTTAAATCATATTTTTAAAAAAATTAAAAGTAACTAATCAAGACCATTGATAGTTTTCTCCGCTTTAGGAAGAAAAAAGTATGTTTGTATGTCCAACTGTCACTACGTATTCAATTTCATCTTCTCCAAAATTTGCTGTTCAATTATTTTCTTCAACGAACCATCTCCAAAATATGCTCATCTTCTCAATTCATCCCCTTCAATCGATGATCTCAAAGATCTGTTCACCGCCTCAATCTATTATCCATAAATAGAGCATACGGTTGAATTCTACCATAAAAGAAGCGGTATACTAGCTTTACGGTGACATCCGATCTTAAAGTGTGTCCTGAAATAAAAAATTGAAAACATATCAAATTCAAATAAAAAAAAAAAAAAACTCCAAAAAATGATAACATATTTACCCGATGAAATGAATCTTCTTCTTTAGTCTTAAGACAAAAGATATGTGTTGTCCAATCTGCCTTCTTCTATTTCCTTTCACATATTTACCCGATGTAATGACAATGGGGTTATTTAAATTTGAACTCCCCTTTTCTTGATGAAATCTTTATAGACGAGGATAACAGTTTATCGGTGAGTAGAGTTGAGATGGTATTTTGAATAAAAGTTTTTGTCTATATAGAGAAATTGAATATTAAAAATATAGTGATAGTGTGAGACTAGAACTACTTTATCATCCGAAAAAACTTTTTATGCTATAAGTGATTAAACAAAAAAATAAATAGAATTTATTCGTTTCTTGCCTTGTTGCCATCCCTATCATAAGGTTCATCTGACCAATGTTCGCCTTATTTCCACGCCGCCCGAATGACGAATATCACACGTTGCATTACAAAATTTCTTCCTTCTTCTCCATGCAATACAAACTCATCAACATAAGTAAATAAAGAAATTCCATTAAAAATTAGCCCAATTTAAGAATAAGTATAGCTCCATTTCTTATAGTTTCCTTTTCTGCCGCAAAACCCATACAAAATATTTCCCATTTTCGAGCCAATTTTCTAATCATTTGACGAAAATTTGATGGTGGGTTCAGCAAGGCAAGGCCTGCCATCATGGATTGGAGCAGTAACGGCAACAAGAAAATCGGAATTTGAAAAAAAATGTAAATAATATGGTAAAAGAGGAGTCTTCTGGGAAGAAACAGCACCAGGAAAAGTCAAAATCCCAACTTTCTGACGATAATTTAGGGTTTGGAGAGAGAGCCTTTTCAGCGGCAGGAGCCGCTTTCCTCTCCGCCATCATAGTCAACCCTCTTGATGTTGCCAAGGTTTTTTTATTACTTTTTTGTGTTTTTATATTTAATATTTTGAAATACAAATTTCTTTGATTTCGGTTGTGGTGCTATTTCTGGGGTGCTCACATGCATTGTGTCATTTGGATTCAAGGATGCTTAATTGCCTATGCGTTTTATTTTCTTGAAAATATAAATTAGTTTTTAAGCTTGTACGCCCCATGTTTAGTATGTTGGACCGAACAGGACGGAACATGATTAAAACAGGGAGAGAACGTTTGACAAAGTTTGTAGTTTATCGTGTCCAATCCAGTCGAGTTCAATATGCCTAACATATACACGATTGTGGAATTTGTCTATTTTGCTTTCACTGTTTTGACCAGATCATATATCGAGGAGTGATCTCTTGCCCAAGTGGGCAATTGTTATATTGTCCACACCTGCACTTGCATATTGGATGAATTGCTGATATGACATTTATTTATGTGGACAATACATCCAATGTGCAAGTGCGCCCAATGGGACTGCCACAGGAGATCACTCCTCTACAACACACCATCTATTAAAATTTAGCACTTATCATTTCAAACTCGGATATCTTGCTTGTATACCGAGGAATCTACTTGTTCTTTTTCTGCATTTTAGTTGGCTTTGATTCATCTTGTTGATTCTGAACTTAATTTGATTGTTTGCTTGTTATTCTACTTGAAGCTTTTCCACTTTCTCTAGCTTGCCTTCTGCATTGAACGTTTGTAGTTCGTTGTTTACTTCTTAGTATGATCCATTTGATTCTCCCAATATATATTTTATTAGGAATTATCTATATGTTACAGTGGAATTTTAATCTTTGATATTTTTATCTATTAGTAGTAAGAAATCTTATCATTTATTTGATATTTGATTAATACTTCTGTTTCACTTTGAATTTTTGGGTTGTCTTTGTTGTTGTTTGGCTTTTTGCCAGACTAGGTTGCAAGCTCAGGCTGCTGGTGTCCCTTATGATGGTCTATGTGAAACCGCGTGCTTCGATGCGAGTACGGTATGCCAACCATACCAATCTTAATTTTTCCCTTTAAATATGTTTATCAAACCATGAAAACAACAAAAGGGATTAGCCAATCATGGATCATATCTTTTGTCTATACAAGTTTCCCTTGCTATTCACCCCTCTTTCTTATTGCTCTTCCGAAGTATATAAAAATGCACCATTATCGATGGCATTCGTCAACATGGATTCCTTGACACTTAATAGTCTTGACACTTATAGTCAGTCTCTTATTGTCTTGACATTGGAGACTTAAGTTTGATCAATTGCTGTTCAATTGCATCACTTCAAATTTACAAGTTCAAGTACGACCTTCATGCTACCTTGTCCTGTCAAATAGAGTATGATTAAAGGATAAAACTTTTTCACTACCACGTCTCATTCTGATAGATCATGTCAGCATACTTCAATATTTAGGACTTCTTATTGCATTATAACTCACTGCAGGATCCTTGATCATCAGACTACATGGCGTTTTTCTTTTTCTTCGAGTCAAACTATAGTACCTGCATTGTAACTCAACGTATGGAACTTGTGTTTTCTGATAGTAATTAATGTTCTGGAACTGTGTTCAGATGCTGCCAGATACGAAATATTACTCATCGTCCAATCATGCAGTTGTTGGAAAGCAACCGAGATGCTCTCCTAATTGTTCCCGTTATATGGGAACATTGGATGTATTCTACAAAGTTGTACGCCAGGTTAGTGAGTTTCTGACGGAATCATGGAAGTAACATAAATTCAGTCAATCTCTGTTGAAGGAAAAGAAAATGTGACATTATTTTGTTGATGTAGGAATACAATTATGAGTGCTACATTGCTATGCTTTCATAAGAAAGATCATGAAAGTATTTTGTTATTGTTTACCCACATTGGTTTTGAATCTGACATTCTTTAAGTTGTAAATTTGCAATCAGTTATTGATTTTAGAAGAATGGGAGTAATTATTGGGAATGGGCTAACATCAAAAACATAATTACACGAGTTTCAAACGGTTGTTACTTTACCATCAAATTCAAGTTACAAGATGTATTATTGAAACATCCAAGTAATCAGAAGTTTGAGAACTTCATACAACTCTTTAAAAACCTTATTGCATGTTTATTTATTTTTGTAATATTACCTTATGCCATCTTGGTTCAATATTTTGCTGCCTGTTTAGAGATATCTAAGCCAACTTAGATGAGTTTTAGCAGATGCTCCACTGGCCTGTGAATAGTTTAATTGAACTTGGTATATGGTTTTATTATGTGCATTATGCATCAGCATGTACTGATGCACCCTGTTGTGTATTCTTTGTTTTTTCATTTGTCCATCGCATGGAATTGTGCAGGAAGGATTCACAAAACTGTGGAGAGGAACTAATGCTAGTTTAGCTCTGGCAATCCCTTCTGTAAGCCTCCCTTGTGGAAATCAACCAGATGTTGATTCAAGGGTTTTAGATCATGGGCAAATGATTCAATTGACAGCTCTTGATTTAAATCATACCAAGTTAAGTAATATTTGCAGGTGGGCATCTATATGCCACTTTATGATATTTTTCGTAGCTACATGGAAGTTCTTACAAGACAGGATGCCCCAACTATGACACCATATGTTCCCCTAGTTGCTGGCTCCTTAGCACGCTCAATAGCTTGTGTCACTTGTTACCCTGTTGAGCTTGCAAGAACACGCATGCAGGTATGTTTATTATTCAATGTTATAGTTCTGGGCTAGGATTATGTTAATTGCAGAATATTCCATGATTTTCATCATACTATTCCACAATGACGATATCATCATTAATTTCCTGTCATTCAACTTACCAGAAAATTCATGCTCAACATAACTTCATCTCACTTTCATATCATAACCAAGTTTATCGCTTCCCCTCGTATGTTTGTGTAGAACACACTGTTTTGGCACTATTTATTCTTTGATTAATTATTCTCCTACCTATCTTTTCTCATAGGCGTTCAAAGATAGCCAAGCTGGTGTGAATCCTCCAGGAGTTTGGAAGACTTTGAACGGAGTTGTCTCACCTGTGCAGGGTGCGAATAATCATCAGGCTTGTACGACACAAAATTATACTTTTATGCTTTATGTATTGATTTCATGGTCTGCTCTGTTGCAATTATGAAAAGTCAATAAATTTAGCATCAAAGATGTAATCCTATGTGTCTAATTTTTAGTTTAGCAGGCACAAAAATAGAGATTTTTTCATAAGTCCTTGCTTGTCATTCTAAGTTTTTTATACAAGAGCAATAACCTTCGAAGTGAACTTCCAATTGCATAATTTGGTTTATGTGCCAATGATAATTCTTATGCTTTGTAGGCATATCATCGACACGGCTGGAAAAATTCATTTGCTATCTTTGTTAGACAATTTTAGTGTAGGCTTTCCTTTTTGGACAAATGTGCTCTGCTGTTTTACATTTGATATCCAGTAACTGGTTTTGTAATGCAACTGTTCTTTTTTTCTGCTGCTTAGATTTTAAGTTTGTAGTTTGATGTTTTGTCCTAATACTTCTTTTGTCATTGCACACCTGCACAATGATTGGGGGTGATGTAATTGGGAAATAAATATCAATTTTGTAGCAGTACAAAGATACCGCATCTTATGGACTGGCCTTGGAGCACAACTTGCCCGTGATGTTCCTTTCTCTGCAATTTGCTGGTCATCTCTTGAGCCGGTGAGATAGCTTATTTTATACAGTCTTTTGCCTAAATAGATTTAGATTTTAGTATATTTTACTCTTGCTGCTACTTTTCTGCAGCTTAGAAGAAGAATTTTGAGCAGGATAGGCGACAAAGCTAGTGCGTTCAGCGTCCTTGGGGCAAACTTTTGTGCTGGTGTTGTGGCAGGAAGCCTTGCAGCTGCTGCCACATGTCCTCTAGATGTTGCAAGGACCCGGCGGCAGATCGAGGTTGTTTCTCTTTATTATTTGATATTTCTTAGTGAAATTTGATTACATGTTCACCAATGAATGTTTAAACACAAGGAGGATAGTTACACCTGGACGGCTCTAGTTTCGAATGAGTAGTCTTTGCTCGAGAAGAGAGTCATCTATATTTTAACCCGAATGGTTTGGTGTCACTAAATTATTGAACCTATTGCATATGTTTTATGGATAGGGGCATGGATAAACAAAATGTAGTAGAGATATAGTAGTTCTTTCTCATGTCTTAAGATTTGTGACATCTATCCTTCTTTGGCGTAAATAAAGTGGTGGAAAGAACATATGGGCATATTTGGTGCTTTTTTTTGTCATGCCCAGGCCAACTTGATTGGGCCCAAGTCAACTCGGCCCAAAGTGGTACCAAATGTTGCATATGGGGCCCCATAGTTATAAATTTCTCGCATTCTGCTTGTCAATCCGATGTGGGATAAGTATGGGGTGTTACATATTCTCGCATTCTGCTCGTCAATTCGAAATTTGGTCATCTATATAATAAATCCTCGTTTTATCATTCTCTGCTATTTGATAATTATTGCATCAGAAAGATCTGAGATTTATGTTGCTGAGTTAATGGTTTATAATTTGGATTTTCAGAAAGACCGCATGCGGGCATTGACTATGACAACAAGACAAACATTGATTGAGATCTGGAGGTATGCATCAAGAACTATAATATTTCTGCTTCTGCCCTTGACAAGATACTTCAGATGGTTGTTAGCCTTTGGGCTCTTGTAGATGCTAGACCTATACACAACTATCGAAGCATATATAGTGTATAGTGCCTATCCTGTTTGAAAATGTCATGTGCATCTTCCACCCTTTGTATGCAATTCAATCCAGATGTCTTTTTGCAATGTACATAAGGGTTAGCGTCATGAGTTGACGCATTACCAGAAAAGAAACCCTTTGTCATGGTCAATACTGTCTTGATTTGTAGTTAATGCTTATTCTTGTTATTCTATTCACTGTTTGAGTTAATAGACCCCACATATTTGGTTCTTAGGCAATCAGTTGAGCATTGTTGTTTGTCTGCCATTTTTTTCTGGTCGAGTTTCTTGCAACGTGTATCTTTGGCTTTCTTTTACCCTTACTCTTTGGTCGACAGAAAGATTAGCGCGGACCTTATTTGGTGCTGTGTTAGCAAAATAAATTTTCATTTAGTACCATTTGAATTTTCAAAAAGATGACCATTTCTGTATTTTATGGACGTATTGCCTAATATGAATGGAGTGGCAACCCGGTTTCTCCATTTATATGTATGCTTTTGGTAGAGTAGCCTATTGAAAGTTTCTACACTATTTTCCACATTCTTGGTTTAGTTTTCAACATTACGTAATCATCGTTCAAAAATTGATGGAGTGTGCGGTATAGTTTCATCATGATGTAACCCTTCACAACAATTGTACAAGTTATGTCGAGCCTGAGCCTTTTCTATAGTTTCTAAACTAATTCTTGAGTTTGTGAATCAGGGATGGAGGTTTGAAGGGACTATTTACCGGAGTCGGTCCACGAGTTGCTCGAGCTGGCCCTTCAGTCGGGATCGTGGTTTCCTTTTATGAAGTTGTCAAATATTCATTGCACTACAGAAAGTTAAAGGAATAAATAGAAGTTCTTCTTCTCAAAAGCACGCCAAAAAGATGCAATAGAATAATAAAAGAGCAAATGTACATGTTTGCTGGTACATTTAATTGGAGAATAAATTATTGAAATATTGTAATATAATTTTTTGTTTAAAGAGGCTGACTTTGGACAAATTATTCTTGTCTTTAGGCTGAGTTGATTGAATTCGCATAGGTGCTATCATCTTGAAAGAACTAAATTGTGAAATTTTTGTTTGGAAATATAATGGAAAAGTTGTACAATTTTTTTCCTTTTAATAGTTTTGAAATGTCATAGACGGGCAGTAGAACTTGCCTTTCATACTATTTCATTTTTGGCTTTTAAGATACGCCAAACACGGTCTAGCATGTTATTATGACTGGAGAAAGAAAAAGAATAAATGAAAATTCCAGAAAGAATTTCAATTTTGAAAATGAAATAATAAGACAATTAATCCCAATAACCTAAACAATTTGTAGGCTCAAATTCACACATTTTTTAAATAATAAACATTCCAAAGCTAACCAAATTAAAATTAAAAAAGGGTGTATGAAGATGCATCCATGGTGTGGATCAAATATGTAAGCACTAAAGCCACTAGCATCAGCACATATGCAATCCCTTGGTCAATTGAAGTCCCTGATCACAAATATTCAATGTATTTTACATCAGATTTTGAAATAATATTCAAAATAGAAAAAGCTGAGGCTAAATTTTGATAAAAACGTCAGATCCACATCCACACACACACGCACAAACACGTACTTCATTGAAGAATGCAGAGAAGAAAGAAGAAGAGAAATGTAGATTAAATACATACCATCGCTAGCAGGTGCAGGAGCAGGAGCCATAGCCTGCGCTTGAGCACAGGGAAATTCAAAGCTCAAAACAATGGCAAATACGCTCATCAATCCTATCAGAACCCTAGACATCGCCATCTCCTCTCTCTCTATATGTATATGTGTATATATGTGCTGGAAAAAAAAAATGAAGCAGAGTTTAGAGAGAGAGGAGAATATTTGAAATGGGATTTGATTGTGACGGACATATTGCAGGTGGCATTATATATGCATAGATATAGAGAGAGAAAGTAGAGAGAGAACGGCGGGCCATTCTGGCAGGGACCCACCCATGTGCCACCTCTCCAATCATTCCCGCCAGCCTGTCGATACTCAAGTGAAATGACGAAACTGCCCCGCGATGCTCTTTGTTAACGTGTATAACGGATTGATTATTATTAATAAATACAAAAATAAATTTTGAAATTTGAAATTGAATCCACCTTGGACTAATTGCAATTTATTGCTCCTTAATCATTGTTTATTGTAATACGAATATGATTCTCTCTCTCTCACTCATAAAATTCAAAACATTCGTTACGAGTTAATTTTGCTACAGAATAAATCGTATCGAATACTTTTAAAACAAATTGATATGATCATATTGCTATGTTAAACTAAATTAGGCAAAATTAGCTAGAGAAGTGCAAGACCTAATATATCACGTGCCATGTTAGACAAGTCATCCCACCTAGCATCTATTATTTTTATTTTCTTGCTTCTCTATTATTTATTTTTTGAAAGAAAAGTAAATCAAAAAATAAGAATATTTTCTACTTTCACCTCTAGCTACTACCATCTAATGTTGTCGCTCATAACAATATTTGATATTTATTGATAGAGAGTTTGGATTATCTTGATGGGAACAATTGATTACATTATTTACGTAGTATGTGTTAGTATATATATAGGGAAAATGATCTCCTCCTCATGTTCGAGAGGAGTTATAAAAGCAAAGCCACATGACACGTGTCATGTAACCATTAGACATATAATTGACTTTTATGTCAATTACTTTTTTTTTTTTATCTAATGACCATAGGACACATATTCTGCGGCCATTATAATTCCTCCTCACCATGAGGAGGAGATCATTACCCATATATATAAAGGAATGATCTCGCTTAGTTTAAACTAAGTATCGATGACATGGTATAAGTAATTGTAAATTAATAGTGGATCTTACATATTCAATGTATAAATAAAATATACATTAAATAAACATGACATGTTATCGATGCTTAGAGCATCTCCAATGCAACAATATCAAGCACAATGTTTAGTCCTTTTTTTGACAAATGGCAAAAAATTACTTATGTGGCATAATTAATGCTAGAAAGTGTCTAGCACAATGTCTAATTCTAGACATTGTCAAAGACAATGTCTACCATTAATTTAAAAATTTATAACCAATCAATAGATTTCTCTCTCTTTCTTTTTTTTAAAAAGCTAATAATAATTTGACACATTTGCATAATAAACATTGTTGCATTGGAGAAATTTTTTGATATAATGTCAATGTCTTTTGCCACATATACATATTAGACATTGTTGCATTGGAGATGCTCTTAAGAGATCATTCTTCTATATATATATGTGTGTGTGTTTTTTGTTTTTTATTTTTTATTTTTTTCCAAATTTTAACCATTTCACTAATTTAATCTTTAAACATAAAATTCTCTTTATTTTAAATAGTTAAACTTTAAAATTATGCTTCAACGGATTCTCTAAATTAACTTTTTTAAAATAGAGAGTGAATTTGGAATCCCATTCTCTATAATTAAATGCGTTCAAAAATTTTTAATTTTCAATACTCCATATAATGATTGAATTAAATAGTGTATGCAAAATAAAATAGAAAAAATTAAATAAAATTATATAATAATTAGGAGAGAAGCATATTAAAAGAAAAAATAATATATACTTATTGGAAGAAGTAAAATAACGTGTTAAAGATAAAGAGATTGTTAAAGCACTTAAAAAAATATACTCTTTAAAATGCCAAAGTTGCTCTTTATAAATAGAAAGTCTATTGGAAATGCTCTTAATCCCTTTAGATCCCAACCAGCACCAAGAGAATATCAAGAAAGTGCAACGAATACAGTAAAGAACACGAGAGATTTGTTTTGCCCACAAAAGGATCCGGAAGTTCAGCCAAAAGGCCTAATCACCTGTTGACATCCACCAAAGGATAATACTCCCAACATTAGGCACAAGCCTTAAAAACAGCAGCAAAGAATCAGTGTTTTACAGAGTATATAAAGAACCTCTCAGAAATCTCTCTCTTTTTCTCCATTTTTGAAATGCATCAAGAAATCAAGATAGCAACTACCCTGTTACTGTTCACCTATAACGAAAGAAACCTACCCTCCTTAATTACTTTCTTTACTCAAAAATCTGTAAACCAAAGGTTTACAGATGAAAAACCCCAAAAGAAAGGAGATAAGGAGATGACGAAAAACTAGAGAGAAAATCACAGATTCCAAGAACGACTCGCTGCCTTCAATAATATCTTCAGCCCATTTTTAATCTCAGAAGCCACCAGAAGAAACATCTTGACCGTCCATTCATCCACGTGTCATCATCTGATTAAAGTGTTACTTTAATCAGAGTAGTGTTAACAAGCAATTACGCTTTTGTAAACAAGTGATGAATAAACCATCTGGACTTCAATTGGATCAATATCAGATGGGCTATTGGGCCAAATGGGCAGCAGTGTCCAACAAAACCATAATTAGAAAAAGATTAATTTAAAGTTGTAGCATTTGAATTTTCAGCTTAACGTCATTTGACCGTTGAAGTACTATAACTTAGAGTAATGATAGTGTTATAACAAAAATCTACTTTACTCCAATCTTTAGCCTCCTCCCACAATTCACAATCGGAAACTCTTGACCAAAACTTGCACGGAATGAAATGACGTTTTTGTTCTTACTCAAATACCCAAGCTAGAGTTTGTTCAAGACAACAATGACGAAAATGAGACATCGGCTATTGTTTGTCATATTCATTAGAACATATTGCATAAGGTAGCTACGAACTATCTATTTATGGTATAAATATTGAAGACTTCCAATTCAACTTGTTATATTCTAATCGACGGTGGCTCCATATTAAGTACAACAAATATTAGTAAAGTAACCTTGCCTATATATGGATTATTTGTCGTATGAGTGGAGGCTCTCTTAACTCTCCTCTTGCTTGAGACCATTCTTCAGTAGTCCTGTGCCCAAGAAAAGGGAAAAACTCATTCTTCGGATCTACTTTTGTTCAATAGGACACATCATGTCCTTGTTTAGAAGTTCACTTACCCCGTGAGAGATTATTTCAAAATGCTCTTTTATCTACCTCGTAGATTATCTCTTCAATGAATTATTATCTAGTAGTCGTTAAATTGGTTCTTTATGGATTTGGGCGGATCCAGAAGTCTGGTCGGCCCAACTAGGGTGCTTGTGTTATGGTTTTGGAACCGCTAAGGCCCAATAATGTACCTAGTTAGTTATAGCCCATATCACAAAGAAATGCTAAATAATTATCATATATATATGGAGAATTTTCATAAATAATCACAATAAATAAAATATTTTTTAAAATATTGTCATACTTTTTTTTTATTATAAAAATACTATTTTCAATTTTTATAACACTTTTTGTTACATTTGTTATTTTAGTTACAATAAATATGTTATATTTGTTATTAACGAAATAACAAACATAACAAATGTAACAACAAGTGTTACAAAAAAAAAAAAACAGTATTTTTATAATAAAAAAAGTTAGATAATATTTTTTTAAATTATTTTATATTTTGTAATGTATGGTGAAATTATCACTATCACTATCTTTTATATTTCCATTATATTTTTGTGAAAAAACTATGATACAAATGTAATTAAAATAGTTTTCACGACGGAGAGAATCATTATGATTATTTTAAGAATAATGTAACAATATTTTACGACAATTTTTAAATGAATATTTTTATCCGTCATGAGATGTCACATATGATGTAGTACATAGAAGACCCGACTCTCCATCTTGTTAAGGAGGCTCTAAGCTTACCCCTTTTAGCAAAGATCACATTTTCAAACAAAACCCAAAATCGAACATGTCTAAAAAACTCAAACGAACAACTGATTTGTCTAAAGCTCAAACGAACATTAAGATTCTATATTTGTAATTTCAAATGAACCACTCTCTTGATAAAGATAATATTTCACATTAACTAAATATTAAAATAGATTTCAACATATTAGTACTTCGACTACTTCTTACTTTTTAAGATAGAACTTCGCTACTCAATACACACATATGTTACATTCTAATCTTCATCTTATCATTAGCTTACATGATGAAGATCTTTCTAGCCTACATTAGATCTCCAAATCCACTAAAGAAATTAACAAAGAAAAGCAAATTAAACTGCCAAATTAAAGCCATGGATGAAAATAAGCACTTCCATATTCATATATTCAATTTGTTCAGCTAGTCCACAAGAAAGCTCCCATGGCAAACTTCTTCTTCTGGTTGACGTCTCCGGTCACCGGCAGCCCATATTCAGTGAGGAGGCAATCAAGCTTCCACTCCGGCATGGCCTCATATTCTGCTCGGGTGTACTTGGGGTAGTGTAATGGCATCTGAAACCCACACCGCTCCCTCGCATGGTGGATGTTGGCAGCACCACCACCACTACCTCCCCCACCTCCAACACTAGTAGGTGGCCTTGCAATTGACTCCATTCCCCCTCCACTAATTTTGTTTGTTACACTCTTCTCTCTTCTAAATTTTAGTTACTATTATTTGTTAAGAAATGTTATGACCCTTCATGCTATTTATAGTCCTCCACCCCCACCCCAACCCCCACCCCCACCCCCACCCCCACACATATAGAGAGAGAGAAAGAGAAAGTAGCCTTGTCGAGATAGGTGAGAATTTATGTCGAAAATCTACAATGTTCTTCGATACGATCTGTAGTGGGTGAAATTTTTTATTTAAGAAGTTTACAATGCCTTCAAAAGTTGTATGCATGTATGTGGACACAGGTGGGTATTTAAATTCTAAAAGAATACAATCCAAGAATTTTAGTTAAACTATTAAACTATTTAGTATTTACAATCTAGGTTGAAGAGCATCTCCTAAAAAGTGTGCCACGCGTGCACTTCAAATTGCTTACATGGGAAGAAAAAATTAAAAGATGTCTAATACACCGTTCACATTTGTATGATGTGCTGGACATTTCTTATTTATTTAATATCTATTAAAATGTGTGTTAAACTTCTTTTATTTAATTTTTTATAATTTAGCTTCATCGAAATGTATATTAGTATCTTTATTTTATTTTTTAATTTATCTATCCATATGTCTTGTACATGTTAACCACAATTTTTTTAATCCACAACTCCATTGAAGAAGCTATTTTCTCCGTCTCTATTTTGTCAACAATCCACATTGTTGCATTGCAAATGCTCTTGCACGGCAAGGAAAAAATGAAGAATGTCTAACATATCATTCACATTTGAATAGTGTACTAGACATCCATTTAGTTTTTTATAAAAAAAATATCCATCGAAACGTGTGTTAAACTTTTTTTATTTAATTTTTTTATAATTTATCTCCATTGGATTGTATGCTCATTATCTTATATTTATTTGTATATAATTTATCTACATTCTCGAACATAATTTTCTCAATCCAGAATCCCATTAGAGATGTTCTTCTATCCGTATCTTTATTTGCCACGTATACAACAATTTCATTGAAGATGTTCTTAGAGACAAGGAAAAATATGTAACACGTTGAATTATTATATTCGATAGTAGGCTTTAAAGCAAGACCTTTGTCCGCTTTGATAAAAACAAGAATGCATTTTGATCTTACCTTGATGACCAATTTAAGAAACTAGAGCTCGTAACTTTTTGAGCAAAGTGTTTGTTAATATCTTTCTTATCCTCCCGCATGCCAAACATGGCAAAATAATTTACTCTAATCTTGATTCATTATGATTTCTACCCTTTCAAACCAACTAGTGAAGTAAAAACCATGCTATATTTGTAACAACAAATTAAGGTAAATTTTTCGATAAATTTGGAGTCCACTCCGTTCAACCATCTACACCTACTAAAAAATCTAATATAATTAATTAGATGTTTCGAAGCCGCCACATGTCAACATTAATCGATATAACACGCAACTTATTCGATAATTATCCACAATATCCAAAGCGAAAAAATCAACAATTCATTTAAAGTTGAAAGCTATTTTACAGTATCAATGGGCTATAAACATTCAATGCAACAATAAATAGGTGTGTGTGTATCTCATGTAGTCCACAAATCTATCTATCTCAATACATGGATTGGAAATTATTTATGTACTTAATGATTCATGCCTTCATGAACCACACATTTTGGAGGCCGTTTAATAATGCAGCAGCATAACTTGTGATGGAGGATGGTTAGTACTTGGAAAGATATTTCAGACCACCCTTATTGTCGGGTCATGGTTGCCTAGATCCCAAGGAATTTACCCTAGTTTTTTGTAATCGTATAGCATGTTTGGTAATGAAGATTGGACAACACTCAATTGACAAAGACAAAAAAAAAGAAAAAGAAGTTAAAATCTTGTCTATTATACTGTCTAATTTAATCATAGAGAGAATAATTGGATTAGTCCAGGATTCTATTTTATCATCAATTTAATCCGAGTTCACATTTTATATTGTCATTTGATCTCAATTTAGGATTGAAATTCGACTAGTCTAAAACTCATACGCTACCTTCTTTGGAATTGAAAGGAGCCAAGATTTTTTAAGGTTCATCTATAATTGAGGGCCAGATGTTATTAACATAATGCTTGGATTGAGAAGGCTCATTTATGTATGCCCTGTTTACAACGGTACCAGTGAGGGGATTTGTTTTCTATGCAATTAAAGAAGTTGAAAAAGAGGGTGTGACAATAATTATTGGGATATACAGTTTGCACTACTAAATTTAGTTATTGAATTCAAATGGACACTGGACTAACATGTTACAGCAATGAATTTTCCCTAGAACCGTGTTCAAATAAAATTCTATCATAGCTTCCGTCAGAATCCATTCGGTTTTAATTCCCTATTCGTACGCATTGTGATAGTAAATCTATACATTTCAATGAATCATAAAAGGTTGCCGTTAATTTCTCTATGAATCGTAGACAACTAGACATACCAAGAAATTGTTAATTTTTCATGAAGAGGCTTGAGAACCTGTTCTTCGACCAAGAGAAACCTCAATTGAACTTTCCGGAGCTGCTTTTTCTGTTCACTGCAAATCCACAAGCACGCTTGGAGAGGCAAAATACATAGACAGCGACATCATGCAGACAATAATTCCCAAAAAGAGCTGCATATTAAATGAGAATTGGTAATAAACAAGGAACACTTGATTCATCAACAAATGATAACCAATGCATAAGTTGCATCCTTTTACAATAACTCGGAGTCTAATTTGCATAATGTCCTTTATCACGAAGAATTGGATAGATATCGGTTTGTAAGAAGTTGGGAAAGGTAAACTGTCTTATCTTAGGATGTCAAGAGGAATTAGGAGCACGTTTGGCTAAGCTTGACAAGGCTCACCTATGTCTGAGTTTAGGATTATCTTGTTTAAGAGGGCACCAGTGAGAAAATTTGTTGTTTTCTATCCAATTAAAGAAGTTAAAAAAGAGGGTGTGACAATAATTATTGAGATATATAGTTGGCAATTGAACTACTACATTTAGTTATGGGCTTCCAGTGAAAAATAGATATTACAATGAATCTAGTCACATGATTTCATTCCCAAGAATGATGTCAAATGCTCAAACCCCGTCTATCTAGAGATCTAAAGTGGGCCGCCTATAAGCCTGGTTAATGCAGGTCAAAATTTTACAAAATTTTGGTTGATTTACCGAGGGGAAAAAAAAACAAAAAAATATTAACAAAGGTTTGCACAGACTGCGTATTGAAGAATCAGGCCCACCTCTCCAGACAGGGGAAGCCTGGATTACACCTCTGGTCCTACCTCTATAGACTATTTGGTTCTCTCTTTATATATAAGTGAAAAGCATTCATGTCAACATCGGCACAATATTGCAGACACTGTGTGCATGTTTAGAACATAGTAGAACAGGACTTGACCGTATCACAAGCAAGATTTTAGCTTTTCTTTTTCTCCCTTAATACTATCCACTGCTATCCAATCCTTCCTACCATAATGAGCATTTCCCTTTGCCACCGAAATTTAAAACTAATAAATATTTGATTTGCATAATTATCCTTTACTTGTCAAGTTAGTTGAGGCAAAACCATAATAAGACAATGCTCTCGTAAGTTTAATAATTGTTTCTTACAGACATTGAACCAACATTTTGCTGCAATGAATTTTCACTTCAGTTCTGTTCAAATAATTTTCTAACCTAGCCTCTGTCAGAATCCCTCCAGTTAATTTCCTATTCCTACTCATTGTGACACATTTCATTGCATCATAGAAGTTTGCCATTAATTTTTCTATGGAACACAGACGTACCTAGAAATTGTGTGCTTTCATGAAGCTGCTCAAGAATCCATTTTTCGATCAACAGATACCTCAATTGCACTTTCTTGAGCTGCTTTTGCCGTCAACGGCAAATCCAGAAGCGTGCTTGGAGAGGCAAAATACATATGCAGTGACATCATGCAGACAGTAATTCCCAAAAAGAGCTGCATATTAAACGAGAACTTGTAATAAACAAGGAACACTTGATTCATCAACAAGAGATAACCAATGCATAAGCTCAAGCCATTTATAATAACTTCTAGTTTAATTTGCATAACATCATTTATCACGAGGACTTGGATAGATATCGGTCTATAAGAACTTGGGAAAGATAAGACTGTCATTATCTTAGAATATCAAGAGGCATTAGGAGCACACTTGGCTAAGCTAAAAAAATTCACTTATAAGTGTAAAATAAGTTATATGAATAATTTTTTTATTGGTCAAAGTTGGAAATAAGTAAGTACATATTTTGGCAATAAGGTAAGGTTTACTTCTAAAATAAGTAACTTTTCTTATTTGAAAGTAGGAAAAAAAGGTAGCCAAACATGCTCTAGGTAATGTAAGTAGGAGAAAGATTAATAGCATCAATTATGACGAGAGGAAGAAATGACATTGAACATGAAAATGCGTAAAAATGGACATAGATCCTTCGTATTTCATGATATATAACATATGTTGATGTAGCAAAACATATGGGTGGGCAGTGAAAAGTATCTAATCAAGATTTGCGTGAAAATGCATAGAACATTATAATAAGTGTGAGAAGAGAAGATTCTAGGAAGGTTACCTGCACTGTTGGCTTGAAATTGAAAAGGAACACAGATAATACCATCGTCAGTAACATTGCCATGGATGTGGAGTATACCTGTAGAAAAGAAAAAGCCATCATACTTTACTACATTTTGCATTTAAACAGTACAAGTGAGAAGAACGTCTAAAAGAAGTAAGCAGTTATAAACACACACAGCAAACTTTAAGGTTAATTTCGTTGGAACTTGAATTCGAAAGAAGTCCAAAAATGTTAAAGCAGTTATAAACACACACAGAGCAAACTTTAAGGTCAATTTCGTTGGAACTTGAATTCGAAAGAAGTACAAAAATGTTAACGAAATTACATGACAAAACCAGGCAATTAACCACATAATAGCATGTTAAATTCAAAATAGTCAATGTTCAGTTCAAGAAATTTGCTGAAGAGCGGAAACAGAAGCCAAACAAGTCAAAAGAGGTGAACTATTTCTATAAATGAAGAGAGAAGTAGGAAACACCTTTACAATATTGTCTGCATACTTCATTAACCATGATACTAAAAGTCCTGTTGACCCCAGATTTAACACAACCATCCAAGTAGTGATACTGTATCCATTGAAAATGCGTTGCCACCATGGTCCTTTCTCAAACCCACTTCTAAAATCATCCAAGACAAGCCGTGCCAGGTTGAATATAGCGCCAAATCTGAAAGTAAGAATGTGTTACTTTGCATCAATAGTCCAATATCATTTACAAGCTTCTAATGCAAGTTAACTGTTTTAGTATGACATTTCAATGCCAATAAAAGCAGTTTTACTTTTTAGATAACGTTTTCTGCTCTAGATTGTTCTTATTGTTCCAATTCCTTTGAAGCTAGAAGATTGACTTCTTTGAATCTGGATTGGTTCTTCTATTGACTCTTACATTCACGACTGTTTCCCTCCAAGTCAGGTATTTAATGACTTCTGCAGTAAATAAAAGCAACTACTGCTTATAGAAAATAACTTTGCAGAAGATCACTAGAGTCGGTTATTATGAGCACTGTATTCAAAAGAAGGCGTTCATAAAGAGCCCCAAAGCTTATGCTCCGAGTGGCACTTGTCAAGTCTTAGGCCTTAACATACTGAGGTACACATCTCAAGCCATAAGCCTCAAGCTGATTGAAGTGTGCCCTCTTTCGTCTTATTTTTTCTGGACTTTTTTCTAAACCAACATTGAGGGCTGGGTTTTCATAGCCTGCAACATTTTAAGGGTTTCTTTAGGCTTTTTTAGACACAGCATATACCCAAACCTAGAAAGAAAAGAATTGAAGAACAAAGAAGACAATAAGTGAATAGCTAGCCGTAGCCTCCTCCAACTAAAGTTGCAACTTTTGGTGACAGTCGGCCTGATATGACACACACATCTGAGATAATATCAAACTTAACATGCCCAAGCCTTCAAGATTTTCATTGGTATAAAGATGTTTTCTTAAGTAAAGTTTTTACTAGGATTGGTAGTAATCATGATTTTGGAATGTCTATCTAAAAATTTTGCTGAAAAAGTTAGAAGCGCTATTAGGCAACAAAATCAATTTTTAATTATTATGACAATTCAATTTTTCTGTCTTTTATATTTTTCTTGCTGTCTAGACTTTCTTTTCTTTTAGTCAAAGCAAACTGTGTTGTTAAGTAAATGATTGGTTGTTTGTTTCAGTTGTTTTAGACTTTTAGTTCAAGTTGTGGATTAGTAGTCTTGTTATATAAGTTGATTTACTATTTGCTACATTGTTAATGCATTTTATGCTTTTTAATTGCAATTTATACTTTTAATTTTGTTGGCACGTTTATTATGTAACTTTTTTACAATTTATGGTTTACTACACATGTAATTTTGTATTTTTATAATTTTTAATCATTCTACTGGTTTATGTTGAGACTTACGCCTTAGAAAGCCTCAAGGCTTACACCTCAACACCTGATTTAGTCTTTTCAAGCACTGATTATGAGTGCGCAAAACAGCTTTGCACTGTCTATGCATAGCAATTTGATGTAAGTTCTGGCAATTGTGCTTGATCAAAGAAAAAAACTCACGTATATAATTGAACATTCTGCCAGTATAAGCTATCATTGTTCTTCTTCATCAAGAATTCTGTATAAACACCTGCTAGGGCGGAAAGACATGCAGAAAATATGCCTAACATGTATCCCTGAATTGGGGATGAAAAGAGCGAGTCGCAAGAAGATTCTCCACAGCCTTTCACCTATGCCAACATAAGATAGAAGTGCATAAGACTAAGAACACCATTATGGTGATTCATGCATAGAAGAAATAATATTCACTTGACAAGCTACCCAACATATCTAGAATTGTTATCCAACATATTAAATTTTCGAATTGACAACTTGTTAAGAAGTGCATATATCTAAATCCACGACTAAACCATAAATATGATAAAAAATTGTCTGCAAATATATTAATAACATATTTATGAAGCCATACGTCCTGGTATAAATAGCTTTTGTCCTTTAAGAGCTGAGTAGCATTTTGTAGTATATTAAGAAGCGGAGTCATAGATAACACGGTTGTTTTTAAGGGAATTTAGACCAACACTTTAGTTTCCTAATAGGTAGTCGTCCCCAACTACAAATAATGTGTTACATAGTTATAAGTGCAGCATGAGAAACAAAAGAGAGTGGCAGAAAGGAACCAAGATGCACCTGGCTCGTGGTTGTTCCAACAGCCAATAGAACAATTGCTATCCACTGTAAATTAGAGAGCTTCCTCTTCAAAAACAGCCTAAAAAAAGAAATCCAAGTACATTCAATTATATCCTATGAAGATCAACATTCGAGAGCAATAGCTATCATTCAAACAAGAAAATAATCATTTTTAAACATATGAGCTGGGGATTTAAAGTGAACCAAAAGAACGATAAGAAGAGAAGTGCTCAACCTGAATAATATGCCAGTTGTAACAATCTTCAAGTTGCCCATAATCTGATACGTAGATGTATCCACATATGTCAATGTAGCGAACTGAACATTGTTGTGAATGAGATATATGATGGATGGGATTGGGTATAATCGAACACTCTTCCATTCCGTGGTCATTTTAGGTGGAGGTGACTTCTGACACTCTCTCCATAACAGAACAGCAGACACAATAAGCTGCATTTAATAAAAACTTATCAATACCAAATCCATCCCAAAAAATTACTGCACAAAAAGGCCAACTCTAGACCAACAAAACTTATCAACTTATAGAGCCAAAAATTCTGTTTGCGAATAGTTTGTTCACTCGTTACAAAAAACAAATGTAAGTCTTCTTCACATTTCCAAAAAATGGGACTTTAAATCCTAATTTCAATCTAAAAATTGTTTTCAGTGGGCTTTTTTCTTCTACAATACAGTACTATCTACTACATACAAAACCTAAATATAGCAAGCAATAAATGAAAACAATTATACTGCATTTGGAAATTAAATATAACTAATAAATCAAACAATATTTGAAATGCAATAAATACATTAACCTTAAAAACTTCAGCAAGAAAAGGCACAGTGGCATAGTCATATTTGTATCCCCCATTACTCTGTGATAATGTTGTCAATATTCCCTGCCACAAAACAGCAAATTCAAAACTCATTTACTCCCAAGATCACACGCACACACAAAAAAACAGAAACCCGCATTTATACAGATCAGATTGAAATATAAGCTAATAAATAATTCAAAAAGAAGAAGAAGAAGAAGAAGAACCTGAGAACTCGTCAGAATGGTGAGAAGCGAAGCGACGACGTACCATTGCATCTTCTCCTTGCTCCTGTATGTTGCGCTGCAAAAAATCACAACGGAGTGGTTCCTTGATCTTCAGCGATTTTCGATTGTGCCCTATTATTTTGCTTATTCGATTTACACCCCAATTCTTTTGGGTATTTACTGTAGTGAAAGTCGATTCACTTCACTTACTAAACTTTTCTTGCACATAAAAGATACTAAACTTAGAAAGTTGTTTTAATGTTGTTGTTAACTACTTAGTCATTAGTTCGTTTAACATTAAAACGTTTCACACTAATTATTAAATTTGTTTTTGCATAAAAAATATCGAACTTACAAACTTATTTCAATTTAATCACTAATTATATATTCATTAGTCAATTTAAAAAACTTTCACTTGGAACAAACACAATGCTAGTCGACACTTTAATAAAAACATTAAATTTACTAATGTATCTAGTGACTTAATGGGAACAACTTTATGAGCATTAATGCTAGAAAAAGGTTCAGTGACTAAATTGACACATTTTGAAAGTTAAGTGTAACAGATTTTCTAAATTCTAATCCAAATTGGAAATGATGATTTATTTTTCTGATATTTCTTTCTTTTACTGAGTGAAAAATATGAGTACTAAAGTGCAATTATTTGATAATGCAATCTCATTAGGCAAAGGATAATTCACAAGGTGCAACCTGTAAATTTCAAGATTCTAACATAGATATTTTGTATCTTTAACATAGGATAAAACCATGTCTAATTCACTGAAAAATCATGTTTTGTCCATAACTCCACTTCCAAAGATGATAGTACCATCAATAGAATTTCAACAGAGTATGCTAATAAAACATCCTTGTACAAGAAATCTCGTATTCAAGTCTTGCTTTCATGATTTATACACACTTTCTTTTGTCGACAGTTCTACCAAACCTAAAAAGTTATCCCAGACAGGTAACTTGAATGCGACAGTGTCTGCGAATTTGGCCGTCTATCATCCTCTTTCAGTGTTTAGTCCAAAGACTTCTCCACTAAGCTTTCTTGGTGATGAACCCTGATGTACTTCAGCGATATTGAGCCGATGATCATACAAGCGAATTCCACTTCAGATGTTGCTCTGCATGGTGACATGGAAGGAGAAACCAAGTACAAGTCAGAGACGACTACAAATCAGGAAGTGGTGAGCGATGAGAATTTAGTAGTCGAGCACTCGATCCCATCACCAACTAAAGGAAAGTCCATACTCACACCTGAAATAAAAACAAGACGCTGTCATCATGAAAGAAATCATGAGCTGTCAAAGCCTACAAGCATCTTCTACATATTGTCATTTAATTTTCAGTTGGATACATTTTGCTGCAAGAACTCAGTGAAGTCCGAAAGCATGCAATTGAAAGTGTCTTCACTAATGTTATAAACAGTTTGGATATTTTCCTGTTTAGCAGCAAACAAGTAGTTATTTACTGTCTCCTGCTCTTAAAATCTCACATCGGTCAGCATACAAGGGATTGGGCCATTCCTCTTAATAAAGTCGACATTTTAAGATAGATCTCCAAATCTTAATATAGTCAGAGCTCATTAAACTCAAACGAGCATTCGGGTCCATCTGAAGCATAAACGAGCATTCCGATCAAATTGGTGTGCTCAAACAAGCCACCATCTTGCGATAACATATTAAGGATAAAATCTCACATCTGTTAAATATAAAAATACTAAATAACATATAAGGCTTGAGCCTCCTTAACAAAGTTGATCTTTCAAGATGGAGTCCCAAGTCAAGATGCACATATTATTTCTGTGTATGCAAAACACAAGCAGCAGAAGACAGCACGGTTGTGACGTTCTCTGAGATTTAGATTATATTTTCTATCTGTCAGACCTGCATTTATTGATTCATCAGTTCTGTGTATTCAGCTTATTTTTACCACCTTTCTTTAATGAGCTAGTTGCCAATGTGCTCTGAGTTCTGATAGCCTCCTCCAAATGGGTCTGAGGTAAATTTATTTGGAACATGCTTTTGGTAAAGCATTTTTCTTCTGTTCTTTTCTAAGAACGGATGCATAACGTAGTGGAGTTGCACTTCTGCAGATCAAGTAAAGACATTAGTACTGCATAAAAAAGGCAAAGACATTACTCTAGGCACGGAGAACACAACTCCTTAATGTGACTTAACTATGAGTAGACAAGTCCGGGAGGTTTACATTTAAACACAGAGCGATGGATGGAATAATTTTATTTTAGTACAATTTCATGCCTCTACTCAAACTATAATGTTTTAAACCGAAGTTTATATTAGTTTGCGCAAGGAGAAAGTGTCTTTTACTCCAAAATCCTTTGTTTCTCCTTTTTCTATGTATATTTTTTGCCAGTGACAGTCATTTGACTAGAATATCTGCAGAAAGTGACCATGGAACTAAGCGAATATGTACGTTGTACTAGAAAAAAACTTACAATGAGTCGAGGAATACATTTCGAGGAAGATATGGAGGTTGATTAATCATCTTCTACGTAGATGCAGCAAACCAGATGACTCCCGATAACTGCAAAGAACTTTGTGATCATACCAGTAGAGAAATACAGGAGAAGAAAGCATCCCAAGTGGAATATGAATCATTCCACTTAAAACAGAAGTTCAAAAGGTAATATAAAGAAGAATCTGACTGTCCACCGGCTTAAGAGATCCAGATTTGCAACCTAGAACAGTTTTTTAGCACTATGCCATGAATTACTTTAAACATCTCCGATACAACTAATAGATGAAAGTGCAGCCCATAAATATGACACCGTGAGTAAAACAATGACATGTTTGGTACACAGGATTTGACAGGGAGGACAGTCCAATGAACAAGATTTTAAACATTTTTTCCTTCATACTACCAAGTACTGTACACTCTACCAAACAAACAAGCCATAAATGGCATAGCTTCATTGATGTCCATATCAGATTGCAAAAGCCACAAGTGATCATTTTACATGGATAACATGATCTAGACTATAAGAACTCGTCCCACATTGGCAAAATATGACTTCCCAAACCAGTATGTGAGCTTCAACCGCCTCTCCACTCATTGTCAATTGATATTGATATGCATAATTTACTGGATACAATGATTTATGGATAAGATAAATTGCAGATTGAATGCATACCTTAAACCCCTTATATACCTTGTATGGTAATTTTTATGACAAGAAGCTCTTATCATTTGGAATTTTCTTGCCACTTCCGACATCATCTTATTGGCATAAATGTTGCTGCTTCTTGAAAAACTTATGGGACATACAATGTTGTTTAAGAACTTCAAAAATCCAGGGTATAAATTATTCGAACTGTGTCTCGGCCAATATAGTTTTTGACAGCCAAAATGGCATATACTGATTCGTGGAGTATTCAGGACTGCTGGCCTTTGAACTGTGACAGAAGATCATTTCTCGGCTGCAACCAATCCGTGATGATTCTATTTGACTCAAGTCCACCAATTAGAGAGGCAAGACTAAAGACACATCTAATGAAATGAATCTTATTTATAAACTATGAGAAGAATAAACCTTCATACCAAACGCAATATCTTTATACTTCCACTTGAGTTGGCAGCAACAACCATGTTCGATTTTCTTCTCCAACAAACACTTGAAACAAATTGCCCATTACTATCATTAATCTCGTGTCCAGAAATCGGGTCAATGCTTCCAAATGTGTGAGAAGTAATTGGCATTGGCAAAGATCTGTAGTAAGCATAAACCTGAAAGAAAAAGAATCAATCAACCGCTTATATGAGTTAGTAATAAAGGAGGTATACATTCATTTCGGGTGCTCAACACTTTTCATAAAGCTTTGGTACTAACAATTCAGGTCAAATGGTATGACAATATCTGACACTGTAACTAATAATTCATTTCGGGTGCTCAACACATTTTAACTAATGAAAGAAAAAGCAAACTTCAGTGACCACATTGGGATAAAATAAAGTTCAGTGACTAACATGAAACTTTGCTATAACTTGAGTGACTAACGGTTTCATTTACCCTTATTTATATTGGTTAATGAAGCTAAGTGAATCTCATGAATCAATTCAACATCAACACTAAGCCTGATATGGTTATCAGTCTTATCTTGCTTCCTTTTTCTATTTTTCGCATTGTTTTGTGTTTGCATATTCAAACAAGTAGAAGGACAGAAACGAGCTACATACTTGCATCAATCATTTACAAATTAGACCAACATAAGTACATACCTACATTTTATCAATATATATAGTTGAAAATACAGTAAAATTACCTCATTAGTTTCAGAACCACATGCTATATATCCATCCAACACCGACAAGCCCACAAAGTTCTGAATAAAAGAGGAAGATAAACAGTCAGAAAAAACACCAACAACCTATATTACTACTACAGAGGAAATTAAATAAATATACAGAGTATACAGAAGTGACCTTCTCGTTAGTATGTCCACTAAAGGTCAATGAGCAAGCATTTGGGGACAACCCCTCTAAGCTGGTTTTCTTGAGGTCCCAGAGCTTTAACGTGTTATCTGTGGATGCTGAAATAAGAGTGTCTGAATCCAAAAACTTCACATAACTGACAGCCTTTCCATGGCCCGTTAATGTGCACCACGGTATTCTAGTGTGCCGCAGATCATAACAAGAGATCTTATAATCGGCGGACCCAAAAGCCAGCAGATGAGAGGAGAAAGAAGAAAACTGAACACAGCAAATATTGGCAGGATTCCAAATTGTGCCCGTTGAATTTCTCTGTGCAATCAAATAAACATTTTCCCCCTCAATATTAAATGAAGTCTCAATGGAGAAACATATTGCACTTGATAGCAGTAGCTTGATTTAAGTATGAATAAAGACAAGGTTGAACTCAGGATCCGGAGATCAACTATCAGCCACTTCTTGTTAGGATCTGCTTTTCTTTTCTTTTCCTTCTCTTTTATTCCCTTTTCTATAGAAACTTAAAGTAAACTTAAATAAAAGGATACATAAGATTTTCTTTATAAAATAATGAAAATTCAACCTTATTCTTTACACATATATTGAAATAGATTGGTTCTACATAACGAAATAAATTGAAAATATATAAATGTTGTTTCATAATTTTTTATGAAATAACCCGCAACTATAACTATCTCCATACCGACCACCTCGAACTGCTAATTTTCTGAAAAGGTGAAACAAACATAATGTGAGATAAAATCTCAATAAGTGTACGTGAGTAATTTTCTTTTCTTGTATATGTATTTCAATAGAAAATCATACTTGCATAGGGAGACACAAAAGTCGGACCGAACTTAGATGGTACCAAATTCCTGTGCGTAGCGCTACTAAACTCCAGTCCGTTCTTAACATATCTTGTATAATATGGACCATAACATTTACATAGCCGTGAAATAACATATAAAAAGAATTACCTATAGTCAACATAACAACACACTTACCTTATGCTTGAAACTTGAAATAAAATAAGATCACTTCAAGAATTTGAAATTCCTTTCTATTTTCTCTCTTATTCCAAGGATAAGAAGAAAATTGTGTATTTGTGCGTTTCTTGTTTACATAAAGAGTAAGTATTTATAGGGGAGGATATGCATGGAAACTTTAAATTTCATTAATTACTATCTTATATTATCTGTATGCATTATTAGGAAAATATAGATTCTTACCTTAAATTATATACATGATTAAAGACTAATTTAAGCTAATCACATAATCATATGCAATTATATACATATTAGTATCTAATTACATGCATGATTAAAAACTAATTTAAGCTAATCACATAATCATATGCAATTATATACATATTAGTATCTAATTACATGTATTGATTAAAGACTAATTTAAACTAATCACATAATCATGTGCAATCATATACATATTAGTATATAATTACATGCATGATTAAAGACTAATTTAAGCTAATCATCATATGCAACCATATACATATTAGTATATAATCACTATTCTATCTACCATATATATGCAAGAGAACATTAAATATATATATTCCTACCTTGAATTATATGCATGATTTAAGCTAATCGCACGATCATATATGTGTAATACAATCGTATACACATTTACATCTACTAAACTATTTTTATCTATCATATTATATATATGCAATAGGATATTAAACATATCTATTTTTAGCAAATTATTGATACACTATTCACAACACTATTCACGGGATAAAAATCTGTATATATCTGATAATTGCAATTAAGTCCTCAACTATGAACAAACCTGTAATTTGGTCTATAGACTTTCGTGTTTGTACAGTTAAATCTTCAATTCTAATTTTAATGGCTATTAACAAAATTTTAGGGCGTTACAAACTACCCCTATTAAAAAAAAAAATTCGTCCTCGAAATTTACCTTAGAACTCTCTCCACTTGCATATATATGGTAGATAAAATAGTGATTAAATATTAATATGCATATAATTATATGATTAGCTTAAATTAGTCTTTAATCATACATGTAATTAATATTATATGATTGCATATGATTATGTGATTAGCTTAAATTAATCTTTAATTATGTATGTAATTAGATAAAAATATATATATGATTGCATATGATTATGTGATTAGCTTAAATTAGTTTTTAATCATACATATACTTAGATACTAATATGTATATGATTGCATATAATTATATGATTAGCTTAAATTAGTATTTAATCATGCATGTAATTTAACGTAAGAATCTATATTTTTCTAATAATGTATACAAATAATATAGTAAAGTAATTAATAAAATTTAAAGTTTCCATGCATGGAAAACCTCAACCTCCCCTATAAATACACACCCTTTATATAAACAAGAAACACACAAATACACAATCTTCTTCTTATCTTTAGAATAAAAGAGAAAAGAGAAGAATTTCAAGTTTTTGAAGTGATCTTACTTTATTTCAAGTTTCAAGCATAAGGTAAGTATGCTATTATGTTGACTATGAGTAATTCTTCTTATATGTTATTTCACAGCTATATTTATGTTATGGTCCACATTATGCAAGATATGTTAAGAATGGACCAGAGTTTAGTAGCTCTCGCACGGGAATTTGGTACCATCTAAGTTAGGTCCAATTTTCATGTCTCCCTATGCAAGTATGATTTTCCGTTGATGTATATATACAAGAAAAGAAAATTACTCACGCACACTTATTGAGATCTTATCTCACGTTATATTTGTTTCACCTTTTCAGAAAATTAGCCATTCGTGGTGGTCGATACGAAGATGGTTACAGTTGCGGGTTATTTCATAAAAATTTATGAAACAACATTTATATATTTTTTATTTATTTCGTTATGTAGAACCAATCTATTTCGATATATATGTAAAGAATAAGAATGAATTTTCATTATTTTATAAAAAAAAATCTTATGTATTCCTTTTCAATCCTTTTATTTAAGTTTACTTTTAAGTTTTAGTGACATTCGGATTGTCAAGAATTCAAGTCGTCACATTTTGTAACGATCGAAATCTCTCTAGTCGAGATCTTATCCCAACCGATACTCATCCATACTGTCCACTTTGGGAGTGCCAAAGTCCATCTTACACTTTCACAAATTTCTTTCGCGTCTGATCCGCCCAATTGATACCAGTTTTCAACTTAAGTATCTCATAAGGAGAGGTCTTGGGTTTGAATTACTGGAGACGCAAAAGATATCTGCGAGTGGGTAAGATGGGTTCCAACCCTCCCAAAGCGAACAGTATGGATACATATCGACTGAGGATAAGATTCCAACTAGAGAGATTCCGGTCGTCACAAACAAACGGGCCAATTGGTACCAGTATTCAACTTAAGTGCTTCATAAAGAGAAGTCTTGAGTTCGATCATTGGGAACGCAAAAGAAATCCGTGATGGGGTAAGATGGGTTTCGGCCCTCCCAAAGCGGACATTATGGATGAGTATCGGCTGGGAGTAAGATTCCGACTAGAGGGATCCCGGTCGTTTCACTCCTCTTCTTGAGACATTTGGACCTCTAAGGCTCTCAATGTTAATTGTAAAGATCCGACCTCACTTTCGTGAAGCTTGAAATTTGTTTATCGGTTCAATATGAACATCTCAAGAAAGAGAATGGAACACATAAATTCATCTCTAACCATGTTACACTATCTCTTACCATAATTATGTAAGCGGTATACTAATGGGTACAAGAGATTGTACCTCATTGATGCTCCATAGTCTAATTGAACAATCGTCACTCCCACTTGCAAACTTCATTGGATCTAATTGGGAGAAGTCAACGGACCAAGCCCTCTTTTGGTGCTCCATGTATTGGGTGAGTCCTTGTCCAGTTCTTGCATCCCATACCTTAAAAAGTTTCAGACATACAGCATTATAGATGTAATAATGATAAAAGAATTATCAACAGAAAAATCATGTCCTAATAAATATAATATTTGTAATAAAAATGGAAAAGTAGAACTTGAAAATAGAAGAATCGGCACAGAATCAAGACGGGCAGGACAGATACGCATTGCAACACAAAGATGTTGAAGAAGTTGGATACCACGTACTAATAGATGATCATATCTATGTTTTGTGCACATAACAAAGTTCATATGCATCATTAAGAAATTTAAAGGAATTCATAAACATTATTGGTCAATTTTTTTCCTGATGAACAAAGCAATTTATTTAATAAGAGAAACTGGAAATATTGGTGCTCCTAGCTCCAGATGAGAGCAAAAACTGCATCCACAGTACAGAAAGAGAATCAAACTTATAGATGTGTTGATGGAGGCAAAGAAACTCTCTAATAAACTCAGCTGAAGGTAATCCAATCGAAAAAATGGTCTTGAGGGGGTGAAGATTAAAGATAAATGAATTTATAAAAGAGATTCTATCTGTGCTTCGCTACTAAATTAGATAGAAAAAACTAAGAAATTATTTCCATACAGTTACCCGAAATATCAATAAGTATAGCAGTACTGCAGTAGCTCATACATTTAGGAGCATTCAGTTGTGAGAAGAGTACTGAATACATACCTGCACTAGACCGTCGTAGTCAGCAGACGCCAAATAACTTTTGATGTAGTTATTCCAACAAACACAGCTAAACTTAGATTTATTTGGCATTTCGATCACTGGATACTGAACATCAAAGGAGTCATTCAAAAGGGAACTGAACTCAAAAATTTTGATTTTCTTTGAGACTCCAGCAGTAGCAATGTAGTTCTCTTCATGATCAAAACTCAATGAGCATATCACGTTGCTTGAATTGAGAATATCAACATTTTGTAACGTCCCACAGACCTCAAACTTACTGTTGCGAGCAACCTTACAAATACCTTCGAAGAAGGCTCCAACTCGATCGACAGATTTCTCTTCCATCTTTGGCTCCTGGTATTGAGTTAGAACCCGACTCCTCAGTATGTCCTTGTCTGATCGATCCATTGCAGAAATTTCCGGAATATGGACTTGGGATCTCATACAGAAGTAAGCATCTTCAAGCTCACTGATATTGCTCGTCAACTTTGCCCCGAACAAATTTGTCCTAGAAAATGAATCATTATCTTTAAGAAAAGGCTCTTGTCTTGAATCATCGCCATCAATCCTGTCTGAAGATTTTCTAAAAGCATGCCTTCCCTCAACCTTCTTGATATCAGCTTCCACGAATTCTATATTTTCCAACAACTTGGAGGCCTTATTCTGCTTTTGTTCCTTCAATGAAACTAGAAAATAAAGTAAGAGATCGGACTCGATATCATCAGCCTTGTTAGCATATGATGGCTCGTCAGCTCCTAGAGTCATCTTTTCAGATCCATAAATTATCTCAGAGTTTAGAATTTCCCTGTCAGTCAAATATGCAGCATAGCAACTGAGGTATCAGTAGCCAAGGAGATAGATTCATAATTTTCCAATTGAAAAAAGGGTTCAAATCATCAAGGAAAAATTGCACTCTTGGTCCCCAACCTATTGCTCGACTAGCAAGTTGGTTTCCAACCTTTATAACAGAGCAAGTTGGTCCTCAATCTTCCATTATGGTTGCACAATCAGTTCTTGATCACGAAAACACATCCAAACCTCCCTTAAATCGTCATGTGACCCTCGCATTTTCAACTTAATAAAGCTAAATTTTGTTTCCCAATTTGGCTTGGAGCCAACAAATTTGAAGTGAGGATGTTTCCATGATGGGTAACTATAATAAAAGATTGAGAACCGCTAGCTCCTTTTTGAAGGTGCTACTCCGGCAATGGGTTGGGGGACCAGTGCTACAATTTTCCCAATCATCAATGTATCTTGATCTCCTAGAGGTTTCAGAAGTGACTATGATCACGAAGGAGAAAGCCTTCTAGTAGACCTCAAAATCCTTGACGAATAATAAGTATGGGTAAGATATGACACGTGAACGTCATTAACCTCCACTCAGAAAGCATACTCTGATATTGTGATTTTGTTAACCTCCACTCAGTACGCATTACTATTTTTGTAAGCATATAATGATTAATTAATCTAATATTTATGATATTCGTATATAAGATTATCATCTTTCTATTCGGTATTGTTTTTCTTTCTTGGTGTCTTTGCAGAAAAATAAGTCTGGACATATAGTTGTGACCACTGTTATTTGATAATATCTATAATTGTGCATTCTTGGCTACGGTGTAGGTGTCTTGGCGTTTCACTGTTATGATAAAAGTTCACAATCTATCAAGCTACAAGAAGTAAAACAAGTAAAACAGATTTAGTGATTCGAGAAAACGTACCTGGTTGTTGGACGGGAAGAAGGTTCAGGATGCAGCAGCAAAAAACAGAAGGCAGCTTCCTTTGGACTTTCAGAAAGAAAATTAGAAGGTAGAATCCTATGGCGCAAATCCAGCATCGCCGCAGAATGTGCTTCTATTGATACAAAATGCCAAAGCAACTGATGGATACCATTAGCATCAGTGCAAAACTACATATATTTTGTCTTACATTTTTTCTACCAAATTCAATGACTTAAAGGCATAGATGACCTAAAACACACACATGTACACAAGTGCCCGTGTTTGAAGTGATTCATGTTGTGTGGGTTCCAAGATAAGTTTTCTTTTTCCCTTCTTTCCTCTCTTTGTTTTCTGTCAATGAAGATGTTCTCTATTGTTAATTTTCAGTTGTCATCTTAAATTAGAAACAGCCATTAGACAAAGCATTACATATTCCATTGTGTGATTCTCAACTGATTCTTTTCAAACATATAAATTTGTGCCATGCCAAAGTTTGCACGATAAGTAACATTTGTCATATCATTTCTATAAAAAAAAAAAAAAAAAAAAGAACAAGAACAAGAAACCTGATCTGAAACATTCACAATTACCCTAACACTAACAGTTATAAAGCAGAATAAAAACTCACATGTTTTGAAAGGAAGGGAGGACTTAGTTTTCATATTGAGATTAGATCATACTGGAAATTTAAGTAGAGACTTAAGGCACAAAAAGCTTAGATAAATCGACAATAACATCCTCACCTCAAATAGCAAAAGACCAAGACTGTAGATATTTGATTGAAGATCTATATTACCAAGCTCCCCTGGACAAGTATACCACTCCTTTTCCAACTGAGCAGCATCAAATGCCAACCCGATCTGCCCCTGGCTAGATGTGCCTTCACGAGTAAAATTGTTTTGAACCTTGCACTCAGGATGGTTTGAATTTTCCATATCACTGACACCAGTTCTAATGTGATTAGAACCTTTGTCATTGAGACCATATCTGGAGATGAGTTGAGGCCCTTGCCTTATCAATTTGTCCTCACATAGCTTTTGCTGCTTTATACCAAATTTTCCATGAGGAGACATTTCCTGTTCAAAATGTCTCTTCTTTGTAATATCCTGATCCACCACATTCATTGACGAACCAATGTATTTAACATCATCAGGTGTCAAAAACTTGAAAGAAGATGGACAGATATCCAATAAGACAAAGCCTTGAGAGTGTGCAATATCCACTATCTGCACAATCTGCCTAAACAAACGCAGTCTGTAACTTTTGTTTATCTCAGAACCCCCATATTTTAGCCATTCTCTCAAAGTAATCCCAAAATGAGGCAATTCAAGTCCTTTCCCAGCATTATCTTGAGAATGAACCTGATGAGAGAGGGAATTTAAATTCAACATCATATCTGATGCTTTTCTACTCGAGGAAGTCTCCTTGTCTTTATTCTGACCCACTTTAGCTGTATGAAATTCAGAACGAACTCCAGAGCTTTTATTTGGAACTCTCTTGCCTACTGACACCATCGACTGCCTACTGAAAAACTGAGAAAAACTCGATGCAGATAAAACTTTAGACCGATCATAACCAAGAGGCAGTGTACTGGAGGATTTTTTGCCATGGCCATCAGTCAAATGGGAAGATATTGTACTGTAATCTTTGTCATTTTGCCTACTTGATAAAGGTTTCAACTCATGGTAGCTCGAACTTGTTCTCTGCAAATCTTCCCTAGAAATCAATGCCAACGGATCCTTATTACGGGAAATCAAATCTCTATCTATGATTATGTTGTTAGGCCCATGCGCTCCCAATTGATGCAAATATCTTCCCTTATGGTTAACTCCTTCTCTAGTGGTTGAGCAGCTAACAAAAGACGAGTTAGAAGATCCATAATCATAATTTTTCAAAGTCAATTCTTCGAGCAAAAGACCTTCATCATTGACAGGAGTGAGACTTGTAGAAGGATGCACAGAATCAGCCAAATACATTTCGCCTCTATTCAAAGCATCACCTTCCAACGAACCCAAAATGGCACTGGTTGAACTTCCTAGCCACTCACTGCTGGTAGACACACAAAATGCTGCTGAGGCAATCATACTACGACCCTCTAGTCCGATAGGATTGGTAGGAATGTTACCATCTATCCTCACGAGTTCTTCACTTGTTACTGTATCACTTTCATCAATTTCCTTAGTTGAATGCTCCATTATAAACCAAAGATTCTTTCAAGAAGAACGAGAGGATTTCTGCAAACCCAAAATTCGAGCTTAGCAAGAAATATAGAGATAGATAAAGCAAAAATGTGGCCACGGATCGACATGTTTATCACATTTACACGAAGTAAGTGAGTTCTAAATCTATGCATTATATAATACTGTGTTTAGTGGTGCTGAAATTATTTTTTAAGCGCTTTGGGTTGTATAGAATGTGTGGATAATAAGTATGTAGTAAGTTGTGAGTTGTACGAAATGTGTGGAAAAAAAGTACGTTTGATTTGCTAAAATTATAATTTATGGCAAACAAGCACTTTCCATTCTCTTTCTCTCCCATGAACATAAAGCTCACATTCTTGTGAACACTCACAGAAAGAAAAGAGAACTAATCTGCATATCCAATATCCCTTTTTAGGGAGGAAAATGTCAAATTTGCCTAAACTAATATTAATCCATACGGGAAAAAAGAATCAAAACTACATATAAAAGACGCCTGGCAGCAAGTCAATGATATCAAGATCAAACAATAGTAAATCTCACCACATTGAAAATTCATGTGCCAGGAATATACACTACAAAATCAAGATTCCACCCAATAAAACAAAGACATTATCAAACTCAATCCATGGATCCCCTTTGAAGTGTAAATCTAAATGCAAATAAACTTGTACTCATTTTCTACAGATCCAGTAAACCCCAACACAAGTTCCAAATTTTACATACATTATCCAACTGCTACAAGAAGTAGCACAGAAAGCCACAAAAACTTGGAGAATAAAAAAAGAAAAAATAACATATTACCATATCAATCCTACGTTATGACAGTAAAATCAGTCTTACCAGAGGCCCTGATTTCACAGCAGCTTTTCTTGGAGCAGTATTTCTGCCACACACTCGCCGATTAGATATTCTTCAGTTGATATTAATAAAAAGGTGTTTCCTTTCAAGATAGTAATATAATATGTTTCAAATACACGTCGACGTCGACAGCAAGCCGCAGAGCATTCTGTGGATGATTTCTTCAATTTACTGGGACAGTAATGTTGAACAAAGTAACCTGTATCAAATTATTATTAAAGTTTGCGAATGTTATTAAATACAATTTATTGTGGCTGCCATTTATTTTTTCTGTCAAAAATAGTTGCTTTCTTGTAAAGTTTTAGCTTTTTATGACCGTTTTGAGAATAGGGTCAATCCGATTTCCTGCGCACTGTCTGAGAAAGAAGGCTGAGGAACGGAAGAGGAAGGAGAAGACAAAAGGAAGTTAATGAAATACGAGGAACCCAAAGAGACACCCCCAGCTGGAAAATCAGATTCTTTCAATTAAGGAAAATTGGCGTGGTCCCTCACCTTACTTTCATTGCGGAAATAATCTTAACATTTGTTTTTTACTACCAAAATTTCTAACACATGTGTTTTAGTGAACAATTGACATTTAAAGGAAACTAAAGATTTTATTTTTTTTAATTAACATTTTATTAACTAAATTGAAAATATACTAAATTGTTTTGTATATTTTACGAACTATTATAAAATAACTAAAATTTAAGCTCATAATTATTAACTAATATGATAAATAAAATTATATTTTATATTATTAAGTAATTACATTATTTAAAATTTAAAATTTTATTTTATCGTTACAATATAAAAAGAAAAATAACTTTGTCACAAACTTGATACTCAAATACTTTTATTTTATCGTACTATTCATTTATTATTTTTTTATTTTTATGTTGAAATAAAAGTTACTTGTCATTTTAGCAACAAATTGTCTAATGGTAGTACAGGTCCTACAAAAGTTGAGAAGTTAAGGATTTAAATGTTGGGATTAAAGAGTTATGGACTAACTTGTTAAAGATGTCATAAGTTGGGGATCACACTACAATATTTCCTCTATTTTACCATAAAATTCTTTAAAAAAAACAATCTAGTTCTTTTATTAGATTAAAATCTGCTAAAAAATTGTTAATAAAAGTCAATAATTAATTTTAAGTACAAGTTTTATTAATTTTTCCATAGTACATTTCATCATCTTTTTATTAAAACTTGCTAAAAACTCTCCCAAACAAATTTTAAATTTTCACATTTAAGCTACCCTTATAAGAAAAGAAACGAATTTATTAAAATCTTGAAAATTTGAATCTATGCCAAGAATTTTGTCATTAATTAGTTCATCTTTGTATTTAGATCATAATATTAATTTGTCTATTTTTATGCCGTTTAACTCGTTCAAATGATTCATTTTACTCTCGTAAAAAAGCTTCATCAATTTAACACTCATAGTAAGACGATTGAATTGACAATAAACTTGTAAAGAATAGTGACCATGTTTAACTTATAAGTAAATTAAACTATATAAGTTATTTTTCATTTATAAGCATTGTTTTAAAAAAATTCGTTTAGACTATCTAAGCTTTGTCTATACGTGAGCCGCGACCTCCACGCCTCATGTCTTATTTTTGCTTCGTCCTTGATTTGTTCTCGTATAGACTCGAAAAGTTTGAAGTTTGACCTCCACACTTAGGAATGGGCAAAAATACTGAAAACTGACAAATCGACAAACTGACCCAACCCGACCCGACTCAGGTCAGTTGGTTTACGTTTTTTAAAATATTGTTTATAAAATAATCTATATTGTTACTTTGAAGAAGTTAGTACTAGTATACCATTTATTGATAGAATTCGACCGTAGAAAATAAATAGAAATTAATAGGAGGAATCAGGTTAAAAATGAATTATTTGGAACAATGGTGAAGAGAAAGAGAATTGGAAAAGAGAAATTTGAGAAAATTGAAAAAATTTGTTTGAGATGGTGAAAACATAATGTCGGTGTATAATACTTTTTATGTGAGTAAGAGTGAAAATATCTCATACAGTCGGTGATAAAAAAAAAAAAAAAAAACCAACTTTTTAAAAATTTAATAAAAAAATTTGTTAATTGTCTAAGTTACTTATTTAATTACATTAAGAATTGCCTTACATCTTTCTAGAAGATAAAAAGGACCTATCTCTGTGACGCTCTGTGATGATGGAACAAGTTGTGGATAAGGTTTGTGAATTTTAAGATCAGAACAGTAACTGCACATTTGCTTTTTCGAAAATTGTATAATATATTCATTTAAATTGCACCATTCATTTAAAGAGTGGTGATCTCCTGCCCATCATGGGCAGGATAAGGATCACCCACTATCTAGGTGGAAGGTGAACTCAAGTGCTGAAGTGGATGAGGGAAAACAAATGAAATGGGTCCATATGTTTTCTTACCAAACAAGCACACCCCCCAAAAAACTCTCGTATCTCCCTCTTCAAATCCGGTTGCCTTGATTCAGACCCAACTTGCCGGCGACCAACTCTCAGCTCCCTTTTCCGTCGAAGCGTCTGACCGGCGAACAAGCCCACGCGACAACCTGAAAAGTCTCACCTTTTTCAAGATATGACCGACGAACAAGCCCACATCCGCTGGCGACCACCTTTCAGCTCCCATTTTGATAGCGTGAGTTTCTCGCCTGCCACCGGAGAAGAAGCCCACCTTTGACCGGCTTGAACACGAGGTAGCTGAAATCTGAATTTTTTTGGGTCACCACTGGAGAAGAAATCCACTCCGGTCATGACTGCAATTTCAAATTTTTTTTGGGTCACCACTGGAGAAGAAATCCACTCCGGTCATGACTGCAATTTCAAATTTGAGTTAAAATATTTTTGTTTTTTCTACCCCATGTAGTAGATTCTGCAGCGAAATGGACTTGAAATGAAACTTTGAGCTGTAATTTTTTTTTTTTTCATGCATGATTTACGAATGGGACTGCAAATCTAAGAATGGATTATTCATTTTGTTACATTGAAATGAAAAAAAGAATTAACCATTTAATTTTTAGTACATTTGAGCTGGAAGTTATTATTTGTTTTCTGCTTTATGTATGTTATTTGTGCTGCTTGCTGGTGGTATGAAAAGGAGTTGAGAGGTGGTCTTGTTTGCCGGTCAGACCCTTCAACGAAAAATGAAGCGGAGAGGTCGTCGTCGACAAGTTGGGTCAGAATCAAGGGCAACCACTGCACAGTGGATTTGGGGAAATAGAAACGAGAGTTTTTTGGGGGGTGTGTGTGTTTGGTAAGAAAATATATGAACCCATTTCATTTGTTTTCCCTCAACCACTTCAGCAGTTGAGTCACCTTCCACCTAGGCAGTGAGTGATCCTTATCCTGCCCATGATGGGCAGGAGATCACCACTCTTCATTTAAATTGCACCATGCATTTGCAATTTTGATCCCGTCTTGGAATTTATTCTAGTCGTAATTGGAGGACAGTATAACATCACATGTGCGAGGCAGACGATTGGCACACTCACGTCGGCAGCATTTCAGTTACACATAAGATACTGAGAAGTGAAATTCAGCCATCCATCATGTGGCCATACACCGCTGTCAAATGGGACGGCGTGGATGAACTTAAAATTTTGAGGTAATCTTCACGTGATGGAAGCCCCCTTTCCCATGACAGTTATCACAATTGGCAATGAGGCAGCATTACTTATCACTGGAATCATATATGTACTAATCTTGTTATGGTCCAATTAAATAAAATTTTGAAATGATATTATTTATCACCATTGGTACTAAACACTAATTTATGTAGAAATAGAGTTATTGTCATTAGAGGTAGGCGTGGGTCGAGTCGGGTCAATTTTCGATTCAACTCGACTTGAACCGACAAAAATCCGAATCAGTTTGAGTCAGTTTCGAGCCCAACTAAAATATATTTTTTAAAAGAATTTTTTTATTAAAAAAACGAGCCGATTTCGAGTTGGATAAAACCGACCCGAGTCATTTTGGGCCGGGTTGCGGATTGACAGGTTTTTTGCCCACCCTTAATTGTCATATTGTCTAATGAATAAAAATGTGGAGCAGGATTCAATGGGCCCACTGCTGAAGATATAATTAATTTTAGCAACGGTCACTGAAATTAAAAATTTTAAAATAGTTTTTAAAATAATTTTTTTACCGTAGTGGTGATTCAAATTTCTAAAAATTACCCTAGTAGTCATTCGTTTAAAAAAGTTAACATAAAGTCATTGTTAGAATCCACCGTAGACAAACCGTGCTTACTAGTACACCACGTTAGACGAAGTTGTGGTATAAAAAAAAAAAAGGCGCACATGTGAAGCCAATAACAATTTAAAGTTATATTAAATTAAATCTAATACTCAAATTATTAATTAATGTCGTTTGGGTATATATTAAAACTTAACAATAACATGTAAAATTTTAGATTAACATTTTATGTCGAGTGATTATTGGAATTATCGTTAGAAATTAAGTGACTATTGATGTAAGAAAATTACTCTAATTACTATTTTAAAAATTTTAATAAACTACAGTGACCTTTAGTAATGTAAACCAAAATAACATTACTCTAAATTAGGGGTGGGCATCCAAACTAATCAAGTCGACAGATTTGGTTCGATTTTTCGAGACAAATGGTTTGGATCAAGTTTTTAAAAATTTTTTTTTTTTTTTTGGAGTTGGTTATTACGATTTAAAACCCAACAATCCGAACCAAAAATCAATTAAACAATTAAATAAGTATGAAACTTGAAATTTTGATGTAATCTTCACGTGATGGAAGCCCCCTTTCATGTGACAGTTATCACAATTGGCAATGAGGCAACCTTAGTTATCACTGGAATCATATATGTACTAATCAAGTCCAATTAAATAAAATTTTGAATGATATTATTTATCTCCATATGTGATAAATACTAATTTATAAAGCAATATAGTTATTGTCAATTTAGAGGTGGGCATGGGTTGAGTCGTGTCGGTTTTCGATTCAAACTAACAAAAATTTGAATCAGTTCGGATAGATTTCAAGTCCAACCAAACCATTTTTTTTTTAAAACTGAGTCAGTTTCGGATTGAATAAAATCGACTCTAACCGACCAGAGTCGATTCGGGTCGATTCATGTCGGGTTGTGGGTTAACAGGTTTTTTGCCCACCTGTAATTTTTATATTGTCTAATGAATAAAAATGTGGAGTAGGATTTAACGGGCCCACTTCTAAAGATATTGTTAATTTTAGCAACAGTCACTAAAATTAAAAATTTTAAAATAGTAATTCAAATTTCTAAAAATTACTGTAGTAGTCATTCGTTTAAAAACGTTAACATAAAAGATCTATGCCATGAGAATGGACTTTATTGCACTTTCTTTCTTGTTCAAATTACCATTCCAGAAGAGATTTTCAATAGAAAGCCCAACTTCATTCCATTTAAAACTTGAGGTGATTTACATTTTGATCAATTGGTATTGGCGTCAAATTGTTATCATCATTTTTTTCCTTTAACTTGCAATTTTTAATGGGTGATACAAAGCCAAATACAGATGCAGCTCCTTTAATTTGCTTTGTTGTTGAACGATTTATTTTTTAACATTAAGCCCTCTTAACTAACCAAGCATTTCTCATCTTTCAAATCGATAACCGACCACTTTTCATTTGAAGTCTCATTCTGTGCCCCAGTACGACATCGAACACCTCCATCTCGGGTCCTTGAACTGCTAACCTCTATAACAATGGTTGTTTCAATGCATGGTACTCACGTGAACATGTTATCACATTGTAGTGTATTAGTTAATATCTTATAGTTGCATTGTTACATGATTCTCCTAATTATAATGTTATCCTCGATTGTTCACGTCTTATGTTAACTTCTTGTATAATATTAACTCAAATTCGTTTAGTTACATTGTTACGAAAATATATTTCTCTACATTCAATTTGATTTTTTTTTATTGATGTTAGTTTGAAATTTGAATTCCCCATCTTCTTCGCTGATAAAGTGTAACGTATGACGTTGATTGTGGGTTCTTGTCTCTATCGTTTTGGCATTGATCCTATTAAAATAGACCTCATTAAAAGTCCAGTGATATTATAAATTTTGATTTATAACCTATTAATTTTATAATTATAAATTTATCCTAGTATTTTTGAAATTTCTATTTACAAGTAGTGTATATGTGTAAAGAAGCCCAAATCGAAACCCAAGCATTTTAAAAAAAAAAAAAAAAAAATCACTAGGCTCAAGCCCAAACTGAATAATCAAATTGAAACAGCCAAATATTGTTGGATTTTTACACAAATAAGCTACTTTTTTTAAATAATTACAGAAAAGTATTTATGTAACATATATTTTAAAAATACTGTTGTGTAATCATTCTTTTTTTATTAATATTATTATTTAATTTCTTGAAATATTGTAAATGATGCCTCAAAAATACAATTGATTATAGTATATTTGATTGTGGGATTACAATCATTATCATCATATCCTATGATAATGCTAATTAATTTGTTGGCCAAAAAAAAAAACCTCTATCCTAAAAATATTATTCTTCAACTGAACACAAATATTCAACGGCGGGTACATAAAATGTATTTACATTACATATACATTTAATATTTTTTTAGTGCATATTATGTAGCATAAAATTAGTTGGCTTCAACAATCCGTTGCATCATAATCTTCTTCACTCGAAGTTTTATGAGTTCATATGTTTTTTAGTATATTGTGATGGTTGCATTCTGTTACATTTTACTAGAGTTGGCAAATGGGCTGGGTTGGGCCAGCCCAACCCGCCAGAACTGGGCCAGACATGAAACTGGACTGGGCTGGTCCAGTCCAGTTTTGTATGGGCCAGAAATATGCTAGTCCAGTCCAGCCCATTGGCCCAACTTATCTTAATTTTCTTTTTTTTTTCTTTTTTTTTTAATAAATTTTTTATACACAATATCATTTGTAACATATGTATCAAATAGTGATACTATAAATGACTAAATTGATATAAAAGTATAAATATGAGGATCAAGTTGTAAAAATTTAAAAGTTGAAGGACTTAAGTTGCAAATAAAAGAGGACGAAATTGAAATGAAAAAGGAAGTATAGGGACTAAAGTGAAACTTTTATAAAGATGAATGACTTATTGTGCAAATAATTAAGGACTCAAATGCAAATTTAAGTGAATTCACGTGAAAATATATATTTTGTGATATAGATTTGATTTTAATTTATTATTTTATTAATTAATATAATTTTAAGAATGTAGTATTTTTAGAATAAATTTGTTAAGTTGATAAAATTAGAATTATTTTTAAAAAGTGGTTTATTTATGAAAAAATCTCTTTATATTATTTGAATTATGTATTGGGGCTATTCACAAAATAAGTTAATTAGTGTTAAAGAGCCTAAAAAATTAAAAAAAAAAAATCAAAATCAAAATCAAAATTGGGCCGGCCCAACTAGCCCACGGGTTAGATGGGCCGGGCCATCTTGGCCCAGTTTTATTTGGGCTAGGGCCAACCCAACCCAAGAAGGCGGGCTACATGGGCCGGCCCGTGGGTCGGGCCAATTTTGCCACCTCTACATTTTACTATGTGAAAAAAATATGTATTGCTTTATATGATGTGAAATCGTTATCTTAACCAGTATATAACGTTAAATGTTATCTTTTCAAAGAATTCAACATTAGATGTTATCTTTTAAAATAATTCATGTTTATATAATTATGTTACGAATATATCAAATCATTATGTTACATTGTATTACGTGACATTATATATTATGTTAAATGATATGATAACAAATATGTATCATTATTTTTTATCTATTATAAATTGATGTTTGGATAAAAATGTTACAGTTTCAACAAATTATTGTGTCACATTTAATTTTTTTTCAAGAAAATACATGTAATGTTACATTCCACAATATGTTGCAAAGATTTAAATTGTTAAATTATATTAAGTTGCATTGGCTCCTTATTCCGATGTTGATTTTTATCGGATACGTAATATATCATTTGTTGTTACATATTTTTCAATTGATTTTATGATACATCTATTAGAATGACATAATAGACTAAATGTTAAAAAATCAGCAGATGATTTAAGGGGGTTTATTCAAATTGGGATTTTTAAGGATTTAAAAATGGCTAAATATATTCCCACCAAATTTTTCTATAGGTGCACTACATTTAAATTGCATATAAAGTCTATAACTTTTACTTATTATTACATTTATGTCTCTAATATTTTTTCATCGTATTCTTATCACCAACCTTTATTTAATTAACACATATTGTCTCTGATAATAATTCCGTCCAAAAATTCTATTAAGAAGGAACAAAAAGAGTATTTTGCCCCTCGTATTTTTAAATAAGCAAATATATAAATAAATACAAAATTTTGATTGAATATTTTTCACTCATTTTAAATACACTAATTTAATTTTTAGGCGAAAATCGGTAATACGAAAAAGATGTGTTAATTAATAAAATGTTAATATAGGAATCCAATAAAAAAAAAAGTTAAAGACATAAATGTAACAATAAATAAAAACTAAAGACTTTTTATGCAATTAAAATGTTGTGCATTTATAATAAAATGTTGTGCGGATATAACCACCCTTTAAAAATTCATGAGTATTCAATGTAGACTTTTAAAAGCTCTCTAAAAGTATTGGTGTATTCAATAAAGACTTTTAAGGGGGGTATATTCAATTGGAACTTTTATAGACTTTTATAAGTGGATGAATTTCGTAGAATTTGTGGACTTTTATGAATTTATTGAGAATTAATAAAAGTTTCCTTAAACTTATGTAGATTTTGATTAAAGATTTATGTAGACTTCTACAAAGTTGTATTAAGTTTTTTATTTTTTTAAAAAATAATATTAAACACATATAAATAATAAATAAGAGTTTCTATAAGTTATGGGATATTTAAATTGAGAATAACTTTTAGGGATTCTCTACTTACTAGAAATTTGAAGACTTTTTAGTAGAAAGTATAAATAAATAAAAAAAAAAAAAAAAAAAAAAAAGGGCTCACGTCTACCCTGAGATTAGTGATTCACTTATAGGGTTTTCTCTTATCTCTCTCGTCTATCGTTAGATGTTGGGAATATTTAATATTTATTTATTGAATATTATTAAAATATTATTAATTCTTTTTGAATTTATGTCATTTGTTAATTTATTAAATTTATTTATATTTTTTAATAAATATTTTTATTGACACGAGAAATGTGATTTATTATTTTGAGTTTTTAATTATAGAATAATGACTTTTAAATATTTATTTAAAGTCTCTAAAAATCTTTATACTTTAAAAGAAACATTGAATACTCATAAACTTTTAAATCCTTAAAAATCTTTAAAAGTCTCAATTTAAATACACGTGTATTCAAATTGAGACTTTTAAATATTTTTATAGAGATTTATAAGTGGGAGACTTTCGTAGAATTAGTGGACTTTTAATTATAGATTTGTTGATGATGATATAAATAATGAAGATTATTTATCATCAGTTGAGAATTAATAAAAGTCTTCCTCAAACTTCTATACATTTCAAAGATTTACGTATACTTCTATAGACTTCCATTACTAATTTTCATTTTTTTAAAAAATATTAAACACATATAATATAATATAATATTATTTTAAGTAACTTCTCGTATGTCCAAATCATCTACAACACATATAATTAAAAATTCAAAGTAATAAATCACACTTCTCATGTCAATAAAAATATTTATTAAAAAATAAAAAAAATTAAGTCACATCAATTAAATTAACAAATAACATAAATCTCAAAAAAGAATTAATAATATTTTAGTATTATTCAATAAAAAAAATATCAAATATTCTCAACATCTCAGAATAGATGAAAGAGGTACGAGAAAAAACCTAAAAGAGATATGAGAAAACTCTATAAATAAAAGAAAATATGCGTTCTTTATTTTGGGGCTCTGAAGTCTTATTTCAAGGCAAGCAGGAGATTTTGTTTTAGATTTACTATTTATACTTTTTACCTAAGAATCTTCAGAAGTGTCTAGAAGTCTATTAAGTAGAAAATTTCTAAAAATCATTATCAATTTGAATATTCCATGACTTATAGATATTTTTAAAAAAAAAATTAATTGAATATCCCGTGACTTCTAAATTTTTTTTGAAAGTCTCTAGCATTCAATATCTTATTGTTAAATTTAAGTAGATTGAATTGGCCCAAAAGCAGATAATGTAGGAGTTTTGCAATTTTGGAGTTCAATATTGCGCCTGGATTATTTTGCTAATGTGTGCAAGATTTTAAGGACAGTTCTTTGTAAACGGTTGTTTAGATTTCTGGTTATTGTTTTTGTTTCATTTATTAAAATAATAAATTATGGACAATATTTCTAAAATTAAAAGATTGAGTTTATAACAATATAATTATTTTAAATAGTACAAGTAGTGGGTGTAATTTTCACAATATTGTCCTGTTTGGGTTGGTTCGATTTTGAACTCGTTGTCGAGTTGATTCAATTTGATAATTCATGAAGCCGAATCAGTTAGTTCAATTTTGAATTAAGCCGAAAATCGACTAAACTCAACCCACGTCCACCTCTAAACTTTTAAATTCACATAATTATTATTTTTTATTTGGATAATTATCTAACAACTACCCAACTGAAATAAAAAAATAATAATACAAAAGTTGATCATAGTCAAGAGTCGAACGATCGACCAGGATATGTGAACTCATAATCGACCCATGATGCAAATGATAAAATAATTGTATTAGTCCATTTTATTAAGGCAATATTAATCTTTTTTACTAATTTGATCTGCAATGAAATTACGAAAATAATGTTACATGTGGGCGTGACGCGCACTTTATTTTAGTACAATTTTGTGTCAATTTCCCTCCATTTATTTTTAACAATGCAGGTGAATATGAAGAGGTTCAATGAAGAAATGTATGATCTCAATACAAACCAGTAGAAAGATATACATTTAACCTATGACGACTAATCTATGCATTGTGCGACCCTTTTTTCTTTTCTTCTTCATCCTCACAAAAAGTATTGAACATAAACACCACTCTCCATATTAGTCAGATATTCTAATATCAACCACTAGGGGTTGATCTTTTATCCATGGTGGGTATGAATTATAATGCCCACCATATAGATAGCAATCCATTATTAAAAAAAATAATGAGTGTAGGGCCATGAATTACCAATCATGGGTTGCCACCTATATGGTGGACATTATATCTCCTACTCCCAACCACCAGTATGTGCTAAAGGATAAATTTCACATCGAATAAAGATGAAAATATTAACAAATATATAAGGTTTTAGGTACTTCTCTTATGAACATTGACCTTTTCAAATAGAACTTTAAGTCTTAATATGATATTAGATTCTATTAAGTTGAGATGAGCATCTGGGTCTATCTAAAACTCAATTGAACAATCAAATTTCAAGATTAATGTGTTTCAACTTTCAACGAGTCACCATCTTACGAATGCATGTTAGTGAATAAATCACAATCGAATAAATATGAAATTATTACTCCTCTTAGGAATGTTGATATTTTAAGATATAATTCTAAATCTTAATAATATATTCTTCACTTGTTTATACATCACAAAGCAATAGCTATTGATGGAACAACATGAACAAAAGCAATAAAATTAAATATAATTAATCAAATTTACACAAGGAGAAGTAAGGGGCCCATTTCCTTATACTAATAAATTTGACAAATAATCATGATCATTGATTTAAACTAATCTAACGGTCTAGATGTATTAAATCTTTATTGGGATGTGTTTAGATGTGGGTATATGAGTTTTAAAATATTTTAATAAATTTAGACCGTTCAATTAACATAAATCAAAAGTTATGATCATTTTGTCAAATTTATTAGTAGAAGGAATGATCACTGAGAAATAATATATATGTTATATAGTTCGTTAAGATATCAAATTTTGACTTTCACCTTTAAAAGTTTAGACTAGTCAAATTGGATCGAATTTAATCACAACACAAACACACTCAAGATTTGGATACAACAATGCACTAACGCTACATTTTTCTCAAACAAAATAATAATAATAATAATGCTATTTATCACTACTAGTGATTATCATCCGTCTATATGAAAATTGTGTTAGTATTAAATAAGTTCAATGAAATGTGATAGTATGAAACTCATTTTATTGAACTTATTATTTAATGCCACATAGACAGGTAATTATCACCAGTGATGATAAATAGCATTACTCAAAACAAAAATACTTCATGTTCGAGAAATATTTAAAACGATGTTGAATGTAAAAAATTAAATACTAATTCATCGTTCAATTGCGAAGATATTCTGTACACGCAAGAAATATTGTTTTATTATATAAGATTCATTTTCTCGTCAAACATACAAAAATTTTTATAAATAGATGAGACTTGAATGCAAACCAATGCAAGTACTAATACCACTAACATTTCTACTTAAAGAAAACAAGGCATTAAAAGGGAAATTGATGGCCAGGTAGCATCCTACCCGACTATATATGTCATATGGTCGGGTAGCACTCTACTCAACAACCAAGACTTTCTTTTTCACTTTTATGGAATATGTAGTAAGTTTTGCCACAACCTTAGTAGTGCTTCGCTCACAAAAGTGGAGTAGAGGTGATCTCTTTGTCGTCCAGGCCATTTATCCAAGAATCCTTAAGGCTTTACATTAAGACAAGTTAGTCCTAAATCCAACGTCTGAAGATTTAACAAGTGTTGGTAGATCTTTTTGTCTCTATATGAAGACAAGTTAACCTTATATCCAACGCCTGAAGATAGAACAAGTGTCTAAATATCCTAATATCACACTACTAAGGCATGCTAATTCTAGATCCAACGTCCGAGTATACAATACATGTTCAAAGATCCTTGTGCCACCTCTTCAAGATTATTTTCTATATAAAGGTGATGATCTCAATGTATTTGGCTTAAGTCATTATTCTTTCTTTATTAGTTTCAGTACACGAAACATTTCTTTCTATAAAGACACTAATTTTTATATCAAAGAAAAAACGGGGTAGAGTTCCCCCGCCTTTTTTTTTTTTTAAGTTATTGGAGCTTGGGACATACATGGAGTAACACTTCTCGCAATCCCATCTTCATAGGTATGATCAATTAGGAGAAATGCATAAAGAAAGTCCTCAATGAATTTTTCATCAGCTTTGGTACATTCTATCAAAATGTATGAAAGAATAAGTTAGATACACAATAAATATAAGTTAAATAAATATATGTAAAATACGATTACCGCAATGAAGAAACCAACATTGACCATAGTTGCCATCCATGTAGCCTTTTCTTCATGGTCTTTAAGCTTGGTGTTCAGTGCAGTATCGATAACAACACCTATGAATTGCAAAATCATAAGAGTGTGCATTGTCCTTTGTGTCGCTTAGCTTCAAAGCTATGAACGAAAGAGATCCCGTCTTTACATACTTAAAAGTATTTATCGTCATTCTATAAACAAAAATGAGTTAACCATGAATAACCTCCATACGACTGCCACAATAACGAATTGAAACTTCTTGGGGTGCTTTCTTATATACCTCATAAACATATAATTCAAGAGACATAAAACGAAAGACACAAGAATTACCATAAGAATAACCTAAACACTATTCCATTTTATGACAATATATTGTTCTTTATAAGGTAATCTAACACAAAACCACATTAAGGATGCAAATATAAAAGATAGCAGAAAGATAAGACATTTTATCTTAAGACCATCACCAAGACTAACAACATCAGCCATTGAGTTACTGTCACCATCACCCACAAACTCTCTAACAACATCACTGACATAATCCTTGTGACGGCCACAATTCCTCCTAGTAATTAGTGAAGTTCGATCAATATCAATCTGTTGGGAAAAACGTGTGCCACCAGAATTGTTATTTCATTTTCTGTTTAAAGTGAAAAGCGATTTCATAAGTGGAGCCAATTGATCAGATGATTACACGTGGAACCCTTACAACCCTGGGATGAATCTGGCGTCTGATATACTCCTTCAATTCATCTGGATTCTTCACTTCTGGCAGAGGAATTAGGGTTTCTTAGTGAAAAATGCTCTTCGTCTTCTCTGCGTCTTCTTGTCTCTGAAATCTCTGAAATCTTCTTCTCATTCTTTTTCTTTTTGTTAAAAGATCATCAGTTGATGATTCTTGGTGATAGATAAAAGTCTTCTGACTTTTATACTTAGTTTCCGAATCAAAACTGAGATGTGTTGTTCTTGCGTGAACAGTAACTGAGGGTGATTTCTGTACATTTTGTGGTTTCTTGAGAGTTAAACTTTGGTGGTTTAAAGGGAAGTCTGTAATATTTGATATACTCTGTACTTGGTTGCCGATTGGTTATTTTAATGGTACTTGGAGCATATTCCACGTTGTGGATGCTCAACAGAGGATGTAGGTGTTAGATTTGGTCACCGAACCTCTGGGGCTTAGGCCGAAAAATTCCTTGTGTTCTTTACAGTTTTATTTTCGTTTCTGTTACTTAGCTATGTTGAATGTTAATCTTCTTGAAAGTTACTAATGGTTCTTGGCCTTACAGTGGTATCAGAGCTTTGGATTCTACTTTCGTATAAGAGGATCTCTGAAAATCTTCAACGTTCTGTACAGATTTAGGTATCTTTGGGTGAGATCTAACCTTTCTTTTAACTGTTCTTGTTAAATAGATAGGTTTATTTGTGTTTTGTTTCCCTAAAACTTACTCCGTTCACAAGAAACCCCCTGGAGACTATTCTTTGTCCAAAGGCTCCATAAGAGGCCTTGAGAATCTGAGATAAATCCAGTACGGGTGTGAACCTGGAGTTATTTTCTGCTGGAGACAAAACTTGTGTGATCTGTATAGAGAAGCCTGTTCATATTGTGTATATGATCTTCTGAACTTGACTATAATCTGAAAATCTTCTTTGTGAATATATTCTCTTATAGTTTGCTAAGTAAACTTTCTGTAAAGTGCTTTCTCAAATTTTTGAAATATGTCTTCAACAAGATTTGAGTTGAATATCTTTGATGAGAAATGGGATATCAATATGTGGGGTCAAAAATTAAAAGCTATTTTGATGCAACAAAAATGTGCAAAAGCTCTTAATGATTCTTGGCCTGATGATATGCCTGAAATTAAGAAGTCTGAATTGGAAGAAATTGCCTGGAGTACTATCTTTTTACACTTATCTGATAATGTGATAAAAACCATAGGAGAGACTAGTACTGCTGCTGAACTGTGGACCAAATTACAGACACATTATGTGTCAAAAACTATTCCAAACAAATGTTATCTTTTGAAACAATTCTTTTCTTTTAAAATGGACTCTTCCCTTGACTTGGATGAAAATCTGAACAGATTTACAAAACTGTCCCAAGACCTTGCCAATTGTGATGAAAAGCTTTCACAAGATCAATTGGCTGTGGTTCTCCTAAATTCAATTAGTGATAGGCACAAAGATTTGAAAAATGCTCTAGAATATGGAAGGGATACCTTAACCACTGACATTATAATTAGTGCCCTTAGAAACAAAGATCTAGAGCTCAAATCTGAAAATAGGGAGAACATGAGAGGTGAGACCTTAGTGGTTAAAGGGAAAAACTCAGGAAAATCTGGTTTCCATTTTAAGAAAGAACAATCTGAGGGAAAAAAGAAGGGTCAGGGAAAAGAAAAGAATAGGAATAATGCCAAAGGGAAAAAATGCTATTTCTGTGGAAAAACAGGGCATTTTATTAAAGATTGCTTCAAGAGACAAAATGAGCTAAAAGACAAGGGTACAAAGAAAGGTACTGCTGTTTTAGCCTATAATAATGAAGAATCTGAAAATGGTGTTGTTCTTGTAAATTCTGAAAGACACCTAAATCAGGAATGGATCCTTGATTCAGGTTGTACCTTTCATATGTGCCCAAATAAAAATTGGTTCACCAACTTTCAGAATTCTGATGGGGGCCATGTGGCTATGGGAAATGATATGACCTATGACATAAAAGGAATAGGCAGTGTGAGTATAGTTTTAGAAAATGGAACCAATCTGATTCTCCATAATACCAGACTTGTACCTGATCTTGAGAGGAACCTTATATCCTTAGGAGTTCTTGATGATATGGAGTTTGATATTAGGATTGGAAAGTGACAAATCAATATCTTCAAAGATGGTGATTTAATCATCAAATCTGAAAAGAAACATGGTTTATATTTTCTAAAAACCAAGTCAATCCACAGTTTAACAGCAGCTACTTCAGATAAAAATCTAATTTTCTCAAAACTATGGCATGAAAGACTTGGTCATATAGGCAATAAAGGACTTAATTCTCTTCAGAAACAAAGTGTCTTTGAGAATGTAAATCTGTGTGATATTACTTCATGTGAAACATGCATATTAGGAAAGCAGGTAAAGCTTTCCTTTTCAAAGGGAACTCACAAGTCTGAAAAAATTCTTGATTATCTGCATGCTGATTTGTGGAGACCTGCTTCTGTATGTACTCAATCTGGTTTTAGATATTATCTGTTAATCATTGATGATTTTTCTAGAAAATCTTGGTTTTTCTTGTTAAAAACTAAAGATGAAACCTTTTCTGTGTTTAAAACTTGGAAAACTCAAATTGAAAATCAAGTTGATCTTAAGATTAAGACCTTAAGAACAGATAATGGACTTGAATTCTGCAATTATGAATTTAATGAATTCTGTCACATGCATGGTATTGTTAGACACAGAACTGTTACCTATACTCCTCAGCAAAATGGAGTTGCTGAAAGAATGAACAGAACTCTCCTAAATAAGGTAAGATGCATGCTCTTAACTTCTGGTCTGCCTAAGCTATTCTGGGGTGAAACTGTTTTAATTGCTGCTTATCTGTGTAATAGAAGTCCCTCCAGTGCTTTAAACTTTTAAAGTCCCAGAATCTGTGTGGACCAAAAGACCTGTAGACTACTCTCATCTTAAAATCTTTGGTTGTGCTGCCTATGCTCACCAAAATATAGGCAAATTAGAGCCTAGGTCTCTAAGGTGTGTTTTATTGGGATATGGAGAAAACACAAAAGGCTATAGACTTTGGGTAAAAGAAGAGAGAGGGTTTAAGGTAATAATTAGAAGAGATGTTGTCTTTAATGAGTCCTTAATGCCATGTTTGAAGGACACCACTTCTAATCTGAAAGATAGAGATGTTAGGATTGAGGTGGAGTCTCCCAGTTTAGGGATTGGAGAGGATATGGGAGAAAGAGAAGATCAAAATCATCAAGAAATAACTTTGCAAAATGATGAAGAATCTTTAGAAGGTGATACTGATACAGCAACTCTGCCTATTGATGAGTATCAACTCACAAGAGATAGACAGAGAAGGCAGATCAGACCACCTGCTAGATTCAATGATGATAATTTTGTCTCTTTTCTCACATATCAGGAAGTGGTAGAAAGTGAGCCTCTCTCTTATGATGAGGCAATGAAATGTAAAGACTCTTTAAACTGGAAAGCTGCTATGGAGGAAGAAATGTCTTCCTTAATGCAGAACAATACCTGGATTTTGGTTGAAAAACCTAAAAATCAGAAGGTAGTTGATTGTAAATGGATTTACAAGTTGAAAGAAAGTGAAGGTAGTATTAACAAAGTCAGGTTTAAGGCCAGACTTGTTGCTAAGGGTTTTACACAAAGAGAGGGTGTTGATTATTCTGAAATCTTTTCACCTGTGGTAAAACATACTACTATTAGAATCATCTTATCTCTGGTAACTCAATTTGGGTGGGAGTTGGATCAGTTAGATGTGAAAACTGCCTTCCTATATGGTGAGTTAGATGAAACCATTTACATGAATCAACCCTTAGGTTTTAAGAAAAAGGGTAAGTCTGACTTGGTCTGTCTTTTAAAGAAGTCCTTATATGGTCTGAAACAGGCTCCTAGACAGTGGTACATAAGATTTGATACTTTTGTACAAAATCTGGGATTCCAAATGAGCAAATATGATTCATGTCTTTACTGTAAAGGTTCTGGAGGTGCAAATTCTCTTTATCTTTTATTGTATGTTGATGATATGTTACTTGCCAGTCATGATAAAGATGAAATTAAAAGTATAAAGGATAAACTGAATTCTGAGTTTGACATGAAAGATTTAGGATCTGCAAAAAGAATTTTAGGAATGCAAATTAAAAGGGATAAGAAAAATGACATGCTTATTTTGAATCAACAATCTTATGTGATAAAAATTCTTGAGAAATTTGCTATGTCTGATGCAAAGCCTGTTAGTTTACCTCTTGCAAATCATTTTAAGTTATCCTCTGATTATTGTCCAAATTCAAAAGAAGAATATGAAAGAATGGAAAATGTTACTTATGCTAATGTGATTGGATCTATGATGTATCTGATGATTTGTTCAAGGCTTGATCTTGCTTACAGTATTAGTGTATTGAGTCGATTCATGTCTAACCCTGGTGAATGCCATTGGGAAGCTCTTAAGTGGCTTCTCAAATACTTGAAAGGCACTTCAAATATGGGTTTGATCTTCATAAAATGCAAAGAAGGTATAACCCTTAGAGGTTATACAGACTCTGACTTTGCAGGTGATAAAGATAATAGGAGATCCACATCTGCTTATTTCTTTACATTATGTGGAACTGTAATCAGTTGGAAATCTCAACTTCAAAAGGTAGTTGCTCTATCCTCTACTGAAGCTGAATTTATTGCTGCTGCTAACGCAGTGAAGGAAGGTATCTGGCTTGAAGGTTTATTAAAGGAATTTGGTTTTGTTGATGAAAATGCTATTGTATTCTCTGATAATCAAAGTGCCATACATTTGAGTAAAAATCCTATGTTTCATGATATATCAAAACATATAGATGTTAAATATCATTTCATAAGAGATATTATTTCAAAAGGCATTTTGAAACTTGAGAAGATTGCTACTCAATTCAATCCCTCTGATATGAGAACAAAAGTAATTCTTTTGAATAAGTTTAAGAATTGTCTAAAGATTCTTTCAATTGATCAGATTGAGTCTGATTGATTTGTTTTCTCTCCATTTAATTTGTTTTAATGTTCTTAACAGGTACTGAGCAATGAAACAGTAATGGAAACGTTCTAAGTGTCTGAAAGATAACCAATTCCTGGTAGCAAGGTGGAGCTGTTGGGAAAAACGTGTGCCACCAGAATTGTTATTTCATTTTCTGTTTAAAGTGAAATGCGATTTCATAAGTGGAGCCAATTGATCAGATGATTACACGTGGAAGCCTTACAACCCTGGGATGAATCTGGCGTCTGATATACTCCTTCAATTCATCTGAATTCTTCACTTATGGCAGAGGAATTAGGGTTTCTTAGTGAAAAATGCTCTTCGTCTTCTCTGCGTCTTCTTGTCTCTGAAATCTCTGAAATCTTCTTCTCATTCTTTTTCTTTTTGTAAAAGATCATCAATTGATGATTCTTGGTGATAGATAAAAGTCTTCTGACTTTTATACTTAGTTGCCGAATCAAAACTGAGATGTGTTGTTCTTGCGTGAACAGTAACTGAGGGTGATTTCTGTACATTTTGTGGTTTCTTGAGAGTTAAACCTTGGTGGTTTAAAGGGAAGTCTGTAATATTTGATATACTCTGTACTTGGTTGCCGATTGGTTATTTTAATGGTACTTGGAGCATATTCCACGTTGTGGATGCTCAACAGAGGATGTAGGTGTTAGATTTGGTCACCGAACCTCTGGGGCTTAGGTCGAAAAATTCCTTGTGTTCTTTACAGTTTTATTTTCGTTTCTGTTACTTAGCTATGTTGAATGTTAATCTTCTTGAAAGTTACTAATGGTTCTTGGCCTTACACAATCTCTTCTATATGTGCCTCTATTCCACCACTAGCCCCGAAGCCACCACGGCAAGCCCTTCGGTTACCACCAATAACACCACATCCAACAACCTCACCCCAAAACCACCAACTCTGACTTTTGCCATCTCTATCTCTATACTAGCGCCACCATGGCCAATTCCTATGTCACCGCCACTAGTAACGCCACTGTGGCCATCTTCTATGCCACCGATAATGATGCCACTATTAACTCCACCCTCCAAACCACGAGTCTTAGTATGCTCCTCTAGTTTTTGTATCTCAACTTGATCGGCTATTGCAAGATATTTAGAAAATTAGTCGACTAAAGAGTAAGAATAGTGAGCTAAAGAGTGAGAATAATGGATGTAATGATATATATTTATAGGCATAGTGTAATATATATACGTACGTATATAATTGCAATAAAAGAGTGAGAAAAGCATAAAAAGTTTATCAATAAAAGGGTCAAAATAGCATGATATTTAGTGTTCGTTTGATTTTAATAAAAATCAGATTTTTAATAGATTTTGATAATAGTTGATGAAATGTGTGGTAAAAAAGTTGCGGGTCTTATAAGAAGTGTGGTTAAAATTAATTTTTAACTCTGACTTTAATTTTTTAACAAATTTTAATTAAAAACAAACAACCCTTTAAAATGAAAAAAAAAATTAAGAAAATACATCACAAAATCAAAAAGAAAAAAAAAATACGATTTGTACTTAAAAAGTATGTCAATGAAGTTAAAGCATGTGTAATAATTGTGTGAATTCTTGTTAGTATTTAGGAAAGAGTAATTATATTCACACAATACTTTTTATTTTTTGCACCACATTTTAATTATATTTAACATCCTTATTTTTTTAACATTATATCGCTCATGTCTCCAACTTTTTTTATCACATTTTTATCTTCAACTTTTCATTAATTAGCATATCTTGTGTTTGATAACAGTTTCCATAAAAAATACTTGTTGAGAATTCGTAAAAAGACTTATTTGTCTGTCATATTTTTAAAAAAACAATAGATACAAAAGTACGATAAAAATATTTTTTCCTCGTTTCAAAACACGTAAATAAAATATCTCGACACAAACCATCATCAGTGATGAAATATGCTAATTAAAGAAAGTTGAAGATAAGAATTCGATAACAAAAAGTTAAAAACATAATTAAAATAATGAACAAAAGTTGAGGATCTTAAGTACAATTAAAATATAGTGCACTTATAACAAATTGTAGGGTGAATATCCTTTAGGAAAATTTGTTTTTTTACAATCTGTTACTAATTTATCTTTAACATTTTTTTAGTATAAGATATTTCCAACATTTTACTTAATTGTAATCACGTCTCCATTAATAGATTCTATGATAAATTGCCATTATCCCACTCAAGTACATTCCATGCGTTTGTGAAAGACTTTACCTTTACTTCTTCTTCTTTTTCTCTACAAAGTCAGGAAATCACATTTCCAATCCCTCTCTTGGGTTTGTGAAAGAAAATATAGATTAAGAAAATCAAGAAATTGGATTTTATTTCATTTGAGAAAATGATTTTGGAAAAGGAAGATCTCATGCAGTTTGAGTTTAAACTTGAATTTTCCAGCAAATAAGTGGATTTTTTCTAATTCTAATAGTTCACTGCATGTGAATCTCATATTCTCTTTCTTGGCCTTCCTCATGTTGGTTCTTGATCTGATGAATCTAATAAAAAGTTTTGCTCTTTTTTTTTTTTTTTTTTTTTTTTAGATCTATTGCCCCTCAAAGCCTCTTTAAAAAGTGAACAAATCCAACAAAGATTTTTCTCTTTATTTTAAACAATTGGGGAACTTGGAAATTATCCAAGAAAATCCAAGAAATAATTGTTGCTGTGAAAATCCAAGAAACAATTGGGGAACTTGAAAATTATCCAAAAAATAATTGGATAACTTGGAGGATTTAAAATTTAACTACTATGATTGGAAAAAGTAAATCTAAGATTGTTTAATATTGTACTTGGTTTATGTTTCCATATTGTACTCTAGGAGTGACAACTAGCTTGAACAAGTCGCCAAGTACACAGGTCAACCCGTAAAATCTTGTGCTCGAACTTATCATGGCTCATTTTTACTTTTTAGGCGAGCTTAGGTTCGGGGTGAGCTCAAAATTTGGCTTAGTGAGCCAAACTGAGCCCAAGTGCCTTGGCCCACATGCTCGACAAGTCGGCTTGTTTGGAGGGCTAGTAAGCTCTGCCACAAGGGGCCCAACTCTTTTTTTGGGATAAAATCCGGCCTAGCCGCAACCCACAAGCATCTTTTCATGCCTAATTACTATTGTAGAAAAAATAAATTATTTATCGTAATTCCGTCTCTATTGTCTTAATTAACAGTTTTTTTTTAACCTTCCAAAAAACACGCGAGCAAAATTTACTTTTAAAAAACATGTGAGCATACTAACAGTTTTTTTAGTTTGAGCACAGGACTTTGCTTGCGTGTTTTTTAAAAGTCCAAATGGTCCTTAACTTTTTAAAAACACGCAAGCAAAATTTATTCAAAATGACAAAATTACCCTTTTTGAATTAAAAGTGTAAGAATAGGGTAACAATGGTTTCCTTCCTCCTCTTCCTCATCACCCTCTTCTCCAACATCTCTGGCCTCCATCTCCGGCGTCCTCCCGTCTAACTTCCTTTTCATTTTGTAATTTAGTGTGTATTGATTGTATTTATTTAGTGTGAAATTTGAATTATAGGAAGGTTTGAGTGTTTATTATTTACTATTTTCTATTGTTCTTTATATTTTTGCAAGTTGTTAAAGAGAGACCAATTAAGAGGGAAGAAAACCCAGATAGCTAAACTTTCAAAGTGCGAGGTTGTTGTTATTCTTTTTATTATTATTTTAGAATTTGAGTGGAGGTTACTTTAGTGCTGATGACAACATCATTTTTGAGTTGTTCGTTGAGTTGGGTTGTCACTAAATATCAAATTGAATTGAAATTGTTACGCCCTCAATCCTACGTGGGGCAGGGTCAAAGCCAAACTTGTTTAATAATCTGCCATCTCATCTCAGAGGCTGTATTTCTCATTATCGAGGAGGTTTGAAGGTTAATATAAAGAATTCTTTTTGTGCCAAAGTGGTCGGGAAGATGAGACAATCAGTGTCCAACATTTGTTGCGTGCTGAGAAAGATTTTTCTGCCAAACTTGCTATTCAGTCATAAAAAGAACGATGGGACAACCTGCGAAATACGGCTTGTCACAATCATAGTCTCTTAGGTTACGATCGAAAAGACTTTTGTATTAAATGCCAATAATGGAACACCCAAGACGTGACTTTAGAGCTATCTGGATCAAGCCATGTGTCATGCATCGAAGGGAGGACAATTTAGTAGAATTTTTCTATAAATACCAAACTCATTTCTACAAGAAAGGGATGTTAAAAATTAGAACTCTCATATACGAAAGAAAACAAAGTCCTCTAGGCTAATTATTCTCAAGTGTTCATAACCACCTGAGAAGTTGTTAGTTATAGGCTCTCAAGCCGTTACCTCAGCCACATCGTGTTCATCATTCACTCTAGTGTCATATTTGTTTGTTACTAAGTTTATCTATGTGGTTGAATAAACCACGTGGCGGTCTAAGTGTGCAGGTAAACACATGTAGAAAGAGGAGGCGTGGAGTTTCTGTTGACAGCCATTTTTGGAGGTCAACAGAAATCTCTGTCCTTGACTGTTGATAGTTGATTTCGTGACCACGTTCACTACCTTTGAAAGCAAGCGGACCAGCCCATTGTCGGAGTGATATTTGCTCTTCGATTGTTGCCACCTGTCGATGGTGATGACTACCAAAGCACTGCCACTAGTCACCCACTTGTTTTTAGGCCAGTTTGACCTATTTCGATCATATCCAAATCCGATTTAGATTTTTCTTTCAAAAAAATTTCACAATTTTTACTATAAAAACTGAACTTAAATTAGAGAAGTTTGTACATTTTGTCTCCTAACCTTTGCTGTTGATCCCTGACTGTGACCAGATAGAGAAAGTGTGTTAGAGAGAGAAAGTGTTAGACGGGAGAAGGCCGGAGATGTCGGAGAAGATGGTGATGGGGAAGAGGAGGAAGGAAATCATTGTTTTTTTTTTAATTCTAATTCAATAAAGGTAATTTTTATCATTTTAAGTAAATTTTGATCATTTAACGGTCAAACTAACATTGTTTTTAATAGAAAGACTTTGCTCGCGTGTTTTTCAAAAGGTTAAGGACCTGAGGGTTAGAAATTGAAGGTTCAGGACCCCATCATCACAAAGTTCAAAGGTTCAAAACCCATTGCTATTTACCTTTTTTAATTTTTGTAAATTTCTAATTAAAAATAAATAAAATTGACAAACATGTGGTATGGCACGTTTTGGCCCATTATGAGCTCGGCCCACGAGCTGGTCGAGCCTCACTTTTGAGCATGAACAAGGTCCAACTCGGCTCATGGGCCCAAAAGCCCTAGCTTCTCTAAAACATGGGCCGACTTAGCCTAACTCATTGCGACTCTACTCTCATCTAATATATAGGTTATGCTACATCTCTCCCTCCTAAATGTATAATATTTTATGCTCATTTTTAAATAAATATTCTAACTTTGTGGTGGGTGGGTTGGCGGGTGGGAATATAGTTAGCTTCTTTGGACATATAGTTTTGGCCTTGAAACGAAAAATAACTAACTACTTATATTTAAGAATAAAATAATAACAATCACCAACTTTATAGAGATGGCAATACCTCTCCATTATCATCCTATCACGAATTAAAATATCTTTATCTTATTTATAACGAGATTTCACCTTTACTCACGATAAAAATACATGTACATTTATCTTCAAATTTTGAAAAAAAAATATGTATCCTCAAATCTCTTATTCTCATTTTTCTTCACTATTTTTTAATCTCTCCTCTTAATTTTATTTATTTTTCATTATTCTTCAACACAAACAAGCTTATATAATCGAATTTCATCGAATATACTAAATACTAGTTTATTTATTCATTTTTATTTCTTAAATATGATTTAATTTTAAATCTTCCTTTAAAACACAGACGTGTGACAGTTAAAGAGTTAAGTGATCAAGAAAATAAAAACCACAAAATATCAAGACAAGAAAAATCATCCACACCACACACTCACTTTCTCACACGCACTAAAAGTTAGGCACTGACTGTTGAGAGTTGAGAACAAGAGATGGGGGAGGAAGAAGAGAGGAACGACGGCGGTGTTGTTGTTGTGAAACCGAAGCCCAGTAAAGGTCTGTCTTCCAAGGCTGTGGACTGGTTGGAATGGGTTTTTGTGAAGCTTATGAATGATTCCAAAAAGCCCCTCCATTATCTTTCTGGTAATTTTGCTCCAGTTGATGAAACTCCTCCTCTTCAGGACCTCCCTGTTAAAGGGCACCTTCCGGTGAGTCCAATTATGATCTTGAAGTTCTGTGTTCATAAATGTATGCATGTTTCGTGATCAATTTTATGGAATAATAGAAATTATATATTTTGGCATTTCTGGGACAAATTGTGGATCGTTATACTTATATTTTCAGTGCACGAGCTACAAGTTTTCTTTTTCGAACCAAGAATTGGTTTGCTTATGTTTATGTAGACATGCATTAAATTTTGGTAATAATTTAAGTAATGCAATCTTATTTTGTCAGTGTCTTCATAAGTCCTTGGATGCATACCTTTAATGTTTAAACCCAAGGATTGAATAATCTTCTGGTATAAAAGCCATGTTGTGAGCTAAATACTTAGCAGTCATCAAATGTATTTCAAAGTTTACACAGAACAAGGCTTAACTCGTCGGTGTTGTACGAAGTGTAGCATAAATAAGTGGTCATGAGTGTGTTCTGTGTTTGTAGCTGAAGAAAGTCTATTTTCATTTCCGGCTTTCAATTAAATTATGTATCATCCCAATTTCTGGTGCTTAAGCTTGAGTGCTTTGGCTGCAATAGTCTAATTTTGTGAAAAAACTATGCCCATCCATCGCAGGAGTGTCTGAATGGTGAGTTCGTGAGGGTTGGTCCTAACCCAAAGTTTGCCCCAGTTGCTGGATATCACTGGTAATTCTTTTTTCTTTCTCAAATTATTTTCTTTAGAGCCTCACACGGTCTTCTCTTATAATTCCTCTGATTCATATTTCTTATTATTTGTAGTGGGATTTCTCGGTTCTTGTGATTTGATAGCCAAATTTGTCTAATCATCTTTGTTTGTTCTCTTTGCAGGTTTGACGGAGATGGGTGTGTGTTTTTCATTCCTCATTCATCTCTTGTGATGCATAATTAATTCATTTACTTTTCACTCAGGGCAATGTCTACCACTCCTCCATTCCTACCCTTCAATCATCATTTTTATTGAAACTCTTGGCATGAGATATATACTGTTTTTTGCACATTCCTAAACTTTACTTGAGAGACATCTCTTCTTGGCAGGAATAATAAGTCAACCACAAAAGCATACAATTTATAGCGACCGAACCTCATTTCCGTAAAACATCTGATTGCTTTCCTAACAACCACTGTTTATATACAAATAATTTACAGTTGATTGCGATATTAAAGAATCTCTAACCGTGTTTTTCATGGAATACACTGCATCAAGCATCCAGGACAGTAAAGCCTTTTACTTGATATCATTTATTTACATGTTAATTTTTAGGCATTTGACAGATGATACAGTTGTCCTATGATGAGGACCCACGTAGGCTTTGATTTAGTGATAAATAGGTCTTTGTTCTGAATCCAATTCTAACGATTAGAGCCATCTTTTCAATCAAACATTTATCTTAAGAATAGAGTTGCTCATCAAAAGCACATATATTTGTTGCTAAATTAAATATTGTAAAACACTGAAAGTTTTTGGCTCAGTTTCTTATTGTTTCCTAAACCCGGAGTACTATTTGCACAAACTTTAAGAACTATATCTTAACTCTGAGTATTAATAATTATATCCTCCAAATTCACAAATCTTTTGAGCTCAATATAACAGTCGGATGAAAGTGAACTTCAAAATCTGTTTTTATCTCTATTCAACGATGGGCCTGTTAACGATAAGTTTTTTAAAATATCACCATCTGTTTTCTTTTGGTCATGAGATAAGTTCTTACATATTTCAATTAGTTTTGTTTCTGCTTTGAAATTGGTTTTGTTGGATTAGCATCTTATTTTGTGCAGAAAAGAAGGTTCAGTTCTATTTATTATATTTCTTTGAGTAAAGCACTTTAGATTCTGATATTTTCTGTTATGCCTTTTTGGTAATTTCTTACTGACTTAAAATTCGTTGGAGTTTGAACTATTCCAACATCGTGATATATTACGAAGTTAAATAAATGTGGTTTAGAAACGGTGTTCTTTTCTGCAGAATGATTCATGGAATGCGTATAAAAGATGGAAAAGCAACATATGTCTCTCGCTATGTGAGGACATCGCGCATTAAACAAGAAGAGTTTTACGACGGAGCTAAATTTATGAAGGTATGGACTGGAAATAGCATAAATATCATCACAGACTTTTTCTTTTCATGATCTCCCTCCTGCAACATTTCCAAATGGTGATTATTAAGGTTTCTTCAGTTGAATGAACCCTTTTCTGTTTCTATAATAGTTTAACTTTTTAACTGAATTACTCTGGTTGGCATATATATAATCTGTGAAGCTGTACATTTGATTGGAACGAGCCTATTTACCTCTCCCAAGCATGTCAGAACTTTAGTATCATGATTTGATTGAAGGTGCTTTCCTCTAATTCTTGTGGAAATCTCAGTTATCTCAAGTGAGCCTATAAAAAAAACTAATGAAAAGTATAGGGGGAACCTGTATATTATAAATATCTTACCGTAGCTTTATTGATTAAGTCCAGGTGCATGAGTTAAAAGATTTGATTTAATAGATGCAATAAAGTATTTTAAGTAGTGTTTAACCCCAAAACCATTTGGTATTTTGTGAGCAATCCCTGGAATCCTTGACTAAATATTGTGGGACATGTTTCTTTCCACTTATCACTATGAGCTTTTCGACGCCTTACATAAAATTTAAGTTAAGCAGCTATGAGTTTTAGTGGATTCACTAAAGTTAGACCTCAGTAACACCACTCGACCCTTGATTAGGAAAACTTAAACTGGCAATACATGGTGATTTTTTTTTTAAATGTCAATAATAAAGGAAATTATTAATAACTGAGAATATTTGACTGCAACTGAGTAGCCTTTGTTCTTTGACATACCGGATTGGACAGGTCTCAAAATTAACCATCTTTTGATGGTTCTCTTTCTTTAACTTTTCATTTAAGCAAACGTGGTTGTACCTCATAAATACAATCGTCTATCAATTTACATTTTCTTGGTACATTATTTTGTATGTGTCATTTGCAGATTGGAGATCTGAAAGGGATGTTTGGATTAGTCATGGTAAGCATGCAAATGCTTAGAGCAAAACTGAAAGTATTGGATATGTCTTTCGGATATGGTACAGGTGGGTCAGTTTTGTATTCCCACCATAAAGCTAATTTTGCATCTTTTAGCCTGCCTTCACCCCCCCTTCCCCCCGCCCCCTGCTGACTTATGGTCAGTGGAAAAGGTTGGAAAAAATATATTTTTGTTTCCGTACATTTGTTTGCCAAATGCTGACGTGTAGATTATTGCAATCTTCTTCCAGCTAATACTGCTCTAATATATCACCATGGAAAGCTATTGGCACTCAGTGAGGCTGATAAACCATGTAAGCTAGCTTTCTTGTTTTTATCTCTATATTAAAAATTTCATGTTTTCTATAAACTCAAATTTCATTGTGATCCAATTGTTTTGTGGGATTCTACCGTTGGATCATTGACCTTTTTTCATTTCAACATCCCTTCTCAAGCCTGGAATGTTAATTTACTTTGTGCATGGTTCTTGTTGTCGTTGATATCTTGGGCAGTCATCCCAGAGAAAATAAAAATAAATAAATTGTATTTTACTTGCATTTTGAATCTGAAGATAGCTCAAAAATAAGTGGACATCCACTTTTTTTTTTTTTTAAATATTTTCAATTTATTGCACAGATGCAATAAAAGTTCTGGAAGATGGAGACCTGCAAACTGTTGGCATGCTGGACTATGACAAAAGACTGACACATTCCTTTACCGCTCATCCTAAGGTTGATCCATTCACCGGTAAGAGAAATGTCTGCAAGAATTCGACAAAACTAATAAATATCTATAAATATTCAGTTAATTTATCTACATTTATTGATAAAACCCCACTAGTGCTGCTTGCTATGATCTTACCAAGAAGGTTACTGGTCCATGTCCTTTTGGTGCATTCTTACATAGCTGCAATTACAGCCTCGTTTGTCTTCATCTAGCCACAAATGGCTTCACCTGTAACTATAAAATTGGTTAAAGTGCATCCAATCTCGAGCTTGAAGAGTGGAAATTATAGATTTCCCTTTCTTTTGTTCGTAAATAAGGCAGCTTAGCTTGTGAAACTTTGCATGCAGGGGAAATGTTTACCTTTGGCTATTCACAGACGCCACCTTATATCACATACAGGGTTATATCAAAGGATGGGCTGATGCATGATCCAGTGCCAATTACAGTATCCGATCCCATCATGATGCATGATTTTGCCATTACTGAAAATTATGCAATTTTTATGGACCTCCCTTTATATTTCAAGCCAAAGGTAAGGGGATTTCGCAAGAATGTCAATTATTAATTATAGTGTCTGTTCCAGTTAGTAGGCCCAACAATTGCTGTAGGATCCTTGGTTCCATTAATTTCACTTCATTAGATTGTCATCACATGGTTGCTGAGATCAAAAGGGTCGTCCGGATCTCTCTATTTCACTTTTCACTTATTTAAGAAACCATTGATTTTGTCTCTGTATCAGACTAAACTAATCTAAAAATGTTCAGCTCTTCATGCGGAAGGGATAAACTGAATTTAGTCTAAAGGATGAGTTACATTATAGATAATACAAGGTTTGTAGAGATATTTGATATTTGCAACTCAAATGGGTGTGATTGGGTTTATTTTCCTCATTTGTCGACTAACCTCTGTTTGATTTCTCTAGTTCTGACAAATAGTGGTTTTGCTTTCCCTTTATTGCCGTATTGCTTTAAATAAGAAAATAATTTTGCTGCTTAACTATAAAAAGAAGAGATGCAATTAGTACTTGTGAAACTTTTATGAATACAATCTAATATGCTTCAGATAACGATGAACTTGAAAGTAATATCTTGTTTACTCTATTTCAATCTTCTCATCTCCAGTAGCTTCCCTAATTGATTTGGAGTTTTCAAAATCTGAAGTATTAATATTTGTAAAATATTCTTCTAAATCTAAATGATAAAATGACGAATTGGGATAGAATTCAATCATAAAATCTTGGTTATTCACAGTGTCATATTTTCAGGAAATGGTGAAGGAAAAGAAGTTCATATTTACTTTTGATGCCACTAAAAAAGCTCGATTTGGTATCCTTCCACGATATGCTAAGAATGAGCTCCTAATCAGATGGTTTGAGCTTCCGAATTGCTTCATATTCCACAATGGTGAGCAACTGACTTCATATATACCTTATGAGTTGCAAACAAAATGCTCCCTATGTTCAACTGTTTCAAGGTCTCATGTCACCAGTTGCTTGGCCTACAAAATTATGTATGTGAATGATCTATCATCACCTCCACATTTAGGCAAAGTAAAGTGAAAGAGCAAAATTAGTTGCATGCTGGGCATTAAAGATCATAGCTACAACAAATTAGTTTCGAATATGTTTGTCGTTTGTTTTTCAAGTTGCTTACAACTCTACATGTGGTTGATGATAACTTTTCTTATTCATTGATAACCCAAAATAAAGAAGAAGAAGAAGAAGAAGAAAAGTAAAAGAAAGAAGTGTGTGTATGTGTGAGAGGGTGGGATTCAACTTTTAGCCATGTACCTCTGGAACATATCAAGTATTGAAACTTCTAATGTTCATCAGATTATGGTATATTTGTATCACCAGAATCTAGTGTTATTTTGACATTTCCAGTTCTGAAAGATTTTTTTTTTTTTTTTTTTTTTTTTTTTTTTTTTAAAACTTTTGAGCTGTTTATCAGCAAATGCATGGGAGGAAGGAGATGAAGTTGTCCTCATCACTTGTCGTCTTGAGAATCCAGATCTTGACATGGTTAATGGTGGCGTTAAAGAAAAGCTCGAGAATTTCAAAAACGAACTGTATGAAATTCGAAAATTTGTTCTTTCTCTTATCTGAAAGATATATTCTGATTTTAGTTGTGTTTGTCAGGTACGAGATGAGGTTCAACCTGAAAAATGGACTTGCTTCACAGAAAAAATTATCCGTTTCGGCTGTAGATTTTCCGAGGGTGAATGAAAGTTACACTGGAAGGTAAATCTAAACAACTTTGTAAATTTTCATTAATTTTTATATCTAATTAGCGATGCATTTCCATTTTTGTTCAGTTGCATCCACTCTTCAGATTTATTTAATAATGAACACTTGTTAACTCTATTTCTTTTCTAAGTCATAGTCCATCTTTATTCTCTATGTTTTATCGTGGCTGTTGAATAGTTCACGTGCATTTATCAGCATATTCATAAATGTTTCTTGAATTCAGGACACAACAATATGTATATGGTACGATATTGGATAGTATCGCTAAGGTAACTGGGATTATCAAATTTGATTTACATGCGGAATGCGACATTGGAAAACCGAAGCTTGAAGTTGGTGGAAATGTTAAAGGTATCTTTGATTTGGGACCTGGAAGATTTGGTTCAGAAGCCATCTTTGTTCCCCGGCAGCCTGGTATCACTTCTGAAGAAGATGATGGCTACTTGATTTTCTTTGTACATGATGAGAACACCGGGTACTTTTTCGCCCTCGATATAATATCTAAAGTTCTACCAAGTAATTTTGGTATTGATTTTTGTTAAGTTCAAAAGTAATCACTAGTGTAAAACTCATTGATATGTCGATGGAAATTTCTCAAATAGGCATAATATATAACTATATAAGATTATTTTTCAGGTTGTAACCCATCTTAACATACTTTAGATGAACTTCTTTAAGATAATTTTTTGGCAATAAAATGTTCGGAAGTTGTACTTGGGATTAATTCTGGAGCAATGGCTTTTTTTTTTTTATATCTTCTCAATTTTTATCTAGTGAGGTTTTGAATCTAGGGGGAATCCAGAAATTACTTTGTTTCTTCACTTCCTTTATTTGTTCTCAAAATGAAAAAGGGACCCACAAAATTATTAGGCTATTTTGTGATTCGACGCTATTAATTTCATTTTTAGCCAATATTTCTTCTTCTTCTTCTTGATTATATTACTTTCTACGTGGATATAGATTAAAAATTGATGCAACCTGTGCCCCTGAATCAAACTGATTTAAATGTAATTTGTGTATTGCTCTATATGTAGAAAGTCAACAGTTAATGTGATTGATGCAAAAACGATGTCACCTGATCCTGTTGCTGTTGTTGAACTGCCCAAGAGAGTTCCATACGGATTTCACGCCTTCTTTGTGACAGAGGTTAGTTTGTCATTTTTGTTTTTTGTTTTTTTGGTTTCCTTCTGTATTTTCTTTTAGCTAAAAACAATAAGATTAAAACCAATTTCTCACAAAACTATGCAAAAGATTTCGTGTAAGATAGTCGAATAAATAGCGTAACAATGTTTGCTAGTTCCATGGTTGATGAGTCTGCAAGCAGAAATAAATTTATGTTCATCTTCTCTAGGGTTGAGACAATGAACTAATTCTCGCCAATCTATGTGATTATAAGAGTTACTACATTGAGAAAGGGAGACGACATGCCCTGCTGATACACAGTGTGTGGAATTTAAGGTTCAAATAGTATTTGTAGGATTCGGCTTTAACCATCTCTTCAGAAAACAATTGGTCTCCAATGAGGGAAGGCTAAACCTTTTATGGCATTCAACCATCATAGTTTGAGTGACCTGAGCTTAAGAGCGGCATTGTTGCTCCCTAACAGTATTTGATATAAATTTTTAGGGATTTTCAGGATATTTATATCGCATAATTGGATTTGCATTTACAAAAGACAACGTGTCTGTGTGTATGTCTGTATCCACGTTTGTACATGTAGCAGTTACATTTTAGTGAGGATTTCCTGCTCCAAATTGAAATAGAGCTCTCATCACATATGAGGCACATCATAAAGATTGGGTGTGTTGTGATAAATTTGAAACAAATAAATTCAGTTTGCAACACTAGAAGAATTAGCAATTTCTTCCCAAGCATCTCTATACTTGGCAATATCTTGATCTAAGGTGTTCTTCCTCGTCTTCTCGAGTTTGAACTCCGACTTGGCAAATTTATAATTCGTTTACTTTTGCTAATTCCGACTTACTTTTCTTTTTCTATTACGCTTTTCATTTGGAGCTCATTATCTAACTTGATGGTGCTTTGAGCAGGAACAACTTCAAGAACAAGCAAAGCTTTGATTAGTAAAAGGTTTTGATGATCACAAGTGATTCCAATAGATGAATAAACGATGCGAGTGAATTTATGTGATATGTAGTACCAGTTTTACCATCATATGTACTGTACACTCCCTCTACATATGTAATTGTACCCCCCACCCCCCACCTAACACTCAAGAGAAAAAAAAGTACTGTGTACCAATTGATCCATGGCATTTCTTTTACTTGCTTATTGGACTGGCTGTCTTGGGGAAATTATATTTTTGGCAAAAAAGATACATACGAGAAAAATAAGTATTGAAGAGAACGAATCGCTATGGTTCTCCACTAGATTTAGCCCTTCATGTACGTTGATGTAGGGATGGTAAAGGAGCTGGGTGGCCCTCTCGTCCTCCATCACACCTAGGAATTTCGGTAGGTGGGATGAGATTAAAATATTTCCATTTTCAGCCATAATTCTCTATTTACTTATTTATTTTTTATTTTTTAAATAAAATTTAAATTTTAAAAAATAAAAGTGAAATAGAAAATAAGAGTCGTGGTAGATTCAGGGAGGGGATGATGTTCTAATTCATGAAAATTATAAAATAGAAGACGAGACTATAGTTTAATAATATATTGAATGGGCCTATTTAATAATTTAGACAAAGAGATTTAATTATTTATAAGGTCTTTTTCACTTGACATTTTCTATAGAAAATAGTGCAATCAAATACAGTCTCAGCCGTAATTTATGGAAGCTATCGAAATTGACACGGGATATTCTTTGTTAAATGGCAATTTTTGTATTGTTGAAATGGTTACTACTTTGTCACCATGCCACTAGGAACATTTTGGTGGCCGAAGTCGAGTTAAGTGTCAAGTTTGTACGTAGAAAATATATTGTGGTTTAGCACGATTCAAATGCATATCTTGACAAAGTCAATGCACGTGGGTTGATAATTATTTTTTATATGTGCAGTTGTCCAATGAAAAATATTGTTAGAAGACAACAAACGAAAGAAAACAAAAATAAAAACACCAACGTCAGACCATTCGTCACTAAATTAACTTTTTTGTCAAGAATGATTGAGATTAATTTGCAAAATAATTGGAAATGAATTTATATTATAAAATTAAATTTGTACACAATATTCAATTATAGATAGAGAAATTTTGGACCACTCCAATTTTGTCTAGTCATGACATAAAGTTATTTCATTGTTTAAAGCGAATTGAACACGAGAGTTCCGTTCTAATGCCCGTGATGGGCATTGTTATAATGTCCATCGGGACAAGTGTCATGTATTTATTGCATGAGTGGCAAGTGGACTTTACACTCATGCAAAAAATGCATGACACTTGCTCCGATGAGTATTATAACAATGCTGCATTAGATCAATATTCTTGAACACGATTCAAAAGAAAACCAAATTACATCGGACGTGCATCGAAATATTTTCGAATGGTTGGCAGTTGAACAATTGCATAAGTATGGCGACTGTTAGATTTTCAATAATAATAAAAAAAAAAAACGTAAACACAACCCTAATTGGTATATGGCTAGCTTTTTGAGTTAAAAAAAAAAGAAATAAAAAAAAACTCAAAACCACATTTGATTTTTTATTATTTATGTTTAAATTGGTCAAAACTTAAGAGAAATTTAGAAGGTTGTGTCAAGTTGATTGAAAATGGCTGACAGCAATAACACATATTGAAGTTGAAGTTTGGAATTTGCAATTAAAGAAATTGCCTGGCCAGCCACCTACCATAGAAAATTAGAAATGGCCGGAGAGAACAGTTGAAGCACTCATTTATGTTCGCAATGATATGCAAGGTCCAAGTTCATTTATTTCTGCGCCATGAGTTGAATTGAATTGATCAAAATTAGGAGCGGATTAAGGAATTTTTTGAAAATCAATATGCTCACTTTAAGATTGAACTGTTATTAAAAAAAAAAAAAAATTACACTAATTTTTTCTTATATTATAAAAAATAACTTTTTTGAGACACGACCAGACTATAATCCGATTTCGCCTCCTAAATCCACCCGGATCAATAATCCGATTTCGCCTCCTAAATCCACCCGGATCAAAATACTATAGCATAGAATTAATTATTGATTTATTTCAGAGAGAGAGTGAAAGAGTGAAAGAGGGTAGTTATGGTCTGATTCGATGTTTTCTTTCCAGAAGTGAATTGAGAGCCGATTAAAATATTATTTAAGATCGTTGATTATATAAGAGTCCAATCAAACGTAGTCACATTGGTACGATTCAATTTTAATTTGATCAAATGTCCCTAACCTTTACTTATTAACCTCAACATTTGTACTATTCACGTATTAACAGCTATCTAGTTAACCTTTTGTCAGTATATATATTATCTGCACATTAGGACAATCATTAGACACCAAGATCACCAGAAAAGAAAAATTCGACGATCGTTAGTAATCCGACGATCAAGTCAATTACCAGTATATAGGATAATACGTATATATGGGGAAGAGTATTTAGGTGTGGGAGGGACAAGCAAGCAGAAAATTGAGCAGAGTTTAAGGGTGAGAATAATGCGTACATTAGACAATCGGAGACGTTGTATTTATAGCTTCAGAGTTCTAATTGATTTATGTAAACAATCAATTAGATATCTGATTGGATTCTCATTCCTTATAAGATAAAGGTGATTGGTTAGTAATGCAATCTCCTAAATTTTAGCCCTTATTTGAATTGATCCCTATTATTATGTTGCATAATCTTTAAGAGGTTGAGATTTGGTTTCCTTGTGAGAATCCGTGTGACAATCAATCATAATCTTTCTTTAAATATATCTCTAGTCATTTTAAAATATTGGACTGCCTGTAGATCTGTGATGGATTCGATTGTCGGGGAAGCACCCAAGGTCGGCCATGAATGTCGAGGCCCTTCATGAGCTTTGCTATACTTGGTTCAAGAGTACTAATATGTTGCTGGGCTCTCGAGACCTTCAATGTACTCATCAAGCCCTCGCTAGGCCCATGATGCCTTCGCGGGCCCTGGTTTGGACTTTTACTGGGTTTAGGAGGCCATTGTTAACGTGGAGACCTTACCAAAATTGGGTGGTAACAATACTTATGTCCTCGATTTTTTTTCTTACATTTGTACTCCAACCTTATATTAATTAGCACATCTTGTCTCTCATGACAATTATATCAAAAAATTTTATAAGAGGCATAACAAAATCTTATTTATCCATCGTACTTATAAATAATAAAGGAAAATTGGCGAAAATAGTCCATAACCTCTGCCTCTGGTGTGGAAATGGTCCATAACGTGTACTTTTTAGCATAGAAGTCCATAACATATGTGTTTTGGTGCGAAATTAGTCTTTATTTGATAAAAAGACCAATATACCCTTAGTTTTAATTAGAGAATATTGCAATTGGATTCCTAACTTTTGCAAAAGGTGCAAATATGTCCATTACATTTATTTTTTTATAAAAAATTAAGGAAAACTAACTAGGTTTTTTTTTTTTTTTTTTTTTTTTTTTTAATTAACATTTTATTGACCAAATTGATAATATACTAAATGATTTTATATATTTTACGAACTATTATAAAATAACTAAAATTTAAGCTCATAGTTATTAACAAATATATTAAATAAAATTATTATTTTTATTATTATTAAGTAATGAAATTATTTTAAATTTATACTTTTATTTTATCATTACAACACAAAAATAAAAATAACTTTGTCACAAACTTTATACTCAAATAATTTTATTTAATTGAACTATTCGTTTATTAACTACAAATATTATAGCTTCAATCGTATTTTTTATATTTTAATTTATTATTTTATTATCGTTCAGAAACAAATAATACATAATGTGTAAATTAATTTTTATTATTATGTTTATGTAAAAAAAATAATAAGATTAATTCGATGTCATAGAATTATATATGCCATTTTTTTATTTAATTTTTATTCAAGTCTTTCACATCACATAATAATTACATATATTTAAAGTACATCAATTTCACATTTTTCTCTTATGAAAAATTTAATTGACACGATTATAGTGATATATTTAAAATGTTAAATTAAATATTATTTAATAATTATAAAAGACCTATTTGCACATTTTGAAAAGGTTAGGAATTCAATTGTAATTTTTTCTAATTAAAACTAAGGGCATATTTATCTTTTTTATTAAATAAAGACTAATTGCGCATCAAAATATATAAGTTGGGGATTTTTGTGCATAAAAATAAACATTATAGACTATTTCCGCACTAATAACAAAGCTTAAGAACCATTTGCGCCAATTTCCCATAAATTAATGGAACCAATAAAGAGAATTAACCAATAAACTGAAAAATAAGGAGCAACCATGCAAAAGATACAAACTCGAAACTCCCCTTTTTGCGACATTCAATCATTTACAACATTAGTGTATCATTTGACCTAATTCAAGCTTAATTACCAATTAGATGCATACTTAATTCCTTAGCTTATTCGAACAACTACCCACGTGGGAGTTAGTCAATAAAGGGCCTTATTTGCTTGTCTATTCATAAAGATTTTAAAATGGACATTTTCTAACTTTAATTCATAATTCTAAAAGGGCAAAAAAAAAAAAAAAAAAAAAGACCCCGGCTACCGGCTAAATTAACTATATCTTGTAGTTGCGTTTAGATGAAATAGTTAGTTTCAACAATCATGTCACGTATATCTTATTTTGTCGGTGTTGTTATTTTTTTGTCGAGAGAGATAGTCATACTTTTTTTATTTTGTTGGTTTCTTTACTTTTTTGTTGAGAGGGTTAGTTTTGACATTCTACATTTTATGGTGGAGTAGTACATATTTTATTGTGTCTTTCTCTTTGTCTTTGCATACTTTAGTTTTATCATACTTCTTTTATGATTTCATATGACTTTCCTTCCAAGGAAATGGAATAATCATCTATTCATTTTTTTTTAAGTTCGTAAATTGTAAATAATCTAGTCGACATATTTTTTGAAGACACGAGTGTCAATTGGAATTAGTTCGATGATCGACTGTATTATTATATTTATACCATGTTTGGCTTAGTTTCTTTTAAATTTATTTTCAATTTTATGGGCCCACAAATTTTATCAATTTTAATCACATTTCAATAATTAGTTTACTTTTAAATTCTATCAAACAGACATTTAATATTATTACCAAATGTGTTCTTGCCGATATATTTCCGACCCACTAGTGACGAACTTGTGCCACAGAAAAATCAGGCGCAACATTCTTTTGGCCACAATCATGTAGAAAGCGATAATGACCAATATCTTGTAGTCTTGTAGGACCAAAAAAAAAAGTCAAAGTCAATATAAAAAACAAAAGGCTTTTTGGATAAAAGTTCGAGTAATAATACACGTACAAGTGGCAAAATTAGCCTGACCCGCGGGCCGGCCCATGTAACCCGCCTTCTTGGATTGGGTTGGCCCTAGCCCAAATAAAATCGGGCCAAGATGGCCTGGCCCATCTAGCCCGCGGGCTAGTAGGGCCGGCCCGGTTTTGATTTTTTTTTTTAAAAAATTTTTTTGATTTTTTTGATTTTTTTTTTTTTTGCTCCTTAACACTAATTAACTCATTTTGTGAATAACCCCAATACATAATTCAAATAATATCAATCTAAAATGATCTAAGTCAAAGTCACCAATAAATATTAGTCCAATCATACATTGTTGACAAGAAAATAAATAATTTACCTGCCATTTAAATTACTTAAAAAATTTGATTAAACTTAAATTATAATTTAAATTAATTAAATATATTTTTTATTTATATATTTGATAAGACTCACAAAATACTATTTATTTATTATTCATACATTCTATAAAATTTATAATTTATAAACACTTAAAAAAGAATTCTAACACTTCCAAACATGTAATCACTCACTGTTTCCCACAAATCAACCTACCAATTGGTGGCTTAACCCCAAGGAATAAATTACCTAAAAAAAAAAAAAAAAAAATCACATCCTGTAGCTTAAAAGTAGCAGCCTTCTTTAATTCTTTTTAAGCCACGAGTAAATTTTTAAATATTTGGCTAAATATATTTAAAAAAGGTTAACTTATAAGTTAGTAACAATGGAAATGACAAGTAAATTATTTATTTTAAATTTACTTTTAAGTAAATTTTTTAATTTAAGCAAATTATGCTTATATCTTAAAACAATAAGACTAGCATGTTTTAATATTTATATTTTTTTTTAAAAAAAGTGTCTACAAATAGTTTACAATTAACAAAAAAAAAATATTATTTTGAAAGAAAATTGACGTTTATCTATTAACTAATATATGATAGCCTCAATTTTATAAAATAATATTTTTAAAAATATCTATATAATCTAAATTTATCTAAGATTGTATATGATGTAATGTATTAGATTGTATAAAAAATTTATTTTAAAAAAAAAAATTAAGATAAGTTGGGCCAATGAGCTGGACTGGGCTAGCATATTTCTGGCCCATACAAAACTGGACTGGGCCAGCCCAGCCCAGTTTCATGTGTGCCCCTGTTCTGACGGATTGGGCTGGCCCAACCCAGCCCAGCCCAGTTTCATGTGTGCCCCTGTTCTGACGGATTGGGCTGGCCCAACCCAATCTATTTGTCAGCTCTAAATACACGTAAGTTTTAAAATGAATATTTGAAAATAAATAAATTATTTATTTTGAGAATAAAGTGAAAATAAATTTTATAATAAATAATTTTATTTACTTAAAATATAAAAAATTAATATATCTAAACTTATTTCAAAATTAATATTAATTGAAAGCAACTTATAATTTTTAAACTTATGGAACATATGCTCGTAGAATATCTGAATATTGTAATTTGTAGGTATGTAGTATGTTTTTTGAGTAATATTATTCATAGTCGCTCACTGTCGGGAGTTATCATACGTGACATTATTCAATTGGATGAATTATTCATAATTAATGGCTATAAATACATTACTCAGTTAGAGTAAATAATTCATCTAATTAAGTAATGCCACGTATGATGACTACCGGTAATGAGTGACTATGAATAACATTATTCATGTTTTTTATATAAATGTCATTGCTATCTGATTCAATTCGATTTTTTTTTAGAATTATCTCTAATGTAGAGGGAAAAAAATTAAGATACATTTAATCTAATTAAAAGGAACCAACAAGAGAATTAACCGTTAAACTATAAGCTAATGAAGTCTTGAGAAAAGTACAACACCCCTTTTTGGGACATTCAATCATGTACAAGATTAGTGTATGGATTGACTTAATTAAATATTTAATTAACAATTAGATTCATACTTAATTTATTAACTCATTCGAACAATTACCCACGTCGGATTTAATCAATAGAGGGCTTTATTTGCATGTCCATCCATCGAGATTTTAAAAAGGACATAATGCTAACTTTAATTGAATTTTATAATGAAAATTCGAATTTGTTCACATGGTATAATTGAAGAAAGCTACTCTCTCGAGTATCAATTTACGTGTTTAAGGGAGTTGAATGCCTTATTTTTACGAGTGATCTTTGCTGGGAAAAATATGTTTGGCGACATATTTTATTTATAACGATGGTTGATTTTATTGTATTGGTTTTCTTTATTGAATAGATTTTTAGGATTGAGATGTTGTTCTTTAAGTGATGCATGCGTTTAATATAACATGGTTGGATGGATGAGTGTTCGAAATATTTGTCTAAGTTAGTTAGCTCACGTGCATGTTTGAACATGTCGGTGAATTTTTGTTAAAGTTCACGTGCACATTTGAAAATACGAGTGATCTGACATGAGACATTTTCGAATTTTACATATTTTTTCTATTATCTGTGAAATCTAAACGTAATAAAATTAAAAGATAAGTATTGTAATTGCCATATTCTACATTTTTTTTTTAAATTTAATGAAAAGATGAACAATAAGAAATCCAATTTTTATTGAACTTTTCTTATTAGCTAGGATTGTCTTTGATCAAAATTAATGTGATTTTGCCTACCTTCTTGAAAATTATTGTTTTAGAGCAAACGGAATCTACCGTAGAGATGACATCTTGGTGTGAAAATAAAGATTACTACAAGAATATGTGCAACAATGACGACAAATAGCGACGGTATACTTGTGTCGTTGCTATAGTATAGAGAGACATAGCTACGAAAATTGTCGTCTTTATAAATCAATTTAATTAGTCGTCCATATTGTTTTGAAAGATGACAAGAAGTTTTGCCACTTTTTTTTGTCGCCTCTATATATGATATTTGTTTTTAGTTTTTTTAAATCTGTGGTGTGGGATTTATTATTTTACTAAAAATATATTTTTTATTTTTAAGCAATTATTGAAAATGTATTTAATATATATTATAAAAACAAATATGTTAACAGAAATTCATTTATCTCTAATGGTTGGGTTGCAACTTCATAACCCCTAGGTCAAGAGTTCGAATCACACCATTCTAAAATTAAAATGCCAAACAAAGCTTAGTGAGCTAGGTTGGTTGGCCTTTTGGTGGGTTGAGTTTCAAACCAATAGTTGTTGGATCAGAGGTGAATGTTTATAGAAATATTTTTCTTTAATTAAGAAATTTTTTTTACGCATATAGAGACAATATTGTCATCAGTAAAGAAGTTGAGAGTCTAGCAATGACAAAATATCGTTGAAATAAAACTATAACCACTAGCCTATGGTGACGAGATTGAGCGACGATTTTGTTGTTGCTGTAACACTATAGAGATGACTTTTTGATCTATACAGATGACAAAAGTCGTCACTATAAACAACATTTCTTGTAGTTGATGGAGGCCTTTATTTCAATTTGTGGAAGAGAACTCCTCACACTTTTGTAAAAATGGCACAAGGTCAAGACTGACGCATTTGATTACTTCCCACTAGGGGTGGACGTGGGTCGAGTTGGGTCGGTTTTGGACCCAACCTGACCCGAAATGATTTAAAATCGGTTTGGAGAAACTCAAACCGAAAAAAAAAAAATCTGAAAATGGGCCCAAAACCGGTTTCGACCCTATTAAAGAACTAAAAAAATTTTTTTTTTTTTTTAAAAAATCGAGTCGGTTACTGACCTGAACCGGTTTGATTTGGGTCGGTTAGTCAGTTTTTCTGCCCAGCTCTACTTCCCACAACATGTTGAAAAAATTGAAACATGAGTGGTTTTAGTATGCTTTCATATTATTATTGCTTTTGGTTTTATATTTATGTATTGTTGACGTGGTCACATTATAATTGTAATTCAAAAGTACAATATCATTGTATTGTATTTTTATAATGTATTATTTTTCATAGGTCTGTGAATTTTTCTTCTTCTAAGTTTACCATGTTACATATGGCTTTAATTGTCGTATGTAATTTTAGTTTCTTTACATGCCAAAGTTATGAATTTTATTGAGTTATGAATTACATACTTAATATCTCGAATACCGTTTCACAAATTTACAACATATTTGATGTAGGTGTAATTTTGTGTATATAGATGAAATTAAACATATGTTATATCATCTAAAGATAGAATTTGTCTAGGGATCAAATTAGCAAAAATGTTTATTTATTTATTTATTACAAGGCGTATTTTTTATTTAGAGACGCGTCTGGTTGAAGCTATATCTTAAACATCGATCACCCAATCAGATATATTGACCGGCCAACTATACCCTCAAATCATATGACGATGTGACTGACCATTCGTATATAATCGATCAATCAAATGTACATTCAACAGCAGTATTAAATATACGTACGAAGAAAAGCAAGAATTCTAGAAAAGTCCAATTGGTATTGCAGTATCATTGTACAAAATATATGCAGCTCCATTGATGTAACCTTTGTATCAAACCAAATATCTTAGGACAACATTTTACTCATTTTGTTTTTATAGAAGATCAAATTAGATCGTGCCACTAAAGTTGTTCTATTTGTCACCGACTAGTTCACCACCTTATAACTGAGACTCTGCCACACAAAAATCGGCGCAGTTTTTTATTTTTTAAAATTTTTTTGGTCTTGTCATGGTCACAAATCTGAAGTTCTATTTTGTAGGTCCATATAAAGTATAAAGTTCAATATCCAAAGCCATTAGTGGGGGGTTGGTTCTTGAAAAACAACGACCGTTTCGATTTACCGTTTAACAAGTTAAAAAAATTGGACGGACTGGATGAGGTTTCGTCCAAATTTGAAATTAAAACGACCTCTACAATTTTTTACCGATCTCTTAGCCCTTGTAATTTTAATATGAAGCGAATAATAAGTTATTTTCTCGTACGTCATAAACTTAACATAAAATTTCATAGTTTGGTGAGACGTCATTGACTCAATGTACAAAATTATTTATTCAAAGCATGAGATTTTATTTTTTTAAGTTAAACAATTTGTCGTCGTCTTCTTCTTATTATTATTATTTTTTGTTACAAATATGAAGTCAAATTTTATATATATATATTTTTTATTTAATAGATAAACTTGAACTTAATTAGTGTGCACTTTAATTGAGATCTTATGACCCTAAAAGTGATTAATATATTATATATGCATCACATGGTTGCATGCAAATTAGTAGAGGTACTTCCAAACATCATTCAATGTGTTGTCTCTTAGAGCCGAGGTCAATTAATTTTGAGTCAATGAGATAATTTTTTATAATTTATTTCTTTCAATATTGTTAATTTACGTAACTGAACGTTGTACTTTTAATTTATATCTACCTAGTTTCTTCTTAGTTGACGTGTTGCTCGTGATCAACTCGAAACACGCTAAGCAGTATTTTATTTCAACTTAAGAATGATTAATCTTACATGACTGAACATCATCGTCAAAGAATAAGAAAAGTACATGTCTACCTTGTAGGGTTAGCATCCTAAAATTTCCATAGTTAAATAGTGTTCATGACCTAACATCTATCCTAGTTGTGTCCTTACAGGATGCCACCACCAAGGGACAACTAAAATACTTTATTTTAATTGTTTAGCTTCCCAAGATTCGCAATAAAGCATGACTTAAAACCTAGGTTTATTCAACAATAAAAAATAAAATCCATAAAACAAGAGATTTTTATTTTATGGAATGGCACATTTTTTGGGTTGGGTTGGGTTGGGGTGGGATGGGGTGGAGTGGGGTGCGGTGCTTATTGGTAGGAATGGCAAAAAAAAATCTGACCCGACTCGAATGGGACGGAAAATCCTAGTCTCCGTTTTAAATTTTCTGAATCCGCTCTAAATGTTTTTATTTTATCTTATTTTTATATTTTAAAATTTAAATTGTATGTAAAAAAAACAATATTAAAAATTAATTAATAAATTAAACAAAGCAATAAATTATAATTTTTCTATACCCGCCCGCCCCATCCCGCCCTCCCTAAAAATCTCTGACAGAACGAAGATGACAATGGCCACTTCGACCTTGGCCCGCCTTGTTGCGGCAACCTTGATTCGTAAAGATTAATAAAAGCACAAAAACGTGCATTAAAAATATATTACATATTCGATAAACAATATTTGACATAATCACACATGTATAGAAAAATTATTATTACACACTAATAAACGCAATGAGTAAAAGAGAAAAAAACAAAACAAAACAAAACAAAATTACGTGGTTAGACAAACTCGCTTAAAATCATTTTCTCTTCTTAATGGTAATTTTCTCCTATTTATTTACCTTTTTTCTTACTTTGCAAAATGTCCCTTATTCCTTTTATTTGATTGTTAATTTTCTTTTCTTTAAATAGCACCACCCTTTTCCTTGGTTCTTGTGGTTAGACAAGGGTTTCACCTTATTAGAATCCTTTTTTTTTTTTTTTAAATAAATTTGAGTCGAACCCAACCCGACAATATAATGTATACATAATTTGAATTTTTCTATTCTTTATTATTTTTCGAACCTATATCGTCTATTTTATCATTTCACGAAGACTAAAGAGATCCATTTTCATCATTTTCACGAACATGTGAAAGTTATCTTATTAGTCTCAAACATCATTATTATCACATGTCTTTTTTTTTTTTTTTTTGGTTATTTTGCATTATATTTTCTTTTTATTTTTCAACACATGATTTTCCTTTTGATAGTAGCAAAAAGTTTGATTGAGACCTATTTGGATCCCCTCATTGTTATTGAAAAATCTCAAGCTTTGTTTGGTTTCATGTATATGTGCTTTCAGCTTTGTATGCATTGAATAGAGCTAATTTAGAAGAAAAATACAAGTTGTCTTGCCCAAGTAGAAATTCTATTTTAATCATTTTTTCTTTGGAAAAATGGTATATAAAATGGAACAAAAGGTATAAAGACTTCTCTTCAATTCAAAATATATAATATTGATTTTTGGAATTATAGAATCAATCAATATTTTTTGTTTTGATATAATCAATTTTAACTTGACACAACATGACTCACAATATATAAATTAATTTCTGGACAAATCAAGACAAGATAAAACAATGGTTTTTATTTTTTATTTTATCAATTCTCTAGAAGATATAAATATAATAAATAAAGTTCTCTCGTAAAATCTCAAACTTTTAGATAAGGGTGGACGTGGTTCTACTTGGTTCGATTCTAAAGAAAACTAAATCAGAACCGAACCAAAGAATTTTTGTTTTGTATGGTTTGTTCTGTTCTATAATAAAAAAAAAATTAGGCAAATTACAATATAAATTTATGTTGGTAAATATTGATTTTGATTTGGAAGAGAAAATAAAGGTTAGAAGAAATAATTGATTTAAAATTAATTATTTTTTGTGTAATAAAAATTAAGAAAATTAGAGATTAAATTAATCCATTTATATACGTAATGCAAAATATAAAAAATAAAAATTGGGATAATCTTTTCACCTTCATATTTAATTTAATAGATTAAATGTTTAAAAATTTTAATTTTACATTTAATAAATTTTTAAAAATTTAATGTATAATAATGATGAACAATAAAAGAGTAATAAATAAAATACTAAAAATAAGTATACATTAATGAATACTAAGGTGAATATGAAATTTTAAAAAATCTGTAAATGTAGAATGGTTAAAAAATTGTTTCTCCCTTTTAGAATCTTTTTCATATTTAATTTAATAGATTAAATGTTTAAAATTTTTAATTGTACATTTAATAAATTGTTAAAAATTTAATGTACAATAATGATGAACAATAAAAGAGTAATAAATAAAATATTAACAAATAATTATACAGCAGTGAATACTACGGGTGAATATGGAATTTTAAAAAAAGTATAAGGCTAGAGTAGTCTCCAAAAAATTCTTTCTTTTTGGCCTTTTTCATATTTAATTTAATAGATAAAAAAAAAATTTAATTATACATTTAATAAATTGTTAAAAATTTAATGTACAATGATGATGAACAATAAAAGAATATTAAATAAAATATTAAAAAATAATTATACATTAATGAATACTAAGGGTGAATATGAAATTTTAAAAAATTTGTAAAGGTAGAATAGTCCAAAAATATTTCTCATTTTTAGAGTCTTTTAGATGTAGTATAAATATAGATATATTACGAGAGTAAATAAATATTCTGAATTAAAATATCAAAAAATTAACATGATTAGTGAATATATAATTATAAATAATTTTTTATTATTATTTAAGAGTTTAAACTTATAAAGGAGTAATAGACAAAGTCTCTTTTGAATGGAAACTTTCATTTCCAATCTATCAATTCTAGACCAATCTAGCACTAATGATGCATCAAAGTACAACCATTTTGCCAGCTAGATAAACATGAAAATAGAAATAAAGGAGCACTTAAAATAAAAAGACAAATAAATCAAAGTACAAACATAATTAAAAGGCAAATATATATTAACCACTCATAATTAGTGGCCATTCTTTCTTATTAATCAAGGGTCCCACTATCCTAAATCTCCCATTATAGTTTATATCTGCCGTCATTCCATAATTTAAACCAAATCACCCCAATTAAGACTCATTAATCCCTTATTTTCCTCATAAAACCCTATTAAATCTTTGTCAAATTTGGAGTTGGTGGGGGTATTTAATGCAAAATTAGAAAGAGATTAATTTTTCATTGATTTTTTAGAAGGAAAAAAAAATAAAAAATAAAAAATTTAAAGATGATATGTTCGTGCTCATAAATTAAAATACTAACTAAATTTTTTTATTCGTGCTCACAAATTTTTCAGACTCCGTCTCCTGCGAACCCCACCTTCGAACTCTCTCTTATACTAGCATATTTACCCACGCACCAGAGACCACAAGGTGTGACGGGCATGGTAGGAGGTGAGAATTAGGGGTCGAGAGGAAGTGGACAGGCGGCGGCGAAAGATTCCTTTTGAATAATATATTTCTCTCGAAAAAAATGTTTTTGCTATTATTTCAATATGCTCAATGAGAATTAGGGGTCGAGAGGAAGTGGACAGGTGGCGGCGAAAGATTCTTTTTGAGTAATATATTTATCTCGAAAAAAATGTTTTTGCTACTATTTCAATATGTTTGAAAGTCTGCTATTAAGATGTTGATCGCACATGAGCTTGTACTAAAAAATTTGGATATGTAATAAAAAATTTGAGAGGGTGACCATAAAAAATAAAATAAAAAGAGTATAGATATTTTTTTAGGTATATTTATTAAAACCTACCTAATTACCTCTTTTGACCTTCCTTTTGCTACTAATGTCCATTGACTCAACAACATATAACTAAACTTTAATAGGTTTATTCGATCTTTAATGCATTAAATGAAATACAATTGATCCGAAAAAAATGTTATAACTAATTAATTTGTTTAAGCATTTAGTATAGACTAGTATTGATCGTGCGTACCTAATTAGTTTGTTTGATAAACCGAATTTTACAATATTAAATAAAATAAAAGTATACAAATTGAAATTACTATATCGAACGGTACAAACTTATCCAATATCGTGTATAAATCATTTTCTTAAATGGTCATTGTAACCCCTCCACTAACAACAGACAGTCTTAAATGGTCCATTACCATGAACACCACTAAGGTAGTAAGGTTATTCATGGCAATGTATTTGCTTGCTGGGATAAGTCATGCCCCAAAATTATTTAAAGTCAACTATAATTTTTTTATTTTTTTTTACCATATCAAAATTTATTATTCTTGTTGCAGATATCAAACACGACCTTTGCTACCTTTTGAAATTCATTTACAAATATATTTTTATATTACTGACTAAAATCTTCTTAATCTGACTTGAGCGGCACATAATTAATGTCGAACAGAATTTCTTATTTTGTTTTGGAGACGCTCCAGCCACAAATAGAGGATTTCGATCGTCGTCACATATTTTATTTTTGCATTAAAATATTATACAAGTAGCCTTTTTTTTAAAATAAAAAATAATTTTTTTGGTATGAAATAGTTTAGAAACCGGAAGTATCGGTACAGTACAGATTTCACTACATACCAAGGTCATTATTGGTAATTCACATTCCAATGGGACCCAATTTGGACGGTTACCCGTCTATATATGTAACACCGTAATTCATACGAGTACTCCACCAGCTCCCATCCATTTGTTCTTGTCTCATTCTCCATTTGCCCAATTCTCTTCTTCTCTCTCATACACACACTGACACAGTGTCCGCAAGAAATCAAGCCACTTTCAGTAAAACCGTTAGACATTACTAGTTTATATTTCATCAACTTCACCATATCACTATCAGTCTTTTCTTCTGCACGAAAATATATTCATAGGTATGTGTGTATATATGAATTATGAGATTCTTGCTGTGAATCTTTACTATACTTGGATTGGACGATGAATCTTTTCTGTTTATCCCATTTTTCTTGGTAGTCTTTTTTTAGTAGTTTTTGGATTCTTGGAAAGAGTTTCTGTTGAATTTCTTTTTCTGGGAGTTCCTTTATGCTGCCCTTTTCTCATAACTTTTTGGAGTTGTGTGATTCTCGTGTTCTTCTGAATATATGATAATTTGCTGGGTTTTTTTTTTTTTTTTAAATGAATTCTTTTTCAATCATTAATTATGACCAACTAGTTTATGGGTTTCAGACTTTCAGTTCAATGTTTTGACCCTCTCTCGCAGTAGACACAGAGAGGTGCACTAATCCTACTTTGACTTCTTAGTATTTATTATGATGAAATAATTGGGGTCTTTTTTTTTTTCTTTTTTTTTCCTCATTTGGTTCTTGGTTTTTCTTCTGTTTGTTTGGTTTGGCCAGGGTCATAACGTTTTAAAATTTCTGGATTCAATGAACTTTCTCTCCTATTGCAATAGTATTTGAATATCAATCAGTGTGTTAAGCTTATGGGGGCATATAACTTTTTTTTTTCCCCTGTTTCAAGATATCAAGAATAGGAAGAATGGAAGATTGTAATCTTTTTCCACACCTTTTTTTTTTTTTTTTTTTTTTTTTTTTTGTAATTTTGTGCCTTTTCTATGTGAATTCATAATTTTGGGGCAAATTGATTTGTGATTGATTGCAGTTTCTTGAAGATGCTGGTGAAGATGGAGGATCGATTGGACCCAGATGCAGTTATAGAGGAATTCGAGGCGCTGTCAAGGGATGCCGGGAGAGTTCAGAAAGAGACACTAAAGAAAATCTTGGAAGAAAATGGTGAAACAGAGTACTTACTGAAATGGGGTCTTAATGGAAAAACAGACCCTGATAGCTTTAAGTCTTGTGTTCCTCTAGTCACTCATGAGGACTTTGAACCTTACATTCAGCGGATCGCACACGGTGAAAATTCCCCTATTCTCACCGGAAAACCGATAACTACTATCTCATTAAGGTACACTGTTATTTTGTTTTGGGGGTCTTCTATTCTTAGAAATTTTTTTCATGACAGTTCCAATTGATAATCAGAAATATCTGAAATCATGAATCCTGTGGCTCTTGCAGTTCTGGTACCAGTCAAGGGAAGCCGAAGTTTGTGCCATTCAACGATGAATTGCTGGAAAACACCATGCAAATATACAAAACTTCCTTTTCCTTTCGGAACAGGTAAACTAATGCTGTACAATACTCCTTTGTTTTTTGTGTTGACCTGGACCTTATCTTGCCGGCATTAGAAATTACTTGCCATCTTCAGTGAGGAAAATTTTATTTCCCTTTCTCCAATCTTTACTTTTTGAGTGTCGGTTCACTTATTTTCACCTTTATTGAATGATAGTCTCTGTCTTTTTCTAATTTCCAATGGTAAGTAGTATTCACAATTTAAACTTTCTTGAACATCTGTTTATGTTGACAATTTAATCTTGCAGAGAATATCCAATTGGGAATGGGAAGGCTTTACAGTTCATCTATGGCAGCAGGCAATTTAAGACGAAGGGTGGCTTGGCGGCTGGTACTGCCACTACAAATGTGTACAGTGATGAAAAGTTCAAGACAACGATGAGGGCAATGCAGACCTCTTGTAGCAGCCCGGATGAAGTGATTTTTAGCACCAATTGTGAAGAATCATTATACTGTCATCTTTTGTGTGGACTAATTTTCCGGGATCAAGTTCAAGTTGTGTCCTCTACATTTGCCCATGGCATTGTCCACGCCTTCCGGACATTTGAAGGGAAGTGGGAAGACCTTGTTAGTGACATTAGAAGAGGGGAACTATGTAGCCAGATAAAGACCCCATCACTTCGAACAGCAATGTCAAAAGTGCTCAATCCGGACCCTGGATTGGCCAATATGATTTATAACAAGTGTTTGGGATTAAGTAATTGGTATGGAGTGATCCAAGAGCTATTTCCAAATACCAAGTACATATATGGGATCATGACAGGGTCCATGGAACCTTATCTAAAAAAACTGAGGCACTATGCGGGGGATCTACCTTTATTAAGTGCAGATTATGGGGCTTCTGAAGGATGGATTGGAGCAAATGTCAACCCCAAATTACCCCCGGAATTCGCCACATTTGCAGTGCTTCCAAATATTGGCTACTTTGAATTCATCCCCTTAAAAGAGGATTCGAATGTAGAGCGCCAGCCAATAGGGCTAACTGAAGTCAAGATCGGTGAAGAGTACGAGATCGTTGTAACCAATTTTGCAGGTATACAATTCTTTTCTTTTCTTTTCTTAATCTTTCTGTGTGCACGTGGGCGCGTGTTGTGAACTTTTAGTCCATTGTCCGTTCTTTTTTCTTGATAGCATATGTATAAGATGCTGCATCCTCTCCTAGGTTTCAACCTCGTCTCTTTTTCTTATCAGCTCCAATAATTTATTATTGAAATTCCTAGGTTTTCTATATGCATACCATGTGGTTGTGGGATAATGCGAAGGCCTATTGCAATCTTTTTGTAGGTCATACTCATTCCTCCATACCATCTCGTTTCTTTCAAATATTAGGCTGCTTCTCTGTTTTAATTTCCCTAGGTCACATGACCGAACCATCTGGATTAAATTTTCTTTAGCTTTTTATTCCTGCAATCCATGTATGTTTGTGCAGAACTCTTAGCACTAAGTTCGTTAATGAATTCGTTCTAACTATTACTTCCTATTATTTACACTGTACACGACATGCGATTCTTTAATAGTACAAGACACAACACGAGCATAGTCAGCATCATTTCTAGTGACTGTTACTTGAGGCACAGTCATAGGAAACACCGAAACAGTATCACTTTATTCAGACTCCATACGTTTAATTTACAGATAAGATTGATTGCATTTCCGTATTTGTTGCTGTTCTTCAAGGTGGTTTTGTGTCTGTGTGTGGATGTGTCTTGTCTATATAGGATGAAAAGAATGTTGTCTTATAGATTAAGATTGAATAATTTATGTTCATCTGTCATATATATATGTTGTATGAATTGATTGGTTAAAATTTCTTGGTGTACACAACTATGTATATATTTTATATTCTCAAGATGGATTAATTTATATGGAATTGACAACTAAGACATAAATATTGTTATTGTATATGAAAGACAAAGGAAGGTTAGGTGAGCATCAGACTAATGGTTGCACTTGGGCTGTCTTCACAATCCTTAAACGACAACTGCTCTATAAGTTTGTTACCTAGAATTTCCTGTGAAGTTTGTCTTTTTCCATTTTTCTTTTTTGGGTGCACAAAAAAAAGGGGTGCCTCATTTAGTAGATCTCATTTTCTCTTGTAAATGCATCCCAACAAGTCAAGATGTGGGCTCCTGATACTTTCCTATTGTTCAGATTTATAGGAAAATCTTTAATTTACGGGGAACCAAACCACGTTTTAGGTCCTTTTGAATAAGGAGGTTGAGTCCTATAGAGTTAGGTACTCTTGAGTCTATAAAGTCTTCTAATGAGTTATGACCTACCTAACTTCTTAGGGCAATGCCTGGTTCTTGTTACATAAATAGTGCAGTTTAGAGAATATTGGCATGTTTTAATATCACAAATATTGCTCTTGAAATCTCACTTGATGAAATTTTACACGTGCAGGGTTGTACCGGTATAGGCTAGGAGACGTGGTCAAGGTTAAAGGGTTCCATAACTCGACCCCAGAACTCCAATTCATTTGCCGGGGAAATCTTCTACTCACGATCAACATCGACAAGAACACAGAGAAAGATTTGCAGCTGGCTGTAGAAGCAGCAGCCAGACTGCTAGAAGAGGAAAAAGTCGAAGTAGTCGATTTTACAAGCGGCATTGATTCATCAACAGAACCTGCTCATTATGTTATATACTGGGAAATAAGCGGTGAAGCAAGTGACGAACTTCTTAAGGAATGCTGCAACTGTTTGGACAAATCATTTGTTGATGCAGGATATGCAAGTTCAAGGAAATTAAGTACCATTGGAGCACTTGAACTCAGAATTTTGAAGAAGGGAACTTTTCATAAGATATTGGATCATTTTGTGGAATTAGGGGCTGCTGTTAGCCAATTCAAAACACCCCGCTGTGTGGGGACAAAAAACCACACAGTGTTGCAAATTCTGCGTAATAATGTTGTCAAGAACTACTTTAGTTCTGCATTTTAGTGAAAGTGTGTGGGGGAAGTTGATGTTTCTTTTCTTGTAATAATAATTCAGCTGTCCTAGGTTTGACAATACAAGTCTATACTAATTTTAATACAGAATCATAGTTCTAGTTTTCTATCTTCATTTGTTTTTTTGTTTTTTTCCTTCTGTTAAACCGTGGTATCGATAGAGCAAGTTAGAAGAGGTAACGACCAGACGTGTTGTGATTGCTAACGAACTAGTTCTTTTGATCAATCTAGTAGATGTAGAAATTGTCAAACTAGATGTAATATTAGTGAAATCGATGTGAAAGTGACTACAAAGAAAACAATATAAACAAATAATATAAAATCTTAAACAACGTAAAAAATGGAGACTAGATTTGATACACTTCGGGTAAGGGCTCTTAGCTTTATACTTCCGGGATGGGACTATACAAAAGATACATTTGGTTATATGAATGGAGATCGATCACTTGAAACTCGCAAGTGCATGGTATCGCAGACAAGTAATAAATTGTGAATAGAGTGTTATTTTTACGAGAAATTGCATCTAATTATGAAGTCAATTAATTCTAGCTTTAACCGAATTATACCAAATTTTGAGTGAATTTTAATTTAACTAAATTAAACTAAATTAATGCTTTGAAAACTTTGGAGAAAATTCGAATGTGTAAATGGACTAGGACTTCAACTCAATTCTACTTTAATTCTCAATTTTCCATAATCGACCACTACTTGCTTGAATCGATGATCAATGTTCCTAATGTGTTTAACGATCTCTTACGAGTAGGATTAAACCTATTTTTACGTATGAACTTCTTATATCTTTAAGGAAGTTGCGACTAAGTAAAATTGCAATCAAAACTATAACATTCAATAAAAATAAATCATAAACCATTCAAATAGTGATCAAGTATTTAAAAGTCTTTAAAAACAATAACAAACATTCAATTTATCAAGTACTTAAAGTCTAAAACGAAAAAATCAAATTAAAGCTTCAAAACATGGTTTACGTCAACATCCTAGATACTACTACTTAGCTACATCTATTCGAAATAAACAAATACATAAAAGTTAATTTCAACACCACCAGAATTATTAAAATAGAAGAAAAAAAGAGTCGTAGAACCTTCAAGTAGTAATATTCAAAATTATCAATTCTTCTTCAAACTCCAAACCCTAGACCTAGCCTTGTGTGTAGATATTTTTCTCTCCAAGAAGCTCCCTTTAGATTGTCTAAGATGTTTAATATACATAGGTGAAGGTTTAAGACATAATTTTTGTGCCAAAATTATCAAATTTTTTGATGAATTTCATTGTCTTTTCTCATGTCGGCCAGAAGTAATCACACTTGACCAACTTGGCTGCCAGGGTCCTTGCTCCTTGGTGGACCTCGATCTTGGCTTTTCAGAGACACTTGAGGTAGGGGAGTGTAAGTTTCGTCGGAATAAAGCATGAGATAGTATATAGAGTTTCACGTTATGGAGGTCCATCCACGAGCGTTCGAGTTTGATATCCATGACTTGTGTCTGAGGAGTGATGCTTGGCTCATGCAAGATCTTGCTGTGTGCTTAATTAGCACACATTCTGATAGAAATATATTATAAAAAATTAAATAAAAGATACTTAATATACATTTCGATAGAAAAATTATAAAAAAATTAAATAATGTCTAGTGCACCGTCCAGATATGAAAAGTATGCTAGACATCCTCCACTTTTTTTTTCATTAAACATTTTGGGATGATGTTGCACACTTTTTTGTACAGTCTACAGCCCTATCTTAGTGGATAAAGATTAGAATGAGTAAGAGTAGAGATCGAGCGGGACTAGGTATTTATCCAAGACTGGCGGTTTTCTCTCTGGTTGGGACAATAACTTAAGTTATAGGGACTACATGTCCTTGGGTCAAGTATATGATGTTCTCGGATAGTGTTCGGCTGCACCCTACTTTGAACGCTCACACTGGACATGTTGAACTTTCATATATATATTGGGAAACGAAGTATCATTAATCTATGAGGGGTATTTTGAGAAGTCTCAAATTCTTAGGTAGGTCGGGTAAGGTACCGTAACTTTTAGGACGATCAAATTGAAAATTAGATTGTGTCTACTCTTAAGTGCTAAAAAAAAATAGAATTTATACAGTAAAGTTTAAGTGAATTAAGAATAAGACATAATTTAATATTATCAACCTTAGTATTTTTCAAATATTCCATTAGGCTTCAAAGTCTTTGTTCCAGACTTTGACTTCATATAGCCTCTAGAAGCTATTTCTATCAGAGATTTGGAGCTGCCTTATTTGCCCAAATTCACTAGGTTTTGGCTTTTACCTTTTAGGTCTTACATTTTGGCCCACAATATGAATGACTGATTGTGATACATGCATGTTAGAGTCAATTATGAGCTAGTCTTACTTTCATAATTTATTAGTGACATTGAATCCTACTTAACTATAGTAAAGTCATTTGGATCATTATAGATTTTTGAAGTCTTCCGCGACTTTGTTCACTTGTTAAACTTAAATTCTATAGGGAGGCTTTTTAGGAATGTGGACTAATATAAGAACATAAGAATTTACGTGAAAAATTCTAAATTAAAAAAAATTTACATATCGTAAAAGACAAACTCTCTTATCAAGCCTTGCAAAAGAATAAATAGTTCGAGAATTAAGGGAAAAAAAAATTAAATAGTTCGAGAATTAAGCAAAAGAAAAAATATTTTTCTCTCTCCCTGAAATTTGGGTCTGTCAATTTATTTGTGCGCTTTTTTCGATAGTTTGGACATTCCTTATCATCAATAAAATAGCTCCTCGTTCATTGATAACAGTGGTGGAACTTGCAAAAAGTTGCGGGACTTTCTCCCCCAACCATTTAACGTGAGAATTAACGAGTGAATAAGAGATGTAAACGTATCAAAATATACGTATATATATGAAAATAATTCATTCACCACATAATTGTAGATTTTTACCTTATGTAGGGGATGAGATACCTAGCGTGGCATTAAGTTCCTGTGAGTTAGGTGCAAAAAAAGGACATGTCCAATTAAAGTGCGTCTCCCATTTTTATATCTTATGTAGTTATGTGGGAACATGAGCCAAGAAAAAATACCTTAAAAATCTCCCATTTTTTTCTTATGTGGGAACATGAGCCAAGATTAATCCTACTAATTAATCTGAGTAATTTTGCCTCTGCCTTGATTTCGACTCTTTCAGTCTAAAGGCTTTTGGTCACATCATTTGAGAAAAATCTAGTCAACCCGTTCTCTTTTACAAACTAGTTGTTCTCAAAATAGAGAATTGTTATACTCCACCATAATAAATATACGCATTTAAAATGAGCAAATTTTAATAATTTCCAATCAGCTCGACATAAATTACATCACACCATGCACAATACTAAACTTAAGAGTGGCAATAGGTCGAGTCAAGCTAGCTCGGCCAGCCTGTGTCTGCTCGTGATCCAAAAGGGAGCTCCATTCGGCCCATGGGCTCTTAAGCCGAGTCGGCTCGTTTTTTTTTTTTTTTTTAAAATTTTAAACAAAATGAAATACGATATGAGAAAATTAAAATTTTGAAAATTGTTTTGACCCTTTAAAAAAAATTGAAAGGAGCCCAAACAGTCATAAAAGTGACCTTTTGGCCCAAGCTCGGCTCGTAAAAAAATCTAGGGTCAGGCCGTCCATGAGCCAAACTCAGATAGGCCTAGTCCACGAGCTGCTCGACCTGTTTTCCATCCCTAACTAAACTAATATCTATGTGCAAATTTGTGAACATATTAACTGTAATATATTTTCTATAATAACAATTAGTGATAGACATATATGTCTTAACAGATATCATCATCTCTTGTGAAGATCAAGTATAAACTCTTGTGTTTTTCATCCAAGAAGTTGGTTGTTCCTGATAAATATTTTATGCAAAAATTCTATGTTCTTCAAAGCAACAACTTGATTTTTGTTTGTACACATAGTATTTGTCTAAACTATATTAAGGGCATGTTCGGTGTAGTTTTTTTTAGGAAAAAATGAGTTTTTTTGGGTACTTTATTAACTTTTCAAACTTTTTTGTAATGTAAAAAAGTCGAAAAGCCAAAAATTGTAGACAAAAAAATAGGTTTTTTTTGGAGAAAAATGACTACCGAAGATGCCCTAAATAAGCCTAACTGCCAGTTTCTTAACAAAACTTTGCAACTAATAACATGGGGTCATTTGATACAATAGAAAGACTAGTTTCTCCCTAAAAATCACAGAACTTTAAGTTTTAACCCTTGAATCATGGGCACTTAAAGAAATTTCAATTTCTTAATTTTTCCAACTTGGAAAATTTATATAATGTTAGAGATTCTCATTTGTTAGCCATACAGAACATGCCTCTCTTCTAATGTTGTTCAAGAAACTGATTCATCTTCGAACATAAAAACTCCAAGAAACTATTTCAAGTACTAAAATTTTGGAGTTCTATCTTAAAATGTCAACTTACTCTTAGATATTGGTGATTATTTCAGTATTTTATCAATTTGGAATTTATTTCTTAACATGCCCCGCAAAATAATGACTTATTTGAGATTTGTCGAATTATTAGATTTCATGTGAAATGATACATTAATTTTTTGTTGCTGGCTAAATATCTAAGTTACCTAGATTTCTCCAATATTTGAATTTCATGTAAAATGACTATGTATCGATTTATTTTTTCTTGCAAAAGATAGATTTATGATTTCCAATTATTGGATTCCTCTATCTCTCCCTCCCATTAATGTATTACAAGTGACATATGATTATATTTTGATTTATCATTCTCAATAAAAAAAATCTAATAATGTGTACCACACGCAAGATGACTAGATATCAGTTTATCGTTGTGGTGAGAATCTTAAGGCCTCCTTGGGAGTTTTTTTGTTTTTTTTTTTTCCCCACTGATTTTGAGTGATATCGTTTATGAAAGGTTGGAAAAATCGGTGTTTGCCAGTTTTTTGGAGCACCGGTTTTGAGCAGTTTTTGAGTGTATCTCCCAACCTCTCAAATCGATGGTTTTTTGCTGTTCTTAAAAATTTCTTCCAATTTTACTCACTCTCACATAATTATTTTCAAAACTATTCTAAACTATAATATTTGTAAGAATAAAAAAATATAAATTTAATTTTATATTTTCAATAATAGGTGGGTATATAAAATTTTTAAATTTTTTTTTTATATATAGGCATATATGTAATTTGATTCTTTTAAAAAACTTTTAGAACCGCTAGATAATAAATTCTCGAGTATGCATGAGTTGGATCGTTTAAAAAACCGTCCATTCAATCCACGTTAACATTACGTATTTCCATTTACTACAAATCGCATTTCAACCAAAATCACTTTGCTTACCTCCAAGCAGTTCTCCAGTGTGCGACATTGTCGATTTCTTTAAAGTTAGTAGTCCATTCGGTGGGGTATCTTTGTCGGGGAATGGAGTTCACGCGGTTGAGGAAGAAGTTCATGCGGTTGAGGATGAATGAGTTAGGGTTCATTCAATTTTAGGAATTTTTTATTTAGGTCAGGGCTTAATGATTTTGCTGAAGGAGAAAATGTGATTTTGAAATGCGATTTGTAGTGAATGGAAATGCGTAATGTTGACGTGGATTAAATGGACGGTGATAGGCGCCACGTAGGATATTTGTTTGCCACGCCAGCAACTCCGTGAAGACATTTTAACGACTGTGTGAAGAGTGAATGGAGATCAGATTTATATTATATTGTGAGGATTTAACTACACTTTTTAGTACAGTGACGTATCCGTGATGCGTAAAATAATACATTGATTTTTGAAACAATTAACCCATACAAACACTATTATATTACATATTTATTTGTCTAAAATTTAATAATTTACTCATAAATAATTATTAATTTTCATCCCATAAAATTAATTTTAATTAAATTAGCATGTCATTATATATATATATATATATATATATATATATATATATATATATATATATATATATATATATATATATATATATATATATATATATATATATAATGCTTAAAATGATAAATAATAATAATAATAATAATAATAATAATAATAATATGTTATAAACCTATCAAAATAATCTTCAAATTATAAAATATATCATCGATTTGTTGACATGTAGAATAATTTGTATATATTTTTTATTTTAGAATTAATAAAAATAATTTTGTTAATTGAATTTTTTTTATTAAATACATATTTCAATTTCTTATATAAGCTAAATATATTAATATAGAGCTGTTTGAACACACTCAAAATTTAAGCTTTTTTAAAACAATTTTAAAAAATGTTATGTAAATCAACAAGTACTTTTACACTTTAACCAAACATTTATTATTTTAATCAAAATTTTGCCTTCGAGGATACTTTTGAACTTTACAAAATCCCTCCAAACACATTCTAATTCTAGGTGCTAAACATAAATGGAAATTGCTCACTTATAGTCCCTAAATTCTTAAGAAAATTTAAGATAAGCCCTAATTAAAAATTAAAAAATTAATTAGATAAAGTGTGTGTTATTGCTTAAATTATAATTTAAGTCTGTCAAATTGTTCAAACATATTTTCAACCACAAATTTTGTAAGACCCACAAATTACTATTTATTTATTAACCACATATCTCATATGACTCACAACTTATAAATACTTAAAAAAAATTTCAACACCGTCAAACATGTGTTAAATTTGTTTGTTGCTTCACGTGGTTTTGGATTGCATCAATATATTTTTTCGAATTATTTATTTCATTGATATTATATTATCAAATGCAAAGAAAATGAATGCATTTCCATATATACACAAGCACACGACGGTGTTACAACAAGTATCATAAACTCGTATATTTTCATGTAAAATAATGGGGATAAGATTATCAAAGATTATTGAATTAATATTATGCAAAAATTCTAGGTACAACAACGTGATTTTTGTTTGTACACTGAGTACTGTTCTAATCCTAGTCACGTATTACAGTCATAAACTCTATTAAATAAGCCCAACTGTCAGTTCCACAACAAATCTTTGCAACTAATGAATGACATGAGGAACACATTTGATACAAAAGAAAAAGACTATTTTCTCCTTAAAAATCACAAACTTTTAAGTTTTAACCCTGTGAATCAAGAGTGATTCATATTGGAACAGAAAAACTCCAAGAAACTCTCCCATGAAGACTAAGGAAATCGAAGAATTCGACGAAAAAGAGTTAAGATTGAAGCTCAATAACAGGATTGGAGCGCAATCAAAACTGAATACAGAACTTCAATATAAATTCAACTCCCAGAATCCAAATCAAAACTCAATTCCTTAATTTCAATAAGAACAGAAATGGGGTAAGAAAGATAAAAGAAAGCAAAATGTGAATGGGGAATGAAGAAACAGAATTCTGCAAATCACAACTAATAGTCCATTCTCTCTCTTTACAGACGAATGTATATATATATATATGGATAAAACGTGAAAATGAGAAAAACAACTTATAAAAGCGTGAAGTAGTTCATTTGTAGCTTCAGGGACTGAAACGACGCCGCATCCATTAATGAAAAACGACACCGTATTGCACCATTTATTTCATTTCAAATTTCCGTTAAGTTGGTTGGCACTGTTGTTCTTCTTCCTCAGCCCTTCTTCTGAAATTCACTGTTCTTGCTCACTGTGTTAGCTCATGACAAACCTCCGCCCTTAAACAAACCTTGTCCCCAAGGTTTAAAATCCTGATAGGTCTTCAAAATTTCTTCAGAGTCAGTCCAAGTAGTATCTTCAGGTGGGTGTCCCTTCCATTTAATCAGCCACTGTGTACCAGCATGATTCCCTTTCTGAAAATTTTTTGTTTGTAATATTTCCTCTGGTTGTTTCACTTCTTCCTCTGTTAATTCAGAAGGTAGTTTAGCAACTACCACTGCTTTATTCCCCAACTTCTTTTTTAGTAATGAAACATGGAAGGTAGGATGAATCTTTGTTCCCAATGGAAAACTGAGTTTGTAAGCCACTGCATCAATTCTTTTCTCAACCTGATATGGACCATAATACCTTGGACTTAATTTCTGATTAACCCTCTGAGCAACTGACTTCTGTTGATATGGGTGTAATTTCAAATATACCCAATCTCCTTCTTGGAATTCCCTCTCAGTTCTCTTCTGGTCCGTATATGTTTTCATCTTAGCTCTTGCTAGAGCTAAATTCTCCTTCAACTGCTCATTCATTTTATATCTCTCCTTCAACAATTCCTCTACTGCAGCCACATTAGTTTGTTGATAAGGTCCCAGTGCCAGTCTAGGAGGGGGAATTCCATACAATACTTCAAATGGTGTCTGCTTAATAGCTGTATGATGATTAGAATTGTACCACCATTCAGCTAAGGATAACCACTTGGCCCAAGCCTGGGGTCTGTAGTAGGTCATACAGCTTAAATACATCTCAAGACATTGATTCAACCTCTCTGTCTGCCCATCAGTCTGTGGGTGATATGCAGTACTGAAATGAAGTTGGGTTCCCAGAAGTTTAAATAATTCTTGCCAAAATACACTTGTGAATATCTTGTCCCTATCAGTCACCAAACTCTTAGGCAACCCATGTAATTTGTATTTGTTATCAAGGAACAGCAGGGCTATCTTCTTGGCTGTGTAGGGATGAGTCAATGCTATAAAGTGACCAAACTTAGTGAATCTATCCACCACCACTAAAATCACATATTTTTCCTCAGATTTAGGCAGCCCTTCAATGAAGTCCATGGAGATATGACTCCAAGCATGCTGGGGTGCAGGTAAAGGTTGGAGTAAACCTGGATACTGTACATGCTCATCTTTGCATCTTTGACAAACTTCACATTGTAGTACTTCCCTTTTAATCTCTTGAGTCATTCCTGGCCAGTAGAAGTGTTGTTTGGCCCTAAATATACTTGCTTGCACTCCAGAATGTCCCCCCTCCTGTGAAGCATGGATGTTGTGAATCAACTTCTGTCTGATGTCATTTCCTTTCCCCACACATAATTTGTTCTTATATTTTAGCATACCATTCTTATACTGATACTCTCCCCTTGCATCTAGATCCAACAAGGCTGTCTGTATCTCCTCTTTTGGCCATTCCTCACTGTCATAGCTATTTATAATCTTCTCTATCCAGGCTGGTCTAACTTGTGATATAGCATTTGTCTCTCCTTCACTTTCTATTTTCCTGGATAAGGCATCTGCTACCAGATTCTCAGCACCATTCTTATACTGGATTTCATAATCCAGTCCTAAAAGTTTGGTTAACCATTTCTGCTGCAATGGTGTAGTAATCCTCTGTTCAAGTAGATATTTTAGAGATTGATGATCAATCTTCACAATGAAGTGATGTCCCTCCAAATAATGCTTCCATTTGGTTATTGAAGTAACCAATGCTAGTAATTCCTTCTCATAAATAGACATTCCTAGCTTGGTAATCGCAATTGCCTTACTGATATATGCTAATGGTTTCCTTTCTTGCATCAAGACTGCTCCAATTCCACCATAACAAGCATCTGTTTCAACTACATATGTTCTCTCAAAATTAGGCAGGGCTAATACTGGAGTTGAACTCATAGCTGCATTCAGAATTTTGAAAGCAGATTCTGCTGTCTCATCCCAACTGAACTTATTTTTCTTTAGCAACCCAGTAAGGGGCCTTGCTAAAGTGCCATAACCTTTGACAAATTTCCTATAGTATCCAGTTAGACCCAGAAATCCCCTTAATTGTTTAAGATTAGTAGGGGAATTCCAATTCTGCATAGCTTCAATTTTCTTGGGATCTGCTGCTACTCCAGTTCTGGATATAATGTGGCCAAGGTATTCAACTTGTGTCTGACCAAATGAACATTTGCTGCGTTTAGCATACAGTTGGTGCTTCCTCAGCAATCCCAATACCACCTTTAGGTGTTCACAATGGTCCTCCAAACTCTTGCTGTAAACTAAAATGTCATCAAAGAAAACCAGAATAAAATCTCTTAGGAATTCCTTGAATACATCATTCATTAAACTTTGGAATGTGGCAGGTGCATTAATCAATCCAAAGGGCATCACCTTAAACTCATACAACCCTTGATGAGTCTTAAAAGCAGTTTTGTAAATGTCTTCAGACCTGACCCTAATATGATGATAACCAGACCTCAGATCAATCTTGGTATAGTATCTAGCCTCATGTAATTCATCAATTAACTCATCTATTAGAGGCATAGGGTATTTATCCTTAACTGTAAGGTTATTCAGCTGTCTATAGTCAACACAAAACCTCCAAGACCCATCTTTCTTTTTCACTAGAAGAACAGGGGATGCAAATGGGCTGTTACTGGTCTGTATAATTCCCTCTTCCATCATTTCTTTCACCATCTTTTCTATTTCAGTCTTCTGTATAAAGGGACATCTGTAGGATCTCATTTTAAAAGGTTGTGCCCCCTCTTTGAGTGGTATATGATGGTCATGAGACCTAGGGGGTGGCAATCCTACAGGATCTGAAAATACATCATCAAACTCCATGACTATATCTTGAATTGGACTAGGAATAAAACTGATTTCCTTGTCCTCAGCAATTGCCCAAAATTGTCCCATCAATCCATACTCCTGCTGGACCAACCATTTATCCATTTGTTTCCCTTCAATCCACTCTATTCTGCCACTCTGTTCTTTACTAGTCAGCTTCACTGTCTCATCTCCATTCTTGAAACTAATGGAACTCTGATCAAAGTCAAATGTAATAGGACCAAATTGGCTAAGCCAATCTACCCCCAGCACCATATCACTGCCCCTAGTTTCAGTGACCTGAGTTTGAACTGGAACTCCAATTCTTGCATCTGCCATACTAAGGGTTTGCATAGGGCTTTACTTTCAAGTTTCTGCCCATTTGCTACAGATACCAGCATGACTTTAGATGAATCAGTTGCACATTTCAGCAATTGCACCAGTTTCTCATCTATAAAGCTATGAGTACTCCCACTGTCAATGAGTATGGACACCCCTTTTCCTTTGATCTTACCAGGGATCCTAATAGTCTTGTGCCTCATATTTCCCACTAAGGCACTCACAGAAATCTGCATCACCTCCTCTTCTTCCTTGTTTTCTACATTTTCTTCTGACTCCATTTCTTCCTCTAGAGGGCCTTCTTCCCTCTCATCCTCCACAACTATGAAATTTATCATTCTATTTTTACAAACATGCCCAAATGTGTACTTTTCATCACATTTAAAGCATAGCCCCAATTTTCTTTTGGTTTGAATATCAGTGGGTGTGATGGTTTTATAAGTGGAGTTAGGATTCTTTGTGACTAAGGAGGGAGATGTGTATGGCTGAGTAGGGGTTTCACTAGGCTTGCTGTAGGGAGTTTTTGTGGGAATGAAAGGCTTAAGGTTCTTTGTGGTTTTATTTAAGGCCATAATGGTTGATTCTTGTAAGAGGGAAATTTCGAAGGCTTGGGTTAGGGAGGCTGGTTTGATCATCTTCACCATGGACTTGATTTCCCCTTTCAGTCCACTGGTAAAAATACCGATATAGTATGATTCAGGTAGGTTAGGTAATGCCACCATAGCTTGGGATTTCAACTCTTCAAACCTCTCCAAGTACTCCATTACCCCTCCATATTGTCTAATCTTACTAAAGGTCTCCACTACTTCTTCTCCTGTGTTTTCTGCAAACTCCTGCAGATTTCAGTAGCCATCACACTCCAATCAGCTCTAGGATTACTAGCTAAAAATCCATGGAACCAAATGTCAGCCCTTCCTTTAAGATACATTTCAGCAATCTCTATTTTCATGTCTCCAGGTATTTGGTGGATTTGGAAGTATTTGTTGGCCTTTCTCACCCATTCTCTTAGGTTTTCCCCTTCGAAATGTGGAAAATCTATCTTGGGAAATTTGGTATTCATCCTCATATCATATCCTCCTCGGTTCATTCTTCTTTCTCCACCATCATTTCCCCCAGCTATACTACCTCCTTCACAGCTGGTCCCAATATTGATCTCATCAACTTGTTTATCTTTCGAGACACTTAATTTAGCTAGCATAGCTACAATGGAGTCATATTTATCATTCATCTCATGCATATAATTATCAATTTTTTCTTGCTTACCACAGAATGTCCTTAGCAACTTTTCTGAGGATTCCACTTTACCAGACAAAATGGTGACAGCAGCTCCTAAATCACTCACATCTTTGTCCAATCTCTTCCATTGATCCTCGTTTGTTCTTTGCCTGGTTTCCATTGGTTCGTTCACAGGATCGTCTGCTCTGATACCAATTGTTAAGATTGAAGCTCAATAACAGGATTGGAGCTCAATCAAAACTGAATACAGAACTTCAATATAAATTCAACTTCCAGAATCCAAATCAAAACTCAATTCCTTAATTTCAATAAGAACAGAAATGGGGTAAGAAAGATAAAAGAAAGCAAAATGTGAATGGGGAATGAAGAAACAGAATTCTTCAAATCACAACTAACAGTCCATTCTCTCTCTTTACAGACGAATGTATATATATATGGATAAAACGTGAAAATGACAAAAACAACTTATAAAAGCGTGAAGTAATTCATTTGTAGCTTCAGGGACTGAAACGACGCCGCATCCATTAATGAAAAACGACACCGTATTGCACCATTTATTTCATTTCAAATTTCCGTTAAGTTGGTTGGCACTGTTGTTCTTCTTCCTCAGCCCTTCTTCTGAAATTCACTGTTCTTGCTCACTGTGTTAGCTCATGACAAAAAGAAGAAGAGAAAACCCTAAAATTATGGGATTGTGGGAGTCCTTTATATGATTCACATGAAGTGGCTTCTATTAGCCATGTAATTGAAAGACATTTCATGGTATTTCCTTATCTAAATGGATCAAGAAATGTGAAGGAATCAAGTCTGATTTCGTCAATTCAATCCGAATCCATAAATGCTGCAGGTTCCCGCAAGGTTAGAGGGTTTTCTGTAGTTAAGTTTTTGAAGGATCTTTTGGAGGGAAACTTGTGGAAGAGGAAGAAGAAAGACAAGATTTCTCCGAGTTCAGGCCAAAGTTCTAGCACAAGAAAGTCGAAGTAAAACTACATTGATCTTCGTAAAAGGTGTTTTAGATGCACATATATAGTTCTAATTTTTTTACTAGGATTAGTTCAAGGAAGAAAAGTTACCAATTAAGGTTGAATGTAACATGTAATAGGTTTATAAGATCACATCTGGTTCTTTAGTTAAATGAATTCATTTCAAGAAATTTTGTTAAAATCTTGTTATTTATATTTTCCTGGTGAATTTTTCTGCTTAATGGATCATACGACATATATAAAAATTCATGTCTCCCCCCCCCCCCCCCCCCCCCCCCCCCCGCTCGAAATGTATTCCTGGGATTTGTTTTGCTCCATTATTACAAATTCTTAATTTCAAGACTTGGAACATGCTATGTCCCTTAATTGCACATGGAACATGCTATGCCCCTTTTAGTCATATGGTTAATCATGGAAAGACATAGATAACAGTAGCTTAGAGGTCTTTTTGCTGAGAAATTGCTAATTAAGTCAACTTTGTATAAGTGAAAGAGGTTTCTCCAATTACTGAATTCCGCGTGAGATGATGAAAAATCAATTTATTGTTGTTTGCAATAGATCTAAGTGAAATTAAGATCTATATAATTATTAAATTCCACATGAGATGACTTATCTTTTTTTTTTAGTTGGCAAAAGAGTTGAGTGAGAGATGTTTTTCAATTATTGAATTCCACGTAGAATAAGTACTAGATATCAATCTAATCAATCGACAAAAAGATTTAAGTGGTAGATATTTACTTCAATCAACGTATTTTACGTGGGATGACTAGATATCGTTTCTAGAAAAAGATGAAAGATATATATATATATATATATATATATATATATATATATATATATATATATATATATATATATATATATATGACTTATCTTTTTTTTTTTTTAGTCGGTGAAAGAGTTGAGTGAGAGATGTTTTTCAATTATTGAATTCCACGTAGAATAAGTACTACATATCAATCTAATCAATCGACAAAAAGATTTAAGTGGTAGATATTTACTTCAATCAACATATTTTACGTGGGATGACTAGATATCGTTTCTAGAAAAAGATGAAAGATATATATATATATATATTTTCTCCAATTAATATATTCCATGGAAAATGTACCATTCCCACTAAAAGATCTAAGGGTGTAACATCTCCGATTAGTATACACTACAAGAAATAGTGTCTACAGCGATGACAAATAGCAACGATTTTCTCTGTCATCACTATATAATAGCGTATATAGTGACGACACACTCATGTCGTCACTATAGTGTAGGAATAGATATAGCGACGACATTTGTCGTCTTTATAAATTAATTTAGTCGTCACTTTTGTTTTAGAAGATGACGGAAAGCTTTGTCACTGTTTTCTATTTATAGCGAGACAAAATCTACCTATAGCAACGACAATGTCGTCCCTATATGTGAGTTTTTTTTTTTTTTTTTTGAAACCTTAGGTATGAAATTTGATTTTTCATTAATATTTATTTTTTATTTAATAAGCAATTATAGAAAATGTTATTCAACTGATATATATTATGAAAACAAATAAAATCACAAGAATTCATTTGTCTTCAATGGTTTGGTTGTAATTTCAAAACCCTTGGGTCAAGGGTTCAAATCACATTTTAACCATTTTAAAATTAAAATGCTTGACAAAGTTTTGGTAGATTAGGTCAGGCCTTTGATGGGTCGAGTTTTAAGCCCATAACTTGACAGGTCGGGTCAGGGGTTCAACAAGTATATGAAATCATTTTTTTTCTAACTTTTAAAATTTGACTCCTATGTAGCAACGACACAATCATCGCTAAAGAAGATGTGACTATAGTGACTACAAAATATCGTCGCAATAAAATTATATCTACTAGCCTATTGCGACGCCATTTAGCGATAATGAAATCGTCACTGTAACATTATAGCAGCAACTTTTCAATCTATAGCGACAACTTTTGTCGTCGTTATAGGCCTTTGGTGGGTCGAGTTTCAAGACCATACTTGACAGGTCGAATCAGGGATCCACCAAGTATATGAAATTAATTTTTTTAACTATTAAAAATTTGACTCCTATAGCAATGACACAATCGTCGCTAAAGAAGCTGTGACTATTGGAACTACAAAATATCGTTGCAATAAAATTATACCTACTAGCCTATAGAGACGCCATTTAGTGATGACAAAATCGTTACTGTAATATTATAGTAGCGACTTTACAATCTATAGAGACGACTTTTGTCGTCGTTATAGGCCTTTGGTGGGTCGAGTTTCAAGCCCATACTTGACAGGTCGAATTAGGGATCCACCAAGTATATGAAATTAATTTTTTTAACTATTAAAAATTTGACTCCTATAGCAATGACACAATCGTCGCTAAAGAAGCTGTGACTATAGTGACGACAAAATATTGTTGCAATAAAATTATATCTACTAGCCTATAGTGATGCCATTTAGCGATGAGAAAATTGTTATTGTAACATTATAGCAACAACTTTTCAATCTATAGTGATATTCCATATGCTATGACTAGATTTTGATTTCTTGTTGTTAGGAAAAATAAGCATCATATTTTTTTGTAATCATTATTTTTGGTTGAGCTTGTTAATTATATGTTAAGTCCAAAATTAATTAAAAATTACTCTTGAGAGAGAGTTCAATGGTTCGAATTGTTGTGGATGTGAAAGGAATCCATTTTGGAGCTACGTAAGCTAATGATGTACGAAATATTCCTTGAGCGAAAATATTTGTAAGAGAAAGTCCTTAATTGTTACAATATACGTCAAGTTATTTATACTTATAATAAATGTGTCATCATTTTAGTGATCTTGGGTAACACAATTCGTAATTCAAAATCAATAACGAATGGTTTATAGCACTTACCTATTTATTAGTATTGGAGGCGAAGTTAAAACACTCTCACGTCACTTGGATATTTTATTTAATATTCGTTTGTGTTCTTACATCATACTTGAAATAGAAATTGATAAAAGTTGAAACAAAATTAATGACCGATAAGTCTATGTTGTTTTGAAATGGAATGCAAGCCTTTATAAAAATAGTGAGGCCACTAGCAAATAATCAGGAGTTTATTAATTAGTTTATTAATTGTCCGTGTAGAAGATGTTTGAATAAGGCAGTGCAATTACTGACCTTCATGGTTACCCTCACCCTATTCGTACAGCGAGATCGTTGGTGGTGTCGATCAGTTGCCAGTCGATTAATAACAAAATTACAAGTGAGTAGTACATAAGCACTATAAGGAGCACAGCCCTAACCACCCATATTGCAGAGTTGGTGAGGCTGACTAATAGAAGACTGTAGAGCTATTTACAAGTTCGAGATTTTGTGTAAGTATATTTATTATAATTTGAATTATTAAATTGTAATTTATATTAGCTTTAAAATTATGTATATAATATTGACATTGTGTTTTTTTAGGCACGTTTGACCAAGAATAAAGATAATCAGGCTAAAGCGAAATATGTTTCCCTCCAGAGGTTGAAGAGTTTTTCGGCTATACGATACGAGAGGGTACGTGTCAAATAAGAAGTATTTTATTTTTTTAATTTTGGATGTTTCATTATGGTAGTATTACTACCTATAGATATGATTTTTGTAGAGGAACCCCTAGACCTAAGAGTGGCATGGACTTATAGTGTATAGACTCATTTCAAGCTTTCCACACCAAAAAAACAAGTGAATGGGTAAACGAGGTGGCAACAAGCGATTACGTAACTAATCGCTGATACCCGTCATTATATATAACTTCGTATCAATCTTTAAGTTCTAATAATATTTTTTTTATTTAATTGTCTTTTTAAAAAAAATCAGGCTAAATTGGTTGAAGTGTAGGAGATGCAGATGCAGCAGGCCGGGTCCAACACCGTGTCTATAGACGAGCATGCTTTTGTTAGAGAGGTGCTAGGAGAGAGAAAGGGCCACATTGGCAAAGTTGGATGGATTGCAAAGGGCACTACCTGCTCTGATCAAGCGTGCAATGCTGCATCGCAAGCTCTGCCTGCATTCGACCAGTCTTTCGAGTCAAACGGTCAAGTTGTTAAAATGTCCAATGAGCATTCTTAGACAAAACTCCAAAAGATGACTGGAGTTCTTAATACTTGTACTGCCATGTGAAATTCTTGATTTCTCGACAAAGCTGCACCTATGATACAATTTGACGACGACGACAACGAGGAGTAAGGTTTAGCGAATTCTTAGGCCACCTTTTGTATATAAATTTTTTTATTGTATTCAAACAATTTTGTCAATTAATTTAATAATATTAAATAATAATAATAATAATATTATTATTATTATTATTACAATAAAAAAAATTTTTTAAAAGGAAAAAGAAAAAGAGACGATAGTTAGCGACGACGAGTTATTGTTATAAAAAACTCTAGCAACGTCAATTGGCGAACGACAAGTTGTCGCCAATTGTATCAAGAGATAGCAACAACATGTCACTGCTATAAGCATCAAACTCACGAGCTCCATGACATTTATAGCGATGAGTATGTCGTCGCTATTACTTGTCACTCTGTAGAGACGATTATTTTTCATTGCAAATGACCAGTATTTTCTAAGCAGTTGTCACAACATGTAGAGACGATATTGTCATGTTGTAAGTATACAACGGCGACTTTTGTCGCCATAACCAATTTTTCTTGTAGTGGTTGAAGACCGTAGATGTTTCTCATAGTTTGAAATTTTACCACTTAAATCTACTCTTCAATTTACTATTGTGGATGTATATTACACTAGCTTGTACTAGTTAATCATCGTGATTAAAAGTGATTCAACACGCTTCAATATAATTATTGCATGCTATAATTATTAAACAGTTCAATTCGAACCTATATTTTTCTATTTCTATATTCCACTTTGATATTATTATCGAATGCAAAAGAAATAAATGCATTTCATTACCCACAGGCACGCGAAGGTGTGACTGAGTGTAAACTCATATATTTTTCATCATGTTGGAGATAAAATATTGTTGAATTTATTTTTTGCAAAAATTCATGGTGCTTCATAAGCAACAGCATGATTTTTGTTTGTACATTTAGTACAGGTCTAATCCTACTCACATATTTAATTACACTCATAAATCCATTAAATAAGCCCAACTGTCAGTTTCCATAACAAAACTTTGTAACTACTGACATGGGGCACACATTTGATACACAAGAAAAAGACTAGTTTCTCCCTAGAAATCACAGACTTTAAGTTTTAAACCATGTGAATCCGGGGCATTTAAGGAATTTCAAGTTCTTAATTTTCTTAATTTAGAAAACCTAATAAAAAATGGAGTGCTCATGGTCCAGCTTTGTACCCAAACTCAAATTATAAAATGTTAAGATAATCTCAGCAGTTGGACATACAAAACATGTCTGTCTCTAGTGATGATGCTGTTCAAGAAATTGATTCAAATTTGAACATAAAAACTCCAAGAAACCCTCCAATGAAGACTAAGGAAATCGAAGAATCCGATGAAAAAAAAGAAGAAGAACAAGAAAAAGAAGAGAAAACCCTAAAATTATGGGATTGTGGGAGTCCTTTATATGATTCACATGAAGTGGCTTCTATTAGCCATGTAATTGAAAGACATTTCATGGTATTGCCTTATCTAAGTGGATCAAGAAATGTTAAGGAATCAAGTCTGATTTCTTCGTCGTCATCAATTCAATCAGAACCCAAAAAGGCTGCAAGTTCCAGCAAGGTTAGAGGCTTTTCTGTGGTTAAGTTCTTGAAAGATCTTTTGCAGGGAAACTTGTGGAAGAGGAAGAAGAAAGACAAGATTTCTACGAGTCGGAACCAAAGTTCTAGCACAAAAAAATCGAAATAAAACTACATTGATCTTCGTAAAAGGTGTTTTAGATGCACCCGGTTCTAGAATTTGTACTAAGATTAGTTCAAGGAAAGAAACGTTACAAAGGTTGAATGTAACATGTACTAGGTTATAAAAACATCTGGTTCTTTAATTAAATAAATTCATTTCAAGAAATCTTTCTATTTATATTTTTGGGTGAATTTTTCTGCTTAATGGATCAAAATTTTCAAGAAAATATATATAAAAATTCGTCCGTTAATTAAGATTTTTTTTTCTCTCAGATTTCTGTTCTTGAAATGCATGTTCCTTGGATTTGTTTTGCTCCTATATTATAAAATTCAAGACTTGCACATGGAACATGCCATGCCCAATTTTGTATCTTAAATCTTATGGTTAATCATGGAAAGACATAACAATATATTAGAGGTATTTTGCTGAGAAATTCTAATTAAGTCACCTTATTTAATTAATTTTTGGCGCGAAAGATCTAAGTGAAAGAGATTATGGATTACACGTGAGATGACTACAAATCGAATTATTGTTATTGGCGATAGATCTAAGTAAAAGAGATCTATCAAATTATTAGATTCTATGGCTTATCGATTTATTGTAGCCAGTGAAATAGCCAAGTGAAAAATGTTTTTCAATTATTGGATTCCACGTGGAACGAGTACTAGATATTGATCTTAAATATATTCTTCTTTCAACAAAAAGATTTAAGTGATAGAGATTTTCTTCAATTAGTGTATTCCATGTAGGATGACTAGATATATATTGATTTATTGTTTTCGGCGAAAGATCATAAAGAGATATTTGTCCAATTCTCGATAAAAGATCTAAGTAACTAACTTCTCCAATTAGTACTATATTCCATGTGGTATGACTAGATTTTGATTTCTTGTTCTTGACAAATATCTAAATTTCTCATTTATTGTATTTCACGTGCGACGACTAGATTTTGATTGGTTGTTATCATTTTGTTTATTTAAAACAATTTTACTTGTGAATCAATTTAATTTTTAGTCAACATATATATATATATATATATATATATATATATATATATATATATATATATATATATATATATGTTTTATATGTTGATTTGATGCCCGAAGAAAATGATTATATGTTTTTGCTCTTCTATATAATATTTGTCTAGGTTCAATCAAGTGACTTGCATATATGGGACAACATTCAACCTAAATGTTGTCATTTACTTTGGGCACATTCATTATTTAGTATTATCATTAATGTTAAATTTCAGAAAAAATAGGAACATTAAAGCTGGACCATGTGATGGATTAAAAAGCTAGTTGTTATCTTTGAGCATGTGTTGTATCGACGTAATGTGACATATTAACTTAGTATAGTCGATAAATAAATTTAAATTCACATATGACAATTACAAGTTCGGTTCAATAAGTATGAGTGTAAAGCCTAGAATAGTGAGCTTAAGCCTTCATTTTGGTCAAGCCTCGTAAACAGTCATACTTTAGGTCATGATATTATGAAACCATACTTTGCAACTTAATTGTGCTCCTATGAAGTCACACCCTTGATCAGCTTTTATGAACAACTAATAAGTACCGACCTTAAATTTATGGGTATTGACTTAAAGTCCCATGAGGTCATGGCCATGGGCCTACACTATTACGTCCTAGGTCTATAAATTCCTAAAGTACTCATATGAACCATATGGTTCGACTCGATCCTCTAACCAAAAAATTTAGTTAGAAACTAAGATAATATGAGTGTGTAATAGGTGTAGTGCAGTTAAATTGTTGCAAGCACCCCGTCCCAGTTAGACTAGGTAACACTTTTATGATAGTTAACAACAACGAAGCTCGTTACAAGCCAAAGACCATATAGAGTAAACTATGTGAAACTAAAGATTCGAAATCCTATAAAATAACACTTCAAAACATTATTAAGGTATGCAACTCAGCGTCTCATAACTCTTTTGGTTTGAACATAATGTACATAATTACAAACTTAAATATCTTAATATTATCGATAGAATTTATGTCATTTCTTAACGTATTATGAAGACGACTCGTCGCAATAATAACACTATTAAGATCCATTGACATTCTCAAAACTAACCACCATTCCATGTCACAAACAACCCACTCACAGTGCATTATTTAATTTTTAGTGTGCATCTAAGTGGAAGGCACTTTTAATTTCATAATGGACTATTAACAAATGGAAATTGTTTCATGGGAATATATATAATGGCTCTCTCTTTCAGAATTAATCTTTTCTTTTTTTCTTTTTTGTATAGTCAACTTAATTCAGTGTTGCATTTTGCACAATTCGCACATTGGATTATATTAGATAAGACACGACAATAAACAAATTTCATTATATATTTTTCATTCTTTACTCAAGTCGAATTATATCTACTATATATTGTACCAAACGTACCTGAACTAGTAAATGTGTTAACAATTGTCATTTTACTTTTATATTTCATCGAAAGGCATTAATTGTGGGGAAATTTTCATAAACATCTTAAAAAATAAATTAATTCTAAAAATATTGTCAAATATTTTTTTTTATATACTAAAATAATTTTATATATTTATTTAGTTATCACACCATTATCTTGATTTTTTTAACGAAATTATTCTTTTTTTTGTTACACTTATATATAACACTTGTGTTACGAAGTCACAGCCACCAGTCGACGCTATTATACAAAGTGTAATCCTTGTAACAAATTGTGCTACGCCATCAACAACACAACCACCTCCCCAAACACCCACGCGGCGCCGCCGCCGCTATCAGTCAAATACGACTGCCATTACACAAAGTATAATACTTGTAAAAAATTGTGTGTCGCTACCAACACTACAACCACCCCTAAACACCCATGCACCACCACCACCATCTCTACAAGTGTAATGCATGTAATGAAATATGTTACATGGCCATTCATTCACCCCTACCGTTGTTAACACCATTACTGCCACCGTCATCGCCAATCACTAGCCACCATTATGCTACTATCGCGCCACCATCATCACCATCGCTGATCTAGATTTAGATCAATATCCACATTCGGAGCCAAATATTGATCTTGATCTGAACTCCAATATGGACAAAGACATGGCCATTTAGTTAACCCCTATCATTGTGACCACCATTACTACCATCACATCAGCCACCATTGTGCTACCATCATTACCATCGCTGATCTAGATTTAGATCAAGATCCACAGTCAAATCTAGATTTTGATCTACATCTGAACGCAAATCTAGTCAAAGAAGGAGGTGGAGGTGGAGGTGGAGGTGGAGGTGGCAGCGGCGGTATTTCTTGAATGCACCTTTATGGTGGAAAATGAGTGTAATAGTGATGTTGGTGGTGGTGCGTGTGTTTGGGATGGTGTTGTGGTGGGTAAGTTCTAGAAAATATGGTCGGTGATGGAGTGTGAATATGGAGGTTGATAGGAGAAGGGTGGGGTGAAATTTTGAGTTTGTTTAATTTAAATAAAAAAAAATTAAATAATTACAATGTGTTTTTAAAATAAACACATACAGATTATAATTTTAAAATTATTTTTAAAAATGTAACTAGTGGGTGTAATTTCTTGTGTATTTTCACATATATCTAATCCTTTCCTTCGGTAACTAAGCCAGATCCAAGATTTTGTGGGCCGTTTGATTGGGTTCTGAAAATCTTCTGATCCATCACACAAGCAACCATAGAAATTTATAAAAATAGCACTAAAATGACATTGTGGAACTTGTTTTCCAAACTTTCAATTTAACTCCTTTTGATGTTGCAGCACTCCTATCCATTAATTCGTTTTTAATAAATTTATCTCCTTGAATTATAAAATAAAATAAAATAATGTATTCCCTATCTTAGTTGAGTGACATAACACTTACTCGACAAGCACTTACTCGACAAAGATCAAGACTCATTATAATCTTTATTTTAGTTCAATGACATAGCACTTACTTAACAAAGACCAAGACCCATTTTTTCTTTATCTTTTATTCTTTTCTCTCATCAAATAACAAGTGCGTGACCTATCTATCTTGTCAAAATTTTGGATTACTTATTTTATTTTGTCTTTTCATATATTATGTTTCTTGATCATACCCACTAACTCATAGCTTACTAAATAACTTTTCATACTCCAACATTAGAATTCCAATATTTTTTTAGGTACGTGAGTCTCCAGCCTATCATTTGTGAAAATCAAGCAAACACGAAAAAAAGTTGACAATATCATTGGATGTTGCAAAAGTTTGCCTCGGCCGTGTTAGGTCTTGTATTTTTCAATACAATTTTAAAGAGACAAAGTCAGAATTTTTTGAAGATAGACTATCTCTTTAATAAAAGAATTACACTTCAAAGATTAATTTCTTTAGATCGAAATCTAATTACAATTCGATCCCGCACCTTTTTACACGACTAGCCTCGAACCGAACCTAAACAATCTGCATAATACCAATAAAAAGTTGGTCTCGCCTGACTTTTACATAGAGTCATGCGCACGACTGAAACACTGTTCATAATTTTGGTCAAATCAAGGGGTAGCTATCACAGATAAATAATTAATGCCTGATTAATAGGAATATTAAATTAGGTTTATAGATTAATCATTGACTTTTAAGTAGTTGACTTTTGGAATACATTAACCACAATTACGTGTGCAAAGTGAAGTAATTGATTTGCTTGTTTGTTGGTTGTATATAATTATATATCAATGTTTTTGAAAGAGTAAAGCGTGTGTAAACGTGAAAATTGAATTTCAAGTTTTTCAAGCCTAGGCAGCATAGCAAGAGCGAGGTGTGATTAGTGGCTAGACGTAGAGGTCTCATTTCAAACTTAGATGCCGCCTAAACGAATTTTTTAAAACAATATTATATATATGTGTTTAACAAACGATAATATGTTACTTAAATAGACTTGTTATGTTAAGTTCGATACAACAATTTATTAATATTTTATATATTTTTCTTTATTAATCATATTCGATATAGAATATATTTTCTTATTTTGTACACTATGAATAAAGTATTTAATTTATTTACGTGTTTTACAATCTACATATCAAATTTTATTCTATCGTTATCTTGCATGACGTGAATGTAAATTTATAATGAATTACATCATTCTAATAATTAATTTTCCTTTTACTTTTATACAATCTTCAAATCAAATTTGTTTATTGTGTTATTTAATAATTAATAATTAATAATTAAAATATTTACACATATTCATAATTTCATATATATATATATATATATATATATATATATATATATATATAGAGAGAGAGAGAGAGAGAGAGAGAGAGAGAGAGAGATTAGCAATGGATCAAAATCTGAAAACAAATTTGTGTATTTATATTTTAGAGAAGTGATCTATTGTCCTAATGGATAATTGTTATGTTGTTTATATTCAATATGTTAATTATATTGTGGATGAATTAATGATGTAATATTTACTTACGTGAGTAATTTATTCAATGAGCAAATGACACATTAAATGTGAACAATTCATCCAATGTGCAAGTGACACATTGAATGTGAGCAATATAACAATTGTTCACTGAATATAAGAGATCACTCTTCTTATATTTTATGCTAATGCTCAGAGCTCACTCAAAAATCCATTTATTTATATATTTTAAATAGTTTTTAAATAAAATAGAAGTCTTTTCTTTATTAGAATTTTGATTTTTAAATGGGTAACTACATTTGTACCACAATTTTTATTTGACAAACCACATTTTAATTGCACTTAAAAGACATCAACCTTTGTTCATTATAACCTTAATGTCTTAAACTTTTTTCCCTGTTTAATTCTTATCTTCATCTTTCACTAATTAGCACATTTTATAATTAATGATAGTTTCTATCAAAATATTCTGTTAGTGTATTTCGAAATGTGGAATATTTTTTTTGTCACACTTTTGTATTTATTATTATTTTTAAATATGTTGAATAAATAAGTCGTTTTACGCCCCCTCTAATGAACATTTTGGATGGAAATTGTTACTAAGACAAAGTATGCTAGTTAATAATAAGATTGCAACAAAAAGGTTAATAACATGAGAGCTAAATACCTTTTTTAAATGTAGTGCAACAAATAAAAAGTGTGGTAGTCATATAATTGCCTTTTTTAAATAGGTGTTTATTTTTTTAATAATGACTTGACATTTTATCCTTTGTCAAATTAGGAATGACAAAATACCATACCTTGTCCTGTCCCGTTAGATAATTGAAATAGAGACGAGAATCATAGTCCTTGCCCCAAATTTTTCAAATCCGTCTCGAATCTTTTTATTTTATTTTATTTTGTTCACAAATTTAAATCGTATTCTAAAAAATAAAAATTAATATTATAATTTAATTAATTAATTTAATTGAACAGTAAATGAGAATACTTTAATCCTAGTCCCTTCTCCCGCCTCTTAAAATTCTTCAACGGCGTGGGGATGGTAAGGGGCCACCCCATTCCCATCCCGTCTCGTTATCATTCCTAGTAAAAATGGCTCGTGGAGTGTACTTTCTTGAATTAACAATGAAATTAGACAAAAACTGTTGTTGAGGATTAAATTTGCTAATTTATAAAATGTTGGCGAAAATAATGCGAGGGGACTAAATATGCAATTTTGACTCAAAATTTTAAGAAGGTCCCTGTTGTAGGTGGAGTGCATGTTTGGCTAATAGTAAAAATAGACTGATTCAGAAGTCAAAATCGAACAAAGAAAATGTCAGTAGTTTGACAATTTTGAGCTACATTACAATTCACAATCTTTATAAATCACTCGTTTTCCACAGAGGCAAAATCCATGCTTTTCTCTCCTTCACTTTCCTGTCAAAAACCTGCCAAACTCTAGTACAAATTAGACATACATTATACATACATATATTATTGTATGTATATATGCTTCCACCCATTAAAAAAAAATATATTTCTTAAATCGAGTATTGTTATTATTCTACTCAAACGATAAAACATATATATTAACCATTTATCGAGTTTGTTTTCGTCAAGTATTAACTATTCATTTTTGTCAAAACCTTGTTCATATGCTATATAAAAGGCTCTACAATATCTTTAATTTTTTTTAAAACTTGTAGTAATTAGATATGAAGATGTTCGAACTTTTGAGTATTTGGGATTTCTTAATGTAAGCCAACGCCGCAATTACATGAACACATATAAAATAATTTTTTTCATTTGAAAAAATAACAATTGCAATGAATATCACACTGTGTCGCTTGTTCCGTTGGTTAAATAAACGAATATAGTAACTATCAGAAGTTTTATTCGCTACGAGAAGAATAAAGTACTTAAATGTCTGTGTATTATTACGTCTTCAATTTCTTCCTTCACAAATTCTCCAAAATTTGATGATCGCTTCAATTCATCTCCATAATTTGATCATCTGTCTCAATTGATTATTTTCAAAATATGCTCACATTCTCCAATACATCTCCCTCAATTGATTATTCTCAAAATATATTCACCGCCTCGATCCATCATCATAATAAAATCTACGATCAAATTTTAAAAAGAAACGATATACTAGTAAAATAACTATTTTAAATTCTATGTCCATTAATTTCAAAAGAAAAAAAAATTACCGTCACATCCTATCTCTCTCTCTCACTCACACACGCAAAAACCCAAAGTGCGAAACCAAAATCTAATAAGAAGAGGGTATCAGGTTGAGTTCTCTTTTTCTTCTCTCTCCATTCTCTCTAACGTGGACAAAAGAACCATGTTTCAGATTCCTTAAGATTTTTCGCAGAATGTTTTATTAATCTCTGAAAATAATTTTCTCTTCTTCCAATGGGTATTCACAGTTTTCTGCACAGAATTTGCAGCTGAAATCTTTTCAACCATTTCCATACCTCGCTTCAAATTGCATTTTTCATAACACAAATAAACATTATTATTTTTATTTTCAGAAGATAGATAGACAGGCATACGAGGTAATATCTGTACACAGAATGACATAGTTATATGTTTATGGGATTGTTCAAAATTGTTTTCTAAAAATGTCTGAACCAGCGGATGTTCGTTTAGTTCGTTGTCCAAAGTGTGAGAATTTACTTTCAGAGCTTACTGATTACTCTGTTTATCAGTGTGGAGGTTGTGGTGCTGTACTAAAAGGTACAATTCCTACAATCTCTTCCTGTTTTTTCTCCATTTTTGTATCAAGTTTTGTTCTTTGTGAAGTATTTCTTCAGTTTATTTCGTTTTTAGTATAACCCTTTTCTTCTTTAATCATAAATATGCTAAAATTTCAGAAATTGAAAAACTATACATTGTTATATTGATGTATTTGCTTATTGGTAGAGTACTTTTAATTTCTTTTCGGCTTAGTGGGAATGTTAAGAACTTAAAGGTAAAGTAATTATTTTCTTTTTCTGTTGGTTTTGTGGTTTCAATGGATATTACAGCTAAGAATAAAGGTGTTGACTTGGATACATTATCAGAGAAGTCTAATGAAGAAAGGATTGGAGGGATTTCCGAGAAACTTTCGGATAAGAACGAGGAAAATGTTTCAGACAAAAGAATATCCGAATTGAGTGATAACTCCAAAAATGATTTGAGGTCAAACATTAGCTCTTCAAGCAGAGCTGAGAGGAGGGTTATGCGTGATAGAGCTGAACTTTATAGAACTAGTTTGAATAATAAAGATGAAAAATGGGGTGTTGAGGATGTTGTGGTGCAAGATAAAAGAACTAATGAACTACATGGTGCGAAAATTGCTCAAGATTTAGAGGATTTGAGGATATATAATGAGAATGAGAATGGGTTGCAAAGATCCGGGCGTATGATGAATTGGAGAAATGGGGAGAGAAGTGAAATGGAGGGATCTCGAAGGGCTCAGAGAATGGATGTCGAAGGTGTGAGATATGCGACTGCAATGTATTCAGAAGAGGGTCTTACGAAATTCCAGTCTAACTCCGATTATGAATATGAAGATCCGGTGAAGAAAAGGAATGACACCAATGGATTAGAAAAATTTGACTACATTGGAGAAGATCGAGCTGAGATTTTGAGGAAGATGGACGAGCTGAAGGTTCAGCTGAGTCGGTCTGGTGAAATGGTTGACAAGGGCAAAGAAAAGGTTCATCTTGACAGGAGGGCGTTTTATCAGGATCCTTATGTTGGTCCTGGGAATTGGTATCCTGATGGCTCTTCAGGATTTAATAGGGCATCAATGCAATACTCCTATCCCGAAAAACAATATGGAAGCCATCCTTATTTGCATCAATATCCCGAGCCATCTACTCTGATGCCTAGGCAAGAAATGGATGGCAGTGGCTTTTATCCTCCTCCCGGATATGCTCCAAATTATCTCCAAGAATTTGAGGATCCATTGAGGTCTCAAATGTTCAGGAGACGTCCACACCAACCCCATGCTTCTTTTCAACAACCTCGATCCCGTGCCTATTATTATGGACAATACATGGATCATGATATGGTTTATATGGATCAGATGGAATCATATCCTCCTCATGTTATTCGCCACCGTCCATCTTGCCCTTGTTTCCAATGCTACAACGAAAGACAAGTCCCTCTACCTGTTCTACCTACTGCCTTCACCCATGAAAGGTTATTGGACATCCCAGGTGATCTGATGCTCAATCATCATGAAACCCTCGGTTCATTTGGTCCACAAGATTATAACTCCAGAATTACTAATCCTCCGCCCTTAAGATCCCATAATCCTCAATTACACACAAGATGGCCTAGTGACATGAACTCAGAAGTGGATGGCTTTACTCATCGCCATCGTCCTAGGGTACATCCAGCTGGTGGGGGCAGACATTGCCGCCCCATTGCTGGTGGTGCTCCATTCTTGACATGCTACAATTGTTTTGAGTTGCTACAATTGCCTAAGAAAGTTTTGACTAAGGACAAAAACAAAAAGAAAATGGTATGTGGGGCATGTTCTACAGTAATTTTGTATTCAGTTTCCAACAAGCAATTAGTTATCTCTATTCACGAAGAAGCAAAGGGTACTCCTTTAAAGGTTGATGGTGATTATGATGTTCTGTCAAAAGAAGGTAATTCATATGTCCATAGACATTTGAAGCAGGCTACGACAACCTTTTCGTCTGAGGATTACGAAAATGTTGGTTATGATTTCCAGTCGATGGATAACGAATTTGGGTCACTGTCAACTAGAGAGGAAACCTCAAGCAAGTCTGCGGAAATGAAGAGTTTTCACGCTGCATCTTCCTATACTTCTGAGGCAGAAGAATACTTTGATCATTCGACTGCGACTGGAAAAGACTCAAAATCAGCTGAGATGGCAACAAAGGGCAAAGATCCTCCACCCCCTTCAGGTTCTCCACTTCAAGAATACTTCGAGTATTCTAACAAGTATCATGTGGCAAACCGTTTTGGAGATGGAAACACAAGTGTGCGGTCTGAACGGGACAAACCCCTGCCAAACAAGAGTACTACATGGGAGAATTCGATGAAAGACTCATCATCGGCAACTGAGATAGATATATCGTCAAATGAGTACTCTAATACTGGGACATCACTAGATTCAGGTGATGCAAGCCGAGAAGGTGATCTACTGAGACGGAGTAGAGCAGCCGAGTCATTTTTCGCTGGCATCATTAAGAAGAGCTTTAAGGACTTCAATAGATCCAACCAAACTGCGGAGCAGGAAAAGGCTAATGTTACAGTTAATGGGCATCTTATACCAGATCGGATGATTAAAAAGGCTGAAAAACTGGCTGGACCAATCCAACCTGGACACTACTGGTAAGTGCACATGAATCATCATGTCTTGCAGGTCTTTTTCTTCTCTAAAACACATCCTTTAGATTCTGTGGCTTTTCCTTGTATCTGTATGGTAAGTTGCAAGTTAGTGTTATGGATAAACCGTAATGCTAAGATCAGTAATAAACAAGAGAGAAGCACACACAGTGGTTCACCCTCAATGTGACAGCTACTTCAACTCGCCTTGCATGTCTTTCACTATTGGCTAATTATTGTCACCAAATAGAAGTATATGGATATGGTGCCAAAATTATACTACTTAGCGAATAAGATTTAAGTCAGTTATCTGGCTTTTTTCTTGTCAGCAGTTTTAATCTTGTCGAATAGTTCGAAGGAAGAAGTCACAGATGTTATATTCATTCATTTAACTCATCTGTTTCACCTTTCCTTTTCAGTTTTTTACAAGTTCAATAAATGGAATCCCCCGAAATGAAGTATGACACAGAGTTATGTGTTGCTACTGAATAGAAATGTAATTAGTATTTTATTGGTGGGAATTCACTTTTAAAATTCTTTAATTCATCAAGGACCTTCCAATACCACACATTGAGTTACTAATATGATTTCTTAGTTAAAACTGTTTCTTCTACATTTTAGAATTTTCTGTCTTCTCAAAATACTCTCTCTGTTCTAACTTTCCTTTACCAGGTATGATTTTCGAGCTGGATTTTGGGGTGCAATTGGAGGTCCTTGTCTTGGCGTAATTCCAGTAAGCATGGCCATAAGTTTTTCTGATGATAACTTGATCTTTCCACATTTTAACAAGTATATGTCGTTTCTTGCAGCCATTTATTGAGGAATTTAACTATCCTATGCCAGAAAAATGTGCTGGTGGAAACACACGTGTTTTGGTAAATGGTAGAGAACTTCACCAAAAAGATATGAATTTATTGGGGAGTAGAGGGCTCCCAACTGAGAGGGATAAATCTTACATTATTGAGATATCTGGTCGAGTCCTGGACGAGGGCACTGGCGAAGAGCTAGAAAGCCTTGGCAAACTAGCTCCAACGTGAGTCCCAATTCTCAAATATATGTTTATTTATTTGTTTAATTGACTTTTTCTATCTAACTAAAGAAAATTTCCTAGCCACACACTATGGGCATAGCAATTTCACTTTCTATTAGATAGGTCTACAATAATTGTTACATAATTCTAGCTTATTGAATCTATCCATCGACAAAGGTCCTTTAATGCACACATCCTCAAAAACACAACCCCACTACCCACATAGAGGTGCCAACCGTGCTGGCACAGCACGATTTTGAGTTTCCCGGCACAACCCTTATTTGCTGGCACACCTAAATTTAGTCTAGGAGTTTTATTTTTTTGGCACAAGTGTTCTGTTTCTTTTAAATAGTGGCCTGCGGAGTCGATCCTGGCACAGCCCATCACAAACTGAGCCGCGCCTCTGCCGTGCTTTTGATGTGCGGGGCTGCCCAGGCGTTGGTGGCCAGACTCGTTTTGACACCTCTAACCCCACAATTGTGGAAGATGGGATTTCCTATCAATGAAAGCTCACTCTGCCAGCATAAGCCGCATTTATGACAGTATTACGAGAAGCCTGTCCTGAACTTTGCTTCTGTTGAGACTAAACTTGATTTAGTTTTTCAAAAGATCACATTTAAGACACGATGTATAATCCCCTCATCAAAAGCTAGATTTCCTGAAAAATTACAAGGATAACAGGCTTTGCTTAATTTTATGCCTCATCCACAATACGTGGAACGAAAAAATTGATGCTTATACAGGTCTTTCCTTTGCCTTGACACCATTTTTTTCTCTAGAACTTTGCACATTACTGCACGAACATCTTTAGTTGAAGTATCATTGCTATTATCTGAATTCTAATAACTAAAGAACTTGAACAGTGTGGAAAGGGCTAAGCGCGGGTTTGGCATGAGAGTTTCCAAAGCAGCTACGTGACTGGTAAATTTCTGATGAGCTACTGGCTAGTCCCTCACTTTCTGACAGATAAATAACCCGGAAAAATGGTGCTCAGAGTTTAAAAGACACTTTTGACAAAAATCTGTGTAAATATTCGGAGGAAGATATCTAACTGATCCTACGCTGCTGTTGCTCTCGTGTTAGGTTGATTGGTTTCCCAGTGAGGAAGGTATATCTTGAGTGGTCTCACGACTGTCGACTGTTTCTGCATGTGTATGAATAATTCTTTTTTTTTTTCCCCTTCCACAGATTTGTTACATTCTGCACGTTTGGCAGTGGAGGAAGGTTGATTTTGTCATCTATTTCTTTGTTTGTCGAGGAAACACGGAATTGAAACCTTAAAAAAAGGAATCAGAATCAGAATCAGATATAAGTTCTGGTTTTTGCCCTGGATTGAAGCAACGCAATCTAATTCTGTATATCTCAAATTTCTATGCAAATTGTGTGTATCATTTGGCTTGTCATTTGTCAATGAGAATTTTTTTGAACATATTACTGCTGCATTTGTGGATGCTTGCTCAATATGTAATGCATATACAAGTAAAGTTGCGGTAATTATGAACCATGATGATGAAGAAGACGATGATGGTAACGGCTTTGTTGGTGGTGGTAGATGTGGAGTTCAAGGGCTTGGATTTCCTTTTGTCACTTCACTTGCAAACTCGAGATGCTAAGCTCAATGAACCATTTGTTTTTGTATATTGATAATTACGGTGTGTTTAATTTTGATTAAAATCAGATTTTTTATAAAAGTTGATAAAATGTGTAGTTAAAAAATTGTAAAAAGTTGTGGTTCATAAAACGTGAGGTTATAATTAATTGTTGACTTTGTCTTCAATTTTTTATCAAAATTTAAAGTGAAATCAAATAGGCTTTAAAACTTGTTTTTATCCATTCTTACATCTAAGCTCATTTTTATCTCTTGAAACCCGTTTAATCACTTTGAAGATGGAGAATGGGTTTATGCGAGTTATCTTATTTGGTAAAGTCTTCTGTAGATAAGAAATAGTGAGTTTTATAGAATGTGTGGATAAAAAGTGGGTAAAAGCAAAGTTGTATATCTTAGTTTGAGGGTGAACAGAAAAATTACAAAAATGAACTACGTTTGAGTTTTGAATTAAACTAAATTGTTTACATATGGTTCAATTTTGGTTTTGATAGTTAAAAACTACTTGAAATCAAATAGAAGAGCTTATCAAATTTAAAAAATAAGTGTTTTAACTTTTTTTGTTTATATAAAGTTGTTGGAGATAAGAATCAATAGTGCACTGAAATGTCTTAATTAGACTTGCACTTCTTTAGCATCTTTATCATTTACATATTTCAATATTTTATTAAAATAGAAAACATACCATCTTAATCAAAAGGGTAAATAGCAAAAAAACGTCACTACCTATCGAAAGTATTGTGGAAAATATCCCTACCTTCAAAATTTTGGCATTTTCACCATTACCTATTGGATTTCTTGCGCAAAACGTCCTTCAGTCCAAAAATATAGGGGTAAATTAGTCCAACCACTTTTTTCACATATATATTATTTCTTTTAAAATTAGGGGGCTTCCCATACAATTTCTAAAATTGCACGGCAGCCCCCGTCCCCAAATGTTTTGGCACAGCGGAATCTTCCGAGCAGAGCCCGGTTCCTAATCTTGCTGGTATCATCAAGGGTTCTCTTCGGGCACCAGTATCGGGAAAAGTGGCAAAGGCCCAAAAAGTTCCAAGGACGGCAAAAGCCAGTAAAGCTGAATCTCAAACTCCTGTGGCAAATATTGGTGAGTATATAAATCTTTAATTTCGGATCTAAGTTAATTTTTACATTATACTTGCTTTCACAGTAATGGTGGGTAATGAATATGTTCATCTTTGTTTTTTGTTCCTCCTCTTTCTTCCAATACCTCTTCAGAACACTGACATCTTGTCCAGCTCAGTTCTGAAAGAGCAAAAGATTACAAGGAGAGGAATGATAAACTTTTAAAAATATCTACTCTGAACTGACAGGTTCTCATTCGGGCAATAATCTCACTCAAGTTGGTGCCTGTCGATATGATAGCTCCCTAGGTAATTTATTATGCTCATGCTGTTGAATTTTTCTTTCTTTCTTCCCTTTCTCTTGCTGCATATGTTTGCCAAAACATTTGGGGACGGGGCCTGTTGTGCAATTTTGAAAATTACATGGGAAGCCCCTCAATTTTAAAAGAAGTAATATATATGTGAAAAAAGTTGTTGGACTAATTTACCCCTATATTTTTGGACTGAAGGACATTTTGCGCAGGAAATCCAGTAGGTAAGGGTGAAAATGCCAAAATTTTGAAGGTAGGAACGTTTTCCACAATACCCTCAATATGTAGGGACGTTTTGTGCTATTTACCTTAATCAAAATATAAATCAAAAGAACCTATAACAAGGCCTCTATCTAATATCCTCATAAATACACTAAAAATAAAATTAAACGCTGACCGCCACAAAGTAAAAGAGATAATGCTAGGAACTGTAGACGCTAGAGTTTTCTGTCCTATTACCCTCAATGAGAATGTCCTTACGACAGATGCGAGTGAGGTATCTATCCCATGTTGGCGCCACGTCCAAGGAACTTTCTAGGATTTTGAACGCAAGATGGCAACCAAATAAGTCGAGTCACTCTCCAACCAAAGTTTTCTCCAGCCATATGTCAAGGTATAATCAATGGCAAAAATAGTGCCTACAAACTCATACTCAAATGCATAGAAAACCCGAGGAGAATAGAGAAATACTCATTGACAAAGTCCTCACAAGTGCGAAAGACCCCACCACACCCAACAAGTCTCAAGATCCTAAAAGTTGATCCATCTGTAATAGCCTCAATCCACTCCAATTGAAGAGAATAGAGGTGGCAAAATTGGTCCGACCCGTGAGCCGACCCATATAAGCTGGACTGGCCTTGGCCCAAACAATGCAGGGCCTATATGGCCCAACGGGGCTAGACGGGCCGGTCCACAAATTTTTTATTTATTTTTTGCTCATTGACACTAATTACACATTTTGTGAATAGCTATAATAGATACTTCAAATAATATCAATCCAAAAAATGGTCTAAGTCCAAGTCTCCAATTTAAATTGTCTTTTTTTTGAAATATTAGTCCAAGAATCTCAAGCTCCAACATAAAATTGTTTAAATTTAATTAAAATTTAGTTTAATTCAAATTTCAATCCAAATTATGTTTGATGTGACAAGTAAATTATTTATTTTAAATTTACTTGTAAGTAAATATTTTAATTTAAGCCAAATATGCTTATATCTCCAAGCAATAAGACTAGCATACTTTTACTATTTATGTTTTAGAAAATTGTGTAAAGAAATAGTTTATAATGAACAAAAAAAAAACATTATTATTTTGAAAGAAATTTGATGTTTATCTATTGATTAATACATGGGAGTCCTAATTTCGTAAATTAATCTATTTAAAAATCTCAAAATATATATTGTCTAAGTTTATCTAAGATTGTTTTTGATGCAATGTATTAGATTGTATAAAAAATAAATAAATAAATAAAATTAAGACCAAATTGGCCCGATGGACTGGGCTGGTCCGGGCCAACATATTTCTGGCTCACACAAAATTGGGTTGGGCTAGCCCAGTCTAGTTTCAAATGTCGCTCTGCTCTGGTGGGTTGGGCTCAATTGCAAGCTCTAAAGAAGAGCGTCAAATGACCTGAGCCTTAGAGCATCTCCAATGCACTATGTCTATAGCTTTTTAGACGTGCCACATAAGCAGATATATACGGAATTATAAAAAAAATTCTCCAATACATGCTAACGAGGACTTCGTCTAACTGATGTGGCACACAAAAAAATAGACTCTGTTTAGATGTTCGTCTAAATTTAGACAGACTTCTAGACGGAATGATTAAGCAAATTTAAATCCTCACTGTTATGTGGGCTTTTTTTATTATTATTTTATAAAAAAAATTAATGCCACATAAGTGGTAGTATTAGTTTTAAACGGAACCTATTGGAGATGAATTTTAATTTGATCATTTATTCTATAGATATAGTGTCTCATGGACTGGAAGTCAGTCTATTTTAACTGTCATGTAGACTGCAATAGACAAAAAGTATTGAAGATGTGGAGGCCAACCAAAGAGATGAAACGGACACAATATCATTAGTTCATAAATAGAGCGACACATAGTACTTGAGTGAAGAGAATCTACCTGCCTGATTGATCGCCAAAAAAGGCTAGTCCCATGGCAAAACACGGTCTACTATTCCTCAAAGATAATGCGGTTTCATAGAGTCCACATTACCCAGAAAACGGAAAAAATAGAAGCTCTCCAAAGAGCCCGAATTTGAGAGCTGAAAGAGTCGCATCGCAATCTGTCAGAGCTCAAGCACAATACCATCAACCCGAATGCGATGACCAAATATAGAGAATATTGCATCCCGCAACCTTGAAACAAATGAGCATGTCACAACAGATGTTGTAATGTCTCTTCTGCACCATATCATAGTCGGCAATAAGAAAGCCCTATAAAACCTCGACTACGTAAACATACATCCGTAGGAAGCTTATCATGCAAGATCCTCCAAAGCAAAGTGGATCGAAAGGGTGGAATATACGAAGCTCAAATTTGCTTACCCCAACTAACCAGAGTTCTAACCTCAAACAAATAGGCATAAGTGCTTGCGCAAGTATCCACCCTATCTAGGGATCGTGTCAATCTAGATCCGTGCTAAGTACCACTCCTTCAATATCAAAAGCAATGGCGGGGTAAGACTGATATAAAGTGGAGATAGGTCCCAATTCATGTTAGAGTAAACATCACTAATAAGTGTATCGATAGGCAATAGAAGTGCAATCCGATTCTCAACCATGTCAATTACGGGGAATAATCAAATTATCCAATCTGAAGTGGATCTTAAAGTGTCGACCAACTAACCATATCGACTCCGTCAACAAAGAAAACAAATGAGATCTCAAGCTCAACTACACTGAATAGCACATATTCCATTTTTTTGGGTAATGATCTTTGGTAAAATACCTAGCCCAGAGACATTCAGAGACCTTGGAATTTTCTACCAACATTCACCTAGTGAAATTTTTCGACGTTACCATGTTCAAAATCGAGAGGTCCCAAAGGCCAATACCGCATTCATCCTTAGGCTTATAGTAGGTCTTCCAGGAGACTTGAATATGGACTCTTTTATCAATTGAGCTTGTCCAAAAGAAGTTTGTAATGGTCGTATTAAGTTATTTAAAAATGAAGAAAGCCACTGATAAATTTGGAATGACTGAAGGAAACATCCTAAGAGCATCTCCAATATACTCTTTATTTATAAAGAGCATTTTTGGCATTTTAGAGAGCATCTATAAATTTAGAGAATAAAATTTTTTAAGTGCTCCAACAATCTTTTTATCTTTAATACTTTATTTTACTTCTTTCAATAAGTATTTATTATTTTTTCATTTATTTTCTTTACACATACCCCTCTCCTAATTACTATATGATTTTATTCTATTTTTTCTATCTTATTTTGTATACACTATTTAATTCAATCATTATATAGAATATTGAAAATTGAAATTCTTTGAATGTATTTAATTATAGAGAGTATGTAATTTAGAGAGCCAAACTCACTCTTTATTTTAAAAAGTTAATTTAGAGAGTCCGTTGAAGTATAATTTTAAAGTTTGACTCTTTAAAATAAAGAGAATCTCATATTTAAAGAGTCTAAATCACCAAATTGATGAGACATAGTCGGCTCGCCTTAGACAAAGAAAGTCACATCCAAGATTGCAACTAGCCTTTAATTCGATCTACCCAAAGGATCAACCAACGCCGCCGAAGGGCACTGATAAATAGTGGAACTACCAGATAAACCATAGATCCTCCTCATCGGCGATGCCCCAATCCACAATGAAATTTGTGATTCTAGTATCAGAAATGCCACGACCAAAGTAAATGGAAGATTTTCCCAATTTACTCGTGTTCATCCCTAGCTTAGCTTTGGACTGTGTTGGGCTCAGTGGGTTGGCCAGACCCGATGTGGCCCAACTTTTATCTAAACCAACTTAGACCCACATGATTCACTTTTTAATTTTTATTATTTTGTTATTTAAGAAAACTAACAAAAAAATTTAAAAATAGCAAGCCAACTACCCCACTTCATGCTTCCCGTCCCCTTCTGCAAACCTCCACGTCACCTTCATCGCCACCCGCCACCTCCTTCACCAACCTCCAATATAGGAATTGAGGAGGTGGTAGAAGTTGTAGAGGTGAATATGCCCCTGGAGTGTGGGTGTGGCTAATGGTACAAGGAAAAATGTTAGAGGTACTTTTTAAAATAAATTTTATTAAATTATGAACTGAATAATATCTATTAAAAAATAAAAAAAAGTGGGCTCCATTGTTTTGACACTAATTAAATAGTTTAAGGAGATAATTAGGTTTAATAATGCATTTATGTTTACATTTTGACAAATCAGATTCTAAATATTTTTTTTGAAGAATCAGGTTTTTTTAATAAATAAATTAAAATCTAAATAATTAATTAAATATTTTAATTAATTATAAAATGAAATAATATCAATATTTGTATTTATCCTCCCTAATAATTAGGAATTGATATCCGGTGAAAAAACTGATTTTATTATTCAAAACTCCTTTAACATCCAAACTCTAATTACAGAACAAAAGACCCATCTTCATCAATATCTCATAGCCACCCATCATGTTGGACCCCGTATATTTATTATCTTCAATCCATTCTCCTCCGTAACACAAGAAAATGCTAGTGTACTCCATTACTGCAAAATGAAAAAATTCTAATGTCAAAATATCTCAACAGAGTAAAAAATATCAGTAACAAATAATTTTTTATTTTTGAAATTAAATCAATATATACCTCAGCCACACACCTAAGACATTTCAATTTGAACAGTCACATATCGAAATCCAGTAACAAGTAACAACATTTAATCATTTTTTTTAATCAAATGTGATAAATATAAAGTCTCCAAAAATGGTCACAATATGTGTAATTCAAATATGTTTAACATAATCATTTTTTTTTTTGCTTATGTAGACATACTGCATATTATTTTGTCATATTCATAATCAATTATTAAACCATACTGCAGGTCACAACCAATCAGAATAACAGCAGTTATTATATTCTTAACATGAAAATCAAAGTCACATCCACATGTAACAACAGTCACAAATTATGAAAAGATAACCAGAGACAAAAACATACTAGATTACCACGTTACCAACTATCAACTGAACAGCATTATTCAAATACTTCACATGAAATTAAAGTCACAGCTACATGTACTGGGTCACAAAACTAATCATCATTTTAGAAAACCATAACAGCAGGTCACAATGGTTAGTAACCATTACAAGATAGTTATTGACAAGCATACACCACATTATCATGTCACAAACTATCACCACATAATCAGTCACATACTAATACCACATAATCATGATAAGACGAACTATTACCAGACAACTATTTATAATTAAATTTAAAAAATGAGAAATCAAAAAAAATAGGAATATAAAATATTGCACTATCTCATTCACATACCTGAATTTGTGGCAGTTCCTACGCAAATAGACATCAGATAGTAGCAATATCCATTCAAATATGCGAGTCACAAAATGGCAGTTTCGAGTCACAATGTGACAGTTTCGAGTCACAGTGCAGTTCCTACGCAAATAGACATCAGATAGTAGCAATATCCATTCAAATATGCGAGTCACAAAATGGCAGTTTCGAGTCACAATGTGACAGTTTCGAGTCACAGTTATTTTATTCAGTCACAGACGAAACAAACATTTTTTCTCTCTCTCTATGAACAAGATTTTTTTAATTGTGAAAGATGATAGTAACTAATCCTAAATATTTTAGTTAGAATTTGATAAGAGATAATATAAATATATAATTATATCACATGTTTATCTTAAATCATATTCAAATGTTGGTTACAAAATCTTATCATTATCCAAACAATATTGTTTTAATTATTATTGATAAATAATAGGTTTAAGATAATAAAACACCTTATTTTTACAATTTTTTCATAGTTTTGTCATTTATCAAAATGCAAACTTAAACATTGGTATCTATCAATTTTTCCCTAGTTTAAGGGTGAAGGCGTGAAATATGGACCAGCCATATGATTGGTCTATCCAGTACGAAATTGAAGGGCCACAGAGATCATCATCAGTTTGCTAACAATGGCCCAATAAGCGTGGGCTATCTTTGTAGTATCTACTGATATGGGCCCATGTCAGATGCCTGTTCTACAATAACAGCTTTTGGTCACATTAACTAAAATGATTTGTGGGACACTTTTTTCTACCTTATCCAATTTGTCTTTGGTAACATATGGTGAATTTTATTCCAAGGTTCTTGAATTATTGTGATTTCACAATAAATTTGATTTAAGGTTATCAAGTTTTTATGTCAAGGACGAGTTAATCCCTACACAATCTATGATTTTGCTTCTTGTTAGGACAAGGTTAAACCATGTACGACCCATGATTTTGAGAAATGTTGGCCCAACTTTGCCATGTCAAAAAGAAGCATATAGTTCGACACGACTTATACTAGATAATACTTGGTGTTATTCTTTAAGAAAAAATATATTCAATATCTACAATAAATTTAAGGGAAAAAGAAGAAAAAATTTAAGGCCAAAATTTCATAGTCCTAACTAGCGGTGGCAAAAATGGGCCTAACCCGAAATATGGGCCAAGCCGGCCAATAAAAAGTTGTTTAAATCAAAATCGGGCCTATTTGACATGGTACAACTAACTCATCAGACTAATCAGGCTGAAACCAAGCTAGCCCAAAATATTTGGGCTGACCTGATAAAATTTTGACCCCCACCCCCCTTCTATCCGATACGTTCTGCAGCAACACCGCCCCCACTCCACCCCACCCCACCCCACCCCACCCCAAAAAAGGTAGGTATAACTAGCTTATGAACAATCAACATGGGAGAATTTTCCCCTCCACTCACTGAGTTTGATACATTGACTTCCATGCCCAAGCCGAGGATGGGGTCTCCAACGCCAAAGGACACATTCTTGGGGGCAACAGTTCCGTACGAATCTCTCTGGTTTCGCGACCAGCACCTCCACCCCCAAATTTGGTGGAGGGGCTGGGAAAGATGGTGATTTTTTTTTTTAGCAATTATTTTGAAAAAATAAATTAAAAATTTATGTTAGACTAGCCCAATAACCATGTGACCTAAAATCGAGCTGGGTTGGCCCAACAAATATAAGCCCATGTAAAATTGGGTCAGAACTAGTCCAATTGGGTGTGGCACGTTAAATTTTGGGCTGGACCGGTCCATTTAGTCCATTTACCACCTCTAATCCTAACATACATTGATACGACTTGAGACTTGTACATTTTACAGATTAACATAGTTCGATCAACCTAACCCGGTTCACGCCGTTATTTTGACTTGTTTAATGTAAAAGCATTCATGGGATGTGGTTCAAATGAGATTAGTTTGACTTATTTAATTTTAAATTTCTATATCTTATTTTGTTTTTATTTTTTTGTGATTAGATTTTTTTTTATCTTTTTCTCTTTTATTTATTAAATTAAGACAATGACATCTTCAAAGTGACATTGTGTGGCTAAATGAGCTGTCGGGAAATTAATATTGGACCCATTTAAATTGGATATATCTCAATTTAACTTGATGTTAAATCCAAACAATAAAATACATAATTACTCAAACCTAATTATGTGGGATCAGGGCTACCGGGTTCAACAACTCTCTCTTTTTTTTTGTTTTTATTGTTTTTTTGTCACTTTTTAGTTAATTCTCCTGAAACGATAAAATACCTAAGCTTGAAAAACTATGCCTAATTTAGTAACACGATCCTCCTCTTTAGACATGTTAATCTCTATTATACATCTTGTTGTGCCAGTCCAAGTCAGGCTTAGAATCAATATTTTCAAGTTTGTATAGCATAACCTATTTTTACACTACAATCCGACTTACTTTTACATTCCCATTCAACACCCTTTTACGGGTAGATAGAGAAGGGACTCTGTTTTGCTTAAGTCACATTAATCCAAAAATTATTATTTTCAGGTATAGGGAAAAAAAAAATTTGAAAAAAAAAATTTCATATATAGCTTGGTCTAAAAAGAAATTTAGTCGCTGTTTAAATTCACTCTTACGTCTTATCTATTTTTCTCGTGCACTTCCCGAGCAAAAGGGAAAGTAAGGAAAGATATATTTTTATTACTTCGATAATATGATTAATAAACAACACAAAGATTTCATATTAAAATCGAGACAATAGTACTTTAAAGTGACCTAAAACCTTGTAAAGAGGTAATTTGAGCTTGAAAGATGTCCTTAATGATTCATGAGGCATAACTTAGAATACAAGCAAAACATAATGATTCATGAGATGACAATTGGAAAGTTTAAAATAGTCAATACGAAATGATTTAGTTCAAAGTGACATGCAATCAAATCTTGAATTGTTTTTTTTAAACTATAATAAACACTTTCAAACTTAATATTTTATTAGTACTCTATTAAAATAAAATTTAATTACAAAAACAAATACACAATAGACACACACAAGACTTGTACAAAATCAGTTGAAGCTGTCAAGAGCGTGTGGCTGAATTGGCAAAAAGGCATGGCCTGGGAAACTAGGTTAGCCTCGACGAGGGTTCAACCCACGCTTGAGACATCCGCCTTTTCCTTGGGGAAGATTTACCTGACTGGTGTAGTTGCGGGTCTTGTGCCAGCCTCCAGGTTTACCTAGTGCGCACTGGTGGTCGGGCCTCCGCTCTAAGAGTAGTCGGGGCTCCGCCAGTAGCGGCTGCGGGTTTCTAGGTCATCAAAAAAAAAAAAAAATCAGTTGAAGTTCGTATCATTTATACCTCAAAGTTGAATTCAAGAAATTCCTTCGAAATTGGCATTCTCTAGTTCAAAAAGTCGAAACTTATCTGATGCTCAACTCTCCAATACAACAAGTTCCAATCATTACTACTGTTCACACAATCTTTTAATTTTTCACCCAAACCCTATAGTGTCATGTCTAAGATAATTGTTACTCTCTCAACCTTTTAATTACTTAAGATGCAAGAGTTAAAATGATCACAAAGAACACCTAGATTGGCAATAGAAAAATACTCATATATCAATATTCTCGACATCTACAGTTATAGCATCAAAGTCCTTGCTGAGCAAGTCAAACTAACTACTAATCTAATTTCTCGATTTAATGCCCAATATACTTAGTAAGGCTTGCAACGATTATCTTTATTTTCTTGCTACTGTATTAAACTCTTATTTTCTTCCTTTCACAATAAATAGCTTTCGCTCTTACACTAATGGCGGCCTTCTTCATCTTCTCCTACATATTGGTGATATGTGGGGCTATATTACTCGAAGCTAGCTTTTCACTTATCAATGTAGGCAAATTTTCCTATTTGTCTTGACTAATGCAGAGTCTTTTATTGGGACGAGTAGTTATAAGCAAGATTCTCATTAACAGTTAATATTTAGCTTAGATTGTCAACTGTTAACCAGAACCACTTTAATCTTAGATATTAACACAAACCACGAACTATTAGCTCTCTAGAATACTCCTCGTCATAATTCAAGCACTTTTGAACTTATTTTATACGGTTCGATCAAATAGTTGATTTTTTTTTTCGATAATTAGATTGTTAACCAGATAATATAACTCTATAATTCAATGGAAACTAAGAAATATATCTATCACATAATTATTCTTTTAAGTTTAAGTACTAACCAGTTGGTCAACAAACTAATTTTGCGTGTTGGTGACACTTAAACTTATTTATTAAATAATTCTTTTTCATATTAGATGTCATTTACAACAATCAACAAAGAATTTGTTGCTCCATAGTGTGGAAAGTTGCATTTCGTAGTTGGATCCCTCGCTTTGCAAATTTAAAGAAATTTGAAAATTTATTAATTATTTATAAAGAAAAAAAAAATAATATCCTAGTAATCTACCAGCACGAGTTAATGGGTCCGCTTCGATTTTCAAGTGGGACTGGAGCAAGAGTGCAGAAAAGTGTAGAAGCGATAAATAAGAAAAAGAAGTTAAATTTGTATATTTTTTATATATTTTTTTAGCATTACATATCAAATATTCGGGATGGAAAGCCAAGAATAGCATTGAATTGATTTAGTTTTGGGATATCTTAAAAAATTGTCAAAAATTAAAGTTAAAATCAACAATTAATTTTAATGACATAACACATATGATCCACAACAATTTTTGTCACATATACCCTTAATAATGGTCATTATTAAAGAAAAAATAAAATAAATTCTTATTTATTATACTATATAATTTTTTTTTACACTATTGTGCATCGAATATTCAAGAAGAAAAGCAAGGAATTAATTAAAAAAAATTTAAATCTTGTTTACTATAATGTACAATCATTTCATATCAAACATTCGAAATGGAAAGCAAGGAAGAGTATAGTATTAATTTGATTTGATACTCTTGGGTTTAAATGCTCACAATTAGTCCATTACATAAGCAAAGCCAAAAAACGTTGAAGCCCAATGATGTGTAGACCAATCTGAAGGCCCAAAATTCGGACTCAATCTTGTTGTCGCCCTTTGGAAATGCGATTTTGCAATGCTGAAGTTGCTTCATCAAATGGTAACACGTGGTGTGTTGGCTGCCATTGATTTGAGGGTTACACTACCCTCATATAAATATCCACTCTGATTGTTGTTTCGGGTATGTCTTTTGCAGAACCCCTTCGTCTTCTTCATCTCTCTGGATTCTTATCTAAAGAACTCTTCATCTTTTATCTTCCTTCTTATTTCTGAGTGAATAATAGATGGATAGTGTTATGATTGGTTTGTTGCCGTTACTGTGAATAGTAACTTTTCTATACTTGGTATATTTTGGTGAGAGAAAGGAACCGACGGCGTATTCTTGTTCTTTTTGTGATACTCGGTGTATCTGTTGTAATATTGAACTCGTCTTGAGGTTGTGTTAGTGGATTTTGAGCATAACCACTTTTGAATGGCTCAACAGGTGACTAGGTCTTCGGCCGAACATTCGGACTCGAAAGGATGAAAAATATTGCATTATTTACAATATTATGGTTTGCATGTTCATATATGGGACCAACAAATACTAAACAATATTAAGAAAGAAAAATGTGTTAAATTCTTGTTTATTATAATGTACAATACTTTCTAATACCACGTATCAACCATTCGAGATGGAAAGCAAGAAAAAATATAACACTGAATTGATTTAAGACTAGACAATATTAAAGAAGAAGAAAACGTCAAATTCTTATTTATTACTCCATTCGTTTCATAAAGATATGCATACTTCTATTTTCATACAAATTAAGAAAATTTAGTTATTATAGTTGGAACAATAAATTTAATTACATTTTCTAATATACTCCTACAATTAATATATACAATTAATATAATGGTAGTTCATATTTGTTAATAACAAAGTACATTAAATAAGAAAATATTAGAAAAATAATAAATTAAACTATACTATCAACAAAGAAAATACATATAATTTAGAACAGATGAATAAATAAAGTAAGTCTATCTTTATGAAATGTGGGAGTATAATATAATTCTGTTATCTATATGGAATTAGTTTGATATAGTTTAAGCGCATGTTTGGTAGTGTTGAAATTATTTTTTAAGTGCTTATAATATAAGTTGTTAGTAAATGTGTATATAAAAAATAGATTGTAAGTTGTGGATCCCATGAAATACATAAATAAAAAGTATGTTTGAACAATTTGATCAGTTGAATTATAATTAACATGTACTAAATTATAACTTAATATATTTGGCTTATTTGACAACACATGTTTACAAAGAAGAGTGATAGGATGTGGTCCATAATTGCATCAAAGATAATCAGATTAGATTAAGAAAAGCAAGGGAACATAGGACAAGGCAAAGCATGTGCAAAACCTCCAACTTTAACCCACTGCTCACAAAATCCCAATCATACTGTATAATTATAATATATTATACATATAGACACATTCTTTGCCTCTTTTTCTAGAGGATTTTGTAATCTATTAGAAGCTTTGTTCGATTTGACAATATGATGAATTACATCGTAATATATTAAAAAAAAATTGATCGTAATCTCAAGTTTTTTATAATTGAGACAGTTAAATTAAAAAGAGACTTAACTTTCGATTCTATATACTTTTTGTGACATTTTTGCAATATAGTTGGTGCAGACCAATTTTAAAAATTATTTGTTTCTAGAAGAAAAATTAATTTGACATGTAGGTAAGAGTCTTGCCAAAAATATAAATTTGCATACACTCTTCTATCAAGCTAAAAAATTTAGTCAAAATTAGGTCTAAAGTCCTTCTCTTTTCTGATTCTAGGTTAGTTTAGGTGTTAACAGCTCACCACAAGTCAAGACTATTCTTGAAAATGCATCCCTTAATTCTTGTAGAATATACAAAAAACTCATTATTTTTAGGGAAAATTAAGAGTTCATTAAAATTATGTAAATTCATTAATGACACAATAAATAGGCACACCTGCAAAAGATGGAAACAAAAGCAAACACGTCACTTCCATAACCAACAACGAATGCTCGTCTTTATTACTTTTGTACATATCTTGAAATCTTTCAATTTCTTTAACCTCAGTTTTGTTGAAGCAAGCATTTCGTGTTGCAGAGGGTTTAATCTTTTGTTTCGATATTTTTAAGGTCTCTGTGACTCAAAAATACAATGAAACAATTTAAATCCAATGTTAATAGCCATACATTTTCATCATTTTTCGTAAAATTTGCAGTGTGTTTTCTTTTCTTGGGACTTGCTTATCGCTTTTTTTCATCCAGTTTTGTACAGTTTTCTCCTGTTGTGGTTACTACTGATACAGCTTTTGATGCGGATAAGGCATTGCCACCCCTCCCACCAGTTTCATCCAGTGATATTTTGGTGAATCATACTTCGAAAAATGGTAACTGAATTTTCTTTAAAAAAAAATTTCTTGAACCCATGCATGAATTTTGATTTTTCTACCCAAAATTCAATTGTTTTAGTGTGTGTAAGTGTGTTTTTCTTGTTTGATGCAGGCAGCTATGAGTAATTTTCAGTATTGTCAGATTTGATTCCTATCCAATTTTATTTGCTGATTATTCTGTCTTGAGAAATTCCCAATTTCTGATTACAAATTTAATATTTCTCACTCAATTAATGGTAAGATAAAGAACACCCATGAAAGAATCAAAAAGTTTTAATCTTGTTAAGTGACTATTTTCAGTTTCTTCTATTGGGTGCTAAAGGATCTCTTTTTTTTTTTTTTTTTTTTGTATATTGCCTGAAGGGACCAAAATTTTGTTCTTGAATTCCTTTGTACATTTAATTTTTGTTTGTTCAATTGGTGGGTTGGAGTGATATTTTCAGTCCTTAACTGTACATATTGGTTAAAAAAGGATTGATGTAGTCTGTCTCCAAATTAATGTGCCTTGTGATGTTCTAATGTTAGCCATTTTGTTATGGCACCAAAAGCTGTCATTTCACTGGGTTGATTCAATACTTATACGGGTTTGCTTTGCTTTTTGGGTTGCAGAAAAATGCAATGTATTTGTAGGAAATTGGGTTCAGGATCCCACCGGTCCATTTTACACAAATGCTACCTGCTCTACTATTGAAGATCATCAAAATTGTATGAGGAACGGAAGGCCAGATACAGATTATATTTTTTGGAGGTGGAAGCCGAGAGACTGTAATTTACCCAAATTTGATCCAAAGAAATTCTTGAATATGATGAGAGGCAAATCGATGGCGATTATTGGTGATTCGATTATGCGTAATCACGTGCAATCGCTGCTCTGTATGCTCTCGCAGGTACATTTTAAGCTTTCAAATTCAGTGCATTTTGCACTTTAATATTGTTGTATGCAAGTTATTTATGATGATCATAACCTATTTGGTTCTGCTGATAAAGTGCTTACCATTGTGCAATGTGCACACAGACTATTTGATATTAATGTCTTAAACTGCTCAAAGTTGGAGTAATTATCAATAATTGCTATTCAAATTAAGCTGCCCTTTTAGCTTATTGGCTTCGTTTGATAAAGAGGAGGTGGTCCAAGGGTCCGATATGTCTGTTTTTTCTTTAAGTGGAATAATAAAACACTTGTGTTTAATAAAACTACAATAACAAAGTCTTGTTCCTGAATAAGTTTGGGATCGGGTATGTGATCCCTCATTCGGTTGATGAGAATCCAATTCAACGTTCATTTTTTTTCTTTAAGGGGAATAATCAAACATGTGTGTTCAGTAACGTTATTTGTCTTCTCAGTGATGTGAAGGAGGTTTCTTTGGATGGTAGCACTTTGAACTGCTGTTGCACTACCATCGCCATTCGATTTCTTCTAATTCTGATTTTATTATTATTGGAGTAATTAAATATTTTTCAAAGTGGTTTATTGGTCCTTGTTGAAAGTACTTTTCATACTAGATTTGATGAGTGCTCAAGTTTATTGCTTTGCTTTATTTTTCGAGTTGAGAATGTTGGTTATTATTGTGACCTTTGACCAAAAACATCAAATCGTAGTAGCTAGTTCCCTGAAGACCCCATTCCCACCAATATCTACAACAAGAATGACTTTCTAAAGCAGAAATAAGTAGTTGAATATCTATATATCTTTCTGCCATCTCTAATTTCCATCCCTTTCATACTACAATAAAACTAACTAACTAGATTATTAGCAACTACAACAAGCCATATTATTTTTGGTCTACCCCTCCTACCCGTCAACAAAGATCGTGTTACTCTTATGAACAAGAGACTATTTAGGTCTATGCAAAACATGTCTCTGCCACCTTGGTAGTTGTTCCAATTTCCGTCCCTTTCGTAAAGCTCAAAAGAGTTCATTCACTTTGTAACTGTTGTTAATAATGAATGGCCAATGTTTCTCCACCATCTTAGGTGATCCTGTCGACAAATAAAGCAACATCGTTAGAAATATTACGCAAGATCTTGTTTACCCTTTTAATGAAAATTTAGTTGTCAAGTATAACATAATTTACCACTACTTATAAATTGTTAAGGCCTGATACTCATGGTGAATTTGAGTTCTCATTTTACTCTTGTTTCTCTAATACACCTCTATATAAAGTTGAAGGTCATTCTTCAGTTCCTTCATTCTGTTTCTTGACCAACGGTAGTCTCGTCTATGATTTTAGAGCAAGTAAAGTATGCACCCCCAAAAGATTAACTCAGAAGAGTTTGGGTTGCTGGTTTCAAATTTCTGATTTACTTTTGGCCAGTCCATCATAGTGCACATCCCTGTATGCAGGTGCCTATACTCAGAACACCTTGCCCCATGTGTATCCTACCCCTATAATCCCAAACACTCATAAGATTCCCCACAATAACTAAAAGTTTTTAATTTGTACGTGTACAAATGTATTCAAATGTATCGTCATGAATCAGATGCTTACAGGTTACAGTTTGCTATAGAAACTACTTTATAAGAACAATTTCATTAAACAATGATGAAAGAGTAAAAGCCTGAATAGAGTCGACCTGAAGAAGCTCCCGTTAATAAGAGTGGCACCATTTCGCTAGTTCAAGTTAGGAGATGAAAGGGTAGAACCAAAATTAAGATTGCATGTTGTAGTTATTAAGGATGTAGTTCTTTGAGATCATCTAGTAGATCTAGCAGTGAACATCTACTAGAAATGAACAGAGTGGAATGGCTGTTGTTGCATCTGATCTATATGTGTAATCATCTTGCAGGTGGAACAAGCTATGGAGGTATACCATGACGAGCAGTACAAAAGCCGAAGATGGTTTTTCCCATCTCACCGCTTGACTCTCTCAGTCATTTGGTCCCCATTTCTCACAAAAGCAAGTGTATTTGAAGACGTCAATGGAGTTTCATCGGGCATAATCCAGCTTCATCTCGACGAGCTAGATGCAACATGGACAGATCAATACGAAAACTTTGATTATGTAGTAATTGCAGGGGGGAAGTGGTTTCTCAAATCTGCAATTTACTACGAGAACAATACAATTGTGGGATGCCATAATTGCCAAGGGAAAAACATAACAGAATTGGGATTTTATTATGCCTATCGCAAAGCACTAAACTCAACACTGAAATTCATCACGAGCTCAAAGCACAATGTGTATACGTTCTTTAGAACGACGACTCCAGATCACTTCGAGAACGGGGAATGGAACACGGGTGGATATTGTAACAGGACGAGACCGTTTCGAGAAGGCGAGATTGATGTAAACGATATAGATGGGGTGATGCGAAACATCGAACTCGAAGAATTCAAGACGGCAGCAGCAATAGGATCCGAAAAAGCTTTGACTTTGAAACTATTCGATACAACCATTGTTTCTCTATTACGGCCCGATGGTCATCCTGGAGTCTACAGGCATCTCCATCCATTTGCCGTAAACGATAAAAATTTGAAGCTGCAAAATGATTGTCTACATTGGTGTTTGCCTGGACCTATAGACTCTTGGAATGATTTGATGATGGAAATACTCGTCAATGGTTGAAAACTATTATGTTTTTCCATCTGGAGATGGCATCAGTGCAGAAACATTTTTGTAGAATCTTTTGTTGTAATGCCATCCTTGTATGTAGTTTAAGGATTTGAGATTTGTAAGAAAGAAGCTGCTTGTAATATTTGTTTATTCAATGCTATTGGTAAATACAGTCAACTATTTCTTAAAATTTTGCCCCAAACTTGGACAATAATTTGTTTTGAAGACAAAAAAACATTCAATGCACGCTTTTAACAAGGAACGCACGTGGTGCAATTTTGTTTCACAACGAGACTCAGACTCGGCCCCTCTACTCAATTCACTTTACACGTTAAAGATCTAGATCATCAATTAGGATAGCTTGGATCAAGTTAAAAGACCTCTAGAACATGTTAATAGATCTTCATTCAACAATTAAATGTAGATTCTACTGCTATATAGACAAGTGTTAAGTACTCATGGTGCTACATAGCATTACATAGTAAGTGTAATTTTATTATGATGCACCAAGACGAGTGCCATTTGACTACACACTTTGAATATGCTACATATTTGAATGCTAATTTGGTCATGTACAAACTCTAGGCTTCCATTTGGAAGACAATGATAAGGGATTTTGTGAAAGAGCCATCTTCACTTAGAACTTTAGCAGCTGCATCCTTGAGGTAACTCATTCCATCCCGAATTCCTTTCCTTCTTCTCCTTCCATCAAATCTTTTACAACTTTTGCAATTTCAAGTCTCATCACCACAACCCATTTTCCTCAACTTTAGGCCTTAAGGTCACTTTTACATCCTCAGTCAACATTGCCGTATTCATATTTTGTTCCGCATAGAGTGGCCAAACAATCAACCGTATCCTGTTGACAATGCCCTCAAGAACCGAGTTCCAACTGCAATGTGCCAAAAACCCACCGGTCGAACCGTGGCCAAGAACTTGTGCCAGTGGTGCCCATAAAGGCACCACTAGCCCACGGGCCATGACCCTTGGTCCTATCCAATAACCCTTGTGGCAAATAAGCCAAATGAACATCGAAATATGTAGCACTGGCAACATATATGGAGAAATCTTGCATTCATTGGTTGTTAGAAAAAATATGGGGAATTTGATAATTTGAATAAACTCCAAGGCATATAAACGTTATTTTTTGAAAAATATTTCTCTCCTATCCAACGAATTCACAATGGGGTTTTAATAGAAATTTCTTTCAGGATACAATAGAAGTGTTAGATTCAAGCGGGGGGAACTTCTTTGAGAATATAATGGAGGTGTTAGATTCAAGCTATGACAGTTTGATCAAACCAAGAAAACACTCTAAGAAAACTGATGATGCCAAGGAAACGGAAGAAGAAGTAGAATGAAAATTGTTTTTTTGTTATGTGTCCATTAGAATAAATGGGTGTGTCTGTTGGAAGAAAACTGTTAACTTACAGATACAACTCTTCCAAAAACACACATATTCAAATAAATAAATAAATGTGTCCGAACAAGCTGATCTCCGTTTTGAAGCGACAAACTATTTGCATAACAACAATAAACAAATAAATAACTTACGAAAAAATATCTAACATTGGCAACATCAAATGCATCAGTGCCAAACATATCAACAACAAAAGCCGCAAAACCAAGGACCACATCACGAAACGATGAAAGGGAACATGTAACAGTGAGAGAAATATGGGTTTGTCTTAGTGGGAATGGTGATGAATGGCCGGGTGACCTGACCAATTTTTCAAAATGGCCGTTGACCAATTTTGATGTATAAATTGCCAAATATAACCTTGTATCCTTCCCCTACTTATAATCATTTCAAACGATTTCAAATTCATTTGCCTGTAAAAAAAAAAAAAAAAAAAAAAAGAAGATTTCAATGTTAGAATCTAATCCATTTCAATGTTAGAATCCAATCCATTTCATTTATGTAAGAACTTTCATTTCAAAGTAGAAATTCATCATTCTCTAACTTTTTTTTTTAATTCACGGTAGGAATTGTGGATTTTGTAATATAAATAATGAAAATATGTATAAATCTTAGTATGAATTGTAATTTTTTCTATAAATTTCTACAAATATGGGTTGATTTGATGTGAATTAATTAAAAAAATCAGTTATAATTATATAAATTTGCGTTAACAGACTCATAGTCTGTTAACATATGTTCACACCTGTTAACAGACCATGGGTCTGTTAATATGTATGAACACTTGTTAAGGCCAAAATTGGCCTTACAGATTATAGGTCACTTAACAGGCCCTTTTGACATGTTAACAGACCCTTTTGACAGACTCTGTTAACAGACTCATGGTCTGTTAATTGACCATATGTTAATAGATGATCTGTTAACAGTCGTGAGTAAGGATATTTATGTCTTTTATGTTTAAAAGAGACCTTTAAAACTTATTAGATATAAGTTAGGCTCTTCTGCGATTCCGATGATTTAACAAGGTCATTTAAAAAATTCACCCGTTTGTCTTAACATCCTCGAACAAGTCATCAAAATTATAATTTCAGTAAGTTAAACTGGTCAAATATATTTTTTATCCATACATTTTCATAAGATCTACAACTTATAAGTACTTAAAATATAATTTTAGCATTACCAAACATGCGTCAGGAGGGATGCTGTCAGTTGGGATGATAAAATTTATCATGAAATTTTTGAATAAGATTTTTGGTGAATTCCAGTAACGAGAGATGAAAATTTTCTTTTAGTCTCAAATAAAGCATGCAGGCATGCTTTTTTTTTTTTTTTTTTTTTTTTTTTTTTTTTTTTTTTAAGTTGGTGGTTCACTATCAAAGCGAAAAAAAGAACGTCTTTTTTTGGGCACAAGTAAGGGATTAAATATAGGAATTTTGGTGCAAATGGTTAGGGGTGGACATCCAAACCGCTCAAATCGATCGAACCGAACCGAATCAGGTCGGTTTGGTTCGGTTTTTCACACCCTAACGGTTTGGTTTTGTTTGGTTTACTAATTTAAAAAATATATTCGGTTTGGTTTGGTTTGGTTTCGATTTGGGCAAAAAAACCGAACCAAACTGTCAAATAAACCGAACCGAGAAATGGGAGTTATTTTTATAAATAACATGTCAAAAAACAGGTTGTAAATAATATGTTATTTTATAAATTAGAGTTATATTTAAATTTTTTGTAAATTTTTGTTAATAACAAGTTGCATGTTGTAAAGAAAATTTGAAATGGGAATAATAAAATTAATTTTTTTTTATGTGTATACAAGCCCAAAACATTAAAGTCCAAACCGAACCAAACCGAACCAAGATTGGTCGGTTCGGTTTGAATCGGTTTCATCCAACGCGACAATTTGGTTCGGTTTCAGATAATGGTCAAACCGAATTGGTCGGTTCGGTTTCGGTTTGGGCCCAAAACCGAATCAAACCAACCCATGCTCACCCCTATAAATGGTCATTTTATGTATATTTCTGGTACATTTAAAGACCTAAACCTATGTCCTTAGATTCAAAATTGGTCTTTTGAACGAAATTCTTCCAAAATCTCTATTAATTTTGCGTGTGATATACACTCTCTTTTAGCCTACCCCACTCCCACTCCCACTCCCACTCCCATCAGCACACATTGCCACCATTGCCACGCCCAGAATCGGTCTTGTGAATTTCGGAGCCTAAAATGAATTCCACAAATTAGACTCCTAATGGGCTCCCAAATTGTAATATACATTCAAAATTTACAAGTCTTTAATAAAATTAATTGTTAACTTAAAAAAAAAAAAAAACACACACACACACACACAACAAACATGGGTCAGAGTAAAAAAGGTGGGGCCTCATTGATTTTGAGTCATATTTGCACAATTTGGGACAACTTCAATAATTACAAATATATATTTTTAAAAAAATAGACATCCTTCGATTAGGGACCCGAGGCGATTGTCTCACCCGCCTCGACCCAAAACCGACCATATTCGTGCAATTTTAAGGGATCCCTCATTCTTTATGCTATTAATGATAATTTAAAGGGAAGGGGGACCAGAAATATTATCTCAAAATTGCCATTAATTAATGGTAATTTTGGAGGAGGGAGTAGTACCTCCAATTTCTGCCAGCGGTGGAATTATCCCCATTTCTTTCTGCCATTATGAACGTTTCAAGGGGAGGAGAATTCACCCCTCAAATATGCCTCTCCCTATTTCTGCCATTAATGGCAGTGTTCAGGGAGGAGAAGTCCCTTCCGATTTCTGCCACTTGAGAGGGACTTCTCTCTCATCAAATCTGCGTCAGCGGTGGTGATGGGTGTGGTGGGTGGGATGGGGTTGCGTGGGTTGAAGAATATTATCATTTTCTATTTGGAAAATTTGCGCAAATGGTCATCATTTTTATCTCCAATCATTATTTTTGGCAGAAAAATTTCAAACTTATGTCTTTAGCGCAAATAGTCATTTTGGATGGAATCTATCTAAAATGTCCATTAGTTTTACACGTGTTTTACATTATCCCTTAATAGCATAAACAAATTTGTCAATTTTAATATAAATAATAAAAAAAATTAAAACTTAAAATAATCATCTTCTTCTGTACACATCACCATCGTTATCGTTATCGTCATCGTCATCGTTAAGCCAAGTAGTAGTAAACAAGAGAGGTCACAAGAAGTGGCACTATTCAACGGATCATATTGAACCACGTGTCATGATTCAGACAAAAAGGTGTCATCCTTCTTTAAATTATATTTTTAGTACGATTTTACTTTATAAGTGAATGACTTTTGTAGCACATTAATTCTAACATGATAAATTGTAAATATCATGCATTGCCTGTGTTTACCAGTGTGCCATATTTGCATCATTCACCTACCATTCTTAATCTACTATTAAATGTCGTGTGACAATTACATGCTTGTATTAAGTGAAGTGATATCATTTTGGTGAGAGAAGAAAAAGGTTAACAGTTAATCAGTTTGTCACTAGGAATAATATGAATGGACAAATGGTAAACATCTAGAGCAGATGAAGAAGGCTCTAGACTCCCCTTTTCATATTTCTTAGTCGGTAATGTTTAAATAATAATTTAAGTTGGTCAAATTAGTTAAATATATTTTTTATTTATATATTTTATTGGGTTTATAATTTCGTACACACTTATTATTTACACATTCTATAAAATTCATAATTTATAAACACTGCTAAACGTGCTATAAAAGCTTTAATCACACAGTGCATGGAAAGATCTACTACGGATAAACTATGGTGATTTGTGTTTGTTTTCTTGTTACTTCTACATTCGGGTTCTTTATTAAATATTAGAGTATGTTTGGTAAAATTTTTTGTAGATTATAAGCAATGTGTCTTACGAAATGTGTGGATAAAATATAAATATAAATTATATGTCTTACAAAAAATATAGATAAAAATAGTATTTATCGACTTATAAATACTTATAAGTACAGACAAACATATTCTTTGTACCGCTTTTGCTAAACCTAAGATATTTATTTTTGTATATTTCCATGTGTCTTCTGGACCATTGGTTCATTTTGTGGCCCATAATATTTGCATACAAAAGTTTTCAATCACGTCGTACCCAAGTCTGAAGGGCAAAAAAGGAATTGGATTCGGACATATAGCCAAATGAAAATTTTCTTTCTTTTTTCTTTTTTTTTCCCCTTATTAAGTGATTAAATTATTTTTTAAACACTTATAAGTTATGAGTCTTATTGAATATGTAAATAATAAATAAATATTTGACAATATTAAAATTATTTTTGAAGTGCTTATAAATTATAGATCTTTTAGAATGTGTGAATATTAAATTATAATTCTTACAAAATGTGTTAGACTTATTTGATCAGTTTAAATTATAATTTTAGTTTAGGCAAACAAGTAATAAGTGGGTAACAAACTGTGAATCATCTGAATGTGTGAATAAAAAATATGTTTAACTAACTTAACAATATGTTTGGTAAAACTTAAATCATAATTATTTCAATCATAATTTAAGTTGGTCCGACATAATTTTTATTTACAAATTGTAAAATTTACAATTTACTACACACTTATTAACCATACATTCTATATATTTCACTATTTATCAGTATTTTAAAAATAATTTTAGTAATCTTAAATATATGCTAAATTATAATTTAAGTTTAGCTGAGCAAGACTAAGAATTATTTACTTGACAAAAAATGACACAAGCCTTACATGGACAATGACATCATTGCATGTATCAACAAAATGTCCTGGATTTTTCTCATCTAGAAGAAATCGCACATCCCCACTCCCACCCCCACTCCCACCCCATCCCATCCCACCCCACCCCACCCCACCCCACCCCTACTCTATATACGTATGTACCCTACCCTACATACATATACACATGTTCAATATTGCCATACACTACAAACTGATATAATAATCCAAATCAAAACCGCTATATATATCGTCCATTTTTCTCTTACCATTCAAACAAAAAAGTTCCTCCATAATTATCCAATCTTGAGCACAAAAACCTAAATAATTTTGTGATTCATGGAGAACACCACCACCCCACCTCCTCATGTTGCCATTCTCCCAACTCCAGGAATGGGGCACCTCATCCCACTAGTCGAATTTGCCAAGAAAATTATACAGAAACACAATTTCATGGTAAGTTTTATCATCCCAAGTGATGGGCCTCTCTCCAGTGCTCAAAAATTGCTTCTTGAAAAACTCCCACCTCGTATAGACTACGTTGTTCTTCCTCCTGTGTGTTTTGACGATTTGGCCGAGGATGTCAAGATTGAAACCCGTATTTCTCTCACTGTCACCCGCTCCCTTTCATCCCTTCGTGATGCTGTTCAATCATTGGTTTCGAAGAATATAAGGTTTGCTGCTTTTGTTGTTGATTTGTTTGGGACTGATGCATTTGATGTTGCCATTGAATTCAAGATTTCTCCGTATATTTTCATTCCCACTACGGCCATGTGTCTGTCACTTTTCTTAAACTTGTCGAAGCTCGATGAATCTGTGTCGTGTGAGTTTAGGGACATGTCTGAAAAGGTTCAGATTCCTGGTTGCATGCCGATTCATGGGTCGGATCTTTTGGCCCCGCTTCAGGACAGGAAAAATGATGCATACAAATGGGTTCTTCATCATTCAAAGAGATATAGAATGGCTGAAGGGATTATTTTGAATAGTTTCAAGGAATTGGAGCCTAGTGCCATTCAATATTTGCAAGAACAAGAAACTGGTAAGCCACCTGTTTATTGCGTAGGACCCTTGATTCAAATGGGCTCAAAATCTGAAAATAATGATGAATCAGTGTGTTTAAAATGGCTAAATGAACAGCCAAGTGGCTCAGTTTTGTTTATATCTTTTGGGAGTGGTGGGACCCTGTCTCACGAACAGATAATTGAAATTGCATTGGGGTTAGATATGAGTGAACAAAGATTTTTGTGGGTTATTAGATGTCCAAATGATACTGCCAATGCTACATATTTCAGTATCGAAAATTCTGGTGACCCTTTGGCTTATTTGCCACAAGGGTTCTTGGATAGGACCAAGGGGCGTGGTCTAGTGGTACCTTTATGGGCACCACAAGCACAAATTCTTAGCCACGGTTCGACTGGTGGGTTTTTGTCACACTGCGGTTGGAACTCGACTCTCGAGACTATTGTCAATGGGGTACCAATAATTGCTTGGCCACTCTATGCTGAACAAAGAATGAACGCAGTAATGTTGACTGAGGATGTAAAAGTGGCTTTAAGGCCAAAATTCAACGAAAATGGTTTGGTGACGAGACTTGAAATTGCGAAAGTCGTCAAGGGATTGATGGAAGGAGAAGAAGGAAAAGGGATCCGGAGTCGAATGAGAGACCTTAAGGATGCAGCTGCAAAAGTTCTTAGCGACGATGGATCTTCCACAAAATCACTAGCTGAATTGAGTTCCAAGTGGAAAAGTAACATTTCTACTTAACCAAATTAGCATTTAATAATTGAATTATGCTTATTTGTAATTAGGTAGGGGTTTGAATTACATGTTTGTATCATCTATGTTTTTGTTAATTAATGGAGTATAATTTTGTTTATTGTACTGTCATCATCCTTTTTCATAAATAAATCAATTAGAATTATGAAAAGTTAGGTGAGATGGGCACATCCAAAAATGGAACACACAATCAAACAAGAGAGGAGAAAATGTAGTCAGATCACACAATAAAGTGGTGAGCACTGAATGAATATGGAGTAGGTGGCTGGCAAATTTGACATGACTGTAATAACAAATCCAAAACCAATTGATAAATTAACTAAGGGAATCATCCTATTAATTAAGAGTGTTTATGTGTTGTCCGAGTTGGGGAGGGTGCCCACCCCTGCGAGAGTCGGGCACAGGTACGACTCAAGCAACAGATACTTTTTGATTAATCTAAAGCATACTTATTTGTTTAATGTCGACTATTGTGTCATACTAAGTTGAACATTCTTTAAACTATGGAATGATGATCATTTTAAGAGACGCAGAAAATAACAAATGAACATTTCTTGTTCTTCTCCTTTTCAGTTCTATCTACTTATATTGGTCTCTTTAAGATTTGAAGAAAGAAAAAAGACTTCAAGACCACCACCTAAATTTAAATGGATAGCGTAGGTGCTAATTCAAATTCACACAACCCTCTCAATGATCTACTTCAAGGGTGATGATCTAATGCTATATGTTTTAGAGATTCTAGAAAAAGTTCTGACGAAAAGTTAAAGACAATTCAATCTAACATATCAAATATACCTTCGGAATTATATTGATAACTTTGTGTGCATTGCACGGGACATCTACTTCAAATTTAATAGAAATATATAGCAAATTCTTTAATTTTGGTCAACATTTTCTTGGTTAGTGAGTTCAATTTGGAATATGCTTCTTTGGTTTTTTTTTTTTTTCTTTTCTTTTTTTTTTTGGGTGTCATGCTTACTATAACAAAACGCCAAAAAATAATTATTATATTTTGACTTTTAACAATAATTTTGTACAATTATCATTCTACTCTTCTAAAAAAGTTATGTAGGTTTTGAACCATACATTTAAAATTTTATATAAAAACATGACAAAGTAAACATTTTGATATATAATAATTAATAAGATTTTTTTTTTCTTTAAACGTCTCATCTTATTCTATAATTATTCTAAATTTACTCGGTATCAAATTATTGCTTAAATTAATATATTGCCTTTTAATAGCTAATATTTAAAACATTTTATTAACTCTATATGAGGTAATATTCTATGCATATCCACTCTTTATTTACATCGAAATTCAAATCTTTTTTTAAAAATAATTATTAAGATATTCATTAATAATTTGAATTATTTCCTATTTTTGTCCGATTTTATTGACGCAGTCCAATCGCACTATCTCAAGAAATACGTGACATGTGGTAAGATTCTAAAACATTCTTAATATAATCAATGACATTATTTTACTCTTAATCACATCGAAAAAGAAAAAAAAGTAAAATGGACCCTATAAAGTCTTACAAAATGACTTTAAAAATTTTAAGTTCATTGAACTTCGGCTTAGTGCATGTTTAATAACATTATTTAAAACGTCTACGTTATAATTAATAAGATTTTTTATCGTTTAATGTTATGCTATCTTCTTTAGCAAACGTACTGTTAATTTTTATGTTTATAGTATACGATAGAGTGATTGGTTGGAAAAAAAATTCAAATATGGTGATTTGATTGTGACAAAAAATAAAAAAATTCAACGATAATTTGAAATTTGATCCAAGTTCAGTGTCGTAGAATAAGATAATGATTTTTAATAAAAAAAAATATTATAAAATAAATAACATGTAATTTTTTATAATTTAAATTGTATATACAATAATTCACATGTAAGAAACGTTATCGGGTCGTATTATTTTATGCAGAATAATTAAATTTCAAGATTTATTAATACAGTCATGCTTACAAGATGCTTACCAAAGCATGACATCACCTTGTTTTTGACAATTTTAACCTAGTACTTGACGAATATTTGGGGGAGATGTGCACGCACGTACGTCCATGCCAATATTTTATCCAATATCTTGCCACTTATGTTTGGCTACGCTTTAAAAAATTATATGTTTTTAAATAAATAATTTTTTGTTGATAAAACTTAAAAATAGATAAGTTATATATTTTATAAAATATTTAACTTAAATAATTTTAATTTTTTTTTAACTTCGATAAACAAATTTGGGTCTATTACAAAATCTAGAAAATTTCATATATTTTCTTATTTTAACTTAATCGTAATTGTTCAAATTGATGATCCCGTCGGGGCCTTGATAGAATCATTTTGATATTGGTTCACGTGAATCATCTCGATATCGGTTTATTGAATGAGTTGTATTTGTTTATAAAATTAATTTGACACGCAAGATTAATTTTAAATCGCTAAATTTAAAATGAGCAATTAAAATGTAACTCGTATCAAATCAAGATAATCTACTTCATACATTTGAGCACAAATCATGCTTCGAATGTCAATTATGTGTAAAACTTATATCATCTGTCAATTGTGATTACTTGTATTAATTAACAAAATTCTTGTATGAATATTTATTAATGTCAACGTCGAAATTACAAATTAATGTTTAGATTAATTATATGATTGGTGGGAATCTTGACAATCAAACATGTTGTCTTCAACAGTACTGGTGGCCACCTTTGACCACCTTTGAGAGTGTTTGACTAAAAATTTAAGTGTAAATTAAACTATATATTTAATTAATTTATATTTTAAAAAAAGTTTTACTGTAAAGTAAAAATAATTACTTACTGTCAAATCAAGAGATTTACTGCACTATATATGACGAGTAAACTCATGTATAATTGATGTATATTTTGGTGTAAAATTTAGAAATATATTTTGTTATTTGAGAAGGGAATTTCCTTAACCGTTACCGATACTTTGGAAATACGAGAGAACATGAAGACACACGAGAACATGCTTATCAGACTTCGATGCCTCTTCGTTCGTCTCTTTTGTCGATTTTGACACAATGATTGACAAAAACTCTGTCGTGTAATATATTTTTGTTGGTTTTTTATTTTGTGTAAAATAACTACAAAGAACAAATGAATGGCAAAGGAAAAAGAATAACGACAAAATCGAGACAAATGTTGAACACTTTGTCCTTAAGTCGAATTTGTCGTGCAACAATACCTATGGTTTATGGCAATCAACTCTCAACATACAACGACATTTATTTGTGTTTGCAGCACTTCAAAACACAAGCACAACAAACTAGAAAATGACTTTATATTCCAAAAAATGAATATGAAATGAAAAAACCAGAATTTTGCAATAAGAATGCAAAGTTTTTGGTTCAAGAGAAGAAGATATGATTATATTTGTATTTGCATATCATTGGTGTGTGGAATATGACGTCTCTAGGGTCCTATTTATAGATGATAAAGAGTTGAGAACGAAGTGGTGTGGAGCTAAATCGTGCAATACTTCAAAAGGACATGCATGTTCGCGCTTAGATCTATGCGATCGTATGGTTCTAATATATTGCGATCGCAAGATTCCCTTTTTAAAGACATAATTTATTCAAGACTAACTATGCAATCGCAATGCGTGAAACCATGCGATCGCATAGTCAAAAAACTGACCCGATTTTGTCATTCTACGTAATTTCTCATTCATCCAATATTGGTTTTGAGACGCCAAATATACCCTTCAACACATGTAGAGAAATCTGAATTCTCTTTCCGGGGCGTTGCCCCCAGCCTCCACGAGGGGCTCGACCCCTACGACCTGACCAGGCAAGTCGATCCCTGTTTTGCTGCCCCAAAGCGGCAAAGTGACAAACTATTTTGTCTAAACGAATTGGGTCGGGTCTGAATATTTGGCCGAAGTTGACACGAAATTACTTTAGTTGTTTTAAACACTTAATTAATTTTTCGAATTGTTAAACTAATTTCCAATAATTTTTTCATGTCGTACGTTATTTTTAGTGTTGGTTTGAATTGAATTTCGGTATTTGTTTTGAAACATTTAGCTTTTCTCCCATCAAATAATTAAGAAACGACAAAATCTTGCATACCTTTGAAAGATTAAAACATATTTCTCTAATGTAACCTCTCTTTCTACACTTCACCTCATGATTTCACCATCTTGTGAGAGTATTTCATTTGACCTTTGCGACCTCTAGGACCTACCTTGTTCAAAGTAGAGGTTGGCATAATTTTCAAAAACTGGTTGAATTAGGCCGTAATCGATCAAAACTGTTCAGTTCATATCGGACCATTATTAAAAATAAATGGGTTTTGGTTCTTCTAACTGATAGTCGAACTGATCTACGTCAAAATTGGAAAAAAAAAAAAAAAAACCTAGAATCTCGTAATTTTAATTTGCTACACGTTGTATCTAAAACCAAATCGACTTCATTATTTTTCTTTCCTCCTTCTACCGCAGCCGCAATCAAGACTCTTTGTAATAATTGAACAAACAACTACGAAAAAAAAAAAAAAAATAGAAAAATTGAACAAACAACTATTATGCTTATAGGAGATGGGTGGAAACTTTATTATTAGAATCTAGCAGTGTTTTATTATTCAAGAGAAAATTATTAGGTTGTGACTACTCACCTACCTCTTATCAACATCATTACTTATTTTTGTCACATTATCAGTATACATTTCTAGCCACATTTATAATATAATAATATATTACTACTCCGTACGATTTTATCCAACTATATTTCAACTATATACTATTTCCATCTCAATTTATTTAAATGACAAATATATATATATATATTTGTCATTTAAATAAATTGAGATGGAAATAGTATATATATATATATATATATATTGGTGAAAGTCGAGAAGACTTTCAACTATTTGGAGGAAGCCAAAGAGACTTCCTTCAATTTCAAAGAATAATGTTATTTATTATTAGTAGAGATTATCATCAGTTTAAGTGACAATAGAATCTCGATTTATTGTCCAATGAATTAAAATGCACCATAAATTCATCAAACAATGAATCGGGAAGTACATTGTCACTTAAACTGGTGATAATTTCTACTAATAATAGATAGCATTACTCTAATCCTTTTCAATGCTTCGAAAGTAGCGGAGAACATGGAGGCACACAAGAACACACTCCAGTCGCCACAACACACTCATACCTCTTTGTTTACCTCTTTGACAGTTAAATGATAGATTCAAATTGATATGAAATTTCAAAAGGGCTGGGAAATAAATAGTCAATTGTTATTTATGGGTGAGGTATTTAAGATTTTCGTGATTAAATCCGTAGGTGATATGAATGTTTTGTTTAAAATTAGAGAATTTGAAGTTTTAAGATTTTTAATTTAATGCCCACCTCTATTGTATTTTTTATTGAAAATTGGTTGGGGTCGAGATTTTCGAATATTAGATAAACGTGTATCTTTTTTAACTATTTAAATTTTAATTAAATGAGTCGTAGGTCTTGATTCACGTCTATCGCTATTTATTTTTAAAACATTGTATACGTCTGAAACTTTCGAAAAAAAGTGAATTAAAATTTTATGTGAAGAACCCAAAGCTAATATTTCATAAACAATTTATGTAAGTAATATAACTATCAATTAATATAAACTAAACATCTAAACATAATATTTATATAATAATTTGGAAAAATATCAGAATAACACGCAATGCACGTGGTATTAAAATTGGACTAAAATTGCTTTTTCTTTGCACTTTTCAGTCTGCTTATCTGTTGTCATGCATAATGTTTTTTACATTAACTAAAAAAAAAAAAAAAAAAATTTATATGTTGGACGAAAATCATTATGTGTAGTAGCATTTGACAAACGTATGAGATGTGTGAATATAGTAAGATTATTCGTACAAAGCAACCAGTTTAATTTTCTTTCTTTTTTTTTTTTTGCCTTTTACATTCATTGATTCTTAGATTCATTTAGTATATGAGATATGAAATATTTGGTATAGATGATTAGATAGTTCTAAATAGCGCTGTTCTAAAAAAATTTATCTAGTTACACTTCACGTCTCGCTCTCATTTCTCTCTTGCTTCGCCTAAGTCCGAAAAATTTGAAATTCGACCTCCACACTTATCTACACTTTATGTTTTTAGAATACTATTAAATAGTAAAATATAAATAAATGATAAGTATTTTTAATTATTATAATGTTCGATCATGTTGGCTTTACACACTAAACATACACTTAAGGCAAGAATAAATAGTTAAATAATCTCATGTCGATGCATCAATGAATTTCACCGGGTTGGTGTTGAAAATTAGAGACTTATATCATCAAGAGAAAAATATTGCAGAAAGAAAATAGGCACACAGGAGTACGTAAGTTTTATATAGTTTTGCTTCATAGTGAGACTACGTCATCTTATGCCGATGCCGATATAGTAATTTACTATTGACTTACAGAAATAAGGCTTAGTTAAGGAGCCTAAAGAATGTGTTGACATACAGAAATAAGGCTCAGTTAAGGAGCCCAAAGAAGGAGTCCAAGTGAACCCATAGGTCCAAGACAAATTTTATTGAGTAAGGGTCCAACATCACTCAAGCTTAGAAAACGCCCAAGATCTAGGCGAGTGAACGTCCCATCTTCACTTAAAGCAACGGCTATCAGACATGTTACTGATCATCTTATCACATCTCCACATTTCACGATCCAAGAAGTTACAAACGGTTGAACCATAAAAGTAATGGCAGCAATTAATACAGCAGTTTCCGATAAAATCGTCCATTATGGAGAAAGTGGGTAGTTACTGGGGCAACAATCAGTTTCGATACAAAATTGAAGGAAACCGTTAAGGGAGTATAAAAAAGAAAAGAGAATGTAAAGATAAGTCTGATTAATCACTCTAAAAAAACAGAGAATTATGTAATTTCATTTCCTTTTAATGTTCTTATAAGATTTACGTACTTTGCATTTCCGTGTGCTTGTGTCCCTTGAAGGCGTTTCGTTTTTTTTCTTTTCTTAGAATTGTAATCTTCATAAATAAAGCACTCATTGTTGGGACTGTCTCAAGGGGTTGTTGTTCCTTACACATCGTCTGAATCTTCATCGATTTCACTCTAAAATGCCGATACAGTAATTTACTATAATAAAATAGTAGTTTACAAGAGAAATCGAGACACACACACACTCTCTCTCTCTCTCTCTCTCTCTCTCTCTCTCTCTCTCTCTCTCTGTGCTGATGTTAAAATAAAAACTAATGAAGACTCCCTATTTATTATGAAAACATTAGGGCAACCGAAATTATATAGTCAATACATGTACGACTCTGCAAAAAGTAATAATTAAACTCTACAACTTAACAGTTGACTTCTCTCAAATATTATGTTAACACTACCAGAACTAATGCCAACTCGATGAATTGTCTATAATTTATATGTTATTGTAAAAAAAAATGACGACAATATTTGTGTCGGAGGAAATTTCATGATGAAAAATCATTATAAAACTTAAAAGCTAAACATATAGCTTTTTGAAAAACGCACACCACATCGCACCGCACCAAAGCAATTGCAAGTATTGAAATGTAGAAAAGTGATGCTTTCTAGATGTTATTTTCCAAAGCCAAAAAAAAAAAAAAAAAAATTTATGTATGATACTAAAAGTTGAGCTATTGTGGCACATTGATCCAAGTGGATGAGTATGTATAAAATGCTACGTTTTTATCCCATATTGATTCAAGTAATATATGAGTACATGAGTTGTTGGGATCAAAAGTTGTCAATTATTGTTGGTCCTCCTTTATATGTACTTTTTATATCTTATTTTCAACTATCCACTCAAATACCTCTTCATTGAGTTCTCTTTCCAGCTAGCCAATACAAAAAGTAGGACATTAATAGAGTCTTTTACTGTATATTTTATACGTTAAATTAGATAAATTTTGATAGAAAAATAAGTATATGCTTTACATGCTTCTTAATTTAATTTTTTAAGTCACGTCCAATCTGTGTCTATTTGATGTATAGGTTTGGAATTGTCACTTAATGGACTTGTTTTTCATCTTTACATAGAATTTTTTTTCGTAAAAGTACTTATTTATATAAAAACCATGTTTTAGTTGTGCGCTTCTAGAAATTTTCAAGAATGTCGGTTTCATAATATCAATGAAAAATGAAGTTAATTAAGCCATATTTTATTAATTGTGTTTTAGTTTTTCTGTTAGTATTCAAATTGTGCGTTTGGAACTTTCTGGAAATTTAGGGATTGAATTGCACAGAACTGAAAATTCAGGGACCATTTTGCAGTCTCCACAAATTTCAGGGCCAGTGTGCAAAAGTTTGAAGGTAATCAAAATTCAGTGGCTGTTTGACATGAACCAGAAAGTATAGGGGCTGAGACAAAATATAGATAAATCAGGGGCTTCTTCACAAAACAAGTATCTCTTAAGCATGGAATTATTAGTCATTTCAAGAATCGGCATGTCAAAGTGGGACCCAACTTTCGAGATACAGTTGAAAAACTTGTGACAAGTGTTCTACGAGGTTCCAAAAAAATCATATAGTGAATACACAATCAATAAAGTCGGTAAATCAAGAGAATTTGATCGATGCGAAGAATAAAGTCAAAGATTGTATTTTGGATGATATAGGTCTCTTGATGAATACACCGTCAATGTTGAGGCAGATCCACCATTAAACTTGAGCCGAACGAGATCCTAGCAAGCAAAAGCTCAGATAACAAGTTTATGAGTTTAATCTCAGTTCACAACTATTCTATCCACAACTAAATAACTACGCAGCCGATGCATTTAGATATGTACATGGATAGATTGATGACATGATCGATTTTTTTTTTTTTAGATTTAGTGGTTTGAATGCTCTCATTCAACGTATAAAATTTCAAATTTAACTGAAGTTATACGAGATATAAACTACAAAAAAAGTCAAAATGTTGTAAAATATTGGGCTTAGAATTTTTGGTGTGTAAATGGTCTCTCTCTCTCTCTCTCTCTTGTTGTAAAAGCCTTATGCATCTAAAGGGAAATTCACAAAAATAGCACTAAACTTGATCATCTAACAATTAGTCATGTTAGTTAGAAACATGATAAGAACTAAGAAGTACCCTTCTGAACATTTTTCTTTTCTCCTATCAATATGTTATTGGATTAGTTTTAGCAACGGTCACGGAACATTTAAAATAATAATTAAAATATATATTTTTTTTAAATTAGTAGTCACTCAATTTATAACGTTTACCCTATTGGTCAATAGGTTAACAACGTCAACTTAAATTTTTTTTTTATGTTACTGTTAAATTCTACCGTAGACACAAACATCATTATTTGTTATATCACGTAACACAAAATTCTAGGTAAAATTAAAAAGCGTGCCACGTAAAGTGAAACGATTTAAGCCAAAGAGCAATTTATTCACACACGACTTGAAACATTTTACATCACACGACACGTTTTTTTTTTTTAACCAGGATTTTGTCTTACGTCGTGTAATAAATAATGCCATTTGTGTCCAAAGTGGAATTTAATGGTAACATGTAGAATTTTAGGCTGACATTGTTAACTGAGTTATCATTAATATAACTGTTACAAACTTGGAGAATGACACTAGTATAAGAAAGTTACTTAAATGACCATTTTAAATTTATTGCAAACTTCAACGACTGATACTGAAATTAACCCTTATGTTATTTATGCTATTTTATTTCCATTTCCATAAATCAAATAATTTTATAGGATTTGTTTTACAATTGTAGTAACTAGCTTTATAAATTTCCACAACTAGTCAAGAAACTCGTCCTTAGACAAGAAATAAGTTTTATTTCTATTAATATTTTCTCTTTTTTCCTTTTTTTTTATTTACTTTGTTTTAGGTCGACGATCTTGATGTATCTATTTATGCCTTTTGTATGAGCCTATGCCTCAGTCCTAGTGTGACTAATCATTCTCTAGGATTAGCTACGTACTAATCATTACGTTGGCAAACTCTTGCCTCAACAATCGGATAATCAAACGCAAACTCTTTCTTGGATAGATTCTTTTTTTTTTTTCTCCTCAACTACTAGGGTATTAGCAATTGTTATTGTTGTTGCTTTTCTAAGGATAAGTTCTTAAATATTATTTGTCTGCCCGTACTGAAAACATCACTTCTCGATTGACTTGTATATAATAAGTATGACGATTAAAAACTACATAGAAAAATTGCTCATAAGGTAAAAAGGTTTTTTCAGAAATAACCACAATAAATAAATTATTTTTTAAAATACTATTATGTTTTTTTTATTCTAAAAATACTGTTTTTTTATTTTAGTAACACTTGTTGTTACATTTGTTACATTTGTTATTTTAGTTATAATAAATGTGTTACATTTGTTATCAAGTGTTATAAAAATAAAAAACAGTATTTTTAGAATAAAAAAAGTTAAATAGTATTTTTTAAATTATTTTATATTTTGTAGTATAGGGTGAAATTATCATTAAGGTAAAAGAATCTTCATTAAAGTAGTCCATCCATCTGCATGCAAATATTTCTCATTTCCATTTCAGAACCCTAGCAAGCATTCATCAGTTTACAAATGAAATCCACAAAAAATGGTGACCCAATTGGAATTCTATTAAAACAAAAAAAATAAAAATAAAAAAAAAGAAGGTGTGAATCGTTAACTGCACCTTTTTAGTACTATTTGTGTCAATTTCCTAAATCTTTTATTATTAATTATCCATCTTAGATATTAGCTTTTGGAGTTCTAGTGAACTTTTTCTACTTGCTAAGTGACCTCTGTTCGACTCCTCAAATTTGAATTTGAAATTTTACTGAGTCTTGAATTTAAAACATAAACACACATTAGAAGAAGTGTCGTGGTTCACGGACGAAAACGCTCTTATTCACGAGTCAAGAAATGAAATGAATATATAAGAGAGAAAAAGGTAATATAAAAATTGTTAGAGTGATTTTTTATGACTATACATGTTTTGGAATAGGGACAGATCCAGGATATGACAAATGGATAGGTTGGTTTACGGGGGTTCAGGAGCAGCGCCCCCAAATTTTTTTCCTAAAATCACAATTACTTAGCCAATTTTTATAAGAATCTAATTTTTTTTATAAATTATAATCTTTAAAAAGTTTACAAAAAATTGTTAGAATTCTTCTATAATATAATCTATATTTATTTTATTAACAAATCCTCTCTCAACAAAAATTGTTATGTAAAAACATATAAAATCTTAAGCACATTTTTTTTTCTTTTTTTACTTATTGAAATTTGAAATAATTTCTCAACATCAAGTAAACATCATTTTTCATCACTTAATTGGATTTGGCTCTTTTGGAATTGGCCATTTAAGAAGTGGTTTTTTTTTTTTTTAAATGTGTAAATGATTTAAATTTTATTTAAGTGGGCTATTTTTTTTGTTTGGGATGAGATAAATTTTAATGTGTAAATGATTTAAATTTTAATTTAGCCCACTTAAGAAGTTGACTATTTTTTTGTTTGGGATGGGATGAATTTTAATGTGCAAATAATTTAAATTTTAATTTAGCTACTTTTTTGTTTGGGATGTGATGAATTCTAATGTGTAAATGATTTAAATTTTAATTCAGCCCACTTAAAAAATGGGCTATTTTTTTGTTTGGAATATAATAGATTTTATTGTGTAAATGATTTAAATTTTTTAGCCCACTTAAAAAGTTGGATATTTTTTGTTTGAGCTGAACTATTGTTTAAAACCAAAAAAAAAAAAATTACTCAAAAAAATAGCACTTTGGCCAGGGCTGCACTGGGCTGAAGCCCACCATTGAATCCACTTCTGTTTTGGAAGATTGTTGTTGATAAGTGTAATCTATATTTATCTAGACTATTAAATTCAGCCCAGTACAACCCACCATTGAATCCACTTCTATTTTGAAAGATTGTTGTTGATAAGTGTAAAATCTACATTTATCTAGACTATTAAACTAGGTATTTATTAGATTTCTATTGATTTTTATTTTTTTAGGATGAACCTCGAGTTTTGAGGACATTTTTGGTGAAATTAAAGGTTAGCGATGGAAAATGAAAGCTTAGATGGCATTGGAACAAAAAGGAAAAATATAGACCCAAAAAAGAAGAGCCGAATATCTCGCACATGGAGAAATTTGAGCACTAAATTTGATACAAAGATCTCCATAAAGCATATAATATAACATCAGAAGATATAATCTCATTGGGTGGCATTTTATGGATTTTAATTCAGAATTATGTACAAAAAATTATGTGCATTTTTGTCGAAGTTGTCTGAGATGCATAGTAGAGTCGCTCGAGCGAGCCACGTTAGTGCTTGAGCGAGAGACCTGATTTCAGCCTCGAATTTAATTATGATGGGAGGCTTTGGGGTCTTTTAGGTCACTTGATACACCGTTTTGGTATTCTAATTTCGTGTCTATATACAATAAAACCCATCTACTTTATAGAGGGCTAAGATGAGATAAATACAAAATTTATACCTAAAGCTTGGTGATTTGAAGGATAAGAATTTGGGATTTTGAAGTTCATGCTTGAAGATCCAACAACCTTTTCTTTTCTTTATCCTTGTATGTCAAAAAAACTCTTATTTGTTTGATTACTTCAAATACATGTAGCTAAAATTAGCTAGGACGACAATGTAACTTGCACTTTTGAAATTTTAGTTCAATTTTCTATTTTTGACTTCAAATATGAGTTTTGATTGATTGCTAGTTATGAATTTTGCCGCTTACAATTATCTAGTCAATTATTGAAAGATTTATGAACTGTGTTGAGACCGACAAATGATATACATGTTTACATAAAAAAACAAGTAACATAATTTCGATAAGAGATAAAAACATATCAATATGGTATATGTGATTGCTATGTGATGTTTGATTGTTGTTAATGTTTTTCTTTGTATTTGCAATCTTCATAGTGATAAAAAAAAAGTTCATACATTAAAATATGTCTAACTCTACTCGATAGAGATTGTTAGATGACTTAGCGACAATGGTCATCAACATAAATAAATATTGTCCAATACGTGGTTATTGAACTTAAAGTGAATAAGTGTAGGTGAAGTTGAAATCCTAGTGCATTTTATATTCGAAACTTCTACAATGTTTTCAAAGTCCTTTTATCCTAATTTTAAGTTGTTTTTAGTTAAAATCAAAATTTAATAAAAAAATTTGGTACAATTCGGTTAAAGTTAGATATGATTGATTTCATAGCTATATACAAGTTCTCGTAGAAACGATATTCTACTCACAATTTATTACTTGTCAAATATATCGTGCACTTACGAATTTCAAACGAACATTTGTTGTAGTGGTCATGCAACATCCCAAATTTTCTATATCAAAATTTTTCTTAGGAAAAGTGTGTGTAAATAGGGTTAATTTCACCAACGGTCACTGAAGTTATCTTCAAATTACAAAATGGTCACTGAAGTTTAAAAATTTCAGTGCTCTTCACTGAAATTAGAAATCATTTCACTAATGGTCACTCCATTAAATTTATAATTTAAAATAGTGATGTGGCATTTGTTTATTGCATAGTAATCTATGTACTTTATATAATATTCACTTTAGTCACTATATTTTAATTAAGTCCTTTAAAAATTGCATATTAGGTCCTTAATCTTTTACATTTTTATAATTTGGTCCTCAAATTTTTAATTATCTTTCAGTTAAATCTTTCAAAAATTATATCTTAGGTCCTTCAACTTTTTACATCTTTACACTTTGGTCTCCAAATTTTAATTATCTTTCAATTAAGTCCTCTAAAAATTGCATCTTAGGTCCTTCAACTTTATTCATCTTCAAACTTTAGTCCCCCACATCTTTTATTTTAGTGGCCAAAATAAGTACAATTTTAGTGGTCAAAATAATTGTACATCATTGACTTTACACTCGAATTTTCACATAAGCGAACAAGATAATATAATTAAATAATAAACTATTTAGTGGTCAAAATAAGTGTAAAATTCACACTTATCACTTAGAGTTAACCACTAAAAGTGGTCAGACCCTATAATATTAATTTGTTCGTTTAGGTAAAATTTTGAGTGTAAAGTTAAGGATTTAATTGAAAGTGCACTTATTTTGACTACTAAAATTACACTTATTTTGACCACTAAAATTAAGGATTTGGGGGACCAAAGTTTGAAGATGTATAAAGTTGAAGAACATAAGATGTAATTTTTTAGAGGAATTAACTGAAAGATAATTAAAAATTTGGGGACCAAATTGTAAAGATGTAAAAGATCAAGGACCTAAGATACAATTTTTGAAGGACTTAATTAAAATATATGGACTAAAGTAAATATTATATAAAGTACATGGACTACTATGCAATAAATAAATGCTAAATCATCATGCCACATCACTATTTTAAATTAGGAATTTAAAGGAGTGACCATTAGTGAAAGGATTTCTAATTTAAGTGACCACCACTGAAACTTTTGAACTTCAATGACTATTTTGTAGTTTGAAGGTAACTTCAATGACTGTTGGTGAAATTAACCCGTGTAAATACGATAGAATTTAGTTCCGAATTTATATAGTGCTAAACAAAACTCAAAGTGTGTGCTAAAACAAAAATACAAAAATATCGTGTTAAAAGTACAAATAAAACATTAAAGTGAAAAAGTAAAAACGAATGTCCATATGTTTGCAACTTAAATTGAAAGAACAATTGGCTCTATGCTAGAGAGCTAATAGCTCTATCTAATGAATGTTTGGTGAATTTTAAAAGTAGTTTTTTAGTAAATTTTGAAAAAAGTTGGTGAAATGTTTGGTTTGATAAAAATTGTGAGCCTTACAAAATATGTAGTTAAAAATAAATTTGAAAAAAAATTAAATAAAAATATACCAAACATGCTCTTAATTATTATTTTCTCTTTTAAAAGAGGCATTTAGAGTTGGGCTGGGCACATTTTAACTCTAGAGGCAAATCAATCCATGAACCAATCCAATCGGGCCAGTGATGTGGGTCAGGATGGCCTTTGGCCACCCGGCCCATTTTAGTAGCTCTATTATACTGTTTTTATTTCTCAAATTACAATTATTGTTCACATATTCTATATTTTCAAAATAATATTTAGTATAAACACAAAAATCTCACACTTTCTTTCTTTAAAATTCTGTTTCTCTATCTAAAATTCCCGTTGTCTCTCTTTCTCTCTAAAATTCTTGTTGGTCTCTCTCTCTCTCTCTCTCTCTCTCTCAATATACACATACAACTATGTGCATGTATACACGTATTTGGTGTACATATTGTTACTTTAGAAAAACTAAGGAGTACAAGTCTATGTTTAAATCTCAAAAAAATCAAGTGAATATGTTGGAAGACGGTGAACCTTCTATTAGGAGTGTGGTGATTTGTGTAGTAAAATTCATTTTAGATAAGTTATCAATTTTTAGAATGTTGAAAAAATTTTAATTGCTTTACTGCATAAACTTTATTGTGAAAACTTAAATAAACTTTTTTTTTTCATTTACAATATTGCACTTCCGTCAATATTTTAAGTTAAGCATATATTTTATTTTTAATAACTTAGTGCTTTTGTTTGAAAAGAAGACATCTTCTTATTAAGTTAATTTTTATTGTTTAGTATATACAAGATACTTGTATAACTAAATAGTTTTGTAGACTTGAACATTTTTTGTATTGTTCAAATTATTAATTTTGTTTACATTACTCTTTGATTAGATTAAGAAAAAAAAAAAAATTGACATGTGTTTAAGTTTTTTTTTTTTTCAATTTAGTGTGCTTTAATTCACTAGTAACATATTTAGGTTTGCACTTAATTGAATTTTTAAATTTCATTTTCAATTTAAGTGCTACTAATATTTTATCACTAGAAATTAATAAATATTTTATTTGCCATTTAGAATTGTTCTTTAATTTCCTAGTGAATGTTATGGTTTTATTTGAAACTTTAATTTTGATTTAACTACATATTTCATTGGCTTGATTGTGATATTTATTATTGTTGTTATACACATTAATTTAAATAAGTTAATTGTTATATTGACAAACTTATATCTATACAGTTTTCTCTTCTTTGCTTTAGTAATTCATAGTGTAAAAAATGGCATCTCGTGAAGATACACTTAGTGTTAAGTCTGAAAATTTTGATGGAAAAAACTTTAAGAGATAGCAAAAACAAATGAAATATTGGTTGACTGTTCTTGGATTAATTTCTGCTATAGAAGAAACCAATGATAGTGGAGTGTCCACATCATGGTTTAACTCCGATCAAATAGAATTCCATTGTCATAATCGAATTCTTATTGCTCTTTCTGATAGGCTTTATGATATTTATCAAAATATCACTGGTTCTAAACAGCTTTGGAAAACTTTAAAGGATGAATATGGAATTGATGATGCTGGCGTAAATAGGTTTAATGCATCAACCTTTAATAAATATTTTATGGTTGATGGAAAATCTATTAATGAACAAATTCATGAATTTCAAGATTTGTTACGACTTGTGGAAGAGAAGGGGTCAAATTTTAGTGAAGATTATAAGGTGTCATGCCTTATAGATAAACTTCCACCCTCTTGGTCGGACTTTGCTAAAGGTCTTAGACATAAGCAAGGGATTATGACATTAAACCAAGTTTTTAATTCTTTGAGAGTAGAAGAACAACATAGAAAGGTTTTAAGCTAAGGTGATGGGATGAAGGCTAAGGCAAATTTGGTTTAAAATTTTAAAAATTCTACTAATTATTCAAAACAGTTCAAGTCTCAAAATATTAGGTTCAAGAAGAACTTTTACCGTAATAAGAAAAATTTCCAGCCAAAGAATAATTACACTAGGGATGGCAAAGGCAAAGGGAAAGGAGAATCAAAGCCATGTTTTGTGTGCAGAAGGACGAATCACGTGGCGCAAGACTGTTACTTCAAGAAAACTAAGGAGTACAAGCCTATGTTTAAATCTCAAAAAGATCAAGTGAATATGTTGGAAGACGGTGAACCTTCTATTAGGTGTGAATCATTAATCCCTTTAGTCAATTTTACTTATAAAAGTAATGATTGGTGGTTAGATTCTGGAGCAAATATCCATGTTTGTTTTGATAAAAGTTTGTTTAAATCTTATCAGACTTCAAGTGGAGGAAGCGTAACTTTGGGAAATGATACGATTGCTCGTGTATTGGGGATTGGAAGAATTGAGCTTAAAATGACTTTTGAAAAGACTTTGGTTTTAGATCAAGTTCGGCATGTTCCTGAAGTTAGAAGAAATTTAGTTAGTGGATCTTATCTTATTCAAAGAGGTTTTAAGGTTGTAATGGAGTCAAATAAAATTGTAATAACCAATAATGATGTATTCATTGGAAAATGCTATATTAGTGATGGATTGTTTAAGTTGAATGTTGTTGAGGAAAATTGTCAAAATTCTTCTATTGTTTTTAATTTTGAATCTAATTGTTTGTGGCATAAAAGATTGGGACATGTTAGTCATAAGAAGATCAAGAGATTAATGGATCTAAATTTGATTCCAAAAGCTCAAGTTGATAATAGAAAGTGTGAAGTTTGTGTACAAGCTAAACAAACTAAGAAACCTTATAAATCGGTTCAAAGAAATACAAATCTCTTAGAGTTGATTCATAGTGATGTTTGTGATTCTAATAGGTCTCCAACTAGAGTTGGGAATAAGTACTTTGTAACTTTTATAAATGATCATTCTAAGTATCGTTATGTTTATTTATTAAAGACTAAGGATGAAGTCTTTGATAAGTTCAAAATCTATAAATTTGAGGTTGAAAATCAATTAGAGAGTAAGATAAAAGTCTTAAGATCTGATAGAGGAGGAGAGTATACTGCGTATGGTCTTAATATTTTTTGTGAAGATAATGGTATAATACATGAAGTAACACCCCCTTATTCACCGCAATCTAATGGGGTTGCTGAAAGAAAGAATAGAACTTTAATGGACATGGTTAATGCTATGTTGATAAGTTCTGGAGCACCCGAAAATTTATGGGGTGAAGCTGTTCTAGCTTCTTGTTATATATTGAATCGAGTGACTGTTAAAGACAATGTTAAAACTCCATATGAGTTATGGAAAAAGAGGTTTCCTAGGTTAAGTTTCATGAAAGTGTGGGGGTGCTTAGCTAAAGTTATTATACCTGATCTTAAAAGAAAGAAAATAGGACCTAAAACTGTAGATTCTGTCTTTATAGGATATGCTCAAAATAGTTCCATGAATCGATTTTTAGTTGTAAACTCTGAAGTTAGTAGTATTTCGAACAATACTATTATAGAAGCTAGGGATGCTACCTATTTTGAAGATATTTTTCCTTTTAAGACTAGGATTTCAAGTGAACCATCTACATCTAGAAATGTGATCTTAAATAATACTCCATCTAGTTCATCTTTAGAAGCTGAACCTGAACTTAGGAGAAGTAAAAGGAATAGAACGAAAAAAAGTTTTGGAGAAGAATTTTTCACATATTTAGTTGAAGGTGAACTTAAAACATATAAAGATGCTATGTCATCTATAGATGCACCTTATTGGAAAGAAGCTATCAATGATGAATATGAATCAATTATACAAAATAATACTTGGGTTTTATGTGATTTACCTCAAGGAAGTAAGGCTATAGGATGTAAGTGGATATTCAAGAAGAAGTTGAAACCTGATGGTAATATTGATAAATATAAAGCTATGTTAGTAGCAAAGGGATTCACTCAAAGTGAAGGTGTTGATTATTTTGATACATATTCTCCTGTTGCCAGAATAACTACTATTAGGACTATGTTAGCATTAGCTAGTGTTCATAAGTTGATTATTCATCAAATGGATGTTAAGACTGCATTTTTGAATGGTGACTTAAATGAAGAAATATATATGGATCAACCAGAGGGTTATAAAGTTAAAGGACAAGAACATAAGGTATGTAAATTGATTAAGTCATTATCTGGGTTAAAACAAGCTCCTAAACAATGGCATGAAAAGTTCAACAAAGTTATACTAGGATATGGATTTAAGGTCAATGGACATGACAAGTGTGTGCATTGCAAGGAATATAATAATGAGCATATGATACTTTGTTTATATGTAGATGACATATTAATATTTGGGACAAATATAGGTGTTGTTAATGATGTGAAGAAATATTTGTTTAAAAATTTTGAGATGAAAGATTTGGGAGAAGCTCATATAATTTTAGGAATGGAATTAATGAAAACATCTGAAGGAATTCTTTTGAATCAGTCAAGTGCTATCGAAAAGATGTTAAAAAAGTTTGGGTATTATGATATTAAGCAAGTATCTACTCCATATGATTCAAATGTGCACTTGAAAAAGAATTTAGGTGAACCAGTTTCACAATTGAAGTATTCTCAATTAATTGGGTCTTTGTTGTATATAGCAAATAGGACAAGACCAGATATATCATTTGTTGTTGGGAGACTTAGTAGGTATACGAACAATCCAAATAAGTAACATTGGTATGCACTAGAAAGAGTTCTTAAATATCTTCGAGGTACATTAGATTATTCTATTTGTTATAAAAAATTTCCAAATGTGGTTGAAGGATATAGTGATGCAAATTGGATAACTGACAATGTAGATATTAAGTCCACTACTGGATATGTATTTATGTTAGGTGGTGCGGCTATATGTTGGGGTTCAAAAAGACAAACTATTATATCGAGAAGTACTATAGAATCGGAATTAATAGCATTAGATACTACTTGTACCAATGCTGAATGGTTAAGAGATCTATTACTAGACATACCTTTAATAAGTAAACCAATTCCAGCTATCTCTATACATTGTGACTGTAAATCTGTAATAGAACTTGTAAATCAATCTCATTCGAATAAGAACGTAAATAGACATATACAAGCAAGACATAAGTCAGTTAAGGCTTTATTAAAGAGAAGTGTGATTTCTCTAAATTTTGTAAGATCTGAGAAGAATTTGGCAGACAACTTAACAAAGGGTTTACACAAAAAAGGTGTTGATGAATCATTGAGGGGGATGGGCTTAAGCCCACAAGGGAGTCACCTACGGGAGTAACCCAACCTTTGTGATTGGAGATCCCATGAAGAAGGTTCAATGGGTAGAAACAACCTGTACTGCGTGACTTAAGATAGCACTATATTATTTTTGCTCATCCCTAAGGTGATAGTGCTATATTATGTGATGTTATGAAGGGTTTAACCCTGAATGAGTACCGAGGCGGGAATACTCTCGCGAGGTGCGGGTCACACGTACCCCTAGAGGACTCACCTATGTAAGAATTGCCATGAGGCCGTGGCTATGGGATTGGGCTATTCCCGAGAGAATCTTACTAGAATCAAGATAAGAGCGCATGGCCATTAACAGCGCTACCCGCTATGAACTGAGCCTAATTCAATACTGTGTGTGGGGCAATTGAAGTTTGGACAAAGGGACCTAATTCAAGGCTTGGTCCATTATGGCTCCCTCAAATGGAAATTGTCATCACTAAGTGAGGTTCAAGTCCTGAAGACACCTACACCTATTGCACAGTATAATGTTGCCACATATATATATTTTATTTGTTTGAATGTTTAATTCTTGTGGGGGACTATTGTAACCTAAAGATTTAAACATCCAAATTAATTGATTTAATTTCAGTTTTAAATTTTAATTTTCAGTTTTTTTTAACAAATTCAAAACTCCTTAATTTCATGATTAAAACCAATTTGAATGACATAAATTTTCATCAAAGTGGGGGGTTGATTTTTCTACTATAAAAGGGGTGTAGTTTTCATGTTTTTAGACACAATACAAGACAACAAGATTAGAAAAAATACTCTCTACACTATACTTATTTTTTTGTTTTTTGGCAACTAGTTAAAATGCTCGTTCTTATCTCCATTTGGTCGTGCCCATAGAAGGAGAATCGGCTGTGAGCTAAAAAGGTTTTATCTTGGAGCCGTGTAGTGCTGACAATACCCGCACGACTTTAGGACAGCGACTTTCGCGACTCTCTAAGGAAAGCCATTTCTAACTCTATTATTTATTTTGTTAATTATATACTGATTAGTTTTATTACACAAATTACTTATTTTTAAAACACATATATGTATGTGATTTATGTTGTGTGTGGTATTTATTTTTTTTGAAATTTTTTATTTAGTGGTATATGTAGTGTTTGTTAAGGTGAAAGTGAAGGTGAACCCGTGAAGGTGGCGGTGGCGGCAACATTGGTGTGAGGTGATAGTGGTGGTAGTAAGATGGGATTTGGAGTGTTGATTTTATGGCGGTGATATGCAATTTTCAGTGGTGGTTGAGGCGGATGATGGTGGTGGTAATAGTGATGGTGGTGAGATGTGGTGTTGGTGCAGGTCGACGTTGATGGCAATGGTGGTGGTTTATGGTGAAGGTAGGCGGTAACGTTGGTGTGGAGGCTCAATTTCTAGCGTAGTGGTGGTAAATGGAATAGGCTAGGTTTTTGCAGGTAGTGGTGGTGATGAGGTACGATGGCGGTGCAAATGGTAGTGATGGTGGTGGATTTTGTAGCTTGTGATGGATGTGGTAGTGGAAACAATCAGTGGAATGTGCACAGCAAAGTGTGATACACATGTAAACCAACGTGATACAATATTACAAATTGTAACACTTTTGTTACAAAAAAAAATGAAAAAGTGGTGAAAATATAAAAATAATAAGAAAAAACAGTATGTTGGTTAAAAAAATTGGACAATATTTTGAGAAATAATTTAATTTTTTAGGCTATTTGTGAAACTTTTCCTAATTTATATTAGGAATAATTGCATATTTGGTCCCCAATATTTTAAAAAAATGAAATGTACTCATAACCTTTAAAAAGAGTATCAGACATCTATAACGTTTGAAAAAATAGGTATGATAAGTCATTTATGACAAAATTGTCATTCATTTTAAATAAATAAAAAAACAAAAAACAAGAAAAAAGAAAAAAAGATTGAAAAATAATAAAATGTACAAAAAAAAAAAGTAACAAAATGGCAACATTCTTTATCAAACCTAAAAAAATGAGAGGAAAATCTTCTTCAAATAAAATCAGTACTAAAAATTGTAGAGTGAAATTAAAAAATAAAGAAACCCACATCATCGACTGTCGCCCGCCGCCGCCGCCACCTCCGCCCCCTCCTCCACCTCCACCTCCACCTCCACACAAATTGCTGGCCACCATCGTCACCTAAATACTATAAAATCATTATCTACATCCTTCCAAAACCCCACGACCACCATCCATCGTTCTCTCCATTGACCGCCAACTGCACACTATCATTAAAGAGAAACAAAATACAAAATGTATCAAGAGAATTGTGCTAACTAATTCATAAAGAACAAAAGTTTAAATTTTTTTTAGTCTTCTAATTTTTTCCTTTCACTCTCACTGTTCACTTCCACTATCAACTCAACCTCCTTTCACTCTCATTGTTCTCTCCTTTGAAGAACGCATTGGTTTTATTGGAAAAATCAATTTTTGAATCTACTGCAACTTGTTGAAGGGTTGTGGTATATTTCGCTTTAGCGGCTTTAGGACTCGATTCAAAATCTTTAGACAGAATACACGTTCGACATTCAATTTTCTGTGGAGGCTAAAATCAATGGCGACTTTGTATGGTGGAACTAACTTTGCTTTTGGTTTTGGCTTCTGATTTGGCTTTGCTGCTGCATCGATTGGAGAAATAAAAAGGAAGAAGAGACATATAGATTTGCTTTAAATAAGATTTTCTAATTCCACTCCACCATTTTTAGTACTGATTTGATTTGAAAAAGATTTTTCTCTCATTTTTTTAAATTTGATAAAGAAGATGACATATTTGTTACTTTTTATTTTTTTTGGGTACATTTTGTTATCTTTTCTTATTTATTGTTATCTTTTATTTAAACAGAATGGTAATTTTGTCATAAAGGACATGCATGCCTATTTTTTAAACATTGGAGAATGTCTAGTGCTACTTTTAAAAGTTAGAGGTATATGTCCAACTTTTTAAAAAGGTTGGAGACCAAATATGCAATTATCCCTTTATATTATGCAAATAACTTTTATGGTGAATATCATGGCGGGGGGCATGACTTAACTAATAGTGTGTTTGAGAAGGTTTTTGAAAAGTTCAAAAGCATTTCTTAAAGGGCAAAAGTTATTTTAGCAAAAGCTACATTCAACTTTAAATGGGAATTTGAAATCTTTATTTAACGGAAATTTTAAATTAACGGAATTATCCTTATTAATTTACTAAAATACCAAATATCTAAATTATCATATATATCAATATATTGATAAAATATTACATTAACTTGTATAATTTAAAGATTTTTTTTTTTTTGAAAAGTTTATAACATATTTTGATTTGACTCCTTGCCAAGCTTTTAAAGTCGGTAACAACATTGTAATACTAATAAGTCATGTGAAATAATTTTCTACCAAAAGTCACATGTTGATATAATTTTATGATCATGTACAAAGCTAAGCTAAGCTAAGTCAGGGCGGAGAAAGCCCTACACGCGAGTAAGACTCGGCGGACATTCTTCATATATATAAAGTAGTTGTGTCTTTTGTTATCTTAATTTTTGTTATTATTTATCATTTTATGTATGAAATGTAATATATATGTTACATGTTGATATGTTGATGTGTTGAAATATATTATTGAATAAATAATTTGATATGCACTAAAATAATAATGACATGCTAATTTAATTAAAATTAATTTTAATAAGTTTTATGAGATGAAAATAATATTATTTATGAATATATTTTTAAGTTTAGTCAAATAAATATGTAATATTTGTACAATTAATAAACTAAAAAAGTACTTTTGTAGTTATGCTGTCAAACAATCAATTTAGTATCACAACATTTTTTGAATTGACAACCAAACAATTAAAGCTTTTGCTAAAAGCTCTTTGAAAAAGATCTACTAATAAAAGTTTTAATCACAATAGCCGTATCAAATGGACGTTAAAAGTACAAATTTTGAAAGAAAGTAATAACCTAAGAATATTATATATTAGCGTAATGACTCTTCAAAATTTCAATCTCGTCTATTTTAATAATAAATTTCTCTTATACTTAGGATAATATGAAGGGGTTTATGGTAGATCGGATCAATTTAATATTTCACGATAACGTGATAGAGGGAATTAATGTAGAACATCTTTCTACTTTTTAGTAGATTAATTAATAGATCACTTCAAAATGTCGTATTCATGACATATACTAGATTTTAGTAAAGATTGTGGTTTTTCAACAAACTATTACTACATCCATTTAATTAGGAATTGACATCGTTTTGTTATTGTTTTATTTTTATTAATTACTAACAAATTATATAAATGATTATATTCAATTATTATGATAATTGTTGTATGTATATTTTCATTCAATTTGATGTTATAGCTTATTCTAGTCAATACTTATTCAATTTTGTTACATTTAATTACTGCAATATTTGTCATTGAAATATAAGGGACATATAAATGAGAAAATATTGTTAGGAGTAAAAAGGGGTAAAAATATAAGGGTTCATGATATATAATTAAAACTAAGTGAGAGAGTAAAAATAGAAAGTCCTTGTGGTGAATGCCAAGGAGTTGTAATGATTTTCATCCATTATCTCAAGTCACCTCTTGCGACAATAGAACAAAATATGTATCAATATGCAATAAGGATAATCTATTCAATATCGTTTTTTTTAAAGATCTTAACAGCTACATTGGTTTTCCAAAATCCAACGTGGACAGTTGCCTCCACTGGTCATCGAGTGGCTCCACCTCTCGTGAATATGATTTATGGTTAGAACTCAAGAGATTTGAGGGTTACATGTGCATGTTTGTGCGCATGTTCATGATTATGTAAAATTCATGGAAAGAAGATATTTTAAAGTAAGAAAGAATAATGCGAATACCAAGTGCACGACATGCATAATGAGAAGATGATATAAATATTAGTAAAGATTAAACAACTTAACCACGTATTAGAAATATGAGAGATTCATGAACTAAACGTGTTATGACCATTCGTGGTTATTGAGGGGTGTTGGTATCTTACCCTCATCTGCGTGTAGTGTCACAAGAGTCTTCGATGACTTGAGAATTGGGATGATCACGACTTTTGATGCATTAGGCCATTCTTTTAAAACGGAGGTCACAATGGTGATAGGATGGTAAAAGCATGTGTATCAGCAATTATGAAGATAGTAAATTCTGCACTTGGCCATTGATATATGTACTCATTAAATACGTAGTAGCAGATGAGTTTAAAGTCCAAAGATAATAAGATGTGTAGAAAATATGTGGATTTAAAGGAAAGCATAAGAAGAACTAGAAAAGATAGTTAGATACGATACATCAATATGCATAATCTTACTTAATCAGTATTTAATTAACGAGTATATGCTTTTATAGTTTTACATTGTACGTAGTTGGTATATTGAAGTTTGATGCAAACTCGCAAATTTCATGACAATTATGTGCTTTCGTAATCACCGTGATTCAATACCGTGGGTTAGCGTAACGACTCTTCAAAATTTCAATCTCATCCATTTTAACAATAAATTTCTCTTATACTTAGGAAAATACGAAGGGATTTATGGTAGATCGGATCAATTTAATATTTCACGATAATGTGAAAGAGGGAATTAATATAGAACTGCTTTCTACTTTTTAGTAGATTAATTAATAGATCACTTCAAAATGTCGTATTCATGACATAAACTAGATTTTAGTAAAGATTGTGGATTTTCAACAAACTATTTCCACATCCATTTAATTAGGAATTGACATCGTTTTGTTATTGTTTTATTTATATTAATTACTAATAAATTATATTAATGATTATATTCAATTATTATGATAATTGTTGTATGAATATTTTCATTCAAAAAAATGTCTCAATGAGATGTTATAGCTTATTCTAGTCAATACTTATTCAATTTTGTTACATTTAATTAATGCAATATTTGTCACCCAAATATAAGGGATATATAAATGAGAAAATATGGTTTGGAGTAAAAAGGGGTAAAAATATAAGGGTTCATGATATATAATTAAAACTAAGTGTGAGTAAAAATAGAAAGTTCTTGTAGTGAATGCCTAGGAGTTATAATGATTTTCTTCCATTAGTTCAAGTCATCTCTAGCGACAATAGAACAAAACATGTATCAATATATAATAAGGATAACTTTTTTATTATCGATTTTTTTTTAAGATCTTAACAGCTACATCGGTTTTCCAAAATCCAACGTGGACATTTGCCTCCACTGGTCCACTAGTCATCGAGTGGCTCTACCTCTCGTGATTCGTGAATATGATTTATGGTTAGAACTCAAGAGATTTGAGGATTACATGTGCACGTTTATGCGCATGTTCATGATCATGTAAAATTCATGGAAAGAAGATATTTTAAAGTAAGAAAGAGTAAGACGAATACCAAGTACACGACATGCATGATGAGATGATGATATAAATATTAGTAAAGAAAGAACACTATTAATGCGTTGGAAATATAAGAGACTCACGATCGAAACGTGTCACAACCCTTCATAGTTATTGAGAGGTGCTATATTTATGGCTATAACTTAAGAGATTTGGGGCTTACATGTGCGTACGCATGTTGATCATGTAAAATTCATGGAAAGAAGATATTTTAAAGTAAGAAAGAATGATGTGAATATCAAGTGCATGACAAGCATAATGAGAAGATGACATAAATATTATTAAAGATAAAACTAATTATTGATGTGTTAGAAATATAAGAGAATCACAATCGAAACGTGTTATGACCATTCATGGTTTTATTAAAGATAAAACTAATTATTGATGTGTTAGAAATATAAGAGAATCACAATCGAAACGTGTTATGACCATTCATGGTTATTGATGGGTGTTGAAGAGTGTTGGTATCTTACCTTCGCCTGCGTGCAGTGTCATGAGATTTTTTGATGACTTGAGAATAGGGATGATCAAGACTTCTGTGCATTAGACATTCTTTTAAAACAGAGGTAGGATGGTACAAGCACGTGTATCAGCAATTACGAAGATGGTAAGGTCTGCACTTGGCCATTGATATATGAACTCATTAAATACGTAGTAGAGGAGTTTAGAGTCCAAATATAATAAGATGCGAAGAAAAGATGTGGATTTAAAGGAAATCATAAGGAAAAATATAAAAGATAGTTACATACGATACATCAAGATACATAATCTTACTTAATGAGTATTTAATGAGTAGATGTTTATGTAGTTTTATATTGTACATAGTTGGTATATTGAAGTTTGATGCAAGCTCGCAAATTACATGACAATTATGTACTTTCGTAATTGTCGTGATTCAATATTGTGGGTTAGTCACCAAAGGAAACTTGAACTTTTACAAAATGTTAAAATAGTATTTAGCGTAAGGCATGACGAAGATCTTGACAAGGTTTGATAAATTAGAACGAAGATTATAAAAAATTTCAAGTCAATTTTCATTGTTTAATAAATCATTGACCCAATATTCACAATTGATCATGATTGAGTTTTAATTTATTTGTTAATATTTTAAGTGTTTGTGCAGATATTCTCGACACTTATTATCAATATTTCACTAGGGTCGAGTAGGTAAACATTTACCAAATAAAAGAAAAAAGTTGTGGCACGAAAGAATATGATATACTAAATACTTTTCCCCCTCTTAAAAACATCTCCACGCAAAACATAAGTTTACAAAAGATTGTTTCGACTCATTGTAAGTAAAAGCATAAACTTGAAAATAAATAATTATTTTATTAGTGAAAGTTAAATATAAATTACTTATTTAAAAAATGTAAGTTATTCAAATATTTGACAATTAAAAAGCTTTTTTTGAAGGTAGAATTAAAAGTTACTCATAAGTAACTTATTAACTTTTTTCTAGAATTTGCCAAACAACTTAAGTCAGTGTTTCTCTTTACAAAATTCGTGAATCACATTGAACTTTTGTTTATAGATTAACATAGACTTCAACTTTCTTTTTTCATAAAAGTAAAAAGTCCAATCATAGCAGTCACAAATATAGATACATTTTGAACTTGCAATTGACTAATTCAAGAAAAAAAAAATTTTAAAAAATAAAAAGAGAAATACAACGTTTGATGTCGGGATTTTGTAGTTTAGTTTTATTGACTTTAGAAAACTTCAACAATGAAAAATCAACTTGTAATCTTATGGTCAAGGAAAGGAAAGGAAAAGTAAAAGGAAAATGAAAAGGAAAAGGGAAGGAAAAGGCAAAATGAAAAGCACTTGTAGACAATTATAAAAGAAAAGAATTTAACAACAACACGACACAAAACATTTTTTTTTTTTTTTTTTTTGCGTTTTACTTCTCTCTTGAGAAAATGCTAATTATAGAGCCGTAAAAATATTTCCCACCTCTCTTTTAAACTGTTATTTTGAACTTGTTGTCCTGTCAACTAACTAGAATTACGTCAAGTTATAATGTGTTAATGTGACAAAAATTATGTTAACGTCTTTTCATCTATGTCGATATGTCAAAAATGTATTGAATGACAACAAATTTGGAACAATATTTTTGGATCCTTCCATCCAATACATCTTATGATTTTCTCTTCCTTTTTGTCTTTACTTTGAGAGAAAAAAAAAATAGTCGGTCGTTTCCTTGCATTTTCATTCCATTTATGCCGACTTCATTTTTCTTTCACATTTACACACTTATGATTTTCTTTTCGTTTTATCGAACAATTTCTTTTGTTGCGAAACGGAAAAATAAAAGGGAGGTAAAAAATCATTTTTCAGCCCTTTACGGCTTTACCATTTGGATTTTCGTCCCACATCCTTTTTCCCACTTCTCTTTTGTGTTTGATTAACTCCTTTTCTAATAACTCGAGCTTTCTTCAACAATATATCACAAAACAATTTTCCTTTTCCTTTTAGTAGGAAAAATAATTTCATCTTTAATGAAAATGAGAAATAGTGGGCCTTGAAAATCATTTCCCAACCTTTTCCCTTGGTTTTTCCTTCCCCTTCATTTTCCTTCCACTGTTTCACATATTACGATTTACACACTCTCTCTTCTCTTGTTACTGTTTCTTCACCAGTCACTACACTGTCTCTTTTTATCTATATCGTCGATACTGAAATATATTAAAAATATATATATATAAATATATAAAACTGACTGGGATTTTGCTTTCATTCTATTTTTTTATCGTTTTCTCGCCGTGGATCTCTTGCATCTCACTTTCTATCTCTAAACTCTGGTCCTTTTCTCAGCTCTGATCTTGAGATTCGGACCGATCTGCGCCGTCCAATGATTAGACTTTTTGTATTTGACCTAGTCGCGATCCAATTGTAATAATATTACACACACACATATATATATACGTATAGAGAGAGAAATTAGAAATTAGAAATTAGGAATAGTGTTTTTGAGTTGACACTAAGCTGCTGCGATGGGGCAGTGTTATGGAAAGACGATTCCCACCGGAGACAATGATGGTTATGCGACGACGACCATTACAACCACCGCTGAAGGTGGCGGAGGCGATCGGCCATCGGAGACGCCGGCGCGTAACGGCACTCCATCGGCGAAGAATACTCCGGCGAGATCGTCGGCTGGAAACAGTTCCTGGCCGAGTCCCTACCCGTACGGTGGAGTGGGGGCGGGAGGGACCAGTCCTTTGCCGGCGGGAGTGTCGCCGTCGCCGGCGAGGTCAACACCGAGGAGGTTCTTTAAGAAGCCGTTTCCTCCCCCGTCACCGGCGAAGCACATCAAGGCGTCTTTGGTGAGGAGGTTTGGGCATGCAAAGACGCCGCGCGAGGGGCCGATTCCTGAGGACGCTGCGGGGGTCACGGAGGAGCCGGAGAGGCACCAGGCTTTGGACAAGAACTTTGGGTATAATAAAAATTTCGGAGCCAAGTTTGAGCTCGGGAAAGAGGTGGGCCGAGGCCATTTTGGTCACACTTGCTATGCCAAGGGCCGAAAGGGAGAGCTCAAGGACCTGCCTGTTGCCGTCAAAATCATCTCCAAAGCTAAGGTCTGTCCGTGTTACACTTAAACATACTTTCTAATGGAAAATTCATTTCTCTGATAAGATATAGTCAAGCCTATTTTGTATCGTGGGTTATATGTTGGTTATATCCTCGTATGTCTAGGATTATTTTTGGCGGACATGTAAGGCGAGCAGCAGTTGAGAAAACGGGGCATAGTATAAGAAAGGTGGAATATATTTCTATTTAAGATTGAAATGTTATTGTCCAGAAAGGGGCTTAGTTAGCAATGTTGGATGGAAATGGAAAGGTGTTGACTTTAAATATCTTTGTTAAGTCGTATTTCCAATAATCTTGGAATTGGCTCCATAATCCAGTGCTATATCTACAGAAGGTTTGATGATATCAAATTTGTATTTTTATTTACCTCTGCTAGTTATAACTTGCTATAGAACTTGCTGTAAGTCAGAGTTTCTTTAAGCATGCACAAAGTGTGCTCTAGCCATCTGAGTCACCGTTCCGTTGATTTGTGCTCAAATAAGTGTTGCCTTCAGCAGATAAAATCTGAGAACTATTGTTAAGATGTTTTTGGTTAGTTCAGTGAAGATTGTCATACATAGCATAGATGCAAAATGGTTTAGAAAAAACATAGATTATATAGAAGTGATCTAGACATCTAGTGTCCTTGACAAGCAGAATGGAGAAAGAAGATTTGTGTACATGAACATAAGCAATCAGGTCAGTTTTTGTGAGTCAACTATCTTGACTTTATGAAGCAAAGTTTTCAACTGTTATTCAGAAGGCATTACAGATGCTATTAGGTTGGATCACCTAGATCACGATTACAATGGAGGACCTTTAATAATAGTAAGAGTAAACAGGTAGAATGGCCCATTTTATGTTCTGCTACTAATGTAACTAACCTAAAGCCACAAATGAAGTATCCTAAAATACTTTGTGGTATAGACAACATTTTTGAGATAGCCATCCTACTTCCTATGCTATCTTTTATTTTTTTACTAACTAACTATATCTAGAACATAGCCAAAGCTTAGGGATTGTCAACTTGATTGTCTCTGTATGCCATAAGGGAGGTGGTATTTGTAACTCTCAAGGAGTACATCAACAAACTTAGATTGTTAATCTTTCTGTTTGGTAAGACCGTGAATTAAAAATTATAGTGGACAAAAAGGTTTAGAAGAATAATAGCAAAGGGGGGAAATGGGAGAGTTATTCTGTTGTGATGAGTTTATTATGCAAATTATGATGGTGGAAAGTCTAAGGTTCCCGCATAGAGGCTGTCTGCAACATTTCACAGTTTGAATATACAGGGAGAGGGAGTAGGGAAGTTTCCAGATTCAATTCATACACTATGAATAAAAGCTTTTTTGTTGCTGTTATGCACATATGGCAATTATCAAAGTGGGAAAATAAAGGAACTATCCATCCTTCAACAGTGCAGAACTCATAGAGAGAGTCTTGAGGGAGGAATAGTATGTTCAGAGAATTGGGAGAAAATAGTAGAAGTTGATTTCTTAATTAATTTCTGGTAGAAAAAATGTTGAATTGAAAGATAGAACTGACTGAAAAAGAGTTGGGCGTGTGATTCTATGTGCAAGTGAAGTCTCTCTTCCTTTAATCCTTTATTTGAACGCTTTTATTGTATGAAAGTGACGAGATATACATAAAAAAGTATTAACAAACAGGGCAAATTTCTCCCACACGTACTATTTGGAAAAAATGCAGTTATTTGTTAGCTTGGGGATAATGTCCACGGCTTCACATACTGACCCTTGCACTATTACTCAACAAGCTTCTCCCTCACATCTTCTATCCCTCGGGTATCCCACAAGAAATATTTGGTCTCCTTCAATGACCTAGGAAAATATGCAATGGATCCTATTTCTAAGGTCTCTTCTGGCATTCAAAACATTTCCACTCTGAAACTGTTACCATATGCTTTGTTGTTAGTGAAGATTGTTGTTATTCTATGAATTCGTCATGATGGGTTAATGTACCAAAATGTTACTTTCAAATCAAAACAATTGATATATATTATCAAAAATCAAACGGGAGTTTTATTTAGTTGCCAACCAGCCTCTAGGTGAATAAAAAATTTTTGGTTCAAAGTTAAGCAAAATAGTCTGTAATTCACCAGACCACATAAAGTAGGATCTCTTCTCTTGAATGCCCAGTTAGCTTTGTGGCATATTCCTGGGAAACTGGGAACAAGACTTTTCTTCCTATGTAAATCTTCTTTCTGGACTCTATTCGGTTTCAAAGCACACTGGTTGTCATAATTTATTGTTCCACGAGCTCCCGGTTTTGAGTTCTGACATGCATTATCCATTTAACTTGGCTTCTTTGCCTTGGAATTGCTGTGTGAGAGCCATTATGATCTGTTTTTTAGGATATGGCTCTGGAAGAAAAATGATATATCATAATGATCCCAACTATCCATCTGGCTTATCATGGTTTGGAGTAAAACATGGAAATTGTGAAGTAACCTGTTACCCGGACTAAAACTCCACAATCCGACTGCCTTCGTATTCTGTAGACTTTGTGGCTTGTTTTTTCTTTTTCTTTTGTTATAGCTGGACATGGCCTCAGAATAATTTTTGCTAAATAAATCTGGAAGTCTAGACTTTGTTTTAGATTGTTGAATCTTACTGAATAATTGACTGTATATCCAAAATATCAAGGTAAAACAACAATGACTCCTTCCCTTTCCTTGATGATAACATTTGTCGTTAAATGTTGATTGCCATGAGATAGCAGGGTTTCTAAGGTAGGCAAGAGAGGTCTGGGAATTTCTTCAGATCTTCATAATGTTGTAGAATCTGAATGTGAGTGGTATAAGACAAAGTGAGATTGATTGAGAATTAATTTTAGTCCTAATGAAGATTAAGGAGTTCTAAACAAAATGACAAAAGTGTACAGATAGTTTCTATTTAGGGCTGTTTTCTGATGGGCAAGACCATGCCAAGTAAGAAAGCCTATCAAATAAAATTGAGCGTTGAAGATCTAAATGTGTTCTTGTAGATACTTGATTCTAGTTTGCTCAAACACCATTTTTCTTGATGTATAAATGGCTCATTGCAAGTGTGCACAAGCTAAAATGAAATGAAAACACCATAAAACGTCATATATATCTCTCCTGGCCAATGAACTCTTCAATTTAAACTCTTATTAATCAAGAATTCAAATTTGAGAAACTTAAATTACAGACCTTGTTTCAAGTTTAGACAACTATGTTGAATTTTGTGCACTCTTCAATTTTCTGCAGAGTATGATAGGTCTTTTCCTTTATTTGAATATATATTTAACTGAACAAACTTTCTTTGGCAGATGACAACTGCAATATCCATTGAAGATGTTCGCAGAGAAGTGAAAATTTTGAAAGCACTTTCAGGCCATAAGCATCTAGTTAGATTTTATGATGCTTGTGAGGATGTCAACAATGTGTATATAGTAATGGAGTATGTATTCCCTTGTCTTCTAAAGTTACACTTGTTTATGCATGCATTTTGTGAAATTGATCTGTCTTGTTATTGTCATTCATATTTTCTCTGAAATTAATGCAGCGGAAGTGTGAAAAAAATAATAATACACAAATCAAAGACTTGTTGATTCTAATCAATAGCGAGAAATTGATAGGAAAATAGAGAAAACTCTTAAAGATAATTTTATTCAATTCAACTTGTCAAATAATGAATCCCTGGCAGTCTTTATATCAAAACTCTACTTAGACAGTTTAATTAAAATATAAAACAACTCACAAAATAAAGTAAATTATAAGAAAAGGCACAATTCCTGAGACAACGGAGGAGTGCAGTTTGACCCCAAAATGATGTATTTGGTCAAAATCCCACCAACTCGAAGTCTTCACTTCGAGTTTTGCTCAAAAGCCCGTTTCTGATTTGAAAAGAGGTTATTCACCCAAATCCTACACCATTGACCGGAACTGGGTCAAAGACGATCCCGGGCCTGTTAAAGTCTTCCTTGGGCCTTAGAATGGTCTCGACTGTTGATAAATTCCTACTGCTTACACATTGCACCAGAAAACTTGTGCGCAGTTGGAAATTTGTTATTTTTTGGTTACTGTCTTGCTTAGATATTATGTTGTGCTTTTTCTTTTTAAAGAATTTTGGAGATTGGTTTGAGGACTATATTTCAGCCAGCCCTATCATAATCCTTTTGGTTTTATTTAGCTTTCCCATATTGTGGTCCATTGGTGGCCACCTTTGGTAAATAGATTTCATACAATAAGTTAATGTTACTGGTTTACTTTTACTTTACTAAATTTTACCAAAGAGCTATCAGCTGTACCTGCTATTCTTCATGTCTCTTAGGCTCTTAGCTGTATCATGTGAATGGTTTAGACCATTTATTAGCTCTGTTTTCTTTTCTTGTAGGTTGTGTGATGGCGGAGAACTACTGGACAGAATATTGTCGAAGTGAGTGAAATTGCATTCTCTCTAGCTAACGTATAGGCCTCAGGGCATCCATATATGGTTGATGAAAAATGCTTTTTTCTTCCAATATATGCCATTTTTGATGGATGCTGTACCTGTTACTTATTCATTGCAGAGGTGGCCGATATACAGAAGAGGAAGCAAAACTTATCGTCGTTCAAATTTTAAGTGTCGTTTCATTTTGTCACCTCCAAGGTGTTGTCCACCGTGACTTAAAACCTGAGGTATATGGAGAGCTTGTATCACTCAATAATTCATTGATGCTTTTGTTAAATGGTCATTTTTCTGCTAAGCTTCTTGTTGATGTTGATTGAATTGCTTGCATTGCAGAATTTTCTTTTTACCTCTAGAAGCGAAGACGCTGATATGAAGCTTATTGATTTTGGTCTTTCTGACTTTATTAGACCGGGTAACTATCACATGAACTATAAAGTTTATCAGACTGAATCAATTTGACATGTATATATGGTTTGTAAATAACCCTTTTCTCTACGTTTCTTTGCAATCAAATTCAATAGAAATGCTCAGTGCCACCCAGTCAAATTTTATATGCCTCGAGCGTCATATTGCTTGTTTGTTGGTGTGTGTCACTTGTTGCTTTTGTGCTGCCATGTAATTTCAATACCCAATTTCATTTATTTCCAAGTTCAACAGAACGACTGAGATGTTGGCATGCTTCAAGACTGAAGTACAGAGGAAAATAAATTAGGTTACAATAGGTTTGCTTTTCAGTTTACTTTTACCTGATGTGGGTAGTTTGTTGGAAAGTATCTCTAGTTTAATGACCTTAATCATTACCGGAACAAAGTGAACCAAGGACTATTAGAATGCTAAGCCTAGTTCGTGGCAAGGAGATAATTTGCTGGCATTATAAATTTTCACTCACCAGCCTGTCTTTTGCAGAGCATGACAGTCTAACTAAGATTTGGTAGTTTGTGAGATATCCCAGTAATTAACTTATTATTATCAGTGTTATTTTCTGTTGTCCAGTTGCAAGAATTTTCTAATGTTGGCATTTTATTCACGCTGTTAGTTATCACCTATTTTAATCTCAAAATGGACAAAGTAGACTTCAATAGAATGATGCTTCTCCTGTTGGTCCAATATGCCTAGAAAATTGTAGTATAAAGAAAGGTCATTATCATCTATGGTATACCATTCCTTTATAGTCAACATCTGTCTTTGATAGCTTTGATTGTTATGGTGTACCCTGAGAATTTAGAGAAAAAAAAAATCATCTTTTTCGCTCTCCAAAATCTTTGTTTCTGCAGATGAAAGACTAAATGATATTGTTGGAAGTGCTTATTATGTGGCACCAGAAGTACTCCATAGATCTTATAGTTTGGAGGCTGATATTTGGAGCATTGGCGTTATCTGCTATATTTTGCTATGCGGAAGCAGACCTTTCTGGGCAAGGACAGAATCTGGAATATTTCGTTCAGTATTAAGAGCTGACCCTAACTTTGAGGACATGCCTTGGCCTTCTGTCTCACCACAAGCCAAGGACTTTGTAAAAAGGCTTTTAAACAAGGATTACAGAAAAAGAATGACCGCTGCTCAAGCTTTGAGTAAGTAGTCTGTTTCTTTAACCGCTGCGTAAAATTCCTTGAAAGTGCCAAATTTCACTTGCTTATGTAATTACGTGGATCTTTTAACTGATGTAGCTGTTGAGGATGTTAGTTTTTCTTTTTACATATTTTATAGGAAGTTGTTGTTGGAGGTCATTATTCAGTTATATGTTTTCTTTGTTGAGGACCTCTTATTATTTCTGGAAAATACTGTAATCACTAAGGAGCACAGCATAACAATCTTAGAACTGTCATCTACATTTCTTTGTTGATTCGCACAATGCACATTCAGTTTATACTTATCTTGTCAATATATGTACTGATGCAAACCTGTTGAAATGCAGCGCATCCATGGTTGCGAAGCGAGAGCCATCCTATTCCTTTAGATATATTAGTCTACAAGTTGGTTAAGTCGTATCTACACGCTACACCTTTCAAACGTGCAGCGCTAAAGGTATTATTTTATCTGATGGGTATAATTCATTGATTGCTTTTGCTTGCAAGATACAAATATTTGAATCAGAATTCTTTTTCTGAGTTTCCTTTTTAAAGAGTTAAATACCTGTTTGGCCCTCTATATTTTTACTTAATTGCTTGTGTTTATTTAATGCATGTCGTTAGTTACATCTCACTTGGTCGCTGATGTTGGATGGAAGCTACATGTCACAGTCAACTTAGGCCTCATTAACTCTATGGGTTTTCAAGTAAAATATGATATAGATTTTAAATTCGGTACAGGCACTGGCTGAATTGCGTGAGTCGCCATACTGCTTATCAGTTTTGCATTAGGGTCAATCCTCAAATAATCAAATCACCAGGGAGATTGGAAAATTATTAAGTTAAATCTTTCACATACTTATGTCGTTAACATTTCTTTACGTTCATATAATTTTGAAGCATCATTTTCACCCTTCCATTCTCTTTCATTTTGCATTATGCTCTTTTCTATTTTTCCTCTGAATTTTAAATGCCATAATTATGTTTTATCTCCAAGAGACTCTTTAAATACAATATGCTCTTTATTTAAAGAGTGAATGCCTAAAATAAAGCTCCAACACACTCTAATTTAACTTTTTAAAATAGAGAGTAGGTTTCTCCACATTTGGAGAGCCAAACTAACTCTATTTGTAATTTATATTAAATGCATTTAATGAGTTGCAAGTTTCAATACTCCACTTCTTTAATTATTTAAATAATACTCAAATATTTTAGCAATTAGCACCTCATTTGGTTGTTGAAAAAAAATATTAAATAAAAGATGAGGGAAAAACAATTAATGTTTGTTGAAAAATGTAAAATGAGTAATTTTTAAGTGTATAAAAATTTTCACTCTTTATATTTAAAGACACTCTTTATTATGTACAAGATACTCTCTAAAAATAAAGAGACTCTTGGAGATACTCTTACACCCATCCGAATCTCCACAAACATGAATGCGGAAGAGTGCAAGAACAACAAAGAAGAAAATAGCAGTTCTTAAGCTTGCAGTTGCCATTTTGTTTTTGAGGTTAATATTATAGCATTTCTCTCTTGACATTCCCATTCAAAGAAATATAAGAATATAAATTGCTGGTGCACAACTGAATATAGTGAGGGAATTCAAATCCTATGACAAAACCTGTCAGTCATTCATATAAGCAAACACAAGTGCATAAAGTAAGTCATTATTATCCTTAATTTACATAGGCAAATTACACCATGAGTTTCCAGATTCCACATTTTTCAATTACAACAAGAAAATTACTCAGTCAAGAAGAAGTTCCCATTGGAGTTCATCACCTGAATTTATCTCATAAACAACAGAAAATCCCCAAACCTTAGGATTTGGCTTTCCAACTCGCAGCAGCTTATTCCCATCTTCAAGCCTCCCTATAGAACTCAATAAACCTGGGTTACCACATTTACAGATGAACACGTCCATTGTTCTTGAAGAATACGTTGTGTGTGAAAAAGAATGAGGAGTTTTAGGAGCCTTAGGAATGCAACAAGTAGACGGAGGGATTTTTTGTTTACTTTGAAGGAAAAATGAAAGGAAAAGGAGGAATTCCGAATTTGTCCCTTTTGTTATTTAGGCGTGTGCAAGGCGCATACTAAATTAATGATTATGTTGACAGAAAACGTGAACTCGTATGAATTTGCACCTAAAATGAAAGCTTGAGGAGATTTAACGCCAAAAATATAAGGTTGGGGACGATACATCATTACCCTATAAAGTAAAATGATAATATTAATTCACAAACACTTGCATAAATATGAACATAATAGAAATTTTAGAGACAGGCATTTGTAGTCTCTCTTATAATTAACACTATAAAATAGCTTTTATGAATATTGATTGTCATGGCTTTAGAAAATTTTAACTTTGGGATGTGGAATTAAGTGATTCCTAGAATTTTATTAACTTGTAGAATACTTGTTGATCCTTGAATGGAGCATCTTAGTTTCAATTGGTGATACATCACCATATAGTTTTGGGTGGTCTGATGTGTCACCGGTCCTATTTACTTGGCTTGGGTAATTGTGTCAAATTCATGTCCTTTAGAATGATATATTGTGTAAGCCAACTGTCAACTGGACTGCTTCTACCTTATTTATGTGTACAAATGGTCTCTTAATTGTTCTTTTTCGTTGCTGGATTCATTTGGGTATAGACCAATAGTTTTTGCTATGAGTTCTCATGTAATGTTAAATGGTTTCCATTGCTTGATGTGTCTCTTCACGCTTTATTAATCTAAGTATTTTTTTTTGCTCTTTTATGATATTGTCTTCAGTCTTGCTGCTTTTTACCTGCTGATATGTCAATAGAGTATTTCTACCTGCTCTGATAATTGGTTCTTTTATCATTTTTCCCCTATTAAATATAGGTGTTTTAATTTTCAAATAATTGAAAAGAAAAAGATGAATCACTTTTTAGTAGCTAAAGGGAATCACATTTTTTTTAAAAAAAATCAGGAGGAATTGCGTAATTTATTGCTTGTTAGTAATTCACCTTGTTGGCTGCAATAGCTCCATTTTTATCTTCAGTCCATTAGTTGTATTGATAACTTCATTTTGAGCAATAATGTAACAATTTTATTTGTTTCCACTGTGCTTGAAGGCTCTTTCGAAAGCTTTGACCGAGGATGAATTGGTTCATCTTAAAGCTCAATTCCTGCTTCTGGAGCCTAAGGATGGGCTAGTCTCTCTTGACAACTTCAAAATGGTTGTTACTCTTACTTCTCTCTCTCTCTCTCTCTCTCTCTCTCTCTCTCTCTCTCTCTCTATATATATATATATATATATCTGACTCTGCCTATGTACACATCCACACATCACTCCCTTCCTTTTGCTTATGTATCCTGTGTGAGCTCATTGTGTGTTTATCTTTTAGAGAGTCCTTGTAGACATGACTGGTAATTTGGTGAAGGTGTTCAACGCAATTAATCCTATTTGGAAACTGTAAGGCACTTTGATGCCTTTGGAGATTACACTAACCTCCACTTGTATTACTTGGAGGAACTTTTTTAGGGGATCTTCACTGGTCTTAGTTTTGCTTTATCTGCTTCTTACTATGGAGTTTGTCTTTAACGAACTTTTGGCTTATCAAATAAAAGAAAAAAGGGAGAGGAAAGAGGTTATTCCTTGATATAAAGATAGTGTTTTATCGTTTTCTGGTTTTGGGTCATGAAATTAAAATTATGCTGAATGGAGGATGCTACTGGAATTGCAGGCTCTTGCACGAAATGCCACCGATAGTATGAAGGTATCTAGGGTCCCCGATATTCTACACACGGTCAGCTTCTGCACTTGATTATTTTTGTGAGAAATGTTTCTTGCATATTTCAAATAATTTTCTTAAATTTATTTATCTTTCTTTTTGAGCTAGATTTCAAGTTGTGTAATCGTAAATATGTGAAATGAAATGTCAAATACTTTTAAAATGTAAAGTTACATGGAAAATGAATTGGACAAATGTAATTCCGGACAAAGTTATTATGATTTTCCTTTTTCTCCTTTCAACACAGTAACTTGACCTTTCAATGGGAATTTTTGTTTTCATTTTTCAGATGGCACCGTTGTCTTATAGGAAGATGGACTTTGAAGAGTTCTGTGCAGCTGCAACCAGTACGTATCAATTGGAGGCCCTTGACAAATGGGAGCAAATTGCATCGACGGCATTTGAGCATTTTGAACAAGAGGGTAACCGAGTAATATCAGTAGAGGAATTGGCTCGGGTATCTACATTTATGGCTTTACGCGTTTTGTAGCTTGATAATCATTTTTTATTTTTACATCTATTAATCAAAGAGGTCTTAAGTTTATGCCGTATTTATGCAGGAGTTGAATGTGGGCCCGACTGCTCATTCAGTGCTCAAAGATTGGATAAGGAGTGACAAAAAACTCAGTTTACTTGGATATACCAAATTTTTGCACGGTTTGACACTTCGTTCAAATACAAGACATCATTAGCTTTTCCTTCTTGTTTATCTTCTTCTTCGTCCTCTTCCTCTTCCTCTTCTTTTCCTTAAATTATCATTTGATCAACAATGGCAATTAAAGAATCATGCACTCAAAAGATCTGTGTGAAGTTTTTTCATTTAGGAGTGGGAAAAAAGTCTATTACCAATGTACTAAGTAATTAGAATGATGTTTATGCCGTTTGAAGTCGAGCATTTCTTCATGCACGTTCCATTTTCGTGTGCAGTCACTGGGACTGTACGGGTATTCATCCTTCAAAGAAGTATTCTCAAGTTTTAAATGAATATTAAAAATTGAGGCTGTAAACCTGTGTCCATAGTTCACATCGTAGAATTTTTGTCTATTATTATTGCTACCGGGATTTTAGTACTTATTTAGCAGTCATGATTGTGTATATGTTACAAAGATCAACATATCTGCTGGTAATGCTGAATTATTTTTTTAATCTTCAGGCTTATTTTAATCTTTTGCCAGTCTTTGTAAGTTCTCACAACTGGTTGAGTTCCTTGTTCCCCTATTTATTATCTTGTATAATTTATCAATTCTTATGTTTGATATTGCATCAGATATTGATATAAATCTGCAGTAATCACCTCAATGTGCAAGTGTATGACTATACACACTCGGTAATATTCTTTTGCTCAATATTGATGGTCAAGTCCATTTATGACAACTTTGATGTGCTAGACTTGATAACTCTGATGCATGTTTTTATTCTTTAATCTCGTTCAATTTTGTCTGTTCCATCATCAAACATGACTTTAGCATGTTTGTGAAGTCGGATTAGACAACACCCCAACAACTCATCTTCACTAAAAAAATTAGTGTTTGTCAGATTCGCAAGTAGATTCAGGTACTTTTCAAGTTAAGTCAATTGTTGGAACAATAGATATAAGAAAAAAATATATCTTTTAGGGAAGGAGGTTCGATGGAAATGATGAAGTGCCGTATTAGATGGTGTTGAAATGAAGAAAAAAAAGAAAGTAAAATTTTTATTTATTAAAGGTTGAACTTCAACCTCGAAGACCCCTACCATCCCTACCCTAGGGCCTTGGTAGAAGACGTAAATTGCAAGATATGCTTCGGTGAAGTAAGGTTGAGAGTTTGTGTTTTAACTGTGCTTGCAAGGAGTCTTTTTCATACTAAAGGTAAGAATCGAATTTTCACTCTGTAGCTGCTAGAGAAATTGAGACTATCTTAGTTTCACTTTTCAACCAACTAAGCTATATTCTGAGGGCAAAATTTTTATTTATTATACTGTCCTTGTATTGAACAAGCCAGTAAGATTTTTGGGAGCATCTCCTTTCTGCCATTCATGTGTTACATGGTATTCTTCTCTATCAGATAAATTATACAGAAATTTCGCGTTCATGACAGTATGCTCTTCTACGTACTTGCTCCTGCATTCTCTAAAGTATGTATCAACTGATGAACAATTGAAACTAAGAAATTTGGCATGATAATTAATAGAATTCGAATCAAATTTAACTCATTGGTCACGGACATGAAAATAATGGTCAAAGTAATATAGTTTCAACAAGAAAACTAGCAAAATATGGGTTGAGTTGGGTCGATGAACGAATTTATTAATTAATTTTAAATTTGATGAAAATTAATATTTTGTATTGTTGCTTGCGTTTTTTAAATCTACTCAAAGCAGATTCCTTTTACACTGTCCAAATAAAAAAAAAAAAATTAGCCTTACATTTAAAGAAACTAACAAAACGTTTCTATCTATTGCAATAAATTAATTAGAACATCAATTATAATCATTAATATTCTCAAAAGATTTATTAGTTTAACAGTTGTCTTGAAGCTGGAGGGTCCTCTAATTTTTACAAATAATGCTAGGTATCATCACCCGTCGAAGTGTCAATTGTGTTGAAATTAAATATTAGGTCCAATAAAATGTGAGGATATAAAACTTATTTTATCGGACCTATCATTTAATACCACGTACACGAATAATTATCACCTTTACTCAATTTTTAAATGCCACCATCAAAAGAGATACACATGCCATAATAATGCACATCTTATTTGAGAACCTCAATAATCACATGTTATGAAATATATTCTAATCACGATAGTAGGAAATTTTATCCGCTACGGGAAGAAAAAATATTTAACCGTCCCCTTAATTTCTCCCACTATAAAATCATCTCATCCAAAATTTGCTAAGTGCTTCAATTTGTATCCCTCAATCGATTATCTCTAAAATCTGCTCACCTACTTAATTCATCTCCCTCTATCGATCATCTCAAAAATATGTTTAACATGCCTCAATCTATTATCATAATAGAGCATACGATCAAATCCTACCGTAACGAAGCATTATACTAGTAAATAAATTAATTTGTATTTCAACTATCAAAGCATTAAAAGGATAAAAGAGAAATTAACAACAATTTCTTTTTCTAACCCATTTTTTCTTTTAAAAAAGACAAATTAAAATTCTCTAACTTCAAGCAACAAAATTATCGTCATTATCATCAATTATAGCTATTAATAGCATGTTTTCATCACCAAGAAGAAAAATCTAACAAAAAAACCTAACATAGGGGTTACTAGACTAGACTAGATTAGAAAAAACTAGTCGATAACGTAGACTAGACTAGTCGAGTCGAAATCAAACCCTAAAACAGCCCACATGATTGTGGTGGCTATGGTGGTTCTCTTTGTCAATCATTCCTTGAACATACTGAAATTCTTCAACATGACAAGGAATTTTAATTGTGCCCTTCTGATCAAACCCATATTCTTCTTCTGCTTCTTTTAACAATTGGATAAACAGTGGATGATTGAAGTAATTAACTGGGATTACAAATCTCTGTTGATTATCTCCCTGTCCAACTTTTATAGCCAAACACCCTTTTGGAACATCTTTCACTAGTTGCTGCCTCTTTCCATGGTGCTGGTGGTGGTTCTGGTTCTGGTGATGGTGGAGGTGGCTGAGGAACGGCGGATTTTTGTTCAGAAGACTCTTTTCGCCGCCACTCATTTTCAAGAAAGCAAGTAAAATTTTAAGAACCCTTTTCTTTGTTGGGTGCAAATTGGCAGAAGAGGGTCAAAGGGGAGTAAGCAAGGGACTTGGGAATTTTGTCATGGTTCCATGACAATATAAAAACATAAGAACCAGAACAACAGAGTCAACATATATAGATTCTCTCACAGGTTCCAAGAGAGAGAGAGAGATTGTGCGTGTAGCAGACATATAAAACTAGGGAGTAGGGTTATTTGGTTGTTGCTTGGGGTCTCTCAAAAGTCAAAACTTCAACCTATCAGCACCTTTTAGAAATTTTTGGCGCAAATGGTCCTTAATCTATGTCTATCATTCACTTTTGGTTTCTAAACTTTCCTTTTTGGCAGCATTCCCAACCTACTTTTTTAGTTGCGCAAATGATTTTTTGGACAAATTCTGTCCGAAAAGACCATTAATTTTTTGCATGTGAACTCCATTTTCTTTTTAAAATAAAGACAAATTGTCAAATCTAAAATAAAATTATAAAACAAAAAATAAAAAAATATTTCATATTCTTCAACTAACTACCCCACCCCACCATGTCCCACCCCACCCCACCCCACCCCACCCATCAGCTGGCGTTTCTGCGATCAATGGCAGAAACCAAAGGGTCTTCCCCCTCAAAATCTGTCCTTATTGCTTTATTTTTTTTATTTTTTATTTTGAATTTGACAAATTTGTTCCTACTTTTAAAAGAAAGTGGAGTCCACACACAAAACTAGGTTCATGACCATTTGCACACTTAAAGATGTTGGTTGGGGATCTTTTGTCAAAAATGAAAGATTAGGGACAAAAATGTACAATGAGCATAGGTTAGGTACCATTTTGCTGAAATCCCCACCTTTTATGTTGTTGATTTAGTCATAAGATAGTCAATTAGAGGTGTGAAGGAGCATTAGATCTTTTCAATAAGAATTTTTCAAAAAGGATTAGTTGTTATTATGAAATTAGAACATGTCTACTTTATAACCCTTTTTTTAATGTTCAAAATTTTATTTTTATCTATAAAGTCAATTGTAATCTTTAGTTAAAAAGAAATCTTCTTCGTCAGTATGTACAATATCATTCACCCACATGATTCCACACTCACCGTCATGTAATTTTCGGGGCCTGATGCAAATTCTACAATTGAGGACCTCCAAATTGTGGTATGCATTTAAAACTTACAAATCTTTTATGGAATTAATTGTTAACTTAAATTTTAAAAAATAAAATATGGGTAAAGTAATAAAGATGGGCCCCTTCGATTTTGGACCATATTTGGACAATTTTTATTTTTTTTATTTTTTTATTTTTGGGCCAAGTTCAGTAATCACAATTTTTTTTTTTTTAAAAAAAAAAATGCCCCCCTTCGATTTTGGACTATTACCTCACTCGTCTCGACTCAAAATTGGTCAGTCCACACTTCACCTTTCACATAGTCTTCTTGCACATCCATTGTTTCCACATTTTCTCCGATGTCTCTATTCATTATCTTTTACTTGGGATCTCGAGACTTTCTCAAGGTTTTGAGTAATAACAAAAAGAAAAGAGTATCTTGATAGAGACATTGATCGAAAATGAGAGGAATACATCCAAACCAATCGAGTTGAACCTTGCTCAAGTTGAGAAGTCGATCTTGGATGCACGCAAATTTGAATGAATCCAAAGAAGTCATTCGAACTTAATGAATATCAACTTCATCGTTTCATCATCCAATTTAGCGGTCCACTCTAGGTCATGACTTGTGGTTTAGATACGTACGTTCAACAAACTATTTTGATGTTATAGATTACTTTGATCTAGTGATATCTACATTGATTAATAATCAAATTAGTCGACTATGAGTTGTCACTTAAACAATTTATTATATTTGTCTTGAACATGTTCATTTTACGCATACAAGCGTCATTTTGAAGTCTTTTGTTGTTACCATTAGGACATAAATGTATGAACATGTTCAAGGTAGGAGGACAGAAGTGTCACTTTCTTAATAGGACTCAAAGACAACCTTGGAACCCATTACCACATGTTTCTTACGATGGACATTGGTCGGGACAAGATATAATATTAATAGGATTAAGTAAAACATTTGAGATATTCGCTCAATGTCATAATGTGTAATAATCTTGATTCGCGTCCATTTGCATATATTTTAAAATAAGATTTACTCGTATGGAGTAACTCATTAACTCATTATAATTTTGTTGTTATAGGGCCGTTTGATAAATTATATTTTGTTTAACCTCAAGTATTATTAGTCGTACGTTATGTTGTAAGTTGTAACTAATTATAACTATATTGTCTTGTTTAATATACACAAAATAATATGAAATTGAATTTTTATAAAGTTCAAATTAGTTAGATTGATAAATTGAAGGGCTAATAGTAGCAAATATATCAAGGTTTCGGAAATTTTCAAATTTGGTCTCCAAACTATACACTTGTCACTTTTGAGTCCCTATTCAATTTCTTTTAGCATTGAGATGCTCAATCTTTCATTTTTGGTGCAAGTTGGTCCAAATGGACGAAATCCATCCAATTTTTTTTAAAGAAACACGTGCCTTGCACGCGATCAATTTAAGTCAGGCACTGTTGTGAATTCATTATTTTTAAAAAAGAATTAGAAAATGGAAAAAAGGGAAAGGAAAAGGAAAAAACATAAGATAAAGACGAAGAAAAATGTCCCCCCGTCTTCTTTTCATTTTTTCTTTTCTTTTTCCTTTATTTTGATTATTTTAATTAAAATAGAATGAATAGGCAATGATACCTTTAAGAAAAGGAGGTCACATGCAAGTCATGTGATATTTTAACAGAGAAACAAACATTTTACATCCAATTAGACCGACTCGTGCCAAAATGAAAGATTGGGAATCACAATGTCAAACAAAGTTAATGGGGACTCAAGTGCAACAAGTGATATAGTTTAGGGGCTGGAGGTGCAAATTTTTATAGTGGAGTCAACTGCAACAATAATTTTTTTTTTTTCACGATGCCGAGAGAGATCGAACCAAGTCTATTTTTTGATATATTTTTGACTCCTCGACACATCACTTCTTTTTAGCAAATAAGAAGACATCAATATATTTTTTAACATATCGACACATTACACCTTCAGATTTTTCAATTTGTTAAAAAAAAAAAATGATGTGTTGAGATGTAAAAAATTTATTCAAAAATAACAAGTTTGCGACCGCAGATCTAAACACTTGGAGAACTCTCGAGGTATCCAAGTATCCCTTGAGCCAACATTGAAAGTATTTAGACAGGTCCCATCTATGAATAATATTAGATGATTAAGGCTAGGCCTCAGGTCATCTATTACTGGACCACATTTGCGTAGTCCAAGTTTTTCCACGTTAGGCTAATGCTGGTTGGGCCAGGATGTGAATTTGTTTTACTTCATTTATTATTTTAAATTTTAAATTTAACAAAATAAAGTAATTTTGTGATGAACATTAGTACAAGAGTGGTTAATTTTAGTGAATTTGATTTTAAACTAATTACTATTTTAAATATTTCTTACTATAAATTGTAATATTTCATTTAAATGATATTATTTTTGATATACCATATTAATTTGAAATCTCGTTACTTAATCTTAAAAGGAGACACGGGCTACAAGTAGGCTACTATCCTAAGTTGTTTTTTACTTAATTTTTCAGGCAAATTTGTTTTTTATTTTTTAATAATGCATATTATTGAACATAATAGAGAGACAGGCACAATCGAAGAGCATGCAAGACTAAGCGTATAAGCACATTAAAAAGTGCTTATTTTGACAGTATGAAGGGGTTATACACTGCCAAAATAAGCCAAAATAAGCATCTAAGCATATGTTTGGTAGTGCTGAAATTATTTTAAGTACTTATATTATAAGTTTTGGTGAATGTGTAAATAAAAAGTGAGTTGTAAGTTGTGAATTCCATAAAATTTGTGGATAAAAAGTATGTTTGATCAGCTCAAATTATAATTTAAGCAATGACAAACATGTGCTAATTAAAGTGTTTATAAGCTTAGCCAAACATGATTATCTTGCATAAGGGGACGAAAAAATGTTGAGAGATAAAAAATAAATATATATGTATTATGATCTTGTTCGGTTTAGATTTTGGGTAAAAAGATGAGTTTTTTGATTTGACAACTTTGACTTTTCAAAGATATTGAAAGTCAAATAACTATATTGTCTTTACTATTTTGAAATAGAGTTGATTAAAAGTAAAATAGTTCATTCACATTCAAAAATTTTGAAAAGTCAAAGTTGTCGAGTAAAAAAAAACTCATTTTTTGGCCCAAATACTAAACCGAACAAGCTCAGCCACAATCGGAGGCACACGCATACCGAGAAATCATTTGAAAAGAAAGTGAAAATGAAAAAACCCTAGTAAAAAAGGGGGAGTGATTGCACATGTTGATTAGGTTATAGGGAGTCTAAAGACAATAGACTTTTCTCTTGTTTATCTTTTCAATCAACTGTTTCCATCATTCAAATTCATTGATAAGTCACGTTACAAGCTCGGATTCAAATGCAATATGCTAAAGGACAAGACAAACCTAATCAACAACCTCATTAATTGTCGTGCAAGAAATAAACATAATTAATTTATAAACTTTCTCAAATCTCAAAGCATTTAAATCATAATTACAGTTAATGTCTCTTGCAGCTTAACCTTGTCGCATCATTGTTAATGTCTTGTTTAGTAAGGTCGGCTAAGTATCTTACGGTCTTGGAATCTGAGTTAAAGAATTCTGGAAATCAAAACCCACAAAGGGTTGGAGAAAATTTATAGGAAAAATGACATGTAAGAGCCGAGTAAGAGGGATTTTTGGGTGAAAATATTAGGGTTTCAGCCAAATACCTCATTGATCCATTGTATGGCATATAAGATCATGTAATTAAGGAACTGATTTTAAATACCTCATATATATATTTTCAAAGAAAATGATAAATAATTCAACCTAAAAACAAATAATATATGTGTATAATATATTCTATATAAGTTATTATCTGATGAATTAAGACATACATGTTAGGAACAAAACTATGGAGTAAACAAACCTAGGAATAATGAATTACTGAAAACAGGTAATTATACAATTGCTTATGGCTTGTGCAAATTGCATATCTTGAAAATCTTTCAAAAGGAGCAAAATCCCCAATCTGACTGAAAAAAAACCCTAGATAGGGTGTGGGGGTGGGGATAAAGGTTGAGAAAAAGGGATTTTAAAGCCAGATCTGAATATCCCACAAAATGCCAGATCTGATATACCAAAAGCCATCATGACCAAAATCATGCAACATGATTAACCCTAAAAGGTGTTCATCTGACACAGAAAACCTTAATCAAGCAGAAATTCAAGAATGTAATGATGAAACTTTTCTGGGTATCCCAGAAAAACTCCTTAATCATTACCCCAATCTGCGGTATACATATATAACTAACAACTTCCAAACCCTTCTCCATTAACTGCAATTACTCTCAAAAACTGCCAAAAAAAGGTTTAGAACTTCAATAATCAACAGGAAATTACAAACAAAATTGAATTAAAACCCTTATTTACCTTCAGATCAAGAATAAAATCGAGAATCAAAGCCAAGTAGAAGCAGTGATTGGGGGGAATGAAGCCTGGTCCGACAACACTTTCAAGAGATCTAAATTTGTATAAGAATTCAAGCAAAGAGTTCTCGAGCCAGACAACATTCCCCTCAAAAAAGCAGCCTCCTTTTTCTTGATTTTCATCTGAAAAACCCTTCATCAGTCAATATATTTATATATATATGTGTGTGTATGTATATGTGTGTGTGTGAGAGAGAGAGAGAGAGAGAGAGAGAGAGAGAGACCCTATCTCACTTTCTGGCCTCTCATCTCTTTATCCCCCAAAACTTTCGCCTTCTTTCAAGGGAAGAGAGAGAGAGAGATGAAGAGGAGGATTTGTTTGAAGGGGGTTATAACAAGGGAGAAAATTGAATGCCAAACTAAAAAGACAAAAGCTCTCGGCAGACCCTGACCCTACCAGCTGGAGTTCCAGAAATGACCACGACCCCATGCACCCTCTCTCTCTCTAGTGTACATGTATTGTGTATCTATATTTGTATGTATACATTAATACAAGAATCTATATACTACAAATTTTTTTCTCCAAAATTAACATAGTGAGTATCGAACTCGAAGTTGGTTCTCGGGCTCCTCCATTGTCCAAGTATATACTTGCAGAGGTGATCTAACCCCCGCCATGGGGAGTTATTACAACTCCCACTGGACACGTGTCCAGTGGGAGTTGGTCAGTAAAAAAGTGCTTGACAAAAAGTCAAGCACTTGGCCAACCCCCCACTGGACACATGTCCAGTGGGAGTTGTAATAACTCCCCACTGTGGGAGTTAGATCAATTCCAATATACTTGTTAGTAGCCTAGTCATTTTTATTGAGACTTAGTGCATGTTTGGTTGTGTTTAAATTTAAAATAAATTATTCTTTTTCCCCTAAACTCATTTTCGATCATATATTTCATAGGATTCACAACTTCTATTAACTTTTCAATCACATATTTTATCAATTTTTTTTAAAATCTCCTAAAAAACTACATTTAAACTCTACCAAACATACACTTAGTTCAATCTCAAAACGCCAACTTTTTGTTAAGAGTTGGTTAATATTTTTATATTTAAGTGACGTGGAATTCACTCTCAAAATGGTCCCGTAAGATGGTAACTTATTTAAAAACACAAATCTTGAAAGGTAATTATATTCATGTTACATTTTTTGTTAACCATACAACATATTAATTGTAATGAATGTCCCTAAATATTGTTCATTTTTGCATTTATATCCTCAACTATTTTTTATCACATTCTTATCATTAACCTATTAATTTTCACATCTTATATATATGTACAAAATATTTGCCACTCATTTCATTGCACATAGAAAAATATTTGGACAAAAATCATCATCATAAACAAGATGTGAAAAATAAATTGAAAGTCAATGATAATAATGCAACGAAAAACAGTTAGGGACATAAAGTGCCAAAATGTGAAAAGTTGGGACTTTTATTGTAATTAAAGCATGGTGTGAATATAATTACTCATCTTGAAATTCAATTGCTCGTTTGAGCTTAATAAATTTTAATACCATATAGTAATACGACCATCAATTTAGGTCAATCTCGTCAATGTATTTTTGTTATTATTACCACAATAACCTGGGAATAATGGCATTTGTTATGACCTCGTACAAATTGTTCAAAACAACAAAAGACCATTAGCTTTTGCCTAATGATGAATGATTGTGTCATCATATCCTAAGTATACATTCTAATTAATACTGTACAAAATACAGACACACACCCACAATAAAACAATATTTGACATTGTAGGTACGATGATGCTGCAGGCAGGTTTAATGCGATGTGATGATCACTGAATTATTTGAAAAAATTTATGAAAAGGTATCCAAAATCTTAATGAAGACGTGCAGGTGAGTCGGTGGAGTGGTTGAGTAGTTGAGCAGCCCGATAATGAAAAAAAATGAAAATTAAATAGGGTTCTAAAATTTGAATTTAAAATTTTAAAATAAATAATAATAAAAAAAATGGCAGATTGAATTGTTTTTTCTTGATGAAAGAAAGGGGACCCTCGTTTGCCGCGTCCTTTTTACACTAACGAAGAATTCGAGAGGATGACCGACAGATAGGGTCAGACCCCTCAGCCCTTTCTCTCTCTTTCTGTCTTCACTGTCTTGATCATTAAATATAATGTACATTTTATTTTGGGGAGGGGGTGGGGTGTGGGGGGTGGGGTTGGAGGGGAAAATATATAATATGTTTTACCTATAAGAAATTGTCGACTTGAAGTCGAATGTGCATCACTAACGGTCGAAAAGTTGTCTTTCTAACGAGGAAATGGTAAACTCGTTGATTTGAATATCGAGAATGTAAATATAAACATTCCTTGATTCACAAATTATAATGAATAAGTGAAAGAATTGAGAAAAGAATCTCAAAAGTAGCAAATCAACTTAACCAAACAAAACCTAATGTGTTTTTTGATACTAATTGCAAGTATAATATTTGAACTACTAGTAAATGATAATAAGTCCGAAAATTAAAAATAACCAATATCATTAATTTAAATAAAAATAAAAAGAAAATCTGTCAATTTCGATCTTCTATGTGTGCACTAATTCTCGATCAACACTCGCCCCTCTTCAGATGCTTCCACGTATCTGTGAATTAGGCCATGACTCTATCATTTTTACCATGGAAGATAAGATTCGGCCTCAAATCGTTAGGCTATTCTTCAGCCTGACGAACCATCACCTAAATATGGAATCAAATGCTCAACCCAAGTCTGTGAGTCAATCTTTTCTACAATTTCCAACGGATCAATTCTTCGTGTTACCAACTTATTATATACATATGTCCAAAACTAATCATTTGATAAACCACCAACTCGAAATTCCCTACAACAAAGTGCAAGTGTTGATGCTTTTGATCCTCTTCAAAATATGTGAAGCCACTAAGGGTGTGTTTGATTGGTATGCATGGAAAAAGGTGGAAAATGAAAATATTTTCCATGTAAGGTGGAAAATAAATTCTACTATATAGGTGAGAAAATATTTTCCAAGAAAGTGAGAAAAAATGTGCTTTAAATACTTGTACCTAGAAAATCTATTTTATTTTCCATGTGCAATCAAACAACAAAAGTGGAAAAGAAAATTTTTGGATTTGACAATATTTTCTATGGAAGTGATATTTTCCATGGAAAATGTGCCAATCAAACACACCCTAATATTTGCACACCTCAAAATATTATCTTCAACATAAGTTAAATTAAATCCGTTTAATACCTCAATGCCATTCATGGTCATGGCCCAATTTATTTTGCATGGTTTCCAACAAAATACTCGAAACTCCTCAAACATAAACTCTTTTCTTTCTCCTCGGCCATGACTTCCCTAAATTTTTATTAAACCTCTCATCCAATCTAGAAATTTATCAGTTAGAAATTCTTCATCAAAAATTGGCTCGTTTTCATAATTGTTGGCTAGGTTTGAGACTGGTGGCTAACTCAATAGTTACTAGTCAAATAGTCGACCGACTTGAGTTGTAACTTATTTAACTAAAAAGGAGAAAATAGATATTTCTCTATTCATTTATTATTAATTTTTCTTTTATCTTTGGAAAATTCCGAAAGAGAAAAGAGAAAATACTAATTGATTGTATTGGGATGTGATTAAAGATTTGAAAATTGTAATTGGGGGTAACCCCTGCCCCCATGGTAGAACCCAATTAAATGTTGGGGGACCATTTACTCAACTTTATATGTCACATGCAAAACCCTCTAGAAATTTCATTCTTTTTAACAGAGTTTTTGGGTTCAACAAGAAATTATGAGATAAAATGAAACTAATTTTGAAATTTCAAAAGAATCCTTTTCCCTTTAGTATATATTGATCTACCATTCTATGGTCAATTTTACTTTAATCACCTACGTGCTATTGAATTTTGAACTAGTTCTTAACACAATATATTGCATTTCTCGAGTAAAAACCAATCGAAGAAAGGTGTCAAATTAGAAAGACCTGCCTAAATCGATTAGGTAAAAGCTCGGGGGAGGCAACGGGTCGACCTCCTTTACTGGCTGGCCTATATATCCTGTCATTAGGTTCAAATGAGATGGCCATGCTCTCACCTAACCTCCGAATCAATGAGTCATCTGCTATTAGTCCGGTTCCCTTGAATACTTATCATCGTGCGGGTCGGTAACCCAGATGGGTGGTGGTCCGACCTAGAGCCATGCCAGTTAATTGGTCATCATTTGGACAATTTTTATTGAATGATCTTAAACAATTAATTTAAGATGTCTAAATTTTTTTATTTGAAAAAAAAAAGTTTGAAAACTAATTGATTTTCCAATATTTGGAGGTTTAAGAAACGAAAGCCATTCTATAATTTATTTTATACCTTGATGACTTCCTGATTTTGAAATATTTTTACTATATTCCGACAAATTTATTTTGTTATTCATGTTAATAAATAATCCATAATTTTTCTTTATCTCAAATTCACATAATAAAATTCGGAATAATGGGATATGATAATTTTTAAAATTTTAATTATTTTTTTGCCTTTTAATGCATTTACTTTTAATTACCTCGAAATTCAGTGCTCAAATTCCCCATTAAAAAAAATAAAAAAATCAATTAAGGGTCACATTTTATTGCCTACATTAGAAGTCACAGCAGTGCAACATATTTGGTTCCTCGATGAGAAACAACTGATTTTTCTCGTATTATGACCGTTCATATCGTATTCAATTGCAAATATAAAACTAATGTCCTTTAGGGTTACAATTCAATTTCTTGAAGTCAGACTCTCTATACAATTTGATTGAATGACGTTGTTACTTATCATCCCAAATCGAAGTCTGAAACCTGCAAGTTTTTCAATATTGGTTTCAAATTTAAATCTTTGATTCAGATTTGTGTAAACAGCCGCCAAAGGACATTGAAGTTGTCGTCAATGGAGTCACCTCTATAGAGTAAGAACTTGATACGTGTTTAGTTTCGGGTGTAATCAATTAAAGAGAAATTTTAAGCATTAATATTGGAAAGAGATTTTATTATCCATTTTAAGATCAGTTGCATTTTCCATTTATGTGTACTGGTTATTGATTAGCCACATTTAATTCAAATGTACAATTAAAGCGTAAAGCTTAGTTAACCGTGAAAATCGACCTTCAAGATTTTCAGGTCTAGATGACCATGGCAGATCTAGGAATCAACAAATTAATAGGGGGTTTGAATTTTTTTTCTAAAGCGACATTCGAAATTAAAAGCACGTATAATTAGTAAGACCTAATTACGAGCCTTATCATTTAATATGCATATAATTAACAAAATACATTAACCTAAAAGATAAAAAAGAAATGAGAAAATTAAGATTGTAATTTTAAATAAAAGTGACGTCTCAAACTTTTTAACATATACATTAAGCAAAATCTTAAAGAATCATTAGGTAATGCTACATTAACAATTGAACCTTGATCAACATTTGTTTTATATTTGTTACAACGAGTTTTAAAAGAATTAATCTTGATTAACTAACTATAAACAGATTCTCAAATAAATTAATATCATAACAAAATAGATTTACAAAAGTTTGTCATGTCTTATAAACCAGTTAGTATAAAATAATTTCACTTATCTACAATTACTCAAAATCAAAATATTGTATATAAATTGTAGTTTTTAAAAACATTGAAAAAAGGGCATGTGGTTTTGGGTGGCCGAAGCCATGGGTAGGTCCGCCCCTATAGGCAAGGGTGATGTAAGGAAGAGACGTGATGCGTGGCTAGGTGTAGAGGTTTAGTCTTACGCCTAGACAGAAGTTATGTGCCACTAGACAAACTTTTTAGAACAGTAAATCATTTTTAAATAAATCTTAAACTTGCAGAATTTCTCAATAAGTAATTATATTCACACTATAGTTTATAATATCTATACTACGTTTTAATTGTAATGAAAGACTCTAATCTTTGACATTTTGGCACTTACGTCTCTAACTTTTTTTCGTCGTATTTTTATCATAAATTTTCAATTAATTTTCACATTTTATTTCTTATGACGATTTATGTTCAAATATTCTTTTAAAGTGCATTGAAATGGGAAAAAAATATTTTGTCAAATTTTTATATTTATTATTTATTTTGGTTATTTAAAAATACGATAGGCAAAAAAAATCTTTTTACGCACTTCTAATTAACTTTTTGAATAGAAATACTCATCAAAGACAAAAGATAAGACGACATAAATGCAAAAAAGAACAATAATTGAAAACTTTCATTACAATAAAAATATAGTATAATTAATAAATAATGTGGTGTAAATATATTTACCCTTTCTCAAAGCTTTAGATATTTGTTACTTAAGCTGCTCAGGTGACATTTATGATTGGGCTAACGGTTTAGCCCATCGATATGTCCAGACCCACCTAGAAGATTGAAAATATTTGTTATTTCTTTCTACAACTATTTATTTATTAAAAGTCATAGTCACTTAAAATAAACTATTTCTGTCATTATATTATTAATAAAAAATAAAAATAAAAAAGTCGAACTTCTCGACCCGAGTCCAATAAGGGGGTGGGCTTAGACACACATACAATGTTTTCTTATACATAGGCTTAGCGGCTTAGCCCAAGCCCATCCCACCCCCAACTCAGATAATAAAATTAGGAGATAAAGAATAAAAAACAAATGACAAAAATATAATTTGAAAATCCATTTTTCCTCAAAATAGATTATTGAAAAAAATGTTCACTATGTAACACATAAAATAGATTTTTTTTTTTTTTGGTAATTAATTGCTCAAAAGAATTCTTATTAACTGGCTCACGGGTCTACAGACTACAAATATGGTTCTTTTATTTTATTTTATTTATTTTCATAGTGAAAAATGCTTGTTAAATATATCTAATATTTCTTTTATATCTTGGGATTATTAACGGAAAAATAATTCATTTGTTCTATTCATCGTTTTCCACCTCTTAGTTTTTTTTATGGTTTTTCATAAATTTTTATGTGCACGTGTTGTTGCGAATGCACGTCTATTAAATTGTTATGTATTTTTCTTTTATTTCTTTCATATCCACGTATACATATATCATATAATTATATTAGTGTATTTTTCATACTTTATTATTACTCTTCTCCATCGGTTACATGCAGTGGCGGATCTAGGATTTGTAAGTCGTGGGGGCCAAAAAAAAAAATTTGGAGGGGGGAGACTTTGATGGGGGTTCGGGGGCAACGCCCCCGAAAATTTTTTTTGGACAATCTAATAAATCTACAAGTAAAATATAATAACCAAATTTAATTTACAAATTCACATCACAAATATCAATATACAAAGCAACCAAACAATCATTCATCCATTGACCACCCATCTCCATTTCAAAAACAAAAAAAATATAGCAAAATTACGACGTAACATTAATGTATTATATCAAAAAATATCACAAAGTTACGAATAAATTAGAAATATCTATTTCATTAAAAAAAAGAGTAGTCTTTCACACTTGTTAAGATGAATTTTGTGAGACTTCAATTTGATGATTTTGTGATTTCTCCCACTATTTTTAATTTTTCATTTTTTGACAATGAGAGACGCAAAGGGCTAAAGGAAATGAAATTGGAAAAATAAAAAAGAAAGTGTAAAAATTAAATGTGGACCATTTACTATTTAAAAAAAAAAAATCATAAAAAGGTCAAAAAAAAAAATTCTGTCAAATAGGTGTGGGTCCATGGCCCCCATGCCAAATCCGCCCCTGGTTACATGGCTATTGTCAAGTGTTCTATTATCAATTCCTTTAATTATTTGTATGTATTTCTTAATTTTTTGCTTACTAGACTTGAGTTAATTAATTAAATTTTCCTAGTGCAAATTGTCATGAATGAAGATTGTAAAGAAGAAAGCACTTATGAACATGATTAAGAAAGTGATACAGCAATTTCAATAAGAGGCAGAGTCAAGATTTTTTGAAGAAAATACTATTATTATTTAAAAAGTATTACACTTCAAAAATTGATTGTTTTTAAAGCGAAACCGAACCCTATTTCCATCCCGGATCCTAATGTCGTGCATTGTTATTCTTCGGTATCAAATATGCTATAATAATACATGAAAATTAGAATAGACCCAAATAGAATCATTGAAAAACTCATAAAAGGAGTCTTTCCTCACCTGAGACTATTTTTCCATATTTTGAATGGTTTTAATAAACTCTGTCATAGTTCGCTTTGGACCAGATCTAAAACTGTTCTACTCAAATTGATATTATGGCTTCTACTTCATTTACTATTGCTTGTGCAAGATAGAACATTCCACTTAAAGGGATTTGACTGATGCGGTAATGATCTACCCCTCTCCTCATGGTGGAGAGGAGTTATAAAACCCACATGACACATATCATGTGGATATTGAACAAGTAATCACTTTTTCTTCTCTCTAATGCCCACATGACATGTGTCATCTGAGTTTTATATCTCCTCTCCACCACGGGGAGGAGATCATTACCGTTAACTGATGTCTGTCAAAGCTTAAATTATAATTTAAGTTGATTAAAATAGTCAAATATATTTTTTATTTACACATTTCATAAGATCCACAATTTACTACCTACTTATTATTCACATATTCAATAAAATACACAATTTATAAGCTTTTAAAAAATAATTTCAGTCTTACCATGCAAACACGACAAACGATGGAATATGTTTTGAATATATTTGTGTGTGCTTATAAGTACTTATAAACTGGTCAATCATTATTTTTATCTACAGACTCCATAAGATTCATAATTTTTATTTACTTTTTATTCACACGTTTTATAAGATTCATTGTTTATAATTTACAAAAATCTTTACCAAATAAGATATTTCGCATTTAACAGCTGCATGACACGTGGCAATAAAAAAATAAAATAAAAAATACAACAGTGGTCTCCACACAACGTGAGAAGAAGTAAAGTTAGCACGTGTCCTTTGCAGTAGGTACAAGCTATCACAGCTGCACCATGAATTTATTGCCACGTTATTAGTGCACCAAAACAAAAAACAAAATTGATTGGGACAGGTGGCATGATATCATTCGGTGGATGTGACAGTGACAAATGACTTGTTCCCTATACTTTGAATTTTTTTATGTTTATCTGTCGTAATTATGATTAGCAAATATAATGGCATAGTAATCTAATGCTTTAGATAGTCATTGTTATAATGCCCATCCGAACAAGTGTCACATAGGTATTGACTATACTCATCCAATGAGCGTGTAACACTTGTTTTAGTGGGCATTATAACAATGCATATCAGAAGCATTAGATCACTACTCTATAATTAAGAATATTAATACAAGATCAGACAGTAGATACCTTAGTACTTGTTTGATAAATTTTTTTTTTTTAATATTATAACTTTCCGAGCATATTTATTTTTCTTGGTGTTGGCTTAGGTGAATTTATGAAGATGGATTATAGCAAATAAATATAGATTTACGTAAGTATTAAATTCAGTCAACTTTGTCATACATCTCAAATCAAAATTTCATTTAAAATTGACTTGTTAAATACTCAGACAACTTCAATTGCATGTTACTTGACTCGATTGGACCTATTATAACTAATTTTATTTCTTTATTAGATTCTCTCAAATTAAATTTTTATTTTTCTACTGGCATCTTCTGGGATTGGGGAAAACATGGACTTGATAAATTAAAGGTACAACGTGATTCACGTAGCCACGTTGCAGGATTTTAAAACAAAAAGAAGATAATGAAAATGACAAACAATAACAACTATTCTCAGTCTCCAAACCAAATTTTAGGTTTGTTTTAGGGCTTGTTTGGCAAATAAGCTTTTATTTTATATGGGGCAAATCTCTTACCCATGGTAGTGGCATTACATGATTGGTAGTTTATGGTCACACGCTCATTATTTTTATTAATCATGTGATACCACCTCAAGGTGGGTATTATAAATGAGTAGGAGATCAGTCCTCTTATTTTATTTTATAAGTGTGTATCTTATAAATTGAAGTATCGATTCCAACTTGAATTATGAAACCAAATAGGAATCGAACTATTCATAATTTAAGTTTTTAAGGTTTTCATATTTCTAACGACTGTTTTATTCTCATTTTTTTTTGAAACAATACAATTACCTAAAAATAATAATATTCAAATCTTAATTTATTCACAAAAGAACAATATATCAAATTTTGAACACAATGTTCAATCTCAATACAAATAACAAACATAGAAACGAAATATTTTATTTTTATGAGCTAATTTTTAGAAAAATTTTAAAAATAATAAAATTAGTTTGATTCTTTGGTTTTGAGTATAGAACCAATAACCAAAGTACAAACGATCGGTTCTCGATTATAATATACATTACTCGATTTAAACTTAAGAAGAATCGAACTCTTCGATTCGATTCGAAAGACTTTAATTGTAAAGTATATTGGTCTGGCACCAACAATACCGTAGACTGGCCTAAGATAAACCTGATTGTATATTTGGTAATGTTAAAATTATTTTTTAAATATTTATAAGTTATGTATTTTATAAAATGTGTGAATAATAAGTAGGTACTAAGTTATGAATTCTATGAAATGTATAGATAAAAAATATACTTGACTAATTTAATCAACTTAAATTATAATTTAAACCTATGACTCACTTGATATGTCTTTTAGAAACCAAATTGTTACTTATTTGTTTAGGCGTTGGGCTAGTTGAACCGCCTCTCTTAGAATTGGTCGAAAGCTTTGAAAATTTTGTTATGTCGGGTCATTTAACTTCTGATGTATTTGTATTGAAAGTTTAAATTGTTAGATAAATTAATTTCAACTTAAATCACGCTTGGCGTGTGACCTCTTTATCGACTTACACTTTTAGATTTTAAATGGGTTAATTTAACAATGTATTAGAGCATGCAAAAATGGGTGAATTTTTTAAATGACCTTGTCAAACCATCGTAATTGCAGAAGAGCCTAACTTATACTAAATAAGTTTTAAATGTCTCTTTTAAACATAAAAGACATAAATTCACTTACTTACTCATGACTATTAACCTACTATCTGTTAACATATGGTCAGTTAACAAACCATGAATCTGTTAATAGGTCTCTATTAACTCACTGTTAACAGAACCTGATAACAGGCATGTTGGTCTGTTAACAGACTAAAAGGGCATGTTAACAGGCCAAAAGGACCTGTTAACAGACCTGGAATATGTTAATGTCAATTTTGGTCTTAACAGGTGTTCATGGTCTGTTAACATGTTATATAATTTATATAATATGTGTGTTTATGAGTCTGTTAAAGCAAATTTATATAATTATAACTGATTTTTTCAATTAATTCACATCAAATGAACTCATATTTGCAGAAATTTAAAGAAAAAATTACAATTCATACTCAGATTTATACATATTTTCATGATTTATACTACAAAATATACAATTTCTACCATGAATTAAAGAAGAAGTTAGAAAATGATGAATTTCTACTTTGAAATGAAATTTTTTACATAAATGAAATGAGTTGGATTCTAACATTGAAAAGAGTTAGATTCTAACCTTGAAATCTTCTCTTTTTTCACAGATAAATGAATTTGAAATCGTTTGATATAATTATAAGTAGGGAAAGAGACAAGATTATATTTGATAATTTACACACCAAAATGGATCAATGACCATTTTGAAACGTGTCAACACCATTCCCACCCGCAAAAATAGAGATCCACTGAGTTTGTATATAAATCATAGTGACTCATCAGAATCCCTACCAGACAAAAAAACCTTAAGATTCTGCTACACCAACCTCCAAGAAGTACATCAAAACACAATATTATACAATCCCTAAACACTATACCTTAGTACTAAAACTTCCATGAATTCTTAGTGAAATCCGAAAAAACAAGATGTTTGAGGGTGGAGAGGAATACTTTACGAACGTGGATACAGTATCAAAGAAGAAAAAGAAGATCGAGAATACGAGAAGGTTTAGCGACGATCAAATTCGCTCAATGGAAACCATGTTCGAAACCGAGACGAAACTCGAGCCAAAGAAGAAGATGCAGCTTGCAAAAGAGGTGGGATTGCAGCCTCGACAGGTTGCAATTTGGTTTCAGAACAAAAGAGCTAGATGGAAGTCCAAGAAACTTGAGAGAGATTATAGTACACTGCTTGACAATTATAACAATCTAGTTTCACAGATTGAAACCTTAAAGAAAGAGAAACAGGCCTTAGTTATACAGGTATGTCAAATCGAATACTATGATTTATAAACATGTTTGGTACACAATATTAGAGTGGAGGCTAGGTTGCATAATAGACACAAACTCGATATTTGTCATCGATTGATTGTTAAGTAAAACCTAATACTGTGATTTTCTTGAACAGTTGCAGAAACTGAATGATATGGTGGGAAAATCTGAATTGGAAATCAAGTGTCCTAAGCAAGAAATTACTTGGAATAGAACAGATGGAGAATCATCAGATAATGGAGAAAACAAAAGGAGTGATGAATTTGAAGTACTAAAAACAAGGCAGTGTCTGGATAGATCAGAAAATGAGGAAAATAATTATTTTGGATTAGAAGAAGAAACTGAGCTTATGAACATGGTGGAATCTGCAGACAGTTCTTTGGCGTCACACGAGGATTTGCTTGACCATAATACTGGAAGTTATCAATGGTGGGATTTCTGGTCTGGAATTGAATAAGATTGCAGGAAAAATGGAGGAATTTGTATATTTTCTGAATAATTAATTTTCTTTTTGTTTGTGAGATTTGTGTACATGTTCGGAACAAGAAATGCTGCAATCGAGATTACACAAGTGTGACATGTTCGATAAGGTAGGTTAGATAGTACGAGACTATATATATTAAATTAGGAAGAGAAGATAGAATCTTATCTATTGTATTATTCAGTCTTATTTTGTTCAATATTATCTACCAAACATTTCTCGATGCACAACTCAGTGGCTTAACGATGTTCACATCACCACGATGCACATACGCACCGTGGGGGAGAAAAGGAGAGAGAGCATTTTAAAGAAAGAAATACTTCACAACAAATTGGCTCAGTGAATTCTTTTTCATCACTCCTTCAACAACACGACACATTAGTTTTTTTTGTCTATCCTCTTCTTTCTATATCCCATTTAACTAAAATTGTATCGCTCTATCAACATATACTCTTCACGACATTCAATCATGTTTGATATCCAATATTGTAGACTCACCAAATGTTGTCTCACAATAGATAAAATTTTAATTTCTTTTTCTTACTTAATATGGTAGACTCACCAAATGTTGTCTAATCCAACTTATCAAATATTTCATCATTGAAGTATGCAGATTCACTCTAATAAGGTCATCTTCTTTGCTCATCATGTCTTCCATGGCCAGCATTAGAAATTAAATAAGCAAATATGTTGGAAATTGGTTTTATAAAATGGTTTTGACCATCTTTCGACCAATTAATTAAGTGAGTCCCATGGTTAGAAACGGAAATTTCTTTGGCCAAGTTTATTCTACTCCGCAAGTAGAATAATGTAGTATATTTAGTTTTTTAAAACCAATTTCGATTAAATGAGAAATTAAATTCAAAGTATGTCACTTAAATAAATGAATGTTGGAATTAATTGAAAAATAATGAGAATTGGATAGTGCCAATCCACGTTGAAAAAATAGAAGCAAAGTGATCACCGTAAATAACTCAAATTGTACAATTGGGTTTGGACCCCGAGAGGTACCAATTGTCTTTAGACGGGAAGAGACCTATATGTTAGTAGGTTGGGCTAAAGCCCACACGCGCGCGTATATAAATTTTTATAAAAATAAAATAAAATATATATTTTATTTCAAACGTTCCAGATTGCAACACGTGGCAATTCAGTCAACTTCTCATAATGCGCCATGTGTTAATTGCTTCTAGAATATGTCTGGACAGTTTGAACAGATGGGTTATGTCTTTTCAAACAAAATTTTTCAGCAGTTGTGTTTTTTAAAACATAACTTTTCAACAACTATAAATAGGTCCCCTATATCCAGAAATTATTCATTCCAAAAATCGCCTTCTACAACTCTGCTTCCTTCACTATTCTGTATTCTCCATTTCAGTCCCTAAATATTTTTCTGCGTTCTAAATTTCGTTCAAAGAGTTCAAAACTCTAGTAAATTCATTGATATTATAATTTGAAATGCTTCTATTACAATTTGAGATCGTTATATCTTAGAAGACGAGTGCCGGAGAACCATTAAAACCAGTGCGGAGCATTATCGTCTTAATGACAAATAATCAAACTCTTGCCTCGACCAATATTTATTTATTCGTCCAATTTTTCAAATAAGTCGTTATTTTATTCAATTTTCTACACGTATTTATTTAATTAAAAGAATATAAAATATTTATTAATTTACCAACAAAATAAACTCTCATTTTCTACTTTAACGTAAATTTCACTTTTTTTTACCACTATTATCAAAAGCAGCAAACTTTTATGGGGCAAAAGTTTTAAGTGAAAATGATTTGAATGCAAGTGTACCTAAAAATGATACTTTTTCTAATCCCCCGCATAAGTACAGATGATTAAGGTTATGTAGCATACTTTTATTGCTTTGCCAATTGATATGACATTGGACATTAGCTTGGTGGGTACAGATGTAAATCGGGCTGCCTGTCATGGCCATGGTGAGCCACATGTCCCTAGGGCATGGGCCGGAAAAGGGACGGGTCGACCCACAATACGACGTGATCGAGACCTGGCATTATCAATTTGAATAATATCAATAATATTATAATATCAATTACGTCCTGATCAATTTGTTTCATCATTTAAGTCTTAACCTTTAATTTTAGTAGCATTTGGATACCTAAAGATAAATGCCATTTAAACTCGAATAATGATATTTATAGTTACTCACTATCGATAGTCATCATACGTGGTATTATTCAATTGGAAGAATTATTTACTCCAATTGAGTAATGTATTTGTAGTCATTAATTATGAATACTTCATCCAATTGAGTAATGCCATGTAAGATGACTATCGGTAGTGAACGACTATGAATATCATTACTCTTTAAACTCGTCGTTAACTAGCTTATTCTAAAAAAGAAGCACCAAATGTGGTTTATTTTCAATGTGGACCCACCTACATTCAAAATAAGCTGCACATTTGTAGGGATGGCAAATTTTTCTGCTCGCACTCGGTCCCAATTTTTCGATGGGACAGAGGCGGAGAATATGGTCCTTACTCCAAAATCACTCCAACTCGTAGGACATGCAATGCACGTAAGGTGGTTCATAAGATACTTACGTTATTGTATTTTAATTTATAATCTATACAAATATAAAATAGTCTGAGTATAATGTGTAGCAAATAATTTATGAAAATTAGCACTTAACAAATATAAGATGGATAATCAAAAGACACACTTATTAAATATAAATATAACAAGCAAACAGTTATTTGAGCAAACCACAATTTACAACCTAGAAGAACTTGTGGTTGATTGCATAACTGTTTTCAAATTGTTTACTAAGCAAAATAGTAGAAGTTGAGAAATACTAAACATATTTTTGGTAGTGGTGGATTTATTTTTTAAGTGCTTGTATTATAAGTTGTGAGTGAATGTGTGGATAAAAAATGGGTTGTAAATTGTAGGTCCTAATTTTTTTAACAGAAATCATCATCAAAGACAAAGATAAGATGTACTAATTAATAAGTTGATGATAAAAAATATGAAAACAAATAGTTAGAGACATAAATATAAAAATTAGATATTGTTGAGGACTTTTATTACAATTATATAAAATATGGTGTGGTTAAAAAAATTGTGGTTTAAATATAATTACCCAAACAAAAAAGGAAAAAAGAAAAAGAAAAAGAGGAAGACAGCCACATGTGAAGTCGACACGTGGCGAAATAAATAGTTAAAAAATTTGGCTCTTTTATTATAGGTAGATATATATATTTTAATTTAAATCTTATTTCAAAAAAATTATATTTTTTAATAAAGAAATTTAAATTTCCTACTTTGTGTTATTAAATTAACGGTTATGTCTTTTAATTTGGAAGAATTGGGCGATGTCAGTTTCTTTATTTAAAAAGCTTTTTGATCCTCAAAGATTTATTGTACCCTTTCAGCATTTTAACAATTCCCATCTGTTTTAAATGTCACAAGTCACAACCTTTATTAAAGACTCTGAATCACCACACCGAAGACTCATTTTTAACACAATTAGGTTCTCTTTGTTGGAAATGGTTTAATAAAAAGTGAAATAGGTCAACTTTGGATTCTAATTTCCGTGGAACCCATGTTCCAAAATTAACGGGATCAAGTTTATTCACATTCTACTATGCGAGATAATTAGCGTGATATATTTATTAATAAAAAATTATTTAGAATTGAATGAAATATTTGATTTCAAATTGTTAAGCTATCTCACGTAAGAAACATTGAAAACTTTTGTATGGTTTATATGGATTTGGCCTCAAGGGATAACTATTCTTTGGGGAAAGAGACATGGATCCTATTAGGTTCGGTCTTAAACCCATATGTGCTCGCCGCCAACTTCCGGCCGACTTGGCATGGGTCCGTTATGGTGGGAGTTGGTCCTTGTCTTATATATTTTTTTTGGGCTAAATTTGTAATTATTCAAATTCTTGGGTACTTAGTAATTAAATTCCAAACGTTGGCTTTGTTTTCCGGGAATTTTTTCAACAGTCTGAACATAGATGTCTGTTTATTTTGGGTGTTTGAATAGTCATCACTGTTCTTGTAGAGTGTTCGAATAGCCAAGAATAATTCTATAAATAGCCTGAACTGATACCATAAATTTGACATAAAAATTCATTGTCTGAATTCTGATATTGTTTTGAGTACAAAACACTTTATTGAGTTCGTTGGAACTCCTATTGATTGCATTGCTGCTTCTGTATGAAATGAAATTCATTCTATCCTAAGAGACGATTGTTGAACGCCTTTAAACATCATAGAAGAGAGCAAATTCGCCTTAAAGATACATCATAAAGTCAATAAACTAGAATTACATTCTATTTGTGAGTAGTTGAAGGAATAAACAAAACTATAAACGCAACACTCTTTTTACTTCCTCTACTTTAAAAATAAATCTGTCTTTTTTGTGTAAATATTCTACATCAATGTTAGTATCAGAGGTCGATGATTAAACCAGAAGCTTATTTGGTTTGTTCCCATGGCATTGAGGTATTGCTTCCCTAGGAACCAAAATTTGTTTTATTTTAGAAGACAATTACTTGAAACCTTAAACAATAGAGAGAGAACAAAATTGTTTTAAGGACATAAACGTGAATTCGTTATATTAGGATTTCTACTTCAATATATAATTGTGCATGACATTTGAATTCGTAAATAGATTAAAATTGAACTTACTATTATCCACACCTAACAAATTCACTTTATGTTTTTTCTGTAGTACTAAGAGACTCCAGCAGTTGACTTACAACGGACTCCATTACTAGAAACATGACCGCAAGTAAACAAGTACCAGAAATGATAATTTTTATCTTTATCACCGAATATATATAGATACAAAAGAGAGATATATTTGGAGAAGAATATAAATTTTGATTATGTAGAAATTTTTAATAAAATTTTTAACTTTTGATCACCGAATATCCCTTGTCTTTTTTTTTTTTTTTTTTAATAAAATTTTCTCTTTCATATTCGAGACTAGATGATAGATATTAGGGTTCATTCTTTTCCAAAATCAGTTGTATAAAAAATTATTTTATGGATTAAAAAAATAATTTATATGTGTTGCAGATGACAAGTTATATTGATTTTACAGATAATACTAGTTGTACAGTCCACACTTATTTGGCCAAATCATTGTTTGACTCATAAGAGGGTGTAAGTGTGGGTGTACAACTAGCATGATCCAATATCTAATTGTCCTATATGGTATTAGACTAATTATCTAATTAATATTTACTAATAGATTATTTATATTTTTCAGCCCAATTGTTTAGTTCAATGAATAGTCATGGATTATCAAGAATGCAAATTTCAAAGATGGTGTTTGACAATTGTACCAAAAAAAATTAAAATAAAAAATAGAAAATTCAATAAATTTCCATGCTAATATAAATTGAAAATCAAGAACAATAATTTAATACAAAAACTTGTAGCACAAATTGATGAGAGAGACGAGAGGGAGAGATGCTAAGAGGAGTTGAATTGAAATTTGGAGAGGTGAGGATAAAATTCTTAAAGAATTTGGTATTCATATTTATGAGCTAAAAGACCATGCAAATATGTTTATATCTTCTAATTAATGAAATCTTTAGAAATTCACTAGTAATTAGGGACACTTAAATTTCTAAAGAATATATTTAAATTTGAGTTAAGTACACTTAAATTTCAATTGAATCTATTAAAATTTATATATATATTTAAAATCTATTCAAATCTAAGTTGAATATACTCCCTTAAAAAACACAACCTTCTAATTCTAAATGCAATGGTTGTCTTCATTTTGAATACTTTTTTATCGGTGTTATGTCCCTTGTTGAACGACATGTCTCAGGAGTTGCTGACATTGAATTGAAGTAGTCAAAGTTCTGTAAGGAATTGATCTAATCTTCAGCTATTTTTTAAGAATTTCTGCTACATAATATGTAGTAGATTTGGCTGCATTTTTAATGCTTTTCTATTATGTAACTACAGCAGATTTTGCTCCAGATTTTATGCTTTTTCTGTTTTAAATAAGCTGTATAAATAAGTGCTTTTGATGATCAATAAAAATCTTTTGAGAAGTCTTGAGAATCAGTATATTACTTGCAACATTAGAACTATCATCCCTTCTTTCAAAGATTGTACCATTTCAATTTTATATCTTTTCAAAATACAATTCGCGTATCTTATTTTAAATGTCACGACCTTTGGATGAACAAACACATCCAAAGGCCATTTTTACAAATAAATCTCTCTTTTGTGTAAAAATTATAAATCAATGTTGTGTTAAAGTTCGATGATTAAGGTACCACAGTTGAGTTTAATCTACAAACAAAGAATCAAAACGCAGAAATTACCGTTCTGGATAATGTGCTTCCATCTTCCAGCTGCTTTCCAGCAAAACTCAGCCGCTGATGTCGATGGAATTCCTAAATAGCCATTATAAATTCAAAATTTTCACACCGAAAAAGGCGAGAGAAATTTTGAAAAATGAGATACATCAATAAATGAAATGAAAATTATTTGAATTAAAAAAAAAAAAAAAAAAACTCCACCTTCTTTGTCTTGAATATTGGTCTTGTCATTATCGATTCGACCTCAAGCATTAGGGTTTTTCTCTGCATCTTTGCGGACGTACTTTAGGTGGGAAAATGGCAAATTGTGTCTTTTTTCGAATTCATATAGTCGGGCTGGGAATTAGGATTTTACTTTTGAGTTGGGCTCTCATTTTGTGAACTTATTGGGCCTGTAATAAAGGAGTGTGTTTACTGTCCCACTTCAACTACTTGAGCTTAAAAGTTCCTTGTTGAGGAAATTGCTTATAAGTTATATGTAGTTGATTTGTTTCAAATTAGGTCAGGATATTTTTTTTTAAATTATCATTAAGTTACACTCTTTAGCAATATTTCATATTAATCTTAAAATTACTCATGTGATCCATATTTAAACTTCAGATCAGCAACGTACGTGGCCACCATCTTCTCTCGCATCTCTCCGTTGACTATTGCACTCGTCGCCGTGTTTCACTACTCGCCGCTGGCCACGCAAAACTTTTCCACTTTTTTTTTCAAGTAATAATAGTGGATTCACAATTTTTTATGTTCTTCATCTTTCCAATCATGTAAAAAATAAAATTTTAAACTTTAACAATCTATTATTGTTATCAAATAATGACGGTAATTCTGAGAAGTGTTGGGCAGTCTCTGGATTACAAAATTCTTAAAATAATTGCTTCTTAAATATTATTTTGTAAGTAGATTCAGTTTTTATGAATGTTTTTTTTTCTTATTTTTCTTGAATTGGGTTGTTTTTATTTGAAATATTATTTTTTTATATATATAGGAACACAATTGTTTTTGAAATTATTATTTTTTGTTGAATAAAAGAAAACAACATTTGTTTCACATACATCAACATTTTTATGTGTTTCAGAATGTTATTGTCTCACATTCATGTATATTGTTTGATATTGTATCATAGGAAACAATATTAAAAATATATTTGTATCAATATCATAATGACAGTGTCATAGATAACAGTATCGTATGATTAAAAATAGTAAATATATAACAATATTAGAAGTATATTATTATCGCTACATGCTTAGGTGAACATAAATATTGTGTTTTAACATAAATCATAGCACACTATATAAATAAAAACAATATCATAAAAAATGGTAAGAGAAGCACATTTGTATCAATATCATAATGACAGTATCATAGTAAACAGTATCGTATAGTTAAAGATGACAAATACAATAATATCAAAAGCACAATACTATCAAGCACATGCTTAGCTGAGCACAAATGTTATGTTTTAACAGAACCATATATAGTATATGATCTAAATAAAAAATAGTATATTAATAAAACAGTATCATATATAAAATTATCTTAGCACATGTTTGAGATTGCTTAAATTATAATTTCAGCTGTTGAAACTAGTCAAACATATTTTTTATCCACACATTACATGAAACCCACAACTTACAACTCACTTTTATCCATACATTCACCAACAACTAATAATATAAACTCTTAAAAAATAATTTCATCACTATCAAGCATGCACTTAATATATTAATATCATATATGACAATATCTTAAAAAAACAGTATCACATACACAAACTACAACACAATAGAAGAACAATATCATAGATTAAAGCAATATCAAGTATTTTGAATGAAAACAGTATCAATGATCTTGTACTACTAATTGAGCATTTTGAAACAGTGGTATTACTTCAACCATAAAATATTTAATTTTGAATGTGTATTTGTTTGGTGGAGTTTAAAAGTAGTTTTTTTAAAGATATTGAAAAAAATTGTTAAAATGCATGGTTGCAAAATTGATAAAATATGTGGGTCCCGTAAAATACATGATTACAAATAAGTTTAGAAAAAATAGTTAATAAACCTAGCCAAACATGCTATCATGTAATTAAAACTAATGTACAATATTAAAAGCAAAATATTAGTATCAAGCATTAAAACAGTATCTTAATAAAACAATGTCATAGAATACAGTTACACAATAAACAGTATCATAGAAAATATTATTATAATAAAAAAGTAACGTGTTTGAGTTCGCTTTTTTTTTGCAATTGTAGGGGCACGTTGGTCTTTTAGCACTAAAATGTGACTTTAATTGAATTAAGTTTGAGTCACATGACTTAAGAGTCCATAAGCGCATGTTGAACGAGCGACCCTAAATTTACCATTAATTGTTTTAGAGAGTATTAATTACTTTCTAGTAAAAAAAAGTAATTCTTAAAGTTATGTTTACAAAAAAGAAGCATAAAAAAGTAGTTTTTTTACTTTATTTTAAGCTTTTCCAAACATCTTTTAATTAATAAATTGAAGATCGACAATATATTTTTTTTACCTGCTCTGTTCCATTCGTTATTAAGTTTACTAGAAGATAAGTAACATCTAGTAAGTTACATTTGTTGAGTTTGGAAAGATAAATCACAAAATATTAAAACAAGACGACTAATTCTTGAGAAATAAATCTAGATTAATATTTTAATATATAATTTTTTTAAATAAATAGAAAAAGAAAAGGTAAAACGAATTGTCTTTTGTATGTTTCATGTGATTGCTTTTTTATATTGTTTTGCTAGATATTTTGGAACGGTTAATTGTTTCATCTAAATTTTAAATTGTTGGAGAAGAGTCAAAGTATTCATTTAAATTTAATTTTTAATTTGAAATAAATAAATAAATAAATCCAATACTAGCAAGAAAAGAGATTCCTTGAGTTTTATCCTGTGTTATGTACAATCGCACCAAACTCGTTGAAATATTCTATTTTTTTTTAGCTAAAAGACAAATACGTGCACAATTTTCATAATTAATAAAAATAAAATTTAAACTCAAAATTTTTGTATGGTTGATGTCGTGTTAATCGTTTCTTTTAACAATTTAAGTCGATTGATTAGAGCACAAATATAGTCCTCAATGGTAATCTCGTTAATTATATTAAGTCGTGTTCAATTGGGTAATTAGCATAAAACATCCCTATCTCCGGAACTCATTGTGCAAATCATCCATACCTTCAAAATTTTGGCATTTTCACCATCACATATACTATTTCTTGCGCAAAACGTCGTTTCCATCTAATAACATCCATTTCCTATCGTTATCTCATTTCCATAACACGAATCATGACACCAATTGAGGGTATTTCTGTCCAACTACATCATACTATTCAAACCAGATAACAAAAGTACTTTCACGTTCATGGACTTGACCCCAATGCCGCCACCTCCAATCCATTTCTCCAGCCTCGCCCACATTCCTACCACTTTTCATCCTCCTCCTCCTCCATACTCCTTCATACCCGACCCCAATGCCGTCACCTCCCAACTTGAATCCAAAACGCAAATCCAAAACCAATCCCCATTCTTCTCATATTTTAGCGATGTAAAAGCCAGTCTACAAAAAGAATCCTCAATTCAGAATCCCTCCCAAATCCCCCGCAAAACGCTGTCGTTTTCAAAGTCCACTCATCAAACGTCGCCTTCTAAAATCGCTTCATTGGAAGAAATCCGTAAAAACCTCTCTGAGTTCCATCGCTGCTCTGACGTTCAGCCGCTATCCTCATCCACCGTTTCGCCTTCTTCCCATCCTGGTCTGCCTGTCTCATTCCAAGAGCTCTATAAAAGAAACGTCCTTTCAAAATTTGAAGAATCTGGTTCCACTTTTTCAGATTCGACTACGAAACCTGTGGGAGCTTCCGCGACTGGTGGGGTACTTCCATTCAAGGCAATTCGCCAGAGCCTCAGTCAGTTGCGGTCCACTGCCCCGAATAGACAAACTAATTTTGGTGGGAAGGCAATTGATTCTATGTTACTTTCACGATTTAAGGAGAGCTTGAAATTGAAACTTGTGGACTCACACGCGCATGAACCCTAGATATGATTGGGGGTAGTGATAGTTTGCCTGCCTCGATATTCGGGAAGGAGAAAAGGGAGAGTGGTGATAAATCAGGCACTGCGATGAGGACCGAGTTTGTCAAGATTTACATTTATAATGATTCAGGGCATTATTGAAGATGTTGAGGCCGGAGAAGAAGAAGTGAACATGGTTGAACAGTAGGATGTAGTTTGGACAGAAATACCCTCAATTGGTGTCACGATTCGTGTTATGGGAATGAGATAATGATAGGAAATTGATGGTATTGGATAGAAATGACATTTTGCGCAAGAAATGGTATACGTGATGGTGAAAATGTCAAAATTTCGAAAGTATTGACGATTTGCACAATGAATTCTAAATGTAAGGACGTTTTGTGCTAATTACCCTGTTCAATTTAACAAATTTAACTACTTTTTAGTATCAAACAAAAATCTTAATAACGTGGAAATCGACAAAGTAATAATAATGGACTAGTTCACTAATCCACCTGCAAATTAAGATTTTTCTTCTATCCTTTTGTGGTTAATTAAGTAAAGGATACATCAAACTTCAACTTCACTCTTGAATGTGATATTAAGTAGGGGGGGAAAAAAAAGATTCCATTGCCGATCGCCCTACCATAGGACTTAATTAACCTCTAATTAATTAAGACTTAATTAACATATAATTAATTAAATAATTAAGTGGGGTTACAAAGTTTCACTCCCATGCATGTCCCCCTCACTCGTCAGCAACCCAATTGCCCTAGAAAAGAGTTGAATGGATGGGAGCTCGGTGGGGGAGAGGGAAAATAATGTCTTTAAGAGTTGTGAGAAGATGAAATGAACATATTATTATTTTTTAAATAAATAATTAAAAAAAGTAAATGAGATAATTTATTTTGTTAAATACAATTTAGAGATATAAATTTACAACGAGATGATGTATCTTTAAAATAATCAATTAATTAAGGATGTCACCATAATGATCTCATTATTATAATTGAATGATCACGTATACCACACAAAAAACAATGATTTAATTTCCATCGGGTTACCCAAAAGCTTTCAGCACGATTGTATTATTTCATTTAATACAATAATATTAATTACTAATATTATATTTAATAAATTTGAAATCGACTCTGTTAGTGACAAAGTTTTTTTCATTTCAATCTTTACTTAACGATTGATAGTACATACTACGTAAAAGATTATTTTGATTTTATAGTTGAGACTCTGCGACGAAGCAGACATTCGTCACAAATAAGTATCGTTGTTAATAAATTCAAAACGCTTGCAATCAAATAATATCATTTAATTTCAACATGGTGATGTTCCTTTTTGTTCTATTTATTCTATCTTGTTACCTTTGGATCGCTTCTTTATTTCACTACAAGATTTCATTTCAATTTTTATATACAAGCACTCTATAGGCAATTAAAAATAATAAACAATTAAAAGCAATATCAATGACTTCATATTCCATACCACAAAAAGATTTGATTCGACCTCATCTTTTTTCCAAATTTTACTTGCATCCAAGAGTTGTTTCCTCAGTTCATAATCAAACTTAAAAAAAAAAAAAAAAAAATACATAACGGACTTTATTCGAGAAAGAGACTAAGTACTAGATTCAACAAAAATCGTACAAGACAAGACAAGACAAGACGTTTGTTATTAAACCAATGTTATAAAAAATAGTTCATTCATAAGATTATAGAAAAGAACAAAATGACGAACTCCTTAACATTATACTCTGTATATGTGCACTAGAAAAAGAGAAAATTGTGTACTTTATTACAATATTTATTTAAATTTTTAGTATTATCTGACTTTTAGTGATTCTATTTTTTTATTTTTTATATATTATTTAAGTATTGTATACCAATTAAATTTAAGATTTGATTCTACCTTGTGAATTTGGATGCTCTCACATCATCTGCCCCAAGTTATCAAATTCGTTTGTGACTCCCCAATATTAATATATAATTGAGAAAAAAGTTAAAATAAAATAAAAAAATCAGTAAATTTACTACAAGAAATTTTACTTTTAACAAAGAAAATTTTAGTCTTCTAAAGTTTCTCGACGACTATTTTTCGACAAAACAACCTTAAAATGACTTTCTACGACAAAAAATTTCATTGTTAAAAGTGAATTAATTTATTGATTATAATTTTATTATGATATAAATGTTATATATATACTTTTATTCCAAACAATGGTCTAGTAGTTTAAGGATTATGTCACTTGTAATATAGGTAGGACCGTATTAAAAAAAAATCGAAAAATCCACAAGATAAAATCAAAATCATAATCTCTCAATGTATTGATTTTTAATCAAACAAAAGCCATTCATGGTTCGAAATCAAAAGTCAAAATAAATGTTTATAACGAATTTTTAAAGGCGCATGTTTTTTTTGATAAGATATATTGAAATATTCACCAAATTTTTATTTTCAAAACTTGTATGAGTAATATAATTACTATATATTTATATTTTTTTTATTAATTTACGTAAATTATCACGATAATTTATTTTCACTTTAAGTTGAATCCACTTTAAAGACTATAAAATCCACTCAAATTTTAGATAAAAATTGCTCATTGACTAGTTTAGACAATCCATTTCCCAATAAAGACACCAATAAAAACCACTTAAAATGAAAGGAAAGGCAACTTAGATGACATAATTACTTCATACACAACAAGCACCAACATAGATTCTTTCCTTGCCTAAAATAGTATTTTGGGTTTATTTATGAAGATTTGTATTCTTATCATTCCCAAAGAGGGAAGATTTTTGCCTTCTAGGAGTGCATAAATTAAGGCATGTGTGACCCAAATTCTACTCCACCAAGCCCTTTTTACTACCATTTTAGTCAAAGATCAAGTGGCAAATAAAGGGTCATCCAATAACCCAAAAGGGAATTTCACTAAACAACACGAACATATTCTTCAAGAAAATCATTCAAAGATTCAAATTTTCAAAAAGAAATGTTTGGGTCAAGAATTAGACCTCCCTATGGACCCTATCCCCATCCACCTACACCTAGTGATAGGGGGAATCTCTTAGATGGCATGGAATTCAATCATCAATTTAGTATTATTAAAACTAGTGGGTTAGGCAATTATTATATTTTTATTTTGAGTATAATGTTGACGTAACGCACTTCACTCATTTTTTATGATGAAATTTATGAAAAATTGAAATCCGAGGATGAAAATTAGTTCGTTTTCTCGTATCTAAGTTACTTTACAAGATTTAGGTGATCTAATTGGAATCTTTATTAATATTTTTATTTTCTCCTTTTGTTTGGTACAAGATTTCATAGTCTCATGTTCAATTGCTCCTAATCTCCAAACTTAGAAAAAGGAAACGAATAGTACATTATTAGCAAGTGAAAATATGCACGTGTGCTAAGTTGCCTGGGAATTTCCTTATTAAAAACATGCCAGGCATATCAGTCTATATTTGTTCGATTAAATTTAAATTTAACTGAGTCAAATTTAAATATGTAATTCTTATAAAAATGATACTTAATTCATCATTTTATTACTTATCCATGTTATCGTGCACATACCTAACATGGACCATGCACGTATTGAAGGTGAATTGAGTATACGACTTAACCTACTTCATAAACATAGTTTAGGTTCTCAAAAAGCTTGAATCAATACACAAGTTCCTCCATATTATTTATGTTCACATGACTAAGTCAAGTTTCGAGGAATTACTTCTTAACAACATATACAAGTTCAACAACGTTAATTTGAGATGTGTTAATCATGCAATTTGTTGGATTAAGAATTAAAGAATGTCAATATATTCTCAAGTGTGTATTAATTGTACAAGAGGCCGTCCTTCTTATAGGAGATGGAACGTAATCTTAACCTTAATACAATTCAACAACATTAACCACAATACAACTCTACAACCTTAATTATAATTAAGGAAAATAGTATTTACTAACATGTACTTACATAATTATTATGCATAAATAAGATTAGAATTATGATATATTGATTAGGGATAATTGCATCAAAGGTCCCCAACGTTTCAAAATCATTGAGAATATACCCCTAACCTAAAAAAATAGCACCACGCATCTCCAACGTATGAAAATTTTAGCGTAGTAGGTCCTTTATGACCAAATTGTCATTCTCTTAAAAAAAACAAAAAACAAGAAAAAAGAAAAACATAATTGAAAACTAACCATATTTACTCCAAAAACTAAAAAGTAAAAAATGTACCAAAAAAAATAAAAAGTAACAAATAGGTCATCTCTAAAAAGTCCTAAAATTTTATCTGTACCAAATTCGCTGGAAAACACCACAAACTCACCCAAAAAAAAAAAACCACATGGAACTCCACCCCTGACCCATGCATTGCCTCATGGCTCGGAGTTTTCTGCATCCACAACAAGGTTTCTCGTTTAGTCCTCGAAAATTTGAACCTCAAAGGACATGGCCTGTTAAACCCACTTATTTCCTTAACTCAACTACGGATCCTCAGTTTAAAACAGAACAATTTCTCTAGTCCCATTCCGGTGTTTTCGAATTTGACCAGTTTGAAACTCCCGTTCTTATCTCACAACGAGTTTTCTAGTGATTTTCTAGTGTTAGTGGCTTCTCTTTCGAAGCTTTACTGGCTTGATCTGTCGTATAATAATCTCTCGGGTATTATTCATTTGAGCCTAAACCACTTTGACGCATTTGCTTACTTTGAGGTTGGAGGGAAACAGGTTTTCAGGTTCTATTTCGGGTTTGAGCTTGCCGAGTTTGTAGGATTTCAATGTTTCGGGTAACGCATTAGCCGGCGAGATACCCAATACGCTATCGGGGTTTCCTGCGTCGGCGTTTGAGAAAAAACTCCGTTCTATGTGGGGTTCTATTGGAGAAATGTAAGTTGGTTTCAAGCGACCTGACTCGGCCCGGGGCAATGGCGTCGCCGTTGAGTCCGAGGAATACTCGTCGCCCAGCTCAAAGCCGGTGGAAACTAAGCCATTGGTAAGATGAGGGGTGGTTTTTTTTGTGAGTTTGTGGTGTTTTCCGGCTAATTTGGTACAAATAAAATTTTAGAACTTGTTGGAGAAGATGACTTATTTGTTACTTTTTATTTTTTTTTGGTACATTTTTTACTTTTTATTTTTTGGTGTGCATATGGTTAGTTTTCAATTATATTTTTCTTTTTTCTTATTTTTAATTTTTTTGTTTATTTAAAGGGAATGACAATTTGGTTATAAAGGACTTACCACGCCAAGTTTTTTATACGTTTGGGATGTGTTGTGCTATTTTTTTAGATTAAGAGTATATTTTCAACGATTTTAAAACATTGATGACGTTTGATGCAATTATCCCTATTGATTATTAGTTTTGTCACAACTTTAAGTGTAAGTTGGACAAATTAAAAGAGGAGTAATGCTACAAAGACCACAACTTGGACCAAAACTTGGACATTTATGGATAAAATGTCAAAAATGTCCTTTGAAAAGACACCATTCAAATTTTTAAATGTGTCTTTTCAAAGGACACTAAAGATATTTTATTCATAGTGGTCCAAATTTTGGTTCAAGTTTTGGTTAGACAAGCATTTTCCAAGAGAGATCAATTAATCAACGACACGTGTTCCATTAATTAATCCCCAGCTATAATATTTTAATCCTTAACTGTAAATTTATATAGAATTTCCACGTAATTAAATTCATATTTTGACTAATGACGTCCTCCAATAAAACATAAATGATTGATAAGAATATTTTCTAACCAGGATGAAAATCCGTTTACGACAATTCCCTATCGGCATGTATCTCAGTACTTGAAAGGGAAAGTTAAAACAAAGTAACGATGTATACTAATGTCACACCAGTGTACCACAATTTTCGTGTATTATATGAAAAATGTTACAAATTTAAAATTGAGTTGAAAGCAAATTTAATATTCTCGCAATCAAATAGTTGAAAACATTTGATTTAGTGAGAAATTTGTAGAATACTTAACCTTCTTGAATTTGTGAATCTAGCCATAAACTTGATAGACAACCTAATTCTCTTATTTCTTTCTTTTTTATTATTCCTATTTTTCTTCTTGTTCCTTTTATCTTATAAAAGCTTAGAGATGTCAATAGACTAAGTAGGGGTAGGCGAGGGTCGGTTTTGGACCCAACTCGATCTGAACCGATTTAAAATCGGTTTAGAGAAACCCAAACCAGAAAAAAAATCTGAAAATGGGCCCGAAACCGACCCGAACCGACTCGAGTCTTTCGGGTTTTGGATTTCGGCCCAGTTAAAGAACCAAAAAACTTTAAAAAACCACCGAAACCGATTTGAACCGGCCCGAGTCGGTTAGTCAATTTTTTGATTTTTTTGTCCAGTCCTAGGAGTAGGACGGCCGGGAAGGGGGGTCCCCATTTTGCCATTTTAATTTTATTAATTTATTTTTGACATTTTTATATAATTATATGAATTTTTCATTAATATTGCAAGAAGCATGTTCTTCGTACTAGACACAGAGAAAAATCTCCCACCTTGCCCCTACTGCAACCATCCAAATAATCTTAAATATCGGATCACCACAAAAATCGAGTTGAATATTGTTTCTATAGTAACGTATTATTAAATAAAAATTGACGAGCTTCACTTTGTATTAATCTGCTTTATGAACGTTGTTGCTAGTGTCAACATATTGATACTTTAAATTCATCATCACTCAAAAGCTTAAACGATCTCTTCCGATCGTCCACGCACAAGTTGAAATTTGTAGGGTTTAACTAATGAGTGGCAATTGTGCCAAACATTGCGTCATGACAAACAGTGCCGACATTATATGACGTAAGGAATGTTGACTATTCCTGACAATGGGCCCCATGACACTATTATTTTATAATTAGTGACGTTTTAATCCGTTTGGTCTTCCTTCATCCTTTCTATTCTCGTCATGCAATCGTGCGGCGCTCCTCAAATCTGTCACTATTTTTAAATAATTATTTCTATTTATATAATTAATTAATCATTACTAGATGGTACAATGAGTGAGTGTGTTTCGTGTTATAAATTATTTTCATTAGATTGATGACATTATATTTTTTTAATTAATATTGAATACGTGTAGATAATTTTCTTGACTTTTATCTCGACTTTAAAAAGAAAAGTCGAAAAGAACGAGTAGACATGTTATAATGATTAGCCTTTCGAGTGTTATTAGAGGTATTGAACAAATTGATAATAAATAACACAGGCTTGTTTAAAAAATGTGAGGCTCACTGCTAGTTGTCCGATTAAGACTAGCGCACTTGAGTCGTTATATATGGATAGTCAATCTATATATTTAGGAAGTTGCTCAATTGCTGTAAAGTAACCATTGCATTTGAGTACTTCAGTGACTGTTTGACATGGTTTATAAACTAAAATTAGTTTATTTCAGCCGTTATTTTTGACTTTTCAACCCACTTTTAACATGAAAAGTCAACAATTTCAACTTAAATAAACCAATATTGGTTTATAAACTAGTTTATAATCTCCGTCAAATGGACCCTAAATATGTGATATTCTCTATTGAGTTTGATCGCTGAAATCCTGTTTCTAGCTTTATTGAAGTTAGGACGGCCTATTGTATGATAGATGGAATGAACTTAGATTGGGCGGCCCACCATTCTCAATAATTAATTTTGTTTTAATTCTTTTTTTGGTTAAATTTTTAAAAATTAAAATTAAAATGTCTCCTGAAAATTAGCCAGGCATGTTGTGACATGCCTCTCTTTATGAGTTAGTCCATGACTTGACTCTCCAGATGAGCTGCCCCACAACTCACTTTTTCGAATAACCCGTTTCACAACTCGCTTCTTCAAACAAATTGAACCAAATAAGATTTTGAGTAGCCGACATTTTTTAACACCTATAAGTGCCCCTCGTACAACGGTTTTACAAGTGATTGGTTCCTTCGAAATTTTAGTCCTTGTTTGATAAATTTTTTTATCAACTTTTCAATTGGTCAAAATTTAATTTTAACTTTTATTAATTTTTTTACTACACATTATATTTCTATCATAATATATACTAAAAACTTTATTAAACGAGCTCTTAATTGAAATTTTCTGAAAATTGATACGTTTTGAAGTCCCATAAGCCATCTATAGCTTAGAGCATCTCCAATGCAACAATTTCTATTATGTATATGTAGCAAAGGACATTGACATTATATCAAAAAACTTCTCCAATGCAACAATGTTCATTGTGCAAATGTGGCAAATTATTATTAGTTTTCTAGAAAAAAGAAAGAGAGAGAAATATATTGATTGGATATAGATTATTAAATTAATGGTGGACATTGTTAAGAACAAGACATTGTGTTAGAGCATCTCCAATGCAACAATGTCAAGCATAATGTTTAGTACTTTTTTTGACAAATGGCAAAAAATTGTTTATGTGGCACAATTAATGCTAGAAAGTGTCTAGCACAATGTCTAATTCTAGACATTGTCAAAGACAATGTCTACCATTAATTTAAAAATTTATATCCAATCAATGAATTTCTCTCTCTTTCTTTTTTCTAAAAAACTAATAATAATTTGCCACATTTGTTTAATGAACATTGTTGCATTGGAGAAGTTTTTTGATATAATGTCAATGTATTTTGCCACATATACACATTAGACATTGTTGCATTGGAGATGCTCTTAGACATCTTCTAGCATTAATTGTGCTACATAAGTACTTTTTGGCCATTTGTCAAGAAAAGTACTTTTGACATTGTTGCATTGGAGATGCTCTTATATTGGCTTGAAAAGAAAGTTGACTCTAGTCAACTCCCAAGTATAACAGTTAATCCTATATTCCCTTAATCACTGTACTTTTCACTTGGTCGAGCCCTATATATACACTCATGCCCTTGTCTCTCCATGCCAAGAGCCTCAAAGCCAACTCCACTTTTCAGATTAATTTTCTTTCTTTCCTCACAAATCTACACCAAAAATGAGATCAAGTGAATTCGAAAGCCTCTGGTTTTTCGCCATAGCTTCAAATTGCAAATCTTTCACTTTCATAAACTCCATAACCTTTGCATTTCTTATTCTGCTAGCATGGCTGTGCATGAACTTGATTTTCTGGGCACACCCTGGTGGCCCAGCTTGGGGTAAACGTAAATGGAGAAAACTACCATTAGGGGCCGGTACGAAGCCAATACCCGGCCCCAAAGGTATCCCGATTTTCGGCAGCATGAAACTCATGTTGGGTTTAGCACACCGTAAACTTGCAGCCATGGCGGAATCTTGCAAAGCCAAGCGTCTAATGGCGTTCAGCCTTGGCGAAACATGCGTAATCGTTACGTGTAACCCTGACGTCGCTAAAGATATATTAAACAGTTCTGCTTTTGCTGATCGTCCGATAAAGGAATCCGCCTATAATCTTATGTTCAACAGAGCTATAGGGTTCGCCCCCTACGGCGTTTACTGGCGGAGCCTCCGAAGAATCTCCGCCACGCACCTCTTTTGTCCGAAACAAATTAAGGCGTCCGAGTTTCAAAGGTCGGAGATTGCTAATCAGCTGGTGGTAATGTTTCAGGCTGAAAAGGGTGAGATTCGGGTCAGGGATGCACTGAAACGGGCTTCTCTGAACAACATGATGTGGTCTATATTTGGAAAAAAATACGGGCTGGATTCTTACAATTCTGAGACAAATGAATTGCAGAGATTGGTGGATGAAGGTTATGATTTATTGGGTATGATGGATTGGTCGGATCATCTTCCATGGTTGTCGGATTTCGACATACAAAAGATCCGGTTCAGATGCTCCAACCTCGTACCCAAAGTGAACCGGTTTGTCCGCCGTATTATTGACGAACACAAGGCGGAATCCGGCGAGCTCTGCCGTGATTTTGTGTCTGTTTTGCTGTCTCTGCAAGGTCCCGATAAATTGTCGGAATCCGACATGATCGCCGTTCTTTGGGTCAGCAAAAAAGCATATATCCTTTTCTATGATTCATGTTTAACTATTAAATTATAAGTAGATTTCCTTTTGCGGCTTATAACTACCAATAAGGTAGCCGTGACAAAGGTTTTGACTAGAATCAAAATGATAGAAAATGTTTGAAAACGCTTATAAATTGATTAAATATTATTTTTATTTAATATAATTTATATTTATTTTTTATTTACACTTTTTATAAGATCTATTGTATATAATTTAAAAAAAAAATTATCAAACAAGCATATACTTAAATGTCTTAGTTAACTGAATAGCTCTAGAAAAACACGTACGAGTTCTTGAGGTTTGATCGATTAATATATTTCCATTAATTGATTTTTTCCAATGTTGCAGGAAATGATTTTTAGGGGTACTGATACTGTGGCAGTTTTGATAGAGTGGATATTGGCAAGATTAGTGTTGCGGCCTGATGTCCAATCAAAGGTCCACAATGAGTTGGACAAGATTGTCGGAAGTTCACGTGCGGTGACAGAGACCGATTTGACAGAATTAGTGTATTTGGCTTCAGTGATAAAGGAAGTACTAAGGTTGCATCCACCGGGCCCACTTCTATCTTGGGCTCGATTAGCAATAACTGACTCAACTGTAGACGGATGTCACGTTCCAGCCGGGACCATGGCAATGGTTAACATGTGGGCAATCACTAGGGATCCACAAGTTTGGGACGATCCATTAAAATTTAAGCCTGAGAGGTTTTTAAGTGTGGCTCAAAATTTAGAATTCTCGGTGCTCGGATCTGATCTCAGGCTTGCACCATTTGGGTCTGGTCGGAGGTCTTGTCCTGGTAAGACGTTGGGTTTGACAACTGTCACATTTTGGATTGCATCACTATTGCATCAGTTCGAATTCAAATCTTGTGGTGAAGTTGACTTGTCAGAAGTGCTAAAACTTTCTTGTGAAATGATTAATCCATTGATGGTTACGGTTCGACCCAAGTGATCTATTTGAAGCTCAAGGTGTTGGAACTTTACATAATACAAAAATATAAATATAAAATATAAAATATAAATAAAATGAAGAACTACTCATGCATGAAAGCAACTTCCATGCTTGATCAAATCCAAACCCTCCCAAACCCTAAAAAAGAATAAACCACCCTCTTTATATTTACCTCCTCTTTGCTTTTGTGAGTTCTTGTTGGTGATTTTACCTTTTTCTCCTTCTTTTGAACAATTTGTAAGAAGGATTGTTTGAGTCTTATGTACATAAATGTCAAAGTAATAATAGTTTCATTGTCAATCTCTTTATTAACTTTTGTTTACTCCACCCTTTTATATTAATTATGTTTGGCAAATCAAATAAAACCATACAAAAATTATGCATAAATTTAAAGTAGATAATGTTAAAGTGGATTGACGTGGATATTAATTTTAAAATTTTCATTTAAAAAAAAATATTGTTTGCACTATCTTTCTTATCCGATCTAAATCCACTTTCCCACTCCGTATTATGTTATCCGATTAGCTTAAGAAAGATAGTCTAAATGACATTATTTTGAAAAAAAATTTAAAAAATACTATACACCTTATATCTAATTTTATACTTAATTTTTTATATAGTTTAATTCGATGTAACAATTATCTTGTATGTACTTTAGGGGAGTACTTTGTAATCTAAAAATATTTAATTAAGTAAACTAATTTATTTGATTCCCATTTTAATAAGTTTTTTTTTCCCCATTTTTTGACTTTTGGGCAAAAAATGACACAAATGCCCTTTTACTTTTCAAAGTAGCTAATATTTGACTAGAAAAAATGGACATTTTGGTCATTTTTCCTACAAAGTCAAATAATAGGGAAAAAAACCCCATTAAAATAGGAATCAAACAATCCCAAAAATGGACTACATAAAACCGGTTTTAGTCGTGGTAAACATAATTGAGTCATTATAGAGGATTACATTATCTAAAATAGTGAATGGTTTAGTTATTTTTAAGTTCAATTATTAATAATAGATTATTTGAAAATAATGTAAGGCATAAAATTAGAACAAATTCAATTAAATGGAGTTGTTCTACATATATTCAATGTAATAATTATGAATAAATTTAAAGTCAAAATGCAGTTACTATATTTAGATATAGTAATTTTTAAGCCCCCACCTCATGTGGAGCCCTAGTCTTCTCCATGTGGGGGGCCTGCACAAATGATGAATTAATCTAATTAATAGTCGCGCCGAAGTAAGAATATGTAACCAAATCAAAACATAAGTTCTAAAGCCTTAACATACATGTTAGCCTCTAACTTGAGGGGATTATTGTTACGTCTCCACCTCATGTGGAGTCCTAATAACTTCCACATGGAAGAATAACCTAAACAACATGGGTGTTGCGCACGTGGACGATCCTACCCTTGAGGCCGAGCCGATGCACCAATGGTCCTGGGGTTGAGACTCATGACGAGGTTCAGACCGAGGCACTTAGGGACTAATGGGTCAAACTTCAAGGATTGGAAAGAGAACGTTTTGATTGTTCTCGACTGCATGGATCTCGACCTTGCTCTCAGGATTGAGAAACCTGCTTCTCTTACGGATGCAAGTTCACCTGATGACAGGAGGAACTTTGAGAAGTGGGAACGCTCAAATCGCATGAGTCTTATGATCATTAAGCGCGGCATTCCAGAAGCCTTCAGAGGCGCAGTATCTGAGGAGGTAATTGATGCCAAAGAATTCCTTGCTGAAATTGAAAAGCGTTTTGCGAAAAACGATAAGGCTGAAACAAGCACGCTTCTGCAAAGCTTGATTTCAATGAAGTATAAAAGCAAGGGGAACATAAGGGAGTACATCATGCAAATGTCTCATACTGCTTCAAAACTTAAGGCACTAAAGCTCGACTTGTCTGATGACTTGCTCGTGCATTTAGTATTAATATCGCTTCCTGCACATTTCAATCAATTGAAGGTCAGTTACAACTGTCAAAAGGAGAAATGGACTCTAAATGAGCTCATTTCTTATTGTGTGCAAGAGGAAGAAAGGTTGAAGCAGGACAGAACTGAAATTTCTAACTTGGCAAGTACCTCCAAAGATAAGGGCAAGAAAAGAAAAACAGAATATGAAGCTGCTAAGGGTCCAGAACAAAAGAAACCACATAAAGACAAAGAGGGTTGTTTCTTTTGCCAGAAGCCTGGACATTTAAAGAAAGATTGTACCAAATATAACGCTTGGCGTGCAAAGAAAGGTACATTTCTTAATTTGGTCTGTTCTGAGGTTAATTTAGCTTCAGTACCTAGAAACACTTGGTGGTTAGATTCTGGTGCTACTACTCACATAAGTGTTTCTATGCAGGGTTGCCTGTTCTGCCGAAAGCCAAATGATGCTGAAAGATTCATCTTTGTGGGCGACGGAAAATCGGTGGAAGTTGAAGCAATATGCACTTTTAGGTTATTGTTAGGAACGAGTTTTTATTTGGATTTGAAATACACTTTTGTTGTACCGTCGTTTAGACGGAATTTGGTTTCTATTTCCTTATTGGACAAATTTGGATATCATTGTTCATTTGGAAATTGTCAGTTTAGTCTTTCTTTAAATTCAAATATTGTTGGTACTGGTTCATTATGTTCATACGATAACTTATATTTGCTTGATACTATTGCGTCATATAATGAAACCTTGCATGTGGAATCACGTGGTACTAAGCGAAAATTAAATAAAGAAAATTCGGCAAAACTATGGCACAAGCGCTTAGGTCACATCTCAAAAACAAGAGTTGAACGACTTGTGTCAGATGGCATTTTGGATTCCCTGGACTTTACGGACTTTGATGTTTGTATTGATTGTATCAAGGGAAAACAGACCAAAACAAAAAGGTTAGGTGCCAATAGAACTTCGGACGTCTTAGAATTGATACACACAGATATTTGTGGACCATTCCCTACGGCTTCTTGGAATGGTCAACAATATTTCATATCATTCATAGACGATTACTCACGTTATGGGCATCTATATCTTATTCATGAAAAATCTGAGTCATTGGACATGTTCAAGGCTTTCAAAGCTGAAGTTGAGAATCAACTCAACAAAAGGATTAAAAGCGTTAGGTCTGATCGTGGTGGTGAGTACTACGGCAGATATGACGGTTCAGGTGAACAACGTCCAGGACCATTTGCTAAATTCCTAGAGCAATGTGGAATCGTCCCACAGTACACCATGCCAGGATCACCTAGCATGAATGGTGTAGCTGAAAGACGAAACAAGACTCTTAAGGACATGGTAAGGAGTATGATTAGTCATTCTACTTTACCAAAATCACTCTGGGGAGAAGCATTAAAGACTGCAGCTTATATTCTGAATAGAGTACCAACTAAATCTGCTGCTAAAACACCTTATGAGCTTTGGACAGGCAGAAAACCTGTTCTAAAGCATTTCCACATTTGGGGATGTCCAGCTGAGGCTAGGCCTTATAGGCCACATGAAAATAAATTGGACTCCAAAACTGTGAGCAGCTATTTTATTGGTTATTCTGAGCGATCAAGGGGCTACAAATTTTATAATCCCACACTTAAGTCAATTTTTGAAACGGGAACTGCAACATTTTTTGAGGATGTTGAGTTTGGGGGGAGAAATAAGGTTAGAGACATTGTCTTTGAGGAAGAAACTGAGGAAGGATCGAATTCGATTCCTACTATTACTTTTGACAATGTGCAGGTCTCTGTACCTGTCATTGATCAAGAAGTATATCCGGAACCTCAGCAAGATAATGTTGAAGAACCTCCCACCATTCCAGAAGTACAAACTCAACAACCTCAAGAACCAATACCATTAAGGAGATCCACTCGAGAAAGGAAAAATGCTATTTCTGATGATTTTATAGTATTTCTCCAAGAACATGAGGAAAATAATGGAATGATGGAAAATGATCCAATCAACTTCCATCACGCCATGAAGGGTTCTGATTCTCAAAAGTGGATTGATGCCATGAATGAGGAGTATAAGTCTATGCAAGACAATAAAGTTTGGGATCTTGTCCCATTACCAGAAGGTGCGAAGCCCATTGGTTGTAAATGGATTTTTAAAACCAAACGGGATTCGAAAGGTAATGTGGAAAGATATAAGGCTCGTCTTGTAGCTAAAGGCTTTACACAAGAGGAAGGCATTGACTTCAAAGAGACTTTCTCTCCGGTTTCAACGAAAGACTCTTTCAGGACAGTCATGGCACTTGTTGCACATTTTGATCTTGAGTTACATCAGATGGATGTTAAGACAGCGTTTCTCAATGGAGACATTGATGAGACGATTTATATGGTGCAACCAGAATACTTCGTGTCAGGAGACTCGAAGAATATGGTTTGCAAATTAAAGAAATCTATCTATGGACTCAAGCAAGCTTCCCGTCAGTGGTACTACAAATTTCATCAAGTGATTATCTCGTTTGGTTTTGAGATAAATATTGTTGATGATTGTGTATATCACAAGTTCAGTGGGAGTAAGCATATTTTCCTGGTTTTGTATGTTGACGACATACTGCTTGCCACTAATGATATAGGCATGTTGCACGAAACCAATAGTTTTTTGTCAAGGAATTTTGAGATGAAAGATCTTGGGGACGCCTCTTTTGTATTAGGGATTCAGATACACCGGGATCTCTCTCGCGGTATTCTTGGATTGTCACAAAAGAGCTATATCGATAAAGTTCTTAAAAGGTTTGGCATGCAGGATAGTAAACCAGGGGACACCCCTGTTGCTAAGGGAGACAAATTCAGTCTCAATCAGTGCCCGAAAAATAATCTTGAAGTTAAGGAAATGCAGAAGATTCCCTATGCATCAGCTGTTGGGAGTCTGATGTATGCTCAGGTTTGTACTCGTCCAGACATAGCATTCATTGTTGGAATGCTGGGCAGATATTTAAGTAATCCTGGGATGAATCATTGGATAGCAGCAAAAAAGGTTATGAGGTACTTGAAGAGAACAAGAGATTGCATGCTTACATACAGCAAATCGGATCAGTTAGAGATCGTAGGGTATTCCGATTCTGATTTTGCGGGATGCCAAGACAGTAGAAAATCCACTTCAGGCTGCATATATCTGCTAGCTGGAGGAGCTATTTCCTGGAGGAGTGCTAAGCAGACACTCGTAGCTTCTTCCACTATGGCAGCAGAATTTGTAGCATGTTATGAAGCATCTAATCATGGGATATGGCTGCGAAATTTTGTCACTGGACTGCGCATTCTGAATGGTATTGATAGACCATTAAAGTTATATTGTGACAATAACTCTGCAGTGCTATATTCTAATAACAACAGGAGTTCAACTAAGTCAAAACACATTGACATTAAGTTCCTGGTTGTGAAAGAAAGGGTACAGAATGGACAGATTTCCATAGAGCATATTGGGACAAACTCCATGATTGCGGATCCGCTTACTAAGGGATTACCACCCAAGGTTTTTCATGAGCACACTGCTCGTATGGGTGTTGTATTTCTTGAGGATATCATGTTTTAGTGGGAGTTTATATTTTGGTTGCTTTATGTTTGTTTTTGGACACATTTGTGTATTTGGATAATTTTCTGTACAGAAATAAAGTATTCAGTTCATTCCATTCTGTTACATTATGTTTGGTATTGATCTCACTTAAGGAATAAAGTCGGACCAATTGAAAATAGACATGTTTGGATCACATAACATGTAATTTTCATACTACACTCTCATGATTGATCTATGTCATTTGGTTGTATTAGTGTTTGTGACCATTGATGGATTTAGTTACGATTAATGTAACGAAAATCGTTTTGATCCTACATTGATATGATTGATGGACGAGATTGTTTGGAAATACCCTTAACAGTGATAGCAAAATTTTGAGCTCATAAGGTTGTGCACATTTATAAGGATACATGTATGGCCCAGTGGGAGATTGTTGGATAAAATTCAACATGTGGGGTCAAACATGTATATATTAAAATGTGTGGTGATATCTTAAGGTTTTAGTCAATAAATTGATCCACTAAAGACTATTTTGGACTAATGGGTATTAAGTGTCATGAGATTAAAGTGTAGAGACGGATACAATGTTTTAAATTGATGAGGGGCCGATTTAACAACATTGAAACTTAATAACTGTCCTGCAGTTATATATACAGGTTATGGTCCCCAATTGAGCGTGGCTTTTGATAACTCTTTGTATCCCCATCAACAAGAGACACTAAGGAGAAAACTACGGATCAATTGGAAGACCATAACCCAGTTCGATCAAACAGAATCATGGATTCAGGTACGCTTCCGCTTCAGTATTAATCTTGGTAATTACAGCATGAGGGTTTTTAAGTCACAGATATGTATAATCATCTGTATGTGAATCAGTAAATTAAATCTAACAACTAGGGCAAGGCTCAATGAGCTCGAAGTTTAAATGGACCAAATCCAAACATCTTAGTATATGTGCCAAGGCTGGTTACCTAGATATCCAATGAGCCTTCTAGATTTTGTAGAATAAGCTCGCAAGATGATAGACATAAGACAGTGAGCCAGAAATACTTTGCTACAAATATTTGGTGAAATGTACTACTTGTCGAAGTAGTTCACTTATCAAATCAACGTGTCATACATCATTTTGCTCCAATAAAGAAAAACAAATGATTAGAAGAGACAAGGCACGAAGCAATTGTCCCAGAACAATTGCTATTACAAGAAAGCCTACCAAAAGTGCTGGTAAAAGTAAACCGTTTAGTATGAAAAGCAAAAAAAAAAAAATTCTCTCTGTCCTTAAGCTCCCAATCTTGAAAACTAAACAAATTCGTATTGTACTCATCAGTTAAAAGTAGGGATAGTAAAAATATCCAATATATCCCAAATTTGATGGATACTCAATTCAAATAGAGTCAAAAATTCCCGATCCGTGGATCAGCGGGACGGATCGGGCGCAGATCGGATCATGTGTGCTCCGATCTGATCCGCCCCATTTGAAAAATAAATAGGATTAAATATGAAAGATTTGGGGGCTTAAATTACAATTTATAGGTGGCTGGACTAAGCTTAAAAAAAAATTATTCCAAAAAAATAAAAAATAAATAAACGGATCACAATGCGGATCACTGCTAAGATCCGATTTGCTTCGAGAAATGGCAGATCAATCCGCAAATTTGGATCTCCTACAATTATTGCGGGACGGATACGGATCAGGCCGATCTGATCCAAATTTGCCCCGTTGTCATCACTAGTTAATTAAGGTTGGTCGTGTATTCCTCTTTTAATTTTTTATTTTTATTTTTAATATTAGTAAATAAATAAAAAATGACTCAAGTAGTTGAGACATATATTTCGTAATCATACAGAAGATGTACAAATCTGATAACAATGTTAAAGAATGAGAGGCCGACAAAAAGTCTCCTCAATTCATAAAATTAAAATTAAATAAATATACTAACCTATATAACGTGGGTTCTCTCGCACCAAAGAGAAATGGGACATATATATTAATAAACTAATTAATTTTAATAAATATAGGGAAATACTAAACAATTCCAAGTTTTTGGGATGAACAGGAGAATTGAGAGGGATATTTTCTTTTTAAATATTAATTGACTTGAGGAAGAGATAAGTTATCTCTAATTATAATTTCACAATTATCAACGTTTTAGTACCAAATTTCATTAATTTATTTATAAATTACTCTTCAAATATGATACTTAACAAGTCGCTTACGATACCTTACGTTATTAATGTATAAACGTCAAATATTTATCATTTACAGCTTTGACATATTAAAGTATTTAATATTAGGGTAATTTGTAGCTGCGCATTTGAACTTTTAGTACTTTTATCCTTATTCTTTATTTTTTTGCACTCATATCCTCAACTTTTCTTAATTTGATAGCTGAAGTCCCAACCTTTGGACTTTTGTATAATATTTTTTTAATTTTTTTAATTAATATTTATGAAAAGTCTATTTAAAGCCAAGTTTTGTGAGTAATTTTGTCTATAAATATTAGTTTATTTAAAAAAAAACTTATTTTTAAAAATTTATTGAGATTTTTAGATTAATTTTTAATTTTTTAATTGAAACCCGGTCGACCTTGGTTCGACCCGATTCAACCTTTTGACCATTGACCCGTTAATTTTTTCGGGTTGATGGCCAGTCCTATTTTCTGAATATTATTCAGATAACTATATTTTGATTAATGCTCCATTTGGAGATATATGTGCAAAAAAATGAAGAATGAAGATATGTGTGCAAAAAATGAAGTAAATCTTATAAAATTTTTAAAAATATATTTTTTAAAAAAAATCAACATTTATAAACAAAATTACTTACAAAACTTGGCTTTAAATAGACTTTTCATAAGTTTCAATTAAAAAATTAAAAAATATGATACAAAAGTCCAAAAGTTGGGGACTTCAGTCACCAAATTAAGAAAAATTGATTATATGGGTGTAAAAAAATGAAGAATGAAGATAAAAGAGCCAAAAGTTTAAAGGTTGAGGACTTCAGCCACTAAATTAAGAAATGTTGAAGTTATGGGTACAAAAAAATGATGAGTGAAGATAAAAGTACCAAAAGTTTAAAGGTTAGAGACTGCGGCTGCAAATTACCCTTAATATTATCTGCTCTCCTGAGGGGGGTTGGGGGGTGGGTATGTCATTGCTGATTAAGAGTCTATTATTGTTAATAAATTAACAATTAAGTGAATTCAAAATGTTTTATACTAATATATATGACTTTGGAATGAAATCTTGACTACTGCCACGTAATAAACTATTATAATATGAACAAAAAATAAGTAAAAAAAATAATAAAAACACACATATTTAATATGAAAAATCCTAAAATAGGGAAAAAAAACTCATTATAACAAAAATAGTTACAAAGAAGAGCTGATTTACTAATTCTAGAATACATGATATATATATATATATATATATTTGTGCGAGAAGAATCATAATTTTAGTCCATACTTTCTCTTTCGCTACTATCACACACCCGTACTTTTTCTTATAATTTTAATTTCACTACATATGCATATCGCGAACTTTTCAAATTTAGTCCAATAGAATTTGGATCACCGAACTCAAACATAAACCAATCATCTTCTTTAATTGTAGAAAATATTAAACAACTAACTAATAATATTAATATTGCACTAATCATGACCAATATTGTATATTGCAAATTCAAGAAAATGTATTTTATACCTACATCAATCGGATTTATTACTTTGGAACGTTAATTATCTTTTCTCATTTTTAGCAAAATCAACATGGGCTTAGATGGAAGGTTTGTCATTGACCTCTTATATGAGAAATCTAACTTATCTGAAACAAAAGTTTACTTTTTACAAATTCTCCTAAAAACACCACTATACGAAATTAAGAGACGTGTCCTCAATTCAGATTTTACAAGATTTTTTTACTATTTATGAATTCCAATAAATTTCATGAATTTGAATAGAATTCGACATAATTTATAAGATTTCAACAGAATTGTATATTATAATTTTTAATGAATTTCTATGGATTTTTATAGATTTGTGATATTTTTATTAAAATATAGTAAATTTATCTCCACAATTACTCAAATTTGTGTAATTTTTTTTTTAAAATTCTACCATACCATTTCAATGTCTATTTTTTTTCTAACCAAATTAAGTGGGAATGAACGACTTGCTCTAGAATTAATGTTGACAACCCAACCCACCACAAAAATGCATCATTTTCTTTGTTGTGAATAGACTAATAGCACTTAAAAAAAAAAAAAAAAAACAAACAAACAAACAACTAATCCATGCCACTATTCAAAAAAAAAAAAAAAAAAAAAAAGAAATAACCCTCAAAAGTGACAAGATCATATGGATTGCTTTAATTATTTTAGCCACAAATAACAAGTCTTGAGACTTTAAATTTAATGTGAAGATATATATTCACAATTTTGTTTAAAGACGTAATACGTGTTTGTCAATGATAGAAAAAATGGTATTAATTATCAAACATAATTTTGCTTTACTACTATAATAAATATAAAAAATTTAAAAAATATAATAGAATTATATAAGATGGATTTTATGGAGTCTGTAACATATATTAGTATTTTTTTTACTTTAATTACTTGTAGTGCACAAATTAAATGTAAATTTTTGAAAAAAGTAAAACAAAAAATTATATAACTTTTAACTCAATCACCAGTAAAAGCAAATTCTAACTTTGTAATTAGAAAATAAGATCTATAACTTTATTGTTTATTTTTTTATTAAAAAAAATCTTAGATTTGTCTTCCTATATATAGCCTTTTATAGGTTTTTTTCCTCGCATGCAACAACTTCGAGTACTTAGTTCGTCTACTCGTAAATAGCCTTTTTAGGTTTTTTTTTTTTCTCTCAAATACCAAGCGGAAATCACTTTATTAATTGAGATAGTTGAAATCTGCAAATGATAAAAATTAGTTTATTGTCCTCTCGAATGTAAAGTGACATGTCTTATAATCAATTTCGAAAGTAGTGTTACAATATCATAAATAATCAAAACATTTGCATACTATTTGTGCAAGCACTTAACAATAATCAAAATATCGATTATCTTTATGGTTTCAAAAATAAAGTCTTTGTGTCACGGATCGTATCTTAGCTTAAAACTAATATCCGTGACCATTAGAGATGATGATATAAGTTAGCTTGACATGAGATTATGAGTGATCGTAATAGTATAAACTTTGTGCGATGAGTAGAGAACCTTAACAATAGAGTTTGGAGAAGCCGCTTTACGGAGAGCTTTTCTATGGAGTTAAGAAGTTTTCTACCAAGACAAACGACAATTAGAGTCCATTTGATTATGAAACGTAGGGGCAGAAGACGACAATCAGACAGTGGCATTATCGTAATTTCAGAATATTGTGATGGCAATAACTCAATGGTCGATTATACGTTGGGATTGAAACTTTGTAGACTTAATATTGAAGATATTAGCTTCGATACGAATCAAACAATGCGTCATTTAAAGGTATGCATGGAGCATCAATTATGAAAATTATGATTCTTCGTTCTAGAAACGTTTATTGGTATCTCTTGGATCATTTCTATGCATCAACGTGCCAGAAATGCTCTGCAACAAATAATTGGTGACATGTACCACTTATTGAAGTAGCTCACTTATCAAATCAAGGTGTCATTTATCATTTCTCACCAATAAAAAAAGACGAATGACTAGATGTGACATGGCACGAAGCAATTCCATGAACAATTGCTACTACAAGAAAGCCTCAGAAAGTGCAGGTAAAAGTGTCCCCTCTATCATGAAAAGAAAAAAAAGATTTCTCTGTCCTTCATCTCCCAATTTTGAAAATTAAACAATTCATATCGTACTCATCAGTTAAAGGTTGGTCGTGTATTCCTCTTTTGAAATTTGTTTTTATATTTAATACTAACAAATAAATAAAAAAAATGACTCAAGTAGTTGAGATATATATATCTTAATCGTAAAAAAAAAATTATGATCTAATGACAAGTTAAAGAATGAGAGGCCCACAAAAAGTCTCCCCAATTCATAAAATTAAAATAAATAAATATACTAACCTATATAACGTGGGTTCTCGGTCACCAAAGAGAAATGGGACATATATATTAATAAGCTAATTAATTTTAATAAATATAGGTAAATACTAAACAATTCCAAGTTTTTGGGATAAACGGTAGAATTGAGATGGATTTTTTTTTTTTTTTTTTATTAATTATTTGTTATGCCTTCCTGTACATGTGGCAGTACGGATCTACAGGAATGGGAGAATTTTTTAAGCTCGTCTAATCTTCAACGACCCTTTAAATTAATCGAAGGCATGAAATTTAAGAATTGACCAATAAGTTATTTAAATTCGACTTTGGCGTATCTATTTTGTCTTCGTCGCTTAACTAAAGTTTGGTGAACAATCTGAGTATAGTCGTCAAATTATCCACTAATCACAAATAAGAGAACATCCCTAGGACTACATGGTGAATCAACCACTAAATCTGTTGAATAAGATGACTGCGTCAATGACCTTCTGTCCCATGTGTCAAAGAATCCTTTAGAATTATGACTTTTCCAATAAGAGGGCGACACGTGGTAAAAAAAAAGAGAGAAAGACCAAAAAGCCCAAATACTTGTAACATCTATAAATATTCCAAATTAATCAAAGAAAATGGAGAATAATTATAAACCTTAAGGGGGTGTCCTCAACTCAGATTTTACTAAATTTCTTAATATTTATAAATTCTTATAAATTTCATGAAATTTAATAGAATTTGACAGATTTGATAAGATTTTAATAGATTTCTATATTATAGATTTTGATAGATTCTCATGGATTTCATTGAATTTGTGGTCTTTTTATTAAAATTATATTTCCATCTCCTCAATTGTGTCACTATAAATTTTGAAAAAATTTTAAAATTTCATAATAACATTTCAAGTCTATTTTTTTTTTAAACCAAATTATGTCTTGACGGGAAACTTGCTCTAAAATTAATGTTGACAAGTAAACTCACCATAAAAACACAAAATTTTATTTTTTGAAAAACTAGACTAATAGCAAAAAAAAAAAAAAAATGACAACTAATTCATGATATATTGATACATATAATTTACATTTTAAATATTAAAAATGAGTATCGAGACGTTTTAACTTTTAAAGATTTCTAAATTATAGAGGTTAATGGAGTTTGTATTTGTGATTTTTTTCACTATAACCATTCATTGCGCATAAACGGATTATTTTTTTTTTAAAAGCTAAGAAAATATTATAATGTCTGACTAGATCACTAAAAAAATAGTTACAAATCGGTACAAAAGAGTTTCAATAAAATTTTATGTGAAATGTGAAAGGTTTGTGAGATAAAGAAAAAAAAAGTCAATTGATATAAAAGAGTTTCAACAAAATCGTATGTGAAAAGTTAGAGAGAGACAGAGAGACAAAGAGACAGAGAAATCAATTGAAATTTTGAGGTTTGAAACAAAAATTGTTAAAATTTTTAGTAGTTACAATTATAGTTCCAAATCTATTGAAATATGTCAAAATCCATCAATTAATGAAATCTTTAAAAATTCAGTAGTTATTGGGGACACCTAGATTTCTAAAGAATCTATTTAAATCTGAGTTGGAGACACCTAAATTTATGTGAATTTTTCAAAGAGTAATGCTATTTGCAGTCTTCACTATCGGTAGTCATCATACGTGTCATTATTCAATTGGATGAATTATTCATTATTAATGGCTATAAATACATTACTTAATTAGAGTAAATAATTCAACCAATTGAGTAATGACACGTATGATGACTACCGGTAGTGAAGACTGCAAATAGCATTATTCGTGGTGATTAAAGAAAGTTGAATTATTCTTCCAAGCAAGGAGGTGAGTAAAGATTTATCGACTTCAATTTTAATGGTCAACAATATTAGTTGACTTGAGGGAGAGATAAGTTATCTCTAATTATAATTTCACAATTATCAACTTAGTGGTACCAAACTTCGTCAATTTATTTTAAGTTTTATTATTATAAATTATTCAACAAATGCGATATTTAATGAGTCAATTACAATATTTTACGTGATTAATGTATAAACGTCATTGCTGATTAAGAGTCTATTATTGTTAATAAATTAAAATTAAGTCATATTAAAATACTTTATACTAATATATCCTACTTTGGAATGAAATCAGACCACTATCAAATAATAAACCAATCATCTTCTTTAATTGTAGAAAATATTAAACAACTAACTAATAATAGTAATACTGCATTAATCATGACCTTTAATTGTATATTGCAAATTTAAGAAAATATATTTTATTACGTGAATTATCTTTTCTCATTTTTATCAAAATCGACATGTTTTTATATAGAAGGTTTGACATTGACCTCTTATCTTATTCATTGGATCGATAGCGTTTCCATCAAATTCCAACATAAAACTCGACCATTCAAATTTGATAGCGTTTTCACCTCTAAATCACAATACATCTAATTTGACATTCAAAGTCAAAATAGCCACGGTCACCACCTCTTAATGGTCGTGACACTAACAAGTAACCGTTTTGATATCACTTGATGAAAAAGTATAAAAAAACCCCAAACGGAAGGGACGTCTCGTCTCTTTGCCACCCAATATTGACTGGATCTACCAGCAAATTAGCAGTAAAGACAGTTAAAGAGACATGGAGTCTATGACAAGGATGTAATGAAGGATCTGTACCTCTCTGAAAAAGACTTCCTACCTATGCAAAATAGTTATAAAATTTTATAAAGCTAAACAGCTAAATCTTCTTTCTTAGACTTGTCCACATAGATTAAGACTTGAAAAGGAAAGTCTAAACAAAAACAAACATAGCAGATGACATCCCATGTTTGGACAAGGGAAAATCTTATCCAAAAATGTGTTTGATATATTTTATGTCTATTTCAATCTTGTCAATTGATTGTAAGCTTTTGTGTCCAAAATTATTTGTTTATGAAAGAAGTGTGGTTACCATATGATTTCACTAGTGTTAAATCTTGGTATAAACAAGGTTTGACAACTAATTGTCACCATGGCTATAGGTGAGTTGGTAAGGTCTGAATTGATGTGGGGAGAAATCTTTCGACAACGCAGGTTTGATTTCTGTGTGGAGCAGATTTTCACTGAAATATTGTAGGAATCTGTTCTGGGAATTGGCCTGTTGATTCTCTCTTTCAGATCCCTGCCACTCGTGCACATCCCTCGATTTACAACCCGCTTGGTCAAGAGGTCTCTGACATAGGTGAGAAAGTTTCACCTTCGGGACTTTTCCCATGACAAAAGGTTTAACAAATAATTAAACCAACTTGCTAATTAATATCTCTATGATTTGGGAAAATAATTTAATGCTAATCTGTTTCTCAAGTAATTACAGCTAAACGACACCGTAATTTTCGAGTCGAGAAAAATCACTACTAAATATATGAATTAAGATGCCACCCGTTGATATGACCTAGCTATCCCCACCATTCTTGTAGCATATTTATGTATTGACAACCAACCAGTAAATATATTAAACTAATTCATCAAGACCTCGTGAGAAATAAGTGTTAAAATTAACTGGAGCAGAATTAGCTATCTAAATAAGCTATCTACAATATTGAAATGTAATAATCTTATATGAAATCACTAAGAAATTTGTTAAAGATTATCATGACCGTAAGAAGTTTTTTCCGCTACGGGAAAAAAAAATACGTCCGTTTGTTATTACGTCTTCAATATTTTCTTTCACAAAATCATCTCCTCCAAAATTTGCTAACTGCTTCAATCCATCTTCATGATTTGATCGATCATCTCTCTCAATTGATCATCTCCTTAATCTATCCCCCTTAATCGATCATCTCCATGCACCGATTATCTCCAAAATATGTTCACCTCTTCAATCCATCATTATAATAATTTTTACGGTTGAATTCCATTGCAATGAAACGATATATTGGTTCTCGATTACAATATGTCACAAGTGATTGAGTTCTAATAGACTCAGAACTTGACATGACAGATTGAAATGTACTATTGTGACTTGAAAAGGACATCTCAATATGTTCATTAGCAAATTGCGTTTTTAATGAATGCAATCACTCGGTAATTTATTAAGACTGTTAAATTACTATTTATTAGAAACAACTTTGCCTCTGGTTATTTTAATAGATTCAATACTTGACAAATATTCTAACTATATATTTTAGTAATTATGTGATCATCTAAATTGTCATTCAATATCGTCAAAATTGAAATGCAAAAATCAAATCTTGTTCAATACAATCACAATCAATATAAATTTATTATATTTAACAAATATGTAGAAATTCACCCGAATTGTTCAAAATTTTCAATTCAGAGTCTGATGGTGTATATTGTTATTTGATTGAATATAATAGCTTATTCGACCCAATTTAGCTATATTAAGTAAGATTAACATGGCGCATAATGTAATTCATGTGAATGTCTTAACAATGTATAGCAACAAGAACTAGTATCAAAACGTAGTTTGTTCTTGTGATATTTAGTGACTTATTTTATAGTCAAATTTGTATCGCTTTTAGGGTGGAAAAAGAATGCATAATCTTGATTATGGATCTTAGTTGCTACCATTGTAAGTAATTGTCATCATAAAACACCTGAGAAAATATAAAATGAGATCAGCAATAGAGAACACTCGAAATATTATAATATAAAAATAGATGAATTCAATAACTTGCAAGATGTGGCTTAAAACAAGAATCAACTTTTTGTGTAGGTTTATCTCCTTCTACAGTTATAGAACAAAACTTATAAGATTTAAGTAAATTTTGCAAAGGTAATTTGGTGAAAAGCATTCAGTTCGATTGAGTTCAGAAAATGAAATAGATGACAATGTGAATTGAAATGCGAGATAAGAAACTATAAATTATATGATGACTTTATTATTGGTTGTTTAAACTAAGAGATTTCTGTTTTTTTTTTATTTGTAATTAATGAAAAATAACAAAAACAAATAAATTATAAATGTCTAGTATTTGTCAAATACATTTATAGGGTGGTATTATTTTTTTATAAATAAGTAGATGACCTAATATTACTGGGCCCTGTTATTTATAGTTAGCCCTAAATCATATGACTGGGCCAAAGCCTGTTGGCGAAACCCATGGACAAATATTTAAAGGGAAATCTAAAGAAATACACTATAAATTTCAATACTTCCTAATATTATTTCAAAAGGTCACGAAATGAAAGGAAGAAAGGAAGCAAAAACATGAGATAAAATTGTGCGGGGAGAGAGAGAGATCCCTAACCAATAACCATCGCAATTTTTAGCGATTTGGTGGATTCTAAATTTGGTAGGAGTATCTACAACAGTTTATGTATATTTAAAGAGCATCGTTAGCATTTTAAAGAATATTATTAAATTTAAAGAGCAATTTTTTTAAACATTCCAACGACCTCTTTATTTTTATACTCTTTATTTTACTTTTTCAAGAAGTATTTAATATATTTCTCTCTCCTCTCTTTTTATCATATATTTCCCTTCCAATTTATGTATATTATTTAATTAAAACTAACCTATCAAATCCTGAAAATTGAAATTATTTCAATACATTTAATAATAGAGAGTGAGTTTGGTTCTCCACATTTGGAGAGTCAACCCACTCTCTAAATTAAAATGTTAAATTGGAGAATTTATTGGAGTAGAATTTATCTTTATTATTGAACAAAATAAGTTGTTTGGGATCTTTGGATAATTTATCTTCCATTTTTTTTTTCAATGCGGAATACAAAGGATCACATGAAGATTCCAAAAACCTTTTATTTTTCACTATTATTGAACAAAATAAGGGGTTATTTGGACATTTGAACAACTTATGTTCAGTTTTTTTTTTAAATGCAGAATAGAAAAGGCCATGTGATGATTATGTAATTCCTAAATATGTATTTAGGATCATAAAAATGAGACTATTTTACCCTCATATATTACATCTTTGGACTATTTTACCCTCCCATATTAAATTAAAAAATTAAAAAATCTTTCATCTCCCACAATTATTGAACAAAATAATGGGTTGTTTGGATCATTTGGACAACTTATCTTCATTTTTTTTATTTCAGAATACAAATGGTCATATGATGATTATGTAATCCCTAAATACGTATTTAAGATTAAAAAAATGGGATTTATGAATTGGAAAGTTAAAAGACCTTTCCCGTACCACTATTACTAAATTATATAACACAATCTCATTAAACATTTACGCAAAAAATATTGTTTACAAAGAACTATTATTCCAATAAAGGTATAATATTATATAGTCAATCATTACATTCTCTTAAAATACAATTATTAATTATTAATTTTATTCTTCGTAAAATGTAGCAATGGAGATCCATGTTAACATATCATCAATTCCATAAGATTTGATATCAAAATTTCGTCAATCGTCAAAGCTCAAATCACCAAATTTTTCAAGTAGTGTTGGTATTACCACAATATAAAACTCATCTCTAATTGCAATATCAACAATCATCTTGTTTTACTTTTACTGCAATTACTATATTAACATTTTAACTATTAATAATTAAAAAATAATAATTTTCAAAATACTAAAAATTAACAAAATTATTGCAAAATCACGTGCAACGCACGTCTTTGGTTGCACGTCTTTCTAACTAGTGTTATAAGTTGTTGGTGAATATGTAAATAAAAAATGGGTTGTAAGTAGTGGGTCTATAAAATATGTAGATAAAAAGTATGTTTGACCAACTGAAATTTTAATTTAAGCATGTTAAAATATTAGCTTCGAGTCCAATTATAAAAGTTCACAATTCGTATTTGGTGAAAAAGTACCCCAGTTTGCATTGTGTTTCCTAACAATAATAATTTTAATTTTAATTTTAATTTGATTAAAATTTGAATATTATTAGGTCTTTTGAATTTTTAAGTGTTTTTCAATGTTCTAATTGAAAATGTGCAATCAAATTGTAATTTGCGGGTCCACGTTAATGGTAAGCTTTATTGATTTTATAATAAATAGGAAATTAATTTACCTTTTATTTTAGTGATGAAATACAAAAATTTCAAAAAGTCATTTTAAATATAGTGAGAGGCTTCAAGAAAAGAAAGAAAGAAAAAAAAACACACAACGTAACAAGCGGTTTGTAGTTTCAAAATACGATCAATCTCAACTTATTAAACAAGATAACAAATAAGTTTTCATGAGATAAATATAAAAGTACGTTGTTATTTCGTACTAAAAATTAAAATTACAAATATTAAAATAAAAGAGTTGCAATTTTTTTTAAGTAAATTTAGTTTTGTTTGAGAAACAACAAAAATGGTAGCTTCTCTAATTACCCACCATTAAAATCTCAATTTTAACTCTCGTGAATAAAATTAATTTATTTTTGTCTCAGATTTTTTGTATTCTACGTCTATTTGAATTTCTTTCAATTATATAGACTACGCTCTTATTTTTTAATTCTTTAAATTTTGGGTTTTAATAAATATTAACTTTCTTTAAAAAATAATTTTTGATTATATTGTCTTAAATATTTAATATTATTGTACGCTAGTAAGAATAGCCTTTACAATACGACCAGTGTTAGTAATACATAAAAAGATATTTATAATTAAAGTTTATTTTAGTAATTGTATACCTATAGAATAATTAAATATTTTTTTTACCATGCTCAAATGTTAATTGAAATAGACAATAATTTTAAAATAAAATTTATTAAGTACTTAACTTATTTTTCTTGCAACTAAATCTTTAGTGTTGAAGTTCGTGAACTTTGCCGAGAATGTAAAAGTAGAAAATAAAGTCTACTATAGCTTGTTTGGACATATAGGGTTTGCTTTAAAATCTGCATCATGTTAGGCTTCTTTTATTTTTTTCCTCGTTCAATCCACTAGAAAGATGGGGTATTCATTAAAAGGTGAGCATAAAATACACTAAAATTTTAAGAGAAAAACATTCCTAACCTCCATTCAATTAGAGAACAATAGGCATAGGTAAGTCCGAGCTCGCTCGCTAACATCCATCTTCAAGAATTTCTTCATCTTTATAACTTGTATCTTAGATGAGCTCGGGCTTTTAGATCCACAAGTTGAGTTGGGATTGGCTTGTTGCTCAAAAGTGGGACTTAGCCAACTCGTGGACTGAGCTTAGGATGGACCAAGTTAGGTGGGCCCACAAGCCCGTCGATTTTATTTTATTTTTCAATTTTAAAATTTAAAGAAAAAAATATTACAACAAATACATTAAGTTATTAATATAACAACGACGAAGAAGGAATTACGACAAGTACGTTGTTTTTTTCAGGTCTAGTCTAAAAAGATGCTACACGTTGATGCTAAGCCTAATTTTGGCCAGACACAAGTCAGGATGGCTTGTGGTGGAACTAACTGGCTCTCCATGCGAACTGTTTTGTCGAGCTTGTAGGCCTAGGCACCTAGGCTCGGCTCACCCAGTAAAGCCAAATTTTGAGCTTGACACGCACCTGGGCTTGTCTAAGAACGAGTTATCGGCGATTCGATCACGAACTTTCACGAACCATCTCGCAAGTTTAACGAGTTGTTCGAACTAATTGTCACCCTTAGACTACAATATGGAAATATTAACCAATTGAATTACATATTTCATTGGACCTACAATTTTAACAACTTTTCAAACATATATTTCACCAACTTTTTTAAAATTTTATAAAAAAACTACGTTTAAACTCCACCAAACAGACATTATACGTGTGTCATATAAAATGTGTGAATAATAAATTATGGGTCTTACAAAATATGTAGATAAAAAATATATTTGATTAGTTTGACCAACTAAAATTATAATTTAATCTTGACCAAACACGCACTTCTCATTTATGAAATGACTTTTTCTATATATATATAATTAGGGGGCACAATATTTTTACTATCATTTTAACAATTTATAATTGTGGGTCCAAGGTTTTTATTATTATTATTATTCACATTAACCAGGTTGAGTTAATGAATGAGATTAATAATTTTTTTATTCTTTTTAAAAATGGAAAATAATATAATTTTAACACTATTAAAATTTAAGGTTCGTGTTTAATTTAAAATTATATAAAAATTTCTGTATTGTATTATTTACTTAATTTTAAATAGTAAATATTTTATTTTGAGAAGAAATCATGTTATTGCAAGTGAATTATGTCTAATATTTAATTAATATAAAAAATAAAAAATAACGACAAACAATCTTTAAATTAACATTTAAGCTTGTCATAGACAATGTTCGTAAAATGTGGTTAAATATGAAGGTCGAACTTCAAATTTTTCGGACATAAGTGAGACCTAGGCGAAGAAGAAACAAAGACAATGTGATGGCAAAACGTTAGACGTGACTAGATGTCGATGCCAAACTTCAATCCTAAACTCTCTATACGAGCATTTAGAATAGCGGTCATAGAGCACTTCAATACCTTTGTCATTAACACAAATTTTGATGACAAATATAAGCAAATGGGTAGGAAATTAAAGATAAAATAACTAATTAACATCATTATATTGCTGGAAAAAAATTCGTTATCAAGTGTTAACGAAACTTTGGCTTTTAACTAAAAATGAATTTTTAGTCCATACATAAAAGAACATGTTGGGAAAATTTTCATAAATAATTAAAAAATATATATATTTAAAAAATTATATACTGTATTATTTGTTTTTCAAGAAAGATATCTTACATGTTTTTGTTTTTTTGTCTTGCCTTCTATTTTGGAAAATTTTGTACGCAATCACATTTTACTAAGAGAGGTAGGGCCATAGGGGTGAAAGTTGAAAGGGAAATGGTAGACAATAGGGGTGAACGCGGTTTGGTTTGGGCGGTTTGTGCCATATTTTCAACTCAAACCATTTTATGCGGTTTGGAGTTTTTCCAAACCAAACCAAACCATTTTATTTTTCAAACCAAACCAAACCAAACCATTATTTGCGGTTTGGTTCGGTTTTAATCCGCGGTTTACCTATCGATATTATAATAATATATTTAAAACAAGTTAACATATAAGTTTAAACGAGAAATAATAATGTCAAACGTTAAATTACATTTACATTTGTCTAAAATTCGAAATACAAATAAAAAGACAAAAAAAATAGTAGCAAGTTAGCATCTAGCAACATGCCAACTTTACATTTTTTAAAATTGTAATATTTATAATTAAATAAAATTATTTTTTAATTTAAAAATTTAAAAGCGGTTCGGTTCGGTTTTGTGCGGTTTTTGAAAATTGAAACCTAAACCAAACCATTTTGAAACGGTTTGGTTCGGTTTAAGAGAAAAAAAACCGCGGGTCCACGTGGATCCGAACCAACGGTTTCAAACCAACGGTTTCGGTTCAGTTTGCGGTTTCGCGGTTTTTTTGTGCAGCCCTAGTAGACAAGAGAGTCAATGCAAAATCAAGTGCCAGTAGTACTATTCAGTATTCAGAAAATACGAAGATCATGACTGGGCCCCATTCCATGGAATTCGAATTTCAGTAACCAACTTCCTACCTTGCCAATCATGTTTGGCTGAGCTTAAAAGTTGCATATAAGTAATTTATGTGACTAGTACGATACTTCTCACAAAAAGGTGCTTAAGAAACTTATAAGCTATGCAAACACAGACCATGCTTATCTTTCACTTCCCCCTAACCCCAAACAAACTACCATGCTTATCTTTCACTTCGCCCAGATTAACTATGCGATCGCAAGGCTTTGCCTCCTGCGATCGCATGGAAGGACCAAAATACACTCTGTTAAAATTTTAGCCATATTGCGATCGCAGGTTTACATACCTGTGCGATCGCATGGTCAAACATTTGACCCGATTTTGTCCTTTTTCGTAATTTCTCATTCATTCGATATTGGTTTCGAGATGTCAAATATACCCTTTAAACATACAGATAAATCTGAATTTTTGTCCGGGGGCGTTGCCCTCGAGCCCCCATGAGGGGCGCTGCCCCCGCGACCTGATCGGGCAGGTCGATCCCCGTTCCGGGGGCATTGCCCCCGAAGCGTGCGTCGAAGTGGCAAACAAATTTGCCTAAACGGATTGGGTCGGGACTTGTATATTTGGCTAAGTTGACACGAAATCACTTAGTTAATTTATCAACATTTTAAACCAATTTCCAACAAACATTTCATCCGTGTTTGTTTATCTCTATGGATAACTTGCATAAAACCAGGAAAAAAAAACACAACATTTTACATATTTACATATTTACATATCTTTAGTTGAAGACCCTATTATTAAATGAAATGAATCTTTTTGAACTATGCATGCATACGATAAATATTAATAATTATAATTAAGATATTAATATTTTTTTCCACTAAATCACTTTTTCTTTTATTTTGCATCAATTGATCTCAGTCAAATGCGGTGGTGAGAACAAAGGATAATCGATGAAAGTGTCGGATCCTCAAATTTATAAATTGGAACATTTTAATACTTAACCCATAATTCGTTTCAGTAAATTTTTTAAAAAAAATTATACATTTATTTTGTATTAAAATAAATAATAAATTATAAAAAAACAAAATAAATAAAAAATAAAACAAAATCCTTTGCAGCAAAATTTCAGAAATTAGAACCCCATGGCAGCCCTCACTCAGCGTACTTTATATAGGGGCGGAGTCATAAATTTTAGCTTGTGGGGGCACATGGCGATTAGCGGTGCTACAGTGCCATGCGGGGATATTGGGATGACCTGTAACGCCTATAGCAGTCGGCGACACAGCAATAACCGATAGAAATAGCGGCATTTGAAAAATACAATAAAACTACTTAATTTATATAATAACTTTATTATTTTTTAAAAGTAATCGACTTTCGATTAGTTGTATATAACAATATAATAAAATAGTGAAAAAATTAAAAAAAGAATCAACATTTTATTTTTAAAATAATTAAGTTTGAATTAAACAAAACTTGAACAAAAAAATAAAAAATGTGAAAAATAAAAATGAAATTCATAGTTACTCATGTGTATATAAATATAAAAGTAAAGTAATCAAAATACCAAAAAAAAAAAATCTATTCTCGATAAGTGAAGAAAAAATAAAATTATGTTCGATTTAAGTAAGAAAATAAAAAAAAAACACTCAACTATATTTTCACGAGATTGGCACGTAAAAAAGGAAATGATATATTTTTTTATTTTCATATTTTGAAATTGAAAATCAAGGAAACGTCAAAGTCAAAGATTAAATTCGGTGTTAAGCGTATTGTTTTGTCAACTTTTCTTTTTTAAAACGTGAGGAAATTATACTGAAATTTATAGAATTATGTAAAAAGACAAAATATGCAAATGGAACAAAAGTTAGAGATTTAAAAATTAATTTTTAAAGTTGAAGATTAATTGTACAAATTTTTCAAAAGAAAATTTTAACATAGTATCTAGGACCTAGGAGCCTAGGATTCAAACCCATATTGTTTTCATTTTGTTATGAGGGCAAAATTACAAAATTTAAATCTTTCTTAAGACAAAACCAAAACTTTGAAATGAGAGTGGGAGCAGTTGCCCCCCCACTCTAAATATGCCAGTGAATTCTCTATATATAGGAAAATGTTACTCTAGCTATCATATCCAAAACTTACAAACCCTATATCACTATTTTCATTTGCTTCTCTATTGTTCAATGACAACTTCAGAAAATGTTAATGCAGCAGCTGCTGCTGCCGCCGCAGCTCGCGTCCCCGTTCCCGCTGCTCTCACACCCATGGCTGCCGCCGCTGCTGCTCCCACTCTTAAAGGGAAATGGCTCATTTTTTTAGTAATCCTTCTAATTTCATCTATAATCTGGTTTTCTATTATAATGGGGATATTTATGGACAAGAAGCTACATGAAGAAGCCAGAGCTATGTATATTATTTTTCTAATATTTCTAACTCCGTTCTTGTGTTTCCTAATCCGTCAGTTTATGAGGTATCTTAACAAGCATTCCAAGAAGTTGCAATTTGCTGTAATTGTAACAATCTATGGGCTTCACGTATGGTTAGCCTATTTTTGTTTTAAAAAGGAGGAGATGTACTATGAATATTTAGCGACGGACTCTATTACATTTGCATTAACTCTGAGACTAAGTGACAGGCATGAGAATCCACACACTATTATACCCAAAAGCACTACTCCTTCTTGTATATTATTCTATATATGGCAGTTGACTTGATCGTCGGAGTACCAACGATTGTCAGACCCTTTTTTTTGGTGATTTTGGTGCCTAACGATTATTCTATTGTGTAGATAACATACATGCTGTTAGAACAAAATTCTAGAAATTAGGTCTATTGAACTTTTTTTATTGGACATTTACAGTTGTCTTCTTGGGTCATTTGTTGGAATAAAAATGTTTTCAGATGGCTATGAGGATTAAAGGGAAGATAAGGAAACTACATAATTTTTTTTGGTAGAAGAGGATACTTATATTATTCAAGAACTTTTTATTTTTATCTTAATACAAAATGGTAGAACTCACTCCCATTTATACTAGTGGCACCTCTTTGAACAATGGTTAAGATTGTGCCAACAAACTTTTAATCTAATACTTACAAATCACTACTAGAATTCTCCATCTAAATATTTACTACACTAGAATTTTCTACTAAAATATCTATATCTCTAGAAATTTTTCTATACAACATCTTCACAAATATCATGATATTTTGTAAGGGCTTATCTAGAATAAACTTCTAGAAATTGGGTCTATTGAGCTTATTTGATTAGACATTTAATTTAAGTTCAATAAACTTTGAATCAAAACAAGTTTTTCTTCCAACATCATTCATATTTAACTCATTTTTGCTTAAAGAAAGACAAGCAATACTTTAAGCATGTAACCACATGATCTATTTCATCCATATTAGCATTGAGGCTGTGACATAAAGAACAATGCAGACTCTTTGTTACAAGCCAGGATTCTGCAATTCCTAGGCGTTGTTTAGGGTTGGGGTGGGGTTGGGTTGGGTTGGAGTGGGGTGGGGAAAAAGCGGGGCGGGGTAGCCTTTTGATTCGTCAACCGCTCCGGATAATTTATTTTTGTAAACTGAAAAAAATAATTAAAAAAATAGAAATAGAATTTTTTTAAATATTTGTAGTAACCTGGGTTCGATTTTTTTTTTTTAGTCCATTTCTAGCGAAAATTATAATTTGTATTTTAATTTTTTTTTTCAAAAAAAAAAAATGAGGAGGGGGGTGGGGCGAGGCAAGACTGCCACGAACCCGCCCCTATAACCCTAATAAGCGGGTCTTGGGTGACGGATTTTTTTTGCTATCCTTACAATTACTATTAACACTGGGATGATTAGTAACATTAAAGACTATAAAGAAAAGGCTCTATGCATGGGAGTTGGGACCCTCGTTGGTTTTGTGATTGTGGTAATCATAGTTAACATATACTTATTTTACTTATAATTATCGTGCATATAACTTATTTTTCATACATTTTAATAAAATGTACCAAAAGCTGATGAAAGATTCGTTGAGAACTTCTTTTTTGCACTTGTGCCGTTGTTCAACAATCTCTTCAACATCCGCATTACTAGATAAAGTAATAAGTTCAACAATCTCTTCAAGTAGGAGAAATATATTTTGTTGTGTTGTCTTTTGTAGAGACCAAGATACGAATATGTGATTGAGTTTTTGTTTCTCATAATGTTTATCATAATGTTTATTCTTGTGGATTGTTGCTTAAGATACAAATTAGGGTTAATTACACTATATACCACTGAACTTTACACTTTATTTTATTTATACCACTGAACTTTAATTCGTTTTATTTATACCACCAAACTTTATACCAAATTTAATTTATACCACCGAACTTTATACCATGTTTTATTTATACCATTGAACTTTAATTCGTTTCATTTGTACCACCGAACTTTAAAGTTATTTTCAGTTACTCATATTTTGTTTTTCTTTCTAGCCCCTTCACTTTTACTTTTATCTATTTCTGCCCCATTTCCATACAGTTTTTATTATAAAATAAATTAATATAATTATTTTGTTGTTGAGTCAAGACATTTAGTGAATTAGCAAGCAACATAATAACATTGAGATAAAGAAAATGACTTCCTTTTGATTTGGTTCAAATTTAATCAATAAAATAATAAATTTTTAAGTTGAGTATCTTAATTTTTTACCCGTCTCAACTTAAAAATTCAAAATTATGACATTAAATTTTATCTTCAACTTAATTTTTACCCGTTGAAACGAATTAGTTGAATTTAATGTCATAAATAATGAGTTATTAGCAAAGCAAACAAAAGTTAAAATAAAGGGACTAAAAAGAAAAAAAAAATTATGAGTAACTGAGAATAACTTTAAAGTTCGGTGGTATAAATGAAATGAATTAAAGTACGGTGGTATAAATGAAACATGGTATAAAGTTCGGTGGTATAAATAAAACGAATTAAACTTCAATGGTATAAATGAAATTGAGTGTAAAATTCAGTGATATATGGTGTAATTAACCCTACAAATCACGTTTTTGGTGCGTGTGCACATGCATATGTCACAACTCAAGTTAATTTTTAAACTTGTATTGGTATTCTTATCAATCATTTATTCAATAACATAGCAAATGAATCAAAGAACAAGGTGCATCTTGTATTGCTTCTTGACTTATATAAGGTTAGAGTCAAAACTCGAAAATGAAATTTATGATTTGATTAAAAAGTAACAAGAATTTACACAATATTATGTAGTGCAGATATTTACATATGTATTAATTTTACATATACTTTTTATGTTATTCCAACATTTTTTTTAATAAATTCCATTCATATGTTGTAGGTGTAGGACTTTTTGATACCAAAAGAGAGGAAAATTACAAAATTTTGTTCTTTTGTTCAACCATTAACGTGATCACAAAATTGAAGGGTAAACGTTTATGTATTGCTCATTTTTTCTCTCTCCATTAACATCGGATTCTGTATTAACCACGTGTTAGCAGATCTCCAGTCAATCTTTTGTCAGCCTGTTTGTTACTTGCACATTAAGACGGCCGTTAAACACCAAGATCACTGAGGAAAAAATGTCCGACGATTATTGGTACTATGAATATCAAGTCAACTGTCGGTATATATAATAATATACGGGGAGGGAGAGTGCTTTTGGGTGTGGGAGAGATAAACAGGCAGAAATTTGGGTAGAGTTTAAAGGTGAGAATAATATGTACCTTAGAACAATAAGAGACGTTGTATTTATAACATCAGAGTTCTAATTGATTTAGAAAAACAATCAATTAGATATCTGATTGGATTCTCTTTCCTTATGTGATAGGGAAGATCGATTGTTAAGGCAATTTCTCAGATTTCAGCCCTTATTTGAGTTGATCACGTTGTCTAATCTTTAGGAGACTGAGATTTGATTTTCTTATGAGAATCTATGTGACAATCAAACACAATCTTTCTTTGAACATATATCTGGTCATTCTGAAATATTATGCTGCTCGCGAATTATGATAGATTCAAAGCCATACGAAGCTTACTGAATCGACCATGAGAGTCGAGGAACTTCATGGGCTTCACTGCACTCTGGTTCAGGAATCTGATATGTTGCTCGGCGTTCGCAGCTTTTACAAATTCAGAAGGTTTTTATTGGGCTTATGAGTAGGGGTGGGCGTGGGTCGGGTTGGGTCGGTTTTAGGCCCAACCCGACCCAAACTGATTTAAAATCGGTTTGGAGAAATCAAAACCGGAAAAAAAAAATTTTGAAAATGGGCCCGAAACCGACTCGAACCGACTCGGGTCGGTTCGGGTTTTCGGTTTCGATCGGGTTCATGAACAAAAAAAAAAATTTTTTTTTTTTTTAAAAAACCGAGTCTGTTTCGGGTTGGGTTTTACCCAACCCGAAACCGACCCGACCGGGTCGGTTCGGTTAGTCGATTTTTCGATTTTTTTGCCCACCCCTACTTATGAGACCTTCGCGAGACCAAATTTGGGCCCTTATAGGGCTTAAGGGGCCCTTGCTGACGTAAAGGCTTTATCAAAATCTGGTGGTAACAAATAGGGATTTTTTCATTAATAAACCACTTTTTTAAAATAATTCTAATTTTATCAACTTAACAAATTTATTCTAAAAATACCACATTCTTAAAATTATATTAATTAATAAAATAATAAATTAAAATCAAATATATACCACAAAATATATATTTCCACGTGAATTCACTTAAATTTGCATTTGAGTCCTTGATTATTTGCACAATAAGTCCTTCATCTTTACAAAATTTTCACTTTAGTCCCTATACTTCCTTTTTTATTTCAATTTCGTCCTCTTTTATTTGCAACATAAGTCCTTCAACTTTTAAATTTTTACAACTTGATCCCCATATTTATACTTTAATATCAATTTAATCTTTTATAGTATCACTATTTGATACATATGTTACAAATAATATTGTGTATCAATGTTTGATACAAATGTTACAAATGATATTTTGTAACAATCTGTGTTACAAATTGAAATATAAAATATTAGTGATACAAAATATTAATTCATGTAACATGTATTGTGTAAAATAACATAATATAATCTGTAACATATTCAGTAATACATAATATTATTTGTAACATTTGTATCAAATAGTGATACACAATATGATTTGTAACATTTATAACAGATTGCGGTACTAAATAGAAATTGTTACAACTACAAAATCAACTCTTAACTTCAATAAATTCGATATAATATTATATAGATATGTAACACAATGTTAAATTTAACAAATAAAACTACTGATTTCATCATTTGTAATCAGTGATACAAAATACCAATTTATGTAACATGTGATGTGTAAAATAACATAATATAATATGTAAAATATTCAGTGATACAAAATATCATTTGTAACATCTGTATCAAATAGTGATACAAAAGACTAAATTGATATAAAAGTATGAATATGGAGATCAACTTGTACAAATTTAAAAGTTGAAGGACTTGGGTTGCAAATAAATAAGGACGAAATTGAAATGAAAGAAGAAGTATAGGGACTAAATTGAAAATTTTATAAAGATGAAGGACTTATTGTGTAAATAATCAAGTACTCAAAAGCAAATTTGAGTAAATTCACGTGAATTTTAATTTATTAATTTATTATTTAATATAATATTAATTATGTAGTATTTTTGAAATAAATAAGTTAAGTTGTTAGATTTAGAATTATTTTAATATTGGTAAGTAGTAGGTGTAATATCCACTAACAAATAATAATAATAATAATTTGATTAAAATTTGAAAATTCTTAGGCCTTTTGAATTTGCGGTCCACGTTAATGGTGAGGTTTATTGATTTTAGAATAAATAGGAAATGGATTTACCTTTTATTTTATTGATGAAATACAAAAATTTCAAAAAGTCATTTTAAATGTAGCAAGAGAAAAGTGTGGGAAATAGGTTTAAAGAATTCGAAAAATTGATGACTAAGTGATTTTGTGTCAACTTGGCTAAAATATACAAACTCGACACAATCCGTTTATGCAATATAGTTTGCCACTTCGCCGTTTCGAAAAAACGGGGTTTGAGGGGGCAACGCCCCCGAAAGAGAATTCAAATTTCTCTGCATATGTTGAAGGGTATATTTGAAATCTCAAAACCAATATCGAATGAATGAGAAATTGCCGAAAAAGACAAAAGTGGGTCAAGTTTTGACCATGCGATCGCATAGGTATTGAAACCTGTGATCGCATCTTGCCTAAAGTTTAAGCAGAATATTTTTTGGTTCTTCCATGCGATCGCAGAAGATAAAGCCATGAGATCGCATGGTTAAACTGGATAAAGTTCTGTTTTCAAAATTGTATCTCGCGATCGCATAGATTTACGCGAACAGACATGTCCTTTTGATGTGTTGCACGAATTGGTGTAACACCAATTCGTTTTCAATTGTTCTTCAACGTTAAATAGGACCATTGGACGTCCATTTTGACAGAGAAATGATAGAGAACTGATATGCTAAACAATCTATTCATATATTTCATCATTTAAACCAAGTTTATTGCATTTGTTGCATAAATTCCAGTTTTCATTCTTTCATTTTCATCTTTTGGAGTACAAAATCAATTTTGGTTCGCTGTGCTTGAGTTTTAAAGTGCTACAAACTCAAGCGGAAGTCGTTGTATCTTGGGAGTCAATTGTCATAGACCGTAGGCACAATTGCGAGGTAAATTTGATTTAAAGACAAAGTGTTCAACACTTACCTTGACGTTGCATCCTTTTTCGATTTCTTGTTTTGAAGTCACTTATACAAAATCCGCCAACAAAAAATACATTATTATTTCATACTAAAAATTAAAATTACAAATATGACAAAAAAAATAGTTGCAATTTTTATTTTTTATATTTTTTAAAGTAAATTTAGTCTCGTTTGAGAAACAACAAAAATAGTAGCTTCTCATTTTTTTTTTTACTTCTCTAATTACCCACTATTAAAATCTCAATTTTAACTCTCGTGCATAAAATTAATTCATTTTTGTCTTAAATTTGTTGTATTCGGCATCTAATTGAATTTCTTTCAATTATATAGACTACGCTTTTATTTTTTAATTCTTTAAAGTTTGGGTTATAATAAATATTAATTTTTTTCTAAAAAGAATTTGTGATTATGTTGTCTTAAATATTTAATATTATTGTAAGCTAGTAAGAATAACTTTTACAATATGACAAATGTTAGTAATACATAAGTCATAAAGAGATACTATAATTAAAGTTTATTTTAGGAATTGTATATATGTAGAATAATAAAGCATTTTTTCTACCTTGTGCTCAATTGTAGATTTTGAAATAAACAACAATTTTAAAATAAAATTTGCCAAGTACTTAACTTTGATTTTTCGCAACTAAATCCGGAGTGTTGAAGTATGTGAACTTTGCCGAGGATGTAAAAGAAAAAAATTAAGTCTAGTATCGCTTGTTTGGACATAAAGAGTTTTTGCTTTAAAAATTATGTTAGGCTTCTTTTATTTTTTTTCTCGTTCAATTCACTTCAAAGATGTGAGTCTTCATTAAAAGGTGAGCACAAAATACACTACAAATTCAAGTGAGGAACATTCCAAACCTCCATTCGATGAGGGAACAACTAATAGGCATAGCGATGAGTCTGGGCGAGTGCACTCATGGGCATGGCTTTTTTCTTAGATGAGCTAGGGCTGTTGGGCCCACAAGCTGAGCTTAGATTGGCTCGTTGCACAAAAGTGGGACTTACTCAGCTCATGGGTTGAGCGAGCTTATGATGGGCAGAGCCATGTGGGCCCACGAGCCCGTAGATTTTATTTTATTTTTCAATTTTAAAATTTAAAAAAAGTTTTTTTACAACAAATACATTAATTAATTAATATAACAATGGCGGAGAAGGAATTCTGACAAATACATAGTTTTTTTAGGTGTAGTTTGAAAAGATGCTACTCGTTTTTTTAGCTCTCCATTCAAACTGGCTCGTCGAGCTTGTAGGCCTAGGCACCTAGGCTCGACTCCCCCGGTTAAGCCAAAATTTGAGCTTGGCCTGAACCTAGGCTCGTCTAAGAACAAGTCATCGACGATTCGAGCACAAACTTTCACGAAACATCTCGCAAGTTTAACGAGTCGTTCGAGCTAATTGTCACCTCTAGACTACAATATGGAAATATTAATGAATCACATGTTTCATGGAACTTACAACTTTATCAACTTTTTAACCACATATTTAATCAACTTTTTTCAAAATTTTCTAAAATACTAATTTTAAACTCCACCAAACAAGCATTAAACATGGATGATATAGAATGTGTAAATAATAAATGGATAGTAAGTTATGGGTTTTACGAAATGTATGCATAAAAATTATGTTTGACCAACTGAAATTATAATTTAGACTCGATGCACTTTTTATTCACGGAATTACTTTTTTTTAAATTAATTAGGGAGCACAATATTTTTATTATCATTTTAACAATTTATAATTATGGGTCCAAGGTTTTTATTAATATTCACATTAAACAGGTTGCGCTAATGAATGAGATTGTCCTTTTCTCTACCTGATTAATAAATTTTTTATTCCCTTTAAAAAAAAGCGAACTATTAAAATTTAAGGATTGTGTTTAATTTAAAATTATATACAAATTACTGTATTGTATTATTTAAGCCTAACATTTAATTAATGTACAAAATTAATAATTAACAACAAACAATTTTTAAATTATCGTTTAAGCTCGTCATAAAGCACACCAATACCATTGTCATTAACACAAATTTTGATGACAAATATAAGTAAATGGGTAGGAAATTAAACATAAAATAACTAATTAACATCATTATATTACTGAAAAAAATAAGAATTCGTTATCAAGTGTTTATGAAACTTTGGCTTTTAACTAAAAATGAATTTTTAGTGCATACATAAAAGAACACGTTGGGAATAATTAAAAAAAATATATTTAAAAAAATATATATTGTATTACTTTTATTTTAAGATAGCTAGCTTACATGTTTTGTTTTTATGTCTTACCTTCTATTTAGGAAAATTTTGTATGCAATCACATTTTAGTAAGAGGTGGTAGGGCCGTAGGGATGAAAGTTGAAAGGGAAATGGTAGACAAGAGAATAAATTGGTCAGTGCAAAATCAAGGTGCCAGTAGTACGAAGATCATGACTGGGCCCCATTACTGGAATTTCAGTAACCAATTTCCCACCTTTGCTCTATTTAAATATCCCCATTATAATGGCAAATGCTATTCTAGCCATCATTTCCAAAACCTACAAACCCTTCTCTATCCCATTTTCGTTTGCTTTTGTATTTTTCAATGGTTAGATCAGAAAATCTTAACACAGCAGCTCCCGCTGCCGCTGTCCTTGCCGCTCCGACTCCCGTTCCCGCTGTCCCTGCGGCTCCCGCTCCCGTTGCCGCTGCTGGAGGTGGTGGTGATACGGGTGCTGGTGCTAATGCAGCAGTGGACGCTGCCGCCGCCGCTCCCGCTCTTAAGGGGAAATGGCCCCTTTTTTTAGTAATCCTTTTGATTTCATCTTTAAACTGGTTTTCTATTATAATGGGGATATTTATTGACAAGAAGAGGATATGGCTACATGAACAAGCCAGTGCAATGTATATTATTGTACTATTACTTCTGTCCATGCTCTTGGGTTTCCTAGTCCGTCTGTTTATGAGGTATCTTAACAGGAAGTCCAAGAAGTTGCAATTTGCTGTAGTTGTAACAATCTACGGGCTTCACGCATGGTTAGCCTATTTTTGTTTAAAAAAGGAGGAGAGATACTTTGAATATCTAGCGGCGGGCTCTATTACATTTGTATTAACTCTGAGACTAAGTGACAGGCATGAGAATCCACACACTATGCTAAAAGTCACAGTTGTGCAGTTCGTAGGTGTTGCAATTGAAACTGTAATGAACTCCGAACTTAAAGATCACAGAGAAAAGATTGCATGGATGCAGCGGTTGAAGAAGTCTATAATATAGGTTGATAGAAGCGTGTTTTTATTGTAAAGTTTTGTTGTATATGTACAAATTGTTAAAGATCATTTACACATTTGGATATTAATTTGTGCAGCGAGCCTAAAAAATTTGGATATTAATTTGTCTTTTATGTTTTTGTTTATTTGTTTCATTTGGTTAATTATATATTGGAAACTTTTGAGATTTTCGATATCTCAGCATTTTTAATGTGCTTGTTTCATATACAAAAACGTTACAGTTAGCATGATAGAGCACAAAATCAAACTAAATAATAAGAGATTTGCATAAGATTGATAGTAGAATCAATTCCATGAAAAAGCTTTATGAAATGACAAACTTAAATTGGTTTTTTATAGATAACTAGTTGTAGTTGTTTTATTTTTAGATTTTTTAATGTTTTAATTAAAATACTGTTTTTTTATACGGTATATATAAATTATTTATGAAAAATGAATTTTTTGAATCATTTGAAATCTTTGTGTAAGCAAATGGGTAGGAAATTAAATATAAAATAACTAATTAACATCATTAATTATATTACTGAAAAGAAAAAAAAAATCGTTTATGAAACTTTGGCTTTTAACTAAAAATGAATTTTTAGTGCATACATAAAAGAACATGTTGGGAAAATTTTCATAAATAATTAAAAAAAAAAAAAATATATATATATATATATATATATATATATATATATATATATATATGAGTCCTGTTCTGCTGTCTCCAGTGGGCAGCAATTTCTTGCCCACATGCTGACTTGTTAGCATGTGGGCTGTTGATGCATGCTGACAAGTCAGCATGTAGGTCAGTATGTGGGCTGTTGATTTCTTGTCCACTAGGAACATGAGTTCAGAATTCATATATATATACTGTATTACTTGATTTTCAAGAAAGTTAGCTTACATGTATTTGTTTTTATGTCTTGCCTTCTACTTTCGGAAAAATTTGTATGCAATCACATTTTGCTAAGAGAGGTAGGGCCGTAGGGGTGAAAGTTTGCAAGGGAAATGGTAGTCAAGAGAATACTTGGTCAGTGCAAAATGAAGGTGCAGTAGCCAGCCCAGCAGTACTATTCACTGTTCAGTGTTCAGAAAACGAAGATCATGACTGGGCCCCATTGCATACCTTTGCCATTAAAGTTAAATCACGTTTGGCCATGATTATCTTTCACTTTCCCCTAACGCCAAACAAAAAACACTACTTATAAGTTATAAGAGGGGTAGGGGCCGTAGGGGTGAAAGTTGAAAGGGAAATGTTAGAAAAGAGAATACTTGGTCAGTGCAAAATCAAGGTGCAGTAGTACTATAATTCAGTGTTCAGAAAATACGAAGATCATGACTGGGCCCCATTACATGGAATTCGAATTTCTGTAACCAACTTCCCACCTTTGCCAATGAAGTTAAATCACGTTTGGCTGAGCTTAAAAGCTGCTTATAAGTAATTTTCATGACTAGTATGATACTTCTCAAAGAAAATGCTTATCTTTCACTTCCCCCTAACCGGCTAACCCCAAACAAACTACCATGTTTGACACTACTTATAAATATTTATAAGTTAATCAAATATTATTTTTATGTATACAAATCGTAAAATTTACATTTTTATCTACACATTTCGTAAAAAATACTACTTATAATATATATATTAAAAAAAAAACATTACCAAACAAGTATGTATTCGTAACCTTTGTCTAGTTTAATAATAATATATCGAAGCCACCTAATAATACATGATTTCTCGTGATTGTCAGTGTCATAGACTCTTCACTTTTAATATATATATTTGGTTTAGTTTGATATAGTTGTGATTTTAAAATAAACATTTTTTGTTGTACTATAGAAAAAATCAGCTCTAATAAGAATCAGATAAGTGTTCGGTAAACTTCTGTTTCAAATTTGTTGTATGTTTCAAAATCAGAATTTGAGTTTTTGGTAAATAAAAACAATTTATTCATGTAATTGTATAAAATTACTAAAATAGACATTGATTATAACAATGTTCCTTTTATAACAATATATAATGTTATCAAAAAAAATACCAAGACAATACACATTCACTATATATAATTAAATAAAAATAAAAATTATAAACATCTATTAAATATCAAAGTACCTAAAAATTACAAAATAAAAGTATAGTTATATAGTACAAAATTTCATTAAATTTAAATTTAAATTATTTGTGAAGATGTATTATAATTAGAATACTAAAAGCCTGTTTGGTGGAGTTTAAAAATAGTTTTTTAAGAAATTGTGATAAAAAAATGATGAAATATGTAGTTGAAAAGTTGATAAAAGTTGTAGATTTTAGAAAATATTTGGTTGAAAATAAGTGTGGAAAAAAAGTTCTTTTAAATTCTACCAAACAAGAGCTGATAAATTTATGACATGAAAAATTACTTTAATTAATTAATGTCAAATTTTAATATTTTAATAATAGATAAATAGAAAAACTAAAAGCAGAATTTGTAAAGTTACCATTTTTCTGCATGCTGTATATTTTTTTATAATTAATTTTTTTTTAAAAAAATTATCAAATGCTTAAAACAACTTGTGATTGTTTGACAATTAACATCAATCCTAATTGACTCTTACTGGCGGATGAAATATGTTGAATCACCAACTTTCTAACTTGAGACATCCAGGTTCTAATATTGAAAACATTTCATTCGTGTATGTTTATCTCTATGGACAATTTGCGTAAAACCTAAAAAAATATATATAAAATTATTTACAAAAAAATTTTTTTTAAACATATTTACATATCTTTAATTACGGTGGTGATCTCCTTTCCATAGTAAAAAAAAGATATAATATTTATTAGACACTTGTCTAGTGATGATTAAACAAGTACTTGACTTTCAATGTTAAATACTTTTACTTGTCCAATTCTCATTAAATAAGTGTCTAGTATATGTTATAACTATATCCCAACCGCTTTAATTAAGACATTGTGCTTAAATGAAATGAATGTTTTTGAACTATGCATGCATAAATATTAATAATTATATTTTCGATAAAAAAAATATTAATAATTATAACAAAATCCTTTGCTGCAAAATTTCAGAAATCAGAACCCATAGCAGCCTTTGTACAGTACCTATATTATATCATGCATTAATTACAATGTCATGCATGGGTAATGTATATCTCACTTTCAAATTATACATGCAGCCAATAATTAATAAAATAATTAAAATAGTAGGGTTATCTGACCACTGTCCACTGAGTGCACAGAAAGCACGTCAGTGAGGTTCCCCCAAATTCTAGGTTTTTTGTTTTTTTTGCATTTCATTTTTGAAAGGGGAATTGAAGCAAATGGTCCCTAATATTTATCCTCAGTACACAAATAATCCTTAATGTTTATTTTTAACATAAAATTTCATAATCTATGTATTTTGATACGTAATTGGTCTTTATTTGATAAAAAATACAAATATATCGTTATTTTTAATTTTAAAAAAAAAATCAATTAGCTTTGTAACCTTTAAAAAAGTACAAATGTGTCAGATACTTTTAATTTTTTTATGAAAAATTAAAAGAACTATCAAATTGATAATTTAAGTTCATAATTATTAAAATTATTTTATTATTTTTAAGTAATCATATTATTTAAAATTTAAACATTAATTTTATCGTTACAACATAAAAAGAAAAATAACTGTTACAAACTTGTTACTTAGGTATTTTTATTTAATTGAAATATTCGTTTATTACCTAAAAATATTAGAGCTCAAATTGAATTACTCATATTTATTTTATCATTTTATTGCCGTTCAAAAACAAAGAACATATAGTGTGTAAATTAATTTTTATCAGTAGTTTTGTGTTTTAAAAAAATACATAATAAAATTGGTTCAATGTCATAAAATTATATATGTCGCTTTGTTATTTATTTAACTTATTTTTTATTCATTTTTTTTTTTACATCACATAGCAATTACATATACCTAAAACTCAATATTTTTATATTTTCACTTATGAAAAATTTAATTTCTACGACTATAGTGATATATTTAATATGTTAAATTAAATATTATTTAATAAATATATGGACCTATTTGCATATTTTGCAAATGTTAGAAATCTAATTGTAATTTTTTAAAATTTTAACTGAGGACAATTTTGTCTTTTTTATCAAATAAGAACCAATTGCACACCAAAACACATAAATTAAAGACTATTGTATCAGAAAATAAAGGTTTAAGAACTATTTTCACACTGAAGACAAAGATTAAAGACCATATGCACCCATTTCCCTTCTTAAATGATTAAAGGTTCAATTAGTTTTCTTGAGTAGCAAGTTTTATATCTTAACTATTATTATTAGTTTTTATGAAAATTAAACAAAACTCCCGTCCTAAACATTTCGTTTCTTTTGCATATTTCGTTTTTTTATATATAATTCCATCAAAATGTTAAGTTTTGAATGAATAAAATTAATAAAATATCGTTCTTTAAACCTAATATAACTTTTAAATATTTTAAATCCTAAAGAAACGCCCATTTTTTTAATACAAAAATATTTTTAAAAGTTGGTTGAATGGACAGCAATTTATGAAGAAATTTATACAAAATATTCGAAGCTGTGAGTTTCTCAATTTTTTTTTTTAATTAACTCAAATGTAATTATATTTTTTTTATCTCAATTTTTTAATTAACTCAAACGTAATTGTAATTTTTTATCACTTATTTATCGAGATTGAAATTTTATATTTATTTATTTTATTTTCGTATTTATGTACATATGATTATTTTATTTTTACTTAACAAAGTTTTTAATTGACATATGTATGCGTTTCAATTCCCACCATAAAGCAAATTCTGCATGCATGGTGAATGAGGAAAGTTGGAAAAAATATTTATATTTTTATAATTTGTAGTACATTAGTTGGCAGTTTTGGCATCATTTCTGTGGGATGTGTTCCCATATGCAAATGACACGTACCAAAAAAAGTGTAAAATTGTTAAGACACACCACAATACAGAAAGTGGGAGTATTTTTAGTAGCCAATGTAAATGCGAGTATATATATAATGCCGGATTCGAGCATGTATTGGACTAGCAATCTGCCTATCATGATCAAAACCCTACTCCATCTATCTTACTATTTTCATTTGCTAATATTAATATTTTCTATTGTTCAAATGTCCATATCCGAAAATGTAACCATACATATGCTCGAAGAGATTTCTGGTTCTGGTTTGGAAGGTGGAGTTGACAGTGGCGGTGGTGTTATTGGCGGTCAGGGTGGCTCTAATAGCATTATTGGTAGTGGTGGTGACGGTGGTGATGTAGGAATTGGCCATACTGGCTCCGGCCTAGAGATAGAAATGGTAGAAGTCAAAGTTGGTGGTGGTGATGTGGGTGTTGGTGGTAACGCAGCAGTGACCGCTCTCGCTCCTGCCAACAAGCTGCTATTCGTTATTGTTATAGTCGTCTTCTTGGTTCATTTGTTGGAATAAAAATGTTTTCTCATGGCTATGAGGATTAAAGGAAAGATAAGGAAACCACATATATTATTCAAGAAAACTTTGTTTTTAGCATAATACAAAATGGTAGAACTCACTCCCATTTATACTAGCTAGTGGCACCTCTTTGAGCAATGGCTAAGATTGTGCCAACAAACTTTTAATCTAATACTTACAAATCACCACTAGAATTCTCTATCTAAATTTCTACTACACTAGAATTTTTTACTAAAAATCCTTAAAAATGTCTAGATCTCTAGAAATATCTCTCTAGTACATCTTCACAAATATCATGAGATATTTTCTAAGGGCTTATCTAGAACAAACTTTTAGAAATTGGGTCTATTGAACTTGTTTAATGGGACATTTATTTTAATTTCAATAAACCTTGGATCTAATCAAGTTTATATTCCAACATCATTCATATTTAACTCATTTTTGCTTATAGAAAGACAGCAATACTTTAAGCATGTAGCCACAGGATCTATTTCATTCATATTAGCATTGAGGCTAGGTGACATAAAGAACGATGTAGGCCCTTTGTTAGAAGTCACGATTCTGCAATTCTCAGGAGTTGCTATTAACATTAGGATGAATAGCAACATTAAAGACTACAAAGAAAATGCTATATGCATGGGAGTTGGGACCCTTGTTGGTTTTGTGATTGTAGTAATAATATTTAACATATACTTATTTTACTTAGATTTATGGTACATGTAATTAATTTTTTCATACATTTTAATAGAATATACCAAAAGCTTATGAAAGATTAGTTGAGAACTTCTTTTTGCACTTTTCCCATTGTTTAACAATCTCTTCAACATCCACATTCCAAGATAAAGTAAGTCGTGTTGCCTTTTGTAGAGACTTAGATACAAATTCGTGATTGAGTTTCTGTTTCTCATAATGTTTGCCTTTGTGGATTGTTGCTCAATATACAAATAATTAATGTTATTACGTTTTTTGTTTGTGTGTGTGCACATGCGGCACATCTTTATTCATTAATATTTGATTTCTATTGCTTCGTGACTTATATAAAGTTAGAGTCAAAATTGAAAATGAATTTTATGATTTGATTAAAAAGTGACAAGAATTTACAAAGTATCATGTAGTGAAGATATTAACACATGTATTAATTTTACATATACTTTTTATGTTATTCCAATATTTTTATCGATAAATACCATTCTTATGTTATAGGTGTGGGACTTTTTGATACCAAAAGAGAGGAAATTTACAAAATTCCGTTCTTCTGTTCAGCCATTAAAGTGATCTCAAAATTGAACGGAAAACTTTTCCATGTATAAAGTTTTTGTGCACTTCATTTGAATTTGAATTTGTCTTTATGTTTTTGCTTATTTGTTTCAATTGGTTAAGTCTATATTGAAAACTTTTTATATTTTGTATGCCAATTGAATGATATTGGATTTAGGCTTATTTGCACAAATGGTCCCTGACTTTTGCACTTACAGCGGATTGAGGATCTATCTTTTTATTTTTGACAGTTTAGCCCCTATTTCAAATGTTTTTGGCGTCAATTGTCCTTTTCATGATTTTCCATCCAAATCACCGTGAAATTTGACGGTAGAAATTTTTTTTATTTAAAAAGGGATTATTTGCACAAATGGTCCCTGACTTTTGTAAAGGAAAATTTGCAGCAAAAGTCCCTAATCTTTCAAAAAGTATTGAAAAGTTCCATAACCTTTTAATCTTAAAACATATGACCTCAAATATTTTTGACAATTTTACCCATAACTTAAATAAATTAAAAATAACTCATAAACCTTTTCAAAAATACAAATAAGTCCTAAATCTTTTTATTTTGTTACAGATTTACACTTAATATAATAAAAAGTGTGTCATCAAGTCCCAAAATTTTTAATTTTGTTCACCAAAATGACATTTAAAATGTGTTTGATTAAAATCAGATTTTTTTAGTAAAAGTTGTTGAAATGTGTGATTGAAAAGTTGTGGGACCATAAAATGTGTTGTTAAAATTAATTATTGACTTTGACTTTAACTTTTTAGCAAAATCAAATTGAAAACAAACGGGCTCTTAGAGTCTCTACAGATTTTGTCCAGTGGTCCATTAATTAACAAAAAAATTATACCCATGATCAAAATTTGACCAATTTAAAATTTTAATTTATTTTTCATATCAATTACTATAGGTAGCAAAATGGGCCAGCTCAGTGGGCTAGCTCAGATAGCCCGGTCTCTGGGCTGGGCTGGTCTAATAAAAAATTGATCAAATAAAAATTAGGTCAATTTAGTTCGGTACAACTAGCCAACCGGATTGGCTTGATAAATTTTTTTGCCCAAGTCCCTACCCCACACTTCAAACACTTCAAAAATTGATCAAATAAAAACTAGGCGAGCTTTTATTTTGTTTTTTTTTTTTTTTTTTTTTTCAAAATTATAAGTAATTATTTTAAAAAAATAAGTTAAAAATGTAAGTTGGACTGGCCCAACAAATACCAGCCCATGTAAAATTGGGTCATGATTAGCCCAATCCAATCTTTTATATGGCCCGTCTAATTTCGGGTTGGGCCAGTCCATCTAGCCCATTTGCCAGCTCTACCAGTTACTAAATAATAATTAAAAAAAATTCTTCACAATCTTCAGCCCACCACCACCTTTTTTTTTTAAAATTGATATTGAAAATAAATTAAAATTTTAAATGGTCAAATTTTGATCATGGGTATAATTTTTTTGTTAATTAATGGACTACTGGACAAAATCTGTAGAGATTCTAAGAGTCCGTTTGTTTTCAATTTTGATTTTTTTAAAAAACTAAAGTCAAAGTCAATAATTAATTTTAACCACACATTTTATGGTCCCACAACTTTTCAACCACACATTTCAACAACTTTTACTAAAAAAATCTGATTTTAATTAAACTTATTTTAAATGTCATTTTGTTGAACAAAATTAAAAGTTTTGGGACTTGATGACATACTTTTTATTATTTTAAATGTAAATCTGTAAAAAATAAAAAAAAATTTAGGACTTATTTGTATTTTTGAAAAGGTTTATGAGTTGTTTTTAATTTATTTAAGTTAGGAGTAAAATTGTCAAAAAAGTTTGGGGTCATATGTGTTAGGATTAAAAGGTTATGAGACTTTTCAACACTTTCTAAAAGATTAGGGACTTTTGCTGCAAATTTTCCTTTACAAAAGTCAGGAACCATTTGTGCAAATAAGCATTTTTTAAATTAAAAAATTTCTACCGTCAAATTTTACAGTGATTTGGATGGAAAATCATGAAAAGGACCATTGACGCTAAAAACATTTGAAATAGGGGCTAAACTGCCAAAAATAAAAAGATAGGTCCTCAACCCGCAATAAGTGCAAAAATTAGGGACCATTTGTGCAAATAAGCCTTGGATTTATTTACTCTAATCTGTATAGAGGTGGTTAAATTGATCCGATCCGCAGGCCAGCCTATATAACCCAACCTTTTGGGTTGGGCTAGCCCTGATCCAAATAAAATTGGGCCAATATGGCCCGGCCCATCTAGCCCGCGGGCTAGTTGGGCCGGCTCAATTTTAAATTTTTTTTTTTGCTTTGCTCCTTAACACTAATCACTCATTTTGTGAATAGTCCCTATACATAACCCAAATAATATCAATCTAAAATAATTTAAACATAGTTCACTAATAAGCATTAGTTCAAAAATCCCAAGATCCAACATAAAATTGTTTAGATTTAATTAATTTTTAGTTTAATTTAAGTTTCAATCCAAAATATATTTAGTGTGACAAATAAATTATTTATTTTAAATTTACTTATAAGTAAATTTTTTAATTTAAGCCAAACATGCTTATATCTCAAAGCAATAAGACTAGCACGTTTTTGATATTTGTATTTTTTTTTAAAAAGTGTCTTCAAATAGTTTACAATTAACAAAAAAAAGAATTTATTTTGAAAGAAAATTGACGTTTATCTATTGACTAATACATGAGAGCCTCAATTTTATAAATTAATCTCTTTAAAAATCTCAAAATATATAGTCTAAATTTATCGAAGATTGTATTTGATATAATGTATTAGATTGTATAAAAAATTTATTTAAAAAAAGAAAAAAAAATTAAGGTCAGGTTGGGCCAATAGACTGGACTGGGCTAGCATATTTCTGGCCCATACAAAACTGGGTTGGGTCAGCCCAATCTAGTTTCATGTGTGGCCCTACTCTAGTGGGCTAGCCTGGCCAAATCCAGCCCATTTTCTAGCTCTAAATCTGTATATATCTTTTTGGAAAAATTGTCAATAAGTCATTTCCACATGATTTGTTTCAAATTAGGTCAATTTTTTTTTAAAATTGTGATTAAGTCATACTTCACATCAATATTTTATATTAATTCCAAAATCACCCATTTTAATCATATTTTTCATTGACACAATCTTCCAACTCCACAAACCTCCTCCACCTCCGACGACAACCGTCTCCACCTTTGGCGACCTTCAGCGACCACCGCCTCCACCTCCGGCGACCTTCGGCGACAACCGCTTCCACCTCCGGCGACCTCTGGCGACAACCGCCTCCACCTCCGGCGAGTGCTTCTACGGCGCAGTGTCACTTTTTAGGCAGTTTTTTGGTGAAGATTTTGGATCAATTTCCAGTTGGGGACTGAATGTTGTTAGCTGTGAAACTACAAAAGTAAATGACAAGTTACTTCATAGAATCCAGATTGAGGTAACAAATTAACGTAGGAATATTATTATTAATTTCTTTGTTTTAATCTTAATTCTTGTATTTGATTATTTTTTCAGGCTAGTGATCTAATAGCTAGCATTGATCTATCCGTGCTGCTAGAGAGGCTGACCAATATGATTAACCTGGGTTGAGTATTTTAGCAGTTATGTAAATAATAAGCATTTTTCAGTTATGTAAACAATGAGGTAACATCTGTTGTTGATACTGTATTATAGAATAGCAACTTGATATTGTATTAAGTTGGTCATTAGATTATTTCTTTGTGTTGTTAATTAGTTATGAAAGTTATTTGATATTGTATCATACAAAACAGTATCACAACAGAAATGGGTATAGAATGATGTAAATATGAGCTTGAATGCTGTAAATATAAACTTGAATACTCCACTATCTTATGTAAATAGGAGCTTGAATGCTCCACCATCTAATTGCTGTAAATAGGAGCTTGAATGTTTCATCATCTAATGTTTAGTCATTGTATGTTATTTGATATTGTATTATACAAAACAGTATCACAATATAAATGGACATAGAATTGTTGTAAATAGGAGCTTGAATGTTCCATCATCTAATGTTTGAATGTCTTAGTTTTAATCTATGTTACTGTTTTAATGTCTTAGTTTTAATCTATGATACTGTTTAATTATGTCAAGGTTTAATAGATTGAAACTTTGTCATAATATTTCACTATCATTTGAAACATATTTTAATCCTATGATACTGTTTGAATATATGTGATCTTTGATACTGTTTAATTATGGCAAGGTTTGAACCTGTGATATTATTTGAATGTTTTAGTTTTAATCTATGATACTGTTTTGTTTAGGTAATTAGTATATTCTGATACCGTTTTAATCCATGATACTACTTTAATCCTGTGATACTGTTTGAATCTATGTGATCTTTGATGTTGTTTAATTATGGCAATGTTTGAACCTGTGATACTGTTTGAATGTCTTAGTTTTAATCGATGACAATGTTTTGTTTAGGTAATGTGCATTAATATAAATTGATACTGTTTTAATCCATGTTTTAATATATGATATTGTTTTGTATAATACAGTATCAAACAAAACATATGACTAATTAAACAGTATCAAAGATAAAAGCATGATATCATAGTCATGTGTGTTGTTTGATACTGTATTATGCAAAACAGTATCACAAAAAACAGTATTACAATAGAAATGATCATAGAATTTGCACACGTGCTCAGAATTTTTATTATAATATGTTTTCGGAATGGTCTCGACGAGACGGTCAAGATCAGTCGCTTCGCCACTGCCTTTGATGGATTTTACCTGTTTGAAGTCGTCTCTTTAACTTAAAATGAAAATCTTTAATTTTTTTTTTCAAAATAGTATCACAAATCCTCTAAAACAGTATAACGGATAAATGTACATTCTTTTGCTTCAAATTAAAGCTCTTCCAAAGTATCTGAGTCCCTTAAAAGCAAACACATACTTTAGAGCAATGCTAAAATGAAGAAAGAAGAAATGCCAATCATTCTCAAGTTAATGGGAAGTCATGCAAATGGTTCTCATCTAAAACTATAAACAATGTTTCTAATTCTTCCCTTGAATTAGAACATGTTTGAGATTCAATTAGGATATAGATTTCCATTGGATACATAAGTATAAATATATTAGGTGTTAATGGTAGGTAGACGAATTAATCAGTAGAGAATAAACAAGAGAATAATAATGTTCTTAAAATGTTTCATTAGTAGTACAAAATCACCACAAAACAGTATCACCACAAAACAGTATCACAATTAGCGTTTTTTTACAATTAAGGGTATATTGGTCTTTTAGCACTAAAATATGACTTTAATTGAATTAAGTTTTGAGCATATGACTTTAGAGCCCATAAGTGTCCAAACAGTGATCGACCCTAAATTTACCCAATCTTTTTTGCTGCTATATAAAGTATATATCTATATGTATATATCAACTTGTGTATGTCATGAATGATTTTGGATTGCTTCGCTCCAATCTCTATATATATATATATATTTTCTGCTACTATATAAAGTATAAACTATACATCTATATGTATATATTAAAACAATAATTATAATTGCAAACGATGAAGAGCTATTTTATTACAATTACCAAATAAAGAACTATTCTATTGCAACTATTGAACGTGCAAAGCACATGTCAAAACTAGTGGTACCAAACGTGCAAAGTACGTGCCAAAACTAATATATAACAAGTGTGAATAAATGACTAGATTGAAATAAAATTATAAATTCAACACCTTTTAAAGACAGATTAGTTAATTATTTTTTGGTTCTAAAGATTTAAATTAAAATGACCCAATTTATGGCTTGTTTGCATAAGTTTAAATTATAATTTAAATTGATTCAATATATTTTGTATCTACATATTTTATAGGACTTGAAATTTATTATTTATTTATTATCCACACATTTTATATGATTTACAATTTATAAACACTTAAAAATAAATCCAATCATGGACAAACATACAATTAACATGATATTAGAGCATGTAAAAATATCAGCTTCGAGTCCAATTATAAAAGTTCACAATTCGTATTTGGTGAAAAATTACCCCAGTTTGCATCTTGTTTCCTTCATTGCAAAAAAAAAAAAAATAATAATAATAATAATAATAAAATAATTAAAAAAAATAAAAATGATTTGATTAAAAATTGAAAATTCTTAGGTCTTTTGAATTTTTAAGAGTTTGAGATCGTTCTAATTGAAATGTACAATCAAATTTGCGGGTCCACGTTAATGGTGAGCTTTAATGCTTTATTGATTTTAGAATAAATAGGAAATAAAGTTACTTTTTATTTTACTGATGAAATACAAAAATTTCAAAAAGTCATTTTAAATGTAGCAAGAAGCATCAAGAAAAGAAAAGAAAAGAAACAACGTAACAAGGGGTTTGTAATTTCAAAATACTATCAATCCCAACTTATTGAACAAGATAGCAAATAAGTTTCTACGAGATAAATATAAAAGTACATTATTATTTCGTACTAAAAATTAAAATTACAAATATCAAAATAAAAGAGTTGCAATTTTTATTATTTTTTATTTTTTAAGTAAATTTAGTCTCGTTTGAGAAACAATAAAAATAGTAGCTTCTCATATTATTTTGGGTAAATATCAGTAGGGGTCCCTAACCTTTGGACCTTGTAACGATGGGGTCCCTAACCTTCTATTTTGAACTCCCGGATCCTTAACCTATGAAACGTTAGCACCTGAATTCCTTTTTTGACCAAAATCGTTAGTTTGACTGTTAAATGGTCAAAAATTACTTAAAATGACCAATTTACCCTTTATAAATTAAAACAAAAATAACAGAAAAAAAACATAAAAAACAAAAATTACAACAAACTCCTCATTCACTTTCTTCTTCTCCAACCAAGCCCCCAACCAACTACAAACAAATTGCAATTAACCTCCTATCCAAAAATTTCCATCTTCTCCAAAATCGCTATCGGCCACCACCCACCACTCGCCGGAAAAAACCAACACCAGATCAAACACCACCCACCTCTCATTCAACAAAACCAGCCAGATCAAAAATCACTCATCGTCTTCCCCTTCTCAAAGATCAGCACCAGATCCGAAAAAACCAGCACTAGATCCGAAAAACCCAGCCACCGTCTTCCCTTTTATCAAACATCAGCACCCGTCTTCTCCTTCTCAAAATATCATGGGTGAAAATATTACACAAGAAAATGAGATTATCCGTATTAACATACAAACAAACAAGGCCATTAATGGTCTGTGTAATACTGTACTCAGTGAGTGAAACACTTGCCTGGTGATGTAGGGTTCTATCAGAGAACACACGAAGAAAGCGCTCGACTGGCTGCCCGGGTTGCGATGTAGCATCTATGTCTGTAAAAGTGATGAGAAGACCGTCTGAATTTGAGGGGTGGGCCTTCATGAAACCAGAATCAGAAATAATAGAGTTCCAAAGCTTGGACACGCACTTGAATCGCGTCAAGGACTTGATCGGAAGACGGTGGTGGGCCTTCATGAAACCAGAATCAGAAATAATTGAGTTCCAAAGCTTGGACACGCACTTGAATCGCGTCAAGGACTTGGCCGGAAGACGGTGAAGCACTTCCATTACTATTTCATTATGGATCCGGCGGTGCTCTAAATTAACGCCTCTGCCACAGTCGTCGCCGTCGCCGTCGCAGCAGCAGCGACGTATACAATTAGTTGATGCTACTGCTTGTGATGGTGGCGGAGATGACAATTCTTTCACGTCTATTAACTAATCCATTGAAGATTGAGATGGATTCTTCTGATGGTGGAAGGTGGTTGGCGGCGGTTGCTCAAAAATATTTCTAGTTGGTGTTGGTTGGTGGCGGTATTTTGGAGAAGATTTGGGGGTTTAGTTGTAATTTTTTATTTTGTTGATTGGGGTATAGTTGCAATTTTTATTTTATTATTCTTTTTTTTTTTATCATTTAATTTAAGGGTAATTTGGTCTATTCAACAAAATTTTGACCATTTAACGGTTAAACTAACAGTTTTAGTCAAAAAAGGACTTCAGGTGCTAACGTTTCATAGGTTAAGGACCCGGGAGTTCAAAATAGAAGGTTAGGGACCCCATCGTTACAAGGTCCAAAGGTTAGGGACCCCTAGTGCTATTTACCCTATTATTTTTTTAACTTCTCTAATTACCCACCATTAAAATCTCAATTTTAACCCTTCTGAATAAAATTAATTCATTTTTGTCTTAGATTTCTTGTACTCTACTTCTATTTGAATTTCTTTCAATTATATAAACTACGTTTTTATTTTTTAATTCTTTAAAGTTTGGGTTTTAATATATATTAACTTAAAAAAAAAAAGAATTTGTGATTATATTGTCTTAAATATTTAATATTATTGTACGCTAGTAAGAATAACTTTTATAATACGACCAATCTTATTAATACATAAAGATATATTTATAATTAAAGTTTATTTTAGTAATTGTATACTTGTAGAAAAAAAATAAAATCTACCATATATTTAAATGTTAATTTTGAATGAAAATAAAATTTATCAAATACTTAACTTATTTTTCTCGCAGCTAAATCCACATTGTTGAAGTTTATGAACCTTGTCGAGGATGTAAAAGAAGCAAATAAAGCCTACTATCGCTTGTTTGGACATATAGAGTTCTTGTTTTAAAAATTTGCAACATGTTAGGCTTGTTTTATTTTTTCTCCTTGTTCAATCCACTGGAAAGATGAAGTATTCATTAAAAGAAGAGCACAAAATACACTACAAATTTAAGAGAGGAACATTCCTAACCTCCATTCGTTGAGAAAACAATAGGCATAGCAATGAGTCTGGGCATGTTTCGGGCCCACAAGCCGAGCTAGGATTGGCTCGTTGCTCAAAAGTGGAACTTAACCCAGCTAGTGTGCTGAGCTTAGGATGAGTCGAGCCAGTCGTTTTATTTCATGGGACTTACAACTTTATCAAGTTTTCAATCACATTTATCAATTTTTTTTAAAATTTAATCAACAATTACTTTTAAACGCCATCAAACAAGCATTAAACATGAGTTATATAGAATGTGTGAATAATAAGTGGATAGTAAGTTGTTAGTCTTATGAAATGTGTGGATAATAAGTGGATAGTAAGTTATTGGTCTTATAAAATGTGTGGATAAAAAATATATTTGACTAGTTTAACAATTAAAATTATAATTTAAAAAACATGTTGGGAAAATTTTCATAAATAATTAAATATATATATATACTGTATTACTTGTTTTTCAAGAAAGATAGCTGCAATCACATTTTACCAAGAGGGGTAGGGCCGTAGGGGTGTAAGTTGAAAGGGATTCGGTAGACAAGAGAATAATTGGTCAGTGCAAAATCAAGGTGCACTAGCCAGCCCAGCAGTACTATTCTGCGTTCTGAAAATACGTACACACAAAAAAACAAAACTAACATTTACATGTCTTTAAGTTAAGGACCATGCTAATTGTACACACTCCCTTACATCATTCTTTACATCATCACATGTGTCAAATACTAGTTAGTTTAAATCATTATTTATTTGGCCAAATAAATAAAGTGACCCAATAATTACTTGACACATGATGGTGTAAGTGAGTATGTAAGTTTTGGGTGTACAAATAGCATTTTTCTTAAGTTAAAGACCATATGCTTAAATAAAATAAATCTTTTTGAACTATGCATGCATACAATAAATATTAATAATTACAATTAAGATATTAACATTTATTTCACTAAATCACTTTTTCTTTTATTTTGTATCAATTGATCTCAGTCGAATGCGGTAGTGAAAACAAAGAATAATCGATAAAAGTGTCGGATCCTCAAATATATAAATTGGAACATTTTAATACTTAACACTTAATTGTTTCGGTAAATAATAATAAAAAAAAAGATTATACTTTTATTTTCAATTAAAACTAATAATTAATAACAAAACCCTTTGCAGCCAAATTTCAGCACCCACAGCAGCCTATGTACAATTGAGCCTACACTCTATACGTGCATTAGTAACAATGCCAACTAAGTCATGCATGGATCACCTTAAATGTCAATTCCAAATTATAAGCAGCCATCCAAGCGGAACCTCTGAGAGAAATTAGTGCAGAGACCTCTGAGTGCCACAGAAATCCCGATACCCACCCAACTAGATTTTTTGTTTTTTCTGCATTACTAATATTATTATGGCTACTTCAATTAGTTATATCTTAACTATTATACTTATTTTTTAATTAAGCACAAAATTTCACACCTAAACATTTCGTTTCTTACATATATATATATATATATTGCACTATCAGCTATTACCTAAACCTACTCACTTCTTACCCTACTATTTTTCACCTTTCTCTAGCTAGTAGCTATTATTACTATTCTTAATCATTATAATGGATGAACTCATACAGATACCGGAAGAGAGTTTTGGTTTGGAGGTTGGAGCTAATATTGGAAGTGGCAGTAACATTATCGGTGGGGATGGTGGCGTTGTCGGTGGCGATGTTGGTGGTGTTAGTGGCTCAGGAGCTGGACATGGAGGCGGCGACACGGAGATAGAGACTGTAGATGTCGGAGTTGGTAGTGTGGGGGACGAGGTTGCTGGAGGTGATATTATTGGCAGCAGCGGTGGAAGGGCTGGTGGTGGTGTAGAAACTCCGACGGGAGATACCGAGATAGAGCTTACTCCACTAATTACCAGGCAGAGTCGGAATCCTAGCCGTAATGTGAGGTCTCCCGGTGATAACGTGGGTGGTGGTGGTGGTAACTCAGAGGCTGATGATGTTATTGCCGATCTTAAGGTGAAATGGTTTTTCCTTTTGGCAGCCCTTCTAGTTGCATCATTACTTTGGTTTTCTGTATTACTGGGGAATCACTTTATTGAGATCAAGAGATTACCAGGAATATTGAAGGGTATTGGAGCTGATTCTTTGATATTTTTTGCTTCAGTATTAATATGTGTCCTAATTAGTTTTATTACGAGGTTTCTAAAGAAACGCCCTAAGAAGGTGCAATTTGTTACTGTTATAATTGTCTTCTTGAGTCATTCTTATTTAACTCATGTATGCTTGATGAAAGAGGAGCAATACTTTAAGGAGGTAGCCATAGGATCTCTTTCTTTCATATTAACATTGAGACTAAGCGGCGTAAAAGACAGTGTAGATCCTTTGTTACAAGCTATGATTCTGCAATTCATTGGAGTTGCTATTGACACTGGAATGAATAGCCAGATTACATATACTACAAAGAAAAGGCAATATGGATGGGAGCTGTGGCCTTTATTGGTTTCGTGGCTGCGGTAATAGTATTTAACATGTGTGTGTGTGTGTTTGTGTTATACTTTTATTAATAGTCAATCTAACTTATTTTTTCATATATTTTAATAGATGGTACCAAAAGCTAATGAAGATTTCGTTGAGGACTCAATTTATGTACTTGTGCCATTGTTGAACAATCTCTTCAACAGATAAGGTAATAGGTCAATTTCTTCGGCTTCACATGCATAAGTCACAGCTCAAACTTGTGTTGTGTTGGTATTCTTAAGATTCATATTCATTAACATAGCAAATGAATCTTCCCATTGATTCCTGACTTACATAAATTCAATATTTACACATATACTTTTATTGATTTTTTTCATTCTTCTATTGCAGGTATCCAACTTTTTGATACGAATAGAATTACCGTGTTCTTCAACCAGTAATTTGATCACAAAATTGAACGGAGTAAATCATTTCTTTATAAATTATTTATGAAAAATGAGTTTTTTGAATCATTTGAAATCTTTATATAGCTTGTTGATTTGATGTTCACTAAACGAGCATTTCTTCAAGTCCTTCATCTCGTGAATCTGCTTCGGCTGATCATCAACCTTCATTAATCATCTAGAGATTGCATTTTGACAATCAATTGTGATAATATTTATTTGGCTATTAATGAAAATGTTTCATTAAAAAAAAATTTAGAAATATATTAATAAGAAAATTACCACAAACTGCTTCCAATAAAAAAAAAAAAAAAAAAAAAAAAAAATTACCACAAAGATCTTACAAAAAAAAAAAATGCCTCAAAAAATATTAAAATTTTTTTCACTAAAATTCATTAAAATCTTCTATGAATGTAGCATCCCACGAGAGCCCTCCACCGCTTCCTTCTCCTTGTCTTCGTAATAGTTTTCACAATTAATACAAACAGCCGAATCTATATTCTTAATTGAACATAATTCTATATTGTCTAATACAACTATCGAACTAGTCATAGCTGGATAATTTTCTTTATCACCAGCAACATCCACAACATTCAAATTAAGGTTCAACTCTGAAGAAGAAATGGGGAAATAGGTGAATTCAGGAACCGTGCCTTTATTAAACTTGTTTCTATCCTCTATGGACGTACCACTCCCACAAGAACCCTCCTCCTCTTCACCATCGACTTCACAATTAATGTGAACAGTCAAATCTACATTCGTAGATGAACCTAGTTTTAGATCGTCTAACACAACAACTGAGTTAGTCGTAACCAAATTTTCTTTATCACCAATAGAATCCACATTCGAGTCCAAAGAAGAAGAATTAGGAAAATTGGTGTATTCAGGAACCAAGTAAGGTATAAGGTCAAAATAAGGGACCCAACGAAGTAGTGGGTCTTTCACCTTCACCTGGAGTGGAATAACTCCAAAACACCATAACCTCACAAATCTAAAAAGCATAGCCAACATCCCAAGTAAAAGAATGATACCCAATGAAGGTTCATATTGCAAAGGTAAAGCTAGCACGACCAAATAATCCACGAAACCCGACCTAGTAATAAGCGTCTTGAGAACTGCACCCACCTTCCTCATATCCATGTTAATTACTTCCTCCACAGTCCACACGTGTTAAATATACACACATACGCACGCACATATATATAGAGATACTTTAGTATTGGATAAGTATTAAAACTGTCGTATCTAAATACTATAGAGTATATAAGTATTAAATTTGAATATAAACTAGTAGATAATTTTAACACTAACTAGATGCTTATCATCTAATCCTTAATTTTACTGTTTTATTTTAGTAACGACCACAGATTTCTAAGAGACTTCCATTCAAATTTAATGCTTATCTACTAGTAATTAATTTGTTTTAGGAATGAAGCCCTATCTTTATAATATAAAAAATAATGCAATAATAGAGAATAAAATTTTGGTGCAGCCAAAGAAAATATAATGGATATTATGCTTAAAACACAAAAGTTAAAACAGGGCACGAATTAATAAATTATAAGAAGAAATTTCAAATGTGATGGCAAATTCGTATGGAAAAAGACAATTATTTTAAATTTCAATAAAGGTAAAAAAAATTCTACTACAAGCAAACAGCATTTTTTCGATCAATTTTATTGATTGTTATTTATTATTATTTATATATTTTCTTCTGATAAGGGGAAAGTTTCGAAAACGAAGCTTGCCACATGTGTCAGAGGTCTTTTGACCAGACGAGTTGTAAATCGAAGGATGTGCACGAGTGGTAGGGACTTGAAGGAGAGAGCCAACAGGTCAATAATCCCCATGACAGACCCCCACAATATTTCAGTGAAAATCTGTCCCACACAGGAATTGAGCCATCCAAACATGACAAAGTCCACCTCTACATGACCATGATCCTAGGGTTAATCGACAGGGCCAGCTCTGAGATTTTGAGGGCCTTAGGCGAAAATTTAAATAGAGCCTTTAATAAATTAAGATGTTTTAAAATATAATTTTTTGATAAATTTATAAGCTAAAAATATGTACTTTTTTTTCTTCTTCTTCATTGGATGAAAAAATTATTAGAATTTGTGTTAAGTTGTGGAGCCTAATTTTTTGCGCTACGCGGATCGCGAAAGATATACGGTATTTGCTTAATTGTATTTTTTGAAATTTTGCCTTTCTAATTAAGTTGTCATAGTATTTCATTATAACTAGGGAATTTTTATTGGGTTATAAGTCCTTGTGTTCTTTATTTTTCGCCCTTTTATTTATTGTTCTAATCCTAATAATTTAGAAAATCATTTTGATTCAAGATAAAGATTTCTAAAAAAGAAAAATTGTACGATCTACAATTTAAAGACTATGTTAAGATAGATAATGTATGTTAGATTTGAACTTGTTATCTACTTAGGCCCATTTCACATGTAAATAGACTAATTTAAAAAAAAAAAATTGAGGCCAAAAATTTTGGGCCTTGAATAGTTGAGGGGCCCTAAGCCGGCCCTGTTAATCGATTCGCCTAAACTCTTAAATAAGTCAGTTCAATATTCAATATATAATTAAAGGAAAATTTGTTCTTTTCTTTCTCAATTTTTACAGTTTATTACTAATTTATCTTTAATTATTTTTTAGCATCAGATATCTTCAATTTTTTACTTAATTATAAATCACATCCCTATTAACAGATAATGACGGATTTACCCTCTTCCATAAATAAACAAAAGAAAAAGCCAAAAAAAAAAAGGGCAAAAAAAGGGCAAAAAAAGTCACATAGCTTTTAGAAAAAGTACAATTTATCTTCTTCCACTACCCACCCCATTCCACCCCCACTCTCCCCATCTCAACCCACCACAGCCACCACTTCATCCACGGTACCACAACCACACTACGCCGCCAACAACATCACCATTAAATGGCAAAAACAAGGAGGCAATTAATAGCACCCCCATCACTGCATCCACCACCAATCCCCAGCCACCATATAGCGGCCTCAACCACCCCCACAGAACAAGCAGGCCCCATATCCCAAGAACCCGCCACCACCCGTTACTCCACTGACAAGCAACACATCGATTTGCTCATTCTACAAAATTTCAACGAACAAAATTTAGAGAAATGAAAGGAAAATATAGAAAAACAGACTCAAAGACAAGCAATGAACAAAAATTTAACAATAATGGTGCAAAGAAGAGAGCAGACGACAGCAGTGAACGTCCAAGTGGTTCAAAATCCTGCTAAAATAAGTGATGGAGGTGCCCCAACAATTTCTGAAGCAGCCATGGCTCCATTTTCTGCAAAACCCATATTCAGAACCATAACATAAACAGTGAAAAATACAGCCATTTTTCTTCCCTCCATTCTTGTACAGATTCTTTTCTAGAATATTTTTGGACGTAGAAAAAAGTGAGCTTAATTTGAGTGTCTGAAAAGGGATGATACAGTGAGGGTTTTGATCTATTGTCCCCGGTGGACATTATAATAATACCTACCGGGACAAGTGTAAAACACTCATTGCTTGAGTATAAGGGGGTATACTCAAGCAATGAGTGTTTTACACTTGTCCCGGTGGGCATTATAGCAATAGATCAAGTCCCGATACAGTGAAGGGTTTTTATAGGGAAATTGAGATGAATAAAACTAATTAAGAATTAAGCTCTTTTTGCGAGTCTTTGTGCATATTCAGTCAAGCACATGTGATTGACCCACCCATGACTGACTTCGAAAAACTTTCCTCATACTGACATGGGTGTTTTGTAATATTTGAAACGTTATATAATTTTTTTGTATTCTTTTATTGTTTTTGTTGTTTTTTATTTTCTTTTATTTTTTTTTATTTAAAGAAGATAATAAATCTGTCATTATCTGTTAATAAACATGCGATTTGTAATTAAATAAAAAGTTGGGAATAGCTAGTGCTAAAAAAATGGGTTAATAGTAAATTAGTAACAAATTGCAAAGATAGAGAACGAAAAGTACAAATATTTCATAATTAAAATAGACAGTTTACGAATTCTAGCATCTCTTTCTATTTTTTAAAATTTTGAATGTGCCTGATAAGTGCATTTTGTATACTTATTTAGACCTTTAAACTAGACTTTTATTTCGTCATTTTATTGAATTTATACTTAATTTTGTGTTTTATTCTTCATATTTCAGTTTTGGACCCGTTTATAAACAAATGGAGAAGAATGGACGAAAAAAGCAACAATTTCGTGAAATCGAGAGTAAATGAAGAAGAAGATAAAATCAATAAGTTAAGGTGTGTTGGAGTAACAATGAAGAGTTGAAACAAATGATATACCATTGGAAAGATAATCGAATTACGAGTCTACAACTTTTTACGGATCTCAATTTGGAGCTTCCTACAAGAAGTTATGATCGTTTGAAAAACAGCCGCACATTGTTATTTTTGCTACGAGAATTTTGTTTCCTTTTCGAATTCCAATTCGATTAGCAAACATTTTAACCCACGTTTTTTAGGACTTTTATGGATAGTTTTGGGCACAAATTAGGTAACTATATATATGAGTTATTAACTCATAACAAAGATGGAATTTTGGAGAGCCAGATTAGAGCTGTTTTGGAGTCGTTTTTGGTGAAGATTTAGAGAGAAGAACGGAAGACAAATCAAGAACGAAGATCAAAATTCAAGTTCAAGATTTTAGTTCTCAATTATTTTCTTCATATCTGGGTGATGGCTTCTATGTTTTCTTCTTCTTAGTATGTAAGGTTAATTATTTTAGTGCTAGAATCATGATGAAATTTGTATCATAAATATTTAATTCTTCAAACCTAGTTTTTGATATTTAAGCATGTTTTTATTTTTGAACAATTGAGATTGATTTTCTCTTCATCTACAATTATATGCGCAATAGTTGTATGATTCTTATTGCTTGTTTTACCTTCGAGAGATGGAAAATATGTTATACATATATTAATTGTCGTAGAGTCCGATAGGAGATAGAAATATACCGCTATGCTTTACGTGATCTCTAAGTATTCACAAATTCTAATGCATTCTTGTATGTTCGCATTCGTCATAGAAATATAGTCGAGTCGCATATAGGAATATGTTTAATTCTACTCGAGAGAGATTGTTAAATTAAATTCGGAATATTGATCTTCATAAGTAAATCATGTTATCAAATTTAACGGTTTGGGTTAAAGGTAATTAATATAAGTGGATTCGAGATCCTAGTACACTTTTCTTTTCTTTTCTTTCTTTAAGTTAACGTAATTCTCATTTAGTTTAATTTCTTATTTGTTTGATTTATAATTAGTTAATTAATTTTAGTTCATATTTTAATTAGTTATTAATCATCAAATTTTCAAAATTCATTAGATTCGATTAAAGTTAGTATAATTGAATTGAATTATCTAAATCTTCGTAGGGCCGATACTTGGACTCAAAATCCACTTTATTACTTGAGCGATCCGTACACTTACGAAATTATTAAAGATATAAAATTGCTGACAATGCCTATGTGGTAACATTTTTCTTGCTAACGACACCGAGACATTATGGAGGTAAAATTTCAGATTGAATAGGAGAAATTATTACCCTGTTATTGAATGACTTTGAAAATTATGTAGTTTTGGAATAGTTTCTCCGTATATTATAAAAAAAATAAGTATTTAGAAAATACAATTTCACTTTTTTTATTACATTTCGTACAAAAATCGTGTGTTATATTTGTTACATTTATTGCGTTTGGAATTTAAAATACTGAAAATCAGTTGTAAAATTTTGATATAAAATTAAGTATGTGGCAAATTTAACACAAAAATAAAAAATAAAAAATATTTACGTTTCTTTTTCCTTTTTGTTATTTGATAACATTGGTCCAAGCCGTTCAAACCCATGTCCAATATAAAAATCTACTCAATTAAAAACTAACCCAATTTCCCAATTAAAAACCTATCCAATTAAAACTCACTCCAAAATCTCCAAACAAAGATGGTTGAAATTTGAAGCACCAGCAACCCACGGTACCTCACGACAATCCATTCCAAACCCCATTTTGAGGTGCAAGTTTCTTGTAATAGCTAGGGTTTGCTTTTGCTAGCTTATGTTTGTGTACTTGAATATGATACTAAGATTGTATTTTAGGATAAGGATTCAATCAGGGGCGGATTTGGCATGGGGGCCATGGGGTCCATGGCCCCCACACCCATTTGGCAGATTTTTTTTTTTTTTAACCTTTTAATGAAATTTTTTTTTTTTTTTTTTTTTTTTTATGGTCCACATTTGACTTTTACACTTTTTTTTTTTTATTTTCCCAATTTCATTCCCTTTACCATTTGCGTCTCTCATTGTCAAAAAATGAAAGATTAAAAATAGTGGGAGAAATCACAAAATCATCAAATTGAAGTCTCACAAAATTCATCTTAACAAGTGTGAAATACTACTCTTTTTTTTAATGAAATATATATTTCTAATTTATTCGTAACTTTGCGATATTTTTTGATATAATACATTAATGTTACGTCGTAACTTTGCTATATTTTTTTGTTTTTGAAATAGAGATGGGTGGTCAATAGACGAATGATTGTTTGGTTGCTTTGTATATTGATATTTGTGATGTGAATTTGCAATATTTTACTTGTAGATTGATTAGATTGTCCAAAAAAAAAAATTTCGGGGGCGCTGCCCCCGAACCCCCGTCAAAGCCCCCCCTCCAAAATTTTTTTTTGGCCCCCACGACTTACAAATCCTAGATCCGCCACTGGATTCAATGAGGCATATAATTTTTTTTTTAATATGATGTTGTATAAATTATACTTGTGATTCTGTGTATAACACTTGCTTAAATTTATTTATTATTATTTTTGACGAATCAAAATGACAAATAGTTGATTAATTTGAACTGATTGTAGAAATACTTGCTTATTGTGTTTTGGTTTGGTGAGAATGCATGGACTTTTCCTCTTTCAATTCTAGTATTTTTCTATGACTATAATAAATGGGAAATTTCATACTAGATGGTAATTATTATATATTCAAGCTAAATATAATCTTATTCAAGCTTGATTAAATTTTGTTTGCCGTTTTATTGTTGTGTTTTGAATTTATTGATTTAATTCTGAAAAAAAAATTTTAATGAAAAAAATTGAATATACACTACTATTTGATTACCCAACTTTTAGATTTTGACTCAAGTCTAGAAAATCTAATGTTCGACCCTGCAAGAAAGTGTTCTCCCGCACTTGTTTTATAAGACGGACGTATAATTCTTTGAAAAATTGGCATAATGGTCCCTAACTTTTATCATTAATGTGGAAATGGTCTCTAACCTTTATTTTTTGATACAACAGTCCTAACCTATATGTTTTGGTGTGCAATTGATCCTTATTTGATAAAAAAATACCATTAATTTTAATTAAAAAAATTGTAATTGAATTTCTAACATTTGCAAAATGTGCAAATAGGTCCGATACATTTATTAAATAATATTTAATTTAACATATTAAATATATCACTATAGTCGTGTTAATTAAATTTTTCATAAGAGAAAAATATAAATTATTACGTTTTAGATATATGTAATTGCTATGTGATGTGAAAAACTTGAATAAAATTAAGTTAAATAAATGATAAAATGGCGTATATAATTTTATGACATTGAATCAATCTTATTATGTTTTTTAAACATAAAAATACTAACAAAAATTAATTTACACATTTTGTGTTCTTTATTTTTGAACGATAATAAAACGATATATTAAATTATGAAGAATACAATTTGAGCTCTAATATTTGTAGTTTATAAACAAATAGCTCAATTAAATACAAATATTTGAGCATCAAGTTTGTGATAAAGTTAATTTTCTTTTTATGTTGTAATGATAAAATTAAAAGTCTAAATTTTAAATAATATGATTACTTAATAATAATAAAATAATTTTAATTAACACATTTGTTAATAATTATGAGCTTAATTTTTTGTTATTTTATAATTGTTCGTAAAATATACAAAATAATTTAGTATATTATCAATTTGTAAGTTTTTTTAATTTTTAAAAATAAAAGTATCGGATCCATTTGTACGTTTTGCAAAAGTTCTGAATCCAATTAAAAAATTTTCTAATTAAAAATAATGACATATTTATCTTTTTCATCAAATAAAGACTAATTGTGCAGTAAAATACATAAGTTAGGGATTTCTGTACTAAAAAATAAATGCTAAAAATTATTTTTGCATTGAGGACAAAAATTAAGAACTATTTCTGCATTGAAAATAAAGGTTATGGACCATTTACTACAATTTCCCTAATTCTTTCAATTGATAAAATAGACGAACTCAGGACGAAATCCCACGTACACTATACATTTTTACTTTCCTTTTCCATTTTTTTACCTTCGGGGATATGGGGAATTACAGCCCCGTTCTCCTGCCCACAGTGGGCAAGAATTATCTTGCCCACTATCTGCGTGGCATGCCCCGTCAACAAAAATGAGCCACATGGCAAGGTGACACATCAGCAATTTTTTTAAACAATTCACGCACCAATCTCCGCTCCCAACCCTTCACTTACCCCAGCTGATCTTTACCTCATTCTCTCTCACCGCATCAGGTGCCCTAAATTTCTTCTACAACCATTTGACTCACCGGAATCACCACCCATCAGTCGCCGGACCCACCACTACCCTCACCGAACCCACCACTGCCCTCGTCGTGGCCCACCACCAACTTCTGCCCTCACCGAAACCACCACCAATCTCCCCTCGCCGGAACCATCACCTATCAACAACACTCTCTAGCCGTGTTCACCACTCGCGTCTCCGGTCCCACATCTCTTTTTCTGGTCTCACAGCCGACGTCTCGTCGGATCCATCACTCCTCACTCGCCGGACCCACAAGATACGGGTCGGGTTGTCTTGTTGCTTGATCCACAAGTTTAGAAGACTCAAGAAACATCTTGAAAACGTCCAGCGCAATTTTCCATTTTCGTTTTCCCTTCTCTCTGCTTTGCAATTTTGTAATGGATACATATATACATACAGACAACTATATACATTTGAGGGTGGTTGGTGATTGACGGGGTGGGGTGGGGTGGGGTGGGGTGGGGTGGGAAGTGAAATGAAATGACTGAAAGTGGTCAGAGCAGGGGTGGTGGCGTGGGGTAGGATGAATTGTTTAAAAAAATTGCTGATGTGTCACCTTGCCATGTGGCTCATTTTTGTTGACGGGGCATGCCACGCAGACAGTGGGCAAGATAATTCTTGCCCACTGTGGGCAGGAGAACGGGGCTGTATACCATTATTAGATCTGCAAGTGAGCCTCACTTATGGAATCATTCTAGAGACAGGCTCCACATGTCATGCAATGTCAAGCTAAATTGGTATTTATAAATAGGGTAATGTTCTCCTGCCCCTTGGGGGCAGGATAAAACAACCCACTTGCTGATTTGTCAGCAAGTGGGTTGGACACTTGGAACCATTAAATAAACAAACAACCCACTTGCTGACAAATCAGCAAGTGGGTTGTTTTTATCCTGTCCCTTGGGGGCAGGAGAACATTACCCTTTATAAATAACTGGTCGTTATCACTTTATTTTAGATTAGTTACAAACATGTGATTTCACAATAATTTTGTTAACTTTTTATATTTTTATTTTTTATTTGTTAAAAATTTAAAATAATAGTAATTACATTAAGATAAAAAAAATTACATTTTTTGATAAAATGTTGTATTGTATTATTTGATATTATAATAAATAATATTGATATTTTATTTACATTTATAAAAGTATAACTGCAATTAGAGACGAGTTTTATATTATAGTAATACCAACAGTAACTTGAATTCAGTGGATACATTTTGATGATTTGAGTTTTGATAATTAACAAACTATTGATACCAAATCTTATGGAATTGATGTTATCAAAAATAAGAATTTGACAAATTTTTAGTAATTGTCAAATATCTAGATTTTCAATTTAATATTTGTTTCAATAGGTGTTGAATGAAGCCTCGATAATAGTAAAATTAACTATTTTTTAATTAATAAAAAGAGAGGCGACTAAGAAAATTAGAAAGAAAAAAATGAATTACATTATCATACATACCTAAAGATGAATTATGTTACATATTCTCCTTTAGTTGTATTCGTTATTAATATTAATGTATTATCCCAAGAATTTCAATACAAAAATGCTTGGTAAATATCAAATACTCAATATTTCCCATTGAGTTTTGAAATTGCAATCGAGTTTTTTCTTGAACCCTACTAAATCTACAAGAACATAATTATAGCAACAAAACTTATACAACGTTTTTCACAGAATGTCTTTTCTCTTATGTAGTGAACTTTGTGCAAGCTACTTCAATTGATAAAACTCTAATCAATCCACATTTCAATTTCTCTATGAACATAGTCTATTTTGATATATACATATTATGATTATAGGAAACGAAAATGTATGAAGATCATTTATTACTTATATGAAGGATACTTACAAATATTTTTAAGAACTAACATAAAATGATGACTCATTTTTTGTCTACTTCATGTATCGAAAAATGAATTCGTAACTTGAATACCTCTTCTTGACAGCTAGCCTGAGAATCAAGCCCTTATTATACGTATGCGTGCTACAATTTTCATCCATGAAAAAGATTAAAAAAATTAGTGACACTTAAAGAAAAATAATAGAATTAGTAGATGTAATGAGAATGAAAGAAAACGTGTCTTACATAGAAGAGGTCAAATGGGTGGAAAATGTCAGAAATTTTATTAGTTTAAAATGTAGGCAATTAAATAATGATGAAGAAAATACAAACTTGAATATTTATTAATGTCATACATGTTATTTTCACGTTAATTATGTTGGTTAATATTTAAACTGATAGAATTATGTTCCTTTTCCTCCCTCAATTCTATTTTGTTTACATTAAAATTGATTCTTATATGTTCTTTTTTTTTATCTTTTTTTTTCTTCCATTTGGACAGATGCTTCTACCGATTTCAAACTAATATCAATGAGTTGTGACTATTTTCAATTTCAATTGACTTAGACTATAGAAAGATTTCTGCTACACCAAGCTTAACTGACCAATAAACAAATATTTGACATTTCATTATTTCTTAATCATATTCAATTATCTAAACATGCCATCCATTCATCCAAAATTCATATAAAGTTCTATAAAATTCATCCTACATTTTATATTGAGCAATCAAACTATGTTGAACAGAATTTTTTTTTACATTTCTTCATTACATTTCATAGTAAAAAGACTTAACCATATTGAATGAAAAGTTCTATACATTTTTTTATAACATTTCATAAGTGACCAAATGAAACCATATCAAACGGAAGAGTCTATTAGCACATTGTGTAAGATTATGAAAAATATTATATCAAGTTAAAATAACCACTTGCATGTAGATCTCAACTTAGATTTCTAGAATATGAAAACTGATTAAAAATTCTGAAACTTTTTGTTTGTTTTTCAACAACTTTGAATTATCACTTCTTTCTTTTATTTCTTTTATAAACACTTGAAGAAAAGAAAAAGACAAAATGAGAGAAATTTTCTAATTCTAACTTGTAAAATTTACATATAAAATTTGAAAAGTTGATGTCAAAGTAAAGAGGATAAGGAGTCGATCATCACAAGGCTTTTCTAGAGAAAAAATTGATAAATTTTGATGTCAATATTGACAAATGAAAGGTTTTTTAACTCCCCAATTCATAAATCCTATTTTTATGTTCCTAAATACATATTTAAGAATTACATAATCATCATATGACCATTTGTCTCCCGTAGTTTCAAAAAAACTGAAGATAGGTTGTCCAAAAGCCGCAAACAACCCTTTATTTTGTTCAATAATGGTGGAATATGAAATTTTTTTGAATTTTTGAATTTAATATTGGATGGTAAGATAGTCCAAAGAAGTAATATGGAAGGGTAAAATAGTCCACAATTATTTCTCTTTTTTGGGGCATAGTATGGATTTCTTATTTTTTTAAAATTAAAATACTATGTTTTATATTGAGGTAATTAACACGTTTCGTCCATATCCTTTAAGTCTATTGTGCAAATCGTTCCTGTCGTTTGAATTTTGACATTTAAGTCCTTAAATCACTCATTCTTTGTGCAAAACGTCCTTACCGTCTAATTCTATCAACTGAAATCGTTAAATCAGCGCATCATTTGCAATCTCTCATTATTTTCGTCAAAGGGATCAGAATGTAATTTTATCCCCTTCTCAAGATCTCTTATTCAAAGGCCATTTGGTTCCCATTGAGCCTTCAAGCATTATGTTGAATTCTTCAGAGAATAACTCGAAATTTCCTGCGGCTTTAATAAAATCAGCCACGAAATTTCGGGTTTTTTTTTGGAAGCTCAAGAAATCAAAATCAGAGAAAAACGAGACTAATGGGCCAATTCCTGTGGCCCCAAAACTCAAGAAAAGGTAGAAAATGGGAAAGAAAATCAAAGTAAAGTGCAAGGTAACAAGTTTTTCTTTGTCAAGTTTAAGGTTGAAGAAGTGCCTATTGTCTCCTTGTTCACCAGAGATAGTAGTTCAAAAGGTAATAATAATGGCGGCGGGCAGAAAAATGAAGTGGAGGATAGATAAGGACTCAAATGAAAAAAAAAATTAACTAAAGAGACAGTACACAAGTATATGAAAATGGTGATGCCTTTGTATATTCGTGTTTCGAAGCTTTATAGGGAGAAGTTGAAGGTTTCTGGTCATTTAAGCTTTCCCGGAGGCAAAACGAAGGATGGTGCAGCACCAATGCCGCAGTGTACGGCTGAGGAGAAAGGAGGAGAATGGGTGATGGAGGTGTCAGAAGGGGTGGCATTGAACAATGTGAAAAGCCAGAAACAAGGGAATAATTTGCAAGCAGGGCTTAAAGGGGTGCTTAAACACTTGGGAAAAAACTGTTATAAGTCGTCGGCACCGGTGCCGGTGACGGTGATGGATCCGCCGGCGAACATGTCGTCAAGTCGGCGAGATGACTCGCTTTTGCAGCAGGATGGGATTCAAGGTGCCATTTTACATTGCAAACGATCATTCAATGCTTCTAGAGGTAATTACGTGCCCGTTTGGTAATTTGACAAAAATACCCTTCAAATAATGAGAGATTGCAGATAACGCGCTGATTTAACAGTTTCAGTTGACAAAATTAGATGGTAATGACGTTTTGTGCAAAGAATTGATGATTTAAGGACTCAAATGCCAAAATTCAAACGATATGAACAATTTATACAATAAACCCAAATGATATAGACGAAACGTGTTAATTACCCTTTTATATTGTATATATAAATTATTTATGAAAATGATATTTTTCAATAATTTGAAATCTTTAAAAATATTTCAATTTAAAAAAAAAAAAAGCAGAATATATTGCAAAGAAAATTACCACAAATTCTTCCAATAAAAAAATTACTACAAAGGTGTTAAAAGAAAATGCCTAAAAAAAATATTAATTTCTTTCACTAAATTCATGGATGCTCAAAAAATAAAATAATCAGCACCTGACTCTTCAAAACCAAACATTCATTAAAATTGTTTTTATCCTCTATGGACGTGGGTCTCACAAGAACCCTCCAACTCTTCTTCTTCTTCTTCCTCTTTCTCCTTCTCCTCCTCCTCCTCACCATAGTCTTCACAGTTAATGCAAACAGCCGAATCTACATTTTTAATTGTACCTAATTCTATATCTTCTTCTTCCTCTTTCTCCTTCTCCTCCTCACCATAGTCTTCACAGTTAATGCAGACAGTCGAATCTACATTTTTAATTGTACCTAATTCTATATCTTCTAACACAACAACCGAGCTAGAATCCACAACATTTAAATTAAGGTTCGAATTCGAAGAAGAAGAAATAGGAACATTGTTGAATTTAACCATGTAAGGAAAAAAGTCCAAATAAAGCATCCAACGTTTGTTTGGGTCTCCCCCATCGTCTGGAATAACTCCAAAAATTCGTAACCTAAAAAATCTAAAAATGAATATCCACATTAGAAGTGAAATAAAAGAAGTAAAAAAATCGTCCATATATGACGTAAATACAAAACGTTCATGTATCACCATCAGTACATCCACAAAAATACACCTAGTAAGCTTCTTGAGAACTTCAATCACCTTCCCCATAACCTTGCTAATTTCTTTCTCCTCACACTTGTTATATTGGATGCATACACACACACCCACAAGCGTGCACAATGCACATATATATTGAGATACTTTAGTGTTAGATAAGCATTAAATTTGAATATAAACTAGTATAGATAATTTTCACACTAGCTACGTGCTTATCATCTAATCTTTAATTTTCACACTAGCTAGCTACGTGCTTATCATCTAATCTTTAATTTTCATGTTTTTGTAACGACTACAGACTAGAAACATTTCGTTGAGATTTAATATTTATCTACTATATATATACACGTTTTTGCTTTATATCATAAGAGTAGGATGGAGTAGGTATATAAGGTGAGTCGAACCATCCAATCGCGACAAGGTCCACCTCCACGTGGCCATGCTCATAGGGCTATTAAATAGGTTGGTCCAATTTAATTAAAATAGACTAAGGTTATGAATTTTAACCTTTTTTTATTTGTGAAAATTATGTGCATATTTATGTGGTATGTATGCAAAAACGAACATTGATCAATGGACATTATGAGGGTACAAATTGTTATAATTTCAGATCGAATGAGAGAATTATTACCCCATTATTGAATTATTTTGAACATTGCGTGGCTTTTAATTCGTATGATAGATTACGTGCAAACTTAACAAAATAGGCCATAGTGACTCGTTCTCTGCCATACTTGTTTTACGTCTTTTTTCAACAAAAATATAATTCTCTCAATCAATTAGATAGACGCGACTCTAGACAAGAGCCCCATGTACGAACAAATAGAACAAATACAAGTATATAAGGTGTTTCCCACAATGTACACTATACATTTTTTCTCTTTCCTTTCCCTTTTTTTTTTTTTTAATTATTATTATTTTAATTTTAGGGGTGTACAATTACATCTGCAGAGCGTACAGCTTATTATAAAAGTGATACTCTATATCACATAAATTGACTTACATCTTTCATTCATCTATTGAAATGTCTTGTGATCATCAGAACCTTTTACTCATCAAAGATTTGCCTGTTCTTGAAGTTGTTCCTGCTCAAAGCATCATCAAATTAGATTATAGATATTGCCAAATCTTCTTGTGGTTGCAAACTAAATTCATTTGCTTTCGAGTACGTTTGCCAAAAAGAAGCTTAAAAATAACTTTTACTTCATTTTAATCTTAGCCAAACATGTTCTTACTCGACACACACGATAGTCAATATGCCAAGTTTTATAATGTCCTTCTGAGGAGACATTCTCTTTCAAACACAATAATTTTTGTAAATGGAAATCCGATTATGCGAAATAAATGTCCTGGAAATCCTTTAAAAATGAGATGAAATACTACCTAAACCTTAAATTTGACACACACTACTCTATATCGACAAGGCAAATTGCCAGCAACTGTTATTCTCGCATACATTATTTACACGAATTACTTTAGCGTCTTAATGCCTCATTTACTATAAATTTCTTATACAAAATCTTTTCGTGTTTCATGAAAAACTGGTTTAAGCATATAGATTTTATATATTCATTTTAACTTTCTTATAGATTGAACACAAATCTTTTAATATCTCTAACTAAAAGAAAATACAAACGGAAAATAAATAAAAAATGATAAACTAACCTCTGTCACGAAGAAGGCATGAAATCCGTATGGAACTCTCTTGGGCAGTTCAACAACAGCAATGGGATCAGGTGACATCGTTTTTGCATCAATTACATTAACTGCTGACTTTCTGCATTGTATCATGTACGAATTTGGTTAGGGATGTTGCATTAGGATCAAGCTTAAGTAGTTTACTTTTAATTAAATGTACTTATAAGTAAATGAGTAAGTTTTGAAATTGATCAAAACTGAAAACAAGTAAGATTTATTTTAATACTATGTCAAAGAGTTGATTGGAAATGAGCAACCATTTTGACTTAAAAAGTGAGAAAAATGTAACATATCCAAACATGTTTGGAAACAACTCAAAAGTTACTTATCTAGGAAGTAAATATTTCTGTTAGTAAAAAAATAACTTTTGATTATCATGTTTGGCAAAATAAGTAACTTAAGCATGCTAAAAAACTGACTATTATTTGAAGCAGAAAGTACCCGGTGTCCTCGTCATGTGCAAAGAAAATCAAGTAGCCGTCGTCTTCTTTTGAAGTGGTACCGGGCTGCCGGGGAACAAAGATGGCTTCTGAACCGAACCTTCCAGGTCCCAAATCAAAAATACCTTTAACATTTCCTCCCACTTCAAGCTTCGCATTTTCAATCTCTGGTTCCTTGTGTAAATCAAATTTGATAATCCCAGTTACCTTAGCAGTACTATCCAATATTGTTCCATACACATACTGTTGTTTCCTGAATTCAAGAAACCTTTATGATTATGCTGATAAAAGCATGTGAACTATTTAACAGCCATAAGAAAACATTGAAAATACAGATGGACAATGACTTACAACAGAAATAAAGTAACAAGTGTTTGTTAATAAACATTCAAAGAATAAATGCAACTGAACAAAAATAGCAAAGCATCACCAATTAGATCCAAAAATTGCTGAATGTACTCATTATTTTTCATGTAATGCAAGCTCGTCTGATTCAGCCAAATCATTTACAAAGTTGTTTAGATTTACCTGCCAGTGTAGCTTTCATTCACCCTCGGAAAATCTACAGCCGAAGCAGATAATTTTTTCTGCAAAGCCAGTCCATTTTTCAGGTTGAACCTCATCTCGTATCTGACAGACATAACCAAAATCAGAATACATTTTTCAGAAAAGAGAGAGAGAATCTTCAAATTTCATACAGTTCATTGGTGAGATTCTCGAGCCTTTCTTTTACGCTGCTATTAACCATGTCAAGATCTGGATTCTCAAGACGACAAGTGATGAGGACAACTTCATCTCCTTCCTCCCAAGCATTTGCTGATAAACAATTCAAAGTAAAGATAAACATCTGTCAAAACTGGAAATGTCAAAACAACACAAGATTCTGTTGATACAATTAGCCCGATGAACATTAAAAGTTTTCAGTATAAAGAATGATCATAAGAAAAACTTTATGTCTTCCAGAGCTATGTGAGCTAAAAGTTGTATCCCTCTATCTGACACACGCGTTTTCATTTCATTTTATTTTATTTTTGGCGGGGTGGGGGAGAGAATGAGCCTTCTAGGGGATGTACAAGAAAAATTATCATCAACCACATGTAGAGTTGGAAGCAACTCGAAGGCATATATGAGATCAGTTGCTCACCGTTGTGGAATATGAAGCAATTTGGAAGCTCAAACCATTTGATTAGTAGCTCATTCTTTGCATATCGAGGAAGGATACCAAATCGAGCTTTTTTTGTGGCATCAAATGAATATATCAACTTCTTTTCCTTCACCATTTCCTGAAAATATGTCGCTGTGAATAAACTGAGATTTTATGATTGAATTCTATCACAATTTGTTACAATATCAATTAGCTTTAAATAATATTTTACAAATTTTGATAATACAGATTTTGGAAAACTCTAATTCAATTTGGGAAGCCACCGACATGAAAAGATTAAAATAGGGTAATCAAGAAATTAAATTCAAGTTCATAGTTATCTGAAGCATATTAATATCAAGTAGTAAAAGTTTCACAAGTATTAAAATTAATTAATGGTGAAGATATATAATATATTGCAGCATCCCTTTTTATAAGTAAGAACTAACATTATTCCCTTAGTTAAAGCAACATTGCCATAAAAGGCAAAGTAAATCACTATTTACGGGTAGTAGTGAGAACTCAAATAGAGAATAAACAACAAATGAGAAAACAAAGCCAATCGCACCAATTGAAATATCAAATATGTCAATATATCTTGTATTATCTGTTATGTAATTGACATATCATTCAGATTAAATTCAGTTTATCCCTTTCAAATGAAGAGTTGAACCTTTTTTTTATCAGTTCGTTCTGGTATAGAAGCAAAATCAATGGTTTTCTTAAATAGGTGAAAATAAAATTTAGAGAACGGGACAACCATTTTGATTTCAACAACCATGTGATGATAAACAAAGATGAAATTGAAAATTAGTGGACTGATCCTACAGCATGTTTTGTGTCGAATTAATTGGAATTTGGAACAGACCATATGAGCAAGAATCGATATTCTTGCATAATCCCATTACCTTTGGCCTGAAGTATAAAGGGAGATCCATAAAAATTGCATAATTTTCAGTAATGGCAAAATCATGCATCATGACGGGGCCAGATACTGTTATTGGCACTGGATCTTGCATTATCCCATCCTTTGATATAACTCTGTATGTGATAAATGGAGGTGTTTGTGAATAGCCAAAGGTAAACATTTCCCCTGCATAAAAAGTTTTCATAATCTAAGCTGCCTTTTTATGAACAAAGAAAGGGAAATCTATAAGTGACTGAATATTTAAAGATAATTTTGTTCTGTCGAATTCATATAAACATTTCTCTTACCGGTGATTGGATCAACCTTAGGATGAGCAGTAAATGTATGTGTCAGTCTTTTGTCGTAGTCCAGCATGCCAATGGTTTGCAGATCTCCATCTTCTAGAACTTTTATTGCATCTGTGAAATAAATTGAAAATATTTAAGCAAGAAAAGGATGTATACTTATTTTTGGGCCCTCTTTGTCTTCAAAATTCAAGTAAATGAAAATTTTCTAAGTTGTCTCTGGCAAGACTGTTCAAGATATAAAAGGCAAGCACCATACACAAAGTAAATTAACATTCCAAGTTTGAGATTTGATGTAAAAATGAAAGAAGGTACTTAAAAGAACATGTTTGTCTAAATTTAAAACTTTTACTTTTAAGTAAGTCTTATTGTACCTTACGGTCAAAAGAAGAAACTTTTTTACTTGTGAAAAAGAAAAAAAAGGTAACTTATTATGCTATCCATGGATGTTTAGCTTACTTGTAAGTTTGAGTTACTTATGAGCTAAGCCAAACACGCTGAAAGTGATCGGATCAAAATGAGATTTGAATTTATAGAAAGCATGCACTTTTTTAATATAATGATAAACTAAGAAAGCTAGCTTACATGGTTTATCTCCCTCATGGAGCGCCAAAAGCTTTCCATGGTGATATACTAGAGCAGTATTAGCTGGAAGAAAATTGCAACAATCTACACATCAGCAATTGTAAAACAAATAAATGGAAACCAACTAAAACTGAAAAGAAAGATATATATTGTAAAACAAAGATGAAAAATCAGTGCCGTCATCGAAAAGAAAGATATATATTCACAGCTAAGGTGGTACTATTTATAAAACTATAAACATTTTTTTCCGCGGGGGGGGTGGTTGAAGGCAGGCTGAAAGATGCACAGTTAGCTTTATGGTGGGAAAGCATATGTATAATTGACCCACCTGTACCATGTCCGTAAGACATATCCAATACTTTGAGTTTTGCTCTAAGCATTTGCATGTTTACCATGACTAATCCAAACATCCCTTTCAGATCTCCAATCTGCAAATGATATGTCCAGAAAAAGTACCGGAAAAAGGTCAAACTGATGGATGATTGTATTTATGAGGTGACAGTCACATTGCTTAACTGAAAAACCAAAGAAAGAGATCTGTCGAAATCCAGTATGTCAAAGATAAAGGCAACAAGAAAATTCGGGTATAAAAGTTAAACTTGAAGAAAAACAGAAAAGTGTTAGATTCAACTGATGAAACTTTTATAATCACCATTTGGAAATGTTGCACGAGGGAGAGAACATGAAAATATGATGATATTTATGCTATTTCTAATCCATACCTTCATAAACTTAGCCCTATCATAAAATTCTTCTTGTTTAAGGCGTGATGTCCCCACAAAGCGAGAAACATATGTTGCTTTTCCATCTTTTATGCGCATACCATGAATCATTCTGCGAAATAAGCACCATAGCTAAACCACGTTGGAATAGTTCAAACTCTTGCGAATTGGAAATAAGTAAAAAATAACAGAAATATCAGAATATAAATACTTTACTGATAGAAATAAAATAAGCAGAATTAAAAACACAGAACCATTCAACTCCTCACAGAATTAGATGCTGATTCAACAAAATCAATTCCCAAAGCAGACAAAAAGGAATGAAAAATATGTATTATCTCATTATTTAAGACAAGAAAAAACAGGTGGTCAAGCATAACTTCATCTAAAAGATGACAAATATTCAAGAACATATTTTTAACAGCCTGTCATTGATAGAAAACACGACGATTAAAAAAAGATTTGAATTTCACTTTCATCCAACCTGATACTGGACTCGAAAGATTTGTGAATTTGGAGGTTATAATTATAAATACTTACCGATAAGATATAATTCCTAACATTAAGAATACTCTAGGTTTTAGGAAACCAGAAGACCTAAGCCCAAAACATTTCAGTGTTTTAGATATTTGAATTCAGCAACAAATTCAGATGTTTACTGAAAAGATGACATTATTAGTTCTATTCTCTAGAAGAACACAGTTTGGATCCAGAACAAAAATTTATTATCACTGAATCAAGGCCTTTGCAGGTCCTCATCATAGGACAACTGTATCATTTGTTAATTGCCTAAAGATTAACATGTAACTATATTCGATCCAATGATATCATGGTAAAGGCTACCCTATTGCAGAGTGGTAGAAAAGAAATCAGATACGTTAGGAAATAATCTGCCGCGGTTAAAAATGGTGTAATTTTGTGGTTGACATATTATTCCTGCCAAGAATAGATGTCTCTCAAGTACAATCAGTGATGCCTAAACAACAATATCCAATGTCAACGTTTCAACAAAGGTGATGATTGGAGGAGTGGTAGACATTGCCCCCGGTAAAAGGTAAAATGAATTTATTATGCATCCAACGAAATGAATGAGGAACAAAAAACACGCACCCATCTCCATCAAACCTGCAAGAGAACAAACAAATACGAGGTTAGACTAACTTGGCTACCAAACGACAAGAATTAATAATTCCCACCACAAAATAATAAAGAGGAATCAATAAGTTATAAGTTAAAAAGTTTTAAAAAAGGCACGTGAAGAAAGAGACATGTAATAGGTTTAGGCATGACAATTTCTTTAACTTCTCAAAATGAAGGACAAGAGAACACCGTGCGAAACTCTAAAGTACGAGAAAGAAAAAGGACTTACCAATGATATCCAGCAACTGGAGCAAATTTTGGGTTGGGACCAACCCTCACAAACTCACCATTCAAACACTCCTGCAGTGGGTAAAGTTTTTCACAAAATCAGTGTTGCAGACAAAGCACTCGAGCTTAAGCACTGGGAAATAGGATGATAACATAATCAATTGAAAGCTGGAAATTAAAGTAGATCTTCTTCAGCTACGAACACCAAAAACAATCACGAACACTTAACACACAGATGTTACATTTAAGTATAACAACGACAAGCCTTTATTGAGGAGATATTAAAGCGCTCAAGCTATTCCCTGCAAACTTGGGATTGACTAAATGAATCCTTTTTCACTATAATTAAGTAAATTGGATATTTTAATTAGGCCTCGTCGAGGATACAAATCAACACATCTTATGACTTTCTCCATAGTCTATGCCTTGGTTAATGGGAAGGACGCAATGGGTTAGCATTTTAATAATTCTAAAAGCTTCTGAGTTTTGCACAGTTTAGTATGATGGGGAGGAACAGAAGAGATGGTAGCCTTAGAAGTTTCCCTGGACACAATATATTTTAGTTTTTACTTGGAAACATTTGGTGTTCCAAGCTGTACCCCTTCTCCAACTTCTCCAACAATTGGATAAACAGGGAACTTGCATTAGCAGGTGTTGACTAACTCATCTTTTTTCCTTCCAGTTTCCCTTCGTATCTCTTGGAGTGATATTAATAGAACCTTGGATTCTACAGATTCTTGTCTCTGTTGCTATATTATACATATTTTCTACTAAGCTTTTTGGTAAAAAACAACCTTGATGAACACACAATCTGTCAATACTGTTAGGGATGAATCCCTCGTCATTTAAATATCGAAATTATTACCACCATATAAAGGCTTGGGCTACTCTTCTTAATAAAGTTGACTTTTAAGATAGAACCCCAACTCTCAATATGGTATCATAGCCCGTTAAACTCAAACGAGCAATTCGATATAAACTATAATCAACATATAACGGCTCGGACTACTCTTCTTACCAAGGTCAACGTTTTAAGATGCAATCCCAAGTGTTAATAAATACCGTCTACTTGTTGCAGCCATAGCTAATTTTCTTATATCTGAGTACAGCTATCCATTCTACTTTTTCCTATTCTGTTGCTTATACATAACAAATATTGAGCTTAAACGTATAAATGCTCAGCTAAAGACTTCTCAAGACTCGGGATAATAAACTAAAAATTCTTAGAACATCTACAATGCAACAATTTAGAATATTGTATATGTCGCAAATGAAATGGAGATCGAGAGAAGAGTGGTAGATAAATTATAAAAAATTAAATAAATGATGATTAACACAAGTATGGATGGATATAAATTATAAAAAAGTAAATAAAAATGCTTAGCACACATTTCAATTTTCAATACACAATAATTATAAAAAAAAAAAAAAGTAAATAGAGGATGGACGGTATGCTACCCATCTTCTCCTTTTTTTTTCCTTGTCATGTGAGCAATTTAGAGTGAGTTGGCATATTTTTTAACACAATCAACGTTTGCACCGGTTGCATTGGTTGCATTGGAGATGCTCTTAGAATTTGCTAAACTATAATGCATGTCTATTAATAGTCATTAACATAATTATTGAAATCACAATTTAGACTCACCGGGAGGTGCCCCTTAACAGGGAGGTCCTGAAGAGGAGGAGTTTCATCAACTGGAGCAAAATTACCAGAAAGATAATGGAGGGGCTTTTTGGGATCATGCATAAGCTTTACAAAAACCCACTCCAACCAGTCCACGGCCTTGGAAGCCAGACCTTTACTGGGCTTCGGTTTCACGACCACAACACCGCCGTCGTTCCTCTCTTCTTTCTGCCCCATCTCTTGTTCTCAACAGTCAGTGCCGGAATTTTAGTGTATGCACAGATTTTTTTATGTGGCGAATTTGGTGTGAGAATGTGACAATGTGACAATGTGTGGTGTGTGGGTTTTGATTTTCTTGATAGTGTAGGTGGTGCCGTGGTGGTATTAGAGCCGCTTGCCATATTCTGGCTTGGAATTTTTAGCGTATACTTGGAATTTAGACTAGCTGCTGTGCCATTCAGGTATTGGTGAAAGCTCCATTATTTCCTTTTTTTTTTTTTTTTTTCTTTCCCCTTAATGCAAACCCAATAAAATTTTTATCCAACTAATTCGTCTAACTACAGAAGAGATAAAGAGCGGAGCACGATTGACCCAGTTTTATCAGGCTGGGGTAAGAGAGTAAAGCAACAAGAATCACATACTATATTATGGGTATAGTTGACGTGACAATTAAATAGAAGGACTTCTATATAAATGTAAAATAAATAAATGATGAAGTACAAAAGTTCTCTTCAATAGATTCCTTCTACTATTCAATAATAGTGATTATGTGGCATTTATTTTATTAAATTAAAAATAAGTCCAAAATTAAATTAAGTCTAAAATTAAAATAATTGATGAGTCATCAATCTCACAGAACTTCTACATGTAAAAATAATACCTCACATCTTCTATTTTATTTTGTGTCACATCAGCCTAACATGGTGCTCCACGTAGTGCATTGAAGATGTAATTTTAATACACATTATCTATTTGATGATTTGGCATGTGTATTTTCCCAATCAATGGTTTGCATTGCAGATGCTCTAAGAGCTACAATGTCAAACAAAATAGATGCCGAACCTAACTAAAAATCTTCGTGTGAATTTGTCAAAAGAAAAAGATGATATAGACTAGTGGGAAATTGGCCGAAAAAGTCCCTAACGTATAGACCCAGTGTCTAAATCATCCCTATCTTTCAAATTTTGACAATTACATCAATCACATATCCATGTAGTGCACAAATCATCCTTTTGGATGAAATCCTTCCAAAATTTCGTTAAATCTTTCAGATTTTGGCGCAAATGGTCCCTAACATTTATTCTTAGTGTGGAATTGGTTCCTAATGTTTATGTTTTGGCAAACAAGTCCCTAACATATGTGTTTTAGTGCAAAATTGGTCCTTATAGGATGAAAAAGACAAATATACCCTTAGTTTTAATTAAAAGAAATTGTATGTGGATTTCTAATCATTAAAAAATGTGTAAATAAATCCAATACTTTTATTTTTTATAAAAAAATTAAAGAAAACTGATGAATTTTTTTTAATTAACACTTTAGTAATAAAAATGTCAAATAAAATTATTATTTTTATTATGAAGTAATAAAGAGAAATTATTGTGAGAAATCATTTTTCTTCCTCTTTACTTATAAATTTTTTTCTCCCTCTTTACTTTAAAAATTAAGGGCTTGTTCGGTAGAGTTTTTTTGGAGAAAAAATGGATTTTTTTTGTTACTTTTTGACTTTTCAAATGTTTTTGTAGTGTAAAAAAGGTTGAAAAGTCAAAAATTGTAGACAAAAAATAGATTTTTTTGGAAAAAATATCTACCGAACATGACCTAAGTTAAATAAATAACAAAATGACGTATATAATTTTATGACATTGAACTAATCTTATTATATTTTTATTTAACATAAAAATACTAATAAAAATTAATTTACACATTATGTGTTTTATTTTTGAATAAAAATAAAACGATAAATTAAAATATAAAGAATATAGTTAGATTTCTAATATTTATAATTAATAAACATATAACTCAATTAAATAAAAGTATTTGAACATCAAGTTTGTGACAAAGTTATTTTTTTTTATATAACAATAAAATAAAAGTTTTAATTTTAAATAATATATTTATTACTTAATAATAAAAATAATAAATTTATTTGACATGTTTATTACTAAAGTGTTAATTCAAAAAAAAATACTCATTAATTTTTTTTATAAAAAATAAAAGTATTGGACTTATTTGTACATTTTTTAATGATTAGGAATCAACATACAATTTCTTTTAATTAAAACTAAAGGTATATTTGTCTTTTTCATCCCATAATGACCAATTTCGCACTAAAACACATAGGTTAGGGACTTGTTTACCAAAACATAAATGTTAGGAACCAATTACACACTAAGAACAAAGGTTAGGGACCATTTGCGCCAAAATCTGAAAGATTTAACGGAATTTTGGATGGATTTCATCCAAAATGATGATTTGGGCACTACATGGATAGGTGAGGGGTGTAATTGTCAAAATTTGAAAGGTATGGATGATTTGGGCACTGGGTCTATACGTTAGGGACGTTTTCGGCCAATTTTCCATAAACTAGTATATAGTTTCTTTGTGGTAGGATTTGACCGTATGTTCTATTATGATGATGGATTGACGCGGTGAACAAGTTTTGAAGATGGTCGATTGAGTACGTAAGCAAATTTTGGAGATGATCGGTTGAGGGAGATTATCGAATCAGAGAGATTGATTAAAGCGATCAGCAAATTTTGGAGAAGATAATTTTGTGAGGAGAAAAATCGAAAACGTTGTGACACACAGACGTCGAAGTACTTTTTTTTCCCATAGTAGAGAAAACTCTCTATATTCGTGATAATATACATAAATTTATACAAATACACCATAAAATGAAAATTACTGTAAATTAATGCAGTCTTTAGTTTTAGAAGTTCATCCACAAAATCAGTGAATTTGTTATTTTTGGATTATTATATGTCATAAAATCTGCTCAAATAAAAATCAAATCAAATTTTGCTCAAATTAAGGTGTTAGACACCCAAATTTATTTAAAAATAATAAATAAATTCAGTCCTAAATTTTGGAAGTTTCATCCACATAATCAGTGAATACGCTTTCTTTGGAAGATTAAATCCCCAAAATCCGTTAAAATAAAAATCAAATTAAGGTGATCAAGTTACATGCTATTTTTTTTTTTTTTTTGATGTTGATTCATATAACAAGGTAACATATTGTGTGTTATTTGTTATTATAAGGTTACATGTTATGTTATTTATATGTTTATACAGTATATGGTTATATGTTGTGTTATTTTTTCTATTTTTTGTAATTAGGTATTACTAGTATACCGCTTCTTTGTGGTATGATCTGACTGTAGCTCTATTAACATCGAAAGCAGATTAAATTAGTATGTCATTAATTTAAAACCACATATCATTGTAATTTGAATGTTTCAACTTCCTCAACAACATTTTATTGATCAATCGAGGTTGAATGGAGTATTCTTGTAAGCGCCAAAACACGTGCACTTAAAAATATTTTTTTGCAAGCGTTAAATTTTGCGTTCTTTTTTTAATTGAATCAGTTGGTATTAACAAAATAATCTTCATACAAACCATTTAGTTTACTCATAAAGATTTTGTAAATATTGGTGAATTGTTTGTAACATGAACTGTTAATACGCTATTTGTAATATTGGTGTTAATACGAATGTTTAACCAATTTAAATAATAATTTTCAAGAGCTCGACGTTGTTATTGATTTGCATAGAGGTGTTTGAGATTGGGAAAGGATTTTTGGATGTCTTGGGTGAAATTGATGTTAATGATGTAGCATATTCGGAACATCGCTCCAATCCCAAACACTGATCAAATGCACATTGCAGCCAATCGAATCAAGCTTTAGCTCGACTAGGAGTTAAATTTTCTTTAAAACACAATATGAGACAAATTACTTCATTTTCACACCATTTTTTCGACATTTTTTAAATTTAAGTGGCTCACTTTTTATCTTAATTTTTCATTTATTCGAAAATTGTTTTGAGCTGTCAAACTTACTACAAACACTCTCCGCTCAGGAGAACGTTCATCTTTGGAAGCACCAAAATCAATTCGCAACCTAACTAAATCCTTTTTCCAACATTTAAACGTACTTGTCCATAATTTTAAGTTATTGCTCGTTTTCAGAGGTGGAAAACTAAATACTCTGTTTTTTATTTAAAAAAAAAAAAACCATTTTATTACTCTCAAAAGATTGTATTGAATTGAAAGGAAACTAAGATGAAACTTAAATGAAATGTGTTGGAAATTAGTTTAAAATGTCGAGAAATTAACTAAGTGACTTCGTGTCAACTTGGACAAATATACAAGACCCGACCCAATCCGTTTAGGCAAAGTTGTTTGCCACTTCAACGCTGTTGCCCCCAGAACGGGGATTGATCTGCCCGATCAGGTCGCGGAGGTCGAAGGGGCAGCGTCTCTCGTGGGGGCTCGGGGGCAACGCCCCCGGAAAGAAAATTCAGATTTATCTGTATATTTAAAGGGTATATTTAACATCTCGAAACCAATATCGAATGAATGAGAAATTACGAAAAAAGACAAAATCGGGTCAAATATTTGACCATGCGATCGCACAGGTATGTAAACCTGCGATCGCAATCTGGCTAAAATTTTAGCAGAATGTAATTTGGTCCTTTCATGCGATCGCATGGTTAATCCAGACGAAGTCTTGTTCTATTTTTTGTGCTATGCGATCGCAGCTTGGTTAAACCATGCGATCGCATAGGTTTGCGTGAACAGACATGTCTTTTTGAAGGGTTGCACAATTTGGTTCATTCCTTTTCGTTTCCAACCGACTCTCCAACGTTAAAAAGGGCTGTGGACGTCCATTCTGGAGGGTAATTGATACAGAAAACAATTTGCAATCATAAAGCATTCATACTTTTCATCTTTGAACCAAATTTATTGCATTTAAGTTGCACAAAATCTGGTTTTCCATTTTCATTTCATCCATTGGAGTACAAAACCTTTTTGGTTCGCTGTACTTGAGTTTTTGTAGTGCTACAAAACTCAAGCGAAACCGTTGTATCTTGGGAGTCATTTGCCAAAGACCGAAAGCACCTGTGCGGGGCAATTTTGACTTAAGGACAAAGAGTTCAACTCTTGCCTCGGTTTATATTCTTCATTTCCAGATTTTCGGTTCTTGATTTTTATTGCTTTGGGTCACTTACACAAATTCCGCTAACAAAATGAATGTCAACTTGAAATCACACAAAGAAGATGTCAAAAAATCGAGGGTGACTAAGATAGAGACGTGGGAGTGATCTTCTATCTATTGAGAATTGAGACCAATTTATTTATTGTCCACAAGATCCCTATTCAAAGAGAGATAACGAAACAAAAAAATATAAAAGATAGAGAAATATTTATGGATTGTCAAAACTTTCGTTATATGAAAAATTGTTACAATCATATAGATTTCACCCAATCAAATTTTCCAAGTTTCTTAAGAAAAATAATATCCTAAGCTTTTACTACACCCACTAATTTCTACTATTTGTACGACCCACAAAGAGCACAAGAAAAATAACTAGGATGCTAGGCTTACAATTTTTCTCTCCAGAAACCATCAAGCCACACCTACAGAAGAAAATAAACCACGTCAATTTATAGTTAAAGTATGACCTAATTTTCTTCCAAGTTTCGACTGCCAAGGAGTCCAAGATTTAGAAACTTGTTCAATTTTAGTCCACCTAGATGTCTTCCAAATTTCGACTACCAAGATGTCTAAGATTTGGAAACTTGTTCAATTTTAGTCGACATAAATGTCTTCCAAGTTTCAACTACCAAGGTGTCCAAGATTTGGAAACTTGTTTAATTTTAGTCAACCTAGATGTCTTCCAAGTTTTGATTACCAAGGTGTCCAAGATTTGAAAACTTGTTCAATTTTTAGTCGACCTAGATGTCTTCCAAGTTTTGACTACCAAGTTTTGAGAAAATATCCCAACAATCTCCATCTTGACGAAAAACGAGTCAAAACTCAATCATCTCTTCTGCAACTCTTCATCTCGATACTTGAAAAAAAAAACAATAGACTTTGACAATCTCAATTCTCAAAACAGAGAATTAACATACTCCACCATATAAGTATAGTCACTTAGAATTAACGAATTCTAAAAATTTCATCGGCTCATATCGTATAAATTTGCTAAAATATTATGGTGCAACTCCCTTGCTTGACTTATTTGGAAGTTCATTAGTCATCGACATCAATTCCACTACACACCTTACATTAATATCAAGTCAATGCCCGTGTACAAACATGTAGACCTGCTAGTAGTAACGCATCCTCTATCATGGCAACTAGCGCATGCCACGAGGATATAAATATTTACTCAAGCGACATCATCGTCTCTCATAAAGAGAGACATATTGTACATATCTGATTTCGAGTAGTTAGCTGAGTCTGCTCCACTTTTTGGACAATTTTTCTTCACGTGACCAGATTGTTCACAATTCCAACAAAATTCTTTCATTTTCATTGAGTTATTCTTCTTCCATTATTTAGTAACAAGTAACGAGTTTTTAGATGAAATATTACTTCCACCACTCAACATTCTTTTTTCAAAAATTAATTTAACTTCTTCAAAACTTACAGATTCTTTCCCATTTATCAAAATTAGTTTGATATGTTCATTGAAAGATGGAAGAGATTAGATGAATCTTAATGCTTTGTCCTCATCATCAATTTTAACTCCAATAGCCTCCAATTCAAAAACCATTACATTGAAAACACTCGGGTGGTATAAAAATTTTGTATCTACATTCATTCGCAAAGAATGAAACAGTTCATTCAAGTACAACCGATTTGAAAGACTCTTTGTTTGATACAATTGTTCAAAGTTTTCCCAAAGTTCCTTTGCAATAGATATTCCATGAATATTTGCAAGAACATTTTTGGCTAAACAGAAACCTATCATACTTGCATCTTTCAAATCCAAATCTTCCCAAACCTCTTCACTCATAATGGATTTTTCAATATCTTTGTCAGAAACATGGGTATGTTTTCCTTTCAAAGCCTTGTGAAATTCAGATTGAATCAAAACATCATTGACTTGTATTTGCCACAAGCCAAAATTGATTCTTTAGTCAAATTTTTCCAAGTCACATTAGATAGACATATCTTATCTGTGCGCTAACATTCTAAAAGACCTGACGCTCTAATACCATTGTTGGGAATTGAGACCAATTCATTTATTACCAACAAGATCCTTGAAAAAGATCACAAAACAAAAAAATATATAAAAGAGAGAAAAATTTATGAACCATCAAAACTTTCACTATATGAAAAATTGTTACAATCATATAAATTTCAATTTTGGTCGATCTAAATGTCTTTCAAATTTTGACTACTAAGTTTTGAGAAAATTTCCCAACATTATCATCCTATCTAGTCATGCGTACCAAATATATCCCTTCCTGTCCAGCGTCCAGGAAGTCGATCAATTTGATACTGCTAATCAAAAGCACAACTTTGATCATCAGGAACATCAATCACATTTTGGTCAGACTCTACTCGACACAATGGACAACATGATTGAAAAAGACAGTTAGAACTCTCGTGTTTCCTCCTTCGGTGATATGTCCGCCATACGGTGATATGTCCGCTCGGGAAGGAATATAAGTTTACAGCCCTACACAAAGTTTGCAAGAAACTAGATATAGAATTTGAATGCAGTAATGACAGTCTACAGAAGATGAAGTAGTAGTCCAAATACTAATCTTCCTCACTGAATTTCTATTGAGATAAAAGATAAACAAGAACAGCATTAAATCACAGCATAAGGTATAGGATTGCAATCATTCATAAACGTCAAATAGGTATATGACAAACAACCAATCAGGGATGGCAAGAAATAGGCCAGAGCGTCATAAACAGTACTGTTCATTTATTTTATCCCTCGACATGATTGGCTAACCTATTCCTTTTTCGAGTAGAGACGAAGAACAAATGCTAATCCCAATATCAATAAGGGCAGGATAAATAGCAGTATCTTGGATGAACTCCCGGAGTCCCGAACTGCAGTTGAAGATGCAGTTGGAGGTGGGGTGTATTGCTGCTTTACTGGAAGAGTGGATTCATCAATCTCACCAATGTAGAATTGCTGCATTGTCGCTCTTGCGTCATCGCTGTGGCCAACATCTTCAAAATCATTTGTTGCGTCTTTCTCTACAAAATTCAAGCAAAACTCATTCACATCACTTCAAAGAGGGGGTTAAAGAGTACAAATTGACATATTATAATCCTACATAGGGAACCAAATATATTGATATCCACTTTTTTGCTCACACTGAATGGCTCTTAGATCTCGAGAAAAATCCAATTATTAAATAGACGCCCTCATTTCAAGGGACAAATAATTATGTTGACGAGTTAAACAACTGAGTTCTCGTTAGAGGGAATGTTGAGAATGGTTAACCTAGAATCAGTTCTTACCAGTTGATGTTAGCAGCACTTCATCGCCCCCGGGATGCTCTTCAAGAAATGGTGTCACATCGTAGACCTAATACAATGTTAACAAAGAAGGCATGGAAGTTTGATTCAGAATATCAAATAATAATAGCATGATTGGATTCTAAGAAATACAACTCGGGGTGGGGGTGGTTTAGTTGGTTTTAATGGCTTAACATGGAAAATCGAGGTACTAGGATGATGTCGGAGTACAGGATCGACAACAAGGGCGTTCTAGTGCATTGTAGATTCTTATCCAAGACTTGTATCATTTGATGATGCCATCTGAATTATTAGAAACATGTGAAGTGTATGGCTAACCAAATAATGGAAGCTTCGTAAGGGGACCAATGCAGGCTACCATGAGACAAAAGATCTTTTTCTAAAGAGATTCGATTTGGAACTCTTTGTTAAAGAGAGTCCTTCGCGTAAATTGCTTTGAATGGGTAAATCAATCATTTGTCCTTGAGGGTTCGACATTAATCCTCTCATACCTACTAATTGATGTAACTGAGATGCGTTTCCTCTAGCTCCTAAGTGATAAAAGAAAGAAAAACTCAGACCGGAATAGGGTTACATACTTTCTCAAGGGGATAATTAGAGCATACCGAAATAGATATTATGTTGGAATGCCAACAAACGTTTATTATTGAATTCACCTGACCCAATAGTATCCATTTTGGGAACTTTCAGTGCTCCCTCTCCGAATCAATAATTAATCCATTTTGCAGGAATCCCGTATTTTTGTAAATTATTTTATCCCTTCCACTTTCTTTATCATTATTCTACATCATAATCATAATAATGATAGAATTGCAATCATTTTGGTTTTTCTACTAAGAGTGTTCACATTTTATGCAAGAAGTTCAGCAATGTTCAAAGTTCCATCACAAACACAACTAAAACACAGGGTTGTCAAATGATGATCCCGGACAGTAAAAAATGACAATAGTTTACAAAAGTATCGAAAAATGATTTCACAATCTTTTAGGAGAAGTGCATACATGGTAACTGAAAATGTCTAAAATTCCACTGAAGATAGTAGAGATCAATTCACCCTATAAGAGCATTTAGACTAGAACAGTTGCCCAAAATCATAATACGTTAGATTAAGCATGCAGCTTCACTATGAATATCTGCATTCTCCAATTGGAAAATTATTAATCATTCTCTCGCAGTTGAGAAGAGAGCAGGAGTCTCCCCAATAAATTCCTCAAGGTAAGTAATGCTTGCATAACACTCGTTGTTCCAGTCAAGCTTCAGTCTATCTAGTGTAACATGTTACAAATGAGCATGGATTTCAAGGTTCTCTCTTTGGTATAGACTTTACTGATTGGTTACTAATAGTGAAACAAAACTATCACCGCACTTCAAATAAATTCTCATCAAGTGTCAGCACACGACTATTGTTGTGGGTCCGCCCCATGTGGGTATGGACTAGATCAATAAATGAACATGTTCCAAATCTTTCACAAAGATAGCAACGTGTCTAATCAGCCAAATTGTTGGAGAAAGGAAAAAATTCAACTGATTAGCTTTTGCCAAAGATTTGAAGCATTTTCAATTATTGCTTTGATCTACACCCACATAGGGCAGACCCACAACTTTTCTCCTGCTTGATTATGCCAGCACAAGTCTCTACATCAAAATCCCATATTAAGTAATTGATTTTGAACCCTCTTTCCAATCAAGGTTGTATCTACAATGTTACAAATGAGCTCAGATTTCACAGTTCCCTTTTTTATACATGCATAAACTCACTTGGTTACTAGTTAGTGAAGGATTAATAGTAATGAGCTCATATTTCACAGTTCTCTTTTTTATACATGCATAAACTCACTTGGTTACTAGTTAGTGAAGGAAACAAACTATTAATCGCCTTGTATTCCGGAAGAAATATAAGTTTGATTTTGAACAGACATTTGACTAAGGTTAAAGTAACTTTAAGAAATCCTCAAACATTTTTTTTGCTCATTGGATCATAAAATCCCAGTTTTCTAAGATCTTTTCCTCCTCTACGGGATCAACATTCCTCGTCTAGTACAATCATATAGCAGGAATAAAATAAATAAATCTAGTAAAATAAAAATCAAAGGGATTCATGCTGTGAAATGATACTATCATATGCCTATAAAGTAATTTTTCCTAAACAATCTCTAAAACCGTAGTAGTTCAAATATCCACTTCGATTCATTGTTTACTCCGAATAGATATCCTACCCAAGAATCAAAGGGATTCATGTTGTGAAATGATACTATCATATGCCTAAAAAAAATTTTTCCTAAACAAACTCTAAATCCCTAGTAGTTCAAATATCCTCTTCGATTCATTGTTTACTCCGAATAGATATCCTACCCAACTTAGATTGGCATTTACAAATTACAATCACAGTCTTGCGTACTCCAACGAAAACATATTTCAAGATTCTTTTTAAAAAAAAGGCAATTTTCATATAATCACAACCCAAAAAAAGCCATATCCACAAATAATCAAAAATAAGTTAATAATCAAATAAAAAAAGAGTTAACCTTGCCAGAGATGATAAGCCAGCAATCATCTTTCTTATTGTGCCTGGCTACCTCCTCAAAAGCATGAACTTTGGGTGCCATTTCTTCTGCTACTGACCCAAGAATTCAATAACCCAAGTGAGAAAGCAAAAGCCTTGTTCTCCTCCCAAATATAAGTAAAAGTGGGTTTTCTGTAAAGGGCAAAAAATAAATTTATTGCAAGACTCCAATTTCGATGGAGAAAGGACAGTGAAGCAGGGCTGTCAACGTGTGTGGTCGATATTTTTAAGAAATTAATCAATTCTAGATCTACATGGCTTATCTCACACACAGCACACTGTATACTGTGTGAGAGAGATTACTTTTGTTTTAATTATTTAGATGTACTTTTTTTTTTCTTCAGTTAATTCATATTTTATTTCAAAATAAATAATTTTGTATTTAGTAACATTTAGATATAGTATTTTTTTTTAATTAACTCGTACCATATGTTGAATAAATAATCTCTATATATGGTCGAGATTAGTAGATATATAGAGCATGTTTGAAAGAATTTTTTTAAACTTATTTTTAATCACATAATTTATGAAAATTACAACTTTTATCAACATTTCCCTCATAAGAGGATGTTCTCCTACCTATGGTGGGTATGAGTTATCCTACCTATTGCTGATGCAGCGATGGATGATTGGCAAAATAAATGAGTGTAGCACTATGAATTACCAATCATCCATTGCCACATTAACAATAGGTAGAATAACTCATACCTACTATGGGTAAGAGAACATCTCTCTTCAATCATGAGAAATGATCTCCTACCTACTTATGTTGTCCACACTGAGGTGGCGTCACATAATTTGTAAAAATAATAAATGTGAAATCATAAATACTAATTATGTGATACCACCTCAACGTAGACAACATAGGTAAACAACATAAGTGGGTAGGAAATCATTTCAACTTTAATCATATATCACATCAACTTTTTTTAAAATCTTCTAAAAAATTATTTTTAAACTCCATCAAACAAACACATATTTTTGTGATAGACTTTAAATTTTAGATTATGTACGAGATTTTTTTCCCCGACCTATATTATTTAGTTATTTTCCTCATTTTAAATTTTTTGCATGCATTGAATATATATGTTTATTATGCACCATAAAATTATTATACATACAAATAAAATTATTAATCCGAATAAATTATTGTTGGGTCAAAATTTATAAGTTGAAAGAGTTCTTGAAAGACATACATATTTCTTAATTCACATTACTTATTATTGATTGTAATTGGACAAATTCATTTACTTTTATTTATTTTTTATCATGACTCATCAAAAGAATTTCTAGTTCTGAACCAAAATACTAAGTCGCAAAAAAGAATTAATGGACAGCATGAGGATGATATTTCTTGATGAAAACGTGCTTTAAAAAAAACGTAGTTACTACAATTATGCTAGACCAATCCAATTGATTATGACGAAAACTCGCGTATAATTATCTAAATTTTAATTTATCAATTACCCATTTGTTGCATCAATGCCACGAGAACTTAACCATGTGAATTTCTTGTTGAGATCAAATAACTATAGAATATTAAATTTAAAATTATATAAAAAATTATTGAAATCTTTTAAATAGTCCAATTTAATGCTAATAAATTTTCCTCTGTGTCATTATTATCACATTCAATTGTATTTATTAGTTACTTTTCGGTGCAACACTATCTTCACCTACTAACATAATATTTTAACTTAAATGTGAATCACAATGAAATTGAAAGGTAGGATTTTCGTTTAGCTATTTCAATCACTAAGGAATTCTCAATCTTTAAAACACAGCGTGTATTCGCATAATAAGAAGAATGCAGTGATTTCTACTTTTAGGAAAGTGAGACACTACATGTATTGAATTCTGTTTGAACTAATGAATTGTAGGAATATAAAAAAGATGAATAAATATAAAGGAGAATATGTGTGGAGAAATAATTCTCTGTATTGATTCAATTGAGGCTTTGTTTGTTTTCACTATTATTTTTGCTAAAATGCTAAAGTCAAAGTCAACAATTAATTTTAACCACACATTTCATGGTCCCACAACTTTTCAACCACACATTTCAACAACTTTTATCAACTTTTACCAAAAAATCTGATTTTAATCAAAATCAAACACACTCTGAATGAATGATTGAATAAGAGTACAATGCATATATATACTAATAAGGAAAGGATCCTACCTAAAATAGGAATATTACATACATATATTTTCCTATATACAATTCTACTAATAAGGTAAATATATGAAATATGGTAAGTAAATATATTTGTTTTAATACTCCCCCTCAAGTTGGAGCATGTATGTCAATAGTGCCCAACTTGCGAGTGAAACTGTGAAATGCCTCCTTGCCTAGTGCTTTAGTAAATAAATCTGCAATCTGATTGCTGCTTGGAACATATGCAGTCTTGATCTCTCCCTTGATGATTCGTTCACAAACAATATGGCAATCTATTTCAATGTGCTTTGTCCTCTCATGATAAACTGGATTAGCTGCAATATGTATTGCTGCTTGATTGTCACAATATAAGGTTGCTGCTTGTGGGTGATCCACACATAAATCTGTCAGCAACTGCCTCAACCATGTAAGCTCACAAGTAATTGAAGCCATTGCCCTATATTCTGCTTCTGCTGAAGATTTGGACACAGTTGTTTGCTTCTTGCTTCTCCATGATATAAGTGCATTTCCCAAAAATACACAATATCCCGTAACTGACCGTCGTGTAGTAATATCTCCAGCCCAATCTGCATCACAAAATCCCGCTAGCTGCAATTTTCCACTTGATGGGAAATATAATCCTCGGCCCGGTGCTCCTTTCAAGTATCGGAGCAATCGGTGAACTGCATCAAGGTGGGGTTGTCTAGGTGCCTGCATGAACTGACTGAGTGTATTGACCGAATATGAGATTTCCGGTCTAGTGATGGTGAGATAAATGAGCTTCCCTACCAACCGTCGATAATATGTGGGATCTTTCAACAATTGTCCATCTGTCGAATTAAATTTTGATGACTGCTCCATGGGAAATGCTGCAGGTTTTGCTCCAAGTAATCCGGCCTCTTGAAGAATGTCAAGAGTATACTTTCTTTGATTTATCGAGATCCCTGATCTCGAACGAGCAATTTCTACTCCAAGAAAGTATTTTAGTGTGCCAAGGTCCTTCAACTTGAATTGAGATGCAAGAAACGTCTTCGTGGAAGAAATCACTTCTTTATCGTTTCCTGTGACAATCATATCATCCACATATAATAGAACAGCTGTAAATGAATCACCACTGACCTTGGTAAAGAGTAAATAATCTGCATGTGACTGTTTGAACCCAAACTGAATAATAGCAGATACAAATTTTTGAAACCAAGAACGAGATGCCTGTTTCAATCCATATAGAGATTTATGAAGTCGACATACAACTGGTGTCTCCCCCTGTCGACGAAATCCAGGTGGAGGAGTCATATAGACTTCTTCATCAAGGGCACCGTGAAGAAAGGCATTGTGGACATCCATCTGATGAAGCGTCCAGTTGCGAATAGAGGCGACAGCGAGTAAGCATCTGACTGTTGTTAACTTTGCAACTGGAGCGAAAGTTTCATTATAATCAATCCCTTCTCGTTGTGTAAACCCCTTTGCCACCAGCCGTGCTTTGTAACGTTCAACAATACCGTCAGAATTAAATTTGACTTTAAACACCCACTTACAACCAATAGGACGAGAACCCGGAGGAAGTGGGACAAGGGACCAAGTGTTGTTTTCTTCCAAGGCACGGATTTCATCATTCATAGCAGCTACCCACTTGGGATCCTGACATGCTGCCTCAAATGTTGCTGGCTCAACAATGTGAGAAATATTGTATGTAAGGGCACGATGAACAGAAGAAAGATTGCTATATGATACATACCTTGATATAGGATGTTGAGTGCTGGATTTGACCGGAAGAGACCCGGTTTGAGTAGGCAGAGCATGATTGATATAGTAATCTTTCCGGTGAATTGGGGTTTGAATTGATCTTGTGGATCGTCGAAGTTGGTCATTGGGTATGACAGGAGGTCGGTGTGGCTGTCTGTCAAGTGAAGGTGAAGAAAACTGCTCAACCGGTCGACCGATATGTGGAGACGGTCAACTGTCTGAGCTCTCTGTAGAAACGGATGAGGGAAACGGGTGACCAGACGGTCGACCGAGTGAACTCTCTGTTGAAACGGATGAGGGAACCGGCTGACCAGACGGTTGACCGTGTGAACTTTCTGTTAAAACGGATGATGGAAACGGTCGACCGGTAGGTCGACCGTTTGAACAGTGTGTGGGACTCTCAGGTAAGGAATCTGTTTCTGCTATATGTTGGTCCTCAGGGTCAGGTAAATGAGGCACATCAACATCCAGAGGCATAGATTGTGGTAATGGGATGTGTTACCACACGATTACGATACGGCCGCCACGTCAGCACAGGCCCCATCTAAGCCCAGTAAGGGCCCAATTCGTAATCCATCAAGAACCTTATCTGGGCCCCTGCTAGGGCCGGGGAAGGGCCCGTCACGAGCTTAGGCCTTCGACCAAAAACCTGCGAGTCATGTGGAGGGTCTTGGCGCCCGCACGCGAACTATAGGGCCTCGTCAGGCCTCGCATCACTCATAACCGAGAAGCAGCTCGGTATGCCGGGGGAACCAGAGAAGTAATTAAAGAAAGATTGCGTTGGATTGGGCGCACGAACCTCCACAAGGAAACACAATCATGATCTCCTAAAATCATGCAACGTGATAAACTCAAGGAAGGAAGGCGATCTCGGGTATCCTTATCACATAAGGAAGGAGGACCCGATTGGGGATCTAATTGATTTCGTCTTCCAAATCAATTAGGATTCTTGCGCTATAAAAACAACGCCTCCAATTGTTCCAAGGTACGCACTTTTTACGCTTACGAATCCCACCCTAAACTCTGCTCAAACTTCTGCCTGCTTGTCTCTCCCACACTCCTATTTTGTTCCCGCCCCCGCGTATTCTTTATATACCGGCTGTTGACTTGATCGTCGGAGTGCCAAGGATCGCCGGACCCCTTTTCTCCGGAGATCTTGGTGCCTAACGGTCGTCCTAGTGTGCAGGTAACATACGAGCTGGCAGAGGAGTGACTGGAGATCTGTTGGCACGTGGACTGGTGCAGGTTCAGACGTCAACAGATTGGCGCCGTCTGTGGGAATCGAGAAGCCTTACACGACCCAGTGCTTTTGGTAAAACGTGTCTTCTACCCAAAGAAGCATGACGTCCGAACATTCTACAGAAGAGGAGGTGGAGTCCCACCATACAAACCTGCGGCAGGAGAACGTTCAGGACTTACAGAACGTTACCCGTCGCAGAAAGAGAAGGCATCAGAAGAAACGAACGATGGAGCAGGAGAACCAGGACCTCAAGATAGACAACGCCCGGATGAAAGCCACGCTTGAACTGTTGGAGAATCAATCCCTCCAACATGGACCCAAGCGCAGCCGTGCCCGGAGGAGTCCCTCATCCTCTGGTTCGCTGGACAGCCAGGGTTCCCGAGAAGAACCCCCCGTTTCTCATGACCGGAGTCTCCAGAATCCGGCTCCAAAGCCTCCGCAGGACGGCCACAAAGGGAGACCCTTCCCTGCACGAGAAAGCCATCCTGTTCCTGCAGCTAGCGTGTTTGACAGGCTGGGAGTAGGGTCTTCGATCGCGCCACCCCAGCCCTCGCACAGCAGGCGCAGCGAGCACAGCGAGGCCCGTACGGAGAAGAAGAAGGACCAGAAGAATCAGGAAAAAACCGAAGACGAAAAGGAAAGGCTGGAGTGTTATGAGGACGATGATGACGAGAATCTACCCTTCACCAACTACATGAAGGCGATGGAGGTGCCGGCCAACTTCCGAATGCCTATCATGGACAAGTATAATGGGAGAGGTGACCCCACGGACCACATTAACACCTACAAGACGAAACTCCAGGGCCAATCTCCCGCAGTGAAGTGTCGAAATTTCCATACCACGCTCACGGGTGATGCGAAGAGGTGGTATAACAAGCTAAGGCCTGGGAGCATCCGAAGTTGGCCACAACTCAAGAGGGAGTTCGTCAACGCCTTCATCGGCAACCGCACGATGATCGCCGACATCGCCCAACTTAATGATATCCGGCAAAAGGAGGGAGAAACCGTCAAAAGCTACTTTAAACGATTCAGCAACATCATCAACAAGATCGAAACGGTGACCGACAAGAAAGCCCTGGATGCGTTGATAACAGGGCTCCACATGCGAACTCCCTTCTGGAGAGACGTCCAAAATAGTCAACCAAAAGCCTACAGCCAGCTGGTGGACATGATACAACGTGAAATCCGATCGGAAGAAACGATCGAGAACAGAGAGAGAGCTGAAAGGGAGAGAGGAGACTGATACAGGAGGGAGGGGCGTCGCTCCCCAGAACCTCGGTTCGTCCGCTTTCAGAGAAAGCGTTCCCCAGATCCTGCCCACAGCCATTATCGGAGGTTCAATCAAACAGAGGTAGCCCTAGTCCCACGGGCACCAGTAGCGGCCCCCTTACCCACGGAGGCCCCACCCAAGTTCTGTCGTATACACAAGACCAGAGTACACAACACAGAAGACTGCCCCGATGTAAGAGAGTTAATCAACCGCGGGAACCACGGACCAAGTGAGAGGGAACAGGCAGCGCGAGGACGACGAGGACCGCCCGCGCCAGGGCGAAGGCCCCCTCCTCAGCGCCACAATGACGGACCCTGCCGCGAAGGAGGGAGGAATGAGGAGAATAGGGACCAGCCAAGGACCGAGAGGCCCCAAAGAGCCCCGCCCATCCGGGAGATAAATACCATCTTTGGAGGGCCGTACGTCGGAGGAAGCACAATGAACTCACGGCGTAACTATGCGAAGGCTTCCAGGGAGGAACCCCTGGAAAGTTGGCAGGTACACGGACATCGGCCTAGAATACCGCCAATCACATTCACAGAAGATGACGAATCTGGCATTCATTACCCGCATTGCGATGCTCTAGTGGTGTGCGCCATTGTCGCTAGGAACGGCCTAGGCCGGATGCTGGTTGACGACGGAAGCGCCGTAAACATCCTATTCGGTATTACGTTCGACCAGATGGACGTGGATCACAAGCCGACGGCCATCGCCGAGCCGTTGTTCGGTTTCACCGGGGACAGTCTCGTCCCTCGGGGAAGAATCACCCTGGCGGTAGACTTTGGGGAGCCACCGTGCCACATCCGGAAATACATGGAGTTCCTAATAGTGGACACTCGCTCGGTCTACCACGGTGTTCTTGGTAGGCCCGCGCTGAAAGACTTACAGGCAGTTACGTCCATACACCACTTGTCGATGAAATTCCCGACTCCTGGAGGGGTAGTGAAGATCCGCGGTAATCAGACGGAGGCACGGGCATGCTACATGAACGCATTACGAAAGGCTACCAAGCGCGAGGATATCACCCCAGCCACAACAACTTGAAACTCTGCCAATGGCATTTCTGTTTTATCTTTTTCCTGCACTGTTTTGGTCTCTCTAGAGGCTTTTCCCTTTTGCTGAACGCCGGGAAACTATGCGCCGCTCAATAAATATTCGTCTTTTATGCAATCAACGCGTTCCCTAAACGAAGAGCAACAACAAGACAGCGAGGGAGTGTGGTTCGTGGCCAACTCCATTAACTCGCTGGGTAAATATTTTACGCGTAAGAAAGCAATCACGAAGAACACGGCAGCGAGGGAGTGTGGTTCGTGGCCAACTCCATTAACTCGCTGGGTAAATATTTTACGCGTAAGAAAGCAATCATGAAGAACACGGCAGCGAGGGAGTGTGGTTCGCGGCCAACTCCATTAACTCGATGGGTAAATATTTTACACATAAGAAAGCAATCACGAAGAACACGGCAGCGAGGGAGTGTGGTTCGCGGCCAACCCCATTAACTCGCTGGGAAAATATTATGCGCGTAATCATGCAACTAAGAGGTACTCGACAGTGGGAGAATTTGGTTCGCGGCCAACTCTACCAACCCGCTGGGTAAAAATCTTACGCGTTATTAATCAAGTAAAGCTGAACAGACAGCGGGGGTGTGTGGTTCGCGGCCAGCTCTGTCAAAATCGCTGGATAAACATTTTACTCGTTCGTATGTCGCTATGGTCTATTGGATAACGAGAGGATTTAATCGTGACTCGTGAACCACCTCACGCTACTGGGGGCGCAATTTGCGACCTCCTATTCGTGCTCGCAATTCCATGGGAAGCGCTAAACGCCGATGAGACTCATAGCAAATAGGCAATTCAGGGGCACAATAAGGACAAGCACATGCAAATATAAAAATAACACGGTATTCTTTTTATTTCATACGATACAAAAGAAGACATAACTGTAATATGTTCTGAAAACCCCGCTGCCTCTCCGGGTCAGCACATAAATGGATCTGTTAAACCTATCCCCCGATCCCCGCCAGTCCTGTCCAGGTTGGAGAACCTGACTTCACCATAATAGGAAGTCTCCCAAGCCATGTATGAGTTAATTTGATGGCTTATTAGGCTACTGCTCAAAAAATGCTGTTGGTGCCTCTTTTGGCAGCGGGAGACCCCCCCATGTCCCATCAACCGTTCAAAAGATGGTCGGGCTAAGGCTGCTAAGCCTAAACCCCCACCCCGGACGTTTGGTCCCCTGAACGTTGATTGGCCCATCCTTTGGTCCTCTGAATGTTGATTAACGGGCATATTGGATGACAGCCCGCCAGCCGTGTCACCATCACACGAATTCTCTCTCTATCTCGATCACAAGGTAATAACAGGCTGTGTGCAGCAGTTCCACGATAGGAGAAATCCGATCGGGCTCATATCCTATTTATAGAGGACTACTTTGGGAGAAGGTGCAAATGTAATAAATAAATGCGGTCATACCAAGGAACCTGGAACGACGCACAAACGTTCCACCTCCCCAAGGCGTTGAAGACGCCAATTATCCTAGGAGGGATAATTCCCAAAATGATTCCCACGTGCACAGAATCGAATCGTCAGATAAACAAAAGGGCAAATCCAAATTTGTTTTTTCAATTAAATCATGCACAAAACAAAAAATTTTCAAAATACGAGTGCCCCGCCGCCTCTTCAAGGGTCGGCACATTGCGGGCCTGCCTCCGTTGGTGGAAATGACTGATCGCCTACGGTATCAGGCTCGGCGTCATGAATTTGATCATCGACAAGGCCCTGTCTAAGAAAGGAGAGGTCCCACTCTGGATGAACCTCCATGATGCTCTCCACCAGTTGCTCGCCCCCAGCTGTCATCAAACGCTGGGCAAGGTCCTGATACTCAGGCGTCTCCACGAAGGCGTCCTGATAAGCCTCCACCGCCTTAGCCCCGGCAACTGCGCATTCGGTCCGGACTCTCTCCAGTTCCAGCCTCGCGTCCGCCAACAACTTGCCCTCCTCCGCGACGAGAGTCTCTATCCTGCTAGTCGCGTCCGCAAGAGCTTTCTCGGCTGCGAGTGCCCGATTCTCTGCTGACTTTTGGGCCTCTTCAGCACGCGTCCGCGCCTCCTCGGCACTCTTCAGGAGCTCCTCGGTGTTCTTCTGAGAGGCCTCGGCGGACCGCTTTTCCTCCCGGGCGTCCTTCAGACATTCTTTCGAGGCCTTCAGCTCGATCTCGTATTTCTCCTTGATAGCCGCCTCCCTACCTACAGAGGCGTCGAGCTTGAACCGAAGTCCCCCTCTTTCGGACTCCAACTGCGCCTTCTCGAGCTGAAGGGCTTTCAGTTCCTTGGCCAGCTTGGCAGACTTGGCCCCCTCCTCATGACACTGACCATCATAACTCTCCACGATACTGAACAGCTCTTTGCTCAGCACCAGGCCCCGTATCAGGTTCATCTCCGCCATCCTCAGCCGCTCCCTTACGGTGGCCCCCTCAGCACTTTTCTTCCATTTCGGGGTCCAATACTTGTGCACACTGGCCGCCATCATCGCTGGATAGGCCAGAAGCATCTCCAAAACAGCAGTCTCCAGTTCCCCCCGACGTTGGGTCGTCTGGGTGGGGCTCCCTTGATCGGGCGAGGGGCCAGGTTTCTTTAAACCTTCGATTCGCCCCGACTTGCGTGCATCCCCCATAAACCCCCCTTCGGGCGCGGGAGCCTTCCTCTTTCGCGCATAAGCATCGCCTGTATCCTCAGCAATGCCCTTCCCCTTGTCCTTGGCTGGGATGCGGCCGGGAGACGGATCGGTTGCCAAAGGAGAAGGAGGAGGAGGGGGAACAGCCGGATTGAGGGCAGGCCCTACTGGCGCAGCGGTCGGGGTACCCTGTGATGGCCCAGGAGCCTCCCGGACGGGCGCTTGAGCAGAGGACCCCTCGCCGCTGGAAGGGCGGGCAAGGTGGAGTGTGGGCACGCTCCTGAACCTAAAAGCTGTACAAGAAAAAAGGGGAGCATACGTTAAAAAACGAACGAAACGCCCAGATCATTCCACGCCAGAATATCAGAACACCGAAGCAAGTGAGGCTTACACATGAGTCCGCAACCGGCCAAAAGTTTATTGTCTTTTAAGAGATTCCCAAGGCTACGATACTCGCTGCTAAGGGACCGAACCTTATCCCACTTCAACCTCAGCTCTCCTTGGCTTCTCTTCGGGATCGGTGGCTTCCCGCAATCTGCAAAACGGAATAAATACATCAAGTTAGGAATCATAACCAAACTTTCACGTAATTTTTGGGAGTTATACCAAGATCCCCAAAATGTCGAGGGACGGACACGTGCGGAAGAGGGTCCTCTGGCGCAAATTCCCAGTCTCCGCCAACAAATAGGAACCTCTCTTTCCAGTTGTGCACCTTGTTGGGACTATCAGTGGCTGTCCCCCATTTTTGCCCCGGCCGGGGAGATATGTTATACCAGCCGGCGGATCGGCAGGAGCGATATATGGACTCAAACTCTCGGGGGGACAGATCTCCTCCAGCCTCGGCAACGCTCCATAAAATGTAGGAAGCTACCATCTGCCCCTAGCCATTTGGGGTTATTTGACAGGGGGCTAGATTCCAGTCCCTCATCACTTGGCGAAAGAACGGATGCATGGGTAGACGAAGGCCTTGCTGCATCGCAGGCTCATAGACAGACACGTACCCTTCGGGTGGATGGTCGGCACGCTCATCTGGGCTCGGGGCTCTGAGCGTCACGGTCGAAGGAATAACGTAGGACAACCGTATGTCCTCCAACTCGGTCTCCGTGATCCTCGACTGAGCCATAGACGCTTCGGTTGCCGACCGTTTCAGCTCCTCGTCCAGAGCCCTCGCAGCCGGAGCATCCCTCTTGTCCAACGATCCCCTCATTTCAGGCACCCCGGCGCCCGACTTCCCCTTCACTACTGCTTCCCCCGCCGGCACGGGGGGACTACGTTCTCTCCCACTCGTCGACGGGGCCAGAGGCTCCGGATTCACCCCTCCCGCGGCTCCAGGAGAAGAAGACGACGTGGAGGCCGACGAAGAGACACTCCCAATGATACTAGGGTTTGTAGGAGCGTCGGACGGATTCTGCGAATCGTCACCTTCAGAAGACATCTGGCCGTACCCGAATAACGAAATCGTATTGTGACTACGAAATTAAACAATGCAAACAAGTTTCTACCGCTGTCTGAACGCTTACCTCGACTTTACGGCTAAAATGGCACACCAGCATCCAGCGTCCCGGCTATCGGCAGGTAGGCTACAGTAAGCACGGCAGTAGGAGGGAGGTGCCACTTTGGGATGAAGGACCGGCTTTATATATACGCTTTCACTCATCCACCGTGCAGACCTCAAGCGTTCAAATCAGGGCATACGGACGGTCGACGCGTGTCTTCAATGGTGCAGCAGGCGGGAAAGCAAAACCTACGCATTTAATGATTAGGGGGCGTACGCGCTCCACGCGCGTCCCAATATGCCCCTCTCACGCGATCGCATTTAATGCACGCACCCCCTAACTCATGATTACCTGACCAGAGAGTGACAGACTTGATAGACAGAATCACGCCATCAGAAAACACGTCAGCGCTGGCCTGTCCCCTGTAAGCCCTCACCCGTCATGAATGTTCGGCCTCGGACTCGGGGGACTATACTGAGTAGTACACACTTTCCGCAAGACACATCACTCCCTGCCAAACCACCTTAAGAAACACTTCATGCGAGGCACATGAACACTCTGCTTATCCTCACAAGTCCCTCGCCTAGCATAAATAATAGGCTTGGACTTGGGGGACTATTGTTACCACACGATTACGATACGGCCGCCACGTTAGCACAGGCCCCATCTAAGCCCAGTAAGGGCCCAATTCGTAATCCATCAAGAACCTTATCTGAGCCCCTGCTAGGGCCGGGGAAGGGCCCGTCACGAGCTTAGGCCTTCGGCCAAAAATCTGCGAGTCATGTGGAGGGTCTTGGCGCCCGCACGCGAACTATAGGGCCTCGTCAGGCCTCGCATCACTCATAACCGAGAAGCAGCTCGGTATGCCGGGGGAACCAGAGAAGTAATTAAAGAAAGATTGCATTGGATTGGGCGCACGAACCTCCACAAGGAAACACAATCATGATCTCCTAAAATCATGCAACGTGATAAACTCAAGGAAGGAAGGCGATCTCGGGTATCCTTATCACATAAGGAAGGAGGACCCGATTGGGGATCTAATTGATTTCGTCTTCCAAATCAATTAGGATTCTTGCGCTATAAAAACAACGCCTCCGATTGTTCCAAGGTACGCACTTTTTACGCTTACGAATCCCACCCTAAACTCTGCTCAAACTTCTGCCTGCTTGTCTCTCCCACACTCCTATTTTGTTCCCGCCCCCGCGTATTCTTTATATACCGGCTGTTGACTTGATCGTCAGAGTGTCAACGATCGCCGGACCCCTTTTCTCCAGAGATCTTGGTGCCTAACGGTCGTCCTAGTGTACAGGTAACATACGAGCTGGCAGAGGAGTGACTGGAGATCTGTTGGCATGTGGACTGGTGCAGGTTCAGACGTCAACAGGATGGAATTGGTTTCATCATTTTGTTGGGAGGCGTATGGAAATATGGTTTCATGGAATACGACGTCTCGGGATATTATTAATTTTCTGTCGGTAAGGTCATATAAAGTGTACCCTTGTTGTCCTGAGGAGTATCCAAGAAACACACACCGTCTGGCTCGTGTGTCAAATTTATGGCTGGGTTTAAGGTTGGTGGCAAAACATAGACAACCATAGACACGCAAATGAGAATAAGGTGGTAATTTCTTGTGTAATCTTTCGTATTGTAATTTGTGTGAAAGCAATGGAGAAGGTATACGATTGATAAGATAACAAGCCGTTTTGATATGTTCCCCCCAAAATTTTAATGGAAGATTAGCTTGAAATCTAATGGCACGGGCTACATTAAGGAGGTAACGGTGTTTTCTCTCTACCACTCCATTTTGTTGAGGGGTATAAGGACATGACCTATGAAAATTAGTGCCATTTTGATCCAAAAATGCTTGCAATGATAAAAACTCTTGGCCATTATCAGATCGTAGGCCTTTTATAGTCAGATTGTGTTGTGTTTTAACCCAAGCAAAGAAATTCTTAATTATGCTTTGAGTTTCAGACTTGTGACGCATGAGGTGTACCCAAGTGTAACGAGAAAAGTCATCGACAATTGTAAGAAAATATCTAGTACCAGAATAAGAATAAATTTTATGAGGTCCCCAAATATCACAATGAATCAGATCAAATGGTTTATTGCTAGAAATTTGACTAGCCTTAAAAGGTAGTCTAGATTGTTTAGCCAAATGACAAACATCACAAATATCGTGAGAATCAAAACTAATATCCGAAATGCTTTGTGCTAGGAATTGGAGAGGTGAGGCGGAAGGGTGCCCAAGACGTCTATGCCATAGGTTGGTTAACCTACTGGTAGTATGATGTATTTGTGGTTTTTGTGAAAGGTAATATAGGCCGCTACTCTGCCTTCCCAAGCCAATTGTCTTCTTCGTAGTCAAATCCTTCATGACACAAAAATCAGGATAAAATATCACATAGCAACCTAATCCTCTAGTAAGTTTACTGATAGATAATAGATTAACTTTGAAGTTGGGAACATAAAGCACATTATCAACAGTCATATTATTTCCCAAGTTAGCTGCACCAATAGATTTAATAAGAGCATGACCCCCATCCGGTAATTGAACAGTTTTGTGCTTTGGCATGGATTTATTCTCAACAATTCCATCCTTCGTCACATGGTCAGTGGCCCCGCTATCAATAATCCATGAATTACTCAAAGAAGTAGTAGAAGAATTGATTCCTGGTGTGTTAATATAAGACTTATCATTACCCGTTTTGTTGTTTAAAAGTGTCATGATCTGCTTGTATTCTTTGGCTGTCAGCGTTCTTCCTTCCCTTGGGTTAGGTGCAGAAGCGGTAACAGTATTTGTGAAGCGTTTGTTTCGTGGCTTCACGTCCTTCCCATGAAACTTGTGCCATAAAGGGAAGCCATGTATGAAATAGCAGGTATCAACAATGTGGCCAGTCATCATACAGTAGGTGTACTGTCGCTGTCCAGTTTCTATCGAAACGGTCGACCGATAAGATGAAACGGTCGATCGGTTCGGCCGATCTTCACTTTTCCGGTTCGATCTCCAATTGATCTTCTCATTAAGTAGTTTAGAAACAGGGATTATGCCGGGATGATCGGATTGCTGTATAGCCATGAGATCCGATTGGGCAATCGTCGCTTCTATGATTTTTCTATCATCGTTTGTGCGAAACATCGTCGCTCAGAATCGTCGCTCTGATACCATGTAGAAATATAAAAGAGATGAAGAAATATAAAGGAGAATATGTGTGGAGAAATAATTCTCTGTATTGATTCAATTGAATGAATGATTGAATAAGAGTACAATGCATATATATACTAATAAGGAAATGATCCTACCTAAAATATGAATATTACATACATATATTTTCCTATATACAATTCTACTAATAAGGTAAATATATGAAATATGGTAAGTAAATATATTTGTTTTAATATGAATAAAGAGTTGCCTCAACGCCGCTAAATGATGCCGAACATTTTTTTTATAGAGAGAAAGTCATATGACTTATGTGGGATCTTTAACCTTTAATATTTAAGTTCTAAAAAATTGTTAGTTTATTCGTTTCAAAATTAATTTTGTACCAAAAAGACTATGGTACTCCTATTTAAATAAAATAAAAAATACATCCCAATTCGATGCCATGACCCGCTTCACAGCCATCAACCACATCCACCACATCCACCATTTCCTATTTCTCATTTGTTTATTAAAATTTAAGATCTTAACAAGTCAAAACGACCTTGATGCACCAAGCCAACATAACTTACAGGAGACCAAAGAGCTTTTGGAATGCAAAATTTGTTTGACAATAGGGTACTCTCGTCCCGAACATTTAATTTACTCGATTGAATCATCGTATAACAAAATTTGTCATTTCATAATATATCGATTTTCGATAGAACTTAAAAGAAAATGTCCAACTTTTTAATAATATCAATAGTTTCAATCAATTAATAATACGAGTGTGGTGAATTTGCTAGATTAGGGCTATTAATCCTTACAATTTGGTATCAGAGCAAGGTAATTGTAAATTTCAACATATATAATGTAGTAAAGAAATACAAAAGTTCTTGAATATATGGTCAAGAAATCCTCATATGGAAAATGCGAAGGTGGATATCGAGAAATTCAATGGAACAAACGATTTCAAAACGTGAAACATGAAGATGCTAGCCTTGTTTAGAAGTGTTGGGAATTGATATAGCACATAAACTTTCCTGATTTGAGAAAGAAAGAAACATGGATCGACTATCCCTTGAAGGGGGGCCAACATGACGTTCTTTCGAATGAAAGATTGTTAAGAAAGTGAGAACAAAATTCCACGTCAATTAAATACGGGGTAGCTATTAGCTAATGTATTTATGGACTACTCTATTTAATGAGTTAATTTTTTGGAATAGAACTTCAATTCTCTACAATAATAATATAGAATTGTACATTGTCAATGTGCCCCTAGCACCATACGCTTCACCTTGTACGTTTACATGCAAACTCGAGTCCAAGTTTTAATGATACTTTGTACAAATTTTTGTGCATTTAAACAAATAAACATGACAAATAATATTTACACAATTTAATTACTTATAAACACGTTCTAACGTCCATGTTTTAGAGTAGTATGAATTAAAATTTTATTTTTTGTATATCAACCGTCTTCAAACACATTTTCCTTGATAAATTCGAAAACGATATACATTTCAATAAGTGAAGCTGTACGAAGTCATAAATAATTAATAATGGTGAGTTAAATAAAGAAAAAAAGTTGGTCACCAAACTTGTCAAACTATGCCACTTTAATAGCCGAACTTATTTTAATATAGACAATCACCGAACTTACAAACCTATTTCAATTAAGCTTGCGTTTGGTAGGGATTAAAAATCCATTTTTGTTTTTTTCAGCTGTAATTTTTGACTTTTCAACCCATTTTTAACATGAAAAGTCAACAATTTCAACTCAAATAAACCAATTTTGGTTTATAAACTGTTTAGGGTCTGTTCTCTTTGCTGTTTTCAAGTCGTTTTCAGTTTTCAATTTTTCAAAACGGTGAAAACGTGTTTACTTAAATATTTTCAAAAATGCATTTTTCAAAACACTAAAAAAAATTACACAGAAAACAGAAAATGATATTTTGTTGTTTTCGTTGTTTTCTTTGCAAAATGAGACCCATGTCCAAAACGGCCAAAACACGGAAAATAGGCTCCCCATTTCTGTGGTCTGGATTTCGATTCTTCACTCACCCAACTTTAGACCATTTTTTTTTATTCTTCACCCTTCCTCTTTCTCTCTCTAAAAACACCAAAATTCACGCACTCTCTCTCAAACACACACTCATTCTCTCTCATAAACACAAAGTGCATTTGCAGATCCTCTCTCCCTCTCCCTCTCCCTCTCCCTCTCCCTCTCCCTCTCCTTCTCTCTTAATATATACATATATGTTTGTCTCTGGATGTGCAAATGCTTGTTAACTCGATTGGGTCAGTGGTCACCTGGGTTTCAATTTTTTTCTCTTGTTTGATTGTAGCTGAATTTGGTAAGTGTTATTTATCTTTTATGTTTTTATTGAATTTAAAAAATCGAAATGTTCAATTTTTAGGGAGTTGAATCTTGTCGGTGATTTTTTTTTTAGGAATATTGTGGAATTTGTGATTGGAAGTTGAAACCCCTTATTGAGAACTTATTAATTTGATATACAGAAGTTTCAATATGTAAAATTTAAATTATGGTCAGTTTAATATCATTTTGTGGGTGAAAAGAGTAATTCGTGAAATTTGTAAAGCTCAATTCGGCAAGGGTTGTCTATCTTTTTGGTTTTTATTACATTTTTTTCAAAAATTCAAAATGTTCGATTTTGTGGGGCATTGAACTTTGTTGCCGAGTTTGTGAGGAATAGCGTGGAATCGTGATTACAAGTTGAAACCTTGATTGAGAACTTTTTAATTTGGTATAGAGAAGTTGCTGTCGGTAAATTTGAATGAATTGCCAGTTTATTTTTATTTTTCGGGTGAAAAGTGTAACCTGTGTTTTTTTTTTTTCGGGTAAAAGAGTAACCTTTGAATTTTCAGGTCATTGTATTGTTATATATAACCTTCACTTCATTCAAGTTTCAATCAATTGAATTCTCTTAGTTTGACTGTGTAATGCCTTGATTTCCCCTATTTTGCTAGTTTATAAAAAATTCACATGTTGTGCTAGAATGATTATACCTTGCCTTAGATTGCCTTATTTAAATTGGCAGAATTGGTATTGTTTTAAGAATTTCTGCATAACAGTTTTTAAGCTTTGTTTCCGTACATGGTTAAATCTTATATCATTTCAGTTAGGTTTTACTAATCAGAATTACTGATGGCTATTGCTCCTTATGTGCATGTTAATCTTCAATTTTTCTTGCATAGATACATTTGATTAGGTCCTGACTTTTGTTTGTCCAATCTTCTTGACTTTCAGTCTTTGAGTTTATCTTGGAATACGATAGCACCTACCTCATTTGAGGTTAGCATATGATGATTTGGAGAAGACAATTTGGAGAGAATTGCCAACATGTGGAAGTTGAGGTTTGCAGAATTTCCTGTTTATCAAGCAAATATGGAAAGTGATAGGAGAAGCAACACGCCTTCAAATGGTCTAGAAATTGTAGGATTCTCTTATAGTTGTATATTACTTTCTTCTTTTTCTGTAGGATTCTCTTATAGTTGTATGTAGTACATTTAAAATTGTTTCTTTAAGCACGTGAAAATTTCGCAGTTGTAGACTTAGGAAGTGAAATAGGTGATCTGTTTGCCTGAATGCAACGTATACAGGCTTGTGGATTCTACTAATGGATTGTAATCCCTATTTTGTGTAACTACTTGTTTACATATTTTGGTGGTCTTTTTATTTTTATAAATGTATTGTTGGAAATCGGCTTAATTGATCCACTGGTTCATTGATTTTTTTTTCGGGAAAAAAAAAACCATCTTATTATTTCAACATTGTCGATCCTTTGCTGGATCTAGGAATTTATCTCAGGGAATATAGGTAACTTTGGCAATTGCTATCCACAAGTGAACATCAAGTTTATAAACTAGGATAAATGTATAAAACACACTCATCACGTATCTATTAAATTGTTTGATATAATCTCATATGAACAATTACATGTTCTTATTCTAATTGAGTTTGTCTGTAATATTTACTTCTATATTTTCTAATTTTTGTCAAATTTAATTTAGGTTTTGTTTTTGTAACTCGAAAAAAATATGTAAAGATTCACCAACTTTAAAATTGATATGTTATTTAATACTATATTAGTATTAAAATATTAAAATTTATTGAATAATCAAAATTTTTAAATAAAATATTAATAAAAAAATTTTCAAAATTTCAAAGTAAACACGTTTTCTAGTTTTCTGTTTTGAGAAACAATTTTTCAGAATGACAAAAAGAACGTATTTTCAACAATCTCAAAACAGACACTCAAAACACAAAACTAAAAATGAATTCAAAACTGAAAACTGAAAACTAAAACACAAAGAGAACGGCCCCTTATAATCTCTATCAAACGCACTCTAAGTCACTCACCACGTATCACAATTCGATTTATCGGATTTTAATGTTTGGACGACGAACATATTGCATTATTATTATTAAGATCTTCTGTAACTCTTAATGACGATTTTATTAAGTAAAAGTAAGTCCATTTCTGCTCAAATTATATGCTAAATAATAACGAATCCGTTTGATTGCACGCAACATGTTCGAGTAAATGCTTCAACTGTAGAAGACGCATTCTTTTCTTGCCACCTTGAAATTTCTTTTATCTTTTTCGTTTTCAAATCTCTTGGGCATGAATATTTGGTACATCGAAGTCTGATCTTGCATTATTTACTGGGATGTGTTTTTTAAGCAACTCACTTATGAAGATTTGAATGTAAAAGGTGTTTCATATTTATGACCATTTTTCTTTATCAACATCAATATAGTTTCAAAGAGAAGAGGCCACCCTGATGGAGATTGAAACAGAATTGGCAGAGGCTGCAGAGAAATTGACGATTGGCAAATCATGTAAGTGAAATGAAACAATTGGCATGTGCATCATCAATGAAACTGAGCTGATAAATTTGGTAATGAGTAAGCTATATTCTAGCTTTAATGAAGCACAAAGAAACTAGTATTCTTATTCTAGCTTCTGCTCCACACACACTAAATCTTATTAGTTTTAGCATATGTTTGGCAGCACTTAAATTATAATTTCAGCTGGTCACACTAGTCAAACATAATTTTCATCCACACATTTCATGGGACCCACAACTTACAACCACTTTTTATCCACACATTCACCAACAACTTATAATATAAGCACTTAAATTATAATTTCAGCACCTCCAAAGACTAGGCATATAGCCATATATTTCCCTCCTACAAACTAAACAGGGCAGGACACTTTTTAGTAGTAATCCACTAGAACTGGATGAAAGAATCCGTACTCTTTCAGTAGCATTTCAGCATTCAATGACGAGGCAAGATTATTCCATGACATACTGCAGTACTCCTATGATAAATGAAACACAAAAAGTTGATACCTCCTCTCTTTGTAAATTTGTTAGCTTTGGTGGTCTGTGAGGTGAATCCCATTGCCACCAGTGCCATTTCTAGTGAGAGAGAGGTGGATGCCAGGATCTTGGTGAGTGCAAGTACAATCGTAGAGAATGGCGTTGTTTACTCCCTGAACATTGCTGTTCATGAATGCAGTCACCGGTGTTGATTGCATTGCCTTTGCTTTATTGAGTTTGTCCTTATATCTTAGTAGTTCACTTCTATCGATGCTCGACTGCTCACCATCACTCCCATCTTTAATACTTATGGTCTTGTGGAGACTGTGAGGGTTGCCTGCAGAGTAATGGTTTTTTGGGGAAGCACTCAATTCCATTATAGCTCCTATGTTTTCACCAGCAAGTGTTATCACACTCGTTCTGAACTCTTCAGACTTCAAAAGTTTCTTGTTGTTTGCACCTTTATTCTTCTTTAGTTCTCGCTTTTCACTGGATGGAATTCCATCATCATGAGCATTGAGCATCACCTTTGAATCGCCAATGGTTTCTTGGACCAGCACCAATTTCTGCTCAACTTCAGAAGGTATCATTGTTTCATGTGCACTTTCTGTCTTTGCTTGAGTTGGGGGTAGTGTTAAAGGAGATGGAGGACGAGATGCAGCCTTAGTTTTGGGGGATTGGACTGTGGTTGTCTCCAATGGTTTGATTATTTTTGGAGATGGTGCAGGTGTGGCAGCCTGGCCAGTGACTAATCCATTGCGAGATGCTGTTGCAACAGGTTTTGGGACTGGAGAAGTTGGGACTGAAGAGGAAGGAGCTTGTGTTTGTGTTTGTGTTTGTGTTTTAAGAGATGAAGGTACTGAAGGAGATAAACCATTTGTGGAAGTTGTTGGCGATACTTTGGGGGCAGGAGATGTTGGCAACGAATTTGAAGCTTTGATGGTTGGGGATTTGGATGTTGATGGACTAATGCTCACGAGAGGTGGCGGTGCAACTGGAGACCTTGGTGTCGATGGTGCAGGAGCAGATGGTGCTACTGGAGATTTTGGGGTGGGCAGTGCTGGAGCAGGTGGTGTAACTGGGGATCTTGGCGGAGCTGCAGCAGGTGCAGGTGGTGCAACTGGGGATCTTGGCGGAGCTGCAGCTTGTGCAGGTGATGATGGAGGTGGTGCATCAGCTGGCATGGATGGAGGGTTGGGCTCCTGAGGCGGACTAGGCTGAGCTGGTGGTGCTACTGGGGGCCTGACCAGCTGGGGCAATGCAGGTTGCACTATAGGTCTCTGTGGGGCTGGTGCAGGAGGAGTAGCTGGCCTTGCAGCTGGGACGGGAGCTGGTGCTGCTGGGCGAGCCATTGGTAAAAACCAAGCCGGGCGAGGTTGTCCTGCCATTGTATGGTAAAATGTTGGAAAACCACCCCGAAACTAGGATATTTAACAATGAACACTATAATCAAATACAAGGATGGAATGTCTGGTTTATGCTCTTATATATAATCTAACAACTACACTAAACAAACATGAAACACGAGAAAAGAGGGAAGAAGATGGTAAGAAAAGTATCAGATTCCAAAACAAAAATTCAGGCTCACAAAAGTTAGTTAAGGTTGGTATCACCTATTGGTGGGGTCGTTCATCAAAAAGAGTAAAGTGCTGCATTCAATGTCCCATGAACAAGTCATTCAACGGCTGGGCCGGTTTTGGGCCGATACAAAACCGAAAGGGGCCATTTTCATAAGTTTGAAGTCCATCAAAGCAAAGCAAGCATTCTATTTAGACCGTGACTGTTATTAAGTAGTGGTCCAAAATTGAAAGATCTCATTTAAAAAAAATATATATATATATACATATATATATATATTGAAGCCCAGCCCACCAGCAGCCCTACCCAACTTGGAGGCCTAATTTTTGGAATTCGTCTCGGGCTTCAAAATGTCAGAACCGGCCTTGCTTAACGATCTCTAAGGCTTCACAAAAGTTCCATTACACTTGGAGAACTCACATACAAATACAATGGCAAAGAACCAAGATTTTTTCTATTAAATTTAGATTTGTTTACATGAAACTGTCATTCCGTTTGCTTTGTTGTTAGATCTACAAAAAGATCCAAAGAAACTGGATGCTTAACAACTAATACTTGTCACATTAGTTTGTCGTACCCCTCCTTTTTCTTACGTTTTATTCTCCTGGGATCAAGTCTCTTTAGGTGTAAGCAAAATATGAGTGAACCACATAAATCGTGCTTCTCTTAATTTATCTTCAATCGGTTTGATTCCCACTTGTTAGCGTGTATTCTGATTTATTCCAATTCAACATCCTCGTTTTGGTTACATTCAAATTATGGGTATTTGTCCCTTAAGAGTCCAACACTCGATACCATAAACAATATGTAAACAAACTGTTAACAAATAACCTTTTTAGTATGTCTGCCAATATGAACTTGGTTGACAATTGTGCTAGAAGTGTCATCCTCTTTTCTCTGTAATATGATTCAATGTGCCTATTGCAGCTGCTAATGCTGCTTATCTGGAACCATCATGAAGCCATTTCATTGGTAAGCCGTAGCCCAACAATGAGAATTCAAGCAAACACAAAATCTTCTTTTTGTTTAGATTCTGCTATGAAATCTGATAAAGCTTAATTGTCCGTTGCTGTCTGTTTCTTGACTTTGCTTGTTGAGATGTGATTCTGCCTCTTCTTTTCGTTTTGGCATTTTTGGCTTTTGGGGATGGCTTCAAGGGGGTTCCACCAAATTCAGTGTTGGAAAGTGAGTAGAAGAGCTCCAAAATCTTAAATTGTTAGAAAGGGGAGGAAACTAATACTGTGTTTGGAAGGAATTTTTTTAGGTTTAAAAGCGTTTTTTAAATAGCAAAAATGTTTTTAGTTTTATTTATAGTTGTTTTACTAAAATCAATAAGTAATATTTAATAAACTTAAAAATTAATAAAATTATTATTAATACATCAAAAAATATTAATTTATTTACTACATTAATTACTTATAACAAATTGTCACTTCATATATTTATATAAAATGAAAAATATATATGCGTATTAAATAATATAATACAAATTACACATAATATGTTTGATTTTAAATAGTTAATTAATTTAAAGTAATATAATATATACTAAAATAATTGTATTATTCTAATTAAATTAATATATTAATTTTCATAGTTAAAATAGGATATAATTTTTTTTATTTTAAAAATAATAATATGAGACATATAATAATTAATTACTTTTTAGTCAAATATACTAAAATAATTGTGTTATTATAATTAAATTAATATATTAATTTTAATAGTTATTATAGGATATAAAAAAATTTATTTATTTTTAAAAAATAATATGAGATATATAATAATTAATTACTATTTAGTCAAATAAATATAAAGTTTATAAAAAATATTTTTATAGTTATACAACCAAACACTCAATTTAATCTTCACATCACTTTTTAAATTCAAATCCAAACCGCAAAAAGAGGATACAGAATTTGCGGTCCTGATCTCCTGTCCACAGTGGGCAGGAGTATTTGGCCCACCTGCTGAGGTGTCAGCAGGTAAGCCGTCCATGATAAAACAATCAAACACATGGACGGCTCACCTGCTGACACCTCAACAGGTGGGCCAAATACTCTTACCCACTGTGGGCAGGAGATCATTCCCAACAGAATTGGAGTGGCATAAGAAATTGCATATGAGAGACCTTTCTTATCCAAAGAACTTTATGATGCTTCCAACAACCCAATTCAAAATTATTGATCGATATAAGTGATGAAGAAAATACGAACTGATACAACATAGAAAATAGATATATGAACAATACCATTGCCTCATCCGCCCCAGGTGCCCGGGATGGAGTTGTTTCTCATAATGAAGTTATGAAAACTTGTGAATTCAAGGCCATTTGGTGAATTCAAATACTTTGAAGACAATGTCAATTCCAGTGGGAATCTGCCAAATGAAGAGGATTACATTTAAGGCATTCAATGCAATGTGAAGACTTCTGGCTGTTTCATTCCCCTTCTGCATTGAAGGGACTAGTGCTGCAGCTGCTGCCCATAGAACTGTAATAGCTGTTCCAATGAAACAAACCAAAAATTTCAGCTCTTTTCACCTACAAATGCATATATATGAAATATTGCGAGTAAATTCAACTAGTGGCTACTGAACTTTAACCAAGTTTCTATTTAACCACCGAACTTTAAAAGATATCTTAACTCCCACCCAACTTTCAACTAAGTTTCCTAGCCATCACTTGTCACTCATTCGCTTGCAATACCTGACAGAATACCTACGTGGCGAACGATCTTCCGACGTGGCTATTAACAGTATTAAATCTCCGCTAGTCAATAAAAGAGCACTACCCAAGCACGCTATGGGTAATGGGTGATACATGAGAAACTTACTTGAAAGTTGGACGTTGATAAACTTTTTAAAGTTTGTTGGTTAAGTAGAAACTAGGTTGAAGTTCGGTGGGCACTAGTGTCCAAAGGTTACAGAAACATCAAATTGTGAATGTTATTGTTAAACCATCTCGTTTAACAACTTAAGGTCCAGGAGATATTTGAATCATGTCATCAACAAAGTCCCTCTTGTGCAAGTCGGATTCATTTTTTAATCAAAAAACAAGTGTAAAACTTTTTTAATAGGGTAGCAACACTAGAATTTTCTTTGCTATGGTACCATCTCATCTAAATTTTAGAGGGAACAAAGTTAGATATTTAAATTATATCAGCAATAAATTCAAGTAAGTTTATGGCTTGTTTGTTAAGGTGGATTCTAGTAGTGGACAATACCAAAGAAGAAAATAAGTTAAAATCTTATGTATAGTAGTATCTATTCGTCCAATAATGTGTATCCAACATTGCTCTTTGGAAGCAGCAACATTGTACTACCAAATGGAAACAAAATCTTGTGTCCTCTGGACCTCTACTTACCTGCCCCTGCAAATAAATGAGGTCCTGGGAATAGTTTTCCTGTCCTGATCCATGTGTTGACCCCTCCAAATATGGCTTCAAAAACCCCAAATCCCAGCAGTATGGAGCCAGCATTGAAGTGTTTATCCCTATATGATCCTTTGATCAATTCCTTTCTTTCCTGAATTCATGGAAAAAAGGGCAATAGTTATTTCAGGATTACAATGCAACTCTTTTAACGTTATTTTGTAGTAATGGAATGTTTGGTATGTTAGAGTGGACAATATTGAGCATGATTAGACAATAAATGAAATTAAAATTTTGTATACTATAATGTGTGCACCGAATGTGCTCTTACTACAAGTTTGGGCGCCGAAAATTTCATCATTTTTCAGTCCATTGCCAGGAAGTTTGTTTTTCCACATCCATGCTTGATACTATAAATTAAGGGATCCAACATAAAATAGATACAAAAATGTCTCCATATACAGCTAATCCTTTATCTGGCAAAGTGGGGCATCCATTCAGAATTTCATTGATTGGGAACCAATCTTTCAAAACAAGTTAGCCACTAAACAACTGGCGTAAGATATGATTAAGAAAGAGAGGCATAGACCATTGTTATGTCCACTTTGATATACCAAACGTGCCATCACAGTCCATTAACACTTTATAGCGGATCCTTGCACGATCACCGCCATTTTCCTAGAACATAACTACTTCCTTAATGTTTATAGACCAGGATCCTCATCGAAATCTCTCGTGTATAAATACAAATATTCCACATGCCTAGGCAACCTCTCCCACACAAGGCCAAACCCAACCGTGGCAACGGGCAGAAAAGTGTTTACTCCCTTGTACGATAAACAACAACAAAAACTAAACTTTATTCCCAACAAATTTAAGATTGATCACAAATCATTTTCTCGTCAATTCGTCACTACATCCTCTACTCTTCTTGGGTATGCAATGTGGGGTTGGGGAAACATAAAGTAAAAACATATTAGTTTTAAGGTTTTAAGGGTACCTCAGTGAGTTGTTGAATCTTGACTTCAACAGGAGAGGGCTTAGGTGGTTCAGCAGGTGGGGTACCATCTGGGGTGACTGCAACTGGCTTCACTTGCTTCTTGAGCTCATTAATTTCGTCCTGTACTGTGCGCACTCTCCTCCATTGCCAACCAAGATAACCAGCATACAATGTGTACAAGAACAAGCCACTCATAACAATGGGATGAATCAAAGCAAATGATCTTCCTTCAAGAATCCCAAATTGCCCTTCAACAGCAAGTGCATCCTGTTACGCCATAAACAATAAAGACAGAAATTTCTCAGCCAATGAAACAGCCAAAAAAGAAAAAAAAAATTCTTAGTTGAACCACACGTTATCTAAAAACACCAACATATTTATTTAAATTTTGCCTTCAACACGCCCCTCACGTGCAAGTACTGTAAGATTCATTGTTTTATATATCTTCCCAGAAGCAAACAGGTATTATGAGTTCAAGCCTTGCCAGCTTTGCCTCCACTCATTTGGTGAAAATTGTGCACTAGTCGACCCTTTGATAAGAAAATGAATCTGCCTTGCACGTGGAGGGGCATGTTAAGAATATGTTTGTCCTTGTTTAAAAGATTAAGCTTTTAGACGAGGAGTTCATATTTTGTGATCTAAATTAAGGACATGCCTCAGTGTCTAGAAACAAAGGCAATGCGAGTGCTGTGAGAGGAAGAGAAGCTGATTTTAGGTGTTGTAGGGTTTCATTGATGAGGTTTTGTGGGTTATACGAATCATTGGAGGGGCCTTTTTCTAATTTTATTTTGTTGTTGGGAATGCAAAGTTTAGTACTGAATTGCTGGAATTTTGGTGGAAGAATAGGGAGTTTTAGGAGGCTGAGTGTGGCTGCCATGAATCCTCGTCCAGTAGCCAGGTTCTTACAGAGGAGAAATCAGAAGATTTTGGTAGACAAATTACAGAGTGTGGGATACACAGCAGGGATTGAAGGAAAAAGATAAGGAAGATGAGGACAAGTTTTTATATCCACACAAAAGGAGTATACTTGTTGATGCGCTATTTGATTTTAACCAGTAGGTTGAACGAGCTATTACGCCCTCGTACGTGATGTGATGTGTGAGCGAAAAAATCGAAAAAAATTGTAAATTTTACAAAATATATAAATAAAAATAATATTTAATTAACTTATAAATATGTATAGGGAAATTGGCGCAAATGGTCCCTAACGTTTACCATTAGTGCGCAAATGGTCCCTAACGTTTCATTTTTGGCGGAAAGGTCCCTAACCTATACATTTAGGTGCGCAAATGGTCCTTTTAGGTGCGCAAATGGTCCCTAGCACTGTTTTTTGTCTTTATTATCAGGGGCAATATTGTCAAGTCACATTTTTTTTCAACCTTTCAATCGGCGCAAATGGTCCCTAATCTTAAGAAATTTGCAATTGGATTCCTAACCTTTAAAAAAGTGAAAATGAGTCCGATACTTTAATTTTTTTTATTAAAAATTAAAAAAAAACTAATAAATTGATAATATACTAAATTATTTTGAATATTTTATGAACTATTATAAAATAACCAAAATTGAAATTCATAATTATTAACAAATGTGCTAATTAAAATTATTTTATTATTATTAAGTAATCATATTATTTAAAATTCAAACTTTAATTTTATCGTTAAAACAAAAGAAGAAAAATAAATTTGTCACAAATAAAAATTTTACTTATGCTCAACCCAACTCGATTTTATACAGTCTCATATTTACTGGGCCAATCCGATTTTGAGCTATAAGGTTATTGGACCAGTCATATTTTAAATTTTAATTAATTTTTACATTAAAAAAAAAAATAAAGCAAAAAAAAAAAAAGGTTCCACCCACCCCACCCACCCCACCCCACCCCACCCCACCCCACCCAAAATACGAGCAGAAAGGGAGGGGATTTCTCCCCTCCCCGGTCGCCGGCGACGGCGACCGGGGAGGGGAGAAATCCCCTCCCTTTCTGCTCGCGCAACCAGGGGGGAGAAATCCCCCCTGGTTAGATCTCCCCCCGTCGCAGCGAAATAGGGGGGATTTCTCCCCCCTATTCGCGGCGCAACCAGGGGGGATCTCCCACCTGGTTGCGCGAGCAGAAAGGGAGGGGATTTCTCCCCTCCCCGGTCGCCGTCGCCGGCGACCGGGGAGGGGAGAAATCCCCTCCCTTTCTGCTCGTATTTTGGGTGGGGTGGGGTGGGGTGGGGTGGGGTGGGTGGAACCTTTTTTTTTTTTGCTTTATTTTTTTTTTTGAATGTAAAAATTAATTAAAATTTAAAATATGACTGGTCCAATAACCTTATAGCTCAAAATCGGATTGGATTGGCCCAGTAAATATGAGACTGTATAAAATCGAGTTGGGTTGAGCATAAGTAAAATTTTTATTTGTGACAAATTTATTTTTCTTCTTTTGTTTTAACGATAAAATTAAAGTTTGAATTTTAAATAATATGATTACTTAATAATAATAAAATAATTTTAATTAACACATTTGTTAATAATTATGAATTTCAATTTTGGTTATTTTATAATAGTTCATAAAATATTCAAAATAATTTAGTATATTATCAATTTATTAGTTTTTTTTTAATTTTTAATAAAAAAAATTAAAGTATCGGACTCATTTTCACTTTTTTAAAGGTTAGGAATCCAATTGCAAATTTCTTAAGATTAGGGACCATTTGCGCCAATTGAAAGGTTGAAAAAAAATGTGACTTGACAATATTGCCCCTGATAATAAAGACAAAAAACAGTGCTAGGGACCATTTGCGCACCTAAAAGGACCATTTGCGCACCTAAATGTATAGGTTAGGGACCTTTCCGCAAAAAATGAAACGTTAGGGACCATTTGCGCACTAATGGTAAACGTTAGGGACCATTTGCGCCAATTTCCCATATGTATAAGCACTTCTAAATATTTAATTGACTTATAAAGGGGAATGCTCTAATACCTCTAGTGGGCATTCTTATTTGGCCCACTGGACACTTGTCCAGTGGACATTAAAGAATGAAAAAGCATTTGACAAAAAAGTCAAATATTCCTCCAATGTCCACTGGACACTTGTCCAATGGGTCAAATAAGAATTGTCCACTAGGAGCATTAGATCATTACTCGACTTATAAATATCATCTTTTCTGAGTAATGATATAGTACTCATGGTGAATAATAATTATAGTACATACTTAACACGTGGTACCGCTACATTGGTCAATTTTTAAAAAGCAAATAATTTGGTTGCTTTAATTCAATAACTTGAAATTTACAAAATTTAATTATTATTGGTTGCTTTAATTCAATAATAATTCGATTGAAGTAACTAATCTTACGCTTAACTCAATATTTAACAAATTAATAATTAGAGACCCATTTAGTTGATAATGGGTTTGAGTCCTTTTCTTTCGGATCGGTTACTCGATCATGAAATTAGACAATAATTTTAAAAAACATTTAGTAGTGCAGGATATGTTAATCATTCATATCCACTATTTTAAAAAGTTCATTTAAACTTTGTCTAGGCGATGCTTAGAGGTAAGGAGCGGCCTACACGCTTCACGCTTTGTCTTTGTCTTCCTCTTATTTTGTTTTCGCTTATACCTCGTTTAAGTTCGAAAAACTTGAAACTCGACCTACACGCCTAGTCATGTTTATACATTTTAGAATACTGTCCATACTTATTGAAGAATATGTTAATAGTCGGAGACAAGATAAAGGTACGTGAATAGTTATTTTAATTTCATTAATAAGGGTCCGTTTGACAGAGATTATAAACTAGTTTATAAACCAATATTGGTTTATTTGAGTTAAAATTATTGACTTTTCATGTTAAAAGTGGGTTGAAAAGTAAAAAATGAAAACTGAAATAAACTAAAATTGTTGTATAAACCATGTCAAATAGGCACTAAAATATACAGTAAAACCCTGTTTTGCTAAGGGAAATTAAACTTTAAAATTATAAATGAATTATTAGTAGTAATTTTCTTTTTTAGTATTTTAAAAATATAAAATGAAAAGAGAAATTAAAAATATTATCATGTCCAGTGAATAGTCACTCATTACAAATTTGTCATTTACTTGTGTAGTTAAACTGTCGCGTCTGTCCATTTTAAACTAATTTATTTTAGGTTGGGAAATTATTTGTGCCACTTTAATTTGGCCCCATATATACCATCAAAAAGTTTAAATTATGCACCGACAAGGCGTCAAGGGATATGTGCGCGCGTGTGATTATATCCTTTTTTCTTAAATTTTCGAGAGTTTTCTTGATGTTTAATACAATCTATTTTCATTGAGAACGACATTTTTATTCACAATCACTCAACTAATGCACAATTTTCACTAAATGGGAAATTGGCCAAAAGGTCCATAATCTTTGTTTTAGTGTCGAAATGGTCTCAAATGTTTATTTTTTGACACAAAAATTCTTAACATATGTGCTTTAATGCGATATTGGTCCTTATTTAATAAAAAGACAAATATACCATTAATTTTAATTAAAAAAATTTATAATTAAATTTCTAATCTTTACAAAAAGTGCAAATGAGCTCAATACTTTTATTTTTTACAAAAAAAAATTAAAGGAAAAACACTTTATTATTATACTAAATTGATAATATACTAAATTATTTTTCATATTTTAGGAACTATTATAAAATAACTAAAATTTAAGCTCATAATTATTAACAAACATGTTAAATAAATTATTATTTTTATTATTAAGTAGTTACATTATTTAAAATTTAAACTTTTATTTTATCGTTACAATATAAAAATAAAAATAGCGTTATCAGAAATTTGATGTCCAAATATTTTTATTTAATTAAGCTATTCGTTTATTAACTATAAATATTAAAGCTCCAACTGTATTTTTTATATTTTAATTTATCGTTCAAAAATAAAGAACACGTAATGTGTAAATTAATTTTTATTAATATTTTTATGTTAAAAAAATATGATAAAATTGGTTTAATGTCATAAAATTATATACGTCATTTATTTATTTATTTAAATTAATTTTTATTCAAGTTTTTCACATCACATCACAATTACATATATTTAAAAAGCACAATAATTTTAAAATTTTATCTTTATGCAAAATTTAATTAATACTACTATAGTGATATATTTAAAATGTTAAATTAAATATTATTTAATAAATGTACATAACTCATTTGCACTTTTGCAAATGATAAAAATCTAATTGTAATTTATTTAATTAAAAATGTTAACCACTAAAATCAAGCCAACAAATCATTGTCCACCTTCTTACTTGAATGAATAATTCAATTCTCTATAATTTGCCGTCTGAATATTGAGAATTCAAGGAGCGAGAATTTAGCTAAAATTTATAATTGTTTATATATTGTCTTTGATTTAATTTGGGCTATTTATAAGTGTTGCAAGTGTTTTCGGGCTTTTCGGTCTTTTTTTTTTTTTTTTTCGCCACGTGTTGCTCTCTTATTGGAAGGCTCATAATTTTAGAAGATTCTATAACAAATGATAGAAGGATATTGCTCCAACATCTCTTTCTCTAGATTTGATGGTTGTTATCTTCACATGGCATTTTTGCAACTAACTTTGCCACGTAAAGATTCACCATGTCACAAGGAAATTATGTTATTTGAAATCAGTAGGTGGTGTGATGGCTATGCTCGTATCCTTCGACGAATAGGTTTCTTTAGATGGTGAAGGTAAAAATGGATATGTCGGAGTTGGACTTAAGTAGCCAGCTTGTTGGTTCTAAAATCCTATGCTTTCGCCTATCCCTTAGGTTTTGGTTAGGTAAGTTGAAGATGCTTCATTCAATTTCCCTTACCTAATCGTTTGTAAGTCCCTATCTTTTCTCCCTTGACTCAGTCGAACGTAAAAAGGAGGTAGGCGAAGTTGAAGGGCTAAGCGAGCCTCATTCTTTCGCTTTATCAACTAATTTGTCCCGAAATATTATATTTTGTGAGGTATAACAAAAACTAAAGGCATATTTGTCTTTTTCATTAATTAAGGATCAATTGTGGACTAAAACATATAAGTTATGGACTTATGTGTCAAAAAGCAAACTTTAGGAACTATTTCTACATTGGGACAAAGGTTAGGGACCTTTTGCGCCAATTTTCCTGTTGGAATTCCCTATGGGAAGGAATCGAGGTCAGACCTGTTCTTAAGGTACCCAACTCGAACCACCTAGTGACTACGTCTACTTAACACAACCATCTAATACGCTTAACAATTGAAATATTGTACTTGTCGACTTGTAGGGCGTATTTATTTTCTAAGAAATTTGTTTATAGAGTGTCAGCCCATTGTGATCTCCCTGCAGCGTCAATAATCATCTAGTCATTGTTGATCCGCAAAACTCGATAAACCCAGTGGAAAGGCCTTGTTTCTGATGTATGATTGGCCTTCTAAATGAAAATTTAATATCTAGTTTTCATGCATCGTTAAAATATGATTTGTTGATCCTAAATTATAGTTGGATTTTAGATCAACACTGAGTTGGAATTCCTTGCGTCAAATCTCGTCTTGCACACTGAGTTGGAATTCCTTGCTTCAAATCTCGTCTTGCGCACTTAACACAAGACTGTCAGCTAGCACAGGCAGTCGGAGTGGCCACTGTATGTGCTCCACCGTTTAAGTTAGAATTCATGTTTTGTTCGGATTGGTTTAACTTAGAGATAAAATTGAAAATATGCTGACTAGAAACGTGTATGTGTGTGTGTATTTGATCGAAAAACTTACCTTCTTCATGCAGCTTTATCCCTTATTTATAGTTGGAGTTTTTAGGTGATCTAAAGACTTTTTTTTTTCTACACGTGTATGATTGATTTATGTCTTTCATTCAGCCAAGTCAATGTGACAATCATTTTTTTGCATCTACTTTTGTATTTCCAAGTAATTATTTTTTTTCTATTTACACTATTTGTCTCTGACAAGTTAACAGTGTGTCATTACAGTTGTCTCATCAATCAGTCACATTAAATCCGTACTTCATTTTTTAAGTCCCATCAGAATAGCACTCTGAACTGCTTATGAGACACTACGAATGGACTTAAGGCATCTCTCAAGTGTCACTGTCTAGTTGACTCCTACTGGAACTGAGTTGGCAACTACAGTGACATGTCATGGATAGTTTGGGCACGACACCAAAAGGTGTAACATGATTCTCTCAAACTCTTTTGAAATATTGTAATTTTAATATACATTTTATCTTCATAGGTCGATACGATTTTTATAAGCTTTGATTTCATGATAGGACAAAATTACTTATTAATCTATATTGAATGTACTATGAGGGTTGGCGGGCAACCTTCTATTAATGCTTCAGACATGAACACATATTTTGGTGATTTAAATAATTTCATTTTACCCAGCTACTGCAAGTATATGGCTAGTTACTGTATATTCTTCTTTATATTTGATTAAAAATTAAATATTGTTTTCTGTTCTTCCTTTATTTTGTTCTTTATATTTAAATGTTTATATTTGTCCGATTATATTATGTTTGATTTAAAAAATTAAATTTTTCTTATTATAATGCCAAAAAAATATAATGAAATTAGCATTGAAAGATGTCCATGAAGTTTGGATTATTGTTCTTTTTTCCTTTTTCTAGTCAATGTTTTTGATTAATTTTGTTCTTTTTTCTCTAAATAAAAAAATCTAGTTTTAAAACATATTATTGAGTTGTAACCCATTTGTGCAAAATGAGAAAAAACAATTTTCTCATCTAAATTAAAATAACAAAAAATTGTTTCAAATATAGTGCAAATACAATGAGCGTATTTTGAAATGAAGGGAAATATTCTGTTACACTTTCGTATTTGTATGTAAATTGTTACGCTCCAATCCCACTTGGGCAGGACAATCCTATCTGGGGTCACACGTGGACACGGTCAAAGTCAATATGCTTTGGCTCAACCCTTCTCCGAAGCTGTTTGTGCCGAAGAGGTTATATAACCAATGATATTTATGTCGAGGAGCGTGGATAATCGAGGCTATTTATGCCGAGGAGCTTGAATAACCGAGGCTATTAAAGTCCGACCATGGTTGCGTGCTAAAGAAGCCTTCTCTACCAAATCTGCGATTCAATTTTGAAAAGACTGATGGGACTAGCTGGCAATGCGGCTTGTCACAGTCATATCCCATTAGTTTACAGCTGAAAGTGACTTCCTCGTTAATGCTAATGACTTGACACCAAAGATGTGACTCAAGAACACTTCAGATGAAACCACGTGTCGTACATCAAAGGAGATCATTATTTTAGAATTTACCTATAAATACTAAGCTTATTTCCACAAGAAATGGATGTTGAAATATTACTCTCCCAAGAAATATCAAGTCCTCTATACTAATTATTCTTCAAGTATTATAACCATCTGAGAAATCGTTAGTTAGGAGCCCTCAAGCTATTATCTCTATTATAGTGGGTTTCTCTTTATCTTTTGTTACCTACCCACCCGGTCCTAGGCATATCTATGTAGTTAAATAAACCACTTGGTAGTCCAAGTAAGAGAAGAAATACACATAGTAAGAGGAGCGCATGGGGTTCTTGTTGGCAGCCATTTTTGGAGATCAACAGACTTATATTTTATTTAAAAATATGAGGACAAATAAGTGTTTTTACGTCTTACTAATGGACTTTTTGGGTAGAAATCTTCATTAGAGATAAGATGTTCTAATTAATAGTAATCGAGAATAAAAAATGCGATTAAAAAAATTAGAGACATAAATGCGATAAAAGAGCAAATATTAAAGATTTTTATTGTAATTAAAAACTTGTGCAACACAAAAAAAATAAATAAATAAAAATTGGTCACCATATTACTACCCTTTTAAACAAGGGTAATCGACACAAAATGTCAATACATTTTAAAGTGATTGTGAAAATCATCACTATCTATGAAATTTTGGCATTTTCACTTTCAATTCCACATTTGCTTGCGCAAAATACCATTTCTGTCCATTGTTATCCAAAAAACTCTGTTAAGTGGACTCCTCAATACGATTTGTACCGCTTTGTTAGAGTACTTTTGTCAATACACATATTTTCCATTTCTTATTATTGAAACGTAGTGAAATAAACCGACACTCACGAATGATAAAAATTTCTCTCATTTTCTTTTCTATTTCGCCGACACACACTATATGTACGACACATACAAGTCCTTGCCTTGAAGACAGAGGTACGAGTCGTGTTGAGAAATCCAATTAACTGAGTTTTTGGTCGACAATGAACGAAAATTGTGTTTTGCGCAAGCTAATGTCAAAATTTCATGGGTAAATATGATTTGCATAATCACTTTAATAAGTAACGACGTTTTGTACTAATTATCTTTTTAAAAATTATAAAAACTTGAGATTTTGGCCCAAATGATCCCTAACGTATGTACTCAGTGCGGTTTTGGTCCCTAACCTTTCATTTTTTGCTAGGAGATCCCTAACGTATGCATTTGGTTGCAAAACTGGTCCCCATGGACGGAATCCGTTCAATTGTGCCGTTAGCCATTAATTTGTCTTGGGATTTTGGCGCAAATGTTCCCTAACATTTACTCTTAGTGTGGAATTGGTCTCTAACATTTATTTTTGGCATAACCTATGTGTTTTGGTGCGAAATTGATCCTTATGGGATGAAAAGACAAATATGCTCTTAGTTAATTAGAAAAAATTGCATGTGGATTCTTAATCATTACAAAATATGCAAATATGTCCAATACTTTTATTTTTTTATAAAAAATTAAAGAAAATTAATGAGTTTTTCTTTTTAGAATTAACACTTTAGTAATAAAACATGTCAAATAAAATTATTATTTTTATTATTAAGTAATTATATTATTTAAATTTTAAATTTTAAAATTTTATTTTATTGTTGTATAAAAAAATAAATTTGTCACAAACTTGATGTACAAATACTTTTATTTAATTGAGTTATATATTTATTAACTACAAATATTAGATATCCAACTATATTCTTCATATTTTAATTTATCGTTTTATTTTCATTCAAAAATAAAACACATAATGTGTAAATTAACTTTTATTAGTATTTTTATATTAAATAAAAATATAATAAGATTAGTTCAAGTTATTTTTGAACGAAAATAAAACGAAAAATTAAAATGTGAAGAATATAGTTGGATATCTAATATTTGTAGTTAATAAACATATTACTCAATTAAATAAAAACATTTGTACATCAAGTTTGTGACAAAGTTATTTTTTTATACAACAATAAAAAAAAGTTTAAATTTTAAATAATATAATTATTTAATAATAAAAACAATAATTTTATTTGACATGTTTATTACTAAATTGTTAATTCCAAAAAAAAATTCATTAATTTTCTTTAATTTTTTATAAAAAATAAAAGTGTTGGACCTATTTGCACATTTTGTAATGATCAGGAATCTACGTACAATTTATTCTAATTAACTAAGGGCATATTTATCTTTTTCATCCTATAAAGACCAATTTCCACCAAAACGCATAGGTTAGGGACATGTATGTCAAAAATAAACGTTATGGACAAATTTCACACTAAGGGTAAATGTTGGAGACCATTTGTGCCAAAATTCCAAAACAAATTAATGACTAACGGCACAATTGGACATATTCCGTCCATAGGGATCAGTTTTGCAACCAATTGCATTAATTAGGAACCTCTTAACTAAAAATAAAAAATTAGGGATCAAAATCACACTGAGTGCATACGTTATAGACCATTTGCACCTAAATCCCTAAAAACTTTCTATATAGTCAAAATTTAATATACATTCCTTATTTTGCAATAAAAAAGTAGAAAAATAAGTACAATAATAATAATAATAAATTAGTTCAATTCAAAAATAGAACAATAAAAAAAACGTAATGACAATATAATATCCGTCTGAAGTCTGAACATACAGATAGCGTATATGTAATAGTCAATATAAACTTGGTAAGAATCATATATGTCAACTTTTTTGTCTTTTACAAGAAACCTACTCCATCCAGGCCACAGTTTACCAACTCTATCTATACTTATGACACTAGTACGTATATGTCTGTGTGTGTATTAAGAGAGAGTATTTAAGTTTCTGGCTGGAAAGTTTCAGAAATGAGTGGAAATGAGAGTGACAAGAGAATTAAATCACAATTGGCCAATCTCCACAAAAAAAATTTAAAAAATCTGTTTATAATTTCCTGAAACCCTTAAATTTTACTTTATATTTTGCTTCTTCATTCAAAATCCAAAGAAATTTCTCTTAAATATCTGTATTATATTTCTTTATTTGTACCCATGTTTGTTGTTAATTTGTTCTTGATAATTTTCTTGATTATATGCTTATTATTTCTAGTTCGATTATTTTTGCATCGAACTGCTTTGATATATGTTTTGAAAAAGTGGGTTGAAGGGATTGATGATCGGATTCATGTTCACCAGCAGTTCAGGGTGCCGGAGTTCAATGAAAACGGCCAAGAAAATCAGCTATACCGAAAGGTTCTGCTCTACGTAAATTCACTGGCTTCCATTGAAGATTCTGATTATACAAACCTGTTCTCCGGGAAGGAGTCGAACGACATCGTTTTGTCCCTGGAGGATGATCAGATAGTCCACGATACTTTTCTTGGAGCTCGAGTTTTGTGGGTCAACAAAATTGAAAAAAATCATCGAAGTTTTGTGTTGAAGATTAAGAAAAAGGATAAGAGGAGAATTTTGAAGCCTTATCTTCAACACATACATACAATTTCAGATGATATTGAACAGAGGAGGAAGGAATTAAAGCTGCACATGAACAACAATGGAAAATGGAGATCTGTTCCATTCAATCATCCCTCTAATTTTGATACAATTGTCGTTCACCTTGATTTGAAAAACAAGGTAAAATCTGACTTGGAAAACTTCGTGAAGTCGAAACAGTATTATCACAAGCTGGGCCGTGTTTGGCGGCGGAGCTATCTTCTTTACGGCCCCTCCGGCACCGGAAAATCCAGTTTCATTGCAGCCATAGCAAATTTCCTCTCGTACGATGTTTACAACTTCGATTTATCACAAGTTTCCGATGATGATAATCTTAATTTGCTACTCTTGCAAACAACGAGTAAATCTTTGATTGTTGTTGAAGATTTGGATTGTTACATTTCGGAGAAATCAAGAACAGGGATTTCCCCATCTGGGATGCTGAATTTCATGGATGGGATTTTGTGTTCAAGTTGTTGTGATGAGAGGATTATGATTTTTACGATGAATAGTAAAGAGGGTATTGATTTTGATTTATTGAGGCCCGGAAGAATTGATGTTCATATTTATTTTCCTCTCTGCGATTTCAATTCATTCAAGTGTTTGGCCAGTAATTATTTAGGGGTTAAAGAGCATAAATTGTTCCCACAAGTAGAGGAGATTTTTCAGGGAGGCGCAACCATGAGCCCGGCGGAGATCGGGGAGCTGATGCTGGTGAATCGGAGCTCTCCCAGCCGGGCCTTGAAGTCAGTAATCACTGCTTTGCAAGCAAATGGAAGAGGCAGCGGCGGTGGCGGTGGTGGAAATGTGGCAACGCGGTTGCGGGATAGTGTGGAGTCATCTCCATCGCCGTCTTCCGCGACGGAGAACGGTGGTGGCGCCGCCTGGAAGGGCACCGTGCCCAAGGAGTTTCGGAAGCTATATGGACTACTGCTGTTGAAGAGCTGCAATAGACCTGAGTCATTAGATCATGATTCCGACATGATCGAACGGTGACGACTTGACAGGATTTTTGATTTATTTATTTTTAATTCAACTCCATAATAATCTGTAATATTACCAGATTTAGTGATTTTCATTTTTCGTATTTTTCTAAATTTTATAAAATTGTGGCTCAGACAATGAGTTTTAAATGATGATTTAGCACTTTAGTTATACTTGCAAGAAATGATTCCAATGGTTTCCAAGTTTTAATCAAGTACCTATTTTGATAGGCTCTACGAACTGCACAATTTGATTAACAAATTTTTTTTGATTAAAAATTAAATTTAACTAAAAAAACTAGGTACCTAGTGTATCAGAGCTATCAACCATTAGGCATGTTCGGTGTAATTTTTTTTTGAGAAAAAACAGATTTTTTTGGATATTTTATTGACTTTTTTGTAGTGTAAAAAGTTTGAAAAGTCAAAAATTGTAAGCAAAAATAAGTTTTTTTTTTTAAAAAAAAATAATTACCGAACATACCCTAAGTTCGACCAAATATTTTTGTAAAGGTAAGTACGTAATACTATACTTGATAATATATAAGATTTTAAGTTATTCTTTATATTTAATATCAAAATAATACAATCCATCATTTAATTTGTACATTTGGTATATATAATAGTGAATGACACCGCATATATAATAAATGAAATTTTAATTAGAGATGAACACAGTACGATTTCAAAAGAACCAAATCAAATCGAGAACTTAAGAAAATCTTATAAATAGAACAATCAGTTCCAACTACAATTATAGAACCAAATTAATCCAAACTGTTCGGTTCCACCGTAATGATAATGTGGAAATTTGTGTTAAATATCGATTAAAATACCATAAATGATTAAATCAAACACTTCAAAAGTTCGATTTATTTCTAGATTTCGATTCTAGGTAGTAGAATTAGAAATCGAACTGCATATTTTGTTTTAATACTCAAAATTATTTAAAACTTAGGGATTTTGGCGCAAATGGTCCCTAACGTATGCCCTTAGTGCGTTTTTGGTCCCTAACCTTTCAATTTTGGCTAGGAGGTCCCTAACCTATCCAATTGGTTGCAAAAGTGGTCCCTATGGACGGAATCCATCCAAAAGTGCCGTTAGTTTGGAGCGTGCAGTGCAACCTCTATTAATTTCTTTTTATTTGCAGGGGTAAAGTTGTCAGTTCACTTTTACCCTTTTATTTGTTGGCTTCAGACGTTTCATTTCCTTCTTCACTACCATTCAATGTTTAAAAAAAAAAAAACGCTACGCAAAGAAGTTGAAAAGAGAATCGAAAATTCTTGCTTCCGAAAATTGCATTGACAACTACCGTCGTCACAACTGCCGTCGGTTATAGGTAAGGGCAAGTGTAAATCCAAGCACTGTTATCTTCAATGTGATGGGTTTTTTGCTTCAAATGTTTTATTAACAAATTTTTTTGTCGAAAATCAACAGAAAAAAAGATCTTGAGTAGTTTGGAACGACTCGAAATTGAAGGGGGAGTGAATAGTCTATGAAATCGGTACACGCATCAGAGAAAAAAATCCACCACCTGTGTATGGTAAGTGTGCAATAGAAGATCATCAGTTGTTTGTTTTGAATTTGTTGTTCTTTGTATGATTGGAGAGTTAAGAAGATGATTTTGTGGGGACAGTTTGGTCTGCGGAATACGTAGGCACTGGATGTGGGGGACCAGGGGAAACATGAAAAAGTGGATGTTTGTTTGGCCAACTTTTTTGAATTGTTGCATGCACTGCATATTGTCAATGAATTTGATGTTGACAATAATTTCTTTGGTGTTGTAGGTGAAAACTCCAAATGCTTCACGATTGCCTGGCATCACGGTGGTAGATTTTATTTGAAGCCGAATAATTTGGCTTATGAGCACGGAGTCCTTGATTACGTTGACTTTGTTGACCCAGATGAAGTTTTAAAGTTGACAGTTCGTAGGTTAGATAGGTTTTTGAAAGGTTTTGGATATAAATTCCCAGTGGAATGTTTTTATAGGAGGTATAAGATGTCGTTGTTAGTTGGGTTGGTTAGGATGAAGAGTCGTGATGATTTGAAGGGAATGGTAAGTGCGATAGGTGCCTCGAAAGTGGTGGAAGTGTACATGGTTACTCCAACCATAACATTTTCTTTGCCTTGGGATTCACCAAATGTCAAATGGAGGAGCAATGTCATAATAACGGAGATCTTAGAGACTGACATGAATAGTGAGTCTATATCGGAGACAATCATGGAGCCTGAAAGTCAGCCCCTACGAGGTGATGAACCTCAAGTTGAAATTCCAACTCAAGATGATGGATGTTATGTGCCGGAAAAAGGATCGCATCAATGGGACAATGTAGAGTGGGGAGATTTATTTGATGGGGTAGGAGTGTATGTGTCTCAAGACTGGGAATCGGATTTCATTGAGTCATTTGTTCGACGGTCAGGGAATGAAGAATTGAGGCAGCAAGGTGAAGGTGAAGTTGATGGTGATCAACATACAGATTTAGGTGAAGATAGTATGCCCGATGAGGATGGTATTCTTATTGAATCGGACTATGAGATGGATGAACCTCAAGTTGAGCCTACAAATGACAACAATGTCAACATCGATATAGGCTTCGGTGAATTTGTTGATGGTTCTGGCCGCAACAGTGAATCTGATTATGGAGACTCGGAAGAGTTAGAAAGTCTTGACAGTGAAGAAGAACTTCCAAAGAGAAGGAGGACACGGGATGATTTTAATCCAAGAGTGGACATGGTAAATCCACAATTCAAAACAGGTATCATTACTGCAATAAAATTTTTATTTGTTTTAGTTTCTAACAGTCAAGCCTCTTTTGAAATTTTCTCTTGTTTACATGTACAGCTTCTACTTAACAGTTTGAACCTACATTGCAGGACTTGTTTTCGAAACCAAACAAACACTGATCGAGGCTGTTAATCAGTACTCAATGATCACTAATAGAGAGCTGAAATGGAAGAAAAATGACAAGAAACGCTTTAGAGCAATTTGCAAAAACGCTGATTGTCCGTTTGTGTTGTATGCCGCTGCTATGAGTGATAAAACAAGCTTCCAGGTTAAAACATTCAACGAAGAACACAATTGTAGTTTGGGATTCAACAACAAGAGGGTCAGTTCAAAGTACATGGCAAAGAAGTATGCATCCTCGTTTAGGTCAGATCCAGATTTACGATTGCGAGCTTTTAGAGATGTCGTCAAGCAAGATTGTAATATTGACATATCAAAGTGGACATTTTATCGGACAAGACACAAGTGCATGGAACAAATAAGAGGCAGCATACATGATCAGTACAAATTATTGCATGATTACTGTGAGCAGCTGAAGGTCTCAAATGTTGGCAGTACAGTTATTCTGCAATCCAATGGAAATGAATTTAGAAGATTATATGTTTGTTTAGCAGCGTGTAGAGCTGGGTTTTTGGATGGTTGTAGAAAGTTGATTGGGTTGGATGGGTGTTTCTTGAAGACCGAGTATGGGGGGCAGCTATTGGCTGCTGTTGGAGTTGACGGGAACAATGCAATGTTCCCCGTTGCATATGCAGTCGTCGACACTGAAAATGGTGAAAATTGGAGTTGGTTTTTGAGTTTGTTAGGATACGACTTAAAAATTAACAACTCGTTTGAATGAACATTTATTTCCGACAAGCAGAAAGGTTTGATTCAAGCCATAAGCACGTTGTATGAGAACAATGAACACATGACATGTGTACGTCATTTATATAACAACTTCAAGATGACACACAAAGGAGTAGCATTGAAACATGCTTTGTGGAATGCGGCCCAAGCTACAACAGTTGCAATGTGGCAGAAAGAGATGGATGCATTGAAAGAAATGGACAAGGAGGCATACGATTGGCTTGATGCAAAGCCTGCTGGACAATGGTCGAGATCGCATTTCAGAGATTCCAGCAAGTCTGATATGCTACTAAATAACCTCTGTGAGGCGTTCAACAGTTCCATTTTAAATGCGAGGGAGAAGCCATTATTAAGTATGTTGGAACACATACGATTCCATCTTATGACACGTATGGTGAGCAAGAAAGAAGATGTAGAGAAATGGTCCAAAGAAGTTGGCCCCCGAATATTCAAGATTCTCGAGAAAAATAGAAAAGAACTCAGGTATGTTATTCTGCCATCGCTTTTAATTTATTAATTTCTGTACTTGTTGATATGAATTTAATTGTGTACATTTTTTTTGGCGTGTAAAATTAGGTATCTTCATGCAACGTATTCAGGCAACAAAAGGTTCGAAGTGAGGCATATTCATTCGGGTCATATCAATGCGGTGGATCTAGTTGCAAGAACATGTTCATGTAGGAGTTGGCAATTGTCGGGGTTGCCATGTGGACATGTCATTTCCAGTCTTGATTCACGAAGAATGTCTAACGACATTATGTTATACGTTAGTGATTGCTACAAGAAGGAGGCCGTGTTGAGGACGTACTCTTCGGTCATATACCCTATGACAGGTCCCGAATTATGGCCGAATCCTGGCCAACACCCATTGACACCACCTCCAATTAAGAAAATGCCTGGACGTCCAAAGAAAGCAAGAAGAAGAGAGGCAGATGAACATCAGACTTCATCTAGCAATCGGGAAGGACCGGAATGATAATGAAGTGCAGACGGTGCGGGAAGGAAGGGCACAACAAAAGAACGTGCAAAGAACCCCAAACGGGACAGTCCACTAATGTTCCATAGTCGTATATTGTAGCTGCTACAATTTTTTGTTCAGATTTTGCTGGGTTGGATTTCGTCACTGCTGGCCGAACATTTTTTGATGCTTACCTTTTTTTTATGGCTCATCTTGATTGTAAATTACTTGTTTTGCTGGCTGAAGTTGTATGCATATAATGTTTTCAGTTGCTTACATTTGTTAATGGTGTATGAACATTATTGGAATTCATGCTTTGTGGAACCTATTAAATACTTCGTCTTTTATGTAGAATGTTGTGGTATTGAATTTCTGAGATTTACAATTGTATATGACGTTCAGTATTAAACACTTGGTCTTAGGTAGAATGCAGGTTAATATCAGGGATCATTCAATCAGAGTTCACAGTATTGCCTTTTTTTTAATACGTTAGGGACCATTTTCGCATCAAGTTACATACGTTGGGGATCATATTCGCACCAAATGACAAACGTTTGGGACCTTTTTCGCACCAAAAGACATAGGTTTGGGACCAAACAGGCACCTCTTTACAAACGTTTGGGACCATTTGCGCACCATTAACAAACGTTGAAAATTGGTCTACGGTACACCATTAATTTCAGATTTCACATTCACAGTTCATAGTCACAGTACATTACAACATGTTAACCCTTAATCCACATTACAACTATTCCAGAAATAAAACCAAATATCCAAATCTTCCAAGAAAATTCTTTTTTCTCAATCCTAAGTTGCATGTTTTCTTCTCGCAGCCTGCTGTTGGAGTTCATCAATTCGGGTATTGTATCTTTACATCTCTGGCAAGTGGGGGGGTCGCACCAAACAAACAGACCACAACCACCTAATTCCTGTTCAGTTTACAAAAAATAACTTCAAACATTACGAACTTTTGAATATTACTCATTACCGGAAATAAAATAAAAACAGTAGCTCACCCGTCGTCGTTGGCAAGCAACAAAACGTCTTCCGGGGTTTAGATCTGTCCAGGAGGTCTTCATCTCCAACGGTAGCCCACAGCGGCAAGTATTGGCTTCCATTATCTCTTCCCAAGTCCTGTAGATATAATTTCTTCTGATTTTGGTGATTCAACCAGAGAGCATAGATGGCGCGTAATATATTGACGTCTGAAGCCAACAAATAAAAGGGTAAAAGTGAACTGACAACTTTACTCCTGCAAATAAAAAGAAATTAATAGAGGTTGCACTGCACGCTCCAAACTAACGGCACTTTTGGATGGATTCCGTCCATAGGGACCACTTTTGCAACCAATTGGATAGGTTAGGGACCTCCTAGCCAAAATTGAAAGGTTATGAACCAAAAACGCACTAAGAGCATACATTAGGGACTATTTGCGCCAAAATCCCTAAAACTTAAGTATAATGAATTTAAACTTACTTTTCTTCTTTATGGTACAATCATCATCAATATTACATTAATTTTTAATTGGAAAAGAAGGCAGCTCCACATTGTGTTTCTCATCATTGGTGATGATGTAGATGACATAATTGTGTTTATTAAAGTTTGCTTTGTCTATTGTATTTGGATTTTAACTAATTGGGATTGATTTGAGCCTATTTATCATAGGACCATAAAGATTCATCTTGCTCGCCGGTCCCATTATTGTGTCCAAATGATAACCACTCTTTAAACCAAGATTCCTTGGATCAAAACTATGTGGCTTAAATTTCTTCTAGTTAATGTTGATTTATTTGCAATTTGACGGGTAGAGGTAGAAGAATGGATTGGTCTGCCCCAACAAAAATCTGACCCAAAAAAATTGGCATATTTGATTCGATACGACTATGCCAATCGTGCTGACACTGGACTGACCTAATTTTTTGAGCTAATTAGATCATATACTTATTTAAAAAAAAAAATCAAAATATACTCTATTTTAAATTTTATTGTGATTTTAGTTGTAGATAGTAGTAGCGAATTTGAACCCGATTGTAGTGGTGGTGGTGGTGGTTGTATAAGACGAATGGTAGTAGTGATAGAAGATAATTGATAATAGTAACACATATGTTACCAGTAGAAAAATTATTGATTTTAATGAAAATGATGAAATAACATATATGCTACTCGTGTTAAAATGTTGTTTTCAAAAAAAAAAATTGAAATATGAATTTTAAATGAAAATAATGTATTTTCTTAAAAAATATAAAAAGAAAATAAATTATAAATTATTGATTTTAATAAAGACGAAGAAATAACATATAGTAACACATATGTTATCCGTGTACAAATGTTGTTTTTAAATAAAAAATTTTAAATATTGATTTTAAATGAAGTTAATGTATTTTTTTAAAAAAATAAAAAATGATATAAATTGTGAAGTATTGATTTTAATGAAAATGAATAAGTAACACATATAGTAAACATGTTGAAATCTGTTTTCAAATGAAAATTTGAAAATTTGATTTTAAATGAAAATAATATATATTTTTAAAAAAATTATAAAAAGAAATAAATTGTAAAATATTGATTTTAATGAAAAATGAGGAAGTAACATATATGTTACAATATAAAAATGCTGTTTTTCTATGAAAAATTGAAATATAAATTTTAAATGAAAATAATATATTTTTTAAAAAATAATAAAATGAGTAAATTATAAAGTATTGATTTCAATGAAAATAATGAAGATTTGGAAGGTCCTCGTTGGGCCTATAAGGCCTTGAATTTGGCCTAGATGGAACATTTACTGGGCCTTTGCTGACGTGAAGACCTTATTTAAATCGAGTGGTAACAAGCGTATCTTGTGTTTGATAACGATTTCTGTCTAAAACATTTGTTAGAAATTCATAAAAAGACTTATTTATCTGTCATATTCATATTTAAAAAAAAAAAACAATAGATACAAAAGTACGATAAAATATTTTTCCTCATTTCAAAGCACATGAACAAAATATCTCGATAGAAATAATCATTAAAAATAAAATGTGCTAATTAATAAAAGTTGAAAATAAGAAGTTGATGACAAAAAGTTAAGTACATAATTATAATAATAAATAAAAATTAAAGATTTTAAATATAATTAAAATATAATACGTTTATAATAAATTGTAGTGTGAAAATAACTACCCATACTAAAATTATAGGAAAAAGAAGATATAACTGTTTCTCGCTTATTTAATGCTATTTATGAAAAATTCTCCATGCTTGATGATTTTTTGGCCCATTGGATTCGTCAATAAAGCCCATGATTATATATTTAATTAAGCCTACTGCCCCCCACACATCTTTATTGTTCTCAATCCCGTCAAGTCACGGTGTTAGGTTCTTTGGTCTTCTATTCAATTCTCAAAGGTAAGGTTGGGCAAAGATCGATTCAAACCGTTTAACTCGACCGATTCGATCCGAGCGATTTGGGTCGATTTTGAAACTTAATCGGGTTGGATTCGGGTTTGGAAATTCTTAATATGGTCGTTCGAGTCGAGTTGCGGGTTGGGTGAGTAAACCCGACCCAACCCAATGAATTAAAGCAAAAAAAAAAAAGTGGATATTACACCCAGTATTTACAAATATTAAAATAATTCTAAATTTAACAATTTAACTTATTTATTCCAAAAATACTACATAATTAATATTATATTAATTAATAAAATAATGAATTAAAATCAAAGGACCAAGACCACGTGAATTCCCAAATTTGTTAATTGAGTTATTGATTATTTGCACAATAAGTTCTTCATTTTTATAATATCTTCACTTTAGTCCTCATACTTTCTCTTTCATTTCAATTCGTCCTTTTTTTATTTGCAACTTAAGTCTTTCAACATTTAAATTTGTACAAGTTGGTCCCCATATTTATACTTTTATATCAATTTAGTCCTTTGTATCACTGAATATGTTACATATTATATTATGTTATTTTACCCATCACATGTTACATGAATTGATATTTTATATCACTGATGTTACGCATGTTACAAATGATGAAATCAATAGTTTTATTTGTTAAATTTAGTATTGTGTTACATATCTATATCATACTATAACGAACTTATTGAAGTTTAGAGTTGATTTTGCAGTTGTAACAGTTGTAACTATTTCTGTTTAATAACGCAATCTGATACAAATGTTACAAATCATATTGTGTATCACTATTTGATACAAATGTTACATATTATATTATGTTATTTTACACAATACATGTTACATGAATTGATATTTTGTATCACTGATATTTTACATTTCAATTTGTAACACAGATTGTTACAAAATATCATTTGTAACATTTGTATCAAACATTGATACACAATATCATTTGTAACATATGTATCAAATAGTGATACTATAAAGGACTAAATTGATATAAAAGTATAAATATGGGGATCGAGTTGTAAAAAATTAAAAGTTGAAGGACTTAGGTTGCAAATAAAAGAGAACGAAATTGAAATAAAAGATGAAGTATAGGGACTAAAGTGAAAATATTATAAAGATGAAGGACTTATTGTGCAAATAATTAAGGACTCAAAAACAAATTTGAGTGAATTCATGTGAAAATATATTTTGTGGTATAGATTTGATTTTAATTTATTATTTTATTAATTAATATAATTTTAAGAATGTAGTATTTTTAGAATAAATTTGTTAAGTTGATAAAATTAGAATTATTTTCAAAAAATGGTTTATTTATGAAAAAATCTCCAAAAAAACGCTAAATGCTGCCTGCGTTTCCCTAAAAATATGTCTAAGCCCAGCGTTCAGCACAAAAAAAGAAGCAAACTTCTCTTCCACTCCACTCTCCAGCCCGCAGTCGCGATTCCAGCGTAGCCCCATTCCAGTCGCCACTAATCGTCTCCGGCGAAGTCCCCACCACCAATTCCGCCACAAGCCACTCATCATCTCGTCAATCTCCAGTCTCCACTTTACGAAGTTAAATCTAATGATTTTTTCACAGTCATTGACATTTGGAAATCTGAATCTGATTTTTTTTTTTTTTTTTTAACATTTGATTTCTGGTATCATGAGTTAAAATAAAATGAAATGAAATTCTGGTAAATATTTAGCAACTGTTCGTGTATTTAACTAACCTAATCAAGTATTGCATCTGCATTAAACCACCAAAAATATACTATTTTTACTCGGAACTAAAAAGCAAAGAGATGAAATGTCCTTAATTCCCAACCTTAATGCAGTTGCTGGTGGCTGAACTTTTTGCAATTTATAATAAATGTCAATTAAGCCTCCTACACTTTTAGAAGATTCCCTAAATTTGCAAGCATGTTTGGCTAAGCTTTAAAAGTAAAAGTTAAGTTACTTTGAAGTAACTTCCTGTCTTTCTTGCATATTTGGAACCCCGAGGTCTGCGGTTGTGTTACACTTATAACACTGCTCCGAAAAGTCTGTTTAGAAGGGGAAAAAAAAAACCAACTCGACCCAACCCGTTCGACGCTTGTGCGAGTCGGATTCAACCCATTTCGCGGGTTGGGTTGAGTTGAATTTTCGTCAAATCGAAACTTTTGGGTTGGGTTCGGGTTGGGTCCAAAACCCACCCAACCCAACCCACGCCCAACCCTACTCAAAGGTATTTTATTTCTGCTACTGTTTTCGACCGGAGTATTTTATTTCTGCAACTGTTTTCGACCGGAGTTGAAAGTTTCACCACTGCCGTTTTCCATGGCCGGATTATCATTCATCTAGGTATGTATAACATCCTTCAACTTAGATCTGTAGATTTCTATCGTGTTTGGTTTACGTGGAAATCTTAATTGAAGAGAGCAACCGGTTTGTAATAATCGAAGAGATGGAAATCGTGATGTATAGATACATATATATTTATGTTTGGTTTATTTTTCGTAATTGTTCTTTGTGTGTATGTATATAATGTGTGTGTGTGTGTGTGTGTGTATTGAAAACTGTGTGTGTGTGTGTTTTTTTTTTTTTTTTTAATACATACGATACATACGATTTGCTGTAAGTTGAAAACCATTTCCAGCAACCAGAGTGATTGTGATTCTATTTGGATTAAAAATTATCAATCCACAATTCAATTTCCAAATAGTGTACTACTGTGTGCGAAATTAACCTATTATTTAACTTTTTGTTTGTGCTCATCTATCATATAATATTTATCAACATTAACAAATATATGTTCTCAACTGCATATCTAGGTTAGATATGTCGACCTCAGCCTTTCAACCGTTTGATTTGGGCAACGGAAACAAAACAAAACAGCCAAAGCCTAATCGAACAAGTGCGAAGTGGGATTCAGAGGCCAAAAGAGTGTTCATATCTTTGTGCGAGGAAGAAATTATCGCAGGCCAGAGACCGGGTTCACACTTCACTCCTGAAGGTTGGAAGAATATTGTTGAGGGCTTCTATTCCATTACGGGGCGCCAATACACCAAAGCACAGTTCAAGAACCAATGGGACGCCATGAAAACAAAATTTGTAATCTTTAATGAACTCATGAATAGGGAAACCGGTATAGGCATCGACTCCGTTACGAATACAATTGACGTTACAAGTGAATGGTGGGATAGGAAAATCAAGTTAATAACATATGTCCCTGCAACTATTTTGCAAATGCGTGTGGTTCATATTCCATTATTACGTAGTTGCTGATTTTTTGCTTCCAGATTATTATAACAAGGTATATTATTTGTATATCCCATTTGTTCTTGATTTTCTGTTTCTGAGAATTGATTTTTTGAGCTTTAAATTGTGACTGTAAACTACAATGTCCACGTGCGTATGTAATATTTAATGAACGATTGCTAAAAATTGATTATTATCATCCGAAAATGCAGAAACAAATGGCAGAAAGATAACTTTTTCATATAAACTTGAGATATAAAATATGATAAAACAAGACACTTGAATCACCCTCCAAAGTTGAAGTTTATCGTTTCTCCACACGAACCATTAAACAAAATGGAGATTAGAGGCTATCTTACATGATTGTAGTAATCATTGGTGGGATAACATTTGGGGAACTTTGCACTTTGTTTTCTCAATTCCTAGGTATTGTGATGGCAAGAATGATGTTAGGAGGAAATAACGGTGTAAAATTATGCTTCATTTGAGCCCCTAAACATATGTTTTAAAGTTTACTTTTATAATAAAACAGGAGCATGACAAATACCATAAATTTAGAGGATGAGATGTGTCCCTATTCCAGAATCACTACCGGACTTTGTTCGAAGGAATATCTGCCATAGGGGTAAACTTGCGAATTCCTAGTGCTGTTTCGCAGGCTGGAGCCAACAGTTCAACTCCGAGCCAGACCGAGGACTTCCAAGATGCAGATCCAGACGAGCAAGAGGGTAGCGATGAGAGCAACGGACCGGTTGATGTTCCCAACTGTCAAACGGGCATGAGCCAGGATGAAGTGGGCAGGGCCACAAGCAGCGAAAAAAGAAAGTCATCTGCTGGTCTGACGCGGACGACAAAAAAGAAATCTGGACCTGAGATAATATCAGCTTCAATTAACAATCTAGTGTCTTGGGGTCGTGAAGTTGAAGACCGCCGCACGTCATCATCCTCTGACGTCCCATCGATTTCTGAATGCATTCGCATTGTACGCAACCTTTCAGGGATTGAACGAGGCAGTCAGTTGTACTTCTATGCCGTCAAGTGCATGCAGAACCAGGAGAATTGGGCACTTTTCGCTGATATGGACACTCCAGAAGAAAAGTTTGGACTGTTGCAGTTCCTCTTTCATGACCGCTTCCATAAGTGAAAGTACCTGGTTCGTGGCATTGATGGCTGCTATATATTTAAAGAGGAGGCTTTGATATTATGATCTGAATCATATATCTGTTGGGGTTCGTGGGGGTCTAGTTGTTTGTTAGACTGATTAGTAATTTTCTTTACTAAATGTGATTGGTACATAATTGTAGAACTTTAATCTGAATTTCAAGTGACACGTTTTCTTAATTTGTAATGTGCACTGCATTTTATGTTCTATTGAGTTACATCTTAGGTGAAGGAGAGAAGAAATAAACTTTTTCATCTCCAAACTTTTTTTTGACTGCTGTATGTGCTTTAAGTTGTTTGCATGAATCTTTTGCACGGGTATGCTAAAATGTTTTATTTCTGCTTATTTATTTGTCTTTTCTCCTTATATTGCCTGTTTCAATGGTTTCTCTATGTGCAGATCGATGGTTGAAATGGTGTATATATTGTTTATTTAGTTGATCAAATCACTAATTATGCGAGTGAGACCAATATATTTCTTATTGTTGTTGTCTCTATATTTTTGTACTATTTAAGTTTTATTTTCTTTTAAAGTTAAAGGTAGCAAAATTTTTAGTTTTGTGTTATACTTGTAGTTCTAGTTGTCGATTAGTGATTTTGTTATGCGATTATTACTTTGTTAATTTACCATTTGTTACTTTATATTATCCGTTCCTTTTCTCATCTCTTGACCATTAGAATTTTAACTTTGTTGAAATGTTTTATTATGGAGTTTTTAGATGGTTTATGGTTAATTTTATGTATAATTTGTGGTTTTATAATCCATTGAATGAATCTACTGGTTTATACTGTGACTTACTCCTTAAACCGCCTCAAGGCTACACATTGTGTCATGAGCTGGAAATGCATTGATACCCAATTTGGCCATTTTATGTACTGTTTGTCTCTTTACATCCTTATCCTTACAAACATATAAGAGTGAGTTTGGGAATCACTGTTCACCATCAACCAATACGACATCGTTTTGGAGCTTTTTTTTTTTTTTTTTTTTTTTCCCAATTGGGGATATAAGATCAGCAGCCCCATTCTCTCTCCACCAAATCCTAGAAGCGCCGTTTCTTCTGAGTTGGATCGACTTTTCTATCGGTGCTCGTCGACGTTTGTTGCTTTTGTGTTCCACTGCTTCAATCAATTTCATTGATTTACAGGTATGTTAGTATAACATTTGTAATTTAGCTCCTGTTGATAACAATCTCAAATCCTTGCCATTGAAGTTTAGATTTGGGGATGAGGAGCCATCTCCACTGGAGATATCATAATGGGAGAGAAATTGATTCTCTTTTATGTGATTTGAATATGGGTCTTACGGAAAGTTAGCCTACCCGTCCGAATCCTTCCATGGTAATTCAACTCTTTCTTGATTTGATTTTAGGTGACTTTAATCTTGTGACATCATTTAGTTTTTCTTTCTGAATTTATTCTGTGGTGGTGATCAAAATTTTATTATCACCTGAGTGTATACATTTCCAGGGGCGGAGGTAGGGGGGGTCCTGGGGGGGGCCAGGACCCCCCAACTTTCTGGGGAAATATTGTGTTTCATTCTATTTGTTAGAGGGAAGATAAATTATTCTCAACAATAGTGGAGCCAATTAATTAATTGTAGCCCACAAATGTTGACTTTTGGTTATTTTATTTATTACTAATTTACCAATTTGTCCCTCTATGTAATAATTAGATACACACAAGAATGGTAAAATTGAAATTACAAATTTATTGAATAGAATGTGGGCCAAAATTTATTTAGGAAAAATCCATTTTTTTCGATTTTTTTCCAAAATAGTAGAATCAAACATGCTTTTAAGATCACTTATTCTTCTTAATAATCAACCAAAACAAAAAATAGTAAAACCCAAACTCAACAATGAATGAACTAAACAAATAAAGTCTAATCTAACTCGGATTAAATTAGAATCATTCAATAACCAAGAAGAAAGTATTGAAGTTAGTCTTTTCAAGCAATCAAAACAAACACGAAGTGAGTATCGAATACGTCTAACTGCATGAATCGATTGTATTCAATATTTTCTTGTAAATTTTTTAAAGATTATGACAAAAAAAAAAAAAATATTAGATTCTCATAAAAATTGACTCAGTAATCGTGGTTTAAGAAAAAAAAGATCAGGGGCGCTGCCCCCGAACCCCCGAGAAGCCTCCCGACCCACCACTGTTTGAGGACCCCCCAACATTAAATTCCTGGCTCCGCCATTGTACATTTCTACATTGTAATGGACTTGGTCCATTAGAAACTGGAAGAGATATAAATTATCTTTGGAAATTATTTGTTTTTCTTGATTTCTGTGGTAAATCTTGTGCAAATTATTCACTTTTTTGGATGTTGAAATTATTTTGCTCGATAAAAACTAAAGGTAGCTTTCTATGAAGTGCTGCATGCGTAAGCAAATTTATTCTCTCATTACTGTCTCCCCAACCTATTCAACATCCAGTCAGGACTTCTTCAGTGAAGTGTTTTTCGTTTTATGAACCTAAAAGGAATGTTCAATTTCCAAACACAAGGCTGGAATTCATTACATTCTTAGGCAAACCAAATGCATAGATTATTTTCAATAAGATATGAGCAACTCTAAATTTTAAAAAACCAATCCTTAATTTCTTGCCCAAATATATAGTTGATGATTTCAGTTCTGAAATATTTTTTTGAATTTCCAAATCTTCTTTGTTTATCTTTGATCTACCAAAATGACGTATTTATTTTCTCTCTTTTTCATTTTGCCGATTATTAATAAAACACAGATGGCTGGAGATGCGAGTTGCACGCTTTGGATAATTTCCTCAAGATTATGTTCAGAGGTTCTCTCATTACATGAAATATTCAAATGCAATCAACTATTCACACTCTTCAGATCAATTTTTGTAGAATTTTCTCTACAACACTTGTTAGTGTCTGAGAATACTGTAAAGTTAAATGTTTGTTATTGTTGTGTTAAGCATGAACTTTTGTATTATGGGTGTGATACTTGCTGGCCTTTTTTTTCCTGTTCTGAAATGTCTGGAAAACAGACGGATAATGTAGAAATCAATTTTTCTAATATTGCATTCACCTTTGTGTGCAATTTATTTAGTGCTTGTATTATAGAGTTTAAAAGTAGTTTTTATGAGATTTTGAAAAAAGTTGGTGAAATGTGTGGTTGAAAAGTTGATGAAAATTATAGGTTCCATAAAATATTGAAAATGAGTTTAGGAAAAAAGAGTTTTTTTTTAAACCATGCCAAACAAGCACTTAATAGCCTAATAGGTACTAATTTTGGCTTGCTGATCTGCAGATTGGTGATGATGATGACATCGTCCCCCAATATATTGACAGCACTCTCGCAGCCTGTTGTTTCGAGGGGAACACGATCCTATTCTCGACAAACAGACATGAATTAAATGCAAATATTTTTCCATTGAGATTCTGGAAATTGAAGATGTCTTACCACCTTTCGTAAGCAATGAACTTGGCCCTTTTAGCTTAAAGGAGGCCCCATCTCACCATTTATATGTATGAATTCTATTTTCTCAGTTCTCTGGCCTTTTAGGTGGTAGGTACTTCAGATCCCTTATGCAACACAATAATGTGATTTTTAAGTAATAATATTATGATACGCAACATTTTTACTTCAATGGAAGGGTTGTTGGTGGTACATGCTAAATTATTCAGTCAATGCACTTCATATTGAGTTTGGCCGCTGCATGACATTGTAGAGTACAATATTAGTATTTTATGGTTGTATAAATCTGCTGTTACTCAAGTAAGATTTTTGATTGGTCAAATCCACATTTAAATGATGAGTCTTGGAGTATGTTTGAGCATAGCCTGATATTTAGTTTTAGACGCATTGATACTATTAAACTGTAGGATTTTATGGCTGTATAAATCTGCTATTACAAGTATCTATTTCGATATTTACAATGCCAATGTTGTCTTAACAATCCATTTATGATAATTTCATACATATTCTCACGATTTTATGTTGTCTCTGCTCTAATTTGATGCTTATGTTGTCACAAAAAAAATTAAAGATGAAATGCGGCATCGGTTGTTCACCTCGCTAAAACTAAGGTTTATGAATATTTTTTGCTGACTACTGAAGCAATCTCAATCTTTATGACTTTGGATATTTTTGGATTTTTGTGATGCTATGATCTGTAGTTGTACTTGTAACAATGTGCAACTTTTGATGATGTTTCTAAAATAGTATGATTTACTTTTTACTATATTGATTTATTGGACATAGTATAACAGTCTCTATGAAGTTTCATTAATTTTCAGCAAATGTCATTTAGTTTGATTATATCAGGATTGTAGTAATTCTTCAAGTAATATTTTATATGCATTTCATAAGTCAACAAAAATTGAACACTATATATCAAATTTCTCGAATTAAGAATAAAGTAACTTTTATGTATTTTCAAAAATTGAACACTATGTATTGTTTTTGGTTGTCAGTTGGCTCAATCAAAGTTTCGGAGTGAAAAAAATATAAGATTTGCAAAATGTGATTAAGCTTTACAAGAAAAGAGCCACATGATTTGTAGGATGTTTGTTTGTCATTATTAAATCTTGCATTTCATATTAAAATGTCAATTTTATGAAATGAATGTTTGTCAAAACTTAAATTATAATATAAGATGACTAAACTGGTCAAATTTACTTTTTATTCACACATTTCGTACCACCCACAACTCACTCTTCACTTATTATCCACGCATTCCATAAGACACACAACTTATAAATACTTAAAAAATAATTTTAACACTGTCAAATATGAATTAAGGGTAACCTACGCCTGGTTGTTGTTTCCATATACAACCTATGTAGAAATAACCAAAAAACATATTAAATTTTGATTTTCAATATCCTGCCATCATGGAAGGATATGCTTTAATTAACAATTGAAGACATAAAAGAAGAAATAGTCCGGGGTTCTAGACTTCTAGTTATAGACCACAAAATTGGAAGCAAGTTTTGAGTAAAAAATGAAAAACAACAAAAGAAGGCAGGAGATGATCATGGTTCTAGGTTATGAAGAACGTCTCCCCAAGAGTCTGTTAAAAGATACCGTGCAAACCAATTCTACTGTTAAAGCTGCATTTGGATCACTTTTGATGTCATAAACGCACCCTTACTTATGTAGTTGACTGTCGCGTCTGTCCATTTTAAACTAATTCATTTTGGGTTGGGAAATAATTTGTGCCACCTTAATTTGGTCCCATACTTATCATCAAAAAGTTTAAACTATACACCGACAAGGATATGTGTGTGCGTGTGATTATATCATTTTTTAAAATTTTCGAGAGTTTTCTTGATATTTAATACAATCTATTTTCATTAAGAACGACATTTTTATCCACAATCACTCGACTAATGCAAAATTTTCACCAAATGGGAAATTGGCACAAAAGGTTCATAATCTTTGTTTTAGTACTAAAATGGTCTTTAATATTTATTTTTTTGCACAAATTTTTTTAACATATGTGCTTTGGTGCGATATTAGTCTTTATTTGATAAAAAGACAAATATCCCCTTAATTTTAATTAAAAAAAATGACAATTAAATTTTTAATCTTTACAAAAATTGTAAATGAGTTCGATACTTTTATTTTTTACAAAAAATTAAAAAAAACTAACGATTTTTTTTTTTAAATTAACACTTTATTGACCAAATTGATAATATACTAAATTATTTTGCATATTTTACGAACTATTATAAAATAACTAACATTTATGCTCATAATTATTAACAAACATGTTAAATAAAATTATTATTTTTATTATTAAGTGGTTACATTATTTAAAATTTAAAATTTTATTTTATCGTTACAACATAAAAAGAAAAATAATTTTGTCTCAAATTTGATGTCCAAACACTTTTATTTAATTGAGATATTCGTTCATTAACTATAAATAATAGAGCTACAACTGTATTATTTATATTTTAATTTATCGTTCAAAAATAATGTGTAAATTATTTTTTATTAGCATTTTTTTGTTAAAAAAAAAATATAAGATTGGTTAAATGTCATAAAATTATATACGTCATTTTGTTATTTATTTAACTTAATTTTTGTGATGTCAGATAAACTCGGAGTAGCGATGATTAATAAGACCCGTTATATCTTCATGGACTTTGAGCCCATGATTGAAATATAATTGTATAGTCCAGTCCACAATATGTTAGCCCAAATTAATGAAGTACGTGTGTTGATCACTTGAAAGTTTTAATGTACCTTTAGGTCGTTGTTCAGTGACCCAATGTATTGGACCCGTTAAAGTAGGACGGCCTAGATTTAAAAAAAAAAATATATATATATATATATATATATATATATATATATATATATATATATATATATATATATATATATATATATATAAAAGTGTCTATCACCTATTTACTATTCACCCTTCAACTAATGCGACGTCGTTTTGTTAATTTAGTATTCCTAATTTCGTCCAAATCTCACCATTTTGTCCTAATCTTTTGACATTTTTTTTATATTAAATTAATATCTTTGGCCGCGTTTTTTGACTTCTTCATCTTTTTTTTTCTTTTATTTATTTTAATATACATATATTAGTGTCTTTTAGCCGCAATTATTGACTTCTTATATATTATAGTAAATATATATTCATTTTTCCCTTAATAAGTCATCAAATTTGGTACTTTTTTATCCCCAGTTGCTATGGAGAACAAATGACGAAATACAATCGATTCCTAAAAGTTTTGGTAAATTTCATTTTCTCTAAACTGCAGTTTTTGTTGTCCAACTTATATATTTGTTGCAGCTTATACATTAAGTATTTTTACATAATTCTAGTTGGAGACGATATCTCTATGGGTTACCTAACCATTGGCTTTGGTTTCACATAATTTCATGTTATATAACTCAAGTTATGGACAATTTTATAAATTGCGACAGCATGAATCCGAGAAACTGCCTTGGATGTTTCGGTGAGCATTTTAGTGTGTCAAAACATGCCGTCGGATTATACAATTTTTATATGTGGTAGCTAAATTGGGTATTCTACGTTCCGTGAAAATTTCATATTGTTCAGTAATCGTTTTCTGTGTCAAATAAATATTTTTTGCTTCATGACTGGGTGAATTATTTCTCCAAACTGCACTTTCTGTTGACCAACTCAAAAATATGTTGCACCTTATATATTAAGTATTTTTACATAATTCCAGTTGGAGACGATAGCTCTATGGGTTACCTAATCATTGGCTTTGGTTTCACATAATTTCATGGTATATAACTCAAGTTATGGACAATTTTGTAAACTGCGATCGCATGAATCCAAGAAACTGCCTAAGGTGTTTCGGTGAGCATTTTAGTAAGTCGAAACATGCCGTCGGACTATCAAATTTTGAAATGTGGTAGCTAAATGAGTATTCTATGTTCCCTGAAAATTTCATATTTTTCGGTTATCGTTTTCTATGTCAAAGAAATTTTTGTTACTCCATGACCGGGTGAAGAAATTTTAGTAACACTGCCCTTATTTTTAAAATTTTCTTCACCTGATCATGGAGTAACAAAAAATTCTTTGACATAGATAACGATCATTGAACAATACGAAATTTTCAGGGGACATAGAATACTCAGGTAGGTACCACATATCAAATATTGGTAGTCCGACGACATGTTTAGGCATACTAAAATACTCTCCGCAAAACCTCCTAGGCTGTTTTTCAGATTTATGCCGTCGGCGTGCCGGAATCGCTATTATAAACCAATCAAAAAACTTTAAGTAGTGTAAATATCTTCTTAAACTTTTGTGGACCTTGATTTTGTGGTAGTTTTAGTGGATTCCCATGTTTTGGTTACACGTTAATGATGTAAACTTGAAAGGTTTTGCTAAACTTCATGTTTTTCTAAGATGCAGTTTCTGTTGTCCAACTCAAAAATTTACTGCACCTTATATATTAAGTATTTTTACATAATTCTAGTTGGAGACGATAGCCCTATGGGTTACCTAATAATTGGCTTTGGTTTTACATAATTTCATGTTATATAACTCAATTTATGGACAATTTTGTAAACTGTGACAGCATGAATCCGAAAAACTAACTAGGATGTTTCGGTTAGCATTTTAGTAAGCCGAAACATGCCGTCGGACTATCAAATTTTGATATGTGGTAGCTACATGAGTATTCTATGTTCCCTGAAAATTTTATATTTTTCGGTGATCGTTTTCTATGTCAAATGAATTTTTGTTAATCCATGACTAAGTGAAGTTTTGAAAAAAAAAAATTTCTTTTTCCCCACTTTGCTTCGTAACTCGGCAAAGTTAGTATTAAAAAAAATAAAAAAATAAATAAAAAATAAAAAAATATTTTCCCAAATGAATTTCTCGAGTTACTCGAGAAACCAAAAAACAAAAATTGGTTTCTCGAGTAACTCGAGAAAGTAAAAAAAAAAATTTGACTTTCTCGAGTAACTCGAGAAAGTAAATAAAATGAAAAAAAATTAAAAAAAAATTTTTTTTTTACTTTCTCAACTCGAGAAAGTCAAAAAAAAAAATTTTTTCCTTCTTCTCGAGTTACTCGAGAAGAAGAAGAAAAAGAAAAAAAAAAAAACAAAAAATTATTTTCAAACAATTTACCACTTTGTCGAGTTCCTCGACAAAGTGGCCAAAAAAAAAAAAAAAAAATCAAGAACTTTGTCCAGTAACTCGACAAAGTTCAAAAAATTTTTTTTTTTTTAATTGTTTTTTTGTCCCAAGTTTTTAAATTTTTAACTAATTTACCCATATTTTTTATTTTTATATTATTGGCCATCCCCAATATTTAAATTTTGTTGAAAGTCCAATTTGACAATTTTTTTAGATTTTTGTCAAGTTACTCGACAAATATTTTTTTTTAATAATAAAATTAATGTCTTTGGCTTGTTAAGTTATTCAACAATAATTTATTAAAAAATATTTTGGTCAAGTTACTCGACATCAATTTTTGACACTATTTTTTAAAATTAGATTAATCCTTTTAACCGCATTTTTTTCATTTTTGTCGACTTTTTCAGTTTTTTTTTTCTCTCTTTTTTGGGCTTTGTCGAATAACTTTGAATTTGACAATTTTACTCTCTTTTTTTTTTTAATTTGCACTTTTAGTCCCAACTTTTTAAATTTGTAACTAATTCACCCACAATTTTTATTTTTTTATCATTGACCATCCCCAACATTTAAATTTTGTTGAAAGCTCAATTTGACTATTTTTTTTTTCTTTTTGTGGGATTTTGTCCTAAATTCTACAATATTCATTTATTTGTCCTAAATTCTACAATGTTATAATTATTACACGTGCAACGCACGGGCCAAAAACTAGTATATATATATATAGTTTTTGGCCGGTGCGTTGCACGTGACGTATTTGTAATACTGTGTTTTGTACCATTTTGATATTATCGTTATGAGAAATTCTATAATTAGTAATTTAGTACAGATTTTTTATAGATATATATAAAGACATTATAAAAATATTTCATCACATTTAGTTGCTAAAGAATCACATTACAAAGTATTACTAAAACATTTCACATGTTCAAGAATGTCATTTTGGTATTAAACATGGCAACCAGTAACAATCCAGCAAATTATTATCAATACAATAATGACTTAACAAAATTATATAAAATTATATTGCGGCTTAAAGGATTAATCTAATATAAATAAATAAAAAGTCTAAAAAATTGATGTCGAGTTACTCGAAAAAATTATATTTTTAATAAATTTTTTTTGGTCATGACAAATCGGCAAGATACTCGAAAAAAAATTTGTCAAGTTACTCGACAAAACTTACTCGACAAAATTTATTTTATTTTTAATTTTTTTGTCATGATAGATTGTCGAACTACTCGAAAAAAAATATATTTTAGAATTTGGGACAAATAAATGAATATTAATTTTCATTAAACTGTTTATTGCAATTTATTTAAAATATACGGTATTATGTTCTCATGCGTACACTTGACATAAATTTTGTATAATATATAGTTCAATTGAGAACCTTTATTTGAATCCTATAAGCAATGGTACTGGGTAGGTTTTAAATTGGACAAAGTGAAAAAAAAAATTCTATATATATAATCTAAATGAATTGGACCATACTCAAGAGTTAATCAACAAAACAAAAGCCAAATCTTAAAAAAAAAATAAAGTAAAAAATTGTTGGATTTCAAAAAAAAAAAAAAAATTGTTGGCTTTGGTTTTGTCGAGTTACTCGACTAAACCAAAGCCAAATATATATATATATATATTAGTTTTGGCTACGTGCAATGCACGTATGTAAAAAAATATAGGGAAAAGTTTTAGAATTATTCATACAATCATTTTTAAAATAAAAAAAAATGAAAATGGTTAATATAACATATATAAAAAAAAATATTTGAAATTAAAATGTTTATTTGACAAAAAAAAAAAAAATTTGGGTTGGCGAGATGCCCGGTAACCAATTACATAAGTGAAAGGATTAGGCGTGGTTTTGTTGTATAACGAAATTCTGAACATAAATATACACTTAAAATATGTTAGAGAATTTATAAAATTGATGTGTTAAATAAATGAATAAGATGATGATTGTGGAGAATTAATATGATCTGGTTGGAAATTTTTTTTGGTTCCTGTGTTTACTTAATATTTACGGCTACCTAGAATGCAAGTATGAAAAAAATGTAGTGATTTTTAAAATAAAATTAAAATTAAAATGGGTAATTTAATATGTATAAAAAAAATTTCAAATTAAAATGTTTATTTGACAAAAAGAAAAAAAGAAAAAAAAAACTTTTGGTTGCCAAGATGCTTCACCAAGCAATGAATTTGATTGCCGAGCACTGTTCACTTTTTTTTATTTTTTAATTTTATTGTGTCAAAGAAATTGAGTTTAAAAAAAATTGGTGAACAGTAAAATAAAGTTCATTGTCGAAAATTTTACTGTTCACGTTTTTTTTTTTTTTTTTTAATGTGGCAACATTATAAAAAATAAAAACATTCAATTTGCCTAAGATAAAATAAAAAAGAATAATAAAAAAATTGAATGAAAATGTGTAAAAAAAATAAAAACATTCAATTTGCCACCAAGATTTCACAATGCGTGGAGAAATTCTTAAATGGTATTTTTTAGCATTTATTTAGAATAATTTATAAAAGGTAAAATAAAAAAACAAGATTAGTAAAAAAATTGAATGAAAATTAAGTGTAAAAGAAAAAGAAAATAAGAAAAAAAAATTAAAGATTTTTTTTTAGGTTGTAGGCATATCCCAACGATTTTAAAACAATAGGGACCTTTTGTGCAATTATTCCTTAAAAAAAAGAGAGAAAACAGTAAAATACTGTTCATCAAATTGATTGCCGAGAACTGTTCACCTTTTTTTTTCCTGTGCCAAAGAAAATGAGCTTTAAAAAAATTTGGTGAATAGTAAAATAAAGATCATTGCCGAGAATTTTACTGTTGACGCTTTTTTTTAATGTGGCAACATTATAAAAAATAAAAACGTTCAATTTGCTTAAGATAAAATAAAAAAGATTAATAAAAAAATTGAATGAAAATGTGTAAAAAAAATAAAATCATTCAATTTGCCACCAAGATTTCACAGTGTGGATTTTGAAATTTTTGAATGGCATTTTTTAGCATTAATTTAGAATAATTTGTAAAAGGTAAAATAAAAAAACAAGATTAGTAAAAAATTGAATGAAAATTATGTGTAAAAAAAAAAAATAAGAAAAAAAAATTAAAGATTTTTTTTTAAGTTGTTGGCATATTCCAACAATTTTAAAACAATAGGGACCTTTTTGTGCAATTATTCCTTTAAATAAAAAAAAAAGTAAAATATTGTTCATCAATCTCGACAGTCAATTGATTGCCGAGCCATTTTAAATTTTTTTTTTAAAAATTTTATTGTGATTGCCGAGATGGCTCGGCAATCACTTTAAATTTTTTTTTTTTTTTGAAAAATTTTATTGTGATTGCCGAGATGGCTCGGCAATCACTTTTTAATATATTTTTTTTAAAATTTTATTGTGATTGCCGAGATGGCTCGGCAATTACTTTTTAATTTTATTGTGTCAAAGAAAATAGGCTTAAAAAAAATTGGTAAACAGTAAAATAAAGATCATTGCCGAGCAACTCGGCAATGAACAATTCATTGCCGAGAATTTTACTGTTCAAGTTTTTTTTTTTTTTAATGTGGCAACATTATAAAAAATAAAAACATTCAATTTGCTTAAGATAAAATAAAAAAAATTAATGAAAAAATTGAATGAAAAAGTGTAAAAAAAATAAAAACATTAGATTTATACATTATCTGAAATTCTTGAATGGCATTTTTTAACAATAAACATCCCAACTTTCTTTCAATTTTTTGGACTATTTTTTGTATACTATGTGCATTACCAAATCTCAGCAATTTACAACCATGTTAACAACCAATGATGGTTGCCAAATTGCTCGGCAACCAAGACCAAGCTGGTTGCCGAGATACTCATTACTAGGATAAGTGGATACTGCATGAAAGGAGAGGAAAAAAGACTGTATTATTAAAATGTTTTGTAGACATTATTGGACAGATAAATTTTATTAATAAACCAAACATGTTATAAGAGATTATTAGTATAAATCATACATATACACACACACTTATATATAGAGAGAGACGCACTGTTGCAAATTTGAATCGTTTTTCTAATTTCTCCCATGAGTTCTATTCTCAGTTTCTGTGTTTATGCATGCATATGTATGTAATTTTGCTTGTACATCTGGTGTATGTATAAATGATTGAAGCATGGAAAAAGTTTTGATTTTTGGTTATTGATTCATTCTTCTTACTGTATTTTTTAAAAAAGTCTGAGCTTTAATTGATTTCATTTATTAATCACAGTGGTGTTTTCTGCAATTCCAATTGCATGGTTGATCTCAGCTTTGGTTGAGAGAGAGAGAAGAGATTTTTTTTACTATATTTTTTAAAAAGTCTGAGCTTTAATTGATTTCATTTATTAATCAGAGTGGTGTTTTCTGCAATTCCAATTGCATGGTTAATCTCAGCTTTGGTTGAGAGAGAGAGAAGAGATTTTTTTGGGTGAAATATTGGACAAAGTAAAAAATTGCAGCTAGCTTTATTGTCAAAACGGTGTCGTGTTGGACGAAAAAAGCTACAGTAAAAAAATTAAGGCTCTTATATTATTGTAAGTATATATATATATAAGTCAAAAATGGCGACTGGACTTTCTAAGATTAAAAAAAAATTTTGGCTTTGATTTTGTCGAATTGCTCGATAAAACAAAAGCCAAATCTAAAAAAAAAAAGTCAATTCAAAAATTGCTGCTACAATGTCAAAACGGTGTCGTATTGGACGGAAAAACTAAAGTAAAAAATTAAGACTCTATTACTATATATACTCAGGAAAAAAAAAACAAAAGCCCACGTCTAACCACTCGACAAAACTATATAAAAAAATAATTTCAAAAGTAATGTTATCGATGACGTGAACAGTTATTTCATAAATTTACTCTTATTTTTTTGTTCAAAAAAAAATTGAATCTTAAACTTATGCAACAATTATTTAGAATAATCTGTAAAAAAATATATAAAAATTTACCTTATAATTCAAAAATAAACTGAATTAAAATGGAAAAAAAAAAAAAAAGTAAAGTCAAAATGGGCTAAACCATTTTGATTGATATGGGTGTGTGTTTGTCGAGCAACTCGACAAACACACACCCAAAGTATTTAAATAAAAAAAATTTAAGAAATGTAAAAGCCCATTTTGATTTATATGGGTGTGTGTTTGTCGAGCAACTCTACAAACACATACCCAAATTATATTATATTATATTATATATATATATATATAAAGAAGTCAAACATTGCGGCTTAATGGATTAATCTAATATAAAAAAAAAAGTCTCAAAAATTGATGTCGAGTAACTCGACAAAATTATTTTTTTAATAAATTGTTTTTGGTTATGACAATCGGCAAGCTACTCAAAAAAAAAATATTTGTCGAGTTACTCGACTACAGTTACTCGACAAAAAATATTTTTTTTTTATATTTTTTTGTCATGATAGAATGTCGAGCTACTCGAAAAAAAAAATTGATTCTTAAACATATGTTGCATTTTTTTAGAATAATATGTAAAAAAAAAATTTGAAAAATATAAAAAATTTACCTTACAATTCAAAATGTAAATTGAATTAAAATCGAAATTAAAAAAAAAAAAAAAAGTCGAGTTATATGACAAATTATTGTATTTTTTTTAGAGTTACTCGACAAAACCAAAACCAAAACCAAATCTTAAAAAAAAAATAGCAAAGTCAACAAAAGCTGATTTTATAAAAATTTAATGTAAATATGTAGGACAAAAGGGTGATAGTTGGATGGCGAGTGCCAAAAAAAAAAAGTTGGGGTAGATTAGTTACAAATTTGAAAGGTTTGGACCAAAAGTGCAAATTAAAAAAATGAAAAAATGTCAAAATCAAAATGGGATACTTCTTAAAAGTTGTAGGACTTTATTTACATTTTTATTTTATTTTGTTGTTATTAGTTTTTTTTTTTTGTTTATTTAAAAAAGAGGACAAAATAAAATTTGCAACAAAATTCAAAGGTCGGGAATGGCCAATGTTAAAAAAAAAGGTTAGGAGTAAATTTGTTATAAATGAAAAGGTTGTGTACTGCAAATTAATAAAAAAAAAAAATCATATTCAAACACTTAGCCTCGGCAAAGTGGAGAAAAAAGAAAAAAACAAAAACAAAAAAAATTCATTTTTGCTTTCTCGACTCGAGAAAGCAAAAATGAAATTTTTTTGTTTATTCTTTTTTCTCGAGTAACTCGAGAAAGTTTGTGTTTTTTTTTTTTTTTACTTTCTCGAGAAAGCCAAAAGGTTTCTCGAGTAACTTGAGAAACTCATTTGGGAAATATTATTATTATTATTATTATTTTAATACTAACTTTGCCGAGTTATGAGGCAAAATGGAGAAAAAGGAAAAAAAAAAAAAATTTTAAAACTTCACTTAGTTATGGATTAACAAAAATTCATTTGACATAGAAAACGATCACCGAAAAATATGAAATTTTTAGGGAACATAGAATACTCATGTAGCTACCACATATCAAAATTTGATAGTCCGACGGCATGTTTCGGCTTACTAAAATGCTAATCGAAAATCCTAGTTAGTTTTTCGGATTCATGCTGTCGCAATTTACAAAATTGTCCATAACTTGAGTTATATAACATGAAATTATATGAAACCAAAGCCAATGGTTAGGTAACCCATAGGGATATCGTCTCCAACTAGAATTATGTAAAAATACTTAATATATAAGATGCAGCAACTATTTAAGTTGGACAACAAAAACTGCATTTTAGAGAAAATGAAATTTACCAAAACCTTTAGGAATCGATTGTATTTCGTCCTTTGTTCCCCATAGCAACTGGGGATAAAAAAGCACCAAATTTGATGACTTATTAAGGAAAAAATGAATATATTGTTATGAAGTTACTGGTCAATTTTTTTTGTTAGTTTTTATTTTTATTTTTTTTTACTTTTTTTTTAATTTTGTTTGAAACATGGTAGGTTGATTAAATGAAATGACATTTAACAAATACGAAAAAAAAAAAATTTAAAAAATTTTAGGGTGCGTTTGATTGCAATACATTTTTTATGAAAAAAAACCTTTTTTCAACATATTTTCTAACTAAATATGTTTGACAACCACATTTTTCCATGGATAACACTTTTTCTCACTTATTTTTGAATTAAGCGTTTGATTGATTTGTAGTAAAACATTTTCTCATTTACGTTAAAAAGGCAACATTTTATTTTAATTGTTTAATTATTTTTATTACAGTGAGTTGCTCAAGATTTTTTTTCCACAAAGTTTAATTTTTTCCCTAGTAACTTGTAATGCACTAAAATTTAACATTTTTTTGTTTATTTTTGTCTCAGTTCATTGTTATAATAATCGCTCAACAAATTTAATTTTATTTTGACAAAGATTTTTTTGTTTTCCAATAAGTCGACACACTAATAAAATAAATTTACCAAATAAAAAAAAAAATAAAATAAAAAAATAATTAGGCTTGTTGAGTAACTGGACAATTTATTTTACTAACCTGATTATACAGTAATCATAAAAATTTATGAAAAAGAAAACAAATAAAGACAAAATATAAATTAACTTTTGTTTATATAAATCAAAGATTTTTTTTTTTAATAATGTTGTCGAGTTACACATTTGATTAATGTTTTTTTATAGTGCTATCGAGTAACTCGACAATATTTGGTTGTTTGATTTTTTTTTTATTATTATTTTTTTAATGTAGTCTAGCAACTCGACAATATTTGGCCGCTTGATATTTTTTTTTTTTTTTTGTTAGTGTTGACACTAAGCCATCTCGACAAAACCAAGCCATTAGAATTTTTTTTTTTATTTTTTTATTTTTTTGTTAGTGTTGTCGAGTTGCTCGACAACACTAAAAATGAAGTCATTGAAAATGGGCTTTGGCCAAATTTCACTTTTGTTAGTTGTTTGTTTTTTTTTTTAATGGTGCCTTTTACTTTTTTACTTTTTTATTTTGCATTCATTTATTGTAGGGTGTGCAAATTAGTTCATTTTGACAACAAATTTTTTCTTTTAATTTTTTTTTCTTATTTTTTTTTGTCTTTTACACCTAATTTTTATTCAATTTTTTACTATTTTTTTATTTTACCTTTTAAATCTACAAATTATTCTAAATAAATGCTATTAATTTTTTCCTTTTACTATTCACACACATTCGTCAAGATTAAAAGTTGTAGGACTTCATTTGTAATGTTATTTTATTTTATTGTTTTTTTTATGCCGCATTTATTTAGAAAAATATGTAAAAAATTTTTTTGAAAAATATAAAAAATTTACCTTACAATTCAAAAGGTAAACTGAATTAAAATCGAAATTAAAAAAAAAAAGTCGAGCTATATGACAAATTATTGTATTTTTTTTAGAGTTACTCGACAAAACCAAAACCAAATCTTAAAAAAAAAAAAAAAATAGCAAAGTCAACAAAAGCTGATTTTATAAAAATTTAATGCAAATATGTAGGACAAAAGGGTGATAGTTGGATGGCGAATGCCAAAAAAAAAGTTGGGGTAGATTAGTTACAAATTTGAAAGGTTCGGACCAAAAGTGCAAATTAAAAAAATGAAAAAATGTCAAAATAAAAATGGGCTACTTTTTAAAAGTTGTAGGACTTCATTTACATTTTTATTTTATTTTGTTGTTATTAGTTTTTTTTTTTTTTTTTGTTTATTTAAAAAGGAGGACAAAATAAAATTTGCAACAAAATTCAAAGGTTGGAGATGGCCAATGTTAAAAAAAAGGTTAAGGGTAAATTTGTTATAAATGAAAAGATTGTGGACTGCAAATTAATAAAAAAAAAATCATATTCAAACACTTTGCCTCGGCAAAGTGGACTCGAGAAAGCAAAAATGAATTTGTTTTGTTTTTGTTTTTTTCTTTTTTCTCGAGTAACTCGAGAAAGTTTGTGTTTTTCTTTTTCTTTTTTTTCTTTCTCGAGTTACTCGAGAAAGCTAAAAAAAAATTTTTATTGGTTTATTGAGTAACTCGAGAAACTCATTTGGGAAATATTATTATTATTATTATTATTATTTTTTAATATTAACTTTGCCGAGTTATGAGGCAAAGTAGAGAAAAAGGAAAAAAAATAAAATTTCAAAACTTCACTTAGTTATGGATGAACAAAAATTCATTTGACATAGAAAACGATCACCGAAAAATATGAAATTTTCAGGAAACATAGAATACTCATGTAGCTACCACATATCAAAATTTGATAGTCCGACGGCATGTTTCGGCTTACTAAAATGCTAATCGAAAATCCTAGTTAGTTTTTCGGATTCATGTTGTCACAGTTTACAAAATTGTCCATAATTTGAGTTATATAACATGAAATTATGTAAAACCAAAGCCAATGGTTAGGTAATCCATAAGGCTATCGTCTCCAACTGGAATTATGTAAAAATACATAATATATAAGGTGCAATAAATTTTTGAGTTGGACAACAGAAACTGCATCTTAGAAAAACATGAAGTTTAGCAAAACCTTTCAAGTTCACATCATTAATGTGTAACCAAAACATGGGAATCTACTAAAACTACCACAAAACCAAGGTCCACAAAATTTTAAAAAGATATTTACACTACTTAAAGTTTTTTAATTGGTTTATAATATCGATTCCGGCACGCCGACGGCATAAATCCAAAAAACAGCCTGGAGGTTTCGCGATGAGTATTTTAGTATGCCTAAACATGCCGTCGGACTACCAATTTTTGATATGTGGTAGCTACCTAAGTATTCTATGTCCCCTGAAAATTTTTTGTTGTTCGGTGATCGTTTTCTATGTCAAAGGATTTTTTGTTATTCCATGACCAGGTGAATAAAATTTTCAAAATAAGGGCAGTGTTACTAAAATTTCTTCACCCGGTCATGGAGTAACAAAAATTTGTTTAACATAGAAAACGATAACCGAAAAATATGAAATTTTCAGGGAATATAGAATACTCATTTAGCTACCACATATCAAAATTTGATAGTCCGACGGCATGTTTCGGCTTACTAAAATGCTCACCGAAACACCCTAGGCAGTTTCTCGGATTCATACGGTCACAGTTTACAAAATTGTCCATAACTTGAGTTATATATAATGAAATTATGTAAAACCAAAGCCAATGGTTAGGTAACTCATAGAGCTATCGTTTCCAACTGGAATTATGTAAAAATACTTAATATATAAAGTGTAGCATATTTTTGAGTTGGTCAACAGAAAGTGCAGTTTGGAGAAACAATTCACCCAGTCATGGAGCAAAACAAAATTCTTTGACATAGAAAACGATCACCGAACAATATGAAATTTTCACGGAACGTAGAATACCCATGTAGCTACCACATATAAAAATTTGATAATCCGACGGCATGTTTTGACACACTAAAATGCTCATCGAAACATCCAAGGCAGTTTCTCGGATTCATGCTATCGCAATTTACAAAATTGTCCATAACTTGAGTTATATAACATGAAATTATGTGAAACCAAAGCCAATTGTTAGGTAACCCATAGGGATATCGTCTCCAACTGGAATTATGTAAAAATACTTAATGTATAAGCTGCAGTAAATATTTAAGTTGGACAATAAAAACTACAGTTTAGAGAAAATGAAATTTACCAAAACCTTTAGGAATCGATTGTATTTCGTCATTTGTTCCCCATAGCAACTGGGGATAAAAAACACCAAATTTGATGACTTATGAAGGGAAAAATGAATATATATTTACTATAATATATAAGAAGTCAATAATTACGGCTAAAAGACACTAATATATGTAGGGTAATGTATGGGTAATGTTTTCCTGCCCCCAATGGATAGGATAAAACAACCCACCTGCTGATGTGTCAGCATGTGGGTTGTGCACTTGGGACCATTAAATAAACAAAACAGTCCACTTGCTGACACATCAGCATGTGTATTGTTTTATCCTGCCTCTTGGGGGTAGGAGAACATTACCTAATATATGTATATTAAAATAAATAAAAGCAAAGAAAAGATGAAAAAGTCAAAAATTGCGACCAAAAATATTAATTTAATATAAAAAAAATGTCAAAAAATTAGGACAAAATAGTGAGATTTTGACGAAATTAGGAATACTAAATCAATAAAACGACGTCGCGTTGGTTGAAGGATAAATAGTAAACAAGTGATAGACACTTATATTATAGTAAAAATATTAGGAGTTATAATATAATATGGTATATTATATTATCACCATATTATAATATGGATTATTATATTATTACCATTTACATACATATGCCATATATATTCATAGACGTCTGTGTTCAGAGTAAAGAACCGATTCCTCCAAAATCTTTCTTCCTCAACTCATCCAACTGTTCAAAATCCAAAACCCACATGCTGGAAATCCACATTCCACATCCACAATCCAAAATCAACGTACTGGAAATCCATAATCCACATCCAAAATCATCATCTGTGAGTTTATTTTTACCAGCATAACAACTATCTGTCGTGAGAGAATTTGTTTTTTCATTCAATTCTTCCGCGGTTTCTTTCTCTCTAGACAATAATCAGCCAATTTTTTTTCGCTCAGATCTGTTTCATTTTTGGTATTGGAAAATCAATTTCCATCAGGTATGAATTTGATTTTTTTCTTGTTCAATCTGGACCATCTGGTTGATACGACAATGAGGATTTTTTCCTGAACTTTTATTTTTACAATATCTGCAGTAATTTTCACTCTCTGATTTCTCGCCCTCTCCGGCTCTTTCCCTAATTTACAGACGTCTCCCGACTTCGACTCTCGAGTCTCACTGCCTCCTGCACAGCATTAGAGAACAGGTAATTCGTTTTCTTATTTTGTTTTTGTTTTTGTTGCAATTTCAATAAGTATTTACAAATTACAATATGTTAATTTATATTTTGGGATTTTGCTTGTTTGTGTGTTGAAATTCTAGGATTTGTATTCTGTTGCTTGTTTAAGTGAATTCGAGTCTTTTTTCCTTTTACTACATTGCAATGTCGTATCTCCTTGCTTTTGTTGAACTGTTCTGATGTGTTTTTCAGCATTTGTGGAGTCCGCGTTCTATTTCTAATATATATGGATTGATTTCAGTTTTGAATTGATAGCTCTTCATATTCCCCACTTCCACTATGGATTGTGCAGGGTTAGTACAAAATTGATGTCCGATGAATTGCTTTAATGAAGTATCCCTCCAAAACCAAGAAAGCCCAAGCAGAGATTGACTTAGTGCTTGGTCAGGGGAGAACAACATTTGAACCAATCAAAAAATTAGTGCAAGTTGCAAAACACTTAAAAACATTTTCTATTACTAGATCCAAATAACCATTTCTTAAACTTTTTTGTTTCATTAAATACGTAAAATATGTTCACTGCAGTAATAGAGTTTATAAGCTTTTAATGCTTATAAGCTTTTGCAAGTTTGGCTTTGCTTATAAGCCAAAGGAAGCACTTTAAATGTTTATATGCTCTTTGAAGAAAAGTTGGGAGTGACCCAACTTTTTTCCATACTTATTATTAGCACTTTCAGTTATCCAAATGTTGCTATCATGTTTCTGTAATTAAGATAATCATAAGGCCACTAAATTTTTTCATGTTCATCTGCTACCAGGCTGAATATTTCATTTGCTTAAACGTGTTACTTAGTTTTCTGAATTTTTTTCAATGCCAGTGTGATCAATTGGACACGGCATATCAGTATAATTGAAAACGACAACTTATTTTCACCAAATCTTGGTTAATGATTATAAGTTAAACCTATTGATTTACAAACATTAATGGTCCTTCACAATAAATGAATATAAATTCAAAAAGAAAGAAAAAAATTATCTTAAAATTTATTGATTACCATGCAAACACAAAGAATCCAGTAACTAGAGCTGGAAATCTTTGTGCTAAGCTCTTAGAAGACTTGGAAAACCTGGCATTATAAACATGATTAATAAAGTTAATGCTCCTGTGAGTTTTTTTGAGTTATGTTATCAATTAAGTATTGTCTTATATGGAGGAAAATAGTGGAATGAAAAATTCAGTTAAGTGGGTTTCTTTTCACCTACTGTATTTATTTCTTTTTCTTGACAATTTTCCTGTCCTCTTTTAGGCTTACTGGTTCTTATTTCTTTGTTGAATTGTTTGAATCTTGTTTCGTGTTTAGAGTTATTAAGGGTATTTTATGGGCCCTTGTGATTATGTTCATAATCATTTTCGGATGAATTCAGAACAAATTAGCATGTTATGCCAGCCATGGTGGTATTTCTTTATGCTGTTAGCATATAGACATTCATGAATAGAGACTTGCACCTCTTAGTGATTTACAGTTACTCATCACTATTTTGTAATTCTTTTGCAGCTTAGCTTCATGATATTGATTTGCCATTGAAGTTGAAACGTAACCCTACGGTCGGATGCCACACGTGAATTGTGGGTCTTTCAGCCAAGCCAAACCAGAAAGCTTCAGCCAGCCATTTTACTTTGAGAAAATTGCAGCCCTTTTTGCAACTGTTTTCGACCGGAGTTGAAAGTTTCACCATTGCCGTCTTCCGTGGCCGGATTATCATTCATCTAGGTATATATAACATCCTTCAACTTAAGATCTGTAGAATTCTATCGTGTTTGGTTTACGTGGAAATCTTAATCCTAAGAAACCAACCGGTTTGTAATAATCGAAGAGATGGAAATCGTGATGTATAGATACATATATATTTATGCTTGGTTTATTTTTCGTAATTGTTCTCTGTGTGTATATTTATATATTGAAAATTGTGTGTGTGTGTTTTTTTTTATACACACAGCAGTACACTATTTATTTGCTGTAAGTTGAAAACCATTTCCAGCAACCAGAGTGATTGTGATTCTATTCGGATTAAAAATTACCGATCCACAGTTCAATTTTCAAATAGTGTATTGCTGTGTGCGAAATTGACCCATTATTTAACTTTTTGTTTGTGCTCATCTATCATATAATATTTATCAACATTAACAAATATATGTTCTCAACTGCATATCTAGGTTAGATATGTCGACCTCAGCCTTTGAACCGTTTGATTTGGGCAAAGGAAACAAAACAAAACAGCAAAAGCCTAATCGAACAAGTGCGAAGTGGGATCCACAGGCCAAAAGAGTGTTCATATATTTGTGCAAGAAAGAAATTATCGCAGGCCGGAGACCGGGTTCACACTTCACTCCTGAGGGTTGGAAGAATATTGTCAAGGACTTCTATTCCATTACGGGGCGCCAATACACCAAAGCACAGTTCAAGAACCAATGGGACGCCATGAAAGCAGAATTTGTAATCTTTAATGAACTCATGAATAGGGAAACCAGTATAGGCATCGATCTCGTTACGAATACAATTGACGCTACAAGTGAATGGTGGGATAGGAAAATCAAGGTAATAACATATGCCCCTGCAACTATTTTGCAAATGCGTGTGTTGTATATTCCATTATTACGTAGATTATTATAATAAGGTATATTATTTGCATATCCCATTTGTTCTTGATTTTCTATTTTTGAAAAGTGATTTTTTGAGCTTTAAATTGTGGCTGTAAACTACAATGTCCACGTGCTTATGTAATATTTAACGAACGATTGCTAAAAATTGATTATAATCACAGAAACAAATGGCAGAAAGATAACATTTTCAGATAAACTTGAGATATAAAATATGATAAAACAAGACACTTGAATCACCCTCCAAAGCTGAAGTTTATCTTTTCTCCACACGAACCATTAAGCAAAATGGAGATTAGAGGCTATCTTACAAGATTGTAGTAATCATTGGTGGGATAACATTTGGAGAATCTTTGCACTTTGTTTTCTCAGTTCCTAGGTATTGTGATGGCAAGAATAATGTTAGAAGGAAATAACGTTGAAAAATTATGCTTCATTTGAGCCCCTAAACATATGTTTTAAAGTTTTCTTTTATAATGAAACAGGAGAATGACAAATACCATAAATTTAGAGGACGAGATGTTTCCCTATTCCAGAATCACTACTGGACTTTGTTTGAAGGAATATTTGCCACAGGGGTAAACTTGCGAACTCCAAGTACTGTTTCGCAGGCTGGAGCCAACAGTTCGGCTCCGAGCCAGACTGAGGACTTCCAAGATGCAGATCCAGACGAGCACGAGGGTAGCGATGAGAACAACGGACCGGTTGATGTTCCCAACTGTCAAACGGGCATGAGCCAGGATGAAGTGGGCAGGGCCACAAGCAGCGGAAAAAGAAAGTCATCTACTGGTCTGAAACGGGCGACAAAAAAGAAATTTGAACCTGAGATGATATCAGCTTCAATTAACAATCTAGTGTCTTGGGATCGTGAAGTTAAAAACCGCTGCATGTCATCATCCTCTAACATCCCATCTATTTTAGAATGCAATAGCATTGTACGGAACCTTCCAGGGATTGAACAAGGCAGTCAGTTATTCTTCTATGCCATCCAGTACATGCGGAACCAGGAGAATCGGCAAAGTTTCGCTGATATGAAGACTCCCGAGGAAAAGTTTGGACTGTTGCAGTTCCTCTTTAACGCTTCCCTTAAGTTAAAGTGCCTGGTTCATGGCATTGATGGCTGCTATTTTTTATCATTCCCATTAAAATTTTCAGACTTCTTCTATCTTTGTTTTCCTTGCGGGTTGTAATAATCTTTCGCGGACTGTATTTGTCTCGTTAATGTTTTTCATATCAGTTTGTGCTATGTTAATCGACCCACTTGCGGTTAAACGTTTATGCTTAATTTGCTTCTGAATGTGTGACAGTCTCCTTTTCTATTTGGTTTATGTTATCAACTAACGAGCAAATAATTTTTCGAATTAAACCGCGGCAAATAGTAGTATGTACAACAAATTTTTTTTATACAATTCCACTTGACATGCGCACGTACAGTAACGAAATTTTTTCTCCACCCGCTTGTTTAGCTTCTGGCAGTTCTGCACAGAATTTGCAGCTGAGATCTTCTCAACCATTTCCATACCTCCTTTCAAATTGCATTTTTCATAACACAAATAAACATTATTATTTTTATTTTCAGAAGATAGATAGACAGGCATACGAGGTAATATCTGTACGTATAATGACATAGTTATATGTTTATGGGATTGTTCAAAATTGTTTTCTAAAAATGTCTGAACCAGCGGATGTTCGTTTAGTTCGTTGTCCAAATTGTGAGAATTTACTTCCAGAGCTTACTGATTACTCTGTTTATTAGTGTGGAGGTTGTGGTGCTGTGCTAAAAGGTACAATTCCTATGATCTCTTCCTGTTTTTCCTCCATTTATTGTATCAAGTTTTGTTCTTTGTAAAGTATTTCTTCAGTTTATTTTGTTTTTAGTATAACCCTTTTATTCTTTAATCATAAGTATGCTTAATTTCTTTTCAGCTTAGTGGGAATGTTAAGAACTTAAAGGTAAAGTAACTATTTTCTTTTTCTGTTGGTTTTGTGGCTTCAATGGATTTTACAGCTAAGAATAAAGGAGTTGACTTGGATACAGCTCAAATGCTTAGAACCCAACGAAAACCAGTTAACCCAAGCTGAAATTTACTCGAAATTAAAGAAGACAAGCTGAATTTCCATTAATTTGATGAATGAAAATTAAAAGAGAAATGAGGTAAGAACAGAGGAAAATTGAGAGAGAATTTTCAGTTGCAGAATGCAATTACAAAACGGAATAATACTGAAAGATTCTCTTCCTCACATGGCCTATATCCCTCTCAGTAAACTGTTAATAACTTGTGAAGTGCAATTCAATAAGGAATAAAACGTGTTTTACCTATTACAATTATTACTAGTAAATGTGCAATTCTTTTAAACGCTGTCGTTTCACTAATGTCACTTCCCTCCAAAATTCAAAATTCTGTCTCTCTTGTCCTGGTCTTCTTCCTGCCCCAATTCACGATGACTGTTAAATCCTTTGTAGCCTTGTCCTGCAGATAAATTATGGTCCTTATTATAGTTGCTATATATTTGGAAAGGAGGCTTTGATATTATGATCTGAATCATATTTACGTAGGGGTTCGTGATGGTCTAATTGTTTGTTAGACTGATTAGTAATTTTCTTTACTAAATGCGATTGGTACATAATTGTAGAACTTTATTCTGAATTTCAAGTGACATGTTTTCTTAATTTGTAATGTGCACTGCATTTTATGTTCTATTGAGTTACATCTTAGGGTGAAGGAGAGAAGAAATAAACTTTTTCATCTCCAGACTTTTTTCTAACTGCTGTACGTGAATCTTTTGCACGGGTGTGCTAAAATGTTTTATTTCTGCTTATTTATTTGTCTTTTCTCCTTATATTGCATGTTTCAATGGTTTCTCTGTGTGTTTTTTATACGAATTATGTGTTTATTTGGTTCTGCTTTTCTTATTATAATTTCAATATTTTACTTCATTAACTGTATTAAATGGTATGTGATTTTCATATTTATTATTTACTTATTATATATTTAATATTTTTTATACGTATATATTCAAGCAATACCTACAACAAAAATATAAAATTTATCCCTACATTTTTCGCAGACGTGCAACGCACGTAGAAAAAACTAGTATCTTTAAAAGCCTCTACATTCCTATATTTGGTAGGTATCTATTGCATTCTTTTTATTCCTTGATTTCCATATAAACTTTATCGTTCCAGCACGAAATATCCTCCCAGTGGTTTGCTACTCATAGACCCTAATACCATTTTAAGTTGGTTTCTAAGGCATCTGATCGCCACATTTGACACCAATTTATTATCTCTGTACTAACCCATCTTCCTTTTAGAACTCCATCATTGTAAGTCACTTGTAATTAACCTTGTTGGTTCCACCTTCTTGTTCTACGAACTCAGACCTCTTTGATACTTCTTTTCAATTTTTTTAAATAACTACATCAAGTACCATTAAATTAGGTTGTAGTTAGGCTGTCATGTGGAATAACCTCATGATTCTTGCACAATATCCCTATTCACCTTCTGAGTGCAGAGGACATTTATTTGGCTAAAGTTTCGGCCTTCCTAAAAGTCCTTATAAGCAAAGTTCTAAAATGCGTAATGCGTGACGACGCGACGAGGTGAAGTATCAAGAATTATAGACCTAAGCGCGCCTATACAAAGCCTAGGCGTCAAAATACGTTTTCAAATTTTAATTTTTTTTAATGCTCAAATTTTAAACTTTAATAACATAGAATACAATATACTGATTTATATTATAAAATTACATGCATTGTTTTCAAAAAACAAAAAAAAAAATATATATGAGTTTTCAAAATTAGATACACTCGGTACAATAAAGAAAAATTAGATTAATATTAAAGCAATATCATGGTTGAACATATCATATTCAACGTGGTTCAAAATTAAAATTGTATGACTAATTTTAATAACATAGTCTACGATTAGATTACAAAATAACAGTCTAGTATAATAGTTTTCAAAAATTAGTAAATTACAACTACCACAAACATAAATACAAATTACTTAATAATTTTCTATAATTGATTACATGCCAACATAGCCTAACTTTTGTCTAACTTTTTATCAGATTCTAAGTCAAACTCTTCTTATTCATCTAACTCATCTTCCGTGCCATTCTATACAAAATCATTCCCCCCCTCCCTAAATGGCCCAAGTCCCCACTAATTGCCTCGGAAACCAGGAGGAGTAAGCCGCTCTGGTTTGGTTGTGACCCATGGAGAAAATCTTCCCCAGTTCTATGACTGTGGGAATGACTGTGGGAATGGAGGAGGAAGAAAATGAACAATTTGTTTTTTTTTTAATTTCTTCTTTATTTAATTGTTTTGAAACTATATAAAAAAAATAAAAAAGTTAATGTTGGGTGGGCCTAGCTTAGTAAATTACTGGATAGTGTAAAATCTGGTCGGGCTCATGTGTGGTCAGTCCTTTTTCAGGTCACGAGTACTCTGTCAAGTTGATGTGAACAAAAAAATAATCATTGTCTAGAGCTCCATCTATATTAAGAATTTATATTTTCTATCTAAATCTAAATGTGGTTTTGTTTTTATTTTAAAAAATGAAAAAACATAGGTACAATTATTATTTCACAGGTAAAATTTATTAGAGACCAATTTTGGACTTGAGTATCTATGTATTATACATCAACAGTTTTGATCTAATGCCCCCAATAGACATTGGACAAGTGTAAAACACTCATTAGATGAGTGTCCCTTTACACTCATCCAATGAGTGTGCGACACTTATCCTGATGGACATTAAAACAATGTCCATCGGGAGCATTAGATCATCCCCCTTGTCATAGGATGGAATCTTTCAACTTACATATTACGTAAATAGTTATTCATAGAATGCATTGGTCATGCTTTAATAGCGTTGAACCCTAGGGGTACCATGTGTTACATACTGTCATGAGTATAATTTTTCCAAATACTAAAAAGGTGATTATATTCATACCACATTTTTAACCACCCTACATTTTAATTACAATAAAGGTTCCAAATTATTAATATTTTCGTATTTATGTTTTCAATTATTTTTTATCACATTCTTATCATCTACCTATTAATTTTCACATCTTATTTTTGTCTTTGATAACGATTTATATCCAAAAAGTTATTTAGGAGGGCTCGTACTTTTAAAATAAGCAAAATAAATAATATATTCAACAGTTTAACAAAATATCTGTCTCATTTTAATACACATTAGTAGAATATTTGGACAAAAATCGTTATCAGAGACAAGATAGAAAAATTATTGAAAGTTAATGATAAAATAAGACGAAAAAAGTTAAATACGTAAGTGTCAAAATGTCAAAGATTGGAACCTTTATTGCAATTAAAATGTAGTGTAGATAATAAAAATTATATTGTGAATATAATTACCCACACTAAAAATATAGGAAAAAGAAGTTACAACTGTTTATTGCTTATCATCGACTGTAGAAAGATTTACTCCACTACAAGCAAAAAAAAATATTTTTTTATCCGTCACTACGTTTTTATCTTCTTAAATCAAAACTTAAATATCTCTCACAATTCTTTAATTTCTCCATATTCTTCTCCATATTCATCAAAATCAAACTCTCCTCAAACAAAACTCTCTCTCTCTCTCTCTCATTTTTCTCAAATTATCAATCCATTAAAATTCTCTACGGTCAGATTTCACAGTAAAAAAAGCGGTATACTAGTTTAATGCTATTTTTGAAAAATTCTCCGTGCTTGATGATTTCTGGGACCATTGGATTCGTCAACAAAGCCCAAGACTATATATTTAAGCCTACAGCCCACCACACATCCTTATTGTTCTCAATCCCGTCAAGTCGCGGTGTTAGGGTTCTACCGGTTCTTCGGTCTTCTATTCAATTCTCAAAGGTATTTTACCTAATTTCTTTGTATTTTCTAATTTTTAAATGAAGAAACACTTGTCTTATTCCTTTTTCTAGGAAAAAATTTGTTAGGTGTTTTGATAACTTAATTTTGTATTTTTAGTGTTAATTTTTGAAGGTGAAATTTGAGGGCGAACATGAGGCCGATTTTCTGTGGAAACTTCGAGTACGAGACTCGTCAATCGGACTTGGAGCGGTTGTTTTCCAAATACGGAAGAGTTGAGAGGGTCGACATGAAGTCTGGTACTTGACAAAGATCTATTTGCTTATATTTCTTTATATTTATATAAAATCTGATTCATATATTTGAACTGTTTTTATTCTTTCTCTTGAGTCGCTTCATTTATGGATTATGTAAACGAGGACCTGAGAATTGCATTTGATATATTGATGCATTGTGCAGTTGTAAGTTTGCTTGAAAGTGAAGTTTCTGAATTTAGGCTGAATAAGTTTTATTTTTATGATGTAATTTCTCTAAGGCTTAGTATATATTGATTATATATTGTTATTTATATAACAACAGTATGTGTGGAGTATTTCTGAATGCATCTGAAAATATAAGTTGTGATTGGGGGGATGTGTTGAATTGTTTCTAGCTAATTGCTTGGTCCAGTTTATTTTGTGCTTGTCTAGGTAAGTTATTTACACGAGTTCCTCTCTTATATCACATGAGGTGCCTCCTTTGCTTTCCGGATGTTAATTTCAAATTCACGTTTTCTGGATTCTGAAGTTTGTATCTGTTGTGACTTATTGACCAATCCGTCTGTTGTTTTACCTGCCCTCGTGATTTGTTGACCTCATAATGTTCTGAGTTTTTCAATCTACATTCCATTTTCCTTGGTTAGGAAGTTATATTTGTGTTCACTAATGACTAGTCATGTCCTTGTATTGCTTATGGTATCATGGTCCATGCCTTGACACATGTTGAAAGAGCACCCGTGTCTTCTGTGATTGTATACTCCTGGGTAATTTTTCGTATTTAACACTTGGGAGGCTACCAGCATATTCATTGTTTGGTTTACTCGTAATGCTTTGTTCTTTCTTTATCTCCTCGAGTGATCTTGTCGCATGGACTTATATTTTATGTTGTTTTCCTATTTTTTGCACATATTAGCATCTGTCAATGTTATTAATTTGTCTCAGCTTGTTGGTTTAGTTTATATGATTGTTGAGCATGCTTGCTGTTATTTTGGGTAGATATAACCACTTCGAGGAATAATGATGTAAATTAAGTAAATTAACTGCTGTCTTTAACATAACCTGGTAGAAGCTAACAAAACAGAAAAGAAAAGGATCACTTTGAAAAATAAAATGAGAGGCAAAGTTTAAATCGTTATTGGAGAAGTTCCCCATATTTAAGTGTTTATTTTGACGCAGGAACATCTGCTAAGGGAAAATGAGCTTGCCAACTTCTCTGCAATAAAAACTTGTAATTCAAAGGCAACCTATCTGCCTATCTGCTCCTGTACTCAGATGGAAACATTCTACATTTCTTTCATTCACTCTTCTCTCTCACTTACCAAAATGCCTAAAGTTGCCATCTCACCAGAATGGTAATGGTGGGGTCTATGAGTTCATCGTGCCATGCCTATCACTAATTATAAGGGATCAACTTATCAGTTCATCTTGCCATGCCTACCATCACTAATCAGAAGGCGATGAATGAGTATTTTCATGCTTTGTCTTCCATATACTGAATGTCTGCTGTGAAATTAGTGAAGCATGCTTAGCAGTGCGTACTGAGACATGGCACCAAGGATCTAAGCCATTATTTACCTTCATCATAATCTTCATCTTGCTTTAGTTCATCATGCAAGGCCTCTGCATCCTTACTTTCATCAGAACCTTCACATATTTGCAGGTGTTGTACTTTATTTATTTCTTCACAGGAAAACGTCCTGAATTAGCTGATGTATCTCTCTCTGCAAGGGCTTTGTAAAAATTTAATCTATATTGCCTTTTTCTCTCAAGCTAGATATTTTCTACTGCAGGATTTGCTTTTGTATATTTTGAAGATGAGCGTGATGCTGAAGATGCCATTCATGGGCTTGACAGTACCCCATTTGGTTATGATAGGCGCAGATTGTCTGTAGAATGGGCAAGGGTACGTTGCTTCCAGATTAGCTCTATTCCTCTTTGTTCCTCTTTTCTGTATCATTGTTGGATGGAGGTTTGGTTTGTTCTTTTGTAACAAACGAAATAAAAGGATGTTTTTTTTTCCCGTGTCATGTTTTTGATTTTAAAATGTGGAAAATATTTATGTATTTTTTCTGTTGACAGGGTGAACGTGGCAGGCATCCTGAAGGCAAGGTGGCAAACCAGAGACAAACTAAAACCTTATTTGTTATAAACTTTGATCCTTATCGCACTAGGGTCGATGACATAGAAAGACACTTTGAGCCTTACGGGAAAGTTCTCAATGTACGCATTCGCCGGAATTTTGCATTTGTGCAGTTTGAAACACAGGAAGATGCAACGAAAGCTTTGGAATGCACTCACATGAGGTATGCGATGACTATTTATTTTGTGTTTTGGGCATGCACGTGTATCTGGTAGTACGACACTTGTATGTGCTTTGCTGCTATATGATGTGGACTGAAATATGTAAGATATCTTGTGAATTTGCAGCAAGATATTGGACAGGGTGGTTTCTGTGGAGTATGCTCTGAGGGATGATGATGATAAGGGTGGCAGATTTGATAGCCCCAGAAGAGATTATGGAAGGCGTGGAGGTAGCCCTTACAGGAGGTCACCCAGTCCGGTTCACCGCAGGAGTCGACCAAGTCCTGACTATGGCCGGCCTCGAAGCCCAGTCTACGATAGGTACAGCCGTCAATCATTTGACAGGCACAGGAGCCCTGATTATGGGAGATACCGAAGATAGATGCATGCTCTTTGATAGTCATTTGTTGGTAATCTCATTAGCATTATTTTCACTTGTCTCTTTTTATTTTATGATTAAATACACTCTCCATGCGTGAACTTCTGTAAAGGATCAAGGATTGTTGAAGAACCCTTGGTAGTCTAAGAATGCACTCTGGAATAGGTTTTTAACACACTACAATATCATTTTTCGGTTTACATGCTCCTTGCTTGTTTTGCAGTTACATGGGTGGAGTTCAAGAACATCACGAGGGAGTATGAGAGTGGGAATAGGTGACGTATTCTGGTGTGCGAGTTTGTAAATTCCTGAAGTACCTTCGGATACATTATAGAAGAACAGTTTCTAGACGACCACTGAAGAAGTTTCTTGAAGTTTATCAAGCTGTTGTATTTTGAATTCCATGGATTTTAGTTGCTTTAGTGATTTTCATTGGTGGTTGATTGGATTTGATTTCCGAGTTTTCATGTTTCTACCCTTGATCATGGTGTCTAGCTTTATGATTTCCAGGAATCCTATGCTTCTATTGTCTATAGGTTCCATTTGATCTGTGTATCTGATGACCGATGTTACCATATGTTGTCCTTGTGTCTCTTAGATGGTTGTATCACTTAGGCCGAGTTGAAAAAATAACCATGCTGAATGTAAAGACCATAGAATCAAGAAGAGGATTGTTGCTGAGTTGCCTCCTCGAGCCATATCCTTACCTTGTGCATTGTCACCGGCCGAGTCTAACTGCCAGAATGCAACTGTTCAGTTTATTACTCTTTCAACTCCTGCTGCTTATTCTATAGCAATTCCTTCCAAACCAAAGTGTTGTGGTTAATACATTTGAATGAGACTTTTCCTAACCTGAAGGTCAAGTAAGCAAACAGACGGACTTGTACACCTTTTCCTGATTGAACCACTTGTGGTCTGCTTGAGAGTTTTGAAGTACTGATTATGAGGATTTTTTAAAATATTGGTTTTTAGACATTTATGATGGAGTGGTTTTGGGTGGTTTTTAATAGTGAATTTTGAAATTGTTTAATCCATACTTGAGATTTTATTATCTAGTGGTTTTAAATATTTGACCAGTTTATAAATATTTATAAGCACTCACATGCAAACTAATTATACTTTCTTCCATTTCTTGAATTTTAGTTTATTTAAAATAGGAAAAAGGATAAACATCTTATGTTATAGAATATAAGGATAAACATGAATCTCTAGAGGATAAGCATGACATTATATTTTCTTTAATATTAACCCAATCAGAATCCAATTAATGCAATATTGAAACAACTGAAATTCCATAATATAAAAGAAGAAGAGTTCGCATTCCCCTTCACTTTTACTTGTACAAATTAGTTGTAGATCAGGAGGAGGAGGAGGAGGAGGAGGAGGAGGAGGAGGAGGAGGAGAAGAAGAAGAGAGAGAGAGAGAGAGAGAGAGAGAGAGAGAGTGATGAACTCACATTTAGTGTTATATTTGATTGATCACGTCAATTGTTTGTATCGAGAATATCAAGAAGGGGTTACATTGAATTGATATGGAAACACGGTTGATAGATTTGGATGGTTCTTCAGTTTTACGATGTTCCTCCACAGATAGCCGCCTTTGATTAATAGTGGGCGCTAACTGTAGAAGAACATCGGAAAATTGAATAACTGAATGGCTTTGAATTGGCTAACCAAAGGTTTTAATTTGTTTCCATAATCAACTCCATTCTTTCAACATTCCATTGAAGCCGTTTTTTTTTTCCCCTTTTGGTTCTTCAATTGGCAGATGTTCTTGAATCCATTTGTGAATAATCTAATCACTTTTTTGCAATTCTTGAATTTTCGATCATTTAAAAATGGCTTATGGTGTAAGAACATTAGAACATTAGACGATTGAATAATGAGGAAGGAAAGAACCAACTACAATTGGGCATTACAGCATTAGCCACCGTACCTATTTTCTTGTTCGAGAAAAAGGTTTACGAGTTCCAATAAGAATGAACTCTTTCTTTGTCGTAGACTTGAGGTATGGCGAAGATTCTTGATTCCGTTTGGCTTTCATCCAAATATTTGTCATATTTTTCTAGTAACGTGCATGCAAGAAGAAGCTAAACATGATTTCATTACTAGTTATCAATATTTATGTCTTTTATTTTCATCAGAGCTACATCAGTTTTTTCCTATTAATTTTATTTTGAATTTTTTTTTTTAAAATGGTGACGTGTCATTTATGATTGGTCCATCTTACAAAAAAATATTGCTGAAGTGATAGTTTATATACTTGGGTTTTCAAGAAAATTGTATCCCATCTTTGTCAAAAATTCTTTAGGCATCTTGACAAAAAGAGAACAAATTTGTGAATTTAGGTCACTTTTTATTATTTCTTATTGTCTCTCTCTAAATTCAACAGTTTTTCTATATGACACACGGACATTTTAACGTAGATGTTAGATTAGCATATTTCTAATATTTTGTTTCTGGCTTTCAAAATCGTTTTTTCCAAACACAATTTTAACAAAATCACATTTTATAAGCTAAATTGAAGACAATTTGAATAGAAACCAAAAACGAAACACTTGAGCCGACGAAATTATGGTTCTCCTATCAAAATTGAAAAAAAGAAAAAAGGAAGAAGAAGAATCATAAGATTAAATTGTGCTCTCGGTCAGAATCCAATTAAAATTCAATAGAACTATATATATATTTTTTCTTCCGATCATAATCCAGTTAAAATTTGATAGAAAGATATATATTTTGTTTCTAAATTGTGTACCTAATCAGAATCCAATTAAAATCTATTGAGATTTGAGATACAATATAGAAACAACTAAAATTCCTTATATTAATTCAAATTATTCGATTGGAATTGAGCTACACATTATGGAACCATGAAAAAATTATTTTCCGACTTCCATAATGAGTTTGAGGGGTTATAGATTACGGGCATATATCTTAAAAAATCATCCACGTACTCCCATTCACTTTTACACATTAAATACTCGAAAGAATAGAGAAAAAGAAAATATTTGACCACTACCTATAAGTAGTCTCTTAATATACAAATTTCTCTTAATCTTATTATCAATTATGACGATATATGGAGTGATTGTAATTAACGTAGAGCAGGTTGTTTCGATAATTAAAACCAATTTTCCTTTTTTTAATCAAACAAGCACTTCCATGAGTTTTCTGATAATTTCTAATTGGAACGGGATTAGGATCACACACATATATAACAATGCATCCATTCATTTTTACACAAACATTATACTCAAATCAAGATAGAGAAAGAGATGGTGGGGATTCGAGTGTCTAAAATGACGAAGAGGGAACCGCTATTGATGCGGCCACCTACTCCTCAAAACCTCACTCAAACCCACAAACAAAGTATGTCTCTTTAGTGTTGAGTGTTGACATATTATCTCATGAGAATAATCATCCCAATTCACTACTCACTCCCACTCCTCAAACCCCAATAACAAAAGACCATTTCAAGATGAGCCAGAGCCTCGTTCCAAACTGCTTCCTCCTAGAATCTTGCAACAAATACAATGGAATGGAGGACCTTGTCGAACTTTTTGTTCCTGAAAAGGCCTACGAGTTCCGATGTTACACCGAATCAGAATTGAAAAACTGAAATCAACTTGACAGAGATGGTGTTAACTCACCCGTACGGGAATTTTGACCCTTTTTACCGACCATTGCAGGACATGCATTTGTCTTAAAGATATTTCAAGCTTTTGTTTTTTTGAAAGTTTTTCTTGAGAATTCGGAATATAATGCTGGTTGTCCTTTTTAATGTCTTTGAGATAAAATGGAGAGCTCTTTTACAACAACAGAATTAATTGTATGAGATATTTTTTGAACTTTTTTTTAATTCAAACACATGTCTACAAAAAGATATGTTCGGTAACTATTTTTTCTCAAAAAATTCTTTTTTTTTGCCCACAACTTTTGACTTTTCAAACTTTCAAACTTTTTACACTACAAAAAAATTTGAAAAGTCAATAAAATATCTAAAAAAATCCATTTTTTTCTAAAAAATACTACACCAAACATGCACTAAATGTCCAAATTACACTTTTAGATGCACATTTTATGTTTCCTATACATCTTTTATCTTTACAAGCAAGTGCCCTCTTTAATTAGCTCTTTACTTTTTCCTTTTTTGTACAATGCTGCTAAGTGCACATGTTTTGTTATTGCAGCCCCACACGGTTTTCACAATACACAACTTTATTGATAAAGCTGGATAGTGCTCTTTCAAGTATATCTCCTGTTTTAGGGTCTATTTGAGTTAACTTAAAAAATTGACGTCAAAATCAGATCAAGAAACCCCATTTTGGCTGACTTTTCTTTCGTTTGAGATTAAACAAAAAATCTTGTGTGAGTACATAAATGTCCATAAAACAAAAAGGACTATATTGTACATTTGTACTGTGGTAGTAGTTAATTTCACCAATGGTCACTGTACTTAGTATTTATTGTCACTTTGAGTCTCCATCCGCCATTATTTATAAGCTACTCCTGCTACTCCCTATTTCCCTACTCTCCCATCTCTCTTTAGGAAAATGGAATGTCAAGGAATATCCCTTTCCGTTTACATTTCCTCCTTCATTTTCCTTTCCCTTGTGTCTATTTGCAGCTCCATTTCCACTCAAACTCTTGTCGTCGGCTCCCTCCCTAAGCCTCAGTCTCTCTCTTGGACCACCCCAGTTATTCCGACATCTGAATCCGACTCCGAAACCACACTGTCTGTAGACTTGCACCATGTCGACAATTTGTCACCTGCTGCTCTCAATTCTACTCCAGAAGCTCTCTTCAAGCTCCGCCTCCAACGTGATGGCGTTAGAGTCTTGACACTGACTAATATGGTCGCGGTGAGTACTCAGACGAACGTTTCTGGGGGTGGTCGACACGCACGACCGCGAAGGGCGGGTGATTTCAGTAGTTCTGTGACTTCGGGTCTTGCACAGGGAAGTGGCGAATACTTCACGCGTCTGGGAATAGGGACTCCGGCGAAGTACTTTTACATGGTGCTGGACACTGGGAGTGACGTTGCTTGGATCCAGTGCTTACCTTGCCAGAAATGTTACACCCAGGCCGACCGGGTATTCGACCCGGCTAAATCCTCGACCTTTTCCAGTGTAGCATGTGGGTCACCTCTCTGCCGGCGGCTGGACTCCTCAGGATGCAGAAACCGCAAGAAATGCCTCTATCAAGTGTCTTACGGCGACGGTTCCTTCACCGTCGGTGAATTCTCTACTGAAACGCTGACGTTTCGGCGGACGCGTGTAAAGAATGTGGCCCTCGGCTGCGGCCACGATAATGAGGGATTATTCATTGGCGCCGCCGGTTTACTGGGTCTCGGCCGTGGAAAATTGTCTTTTCCGATCCAGACCGGCCGCCGGTTCGGAAGAAAATTCTCTTACTGTTTGGTGGACCGATCCGCTTCCTCCAAACCGTCATGGATTATTTTCGGCCAGTCGTCGGTTTCGCGAAATGGCGTTTTTACCCCTCTGTTAACCAACCCAAAGCTGGACACGTTTTATTACGTGGGCTTAAATGGAATATCAGTCGGTGGAGTCCGGGTTCCGGGTATCACCGCATCCCTATTTAGACTTGACCGGAACGGTAACGGAGGTGTAATTGTGGATTCGGGCACGTCAGTAACCCGTCTGACCCAACCAGCATACATCGCTCTGCGAAACGCTTTCCGAACCGGAGCTTCAAATCTGAAACGGGCACCGGATTTCTCTCTGTTTGATACCTGTTTTGACCTCTCCGGGAAGACGGTGGTGAAGGTGCCGATGGTGGTTCTGCATTTTACAAATGCAGACGTGTCATTGCCAGCTTCGAATTATTTAATTCCGGTGGATACTGACGGAAGGTTTTGCTTTGCATTTGCGGGTACAACGAGCGGGTTGTCTATTATTGGGAACATTCAGCAGCAAGGTTTCCGGGTTGTGTTCGACCTGGAGAGCTCTCGGGTCGGGTTTTCTCCACGCGGGTGTGCTTAGGACCACACAATATCACTTATCACAATCTCCTGAATTATTGATGTAATACAGAGCAAAAATGATATAATATTTTCAATTGGTCTGAAAATTATTGGAATAAACTGACAACATAGAAAATGTATTTGTTTTAAGAATGTTCGAACAATTATATTTGCTTCCTCCACAATGTTAAAAATTTAATATGTTTTTTACTAAAAACAAAGAAAATTTGTATCTCTTGTTTCATTTTGATATATGATTCTTTAAGATTTTGTTCAATTTTAATATTATATTTGGTACGGGTGGTAAATTATAAAGATTAGTTTGTTGGTCGGAATTTTTTGGAAAGAGAGACCATCATGCTATCGACTGCATTTGTATTGCTTATCGTGGAGTAGATTTCGCAAGTTTTTAACCAATGATTCTATCGAATCGGGACATATAATGTTTTATTCACTTAAATTGTCTTTTCATCTAAGAGCTTGTTTGGTAAAGATTTTAATGGATTTTTTTATTTTCATTTTTTGATTTTTGAGAGAAAATGACCAAAATAATTTTTTGTTTTTTAAAGTAACCACAATATTTGACTAGAAAATGTGATTATTTTGATCATTTTTTTCTAAAAATCAAACAATAAAAAACTAAAAACTCATTTAAATATATACCAAACAACCACTAAATTTGTATCGAATTTACTAATAAAAAGACAAATTACATGAAATTCTAGCCATTACTCATGTCACATCCAAATCTTAAACATTGAAGCACAAGTAGGTGGGAGTTTGTCTTGTAGGTGTGAAGTCACCAATCGCAAGCCAACAAGCAATCTGGGCCGGACATTGCGTTGAATCTACAAAGACGACATCGCCATCACATGGGGTATCAACTATCATGTACGGTGTTGGACACGCACACAACACTACAACAAAGTAGTCTCAAGTCAACAATTGTTAAAACCTTTTTTCTGGAGGGACCCACTAATTTTGTCACTGTCACATGGTATTATCATCATCATTAATCATGATACGAGATTATTGAATTGCACTCTGTCTATGCTAATTATATTTAAATATGTAGTTAATTATGTTTATTACATTCGGTTATAAAATTAAGTAGCCAACATGATGACATGTGGTTATAATGTTTGACATGGGATAATGTGCTTTCTTAAAATATCTACAAAACTACACTTTTACTATGTTTGAAACCACATTTTGAATAAAATAGAACGGTCTTGATCTATTGCCCCCGGTGGGCATTGTTATAATGTCCACCGGAACAAGTGTCATGCAATCATTGCATGACACTAAAGTGGGCCTTTAATGTCATGCAATGATTGCATGACACTTGTCCCGGTGGGCATTATAACAATGCCCACCGGGGGCAATAGATCAAGCTCCTAAAACCGAAAACCATATCAAGTTGTAGTTTCAATATTATTTGGCCTCCCAATAAAAAAATTGACGACCTATTTATCGACGTCGAAAAATGTCTACCATTTTTCATAAAATGGAATCGCACATGTAGTTTCATGGATCTTTTTTCTTCTTCTCTTTTTGGAGGTCTTGTAAAATAAGTTTAAATTAGAAATCACGATCAATAGACATAGTAGCTATCGATATCACTCGACATTTTAGTCAGACTTTAATATCGTGAATTTGTGATTCTGAAAAAAATAAAGTAAATATACAACATTGATGGCATTGCATATTTGAGAGTTTTAGTAAGAAGGGAATATTTTTATCATTCTTTTTGACGTCCTCTTTTCTTGAATGGGATGGGATTTTATGGCTACACGATGATTAACTATATGCCTTCTCCATCATGGTAGGCATTCTACAACTACTCCGCGGTCCGTGAGAAGTGGCCTTGATGGAGAAATATAATTGTGTTAAAAGTCATTGATGGGTAAGCTGTGTCACACACTAGACAAGTGTGTGGAGTTGTTTCGGAACAGACTTGCATTAGATATAATATTTATATATAGGGCATGTTCGGTGTAGTTTTTTTTTTTTTGGGAAAAATAGATCTTTTTGAGTACTTTATTGACTTTTTAAATTTTTTTGTAGTGTAAAAAAGTTAAAAAGTCAAATTGTAGACAAAAAAAAATGTATTTTTAAAAAAAAAAAATAGCTACCGAACATGCCCATAATGAGTGAGTTGTTCCAAGAGTCATATTTAGTAATGCTAATGTTATACAAAAGATGAATCAGTTTTGTAGCCTAGATTGTTATAAACTGTTGAATGAGTAAAGAATTTGTAATTAAATTCACCCGAACATGGGAAAATTGGATTCTGGTTTCTGCATTGATTTGGCATTAATTATTGTTTCGTCCACTCTTATATATTGGACATTAGTTTATACAATAAAAAAGATGTTGTCTTGTTCAATATTACATACTAAACACACCATCACAATTAAGGGAAGGTGGAGTCACTAAACAGTTTAAAAAATTGTACCAGCACTTTCATTTTACTATAGAATTCTTTAGTACAAAACCCTATGCCAAATAGTAACAAATTTAAATGAATTAATGCCAAGACCATAAAATTACCCAAAGGTATATGAATAAAATGCACAACAAATAAATTTGGGAGGACACCGGAAAGTATAAGCCTTTTGGTGGATTGCCTTCTCTACTGCTTGAAAAACATTAACGAGACAAATGCAGTCCACGAACAATTATTACTACCCGCAAGGTAAACGAAGATAGAACATGTCTAAAAATTTTAACGGGAATGCTCACAAATAGCAGCCATCAATGCCACAAAACAGATACTTTCACTTATGGGAAGCGGTCAAAGAGGAACTGCAACAGTCCAAACTTTTCTTCGGGGGTGTTCATATCAGTGAAAAGTGCCCGATTCTCCTTGTTCCGCATGCACTAGACGGCATAGAATTACAACTGACTGCCTCGTTCAATCCCTGGAAGATTGCGTACAATGTGAATGCATTCAAAAATCGATGGGACGTCAGAGGATGATGACGTGCGGCGGTCTTCAACTTCACGACCCCAAGACACTAGATTGTTAATTGAAGCTGATAATATCTCAAGTCCAGATTTCTTTTTTGCCGCCTGCGTCAGACGAGCAGATGACTTTCTTTTTCCATTGTTTATGGCTCTGCCCACTTCATCCTGGCTCATGCCCGTTTGACAGTTGGGAACATCAACCGGTCCGCTATTCTCACTAGATCTGCGCCAATAGTTTGGCTCCAACTTGCGAAACAATACTTGGAGTTCGCAAGTTTACCCCTGTGGCAGATATTCCTTTGAACAAAGTTGGGTAGTGATTCTGGAATAGGGACACATCTCGTCCTCTAAATTTATGGTATTTGTTATGCTCCTGTTTCATTATAAAAGTAAATTGTAAAGCATATGTTCAGGGGGTCAAAAAATAGCATAATTTTTCAGCATTATTTCCTCCCAACATTATTCTTGCCATCACAATACCTAAGAACTGAGAAAATAAAGTGCAAAGATTCTCCAAATGTTATTCCACCAATGATTACTACAATCATGTAAGATAGCCTCCAATCACCATTTTGATTAATGGTTCGTGTGGAGAAAAAATAAACTTCAGCTTTGGAGTGTGATTCAAGTGTCTTGTTTTATCATATTTTATATCTCAAGTTTATATGAAAATGTTATCTTTCTGCCATTTGTTTCTGCATTTTCGGATGATTATTATCAATTTTTAGCAATCGTTTATTAAATATTACATACACACATGGACATTGTAGTTTACAGCCACACTTTAAAGCTCAAAAAATCAATTCTCAAAAACAGAAAATCAAGAACAAATGGAATCTGCAAATAATATACCTTGTTATAATAATCTAGAAGCAAAAAATCAGCAACTATGTACTAATGGAATATGCAACACACACATATGCAAAATAGTTGCAGGGACATATGTTATTACCTTGATTTTCCTATCCCACCATTCACTTGTAGCGTCAATTGTATTTGTAACGGGGTCGATGCCTATACTGGTTCCCTATTCATGAGTTCATTAAAGATTACAAATTCTGTTTTCATGGTGTCCCATTGGTTCTTGAACTGTGCTTTGGTGTATTGAAGCCCCCGTAATGGAATAGAAGCCCTCGACAATATTGTTCCAACCCTCAGGAGTGAAATGTGAACCCGGTCGCCGGCCTACGATAATTTCTTCCTCGCACAAAGATATGAACACTCTTTTGGCCTCCGGATCCCACTGCGCACTTGTTCGGTTAGGCTTTGTCTGTTTTGTTTTGTTTCCTTTGCCCGAATCAGACGATTGAAAGGCTGAGGTCGACATATCTAATCTAGATATGCAATTGAGAACATATATTTGTGTTGATAAACGTTATATGATAGATGAGCACAAACAAAAAGTTAAATAATGGGTCAATTTCGCACACAATAGTACACTATTTGAAAATTGAAATGTGGATCGGTAATTTTTAATCCAAATAGAATCACAATCACTCTGGTTGCTAGGAAATGGTTTTCAACTTACAGCAAATCGAATGTATATAAAAAAACAAAAAACAAAAAAAAAAAACAAAACAAACACACACACACACATCTACTAGTTTTTTGGTCCGTACGTTGCACGTGACGTATTTTTTATACTGTAATTTTTAATTGTTTTGATATCATTGTAAATGCAGATATTGTCTTATCGAACAAGCTGGCTGTGTATGACCTCAAAACTCAGATCATTGGATAGACTGCATATAACTATGAGTAGCAAATTCTTGCATTGCATCTACACTTCCAATTCGGTTTCACAATTTAATTTTTCTCTTCTTCTGTTGATTTGATCACATTATTTCTTTAGATCAATGCTCTGGTTATAGGTTGATCGTGTTTGGACCTAAGCTGTTGGTACATAGTTTTCATGAGACATTTTGTTATTATTAGAAGAAATGAAGGGATTCATGCATTTTTTTACATATAAATATTAGTAAATAACGAAAAACCTGTGAACTTAATCTCATTAAAAATGAAGATACACTCGTTCCCCAGTTCAATGGATTGGTTCTGTTTCATGATCTGTTGATGGGTTTTGTCTGAGAATATATTTTGCATTGATTTATTTAATGTATTAATTAAAATTTGTCTACCAAAAGTAGTAAATTAATGGCAATTTTTAGCATATAACTAGTTTTCTCAAAAAACAAATAAGCTAATAGAACATTATCTCCCAAAATCATTCGTTTGACCACAAACCCAAAACAAGTCATTCAATTCTGGTGAAAGGAGTATTAAGTAATGAGGTACATCTTGGAGTAGGTGGAGGGTTTTCATGCACCGTTTTGTGGATTAATAAAGAGAACAGACAATTTATCAACTACCCAGTCTAATCTTAGATGCAATTATCCATGTAAACAAATCAACAATGTATACAAATTAGAGTCATGTGAAGCTTTATTGCATATTTACATGTGAAGACATATTTGATTAGCGAAAGTAATCTCAAAAAAAAAAAAAAAAAAAAAAAAGTTGGCCAGAATGATGTCGTTTTGGACGATGAATAAATAGTAACAGTACTAAGAAGTGATATATATGTACACATTATATACATACACACAGAGAACATTTCGAAAAATAAACCAAACATAAATATATATGTATCTATACATCACAATTTCCATCTCTTCGATTATTACAAATCGGTAGGTCTCTTCGATTAAGATTTCCACGTAAACCAAACACGATAGAAATATACAGATCTGAAGTTGAAAGATGTTTGTTATACATACCTAGATGAATGATAATCCGGCCACGGAAGACTGCAGTGGTGAAACTTTCAACGCCGGTCGAAAATAGTTGCAGAAAAGAAGCCCACAATATTGAGAAATATTTTTAGGTTCATTGATTTGGGGTTTGGGGGTTAGTTAATTGTTGAAAGGGTAGGATAGTAATTTCAGATGTGGAATGACAATTTGCACGTGGATAATTATATTTATGCTACAAAATTTATTTGTTACACCACATTTTAATTATATTTAAGGTCCTCAATCTTTATTTATTGTAGCACTTATGTCATTAATTTTTTTTCGTCGTTTTTTTATATCCTCAATCTTCCATTAATTAGCACATCTCGTCTTTAATAAAAGTTCACGTTTAAAAAGTCTATTTGTAAAGTGTAAAACTACTTATTTGCCCATCATATATATTTTTTAAAAAAAAATAAATAAATACAAAAGTATGACAAAATATTTTTATCTCATTTTAAAGCACGCAAAATAGAATATTTTAACAAAAATCATCATTAATGATGAGATGTGCTAATTAATTAGAAGGTTAAAGATAAGAATTTGATAGAAAAAAGGTTAGAGACATAAGTATTACAATAGACAAAGATGAAGGACTTTAAATTTAATTAAAATGTAGTGCAACGAAGAAAAACTATTGTGTCAATATAATCACCCTTTGCACATCACAGTACGGTGTCTCTCAGCCCATTATGTGGTTGTGTATAAGCACATTTTGACTACTTATAAGTAATACCAAACATGCGCTTAAAAATATCTACAAAACTACACTTGCTTTTCTTGAAACCACTTTATGAATAAAATAGAAAACCAGATCAAGTTGTAATTTCAATATTATTTGGCCTCCCAATAAAAACAATAATGACTTATTTACCCACGACGAAAACGTCCAACATTTTCCATAAAATGGAATCGCACCCGTAGTATCATGGATCTTCTTTCTTTTTCTTTTTCTGGAGGTCTTGTAAAATAAGTTTAAGTTAGTAATAACTATCAATAGACGTAGTAACTACCCATATCGTTTGACATTTAAGTCAAAGTTGGATATTGTGATCGTGAAAAAAAGGAAAATATACAACATCAGTGGCATTGCACATTTGAGAGTTTTAGTAAGAAGAGAATATTTGTATCATTCTTTTTGTGGTCCTCTTTTCTTGAATGGGATGGGATTATGATTAACTATATGCCTTCTGCATCATGGTAGGCATTCTACAACACTCCTCGGTCCATGAGAAGTGGCCTTGATGGAGAAACGTAATTGTGTTAAAAGTCATTGATGGGTAAGCCGTGTCACACACTAGACAAGTGTGACGAGTTGTTTCGAAACAGACTTGCATTAGATATAATATTTATACATAACGAGCGACTAGTTCCAAATGTCATATTTAGTAATGCTAATGTTATACAAAAGATGAATCAGTTTTGTAGCCTAGATTGTTATAAACTGTTAAATGAGTAGACAATCACCCGAACATGGGAAAATTGGATTCTTATTTCTGCATTGATTTGGCATTAATAACGTTTTCGTCCACTTTCATAAACTGGACACTAGTTTATATATACCATTAAAAGGATGCTGTCTTGTCCAGCATTGCATACTAAACACGTCATCACAGTTAAGGGAAGGTGGAGAACTGTCACTAAACAGGCTAAACAGTTCAAAAAATTGTAACAGCACTTTCATTTTACTATAGAAACCTTTCGTACAAAACCCTATGCCAAATGGTAACAATTTTAAATGAATTAATGCCAAGATCATAAAATTACTCAAAGGTATACGAATAAAATGCACAACAAATCGAATATACGATATAAATTTGGGAGGACACAGGAAAGTCTAAGCCTTTTGGTGGATTGCCTTCTCATCTGCTTGAAAGATAACCAGTAAGCCAAAACTCCGGTTCTAAACTAGAAGCTTATTATATTTTGCCTGTCTCGAGGAGCAACACATTGCCATAAGGAACGATACGACGAAATATTAGCAGCATCAACACCGAGGGATGCAAGATTGCGTGCATACTCCTGAAAATCATACACAGTTGAGAGAGCAATCCACTAATGATAAAAATGCTATCAGGCAGAATCATTACTCTCAACCAATGTTGAAATTGTAAACACAAGAAGTTTAGTTTAAGATTCTTTAAAAAAATGTTTGGTAGAGAGGACTGGATAGCACTAGACAAAATTAACAAAACAAAAAATTGATAAAATCTTGTTAACTATAGTGTCCTCTAGCACTGCATACCAAAGAATGACACTTACCTGAATATCAAGAAATAACTGCATGCACATCTTGTCAGTATCAGACACAGTATGGTCTGAGACATCTGTGCTTGCTCCAGCTCGCTTTTGTGCACCTAAACGTATTTTCTGAAGAGAAGACTCCGTTTTTCGGGCCTGTTATAATAAGTGCCAGTTAAATGCCATGTGAGAAAGATAGCAGGAATTTACTTTCTCATGACTAACAACATAAAGCGATAAAGCCAAAACCAGCTTTTGGGCAAAAACTGCCTAGTGGCTATCCAACTGCTAAGGGAGTAGAGCCGTAAGCATGTTTGGCTAAGCTTAAAAAGTGAGTTATAAGCAAATAAGTACATTTCAAAATAAATATTTTTGGTTTTAGTCAAAACTGGAAAAAGTAGGTTACATGTTTTAACAGAAACGTAGGAGTTACTTTCTAAGTAATTTTCTTTGTTTAAAAGTTAAGAGAGAGCAAGTCACCCAAACGTGGTTAGAAACAAAAAGCTACTTAAAAAGTAGCTTTTATTTTTTCTAAGCTTAGCCAAACATGTGCATAGTCATTTAGATCCCATAGATGAGATTTTGGCACAAATCCATTCGGGAGTCCAGGAAGGGCCCTAGAATTTTGAATGGTGCGTGTCAAGGTCAAAAGGGATGACAGAAGTCCTAACAATTCAGACAATATGCTCCGTAATGTACATACCACATTAACAAGCTCAGCAGCTAATTCATAATATCGTCGAGTAATCTCACAAGTAGCAGCCTGCAAGAGTTCATTTCGGAGGTCATTTGTTAGATACGTGGCAACTCGCTCTCCTTCAAGAAAAGCCTGCAGAAAGTAAGGTGATTTAGATGTAAAAACTGTGTTTCAAAAGAAGCTGATAACATGTTGGAAAGCCAGTAAGAGAGAGGCATACTATTACTGAAGGTGGGGAAAATATAGGCTATTCCTTGAAAAATCAATCTCTAATGGATTGAGAATATCACAACAAAGCATTTAAAGGTCTACACAATCATGATCACAATTGTGATATATTTTATTTTCAAGTTTACAAGAATATTTGCACAGATTTGCATAGAGGGTCTTGAGAATTATACATGAGGTGCAATGGAGCATACCTAAAATAGATGCTGGTCTTACTGAGTTTCATGTATCACACATGATCGTTGCAGATACCTACTCCACCCCAAGACCAAGGTGTTAGTGTGGTATGCGTCACCTCTTCTTTAGCAGCTCTATCAACAATAGATGGTTTATGCTCTTAACTTTATGGAATCATTGTGGAAGGTTCCATTCAATACATTATTTTTAACGAAACATGTTGTACTCATCAGGCACACATCATCTGCATCTATGTCATATCGACAAAAATGTTGGTTCTTACCACAGGTACGAGTCCAAGAGAATTAGCTGTTCAAGCATCTATCATTTGATGCTTAAAATGAAACCATGTGGAATGGGTATATGTGCAATAATAACAGCATAAGAAGCAATAGCAAGAGGACTTGCTAAATTGATATTTTCTCCTTCCATATAGGCCCACCATACTAGCCATTCATATCATACAACTGGAATTTTATGTTACAATTATTGGTGCTACTTTTTATTGTCTAGGGAGAAGTTACTGTTTCACATGAAAGCATATAAACTATTTTGACACCGGAGTTCAAATACATGTAATATATTCACTCGAGATGTTAAATGGATAAAAAGATAATTGACATAAGCACGTTGTCATTTATCTTATTGCAAATGACCCGCGTAAGAGGAAATCTATGTTCAATAAGAAAATATTCTGGAGGTGAAGATATCTGTACCTTTAAAGGACGCAACACCCCGGATACATATGGTGAATGCCTAACAGGAAGAGGCCTCTGACCCACCCTATATGTTGCAGTTATTCCCTTTAACTGTCGCAAGTCCTACATAAAATTTGGCACATGGCATGCCCCAAGTAAATTATATCAGGTCAATTTGTAGTCCATGGTTAAGCTGAACATAGAGCATGTTTGGCTAAGCTTAAAAGGTGCCAAACTGCTAATGAAGTCCAAGGAAGCTTATTAGTGTAGAAAATTTGGAAAAAGATGGCTTACCTCCACCGACTTTTCAACTAATGTTTCTATTATTGAATTCATTACAAGAGGCAGAAGAACTTTCAGGGAATTGCCGCCCTGCAAAATACTCTGCCTTACAAGATCAAGCACTTCAGTGGAACACGACTTGAGAAGCTCAAGCACATGCTCTAGGTAACCTCCACAAATTTCCTCCACCAGACAATTTAGATCATGAATTATCTGTATAAGAACTGTAATTAATAAATATAGCGGAATCATATCTTGAAGGTTATCATAAGGTGGTCATCTAGAATATCAAAATCGATTGGGCTGGTAAATATCATGGCAGGGGAGTCAAAAATCGTGCGTATACCTTCGAGAATACTCTACAGGATGGAAATGTAAACTTTTTTCACAAATTGTACAAGGCATCAAATTAACAGTGGATTACAAGTTACAACATGCCATATCCGTCTATCCGTATGTCAGGATATCAGACAAGGGGAAAATGAAAGAAGGAAAAAGAAACTCAGGCAAAAAATATTCAAGATTTCAACAATTGAAAATTAAGTTCAAAGAGAGAGAACCACTTAGCACCAATGACCACAAATTGGCAGTAAACCGGTAAACATAGAACTACACCCACAGCCCAATGTATTTATAGTCTGACCTAATACACACAGAGAGAGAGAGAGAGAGAGAGAGAGAGAAAAAACAAAGCCTTTCATAGTTGCAAAAAATCAGCATGTTGAAAATGACCATTGCACGGAGCCACAAGTCCGTGCTATTTACAACTATTTAACAACCTCATGTCCACTGAACAAAAAGATCAATAACACCAAGTAAACCATATCAACATTAGTTTATCAAACAAGCAATTTCAACTAATGGGCAGTGAAGGCCACATGTAAATATCATAAAAGTTTTTAGTGCCATCTCAAGTAATATAATATGATGAGTTCCAATTCCCCAAGTAGGGAAAATGAAAGTTTAAAATCCAGGAGCCGGGTCAGGGGTACCCTAGGGCCCCATGGCCCCAAGGATATGATAATTTAGAGTTCTAAAACAAGTCACACAAAGTGGGGACAAGGGGGAAGAGCAGGAACTAGATGCAAAATACAGCAGGAACTCTTAAAAATTCATTTTGCACAGACAAATCATACAGATGGTCTGTGAAAGTGAGATACATACATAAAGAAAATCTTCTGGGGTAGCGGAAATAGCCCAGTCAGATCCAGATTTGGAAAGTGAATTACCAGCTTTGCGAGAATCCAGTCCAACTGACAACCAGTTCGAGAATCTGAATGATAATACAGTTCAACATTCTGATACATCAATATGTCCATTATCAAGTCAAATCATCAAACAGATGTATATTTCTAAACCCAGCCAACAATGAATGTAAACTAACCGTGAAAGAAGTTGCAAAAATAGGCGTAAAAACTTGTCAGAGCAAGAAAAGACGAGAACATCATCCTTCCAGCATGATCTCAAGCAATCCAAAAGAGAGATACTTTGCTTCAATACTAAGTTTAAAGAATGTCCCTGGTCTGAGGATAAGTTTTGAGAGGGCTGAAGTGCAGTAACTATAAGTGCTGATTCCAGCGTCCCAGCAATTTCCTGAAATCTAAGGCAATTAATTCATATAAGTAGTTCTATCTTAACGTTTCACTCATTTATTATTTTATCACCTTCCTAAGATTGGAGAGGCCAAGCAGACTTAGTTATAGACCATATATCAGATCACAGTGAGTACCTCAATGTGAAATAGACCCCAGTATTCCATTGTTTCATGAATTCCATATAGACTGCTTCTTCCCGAAATTTAGCAATTGCAGATCTAGAGGGGCAGTGACCTAGCATGACAACGTAGAGTGTTACAATAAGACGGAACATATTAGATTTACATGAGAAAATAGTTAACGAGCCAACCATAAATGTGAATGTCGAATGTGCTGAAGGTTCCTCCGCTACCTTCTAAATAAGCCAAGAAATTTAGGCTTGATTTGTAATTTTTTAGGAACTCTGTGGGCCTTCCAGGAGAGAAAGCCCCTGGTTTTCCTTTCTGGATTGCTGATAGAACCTCTCTGAGAATAGAATTGGCCAGAAAGCTGAATACATGTAGACCTGAATTTTCTGCGCATAATTTTACATACAAGAACAATAAGCAATCAATGAGAAATATCGAAGTCCAGCTAATCTTGTTATCCAGGAAATAAAAAATTAATTAGCAGTCAAGTAATATAACAAGGCATAGAAGTTTTAGAAAATATGGTTCAAAATGTAAATTCAATAGTCCTGTGAATTTCAATAATGTATGCATGATTCTGCTGGTGCAGTTTTGAGGGCTGTGTGCAGATGCAAACGACTAAATGAGGACTTTATGTTACAGGAACTAACTGCGATAAAATTTCGAGAAAGAAAAGAGTTCGTTAAAGACAAACCATTTGAAGGATAGAGGTTGTTAAACATATGTAGGCATACAACAAGTCAACAACAGGGATTTGCTTTTTCCTTAATTTTAACAGATACATGATAATTTACTCTTGCGTGGTCTCATACACAGTGCAAATATCCTCTGAATGTGTAAAAGGAAAAGTTCTTGCTTCTTGTCCAAATTCCACCTTATGGCATCATGGTTTTGGTCCATTCATTTAAACTATCCTAATTTATTTGTTTTCTTGCAAAAGAAATTGCTTGTCTGTAATCTTATGAAGGCACAACATCTCTATTGTCCATAAAAAAGGCTCAACTCAATTAAAAAAACCCTCATTCCACTTCGACTAACTCGCATTTATTCTTATTTCTTCATTCTTAGTTCAAGGTTTGTCCACATAAAGTACAAACTGCTGATATTACCAGACACCTGCATACTAATTATCCAACTTAGAAGTGCACATCATCTACAATATGACAGTAGCACCCTGAACTAACAATGACAAATGAATTGACTGATAAAGATGGAATGAAATTTCAAGTTTATTAATTTTGCTTCAAGGGAACAGGAGGACAAATAAATTGCAATATTCCTTTACTAACACTGAAAAAGCACACGATGGTAACAAGCAGACCTGTAAAAGATATTTCCAATAAAAATTTACAATCATCATCAATGTATTGCTTGATTCTTTCATAGTCTTGGTCAAGTTCATCTCCAGATTCCCCACCAACTTCCCCGGATGAGCTGCGCAGGATAACCTTCTGTACAAATGGTGCCACCACCTTTGAGCGAAAAATATCTTCAGCACTCGTGGTATTATCAATAGCAGCATATGCACGTAGGCAATTGTATATTGCATTTGCATCTTTGTGCTCCAGTCCATCTACAAAACAGTGACCCAAACTTGTATCCAACAACAAGCCAGCATTCTGTATCCTCTTCACCATATTCTCAATGAAGGGCATATTCTGTACTGCCATCATACGAGAAGAATGTGGGTAAGTATTGGAAATCCCATAGACCGAGTATAAACATATAGAATAGAGGGTTTCAAAGCTAAAATGGTGAATTGCAGGATGAGCGAAATATCAAACCACATAATCAGGTCTCAGATCGACATGTCATAACTCTACTATTGAGCCTATCCATGTGTAAGGAGCAGGAAATGAAGAGTAAGGGAAAATCATATCTTTTGGAGGCAAAGGCATACATTTGGCTTAAACATAATTTATGTGTTATAAATATTACCTTAAACTGTTTCAAGTATTTACAGTTCTTCAAATAATATAGATTGACACAATGTTAGTATAATTCTTGATTACTGCAGCTGGGGTTGGGGTAGGCCGCAGATTTATAGGTTTTAATCAATGAGTCAAGAGCCAGGTATTCAATATTCTGAATTTTACGTAATGTCATACTAGGAATTCTACAAGCATCTAAACATCAATGTAGCCATGGCAATGGTGCAAGTCGACTCATACCTTATTCAGAATGTATATAATGCAGGCTGCAAAAAGCAGCCTGCAATTTTTTTTATTTTTTATTTTTGAAATTTTTATTAAGAAAAGGGAAAAGCTTGCTGGTGGCTCGGCTTGGCCCAATACAACCGAGCCAACGAGCCGAGCCCGAGCTCTCTTCTTGGTAAGTGGGATGTTCCCAGCTTGGCAAGCATGCCGAGCCCGTAGTAGGGCGAGCGGACCCGGCTTGGCTCAGCCCATTCCCATGGCTATATCAATGTCTTAATTCTAATGACAACAACAAACTAAAGCTTATTTCCTATAATTTGCATAAATCCCGTTTCAGCACTTTGTTCAGTGAATAATGCATCTCTTGAAAGGTCCACTGCAATCACATCATTTGCAACCATATGTCATATTAGTTTTGATCTAACTCTCTCTCTTGTAAGCCTCCCTCTATAAAATCTTCTATTGGAATCAAATCACTCAAGATCACAGAGTCTTTAGGTTTACACCGGAACATGTCCCAAGTCCCAACTACCAAAGTAGTGTCTTCAATTGTACCACGTCCACTTGTTGGTGTACACTTTACTGCTATATTTCTATTTAACATTCTATTCTAGCTTAGTTCATTATACCGGTGCTATGTCGTAGGGGTGAAAAAAAAAAACGGCCAAATTGCATTGCAAAATCGAACTAAAATAGTTTTTTCGAAACCGTTTGGTTTAGATTTCAATTGTTAAAAATCCTTTGAAACTGGTCGAAACCATTTTAAAAATTTTTAAAAAAAAATAAAATAAGGTTGTGAGACTGTTTGAGACACATGAACTAAAAGTGAAATTCAATTAAAAATTAAACCAGAACCAATTAGACCCAATCACCCAATTAAACCCAACCAAGTACCCATCGGCGACCAAATTCAGTGATTCACTATTGACCAAGACTCTATTCCAAATCACCTAACCCTAACCCTCCATCCATTCCAATCGCTGAACCCTAACCCATCCTCCATTGCAATCGACCACCTTTCGCACGTAATTTGAGACTTGATGATATAATCCCTTTGGAGGGTGAAATTGTAGTTATGCAAAAAGGTAGGAAAGGTCAGAAGAGAAATAAAAAGTAAATTGTGGACTCATTATAAAATACACAAGGATGGAAAGGCAGAATATATTTTTTGTGGACTAGTATATAAGCATGACTCTAAAAATTATGTGACGAGTACATTGGAAAATCACATCGAGACATTGTGCAGGAAGTATCCATATATGTTTCAAGACAAAAAGAAAAAGACGACTTTTTATAGTAAATCTCAAAACGATGATGTTTTAGAGAGTGTTGGTAGTCGTGAACAACATGTCAAGTTTAGTCACAAAAGGGTTAGAGAACATATTACTAAGTATTTGTACTGTCTAAGTTACTTTTTGACAAGTGAAAGATGAAGGTTTTTAATATTATACAAGGTATTTTTTCTCAAAATTTGATTTTGTTTCAAGGGTGATAGTGGCCAAGGATATATATAGTTTGTTTCTTGATGAGAAGAAGAAATTGACATAGAATTTGTTTGACTATTGACCGTTGACATCAATACAAAATGTCAGTTATTTGTGTTTGACTACTCATTGAGTTGACAATGATTGAAGACTTCAAAACAAATTATAAGTTTCATCCAGTCCCAGCCATACAAGTGATATAGTGGAAAATAAGTTGATTTCTTGTTTTTATAATTGGGGAATTAATAAAAAAAATTGTGTAGGCGATAATAATCAATGTTCAAAAAAGCGTAAAGCGTGGCTAGGCGTAGAAGTCGAGTTTCAAGCTTTTCGGATCTAAGCGAGTACTAAGCGAGAACGAGATAAAGGTAAGGCGAGGACAATGCGTGATGTATGGCTAGATGTGGAGGCAGAATTTCAAACCTAGGCAGAGCCTAAGCGAGGCTTATGCGGACTTTTTAAAACAGTAATAATAATGCATCATCCAACGACGTAATAATAATGAAATTGAAAAGTAGTTTTTAAGAAAAGAAGAACGGTTTAGTTCTTCGTAGAGAAATGCATCATATGACGTGTTTTGCTCATAAAAGAAATTATCCATGCTATTTCATCAATTCGTAAGGTATGTTAGATCTTCCCCAACACGACTAAAAAGGTTTCAAGAAAGTTGCAAAGATGAAAATATTGAGTCTAGAGGTTTGCTGTGTTTGGACGTGACAACTAAATAGAATTCCACATACATGATCTACAAGCTGCAATAAAGTTTAGAAAGACATTTGATATTTGGGTAAGTGATGCAAACTATACAAAATACTTTAATGAAGAAAGATTTGATGGGAGAAATATAGATGGACCACCAACACATGTTGATTGGGACCAAGGAAAAGTATTTGTGGGATTTTTAAAGACTTTCTGTGATATGACATTGAAAATAAGTGGTTTCTTATATGTAACATCCAACACTTCCTTTCAAAAAATATGTGAAATTCATGGAGAATTGAATTAATTAGCTAAGCTACCAAAGAGCCAGACAGTTTGATGGGATCCATGGTCATTAGTATAAGAAAAATTATGATAAGTATTGGAAAAATCTTAAGAAGTTTAATTAATTGTTGTTCATTGCAAACCTTCTTGACCGAATATGCAAGTTGGAATTGCTTAAAGTCAGGTTTGAACTTATTTACAACGTATTGCAAATATGCTTTAAAAAAAAGTTGATAACACACTTCACTAATGTTACAAGGAAATGACGACTCCACTATTAGCTACATCAAAGGAGGCTCTTCAAAGATGTAGCCCAAGTCATTCGCAACCTATGTTGGGTATTTCTAAACTCAATCCCTTCAATTTTAAACCTAGACTCGTGCAGGATACTCAAGCTTAGAAGAATGATTTGGTGAATTACTTGACTAATTGTTGTGTAGATTCGACCGATGACCCTTTCGAAATATTACTTCGGTGAAATTGAATGAAAATAAGTACAAGATTGTCTCCAAACTGCTAAAGATATGTTAGCCATTCAAATATCCACATTTACTTCTTAGTGTGCAATCTCCACTGGTGGTCGGATTATTGATTCCTTTAGGAGTTCATTGAGTATAAAGATGGTTGAGACATTGTTTTACACAAAACATTGGTTGCGTAGCAACAAGGAACCTATAGTGATTCGTCAATACTTGGATGATTCTAAGAAACCCATAGAAAAGTATACTATTTTCTATTATCGTATTTGATATTTCAAGTTTTTTTGCTTTTTTAATTACTTATTTTATATCATTTAATAATGATTAATGAATAGAGAGAATGAATCGACGGGAGATATTGTGGTAATTAATATCAACTGAGAAGTTAGAACTAAAGTGTTGCTATTTTTACTTAATGACTTTCAGTATCATTATACTGTCTACTTATTCACATTATCAAAGCAGTATAGCTTGCAGGTAGTGCTTAATTATTGGTCTTAGAAATAGATTTCAAGTTCTGAATATGCATACCTAAGAATATCTACTCCTTGTTTCAAATGGTTGGTTTGAAAATAGGCCAAAAACCACTCAAACTGAATCGTGCTCACCCCTTCTATGTCGTTTAATAACCCAATATAGAAAACACAGCACATCAAATAACTGTTTCTAGAACTTGCCTTTTAATTTAGAAATCATTCTATCACACGGAATCTATGTAACACTTCTCCCTTTCATGCACTCGGCTCTAATCCGACGCATCTGCACATTACATCCTCTGCAAGTCCAACTTCCTTGTTAATAATGAACCTAAGTACCTAAACAATCACATTTTAGAACAACACCATCTTCTATAATGACTTCATCGCCATCCTTATTTCTATTATTACTTGTATACTATCTTACCTCCACTTAACCTAAAACCTTTAGATTCCAAAGTACTCCAAAGTTATTACTCACCTTAGTCTCATCTACTAAAATTAAGTCATGAACAAATGACATACACCAAATAGACTTGTCTAGGATATGCTTGTGAGCTCATCCACAACTAGAATGAAAAGACAAGGACTAGAGGCATCTTGATGCAAGCTTACACAAATATTAAATGATAATCAGGCCAGTATGAAGCAAAGAAATTATAAATATTCTTATTTTACACGCCCCCATTAGTGTGATCGTGAATAACTCAAAAGTTGGAAAAACTCTCAAAATTGTCGTCAGTAACAAAAGCCAAAAGATATTAGTGTCAAATATAAATATATTACTACCAAAGAAGAAGTCCAAACATATGAACAAGCAATAAGTTGCAGAACACAAATCCACTAAAACTAATAGAAGAAATGCATCAAAATAAGGAAAATAAAGGTCTCTTATATGAGGATGGAGTGAGAAAGACCTTTGCGTGAGCAATATAGAACTTCAGCTGATTCATTTCACTTGCAATTCTTTCAAGAAGCATGCTTTGAGTCTCTCTAAGGTTTGTTCCATTTTCTGCATGTTGAAAGGAGATACCATTGCTTAATTGACCCTTTTCTGTAGAATTAACATTGCCGCTAGCCCAATCAGCTGGCACACTAGGCAGCTCCTTTATCAATTTTTCGACCTATATAGATATCAACTTTCAGTACATATTAGCAAATTTCAAATAAAGCAGCTGGAAGCGAAAACAGAGTGTGGAATGTGTAACTTCTTTATTTACTATTTATTCTTCTTCCCTTTATCTTCTGCATTCTTGAATCCCAAAACCCACAAAACCGCCCATAAGGTTCTGACCTATGAATCCCAACTAAATGCCCCTATCTAAAGAAGCACAAACAAGCAACTACTAAATAGACAAAAACAAAAAAATACAAAAGCAAAAGCAAAAAAAAAAAAATCAAGAAAGCCCTTAATTTGAGTTGCAGGTTTTGACAATGAAATTTAATTCTGACTTCCACAGCTATGTAGAACTTGATTGAATTCCACATTGACTATAGTCCATAGATTGAGCAGTACCGTTTCTATACAATTCTGTGTCAGTTACGCTCTGGAAAAATAGTTCAGCTTCAAGTGATTGGGTAAAATATAGAGTATATATCTCCATCAAGAGAAGTTGGCCCTGGGTGAAATTTATCTCTTTGCAGTCGAACTCAAAGGCGACATTATGTAATCTTGAACTCTGACTCAAATCGAGTATTCAATGATGTGTTTTAGACCATATAACGATAACAAAATCTGGACTTGTTACAATTAGAATTATGTGTGATTCTCCCTATACCTTGCGAGAATAAATTAAATCACTTCGAATTTAATATAAACTTTAATTTATATTCTTCTTTCTCTTTTTCATCATTTTCCATACTCTTAAAACTAAATCTTACCACTCTAACCCCACTCCTAACCGCATCAATCCAATCTTGGAAGTTGGAACCTCATAATTTCCACTCGCAAAAATTGCTCACTTTCTCGAAATGTGTTGAAATTCACATGCATTCAAGGTAAGACCTCTGTATTCGGCCTGCTCGACTCGATAAAAGATCATTAGTGACAGGATGCCAGGATCCATAACATCCGCAAAACATAGAGATGCCCTGTCTCCATAGTTAGAAGCATGCACATGCTCTAGGTTCCTAGTTTTATATGCAACAGTGAAACAGATTATAAAATCTGAATCCACAGAGAGAATCAATTTCCTCAAGGTCCAATACCAATAACGTTTAACTAATGCATGTGCAACCAAGTGCACAATTCATTTGTAACTCTGTGCAAAAGAATAATTGAAAATCGCCACAATTAACTTTTAAGAATCAAAAATAAAAACAGAAGACGATTAAAGAACGCATACATAGAATAATATAAATGCCAAACATACTCCCATATTTATCTTACATTTCGAAATTGTATCTTACTCCAGCATAGTTGACATAAACACAAATAGAAATTTGTTCAGCCAATTTTACCTTGGAAACAACGTGAAATGTATCCAGCAACAATTCCAAAACCTCCCGGGCCTCATTGGCTTCAGCGCGCTGCTTAAGCCGGCTCTGGAGAGCTATTAACGAACCGTCAACCGCGCTACGGAACCCAAGTATCTTCTCTTTGATCTCGAGCAGCGGCGCCCTCATCCGAACCACTGCCGCATCCACATCAACAAGCTTAGTACTAAGACTAACAAAATCCGCATAATCTCGATTAATCAGCTCAATGAGTTCATGCTTTAGAGCACTCAAGTGTGACCGGAGCTCCGATCGGAGAGTGTCGAACGGCACAAAGGTGCGGAGATCCGATATGTAGGACTCCGGGTCAAACTCCGGATCCAGGAACTTGGACGGGTTCAGCCATAATGGGTGGGCGTCATCGTTCGGGTCCCCGAATAAATCCGTGGCGGATTTCGGCAGTGGAGAGTGGAGATCCGTCGCCATTGGAGAAATTTGATTTGGGCTCTTGCGAGAGGGGATCTGATGAATACGGGAGGCTATGGGTGGGCACGGGTCGGTTTTTGATATACACTGTAACAAATTAAAAAATGTTAAAGTCATCTACACTGTAACACTCACGGCCAAAAAAAAAAGGGCAAAACCATATATATACATTGTAACACTAGGACCCGAGATTGGGGTGGGCAAATTGAACAAATTAAGTCATTTTACTAATTTTGAGACCCTCGCACAGATAATCAACACAAATCTTTTACTGATTTTGAGAAAAATAACAATTTTAACTTACCTGGGTCTATTTGCGATGGCGAGCAACTGAGTAGAAGACGGCTACAACAGGGGAGACTGTGGTTGGGGGTGGCGACCGGAGACCGGCGTCGGAGGGGGTTTTTCTGGGTAGGTGGCCGGTGAGTGGGTGTGCACTGTGCCGTGGTGTGAGAGCTAGCTAACTGAGAAGGGAAACAGATTTATGGCTGGGATATTTGGGTAATTGGGTTTGTGTCCCGATCGGCTTTCTGATTTTAGGAGGTTTTTAAGTTTTTCTTTTTTAAGTCAAAATCAGAATTTTAGGCTTTTTATCATTAAAACTAGTATACTGCTTTTTTTTTTTTTTTTTGAGATTTGACCGTATATTATATTATGATGATGGATTGAGGTGGTAGGCAGATTTTAGAGATAATCAATTGTGACAAATGGATAGAGATGATTGGTTGAGTGAGATGATCGAACCTGGAAGATGAATTGAACGAGTCGACAAATTTTGGAAGAGATAATTTTGTGAGTGAAGAAATTGAAAACGTAGTGACACACGGACATTTAAATACTTTTTTTTTCTTATAATAAAGAAAATTATCTACAGTCGTAATATATATATATATATATATATATATATATAGAGAGAGAGAGAGAGAGTGAGAAAAAAAAAGAGAGAGAGACATCTTCAATGTATGAAAAACTTGGCGTGGTAGGTCTTTTATGACCAAATTGCCTTTCCCTTTAAATTAAAAAACAATAATCAAAAAACATAATTAAAAACTAACTATATGTATCCAAAAAATAAAAAGTAAAAAATGTACCCCAAAAAAATAAAAACTAACAAATATGTCATCTTCTCCAAAAAATCCTAAATTTTATTTGTACCAAATTCTCAGGAAAACACGTGTTTTTGCATCTATAATAAGAGAATCTTCCACAATCGCCCCTTCAACCTCAAGTACCAGTTACCCAACGAGGACCTTGACTCCTCAATTTTCATTACAACTTATGAGGATTTGTTCAACATGATAAAAGAACATGATCGGATTAATCACTCTTCTCCTATGTTGGCCCGCATCAAATTATTCCTCTTCCCTGTCAAACCTGAGTCCCTGGGGTCTTCCCTTCTCAACCCGAAATCGAAATCTTGGTTTTCTGACGCTTTGAAGAGCACACAGATCCTGCAGAAGGGTGAGTCTGCCGATAGGAGGTTTGTTGATGGACCTGGGCTTCGTGAGAGGGTCAAGTGGAGATCGGGAGCAACAATGGCGGTGGTGGTTTTGAGAGTAAGCATGGGGTCGAGCCATTGGTTTTGGACATGGGTTCATCTTTTGGCTCGACTAGTTCTTCCATTTTAATGTCAAATTTACCTCCTATTGGGGTGGTTTTTGTGGTAAATTTGTAGTGTTTTCCGACGAATCTGGTACAAATAAAATTTTAAGATTTTTTGGAGAATATGACTTATTTGTTACTTTTTTTTTGTATATTTTTTACTTTTTATTTTTTGGAGTACATATGGTTAGTTTTCAATTATATTTTTCTTTTTTCTTGTTTTTTATTTTTTTGTTTATTTAAAAAAAATGGCAATTTGGTCATAAATGACCTACCACGCCAAGTTTTTCATACGTTGGGGATGTGTGGTGCTATTTTTTTAGGTTATGGGCATATCCCCAGCGATTTTAAAACATTGAGGACTTTTGATGCAATTATCCCATAAAAGAATGATCTTATGCTTAATTTATGGGGTAAATAGCACCAGGAGTCCCTAACCTTTGAACGTTGCAACAATGGGATCCTAAAACATTTGTTTACTAGCAGCTGGAGTGTCGAACCTCTGAAACATTAGCGCCTGATGTCCTTTTTTTTATAGAAATCGTCAGTTTGACCGTTAAATGGTCAACATTTTGTTAAATAGACCATTTTATTCTTAAATTAAATGATAAAAAAAATTACAACTAAACCCCAACCAACGAAAAATAAAATTACAACAAAACTCCAACTCAATCACTTATTCTTCTTTAAATTTGACACCGCCAAACACCACCCACCGAAAATTTATCGCCGCCGCCCACATAACAATCACAATTCAAGCAGATGCAATTTCAAAACCCTTGATTTCAGAATCAATTTCAAAACCCTTAATATCACGATTCAAGCTTGATTTCAAAACCCTCAATTTCAAGCAAAATCAATTTCAGAATCAAGATTTCAAGCATAATCAGTTTCAAGCAGAAACAATTCCAATCATGTCTCTTCACTTTTCGCATTTGATTTTCGGAATTAAACCCTTCAATGTCCGCATCCACAGTTTTCGTCACTTTAAATGCCACATCTACCAGACACCGATCGTCGAGAAGAAACAGCCTACCATCATGGTTAACGCATAAGGCGAGCCACCGTAGAATGACCCTTCAAATGGCGGAGATGGGTCTGGAACTTTGCATCAAACACATGAATGGTCCCCGTCAAATCTCCAGCAGTAAGAAGCTTTCCATCACAGCGAAAAAGCGGTGGAAGTAGCGAAGTCGGCGAAGGCCGAAGCAATTGTGGACTTGGTGTCAGGGCCCGCAGCTATCCTTAGCCCCTTGACAGCATTTGCAACAGCAGTTGCCTAACTTCGGCCGCACCTTGTAAATATTACATTCAGTTATTATTTCTGTTAGTTTGTAATAGGTTATTTTCTGTTATGATTCTTCATCCTTTTTAATGTCTACTCATGCAATTTAGATTTTTGTTACTTAAGCTATTATAGGGGGTAGATGGTATTCGAAGTCTTGTTAAGCTTACTGGTGTTTACCCCCTACACCCATCAATTGTAATTTACTGCTTTCGTCAATCAATGATCAAGTTATTTTCAACGCATTCAAATCTTCTGTTGCTAAGCTTTCTTTAATTTGTTGAATCGATCGAGAAAAGACGGAAGGTAGTCGAGAGGAGTCGACTACTGTCGCACGGTGCCCCTTTCTGTGCTAGAAAGAAAGGCGCCCCGTGAAAGTTGGTATCAGAGCTGCAGCTCAAGACATACGAGTAGAAAGCGATGGATCCAAATGCATCATACATCACTGAGGTAGTGGATCACAAAAAGAATACTAAGCAGCGCTTGGATGCGCTCGATGGGCAAAGTATTAGATTATGTGACGCTGTCGAGACCCCTTGAGGAAAAGGTCGAAACAGCAAAGGCAGACATCTGCGAACTGAACATCCAGCTGGATGAGAGTCAGATAATGTGCGCAGTGATGACTGATGTTGTTGCAATCCTTCCCGATCTGCGGGAAGAAATGGAAGCCATTAGACTTCAGTTGCGAATACTTCAACGTGTAGTTAGCAATGGGAAAGCCCCTGCACAAGAGTATGCACCTAGGCTCAGAATTCCAGAACTGCGTACCTATGGTGGGGCGCGCGACGTGAAGGAAGTTGAGAACTTCTTGTTTGACATGGAACAATACTTTCTTGCTGCCAATATTAAAGATGGGGCAAGAAGGGTGACGACAGCTACCATGTATCTGGGTGGAGATGTAAAACTATGGTGGCAGACAAAATATGCTAATATTCAGGCCAACAGGGCCCAGATAGACACATGAGAACTTCTTAAGGAAGCGATCAGAATACAATTTTTTCCAGAAAATGTGGAATATCAGGCCCGACGAGCACTGAGAGAACTGAAACATACTGGTTCCATTCGGGACTATGTAAAAACCTTTTCAGGGCATATGCTGGACATCCGAGACATGTCTGAAAAAGACAAGCTCTTCACTTTCATGGAAGGGCTGAAACTATGGACGAGAACTGAACTTCAAAGACAGAAGGTGGCTGATGTGAGCACGGCTATGGGAGCTGCTGAGTGCTTGATAGACTATCAATCAGAACTCAGAAAGGAGCGGCTGCAAGTAAATAGTCAATCCCGAGGGGGAGGAAATAGATCCTTCAAGCCCACATCAAACTCAAATAGGGGAGAACGCTACTCTCACCATAAGGGAGGCCATCAGAGCGGCTATCAAAGTAACCATCAGGGTAGCTATCAAGATAACCATCAGGGCAACAACTGGAATAAAGGAAAAGCTCAGGAGAGCAAATCTAGTACTGTCCCTAGAAAGGATAGATGTTTCTTATGCGATGGGCCTCACAGGGTGAAGGATTGCCCACAGAAACAGTTTGTGAATGCTTTGAGCCAACTGACAAGTAGAGCATCAGGTTCGAAGCAACACGTCCCATAGGCTAGCAGTCATTGCGAAGCCGATTCTGAAGAGGATGAGGATGTCGTTGGGGCATTCTCACACCGATGCAGTACAATATCACATTGAAAGGGGTGAGGTATCCCAAAAAAAGGTGGAAAAAGAAGCGTTGAAACCTCGTGTTTGTAAGGCTAAAGGCTTGATGTACATTGATGTAAAGAAAACCAATCAAGGCCATGGTAGATACCGGGGCTACTCATAACTACCTTGCAAGTCCTGAAGTAGAGCGCCTCGGGCTTGTGCTGGAGAAAGATAGTGGGAAGGTCAAGGCAATTAACTCAGTTGCTCAACCAATTGCTGGAGTAGCCAAATCCGTGCTTATTAAAGTTGGTCCATTTGAAGAGAGGACTAATTTATCTGCAGTCTAGATGGATGACTTCAAGCTGTTCTTAAGGTTGGAGTTCCTTCGGGATATGAAGACAGCAGTGTTACCATTTTCTGATTCTTTGATGATGATGGGGAGCAAGCCCTATGTCATTCTCACACTAGTGGGGAAAATGGGTGAGAAGAGCATCTCAGCCATGCAGTTCAGTAAGGACTTCAAGCGAAATGAACATTCTTTTCTGTGTACTCTTCATCTGGAAGAGATTGAGGAGGCAACTGGCCTTATCCCAAAACCCGTTAGAAGACTTCTACAGGAATATGAAGATGTTATGTCGGAGGAATTTCCAAAGAGATTACTGCCAAAGAGGACTATTGATCACGAAATTGAGCTTATACCGGGTGCCAAACCTCCTGCCAAGGCGCCCTATCGCATGGCTCAACCTGAGCTAGAAGAACTTAGGAAACAATTAGCTGAAATGCTGGACAGTGGGATTATCGTACCTGCAAAATCGCCATATGGAGCTCCAGTGCTATTTCAGAAAAAGTCTGACGGTTCTCTTCGGATGTGCTGTGATTATCGTGCCTTGAACAAAATTACGGTGAAAAACAGTTATCTGATCCCACTAGTGGTAGATTGCTTCGACCGTTTGAGCAAGGCGAAGTACTACACAAAAATTGATCTAAGGTCCGGATATTGGCAAGTCCGGATCAAAGAAGGAGATGAAGCGAAGACTACAGTGGTAACTAGATATGCGGCATTTGAATTCAAAGTTATACCTTTTGGATTGACAAATGCTCCTGCAACCTTCTGCACGATGATGAATCAGGTACTTCATAGGTTTCTAAATGATTTCGTGGTGGTGTACTTGGATGACATCGTAATTTATAGCGAGACTCTGGAGAAGCATGTTCAGCATGTGAAGAAAGTTCTTATTCGATTACTTACGCAAAACCATCAAAATGTTCATTCGCCTAGACCTCGATCAGCTTTTTGGGTCACATTATTGAGCAAGGAAAAGTCCACATGGATAGTAAAAAGGTTAAGGCTATCAAAGATTGGCAACCGCCAAGGCATGTACATGATGTACGTTCGTTCCTTGGGTTGGCCAACTACTATCGAAGATTTGTGAAAGGGTATTCAGAAATCGCACTGCCGCTAATCGAATTAACCAAGAAGGAGAAGGCTTGGGAGTGGTCGGCACCATGCCAAGCCGCTTTTGAGAAATTGAAGGAGTCTATGTGGACAGATCTAGTTTTGGCCTTACCAAATATGGCTAAAGCTTTTGAAGTGCAAACCGATGCTTCAGATTTTGCTCTTGGAGGGGTCCTAATGTAAGAAGGGCATCCGGTAGCGTATGAGAGTCAAAAGCTGAATAATGCAGAGCGCCGTTACTCAGCGCATGAAAAGGAGTTATTGGCAGTGGTCCACTGCCTCAGGGTATGTCGTCATTATCTGTTTGGGTCTCCTTTCATTGTGAAGACAGACAATACTGCTGTGAGTTACTTCATGTCTCAACCAAAACTTTCAAGCAAGTAGGCTCGTTGGCAGGAACTTCTTTCAGAGTTCAACTTTGTATTGGAGTATCAAGCTGGATCTAGCAATCATGTAGCAGATGCACTCAGTCGACGGGCTGACTTAGCTTCTATCTGCTCAATGGCGGCTCTCTTAGGGAGCAATGTTACTACAACCACAAGGGACCAAATACGGGCACTTCTGGAGAAGGACCCTGCAACAATCTATTTGGTCGACCTCGTCAAACAGGGAAAAATTCGACAGTTCTAGTTGGATGAGGGTCTATTGAAGACGAAAGGAACCGCCTCTATGTTCCAAATGGTGGAGTTTTGAGGACATCTTTAATCATGGAATGCCACGACACGCTTTGGGCTGGACATCAGGGAGAGGAACGCACTTCTGCTCTGTTGCAGCGTGCTTACTATTGGCCGCAGATGAGGGATGACATTGCGACTTATGTGAAAACTTGTTTGGTTTGTCAACAGGATAAGCCAGATCATTAGAAGAATGCAGGCTTACTGGAACCCCTTCCCGTCCCAACTAGACCATTTGAGAGTGTATCGACGGACTACATTGTTAGCTTGCCAAAGGTTAGAGATCTTGGCACTATTATCGTCGTGGTGGACCGTTTATCAAAATATGTAACATTTATCGCAGCACCTAAGTATGTATCCGCTGAAGAGACAGCTCGCATCTTCTTCAAGTACATTGTCAAATACTGGGGGTTGCCTAAAGATATAGTAAGTGATCGAGATCCTCGATTCACCGGCACATTTTGGACCGAGTTATTCAAACTCCTTGGTTCAACTTTGAGCATGAGTTCTTGTTTTCACCCACAATCTGACGGACAGACTGAGCGGTTCAATTCGATGCTGGAAGAATATCTTCGGCACTTTATCTCTACTTCGCAGAAAAATTGGGTGAAACTCTTGGATACGGCTCAGTTTTGCTTCAATGCCCAGAAGAGCTCTTCCACCAATAAGAGCCTTTTTGAGATTGTTACTGGCCAGCAACCGTTACTCCCTCGTACTGTGAACATTGATTAAAGTACCAAGTCTCCTCAAGCTAAGGGTTTCTCTCAAGAGTGGAAACGAAATATCGAAATTGCTCGGAGTTATCTTGAGAGAGCACAGAAACGGTACAAAAAGGCTGCTGATCAGAAACGTCGTTTTCTAGTATTCAACGTAGGAGATTTGGTAATGGTGAAACTCTCTGACAAACGCCAGTATAAGGTAATAAGAGGGACAGATTCTCGATTGATGCCGAAATATATCGGACCATTACCCATCATCAAACGGATTGGAAGAGTTGCTTACAGAATTGAACTTCCTTCATGGTGCAAAACCCACAACGTTCTTCATGTTAGTGCACTCAAGCCATATTTTGCAGATAAAGAGGATGCATCCAGAAATAAGCCAAAGCTATCTACATTTGAAGTGAAGAAAACAAGTAAGAGGATTGCTGAAGCTATTATTGATCACCGAGTTACTCGAGCTTCCAAAAAAAATTAAGGAGTACTTAGTCAAATGGAGCGAATGCAGCAGCGAGGATAATACTTGGGAAAGAGTTAAAGACCTCGGAGCTTTCAAACCTCTACTTGAAGAATACCACGCAAAGATGGCACCGAGGACGTCGCTAAATCAAATGGGGGAGAATGTCAGGGTCGGTAGCTATCCTTAGCCCCATGACAGCATTTGCAGCCGCAGTTACCCAACTTCAACCGCACCTTGTAAATATTACATTCAGTTATTATTTTCGTTAGTTTGTAATAGGTTATTTTCTGTTATGATTCTTCATCATTTTTAATGTCTACTCATGTAACTTAGGTTTTTGTTACTTAAGCTATTATAGGAGATAGTTGGTATTCGAAGTCTTGTCAAGCTTACTGATGTTCACCCCCTGCGCCATCAATTGTAATTTACTGCTTTCGTCAATCAATGATCAAGTTATTTTTAATGCATTCAAATCTTCTGTTGCTAAGTTTTCTTTAATTTGTTGAATTGATTGAGAAAAGGCGGAAGGTAGTCGAGATGAGTCGACTACTGCCGCACGGTGCCCCTTTCTATGCTAGAAAGAAAGGCGCCTCGTGAAACTTGGGCTCAAGGGTCTTTCCGGAAATTTTAAGAACAATTATGAAAATGGTAAAATTGCAGAATTGTAGATTTGGGTTGTGGGTTTAATTGTAATTTTGTTAGTTGGGGTTTAGTTGGAATTTTTATTTTTTTAATTTTTTTATCATTCAATTTAATGGTAAAATAGTCTATTTAACAAAACTTTGACCATTTAACGATCAAACTGACAGATTCTGTCAAAAAATGATCTCAGACGCTAACGTTTCATAGGTTCGGGACTTCGACTACTAATAAACAAAGGTTCAGGACCCCATTGTTACAACGTTGAAAGGTTAGGAACCCCTTGTACTATTTACCCTAATTTATGCTGAGCACCGATGACATGTCATGTCTATTTAATGGATAATAGTAGATCCCATATATTCAATGTATAAATGAAATATACATTAAATAGACATGTCATGTCATCGATGCTTATCATTCTTCTAGTATATTATTTCCCCGCGATAGAATTCGACCATAGGATCAATGAGAATAGGTCACTGAAATTTGAACTTCTTTATTCATGATAGAATTTTGATGGGCGAAGATGACAATTTGAGTTGTGGTGGTTATAATTTTTAGATTGAGACACTGTGCATAGCAAATAGAATTTGTCGGATTACAAGTAATTTGCCTGCCGCTACAAGAGGATGTACAGTTTCTATTTTTATTTAGAAATTTGGCAGAAATGGTCAATAATATTTGCCCTCAGTGTAGGAATGGATTCTAACGTTTGTTTTTTTTGGCACAAACGTCTCTAACCTATGTATTTTAGTACACAAATCGTCATTATTTGATGAAAAAGGTAAATATGCCCTTTAAATTTTAGTAAGAAAAAATTGCAGTTAGTTTCATAACATTTGCAAAATGTACATATGGGTCCGATACCTTTATTTTTTATAGAAAATTTAAGGAATCTAACGAGTTTTTTTTTTTAATTAAGACTTTATTTACCAATTGATAAAATTCGTAAATTATTTTGCATATTTTACGAACTATTATGAAATAACTAAACTTTAAGCTGATAACTATTAACAAACTTGTTAAATAAAATTATAAGTTTTATTATTAAGTAATTACATTATTTAAAACGTCAAAAGTGGTAAAATTATCATTTGACCTTATTTCTGTGATCCAAAAATCTATACATTGGTACCTATTGAGATTGTCGAACTATTCTTCATCATATTTCAAAAATTAATGTTCGAGAAATTTACTTAACCCAGACAGTCTCAGTGTCAAGGACGACAGCTACACTTAGCCTATTGACCACTCGCAGTCGTAGTTTGTCCAACTCCGTTCGCACTTTGTAAATATTAGTTAAAGTTGAAATTTCTTTTCAATTGTAACAGTTCATTTTAGTTGTAAAAGAACCTTGCTGATTTTAAATATTTATTATGATTCTTTACCTTTTAAACATCTACTCATGTCACTTAGGGGGTGATTGGTATTCGAAATTTTGTCAAGCTCACCGGTGTTCTCCCTCTGTGCAAGCAATTGTAATTTACTTCTTTTGTTAATCAATTAACAAGTTATTTTCAACGTATTCAAATCTTCTCTTGTCAAACTTTCTTTAAATTGTCGTTTGTTTTGGAATCGACCGAGAATTGAAGGAATGTAGTTCAATGAAGTAGACTACTGTCGCACGGTGTTCTTTCTGTACTAGAAAGTGAGGTGTCCCATGATAGTTGGTATTAGAGTTGCGGCTCACGATCTTTGATAAGAAAGTGATGAACCTAAATGCATCACATCACTAAGATGGTTGATCACAAAAAAAGTATTAAATAACGTATGGATGCGGTTGATGGGAAAACTACATGTTACAACATTGAGTCCCTGAAGAAAAATTTGAGTGGGCCGAAACAAAGATTTGTGAATTACACATCCAATTGAATGAAAGCCGATCGATTTGCACAGCAATGTCTAATGCTGCTGTAATTATTCCTGGTTTGAAGAAAACAATGTAAACATTGAGACTTTAGTTGCAGATACTTCAATGTGCAATTGATAATGGGCAAGCCCCTACATAAGTATATGCACCTAGACTTAAAATCCTAGAACTGTGTACCTACAGAGAAGGGAACAATGCAAATGATGTTGAAAATTTTCTGTTTGACATGGAACAATACTTTCTTACAGCTAATATTGAAGATGAGGCAATAAAGTTGTTGACATCTACCATATATCTAGGTGGAGATGCAAAACTACGGTGGCAAACTAAATATGCAGATATTCAGGCCAACACAACCCAGATAGATAGAGATATCCTCACATAGGCAATCATATTACATTTTTTCTCATAAAATGTAGAATATCAGGCCCGAAGGGCACTACGAGAACTGAATGATACTGGCTCCATCCAGGACTACTTGAAAACTTTTTTAGAGAACGTGCTGGATATTTGAGACATGTCAGAAAAAGATTAGCTCTTTAGGTCCATGGAAGGGCTGAAACCGTGGACACGAACTGAACTTCAAAGACAGAAGGTGACTGATTTAAGCACGACTATGTGCGTTGTTGAATGCTTAATGGACTATAAATCTCAACTCGATAGGCCACAAGGAAATAGCTAACCCAAATTGAGATGAAACATGTCCTTCAAGCCAATATTGAGCTCAAATAGAGAAGAACATTACTCCTACCATAACGGAAGCCATTAGGGCAACTATCAAGGCCATCAAAGCAGCTATAACGAAAGAAATGCACCGGATAACAAATTAAGTACTACTCCTAAAAAGGACGTGTACTTTCTATGCAATGGGCATCATCGAGTGAAGAGTTGCCTGCAAAAATATTTAATGTGTTTGAGCCAACTGGCAGTGGAGTGTCAAAAGGCCTCGCAAGCCAGCAGTAATTGCGATATCGATTTTGAGGAGAATATGGATGTCCTTTGGGCATTCTCGTATCGTTGCAGCACAATATCGCATATGGTAACTAAAAAGGGCGATGTTTCCTAGAAGAATGTAGCTGAAGATGAGTTGATGTACATTGATGTGAAGATCAATAGGAAGTCAATCAAGATAATGATAGATACTGGTGCTACTTACAGCTACTTTGCAAATACTGAGGTAGAACGCCCAGGGCCTGTGCTGGATAAAGGTGGCGGAAAAGTAAATGCAATCAACTTGGCGGCTCAACCGATTGCTGGAGTAGCCAAATCTTTGCTTATTATGATGGTTCTTTTGAAGGGATGATTGATTTATCGGCACTTCAGATGGATGGCTTCAAACTGATGTTGGTATTAGAGTACCTTCGGGATACGAAGAAGCGGGATTGCTGTATTTCGTTTTGTTGATGATGATGGAGAGTGAACATCGTATCATCTCCACACTAGTCAGAAAGATGGGTAAGAAGAGCATCCCAGGGTAAGAAGAGCATCCCAGCCGCGCAGTTCGAGGCTTTAAGTTGAATGGACCCTCGTTTTTATGCACTATTGGATTAGAAAAAATTGAGGAGGCCAGTTGTAACGCCTCATATTCATTTACATGATTATTATAAATCATACGATGCTTGTCCTAATATTACATTTGATTCTTAATTAATAAATTTAATTTTTCTGACTGTCTTTTGCAGTAGAATGTACCATAGACGCTCTAGATTATGGATGTGCCAATTAATTTAATTTAGCTATTGTTCGTCTCTGATTAAATTATAATTTAAGTTGGTCAAATTGGTGAAACATATTTTTTTATCTATACATTTCGTAAAACCTACAATTTACTATCTACTTATTATCTACTAATTTCATAACACTCACAAATTATAATTACTCAAAAAATAATTTTAGAACTCTCAACGTGCACTTATATATATGCACATATGATCTATTAAATTAGACGTAAATTACATGATATATTTATTGTATGCCTATGTTTAGACTTGCTTTAGGTTAAACGTAGATATTATATTTGAAGTAAGTTTTATGTATATTAATATAATTAATAATTGGACAACATAAGTGGTTACATTGTTTACAAATGAAGTCAAACATGACGGGCCTTTAACTACTAAACCAGCTTAAACGTAGCCCTACAAAAAAATTTGATACCCTGAAACTTAGAACTTGAGTAGTCATTATACACTTCCTGTACAAAATAGAAAACCATTATTCTCCTAAAAAAAAAAAAAAAAAAAAAAAAAAAAAAAAAAACAACGTGCAGGACTTTTTGTCCATTTTCCACTTGATAGCTTGTGATGTTTATACAACAAAAATTATTATTTTAAGCTCTTTCCAATATCAAATTGAAGAGGATCTTAGGGAACGGCATTTGAAAAATATCCGTCTATTTTAAAGTTAGCTTTTTAGAAGGGAGGTTAGGGAATTGAATCACTGGGGCATGATAGAAATTCAGTTTGAAGCGAAACATTAAATTGACAGTACATAAGCTAACAGTGCACAAAATAGTCCTTAAGCAAAGATTTGTAGAAAAAATTAGTGGTCATTATAAAAATGTGCATTTTTTGTAACGATAACAAAATTTCTCCTACAAGCCTTTTCTAGAAGGTTATTATTCCGTGCACTGTTAGCTTAAACGACTACGGAATTTTCTTTACAAGTCCTTTCCCTCGTGGGACTATTTCGTACACCGTTAGCTTACTTAATGTTTACTGAGAGTTTCGCTTCAAATTAGATTTCTTTCACATCCTCAACATTCACCATAAGTTCTGCTTAAGATGGGAGGTCAATAGTTTGAATTGCTAGTGACGCAAAATAAATTCAATTTGAGACGAAACCTCCAGTAGACAGTATGTAAACTAACGTTGCACATAATAGTCCATGAGTGAAAGACTTCCAGAAGAAAATATGTGATTGTTATACTATTGGTCATATTCGAAAAATGTGTTATCAAGTCTCAAACTTTCTAATCTGACACATACGTCCCTCAATATCTGTTTGCCAAAAAAAACATCTACAATCTGGATGGATTTTCGTCCAAATGTTTATTAGTTAACAAAAAGTCAAAACTGTTACCTAAATTTGACCAATTTAACAAAAGCAAAATAATATATTCACATTCTATTATTTAAAACAATAAAATAAAAAAATACACCCCAACCCAACAACCATTTTCCCCGATCTATGCAAAACCGGGGAGATTTCTTTCCCCTAATTTCATATGAAACCATGGAGGAATTCCTTGATTTGGTCCCAGGTGGGATGGAATAAAGAAGAAGGATATGTTTTTTTTTTTAATTATTTGAAATAATTAAATATAAAGAGACTATTTTATACTTTTGAAAAAATTAGATATCTCAACTATAATTTTTCTATTATGTTTTTATTGGTTATTTAAATTTATTTAAGTTCAAAGCAAAATCATAAAAAAAAATCATTTGAAGATAATATGTGCGAATTAATGAAATGTTGAAGATAATATATATGAATAAAATTGAATAGAGTTGAAATTGCTATAAATTTAAAAAAAAATATAGAGTGTAAATATAATTTACCTAAAATAAATATACAAAACTTGTGTTTGACATGTTAAGACAAAGATCAAGTTTTAATACCTCTCTCGTAAATGGTTAAAAAGAAAGTTTCTAATTTAAACCTAAAAAAATTTGAGTGCCTTCCAAAAATAATTCCAAATCTAACCACGCACCCCCCTTCAGATTCTCTCTGGAAAAAAAGAAAAAAGGAAATCTCTATCAAGGAAAGTACCTTCGAGAGATCTCTTCTCTGTCTCTCTCCTCTTCGTTCACCATAATCGAAAAACTCAAGATTTTACTGACAACTCATTCAAACCAATGACTGAGAGAAACCCATCAAGAATTTCCATATATCCACATCCTAAACTACTTGTAATGTACAATAGTTGATCTACAAATTTGCCAAAGAAAAAAGAAAAGATCTGCAAGAATGGAGTCTCGAATTGAATGCATATCATCCACTGTTGGGATTGATGAGGATCAGGTCCCCCACCCCCATACTTATTCTCAGTTTTCATCTTCCAAGCCATCTCAGAATAATAACATTAATAATCTCAATAGTGTGGTGATTCATCCAGGCACCAGTGTCCATGAGCTTCTTGAGTGCCCTGTTTGTACCAATTCTATGTACCCTCCTATCCACCAGGTTTGCCCTTTTCTTTTTTCTTTTTGTGTTTTTTTTTTTTTAAATTTAGAAAGGGCCTGTATTTAATTCCATTCAAGATTCTATCTTTTCTTGTTATTTTGGTTCATTTTGAAGAAATTTGGGTTCTCTACAGCTTCTTGATGGGTTCATTGATACAGGATTGTAGTTTTTTCTATTTGATCTTTGGAATACCATGTAGATGTTAATAAAGAGGGTGTATTGATTGGGAATATGGGTGCCAAGTTTTGGATAGTGCTGAATTTTATCTGAAACTAGTAAAATGGGTTTTCGGGTTTTTCCCCATTTTATTTCTTGTGTACAGGTTGATGGCTTGAATCTATTGGGATGCTGATGCGGCGGATTTGGGTTGGTAGAAGTGTGCAGTTGGTTTGTTTGGTTAAAAGAGCATGATAGGATAATGGCCAAATTGCCTTTTATTTTACAGAGAAGCTATATTCGTTCAATGCTGTAACAAAAAGGTTTTTGTGAAGTTCCATAGTGAAGTAAGGAATGGTCATAGTTTTCCTTGGGGCTTCTGGTGCTCAAGATTGCCTTTCTATCAAACACCTAGAATGCAGAGAAAGGAAAAGAAGATAAAATAAGCATCTTCTTGTCCTTGCCATGATTTTTTCCATTCGACCAATAAATGCGCAACTATTTCTTTTAATGAAACTAAAGTGACTACCTTAAACCTGTAACCATTTCTTTCATTCTGCAAGGTAATTACCTTATTTTTTTCTAACCCTTCTTGTAGAATTCATTAATTATACCTAGATAATTTGATGTGTATTGGATGATCCAGAGAATCAGATTAACATAAGTGGACCATCGTCTACTTTCCTTCCTTTGCAAATTTTACTAGCTTTAATCGCAGTGAATATTGTACCTTGGTCTTGCTGCTCGGGGATCACAAGATTTTGTTTGCTTATCAGTTTCTTCTTGATTAACAGGTGCACAAGGGGCTTTGAAATCTTTGCCATCACTTGTCTCATTCAATCATTTATATGGTTCTACCATATTTTTTCGTGGAAGGAAGCTTTCCATGTAATCTTAACTAAAATGGATCTAGGCACATTCCTTTCACTTTATGAATTAGCAGTCTGAGTGCATATTCGTCTGGATGCCATTGCTTTTGTCATGAAATAGCAGCTCACCTATTCATCAAGGTCTCTAAGATATCAACTCTCAAGTATAAGCTTTGAGCATTTTTTATGCAAAATAGGATTTACGCATCTTCAATCAATAGAACACATGCAAACATATAGACAATGTCAAGACCTAAAACTTGAACCATGCAGCTCCTATTAATATCAATGCCTTGAACTAAACTCGTCTTTTTGTTGCTATCGTCTGTTTTACTTTTGTTGTATATGAAGCAAAATGTATTTTAAGAGCTGTTTTGACTTCACATTGTCAAAAGAGGTTGGTACAATCTACTAAGCAGAACAACAATATTAAATGCACTCACAAATTGTGCATGTGAGTGTATTTATTTATCATATGTTTGTGTTTTGTTTTCTTGTGTATTGACAATATTGATTGCTTTTAAGTGCTCAATAAATTCAGATCATGTCTTTTTTACTGCAGTGCCACAACGGTCACACTCTTTGTTCCACCTGTAAAGTACGGGTTCTCAATCGATGCCCCACTTGTAGACAAGAACTTGGTGACATTCGATGTTTAGCGCTTGAGAAGGTTGCCGAATCACTGGAACTTCCATGCAAGTATTTTTCCCTTGGATGCCCAGAGATCTTTCCGTACTACACTAAGTTGAAGCATGAGGTGGTTTGTAATTTTAGGCCTTACAACTGCCCATATGCTGGCTCGGAGTGTTCAGTGGTTCGGGATATACCATACCTGGTTACTCATTTGAGAGATGATCACAAGGTAGATATGCACTCCGGATGCACGTTCAATCACCGCTATGTTAAATCAAATCCTCGAGATGTTGAGAATGCTACATGGATGCTGACTGTAAGTGTACTCTTTTCCCTCTCATATTAGTTTGGAGTTATCTCGTCTTTGTTGTTGAGATGGTGCTACATATCATATGTGATGGACCTTCAAGGATTATAATGTACATTTGACTCATTAGCCTCTTCAATTGCTCATAGCAGGAGTTAGGGGGTTCACCAAACAACTTGCTGTATGATTATATCTAGAATTTTGTTGCAGCTCCATTAAGACAACAACAATAAACTAAGCTTTATTCTCATGAAATTTGGGTTGTCTACATATTCTTCTTGCCATTCTGCTCGGTGCATTGCTAGATCTACTCGGAGATCTAAAACAACGAGATCATTAAGCCATGTTAATTTGGTTACTCTTTCCTCTTCTAACTTGCTGTGTTGCAATTCCATTAAATACAAAATGGTAACTTTTTTTATTTTCATAGCTAATCACGTCTTCACGCCTTGTCTAGATATGCTCCAACTGAACAGTTATAAGATGCTTGGTGTAAATGTCTAATAGAACTCATTCTATTGCTACATTGTTGTGAATCTTGGACTCGTTAATCCATGCCGAATTGTCTTAATTTTTCTGGTTTTTCCCCTTCCGTTAGAACATTATAGCATGGACACAATGGATGTCTGAATGCCTTCCCATCATTTTTTTCAGGTTTTCCATTGTTTTGGCCAGTATTTCTGTCTCCATTTTGAGGCATTTCAACTTGGTATGGCTCCTGTTTATATGGCTTTTCTTCGATTCATGGGAGATGAAGTGGAGGCTCGAAACTACAGTTATAGCTTGGAGGTTGGGGGAAATGGCCGGAAGCTTATCTGGGAAGGCACCCCACGGAGCATTAGGGATAGTCACAGAAAAGTTCGGGACAGCCATGATGGCCTCATTATACAGCGTAACATGGCACTTTTTTTCTCGGGAGGAGATAGGAAAGAACTTAAGCTTCGTGTGACGGGGCGAATATGGAAGGAACAGCAGAATCCAGATGGTGGAGTGTGTATACCCAATCTATGTAGTTAAAAGGCTGCTTGGCTCTCTTTGGTTTTTACATTTTTCCCATCCATGTCGAACTTTCAGTTCATTGTTATTAGTGGTTCGACATGTTTAACATTCTCAACAAGTGTATATGTAAGTGCTGGAGGTTTCAGCTTGATCAATAAGCTTTTATTTTTGCAAATTGCTGATATTGTTGAGCGTTGCAATGCAAGTTTACATTTTTATCTCTTTGCCTAAACTTTTGCCTTTCTTAACCTCTATTTCTTTTCTATCCCGAACACGAGTCTTGGACCAAAAAATTCTCATTGAAGGCCATATGTGCTTCGAAAGGATATATGCCTTGCTGCATATTAAAGGTAGCAACTCTCAAAATATGCCACTTTCTATGGTACAATATTAGAGACTAATCCGGGTATCAATAATTAGCTATCATCTTTGAATTTTTTGAACCTGTGAAAAATTTGAATTGAAATGACCCAAGACTTCAAATATTTATCAGATTGTTTAGGTTTATAATTTTTAGCCAGAGCTAACCAAGTTCTCATACATGATATATCAATTCACTTCCATTACATATTGATTAGCTTAGGCTCTTAGCTTAGTCAAAGTCAGACTAAAATAAGTTGAACCGTATAGCATCGAGTTGAGTTGGCCAGCTTAGTTAAAGTTGAAGTAAATGTGAGTTGATTTGTTCAAATTTGAGGAGATTTGATCAAATTTTAATGTATTTTTCACTGAATTTCTTGTTATTATAAAGATGACTAATCTATTTAGGTCAATGAATTTATGCACCTTGCAAAAAGCAAAATTCTTGGAGTTTTTTCAGAAATTAACCAAGAATCTGGTATAACATAATACTCCACTTAACACCTCTAGCCAAGTAAATAAGTCATAACAGCAACTTTATAGGGCGTAATGCGATTATAGTGTAAAATTTGTCACTGCAGATAAACGATCACCGCCCCTGAATGCCTAAATCCTTCTCCAGGGTTTTAGCCTTGAGGCACTGTTTTAAGCGCTCTCTCTTCCTCTTTGGTGTATGCGAGGGGCTTGTTCTTCATATCCATGGAGTTTCTAAACTCTACGGTCTCCAGGAATTGTCAAATTTCCTCTAATATTCCATTTTTGTTCCACAATTTCTCCATCAACACACGGATAAACAAGAAATATCCGTCACGAGTAACCATACCCAACTCCAGAAGACTTTCTTTACACCCTCAGTTTATACTCTGTTTACCCCGCTCGAAGAAACTCCAAGTTTCAGCTCATTTTGGCAGAACCACAAACCGCCAAAATTATCTGAGGAAGAAACTCACTGAACGGCAACAACAGGTGAATGACCTTCAAAACCCAGTTCATAAATTCAATGAAAGTGATATTTCTGAATCCAATTTTGATAGTTATGGTAAAGAAAACAGTAATCTAGACAAAAGGAGCAGTCTCGATAAGAATTATGGTGTAAAAAGGAGCAATCTTGGTGAAAACAATGGTGAATCTGGCAGTGTTAAAGAACCGGAAACAGAATCAAGAAGAAAGGTTTTGGGTGAGTCAGTTTTGTGGAATAAATTAGAGAGTTGGGTTGAGCAGTATAAGAAAGATACAGAAATGTGGGGTATTGGGACTGGTCCTATATTTACTCTTTTTCAGGATACTGAGGGTAAGATTAAAAGGGTAATTGTGAACGAGGATGAAATTTTGAGAAGAAGTCAAGTTAATCCACGGAACGGTAGTGAAACCGAGGACTTGGCTGAAGTGAATTTCAAAATTTCTTTTGCTAAAGATTTAGCTAGAGAAATGGAGAGGGCTAGTGAGGTGATTCCGAAGAATAGTTCGGTGGTGAAGTTTGTAATGTCAGGTGGAAAATCGGGTTTTCTGGACATGATTCAGGGTATTGCAGTAAAACCGGGCATGTTTTCGAGAATGTCGAGAGTTGGGGTTGTAGTATTGTGTGGTTTATTTGTGGTTTGGGCAGTTAAAGGACTCTTCACTTTCCGGATAGATAGTGAAGAATACACGAGGTTGGAGAAGGAGATGTTGAGGAGGAAGATGAAAGCTAGAATGGAGAAAGAAAAAATGGTGAAGGGTAGTGTAGAAGTTATGCAGGATTCCACAGAGCCGATAAGTGCATCTGTTGGGAGGCCTCAGCTTGATAAGGAAGAAGTTGTGAACAACATTATTAAGGCAAATGGGTTGAATAATGAATTGGCAGTAATGGAGTTTTCGGGTTATAAACCTAGCAATTTTAATGACAAAATTGAAGAAATCAGAGCAATGGCAAGGCATGCAAGGGAACTTGAGCAAAAGGGTTCTTCGGAGGATAATCGTGATGGAGAGGATGGTAGTGTGAGTTCTCAAAATGACCTTCCTAATGGACAGGTAATGGATATTAGAGATTATGAGGGAATTTCTTTGCGGACATCGTTTGACGATTTAAAAGATGATATTGGACTTCTGACCCAAGAAACTTTAGTGGAAGAAAGTGAGACGCAAATTTGTAACATATCAAATGCAAATGGCAATGAGAACACAATACTTGAGGCAAGCAACGGTATATTTGGTTCGAGCTCCTCAGATTTAAATGAAGTGGATTTACAATCTGATAAAAGTTCTGTGAGAACGAAATTGCGGCTCATAAAATCAGTTAAGGAAGCGCGGGAATACCTCTCTAGAAAGAATCACGAAGCAGAGGTAAATGAAGAACCGAAAGTGAGTACTGAAGAACAAGTTGACACTGGTTTAATTATGCAAAGTACAAATGACAATGTCGAATTACCTAACTCTTCTCTTTTAAGTGAAAGGTCAAAATTTTCATATTCATACGAAGCTTCCTGTTCCGAGGGAAAGGTATTCGCTTCAGCTAGCAATAGGGATTCTGAAGAGGCAGAAGAAAAAGTAGATGTCCTGAAGAATCTAAATATTACCAGGATGTCCTCAGGTAATGAAACGAGCCCCAGCAGCCAAAAAAGTGGTCATGAAGATTCAAGCTTGTCGAAAGAAGCATCAAGTCCGCATGAGAAGCATAATTATGAAGGTACTGAAAAAAATGAAGCAGTTATTGATCTTCAAATGCCTGGAACTACCATGGGTAATGAAGTTAATGGCGGAAGTGCAAAGGTAGCATCATCCATAAATAAGGAAAACTGGATCGAGAAAAATTTTCATGAATTTGAGCCCATAGCACAAAAGATTGGAGTTGGCTTTAGAGATAATTACCTGGTTGCAAGGGAAAATACAAATCAAGAGTTAGAGCTCAAGTCCCTTGGAGATGACAATGAACTTGAGTGGATGAATGATGAGAGGCTGAGAGATATTGTATTCAAAGTTAGAGAAAATGAGCTTTCAGGAAGAGATCCGTTTTATCTTATAGACGATGAAGATAAATGTTCATTTTTCAGTGGCCTCGAGAAGAAAGTTGAACAAGAGAATGAGAAGCTAATGCATCTGCACAAATATTTGCATTCCAACATTGAGAACCTTGATTATGGAGCAGGTGAAATTTTACTTTCTTCTTTGATCTAATAGTATTCAATACGAATCCAACTAATTCAATAATTTTGCTAATTACGTCAGATGATGAATTCACCCCTAGTTTCAAATCTTGTATCCCTTCCACTATGATGGGATAAGATAGCTGTGCTAATCTGACTTCTTTTTGTTACTGTAGACGGCATTAGCTTGTATGATCCACCAGAGAAAATCATTCCTCGGTGGAAAGTTCCCCCCGCAGAAAAGAATCCTGAGTTCCTTAACAATTTCATAGAACAAAGGAAGGAACTTGTTGCTGAAAGCGTTAAGAAGTCATTTCTCGGAAAGAAGACTAAACAAGATGTCCTTCAGAAATCAGAAGAACCTTCATCTCATGCCAATACGCCTAGGGCAACAGATGTCTCTGATGGGAGTACAGAATTTTGGAAAGAGCCTCCAGTATCTCCAAAGACTATTATAGAAGGCAGCGATGGTTCCATTAGAACCGGCAAAAGATCCGGGATGGAGTACTGGGAGCACACTAAGAAATGGTCCCAAGGATTCCTGGAGTCGTACAATGCAGAGACAGATCCAGAAGTCAAAGGTGTGATGAGGGATATAGGAAAAGATTTGGATAGATGGATCACTGAGAAAGAAATACAGGAAGCAGCTGAATTAATGGACAAAATGCCTGAGAAGGGTCGTAAGTTTGTTAAGGAAAAACTCGACAAGGTCAAAAGAGAAATGGAACTATTTGGACCTCAAGCTGTCGTCAGCAAGTATCGTGAATATGCAGAAGAAAAGGAAGAAGATTACTTGTGGTGGCTAGATCTACCCTTCGTACTGGTACATCCTGTTACCCTGTAGTTTTTATCCAAACGTTTTAATGTGAGTAAAGGCAAACATCATTCTATTATTGTCAGATAATACAATTTAATTCAGCCAGAACTCATTGTCATGTGTTTTCATATGATTCCAGACAACATATATTTGGACAGAAATTTTCTACAATACTTGATACATAAAGTGATTGCTAAGTAATTTCTTACGTTGTCTCTCTGTTTTGCAGTGCATAGAATTGTATACAGTAGAAAATGAGGAGCAGAAAGTGGGTTTCTATTCGCTGGAGATGGCTGCTGATCTTGAATTGGATCCAAAGCAATATCATGTGATTGCTTTTGAGGATGCTGGTGATTGTAAGAATCTTTGCTACATTATACAAGCTCAAATGGAAATTCTCGGAAACGGAAATTCCTTTATTGTTGCCAGACCACCCAAGGTATATTATACTTTTATGCTGATTCAATTGTGTTTTCACAGATTATGTTTTGATTACTCTTGGAAGTGAATGTTTATCTTTCTATGTATTTGACTATTTTCAAAACCCCCACCCTGAAAAAATGAAAAATATTAAAAAACTAACAACAAATAAAAAAAAAGTTTTTCTCCAGGGCGAATTCCGAACTCATCTATTCGTATTCCATCTTTTCTGATTCTTCATAGGATGCTTTTCGGGAAGCCAAGGAAAATGGTTTCAGTGTGACTGTCATCAGGAAAGGTCAGCTGCAGCTCAATGTGGACCAAACATTGCAAGAAGTAGAAGAACTAATAGTAGAGATTGGTAGTAAGATATACCATGATAAAATCATGCAGGAGCGTTCTGTTGACATAAATGGATTGATGAAGGGCGTATTTGGGATCAGCAAGCCATCCAAGAGGTAAGTTTAAAATCTTATATACCATCTACGGGTTTCAATCTGGTTTCGGTCAAATTTGGGAGGAATCTGTTCGGCAGAATACTATTTATCTCCTTTTGTTTTTCTTGGTTATTAGTCATTCTGGCCTCTTGCTATGAATTCTTTATTTACTGTTTTGCAGGAAGAGATCGAAGCGGAAACTGAAAAGACGCACGAAGCTGTGAATTAGTAAATTATTCGGATGTGAATTTTTGAGGGTTGATTGTCATTTGAGGTAGATATTTGTTTTCCTCAATGCACTGACACCTTTGCCCATCTAAGTTAATCGTTTGCTCTGATTACTGCCACACATTTCTAGGAATTCAGTTAATATCATTCTGAAATGATTTTTTTTTTTTGCCGGTCGCATATTAACTGCATGGCTCTTTTTTCTTTCGACTTGTGTGGTGGATAAAAGTGGGCTTAAAATTTTCTGAATGAAAATCCCTTCTGAAAATCTTTCATAGATTGAAGCCAATCCTTTTTAGGTGACAAAGTCTCCTTGAATGCAAAAATAGCAAAAGTTGTATAATGGATGCCGATATGCAAGTCACCAAACTTAGTTTACTTCATGGCTACTTTTTCGTGTCAGGTGAACAAAAGAGTGCTCCAAAAAAATTTATGAATGAAAATCCTAGGTGAAAACCTTTCAAATCTTTTCTGTAATAGATGAAGCTGATCTGTTTTAGTGACCGTCTCTCTTTGAATGCAAAAATAGGAGAAGTTATAGATGCCGGAACAGAATTACAATTTGCAAGTCACGTAACTTAGTTATATCACAATGTGATATTTATTCCGCAGTATGCTCGAACATGGTGTTATGTTTGTGAAATCTTGATCAATATAATTTGCAGTGTGAATAATTATGCTGGTTATCCAATTCTTTCTTCCATTTGAAATCTTGATCAATATAATTTGCAGTGTGAATAATTATGCTGGTTATCCAATTCTTTCTTCCATTTGTAAATTATACAGATTGTGTATTTGCAGTATTTTGAGCAAAAGTAACAAGAAAAGATCCAGTTGGACATTCAGTGGCATCTCATTTACGCTATGTCGTTTTTGGTATAATCAACGAACATGGAACCGGTTGGAGATCCAGAGTAAATGGACCCGTTTGCCTCCCTTCTGCCATCTTCAAGATACAGAGCAAAGACCAGCCGGAAGTTTGATAAATAAAACTTTCATAGTTACTGCCTGCTGGCACCTCCGAATGTTTTAAGGGTAAATGTTGATCTTGTCATAAAAGATGAATGACACGGTTGCAACTAGTTTCAGGCATAAATTTTGAGCTGTTGAGCTGTTCGAATTTGGACAAAACAGATCATCTATCTTCATCACCTCTAGCGTATCCATAATCCATCCTAGTCTCAATGCTTGTACAAAGATGTAATGGTTCAGTGCATGTCTTCCTCTCTAATATTGTCCCGTGCTATCAAATCTCGTGCCAAACCCATCAAAAGTCTTACGTGTAGCAGACAAGAGGCTACTTTTGACTCATGTTCAGGACTCTGTAAATTCTCGTGTCACTAAAACTAAGGATGTCTGGTTTTTGGCATGGCCAAACAAAAACTAAAAATTTCTAAATTGCCATCTCCGCAGTCCACAATTCTGTATCTGATCGTCAAGAACTAGACAGACAGCATAATTAAGAAACCCCATAAACATACATATCAAAGCGATTATATGCAATCTTGTAAGAAGAACACATTCATTAACACATTCATTTTTACATGATTTGGTAAACAATACTACAACTGGTTGAAAGCGCACAATTTTTCGTGCACTCAACAATTTCATCAATCATCACTCAATTAATTACACACATTGTAGTAACTGGCATTGCTACCCCTGAAAATTCCTACAGAGAAAGCTTCACATTACCTTAAAAAATGGCTGAGCCGAAAAGCAGCTTCTTCTTTGTGAAGAATTCTAAGTAAATCAGCAATGGAAGCCCAGTACAGTGCCGCGAGTAACCTCAATTATCACACCACACCTCACTCCACTATCCACTCTGTGGGTGAATACCTTCAACACCCTGACCCTCCCAACTAACTTCATCCGAGTCTCAATCTCCAAGGTGTTTCCGGCCATCATTCCTCCACTGTTAAAGTTATTACTGTTGTCGAACCCTATTCCCCCATCACCACCGCTCAGAGCCGACTTGGCGGGAGTAGGGATGGGGTACTGCTGGACATCAAACTTAGCGGACATTTTCTGGCTGCCGCCACCGCCGATCTTTCCGGCGGGAATGAACACGAGGCCCATAGGCTCCCCGGAGTAGACGAGCTGCAAGGAGCTGTCGTAGTGAGAGAACTCATCACGGTTTGGGTTGGTCACCGTCACGTACTGGAAGAACTCGAAGTTGACGGTTCCGTTCGTAACGGAGAATGCCGGGAACTGCACGGCGTTGACAGCGATTTTCGGTGGTTTGGGTTTGAACAGGAAGAAGTAAACGGCGACGGCGGCGACGACGATGCATAACAAGAAAACAGTAGCCACTATACATGATGCTAAATTTGTACTCCCGCGACTGGATTTCGTGCCCAGATCATTAGATCTGGGAAATTGAGGTTGTTGCATTTTTTGTACAGTAGAACTGAAGATTTAGTGAGAGAAAATTACCAAAATTTGTGGGACTCAAAAGAAAGAACGGAATTCAGTGGGATTACTACTTTTTATCAAGAACAAGGAAAGAGATTTTCCACGTCATCAATCATGGTGCTTTTGGGTAAGAAATTTAATTAAAGTAAGTTTTTCTTTTTTAAGGGTTGTTTTGTAATGGGATACTTTCTGACTGGAGTGAAGCGGTGGCGGAGGGGTGGTTTGGTGTGATTTTCTTGGGCGATTGAGGTGGCGGTGGCGGTGGCCACTGTTGCGGTTGGTGTATAAGGTTAATGATTGGAATTTGAGTGAGGGATACGGGTGGTATATTTGTATTTGAAGTAAATTGGCCATCAAGTCAGGTGTTTTATGTTAGTTAGGCCCCTTGTGATTGATGAAATCAGCTATTCCTAACAGAAAATATGAACAACTAATTATATTCACACCACTTTTTAACTGTATTTAACATCTCGTATTCTTATTTTTTATTACATTTTTATTCTCAATTTTTTATTAATTGACACATTTTGTCTCTGATAATGATTTTCGTCCAAAAACTTGGTTGGAAGAAATATTTAAACAAAAAAAATGAAAGTGCTACAATTTTTTTTTTTTTTTTTCGTTTCGAAGCACGCAAACAGAGTCTCTTGATAAAAACTATCAAAATGTGTTAATTAATAGAAATTGAAGATAAGAATTTAACAAAAAAATTAAGAACATAAAATTGAGAATTTTAAGTACAACCAAAATTGTTACACTTATAAATAATTATAGTGTCAATATAACCATTCTTATAAGTATTTTAAAATAAAATTAGCGATGATGATGATTGATGATGCACACCTCTCGGCCGCATGGTACTAACCATAACCACAACTTTGACATTACTGTGAATACAATTCTACTTTTTTTTTTTTTTTTTTTAGCATATATTTAGTAGTGTTGAAATTATTTTTTAAGTATTTATATTATAAGTTATAGATAAATGTGTGAATAAAAAATAAGTTGTAAGTTGTAAGTCCTATAAAATATATGAATAAAAAGTATATTTAATCAATTTAAATTATAATTTAAACACCACCAAGCATTTGCTTAAACTATCCGGTGCTACACAACTCAACATGACTATTCAATCTCTGCACTACCAATGGAATGTTCTTCAAGACTGGGCCCTGGGGGCAAAATTCCATTTGATCAAGAGGATGTCCTAAATGCATGTTTCATAAGCAGTATTAAAAATATATTCGACATGCCTTCCATATATCCTACGAGATAATTGCAATCGAACTTATATAACACTGCACGTAGCTAACAATCCCACACACGTTCCAATGAACAAATGCGATGATTAAGTGAATAGCTTGAATTGATCATCAATCATCGGATTTTGTATTCCATGATGGTTACAAAATGGTTTCTTAATACTGGAATTTCCGGCTGTAAAGAATAGTGGAATAAAAGTAACGTTAACTGGTATTACATCTCTGACAAGTTTACCTAGGCAGTGAATTAGACGGCAATCGAGCAACCTTGACAACAGATACAAGCTACCACTATTCCAAGCAGAGCTCCAGCAAGAACCTGGGACGGAGTGTGGCCGAGAAGTTCTTTGAGCTTTCTTTGGCTTATTGGATGACCTTGGAATAAGTCCTCAACGATCAGATTGAGAACCTATATTGATTGCACAAGCCATGTGTTAAAGAACACTATTGTTTAGTAACAATAATCGCATAGAATAAGCAAGCTAATAGAATAACGACTCCTGTCATAATAGCAAGAGTAGGAAACATCTTTTAAACAAGAGCACGTTTGTTAGTGCTTATAAGTACTTATAAGCTGGTCAAACATCTTTTTTATCCACATATTTCGTAGAATCCACTACTTATAATTTAAAAAAACCTTACCAAGCATACTCTACAATCATTAGCACTAGGGAAAAAAAGAAAAAAAAAAAGAAGCTTTAAGAACCATAGCAACATCATGATTGTCTTAAGTTTCAAAATTTACTTATAAGTAACTGCCTAAGTTTTGAAATAAATAATTCATTTTATAGATCAAAGTTAGAAATAAGTCAGTCACTTATTTTGACAACAAGATAAGAATTACTTTCAAAATAAGTTATTATTTTTACTTAAAATGTAAAGAAAAAGTAACTTCGAAACATGTGTGGAGACAAAAACTCAGTTAAAAATAACTTTTACTTACTCTTAACCTTAGCTAAACATGCTCTAAAGCATATTAATGAAGTACTATGTTAAAATTTGCATGCCAAATTGCCAACTATCGGAGCACTAACATCGACTTAAAATGTGTGAGGAAGAATCCCTGGCGGGCCATGTATTGGTTTAATTCCCATGAACTAATTCAACACTCCTAAGAAATGCAAAAATAGCTACATATCAATGAGATTGAATGAAGGGTGCCATTGCTCCCATGTACCAGCTAGAAATATTCCATTCACAAACTGAATCATATACTCAAGCAAGTTTAGCGAGCAAAGCATTACCAACAACCAAAAACACATCTCTTAACCACTCGACTATTTCTAGATAATCACTTCCAGAACTTATCAAGTATGGTAACTGCTTTATACGTGTCTATTGGGGAAACATCATTCATTTGAATAAGTTAAATTAGTAAACATCAATTGAAGCTTCCAACTACAAAACAAATTCAGTTTTGGGGAACTCCAGGGCATAAAGAAGATACGAATGCTTCTTTTACTTGAAGTTTAAGACAGTAAGCATAACCGTTGGCAATCCATTTAAACCCAAGTTCAAGGACAAGTGCAAGTTGCCATAAGGGAATATCAATATCATATGGTCAAAACGGAAGAAACTGCAGTATGCACATTACAAGCATAATGCAACAGAAAAGCTCTGTTGGATCATCATTCAATACATCCTCCGTTGTAACACCAACACTATATTTACCTTTTTTATCAGCTCACCAGGTGCAAGGATAAAATTGTGACAAGTCAAAAGGCATAAGACTTGCATAAGTATTAAAAAACAAGATGACTATAGAATTTCTAAACAAAAAAATCACAGTTCATGCCATAGCTCGTGTGTGGGCAGTATGGAAACAAGTTTAATGGTTAATACTTGTAACTACGTTTTACAGAAAGACTAATATGTGGAATGCTACGATAAGTATTCAGTTGAAAGCTCTGATCTCAGGAAACTTTCCATGCCACGAGTCTCTTCATAGCTGCAATATTTTAAGAAATTTTCTTGAATCCTTTCAAACGTGCTACTTGTTCTGAAAGAGTTTTTTTTATTATAAAAGAAGTAGCTTTTAAGTATAGATTATAAAAACAAAACTTACAATTCTCATGAGTTAGAAGCACAATTACATAGGTATCCGTTTCTAATGTACCAAATGTCCAAATTATATACAAATACATACAATTCAGAAAGTAATAGTCATTTGAATAAAAATTAACTATAAAATGGGAAACGAAGGAAATGTAATATAGCAAAACAATTACCTCCGCCTGCATTCCAGCATGCCGTCTGACACCAATAGCATCATACATAACGATCAAACTAAACCCCAAACAAACCGGAAACAATGAGTCCGCCACTCCATGACAAATAGCCACAGAAGTAGTTAATGCAGTACACAACGCAGAGTGAGAAGAGGGCATTCCACCAGAGGCAAACATAATCCTAAAATCCCATTTCCTCTCTACACAAAAATTCAAGAAAATCTTCATTGATTGAGCAATAGCCCAAGCAAATATACCTGAAACAAAAGTCGGGTTCGCGGCTAACGTAGCCACAAAGGGGCTTATTTTAAGCTTCGCTGTTGATGTCACACACATGAGTGCCATTCCAAATGACCCATTCTGCAAAACCCCAGTTTCTTTCACACTAAAATTCTGAAAAACAGAGGTCCAGTTCTGCTTCGGAGATTTCATGGCAAAGTCCTTGACTTTGTGAAAAAATGGAATTAAATAAGAAACGGGTTTGATGGGTGAGCCATAATTTCCCCATAACAAGTTAGGATTACGAGGATTCAAGCAATTTACAGCAATTCCCGATTTATTGAATTTCTGGGACTTCTTGATTCTGAAGAAAGAAAAGGCAGAGTAATTTACGGAACTAGAAGTAGAGAAATTCAAGAAACTAAAGGCTTTTAATGGGGAGTTTAAGAATAGAGGAGAGTCCATGAAAACATTAAACGAACAGGGCTCCGCATTGAATCAGATGGAACGTTCGAGGCTTTTTGAGGTATGTGGAGAACATGGATTGGGGAGTTGGGGTTTGGCTTTATATGAGGGCCATTTCCTTTGTGCTTGCGTGCGTGAATTTGCCCTCTGCTTGATGCTTTTTATGTAAAGTAGATGCCATTTTGAGGCCGGTAATATGTTGGGGGAATATACTTGGCAATCATTTCCAATTTTTGAGCACGTTTGATAGAGATTATAAAGTAGTTTATAAACCAATTTTTGGTTTATTTGACCAATATTGATTTATTTGAGTTGAAATTGTTGACTTTTCATGTTAAAAATGGGTTGAAAAGTCAAAAATTACGGCTGGAATAAACCAAAACGGGTTTATAATCTATGCCAAACAAGCTCTTATAATAGTGCAGCTTTTATCTAATCTTTTTGGCTCTCATTCTTTTTGAATATTTATTAGGGAAATTGTTACAAATAGTCCCTAACTTTTGTTCTTAGTACATATATAGTCCCTAACGTTTATTTTTTAACATAAAAATCTCTAATCTATGTGTTTTGGTCCACAATTAGTCATTATTTAATGAAAAAGATCAACACACCCTTGATTTTAAACTTTACAAAAAGTACAAATTAGTCTCATACTTTTATTTTTTATAAAAAATCAAAGGAAACTAAAGATTTTTTTTAATTAACAATTTATTAACCAAATTGATAATATACATAATTGTTTTATATAAAATAACTAAAATTTAAGCTCATAATTATTAAAAAACATATTAGATAAAATTATTTTTTATATTATTAAGTATACATTATTTAAATTTTAAACTTTTATTTTATCGTTACAACATTAAAAAAAAGATAACTTTGTCACAAACTTGATACTCAATTACTTTTATTTAATTGAGTTATTCGTTTATTAACTACAAATATTAGAGCTCCAACTGTATTTTTCATATTTTAATTTATCATTTTATTATCGTTCAAAAATAAAAAATATATAGTTTAAGTTAATTTTTAATAGTATTTTTATTTCAAAAAACATAATAAGATTGTTCAATGTCATAAAATTATATATGATATTTTGTTATTTATTTAACTTACTTTTGACGCGACCAATTGTCCAACTAGCGAATTTATAATAATAAATCAAAGTTGACTATTCAAATGAGTTTTCAAATTGATTTTTGTCTCTCAAAATCCAACATCAATTTAATAAAGCATCTATTTGACCTAAATTATAAACTAGCTTATAAATCAATATTGATTTATTTGTGTTGAAATTGTGACTTTTCAAATCAATTTAATGTAAATTAACAAAATTGTCATTTATACTTTGAAATGACATTTTGTTGTTTAAGGATAATATATGCATTTCATATAAAAATTAGTTAGAAAAGTCAGAAAATCCAGCTGAATTAAACTACATTTGATTTATAATCCTTATCAAACGGACCAAATCTTATTTAATACCAACTTAACTCATTTTCTTCCAAAAAACAAATTATAAAAATACTACGAAGTTTCGGAGCGTTACATGGAACTTGCGGAAAATAAGATTAAACATCATTCTCGTCACTCGAACAAAAGAATGAGTTATCATGTGAGAGCATCCAACATCCATTGGTTATTTCAAATTGAGTGATGTTGGAGTGAACAACAATTCAATGTAGAATTGTGCACATATGTGTAGAAATGTATATGCATATGCAATGAGTTATTCTTTTTAGGGTTCCCACATATAGTAGCAATCGAATACTACAAGAGTTCTTGTAATTATAATCATATAGACACGTAATTCGGCTATTGGATCCACATAAATGCCCGTAAGCTTGCTAACATGATACGTATATTGTATTTTCTTATATGAATCATAATATCACTTGGTCACCATAAGAAATTCTCACCATGTTATACATATAAGTAGGCAAAATCTCAACATATCGATCATAGCACGATCAAGTATTATCTTGCCTCAACATAATAGTATACGACTGCTACTTTCATGTAAAAATGCATTCATCATGTTATATATCAATTTGGAACGTATCTTGTATAATCATAAACGAAGTGCAATATACGCATGCATCTATCATTAACCTCGTAATATGTTAAAAGTTTGTACAATTCATGATCATATCTTTAGTAGATAAACATTAATATACCATAATCAAACCACGTAATTCAGAAACATAAATGTCATATAACGTAGATATCATACATGGATAATATTTCGTAGATTCTAAATTACACTTACCTCATATTATAGATTGACTTGTGATTCTTGATCACGTTATACGTATAATATTTTAATTAGTTTTTGTATGTGATTTTGGAGTTATGAGAAATAGATAAACAAGTTCACAAGTGGTACTCGAAGATTCTATTGCACCACCAAAGGACCCCAATATAGGATATTAATTACACCACTTAATGATGTCAAGGTTCATTTGAAGTGATGAAATGAGTTGGTTGCCTACCCGTTAAATTTGTAAGATTGGCTGAACGTTAGATCACTTGTCATGTAAGATGCTTAAAACCTTTTCAAGAAGACTAGTTAGAGGATCAAGAACAAGTCAAAAAATGCTTTCTCTTGTCCAAAAATTTGTTGACAAGGAGATGATTTGAATTATTGATCAAAGAGTGCTTGGGAATAAAATAATCGATAGACCGATTACTTAGTGCTTGTTCGGCTGCCATTTTTACCAAAAAAAAATTCTTTTTTTTCAGTATGAGTTTGTTGACTTTTCAAAAGAATTTGAGATGAAATGACCAAATTGCCCTTTTAACTTTCAAATGCCATTTTATGACCTGGAGGACAATTTTGTCAAATTTCAAAAAATGTGTAAGAAGAATTGTTGTCAATGGCCCACTACATTTAATGCAAAATGGAAATGGCAGCCGAACAAGCATTTAGTGAAATTGAATAGTTACAGTAAAATTGACGCTACACGAGAATGAGACGTAACTCTTGTCCAGCGTGCAAGGCATTGGCGCATAGCTTCTTCGGCTAGCCATCCAACAAGCAAGGCAATGATATATACATGGTTTGCAAAATTCATACAAAACATGACATGGACTGGTTCGAGCACACAAGGCTCTAGTCCACAAGTTCAATTGGAAACTTAGGGCACCTGGCAATAATCAAGTGGCATGACCTGGTATGAAGCGGTAGTTTCTGAATAAAAACTTAAAGGGTAGGTTAATTAAGTATGAAAACCTTAATAGTTAGAGGTGTCAATTGTACGAATTTTATGTAAAATAGCAAGAACCGCGAACCATAAATTAGAGAGTTTTGTGGTGTCCCTCAACCATATTGGGTGACTTTTTTGGTGTACTCGAGTGCATTTTATTTAGTATAATAGATGTTAGATGTTGATATGTAAGTACAGTTGTTGCTAATATGATACTATTTTAAGATTTTTTAGATAAATCGATTACATTAAGTGATCTATTTTATTATTAATCTAAAAAAAATAGTAGTAAGAAAGACTAGTCTTGACTTAAAAAAAAAAATAGTCGAACTTGACTAAGTCAAAAGTTATCGGGTGAAAATTTGACTAACTTGAACAATTTGGCACCAAGTGTAAGCCTATTTGATAGTGCGCCAATAACAGCATGGAAAATGCTGTATGAACCAAAACTTGAATCAAAAGTTTGACAATTTTAAGTAAAATATCTAGAGTGTCATTTGAAAAGACACATTTGAAAATTTGAATTGTGTCTTTTCAAAAGACATTTTTGATATTTTACCCATAGTTGTCAAACTTTTGGTCTAAGTGTTGGTTCATGTAGCATTACTCATAACAGCATTAATAGTATGTTTGATAAATATTTTTGTAAGTTATAAATAATGAATATTACAAAATGTGTAGATAAAAAATATATAAAAATAAAAATAGATAAAAATAATATTTGACGAGTTTGTAAACACACAAAAGTTACAAAAGTGGCACAATTGCTGCACGAAACTTCGTCCCCGTCCATGACAGCAACGTCGCATCTTCAATTGATAATGCGAGCTTTCAACTTGGAACTACAATCGGCACTAATCTAATGCGCTTTTAATACATTTTTCGAAAGAAATGGTCCCATGTACACACTCACCGACGTCCACGCGGTTCTACGTTTAAATTTCTAAATTCTTCTCCGCCGATTCAATCGGTAGCTTGCAACTACTTTACAAACGCACTTCTTCATCTCTCTTCTTTATCTCTCTAGATTCTTTTGTTCAATAGAAGGAGATCGGACTGCAGTTGCTGGATTTACAGTTATCCAGTGATTGCCGAGTCAACTCACTGATCTTTGACTCGGCGTTGAGTTCAATTAAGGAACAGTAATGGAAAGTTTGATATCGTTGGTGAACAGACTGCAGAGAGCTTGCACTGCACTCGGCGATAATGGAGAAGATAGCGCGTTGCCCACTCTCTGGGACGCCCTGCCTTCCATAGCCGTCGTCGGTGGTCAGGTCTGAGAATTTCATTAATTTCTTAGTTATTTTCTATAAATAGTATCCGATTTCAACAATTATGTGTATTGTTTGATTGATTTGTACGAGATAAGAACCGTGTGATTTTATTTTTATTTTTCCTGTCATATTTATAGTATATGTAGATCTTTGTCAATAACTACTTATTTTTGTTAAAGTTTCTATATACCACATACCCGGATCAGATTAATTTTGACAGAGTTGAAGAGAAGAGATTTGAGTAGATGGGTTGTTAACTTTTTATGAAGAGAGATGTATATGTTTTTTTGTATCCCTACGGCTGTTGATTAAGTATTCAAAACTGCTCGTCAATTTTATTCGTTCTAGTTAGCTTAATTATATATTTTCAATTGTACTCTGTCAACACTTGTTTTCTTTTTCTATTATATTTTGTCTTTGAGAACTTTGTTGTCTTATTCTTTCCATTTTCTCAGTATACATTGTTCCTGAAATTGTTGTTAGGTAGCCTTACTTTAAGTATTCCCTTGTCCTGGTTTTTTTAATGTGTATCCACTAATTTCTTGATTTTGATGTATGCTTATGTGAATTTTGGTTTGATATATCTAAGAATCTTGAAAATGTTGACATTTTAACATTAGGTTGAAAGCTGTTTTAGACTTGAAGCTGATACAAAAGTTATAGTTTTTTAACTCGTAGAGGATCTCCCATAGATGCAAATGAAGGTTCTCTGAGAGTTCAAGATTATTTCACATTTGATATCAAAAGGATGTTAAGGCTTGTAGAATTGATTTTATGTGTGACTTTCATGGAGTTCTGCCTTTTTTCACCCCACTGTGTGCATTGTGAATATTTAATGCCGATCAACTGTATTTATGATCTATGTCAGTCTTTGCTCTTAATAATATAATAGCTATGTTCTTGTGGAAAAAGTGTACTTAATTTGAAAGATGTCTTTGATTAGTCATTTAACATTTTGTGGAAACTGATTTTATTGTTATTTGGTTTATAGAGTTCTGGAAAATCTTCAGTACTCGAGAGCATTGTTGGAAAGGACTTTTTGCCTCGCGGATCTGGTAACTAGTTATCTCAATATTTGGCTGCTATCTTTTCTTTTTCTGGTTACATTTTTTTGAGATTACCTTCCTTGTCGTCACATGAATGGCTGAAGATATCATGATTATTTTTATGCGAATATGCAGGCATTGTTACTCGACGTCCTCTTGTCCTACAGCTTCATCGCATCGATGAAGGTAGAGAATATGCCGAGTTTGGACATCTTCCAAGAAAAAGGTTCACTGATTTTGGTGAGTTTACTTTCTTATCCAGCCCTGTAGCCGGTATGCCAGTCATATTTAACTGCTAATAACACGATCTTTTTACACCTCGGGTATGCTCTTTTACTCGTGTGAATTACCACTTGATTATTGGGTTTTTGCCAACCCCCTTTAGGTTGTCAAAACCTACATTAAATTTTGTACAAACTAATGGATGTAAACAAATAGCATGCCGCTCCACTACAATATGGATGGGAATGTCTGTGTGCTGGGTGGGCGCTCTATTTAACAGCATAGGTTGCCCTTGCATGACCTTCTTAAGTATTTCACAAACAATTGTTAATTTTAGCAAATTTTACTGTTATCAACCGTCAATGCCATATTATGTCTAATTACACCATGAAGTACTACTGATAACTTGGATTTAACTTGGGAGGAAGAAGAACTAGTAGTAATAGACACAAAATCAATTGTTGAAGTTCTACAATTTTTCGAATAAAATGCTTAACGGATTCTTGAGACTCACTTTTCAATCTTTCCATACATTCCTTATGAGTCTTTTATCTAAATCTTCCAGTGTTGGCAAAACGTACCATTAATTACTAAAGTTATCACTCAATTTCAGTTGGGTCACTGAAGTCCAGTTTTCGCACTCAAGTTATCAAACTTCTGTTTTTATTTCAATCACACCATTCCATCAATCCCACATAAAGGGAACATGACATGGTATCAATGAAGCGAATTTGTGATTAGGTACATGTTATTTTCCCACAATGTATATTCGAGGGATTTGATTGAAATTAAACTTACGTTCGATAACTTGGTTGCCACAATTTGGAATTTAGTAATCTTATTCAAATTTTGGAATTTGGTTATCTAATTGAAATCCAGAGGCGAGTTCAGTGATTAAAGATTCTTTTTTCTCTCCATCCTATCTAATAATTTGCTAGAACGATTCAGTTGTATAGATCATCTAATTGTTCTCAAATAGCACCTGCACCAGCCACAAACAAAGATTTCTTCATTGGAACATGTAATGAGAAATCTATATAAGTAGAACTATGGGATGACTTGTGGTCAAAGGCTAAACACGATAGGATGTAGTTGGTTTTCCATGAAATATATTTTTGTAGAGTGACTCAACCAATTGGTTTGCTTGGAGGCAACCATCCTTGGAACAAAGTGCAATAGTTCATTGTTGTAGCTCAGGTAACCGAAAATATACCAGGATCCATTGATTCACTGTTTCAATGAGACTCAATAACTGCTCTTTTAAGTCTGCAGCTCAACATTCTATCAATTGAAAAAGCTTTTTGGTGACAAGACCTGGAAATATCTGTAGTGAGAATGTTGCGAGAGTAATGATAAATCTTGTGAAAAATGTGATGCTTTCAGATTTTGTTGACAAAAGTATAGCATAAGATACTAAATTTTGTTTTTACTGTATTTTCTCATATATAAGGGACGGAATCTTATTTTTCCTTTGTTACAACAATACAAAATTTTGTTTTTTGTTTTTCTATATCTATTTTTTCTCAATATCGATAGAGGATATAAGATCAAAAATTACTGGTAACAGTTTTATACCCTTTTCTCCAAATCTATGTAGACCCCCTAGTGTCAACCAATCAAGAAATAAAAACATGTATGATGATATTATGGATAAATGTTTTCCAGCTATATTTCATTATTTCTTTTGTTTTCATCTTGGAGACTAATCTCTGGTGTATTCTGTGCAGCTGCTGTGAGAAAGGAGATCTCTGATGAGACTGATCGAGAGACAGGACGTAGCAAACAAATTTCTAGTGTTCCAATTTATCTCAGTATTTATTCCCCTAATGGTGAGGCAGGAAGGATTATTGGTCATTTTCATTTTGCAGATTCAATTCTCTGTGCACAATAGTTCCAATCAATGTTACTAAATCTGAGAATTGCAAATTCTCCCATGTTGGTTGAAGTATAGCAGAAATAAGATGAAAATGGTTCTGACGAAGCAATGGCAATACATAAGGTTTAATATATTAACAGCAGATAACACACTGTCCCCTCTCATCCAAACTTCCAAGAAAAATTCCATGCAAGGCATGTAAATTATGGATTTGTGGGCAACTAAAGAAAGTTTTCGGCAAAACAGTGAATGTCAGGGACATTAGATTGTCGTTTATTAGATAGATTTGTTAGTGGCCTTGGTTTTTTTTATCTATGGATTTGTGTCTTGAAGTTGCGGTAGCAGTTCTCTTATTCTATTTGATATTCTATTTATCTATTTTTTTTTTTTTTTTTTTTTTGGCTTACTAAGTTAATTTATGCTTTCAGATAATGATCAAAGTTCTGCTGTGCATTTATGGTTGCATTTTACCATACGAGTTGAATGAAGTTCTAATGAATGTGATGTAAATTTATTCCCTCGTTTTATATTTTGAGTGCGGTGAGTAATTTGTGCATTTCTCATTTTTGCAGTTGTGAATTTGACACTGATCGATCTTCCTGGACTTACAAAAGTGGCTGTTGGTCAGTTTTGCATCCCCTATTTTTTGTGATTAATCTTTTCTGTCACACTTTCCTTTATCAGTTATCATACAACATGATTGGTTTATTGCTGGTTTATCATAGATGGTCAGCCCGAAAGCATTGTGCACGATATTGAGAACATGGTCCGGACTTATATTGAGAAGGTATTCTACTTTTTTGAGGTTTCTTTGACCCTAAAATTTGTGGAAGCGTTAATGAGAACTTACAGTAATAGACTGTTGAGCTATTAATTTTAGACTATAGTTTAAGATAAGTTTATTTAAATAATACTTTCTGGTTAAAATAATTCATTGCAGCCAAACTGTATTATTTTGGCGATTTCTCCTGCCAACCAAGATCTTGCTACATCAGATGCAATCAAGATTTCTCGTGAAGTAGACCCAAAAGGTATGACATTTGTCATATTGTGTGGGGGCATGGTAGTGTGTTTATCTCTTTTGAATGTTATTTCTGACTTACAATCAGTATGTTTAAGTTTTTACATTTATCAGTATGTTATCACGCTCCCACTTAGTGATGATTAGTTCTGTTTCCATTGTTTGTTGGCTTTGTGATGATCTTATTCCAGGAGAAAGAACGTTCGGAGTTCTAACGAAGATCGATCTTATGGACAAGGGTACTGATGCTGTCGATGTAAGTTGAAATCTTTATATTGCTAAACTAATGATACTTGTGGGTAAACATAACAAGCTAAGACTTGTTTTTATAAACATGGGTTGGTAACAAGAATCATTTTTGCTACTCAGGTTGATAAGTGCTACCTCTACTAAAAGGTCCAATAAAATCATATATTTTACAACCACATTAGGCCACGTTAAGTTTGGCCTACCTCTCCTTTCTAACTGTTCTACTAATATTTTATAAGACTCGTGAACAAGAGCTTTCTTTATATCTACTCAAGACATGCTCTATCCACCTAATTTGTCGTTACCTTGGTCTATCCTTAATTGGTGTCATGTTCTCTTGTTGGCAAATATACACTTTTTTAATCTTACCCATTTGGCGTAGACATGTATCACTCTTGACATCTTCATTTATGCTACATTCTATCTTATGTTTTTCTTTTCTCCTTTTAGTGGTTGAACACTTGGTACCATAAAGCTTTAGTTGGACTAATAACTTTTGTGTAGAACTTACCTTCTAACATTTTGTGATTCACAGATACCTTCCAATCACACCTAATCCATGTAGCACTTTTCCATTTTGTCCAACGTACTTTCATCTTACGCATTACATCCACTTCGATCTTATCAAGTCTAACATAAATACCTAAACAATCACTATGTAAGAAAATATGATCTAGTCTATTATTCTTCTGTCATTCTTAGTGCATGTTTGGTAGAGTTTAAAATAAACTTTTTTTTTGCCAAACTCATTTTCAACCACATATTTAATGGGACCCACAACTTTTATCAATTTTTCAACCACACATTTCATTAACTTTTATCAAAATCTCCTAAAAAACTACTTTTAAACTCTACCAAACAAACTCTTAATCTTACCATGACTAAAAGCATATAGTATTCCTCTCCACTTCTAATTATCCTAAAACCTTTAGGTTTGATTGCTCTGCCAAAATTCTAACTTATAATTTCTCTCTTGTAGCATCAAGTAAAATTTATAATCAACTAACAACATACACCGAGGGACTCATTTTTGGATTTGTCTCCTAAGTTCTTGATGACTGATTATCCTGTTGGGAAGGTTACTTGTCAGTTGACTGATTATCCTGTATATTCAAAATGTGTTTGGGTAGATTCTTATATGATAGAATCTTGCTTTTAGGAGCATATACATACGTAAGGAGCCTGTGAATAGGAGCAAATCAGATGCTGCCTCGTAATGTGGTCTTCCCATTCAGTAATGAACACATACTGTGTTTTTTTTTCCCGTGTAGATATTCTTGCTCACATACGTGGAGCCCTTTTAGTAGGAGCAAACAGGCACTGCCTCTTAATCCAGTCTAGCAATTTTACAAGACAAACATGTCCCATCCTTCTCCTTGTAGATAAAACTGTTTGCTTCATCTTCTTGCTTGCGCATCTATTTGATCAAGTTCTTGTATTCTGATGTGCAATCTAGAATCAGATGGTTTTCATGTTTTCTTATTTTAATCTTAATTCCAGAATCTTGGCCACCATAAAGGCCTTCTATAGAAAGTGCGAAAATGACAAGAAAGCATTAATTGTGTGCTCAATTATCATTTTCTTCATGCACTACACATCAGTTATTTAATAGCTACTTTGACATAATGACGTTTTCTGCTGGATGCTCTTGTGCTTTATTTTAAAGAGGTTTATTAGACATTCTTCTGCTTTAAATGTGTTGCAAAACTGTTACAAAGATTTGCTTGCTAGTTCGGCTAAATCTTTCCTAAACCACTTTCTGTAACACGAGTGCAGTTCTAAAATTAAAATTTTATTTGAGTTTGAGTAGAAATTTGTTTATGTTTAGGATGATTTTCCTAATTTTTAGGACTAAGCGGTGCAGTTCCTGACTTGTATTTCTGTGATTATTAGATCTTGGAAGGAAATGCGTATAAGCTGCAGTTCCAGTGGATAGGTGTTGTTAATCGCTCTCAAGCAGACATTAACAAAAATGTTGACATGATTGCTGCTAGGCGTAGAGAGCGGGAATATTTTGCTCAAACTCCAGAGTATAAACATCTTGCTCACAGGATGGGTTCTGAGCATCTTGGGAAAGTTCTGTCCAAAGTAAGCAAATATCACGCTGTACAGAATTTTTTTCCATAATAATTTAAGTAAAAGCTTAACAAAAACCAAATGAAAGTTTGCTAGTTTTCTTATAAAAGCTTCTCTTGAAAATAATGACAATTTGACATTTTGTGGTACACTTTCGCATTCTATTTCCAGCCAAGAATACTGAATGTAGGAAAACACTGCTGTTTGATTTTTGTCCATTGTTTCCAGAAACATGGAAAATGCATCCATATTTTTCAATGTTTTCATTTTCTGAAGCTTTATTTAATGGTTTAAGCTTTTGTTATTGCCGTATAAGCAAAAATCTGTGAAATGCATGCATTTCTTAATTGATTTACATATTGCTGGCGACTTTATTGGTATAAATTTGCTAATAACTGGTGCTTTATGTTCTAGCATTTGGAGTCCGTTATCAAATCTCGAATTCCAGGACTGCAGTCACTTATTAACAAAACTATAATTGAGCTAGAATCTGAGTTGAGTCGTCTGGGGAAGCCTGTTGCTACTGATGCTGGAGTAAGTATGCCCTCCCATTTATTCCTTTTCAAATTTGTATTTAAGATCTTTCAATGAATTAGTTCTGATTAATTAATGGGGTCATTCTTTTTATCCGCATGCTTTCTTTTATGTTTAGAAGGGAATTTTAGGATGTTCCATTTGCTTCCAAATGTGCTTGCTGCATGAAGCATTTTGATCTTTTTAACACCTAATTATCAATGCAGGGAAAATTGTACATGATTATGGAAATTGTTCGTATCTTTGATGGAATATTCAAAGAACATCTAGACGGAGTGTATGTATTTGAAATTATCGTTGGCAGTCTTTCTAATGTATTATCTCATTTCATGATTCAATCCATCCTAATTTTCATTTTTTTATCGTCAAATTCTTCAGTCGATCAGGTGGTGACAAAATATATAACGTCTTCGATAACCAACTGCCTGCTGCATTGAAAAGGTTGCAGTTTGACAAGCATCTTGCAATGGAAAATGTTCGGAAATTAATAACTGAAGCAGATGGATATCAACCTCATCTTATAGCACCTGAACAAGGTTATCGTCGTCTCATTGAAACTGCCTTGGTAACTATTAAAGGTCCTGCCGAGGCGTCTGTTGATGCGGTATAAATTTCAATTACAGTTGATTTTCCATGCTTTGTTGCCATATTTCATTTCCCTTCGCATTTCTCACTCCCTCTTCCTTTAACTTTCTGTACCGTTGTTCTTAATATTTTTTTGTAGATTACATAGAAAACATATGTTATATGCAGAAAACATTTCTACGCATTGCTTATAGAGTTCATTATTCTGTCTTTCATTTCTTTCTTTCTTTTTTGGGGGGTTTTGGGTGGCTGTTTGAAGAGACAGAGAAAAGGTGGGGGTTCATGGCCTTGCAGTTTTTGGCTAGCTGGTGTATGCCCCATATACTTATATCAAGAAGTAATTGTAGTGTTGGCTTTTGGAGTCCTGTGGTTGATAATGTGAAGAATATGATAAAATGGATGAATGGACCTAGTCTGTATTCTAATAAATCAAGTGACTGAAAATGTGAGATGATCCCAGGGAGCCAGACTGAATATCTTTATTCGCTGCTTTTTTTTCAGGTTCATGGAATATTGAAGGAACTAGTTCACAAATCAATTAGTGAGACAGTGGTAAGTCCAACTATTTTTTTAAGTCCAACTATTTTTTTATCTCACCATTTTAATTTCACCATACATGGATGAAAGTAAGGTGTCTTGGACATTAAAATCCACGTGGCGTTGGATGTTATGAATGCAGCATTCTGAAGTCTGTTTTCTATTTTACAATTATTGTTATCTGTCATCAAAATTAATAGGGAATATTGCATATTTGGTTCCCAACCTTTCAAAACATTGGGGATATACTCCTAACCTTTAAAATTAGCACCAGACATCCTCAATGTTTGAAAAACTTGGCATGGTAGATCATTTATGACAAAATTGCCCTTCCTTTTAAATAAACAAAAAAACAAGAAAAAAGAAAAAAATGATTGAAAACTAACCAAATGCACCATAAAAATATAAAAAATAAGAAATGTAGCTCAAAAATATAAAAAGTAATAAATATGTCATTTTTTTTTAAATCAAAATTCAAAATCCAAAATTCACCACCATCCCCAAAAAACCAAAATCCATCCAAAATCATTCACCCAAAGATGGAGACAAAAGACAGACTACCACAAAGAAAATGAGTATGATAGCCACGACCAAGATTTTCCCTGTGAGCTCAAGCAAACCTGTGTACCTGTGTCAGTGTCACCAGATTTTCCAATCATGTCTGCTGAATCTCCCATTGATCTAGGTCACCAGAATATTTACAGATTCCAACTTGGTTTTTGAATTATTTTGAACAATTTTCTTCGAATGGAAGAACAACATCAACCGGATTGGTTTACCTCATCATCGGAATGTAAGAACCGGGAATATTCCGGTGTTGTATCATCAACAACATCGGGTTCACAGGTGCAAGTAGACGGGGAGGAGGATGTGGGGGATATTGAAGAGCTTCCTCTAGTGCAAAGGAATCGAGAATATTCCGGTGGTTATTCTCACTGTGCACGCTTTATGACCAGGGAAAATGAAGGATCGCGAGTTATTATAGTCGATAGTTGGGCGTGCATCATCACTGTGCTCGCGTTCTGGTTTGTCAGTAATTTTCTGTTAATTCTTGTGGGTCCAAAAAATGGAATCGAAAATGTGAAAAGAGTATCCAAATAGCAGTCAACGGAGAATGGAGAAACGGGAAAGATGAATCTACACGGCGGCGTTTTGAATTGAGTGACAAGAACTCAACAACAAATCAAACTATTTTCGATTGGAGGTGTTGGCTGAATCGCAGTTGGGGTTTTAGTCTCATTTTCTGGGGTTTTGATACTGGCAGTAGCAGTTGAAATTTTTTCAATCTCCATGGATGAAACATCCAAGGTTTAACAAATTCAATTGTTAATGATTTTGGGTAGATTTTGGATTTTGGATTTTGTGGTTAGATAAAAAAAATGGCATCTTTGTTACTTTTTATTTGTTGTGGGTACATTTGGTTAGTTTTCAATCAATTTTTTTTTTTCTTGTTTTTAATTTTTTTGTTTATTTAAAAGGAAGGGCAATTTTGTCATAAATGACCTACAATGTCAAGATTTTCAAACGTTGGGGATATCTGATGCTAATTTTAAAGGTTAGGGGTATATCTCCAACTTTTTGAAAGGTTGGGGACCAAATATGCAATTATCCCAAATTAATATGATCATTCATTCCCCCCCCACCCCCAACGCCCCCATAAAAATATTCAATAAAATAAAAACAAAAAGACTTGGATGGAAATAGTGAAGTTACCAATGACATGGGAAGGAATTGATGGAAAGTTCATGATATATTTCAAAATGTAGTTACATTTTAAAGACTTATGCAGGAGCTGAAGCAGTATCCCTCTCTTAGGGTGGAGGTTGGGAATGCAGCTGTTGAATCATTAGAGAGGATGAGGGATGAAAGCAAGAAAGCAACTCTACAGCTAGTTGAAATGGAGTGCAGTTACTTAACTGTAGATTTCTTCCGCAAGCTTCCTCAAGATATCGATAAGGGAGGAAATCCAACTCATTCATTATTTGATAGATACAATGATTCGTATCTCAGACGTATTGGTATGTATGTCACTTCCAGTTCCATTTTTATGATTATAAGACCTTTAACAACATGATTGGTAGGGAGGATTGTAGCACTCATTAGTATTAAAAGAAATTAAAATCTTGTTTATTATATTGTCCAATCTTGTCTAGTACCAAACATGCAATAAATGTTCTTACTTACATCAAGATTACCTCCTAAAGGGCTTCTTGCTTCTTGAACAGGATCGACTGTCTTGTCTTATGTCAATATGGTATGTGGAGGTCTTAAAAACTCCATTCCAAAGTCAATCGTTTATTGTCAAGTTCGTGAAGCCAAACGCAGCTTACTCGACCATTTCTTCACCGAGTTGGGAAAAAGAGAGGTATGAATTCCATCTCCTGTATATTTCTCCGGCCACCCAGTGAATGGAGTGGGAATATTCAAGGAACAAGAAAAAATTTATCCAGTTTATTTATAAAAAACTGTTAATGTGGGTTTACAGGCAAATCATTTAGGCAAACTGTTGGACGAGGATCCAGCTGTTATGCAGCGACGTGTCTCTCTTGCAAAGAGACTGGAGTTATACAGAGCAGCTCAAGCTGAGATTGATTCAGTGGCATGGTCAAAATAGATGTGGAGATCTCTTTCACTCTCATATATCATTTTTTTCTTGTTTCTTCATAGCAACACTTTTGGCTTAGGGAAGATAGGAGAGTTGATTCTTATGTGACGCTAGTTTTTAACACTGGTTGCGATCTGTTTGTGGATTATTTTCCAATTCTTTTCAGTGATTAGCTATGTATAATATTATCATATCCACTACTAGAATTCTAATACATATTACAACGCTTTGTGTGAATTTATACCACCTTAAAGCACCCTGTATGACCCCTTACCTAGTGCTGCTTGCTGGTAATTGCGGCATTGTGGGGCTGGAGATTGATTGAAAATGTAGCCCTTAGCCCCTCTCCCCGTAGCTGCCCACCTACTTGAAAATATAGTGTTTGCTACATCGACCCAAGACATTTTAGCCTTCTTGGATATTTTAGATAATTTTGTGATGCATACCTTTCACGAGCAAATCTTTTAATGCAATAGCTCATATGTTAACTATGATAAATCCGATCCAAGTTTTCTTTCTTGTTAGGGTGCGTTTGATTGTAATACATTTTCTATAGAAAAAAGTTTTTTTTTTCTACTTATTTTTTAATTAACTACGTTTGATAGTTATATTTTTCCATGGAAAAAGTTTTTTCTTACTTATTTTTCAACTACGAGTTTGATTGATTTGTATTTTTTTCAGGTAAAATGTTTTTTCGTTTATCTTATAAAGGCAACATTTTTTTTTTGAAAACAATAAAAATGTTTTCTTAGGGGGGCAATGATGTTTTATTTTTTAGGAAAAATTTGCTATCATTTTTCTTGAAACAAGGTCTTGACAATTCAATTCTTTAGAAAACATTTTTTTTTAACCTAAATTTAATGCTTGCAATCAAACGCACCCTTAATGATGTAACACAGCCAATGATGTCTTCCCATTTTTTAAAACAGGGTTACCAACATGTTAAGTCATCAATTAAAATAACTAGATCTAATTTCTCTCCTTTCAATTATAACAACCAATCGGGCTCGTTCAAAACTACTAAAAGAAAACCTATAGAAAATACATTTATGATGAATAAAGGGACATTGGCACAAATAGTTCCTCACCTTTGTCTTCAATGCAGAAATCATCTATAATGTTTGTTTTTTACACAAAAGACTCTTAATCTATGTGTTTTGGTGCACAATTAGTATTTATTTGATAAAAAAGACAAATATACCTTAGTTTTAATTAGAGAAAATTATAATTGGATTTCCAATCTTTGCAAAATGTGCAAATGAGTCCGATAATTTTATTTTGTGTAAAAAAAATTAAAGAAAACTAACGAGTTCATTTTTTTTTTTTGAATTAACACTTTATTGGAAGTGGTTGCCCATTTAGAATTTCCAAGATCTTCTCTGATTTACCCAGTAAAAGAATAGCATTGCACACGCTTTTCTCTCATTCTTCAATGATGCTCTGATGACATTTTATGGATATTACATATGGTAAGTTGGTAAAAGAAGCCCCCATTACATCATCAATCGTACTGGAAAGTATTTCAAACATTCTATTCCTGTATTTGCTCCCTTTGTTATCAAGATTTAGCAGAAGTGTTTAACATATTCTGTACATTGAATTGACGGCCAAAACCTTGATTGGCTATTTGGAAGGGCTGTCTCTTAAACAACTTATTGCATATTCTTTTCTCAACTCCATGAATATGTGCTTTGCTGCATCAGAGAGTTCTGAAATTATCACTCTTAGGCTTTTGCCTTCGATTCCCATTTCACAAAGATTCACATCCAACCATCTATAATGGAGATCAACTCCGATCCATACAATTTTGTTTCAATTTGTACAACATCATGTTCTACATCCAAAATGGGATGGATTTGAGGATGGTGGATTTTGAGATTTTTGGGGTTTTGATAGTGGTGGTGGATTTTGGAGTTTGATAAAGAATATGACATCTTTGTTATTTTTTATTTTTGGGGCACATTTGGTTATTTTTCAATCATTTTTTTTTATTTAACGGGATGAACAATTTTGTCATAAAGGACCTACCATGCAGATTTTTTCAAACGTTGGGATGTCCGGTGCTATTTTTAAAAGTTATGGGTATATCACTTATATTTTTAAAAGGTTGGATGACCAAATATGCAATTTTTCATTTTTTCTAATCAAAACTAAGGACATATTTGTCTTTTGATCAAATGATGACCAATTGCGCACTAAAACACATAGGTTGGGGGTCTTTTGTTCTAAAAACAAACGTTATGGATGATTTTTGCACCGAGGACAATGGTGAGGGACCATTTGTGCCAATTTCCCATGAATAAACACTAAGGGCCTTCTTGGAGGTTTTTTTTCACCAATTTTGAGTGGTACTATTTATAAAAGGTTGAGAAAATCGGTACTTGTTAGTTTTTTGGAGCATCGATTTTGAGCGATTTTTAAATCGCCCAAAACCGGTGTATTATAATTTGAAGCATATTTATCATCCTCCAAATCGGTGGTTTTTTGCCGTTATTCAAAATTTCTTCTAATTTTACCCCATTTCAAACAATTATTTTCAAAACTACCCTAAACTTAATATTTGTAAAAGTAAATGAACATAGACAAAAAAAAAAAAAAAAAAAAAAAAAAAAAAAAAAAAAAAAAAAAACTCATGCAAGAACATAAATATAATTTTATATTTTCAATGATAGGTGGATATATTAAAAAATTTAAAATTTAATTCAATTTTTATTTTATATATGGGCATATATGTATATTAAATTTCTTAAAATTTTTGCAGAACCGCTAGATAATAAATTCCCAAGCATGAGTTGGATCGTTTAAAAAACCGCTATTAAAAATCATCCAAAGCCGCTCTACTCATAAACGCTCAAAATCGATACTTTAAAAAACCATCATATCTAGTACTCCAAAACTCTCAAACAGACTCTAAAGAACTTTATTTAAAAAAATACAAAACCAATTAGATGTCATAGAATATAAAAATTTTCTTCTTCTAATAGCTTAAACTTGAATAAGTGCTTGTTTGTTAAATTTTTTTATAGATTATAAGTAGTGAGTCCTATAGAATGTGTGTATGAATAAAAGTGAGTAAAAATTGTGGATTCTATGAAATGTATTGATAAAAATTATGTTCAACTATTTCATAAATACTTATAAACATAGACAAACATACGTTAGTCGGTAATTCAATAAATATAATTTCATTGCGTGATACAAAAATCACCTAATACAATGGTGATTAGATCCAAATATGTTTGGAAGCCCCAAGTAGTTAGTTGGTGAGTATACTCGAAAGGGCCAAAATAACGACCGTTAACCTTAAATTTTTTACCTTTTTTGTCCATTTTTCACGCAAGACCTTTTACAAGTAGTAGTTTTATATTTAAGCAAATCAAATCCAATCAAAAGTTGGTCGTGATAGAGACAAACATCTATATTCTTTTTATACCGTTGGTTGAAGTATCTGGCGGGAATGATGATCACCCGCCACCTCCAACTACCGTCCTCAACCCCACCACCACCACCACCTCCGGTCCTCCTCCGCTATCATCTACCATGCAAACTTAAAATTCAAGACTCTTTTAATCAATACCCTTTCACCAACTGCATCTTACAAAATTCTTGCTTTATCTATTTCATTTCCCACATTGCCAAATCTGAATTTTGCCAATGGGTGAAAATTCAAGATTCGGGCCTTCATCCCGATTCAAATCGGGCTTAATTTTTGTGATTTTAATCTGTTTTGTAGAATCAATTATTTTTGTAGGAGCACAAGATCTGGATGAGGGTAGCTTTAAAGAGCTTTGCAATACGGATCTCACCTCATTTCTTCCTCTTCCATATGGCAGTCTCCCAAATATGGTTTGTAAACCTGTTTGGAATTCATACCTGCTAAGGGTAAGTTCATGTAAATTATGCATTTCTGATAATAATATTTTTTAATGTTTTACAAATTATGTTTGCTATTCTTAAAATCAAGTTTGTCGGGATTAGATAGAAATTCAAAGCTTTATATGGGTCGGTACTTGTAGATTCAATGCTATGAAGAAGAGGGACACATTCTTCATTTAATATAATTCTCATAGTGTTTCATACTTGATTTGTTTCCTTTATGTTAATCTTTATATTATTTTCCTTACATTTGAAGCAATTTATGAAACTATGATCTTACAAAGGTTTTGGAATTGATTTTGTCACCATTGCACTTAATTTATACTTTCATTTCACTCGAGTAAGTCCGTCCAAGATGTTGAATTGTGTGAAGCCTAATTATACTGTTCATCTTTTGGTATTCCTAGATTCCCATGCTAAATAAAGGAGTTTGAGGGGACCTTTTTGTGTGGTGTGAGAAAAAAAATACTTTGAGGTGTGAATTTCCATTGTAAACTTCTCGATTTAAGCAAAAAATTTGCAGCAGCGAGTGGACATATCTATTACATTGAGGGTGAAACATTGTAAATCTTTGTGTTTGTGTGTGTGCGGCTATTATTGCTCTTGGGTTTGGGATTTGAGCTTGATCCTTATTCCTTAACACCATCCAAGTCCATTAGTTGGCTAAATCAATGAATGAAATAAGCTACTTGTTTTCTATTTCAGTACTCCCAATCCAAGGAAAATGTGATCACCATTGTATTATCAACTATATACACCAGTGGATGGGTGGGGATGGGATTTTCCAATGATGGAATGATGCTTAATGCTAGTTGCATGGTGGGATGGGTGAACAACGAAGGCCGGGCTCGAATAAAACAGTATCATGTAAAGGGATTCACTCCCTCAGAAATCAAAGCAGATGAAGGTCACTTGCCACTGACCAGTGTTCCACCATACGTCGTGGTTCGTGAAGCCACAATGTACTTAGCATTCCAGCTTCAGTACAACAAAACTGTCAAAATGCAGCCTGTTTTACTAGCTTTTAGCAGTAAATATCCCCATCATCTCCGACTTACTGTTCACGATGACAAGACAACCATTAAGTTCGATTTCTCCTCAGGTTTGTTCTTTTCTCATTTCCTTGCCTATCCATGAAGATCTAGTAGCATGTTTGGTAGCGAACACCGGATGGCACTGGACAAATACTTAACAAGAAAACGAAGCTGAAATCTTGCTCATTATACTATTTAGTCGCGTCTAATATTACTTATCAAACATGCACTAAAGGTTTTCACTCTTATTGTCACGCGATTTTTTGAAAAACAAAGTCTATTGATAAAGAAAGTATAGAATTCGAGAAAGAGAGAATCGACGCAACACACCTCTACTAAACTGGGAGTTACTCCACGTATTGCTTGACGTAAAAGAGACGGTGGATTTGTTTATGTCCTTTATTGAATCTTTATCATGGCTTAACAGATAATTTAATAAATCAAGAGCTCTAAACACCAGCTTCAAGATTCTCTATCTCTTTAACTTTTTATTATTTCCTCGAAAAATTTCAAGTTAGCAACAAATTTGAATTTAGAGTGGAAGCCTTTTTGCCAATTCATCCATGAATTGGTGAAAATGGCAGTTTACATTAGGGGCTTGTCTCCCTTTCACCAAAAATATAACTAAGAAAGATTGAGAAAAGAAAGAGCAGAACAAAACAGAACTCTTAACAACAAGGCTGTGATGAAATATCTCTTATTAACATAACTGACTAATTTGCACGTGTTGTTTGTATCAATCAAATAAGAAAATAGAAATTTTAAATAATCAAATCAACAGTTCATTAAATCATTATTTCATAAGACTGATGGTTAAGTAAAATACATTAAAATAACATCACATAAGTTTATAAGCATAGCACAAGTTTCTATACGAGTCGATGGTGTATCACATTTTGGATGCAAAAATTCACATTTATTCGTGCTCATTAATTTTTAGCCTCTGGACCTTCAATTGCAATGTTGTCATCAGTTATAAGCTTCTGCATTCTTGTACATTCAGGACAGGACTTGATACATTTTTATAGCCTTTCACTTGAAACTTCAAGACATTTTGTCAGTTAATATAATCCGATTTTTTTTTTCCCTTTTTCTTGTACGAAAACTTTTCATCACAGGTAAAACAAATAGCAATGTCGATTCGTCTTCTAGCATTATCAAAAACAAAAGGACTCATGGAATATTGGCTGTACTGGGATGGGGTCTGTTTCTCCCTTTTGGAGCAATTTTTGCAAGATACCTTAAGCATAAGGATCCCCTGTGGTATTACCTTCATGTCGTCGTTCAGTTTGTGGGATTTTTATTGGCAGTTGCTGCAGTGGTTGTTGGATTTTCACTCAACCACAGGCTGCATGCTTTCATTCCCGCACATAAAGGCATTGGAATTTTCATTCTCACGCTTGCTGTTCTTCAGGTTATTGCACGATCTATTAACTTAATCACGTATTATATCCTGCATTAGCTATTTGCTCAATGGAGGGGCGGGTTTTCTTTATAATCCTTTTCCTCGGCTACTGACCGGATCATTGAACCTCGTCCAATTAGATGCTTGCATGTCAGTATGAGAATATTACATAGAAGGATATGTATTTGACACACATATCGTGTTCATAATTTAACGACTACTTGTGAGTTCCACAATCACAAAGAGAAGGCCTGCCTCGTGGATTTATAAGCACATTGGACACCCTCTCTTTTGCAGTAAAAATTCCTTCCCCACTTCCTTGGTCTGTTTTGTCCTCTTTTTTCCTCTATTACTTGAAGAGCTTGTAGAAGGTTCTATTTATTGGTACCAGAGGTCCCATGTTTTTGAATTGGACTCTTACAGAGTCATGTATAGATTTGGCTGGTAGACTTGAATTAGTTCTTGATATGGATGGAGGTGGTAGAGTCTATTTTGCTATTTGCTACATAGAAGACGCATTTTTGTTCATAACGTTCCTCTTATAATCTGGTTTTAAAGGTAAGTTCTACTCAATATGGTTATAGCACATGTCAAGATCTATTTGCAATCACTCAATTTAGCATAAAGATCTTGAGCTTATTTCCTAGTTATAAAGATCTCAAAACTTCATGTTCATTCTTCAGTATTAACTGTTTACCATCTTGAGTCCAAAAACTGGTGTAAAGGATGACATCGTGTGGCATTTTACATCCAGGTCACAGCGTTCTTTACACGACCTAGTAAGGACAGCAAATACCGAAAGTACTGGAGCTGGATTCACAACTGGTTTGGGAGGATAAGCCTTTTCTTTGGAGCAGTGAATATAGTTCTTGGAATACATATTGCTGGTTCGGGACAAGATTGGAAAATCGGCTATGGATTTCTCGTTGGTTCAATTTTGATTATATGTATTGTTATGGAAGCATTGTCAAGGATTAAAAAGTCAGAAGAACCAGAATTCCCTTCAGCTTTCCCAATGAATTCACTTTAGCAAGCCAAGTGGTGTCATGTAAGATAATTTGTGGTAGGCTCTCTTCCTCCCTTTCTATTTTATCGCTGCATATAGAATACATCATACTTACTTCATATTGTGGGCTTGTTCGGTAGAGTTTTTTTTCCAAAAAAATCCATTTTCTTGCCTACAATATTTGACTTTTCAACCCTTTTTACACTACAAAAAAATTTGAAAAATCAAAAAGTAACAAAAAATACCTTTTTTTTTCCAAAAAAAACTCTACCGAACAAGCCCTGTGTTTCGTTTCATATCATATAGCCGTTCAAACTTTCAACACGACTATAAAACTTGTGAAACGTCTCAACTGTGACTATAGAGATATGTACATTTATATACTTCTCACTTGAAGTTTTTTTTTTAATTTTATTTTCCTTTAAAAACAGTGAAACTAAGATCTACACTAGTTGTTGCATCTGAAGAGCATATTTTGGTGATGAAAGAATTCCATTCCAGAATTAAAATGCACCTGGAAGCATTGTAAAGCTAGTCTTGGACTAGGTTCAGCTTGTGCTCCGGCTATCCACGACATAAATGCTAAAAACATAGACCCCCGGAGCAAAAAAAATCCCCGGTTCCCCTCCCAACCACATTGCTAACTTTGTAGGATTAGTGTAATTTTTGTTTGCTGATTGAAATTTCATATATACTTTTATCTGTTGGGAATGTTTCTTAGCATAAGCACTACATATGATGTAAACCATGCATTTGTGCAAATAGATGTCAATAGTATTGCTTTCAGCCCCTCCCATCTTCTGGTTTCTCTAGCATGTTTGGATAAGCTGAAAAGTTACATTTTAAGTAACTTTTATGCCAAATATGTTTGAAGTTTTTTAAAAAGTTAGGTCCGTTTTCTTTATTGTTTTCAAGCAGTTTTCAGTTTTGAAAAATACCCAAAATTTATTTACTTTCATATTTCTGAAAATCATTTTCGAAAACAAAGTTAAATTTATAACACAAAATTCAAAATACATTTTCGATGTTTTGAGTATTTTCAGTGAAAATACTCAAAACGCGAAAAAAAAAATTTATTTAAATAAAAATTCTAAAAAAATAAATTCTACAAAATAATATATTCTAAATTCTTAAAATACAAAAATTATAAAATTATATAAAAACTAAAAATCTAAAAAATTCAAAAATACTAAAAAAATAATTCAAGCCCATGTTAGTTATTTAAATAAAAAATTTAAAAAAAATTATTTATATAAAAATAGATTAAAATTTTCAGCCCACGTCATTAATTTTTTTTACTCCCTATTTTGTCATTTAATATTTGTTTGCATTTTATTTTTGTAATGGAAAAAAAATTGTAAGATCCACCAACTTCAAAATGTATATATTATTTGATAATATATTAGCATAAAATTGTTCTATTTTACTGAATAATTAAATTAAATAAAAAAATATCATAAAACAATTTCTCAAAATTTCAAACAGAACGTGTTTTCTAGTTTTCTGTTTTTAAAAATAGTTTTTCAGAATAACATACCAAACACGTTTCAGCAATCTTAAAACAGACTTTCAAAACACAATTTAAAATCAATTCAAAACTGAAAACTGAAACGCAAAAAGAATAATTCTTTAGCTTGTTCTTGGTTTTTCAGTACAAAATCTTACTTTTTTCCCCCCTTTCCTGCAAGTTTATTTCTTTTAAGCTTGGCAAATCAACACCCTTCAATCCTTCTACATTTGCTATAATAAGAATTAAGATGTTGTCATGTTACCAATAGTACTGATTGATTTTAGCAGTTGACACATAAAAATATGACTTACAATCAGATATTACATTGTTGTTGGGGGGGCGGGTGTGAATTTATTTATTGCTTTTTTCAAGGCAACTTACCTTTGTTTAATTTTATTTGACTAAGTTATGGACAATAAAGAATTAAAACCATATTATGATGTATTAGCCACCATGACATTTACGGATAATTAGGCTAAACACTATTTTTAACTATGTATTTTGACAAATCAGATGATAAAATTGTAAAATTAGGCCTTTTTTGAAATAATGAATTAAAATGTAACTAATTATTTATATAATTTCAATTTAAAATACATTTTTTCTTTATCATTTCGTAACAATCAGGAAGTGGTATTATCTTCAAAGAGAGAATATTATTTCCAAACACAGATGTATGACGTTCATCTTCAAGCTGAAGTGAGAGAAACCTCAAAATTCAAAACATCATTGGAAAATCTTTCCCAAACTCACTGCTTGAGACATTCAAAAACATCTGGAAATCCTATTTCTTCCAAAAACCATTTTGGGGCAAATTTATCATCGTCTCTCATAATTCTTTTTATTTTAGTGAATCAAAAGCTCAAGTTAACAAGAATGCCAGAATGCCATCATAGAAAAAATTTAGAAGATATGACAATTTCACTCAACACAAATGCCACGCTTTGTACATAAGCCTTCATCCTTGTTTGAGTCGGCTAAATTGAAAATGCAAATGCTTCTTATTTTGTATTGTAGCTGCTACCATTTTTGGATCTAACTCCAGTTCTGAAAATAACATATTGATGAGTTGGTTGTACGTGTAATTTCGTGAGACCAACATACCAGTCATGTTGGAACTCGTATATTTATTATTTTCAACTCATTCGCCTGCATAACATAAGAAAACTCTAGTGTATTCTATTGCTGCAAAATTGAAGAATTCGAATATTATAATAACTCAAAAGAATAACAAATTCAACCAAAAATAATGCTTTCATTTTCAAAGTAAATCAATGTAAATCACAGTCGCACATCTAAGTCACGCCTCATTTTTAACAGTCATTTTTATGTAACCCACAAACACAGGCTTAAGTCACATATCATTATAGTACTCGAACTCACGTAGTCACATTAAATACTCTTTCGTAATCACATGTAATACATACAACGAAATACATTACTAGTCAAAGTTGTGTAATTTAGACAACACGATATTTTTATGATAATTTAAGTAAATTAGAGAACAACACGTTAGCAAATTCACAACAACAGAATATAAGTCACAACATATACCTATTCTAATTTCTCAAACACGCATGTAAATCACAAATGATTATAGCACTCTGACTCTACTAATCACACTAAATAATCTTTTGTGATCGCTTTTTTGTTTATATATGAAGCCACATAGTACTAATTATAATCGTCTAGATATTGTTGGTCACACTTTTTGAATTATAGTCACAATTTTATTCTTCAGTTACAGACATATTATCTTTTTTTCTCATTAAGAAATATTTTATTTAAGGATAATTATATTCACAAAACACTTTTTATTTTTTGCACCACATTTTAATTACATTTAACATCCTTAATCTTTTAACATTATAGCACTCACGTTCCCAACTTTTTTTATCACATTTTTATCTTTAACTTTTCATTAATTAGCACATCTTGTGTTTGATAACAGTTTTCGTAAAAAATATTTGTTGAGAATTCGTAAAAAGACTTATTTGTCTGTCATATTTTAAAAAAAATAATAGATACAAAAGTACGATAAAATATTTTTTCTTCATTTCAAAGCACATAAACAAAATATCTTGACATAAACCATCATTAATGATGAAATGTGTTAAGTAATGAAAGTTGAAAATAAGAATTCGATGACAAAATGTTAAGAACATAATTGCAATAATGAACAAAAGTTGAGGATCTTAAATACAATTAAAATGTGGTGCACTTATAACAAATTGTAGTGGAAATATAACTACCCTTTATTTAATTGTAAAACATGATACTAACTAATCCAAATTTTAGGGATAGTCAATGATGAAAGATAATATAGTTATTTACATATATCACATGTTTATCTTAGGTCACGTTCAAAATTCGATTACAGAATCTTATCGTCTATCTAAATAATTCTTTTTTAATTACAATTTTTAATAAAGTCTGGAGATAAATATTGAAGCAAAATAATCATAATTTTTACAATTTGTACCTAATTTTTTTAATTTATTGAAAATTTTGTCATTTATCAAAACATAAACTTAAATATTCAGAGTTTTCAGAAGTTTCCTAACATTTAATGCCTAGAGCCATAAAGAGCCTGGCCGAAATATGAAGAAGCCAGCAATTATTTCCTTTTTAATTAAAGTTCAAACAAACAACATAAATTTACTTGAAATTAAATTTGTCTTCAGCTTAGTGTTTTTTTGCCCAATTTTAAATTATAATTTAAATGGGTTAAATTAGTGAAATATACTTTTTATTTACACATTTTATAAGACCTATAATTTATTACTCACTTATTATGTACATATTTTATAAGACTCATAATTTATAAATATTTAAAAAAATAATTTCAGCACCCAAAATGTGCTATTAATAAAATATGCTCATAGAATTTCTTTTTCTAAAACCGTAAAAGTCTTTATCAAAATTAAATAAGCTAATATAATGGCATCAATGGAAGACGTTTACCTATCCAAATCTTATATGGAAAGTGCGAAAGTGTGTTTAGCACCCATCCAAGCCTTTAATAAGATGAAATATTAATGTTATCTAGAATCAATTATGTCTAGTAACAGTCTAAGTAACAATTGATCGTTTATCTCAATTGTTTAATGAAGTTGAGATGCACGTTGATTCATTTAACAATTTGTCATAATAGCTTTTTTTAAAACCTATAAAATGTAGTAGAATTTCAAAATTTGTAATATGTAAAATAATTAAGGATAAATTATATTCACAGTCTCCGTTTTTTAGACTTTGACAATTTCGTCACCATTCAATTTTATCGTACCTACCTACCATTTCAGTAATTTGCACAGATAGTCCCCAGATTGTCCATTTTAACTATTTTGCTCCTAACTTAAATAAACTAAAATAACCAAAAATAGTCAAAAGTGCAAAACAATCTCTACACATTCAATTATTTTAAACAATTAAAAAAAAAAACCCAAAAATCCAAAAAATTGAAAAATAAAAACACACCATCTTCTTCACCTACCACACCTCACTCCCGTGTGGGGGTTTTGTTCTCCTCCCGGTTTCGAGCGAGTTTGGATACGAAACTGGAGAGGAGAAATCTCCCCTGGTTTTGCGAAGAACCATATTAGTTCTTTGTTTATTCGTGAACCAGGGGGATTTCTTCCCATCAGTTTCGAACCCAAACTTAGGATTTGTTATAGGTAGGGGTAGGTGAAGAAGAAGATGTTTTTTATTTTTCTTTTTGTTTTTTTTTTCTAATTGCTTGAAATAATTGAATGTGAATAGACACTTTTTCCTTAGTTAAATTGGTAAAATTTAGGTTACGGATTTGACTTTTTATCAACTAATAGATAATTAAAATAACTATGTTCAAACTCTATAGGACTTATCGACGCACATATACTGAGGGACGTATATACTAGAGTTAGAAGATTTGGGATCTAACGATACAATTTTTATTATTTTAAGTGAAAAACTAGAAAAAAATAAAAGCTTCATGATTTATTTTCACTTTTGAAAAAAGTTAGTGATCCCAACTATAATTTTTTCATTTTACTTTCTTTTGACTATTTTAGTTTATTTAACTTGGAGACAAAATAAATTGAATATTTGTGGACTATGTGTGCAAATTTCTGAAAGAATGTAGATGATATATGCGAATAAAATTGAATGAGAACGAAATTATTAGAAACCTAAAAGAATGTAGAGTATAAATGTAATTTACACAATAATAATTAATTAAAATGTTGCAATATTTATCATTAAAAGTATATTTCATATATATGAACTTATCAAAATTTCAAAAGTTTTTCCCACTTCAAATTTACAATCTTTTACCTCCCTCGCATCTTTACACATTATTTTCAATAATAATTAATTGCCAAACACCTATTAATTTCCACCGAGAAATTGGTTGTGAATATCTATTGATGAATTACAATAGAGGAAAATGAGGCATTGATGTAGACTTTTCTTCATTAGTGCAAATAATTATCACCTTGTCATTTCTCGATCTCCTCGTACCTAAAATATCTTCGATATACGTCGATCACTATCTAGGTGGTTAACAAGTTGAATTTTTTTTTATTTGTGCAGCATTGATATTTAACAAATAGACACTCAATTTTAAATTTTATGTGCACTAGAATTTATCTACAACTCAATAATGTTGCATACGTAACTTTTAATTTTTAAAATAAAAACAAAACTACATATAAATCTATATTAAGAAATATAAATTTTGCCGAGTTTAACTGAACTTCTGAATTTATACGATACTCTAGACAATATCTGTTTTTTCCTTACACATCAATTTGAAAACGTTTGTCAAATTTTTTTTTTTCTCAATATCTATTTTACTTACGTAACAAAATCTTTTTAACATTCTGTTATGCTATTAGCAACAATGATCTTTAGAAATGTATTATTGCCTTGACACGACACGTGATTGTTAGTGATCTTTCTAAAGGAAAATAATCAAGAAATGTGGTCAATTGTTATTTTGATTAATCGAGCACAACTTCCATGGTCGTCAGTGTAAGATAAGGTACATATTTATTTAATCATATCGTCTGTATATACAATATTTATAAATAACGACTAATGATTATATTTATTTATACGTGCACTTTTCTCTAATTTGGTATCATGTCGAATCACATCAATTCTTCGAATTAGTACCATAACAATATGAAATCTAACCAAATCTAAATTATTCGTACAGAGTATAGTCCAAAAGTAAAAAATAGGATTGATGGGGAACAAGTTATAAAAATGTGGACACTCATCTCATATGTCTGGCCTCAAAACAAGCAGTAAATATGCAAATTAAATAGTGTGTTTTCATTTATTTTGGCACATGATTCAAGGGCCAATATGAATAAACTTAGGTCATTTTCAACTCATATCTTTAAATTAATGCAACTTTTACACTGAAATGGAGCAATTTTCACACCAAATCTAAATGTCATCTCCAACCCATTACTTCAAATATTGCAACAAATAAATAGTGTCTATTATCATATATTTATATTTGTAATTTTGAACAATAATTTAGTTCAAAATTTGACTAATTATATAGTGCATATATAATTTTATATTAAATGTATAAATTTTAAATTACATTTAATTTCCGTAATTATTGCATTCATTAAACAAAATAAGAAAATGCATGATACTAAATATCACAATTTCAAAAACATTTAACATAAAAAAAAACAAATTGGACAGAAAAAAAAGACGTCAAAACATAAATGTGAAAAAATTATAAATCACTTTATATCACAAAACAATTACAATCCTGAAATAATACCTGGTGGAGGATGGTTAGAGGTGTTTCGACAGTCACGTTCTTTGGTTGCTCCGATACCTGAAAAGGAGGCGGGGAACTCTCCCCCGGTTTATCCTCCGGCGTGAAAGTTAGATTTTGAGGGAAAAGAATGGACGGAATAGAGTGGAATACGATAATAGCAAAATGTGTGATTTTTTGTCATCCTTTACCTGGTTTACCTTCTGAGGTATTTATAGGTGGGCGCTTTCCCTCCACGCGCCAGACGGTTTTCTCCAGACTGCTCGGCATTTGTTGTCCACGTTCGGACGGTTACCATCACGTGGCAGCGGTTCCGATAATGCGCTAATTGGCTTCGGGACGTGGGGGCTGTTAGTTTATCATTCACATAACCGTCATTTAATATCAACGAATCGTCCATTGATGTTGTCAACTGACTGCCCTTCTCAGTGGTTGGCGGTCCACTAGTTCGATGTCATAATCAGTCGACTGCTATTTGTTATAACACTGATCGACTGCCTGCCGCCCAAGGTAGACTGCCTGACTGCCTGCCGCCCAAGGTAAACTGCCTGACTGCCTGCCGCCCAAGGTAATCAACTTGACTGCCACTCACATAGAGAGTGTATTGAGTCTGGCACAATTTGAGTCTAGTCTATTTCTAGTATAGCATCATTAGCCCCTCTACCTCTTAAAGATTTTTGTCATTAAGAGGTAGCGAGATTTTCTTCCACTCTTCGAAAGAATCTGAATACCCGTTTTTTTTTTTTTTTTTTTTTTTTTTTTTTTTTTTCAGTTGTTTTAACGAGTTTTGATCGCATTTGGAATTGAATTCACGTATTGGATTTCAAAATTTTTGGAGGTAAAAATCCCTCCAAAAATCACCTCTATATAAAGATGTGTAAAGGCCATTTATTTCATTTTCCTCTTTTCCCATGTCATAGGTCTCTCACTTTCCTTGAGCAAATCAAAGGTAATCCTCCCTAATCTTTCTTTTTTAGAGAATGCCTAGAGTTATAAGTTCATCTACTAGTCAAGAAAATTCCTCACCTTCTTCAAAATTTTCGCCTGAATCGAGTGGAGGTGTCGACCGCCCATTTGGAGTGGTCGGCCGTCCTTATGGGGGCGGTCGACTGCCCCATGGGAGCAGTCGGTCGACTGTCATACTTGTGATAATATTGAAATTGAGAGAAGTCCGGCGGGTAACATAGTTGCACTTGAGATTCCCAAAGCATGTAGTCTTTATAGCTCACAAAAAAAATTGAATAGGATGCTTGGGAAATTTTTTCTTTATGATGATTATGTGTATAGAGCTCCCTCACCCACCGAGCAACTTCCTGGGTCAGACCTTCGTGAGATTGCCATATATAAGGATAGTATGGACGGGGGTTTAAGGTTTCCACTTCACCCACTCTTTATCTCCATTTTTAACGAGTTTCATTTTACTCCTAGTCAAATGAACCCCAATGCTTGGAGGCTTGCTTTATACTTTCTATACATGTGCTTGTCTAAACATATTGAGCCTAGCGTAGACTTATTTAGGCGTGTTTTCGAATTGCATCATCTGCCCCAATGTAACGCTTATGTCTACCTTACCTCAAAAATCAATATGCAAGTACCTCACTATAGAAATTCCAATTGTGGGTGGAAGTCTCGATTTTTCTTTGTCCGACCCTCAAAAGGCCACTTTCCTTTTAGTACCAAATGGAGACATCCCCAAGTCCGCCTGTTCAACAGCCCCTTTGAGGTGACCCCTCTTGTGGAAAGCCAAGTTAAAAAATTGGAGTGTCTAGATCCTCCTGCTTCTAGGCTGAGCGATGTATTAACGGAGGATAATATGTTATATGTGGGGCTCTTCAAGCCTACTGGTAGGTTTTGTGTTTATAACCTGCCTTGTTGAATTTGTAGTAATACATATTTTTATTTTTTTATATGATGATTCTGATGAGTTTCGTTTCTCATACAGGAATGAAGTTCAATCTGGCAGGCGTGCTTGGATCCGTACCTCTTGCTACCGACGACGAGGGGCCTTCTTCTCCTGGACAGGTCAAGAGGAGAAAAACTGCAACCAAGGCAAAAAGAGTGGCAGGCGATAAAAATGCCTTGGTGTCTGCTGGCGGAGCTATGGAGGATGACCACATCGATCTGATTACGGGTGCTGACCCGATACCCGCAGACGATGACCACTCTGCTGGGAATTCTCCTGTCCCCAACTTGCGTTTTCCGCCTGCTCATGTTAGGAGAGATATGGAGGTCATGCGGAGCTGTGTTATATCACACATGTCTGAGGGTTTATCGAGAAGAAAAATTGAGGATATTGAAAAGGTTTTGGCCGTCTACAACAGAAAGGTTAGTTACTTACACGCCCACCTTTTCTTTTCTTTTTAGTTAGCGGGTAGCTAACCATGCATACTTTGATTTATGCCTGCCAGGTTTTGACCCTCGAGGATTCTCTTGTTAAAGCCTGTAAGCGTATGGTCACTGACTTGGAAGTTGTCGACGATGAGAAATCTAAAGAAATTCATCATTTGAAAAAGAAGAACTCTACTCTGAGGAAGTCTTGTGAGGCTTCAGAGGCTCGAGTCAAGGAACGAGAAGGGGAGATTGATAACCTTCGGTCTGTCCTTGCTCGCGCTCAGCATGATGCTGTGGAGAGTTATAAGGCTTCTTCAGAATACCAGCAAGACTTGTACGCGTACGGAGCTGAGTCTATGAGCGCTTCCATTTTATTGACCAAAGAGTGGATATCAACCGAGCACCCAGGCGTTAACCCCCAGGGCTTTGACCGTTTCTTGGCTCGACGACGAGATTTGGAGCAAGCTGCTGAGCAGGGACAGGCCACTGAGCAGGATGGGGTAGATGATCAGGCAGACGATCCTCTTCATGATGGAGATGGTGCTTCTCAGTTGGATTGATTTAGCATGTCGCTATTTTTGTTATTAGTCTAGACAAACTTTCGGTTTTTTCGATCAGCATTTTGTCTCACTAGTCCGAGATGTGGGCTAGACTTATCTTTTATAACTTGACTTTGGCATTTTTCTTAGATTTCCACTTGTTTTACGAAGTAGCCCCTAGCACTTGAACGACTTTATTTTGTTCTTGTATGGTTGCGTTTAATGCGATTAAATCAACATTTTCTCTAACAACAATTTATCTTTTCAATTGATCGACCATGTGACACAATCGACTACCAACGTGCGAAATAGCATCGTGAACTGTTTATCGCATAATTTTGGGCAATCCAAATTATGTAAAGCGATTTTAAGATTAACCAAATTTTGGTTTAATCGCTTAGTGCTAAGCCTTTAGGGCGTTGTTTGTAGACCATCTTGTGGTCACCGTCTAGCTATAAGGCGATTTAGAGACTCAACCAAATTTTGGGTTTTATTGCTCACCGCCAGACTGCTTTTGGATATTTTATGCATAGTAGACCACTTTGTGGCTACCGTCTGCTTTTTGAGCACTTTTTGTATAGTAGACCACTTTGTGGTTATCGTCTAGCTGTAAGGCGATTTAGAGACTTAACCAAATTTTGGTTTTATTGCTCACCGCCAAGCTGCTTTTTGTATAGTAGACCACTTTGTGGCTACCGTCTAGCTGTAAGGCGATTTAGAGACTTAACCAAATTTTAGTTTTATTGCTCACCGCCAAGCTGCTTTTTGTATAGTAGACCACTTTGTGGCTACCGTCTAGCTGTAAGGCGATTTAGAGACTTAACCAAATTTTGGTTTTATTGCTCACCGCCAAGCTGCTTTTTGTATAGTAGACCACTTCGTGACTACCGTCTAGCTGTAAGGCGATTTAGAGACTTAACCAAATTTTGGTTTTATTGCTCACCGCCAAGCTGCTTTTTGTATAGTAGACCACTTCGTGACTACCGTCTAGCTGTAAGGCGATTTAGAGACTTAACCAAATTTTGGTTTTATTGCTCACCGCCAAGCTGCTTTTTGTATAGTAGACCACTTCGTGACTACCGTCTAGCTGTAAGGCGATTTAGAGACTTAACCAAATTTTGGTTTTATTGCTCACCGCCAAGCTGCTTTTTCGACGGCTCGTAGATCAAGATGATTTGTTCACACAAAAGATTGTCCAGACTGGTGGACTCAGTAGGCGCACCGGGACGTCCCAGCTAGGCTGGCCCTTCCTTAGCACCCTCATCATCTGCCGCCGTCTAGACTTTTCATTAAACATTTCTTAGGACCACAAACGTGTCCAAGAAAACAGCATTACAAAAAGAAAATGAGCATAAATAAATCTAGAAAATAGAAAGCACCGATGTCCTTTAGGAGGACTAACAATCGGCGTTACATTGAGGAAAAAACAACAAGAACTCTAAAATAACAAACTGAAGGAAAAATAGTAAAAGTCTTAACCAACTTCATCATGCGTTTTTCTTTTCTATTGGTAGTATTTTTTAAGATGCTCGGCGTTCCAACATCAAAATCGCTGAAGTATTTCTGATTTGAAAATTTTCAACATAGCACCTTTGGGAGGCGTTCTGGTCTCCCCTTATACATCCAATCCCTCTACTGGTAGGAAATTTTAACACCTGGTGATAAGTAGAAGCGACCGCTCGAGCAGCATTCAAGATAGGTCGTCCATATATTGCATTGTAAGACATGGATGCTTTGACTACCAAGAAGCTTGCCATAATAACCACGCTTGTCGGATAAGTCCCTAATGTCACTGGTAACTCTACGGTTCCTTCTGGGACTACAGTAGCTCCTCCAAAACCCACCAAGGGAGTATTTACTGACTTCAGTTGACTTGGGGAGATTTTTAAGCCCAAAAAGGCATCCCAACTTAGGACATCTGCTGCACTACCGCCGTCGACCAATACCCTTCTGACGTCGAAATCTGCAATATCGCCTACCACCACAAGAGCATCATCGTGGGGGCATTGCACGCCTACCAGGTCCTCCTTGCCAAAAATGATGTCTTGATCGAACCTTTCTTTCCTCTGTATCGAGCAGACTCCAGTCGAACGGGCATAAATTTTTCTGGCGGAGTTGGAATCTCCGCCTGCTGCTGTTCCGCCGATGATCATATTAATTACTCCCGCTCGAGGCTGGGGATGTTCCTCTACCTTTTCTTTACCGCGATCATTTCTCACATATTTGGATAAAGATCCTATTTTTAACAACCGTTCGATCTCCTCTTTTAGTTGCATACAATCTTCTGTGTCATGCCCGTGATCTTTATGGAATTGACAATATTTTCTCTTATCTCTTTTCATGGCAGGCGCGGCCATTGGTTTAGGCCATTCGAGGTCTTTCATATTCCGTATTTCCATCAACACTTTTGTACGTGGAGTGTTCAGGGGGGTATAAATTCTGGTATCCTCATACTTCGGTCTAGTCGATCGGTCTCGGATGCTGTCTTTACTTGTATGTACAACTCTTTGTTTTCCTTTATCAGGCATCTTTCGGTCATCATGAGATTTCCGCTTGTGAGTATCTGGCTCCCTTCCTTCCCGTAGGCTTTTGGTTACTACGTCTGCCTCTTCTGCGTCTACGTACTTATCTCCTTTTTTCAACAGATCATGCATTGACTCTGGAGGATTTTTTGAGAGAGACATTTTGAAGGCCCTGTTTCGTGTACCATTCATGATAGCCGTGACAACAGCAGACATTTGGAGATCTTTGATGCCGAGAGTGGCTCTGCTGAACCTTGCTAAGTATTCCTGTAGTGTTTCATCCTTCTCTTGGAGTACTTGCATTAGGCCGATGGCGGTTTTTCTCTTTCTTTTGCTACTCAAGAAGTAAGCCACAAAGCTTCGAGAAAGTTCATCAAATGTTTTGATAGACCGCGGAGCGAGAGTGGCTACCCAGTCTCTAGCTTCTCTCCTCAACGTTGGCGGAAAGGACCGGCACATTACTGCGTCTGGCGCCGCATACAGCCTCATCAGGTCTACAAAAGTCCGCAAGTGATCTAAGGGGTCTGTTACTCCGTCGTAAGCTTCTATCATCGGTTGCTTAAAACCTTTTGGCAGGGGGACCGCCATAATTTCTGGTGCAAACGGGTCCTCTTCCAAAACCATCTGCCTACGTCGATCCTTTCTTTTTGACAAGGCATCGTCAATCTTTTGCGCCATCATCTCTTCCATTTTCTTTTCCAAACTTACCATTGGTCGTATCCCATGCGGATCTGCCTCTCCATAAACCGTCACCGGGGGTGTAACTGCTGGCCCCATTTGTGGTATGGCGTCAGGCGGAGAGAATCCTTGGCCCATCCCAGTTGGTTGAATACCTGGTGGCGCATTTTGATGCTCCACCAACTGCGGCGGCCCGTTGTGATTTTCCGACGATTTGGGAGCCAGCTCGGCGGCCTTTTGAGTTTGATTGTGCAAAAAGGCCATAAGAGTTTCTATCTTTGTTTCCAATGAGTTGAACTGCGTTTGAGTAACGTAAGGGAGCGGTGGCAGTTGGTCATCTCGAGCCACATACTCCGATTCCGCCGTGGTTGCTGTCATTCGTGTTCCACTTCTAGTTTGTCTACCCGTCATAGCTTTTATGTCAAATCGTTTCCCACAGACGGCGCCAATGAAATAATACCTGGTGGAGGATGGTTAGAGGTGTTTCGACAGTCACGTTCTTTGGTTGCTCCGATACCTGAAAAGGAGGCGGGGAACTCTCCCCCGGTTTATCCTCCGGCGTGAAAGTTTGATTTTGAGGGAAAAGAATGGACGGAATAGAGTGGAATACGATAATAGCAAAATGTGTGATTTTTTGTCATCCTTTACCTGGTTTACCTTCTGAGGTATTTATAGGTGGGCGCTTTCCCTCCACGCGCCAGACGGTTTTCTCCAGACTGCTCGGCAGTTGTTGTCCACGTTCGGACGGTTACCATCACGTGGCAGCGGTTCCGATAATGCGCTAATTGGCTTCGGGACGTGGGGGCGGTTAGTTTATCATTCACATAACCGTCATTTAATATCAACGAATCGTCCATTGATGTTGTCAACTGACTGCCCTTCTCAGTGGTTGGCGGTCCACTAGTTCGATGTCATAATCAGTCGACTGCTATTTGTTATAACACTGATCGACTGCCTGCCGTCCAAGGTAGACTGCCTGACTGCCTGCCGCCCAAGGTAAACTGCCTGACTGCCTGCCGCCCAAGGTAATCAACTTGACTGCCACTCACATAGAGAGTGTATTGAGTCTGGCACAATTTGAGTCTAGTCTATTTCTAGTATAGCATCAAATCCAAAGAAAAAAGGACACAAAAGAAAAAATAAATGTTTGCTTCAGCCAAGAAGGGTAAATGTGGAAATGATTTTCACTCCAAATTCATCTCCATTGCTACAGTGCTTTACCATATATGGCACAACACTGTTCATCTTCTCAAAATGGTGCAACGATTTAGCGTCCGGTTGGAGAAAGATTTTGCTCCATCTTGGTGTTTTCACTTCAACTTGGCGATGGGTTGGAGATGCCCTTATAAGCTAAATGTTCAACACACTTTCCTACATAATATTATCCTTCTTAATGTCGATAATGTAATGTTCGTTTAGACATTTTTCATTTTGTATGTCTGTTACTGAAATGATATGACAACATAAAATTAAAATATTTGTGTAAGTTTAGATGCCGTCTATTCAAAATCTTAGTTAACATGAAGATCATTACTCAATAGAATTCTATCTAGAAATAACAAAATATCTCATCTCCACTATGTGTTGTCCCGCCCCGAATAGGGCAAGGATTCCCTAATTAGTCGGGGAATTGATTCTTATTTATTATGTTTTCTAAAATCAATTATGTTTAGTACCAGTCTAAGTAACAATTGATCGTTTATCTCAATTGTTTGATGAAGTTGAGATGCATGTTGATTCATTTAATAATTTGTCATAATAGCTTTTTTTAGAACCTATAAAATGTAATAGAATTTCAAAATTTGTAATATGTAAAATAATTAAGGATAAATTACATTTACAATCTCCGTTTTTTAGGCTTTAACAATTTCGTCACCATTCAATTTTATCATACCTACCCACCATTTCAGTAATGTGCACAAATGGTCCCAGATTGTCCATTTTAACTATTTTGCCCATAACTTAAATAAACTAAAATAATCAAAAATAGTCAAAAGTGCAAAATAATCTCTACACATTCAATTGTTTTAAACAATTAAAAAAACAAAAAAAAAAAATCCAAAAAAAATTGAAAAATAAAAACACATCATCTTCTTCACCTACCCCTACCCCTACCTCACCGTGTGAGGGGGATTTCTTCTCCTCTCGGTTTCGGGCGAGTTTGGATACGAAACTGGAGAGGAAAAATCTCCCCTAGTTTTGCGAAGAACCATATTGGTACTTTGTTTAGTCGTGAACCAGGGAGATTTCTTCCCATTAGTTTCGGACCCAAACTCGAGATTTGTTATAGGTAGGGGTAGGTGAAGAAAAAGATGTTTTTTTTTTTATTTTTCTTTTTGTTTCTTTTTTTTTTTGTTAATTGCTTGAAATAATTGAATGTGAATAGACATTTTTTTTCTTAGTTAAACTGGTGAAATTTAGGTCACGAATTTGACTTTTTATCAATTAATAGTTAATTAAATTAACTCTATCCAAACTCCATAGGACTTATTGACGCATATATACTGAGGGACGTATGTGCGAGAGTTGGAAGATTTGGGACCTGACGGTACAATTTTTATTATTTTAATTAGTGAAAAACTAGAAAAAATAAAAGCTTCATGATTTATTTTCACTTTTGAAAAAGGTTAGTGACCCCAACTATAATTTTTTCATTTTACTTTCTTTTGACTATTTTAGTTTATTTTAAGTTAAAGACAAAATCAATAGAACATTTGTGGACCATAAGTACGAATTACTGAAAGGATGTAGATGATATATGCGAATAAAATTGAATGAAAACGAAATTATTACAAATCTAAAAAAATTGAGAGTGTAAATGTAATTTACCCAATAATAATTAATTAAAATGTTGCAATATTTATCATTCAAAGTATATTTCATATATATGAACTTATCAAAATTTCAAAAGATTTTCAAATTTCAAATTTACAATCTTTTGCATCTTTACACATTATTTTCAATAATAATTCATTGCCAAACATCAATTAATTTCCACCAAGTAGTTCTTTTAATTTTTAAAATAAAAATAAAACTACATATAAATCTATATTAAGAAATATAAATTTTGCCGAGTTTAACCGAATTTCTGAATTTATACAATACTCTAGACAATATCTGTTTTTTCCTTACCACATCAATTTGAAAACGTTTGTCAATTTATTTATTTTACAATATTTATTTTACTTACATAACAATTTTTTTTTAACAATCTGTTATGCTATTAGCAACAATGATAATTAGAAATATATTATTGCCTAGACACAACACGTGATTGTTCGTGATCTTTCTAAAGGAAAATAATCAAGAAATGTGGTCAGTTGTTATTTTGATTAATCGAGCACAACTTCCATGGTCGTCAGTGTAAGATAAGGTACATATTTATTTAATCATATCGTCTGTATGTACAATATTTATAAACAACGACTAATGATTATATTTATTTATACGTGCATTTTTCTCTAATTTGGTATCATGTCGAATCACATCAATTCTTTGAATTAGTACCATAATAGTATGAAATCTAACCGAATCTAAATTATTCATATAGAATATAGTCCAAAAGTAAAAAATAGGATTGATAGGGAACAAGTTATAAAATGTGGACACTCATGTCATATGTCAGGCCTCTAAACAAGCAGTAAATATGCAAATTAAATAGTGTGTTTTCATTTATTTTGGCACATAATTCATGAGAGGGCCAATATGAATAAATTTTTAAGCTAAATGTTCAACACAATTTTCTACTTAATATAATCCTTCTTAATATCGATCATGTAATGTTCATTTAGACATTTTTCGTTTTGCACGTCTGTTACTCAAATGATATGACAACATAAAATTAAAATATTTACGTAAGTTTAGATGCCATCTATTCAAAATCTTAGTTAACATGGAAATCTTTACTCGATAGAATTCTTTCCAAATATAACAAAATATCCCGTCTCCACTCTGCGTTGTCCCGCCCCGAATAAGGCAAGGCTTCCCCAACTAGTCGGGGAATTGATTCTTATTTTTTATGTTTTCAAATTTGTATCGTATTTAAAAATAAAATATTAAATATTAAATAAGTAAATGGAAAAATAAGAAAAAAATAAAAATATTTTAATATCCACTCCGTCTCATCTTGCCTCTCAAAAATCTTTGGCAAAACTCGTCCTGGCCTTTTACACAATTGTCATCCCTAATTTGTCACGTCACTTTATATTTTATATTTTATAGTGAACTTGATTTGCTAATAAATATGATTTGCTAATAAATAATTTCTATAGTTCACACTATAAGAAAAGTGTTTTCTTCCACTTTTCATTTTTCAATACTACTATCTTTTAGAAATAGACTTTGGAGTCAACGAAAGTAATTACTCTCCTCCTATCTAATCTTTTCATTAACATTGATAAAATTGTGTGCGTTTGTGTGTGTGTGTGTGTGTGTGTGAGAGAGAGAGAGAGAGAGAGAACAATTATAAGATCGTCTAGTTTAACGTTGTCACATTCAATATGGCGTTAATCAGGTTAAAGGTGTGACCAATTTAGAAATGTTTGATAGATTTAAAGACTACAAAAAAAAAAAAAAAAAAAAAAAAATTTAAGGGTTAAACTTGAAATTTTGCTTGAACTTCAGTGGTCATTAGTAAAATTACTAAGCATAATTAGTTCACCATATTTGGACCTGGTACGAAGATTCTCTCCCTTGGATTTCTTCTTGGTATTGATAGTGAAATTGCTTTTGGGGCAAGTCTAAAAGGAATTTACAACACTTTTTGACTATATTAATAAATAAAGTTCACAACTTTTTTAAATATTAATTTTTTATATAAAATGGCTTAAAGTTGCATCAAAATAGACAAAGACATTGTGTTTAAATTTTGTTACTACCCGTTTATAAAAATTACAATTGATGAAAAATAGATCGAACTGAATATCAAAGAACGCTTTGAAAACAATACAAATATGGGCAAATTACACAAACGCCTATAAATTTGGGGACTTTTTGAAAAATCAGTTTAAAAGTTATTTACACATTAAAATCGTATTTCACACGTTTAAACCCAAATCAAAACCCAACCAACTCCACATTCAAACGAAAAACCTGCCCCGCTAAAATCCAAATTAGAAACGAACAAAATTTTCATATAAATCCAAATTCATAATAAAATCGGATCCTTCTGAATTACTGTAACGAATTTCTTGTTGTTTCTTCTCCAATCTAGCACAAAATCAAAACTCAAAATCCAAAATTTCCAGGTAATATGATTTCGTCTTCATAGTTTTCATTGAATTACATAAAATTTGAACTCATATTCTGATTTTAATCTAGACATATCATTCTTCATTCACTTCATTGTAAATTTGTGATATCTTATATTTTTGTTTGTGTTAATCACTTATTTCAGAATATCCTTCTTGATTAATCTAGACATATCATTCTTCATCCACTTCAACCTTAGATCAATAGTATTAAGTAAGATGTTATAAACATATGTAAATATAAATTACCAATTACAGAGATACATACAATGTGTTTGTAAAAATGTAAATATGAATATGGTTTTATAGATAGAAAAGTGACATGTTCTGTCACTTTTTGCTTGAAAAGTGACAGAACATTGTATATCAATAAAACAAACAAATTTGAATCAAAATCAGATATCTGGTAGATTTAAATAGAGGATTTAACTTCATATTTGTTCCGTATTATGGAGTGACATGAATTATTAAGCATAAACAAGCATTAATGTATTATTTTTTATTCTTGAATATGAATTGAGGATTGAGTATAGAAAAGTGACATGCCCTGTCACTTTTTGCCTAAAAAGTGACAGAACATTTTTTGCAAGTTACAAATTTGAATCAAAATTATCTATGTAGTTGATTTGAATGCTGAATTTAACTTGATAATTGTTGTTCATCATAGAGTGAAATGAATTATTGAGCATGACCAACCATTAATGCATCAATTTTTTATCTTGAAAATGAATTGAGGCTTGTGGATAGAAAAATTATATGCTCTATCACTTTTTGTCTAAAAAGTGACATACTCTGTCACTTTTTGCTCAAAAAGTGACAGAACAATGTATGCAACTTAGACAAACATTAATGTATCGTTATTTTACTTTGAATAAGAATTGAGGCTTGGGGGATAGAAAATTGACAAGCTATGTCACTTTTTGTCTAAAAAGTGACATACTCTGTCACTTTTTGCTCAAAAAGTGACATAACAATGTATACAAGTTAGAGAATCAAATTTGAATCAAAATTATCTATGTGGTTGATTTTAATGCTGGATTTAACTTGATAATTGTTGTGCATTATAGAGTGACATGAATTATTGAACATGACTAACCATTAATGCATCAATTTTTTATCTTGAATATGAATTAAGGCTTGAGGGATAGAAAATTGACATACTATGTCACTTGTTGTCTAAAAAGTGACATGGTCTGTCACTTTTTACTCAAAAAAGTGACAGAACAATGTATACAAGTTAGAGAAACAAATTTGACTCAAAATTATCTATGTGGTTGATTTGAATGCTGGATTTAACTTGATAATTATTGTGCAATATAAACTGACATGAATCATTGAGCATGACCAACCATTAATGCATCAATTTTTTATCTTGAATACGAATTGTGGCTTGGGGATTGAAAATTGACATACTATGTCACTTTTTGCCTAAAAAGTGACATGCTCTGTCACTTTTTGCTCAAAAATGACAGAACAATGTATGCAACTTAGAAAAATATTAATGTATCGTTATTTTGCTTTGACTATGAATTAAGGCTTGAGTGATAGAAAATTGACATGCTATGTGACTTGTTGTCTAAAAAGTGACATGGTCTGTCACTTTTTACTCAAAAAAGTGACAGAACAATGTATACAAGTTAGAGAAACAAATTTGACTCAAAATTATCTATGTGGTTGATTTGAATGCTGGATTTAACTTGATAATTGTTGTGCATTATAAACTGACATGAATCATTGAGCATGACCAACCATTAATGCATCAATTTTTTATCTTGAATATGAATTGTGGCTTGGGGATTGAAAAGTGACATACTATGTCACTTTTTGCCTAGAAAGTGACATGCTCTGTCACTTTTTGCTCAAAAATGACAGAACAATGTATGCAACTTAGAGAAATATTAATGTATCGTTATTTTGCTTTGACAATGAATTAAGGCTTGAGGGATAGAAAATTGACATGCTATGTCACTTATTATCTAAAAAGTGACATGGTCTGTCACTTTTTACTCAAAAAGTGGTAGAACAATGTATACAAGTTAGAGAAACAAATTTGAATCAAAATTATCTATGTGGTTGATTTGAATGCTGGATTTAACTTGATAATTGTTGTGCATTATAGATTGACATGAATCATTGAGCATGACCAACCATTAATGCATCAATTTTTTATCTTGAATATGAATTGTGTCTTGGGGATCGAAAAGTGACATACTATGTCACTTTTTGCCTAAAAAGTGACATGCACTGTCACTTTTTGCTCAAAAATGACAGAACAATGTATGCAACTTAGAGAAATATTAATGTATCGTTATTTTGTTTTGAATATGAATTAAGGCTTGAGGGATACAAAATTGATATGCTATGTCACTTTTTGTCTAAAAAGTGACATAAGTAACATGGTCTGTCACTTTTTGCTTAAAAAGTGACAAAACATTGTATGCAACTTAGATAAGCAAATTTGAATAAAAAATCTTCTATGTGACTGATTTAAATTCAGGATTTAACTTGATTTTCGTTGTGTATTATGCAGTGACATGAATTATTGAGCGTGACCAAACCTTAATGTATCGTTATTTTGTCTTGAATATGAATTGAGACTTGGGGATAGAAAAGTGACATGCTATGTCACTTTTTGCTTAATGATACATCTATTTAGGATGATCAAACATTAATGTATTATATGTCGGTGTTTTTTTTTACAGATATGGATAAAATAAATGTATTCATCCATTATGGAGGGAACTAGGAACAAGGTAACCAATATACAAATTTTAAAATGGCTGGAATTGTCGTTTAAAGTTTTGATCACTATATGGGGTGAGTAGAAGGTGACTTTCCCAGGAAACCAATAGGTCTGAGGAACCAATAGCTCCCAGTCCTACAAAAAAAAAATAACAAAGATGGTTAGTTAACTAATAATTTCATAGAATGAACATATAAAAAGTAAAAAGTGACATGCTCTGTCACTTTTTAAGTAAAAAGTGACAAACATCTCCAAAAAGTGACAAACATTTTCAAAAAGTGGCATACATTTCTTCAAAATGATATATATCTAAATATGTGACATTCAACTCTTTAAAAATGACATACATCTTAAAAATACAGTGATCATACAATCTATTTGTTAATTTGGATGTTCATACTTATTGTTTTTATATATTTCAAAAAAGTGACATGATCTGTCACTTTTTACTTAAAAAGTGACATGCTCTGTCACTTTTTAAATAAAAAGTGACAAACATCTTCAAAAAGTGGCATACATCTCTTCAAAATGAAATATATCTAAATATGTGACATTCAACTCTTTAAAAGTGACATACATCTCAAAAATACAGTAATCATACAATCTATTTATTAGTTTGGATGTTCATACTTATTGTTTTTATATATTACATAAAAGTGACATAATATGTCACTTTTTACTTAAAAAATGACATGCTCTGTCACTTTTTAAATAAAAAGTGACAAACATCTCCAAAAAGTGAGAAACATCTTCAAAAAGTGTCATATACCTCTTCAAATGATATAGATATAAAAATGTGACATTCAACTCTTTAAAAGTGACATACATCTCAAAAACACAGTAATCATACAATCTATTTGTTAGTTTGGATGTTCATACTTATTGTTTTTATATATTACATAAAAGTGACATGCTTTGTCACTTTTTAAGTAAAAAGTGACATACTCTGTCACTTTTTAAGTAAAAAGTGACAAACATCACCAACAAGTGAGAAACATCTTCAAAAAGTGCCATATACCTCTTCAAAATAATATAGATATAAAATGTGACATTCAACTCTTTAAAAGTGATATACATCTAAAAAACACAGTAATCATACAATCTATTTGTTAGTTTAAATGTTCATACTTATTGTTTTTATATATTACATAAAAGTGATATGATATGCCACTTTTTACTTAAAAAGTGACATGCTCTGTCACTTTTTAAATAAAAAGTGACAAACATCTTCAAAAAGTGGCATACATCTCTTCAAAATGAAATATATCTAAATATGTGACATTCAACTCTTTAACAGTGACATACATCTCAAAAACACAGTAATCATACAATCTATTTGTTAGTTTGGATGTTCATACTTATTGTTTTTATATATTACATAAAAGTGACATGCTCTGTCACTTTTTAAGTAAAAAGTAACAAACATCACCAACAAGTGAGAAACATCTTCAAAAAGTGCCATATACCTCTTCAAAATGATATAGATATAAATATGTGACATTCAACTCTTTAAAAGTGACATACATCTCAAAAACATAGTAATCATACAATCTATTTGTTAGTTTGGATGTTCATACTTATTGTTTTTATATATTATATAAAAGTGACATGCTCTGTCACTTTTTAAATAAAAAGTGACATACTCTGTCACTTTTTAAGTAAAAAGTGACAAACATCACCAACAAGTAAGAAACATCTTCAAAAAGTGCCATATACCTCTTCAAAATGATATAGATATAAAAATGTGACATTCAACTCTTCAAAAATGACATACATCTCAAAAACACAGTAATCATACAATCTATTTGTTAGTTTAGATGTTCATACTTATTGTTTTTATATATTATATAAATGTGACATGATATGTCACTTTTTACTTAAAAAGTGACATGCTCTGTCACTTTTTAAATAAAAAGTGACAAACATCTTCAAAAAATAGCATACATCTCTTCAAAATGATATATATCTAAATATGTGACATTCAACTCTTTAAAAGTGACATACATCTCAAAAACATAGTAATCATACAATCTATTTGTTAGTTTGGATGTTCATACTTATTGTTTTTATATATTACATAAAAGTGACATGCTCTGTCACTTTTTAAGTAAAAAGTGACATACTCTGTCGCTTTTTAAGTAAAAAGTGACAAATATTACCAACAAGTGAGAAACATCTTCAAAAAGTGCCATATACCTCTTCAAAATGATATAGATATAAAAATGTGACATTCATCTCTTTTAAAGTCACATATATATACAACAACAGTGATCATAAAGTCTATTTTATAGTTTGCACGTCCAAACTTATTGTACCTATATACGTAAAAATTGACAAGCATCTCTTAAAAGTGATGTAGAGCTCTTTAAAAGTGACATAAATCTAAAAAAACAATGATCATACAATATATTTCTTAGTTTGGATATTCACCAAAAAGTGACAGACATCACCAAAAAGTGACAAACATCTTCAAAAAGTGACATGGATCTCTTTAAAAGTGATATACATCTTAAAAAATAGTGGAATGTTCAAAAATCATATGTTAGTTTGGATGTTCAAACTTATTGCATTAATTTTTTAGTTTGCATGTTTAAACTTATTGCAGTTGGAATATGAACTAACATATCAAACGAGAAGGGAGATATCAAACTTATTGCATTTGGTATATCATTGATTTGGCAATGGTTTCAATGTGTTATTGAATTCCTAAACGCACCATCATCAACCAGTTAATCATTGAAAACAGATATGTAATTTCACAGAACAAATCCCTCAAAATGTAAAAATTTCAATCATCAACCATTGTCACTGATTTTCCTAAAGGCAATATTATAAATTGAATAATAATGGAAAACATAAATTCGAATAAACAAAGAATCGAAAAAAATATAGAAATACAAAATAAACGAACATTATTTTTCATCTTTTTTGAAGATCCTTCAGCTGAACTACTCTTTCTCTTCATTCCTGAAGATTCTGCAACGATGATTTCGCCTTCTCCAACCATGTTGAACAATAATTTGCCCAAATATAAAAGAAACGAACAGACACTATGATTTAGTGAAGGAATTTGAAGAATGTCGCCAGAAATCGTAGAGAAGAAACGTGAGGAAGGGTTTAAGGCACTGTAGTAATTATTTTTCCATTTTTACCCTTCTATTCTGATATATTAAAGAAGTGTATTTTTCAATTTTTTAAAAAATAACAGTATTTTTCAATTTTTTTGAAAAAATGACGTATGGGGCCTAATTTCCACTACAAATATTAGTAGGATGTTAGGCCCATTGAGCGTTAGAAACAAAACAAATATACATTAATTCCAATTGACTACGTTTAGCATACTCGATTAAACTGTACAAGAAATTATCACAAAATTAGAGAAGATAGTACAAAATAAAAATATTATGGTAGATAGTATTTATAAATTTTTCATTCAAAAGAATGTTATTACTGTCTTTTTTATCCAATCTGAACTCACTTCCTCACTTCGAATTTATGTTATCTAGATAACTTCAAAAAGAGAGTACAAATAACAGTCTTTTAAATAAAAAAAATAAAAAAATATTATCCATTATATTTATTTGGTGTACCAAATACAATAGATGTAGTGCCACATGGACTAGAAATTCTTCTATTTTACTTGCTACATAGACTTCAGGGGAGGGGTGCCTAACTATAGCCTTAGTCCTTCTATTTTACTTACTACATAGACTACATAAACTATATGTATATCTATATATATGTACATGTGTGATCTCTCTAGCAAGTTCATCTTCACTTTGCAATATGCTTTTACATCTTCCTATTTGGTTTTTTTCCACTTTTTCTTGAGACAAATTGGTTTTCGACCAAAACTTTTGATCAATTTCAAGAATATATCAAGAGAAAATTGGAATATATATACATATATTGTGTATATATACCTTCAGAAAAACTGCACCTCAGAAAGTGTAATTAACAGGTATCTATCTCTTTTTCTGCTACTAAATCCCTTCTTCCCTCTCCATGCATTGAGGAAAGCATTTGCATGGCTTCTGCACGTGTATAAAAATGGTTTTCGTGTAGTCGACCCAAAATTTATTGGGAATAAAACTTAGTTTGTTACTGTTTAGTCTGTTCATGCATTATGCACTTACTGATATTGTGCTTGAAACCTGCAGGTCATCAAGAGAGGGAGACATAACAAAGTCTCAAGCCCTTAAAACTTCGGAGAAATTAAGAAAAAAAAAATATGTGGAGATTAAAGATTGCAGAAGGAGTTGACAGTCCTTATTTGTATAGCACAAACAATTATGTGGGACGGCAAACATGGGAATTCGACCCCGATTACGGGACGCCAGAGCACCGGGAGGAGGTGGAAACAGCCCGCAGGGAGTTCTGGAACAACCGCCACCAGGTGAAACCCAGCAGTGATGTTCTCTGGCGGTTTCAGGTCTAAAACTTTCACCTCAGCTTCTTGTCACTCCATCAAGACTTAATTTTACATGAACTTATAATTGATTTACAAGAGATATTGATGTTTCCTACTTGTTCAGTTGTGTGTACATGAACACATGAAGTGGAAAACGTATGTTAAACTTAGTCTTGAACACTTACATTTCAAGATTTGAAGTTTCCCTATATGATATTTATCGAATATTTGATAACGTAGATAGAATAACATTAAACACTATAAAAACAGTTAAATTTTATTCGTAATACTAATCACTTTAGTCTAGCACTGCATAGAACGTGTAATTTGAATGATGCTCGACAATATTAAAAAAAAAAAAAAGTTAAAGTTTTATTCATACTACGAGTACTGATTAATTTGGTCCAACACTACCTTTTCAGATTATTTTCTAGTCCCACTTTTCCTAAATTCATGACTAAAATATTTGGGAGTGTGAAAGTGCTGCTGTTTTTGACCAATCTTTCAATGAATTAATCATACTTTAGTTGACCTGTGTAATGGAGGAGTTCTTTTTCCATTTATTCCTACTGTTTAATCCAACTTTATTTGATATGGACAAATTCTTCTTTCCACAAGTAGTTTTTTCCATAAGTAAAGTTGACCCTTTTTCTCTCTCTTTATTTGGTCTATGATTTAATAATATACAATAAAAAAAAAAAATTTATATTTTTTTTGAAATAATTACAAGAATATTAATTTTCATAGTTCTTGTTATTAAAATTATACGCAGTTTCTGCGAGAAAAAAATTTCAAACCGACAATACCCCAAGTAAAGGTGGCCGATGGGGAAGAAATTACCTATGAAACAGCGACCGCCGCGTTGCGGAGGGCGGTCCACTTTTTTTCAGCCTTGCAAGCCAGCGACGGCCATTGGCCAGCTGAAAATGCCGGTCCATTGTTCTTTCTTCCACCTTTGGTGAGTCCTGTTACATTCTTTACTAGTGGCCTATTCAGTAACTAAAGCGAACGAAATAAAAAAAAAAAAAGAAGAGTAAAGAAAACACACCCAAACCGACCCCATAAAATCCTATATGCAATAGGAATATTAAGGAGGCCAAATATGTACTCAATATATCCAAAAAGAAATTAAGTCGATCCACAGTCAAGAAATAAAGATACAGTATAATTAAGCTCGACACATGTTGAGCAGAAACTCTTACACTTTAGCATAGAAGAAATCAATGCAATTTACTGATGCAAAAACTTCATCTGAAAATGCAGGTCATGTGTATGTATATTACTGGCCATCTTAACTCAGTTTTTCCAGCTGAACATCGTAAAGAAATTCTACGATACTTGTACTGTCACCAGGTGATATATCAAATTTCTCGTTATAACTTTAACTCAGAGGAATTCAACTATACATTTTTTTGCTGTTTAATGATTGATTAATGGCCTTTTACACAACAGAATGAAGATGGTGGCTGGGGTTTTCACATAGAGGGACATAGCACAATGTTCTGTACAACACTCAGTTACATATGTATGCGTATACTGGGAGAGGGACCAGATGATGGAGAAAACAATGCATGTGCTCGAGCAAGAAAATGGATACTTGACCATGGCACTGTCACAGCAATACCTTCATGGGGAAAGACATGGCTTTCAGTAAGTCGATAGCATTGGATAATATTAAAGAATAAAGAAAAAAAGAAGCTAAAATCTAGTTCGTTATAATGCTAGATTCTTGTACACCAAACATGCACCTAATGTTTTCATGCTTGTACTTGTGGATTTGTGAAACCTTAATAATAATTTTCTTTCAGATACTTGGAGTGTTCGAGTGGTCCGGAAGCAACCCAATGCCACCTGAATTTTGGATTCTTCCATCATTTCTCCCTATGCATCCAGGTCTACCCTGTTCTAATAACTGGAAATCAATTTAATTTGGATAAGTGTTTATAAGCTAACGATGATTCTTAACACAAAATCCAGCCAAGATGTGGTGCTACTGCAGAATGGTTTACATGCCAATGTCATATTTATATGGCAAAAGATTTGTTGGTCCAATCACACCGCTAATTCTACAACTGAGAGAAGAGTTGTATGATCAACCCTACAATGAAATCAACTGGTGGAAAGTACGACACTCCTGTGCAAAAGTAAGTTGTCATCGTATGTTTTATTCTGCAGACAATAATATGCAAACATCACTGTCACTGCATGAACGCTAATGTAGTCAATCTAAAAACTAGGTAACAGAATCTAGTCAATAAGAGAAACTGTGTCAGCTAATGTCAAACTCGTGCACATTCTGTGATGCATTCACAAAAATTGAACCCAAACAACCTATTCAACGCCCTTCGAGGTTGTTTTATACCTTATCTAAACTATGCAATGTTAATGCAGGAGGACCTCTATTATCCTCACCCGTGGATACAAGATTTGATTTGGGATAGTTGTTACGTATTTACAGAGCCTTTCTTGACTCGTTGGCCTTTCAACAAGTTGAGAGAAAAAGCTCTCCAAGTAACAATTAAGCACATTCACTATGAAGATGAAAATAGCAGATATATCACTATAGGATGTGTGGAGAAGGTGTTGTGTATGCTGGCTTGCTGGGCTGAGGATCCTAATGGGGATTATTTCAAGAAGCACCTCGCTAGAATCCCCGATTACTTGTGGGTAGCCGAAGATGGAATGAAGATGCAGGTAAATGCTCTTCGATTAAGTCTTTCCCGAACCAATTATTTACGACGTAATTGTTTAATTAACAACACTTAGAATAGAGAAATCTGAAATTAACATGCATCTACAAGAATAAAATGTTTGAGATATTGTAAGTACCACATTTTGAATTTGATAAAGTTCAAGTATTTGGTTCTGAATTGCTAATTAAGATTTATAATGACCATTCTGATGCAGAGTTTTGGCAGTCAAGAATGGGATACTACTTTTGCCATTCAAGCACTGCTGGCTAGTGATATTACTGATGAAATAGGAGAGAATCTAAAGAAAGGGCATGATTTCATAAAAAAGTCTCAGGTAATAAATTTAACAAATTAAAGCACTACCTTAGGATAGAATCTATCGGCATGTTTGATTGGGAGGATTGGATAGCACTGGACATTAATTAAAGATGAAAAAAAAACTAGAATTTTCTTCGTTATTAAGATGCATTTTTTGTATAGTTGTATACTATACAACTATACAAATTTTCTTCGTTATTAAGATACATTTTTTGTATAGTTGTATACTCACACCCTATACTTGCAGGTGAAAGACAATCCTTCTGGAGACTTTAAAAGCATGTACCGACATATTTCTAAAGGATCGTGGACATTTTCAGATCAAGATCATGGATGGCAAGTATCTGATTGCACAGCAGAGGGGTTAAAGGTCTCCATCTTTATTAAATTAAGCTCATTTGATTTGGAAATTTTGCAAGAAAGTAACAAAAAATACAAATGAAACTGAATTCTTACACAATGATTAGTTTTCCTTTTCCTTCTGAATTCATCAGTGTTGCCTTCTCTTCTCAATGATGTCTCCTGATATAGTTGGTGAGCAAATGGAACCTGAAGGATTCTTCAATGCTGTCAACATATTGATTTCCTTGCAGGTAGGAATTGAGCTTTTCCCATAGTTCTAGTCAACCCTGCAACCAATTTACATTACTTACACTTCGTAAAGCTTGGTATAACTCATCCATTTAAGTATAAAGTACATGTCCTTTCAATAGCTCAGTAAATTAAGATCCCCGAATGAATATGCTGAAATGATCATTAGTTCATAAGGTAGAAGTACAATATGATGGATTGTTGAACCATCCCATTGAAAAGCTTAAGCTATTAGAGGGGGATGCAATTAGTCTTAACATGGATGAAAAATGTTACTTATAGATGCCTTTTTCTGAAACCTTGTTACAATCACACTGAATAACAAACAGAACGCTCTTGACATGTTTTGGTGAATAATTGCAGAGCAAAAAAGGTGGTTTATCTGCATGGGAGCCTGCAGGAGCCTCAGATTGGTTGGAGGTAGTTTCTTCTGTCAAAATTTCATGAATTTTATCAAAAATATTCAGATGTTCCCACAACAAAAATATTCGGTATTCTGGTGTTCCAATGTCTATGAAAAAAAAATAAGTTTAAAACTGCTTTTCATTTTGCCACAGGTGCTCAATCCTACAGAGTTTTTTGCGGACATTGTCATCGAACACGAGTAAGATTCATCCACTTTTGTCTTTTCCTTCTGAGGTGATCTAGCACGAGCCTAACAAGAGTTCTTACCCTATAGGTATGTGGAATGCACTTCATCAGCAATCCAGGCTCTTGTTCGGTTCAAGAAATTATACCCTGAACACCGGAAGAAAGAGATAGAAAACTTCATTCCAAAAGCTGCTAAATACCTCGAAGACATCCAGAGGCCTGATGGTTCATGGTATATTTTTCTTCTGAATAATTAGCAATAAATTGAAGGCTTAAACATTGTTTGGCAGTCTTTATAACATGAACGAGCATCTGTACAGGTATGGGAATTGGGGTGTGTGCTTCACATATGGTTCCTGGTTTGCTCTTGGAGGGCTAGCAGCAGCAGGAAAGAGCTACAACAGTTGTCCAGCAGTTAGAAAATGTGTTGATTTTCTACTAAAAGCGCAGAGGGATGATGGTGGCTGGGGAGAAAGCTATCTTTCCTGCCCAAACAAGGTAAGGACTGGCTTCCACCAATCGAAGTTTCGCGCATTTCAGATGGTGGTAAAGTGAGACCACATAAAGAGATCTTCATCATTCAGTCATATATGGTTCCTTTTTCCTTTTTGTTTGAATTTCTACTGCTCAACGGAAAATTTTGTTAGCATTTACAGAACCAACAGAAAATATAATTTTATAGTCCTCACCCCTTTTTCCTTTTTGAATTGATGCATCACAATATAATAAACAAAATTTTAAGATTATTTTTTACTTTCTCAATACTGCTCCTTGCCAAACATGCCGATAAAACAAAAGAAAGAAAAATAGAGCATATACACAAGAAATGTCTCCTTACTTTTTGAGTTTCATTAAACAGAAATATGTACCTCTGGAAGGAAACCGCTCAAACTTGGTATACACTGCCTGGGCTATGATGGGACTTATTCATTCAGGCCAGGTTTGCCTTCTACAATATTCCTTCTACAATATTCTTTCTTGAGTCATTAATTTATATAATGCTATAAACTGTTATTTTTTTTCATCAAAAAATTAATCACCTTTTTTTCCATTTCGACAGGGGGATAGAGACCCAACCCCTCTCCACAGAGGAGCAAAGCTTTTAATGAACTCTCAGTTGGAAAATGGTGATTTTCCCCAACAGGTAAACTGTAATTAAGCATCCCAGCTCCTGATAACCTTTCCTAACTTCGTTTTTCATATTAAAATAATTAAATGAAAATCTTGCAATTTCACAAATTCAATGTGCTCCCAATTACAAGTGTTATATACCTAACTATCATATTGTTCATCCATTGGCAGGAAATCACAGGAGTTTTTAATAAGAATTGCATGTTACATTATGCAGCTTACAGAAACATATACCCAATGTGGGCTCTAGCAGACTATCGAAGAAGGGTTCCTTTACCATCTAAAACCATTTAAAGACTACAAAGTTTATTATCTTATCCATAAACTTTTAAAAGCATTCTGCATAATCACTGTCTTATTTTTTTTGTTCAATATATATAATACATACTGGTGTCATACTGTTTGTATGTTCGGTCATTGTGTACTAAACATGTGTTTGCTGGGTGTGCTTGAAATAAAATGCAAATAAACACACATCCAAAGAAAGTTGAAATGTGTTCTCCAAAACAAAAACAACAAAACTTGATGTTGCTTTATTGCCAATAAATTCGAAGTTGGTTATACAAATGACAAGTCCATAATTAGGTTAATCTTTGAGCAAGGACTTAAATGTGTCAAATTCACCCATAAAAGTGATACATATGATTCAGTGAACCAGTACGTCCACTGAAAAGCCAAACAAATACGACACCAAGACAAGAAACAGAAAGTACCGTAAACTGCATCATTCTTAGCTGGAAAAATGCACATAAATGCGGAAATGCATCTAATATTTAGACAGCAAAAGTCACCAACAAACATCTCTATTGAGGAGTTCCCACCTATGTAAATTCATTTCTTTCTCAACCAATCCCCACTTTTCCCACCACTTTTGCTTTCAAGCTGTACATCTGTAATGAGGATATCTTTTGAAGCAGCCTTGCACATATCATATACTGTTAGACCAGCAATAGTCACTGCTGTCAAGGCTTCCATCTCCACCCCGGTTTTTCCATTTGAAGCAGCTTCACTTTCTATTTCCACACAAAGATCCCAAGGATTCAGTGTCAAATTCAAAGCAACATGTGTCAAATTGATATTATGGCATAGTGGGATAAGATTGCTTGTTTGTTTCGCACCACAAATTCCAGCAATTTTCGCTACGCCAAGAACATCTCCTTTTTCCATCTGGTTGGCTGAGACTAAATCAAACACCTTCCGACCTAGAATAACTTTGCAACTAGCAAAGGCCACTCTCTTCGTTATCTCTTTAGGAAAGATATCTACCATTTGGGCTTCACCTTTACTGTCAATATGAGTCAAGCCAGACGACGATACACTTTGTGTCACATTAGTTGGTGCAGACTCCAAGTCTTGAGCCATACTTTGGTTGTCTATAGAACCAGAAAGACTAGATGTTGGAGGTTCGCCAAACACAAATTCCATTTCCTACATTCAATTACACTGTTATCAAATAACTTTAATGTAGTTATCTCAATTTATAGAGTGTCCTCGACTAGAATTACTCTCCTTCCATCTTACTTTAAACGCAATTTTTTTCATTACTTTCTCAATCATTTGTCTTCTTAAAAGAACTTTATGTCCACTTGTTAAGTTTTAGATAACAAATCGTAATACCATTTATTTTTTTAGTAATCCAAATATTGTCAATTTCTACTCTGTTTACAGTCCTTCTAGAGTTTTCTTTAAAACTAAATTCTAAACAAAAATTGTGTTTAGTAACGGACAGAAACTGTATGAGCTTTTGTTGAAATAATATGAAAACGGTGCACTTTAGCAAGTGTTTACGTGAATATTATATGAATGAAAGAAAAAACGTGAATATTAGATGAATGAAAGAAATAGAAACAAAGGATCACAAGAACACACGAGAAGATACCTTATTGAGTTCTTGAATAGCTTTCGAAAAATCATAACCGCTGTTGGTGCTGAAGAACCTACTTCTTTGTAGAGGCTTAAGTGTAGACGAAACTCGACCAAGAAACATCATTTCCACAGCCTGTATTGCAGTAAACAGAAGTGTTATGGGAAGAAGGGAAGATCAAAGATAAGTTAACACTCCCAATTTTCTCATTCAGACATATTCACAAATACTTGAAAACTGCCCAGTAGTCAAGTTATAAAGTAGCATCATCCTGAACATAAAATTAAAATTTGGCATCAAATTTCATTCATATGATGACTACAATGACAGAAATTCAATCATCAATCTACAACCGAAAATCGACTCATATTTTCAAATATGTGCACCTGCATATGTAATTATGTACATAAAGAATCCCAACCATATATAAAGTATATAAGTATATTCACAAATATACATACAATTTTACCTTCTTTATTGATAACAAGGGATTTCCTGTACATAATTAGAAGAAAAAGCTTGCCAGTTGCCAAGGTGACAACATCAACTCTCTTTCCTAATATTTTCTATTTCGTGCACTTCTGTGTTAAGCCAAACGTTTAAGCTTGTGGGCTTCAAAACGAGTGGTTTAGAATTGGGCACCATTAAATACTTCAATGGACTTTCTTTAGTCCAATGGGCTGACCAAAGTATTGAAGAGGATACTTCACCACATACCATAAAGAGTTAAAAAATTTAAAGAATATGTTTCAGTTATCTTACTATAAAAATCATGTTTGTTTTTTGGTAACCCTGTTATATTTGTTATATTTGCTAAAAAAATGTGTTACATATGTTATGCACATTTCGTCGTCTTTTTCCACCATTGCCGTTGCCACCGCCACTACTATCACTTGTAATAAATTGTCTTATAACACACAGTGTTATGCTGTCACTACCAGCACGACCACCATCCACGTCCACCACAAACCACCGCAAAATTAGTTACCACTCGCCACAATACCACCACACACTTCGTCACCTTATTCCCACTACTACTATTGCCGACTATTTCAACCACCACAACACTACAACCAACAATTAAATCAGATTTGACACCATATCTGCACCGCCACTTCAAATCCGACATCACCTTCTCCGACTGCCACATCTCCTCCTCTTTCATAACCCGTTGCCACCATCCGCCCAAATCTTTAGCCACTGATGCAGCCACCAATTGCCAGCACCACCCCACTCTAGTTACCACCAAACTCACGACAATACACTCAAATGAAGAAAAATTTACACCCGTCTATACCTCCCCACTCCCGTCCACAGGGCCGGTTCTGACATTTTTTTAGCCTGAGGCGAAGTCTAAAAATTAGGCCCCCTTCAACTCTAAGAGATTCTTCTACTGATTGATTTACCTTCTCACTCCAGTTTCATTAAACTGCTACTTTCTTCGAATGACGCTAAACCAAGCGCTAAGAAGAGGATAAGATGCTCACACTATGAGGACCTATAATGGTGCCAGGATTGCATTTAAATGTCAACTCCATCATCCATTCCATAGCTCACAGTACCATCTCCAATTCCTTTTTCTCCACGCTCCAGCAATCTGAAATTTCGAGGGACTGCAAGGAACCTAAAAGATTTGAGATGCTAAATATTTTATTTCTTACAAGTATGCAAACATCCCACCTCCTATAGAAAGTAAAAGCCTCAAAGATCAAAAAAATTAGAAGTCCATTGTTCATCTGTAAGTTAAATCATACTCTACTGCACAGCAATAAACAAAACTGATCAGAAACAAATCATAAAAAAGCATAGACTAGAACAAAAAATTACCTAGTACTAGATGGCTAATAAATACTGATTTGGCACCTAATTAAAGAGTAGGTATAAACATCCTTGAGTTACAACTTAAGCAATACTACAGAATACAGATGATGACTATATAAAACCAACATGCTTTTTTCCCAAAAGAAATTGCATAAATCCTATAAAATAAGGTGGAATTTGCAATGAACCATAAAGGTCAAATTATCTTGCCAAATAAAACAGCTCCAAAAATCCATTGAACTAATGACAGAGCGTGCAAATTAACTCGCACACCAATCAATAATATCACATTTGAAGATACGTCACAAGCCAAAAAAGGGAACACAAATACGTCACAAGCCAAAAAAGGGAACACAAAACACAAACAAAGAAGGTGGTAATTCTAGCAGTCTGGACATGAGATCGTCTCATTTAAGTTCCTTAAACACCAAAAATGAAACAACCACAAGTCCCTTTTTATATTTATATTTTTTCTCTCTCTACCTTCCTTTTTTTTTTTGTTGTATGTGTGTGTATAAATATAGCCATCGCTTTTTTCAATATTTCCGGCCAATCGGCCATCTTTCACGTTTCACCTCTCATAAATTCTTTCCAGATTTTGTCCCTAAATTCCCTCGCCACAAAATCCAGTTTGTCAAGAACTTTCCACCGTAAATATATAAACAATACATATATATTTAAATCCATTCTTCAAGAATTTCACAATTCATAATATTCAGAATTTCCAAATTTCTATTTAATCAATGCATAAATTGACCCAATATCTCACAATATTCAGAATTTTAAGCTTCCATGAACATTACGTCATTAACCATAACAAAAATTAAGAGAAACTAAAAATTAAAAAAAAAAAAAAAAAATTGAATGTACAGACTATGGTACCTGTGACTGTGAAAACTCCTTGACCGAGACCGAGATGGCGAGAGAAAGACGGAAACGGAGGGAGATTCTTCTGGTTTTGGGCCTTTTGGGTTCGGTAGAGATGAAATTCGAGACGGAGACGGTGCTGTCTAACGCCGACTGCTTCTTTTTTCTCCTTGTGAGAACTGAGACGGTCTGCAGTGTTATCGAGATGAAGGGGGAGAGCCAGAGACAGACTGATCCATGAATGGGCTTAACTTGTAGTTGGGCTGGGGCGTTGTGGGCATTTAATTAATTTTTTTAAGGGGAAATTACACAAATACCCATAAAATTGAGGGTTTTTTAAAAAATCATCCAAAACTATTACAATCGTAAGTAATACGGTAAAGAGTAAATCAATTCCAATTTCATTCCATAATCAACCCGAAAACATATCCAAATTCTCTACAAATCAAAATTCATAATAAAACCGATCTCTTTCACGTTATTATTAAGGATTTTTTGTTGTTTCTTCTCCAATTCAACACAAAATCAGAATTCAAATTCAAAATTCTCAGGTAATATACTAAATTTTATTTCTTCTTCGTACTTTCTATTTGAATTAGATAATTTTCTGATTTTTGATTGGAGATATTCAATAACATGCTTAGTAAATGCATACAAATGATTTTCATTTAAATTATCTCATATTTCGATTTCAATGTAGACAAATCCTTCTTTATTCACTTCATTATAAATCATTAGTATTGAGTAAAGTCTTCTAAACATGTTTGGGAATATCAGTTACCAAATACAGGGGTGCATACAATGTGTTTGTAAAAATGTCAATATGAATATGACTTTTTGTTCAAAAAGTAACATGCTCTGTCACTTTTTGCTTAAAAAGTGACAGAACATTGTATGCAAGTAAAACAAACAAATTTGAATCAAAATCACACATCTGGTAGATTTAAATAGAGGATTTAACTTCATATTTGTTTTGCATTATGGATTGACATGAATTATTGAGCATGACCAAACATTAATGTATTATTTTTTTGTCATGAATATGAATTGAGGATTGAGTATAGAAAAGTGACATGCTCTGTCACTTTTTGCCTAAAAAGTGACAGAACATCATATGCAAGTTATACAAACAAATTTGAATCAAAATAATCTCCGTGGTTGATTTAAATGCAGGAATCAACTTGATATTTGTTGTGCATTATGAAGTGACATCAATTATTGAGCATGAACAACCATTAATGCATCAATTTTTTGCTTTAAACATTAATTGAGGCTTGAGGGATAGAAAAGTGACATGCTATGTCACTTTTTGTCTAAAAAGTGACATGCTCTGTCACTTTTGCTCAAAAAGTGACAGAACGATGTATGCAAGTTAGACAAACAAATAAGAATCAAAATCATCTATGTGATTGATTTTAATGCAAGATTTAACTTGATATTTGTTGTGTATTATGAAGTGACATGAATTATTGAGCATGATCAAACATTAATGTACCATTTTTTTTCTTGAATATGAATTGAGGTTGGGGTTAGAAAAGTGACATGCTATGTCACTTTTTGCTTAAAAAATGATAGAACATTGTATGCAAGTTAGAGAAACATTAATGTATCGTTATTTGTCTTGAATATGAATTGAGGCTTGGGGATAAAAAAGTGACATGCTCTGTCACTTTTTGCCTAAAAAGTGACAGAACATTATATGCAAGTCATACAAACAAATTTGAATCAAAATCATCTCCGTGATTGATTTAAATGCATGAATTAACTTGATATTTGTTGTGCATTATGAAGTGACATCAATAATTGAGCATGACCAAACACTAATGTATCGTTATTTTGCTTTGAATATGAATTGAGACTTGGGGGATAGAAAAGTGACATGCTATGTCATTTTTTATCTAAAAAGTGACATACTCTATCACTTTTTGCTCAAAAAATGATAGAACGATGTATGCAAGTTAGACAAACAAATAAGAATCGAAATCATCTATGTGATTGATTTTAATGCAAGATTTAACTTGATATTTGTTGTGCATTATGAAGTGACATGAATTATTGAGCATGATCAAACATTAATGTATCATTTTTTTTTTGTCTTAAATATGAATTGAGGCTTGGGGTTAGAAAAGTGACATGCTCTGTCACTTTTTGCCTAAAAAGTGACATGCTATGCCACTTTTTGCTTAAAAAATGATAAAACATTGTATGCAAGTTAGAGAAATATTAATGTATCGTTATTTGTCTTGAATATGAATTGAGGCTTGGGGATAAAAAAGTGACATGCTCTGTCACTTTTTGCCTAAAAAGTGACAGAATATTATATGCAAGTCATACAAACAAATTTGAATCAAAATCATCTCCGTGGTTGATTTAAATGCATGAATTAACTTGATATTTGTTGTGCATTATGAAGTGACATCAATTATTGAGCATGACCAAACATTAATGTATCATTATTTTGCTTTGAATATGAATTGAGGCTTGGGGGATAGAAAAGTGACATGTTATGTCACTACTCTATCACTTTTTGCTCAAAAAGTGACAAAACGATGTATGCAAGTTAGATAAACAAATAAGAATCAAAATCATCTATGTGATTGATTTGAATACATGATTTAACTTGATATTTGTTGTGTATTATGAAGTGACATGAATTATTGAACATGACCAACCATTAATGTATCATTTTTTTGTCTTGAATATGAATTGAGGTTTAGGGTTAGAAAAGTGACATGCTCTGTCACTTTTTGTCTAAAAAGTGACATGGTTTATCACTTTTTGTTCAAAAAGTAACAAAACAATGTATGCAAGTTAGAGAAACAAATTTGAATCAAAATCATCTATGTGGTTGATTTGAATGCAGGATTTAACTTAATATTTGTTGTGCATTATGAAGTGATATGAATTATTGAGCATGACCAAACATTAATGTATCGTTATTTTGTCTTAAATATGAATTGAGGCTTGGAGATAGAAAAGTGACATGCTATGTCACTTTTTACTTAATGATACATTTATTGAGGATGAGCAAATATTAATGTATCATATGCCGGTGTTTTTTTTGCAGATATGGATAAAATCAATGTATTCATCCATTGTGAAGCAGTTAAACAATGCGCGGGCAACCTTCACAAAACTTGCAAAAAAAGAAGAAAAAATATTGAGAGAGAAATCCATAGAATCAAAGAAATTGAAGGTAAAAGGCTATAAATTGCATGAACTAAATATCATTTATATGATAGAGTGTTATTGTAATGAAAATATGCATATACCAACAAGGGACATAGTGTGTTTTTGAAATCTTATTATATCTGATTGCTATTGTAATGAAAATATGCTTATCTAAAAAAAGTGACATAGGTTGTCACTTTCTGAATAAAAAGTGACAGAGTGTGTCACTTTCTGAGTAAAAAGTGACATGGTGTGTCACTTTCTTAGTATAAAGTGGCATGACTTGGATTTCATATCGTATATGGTTCTGTTTATAATTACATATCAGTAGAAGGTTGATGATTTTGAAATCTTATTATATCTGATTGTTATTGTAATGAAAATATGCTTATCCAAAAAAAGTGACATAGCGTGTCACTTTCTTAGTATAAAGTGGCATGACAATATGCTTATCTAAAAAAAGTGACATAGGTTGAAATTTTATTATATCTGATTGTTATTGTAATGAAAATACGCTTATCCAAAAAAAGTGACATAGGTTGTCACTTTCTGAATAAAAAGTGACAGAGTGTGTCACTTTCTGAGTAAAAAGTGACATAGTGTGTCACTTTCATAGTATAAAGTGGCATGAATTGGATTTCATATTGTCTATGGCTCTATTTATAATTAAATATCAGTAGAAGGTTTATGATTTTGAAATCTTATTATATCTGATTGTTATTGTAATGAAAATATGCTTATTTAAAAAAAATGACATAGGTTGTCACTTTCTGAATGAAAAGTGACAGAGTGTGTCACTTTTTCAGTAAGTTAAAGTTAAACGTCATGAAAGCATGATTTAATTGTCGTAGTTTATTAATACATTATTTCCTTGCATTATTTCCACAGGCATCAGCTTCAAGTTCAATAATATACCAAGTCAATGATGTTTGTGCCTCATATGTGGTGAATATTGAAGAAAAGACATGTACTTGCAATCAATTCCAAGTGGACAAAATCCCATGTGCACATGCATTGACGGTTATTGCAAAGATAAAGGATGATTCATATTTGTATTGTTCAAAATATTACACAACAAAGATGTACGTCCAAACATACAGTGGTACAATTTACCCACTTGGAGATCGCAATCATTGAAATATACCAGATGATGTAAAAACAAGAATAGTCTTGGCTCCTGATCCAAAAAAAAAATCTGGACGACCCAAAGAGAAAAGAATACCATCAAAAGGAGAAAAAAAAGCAAAGTACAAAATGTGGTAGATGTAGAAAGTATGGCCACAATCGAAGATCGTGTCAAACACCAGGACCTTTAAAGAAAAAGCCACAAAAGAAAAGAAAATTACAAGATTTATGAGTTTTTTTATTTTTTATTTGGAAAGTATCACTTATTCATTCTTATTGGTTTTTCTATTCAAAATAGTGTTAACATTCATACGCTTTGCTTTTTTATAGGTCATGACAATATAGTAGAATGTAAAACTTATTATTTAACACTAAATTGTATACATGATACTTCAACTATTAAAGGAATTTGATGAATACCGAAATTGTAACTTTTAGAACAAAAAGTGACACACTATGTCACTTTTTGAACAAAAAGTGATATTTGTATCACTTTTGCATATTGGTTTTTTGTTTTCAAATTCGTGTGACGCACATATTTGTTCGTCAGAACAAAAGTGACGCACATTGTCACTTTTATAACGAAAAGTGACACACTATGTCTTTTGTTCATTATTAAAACTCCTAACATAGTTTTCAAAGTGTATACATAATTTCTATAATTTAAGAATAAAAAGTGACACACATGGTCACTTTTATAATGAAAAGTGACACACTGTCACTTTTATAACAAAAAGTGACACACTATGTCATTTGTTCGTTATTGAAACCCCTAATATGGCTGTCAAAGTGTATACATGATTTCCATAATTTAAGAACAAAAAGTTACAAACTATGTCACTTTTAGAACAAAAGGTGACACACACTGTCACTTTTATAATGAAAAGTGACACACTATGTCACTTTTACAATGAAAAGTGACATATTATGTTGTTTGTTCGTTATTAAAACCCCTAACATGACTGTCAAAGTGTATACATGATTTTCATACTCAAAGTAATATATCAATTAGATCCACTTCTATAATCTATAATCAACAGTTTGAAAAAAAATCATCCAATATAATTATGTTTGTCAACATGAATATCATGTCACCTGTATACAAAAATATTTTGTACTTACATTTTTTGCAAAGAAACTTTCAAAACCTACATTGTTAATCTCATTTACATGAAACTATATTTATCATATACACTACATTTACATGTAATATGTAGTCCTACTACAAAAATATTATTTACAAAAAAATTGCAGCCTTCTATATCTTGTCAAATATCCCTTGCCACCCAATCATATCAGTGTCGTAATTCTCCACTTGCTTCTTCTTGGCATACACGTACAATTGAGTGGCCAAGTATTTCCGAACCTGTACAATATTGAATATCTTTGACATCTCCTTCAACATTTCATTGATGAAATACTCAGCATATTTAATCACATAGATTCCACAATCACCACTGCAAAGAACAAAATGAAACATTAACCAATAATTGAAGGCAAATCATACATTTCTATCTATTCAACATATAAAAAGTCAAATTATTAAAAAGCAAACTAACTCGTTCTTTTGCTGTGGTAGTTTTGGAACCAACTTTACAACAAGTGGTTTTAGCGCCTCTTGTTGTGGAATATTTTTGCCGTCGAAGAACCCAGTGTTATACAAAAGATAAGGAATAATAACTGAAAATGGTTGAACAGCTTCAAGTACAACAAGCTTCTTGACCATCTTAGTGTAGGAATTATAAATATTCAAGCACATCTCCTTGATGTCAAAAGGACAAAGAAGCCAATGAGCCGAGTTATACATCCTCAAAGGCATAAGGACATGGTCAACTTCTCGCCAACTTGTGTTGCAAGGCATGTACAATCCAATTGGATACGTCAGTAGAGAAGTTTGCTTAACAAGGACTAGTGGATCCTTCGAAAAATCATCATACAACCCCCTAACTTGGCTGTCAAAGGCAAAGTCCGTTGTTGTAGCATTGATTTTTGTACCCTGTCCATACCTTAACATCTTTCGCAAATAATAAAAACACACATCCATATGCTACAAAACAAGTGTATAAAAAAGAATCAGCAATGTATTAATAAATTATATACATAAATCTTAAACCAAACAACTAACAAACAAAAACTTACTGTGTCATCCAAAGCCTCATTGATTGTCACTAATTCATACCACCACATTTTAGAAGAGATTGAAACATCGCTGAAGTAGAAGCTAGGGCTAATCTTAATATTCTCATCATTGAAATGATTAACTCTGCATTACAAAAAAGAAAGATCACATACAATTACACTGGTACAAATTTTGTAACATGCAGTGACACTATGAATTGAGGCTTCGGATAGAAAAGTGACAGAACAATTTATGCAAGTTAGACAAACAAATTTGAATCAGAATCATCTATGTTGTTGATTTAAATGCAAGATCTAACTTAATATTTGCTGTGTATTATGAAGTGACATGAATTATTAAGTATGACCAAATATTAATGTATCGTTTTTTTGTCTTGAATATGAATTGAGGCTTGGGGTTAGAAAAGTGACATGCTATGTCACTTTTTGCTTAACAAGTGACATGGTCTGTCACTTTTTGCTCAAAAAGTGACAGAACAATGTATGCAAGTTAGCCAAATATTAATATATCGTTATTTTGTCTTGAATATGAATTGAGGCTTGGGGATAGAAAAGTGACAGACCATGTCACTTTTTTGTCTAAAAAGTGACATGGTCTGTCACTTATTGCTCAAAAAGTGACAGAACAATGTATATAAGTTAGAGAAACAAATTTGAATCAAAATCATCTATGTGGTTGATTTGAATGCAGGATTTAACTTGATATTTATTGTGCATTATATAGTGATATGAATTATTGAGAATGGACAACCATTAATGCATCAATCTTTTATATTGAATATGAATTGTGGCTTGGGGATTGAAAAGTGATATACTCTGTCACTTTTTATCTAAAAAGTGACATGCTCTGTCACTTTTTGCTCAAAAATGATAGAATAATGTATGCAAGTTACTCAAACACATTTGAATAAAAAATCTTCTCTATGGTTGATTTAAATGCAAGATCTAACTTGTTATTTGTTGTGCATTATGGAGTGACATGAATTATTGAGTATGATCAAACATTAATGTATCATTTTTTTGTCTTGAATATGAATTGAGGCTTGGGGTTAGAAAAGTGACATGTTCTGTCACTTTTTGCTTAAAAAGTGACATGCTATGTCACTTTTTGCTTCAAAAGTGACAGAACATTGTATGCAACTTAGACAAACATTAATGTATCGTTATTTCGTCTTGAATATGAATTGAGGCTTGTTGATAGAAAAGTGACATGCTATGTCACTTTTTGTTTAAAAAGTGACATGGTCTGTCACTTTTTGTCTATAAAGTGACATGGTCTGTCACTTATTGCTCAAAAAGTGACAGAACAATGTATATAAGTTAGATAAACAAATATGAATCAAAATCATCTATGTGGTTGATTTGAATGCAGGATTTAACTTGATATTTGTTGTGCATTATATTGTGACATGAATTATTAAGCATGAACAACCATTAATGCATCAATTTTTTATCTTGAATATGAATTGTGGCTTGGGGATTGAAAAGTGACATACTTTGTCACTTTTTGCCTAAAAAGTGACATGCTCTATCACTTTTTGCTCAAAAATGACAGAATAATGTATGCAAGTTACTCAAACACATTTGAATAAAAAATCTTCTCTATGGTTGATTTAAATGCAAGATCTAACTTGTTATTTGTTGTGCATTATGGAGTGACATGAATTATTGAGCATGATAAAACATTAATGTATCATTTTTTTGTCTTGAATATGAATTGTTGGTTGGGGATAGAAAAGTGACATGCTCTGTCACTTTCTGCTCAAAAAGTGACAGAACAATGTATGCAAGTTACGCAAACACATTTGAATAACAAATCTTTTCTTAGTCATTGTAACACGGCTAGGTTTAGGAAGCAAGCCTTCAAATCCTAGATCTCAGTCAATGTAACAATGTTGAAGAAGCTTCACAATTAGCCCCTTCCCCCAGTTCTAGTGTCACAAGAATTTTGGGTGCATCATTAAGGCTATATATTATTTCTTTGGCATAGAATGATATCCCGACGCTGAAGTAAAACCACAATATATAATTGAAAGGAATCGAATACTTAAATATCAAACACTGAGAAATTACATTCATGTATTTATTAATCCATTCCATTTATGTTTTGTAGCATAAACAATGATGTCACTCAAAAATAATGGTGCCTAAACAAAGAGACAACTACAAGTAGTGGCCACTCTTTTCGGTTGCGTTGTTTGGCCAAGTGGTGAAAACAAAGGCTGGGAAGATTATAATTGACCAAGTTGGTTTAGTTCAAAGCAGAGCAATTGGATATTCATGAGGTACTTAACATTTGGCAAAAGCTACAAGCTTAGAGTATGAGTGTGTCTCTTGTGCATTTGTGTGTTGTTTATTTTCCATTTCAGAGAGATGCCCAAATTTCCTAAACTATATCTAACTTAGTTTAGTTCAAAGCATGGTGTATAATATTCTTATTATCTTTTCATAATTTGAAATTTTATTCCCAAGGATGATCATCTTTTAATTGTGGACTTTGGAAGGGCCCCTGGTCCAGAACACCCAAGATAGCTTCAGAAAATCAGTATATTGATTAAACTAAAACCGAGAATGGAAATTAACAACACAAACAGGTACAATAAACTGTAAGTACCGAATGAACATTATACAAAACTATTATTATAAGTGTCATCTCACCTCGTCCTAAATACATTGTTGCAAAAAGGAACCCAGTCAGAATCAGTAACAAAGCCAGTGGAAAGGACTACAAAGAAAATGTAACAGTACAAGAGTATAGTCAGGTGAAAAACAATATGGATAAACTATAACAGACCATGTATGATAATTTCAAATGTAAGTTAATCAATTTTCTCTATAAAATAGAAAAAACTTGACTTTAACTTCTATTCTCACTTAGAGGAAAAATGAAGACTAAGAAATTATAAAAAAAAGAACACGGTAGTCGGACTTGAGATACTATAATCCTGGATGACCAAGCAAACAAAGAAGCAAATAAAAAGGTAAACACCTTATCCAGAGACATTCCCACAACCACGATGATATTAACCATGGTAAGGAATAGCTACAATTACGGGCAGACTAAGAAAAAGCAATTTTACACTTTCTCTTCATCCCTGAAGATTCTGCAATGATGATTTCACCTTCTCCAACCATGTTCAACAATATAGTGTTAAAATATAGAAGAAACTATGAATTAGCGAATGAATTTGAAGAAATTTCGCCAGAAATCGCAGAGAAAAAACGTGAGGTAGGGTTTAAGATATTGTAGTAATTAATTTTTCATTTTTACCCTTCCATTATGATATATTAAAGAAGTCTACTTTTCAATTTTTTTAAAAATAACCGTATTTTTCAATTTGTTTTGAAAAATATAGTAAGGGGCCTAAGTTCCACTTTTTTTTAATGGATCTCCTTTGGGCAACTACCTGGTGATCTGTTGGGCTGAACTTCAATTTTTTTTTTTGAAAAAAAAAATGGGCCCCTTTTGATTTTGGGCCCAAGGCGGTTGCCTCACTCGCCTCGGCTCAAAACCGGGCCTGCCCGTCCACAACAACCATTCTCTACCATCACCTGTGTTGCTCAGTCTCTGCCCACGTGCCATCGTCGCCACCTCCTTTTAACATTACAAGCACATATCTACACAAGCAGATCTGAAATTCTTCTTTTTATTTTCCTTTTTCCTCTGTCTTTGAGATCTTTCTTTTAGATGTTTCGGTTGATGTAGACATGATGGCAATAGGGCCGGTGGCGGGTGATGGTAGTGGTGGTTTCCTATAATGACTTTTTTCATTTTTCTTAAATCAATATATTGTGAGTCTAATTTCCTCTAGTACATGCATCAATCCCATTATGACTCGATATATAATACCATGCGCATACAATGTCATTATAATCCCATTATGACTCGATATATAATACCATGCACATACAATTCACTCATGAATTGGAGAAAATGGCAGTTTACGTTAGGGGCTTGTCTCCCTTTCACCAAAAATATAACTAAGAAAGATTGAGAAAAGAAAGAGTAGAACAAAACAGAACTGTTAACAACAAGGCTGTAATGAAATATCTCTTATTAACAGAACCGACTAATTTGCACGTGTTGTTTGTATCAATCAAATAAGAAAATAGAAATTTTAAATAATCAAATCAACAGTTCATTAAATCATTATTTCATAAGACTGATGGTTAAGTAAAATACATTAAAATAATATCACATAAGTTTATAAGCATAGCACAAGTTTCTATACGAGTTGCTGGTGTATCACATTTTGGATGCAAAAATTCACATATATTCGTGCTCATTAATTTTTAGCCTCTGGACCTTCAATTGCAATGTTGTCATCAGTTATAAGCTTCTGCATTCTTGTACATTCAGGACAGGACTTGATACATTTTTATAGCCTATCACTTGAAACTTCAAGACATTTTGTCAGTTAATATAATCTGATTTTTTTTTGCCCCTTTTTCTTGTACGAAAACTTTTCATCACAGGTAAAACAGATAGCAATGTCGATTCGTCTTTTAGCATTATCAAAAACAAAAAGACTCATGGAATATTGGCTGTACTGGGATGGGGTCTGTTTCTCCCTTTTGGAGCAATTTTTGCAAGATACCTTAAGCATAAGGATCCCCTGTGGTATTACCTTCATGTCGTTGTTCAGTTTGTGGGATTTTTATTGGCAGTTGCTGCTGTGGTTGTTGGATTTTCACTCAACCACAGGCTGCATGCTTTCATTCCCGCGCACAAAGGCATTGGAATTTTCATTCTCACGCTTGCTGTTCTTCAGGTTAGTGCACGGTCTATTAACTTGATTAAGTATTATATCCTGCATTAGCTATTTGCGCAATGAGAGGGGCGGGTTTTCTTTATAATCCTTTTCCTCGGCTACTGACCGGATCATTGAACCTCGTCCAATTAGATGCTCGCATATCAGTACGAGAATATTACATAGAAGGATATGTATTTGACACACATATCGTGTTCATAATTTAACTACTACTTTTGAGTTCCACAATCACAAATAGAAGGCCTGCCTCGTGGATTTATAAGCACACTGGACACCCTCTCTTTTGCAGTACAAATTCCTTCCCGACTTCCTTGGTCTGTTTTGTCCTCTTTTTCCCTCTATTACTTGAAGAGCTTGTAGAAGGTTCTATTTATCGGTACCAGAGGTCCCATGTTTTTGAATTGGACTCTTACAGAGTCATGTATAGATTTGGCTGGTAGACTTGAATTAGTTCTTGATATGGATGGAGGTGGTAGAGTCTATTTTGCTATTTGCTACATAGAAGACGCATTTTTGTTCATAACGTTCCTCTTATAATCTGGTTTTAAAGGTAAGTTCTACTCAATATGGTTATAGCACATGTCAAGATCTATTTGCAATCACTCAATTTAGCATAAAGATCTTGAGCTTATTTCCTAGTTATAAAGATCTCAAAACTTTATGTTCATTCTTCCGTATTAACTGTTTACCATCTTGAGTCCAAAAACTGGTGTAAAGGATGACATCGTGTGGCATTTTACATCCAGGTCACAGCGTTCTGATAGGCCCCCGATTCAAGCGACATACCAAGCGCGAACCAAGGACCACAAGGCAGAGGGCAAGAAAGGAACCAGAAGAGAACGTGGAGAGAAAGAGGTGGGGACCGCTGACTTCAACAAACTGCATGTGCAAGAATTGGAGGATTCTAGATGCTGAGGGAAGAGAATAAAAGCAGAAGAGGAAAGTGATGGATAACCATTCTGTTGGCAGAAAATTGAAGGAGAGATAGAGCCTCTCGAATTGCTCTAATCTTTGTATTTACATTGCATATTTTTCATTCAATCAAATTGTAACTGAGAGTAAACTTTTTATATATAAATATAATCCAAATTTACAGTACAAATTCATTGTCTCGTATTACAAATTCTACAATCCATTCTAACTCTAACTGGAGCCATCTGATTTTCTGGGAGGCTTGGATAAATCTGCACAAATCACATAAAACAGGTTAGATCCTATCATTTGGTATCAGAGCAACGATCATGGTAATGACTCTCACTGATCGGGTGGGTGTTATGGAAGGAAAAATGGAGGAAGTACAACAAGACGTGAAGCTGAGTATGGAAAGTATGAAATCAGAATTCAGGGGGCAGATGACCACCTTACTGGAAAAATTTAACTGGATGACCGACAAGTGGGAGGAGCAAGAAAGGGGTAGGAAGGGAAAGGAGTTAGAGGGAATCAAACCATCTGAAATTCCCATATCGTCGGAGAACTCGCCGGGAATTAAGAGGGTGAGCCACGAAAGTGAAGGAGGAGGAGGAGGTGGCTCGGAAGGAGGGTGGCGGCCCGATTACCGCAATAGACGATTGGAAATGCCTGTTTTTGATTGAATGGACCCGGATGGCTGGATTTGCCGAGCAGAGAGGTATTTCGCGGTCAATCAAATGGCAGAGCTGGAGCGCTTGGACGCGATAGTAGTGTGTTTTGAGGGTGAAGCTTTGGCGTGGTTTCAATGGGAAAAAAAACGCAGGAGACTTGAAAATTGGGAAGAATTGAAGGTGAGGATGTTGGAGCGATTTAGACCATCCCATGAAGGATCGCTGGAGGAAAAATTCTTGGCCCTCCGACAAGAGAGCTCCGTCCGAGAGTACAGGCGGTGGTTTGAGACGCTGGCTTCACCATTGGAGGAGATGTCGGAGGCCATACTGGAAGGTAATTTCATTAATGGACTGAGGCCCGAAATCAAGGCAGAGGTCCACCTAATGAAGCCTCAGGGATTGGGCCAGATAATGGAGATGGCCCAACGCATTGAAGACAAAAACATGGCCCTAAAAAAATCTCTGGTTGTTCCCAGCCCAACTAAACCCAAAACCCCCTACTATACACAACCGAACACCACTTCTGTACAGACAATTCCCACCCCAGCGAAATATCCCAATTATGGCGGACCAAGGAGTCCCTCAACAGTGAAACCCACCAATCCACCATTCAAAAGGCTGAGTGAGGCCGAGCTCCAGCTGAAGAAGGAGAAGGGGCTGTGTTTCCGGTGCGACGAGAAGTACACTATGGGTCATAGATGCAAAAATAGGGAGCTACAGGTGTTGTTGATTCAAGAAGGAGAGGATTGGGAACTTGGGGAAGGCGTGGAGGGTGAGGCAACGGAGGAAGAAGTGAATGAAGTGGGTGAGTTAGTGGAGTTGTCGCTTAATTTCGTGGTGGGACTGACTCCTCCCCAGACCATGAAAGTAAAGGGAAAGATAGCTGGACGAGAGGTTGTTGTTTTGATTGATTGTGGAGCGTCCCATAATTTTATTTCCACAGAATTGGTTCAAAAATTGGGACTGCCAAGAACAGCCACCATCGGCTATGGGGTCATAATGGGAACAGGACTTGCGGTTCAAGGCGCTGGAGTGTGCAAGGGGGTGATGCTGGAAACCCAACACGTAAAAATTAAGGATGATTTCTTACCTTTGGAGCTGGGAAGTTCGGATGTCATCCTAGGAATGAAATGGTTGGCGTCTCTTGGGGGCACGCAGGTAAATTGGAGGGATTTAACCATGAAGTTTCAGGTTGGAGAAACTTCAGTGACGTTGCAGGGGGACCCAAGTTTGAGTAAAACATTGGTGTCTATGAAGTCCATGATCAAGGCGTTTAAGGAACACGGAGAAGGAGTGTTGCTGGAACTGGGAAATATTACCTCGGATTTTAATGGTGATCAGCTAGAAATCCCAGAGGCACTTCAAGCGGTATTAACCGTTCACGAGGGGGTGTTTGTTGAGCCCCGAGGGTTGCCACCCCATCGGAGTAGAGACCATTCCATCGTCTTGCAACCAGGTACAGCCCCAGTAAGTGTTAGACCGTATCGATATCCGTATATACAGAAAAATGAAATTAAAAGATTGATCCGTGAGATGATGGCGGCTGGGATAATTCGGCCAAGCGTGAGCCCTTTTTCCAGCCCAGTTTTGCTAGTTAAAAAGAAGGATGGGAGTTGGCGTTTTTGCGTAGATTATCGGGCTTTGAACAGGGTGACAGTACCTGATAAATTTCCTATTCCAGTAATTGAAGAATTATTAGATGAGTTGCACGGAGCCGTAGTGTTCTCTAAATTGGATCTGAAGGCAGGCTACCATCAGATTCGGGTGAAGGAAGAGGACATACTTAAGACGGCTTTTAGGACACATGAAGGGCATTATGAGTTCGTGGTCATGCCGTTTGGGCTGACCAACGCCCCATCCACCTTTCAGTCGCTGATGAATGAAGTATTTAAGGCACAACTGAGACGGTTTGTCCTGGTCTTCTTCGACGATATACTGGTCTATAGCCGTAGTTTGGAAGAACACTGTGAACACCTTAATTGTGTGTTGGACATCCTTGAGAAACATCAGTTAGTGGCCAACTGAAAGAAGTGTCAATTTGGGCAGTCAAAAGTTGAGTATTTGGGGCATATCATATCTCAGGATGGAGTAGCTGCAGATGAGTCTAAGGTTAAGGCCATGTGTGAGTGGCCTATTCCTCAATGTTTACGAGAGCTGCGGGGATTCCTTGGACTAACCGGGTATTATAGAAGGTTCGTACAAGGTTACGGAAAATTAGCATGGCCCCTTACAGAAAGGCTGCGCAAGGATAACTTCTATTGGGACGAGGTGGCAGATGAGTCGTTCAAAAAATTAAAGTCAGCCATGGTATCAGTACCTGTATTGGCACTGCCTGATTTCAACAAACAATTTATAGTGGAAACCGATGCATCGGGGTATGGGTTGGGAGCGGTGTTGATGCAAGATAGACGTCCCATTGCCTATTATAGCCACGCCCTGAACCCTCGAAGCCGCGCGAAGTCAGTGTATGAAAGTGAATTGATGGCCATTGTTTTTGCTGTACAAAAGTGGAGGCATTATCTTCTGGGACAGAAATTTGTGGTAAGAACCGATCAGAAGAGCTTAAAATTCTTGTTGGAACAAAGAGAGGTTAATCCAGCATACCAAAAGTGGTTGATCAAAATAATGGGGTACCACTTTGACATTCAATACCGACCGGGATTAGAGAACAAAGCAGTCGACGCTCTCTCACGCGTAAATCCAGCGGCCGAATTGCTGGCTATAACCATACCTCAGGTAATTTCTTTAGACCACCTGACTGAAGAGATTAATGAGGATGAAGGGCTGTGGAAAATTATAAAAGATATTGAGGTCAACCCATTATCTCATCCGGCTTTTACCATGTGTCAAGGCCGTCTCCTTCGAAAGGGGCGGTTGGTGATTCCTAAGAAATCCACACTTGTGCCTTTGTTGTTACAAGAAGGGCATGATGGAAGCATTGGAGGACATTCGGGAACCCTTAAAACATACCGCAGACTAGCTTCTAGTGTATATTGGCCGGGAATGAAAGCCGATATCAAGGAGTATGTGAGTCATTGTGCGATTTGTCAACAGAGTAAGTACCAAACACTATCACCAGCCGGATTATTACAGCCCTTACCTATTCCAGATCAGATTTGGGAGGAAGTAACGATGGATTTTGTGGAGGGACTGCCAAAATCTGGAGGAATGGATACTATCTTGGTGGTGGTTGACAGATTAAGCAAGTACGCCCACTTCGTGGGGATGAAACACCCCTTTACAGCAAGTGTGGTCGCAGCAACGTTTGTAAAGGAAATAGTCCGTTTGCATGGGGTCCCGAAATCAATAGTTTCGGACCGGGATAAGATCTTCATGAGCAAGCTTTGGGAAGAATTGTTCCGATTGCAAGGGACCAAACTAAATAGAAGCACCGCGTACCACCCCCAGTCAGACGGGCAGACAGAGGTAGTGAATAGAACCTTGGAAACTTATTTAAGATGCTTCGCTTCCTCCAAGCCAAGGTCATGGTTCAGCTGGTTAACTTGGGCGGAGCTTTGGTACAACACTTCTTTCCACACTTCATCAAAAACCACTCCCTTTCGGATCGTGTATGGTCGAGAGCCACCCCCATTGATTCGTTATGAAAAAGGGGCAGCAATTGTAGCAACAGTGGAACATCAATTACTGGAGAGGGATCAAATTTTGGAGGAGTTGAAGGAGCAGCTAAGTAATGCTCAATCCAGGATGAAAAGGATGGCTGATGCTAAGAGAAGAGAGGTTCATTTTGAGGTTGGAGACCTGGTGTACCTAAAAATACGCCCTTACAGGCGCAAATCATTGGCCACACGGCCAAATGAGAAATTATCCCCGCGGTTTTATGGGCCCTTTAAGGTGGAGAAGCGGATAGGAATGGTGGCATACCGGTTAAACTTACCTCCCACATCCCACATTCATCCGGTGTTTCATGTGTCTCAGCTGCGTAAAGCTATGGGACCAGTTCAGGAGGTGTTGGAGTTACCGCCACAGATCACGGGGAGTTTAGAAATGCTGGTAGAACCTGAGGCTATTTTGGGAAGTCGACCAGGGACAGGGAGGAATATTAGAGGCATTGATGTTCTGATTCAATGGAAAGGGCTGCCACCTTTGGAATCCACTTGGGAACCATACGAATTGATCAATCAACAATTTCCTCTCTTCCACCTTGAGGACAAGGTGAATCTTGAAGGGCGGGGTAATGATAGGCCCCCGATTCAAGCGACATACCAAGCGCGAACCAAGGACCACAAGGCAGAGGGCAAGAAAGGAACCAGAAGAGAACGTGGAGAGAAAGAGGTGGGGACCGCTGACTTCAACAAACTGCATGTGCAAGAATTGGAGGATTCTAGATGCTGAGGGAAGAGAATAAAAGCAGAAGAGGAAAGTGATGGATAACCATTCTGTTGGCAGAAAATTGAAGGAGAGATAGAGCCTCTCGAATTGCTCTAATCTTTGTATTTACATTGCATATTTTTCATTCAATCAAATTGTAACTGAGAGTAAACTTTATATATATATATATAATCCAAATTTACAGTACAAATTCATTGTCTCGTATTACAAATTCTACAATCCATTCTAACTCTAACTGGAGCCATCTGATTTTCTGGGAGGCTTGGATAAATCTGCACAAATCACATAAAACAGGTTAGATCCTATCACGTTCTTTACACGACCTAGTAAGGACAGCAAATACCGAAAGTACTGGAGCTGGATTCACAACTGGTTTGGGAGGATAAGCCTTTTCTTTGGAGCAGTGAATATAGTTCTTGGAATACATATTGCTGGTTCGGGACAAGATTGGAAAATCGGCTATGGATTTCTCGTTGGTTCAATTTTGATTATATGTATTGTTATGGAAGCATTGTCAAGGATTAAAAAGTCAGAAGAACCAGAATTCCCTTCAGCTTTCCCAATGAATTCACTTTAGCAAGCCAAGTAGTGTCATGTAAGGTAATTTGTGGTAGGCTCTCTTCCTCCCTTTCTATTTTATCGCTGCATATAGAATACATCATACTTACTTCATATTGTGTTTCGTTTCATATCATATAGCCGTTCAAACTTTCAACACGACTATAAAACTTGTGAAACGTCTCAACTGTGACTATGGAGATATGTACATTTATATACTTCTCACTCGAAACATTTTTTTTTTGTTTTCCTTTAAAAACAGTGAAACTAAGATCTACACTAGTTGTTGCATCTGAAGAGCATATTTTGGTGATGAAAGAATTCCATTCCAGAATTAAAATGCACCTGGAAGCATTGTAAAGCTAGTCTTGGACTAGGTTCAGCTTGTGCTCCGGCTATCCACGACATAAATGCTAAAAACATAGACCCCCGGAGCAAAAAAAAAATTCCTGGTTCCCCTCCTATCTGCCTTCTCCAACCACCATACCGAACAATCTCCCTCACCGGGGGGAAAAAAAAGAAAAAGAAAAAAGGATTAGTGGAATTTTTATTTGCTGATTGATATTTCATATATACTTTTATCTGTTGGGAATGTTTCTTAGCATAAGCACTACATATGATGTAAACCATGCATTTATGCAAATAGATGTCAATAGTATTGCTTTCTGCCCCTCCTATCTTCTGGTTTCTCTAGCATGTTTGGATAAGCTGAAAAGTTACATTCTAAGTAACTTTTAGGGATAATTGCATCAAAGGTCCCCAACGTTTCAAAATCGTTGGGGATATGCCCCTAACCTAAACAAATAGCACCACACATCTCCAACGTATGAATAAATAGGCATCGTAGGTCCCTCTTGACACTTTCCGTCAATTTTCTCCGTTAAAAGTTAGAATTGGACTACACGCACTTTATTTTTCTCAAAAAAAGGTGATTGAAATTGCAGGGTAAAACTAATCACCTTTGCAATGACATCTTTTTTTTCAATGAACATGAAAAATCATTGATAAGAAATTCTTCTGGTGGCAATCCAAATATTTTTTGAAACATTGAATTCTTGTGGGGTGATTTAATGTCCAACTGCAAGCACAATTCATATAGATAATTAAAAATCAGCAATGGCAAGTTCCAGCTGCAAAGTAAAATTCACAATTTTACCTTCTTTCCAACTTCTTTTTCCAATTTCACCAAATAATCTCTAATCGTTTCAACTCCATTGTTATTATCCAAAAAGATTCTCAAGTGCAGCTTTGATTGAGAAGACTGAGAAATTTTACCCTCAAGTGGAACCCACAAATCTGAGTTTTTGATAGATGCATGCTTTAAAAAATTGATCTCAGCATGACCAAGAGACGATGATTGATCAAATGGACCATCAAAATCGAAAACTTCCACATCTAGCGTAGAAGGCGGTTCTTCCACAGCATCAAACCCGAGTATCTCTGTGTCGAAAAAGCTGTTTTCGTGTTCAAACGAGTCATAATTCGGAAACCCCCACAACTCACCACCGAGTTTGGACGAGTCAAAGTCCACTCGACCCAACTCGACCTTCCCTTCACACAAAGCACCCGCAGCCGAGGGAGATGACGCCGACGAAGGAAGCCCAAGCTCGTCATTAGAAGCCTCCAACAAATACCCCAGATCCGGCTGTGACTCTTCTTCAGAAGCCGACTTCAAATCCACCACGTCCACAGTAGGAGAAGGCGAACCAATAATTTCCTCCTCGAAACTCTTCATGAAAGAGTCAAGATCCTTATTTGTTGTGTAGAACTCCGATTCATCACCCAAACTGTCCAATAAATCTTCTCCCAGCCTCTTAACCTCCGACAAGTCAATCAATAAGTCAGGCTCCTCCTCTCTTTTTAATCTTCACTTCTTCCATTAGAATATACTTATAACACGAAATTCAGGCAATATTCACAAACAAACAATATAGAATGGAGTGATAGTTTTACCTTCCAATTCCAGTTGCGTTTTTTAGATAAATAAAGCGCGTGTATTCCAATTCTGACTTTTAACAGAGAAAACTGACGGAAAATGTTAAGAGGGACCTATGATGCCTATTTTTTCATACGTTGGGGATGTGTGGTGCTATTTTTTTAGGTTATGGGCATATTTCTAGAGATTTTGAAAGGTTGGGACCTTTGATGCAATTATCCCTAACTTTTATGCCAAATATGTTTGAAGTTTTTTAAAAAGTTAGGTCCGTTTTCTTTATTGTTTTCAAGCAGTTTTCAGTTTTGTAAAATACCCAAAATTTATTTACTTTCATATTTCTGAAAATGTATTTTCGAAATCAAAGTTAAATTTATAACACAAAATTCAAAATACATTTTCGATGTTTTGAGTATTTTCAGTGAAAATACTCAAAACGCGAAAAAAAAATTATTTAAATAAAAATTCTACAAAATAATATATTCTAAATTCTTAAAATACAAAAATTATAAAATTATATAAAAACTAAAAATCTAAAAAATAAAAAAATAATTTAAGCCCATGTTAGTTATTTAAATAAAAAATTTTAAAAAATATATTTAAATAAAAATAGATTAAAATTTTCAGCCCACGTCATTAATTTTTTTTATTCCCTATTTTGTCATTTAATATTTGTTTGCATTTTATTTTTGTAACGGAAAAAAAAATTGTAAGATCCACCAACTTCAAAATGTATATATTATTTGATAATATATTAGCATAAAATTGTTCTATTTTACTGAATAATTAAATTAGATAAAAAAATATCATAAAACAATTTCTCAAAATTTCGGACAGAACGTGTTTTCTAGTTTTCTGTTTTTAAAAATAGTTTTTCAGAATAACATACCAAACACGTTTTCAGCATAACATACCAAACACGTTTTCAGCAATCTTAAAACAGACTTTCAAAACACAATTTAAAATCAATTCAAAACTGAAAACTGAAACGCAAAAAGAATAATTCTTTAGCTTGTTCTTGGTTTTTCAGTACAAAATCTTACTTTTCCCCCCCTTTCCTGCAAGTTTATTTCTTTTAAGCTTGGCAAATCAACACCCTTCAATCCTTCAACATTTGCTATAACAAGAATTAAGATATTGTCATGTTACCAATAGTACTGATTGATTTTAGCAGTTGACACATAAAAATATGACTTACAATCAGATATTACATTTTTGGGAGAGGGGAGGGGGGGGGGGTGGGGTGAATTTATTTATTGCTTTTTTCAAGGAAACTTACCTTTGTTTAATTTTATTTGACTAAGTAATGGACAATAAAGAATTAAAACCAGATTATGATGTATTAGCCACCATGACATTTACGTATAATTAGGCTAAACACTATTTTTAACTATGTATTTTGACAAATCAGATGATAAAAAATAAATTTGTAAAATCAGGCCTTTTTTGAAATAATGAATTAAAATGTACTAATTATTTATATAATTTCAATTTAAAATACATTTTTTCTTTATCATTTCGTAACAATCAGGAAGTGGTATTATCTTCAAAGAGAGAATATTATTTCCAAACACAAATGTCTGACGTTCATCTTCAAGCTGAAGTGAGAGAAACCTCAAAATTCAAAACATCATCAGAAAATCTTTCCCAAACTCACTGCTTGAGACATTCAAAAACATCTGGAAATCCTATTTCTTCGATAAACCATTTTGGGGCAAATTTATCATCGTCTCTCGTAATTCTTCTTATTTTAGTGAATCAAAAGCTCAAGATAACAAGAATGCCAGAATGCCATCATAGAAAATTTTTAGAAGATATGACAATTTCACTCAACACAAATCCACGCTCTGTACATAAGCCTTCATCCTTGTTTGAGTCGGCTAAATTGAAAATTCAAATGCTTCTTATTTTGTATTGTAGCTGCTACTATTTTTGGATCTAACTCCAGTTCTGAAAATAACATGTTGGAACTCATATATTTATTATTTTTAACTCATTCGCCTCCATAACATAAGAAAACGCTAGTGTATTCTATTGCTACAAAATTGAAGAATTCGAATATCATAATAACTCAAAAGAATAACAAATTCAACCAAAAATAATGCTTTCATTTTCAAAGTAAATCAATGTAAATCACAGTCGCACATCTAAGTCACGCCTCATTTTTAACAGTCATTTTTGTGTAACCCACAAACACAGGCTTAAGTCACATATCATTATAGTACTCGAACTCACGTAATCACATTAAATACTCTTTCACAATCACATGTAATACATACAAAGAAATACATTACTAGTCAAAGTTGTGTAATTCAGGCAACACGATATTTTTTTTGATAATTTAAGTAAATTAGAGAACAACACGTAGCAAAGTCACAACAACAGAATATAAGTCACAACATATACCTATTCTAATTTCTCAAACACGCATGTAAATCACAAATGATTATAGCACTCTGACTCTACTAATCACACTAAATAATCTTGTGATAGCTTTTTTGTTTATATATGAAGCCACATAGTACTGGTTATAATCGTCTAGATATTATTGGTCACACTTTTTGAATTATAGTCACAATTTTATTCGTCAGTTACAGACATATTATCTTTTTTTCTCATTAAGAAACATTTTATTTATGGGTAATTATATTCACAAAACACTTTTTATTTTTTGCACCACATTTTAATTACATTTAACATCCTTAATCTTTTAACATTATAGTACTCACGTTCTCAACTTTTTTTTATCACATTTTTATCTTTAACTTTTCATTAATTAGCACATCTTGTATTTGATAACGTTTTTCGTAAAAAATATTTGTTGAGAATTCGTAAAAAGACTTATTTGTCTGTCATATTTTAAAAAAAATAATAGATACAAAAATACGATAAAATATTTTTTCCTCATTTCAAAGCACATAAACAAAATATCTTGACATAAACCATCATTAATGATGAAATGTGTTAAGTAATGAAAGTTGAAAATAAGAATTCGATGACAAAATGTTAAGAACATAATTGCAATAATGAACAAAAGTTGAGGATCTTAAATACAATTAAAATGTGGTGCACTTATAACAAATTGTAGTGGGAATATAATCACCATTTATTTAATTGTAAAACATGATACTAACTAATCCAAATTTTAGGGATAGTCAATGATGAAAGATAATATAGTTATTTACATATATCACATGTTTATCTTAGGTCACGTTCAAAATTCGGTTACAAAATCTTATTATCTATCTAAATAATTCTTTTTTAATTACAATTTTTGAATAAAGTGTGGAGATAAATATTGAAGCAAAATAACCCTAATTTTTACAATTTGTACCTAATTTTTTTAATTTATTGAAAATTTTGTCATTTATCAAAACGAAAACTTAGGTAGTGTTCTCTTTGTGTTTGAGTTTTGTGTTTTGAGTTTTGAATTCGTTTTGTGTTTTGTGTTTTGAGTGTTTGTTTTGAGGTTTTGAAAATACGTTCTTTTTTGTGTTTTTGAAAATTGTTTCTGAAAACAGAAAACTCGAAAACGTGTTTACTTTGAAAATTTTGAGAAATGATTTTGTATGATATGTTATTAAAAAAAGTTCATTATTTAATTTTTTTAATACTTTAATGCTAATATAGTATGAAAATTCTAATAAGATAGACTATATAATACTAATACATTTGAATACTTTCTTAAAATAATTTAATGCTAATACAATTGTTATATATATTTCACTATTTATTTATTGTCGTTTTGCAAATTGTTTGCCACTTCGCCGCTTTGAGAAAACGGGGTTCGACCTGCCTGGTCAGGTCGCGGGGGTCGAGGGGGCAGCGCCCCTCGTGGGGGCACGGGGGCAACGCCCCCGAAAGAAAATTTTGATTCTATATATGTGAATAGGTGTGTGTTGAATAATTGATTTTTGATTTTCGTATATATATTTTCTAACAATTTTGATGTTAATAATTGATTTTACAACATGAAAATCATCTATACTTATGTATTATAACCTCTAATATACAAATATGTATCAAAACAAGTCAAAAGATGCAAACCGTAATAAAAATGTGATTGAAATTCAAAAAAAAAAAAAAAAAATTCTGAAATTTACGCTGGGCGATCGCCCAGCGTAAAATTTTAGAAAAAAAAAAAGGGGCGGAAAATAAGACTCATAATGTACATATTACTCACTTATTATGTACATATTTTATAAGACTCATAATTTATAAATATTTAAAAAAATAATTTTATTGCTTAAAATAATTGAATGTAAATAGACATTTTTTTTTCTTAGTTAAATTGGTAAAATTTAGGTCACGGATTTGACTTTTTATCAACTAATAGATAATTAAATTAACTCTATCCAAACTCCATAGGACTTATCAATGCACATATACTGAGGACGTATGTGCTATGTGCTATGTGCTAGAGTTGGAAGATTTGGGACCTGACGATACAATTTTTATTATTTTAATTAGTGAAAAACTAGAAAAAAATAAAAGCTTCATGATTTATTTTCACTTTTGAAAAATGTTAGTGACCCCAAGTATAATTTTTTTCATTTTACTTTCTTTTGACTATTTTAGTTTATTTTAAGTTAGGGACAAAATCAATAGAACATTTGTGGACCATATGTACGAATTACTAAAAGGATGTAGATGATATATGCGAATAAAATTGAATGAAAACGAAATTATTACAAATCTAAAAGAATTGAGAGTGTAAATGTAATTTACCCAGTAATAATTAATTAAAATGTTGCAATATTTATCATTCAAAGTATATTTCATATATATGAACTTATCAAAATTTCAAAAGATTTTCAAATTTCAAATTTACAATCTTTTGCATTTTACACATTATTTTCAATAATAATTCATTGCCAAACATCAATTAATTTCCACCGAGAAATTGGTTGTGATTTGTGAATAACTATTGATGAGTTACAATCGAGGAAAGAGGGATTTTTTCATAAATAAACAACTTTTTAAAAATAATTCTAATTTTATCAACTAAACAAATTTATTCTAAAAATACTACATTCTTAAAATTATATTAATTAATAAAATAATAAATTAAAATTAAATCTATATCACAAAATATATATTTCCACGTGAATTCACTTAATTTGTATTTGAGTCCTTGATTATTTACACAATAAGTCCTTCATCTTTATAAAATTTTTACTTTAGTCCATATACTTCCTCTTTCATTTCAATTTCGTCCTCTTTTATTTGCAACCTAAGTCTTTCAACTTTTAAATTTTTGTAACTTGATCCCCACATTTATATTTTTATATCAATTTAGTCCTTTATAGTATCGCTATTTGATACATATGTTACAAATGATATTATGTATCAATATTTGATACAAATATTACAAATGATATTTTGTAACAATCTGTGTTACAAATTAAATATAAAATATCGGTGATACAAAATATCAATTCATGTAACACGTGTTGTGTAAAATAACATAATATAATCTGTAACATATTTATTGATACAAAATATTATTTGTAACATTTGTATCAATCAGTGATACACAATATGATTTGTAACATCTGTATCAGATTACGATGCTAAACATAAATTGTTACAACTGTTACAACTGCAAAATCAATTCAAAACTTCAATAAGTTCGTTATAGTATGATATAGATATGTAACACAATGCTAAATTTAACAAATAAAACTATTGATTTTATTATTTGTAACATACGTACCATCAGTGATACAGAATACCAATTCATGTAACAGGTGATGTGTAAAATAACATAATATAATATGTAACATATTCAGTGATATCAAAATATTATTTGTAACATCTGTATCAAACATTGATACACAATATTATTTGTAACATCTGTATCAAAAAGTGATATAAATGACTAAATTGATATAAAAGTATAAATATGGGAACCAACTTGTACAAATTTAAAAGTTGAAGGACTTGAATTGCAAATAAAAAAGGACGAATTCGAAATAAAAGAGAAAGTACGAGGACTAAAATAGAGATATTATAAAGATGAAAGACTTATTGTGCAAATAATCAATTATTCAATCAACAAATTTTGGAATTCACGTGTTTTGGTCATTTGATTTTAATTCATTATTTTATTAATTAATATAATATTAATTATATAGTATTTTTGAAATAAATAAGCTAAGTTGTTAGATTTAAAATTATTTTAATATTAGTAAGTAGTGGGTGTAATATCCACAATTAAATTTGTCTTCTATTGATGCCATTATATTAGTTTATTTAATTTCGATAAAGACTTTTACCATTTCAAAAAAATAAACTCTATGAGCATATTTCATTAATGGCACGTTTTGGGTGCTGAAATTATTTTTTAAATATTTATAAATTATGAGTCTTATAAAATATGTAAATAATAAGTGTATGGTAAATTATAGATATTATAAAATATGTAAATAAAAAGTTTGTTTCACTAATTTAACCAACTTAAATTAGTACCTATTCAAGCCTTTAATAAGATGAAATATTAATGTTATCTAGAATCAATTATGTTTAGTACCAATCTAAGTAACAATGGATCGTTTATCTCAATTGTTCGATAAAGTTAAGATGCACGTTGATTCATTTAACAATTTGTCATAATAGCTTTTTTTAAAACCTAAAAATGTAATAGAATTTCAAAATTTGTAATATGTAAAATAATTAAGGATAAATTTCATTCACAGTCCCCGTTTTTTAGACTTCAACAATTTTTTCACCATTCAATTTTATCGTACCTACCTACCATTTCAGTAATTTGCACTAACAATCCCCAGATTGTCCATTTTAACTAGTTTGCTCCTAACTTAAATAAACTAAAATAACCAAAAATAGTCAAAAGTGCAAAACAATCTCTACACAGTCAATTATTTTAAACAATTAAAAAAAACCAAAAAATCCAAAAATTTGAAAATAAAAACACATTATCTTCTTCACCTACCACACCTTACTCCCGTGTGGGGGATTTGTTCTCCTCCCGGTTTCGAGCGAGTTTGGGTACGAAACTGGAGAGGAGAAATCTCCCCCGGTTTTGCGAAGAACCATATTAGTTCTTTGTTTATTCGTGAACCAGGGGGATTTCTTCCCATCAGTTTCGAACCCAAACTTGGGATTTGTTATAGGTAGGGGTAGGTGAAGAAGAATATGTTTTTTATTTTTATTTTTTGTTTTTTTTTAATTGCTTGAAATAATTGAATGTGAATAGACACTTTTTCCTTAGTTAAATTGGTGAAATTTAGGTTACGGATTTGACTTTTTATCAACTAATAGATAATTAAAATAACTATGTCCAAACTCCATAGGAATTATCGACGCACACAAAATGAGGGACGTATGTGCTAGAGTTAGAAGATTTGGGATCTAACGATACAATTTTTATTATTTTAAGTGAAAAACTAGAAAAAAATAAAAATAAAAGCTTCATGATTTATTTTCACTTTTGAAAAAAGTTAGTGATCCCAACTATAATTTTTTCATTTTACTTTCTTTTGACTATTTTAGTTTATTTAAGTTGGAGACAAAATCAATTGAATATTTGTGGACTATGTGTGCGAATTTATGAAAGAATGTAGATGATATATGCGAATAATATTGAATGAGAACAAAATTATTAGAAACCTAAAAGAATGTAGAGTATAAATGTAATTTACACAATAATAATTAATTAAAATGTTGCAATATTTATCATTAAAGTATATTTCATATATATGAACTTATCAAAATTTCAAAAGTTTTTCCCACTTCAAATTTACAATCTTTTACCTCCCTCGCATCTTTACACATTATTTTCAATAATAATTCATTGCCAAACACCTATTAATTTCCACCGAGAAATTGGTTGTGAATATCTATTGATGAATTACAATAAAGGAAAATGAGCATTGATTTAGACTTTTCTTCATTAGTGCAAATAATTATCACCTTGTCATTTCTCGATCTCCCCGTACCTAAAGTATCTCCGATACATTACGTCGATCACTATCTAGGTGGCTAACAAGTTGAATTTTTTTTTATTTGTGCAGCATTGATATTTAACAAAAAGACACTCAATTTTAAATTTGATGTGCACTAGAATCTATCTACAACTCAATAATGTTGCATACGTAACTTTTAATTTTTAAAATAAAAACAAAACAACATATAAATCTATATTAAGAAATATAAATTTCGCTGAGTTTAACCGAACTTTTGAATTTATACGATACTCTAGACAATATCTGTTTTTTCCTTACCACATCAATTTGAAAACGTTTGTCAAATTTTTTTTTTCAATATCTATTTTACTTACGTAACAAAATCTTTTTAACATTCTGTTATGCTATTAGCAACAATGATCTTTAGAAATGTATTATTGCCTTGACACGACACGTGATTGTTAGTGATCTTTCTAAAGGAAAATAATCAAGAAATGTGGTTCGTTGTTATTTTGATGAATCGAGCACAATTTCCATGGTCGACAGTGTAAGATAAGGTACATATTTATTTAATCATATCGTCTGTATGTACAATATTTATAAATAACGACTAATTATTATATTTATTTATACGTGTACTTTTCTCTAATTTGGTATCATGTCGAATCACATCAATTCTTTGAATTAGTACCATAATAATATGAAATCTAACCAAATCTAAATTATTTGTACAGAGTATAGTCCAAAAGTAAAAAATAGGATTGATGGGGAACAAGTTATAAAAATGTGGACACTCATGTCATATGTCTGGCCTCTAAACAAGCAGTAAATATGCAAATTAAATAGTGTGTTTTCATTTATTTTGGCACATGATTCACGAGAGGGCTAATATGAATAAATTTAGGCAATTTTTAACACATATCTTCAAATTAATGCAACTTTTGCACTAAAATGGTGCAATTTTCACACTAAATCTAAATATCATCTCCAACCCATTACTTCAAATGTTGCAACAAATAAATAGTGTCTATTATCATATATTTATATTTGCAATTTTGAACAATAATTTAGTTCAAAAATTGACTAATTATATAGTGTATTTATAATTTTATATTAAATGTATAAATTTTAAATTACATTTAATTTCCGTAATTATTGCATTCATTAAACAAAATAAGAAAATGCATGATACTAAATATCACAATTTCAAAAACATTTAACATAAAAAAAACAAATTGGACAAAAAAAAAAGACGTCAAAACATAAATGTGAAAAAATTATAAATCACTTTATATCACAAAACAATTACAATCCAAAGAAAAAAGGACACAAAAGAAAAAATAAATGTTTGCTTCAGCCAAGAAGGGTAAATGTGGAAATGATTTTCACGCCAAATTCTTCTCAATTGCTACAGTGCTGCACCATATATGGCGCAGCACTGTTCATCTTCTCAAAATGGTGTAATGATTTAGCGCCCGGTTGGAGAAAGATTTTGCTCCATCTTGGTGTTTTCGCTTCAACTTGGTGATGGGTTGGAGATGCCCTTATAAGCTAAATGTTCAACACACTTTCCGACTTAATATTATCCTTCTTAATGTCGATAATGTAATGTTCGTTTAGACATTTTTCATTTTGTATGTCTGTTACTGAAATGATATGATAACATAAAATTAAAATATTTGCGTAAGTTTAGATGCCATCTATTCAAAATCTTAGTTAACATGAAGATCATTACTCGATAGAATTCTTTCTAGAAATAACAAAATATCTCATCTCCACTTTGTGTTGGCCCTCCCCGAATAGGGCAAGGATTCCCTAATTAGTCGGGGAATTGATTCTTATTTTTTATGTTTTCTAGAATCAATTATGTTTAGTACCAGTCTAAGTAACAATGGATCGTTTATCTCAATTGTTTGATGAAGTTGAGATGCATGTTGATTCATTTAACAATTTGTCATAATAGCTTTTTTTAAAACCTATAAAATGTAATAGAATTTCAAAATTTGTAATATGTAAAATAATTAAGGATAAATTACATTTACAATCTCCGTTTTTTAGGCTTTAACAATTTCGTCACCATTCAATTTTATCGTACCTACCTACCATTTCAGTAATTTGCACAGATGGTCCCCAGATTGTCCATTTTAACTATTTTGCCCATAACTTAAATAAACTAAAATAACCAAAAATAGTCAAAAGTGCAAAATAATCTCCACACATTTAATTGTTTTAAACAATTAAAAAATCCAAAAAAATTGAAAAATAAAAACACATCATCTTCTTCACCTACCCCTACCCCTACCCCTACCTCACCGTGGGGGGGGGGGGATTTCTTCTCCTCCCAGTTACGGGCGAGTTTGGATACGAAACTGGAGAGGAAAAATCTCTCCTGGTTTTGCGAAGAACCATATTGGTTCTTTGTTTAGTCGTGAACCAGGGGGATTTCTTCCCATTAGTTTCGGACCCAAACTCGAGATTTGTTATAGGTAGGGGTAGGTGAAGAAGAAGATGTTTTTTATTTTTGTTTTTTGTTTCTTTTTTTTTTTTAATTGCTTGAAATAATTGAATGTGAATAGACATTTTTTTCTTAGTTAAACTGGTGAAATTTAGGTCACGAATTTGACTTTTTATCAACTAATAGATAATTAAATTAACTCTATCCAAACTCCATAGGACTTATCGACGCACATATACTGAGGGACGTATGTGTTAGAGTTGGAAGATTTGGGACCTGACGGTACAATTTTTATTATTTTAATTAGTGAAAAACTAGAAAAAATAAAAGCTTCATGATTTATTTTCACTCTTGAAAAAGGTTAGCGACCCCAACTATAATTTTTTCATTTTAATTTCTTTTGACTATTTTAGTTTATTTTAAGTTAGATACAAAATCAATAGAACATTTTTGGACCATAAGTACGAATTACTGAAAGGATGTAGATGATATATGCGAATAAAATTGAATGAAAACGAAATTATTACAAATCTAAAAGAATTGAGAGTGTAAATGTAATTTACCCAATAATAATTAATTAAAATGTTGCAATATTTATCATTCAAAGTATATTTCATATATATGAACTTATCAAAATTTCAAAAGATTTTCAAATTTCAAATTTACAATCTTTTGCATTTTACACATTATTTTCAATAATAATTCATTGCCAAACATCAATTAATTTCCACCGAGAAATTGGTTGTGATTTGTGAATATCCATTGATGAATTACAATAGAGGAAAATGAGGCACTTATATAGACTTTTCTTCATTAATGCAACATAGCTCGATCTTCCCGTATCTAAAGTATCTCCAATACATTACATCGAATTGAATATTTTTTGATTTGTAATGAATAAACACTCAAATTTAAATTAGGTATACAATAGAATCTATCTACAACTCAATAATTAATGTTGCATATGTGACTTTTAATTTTTAAAATAAAAACAAAACTACATATAAATCTATATTAAAAAATATAAATTTTGCCGAGTTTAACCGAACTTCTAAATTTATACGATACTCTAGACAATATCTATTTTTTCCTTACCACATCAATTTGAAAAGGTTTGTCAATTTATTTATTTTACAATATTTATTTTACTTACGTAACAAAATCTTTTTAACAATATGTTGTGCTATTAGCAACAATGATATTTAGAAATGAATTATTGCCTAGACACAACACGTGATTGTTAGTGACCTTTCTAAAGGAAAATAATCAAGAAATGTGGTCAGTTGTTATTTTGATTAATTGAGCACAACTTCCATGGTCGTCAGTGTAAGATAAGGTACATATTTATTTAATCATATCGTCTGTATGTACAATATTTATAAATAACGACTAATGATTACATTTATTTATACGTGCACTATTCTCTAATTTGGTATCATGTCGAATCACATCAATTCTTTGAATTAGTACCATAATAGTATGAAATCTAACCGAATCTAAATTATTCGTACATAATATAGTCCAAAAGTAAAAAATAGGATTGATAGGGAACAAGTTATAAAAATGTGGACACTCATGTCATATGTCTGGCCTCTAAACAAGCAGTAAATATGCAAATTAAATAGTGTGTTTTCATTTATTTTGGCACATAATTCATGAGAGGGTCAATATGAATAAATTTTTAAGCTAAATGTTCAACACAATTTTCTACTTAATATAATCCTTCTTAATATCGATCATGTAATGTTCGTTTAGACATTTTTCGTTTTGCATGTCTGTTACTGAAATAATATGACAACATAAAATTAAAATATTTGCGTAAGTTTAGATGCCATCCATTCAAAATCTTAGTTAACATGAAGATCATTACTCGATAGAATTCTTTCCAAAAATAACAAAATATTTTGTCTCCACTCTGCGTTGTCCCACCCCGAATAGGGCAAGGATTCCCCAATTAGTCGGGGAATTGATTCTTATTTTTTATGTTTTCAAATTTATATCATATTTAAAAATAAAATATTAAATATTAAATAAGTAAATGGAAAAATAAGACAAAAATAAAAATATTTTAATATCCGCTCCGTCTCATCTTGCCTCTCAAAATTCTTTGGCAAAACTCACCCTGACCTTTTGCACACTTGTCATCCCTAATTTGTCATGTCACTTTATATTTTATATTTTATAGTGGACTTGATTTGCTAATAAATAATTTCTTTAGTTCACACTATAAGAAAAGTGTTTTCTTCCACTTTTCATTTTTCAATACTACTATCATTTAGAAATAGACTTTGGAGGCAACGAAAGTAATTACTCTCCTCCTATCTAATCTTTTCATTAACATTGATAAAGTTGTGTGCGTTTGTTTGTGTGTGTGTGTGTGTGTGTGTGTGTGTGTGTGAGAGAGAGAGAGAGAGAGAGAGAGAGAGAGAGAGCAATTATAAGATCGTCTAGTTTAACGTTGTCACATTCAATATGGCGTCAATCAGGTTAAAGGTGTGACCAATTTAGAAATGTTTGATAGCTTTAAAAAAAAAAAAATTTAAGGGCTAACTTGAAATTTTGCTTGAACTTCAGTGGTCATTAGTAAAATTACTAAGCATAATTAGTAGGATGTTAGACCCACTGAGCGTTAGAAACAAAACAAATATACATTAATTCCAAATGACTACGTTTAGCATACTCGATTAAACTGTACAAGAAATTATCATAAAATTAGAGAAGATAGTACAAGATAAAAATATTATGGTGGATAGTATTTATAAATTTTTCATTCAAAAGAATGTTATTAGTGTCTTTTTTATCCAATCTGAACTCACTTCAAATTTATGTTATCTAGATAGCTTTAAAAAGAGAGTACAAATAACAGTCTTTTAAATAAAAAAAATAAAAAATATTATCCATTATATTTATTTGGTGTACCAAATACAATAGATGTAGTGTCACATAGATTGAAAGTTTTTCTATTTTACTTACTACATAGCCTTCGGGGGAGGAGAGGGGGACTATAGCCTTAGTCCTTCTATTTTACGTGGGGTGGGGTGTCTAACTATAGCCTCAGTCCCGCCTCGAAAAAAATTGTTTTATATAGTGTTAAAAAAAAAAAAACAAATTAGTAGCAGTCCAGTCTTAAAGTGCAAATTTTTTTCAGTAGTAGTCCAGTTTCCAAAAATTCTTGGATTCGCCCAAAATTGGAGATGCTCTAATAATTACTTAAAAATCTTGTCATTTGAATAACTACTTTTTAATTCCCATTATTTCAACTTTAAATTCTTTCTTTGTTTCCAATATGAATGCAGCTTGCTAACAAAAACTTGCTTTATTGACTCGGGTAACTTAAGAAACGGAATAGAAATAAAGAGACAAGATACTACAACGCATATGTTTCGAGTGTAGAGGCAACTAAGGGCGCTAACCTGGTCACCTACTCACTCTTAATTTTGAGTTATATTAGACACTTTTAAACAATAAAAATATTATTTATTATATTGAATCGTACAATCTAATAAGTAATAGCATGCCCTTAACCACTAAATTAAGATATTTAATGAATTTATTCAACTTTTTATCATTTATGGTTTGAGAATAACTTGGGACACAATTTTCCCATACATAGCTCTCCATCTTTGACTTGTATGTTATCTTAACAAATGACAAGCTGAATTCCAATTTGTTAAAGTCAAGAAATGGCATTTAATGATAATGACACGCCTGGCCGATTTTGGGTCGAGACGAGTGAAGTAACTGTCTCAAACCCAAAATCAAAGAGGGCTCATTTTCATTAAAAAAAATTTATTTGTGATTACTAAAGTTGTCCAAAAAAAATATTTGTGCAAAAGTTTGAAGTCCAGCAAAGAAAAGTAAGCCGCATTCTATGAGGACCGTGACTATTATTAAGTAGTAGCCCAAAATCGAATGGGCCATTTAAAAAAAAAAAAAAAAACATTGAAGCTCATCCCACAACAGCCTTACAAATAACTTATCAGACTTCGTCTAGGGGCCTAATTTTTGGACTTTACCTCAGATCTTAAAAATGTCAAAACCGGCCACGTGACACGTATTAGACAGTATTAAAGAAGAAAAAGAAAATCTTGTTCAGTATCATGTACGAGCAGTTGAGCACTATATGTATATCTATATATATGTACATGTGTGATCTCTCTAGCAAGTTCATCTTCACTTTGCAATATGCTTTTACATCTTCCTATTTGGTTTTTTTCCACTTTTTCTTGAGACAAATTGGTTTTCGACCAAAACTTTTGATCAATTTCAAGAATATATCAAGAGAAAATTGAAATATATATACATATATTGTGTATATATACATTCAGAAGAACTGCACCTCAGAAAGTGTAATTGACAGGTATCTATCTCTTTTTCTGCTACTAAATCCCTTCTTCCCTCTCCATGCATTGAGGAAAGCATTTGCACGGCTAGCTGCATGGCTTCTGCACGTGTATAAAAATAGTTTTCATGTAGTCGACCTAAAATTTATTGGGAATAAAACTTAGTTTGTTACTGTTGAGTCTGTTCATGCATTATGCACTTACTCATATTGTGCTTAAAAACTGCAGGTCATCAAGAGAGGGAGACATAACAAAGTCTCAAGCCCTTAAAACTTCGGAGAAATTAAGAAGAAAAAAATATGTGGAGATTAAAGATTGCAGAAGGAGTTGACAGTCCTTATTTGTATAGCACAAACAATTATGTGGGACGGCAAACATGGGAATTCGACCCCGATTACGGGACGCCAGAGCACCGGGAGGAGGTGGAAACAGCCCGCAGGGAGTTCTGGAACAACCGCCACCAGGTGAAGCCCAGCAGTGATGTTCTCTGGCGGTTTCAGGTCTAAAACTTTCACCTCAGCTTCTTGTCACTCCATCAAGACTTAATTTTACATGAACTTATAATTGATTTACAAGAGATATTGATGTTTCCTACTTGTTCAGTTGTGTGTACATGAACACATGAAGTGGAAAACGTATGTTAAACTTATTTGGTCTGTTTTGCTCTTACCAATAATGCATATGAACTACATCGCATTAGGCGATGTTGGAAACATAAAAAGTTGACCCTTTTTCTCTCTCTTTATTTGGTCTATGATTTAATAATATACAATAAAAAATAATAATAATTTTATATTTTTTTGAAATAATTACAAGAATATTAATTTTCATAGTTCTTGTTATTAAAATTATACGCAGTTTCTGCGAGAAAAGAATTTCAAACCGACAATACCCCAAGTAAAGGTGGCCGATGGGGAGGAAATTACCTATGAAACAGCGACCGCCACGTTGCGGAGTTTGGTCCACTTTTTTTCAGCCTTGCAAGCCAGCGACGGCCATTGGCCAGCTGAAAATGCCGGTCCATTGTTCTTTCTTCCACCTTTGGTGAGTCCTGTTACATTCTTTACTAGTAGCCTATTTAGTAACTAAGGCGAACGAAATTAAAAAAAAAAAAAATTGAGTAAAGAAAACACACCCAAACCGACCCCATAAAATCCTATATGCAATAGGAATATTAAGGAGGCCAAATATGTACTCAATATATCTAAAAAGAAATTAAGTCGATCCACAGTCAAGAAATAAAGATACAGTATAATTAAGCTCGACACATGTTGAGCAGAAACTCTTACACTTTAGCATAGAAGAAATCAATGCAATTTACTGATGCAAAATCTTCATCTGAAAATGCAGGTCATGTGTATGTATATTACTGGCCATCTTAACTCAGTTTTTCCGGCTGAACATCGTAAAGAAATTCTACGATACTTGTACTGTCACCAGGTGATATATCAAATTTCTCGTTATAACTTTATCTCAGATGAATTCAACTATACATTTTTTTGCTGTTTAATGATTGATTAATGGCCTTTTACACAACAGAATGAAGATGGTGGCTGGGGTTTTCACATAGAGGGACATAGCACAATGTTCTGTACAACACTCAGTTACATATGTATGCGTATACTGGGAGAGGGACCAGATGGTGGAGAAAACAATGCATGTGCTCGAGCAAGAAAATGGATACTTGACCATGGCACTGTCACAGCAATACCTTCATGGGGAAAGACTTGGCTTTCAGTAAGTCGATAGCATTGGATAGTATTAAAGAATAAAGAAAAAAAGAAGCTAAAATCTAGTTCGTTATAGTGCTAGATTCTTGTACACCAAACATGCACCTAATGTTTTCATGCTTGTACTTGTGGATTTGTGAAACCTTAATAATAATTTTCTTTCAGATACTTGGAGTGTTCGAGTGGTCCGGAAGCAACCCAATGCCACCTGAATTTTGGATTCTTCCATCATTTCTCCCTATGCATCCAGGTCTACCCTGTTCTAATAACTGGAAATCCATTTAATTTGGATAAGTGTTTATCAGCTAACGATGATTCTTAACACAAAATCCAGCCAAGATGTGGTGCTACTGCAGAATGGTTTACATGCCAATGTCATATTTATATGGCAAAAGATTTGTTGGTCCAATCACACTGCTAATTCTACAACTGAGAGAAGAGTTGTATGATCAACCCTACAATGAAATCAACTGGAGGAAAGTACGACACTCCTGTGCAAAAGTAAGTTGTCATCGTATGTTTTATTCCGCAGACAATAATATGCAAACATCACTGTCACTGCATGAACGCTAATGTAGTCAATCTAAAAACTAGGTAACAGAATCTAGTCAATAACAGAAACTGTGTCAGCTAATGTCAAACTCGTGCACATTCTGTGATGCATTCACAAAAATTGAACCCAAACAACCTATTCAACGCCCTTCGAGGTTGTTTTATACCTTATCTAAGCTATGCAATGTTAATGCAGGAGGACCTGTATTATCCTCACCCGTGGATACAAGATTTGATTTGGGATAGTTGTTACGTATTTACAGAGCCTTTCTTGACTCGTTGGCCTTTCAACAAGTTGAGAGAAAAAGCTCTCCAAGTAACAATGAAGCACATTCACTATGAAGATGAAAATAGCAGATATATCACTATAGGATGTGTGGAGAAGGTGTTGTGTATGCTGGCTTGCTGGGCTGAGGATCCTAATGGGGATTATTTCAAGAAGCACCTCGCTAGAATCCCCGATTACTTGTGGGTAGCCGAAGATGGAATGAAGATGCAGGTAAATGCTCTTCGATTAAGTCTTTCCCGAACCAATTATTTAAGACGTAATTGTTTAGATAACAACACTTAGAATAGAGAAATCTGAAATTAACATGCATCTACAAGAATAAAATGTTTGAGATATTGTAAGTACCACGTTTCGAATTTGATAAAGTTCAAGTATTTGGTTCTGAATTGCTAATTAAGATTTATAATGACCATTCTGATGCAGAGTTTTGGCAGTCAAGAATGGGATACTGCTTTTGCCATTCAAGCACTGCTGGCTAGTGACATTACTGATGAAATAGGAGAGACTCTAAAGAAAGGGCATGATTTCATAAAAAAGTCTCAGGTAATAAATTTAACAAATTAAAGCACTGCCTTAGGATAGAATCTATCGGCATGTTTGATTGGGAGGATTGGATAGCACTCGACATTAATTAAAGATGAAAAAAAAAAAAAAAAAACTAGAATTTTCTTTGTTATTAAGATACATTTTTTGTATAGTTGTATACTCACACCCTATACTTGCAGGTGAAAGACAATCCTTCTGGAGACTTTAAAAGCATGTACCGACATATTTCTAAAGGATCATGGACATTTTCAGATCAAGATCATGGATGGCAAGTATCTGATTGCACAGCAGAGGGGTTAAAGGTCTCCATCTTTATTAAATTAAGCTCATTTGATTTGGAAATTTTGCAAGAAAGTAACAAAAAAATACAAATGAAACTGAATTCTTGCACAATGATTGGTTTTCCTTTTCCTTCTGAATTCATCAGTGTTGCCTTCTCTTCTCAATGATGCCTCCTGATATAGTTGGTGAGCAAATGGAACCTGAAGGATTCTTCAATGCTGTCAACATATTGATTTCCTTGCAGGTAGGAATTGAGCTTTTCCCATAGTTCTAGGCAACCCTGCAACCAATTTACATTACTTACACTTTGTAAAGCTTGGTATAACTCATCCATTTAATTATAAAGTACATGTCCTTTCAATAGCTCAGTAAATTAAGACCCCCGAATGAATATGCTGAAATGATCATTAGTTCATAAGGTAGAAGTACAATATGATGGACTGTTGAACCATCCCATTGAAAAGCTTAAGCTATTAAAGGGGGATGCAATTAGTCTTAACATGGATGAAAAATGTTACTTATAGATGCCTTTTTCTGAAACCTTGTTACAATCACACTGAATAACAACCAGAACTCTCTTGACATGTTTTGGTGAATAATTGCAGAGCAAAAATGGTGGTTTATCTGCATGGGAGCCTGCAGGAGCCTCAGATTGGTTGGAGGTAGTTTCTTCTGTCAAAATTTCATGAATTTTATCAAAATTATTCAGATGTTCCCACAACAAAAATATTCAGTATTCTGGTGTTCCAATGTCTATGAAAACAAAAATAAGTTTAAAACTGCTTTTCATTTTGCCACAGGTGCTCAATCCTACAGAGTTTTTTGCGGACATTGTCATCGAACACGAGTAAGATTCATCCACTTTTGTCTTTTCCTTCTGAGGTGATCTAGCAGGAGCCTAACAAGAGTTCTTATCCTATAGGTATGTGGAATGCACTTCATCAGCAATCCAGGCTCTTGTTCTGTTCAAGAAATTATACCCTGAACACCGGAAGAAAGAGATAGAAAACTTCATTCCAAAGGCGGCTAAATACCTCGAAGACATCCAAAGGCCTGATGGTTCATGGTATATTTTTCTTCTGAATAATTAGCAATAAATTGAAGGCTTAAACATTGTTTGGCAGTCTATATAACATGAACGAGCATCTGTACAGGTATGGGAATTGGGGTGTGTGCTTCACATATGGTTCCTGGTTTGCTCTTGGAGGGCTAGCAGCAGCAGGAAAGAGCTACAACAGTAGTCCAGCAGTTAGAAAATGTGTTGATTTTCTACTAAAAGCGCAGAGGGATGATGGTGGCTGGGGAGAAAGCTATCTTTCCTGCCCAAACAAGGTAAGGACTGGCTTCCACCAATCGAAGTTTTGCGCATTTCAGATGGTGGTAAAGTGAGACCACATAAAGAGATCTTCCTCATTCAGTCAGATATGGTTCCTTTTTCCTTTTTGTTTGAATTTCTACTGCTCAACGGAAAATCTTGTTAGCATTTACAGAACCAACAGAAAATATAATTTTATAGTCCTCACCCCTTTTTCCTTTTTGAATTGATGCATCACAATATAATAAACAAAATTTTAAGATTCTTTTTTTCTTTCTCAATACTGCTCCTTGCCAAACATGCCGATAAAACAAAAGAATGAAACATAGAGCATATACACAAGAAATGTCTCCTTACTTTCTGAGTTTCATTAAACAGAAATATGTACCTCTGGAAGGAAACCGCTCAAACTTGGTACACACTGCCTGGGCTATGATGGGACTTATTCATTCAGGCCAGGTTTGCCTTCTACAATATTCCTTCTACAATATTCTTTCTTGAGTTATTAATTTATATAATGCTATAAACTGTTATTTTTTTCATCAAAAAATTAATCACCTTTTTTTCCATTTCGACAGGGGGATAGAGACCCAACCCCTCTCCACAGAGGAGCAAAGCTTTTAATGAACTCTCAGTTGGAAAATGGTGATTTTCCCCAACAGGTAAACTGTAATTAAGCTTCCCGGCTCGTGATAACCTTTCCTAACTTCGTTTTTCATATTAAAATAATTAAATGAAAATCTTGCAATTTCACAAATTCAATGTGCTCCCAATTACAAGTGTTATATACCTAACTATCATATTGTTCATTCATTGGCAGGAAATCACAGGAGTTTTTATGAAGAATTGCATGTTACATTATGCAGCTTACAGAAACATATACCCAATGTGGGCTCTAGCAGACTATCGAAGAAGGGTTCCTTTACCATCCAAAACCATGTAAAGACTACAAAGTTTATTATCTTATCCATAAACTTTTAAAAGCATTCTGCATAATCACCGTCTTATTTTTTTCGTTCAATATATATAATACATACTGGTGTCATACTGTTTGTATGTTCAGTCATTGTGTACTAAACATGTGTTTGCTGGTGTGCTTGAAATAAAATGCAAATAAACACACATCCAAAGAAAGTTGAAATGTGTTCTCCAAAACAAAAACAACAAAACTTGATGTTGCTTTATTGCCAATAAATTCGAAGTTGGTTATACAAATGACAAGTCCATAATTAGGTTAATCTTTGAGCAAGGACTTAAATGTGTCAAATTCACCCATAAGAGTGATACATATGATTCAGTCAACCAGTACGTCCACTGAAAAGCCAAACAAATACGACACCAAGACAAGAAACAGAAAGTATCGTAAACTGCATCATTCTTAGCTGGAAAAATGTACATAAATGCGGAAATGCATCTAATATTTAGACAGCAAAAGTCACCAACAAACATCTCTATTGAGGAGTTCCCACCTATGTAAATTCATTTCTTTCTCAACCAATCCCCACTTTTCCCACCACTTTTGCTTTCAAGCTGTACATCTGTAATGAGGATATCTTTTGAAGCAGCCTTGCACATATCATATACTGTTAGACCAGCAATAGTCACTGCTGTCAAGGCTTCCATCTCCACCCCGGTTTTTCCATTTGAAGCAGCTTCACTTTCTATTTCCACACAAAGATCCCGAGGATTCAGTGTCAAATTCAAAGCAACATGTGTCAAATTGATATTATGGCATAGTGGGATAAGATTGCTTGTTTGTTTCGCACCACAAATTCCAGCAATTTTCGCTACGCCAAGAACATCTCCTTTTTCCATCTGGTTGGCTGAGACTAAATCAAACACCTTCCAACCTAGAATAACTTTGCAACTAGCAACGGCCACTCTCTTCGTTATCTCTTTAGGAGAGATATCTACCATTTTGGCTTCACCTTTACTGTCAATATGAGTCAAGCCAGACGACGATATACTTTGTGTCACATTAGTTGGTGCAGACTCCAAGTCTTGAGCCATACTTTGGTTGTCTATAGAACCAGAAAGACTAGATGTTGGAGGTTCGCCAAACACAGATTCCATTTCCTACATTCAATTACACTGTTATCAAATAACTTTAATGTAGTTATCTCAATTTATAGAGTGCCCTCGACTAGAATTACTCCTTCCATCTTACTTTAAACGCAATTTTTTTCATTACTTTCTCAATCCTTTGTCTTCTTAAAAGAACTTTATGTCCAATTGTTAAGTTTTAGATAACAAATCGTAATACCATTTATTTTTTAGTAATCCAAATATTTTCAATTTCTACTCTGTTTACAGTCCTTCTAGAGTTTTCTTTAAAACTAAATTCTAAACAAAAATTGTGTTTAGTAACGGACAGAAACTCTATGAGCTTTTATGAGCTTTTGTTGAAATAATATGAAAACGGTGCACTTTAGCAAGTGTTTACGTGAATATTAGATGGATGAAAGAAAAAGAAAAAAAGGATCACAAGAACACACGAGAAGATACCTTATTGAGTTCTTGAATAGCTTTCGAAAAATCATAACCGCTGTTGCTGCTGAAGAACCTACTTCTTTGTAGAGGCTTAAGTGTAGACGAAACTCGACCAAGAAACATCATTTCCACAGCTTGTATTGCAGTAAACAGAAGTGTTATGGGAAGAAGGGAAGATCAAAGATAAGTTAATACTCCCAATTTTCTCATTCAGACATATTCACAAATACTTGAAAACAGCCCAATAGTCAAGTTATAAAGTAGCATCATCCTGAACATAAAATTAAAATTTGGCATCTAATTTCATTCATATGATGATTACAATGACGGAAATTCAATCAACAATCTACAACCGAAAATCGACTCATATTTTCAAATATGTGCACCTGCATATATGTAATTATGTACATAAAGAATCCCAACCATATATAAAGTATATAAGTATATTCACACAAATATAAATACTGATGATAAATATGATTACACTTTGGTAAATGACTGTTGCTCTCCTGTAGACGCCTGTCTTAAGTAATCTGCCCGCCTCGTCGGTCTGCCCGCCTCGTTGGTCTGCCCGCCTCGTCAGTCCGCCCGCCTCATTGTCCTCATATGCCCGCCTACAGTAGATAGAACAACAGTCACCCACGTCCATTGGGAATATGAAACACCGGCAGTTGAAGAAGACGAAACGTCCCACATTAAATCCTAATTATGAACGAAGATGAAAAGGCACCCATCATTAATGACCATTGAAGATACTGCTACGGGTCATTCCTATAAATAGGAGATCATCCCTCCAGGTACAGACACAACATATATACTCAATATTGTTATCCTGCATATTTGAGTTTATACCATACTAATTATCACGCCGGAGTGGAAACGGAGGACAAAGCCCCACCACCTTTTGCAGGTCTCCACCACTGCTGTCGTCGCACTTGGAGGAGAGGAAAACATATAATTATCAATTGGCGCCGTCTGTGGGAAACCGTACAAGAAATCATGGCTCGAACCAGAAGAACTAAGAATGCAACGGCCCCGGCAGCCCCTGTCAGGGATGCAGATACGGAGTCTAATGCCGCCACTAATCATCCACAACAAGAGTTTGCTTCTGCTGCTCAACTTACAGCGTTGCAAGCTCAAGTGGAGGCCTTAACGGCTTTGCTCCAGAGTCGTAACACTACGGTTTCTCAGTCACCGCAAGATCCTGGCCCTTCGCAGGCAGGACCTTCACCGCTGGACGTTCCATCCCAGGGTCCCACCCCTTCGCCTTTAGGACCCTCGCCACCGGAGGCTCCTCCCCAGAATCATAATTTTCCAGCAACGGAAGCACCACCGCAAGCCCCTCCGTTGGCTCATAATTTTCCAGCGATGGAAACACCGCCGACAACAGCTCCACCGTTGGTTCCGAGTTCATTAGCTCCATTTTCTGCACCTCATCTCAATTCACTGGCATCTGGTCCAAATCCACTTTGGGGACAACCGTCGTGGGTTCCAACGCCTACTCTGGTTGAGACACTTGTGTTAACTCTAGAACAGCAACTGGAGGACATGATGAGTCGCAAAATAGCTGAGGCTATGTTGAAAAAAGGCAGTAGACAACAATCAATGGTGTTGGAAGAAGACCCTTTTTCTCCAGAAGTGATGGCAGTTCCATTGCCACGGGATTTCGAACAGCCGAAGATGGAGAAATACGACGGATCAGCTAACCCGGTCGATCACCTCAGAGCTTTTGTCGATTTGATGAGGTTGAGGGCTACCCCTGACGCAATCATGTGCAGGGCCTTCCCGCCCACACTCAGGCGTGAAGCCAGGGATTGGGTAGCTACTCTACCCCCAAAGTCGATTCGCACGTTTGATGATTTTTCTAAGAAGTTTGCTGCATACTTTGCCAGTAGCAAACGTTCTAAGAAAACTGCTATTGGCCTGATGCAATTGACCCAAGACAAAGATGAGTTATTGAAAGATTTTATAGCTCGGTTCAATAGGGTCACTTTGGGAATTAAGGATCTACAGATGTCTGCTGTAGTTACCGCTATGATGAACGGAACCCGCAGTCATGCCTTTAAAATGTCACTCTCTAAAAACCCACCAGATACGATGCATGAGTTGTTAAGAAGAGGTGATAAATATATAGATGCAGAAGAGGCCTTTTTCATTACTAAGGGCATGAAAGATCGAAAAGAGCCGGAGTCTAACAAAAGGAAGGCCCGAGATGAACCAAGGCCCCGTGAAGATAGAGGCAAGCAAAAAATGATTCATCCAGGCCCTAATAGGCTTAGTACTGGAAAGGAGGCGTATAGTACACCGCTGCACACCTCTAGGGCTAATGTCTTGATGGAAATTCGAAATATGAAAGAGCTCGTATGGCCCAAAAAGATGTGGGCACCACCACATAGGAGAGATGAGACTAAATATTGTAAATTCCATCGAGATCATGGACATGATACGGAGGATTGCCAGCAGCTGAAGGAAGAAATAGAAAGACTTATAAAAAGAGGACACCTATCCAAATTTGTAAAAACAGATAAAGAGAAAGGAAAAGAGGCTGAATACCGACAACAACCACCTCCTCGCGCTGGAGTTATAAATGTCATCGTGGGTGGCATTGCTGCAGGGGGTGACTCAAATTCAGCACGGAAGAACTATGCTCGAGTCAATAGATCTACTTCGGTAGATAAGAATGAAAGGTTCAGCCAGAATATCACCTTTGGTGATGAGGATTTGGATGGTGTTACCTGTCCACATGATGATGCTCTAGTGATAGTCGCTGATATTGTAGATTTCGACGTGAAAAGAGTGTTGGTGGACAATGGTAGTGCAGCAGATGTTATGTCCTGGGAAGTTTTCCTAGGATTGAAGATGTCACCTAGTAAGATCAGATCTGTCACCACTCCCCTCCATGGTTTTGGAGGAGCTACAGTTATACCAGAGGGAACAATTAAATTACCAGTGACTTTGGGTACTTACCCAACTAGTGTGGTGATAATGACTAACTTTTTGTTGGTAAAAGCTCCTATGGCCTACAATGCAATTTATGGTCGTCCACTTTTGAATGCGGCTAGGGCCGTGGTTTCCACATACCACTAGGTGATGAAATTTCCCACTAGTCGGGGAGTAGGGTGTGTAAAAGGTGAACAGCAGGCATCAAGGAGGTGTTATGTAGACAGCATACATATCAAAAATACTGTGATGATGCTTGATATTGAGCAGCCTAAGGGGCGAATAGAACCGTTGGAACTCACTGAGGAGGTGGTGATAGTTGAAGGTCAGGTCTTGAAAATCGGAGGCGGAATAGATCCTGAGGAAAAGCACAAACTAGTGACATGTTTATCTGACAACATAGATGTATTTGCTTGGGGACCCTATGACATCGATGGAATCGGCCCCATGATTGCCCAGCATAGACTTGCAATTCCTCTTGGAATAAAGCCGGTAAAACAAAAGAAAAGACAATTTGCTCCAGAACGACAACTGGCTATTTCTACGGAGATAAAAAAATTGTTAGAAGCTGGTTTTATTCGAGAAGTACACTACCCTGAGTGGTTGGCAAATGTGGTTTTAGTAAAGAAATCAAACGGAGAATGGCGGATGTGTGTAGATTACACTGATTTGAATAAAGCTTGTCCCAAGGATTCTTATTCTCTTCCAAGGATAGACCATTTGGTGGACGCAACTTCAGAGCATGAAAGGCTAAGCTTCTTGGATGCTTTTTCTGGTTACCATCAGATCTCTATGTCTGAAGGTGATCAGGAGAAAACTTCTTTCATAACTGATAGTGGAACTTTTTGCTACACCGCTATGCCTTTTGGGCTAAAAAATGCAGGGGCTACTTATCAAAGGATGGTAAATCGGGGATTTCATGGGCTCATTGGTCGTAATGTTGAAGCCTATGTGGATGACATGGTGGTCAAAAGCCGGTTAGCGAAAGATCACATAACGGATCTCGAGGAAGTCTTCGGTGTTGCTCGAAAACTTAAACTGAAGTTAAATCCTAAGAAATTCGTGTTTGGCACATCGGGTGGAAAATTCCTAGGATTTATGATTACACACCGAGGTATTGAAGCAAATCCTGACTAAATACAAGCTATCTTAGACATGAAAAGCCCGACTACCAAGAAAGAAGTTCAACAGTTGACTGGAAGGGTGGCAGCTCTCAATCGTTTTATGTCGCGAGCTGCCGATAAATGTCATCATTTCTTCAAGGCTGTAGGAGGGTCCAAAAATTTTGAATGGACAAAAGAATGCGAGGAGTCTTTCGAACAGTTAAAGAAATCACTGCAACAACCACCAGTGTTGGCACGTCCCAACCCCGGGGACAAGCTAAGTCTCTACTTAGCAGTATCTCTTCATGCGGTCAGTGCGGTATTGGTGAAAGACCTTTCGAAGGGGCAGAAACCTGTTTATTATGTAAGCCAAGTATTGAGAGGGGCAGAAACACGCTACAGCTTAGTTGAGCAATTGGTTCTAACTCTGATCGTGGCAGCCAGAAAGTTAAGACCGTATTTCCAGGCTCATCAGATACAGGTGATGACTGATCAACCAATTAAACAGATACTGCATAGGCCGGAGACATCTGGGCGTCTCTTGAAATGGGCTATTGAACTAAGTGAGTTTGATATTGATTTTAAACCACGCACAGCAATAAAAGCACAGGCCTTGGCATATTTTATTGCAGAACTCACTCTTCCTGAAGAACCACCTATAAGCGACAAAGCAACTTGGGTAATATATGTAGATGGATCTTTCAACAGAGAGGGTTCAGGAGCAGGGGTCATAATTCTCTCACCAGATGCTGAAGAACTTGAATACTCACTTCGCTTTGAATTTCCAGCCACTAACAATGATGCAGAATATGAAGCGGTCATAACAGGGCTGGGACTCGCCACACAGTTAGGGGTGACAGTTGTAGAAATTCGCAGCGACTCGCAATTGGTTGTTGGGCAAATTTTGGGAGAATACGAAGCCAAAGATGGCCGCATGGCTACCTATCTGATGAAAGTAAGAGATCTGCAAAAAAAATTCGAAAAGTTCAAGATTACAAAGGTCCCAAGAAAAGAGAATGAACGGGCTGACGCTCTCGCCAGGTTAGCATCAGCCAATCACAAACATCTTCCAACTACTGCTAGTGTTCAAGTGCTTAGTGAGCCTAGCACGGTATCGTTGATTGCTGTCTTGGAAGTGAATAATGAACCTTCGTGGATAGACCCCATCTTGGACTATCTTACGAAAGGTACTCTACCAACAGACCAAATTGAAGCAAAACGGTTGAGAGTACGAGCTGCTATGTATTCTGTGATTGATGGAAAACTATACCGAAGGGGATTCTCTGTACCTTATCAGAAGTGCCTCTGGCCCACAGAAGCAGCTGAGGTCTTGTTTGAAATACACAATGGTTTGTGTGGAAATCATTTGGGTGGAGACGCCCTTGCTTTCAAAGCTTTAAGGCAAGGGTACTATTGGCCGTCAATGAAACAGGAAGCCAAGCAACTGGTCAAGAAATGCGACGCCTGTCAAAGATTTGGCAACATAATTCATCAACCAGCAATTTACGCGGTATGTCCATTTTATCAATGAGGGATGGACATTCTAGGTCCTTTACCGCTTGCTAGAGGTCAAAGAAAATTTCTGTTGGTGGCCATAGATTATTTCACAAAATGGGTTGAAGCCGAGCCACTAGCTGTTATAACTACAGCCAAAATACAGAGTTTCGTGTGGAAATATATAATATGCCGTTTTGGGATACCACGGGTGATGGTCACAGATAACGGAAGGCAATTCGATAACCACAGCTTTAAGAATTTCTGTGACAGTTACAAAATTGCGCACCGACTCACTTCAGTAGCACACCCTCAGAGCAATGGCCAAACTGAAGTCACTAACCGTATCATACTTTGGGATCTAAAAACGAGGCTGGGAAAAGAAAAGGGATCTTGGGCAGATGAATTACCAAATGTATTGTGGGCATATCACACCACTCCTAGAGGACCAGCAGGAGAGACACCATTCAAATTATCGTTTGGTATGGAAGCAGTGGTACCCGCTGAAATTGTAAATCCAACTTTGAGAATGCAGGTTGAACAGACGAATGACGACATCACAAGGGCAGAAGTTGACCTACTTGAAGAAGTCAGAGAAAGAGCCGCTATCAAGACAATGGCTTACAAACGTAGGGCTGCTAAATATTTCGATCGCCGAGTTAAGCCCAGAAGTTTCCAACCACATGATCTAGTGTTAAGGAGCAGTGGAGCTGCCGGACATCCACCGTCTAAACTGGAACCCAATTGGCATGGTCCCTTCGAGATTATTAAGAAGATAGGAAAATGAGCATACAGTCTAAAAGATGCGAACGGCAAACCCTTGGGAAGACCATGGAATGCAGAGCACTTGAAGAAATATTATCAGTAATTTATCAGTTTTTTTTTATGAAGTTGTATTGCATAAGTATTCCTATGTTTAATTACCAAATCAATAAAATGCCAAGGCGGATGAATGATGAGGGTGCTACGGAAGGATCAGCCTAGCTGGGAAGTCCTGGTGCACCTACTGAACTCGACCTATGACAATCATTTGTTATTTGACATAGTCTCTATCAACGTTTAATCGAGCAATACAAATATCTCTCCAACTGCTACTACGATCAAACCAGAACGAGGCGATGAGCCTATATCTCATAAATTAAGGTGATGAACTTTAATCAAAAGACCAAGGCGATAAGCCTATGTCTCCAAAAGTAAGGTGATGAACCTTAATTAAAAGACCAAGGCGATAAGCCTATGTCTCCAAAAGTAAGGTGATGAACCTTAATCAAAAGACCAAGACGATAAACCTATGTCTCCAAAAGTAAGGTGATGAACCTTAATCAAAAGACCAAGGTGATAAGCCTATGGCTCGAAAAGTAAGGTGATGAACCTTAATCAAAAGACCAAGGCGATAAGCCTATGGCTCGAAAAGTAAGGTGATAAACCTTAATCAAAAGACCAAGACGATAAACCTATGGCTCGAAAAGAAGGGTGATAAGCCTATTCGGATAGTGATCTTTAATCAAAAGTTCTCTATAAAAAATAAAAAATAAAAAAAGGGTCGTATGCTCGCCCCCAGCAGGGAGCTGGGCGCCCACTCGCCTCCAATGGGGGCAGGGGGCTGGGCGCCCGCCTGCTCCCAGTAGGGGGCTGGCCGCCCGTCCCCAGCAGGGGGCTGGGCGCCCACCCGCCCCCAAAGGGGGCTGGGCGCCCGCCTGCCCCCAGTAGGGGGTTGGCCGCCCGCCCCCAAAAGGGGCAGGGGCGCACGCCCCCAGCAGGGGGTAGGGGCACCCGAAACCCGCGACCTGACCGGGCAGGTCGATCCCCGTTCGCCCCCGAAGCGTCGAAGTGGCAAACAAATTTTCCTAAACGGATTGGGTCGAGTCTTGTATATTTGGCCAAGTTGACACGAAGTCACTTTCGTTGTTTTTAACACTTAGTTAATTTCTCGGCATATTTTAACCAGTTTCCAACAATCCCCCGCATGAATGGAAATTTCTTGATACGCAAAACACACCTAGCCATTCAATTATTTTCAACGTGTTTTTCACTTTCTCATTTTGTTTGGGGGAGGGTATAAATAATATCTTATACATTGCAACCAACAAATTATAAAGTGAAAAACAATTTTATTAATGATGTATGTTTGATGACGAACATACAAAACTGAAATTCTCAGTAATCAACTGTATTTGAAAGGAAATAGACTGAATATTAAAATTTTCATGATTAAGCGGGACAACCGCCATGAAATTAAAATAAATAAAACTACTGTTTAATCATCACGAGAGCCAGCAGGTTGAGATCCAACCCTTCCACGGTTAGCTACTTTAACTTTTTGAGCAGCTAAGTCTGCAGCTCGACGTTTCCTCAGATACCTATCAAATTCATCTGGATCTATCTCCGGATGATCATCAACCAGCCACTCCTTGGTCATTTTGATAGCAGCCTTCAAAGATTCTGCGCCATACATGTGTAAGCTACCCTTGTATTCGACAGACAACTTGTACCGTGCTATGGCCTCATCATCTGCAATCTCCAACTTTTTGCGAAGTTGGTCTACCTCTTTTTGAAGGAGAGAATTCTCATTATCTTTTTTCTTAGACGCAGCTGTTGCCTTGTCCAACAAAGACTGCATCTCTGCAACGGATTTTTTCTTATCATGGTCTTTATCGGCTGCACACTTTTCAAATTTCTCCAAATCACGCAATACTTTCTCCTCCATAACAAGCATCTGTACAACAGAAGAAATCGAAATTAAATGGAGGATAAAAGTTAAGTGAGAAAGCAATAGAGTGTTATCAAAATATAACAGCTTACCCTGCGGTGGTTGGTGTACATAATACGACGCATGGCAGCTGCTTCTTTATTTTTTAAATTATCAATGAGCTTCTCATTCACACAGCCTAACATGATCTCAGCTTCAACAGTCGAATCAACAGGAGGAAATCCAAACTCCTTGAAAGCATGGGCATCATTACCCCTGGTAGTGCGCGACGTGGAGCGAGGGGCAACTGTCATTTCAGCAGTAGCTTTTCCTTTATCAGCCCGCTTTTTCTTTTTGTTTAAAGGAGATAAAGACGGGTCTTCAGCATCAGTGGCGAATCCCGCCACATCCATCACGCCTCCAAAGTCAAAATTATCCATATCTGTGAGAAAAATAGAAATTGATGAAACAAATGCAGGCAAAAATGAAGAGTCCAAAAAAAAATAAAGACATAAAAGTAGCATACCCTCAGGTGATCCAATGTGAACCCGCCTCAAGTTCTCATTAGATAACACATCGCTCATTTGTGATCCCGGAGGCGTCAATCGTAAAAGCTTATCTAATCGTGTTTTCAATTCATGATCAAGATCCAGGGGCTCGTTAAAGTGTTTGCAAAAAGGAGTTCTCCAACAAGTTCTAAAGGGGAACTGTCCTACCTCAGGTCGAACAAAAAAGAAACGTCTCCTCCAACCGCTATTTGAACTGGGAAAGTGAGGTACTAACAATTTTACCTTAAGTTGAATATATGCATAACAGTTACTCCCAAGCACGGGATACATGTCAAATACACTTCTAAAAAGCCTTAAACACGGCTCAATATTATTTGTAAGGCACAAATATAAGAAGTAAGTTGATATGCGCCAAGAATTAGGGGTCAATTGGCCAGGAGTGACATGAAATTCGTTGAGGAAAGAAACAAATAATGGATGAAGAGGAAATCTTAAACCAGCTATCATGCTATCACGGTAAACTACCACTTCCAAAGGGTCCGATCCTGGAATTCTTTCACTAGAATGGGGAACTCGGTATATATGGCCGGGAGGTAATTCATATTTTTTCAACATTTTCATAAAAGTTTTTGAATTGTAAATACTGGCATTGTTTGGTATATCTAATTCTATCAAATTGCCACTTGGAGAATGTTCAATTTGAATATTGAGTGGGCGGGACACTGTAGAAGAATCGGCATCAGAATCTACCAATCCATTGGAGGATGAAAAATCAATTATAGGGTCAGTATCAGGTAAAGGCGGACGAGGCCGCCCGCCCCCAGCAGAGGGCGAGCCTGGCCGCCCGCCCCCAACAGGGGGCGGGGTTGGCCGCCTGCCCCTAGCTGGGGTCGAGCATGGCCGCCCGCCCCTAGCCGGGTGCGGGGTTGGCCGCCCGCCCCTAGCCGGGGGCGGGTGCAGCCGCCCACCCCTAGCTGGAAGCGGGCATGGGGCTTGAGTGCCGCCCCGTCCCGTTTTCGTCCCGGGTAGAATAATTTTGAACTATAAATGAATTTTCTTCGTCTGGACCTGCATCAAGTTCATCAAGAAGATCATTCAAATATCGAGGCCCGCCACGTCCTAAAGAACTAACAAATGTCCATTCTTCAATTGGTGGAAAATTATCATCTATTCCTATAGATAGGGCACGATAAGAAGGACTGCTGTTAGAATTATTGGTTGAAGAACCACTACTAGAGTTGACCACCGTCTTATACATCTAAGAAGAAGGCCGAAATTTTTTCGAAGAAAAAGGCACAAGAATGAAAAAAAAAATTACCTTAGATGACGAAAGAAGAAAAAACATCTATGAATTAGACAGAAAAGAGGAGACCAGTCTGAAGAGAGTTCCAGCCAAACTGAGAGATATGGGAATATTACAAATAATATCCCCTCTACCTCTCTTATATATATATAAAAAAAAATCTTCTAAATGGGGCTAAGATCTAAGCCCATATCAATTTCAAATTAGGCCCAAAATATTTATTCTATATTTGGTCGGTTAATTACCATATATTTTTTATTGTAAATAAATAATGAATTGTTTATTACACGAATTATTTTTCAAAAGTTTTGGTCAAAGGTAGGTGATTAAAAGGAAATTTTTCTACTTCTCATTGACAATAGTCCATGAAAAGTAGAGGGGCTTATGATGATAAATATGATTACACTTTGGTAAATGACTGCTGCTCTCCTGTGGACGCCTGTCTTAAGTAATCTGCCCGCCTCGTCGGTTTGCCCGCCTCGTTGGTCTGCCCGCCTCGTCAGTCCGCCCGCCTCATTGTCCTCATATGCCCGCCTACAGTAGATAGAACAACAGTCACCCACGTCCATTGGGAATATGAAACACCGGCAGTTGAAGAAGACGAAACGTCCCACATTAAATCCTAATTATGAAAGAAGATGAAAAGGCATCCGTCATTAATGACCATTGAAGATACTGCTACGGGTCATTCCTATAAATAGGAGATCATCCCTCCAGGTACAGACACAACATATATACTCAATATTGTTATTCTGCATATTTGAGTTTATACCATACTAATTATCACGCCGGAATGGAAACGGGGGACAAAGCCCCACCACTTTTTGCAGGTCTCCACCACTGCTGTCGTCGCACTTGGAGGAGAGGAAGACATATAATTATCAAATACAATTGTACCTTCTTTATTGATAACGAGGGATTTCCTTTACAGAATTAGAAGAAGAAGCTTGCCAGTTGCCAAGGTGACAACATCAACTCTCTTTCCTTATATTTTCTATTTCGTGCACTTCTGTTCTGTTCTGTTCTGTGTTAAGCTTGTGGGCTTCAAAACGAGTGGTTTAAAATTGGGCTCCATTAAATACTTCAATAGAGATCCTTTAGTCCAATGGGCAGACCAAAGTATTAAAGAGGATACCTTCACCACATACCATAAAGAGTTAAAAAAATTTAAAGAATATGTTTCACTTATTTTACTATAAAAATCATGTTTTTTTTTTTTTTTTTTTTGGTAACCCTTGTTATATTTGTTATATGGGTGGTTATATTCACACTACAATGTATAAGTGCACCACATTTTAATTGTTCTTAAGATCCTCAACTTTTGTTCATTATTGCAATTATGTTCTTCACTTTTGGTCATCGAATTTTTATCTTTAAGTTTCAATAATTAACAGATTTCATCATGGATGATGGTTTCTGTCGAGATATTTTGTTTACGTGCTTTGAAATGAGGAAAAAATATTTTATCGTACTTTTGTATCTATTGTTTTTTAAAAAATATGATAGACAAATAAGTTTTTTTACAAATTCTCAACAAATGTTTTTATACAGAAGCCGTTATCAAACACAAAATTTGCTAATTAATGAAAAGTTGAAGACAAAAATGTGATAAAAAAGATAGGGACATAAGTGTTATAATATTAAAAGATTAAGGATATTAAATGTAATTAAAATGTGGTGCAAAAAATAAAAAGTGTTGTGGTAATATAATTACCCTTATTATATTTGCTAAAAATGTGTTACATATGTTACGCACATTTCGTCGTCTTTTTCCACCATTGCCGTTGCCACCGCCACCGCCTGTAATAAATTATCTTATAACACACAGTGTTATGTTGTCACTACCAGCACGACCACAACCCACATCCACCACAAATCACTGCAAAATTAGTTACCACTCGCCACAAAACCACCACACACTTCGTCACCCTATTCCCACCACTACTATTGCAGACTATTTCAACCACCACAACACTACAACCAACAATTAAATCAGATTTGACACCATATCTGCACCGCCACTTCAAATCCGACATCACCATCTCCGACTGCCACATCTCCTCATCTTTCATAACCCGTTGCCACCATCCGCCCAAATCTTCAGCCACTGATGCAGCCACTAGTTGCCAGCACCACCCCACTCTAGTTACCACCAAACTCACGACATTAAACCCAAACGAAGAACAATTTACACCCGTCTCTACCTCTCCACTCCCGTCCACAACAACCATTCGCCACCATCACCTGTGTTGCTCAGTCTCCGCCCACCTGCCATCGTCGCCACCTCCTTTTAACATTACAAGCACATATCTACACAAGCAAATCTAAAATTCTTTTTTTTATTTTCCTTTTTCCTTTGTCTTTGAGATCTTTCTTTTAGATGTTTCGGTTGACGTAGAAATGGTGGCAATAGGGCCACTGGCGGGTGATGGTAGTGGTGGTTTCCTATAACGACTTTTTTTCATTTTTTTTAAATCAATATATTGTGAGTCTAATTTCCTCTAGTACATGTGTCAATCCCATTATGACTCGATATATAATACCATGCACATACAACGTCATTATATTATAATTGTCCAAAAATGCTTTAACATAAAATTAATAAGTAAATCAATATGATTATACTAAATACATTTGAAATGAAATCGTTGCAATATACGGCAAGAGTGGACATCCTTGCCGTAATCCCCTTAAAGGTATAATATTGCTAATTAACCATCACTAATGCTCCGATGACCCGAGCTTTTACATTTAACCCTACCATTGCCCTTACTTAGATCTAACTTCATTGCCATAAAACCCAACTTGCCATTCGTCTGCATTTTAAGTTATTTATTTTGATTGTAAAAAAAAAAATTACTTTTAAAATAAGTAACATTTTCTCCTTAAACATAACAAAAACGAAGATATGCTCACGAAATTTTTTTTATTTTACAATTTAAAATTTAAATTTACAACTATATTCCGCAAACTTTCTAATAAAAAATGTATTAGAGTGAGTTTAAAATTGTAAAAGAAGCAAAAGCGAAGGTTTTATTTACATTGTCTCTTTACAAATTTTATGGATAAATTATTAATTGTCTAATTCGATGTCATTTATTATTGTGTTATCAATATATTCTATGTGTCAATAATATATATAAGTGTCAAAATAAATGAATTGGAGCTGTTTGAACTTGTACGTAAGGATAGCAAAAATATTCAATCCACATCAAATCTGATGAATACCCGTCCGAAGGGAGTGAAAAATTACCGATCCGCGAATGATCTAATCCGATCCACCCCATTTGAAAAATAAAGAAATAAAAAGATAGGAAAAAAACAGTAAATTAGTAAAAATTTATTTCAATGTTTGTTTAATTTTTTGAATGAGAATTGACCCAAAAAAATTAAAAATAAAAATAAAAATAATTATACACGAATCAGTCTGCGGATCAATTCGATCCGCTCCGAGAAATGGCAGATCATTCTGTGGATTTGGATCTTTTAAAATTGATCCGAGGCAAACACGGATGAGTCCAATCCAATTCGAATCCCTTTCGTTGTCATCACTACTTGCCAGTCTCACGAGTCTAGGCAAAATTGGTGATGCCAACACCACACATTAAACGTAATTTTTCTTTAAATCTTGATAAAACATTTTAGTAGAAAAATCTTTCAACTAGCATTATCGGTTATCCCATTATCCCAAGACCATACAATTCACGTGGTCCCATTATCCTATGTTACTTTGAAAAATATGCTTATTTGTGTCGGTTGCCAACTACTGACCCCCGCAAGGATCGTGCAAAGAGAATGGTAGGCTCTCATCTCTTCATCCCACTATTATTTAGCCCTATTAATTAGCATCTCTCACACATATTAAAAACATTGACGTCGATTTCGTTGAATATTAGCATCTTGCATCACATTGACGTCTATTTCGTTGAATATTCAAAACTGATATTTATGTAACGTTACAATTACAGTTGAAAAAGTCTTAGAGTATCTCCAATAGACTCTCTAATTATGAAGAGCGTTTATAAATTTAAAAAGTAAAATTTTTTAAGTACTCCAATAATCTATTTATCTTTAACACTTTTAAATACTTCTTCCAATAAGTATTTATTATTATTATTATTATTTTAACATGCCTCTCTCCTAATTATTATATGATTTTATTCTATTTATTCTATTTTATTTTGTATACACTATTTAATTCAATCATTATATGGAATATTGAAAATTGAAATTCTTTTAATACATTTAATTATAGAGAGTGTGTTTGGCTCTTTTAATTTGGAGAGCCAAATTCACTCTCTATTTTAAAAAGTTAATTTAAAAAGTCCGTTGAAGCATAATTTTAAAATTTGGCTCTTTAAAATAGAAATAATCTTATGTTTAAAGAGCCTATTGGAGATGTTCTTAGAACATGATTAAAATTGCTTAAATTATAATTTTAATTGTTCAAACACACTTTTTATCTACGTATTTCATAGGACCCACAACTTACAACCCACTTTTTATCCACATATTTCATAGGACACGCAACTTATAATTCAATCTTTATCCACACATTTACTAACAATTTATAATTTCATCACCACCAAACATGCACTTGTAGATTATGAGCTGAACCCCACATCCCACACACGTGTTTAAGGGTTCTCACATTGCCTTCTTAGCAAGACTTTTACACAACTAGTGAGTAGTGACCACGTGCTAGTCGTTTTCATTTAAAAAGAAGAAGTCGTACTAAAATAGAAAACCACCTTCCTCGAAAATGCAAATGTTTGCTCAAAGTATGAGTCAACATCATTTATACCTAGCATTCATTTCACAAAACAAACTGTTTCCTTGCCCTTTAGTACATGTTTGGGTGCCTGCTTTTTACTTACAAGTAAGGAGCAAGAAACCGTACCAAGACTCGTTTGAGTATTAGGTGTTTTCCTTCTTGTTGCGTTTTTGATATTGTACAGTATTATTCAATCGACATGCCCCCGAGCATGCCATTGACATTTAAACCAGTCTAATGACATTTGAGGACAACACGAATCCTTATTCGTCGTTCCCTAATGTTCTTAGTTAGATACACTGAGAGGTCATTATCAAAAATGAACAAAACTAAGAAACTCAAACATTAACAGCTTCTTAACAAGCAAGTTAAACATAATAAATTTAATTTGATCTTCCAAAATTACTCTTTATGACAAAATGTGTCATATAAACAATAATAGAATTGCTATCCTATTCAGTAGACAGATAGTTATTTTTCTACTCCTAGCATTGAATTTCTGTATATCTAAAAAACTTCAGAAATTTCCACATAATGATTCACTGCACATTAAGCCTTTGTTAAACACAAATACTTCTGCTATCCGACAGATTTTGATGCTTGTAAGGAGTTGGACTCATGGGAAAAAGCTTCGATCAACTTCTCCCTGGTTATTCGCTCTGATCCTTGCTGCGACTTGACCACGAATGTGTGAAACACATGTTCACTGCCTGTGGCGAACTTTGACTCAATAACAGTTGCCTGTGCATCCTTGATTGCTTGAAAGACCCTTGATACCGGGTGGGCGTCCAATGGGCAGCTCACCCTCACAATGACTTCGTCGTGGACGGTTTGGATGTCAACGCTATGAGGTTGATCCTGCCTTTCAGAATTTGGTTTTGCTTCCGAAATCTTTGAGTCTTGTGAAATGTTTCCAAGCTTTTCCTTCTCTGACTCCATATCCTTCAGCTTCTTCTGCAGTTCAGTTATGTAAGCAATGGCATCTCCCAAGAGAGATGCTTTGTCCATCTTGGAAATATTTGGCACAACTGCTCGCAATGCATAAAACCGTTGGTTGAGCTTCTCTCGCCGTTGCCTTTCTGCCTCAACGTGATTGAGAGCCTCTTCTCTTCCATTGGCAGGCTTCCTACCACGCTTTCGAGGCCTCCTCTCATCAGAGAGCTCTTCATTGCATGAAACCTCGGCATCTAAACAGTGAGAATCAACATTAAGAGGTCGGGAAGTTATAGGCCTCGAAGTCGCTCCAGTAAAATCAATCTGAATTTGCCCTGGCTTTTGATGCTGAAAACTACTAAGCTGAAACTCTTCCTTTGCCCTGTTAACAAGCTCAAATGGATTTTTTGCAGGGGTCTGAGGACTGTAAATTTCTACCGGGTTCCCTGGCTTTACATTACCCAATTGTGTCCAAGTTGAACCATGAAAACCGTTTCTAGAGTGTGTGAATGGCAGCCTGTTCCCATTTGTATACATGTCCCATGGCCTATCCTCCAATTTCCCACCAGCAAGCTTTTCCCTGAACTGCACAGAACCGGAATTTATATCCTGACCAAAAATCTTAGGAACTACTCCTTGTCGGTTACCGATTACCAAACTAGAATTTAGGCCATCGCCATCTTTCCTGTCGGTTCCCCCTGGCAAAGCAACAGCTTGCTGGGCCCTGATAACGGATGAAGGTGAGGAAAAAGAAGATCTTATCATCTGCAAGAGTTCAAAGCTTTCTGGAACGGATCTCACAGATCCTATTTCCACCACCCCAATGTCAGTCGGAATCAAAACAATTGTTCGCATACCAGCAGACTTTGCAAGAAATGACCTCACGCAGTAATCAAACGAGGACTTCAACGCATCCGATAACCAGACATGTTTTCCAGATCCAAAACACTTTCCCGGACCACCTTCTCCCCGAGGGAAGGAAAAGTACATGGACGCAAGGAAGAAGATTTCAGTATCTGTAACCTTATCCAATCCAAAAGCATAACTATCTTCCTCTGTTCCCCCAAACAAAGTATGTAACTTCTGAAGAACTCTTTTCCTCATCCTTTGCTGATTCTCATCCTCAAGTCTGAAGTTCAGAATCCGAGTTCCTTCAGACTCCTCGCCTTCACGAGGCTCTCGACAACACCCGTCCCCCCATCCTAGGACCAAGTCACCCGACTTGGATCGCGAAAGTTGCCAGAAAATCGCATAATTCCAACTAAAACTGGCTGCATTTGGATGCTCCACAAGATCTGAAAGCTTATTCTGTAAATTCTCATCATTTCCCATCGCCATTAATGAACACTCGGCCAAAACAGAGCTCGACATCAAGTAATCGAAAGCCTTAGTTCCCAGAACCGCAGCCACCATAGCCTTATCCTCATCATTCCACAAAATTCCCCCCATCTCTCAACTCCACCCACCAGCAAAAGAGACAGGCAATCTTAAATACCCAATTACCCGACAACAAGAAAAAGCCCAATGTTTTATTAGAACAAGTTTGAAAATCACGAACATGGAAGTATTTCACAGATCAATCCAACAAAACCCCATGTTCCCTCTTGAACAAAATTTGATCTTTTTGGCAAATACCCAATTGGCCATGGCTCTAGTTTCAGATCTCGAAAGCCATATATCTAACATACATAAGAAAAGAATCATAAAAAATATGCACCTATATATCAGTTTCAAATGAAAGGAAACAAATTATAAAGAACATAAATTGGAAAAAAAAAAAAACCCAACCAATCTTTGAGCCTCTAAAATCACAGATTCGCCAAGAAAGTGAGGATTCAGTAGTAATTTTTTTTGGAGAAAGAGATAGGGACGATATTCAGAGAAGAATTAGGGGTGTTTGGAGGTTTTCTCGTTTCACTATAATTTTGTTACCCCTAATCCCAACTGCTGTTTTGTGCATGAGGTTTGGTTAGTGGTTTAATGGAGGTGGAAAAGTAACCATGGTTAGGGTAAAGAAAAGAATTTTTCTTGTTTTGTTGTTTTCTTTTTCAATCAGAAAGTGATACGTAGGGGTGGGCGTGGGTCGGGTTGGGTCGGTTTTCGACCCAACCCGACCCAAATTCGGTTTGGCAAAATGCCAAACCGAAACCGAACCAAAAAAAATTTTTTGGACCCGAAACCGACCCGAACCGACTTGGGTCGGTTCGGGTTTTCGGTTTTGGGCCAAGTTTAGTTAAAAAAAAAAAAAAAAAAAAATTTTTTTTTTTTTTTTTTTTTTTGGAAAAACCGAGTCGGTTTCGGGTTGGGTTTTCCCAACCCGAAAACCGACCCGAAAACCGTCCAAACCGACCCAAACCGACCCGAGTCGGTTCGGGTCGGGTCGGTTTGGTGGTTTGGCGGTTATTTTGCCCAGCCCTAGTGATACGTACATATTTATCTTTAGTGAATTTTAAGGTTTCTATTCCGAAATTGTTGTGGTCTGAAAAATGTGATAGAAATGGTAAATTGAGAAAATCTAACTGAGAGTTTCAAGAAATTTATAGAGGTTACTAAACTTAAACGTTTATTTCATATTGGTCACCTAACTTCAATTTGATTACCTACTTAATTTTTGTTTCAGTTTGACCTTGTCCATCATGTATGTAACCTTGTCAAATTGACGGAATTCATATCCAGGGTGATAGAATTCACGATCTTAATGGCGAATAATATGTAGATTGGACCCATTTTGTGTAGGGGTGGCAAGACGAGATTAATAAAAATAAGAGTCGAGACGAGTTTTTCACGAGGCAGAGACGGTGGTGGAATATTTTGTCATCCTTATATTTATGGTTACAAACGAAACGATGAAACTGATGCAAAAAAGTTGGACGATCAAATTGATAGAAAAGTATAAGTTGAGTGATTAAGTTAAAATAACTTAAAGTTGAATGACCAACACGAGATAATTATGTAAGTTGGGTAACCTTAAGTAAAATTTCAGAAAGCGTTTCACATGAAATGTCAATTTCATCTTATCTCCTAGGTATTAGGTATTAGTTATGAATTTGAATTAATTGTCTTCTCTTTTGGCTAAATTTAAGGATAAAATTATCCAAAAAAAAATACCTTTAATGGATTTACTGATGCCCTTTCCTGGTCTTGGAAAACAATACCTATAATAGAAATTAAATTATTTGTAAAATATATAAGCTAGAGAAATAACGCGTTAAATAATAAATATGCAAAGGCATATTTGATAATGGTCAATGATTAAAAATAACGTATAAAATTGTCATATCATGTTTGGTCGGGAGTAATGTCCAGATACATTTTTATCTAAATAACAATTTAAACAAAAAATAATGAGAAATTTTATCTTCATAAAGAGGATGGCAAATTTTTTTTTTTTTTATAATTTGGATACGAATTCTCTCAATTTTTTTTAAAGACGAACATATTATTTTTAATATAGAACAAATTTATTTTTGGATATTTATATTGTATAATAATCGCCACTGCCAGTTGCCGCTCCACCAATTTTGTTTTTCTCTTTAATTTTTTTAGTTATTTTTTCGCTTAATTAAGAATAAGGGTATAATTGTGAATTGTCTTTTTTACGAATAGCTGACTTTTTCATTCTTATACATAGTTGAACCAAATATAATAATGAAAAACATGTTATCTAGATAAATAGTTTTATCCAAAAACCAAACGGGCCCTAATGATTAATAAATTTTAGCGAAATTTTATTTGATTACTAAATTTTGTTCTAAAATTAATCGCTAAATGTAAACTTTGTTTCAAACAGTCAATCTATATTCGCTAGTCAAACTTGGAAAAAACGTGACATAGTAGTCGAGTTTTTTGACAACTGAAATATCAACTACATTGTTACTATGTCACTTTTTATGTTAGTCAAACTAAATAATATAAAAAAATGACGAACTCTTAACACATGAAAAATGTAATGATTAATGTAAACTTAGCTAAAACTTTAGAGTATGTTTGTTAATATTTATAAGTGCTTATAAGTTAATTAAATATCATTTTTATTTACACATTTCGTATGACGCACAACTTTTACCCATTTTTTATACACTGTAAGACCTACAACTTATAATCTACAAAAAAAATTATCAAACATATACTAAGACAATTTAATAACATAATTGTCGACAAAACATGTATGAAAACCGATAAACAACATATTCTAGTATATTTTTTTGTTGATGTTTACTTTGTGCATTATATTTGTTTCGTATGAAAAAAAAATAGTTTTTATTATATTAGATTTAGATTGACAACATTGCACTTTGAGCTCTCATGCACAAATCAATTGACAAGTTACATCTAGCTTAAATTTCTTCAATGAAGCTAAGAATAAATGAAGATGAATACAAAATTATTAACATGCATAATTCAAATACATATATAATGTATTTTTTATTTATTTTAAATTGATTTATTCTTTCACGTTTAACATAACATAACACATTGCAACCTTTAAACTTGTGGTTACTCCCATGTCACCTATTGGCTATTGTGAAGTTGTGAAATACGAGACAAATAATAATTTACAAAATTTAAAGGCAAAAAAAAAAAAAAAATGGTTTGGTATTATATTTTTCAATTTAATTATTAATAAATCAGTAGGTAATCACGCACTAATTAACTCTCCACTAATTTTGATACTATTTAATTTATTAAAAAAAAAAACATATATTTCATAAAATAACGAATTCAAAAGATTTTTTTTTACTAAAGTTAACCAAGTTGAGATGAAAAGTAGTGACCATACTTGTGACGAGTGTTTTTGCTCCGAATTCTTCAATAAGAAAAATTTATCTATCGACTTAAATGTTCTTTACTCGCAATAAGGCATTTTCCTCCATTGGTAGGAGTTTCTTTTAAGATGTGTTTGATTGCATCATTTTCGATAGAAAATGTCACATCTATGAAAAATAATGTCATATCATAAGAAAATGTTTTCTAACTTTGACTGTTTGATACAAAGCGGAAAAAGAAAACGAATTCTAAGGTACAATCACTTAAAGCATGGATTTGGTCACTTTGTTGGAAAATATTTTCTCACCATTTTGGTGGTTTTTATTTTTCTTGTAACATGGAAATTTTTTTCCTTTTCCACCATTCTCAATCAAACACACCATTAGTGTTTGTTTGTCCGTGCTTAAATTATAATTTAAATTAGTTAAATTGGTTAAACATATTTTTTATTTATACATTTCGTAAAACTCATAATTTACTACTCACTTATTATCAACACATTCCATAGAAATTTATAACTTATAAACACTTAAAAAATAATTTAACACCTCCAAACACATCCTATGAAGACCACAACCAATAATTAAAAAATAATAAAAATAGCACAATAATTTAAGAAAAAGAATCCAACACCAATAATTATGTAAATATCTTGAGAAATTTCATGTGAAACGTGGCAAGAACGTTTTTCCTTCTTAGTCAAAAATATATGCCAGATAATGGTGGGTCCAAAATAGTACCCACCATCGTGGATATAAATATTGTAGATATTTATAGGGTAATTTTCACTTTTGGTCCCCAATCTTTTCAATTTGTAACAAATCTATCCCTAAACTTTTTTCTAGCACCAGATATCTCCAACCTTTCAATTTTTTACAAATCACATCCCTATTGACATATTTTGACGATTTTACCCCACTCTTTAAATAAGCAAAAATAGAAAAAAGTTTAAAACAACAAAAAATAAAAAAAAAAATTACAAATAAAGTCTCATAAATTATAAAAAATACAAAATAACTTCCATCATTGATAAATGTACGGATGTGAATACTACAAGATGCAGGAGAAAGGGTCCCGATCTCCATGCCCGGAGGCGTGCTAATGCCTACTGGGTATTGGCAAAAAAAACAGGTTGGCGACGGAGTATATCGGACAAGTACTCTGAACACAGAGCAACCAGCTTACATAATTCCAGGTCTGGCGAGTGCATACCACACGCCTACCATGATGAGATCCGTGACTTGACCTAACGGCCAGGGATGTTAAGCCGTCCAAAGGATGCCACATGAGGCTTACCGTGACCAACCAGTATACAATGTCATGCCAACAGTACCACCACAGTCAGCTATGCCATCCATGGCAGTAGTGCCGCAGAAAGTAACTAGGTATTCCTAAGGCTACGGGATGGTGAGACCCACAACAACAACAGGCGGTGGAGGAGTTTGGGTGGTGACGAGTGCGGGTTACGCACAGGTGGTGTACGACAGTAAAATGGGTAGACATGTGATGTACATGGCGGTGCGGAGAGGAGTAATCAAGGTGCCATCACAAGTTCAACAGGCTTAATTGACCGACAGCGTTGAATCTGGAAGCAGCAGGGGTTAATCCTTAAGGTTTGTTATTAAGCAGATTCAGTGTGATTATCATGAAATTATTATATAATAAATAGGATTTGAATTTATAAGCAAATAATTTCAGTGTTTAATAGAGTATTAGTTATTTTGTTCCTTGAAGATTTGAACACGAAAAATGGAATCCAAAAGGAAGGCAATCAGTGGCTGCCAATTCAGTTGATCTATAACCAATTTGGGTTGGGTTGGGTTGGGTTGGGTTGGGTTGTTTGAGAAGATGAACTTATTTTGTATTTTTTAAAAGTTGCAGGACTTCATTTACAATTTTTTTGTTGTTTTTAGTTATTTTTATTTTTTATTTTATTTAAAGAAGGGGCAAATCCGTCAAAATATGTCAAAATGACGTGATTTGCAACAAATTCAAAGGTTAGGGATAGCTAATGCCAAAAAAAAGTTTAGAGATAGATTTGTTACTTTTTTTAAAATATTGGGGACCAAAATTGCAAATTACCCATATTTATATAATTAGTAAATAAATTATTAATAAAATCCTTAGATTGGATTTTTCTTTACATTATACAAGAATGGGGTAATTGTTCTCTTTCAGGGTTTATTCTTTATCAACATATATAATTTTTTTTTACATGCTTTATCTTATCTTCTTTCTACAAATATATATTAATCTATAGTTATCGCTTTACTATTTATTTAGAAAAATGCATAAAATTCGTCCCTTATAAATCTGGACTAGAAAGTGACCTAATCGATTTTGGTTAATTTTTTTGCTCTGAATTTCTCTGGTTTTAGTAAAGTTGTTAATCCCATAGAAAAATTAGATTTTTTTCTCAACAGTACAATGATTTGAATAAAGCGGTCGAAGTTCTGAAAGATTTGTGATAATAACTTTAATATCTTCAAAGTAAAGAAATTATTTATCATGTAAATCCTAAGATTCATGAGTTTTTGTTTTAGTCTGAGGTATCGTTGTTTGATGGAAGTTAAAAGAAGATTAAGACACTAATGGGCCCTTAATACATTGAGTAGAGTATAAGATTAAACATGATTCCAAAACCCTAATCTTTAATTTATCTCGTGGGTCCCAGTTTTTAATTTTTAAATCTTTTTCACGTGATACTTTAGGGACCAAAAGTGGGTCCCGACTCTCTAGGGCTGTTAGTGTACAATTATTGAAGGCGAAATAAAAAATAGTGGTAGAGATACCCAATTTTTCACTTTTATTGCACTTTGGTTCCCAACTTTAAAAAAAAAATATATATATATATATATATATATATATATATATATATATATATATCCATCTTTAATGCTTTTGTTGAAAATATAATTCTAACCTAATTATTTTCATTAAAGGCAAAAACGGGAACATAAAGCAAAAGTAAAAAGAAGAGCAAGTCATGTTATATACATTTTTTTAATGATCAAGAATTTTCTCTACAAACTATTTCACTTAGGTATATTTCTTACAACGTCAGTTTACGTACTATTTTTTAGAAGTTGGGAAACAAAGTGGATTTCTTTCACACCCACAGTAATTCAAACTCAGTATATCTATATTATAAATCACTTAAATTGAATACTGGTACTAATTGGACAACTCTATAGTAGTTACACATTCCCATCCATCCATCTCCTGTTTACCGACACCAAAAACCAAAACCACCCAACGAAAGCTATGAATCAAAATATCATACTAATGTAGCAGTATTACACTGGTTGATACGCATGTTGTTTATACTTATTATATATTTGTTTTCCTAGACTTTCATTTCTCACCCAATATCAATTAGCCTACCAATTAATTACACAAATACATTTTACCGATTCACCCACGGTTAACGTATTTAATTAAAACAAAATCTACCAATGTAATAGTATTAAACATATAATTTGCTTCTCTTCTAACTTTCACATTGATTTAATAGAACAACTCTTCATACACTTAGAAATTAGTTGTACAATTTTTGGTTTCGCCTTCGAAACTTTCTCCTTAACAAAGAAATTAGTTATACAATTTTTGTTTTTTCTTTAACAAATTAACTAATATTTATATGTCCATCACATTTAAGCCCATATCTATCGGTTTAGATATTCAGTCAAATAAAACCTTGAAAAGAAAAAATCAATCAAGAAGTCAAAGCATATCTATTAAAAAAATGTAAATTTAATTTGAAAATATAGGACCATTACTATGTAGGGTATGTTGTACAAATGCAAATGATATGTAGGGTATGAAGACAAGAACCAAACCAACCCACACCCCCAAATCCTGGCTTATTTTTCTAGCCGACAATTTTTGTAGCTTTTAATGGTGAATCATAAAAAGAAAATAAAATTATAGTTTTTGATTGTATTCTTTTACCCCCAAGAATATTACTATTTAAAGATTTAAATTATTAAGATTTTTTTAGTTCCTATCATACTCTACTTAAATTCCAGATATTGCACGATTATCTCGACATGAATCACATAATTATAAATATTCATAAACAAATAATTTTGTCCAAATTATAATGTTGAGTTCATGGTGGCACTTTAAATATTTGTTCAAAAATAATTTGAATTTTTTTATTCAAAAATATTTTGTTATTAAGATTTAAATTACAGAATATTTTTAATTTACAAAAAATATTGCACAATTCTACCCAAGAGAATCGTGTGATTTTAGCATCTACGAGAAAATAAAGTATGTATTTGCTCATACCATTTTCCACTTTGAAGAATATTAATAAAAAATCTCGACCTCTAGAATAGGACATTCTTAGAGCAAACAATGATAAGAGAAATTTAGGACACCTCCATAGCCTTTCAATTATTGTGGTCTTAACTCCCCAACATGGTCGGCCTTGGCCCTAGGCGGCCAGGCAACCGCCCAGGGCCCTCAGCCATTCAGGGCCCAATTTGGCCCAATTTTATTTATTTACATAAAAATAAATCTATTTAAATGTGAAATAAGTCTAAATAGAAAATAAATTCAAATCTAACATACATTATCCATCTTAATCTAGTTATTAAATTGTAGACCGTGCAATTTTCTCTTTAAACTTTATTTTAGACATATTTATCTTGAATAAAAACGATTTTTCAAATTGTTATGATTGGAAAAATAAATAAAAGGACAAAGAATAAAAAACACAAGAATTTATATTGTCCTATAAAAAATGATAGTTTTTGTTTACAATAGATTAGTCATATATATAATAACACGATGAAAGTTTTCTAATTATAATGAAACTCTAAAGCAAAATTTCGAAAAATACCCTTACTTCAGAAAATACAAATACCATATACCTTTCGAAGGCGCTGCCCCCAAGCCCCCTGGAGGGGGGCCACCTGCCCCCCTTCCAACCCCGACGGCGACCTTACCGCAAAGGTCGATTCGCGCTCAACTCTGCGTAGTGCAACATATTAGGCTCCACATCTTAACACAAATTCCAATCATTTTTTAATTGTCTCTCAAAAATTTATAATTTAAAAACATCTCAATATATTAAGAGCCCCATTTTAATTTTCGTCTAAGACCCCCCAAATCTCAAGGCTGGCCTTGCTCCCCAATCATAAAAAATGAGGTTCTAGGTCGTTAACCTATTTAACTCTGGGACCAAATTAAGTCCACCACTACATTTGTGGTCAAAAGTATAAAAACAAACATTTGGGGTTCGATTTAGAAATTTTCATTAAGCAAGGGGGTTGGGGGAAAAGGATCCTTACTGGATACAAAGAAGATTAATAGCGCAAGCCTCGTGAACCAACGTGTGCCTGTGGTTTGAGGAGCACGTGAAATGCCATTTATTTTATTTTATTTTTATTAAATTATTTTTTGCTGGTCTAGCGTGTTTCGCGTGCCGCCAAGCATTATGTATGGGGAGTGGGGTGGGGTGGGGTGGGGTGGGGTGGGAGATTGTAATGTTGAAACAGTAATTTAGGAAAAAATATATATATATATATATTATTTATATATTTGCCTTCGGCCCTCACCAGTAGAGTTGACATCGAATTTTGTCAAACATCTTTGGACAACTTTGAAAACTCGAAAATGTCAAAACATAAAAATAAATAGATATTGCAATATATTGATGGTAGTTGATTGCATTTAATAGTCAAGTCAACTGTTACAATATAAAACCTACATTAATTAAAAAAATTTAATCCGCGTGAAAAATGAAATCAATCTATATAAATAGGACAGATTGAGTATTTTTCTATAAATGAAAAAGATACTTTTCACCAAAAATGAAATAATTAGAGGTTAATCATGAAAGAGGATTGAGGTCCCCTATGGAGATCGTATGTTTTTCTACAGATTATGTCCAATGGACTGTGAGGCACACCATCGTTGAGATTTCATGTTGGTCTCAACCACAGTATTACGACGGTATTGCAACTAGCTCGACCTCTTTAGTCAGATCTCGAGTTATTTGTTGTGTTGCCTATCATGAGCATTAACCTTTCTAATTATACCTTTTGTGATCCGGGAGATTTCTATGTCAAACAATACTTGTTGTAAATATTGAGTGCTCGTTTGATTTTGTTAAAAATTAATTTTTAGCAAATTTTGATAAAAATTGATGAAATATATAGTTAAAATTTATTGTTGACTTTAACTTCAATATTTCTACAAAATTTTAAACATAATCAAACAAACACCGAATGAATTGAGTTTTACTACTTTCGTCCTTTCAAGGCTTCTAAAGCATGGGAAAGCCAAAAAATTATGGTCCTTCGATTCCACCAAAGGCCCAAAAAAAAAAGGTGAAGAATTGTCACAATCGAAAATGGACACAACAACTTCCAATAGATTATGGCCCATTAGCAACTTTATTGCATCCAAGTGATCCAATAGTATCCTAAAAGCATATTGTTCCAATTCGTAAGGATTTATAAGTTGGTCAAATATTATTTTTGTCTATATGTTTCGTAAGATTTATAATTTTTATCAACTTTTATTCTGTAGAAGCCATTACGTATAATTTACAAAAAACTTTACCAAACACATTATTATCTATTAGTGTGATACTGTCCCTTTTTATTTCAAAACACTTCTTGAAAAGGCGTCATTGTTCATCAAGATTAAAAGAAAAATAACTTTCTCACAATTAATCCCACGCAACAACAGAAAAAATCAATCCTGAAAAAAAAAGAAGTATTTAAATACAGTCTCATAAACTCATTTATCCTACCGAGATGGCGCAATAGAAATAATCATATCCATTGGATAAACAAATTTATTTTTGAATAATATCACAGATAAGTCGAAAAAAATATCTTTAATTTTCAATATTGTGCTTAGCATCTTCATCCATCCCAGCACTGAAAATTTCTATTTTTCTAATGATTTTCAATCTCCCAAGTTTCGACATGAGTTCAAAACTCCGATTCGATAAGTTAAGAAGTATGAGCAAATTCATCACAGGTAGTCGCTCACCCGCAAGTATTTGGTCTCTACCATTATTTTTTTTATAAAAAAATTAAATCTTTTTCTCAAAATATTATAAGATAATGAACCTGAATCATCTGCGCCAATAATTTAAAAGAAAATATCATCCCTTGAGCCCAACTTATAAATTAAAACATGGTAATTATGAGAGATAAATTTTAATTTTTGAATGTGAGATACAATTTTTTATTTTTCACAAATGGATTTAATTAAATTATCCTTGAAATTTGAACTACTGTTGGAGCATTATTGATAGGTGGAACGATTAGCAATATCATTTATATTTAATTTGTAATAATAATGAAAATAAATAAATAATGGTTGTGAATGGAGCAAAATTAAAAATTAATAAATAGTTGTGGTCTCACCACAAGTTCATAGTGTAATTAGAATCCATCAACTTGCTATGGTCCCTCTTTGAAATATATGAAATAAGTAGTTTTACGGCTTTCTATAAAATATTTTTAAAAACCCTTAATTTTTTTTTTTAAAAATTATTTCTAATTTATAATTGCATTAAATATAGGGAGAGAAAACAAAAGAAGTTTGGTTGACGTCTTCTCACAAGTAATGGCAATTCTAACCATAGACGAACTAACTATGTATTTTGAGAGGTAAAGTTTGTATTTCGATAATAAGCACTCGTGTTTTTATTAATTATTTGTCAATCTATGTCTTTTTTTCCCCCCTTATTTGTCTTACTTTTGACTATAACCAAACATATGAAAAATCGAGCGCTCAAATGACATGAAAATTAATTAAAGATCAAAATATTCATTTTAATATAAAATTAGGACTTGATGCGTAATTTTCTTGTGAAATACAAGTAAATAATTTTTTTATTTATAATATTGCTAATAATAACAACAAAAAGTTAAATTCGTTTGCATAAACTGAATTTTAAATTCAGTTGACTACTTGACTTGCATATTACAATCATGATATATAATCAAATGAAATTGAATTAAAACGTGTCAAAGTAGGACCACTTTCTCGATCATACTTAAAGTTCATTGTCTAATAATACTTAACTTTCATGTGAAAAACATACCGAAACTAAAAATTAACTGTAATTCACAATCAATACTCGTAAATCTTTATCAAAAAGTGCAGCAAAAACTCATTTTTTGTTTCAAATTTGATCAGATTTTCATCATTAATGCCTCTGATTTTTCTCAAATATTGTAAGAAAAATCCCACCAAAAAGCCATAAGAAAAAAAAAAAAAAAAAAAAAAAAGGAAAAAGGTCACAATCATCTCGTGTTGCCCTCTACACGTGAACTTTTCCTACCTAATAATGGTCCACAAAACTTTAAGCGTTGAGCCATGACAACCCAAGTCCCCATAAAGGGTTAGTTTTGTCACTGTCAATATTAATAAAAACCAACCCCGGTCTATAGATTTTTGCATTGGGGACAAAAGTGACTATACATTATTAAATAAATAAAATTAAAATGTTATTTACTATACAATATGTATAATCTAATACTGCATGCTAAATATATATTTAGAGTGCGCATGCTAAATACTTGTGTACCATGATTGTGCCACGAGCATCAATGCACTCAAGCTCAACCGGTGCCCAGAATTGTTGTGGCATATGTACTCAATTGATCGCTAAGCTTTTTTACAAGACAAACGTAGAAAAATAAGTTAATTATAAGCAACGTTTTTACTCTTGCTTTTCCCATATGTAACGAGTAGCCAATTGTTATTTTTTTTTTATCTCTCTCTCTAAACTCTCATGTTTGGCTAACTTTAAGGTCTATTTGATAAAAAAAAAAAAAATTAGTAGATTTTGATAAAAGTTGATGTAATATGTGGTCAAAAGTTGATGTAATTTATAGATCGTATAAAATATGTGGTTAAAATCGAATTTTGACTAGTTAAAATTATCAACTTTTGATAAATAACTGATTTTTTAATTGAAAATTTGGCGCAAATAGTCCATAATCTTTGCTCTTATTGTGCAAGTAGTCCATAACTTTTATTTTTTGGCGCAATAGTTCATAATCTATGTGTTTTGGCGCAATTGGTCATTATTTGATAAAAAAGACAAATATATCCTTATTTTTATTTAGAAAAATTTTCAATTTGATTCATATCCTTTGCAAAAAGTACAAATGAGTCCGATATTTTTATTTTTTTTAATAAAAAATTAAAAGAAACTAACAAATTGATAATATACTAAATTATTTTGTATACTTTACGAACTATTATAAAATAACTAAAATTTAAGCTCATAATTATTAACAAATGTGTTAATTAAAATTATTTTATTATTATTAAGTAATCATTAAAATCTAAACTTTAATTTTATCATTACAACATAAAAAGAAAAATAACTTTGTCACAAACTTGATGCTCAAATATTATTACTTAATTGAGATATTCGTTTATTAACTACAAATATTAGAGCTCAATTTGTATTCATCATATTTTAATTTATTGTTTTGTTATCGTTCAAAAATAAAGAATATAAAATGTGTAAATTAATTTTTGTTAGTATTTTTATATTAAAAAAACATAAAAAGATTGGTTCAATGTTATAAAATTATATATACTATTTTGTTATTTCTTTAACTTAATTTTTATCAAAAATTTTCACATCACATAACAATTACATATACCTAAAGCGCAATAATTTTATATTTTTCTTTTATGAAAAATTTAATTGACACAACTATAGTGATATATTTTATATGCTAAATTAAATATTGTTTAATAAATGTATTGAACTTATTTGTACATTTTGCAAAAGTTTGAAATTCAATTGTACTTTTTTTTAACTAAAATTAAGGGTATTTTTGTTTTTTTTATCAAATAAAGACTAATTGTGTACCAAAATACATATGTTAGAGACTGTTGTGCTAAAAAATAAAAGTTAAGAACCATTTGCACAATAAAAGCAAAGGTTATAGACCATTTACGCCAATTTTATTTTTTAATTTTTCCAAACATACACTAAATGTTAGAAAATAAGTTAAAAATGGTTTCTTTACAACTTTTCCAATGGTATAAACATTTAGGACATGTTTGAGATGCAATATTAGGTATGGCTTAAAAATATAATCAACATGATTTTTAAACTTAGTTTTTGTTTTAATACTTCAACGTTTTATACATTTTACTTAATTATCAAATAAGTCATTACATTCATTCATCGTAATAAATAAATAAAACTTTATTTTTGACTTGAATTGATTTACCAAGGTACTTAACCTTGTTGTGCTTTGATCTAATGTCTTTGGTAGGTATTGTTATAATGCCCATTAGGACAAGTGTCATGCACTCATTGAATGAGTGTAAATGTCCACTTTATACTCATACAATGAGTGCGGGACATTTGTCCTAGTGGACATTATTCGGTGAAATCTCGCAAGCGTACGGGATCGTTGACAAGTAATAGTAAAAGTGAGTAAAAGAGTATCGTTCCCACGAGGATTAGACTATAGCTTAATTTTCACCAATTCTATCTTAAATCGAATACACACAATAAATGTTTAGATTAAGAAAGTATGAAATTCTCTTAACTATAACTACGATTTAACTAAGTGCAAATATAATTTTTGGAGAAAAATTAAGTAAATGAGTTATGCTAAGAATCTGACTCCACCATTAATATTTATCTTAATATTCAAAATTCCACGTTCTAATCCAATTTGTGTTCAAATTGACAATCGATAATCCTAAGTTATCTAATAATCTCTTTTGAGCAGAATTAAACCTATTTTCATATAAGTTCCAAAATATTCCTATTTTGAATACGAATATACAAAAACGCTTTCAATATCAAGATTATCAAATTTGATTGCACCAAGCATAGGAAATTATTTCTAATCTCTATAAGACTTAGTGTTTAAAACCATAATGAGCTAATCTATTTTGAACCTTTCGGAAACGAAAATAAATCACAAACACGTTCAAACGGTGATCAATCATTCAAACGGATATTAAAACCATGTCATAAATCAAACAAACACAAATTAAGATTAAAAATGAGAATCCTTAATTAAAACTTCAACATATGGTTTACATCATCATCCTTAGCATAAAGAACTTAGTCCATCATGTTTGATTTACAAAAACACATAATAAATGGAGAATTCATCACCAAGAATATTTAATTGCAAGAAGAACTTTGAAGATGAAATTGGCCCTCTTGAATGTCTTCAATGGATTGCCCAAGAATCCCAACTTTCTCTTGCTTGAACTCTAAATAATCTTGTCCAGATGAAGAAATTCTTGTAAAGATCTTGTGTTTTGCCTTCTTGTTCTCTCCAAAATTCGACTCCCTAATTGTTATAAGAGTTTTCCTATTTATATGGGTAATGTTGACCTATGGTTAACTTTAAACCTTAATGTTTTGATTATTACAAACAAATTGGTTATGTTTTCTAACATTTTATTTTCAAGGAAAATTCAAAGCGCTACAAATCGAATTCTCATGCAATGTCAAGTTCAAAATCAAAATCAATACAAGAGTTCAAGCATCTCTAGATCCGCCGAATTTCAAGATTCGAAGATCAAGATTGAAGAATAGATTTTTAGATAAAATTGTAAAGGTATTAACTCTTTAATCCTTAGCAATTAAATGAACGAAAGCTCAAATATAATTTTTATCACTTGCATGAAAATTAGTTTTATCAAAACCAAAAATCAGATTTTCAAAACTGTGGAAACGGATCATCCGTTTGGAAAACCGGATGAACCGGTCGACCGTTTACTTTTAACCGGTCGACCGTCTGAGCGTATCTGTTCAAAAAGTGTCCGTTCTGACTTTTTGCAGTTCAACGGCTAGTTCTGACCAATCTGACCGGTCGACCGTTTGGTCATCCGTTTGGTCATCCGTTTCAACAGAAAGTGACGAAAATTCATCTCTATAAATACCACTTCATTTATTATCATTCAACAACACTTACAAGAGCATTTATAGAGAGAATCATATTGAAAAACTTCATCTAAATCTTCATTGCATTTATATCTTCAATATCTCTTATTGAAAAACTTTGTTTGATTAAATCAAACCTTTGATTCATCTTTCTCAACAAAGTTTTCTTCTAACACTTGAGCTTTCATCATTCATTGCTATTCATTAAAGTGTTAGTCTCTCTTAGAACTAAACTTGTATCTATCATTCATCTAGAGAGAAATACTCAAATCAATTTCTTCATATATTTTGGTCATATTGAGGTCCCTTGAAAAGCTCAATATTGTATAAGGATCGGTGCTCCTTGTGTGTAAGTCACCGGATACATTGTAAGGGTTTGGATTGCACCATAAGTCAATCAAAATAGTGGAAAGGTCGTGCTCGTGTTGGAGAGCTTGGTAACGGGGGACGTAGATCATTGGTTGGATCGAACCTCCATAAAAATCGTTTGCACTCTCTCTTCTCTTTTATTTACTTATATTGTGCTTATATTTGAGTGAATCAATTTTTATTTCTTAAATTTCATTTTTAAGAATATTTTTCGAAAAATTTTGAGAAAACCAATTCACCCTCCCTCTTGGTTAGTTATTCTTGGGCTATCAATTGGTATCAGAGCAAGGTGCTCATTTTTTTTGATTTCACAATCTTGAGTAATGGCTAACCAAAATTTTCAAAACCTTGAAGGTCATTCTACAAATCGTCCTCCCTTCTTTAATGGCTCCCACTACAATTATTGGAAAACTAGAATGATGATCTATATTCAATCAATTGATTATAACATTTGGGAAGTCATTGAGTTTGGTCCATATGTGCCTACAAAAATTATCAAAATTGATGATAAACCGGACCAAACTACTTCTAAGCCTAGAGAGGAATATGATGAAGAGGATAAAAGAAAGTTGTCTTTGAATGCTAGAGCCAAAAATTTACTCTATTGTGCTTTAGACAAAAATGAGTTTAATCGTATTAGCACATGTGATTCCGCATATGATATTTGGCATGCATTAGAGATAACTCACTTATGTACCAACAAGGTTAAAGAAACCAAAATAAATCTTTTGACAAAAGATTTTGAAAATTTCTTTATGAAACAAGATGAACCTATTGTTGATATGATTACTCGTTTCACCGATATTATTAATGGCCTTAAGGGCTTTGATCGAAAGTTTACTAACGGTGAACTTGTGAGCAAAATGCTTAGGTCTTTATCGAAAGATTGGAACTCCTTGAGGATGTTGATAGAGAATACAAAAGATATCAACACTTATCCATTGGAAGAGCTATATGGAACATTGATGACGTATGAGCTCAACAATGCCGAAACAAAGGAGAAAACGAGGAGAAGCAAAGAAGAGATGAAGGAGCTTCCCAAGAAGCAAATTGCTTTGAAATCAACAAATGATGAAGGATCCTCCAATACAAATATGAGTGATGAAGAACTTGATGACTTAGTTCTTCTTGTCAAGAAATGGAGAGGATTTCGAAACAATAGGCGGTTTCAAAAGAAAGAAGACAAAAGTGAAGAAAAGAATAAAAAGATCATATGTTACGATTGTGACAAACCCGGTCACAAGAGGACCGAATGCCCAAACAAGAAGAAGTTCATCAAAAAGAAAGTACTTCAAGCTACATGGGATGATAGTGATGAAGATGATCAAGAAGAAGATGAAATTCAAGAAGAAATCGCTAATATGTGCTTCATGGCTATTGAGGATGAGGTAAGTACAAATAACAATAACTCTTACATTGACTTATCTTCTTCTTATGATGAAATTCTTGAAGAGTTTGAGAAACTTATGTCAAAATACTCTATTCTCAACAATAAACACTCTTTGTTGAAAAATGTAGTCAAGAAGCTTTTTATTGCTCAAAAAGACTTTGAAAAAGAGAAAGATGATCATAAGTCCTTAATTAAAGAAAATGTTTTATTGAAAGAAAAAGTGGTTGATTTAACAAGCATTGTTCACAAATTTACCCAAGGAAAGAAAAATTTTGAATTAATGCTTGGTGAGCAAAAATGTGTGTTTAACAAAGGAGGGATTGGATATAAACCTCTCTTGAAACAAAAATCCCTTGAAACCATTTTTGTAAAATCATCCAAGTTTTCTCAACAAAACATCACATGTAGTTTTTGCAAGAAAGATGGTCATGTTGCTTATAATTGCTTAACTAAAAAGAAATTATTCTTTGAAAGGAAACACAAGTGGATAAAAAAATCCACAAGCTCTAACTATCAAGGACCCAAACTTATGTGGGTACCAAAAATCAAAAATTAAAATTATTTTTGTAGGTACCACAAAAAGTCAAGAGCAATTGGTTCTTGGATAGTGGGTGTTCGAAACATATGACGGGAGATCGATCCTTGCTATCAAATCTCAAAAGAAAAGATGGAGGTCATGTGACGTTTGGAGACAATGCCAAAGGAAAAATCATAGGCATTGGAAATATTGGTAATCGTTCTTCTCCATCTATTGAAAATGTTTTATTAGTTGATAACCTCAAACATAACTTGCTTAGCATAAGTCAATTATGTGATAAATGTTATCTCATTAAATTTGATTCTTCCAATTGCCTCATTGAGGATGCTATATCTAAAGAGGTATTGTTCATAGGGAGCCGAAGTAAAGATGTTTACATCATATCTATTGAATTTGAACTTGAAAAGGAAATAAAGTGTCTTTCAAGTATAAAGGATGATTCTTGGTTATGGCATAGGAGATTAGGTCATGTTAGCATGGACTTACTTTCAAAAATCTCCAAAAATAACTTTGTAAAAGGGTTGCCAAATATAAAGTTTGAAAAAGATAAAATTTGTGATGCTTGTCAATTTGGAAAACAAGTAAAGAGTTCTTTCAAACTTAAACAACACTCTTCTACTTCAAGACCTTTACAACTTCTCCATATGGACTTATTTGGACCTTCTAGAACCGCTAGTTTAAGTGGAAAATATTATGCATTTGTTATTGTTGATGATTTTTCAAGATATACTTGGGTCATTTTCTTGAACTTAAAAGATGAAGTTTTAAATGCATTTAAACATTTTTGCAAAAGAGTCCAAAATGAAAAAGGATACACCATTACCACAATTAGAAGTGATCATGGTGGAGAATTTGAAAATATAGCCTTTGATGATTTTTGCAAATCCAATGGATATGAACATAATTTCTCGGCTCCTAGAACTCCTCAACAAAATGGTGTAGTAGAAAGGAAGAATCGAACATTGCAAGAAATGGCTCGGACCATGTTAAATGAAAACAATTTACCAAAGTACTTTTGGGCCGAAGCCGTAAACACTTCATGTTATATCTTAAATCGAGTTTTGGTAAATCGAAAGAAAACCAAAACTCCATATGAGCTTTGGAAAAATAGAATTCCCAATATTGGATATTTTAAAGTTTTTGGTTGCAAGTGCTTTATTTTAAACACAAAAGAAAACTTGGGAAAATTTGATCCAAAATCCGATATTGGAATCTTTCTTGGATATTCATCTACTAGCAAAGCTTTTAGAGTTTTCAATAAAAGAACTTTAGTAGTTGAAGAATCCATGCATGTTGTTTTTGATGAAACTAACTCACTTGGGCAAGAAAAAGTCATTGATGATGAAGATTTGGAAATCCCATTTGAGCAACTAAGTGTTCAAAATCAAGACAAAGGGAATCCAAATAACATTGAAATTCAACATGAGGAGGAAACAACTATGCAACAAAATGAAGAAGAACCTCATGAAGATCCCAACACTTCATCATTACCAAAAGAATGGAGGTTTGTCCCCTCTCATCCAAAAGATCTCATCATTGGTGATCCATCAAAAGGGGTAAGTACAAGAAATACTTTTAGAAATTTTCATAACAATTGTGCATTTCTTTCACAAATTGAGCCAAAGAATTTTAAAGAAGCCGAGTTTGATGAATTTTGGATTCTAGCTATGCAAGAAGAACTAAATCAATTTGAAAGAAATCGTGTTTGGGATTTAGTTGCTAGACCAAATTCACAAACCGTAATTGGCACAAAATGGGTTTTTCGAAACAAACGAGATGAAAATGGTATAATTGTGCGTAACAAAGCTAGATTAGTGGCTCAAGGTTACAATCAAGAAGAAGGTATCGATTTCGAAGAAACTTTTGCCCCGGTTGCTAGATTAGAGTCAATTCGTATGCTTCTTGCTTTTGCATGTCATAAGAATTTTACTCTCTTTCAAATGGATGTCAAAAGTGCGTTTTTGAATGGAGTCATTCAAGAAGAAGTCTTTGTCGAGCAACCACCCGGTTTTAAAAATCATAAGTATCCGGACAAAGTTTTCAAACTTAGAAAAGCCCTTTATGGTTTAAAACAAGCTCCTAGAGCATGGTATGAGAGATTAAGTAAATTTCTCTTATCAAATGATTTTTTAATGGGTAAAACGAATACAACATTATTTATAAAAACCAAAAAGAATGATATGATAGTTGTTCAAATTTATGTTGATGATATCATTTTTGGTGCTACTAACATTTCCCTATGTGAAGAATTTTCTAAGTGCATGAGTAGGGAATTTGAGATGAGTATGATGGGTGAACTCAAGTTCTTTCTTGGTCTCCAAATCAAACAAACCAATGATGGAATATTCATAAGTCAAACTAAGTATATCTTGGATATGCTCAAAAAGTTTGAAATGGAAGGTTTGAAGCCAATAAACACTCCAATGAGCTCATCAATCAAACTAGACAAAGACGAGCAAGGTACTTCCGTTGATGTAACAAAATATCGAGGTATGATCGGATCCCTTCTTTATTTAACCGCTAGTAGACCCAATATTATGTTTAGTGTATGCTTATGTGCTAGATATCAATCTAATCCTAAGAATTCCCATCTTAGTGCCGTAAAACGCATTTTCCGTTATCTTAGTGGAACTAGATCTTTAGGTCTTTGGTATCCCAAAGAAACTCATTTTGATTTACTTAGCTTTTCGGATGCCGATTGGGCCGGTTGCACAATTGATCGTAAAAGTACTAGTGGAACGTGCCATTTTCTAGGCTTTGCTTTAGTTTCATGGTTTAGTAAGAAACAAAATTCCGTTGCCTTGTCAACCGCCGAAGCCGAATATATATCCGCCGCTAGTTGTTGTGTTCAAATCCTATGGATGAAGCAAACTCTAAATGATTATCACATTTCATTTGAAAAAGTTCCTATTATGTGTGATAATACAAGTGCGATCGACTTATCCAAAAATCCCGTTTTGCATTCTCGTACCAAACACATCGAGATTAGACATCACTTTTTACGAGACCATGCACAAAAGGGAGATATAACTTTGGAGTTTGTAAACACCGAAAAACAATTGGCCGATATTCTCACAAAACCTTTAGCACTCGAAAGATTTTCTTACATTCGACGAAGTTTAGGTATAATTGATGAATGTGAAATATGTGACTAAATCTTTATGTTTCCTATGATTGATTGCATTTTATATGACAAAAATATTGTAAAATCATTTATCAACGGATCAAATCTGTGAATTTTACAAAATTTTTGACAATCCAGTCCAACCGGACGACCGTTTATGAAAACGGACGTCCGTTTCATGTCAAACGGATGAACAATTGTTCAAATCCGTTTGATCATCCATCTAACCAGAGATTTTTGCAAAAATTAAAAAGTTTAAACGGTCAACCGTTTAATTTTAACGGACGTCCGTATCATTTAAAACGGACGACCGTATTTCATCCGTCTGATCATTCGTCTGAACAGAGAATTTGAAGTTCAAAAATTCAGTTAAAACGGTCGACCGTTTTAGTGTTCCGGTCGTCCGTATCAGCGGAAATCAGGGTTTTAAGTTGGAAATTTTTCAAATTTCTTCATTCCAACTTCGTGCGAACTTACGGTTTTCACTCCCAATCTCTTCCATTTCACCAATCCTTCTAAAATCTTTCCATTTTACACTCAAAATCACAAAACCCATATCTTTTCACACCAAAATCCGAAAGATCCCCAATTTTTGTCCATAAATTCTACCCATTCCACCCAAACGGTCGATCCCTAAACCCTAGGTTCCAAATTCGTTTATGAAACCATGCCTCGAATGAAAATGGCAGCCAAACGACCTAGGAGAGAAAGGCAACCATCTCCGTCCTCCTCCTCCTCCTCCTCCGAAGAAGACCCTCAATCCAAATGAATCGATAGGTGTCCCGTCCTAATTGGTAAGAATGTCGATCTCGCTTCTTTCACACACGAGGCACCTTCATTCAACATAGAAAATCTTTTTACGGGTATGGGGTGGGTTCCTCTTCTCACTCTCAATGATAATGTTTACCCCCCCCCCCCCCCTTGTCAAAGAATTTTATAAAAACATGGTCTACTCTCCGGGATCGGGTATTTCATCCTTCGTTCGGGACAAACGAATTAAGATCACTCAAGATCTTATTCGTACCATTCTTCATCTAGAGAACGGTGGTATGTGTCTCTATACCACTAAGACAATCCCACACACCGACGAGTATAATCCGATAGAAGCGTGTTGTCGTGTCACCGGCAAGCATTTTGAGGCTGCCGTACGTCTTAGCTCAAATCAACTTACTCTTCCTTGTCGTGTCCTTCATAACATCATTGCCCACATAATTGTCCCTCGAAAGGGTCATTTGGATGAAGTTAATCATTTCGATGCTTTTGTGCTCGACTCTATCATCCGAGGGCGTAAACTCGATTTCTCTTACATCATGATCCAACACATGCACTACGTCCTTAGCGGCAAGAGATCTAAGGCACTTCCCTACGGCATGATTCTCACCAAAATCTTTCAAAATTTCGATATCTCTTTCCGTGACACGGTGACCCTCCTTCCAAAAGCCACCGACACCATCAATATTCTAACACTCAAAAGAATAAAAATTGTAAAGGAGAACGGTCAATGGGTGGCAAAGTCGAAGGGCTTCGATGAGGAGTCGGGACCCTCCACTTTACCTTTCGAGGGGGAAGATATTGACGAGGATGCTCCTCCGTCCCCTCCGCGGCAAAGATCACAAAGGCCGTCGTCCTCCACTTCCGGCCATAACGAGGATCAGTTCACTTTACTGCATGGACGGATCGACTCTCTTACTTCTTCAGTCGAGGGCCTGCACCATACCATGGGGACTCTCCAGCACTCAGTGGTCGACATGACGACACTGCTTCGCGATCTTCACTCCCGTCTCGATGCCGTGCTTCCTCCTCAGCCGCCCCCGGAGCCTTAGTCTATTTATTTATTTTTGCTGTTTTTGTAGCTATATTTTGAAAACAAAGTCTATGTTCTAACTTTATTTTATGAAATTATGCTTGTGTTTAAATTTTAAGTTTATCAATGAATGGCATATGTTGTTTCTTGTAGGGGGAATATTTTTTTTAACCTTAATGTTTTGCCTTTGCCTTTTTGTTTATGCCAAAAGGGGAAAAATATGTGATGTGATCAAATTGAATAAATATGTGATGAACTTGGCATGAAATATGTAATGTGATGGATTTGTCATGAACTATGTGATCAAATGGAATCGATATCATGTAATGAGATAAAATTGGCAAATCAAATGTAAATGTGATACAAATTTGTGAAATCATGTTTACTTGAAAAATAAAGGGGGAATATATATTCTTTATTGTATATTATTATCATATATTCTCACATTGTTTGTCATAATCAAAAAGGGAAAAATTGTTGACCTATGGTTAACTTTAAATCTTAATGTTTTGATTATTACAAACAAATTGGTTATGTTTTCTAACATTTTATTTTCAAGGAAAATTCAAAGCGCTACAAATCGAACTCTCATGCAATGTCAAGTTCAAAATCAAAATCAATACAAGAGTTCAAGTATCTCTAGATCTGCCGAATTTCAAGATTCGAAGATCAAGATTGAAGAATAGATTTTTAGATAAAATTGTAAAGGTATTAACTCTTTAATCCTTAGCAATTAAATGAACGAAAGCTCAAATATAATTTTTATCACTTGCATGAAAATTAGTTTTATCAAAACCAAAAATCAGATTTTCAAAACTGTGGAAACGGATCATCCGTTTGGAAAACCGGATGAACCGGTCGACCGTTTACTTTTAACCGGTCGACCGTCTAAGCGTATCTGTTCAAAAAGTGTCCGTTCTGACTTTTTGCAGTTCAACGGCTAGTTCTGACCAATCTGACCGGTCGACCGTTTGGTCATCCGTTTCAACAGAAAGTGACGAAAATTCATCTCTATAAATACCACTTCATTTATTATCATTCAACAACACTTACAAGAGCATTTATAGAGAGAATCATATTGAAAAACTTCATCTAAAACTTCATTGCATTTATATCTTCAATATCTCTTATTGAAAAACTTTGTTTGATTAAATCAAACCTTTGATTCATCTTTCTCAACAAAGTTTTCTTCTAACACTTGAGCTTTCTTCATTCATTGCTATTCGTTAAAGTGTTAGTCTCTCTTAGAACTAAACTTGTATCTATCATTCATCTAGAGAGAAATACTCAAATCAATTTCTTCATATATTTGGGTCATATTGAGGTCCCTTGAAAAGCTCAATATTGTATAAGGATCGGTGCTCCTTGTGTGTAAGTCACCGGATACATTGTAAGGGTTTGGATTGCACCATAAGTCAATCAAAATAGTGGAAAGGCCGTGCTCGTGTTGGAGAGCTTGGTAACGGGGGACGTAGATCATTGGTTGGATCGAACCTCCATAAAAATCGTTTGCACTCTCTCTTCTCTTTTATTTACTTATATTGTGCTTATATTTGAGTGAATCAATTTTTATTTCTTAAATTTCATTTTTAAGAATATTTTTCGAAAAAGTTTGAGAAAACCAATTCACCCCCGCTCTTGGTTAGTTATTCTTGGGCTATCAGTTTCAATTAGAGTTGAATTTTGTACCCAAAGTCTCCAAAAATCTTCCAAAAATAGATTTTTAACCTAAATAAGTCTTTGGCCGCAAATATGTCCGCCCAAGCGGGTGCCACGGCCGCTCGAGCAGACAGAACGAGCAGGTTTTCGGCCGAAGGTCCGCTCGAGCGAGCCTCCGGCCCGCTCGAGCGGACAGAGTTCTGTCCCGTCGGTGACTGATTTTCAAACGGCCATAACTTCTTGTAGGAAACACCAAATTGCAATCCGTAAAAAGAGTTAGAACCGTAATTCAATTATCTTTCCAACGGTATATCATTTGCCTTAATGAAATGTTTGTACCAAAGGTTGTGCTCTAATTTCTCCACACGCTTCGGTTGTAGTTTCTCAATTTGCTTCTTCGACTTTCGGGTGTTTGATCCTTCACTTCAACCCTTCATTGTCACTCCAACACACCTTAAATCTATTTATGTATCTTCTTTCTCATTTTCTAATGTTTGGCTCTTGATATTCACTTCAAAAACTCAATTTATTCTCATTTACTCGCCGATTTCACCAATGTGACTTGAGTTCGGGGATTTTGTCCTACAATCACAAAAAATGAACAAAAGCTCAATAGATATCGATTCTAAAATACTTAGAATTATACAAAAAATCTTCATTAAGGAATCAATATAAGTGTATAAATTACACTTATCAAACCTCCAAACTTGAACTTTTGCTAGTCCTGAGCAAAAATAAAATAAAACAAAGACTCAAATGCATAAAAAGAAAAAAAGTGTGCACACCGTTGGACTTCTTACCACTTTCGCCTCTAGTATAGGTCTAATCATTAAAGGTCCAAATATTGCTACATAAAAGATTTTAACACTTATCCAATGTTCAACTTTTGTGTGTGTGTGTGTGTGTGTTAATAGCTATTTCAGTCATTATTTGAATTTGGATAGAGTTATGCAAACAAATAGATTCTTAAGTCTTTCAATCCCAACCCTCAATGGTCATATTTTCTTTTCTCCTATCGTAAATTTCACACCATATTCAAGTATCTATCACTTCTCCTCGATGACTTTCAACCAAAGCTTGATTCACATTTTAATCTTCATCTCAAGCTAGAAGGATCTAACTGATTAAAGAGAAGTTTAGATAGGCAATGATTCTCTACGATGTCAAGTGTTTTAGTCTCTAGGTCATCAATAAGCAAGTCAAACTAACTAGGCATCTAAATCTCCTTTCTTGTCCAAGACTTAGTCAGGCAAATGCAGTACTTTTATTTCGTTTATTGCTACTGCTTTTCTTTATAATTTTTTTTTCTTTTCTTTTTATTCACCACAATAGGTAGTTTTCGCTCTAATACTGAGGCAGCCCTCTTCCATGGTAGATCATCTCCTATATATTGTTGATACATAGGGCCAGATTACTCAAGGTTAGCTTTCACACATCAGTATAGGCAACTTTTTCCTACTCGATGTGCCTTGACTAGTGCAATGTCTTTCATTGGGACTGAAAGTTGGGATTAGAATTCTAGAAAATAATCAATGCCTAGCTTCAACCCGTCAACTTGAACTAATTATAAATTTTCTCAATAAAGGCTAAATTATCACTTCTCTAAACTATCACCGTTATCAGCTCAATCACCCCCAAACTTATTCTCAAATGTTGGTTTAGTGAATTTTTCAACTGGTACCTGAAAATTAAAAACACTATCTAAAGTCTTAAACTCAAGTCTCCATTTACATCACATAACTTGTCTCCAAACATAAGCAACAACAAAAATAGCTATGTGCTCAAAGTAGTCTTAGGTCTCACACGGATAAGGAATTTTAATAAAACTAAGCACATTGTAGCAATACTCAATCATTTTTCTTCAATTAATCTTAGACCAAATAGAAATCATAATAAGCTAGCAAGTTGTCCAATTATGTTACACAAAAAAAATATTTTTGACTTTTTTTTTTTTTACCACTACATACTCCAGATAAATAAAAAATAATAATAAAAACTTGACTCAACAAATCGACTACACCCCCAAACTTAAATCAACATTGTCCCAATGTAAGTACGAAGACAAATTATGAAAATAAAGAGAAGGATCGCGATACTCTCCTAGTATTCTTTTTTATGGTTAGAGTATTTGAGCACTTTGAATCGACCATGCTATTTTTTCCAAATTTATAATGAATCTTTCAAGTCCTTTGGAGCAATTTTCTAGTTAAAGTATCTCATCGAACACTTTGTGAGTGACCTACAAAATCAAGAAATATATTATGTGATAATGGAGAAATTTCATACAAAAGGATGACGACAACCTAGATGCAAAAATTTTACTTAAAACTATTACTTAAAAGCAAGTAAATAAAAGGGTTAGAAGTTGGGTTGTCTCCCAATAAGCGCTTGTTTAGAGTCGTTAGCTTGACTTTGTAACAATTGTTTCACGGCACTTTAAATAGTACTTTGGAGGACTTGCTTTGCTTGCATCTATTGATTTTGCACCATTTTTCGTTTATCTTCACAAATTTGAATTTGCGCCCCTCATAAAAATATGATTTCAGATTAGCACTTTGCTCGAATACAACTACGAAAACTTCAACTTCTTCATCGATCTTGATCACAAAATCAATTTTAGAATAAAGAGGAAAGTCGGATAATTGCTTGATAAGTGCAACATCATTAATTATCACTTTTTCATTTTGCCCATTTAACATCACTTTCTCCACATAATCTTCTTCTTTAATTGGTGCTTCCTCTGGTTGAGTGATATGTATATTGTCCAAAATCTCGGGTAGTTGTTCATCATTCTTTGTTGTAATGCTTGGCACGTGTTCCATTGGCTTGGCTTCAGTGTCGCTTGAGAAGGTACCTTGTGGACTCCCAAATAAAGCTGCTACTATCTGTCCAATCTGAGTTTCCAGATTTTTAAGTGAAGCCTGTTGGTGTTGTAGAGTATTATCAGTTTTGTTAATGTACTGATACATTAAGTCTTCCAACGATGGCTTGTTCTCCTGCTACTGTTGGAATCCAAGTTGTTGAAATCCAGATGGTTTTTCTTGACTTTGATTTCCCTGATTCTGGTGGTTACCCCAAGAGAAATTTGAATGATTTCTCCATTCTAGATTAGAAGTGTTGGAGTAAGGGTAGTTCTGTTGACGCGAGAAATTCTGAGTATAGTTGACTTCTTCAAGGTTCGATGTGAATAAATTCATTAGTGGACAAGTTGAGGTCTGGTACATTGCGAAGACATCTCCAACAAGCATGTCGTCCTCATCAATCTTAGAAGTTGCAACATTTCTCACTATATTAGCCTGGCACTTTGCAAAGACATCTCCAACAAGCATGTCATCCTTATCGTCTGTCATCTTGTGTTGTTGTTTTTGGTGTATTTCTATGTCATCTTCTTCGATGACAAAAGGTTATTTTGATCTCAGGATCAAATAGCAGAGGGTCGAGATCTTCCAAATCACGCATAAAATGACTACAACTGCCAGCATTTCATCTTCATCATTCACCACTGGTTGCGGTAGTCGAATATGGGCTTCTGCCATTGTAACCTCGTGTTCTTTGTTCTGCTTATTCTTTTGTTCTCTTCTGCGTTGTCTGAAAGTCCTCTCGATCTCGGGTTCAAATGGAACAAGATTGAAATCTTCTAAGTTTTGCATAAACTGACCGCAACTACCTGAAAAAAAAAAATCAAATTGAGTGAGGAAGTGTAGTCACGAGAAAGTTAGAGAAGAATAAATAAAGAAAAAAAAATTCAAATTCAAGCCAAAACTAATAAAACTTAAGTTAAAAATCTTAGTCCCCGGCAACGGCGCCAAAAACTTGTTCGGTGAAATCCCGCAAGCGTACGGGATCATTGACAAGTAATAGTAAAAATGAGTAAAAGAGTATCGTTCCCATGAGGATTAGACTATAGCTTAATTTTCACCAATTCTATCTTAAATCGAATACACACAATAAATGTTTGGATTAAGAAAGTACGAAATTCTCTTAACTATAACTACGATTTAACCAAGTACAAAATATAGTTTTTGGAGAAAAATTAAGTAAATGAGTTATGCTAAGAATCTGACTCCACCATTAATATCTATCTTATTATTCAAAATCCCACATTCTAATCCAATTTGTGTTCAAATTGACAATCGATAATCCTAAGTTATCTAATAATCTCTTTCGAGCAGAATTAAACCTATTTTTATATAAGTTCCAAAATATTCCTATTTTGAATACGAATATACAATAACGCTTTCAATATCAAGATTATCAAATTTGATTGCACCAAGCATAGGAAATTATTTCTAATCTCTATAAGACTTAGTGTTTAAAACCATAATGAGCAAATCTATTTTGAACCTTTCGAAAACGAAAATAAATCACAAACACGTTCAAACGGTGATCAATCATTCAAACAGATATTAAAACCATGTCATAAATCAAACAAACACAAATTAAGATTAAAAACGGGAATCCTTAATTAAAACTTCAACATATGGTTTACATCATCATCCTTAGCATAAAGAGCTTAGTCCATCATGTTTGATTTACAAAAACACATAATAAATGGAGAATTCATCACCTGGAATATTTAATTGCAAGAAGAACTTTGAAGATGAAATTGGCCCTCTTGAATGTCTTCAATGGATTGCCCAAGAATCCCAACCTTCTCTTGCTTGAACTCTAAATAATCTTGCCTGGATGAAGAAATTCTTGTAAAGATCTTGTGTTTTGCCTTCTTGTTCTCTCCAAAATTCGACTCCCTAATTGTTATAAGAGTTTTCCTATTTATATGTGTTCAATTAGGGTTGAATTTAGTACCCAAAGTATCCAAAAATCTTCCAAAAATAGATTTTTAACCTAAATAAGTCTTTGGCCGCAGATCTGTCCGCCCAAGCGGGTGCCACGGCCGCTCGAGCGGACAAAACGAGCAGGTTTTTGGCCGAAGGTCCGCTCGAGCTAGCCTCCGGCCCGCTCGAGCGGACAGAGTTCTGTCCCGCCGGCGACTGATTTTCAAACTGCCATAACTTCTTGTAGGAAACTCTAAATTGCAATCCGTAAAAAGCGTTAGAACCGTAATTCAATTATATTTCCAATGGTATATCATTTGCCTTAGTTTCTCAATTTGCTTCTTCGACTTTCGGGTGTTTGATCCTCCACTTCAACCCTTCATTGTCACTCCAACACACCTTAAATCTATTGATGTATCTTTTTTCTCATCCTCTAATGTTTGGCTCTTGATATTCACTTCAAAAACTCAATTTATTCTCATTTACTCGCCGATTTTACCAATGTGACTTGAGTTCGAGGATTTTGTCCTACAATCACAAAAAATGAACAAAAACTCAATAGATATCGATTCTAAAATATTTAGAATTAAACAAAAAATCTTTATTAAGGAATCAATATAAGTGTATAAATTACACATATCAGACATTATAACAATGCCCATTGAAGGCATTAGATCAAAACCGTAACCTTGTTGGGTTCAAGATAAATACTAATATAGTGATGTTGTATTTTAGTGTATGTTTGTGTGTGCTTATATTATAAGTATTTATAAGTTGGTCAAACATTATTTTTTTCCATACATTTTGTATGATCTATAATTTTTATCTATTTTTTATCTAATTTTTATCTACACATCTTTAAGACTTATAATTTTTAAAAATCTTTACCAAACATACACTTATTTGTGAAAATGGGTAAATTAGTCACATCAACAACTTTGGTAGGTCCAATGTGGACATAAATATTTATAAACCATGCCTAAAAGCCAACAACTTTTATTATTAGAGCAACCACTACCATGTAATGAACATGAAATAACTACATATCTTCACATTTCCACCACCACCACCTTGATAAAATGTACCTAGGGCCGATTTTGATATTTTTAGGGTCCGATGCAAAGTCCAAAAATTAGGTCCCCAAGGAAAAGTTTGATAGGTCACAGGCATGGCTGCTGGTGGGCGGGTTTCAATGTTTTTTTTTTTTTTTTTAAATGAGCATCTTCAATTTTAGGCCACTACTTTAAAATAGTCACATCCTCATGGAATGCGGTTTGCTTTGCTTTGTTGGGCTTTAAATTTTTGCACAAATATTTTTTTTGGACAATTTCAATAATCACAAATAATTTTTTTTTTTTAAAAAAAATAGGTCCTCTTCGATTTTGAGCCAAAATCAGTAAGTTACATAACTTGTTTTGGCCCAAAATTGGCCCAGAATGTACCTAACAAAGTGGCGGGACACGGCATCAAGTGTACCACTGTGTTTGAAAAATGAGTTGAGATCTGATGTCTCAATTACATGTCTCATTAGTTGTCCCTCCAATAAAAACCTTACACATCATCAATAACAACAAGTGTAAATACATTAAATGTTGTTCATAATGATTTATTTGATAATGTGTAAAATTTTCATTAGAGGGACAGCTAATGAGACATGTAATTGAGACAACAGATCTCAACTCTCAAAAAAGATGATGGGGAAAATGGGTGTCCAAAATTCGATAACTGCAAAAAAAGATTCGAATATAGCTCAACTTTTCAAATGAAATCGAGCTCTTGCCTCGGCCATCCACAAGCATAGCCAGGGATATTCAGGTTGCCACATCATTGGTGGCCCAAGATGGTGACGGAAAAATGTGAAGTTTTGCATGGTAGCGACGAAGATGATTGGGTGGAAATAGAGTTGCCGGAACTAATGGAACATAATGGGGGCAGATACTTAAGGTGGCCATTTATCAGAGGTATGTTGTTAGAATTCTTCTTTTGGGTTGTTCCCCAACGTTGCCACCTCCATTGGTTGTGAACAAAGTTTGTAATACTACTGTATTTAGAACCCAACATATACATATATTATACATATAGATATACATATAAGTACATATATAGAATGAATATTTTTTTCCAGCTGATTGTAATTATGTTTCGTGTAATTGAATGCTAAGTAGTGAACTTTTTTTTTAGCTGATTGTAATCACGTGTTGTCATAAGACCGAACACAATCCATAAATTTTTTTTATCTTAATTATGATTATTATTTCGGGTTTTCAAGATATTGACACCAAAATACTATGAATATAATATTATATGAGTTATTGATCTTTTCATCGTGATCTCGAATAATTGTATCCCATTATTTGTGGTGATAGCTTGCACATTTTTCTTCGGATTTGTTTCAATATTACAAGGCAATGCTCCTTTTTGCCTTTCCACCATCATCCTTGCTATTTTACTTACTTAGGTCTCAAATTTTTTAATTGTAGCCGCTTCATTTTAGAAGTTTGTATCGGTTTTGTTTATGAATTACATGGGCACATCGAGCTTCTTTTCTTGTTGTGATTAAGGTTGTTGGAAAATCGGTGGCTTTCATTGATTTTGGTTGTTGGTCCAAGAAAAGTTTGAATGATTCTTCTATCAGGATTATGATTGTTGGAGTAAGGCCTTGAAGATTGTCGAAGTTTTGAGCATATTTCACTTGCGCATTTGATTGTGATGCCATCTTGAGTACTTGGTTATCACCAATATTGTATCCCTCTCCACACACTTCACAAATTGGCATGGGCACACAAACCACCTTCGCCGTTTGTTTAGTGGACATTTCATCAATCTTCTAGGTCAAGACATTCATTTTTGTCGATAAAGCCGAATAAACATCAATTTCATGAATCACGTGCAGCTCTCTTTTCTGTCATCTGGTTGGTTGGACATATAGAGTTATGGGTTGACATTCTCTCAAACAACACATACACCTCATTTGTCGATTTTGTGGTTATAGCACCATTTGAGGCCGTATCAACCACTATCCGGCTAGAATTCAAACCGAGATAGAAATATTGGTTTTGTAAGGTCTTTTATCCCATGGTTTGGGCATTTCTGCAAAATGTCTTTTAAACCTCTCCCAAGCCTCATAAGAAACCTGAGTCAAATTGACAGAATATATATATCTCATGTTTTAACTTTGCCAACTTTGTTGGAGGGAAGTACCTTGTTGTGAACTTTTGAGAGATATCATTTAATGTAGTGATGCTTCCGACGGGATAGGAATCTAACCACTCACGAGCCCCATCCCGAAGTACATGGAAATAACCTCATGTAAATAGGTTGTTCTGAGATTCCCAGATAGAAAAATTTACTACAAATGTCCAAAAATCGCAAGATTTGAGTATATGTGTTCTCATTCGTCATTCCATAGAATTGGATATACCCTTTAAAAATGTTGATCACATTCAACTTTAGTTGAAAATTTGGTTGTCTAAATGGAGGATAGACAATATGCAGTTGGCTTTGAGTGACCGGTTGGGTCATGAACCCCCTTCCTTCAATGGCATATCATCTTCCTTCATCTCGATAATCTCTACATCTAGTCTATAGTTGTCGCCCATGTTGCTTTGTTGTTATTATTTTTCTTAGTTTTCCTTGATTCTTCTTCTATATGTTTGCACAGGTTCGAGATTGAATATGAGAAGATCCAAAACTTGATTTTGCTGCATAAACTAAATAAAAAATTCATGCAATGAAATAAAAAGAAAATTCAATTAACTAGAATAAAAAACTTAATACAAGTAAGAACAATCTCCAATAACGACGTCAAAAACTTGTTTTACGAATGAAATCCCATCAGTATACGGATCGTGTACAAGTAAAATAATGATGAGGAGTGTCGAACCCACGAAGATTAGTCTACTTATGCTTAAGTAATTTAAAACTAGCTAGATTCAATTGCCGCGTGACACACAAATTGTTTTGATTGTATTAACTATCTACTCGAATGAAATGTAATTAAAAAGGACTAAAAACAAGTAAAATCGATCTTTGAATCAACTATATATGTGTAAAGGTGTTGAAATTCATGATTTCACTTAATCATTGTCCAATTAATTTCGCAATAAGCAAATTAACATCCTACACATTTTCTAATGATAGACCCGGTTCTCATACTTTAGCTAATTACCTCTCTCGAGCATCAAATTAGCCCAAATTGCGTGCATCAACCTACTATATTTCTATGTGGATTAATAACACAACAATTACATTACTTTTAGTGAAAATTACTCAAAGAGTCACATAGGGTTAGGAATATATCTTTATCTCCAACAAGAAACTATGGTGCTTCCTACAAAAATGGCCCAAAAAAATCGTGCACTACATTGTACCAAAATGCCATTGAAATCAACATTAAATTTCACAGAGGATCGACAATTGGAGAAAACTTCTAGCTGCTTCTAGAAGTAGTGGGGCCACCAAAACATTTTGAACTTTTGGCTGCCAGAAATGGCTGGGCAACCATAACGTTTTGCACTTTCTAGCGGCTACCAAAATGTGGTGTGATGGCCAAGTGAATTTTGTTAATTTTGATTTGAGCTTCGGTTTGGACCCCGTTTCGCCTTTTTTTTTTTTTTTTTTTTTTTTTTTTTTTTTTGAGCATGCTACACCTGCCTCCAATAATTGATTTGCCTCGTGCTTCCTTTGAAACTCAAGTCCGTCTCCTACAATTAACAAAAACAAAAACAACCAATGGAAAAATGGTAGATCGACTAACAATCTTATAAATAAACGACTATAAATGAATGTAAAAATTATACTTATCAAGTGGCTGAGATTTAATTTGTAAATCTAACGGTTGAGGTGATCTCCAGGTGTCAAATATTGTTAGGTCTTGTTTAAGTTGTCATCTACAAGCTAAAGTCGCAAATGTAAAATGCACTTTTCTCTATTCTTGTATCACTTCCAAGAATCATCACCTTTGATCCAAAATAATAAGCGTAGTGAAGTCGTTATGTGTGATGTTCATAACTCCTGCCAAACTAGAAAAATCATCCAATATTAAGGTAGAAAATGACACTTTGTGAATTAGAGTATACTATTGATTGATTTATTTATTTAATAGAAACCATTTATTTTAAATAGCTCTTGAAGCTCTAGGGATTATTTAATAGCTTCAGAGTCGACTATATACTTGTGGTTAAGAGAGCAACTATAGACTACAGTTGAAACTTTCAATTAATGCATTAAACGTATAAGAGGTTGTGGACCTTATTTTATCCATATCACTAACAAAATCAGCACCAACACATTCTTTCAATATAATTCCTTTATTATTTTGCTTAAAATTAACCCCAATTCATTAGTACTTTTCAAGTATCTGAGAAGACACTTAAAGGGTTTCTCAATATTCCATGTATAGATTAGACATATATCTATTCAAAATGCTTCTAGAATGAGCTATATCTAACTTAGTACAAGCCATGTTATACATAACAAAGCCTATAACATTTGAGTGACGTATTGCTTTTATTCTTTCCTTTTCATCTTCTGTTAAGGGGAAAGTCCCGAAGGCGAAACCCAACCATCTGTGTCAGAGGCCCCTTGACTAGGCGAGTTGTAAATCGAGAGATGTGCACGAGTGACAAGGACCTGAGGGAGAGAGTCAACAGGCCAACTTCCAGGACAGACCTCCACAATATTTCAGTGAAAATCTGCCCCACACGAGAATCGAACCTGCGTTGTCGGAGGATTTCTCCCCACATCACCTCAAACCTTACCAATTCGCCTATGCCCCTAGGGGCTCTTTCTTTCTCATCTTTTGCTTAGCTTGTAATGGTTTACTTGAGGGACTATAAGTGTATGTTTGGTATAATTTAAAAATATTTTTTTTATGAAATTTTGAAAAAATGTTGATAAAATGTGTGATTGAAAAGTTGATAAAAGTTATGGGTCCCATAAAATATGAGTTTGGAAAAAAAGAATTTATTTTAAACTCTACCAAATATGTACTGAAGTGACTTTCGCACCTTGTAACCAAATTTTGTCACAATGTTAGGTAGTAAGCAGAGTGTTTTGGAGTTAGAGTACAGACTCTATCTCTAGAAACGTCCATTTCTATTATTCTTTTTGCACTGTATAGTTCTTTCATTTCAAATTTCAGAGTTTAGGGATGCCTTAATTTTCTGAATTTCATTTCTATTGGGGCAGGTTAAGAGTTTTTCATCTACATATAGAAGCAAAAAAATAGGCAAAGTTCTTAACCTATACAAGTATCTCTTAAGTAAGCAAACCAAATATGTTTTATGTGGTTAGTGGTTCCACAAGACACTCAAATTGTCTCATGAAGATGATTTCTTATAAGTTACCAATCCCATGCAAAAAAAAAAAAAAAATCAACAATAAACAAAAATCTATCTTTAAAGAGAAGACAATTGACTCTATCAAGAAGGTATATGTAAAAAAAATAGTTTTTATATCTAATTGTTACGACTCGTGGCCTAAGTGAGCTATTATTGCTTGCATGATTCTTATAGCGGTAAAGCTAACTTCTCGGGAAAATATTTTATTGTAATTCACTCCTCCATTTGAGAAAAAATATTTGCTACTAATCTCGCTTTAAATCTAGAAGAATCAGATGGAGTATTACATTTTTTTTAGCTTATAAATTAAAGCCACTTACAATTTACCACATATTGTTCTTTAGGCTTAGCTACTAGTAGGAAAGGGATACTAAATTGAAAAATAAGAAAAGAGTACTACAAATTTTTATAAGTTCTTATATAAGTTTCAGTTTTAGAAAAATAAATATAATATATATGTCTGAAATTACTTTTTTAACTGCAAAAAAATCAAATAAGATTCTGAAAAATAGATATAGTTTTTAGAGAGAAATTTTGTAAAGAAATTTTTACCATATACCATAAAAAATAAAATAATTTAAAAAATACTATTTCACATTTTTTATTCTAAAAACACTAATTTTACTTTTGTAACACTTTGTTACACTTCGTTACATTTTTTACATTTCTTTGTTATTTTTGTTACATTTAATGCAATAACCCAGTAGGCAAAATTTGAAGCCCAATCCAAACTCTGGCCCAATTTTTAGGCCCATAAATCTATACAGCATTTCGTTATAAAAGCGCTCTCTCTTCATCCCTCCTTTTCACCCTGTTGTTCAAATTTTCAGTGTGTGAGCAAATCTCTCTCTCTATATCTCAGGTAATCTTCACTTTCTCTCTCTATATTTACGTACACACGCATGTATATCTTCATATAATTTCTTTACAGTTGCAGAACATTCATATACAATCAAATCTGTAGCTGTAATTTGATTTGAATACACACCTCCAATATCTCACTAAAACCCTAGACCTAACACACGCAGTGAAGCTGAGATAAAGATGGAGTGGAGCCCTGAGACCCTACAATTCCTCTCACAATGTTTCCTCAACACCCTCTCACCGCTCCCCGAACCCCGCCGCCGCGCGGAGGCCGCGCTGGCAGAGGCTTCCGATAAGCCTAATTACGGCCTTGCCGTGCTTCGCCTTGTTGCTGAGCCGTCAGTTGACGAGCAGATCCGTCAGGCTGCTGCTGTCAACTTCAAGAACACCCTCAAGGCCCACTGGGCCCCGATGACTAACGATCCGTCCATGGCAGGCCACGCCATACCGGACCCGGAAAAGGACCAAATCAAATCTTTAATTGTGACTTTAATGGTGAATTCCTCACCCAGAATCCAAGCACAGCTCAGTGAAGCCCTGACCATAATTGGGAAACATGATTTCCCCAAAGCATGGCCCACGTTATTACCAGAGCTTGTCCTGACTCTCGATAGGTTGAGCCAGGCCAATGATTATGTTTCTGTAAGTGGGGTTTTGACCACCATTAATTCGTTGTTTAAGAAATTTAGGTATCAGTTTAAGACCAATGAGTTGTTGCTTGATTTGAAATACTGTCTTGATAACTTTGCGAAGCCGTTGTTGGAAGTATTTAAACGTACTGCAAGTTTGATAGATCAGGTAAGTACTTCTGGTGCTACGCATGCAAGTTCCCTCAAGCCGTACATAGAGTCCCAGAGGTTGTGTTGTAGGATTTTTTATTCGCTGAATTTTATGGAGTTGCCTGAGTTTTTTGAGGACCACATGGAAGAGTGGATGATTGAATTCAAGAAATATTTAACTGTAAAGTACCCTTCTCTTGAGGATAGTGGGAATGATGGGCTTGCGTTGGTTGATGAGTTACGAGCTGCTGTGTGTGAGAATATTAGTCTCTATATGGAGAAAGAGGAGGACTTGTTTCAGAAATATTTGAGTGGTTTTGTGGAGGCAGTGTGGGGACTTTTGGTGGTTGCATCGGCTTCTTCTAGTCGGGAAAGGCTAACTGTAACTGCTATTAAGTTTTTGACCATTGTTAGTGCTAGCGTTCACCATACTTTGTTTGCAAGGGATGACATTTTGCACCAGATTTGTCAGAGTATTGTGATTCCTAATGTGATGCTAAGGGAGGAGGATGAGGAGTTGTTTGAGATGAATTATGTGGAGTTCATAAGAAGGGATATGGAAGGGAGTGACCTTGACACAAGAAGGAGAATTGCTTGTGAACTTCTTAAGGGGATTGCTACAAATTACAAGGAGAAGGTCACTGAGAAGGTAGCAGCACAGATACAGTTGCTTTTAGCCTCATTTTCTGAGAATCCAGCTGCAAATTGGAAACACAAGGACTGTGCTATCTATTTGGTTGTCTCCCTTGCCACGAAGAAGGCAGGTGGAAGTTCTGTTTCCACTGATCTTGTTAATGTTGAGAGCTTTTTTGGGTCTGTTATTGTGCCAGAGCTGCAAAGTCAGGATGTGGATGGGTTTCCAATGTTGAAGGCTGGTGCATTGAAGTTTTTCACAATGTTTAGGAATCAGATCTCCAAACCTATCGCAATGGCGTTGCTACCTGATGTTGTTCGCTTCCTTGGCTCAGAGTCGAATGTGGTCCATTCTTATGCTGCCAGCTGCATTGAGAAACTTTTGCTGGTCAAAGATGAAAGCGGAAGGGCTAGATACTCAGCAATGGACATCAGTCCATTTTTGCTCCTCTTGATGACAAACCTTTTTAATGCTTTGCAGAAGCCAGAATCCGAGGAGAATCAGTATGTGATGAAGTGTTTAATGAGAGTTCTTGGGGTTGCTAATGTTTCTCATGAGGTTGCTTTGCCTTGCATCAACGGCCTGACATCTGTTCTGAATAGAGTCTGTGAGAACCCAAAAAATCCTGTTTTTAACCATTATCTATTCGAATCCGTGGCTCTTCTCATCAGACGGGCTTGTGAGCAGGATCCATCTCTCATAACAGCACTTGAAACAAGCCTTCTCCCTAGCCTGCAGATGATCTTATCCAGAGACGTGACAGAATTCTTCCCTTATGCATTCCAGCTGCTAGCTCAGCTTGTTGACTTGAATCGGTCTCCTTTACCCGGGAATTATATGGAGATATTTGCAATACTCCTTTTACCCGAATCATGGAAAAAGTCTGCAAATGTCCCTGCCCTTGTGCGTTTGCTCCAAGCTTTCCTTAGAAAGGCACCACATGAGCTGAACCAGCAAGGGAGATTGTCTAGTGTCCTTGGGATATTCAACACGTTAGTTTCATCTCCTAGTTCTGATGAACAAGGATTTTATGTGCTAAACACTGTGATTGAGAACCTTGGGTATGATGTGATCTCACCCTACATTAGCCACATTTGGGTTGCTCTATTTAATCGGCTCCAACATAACAGAACAGTGAAGTATGTCAAATCTCTTGTGATATTTATGTCGCTTTTTCTGGTCAGGCATGGTTCTCAAAACCTTGTAGGCTCCATGAATGCTGTGCAGCCTGATGTTTTCCGTACAATTTTAGAGCAGTTTTGGATACCCAATCTCAAGATGATCACGGGTTCACTTGAGCTTAAATTAACTTCAGTTGCTTCTACCAGACTTATATGTGAATCTCTGACAACATCGGATTCCAAGCTTTGGGGGAAAATGCTGGACAGCATTGTTACTCTTCTATCGCGCCCAGAGCAGGAAAGAGTGGAAGAGGAGCCTGATGTTCCAGATTTTGGTGAGACTGTTGGTTATAATACCACTTTCGTTAACCTGTACAATGCTGGGAGGAGGGAAGAGGACCCTCTGCCAGAAATCAATGATCCAAAGCAATTTTTGGTTGCATCTTTGGCAAATCTTTCTGCTCATTCAACTGGAACATACCCACGGATCATTAATGAAAATCTTGAGCCAGCAAATCAAGCTGCATTACTTCAACTTTGCAGCTCTTACAATCTTACGATAGTTTAAGAAACTAGCTGTTTCATGGTAAGTTTTGCTGTTTCTCCTGTTGCTTCTGTGCATTTATTGTTTGTCTATGCAGTATTGTCATATATTACAACTGTTTCTTTACATTTTGGGTGGTTAAGAATAGTATTTTTGGAAACAATTCGGGTAAAGTTAAACAGATTATATTTGGATAGCTATGACGTTTTATCATAACTCTTTTCACCTTTAATGTACATGTTTTTGGACTTACAGATTATAGGTTTTCTTTATTATCTGATTCCTTCACCTTGCAAGTTCAATTTTGCCTCGGGTGCACATTAAAGTTGCAATCACCAATATGATTACCATGGATCCTGTGATGAATTGCTGTATTCTTGGTTTGTTGCTAAGCAGTCAAGCATTCTAAGTAGAGATATGTATTATATGACCTATACAATGGTTATCATGTTCCTTATTGGTTAAAGGTTAACATGCTTATCCTTAAAAATGATGGTTTAAAAATAATTTCCTCAAATTAGAAGATAAAAGGATGTCATATCATGTTGAAAAAGTATTTTTGAAGTTACATACTGTGATAGTTACCATGCACACGCACCTATGCTGTGATAATTGCCACAGGCACTGACTACTTTAGACTTTCAGCTGACAATCAAATGAGAAACTAGTAGTTCACATTTGATAAAACTCCTCTCGAATTTTGTTCATCTTCATTTCTTTACGATGGTTGTCATAATGGATGGTAAACTTTAATCTTTATGGTAAACTAGCTGTAGGTAATGCAAAACATTGTCTTCCAAAAAATAGCTAGATTCTCCAATTTTTTCTTGTTCACTGGGAACAGAACTAACGTGTAAAAGAAATTACTACCCTAATAGACAATAAAAATGAAATTAAAGTTCTTTTTCATTTGACACTATATTCTTTGCCATTTTACTATTGTAATTAAAAATATCATCTTTGGGAGTGGGACAAACAAAAGATTTTGAATGTTCTAAAGCTTCAAATGTCATGTTCTGTGTACACAACTTTTCAAATCAAAGGATATTTTCAATGTCTGTAAGGTGTGCTTATTCAGTAGCGTTGTACATCAAAGACGGAAGTGATATAAAAATGAGATTCAAGAATTGACGACAATGGTAAAATTTGACTTGAGATCTGTTCTTGTTAGAGAACTACACGGGCTGATGACTAAGCTGGAAGAATAAAAGGCAGTCTGGCAAATAGATTTTTATCTACATCTCACTATTCTTTACATACATTATCACTGCGTTAAAGTTTTTAGTGTGACAGTTCGGGTAAAATATGAAACTTGATGGATTTGCTAAACAAAATGTTGTTTTTGCTAATCTAGATGTGATTAGCATTTATGCTCTTTCCTTTCAATGTCAAAATGGTGTTTGGTTAATATGTTAGATTGACCTACAAAATCATTGGGATGTCCGACAGTCTAACTCGACTCTGAATTAGATTTCAATTGCAACATCAGCAGGGTAAGTAAAAGATGAGGAAAAGTATTTTAGTTTTAATAATAGGATTATTGTGATTTCACACTGAAAAATTTATAAACTGCAGCAAAAAAAAGTTTGTTTTGATCCCCAATGTCAATATTTTTTTAACTCTTCGTGATTTGTATGTCGTAGATAATGGTTGCATGCATATTCATCATGGTTTGTCTTAGAAAAACAGAAAGTGACTACATTTATACAGTATAAGATATTCGAACTGTTTCTTGTGTAGAAGTTCTCTATTCCTGTTTTCTCATTCTGAAAAAGACTAGAAAATGCAAGCCATTGCGGCTTCTACTCTGGCAATCTGCCTCCTGCGTCCTGTATTTTCTGGATAACTGAAAGTGATCTTTGACGCTGCTCCTCACTTATTATGTTGGATTTAAGTTATAAATGCACATTGTGAACTGTGATACTTTAGATTTAATCTTTATTTTAATCTTGTTTTACGGCTTTGTTCTAAATCTGTCCTCTTAGCTTTAGTGAATTTTCATGAATCCATGGTGCTTCTGGGTCTCCTCCTTCGAAATATTTCTGTCCTTTTAATTTTGTATACATTAACTACATACATGGTCTTTCTTTCAGGAACAATATTATAATGATGGCAGCAGCATGGTTTGTGGTCACGTTTTATAGTTTCTCATTATTGAAGCAGTCATCCATGATCGTGTAGGATTCTCTGGTCAAATCAATTGGCCCAGTAAGGTATCATCCATTTGTACATTTTCGGTCTTTTGGAGTTAGCTTCATGTGTGGTCATGTTAGGTCCCCCTTTTCACCTACCGCGATACAGTCGACCAGCACAACATCATGTCAAATCGGTTTGGGGATACTGTCGGTTGAGTTTGCTTGAATATTGAAGTTACACCAACTTATTCACGCTACTTCCCTTGTAATGCATCCAGATTTAGCATTTGGATAATTTTGTTGTGAAGTCAATATGGCACATAGAAGTCTGTGCTTTTTGAGGGATTAAGATGTTAACGGATTTTACATTTGCTATAATTGTATGTTGAAACTATATTTTTGGGCTGATTTGAGTTGTCATGAAGGTTAATCTTGCTATAAGATGATAATCACTTGCTTTCAACGGTCATTTTTTGCTACTTTCCATTTTCAGTGGTTTAAATAAAATTTGGAATTGACTACATAAGTGTAGTTATGTTTGGTGTACTAGACTAATAGAATTAAGTAGTATTAATCAAGATTGTTAAACGAAATTTGGGGTCTCATTAAATTTGACTTTATATACTGTAAATATAATGAAAATAAATTAATAATTCTAGGTAAAGTATTGTATTTTGAAAAGTAAGTATTGTTTATTGAGTGTAATAATAGAAAAATGGACACTAAAAGTGTCATCTAAAGATTCTTATTCTGTTGAATGATTCTTATATGTGTGTTCATAAGTGGGTGGAGTTGTACGAACAAAGGACCAAAATTCGTTGAATAATCTACACAATTAAATGCTGTAAAAAGGTATCTAATTTATGTATATATTTAAAAAAAAAAATGTATGGACTGTTTCTTGATTAATTTATTCTGGAAATTTCATTTTTGGTAATAAATCTAAAATAAATTTCCACTTCATTAATTCTCCCAAATTCATCCATTTGTATTTGTTCATTATTATTGAATTTGAATTTATTTAATATTGTTAATGGATGTTATTGAATCACGGTAATATATATATAATAAGGTTAATAAATTATTTAATTTGATTTAATAAGAAATAAGCCATGACCTAATATTTTATAATTTTAAAGTTAGTTACACTTCTCCTTTGCCTGAATGTTTTGTGCACTTGGTACTTGTACTTGTACTTGTGTGATTAGTTTCTCCTTTTGTCTTCTCCTACTCACGGTGGGTAAGAGATCATTTACTTACTGATGATGTAGGTAGGAAATTATTACTTTTGTCTTATAATAGTTTTGAGAGATTGTACTCGTGTGATTAGTTTCTCCATTTGTCTTATAGAGATCATTTACTCGTTGATGATGTTGGTAAAAGATTCTTACTCGTCTTATAATAGTTTCGAGAGGGTGTAGGTAAAATAAAGCATTACTTATTAAGTGTGACTAACCAAGTTAGTCAATTTGGGACAAATAATTTTACAAGAATTTAGTATTGTTTGAATACTCGAAAAGATTAGGTTACATAGTGTTTGTTTGCTATTGTTTAAATTATAATTTCAATTGATCAAATATATTTTTTTATCTACACATTGTTTGCTATAGGACTCACAATTTATAAAGAAGAAATGTAGGAGCGTATTTGATGGTTTGAGGAACACAACCCAAGGGCAGTGTTCTCGGAGCAAGATAAAACAACTCACCTACTCATGTGTCAATTAGTAAGTGAGTTGTTCACTTTGGGACAATTAATTTACAAAACACCCACCTACTGATCATCAACAGGTGGGTTGTTTTATCTTACCCCAAAGGGGCAGGAGAACACTGCTAAAATTATACACGACAAAGACAATTGTGGTCCCACGACAAAGACAATTGTGGTCCCACGTACAAAACCAAAAAAATAATATAGGAAATTTTTCCTTGGTGTTTGTGCCCCTCACACATAGGGTAAAAACCATAAATCAAACACAACCAGATTGAGTTAAAATGACTTGGTGAGAGTGAGTAATGGAACAACCAAAAAAGTGTTGGAATTAAAGATTCTCATTAGGTACCAAGACTTTAGATAAAAAGAAAAAAGTAGTAATGGGGAATAACATTCAAAAAGAATACTTAATCAGATCAAGAAAAAGGGGCCCAAAATAGGCAATTTTCCATTCCACTCCACCAAATGGTCCTAACCTTAATATATGAGTTTTGAGAAATTAATGTTATGGAATGTTGTTAGTCCAAATGGAATATTTAAATCAAAAGATAAAGCATCTCTTTTGTTAGTTTAATTCAACATTAATTATCATTTCTCTTGGACTTATTAGGAGAATTTAACCTTCAACAAGAGCTAAGAGTCAATTTTAATATTTTATATTTTACTGACTATAGAATTTAAATCCAAGTCCAATTTAACTAAGATTGTAATACTAAATTTCAGGAAGAGCTCAAGATGCAAATTGCCCTGCACGAACGAGAGTCACTAACATTCGACTGTTGATTTTACAAACAAAATCTTTGAGATAAAATTCCAATATATATGTTATTATTATACAGAGAAAAACAGATCAATATATATTCTTATCGAAATCGTATAATATTCGATATATACGTATTAAAGTAACTTTTATCGAATTCATCTCAATTAACTAATGATGGTAAGTGGGGGATCATTTATCAAGTATCTTATCATAGAAATTAGTTAGTAATTAACTAATTATAGTCGTTGATACCATCTAAAAGAACTCAAGTTGATTGCTTAATTTTTACAATATGCAAAGTTGGTATCAATTCCTCTCTTTGTTGCAAGCCATTAATGTAAAGTTGGGTCTTCAAACACACACACACACACACTCTCTCTCACTCACTCTTAATTATTCTTTCAAAAGAGCTTAAGAAGTATTAAAGCCAATTTGTATTAGTCTAATAAGATAATTAATCAAACCATTAATCAATGTAGTAAGGAGGAAATTCTTAAGAAGGATCAAAGTAGTTAGTGAAAATTGAAAACATTCGTTGTCCAAAAAGGGTCAAAAATTTCGGTTACTTTCATATTTAACCTTTTGCTCATGCCCTATGACTACTAGCTAGGACGATCTTCGTAGAAAAGTAAGTTTGATAATTAGTTTTTGTATACATACAAAACTCATGAAATAAAAAGAAGGAAAGAACAAGAATATATAATAATAAATAAGGAAAGAACAAGTCAATCCAATCTAGTAAAGGTTTAACTCCTTTTTTAATGAAGATATGCTTCATAATTTTGCGATTCATTAAATAAAAAGGGGCATCTTTAATAAATTTCAATACTAGATCTTTTTTTTTTTTTTTTTTTTATTGAATTCTTAAAAAAAAAGGGCCTTTGAAGTGGCAAATGAAAAAGGAATGGCTAGTGATGTGAATTTTCCAAGCGAACGGCTATAATTAGTTAAATATTTTTAGCATAAAATAATTGTGATTAGCAATAAACATTTGTTTATTAGTGCTAATTGCATTATTCTCATCCGTACAACCACTTGTAGTAAAATAATAATTTTTACATTCTAAGTTGTTGATTAGGAAGACCAGTCATGTCACACCTCAGCTAAGTGCTTTATGATAATTTTTTATTTAAATTTTTTAAAGTTCATATAATTGATTTTGCCAAGTTAATTTGAAGAATGATATTATAAACTCGATTAAATAATTTAAATTCCATTTTTAGTAAATTCCCAATTTTTATTTTCATTATCTTATATACATATTTAGCATCTTCAAACTCGGGATGTCAATATTCGTGTGATATGTTAAAGTTCATTTATAAAATAATGAAAATGATTAACCAGCGTTGTGTTTATTTTCATCAATTTGAATTTATTAATTATAATTATAATTTTAATATGTATATTAAGATATAATATTTATTAACAACATGTTTATCAATGTTTATAAATACTTATAAGTTGGTCAAATATTATTTTTATCTATACATTTCGTAGGACTCGCAATTTTTATCTATCTTTTATCCATATATTTCATAAGATCTACTGTTCATAATCTGTAATTTTTTTTACCAAACATCCTCTAAATCACACAAATGTGTGGTATCCTTGCTACTTTCGGTGATTGACATTTTTAAGATTTGCAAAATAGTGAGAGGGGAAAAATAAAACATTTATTTTTAGTCTTGTCAAATGATCAATTTATGATAAATTTCTTCTAATAAGTCAAATACAATAAGAGCATTTTAATTTGTTAATAAAAAGTTTTAGCACGTTTTAATTATTTTTAATCAATGTAATGTGTACACATGGTCGGTTTTGGTTGAGGAGAGCGAGGCAATTGTCTCGGCCCAAAATTGAAAGGGTCTATTTTTATTAAAATATATATATTTGTGAGATTAGTGAAGTTGCCTAACAAAAAATTTGTACAAAAGTTTGAAACTCAGCAAAACAAAGCAAACCGTATTCCATGAAGTTCATTGTCAGCGATTTTGTATCTTAAATAATTTTGCAAGTGTACGAAGTGCTCAAGTAATAAAGTGGATTGTGAGTTTATTAAAATATATATATTTGTGAGATTAGTGAAGTTGCCTAACAAAAAATTTGTATAAAAGTTTGAAACTCAGCAAAATAAAGCAAACCGTATTCCATGAAGTTCATTGTCAGCGATTTTGTATCTTAAATAATTTTGCAAGTGTACGAAGTGCTCAAGTAATAAAGTGGATTGTGAGTCCAAGTATCGTTCCCACGAGTATTTAGATAATTCAGTTGCAATTATATTAACCTTAACCGAATCTAATAAACTTTGGATGTTTGTATGATTAAGAACTAATTAAATTATAAATTAAGAACAATTAACTAATTATAATTCAAATAAGTAAAATATTAAATTAAAGAAAAATTACTTTAAACTTAGAAAAGAAAAGAAAAGTAAAGAAAAGCGTACTAGGATCCCGAATCCATTTATACCAATTTCCTTTAACCCAAACCCTTGAATTTGATAACATGATTTAATTATGAAGATCAATATTCCTAATTTGTTTAACAATCTCTCTCGAGTAGATTAAACCTATTCATATATGTGACCCGACTATATCTCTATGACGGATGCGAACATACAAGAATCCATTAGAATCTATAAATACTTAGAGATTGATGTAAAGCATAGCGGTATATTTCTATCCCTTATCGGACTCTACGACAATTGATATATGTATAACCTATTTTCTATCTCTCGAAGGTAAAACAAGCCACAAGAATCATACAACTATTGCGCATATAATTGTAGATGAAGAAAAAATCAATATCAATTATTCAAAAATCAAAACATGCTTAAATATCAAAAACTAGGTTTGAGCAATTAAAGGATCATGATACAAATTTCATCATGATGCTAGAACTAAAATATTTAACCTAACATACTAAGAAGAAGAAAAGAAAAAGAAAATATAGAAGCTATCACCCGGATATGAAGAAAATAATTGGGAGATAAAATCTTGAACTTTATCTTCGTTTTAATCTTCAATGGATGAATCTTGATCTTCGTTTTTTATTTGTCTCCCGTTCTTCTCTCCAAATCTCCACCAAAAACGACCCCAAAACGGCTCCCAGTCGGCCTCTTTGTTATGAGTTAATAACTCATATTTATAGTTACATAATTGTGTCTCAAATGATCTCAAAAAATTATTAAAATCGTGCTCAAAAAATTTCCTAATTGAATTAGAACTCAAAAAGGCAACAAAATTCCGTTTCTATCGAAAATAAATTGGGCGATCGCCCAGTGCAAACCCGGGCGGTCGCCCAAGCCAAGGAAAAACCATTATGCTGTTGAAAAATAGGGTTGGGCAATTGCGCAGCTCAACATTTTTTTTCTGCGGCGGCTATTTTTCAAATATTCATAACGTCTTGTAGGAAACTCCAAATTGAGATCCGTAAAAAGTGTTGGACTCGTAATTCAATTATCTTTCCAATGGTATATCATTTGACTTTTGGAGATTTTAATATCAAAAGTTGTGTTCGAAGTTTCCCACATGCTTCGGTAGGTAGTTTCTCAATTCGATTCTTTAACTTTCTGGTGTTTGATCCATTAATTAAACTCTTCATTGTCACTCCAAAACACCTTAAACTTATTTATTTTATCTTCTAACTCGTCCTCCAATGTTTGGCTCTTGATATTCACTTTAAAAACTCAACTTACTCGTCAATTTCACCAAATTGTTGATCTTTCCGTCCATTCCTCTCAATTTGCTTATAAACGGATCCAACACTGAAATATGAAGAATAATACACTAAATTAAGTACACAATCAATAAAATGACGGGATAAAAGCTTAGTTTAAAGGCCCAAATAAGTGCACAAAATGCACTTATCATCCATGACTATCATTAAGTAGTGACCCAACATCGAAAAAGCCCATTTAAAAATAAAATATTGAAGTCCAGTCCACTAGCAGTTATGTCCATGACTTATCAAACTTTGCCTTGGGTCTAAACTTTAGACTTCGTCTCAAACTCTAAAAATGTCAGAACCAGCCATGTGTGTACACAACACGTTGTATTATAAAACGTCAATCAATCTAAAAGTTTTATCTTGCTTTTCAAACTTGTAACATAAAGGTTGAAATTAATAAAGCACAAAATTCATTCGAAATGAACTGTCAAAAATTGATCTTTAATTCTTAGTATAATTTTGACTATTGTTACACTTATTGAAAGAAAATCGAGTTAAACTATGAATTCGATCTCGTCCTAATCAAGTTGATAGGAGGACTAGATAAACTTCCAAAGTTGCATTCGGGACCAATCAAGAGGATTTCAATGAATATTCAGGAAGATAGCTCTTGCGTAGCATTATACAAAGTAACACCTAAATATACAATGCATTTGGTCACCACTCAAATTTATCTGCTGAATAATTTTGTAGTGCGAATGTGTTAATCGTGTCTTTAAAACTTGAACATAGATAGTAACAATTATTACATACAAAGTTGATATCGTACGACACGTGGATAGTAATATTGAAGAGTTGTCAACTTTGTTCTGCAATTATTTTCTGCACATAATAAGAAAAGAAAAAAAGACAAATTCATTAAAGTTAGCATGAGACAAGGTCGCAAGAGTAAGAAAGAGGTTTTGAGGTTTTCATTATATAGAGAGAGAGTGTAGAAAACGTGTGGCAACAAAGAAGAGAGAGAAACACGCGTGTATCATGTATGTATAGACAGAGAGAAGGAAATGAGAAAATAGGACCCCATGGTAAGTGGTCTTTAAGGATTCGGTAACGTCTGATACAGCATTCAGGTGGTGCTGTGTCTGTTAAATATACATATCTATACATACATACATACGTACGTACGTACAGGGCAGTTTTGTAACTGAAAAGTGAGAGAAAAATAAGGTGAAAAGGCAGCCTCTTCATCCATTACACACTAGTTATTACATTCCTCGGAAGCTGTTACACAAAGCGTCTCCTCACCTATACATACACATTTATGTACACAAATATAGAGAGAGAAACAAGAGAGGTAGAGTGAGAAAAAGAGAGCATTTAAAGGGATAATTAAGAGTTTTTTTGTTTGTTATTGAAAATGGATAATAAAGAGTGGGCTTTGTTTGGATTATCGATGATGATGTTAAATTGGGTAGGTTGAAGTGATTGAAAGAAGGCTGTTTTTTTTCTTTTCTTTTTCTTTCTTTCTTTCTTTTGTGAGCTTTGGTAGCTTCAAATGGCACATGCTAATGGCGTCAGAAGTGGAAACTCTCAAAATGCAGGTAAAAGAACATGTATATTTTTTTTATGGGTTTTGAGATTTTTAAGGTTAATTTTCTGTTGGTATAATACTAGGATAAAGCTTTAAGGTGAACATTTTTATGATGTTTTCTAGTTATCCCTGCTTTTAGAATCATTTTATTTTCAGTGAGCAATTCTTTTAGTACTGATTTGTTGAAATTCTGTCTTTGTATGGTTTGTCCTTTGGTTTATCAATTCTGTGATCATGAAAAGTATAACTTTTTAAAATTCTTGTTAAAGAAATCAGCAGTCGAAGAAGCAAATTCTTCTCATGGGTTCTCTTTTTGTTTTACTTTTTTTGAGCTTCTTATTTTGTTTGATTATTCGGCTCTGTCTGAGCTATTTTCGCTTCGTTTTTGAGTGTCAAATTGAGCAATCTGAAATCCATATTCTTAAAATATTTCCTTGGCTCGATTTGTCTTTGGTTGGTGTAGAAAGCAATGATCTGTATATGGAGCTATGGAAGGCTTGTGCAGGACCTATGGTAAATGTTCCTTGTACTGGAGAAAGAGTTTACTACTTTCCTCAGGGTCACTTGGAACAAGTAGGCTTCTCTTTACCCTCACCAGAGAATATTTCCTTAATTAGAATTGCAGTTTGATATAGGCATGCTTTGATGTGCAGTTGGAGGCATCTACTAATCAGGAGTTGAATCAACAAATTCCAAGGTTCAATCTTCCCCCGAAGATCCTTTGTCGCGTTTTTCATATTCAATTACGGGTATTTTCTCGTTTCTGATTTCTGGTTTCATTTCCCTTTTCCCAAACCCCATGTTTATCTCTTGAAACATTTGTTTGTCATTTTTTATTTTGTTGGCTTCAATTATTGACAGGCAGAACCTGAAACAGATGAAGTTTATGCCCAGATCACATTACACCCAGAACCAGATGTAAGCAATTAGCATTTTTATTTTCACCCCTTGTGTTTACTTTAGCTCCTACTTTTGAAAAATGTGGCATATCTTTATATTTTCTGCGTATGAAGCATGAAATTCAGTAATAGTTTCAAGATGTTGACGATATAAAAATAGTATATCTTTAATTTTGTGTGTATTGCTTTTCTTGTTATTTTCACCTTTTTAAGGTTGTTGTGTTCTCAGTTCTGTGTGTTGAAATGTGAATCTTGTATTGTCATTCTTGTAGCAAACCGAGCCCACCAGTCCTGATCCAAGCCCGCCTGATCCACCAAAGAAAAATGTTCGCTCTTTTTGTAAGATTTTGACGGCATCTGACAGAAGCACACACGGAGGCTTCTCTATTCTTCGAAGGCACGCCAATGAATGTCTCCCTCCATTGGTAAGTAATTTCTTTTCAATCTTTTGTCATTGCAAAAGTGTGCATAAGAAAGAAGACTATTGTCAAAGTAAAGACAAGATATTGTCTCCCTCCATTGTTCACTAATTTCTTTTCAATCTTTTGTTATTGCACAAGTGTGCATAAGACGAAGACTATTATCCAAATAATTATGAGGACACATTGCTTGATTTATTGAATACCTGATCCACATAATTGACTTACCAAAGAGAAGATATCAAGGTTCTCTCAAATCAGTCATGGCAGATAGGCTGCTGGTATGGAGATTAATGAACCCTCACTTTCATACTTAGGTAGTGAAGACCTAAACAATTGTTGCATTTTTGGTAAGGTGGATTGGATAAGGACGGGATAGTATTAAGAAATAAAAAGAAGCTAAAATCTTATCTATTATGCTGTCCACTCATGTCTAATATGACATACCAAACATGCTCTTAAGGAGTATAAAGTTGCATTGTTTTCTTCCTGTATTGTTGCTACATATTCAGCAGCCGACAGTACCATAAGATAAATATAGTGGCTATGAGGAGCTAAGATGAATGTGTTTAGAAATGAGAATGTATGCCAACAATTGAAGGTGGCACTTATTGAGGATAAATTAAATTGAAACAACCTGTTCTTCAATGATAATGAAGAGACACGGCGGCTGGAAACCTGATCTAGTGGCTGAACAACCTACAGAAAAGGTGTTGGGGCTTTCTCCCCCGCTTTAATTCCGGTGTGATAATGGAAGAAAAAAATATATGAACATTGTATATGTATATGTTTCATAAAATTGAAGAAGATAAAGATATTTCAATCATCATATACCTATAGGAGGAGGGCTCTATTAATAGAGTCTCTATTGATGACGTGGCAACAATTTTGTTAGGGTTGTTAGGATAAGAATGCCACGTGTCTCAATTTGTTACTGAAATAACAGTGTGAAATTAGGGTCACATGTCCAATATGGTAATATGGTTAGACAGTTATAACCGATTGGACAAAACTTCGATGGGTTGGGATGGATATGCATATGGTGCTCGATCGACACATGGGGATGTTTGAAGGGTGACTTGCCTCGAAGAGTGGGATGTCTCGCTCAAAAAGGGGGGTGTCTCACTCGAAGAGGGGGTGTCTCACCCAAAGAGGATGTTTGGTCCTAGTCTCGTGTGGGTCCATCGGTCTAGGTGAAAGTGCATTCTCATTAGAGTCTTTGTCCGCTATGTTAGCCCTTGTTTCCCTATTTATTTTGCATAAATGAAGGACGACTGAGGTAGTTGGCTCATGTTTTGTGTTGACCTAAAGAGATTATGTTCATAAGATGATGCGATTTTAGTATAGCGAGTTAGAATGAGTGGTAAACCAAAATTAACATTGGCCTATTTGTAGTTATGAAGGACCTAGTAGCTTTAAATCTCCTTGTGTTAATAAATATTATTTTATTTATTTACTTATTAAGAGTAGAATAGTCTTTCCAGCTTAACCTATATATAGTTTATTTGTAATTAGGTTTCATTATGACTTTGTATTACTTTTCATTATGCGCAAGGAACCCTAGCCTCCTCCTCCTCTTTTGATTCTTATTGTCCTTTGTGTTTGACTATTCTATATTGTTTAACACTTGTACATCTAGTTATAATCATAGGCGGACTTAGTATGGGTCTAGAGGGGCCAGACCCTGCTCAATTTTGTAAAAACAAAAAAAGTATATATTGCTTATTTGTTTGGCATGTTTACATTCAATTGATTCATTTTCAGCTATTGATAAGTCCAAGTCGGTTCAACTTGCTAAGTTTTATCTAAAGAACTTGTTTAATGTTCAACTTGTGCTATTTGGTGATCAACTTGATAATTATATCATAGATGTGCGCTCCAATATGAAATTTTCAAATTTGAAAGAGATTAGTGACTTTGCACAAAAGCTGGTTGAGACAGAAAAAAACAAGATTTACTCTTTAATTTTTGCTCATTCTTTTACCAATTACAAATGCTACTGTTTTCAACTACTAATATCATAAAAGATCAATTGCACAATAAGATTGGAGATAAATGGACGAATAATTGCATATATTGAGAAAGATTTTTTTTTTTAATATTTGTAGTGATGATGTTGTTAAACGATTTAAGAATATAAAAACTCATCGATGACAATTTTAATTTATTAGAAATTTTTACTTGTTGCTTTGTATGTATAATTCGTTTTAATATTTTTTGTTTATTATTTACATTGTGCCCCCTTTGAGTAAAATCCTATGTCCTGGTTATAATCATAGCAGAGTGGAGAAGAAGTATTTGTGTAGCTGACCCCAAATCTATTGGGAGTAAGGTTGGTATGTTGTTTGTTTTATTCAGCAGTCGGTGATTTTTTATACTATTCAAAGCTTACTGTATGAATAGCAATGAACAGTGCAGAATTGTGAAGAAGTATGCATGAGGTCGACCCCAAATCCATTGGGAATAAGGCTTAGTTTGTTTTTTGTTGAATTCACTAGTCAGTGGTTTTCTTATCCTGTTCAAAACTTACTGTATGAAGCCTTTGAGCTTACTGTATCAGGCCTGTGACATGTTCTAATGTTTGAGTTGCTATTGTAAATCCTTAAGGATATGACTCAAGCAATCCCGAGCCAGGATTTGGTTGCAAAGGATCTTCATGGTTATGAGTGGCGATTTAAGCATATTTTCAGAGGTAATGATTCTGATATTTAAGGTTGTATTGTTGTAGAATCTATGATTTCTGTATTCTTTTGGCTAGTTGAAAATAGAAGCTAGAGTTTTACATCTTCAAAGATGATTGTGATTTAATCAGGTCAACCACGGAGACACTTGTTGACAACTGGCTGGAGCACATTTGTCACCTCTAAGAGATTAGTTGCGGGAGATGCTTTTGTGTTCTTGAGGTAATTTCTGGTTTCCTATCAGTTAATTTATGGTTTTATGTTTTTGCTATTAGTGCACCTTGACTGGTGTAATTTGAACTACAACCACTGTTTTGCAGGGGTGATAACGAAGAATTGCGCGTCGGGGTTCGCCGTCTAGCTCGACAACAAAGCCCTATCCAGCCTTCCGTTATATCCAGTGAAAGCATGCATCTTGGAGTGCTTGCTTCTGCGTCGCATGCTATTACCACAAACACACTATTTCTGGTGTATTACAAGCCAAGGTACGGCAACCACCCCAAAAAAAAAAAATAATAATAAATTTATCTACTCTTGATTTAAACATAATCTACTAAATCTCTTAAAAGTTACAGCTTGGCTTCTTCTGGTATATGATGCATCAGGGCAAGCCAATTTATCATTGGGTTGAACAAATATTTAGAGGCAATACGACATGGATTTTGTGTGGGCACGCGTTTCAAGATGAGATTCAGAGAAGAAGAATCTCCTGAGAGAAGGTTCCTTATTCATTTCCTTCCCTGCATTGTGTTTCGACTTTGAGACTTGTATAATTTCATTGTTGATTCGGTTGATGTCTTTTCAGGTTGACTGGCACCGTAATTGGTGTTGGAGATATCTCTCAACATTGGACAGACTCTAAATGGCGGTCATTAAAGGTTAAAGACAGTTTTTTTTAGTTATCTACACATCTAACCGTTATCTTTTTATTGTCTCATTTTAATAATTTTTCCTTTCCAAATTATTGTTCATTTTAGATACAATGGGATGAAGCCACAACCGAGCAGTGGTCGGAGAGGGTCTCACCATGGGAGATAGAGCCATCTGTAGCTTCTGCTTCTGTTGACATTGCGCAACTCGCTGCAAAGAACAAAAGACCTCGACTTTTTGATCTGCATCCATCCGGTATATAATATTATGTTACGACATCTTTCTAGTGAACCAACATGAATGGCTTCAGGTATTAACTTGTGTAATGTAGGAACTACAACCACTACTTCGTCTGGTGGAATGAGGGCACCTACTTCAGTCGGGATTGATTCTCCAAACCTATTTCAAGAATCAGAATACGTTAAAAATGTATCTGTACGCTCGACCCTTTCTGATTTTAACTCTCCCGTCTCATTGAGGACAAATAAGGATCATTCTCTTGATCAAGTTGATAGAAGTAAGAAGTTTGAGACTACTTCAGCGTGTCGGTTATTTGGCATTGATTTGAGGAGCAATGCAAATAATATTCCACCAGTACAGAAGGAAATGAATGTTCCAAACATCACTTCAAAATGTGCTAACGACGTTGATAGGATGAACAATCTGGACGTTTTGAAATCCTCCAAAGAAAGCAAACATGTAGTCGAGGTGTTGCCCAATGATACTCAAAGAAAGCAGAGCTTCACTTCATCTACAAGAACTCGTACTAAGGTGAGTTCATTTTATTTGATGAATTTTTACAATAGTAAAAAAGCATTTACGAATTAGCTTTGCAATAATTCTGTTCTTAAGGTACAAATGCAAGGGATTTCTGTCGGACGTGCTGTCGATTTGAGTGCATTAGAAGGTTATGATGACCTTATTACCGAGCTGGAGAAAATGTTCGAGATTAAGGGGGAGCTTCGCCCGAAAAGCAAATGGGACATAGTTTACACAGACGATGAGGGTGATGTCATGCTCGTGGGCGATGATCCGTGGTCGTGAGTAGTTTGAATCTCTTGAAACTTGATCTTAGTAACAGCTATTAAAACTTCTTAATTTTTCGTTATTCTTTGCAGGGAGTTCTGTAAGATAGTCAAGAAAATTTGCATCTATTCGAGCGATGAAGTGAAGAAGATGAATCCTAGATGCAAGTTTCCTTTGCCATCTGTGAAAGGTGAAGGCACTACAAGAAGCTTAGATTCAGAGCCAAAATCTGCAGAGTAGAAATTATTAATCTTATCCCTTCTTTAAAAGTTTCTTTAGAATTGAGGTACAAATATGGAAGTTGTGGGTTGCTCAGTTTTTGGAGCTTGCTCAGTAGGTAGAAGAAGCAAACCAAGTGGACTAGGATTGATGCAAGTAGATAACCACTAACGGCTTGTTTGGGAATGTTAAGTGCACGATACTCGACAGGAAGAAATAAAAAAAATTAAGTTTCTATTTATTGTTCAATCTTGTCAAGTATTGCGCATGAAACGAGCTTTAGAGTTGTGGTGGAGAAACTTCAATTTTGGAGGTTGTAAATACCATGTTTGGGGGCGGGGGCGGGGGCGGGGGAGGGGGAGGGGGAGGTTGAGTTTGTCTGCTTGATAACAGATGAATCTGTAAAAGTTGTATACATGTTTGTTAGAACTTAGAATGAATGATTAGAATGACTGGGTTTCTTGTGCTTTCTTGGATTCTATGTAATGGGATTGTCCAAATTGTGGAGGCAAGGGTTGTTTTCAAAAAGATTGATTGCTTTTAAAAGGAATTGAAACGACTAATATCTTTTTGACAAAGACTACAAGATTTTAAGTCATCATCATCATTTCTCGTTTTAAATTTTGAATTCTTCTGTTTTGTCACCCTCGAAAAAGAGCACTGTCAAATGACCATTTAATGGCAAGAATGACTCTTTCTACACCAGATTCTAAGGCTCTTGAGAAAGTTATTTTTTTTTTCATAATCATAAGACTTGTTTTGCTTCTCCCGATTGTCAAGTCTGATCGACTGGAGTGCCACACTTCACTTTTAAGGGGTCCAGAGGAAAGAGCAAGGTCACTCTGCCAAGAGGGAAATAATCGAACCTTTCGTCTCATGTGACACTAGTCAGCCCAAGGACAATCTCTCAAAAAACCAAATTCCATACATTTTCTTTCTTGCCTAACAAGGGCGCAAAAAGTAGAGGCACTCCCTCCACCTTTAAAGCTTGTTTGTATTCACCTAAAATTTTGTTAAAAAGTTGAAGTCAAAATTAACAATTAATTTTAACCAATCATTTCATAGAACTACAAATTTTTACAACTTTTCAACCTCACATTTTATCAACTTTTATCTACTTTTACAAATGATTTTTTCTCTTAAGAAAAAAATCTGAAGTTCTGATAATTAATTTTGAATTTGAAAGCTAGAAATACTTGGGCCGTACTGGGCCTTCATTTCTCTGGCCCGCATACCCAGTGGGTGGACCCTATTTATTTCCAAAAAAATATAGAGGGCTATGGCCCAATGGGCATGCAGGCTGCAGCCTTCTTTAGCAAATTTCCGAATTCAAATTTTTAAGATTTGCTTTGCTCGGAACCACCAGGCACCAGGGCTAGTAATATATATGGAAGTACACAAATAGCATTCAAATTGGCCGTAAATCTTTAATTTTTTTATTATAACACTACTTTTTGTAGGTCCCTGCGTTAAAGTTGAAGACAAATAATATCCTCCTGAAAAATCTACTAAACATAAATATTTTATTCCCAGCTCGAGTGCTCGACCTTGATCAGATATGATAAACTACTTCGTCGTTCTTCAATAAATTTGTGATTAGTTACTTACTCGTATTATCTAATCTTTCAATAAATATGATTTTTGTACATTTGAATTCGTAAAAGTTTAACATCAAACTCCGAAAGAAGGGAAAAAATAAAAAATAAAGTCGTAGATATTTGGTATTGTTAAAAATGATTATTAGAACATCTCCAATACACTCTGTCTATTGCAGTCTATGTGACAAGTAAAATAGACGAATTTCCAATTTATGTGCCCCCACGTCTATAGAATAGACGGTAAAATAAAAATAATATTCAATGCACTTCGTCTAAAATTAAATTTGTTGATTCACTCCGTCTAAATATAGACGGATTTCTAGAAAGAGTCTATATTTAATATGTCACATTAGATAGATAGAATCTTTGTTAACATGCATTGGAGATGATTTTTTATAACTCCATCTATATATATTTATGTAGCACGTCAAAAAAACAATAAACCGAGTGCATTGAATGAAAAAAAGATTCTGTATTGAACTCTTCTTTTGTTCAAATATTTCTTTATCTTTAGCTTCTAATATTCAGTGTCCCAATGACAAAAAAGGCAATAGCCGCAATAAACAATCAGAAGATCTATGCTTTAATGTGTTCAAGATCTTTAATTTGAAATTGCACAAGAGGGACACTTCTTTTTTCCCTTCATTTTGATTTTAAATTCTTAGAAGACGAAGTCTGTTTTTCTCGCTTTTTACCTTTTTTTGACTGCTTGCAAGAGGCTGTGGTTCTTTTATTTTATTTTACACTAATAGACTGCTACGACCTATGTTTGCTTAACCATCGAAACAGTGCTAGTCTGCTAGATAGACGTAACAGACATAGAATCCACTGTTGGCGGCCAGTAATATGCCAGATATATGGTTAATTTTCTTCGACCTTGTTCTTTATGCAAACAAGATCGATGCAGGCTAACTAATAAGCATTTATAAACTGGTCAAACTTCATATTTATCCACACATTTAGTATGTTCCACAATTTTTATTCATTTTTTATCAGACTCATTGCTTATATTCTAATATATATATATATATATATATATATATATATAACAAACAACTAAACAAAACAAAATTATTTAGCATTTTTAGGGAAAGTTAGCCAGCAGTATGATCTCACTACAAGTGTGAAGTCTCAGTGCATAAAGTCAAATAAGTTGAAGCACAAAATATTTGCCTGTGTACTCTTTCATGAAAGTTGATCAAGAAATAGAAGCATAATCATCTAGATTTCTGCGACATTTTTTTTTTTCAACGGCTTCAAAAAGGCCCATATAAAAATACCTACATCCATCATAAAATCCACATTCTCAAAACACATACTCTCCCCATCACACACAGGTGAGTCAAGAGGTTCAGAGTAGAAGTAAATTAGGTGAACTACAAGCTTTGCTTGGTCTACTATCAGACAAGTCAATCCTTTTCTTTAGGTCGTTCATTGTTCTATATTCTGGTGTCCTAGGCTCTCTCTCTCTCTCTCTCTCTCACACACACACACACACAATCATGGGATTAGAGTGCGAAGTAGAGCCAAGTTTCAGATCATATAAGCTTCCACTTCCAATTTTGTCTATACCAGTAATGCAGTCACCGGAGCATTCCGATACAGAAACACCACCACTGCAGACATTAGCATCGGTGCCATTCAAATGGGAGGAGGAGCCCGGAAAACCTAGGCCCTGCTCGACTCTCTTCTCCCCATCCAACACCATTGACACTAAAGAACCCAAGTTCTTGGAGATCCCTCCTAGGCTATACATGGAATCCACCCCAAAAATTAACAAAACGCCTTCTCCCACCACAGTCTTGGACGGACCCTATGTGGCAAGTAAACCAAAGTTTTCTTCTTTTAGATTCTTCATGGAGCGCCAAGATTCCTTCGATAGTACCAGTAGCACAAGTCCTGAGCGAGAGGAACCCAATACCACAGTTCTTGACAAGAAAGAGCACAAAGGAAGAAGCTTTTTTGGTACTTGGGGGCAAAAAAGGGGTGGGAAAAAAGAAGTTGACGAGAGTACAAGGGTGAAAAAGGGAAATATGAGAAGAAATGGAAGCTTTTCCAGTCTCTCTCAAGCTAAATCTCATCTCTGGGTATGTTCTTCTCTTTTTCTTTTCCTATTCATTTTCTTCAAGGTATAAATTATCGTATCATCAAATCAGAAGTAGCAGCTATGGACACAATGTTCACTAATCACTAGTCATTAGTTCCTATAAGCTTTCACTATTTTTCATTTCTTAATTATATGTAATTTCCATGACTCAAGTCATTGGCAATAAGGTTGGAATCATCTAAGCATGTGTTTGGGGTTGCTTAAATTATAATTTCAGCTAGTCAAACTGATCAAACATACTTTTTATCCACGTATTTCATAGGACCCACAACTTACAATTCACTTTTTATCCACACATTCACCAACAACTTATAATTTCATCACTTAAAAAATAATTTTAACACTACCAAACATGCACTAAGAATGGGCATAAAACCTTTAATAACCTTTAATAATAGATTATTCATGGCTTCTAGAAAACAAAAAAGAAAGAAATTTAAAATTTTGTAAGAAATGACAAGCCAGCCAATACCTCTAGTAGCATGTTTGGATAGTAGACTAGACAGTGTTGAGAAAGAAAATTGGGCAAATATCCAGTGCCTTTTAGTTAATATTTTTTTTTTTGCTTTCAGGCTGCCATATATGACGGTTTCAAGCAAGTTATACCATGGAAGAGCAGAAAACCAAAGAAGGAAGGGTTCAACGTTTGAGTCTTACGGTGTGGAGGACTGATATGGAAATATGTGAATGCTTAGAAAGCTAAATTTTGTGTTCCTATTTCTGGAGGTTGTGCTTTTCTATTAATAAGTGTCCCAAACTCCCACTTGTTGCAGTAAAAATTCTTCAACGTTTGGGCATTTTGTGTTGTTCCTATTGTTAGCAAGATGTGAAAATTACATACCAATAGTATGTTAGTATAATAATTACAATCTGTTGAATGTGAAAATTGAAGTCTTGACAATGTTTTTTGAGTGGTAGTCAACTTCTTGGACAGAAGGAGTCAGGGAATTCAAGTGCTACAAGAATGAAAGGTTCAGAACCTCAAATTCCCAGAATTCCATCAGAATTTCTGCAGGAATTGCCCTTTCAATTCAATGCTGGCTATGCCTTTCCACTTTTAACTACTTGCATTTCTGATTTAAGCCAATCATCAAAGATGGATGAATTTACAGAAAATTTCAGTCCGAACTTCTGTGAGATATAATGATATGATGCAATCATACATGAGAGAGCTGATAAAATTCAACCATAACTTAACTCACACAAATCCATGAATAATGGTATACGGATTATTTTCAAAACAAAGTTTCCAACTTAATTCAAATGAAAGAAAACCACAGAGAAAAGTAAATAGACACTTTTGTACTGGATTAAAACTTAAAAGTGAAAGTTCATTTGCATAAATCAGAAGTAGCATAAAATTGATTTTATGTTTTTGCTTTACATAGTTCGCAACATAGCATTCCTCAACAGAAGGTCAACTAGACTTGAAGAAATTATTACCATCTCTGATCACAATGGAATGAGATAAAGGCATTGTAGAATGACTGATGAAATCATCCCTATTTTTTACCGGTCATACCAGCAACCACCTGCAATGACAAACCATAAATTAATCCAACCATGTACAAACAAGAACTTCTGTCTTCTGGAACAAAGTGCACAGGGATTTTTGATTGTAGAAAAGACAATTATGTTGAATGCACAACCCTTTAGAAAAATTAGAAGAAGCAGGCACTCATACATTTGATCTACACATTCCCAATGCACGCTCCTCAAGGCACCTTGAGATAAACATACTCATGAACTAACGCAGGAAATATAATGACGATTGAAATTCGAAAAATAATTATCCACACATAGATACAAATTTTAACGCTTATCATTTGAAAATACTAGTAGATAATCATGATATTAAATGTTAGTACCATGTTCCTAACAAAAGTCACCATATCTAAGTGACTTGAAATGTGGAGGTCCACAAAAGCATGGTAAAGGTTCAAATCTAGAAATAAACTAAAAACTACGAGTTGTGGTAGCCCAATGAAGTATATTATAACTAACTCTACTTTGACGAAGTCAAATTTCACAACAGAAAATGTCTCTGCAGCTGCCAATTTACCCAGATGAGCACGCAAATGTTCCCACCTAGGATAACTACGCCATCTTAAGTGACCCTTAAATCAGTCTCCAATTTGCAAAATAAAGACTACAGAGCACAATACCACTAAATTCATGCCATGAGAAACTGAGTTTGCAAACTCAAGGTTTAGAATGGCAACCTGATCTGTTCTTGCAGTTTTTATGGTTAAGAAAGAACACTCAATGGCACGAATAAGCAACTGAAGCACTAAACTAAAGCCAAAAGAGTAGGCCCAAGTTGTTTCATTAAAGTCACGAAAGAAATCTTTAAATAAACTTAAGTAGGAAAGGAAGACGTGCAAGTAAATGATATTGACTAAACCAACTCAAGTGAACAATGGAAAGACATTTAAAGAAGAGAAGGAAAAAGAGATCAGTAGTTATTTAATGTGGGACTAATACACATAACATATACAGGCAGTTGGGTATGTGTGTCGTGTAATTATCCCTCCCAAAAGTGATCTGTAGATCTGTTCCATATAATGTGGGACTAACACATATAACATACATAGACAATTGGGTGGGTGTCATATAAGTATTCCTCCACTCCCACGTGGTTAAGTAATTGCTAACATATTTTTTGTAATATATGACTAAGGAAATACTTCTGATTGACCCCGAGGACTAAGGAAAAATCCAGATATCAGTGATTTTGTGCTCTTGCAGGAGCTTGCATCACCTACTCTACACTCTGCTATCCTAGTTCTCAACCAAGTGTCTCTCCCACTACCATCCATATCAAGGTACAACTTCTAAGAGCTCTGAAAATGGAGCCTTCAATGATTCTCTCCCATCATCACCAACTAACACTTAAACAACAATGAGATCCAATACTGATAAAACAAATTATATTTCCGTAAATGACTTTACTTATAATTGGAGGTGATCTTGCACCCATTAGTTCAAGGAGAAAGATGAATTATACATAGTTCATTTGGCGGGCCATAACCTTCCCTATCAGCTACTCCAGGAGGGAAGATGGCCAGCCATTTAGAAGGAAAAAGAACAAAAAGTAGCATACCAGAATAACTTGCACAAAATTTAATAAATCTTGGAAACAAAACAAAAAAAAAAAAAATGTATATATATACAACAAGCTGAATAAAGGGAAAGGCCGGAGGGAAAATGGGAGTTCTCCATAATCAGAATAACGGTCTTCACTTACATCACTTAAAGCAGGCTGAGGTACTTGCTTGGATGATTCAAAGGAGTCCAGTATAGGCCTTACCACAGCTGGAAGGAAGAGTCCTGTAATTGTTGCAATTTCAAATGTCATGAGATGGATAATGGAGACATTTACAGCAGTTAAGGTAATTTCTCTCTAAACATAATGTTTTACAGATTCTGTTCACAGATTTTTCTTCCACTGAATGATGCCTTTACGTCACTAAACCTAAGGTCCACTCTCAATACTCGAAAGCAAAATATCATGAACTTCTTATTAGAAGCTGCTAGAAGCGAGAAAAGACGCAACTTTACAGATTACATGAATTTTAAGACCAAATACCGAATCGGAAACTATCCACAATCATGCTAACCAACCAAACCAAAACATGTCATGATGCTTCAAACAGAAAATATAAGTATTCAAAACAGGTTCTTCACTTTTGCCTCTTTCATTAACCTATTCGCCGGGTATTAAGACCTCGAAATTGGATACATAATAATTTCCATTCAGATTTGAATCTATTTTAACTATATTCTTATTCAAAGCCATGAACATGTACACATAAGTTGTAAAAATCCAATCAAGACCGTGAAACACAATGAATCAAAAGACGATTCATATACATACACACAATCACACAATTCAGTAAAAATACAGACCGACGCCAGCGATTAGGCAAGAAGCAGCTACGACAGGCTCTTGGACTACGAACATTTTCAGCTTTTCCATCACCGGCATTTTCTCCGCTTGATTTAATTTTTCCTCTCTCCCCTTGTTTTTTCGTACTGCTTCTCGCTCTAGCGAACTTCGAAACTGAGTGTAGTTGAATTTGGGTTGGGTATTGGTGACGGGTTTTTAGGTCTCGGCCCGTCAAACGATAAACAGGCTGAGATTTGTTAGTGGATCGATTAGCCCGTTTATTGTTTAGCTTTAAAACAAGTGATAGTACGGCAAAATATAAAATAATTTATAAAATACTATTTAATTTGTTATTAACAAATTTAACAACAACTATTACAAAAATAAAAAAAACAGTATTTTTAATAAAAAAAATATGACAGTATTTTAAAAAATATTTTATTTATTGTGGTCATTTCTAAAAAATCCCCTTAAAACAATCATATTTTAAACTAGTATACCGCTTTTCTTTGAGTGGAATCCGACCGTAAAAGATTTTAATGGATTGAGGAGTTGAGAAAAATGAGAAAGAGAGAGAGATATAGTTTTGTTTGAGGGAAGTTTGATTTTGATGAATATGGAGAAATTGAGGAATTGAGAGAGAGATATGGGTTTTGGATGAAGACGTAGTGACGGACAAAGAAGTACTTTTTTTGTGCTTGTAGCGGAGTAAATCTCTATACGGTCGGTGATTAAGCTAATCTAACCGTTTAAATTTATTAAAACTTTTTAAAATCTTTATACCATATCTGGACGCATCCCAATAAAATTTTTAATAAATTTAAGTAGTTAGATTAACTAAATTTAAGAACTGCGATTATTTATCAAATTAAGTAAATGAACCACATGTAAATGATAAAGAAGAGCAAGGTCATGACTCATGAGCACGAGTGGATCTTGCAGTCATGTTCTCTTTTACCTTTGCACTCAAGGCCAATCTTGATGCATTTCCCGGTCCAAGAAACCAGAACTGCTTGAGCCCCGACATTCCCTACTTATCCGACTATCGCTAAGTAGTTTTTAAATATACGAATGTTTCTAAAACGTAATTTTAATGTGGCCATCTTGATATTGAAATTCTCTGTCAATGTCAGTTAAAGTACATCTCGCCGGAAAGTTAGCTAACAATGCCAATGGTCTTGCAAAAGTCACACCGTTAATTGAGCATGCAATTCTGAGAACTCAGTAATTAAAGAAGAATAAACAACTTTAAAATGAGTTGCAAAGTTACTAGTCTTTCTACTGAGAGCATGTATAACCACATTATCTTTTCCTGTAATTGTGCAATCATAATCTTTTATAGGCTTTAACGATCCTCTGTGTATTCAACCTGGCATCTCATACCAAACATTCCATGGCATCTCCTGTTACTCTGATAATTCAAAATGGACATCGTTGAATATGATTAACAAAGGAAAAAAAAATTAAAATCTCATCCCGTATAGTACTGGATATCGAGTAACCAAGGAAAAATGATTATCACAGAGGAAGAATAATGAGCATCAAGCCATGAACCTAGAAATCTGCCAAACTACATTCAAGTCAAATATGTAAACTAAAATTTCATCATATAATTTGTACAAAAAGTACAGAGTTGAATAAAAAATCAAACTTCTTACAAGGAAAACAAAGGGGAAATTGGATGGCAGGGAATGTAAGATGAATCTTGGTTTCATACAACAACAGGTGGAATATACAGGGTAATACAGTAATAAACTCTTCCATGAAACTATCTCCACGAAAATCTCAACAAGCAGGAAAGATGTGTGCAGATTACAAGCTTGGTAGCATACATCCTACAGTCCATCCAAGAAACAAACCGGCGCTAACAAAACCCAAACCCAATGCAAAAACGACTGCGTATTTGCTAATATCGTATTGAGCATGAGGTTGTTTACCTCGTTTTCTCCTGCCAGACTTATGCCAGCTATTCCGTGTTTTCTTAGTTCTTTGAGGCACCTGGGGTAACGTTAGGGGGTAAATGGTGGAAATCGGCTGACTTTTGTTGTTCTTGATCTGGAAATAAGTGTTCTCGAGTTGCAGAAGTTGGAACCACTGCTTGTAGGCAAAAAGCTGTGACGCCTGTCTAAAGACGAGCTGGACAATGTGTTCCTTCTCGGCGCAAGCTCGTTCTGCAGCTTTCTCGGCTTCACGGGCACGTGTCTGAGAGTGACATAATGCTTCCAGTAGTTGGGCCTTGCTCGGATCGTTCTCGGTTCCGGGCATCCCTTTGTGGGTTAGACTGTCACTGTTTTCCAGGTCACAAATTGGTTAATCCTAACAATATGTGAACTTTCTGAGGATGAGTTTGTCTGTCAGTCAAATAGCTCATGTCTATGCTACATACATGGAAATATATACATTTTTAGGCAATCAATCAGTAGACTAAACTTATAAGAATTCTAAATGCGTGATGAAATTAGCAAAAAACAGAACAAATGAAATTTGTTGAAAATGACAGTAAGAAAACAATTAAAATACAAGTATAATACCTCGATTGCTTGTCTGAACTTGACAGCAATTCACCTTCAGCTGACAATATATGTTTCTCTGCAGAAAGGCTTCCCAGTGTATGACTAGTTAAATTGTCGCAACTTTCAGGGTTGGGCTTCAGATCTAATGACGAGGTGTCAATTCCATCAGGACCAAAACAGCATAAATTTGCATTTACGTCCTTCTTGACACGAGTATGCTGAGGCTGGGGAAGATCACAATTCTCTATAAGGTCAAGAGATCTATGTGCAACCAATACTGCCAATTCTTCTGTATCTGCAGTTCGCCACCACGGGTCATTTTTCTTGTCCCCGATCCAAGAACACTCTGAATCAAAACAAAACTCATTTGATTTCTTCGAAACTTCACAACCACCAGCACCCATGTTTGTTAGTTCACTTGGATCCTCAGTGTCTTCAAGCTTTAAAGGATCTTGGAAATTTTCTGTATCATTAACTCTAACATCTTTCTTTTCAGAAGTTGAAAAGATTCTACACTGATTATCTCGGGTGGATTCTACATGTCTAATTTGATCTATAAGGCCAGCATCATCTCCATTATGTGCATGGTCTACAGAGCTAACTCGAGCACCACAGGTTTCCATATTTGCCTCCAAAGCATTAAACTTCTCATTCATCAAACCATTTTGATATCCATAATTTGGTTGCATCTGTAGCCACCATCTTGAATTGGGGGATAAATTGGAATATGTAGAGTTCCTATTAATAGACAGACAACCTATGCTCGTAATATCTTGGCCACCGGATATGCCACCAGGTCCCGCATTGACTGGCTTAACGGACGGAGATGCAGACGAGCAGCAAGCTAACTTCGGAGCTCTTTTGGCATCTTCTTGGACCAAGCATCGGTTAGCCGTTCTCTGCCAAGCGGCCCTAGCTTCTGCCAGTGCCATTAGTCACCCATTCTTCAATAAATTTTATCATCCAAAAAGAAATATCTCTCAGAATGGCATGTTATAAGGAAAAGATTTTTCAATTGAAAAGACAATTAAAATATTAAAAGCATAAATTTGGAAGATTTTTAGAACTACTCCACACCATAATAGAGAGAATATCTCCTGTATACTGTCCTCCTTAGACCTATAAGAAACATAACAAGTAAATTACAAAACAGAACAACTTAAGCAAATAAAACTCATGTTCATGTCTCCATTAGCAGTAGTAATGAGAAATAAAATGCAAAGGATCAACAAAAATAAACCTATCTAGTATTATAATATCTTATATATCGCTTACATAAAATCGAGGATCTCAGCTTACAAATGGAAATAGCCAAATAAATTCCAATATTCTCTGATTCCATTTAGCTGACCGGGAACAAGTAAACACAGCATTGCGAAGTATAAGAAACAATAAAAGCTAAAATCAAGTTCCAAACCTCCCCAGAACTTTACCCACTTCCAAAGCCCCTTAATATAGTGAGTCTTTTGCATTTCTAGTTAAAAATCATAAAAAAGTATCAACATGCTACAATTTTGCATTGATGATGCACGTTCCAAAATAAAGCTAAACATTCGCTGCATAAAATATGCAACCAAAAGATATGTTTATTTCTTACTTTCTCTCATCTTGCTTTACCAAAAATCCATTCAACATTTGATTTCTTCTGCACTCAATTTATGTCGATGTTTCTTAATGACACCATTTACTTTAAGCATCATTCCCGGTATATCCCTCACCATGAAAAATTGAGTCTAAGTATTAAAGATGCTCACACTTAAGAATTTCATTATATTCGATCTCTACTACTTCTCTATGCAAGTAATTCTAATAACTAAAATACCAATATATGTTATACCTCACACGATAATTCTATTTTAATTATTTTAAATTTCTTTACTTTACATCTTCATCAAACCAATATCATACACCATGAAAATTATATCTATGCTATTATCTAATCTTGTTCACTACTGCTTACCAGAGACGGTCTACCAGAATTCATCTTGTATGTCCTTAATCATGACCCCTCTTACATATCCTTGATAACCATAATTTAATGAGTTTTGACTCTTGTTTTTAATCCCAAAACCAAACATAAAGTAACAATGCTTATCCAAAGCCTGAAAATGTACACCAAACTTGTTTCTTTCAACTTCTACAAGAAAACGGCACACTTGCATTGACAAAGCAATAACAAACAAAAAGAAAGGAAAACTCAGAATTATATTCAAGCTTGCAAGAAAAAGTTAATGGATAAACACAAAGTTCTTCATATTCAATAGTCCAAAACCATCATAAACTAAATTAGTAACATAACCCCTAAAATTCTTTCAGAAATTTAAAAAATACAAAACACATATGTCTCACCAATTAAAAAGAAAAAGAAAATTAACCAGAATTCCCAAAAGTGAAGCACCGTCAAAATTACACTCATCCCAGAAAACCCAAAAAAAAGAAAGAAAACAGAAGACACACACTTAAATTAAAGATGCTTCCATGCAAGTATCATCAATAGAAGAACTACAAGGAAAAAAAAAAAACTCAAAATCTTTCATACATATAAACCAGAAAATAACATAACATAATACTCCCAAAAAAAAAAAAAAAAAAATTAACCATCGAACAGCAAATTCTCCTACTTTCACAGATTATAAGTGATAAGAGAGAGAGAGAGAGAGAGAGAGAGAGAGACCTGAACAATAATTGAATTGAATTGTATATAAGTTAGAAAGAGAGATATGGGCTAGTGGCTTTGGATCTTGTTTGAGAGCGTTAAATGATATATAACTTGTTTGAGCGTTAAATTCTCAAAGAAACGGATTTCCCTCTCTGGCTCTGTCAGGGAGTCTTTTTCAGTTATCATTTCCCTGCTGCGGTTTGTACCTTTGCGGTTTCACGTGAACGCTGTTGTATGATGTGTTTTTTTTTTTTTTTTTTTTTTTTATATCAATTCTCACCGTACTTTCCGCTTTAATGTATTTGTACCACTGAAATTTAAATTATTTCATTTACTTCCCGAAATTTTAAAACTCGTTTCAATTATACCACTACGTTAATTGGCCGACCCTAAGAAATCACTACACATAATGGATTTCAACCATTTGTTACGTTGTTATACTTTATAGCTTTATGTATTTTATTTATATATGTTTTGTTAGTTTTATTTTTATTCATAATTTTTAGAATTGTTTATTATCAATTGTTGAGTGTGTTTAATTTTGATTAAAATCAAATTTTTTGTAAAAGTCGATGAAATGTGGTTGAAAAGTTATGGGTCCACGAAATGAGTGGTTAAAAATAATTGTTAACTTTAACTTCAACTTTTGAACAAAATTTTAAATGAAATCAAACAAGCTCTTCATTCATAATTTCTAAAAAAAAATGTATATTAATTATTAAATTATCTTAGCGAGTCACTTGGTTATATTTTAATTTTAATTTTTTTAAAAAAAGTAAACAAACTCTAAATGAATAAAATACATAAAGCTAGCTATAAAGTATACGAACGCAACAAAGGATCGAAATACATACTTACTACAAGAAATTTCACTTTTAATAACGAAAATTTTGGTCTTGTAAAGTCTCTCGACGACCATTTTTCGACAAAACAACCTAAAAATGGCTTTCTACGACAAAAAATTTCATTGTTAAAAGTGAAATTTCTTGTATTGACTTGTCTAGTGGTTTTCTATGATCGATCGACTAACATGGTGATATAATTTAAACAAGTTTTAATATTTGGTGAGGTAAATGATACAATTCAAATTTTAATGATATAAGTAATTCTAAAGGCAAAGTTAGATGACAATTAGTGTAATTAACCCGAGGTGTCTTCTTAAATCTTAACTATACAATTAGGGTGTGTTTGATTCCAAGATTTTCTATAGAAAATGTCTAATCTATAGAAAATCTTTGTCACATTAGTAGAAAATATTTTCCATCTTTGACTGTTTGATTGCACATGAAAAATTAAAATGATTTCCAAGGTACAATAAGTTAAAGTATGGTTAAGAAGAAAAAATTGTAAAATATTTTCTTATCAAAATAGGTTGTTTTTTTTTTCCTACTTATATAAAAAATCTTTTCTTTTTCATGGAATTCAATCAAACACACCCTTATATGGAGAGAATTAAGTATATGATTTTCTGATCTTAGCAATAAATGTGAAGGAGAAATTTTTAGTTTCGGAACCCCATGTGCTCCCCCCATATTTGATCCAATTCTATGGGCGAATACAGAGCTCTCCTGTGTGCCGGAGTTTCTCTGTCTAAAAATATTTATTTTTGGGTTAATTTTATTAACAATCACTTAAGTTTCAACAAAATTAAAAAACAGTCACTAAAATTATAAAGGTTCAGTACCAGTCACTGAAGTATATTAATACGTTTACCAACAGAGACTCTGTTAAATCCCAGCGTAAATTGATGACGTGTCATCAATCGATATTTAACAAAAAATTGATGTAATGTGAACTTAATATACTAATAACAATAAATTCAGACCACAAATGATACAACTAGAATATGAAGATCTAACAGCAATCTCAGGACAATATTTAAATAAAATCCCCCAAAACATTTGCACAACAGAAATTAGGGTTTGTGATCGTTTTCATGTATTCAATAATTAGTAATAGACATAAGTAAAAATAATTTGCAGTTATCCACCCTAGTCTAAGTGCATGTTTGGTGGTGCTAAAATTATTTTTTAAGTGTTAAAATTATAAGTTATTTGTGAATGTGTTAATAAAAAATAGATTGTAAATTGTGGGTCTTATGAATTGTGTTGATAAAAAGTAAATTGACCAATTGAAATTATAATTTAAACAACCCCAAACATGTACTAATACGATTTACCAACACATTCCTAATAAAATCGAGCTCTTGCATAATATTTGTCCCAATTTCATTATTTAAATCCCTTGTTAAAATGACTTTTTTTTCCCCCTTAATCGACAAACATACTTTTTTGAGATTACAATACAGTCCAACATTAGTTACAATGATTAAGAATTTAATTACTTTAAATCTTTTATTTGATTTAATCTAAGAAAATAATAATAAAAATTAGATAATTAATCTTAATTTTATTAAAAATAAAACTTAATTAATGTGTTGTTAAGTTAGAGATAAGATACACTACTTCAATCCACCTTATACAAGATTTAAAGTGTTAATGGTGGACCAGGGGCCCACATGATCATTTTCAAAGTAGGTTTAATTTATTTGTTGAGTCATCATTAGTGGTACTATAATAGACTCATGACTCGACAATCAAATTTAATTAATATTTTTTCTTAATTAGAGAATTAATTATGTTGACAAACTTCTATTCTTACGGCATTTCCTAAGAAAATAATAATAATAATAATTAATTACTACAAATACAAACAAAATCAAGCATTTTTGCACCACCTAAACCTTATACTTTAATCTATCATAATCGATTAGAGATTACGTAAGCACTTGTTAAAATTTAACCTTTTGCCCCCAACTAATATTTGTAAATTGAAGACGTGTTGGGTACAATAATTTAGATGAGACTATACACGATTTTTATTATTAATCATGTTTAGTCTTATTTAATCTCATAGAGATCACATCCATTGAGCACTATCTTATTATTATTATTATTATTTTTAACTAAAGGAACTTTTACGTGTGTTAGATTAGCAAGTTTTTAATGAAAATTATTTTTTACTTTGGCTGTTTGATACAAATGTGGAAAATAAAAATGAATTCTAAGGTACAACCACTTTAAGCTTGTTTTTAGCCAATTCTATAGAAAATATTTTCTTATGAATTTGGTAGTTTTTATTTTCCAACTTACATGAAAATTTTTTTCTTTTCCACATTTGCCAATCAAATACACACGGAAAAATCACTAAAAAATTAGTAAAAAAATTCAATTTTTGAGGTGTAAAAACTCTTTTTTTTTTTCCATTGATAGTCTAATTTTGTAGTGTAATTATTATTTTTAAGTAGTAGTCCACCCTCCAAAAAATCATAACTCTGTTCTTGCATACAATTGACCCCAAAGTCTAGTCCCGCGCTGACAAAATTCAATTTTTGACGTGTAAATATTTTCCTATTAGTAGCCTAGTCTTAAAATAGAAATTTTTTAAAAAGTAATAGTCATTCTTGTTGGGAATTGAGACCAATTTCGTTATTGTCCACAAGATCATTGTTCAGAGAAATATAACGAAACAGAAAAATATAAAAGATAGAAAAATTTATGGATTTTCAAAGCTTTTACTTTATAAAAAATTGTTACAATTATATAGATTTCACTCACACAAATCTTCAAGTATCTCAAGAAAAATAATATCATAAGTTTTACCACACCTATTAATTTATACTCTTTGTAAACCCATAACAAGAAAAACAATTAGGATGTTAGACTTACAATTTTTTCTTCAGAAAACCCTTAAGTCACCTCTACACAAGAGAATAAATTATGTCAATTTATAGTTAACGTATGACCTATAGGTCTTACAGGTTTCAACTACAAAAGTGTCCAAGATTTGAAAACTTGTCCAATTTTAGCCACCAAATATAATATAATATTATATCATATATTTTCTTTTCAACAATTGGTGCATTTTTTGATTTGACAAGTTTTGAGAAATATCTCAACTCCTTTTACAAAAAAATCCTGGCTCTGTCCTTGCATACAATCGACCCAGTAATAACACGATGGTGCCTGGTGAAAAAATAGCAAAAAAACAAAAATCAAGTTGTTGGATCACAGTCCTCCCCCAAACAATAGTATATAGCATTTTTAGCCATGACCTTTTAGTTTGTGTGCAGTCAAACTCTTTTTTTATGAATGTTGTAGTTGGTAAAAATTTTTGTAAATTATAATTTATAAGTAGTGAATTTTATATGATATGTGGATAAAAAATAGATAAAAATTATAAATTATATAAAATATATAAATAAAAATAATATTTAATCACTTTATAAATATTTATAAGTAATAACAAATATAATTTCGTATATACTACAACTGTTAAAATATAAATGCATGTGGGCTATTTTTTCATGAGCAAAACCGTCCCGACACCTAAGTAACCAATGGGTGCCCCTTGTAAAACTAAAACTCAAGAAATCTCCCTTACGTGGAAGGGAACTGGGGCCTGGGGGAACCATCGGATTATTCAGCCACTGCATGATTACACGTGTCCAATTAAAGTCAGGTCAAAATCGCTTAATACTAAAGTCCTTTAATTAGATTAGTGTAATTTGACTTTTAAGGAAAAATGTTGATTGCTTAAGCAAACTACTTTGACTTTAACAAAAATTATCCTGCAAAAGTAAAGCTATTAATTAGTGATTCTTTGATGGAAATTTTTAGCATATTTTGATTAAAAAAATAATAAAATATGTAATTAAAAAATTGATAAAAATCGTAGATATTATTAAATGTGTAGTTAAAATTAATTATTGACTTTTACTTTAATATTTTATTAGATTTTTAAATTCTACCAAAAACGCTTTTAATATTATATTTATTATTTTAATTAGAGAAATTTGTACTTTTCATTATTCATGTTTGTGAAATGTAACAAATCTATCATCGACATTTTTTTAGCATAATCCATCTCAAACCTTTCTATTATGTAGCAAAACTCGTTATTTCTTCCATTTTTGACTATTAAATAACGAATTTGTCCTCCTCTTTTAATAAACAAAAACAAAAGAAAGCAATAACGTATAGTGGATCAAATATATGTTCAGCTTAATTCGTTAACAACAAAAATAAAGAAAAATTGTAAAAAAAATACCATAACTTTTTAAAAAATACAAATAAATTTTACCTAAAACAATTTAAGATAAATTACGCCACCAACCTCCACCACACCAATGCCGTCATCACCAGTACTCTACCACTGTCGAATTAATTGCTTTCTACAGCAAAAATTCGTAAACTAGATTGCTCCAATAAATAATCATCCAAATCATTTACAATATATAAAGAAACGGAAAAAGAAGAATATAAGAATAGTTAAATAAAAATAGAGAAAAAAAAAGAGAAACTTGTAAAAGGATGTGCAAGTCCATCGACAAAAAAGAATATGCGTCGTTTCCTCTCCTTATTTTGACTCTCTCTCGCACTGTTATCATCATTCTGACATCACATATCCCCCAATCATTTGCCACTGTTCATGTTATGAAATAAGGATAGAGATAATATAGTAGAGATTCTTCATTCTTTCTCAAAGCTTCTTGTGGGCTTGAGGAGATGGTTTGGACTTGCGGGTCTGTTCAATGGACATAATCTCGAAGAGGGTCAGGCTCTGATTCAAATTTGGTGAATGGGTCGGGCTGGGGAATTGGCCAAAAAAGTTGGGGGAGGAGATAGATAATGGAATTTTTTCATAAATAAACTATTTTTTGAAAATAATTCTAATTTTATCAATTTAACAAATTTATTCTAAAAATACTACATTGTTAAAATTATATTAATTAATAAAATAATAAATTAAAATCAAATCTATACCACAAAATATATTTCCACATGAATTCACTCAAATTTTCTTTTAAGTCCTTGATTATTTGTACAATAAGTCCTTCATCTTTATAATATTTTTACTTTAGTCCCTATACTTCCTATTTCATTTCAATTTCGTCCTCTTTTATTTGCAATCTAAGTCTTTCAACTTTTAAAATTTTACAACTTGATCCCCATATTTATACTTTTATATCAATTTAGTCATTTATAGTATCACTATTTGATACATATGTTACAAATGATATTGTGTATTAATGTTTGATACAAATGTTACAAATAATATTTTGTAACAATCTGTATTACAAATTGAAATGTAAAATATCAGTGATACAAAATATCAATTCATGTAACATGTGTTGTGTAAAATAACATAATATACTCTGTAACATATTCAGTGATATAAAATATTATTTGTAACATTTGTATCAAACAATGATACACAATATGATTTGTAACATCTGTATCAGATTGCGATACTAAACAAAAATTATTACAACTGTTACAACTGCAAAATCAACTCTAAACTTTAATAAGTTCGTTATAATATGATATAGATATGTAACACAATGCTAAATTTAACAAATAAAACTATTGATTTTATCATTTGTAATATATGTAACATCAGTGATACAGAATATCAATTCATGTAACATGTGATGTGTAAAATATCATAATATAATATGTAACATATTCAGTTATACAAAATATAATTTGTAGCATATGTATTAAACATTGATACACAATATTATTTGTAACATTGATATCAAATAGTGATACAAAAAACTAAATTGGTATAAAAGTATAAATATGGGGACCGACTTGTACAAATTTAAAAATTGAAAGACTTGGATTGCAAATAAAAAAGGATGAAATTAAAATGAAAGAGAAAGTACGAGAACTAAAGTGGAGATATTATAAAGATGAAAGATTTATTGTGCAAATAATCAATGACTCAATCAACAAATTTGAGAATTCAGGTGATCTTGATCCTTTGATTTTAATTCATTATTTTATTAATTAATATAATATTGATTATGTAGCATTTTTGGAATAAATAAACTAAGTTGTTAGATTTAGAATTATTTTAATATTGGTAAGTAGTTGGTGTAATATCCACATATATAATTGAGTTTGGAAGGAAAGAGAGTAGTGTGGAGAGACTAATTTTTGTATTCAATCTCTTTATTTTTTTTATATTTTTTTTGAATTAATATTTTTTGATTGAGATTTATTTATACTTTTTGAGAAGTTATAAAATTTCTATTGCAAATTTTTTATTTGTTGTTTATTTAAAGGGAGAGCGAATTCATTATCACATGTCAATAGAGACGTGATTTGTAGTTAAGTGAAAGGTTGAAGATATCTGGTGCAAAAAAGAAGAAGTTAAAAGTCGATTTGTTACATTATGCAAAAATTGTAGATGAATAGTGCAAATATCTCTTTTTATTATTTGTAGATAAAAGACAAAAGAGAATCTTGAAAAAATAATATTTGATTTTTAGATTGTTCAATTCATGGATGACATGACATATAATCAATATGAAATTATTATAATAATATGGACCAACATCTTACTTTTTATTTTTTTGTTAGTGAATTAAGTTTTCCTCGTTTTATTATTGAAAACCCCCCAAATTTTAAAGGCATGCAATAATTACGGGGTTTTTTTTTATGAAAAACTTGTTGGAAATTTAATATGACATACAGAGCAGAAATTGTAATACATTGAACCCAGCTGAAAAATTTCACTCTAACCCAAAATCTTGGAAGGAAGACACTAGAAAGTCAACAAAATAACAAATGATGCCTGTATCAATAATTAGCAAAAAGAAGAAACAACCCTTTGAGAGATAATCCCCAATGAAAAATCTTTTATCGACTGTCATGGAAATTTCACATAACAAGCATTAACAAGTATCAGTGTATACGTAACAAGTATCAGTGTATACGTTTACGAACCAACACATGCTTTCTCCTTTTGCTACATGTGACACAGGTACAATGACAATTCGGTTAACTAACTACAAGTGATTATCTAAAAATATTTTCCAATCATAGATTTCGACATCAAAATCAGAATTTTCTGTAAGTAAATGTATAAGCTCCTTTGCAGATTCAGCAGTTCTAGCCAGCAATAATGCAAATCCCCCGCCACCAGCACCTACAAGCTTGTACCCACAGCAATAGCGATCAGAAAATGCAAACAGCTTGTCAACAAATTCATTGCTGCAGTAGGGATCGAGTTCTTGATGTAACCTCCAAGCCTCCAGCATTATATCCCCCAGCTCATCTAAGTCACAATTCATCAAAGCTTCCCTCCCAATCTTTGCCAGTTCAACAAGGCGTCTGATGCTGGAAACAAGTAGATTATCTCTTTGGAGATATCGAGTCACCACCTTTTGTAGGACTTGGTGTGCTAGTCGGACCTGCACAGTTATATTAGTTCAAAATACCAATCAAATTCGAATACTGTATGATCAGTTTGTATACTTGTTCAGTAGCGATGCTGCAAACTGAAATCACTCGGACAAGGGTAAAGGGGAAAAACTAGGCAACAATGCTTCCTTACTTGACCAGTAAATACAACAAGAAGTCGTTGCTGCAACTCTTTTATAAGTTTTGGGGAAGCTAATAGAGGAATGACTTGAAGCCGCAATGGGATTCCAGGAAAACTTGCAGTAAACTTAATCCCGGGATAGAGACCACCAATCTGATCCTGCCAGCCACCTCCTGTCCCCATAAGCTGTTCCAATACCAGTACAAGTCTGGTGACATTCTCATTACTATAATCTCCACCAGTTATTTGGAGAAGACCTTTCACAACAGCTGCTGATAAGATGCTGGACGTCCCCAGGCCACTTCCGCGAGGAACATTGGCCCAGGTCTTTATCTTCAATCCTGTGGATTGAAGGATCTTCTCATTGACAACACCAGTGACAAGTAATGCAGATTTAACTAATCGAAATGGATCGCTGCTATCAAATGGAGGTGCAATGGAGGAAAAATCTTCAATATATAACTCATTTCCTGAATCATCACGAAATAATAGTCCGGTTGTTGTTGTCGTCTTTATGGTAGTCCCAATAGGAAGTATACTTTTCAATGTTATTGCCATGTTCAGCACACAACCAGAACGCTCTAAGCTCCACGGCGGAGTATCACTCCAGCCTCCAACAAAATCTACTCGAACTGGTAACTCAACAGTCACCTTCCTAGTCTGAAAAGATTGATTCAATGCACCATCAAAACTGCTAACTTGGTGCACGGTTGTAGAGTGCCAACTGGAGGATTCCAAGAGATTTTCTGAAAGAACACAAATTATCAATCATTTGTATGAGAAAAAGAAAAGGTATTTAATTCTGCTACTGGAGAAGTTAAGAAATGAACACCAAAAAGAATTAACCACGGAGAAAATGCAAATTATCCCCGCTAAGAGCAATTTCAGAAAAATGACTCTGATCTTGAGCACTTTTGGATAAAATATTCATGATTTTGAATTGTTCCTTTTAGATACAAATTAAAGTGCAAAATATAGCCTTTACCTTTAAAACCATATCTTACTGCAGAAGCAGTTTCATCAGCAACTGCAGCCCACACTTTATGCTCCATTTCAGATGCCATCCTTTCATCATTGCATGCTCGCAAAAGATCAAGGTGCACTTGGTGTGCCCTGCTTTTAGGAAGAATCTGAGAATTTTGAGCTTGAAAGTTAGGACACAGGGATAGAAATTCTTTACACATTTGAACTCCAGTGAATTCTTTCTGCAAAATTTCTTCACACAATTGAGATAAATTGCGCCCAAGCAAGCCAAAATTAAGACAAGCTGTAACAATCCCAGCGGCAAGATCTGCTTGATGATTAGTTGAACCTAACCACATTCGCGAGAAGTCAATTGATCTATGCAACTCCTCTAGACTGAAACGGTATGACCGTCTCCATAATAACTGGAGTGTTTCATCTTCTTGGTTGCTCAAGCCCATTAGCCATGATGCCAGTTGGAGCATCTCAGAGTACGGACAAACAGGAAATACTTTGGCATTCCACAAGCACTTGTCTTTTGCTTCCTTTGAGCCCCAAAGATCAGTATCCTGAATTCCTAAATCATCTAATACCTTCTTCCAGGGTTTCCCGCAAAAGGTCCCATCTTTCGAAAGTGAATATTTTGGATTATCATGGAGACCACAGTACACTATAACCCTTTCCGCCCATCCTACCAAGGGGACCTCCCAGAGGCAGTGGCGATCTGGAAGCATGAACCTGAATGAATTCCCAGCCATCGAACTTTGGGCTCCGGGCACATGAACACCAACAACTATTGACTGAGAACCAATCTGAAATACACTAGAGATGGAGGAATCATATATAAGAGAATCTTCACCAATAGAGACACCAGGGGATATTTTGCTAGAAATAATTATAGCTGAGGCAGCTATGTCAGATACAGTGGTTGCTGGAATTGAACACATGTGTCTTCTACCAACTAGTCCAGAACCAGTACCGCTAAGGTGATCCAGAACTTCACTAGAGGTTCCAAAGTGCAAGAATAAGAGATCATCTGAGAAAAATGAATCACAAGAATAAACATATTTGGCAGAGAAAATAAACAAGCAAAATGCATTCTGAATGTACAGTCAAGGACTCTATAAATACTACTAAAAATGTCATAAACTAGATAAAAGCAGCAACATGAACCTCAGGCAGCGTAAATGAGAAATTATGTACATAATTACTTAAGCATCTATTAGTATTTTAGCAACTTTGTCACTTAACCTACAAGCACAATAGCTGAACATCTTTTGTTTTCCCAGTTTCGCGACAAGTTCTTCACCCAAAGGTCGATGTCGTAACCATTCATGCTTAGCAGGCACCCAAGCTGCGACTAGATCTTCGTATAAACTCATCTGCACAAGGTAGAAGATATTCACCTCAGGATTCAAAGAAGCTGAAGGGCTGCAGTTCCTAAAACATCAAAGACGTGAAAAATTGTAGAAGTAGTATTATAGACATGCAGAGTCTAGAGGGCGTAAAACAATACAACTAATGAACCATTGACTTGCCTCTTTTTTGCTTTCCAGAAGTCCAGATATCAGTGGTTGGCTGGAACAGGAAAGTATGACAAGGTCCACCCACGCTCTACCCTTGACTGCTATGATTCCTGTATCAAGTAATGTTCTGCCATCACCCAGTAATGCCTGGTGCTCAACAAGCTCCTCTACACTAGGTTTCTGAAGCAGATTATCGACTATACTGACCAAACATTTTTCATCCGGAAACCCAGATTTAGATGCCACTATTACACCATGGTTGGAAGCAATGTCAAGGGTTATTGGAACGGTGACAATACATGCTGAGTCCTCTGGAAGTACCATGCTGAAAGCATCAAAACAAGGAAGAACATCCCCAGTCATGATAAACAACCCACCTGTATAATTAGAAGTTCCAGTTAATAAGCATGATTCATAGGTACTAAATAGAATGACGTGTACAACAAACACTATGCTAGCACATTATGTGAATTGTAACAATAAGAGCTGATATCACATACAAGGATGCCTGACAAAATTTTACTACAGCTAACAAGATATAATGAGTAACCTTCATTTCGGAACGCTTTTCTTGCGCAAGAAGCAATTGCAAGTATATGATCAAAGAGCAAGGGAACTGCGCCATCAGGGTCATCTGCTGCCAAATATGGCAGTGGAAGGAAAACTTTCCCCATTGGGTTAGCCCATGGGACCCTTTTAGAGTCTCCCCCAGCGTGAAGAAGTAATATATGTTTTTTGCCCATCAAGTCAACAAGTGGCAGGAGAGGAATTTCATTATTTGAGCTTTCATAGGATGTAGAACTAGAATTGCAGTTTCTTGAATCTGCTACCTGCTGATGAAAGATGGTATTTCATCAAAACCCGGATACCAATTATTCTAACTTCAGGAATTGAAGTAAACAACCCGGTGGAAAAATGGTCGGAGATGAAGCCCTAAGATTATTAAGTCCAAGGTCGAAGTCCCACAACAGCATAGTTGGTTCAGTTCTGGGAATCTTAGTGTTTTCTGGCTGGTATACAGGTTTACTTTTACTTGTTATTGTCCCATGGATACTTCACAATTGTGATACAAAATCTGAATGAGTTACACACATATAGATAAACAAATCATAGCATTTGATTTGAGGGACAAAGTGAATGTCAATGTAAAACCAAATATTCTAGATGGAAACTTAGCAAAGTGCAAACACACACACAGTAACAGGATTGGTGATAACATTATCTAAGACACGTCAAATTCTCAATTTGTTGAACAATTTTGTTAAATTACATAAATGTTCTCCCTATTTTGAATTTTTCTACTCAACCAGCTTCTCCATTCCCCTAATTCAACTAACAGGTAATTTGGTAGCCACAATCGACATAAACATTATCAACAAGTGCATATGAATTTATATGATACAACAACATAAATAAAGTATAATTGCAAGTCAATAATACAGCGATGAAGAAAAATCTCTCCAAAACGATGTTATAATTTTAATACATACTAGTGAATCGAGGAGGTGGAGGTGTTTGGCAAGGGCAAGAATGGCATTGAGAGTGGCCGCACCGGAGCCAATGCGCTGGCCATGGGGGTCGGGGACTGCGAGGGTGATTGTGGAAGGAGCAATGCGACCCATGCGCTTGGCGCGGCTGAGCTGCCAGTGGTAGAGATCGGCTTGTTGAGGACTAGCTGCAGTCAAAACGATGGCGTCCCACGTCGGGACCCGCCGTGGGTCCCGAACTGATAGCCTCAAATGGTACCAAGCCTTGCGTAGTGTCTCCGCCAGGTCCGCCTTAGCTCGGGCGGATTTCCGCCGTGATTGGCTTTCCATTTTTTTCCTCCGGCGTCTTTGATTCAGTACCGCTCTGTGAAAGGAGAGAAAATGGAAAAGAGATTGTGGAGGTGTCGACAGCGAATATTGGTGTATAATACAAATCGGATCCTAATAAAATGTAAACTCCAAAACGACATCGTTTTTAGCCTTTTTGAACACTTCACACTCATTTACATTTTCAGCGCAGGTCAAAAATAGATTGTATTTGTACCAAATTAAAAATTCTAAACGGTTTCTCCTGCCACCGCCACCACTGCCGATCTCTTCTCCATTTCCTTCTTGAATACATGAGATTGGAGGTGGACATCTAAGTTAATCTTTTTTTTGTTTCAATCATATATTCTTTCTTAGTTTAACACATTGGACCAAATTGAAAATTCTAACCCTAACCATGATTTTCCCAGCGCACCCACCACCAGCCTAAGCCTGCAACTGCCGCCACCGCCACCGCCACCGCCACCGCCACCGCCACCGCCGCCGATGGAGGTGAATCTTCTTTCTCTACTTTTGAGTCGTGTTTTTGCAGCAATTTAAGTTTTGCCCAAGATTTATATATGATTTTGAGATAGATTTGTTAATAATTTTGCTGAAAGTTTAGTAATTTTCTTACAAGATTTGCCCGAGATTCCAATTCTTAAACCCAAACCAGGTATAAAAGCTTTTGAAAAAATTACTGTTTTTAAATATATCTAATCGTATAAGATTTCGCTTCAGGATAATCTATTTGCTGCGAAGAAGAAGAAATGGGTGTAGTTGAAGAAGCACACAACGTGAAAATTGTAGGTTCGGGTGACCAAACCATAGTACTAGCCCACGGGTTTGGAACGGACCAGTCAGTTTGGAAACACCTTGTACCACATCTGGTTGACGAATATCGGGTCATACTATTTGACAATATGGGCGCTGGAACTACCAACCCGGATTACTTTGATTTCGAAAGGTATTCGACTCTGGATGGATATGCATATGACGTGATTGCACTATTGGAGGAGCTTCGGATTCAGTCATGTATATTTGTGGGGCATTCTGTGTCCGCCATGATTGGGGCTATAGCTTCAATAACCCGACCCGATCTTTTCTCCAAACTAGTCGCCATCTCTGCTTCTCCAAGGTTAGATGTTTGACTGTGAAACTGGTTTGAATTTGTTCGCCAATCATACATGTTTTTCTTATTCTTTTAGCACATTTTGTGCAGTGCTTTTCAATTTGTTATAGCATTTACATGTCCACAATTTGACCTTTTTTCATTTAACTCTGTACTTAGGTACTTGAATGATACAGATTACTACGGAGGATTTGAACACGAAGACTTACAACAATTATTTGAAGCCATGCGATCAAATTACAAGGCATGGTGTGATGGATTTGCACCTCTAGCCGTAGGAGGTGACATGACAACAGTGTCGGTCCAAGAATTCAGCAGGACATTGTTCAACATGAGACCCGACATAGCATTAAGCGTCGGACAAATTGTATTTGAAAGTGACGTGCGACATTTGTTGCCCCATGTCACTATACCCTGTCACATAATTCAGAGTATGAAAGACTTAGCTGTTCCGGTGTTGGTTTCTGAATACATCCACCAAAACCTTGGTGGCAAATCTATTGTCGAGGTGATGCAAACTGAGGGTCACCTACCCCAATTGAGCTCACCACATGTTGTGATTCCTGTTCTTCTTAGGCACATTCGCTATAACATCGATGCTTGATTAATTTTTGTTTACGTCTTGCTTGGTCTTTACTTGGAAAAGTACTTTGGAAGGCTAGATGAATAATGCTAGATGTTGTTAAAGTGTTTGTGTATATTTTGAATGTTCGAAACCACTTAATTTATGTAATTCAGCAAGTATTGTGCTCTTATTTCAAAATGTTTTTAAATAATATTTACATTTTTAAGTAAGTATTAAAAATTTCACTTGATAGGCAGTATGAATAAACAAAATTTTCAAAAAATTACTTTTGAAGGAAACTTGCGGAAATAGAATTATTGGGTGTAAAGAATATTCTGAAATGCTGTTCGCAAAACAGTAATAATTTCCGAATTGGAACAACAGCAAAACAATTGGCGTCGCCCGGACTCGAACCGGAGACCTTCAGTGTGTTAGACTGACGTGATAACCAACTACACCACGACACCATCTTGTCCTTAATTTTGAGCGTAATTGAATATATCATGGATAGATCAATCACTTTATTTTATTAATAACAAGAATTTAGAAAATCACGTTTGACTAAAGAGAGATTTACAAACATAATGACAATAATTTTTTGAAGATCTTTTCTTTCTTTAAAAGAAATGAGCCTAAGACGTGGACTTTTATTATGTCTAAAAATGAATCAAATAAGTTGATAAAAAAACAATTTATATAATTGAGTCCATAAGTGAGGAGTTTAGCCAGACGTCAATGTTTACAAATTGACAACTCTATGCACAATACAAATTTTTTGCGTAGGCCGTTGATGCTAGTCGCTAAGTCCTTTTACAAGATAATAACTATTCGATACTCTTTATTAGTGTATTATGTTTTCAATCAAACAAATCTAGTTAACATAATAAGAACTCGAGTAAGATGGTGTGTACCACTAGTCTCTAATGAGTTTAAGGGACTTGATCTATTGTCATCGGTGGACATTCTTATAATGTCCATCGGGACAAGTGTAAAACACTCATTGCTTGAGTATAAGGCTCATGTCCACCGTGAGCAATAAATCAAAATCCATGAGTCCAAATTTGAATGTGAAGCAAATGTACTTTATTGGTAAAATAGTTGACAATAATAAAATGACAAAGCTCAATCAACATGAAAAACGAAGTGCACGTTTGTTACTTCAAGTAAGTGTAATTTCTCCACTTTGTTAATGTTTACTAGAATTAACTGAAGTTAGTAAACAATTGTCATAATATAATTAATTAGTTTTATGAAGTCTAAATTTTGACCTATATTATAGATCAAACATATTATAAGACTAAAATAGTATTGCATAAGTGAAATTTGAGCTTAGGCACAAAAATGGCATAAATTTCGAGCTTGAAATAATTTTAAATTATTTTCTTCATCAAATTTTAGAATTTGCTACAAAGGTCTTGGGGCATGTTTGGTTCGTTATAAGCACTCCCAAACATGAACGAAATTAGGTCATTAGATACACGTGGCGAAAATATATTGGCTATGCCGAATATTGTTTTCGTGTCCCACTACCGTAATGTGTGAATGGCACAAAGTTAAAACACCTCGTCCATTTTGTATGACGAATTAGCCCTTTTACCAGTTTTCCTTTCCTTCTGAGAACAATCAAACGATGGCATGTTTGTAATTATAAGAAAGAATAGGGGCCATTTGATGTATGGCAATCAATCTTCTCTAATTCTTCCCCTTCATTTAACCGCCAAATTGAAACCATACACGTCATCTCAGTAATTTTCTCTCCAATTCGCCTTCCTGCGAAATTTGGAGTAAATTTGACTTACATATCCGCCTTTGTAGAAGAGGGTGTTAATTCTCACGACTTCACATTACACTGAACGAAATTTTACTGTAAGAAACTGGAGAGGAAATGCTCGAACACGAAAATCCCGCATAAATGCCAACCCCTTCCCCGTGCAGTGCTTTCTTTACAGCATTGCATGCATTTTCCTCTCTCTGCTTTCTCTTACTAGAATACGTAGAGTTCTCTATTTTCTCTATCTTCGCAATGTCTCCGGCTTCTCCGACTGAAGCCGCCGACGAGTCCGAGAAGAAAACTTCTGCTCACAACTCGCCGGGAAATGCATCGGTGAAGGAAACTGATACTCCTGAAACTATCGCCGAAGCTTACCAAAAACTCAACCTCGGTAGAGATATTTCCAGTGTTCGCACCGTTTCCACATCAGTAGACGCCGGAAATTGTGTGGACGGCAACGATAAAGAAGGAGAACAGTTCAAGAAAAACTCGACGGAGAAAGTGGTGGTGGTACCTACGGCGGAGGAGATGACAAAGAATTGCAACAGTGTCGTAGCAGAGAACAGTGAATTCGAGGTGGTATCTAATATTAATGGTGGTGGTAGTGGTAAAACGACGTCAGTTCTGAAACCGTCTCCAAGCGTCGGAATGAGCCTGGAGAACCTCGTAGAAGTCTCGAGCGTGGCCTCTGGAAAGAACAGCGGGTCGGAGAATGGCTCGGCGACAGCAATGATGGACGAGGCCTGGGATCTACTAGCCCAATCCTACGTGGACTTCAAGGGACAGCACGTAGGTACACTAGCAGCTGTTGATAATAGCTCCGAGGCCTTAAATTACAATCAGGTAAATGTTACATCTATAGATTATTTTGTATACGACTATCATGCGTTGTATACTTTTACTAGTATGTATACAGTATACCTATAGATTACGTGTTTGTCTAGTGTATTTCGGTACATGTTTCAGGATGGAGAGGATTCATAAATACTTGCATGTTGTACTGTTGTAGTATAATTACTTTTTCCCTTTCCTATTTTTCGGAATTTGATTAATTTCCTTTGTGTATAGTTTACAGTTTACACTATATAGTATAGTGAGGCCCTATCTACTGCCCCCAAGTGGGCAACATGTAGTGCCCACTTGGGGATGTGGCAGCTGGAGATCATTTTCCCAAATGATCTCCAGCTGCCACATCCCCCAAGTGGGCAACATGTATTGCCCACTTGGGGGCAATAGAACATTTTCCATAGTATATATGTGTGTGTCTCTTTTCTGTATATTTGTTCAAGTACTTGCTATATATTGATGGAAACATCTACAAAGTTTCTGTTACTTACCTTTCTTGATTTTTATTGTGTAATCTTGTTTTGGTTCGTACAGTGTATTTGAATGCGACGTTGTGATCTCCATGTGTAAATTATTGTTTTGATAATATCTTTCTTGATCTTTGATTCTCTTGCTTTAATAGTACATCACTCCAGTTTTAATGTCCACGGTGGGCATTCTTCACCGGGACACTTGTCCAACAAGTGTTGGATGAGTGTAAGAATGCCCACCGTGGGCACTAATTATGGTGTCCACTGTCCACGTGACATTGCTATATTGGTTACTTTTTAAAAAGTTAAAAAAATTATCAACAACTTTTTAAAAAGTAACAAATGTGGCGATACCACGTAGACAGTGAACACTAATTAAACCATAATTAGTGTCCACTATGGTGCTATATCACCACTAAATGTATCTCTACTGAAAAAGCACGTTGAGTGGCTTTTCTATTGCTCGAGGCTTTTGCTTCCAATTAAATTCCATTTTTATCTTTGTGGGTTTTGCTCTGAAATGTGAAATTTTATGTATTTGTGTCATTTGTAATTGCTTAACAGAAATATAATGATTGAGGATGAAACCTTTAGTTTTTCCGTTCCTCTGTGCGGGTAATATTTACAATTGAAAACACAAGGCTCTGGTCTGGTTCTTTGGTCATTTGAAAATTGACGAGTCGCCCTGTTTAATTGCCAATATTATGTTCCTTTTGAATTTTACAAACCATTAGAAACTGAAGATCCTTCCTAAGCACAGTTCTTTTGTCATTTGCTACTGCAACTTTGACAGCTTCAATTGTGCTTTCTAAGGGCAGGTTTTTGTGAGAGACTTTGTTCCCTGTGGATTGGCCTGTCTGATGAAAAACAATGCTGACCTAGAAATTGTGAAAAATTTCCTGTTAAAGACCCTCCACCTCCAAGGCTGGGAGAAGAGAATTGATAACTTTACACTTGGAGAAGGTGTGATGCCTGCGAGTTTCAAAATTAGTTATGACACACAGAGACAGAAAGAGGTTCTGCAAGCGGACTTTGGGGGCACTGCCATTGGAAGAGTTGCACCTGTGGATTCTGGGTTCTGGTGGATTATACTGCTGAGGTCCTATACTAAATGCACACATGATTATTCTCTTTCAGAGTTACCTGAGGTGCAGAGAGGAATGAAATTGATACTTAACCTATGTCTGTCGGATGGTTTTGACACATTTCCTACACTCTTATGTGCAGATGGATGTAGCATGATTGACAGGCGAATGGTAAGCATTCTTTTCTGCTAATTTTATTATACCATGCTTGCTGGTTGGAGCCCAAATTGCTGAAAGATAAAATGTTCCTTTTAATGTCTGGAAAATCAGAATAGCCAACTTTCATATTTTAGATTTCTCTGAAATTCCTCAAGTCATCTAAATTGGCTTGCTCAGCACTGTCTCCTTCTGTGTAATTTGGAATCACCAGTTGCCAAAATATTGGACACTGGGGAGCCTAATTATATTGATGACTTATTCCTTGACTGCAGTTGACCTAATATTACGTATTCCATGCACATATTAGGTCGTCGTAATATTCTTACTATATAAAAGATTTAGGATGCCGGTTTTTGTTTTGGTTTGCGAGAGGCGAGAGGTCACCTTGTACTCTTCTATGATGAAATTCCTCTTCTGCTTTGCTTGTTTTCTTTTATAATTATAGTATTGTTCTCGTTTACACAATATAGTATGGATCATGGTTGGTTAATGCCGAAGAAAGTAGCTGAAATAGCTTATACATCTCTTCCCAATTGATTTTCAAGCTAATTTGCTTTCTCACTTAAATGTCAGTCTGCAGTTAAATGCAATCTGCTAATCCCTGTACGACTGTAGTTCAATACTACCTGCTCAATTTTGCTTTATTTGAAATATGGTTTTAGTTTTTGTTGCATTTGGGGGCAGGGGATATATGGGTATCCAATTGAGATCCAGGCCCTCTTCTTTTTTGCCCTGAGGTGTGCAAGACAAATGCTTAAACCAGAGCATGATGGCAAGGAACTGATTGAGCGCATCGACAAGCGAATCACTGCTCTGAGATTTCACATTCAAAACTACTACTGGCTTGACTTCACTCAACTGAACAACATTTATCGCTACAAAACCGAGGAATATTCTCACACTGCTGTCAACAAATTCAATGTTATCCCTGAATCTATTCCAGATTGGGTACTTGAATTTATGCCACTAAGAGGAGGGTATTTCATTGGCAATGTAAGTCCAGCACGCATGGACTTCCGGTGGTTCTTAATTGGAAACTGCATTGCTATTTTGAGCTCTTTAGCAACACCAGCTCAGGCTACAGCCATTATGGATTTGATTGAGGAGCGCTGGACAGATTTAATCGGGGAGATGCCACTGAAAATTGTGTATCCGGCACTTGAAGGGCATCAGTGGAGGATTGTAACCGGATGCGATCCAAAAAACACCCGATGGAGTTATCATAATGGTGGCTCATGGCCAGGTTAGCCCCACACAAATATATTCTTCTATTATATAGTCTCAAGAAGAACCTTATTTTTGTTATTAACGCAATTCTAGATAGATTTTTCTGACAATACAAGGTAGATACTTTCTTGAACCTTATTTTTCTGGAATCCAGCTCATAAATTCAGTTGAGGATGTTTGATTGCACACTTGCATGTAATTTCTTAATTTCTTCATAAGCAGTGTTCTAAAAAGCGCGCCTAGACACCTCTACGCATCGCTTAGGCCCTAGGCGCGCATTTTTTTGGTCAACTATATTTTTAACTAAAAAGCGCAGGCCTAGGCCCGCCTAGCCTCGCTTAGTCACGCTTAGACGTATGCTTTTTAGTTAAAAATATTTTATATATATATATTTTTTTAATATTAAAAATAAGAAAACGTTTTTTCATGCCCTACCCCCACCTAAGCCTCGCCTAGGTCCAAAAAGCTTGAAATTTGGCCTCCACGGCTAGCCACGTTTTATGCTTTTCAGAACGTTCTTCAGAAGTAATTCCTCAGATCATACACATTTTCTTTCTTTCTTAGTTATTATAAAGGCGAATGCCAGTTTGATCGAACCTATTCTTGAAATTAACACTGCACACACTCACCTACTAATTTTGAAGGATCAAGTCCTAAACTCTATTAGTATACGGAGTATGGTTAGATTCCACACAGTCCAACAAGCCTACAAACAGTCATATACTCATATTTGTGCTTCAGGGTTCTATTTGCTGGGTTATTAATTGAATATGTTATGCACAGCATTTAGTTTCAACCTATGTTTCTCTAGCGAGGCTAATTTTGTTTTTGACATTGTGATTGCTAGATCAAGCATATATAGGCTAATTACTGACTGTGCAAAGGTATACAATAATGCTACATACAAGTAATGATGGTGTGTGTTTTTGTAGTTCTACTATGGCTACTAACAGCAGCAAGCATTAAAACTGGAAGGCCTCAAATAGCAAAGAGGGCAATAGAGTTGGCGGAGCAGCGTCTCTCTAAAGACGGATGGCCTGAGTACTACGATGGGATAACTGGGAGGTACATAGGGAAACAAGCAAGGAAGAATCAAACATGGAGCATTGCAGGTTATCTGGTTGCCAAACTCATGATTGAAAACCCATCCAATTTGCTAATGATATCTCTGGAAGAGGACAAAAAGATAACAAAGCCAAAGCTCACCCGCTCTGCCTCATGGACCTTTTAGATCCTATTAAACACACATGCAGGTACCACCCCCCTCCCCCCACGGATTTTGGTCATTAACTATAAGAGCTGGTGTCTAGTTGAACATATACTCAGCTGTTTTCACCAAATATTTCTTTCTCACTGTCTTTGAATGCTTAAATGGCGGAAAATCTGATCCATTTTGATGAATCCGTTAAATAGCAATTATTCACGTTTCTTAGTGATTGAAACCACACAAATTCTGTATTGCTTGACGACAATTATGAGTGCAACTCGTCTCTAGAACTTGCAACTAGACACCATGTGCCTCGCACGATAAAATAGATTTCCTTATGGTCCAAAATGATACTGTTTGAAACAACTATGACTTGATAGTAATATATGAATTTATACATATATGAAGGGACCATACTAACACCCAATTCCCTCCCCACCTAAATTTTGCTTACTTCATCCTCAAGGTCCTTAATTTAAACTTATCTAACAGTAAAGACGTATATTTTACACGAAATTTATTCAAAAAAGTTTGCAACGCTTTATTCTTCTTCTTCTTCTTCTTCAACAAGACTAACCTTAATTTCTCTGCCCTCTACTTTGCCACCGTATTTGCTGCCGCCTATTGCATGTATATATGATGTAATTTTATTTCTTGTGTATTGTTTAGAATTTGTAATCACAGGTCCACATAACCTTGGTTTGCTATAGGAAAATAAAGAAATGATGAAGAAAGATGATGGTGTCATTAGTCATTAATTGATGAGTTTGGGCTTTAAATTGAGAAATGGTGATTTAAATCTTCTTCTTTGAAAAATAAGTTTGAGCTTATATATTTGTTAGAATAGCCCGTGAAGTGAGGTCCAAAGATTCAAAGATTAGAATTTGAGAATATTTGGCCAGTACAATTTTTTTACTCCCAGCCATGTTGTTGATAAATGCTGATCATCATGTAAATTGTTTATAATTTTTCTCCATACTTGATTTTATATTAAAATTTATAATTATTTTTCAACATTTTAAATTTCAAATGTATGGGTTCGAAATTCATGCAAATTTGTTCAAAATTTTTTAATTAATGAAATATTTAAAAATTCAGTAATTATTAAAGATACCTAAATTTCTAAACAATCTATTTATATTTGAATTGAGAATATCTAAATTTCAATTGAATCTATTAAAATATGAGTTGAAGATATTTCGTTAAATTGATTTTGATTTTGATTTTTAAATTTGAAATTGAGAGGATTTTTTGGGATCAGATTCATTAAATAGCAGTGTTCTAAAAAATGTGCATAGGCGACGAAGTGTGACATCCACATCTCGCTTAGGCTCTAAGCGCGCGCTTTTTTAGTCAACTATATTTTCAACTAAAAAGCGCCCGCTTTTTTAGGCGCCTAACCTCGCATAGGCGTGCTTAGACGCACGTTTTTTAGTTAAATTTTATTTTTTATTTTTTTAATATTAAAAATAATAAAACGTATTTTCATGCATCGCTCACACTCCACCCCTGTTTAAGCTTTGTCTATGCCCAAAAAGCTTGAAACTTGACCTCTACGCTTAGCTATGTTTTACGTTTTTTAAGACGTTGTCAAATAGTATCTTTGACAATTAATGTGCATCTTTCACTATTTTTCAATTAATAATATATACATACTAAGTATATATCTGTAAATTTCCCAATTTAAAAAGCTAATAGTTGTGTCAGCATTTGCCTTTTGGCGAAGAATTACGTCTCTTCTTCTTATTTTATATATTTTCATCTAACAATTCTGACCTTTTCTCATTCAAAGTTTAACGTTTATAAAATACGATAACCTTGAATGAATAACCATATCTTAAATGTTATGTATACATAATACATGACATTACACATCTACCCCCATTATTTTCACAAAATAAATATCTTCTTGTGTGTAAAAATTCGATTTCAATATCCGTGTCTATTTTTTATGCTAGATGCATATATTAGGTATGCTCGTAGATTGATGTGCTACTTATATAAAATGAAAATTCGTTCAATCTGGAAACACCACTAGAAGAAGCAAAACTATCTTCAAAATATTAAAGGTGCGTTTAATTGCAACCTATTTTCTATGGAAAAAACTTTTTTTCCATTTATTTTTCAACTGATACGTTTGGTAGCCACATTTTTCCAACTACACGTTTGATTGATGGTCTTTTTTTTTTACAAGTAAAACGTTTTCTCATTTCTAAATAAATGGCTACATTTTCTTTGCAAATAAGAAAAATATTTTCTTAGAGGAAATGATATTTTATTTTTCAGATAAAATTTGTCTTCTACTAAATTAATATTTTCCAATTAACAATTTCTTAACAATTCAATTCGTTAAAATTCATTTTCTTTCTACCCAAATTCAATGCTTGCAAACAAACACACATTAAATAAAATATCAATGTACAGTTGTAAAAGTCGTGACAATTTTTCTGCAAGTCTAAATGAGAATTGAACTCGAAATCTTTATTTTACTCATTTTAAGTTCCGGGGAGCGCACTCCATCTGGCTTCCCTATAATTTGAACGTTTGAAAAATAAAAACACACAAGCGTGCCCCAGTTGATTACAATATAAGGTAGAAAAAAGTGTGTTATTTTATTAGTTTTCGTATTATAAATTATAAAATTTGTTAAGAGTTAGTTATGATGTAGCACTCCTCATATAATTTATATGCTCATTGTCAACACTTTAAAGACCTAAACTATACATTTACAGATTTCTCATCAGATTCTGGCTTTCATGTATATATACACACATATACATGTGCGTGTGTGTATAACTATATATACGCATGCATGCTTGGAAAGAGAAAAAATAGTTGAAAAATACCACTTCTTAAAATTTTATCAAAACAAAGAAACTCAGGCTCGTTATTACTCATTCCGTCCCGCAAAGATAGATTTATTTTTATTTTTGCACATATTAAAAAATTAAATTATTATAGTTGTTTTTTTTAAATACTTCTACATTAATATAGTGGTAGTTTGTATTTGTTTATAAGACGACGAAAAAAATATTACTCTCAATGAATCTAAAGTCGACTATTGGCATACATTTTCATAACTACTCTATACAATATACACTTTTAAATAAATTAAAAAATACTTGATGGCATGAGCTTATACGTTTGAATCATGGACTTGTGCAGGCCAACTGCTTCAGTATACTAATCTCATGAATTATTATAAAACTATAAATAATACATATCTGATTATTACTTGTAAATGGGAAAACAAAAGACTTCTAGGAAGTTGTAACAATGTAATTATGACCCGAAACATGTTTTGTTTCTCAATCATGTCTAAATCAAAGTGTACTAGGTTAGGAAATCATGTGCCAAATGCCGATGTACAAACTAGTTCTAAATATGCTTTTGGTCTAAAGATCTAAATATCATAAACTAGCAAAACATGTGACACGTTTTTCATGAGATAAATAGACACAAAAGACACTTCTTTGACTAGATTAAAGAAGAAAGATACGTGACATGTATAAGACCCAAGTACCAAAAGTTGATCTCGAATTGATGAATGTATGTTGTCATGCATGGAGGGTAAGAGTACATTGTGGGTCAAATACATGATTTAGTTGGGACAAAATTTGGATCAAAAAGCAAAAGAAGACAAGAAAAAGCTCAGTTAACACTTCTTCTGTTTTGGTCACAATGAATAATTAAAAACATACCTTCCCGGCTTCCCCCAACAACTTATTATTACAAAACCCACGTTAAACAAATCATGACAGCTGACAAACATAACATATTTTGACAAATGCTTTCACATATTCATAAAAAAATTGTGTACATGAACTCATTAAAAAGCCTTCTCTTCAGCTCCTTTGTAACTCCACATCTCTCTCTATCTCTCCCTCTCACCCCCTCCCTCCCTCCCTCTCGTGCGCACAAGCACGCACGCACGCTTACGCACATGCATGGCAGCCACAATTATTTTCCTCCTGTGTGTGTGTTTCAGCTTACTATCCAATGCTCATAATGTGCATGGACTTGCAAGATGGCCTGGTGGGAGTTCAACAAGGTTCTATGAATTCAAGGTCTCTCTCTCTTTCTCTATTTGTTTTCAGCAATTGACGTCAAGTAGCATTTTTCAATATTTTCACTATTATTTGTTACAGGTGCAAACCAAAAGAATAACGAAGCTCTGCAATACCAACGACATCATCACCATCAATAACATGCTCCCGGGACCAGTTATTTATGCTCAGGAAGATGATCGAGTGATTGTAAAAGTCTTTAACCAGTCACCACACAATGCCACAATCCATTGGTATCAAACTATTTTCGGTTTTTCACTAATTCTTTTTATTCATAACTAACTATCAACATATCATTCTGGGGACGGAAAATTTCAGGCATGGAGTCCGGCAGAGGCTGTCGTGCTGGTTTGACGGGCCTTCTTATGTCACACAATGTCCAATTCAGCCCGGACAGACTTTCACCTACGAGTTTACTCTCGTGCAGCAGAAGGGCACCCTACTTTGGCATGCTCATGTATCATGGCTCCGAGCAACTGTTTATGGCGCCATTGTTATATATCCTAAGACTGGTGTTCCCTACCCTTTTCCGTACCCTTATGAAGAGAACATCATTATCCTAGGTACACCATGTCAACTATTTATAGATGTAGATATTCACATTTATTGAGGATTATTGACTCGTGTATCCTCATTTCTATGGAAGGGGAGTATTATTTGAGAGATACTCTACAAATTGAGCAGGCTGTTCTAGCTAGTGGCGGAGGTCCCCCAACAGCGGATGCTTTCACCATCAACGGGCACCCGGGTCCCAATTATAATTGCTCTACCAATGGTAAAAATAACAATCCATTGACTGAAAATAAGATTAGTAAAACTTAAAAGTTAAAGCACTACACAAGACTCTCATACCATGTCTATCTCTCACACAATATAGTTTTATTGACAAAAATGCATTATGATTTAAATAATCATATTTGTGCACTCAAGGCACAGTGATAAACCCATCACATTTATGCTTAGCTCATCAAGTGGACTTTCATTCAGCTAAACTTTTATTTTAATGGTTAAATTTTTTTTGTTATATCCTCAGATGTGTACAAGATTGATGTAGTCCCAGGGAAGACGTACCTGTTGAGATTAATCAACGCGGGATTGAACTCAGAGAATTTCTTTGCAGTGGCTAATCACAAGTTGACAGTTGTTGAAGCTGATGCAGACTACACGAAGCCCTTTACTACAGATCGTGTGATGCTTGGCCCGGGCCAGACCCTCAATGTTCTGGTCACTGCTAATCAACCCATAGGAAGATACTCCATGGCCATGGGACCTTACATGTCTGCAAGAAATGTACCATTCCAAAATATAACCTCAGTAGCCTATTTCCAGTACTTGGGTGCCACCCCAAATAGCTTATCTTTACCAGCTGCTCTTCCACGTTTTAATGATAACCTTGCCGTTAAAACCGTAATGGATAGGCTTAAGAGTCTTAATCCTGCAAGTGTGCCAAAAGAAATAGATAAGAATCTATTTGTTACTATTGGCTTAAATGTGCAAAAATGTGGAAGACAAAATCCACAGCAGAATTGCCAAGGCATCAATGGTGGAATCATGGCTGCTTCTATGAATAACATAAGTTTTATTCGGCCTAATATTTCACTCTTGGAAGCTTATTACAGGAAGATAAATGGATATTTCACTGAAGATTTCCCAGGGGCACCCCTTAAGTTCTATGATTTTGTGAACGGGGCTCCTAATAATGCTCCTAATGATACTAATTCATTTAACGGAACAAGGACTTATGTCCTTGAATATGGTACTAGGGTTCAGCTTATCTTGCAGGATACTGGGACTATCTCAACTGAAAATCATCCAATTCATCTTCATGGTTATAATTTCTATGTTGTCGGCTATGGCACTGGGAACTATAATCCAGATACAGCCAATTTCAACTTGGTTGATCCACCATACATGAACACCATTGGAGTTCCAGTGGGTGGATGGGCTGCAATCAGATTTCTTGCTGATAACCCAGGTACTTTCCCAGGGTGCAAATGTATATGTACACACACGCATGCACGATAGAGACATACATGTATACACAGACTCATACGCGCTCACACACTTTTGATGAATATTTTGACATGGTGCAGGGGCTTGGTTTATGCATTGCCACTTGGAGATACATTTGTCATGGGGTTTATCAGTGGTGTTTATTGTGAAGAATGGGCAAGGACCATTAGAGACCCTACCTCATCCTCCAGCAGATTATCCCCGATGCTAGAAATTTAACGTAGGGGATGTAGAAAAAAAAGACATGGATGCTTTTTTACTTTTCAATGATAGGATTCTTTAATGCAAGTGTGCAATATGTTTGGTTGATTTCTTTTCCCGTAATATGAACGATGTTGTGTAGAGAGATTAATAACTTGATTAATAAAAGTTCAGCATTATTTTTCGTTTATGTGTTTGCCATTTACATAGAAGAAGCGGCATCTTTATGTAATTGCTCAGGATAAAACCTCTAAACATTGATGAACAATTGAAGTCAACTAAAATGGTGCACAGGAACAAAATAAGGCAGTACACTGGATACATGTTTACATATACATAAATTTAGCTTCATTTTCCTTAATACATAAACAAGGGGGTTCAGAGTTCAAGATACAGATGGAGACTCAGTAGCATTGACATCAAATGTCCTTATTCTTTCCTCAAAATGAAACAATTTTACAATAAAAAGGAAAAACATGCTATAATACTATATTGATTCAAAATTTTATCCTCTAATTAGCTGAATACATATGGATTCTACAATAGTGACAGTATTAAGAAAAACAAGTTAAAATCTCATCTATTGTATTGTCCAGTCTTGTCCGTGTTTTTTGTGTTGAGGGAATGCTGCAAGCTTAAGATACATGATATTTGCTCTGTGAAACAGAGAACTTGTCAACAATCCCTTGATTTGATTAAAATTTGAATCATTCCATGGCATGTATAATGATGGTACAATGACCAATAGGTCCACATGTGAATGTGCTCAACAAAAATGAGCATAACATGATATGACAATTTGAACACGAATTACTCCAATAAATACATTTAAATTATAAAATGAACAGATAGTCAAATATGACAATTTCAACTCTATAAAAGGTGAGGAATTAACTAATAGACACACAATGCATAATATTCTTCCTTTTTATCATAATATTTACAAATTTTCTAGGTTCAAAAGTGGAGTAGTGTTTGCTAAGGATCTAGACATCCAATTGTTTTGGATTTTGTTGTTGGTTCAAAAGTAAAGATAAAATATACGTACTTTGGAGATGACTTGCAGTTTACTGGACGAAGCTGAGCGCTTTGAAGTTGTGTAACTCCTTGATGATGCCCACAAAATTAAGTTATCTGCCCAATAGGGAAAAAAATTATAACAGAAAAACTAAGATCATGTAAAAAAATTTGACATTAGTAAAGGGAGGAATAAGAACATAAACTGGAATTCAGAGACTAGTCCTAAATATCTCTTTTACTTAAATACAATGGATGGCAGTACAAACTTGTACTACAATCAGGTTATTGAAGTACATTCCTTGTTGGATGCAACTCTTGGTAATTTTAATTAAAACATCCAACAACCAGGTTAAAGAAACTTGCTTAAATGGAAACAATAACTGATTACCTCCAACTACTACATTCTTAAAATGGAAAATATGACGGGATATCAAACGACTCGATTAGATTTCAAAAGAAAGGTGCAACTGACTCTCAACGTGACAAATAATCATGGAAACTGTGAGCTTTTTAACTTTTGTCACTCCAGTAGCATTCATCAAATAGATGTAAATAACATAGTAACTATTTTATTGTTGAGGTATAGCAAGACTTCTATAAGATCTTGTACCTTTGAGGACAATGGCAAAACATAAGAAATCTACAACAAACCAAGATAAACAACAACAATGAAAAAAAACCTAAGCATTGTTTTCAGAAAATTTGGGGTCAGCTATGTGAATCATTTTCTAACACTTCATTCAGAGCTAATTGGAGGTCTAAAGCAACTAGATCGTACACCCCCAACGAAATGTATATTTATATTCATATCAAGTTTTGACAAAGTTTTATCAAGCTATGGCAACCCTCCTCCTTTCTCATGGGCTTGGGACTGTCTATGAAAACTATAGGTAAATAACACATAGTATCTTTCAATTAGACAAGGTCAAGTAAAACATAATATCAGAGACAGAGAGGGAACTGTTCATATAGGTTCCACTATCTAATTACCAGTGTCACAATATATATATGTTCAAGAATAGAAACAATACCCTGCTAAAAAAACCTCAAATCACAGTGCAAAATTCATGGATAGATTTTTGAAGTCCAAAACTTCTCTTGATTGACATTCTGTCCTGATGTATGAATTAGCCTCTCATGTGGAATACTCAACTTGTTTGAAAAGATGCAACTTGTAAATTTGAAAAGGTTACAGGATCATCAAGAAATTGAAATGGAACATAAAACTGCATTCAAAGAATAATTTCAATTTATTGGACCTAAAACTAAAGAATGAAAGCATCAGAGGAAATCACGTGCATTGCATCGTTTAATTGGTCATTTAATAATACATCAGCTAATTAGATCTAATGACGGGGACCCCATTATGGAGTAAACTTTGACTGCTGTAGGAAATAAGTATAATAACTATACTTAACGTATATCATTTAGCAAAACTTCAGCTTTTGGGTAACACGCACACACACATATAAAGAGACCTTTGAGAACGTTAATTAATGGCTGGTTGTACGTCGCCTGAAGTTAAACTACATCAGGGTTTCATCCATCATTAACATCTACCCTTTTTGTTGACACGGCATCATATTCCTGGAATCAGTAACATCCAATATTTCCTAATCATCACAAAGCAGTCATAAAAAAAATTGTAATCAAAAGAGCATCTACAGAACAAACGTATAAATGTGGTGAACAAATGATTCTAACAAGGCGAATAATCTGAGATTCTAAACAATCTAGCTGTCAAGTCCATTTAACATGCGAAACCTATTTTCCGCAAAGTGAGAATTAAGCCTAGTTTCTTTGAGTGTGTGTTTCAAAGTAAATAAAGATTCAAATTATTCAGCAATTGAGCAGTGCCTGAGAACATCAATCTGCATTGTCCAAGTTAAAAATCCATTTAATCAGCAATATTCCTACTCAGAAAAGACTACGACCATCTTTTGTTAAGCATAAACTAAAAGCAAGTTTACTTAAAAGTAACTTTTAAGCTTAGCCAAACAAGTTTGAAGCTTTAAAAGTTCTTTTAAGCAACTTTCTTCCCCAAACATGTTAGGCTTTTCTTTTAAAGTTGCATTTTTTAATTTTTTTTGAATTTTAGTGCAAAAGTTGGCTTCTTGAAAAGCTTGCTCTTCCGTACTTCTTAAAAGATTAAATTTGCTACTTTTTTAGACTTAGCGAAACATGCTCTAGATATTGCAGTGTGATCATGAAAGATTTAAGCATAAATCAGCTATGTAAAACAGGAAACTACGCCTCATTCTCAATAAATTTAATGTCCGCTACTACATAAATCCTTATTCACACAAACTTGAAGAAAATCTAAAAATCCTACAACTTATATGTGCACGACAATGCACTCAGATACGAAAAGAACTGTGACATTGGAGGGTTATCATTGGATGCAACTGCTGCTTTGAAGGCTATAAAACAAAAACAGATCATAATCAAGAAAAAGAGATTAATGGGCGATCGAATTCAAGAAATCTAAAAAAAAAAAAAGAAGAAGAAACAAGAATACATAACAATGTGTGTACAAGTAGGAAGCAGGAATTTGATTGGATTGAGTTGAGACGAAGCTGATTCCATGGTGAGCTTCCAATTTACTGCCACTGGTTCCGCAGCCGACGTTGTTCCAAAAATTTCCGAGAACTCTAGGGATTTATTTAGTATTACTTGAAAAATTGGGGTACTTTCGTAATTAAATGTTTATACAACTCTCTTTGGAGACTCTCCGTGCACATACCAAGTGATCATAGAATAATGATCTCCTGCCCCAGGAGGCAAGGCAGGAATTCAATCACCCACCTGGGCACCTCAGCAGGTGGGTGATTGAATTCCTGCCCCACGGGCTGGAGATCACCCCTGAGTCTTCGTATATACCCAGTTTTTATTTTGCCTTTAAAAAGAGAAAGCTGTGTATTATTTAAAAAATAAAAATTAAATATCAGTCACAATCTATAAAATTACTAAGTATATATCGCTTTTCCACAGTGAATTTGATAGTAGATTATGATTCAAATTCAATAGTAATTCAAATATGTAGCTGATGAATAACAAGATGGATTTGAGAATTTGATTTGAGGAAATTGAATTTGAAGAATAGAGGAGATATGTTAGAAAAAAAATCAATTTTAAAAATAAAGATGATGACAAACGTATTTGTTTTTTTAGGTGAGTAGGAGAGAAATTCTGTACGATCGTAATTATAAACACACTCATTTTTTTAAAAAAAAACTATAATATATTCTTCCAATTCAATAAGCGAAAAACAATTATGTATTTCAAAATTTTACCCTTTAATTTTATATTATATTTGAAATTTTTTTAAATGATATAATTATTTTTTTTCTTTTTTTCCTTTCTTAATATTTTTTTTTCATTTATGATGCGTTTGATTGCAAGTATTGAGTTTGGGTGGAAATAAAATGAATTTCAGGGAATTGAATTGTCAAGAACTGTTAATTCGAAAATATCAATTTAGAAGATAAATTTTACCTAGAAAATAAAATCTCATCTCCTCTAAGAAAACGTTTTCTTTATTTTCAAGGAAAATGTGACTATTTATGTAGAAATGAAAAAACATTTTCCATGAAAAAAATGATCATCAATCAAACGCGTAGTTGGAAAATAGATAGAAAAATGCTTTTTCCATAAAAAAATGTGACTAACAAACGTATCAATTAAAAAATAGGTGGAAAAAAGCTTTTTCCATGAAAAATAGGTTGCAATAAAACGTGCCCTTAATATCAAAATTAACGCCAGTTGACAATTTTCCTTTCCTTTGTTAAGGGGAAAGTCTCGAAGGCGAAACCCCCCACCTGTGTCAGAGGCCCCTTGACCAGACGGATTGTAAATCGAGGAATGTGCATGAGTGGCAGGGACCTGAGGGAGAGAGCCAACAGGTTAACCCCAAGGACAGACCTCCACAAGGGAATCGAACCTGCGTTGTCGGATGATTTCTCCCTACGTCACCTCAAGTCTTACCAACTCACCTGCACGTGGGTACCATTGGTGAATAACAAATGTGACAACTTTGCACTCAATTCACGCTGGTTGACATATTAACGCTACCATCTTTATTATCTATCTATGTTACCTTTTAATTATACCATATATCATCAAATTTTAAGCTCTATTTCATTTATACCAACGTACTTTAATTCGTTTTATTTATACCATTGAATATAAAAATTACTTTGTGTTAAACCACTTCGTTAATCAGCCATTTATTATGTGATGAAATTCTAACATGGCATTAACGAACTGTAAAATAGCTGATATATCTTACTATATGTGAAAGTGTTGTCTATGTTATGAAGTTCAAAATAAAAAAATACATTTTTCGCATCAATTAAATGACTCTGGCTAATGGTTGTCGTTCATCTATTCTTAATTTTCTCAAAATCAAATCAGTTTCTTCATCTCCAAAATTTTCAAAACCCGAAGATACATCAACCATTTAATGGACGGTTATTGCCACATCAGAATTTATATTACACAATGAACGATTGATTAACGAATTGGTTTAACTGAGAGTAATTTTCAAGGTCGGTGGTATAAATGAAACGAATTAAAGTATGGTGGCATAAATGAAACAGAACATAATATTCACTAGTATATGATATAATTAACCAACTTTTAATTAATTTTTCACATATTGTCTCTGATGATGACGATTTTTGTCTAATGTGCATTAAAAGGGATAATTGCATATTTGGTCACCAACATTTCAAAATCGTTAGAGATATTCCCATAACTTAAAAAAATAGCACCACACATCCCCGACGTATGAAAAATTTGATGTGGTAGGTCATTTATGACAAAATTGCTTTTCTCTTTAAATAAACAAAAAAAAACAAAAAACAAGAAAATATATATATAATCGAAAACTAACCATATCTACCTCAAAAATTAAAAAGTAAAAAATGTACCACAAAAAAATAAAAAGTAACAAATAGGTCATCTTCTCCAAAAAGTCCTAAAATTTTATTTGTATCAAATTCGCCAAAAAACACCACAAATTCACCAAAAAACCACCATTTTCTTGGATTCTATCGTCAACGGCCACCTCCGCCGTTGGGACAGCCTGGTTCCCCTACCGCATGACCTGGATGCGGATGATGTATACAACATAATTCCGATCCACAATTTGCTAGCTGACCACCCTTCCATTCGTCACTCGAAGGGTTCGCGCTGCTGCTACTGCTCTCCGTACTGTAGGGGACCTCCGGTGGCCTCCGTTCTCCCCGTGGTAGCCCCATTACAACCTCTTCGACTGGCTTGCACTGTTCTTTGGGTTTCAATCCTCCAATGTAAGGAACTAGAGGGAACACATAGTCATTCATCTGTCTAATGCTCAGATGCGACTCCCCCTCATCTGGACAACATTGATACTCTTGATCCCTTCGTTCTCCGTCACTTCCGCCGCACCCTCCTTAGGAACTATTCCAACTGGTGCTCTTACCTTAACCTTAAGTCCAACATCTAGCTTTCGGATTCTCGTGGACGATCGATATTGGCATTAATTTTTTTGTTACGGGGATGGGGAAGAAAGTGGGGAAGACAGGGTTTTTCGAGACGAGGTCATTTTGGAATTTGTTTAGGAGTTTTGATAAGTTGTGGATTATGTTGATTCTGTTTCTTTAGGCTGCGATAATTGTAGCATGGGAGGGGAGAGAGTATCCATGGCAGGCATTGGAGAGTATGAAGGTTCATGTCAAGTGCTTGACTGTATTTTTCACTTGGAGCGCACTGAGGTTCTTGCAGTCGTTATTGGATGCTGGAATGCAGTACAGTTTGGCTTCGAGTGAGACTAAGTCCCTAGGGGTGAGGATGTTCTTAAAATGTGTGGTTGCAGCTGCGTGGATTTTGGTGTTCGGGTGTTCTATGGAAGGATTTGGAGCTAGAAGAATCAAGATCGAGAATGGTCTAGCGTTGCCGATAGGAGAGTTGTAAATTTTCTTGAGGTCGCATTGGTTTTTCTTGCCCCAGAAATTCTGTCATTGGCTTTGTTTGTCCTGCCATGGATTAGGAATTTTCTGGAAAATACGAATTGGGGAGGACTTTTTGGAGAATATGACATATTTGTTACTTTTTATTTTTTTGGGGTACATTTTTACTTTTTATTTTTTGGAGTACATATGGTTAGTTTTCAATTATGTTTTTCTTTTTTCTTGTTTTTTTTTTTTTTTGTTTATTTAAAGAGAAATGCAATTTGGTCATAAAAGGACATATCACGCCAAGTTTTTCATACATTGGAGACGTGTGATGCTATTTTTTTAGGTTATGTGCATATCCCCAACAATTTTAAAAGTTTGGGAACCAAATATGCAATTATCCCGCATTAAAATTAGGGACAAATATTTTGTAAAACTTTTATATTTATTATTTATTTTGCTTATATAAAAGTATGGCAAAATTTTTTTTTACGTCATCCTAATTAACGTTTTAGACAAACCATTCTCAAAGACAGAAAATATGCAAATTAATAAGTTGATGATAATAATGTGATAAAAAAAACTAAGGATATAAATGCAAAAATAAACAATTATTTAAGACATTTATTGTAATTAAAATATAATGTGGTTAACACAAAATGTAATGTGAATATATATACCATTGTTTCCATTATTTGCCACAATTGACATATTTTACATGAATGGTAAAAAAGGAAATCAAAACATTGTGAAGAATATATTCATTATGTTTATGTAAAGTTCATTGAAACAATATTTGAACTTTTGAGAAGATGTAAATCAGTAAATCTGATCAAAATCTGCTTTTAATCAATTTTAGACATGTCAAAATGTGACAAACTTAAAAAGTTAAGGAGTTAATTGCAAATACTGTTAGTAATTTGTTTACACTTTACACAAATTTAATAGTTTGAAGGACCTCCAATGCGATTTTTGTTAAAATTACTAATTAATCCTTCATTTATGCGCCTCCAATACTGCCAGCCACCAGTTTTCCCGCCACAACCCTGCACTGCTTCATTCCGGAATTAAATTAAACTTAATTAATATAAATTAAAGTTTAATATCTTAATTCAAACTAAATTGGAATTAAAGATAACCATTTTGCGGTGACATATATGAAACATGGACACTCTAGTGGCACGTCTGTGTTGGATACGTAACATTGAACTTTTTAGAAACTTTATTTGTTTGTGCTTTTCTTTATATAAAATTTTGAATTTTCGAAATGTGATGGACACTTTTGGACACGCTTTGAACATGTGTATGACAAGTGTTGTCTTTCGTATATTCTTATATATTTTTATTCCAATTTTCTTTATTTTAATAAGTACAGCAAAGATTATGGTTAGATCAATTGGATATGTAGTCTCTTTCAAATTATGTTAACAATAGGTTGAAGTAGGGGTGACAAAAAAGTTCGTCGGTTCGCCGGCCCGGCCCATAAAAGTTTGGCCCAACTCGGGCTCGGATTTGTCTAGAGACGGGTACGAGCTAGGGCTGAACCCAAAAAAAAAAAGAGGGTTAAACTCGTTCGACTCGGCCAAAAAACGAGTCCACAAGCCCAAAAGCACAAGCCACGAGCCGATTCAGCTCATGGTTCGTGCAACAGTCACTTAATCGTGGCCGTTGGATGAACATCTTGTTTTTGTTTTTTTTGTTTTTTAATTTCATTATTTTTCTATAAATACCCCTATTCTTATTTTAATAAAAAAAAATTGTACACGTAATATCTTGTTCGTGTACAATTTTAACTTCGCCTACTTTCAAAGTAGTCAGTCCCAAGCTCGAAAAAAGGATGAGGGTTTTCAAATCTTTAATTTTCAATATAAAAGATTCTCGATATTGTATTTCTTTCTCATTTTCAAATTTTAATAAAAAAATAAAAAATTGAGGGTCGAGTCGAGCTCGTGGGCAACTCGGCTCGGCCCGTTCGACCCACGAGGTCATGGGCCGAACCGAGCACAAATTTTGGAAATGAGCCTTTGAGCGAGCCGAGCTCGTATTTTATGGGCCGAGCCCATTGCCATGCCATGTCTAGGTTGAAGGCATAGAAGACCAAAAATGACACAACCTACTACACAGTTGATCGTTAGCAAATACTTCATGATATACAATATTAGACCGTACTAAATTGTACAATAGATAAGCGTTTAACTTCTTTTTATTTCTTAATATTTTCCAACACTATTTAATCATCTTGCCAAACATAACAACAAATTTTACGATACTCTGAGAATAGTCGATGATGGTTTGTGAAAGATCTTAAATGAAAGAACAAGCATTCTTACTTCAATACAATGATTCTATTGTATTTTCGAACAAAATTGTTTGACATCCACTTGGTTGGGTTTTTGGTCCAATCGGTTACACCGAATCGAGTTTTAAAAAGGTAATTAAATTTACATTATAAATTTTCTTTGCTGCATCATAATTTAGTTTCAATGAAATCTCTAATTTTTGCTCACTATTGCACTTATGTTTCAAAAAAAAATTTAATCACATTTTTATCTTCAACTTTTTATTAATTACCAAATTTTATTTCTGGTGACAGTTTTAGTTCAAAAAATCCGTTATGAATGTGTAAAAAGACTTATTTGCCCATCATATTTTTAAATAAACAAATAAAATACAATACAATAAATAAATAAATACAAAACTTCAACAAAACATTTGCTCTTCAGTGCAGAACACGCTAACAGAATATTTGGATATTTGGACAGAAACTGTCATAAGGGACAATATGTGCTAATTAATTAAAGATTGATGGTAAGAAATTAAGAATACGGCGAAAAATCATTGTAGATATAACAATAAGCAAATGTTGATGATTTTCATTGCAATAAAAATGTGGTGTAGTAAAAAAAGTGTAGTGTGAATATAATTATCATTTTTAATATATTTTTGTATTTTATTTTTTGAAATATTTCATAATAATTAATTTTTAAAATTTATAGATTAATATTTTCATTTTGTCATCATTAATTTTTTGGGATAATTGCAGCTGCTGATCCCAACCTTCACTCCGTTCGCATCTTTTATCTCTAACTTTTATTTCTTGATAGTATCGTCTCTTAACTCCGACTTATCATTTTTTTTTTACCTCGTCCTCCACTTTTTCATTAAACAAAAATTATAATCTTGCATATTCCTATTTTTAATTAAATTTACAACTTTTATTACAATAGATTTAACTCGTACAATTGTGGCATGCAATCAAGATAACATTAAGTTGAATACTAAAAAATGTTCGATTGTTCAAATTTTGACACATCATATATAAAATTGTTGGAAATTAGTTTAAATATGTCGAGAAATTAACAAGTGTTAAAAACAACTAAAGTGACTTCGTGTCAACTTGACCAAAATATACAAGACCCAACCCAATTTGTTTAGGCAAATTAGTTTACCACTTCGCCGTTTCGGGATGTCGAAAGTCGCGGGGGCAGCGCCCCTCGTGGGGGCTCGGGGGCAACGCCCCCGAAAGAGAATTCAAATTTCTCTGCATGTATTGAAATGTATATTTAGCATCTCGAAACCAATATCGAATGAATGAGAACTTACGAAAAATGACAAATTTGGGTTAAGTTTTGACCCTGCGATCGCAACTGACTGAATTTTTAAGCAGAACGTTTTTGGGTCCTACCATGCGATCGCAAGAGATAAAACCATGCAATCGCATGGTTAGCCTGGATTAAATTCTGTCTTCAAAATTGTAAATTGCGATCGTAGCTTGGTAAAACCATGCGATCGCATATGTTTACGCAAACAGATATGTCCTTTTGAAATATTGCACGATTTGGTTCCATATCTTTTCGTTTTCAACCGATCTTCAACGTTATAAAGGGCATCTGGACGTCCTTTTTTTTGACAGAAAACAGAGAAGCAAACACTTTAACCTCATATAATCATATCTTCAACCAAATTTTATTGCATTAGTTGCATGAAAAATTCTGGTTTAATTTCATTTCATCATTTTGGAGTACAAAACCAATTTTGGTTCGTTGTGCTTGAGTTTTGAAATGCTTCAAACACAAGTAAGAAGTCGTTGTATCTTGGGAGTTGATTGCTATAATAGTAAGCATCGTTACGAGACAAATTCGACTTAATGACAAAGTGTTCAACACTTGCCTCGACTCTCATTTCATCATTTTCGGTGTTCTTGTTTTAGAGTCACTTTACACAGAAATCCGCCAACAAAAATAACTTATATCGTAAAGATAAAATCTCATAAAGTGTACATAATTAGAAAATCACCAGTTAATTTAACCTGAAATTGACAGTTAAAAATAAGTTAATTAATAATTCTACAGTTGGTGCTTGTTGATAACATGAACAAGACTGGCTGTTTAAGTTGCAGTGGCAACCACAAGACACAAAAAATTAATTATTAATTAATCTACTCCCAACTTTATTATTGTTTGGAAAAATAATACCCAATCACTAAATATTAGTATTTTAAAAAGCGTAAAACGTGATGATTAATATTTTAAAAAACGTAAAGCATGATTAGACATAGAGGCCGAGCTTCAAATTTTTTGGACATAGGCGATAGCAAGACCAAGACGATGCTAAGACAATGTGTGAAACGTGGCTAGACGTCGAGGTCGAGCTTCAAGTTTATGCAGAGTATAAGTGCCGCCTATACGAACTTTTTAGAACATTGCTAAATATACATATTACTGATGAAATTGACATTTGGCACAATCAATTAATCAAGTGATAATCTCAATCTTATCTTTCTTTTTTTTTTTAAACATTTATCTACTGTCCCAACAGATTAATTGGTCGATTCAAGAGATAAATTTTTATATTCATATTAATGCAATTTACTTACTATTTCAAAAGAAAGTTTCGTCGAGATACAAATGTTTAAAATATCACGTTTTAGCAAGAAGTTATTTTATTTAGAACAAGCCAAGATGGATTGGCACGGTCTAATCCATATTCACCCCACAATAATTCAAGGAGATCCAAATCTGTAAATTGATTTGCCATTTCTCAAGGTAGAACAAGTCAGAGCGGATCAAAGCAATGATCCACAGCTGATCCATGGTTTTTTATTTTATTTTTATTTTGTCAATTGTCATTCAAAAAATTAAACAAACATTGAAACAAATTTTACTACTTTACTTAGAGTTTAGACAATATTCTAAAATGCATCAATTACTTAATAAAATTCAAATTTTTTTTTATAAATAGGACGGATCAGATCGGGGCATACATGATCCGATTCCCCGATTCGACCTGTGATTCGCGGCAAATCACCAAAAACTGTCCCGATCCACCCTGCTGACCCGCGGATTGAAAATTTTTCGCTCCATTCGGTGTGGGTATCCATCGAATTTGGAACGGATCGAATATTTTTTGCTGTCCCTAAGCCCAACCTCTTGGCTTCGTCATCACTAAGGAAAAGACAGATGGTAGAAAGAAATCCTTCCAACCGCGGAATTGAACATAAGACTGACTTCAACCAGATTCTTTCATCAATCTTCTGGCCCTTCCCACATCAATCATGAAGTTGTTGGTACCACCGACACTCAGACAATTTGTTTCTTGATCATTTGTGCCTCCGCAAATATTAAGTCCCTTGCCTACTGACTCTTGTGGGTTGGCTAGTTTAGTGTTCAAGTCGATTGGTCATGATACACAATCTTAATGTTAAAGTCGATCGATCATGATACAAAATCTATAAGTTTTCAAACAATATTATCCGAATAAAATTAAAATTCACTATTAGAAGCAAAATATTTAAATTTGTTGTACCACGTCTGCAATATTAAATTGCATCAAGTCTATGCAACTTGTAGTTAAACAAAATGGTAGTGACCATAAAGGCAACACACGTGGAAAAAAGTAATGATAATAATGACAAAAATGAAATAATATAACTTTACGTGATTTGGGAAGAGATCAAATCTTTTCTCCAACACAATCTTTCAACCAATGAGTAATGTTTCCCTCTATCTCACACGATATTAAGAGTATGTTTGGCTAATTTAAAAGTAACTTAATAAACTTTTAAGTAAATTTGAATTTCTAAACATACGCCAATATAATTTCTTTGTATTTCCAAATTTTTGGATTAGTAAAATAGTTAGAAAGAAAGTAAATTACTTATTTTCACTTTTGACAAAAAAGATTATTTTAAACTTTACTTATTTACTTATTATAGGTAAACTTACTTATAAGCACAATTTTCAAGCTTAGCCAAACATTATCTAGTCCCAATGAATTAAAATTTGAATTTTATCTCTAACCGAACATAAACTTATTTTATACTACACTTGCTCTTTTGTTTTCAGAGCTTGCTCAACATGTTTGGTAGAGTTTATTTTAAATTCTTTTTTTTTTTCTAAATTTATTTTCAGACACATATTTTGTGGAACCCACAATTTTTATCAACTTTTCAACTACATATTTCATCAATTTTTATCAAAATATCCTAAAATACTATTTTAAAACTCCACCAAAGGCACTAAACTCAAAGAAGACTTTCGAATATATACTTATTTTACAATGAGAAGAAAAAAACATAAAAGGTGGCTTGAATTTGAATCGAACTCCAACAAATCTCCATATTGATGAAAAATTGAATAATTCATATGTTCTTGAATTCAAATCTCGTTACCTTTAATTTATAAAATTGCAGACGTATCAAGTCTTTAACAAAAAGAAAGAAAGAAAGAATTCGACTTCTATCTCATAAGACATAAAGAAATTTGAAATGTAAATTAATTAAAAATATATATATATATATATCTCTTTTTAACGATTTATACTCTTTAACAGTTTAAATTTTTAAATAAAATAATTTTAGTAGTAATAGTTCTTACAAAAGACAATATTTCATAGTAATGCCCGAAAAGAAGTGATTCGTGCGATGCATGCATGACATGCACATGTCTGCAAGTTAGGCAAAGAAAAAAAATTCTTGTGCATTTAGTGTATTTCTACGTGTAAGCCGCTACACGTCATGCAGCACAATTTTGTACTCTCATCCACCCACCTATAAAGTTAATTTGCCACTATGTATTGTGCCTATATTATAATCTTACGTATAGTAGGCAGTAGTACTATACGATACTATTTAAATAGTACTATGTATTGTGCCTATATTATAATCTTACGTATAGTAGGCAGTAGTACTATACGGTACTATTTAAATAATATAACGAACAATATTTTAGTTAGCGTATTTTTTCTCTTTTAGTAGTGTTTATTATTATTATTCAATCTTGTTTATCATATATTTGATATATATTATTATATTGTACTGAATTCTGATCTTTCTTCCTTCTTTAATGCTACACAGTACTGTGTACAAGAAGAGTGCGAGCAAAATCTTGTATAGACATAAGGTAAATGATAGATTTATAGGGTATTGAGCTAATCTACCTAATATATTTAACTTTTTAGGATGGAATTCCAAGGGCTAATAAGTGGTATTCAGAGTTAGCTCCAAATGTAGCCATGTGGACTTACAAAACGGATCTTCGGTTGCAGCCGAGGAAAGGTAGTGGACCATAAGTTGAATCGCGATGGCAAAAAAAGTCCATAGTTGGCTTTTAAGATGGTTTTGCTCACGTAAGACGATGACATGATGACCCCTGACGTAGTGGAAGAGTTGGGTCTTGTTTAAATATGTAATTCTTCTTGGCTACTTGAAAGGAGCCTAGATGATATGGTAGTTCATTCGAAGGGGAGGATTTTTGAGAGAGTGAGAATAAAATCTCTCATCGGTAAGATATTAAGTAAATGATGGACTTATAATTGATTGAGTTACTCTACCTAATAGGTTAACCTTTTGAGATGAAATTCTAATTCCTAACCCTGTCCAATTTATTTTGTCCAATACTTCGTCATGACATACATTTATCGTCTATCTTTTGCAATGCTTTAAGCATTGTGTACATAGTACGTTTGTTATACAAAACTCAACAGTAGTACACACACACACACACACATATATATTGAAATCTTACCATTAGTTGTTATTGTGTAGTGTTGTCCAATACGAGAACATTTAAGAAAGAAAGACACATTTTCTTTTTGTACAATTTTATTCAATTCAATGTAAAAAAAAAAAAAATTGTTATAAATGGAAGCATTATATATAAGCACACTAGCTTTTATATGATAGTTGAGGCAACTTTTCAAATAATATATCATGTTCTTATATATGTCCATATTTTTAACTTTGTAAGTGATGTGCGCATTTGATTTTTTAACATTTTTTTATTAAATTTAATTTTGGAAGAAACCAATTGGGAAAAGCATCCAAAAAGATTTGTTGATTTTCATTCATGACCTAATTTTCACAAATTAATTATAATGTAAATGCTTTTTTGATGGTGATTGATCTAAAAGGCATTTGAGTTGTTATTCCAGAATATGACATTTATTTAATTTTCTAAATACAAATTAATTATATAATGATTTACCACTTTAGGCTAAGCCAATAGCATTGCACAGAATTAGGTCATTTTGTTTTTAAGTTGGAGAAGAACCTAAATTTAGGTCACTTTGCTCTAAACAAGTTTGAATCTAAAGTAATCAAGGCTCTTCTGATGGTGAATCTTGATTGATTGACTCTGAGATTGTATTTGGAGAGAAAAAACATGGCACGATATAGGCGGTGAAATTTTTTTTGACTGCAAAGTACTTAATTCGTGGGATTGTGGTTGACTCTAAGGGTCCGTTTAGTTTGTGGATAAAACTATTTATCTAGATTAAAGTTATCCGAACATGTTTATCATTATTTTGTTTGATTCATCTATGAATAAGAATAGAAAAAGTTACTCTTAAAAAGTCGATTTTTCATAAAAAAAACAAATCTACCGTTATTTTTAATTAAACTAGAAAAGTAAATTAAAAAAAAAAATTAAAAGAGAAAAATAGGTGGAGTGGCGAAGGGCGGCGGACAATGGCAATTATCCTAGGTATGAATGTTCAAAAATAGATTTGGTCTATATCATAAAAGGTACGTTTGTTTTTTTTAAAAAAAATGAGTGAATCATTATCTGAATAAAAAATTGTCCGATTTTTTTCGAGGACAAAACTTATACTCATTTTTTTATTAAATTGTTATCTGAATAAAGTATATCCGAACATCAATTATGCCCAAATAGGATAAAACAAATGTTATCCATTGTTGACGTTAGAAAATGATTTGTACTAGTTCCAAGCCAACTTAAAGATAAGTGTTGAATTCGGTTATAACCGTAATGAGTGGTAGAAAGGTAAGTATGTGTAGGAAGACCTGATTGTATGATCTTTGTAAGATTGCTTTTCTTAAGCAGTTTCCATGTCCGACTTAAAGGACATTTATGTCTCTTATTTATAGGATAATATGTAATGATTTCCTCCATTTAATGCTAAACTAGGCATTAAATGGCCAAGCTAGACTAGGCATTAAATGACCAAGCTAGGCATTTAATGCTAATAAGACATTCCCTTTTTGGGGGCATTTAATGCGAAGTAACGTCTGACATATGAGTAGGACAGGTCATGCCGATGACGTGAGTATAACGCCAGATATGTCCGACCTGGAGATCCATGGACGAGGTCCGAATTGAATTGAAGGCCAAGCTGGGCTCACAGCCAGAATTAGGAATGAGGTCCGAACTGAGAACTATAAAGCTCCACTACAGGTCGGTCACACCATGCAGGACTGTTGAGTAAAGTAGCATCTAACGTGGCAGAACTAGAACGAGGCCAAGAATTGTCCCTCAAGACCTGTTTTGACCTTGGACAAAGGAGGTTTTTAGATCTTATTGCGGTTCAAAATGGCCTGGTTCAAGAACGGCCTGGTGCAAGAAGAGTGCAAACAAGCCCTAAACAATCTAACTCAAGCACAAAATCAATGATGAGACAACGATCATGGAGGGTTACCACCAACCAATATTGAGACCAGCTCCTTGTATAGGATTCCACACATCATCTTGATTCATTGAGCAAAACCTAGCTAGGATAAATAATTAAACATTGAAATGTGGAGTGATGATTATACTGATGACAAATTTTATTTAATACTTGATTTAATTTTGGGATTTGACTTTAAACCTAATAAGTATATGTATTTTAATTCAAGCTTATGATCATGAAATCATAAATAAGTTATTATACAGTTGTCCTTTGGCTTATGCTTCAATAAGAACAGAAATAGCTTTATGGAGTCACCACACCAACTATGTTCTTAAATAAATTGATATGCAGACAGTGCTTCTCCAAAGTGTGTGGTGTGTGTATAAGTGTGTTACACACACAAAGAATATATATATATATATACACATATATATCGATAATGGAAAAAAAAAAAAAAAAAAAATTACGAGGGAGATGTGTGACCTGACCTATAAAGAGAAGCACGATCAGGGCACATGAGATATAGCAATATCTATCTATCTATATATATATTCAGCTTTAATATTCTTATCCTTGCACGATGTCGTAGATAGAAAAGATATGAATCTTGAATATTATATGAATTCTTGTGAAAGAGGATATGTATAATAAAATAGAGCCCACAAACTAATGATGTTATGATTTTAGGTTATATAGATGTCAATGTTGGATTTTAGGTCATGTGCATATGCCCTTTTTGATATCTATTTAAAGCCATTAGTGATATAAAGAAAATGCAAAATCTTGATGTCAAAAGGGACCTAAGCTTACCTACCAAAAATACTTTCTTTCCTGTACGATACGATCATCCAGACGTACAATTTCCTCGAAAACTTATTTTATGAAATCTAAGCAACCTGAGACAGCCATACATACATGTGCTTGACTAAGAACCAGTCATATATAACAACCTAGCCAAAGACACAAACTTTGATAGTGAAAGCTGAATTCTGCATTAGGCAACACCTCAACTGCAATCAGCTGTTCCTTTCATAAGCTACCTAGTATATATAATCCTAGTACTTGACATTTCACCTAGACAAGGTTGTTTTCAAATTCTCTGATTTAGTAAAGATGGTTAAGGAAAGTAAACCGACTGGAGGATTGGAATGGAGGATTAACATCCCGAATGGAACTACTTCTAAAGTTTTAGTGCCTGAGTCAAAGTCTCATTTCCGAGTTTGGAATGGATTACGAGGTTTAATTGTGGGGTTCATGTCAAGAATTTGGAAGTTTTTTGAAAAGGCTTGGAGTTTAGCAGTTAGAGAGCCTAAGAAAGCTATTCATGGCCTCAAAGTAGGGATGGCTCTTTCTCTCGTCTCGCTCTTCTATTACATGAGGCCTTTGTATAATGGAGTCGGAGGGAATGCTATGTGGGCTGTTATGACTGTTGTTGTTGTATTCGAATACACTGTGGGTATGTATTCAAAATGTTATTGGTTAAATCTATTTTCCTTTCTTCGTATGCTTCTTGTGCAAAATTATTATACTCATAGGGCATTTTTGGTGTACAGTTTTAGAAAGTACATGACATGCAATATTTTAACTCATTCTTCCTTAATCTTTTCAGAATTGTCCTATCCAACCAACCAAATGTGCCCATAAGATACAGATTAAGAGTTTTTGATTGATCAATTGCTCTTAATAATGCAGGTGCTACACTCTGTAAATGTGTGAATAGAGCTATTGGAACTTTCTTGGCCGGAGCACTAGGACTCGGTGTACACTGGATTGCAAATCAGTCGGGAGAAAAATTCGAACCCATAGTTCTACAAATCTCGGTTTTCCTCTTAGGTAGGTCCAATTTCTCCTTTTGTTGGTCCTTTTCAACATTTTTTCAATCAGGGGGTCATCTGTTGTCAGGTTTAATTCCCCCGTGCATCAAAACACAAAAATATGTTGAAAAAAGAAAAGAAAACTTCAATCATGCAATTACAAGTACCAATGTAAAAGTAATTCGTCGTCTATGAAATTTAACGTCTTTGAGATATATATTATGGTTTACCTGTTGCTGAGAAATCGTTTATTTTGCTTGCAGCTGCTGCCGCAACCTTTTCTCGATTCATTCCAGCAATAAAAGCACGATTCGACTATGGTGCCATGATTTTTATTCTCACGTTTAGCCTTGTGTCAGTATCGGGCTATCGCGTGGATAAACTGTTCGAATTGGCTCACCATAGATTATCCACAATTGCCATAGGGACCTCCCTTTGCATCCTTACAGGCATGCTTTTTTGTCCTGTATGGGCAGGAAATGAACTTCACTATCTTATCACCAATAACATGGAAAAACTTGCAGCTTCCTTAGATGGTAAGACAGCAAAAATCACACATAAACAATGATTATAACAAAGTGATTTACTAAAAACGGAAGTTAATAATATATATATTTTTTTCAAAAAACTCAGGATGTGTAGTAGAATACTTCGGAATCCATGCAAATGTAAATGCCAAGGGTGAAGATTCAGACAAAGTATTACAAGGTTACAAATGTGTGCTTAACTCAAAGGCTACAGAAGAAGTCATGGTATATTCCCGATTCATACAAACATTTCCTGCCAAAACTTCAAAAATTTTAGTCTACTTTTCATGTATTTACTAAGGTATTAACTATGCATCTCCACAGGCTAATTTTGCTAAGTGGGAGCCTGCACATGGACGCTTCTACTTTCGACATCCATGGAATGAGTACCTAAAAGTCGGGGCTTTTCTGCGTAAATGTGCTTACTGCATTGAGACTCTTAATGTTAGCACAAACTCAGACACAGAGGTAATTAACCTATTTGATGTGAAAAAGATATGGATTGCAACTACATCATTCATAAGATATACAATGCATGTTTGGTTTATAATATTGAATAAGACTGGACACATAAGATATTAGTTTATTTTTTTCTTCCTTATTACTTACTATCTTGTCCAGTGTTGTACAATACACCTTACCAAACAAGCCAACTATGCGTTAGGGTTTTGGTTCATAATATTCATGTTTTTTGATGTTTTTGCAGGCACCCGATATCCTAAAGAAGCATTTCAGCAAGTTTTGCATAAGTTTAAGCTCTTGTTCCTCGGATGTGTTAAAAGAATTGGCAGTTATTATGCATACAATGACAAAATCGACAAAGATTGATCTCATGGTACACGAGATGAACAATGCAGTACAAGAACTTCAGTGTGCCCTGAAGTCCCTGTCGAAAGAAACAATTATTGGAGACTCCAAAAGTGGCATAGAAGAGGGAAATAAAAGTACTACCGTAGTACCTCTCATGGAGATTGTTCCAATAGTTTACATTTCCACATTGCTGATAGAAATTGCTGAAAGAATAGAAAAGAGTGTGGAGGCAGTAAATGAACTTGCCATCAAAGCAGAATTTGAACAAGAAAGTACAAAGAAGTCGAAAAAAATCCAAAACCAACAGAATCCAAATCAGCCTAGTCAAGGAAACCAAGAAGATTTGACAATGAAGACCCTTCAAAAGGTCTGAGGTCTCATCATTAGTGGTCTGTGATCGATTTTCGGCTTTGTAACTTCAGATACTGTACAGGACAGACGATAAACTAATTCTGAAGAAACTTCTACAAAAATTGGGCTAATTACATATGGATTGTACTAATTAGCATCAAGATAACCGGCAGGGGTGGGAGATGGGATAGACCATTGTTCAGTAGAACTATGGATGAAATAAGGGAACAAAACGAAATCCCAAATGTTCTAACTTTTGATGTGCACTTCACACCACCACGCAATTTTATTAGAAATTACTTCAATGCATTCTGCACTTCAGAATATCCAGATGAATTGTGTTATCAATCCAGTAGACAATTATAGACAAAAGATACAGTAATTACTCAATTCCCGGAGATTTAAAGGCCTTATCGATTGGGGGCCAATAGATAGTACAGAACAGAAAGGGAAGGACACAAACCTCGGATAGGATATGATAGTAAAGTAAACAGACACTCAGAAATCTGAATCCTAAACATCCATATCTTGTCTAAATGCAGCTTAAATTCAATTTGTTTGCATGAAAAAATATTGTGGAATCTCTAGCCTAATACAAATCCCTGTTGTAGATTCAGAGACATTTGTTGAATCCCTGGAAGGAAAGGATCAATTTTCAGTACCATCCATTTTTATCCCCAATCTGCAATCCACTCAAAACACTATAAAAAAAGATAAGTCTACAACATTTTTGGTAAACCAAGAACAGATTTTTATACAGAATTACATTTTAAAGATAGCAGAAATCCGTGATAATTACTAATGTATCCATTTTTAGTAAAGTTAATCAAAACTGGGTGAAGAAACAAAAAGACAAACACAGACAGGGAAATAAACAGCAAACAAAGCACAACTAATGATTCAAATGGAAACAAATAGAAATAATCACAAATAAGAAAGTGCAAATAAAACCCAGACAGCAGCTTTTCTCAGTGTATAAACTATCATCACTTTTCTGCATGCACTTGAAAGAAAGCCAGCCTTGTTGCAAATCCTGATCAATGTAGTAAAAAAAAACCCACAAAGAATTAATCAAAGTCTGCAATTTTGCAAAACCTGATCAATTCAGTAAAAAAACCCACAAAGAATTAATCAAAGCCTGTATTTTGCAAATCCTGGTCAATTTAGTAAAAACCCACAAAGAATTCATCAAAGCCTGCTTTTTTGCAAGTACTGATCAATTTCAGTAAAAACCCACAAAAAATCCATCAAAGCCTGCTTTTTTGCAAATCCTGATCAATTTCAGTAAAAACCCACAAAGAATTAATCAACTTTCTGCAACTCCTGATCAATTTTAGTAAAAAGAATTCGTACTGTTTTATTTTGCTAAAAAGATTTTTTGTATTTTGATAAAAAATGACTAATGGTGAGTTTGAAAAGTTATAAAATTTTTGGGGAATTGTAGGTCCAATTAAATAGGGTTGAAAATGAGTTCAAAAATATTGAGTCCAAACATGTTACTTATATCGATAAAAAAAAAAATTATCTAAAAATGTAATAATTTATTTTGTGATCTGAAAATTAAAATAATGTTAATTGTGTTATCCAATTTTATTCGTTATCAATAAATTAAAATAATGTAAATTGTGTTATCCAATTTTATTCTTTATTATACAACAAATATACTCACTCCAACAATATACCAGCCAACACATACAATGCCAAGTCTACATAATCTACCATATTAGAATTGTTTAGCTAAGCTTATAAGTAAATAAAAAATGTTTTTAGATAAAAAAATTTACTTATTTTAAGAGCAAATCTTAATACTCAAAATAAATAACTTAGATATTTGACTGTGTTTAAAAATGACATCGTAAATACTTTTCTCTATCTACATGTAAATGTTGGAGTACCATCTTCTCACTTCTTTTCTTGTCCAAATTATTCGAATCCTTCAATTCCTCAAAACTTTATCCCATTTCCTCTGTTTCTAATTTTCCAATCTGAAAACAACCCAACAATCTTTTGTTCAAATAATCATTTATTAGCCCCATTGCGCGATTCTGATTTGTCACAAAAGGAATTGGTATTGATTTCTACGGTTCAAAAAGTATCTATTAATATTTTAACTTTTATAGCATGTTTGTATGCGAAAATTGAAGTCCAAAAAAATATTTAAAAAATTCTTGTTCCTTATACAGTCGGGAGTCCAATTCTATAAAGTATTTTGTATAGTAAACATGCACTTACGTGCTGCTGAGTTTCCTTTGTTGGGTTTGGGATGTATTGGAAGAAAGTGTGTGCCAACAAAATGGATGGTCCACTCACAGGATGAGTAACTAGAGCACTCTGAATTGCAAGTAAATGCAGTAAAATGGACTCAATTTTGAACTAGGAATGTGCTCTCTCCAATATCTGACAACTGATGCATTTAAATATGCAATTTTTAAACCAGATTTCATAGCAAAACAAAAGGTTTATTTGAATGAATTTTCCATTGAACCAAAATAAATAAAACCTAGAGCAAACTATATGCAAGCAAAGGAAGAGGTCTAATCCTCGCGCCACTGCTTTCTGCAGGTCTCCCTCTTGCATATATAAAATGTTGTCATCGGTTCATCAGCCGACCGAATCTGCACTTGGTAGAAAGCAGCTTTCCCATGGTTGCATGCAGGACATGTTGCTGCACACAGAATTAACTCTAATTAACCTCCAAATCTATCCAAAGAAGGATCAAGAATAATATAGTATATAACTTGCTAAATTTCAACATCAATAATTTTGTGTGTCAACCCAGGGAAGTAGAAGTACACACCATGTCCACTGCTAACTGCTAACTGCTAAGTAAACTAAAAAAGACTTGTACATTATTCTAAATTAGAACCTTCGTGATCAATTGATCAACAATACACGTGTATTATTATCTTAGCAATGCATTCACAACTATGGTTAGAATTGTACATAACATGTGAGATATGAAATCTTATTATTGTTGGCTAGTTAATCTTCATTTCCAGCGCTAGTGCATCGTATTTAGATGGAGAGAAATCAAAATAAATCCAGAAGCCCATCACAAGTCATGATGACATTATCAATTCGGTAAGGGAGAATAACAAGCTAGAAAAAAATTCTCATAATACCTCAGAAATGTGAACTCAGTAACACATGGGATGAAAACTATAGGTAGTTTAGACTTTTTTTCGCCGATTTGATTTGTCTAACCGTTTTGTTATTAATTTTTTCTAATAAAAAGTGAACACCATAGATGGTAATCTCAATCTCTGTTAAACTTATTAAGGCTCATGACCGTGCAGTCTTCAAAGAAAAAATAATTGCCATCACTGACGACCAAGTTTCAAACGACTCCACGAAGCAATATACAGTTTAAACAAAAACGATCACCACAAGCGCATATCACATCATTACCAGAAGCATTCCTAAACACTCTTTGCACCAAGATTAAAAAAGGAAACAAAATAATCAACCAAATATGTCAAGAAAAACTTACTATCAGTTGTGGGTAAATTCTGCTGATCATTTTCAGAAAAGATGGGATCTATTGTTTTCTTAACCAAGCGCATCTGTCTCTTTATTTTTACCTGTTTAAATAGCACATAATACATGAGTAATTGCAAAAGGAATGAACTACAGACAATTCAGCATAAGATAAACCGAATTACCCGCTTCTCTATCTGACATACATATGGACATGTGGGGCAGAAAAATCTGGCAGAGTGTTGCGTATGAGGCAGCTCATACAGCAGCATATTCCCACAAGTCGGGCAAAATTCCATTTCCGCTCTAGCTCACTATAAACGAGGTAATTCAATGTTGTTTTCCTAGTTCTCATGTATATGGTGTAGGATTAAACTATAGAACGAAAAAAGAAAATTATCATTGATGATTGAAAATTTTCCAACTTTAATTAAATAGCCGTATTATCGAACAATTGTAATTGCAACGTGATTGAGTAATAAGAATCAAAGCCTGTAAAAAAGCTAATCAACCAAAAAACAAGCACTTCACAAAGAATACAATTTAACCCAGATTTCATTGTTTAATCAATTCAAAAATTTTAGTTTGCAAAAGCATGAGACTAATAAGCAAACTAGAATTTTAACAAACGTCTTGCAGACATAAATTTGAAAGCAGGAATTGCAAAATTCTTACATCAATATATAGCAAAAATTTGAGCATAATCTACTATCTCTTAAATTAACTTTAATTTAGCGAAACGGCCATAAAGATACATGCCTGTCCAACAATCTGAGGGTGGAGTTGAAGAAATAGGGTTTAGTGAGACATTTAGACCTAAAGCCCCAATTCTAATCAACATCAAAGTATTGTTTAAACCATCAATTCTTCAAAAATACATAATTATTAAAGGTCATATTTTACATATTACATTATTATTAAAGGAGTCATAAGATGGTCTAAACAATAATTCTACAAAGTATTTGATGGTCTAAACAATTGTTTATTTAAAAGGTGTTTTAGATATTACATTATTATTAAAGAAGTCGATGGAAGAAAGTTCACAATGGTATTTTAGACATTGCCACTACTATTTATAGTAATATATGAAAGAAAAGTGATGAAGGGAGAATATGTCATTCAAAACTTGAAACAGGGGAGGCTTGTGTAACTTCTTAAAAAATAGGAGATGTATCAAATATTGTCAAAGCCCTCAAGGAAGGTCTCTATAATTTATCCTTTATTTTTTTTCTTAGTCTGTGTTTGATTGCACAAGATTTTTCATAGAAAAAACCTTTTTTTCACCTATTTTTCAACTGATATGTTTGATTGCACAAGATTTTCCATGGAAAAAACAATTTCCCACCTATTTTCTAGGGTGTGTTTGATTGCAACTTTTTTTTCCATGCAAAACATTTTCTCATTTTTTTTGTTTTGGCCACATTTTTCTTGTTTTCAGGAAAAATATTTTCTTAGGGGGGACGAGGTTTTATTTTCCATGAAAAATTTGTCTTATTTTCCAATTAATAATTTATTGGCAATTCAATTCAATGGAATTCTTTTTCTTTCCACCCAAATTTCTTGCTTGCAATCAAACACACCCTTATATTTAAGTAAAGTGTCAGTTATGCATTTTCATTTCTTTTAGAAATGGCCTTTCTTCGTTTATTTGTTGTCGTGGACATATTTATTAGTTTCTCAAAAAGTAAATATGATTGTTATTACTAATAAAATGCACTTATACGATCTCGCTTCTGCTAAATTAAGTCCAATAATGGCTCATCTTTTCATAAGATAAATCAAATTGCATCCCAAAAATTAATGAGCTAAAGTATTTATGGGAGTGGATTCGATTAAGACAAATCAAATTGCATCCTAAGAAATCATTAGCTAAAGTATTTATGGGAGTGATACATAGAAACGACAATAAGAAGTGATCGACTATGATTTTCGAAATTACATACCGATATTGTTTTGTTTCAATAATAATGGTTACGTGTCTTGAATATTTTGATTGTGTCATCCTGTTTCTCTTAATTACGCTACTTAATTAACCAGTCATTGATTCACGTTGGGATTATAGTTAAACATGAGAAATCTTAGTCTTATGCATCAATTTTATGTCATTTGGGACCGAAGTGATTTTCTTATAATCCCTAATAACATGAAGTTGTAGGTCTTACGTAGGGATGGGCGTGGGTCGGGTTGGATCGGTAGTCTGACAAGCCGACCCGACCCCAAGCCCAAATTGAACCAACACAATCCGAATAATATTCTGTCGTTTCGGTTTGGGTATTCGGGCCAATTTTTTTTAGAAAATTCATGGGCCCAAATCAAGGCACCTAGACTTCACTTCCAATGCACACCCTCTGTTTTCCCCAAATTATTTAATGTGTTAACTTTAAATCCATTTCTAATCACAAGGTTTAATGTGTTAACTTTCAATAAAGCAATACTTCCAACCCTGATTCATATCATGTTCAAAATAGTTAGAACTCAATTAGCAGCATCCAGCAGGTTTTAGAAGAAATTAAAAATTGCAAACATCTATTTTATCTTGAACACTTGTTTCACCAATATTTTGCTCTTTACTCGAAAATATAAATTTCCGTTTAAAATATTTCTCCATGACCGTTACAAAATCAAATTCAACAAATAAATAAATCAAACGGTCATGGAGAAATATTTTAAACGGAAATTTATATTTTCGAGTAAAGAGCAAAATATTGGTGAAACAAGTGTTCAAGATAAAATAGATGTTTGCAATTTTTAATTTCTTCTAAAACCTGCTGGATGCTGCTAATTGAGTTCTAACTATTTTGAACATGATATGAATCAGGGTTGGAAGTATTGCTTTATTGAAAGTTAACACATTAAACCTTGTGATTAGAAATGGATTTAAAGTTAACACATTAAATAATTTGGGGAAAACAGAGGGTGTGCATTGGAAGTGAAGTCTAGGTGCCTTGATTTGGGCCCATGAATTTTCTAAAAAAAATTGGCCCGAATACCCAAACCGAAACGACAGAATATTATTCGGATTGTGTTGGTTCAATTTGGGCTTGGGGTCGGGTCGGCTTGTCAGACTACCGATCCAACCCGACCCACGCCCATCCCTACGTAAGACCTACAACTTCATGTTATTAGGGATTATAAGAAAATCACTTCGGTCCCAAATGACATAAAATTGATGCATAAGACTAAGATTTCTCATGTTTAACTATAATCCCAACGTGAATCAATGACTGGTTAATTAAGTAGCGTAATTAAGAGAAACAGGATGACACAATCAAAATATTCAAGACACGTAACCATTATTATTGAAACAAAACAATATCGGTATGTAATTTCGAAAATCATAGTCGATCACTTCTTATTGTCGTTTCTATGTATCACTCCCATAAATACTTTAGCTAATGATTTCTTAGGATGCAATTTGATTTGTCTTAATCGAATCCACTCCCATAAATACTTTAGCTCATTAATTTTTGGGATGCAATTTGATTTGTCTTATGAAAAGATGAGCCATTATTGGACTTAATTTAGCAGAAGCGAGATCGTATAAGTGCATTTTATTAGTAATAACAATCATATTTACTTTTTGAGAAACTAATAAATATGTCCACGACAACAAATAAACGAAGAAAGGCCATTTCTAAAAGAAATGAAAATGCATAACTGACACTTTACTTAAATATAAGGGTGTGTTTGATTGCAAGCAAGAAATTTGGGTGGAAAGAAAAAGAATTCCATTGAATTGAATTGCCAATAAATTATTAATTGGAAAATAAGACAAATTTTTCATGGAAAATAAAACCTCGTCCCCCCTAAGAAAATATTTTTCCTGAAAACAAGAAAAATGTGGCCAAAACAAAAAAAATGAGAAAATGTTTTGCATGGAAAAAAAAGTTGCAATCAAACACACCCTAGAAAATAGGTGGGAAATTGTTTTTTCCATGGAAAATCTTGTGCAATCAAACATATTTTACTCAAACTTCCTCCATCACAGTATTGAAATTGAGTTTACTTGTAGACCAGGAAAAAGTTTGGCACTCACAGTCAACATTCACGACACCTCTTGAAGTTTTCATTGCCTTATTTTATTTGTCTCCATCTCGTAAACAATAGGAATGTAATTTACTGGAATTTCTAGAAAAGGAAAATAAGAGATTTAGCATATTGCTATTCAAGCTTTCTGGTGTTCTGAAATGGGATTAACTACATTAAACTTGCCCTCGGAAAATGGCAGAAATTTATCTGCATTAAGATTTACCCCATTGCTATTCAACTCTGCTCAACTGAAATTGTGCTCACTCCTACATCAATCACCGATTCACCATTACAGTGCACTGTTCATGATGTGTTCACCGAGACTCAGTAGAAAAATGGATCGGTTCACAATCAAAAAATCCAAAATCAAATACCCAAATCTAATAACAAAAAAAAAAGGTAGTATAATTTACCTTCAATAATATATATTCAATCAAAGACGTCAACAAGAAGAAGAAGGATCAGCCGATAGCCGATGAGTCGAGGTGAGTTGCGAGTCAGCGAGTGCGACTGCTTGGCTGCTTGCAGGAGGAACCGAGGAGGCGAGGCTGAGTGGCTAACTTACACTGCGGATTGCGGAGCAGGCAGTGGCGCAATCGGCAGTAGAGCAGTCGGCAGTAGCGTAGTCGGGAAGTGAGGGAAATGAGGGAAATGAAGGAATGATATTATGTTAGGGACTTAGGGTTTTGAATACACTGAAAATCTGAAATGTTCTAACATTTTTATTGAACAAAATGAAAATTTTACTAAGTTTTGATTGTGGTGTAATGGTTAAGATTTCAAAAATATTTTCCTCCCCACCCGGGTTCGAGTCTTGAATGAAGGCTGAAGTTTTTCCAATTCACAAAAATGGCATTTTATTCTTGACTTTTTAATTTAAAAAAAAAAAAAATTTATACGGGGCGGGTCAACCCCGCCCCGGACCCGCGACGGGGCAGTTTCATATGCCCCATACCCGCCCCATTTATCCAATCGTCCGAGGCGGGGCAGCCACAAACGGGGCGGGGCGGGGCGCGGGGCGCGGGTCAAATTGCCATCCCTATGATAGGCCGATGAAGAACCATAATTTCATTGCCTTCTATTCAAGTGTTTTGTTTTTGGTTTCTAATTGAATTCCATCTTCAATTTAGCTTATGAAATGTGATTTTGTTAAAATCGTGTTTGTTTGGAAAACACGATTTTGAAAGTTAAAAACAAATTTGTTCTCTTTTGAATTTTTAATAAAGATGGGATACAATTTTCTTGAAAACCCCAAGTATATAATATTTATTGCGCTCGTTAGTATTAAAAATCCATTTGGTCCATGAACTTTGGAGTTTGTTCTAACTTCATCCAAAACTCAAAAATTGTTCCAAATCAGCCATCCAACTTTTATATTGATTTTGCATTCGTCCTTTTGGCAAGATCCATTAAAGATTAATGTTAAATTATATGCTGTACATGAACTATAATTTATATTTATATTTATTAATACCAAATCTAAATTTATATTCGTACATTTTTTACATTATCTAATTGAGTTGAACTTTATATTCATTTATTTTTTTTCTTGATAAAATTATTTATTATTCAGATCTTAATTTCCTTTCTGTAGCCTATTCAAATAAAATCTGAAAATCTGGCATAATTAATAAATTTACCTGTGAATAACAAATAAATAAAAACTAATTAGTACTACAACATAAATTGTTAATTAAATATTAATAAATATTTTGTCTTGACTTGGATACAGTTCAATTTCAGTTTTTTATTTTATTTTTAATTCCAAATAAAATTAATAGGAGAAACTGATATGCCTCAGATGAAAATAAAAGACAAGAAACTGATATACCTGAAAATAAAAATAAAAGACAAAAAGTTTCATAACTAGTAATGATACAGCAGGTTTCCAAAAATTAACCTTAAATCATGTTTGGCCTTTTCATGCATGCACGTTTAAGAAAAATATAACAAGTTTGTTGGCTTCTACGCCACGGAGATGATACTAGCGCCACTGCCACTACCGTCACAGCTATTTCCCTTATTGCTACTGTTGCTTCCGTCAAGGTTATTACCGCCGTCGCTACTGCTTGCACCGTCACCCTGGGTGAGATTTTTTTCTGCTTTCTTGATATTGAAAGCCAAATGGAATTGAGAATTTTCTCGATAGCCCCAGAGTTGAATCCAATCGTCTTCCTTTAATTGGTTATCACTAACCAGTTTCTTCCATTGTGATTTCAAAACAACCATTGGTATGCTGTGCCACCTCTTCAAGTGCAACGTGTGGTAATCACCTTTGGGATCAATGGTGAGAACCTCAACACCATCTATATCACTGTCAACTTGATTTCTTTCGACATCAGTCAAGAACTCCATCAATTTTTCTGATTTGTCTCTACGAGAGAGAAAGAGCCGATTCTGATTCGGTTTAACATCGGAATTCGTAAGCCTTTTCTGGAACAAGAAAATGGGCAGAGTCCCTCCATTCCATTGTATTTGTTGCAAGATTCTAGGAGGAAGCTGTTCAAGATGAGTAATTTCTCCATTGCCCTTTGATTTTCTATTTTTCTCAACAGGAGTTACTGCAGACTGGGGAATATTTTGGGTTGAATAAGAAACAGTAGCATGATTGGATTCTTGGATGAGGAGTCTTTTATTGGGTTGGAGAATTGATTGAGGGTTAATAACGTGTAAGGGTCTTTTGAGATTAGGGTTTGAGTGAGGTGTTTCGTGGGTTTGATGAGGGACTAGTGAATTGGGATGAATATTTTCATCAGATGATATGTCAACACCAAATAGCCATACCTTTTTGTGGGTTTGAGGAGAAGGAAGAGGTGGTGGTAATAGTGGTTGAAGAAGATCATCAAATAGGCTAAGGGAAACCACATTCTTCTTAGTTGGAAATTGATTAACAGGAAGATCATTATTATCATAATCATCATCAAACTCCATACTCAAGGAAACATTCTTCTTCATTGTAGACATTAATGGAAGCTAGCGCTTCTCTCTCTATATCTGTGTATCTATCTCTTTCTCTCTCGTTTAAAGTAGGAATTTGTTTGTGACAAACAGAATGGGGTCTGTGGCATTGTTATGGAAACAACCAGCTCTGACCACTCTATATATTATCATAATTGTTAATGAGATAAATATGTTACCCTTTTTTACTTTAGTCCCCAATGAAAAAATTAGTAAGATCTTAATTAACTAAGGGCTTGTTCGGTTGCTATTTTATCCAAAAAAACCCATTTTTTTGCCTACAATTTTTGACTTTTCAACCTTTTTTACACTACCAAAACCTTTGAAAAGTCAAAAAGTAACCAAAAAAACCTATTTTTTCTCCAAAAAATCTTTACCGAACAAGCCCTAAATTTACCCGTGAATAAAAAAATTAAACTAATTAGTAGTACAATATAAATTGTTAAGTAATGATTAACAAATATTTTATTTTTATTTTTATTTTTATAATTCGAAATAAAATAAGCGCTACGAATTTGACTAAGCCCATGTTTTGACAAAATTTTGATAAAAATAAAATCAATTTTTCAACTGGTGAAACTTCAATTTTAACCAATTATTTTATAACTTTTATCAATTGAAAGGTTACCATTAGGTTGAGTTGTAAATTTAGAAAGTGAACTATATGAGTGAAGTTGTGAGGTAAATGGGAAGGACTAGACTAGAGAGACCTAGATATGTACCACTTAATTGCATAATTTTATGTAAGTGCCAAATAATGCTTGAAATTGTATATTCACACACACATGAAGAATCGAACATGGACCGGGTTAAATTATTGTGATAACAATATTTGGATATTTTCTTTGAATTAAATACTTGGCTACTATTTTAAAGCAATCATAGTAAGAAGTCCAACCGGGTTGCATAATATTTTTGTCGGTTCTTTGTTATCATAGTTTTATTTTTTATTTTTTGCTTGAAACTAGTAAAAATTCAAGTCTGAGATGATTGATAAGTAAACAAAGTAACGCGGGCTTTTCGATTGTCTTTCGAGTGTTTTCAATTCTATTCTTATTTGTTTTAGTTTATTTTCATGATTATAAGACATTCTTGAACTCAAGCTAAATTGACGAAATTGGAAAGGAAAACAAGGAGAAAATGGATGGTTCAAGTAGACATCAAAAGAAAATAGAAATTCAAGCCTTTGTGCGGACCAAATGGAAAATTAGAGCTCCACGTTTGTTACAAAGATCTCCACAAGGCATATGATATACCATCGTAAAGCTTATCTAAGCAGTAAAATAACACGTTACAAATTATGAATATTGATCGTCAAATTCATTCAAGTATTGTCAATTACGTAAATTGAGGATAAAGTAGAAAAATAGAGTTGATGAATCGTAGTAGCTTTATCAATTTGATTTTTTTCTCCAAAAATCGTCAAATCACATTTACTTGCTTTGTTCCATATTTTTAGAATTCATTAGTTTAAAAAATCAATCAATTTGTGTTCGTTCAGTTAAGGTGAAGTTCTACAAACAGGACAAATTATGTTCTTTCTTAACCATTGATCAATGCAATCAGTATGGAAAAAATGCCCACATTTTGATATGCATCTCACTTTCTCTTTGGGATTGTGTACTTCCAAGCATATTGCACAAGAGCTATTGCCATGCCCTGAAATGCTTTGATTTTCCCCAACAATTACCAGTTATGTATAGGACTTTTTATAGGAGTCATTGATAAGTGCGGTTCTCGCACTTATTTTAGCCTTTAAAAATGGATAATTGTGAGTTCTTTAGAGTTGTTTACCGCTTATTTTTGTTCTTTTGTTTATTTAGGTAAAAACCCGAGCTTGGATGGTGATTGAAAGAGATCCACGCGAAAAATGAGCAAAAAGGACTAAATTTGTGCAAATCAAGAATCTTGGGGACCAAAAGATAACTATGTTTAAAGATGGAGGACCAATGTGCAATTTATGGAGGACCTATATGAAAGACAACCAAAACTTCAAGGACTAAAGTCAACATCTCAGATAGTTCAGGGACTGGAAGTGCAATTAATCAAAAATCAAAACCAGACACTTGGGTTTTTGGCCCATGCGATAGCATGGGCATATATATGTGCGATCGCGAGGGTGCCGTTTTTGAAGCAGAATGTTTTTGATCTCTACCATGCGATCGCATGGATTATAACCATGCGATCGCATGGTTCATTTTCTGCTGTCCGCGTTTTTTTTATCTTGTTTTTGAGGGGTATTTTGTGTAATTCAATTTTGACGAATTTTAGGGTTTAAGGTGCCGTTTTTTCTGCATTTTGAACCACTCTCTCCCTATTCTCTCATTCCTTCTCTCCCATAGAAAGCTTTCCACCAAGAAGATACTTAGGGCTTTTGAAAAACTCCATGGAAATGGGTTTTTCTTGATTTTTTGTCATCATTGGGTGTATTTTTGTAAATAGAGGAAGATGGATGGAGGGTTATAGTGGGCAAATGAAGACAACCATGGGCTCAAGCTAAATCTTGCATTTCTCTTGACTTTATCAAACCCGGTGATGTATTTTGTATCTATTTTCCATTTTGTCTTTGTAAATACTATGGGCTAATTTTATTTACTAGGAATGAGATGAATCCATTTATGAAGCTTTAAAGTGTATTGTTCTTATTATTGATTCCTTATGCTTGGTTTTTATGGTTGTTGATTATTGGGCTTTATTGTGTATTGAGATGATTGATCACCATTGAAATGCTTTTGTGACTTAATTGCTACCGGGAGGTTGAAATTAGGTTTAGCACATTTAATTAACAACACAAGGTTTATGGAATGTAGGAATACTTTTTCATACTTTGTGCAATCAATTTTGAATGTTCTTGAGTTTTAATGCAATTTTACATATACGTTCTCTCGGTAGGAATGCTTGGGGGTCTTGTGTAAAATTAGGTTTGGCTCTACTCGGGAGAGATTGCTAGACATTTTAGGAGCATAGATTGCCATAGTAACCTCATTTTGGAATTGATAATGGAAAATGAAACTTTAAAGTGGAATAGTTGGTGAAGTCGAATTCCTAGTATTTTCTTCTAGTTGATTTTATTTCTTGCAAATTTCTCTTTTAATATTTTTCTTATTAGCTTATTTTTCATCATCCTTGAATTCTAGGTTTAATCATCAAAACAAAATGTTTTATTGTGTGTTTAAAATAGGGCTAGATTGATTTGGATGTTAGCAAAATTATCTATCCTCGTGGGTTCGACACTTTCTCATCACTTTATTACTTGAGCGCGACTCGTGCACTTGCGGTACATTTTTAGCGAACAAGTTTTTGGCGCCGTTGCCGGGGATAGATTTAATTAGTTAGATCCTTGTTATTTCTAGCTTTACTTAGTTAATTTTATTTTATTTTTCCATTTAAAGTTCAAGTGCTACCTTTGTTCTTTTCAGGCATATCTTCTTTGGTGGATGCAAGATTTTGAAAATCTTGAGAATTTGGTGTTTGACCCCGAGATTGAAAGAACTTTCAGACACCGAAGAAGAGAACAAAGAGAAGCACAACATAGAGTGAACACCATGGCAGACGAAGAAGATCAAATGGTTGAGATTGATGAGGATGATTTGCTAGTTGGGGATATTATTACTCCAGCTGTGGTTCAAAGCCAATCTAGTATTGCATATCCGGCTTATGGGAATGAAAATTTTCAATTGAGACCGGATGTCATCAACCTCTTCCAGAATACTCTTCAATTCTATGGGCGTTCAAATGAAAACCCTCATATGCATCTATCACGCTTCTTGGAGACAGTGAGTAATTTTGAATATCAAGATGTCAACATGGAAGCTATCAAACTCAGATTATTTCCACATACTTTGAGAGATGGAGCAAGAGAGTGGTTGGATTCACATTCTGCGGGGAGTATTACTACTTGGAATGATCTTGTTCAAAAATTCACGAACAAATACTTTCCTCCTGCCAAAGTTGCAAAGTTGAAGCATGACATCTCCATATTCAGGCAGCTAGACACAGAAAACTTTCATGAAGCTTGGGAGAGGTTCAAAGAGATGCTTCGGAAGTGTCCTAATCATGGTATCAAGAAGGCTTTGCAAGTTCAATATTTCTATGCCGGATTACTTCCACATTGCCGCTCTATTGTTGACTCATCCTCAAATGGGTCAATCAACACAAAGACAATCAAAGAGGCATGGGTATTATTTGAAAGAATGGCTGAGACAAGTTCAAATTGGCCGGCTGATAGGGGCGTAACTAAGAGGGTAGCAGGGATGCATGAGGTTGATGTTATATCTGCTCTTTCTGCACAAATGGCTGCCATGGAGAAAAAGATGATGGATACTATAGCTCGCAATCAGACAACTCATGCTATTCAGACGCCTACTCTTGAATGCGATAGTTGTGGAGCAAATCATTCAACCGGAAATTGCCCACTGTTGACCAGTTCTTCGACATCCACTGAGCAAGCTTGTTATGCTCAGAATCATCCTAGTCAGCAATGTAATATCTACTCCAACACGTATAATCCAGCTTGGAAAAATCATCCGAATTTTTCATGGAGCAACAACCAACACCAACAAGGTGCTCCGAGACAACAATCGAATTTTCAACAAAAAGGGGGTTGGGAAAAAGCTTTGGCTCAGTTGGCACATCAACAGTTAAAATTTCAAGAACGAACCGAGGAATCTATTCAGAGTATCAGAGCATCCGTGAAGGGCTTGGAGAATCAAATGGGTCAAATGGCAAAACTTCTCTCTGAAAGACAACAAGGGCAATTACCGAGCAACACCGAAACTAACCCAAGAGAGCAGCTCAAAGCAATTACTACAAGAAGTGGGGTTCAGTTACCTGAGATAGAAGTCAAAAGAAATGTTGCCACTCATGACAAGACACCCTCTATTGATGATGAACAAGGGGATCAAGCTAATGCACAACATGATGCTAGTCAAGAAAAAGATTTGGGTAATCCACCTACTAAGGCAACTCCTCAAGTGAAAGCATATGTGCCTCCAATCCCATTTCTACAAAGATTGGAAAAGCACAAGTTGGATAAGCAATTTGAGAAATTCTTGGAAGTCTTCAAGAAATTGCAAATCAACATCCCTTTTGCCGATGCCTTAGCTCAGATGCCTAGCTACGCAAAATTCATGAAAGAGATCTTATCTAACAAGAGGAAGCTAGAGGAGCACGAGACAGTGATGTTGACCGAAGAGTGTAGTGCCATCTTGCAAAACAAATTGCCACCTAAGCTTAAGGATCCAGGGAGTTTTACTATTCCTTGTACCATTGGTGATATTGATTTTAATAAAGCTCTTTGTGATTTAGGTGCAAGTATTAACTTGATGCCATTTTCTGTCTACAGGAGATTAGGATTGGGAGAGGCAAAAGCAACAACAGTTTCTTTGCAGTTAGCTGATCGCTCAATCAAATACCCTAGGGGAATCATTGAGGATATCTTGGTGAAAGTTGACAAATTTATTTTCCCTGTCGATTTCATCATTCTGGACATGGAAGAAGACAAGGATATTCCTCTGATATTGGGCAGACCATTTTTGGCTACTGGAAGAGCTTTGATTGATGTGCACAAAGGCCAGATGATATTGAGGTTAAATGATGAAGAGGTGGTGTTCAATGTTTTCAAGGCAGTCAAATACCCAATGGATTCTGACAGTTGTTTCAGGGTTGATGTGGTAGATGAAATGGTGGGAGAATCGTTTGCATTAAATCATCCTCAAGATCCGCTTGAGATGTGTTTGGTTCATTCTTTTACCGATGCTTGCAATCTCGAAGAAACCAAGCCCATGGTGAAGCAACTAGAGGCAAATCCAGCTTATAAGTGGCAACCACCTTTCCAGGAGCTTGGAGAAAAGTCAACAAAGTTACCACCATCTATTGAAAAGCCTCCGCAGTTAGAACTCAAGCAATTGCCATCTCACTTGCGTTATGCTTATTTGGGCGATGATTCTACACTTCCGGTTATCATTGCAAACTCCATCAGTAATTTGGAAGAGGAAAAATTGCTACGAGTCCTTCGAGAGCACAAAACTGCAATAGGATGGTCTATCTCAGATATCAAAGGCATTAGTCCTACAGTCTGTTTGCACAAGATTCTCATGGAAGATGATTTTAAGCCATCAGTCCAGCGTCAAAGAAGATTGAATCCAACACTGCAAGAGGTAGTCAAGGCTGAGGTGATAAAACTTTTAGATGCGGGGATCATCTATCCTATATCAGACAGTGCTTGGGTCAGTCCAATCCAAGTAGTACCGAAGAAAGGAGGGATCACAGTGGTGCCCAATGACAACAATGAGCTCATTCCAACCAGAACAGTTACGGGATGGCGAGTTTGCATTGATTATCGCAAACTCAACACTGCAACTCGAAAGGATCATTTTCCTTTGCCATTCATCGATCAAATGTTGGAAAGGTTAGCCGGGCATTCACATTATTGCTTTTTGGATGGGTATTCTGGATATAATCAGATTCCGATAGCTCCAGAAGATCAAGAGAAGACCACATTCACATGTCCCTATGGCACATTTGCGTATAGAAGGATGCCGTTCGGCCTATGCAATGCTCCAGCTACTTTCCAGCGCTGTATGATATCCATATTTTCAGATATGGTGGAGAAATACATTGAGGTCTTCATGGATGATTTCTCAGTCTTTGGAGCATCTTTTGATGAGTGTCTTCATCATCTATCTTTGGTTTTGCAGCGTTGTGAAGAAACCAATCTTGTTCTAAATTGGGAGAAGTGCCATTTCATGGTCCAGGAGGGAATTGTATTGGGGCACTTAATTTCAGCAAAGGGCATTGAGGTTGACAAAGCAAAGATTCAAGTAATTGAGAAGTTGCCGCCTCCAACATCTGTAAAGGGAATTCGGAGTTTTCTTGGGCATGCAGGCTTCTATCGGCGTTTTATAAAAGATTTCTCAAAAATCACGAAGCCACTTTGCAACCTTTTGGAGAAAGATACTCCTTTTCACTTTTCTGAAGAGTGTCTGCATGCTTTCAACACTCTTAAAGAAAAGCTTGTGACAGCACCAGTTTTGGTTACACCTGATTGGAGTCTACCCTTTGAGCTAATGTGTGATGCTAGTGATTTTGCAGTTGGAGTAGTGTTGGGGCAACGCATGGATAAAAATTTTCATGTGATTCACTATGCCAGTCGGACCTTGAATGATGCTCAGCTAAACTATGCCACCACAGAAAAGGAGCTTCTTGCAGTGGTTTATGCCTTCGATAAATTTCGGTCCTATCTTGTGGGATCGAAGGTGATAGTTCATACAGATCATGCTGCTCTGAGGCATCTATTTGCAAAGAAGGATGCTAAGCCTCGACTCATCAGATGGATACTTCTATTGCAGGAGTTTGACATAGAGATCAGAGATAAAAAGGGGAGTGAAAATGTGGTCGCCGATCATCTATCTAGGCTTGAGAATGGGGAAGAGTCACGAATTGGAGAGATAAATGAGGAATTTCCTGATGAGCAAATCTTTGCAGTTGAGGAAGCACCGTGGTATGCAGATATTGTCAATTTCCTTGCCAGCAGCATCACTCCACCAGATCTCTCGAGCCATCAAAAGAAAAGATTCTTTGCAGACATCAAGCACTACTTTTGGGATGATCCGATTCTTTATAGAAGGGGACCAGATCAGATAATTAGGAGATGTGTGCCTGAAGGAGAGATGATGGATATCCTACAGCATTGTCATTCATCAGAATATGCCGGGTATTTTGGGGCCTCTAAAACTGCTGCAAAGGTGTTACAGTCCGGTTTCTACTGGCCTACCTTATTCAAAGATGCCTACAGAATTGTGACAACATGTGATCGGTGCCAAAGGATAGGGAATGTTTCAAGAAAGAATGAAATGCCTCTTAACAGTATTCTAGAAGTTGAAATTTTTGATGTTTGGGGTATTGACTTTATGGGACCATTTCCACCATCATTCTCTAATCAATACATATTGGTGGCGGTTGACTATGTCTCGAAGTGGGTGGAGGCCGTAGCATTGCCCACCAATGATGGCCGGGTCGTGATCAACTTCTTGAGAAAGCAAATTTTTACCCGTTTTGGCACTCCACGAGCAATAATCAGTGATGGGGGTAAGCACTTTTGTAATCGCCAATTTGAGTCGGTGTTGGCTAAATATGGTGTACGCCATCGAGTGTCCACTCCTTATCATCCTCAAACAAGTGGGCAAGTCGAAATCTCCAATCGGGAGTTGAAAAGAATTTTGGAGGTAACGGTGAATGCTTCGAGGAAAGATTGGTCCAAGAAATTGGACGATGCACTATGGGCGTACCGTACTGCATTCAAAACTCCTATTGGTATGTCTCCATATCGTCTAGTGTTTGGAAAAGCATGTCACCTACCCGTAGAGTTGGAGCATCGTGCTTATTGGGCAGTGAAAAAGCTAAATTTTGATTGGAAAGAAGCCGGTGAGAAAAGACTCCTCCAACTAAACGAAATGGATGAATTTCGACTTGAGGCATATGAAAATTCCAAAATCTACAAGGAGCGCACTAAAAGATGGCATGACAACCACATCCAAAGAAGACAGTTTGAGGTTGGGCAACAAGTTCTGCTATTTAATTCCCGGCTCAAGCTTTTTCCAGGAAAGTTACGCTCTAGGTGGTCGGGACCATTCACAATTAAAAGAGTGTATCCATCTGGGGCTGTGGAAGTTGAGGATGAAAGCAAGAGGGCATTTACAGTGAACGGTCAAAGGTTGAAGCATTATTGGGGTGGTGACTTTTCCAAAGAAAAATCAATTGTCCATCTCACCAATCAGGCTTAATTTTGTGCTAAAAGTCTAGCTAATGACTATAAAGAAGCGTTGAATGGAAGGCAACCCATTTTCTTTCCCTTACTTTTTGTTTTGCTAATAGTCCATTTTTTTGGCATGATTTAATTCCTTGGACATTAGATGAATTTTGATTTTGTGTTCTTGTTTGGCAGGCCTCATAGCAACGAATCCACAACAAGAAGAAATTTAGTCTCCAGCAATCTCCATTAGTCCTAACAAAGATTTCTCCAACTTGAAGTTGCCATCACCAACCAATTCACCCCAGGGGAGTTCCTATTTCTCCTCTCTTTTGATTTTTAGTTTTACATTGAGGACAATGTACATTTTAAGTTTGGGGGTATTTGCTTGAGTTTTTACTTGTTAGAAAGCCTTGCTGGCTAATTTAGGTATTTTGCTTGTTTTTGCTTGTTAGAGAGCCTTGCCGGCTAATGTTGTGATTTTGTTGAAATTGCTGTGATTCATGGATTGTAGACATAAATGCTACTTGTGGTTTTCGATAATTATACTTTTTCCATGTTAGATACCCTCTCTAGCACTCTTGTCATGATGTTCATTGCATACAAATGTTGAGTGCACTTGTTCTTCATAAGAAATTTTTAGATTTCAAACGGTGCTATCCATTACCTGCATTTCATCTCTTTAATTTGTCCAAATGGAAGGATAGTTTGGGAATGGTTGAGCCGTGATTTATCTCCTTGGGAGTGTGTTGATTCCATGCTTGTTGAACATGTGTGTGGAGTAGTTTTGACTAACTAGCAGAAACTTGGTAATGACCATATCCTTGGAATCTAATCCCTATATAAAAAGTTTGTTAGTTGTGCTCAAGATGGCTATACTTTTGCTCTATTTTTAATTCTTTTACCTTACTTTGTAGCCTTTTTGACTTGAGTGATTAAGTCCGTTGGGGCATTTCAAAGCCCGGTACCCTTTGGTTTCTTTTAAACGGGGGAGTTACCGACCTAAAGCTCGTTACATGGGTCAAATAGAAAGCTTAATGGAGTAAGGTTGCAAAAAAAAAAAAAAAAAAAAAAAAAATTATCATGAGATTTTCATAGCAAATCTTGCAAATTTGAGCCACTATGACTACTTTTCGGGATTTAGATGACTTGTGGGTTTGAATTACTTGGTGGAAGTTTATTTGTTGAACTACTCAATTTTTTTGAGAATCTTCACAAGCCTAAGTGGTTACAATCATTGGCTAAATCTAACCAAACTTGAGCGGGAATAATTGAGTGACTTGAGAGAAACCATTGAGTAGACACCCCGGGTTAGAGTGAAAATATCAAGTTTGGGGGAGTGCATCCAACGAGAAGGAAAGGAAATTTTGACCATTGAGGGTTGGGTATTCACCAATTTTTGTTTTGCAATGATTCAAAGTGACTATGCACACACATACATCTAACATGGATTAAGTTAAAAAGTTTCTTTTTTTTTTAGCATTTGTGTAGATTTTTCATGAATTATAAGCAAGCTTCAAAAGATCATGGCAAGGTGGCAAGCTCCTTAACATTTCGCGTGTTTGTTGTCCTTTTATAGTTTGATTGTGCTTGTGTGCTTGCATGATGTTTTAGATCATTTTGCTTGAGGACAAACAAAAATGCAAGTTTGGGGGTGTGATAAGTGCGGTTCTCGCACTTATTTTAGCCTTTAAAAATGGATAATTGTGAGTTCTTTAGAGTTGTTTACCGCTTATTTTTGTTCTTTTGTTTATTTAGGTAAAAACCCGAGCTTGGATGGTGATTGGAAGAGATCCACGCGAAAAATGAGCAAAAAGGACTAAATTTGTGCAAATCAAGAATCTTGGGGACCAAAAGATAACTATGTTTAAAGATGGAGGACCAATGTGCAATTTATGGAGGACCTATATGAAAGACAACCAAAACTTCAAGGACTAAAGTCAACATCTCAGATAGTTCAGGGACTGGAAGTGCAATTAATCAAAAATCAAAACCAGACACTTGGGTTTTTGGCCCATGCGATAGCATGGGCATATATATGTGCGATAGCATGGGCATATATATGTGCGATCGCGAGGGTGCCGTTTTTGAAGCAGAATGTTTTTGATCTCTACCATGCGATCGCATGGATTATAACCATGCGATCGCATGGTTCATTTTCTGCTGTCCGCGTTTTTTTTATCTTGTTTTTGAGGGGTATTTTGGGTAATTCAATTTTGACGAATTTTAGGGTTTAAGGTGCCGTTTTTTCTGCATTTTGAACCACTCTCTCCCTATTCTCTCATTCCTTCTCTCCCATAGAAAGCTTTCCACCAAGAAGATACTTAGGGCTTTTGAAAAACTCCATAGAAATGGGTTTTTCTTGATTTTTTGTCATCATTGGGTGTATTTTTGTAAATAGAGGAAGATGGATGGAGGGTTATAGTGGGCAAATGAAGACAACCATGGGCTCAAGCTAAATCTTGCATTTCTCTTGACTTTATCAAACCCGGTGATGTATTTTGTATCTATTTTCCATTTTGTCTTTGTAAATACTATGGGCTAATTTTATTTACTAGGAATGAGATGAATCCATTTATGAAGCTTTAAAGTGTATTGTTCTTATTATTGATTCCTTATGCTTGGTTTTTATGGTTGTTGATTATTGGGCTTTATTGTGTATTGAGATGATTGATCACCATTGAAATGCTTTTGTGACTTAATTGCTACCGGGAGGTTGAAATTAGGTTTAGCACATTTAATTAACAACACAAAGTTTATGGAATGTAGGAATACTTTTTCATACTTTGTGCAATCAATTTTGAATGTTCTTGAGTTTTAATGCAATTTTACATATACGTTCTCTCGGTAGGAATGCTTGGGGGTCTTGTGTAAAATTAGGTTTGGCTCTACTCGGGAGAGATTGCTAGACATTTTAGGAGCATAGATTGCCATAGTAACCTCATTTTGGAATTGATAATGAAAAATGAAACTTTAAAGTGGAATAGTTGGTGAAGTCGAATTCCTAGTATTTTCTTCTAGTTGATTTTATTTCTTGCAAATTTCTCTTTTAATATTTTTCTTATTAGCTTATTTTTCATCATCCTTGAATTCTAGGTTTAATCATCAAAACAAAATGTTTTATTGTGTTTTTAAAATATGGCTAGATTGATTTGGATGTTAGCAAAATTATCTATCCTCGTGGGTTCGACACTTTCTCATCACTTTATTACTTGAGCGCGACTCGTGCACTTGCGGTACATTTTTAGCGAACAGTCATCAAGGCCTGCTATCACACTGCTTGGCTCTGCCGGCGCTATAGCTGCGGCTGTGGAGTTGTGATCAGCATTTGCAATGCCTTCATTTCTTTGTGCTGTAATATTGATCAAACGCGTGTAACATGATAACAAGAGCATCACCAGTAGAAGAGAGCACGGAATAAAGAATGATCGAATAAGTGCCATCGCGATCCACCTAAAATATAATGACTGTCAGAGAAATTTTGAAGAAATTATGGTATGGGTGGTTTTAGAGGTATCCTAAGTGAGTTAGAATGTTTGAGTTTAAAACGGCTACTAATTTATACATAATTATCTTGGCGAATTTTTATAAAGAGCCATTTTTCTATGATCAAAGTAAAAAGAAACTACATATACTCTGCGAGTCAAGTCTTTTCGTTTAGAACAAGATCTATTAGGTTTCAATAGAGACACTTCCAAATGAAGAACTAAAGATCTTATTCCTTCAATGTCAATCACGAAGGGTAGAAAGTTGGTTCAGTATTAGTAAAAGCAAGCTATAGCGATTTCTCATTTTGAATGTCTTATTTTGTATTTTAAAAAATCAATTTTAGCCTTATTAGAAAGGTCTTCACCACCTTGGCACCTGAGAGCGCCTCGAGAGGTCCCAAGTGGCAGTTACTAGGGACCTTAGGAGCTACTGGGAGCTCTCAAGTAAGGAATTAAACAATTGGGTATACGCGGTGAACTATATAGTACTGGGTATTAAAGAATAAAAAGAAACTAAGATTTTATCAATTGTATTCTCTAAATCTTATCAATGTCTCCAGTTTGACTTTGAATAAATGTTTTTTTCCTTTGTTTACTTTTTTTTTTTTTTAGCTCCAGACATGTATTTAGGAGGCGTGTTATGTGAAAGTTTTATTGATTAGTCTTAACAAAAGAAATTCATTATTTCAATAATCCAAGTCAAAATTTTAACCTAAGTGATCACTCACCAATAATTCATTAATAAATAAATAAAAATCAACAAATCAACAAAAATGTTCATATCCAACACCATCAATTCAATCCAAATCAACAAAATTTCAAGAATAACCTATAAAATAACATCAACAACAATACTCAATTATGTGCGCCTGTGCAATTAATCAACATACATCACTGAGTGCTTCTGTGCAAATTATATAAAAGAACACTAAAATGTAAATTAAGAACCTTCACTATTGTAATTATACTCCAAATATATGCAAAAGTTAATAATTTTTCTACAATCAAGTTGAAAATGGCGAATTACCTAAACCGGAAAATATGGATTTCAAAGTGGGTCAAATTGGAAGAATCGAAACACCAAATTGTAGGCCAACAAAGCCAAACTACAAAAAAAATTGATATTCTAATAAAAGAAAAACAAAATTACAGGAAAAAAAAAATATCAAGTTCAGAAATTTCCTCCAACACCAGGAGAAACAGTCATTGGGAACGGGAATGCCGGTCGGCCAAATCTTTTCCCTGTTGTTTTGTTCCCTCCACGAGAAAGACGCACGGAAGAGGTATGCCCAGTGCACAGAGGATCCATTGAGAGACAAAAAATTACAAATTGAACATTTAAAATCTAACACCAAAGTAATAAAAAAAAAAAAGTACAAATTGCAAAAAAAAAATCTAATATTGCTAACATTGCCACTGTCCAGATTGTTGTAAGTCCCATTATCTCTATAATCTAAACCCATTGTCCACACAAAGTTAAAAAGTTTATTTTTTTATTATTTTATTTTTTTTCAAAACTGGTTTCCTTCATATCACTCTCTCAAACACATGATTTTTGTCTTATTAATATTGTATGCAAAAATATAACCAATATTTCAATAAATAAATTCAAGCAAATAAAATCTAACCCTAACTTGCAAAAAAATCTAATAAACACAAATTACATATTTGCTTTAATATTGTAGGCAAATAGAAACAAGAATTAAAAAAAAAAAAATGAAATCAAACCTTATCTCTCTAGTATGCCGAATTGGGTCATTTTTCCTCGTTCTCTTGTTTCTCAATTATCATGTTGTTTCTCAATTATCAGGTATGGTAATGAATAATGATAGAGTATGACTCTTGAGTTTGTTATTCTATAAGATTAAGATAATATGCCTGTTGGAATTTGGGGGGGAAAAAAAGAATGGGTTCAATTTGTGCATGAAATTTCAATATTTTTAAAACATTAGAATTTTGGGATCTCAAATTTTTTGGGCCCAGCCTACTGCCTCTTTTGCTTCATGGAATGAAGACAGCACAGGCATATAATCTTATCCATCCATCCATTTAGAGCAGGGGAAATTTTGCTTTCACGTATCTATAAATGCCATTTTCTCTAGCTAAGCTATTTGTTTGTCGAGCAGAGCAATGAAGCTTCGTTCATCTCATAATGAAACAAAGTTTGAAAGGATGGTCTTTAATTCACGATTGATCGTAACTTGTGTATCACCACCTCCCACTTATCCTACACAACTGATACAAGGATTTTATAAAATCTGCGGAATCAAGAAATTAAGATCTTTACCCGTTTCTTGAGGATCAGGTTCTTGATTACACTCTTTGCAATCAGAAACATTCCATGTCAATATAAGATCACTATAAATTCCATTAAACTCGAACTGGGAAAAACAAACTGCCAATATTCCTGCACAATATTCAAATTCATCTGATGCTCCTCGCGAAGTAGCAACCGTGGTATTTGTCGAGTTGCCTACGCAACCAATTGGTAAAATATAGTACCCCATTGGGTATGAATCTTCAGGACGTGTATAATATGTGTAGTTGTCATAATATGTGGCCATGAAAGGTTCAAAGAGTTCATCAAAAGCCTTCTTGGGAGGCATTTATTGGGATCATAGAGTGTAATTCTTTGGCTGTAGTATTCGATATGACGCACCTAAAAATCTTCAGAATGGACAATCGAGAAGATTGTCAATATAGGAACAATTTTTTCCAGGTTCTTGGCCTTGTAATTTGAAAGAGTAATTTATTGGGATTTCGCCACAGAAAGAAGATGAACTAATATTCTCCGAATGGACAATCGAGAAGATTGAGAAAATAAAATAACTTAATTTCTAGGTAATTAAGGATGTAGAGGGACAATTTTGGGATGAAAATTGAGAAGATCAAGAAAAGTTTCTGTTGGAAATTGGTTTAAAATGTCGAGAAATTAACTAAGTGACTTCGTGTCAGCTTGGACAAATATACAAGACCCGACCCAATCCGTTTAGGTAAAGTTGTTTGCCACTTCGACGCTTTTGCCCCCAGAACGGGGATCGACTTGCCCGGTCAGGTCGCGGGGGTCGAGGGGGCAGCACCCCTTGTGGGGGCTCGGGGGCAACGCCCCCGGAAAGAAAATTCAGATTTATCTGAATGTATAGAGGGTATATTTGGCATCTCGAAACCAATATCAAATGAATGAGAAATTACGGAAAATGACAAAATCGGGTCAAAGTTTGACCCATGCGATCGCATGGTTATTTTATGCTGCGATCGCAACTGGCTTAATTTTTAAGCAGAATGCATTTTGGTTCTTCCATGCGATCGCAGGAGGCAAAGCCTTGCGATCGCATGGTTAAATGTGGATCAAGTTTGTCTAATTTTTGTACCATGCGATTGCAAATTGGTATAATCATGCGATCGCATAGGTTTGCGCGATCAGACATGTCCTTTTGAAGGGTTGCACGGTTTGGTTCATTCCTTTTCGTTTTCAACCGAATCTCCAACGTTAAAAAGGGCTGTGGACGTCCACATTTTCAGAGGAATGATACAGAAAACACTTTTGCAATTTTAATTCACTCATATTTTATCTTTGAACCAAAAATTCATTGCTTTTGGTGCATAATTTTTTGGTGTTTCATTTCATTTCATCTTTGGAGTACAAAACCGATTTCCGGTTCGTTGTGCTTGTGGTTTGAAGTGCTTCAACCATAAGTAGGAAGCCGTTGTATCTTGGGAGTCATTTGCCGTGTACCGTAAGCACCTTAGCGGGGCAAAATAGACTTAAGGACAAAGAGTCCAACTCTTGCCTCGGTTTATTTTCATCATTTCCATATTTTCGGTTTTTGGTTTCTATTGCTTTGGGTCATTTCCACAGAAATCCGACAACAGTTTCAAGATGAGGACTTGTAGAGTGGCCATTTTTTTCCAGGTAAGGGGGATATGAAACAGGCCTACCTTAATTATAGAATGGTGTGGACATGGCTTGGGACAAGAAACCACAAACAAAAGTGGGTTCGGATTCTCCTATGTTAAGCTGGTAATGGACAAATGATATGTGACAAATCTTTTAGGTAGTGACACTTGACCATTAACCAAGTAAGTTTCCTGGTAAGAATTTTTTGAAAAGACAGTTCATTATAAGGAAACAAAAATCCCATAAAGAACTCGGCAATTTCTTTCAAGTGAGGAGAAGAGAAATGGATCGTTATTTATATAAAAATATATTTTTCTTCTCTAATAATTTAAACTAATAAATGAAGTGATTCAATAGAAAACAAGGCCAAAATTTTTCGCTAGCGCAACACATGTTTGAGAATGAAAAAAAAAAAATTCAACGGCAAGTTCAAAAAAAGGAGCCAAAGATGGGGCTGTTCAAAATGAATTTAATCATCCTATTTTTTATCTTCTAATTCTCATTTTGACATCACCTCTTTCGGCTTATTTCGAACTAGATTCTTTACTTGTCGAAGTAAGTTCTTGATATTGTTTCGAAGTACTCACGGCAAACTTCACAAGACATCTTTTAGATTGAAAATTGTTAAACGGAGAATTCAAAAAACAAGTTAAAGATGACTGCTAGAATAGATATAATAATCTAATTTTTTATCTTTTAATTTACATCACCTCTTCGGCTTATTTTTGGGTTATGTTTTTTCACTCGTTGAAATAGGTACATTATATCTTTTGGAAGTTTCGGATTAAAAAACTGTTAAACAGAAAATTCAAAATAACAAGCCAAAGATGACTGCTAGGAATTGATTTAATAATCCGATTTTTCAGTTTAATTTCTATTTTGGCGTCACTTCCTTATTTGATGTTATAGCCTATACCAGATTTAATCTCTCAAAGAAAGGTGCATGTAAAATATAAATGTCATACTCTGATCACATGAGAAAGTATAGTTCTGCAAACTGGACAAGTGCTGTTCTTTTTTAACCACAAAACAATGCAGTCATTGTGGAAGAAATGCCCACATTTAGCTATCCTTCTTACTTTCTCTTCGGGATTGTATTCTTCCAAGCAGATTGCACAAGAGCTATTTTCTTGTCCTGAAATGCTTTGGTTTTCCCCAACAACGACCAATTCTGTATATGACTTTATTTTGGAGTCATCAAGGCCTGTTATTGTTAGTATGGCGGATTGTGACAATGCCGCGAAGGTGGTGGAGTTGTGATCTGCTGTTGCATTGGTCTCATTTCTTCCACCTATCAAATTGATCAAACGCATGCAAATCGATAGAAAGACCAACACCAGTAGAAGAAAGGAAGGAATAAAGAAGGGTGATAGAATAAAATGCCATCGCGATCCTACAAAATAAATAAAATCATAATTGAAAGTTAGATAAGATACGAAGAAATTGGAGTTCTGGGTGGATTGGAGGTATCCCACTTGAGTTAGATTGTTGAGTTAAAAGGGTTACTAATTAATCACCTAATTATATTGGAGAATTTATCAAATGAGCGATTTTTTCGAGATCGAAGTGGAAAAGAAATACATAAAGTTCATTTTGAAAGTGTTGGTGTATTTGAAAGAAAAAAGAAAAAATCAATTTTAACTTTATTAAAAAGGTGTTCATTACTCCTGAGTAATAACTTACTCGAGACTCTAAGAGCGACTCGAGAGGTCCCCAAGTAGTAGCTACTCGAGACCTGGGAGCTATTCAAGAGCTCCCAGGTAAGGAAACAACCAAGGGGAAACTGGGGGCATGGAGGACATGGGTGGGCGGATGAGAAAGGTAGAGTAGGTAGGTGCAGTGTCTAGTACGGAAATTAATAATTGTTTTAGTTAAATCTATAAAAAAATAACTCTTTTTCGTTTTTTCTTTCTTCAACTCCATGTTCTAAAACAATTTCCTCAGTTACCTTTACCAAGCAAAGGGGCACAAATTGTTCCTTTGGTGAGGTAGAATAAATTGTACGGGAACAGGCAATATCGATAGATTTAATACAATATATACTGAATCAAGAAAGATCTCTACCTGTATCTTGAGGAGCAGGTTGTGGATCACAATCTTTGCAATCAGAAGCATTCCATGTCAATGAAAGATCAGCATAAATTCCATATGACTGGAATTGACCATGGTACGTAACTGGGAATAGCAAACTACCAATATTCTTGCACCCAAAAGATTCAATTCTTTTTTGTGCTTCTTCTGCTTCTTCAGTTGTAGCAATCGTGGAATTTGTCGAATTGCTTAGGCAACCAATCTGAAAAACATTGAATCTTACTGGCCATGAATCTTCAGGACAGGTATAATATGTGTAGTTGTCGTATAATTTGGCCATGAAAGGTGAAGATGAAAGGTTCATAGACTGTTTCATAAGCCTTCTTGGGAGGCAATTACCGGGATCATTGAGGGTTATTCTTTGATTGTAGTAGTCAATATACCGTACGAAAAATTCACCAGAAAAAGGAAGACTTAGAATAGGTATTCCCTGATTATTGCATATCAGGTTAATATAGGTACAGTTATTTCCTTGTTCTTGGCCTTGTAATATGAAAGGGTAATTTATTAGAACCTCACCACAGTAAGAAGATGGACAAACATTCTCCGAATGGATAATTGGAAAGATTGACAAAAGAAATAGAAGAAATTCGAGAGTGTCCATGTTTTTCCAGCCTTCCAGGTAATTGTGGATGTAGAGCCAGAGGGACTATGCACGGGCAGACTTCAACTATAAATATGCCTGTGACATATTATGGGAAGATGCTGTGGATTTTACATAGAACTCCTCGCAAACATCAGCCGGAACAAGAAAAATATACTACGGACAGACAGCTGTAATAGAATCTCTTGCTTTGTCCAAAAAAACAGACCAATTTGACACAACTTAGATGTCTCTGCCATCCACGGTCGAAACCTATAACGAAAAAAATTTATATATGTTGACTACTGTGTTTCGTTTGGAACCACCAGCATTGGATTGTGCTTTTGTTCACATCCTATGATGTCCAGAACTTAATCCCACCATATTAAGGTAGAATATTGGATGCAGCAGCCAATAAGAATCTTTACTTAATAAGAGAATGTTTAGTATATATGGTCTTAACACTACTAAAAATTTGACCATAACCGTCCCCAATGCTAGATAAACGTCTCCAATATATATTGGGAACTGTAACAGCAACCGTCCCTATTAGGCATGTTGCAGATACTATCATGAACGATTTTAGGAACGGCTCTTCAACGTTGGCAAAAATATATGCATTAGGGACGGATGCCAACCGTCCCTAATGTTAGTAATTTAAAATATATATATATATATATATATATTAGGGACGGATGCCAACCGTCTCTAATGTTCGTAATTTAAAAAAAAATTGATTATACAGTACATGTGCATCTGTAGGCTATTGTTACACAATTTTTTAATCACAACAAAAAAATAAATCATTCAAATATAAAAAATAATAATCATTCCACATCCACAAAATATGTAATAACTCTAATTGAGTTACGCTACTTGTACCAAAACTACTTCAATTTATAAATCCAAACCAACATATCCATATCCAAATAACATATCCATTTAGACAACAGCTTACCAATTCTGCATCTGCAAGAAAAGAAATGGAAAACTTACATTAGAGAAGAAAAATTATTTTAATGACAAAAAATAGAGTTATGAAAATTTAAATATGAAAAAGAGTTTACCAAAATAATTATTTCATGTTTCACAATAATACTATAACTCCTCATATTTATTGACAAAACTAGCATACTAAATATTTATATAATGGGTTGTGTTGCCTATGTAAAGATAACCATCGGAAAGACTTGGCAACTCCAGAATCCAGTTCGTTAAAATCTAAAAGATATGCTCATGAGGTCCAACATTGTTTGGATCCTTTTCACTTGTATTCCCTTGGGTTTTCCTAAGAATTATCAGAAAGAATGATCATAGAATATACTCACATAACTATTCACATCATTATATCCATCAAACATCTCAAGAAACGAACAGAAATGAAACAACACAACTAACTTTATCTTATCCTTTAAAAGGATGTGGCTGCAAACCAAATAAAATAACCCGACATATCAACTTCTAATTATGAATATGTGCCTTGTATAACCTAGACATACAGCTCCATGATTAACTCAATCTTGCGACCTCAATAGATGTAGTGAACATATGCCAACAAGTAAAATGGTACCAATTGAGGATAAATTAAGAGTAGTGACTTTGATGGTTGAGGCATGTCTTGCAACTAGTGGGAGTGAGACAAAGGTAAAACCATGTTTAATAGGGATCATTGTCAATGGAATAACCAAGAGTTGGCATGACCAAAATTTAGGCCTAGTTGGCAAATCAAAAGTTAAAAATCATTAAGAGTAAACCTTAGATTTTCCAATCTCATTCAGCTGAAGAGTTACACATTCATACAAGAATGACGATCAATTCAAATGAAGAAATTAAGAATCTATTTAACTTTAAATCTTAATCCCATGCCATTTAGGAATTTGGAAAATCGTTTTCCAAGTTTGTGCAGGGGCCAATATTAAGAGCATTAGTTACTTTCTGAATTAATGGAAAATTGCCTAATAAAACTTTTTAAGTCTGCCCTGCAGTTTTACCTATTCATAGAAAATGACACAAATCAAAATCATAGAAACATCATATTAGAACACGCATTTTCCTACTCTTTAGCCTCTTTGACCAGAAACATAAAAAATTGAAGGTTAGCTTACCCATGCTCACGGTTTTGCCTTCATTAATTATTGTAGGAACATCTAGTGCAAAAAATTGATGAAAGTCAAAACCATGAGGTTAGTTACACTCACTAGCAACACTAAGTCAAACACGTTCTCTTGTTGCCTCCAGCTCAGCCATTTCCTGAAGAACATGTCAACAAGTTAAGGACGTCTCTTCTCAAAAATCAAAATCTAATTGATAACTAAAATAAGAACCCATCCATCCATATCTGCAAGCAACAACATTAAGATCTATCAAAATATACCTTAGCTCACATGCTAATTCAGAAAACAGCATGCTCGCTTCTGAAATAATATAGCTGGATGTCAACATATTGGCAGAAAAAAAGGGACAATGTAGGAGCCAACAAGACTTAAAACAGCTCCACGATTAACTCAATCTTGCGACCTCAGAATAGCACGAGCATTGCAATAAGTCCGCGATTTAACCAATTTTGTGACCTCAATAGATGTCATAACTCAAAAGAGAAAGTCCAAGATCATGCTAAAGTTTATCTAATATGTTTGAACCATGGTTATAGCTGAGGTGAAGGGACCTCAAAAATCCACATCGGATAAACTTGGGTTACTTGGGACATAAACAGGTGAAAAACTATGAATAGTCAACATGAAAAAAATGAGGCCATTATTTATGCCACCATTCGTCATCGAAAACAAACATATAACAGTTCAAACAGTTTAGGTCATCCAAATAGTGCAGACGCATTAATTTCAGAGTAACCATTCACATGAAGTTTCAAAATGACAAAATTTCACAATAGCATATTTGGAATCTAATAATTCTACCTGATTCAATAGAAATGCTGTTTGAAATAGCAGGTAAGCATCCTTTGAACCCTAGACAAATTCGAAACGAATAAGTGAAGATTAGCCATAGACTTAATGAGAGAGAAAAATGGTAAATAAGGAAAATTTTCAAACTTCATAAACACTAATTGATGACATAAGTGCCATACGTGATGGGGATCAATTATTTGATGCCAAGCTTGTAACGCATAGAATGCCAAGTGAGCTAGCAATTAGCAAAGGCTACAATCCAGGCATGCAGAGAGCTAGGCAGTTCAAAATAAATTGTATATTACTATATTCTAACAAAGTTGAGTTTATACAAATCAGTCAATGGGATTTATAAAGAAAATAAAGGTGCATTTGTTGGTTGAAAGGAGGATAAATATCATAAAGGTGAAGTTGTTGAACAGGGAACACATTATGTGTATGACAATAGGCATTTTTTTAATGCATATGGTCTGATGTAGTCTCAAGTTAAAGGTAATTTACCATCCTATGAGGGTGGTTTTTCGATTGCCATGCTCGATTCCAAGTGGATTTGTGCTGGAAACTTGGGGATTTATGAGTGATTTATGTTGATAAAACATTGATATAAGGATTTTAGATCCACACGCTTTATAATTTGCAAGCAATTAATTTAGATGTAGGAACATTTTTTCTACTTTTAATAAGATAAGAAACAGATCAAACATATCACATTCTTCTTTTCTTTAGTTATGTAATTTGCAAACCATGTGTTTTTTATGTCTTCTTATTATTTGGGACAGAAGTAAATGACAAAAAGATCTTTTTGAAGCCAGTGACTTAAATTTACATAAACACATTATTCTATTCTATTACAATTCCTTTTTATGATCAAACTAAGTCATATTAAGATTATCAACTACAAGAAAAGAAGGTAGTTATTTTATTCTCAATTCTTGGAATCCATTGGGTTCAATTTGTTTTCGAAAAGTCAACTTGAAAGGTATTTGATTTCAATAAAGCGAAGTAATTAGCACTAATTAATAAATGTTTCCATCTGTGAATGGTTTTAGTTATAATGTCATGAACTGACTTTACATTTGCTTTTCTTATCCAATTCCCACTATGGAGGAGGAAAACATTCCATTATGAAAAGAAATCCAATGCATATTAAATTAATTCATTATAAAATGTCATCAGTTCATGGAAAGCAATAACGCAATTGTTGAAGGCAATGACATAATTATTCAAAATGGGAACACAAAATCCATCTCACATGTCATCAGTTCATGGAAAGCAGTAACGCAATTGTTGAAGGCAATGGCATAATTATTCAAAACGGGAACACAAATCCATCTCATTAATCAATTGGAATACATATTTTTGTACGAATATCAAAACCACACTCACAATTTTCAATTCTTCTCCTCTTCCTCAAACGACAACACTGGAGACGACCTAGCCATCACAGTAGGGGTGCCGAACACAAATTTCCCAGAACTGGGTCCTGATTTCAATTCTTCTCCTCTTCCTCAAACGCCGACACTAGAAACAAATTGGATTTGATCATATACGGAATTTGGATTTTAAATTTTGAACAGAGATTTTGCAAAAGAGCAAAGTTTTAGGAGACAGGTTGGAGGAGTGGAGAATTTTGGTGATTTTGGTGAAGAGAGACGTAATACTGTTTTTTTGTGTGAGTGGGAGAGAGAAACCACCTAACAGTCGGCCCCCTACAGTATCAGGGGCGGATATTTTTGGAAAATTGCGTGCCAGTTAAGAATGTTTGGGACATTTTGCACAACAGTCTCCATACAATTTTTTAGCCAAAAATTAAACGTAAAGTAGAATGAACATCTACGACAGATCAAACCGTCCCAAATAATATATTGTTGGGGACAAAACTTGCACAATCCGTCCCTATTAAGTCATTTTTTGGGACACACGTTTTTAAACCGTCCTTAATGATTGACTATTGGGGATGAAATATTAAACCGTCCCCAATTAGACATTTCCAAAAGTCAATTTTTTAGTAGTGTAATTCAAGTATTAAAAAGAAGGATAGTTGACAAAAACTAATTAACTAAGTGACATATTCGGATTTATGTTTTGAGCTTTGCTAAATGTGTTATGCCTGCTCCCCACGTGGAGCCTGCGTGGACGCCATGTTAGATCAAACAACGTGCAATGCTCATCGCAGCCACGTATACAACTACGTGCAAACTTATAGTGTCACCTTCACGGTTGGAGGCCACAGAGAGCCTCACCAAGGCAGTAGCCCGACATCCAACCCTAGTAACAATGTTCGAGGGCACAACCAAATCCGAAGGTTTGCCTCAGGGACTACCCAAACGATCTGATTGGGTCAGTGGTAGCCCCACACCAACCATTGACCTACCGAACTCATGGCTGAAGGAACGAATAACGAACCATAGGCCATTTGCTCTCGGACACCTATTATGGCAGAAGTCGGGCGCTAGAGGATCATCTCAAAAGAGGCAAAGATCTATCGGTATCCTTGTACTTCAATGCAAAAGGTTTCCCAATACGAAAGATGGAGGAGAGTCTGACATTCCTAAATGCGCTTATGATAGATGCAAGTATGCATATTGCGTGAGCACCATCAATGGGCTACTAGCGCCCTACAACCCATGTCGTGCACGAGCGTCGCAAGCGAAATCAGTTAAGCCTTTTAATTTAAGATAAGTAATTAATACTTACCTTATCTAATTAGAATTTAAGCCCATCATTCCTTTATTTTGGAAATTACCTAACAATTAACTATATATTTAATACACAATACTCGACTAGACAGTATATAAATACAATTTTAAGTTCTTTTTCTTTGTTAATACAAATACTGACCATCGAATATTGTTCAATTGACCTTACAAAAGATCAGAACACAACTGAAAGATCAATCACTATGCCAAGCTGAGTAGCCAACAAAAACACAAGAATGAAACTTGAGATTTTAGTTGACTTTAACTGAAAGATAAGTCATTTTGTCACCGATCGTAGGGAGGTTTTCACCGCTACTCACGATAAAAAAGACTATACGTCTGCTTCACCATTTTGGATGATAATCTATCATCTCTTTAAATTTTTCCTTCTCAACTCTGTTTCTCCTCGTCATTCACTGTTGGTCTTTAAATCTATCCTTTTCAAATCTGTTCCTCCTCGCCATTCACCGTGCGCCGGTCACTCACCAACTTATATCAATCTCCATTTTTTCATCTTCAACGCGAGTAATTTATTCTCCTACCCACACGGTTTTTATTTTTCTACGGTCGGATCCTACTGCGAGTAAGAGATATACTAGTGTAAATCACCTTGCATCAACATCTAACCTTTGACAAATAATTATAGTTTTTTGTCAAATCAAGGAATTCTTGTTCCAATCTTTTTGTCCTTTCTGTAAATTTACTTTTCTTGTTCCAGGCGATGTCTACAAAGAGCAGAACTTGTATACATGTATAACTCAGGCAAATTTATACTTGATCCCTGCCTGTGCATAGTCCCTCTACACTCTTAATTTTCTGGAAAAATATGGGAATTCTCGAATTTCTTCTCTTTCTTTTCTTAATCTTTCCGAATGTCCGTTCAGAATATGTCTGTTTACCTTCTTTCTGTGGCAACATCGAAATAAATTATCCTTTCAAATTACAAGGTCAAGAACCGGGAAACAACTGTACCTATAATAACCTGGCATGCAGTAATGAGGGAATAATGATTCTAAATCTTCCTTTTTCTGGAGATTTTTATGTTCGTTATGTCGACTACTACAGCAATAAAATAACCCTCTATGATCCTGGGAATTGCCTCCCAGGAAGGCTTCTGAATAACTCTATGAACCTTTCATCTTCCCCTTTCACGGCCACATATTATGAAAACTACACATTTTATACCTGTCCTAAAAATGCAGACCCCGTGGGATACTATGCGTTACCGATTGGTTGCCTAAGCAATTCTACAAATGCCACAATAGCGACATCCCAAGAAGCACCCGAAGAATTTGAATATTTTGGTTGCAAGATTATTGGCAGTTCCATTATCCCAGTTATGTATCAGGGTCAGTTCGATTATCAAGGAATTGATGATGATCTTTCATTGTATTGGAATGCTTCTGATTGCAAAGATTGTGATACACAACCTTCTCAAGAAACAGGTAGAGATCATTCTTGTTTAGTACACCAACGGTATGGTGAAATGGATAGAATTAGACAGTGTAATGGGCAAAATTTTAGTTTCTTTCTATTTTTTAGTATGGTGCCGTCCACTTCATCAAACAAATTGCTTTCTAAAGATAATTGAGGAAATCACTCATAAAACGTTATTAATTTCTTCAAATGTTCTCTAACCTTCATTTGTGAGAGTTTATTGATATTTACAGGTGAGTCGAGATTGAACAAATTTTGGAAATCACCAATGTTGATTCCAACATTTCTACTACTATTGCTACTCTTGTTATCATGTTGCGCGCGTTTGATCAAGATGATAGTAGCAAGAAATGAGGGCAACGCAAGTGTTGATCTCAACTCTACCACCCCTGCTGCTTTGTCGCGATCCACAATACTAACTATAATGCCTCGGCCGACACTGCAGCCAGGCCAAGTGATAACAGGCCTTGATGACTCCAAATTAAAGTCGTATACAGAATTGGTAGTTGTTGGGGAAAACCAAAGCATTTCAGGACAAGAAAATAGCTCTTGTGCAATCTGCTTGGAAGTATACAATCCCGAAGAGAGAGTGAGAAGGATAGCTAAATGTGGGCATTTCTTCCACAATGACTGCATTGTTTTGTGGTTAAAAAAGAAAAGCAATTGTCCAGTTTGCAGAACTTCACTTTCTGATGTCAAAACGTGACATTTTTTATTCTGCACCTTTTTTGTTTTTTCAGAAAACTGCATTTGTTTTGTTAACATACAGCTCTTGTGAGAGAGATCAAATTTGAATCTCTCCAATAATGTAAAGAAAGTTGGTTGGTAAATAGTTGAGAAAATGATCTAAATATATTTAATTTTAAAGAAAATCTGTTGATATATTTATATAATTTCCACAGTCTGTCCTCTCCCCACAGACATATGATAAAATGGGCTATCTAGGGAGAGGATTGCAAGGATGCAGAAGAGGGGGAGGAGGCCTGGAGGAGATGAAATTTAGGGATTCTTTTTCTTTTTTATAACGAAAAGTTATGAACCCTTTGTTGGGTTGTATGCCCAAATAGTATAATTTTGCTGTGATGAAATGACAATTTAATATTGAATAAAACTTTGGTTTGTATTCATTTGTTATTATTGCATTTGTTTAATATTGAGTATGTAAATAAAGTGCCAATGATCACTTGTGATAATATAAGTTGGATACTTGCGTTGAGAAGTATAGTGTGACACAACTTATATTTTGATCATCAATAAAATTGTTCACAACTAATGTATAAGGATTGGCGCCTTGTACCGGAAGGTTGTAGTGTTGACTATTTAATCATTCGGGTTTGCGATTTGTCCTTATCGCAGAAATGGATTAATGGTGACACTAGTACACTAAGAGTGTATTGAACGGACCATGTGTCGAATTTAATTATATAGCATGACCGTGCGAATAATTAAATTCCACTTGATCACCGAGTATTTCATCTAAATCCCTTGACAGGATTGTGTATATCTTTTCGTTAGTTTAATAGTTCTTTGATTCACCAATGGGTGAGATCAATTTAATTGATCAAATATCTCGGTGAGTTGGGAGCTTGAGAATGAGCGAAGTAGAGAACACGAATTCGTGTCGGGAACTGTCACCCTGAAAAATGGGTCGAGTGACAACTTAAGTATTTTCTGTTGAACGGTTATAAATCTGAGCTCAGTGTTTAGCGACGGCTAAACTTCGACATCTGTGATTAGTTCACAGGACCGTTGAAGAAAATGTAACTTAAAGTTAGTAAGAATAATTAGAGGGGCAAAACGGTCATTTATGCTCATACCTAATTATCGGATCTCAGACAGAGATGAAATATATATACGGTAGGTCAGAGGAAAATATTACAGCTTCTGTAATTTTATATATTCCGAGAGTGCAGTCTCTTGCCTTTAGTGGAAAAAGCAAAAGACTAATAATTAGATTGAGGGGTCTAGGGTCGACTAGACGGAATCTAATTATTGGAGCTTGGAAAATATATGTCCGATCAGGTCCCTGTGGTAGCTCTATAAAGTTTTGGACTTAATTGTAATTGTAATATAAGTTCAGGGATTACACGTGTAATTAAATCAATCCTAAACTAATTGAACTTGGATGCAATCAGGACTCTTGTCGTTGTTTGCAATCAGATCACTTGCCGTTATTTATATCACATTGCTTGTGATGTAAATTGATCCCAATTCATTCCGATTGATTCAATCAAGAAAAGAGAAGAAATTAAGTTTCTCAGTTTTCTAGATCTGATCAATCCAGAAATTAGTTTTAGTTTTTGGTTAAAATTAAAAGGGTGCCCACACGCCGGTGTAATCCAGACTTGGGAGAATACCATAGAAGGCTTGAACGTTGGAAGCACCAAGTTCGTGAATCAAAAGCAGCAAGTTCGTGAATCAGATCCAGATCAATATCGATTATCGATTCAGGTATAATACTAATCCATTAGTATTTTTAATTATAATAAATACGTGAACATCTAGCAAAGATCCTGGTTTATGAATTAAAGAAAATTTTTATTTTTCTGGCTAATTCTCGTGCCAGTTTCCAACAAGTGGTATCAGAGCGGTCTAGATCGTTCACATGTTTATTGTATTATCTAGATCTGATAATTGCATGTTCTAGTCGAGCGATGCCTAGGATTATCTGTTTATATGTTGATTGAATAATTGATATTATTTAAACTGTGATCCAATTATTTTGTGGCCCCCAATTATTTATTGTATTTCGTTATTTTGAGTCTGTAACAAGATAGGTGGATTACGACTCCATCATCTTGATTTATTTTTAACTGTAAAATAGATCTAAATTGTGAACCCTAAATTGGGACATAGTTAATTTTTGTAATTGTCGAACAATTGAAGAGCGGGTCAAACGAAACGAATCGACAACAGGAATTTCAGACGGGCCAAGTTCACCGGAGATCTGCGATCGAATTTCAGACGGGCCAAGTTCACCGGAGATCTGCGCGATCGCAGATCTGGTTCGCCGGAGATCTGCGACCGCGCAGATCTGGTGCGCCAGATCCGGCGCGCCAGTGATCTGCGACGGTGCAGATCCGGTGCGCCAGATCCAGCGCGCCGGTGATCTGCGCTCTCGTAGATCTGGTGCGCCAGATCCGGCGCGCCAGATCCAACGCACCGGAGATGCCATCGCGCGGATCTGATCTGGTGCGCCACCAGATAATCTGTGCTTGTCGCGTGCCGGGTCTTGTGCGCCGCCAGATCAGTCGCGCGCTTGTGCGCGACAGGATGATCTGCGCGAGCACAGTTCAGGCACTCGCGCAGATCTGGTCACGGATCTGCGCGCGCTGCTGCGCGCAGATCCGGCCAGATGTGCACGCCACCGGCGCGCAGATCTCGCCGGATCTGCGCCGCCGTTGTGGATTCGACCATGGTGTTTCTCCGTTAAGGGGCTGTTTGGACAAGAAGATTGCTCAAGGAAGAAGAAGGTCCATGTTTGGCTAGATGGATAGTGCTTGTTTGGTTGCTGAAATAATGGCTGTTTGGTTGTTGGAATAGCTGGGCTTGTTTGGCAATTGGAGCAAAAACTAGAGATGAAGATTAAATTTAAATATTGGGTTTGAGCCCAATTAATTTTGTAATTTAATTCTCGAGTCTTGTTTTGGACCACAAATAATTGTTAATTTATTGCTGATGAATGCTTTAAATATTTGTTTGAAATATTGTTATTCTGTAAATCATGTCATATAGAATTAATTTTGGCATCGCTCGTGATACTTAGAATAGAATGCATTTCATTAAAATATTGTTTTTTCCTCGATTAATTTAATTTAAATTAAATTTTTCTGGAAAAGAAAATTAGTAATAATTAAACTGTATGTTAATTTGATTAATGTGAACAGTTGGTAATTATTTTAAATTAAAATCCATTATTTTAAAATATTGAGTGGGAGAGGATATTTATTTAAATAAAAATCCACGGTCTCCTTTTGTCAATCCATAAGCAACAGAATGCGTTAGCCTCGTGCCGGTAACGCAACGGACTCCCTATAGGAGGGCTGCGTAATTCAGGTTGTTTGATTGGATTCCTTTTTGGTAAGATCGTCTAGATAGAATATAATTTGAGATCATCCTATAGATGGCGGGGTTATTTTTCAAGTATTTAGAGATCTAGACAAAGGTTATACACTCAAATCGAGATTATCTTCGAACCTCCTATAGAGGCTCTCGTTTATAATCTTGGTGACCAAACGAAAGCGATACTGGATTTATCTAGACATTTATTGTCAAGATATGATTTGTCTAGTGGGAGGGTCCCAGCTTAATCAGTGGACACGGTGACCTTTCCTATAGAGAGGCCTGTTGGATCACAAGGATTAAGTAGTCGTTACATTATTGTAGTTTTATGGATCTACATGTGCATTCATGTATCATATGTTAAATTCACTGCTCAATTTTAATATGCAATAATTTTGTTATTTTCAGCAAAATGTCTCTCAGTCCATTTTCCGTTATCCTAAAACAAAACCAACTAACTGGGGAAAATTATGTGGATTGGAAACGTAACCTAATGATTGTTCTCACCGTTGAGAAAATTGATTTTGTGCTTGAAGAAGATTGGCCTAAGCAACCCGCTGAGACTGCAAGCAAGGACATGAGGGATGCTTATGATAAGTGGGTAGCTGCAGACAAGTTGGCTCGCTGTTACATTTTGGCATCAATGTCAAATGTGTTACAGCAGAAGCATGACAGTCTTGAGACCTCTTATGACATAATGAAAAGCCTCAAGGACATGTTTGCACATCAAAGTAGGAGAGCTCGGTTCGAAGTCATTCGTACCTTACAGAACATCCGCATGAAACCCAGAACGCCAGTGAAGGACCATATGTTGACCATGATTGGACACTTCAATGTGGCGGAGAATCTGGGTGCAACTATTGATCAAGATACTCAGGTTGATATGGTATTGAACTCTTTACCTGATATGTTTTCACAGTTTACTGTGGACTATCACTTACACAAGATGGATATGTCATTGACTGAGTTGATGAATGAGTTGCAAAATGTGGAAAGTGGTCTTAAATCAAAAGGTGGCGATGCTTATACAGCAATTGGCAGCTCCCCTGTTTCCAAGCCGAAAGGTGGAGGTGGAAAGAAAAGGAAGAGAGCTAACAAGAAGCAGGAAAGCAATAAGACCAACGCAGATGGAAAGACGAAAGGCAAGTGTTTCAGCTGCGGCGAAAAAGTTCACTGGAAGAAAGATTGTCCCAAAGCACTAGCTAAACAGAAGCAGAGTGCGGGTGAGTTTTTCATAATTGAGTCTTGTTTGGTGGTTGATTCTACATATTCCTGGGTTGTAGATTCTGGAGCTACTAATCATGTTTGCATGTCAATGCAGATGCTTCAGGAGAGCAGAAAACTCAATGAAGGCCAGTTCACTATCACAGTCGGCACAGGAGCAGTAGTTTCGGCGAGAGCTGTAGGAGTAGTTTATTTTTATTTCAGTAGTGGTAGGCGTTTAATTTTTAAAGACTGTTATTATGTTCCGCAAATGAAGCGAAATTTGATTTCCATTTCTTGTTTAATAGGACAGGGTTATTCTCTTGATTTTGCGCCTAATAAAGCGCTTTACATTTTGATGAATAAAGCTCCTATTTGTGCCGGATATTTGATGAATGGTCTTTATATATTAAACTATTCCACGAATGAAATTAATAATACTTCTGCAAACCATAATAAACAAAATACATACCACACTAGTGATACTTATTTATGGCATCTTAGACTTGGACACATCAACCTTAACAGGATACAGAGACTGACAAAGGATGGTCCCCTCAACTCAATTGAGGTCGAACCATTGCCGGTCTGTGATTCTTGTTTGGAGGGTAAGATGACCAAAAGATCCTTTCTAGTAAAAGGACATAGAGCCAAAGAAGTATTAGAACTAGTTCATTCTGATGTATGTGGACCTATGAATACACCAGCGAGAGGGGGATATGAGTATTTTATCACTTTTACTGATGATTACTCTAGATTCGAATACATTTACCTGATGACTCGAAAGTCGGAGGCTTTTGAGAAATTCAAAGCATATCGGACTGAGGTCGAGAAATATTTGAGTAAAAGTATAAAGACATTTCGATCAGATCGAGGTGGCGAATATCTCTCGGGATAATTCAGGGACTACTTGACAGAAAATGGTATAGTTTCTCAACTGAGTGCGCCTGGTACACCCCAACAGAACGGCGTTTCAGAAAGAAGAAACAGGACATTGTTAGATATGGTTAGGTCAATGATGAGTTTTTCAAACTCTACCTATCTCATTTTGTGGGATATCCTAGAGGCACCAGGGGATACTAATTCTATAGTCCTCTAGATAGAAAGGCCTTTTGTCATTACAAACACAACCTTCCTAGAGGATAAGTATAATAATAAATGTCAGTCTAAGAGTATGGTTGTTTTGGAATAAATGAGTGGGAGTGATTCCACGACGTTAATTCCTAAAACATAACCTAGTGACAGACGACCCATGGTATCGCAAACACCTAGGGAACGTTATCTGAGTGGGAGAAATGATTCATTATTTAATCCCATAGATCAAGAAAATGTTCAAGGTAATGATGAGGTATTTGTATCACCTGAACGTGATACTAACATTGATGAAAATGTTACAATTCCAAATGAAGCCACAGTTCAAGATCCACCGCCCCTTAGGCAAAGTCAAAGGGTCATCAGAAAACCATCTAGGTACTTGTTTGTCGGAGAATTCAAACAGGCGATCTCTGTAAAACAAGTAGATGATCCGATTTCATATAAGGAGGCTATAAACGATGTGGATGCAGATTTGTGGAAACTAGCTATGAACACTGAGATGGAATCTATGCATTCTAATCAAGTCTGGGAACTTGTAGATGCACCAAAAGGGATAAAACCCATCGGGTGCAAGTGGGTCTACAAAAGAAAGAGAGGAGTAGATGGGAAGGTGGAAACCTTCAAAGCAAGGCTAGTGGCTAAGGGTTTTACCCAAAGAGAAAGTATCGATTGCGATGAGACCTTCTCGCCTGTAGCTATGCTCAAATCTATCTGGATTCTTTTATCCATTGCAGCTCATTATGATTATGAGGTGTGGCAAATGGATGTCAAGACGGCTTTTCTTAATGGTCATCTTGAAGAGTGTATCTATATGGTACAGCCAGATGGGTTCGTAGAAAGTGGTCATGAATCTAAAGTGTGCAAGCTGCAACGGTCCATTTATGGTCTGAAGCAGGCATCAAGATCTTGGAACAAAAGGTTCGACGAGGTGATTAAGACATACGATTTTGATCAGAACTTCGACGAACCCTGTTTCTATAAGAAGATACAGGACAGAAAGGTAATTTTCTTGGTGCTTTATGTGGATGATATTCTACTCATAGGAAATGATGTAGGTATGTTATCATCTACGAAAGCGTGGTTGGCCCAACAGTTTCATATGAAGGTTTTGGACAAAGCTAGATGTGTTTTAGGGATTCAGATCTTAAGAGATCGAATAGAACAAGCTGGTAGTTTTGTCCCAAGCTATATATATTGACAAGATGCTTGTCAGATTGTCATGTGAGATTCTAAGAAAGACAATTTGTCATTCAGACATAGAATCTAACTATCTAAGGAGCGTTCCTAAAGAAACTCCTGAAGAGATAGATGACATGAGTAGAATACTTTTTGCATTTGCAATGAGTAGTCTCATGTTTTGTTATGCTGTTGGTATGATAACTCGTTATCAGTCTAGACGGACTAGAACATTGGGTGATTGTAAAGCATATCCTTAAGTACTTTCGGAGAACAAGGAACTATATGCTGGTTAACCCTTTGCCATTGGGGTATATGTATATTAAGATTATACTCTAGGGCAAGTGGGAGAATTATTGGGTTGTATGCCCAAATAGTATAATTTTGCTGTGATGAAATGACAATTTAATATTGAATAAAACTTTGGTTTGTATTCATTTGTTATTATTGCATTTGTTTAATATTGAGTATGTAAATAAAGTGCCAATGATCACTTGTGATAATATAAGTTGGATACTTGCGTTGAGAAGTATAGTGTGACACAACTTATATTTTAATCATCAATAAAATTGTTCACAACTAATGTATAAGGATTGGCGCCTTGTACCGGAAGGTTGTAGTGTTGACTATTTAATCATTCGGGTTTGCGATTTGTCCTTATCGCAGAAATGGATTAATGGTGACACTAGTACACTAAGAGTGTATTGAACGGACCATGTGTCGAATTTAATTATATAGCATGACCGTGCGAATAATTAAATTCCACTTGATCACCGAGTATTTCATCTAAATCTCTTGACAGGATTGTGTATATCTTTTCGTTAGTTTAATAGTTCTTTGATTCACCAATGGGTGAGATCAATTTAATTGATCAAATATCTCGGTGAGTTGGGAGCTTGAGAATGAGCGAAGTAGAGAACACGAATTCGTGTCGGGAACTGTCACCCTGAAAAATGGGTCGAGTGACAACTTAAGTATTTTCTGTTGAACGGTTATAAATCTGAGCTCAGTGTTTAGCGACGGCTAAACTTCGACATCTGTGATTAGTTCACAGGACCGTTGAAGAAAATGTAACTTAAAGTTAGTAAGAATAATTAGAGGGGCAAAACGGTCATTTATGCTCATACCTAATTATCGGATCTCAGACAGAGATGAAATATATATACGATAGGTCAGAGGAAAATATTACAGCTTCTGTAATTTTATATATTCCGAGAGTGCAGTCTCTTGCCTTTAGTGGAAAAAGCAAAAGACTAATAATTAGATTGAGGGGTCTAGGGTCGACTAGACGGAATCTAATTATTGGAGCTTGGAAAATATATGTCCGATCAGGTCCCTGTGGTAGCTCTATAAAGTTTTGGACTTAATCACAATTACTATAAAAGTTTTGGACTTAATTGTAATTGTAATATAAGTTCAGGGATTACACGTGTAATTAAATCAATCCTAAACTAATTGGACTTGGATGCAATCAGGACTCTTGTCGTTGTTTGCAATCAGATCACTTGCCGTTATTTATATCACATTGCTTGTGATGTAAATTGATCCCAATTCATTCCGATTGATTCAATCAAGAAAAGAGAAGAAATTAAGTTTCTCAGTTTTCTAGATCTGATCAATCCAGAAATTAGTTTTAGTTTTTGGTTAAAATTAAAAGGGTGCCCACACGCCGGTGTAATCCAGACTTGGGAGAATACCATAGAAGGCTTGAACGTTGGAAGCACCAAGTTCGTGAATCAAAAGCAGCAAGTTCGTGAATCAGATCCAGATCAATATCGATTATCGATTCAGGTATAATACTAATCCATTAGTATTTTTAATTATAATAAATACGTGAACATCTAGCAAAGATCCTGGTTTATGAATTAAAGAAAATTTTTGTTTTTCTGGCTAATTCTCGTGCCAGTTTCCAACACCCTTAAACCGGTCTTGTAAGGAGAAGGGGTCGAATCAAGTATCAACTCATCCTTTCAAAAGAGTAATGATATTCACAATCGCTCACTACCGGTAGTCATCCTACATGGCATTACTCAATTGGATGAATTATTCATAATTAATGGCTATAAATACATTAGTGAATTGAAGTAAAAAATTTATTCTCTTGAGTAATGTCACGTAGGATGACTACCAGTAGTGAACGATTATGAATAACATTATTCTTTCAAAAATTACCTATATTCCCACTTCCACAACTTCATAGAACGAGACTTCTGCTGAAAATAACCTTATGGGTCACTCTGTTTGCAACGAGGGTCATGAATAGAAGAATGCTTACTTTAATACCAATTGTTACAACCTTATTAGGTAAAACTCATCCTTAAAACTGGTTTGTAAGGAAAGACTTTATTGTATTTAATCAATAAAATTTCCTTTCATTTTTGTCTGTCCACTACTTCTTATAAGTTGTATCATACATAATAAACCGAAAAAGTTCTGCTATATATGGAAAAACTGAAATCGGTCAACAACTACTAATTCATCCATTATGATGTTCGCGAAAAGTCGAAAACTAAGTGATGAGGGCTGCTCAAGTAATATTAAGTCCACAAGTAAAGTCTTTAACTTACCTATAAACACAATTATTATCATTACAAGCAAAACGAGTGACCGTGAGTACTTACACAAACTTTTGTCTCTGTTCTTGATAATTGTAGCGTTTTTTAACATGTTTCAAAAGAAAAATGAAAAACTAATAGGAGTTGCATTTTCAATATACGTTTTTCTTCCATAAGTGGTAGACGTGCTTGGCTACGTGGGAGAAACCATCACAAGTTCCTGGCATATGAAGAGTTGGACGCATGCACTCTAGAAGATTCATTCATTTTCTTTTGCCTTTTCGGTCTCTCTACCTTTTCCTTAACACAAAAGTATGGGGATGTTCTCAACTCAAATTTTAGTAGATTTCTTAATATTTATAAATTCTTATAGATTTGATGGATTTTAATAGTATTTGACATATTTCATAAGATTTTATATTATAGACTTTAATATATTCTCATGAATTTCATTGATTCTAATAGATTTGTGGTCTTTTTATTAAAAATTATATTTGACCTCCCCAATTGCTAAAGGCAAGTTGTCAACGGGAACTTTGGAGAAATTTTAAAATTCCAATACCATTTCAATTTTATATTTTCCTTAACTAGAGTAATAGTCAAAAAAGAAAAAAGAAATAGACAACTAATTCATGATGTATTGATATATATAATTTACCTTTTAAGTATTACAAATGAGTAGGGGGCGTTTATTATTTTAACAGAATTCTAAATTATAGAATTTAATGAATTTCGTATAATATATTTGTGATTATTTTCACTTGATAAACGAAATGAAAAGATAAAAGGATGTATGTTTGTATTGTGTAAATGTATCTGTACAAGCTAGTAATTTATACACAAACGTAATAGCCTATTCTAGGAATATAAATCACAATCCTAATATCACTCCAGACAAATGGCTGATTTTATGAGAGCAGATTGATCTCATTTCCTTTGATAGTGTAATTGATCATCTTTCCTTTAATCTCCTTTCCTTTGATAGTGTAATTGATCATCTTTCCTTTAACACTCCCCCTCAAGTTGGAGTATGAATGTCGATGACACCCAACTTGCTGAGATGAGTGTGAAATGCTGGTGCTCGCAATGGCTTCGTGAATAAATCTGCTATTTGACTCCCAGTTTGTACATAGGCTGTCTTGACTTCTCCTCTTTGGATTCTCTCACGAACAGTGTGACAGTCCAGTTCAATATGCTTCGTCCGCTCATGATAAACTGGGTTTGCAGCAATGTGTAAAGCTGCTTGATTATCACAAAATAACATTGCTGGTTCAGGATGAGGTATACGTAAATCCTTCAATAAGTATCTCAACCAGGTAAGTTCACAAGCGGCTGCAGCCATAGAGCGATATTCTGCTTCTGCTGATGATCTTGACACTGTTGCTTGCTTCTTACTTTTCCATGAAACAAGTGACTTGCCAAGGAAGACACAATAACCTGTCACTGATCGATGTGTAATAGGACATCTTGCCCAATCAGCGTCACAGTAGCTGATCAAGTGAAGTGGATTGTCTGATGGAAACAATAAACCTTGCCCTGGAGCCGCTTTCAAGTATTGGAGGAGTCGATGAGCGGTCTTGAAATGATGCAATTTTGGCTCCTGCATAAATTGACTGAGTGTGTTCACAGAGTATGTGATTTCTGGTCTACTGATTGTGAGATAGATTAATTTTCCAATTAGCCGTCGATACCGTGTAGGGTCCTTGAGAGCTTCACTTCCCGTTTCAGTTAGTACTAAATCGGGTTCCATGGGAACTGTTGTTGGTTTTGCTCCAAGTAACCCGGCCTCCTCCAATATGTCCAATGTGTATTTCCGTTGGCAAACTGTGATTCCAACTTTGGAACGTGCAACTTCGAGGCCAAGGAAGTATTTGAGTGGTCTAAGGTCTTTAATCTTGAAATGACTATTGAGGAACTTCTTGAGATCGTTGATGGCCTTTTCATTATTTCCTGTTATGACCATATCATCAACATAAAGCAAAACAATAGTAATAGAGTCCCCATGAACCTGTGTGAACAAAGAATAGTCAGCACGAGACTGTTGAAAGCCAATTTCTTGAATTGCACATGAAAACTGCTGAAACCAACTGCGAGATGCTTGCTTAAGGCCATAAAGAGACTTTTGGAGTCGACAAACCACATTCTCCCCCTGTCGACGATAACCTGGAGGCGGGCACATGTAGACTTCCTCAATGAGATTGCCATGTAGGAAAGCATTTTGTACATCCATTTGGTGTAATGGCCAATCTCGGACTGCAGCGACTGCTAGTAAGCAACGGACAGTAATTAACTTAGCAACAGGGGCGAATGTATCTTTGTAATCAATGCCTTCGCGTTGTGTGAACCCTTTGGCAACAAGTCGAGCTTTGTAACGCTCGATGGTACCATCAGCATGATATTTGATCTTGAAGACCCATTTGCAGCCGATGGGACGATGTCCAGGAGGTAAAGGGACTATAGACCATGTATGATTATCCTCAAGGGCCTGAATTTCAGAGTCCATGGCCGCAACCCACTGAGGGTCATGGCGTGCCAGTTCATAATTTGCTGGCTCAACCAAGTGTGATATATTATGCACAAAAGAACGATGTGGATTGGATAACCCAGAGTAAGAAACATACCGTTGTATTGGATAGCGTGTGCCAGACGTGGATGAAGACGAGGCGTCAGGGCCCAGGAGAGTAGCATAGTTGGTTTTGTAGTCTTGGAGGTAGGACGGTGGTCGTGGAGTTCGGGAGGATCTACGAGGCTCAGGGACATTGGAAGCCATTGGCTCTGGGGATGGGAGACTCGCCAAAGGTGGAGGTGGCGGAATTGTGGAAGACAGTGGTGAAGGTGGCGAGTGATGGTGGGTTGGAGTATGGTTGTGAGATTCTAGTGACGAGGACGGGATTGGCTCGGTAATGTCTTCCGTTTGTAGAGGGGTGAAATGGGAATTAGATGGCTGAGAAGTAGGAAGTGTATCAGTAGGAGTGGGTGGTAATGGAGGTGTAGATTGAGTGGTCTGGTCATGTGGGGAAGAGAAGGGTTCGAATGGGATAGGCAGAACTGTGTAGTCTTCTTGATTTTCTGGTGGGAGTGTGGCAAGTGGAAATATGTGTTCATGAAAAGTGACATCCTTTGAAGAAAAGAATTTTTTATTTTCGAGGTCATAGATGCGGTACCCTTTTTGCCCAAGAGGATATCCTATGAAGATGCATCGACGTGCACGAGCATCAAATTTGTTATCAGGGGTGAGATTGGTAGCAAAACATAAACAACCGAAAACTCGAAGATGAGAATAAATTGGTGGTGTTTTGTGTAAGAGTTCGTATGGGGATTTGTAGGAAAGTAGAGGTGTGGGAAGTCGATTGATTAGGTAACAAGCCGTTTGAACACTCTCTCCCCAAAATTTTAATGGTAAATTGCCTTGAAATCGTAGGGCACGGGCTACATTTAAAAGGTGGCGGTGTTTACGCTCTACTACCCCATTTTGTTGGGGTGTATGAGCGCATGTATGTTGAAAAATAGTACCATGTTCTTCAAGAAAGTGACGCATTGATGTGAACTCCCCCCCATTGTCGGCACGTAAGATCTTAATATCTCGATGGAATTGAGTCTTGACCCAAGAAAAGAAAGTTTTCAACAAATATTGGGTGTTTGATTTAAGATTCATAATGTGGACCCAAGTAAAGCGAGTGTAGTCATCAACAATAGTGAGAAAGTAACGAGCCCCAGAATGTGTGTGAATTTTGTGTGGTCCCCAAATATCACAATGTATTAAATCAAACGGTGCAGTTGTTTTTATTGAACTGGAAATAAAAGATAAACGAGTTTGTTTTGCTAATGGACAAATCTCGCAAACATCCTTAGAATTAAACATAATTTCTAAAAAAGTTTGGGATAGGATATGGAGAGGTGCGTTGGATGGATGTCCAAGACGTCGGTGCCAAAGGTCGGAAATGCGAGTGATGTGGTTGACAAGGTGAGCATTTTGACTTGATGTGAGATAGTAGAAGCCATTAATATGCTTGCCCAGGCCAATCGTCCTCCTCGTATCCACGTCCTGCACAACACAAAAATTCGGATAAAATATCACTATACATTTCAAACCCTGAGTCAATTTACTCACAGATATTAAATTCACATGAAATTTGGGCACGTGAAGAACTCCATCAAGAGATATATCTGGTGACAAACGAATCGATCCAACACTTTCAATGGCTGATCGTTCCCCATTAGGTAGACCAATAAAATCATGAAATGTCTTAATTTTATTGTGAGTAGGTGGTCGGTGTGATACGTGATCTGTTGCTCCACTATCCATTATCCAATATAAAGTCAAATGTGAATCATGCTTTATATTATTACTGCTGGGTGTAAAAATACCTGTTGGGTTTGCTAGGGATTGGTCGTTACCATTTTTATTGTGAAGTAAGGCCATGATCTGTTTATATTCCTCAGCCGTGAAAGTTGGGCTCGCATTGGTGGGTTCCTTCTTTGAATCAACATAGTGGGCAGTAGACTTTTTATTCCTAGGCTTTATATTCTTTCCATGCCACTTATGACCCACAGGAAACCCAATCAAATAATAACAACGATCCACAAGGTGACCCTCCTGGTCACAGTGACTGCATCGCAGGGCCTTACGATAGGAAGGAGATCCTGCTGCTGTGCCTGCTGATGAAGAACGGGCTGTGTGCATCGCATGGGAACCTGATGGAATTTCACGGTGCATTGCCACTTCCATCTGTCTCTCGTGCTGGAGAATAAGCCCGTGGACTTTGCGTGTATCTGGGAGAGGATTCATCATCAATATTGAGCCACGAACCGTAGAGTAAGGTTCGTTTAGCCCCATCAAAAATTGCATAACTTTCTCTTTTTCTTCACGAATGGCTAATTTCTTCGACATATCGCAGGGGCATGTGATGGGCTCTTGGTAAGATGCCAATTCATCCCAAAGTCTCTTGAGTCTGGTGTAATACGCAGAAATAGAGAGAGAGCCTTGGCGACATTCAGCGATTTCTTGTCTGATTTGGTAGATTCGTGAATCATCTCCTTGGGAAAATCGGTCCTGAAGGTCACTCCATACCGCAGCAGCTGTGTCGGAGAATATTACGCTGCGGGCAATGTCTGGGTGTATAGAATGAAGGATCCAAGTCAGCACTAAATCATTGCAGCGTTGCCAGATCGGGAATTTTGCATCTGTTGATGGTGGTGCTGTTATGGTTCCGTCGATCAGCCCAAGTTTGTTCTTGGCACTGAGACTAAGACGCATTGAGCGACTCCATTGCCCGTAATTGTGCCCATCAAGTGGTGTGTTAACCAGGGTGAGTCCTGGTGTATCAGAGTGATGTAAAATCAAAGGATCAGGCAATGTCTCATCCCTGTCCTCTATGTTTTTGGATAAAGAATCATCCTTTGGTTCATAATTTTCTGGAGTTCCAGCCATGTTGTAGATGTGGTTGTGTTTTGATTTTTTTTTTTTTTTGTGGCGGAAGGTAGTGAGTCAAAGGCACCAGGATAGGTGCTCTGATACCATAAACGAAATGAAAAGATAAAAGGATGTATGTTTGTATTGTGTAAATGTATCTGTACAAGCTAGTAATTTATACACAAACGTAATAGCCTATTCTAGGAATATAAATCACAATCCTAATATCACTCCAGACAAATGGCTGATTTTATGAGAGCAGATTGATCTCCTTTCCTTTGATAGTGTAATTGATCATCTTTCCTTTAATCTTCTTTCCTTTGATAGTGTAATTGATCATCTTTCCTTTAACACTTGAACCATTCATTGTGCACAAGGGTTTCTAGCAAAATCGTATTGGTACAAAAGAGAGAGTTGGGGTGGGGTGGGGTGGGGTGGGGTGGGGTGGGGTGGGGTGGGGAAGAAGTCAATTGAAAATTTGAGATTTGGGACTAGAATTATTAAAAAAAATTAGTAATTAGACTTATAATTCAAAATCTATTGAAATTTATTAAAATCCATCAAATTAATGAAATTTTTTGAAATCTACTAGTTAGTGAGCACATCTAAATTTCTAAAGAGTCTACTAAAATTCAAGTTGAGGACATCTAAATTTTAATTTTGGCCCCTAAAAAAAAGAATTCTCGTTCCGCCACCGTGCATAGCTCTTCGTCACTGCGTGACTGCAGGTGGAGGCTACATTTTATTAATTTGGTGGAATCTTATGACAAATTGTGTTTACATATCAGTAGTCAATGATGAAAGTTACTAAAAATTTATATTCTAGATAGTCACCTTCATAGGCAGATCAAACAAAAATAAATGAAGCTGTCAGGAAATTAATATATATAATGTGCTATAATCAGATTTGAAAATTAATACTAATTTATTAGACTCCATTTGGAACTCTCATGGAATGTAGCTTTGAAAAAGAACTCAATGAAAGACTTGTTTAAAAAAATCATCAAGTTTTTATTTTTAACCAAAGGCTTGACACGTGGTAATTTTCATATATGAGTGATCGTTTTCTCTTATGCGACTTGAATCGCTTCATCAAAAAGTTTAAATTATTCGAGAAGAGCGACCCTCCTCTCTTATGCTAATGTAAAAGAAATTTCTTAGCATATCCGAACCCTCTTTTGTTTGTAGCTTCTTGTCCGAAGCAGCATATTATAATTAAGGTAGGCCTGTTTCATAGTCCCTCTTGCCTGCAAAAAAATGGCCTTTCTGCAAATCCTCATCTTGTTCCTTAATTTCTTCATCTTTTCCATTGTCTATTCCGAGAAAATTTGTCCAAATTCCTTCTGTGAAAACGACTATTTCACTATTCAGTACCCTTTCAAGTTACTAGGCCAAAACCTTAATATTTGTAATAACTACACTGATCTGATATGCAATTTTCAGAATAGTATAACCACTTTAAATCTTCCTTTTTCTGGAGATTTTTATGTTCATAACATTGACTACTACACAAAAAGAATCACCCTCTATGATCCCGGAAATTGCCTCGCGAAACGGCTTATAAACTTGAACCTTTCGTCGTCTCCTTTTGAGGCCATTTATTATCAGAATTACACATTCTATAGCTGTCCTGGAACAGACAGTCTGTACTATCGTTTTAAGCCAATTGGTTGCCTTAGCAACTTGACAAATAATGTTACAGTTGCTACTGCATCAGTCATCCCTGATGTGATGAATCTGTATTACAATTGCAGTGTAATTTTTAGCTCAGAAATCCCAGTTTCATGGATTGGTGAATATGACAATATTGGGATTTCTAATGATTTCCAGTTGACATGGAATGTGCCTGACTGCAATGATTGTGAAGAACGAGAGCCTACAGGTTAATTAATTATATATTTCTTTATTTTCACTTTTTAATCTTTATTAATATTAATCTTATTATCATCATAATTTCTTCATTTTGTTAGTTAAAAGAAGAGATCTTTTTGTCATTATTGTTAGGTTGAACTGAACTTTTTTTCTAATAAATTTGGAATCGACCATATGAATTATTTTTCAGCATTCTGATTAGATATAGTTTAATAATTTAATTTGCAGGTGGATCACAGAGTAAATGGTCCAAATTAATTAGATCACCATTCTTTATTCCCTTAGTTGTTATACTGACCACCTTCTTGGGCATAGCATGCTTCTTAAGCTTGATGAAATTGATAGTCGGTCGAGATGGGACTCAAGCAACTGTTGACGACTTCACAATACCACCTGTTCAGCCACAATCGACTGCAGTTACCGCTGCAACAGGACCACGAGAAACCGTGGATATGGCTGCAACCCCGTCGCAATCCACCATTGTGACAATAGGCATTGATGGGTTGAAAATGAAGTCATTTACAGAATTAGTAGGTCCAGGAGGTGCTGCTTGTGCAATATGCCTTGAGGAATACCATTGTGAAGAAACAATTAGGTGCATAACTCAGTGTGGACATTATTTCCATGCTGATTGTATTGATCAGTGGTTGCAAAAGAGTCAGACTTGTCCAGTTTGTAGGACTTCCCTTTCTGATGTCAAATTTTAATGTAATTTTACAAAAATTATTTCTAATGAATTTTCATTCATTCCTTGTCCATCTTTCATTCTTTTATTTGGTTTACGCCGAGTGAGACGAGAGTTTTTTTGCGGAAGGTTCCTCTCGGCTGGTACTTTATCTCATGGGTAAGACTTGTCGGCCAAGCAGCCAACAAAGAAGGCCTTGGCGGCAGTTTTATGTCTGATATGACGCACTTGAACAGCAGAATGGCTTCAATACTTTTGTGTTCCACTTTGGAAGTTCATCTGACCAGCCATATATACTCGTGAGGGCCTTGGAGTTTCAATAACCAGTTGATTGTATTGGTTAAACCAATGGAACTCGGTGATTTTAGTACGACGGACTTCTCTCGCACCTCCTTTTGGATTCAAATTCAGAACGTCCCGTTGGTTCTCCAAGCCGAAGAATGTGCCAGGCATTGGGGTAATTTGATTAGTTATGTCGAAGTGGTGGACTTGGAGGGGCCATGCATTAGAGTATGGGTGAGAATTGGCATTTGCTTGTTTAACTCACTGTTCTAAAAAGCCCGACATAGGTACGAAAAGCTTGAAACTCGATCTCCACGTCTAGCTACGCTTTACGCTTTTTAAAATATTGGTTTTACTAAACTTAAATTCTAATTTAAGCTAGTCAAATATATTTTTTATCCATACATTCTATTGGACTCACAATTTATAAGTACTTATAAAATAATTTTAGCACTTCCAAACATGTACACGTGAAATTAGGGTCCACATGGTTGGCAAAGCTTAAATTATAATTTAAGCTTATCAAATTGATCAAAAATACTTTTTATTCATACATTTCGTAAGTCACAACTTACTAGTCACTTATTATTCACGCATTCAATAAAACTCGCATCTTATAAGTACTTAAAATAAATTTTAACACTACCAAATATGCACAACTAAAGCTCAAAATTAAGTGAATTTCATAGTCAAAACTCAATTGAGTGCACAATTTCACTTTATTCTTTTATTCGATGTTTTCATAAGGTTTTTGAATTTTATTATTAAAATGTAAAACATAATGGTTTTTTTTTTTTTTAATTTCTATAACTTTCTAAAATTTCAAAGAGTTCTAATTATTTTCAAAATGTGTTTGAAGCAACAACGTTAATCTTGGTGACCAATAGTTTTTCACCAAAAAAAGAAAAAAGAAAAAGAGTAATGTTATTCATAGTCGATCATAATTCATCAAATTGAGTAATACTACGTAGGATGACTACTGGTAGTGAGCGACTATGAACAGCGAACTTACGAAATAAAACAAAAATCGGGTGTGGAAATAGTGTTTGTCAGCTTATTAATCTCTTCTCACCGAAGTCGTAGCCACATAAGCAATGCCGTCAGAATCTCAACAATACCCATAAATTCGTTGATCTAAGTTCGTGATTAAAGTGACACTTTTTAAAAGTATTGGTGACGAATAGAATTTTTAACCATTTTCTTTTCTTAAAGTTTCATACATTATCGATTGATTAAAATATATCCCTTCTTCTCCAAGTTCTATTCTTCCTCCCACAGAGACATGGCTATTCTCCAAGTTCTATTCTTCCTTTTTCTGCTATTTTCTCTTGTTTATCCCAAGAATTCTTCTCCAACTCCCACTTGTGGCAATAACAGCTTCTATATACAATACCCTTTTCACTTACAAGAAGAAGGCCAAAAACCTCACAGAATTAATGGCTATCAAGAATTCAATCTTAGATGCACCAGTGAAGGAATAGCAGTTCTAAACCTGGCACCTTCTTCTGGAGAGTTTAACGTGCTCGATATCAACTACTTTGAGCAGAAAATAGAACTCGGTGATCCCGGAAAATGCCTTCCTAGGAGGCTTATGAATCTGAATTTGTCATCTGATTCTCCTTTCCAGGCTTTGCTTTATCAGAACTACACTTTTTTGAGGTGTCCTCCAGGAGATGAGTCCAGGGCCATCGGCTGCCTGAGCAACTCGACGGTGTCCATGCATGCTACTTCATCAAAATCGCGCTTAGAAGAGATGAAATCAAACGGGTGCAGTGCAGTTGCTAATCTGCCAATTCCAGTTGACTCGCTTGATCAATTTGAGCTCAATGGGTTTGATGGCGCTTTTCACTTGGAATGGGATATCTCTGTTTGTCAACATTGTCCACGTAAGCGTCCTACACCCAAGCAGTCCGTCTTTTAAACATTTTAACCGGTGTTTTAAAAAACGTGCCTAGGTGCGAGGTGTGAAGGCCATAAACACACAATTAAGCGATCGATTGTGTTTTTTAACTAAAAAGTGCGCGTCTAGTCTCGTCTAGGCACACTCTCTTTTTTTTTTTTGGAATTTTTTTCATTTTTTTAATATTAAAAATAAGAAAAAGCGTTTTGATGTCTCGCCATCGTCTCACTCACACCTCGGCTTCACGCTAAAAACTTGAAACTCGACCTCCATGCCTAGCCACATTTTACACTTTTTAGAATACTGATTATCGAGTATTATTCCACTACAATTTTTACTCATCGTTATCAAAAGTTTATATACCACTTCAAGAATTGTGGTCTAAAAAACCCAAGCACTAATAACAATATACCTGCTTTTAATTAAGAAATTTAATCATAACTTTAATTAGCTTGTAAGTTGTAATGGATGGTTTAATTAAAAGCTAATTTAATTGCAAAAGAGTATAGCAGCAACTTTATATCATCTACACGTCAAAAGATAGTTGACTGACCTGGTTACTTTATATCAATACTCCTTTTAACATAGTATTTGTACCTCGTACACATGGGGGGTGGAGTGGGGTGTGGCGGGGTCTTCATTTTATTACTACAATCTTATTATCTTAACGACCAAGTTTGTCCGAGTAAAATAAAGACTCAAGGAGTATGTCAAATATTTTTATTTAATATAATAATAATAATAATAATAATATTTTTTTCCCATGCTTAGGGATTGTAAAATACCCTATCTCCCATCCTATCAGAGAATCGGGGCGGGGATGGGGAACACCACTACAAGAAATTTTACTTTCAACAATACAATTTTTTTTTTTTTTAGAAAGTTATATTTAGATTGTTTTGTCGAAAAATGGTCGTCGAAAGATTTTAGAAGACTAAAATTTTCGTCGTTAAATATGAAATTTCTTGTTGTAACCTCTCGATTCTTATACAATTAGACTATGTATTCTTTGGGGGTTACAGGTAGATCGAGAAGTAAATCACTAGGCAGTATCATCCTACTATTCCTTCTCATACTATGTATTGTTGCACTAGTCTCAATGATGTGCGGAGGTTGCCTTCTTTGCTTCATCCGCCACAAGTTTGAATCATCTCACAACTCTTCCACACTACAGCCGGAAATCGCACAAATGCCGGAAGCAACCATGCCATGGGACGAGTGTAGAATTCCGGTCAGTCAGATGGAAGAATTGGTTGTTGGCGAAAGCCGGCGAATTACAGGGCCAAACAGTGAGGCTTGCCCTATTTGCCTGGAAGAATATCAACCCACAGAGAGACTCCAAAGCATAGAGGGATGTAATCATTGCTTTCATGCACGTTGCCTTAGTCGATGGCTGCTCAGTGAAAGTACATGTCCTGTTTGTAGGACTTCAGTTAGTTAATAGGTTTGTTTTTGTTCATGTATTTGAGATCATTCATGTAGACATATATAAATCTTAGGAATCTATTCTCATATCCCTAGAAAATGTTCCAATACATGAACAAGAAATTGTGTCCATTTTTCAAACATGTGTTTGCTTATGCTGTTGGGAATTAAATCAGACATGCACGATGGAAATTAACAATTTAATTCCCTACACCGGTTAATTCTACGATGATGATAGTGTTGAAAATATGAAAAGATCATGATAATACTATCTTTGGTATTTTCCCAGTTGTATGGGATTATTACACAATCTTGTAATCCTATAAATAAGGTTTTCTATCATGTAATAATAAGACACAAGAATTATACAATTTTTAATTTTCCTTTCATTACTCTATCTCAATTATATTCAGTTTATTATTCTATCATCGTATCATAGCGGGTTTAATCTGATTTGGGTTAAACTTGCAAGCTTCCATTCTCCAGCGAGTGCCCCATGTCGCTCGTCCGGCTAAGTTTTCTTGTTTGGATTAGATATCCTCTTCCAGTCAATATTAATTTTTTTTTCTGCTTTTTTCTTCTTCTGGTGTCCTTGCATATTTATTGTCATTGCTTTGTCGCCTGGTAGTGGGTGTTATTATTTCTTTTTCGACCTCTTGCCAGTAATCATTGTCCTTTCCAACCAGACCTGCACCGGTTGTATTCTCCAATTTGTCTCTAGGACTTGGCCCCTTTTTTGATCTCTTGCATCCCCCAAATTTTTATGCAAGCCAATGCAGCCCTATTGCTTTTGGAATCTATTGATGGTGGTGTTATATATCTGAAAGTCCTATGGCTTTTAAGCCTCTATTTGCTGGTAGCAGTAAATTAATGATTGCTATTGGTTTAATAATTTAACTAGAAACGTGATGTTGCTTCTCTTCCACCACTTTTATTTCAATCACATTGTCTTAGCCTCCTTGTGTGTCTGGGTTTTTGTTAGGCCAATATTTTTTTATCTTCATATTTGGGAGGATTGTTGGTGCAACCCATGGTTCTTCAGAGTACTATTGTTAACATGGTCTATTCTAAGCAAATTTAGTTGTGAAAAATTGTTTGAGAATTTGATTTTGACATTGTTCTTTCTACTTATGGGATGTGCCCCACATGTCTTGGCATTTGTTTCTATTAGATTGATGGATGATGATTTTTCTTTTACACCAGCTTCTAGTTCTTTGTTTGGCTTGTTCGCCATGTATTGTAAACGCTTTCTGAAATATCTTTTGACCTATGGATGAGGACAAGTTGTTTGAATCAATTTAATTTTCAAACTCAAATTGGTGTCTATAGCACTATATTGAGTTTGAGGAGGATGTTGAAGATATGAAAAGATCCGTGATATTATCCTCTTTAGTATTTTCCCGATTGTATGTGATTATTTTTTTTTATAGTTGATTGTGTGATTATTACACGATCTTTCTTTTTAAGACTATTGTAACCTTATAAATAAGGTCTTCTACCTTGTAATAATAAGACGGAAGAATTATACAATTTTTATATTCCTTTCATTACTCTATTTCAATTATTAAGTTTATTAATTTATAAGATAAAGAATTTACATCTCGAAGAACAAATCTCACAAGCCTAAATTATTTGTTGTTAACCAGCAACAGATCGATTTTCCTCATATCTCGATCTACTGCAATTGTCCAATTGTGCAACTACTAATAGTGATCCACTTCGGCCTTGGACAATTCAAAGCCAATTAGAGATTGTTAGGAGTTGACTTGGTAGTGTCTAATTAGAATATGATTTGTATTTGTTTATCCCATGTAGAATAGGATTTTTAGTTTCCTACTTATATTGTGGTTGTTTAGAATCCCATATTGAATAGAAACTAATATCCCCTCATTTTGTCTCTCCATAAATGGAGTCTTCTCTTTAGTATTTTATTTTGTCCCAATTTCTGAGATAGTTATTGGCTATCTTGGGGAGAAACTTGGGGATCCTTTGTGATCTCAACCGATACGTACTGAGTTTTTCTTAGTAGGTAGGTTCTTGGGTGTACTTGGAAGTATGGGGTGGGTGAGAGAATTACTAATGACAATTTTTCACATAGTATAATTTCTTTTACGCCCCATGGCTTATCTCCAATTTTGGAGTTCTCCACATAAATCTTTGTGTTGTTTTTTATCTGTTCATATTTTATGGCTCCTTAAATTTTATCTGAACAAACATCTTGAAGGCAAATCAAGGAATTGGTGATCTCAATTTCCGACAAATCGAACCCTTCTCTTATCTGCACAGTCGTAATCTCTCCCTCTCTGATCTCTTTCAATAATTTGGGTGATGAATATTGTTGTAAGACTTGGTGTCTAATGTAAAGATTGTGGGCAGTTTTGGGGTTTGTAGAGGGTTGTTCTTCTTTGTGAAGAACCGAGTTGTTTGAGGTTAAATCTTAGAGTGTTTGTAACGACCACGGACTTTCCCCTACAGGCCTTTCACCCAAGAGCTATTCCGTGCGCCATTAGCTTACGTACTGTCCACTGGGGGTTTCATCCCAAACTGGATTTTTTTCGCGTCTCCAGCAATTCGAACCCTTGACCTCCCATTAAGGAGAACTTATGGTGAATGCTGGTACCAATTGAGCAATCACTTACATGATTTTTTTTTTTATAGATTTTGACGATACTTGTCCTAATATTATATTTAATATTTAATTAATAAATTATCATTTTTGTGACTAACTATTGTTTTGCAGTGGAATGTTTCGTGGACTCTCTAGACGATCGACGTGCCTATTAATTTAAATTACAAGACACTTATAAATTTATTTAAACTTAAATTAAAGTATATAATATTTTTAATTATGAGGTGCCTATTTCAATAAAATTAATTTACCATATAAAGAATGAATTTTGGGCCTAAAGAACCGTGAATGGCACCAATATAGTGAAGTTTTATTCCCATAAATTGTATAATTGATTTTTAAATGGGTGTCTACTATTGAAAATAGGGAAATCTCCTATTTGTGCACTATTCTTCATAAAAGCTAAGGATATTGCCGTGTCCATTTCTCTCCAAACCAATAATCATTCTACTTCAAAATATTTTCATCATCTTAGTATCTTTTGGAATTTCAACCACTTTCTGGACACTTTAAAAAGGTATTAACAACTACTTATTTATTTTATTTTATTTTTTTGTCAATTAATTTGGTGATTGAATTTATATATTAATGATTCCATTATTTTGTTGTATAATTTAGTGAATAAATTATCAAACAAGTTCATCTATTTTCTTATAGCTTGAATAGTTTCTGCATTCTAATATGATTTTAATAACATGTTTTTATTTTTCAAATCAATGGGTTCAAGTTAAAATAAGATGAAAATTAAATAAAATTAAATTAAAATTAATTGTTTAAGGAATCATTTTTTTTAATACCCTAGGATAACCTATGTTGATTGCCTCTGTTCTTTATATATATATATATATATATATATATATATATCCTATGCATCCATGTGAATATTAAAGAAATTTGGTGAGTTTTCTCACTTGCTTAACCGTGTATGCATATGCTTAAAATTGTATGTATATAAATATATAATTATATCCATTTAGATTTTAAAGTATAATGGTGGATTTCTTCATTTGCTTATCCATAGTGATGGCAACGGGGCGGATCGGCCTGATCCAAATCCGCCCCGCAATAATTGTAGGAGATCCAAATCCGCCCCGCAATCCACTATTTTTCGGGGCGGATCGAATACGGATCGGGGCGGATCAGAGCCTTGATCAGTATACTGATCCGTATTTTTTTTTTTTTTTGGCATTCAAAAAATTTAAAATATATTGAAACAAGTTTTACTACTATACTATAGAGTTTAAACAAAATTCTAAAATACATTAACTACTTAATTAAATGTCCAAAAGAAAAAAACGACATCAATTACTTAATTAAAAATTGAATACTTCAAAATTGAATCCTTTTTTTTTTTTAATTTGGGTCGGGGCGGGGCGGGGCGGATCGGGGTAGCCCCGATCCGATCCGCCCCGAGATCCGTGGCGGATCACGGATATCTGCCCTGCCGATCCGCGGATCAGGTATTTTTCGCTCCATTCAGATCGGGGATCCATCGGGTTCGGGGCGGATCGGATATTTTTGCCATCTCTACTTATCCGTGAGTGCTTATACTTATATTGTGTGTGTGTGTGTGTGTGTGTATATACTTATTTACCGAAAGAAATTAATTACTTGATGCTAGTACTCTTTTAATTTATAATATTAAAGTAGTACTTACGTTAAGACAATATATAGTAAGCTATTATAACAATAGTAAAAATAAATGATATATATAGATTTTATTTTAATGACTTAGGACTCTTGGCACGTTGACTTCGTGGGCAGCTCGGGACATCTCTATTTGCTAATTAAAATGTGAATAAAGATCTAGGTAAGTAAACTCTCCTAGTATTCATTTATAGAATACTATGTTAATTGTCTAAATGTGTTATATTATTATTTGAACATATTATTTTGTAATCGCTTTATATGTTATTAATATTCATGTGACATATTCTTGCATATGTAATTAAGTTAAATGCATCCATAAGCATGCATGAAGTAAAGTTGTCAATGGTAATATTGTAAAGTGTATTTTATTCAAAAATGATATGTATCTTTCCAAATTTTATAAATAAAATGGTGTTCGCCTATGCCATGAAAGGTGTGAGTGGGAAATGGGGCGTGGGGGACCGGCGCACTCGACGAATGATAATGTTGAATGTTTAATGTTTAATATTTAATGTTTAACCGCTTTGCGGTACTACCGGTAGATGGAACGGGTTCCAAATAATAATGGTCCACTGCATACTGATTGGATAGGCGATACACAAAAGTGAGCTCACAATGTTAAAGTTTTTAAATGATAAGGAAAGATGGGATACATATTCTAGAAAACTACTTGAAACCAATGCATATCATAAGCATGCATCATGTGCATGAGGTTTACTTACTGGGCGTTAGCTCATCCCATATTCTCCATATTTCAGATGATGAGAGCTAAATGATTCGAGACGACTGCTTGGGGCGAGACGGACTCAGTACTATTTACATTAAAGTTTTATTTTTGTTATTATTTCAGAAATAAGATGCCTTAGGCCGATTAATGTTTTTGGAATACTATTCTTTTACTTATTTTAATTTAGTCAAACTATGAAATTTTTCGCAATTATTGTGTTTATTCAATAATGGATTTGGGCATAAAATTTATTATGCAAATTATTGTTTTTAATTTATACTGATTAAAGCCATTGACATTTAGTTCGTATTTTCAAATAAAATAAAATAGAATGAATGTTTTATCCACTTTTCCGCATTTATATCTTGTTATTTAATGGAAATTAAATGATAACATTTCTAAATCTAGAGTTTCTAGATTTGGGGTGTTACAGTGTTTGTGTTCATTTGTTGCATGAACTCTGTGTAACCTTCGAACAATTGAAGATTAGTGCAAAGGGAGCCATAATCCACCAAGTGGAGCTCCTAGGGGGAAGTAGGCGGTGGTTGGCCGAACCCGAGCCTTCAAGCGAATAATTCTTGTGTGTTGTTGTATCTTTCCATTTATGCTTTGTGCATGGTCGTTTGATTTCTTCTCTGAATAGTGGTGATTGCATTGTGCTTAGAGAGTTTCTCCATTGTGTGATTTGATGATAAATTGGAAGATTTATGTGCAAAGCCATTTTATTGAATCTGCCATCGATAAGATTGTTCCAAGTAATTTATGTTCGACATGTTTGATTCGCAGCCCTAGACTTGATTGGAGACTTTTTTTTTATTGTTTAATATTTTCTACTATCGTACAATCTACCCTACTAAACATTTTCTTTATATATTTCTCCCGAGTTAGAGACGTTATTTACATAGTTTTTTTCATGCAGAGTAGGGCTTGAAGATTTTATGCAATATGAATTTATTGTGCAATTTTATTATTGGCTTTTGTGTTACTTTTTTACTTCCACAAAAATTGTAAAAACTGATGCTAATGCACAAGACAATAAATCCTCAAGAAAGCATTTGAATGGTATGGATTTTATGGATATCACTAAATCAATAATGGGAAAAAATAGAAGAGCAGGTAAATTGCTCGTAAAACTAATCCAAATCCGGGTACATCTACAGAGGGAATAGCTTATCGAAGTACTAAATTTGTATATACAAAAAGAAAACTCGTGATCAGAGAAAAAACTTACATGGTAACACCATTACCATGTATGTCATCAGTCTTCCAGCAGGGTGCCGTTGTCCAATGTCATCTACTGTTGACAAACAAGTATACGCACCCTATGAATGGTCTTTTGCACTAAAATCAGGCTCTGCTGGCTTCTGAAGCAGCAGAGGAGGCAATTTTGCAGTAGGTAATCGGGGTGATAATTTAGCATTACGTGGATGATTGTTGCGCAAGGCACCAAGCATATTGGCAGCAAATTTTGAAGCATAAATGGTGGCACCGAGGCTAGGTGAGCTCCCGCCCTCTTTGTCCAAGGCCTCGTGCATTCTATCTTCTGCCTCTCGCAAAGATTTCTCAATCTTCCACCTGCAATGTCGACGCCATGCTACTTGGATATAGCAGGCTGCCCATGTCCTCCACTGCTGGGAGTAGAGCCTGAAGCAATTATGTAAACACCTGAGTCATGCTTATTTTCTTCATAAACTTCAGTGAAATATTGCATTCAAGGCTGCCTGGTTTACTGTAAAGAAGACTCTAGGGAAGATTGTTCTATTGGGATTTTTTTGATTGAATGTGAAGAGGCTAATTATAATGTTCACTTATCCTCTCGACAGCAGATCAACGTAGTTTGTATATTGAGCATTCATATAGTTGTATTAAGATGCCCTAGTTTTCTACATTATAAATAGGAACCTGAGGAGCTGCTTTTCAGAGAGGTGTGATGTTACCTCGTAATTCTCCTTCATTTAAGTAGAGGTGAACAGACATAACCCTCAATGCATTGAGGGTGAATCACCATAAGTTTTTGTGTTTCTGTGTGTGCCTTTCTGTTTTTCGTTTCGTTCATTATTGTTCTTGGGCTTGAGATTACGGCTCAATCCCTAACATTTTTTGGGAGCAGGTGGCAGAGTGATCAAAAACTGTAATCGTTTTACCAAAAAAATTAGAAGACATTATAATAAAGTTGATTTCAGAACTTACCTAAAAGTGTGCTGAATACGCTTGCTGTGAAGACGCCTAAATTGGAAGGCCACCCCTTTCAGGTCACCAGCCATCAGCGAGAAGGCCTCGACGTCTTTTATAGCTTGCACGGTTCTGGTTGAGATGGGAAGGCTGGAGGAAGAGTTGGGATCCAGAGCCCATGTAAGAAGTTCTTCTCCACAAAAGTCCCCTGCCTTGAGATAATCGGAGTTGAAGAAACCAGTTTTACCACCATTAGTGGTCATGGTCAATATATTACCACGCATAATAAAGAGCATCTCGTCAACTGGATCTCCCTCTCGAACTATGAAGCTCTTCTCTGTGTAAAGAACCGGCTTCAAATGGTCACACATTGCATCCAGCAGCTGTTCGTCCATTTTCTCAAACATTGGCACCTGTAATAAATAGTTGATAACTTGATAAGCAGACACCTAAAGAACGAGTATAAAATGCTTAAATGTCATGTTTGTTATGGTGGACTAGACAGTACTAGATAAGATTAGAGAAGAAAAACAAGCTAAAATCATGCATGTTATGGTAATCCCATGCAACACACTATGTACTAAACATGTATAAAGAGTACTACAAAGTAGTGATTGAAGTGCACTTACTTTTTTGAGTAAAGTCCAGCAGAGATGGCGCTTGATATCCCTTCTTAAGTCCTTAGGCAGGTCATGAATCAAAGATTCTTCCTCGACACCTCTGGTTTCTTGCCATCTGTATTGCTCATATCGCCTAATCCGTTTCCGCAAATTATCAGGAAGCATACGGTGGGACATCCATTGCTCTGCATCTCGCCTTTTTAGTCTCATCTCTTCTACCCTAACAGTCATAGACTGCAAATATTTCTGTAACAAAAAACAAAAGCAAGGTTAGCCATTTCATCCCGAAATTCCACAACTTCTGTAAAAGAATTTTAGGCCCTAAGAAGCGGACCTTAGGTGGATATATGTTAAAACTACGATGAGAGATGAGCACAAATTAAATATAAGCAAATTTACTGGAAACACTTAATTGGAGATGTACGAAACAGATATCAGCTTATGACATGTTCGTTAAGATAGATTAGACAACACTGGACAGTATTGAGACTCGAAAAGAAGTTAAAGTCCATTGTACCGTCTAGTCTTATCGAGTGTTGTGTATTAAACGTGCCGTTAAGGTATATGTACAAAGCAGAAGGTGTTTTAATGGGAATCAAGTACGCACCTGCATGTTACCAATAAGCAATGAAAATAAAACCAGCCCAATGATGGAGATGGAAATGGCAAAAAGAATTTCCCCAACAAAAGTACTTGTTTTGAGGTTTTGGCCCAGAGAACTGAAATGAGCAACACATGAGAATAGATACAAAACGGGAAATTGGCGCAAATAGTCTCTAACCTTTGCCCTTATTGTGGAAATGGTCCCTAATCTTTGTTTTTTAGCGCAGCAATCCATAACCTATGTATTATTGTATTTTAGTGTGCAATTAGTCCTTATTTGATGAAAAAGACAAATAAGCCCTTATTTTTAATTTAAAAAAATTTCAATTGGATTCTTAACTTTTGCAAAAAGTGCAAATGGGTCAGATACTTTTATTTTTTTATAAAAAAGTAAAAGAAACTAACAAATTGATAATATACTAAATTATTTTATATATTTTACGAAATATTATAAAATAACTAAAATTTAAGCTCATAATTATTAACAAACGTGTTAATTAAATTTATTTTATTATTATTAAATAATTATATTAGTTAAAATTCAAAGTTTAATTTTATCGTTACAACATAAAAAGAAAAATAATTTTGTCACAAACTTGATTCTCAAATATTTTTATTTAATTGAGCTATTCGTTTATTAACTACAAATATTATAACTCAAATCATATTTTAATTTATCATTCAAAAATAAAGAACACATAATGTGTAGACTAATTTTTATTATTTTTATGTTAAAAAATATAATAAGATTGGTTCAATGTCATAGAATTATATACGTCATTTTGTTATTTATGCAACTTAATTTTTATTCAAATTTTTCACATCACATAACAAATAGGTTAGGAACCATTTTCACACTAAAAACAAAGATTATGGACCGTTTGCACCAATTTTCCATATAAAACACATAAAAAGTAAAGTATAAAGAAACATTAAGAGTATGACAAACCTTAAATTCCGCAGTCCCCACCAAAAGCAATAGAAAAACTTGGTAGAAAAGGTTTTGCGATCGACAACATGAGACTGAAGAGCATCAAGGAATATGCCAAAATCAAAGTCTGCGGGGCTCTTTATTTCATTTGGTTCGAGTAGAGGACAAGAAATATTGAGAAACGAATAGTCTTTAAGGCGGTCTCCTCCACAATATAAATTATATAATTCACAACCATTCTCATTCTCAGCACATGCATTGCGCCAACAGCTATCTTTGCGATCTATTGAGAACAGATACCAAAAGGCTCCAAGTACCTGACAAATAAAATTAGCACCTCGTAAGATAATGAGGAGCAGAAACGAAGTGCAAATTTATTATGTGATTCGGTGTCGAGGCAGATGATGTTATTCTAAATAGCAGAGCAGGAGCAGCATCTACTAAGTTAAATCCATATGCTGATAGCTGGATCCTATTGCTAACAAGCGTTGAATGAGCATTGCATTTTCCGTGTAACATAGAAAATGAGAATAAACCAAAAGAAGCTTACGTGACTGAAAAGCAGGTAGAGAATGAGATTGAAAACAGCTCCAGCCCATGCCGTTTCTGTAAATATGCCCGACGTTCTGGTTACTTCCTTGTATAAAGGATAGATCCGAAAAAGTCTTGGAACGTATTGGGAGATAATGACGATCTTCAGTAGGTCCTTTGTAACCAGTGACATGGGGGCATTTATGCTGGGAACTACCATTAAAATTACCACCTGCAGATGAAGAACGAGATTCAGCAAAACCAATTTGTTATAACTTCAATTGACAACAAACGGAAATGTACCTGTGGTAAGGGAAGAACTGCTAAAACGTCAACAATGAAGTAGGAGGTCAAGTATCGTTTTGCTATAGCCTTGGGATCCTCAGTCAACTCACCCCTCCCAAATACTCGAGAAGAAGGGACAATAAATCCAGTACGAAATTGCAAAATAATGTGAAATATGTAGAAGAGGTCAGTAAATGATCGAAGAACACAAGCAGTGATCTCTAACTTATGATCCAGATCCAGGCACAGATTCTTGACATCGATTACTGGAATGTAGAAGAACAGGGGATCGAGGGATACTGCAATCACACAAGCAAGTACAAAGATTTTGTTCCATCTTTGAACAAATGTCCCCTGAGGGTCAAGAATTTTCTTCTTCGAAGTTGACTTTGGCTTATCATTATGTGAAGAATGACTGTTTAGGGATTTTCTCAAGCTTTTCATCCTTGAAGAACCCATTTCTAATCCTCTTCTAATGCCACTCATTAGTGAATTCAACTTTGGTTTCCATTTCGGAAATTGCCAACTATTCGAGTGCTGCTCAGACGTCTCAGAATTGGTGTCCTCAAACCTGAACAAAAGAAAATGAAATAGTATAATATATCATTAGGGATGAAAAAGGCTTTCAAGAACTTAATCTACATATCATGACCATGTGGAAAATAAGATCGTATAATATATATTGGATTGCCAATGGAAACCACAATTTGGACAGCCAAATTCCTAAAATACATCGTTATCTACAGACACACAAATCCCTTTAAGTTCCATCGAACAAAATCCCATGGACAAATTTCTGGTATCTCTATTTTAAATTCATGTGAAGTGCGGAGATACTCCAAAAATCTATTTTGCTCATTTGCAATATGAAACTAAGACAAACTTGGATTTTCCATGATGTTTAATGCTTCTTAAGTAAATTAAAATGTTAACCGCAGTAACAAAAAGGAATAATCTCAAAACCAGAGGATGAAAGATGAGTAGTTTGCGCAGTCATCTTCCAAATTTTATGTTATGTCACAGATCAAAACATTATCCAAAAGGAAAATTTCACCAACAAGCTGTTAATATTGAATCAAAAGAATTTGATCACTGTCTCTATTCAGCTATATAAAATATCTTGTATGTGAATCGTGATCCTCAAACTGAATCCTATATCCTATTGAACAATATTCCATCCCACACCCTATTACGAACGTGCAAACAAAGTCCCATGTTGGGTAGACATGGGGTAAATGATGGGCTTGTGAGGGATTGGGCTCCACCTAATGGGTTAACTTTTTGGAATGATCTCAATTCCTACATGTGGTATCAAAGCTAATCCCCAAACTTAAACATGTGCACACACAAGATGGATCCCAGTTTGCAGCTGAAAGAAGTTGGTGGCCCTAAGCTGGACGGCGATAGTCAAAAAAATCTGTGGTTAGCTCTCAAAACGGTTGTTCCCACATAAGGCGTTGGCCCCTAACGCAGCGAAAGAATCCAGTCTTAATGGAGGACAAGAGGGAAGAATAAATTATCGCTTGAGGGGGCCAAGATGATATGGTACTTAGTTCGATGGGGAGATTGTTTAGAAAAGTGCAAACAAAGTCCCACGATGGGGTAAATGATCGGCTCAAAAGGGATTAGGCTACTCTAAATTATTGGGTTAACCTTGAACCTCAATTCCCTACACACCCCACCTTCCCTCTGCCTCAATAATAAAGAAGAAAAATTCGAATAGAAACTCTTGTGCTAAAAGTGAAGTGTAAGTAGGACACCATAAAACATCCCGATTTTGTTCAAAACCAATCATGACCATATTGAACTTCCAATCAAGATAAGCATATGATTATACATAAAAGAATTCCTGTGTCCAGCATAATTTGAAAGAAAAAGACAATTTGAACTAACCTCACATATTTTCGCGGCTTGATTTTCATTGCTTCAACTGATTTTCTGTAAAATTTCTCAGATGAAAAATCAACCTAAAAACTGCAAAATGATAACGAATTAAATGAGAAATAAACATTATGATCATCAAACAATCAAAATCTTTGGATTAAACAACCCTTATTTTTTATTCTTTTTCTTTTTTCTTTTCAATAATAGCTTTCTGGAGCAACCAAATACAAGAAGATCCTAAAAAATTTGAAGGTTTAACAGGAAGCCAAATTGGAAACTTACATGAAAATATTTGAGTGCCCATTATGGGATTATTAGATAGTTATATAACTAATCGTTTAATCGTCAAGAAAGGCATATTTCAATTGAGAAGCTTCTTGGAGATTGCAATGGCAGTCTTTCCTTTAGAGAGAGAGACAGAGTATTTGGCGGGAGAAGAGTCAATGAATTGACAACGAACAGTTTCTTAGAAAATTTAAAAGGGTCAATTCTTGGATTTCAATTTTCAGGGCATGGAAAAATACGGTCTCCGCCCCGCCATACCCGTATTGCCCCCACTTCAAATTGGACATGGAATTCTAGTTTGATTAGGTAATCATAACAAGGCTCCAAATTCCCTAAACTCGCTCTGAATTTTTTTTTTTTTAATTTAAATCGTATTTAAAAAATTTAAAAATAAATAAATAATTTAATTTCTACACCAACCCACCTCTCAAATATTCCCAACAAGACTGAAACGAGAAGAACTATCGTGCTCCGTTGTAATTTCAGTTAATCTAGATACACTTTTTTACGTGTCAGACGAACAAGTTAAACACTCCTATTTATGTAGGTATATAAATACTTGTCTCTAGGGATTAGTCATTTCAGTCAACCATATAAATGTTTCGTACTATTAATAATAACGTAGAGATAAAGCGATTGTTACTTTTTAAATATTAGTATTAGTAGATAATTGTTTGATATTGCATTATTCATCTTCATCTTGGTGGGTAGTTTGAATTATCAACCAGTGTGAAAGGATAGCAACGGGTCTATGGCAATCCTTACCGTCCTTGTGTGAGACTAAACTTTTAACTTGTAATTTTGGCCATTATACTTTTATTTTTTAAAAGTTAGTAATTAAATTTTTATTTTTAACTTTTAACTTGACAATAACACATCTTTAAAATCCAAAAAAAAATTAAAAAAGGTTCTTATTTTATCAAATAAATAAATAAATTAATTAATTAAGTCAAGCCGTGCAAACTGACTATTGTCGCCAACCACATTCCAAAAATATATGTTGGGTCAAGTCTTCGGTAATTAAAAATAAAAAAATGATGGCTTTGAAAATCATATATTATTTCCCTATTTTATTATATTTCATAATCATTTTACATCAAAGAATCCATCTAGCAATTTCATTGATAGCACGAATAGTACCATAGACTCGGGACTTAGAACACAACTGATAAATTTTGACACGTGCATAATTTTATAAGATCGTACGATATACAATAATATTGTTCTAGCCGAGAAAATACAGCATAACATGGTAAGATCTCGCTCTCGGAGATTTATCATGTTCGATATTTCACTGCATCGATTAGGATTACAACTAATGATAACAGAGAGAGCTACATCACCTGAAAGGTCTAACGTCTAGTTCAGTCAACAAGTAGAGCTAATATGGTTCTTCCTTGACGATTATTATACATCCAACATACTCTAGACTTAATTACCGAACTTCCTGGAGAATGCGTCTAGACTGAAGTTAAGATTTATCTTCATCCGATGTTGGGCATGGCGGTCCAGGAACAGAATCAACAAAGAACTCCTCTACTGAAACGTCAGCAACGAGTGTTAGTAAGAAATGCGCAAGGCAAAGCATCAAAAGAAGACCGAAAATGTTATTGCACGACGCCCTTAAACTTCAACAATTTCAATCAAATGCACAGATGTTTCCTTTCTTACCTATATCATCTTGCTCCGGAGAATCGAGTAGAATATCCGAATCAGAAGGCAAAAAAGGGGAACCGGGATAGTTTCCAAGAGCTCCTAGATCTGCATTTTTTTTTTTTTGGTAGTAACAGGCATAATTAGTTACATCGAACAGGGGAAAGGAGAGAAACAATTAGCAGTACGAAGGAATACAGAAGCGAAACAATACTGTTCATGAGATGATTCTTGCATGGCAATTTCTGCCCCTAGAACAGAAGCAAAACAGTCCCGAGCCGGTAATTACTTCAACTTCATCTTAAACTCAAATTTTTTAAAACAATTCGTATGAAATTTTTCGTTGGATTCGTAATAATGCAAATTGTAAAATAGTTAGTGCCAAGTATTTCCAAAAGTTATTTTCAAGAAAATACACGGTTTATAGTTACAGAAGATTCAGAATTCAACAAAGTAAAATTAAGTTATGCCCCAAGAATACAATAATTACACATTTAAAAAAAGTAAACAGCCCAAGTAAGATCAGATCGTGATTACCTCCCAAATTTGATAGATCCGCTGTCAGGTCTGAAAGACTGAAGTTCCAAGGTATCTGAGCCAAGGATCTGAGGGAATCTCTAGAATTCCCAGCACCATTATCTGGGGGAAGCTGTAGTCCTACTGAACTTGCCACATCAGATGTAAAGGCCGTGTCAAGGGCTGATGCGTCAACTCCCATGCCAGAGATCTCTGATGCGCTGAACGGAAAATGGCCAGTGGAAGCTACTGATGTGGGACTTACAGGCATATCTGACAGGGATGACATTGCATTATTTGGAGGCATAGCGGGCGATGCACCAACTCCACCAGTGTCAATCGTCATACTGCAGAGAGAAGAAAAATGGCAATCGTAAGTAGAAGATTTAATATGCTAAACGTGGAAGAGCAATTAAATCGAGTATCAATGAATTACTTCTTACTTTGTTGCATTATGAAGTTATATTTCTTTACAAACTATGACGACCTTGATTTTGTTAAATAATTTCTTGGGTAACAGTGAATTTCAAATGAAAGTAGTAATTTTCTGTCTAACTATGATGAAATATTCGACGGTCATAATAATATAAGAGATTAAGGGCTTAGATGAAGAAATATTCGTGACTATGAAATTTCTCTTCAAATTTCAAACATCAGGTATAAAAATAAAGGAAGAGGTGGCTATAGGAGAGAAGAATTCTCACTCATTCCCAGAAGTCATCCGCATTGGATGGAAATTGCCTGGTGCTGGAACTCCATTAACAATGTGACAGCTAGATGTGGAATATCCCATAGAATCAAGATGATGTTGGCCTGTAGCTGGAACTGGAGGCTGCTGCATGACAGGGTATCCCATAGGTAAGGTGTTGACTGCACTGCAAACAAGTGGCATTGAATAATGACGATAACACGGTATAGACGGGTTGCAGTTTAATATGCACATAAAATAACATTAATTTAAGCTTTCAGTGACCTTATTCTATGTCCTAGTTTCTCCGAAAGAGGGAAAAAGAAGAAGCAGCAGCATGAACAGCAACATTTCCAGAACTTCAACAGTAAATCAAAGGGGTTTGTCAATAGAGTCTTGACAAACTAAGTAAAAAAAAACAGCTATTAAACTATATAATCTTGAATCTTAATCTCTTAGTCGAAACCTTCCCACCAAAAAGTTCATATATATTACTGAAGAACAACATTACAGAAAAATAAGTATACAGGGTTCTTTGTAAGTGGCACTAGTCAAAATAAGCATTAAGACAAACATTAGCTTGCGTAACTGTTAACAGGAAGTTAATTTGGTAAAGCAACAGAAAAAGAAGTAAATAGCCGGTAGGATATCAGAAAAAATTGACAAGAATCAAAAGCGAAAGAATTGGAGGTATCCTAAGACACCAAAAGATAGTATTTTAAACCAACTCCGCACTTTAAACATATGACAAATAAATGATCAAGTACAGGATCCCTAACTGCAAATAAAATTGTCCTATATCTTTGCACATCCCCACCAAAAAGATAAAAATCACCTTTCACACCTAACACTCAGCGCATAAAAGTCAACTTCAGCAACACTGGAATTCAAATATAGGTTTTCCTCCCTTAATAATAGAACAGTAGTAACCCATGAGCTTTTTTGAAAAATTCAAGTATAAATGACTATTATTAATCTTTTTTTAGGACCATAACAAGGGGTCTCTGCGAGATAGAAAACTTAGAGAAAGTATGCAATGACTTTCAAGTACAAGAAGAGCAAAATGAAGCATGATAATATTCTCCTATCTTTCAAGATTATTTTGGGGCTAGGAATGGGAGTTTTATCCTAAGGTTAACAGAAAACAAAATTTTAAAATAAAGAGAAGGCATGAAAAGATAACATCGTAAGACGGAGATATGCATTCTCCTGACTTTAAGTTGGGATTAAAGCACAGAAAGATGAGGTCTCTGTTTGTTGCATCAACAGCTTTCGGTAACTTAACTCTTTTCGCATTAAATGAGCATCATAGAAACTGAGACCTTTAAGATTGAAACAAATACATCAAGTTTTGAACCAAAATATAGAATATTGTACCTGGAAAAAGTGAATGACAGAGAGTAAGGTTTACCTGGAATTGGATGAATTCCATTCTGAATAGGAGCCAAAGGAACCTTTGGAGGCACTGGATATTTCATTAGATGATACTGATGCTCAAGCAAGTGATTGAATAAGATAATTTGTTTCTTCAGTTTAAGTCTTATGTAGTAAGCCCGGAAAAAGTCAGCATTTTCTTCTTCTAATTTCAGCCACACTGAATTGAGAAAGGAAAACAAAAGGAAAAAAATGAATGCATTACATCAAGCCTGATCTATGGGCTCATTAGTCACTTTCATAAGAAAAAGTCCTTACAGCAGCATATATCAAGTGATCTACTAATCATAAACACAGGTGACAATATAACAGATTACTTTTGATGTTCTGATGCTACCTACCTAATGTTGTGAACCCAGGATCTATCCTTGCACGATTCAGTAGGGTCTTCACAACCTCATCTCTATTCATATACAACTGCAGACATCGTTCTATCAAATTCTGGACCTACAGCAGATTATAATCATAAATCAATCTACAGGACTGAATCCTGACATTTTTTATGAAAATCCTAAAGATAATAGGAAAGAGCATGAAGAAATAGTTGCCTTACAAGTTCAATATCCTCGCGTGAAACTTTTCTGTTGTCATTGCTTGACACAGAAACTGAACCTGAATCTGGTATAGGAGTCTCTGTGACATTATTTGGTTGTTCACATTGGGACTCATGCGATACCAGATTAGTAGGCTTTATTTCTGGAGTATTATGTGAATCCTGTAAAAGTTTCATGTTAGAAGTGAGAAAAGTTGACTAAGGAAGTGATGCTCTAAATCAAATAAGTAGTAGTTCATAAATGAAATCTTATAAAAATAATTACACAACAAGAACTCGAATAAATTTGTTTTATATTTTATACGCAGTACATAGATCCACATGGCATATGAACTATCTTCACATAGCAAGCCTCCATCAAGATGTTAGACTTCAGCAAGGAAACTAAAGGAAAAGACTAAGGAACTCGTGTTTGCAGCAAATGAAAGACGTGAGAGATATTGTATTACCAACATAAGTTAAGGAGATAATTTAAAATATACAAAATGATTCATATTCGATTTTCAATTTGACAGTTGAGAGAACTGTGAGGAAAACAATTTTCCTGTGTTTCCTTTTCCTTGTTGTCATTTAAATCCATTATCCAACTGCAGCCAAATGACTTTGCCAAACATAGAATGTATACTGCACCACTCGTATGTATAAAATAATACAACATGGGAAAAAGCTACACCAAAAATACACTAGAAAAGTTACAGGAAGTAACGCCACCAAGGTTGTCTCGCAAAAAAAAAAAAAAAAAAAAATGGAACAAAAATAAGCAACTCTGTAGAGCAGAATATTTTTAATGAAGAATATAAAAGGAGCTTATGTGAACCTGTGTGTTCGTCATTTTAGCTAAAGGCATGCTGATAGTGGCTCCCCATTAAGCTCGTGTATCTTACACTCATTCAGATAAACTAGGTCTTAGATTGTACTTAAATAATCCACAACAAACTGAAGCACTCCTCCACCTGGAAAGAAGAAACTGCAGTCATATATTTTGTACCATCCAGAAGCAGCTGCCAAATAAAGTGGAATACAATACAACTGCAGAAAGCTGCATAGCTCATTGAAATTTATACGATCAAGAAAGCAAATGACTCTGTCTTTTACAACATTATGCTCTAATTTAGGCCATGTTACAAGCAGAGAGTATCTATGTGTTATCAAAGATGGTCTTTGCTGAACTATAAACTTCTATATGTGGAACTATTGTTGTTTTTATATTCCCCTTGCACCTTAGCGCTGCCTCTAGTTTTTTGTCTTGTGCTTAGTCTTTTGTTCTTTGGCCTTGACTTTCCCCCCTTTGGACCAATACATATGGTGACCACCGGTGTGTGTGCTTTAACTCACTTCATGGCACTTGCTACATTTTCTACACAGGCATGATTTCAGTATAACCATCAGAAAAGTACAAGAACCTGTAGTTTATCAAGTTACCGTGTGATCTAAAAGATTCACTGATAACAGGCAAAGCGTGATATATTAAGATGTGACAGAAAGTAATTAGAATTTCTCCATTGTTATCGTTAGTGTCACTAAGACTAATTTTCAAATTATCAAACCACAAGACGATATAAACAAGGATGAATGCAAGGACTCCTTCGACCTGTGAGATTGGCTGAACCTTATAATCCTTGTGATAGTTTTCAGTTCCAAATAATGGTCACTGTCAGTCAAGTATCAAAATTTTCATCAGCATGGAATGATATTTATGTGCCTTAGAAAATGTTTGTACATCAGTATCTATCTGATGATCCTACATGCACTGCATGCTCCATGCAAGTGTCAGTACGTGGGTACAAAAAGCTAATTCTTTCCCACCACTAACAAACATATCAATCTGAAATGATTGACAAAAAAGGTAATCATTGAACTTAGAAAGTCTTCCAAAATATTCACTACACAGCAGTAGCTCAATAATTCCTGAAAATTTTCAAATATTTGAAAAGGTGTTCCCAAAAGTTCTTTTACTCTCACAGCTTCTATTCTCATCATCATTTACATTTTTCATGGTGCAATGTGCTTTAGTAATTTCATGACGTTGCTGCAAAATAAATTGTCTGATAGAAAAGCATGTTTCCTGCGAGAGATACCATTCGCTTCTGCAAGTTTCAATCTCAAGTTTACGCTTCTTAAATATCAAGTAAAGACTAATGGCGCACATGCAGAAGGACAAGAAAACTACAATCTGTGTCCAATTAGAAACTAGAATAAATATTCATTAAGCATCATGTATTGTATTAGACTCAACAAAGTCCATAACAACCATTAATTACTTCAATTCAAAATACCCCTTCTCTTATGCCTGATCAACACATTCTTAATTATCCTCTTCATAAAAAGAATCTTTTATTGGCTCAACTCCTAACATTACGAAGTCCAAATTAAAGATGAAAAATTATTGATTGTGTGAAAATTTGCCAATAAATTTTAATTCATAGACAGATACCAACTTTTTTATTTTTTTTGTTGTCAGCTTTGCATTCAAAGTCCAAATTTTTCTTCAATGTAGAACGGTCAAATTGCTTAACTAAAAAAAGCTGAATAATATTTGCACGTCTTAATGAACAACTGATAATAGAAACATGACAACAGCAACACGAATGACCAAAACTTGTAGGCACTAAAATTCTAAGACCTCGTCATATGATTCAAATGTCGTGTGATAAAATAATATCGAACTTGGGAGCCGAAACTACATTTAGAGACACATTAAAGCATGTATTAAGCAAAAACTTAAGAACCAATATTTATACTTGACGTAGAACGGAACATGAAAACAATAATAAAAAAAAAAAACTTTTTGTTCGTAACACACGAACGGGTGTTGATCGAATTTTGCTTGAACGGACGTGAGAAAGATTGGAATCCACCAATTAACGGGAAAAACGAAAATATTATTAATCTCTGATGAAAAAGGTCCTCCTCCCAAAACCTAGACAAGTATTTAAAGTCTTTCAAAAAAAAAAAAAAAACATTAATTCGCTAGACAAATCTAATTAAAACTGAAAGACTGATTAAATGACGAAAATACCCTTAAACTGAATTAACACAGAAAATTGCTAAAACGGACCATATACGATGGAATTTGGCCCTGAAAGTTTGACAATATTGGCCAGAGGCCATAATTGTCACCAAACAAAATTGTACAGAATCAAAAGACGCTTCCAAAATGTACTCGCTCATCTAAATCTAACACCCGAGCTGAAAGTTACGCATCCTTCTTCTGTTCAAGCTGTTTTACGATCTTCTTTCTAACAGTTCCGCATCAATACTTCGTCAAAAAAGAAAAATACATAGCTCCACCAAATATTTTTTTTTTTATGACTCAGGTATCCAAATTTCGCCTGAGCTCCACCAAATCTTCCTTTCACGAAAACTTATTCAATAACATATCAAGAAAGTAAAATTATATTCGATTGCAAACTAGAAAAACATTTTCATGAACTTTGTCCTAGTAGACCATGGAAAGTCCATAGCCGCTGTTAATTATTTCGGTCCAAAATACATAATCTCTCCTATCCACTTAATATGCCCTGAATCCTCTTCGTCGAAAAAATATTTTATTTTCTTCTTTCCTTCATGACAAAATCCAAATTGTGGACAAAAACAGTGTGTACTATAGCACATTCCAAGCAAGTTTTAAACCTTGCAAAAAGAACAATACATATCTTCGACAACACTTCCAATAGATCAAATTTACTCAATAACAAATAAAGGAAGTACATTATTACCATTTTCTCCGCATCTAAAAACTTAGATAAACTCCAAATTACATCAAGCTAAAAAACAACAATTTTAATTCGTATACTCTTATGGCACTAACACCATCCAAACGGTAGTCTATTCCAGATTTGCGTTGTCTTATCTCTAAATTTCCACTCGTTATTTGAAATTTAATATTTGAATATAAATATCTTGCAAAACTCAAAATCTATTGCAGATTTAATCCCAGAAGATCTACTGAATTCCAAACAATTTACTGTCATCGAAACTAGTAAACAAATAAAATTATAACCTACAAATTAAAATATTTAAAACAATTAAAAAATACCTTTGGAGACAGCTTTTCAACTTCAACTGCTCAAAAAGGTCCAAATTTTGAGTTAATATCGACAAATTTAGAATCCCAGATAAGAAATTTTCAGATTTAATTGAGAAATTAGAGTTCAAAAACTCTTCTTCCTCAGCACCTAATGGCAAGTACTGGCATATATATTTTCTAGACTGCACTAAGGAAAAGAAGAAAGATATTTAAAGAGAGGTAAAATGAAATTGTACTGAATTATGGGGGGGGAGGAAAATGAAATATTTCAAAAGTTTTATTAACTAGTATACCGTTTTTTTTTGCGTTGGAATTTTAGCATAGAAGATTTTAATGGATTGATGAATTGAAAGGAATGAGAGAGAGAATTTTGTTTGATGTGAGTTTGATTTTAATGAATATGGAGAAAAATATGGAGAAATAGAAGAATTGAGAGAGAGATATTAGTTTTGGTTTGAAAATACGAAGACGTAGTGACAGATAAAAAAAAAAATTTGTATTTGTAGTAGAGTAAACTTCTCTATTATCGATGATAAATCTCTCCACGGTCGATGACTAATGGAGCCAAATTTAGTTTTAGGTGCCTTTTAGATATTACAACGTAATTAAGCTTATTCAACAATTTATTATTTTAGCATTTTTATTAATTAAATAATAAATATTTCAAGTTGTTAATATTTGGATGTAGTATTTTAAATTAATCCAATAATTTTAAATTTTTAAACATCTGAAATTGTTATATATTCTGTAATGTATAATACTAGAGTCAAACTAAGGAATATAAGTTTGTTTAAAAAGGAGTCGAGTCATTTTCTTATTAAAAAAAAAAAGTTACTCATTTTTATTATAGTATTTTTGTTATAGTCTATATAATTAACTTTTTATTTTCTAACTCGAATATTTTTATTTCCTTATTGTCGTTTATTGCAGTATTTTACAAGAAGAACCATTCTGAGATAAATCGAGGAAAAAAAGAATATCTATACCAGCTACTTATAAGTATATAAGAAACTTTAAGCTATTTTCAATTAAAAGTGATAGTGTTTACCATCTTATCATCATTAATTATAACCTATAGGATTTTGAAATGTGGGCAACCATTTTTGGTGAAGGACAACATTGGTAAAAGATCATGTCCTAGACAAAAGGCCAAAGAAGAAAAGTATCTTCCACTTCCTTCAAGTTTGGATAAAAAGGTTGAGAAAAGTCATAGGCTAAGACTAATATTTGTAGGCCATATTAATATTTGTAGGCCATATTTATAGAAAATGTCAATTTTAGAGTATTTTTAAGGGTAAATTACATTAATGGTCCTCATTTTTTCAAATTTGTAACGATTTCATCACTATTCTTTTTTTTAACAGATATCATCTTCATTCTTCTATTTATTCTCACAGAGAGTCCCGAAATCACTATTTTTCACTACAATTATATGACAATTTTATCCCTTAACCTAAAGAAATTAAAATGATAGGAATAAAAAATATACTGAAAGTATTGCAATTTGGCTCTTAACCTTTTTAAAAGTACAAATAAATCCTAAACAATTTTATTTTATTCAAATAAGTATTCTTCTCAAACTCAAAAAATCACCTCCACCTCCACCTCCACCTCCTTCTTTTCCTTCTCCTGTGCAGATGTCTCCATCACTATGTCTAAGCTCCTCTCCTCTCTCTCCCCCACACCCTCCGACTGGTCAGCCACTACCCACTTCTGCAGCTGGACTGGCATCAAATGCAACAATACTAACTCCTTTGTCACTTCTAGAACTGGACGCCTGCGACCTCTTTTCACCCTCCAACACTAACAGTAGGAGCAGCCCCATTAACGAATCCAACAAAAATGTACATAGCCCCCGGCCCAACGACCATATTCGGTGGGCTCACCAGAACAGTGGCCATGGAATTTTGCACCCTATGAACAAAAACAAGTACAACATTTTGAATGGGCTCGGGCTGAGGCTTAGAAGGGCGACCGGGCCTTCTTTTGAACCCAACAGAATTGAGATCAAAAAGGACATTAACAGTTTCGTTGCTAGACATAGGCACATGAGCAGATCTAGGAAGCTTGTAAGAGTGCTTGACCATGACAATCTGACCATTGTTTTTCAACCGTTTCAGATTGTGAGTCAATAAAGCTGAGTGAGTCGGTGGCAGGTTTGTGTACTAAGCTATAACTCTTCTCCTTGACCTATTCTTCTTCTTCAACCCCGCTATCGTCGCCGTTATCATTTGTCTAAAATCAACAAAATAAAAAATGAACTTCCAAAATGGAAAAAATAAATTATGGGGTTTTTTTGTTTACACTTCACGGTACCTCAAAATAGGATGGGTGGTCGTGGGACGGTGCACGATTCGGAGTTGGGTTGGTGGCATGAGCTACGTGGGCAGCGGCGGTAGGTTCATGTTTGATGGTTTCCTGTGGTGCATTGATGGGTCCATGCATACAGATGCAGATATATATGTATATATATGTAGAGAGAGAAGGCAAACAGGGGTTGGATGTAGGGGAAGCACCTTGGTACTGGGATGAAAATGGCAGGGTACTGGATGGAGTGGAGTGGAGTGGAGTGGGAGTATCGTTTGAGAACAATATATGTTTAGAAGCTTCTTGTCTTACTTTTGATATAGTGTGTGCGGGATTTGCAGTATGAAACGGGTGGGGTGGGGTGAAAAGATAGATTTTTTTTGTTGGAGAATAATACATATCTATATAAAATAAAATAGTTTAAGATTTATTTGTACTTTTGAAAAGATTAAGGGCCTAATTGTAATATTTTCATTGTATTGTTTTCCTATTATTTTAATTTATTTAAGTCAATGAGTAAAATTGTCATAGAATTATCAGAATAGTGAAAAATAGTGATTTGGGGACCCTCTGTGAGAAAAAATAGAAGAATGAAGATGATATCTGCTAAAAAAAGAATGTGAATGAAATCGTTACAAACCTAAAAGAATGGAGACCATTAGTGTAATTAACCCTTTAATTTATTTAAGTCAATGGGTAAAATTATCATAGAATTGTCAGAATAGTGAAAAATAGTGATTTGGAAACCCTCTGTGAGAATAGATGGAAGAATGGGGATGATATATGCTAAAAAAATAATGAGGATGATATCTGCTAAAAAAAGAATAAGGATGAAATCGTTACAAACCTAAAAGAATGATGACCATTAGTGTAATTAACCCTATTTTTAATATTGTTTTTTATTTTGAATGTTCGACAAATGTACCGATGAAGTGAGAGGATAAAACTTATGTGACAATATTTATTCTAGAATGTCGTCTAACAATGCGTCCATTTTTATACATCCCTTAGACAGCTTTCTACCTAGGGGTGGGCAAAAATCAATCCAAATTGGTCGGATCGGTTCGAGTCGATTTTTGAGATTCTGTGAATTGGGTTAAGGTAGAAAGCTATTTTTAATATTGTTTTTTATTTTGAATGTTCGACAAATGTACCGATGAAGTGAGAGGATAAAACTTATGTGGCAATATTTATTCTAGAATGTCGTCTAACAATGCGTCCATTTTTATACATCCCTTAGACAGCTTTCTACCTAGGGGTGGGCAAAAATCAATCCAAACTGGTCGAATCGGTTCGAGTCGATTTTTGAGATTCTGTGAATTGGGTTCAGGTAGGGATTTTCAAAATTGTATCGGGTGGGGTCAAGTCATGGAACCCGACCCGACCCAACGCATGTACATTTAAAAATTAAAAAGAAAAAGAAAAAAAATTATGTTCTAAAAAGGAGTAGAAAACCCTCAGCCCACTCTTGATTTTTCATATACAATTATACAAACCCTAATTCTCCCCCTCACTTTATTTTCCACTCATGCACGGTACGCACTCAACCCACACACCGACACACGCCACACCGGAAAGCAATATTTTCTCCCTCCAATCCACGCCACCGTCATCGCCTCTCTACCGTCAATGAATACATCCATAGTCAGCCCTTCTTCTACTCATGCTCGCAAACCAGGCCCACCCATCCACGCAGCACGACAAGAGAAGTAGCTCAATCTCTCTCGAAGTCCAGTCCAGCGAGAGAGCTGGTCATTATGCTACAATTTTCAATCTCAGCATTACAGGAGCAAAATGAAACGAAAGCTCTCTTTGAGAAAACTCCCCAAGAAGATGCATTCAAATTTGTTCAATTGCCGAAACTTTTGCTAGTGTTGCCATCAAATTCAATTCTTAGTCCAAAACTAAGAGACTGAGAAAAAACTAAAGAAAAATGGATTTCAATGGACAGTGATAGATTGGAGATGAGAGTGTTTGAGAGTGGAGTTTTAAGAATGAAAACACCCAATAATCTACATTTGATTGTTCGATCTTCGATAGGGATGAATTGGGGAGAGGTGGAGCGTAGTGGGGTTGAAACACGGATCGTGGAGGGGTTATGATATGTATTGGTTTACACTTGACGATCACGCCAAACTGTGTAAATTGGGCCTAAGCCCAAACTGCCAACCCAATCGAAGCTTGGTCGAGTCAGGTAGGGTTAAAACCCACATGCTGTTTGGGTTAGGTTATCACCAAATCGATTTTCTTTGGTTGGACCCAAAACCAACCTAACTCACGTCCAGCCCTATTTTCACCTATTTTTCATTAAATTGTATCTATATCTCTTATATATTTTTCTATTCTCTTTCTTCCTTCTACACACTCTCTCTCCTTATTTATTTTTTCCCTTGTCACATAGATTTTTTAGAATGTGTTTAGCATTGAAGATGCTATTATAGTATTATACTACTCATTTTGAAATATGGCAACTCTACTTTGTTACATTCTGTCACTTATCGTCTACCAAGTTTAGGGAAATTTCTTAGTTAATAGCTATATCGTAATTAACTTTCCACTTAATCGTTGTGTGGCACTCTAAAATGAATAAATAAAGGTTGTGATTGTGTCTTTAGCTTAAAATGTTAAAAAAATGTCTTTCTTTTTTTTTAACACTTTTTATACATGACTTAGGCATGCGACACTACAATTGTGTGGAATTTTCATCAATTTGAGAGATGGCACGGAATGAGTGGTGATATTTGAAACTAAATTTGAAGTTCAATGACCCAGATAAAATGAAATTAAAATAAAGTGACTTAATTGAGATAAATTGAAATTGAATGACCCAACTGAAATTTTGCTAAAAATTCAATAACTGCAAACGAAATTTACCCCTGCAAGAAAATAGAATCAAGGCTTAAACGCATGGGATGGTCCCTAAACTTTTAGAAAAAGTTTATTTCAATTGCTAAATTTTATTTTGTTCGAGATTGATCCTTAAAACTTAAATTTTTTTTAGAGTTAGTCAATAAATCTACGTTTGTTAGCTTGACTAATTGACACATACTCGAGAGATCAAATTGTACCAAATGTATCGTCACCAACACTTTTAATCTTTTGAAACACATTCTAAAATATGATACATTTCAATCGATTACGAGATATGTGATTCTTCACTATTAACTTAAATTGAATCTGTATTCAAATACATATTTATTTATTGAAAAACAATCGAGTAAAGAACAAAGTATGTAGAGATTAGAAAACATAAATACTATTTTCTCCAAGAAATTAATTAACAAGGGGATGGAAATGGGAACTCCTAGCTGTATGCATATACTAAAATATATCAATTTGAGGGGTCTAAGAAAATGACACAAGGGCATTGGTTTCTTGTTGTTTACCAAAATTATTCTGGGCTTTTAATGTTTGTTTACATAATTACAGGCTTACAGCCCATTTTGATGTTAAATTGATGGGGAATCACAATCAAAGTGGGTCCCATCCCAAGATCTTGTCCATCAAGTTGATCTTCTGATTGAGAGATCCAATGGTTAGGACCACTACACTTAATCATATCTACTGTACATTTTGGGTTTTGTGTAAGGAAATTTGCAGTACATCATATCAGAGTGTTTCCACGAATTGGGAACCAATTAAAACCAGCCATTTTCTAAAGTTCAATTTCTTGCCCCACTGCTCCTTTGAACTTTTTAGCACAAGTTTGATGATGTTAAAATTAATTTTTAAGTATTCATAATAAGTGAATTTTATAAAATGTATGAATAATAAATAGGTAATTAGTTATAAGTCTTATAAAATATATGAATAAAAAATATATTTGACAAATTAAAATTATAATTTAAACAATAACAAATAAATACTTAATAATTAATTTGGGGTTAAATGCTTTTCGGGTTAGCCAATTTTGAGCTGAGTTGCACTTGGTCATTCATATTCAATCAGGTACAATCAAGTTACTTGACTTCCAATTTTTATATTTATTTTTCGCATATCTAATAATTTATATTCAATTTAGTGCAACCAGATCACTCAACTTCAAATTATTTGTAAATATGGTCATTTATCATCAATTTAACTAATGTAATATGCTGACTTGAATGTTTAAGGGCATGTTCGTTGTAATTTTTTTGGGTACTTTATTAACTTTTCAAACTACTTTGTAGTGTAAAAAAGTTGATAAATCAAAAATTATAAACAAAAAATAGATTTTTTTAAAAAAAAAGCTATCGAACATGTCCTAAATTAATTCATTATTTTTAACAAGTGTTTTTTAACATGGGTGGGTGATGTGTATTGTTGTATAACATGGAGATACACATCATTAATGTCTGGGGTCAACGTTATTGAGTTGGTAAAACTGACTGGCAGAGTGGCAGTTGATAGAATGACCAAATTTGCACCTAATTACAATAAATTGAAGATGAGCGACCAAGATGCAACTTCGCTCAGAGTTGGATGACCCATAGTGCATTTAACCCAAAAAAATTTCAAACCTGTTTAAAAGTCACTTTCAAAAAAAAAAAAAAAAAGTTGTGAATTATACAATTATTTCGAATTAAATAAAAGTTATAAATAAGAAAACAAAAGGAATTCTTTTAAAAATAATCAAAACACGAGGAAAAAACTCAGAAATAGCAAAGAAAAAAAGAAGAAGAATTACACACCAGCCACAACCAACCCATCGTCACTCACACTCAAGCCACAACGAGAATGTGGAGAGAGAGAGAGAGAGAGGTAGAATAAGTTCAATTGTGACAAATTTAAACGAAACACAAAAAATTATTTTGACTATAATAGTACGATGAAACTATGTTTCTTTTTCTTTTCCCTCTTTTATCTTTTTGTATTAAAAATAAATTTAATGGGATACTATTTAATATTTATCCCTTAAAAATCTAGTCCCGTGAGTGTTAAATAAATGAAAAACACTTGTTAAGGATCCACTCGCTATAAAAATAAAAGATCTAGAACTCAGTTGTCACAAAAGTAAATATACTTAACCTACTTTCACTATTTTACATAAGTTAAGGGCCTCAATTGTATCTAAACACAAATCCCATACATAACTCATAACAATAAGAGCATCTACACTTAAACAATTTGGATTTTTGTACGCGTGACAAGTAAAATGGAGACACGAATAAGAGCATCTCCAATGTGGCTGTAGATTGAAAAAATTGTGGTTTACATGTTCAAAAGATAATGGTAGATGGATTATTAAAAAAAATGATGTTTAATAAATCGATAGAGATAAATTATATAAAAAATAGGTTTAGCATACATTTCGATGGATATTAATTATAAAAAATAAATTGGGATGTCTAATACATCGTCCAATTCTCCACTTTTTTTGCCATGTAAGAGCATCGCCAGTGCATTTTATGGATTTCTATTTAAGTAATACAAATATTAGAAGACTTCTAATATATGTGAATTGATATTCAAATTCAAATTTGGTATTCAATGCATTATATGGATTGATATCTATTTGGATTTTATTTTATTGAAAAAAATTAGATTGCCTTTAAATATGCACATAAATTTTGAATCTACGTAAAATGTTGACATCAAGATCTGCACTATCCACGTATAAACAGAACTGCAATCAATCTCCTACTAGTTTGTATGTTATATGCATATTTGGACAATCGTTAGGCACCGAGATCAACAGAGAACAAGAAGCTGACAATCGTTGGTACTACGACGATCAAGTCAACTGCTTGTAGAGATGGCAAACGGACCAAGCCGTCTGTCGACCCGACGACCCGGTCCGTAAAAATATGGACCCAGTCCCAGATCGGGCCGTAAAATAACACACAGCTCGGCCTATGAAGTCCACGGGCTGACCCGTGGATCCGGCCTGTGGACTAGTCCGTAGACTATGGACTTGGCCCGTGGTCCAAATGGGACCAAATTAGTCCTTAGTTTTAAGTTGGGGACCAAAAATTACAATATATATATGTATATATATATTTTAACTTTACAAAAAAAAAAATTGAATTTCACGTGAGTCCGCGGACCACGGGCCAGTCTGAACCCACTTTTTTTACATGGGCCGAGCCGGCCCGTCTCGGCCCATTGACATATCTAACTGCCTATATAGACGTGTGTGGGGGAATATATGTGTGAGAGAAACAAGCAGTAAAATATTTGAACATAGTTTTAGTGTATAAAATAATGCGTATCTTGGAATAAATAAATATCTGGGCAGAGATTTTAACAGAGTTTTAGTTTAGAGAATAATGATATTTTTGAATAAATGAATATCCTGTATTTATAGAGAAGAATTCTACTTGATTTAGGAAAGTAATCAATTAGTTATTTGATTGGATTCGTATTCCTTATGAGGATAAGGTTGAATTCAACCTCACTGTGATCTTATAAGATTCTGTCATAATTTTTCTCAATCTCCAAGATTATATTGCTAATTTTGTCAGATTAAGACAGGGTTTCCAAATGGGTGTGGTTTTCTTAATCAATATTCATTCTCTTAATTATCTTTATCCTTGTCCAGAATGCTAGACTGTCTATGGGGTCTTGTGGGATGCGAGGACTTTTCACGAGGGGCTAGCATTTAATGAGGTGGCGAAGTACTTTTAGAGACTTTCCTGGTACAATGTTGAAGAGTTAAGGCCTTTAGTGCAAAAATACAAGTATAACTACTTCGCATCGACTAGAAGAGTGCCAATGTGGCCTTCGCTGTGCCCTCGTGCTGATGTAGAGACTTTGTCAAATTTAGATGGTAACATAGAAAATTTAAAATTTGTTGAGTCAGCATGTCATTTAAACAGTTCTAGATATTGTCTAATTTTTTTTCTACCACGTCAATTTAACATAATCTTTAACATCTTGCATTGAAGATGATTTTTTTTAGATATTATCTATTTTATTTATGTGGCAGTTTTTTTTTTTAATAATCCACAGTTACATCAGAGATGTTATAAATATTTTAGATTGATGTTGCACATTTTTAGCGTAATATATGGTTGCATTAAAGAGTCATTTCTAGAACACACCAACCAATTAAGCATATGTTTGGCAAAACTTAAATTATAATTTCAGCAGGTCAAACTGGTCAAACATAATTTTCATCCACACATTTCATGGGACCCACAACTTACAACCACTTTTTATCCACACATTCACCAACAACTTATAATATAAGTACTTAAATTATAATTTCAGCACCTCCAAACATATACTAAAGTGAATAGCCTGTCTTATTCTGACATTGCTGTCATACATAACCTGTCACGGTCAGTAGTGTTAGACACTTGTCGATGCGGGATTGGTAGAGCTTGATTAGTCATCTTCAAGTCTCCCCTTGGGCCTAAGGCTTGGAGATTGGGCCCACGATGAACTAGTTTTTACTAGTCTATGTTTTTGGGCTGCTGTTAAAAAATCCAATGGATTACAGATTAGATGATGGGCCGATAAATGGGCTGGATCAACATAAATGGGAGAATTTTTAATGCCCAACAAAATGGACATAAGTTATAATGATTGGGCTGATAAAATATGGAACACAAATTAAACTAAAATGGAGTTGGTGATGATTTTGCATTTTTGTTTTGCAGACATTCTATTTGTTGATGTCTTGATGAATAGAATTTGTCGAAGACAAGATTTGAATAACTCATAAGTAGTATTTTTTAATAAAATTAGTTTTTAAGTAAGACGGTTCAACAAAATTAAATAAAATACCGTCAATCACTAGATAAACAACATGGAGTTAGTAATTAAATTTGTGAATTTTTTTCTGAAGAATTGATTCATTTATAACCTATTATTAGTGCAAGAGTCGTAAGATATAATTATATTAGTCTATGTTTGATAGTGCTTAACTTATAATTTCAATTGATCAAATATGCTTTTTATCTACATATTTCATAGAAACAACAATTTACTTATAATATAAACACTTAAAATATAATTTCAATACTACCAAACATGGACTTCAAACATTCAAAAGCTAGACACTCATAGATTTTTTATTTTTTGTGGGGGGTGGTGGGAGGGGGTTGTCTAACACACTAGTAACTTTTCATAAGAAAATAAGATCCAAATTAACAAACAATAAAATAAGAGGATCAATTCTGATATTGAACGAGGAATTTGGTGGTGAAAGTGCATTTCATTCAATTGTTGGCATGGCAAGAGCTTATTGCATTTCAAGAAATGATATTCTATAAGTTAGGCTAGGATAAGGTGTCCACCTGCTGAGGTGTCAGCAGGTGGGTAGTTGATGATAAAAAATTATCATCAACTACCCACCTACTGACACCTCAGCAGGTGGGCACCTTATCCTGCTTCATTAAGGGCAAGAAATCAGCCCCTATAAATTAAGTTATGCTAAGTAACGCTTCACATGACATCAAATTCAATTAAATAATAAATATATGAGATCTTCTTTTTCTTCTCACAACTTCTAATATTGTGGGGCCCTCAAAATATATTAAAAAAAGTTATTAAAGAGTAATAATAATTCTTGATTATTTATCCCTTTTTTTTTTCTTTAAACCCAATTTCTCAAATTTAATTTTGAGTTCAAAAGAGTTTTATAAGATTCCCATAATTTTTCTTAAAACTTGACAAGAAATCTGATGGATTGATTTTTCAATAATCATTGTCTTTACATGTATGGATTAATCTTATTTATTATGATTTTTTGTTGATTTTTTTAAATTTTGGATTGTTTAATTGATAATTAATCCTCTATGGATTCAAGGGACATTTTTTTTTTTTTGCATTTTTTAATTCCTTTAAATATTTTTTATTTTTGTGTTCAATTATCATATTAAAGTCCAAGATCTTGAACGATTCTTGAGTTTTTACGTAAAATTCGATAACTTAACTAATGTTATTTTTTTGTAGATAATATGTAATTAGATGATACGTTACTAACAACAAGTGAATCAAATTTATGTTTTCACTAAATGCATGAATCATGTATTTATGAGTGATGAAGTGACATTGGCGTTCCATCAATAATATATAAATGTGATGTATATATACAACAATAAACAATGTCTATTTCGTGCATCATCAACATACGTATTATTTACTAGAGGTTGGGTACCGAACTTGTCTAATTAATACCAACATTCACCATAAATTCATTTTAAGTGGGGAGGTCAAGATTTTGAATCTTTGGAAACACAAAAGAAATCTAGTTTGGGATCTAATCTCTAATGGGGAGTACGTATGTTGACGGTGCACGGAATAGTCCCGGCAAGAGGTTTGTAGGCGAAAATCTGTGGTGGTTAAAAAAAAAAAAACTCGTATTTTTTTGTAGTGACTACGGACTTTCTCTTATAAATCTTTCGTCTATGGACCATTCCTTGCATCATTAGCATACGTATTGTCCATGAGACCCGTTGTTTAATTAAATCCAAACATATACATGTCAATTAAATAAAGACAAGGAGTACAAAGTTCCATGCTCCGGAAGTACTAGAAATTTTCTCCTGCATCGAATGAAATAATGGATACTTTGACGTCCAATTGAGACTATATTAAAATTTTGATGACTAATTTGACATTACACTATTAGTTCAAGGTGCTTCTATTATAATTATACAGTAAACTGGGGACAAACAAATAAAAATCCAAAACAACCCTCTTGAAACGACAGCGTTTTCTATGCACTCTCCAGATGAAGTGTTAAACCCTAATCGGTAGCAGGCAAGGGAAAAGCTTAAACCCTAAAACTCTATATCTCTCTTTCTTGCTCATTTGCAGAAACCTCAGCAAATTCCCCAAAATACCCTTCGAGCATTGCTTATTTACGACCGTTGAACTGAAAATCCCTGTGTATATATAGCACGCCGGAGAAGCTTTTCCTGATTCACATCCGTTTACTCCGGGTCGCCTTCACCCGCCTCCGGTATGAAACCCGGCCCGCTTGTCAGACGTTCCCGGGCTATTCCCGTTATCTCCCGGATCTTCCCACACAAATTCAAGTACCAGTCTTTAGGATCCTTAAAATTTGAAAAAAGGCTCCTACAAGAACAATTTAATATTCGTAAAATATGGGGTCTGGAGTTGCGGGTGTCTAATGGTTTGGTAAAGGATGAGGCCGAGCTTGGTGACCGGGTTGGTGGGTTGCAGGGTAATAGTGATAATGATGAGGTCATTGGCTCTGAAAATGGTAAATGTAGTATTAGAAAGAGGTGTAGGAAGAGTGGGAAAAAAGGTGAATTGGATAATACAGGTAAGCAGGGTGGAGGCAGCTATACAAGTGACTGGGAAGAGAAAACTGGGAGGGATAGAGGCGGTGATGGTGATGAAATGAAGAGAGAAAGAAATGGGGTAGCACAAAGACAAGGTAATAGTGATAAAGTTGAGGTCGCTTGCTCTGAAAACCGAAAATGTAAGAGTGAAAAGAAACGTAGGAAGAGGGGGGGAAAGGGAGAATTTGACAATATGAGTAAGCAGGGTGGGGGCTGCAATACGAGTGACAGGAAGGAGAAAAATGGGAGGGATACAGGTGGTGATGGTGAGGAAATGAAGAGAGACGGAAATGGAGTAGTGCAAAGAGACGCGATGGTAAAGGATGATGGGTATACGGGTTTCAAAGAGTTGATGGATGGTGATGAAGTTGTTGATGATGATGAGGGAATGGAGGAGGAGGTCGTGGTGGAGGAACACATTGACATATTGGAGAAGGGAAGTGTGGCCCAATTGCCACCAAGCTCACCTGGAAGAAGTGATTCTTACTTGAGTGACAGCAGGTAGTTTCTTATATCTAAATACCTCCTTCATGTCTGTGCTTAGATATACTCTTTGATGTTTACTTAGAAAGTACAATAAGAATGACAATGGTAGTGCCTACTGATTATATAATTATTTGTGTTGTGTGCAATTCAAAATCCCAGTTGCTGAAGATGATAATGTGTGTGGATTGTAGTTAGGAATTGCTGCCTGTGGGAGAAGGAAATAGGAGATTGTTCCCGTGTTTGATAGACCATAGATGTTTGTTTTATTGATCATATGGTATTTAACCATCAGACTGAGTTTGTCTCTGGCAATTTGCAACAACGCAACAATTTCCAAATGGGCATTCTTTTATCATAGGAATGATGTCACAGCTGAGCTTGGTTGTCAAGCTATATTCTGTTGACAAATCATTTGTGTACTTAGTTGTAAGGATTTTTTTTTTTCAATTTAAAAAATTGTGATGGAATTGGCATTGGAAAAATGCCAAACACTCTCATGTTAGTTGAAAATAATAATAATAATAGATTCTGAATGATTTTGATTGCTCTTCTTGTATTTTAATTTGTTTTTCTCCATTATTGTTAGTCTTAAGTGAGGAAATATTTTATTTTTGTTATTGTTGTAACTTTCAGTTTTTGGTAGGAATTTTAAGTAAAAAGGACTAATGTTCTAAATAGAGGAAATTTTCTAAAAAATCCAAGTTAAAGAGACAAAAAAAAGTACCCTTATTTTTTATTCTTTTTGAAGTAACCTTCAAACAACTAAAAATCCTAAAACACCCTCTATCATTCTTCTGCAAGATTTCTCCAGCATCCAATAGGTGACATTACCAATGGGGTGGGGGGTGGTTTGTTATTAAAAATGAGGGTGGGATTAAGAGCATGCTTGGCATGGTTTTTTTTTAAACTCGTTTTTTGACAAACTCATTTTCAACCACATATTTTATGTGACCCATAACTTTTATCAACTTTTCAACAACACACGTAACTAATTTTTTTCAAAATTTCCTTAAAAACTACTTTTAACCTCTACCAATCAGGCACTAAATGTGAGAAAGAGAAAGTTCAATGAAGATGTGATGTTCTTTTGTGCTATGCCCATGACTACAAGAGGGTTAGAGGGATGGTGACAAGAAGCTTTTAAAGTGAAAACCCGTTACTTATTTTTTCCTATCTTATATTTTCAAGTTTGCCACCTCCACCTACACCTACATGGCTTCATCTAGTCTTTCGCATAGAAAACTCACCACCAATGATTCTAGTTGTACTCGACCATGAGGTTGAGCTAGTCGAGTTGAACACTCCTTTACGAGAAAATATAGCAGAAACAGATGAAAGCCATTATAACAAGGTTAAAATGGAAACTTGACCTATTAAGAAGACCTTTCAAAACAAATTAAAAGACGGGAGGTTTTTAATTAAAGGGGGTTTCGAAAACTTGCCTTTCTGAATAATGTAGACAAATGATTTGAACTATTCTCTCTACAGTTTCTCTTCCAAAATCTTAATTCTTCTCCTGTTCTTTCTCTCTATTGTTTTTGTCTCTCATTATGCATCAAATTGTTTTTGTATGCTTCATTGATTTCTTAAACAGTAACATGTATGTTTATGCCCCTCAGGTTTGATCAATGTTCCATATCTCCATGGTCACTAAAAGGAATTAAAGATGCTGGCTACGAAAAGATGACCGTGGTGCAGGAGGCAACTCTTCCTGTCATTCTGAAAGGTCTTATTTTGCTCTCGTAATTAGATGCCTAAAAGAGAGAATCACAAAAAAAAAAAAAAAAAATCTATTTTACCTAATGTCAAAGCTTGTGTGGTATGATATATGACTTGAAATGGCATATATAAATCCAACATTTTTATATTCTTGGGGAGATCTGTATCAGCAATTCGTGGTTTCTCTTGGGTTTACTGGATTTAGTAGTTCATTTACTGAATCCAAAATTACATTATTTGGGGACATGAAGTAATTATCAATGTTTAGAAAACCAAACCGGACCGGACCGGATCAGCCGGTTCAACTAGAACGGCCGCAAAACCAGTCCAGGCTACTAAATTAATCGGGCATTAGAAAACTGGACCAGAAACAAGGGTTTTTAGCGGTTAAACCACGACTTAGTAAACCGATCTGGTTGTAATGGGTTTTGCGGGTCGGAAATTTTTGACCGAAAGTAATTTTCAATCATTTAAGGCTCAAAAAGGGAAAACAAAAATCAGATTAGGGCAAATTAGATTTGTGCTAAGTTTATATTTTGAAGTTTGAAGTTTGAACATATATTTCTACTAATATTGGAAGTGAACATTATGAAAAGTCTATTTGAAGCCAAGTTTTGAGAGTGATTTTTTCTATATTTGTTGGTTTATTTGCAAATAACTTATTTTTAAAACTTATGTGAGATTTTTGGATTAATTTTTTAATTTTTTAATTGAAACCGGTTTGACCTTTTAACCCTTGACCCATTGCCTTTTCCGGGTCAATGGCTGGTCCAGTTTTCTGAACATTGGTAATTATGATGATTTTGGTATGAAGGAGGACTGAGATTTGTGCATAAAATTCTTGTCTTGTGGTAAAGGTGGTTGTACAAGTTATCAGATTTGACATTCTGTTGTTTTGACTTAAGCACCATCTTAATGATGTCATAGGATCGGTGATGATATAGCAGATGGTATTTGTGGTCAGGCACTTTAATTATTCTAGCTCTTATTTCTGTTCTTATGAAATAATTTAATTGTTTATTTGTATGGTGACACGTTCATTATTAATGTCCGTTTTCAGGTAAGGATGTGCTGGCCAAGGCAAAAACAGGCTCAGGGAAAACTGTCGCATTTTTGGTGAACTACTCTTTATCTTTTGTATATTGATGAGTGCTTGTTGATGTGTTATTCTTTTTATGCAGTTTTCTAATTAGGTAATGGACTTATGCGCTTTCCTTCTTAAAATATATTGCATTATTGGTCAACTTCCTACTGCATTTACTTTGAGCATGCCATTGTTCTGTCTCAAGTGATATATCAGGCGGTGATATTGCAAAGTTAATTGAATGAAGAGTTCATTATAGGAACTAACTTGAACTACAAGAACAAAATATACCATATAAATTTGGACTCTGCTTTTTGTTGGCATTATCCTCTAGTTTGCAAAATTATATTGTAAAAAGAAGAAGGAAATGAGGAGCGAAACCATGACTAGCATGTAAATTTTTGATTGCTGAAATTGAGACTGATCTTATGCACACCAAGTCATCCTGAAATCCATTGGCAGCATTTGAAAATTAACTTTTAATATTAGTTTTCTAAACAAAGATGGTGAGATGTTTAACCATACTATACTGTATCTGGGTTTCAGCTTCCTGCAATTGAAGCTATTGTAAAATCACCACCGATTGCTCATGATCAAAAGCATTCTCCAATTCTTGTGCTTATTTTATGCCCAACTCGGGAGCTTGCAAGTCAAGTTGCTGCAGAAGCCAGCAAACTGTTGAAGTATCACCCCTCAATTGCTACTCAAGTTGTAATCGGAGGTATTAAGGTTGCTCAGGAACAGACACGAATGCGAAAAAATCCTTTCCAGGTTAGTTCATTTCAATTGCAAGATGCTTTTTAGTACGCCATTCATTCAGTTGCTAGATCTCATGTCATAGAGTCTATCACAAGCTAAAAAGAAAGGAAATTAAAAGGATAAAACTTGACTCCACATGCATCCTACGTGGAACCTTAATAAATATGTCCTTCAGGAATCCTCCAATAGCCCTACTAATCTGGTTTCTTAGTGGCAGGTCATTTTTATATGATTTCTTTCCTTCAGGTCCAGGGTATATTTGACTTGTAAATATTAACATGAAAGGGTCTAGAATCAGGTCTGGGTATCCTGTTTGTGTGGTACCATTTTTGTAGTCATTTTCAGAGTTTATGGAATAATACTTCATCCGTGTTTTTTCATAGCCAATTCCTAGCTCCAGATATAGGAGGGGAGTTGTGGTCCATCAAAAGAATCGTAAAATTTCACCACATCTTGTGGTAGTGAATGATAAAAAAAAAAAAGTGGCAAAAAACGTTTAGTCTGTTGATGTGTTCGGGGTCATGGAAGATTTTTGGTAGTTTGGTTGTGTTTCTTAAAGTAGGTTAAGTTTTACTTTGAGCAAGGGATCTGTTGGAGCCTCTGAATTTGTATTCATTCTTCGCCATTTAATAAAGTTCACATTTTAACTTTTAAGAATATATTGAGAGATATAGAAGCTTCTTGGTTATTGTACAATGCAGCTCATTCATTGTATATACATGTTTTTATGAAAACCATGATCTCGATATTGAACTTGTTGCTTTCTCTTTCTTTCTGAATGAGACGCATCCTTTATTTTTCGCTTTGGGTGGCTGACAAGATGTTGCATTGCTGTATGTCTGCCATCTCATCAACACTCGATACTGGAAGATTGTTGGCACTATCTTATTCTTTTGTCACATTTGAAACTCAGATTCTTGTGGCTACACCTGGAAGGCTTATGGATCACCTTCAGCATACAGCTGGATTTGCTAGTCGGTTGATAGGCGTTCAAGTCTTGATCCTTGATGAAGCTGATCGTTTGCTAGATATGGGATTTCGCAAAGACATTGAGAAAATAATTTCTGCAGTTCCAAAACAGCGTCAAACACTTCTGTTTTCTGCCACTATTCCGCATGAGGTGATTTTGATGCTCTATTGTTTTTGTGGTATCTCATGCACTTGAGTAAAATTCTAAACAAGTCTATGATTCAGGTTCATAAAATTTGTGATGTTGCTTTAAAAAGGGACCATGAATTTATCAATACAGTACAGGAAGGACTCGAGGAGACAAATTCACAGGTAGGCTGTAGGTTAATTACATTTCATTGTGTGTTTTGCTTTTATGTGCACTCACATTGTTTCTCTTAATGTTCACGATTTTTCAGGTGAGACAGATGCATATAGCTGCTCCTTTAGGGAACCACTTTTCGCTTCTTTATACTCTGCTTAAAGAGCATATAAAAGATGATGCTAATTATAAGGTATTATATCTGATCCTTTCTCGTAGATACTTTTATGGTACTCTTGTGACAACTTTCTGTATATTTTCTTGAATACTGGTAAAAGAAAAGAAAATAATTTAAAGCAAAATAATCTGAAAAAGATGAATTGGAAAGGTATCAAGTGTTTGTATGATTGAGCTTTAAGATACTGCCACAATCAATGCTAGAAAGTTATCGTCTGTTGATATCAATCCTCTCACAACTACAATCTTTTGCACTTTATGGTTTTTACCAACTCAGTGGTTATTTCTCTATAACCGTGCTTGCTCTTGTGTAACGCAGGTTCTTGTGTTTTGCACAACTGCGATGGTTACAAAATTTGTAGCAGATCTTCTTATGAAGCTTAACTTGAATGTCCGGGAAATTCATTCTCGAAAACCACAAAGTTACAGAAACAGGATTTCTGATGAATTCCGGAAGTCAAAAGGTCTAGTTCTTGTAACTTCTGATGTATCTGCACGAGGAGTAGATTATCCAGATGTTACCCTTGTTGTTCAGGTAACATGTTACATACAGCTTGCTTTTAGAACCTAATCGATGCTTATAGAATGCGCTTAAAATTCTCTATTGCCTACTCAGCTCTTTAAATTTTTAATTCTGCTTAAATGTTTAGCCTTTGTAATGCGCTATATTTGGATAACCCTGATAGCACATCATGGTTCCTCGTACTGAGGAGAAAGACCCTGCAGGTGAATTCTTGTTGACGGCCGTCTTTCACTTTTGGGGTAAAAACAAATGTGCCCAGATAGTGGGTTTGTGGACAGTCCCTTGTCTCTTCTATGAACTTTGTAAAATTACTATTAAAAGGGTTTTGTGTTTTTTAATGTGTGGGGGTGGGAGCAAATGGTACTTTGCTATGAGATGGCCTAAAGTCAAATGTCGGTAAACTTAGAAATGAGCTTGAAGCTTGTTTTTCTCGATGACTTTGAGCTCAATAGATTTTATGCATAAAAACATAACTACTGTTGCTATTGTAGATTGGCGTGCCAGCTGATAGACAACAGTACATACATCGACTAGGTAGAACTGGACGTAAAGGTAAAGAAGGACAAGGTATACTTTTGTTGGCACCTTGGGAAGTGTTCTTTTTGTCCAGTATCAAGGAGTTGCCTATAACGAAGGCACCCGAACCAATAGTTGATCCAGACACAAGGAAACAGGTGAGTTTTCAATGAAATTTAGTCACTCTTCATCAACCACGTCCTTTTCTAGCTTATCATTAGCTAATTGAGAAGATATAAAGCATATTCTGGTGCACGAAATATACTTTTCTACATGAGTTTTATTTTCTGTGTGTCTGAATCGTGATGTTTTACACTGTTACTTATTTGCACAGGTTGAACGTGCACTATCCCATATAGGTGCAAAGATTAAAGCAACAGCGTATGGGGCATGGCTCGGATATTACAATTCCAATAAGGATGTGCGTAGAGACAAGCATAGGCTTGTAATGCTTGCAAACGAGTTTAGTCGAAGCATGGGACTAGACAACCCACCAGCCATTTCTAAGAAAAACATTAGAAAAATGGGCCTACAGAACATTCCAGGATTGCGTTCTGAGTAGAATATGGGTGTGGTACACTACAAATTCTAATTTCTTTTATTGTCATTGCCTTAACATCTGATATATTTGGCGTTCAACCGTGGCAGGGTTAGTTCTTAGATCATTCTGGAAAATTTTATTGTGAATTTTGGTAGGGATTTAATGGTTGATTATGAAATATAAAATTTATAGAGGTTCTTGGAGCCTGTGTTCCCCCAGTCTGTTTTGGTATAATACCAGACGAAGGAAAAATTACAAAATCTAAGCACCGAAAAGATTACAAGTTAAAAGAGTGCTTGGCGTTGTATTGATTTTTTTTTCTTTGTTCTATTGCCATTGAGTGATTTGTTAATTTAATTGCATCATAGCTAGCACACTCGTTAATGTTTTTATATTTTCATTAATTGGGATCGTTTTTGAAAATGGGGGATTTGAGCAACTACTAAGGATCGGGCTCAAGCATTTACTCCATTGACATTTTACGACCTTTAGGCACCCAGCAGACTCTTGCTCCCGACTTACCACTATGTAGACTGTAGTATGTACAGTATGACATCCCAAGCAAGAATCAAACGAAGCTAATACAAGGAACTTTATACTTCAAAACTAACGGAGAAATTTTTTATTTTTTTTCAAAAATCCAGAAAATTTGGAGCTCTATTTCTTGTTCAATGAGATTACAATGTTATCAAACCTATGCCAGAGGAAGGATCTAAGCAACTTCCTAATACCACTTCCTGTCATGCTTTCATCTTTCTCAAGTGTTTTGTAATTAAAATTTACCTGCAAGAATATTTTACATACAAGAATTTGTCTGCACAACTTGTTACATGCCTCCCCTTAATCCCAGCTCTTACATAAAGAAAGAAGTGAACTGGTTGGCATGTCTGTTTTTCGTTCTATTTTCTGCCGGGTTCAGAATTTTACGGTGCCGAGAATCCTTATGCTTTCACCAACGTTCAACGCACCACCAAGCTGGGAAAATTATCAGGCTCTCCTGTGAAGAGGATACATCGACACATCAAAAGAATATTCTAGCAGAAGTCAGAAAAAATTACCGAGGAAAAATAAAATGATCTTATACCAGAAGGCAACAAAACCAAACTGGACACTATCACGTATAGATCGATTCTTGATTAGTCATTTCCAAGGAAAATTGTCAACCAAATCATTCGTTACCTCTGGTAACGAGGGGAAGATGGTTGATCCGGGGAAGAACGTGGCCCCGAGCCCCCATGAAATCTACGGTACTCAAATGTCCTTGCTCGACTTCTCTCGTTCATCTGTGATTGCTCATTTGTAGCTGGAAAACCTACGGGACCGACAGAGCCAGACTCAAGCTGTTCACCGTGAGAAGAACCATAAGTGGCATTATGATCAAATGGATACAGCATCATGACAGGTGGTACAGAAGGTGCATTAGAGGACACTCCAACAGCATTCATGGGTGGAAAGGGTTACATGCTGTACGCAACATTTGGAGGACCATTTTGGCTGAAGTTTGAGCGCAATGGACCATTCTGAGACTGGAAAGAAGGCACAGGGTCATGCCTCCATGACCGGTCAGCTCGGCTCTCACTGGAAGCCACACGATCAGATCTCGAATATGATTTCTCAGTTTGATTGCGGTTGTAGCTTCGTGCCACAGTTCTTGATTTAGAATGAGCATTTGGGCTCCCCTCTCTATCACCATTATTATCATTCCTATCATAGTTATAACTCCCCCTTCTGGTACCAGAAGAATGACGCTCCCTAGCAGAAAACTTCTGCATTGATGAAATGAAAAAGGTGAGTAGTATCCAATTGAGAAACTCATTCATAGATCATTTATTTTAGCTCTTTATCAATCTGTGTCCCCGGTTTTCCAAATAAATGAAAATGCAGCAGCAGCTGCAACATGTTCCTCTAAAGTCTGGTACTGAACCTTGTGATGACAACTTTGTTAATTCTCACCTTATGATCCATCCCTTACACAGAGGCCTACTAAATTTCTAGCCATGTGAAAAATGATCATTTGGATGATTGTTATACACAAGTAAAACTTATCCTTAGGTATTATGTTATGCTTCAGTCTATCTCTGATTAAATGTTTTTTTTAAACCATGTTTATGATAAATATGTTTTGCCTAGGGTTGTTTTGGAAGCACATCCCCTGGATTTGCTGAAAAAGAAGAAGCAGAGAAATAAAGCAGTTAACCTGATCATTACAGAATGCAAGTAAACTTTTTCTTTTCTTCTTCTTTTTCTGTATTTTTCTTTGTGATCTGTCATGTTGATTTTTTCAATCAAAAAATCCTTCTCAACTTCAATTATAACAAAATAGATGTTGTACCCCTTAATTCTTCTTCTTAGTTTTTAACATTTGATATTCAATTCCTTTTCATTGTTAAAGGGAAATGGGTTATGATGGTATTGTACTGGAGTCATGGTCAAGGTGGGCAGCCTACGGTGTTTTGCATGATCCAGAAATGCGGAATATGGTAATAATTGATTTCTGCTGTGTTCTTTGCTTTTAAGTATCAGGTTTGGCCTTTTTCGCCCTTTCATTCAAATTGCCTTATGAATTACAGTGCAGTGCCATTCTATTACTGTATATACTTCTCATCAGTATGAAAATTAACAGTTGAATTTAGAAAAGATGTCTATCAATTAAATTCATACTGATGAGTCATTCAATTGAACCTCCCATTTTGGATTTTATATTTACATTTCGTGCATCTTGGCTTCAATTCTTAAGAAGTGCTGTGAATTTCAGTTAATATTGGAGCTGTAACAGAACTATCTTCTGCCCAGAATGCCAATCATATGTGTTTTATCTATTATGTTGTGAAGGATGTTCTTCATACTCATCCAGACTGCTATATAGGCGCAAAGGAATTGGGTGCTTGTTTGCTATGCAACAATAAAGAGTAAAATGAATAAGATTTTAATTCGGTTTATTTTATAGTATTGTCGAATATCATGCTATGGTGATTGATCGTTTAATACGTTGAATCAGACACGATACAAGAGAGGCCAAGAAGACATTGATTTAACATACGGTTAATCAAACTAGGACATCATTACAATCGCACCATTTCAACTGACCTGTATTAAGGTACTGTGTAAATGGCAGATTGGTATTTGTACTACATTAAAGAGTTTTCTACGAACTTCTTCAGATTTTTCTAAGCCACACAATCACAAAAGCACAAATAAGTCCCATCTTCCCCTCCATCCTTACTTGGCACGTGTGATGTAATAACTGGTGCAATCTCATTTCCTCTACCACGTCAACACCAAATTCCAACCATTGAACCCAAAAGCACAAAAAACACACATGAATAAAGAATTTGTTTCCCCTTCTCATGCTGTTTAAAGCTTGAGGAGACACTGAATTATGCAATGGAGGCCCTTAATGCAGTTGGATTAACCCACTTTCTGTTCTTGCTAAAAGGAACGAGCCAAGAAAAAGTTCATCACTTGCCTCAATTCCACCATTCAAGAACCAAAATCTTTCCATTTTAAGCAATAATAATTCAGATGGTGTTTCACTATCAAGAAATCTTCAAGGGGGTTTACTGTTTTTATCTTCATTTCTGAATTCCGGGCTGGCGAAAGCACTATCATATGAAGAAGCCCTGCAGCAAGCAGTGAGCAGTTCTTCTTCCGCCATAGATTTTGATGTTCTTGATGGTGTTATCAATTTTGTTAAGGAAAATCCTGTAATTGTTGGTGGTGGGGCGTTGATTTTGACCGTGCCATTAGTGGTGGCTCAGTTGCTGAGCAAGTCTAAGCCATGGGGAGTGGAGAGTGCCAAGAATGCTTATGCAAAACTTGCTGATGACTCCAATGCTCAGTTGCTTGACATAAGAGCATCAGGAGAGTTGAGGCAAGTCGGGAGCCCGGATATCCGGGGCTTGAAGAAGAAGCCGGTGGCTGTTGTATACAAAGGTGAAGATAAGCCAGGGTTTTTGAATAAGCTGGCACCAAAATTTAAGGAACCAGAAAATACCACACTGTTCATTAGGGGTGGGCATCCAAACCGCTCAAACCGACCGAACCGAACCGAACCGAACCAAATCGGGTCGGTTTGGTTCGGTTTTTCACACCCTGGCGGTTTGGTTTGGTTTAGTTTACTAAGGCTTTGTTTGATTGGTATTATAAACCCATTTTGGTTTTTTCAGCCGTAATTTTTGATTTTTCAACCCACTATTAATATAAAAAGTCAACAATTTCAACTCAAAAAAATCAATATTGGTCAAATAAACCAATTTATAATCTCTATCAAACGGGCACTAATTTAAAAAATATATTCGGTTTGGTTTGGTTTGGTTTCGATTTGGGCAAAAAAACCAAACCGAGAAATGGGAGTTATTTTTATAAATAACATGTCAAAAAATAGGTTGTAAATAATAAATTATTTTATAAATGGGAGTTATATTTAAATTTTTTGTAAATTTTTGTTAATAACAGGTTGCATGTTGTAAAGAAAATTTGAAAATTAATTTTTTTTTTTGTGTATACAAGCCCAAAACATTAAAGCCCAAACCGTCTAAACCGAACCAAGATTGGTCGGTTCGGTTTGGATCGGTTTCATCCAACGCGGCGGTTTGGTTCGGTTTCAGATAATGGCCAAACCGAATTGGTCGGTTCGATTTCGGTTTGGACCCAAAACCGAACCAAATCATCCCATGCCCACCCCTACTGTTCATTCTGGACTAGGATCTTGAACCTTCTCTCTGTATTTTGTTTATTATTCATAGAGTTATTCAGTTTTCCTTGCGTTATTGAACCAATAAACATAATCGTCTTTTATGGAGGATTACGGTCTAAACGTGCTATTAGGAGCCTTCCATAAGTCATTATGCACATCATGCCATGTCATGAATATTACCAGAGCCGACTCAAAGTATTCGGGGATTTAGGCGAAAAAATTTTAGGGGCGTTTTCAAGATTTTTTTTTATTAGAAAAAAAAAAATCCTCTTCTCTATCAAAATATATTTTCAATAAAAATTTAAGACAAGTTCTTAATAATATTGAAAGTGTTATACTTAGGGGTGGGCATCCAAACCGTCAAACCGCTCAAACCGATCGAACCGAACCGAACCGAATCGGGTTGTCAAACAATTGGTTAATTCGTAATAAAAATCACAATTGCCAAACAATTGGTTAATTCGTAAACATTAAAGGAAAATAGATTGTCGAATGTAAATAAACTTGAAATTGTGACGCTAATCGTCTTATTAACTAAAGTATTATAAATAAACTAATTTTATTTGACGACCATTGGTTTGACAGTTTCACCGACCTGCCACGCATTCATCACATTAATTATTACCTGAATTTGTTAAAATGAGGGATGAGTACAAATAATTATACTCAGTGAGATACTTGCTATTTCCACAATCAATCTAAATATTATAATTAAGCATACAATCATCTTACTAAATTGAACTGAGAATTATCATACCATGACAATGATAATTTATGCAAGCGCTGCAAATAAACTGAAACTCAAAGGTTTAACTGAACCTGAAAGTTTAACTGAAACCCGAAGGTTTAAATGAAATAATTCATGATTTTTTTCGAAAGAGCACTGAAATGAAGTAATATTTTAGTAATCAAATTACATACATAAATATCATACGTAGAAAGAAGTGGAAAATACTAATAACACATAGCACCTCATCTTAAACTTAGGATCTGAATTTTTTGGAAATAGACTTGAAAAATATGATTCACCCATAACATCACCTTCATGTAAAATCTTTGAATATTAATGTGCTAAAATTAAGTCCACGATTGGTTTTTGACTAAACTGTTTTGCGGCCAACGTGGGTGAAGAACTAATATATAGAATTAGGCTTTGCTTGTTTTTCAAATAAAATAGACTCTAGACGTTTAGGGTGCGTTCTCTTTGCGTTTGAGTTTTGAATTCATTTTGTGTTTTGTGTTTTGAGTGTTTGTTTTGAGATTTTAAAAATGCGTTCTGTTTGGAATTTTTGAAAATTATTTCTGAAAACAGAAAACTCGAAAACGCGTTTACTTGAATTTTTTTAGAAATTTGGATTTAGAATTAAAAACAATTTAAACTTACAATTAAAAACAGTTAAACACAATTAAAAACAATTAACTATGGAATTAAAAACATTTAAAAACATTTACAAACAATTAAAAACATTTAAAAACAGAATTCAAAATATTTAAAAACAATTAAAAACATTTACAAACAATTAAAAACATTTAATTATGGAATTCAAAATATTTAAAAACAATTAAAAACATTTACAAACAATTAAAAACATTTAATTATGGAATTCAAAATATTTAAAAACAATTAAAAACATTTACAAACAATTAAAAACATTTAATTATGGAATTCAAAATATTTAAAAACAATTAACATGTAAAAACAATTTAAAACATTTAAAAACAATTTAAAACAATTTAAACTTGGAATTAAAAACATTTAAACAAAATTAAAAACAATTAAAAACAATTAAACCATTTAATTATGGAATTAAAAATATTTAAAAACCATTAAAAAGAATTAAAAACATTTAATTATTTGGAATTAAAAACATTTATTAATTACAAACATTTAATAAAAATTAAAAACATTTAATAAAAATTACAAACATTTATAGAATTACAAACATTTAATAAAAATTAAAAACATTTAAAACCCATTAAAAAAATTGGAAAGGAAAGGGGAATTGAACCTCTAACCTTTGTTATGAAAATGGTGTACCTAGCCACTTGGACTAGGAAGCGCATTTGTTAAAAAACCGCGGACAATTATTAAATCATGACTCTCCCGCGTAAAATGAAAAAAAAAAAAAAGCCGTGACCAAGAATCGAAACCTTGACCTCCATGGCCAAAATGCCCAAAACGCGCGTTTTGGCCATTTTGGCCAACTCCGCGTTTTGCACACAAAACGCTCAAAATGATGAAATATCGTTTTCCGTTTTCTTTGAAATTTTTTTTAGTGTTTTAGAAAATGCATTTTCAAAAATAAGGAAGAGAACGTATTTTCACTATTTTCAAAAACTAAAAACGGAAAATGGCCCCAAAACACCAAAGAGAACGCACCCTTAGTTTTTTGTTGGAACTCTCTAAACTAAATAGGAGAAGGATAGAGACAGAGATAGAGACATTGAAACAAATTGGAATTCAAAAATTTGTGGCCAAAAATGGGTTATCTTCAAAAAGTCCACTTTTAAAATCATTTTACCATACAAATTTTTTAACCGTCTCTATCTTGAATTTAGCTTATTCAAAAATATTTTTTCTCGAACTGTTAATCATAAATAAATGTGAGCTATCCAACGAGCCCAATATTAATATACTAAAACTTAATATTTTATTAATTAATTATTTAGCCCAAATAAATTAATCTATTCTAAAACTTATTTTCATTTATGTTCTTTAATATCTCAAAATTTTCAGAATTCTACAATGTTCGTTTATTTAATGAACACAAGCTTAAGTGTAACTGAGTGCTTGTTTGGAAGAGATTTTAATGGGTTTTTTATTTTTCATTTTTTAACTTTTGGGATAAAATGACCAAAATGACTCCATTTTCTAGTCAAATATTACGGCTCTTTTGAAAAGTAAATGATCATTTTGGTCATTTTGTCTCAAAAATCAAAAAATAGAAAACGAAAAATTCACAAATTCTAAGTATTCACAAATTCTAATGCATTCTTGTATGCTCGCATTCGTCATAGAAATATAGTCGGGTCGTATATAAGAATAGGTTTAATTCTACTCGAGAGAGATTGTTAAATTAAATTAGGAATATTGATCCTCATAAGTAAATCATGTTATCAAATTTAATGGTTCGGGTTAAAGATAATTGATATAAGTGGATTCGAGATCCTAATACACTTTTCTTTTCTTTTCTTTTCCAATTTTAAAGTATTTCTTATTTAGTTTAATTTCTTATTTCTTTGATTTATAATTAGTTAATTAATTTTAGTTCATGTTTTAATTAGTTTAAGAAACAAACATTCAAAAGTTCATTAGATTCGGTTAATGTTAGTATAATTGAATTGAACTATCTAAATCTTCGTGGGAACGATACTTGGACTCAACATCCACTTTATTACTTGAGCGATTCGTGCACTTACGAAATTATTAAAGATATAAAATCACTTACAATAAGCTTATAAAAAGTTCCAAGTGTAGAAAGGGGTATTTCACATTTATGTTTCATATATTTGGATTGGGAACACTAGCATCTTGATCTGCTTCTTCATCATGAAGTATTTCTCTCTCTGTTTCTGGAAGAAAACTTGGACCATCAGCCATTATCGTGTTGCTACAATGATCAATCTTGATGCTTTCTGATGGAATATTGTCCGTTTGATCTGCCTCATTAAAGCTCGTTGTTGGCATCAGTGGAGAAATTCTTTTGATTTCTTTGCTTTTCCCCCACAGCATTGTGTACAACCCCAGCACTATTATCACAGCTCCTATCATACTATATATATACAAAATATTAGTCTATACATATATATTTACATGGAAACACAGAGACTTTAATGCAACTGAATAATTATTAGTAATGCATTTAGACTTCGAGTTCGTTTTCAACTCAAATTTTAAAAGTTTTCTTAATATTTATGAAAACTTATAGATTTCATAAATTTAAATAGAATTTTATATAATTTATAAGATTTCAAAAGGATTTCTATATTATAGATTTTAATAGATTTTCTAATTAATAATTTTTTAAAAATTCACGAGTTATTGGATACACTTAGATTTCTAAAGAATTTATTTAAATCGAGTTGAGAATGCCTAAAGTTTAATGGAATCTATTAAAATTTGAAATACTTAAATTTATATGAATTTTTAAAATTAATTTAAATATGAGTCAACGATATCTCTAATTAATCATAAAAATTTGCTTGTTTGGAGATGACTAAATTAAGATAACAAAACAAAGTACCTTCCCAAGTGTAATTTCTCGTCAAGGAGTAGATATGCAGAAACCACAACGAGTACAAGCAAGAGAGGATTAAATGTGGACACAAACAATGGTCCTCTCATCCGAACGCAATACATAGAGCATATCCCCATTAGTCCTGAAGCCACAATTCCCTACGTGTACAAGTAACTAATAAGATAATGCAACTATTTATTGATAGGTTTATAACACGTCATGGGCACACGTATAAATATTATACGATAGATTGCCGTAGTATATTTAGATGCATACGTACCGTATAAGCTACAGTGAGAAGTCTTAGGTTCCATCCAAGCTTCCATTGATTCCAATCTCTTTCCATGGAAAGAGCATATATAAAATCTTGAATACATCCCATTACTAATATGAGAGCAGTGCTCGAAAAATGGCAAGGATATACGTCACTCATTTTTGTCTGTTGTCATCACAACAAAATAATGCTAAATTTCATTATATACAAATTTTTTTTTAAAACATTAATTTATAAATATAAATATTATTTTTTAAGATTTACCTGTACAATCAAAGACAACGCAAAGCAGACAGAACTGCCAAGTGCCAACAAAGGACCCAACATTATATGAATGTGCTTTTTATGGGATGGTGCGACGTTTACAAACTGATGTTTGTGATTTTTCAGAAGGTCCAAATGGGTTGACCAGATATTAATGTCGCGTCCCTTGTAAAAATTCAGAAGCATTGACCCTCCCATGCACAACAATGTTCCCGCCACCTTTGCTTTGCCTGCCTTTGTGTTTAATTCCAATTTCTCCAGTCTAATCAACACCCGTATGCACAATTGTTTTAAGTTTAATACTTCTATTTTATATAATAAATAAAAATATTCTAAATAATATATAATATACATTCCTATTATTGTTACCAAACATACCCAAAGAGTATTGAGAGGACGAATGTTATGGCAGGGATCAGATTGGCCATAGCTGCAACAAATGTGGCTGAGGTTAACGCTAAGCTCTCTGCGTACAGATTGTGGGCCATTGATCCACTGTAGTTAATCAATTGGAGATTAATGATAAATACAATATCTAAAATAGTTAACAAAATTTAATAGCATGGTGAAGACATTGGAGAAGCAAATAAAAGAAAATTAAGGAAAAAACAAAAATATATACATGTACGTTTAATACCATCTAGCTATATATCATCACTAGTCTATGTGGCAGTGAGTTCTTGATTCATTGTTTAGTGAAATTATGATTGTTTCGTCATTGGGTGGTGGTTGCTCCGCCGTTGGTGATGTGGTGGTTGCTTTGCTAAGAATGTTGGGTTGACGATGGGGGTGGTGGTTGCTTTGTCGTTTAATACCTTTTTTTTTTTTAGCTGAATTGGCTATGTCCGCTGTGGGGCAAGCTGTGGGCAGCTTAAAATTACTTTTCTGACTAATAAATATAGTAAGGTGGCCAATAAAATAAGAGGATGTTTGGCATAGCCCCGTTCTCCTGTTTATAGTGGGCAAGAATTATCTTGCCCACTGTGGACGTGGCATGTTGTGTCAACATTTTAATCACTTGTGGCAAACCGCCACGTCACCAACCATTACCTAACCAATCCCCCCCACCCCCACCCCCACCCCCACCCCCACCCCCATAATCAGCCCTCACTCTCTCTCTCTCTCTCTATTTCTAGGTGCTCAAAAATCGCCTTTTCTCCATTTCCGGCGACCCTCACTTTCCGGCGACCCACTTTCTCCCTTTCCTGTTCTTCTCCCTTTCCTGTTCTTCTCCCTTTTTTCCTTTTCTGGCGACCCACCTCCTCCCTTTCCATTGTCGACAGCTCCACGTCACTGTTCATACAGAGACAAAATTTGAAACCCTCGTCCATTCGCCCAAAATTTCGCATTCTCTCTCTCACACTCTCAGCGGCGATTTCGACGCAGCTCCTCTTCCTCCAGCGAACGGCGCCTTTCACGACCAAGACCGGCTGCCATTTAAACCCCGGCGCTGATAGTAACAGCCAAACACCGGCAACCGTTGCCTGTTTTCGCTGGGATTTCTCGCACGCTACTGTTTCGTGCCCTAATTGCAGCCCGCCTGTGTCGCTGGGATTTCTCGCACGTCCATTTCTGCCATTTCGCCCATTTCACAGAGAACATTCAACCTTCAACCTTCAACATTCAATCCTTCGTTGAAGCCAAAAACCAGATCTATTTTTAGATATGGATTTGCTCCAACCTCCAACCACCACAAAAATTGCAGATATGGTGGCCAATGCACTTTCCCGAAATGAAATTCTCTGTTTTGCAGCATTACTGAAGCTGGGTTTTTTTTAGGGGCAGCGAGTTTTTGAATTGAATTCTATTCAGGGTGCCGTTTGGAAGTGAATGGTGTGACCGGGGTTTTGTGGATGGCATTCTGTGATTTTGGTTCAAAATCGCAGAAATGGAGAGAGAGAGAGAGAGAAAGTTGGAGATAGAGAGAGAGAGGGCTGATTATTTTTGGGTGGTGGGGGGGGGGGGGGGGATTGGTTAGGTAATGGTTGGTGACGTGGCGGTTTGCCACAGGTGATTAAAATGTTGACACAGCATGTCTACTGTAGGCAGGAGAACGGGCTGATGTTCAGCAGGGGGGTTTTTCGGTTTTTTGGTTGTTGCCAACCGCCCATCACTGAAAAAGTTGAAAAAGCTGCCATTGATGCTTAGCAAAAAATCATGTGGAACAGTCAACTCTGAGGCTGAAGGAATTGGATTTTTGGTCAGTTTGATAAATGTTATCCTCATCATTTTCTACTGTAAGCAAAGCAAGTTGTCAGGCCGTGGTCAAATATAAAAAAACCAAAATCCAGTTTATAATCCCAATCAAACATACACTAAATAACTCACCCAAATAAGGCACAAAGAAATGCTTGGAAGAAAATTTTCCATGTCAATTTTGGCCTTCTTTTCCTGCATAGATTAGTAGAATAATATATATCAAAGCAAAGAAGCTTGAGAAATGAAAAAGTTAATATTTACCATGCAGGCGCATGATAATATATATTGTATACCTTTCGAGAATGAGGGCTAGAGGAACCACAGTAAGGACCGCAAACATAAAACGGTAGGCAACCAAAACCTTCAAGCTCATTCCATCGTTTGCTGCCAGTTTGTATAAAATATTAACTCCAGTTAACGCCATCTGTACAGCCACCATCATTATTGTGGGTTTCAGGTCTTGAACTGTATCACAAATTTTCCCCATTGTATATATATATATATATATGTATGTATGTATAGCATCGCCCAAATCCCGTGTGTGTGAAAGAGCAAAATCAAGAAGGCAAGAAGATGAAGATTTTTTTTCTAGACTTCTTGCTCGTCTCTAAATCTATAGAGAGTGTTATATATAGAGAGAAAGAGAGAGAGAGAGAGAGAGAGAGAGAATTAAATTATATTTTTATGTATACAATATTTAAACCGGTTGCATTTAAGATTGACAAATTTTGAATAAATTGATAAAGTCCAATTTAAAAATTTTACATTTTGAAAGAAATAAAATCAGTGAAAGTAAAAGATTCTTAGAAACAACCACCGTCAGAAATGCTTCTATTAGGTCAATTCCAATGGCCACCCTTCATCCCTGTATATTATTTTATTATATATTAAAAGAGGCAATGGAGTATATAGACACTATTTGCGGGAGAAAAGATCTGGACCCCTGCGTGCATTCAACAAAAACAAATTTATGCCACCCCCCACCCCCCAAATGTCAGGCGGCCTCACCCACCCAGCCAAAAAAAAAACAGCGCCCCCCATCCCCATATTTACTTTTACAGCCCCCTTGCCCATTTAATTTATCCCCCCTTCACTCCTAGACCAACACCTTATGAAAATAATGAAATTGATCCTTCGTATCTTCTTCATAAACCAAAGAAATTACCTGTCGATGTTAAGATACTTGACCTAGACTGTGTAATAAATCCAGAAACAGTCATTGAAGATTGGTATAATAATATCATGATTTCAATGATCATTCATAAAGAAATACATAGAGATGAGCAAAACTCATGGCACCATTTAATTTATCCACCTATTTTATACAGTACTCAACGGAATAATTTTTTTCATCAGAATACATTTTTTTCCCTCATCATTAGAATACATATTTTTTCCTCGTCATCAAAATATATATATTTTTTTTAAAATTTGGCCAACTCAATCACTTTATTTATTTTACCCAAATTTGGATCAAACGTTTCCAATCACTTTTGTTCTCTAAATTTATTTTATCAAATTTGTCTCCCACTTATTGTTTTTCATATTTTTCAAAGTTTAGTAATAAATTATTATTTTATTTTTTATTTTCGTTTATTTGTACAGATTTATTTTAATTTGCAAGTTATTTGTAACATTATTAATATATTTTTATTTTTTTGTTTATTCGCACATATAAATGATGTATTTTATTTCGATACATTTTCATAGGGATGGAATTTTAGAGTTGTGATAATGTATATGTTCCTCAAGTGACTATCAGTGTCATTCTCCACGTTGGTCAGAAATTCGAATTAACCGATAAGGCGTACAATTTTTACAATAAATATACACGTGAAGCCGGAATTTAGTAGGCGAATATAAATTTTATTTTAGTAACAAATTAAATGTATATTTTATTTTAGTAACAAATTATATTTTTATGTATACAATATTTAAAACGGTTGCATTTTAAGATTGACAAATTTTGAATAAATTGATATAGTCAAATTTTAAAATTTTACATTTTGAAAGAAATAAAATCAGTGAAAATGAGGGCTTGTTTGGTAGAATTTTTTTTGGGAAAAAAATAGATTTTTTTTGGGAAAAAAATAGATTTTTTTGGTTATTTTTTAATTTTTCAAATTTTTTTATTGTATAAAAAAGATTAAAAATTTAAAAATTGTAAGAAAAAAATAATTTTTTTTTGGAAAAAAACTCTACCCAACTTTCTACCGTCAGAAATGCTTCTATTTGGTCAATTCCAAAGGCCACCCTTTATCCCTATATATTATTATATATTAAAAGAGACAATGGAGTATAGACACCATGAGAAAAGATCTGGACCCCGTCACGGGTCCAGATCATTTCCCCGTCTGGGGAAAATGGTGCCCACCCCCTCACCCCTCGCAAGCCCCCACCCTCCCTCTGCAAATTAACAATCCCAAATAGGGATGGCAATGGGGCGGGTCGGCCCCGCCCCGCCCCGCCCCGCGACCCGCGAATTCGCGGGGCGGGGCGGGGCGGGTCGCGGGGCGGGGCGGGTCGGCCGTTGGACCCGCCAACCGCCCCGCGAACTTTTTTTTTTTTTTTTTTTTTTTTGTTAAACTGAAAAATAATTAAAAAAATATATATACAATTTTTTTTAAATATTTATATCAAGCAAAACAAAAAAATTATAAGATTTGAGTTGTGGTATAGTGGTTAATGTTAATAGTTTATAAGTTTTAATCCGGGTTTGATTCTTCTTTAGTTTATTTTTAGTGAAAATCATAATTTCTACTATATTTTATGATTTTTCAAACCACCACTTTTCTCCAATATCTCATTTTCTTTAATCACTGACATATTTATTTACCACTAAATTTACATCCACATTATTAATATAATTAAATTTATTAAATTAAAAATAATTTTTTATTATTATATTCATTGTATTTGTTTTTAAAAAATATAATATACAATAATATTTATTGGGTTAAATATTATTTATATCATATAATAAATAATATAATTAACGTTAATTTTATTATTAAGATTAGAGTGAGACTAATTAATTAGTTTATATTTGAGTAACAAATTAAATTTTACTTCAAAAATAAAAATAAATGAAGCGTGCATAATAAATTTGCTCTAATTGATAATAAACACACAAAAAGAAGAAAATAATATTACATTAGAAATAATAAATTCGTGACGAGGGTTAAAGCGTGTATCATACTCCTATGGGTCTAGGGAATATGATACATTTTTTACTACATGTGATCGAGTATTGTGGATTTGGAGCAATAAGTAACAAAATATATAACATTAACTTACCTATTTTGTAACGTAGGACAAGTTATTCTATCGTGGCCACTTGTGCCATATCAATTATATGTGCAAATAAAAAAAACAAAAAAAATTGTTAATAATATATTAAAACTAACTTACAAATTACAAAAAATAATTATGTACAAATAAACGGAAAAAAATAAATTAATAATTTATTAATAACTTTTGAAGAATGTGAAAAACAATAAGTGAGACACAAATTTGGTAAAATAAATTTAGAGAACAAAAGTGATTCTAAACTTTTGATGTTGGTCAAATTTGAGTAAAGTAAATAAAGTGATTGTGTTGGCCAAATTTCAAAAAAAATATGTATTTTGATAGGGAGGAAAAAATATGTATTATGATAAAGATTGAAAAATATGTATTTAATGAAAAAAAAAATTGTTATGTTGAGTGGTGGTGTATAAATAGATGGAAAAAAGAAGAAAGGAAATGGATTTTGTTTGGGGGGGTGGTGTGTAAAATTAAATGAGGGGAGGGGCTCTAAATTAAATAGGGAGGGGATTTTACAGAAAGGGGGTGAGGAGTCTTTTTTTGCGGCGCTAGTTGGGGTGCCTTTTTCCTTGCAGAGGGGTGGGTGAGTTGTGTTTTATTACAGAGGGGTGGGAGCCGGGGGGGGGGGGTGTTAAAAAAAAAAAGAATTCAATGGCTGCTTGACACGCAGCCTAGACGGGAAAATAATCTTTTCTCTAGACGCCATTCGCTGGAACAATCCTCTTCCCCCGATTGCTGCGTGGCAATCATTCAAGCATCCACGCAGCAATTAACCCTCAATATTCAATAAATATTATTATATATTATATTTCTTATAAAATATATACAATAAAGATAATATTAAGAAAATATTTATTTTTAATTTAATAAATTTTGTTATTAATATTATTTATATTTAATTTAATAAATTTAATTATATTAATAATAATCATCCAAATGTGGGGTAAATTTGGTGATATGGGTTTATAGTGGGTTATATTTTGGGGAGGGGTTGTTAAATAAATAAGAAGGGAAGGGGGTGGGGGCAATTTCAGAAAATAAATGGACTGGGGTACACAAAGGAGAGGGTTAAACCGGGGTGCGGGGGGGGGGGGGGAGGGGGGTTTGCTGCGTGGATGATTGCCACGCAGCAATCGAAAAAGAAGATCTGGAATAGATCCTCTCTCCTATTCGCGGACTGCGTGCCGAGCAATTATTCTTTTCTTTTTTTTTTTTTAAAAAACTTTTCCCTATTTCCAATTCTATCTTTCCTTTTTATATATTGAGACAAGGTCAAGAAAAGAAACCCTTAAACCAACTAATGCTATCTACAATGATAAGTATATTTCAACCCCATACATCACTCTTATATTATTTCAAACCTTGCACCTGCCCATGCACTCTCTAATAATACCCACTACGTTGATATTGCTAGTCTTTTTAATACTACTAGTGTTACACCCGTGCATGCACGCTCTCTAATAATACCCACTACGTTGATATTGCTAGTCTTTTTAATACTACTAGTGTTACACCCGTGCATGCACGGAAAGTGTAATAAAAAAAATTCTATAGTTATCTATGAAAATTAATTAGTTATAATAAAATCAAACACTAAATTTTAATTAGTATTAAACTCATGCATATGTTGACCAAAACGAAGATAATTAATTATTTCAATTAAATTAATTAGGTATTTAAAATATAGATCATTAAATTTAAAATACATTGAAAAATTAATTTTTACAATGATAACAAAACTTTGAAAATATGAATTTTGACTTATTTTTCTTTTTCTTTGCATTGATTGTTTTCTATAATAATCTTAAAAATGCAATATTTTAAATGTGATCTCTTAAATCGCGTCATAATAGTGTTTTAATTGAGTACAACTTTTCTAATAGTCCTAAAGCCATTCAATCTATTTGAAACATGTTTGGCTATTTTCTTATGTATGTTACTTTTTGTTGTTTTTTTGAAAAGTTAAAAAGTAAGGATTAATAAAAATTGAATAATACATTTAAACTATGACAAAAGTTTAAATGTGATTTCTTAAATCTTAATTAGCATTGAAAAATCCATGCATATTTTGACCAAAATGAAGATAAGATTAATTAATTAAATTAAATTATTTAAGTATTTAAAATATGGATAATTAAATTAAAATGCATTGGAAAATTAATTTTTGCAATAACAAAATTTTAAAAATATAGATTTGGACTTATTTTTCTTTCAATGTGCATTGATTGTTTTCCATAATAATCTTGAAAATAATCTTGAAAATGCGATATCTTAAATCTTAATTAGTATTGAAAAATCTATGCATCTTTTTTTTACCAAAACAAAGATAAGATTAATTAATTAAATTAATTAAATATTTTAAATATAAATAATTAAATTAAAACGCATTGGATAATTAATTTTGTAATGATAACCAAACTAAAAATTAGTTTTTGTAATGATAACTAAATTAGAAGGTAGATGAAGGGAGTCCAATTGGAAAATAAAAAAAAATTAGGCGGCTATTAAATGCAGTATTAAGAATGAATATTTAATGCAATTAAAAAAAATCTATTTCTAGAAACTGGAAAAAAAATAGAAATTCTAAATAGAAAAGTATTTAGGCAGGAAAATAAACTTTTGACGGCACTTATGTTTATATATATATATATATTAAATGTTACAATTCGTTTTTTTGCAAGAAAATAGAAAAAATAAATAAATAAACAATCAATGTGTAAAATCCATTAAAGAATCTGATTTTTTGTTGCATTTATCGTATATAATATTAAATGTTACACTTCGTTTTTTACAAGAAAAAAATAATAATAATCAATGTGTGAAACCAATTAAAGAAAACAAACTCCTATGCAGCATTTATGATGGAACTTACCAAATCAGTGTGTGAAACCAATTAAAGAAAACAAAGTTTTTTGCAGTATTTATGGCAGAACTTACCAAATCTGGAAAGAAAAAATGGCGGGAAAATGTGTGCGTGAAATTTTTGACGGCACTTCTGTTTTTATATATATATAGATTTCATCAGGTTGATCATGTTCATAGTGATATTTTTCCGCCCTAATTTTTAGCCAATGTTTTTCTATTTTTTTTGTCTTCCTTTGATCGTCTTGTTCGTCTTCTTTCCGACTTTAATCATGTCTTTCAAAAAATTGCCCAAAATTTTTGCAGACATGTTTATTATTTTTGATACCCATTTAATTTTTTTTTTTAATCCAGAAGAAGCTATCAAAATACTTAATAACTCAAAACCGTTGAAACAAAATTCATTTCTACACATATATTTATTAGGCTCTAGGTTTGGCTTCTTAGACCAAGATATAGTAATATATACCAAACAACTCACTTTGAACTTCAAAATCATTTGCAATCGAAATAATTTTATTCCCAATTAATTACTTATATTAAGTTAGCAACACAATGATCAAAATTACAATAAATACATAGTTTTAATTCATTTTTTTCGACGATTACTGAATCAAATTACAATTAAGTCCAAGAAGATTTACCCACAAGCACAAAATCTTGCACTACGCGAGAAAAAGAGAGAAAATACTATTTTCAAGGTAGAAAATTATAATAGTAGAGATAAAATATATCAATGAGTACAACACTGTCTAATATACCAAAAAAATAAAATAACTAATTAACAACTTATGATAATCTATAATAAGCATTTTTATTACTTATTACCACAAGTTCACAAGAAATGTTATGCATATCTCTCGACACTCGTGTAATTTAAACTTTTTTTAATGTTTGATACATTAGAGTGAATAAAATTAAATTGAAATAATTTACAAAGTCGGGTCATAATGAAGAAAAATATGAAATACATTTACACTTTAAAGTAGCAGAATAATCTTGTGAGATCATAGTTAAAGTATCTAGTCTAGGATTTGTATTAATAAATTCTGTTGGTAAACTACACACTATTTACATTATCTAAAAATGAAGAACATTCGTGTTAAAAATTAATTGAAGTTATATCACCTATTTTTTAAATAATACGTACTTTTTTTAATAAATTTTAATATATATTTTACTTAGTCTCTCATAAGTAAAAAATAATTAAGAAACTCACTAAAATAACTATATTATTAAATATTTAATTAAAATACAACACGTGTATTGCACATGCATTTGACTAGTAATAAAAAAAAATTGGTGGTGAGTGGGTGGGTTGTTTCTTACACTATAGTAACTTCTTATATGAAAATAAGATCCAAATTAACAAACAATAAAATAAGAGGTTCAATTCTGATATTGAACAAGGGCGGTGGTCAAAGTGCATTTCACTCAACTGTTGGCATGGCAAGAGCTTATTACATTTCAAGAAACGATCTTCTAGAAGTTATGCTAAGTAACGCTGCTGACGTGTATCAAATTCAATTAAAGAGTACACTTTCGATCGGCCACCTTAAAGAGTAATAATAATTCAAGAAATTTGAGCCTTTTTTTGTTTATTTATCTTCTTTTTTTTTCTTTAAACCCAACTTCTCAAATTTAATTTTGAGTTCAAAAGAGTTTTATAAGATTCCCATAATTTTTCTTAAAACTTGACAAGAAATCTGATGGATTGATTTTTCAATAATCATTGTCTTTACATGTATGGATTAATCTTATTTATTATGATTTTATGTTGATTTTTTTTTTTTTTGGATTGTTTAATTGATAATTAATCCTCTATGGATTCAAGGGACATTTTTTTTGCATTTTTTTTTAATTCTTTTAGATATTTTTTATTTTTGTGTACAATTATCATATTAAAGTTCAAGATCTTGAACAATTCTTGAGTTTTTACTTAAAATTCGATAACTTAACTAATGTAAGTTTTTGTAGATAACATGTAATTAGATAATACATTACTAACAAGTGAATCAAATTTATGTTTTCACTAAGTGCATGAACCGTGTATTTATGAGTGATGAAGTGACACTGACATTCCATCAATGCGGACTTGATCTCTTGTCCCTTGGGGGCAAGAAATTCTTTTCCACATGCTGATTTGTCAGCATGTGGACAGTTGATGTAAAAAATAGCTTTTTACATCAAATGCTTTTAGTACCAACATTCACCACAAGTTCCTTTTAAGTGGGGAGGTCAATATTTTGAATAGTTGGAAACACAAAATAAATCTAGTTTGGAGTCTAACCTCTAACGGGGAGTACGTATGTTGACGGTGCACGGAATAGTCCCGACAAGAGGTTTATATGCGAAAGTCGGTGGTTGTTAAAAAAAAAAAACTCACATTTTTTTTATAGTGACTACGGACTTTTCCTTATAAACTTTTTGTCTAGGGACTATTCCGTACATCATTAGCATACATATTGTTCATGAGACCCGTTGTTTAATTAGAACCCAAACATACACATTTCAATTAAATAATGACAAGGAGTACAAAGTTCCATGCTCCGGAAGTACTAGAAATTTTCTCCAGCATCAAATGAAATAATGGATACTTTGACGCCCAATTGAGACTATATTAAAATTTTGATGACTAATTTGACATTACACTATTAGTTCAAGGTGCTTCTATTATAATTATACAGTAAACTGGGGACAAACAAATAAAAATCCAAAAAGCGTTTTCTACGCACTCTCCAGATAAGGTGACTGGTTACAGGCCCGTTCTCCTGCCCTATCTTGTCCAGTGTGCCTACATGGCATATCCAGTTGGCCCAAGTCAGCCAAAAAAAAAACAACAAAAAAAAAAAAACCCCACCAATCCCTCTCTACCAGCCTCCCTCCCCAAAACCCCAACCCACCCAGCCAAGCCAAAAAGTCTCCCCAAAACTCACGCCGGAATTTGACACCATCACCGTCGCCGTACCCGTACCTGCAACTCACGCCAAAACCACCCGCATTTAGGGCACCAAAAATGGAGAAATTTTTTGTGTTTCCGGCGAATTCCATGGTCGAAGGTGTTTCCGGCCACCTCCACCACCACCCGCATCACGCCAACGCCACGTTGTCGCCACCACCACCGTCGCGGCTACAACTGGTTCTCCCCTCCTCCACTTCCCTCCGCACACATCTGCTACCACCACCCGCGCCGCGCCAATCTGAGAGACCACAACCCCACCACCACCCGCGTCGCACACATCTGCCAACTGGTTCTCCCCTCCTCCACTTCCCTTTGCACACATCTGCCACCACCAACAGCGGCCAACCTACATCAGATTGCAATTTTTCCAGCTAATCATCAAAATTAGGGCACGGCGAGTTTTTTTTCCAGCAAATCATCAAAAGTGGGGCGCCGGCATTTGGATGTTCGTGAATGCGCCGGTCGTGGTCGTGGTCGTGAATGAGGCGTTGTTGGCGCTATTGGAATTCACCGGCAGAGAGGGAGAGAGTTGGATGGGTTTTGGGGAGAGATAGCAGATTTTGGCTTGGCTGGGTGGGTTGGGGTTTTGGCGAGGGTGGCTGGTAGGGGGGGTTTGGTGGGTTTTTTTTTTTTTTTTTTTTGTGCTGACTTGGGCCAACTGGACATGCGACGTAGGCACAGTGGACAAGATACGGTAGCAGGCAAGGGAAAAGCTTAAACCCTAAGGGCCTGCTTGGGAGTTTTTTTTTCATCGATTTTGACCGATTTTGGATGGTACCGTTTATGAGGGGTTGAATAAACCGGTGCTTGTTAGTTTTTTATAGCACCATTTTTGGGCGGTTTTTAAACCGCTCAAAAACGGTGTAATATAATTTAGAGTGTATCTCCCAACCCCCCAAATCGATGGTTTTTGGCCATTCTTCAAAATTTCTTCCAATTTTATCATCTCTCAAACAATTATTTTCAAACTTTCTTAAACTTAATATTTGTAAAAATAAAACATATGCACACATGAAAAAAAAAAAAAAACATATGCAACAACATAAATTTAATTTTATATTTTCAATGATAGGTCAATATATAACATTTTCAAAATTAATTTTTTTAATATATGGGCATTTACGTAATTTGATTCTTTTAAAAACTTTTAGAACCGCTACATAATAAACTCCCAAGCATGGGTTAGACCGTTTCAAAAGCCGCTACTAAAAACCACCCAAAGCCACTCCACTCATAAACGCTCACAACCGATACTTTAAAAAATCCTCTTAACCGGTACCTTGAAACTCCCAAGCATACCCTAAAACTCTCTCTCTCTCTTTCTTGCTCATTTGCAGAAACCTCAGCAAATTCCCCAAAATACCCTTCGAGCATTGCTTATTTACGACTGTTGAACTGAAAATCCCGGTGTATATATAGCACGCCGGAGAAGCTTTTCCTGATTCACATCCGTTTACTCCGGGTCGCCTTCACCCGCCTCCGGTATGAAACCCGGCCGCTTGTCAGACTTTCCCGGGCTATTCCCTTTATCTCCCGGATCTTCCCACACAAATTCAAGTACGAGTCTTTAGGATCCTTAAAATTTGAAAAAAGGCTCCTACAAGAACAATTTAATATTCGTAAAATATGGGGTCTGGAGTTGCGGGCGTCTAATGGTTTGGTAAAGGATGAGGCCGAGCTTGGTGACCGGGTTGGTGGGTTGCAGGGTAATAGTGATAATGATGAGGTCGTTGGCTCTGAAAATGGTAAATGTAGTATTAGAAAGAGGTGTAGGAAGAGTGGGAAAAAAGGTGAATTGGATAATACAGGTAAGCAGGGTGGAGGCAGCTATACAAGTGACTGGAAAGAGAAAACTGGGAGGGATAGAGGCGGTGATGGTGATGAAATGAAGAGAGAAAGAAATGGGGTAGCACAAAGACAAGGACACGTATGCGAAAAAATCCTTTCCAGGTTAGTTCATTTCAATTGCAAGATGCTTTTTAGTACGCCATTCATTCAGTTGCTAGATCTCATGTCATAGAGTCTATCACAAGCTAAAAAGAAAGGAAATTAAAATGATAAAACTTGACGCATCCTACGTGGAACCTTAATAAATATGTCCTTCAGGAATCCTCCAATATCCCTACTAATCTGGTTTCTTAGTGGCAGGTCATTTTTATATGATTTCTTTCCTTCAGGTCCGGGGTATATTTGACTTGTACATATTAACATGAAAGGGTCTAGAATCTGGTCTGGGTATCCTGTTTGTGTGGGACCATTTTTGTAGACATTTTCCGAGTTTATGGAATAAAACTTCATCAGTGTTTTTTCATAGCCAATTCCGAGCTCCAGATATAGGAGGGGAGTTGTGGTCCATCAACAACATCGTAAAATTTCACCACATCTTGTGGTAGTGAATGATAAAAAAAAAAAGTGGCAAAAAACGTTTAGTCTGTTGATGTGTTTGGGGTCGTGGAAGATTTTTGGTAGTTTGGTTGTGTTTCTTAAAGTGGGTTAAGTTTTACTTTGAGCAAGGGATCTGTTGGAGCCTCTGAATTTGTATTCATTCTTCGCCAGTTAATAAAGTTCACATTTTAACTTTTAAGAATATATTGAGAGATATAGAAGCTTCTTGGTTATTGTACAATGCAGCTCATTCATTGTATATACATGTTTTTCTGAAAACCATGATCTCGATATTGAACTTGTTGCTTTCTCTTTCTTTCTGAAGACGCTTCCTTTATTTTTAGCTTTGGGTGGCTGACAAGATGTTGCATTGCTGTATGTCTGCCATCTCATCAACACTCGATACTGGAAGATTGTTGGCACTATCTTATTCTTTTATCACATTTGAAACTCAGATTCTTGTGGCTACACCTGGAAGGCTTATAGATCATCTTCAGCATACAGCTGGATTTGCTAGTAGGCTGACAGGCGTTCAAGTCTTGATCCTTGATGAAGCTGATCGTTTGCTAGACATGGGATTTCGCAAAGACATTGAGAAAATAATTTCTGCAGTTCCAAAACAGCGTCAAACACTTCTGTTTTCTGCCACTATTCCGCATGAGGTGATTTTGATGCTCTATTGTTTTTGTGGTATCTCATGCACTTGAGTAAAACTCTAAACAAGTCTATGATTCAGGTTCATAAAATTTGTGATGTTGCTTTAAAATGGGACCATGAATTTATCAATACAGTACAGGAAGGACTCGAGGAGACAAATTCACAGGTAGGCTGTAGGTTAATTACATTTCATTGTGTGTTTTGCTTTTATGTGCGCTCACATTGTTTCTCATAATGTTCACTATCTTTCAGGTGAGACAAATGCATATAGCTTCTCCTTTAAGGAACCACTTTTCGCTTCTTTATAATCTGCTTAAAGAGCATATAAAAGACGATGCTAATTATAAGGTATTATATCTGATCCTTTCTCGTAGATACTTTTATGGTACTCTTGTGAAAACTTTCTGTATATTTTCTTGAATACTGCTAAAAGAAAAGAAAATAATTTAAAGCAAAATAATCTAAAAAAGACGAATTGGAAAGGTATCAAGAGTTTGTATGATTGAGCTTTAAGATACTGCCACAATCAATGCTAGAAAGTTATTGTCTGTTGATATCAATCCTCTCACAACTACAATCTTTTGCACTTTGTGGTTTTTACCAACTCAGTGGTTATTTCTCTATAACCGTGCTTGCTCTTGTGTAACGCAGGTTCTTGTGTTTTGCACAACTGCGATGGTTACAAAATTCATAGCAGATTTCTTATGAAGCTTAACTTGAATGTCCGGGAAATTCATTCTCGAAAACCACAAAGTTACAGAAACAGGATTTCTGATGAATTCCGGAAGTTAAAAGGTCTAGTTCTTGTAACTTCTGATGTATCTGCATGAGGAGTAGATTATTCGGATGTTACCCTTGTTGTTCAGGTAACATGTTACATACAGCTTGCTTTTAGAACCTAATCGATTTTTATAGAATGTGCTTAAAATTCTCTATTGCCTACTTAGCTCTTTTAAATTTGTAATTCTGCTTAAATGTTTAGCCTTTGTAATGCGCTATATTTGGATAACCCTGATAGCACATCATGGTTCCTCGTACTGAGGAGAAAGACCCTCAGGTGAATTCTTGTTGGGTAAAAACAAATGTGCCCAGATAGTGGGTTTGTGGACAGTCCCTTGTCTCTTCTATGAATTTTGTAAAATTACTATTAAAAGGGTTGTGTTTTTTAATGTGTGGGGGTGGGAGCCAATGGTACTTTGCTATGAGATGGCCTACAGTCAAATGTCGGTAAACTTAGAAATAAGCTTGACGGTAAACTTAGAAATGAGCTTGAAGCTTGTTTTTGTCGATGACTTTGAGCTCAGTAGATTTTTTGCGTGAAAACATAACTACTGTTGCTATTGTAGATTGGCGTGCTAGCTAATAGACAACAGTACATACATCGACTAGGTAGAACTGGACGTAAAGGTAAAGAACAAGGTATACTTTTGTTGGCACCTTGGGAAGTGTTCTTTTTGTCCAGTATCATGGAGTTGCCTATAACAAAGGCACCCGAACCAATAGTTGATCCAGACACAAGGAAACAGGTGAGTTTTCAATGAAATTTAGTCACTCTTCCACGTCCTTTTCTAGCTTATCATTAGCTAATTGAGAAGATATAAAGCATATTCTGGTGCACGAAATATACTTTTCTACATGAGTTTTATTTTCTTCGTGTCTGAATCGTGATGTTTTACAATGTTACTTATTTGCACAGGTTGAACGTGCACTATCCCATATAGGTGCAAAGATTAAAGCAACAGCGTACGGGGCATGGCTCGGATATTACACTTCCAACAAGGATGTGTGTAGAGACAAGCATAGGCTTGTAATGCTTGCAAACGAGTTTAGTCGAAGCAAGGGACTTGACAACCCACCAGCCATTTCTAAGAAAAACCTTAGAAAAATGGGCCTACAGAACATTCCAGGATTGCGTTCTGAGTAGAATATGGGTGTGGTGCCCTAAAAATTCTAATTTCTTTTATTGTCATTGCCTTAACATCTTATATATTTGGTGTTCAACCATGGCAGGGTTAGTTCATAGATCATTCTGGAAAATTTTATTGTGAATTTTGGTAGGGATTTAATGGTTGATTATGAAATATAAAATTTATAGAGGTTCTTGGAGCCTGTGTTCCTCAGTCTGTTTTGGTATACCAGACGAAGGAAAAATTAACAAATCTAAGCACCGAAAAGATTACAAGCTAAAAGAGGGCTTGGCGTTGTATTGATTTTTTTTAATTCTATTGTCATTGAGTGATTTGTTAATTTAATTGCATCATAGCTAGCACACTCGTTAATGTCTTCTTTATATTTTCATGAATTGGGATCGTTTTTGAAAATGGGGGATTTGAGCAAGTACAAAGGCTCGGGCCCAAGCATTTACTCCATTGGCATTATACGACCTTTGTTAGGCACCCAGCTGACTCTTGCTCCTGACTTACCACTATGTAGACTGTAGTATGCACAGTATAACATCTTGAGCAAGAATCAAACAAAGCTAATACAAGGAACTTTATACTTCAAAACTAACGGATAAATTTTTTAAAAAAAAAAACCCGGAAAATTTGGCGCTCTATTTCTTGTTCAATGAGATTACAATGTTGTTATCGAACCTACGCCAGAGGAAGGATCTAAGCAACTTCCTACTACTACTTCCTGTCATGTTTTCATCTTTCTTAAAGTGATTTGTGATTAAAATTTACCTGCAAGAATATTTTACATACAAGAATTTGTCTGCACAACTAGTTACATGCCTCCCCCTAATCCCAGCTCTTTCATAAAGAAAGAAGTGAACTGGTTGGCATGTCTGTTTTTCGTTCTATTTTCTGCCGGGTTCAGAATTTTACGGTGCTGAGAATCCTTATGCTTTCACCAACGTTCAACGCACCACCAAGCTGGGAAAATTATCAGACTCTCCTGTGAAGAGGATACATCGACACATCAAAAGAATATTCTAGCAGAAGTCAGAAAAAAATTACCGAGGAAAAATAAAATGATCTTATACCAAAAGGCAAAAAAACCAAACTGGACACTATCATGTATAGGTCGATTCTTGATTAGTCATTTCCAAGGAAAATTGTCAACCAAATCATTCATTACCTCTGGTAACGAGGGGAAGATGGTTGATCCGGGGAAGAACGTGGCCCCGAACCCCCATGAAATCTACGGTACTCAAATGCCCTTGCTCGACTTCCCTCGTTCATCTGTGATTGCTCATTTGTACCTGGAAAACCTACGGGACCGACAGAGCCAGACTCAAGCTGTTCACCGTGAGAAGAACCATAAGTGGCATTATGATCAAATGGATACAGCATCATGACAGGTGGTTCAGAAGGTGCATTAGAGGACACTCCAACAGCATTCATGCGTGGAAAGGGATACATATTGTATGCAACATTTGGTGGACCATTTTGGCTGAAGTTTGAGCGCAATGGACCATTCTGAGACTGGAAAGAAGGCACCGGGTCATGCCGCCATGACCGGTCAGCTCGGCTCTCACTGGAAGCCACACGATCAGATCTCGAATATGATTTCTCAGTTTGATTGCGGTTGTAGCTTCGCGCCATAGTTCTTGATTTAGAATGAGCATTTGGGCTCCCCTCTCTATCACCATTATTATCATTCCTATCATAGTTATAACTCCCCCTTCTGGTACCAGAAGAATGACGCTCCCTAGCAGAAAACTTCTGCATTGATGAAATGAAAAAGGTGAGTAGTATCAAAATAAGTTCACAGTGCCAAAAATTTATAGTATAAACAAGTTCAAGTTATCGGGAAAAAAAAAACACGGATTTACAGCACCCAAGTCCAACAAAAAAAAAACAGCAAAGAAAGATCATAGTTTCTCAATTTCAAAGGTAAACTTCGTGTGCACAAAAAGTTAAAAAGCTGGTTTCTCTTGCGTAACACAGAACAGGCAATAATTTTATAAAGCTCCTATTACTCAAGACAACAGAATAAGACAATTCAGTTCATTTACAACCCCCTATTCCTATTTAGCTATAAAAAACTAACTCCCGATCACAAAAAATAAGAAAGATTCTTTTAAATTTTGATCCATACCTTTAATGCTTCGTTATTTGTATTACTTTCATGTATTTAATGTGTGCACAACATTTAGTCAACTTCTCAGCTCACTGTACTCCTATTTTTCCAATTTTGGTATGGATTAAATCACGAAAACTTAACCAGTCGCGTTATTATTCCGTATCATGAACTTCCCAATAATTGAAAAATAAAGATTCAGGCATTTGGATGTGTCAAATTCTAGACTGACAACGTGGCCATCTTAAACGTCTGAACTGGATGATGTGGGTCATCTTAACATGTAGTTCAAGTGTGGTATGCAGTAGCGGATCATGTGGCCACATTATGATGTCTGTTAGAATTCTGTGGGGAAGATTACAGTGGGTCCCACCTTATGCATGTATAGCATAGGTCTCCAACCTATCTTTCTTGGCATCTAAGTCACCGATCACCTTTTTACACTTGTGTCCCTAGTGGACGGTTCTGTCTATTTAGCTATTGAAGAGCAAGTTTTTCTGTTGAAAAGAGGCTTATAATGTCACCAGTGTACAAAACCCAGAAACTCGGCTTGAGAACTTGCTTGAGACTCTCTCATCATGCAGGCATTTCAATTCTAATGGATTCAGATTGCAATACCGTCATGAGCCTAAATCAAACCTCGAACATGGGATTTGCAGGATGGGACAAGAATGTAAATTGCTTCATCTCCTTTGCCCCAAAACAAACCCAACTGTTAACACAAGATTTGAAAGCAAGAGTCGAGGAGTGAAAGTGGAATTCTAATTCCATTAAGCTAATGTTTTTATTAGTGCATATAGACTTCAGAATAGAAAAAAAAATATAACCAATAAACAAGTGAAATCATGAGATGCATTATCTTACAGGATTAGGCAGGTATGTCCCAGTCCCGCTACGGTATCTTGGCATACCATTCGTGTAGTGTTGATAAACATTGGGAGGTCTACTGGAAACTGACTGGAGGGGAGCGGCAGGAATCAGATGGTGACCATAACTCGACATAAGCTGAGTGAAGAGGTTCATGTTGGCCGAAAGCGGTCCATCAGGATTATCATATGCAAAATGACCCTGCAGATAAACGGGCGGAACCACTACAGGTGAAGGATGGAGTAAAGGCCCATGGTACTGTGGATTTTGGCAAAACCTTCCAAATTGCAAATTTTGCCAGTGGCTAGCAAAGTCACTATTAAGAATATCAGACTTTTGCACATCAGATGTCTCAATAGCAGCTGTGCCTCTCAAAGAACTAGAAGTGTTTAGATCCTCAGACTGATCAAATCCCTCAGGACTGAAGTTCTGACCAGAGCCACAATTATCTAAGCTTCCATTGCCTTCAAAATGCCCAATTGATGAATCAGCAGTACCTGTCTCAGGTGGAATATTATAGACTGTAAGCATCGTTAGAAATGGGATTGGCGGCCCAGTAGGATAAAATGCAATCAGCCCTGAATTATCGGTCATATTCTCCCCGGAGCCAGAACCTATGAGCATCGGGGTAATGGGGAACATTGAGTCGGAACCACTTGTCTGAGCAACTTCAAAGCCAGGCATATGATGCCTTGGAACATGCAAAGAAGCAACTGATTGAGATTCTGGGTTGCTTTCTGGATTTTCAGTTCTGACATTCGATAATGGTCCCCATTCCTCGTCATCATCCTCAGCTTGATTAGGCACATGTTCGGACATATTTTTTCCTTTTCCATGTCCAGAAGCTGGATCTGTAGAATTTAGTTTCTTTCCCCTCTTTTCCCTTGTAGATTTAGACAACTCTGTGGAGGATCCATCTGAAGAACTCTCCAAAGAGGTTCTGCTTCTCAAAGAGTTACCATGAGTAGCCGACGAGAACCTGGAGCTTTCTGATCTTTCTTCTGCACAAATCTCAATACTGCTAATATCCTTAAACGGGTGATTATCACTTTCTTCCCGCATCGATCCACACTTTTCCTTCGTATGCTTCGGCTGAATTTTTGTAGAACTGCCAGAGCCCCTTATTCGAGGAGGAACGTGTTTTAAACCAGACATTTTTGCTGGCTGTTTATTATCTGTCTCAAGCATTTCATATTTTCCATTTTCAGGGTCATAGCCACCAGAGGTGCCAGCATCCAGCTCCAGCGAGAAATCATTTTCTGCTTCACCTGAATTCATCTCCACACAACCAAAATTTCCATGGCTTCGCTCAATTGAATCTGCAGAAGGTGAGTTCAATCCATTGTCAGGGAAATAAGGAGTCAATTGGTGTGCAACCAAACCATGAGGAAACTGCACATTTGAAAAAGATGGATCTGTAGAAGGAATATCTGTAGGAACGAATCCAGGCAGATTTTGTTGAGTATAACCCATCGGGGCTAGGAAGGATGATGGAATTGGGAAAGGTAGATGTGATGAAGCTAAGTTGAATGGCAGGTGACCCTGCCCATTAATACCATGAATTGAAGTAGATGCCATCATGTTCACAATATCTTGTTCGTCCTGGTGCATCCTCTGTGTTCCAGAGATAGATGAAAGCTCATCATCCAAGGCATCTGAACAATCTTGGTGAAAGTAATTTGAACCATTTTTGGAGTCAACAGAAGCATCGGGACTTTGATGGGTTGGGGCATGCCTTGTGGCTAAGATATCAGCCTGTGCGTCAGTCAATTCAGGACTAGAGTGTGTTCTGGCAAAAAGAAACCTTCCCTGGATGCCGTTAACCAAATGATTAGGTTTTAGATCTCTCTGTAACTTATTATTACACACATCCTGATTGGAAGCAGAGTTTCTTCCAATTTGATCAGAACCCCTCGAGCTTTTCAAACCGAATTGACTTTTTAAGCTTTGATTCTGAGAAGCTGCAGACAACTCACTCGTTCTAGACACGCTTCCAGCTAAATTATTACCATGTTGAGAGGAAACACCATATGTGCGGACTCGCTCACTCTCCATTTTACGAACGGAAGAGTTGTCATTTACTTTTTTGACACTGACATTATTCTTAGAATTCTCAAATTCATGAAGGCTATCTGGAGTGGATAATTTCAAGCGCCACCGGTCAACCCCTGGTGCATCAGGACGATGACCACTACCATGCCTTTCCCATGTATTCGTAAAGAATTGATTAACTTCATAAATTATGTTTTCCTTGGGGCAGTCAAGTAATCTAGCCAATCTTTTAGCCCCAAATCCAAATGCACTCCGTACCCTAAAGAAATTACCTGAGAACAGAAAAGAATAAATTCATGTAGACTGACTAGAAAGAGGGAAATCATTCAAAGGAATTCTTCCCATAAGAAACATATTCATGCATGACAGTGTGAAAACTGAAAAGAAATGAGTTTATAATATATTAACTAAAGTACATTTTCCAATGTTATGCAGGAGTTGCGACAAGTACAAATAAATGAAAAGGATTAATTCTTTTAAGATAAATTCAGGTAAATCAATTAAAACCAAATTTGAGATCTTAAAGAATTTTGGAAGTATCTGGATGAGGTGATTATTTATGGTTGACAAAATCCAGTGAGATTTTTAGGAGTTAAAAATGGAAGATGCTTTAATGAAGGAAGTGTTATGGCCCTATCTATAAAGTAACGAGATATTCAAGATTGTAAGAAACACAGTTTTTAAGCTCATGAGTCATGCTACGAAATTATGGGAGATGGTGATTGAGCATGGATTAAGGTGTAATTCAAAAGTCTTGGATGATAGCCAATTTGATTTTATGTCAGGGAGATTAAAAAGTACAGGGAAAAAGAATAAAGATTTGCACATGGTTTTAATGATTTAAAAAAGCCTACGAAGGCAGGGAAGTGCCATGATAAGTGCTATAAAGAAAAGAAATTTCTATTTGATACAGTAATATTGTTAAGGATATGAATGCTGAATTAGTCACGTATGTGATATGTAGTGACCACATTAGTAGAGAATTTTCAATTACTGTAGGCCTCCATCAAGTTTTTGCCTTAAGTCTCGTTATTTTGCCTTAGTCATGGATGAGTTTATAAGACATCCAAGATCAGGTGGGTTCCTTGTTATATGTTACTCGCTGAATAGGAGGGGGGCATATGGTACTAACCATTAGGCACTGAAAGGACAAAATATCCACAAGACAAATATAGTGAAAATGAGCATGTTAAGATGGATGTAAGTCGAACTAGAATTAATAAGGTAAGGATGAGAATGAATGCTAACAATTGTAGGTGAAACCAATTGATGATAAATACAAGATGGGTATAATGAAACCTAATAGATTTGACACTGTTAGTTCGTATGAAGTTACACAAACATGACAAGTCTGTAAAGAGAGCCAAGATGCAAAATAAAATCACAAGGTTAAGAAAAAAGAGTGCATTAAAAAAGAATTCAAGCTACATGTACCTTTGCTAACGCTACGTCCAAGGTTGTTGTTAACCCGTAAAGGATCGACTACATTAAAATATTTAGAAACAAATGGCTGTCCATTGTTTTCCTGGCCACCAGGAAAAACAGCATAAACAGAGCTACATGCATCAAGAAACAACTTGCTAAGTAGAAGTTCTCCACTGTCCTTTCGAGGAGGTTCCGCTGTGAAATAATTCAAATAAAACTTTAACAAATCAGCCAATATATCCAGAATATAGCCGTGAGGCAATAAATGAGAAGTTCCAACATTTATTACCGGTCATATCTGGTAGGGAACTAATGGGTACAGGACCCCATAAGCTTACACAGAAATTGTCCCAGTCAAAATTGCTGAAAAACTCCAGAAAACGGTAAAGGACCTGCAAGTGTAAATAAAGTGCTTCAGAAGGACAACAAAAGAACCTAAATTTTGAAAACATATAGGAATCAAGTTACCTCAAGTGGCCCAAGAAACGAGTTATTGAAAACATGAAAAATGTAAAGAACTAAGGTCTCCAGGGCATAAGTAGAAATGAGACCATGATGAGCACCCAATATACGACTTTCATAATAACACCACGCCTTAATCAATATTATGCTACGCTTGAATAGATGATTCTGGCCTATAAGATTATCAACCTGCAAAACAAAATATTTTTAAGATCTTTTCAGATAGCAAGTTATTTCTTATTAATGATTCCTATCTATGATGAGAACTCATTTATAAACATTGTTATTAGTGCACATGAAACTACTCACCTCGTCGAGGAAGCAGAGTGTACATAATCCACCAATCTGATTAAAAGATATGTCTACAACGATATTTTCCACGAGACACTTTATTATCTTCACCTACATCAAAAAATGAGGATATCAAACAACAATTATCCAGCAGTAAAAAAGAAGAACAACAACAGTAAGTTTTGATATTTTGTACATATTTATCAAAGAAATTTAAGAAACTCATCAACTGGACATCAACTGCTTTTTTGTTAAGTCATCATAAGGTACTATGAAATTAATATTGGCACTATCCATTCTGAGATTGTTCTCTCCAGAAATTCAACAACTGGTTGCCTCATTTACTGGGACCTTCCTCACTAATTACAATTGGGGCATAATATTCACCACAAAGTTAATGCCCCTCAATAGTCTCTCTGCTAAGGTCAGTGCACCTATTTTAGGTTAGTTGTTAGCTACCAGCACTATGCATCAGTGAAGGGTAACAGATTGCCAAAGTTCCAAGATAGCTTCAGCCACAAATTCAAAAATACACATTCTACTCTGCCTTGGAACCAACCAAGCTTTCCATTCATTAAAACACCAGATTGTGATATGCGTAAGAAAATATATACTTCCAGACAACATATAAAACTATATCAACAATTTCACAATACTTATTTTGACAATAAGGAAGTGCTACTATTAAAATAACAGCACACTTGCCTAAACTTACAACTTGGTCAAACTTACTTATAAGCAACCTTTATTTTTATACATGTTAGTTTTATGTTAAAAAAAATACATTTTTTACATATACATAAAACAAATACTTAATACTTATTTTAACTCTAAGTAGAAGTCTATTGTCAAAATAATTAACTTACCAGTTTTTGAAGTTTAACCAATAAAACAAGTAATTAAGATATTTCTCCAATTTTAACAATGTTATGACCAATATAGCAGAAAATCAGCATTCCATTACTTAGCTAAACAATTTAAACTTTAAAAATATTAAAAATTTGTCAAACTGATTTGTTGGAGATTGGAAGTCAGGTGCATCTTCTTCTTCTTCTTCTTTTGCTTTTTGTAACCCCCCTTATTAGGATTTTTGTTCCTTTTCATTTCTCTAGTATCCATGATGCAGCAAATAAAAAGTATATTTGAGGCGCAAAAAGAATTAAATAAATTAAGAGCCCGTTTGGTAGAGTTTATAAACTAGTTTATTTGACCAAAAATGGTTTATTTGACAAAAAAGTTTGCCTTGGTAGCCGTCATTTTTTACCATTCTTGGTCAAATAAATCATTTTTGTCGAATAAACTAGTTTATAATCTCTACCAAACAGACACTAATAAGGGATTCTTTATTTCTAGTTTATGTTAGATTAGGTTTATTTCCTAGTTAGTTTCCTACTTAAATTAGATTTGTTTAATTTCCTACTTAGATTAGGAGTGTTTAAACTCCTATGAGAGAGGGTTAACACTTTGTTTCCTTCCACTTTGATTACTGAATACAATTACAACTTCTTCTCTCTGATTTCTATTCTCTGTCGTCTCTTTCTCTTTGTTCTATAATTCTGATTCTTGTTCTATTGCATCCATCATTAGTTTGTTGCTTCAAAGAAGATGGTGGTTTCGCAGGTTTCAAGTGCGTTGGAGAGATCGTCATGCCTAGAAATGCTGGTTGGATAACTGAACACGAGTTTCGCCAGCTGGATGCAAAGTTGTTAGATGACTATCTTGTATAACTCGCCGGAGTGAAGTTCTTTTCAGCCGGGGAGAAATGATGCTGCGATTAAAGTATATCTGAGGTGCAAAAGGAATTAAATTAATTAGGATTTCTTTAATTCTAGTTTGTTTTAGATTAGGTTTATTTCCCTAGTTAGTTTCCTACATAAATTAGATTTAATTAATTTCCGACTTAGGCTAGGATTGTTTAACCCCTATAAAATAGAGGGTCAACACTTTGATTATTGAATATAATTACAAGTTCTTCTCTCTGATTTCTCTTCCCTCTCTCATGTGTTTCTCTTTCTTCTATAATTGTGGTTCTTGTTCGATTGCGTCCGTCGTCAATCCCTATTAGGCTTAGACCGCAAATTTGTATTTAAAATTCAAGAATTTATGTTGTGAAGGTTGGTGATGCTCTCTAGGGCATAAAAGAACTTCTGTGTTACTCAATGCTTTGGATGCCTCACTCTGCAAGAACTTAGGTTGAAAAATACTAAATAGGATCAGGCTCATAAAGCTTCCAGCTGTCAGCTTCTCTGTGCATATATTGTAGTTAATATCAACGAGTTGAACAGTTTCAAAATAAGGCCTCCTGAAGATGCCAAAACAGTTGGCGATTGTAATGAAAGAAAAAAACAAATCACAAGATGTCATCACGTTGCCTCAAACTGAAAGTAACTTTTCTAAAAGAAAGTAAGACTGTCCATATAATTTCAACAGTGAAAATCTTGAAATACAGGTAGATGCAAAATATTTCTAAAAGACAGTAAAGGGTGATTAGCTAAGGTGTGAGAGTCAGATTTGATGTAAAGGATAAGCCATGGTGTACAACATTTTGGGATTCCGAAATACAGAACTCTAATACTACGGAAAAGGACGAGAGCTGGAATTGATAGTTTCCAAGTGGATGTCATGGGGACACCAACCAGCAAAGCCAAAAACTTTGGAGGTAGATATACTATATTAAAAGCAACTAAAACTAACCAGCATGCTGTTAAAAAAAATGTCAAGTGAAGCACAACAATTCTATGTGTGAGGCCAAGGGAGCCCATGTACTTACACCCTATCAACAAATTAAGAATTAAAGAAGAAGAAAACATAAAATGGAACAATTCAGATATGCAGAAGGACATACTTCTGCTTGAATATACTGAACCTCCTTCACATGAAATTCAGTATTTTCATTCTGCTCTTCATTCTGTAGCATGTCCCGAACCTGATTGGCCCATGTATCTTTCAAAGTTTGATTATGACTAAAAGCAGTTAAATCAATGTCTCCATCAGGTAGATAAGTCTTCAAGGGTACAGACCCAAATGTACAAACCTGTAAATATATGGGTCAAAGAGGAAAAGAAACACGTTTAACGCGAGGACTAATATGCATATTAGTACCAAAAACCTAGGCGACAGCCTTTAGCAAAGATTTACAGATATGCAAGAAACAACTCCTACCAGTTGCACTGGGAGACACATTTTAATCACCTCAGAGTTTCATGGTACACAATATCACATATCTCTCTCTATTTAACAGTTATAGCAGTGTTTTCCCTTTCTCAGAAAAGGCCATTCTAGTGTTCATAATTCTGAGTTGCAAAAACATTACAAATCCATCAAAAAATACTCAACACTACTTAAATTTAGAATTCACCATTCTATCAAATCGTCAAGGGTCCACTTCTACAGATGTTGGTCTTCAAGCATTGTATTCTAGTTCTATAGAAGATATACTACATAACATTATCAAGCACGACATTTTAAGTTTAGCTATCTTTATAACTATCATGTCAAAATATTAAAACCATGCGTCACGAAACAAAACTGAGATCTTAGAAATGAGAAAATTGCTTCCTGTTTGGTCTCTCACTCCATGTCCTTGAATCCAAAAGTATTTCTCATTGTGCTGATTTCTCTTTTTCATTTCATGAACACAACATACAATAAACTGAAGCAGTCATTTACACTGTTATCATAATTTGAACGCCACTATTGCCAAATAAGCATAAAGCACCTCTTAAACAAAATTACAGCATAACATTTCAGAATTAAGTTGTGGGATTGTTAAGCTATTTCTAACAACCTGACAGGGAAAACACTTCATTATGAGCTGCTGCACATAATCTGCAACGGCATTCCTACGCTCCTCAGACGGTTGGTTGGGCTGAATGCAGGCAATGAGCTCTGCAGTTCTATCCTCGGCCTTCGACCAGCGCTCATTGTCCAGGGATCGCATCACTAAGCCCATTCCAGGCAACAGCCCATTCGGCAATGATCCACTCGGCTCCTCCAATACATTGTGTTCTCCCATGTGGTACTATGTTTTCTAACTCCCCAACTAAAAAAAAATCGTTGTAGCTATCCCAAACTGAAAACCAAGCTTTCTTAAGAACCGCCCATATAATGTTTGTTACGGGAGACAAATGAACTTCTTCCAAAGGAATGGAGACAGAGGGTAGTTTCATATATAGACTCCTAAAAACAGTGTAAGCGTGAATATATTGCTAAATTTGATGTCAATACCGGACTTTTTAATACCCAGCAAAAACCTAAAATGTAAACTTCATAGAAAAACAGTTGAACAGAAAATTAAAAGGACGTGAACAACAAAATCCTAATTGAAACCCAGTTATTAGTTTCAGTAAATTAGTGCAATGCCAACAAAGTCAGGTAAAATTTGAACAAAAAAACAGATTAAATCAATATGAAATTTGATTTCTGCTTTGTCCATAACAAAATATTGCAGAGAAACACTGTAAATGGAAGAAATTGAGATCGACAAATTATAGTAGGGCAATATAAAGGGGGTTTCTTTTACTTGGATTATTTTATCATTTTGTGCATCAAGAGGAGATGAGTGTGCAACTGAGCGCGTGCGCTATAAGGAAATTGGATTTTCTAGGGGAAGATTGAAATTGTTTGACGTTTGAAGGTTTTGATTTGATTATGAATGTGTGTTTTGTGTGTGTTTCTGGGAAAATACCGACGTAGGAGGAGGGTTGGGGGTGGGTGGGGTTGAGAAAATCAAGCAATGATGATGCGTAATCCTAAATATATAGATTGAGAGCAGAAAAAATTAAATAAAAAACAAATACTTTGAAATTGTATATTTTATTGTGCATTTAATTTTGGGCTTTGGAAGTTGAAAGTGGCCTAACTAGTATACCATTTTTTTTTTTTCGGTGAAATTCGATCGTAAAAAATTTTAATAAATTGAAGAGTTGAAAAGAATGAGAGAGAGATATAGAGTTTTGTTTGATAGGAGTTTGATTTTGATAAATATGAAGAATAATATGGAGAAATTAGAATTGAGAGAGATATATATGGATTTTGGTTTGAGAAGATGAATATGTAGTGACGAACAAATAAGTACTTTTTTGTGCTTGTAGCGGAGTAAACCTTCCCACGATCGGAAACTTGAGAGATTTGTAACAAGTTTAACATGCTACTTACATATTTTATGATACGTCATGTATAATATATTGTCACCGACCGTAGGGAGGTTTCCTCTGCTACGAGCACCAAAAAAAAAAAAAATACTTCTTTGTACGTTACTACGTCTTCATTCTCTCAAATCAAAACCCATATCGCTCTCCCAATTCCTCTATTTCTCCATATTTGTAACACCTCAAATCTAGAAACTCTAGATTTAGTAATGTTATCATTTAATTTCCATTAAATAACAAGATATAAATGCGGAAAAATGGATAGAACATTCATTCCATTTTATTTTATTTGAAAATACGAACTAAATGTCAATGGCTTTAAACAGTATTAATTAAAAACCATAATTTGCATAATAAATTTTATGCCCAAATCCATTATTGAATAAACACCATAATTGCGGAAAATTTCATAGTTTGACTAAATTAAAATAAGTAAAAGAATAGTATTCCAAAAACATTAATCGGCCTAAGGCATCTTATTTATGAAATAATAACAAAATAAAACTTTAATTTAAACAGTACTGAGTCCATCTCGCCCCAAGCAGTCGTCTCGAATCATTTAGCTCTCATCATCTGAAATGTGGAGAATATGGGATGAGCTAACGCCCAGTAAATAAACCTCATGCACATGATGTATGCTTATGATATACATTGGTTTCAAGTAATTTTCTAGAATATGTATCCCATCTTTCCTTATCATTTAAAAAACTTTAACATTGTGAGCTCACTTTTGTGTATCGCCTATCCAATTAGTATGCAGTGGGCCATTATTATTTGGAACCCGATCCATCTACCGGTAGCACCGCAAAGCGGTTAAACATTAAACATTCAACATTATCATTCGTCGGGTGCGCCCGGTCCCCCACGCCCCATTTCCCACTCACACCTTTCATGGTATAGGCGAACACCATTTCATTTATAAAATTTGGGATACATATCTTTCTTGAGCAAAATATAAATTTCAAACGTTATCATTTACATCTTTACTTTATGCATGCTTATGGATGCATTAACATGAATGTTCGTGTAATAATATGTCATGTGAAACATTAATGAAATATAAATGCATATAAAACTACATCAAAACATATCATGTTCACATAATGGCTATTAATGTAACATATCTAGACATTTAACATTGCATTCTAAAAATGAATTCTAGGAGAGGTTTACTTACCTCGAATATGTAGAATTTTGCTTTGAAATAGCAAGTGGAGCTGTCCTTGGCCGCCCAAAAAGTCAACGTGCCAAGAGTCCTATGTCATTATCTTTAAATCAAAAACTTGCACATACTCATTCTGTATTTTTATTATAACCACTTAGATGCACCCAAGTCCGAGCCATTACACTTTAAATATGTATATATATATATATATATATATATATATATAAAAGAATATCTTACATTAAGGATATTAAAATAAACTAACCAAAACAAACACCTTAAACATAAAAATTTAACTATATACAACTTTTAGATATTTAAATTATTAATTGGAGATTCCTACATTTAAAAGGAGAAAAATAGGGATTCAAACAACTTTATTTCAAAAAAAACGAAATTATTTAGTATCCTATTATGCTTGCTATAAAAGAACCAAAAATTTAAAAAAAAAAAAATTGAACATATAACAGAGACCCAGAACTCAGTTTATGAATTGATAAATTTAATAACCAAAAACTGTTACTTTAATTGATTATTTTAGAGGTATACATACCAACTACAGATTCGTACACACATCACTTATATTTGAAACAAGAAATCAATTCATTACACCAATTAATCCTAATTGACAACCAGCAAGGCTGACACATGAGCAAATCCCAACCTTTTCCTTGAAACATGAGCCCACCATATAAAAATAAATCATTCATTCATGCAAAAGAAAACAATACTATTTCCACTTACCTGGTGACGTAAAAATACAATTAAAAAGTGGAACAGCAGATGCAAGTTTGGGGATTGTGGCGCATACTTGATTTAATTTGCAAGAATATATAAAAGTAAAAGTAATGACTTCTAACCTAATGACGTCCATTTAGGTATATCATATGCTAATTAAGTAAAGAGATTCCTTATTTACATATATTAACTTATTTAATTTTTAAATTGATTCTGAACTTTTAAAAATTCTGCCCAATGATTTAATATATTAAATTACCCAAAAAGGTATTTAAAAAAATAGAACAATCTTCCAATTGGGTAGCTAAGTTCAAATTAAACATACAAACACATAATAAAATAAAGATATTATAAATTTTAAATCTAACATTAATAAGATTATATGCATGTTATTATTAAATTATGAGGCACGTTGATCGTCTAAGGCGTCCACGGTACATTCCACTGCAAAACAATAGTTAATTACAAGAACGTAAATTCATTAATTTAAGAATAAATCGTAATATTAATACGAACATCATAATAAAATTATAATAATCTTGTAAATGGATATGTGGCGTTACAATATTCTTCTTCATATTCATCAAAATCAAACTTCCCTTAAACAAAATTCTTTCTCTCTCTCATTCTTCTAAACTCTTCAATCCATTAAAATTCTCTACGATCGAATTCCATTGCAAAGAAAAGCGGTATACTAGTAATATGTTGTCATCGTAACATATAATATTACATATTGTAGCATATTATCGTCGTTGACAATTACATTTGTCAATGTTTCAACCACTTTCATCACAATCACCCCATTGAAATTCTATCTCACCATCAATACTGTCGCTGCCATCACTACAAATAACTGACCTACTCGACCCGATCCTCCTCCAAACAAGTTTGCTTTTGAACAGTGAAAATCTAATATATTTTTTTAACAATGGAGAATCATAACAACTAGTTAGGTCTCCTCTAGACTTGGATTTAGATCCAACACCAAACCACTTCTGGTCGCAAATACCAAAATTGTCACTTCCGACAAACACCACCACCAATAGCACTCTCAAATAGTTTTGTTTTTGAAGTAAAAAATAGAAATTCTAGATGAGCAGTGAGGTTTTGTCATGACCAATTGATAACAAAATTCAACATAAGTTCACCCTAAGAGGTAAGGTCAAGGATTCGAATCGTTGAAGATTCGAAAGGAATCTAATTTGGAGTCCAAACTCCAGTAGATAATACATACATTAACATTACACATAATAGTCTCTGAGCGAAATGTTTATAAAGGAAAGTCTCATGGTCATTAAACTAATCATCTTCACCATCTATAAAAGAAAAACAAGAGAAAAATAGAAGAAGTGGTGTGGCTTGGGGTTGAGTCAAGCCACGATATAAGAGTAGTAGATAGAAGATGTGGAGTGGATATTAAACATGCATAGGTATGAGATCTTGCAGTAAATTTAGAAGATTATCTATTGGTGGGGTTTACGGTGGTAAAGACTTTCAATAGTTGGAAAGTGATGTTTAGACACGTTTGCTGAAGAAGAAGACAACATTGGGAAGTTTGTGGTTTTGTGAAGAATAAAAGTGAATTAATTTTATTTTTTAGTTGTTTTTATTTTATTAATCACGATCTTATGAAAATTTCTTTGCTACGGAAAGAAAAAAATACTTAAACTTCTGTTTGTCACTACATTTTCAATTTTTCTCCTCACAAAATCACATCTTCCAAAATTTGCTCGCCACTTCAATTTATCTTCCTCAATCGATTATCTCCAAAATCTGCCACTTCCTTAATCCATCTTCCTCCACCGATCATATCCAATATTTGTTCATCGTTTCAATCCATCATCATAAAAGAGCTTACGATTGGATTCTACCGCAAGAAAGCGATATAATAGTATATTTATTCTTTATATGAACTTAAAAATATATTCATTTTTTAAATACTTATTTAATATAATTTTTTGATATAATTATGAGTAAGTACTTATGACGCTGACAAATTAAAAATTAGACATAAGATTGTTAAAAAATAAAAGTTCAGAATAATAGTGCAAAAGTAGGTAAAGAATGGGATGAGTGTAATTTTTCTTAAATTTAAGTTATAAGCCAAGAATTATTATTTAAGAAATTATGAATAACTAAAAAAACATATTTTAATGACGAATTTAAAATTTTATCCAACGCGTGTTGGATCGGAATAGAGCTGATCCAGTCATCCAGCCCCAAGTTTGGCCATGTGTTTGGACCTAAAATTTTTACCTCTCTTCGCTCGAGGACTTAATGCGAAGAAGCGCAACGAACTGCTTCGTGACTCGGAGTTGAATCGTCATGGCGAAAACGCGGGACCGCCGAGTTGGACTCAGTAGCTATGGTCAATCGAGCCGAGTGGGCTCTTCAACTCGAAAAATCAAGGTCGTCAACCCAGTGGAATCACCGCCGCGCAACTCAGATCACAAGCTCATCACCGCCAGCAGCGCCGTTTTCCTCTTCTTCATCGTATCTTCTGCCATTTCAGTAATCTTATATCGTAAATTGTATGCTTCTAATGCGCATACGAATATGAATACGGGATCCGACCTACCGTACGTCTATCAGCGAGGTCTCGTTAAGACTGATATACATTATCATCAAGTCCTCGCTGTACGCACTCTCACTCTCTGAGTTTCTTAGCTTAATTTCGTTTTTGATATTATTAGATTGTTTTCATTTTGTCTTTCTGTTAATTTTTAAGAAATTCAGGAGAATATGAAGTTGTCGGAAAATTCCAGTCACCGGAATTTCAAGAATCCCGTTCTAGCCTACATTACTCCATGGTAATTTCATTCATTACAATCGCAATGGCATTTCTTTGGCTCAAAAGTTTGATTTTTTATTTCCTCTCAATATAATATTTGTTGACAGCATTAAATGTGTGAACAAGAAATGTATAGATGATTGTTACATAAGATTATCAGCTGAATTAGGTTTCGAGTTGAGCACTAAGTAATTTAAAGTATGTTTGGCTTTGCTTCTTTTGTGAAAGAAGCTAGTTTTTTTAGGCTGTAATAAAGAAAGCCCAAAAAGAAGCCAATTTTGGCTTTTTATTTTTAAGCTAAGCCAAACATGCTCTTAATCATGTCGAGCTATGCTTTAGTTCAGCTGATATTTTAGTCCAGCCTAGCTAGTCCAAAAATATGATCCACACTTGAAAATATATTTTAGCTTTGAAGCTCTGAGAACATGTGGTTTTTCTGTTTTTGTAGCTTATCTTACAATGGTAGTTTAGTTGGAGGGGTTGATGTTTAAATGCTTGAATTGTAAATGGTGCAGGAATTCTAAAGGATATGACAAGGCCAAGAAGTTCAATAATAAGTTTACACATTTATCACCCGTGTGGTACGAACTTAAGAGGTATGGGATTCCTGATTTGCAAAGTGATAATTTTTTAATTTCAATATTTCTAATTCTGGATTGACCCCTGAGCTTTCAACTTTGGAGATTGTACTGTTACTGTATTTTGCTTTTTCTTGCTACTCATTATACTCTTAGCTCTAAAGGTTATAGTTTTAGCTTAATGTATATGGCTCTTGCATCTGGGTTTCTCTCGTTTCGTTTGTTAATAGTACCTGTTTTGTAAGATAATCCCTGCTGTACGGGTTACATTACTTTATCTAATGGGTGAGTTGTCTTATCACCTGAATACCTTGTTTGAGTTAGTTTTAAGTACATCCTTGCTAGACATACTTCCAGGTTCCTAATGTTCTTTTGGATAGAGAAATTGCCAGGAAAATCTTTTTTTTTCGTTAATGTGGTACACGACGAGATCAGAGACGGTTTTGTGTAAAATTTTATTATGATTTTGTTTGCTTGTATGTAAAAGGTATGTGAAAAGTTACTTACACCAAATGGTTATTGCTCTCTACTAATTTGCCTTATCCTAGTTCTGAATGATGCCAGCCAAGACACCAAATTGGTTATGGACGGAAGGCATAATGCTGATAAAGAATGGATTGCAGAGCTTAGAATGAAAGGAGATGCCCTGGTTTGTTGACTTTTGATTCCATAATTTTAATATTTAATGTTTAAGCTGCAGAGCAGAATGGACATTTGTGCATTTGTTGAGTGTTCCAGAAGTGGAAGCAAAGTTAAACATGGGAAAAAAGGTTCAATGGCAAGAATACATAAGACGATAATCCAAAGAGTGTTCATGTAGAGTTTGTTTTCTGTTTTCTGCTTTATTATGAGAACAATGCGAACCAAACCAATTGAGAAACTCATTCATAGATCATTTATTTTAGGGCTTTATCAATCTGTGTCCCCGGTTTTCCAAATAAATGAAAATGCAGCAGCAGCTGCAACATGTTCCTCTAAATTCTGGTACTGAACCTTATGATGACAACTTTGTTAATTCTCACGTTATGATCCATCCCTTACACAGAGGCCTACTAAATTTCTAGCCACGTGAAAAATGATCGTTTGGATGATTGTTATACACAAGTAAAACTTATCCTTAGGTATTATGTTACACTTCAGTCTATCTCTGATTAAATGTTTTTTTTTTTTAACCATGTTTATGATAAATAGGTTTTGCCTAGGGTTGTTTTGGAAGCACATCCCGTGGATTTGCTGAAAAAGAAGAAGCAGAGAAATAAAGCAGTTAACCTGATCATTACAGAATGCAAGTAAACTTTTTCTTTTCTTCTTCTTTTTCTGTATTTTTCTTTGTGATCTGTCATGTTGATTTTTTCAATCAAAAAATCCTTCTCAACTTCAATTATAACAAAATAGATGAGCGTATATAAACCCCAGAATAAGGTTATTATACCCCTTAATTCTTCTTCTTAGTTTTTAACATTTGATATTCAATTCCTTTTCATTGTTAAAGGGAAATGGGTTATGATGGTATTGTACTGGAGTCATGGTCAAGGTGGGCAGTCTACGGTGTTTTGCATGATCCAGAAATGCGGAATATGGTAATAATTGATTTCTGCTGTGTTCTTTGCATTTAAGTATCAGGTTTGGCCTTTTTCGCCCTTTCATTCAATTTGCCAGCCATTCTATTACTGTATATACTTCTCATCAGTATGAATATTAACAGTTGAAATTAGAAAAGATGTCTATCAATTAAATTCATACTGATGAGTCATTCAATTGAACCTCCCATTTTGGATTTTATATTTACATTTCGTGTATCTTGGCTTCAATTCTTAAGAAGTGCTGTGAATTTCAGTTAAATATTGGAGCTGTAACAGAACTATCTTCTTATCATGGTGTCTAACATGTGGATAATATAATGCTTTGTGTAGGATGAAGATGTAATGTTCTGTATTTTATTTTGCTTCTTTTCACCTTCTTAAGCCTTCTCATTAATCTGGAATATTCTAGCTGCAACTGATATTCTGATTTCAAATCGTTCAAGAGTTAAGGGTAATGTGGAATTCAGAAAAATTGCTATTGCTGCTGCTGATGTAATCCTTCTTACTTGCAAACCTAGGCACTGCAATTTATCCAGCAACTAGGACAGGCCATGCATTCCATAAGCTTGGAGCATAGTCGAATACAAAATTTGCAATTAGTGTATGTTGTAGGTCCGCCTCGTTCGGATAAACTAGAGGAGTATGATATTGGGCCAGAAGATGTTCGGAGGTTAAGTGAAGCTGTAGATTGTTTCTCTGTTATGACTTATGACTTCTCAGGTCCTCAAAATCCAGGTCCGAATGCACCTTTGAAGTGGATTCGCTTCACCTTGCAGCTTCTCCTTGATGGCACTACCGGTGATCGTCAGAAGTTCGACAAAAGGATTTTTGTTGGTATCAATTTTTATGGGAATGATTTCATCATTTCTGGAGGTATGTACCATGTAGCTTGTTACATTGAAGCTTCTTAGAGTTGCATGTCAAATGTCAATGAAATAACACGTCTCGAGATGCTTGGAATATATATAGCCAGTGGAAATACGTTGGATGCTCATACATGAAATGTATAATTCCGATTATATTTTCTAATCAGCATAATTTTTTTTTTTGTCTGTATAAAATGGATTTCTTACTTTGAAATGATTTTATTTGCTGGTTTAGGTGGTGGACCTATCCTTGGAACGGATTATTTGTCTTTGTTGGAACGACATAGACCTGCAATGCGGTGGGAGGAGAACAGTGCTGAACATTTCTTCGTGTATGCTGACAATCAGAATGTCGAGCATGTAGTGTTCTACCCATCACTGAAATCTATTGCTGTGCGGCTTGAGGAGGCTCTTTCTTGGGGGGCTGGCATCGCAATCTGGGAAATCGGACAAGGTCTGGATTATTTTTTCGACATATTGTGATAAACAGCCATGCTTGTTCTTATTGCTGTTGGCCCTTCCATAATCTTCTCTGAATATGATGGATTAATTTTGACCGGGGCACAAGTTTTTCAATTTGTAACATTTTAGTAGGATAGAAACATTTTTCATATTTATGCTTATTTTCTTCTTTTTCGCTTTTACCTCGATACTCTCGTGAATGATATATCATCGAAGGATCCGGGGTTGATTGTCTCCTTCCCCTACTCTGAAAGGTATTTAAAACATTGCATACAGAGCACTGCAGATACCAATGCTTTAACTTTTGATTTCCAGCTTTGGCAGGTGACAGACTGCACGATTTGAAATAAAAAAAAGTTGCTTAAAAGGAAATTCAAGTAACTTTTAAGCTTAACCAAACATGCTTGCTTCCAGCAAAATTCCCACTCAATTTCCTGCCCAGAATGCCAATCGTATGTGTTTTATCTATTAAGTTGCGAAGGATGCTCTGCATGCTCGTCCAGACTGCTATATAGGCGCAAAGGAATTGGGTGCTTGTTTGCTATGCAACAATAAAAAGTAAAATGAACAATATTTGAAATCGATTTATTTCTTAGTATTGTCGAATATCATGCTATGGTGAACGATCGTTTAATACTTTGAATCAGACACGATACAAGAGAGGCCAAGAAGACATTGATTTAACATACAGCTAATCAAACAAGGACATCATTAAAATCTCACAATTTCAACTGACCTGTACTAACGTACTGTGTAAATGGCAGATTGGTATTTGTACTACTTTAAAGAGTTTTCTACGAACTTCTTCAGATTTTTCTAAGCCACACAATCACAGAAGTACAAATAAGGCCCATCTTCCCCTCCATCCTTACTTGGCACGTGTAATGTAATAACTGGTGCAATCTCATTTCCTCTGCCACGTCAACACCAAATTCCAACCATTGAACCCAAAAGCACCAAAAACACACACATGAATAAAGAATTTGTTTCCCCTTCTCATGCTGTTAGGAGACACTGAATTATGCAATGGAGGCCCTCAATGCAGTTGGATTAACCCCACTTTCTGTTCTTGCTAAAAGGAACGAACCAAGAAAAAGTTCATCACTTGCCTCAATTCCACCATTCAAGAACCAAAATCTTTCCATTTTAAGCAATAATAATTCAGATGGTGTTTCACTATCAAGAAATCTTCAAGGGGGTTTAGTGTTTTTATCTTCATTTCTGAATTCCGGGCTGGCGAAAGCACTATCATATGAAGAAGCCCTGCAGCAAGCAGTGAGCAGTTCTTCTTCCGCCATAGATTTTGATGTTCTTGATGGTGTTATCAATTTTGTTACGGAAAATCCTGTAATTGTTGGTGGTGGGGCGTTGATTTTGACCGTGCCATTAGTGGTGGCTCAGTTGCTGAGCAAGTCTAAGCCATGGGGAGTGGAGAGTGCCAAGAATGCTTATGCAAAACTTGCTGATGACTCCAATGCTCAGTTGCTTGACATAAGAGCATCAGGAGAGTTGAGGCAAGTCGGGAGCCCGGATATCCGGGGCTTGAAGAAGAAGCCGGTGGCTGTTGTATACAAAGGTGAAGATAAGCCAGGGTTTTTGAATAAGCTGGCACCAAAATTTAAGGAACCAGAAAATACCACACTGTTCATTCTGGACAAGTAAGATTTTGAACCAACTATCTGTATTTTATTTATTTATTATTCATAGAGTTATTCAGTTTTCCTTTGAGTTATTGAACCAATAAACATAATCGTCTTTTATAGAAGATTACGGTCTAAACGTGCTATTAGGAGCCTTCCATAAGTCATTATGCACATCATGCCATGTCATGAATATTCCCAGAGCCGATTCAAAGTATTGGGGCCTTAGAAAAAATTTTAGGGGCGTTTTCAAGATTTTTTGTTATAAGAAAATAAAAAAAATCCTCTTTATCAAAATATATTTTCAATAAAAATTTAAGACAAGCTTTTAACAATATTGAAAGTGTTATACTAAAATACAATTTTTGAAATGTTAAAAAACAACTAAACAACCAACTACCATCTAAAGAAGAAACAAACGAAAATAAGCCCCCAGGACATAGACAAGTTGGTAAGGCCTGAGGTGACGCGGGGAGAAATCCTTCGACAACGCATGTTTGATTCCCGTGTGGGATAGATTTTTCACTGAAATATTGTGGAGGTCTATTCTGTTGGCTCTTTCCCTCAGGTTCCTGCCACTCATGCCCATTCCTTAATTTACAACCCGCTTGGTCAAGGGGCTTCTGACACAGGTGAGGGGCTTCGCCTTCGGGACTTTCTCCTTATCGGAAGAAACAAACGAAAATAAAAACAAACAAATGTCTATGAGAATCAATCAATAGAAATTAGTGAATATCCCAATTCCACCAAATTTTGACTTTAGATAACAATTGAGGAATGTTATCTTTAATCAAAATTGTTTTCAAGAAAATGGTTTTTACTTTAAGTGCATGTTTAATTGATGAAATAATTTGGGGTTTATGTATTTTATTGCCATAGGGAACATAAGAGAGTTTTTAATGTTAGAAAATAAATGAGAAAATGGAAGAAGAATACTTTTAGGATAGTGAACTTAGTTTCTCAATTCTGAAAATAATTAAACGATTTGGGTTTTTCATTTTACAGCAAATGATTTGGAGTTTTATTTGACTAGGTTGTTGTAGGTTGGTTGTGTTTTATTTTTAGTTTTTTTTAACAAAAAAAATTACATATAAAAAAGTTAAAAAGTAATTTTAAAATATCGAGGGCCTTGTAGGGCCTTAGGCGACCACCTAAGTCGCCTAATATCTTAAGCCGGCTTATGTTCCCAAAGTACTATAGGTTTCAAGATATCCCATTTGTACTATACCTGATTTTTGTGATCTCCCATGAATATTACTCTACAAACTTGCTGAAATGCATAAGATCCCAAAACCTAGTAGGTGAATTATGCAGTTGCATTCGATAGTTTCTTGATTGAAGTATTAATCCGCATTGTTCTGTTCTATAAGTGTTAAGAGTTTTATGGCTACCGTGAGGTTTAATCATTGAGTTGGTGTAGAACCCCGATTTCTAGGTACTCCCATTAAGGTTAATCTACGAACTTATCTGGTTAATGAATTCACTGGAGTTGTATTTTGTTAATAGCGTTGCCCCTTAATGTTAATCTACAACCTTAGCCTTGGATTCTTTCTTAGCAAGACAAAGATCTCTTTTGTAATATTTCACAATTTACATCCAATCTTATGTGTTTGAATTGTATGAAGCCAGATTTGATGGCAACTCTGAACTTGTTGCGGAGCTGGCAACAGCCAATGGCTTCAAAGCTGCTTATGCTATTAAAGATGGCGCAGAAGGACCCCGAGGATGGATGGTTACTTCTTGCCTTATATATTCTACTATACTTCTTGAAACAGCGTGCATATGTGATTAGTGTTTAGCAGAGTTGTGCGTTTCAAACTTACAGATAAGTGCAAATGCATGCAGAATAGTGGCCTTCCTTGGATACTTCCGAAGAAGACATTGAGCCTAGACATAAGCAGTTTTACGGATGCGATTGGTGATGCTTTGGGGGTAAATTTCTTAGCTTGTATCAGATTACTACCTTGTATTCTATCCTTAGTTAATAGGGACTATTCGTAAATCAAATAATTTTATGGATACAAAAACTTTTACACTCCCAAAAACTTCAAGAAAAATCAGTGTGTAGCTAGGTTGAGAATGTATTGGGTTGATTCTTGTCCTTTAGTATAATTACATTTTCAAAAATTAAAAAGAAGAGGAATGAATTGTAGTGCAAATTCTAGTGTGCGCAACACATTCCGAACTCCAGTCAACTCCGGCTCTTATTCTGTGAATTTTGAACAAATTTTTACATACTTTTTTCACTTTGGCTATCTTATTTCTGGTGCCAATTCTTCCAATATCAGCCTCTGTAGATGTTCTTAGCAGTTGAAATTACATTTTTCGATATATTCTCCGAGGCATTTATTTAAGGCTGTCTGATTTGCAGGAGACTTCTGATGCTACTTCTTTGACCCTTGGTGTTGCTGCTGCTGCTGGTCTAGGATTATTGGCCTTTACAGAGGTTATGAATCTTGCACATTTTTATTTTTACCGAAAAGAAAAGGATTACCTAATACTTTTTAATTGTTTTTCAGGTGGAAACAATTCTCCAACTTTTAGGTTCTGCTGCTCTCATCCAGTTCATTAGCAAGAAATTCCTGTATGCAGAGGTTTGTTATATCATCAACACCTCTTTTCGTTATTTCAGTTCATATAACTAGTATTGACGTCCTTATTAATACCGTGATTTGACTAATCTTATTCACCCATTTAGCTACTTTTGGTTTATGGATTCCTTGTTTATTAAATGTTTGAACACGAACATTCCTGAAAAATAAAGTTCCACAATTTTCGTTGCAGGATAGAAAGCAAACTCTACAACAAGTTGAAGAGCTCTTAAACACGAAAGTTGCCCCTAAAGAGCTTGTGGGTGATATACAGGTAAAAGGACATTATATGGTTTTTTGATGGTTCATCTTTTTCAAAGATCTCTCCTTTTTGATCGATCAATTTGGTGCTTTTTGTATTAATTTGACCATGTATTTAATCAACTGGAAAATTCAGCAAATTGGTAAAGCCCTTCTACCATCGACTGTGAGTAGCAAGGCTCTGCCCTCCCCTGTAGAGGCTAATCCTGCTCCCGCTGATACTACTGTTCAGAAATCCGAGTCTATTCCCGAGGTAAACAATGTGCCACCTGAAGTCAAAGCAGCTCCCGAGCCCACTCCAGAAGTCAATTCAGTTCCCAAAGCAGAAGTCGAAGAAGACTCACTTCCTGGAATTTCAAGGCCACTTTCACCATATCCTAATGTGAGTCAATGCAGTGTACATGTTTATTACATTCTTATGAGGCATCTGATGGAACATAGCTATTCTAGTTATGTGTTCTATGGCATGTTTGATAAGGTAGATGAGACAAAATTAACGATGAAAGAGAAGCTAAATCTTATGTGCCAAACATGCCCTAACGAGCTGAAGGCGTGCTATCCAAGTTTAACACAGTTTTTGTGTATGCCGGTTTATTTACAGTAACAGGCCCCACAAATCATTGGCTATATCGTCTCCAGAAGCACATCTATCCATCTGCGATTGTACTTGTAATCTACACTTACATACGGTAACTCATCAAGTTCACTAATATATTTTCTTTCTTGATTGCAGTATCCCGATTACAAGCCACCATCGTCACCTATTCCATCACAGCCATAGAGATTGGACGAGTTTAGTGGCATATCTGAGCAACTGATACATAGGATCGTATTTGGCTGGAAATCGCATAATTGTTTACCGGAGTTGTAGAAATATATAATCCTCTGGTACGAGGTTTTTGAGCTTACGTATGTTGTATTATGAGAAGTTTTCGTAGAGGTTTCCTAGTTTGATGCTTTCATACTCTTTGTTATCTCATTCTTTGTATGTCAGAATGCAGTGTCAAAAATTTGAATAATGTATCAGTTGTATCTGAATTATTTCTGTAGTGTGATCACTTTAATTATGTTTGTTAATTATCAGAAGTAACATATGAGACTTTTTGTTTTTGTTCTCTCTCGTGGGTGCAAGAGAATTAAATTTGGATATCCTCAAAGATTAATTTAGTCCCAACTTAAATGAGTATTTTTTTTAATTTATCTTTATTGTGTAATTCGGTTGTAAACTTACAACTTATTTCTTGTTTCATAACCTCAAAATCTTGTGAAACATCGCTGTGAACAGATGTTAGCCACCTCTCCCTCCAAATGTATGCATACTTGGATAAACACGATCCTGCAACGGTGGTGCAAGATGTGTATGTACTTCGACAATGAAGTTAGTTTTCTGGATTGAATGTGAGAAGGCAAATTGAGATTTAAAAGAGTTTTAGCTAGGTTTAAGAATACTGCATGCAAAAGACCTGTATTTTTCTGGAGTATTTATAGACCGATCTTGAGTCAGGAATAATGAAGTCTTTTAAAGCCTTTTCTGATTGATTTAAGGCTTTGTTGATGGGTTGCTGATTCGTTTGCAGTTACTTTTCTTCTTTTGGTTGGTGATAACTTGCCGAGGAGGAAGACGAAGTAGACTGCATTTTTTCTCGTTTGGAAAGATCTTTAGACCAATTAGACTTGCAGTCAGATTATGCGACAAAATGTCTCTAACTCGCTCTCCTAGTTTGTCACATGGACAAGTGTTTTGTAGCCTAACATTTATGTTAGGTTTGAGAGTTATATCGTGTGTTCGATTTTTGTTGTGTGACAAAATGTCTCTAACTCGCTCTCCTAGTTTGTCACATGGACAAGTGTTTTGTAGCCTAACATTTATGTTAGGTTTGAGAGTTATATCGTGTGTTCGATTTTTGTTGTGTGAAAAGTTGAACATTTCTCATAGCTTCTGAAACATTTTTTCGGGATTTATTGTTATTATATCCTAAGTGGCGTCTAGAGTTGGCAAATGGGCTGGGTTGGGCCAGCCCAACCTGCCAGAACATGGCACACATGAAACTGGACTGGGCTGACCCAGTCTAATTTTGTATGGACCAGAAATATACTAGTTCAGTTCAGTCCATTGGCCAAACTTATCTTAATTTTCTTTTTTTTTTTCCTTTTTTTTAAATAAATTTTTAATATAATCTAATATATTATATCAAATACAATCTTAGATAAATTTAGACTATATAGATATTTTTAAAAAGATTAATTTATAAAATTGAGGCTCTCATGTATTAGTTAATAGATAAACGTCAATTTTCTTTCAAAATAATAATTTTTTTTGTTAATTGTAAACTATTTGTAGATATTTTTTTTTAAAAAAAATACAAATATTAAAAGCATGCTAGTCTTAATGTTTTAAGATATAAGCATGCTTTGCTTAAATTAAAAGGTTTACTTATAAGTAAATTTAAAATAAATAATTTACTTGTCACACCAAATATATTTTGGATTGAAACTTAAATTAAACTAAATTTTAATTAAATCTAAACAATTTTATGTTGGATCCTAATATTTTTGGACTAATATTTATTGGTGACTTTGACTTAGATCATTTTAGATTGATATTATTTGAATTATGTATTGGGACTATTCACAAAATGAGTTAATTAGTATTAAGGAGCAAAAAAAAAAAAAAATCAAAAAAATCAAAATCGGACCGGCCCAACTAGCTCGGGCCATCTTGGCCCGATTTTATTTGGGTTAGGGCCAACCCAACCCAAGAAGGCGGGCTACATGGGCCGACCTACGGGCCGGGTCAATTTTGCCACCTCTAGTGACGTCCATGTGGCTCCATGTAAGGTAGACTCAACACAAGAAAAAAATAAATAAATTAAGTTTTGATAGTAAGAGAAAGTAATTGTCAAAATAACTAGTTTGCTTATTTTGAAGTTTGACTCGCATCCAAATATACTAAATTCTAAATTCAAATACTAATAAATTTAGTGTATGTTTAGTAAAGATTTTTGTATATTATAATTAGTGAGTACTACGAAATGTGTGGATAAAAAATGAATAAAAGTTGTAGGTCCTACAAAATTTGTGGATAAAAATAATATTTAACCAACTTATAAGTAAGCACTCTCGAACTGTTTTCTTGTAAGAATTAATACAAAAATTGTTCCAAAATAAGTGATTTCATTCTCATTCTTCTAGAACGCTGTCGTTTTGTCGCCAAGTCTTCCCACCAAAATCGTGATTCACAGACACGTTTTCAGTTCTAACACAGCGCCTAGCGTAATCAAGCGGGAAAGCATCTTTTCAAAACTGAAAAATTTAGAAAAAAAAAACTCAGAAATCTGAAAGCTTAAAATCATCATTATTATTTCAATAATTGCAAAATCCAAAATAAAAAACAATCCATGGCCAGAGTTAAACAGCCGGCTCACCGGAAACCCAGTCGCCGTAAATCCTCCGGTCAACCCCGTTAACCCGATAAACGCATTCGTGTACATGCATGTTATATAGTATAGTTTTGTCATATGCCAAGTACAGTTTTAATAATTTTACTGTTTTGCCTAATTTCTGGAACCCTAATTTTACTCTCTATCTGAAATTTCAGCTGCAGAAGCTACTCCTTCAACCCCAAATCCTCAGGTAATGTATACACATAATTTTTTTATTTTTACTTTTGAGTATTTCTGAGATGTGAGATGTGGCATTTTTGTTATTGTTGTTTATTTGACTAGCCGTCACCAGCTAGAAGAAGCCCAAGGGCTACTCCACCAAGTGAGTTACTCGCTGTGCGTGTTTATTTATATAGTTTATATGCTATAATGGTATATTTTTACTTCTTTCTTGAAATATTTGAGTGGTGAGTTTTAATTTTATTTAAACTTTTTTTGGGGGATGTGGGCGTGATGTTTTGTTTTTGTAGCTGAAAGAGATGGGCAAAGGCTGAGAAAGCGGAGGAACAGGCCCGGGACAGTGGCTCTTCGCGAGATTCGGAAATATCAGAAGTCTTTTCAGCTTCTCATTCCTGCTGCTCCCTTTATTAGACTTGTAATTTCACGCAATCAACTGCACACTTCTGACATTTTGTTATGCAATATGTGAATAACATTGACAAATAAAGTATTTTTGGGGGTTTAGAAGCTCATAGCTTTCTGATTATAGGATTCAAAGATTCACAACCGAGCAGTTAAATTGAAATGATAAAATTTAGGTTGCATTACATTCTGAAATTGAGATATAATGACTAGTGTATACGAGGCTAATTTATTGGAATTATTGATGTAATCAATATATGGACTACAGAATGTCTCAAGCTTATTGTGAATACTAATATATGGTTAACTAGTTTCTAATGCATTTATGTCTATGTAATTTTTCCGTTAAATACTTTGGTTGGGAAGTAAGAATTGCTTATCTAGTATTGTTGATAATGCATTTACAAGTAAGGGTACATGCCAAAACCCTCCACCTAGGCACGTCGTGCTTGGAAAAGAAAATGTAATGCATGGAATCGCGACATTGGACTGACCGAAGCATTAAGACAATCATATGACCTTGGAATCCAAGATTTAATTGATATATTATGGATTCAATTTTGAGACCCCAAATGCAGACTTTTGCCTTGTAATGCCATTGAATTCTTTACATCATGTATCTATATACATAAGCTACCTATAAAGTAAGACTGAGAATGGACAATTGTGTGCCTTGACACATAATTGATGTCTCAGGTTTAATTGTTTTCCCCTCTGGGAGGTATTATCATATGAAAAACAAATCTTCATTTTCAACAATTCATGCTTATATTTGTTTTTGCCACAGCTTTAAATGACCATCCATGTGCTTGTGGGGATTCTAAACCAGTATATTCATATCACATAACCACATGTTTCACCCTTAGTTTTTCATTAGATTTAGACATATCCTTTGTTTCTCTTCTCTAACTTCTTTTGTTATGCTTCAGTTCCTTGCTTAAAACATTGAATGCCTACAACTACAACTACCACTCATCACTGATTGTCTTTCCTTCTTTTCTAAATTGTTTTACATCCAAAACCTCGATGAAATAATGCATTATAGTTTGAGATTCTTTATGGAACCAAGTCCACTAGTTGCTTCCTTTGTTGGTGTGAAAGGTCATGACCATAGAGCTTTGAGAGTTATCTCTAACATATAGTTTTGCTGGATAATAATATATGTTTAGTTCTCTCCATATTCATCAGCATCATTGTGTCATGAGGATTCCAGTTTGTTACAGTAATGTGAGATCAATATTTTGCATTTAGTTTGCACCAATAACATGTTGAAATGCACAATCTACTGTGGTTCTCTGTACTTTATTTTTCCAGGAAATTCAGAACTCCTTTTCTAATTTTTAATTTTTTTTTTTTGCAAACTACAACAGGTAAAAGAGATTAGTCACTTTTATTCACCGGGGATATCTCGTTGGAGAGCTGAAGCCTTGGTGGCCCTTCAGGAGGTATTATGCTCTTTCAAAATGTGTTTGCTTGTAGAGATGTATGAGCACTAGTGCAGTTACCACAATATACTTCTCTTTAGTTTCAGTATTTTCCATGTGCATAAACCTCATTCTCACAATTTGATTCATGACATTTTGGTGCTTTTAACCTCTAATATATACTAGTTGTCAATTTTTTTTTTAATGCCGACGATAGTGTAAAAGAGCACAAATTTGAACATTTTTTAGCAGATAAAATATCCTCTTAGTAGAATTTGTTTCATACTGTCATGTAAATACATTTTAGCCTTTGATTCTGGTATATTTCACTACAGTTACATCAGTGTGTTATCTGACAATTTTTTCAGGCTGCAGAGGATTACGTTGTGCAGTTGTTTGAAGAGGCAATGCTATGTGCAATTCATGCTAAGCGTGTGACACTGAGTAAGTTTTTGCTCCTTGAACATTTTAAAGTTCTTTAAATGTGTTGTAATAAGCTTAACTATTATTCTGATGACAAATGGATGTGAAAGAACGTCCACTAGATCTAATTGTTATGTAGTTGCATAGTTGCATAATTGCCTTGTGCTGTTACTTTTGTACCATTTCTTTGTCAAGTCCTGAAAATAGGGATTCTTGACTAGGACGAGAGTTCTGAATGCTTGCCATTGTAATGAAAGACAAAAGTATTTTCAGTAGATAAGAGCACGCCCATCATCTCATAATGGCCTCATTGTCTCGTATTCCTAGTTATATTTTTCGTACGATGTACCATGCTCGTGTTTATGGATTAAAATCTAGATACATGATCTGCTGGGATAGTTCAAGTTGTTTGGGTTACAATTGGAGTGTACTCAAGAGATAACTTCTTCGGCAGTAGAATCTGCACTAGGATCGTTCTGACTTTGCTTTCCTAATTCAATGAATTGTTGTTTTTCTTACTGCTCAGTGAAGAAGGATTTTGAGCTGGCAAGGCGAATTGGAGGGAAAGGACAACCTTGGTGAGAGGATCAACACGCCATTGCCATATAAGATGGTTGCCTGCTACACATTTGACATTAACTTACCTTCTTCAGTAAATAGTAAGCACCTTTTCAATTAAGAACTACACTATTGTCCAACTTCCAAGAAGGATGATGCCTGGAAGCTTATGATGAAGAGATTTCACACCTTATTGCTGTTCTTAGATGCAGTTATGATCATTAGTATCCATGTTGTAATTCTATTAAAGTTCCGACTCTTTAAATTCCATTTATTGGTATATTGTGTAGTTCAGTCGTTGCAATGTGAAATGGCTGTGGGAAATAGTGAAATCGGTTATGCTTAAATCCAGCTTGATTTTTTGTTAATTTGATTGATTATGCAAGCCACCGAGTTATGGTAGTGATGGCGAAACCTCCAAAACAATTATATTTTCATATTAGCAAGGCGACTTTCACAACTATTTCGTTGTTTTATTGTGTGCATTATCTCAATTTTGAGTATTTGGATTAAGAAATGATAATTTTCAATTATGTACTTCTCGTTAAATAAATATATGAATTCGATGAAATTTGATTTTGACTTATCTTTAAGTTTGATACCTTTTCAATTTTTGGGAAAAAAATCCCACTATTCATTTTCCTTGGTCATTTTTAATTACTTTTACACATGTATAGTCTGGCAAGAAAAAATCTCACTATTCATTAATTTTATCAATCATGTGATGCTACTTCAGTATAGATATTATAAGTGGACAACATAAGTGGATTGGAGATCAAGACGTCTAGGCAAGGACTTTGTAATTGGATGGGTGCTATTTTCAAAGTTTCAACTTTTGTTTTTGACAAATTAAGGCTGTCATTTTTGTAAAAAACACAGTGTATTTGACTAATCTTAAAAATAATTTCTTTGTTAATTGAACTTATTTTTTTCAAAACAATAAGCAACTTTTAATCTCGACCAAATCTGCTTTAAGAATAGCTTCTAGTGACAGCTACACATTGTGAAATTTTGATTCGTTACTAAATTTTATTTTGTTTTAATTAAATAATTGATTTTTAATTTAATTTCAAATTTCACTATTCTATTAGGTGGTCTTTTAAATTGGAGAAAATTATTTAATTGACGAATCTTTCATGTAATAACTATATGATATTAATTTATCACTATAGCACATCATAATAATAATAAAAAGAAATAAAATTCCTATTTTAATGTTTTAATTTAAAGACATTGTCACAAGTTTCTATTTACTATTTTTAGAGTGTGATGCATTTATGATACGACTCATAATTAAGTAATTTCTCTAAGTTGGAGGGACGATAGTTGACCAAATGTTTGACTTTCCTGAGTCCAACATCCGACAGCGAAGATGGAAAAAAAAAAAAAGAAAAAGAAAAAGGATTGGATTCGCGCTGCCTTGTCGGAAGCATGGAATAAGTAAAATTTCTTCCAGTAAAAAGTAAAACCCCAATTCAAGTTTCAGTTCATTCTCTTTAAGCAAAAGCTTAGTAAACACTCACAAGTCAACAACCCGCTACTCATAAATAGGTATAATACTATCATTTTTTCTTGTTTATATTTCCATAAGTAAACTCATATCAATTCGTTTTGTCCGTTTTAATTAATTGTAATTTTTGCCGATTAAAAGGGTTATTTTGTTTTTATCTGGGTGGGCTTCTTGTGAATTTTTATTGTTGAGGGTCCGGATTTTTTTAATTCAACAGGCAAGCTGCAGAGATGCAACAACCAGGGCAGATGTTCCCAGTTATGTCTTCATTTCCCCCTGCAAACATTACTACTGAGCAGATTCAGAAGGTATTCGTGTTCGGTTTATTTATTTCTTCGAATTGATGAGGAATTTTGATATTTGCTTTATTGGATTACGTTTGTATGTAATGTAATAATGCTAGTTTGGTTTATCATTTTTCCGTATGGGAATTACATTGGTTTTTGGTTATCTGGCCTATATATCATAAATCTTCTCTAGACACTGATTCGACCCAGAGGATAGCAGAATTACTACCTCAATCTGTATGGAAAATAACCGTGGTTTAATTGTAGTTGGAAGGGCAAAGTATGTGGACATAGACTTGATACATGTGCATGTAATTTGCTGGCTACTTGATCTTGTGGCATTTTGCTTAACTAGATCTTGCTCATTTTAACTTAGTTTCAGCTGTGCTATTTATCACATGAAAAAGTTTTGGTTCACCAGAATCCTTTTTGGAATGTGGTTCACTTTCTACATCAATTTACTTGCGGTTATTACAGTTCTTGAGCCTTAGGAGATCAAATAAAATTCGATTGGAACAATGGCAGCTCAGTTACCTTGAGAAGACTTCATCTCACGAGGGCTATTGTTGACTGGAATTAGTTACTTCATGATGCCAAAGAGGCTTGCATGTATGATCTAGCCTAACTTTACAAATTCAAGGAGCATCCGTCTGTTGTTAAAGCTTTAAGTGTGTAGATATGAACCTGCAATAGGTAAGAGTAGTAAAGGCCCCAAATTGAGGTCGACTTCATGTTAGCATATGCTTATATATCTTATATTGGGTGATTAAAGTCGTCTTTTGTCCTCACTTTTCCATTGCCCTGTAGCATAATGACCCTTGTCATGATGCCAACAATATACCCATTCCAGGATCAGCCTCACTGCATACAACTGCCTACCAAAACTTGCAATGGCCTTCAAAATTCATGTTACCTTCAAAATTCACGTTTAAGGACCATTATCTGTCTTTGAGTGAGTATACTATCGGACAGCCGGTGGACCAGCAGTTCCAGGTACCAACTTGCGACTGCAACAAAAAGTCCTTCTCAAAACCTAACAGGAAGTTTGCATTTTGAAATAATTTTTACCATCTGAAGGTCTTTTTAGTCCGTCTGAAAATTTTTCATTCCCTTGAGAGAGGCATTTTAGTTTAGGTAAACTAAGAGACCTATCTGTCTTGATTTAATGGCCGAGTATGTTTCTCAATTTGTTGGCTAGTGAACTGGCCGTACAAGAATGAACTAGTCATCACAGGCAAAATTGCAAGTTTGGATGATCTCATTTTTCATATAATATGTATTAAGCTTTAAAAAAAATGATCATACTATGTGGATGTTTATCACACTTTGGCATTTTATACCATCAGATTTTGCAGTATAATTTGTATTATGATATTAACGCCGTTCCAATGTGTGGTGCAGTACCTTGATGAGAACAAGAAATTGATCTTGGCAATTATGGACAATCAAAATCTTGGTAAACTTGCCGAATGTGCCCAGTAAGTGGTTCTCTCTTCCTCTGTCGTATTGGTGCACTTTCCCAGATGACATCTTTTGTTTAAAAAAAATGGTTTCGGGTATTGCTAAATGATAGCTAATGTTATTTTTCATGTCAAAGACAGATGTATATCATTTTGAGTCATTCAGGTATTTCTAAGATTATTTGTTCATCTATGGTTTACTTACATAAAGGGACCAAATACATACTGTTACTGGCTCATCATCTGTTTAGTCTGTGCGGTATTATCTAATGATAACTGCTAAACTTGTTCGTTTTTTTACCACATTTTTTAGAGTAGATCGACATCCACAAATTTTCTTTTTTCTTTCAATATTCTTGAAAGTGACTAGATCCATGGTGGTCATAGAGTATGCATCTGCATTAGGTACTTTTGTCATTGGCTCTTGATCCTTGGTTAAGTGAAGACACGGCTCTCTGTAGTGCACTACTACTAAACGGGTTTCATATAACCTCCCAAGTTTTCGGTCATGATTTTTTAGTTTATTTGAATGATTCTGGATGGATGATCAGGTACCAGGCTCAACTTCAAAAGAATTTGATGTATTTGGCTGCAATTGCGGATGCCCAACCGCAGACACCAGCAATGCCTCCCCAGGTATTTTGATGTAAGCAAGTTCAGTTTACGAATGATTTTGCAGACGTCTTAATTATTCATGTAGTAGCACATACAGATGTCTCCACATCCTGCAATGCAACAAGGAGGGTTTTATGTGCAGCATCCTCGGGTTGCAGCCATGGCTCAGCAGCCAGGTATCTTTCCCCCAAGAGCACCCTTACAGTTTAATAATCCAAATCCAATTCAAGATCAACAACAGCAGCATCTACCCCAACAAGCCATGCAAGCGCAAATGGTTTTACGACCTGGTGGTGCCAGCAATGGTGCACATCCCACACATAATGATGCCACTCTTGGAGGAGGAAGCAGCAGTATTCCCACTTCAAATTCAGGGGCAAATGACGTGCGTGGAGGAATAAACCCAGATAAACCTGAAGGTCAGGCCTCTGGTGCTGATGCTGGCGGAGATGGAGATGAAGCAAAATAATGACTCTGAAAACCCTTGAAATGGTTGTATGTTACTGTTTATAGTAGGTTTCGTGTTGTGGAACTAGTGTCTTCTGGCTTTTATGTAATTTGACAAGGAACAGAGCGTTCTTTGACGCTTTTATAGGACAGGTAGGTTCGTTGTATCAGTGGTAGCAATGGTTTTGTACTCATTGCTTCCTAGTTGGCCTCTGATGTAGATAGAGGAAGAAAGCTCGTGTCTCAGCTTTGATGCCTGTTCTTCTATAATAATGTAGGACTAATGCCAGCAATTTTTCGTGTATGTTTATGTATGGGTTATCATTTTGTGAAGAATGAGCATCGTGAAGGGAGATAATCGATTAAGTAAGATGGATTGATGAGCTGAGTAGAATTTGGAGATGATTGGTTGAGGTAGATGATCGAATTAAGGAGTTGGATTAAAGCAGTCAACAAATTTTGAAAGAGATAATTTTGTAAGAGGAGAATTTGAAGACGTAGTAACACACGGACTTTTAAGTATTTTTTTCTTCTTGTAGTGGAAAAAATTCTCTATTGTTGCGACCACTCGAATTGGATTGAACTAGTTGGATGGGTTTGATTTCAATTAAAATTGGTCAGATTTTTGATCTTAGAATCGAGAATTAAGCTGTTCTAGATGCATAACATAATTTTGATTCAATTTTAAAATTATTTGTTTAAAATTCTGTTAAGTTTAATTTAAAAGTTGTTAAAAAAATGTGGTCAAAGTTAATAATTAATTTTACGATACTATTTTTATCAATTTTTATTAAAATTTACTAGGTGGTTGTCCTCAATTAAAATTTAAAAAGATTTCTTAATATTTATGAATTTAAATAGAAATTCACAGAATTTATAAGATTTTAAAAAAAATTTATATTACAGATATCAATAGATTTTTATATGTTTTTTTTTTTTATTAAAATTAATAATTTTACATTGTTTTTATTCTAAATAATTCAAGTGCCTATCTAGATAAACAAATATTTTGAGTATAATTTTGGAAAGAGAAAATTTCTTTAAATATAAAGAACTTCCTCAATTTTGAATAAAGAAAATTAATTACACTTTTTGTAAAATAATCGAAATATAGTTTAATTTCCCCTTTTCTTTATCCTGGTCCTTTTTATAAAAATTTCTCTTTCATATTCGATATTAGATGATTGATATATAGGATTCATTCTCATCCAAAATCAGTTATTTTAACAATCTTCTATAAAAATTTATTTCATTGTTTACAAAGATAATTTACAAGTCTTGCAATTTATGGGTAAATTTTTGCCAAGTTCAATTTTTTTTTTTTTTTTTTTTTTTTTTTTTTTTTTTTTTTTTTTTTGGGTGTTATATTGATTTTAGGGTAATTAGCACATTTCGTCCTTATTGTTTGTTCTCATTGTGCAAAGCTTCCATATCGTTTGAATTTTGACATTTGAGTTCCTAAATAAACATTTCTTTGAGGAAAATGTCCATACCGTCCATATCTGTTAACAATTGACGTTAAAATTATCAAAAAGGTTAATTTAGCGCAAATAAATCTAAACGATATGAATTATTTGCACAAAAATAATAAACGATGTGGACGTTTTGTGCACACAAACATTTAAAGCCAAATTTTGGGTCTTATTTTTCTTGCAATTATAAAATTTCACAAACAGATAAAATCACATATATTTTAATATTACACTTAAACATAGTTAAAAAAACATATAGACATTACAAGAACTTGACATATTCAAACAATTGTATGCTGCCATATACGCATTATTGTATAGTATATTTTGTAAATGATAGAGACAAAGTGTGTCATAGTGTAGATAATACCTAGTTTGTTTAGAATCAGTAATGCATATGAAGAACAATTATTGAATTTGTAGAAAGAGAAGAAGTTGTTCAATTTTAAAACGTGGTGTTTAGCTTTTGTGTGCGGGTTGGTTATATGTGGCTTATTGAAGTATTTAGAATGTATTTATCAATATACATTTGTTTGTATGTGTCATGTTCTTGTAATGTGTATAAGTTTTCTTCACTATTTTTAATTGTAATATTACAATATATGTGATTTTATCTCTTTGTGTAGAATTTTATAGGTGTTAGAAGAAGAAGACCCAAAATCTGGCTTTAAACTTTTGTGTGCGCAAAACAATCATATCGTTACTATTTTTTGCACAAATCATCATTATCGTTTAAATTTATTTGTGCTAATTAACCATTTTGATAATTTTAACAGCAAAGACATTTCCCACAAGAAAACGTTTATTTAGGGACTCAAATGCCAAAGTCTAAATGATTAGGATGTTTTGCACAATGAGAGTAAACGTTAAGGACGAAATGTGCTAATTACCCTTGATTTTACAATTCACTATCAAATTGTACTATATAGTATTAGACTAATTATTTAAACAATATTTACCAATATATTATTTATATTCTTCAAATTTAATTGTTTGATTCAATGAAAGGTGATGGAGCATGAAAAATGAAATTTCAAAGACGATATTTGATAATTATAATTTTTTTATTAAAATAAGAAATAAAAAATTCAATAAATTTACATGCTAATATAAATTGAAAATTAAGAACAAGTATTTACTACAACAACTTGTGGCACAAGAGAGGAAAGATAGAGAGAGATGCATAAAACAAGAGTTGGATTGAAAATTTGAGAAGTAGGAGTAGAAATTTTAAAGAAATTGGTATTCATATTTTTGAACTTGAAATCTATATAAATCTTTCTAAATTTTCTAATTAATAAAATCTTCAAAAATCTTAATTTCTAAACAATTTACTTAGAATCGAGTACAGAACATCTAAGAATATATCCAATGCACTCCGTCTATTGTTTTTTACACATGTCACATAAGCATATATAGACGGAGTTATAAAAAACTCTCTCCAATGCATGCTGACGAGAACTCCGTCTAACTGATTTGGCACACCAAAAATAGATTCCGTCTAAATTTAGACGGACTTCTAGACGGAATGACTCATCAAATTTAAATCAATTTAAAGATTTTATTAAAAAAAAAGGCAGACAAAGAAAATATAAATTGAAGACCTGCCAATTTTAAAAAAAATTTAATGCCACATAAGTGGTAATATTAATTTTAGACGAAACTCATTGGAGACGAATTTATAATTTGACCGTCTATTCAATAGATGTTGTTTCACGGGGCGTCTTTCTTTCTAGCACAGAAAGAGACACTGTGCGACAGTAGTCAACTTCTCTCGACTACCTTCCATTTTTTCTCGATCGATTCAACAAATTAAAGAAAGTTTAATAACAGAAGATTTGAATGTGTTAAAAATAGTTTGATCATTAATTGACGAAAGCAGTAAATTACAAATGATGGTGCAGGGGGTGAACACCAGTAAGCTTGACAAGACTTCGAATACCAACTACCCCCTATAATAGCTTAAGTAACAAAAACCTAAGTTACATGAGTATACATTAAAAAGCTGAAGAATCATAACGAAAAATAAACTATTACAAACTAACGAAAATAACAACTGAAAGTAATATTTACAAAGTGTAGCCAAAGTTGGGCAACTGCGGCTGTAAGTGCTGTCAGGAGACTAAGAATAGCTACGGGCCCTGAATTCTCCCCCATTTAATTTGGCGACGTCCTCGGTGCCATCTTTGTGTGATATTCTTTAAGTAGAAGTTTGAAGGCTCCAAGGTCTTTAACTATTTCCCATGTATTATCCCCGCTGCTGCATCCACTCTATTTAACTAAGTACTCTTGATGATCTTTCTTGGAAGTTCGAGTAACTCGGTGATCAATAATAGCTTCAACAATCATCTTACCTGTTTTCTTCAATTCAAATATATGTCGCTTTGGCTTATTTCTGGATGCATCCTCCTTATCTGCAAAATATGGCTTGAGTGCACTAACATGAAGGACATTTTGGATTTTGCACCATGAAGGAAGTTCAATTCTGTAAGCAACTCTTCCAATCCGCTTCATGATGGGTAATGGCCCAATATATTTCGGCATTAATCGAGAATCTATCCCTCTTATTACCTTGTAATGGCATTTTTCAGAGAGTTTCACCATCACCAGATCTCCCACGTTGAATTCTAAAAAACGATGTTTCTGATCAGCAACCTTTTTGTACCATTTCTGTGCTTTCTCAAGATAACTTCGAGCAATTTCAATATTTCATTTCCACTCTTGAGAGAAGCCCTTAGCTTGAGGAGATTTGGTACTTTGATCAATGTTCACAGTATGAGAGAGTAACGGTTGCTGGCCAGTAACAATTTCAAAAGGACTCTTATTGGTGGAAGAGCTCTTTTGGGCATTGAAGCAAATCCGAGCCACATCCAAAAGTTTCACCCAATTTTTCTGCGAAGTAGAGATAAAGTGCCAAATATATTCTTCCAGCATAGAATTAAACTGCTCCGTCTATCCGTCAGATTGTGGGTGAAAACAAGAACTCATGCTCAAAGTTGAACAAGGAGTTTGAACAACTCGGTCCAAAATGTGCCAGTGAATCGAGGGTCTCGATCGCTGACTATATCTTTAAGCAACCCCAGTATTTGACATTGTACTTGAAGAAGAGGCGAGCAGTCTCTTCAGCGGATACATACCTAGATGCTGCGATAAATATTACATATTTTGATAAGCGGTCCACCACGACGATGATAGTGCCAAGATCTCCAACCTTTGGCAAGCTAACAATGTAGTCCATCGATACACTCTCGAATAGTCTAGTTGGGATGTGAAGGGGCTCCAGTAAACCCACTTTCTTCTGATGATCTAGATTATCCTGTTGACAAACCAAACAATTTTTCACATAAGTCGCAATGTCATCCATTATTTGTGGTCAATAGTACGCACGCTGCAACAGAGCATAAGTGCGTTCCTCTCCTTGATGTCCAGCCCAAAGCGTGCCGTGGCATTCCATGATTAAGGATCTCCTCAAATCTTCACCATTTGGAACATAAAGGCAGTTTCCTTTCATTTTCAATAGGCCCTCATCCAACCAGAACTGTCGAGTTTTTCCCTGTTTGATGAGGTCGACCAAATAAATTGTTGCATTGTCCTTCTCCAGAAGTGCCCGTATTTGGTCCCTTGTAATTGTAGTAACATTGCTCCCTGAAAGAGCCGCCATTGTACAGTTAGAAGCCAAGTTAGCCCACCGACTGAGTGCATCTGCTACATGATTGCTAGATCCAGTCCGATACTCCAATACAAAGTTGAACTCTGAAAGAAGTTCCTGCCAACGAGCCTGTTTGCTTGAAAGTTTCGGTTGAGACATGAAGTGACTCGCATCAGTGTTGTCTATCTTCACAATAAAAGGAGATCCAAGTAGATAATGACGCCACACCCTGAGGCAATGGACAACTGCCAACAACTCATTTTCATGTGCCGAGTAACGGCGCTCTTCATTATTCAGCTTTCGACTCTCATGTGCCACCGGATGCCCTACTTGCATTAGGACCTCTCCAAGAGCAAAATTTGACGCATCGGTCTGCACTTTAAAAGCTTTAGCAATATCTGGTAATGCCAAAACTCGATCTGTCCACATAGACTCCTCCAGTTTCTCAAAGGCAGCTTGGCATTGTGCCGACCACTCCCAAGCCTTCTCCTTCTTTGTTAATTCGATTAGTAGCAGGGCGATTTCTGAATATCCTTTCACAAATCTTCGATAGTAGTTGGCCAACCCGAGGAACGAACGTACATCATGTACATGCCTTGGCAGTTGCCATTCTTTGATAGCCTTAACCTTTTTACATCCATGCGGACTCTTCCTTGCTCAATAATATGGCCTAAAAAGCTGATCGAGGTCTGAGCGAATGAACATTTCGACAGTTTTGCATAAAGTTCATTCTCTCGTAGTCGAGTAAGAACCTTTCTCACATGTTGAACATGTTCCTCTAGATTTTCGCTATAAATTACGATGTCGTCCAAGTACACCACCATGAAATCATCCAAAAACCCGTGAAGTACCTGATTCATCATCGTGCAGAATGTTGCTGGAGCATTTGTCAAGCCAAAAGGCATAACTTTGAATTCGAATGCTCCATATCTAGTTATCACTGTAGTCTTCGCTTCATCGCCTTCTTTGATATGAATTTACCAGTATTCGGACCTTAGATCAATCTTTGTGTAGTACTTCGCCCTGCTCAAATGGTCGAAGCAATCTGCCACTAGCAGAATTGGATAACTGTTTTTCACCGTGATCTTGTTCAAGGCTCGATAGTCATAGCACATCCGAAGAGAACCATCGGACTTTTTCTGAAATAGCACTGGAGTTCCATATGGCGATTTCGCAGGCACGATAATCCCACTGTCCATTTCGGCCAATTGTTTCCTAAGCTTTTCTAGCTCAGGTTGAGCCATGCGATAGGGTGCCTTAGCAGGAAGCTTAGCACCTGGTATAAGCTCAATTTCGTGATCAATAGCCCTCATTGGCGGTAATCTCCTTGGAAATTCCTTTGACATAACATCCTCAAATTCCTGTAGAAGTCTTCTAACAGGTTTTGGGATAGGGCCAGTTGCTTCTTCAATCTTTTCCAGATGAAGAGTACACAAAAACGAATTTTCATTCCGCTTGAAGCCCTTACCGAACTGCATGGCTGAGATGCTCTTCTCACCTATTTTTCCAACTAGCGTAGGGATGACCAGGGCTTGCTTCCCATCATCATCAAAGAATCAGAAAACAGAAACACTGCTGTCTTCGTATCCCGAAGAAACTCCAATCCTAAAATCAGTTTGAAGTCATCCATCTGGACTGCAGATAGATTAGTCCTCATTTCGAATGGACCAACTTTAATAAGCACGGATTTGGCTACTCTAGTAATTGGTTGAGCAACCGAGTTGATTGCCTTGACCTTTCCACTACCTTTCTCCAGCACAAGCTCAAGGCTCTCTACTTCGGGACTTGCAAAGTAGTTGTGAGTAGCCCTAGAATCTACCATGGCCTTGATTGATTTTTCATTGATTTTCACATCAATGTACATCAAGCCTTTAGCTTTACAAACACGAGGTTTCGACACTTCTTTTTCCACTTTTTCCTGGAAAAAACTGTGTTCTGATTGCTTCCTTAAGACATGTGTCTATCTGGGCCCTGTTAGCCTGAATATCAGCATATTTTGTCTACCACCATAGTTTTGCATCTCTACCTAGATAAATGGTAGCTGTCATCACCCTTCTTGCTCTATCTTCAATATTGGCAACAAGAAAGTATTGTTCCATGTCAAATAAGAAGTTTTCAACTTCCTTCCCGTCACGCGTCACTCGCCCTACCATAGGTATGCGGTTCTGAAATTCTGAGCCTAGGTGCATACTCTTGTGTAGGGGCTTGCCTATTACCCACTACATACTGAAGTATTCACAACTGAAATCTCATGACTTCCATTTCTTCCCGCTGATCGGGAATGATTGTAATAGCATCAGTCATCGCTGTGCACATCATCCGACTCTCATCCAGCTGGATGTTCAGTTCGTGGATGTCTGCTTCAGCTGTCTTGACCTTTTCTTCAAGGGTCTCGACAACGTCACATAACCTAGTACTTTTCCTATCGAGCGCATCCAAGCGCTGTTTAGTACTCTTTTTATGATTCACCACCTCAGTGATGTGTGATACATTCGGATCCATCGCTTTCTTCTCGTGAGTCGTAAGCCGCAGCTCTGATACCAACTTTCACTGGGTGCCTTTCTTTCTAGCACAGAAAGGGGCACCGTGCGGTAATAGTCGACTCATTTTGACTACCTTTCGTATTTTCTCGATCGATTCAACAAATTAAAGAAAGCTTAATAACAGAAGATTTGAATGCGTTGAAAATAGCTTGATCATTGATTGACGAAAGCAGTAAATTACAAATGATAGTGCAGGGAGTGAACACCAGTAAGCTTGACAAGACTTCGAATACCAACTACCCCCTATAATAGCTTAAGTAACAAAAACATAAGTTACATGAGTAGACATTAAAAAGCTGAATAATCATAACAAAAAATAAACTATTACAAACTAACGAAAATAACAATTGAAAGTAATATTTACAAAGTGCGGCCGAAGTTGGACAATTGCGGTTGCAAGTGCTGTTAGGGGGCTAAGAATAGTTGCAGACCTTGACACGTTGTGTCACATGGACTGAAAGTCCATCTATTTTACCTGTTATATAGATTACAATAGATAAAGTACATTAGAGATGCTCTAAATTTAGAAGAATCTATTTAATTTAAATCCAAAATGAAGAAAATATTCTATTTTAATCCGACTGCAATTAAATGCCAACAGAAAATGGGTAAATTTAACAAATACTCACCGAACTTTGAACTTGTTAATACTTACTCACTGAACTTTAAAGCGTCACTGACAACTCACTGAACTTATAATTTTGTTTACCATCCATCAACCTTTAAAAATTCGTTAGAATAAGTTAACGAGAAATGGCTACGTGTATAACGTCTAACACGTGTCACCAATCAATGCGTGTAATTTGGCTAAGTCAGCACCGATCGAAAAATGCGTGCCAAGTCATCTTATTTTATTAAAGGCCAAACATGACTTCTTCTCTGTTAATTCCCAAATGAAATTGGTCAGGAGCTTTATTTCACTTCTCCCAAATTGGAAAATACGAACCCTAACCTCCGTTGATTTCACCATTGATAATCTGCACGTACTTGCTACAAATGGCGATGGAAAATGATGGGGGTACTCAAACAAATGAGCAGACAATGTGTTTGCGTGGCTGGATTGCTACGATGAGGACATCTTGGACGGAGAACAACCTCGGAAGAAGGTTCTTAGGGTGCAGCTATTACGGACGTCCAGATGCTTGTGACTACTTCAAATGGGTGGATCCTCCTCTTCTCAACCCACGTTATAAGATCGTGATGAATGGGCTGTTGCGGAATGCTAATCGGGAAGCTGTTTTGGAGAAGAAATGGCAGCGAATGGTATTATATCATCGGCTTGTGTTGGGAATCCTTGTGTTGGCGGTTTTGGTTCAATACGGATTGTGGTGGTGAGATGGGAATTGAAGTTGTGGGTGAAGCATGTTGATCGTTTTGGTTTTTTTATGGTTCGGTAGATTTGAGATGAGAATTGAATTGACTGTGTTTTTTTGCAATTGTGTTTGTACAAGAGGGGTAGCAAATGTAGTTGATGGTAGGATGCATTAGTGTAGTGTAATTTTCTTGGATTTTTGGATTGAAAATGTAGCAGTTGCAGCTCTCTGATAATGTACCAGTTACAACATTTTGGAATGACACTAAAAATGTAGTTCAGCTATTGCAGTTTAGTTTTCTTCAGTTCAATTTGCAGTTTAGTTTTCTTCAGTTCAATTTGCAGTTCAGTTTTCAGTTCAATTTTGAGTTCAGTTTTGTCAATTGATTGCAAGACATGAACTCACAATTTCATCTAAAATGTAATATGATAACTTCATACAATCTGAGAGCTAATAAACCTGACATAGAGAGCAAACAGGAATCTGTGATGTACATGTAACCTTAAAATTATTTCTTTAATTTAAATTGACATAGAGAGCAAACATGAATCTAATAGGAGCTCACAATCTGATTTAAAATTACATGTACATCACACATTCAAATTGAGTTAGCACTGAAACTTAAATATGATATCTGAGGACATCAGCACTGGAACTTAAATCTGATATCTGAGGACAAATGCAAGTCTGATCACACATTGAAACTAACTGAAATCTGATTTCATTGATGTCAAATGCATACTTACAAAATAGAGATCATTGATACAAAAACAAACTGTAAATCTATTGGTAGAGATAGACATACAAAATAGAGATCATTGATACAAAATAGGTCTATTTTTGGCTTCACAAAATAACATGTCCATCTCTTCAATTTGGCTTCATATTCCGCGGAACTTGAAAACTTCTAAATCTATTTTTTGACCTATTAGTTTTCATCCTCGCTTGTTCTTCATTTTCCATCAACTGTAAATCATCTACCATGCTGTCCAACGACAAGTTTGGCTGCAAATGATTCCGAGGCAGAGCTGCATGTGGTCCGCTAATGTGTTGTGAAATGATTCCTGGAGTAGGCATAAATTCGAACTCAGCTTGTTGTGGCTCGGGAGGCTGACTTGAGGCTGATTGCGTGGATCTCCGTAGTTGAAGTTTAGCCTGTGATAAAGATACAATTACATAAATTACAAGTGAGTAATGTTATTGTTAACAAATAATATAATATTACCCTAGATTGGCTCCCATAATCCTGTATGGATTGATCCCCTTGTTCGGCAACAAAGAACTGCAAACGTCCCAAAAATTGTGTTAACAAGCAAATAATCTAGAAAATGGAAGACCACATAAATGGTACTACCTCATTTGACGCATTACTTTTGTCGTGATAACGCTTATTGTGACCGGATAGACGACATACACTACACGTCATTGTAATTGTCCCAACTCTCTTCATCTTGCTCGCCCCACCGTTGTGCTTAACCACATTCTCTTCGGCTTGTCGTCTCCTTTTTTTGTTTGTCTTCTACCTCTTCGAACCGCATTCCAAGCAGGTGGACTTATCATTTCTCTATCTACCGGGGCCCAATGTTTCTTCCCATTTAAAGGCATCACCAAATGTGAATAGCAACTGAGATATGTGGTGATTTTATAACACTCATGCACATAATGAATGGGTTGGTCCCTTTTATCCAAGATTGCAGCACAAGCATGACCACAGGGAATGCCTGTCAGGTCCCATTTCCTACAAGTGCATGTTCGAGAGTCAATATCGACAACAAATTCACCATTCCTACTCCTAACATACCACTGAGGTCCCCCCGACCAATCAACCTGACTACCCGAAGCCATCTCCATACTATTGACTAACTTGGCATAGATTTTTGGACACAAAAGTCCTACGACTCTCTTCATTTTATCCCTTTGAGATTGGATCCTCTTCATGCAACTAATGTGCATATCTATCAACATGGTAACTATTGATTTCTCCCTTTTATCCAACACTACTTTGTTAAAGCACTCACACAAATTGTTCAACAATATGTCACTTTTGACCTTCGTCATGAAATGGGACTTACTCTATTCCTTAGGATCCCTTTTCAATAACCACTGATACGCAGGCTTGGAATACTTTTCTAACTCTTGCATCCAAAACATGTGATCTGCCACAGTAGTGGATCTAGCCGCTTTCCAAAGGATTTCCTTAAGAGCCAAACCCCTAAACTCTGCTCTAAAGAAATTAGTGTACATATGCCGAACACAAAATCTATGCTCGACATTGGGATACATATCCTGTATCACATTCTGCAATCCTTTTTGTATATCACTCATAAAGGTCCAACCATTGGAATTCACAATCTTCAAGTCCCCACCTAAGAGCCTCACGAACCATCTCCAACTTGATGTGTTCTCTTTCTCCACAATAGCAAATGCAATGGGGTAAATACAGTCATTGGCATCCAGTGCTACTGCAACCAACATTTGACCCCCGAATGTACCTTCAAGAAGCAACCATCAAGACCTATGAGTTGTCTACAACCTAACACAAATTCCTTCTTACAAGCATCTAGACAAACGTATATTCCCTGAAATTTTCCCTCATGGATAGCAATCCTGTAAGTGGAACCTGGGTTTGTCCTCAACAACTCCGCGGCAAAACTCCAAAGCAAACCAAATTGGTGGTCATCACTTCACTCAATCATTATCCTAGCGATTCTCCGTGCCCTCCACGCAGTTTGTCTAACAATATTAATTTTCAAATCTTGCAACACTCTTTGCCTAATTGCACTAGGTTTCCATCCGGGATCTACCCTAAACGTTTCAAAATATCGCTCGGCAATATATTTAGTTGTACAATGCCTATTTGTGCCGTCTCTAATGCAATTGTAGTTTGGATTGTATGACTTAATTTGGATGCAACCCAACTTCTTATTCTCAGACGCCCATATCCTCCAATTGTACCCTAGTTTGCACACTGCTTGTGCTATTTTATCATCGTTTGTTTTCAGTCTCAAATTGCACCCCGTCGTTACTCCATGGTTCTATATAGCTTTCCTAAATTGAGGTACATCTATAAAAGTCTTCCCCACTTCAAATTTAGGACCCCACAACTCCTTCTCTTTATTAAAAATGGGATATCTCACAGGATTCTCCTCCTCAGAAGAGTAATCAGTGTTCAAGTCCTCCGCCGTCGAATCATATGAATTATTCGAGTCAGTGTCTTCACCAATTGCATCGATGTGTTGCTCTTCCACAATCGGGTTAGAATTTAGACCTATTGCAATGCGGTCCGGATCATTACGGTCATACAGAAAATCGTCGTCATTCACATCATCTTCGGAGTCCGCAAAATTTGCACCCGGCTCTTCCACATCGTTTTCGGAGTCCTCTGTAATGTGATTTTATAGGATTAGGGTTTGGGTATCATTTTACATTTAACTAATAAAAACACGAACAAAAAGCTATAATCGAATAATTTATTCAATGAGAAGAGAGTCAATCAATTAAAAACAAGATACCTGGTCCACGTTCTAGTCCTTGTTCTTGTGTATCCAACACAACATCCTCCACTACCGTGTGGTCCATTTCCAGCATGTGGGTCTCCTTTGTCCACAAACAACGAGCGGGACCACACTTTCACTTTGTTGGGTAGCTGATTTGGTGATTTGGAGATTTCTGATTTCTTTTTCACTATGCTGATTTGGGGTTAATTTAGGGATTCAGAATTGTAGGGATTCATATCATTTGGGAATTAGCATAGAAGAAGTCGTGTTTGGCCTTTAATAAAATAAGATGACTTGGCACGCGTTTTTCGATTGGTGCTGACTTGGACAAATTACACGCATTGATTGGTGACACGTGTTAGACGTTATACACGTAGCCATTTCTCGTTAACTTATTCTAACGGATGTATAAAGGATGATGGATGGTAAACAAAATTATAAGTTCAGTGAGTTGTCAATGACGCTTTAAAGTTCAGTGAGTAAATATTAACAAGTTCAAAGTTCAGTAAGTATTTGTTAAATTTATCAATACAAAATTATAAAAAATCCCAAAACTTCCCATGGAAGAGAACTTTACCTGATTCGTATCAACGACGCTAAACGAAAAGGTTACATAAGCCAGCACGTACTTGCCACTGCCACCTCCACCGGAAAAGCCATAGCTTACGAAAAACAAGAATTCCTATTGTGTGATTCACTATATAGTTGTAGTAGAATGGAATCTACTGCAGGTGATCCATATGCCTCCATTTGGCACCTCTGCAAAACCCCTTCCTTTCGACTCCCCCAATCCCCTCCGCAGCCCCACCCCCCTGCCGACCGCCGGGGCGTAGAATACTGCCTCTTTGGTCCTATTCCTGAACACCTTCTCTCCCACTATCTCTGCTTTCACCCAACCGCACCACCAAATAATAACCCCACTAATCAAGAACGAGGTTGTTCTTCTTCTCTTCGTGATTCACAATCACCCCTCAATTTTGTTAATTCTGATCCCGATAAATATGATAATACGCCCCAGTGCGTTGACAATAATGATCAGACAATGACTCGCCCCTGTAGCAACGTGTGTTACGAAGACGATTCAGTCTCTGATCAAGGCTACTCGGGATTTGGGAACGACATTGTACAAGAAGATCAGAATATTGACACCCCAATACTATGCGTTTTGAATTTTCAAGATTCCCTGCCCCCGACGCCCCGAGAAGAAGAAAGGAGTTTGGTGGCTGGAGACCCATATGGCGAAAGTTCAATTTTGTTGCTGGAAGAGCTCAAGGAACTTGCTTTATGGGATCAGGATTGTGTTATGGATGATGATGATGTTGGTTACATGGTTTCTGTCATGTCCAAGTTTAGGAAACTTGCGTTTGTTCAGGAGGCAACTATGAATTCTAGGTATGAAGTGATGCCTGAGTCGCCAGAGTCTAAGAAACTGCATGAATTTTCTGAGGCAAAATCTGACAAATACTTTACTCGAAGTATGTTGGCTAATGCTAATGCTGCTACTTTTAGATTTATTGATTTGGATTATTTTACTTCGACTAAGAAGAAGAAGTTTTACGAGAAACAAAAAGAATCCCAAGTGGAATGTGAGGCTAATTTGGGTTCAAGGTCTTTGAATTTGGCTGATGAAAATGCCAATAATGAATTCATTGATCTAACAGAGGATATGCTTTCAACCGAGGAAATATCAAATGCCCAACCTGAGGTTAAACAATTGGACAATAAGAATACGAAAAGAGTTGGTAGCTTTAGTCATTGTCACTCAAGTGTTGAGCGCTCAAAATCAATATCGAAGGCAATGAAGAGATTGCTTGTGGATTCAGACGAGCCTCTGTTGAAAAAGCCAAAACATTCCTTAGATGCTGATTGTAGAATACATGTGCTATAGAACAGTTGACACTTCGTTTGCAATACGTTTTGGCAGTCCATTCAGAGAATGAGTATAAAGGATATAGCTTTATCATGCCTGTTATTTTGTTTGGGAGCTTTTCAGTTGGTGATTTTGAGAATCCATTTTGTTCAACTGTGGGAATGATGAAGAGTATTGTTGGTCTCCTTTTGTTAAATTTCCTATATCTTGAGAGTTTCTCCATAGTCAGCTTAGCTGGGAAATTTGCGACCTGGAAGCCAGAAATATAAGAAGCGCTGGTATCTCGATGACCAACTTTCTTACAGTTATTTGCATCTGTTATTGATGCTTATCTTTGGTGCTAATAGGTGCTGGTTGATTCCATGTATCCATATTTTGGACCCTTTATTCTTGTTTAATACCTTGAAAAATAAATAAACTTGTATTTGAAAGAATTTGGCAACCTGTGTTCTAAAATATTGAATCTCTTCTTCATTTCTTAACAAGAGTGACTATGCTTGGCTCTTGAACACTATATCGGTTAAACTGTTGATGTGGAGGCACATTTTCATCATTAGAGGTTATCGTTGATCCGTTCTATATCATAACTAAAAGCAAAACCATTTATATCGATTCAATAATAATTAGACCAAAACTGACCCAGAAAATCAATTCCAGTCTCCATTGGAAAAGAATAAATTTAGAAACCTGATCCCCAATTCAACAAATGCAACATATATTAAAACTTGCAAACTTTTGCTTGAGTTATATAGTATCCAAATTTAATTAATGTTACAGCATATAATTGATTTGTTGCAAAACGCTTACCAGGTAAAATAGGATTCTTCATAATTTGTGTATCTTTCACATGCCCTTTGAATTATTATCTTGGGTGATGAGTTTTTATGCTTGGAATGTGTGTTCTCAAGACATGATGGTATCTTCTGGGGAGACATGGTATCCCATTGAGTTGATCTAATGCTTCCAATCATTAAAGCCATGATCATTATAATAAAAAGAGTTTTGTTGGAATGGATAATTAAGACATTTGTTTGAAATTGAATTCCAAATATAAATATTCAAGAATTTATTTAGATCTAGTATTTTTCTGTGGGTCCTAGGTTCCCATGCCAAGCTTCTAGCGGTAATCACTTCATATTGAAAGATTTAATTGTATTAAAATTATGGATATCCAAAATGAGAACAAGACATTCCTAATTGGATTAGGAAGGACTTATTGTAATTTAATGGTTTTAGATATTTCTATTTAGAATTACGAATCAAACCATATTTGGATTCCTAATGGATGGACCAATGGGGTGTTTTGATATGTTTATAAAGTGGTAAGTAAGAAAGAGGCACAATTTAGACCAAGTTTACGTTGAGGCTTACACCTTAAAGTGCTTCAAGCCTTGCATGATGGAAGAAAAACTCTTCGATACTTGATGTGGCTTTTTAAACATTAGGTTTGACATAGGGAAGAGGATGCGATGGAATTGAAGATTACCAATTTGATTTCATTATGGTGTTTGGTAAATAGAAAGGAGAGCAAGGCAATGGAATAAAAGTGATGAAATTATAAATTTTACCCTTGAGATATAATTGAGCTATAAACTCATTAATCTTGAATTTAGAAAATAAAATAATAATTCATTAATGAAATGTGGAAGCGCCCACTTCTAGTTTGTGACCCCTATTGGCATGAAGACTCTGTATTGTAGTTGTGTCAATATGGGCTCATGGAAAGATGATATTTTTGGAACTCTTTAAGCGAAGATCACTTGTATTCTTATTATTATTTCTTTAAATGAAACACCATCAAAGCATAGGTGGGGTTACCTAGACTCAATTGGGGGTATTGGATTCCTTGACCCTGTCTTATTAATAAAGAAATGAAGTACAAATAGGAGGGGGACGTCACTACCTTAGAAAATACATCAAGAGGAGAGGGAGAGAAGATTAAAGAAGCCAAAAAAGTAATAAGAGTATAATTCATATCAAAATAGGCTTCAAACGTGTGCATGCAAATAAGGTATGTCTTGTGCTTCTAACCCATTAATAATGGAGACTCCGACATTGGCAAGGTAATCCGCAGCCTTATTGCCCCTTGTGGTAAATGTGCGAAAGACACGTAGTGAGATTATTCTGACAAGAAGTAATTTGGTCAAGTATAAGCTGAACTCTCCAATGGCCGCCACCTGCTCTATAGAGTGTATGGCCATTGTTGAATCTGATTCAATCCATATGTGATTAAAGCCCAACTGCTTGGCAGAGAGTTAAACCATCGTAGATGGCTTACATGGGTGTTGGGAGAGGGGGGGGGGGGGGGGGGGGGGGATTTATTTCACATTGCATCTTTTTCTGAAAAGATTTCTTCTTTCTACTGATTTATTTGCAGGATTGATGTTGATGATGCAGCGTTTTGGTAACTATTGCAGAAACAGATAGGTAATGATTCCAGGACTTGGAAATAGTGAAAAGGGTTGCAAAAAGATCAAGAATAACCGTGGATTACTGTCTGGAGGTTACACACTTGAGCAGTTTCTTGGTTTGATACTCTGGTTGAACCATGGTTTGTCAGGAGCAGAAGCCCTGTCTGTATATATTCATGTATGCTGTACATCATGTAGAATGGCCATGGGAGATGGGATTATGCGGTTGCTTTAAATAATTTTGAACAGTTACAGTGGAGACCATCAGCTCAAGGATCTGTCCTTTTTTTATTTTTATTTTTGATCGAAAATGTAAATATATAGATCAAAAGCGCTGGTCCTTTGATTTCATACATGAGGGATTCGAACCTGACACCCTGGTTTGTATCCCGTGGGTAATGAACTTAGAAATGGAACTACTATCTTATACTTGCGCTACTCAATTTCTTACCTGATCCCAACCCCCTCAAGCCACAGGAGGGAGGGCTCTGAACCTGTCATTTCTTATTTGTAGTTCAAATATTTTGTTGGATTCCAACAAATTACTAGTTATGATATTGTCCAAAGCTCTTGGTACTTTGTCTACATCATTTTTGTATGATATGTACTTGTAGACTAATTTATAAAAGTTTGTGGGGATCAGATTTGCATGTACCATCTGAGATTTTAATGTTCAGATGGACATTAGTACTGCTTCCAATTCCGTATTTGTGAGATCGTTTTTGTGATCATATGCACTTCTTTAGTGTTGTTCGGGGAATTGATTGATTTGGGTTAAATTCCAACCACCTGGATCAAATGGCACCCCAAAGCACGTGGGTATATGGGCTTGTCGTGTCTAGTTCTCATTGGCAAGAAATCCCACATGTGATCTCATGCATGTAGGTGAGCTCGATAGACACTGTATTTGCTCAAAGGTCGTCGAGCTCATCAGGATGACCCGAGACAGACTGCAGGAGCTCATTGCCCACTCTTAACTCATGAAGACAACATACATGAAAAAACAGGGAATGATTTATAGTCATTAATATTGTAATGTGTCACAACAATACTGATTTATGAAAACTAATTGAATTCACAATCAAAGCATACAAAGCTACAAGTTACTAGTAGGCATCAACAGAAATAATTTCACATTATCTCAAGCAGGCTCTACCTACCTATGCTAGGAAAGTTCTCATGGCCAACAACTGAAGGAGACTCAATGTCAGTCAGGATCAACTTAGAAATATTCGAAGGTGTCAAGAAATTTAGGGTCGAAATCCACCGGATCAATCGAGAAATCCAAATCCCCGAAGGGGGAATTGGTGACAGATGTTGAATTCGATATGATCTCAATGAAATCTGATTCTGAAGTTTGCAAATTGTGATCAATCCCGATATCGTTCATCCTTGAGAAATATGACTCGGGTGTCGTTGGAGATAAAAATGGAGGAGAATAACTTGCTGAGAAATTTATTTCCTTAACAGGCTCTGAAAATAATTCATTTCCAACGACATCAGATTCAATTGGTGTAGAAGGAAAGGAGAAGGAAGGGAAAATTTCTTCCTTGGTATCCAATTCTTGAGTTTCATTTTTAAGAATGATCGTCTTTTGTTGAGGTTCAAGTCTTTGGATTTCTTTCTTCTGCTTTAGCCTTTCTTGAATACAACTGTGCCTTCCTCTATATGTGACCTCAAAAATTGAAGGGTCTTCATCTGTTCTTTGAACCTGTTTTGTTGCCAAACATCCTTGTGTATTTCGATGCGTACATCTGTAATAGGCCCTGTACGTAATTGCAACGTTAGACAGAAAACAAGCCGTTTTTTTCACTATGAAAACGATCAAATCAGAGGGGTCAATGGTATGGTAATAGATAGAATTAACAAACACAAAAGAAGTTAAGATCTTCAGTTCTGTATGGGACACTTATTTAATCTTTTATGCATTTTCCTTAACTCGGTGAAAAAGGACATGTCCAAAACAACTTCTTCAAAGGGACCACAACACAGCTACTAGATAAGTTCCAGTACATGGTTTTAATAGAGATGTAAGAAGACAGGACATGACCAAACTGACTCCATCAGCTATAGGACACCCATTAAAAGTCCCATTAGACAATCCATCTCTCGAACCTTGCTCGTTCGTTTGATAAGGTAGACGGCACAATACTAGGTAAAATTAACATTTTGATAGAATGAAAGAATGAAGTCTCACCTTGGAAATTTAGCCCTTAAAATATCTTTCTGCCCATATTTTCTCCAACTGTATCCATCATCAAGAGGGCCTTCTAGCCCTGTTCCAGTGCAAACTCGCACTTGCTCACTCCATTTTGCTAATGTCTTCCTGTAAATCATAACAAATACTTTAATTTACTTTGAAATTACTTCGTTACTATGAGAAAAAAGACGAGTACTGTCTAAGATTTACCTTTTCTTGGAGACATGATCTAAAGAGGCCTCACTGCTTGTTGGACTAGCTGATGTCAACAAGCCATTAATTGGTGAAGGCTCTCCTCCAAGAAAAGCCATGCAGTTGAGTACTGACAATGCATTGTCATAAGATGAAAGTATTTTCTCCAACAAAAGTCCACAGGCTTTGCGGGATTTCGCGGGCTGAAGTTGGTTTTTCAGTTCAGTTGCAAGGTCTCTACCTTGTGTTAGCTCACTGATGACAATCTCTCTGTCCCAAGAACCAACTTTTTCCATTGGAAAAATCTTAAGAAAATTTGAAAGTGATAGTCTTTGGGAATTTGATCAAGAAAAGCTCAGTTTTGGATGCTCATTTGATAGGGAAAAAAAAAACATGAATAAGCTCAAATATATGTTCTGAGAGTGATCAAGAAACAGAAAATTGTAATTAGATCAGATCGCCACGAACTGCAGACGATAAGTCGAGGAAATAGGAAGTGTGGAAGGGAGATAGTGGAGCTTTTGTAACTGAGAAAAAACGTGATTCTTAGTGATGAAGTAGTGAGGAAAGTGGGGGGAATATAAAGCAGAAAAGTCTTGGAAAACTGGAATTTATTTTTATTTTTTTAATTATTTTTTTAAATGGGAAAAGGAATTTGGATTTTTTTTCTCTTGTCAATTAATCATATGGGCCCATTAATTAGATTGTAAAAATCCAATTGCTGACCATTTCAAATGGTCATTTGCTCACCACACAATCAAGGCACCTATCAATTAATATCTTTATATGCATATAGTGTAAATTCCTTTTCGCGTCAAAACATTTATAACGAACATGTGCTTAACTTTTCATTTGTAGTACTCACTCGAGAAAAAAAATTCTGTTTAGACGTTAATTATTGGTGTATCGAATAGACATTTAACATCTAAATAGATATTTTCTGTCAAGTAAAAATACAACTCGCACAGTGTTACGAGATTGGGAAACGTGAGCCACGTTTGTGACATGCCTGCTACACTTATAAAAATTGGGATAATTGCATCAAATGTCTCCAATGTTTCAAAATCGTTGGAGATATACCCCTAAGCTAAAAAATTAGTATCACACATCCCCAACGAATGAAAAACTTGGCTTGATAGGTCATTTATGACCAAATTGCCATTCCATTTAAATAAACAAAAAAACAAAAAATAAGAAGAAAGAAAAATATAATTGAAAACTAATCATATGTACCCCAAAAAATAAAAAGTAAAAAAATGTACCCCAAACAAATAAAAAGTAACAATAAGCCATCTTTTCCAAAAAGTCCTAAAAATTTACCAAATAGTTGAGACGAAAAGCAGCTTCTTTTTTGTGAAGAATTCGAAGTATATCAGCAATGGAAGCCCAGTACAAGCAATGGAAGCCCAGTACAGTGCCACGAGTAACCTCAATTATCACACCACACCTTACTCCAATATCCACTATGTGGGTGAATATTCACCTTCAACACCCTAACCATCCCCACTAACTTCATCCAAGCCTCAATCTCCATGGTGTTTCCGGCCATCATTCCTCCACTGTTAAAGTTATTACTGTTGTCGAACCCTATTCCCCCATCACCACCGCTCAGCGTTGACTTGGCGGGAGTAGAGAGGGGGTATTGCTGGACATCAAACTTAGTAGACATTTTCTGACTGCTGCCACCACCGATCTTTCCGACGAGAATGAACACGAGGCCCACAGGCTCCTCAGAGTAGATGAGCTGCAAGGAGCTATCGTAGGCTCATCACGGTTTGGGTTGGTCACTGTCATGTACTGGAAGAACTCGAAGTTGATGGTTCCATTCGTAGCAAAGAATGCCGGGAAGTGCATGGCGTTGTCAGCAATTTTTTGTGGTTTGGGCTAGAACATGAATAAGGAAACGACGATGGTGGCGATGACGATGCATATAAAGAAAATAGTAGCCACTATACATGATGCTAAATTTGTACTCTAGCGACTGGATTTCGTGCCCAGATCATTAGATCTGGGAAATTGAGGTTAGTACATTTTTTGTACAGTTCTACTGAAGATTTAGGGAGAGAAAATTACCAAATTTTGTGGGACAAATAAAATTTTATGAATTTTTGGAGAAGATGACATATTGTTACTTTTTATTTGTTTGGGGTATATTTTTTTACTTTTTATTTTTTGAGGTACATATAGTTAATTTTCAATTATGTTTTCTTTTTTCTTGTTTTTTTTTTTTTTTTTATATAAAGGGAAGGGCAATTTGATCATAAAGGACCTACCACGCCAAGTTTTTCATACGTTGTGGATGTGTGGTACTATTTTTTGGGTATATTCCCAACGATTTTGAAACGTTGAGAATATTTGATGCAATTATCCCTTAAAAAATTAGGGACCTCAACGGAAATTTATCTTTTATATATATATAAAAGTCGCGTAAATCCAATTTCACAATGACGTTTATATATCTTTTAATATATATATATATATATTGTATTAAGTCGCGTAAATCCAATTTCACAATGACGTACATAAAAGTCTCGATCAAGAATCTACATATTGTTATTTATAGAAATTTCACGCGTAGTTTACAAAATAATTTTTAATGTAATTATTAATTATTATGGGAGAAGAAGTTTCTATGAAATTATAATTAGAAAAAAATGAAAAAAAAAGTCAAGAATTGAATGAAGGATAGAAGAATCTTCAACTGTTTGATTCCGCGTTATTTGCCAAGTAGGAGAGAGAAATAACTGATTATGTCATTGGTTGATGTCAAGAAACCATGAAATTTGTTAAAAAATATCTTCGTGTCTTTTCATTTGTTAATAAGACACGATGTGTCGTTATATAAAAATATATTAAAGAACATAAAATCTCAACTCATTCGACTCATCTAATAATGAATTGGACGGGTTTCCTAGTTGCACCAATTTTTTTTAAACAATGGAGTTTTGGTATACATCATACTCATTAGTGAATACCATCGAAATCATACAAATTTACTTCCTTTGACTTTCTTTATTTAAAGGTTCTTATTTAAACTATAATAAGTGATGATAGAAATAATGATAGCTGTTATATGTTGTCTGTCAATAGTGGCACGTCCGCCCACTGACTCGTCTGCTTCGTTGGTATCATAAGCTCATTTCTTACAGATAAACAATAATTACTCAACTGCTATTAGACAAACTAGACAGGCGACCCATAAAATGACAATTACCATTGACAATTGAGAAGATGAAACATCCCTCATTAACTCATAATAATGAAGGAGATGAATGGACACTTGTTATCAAATGAGGGAGATGAAGAGACACCCGTCATCAATAACTGCATGTCATCCCTATAAATAGTAGACAATCTCCCAGGGTAAAGAGAGAACACACAATTCTTATACACTCTATATTGCTATTCAGTACAAATATTTTAATTATATACTAATTATCACACTGGAATAGATACGGGGGAAAAAAGCCCCGCCATCTTTTGCAACTCCACTACTGTCGTAGCCGTGCTCGAAGGAGGAGAAAAATATTTATCATCAATAATAGTAATGTTATTCATAGCCGTTCATTACCAGTAGTTATCCTACGTGGCATTACTCAATTGGATCTATTATTCATAATTAATGACTATGGAGTAAATAATTTATTCAATTGAGTAATACCACGTATGATGACTACTGATAGTGAGCAACTATAAATAACATTATTCTTTTGAAAAAGTGGGATTTGCCAAAATGCTACTCGAGGCATCAAATTTTTTCTTCGCACACTTTAGTTGTGTACAATGTTATGCTGAACTGGACGTGATATTAGATCTATGAATGACTAAATTAGTAGTTCATTATATGCGTACGTATTTTTGTACCTGATCAAAGGAATTAAGGTTGTCTTGTTGAAGACATCGAATGAGGTTCTAATGATAAGATTGGGATGCTAAATTATTGGAATTTCTTGTTTCTTATGCTGGCTGGCATTAAGTTGTACTCAGTTGTAATTAACCAAGTTGAAAACCTTAATAACAACTGTCTTTTGTTTAATTTCGATCTATAATAATAAATATTAATCAATACTCTTTTTAGCACTAATTAATATGTAATATTCAGAAAGGACAAGCATGTATATTAATTATTAAAAAACACAAAATTAAAAACACACGCTTGCAACACACAAAAATTTACGATACTTCACTATGAAGCAAGATTTCTGAAGATTTTCACTAAAATCAAGAAGGAGAAGATTACAATGAAAAACAGACAAATCTTAGTTACTGTTTTTCGTCACATAAAAAAATATTCCCCTTCGACTCCTTTATATAAAGTAAGGGAATTAAGATGACCCAATAACATAAAGATATGAATTTTAAGATACGTTTAAAGTAAAAGTAAGTTATAGTCGATAACTCAATAATTGAATAAACATGATAAAACATAATTCACACAATGCATTATTATTGTTTTGAATATTCTTATTATTCCCAATGTAGGGCTACATGTGTTTCTCTGACAAAAAAAGGACAAAGTAGGAGAAAGGCAAATATGTACTATAAAGCTTTATCCCACATAGATGGAACTAGGGAAAATGGAAGAAATGGGAAAAAATATACTCACTATTTTTGTGAGTTTCGTATCTTACAAAGAGAATTTTGAAAGAGAAGTATTAAAGGAATGGTCATAGGAATAGGTGTATCGTGACATCATAAGATGTCCCGCCCGATCGAATTAGTTGGTAGTAGAAATATTAGAAAAATTGAACGAAAAGAATAATAAGAACTGAAAAGGCGAGAAATTTTTGTGTATTTTATTGTTTTTACGATCGTTCATTAAACGGCAGACACCACATAAATATTATATAGTGATATTGTTCGATTATTTATTTCATTAGTCGATATTTATTCGCATAAAAAGATAAATTATTTTCTAACAAACTCATTATGCATTATATGTCAAATTTTAATTATGAGAAAAAGGAAAAGCTCAAGTTAATTGTCTTTCACATATGATAGAGATAAGAGATAAAAAGATAGAAATAGACTGAGTACAAAAAGGGTCACACTTTTTGGACTTACTTTTTCTCTTCATTTCCTAGAAAAAATCCAGGTGGGGCCACGGTGGAAAGTGAAGAATTTCTTGTGAATTTCCATGCTATGACAGGGTGGGCCGTGGGGGTGGGGGTGGGGTCATAATTTCATATTCCTTCTAGATGTGGGTGGAGAAAAAAGTGTGATTGCTGGCTTCATATTGAAAATTTTGTTTTTATACCATTCTGGTCAAAATTCAGCATTAGATTTTCATATTTATTTGAATCTTCAAAATCCCATTTCAATGATTAATGGTTGTCAAAATTCCACAATGAATAGATAAATGATTGACCATTTCAATTTTCATGCATAAATCCATACATTTATTGAGAATATAAATGTTTAAATAAAAATCATTTTACATTAAACTGAATATTTTTAATATATTTGTATTGATTACTCGTACGAGCGTTAAAGAAATTTTTTTCTCCAACTAAATTGAGTCGAGTGTTCAGTTTCACAACTATCATTGAGAGATATTTACTACACTAAGATAATCATCCATGTAAAATCTCTACGAAGAGTCTCCATCTTGTTTATCTTATTGTTCTAAAAAGTCCGTCTAAGCTTCGTCTAGGCTCCGCTTAGACTTGATACTCGACCTCCACGCCTAGCCACGCAACACACATTGCTCTCGTCTTGTCCTTATCTCACTCTCGCCTAGGACTCGCTTAGGTTCGAAAAGCTTAAAACTTGACCTCCACGCCTAGCCACATTTTACGCTTTTTAGAACATTGGTTTATCTAATATTTTATTCTTATATTCACTCTAGTGTCTCTATACTCTAATTTTGAGACCAATTACTCTCGTCAAAAAGAGTGAGAGGTAGAATATGCACTGGCCTATCCACACTTTATATTGACGTGAATTAAGAGTTGATTCTTTCACTTCTCAATAAGTGAGAACACTAGAACACCCAAACATTACTCAGAAGTAACTGACCACAATGATAAATAGAATTTCATAGAAAAGAAAATGACATAAAGTCATGTTGCTTTTATGGTGGCTACTTTCCTAAGTAATTTTCAATTTGATATTGAATGAGTTTGAAAGAGTCTAATTATATAGTTTTTAGTATATCTTATAAAACAAATGTCTATTTAACAGTCAATCTGAACGTTTGAATCATATTTATTAAAATTGCCATTGTCACATTATTCAAACAGCAACCTCAACAATTGTCTGTTCTAATTTTTTATCTCTTTTCACCATATTAGACAAATTGCGTTTGTTAGAGTTCAATAACCCAAATTTTGTTGGGCCCAACCCGAAAAACACGCTGTGCGACATATGTGGTGAAATTAAAATTTTAAGAAAAAAATAGGAATTTGTGATGATAGTGTGCAAAGTGAAAAGTAAATCTTTAAAGCTCGAATGCAACACACGATGTTGGCTTATACAGGCTTAGGCTCATGTTCAAGCTCACACCACCAAATTACAATTCAAGAAAGTATATAAAATAGAAAACCATTTCTTCATAGTAGCTGCATCATAAACAAAATCACAAGCTTCTTACCAAAAAAAAAAAAATAATACAATTCTAGTTAGATTTGTAATATGAATACCTTTTACACTTTACAGAAATGAATTCCAACTATCTGCAAGACATCTAGTTCTGTTTGGCTCAAGATTCATGTAGTCCATGCAAGTTCTGTTTCTACATTTTATGGGTTAATTTCACCAACGATCACTAAAGTTCAAAAATTGCAGCGGGGTCACTAAAGTATATATTCCTTTCACAAACGGCCACTCCCTTAAATTTTTAACTTAAAATAGTGATGTGACACGATGATGTAACATACAATAGACATTTATTTATTGCATAGTTATCTATATACTTTATATAATATTTATTTTAGTCATTAAATTTTTAATTATCTTTCAATTAAGTTCTACAAAAATTGTATCTTAGGTCCTTAATCTTTTTACATATTTACACTTTGGTCCCCAAATTTTTAATTATCTTTCAGTTAAGTCCTCCAAAAATTGCATCTTAGGTCCTTCAACTTTATACATCTTTAAATTTTAGTCCCCCAAATCCTTAATTTTAGTGGCTAAAATAAATGCAATTTTAGTGGTCAAAATAAGTGTACTTTCAATTAAGTCTTTGACTTTACACTCGAATTTTCACCTAAACGAGCAAAATAACATAATTAAAAAATAAACTACTTAATAGAACTCACAAATTATCACTTAGGGTCCGTTTGATTGCACCATTTTCCATGAAAAATGTCACATTCGAGAAAAATAATGTCACATCAGAGGAAAATATTTTCATACTTTGGTTGTTTGATACAAGGTGGAAAATGAAAATAAATTAGAGGATACAACCACTTTGAGCTTGTTTTTGGCCAATTTCGTGGAAAATATTTTCTTATGGGGGAGAGAGTTTATTTTCTAACTTACATGAAAATTGTTTTCTTTTCTACTTTCCTCCAATCAAACGCACCCTTAGAGTTGACAAAAATAGATAAAAATATATTTCATTGACAACTTCAGGTAATAAGTGCGAGTTTTGCACTTATTTTGACTCTTAAAAGTGGATATTTGTTTTGCTAAGTTATTTATTGTTTAATTATGTTATTTTATTTGTTTAGGTGAAAATTCGAATGTAAAGTCAAGAATTTAATTGAAAGTGTACTTATATTGACTACTAACATTGCACTTATTTTGACCATTAAAATCAAAGATTTGGGGACAAAAGTTTGAATATGTATAAAGTTCAAAGACATAAGATGCAATTTTTAGAGGACTTAATTGAAAGATAATTGAAATTTTGAGGACCAAAGTAAAATGATGTAAAAATATTAAGGACATAAGATGCAATTTTTGGAGGACTTAATTGAAAGATAATTAAAAATATAGACTAAAATAAATATTATATAAAGTATATAGATTACCTTGCAATAAATAAATATCTATTATATGCCACAACATCATGCCACATTACCATTTCAAGTTAGAAATTTAAGAGAGTGAATGTTTGTGAAAGAAATATATACTTTAGTGACTATTATTGTAACTTTTAAATTAGTGATCGTTTTGAAATTTTAAAGTAACTTCATCAGTCGTTGGTGAAATTAACCCACATTTTATGGTTTTAAAACTGGGACACACTGAATAATGGCAGCAGACAACAGAATAACAAAAGCAAAAGGCAAAAACATGTACATCAGTTTATGCATTAAACCGAAACGAATAAAAAACATCATAAATTTTTTGTGCACCAAACAACCTAATGTAAAATTGAATATAGCAGAAAGGCAAGGCAAAAAGGAAGAGAGACATTCTAGTACATACGTAGATATATATAAAATGATAAATTGAATTCTAATGATATAAATAATGACAATTGTTGTATGTTGTTTAGCTATGATGGCACTCCTGTGTCAACAACTTGCCTGCCTCACCAGTTTGTCCACCTCGCGGGTCTCATGAACATGTTTCTGACAGATAGATTGCAATAACCCAACTATCATCAGATTAGCCAGACAGACGACCTATGGAATGACGGTTACCACCAGTTATCGGGAAAACGAAACATTCCTCATTAACTCACAATAATGAGGGAGATGAAAGGATACCTGTTATCAAACGAGGAAGATGAAGGGACACCCGTTATCAAATGAGAGAGATGAAGGGACACACATCATCAATAACTGCAGGCAATTCCTATAAATAGAGACCAACCCCCCAGGTAAAAAGAGAAGACATAACTCTTATACACTCCATATTACTATTTAGCACAAATACTTTAATCATATACTGATTATTATACTGGAGTGGACACGGGGGAAAAAAGTCCCGCCACCTTTTGCAGGTCTCCACCACTGTCGCCGCCGTGCTCAGAGGAGGAGAAAAATAATTTATCATCAATTGACGCGGTCTGTGGGAAACCGCACAAGAAGTTATGGCTCGAACCAGAAGAGCTAGGAATGTAACCGCTCCACTAGCCCCTGTCGGGGATGTAGGCACCAAGTCCAACGCCGCCACTAATCACCCACAACAAAAATTTGCCTCTGCCGCTCAACTCGCGGCACTGCAAGCTCAGGTGGCGGCCTTAACGGCTCTACTTCAAGATCGGAACGCTGCAGTTTCTCAGCTACCACATGGTCCTAACCCTCTGCCGGTAGGATCTTCATTACCAGGGGCTCTGCCCCGGGGTCCTAGCCATCCACCGATAGGGCCCTCACCGCTAGGGACTCCTCTCCAAACTTCTAACTTTCCAACAATGGAAACACCACCAACAGCCGCTCCACTGCAGGCTCCAGTTTCTTTAGCTCCACCTTCCGCACCAACTTCCATTCATTGACATCTGGCCCAAATCTGAACGGGGGGCAACAGTCATGGATGCCCACGCCTACGATGGTTGAGACACCAGTGTTAAGCCTGGAACATAGATTAGAAGAAATGATGGGTCGCCAAATAGCTGAGGCTATGGCCAATAAAAGTAATAGGCAACAATCAATGATGTTGGAAGAAGACCATTTTCTCTAGAAGTGATGGTAGTTCATTTGCCACGAGACTTCAAACAGTCAAAGATGGAGAAGTACGACGGATCCTCTGATCCTGTCGATCACCTTAGGGCTTTTGTTGACTTGATGAAGTAGCAAGCTACCCCAGATGCGATTATGTGCAGAGCTTTTCCGCCAACGCTTAGGTGCGAGGCCAGGGACTAGGTAGCCACTCTTCTCCCAAAATTGATCCGTACATTTGACGATTTTTCCAAGAGTTTTGCTGTACATTTTACCAGCAACAAACGTGTTAAGAAAACTGCCATCAGTCTGATGCAATTGACACAGGACAAGGACGAACTCCTAAAAGATTTTATTGCTCGGTTCAATAGAGCAATACTGAGAATCAAAGATCTGCAGATGTCTGCTGTAGTCATTTCCATGATGAGTGGAACTAAAAGTCGTCATTTCAAGATGTCACTCTCCAAAAACCCGTCGAATACGATGCATGAGTTACTCAATAGAGGAGATAAGTATGTGGACGCTGAAGAAGCCTATCTAATTACTAAAAGTATGAAAGATCGAAATGAACATGAGTCTAACAAAAGGAAGATTCAGGACGAGCCAGAACCTCAAAAGAATAGAGGCAAGTTTACTCAAGACGAGGCAACATCGCCCAAGCCGAGGCAAGTCAACCAGAGAGCTGAGCTAAAAAAAAAATATTTCCAAGGCGAGCTTACTCTAGGCGGGCGACCAGGCGATGCGTGCTCACCTCTAGGTGGGCGACCTCGAAAAAAAATAAAAAAAATTTAGGTGAGCTTACACCAGGCGGGCGACCTCGCCCAAATTTTTTTTTTTTAAGGTGACAGTTGCTACTGTAACAAGACCAGCTGTTATTGTTTGAAAAACAAGACCAACTGCCACTATCTGAAAAACAAGGCCAGCTGCCTAAAAATAATGACAGCTGCTACTGTAACAAGACCAGCTGTCACTGTCTAAAAAACAAGGCAAGCTAGCCAAAAATAATGACAGCTGCTACTATAACAAGACCAGCTGCAACTGTCTGAAAAACAAGGCCAGCTATCCAAAAATAATGATATCTGCTACTGTCTAAAAAATCAAGGTGATGATCCTTTGATTAAAAATCAAGGCGATAAATATCTGTTAGAAAAACAAGGTGATGAGTCTATGTTTAAAAATCAAGGCGATGAGCCTCTCTAAAAAAAAAGGCGATGAGCCTTTGATTAAAAAACAAGGCGATGAGCCTCTGTCAGAAAAATAAGGCGATGAGCCTCTGTCAAGAAAACAAGGCGATGAGCCTACGTTTAAAAATCAAGGCGATGAGCTTTTATGTGAAAAAGTTAGAGAAGAGCAGGTGCAGTAGATTATTTATACTTCCCATTGACAACAGTCTATGAAAAGTAGTCTATGGAAAGTAGATGAGCTTATGATGATATAAATAATGACAGTTGCTGTATGTTATTTAGCTATGATGGCACGCCCGCCTCAATCACTCGCCTGCCTCACCGGCTTGCCTACCTCGTGGGTCTCATGAGCACGCTTCTGACTTATAGACTGTAATAACTCAACTATCATCAGATTAGCCAAGCAGACGACCCATGGAATGACAGTTACCACCAGTTATCAGGAAAACGAAACATCCCTCATTAACTCACAATAATGAGGGAGATGAAAGGACACCTGTTATCAAATGAGGAAGATGAAAGGACACCCGTTATCAAATTAGGAAGATGAAGGGACACCCATCATCAATAACTGCATGCCATCCCTATAAATAGAGGCCAACGCACCAGGTAAAAAGAGAAGACACAACTCTTATACACTCCATATTGCTATTTAGCACAAATACTTTAATCATATACTGATTATCACGTTGGAGTGGACACGGGGGAAAAAAGCCCCGCCACCTTTTGCAGGTCTTCACCACTGTCGCCGTCTTGCTCAGAGGAGGAGAAAAACCATTTATCATCAAATCCTAAAGATACAGAGCAAAGCAATAACCTGCATGCATCTTTACCATTGATCAGGAAAATTGTACTCCTCAACTTCCTGTCCACCATAAGCAAAGCCAAGCTCGGGATACAACCAGCAGTGTAGAAGGAGAACAGAAAACCACGAACTTCAAGATGCTTGATCTCCTTATTTTCGAGATCACACAAAACCAAATTCTCATTGCCCATTTCGAGTAAATCTTCCACATTATTCACAAACTTTAAGGGAGCTGATACATAGTTTTGTACAATACTATATCCTTCGTCCAAGAAATAACCTTTCAATACTCGTTCATTAACCACGTATGCCACCTCTCACCATTATTATCAAAATAACTAATAAACAGAGCTAATGATTTCTCATCAGCTAAAGGAGAAATGCGTGATTCCATAAAATTCAGTCCACAATATATCCCTTTGTCCAAGAATCCATCTATCAATATTCATTTATTAACCACATATCCCACCTTTCCATACTCATTCATTAACCATATTACTCATTCATTAACCATATGAGAAAATTTGTTTGTAAAATGATGAAACCTTTGCGAATGTGGAAAAACCACGGATTTCGGAATAGCAGGATTCAGAGAATTAGTGTACTAGCACAAGTGAGATAGTTGGTGTCAAAGAAGCAGATGAGCCCTTTGCTGAACCCACAAGCCTTAAGAACCCATGGACACTCTTAAAAGGAAAATTCAACCCTTTTACACTAAGTAAAAGCGGTGGCACTGTGGAAAGATAAGTATTGTTTTTTGTAGTCAGTGGATGCATAGTAAAGAAGGTGGCGGGGGTCATCGGTGCCACCATCACCACTGCTTTCTTTTCTTTTCTTTTCTTCCTAAATTTATTAGGTCTAATGTCTAGGGGCTCAAGTAATTTGAGAAAAATTTTTGATTCAGGAATAATAAAACCTCTTGGGTTACATGGTGTGACAACACTAGTGCTAGTGCTCTAGTCTCTAGTCCACTATATTATAAACACACAGAGATCGACCTATACTTTGTAAGAGACAAGGTAGTATAGAAACAACTTAGAGTTTGATATGTTCCATCGTGTGATCAAATAGAGGACTGCTTCGCCAAGCCTCTCTCTTCTTAACAATCTCGCAACTTCAAAGACAAACTTGGTGTACTTTAACAACCCTCTCGTTTCACGGGGATGTTAAGGAATTGGATTAAGTCCAAGCATTACACTCAGGCCCAACTTCATGGTACAGTCCACAACAATTAATTAAGCACAAGACACGGTAATTAATCTTCCGCAAAATTGCTGTACCCAGTATTAGTTAAATTCTTCAACTGAAAATACAGTAAGGAGATTATTTACTGAACAGGGATGTCAAATAACCAAAATCTTCTCTTTAGGCACAATTTTCATAATTCCAACACTTGGACCCAAGTCCCTTAAAATTACCTCGTAGCCCAATGAAATCGAACCATAATTCAAAATAAGCTCTCAGCATCCAGGCACACACAGACACCATTTTAGAGGCAACACAAGTATAACACTGTTCACCTGTGGCTCAATATTCATGTAGTCTATGCAAATTCTGTACTGCCTTTTACGATTTTTGAACTAGAAGTCTAGAACACAGTGAATTATAGAAGCAGACAAGAGAGTAACAACAGCAAAAAGGCAAAATCACATATAAAATTTATGAATGTGAATCCATAAAGAATAGTGTTACGCCCCAATCCTACGTGGAGTATTCGAAAAAAGTCAAGGTCAACACTAGGAACCTGCTACACCCCGTCTGAGGCTGTTTCTCTCATGTCCGAGGTGGTTTGCTAGAGATAGCCATTCCTTGGGCTAGGACGATTGAGTGTCCAAGAAGCTTCCTCCTGACAAACCCATCTTCTGACCATGACAAGACTGAAAGGACTGCCTGCCAAGGCGGCTTGTCACAGTTATAGCCCCTTAGTTGACGGTTGAAAGTGACTTCCTCATTAAATGCTAATGACGTGACACCAAAGATATGACTTAATAACCCGTCAGATGGAGCCACGTGTCACACATCAAAGGGAACCATTTTTGTAAGAATTGCCTATAAATACTAAGCTCATTTTCACAGAAAGGGGTTGGAAAAAAAGATATACTTTGAACTAGACACATTCTAAGTCCTCTATTCTAATCACTCTTCAAGTGGGATAATCACCTGGGAAATTGTTAGAAAGAGGCCCTCAAGCTATTACCGTTATCATAGTATCTCTTTCTCTTCTTACCTATCGTCACACATTCACCCGGCCCTAGATCCATCTATGTGGTTGAATGAACCACGTGACAGTCTAAGTAAGAGGAGAAAGATGTGAAGGAAGAGGAGGCGTGGGGTTCTTGTTGGCAGCCATTTTTGGAGGTCAACAGATTGGCGCCGTCTGTGAGAATCGTAAAAAAAAAGCTTTATTCTCCTTGAACAAAGGATCTTCCTTGAACAAGGGATCAGCCGACCCACAAAATGAGTGGGAGCAACGAGGAAGAGAACCCAAGAAGAACCAGGCCCGCAATGGACGAAGGAGTCAGAGCTGAGGAAGCTCCCCGGAGGAGACGAGGAAGGAGACCTTCTATAAATCTGGAACGAGAAATGAGAATGATGGCCGCCAGTGTGAGGCAGCTGGCCCAGCATCACGCACAAATGCAAGCGTATATCCAAATGATGCATGTGTGAGATGGGAACCGTCCTCAAGAATCTGACCCAGACGATCCTGAGGAAGAACAGGAAGTTGATAGCGAACGCCCCCGTGACCAGCAAGCCGGGGGAGAGGCCTCTCATGCCAGAACCAACGAGGGAGGAGCCAAAGCCACTGCATCAGAAAGAAGGCCCCAGCCAATGATGTCCGCCAGTGTGTTCGAAAGGCTAGGCAAACAGGGGAGCAGAAGATGGCCACAAGAGAATTCGCAAAAGAGGGAACTGCCTCAAAGTCCTCCTAGAAATAGACGGGAAAGGAGGGCGAGAGAGGCCGAAGCAAGGGGATAGTCGGATTACTGACCATACGCTCCCCTGCCAACCATGTAGCCCCAGCCCCAGTCCCAGCCCTATGATTATGGAGGCGAACAGCAAGCCCAACGCCTCCCTCCATTTTCCCCAGAAACAAACATCGGGGCAGAATATCCGAGGCCAACGAGATCGTTCGAAGTGGATGACGATGACGAGAACCTCTATTTTTCAGCCTGAATCAGGAATGCGTCCATCCCTCACGAGTTTCGCGTACCCAAGATTACCCCGTACACAGGCAGGGGAGATCAATTGGACCACGTGAACACATACAAAATAGAAATGAGTCTCCATGGGGCAACTCCGGCCTTAAAGTGCAGAGCTTTTCACCTTACTTTGTCAAGGGGAGCGAAGCGATAGTATAACAAACTGGTCGTGGAAAGCATTTCCAGCTGGCCGGAGCTGAAAAAGACATTCATAAATTACTTCTCATCACAAAAGCCTGCATCAGCCCCGGTCCAACGCCTCCATGACGTAAGGCAGGCTCCGAGCGAGCCCCTACAGTGCTACCTGGGCCGCTTCAATGAAGAAATGTTGTTCTGCAAAAGAATAACAGACGCCGAGGCCTTGTCCGCCCTGAAGGCAGAACTAGACATGAATCTTCCATTCTGGAGGGATGTCCGCAACAAGAACCCGGCCACCTTTGACCAGCTGGTAGAGATGATCACTGAGGATATAACCAACGAGAACATGATCCTCCATAGGAATAGAGGCGGACTGGGAGCCAACCCAGCATCTAGAGTCGGGTATGTCCAAAATCCTAATAGACCTGTTCACCAACACAATCTGCAGCGGAGAAACTACCCATCCGACCTAAATGTCGGGATGAGTTATGTGGCATCTGCACAAGAGGGCCTGCTCTCTCCTTACACCGCTCCGATGCCTTCTGCCCCGGCGGTCGGATTATACAACTACGGCATGTCCCCATCCACCTATTATGAAGCCGGGACCAGCACACCCCCAGTAATTCCTCCCTCTCAGGTGGCTCAGTCGAAGTACTGCTGCGTTCACTGAAGCTACGAACATAGCACGGACGAGTGTCGAGAGGTGGAAGATCTTGCCAATAGAAGGGTAGCCAACCTGGGGCACAAACGTGGAATGAACACCAGACGAGGAGATCACGCCTCGACGAGAGGGCGTGGAACGCATTTCCAAGATAGGCGCTCCCAACAGTGGGATAGGAGGCCTCCAGGCCATAAGCAACGAGCGAGACGTAATTCTAGAAGCCCAGCCACACAGCCTCGATTGGAGCGCAACCCAGGACCTTATATTGGAGGGCAAACCTAGAATGCCCAGAAGAGCTATGCCAAAGAGGCTGAGGGAATCCAAATGACCAATTGGCTCATCAACAGTCGGCCTGAGGGATCAGAAAAGGTAGACCCTATCATCTTCACAGAGGAAGACATAAAGGGCGTACATTACCCTCACTGTGATGCCCTTGTAGTAAGGGCTGTAGTGGCTCGAAACGGACTAGGGAGGATGCTCGTGGACAACGACAGCTCTGTCAACGTCATTTTCTTAAGCACTTACGAGCAGATGAACATAGATGTCCTGTTGGAATCATCAATCGAGCCTCTCTACGGGTTTACTGGCGATTGTGTAACCCCGAAAGGGATAGTACGCCTCGCCGTCACTATGGGAGAGAAGTCTCTTGCCACCAACACTTTCATGGAATGTTTGGTGGTGGACAGAAGGTCAGCATACCATGGGGTCCTTGGCCGGCCCGCCCTGAAAGAACTCTGGGCCATAACATCAATTCACCACCTATGTATGAAATTCTCAACGAAAGGGGGCACAGGCGCACAGCAACAGTGTGAGGCAACCAGCCCGAAGCCTGAAAATGCTACAGAAATGCCTTGAGAAAGGCTGAGAAAAAAGAAGTAAATATGACATTCCTAGACGAGGAGATGACGGACGCCTCGATAAATACGCCAGCGGATACCTGGATGGAAGAAGCGACTCCAACAGAGGATATAGATCCACGGGTAACAGGAGCCAACTCACAGCCTTCATCCGTCGAGGAGCTCGAAAGTTTTGCGGTGGACCCCGATGATACGACAAAGAGGCTCCAGGTAGGAAAAGATCTCACGAAAGAACATAAGGAAACCTGAAAAGGTTCCTCAGCCGCAACCTGGACGTTTTCGCCTGGAAATACGAGGATTTGGCCAGGATTGATCCAAAGGAAAGCTGTCACCGTCTCAATCTCGATCTGAAGTTTCCATCCCACCGACAAAAACGAAGACCATTGAACCCAGAGAAGTACGAGGCCTTGAAAGAAGAGGTAGGAAAACTACTCCGTAGTGGCTTTATCCGAAAAGCCCATTATCCAAAATGGGTCTCCAACCCGGTCTTGGTCAAAAAACCCAACGGGAAAATGAGGATTTGCATAGATTTCTCTGACCTCAACCAGGCATGCCCTAAAGACAGCTTTCCCTTACCCCGGATTGACCAACTAGTGCACTCCACCGCCGGACATGAACTTTTAAGTTTCATGGACGCATATTCAGGCTACAACCAGATTCCCATGAATCCGTTGGACGAGGAGCACACCTCTTTTGTAACCGACAAAGGCCTATACTGCTATAAAGTCATGCCCTTTGGCCTAAAAAATGCCGGGGCAACATACCAGAGGCTTGTCAACAAGATGTTCGCAGACCAGCTTGGTTCGACAATAGAGGTATACGTGGATGACATGCTGGTAAAGAGTCTGAGGGCCGAAGATCATACCCAACACCTGGAGAAGACGTTCCAGGTACTACGTACATATAGAATGAAGCTTAATCCTTTGAAATGTACTTTTGGTGTTGCCTCGGGAAAATTCCTTGGCTACATGGTAAATCAAAGGGGAATCGAGGCAAACCCTGAGAAAATTAAGGCCCTGATAGAGATGAAATCACCCAGTAAGCCAAAAGATGTACAATGCCTCACCAGAAGGATAGCGGCCCTTAGCAGATTTGTATCCAAAGCAACCTATAAATGCCTCCCATTCTTTAAGATATTGAAAGGAGGGAATATATTCGAATGGACGACGGAATGCAAGTCGCATTCCGAGCCTTGAAAGATTACCTCGGTCGGGCTCCCTTATTGTCAAAACCAAGGGTCGGAGAGGCCCTGCTACTGTACCTGGCAGTGTCTGTTGAATCCGTCAGCTCAGTACTAATCCAAGAAGACACGCATCAAATGCCGATTTACTATGTAAGCAAAGCCTCATAGGAGCGGAAACACGCTACCCAGACATGGAGAAATTGGCATTGTCGCTCGTCACTGCCTCAAGAAAACTTAGGCCATATTTTTTGTCCTATAGCATCCATGCCCTCACTAACTTTCCTCTGAGGCAAGTTATGCAGAAACCCGATACCTCGGGAAGACTGTTGAAATGGGCTGTAGAACTAAGCCAGTTCGACATCGTCTATAAACCTCGAGCGGCCGTTAAAGGACAAGCCCTGGCAGACTTCGTGGTAGAATTCGCCAACATCCCCGATGTGGAGGTCTCCATGACACCTGCAGAACCACCCACATGGCTCTTAATTGTCGATGGGTCTTCAGGAGATGCTGGTTTAGGTGCAGGAGTGGTTCTCACCAGTCCCGAGGGCCACAAGTTAAGCTGTGCAGTTAGATTCGGGTTCAAGGCATTGAACAATGTCGCGGAATATGAGGCTCTATTATCTGGCTTGCGCCTAGCTAAAGAGATGAATGTACAAAAGCTATCAATTTCGAGCGACTCTCAGCTGATAGTAAGCCAAGTGAACGGGAGCTTCATCGCCAGAGAAAGAAGGATGGCCTCATATCTAAAATTGGTCAGGGACCTCATCCCTTGCTTCGACAAATTTGAACTTCTCCAGATACCCAGGGCTGATAACGCCAACGCTGACACTTTGGCTAAACTGGCTAGCAGCAAAGACTCGGAGCTACTGAAAACAGTTCCCATTGAATACCTCGTCCGGCCTTCCATCGAGGCCATCGCTGAGGTAATGTGGATCGAGGAAATTTCTACATGGATGGACCCCATCATTGCCTTTTTGAAAAATCAGACTCTCCTTGAAGATAGGGAGGAGGCTAAGAAGTTGAGGAGAAGAGTGGGACACTTTGTGCTATCAGGTGATGTCCTCTACAAACGAGGCTACTCCTTACCCCTCCTCAGGTGCGTCGGTCCCAGCGAGGCGGATTATATCCTCAGAGAAATCCACGAAGGGATATGCGGCAATCACACTGGAGGAATGGCGTTAGCACAAAAGACTCTCAAACAAGGTTACTTCTGGCCCACTTTAAAGAGAGATTCCTTGTTACATGCCAAGAAATGCGACAAATGCCAACGATACGCTATAATACCGCACCAGCCCCACCAAGAGCTGACAACAGTATCCAGCCCACGGCCCTTCGCCAAATGGGAGATAGATTTCATAGGCCCCATGCCTAGGGGCAGAGACAACGCATGCCACACCTTAGTTGCCATCAATTACTTCACAAAATGGGTAGAGGTAGAGCTAATGGCAAGAATAACTGAGGCCAACACCTCGAAATTCATATGGAAGAACATCATATGCCGGTTTGGAATTCCTCACTCTTTGGTATCCGATAATGGAAAGCGGTTTGACAACAAAAGAGTTAGGAACCTGTGCGAGGAGTTAGGAATCGCTAAACACTTTTCTAGTCCCCACCACCCCCAGGCCAACGGTCAAGTAGAGGCTGTAAACAAGACTATCAAATACATGCTTAAGCGAAAGCTCGAGGCTTCAAAAGGGGCGTGGGTGGACGAGCTCTCCAATGTCCTCTGGGCAATAAGAACCACAGCTAAAACTCTAACACGGGAGACCCCATTCGCAATGACGTATGGGTCAGAAGCGATGAGCCCAGTAGAAGTGGGCGTGCCATCGCCTCGAAGACTACTCTTCAGTGAAGCAGACAATGAGAACCTCAGGAGGGCTGGCTTGGACCTCCTAGAGGAACGAAGGGACAGCTCCCAAATAAAGCTGGCCTCTTTCCAAGGAAAGATGGCCAGATACTTCAATAAGAAAGTGAAGAAGAGGTCCTTCCGCCTAGGTGACTTAGTCCTAAGGAGGGTGTTCCAACCCACAAAAGAGCCCGGGGTCCCCAATTGGGAAGGACCCTATCGCATCAATAAAGAAATACGCCCCGGCACATATGGCATCGATGACATGAACGCCAAAATACAACCCCATCCATGGAACGCTGAACACTTGCGTCGGTACTACCAATAGGACAGAATAGGGGTTCGTCATGTCTTATCTTCAAAAAATCTCATGTTCAAGCGACCCAGTTGTGCTTAATGAATTCTCTGTTTTTTCGTGCCTTCGAGTTATTTGCTTTACGTTACAGCATCGTTCATAATAAGGTAAAAACCGGGCTTGTATGACTTAAGCGAGGCTCGTTGTTTGTATGCAATACGAAGATACTTAGAAGTATTTATATAAATAATACGTAACAAAATGATAGGCTTCGAAAACAAGGTTCTCTATAAAATTCTATCTATTACAAATCTTAAATGTCCTCCTCGCCCTCGACATCGGGTGGGGAAAACCTAGCCTCTAGAGATCTAACATCCAAGTCAGGATATTCAGATCGGAGCACGGTTAGGACTTCCTGATGCCCGATCCTAACAAAATAATCGAAAAAGTTGGTATAAGCCTCAGTATTGTGAAAGTTGGCAACAAAATCCGCTTCGACGTTCTCCAACTTTGTCCCTAATTCTTCCAGCTTAGCCAACAATCCTTTCTTCTCTGCCTCGGAGGTCTTAGATTCATCCTTAAAACCCTCCACCTTAGATTTGAGCGCCTCGTTCTCCTCACGCAGAGATGACATCTCTGCTAGGAGAGAAGTATTCTTGGCCTTTAACTTCCTCTTCTCTTCATTTGCCACTACAAGAGCTTCGGTGGTTACTAACTGGGCAGCATTGGCGTTATCCAACTTCTTCGTCAGGAGCAAGACATTGGAGTCAGACTCCTTCAAATCTGATTGAAGTTGCTCGTAGGCTGAGCGCATGCTCTCCAAGGCAGGAACTGTTCCAAAGCTTGCATCTGCACCCCTGCCGCCCTCACAGCCGTAGCAAGGCTGGCCTCCATCATGTCCTCCACCTCTCCATTCGAGGCAAAATCCCCCCACTGGGGTGTGAAGTATTTCTTGAAGGTCTGAGCCCCCAAGGCAGGATAAAAGGGGAGGCCCTTAACAGCATCGTCAGAAAGACGCCCACCGGAAGCTCCAATAAGGTCCTGAAGTCTTTTCTTTGAATCATAATGGACCTCCCCCATTTGAGGCTTTGAAGGAGGCGCATCCAACACCACCTCCCTAGATGGTGTGACCGTCAGCGTCCTCTGAGTGAAGGTGGATTGCATAAGACGTCGTCCTCAATTTCAATCGTCGTCTTCCTCGGCTCAGCAGAAGGTCCAGTACTTGTTGGCTTAGCTGTTGGGCGCTCACGGACGGATAATTTTCTCTTTTTGATTAGAGGCACCTCCGCCTCCGCCTCAACGGCCTCGGTCACGACGGCTTTCTCGGCCTCTTCTCGAGCGGCCTCCCGACTTACCTCTTCTATGGCCTTCTTTTGTCGGACATCCTCCGAGGAACCCGGTGCTAAGTGCCTCGGTCTGCTGCTGGCCAGTTTCGCCAAGGACGGCCTCGACCTTTTGCTTTGTTCAATGTCAGCTATCAAAAAAAAAAAGCGTTACAAGGATTGCGATAGAAGGCTACCAAACACCTACAAAGTTACTTACCCCTGGAGGCCATCAATCCGAGTTCAATCAGAAAGCGATGCCTATTTAAGAGAAAATTGTGCCTTCTGTTTGTCGGGTTAGTCTGGTATATGGAGCGGAGCACGTCAAGCAGCTCAGAACTCAGTTCACACCGGGGAAGAGCGTCTGCAAAAAGGAAGGAATAAACTAAACAATGCGAAAAGGCTTGGAAAAACATATCATGACGCCCCTCCCCCCATCCTACTCACTGGCTATTCCGTAAACACTGGGAACATTTAGGTTGGGTTCCAGATCGTCGACCACCCTCTGTCAATTCTCCTTTATCCAGAACCAAGACTCCTTCCACTGCTTAATGGATGAGGGGCACTCAGTGACGAGTGGTTTTTGGGTCTCCCACGGACAGAAATAGTACCATCCTGGCTCATCCCCTTTTCCTTTCTTCTTTGGCATCTTTTTAGGCTGATACACTGTCTGGAAAACATATAGGGGCATCTCCAAACCAAACAAATGCCGGAACCACAAATACAAGCCCCCCACCATCTGGCTCCATCCGTTTGGGGACATTTGAGTAGGAGCTAACCCGTACGCCCTCAAGATCCTTCGAAAAAAGGGGTGCAAGGGAAGCCGGAGACCAGCGACAAATGCATGAAAATGCAAGGCGGTGCAGTCCCTCCTCGGAAAGCAGGCTTTTTCATTTGGTGCCGGTAGAAGTAGCTCAATGTCATCAGGAACCCCATATGCTCCCCTCAGAGAAACTAAGTTCGATTCCAGCATTATTGAGGGAACGTCCATTGCTGCCCATCTGATGGGAGTGGTGTCAAGGGGATTCCCACTATGGGTCGGCATTGAAGTCGGAGTTTTAGCCAGAAACTCTCCTGTGGTAATATCCACTCCCCGAATAGGCATCACACCGGCCATCGATGAAGATACGGAGGATGAGGCTTCGGCCTCATATCGTCCAAGGTCGCCTCTCTCGACGGGGTCCGCAGACATTACTAGACAAGAAAAGAATAAATCAAAAGAAAAATGGAGGATTTAAGAAAGATTTTTACCTAACACTAGGCCTTTGACGGGAATGATGCCGGAGAATTAAACGCCGGAAAATAAATCGCCTGAAGGAAGGAGGTTCTGAAAATTCTTCACAATAGATGTCTCTCAAAATTAACACGCAAGAAACCAAGTTTACAAACAACGGCTGTATATATAAACGATGAGGGGTAAATGTCCACCGTCGGATCTCATCAAGATCCATCCACACCGTCCAAACCTCTGAAAACATCCATACCATTCAAATCCAAACAATACCAACGGTCAAGTAAGGTAAGGGCCACGATGTCTGCGTGATACTCACGAGCGCGTGGCTCATTACCTCCTTGGCAAACTCAAAGCCCCCAAAATTAATTGCTGGAATCATCATTACCTGCAGCTGTCCTTTCATCACACCCGAAGAGACGTACGACAGGAATTCCAATCGACAAGTTCCCTGTGGACACGCCATTACTACTACAACAGGCAGCTTCGTCCCTGGGACTCGGCCTTCCCGCCTCCCTCAACTTGGGACTTGGCTATTCAGCCTCTCCCAACCGAGGGACTCGGCTTTCCTGCCTCTCTCATCTTGGGGCTCGGCTATTCAGCCTCTCCCAACTAAGGGACTCGGCTTTCCCGCCTCCCTCAACTTGGGACTAGGCTATTCAGCCTCTCCCAACCTAGGGACTCGGCTTTCCCGCCTCCCTCAGCTTGGAACTCGACTATTCAGCCTCTCCCAACTGAGGGACTCGGCTTTCCCGCCTCTCTCAACTTGGGACTCGGCTTTTCAGCCTCTCCCAACTGAGGGACTCGGCTTTCCCGCCTCTCCCAACTTGGGACTTGGCTATCCTGACCTCTATCGCAACTAGAAATTCGACGGATGATCCTATTCCACCAAGGTCAACACCTCACATAAATAAGAAAGGTCTTGACCTTGAGGGACTAACTAACCGCCTTTCAAGAGCAAACCACCTCTATACCAAGTCCAGCACCCCTCATAAATAACGGGGCCTGGGCTTGGGGGACTATTGTTACACCCCAATTCTACGTGGAGTATTCGGGAAAAGTCAAGGTCAACACTAGGAACCTGCTACACCCTGTCCGATGCTGTTTCCCTCATGTCTGAGGTGGTTTGCTAGAGATAGCCATTCCTCGGGCTAGGACGATTGAGTGTCCAAGAAGCTTCCTCCTGACAAACCTATCTTCTGACCATGACAAAACTGAAAGGACTGCCTGTCAAGGCGGCTTGTCACAGTCATAGCCCCTTAGTTGGCGGCTGAAAGTGACTTCCTCATTAAATGCTAATGACGTGACACCAAAGATATGACTTAATAACCCGTCATATGGAGCCACGTGTCACACATCAAAGGGAACCATTCTTGTAAAATTTGCCTATAAATACTAAGCTCATTTTCACAGAAAGGGGTCGGAAAAAAAGATATTACTCTGAACTAGACACATTCTAAGTCTTCTATTCTAATCACTCTTCAAGTGGGATAATCACCTGGGAAATTGTTAGAGAGAGCCCTCAAGCTATTACCTCTATCATAGTATCTCTTTCTCTTCTTACCTATCGTCACACATCCACCTGGCCCTAGATCCATCTACGTGGTTGAATGATCCACGTGGCAGTCTAAGTAAGAGGGGAAAGACGTGAAGGAAGAGAAGGCGTGGGATTTCTGTTGGCAGCCATTTTTAGAGGTCAACAAATAGAAAACATCATAAATTTTCTGGGCACCAAACAAGTTTCTTATGCATACAGACTTGTTATAAAACTAAAAATTCGAAAGCATCCAGAAGAAAGGCAAGGCAAAATGTATTTCTATTAAGAGTATTTCCAACCACAACCTTCAAATTGGTGCAACTTTTACACCAAAAATAGTACAATTTTCACACCATCTTTTTTTGGCCATCTCCAACCAAGATGTTCAAATATTACACCAAATGAATAGTATATATTTTCTTTACTTATTTTTTTATAATTCTCAACAATTAATTTATTTCAAAAATTATTTAATTAAATATTCTATTACTACTTAAATTTATAAATTAAAAATTTAATTTAATTACCTAAAATATTGCATTTATTACAAAGATTTTAAAAAAGCATAACAATTAATATTACAATTAACAAAATAAAACATTTAACATCACAAAAAAAAAAATACATATAACAAAAAAACGTTCAAAAAAACAAACATAAAATATATTAATTTTGTCAATCAATTCTTGAAATTAGTATGTTCACCCCACAAATTATCAATCAATGCATTTTGAGCAAGAAACACAAATAAAATTACACCATAAAATAATAAAAGGATATAAAAAAGGATATAGAAGGGGAAAAAAATTGTAGTATAAAAGAAAAGGCAAATGTAGGAAAAACAAAAACTCCACTGGAGATGAAATGGGACCAACGTCCCATTGGAGATGGCCTAAGGTGGAGAAAAAGTTTAATATACACATAGCTATATAAATTGGCATTGAAAGCTAAAGACACAAAGATTATCACGTTTTTGCAGTGTTTCAAGGATCTTTATAATAAATATAAAATTGTTCTGGACAAATATTGGAAGCTAATATGGGTAATTTCTATAGATACTGATCGGAGGTTCCACGTCGGTTCAACCTTTGCATCCTTCTGACTTAGTCAAATAGACTATTTGCCAAGATTAGTTAAGCAGAACCGTCCGACACTCTGAGCCAAACACAGAGGTCGGACCCAGATAAAGAAGATGTTAAAAGAAAATATCATCATGATATGACAGGGGAAGTATTCCGTATTGACGGCAGCGCCTCACATGCCAACTAATCAGGGATTGAAAAGACAGAATGCTTCTCAGGGTTAGGGGCCTAAAATCATCGCGACTCAGTCGTAACCGAACTCCCCAACCTGAGGGCAGTTGCACAAGTCCTCAGATCAGAGTAGTGTAGGTTGACAAGACCAGGGCTGTTTCTTATAGTGCGTTTGCCTATATAAAGGAGATAAGCGGAGAAAGAAGGAATACACAACAGCTCGGCAAAAAGCTCTTTTGTTCCCACTCCGAACTAAAATCTACTGACATTATTCTAATATTTCAATTTTATACAATCCTTCGCAAAATTTCCCTTGTAAGTAGATCAATAGGTGCCACGTCATTTTTTTGACATCAACAATCTCCATCTTGCACACCTTGGGCAAAATAAGTCTCTTCTCTAACTTCGGTAAGTCAAGTCCTGAAAAAACCCATCAATTTTCAAGACAGTAGATTCTCTAAGCAATGATTCTTCCACAAGAAAAAAGATTCCACTAGGCATTTTCGATGATCCACCATTGAAAATATTCTCAATGATACATCCTGAGTCTACTCTGCAATATACATTCCTACACAAATCTTTTGACGATTACCTAATATAAACGCATATGTATACATACTTCAGGGTTTGGGTAAATATAAAGAGACCATGATATTTTTGTATTCAACAGCTCCAGATTACACCCTGATACACTAATAAAGTTCCTAGGATGCAATTTTTTGTAATATGAATGCCACTTCCAGAGGCAAATTACTCTGTTATAATCTCCGCTTTCCCAAGTAATGTGTGGTTTTGAGATAAATAATAACATCAATATATATACAATGACAACCAAAAAATAAGAACATTAGTTGTTCCAACAGTACAATTACACCATGTAATTACTCAGTTAAACGTAGTCCAGGTCCACACCATGATTATAATGCAAACCTTGTATAGTTGTATATGATGATACATAATAGCTAGGAAAAAGTGCAAGTGTTATCTAAAACTAGCTAATCACTGACACTAAAAGCTCTTACTCACATATTCACAATACAACATCCAATGTAAGCATCACTCCTATGAAATACCAGTACTATGATATAACTTTTATATTTCTTGAAACACTATCAATCTCTGAAGCCACCATAACCTGCATCATTGATTGGGATAACATTACCATTAATCTGGAAAATTCTAGTCACAACGCTGTCCATCATCAAGCAATGCCAAACTTGGCACAAAGCCAGCAGTGTAGAAGGACAACGGCAAACCAGAAACTTCAAGATTCTTGGTCTCCTCCTTTTCGAGGTCAAGCAAAACCAAATTCTCATTGCTCATTGCAAGTAAATCTTCCCCATTATTCACAAACTTTAAGGGAACCATATGATTTTGTACAATACTATATTTCCTCGTCCAAGACTCCACCTTTCCATACTCATTCATTAACCACATATCCCACCTCTCGCCGGCATTATTAGAATAACTAATAAACATAGCCAATGATTTCTCATCAACTGATGGAGACAAGCGCAATTCCCTAAAATTCAGTTCAAGATCTTGAGGCAACTGCATCACCTTAAAAACCTCCTCACTAATATTGAACGCCATAATGCAATTAGGCCGACCGTCAGCTGTTGTCCTTGTATACGCCAACCAATGCACAGCACCATTCACAAAAACATTGCTGGACCAATTTTTGAGCATAAAACAGGGTACCACCACCTCAATTTTCCTCCAAGATTCATTTTTTATTCCATAAACCAAAGCCTGACGCCCAGACTCACACTCATAGTCCCAATCATGCAAAATTTGCACCACCTTGAAGTCAAAAATTTTATGATCAAATCCAAACCCAACAGCCGTATGAGAAAATTTAGCTGTAAAACGATGAAACCTGTGCGTATCAGGAAGAATTTGGAATTTCCGAATAAGGGGATTCCAGAGAATCACCGTGCCAATATAAGTGAAATAGTTGGTATCAAAAAAGCAGATGAGTCCACTGCTTGAACCCACAAGCCTCAAGTACCCATGAACACTCTTAAAAGGAGCCTCAAGCCTTTTGCACAAAGAAAAACCGGTAGCACCGTGGAAAGAGATGTACTGTTTTGTGTAGTCGGTGGATTCATAGTAAAGAAGGTGGCGTGGATCCCCGGTGCCACCATCACAACTGCCGGTGGCGGCGGAGTATGCAACGAGTTTGAGGAAGTGGTGGTGGGAAATTAAGGAGGCGAAGGATTTAGAAACGCACCTGACTAGCAAAAGGGATTTAGTGGGGAGTTTTAAGAGGATTTGGAAGATGACATCTTGCGGAAGGCTGGAGAAGATATCATGACTGTCTCTCATTCTTGTCGATTTTGATCAATAGTCGGAGCTTTCAATTCAGTTGTGCCAAACCGTGGACTTTGGGGGAATATATACAAACAAGATTAGAAGAAACAACATTGTAACATAAAATGCTTTTGGGCTATTTTTATTTGTGGTTGCCAATTAAATACTTAATAGTAGTGTTTATTTTAATTTATTTTTTATTTTTTTAACTCATTTTCAACTACATATTTAATAAAACTCGCAAATTTTATTAAAATTTTAACCACATATGCCAACTAATACATATTAATTTATAGCATGTCTGGTAGAGTTTATTTTAATTTATTTTTTTTCAAACTTATTTTCAACTACGTTTCATCAATTTTCATCAAAATCTCCTATCAAACTACTTCTAAACTCCATCAAATAGGCAGTTAGAGTTTTATCGTTTTTAATTTGTCACAATTTCCCCCGATTTAATTTTATTCCCATGTATCATTTTCAACTTTTAAATAATTTGTACATATGCTACCGTGGGATCAATCACCGATAGTCTAACGTGCCTTCTAGTGTGCAGGCTGGCATTGCGTGGACTGTGACGTGGCTCGATTTAACGTCAATGGAAATTGTCAGTCAAAGTTGTCAGAAAAATCAAGAGTTGCTTCAGATAAAGCTGTCAGTTCGATCAAAAACTCCTCCAAGCCAAAATTTATATTCTAGTAAAAGTTGTCATCAATATCACATTTTCATTCGCACTACCTTCCAACCATACTGACATTCTAGAATTCAAATTTTTGGACTTATATTAGATAAAATATTAGTAATCTGAAAAACTGTCATTAAATGATTTGTTGGAGAAATAGAGAATTTCGATATTGAAGTGAGAATATTTCAAAATTGAGTTTTAAAAGAGAGAATGTGAAAAGTGTTTAAATATATTGACAAAAATTTACTAAATTAGACATTTTACTCACATTTTGAATAAAATGACCATTTAATCAAATGTTTCCAAAAATTGCAAAATTGAGGTTGGAAAAATGACATTTTCTCCAATTTCCTCTACTTGAAACCGAGCACTTTATCTGGGGAATTCATATTGTCTATTATACTGTCTCATACGATCTGCAAACCAAACATGTTCATAATGTAATATGCCAATCATACACAGTATCTGGGGAATTCATCAACTGGTTTAAACCCAAAATCAGGTTACATTCCCAAGTCTTTATCTAAGACATCAATGGTAAAAGAACATACAGTCACGGGTCAAATTCCTTTGAATACATTTCAACAGCCACCTTCCTTCTCCAAAACAACAAATTTTCATCAGTTACAACATCAACAGATCTGCCAGCCGCCAAGCATTCAATGTATTTGATTGCGTAAACACCGCAATCCCCACTGTTGTAACATAGAAACAAGCAATATCAGACTTCATAAGACAATGTGGCACATGACTGGATTGTAAATTGTACTTACGATTTCTGTGTTTGCGGAATCTCTGTCTTCTTCTTCCTCACAAACTGTAAGGGTCCTTCATGCCGCCATTCCCGCTGCTCAAAGACACCCATTTTTTTCAAAATCAAAGGAATTAATGTCAAGAAACAAGTAACTTTCTCCTGCATGACCTCATCCACATAACATGCAATATCCCCATCATACACCGTTAGCTCCCAAGCCAGCAAGTCAATATCTAACGTAACCCAATGGCTCTGGCCAATGTTGAATGGAACCAATATATGTTCGCATAACGACCAGGACATTCCATGGCTTGGCCACTCACCACTCAAATACCATTGAACATTATCAGGATACTTAATTTTTGTAGGTTCAAATCTGTGGCTGCCCTCATACCATAGGTTGTATATGCACTGGCCAAATGTAGAATCAAGAATTGCTTATCGGGGTAAAAAAATGCGAGGATGTGATTCAGTTCTGAGGCTTATGAAGAGCATAGCTGCATCAACATGCTGCAACATGGAATGAACAATTTTGTTAGGAATAGTAAAGACCATCCAGTTACGAATTAGACACTGTAGAATTATTAATGTTTACCTCACCCTCAACCCACTCTCCATCCTTCAGTAGTTTGGAAAACCAAAGCTTGTTCGCAACCAAAATAGTCAAGTCCACCACGTCACTATAAAAAAAATTGAACGTAGATGTTGAAGATTTGAAGGATTACTGCTAAAATCCCTAAAATCAGGGATTTACTCTGTCCGTAAAATCAGGGATTTATTTTCTGTAAATATAGTATAGTTGACCTAGGATATTTTGTGTTATTTGTTTCCTTCCTTAGGTTCCTAGTCTAGGAAAGTTAAACTATAAATTTGTAACACAACAGAAGGAAAAGATAAGATTCATCTTTCAGAATTCATTCTGAATTGTAACATGGTATCAGAGCCTTGTTAGGCTTCTTAAAATTCTCTCCCTTCTGCCATTTTCTCCTGCAGTATTGTTTCTTTCATCTTTTATTCCCACTGCAGTATATTTTGTTTGGCAGTACAGCCCTTCTTCACCAAAACAGAAATGTCGACGACGACAGACTTAACTTCTTCTCAAAACCCTCTGCAAACCCATTCAACCAATTCTTCTTTTCAGAATGGTAATCTTACCCTTCAATAACCGGTACAAAACTTGATGGTACTAATTTTCTTTAGTAGTCCCAATCTGCTAAAAGATTTCTCAAAAGCAGAAGCAAGATGGGTTATGTCACTGGAGCAATCACAGAACCGAATGAGAAAGACCCTAAATATGCGACACGGGAAGCCGAGAACTCAATTGTTATGTCTTAGTTGTTAAACTCAATGCTGCCTAAGATTAACAAAGGTTTGGGACTTTTACCGACAATGAAAGAAATTGGGGTGGTGTGAATCGAAGTTACTAAAAAATTGGTGTTGCTGCCCAGATTTATGAACTGAAAGCACAGATTCAAAATACCAAACAAGGTAGTATCACTGTTACCCAATATTATTAAACCATGAGAAGTTTGTCTGGAAATGATTTGTAGCAGACAATAGATAGGGAGTCTGACAGAGTTTTTGATTTTCTTTTTGGCCTTAATCCCAAACTTGATCATGTGAGAGGTCAAGTACTGGGAAAGGAACCTCTTCCATCATTAAAAGAGGTCCATGCTTATGTGAAAGGAGAGGAGAGTAGAAGCAATGTTATGTTGCAAAATTTTGGTAGCACAGAAACTTCTACTGCAGCACATAATTCTGCCTTAGCTGCTGCCAATACCAATTCAGCTTCAATCTTGGGGATGCCAAAAGCTGAAGGGAAGAAGACTAAAGAAAAACTATGGTGTGACTGTTGTAATAGACCTTGGCACACTAGGGATAAGTGCTGGAAACTTAAATCCACATTTAGCCCCTTAAGGAGGGAAACCGAATACCAGAAGTGGACAGGCATATCAAGCTGCTACTGTTGGAGCCTCACAAGATGCACCAAATTTTAGAACTGGGCTTAGCGTGGAAGATATTGGAAAGCTAAAGAAACTTCTCAATCCGCTAGAACCACAAGTCCTTGCCCAAGGACAGAACAATCCTTCTTTTTCCTTCACCCAAATTGGTAACATTCAAGCCCTTGGTGCCTCTTATTGTCATTCTTCTAACACTTGGATCATAGATTCAGGTGCCTCCGATTATATGACTAGTGATTCCAGCATATTTTCTACTTATTCCACTTATTTTGGAAAAGAAAAGGTCAAGATTGTGATAGAAACTAATTTCCTGTTGTCTGTGATTCTCCAGATTGATGCGGCTGCCCCTGATGTTGAAGATCGAATTTCAGCCCAAGTTGTATTTATGCAAGAATTTGTAATAGAGATAGGAATTAAAACGTAATTGTATTGATATTGATGCTCACAATCCGATTACAATTGTCTTTGATTGAATGAAATAAGAAAAAGCAATTACAATTATAAATGAGCAATTCAAGAGGCTCACTCTCTCCCCTATATTTCTATAACACTCTGATGATAACAATTCCAGATTCCTCTCAGCATTTTATACCACAGCAGCTGTCACTATCCTCCTCTAACCGTTTGCCAATTGCACATGCCTTCAGTTAGGATTGCTGGACCCCCACTGCTGTTCTCCCCTCTCCTTTGAACTTCCCTTCTTGCCCTTTTCCGCTATGCGCTTCTTGTACACTTTCTGAATTGGAGGCCTATCAGATTGCTGATGGGACTTTCTCTTCTATCGTTGGTCTAGGAAGTGTACCTATTTCATCTAGTTTATGCCTAAAATCAGTCTTACATGTACCAAATCTATCTATAATTTGCTATCCATTAAAAGGGTGACAAATGACCTAAACTATAATGTCCTCTTCACACGTTCTTTATGTATTTTCCAGGACAAGCTAGCGGGGAGGATGATTGGTCATGCTAATGAGAAGACTGGGCACCTTCTTCAAACACTTGTGAAACAGTAAATTGGTTCTCATAGCTTCATCCGGTGCTCGTGAGAATAAAGACCAAATCTGGCTTTGGCATAATAGATTGGGTCACCCTCCATTACCTTATTGAAAACTTTGTTTCCTAGTTTGTTTAGGCTAATAAATGTACACGACTTGAATTGTGAAGTTTGTGAGCTTGCAAAACATCACCATGTACCTTTTCCTCCCACGAATGGAAGGCAAAGCATTCCTTTCAGTCTATTAACTCTCATGTTTGCAATCCTTCTTGTGTAACTAACATATCACGAGCACGACGGTTTGTTACTTACATAGATGATTGTACAAGAACAACATGGGTATATCTTGTAACAATCAAGATCCCTCTTCTGGAGATCTTGTCCCAGTCGTACTCATCCGTATTGTCTGCTTTGGGAGAGTCTGTGCCCATCTTGAGGGATTTCTTTCGCGTCACCAGCGATTCAAACTTATGACTTCTACCTTATTAGGTGCTTAAGTTGAATGCTTGCCCAATTGGTACCATCATTCAACTTAAGTGCCTCGTAAAGTAGAGGTCATGAGTTCGAATAGGAAAAAGATGGGCACAAGCTTTCTCAAAGCGGACAGTACGGATGAGTACGACTATGAGAAGAGGGATCCAGGTTGTTACATGCTCTTCCAAAGTGGACAGTCTCTTTTAGATTTTGTGCCTATTTTGCCCATTGAAACTAGGAATGTTGAAACCACTGAAAATAGCCACTCTTTACCCACATAAATTGATCTTCTTGACCAACAAAATCAAGAAAAAGTAATTTTCCAACAAACAGGGGATTAAGAATAATTGAATGGAACCAATGATGCTGAATTCAAGGTGTGTGAACGAAGGAAGAAGTCTATCCTTCCCTCCCATGATCAAGAAAAAGTTTTTTATTCCAACAAGCATGAGATTAGGAAGAGATGAAGGGAACCAATGAGGCTGAACTCAAGGTGTGTGAACGAAGGAAGAAATCTATCATTCCCTTCCACGATCAATCACCCGAATCATTGGTAGGTGAGGAAAATATCGTTTCAGATTTTATTTCTAGTATTATTTCCGACAAATTCAATGATTTAGATATTCCAATTGCTCTAAGAAAAGGAATTTGATAATGCACTCAACACCCTCACTCAAATTTTGTATACTTTTACCGCTTATCCCATACACAGAGCATTCTTATCAAATATTTCAGCAATTGAAATTCCAAAAAACATCCAAGAGGCTTTGAAATGCAGGTTTGAAAAGAAATAGAGCAGGGGAGATGGTGAAACTTCCTAAATGAAAAAAGACACTAGGCTGAAAGTGGATATTCAAACCCAAGTTTAAGGCTGATGGTAATTTGGAAAGATACAAAGCCAAACTTGTTGCTAAGGACTACACTCAGACCATGGAATTTATTTACAATAAGCTTTTGCTCTAGCAGCCAAAATGAACACTATTCGAATTTTACTCTCTTTAGCTGCTATCTTTGATGGCCTTTGCAGCAATATGATGTGAAGAACGCATTTCTTCACAGTGACCTTGATGGAGAGGTATACATGGATGTACCACCTGGTTTTGAGGAACTAGCTACTGAAAATAAAGCGTTTATGGGCTCAAAAAGTCTTCAAGAGCTTGGTTTGGGAGATTTACCAAGTCTATGGTCAAGAGGGGATATTACCAAAACCAAGGAGATCGTACCTTTCATAAAACACTCCATGGATGGGAAGGTTACTGCCTTGATAGTCTATGTGGTTGATATCATCTTAGCTGGAAATGATATTGAAGAGATGATTTACTTTAAATTCTCACTTCGCATGAGAATTTGAAATCAAAGACCTAGGGAAATTGAAATATCTCTTAGGTATTGAGGTGGCACAAGCTAAGGAAAGAATATAGATATCTCAACACAAGTATGTATATGATCTTCTCAACGAAACTAGGTTATTGGAATAGAAACCAGCCGAAACACCCATTGAGCAAAATCATAGACTTGAGGAATGTAAAGAAGAACTAATGGTGGATCGAAGCACATATCAAAGGTTAGTAGGAAAGCCGATATACCTTTCACACACAAGACTAGATATTGCACACTCTGTAAGTTTTGTCATTCAATTTATGCAAAATCCTTACAAACCACACTTGGAAGCAGTATATAAAATTTTACAGTATCTAAAAGGTACCTCTGGAATGGGACTTTTATTTCAGAAAACTCAAGAGGTAACTGTTGAAGCTTACACAAATGCTGATTGGGCAGGATCTCTGGTGGACGAGAGATCTACTCCAGGCTTTTGTACACTAGTAGGAGGAAATCTTGTAATGCCGGGAGGTAAAAAGAAATTTACTGTTGCAAGGAGGAGTGCACAACGAGAAATTCGAACCATGGCACTAGGACTTTGTGAACTTTTGTGGATTACGATCATCCTTGTTGATTTGAAAGTGGATATCAAGGAACCTATGAATTGTATTGTGACAATAAGGTAGCAATAAGTAGCACTCACAATCTTTATCCTACATGATTGTACCAAACATGTGGAAATTGATAGACACTTCATTAAGGAAAAGCTAGATTGTAGATTGATTTATACTCCTTTCATAAGTTCTTTTAATCAGTTGGCAGATATTTTGACTAAAGGATTATCAGGAACTACATTTCAGAAAGTCATGCAGGCTATGAATGCAGAACCTCCTAGCACCATCTTGAGGGGGAGTGTTGAAGATTAGAAGAATTACTGCTAAAATCCCTATAATCAGGGATTTACTTTCTGTCCCTAAAATCAGGAATTTATTTTCTGTAGATATATTGTATTTATATTTTATAGTATAGTTGACCTAGAATTTTTTGTATATTTTCTGTTATTTGTTTTCTTATTTGGGTTCCTAGTCTGGGAAAGTTTGTGTTATTTTGTAACACAATGGAAAGAAAACATACGATTCATCTTTTAGAATTCACTGTGAATTGTAACAGTAGATAAACAGGGGTCATATTAGTTGAACTCAATGAATCAATAGTAAAAGAATTAAGAGTCAAGTACTCATTGATGCTTACGTATCCTTGGCACTTTGATACCAAGAATGAAAAGATAGCTCCTTAGCCGGGTTAATCTCGCGCAATATGTTGAATGTATCTAATGCAGGCCGCTTATGTCTATCCGGTTTGGTGCAAGAGCTTCTTAAGATCTTTGATTTCTTCTTGGCACGATGACCCCTTCCCTTATACACCGATGTCACCTCGGGCCCAACTTCAGTGTTAAACTGAGAATCAAACGAATATATCAGACTACTGGGGGTATATGATGGTTCAGCCCCAATATCCCCCGCTTGCTCAAATTCCTCTGCTTGCTGGAATTCCCCCGCTTGCTTGAATCCCCGAACTTGCTCGGATTGCCCCGCTTGCTCGAATTTTGGATGTGGTTGTTGCATGTTTATCAGTGACAGTAACATTGCAATGATGGTGTTGAGCATGGTGTCAAAATGCTGAAACCCTTCATTGCAGTATAGCTTGACGTAGTTTAGACTTTGCTGAAACCCTTCTATGGAATCCATGAAGTGCTGACCAAGAGATGTAAACTTTGCATCAAGAAATGCCAAATGCTGCTCTATCTCCATCAACCGATCCCTAACCTCCTTAAACTGTTGATCAACACAATTTGACATTTTAAATGGAAGCTGTTCTATCGCAGTCAACCGATCCCTAACCTCCTGCTGAAACTGTTGATCAACACAATTTTACATTTTAAATGGAAGCTGTTCTATCGCAGTTAAACGATCCCTAACCTCCTGCTGAAACTGTTGATCAACACAATTTGACATTTTCAATCGAAGCTGTTCTATCGCAGTAAACCGATCCCTAACCTCCTGCTGAAACTGTTGATCATCACAATTTGACCTTTCAAATGGCTCTTGACCAGCTGCCAAAGGCATACTGCTTGAACAGGATGGGACAACTTCAGACAAACTCACATCCTTGGCAGGGGCATCTCCTTGTTTGATGTAATCACGAACAATGGCATCAGGTACATCGCTAGTGACTTCGTCTGCAAAAGGTGCCATTGTGGTAAAGTATGCTGAATGCTCACTTCTGTTACCTTTAGAAATGGCATGTGCTATCAACTGCATTAGTTTGAAAAATAGTCAAATAAAATATATTATCTACTACTAAGAAGCAGACTTAATTAATTTAGGATGCAAAGAAATCCAGAAAATGCCATATGACCCCCCAATAATTGTATAACTAGATCTAGATATGTATTACCTAAAATGCCAAAGTAATCAAGAAAAACCACATCAAAATGTGTAGCTAGATGTTATCAAGAATGTCCAGATAACAAATGTTCCCTCGTCTCGGGCTTGGTTTTCACTCTCTGGGGAAAGGAAGGTATCAGACAATCTCATATACCGCTTCTGTTAGGATTCACAATAATCTTCATCAAGTTGAAAAGCCCTGTCTTGTTCTTGGTTTTCACTATATGAGGAGACACTATAATGACCATTTGTGATAGATCCCATACATTGAAGAGCTAAACCAATTCCACCACCTAATAAGTGGAAAAATATGAGTACAGAGTTTAAGTTTCCGTTACAAGGAGTAGACATCATTTACAGAAATAAACATTTTCATAAAAATTTAAAAGAAATTTTTTAAGGACCATGGTTGTGAGGGAGAATAAAAAATAGACTTCTGATAAATTTTCCTAAAACAGTTCAAAATTTTCACTCTATTTAAAGGTGAAGAATTTCTCCTTCATTCATTTCCAGCTTTTCTTCCAAAACATGTGTTCATATTTAATAGTAGCGGGTAATTTCGGAATGGAGTGAATGATGGGTTATGGAGTTTGATTTATGAGTTTTTACATGAATATGAAGAACGGAAGAAAAGAGAAGAGGGAGAGAGATCAAAATATATACATCAATAGTGTTCATGTCAACTCGACCCATTTGAGTTGGTCAAGCAGTTTTGACTTGATGTTTATTTTTGAAAAGGGTAAAATTGATATTCAATGAATTCTTAAGTAAATAGAAGGCTATATTTAACAAATACTTGGCCATAGAAAAAAGGCATTTTAAAATGTTCTCCTCTAAACCACAAGATCAACTCTTGTACTTCAATCAAATTCATATAAAGAACTTCTCATATGTTCTTTATTACAAAACACAAGCAAAGAAGTGGTACCTTGCTATATCGCATCGTATATGGGTGGGGCGTGGTCCGGTTTTCGGACCAACTCGTCACCGAACCAAAAATTTTGATTTCTTGAATCACCAACTCAAATCGACCCGAATTCGGGCATACTAACCAACCCAAATCAAACATTCTTTGGTCGGTTCGGTTTGGGTTATTTGGTTTGCATACTAGAAAAAATTATAAAAATAATATGTGAGAAGAAACCATGTACAATTAATAGTTTTGAAAGACAAACAACTGTACTTGTATATAAATGGCGAAAAAATAGCAAAATCTTTCTCCAAATGCAGCATAAAATCCATAATCAAAATCTGATGAAAAGGGTAACATTTGCATAGAATCTTCTACGAGTTCAAAATCTGCTTTTCCAAGTAGTTCTTAATTATTATAAATCAAATATAACCTAGAAAATTAATAAGAAACACAAAAAGGAGCGATTCTGGAGGTCACTTCTTACCGCCAGCCGCCTTTAGGGGTGGGCCGTGCGTTGTGATCCTGGCTGGTTTTGGACCATGGGCCGTGGTCTATGATTTCGACCGAGAGAGAGATGAATGTGACTGAGTGAGAGAGGTGAGAGTGAATTTTGTTCTTTACTTTTTGCTTTCGGGTTTTGGACTTTTTATCCTTTTGATTTTTTTAGTTTATTATTATAAATAAATATATATTTAATTTACCGGTTGGGGTTGGGATGAGTTTTATAGAGTAACCTTAAACCCGATCCAACCCGATAATTCTCTATTTAAAATGAACCAGCCCTTCATTGAGTAGTTGGAAGAACCCACCCATACCGGTCGGTTTGGTTTGGGTCAGTCGGTTCGGTCGGGATAAATGTCCACCGCCATAATCCATGTACCTTTCCCAACTAAGCTTCTATATTCAAAGTACGCCATATGCACAAGATATTTATACTTTCTAATGATATAATCATGCATAGAACTGTATTATACACAAAGTTCCTGTCAAAAACTTTTCTTTAATAGCACCTTCTCTGTGGAAGGCGTTAAAGGGAAAATTATATACTTCTTAGAATCAATTTCCTTCCATCCAGTCAAAACATAACGGATGGAATCCAACTAAATGGTTCAACCACATTCAATAATAACAAAGATATGACGGTTCAAGATAGAGGTAGACTGGTAGATGCCTCAAATAAATTAATGTACGATTAGTTGTATATTTATCAACACTCTTGATGCTTTCTGAAAGAGAAAAGACACGGAATCTTCGCTATAACCATTCTGGAAACATGTTAACTTTATTATGTCTGCTTCAAACAAAATGTGACGAAATATGAGAACCATTAATAGGTGTGAGAAGACGACGTACCATCCCTCGTTCTTTCAATATTATTTTCATATAATGCAAGCTCATCTTCCATACTGCAGATCTGGGAACACTGACAAGACAAGTAAAATTATGACATGTATATACATACATTAAAAACTACATGTATATCTAGCAAAAGTATGACTGGTGTCAATAAGCGCTGCCAAGACGAGTAAATATTTGACATGCATATCAGCATATGTATACATTAAAAGTTTGTCTATCTTTCAAAAAGTACTTTAGATTTCAATGTTAGCATAGACACTAATTTCTACTGATGCAAATCATGTCAAGTATATATATATACTTGACATGATTTGATAACTGTTCACCTCTAATTGATTTTGTAAACAAATAGGAGTTCCATTTGTTCATGTACATTGCAAATAAGAGATCATAAAAATGAAATGAATTAGATAAAAGAAGGGTTAATATAACATGTAGCCACTCTGAACAACGCATCTTGTCTTGCCCCAAAGAAATGCAGCAGGCATCAAACATTGGCCGCCAAGTGGAACTCCCAAATCCAACCAGAAGTCATAAAATTGGCAATACCTATGTTGCTCGGACTCAGGTACGGGTACATATCTAAGTGTCAAATTCTTCTTCTTCTTCTAAAATCTAAGATACAGGGATACGGCTAAAAAGGGTCCAAATTTCGGACACGGGTACGGGGATACGTTTTACAAAATTTTTTTTAATAGAAATTAATTTAAAATAATATTAAAGTATTTTTAATTTAATTATTAATTTTTGTATTTATTTTTATATTGTAAAATATTTTTTATTTTTGTTATATAGTCTTTAAGATTTCATGGACTTTTTTGCAATTGATAATAAAATTATGGAGATATTTTTGCAATTAAAAAAAAATCCAACTAAAACCATATCCCAACAAATCCCAATAATTTTTTTGGCCCAAAAAGAGCTCCTATTCTATTTTGACCCAAAAGAGTCCATATCCCATTTAAAACCATTAACCCTAAAAATCAAAACAAAACAAAATGTATTGCGTCTTCTTCTCAGCGGCAGCAGCTTCCTTCTTCTTCTTCTCCTTCTCCTTCTCAGCAGCTTCTTCTTCTCTCCACAACATCAAATCAGCCAACAATGGTAACTCAACATTCCCTTGTCTTCATCCTTTCATCTTCCCTTGTCTTTTTCCTTTTCACTGCTGTGTCCACCTTTCTCACCAAGGATCCGACCCGTATCCCGTGTTGGTATCTGTGTCGTGTCGTGTCGAGTCGACACGGGTACTTTGCCATTTTTGAAGAGTCCGAGCAACATAGGGCAATACAAATCCAAATAAAAAATCACTACAAATGAAACCACTGCAGCTACTATCAAAAGAATGATTAAAGATATTATTACTGAGAGATGGAACACTTGACTGCTAACAGGAAAAGTTAAACCAGATAGTAAAGAGAAAAATGTCATCCTTTCACATGACTAAGACAAAATATGACACCTGAAGAGGTATACCTCATTTATTAATGCATAACCGCTTCATTTTATTCAAAGTAATTAAAAATTAGGTCATATTAACAGGAACAACAAAATAACGACAATAAGAAGCCCACTAAGCAAATGTATTTTGGGACAATTAGAGATGGGTTACCGACCTATTTGAAATATCGGAAGGAGATCCCCCAACCTATTTTGGTTGCTTTTGGGTAATTTGACTATTAAAAAGTCAGATTTTTGTTAGCAAGACCATTTCACCCTTGAAGTTCAGTTCTTAAACGCAATTGGATTCTGCAATATGCAAAACCATGTGCAGTGAAAATCTATTACAAAGTCCAGATGACTATTGACTGGGAGATTAGTGTGCCAGACTTCAATTCAGCACTCTGGGAGATCAGTTCATTCTGCTTATTTATATGAAAGTGAAAACACACATATAACAACCATGATCTGTCACAACCTTCATGTTAGAGTTGATTTTTAACATGAAAATTACCACTCTCTCTAACGTTTTAGAATACAAATGCCCAAATGAAACCGAAAAGCAGTTAGATGAGCTGAAATCCGTTCAACCATGGAGCGAACCAAAATGAAAGTGTCTTTTGAATCACATTTATAAGCAATTAAAATATTACAGAATAAACTGTAAAGAATGAAAAAAATTCTAGAGACTAATAGCTTTAATAAGCCAATGAAATCATATGCAATAAAAATTTCATAGTCGCAGTAATTGTAGTTCTTCTTCTTTATTCATTTAATTCTTCTATGGGGAGAAAGAAGCTATTTTCTGCTTGAAAATGAAGGATAGACAGATGAAATGGGAGAGAGAAAATTCGAGCAAGAGTCATTACATAATACTCAAAGAGAGAACTTTATTTTGACTAGTGCACATAATTAAGTTATCTGATAAAAATGCATGCCTGTTGTGAGAAGACCTCAAGTAACCCAAAGAGAGAAGCATTAACGAAAGAAAAATGGAGGTGCGTGTATCCACCAAAACATAACCTCTTGGAAAAGAAATCACGGTTAACTTTCCACTTTGACAAATTTTTTAAGACTTCACTTCCATCTAAGGTTCTAGAGTGAGCTATATGCAAAACCATTTCCCGAGGAGCAAATGATTTGAACGATTCACCAAATGCTTCAGTCTGCCCCCATGAAAGCACATTAACCCCCATTTACTTATAAAATAAGCAAACCTTGCACAAATTCTTGAGTTTGATTTTCTTTAGAAATGAGTTGACACTGCAAATTTCTGTCCTGCTCCTAGTATACACAAATGCATATGCAAAGCAGCCTATTGACTGAACTGCAAGGAAAACTTACCAGTTAAATGGATGCAACAGGAAAAAGAAACTTCAGTAGGCACTGTATAACCTGACCCTGAAACTTGTCTTCACTTCAGATCCTGTAGTGTGTAAATTATTTACGATAGGAACGTAATAAATGGGCCAAATAGTTCCAGGTGGCAGCAAGAGAGTGTAAACATTGAAAAAGACAGGGGAAAGGGAGCACCCAAGAACAGATACAGAAAAAATGACTATTGACATTACATGCAAAGTATAAATACTCCTATCCCATTTATTTAACACCGTGGCCTAAGCTACAAAGTTCAGGAAACACGTATAAATGCTTGCCGACTCATAAGATCTTCTGTTGATACCACTGCCCATTTGAGCAATCATGGCTATTGGCTAGTGAATAGAAGGAAACATATTGTTCACCTTTGGAAATTGGAAAGGTGATATTTGATATGCAATATCAGTCACGATATAACATGTAAACTATAGTGTGCAACAGAGGAAGTAAAAGAACTAAGTATAAGTTTAAAATTAACAAACTGGGAGTGTCACCCCTTCAAAAGTGCCCATTTTGTTTCCCTAAAGTCTAAGCAGCATCCACATGCCACCGGAGCCAGCGTGTCACTGTCTGACATATCAGACACTGGCACACGCAGCATATGCTCCGACACGTGTTGGACCCTCCAGGTGGTGTGTCCTTTTTCTTTCTTTGGGTACACGTCTCCGACACCCTGCCATCAACCTCCAACACAGCAAACCATTTCAAAATCGAAACAAAAAACAAAAAGCAAGACAAACTAACGTAAATTAGGGCATAGCAGATGGGTCCACGAGAGAAGAAATGTCGGCCGGCTGGGAATAGAGCAGTTGCCTACTGTTTGGGATAAGAGGGTGGCGTCTGGTTTTGGAGAAGAGACAAAATGTGTAAATAAGGCAAGTCTGCAAAGTTAAAATGGAAAAACTTGAAAAATGGAAGGGCTTTTAAAATTGCAGCCCACCGTTCTAATGCAACACCCCTTGAAAAAACACATGAAGTCTACTTTTCTAAATGCAGAATGCATTGAAAATTTAAACGCGTTTTTAACAATGCATAAGGAATGACACACGCTTTTAACGATGCACAAATCCTCCTCCAGCCTCTAACTATTCATCTTCTCCAAAATTCTCATCTCCATTTCAAGACTACATTAAAAAAAACATAAATGCTTTAGATAAAAAAAACATTAAAACCAACATTGTTTTATGTTCTCTACCCTAAAAAAATAAAAAAAATAATTATTGTAGTCGACGTGTCTATGTTCTACTTTTACATACCAAAATCCCACCTGAATATGTTGTGTGAAATCAAAGTGTACGAAAAAGTAGTTAGTAGAATATCTTCCCACGAGTATTGCGTTATTAAGTAACGAAATTCGCTTTTAACTTTATTTTAACAATCAAATTATGGTGAAGTTCAGCTTAACAAGCAACAAACTAACCTAAGTCAAGGAAAATCAGTCAACAATTTCAACTTAAGAAAATTCACTAAAGATGAAGTGTTAGAGCACAAGATATCAAAATAGTTAATCCTATTCAATCTCGCTTATCAATTTCAGACATCATGCATTCATGTAGCGTGTCGAATCTCCCTAATTCATTCGATAATCTCTCTTCGAGTAGAGCTACAACTACTTTTTATATACGAAAATGCACCATATCTCTATGTGGACTAAGATATATAAAAGCGCATTAATCAAAAATGAAATTCACAAACAACAACTCACATAAGAGTATATCTTCATCTCTTAGCCAAATTTTCAAGCTAAAACATCGTATATCACCTCAGTCTTAATATGATTCATGAATAAATTAAAAGTTGACCAGACTTTTAAAGGAATTAAGAATAATAACGAAAACTCGACATGAAATTTTGATAAAATGCCAAAACTTGATAATTGAAATCAAATATTCATAACTAGGTTACATCCTTGCCTTAACTAAACCAATTAGCCATAAATAAAATGTTGAATAGTATTTTTGGAAATAATTTCAGCTCCCGTGGACTAAATTCCTGCATCTGTCCCTGTTACAGGTTGTTAACCTAGGACAAGACATGCACATGTAGGGAAATTGACCTCCAACTTTTACCATCCAGGACAACTAGATTAATAGGTGTATCATCATACACGTGCTTGAACTAGTGATAGTTTGAGACAAGCTTATGTGAAGGCGATTTACCTCATTGAAATGAATTGTGATCACTTTTTGTGTTTTGTTGTAATCCACTTAACAAAGAAAGGGAATGTATTTTCTACTAGCTAGTATACTACTTAATCGATGGGATCCGACCGTATGATTTGTTCTCAAATAAAAAATTTGACAACAAAAATAATATCAATAAAAAACCTAGAAAAAAAGAGCAAAGAAAATCTAATGTCATAACCAAAATAAAAAAGAGAGAAGAACACCCAATTTATAGTTTTAGGATGATGGATTGAGGCGGTGAGTAGACCTTGGATATGACCGTGGGAGGGAGAGGATTGAGGGAGAGTTTCATTTGAAAGGAGAAATTGAAGGTATAGTGACACACGAACATAGTCTTTTTTTTCTTTCTATAGCGGAGAAAACCTTCCTACGGTCGGTCGTAATTTTAATATGGGCATACCATGTACTTAACAATGACTAGAAACACCACCTATTAGCAGGAAATACTTTCTATTATTCTAGATCAATCTCGATACCATTAACGATATACAATCTTAAAGCTGGAATGTTATTCGAATCATCCTCAAAGGTAATGAGGACGATAGGTAATTGTGGACGTCCATCATCTGATGATAGCATGATGATAACCGCGCTTGCAACCTTCCAAATGTTATCTCAACCTGTAATTGATACACGTTTTCTTCTTCAAACTCGACATGACATCCGAAAGCTACAAGTTCTTGTAAACAATTCTACCGCTTTTCCCATTTTTAAACCTGCAATGAAGTAGCATGATCTCTATATAGTGACCGGAAATTTTTTCGTTTTTAATTTCGTGAAAATAAAAATTATAATTTCTTGGCATCTCTATTAACCTGTGATGCTCGGACTCAGGTACGGGTACGTATCTAAGTTCTTTTGTATAATGCAAAATTTTGAGTTAAAGGAGTGGCGTTTGATAGGTTTATGAGTTGTCTATTAGTAGTATTGGAAACACTTTAAAATCACGTCTTATGAATTTATTATGATTGTTTTCCTGGGCAGCGTCAGTTGTACCCGATGCAGTTTTTCAGGCTATTTTAGCCACATTTTTCATATATCAAATGACTTGGCTAAGGTTTGTATTTTTGGTATGTTGTTTCTTATAGTGTCAAGTATCTATAGTTCTAAAATCATAATTTTTCGAGCACGTTAGGTTGGTCAAATAAATTTTGGCGACACTTGTGTTAACGGTTGAACTATGGAAACTTGAAGTCCTTTGAAACTTTTCCTTGCACGCTTGTTAGTCTTCCGCTGCAGATAAATTTTTAAACCATTCAAAGGTGCAAGAAATTTAATTTTGGAGGCGTTACAATCTCCTTCTCATCCTCTTGGTCGTTCTGCGCATGTGCATGATCCTTTTCTCCTCCCTCCATAGCAATATGCTGACATCCTATCATTAATAACTGTTTGAAAAATCAGGCTTTTCACCTACTCGATTGCTTTCTTGGTTACATTTAAAGTTGATTTTATGGCTCCGCGTTCAGTGTGTTAGCCGCAGCAATTATGTTAATAGGCGTCTTCCTTGACGAGGATGTCTAGAAAGTATTAAAAAACATAGTATAGCTTCCTCATTACACACTAACGAGGATGACTAATCTACAATAACAGAAATATAGCAAATACATTGGTAGCCAGGCATCTATTCAGACTAGTTACAAGTTGACAAGGAAGACTGGCTGTATAGTTTCTTCTAACAAGAACAAATATAATAACAGAAAGATCAAAACACTAGTATACAAAATTATGTTTTCTTTGTATCCTAATGTTTTGATTCACTTTGAGTCTCTCGCTTTGACTAAGTTTAGCCTTTTTTTTCCCTCATTTATTTGCCTGAAGATGCCCAGTGTATTTGTTTATCTTCTTTTGTTATCCTGGGGATGCCCAGTGCATATATCTTCCTTAGCTTTTTCTAGTTTTTAGTACCTTGTTCCGGTACTATTTTAGATTTAGTCTCCTAACTCTGTATTCTTGGAGATGCGCAGTGTACATGTACAATTTCTTTTGATCTATACTATATTTACATTTACGATAAAAAAAAAAAAAAAGAAGACGGAAATTGCAGTGGGTAGCCAACCATCATGTCTGGTATTCTGTATAGTCTTCCTTTTTACACACTAATGAGGACTACTATAATAACAGTAAGACTGGTAGTCCTCGTTACAAGTTGACGAAAAGAGACTAGAAACGAAGAAATTTGGCAACGTCATTGGTTACATTGAATTTCTTGTTACAAGTTGACAAATACTAGAAAAGCAAAGACAATGTTATTAATTAATTACAACATAAATTTAACAGAAGTCTTTTAAAAACATATGTTCAACTTGAAGACATCAATGGATGCTGTTACGAGTCAAATTCCTTTGAATATATTTCAGCTGCCAGCTTCCTTCTCCAAAACAACATATTTTCATCAGTTACAACATCAACATATCTGCGAGCCGCCAAGCGTTCAACGTATTTGATAGAGTAAATACCGCAATCCCCACTGTGACATAGAAATAAATAATATGAGACTTAATAAGAGAATGTGGCACATGACTAGATAGTAAATTGTACTTATGATTATACATTTCAATTGGAAGCCGTTCTATCACAGTCAACCGATCCCCTAACATCCTGCTGAGACTGTTGATCAACACAATTTGACCTTTCAATTAATGGATCTAGCACAAACAACCGATCCCTAACCTCGTGTTGAAACTCTTGATCAGCACTATTTGACATTTCAAATGGAAGCCGCTCTATTGCAGCCAACCGATCCCTAACCTCCTGCTGAAATTGTTGATCAATACAATTTGACCTTTCAATTGGAAGCCGCTCTATCACTGTCAACCGATCCCTAACCTCCTGTTTAAAATCTTGATCAACACTTTTTGAAATTTCAAATGGAAGCCGCTCTATTGCAGCCAACCGATCCCTAACCTCATGCTGAAATTGTTGATCAACAGAATTTGACCTTTCAATTGGAAGCCGCTCTATTGCAACTAACCGATCCCTAACCTCCTGCTGAAATTGATGATAAAAACAATTTGACCTTTCAATTGGAAGCCGCTCTATCGTAGTCAACCGATCCCTAACCTCCTGTTGAAACTGTTGATCAACACAATTTGATCTTTCAAATGGAAGCCGCTCTGGTGCAGTCAACCGATCCCTAACCTCCTGCTGAAATTGTTGATAAAAACAATTTGACCTTTCAATTGGAAGCCGCTCTATCGTAGTCAACCGATCCCTAACCTCCTGTTGAAACTGTTGACCAACACAATTTGATCTTTCAAATGGAAGCCGCTCTAGTGCAGTCAACCGATCCCTAACCTCCAGCTGAAACTGTTGATCAACACAATATGACCTCTCAAATGGAACTGTCGATGAGCATGTCCTGCAAGATTTGGAAGGTTGTCAAACCAATTCACCATGAATACTTAGGTCTCAGAACAAAATTAACATAAAAAATGCCTAAAAATGTACACAGCAATCATGGAACACCACACTGGTGTAAGCAACACGGGAAATTGTGATCAATTTTGAGTTTCATCAATTCTTACAAATGCTATTCGGCAACAATTTCCAATTTAAATATACAACTGCCACTCTGTTATGGGTTAATTCACCACGAATTAGACAGAACATGCGCTAATTGATGCCAAAAAGCTGAAACAAGATATTCACCTAAGCTATTTCATTTAAAAGAACAGAGATATCCTTGAGGCTGAAAAAACCAATACAAACAAGGAGGTAAGCCTTTTTAGAAATACATTCAACTACATAAATATTTAGAGACCCTTTATTTCCAAAGCTATATCTTCTCAAGGGTTCAAGGAAATCAAAACTTTTGCTACAGCCTCTTTTAACTTGGTTTTGTACGAGTTATGTTCTAAACCATATAAGAAGTTTAGTCTACATGGAAATTTCCTCTACTTTCTTCATCTTATACAACAAGAGATAAACAAATAATGAGAGAAATTGTGCAATCTTCAAATGCCGAGTTATAAAGGGAAAGCAGATTGATAGACATGGTACCTTGATAACCAGCGTGACATAATCCCTACATAGGGATGCATGTGATAAAAATCAACGACCGGACTACTTTTCCAGCCACCAATGGTCTTTTCTACTAATGGACCCTGCAAACTGAAAAAAATAAATTTCAGAGAGGCGGCGAGAACCGAAACTTTATTTGTGTTTAAGGAAACAAAAACAGTTAGAAGACATAAATATGAATTATTTAGCCAGAAACAAGAAAGATGTGCACAGTTTCCCCTGTAATGCAGCAGTTTCACACTAAAATTGCTGGATCATAATGCAGGTCAGCTTCCAAAATTAGACTGAACAAAATGACTACAGGAGCAACAGAAATGCCTAAGGTGACGTACCATATGCTGAAATTAATTTGAGCAGCACTGGGATAGAAAATATAATATAATGGAGATGGGAAGGTGATAGAATGAAGTCATGAACAAAAAATTTCACATATTTGGAATGAAAAGCGTTTCCGCCACTTTTCTTCTCCCATGTTCATCACGTAATCTTAGAACACAAGAATATATTACCAACTCTTTGAGCCTATCAAATACATTTTTTTTTTCTTTCTCTCTCTGCACCCTCCATCCTCTTTTAAACTTCTTCCCCACCAGTGCTAGTCTGCAGGTAACACTCCTCTCACTTATCCCAACTTCCCTCAATACAGAACCCATCCCCACCCAACACCCACCTTCTCACGTATGTACCTTTATATTGCTCTACATTCATTTTTATGTACCTTTTGAGCATCGTATTGTGTGTCGTGTGCAGCCAACGGTAGCATGTAACTGGAATGTTAGTACTGTTGGTGAAGGTTCTGGATTGCACATGCTATGCGGGGTATTGGTAAACAAAATGGCTGTGACTGACCGTGTTATGTGTTACGGAAGGTTTGGGTAAATAGAATAATATTGTTAAGATTTTTAAAGTCCCTATAGTTGTAAATGGAAATTGTAACAACCACGGGCTTTACTCTACAACCATTTTCCTCAGGAGCTATTCTGTGCACAGTTAGCTTACGTAGAGTCCACTAAGGATTGCCCCAAGCTGGGTTTCTTTCGCATCCCATCGAGATAGTTTGGGGCTCAACCCCTAGTGGACAGTACATAAGCTAACGGTGCACGAAATAACTCCTGAGTGAAATGCTTGTAGGGGAAAGTCCGTGGTCATTTCAAAATTGAAGGTAGCACATGTGGTGCATGCTAATTTTAGGGGAAGGAATGGAAATGGTGGTGCTTTCTTTGGGAATAGACAACAACAGGTGGTAATTTCAAAAGAAGTTAGTTTTTTAGTCATTTCAGCATTGTAGAAGACCCAACTTGGTTTATTTCATTCATCTACTATGGAGACCGTAGGATTACCCAAAAAGTGGAGGCTGTTGATTTAGGTAGCGAAACCGGGCAGTTGTTGGAGATGATTGTAGAGGGTGGCAGATATGGGTTAGCACATGCTCCAGAAATCAAAATTTTTTGGAGATAAAATGGACTACTTTGCACGTAATTCAATGACCAAAACCATATATATTAGGACAGAAATGACATTGGGTGATTTTTGAGCAGGAGTGGAGCCAGCAAAGGCTAATCCTAGTAATAAACATGCAAAACATGGAAATCAATTAGGTGTGTGAATTCTAAACCCCAACTTAGAATTAGTTTGACCAGTGTAAGCCAATTTCTTCGAGATAAGCAAACTATTTAACATTAGAGCATCTTTCATATGATGAAAAGCCTCTCTTTCACTACCCACAACTAACAATGATGAGCAATACATTGTTCGCAAGATAGTAAAAGTGAGTTTAACTAACCACATCACAATCTCTTCAACAGGAATTCGCTCGTCGTCGCTGATTGATTCACTGCATTGCATCACGTAAAAGCGAGCTGCTGTGTTTTCTGTACTTAATGAATAAACAACATGGGTTTCCAAAGCACAAGGTCTGAACTGTTAATACCTGTTCCATGAGTAAAAAAAACGTTCAAGAATTATTCATCTCTCTGAAAAATGGAAGAGGCATTCAACAATTTGAAGATTATATCTGTGCCAATGATGCAGGAGGCGCAGTATGGAAAGACAACATAAGTAAATTTCGTAGATTAAGAAAGTTTGAGTTAGCTTCCAAATAATTACATCTGAATCATTTTAGGATAATATGAAAAATTCATTCTTGCACGTCATTACAACAAATGCACAAACAAATCTAAAAAACCAGCTTATAACAGTATATGCATTCTTCTCTTTATGCAAATCCAACACTTGTAGTTTGTATGCGACCATGTAATATCTCTAAACATCAGAGACACATAGGCAAGTTGCACCAGGAGAAGAATCTACAACCTCTGTTTTGCTATGTAAAGGAAAAGTAATTTCAACAAGAAATCATAATGCACAATTTCAAAAAAATAGACATTGGAGTTCAATTACCCAACGTTGTTGGCATGTAAAAGGCCGTCTACCCGAGTTAGCTTGTGTCCATGAGGTCCTCATCTTAATTTGCATTCTACATTTGCACAATCAATGATCCATCTTCACAATTTCAGAAATCCAAACTTCGTGCATTATTCCACATTTGCATAATTGCACATACAATGTTACCATTATAGAAATAATAGGATTTGGCAGGAAATGATTTTTCTTCGTTGTTCTGACGATATTGCCCTTGGACTTTTTTAATATGTGTACATCACGCAACAATTTAACGGCCAAAACTGACGAAATTGGACGGCAGGGGTGAATTGTGCAACGTTTGCTCTTGAGGGTCAAATTGCCAAAACTAAAACAATAGGGACGAAATGTACAAAGAAGACAAACGATGAAAACGTTTTGTACCAATTACCCGAGTAATTACTATAATTATATGACTTGATATTAAATAATAATTATTCTATAAATATCTTTATAATTATTTTTTTTCATTGCATCAAATGCTTTAATATTTGTTTATGAAAGCAGATTGTCATAATTTCTTCAGAATAATTTTAAATTTACTTGCATTAAAAATCTCAGAAAAGATTGGGCCAATCGATCGAATTGGCTTGTCCATGTGAGAGGATCTTTGTGTTGGCCAAGAATTTGCTATCCTCTACGACCTCCACCATTGGCTCAGCTTCCTGCTGCCACCATTACAAGGACTTGTCAAAACCATTTGTTCACTATTTTTGGTAAAACTCTCGCATGTCAATCATATCAATTTCGGCCACCTCAAGCAGTTGAACTTGAATAATCTGGCCTCATCGATGGCATGTTAGATTTGTTTGATAACCAGATAAAAAAATGATAAGCATCTTCATGGTAAAAAATAAAAATAAAAAATGAGTTGTCTATGGACAGTGTGTGTGGTGTTTTTTGTAGTTTGGCTGGGCAGCTAACTGTTATTCAAAATATATTGCGGGACATAATGGGGAAAAAAAATTTGGTTCCTATCAACTTGGCCGCGGTCCAGTCGCGGCAAGCATGCTGCGGTTGGACCGTGGCATACAAATAATGAACAGTTGAGGTACCAAAATGTGCCTCTTCGACCCAAGATGTGTCTCTCAGTTTTGGGTGTGTTTACACTATAAAACCAAGTTGAATTTGATGAAAATAAACACAAGAAATCATCCCAAAAAATTATCAAAGTGTTTAAACATCAAATTCATTTCATAAATCTCAAATTTCTCAAACATTCATAGTTCTTTTTTCCAGATTTCATTAGTGCAAGTCCAGTTTTAGGCTTGAAATCCACTAAAGATATTTGAGTGATGACCCTATATCATCTCATTATTTAAAAAAAAGTTCAAATATCACTTTTCGGACAACGTTCTAAGCGCTTCAAGTCCTGTTCATATTAATATCATTTGTTCTTCAAAGGTAAAGTTGTTACAAATTTTTGGCGTTTGTTTCATTCTCTTCTTCGAAGTAAGTTATACAACACTTACTTACTTTATACCCGAGTCATAGTTTTTAGATGACTTCAGTCACTTATTTCATGTGCCAAATGATTTGATAAAATTCTGAATTTTTGATATGTGTTTCTTACAGTGTTAGATAGTCTCTAGAAAATTTTTATAATTTTTCGATTACGTTAGTTTGGTCAAATAATTTATGATGACATCTGGTATCATCGGTAAATCTAAAATATATTTAGTTTTGAAAGTTTCTTGCGCCCTTGACGTTTTTCGCTACAGACAAAATTCAAACCATTTAAGAGTTCACGAGGAAATTCACTACAAGAGAGTTTTCTTTTTACAACATGCAATTGACATGACATGTCCCAAGCAATATTTATATACTCGAGACGTGACGTACACCAATGGTGGATACCAAGGGTTGGACCCACCATCAAGGCTACTACAATTACAACTCATTATAGCTTATTTTTAAGAAAATTTCAACATTATCTCTCCTGTAATTTGGCCAAATCAACCTGAAATAAAATACCACATATCCCAACAATAATATTCATAACTAAATGGGGTCATTTACCCTTCCAATACTCACAATAAAACAACGCAGTAGAGACTAGCCGAATCATAAACCTTTTACTATTTAATTTATATAAACTGTACATACGGATGATAAAATACATAATGAGCCCACTTAACTATTTACAAGTGATGCAAAATGCTATCCAAAAATGAACATGTTTCTCAAAACAATGACTACATGCTATATGAAATGGGTCATACTAACTAACTCTGTCGTGTGGCTCCGACTTTGAACTCAAAAGCTTTATATCCAAAAGCTGCCCATAAACTCAACCGTTACTTGATAAGAAAAATCATTGTTGAAAAATACACTCAGTAAGTGGGGATTTTCGAAAATAATTATACTCTTTTCATTTATAGATACTATCGAAAACAAACTCACGTCACTTAACAATTCTCATTATACATATCATAATAATAATCATAATAATAAAGATTAAATGAGCCCAACATCTAAACCAACAAGTAATATTAGCTCATATTCATAGAATATTTATCGACAGAAATATATACCATCACTTCATCATATCCTCATATCACAGTTTAATAGAAAATCTCACCAACATGTACCTTCTAATTAAAACTCTATTTCAAGGTGGTTTTTATACTACATAAATTATGATTTCATGAAGTATAGTTTGAGAAAATATTACGTAACTCATAGGCCATGTTCAATGTGTTTACATCGTCATTGCCTTGTTGGATGTATATAATTTATCTAGCATGGTTAAGGCACGTTTTATGATTGAACATTATGTCGGTGATTGAAGGTAATCACCTAGAATGTTAGTGAGTGAAGGTAATCACTTAAGAAATTATGTGATGTCAGCTACTAGTTTTATGTTGTTCCTTAATAATGTTATGCCGTTTGACATGTCATTTACAATTGCGTATAAATTTCTCATATGTATGTATAATTACTATGGAGTGTTTCCTTTGAAATGTTCACGCCCCGAAATTATATACTCTTCAGATTGATATGCTTGGCGGTGATGCGACATAATAAAGTAGCAAAAAAAAAAAAAAAAAAGATTTATATTTTCTTTTGTGTTTAGGCGTCAATATAATAGAACCTCTTATTATGTAAATTAAGGTACAATGTTTGAACTTGTTTAGATGATGTAAATTTTAGTAAAAACCGAATTTATGTTTATTTCGCCGTTTGGAAATCAAATATGAAATTCTAGACTTATGTGTTGCGAATATTCCACTGTTGTGCTCTTGGTTTCAAAATATTGTAACTTTTTGTATACTGCGAATTTTTGAGTCAAAGTAGTGACGTTTCATAGGTTTATAAGTTGTCTATTAGTAGTAATTGAAACACTTTAAAATCACGTTGTATGAATTTATTATGATTGTTTTCCCAGGCAGCGTTAGTTGTACCCGAGACAATTTTTCAGGCTACTTAAGCAACATTTTTCATATATCAAATGACTTGGCTAAGGTCTGTATTTTTGATATGTTGTTCCTTGTAGTGTCAAGTATCTACAGTTCAAAAATCATAATTTTTCAAGCATGTTAGGTTGGTCAAATAAATTTTGGCGGCACCTTGTGTTAATAGTTAAATTATGAAAACTTGAAGTCCTTTGAAACTTTTCCTTTCACGCTTGTTAGTCTCCACTGCAGACAAATTTACAAACCATTCAAACGTTAATAACTGTTTGATTTTGGAGGCGTTTCAATCTCCTTCTAATCCTCTTTGTCGTTCTGCTCATGTGCATGATCCTTGTCTCCTCCCTCCATAGCAATATGCTGACATCCTATCATTAATAACTGTTTGAAAAATCAGGCTTTTCACCTACTCGATTGCTTTTTTGTTTCTTTTTTTGTACCTAGGTGTCCCAACTTCGCCAGACTAAATCCTGGACCCCTAGAACCTTGGAGGAGGTAAATCGCGGGTTATGCCTCAACTGGCTCCCAGGTTCTCCTCATTCGACTGTACACTTCTACACACAAGAAGCCGCCCCCAAAGTGATTGCTCCATACCGAATAAAATCCAACCGCAGGTTTCCACCAGGATTCGAACTCCCACTCTGTCGCTGGAAGTAAGCCTTATGTTGATTGTTCCACCAATTGAGCTATTCCCCAGGGGCTACTCGAGTGCTTTCTTGGTTTCATTTAAAGTTGACTAGTGTTGTACCTGTGCATTCGCTCGGGAAGTATAATCACAAAAAATAATTTCGATATTTATCTATGAAAGTTAATTAGTTAAATAATAAAATTAAACACTAAATCTTAATTAGCATTTGAAAACTCATGCATACATTGACCAAAACGAAGATAAGATTAATTAATTAAATTAAATTAGGTATTTAAAATATTGATAATTAAATTAAAACGCATTGAAAAATTAATTTTTGCAATGATAACAAAACTTTGAAAATATAAATTTTGACTTATTTTTCTTCCACCGTGCATTGATTCTCTTCTATAATAATTTTGAAAATATAATATCTTAGATGCGATCTCTTAAATCTTAATTAGTGTTGAAAAACTCATGCATATTTTGACCAAAACGAATATAAGATTAATTAAATTAAATTAATTAAGTAATTAAAATATCGGTATTTAAATTAAAACGTATTGAAAATGAATTTTTGCAATGATAACATAACCTTGAGAATATAATCTTGAAAATGCAATATCTTAAATGTGATGTCTTAAATCTTAATTAGTATTTAAAAACTCATTTTGACCAAAACGATGATAAGATTAATTAAATTAAATTAAATCAATAAAGTAATTAAATTAAAACGCGTTGGAAATTTAATTTTTACAATGATAACAAAACTTTGTAAAATGAGGGACATTGAAGTAATTCATTAATAAAGTTGCATTATTTCAAAATGAATATTGTTCTCATGCGAAAAATGAATAGTCAGTCTGCGTCTTTATGTGCAATCCAGCAACACAAAAAAAAAAAAAAAAAAAAAAAAAAGGAATATAGAAAATGCAAAAGAGCACTTATTTACACAATTCTTCCGATTTTTTATTGGGACTATAAGTAGTTAGTAGACATTATCATTTGCAGTTTTTGAACTTCAAAATTTGGAATGACAGTGGCTAATGGCACTTCCATATTACGTATTAAAAAAATAAAATTTACTCCCTATAGGTTAAAAAGTACCAATGTTAACATTTAATGGTAGTGAAGATTCGAGCATTAAATGTAGTATTATGAATGAATATTTAATGACTATTAAAAAAATCTATTTCCAGAAACTGGGGAAAAAATGGAAATTCTAAGTAGGAAAATACATTTGGGCGGGAAAATAGATTTTGACGATACTTCTGTTTTTATCACCGATCGTAGGAAGGTTTACTCCGCTACAAGTACAAAAAAAAATACTTTTTTGTCCGTCACTACATCTTCATCATCTCAAATCAAAATACATATCTCTCTTTCAATTCCTCCATTTCTCCATATTCTTCTCCGTATTCATCAAAATCAAACTCTCCTCAAACAAAACTCTCTCAACTCCTCAATCCATTAAAATTCTCTACGGTCGGATTCCACTGCAAAGAAAAGCAATATACTAGTATATATATAGATTTGATGGCTCCGCGTTCAGTGTGTTAGCCGCAGCCATTATGTTAATAGGTGTCCTTGACAAGGATGTCTAGAACTGGAAAGTATCTTAAAAATCATAGTATAGTCTTCCTCATTACACACTAACGAGGACGACTAATCTATAATAACAGAAATATAGCAAATACATTGGTAGCCAGGCATCTATTCAGACTAGTTACAAGTCGACAAGGAAGAATGGCCGTATAGTTTCTTCTAACAAGGACAATATAATAACAGAAAGATGGAAATTGCATTGTGTAGCCAACCATCTTGTCTGGTATTCTGTATTGTCTTCCTTGTTACACACTAATGAGGACGACTATAATAACATGAAGACTGGTTGTCCTCGTTACAAGTTGACGAAAAGAGACTAGAAACGTAGAAATTTGGCAACGTCATTGGTTACATTGAATTTCTTGTTACAAGTTGACAAGATAGTCTAGAAAAGCCGAAAGATGGCAATGTCAATGGTTACATAGCTACAAGTTGACGAGACAGACTAGAAAAGCAGAAACAATGTTATTAATTAATTACAACATAAAATAAACATTAGTCTTTTATCACATGTGTTCAACTTGAAGACATCAATGGTAGAAGATGGTAGATGCTGTTACGGGTCAAATTCATTTGAATAAATTTCAGCAGCCAGCTTCCTTCTCCAAAACAACATATTTTCATCAGTTACAACATCAACAGATATGCCAGCCGCCAAGCATTCAACGTATTTGATCGCGTAAATACCGCAATCCCCACTGTGACATAGAAATAAATAATATGATACTTAATAAGAGAATTTGGAACATGACTGAATATTAAATTGTACTTACGATTTCTTCGTTTGTGGAATCTGTGTCTTCTTCTTCCTGACAAACTTTAACAGACCATCATGCCGCCATTTCCGTTGCTCAAAGAGACCCGTTTTTTTTAAAATCAAAGGAATTAATGTCAAGAAACAAGTAACTTTCTCCTGCATAACCGCATCCACATAACACGCAATATCCCCATCATACACAGTTAGTTCCCAAGCCAGCAAGTCAATATCTAAGGTAACCCAATGGCTTTGAACAATGTTGAATGGAATCAACATGTGTTCGCATAACAGCCAGGACATTCCATGACTTGGCCACTCACCATTCACATACCATTGAACATTCTCAGGATACTCAATTTGCGTAGGTTCAAATCTGTGGCTGCCCTCGTACCACAGGTCGTATATGCACTGGCCAAACGTAGAATCAAGAATTACATATCCAGGTAAAAACATGCGAGGATGTGATTCAGTTCTGAGGCGTATTAAGAGCATAGCTACATCAATATGCTGCAACATGGAATGAACAATTTTGTTAGGCATCTAGTTGAACCACACAGTTATGAATTAATAATTGGAGTATTATTAATCGTTACCTCGCCCTCAACCCACTCTCCATCCTTTAGTAATTTAGTAAACCAAAGCTTGTTCGCTACCAAAATTGTCAAGTCCACTGTGTCGCTATAAAAAAATTTTGAATGTAGATAAAATCTGAATTCGATGAATCAATAGTAAACGAATAAGTGAGGGTCAACTACTTAGTGATGCTTACGTATCCTTAGCACTTTGATACCAAGACTGAAATGATAGCTCCTTAGCCGGGTTAATCTCGCGCAATATGTTGAATGTATCTAATGCAGGCCGCACCAGTCTATCCGGGTTGGTGTAAGAGCTTCGTAAGATCTTTGATTTCTTCTTTGCACGACCTCTTTCCTTACTCACCAATCCCACCTCGGGCCCAACATCAGTGTTAAACTGAGAATCAGACGAAAATATCAGACTACTAGGGGTGTATGATGGTCCAGCCCCAATATCCCCCACTTGCTCAAATTCCCCTGCTTGCTGGAATTCCCCAGGTCGCTTGAACCCCCCCATTTTTTCGGATAGCTCTGCTTGCTTGAATTCTGGACCTGGTTGTTGCACTTTTATCGATGACTGTAACATTCCAATGACGGTGTCGAACTTGGTGTCAAAATTCTGAAACTCTTTTTTGCCGTATAGCTCAATGCGGTTTAGATTTTGCTGAATTGCTTCTGCGGTATTGTTGAAGCTCTGACCAAGAGATGTAATTTTCGCATCAAAATGCTGATACTCTTCTTTGCAGTATAGCTCAACATGGTTTAGACTTCGCTGAAAGCCATCTATGGAATCCGTGAAGTGCTGACCAAGAGATGTGAATTTTGCATCAAGAATTTCCAAATGCTGATCTATCGATGACTGTAACATTCCAATGACGGTGTCAAACTTGGTGTCAAAATGCTGAAACTCTTTTTTGCTGTATAGCTCAATGCGGTTTAGATTTTGCTGAATTCCATCTACGGTATCCTTGAAGCTCTGACCAAGAGATGTAATTTTCGCATCAAAATGCTGATACTCTTCTTTGCAGTATAGCTCAATATGGGTTAGACTTTGCTGAAAGCCATCTATGGAATCCATGAAGTGCTGACCAAGAGATGTGAATTTTGCATCAAGAATTTCCAAATGCTGATCTATCGATGACTGTAACATTCCAATGACGGTGTCAAACTTCGTGTCAAAATGCTGAAACTCTTTTTTGCTGTATAGCTCAATGCGGTTTAGATTTTGCTGAATTCCATCTACGGTATCCTTGAAGCTCTGACCAAGAGATGTAATTTTCGCATCAAAATGCTGATACTCTTCTTTGCAGTATAGCTCAATATGGGTTAGACTTTGCTGAAAGCCATCTATGGAATCCGTGAAGTGCTGACTAAGAGATGTGAATTTTGCATCCAGAATTTCCAAATGCTGATCTATCGCAGTAAACCGATCCCTAGCCTGCTGAAACCGTTGATCAACACAATTTGACATTTCAATTGGAAGCCGTTCTATCACAGTCAACCGATCCCTAACCTCCTGCTTAAACTGTTGATCAACACAATTTGATCTTTCAAATGAAAGCTGTTCTAGCGCAAACAACCGATCCCTAATCTCCTGTTGAAACTCTTGATCAACACTATTTGACATTTCAAATGGAAGCCGCTCTATTGCAGCCAACCGATCCCTAACCTCCTGCTGAAATTGTTGATCAATACAATTTGACCTTTCAATTGGAAGCCGCTCTATCGCTGTCAACCGATCCCTAACCTCCTGTTTAAACTCTTGATCAACACTATTTGACATTTCAAATGGAAGCCGCTCTATTGCAGCTAACCGATCCCTAACCTCCTGCTGATATTGTTGATCAACACAATTTGACCTTTCAATTGGAAGCCTCTCTATCGCAGTCAATCGATCCCTAACCTCCTGTTGAAACTGTTGATCAACACAATTTGACCTTTCAAATGGAAGCCGCTCTAGTGCAGTCAACCGATCCCTAACCTCCTGCTGGAACTGTTGATCAACACAATTTGACCTTTCAAATGGAACTTGACCAGCCGCCGTAGGCATACTGGTTGAACAGGATGGGACAGCTTCAGACAAACTCACATCCTCAACAGGGGCATCTCCTTGTTTGTTGTAATCACAAAAAATGGCATCAGGTATATCGCTCGCGACTTTGTCTGCAAAAGGTGCCAGTGTGGAAAAGTATGGCTGGATGCTCTCTTCTTGTGTTTCCTTTAAAATGGCATGTGCTATGAACTGCAATAGTTTGAAAATTAGTCAAATAAAATATATAATCCATTACTAAGAAGTGAACCTGGTCCCAGAAATAAAAAAAAAAAAGAAGAAGAAGAAGAAGAAGAAGAAGCAGAAGCAGACGCCAAGAAATCAATAAAACGCCATATGACCCCCAATAAATATATACCTAGATCTGGATATATCTTACCTAAAATGCTAAGTAATCAAGAAAAAGCACATCGAAATGTATAGCTAGATGTTATCAAGAACTCCCATGTATAGGTAGATGTTATCAAGAATTCCCAGATAAGAAATGTCCGTTAGTTCCATATTTACTCTAAAAACCCGAGAAAACCACAACAAATGTAGAATAACACCTCGTTAAAATCCGAAAAAACCCGTCGTTCCAAAAGAACCCTAAGAAAAAATGAAGAAAGCCCTACGTTCAAAAAAAATCCCCAAGAAAACCCCTCGATCAAAAGAGTACACCAAGATAAACCAAATAAATGTACACCTCATTAGAAACTGCGAGAAAATGATTAGACTACATCTAGTAATGGGGAAATGGATGGAGAGCAAACTTTTTGCAATCACTCGAGGACATTATTTATAACTCAAATGCAGTGACATATTTCACTCTCCCTCTAAAACTAGCTGTCTTTGGAAATTTCCACTCTTGGATCAGAACACATTTGGGAATTTGTGATCATGATATAAGTTTAATACACTAAAATTGGCAGATGATAGGGGAAGTAGCACCCCTAAATTTTGTAGTATCACCTTCCCGATGAAAAAAATTAGTTTTCAGAAAATTCTTTAGAATATATGATATCACTATCACGCTCGAAAACTTCCAGAAAAGATATGTCAACTTAAGCTGAAGCTGGAATTATAGAAGAAGAGACAGGATATTAATAGAGAAGGAGAAAGGGGAAAAATTAGAGAGAAGAGGAGAAGAAGGGGGAAAGAAAAGGGAGAAGCCAGAGAGAAGAAATTGGGAGAGAGTATTGTTTATTCAATTCATCAAAAGTCTAACCTATGAAAAACCACTCTTACTTGTACTAAAAATCCCTAACAAACTACTACTTAATAATAATTGTAAGGAAAATCCATCTAAATAATTACAAAATAAGTATTTTAATCTATAGAAAGTCTTCCATAAATAGTCTTCTAATAATATATCAAGGATCTCCATCATTCTCCCCGACTAAGAGAACTCGACTCCACGAGATAGACTGCAACATCATATCCTAGGACGATCTTTCTTCCTGAACAAGCATCGAAGTTTCACTCTAAATAGACTACAACTTGTGTTCCAAGGGCCGGGGGAGATGTTCAGATCAAATATTGATGCTGAGCTCCTGATAGCAACAAACTATGCAACTCATTAAAGCCTTCTAGTTTTCATTTAAGCCACCAAAAGCAACCTACATAATTGATTGAATTGGAAAGTACTTTTCTGGATTACAAACAATTACAACTTACTGCAATTTCCCTGTCCGCATTTTTGCAAATACAGTAATTATTTTCCTACTTTTTTTTGAAATACTACGATAGTCTACAGTGAATCATTACAATGTCCAAGAACAGTGCATTGAGGTGTTGCTCACGTTTCCCAGGATGCCATCATCTCTTTCCGGAGGTTATACATAATTTGCACAACAAAGCTCATAGTACTTAATGCATTCTCTGAATAAGATATAGAAATGACATACATCTCCACGAAGAGCAAAAAATTAAGAACTTGCCTGCTCTGACTTCTTAGGGATGAAGATATCAGACGATCTAATTTGCTCCTTCTGTTGGGATTCACAATGATCTTCACATGGTTGAAAAGCCTTTTCTTGGGCTTGGTTTTCACACTTCGAGGAGAGTGAGTTGTCAGACAATCTCTTTTGCTGCTTCTGTTGGGATTCACAATGATCTTCACCAGTTTGAAAAGTCTTGTCTTGGGCTTGGTTTTCACTCTTTGAGGAAAGGGAGTAATCAGATAATCTCTTTTGCTGCTTCTGTTGGGATTCAAACTGATCTTCACCTGATTGAAAAGCCTTGTCTTGAGCTTGGTTTTCACTCTTTGAGGAGAGTGAGTTATCAGACAATCTCTTTTGCAGCTTCTGTTGGGATTCACAATGATCTTCACCTGGTTGATAAGCATCATCTTGGGCTTGGTTTTCACTCTTTGAGGAGACGAAGGTATCAGACAATCTCATTTGCTTCTTCTGTTGGGATTCACAATGATCTTCACCAGGTTGAAAAGCCTTATCTTGGGCTTGGTTCTCACTTTTTGCAGAGAAGGTACCAGACAATCTCATTTGCCACTTCTGTTGGGATTCACAATGATCTTCACCAGGTTGAAAAGCCTTGTCTTGGGCTTGGTTTGCACTTTTTGAGGAGACATTATGACCATTAGAAATAGATTCACTACATTGAAGAGCTAAACCAACTTCACCACCTAATAAGAGGAAACATATGATATAGACGTGTTAGTTTCCGTTACAAGGAGTATACATCAAATATAGAAATAAACAATTTCTAGAAATTTACATCAAAATTCTTAAGGACCACAGTAGTGAGAGAATAAAAAATGGAATTGTCATAAAATTTTCCTTCAAAAGGCATTCTTTCAACAATGTTTCCATAATTCAAAATTGTCCCTCTATTGAAAGGTGAAGAATTTCTCCTTCATTCATTTCCAGGTTTTTGCCCAAAACATTCGTTCTTATGTAATAGTATCTGGGGTGATTTGGAAAGTGAGTGAATAAAGGAATGGATTTATGGAGTTAGATTTATTACTTTTACATGAATATGAAACGTGTAACTTGTAAATGTTTAGCAATAAACATAATGTAACAAAAAATGAGAACCATGAAAAGGAGTGAGAAGATACCATCTCTTATTCTCTCTATATTTTGTTCACGTAGTTCAAGCTGATCATCTTCCGTACTGCATAACTGGGAATATGACAAGACGAGATAATTATAAGATGTAATTACATACATTAGAACTTTCTTCATATCTTGAAAAAGTTTGGCCGGTGTCAACAAGCACTGCCAAGATAAGTAAACTTTTAACGTATATCAGACATGCATACATTGAAAAGTTTGTCTATCTTCGAAAATGTACTTCAGTTGTCAATGCTGGCATCGACACTAATTTCAACCGATGCAAGTCATCATCAAGTATATATATATATATACTTGTCATTACAAATGAAAGCTTAGTTTTCAACTTTGATAACTGTTCACCTGTAATTGATATTGTAAACATATAGGATTTCCATTTGTTCCTGTATGTTGCAAATAAGGGATCACAAAAATAGAATGAATTAGATAAAAGAAGAGGCGGACAACATATATCGTCTTGCCCCAATGAAATGCAGCAGATCGCCAACTTGGGGCAGGGGACTGAATGGGGCATGAACAGTGGGCGGAATTGAAGCTGAGACAGGGGGGCAGCTGGGGCGGGGGTTTGCTATCTTTTTCCTTTTTTTTTTTTCTCTTGTCTTTTCCTTTCCTTCTCTATCTCTTTAAATTATTTATTTATTAAAATTAAGTGTTACCCAATAATCCCTATAAATATCAAACATATGACCATCATGTAACTTTTTAACAATCAAATGGATGAAAACCGTCCAAAGGAGATCTAGGTGCTCCAAATGAAAGGTTTGTTCAAACGAAGGGAAATTTTTATATCTATTCCACTTGAAATGATTGATGCTCAGTGAAGCATATATATACAAAGCAAACCTAACAGCATGCATAACAGTCAGCATGCATTGAACAAACCTAACAGCATGCATAACGGTAAGCATGCATTGAACAAACTTGCAACTGAAAAGAAATAGAATAAAAACTGAAATAGAAATGGAATTTATTTCATCATCCCCCCCTCAAGCTGGCCATTGGTGAAGATCAGCCAATCCCAGCTTGGAAAGTAAGGAGTTAAATTGAGGAGCTGCTAAAGCTTTGGTGAAGATGTCCGCAATTTGTTGGGAAGAACTAATGTGTAGAGACAAAATAAAACCTTCTTTGAATTTGTTTCGGACAATGTGGCAATCAATCTCCAAATGTTTAGTTCTTTCATGGAATACTGGATTTGCGCTAATATGCAAGGCTGACTTGTTATCACACCATAAAGGAACAGGCAAACGAGTGGGAATGGCAAAGTCCTTTAAAATGTAGCTGATCCATATGATTTCACAAACTGTTGCAGCCAAGCTTCTGTATTCTGCCTCAGCTGTGGATCGTGAGACTGTGGTTTGTTTCTTGGTTTTCCATGAAACTAGTGTGTCTCCAAGAAAGATGCAGAAACCAGTGAGTGACCGTCTAGTGTCACTGCATGAGGCCCAATCTGCATCAGAGTATGCAGTCAAATTGAATTTCTGTTGAGCTGGAAAATAAAGGCCAAGGGATGGACATCCTTTCAGATATCGTAGTAGATGTATGGCTGTGTCCCAATGAACTTGACAAGGGCTGTGGACAAATTGACTTAGCTGTTGTATGCCATAGGTAATGTCTGGTCTGGTCAGATTGAGGTATAAAAGCCTTCCAATGAGCCTTCTATATCTGTCTGGGTCTGAAAGTGGAGAGCTTGATCCCTGTGACAACTTTGTACCTTTTGGAATTGGAACTGAGACTGAACGAGCACCCATGAGTCCAACATCTTTGATAATGTCCAGAATATATTTCCTTTGATTAACATATGTCCCTTCTTTACCTCTAGCAATTTCAAGTCCTAGGAAATACTTTGCAGCCCCAATATCTTTGATGGTAAATTGTGAATGCAAATAATTCTTAACCAACTCAATATCTGATTCATGGGTTCCAGTGATTAAGACATCATCCACATAAATGAGTAGAAATAGGCTGCGATCAGAGGTGTGCTTAAGGAATAGGCAGTGGTCATGATTGGATTGGACAAAACCATAATCTGTAAGTTTAAGGCTGAGTTCTGTGTTCCACTGTCTTGATGCTTGTTTCAAGCCATACAAGCTTCTTTTTAGCCTGCATACTTGGTTAGTAGTTGCCTTCCCATATCCTGGAGGTGGTTGCATATAAATTTCTTCATCAAGGTATCCATGTAAAAAAGCATTATTTATATCCAGTTGGTGGAGAGGCCAAGATTTAGCTGATGCTAAGGCAATGAATATCCTTACAGTGACCAACTTGGCAACTGGTGAGAAGCAATCAAAGAAATCAATTCCTTCTAACTGATTGTAGCCTTTTGCCACCAATCTTGCTTTAAGTCTATCCACACTTCCATCCGGTTTGAGTTTGACTTTGTACAACCACTTACATCCTATAGCCCTTTTTCCTGTAGGTAGGTCAGTGAGATCCCAAGTATTGTTTGATTCCAATGCTGCCAATTCATCATTCATGGCTCGTATCCAACCTTCATCTTTACATGCTTGGTGATAAAAAATTGGTGCTTGAATCTTTGACATATTTGCCAGATATACCACATATGATTGATGCAGGTTTGGTGAGGTTATGTAAGGGTATGTAGGTGGTGTAAATTGTGGTCCCATTTTCATTTGGCTACAAGGATGGTGTTGGTCAGTAGTGGAATTATCTGAGCTTTCAGTGACATTAGTTATGTAATCTTCCATCCAGACAGGTTTGGTTTTTTGTCTAATGCTATGTCTGGGTGTTGGATTATGAGGTGATATGTTCTCTGGAGAATCAAGGAAGGGCACTTGAACAAGAGGTATGGAATTGTGATCAGTGGAGGAAGAATCAACAGTGGTTTCACCTGGTGATAGGTCCATATTGTTGTTTTGTAAAAGCTCATTGTGTTGATTGGTGTAAGGTGGTGCAAATGGTGTGTTAACTGAATCATCATCACAGTATTTAGGATGTGGAATGACAGAAGTAGATTCATCAGCAATGTGGCTGATATCAGATTTAAAAGGAAAACAATTTTCATAAAAAATGACATCTCTGGCCACTTGAACTTGTTTGTTGGATAGATTGTACACCTTAAAGCCCTTTTGTCCAGGATTGTATCCTATAAAAACACATTTATATCCCCTTGTCTCAAACTTGTCTTTGTGAGGTTTAGTATTGGCTGTGTAACAGAGGCAACCAAAGGTCCTGAGGCAGGTGTAGTCAGGCTCCTTGTTATGCAATATTTCAAAAGGACTTTTCCAATCTAAGACAGAGCTTGGGATTCTGTTTATGATGTGTGTGGCCATCAGAATGGAGTGTGACCAGAAATAATTGGGTAAGTGTGCTTGGAACATGAGTGATCTGGCCATTTGGAGTAGGTGTCTATGTTTCCTTTCTACAACTCTATTTTGTTGTGGAGTGTAGACACATGATTTTTGGTGAATGATTCCTAAGGACTGCAGCAGAGTTTGACATTCCCTACCAGTGAACTCACTTCCATTGTCAGTTCTAATAGCTTTGACATCCTTTCCAAACTGATTTTTGATCATTTTGAAGAATACATCTAAGGTTTTGACAGTTTGGGATTTTTGGAAGAGCATGAAGGTCCATGTGACTCTGCTATGATCATCTACAATGGTAAGCATGAAAGGGGTTCCTGTTAGAGTGTACTGCCTGTATGGCCCCCACAAGTCAATATGCAGTAATTCAAAATTGGTTTTGGAGTGAATTTGTGAGTTTAGGAATGGGGTTCTGTTCTGTTTTGCTTTATGGCAGATATCACAAGGTTGCAGTATTTCATTAGGATCACTCATTTGTTTGATGAAGTTCAGGTGTTGCAGACATTGATATGAAGCATGGCCAAGTTTAATATGCCAATCAACGAGAGAAAGAACAGGTCTTATTATTGACAAAATTTTCATTTCTGGACATGAGGTTACAGACATTCATTTCCTTATTACAACCTTTTACTTGACCTTTCAAGACACTATGATCATCAAGGACATACAATCTTCCTCTCAACTTCCCAATGGCCAAGGTCCTATTATCCTTCAGGTCCTGCAGTAAACAATATGTAGGATAGAATATGAACTTAATCTGTGCAGTTTGGCAGAGCTTAGGAACAGACAGCAAATTTAATTTGAAAGTGGGAATATGAAGAACATCAGTCAGTTTGATTCTGTGATTGATTTCAATGTTTCCAGTGTTTTTGACAAATTTACTGGAACCATCAGGCAACAAGACAGAGGTAGGAATCATGACAGGTTTTAAATTGGACATTTGTGCTAAGTTTGTACATATGTGATTACTAGCACCTGTGTCAATGATCCAAAAGCCACATTTCAAATCATCAAGTGAAGTAAAAACAAAGTGTTGAGCACACATACCAGAATAGTCCTTGAGATGAGCAAAATTTGTTTGATTCTCATTATCAGTCAGTTTCTTTCCTTTCAGCATTCTCATTAATTCTTGTTGAACTATGGCAGCAATGCTGGAATGTGTTGATGTTGTATCCATTGTATTTGCAACATGTGGATCATCCTCAAATTCAAGAGGTGAGCATTCCTTCATTACATTGTTTGCTGTATTCTTCCAACCAGTTTCTTTTCCCTTTTGATCTTTCTTGTACCAGTCTGGGAAGCCAATCAACTTGAAGCATCCCTCCTTTGTATGTCCATTCATACCACAGTGATCACAATGCAACAATTCTTTATCAATGTTCCCATATCTCCTACTGGTTCCTTTGCCTCCAGCATAATTTCCTCTGCCAAAGTTAGATTTCCCTGTCCAATTTCCTCGGCCAGATCCATTTCTTGTGTGTCCATCATTCCTGATGTTAAGGCCCCTAACCATCATAGCAGCATGATCATTGGTTTCAGGGTACATCATGTGTACTTCCCTTTGTTTTTCCACCCTTAGAACCATTGAGTATGCCCTGTTTACTGATGGTAAAGGATCCATTACAAGTACCTGGTTTCTGACATTATCATATGAATCATTCAGGCCCATCAGAAACTGCATCAGTTTGTTGAAAGAGCTCAGATCTGAGACTTCCTTTGCTGCTCCACAAGTGCAAATTGGAGATGGCATAAGGCAAGCAATCTCATCCCATAATTTCTTTAGATTGGTGAAATATTTTTCTGCAGTGAGTGATTCTTGTGTCATGCTGCTGATTTCTCTCTGCAGCTGATACAACAAAGGTCCATTGCATTCACCATATCTTTCATTCAGCTCATCCCATAGATCTTTGGCTAATGATGTATATATAAATGCTTCTACTATCTCCTTCGAAATTGAATTTAAAATCCAAGATCTTACCATGCAATCAACCCTATTCCATTGATCAAAATTTCGAGATTCATTGTCTGGTTTTTCACATTTTCCATTTATGAATCCTAACTTCAATTTTGCCCCTAGTGCCAATTTGACTGATCTGCTCCAGCTGAGGTAGTTCTTACCTGTCAATTGTGAAGATACTAGAGCCATTCCCGGATGATCCGAGCCTTGCAAGTCTAATGGATCACCATTAGAATACTCCTTTGTTGTAGCTCCTGTTTCCATTACTGGGGGCATTTGCAGATCATCCTGATCCCCATTGTAAGCCATCCTGTTTATTTGAGTGCCTATAGATATGTGGAGAAATCTGGCTCTGATACCATGTTCAAACGAAGGGAAATTTTTATATCTATTCCACTTGAAATGATTGATGCTCAGTGAAGCATATATATACAAAGCAAACCTAACAGCATGCATAACAGTCAGCATGCATTGAACAAACCTAACAGCATGCATAACGGTAAGCATGCATTGAACAAACTTGCAACTGAAAAGAAACAGAATAAAAACTGAAATAGAAATGGAATTTATTTCATCAAGGTTGGGGATCCACATGCGACAATTTTCTTTAGGGAACCCACTTGCTACATTTCGCATACATTGGGGACTCACGTTGTCTACCCGATCAGAGTCGTTGTTGATGTATTTCATTTCAGGAACATCCAGTATTCTGCTTTGAGTAATTTCTTTGGTTCTTTGGGAGTTGCTACCATCTAAACTTGGCATCGATGAACACGTCCTGCAACATTTGGATGGTTGTCAAACCAATTCACCATGAATACTCAATCTTTAGGTCTCAGAACAAAATTAACATAAAAAATGCCTAAAAATGTACCGAGCAATCATGGAACACCACACTGCTGTAAGCAACACAGGAAACTGTAATCAATTTTGAGTTTCATCAATTCTTAGAAATGCTATTCGGCAACAATTTCCAATTTAAATATTCAACTGCCACTCTATTATGGGTTAATTCATCAGAATTAGACAGACATGCGCTAATCAATGCCAAAAAGCTGAAACAAGATATTCACACCTAAGCTATTTCATTTAAAAGAACAGAGATATCCTTGAGGCTGCAAAAACCAATACAAACAAGGAGGTAATCCTTATTAGAAATACACTCAACTACATAAATATTTTTTAGAGCCCCTTTATTTCCAAAGCTATATCTTCTCAAGGGTTCAAGGAAATCAAAACTTTTGCTACAGCCTCTTTTAACTTGGTTTTGTACAAGTTATGTTCTAAACCATATAAGAAGTTTAGTCTACATGGAAATTTCCTCTACTTTCTTCATCTTATACAAGAGATGAACAAATATTGAGAGAAATTGTGCAATCTTCAAATGCCGAGTTATAAAGGGAAAACAGATTGATAGACATGGTACCTTGATAACCAGCGTGACATGATCCCTACATAGGGATGCATGTGATAAAACTCAACGGACGAATTACTTGTCCAGCTACCAAAGGTCTTTTCTACTAATGGACCATGCAAACTGAAAAAAATAAATTTTAGAGAGGCGGCAAGCACCAGAAACTTTAAGGAAACAAAAACAGTTAGAAAACATAATTATGAATTATTAGCCAGAAACAAGAAAGATGTGCATAGTTTCCCCTGTAATGCAGCAGATTCACACTAAAATTGCTGGATCATAAAGCAGGCCAGACTCCAAAATTATACTGAACAATATGACTACAGGAGCAACAGAAATGCCTAAGGTGACATACGATATGCTGAAATTAATTTGAGCAGCACTGGGATAGAAAATATAATATAATGGAGATGGGAAGGTGAAGAATTGAGTCATGAATGAAAAATTTCACATATTTGGAATGAAAAGCATTTCTGCCACTTTTCTTGTCCCATGTTCACTAGGTAATATTAGAACACAAGAATATATTACCAACTCTCTGAGCCTATCAAATACATTTTTTTTTCTTCTCTCTTTTTCTCTCTGCATCCTCCATCCTCTTTTAAACTTCTTCCCCACCAGTGCTAGTCTGCAGGTAACACTCCTCCCACTTCTCCCAACTTCCCTCACTCCAGAACCCATCCCCCCCCCCCCCCCAACACCCACCTTCTCATGTATGTACCTTTATATTGCTCTATATTCATTTTTATGTACCTTGTGAGCATCATATGTGTGTGTCGTGTGCAGCCGACAGTAGCATGTAACTGAATGTCAGTACTGTTGGTGAAGGTTCTCAGGATTGCACATGCTATGCGGGGTATTGGTAAACAAAATGGCTGACCGACTGTGTTATGGGTTACGGGAGGTTTGGGTTAATGGAATAATATAGTTAAGATTTTTAAAGTCCCTATAGTTGTAAATGGAAATTATAACCACTACAGACTTTACTCTACAACTATTTCCCTTAGGAACTATTCCGTGCACCGTTAACTTACGTACAGTCCACTGGGGATTGCCCTTAGTTCAATTGAGATAGTTTGGGACCCAACCCCTAGTAGATAGTATATAAACTAATGATACACGAAATAACTTTTAAGCAAAATGCTTGTAGAGGAAAGTCCGTGGTCATTATAAAGATGAAGGTACCACATGTGGTGCATGCTAATTTTAGGGGAATGAATGGCAATGGTGGTGCTTTCTTTAGGAAAAGACAGCAACAGGTGGTCATTTCAAAAGAAGTTTGTTTTTTAGTCGTTTCAGCGAGGTAAAAGACCCAACTTGGTTTATTTCATTCATCTACTATGGATGTAACGACTACGGATTTTCTCTTACGACCTTTCGCCTAGGGGTTATTCTGTGCGCGATTAACTTACGTATTGTCTGCTAGAGGTTGGACTCCAAATTAGATTTCTTTCGCGTCCCCAACTATTCGAACTCTTGACCTCGTACCAGCATTTCACTTAAATTACGAGGTCAAGGGTTCGAATCGTTGGGAACGCAAAATAAATCCAGTTTGGAATGAAACCCTCAATGGACAGTACATAAGTTAATGGCACACGGAGTAGCCCATGGGTGAAAGGTCTGTAGAGGAAAGTCCGTGGTCATTACAATGGAGACCGTAGAATTGCCCAAAAAGTGGAGCTGTTGATTTAGGTAGTAAACCGGGGAGTTGTTGGAGATGATTGTAGATGGTGGCAGATATGGGTTAGCACATGCTCCAGAAATCGAAAATTTTCAGTGGTAAAATGGACTACTTTGCACACAATTCAATGACTAAAACCATATATATATATAAGGACAGAAATGACATTGGGTGATTTTTGAGCAGGAGTGGAGCCAGCAAAGGCTAATCGTAGTAATAAACATGCAAAACATGGAAATCAAATTAGGTGTGGGAATTCTAAACCCCAACTTATAATTAGTTTGACCAGCGTAAGTCAATTTGTTCGAGATAAGCAAACTGTTTAACATTAGAGCATCTTTCATATGATGAAAACCCTCTCTTTCACTACCCGCAACTAACAATGATGAGCAATACATTGTTAACAAGATAATAAAAGTGAGTTTAACTAACCTCATCACAATCTCTTTAACAGGAATTCGCTCGTTTTCGCTGATTGATGCACTGCATTGCATCACGTAAAAGCGAGCTGCTGTGTTTTCTATACTTAATGAATACACGTCATGGGTTTCCAATACCACTAGGTCCGAACTGTTAATATCTGTTCCATGAGACCATGAGTAAAAAAAAAATCGTTCAAGAATTATTCATCTCTCTGAAAAATGGAAGAGGCATTCAACAATTTGAAGATTATATCTGTGCCAATGATGCAGGAGGCGCAGTATGGAAAGACAACATAAGTAAAATCTGTAGACTAAGAAAGTTTGAGTTTGCTTCCAAATAATTACATCTGAATCATTTTACGATAATATGAAAAATTCATTCTTGCACATCATTATATCATGAATTCTTCTAATAGAAAGTTTCTTTTAAAGTTGTACACGAGAAATGAGAAACCAAATGACAATGATGTGTTTCCATGAGATTCTTGACAGCAATATTTGATAACAATGTGATGATTTACCTGTCAGCTCCTTAACAGCATCAAACGCAAGCTGCATAAACCCATTGTCATCAGCATTCTTTTTGGTTGCTGATCTTCTACTGTTTATCTTCAACTTTTTAACAACCTTTTCTTCTGATGAAATTTTGGAATGTATGTTAGATCCATCAAGCTCCTTTTCAATAAGTGACCAAACCCCTTCAGTGACACCACCAAATTTGAGTAAACAATTTTCTTTATTTCCATCGACCAACAACACTGCAACCTTTGAAATCGGCCAACCTTCTATGTTTGGAACATCTTTTGACGCATCTAGAGCCATTGAGATATTGCATGCACCCCTGATAGCTTTCTCCGTGATTGAAAGCCCATCTTTAATGTCATTCAATTCCGTAGATTCAGCTTTAGTTGTGAATTCCATGAAAGCTCTCATTGATGGTCTCAAAATCACACACAATTTACAAAATGCGACAAAATCCAAAAATTCAACTTCAGGCTGCTGTTTCCGGTGGTAATAGTTGTAAAGCAACACCACCGCATGCATCTAGAGGAAAGAGAAGACAAATTTAAAAAAAAAAAAAGCAATTAGAGTTGTGCGCGTGTAATTTAGTGACTATACCATATAAATAACATATTCAAGTACAACAATAAAGTGTTGAACCACCTTACCTTGTCTAAAAACTTAAGTTATTAGAGAAAAAAAATACTTATATTATTTAATTTAATCTTCAACAAGCGGACTCAAGTATAGTTCCTATAATGAAAAAGAAAAAGAAAAGAAGAGAAGCTAGTTAGCGAGTGAGAGGATTTGTTGAAGACATAATTTAAATAAAAAGTTTGACATCTCGCTTAAGGTAAAGAAGTGCTTTTAGATGAGGTGCTTCGGCCGAAGCCCATGACATGACCCAAGCCATTTACATTTTGCAAAAATGAATGAATCACGGTACAACTAAAAAGCACAACCTTGACACAGATAATTAAAATGATTCCTCTTCAAGCACTATACATTTATGGCATATAGTTTCAAAAATAAATCGCAGTTCCTCGTGAAATTAGAATTGCTTAAGCTTTAGGGTTTAGGGTTTAGGGTAGTAGAGCAAATAACACAACAAAAACACGATATTTAACGAGACCTGTCTAGCAACAGCTTCCTGAACTGAAAGATTGGGGTTATTAGCTCTGGGAGGCAAACGAGGATCAACCAAGCGCAACATCAATTCATGTAGAAGATCATCTCTGCTGCACACCTCCGAAGCCATTTTATCCCAGAAAAAATAAAAATGAAGGTGATAGAAAAATCCTACATGCAAGATCAAGAAACACAAGGGAGTGTGCGTGAATAAGAGAGAGAAAAGAACCGATTAAAATAAAAAAAGAGAACAAATTTGAAGAATGCAGAATAGGAATGGGATTAATTAAAGATAAAAAGTTGCAGCGATTTACCTTTGGTCAGCTGTCAAGGATCAATGACTTCGACGGACACAGACAGAGTGGGTTTTTGCCTGGTTTCTGTAAAGGAGTCGAAAGGTGGATTTTAACGAACAACCTGAGAAACGATTCGACTCTCTCTCTCTCTCGCTCTCTCTCTCTCTCTCTCTCTCTCTCGCTCTGTGTGTTTGGTTTCTTAAAAATGCGGTCTGGGATGTCTGAAACGTTCGAATTGTGAGGAATATTGTCCTGAAAAAGGTGATGATGTGCCCGTGCGTCTTAATGACGGTAATTTTGACTTTGCCCCCTCATATCCTCTCTATTCTCACTATACTACCATCATCTTTCAAGTTCAATTAATTACTATACCCTCAAATCATTCAAGTTCTCGTCTTAAAATTTAAAGGGTAAATTGGACGGAGGATTTCTATTTATAGAGCCCCCGTGTAATCACACACAGATGTACTAAGTTTGTCTTTCAAGTTAGAAAAGAAACGCCCGGACCATTTCTTTTTATGAAAAGATAGGAGGACGATAGAGATCATACCTCAAGGCTAAGTAGCTTGTGAATCAAATAAATTTAATAGATGTAATTATTTAACACTCCAACTTCTATTTTAGTGCAAATTCGTATTTCCTTACTTATCTATGTTAAAATAAGCACTAGAACAAAATCTAAAGGGTATTATTGGAACCAACAAATTTTCCCACTTGCCATGCAAATTTAACTCGTAGTCTCTTACAACATTCTTGTGCAAAATCTACTCATTTGGAATAAGATTTTTGTATAGAAAACATGGGTGAGCATTTTTATCTGGAACAACCCAAATTGTACCATGAATCGGACCGAATTAGCTAGCTTAGTTCAATTTTAGATAAAATAGGTTTTGTTTTGGGTCTTATAATTGAGAATCGAATGGTTTCGATTTAGTGCTTGATTCTAGCTACAAAACCGAATCTTCAATTCCAAAATTTTTGTTATATATACTCTCACTTAAATTATAATTATTTATGTGAATTCACATAATTGTATGTCTTGAGAATAATCAATGCTTTTGTCACTGATTGTGTGAAAGTGAAATAAGAAAATTTATATAAGAGTTTATACTATACAATTTATTTTTGAAGCATAAAAGAACCAAACTTGACCGAAACAAAATCAATTGATTTTGATCCGATCCGGTTCCTTTTTTACCCACATAATCAATGGTTCCATTTTCACAATTCTCAATTGTGAAATTTTGGTTCTGATCAAGAAACCCGACCAAACTACCTTGTGTCCACCCCTAATACAAGAAATATCATTCGATAATGGGTTGATAAGGTTACATTGGACATTATTCCAAAAATTGTTAAGATAAGAGTTTACGAAAGGGTGGTTGTATTTATTGTTTTCTTAAAAATATGATGGACAAATATATTATTTTACGCACTTCTAATGGATCTTTTGGATGAAAACTGTTATTAGAGACGATATATGCTAATTATTGAAAAGTTGATGATAAAAACGTGACAAAAAAAAGGCTGACGATATAAGTGTTACAATGAGTAAAAATTGGTACAACAAATAAAAGGTGTGGTGTGAATATAATTACCCTTACAAAAATCTACTTTATATTATCCACATCAATATATCATTTTTTGAGAGAAGATATACGGATACCTAGACTAATGATCGTTTACCCACTGATGATATAGACTGATATGGAAATGTCACATCAGCCCACCCAACACACAACTGTGTGTGGACACATTTGTATCCACACATAATGAGTAAATGATCTCCTACCCAGATCATTACTCTGGATATTTAATACTTGTTGGACTTTATGGGTAATAAATGGGTTTTATAACCGTTTAGTGCATCTTTAACAAGCTTTTTAAACATATGATGCTCTTTAATTTAAAAAGTCAATTTTTAAAATTCTGTTTCAATAGACTCTTCAATTTAATATTTTAATTTAGAGAGAATGCCAAACCTAGTCTCTATTATTAAATGTATTGAAACAATTTCAATTTTCTAGTATATACAAATTGGGAGAAAACCAAATGAAAAGGAAAAAAAAAAAAGAGGAGAGAGAAAGATATTAAATGCTTCTTGGAAAAAGTAAAATGAAGAGCATGAAAATAAAGAGGCTGCTAGAATGTTTAAAAAAATTATTCTTTAAATTTATAGATACTTTTTAAAATGCTAAAGATGCTCTTTAAATATAAATAAGATGTTATAGATGCTCTTAGTTGGCAAACGTTGAGGGACTTTTCAGGTGTAATTAATGACATTATTAGGTAGTAATTAATTTATTCCACGAAGCGATTACAACTATAATGCATCGGATTTTTTCTTAAAGCGAAGGGTGACTAAAAATCTTAAAATAGTACTTGACAACTTCAAATTAAATTTCCCGTACCTTTGAAAGGTTTTAATTTATTGCAGTAGAAAAATAACAAGCGCGCAAGAAAAACTCATAAAGACTTCAAAGTCTTCAAAATTTTACCAGCAACATTAGCTATCGTCAAAAATTATTTGACCACCCTAACGTACTCAAAAAATTATTATTTTTGAGCTGTAGATACTTGACACTTTAAGGAACAACATACCAAAAATCTAGACCTTAACTAAGCTGTTTGATATGTGAAATCCATGGCCAAATTAGCCTAAAAATCTGCATCGGTACAACTGATGGTGCCTAGGAAAATAGTCATAATAAATACATACGATGTGATTTTAAAGTGATTCCAAATCCTACTACTAGAAAACTTATAAATCTATCAAATGCCATGATTTCACTCAAAAATTCATATTATACAATAAGTCATGATATTTTGAAATTTTGGGCAGAACACTACATTATCAAAATATAAGCCAAATTTTAACTTTGATTTCAAATCGGCGACATGTACATAAAATCGGGTTTCATTGTACTTTAATTTACAGATAAAAAGGCTTGATTACATCGACACTGAAACATAATAAAACTAAATTAATTTTCTTTCTGTCGCTAATTTATGCTGTCGCACTACCTCTAAGCCCATCAATCTGAAGATAAATAATTTTGGGGTGTATGCATTTTAATGGAAACACTCAGTAGTAATTATACATACATATGATAAATTTATAATTAATCATAAACGACACACCAAACACTAACATTCTTAAGGAACAACATAAAAATAGGTAGCAGGCACCACATAACCTTCAACCACTAGCATAAATAGGTGATTACTTTCAATCATCAACACAATGTTCCATCATAAAATGTGCCCTAACCATGCTAGATAATTTCTATATATTCAATATAGCAATGACGACATAAAATAATTTAACCTGGCCTGTGAAATACATATTATTTTTTAAAAACTAAAATTTATGAAAATTTAACTTATGTAGTATAAAAACAACTTGAAGTTTAGATTTTCCGTTGTAGTTGAATTGATAGATGAAATGTGGGTGCACCTTCCTTGAAATAGATATGCACCTTTTGGGGAAGAACAGGAGCTCTAGATGTCTGAAAATTTGGTAGCAAAAGAGGGAGGGCATGACTTTTATCTTGGCTGATAAATGAGAGGTAATTAGAGTGAATTTTGTGGAACTATTGTTGCCAAAACTGGAGTTAAGGAAATACAGAAAATGGAACTTGTTGCAGAATCTGGCGGGCCGAAACTAGAGTGCAAAAAGGGGGGAAATGTTGGAGTTTATGTTGGGGATAGTTTCACTATTAACTACAAAATATAAAATAATTTAGAAAATACTATCTAAATTTTTTTATTCTAAAAATGCTGTTTTTATTTTTGTAGACACTTGTTACATTTGCTATATTTCTTATAAAAAAATGTGGGTTACATGCATTTGTTACATTTGTTATTTTTGGAGTTTAAAATGTTAAAAAGTAATTGTGTGGAATTTTAATAGAAAATTAAGCATGTAGCAAAATTTTCACTTTATGTTGGGATTGAAATGAAGGGAATAAGGGGGACTTATGGGGTTGAATCTGAGAACTTTTGGGGAGAAAAATCAGTTCATCTAGGTGGCTGAAAAAGTGAGGGGAATATGGGGTTAAATGGCCGAAATCTGGGACATTTTTGGGTGAAGAAATCAAGTGGTTTGGGGGCTGAGAAGTGAGGGGGAAATGGAGAAGTTGTGGGGCAGTTTTGGACTTCATGGGAGATGAGTTAAATGGGTAGTTAGCTGGTCATGTAGGGGCGGTTTTGTAGTGGTGGAGTGGAGAAAATATTCATTGTCGATTCAAAGTGTGCAGTTTTTCTGGAAGATTTGGGGTTGGTTTTGGGTCAGCAAATTGGGCAGTTTATGGCTACATTTTGGGGCTAAAATCGGTTGGGTTTTGTACCGGTTACGGGTGAAACTTTTGGGCTAAAATAGTGACCAATCTTGGCTGAAAAAGGGGCGGTTTTTCTTAGCTAAAAATGGACTAGAATATGTCGACAAAATGTTTAACGTTTTCTTGGTTTTTAATTTAAACAGTTGGCCTAAATTAATCATGAAATTAACTCGATCTAAGAAATTAACGAGGCTTGGTGATCAAATAATATTCCATGATCATCAAATAAAATTTAAAGCAAATGCGCGCAATATTTAATGTGGCTAAAATATTTTAAATTGTAATAGGAACTTCGTAGCAACGTCAAAAATTAAAAAAAAATTATTTTTACGAAATTAAATGAAGAAAAAAATTTCGGTCGCCACAACAACTATTTATTAAGTTGGCCAAACAGATATATATGTGATTTGATATAAGCTTTCAAGTTAGTGACCTCTATTAAAAGCTTTAAATAAGCTTTTATTGCATATTTAATGCATGGAAATGAATCCCACATTGGAAAAGGAACAAAAAGTGTACTACTTCATAAAGGAGTCCCCTAACTTAAGTTGTAATTATGTACCAACTCCCCTAACTACACCTAGGCTAGCCGTGAGAGCCACAGGAGTGTGGTGCTTGGCATTACTCGTGCCCGTAACTTGCACACGGGGCTGGTCTGAGCCCATGTACATCGCAAAGGTCACATTGGAGGCACACTTTACACGTACGCACCGTCGCAAGAAATTGATGAGTCTTAAATTTTTTTAGAATTAGAGCGTGGTTCAGTGACGTGACAAATAGGTGGTGTTCACGTGGTGGTGAAATTTGACGAATGATATGGCGAGCGTGGCAACTGCATGTCAAGAAAGGGAGTGTGATTGGATGTATCCGCTGTCTAGGTGCGATGACTAGGCGCGGCCATTCCAATGCAACAAGTGCATACACAAGGGACACGACGGATCGCAACACGTGACAAATAGGTGGTGTTCACGTGGTGGTGAAATTTGACAAATGATATGGCGAGCATGGCAACTGCATGTCAAGAAAGGGAGTGTGATTGGATGTATCTGCTGTCTAGGTGCGATGACTAGGCGCGGCCATTCCAATGCAACAAGTGCATACACAAGGGTCACGAACAATCTCAAGGAGTTGCGATCCGTCGTGTCCCAGTCTGAAATGTGTAGTCTAACCATCCACATTGATCCGTGCCAAGAGTTGTAGCAATTCAATGAAGTCCCAATAAATCCTATAAATAGAACCCTTCTAATTCAATTTCTTTCATACCACAATTCAAATTTAGAAATAATTGATTTCTAAATCCTCCTCTTTCTTAAACTCTGTCCAAATAATTACTTGAGATCTTTTTAAGTAAGTCAGAGAAGTCTATAATCAAATTTAGGTTCGCCAGAAAAGATTAATACTGTGTTGTATTAATTTTAGAAAATAAGGTATTGTATCTTGGAAGACAAACATTCGACAGCCTTATCAGCACATGCAGGGGACGAAATATATCTTGAGAAGATTTTTTACAGTATATCTCACTTCATTTAAATCGTCATTAATCTGACACTCGTTTTATATGTGATTCAAAAGGGATATGTGATTACATTATTAGAATATGGGATTGAAGTTGAGCATCTTGAAATGTCAAATCTTCAATTCAAACCCAACCAGGAAATGCAAGTGAGTCTTGATCGCACGAGTGGTCTCAATAAGAGTGTGATGCCGGTCGGAGACTTTCTATCCCAAAGGTCACTCCCTTAACTAGAATAAAACCTTACAAATAATGAACACTTCATGCATTACATGAAAAGATAAGACAGGTGAAGTTAGGGTATGGTCTAAAAAACAATTTTACAAATTGTTTGAAAACAATTATTTTGAACCACCTTATGAATTGAAAATGTTGAAACTTCAACTAAACATTAAGGACTCATCAAAAAAATATAGAGACATGAGATTCACATGGATCTTGGGATTAATAACGTTTTACCTGAAGGCTGAAATTAGGCTTCGTTCAAATGTTCACTCCCACCAATGAAAGTTTTACGTTGTGTACTGTCAGGGGCGGATCTAGGGTTGAAGTTCAGCTAGGGCGGACGTTGGCCGATGCTTGTAAAAAAATAATGTAAAAATATTTTTAATAAATACGTAACTTATCAAACAACAAAAAAATCATATAATAGTGAAATATAATTCGATACAAGCCGTAATAATACTAAAAATTGTTTATTACAACTCCAATTTCAATTTGTGAGACTAGATAACTGCATTCTCTAAGGTCGCATAGTCTGAAACCATTTCAAGATCGCCTCATTTTCTATTTCTTTGAATATCCCCCAATTTGAATTGCAGACTAACATATTCAATAAAAAAAGAATTGCAGGCTAACAAACTGATGGCGTAGAGGACCTAGCTTTGGTTTATCTGGACGCGATGGATTGTAATCGTGACTTTTTAAAGAAACGGGCATAGATTTCACATACATACTCAAAATTTCTATTATAATATGTTTTCGAAATCGTCTCGACGAGATTTGAAATTTAAATTGAAGTTTAGTGGCTTAGAGCAGGTTTAAGATTTGCACCGCCTATGCTATTGACGCTTAAAAATTGACACGTTATGCACTAACGTGGCATGCTACTATGATTTCGCCTCCAATACTATGTAAGAAAAAACTTAAAATAAAGTCAAATATATGACAAATAAAAAAAAAGAGCAAAAGCTCTAATAAATACTTTCTATATTCTTGAATTATGAACCTTCCTTTCCTAAATTATGCAATTATTATATTAAAAAATAATAATAAAACCTTACTTAAACATTTATTCATCGAAGTACTTTATTTTTTAATTTATCAAATTGAGCACCACAAATAAGATTTTGAATTAAAAATAAACAATTTCTCTCTCTCTCACATTTTCAACCAAATAAGTTTTAAATATATAATACATATACATACACATCTCTCTCTCTCTCTTTCTCACACTGACACACACACACATATATACATATACATACACCTCTCTCTCTCTCTCCAACTGACACACACACATATACATATACATACACCTCTCTCTCTCTCTCTATCTCACACACACGTTTAATATTTTATAAATACATATACATAATACTTACACACAGAATGCAGAAACACAGCGCCATTCTTCTTCTCCGGCTTCATTTATCGGCTTTCCAGCGAGCCTTTCTTCACCATTTTTTCGCGAAATTCCAGCTAGGGCGGACGCGGGATCTCGCCATGTGATGGATCCGCCTCTGTGTACTGTGTAATTTCATTATTTGCTTAAAAATATGATATGACAAGTCATGTTTACTAGGTACATTTTTTCATTCATGATATGATATCTTACAACAATTTGCTTAGGTACCCAATTACTTATAATATTTCGTTTTAAGAATTGATCGATGTTATCATCCGAGGCTTGATCAATCTCCATTATATGTCTGTTCAAGCAATTAACATAATCATTAAGAGATTCATATTTCTTCTATTTGATGGACATCATATGTTATTTCACAGTGGCGAAGCGAGGACTTTCGTCATTGGGGGCACTATGTCAGTCGATAGATCTAGAAGCGGCATTTGAAGAAAACAATAAAAGTAAAACTGCACGTTTTATACAGAAACTTTTAAAAATAATCAACTATACAAATAAAATGGTGAAGAAAACATAAAAAGGGAATCGACAACAATTTATTTTAAAAAGGAATAATATATAGTATATTTGGTCTCCCAGCCTTTAAAAACGTAAGGGATGTATCCATAGCCTTTAAAAATAGCACCGGACATGTAGTGACCGGAAATTTTATTCTTTCATGATGACAATTTTATTTTAACTTTGACAATAAATTTAATTCGCTCACCGCATCGCTACGACACCTCTTAAAAAATTCACAAATTTAATTGTTGGGTCACAATGAATATTGCGCGCACTTGCCTTTTTATTTGTTATTATTTTATTAACAGATTGGATTATTTCGTATTATGAGTTTTCTTATGTTATTTGAGATTAATTAAATTCATAAATCAACTCATCTTATGGGGAAAAAAATTTCATATAAATTAAGCCATATTTGTCTTGCTAAATTAACTCAAACCGAACCATTTTTTCCTCCTCAAACCTCTCCATTTTGGAGACATTGACCAGCCCAAAAACCGCCCCATTACCTAGCCCCAAAATTGCTCCAATAACCACCCAAAACCGTCCCAGATTTAACCCCCATTTTCCCTTTTTTTTTTCTCTCCATTTTTGGCCCCTTCCCACACTACAAAAAAATCTCTATTTCGCGACAAGATATTTTGCAACTTACATAAATTTGTCGCAATAAGTGATTTAGTGCGACACTTTTTTAAAGTTTGTCGCAAAAATTTTGGTGGAAAAATAAGTATAAAAAAATAAGGCAACATAAAAAGTTGTCGCGAAATGTTGAAATACGGGACAAGTAATAAAGATTGTCGCAAAAAACATGATGAGAAGCTTGGCGCCAAAATATATTTGGTGGAAAACTTATGGTGACAAACTTTTATTTCTTACAACAAAATTTTTTGTGATGCAATAGGTATACTTTTTGAGACAAGTAATATTTGTTGCTAAAAATTCTAGGATAGAGAAAAAAAATTGCGACACCTATATTTGTCATTGCTCTAGCTTGTAAAGATAATGATGAAAAACAAATTGTGACATCCACATTCGTCGCCTATTAGCCTTTGTAATGAACAACATTTGTCACAAGTCTATTCTACTATTGTTCATAAATAAATATTTTAAACTAATTAACAAATACATAGTAAATTATTAATTAGTATGCACAAACATGAGTAAATTATTAATTAGTAGGAAACTTGTAAATCATTTATAGAAGCTGCTCATTATGGTTAACAAATATTTCTTATTGTTCTTGCAATTTGTACATCTAGTAACTTATTGATTCTCTCAATTCTTTATCTCTCAACACTGTAAAGATACTCGTCTAAGTTGAGGAAAGGGCGTGGTGCAAGAATAATGTACATTCTTTTGTCAACACGTCCTTGCATTCAAAAGGGAAAAGGGCACAATACTTTTTGAACTTTTAAATGAACAAGATCATGATCTTATAATGGATGAGCCAGAGAGGGGAGGAAAAAATTGAGGGCACTAGATATGTTGGTCAAAGATAGTTCTCTTCATAAACAATATAACAAAATTTAAGGATGCACTTGAAAAGAAGTATATGGAAGACTACTAGAATCTTCTACCTTTTTCCTACATTCCATCACCAGACTACTGAAGATGAAGGTGGACAGTGAACATTTTTAAGAATTCTCCAGTTTCAACAATTGGACCACATTCTAATACTGGAGAATTTTGAATTACCACAGGTAGTAGCTCAAAGCCAAATTTGTTCATAAATTCGAAATATCTTAAAAGATTATTCTAAGCAAGCAACGATTAAATGAGAATCTTTCACACACCTAAATAATAAAAGGTTACATATTTCAGGGCTCATTTTGTCTGCTCTACCCCTTTGTCTCTTTTTTGTGGGTTTTTGGAGGGGAGTGTTAGAGAAAAAAATATGCCCATCTCTGAAGTTTGTTTCATTTCTATCAACTTCATTATGGAGAATTGATGACCAAAAAAAGGTTCCTCTTGCGAGACTCCGGTGTGTGAAAGGAGAAATTTGATCTAGTTTTTAATATCTTAGAGTGGGTTACACAGTCAGTTTCACTATTTATAAATAACTAATTGATCTATGTGATCGACGGTTTCTTGTGGGGACGCTTGTCTTTACTGGGCAGGTCATTTCTTTTTTACTTAGATAATTTACTTCATTACTATATTTCTCGTTGTCATCTTTTCTCGATTTTCTGAAATGTTTTGTCATATGTAATTTTATTTTTTACTGAAAGCCATTTCAATTTGTTTGATAATTTCAGTTGCCTTAACTGAAAGGTGACTACATGCATGTTACTGTAGGATTGGAATCGATGAATGGTTACAAGTCCCTTTTGTGCAAGATGTGTTTCCAATTGGTGACTGTGGTGGGTTTGTTGAAAGTACATCCATCGTGTCTTCTGTTTTTATCGTATTGAGGTTTTCATTTTTACTTTCTCCTTGTTGGTTACGAACAGATTCTTCCGAAGTCTTCTCATTTATGTCCTCTTCTCTTAATCTTTTGTGTTTTGTGTTTTGTGTTTTGTGTTTTCATTGTATTGAGCTTTTCATCTTGTAATAATTAAGAATATATATGTATGACCTTATATAAAGTCGAAAAAATTGAAATAAATGTGTATCTTTGTAACAATTCTATTGTGATGCAAGAAATTAAAAATTTATTGTTGCCCTTTTAATTTTTTACTACATCCATGCATGCGACGGCATTATGGCGACAAATATGTTGTTGCTATTTCATATTGTTTGTGTCAAACAAAAAATGTTGCAAATTTGTTTATGCGACGAGTGATTGATAGTTGTCGCAGAATACATTATGTGGCGCTTATAGCGCGACAATGCCCGCAAAAAACAACTTGTCGTTGCTAAATTAATTTTGAGACAAAATCTCTATTTAAGCGACAAAATTTTTTTGTCGCAAAATGGGTATTTTTTTGTAGTGTTATTGTTCTCAGCTTAAGCTTCTCGAACAAGTCTAGCTTTAAAATTTGATGGAATGGGTTTGAAAATACCCAAAAGAGCTTGTGAAAGACTTGGGCTATCAGATTGAGTAGCATCTTTTGATGGAACTAATGATGTAGTCATCATTTCCTTATAACATCCACAAATTTCGCAGAAAATAAACTAAATCTTTACAAAGAAAATATAGAACTTGTCTCAATTACAGATCAAATCACTCCTCAAAACCCGTAGTAAGTTGGATGAAAGAAAATTAAGGTATGGTTGTTGTTTAGGCGAAGGCAAATCAAGGGTTTCGAGAGCGGCGGTCGGGATCAAGAACAAAATGTAGAGAGAGAAACAATAATATGAATGATGGGTGGATTTTAATTGAGTTGAGTATTTAGTTAAATTGAGTTGGGTCTAATATGGATAATGGATGGATTTAGGTTTAATTGAGTTGAATAAAATTTAAATTAATTTATTTTTATTTATTTTTTACTAAATAGTTTGGCGGTTTGAAACGGTTTGAAAAAATTGAAACCTAAACCAAACCACTTCGAATCGATTTGGTTTGGTTCAACACCAAAACGTTGACAAATCCACGTGGACCCAAACCAATGGCTTTGAAAAAGCAGTTTCGGTTCGGTTTTGCGGTTTGACGGTTTTGTTGTTAAGCCCTAGCATTGGGTAGACATCATACAATAACTGAACTAGTGATTATGTCCCCTACCTCTATAAATATGAAAGAATTATTTCGAACTTTTTTAGGAACATATTGAGAGAGAATTTGATTTGAATAAATTTTGCTACACCACCCGCTACTCTAACTAATCCATTGATATTGACCTGAATTTGGATGCTCAAGTAGAGTTTGGAGCATTCTTAAAACTTGGAGATCCAACTACAAAGAAGACAGGTAGTCTGATACAAGACTCATTTGATATCTTTTGCTTAGGCCATCTCCAACCCATATTTTCAAATTAGTGCAACTTTTGCACTAAAATTGTGCAACTTTCACACCAAATACATATTTCATCTCCAACCAATTGTTTCAAATATTACATCAAATGAAAAGTGTCTATGCTCATATATTTATATTTATAATTCTCAGCAATAATTTAGTTCAAAAATTATTTAATTATTTAGTGTATTTATATTAAATATATAAATTTTAAAATACATTTATTTACCGTAATTATTGCATTCATTAAAAAAATAAAAAAGGCACGATATTTAATTTCACAATTTTAAAAAACATTTAACATAAAAAAATTAAAAATTTTGGACAAATAAAAAAACTCATTAAACACAATTAATTTTGTCATTTAAAATAATAATCAAATTAAAATAAACATATCACAAAAATAATAAAATCCAAATCAATAGGACACAAAAGGAATAACAAATTTTTGCTTCAACAATACAAGGGTAAAATTGGAAATAATAGTCACTGCAAACCATCTTCATCTCTACAGTGGTGCACCATATATGGCGCAGCACTGTTCAACTTCTCAAATTGGCGCTCGGTTGGAGGAGATTTGGACGCCATTTTGGTGTTTTCACTCCATTTTAGCATTGGGTTAGAGATGTCCTTATATTTTCATTTTTGAAAGGAATTTTATGAGGAACGACATTAGACAACTCGTCCATTTTCTTCTCTTTTTTACAAATAGAACCAATTTTCGAATCCAATTTGGATATTAAAAGGATTACCATATATAACACAAATTTTCTTAGTCGATTTTTTCGAATAGAGCGTCTCGGTCTGTCATTATACCTTGAGAAATAGAAAGAATTACAATCCCCATCCCACCATATTTTTTAAACTTAATCGCTCTCATGATTTTGAAAAAAAAATTTATCAATATAGTGCTTCTTGTACATGTACACTTAAAAAAATAATTATAAAACTACTATGGAATATTTTTTAATTCTAAAGTATCGTGTCATGTTACACTTTTTTTGTAACAGATATAGCATACGTGTAACACTTTTTGCAATACATGTAACATATTTTATTACACTTGTTCGCTGCAACTGCAGTAGCCGCCCTGCACCATCCACTGTCGGCAACCACCTCCACCAAAATAACCCGGCCCAAACTCCATCTCACCACCATCACCACCACGAATTTCTAAGCTAATTTCCATTGGGTTAATCGAATTTTCAAGATTTGAAGAGTTAAGATTATTAACAATCTTTTCACGCTACCATTGATTATTTATTCCATATTCCACGCTTTTTTTAGCAGATCTAAAAATCCCCATCTCTCTAAATTTCAAACTGAGGTTACATAGTCAAAAGTATTCTCCGCGGGTCGGAGATCCGTCCCCAACTATCTCATTTTGCATTCAAGATTCACATGTTGAACTTGTATTTTTCTTCAGAATTTAAACTAGTATACCGCTTATTTTGCAGTGTAATCTGACCGTATGTTCTATTATAATAATGGATTGAGGCGGTACAAATTTTGGAGATGATAAGTGGAGGAAGATCATGATTGATTGAGGGGGATGGATTGAGAAAATTAACAAATTTTGGTGATCCGTTGAAGAAAATGATTGAACAGCAAATTTTGGAGGACATAAAATTGAAGACATAGTAACACACAGACATACTTTTTTTTCCCATAGTGGAGAAAACTCCTTACGGTCATGATTAAAAATTTCCTATTCACTTTCTTTAACTATAGGGGTACACACACGATTACAGGGACGGAGTCAAAAATTTATGTTGGGGGAGTATAAAATTTCTACAAAGCCAATGTACGAATAAAATTGATATACAACAGATAAAGTCATAATATAACACTCTTACTGAAGTGGTGCTCAACGATCTTTTACAACATAAAATTCATCTATAATAGAATCTATAGTTCAATGTAGAGTGTTATACAGTCAACAAGAAAATCATCCTCCGTGTTACAAATTATTGTCTTCACATACTTCATTGCTGAAAATGCTCGTTGAACAGTTGTCATAGAAACAAGTAGTGTCAATACAAGGCAAATCAATCGAGTCAATATAACATAATAATATGACCTTCTGCTTGCAACCAATTGCCAGTATAGTATAATTCAGGAAGTGTTGGTAGTTGAAACCGAAGTTCAGAAATTACATCAATTTGATAATGTTGCAACTCAACTTTCAAACAATAAATGTCTTGAGGAAAAAATTCTTTGCAAGCTTGCAAATATTATCCATGTTAAATTATTCAAATTCAATGCAGCACTGTGAGTGAGAGAAATGAGTTCTACTAATATAATTAAATTCAACAATAACCAATGATGAAATATTGGGTGCACTAATATTATTTAGAAAAAGATAGCTTAAAAAACAGTATCCCTTATTTGTTGAAGGCGAATATTTCAACCCTGAAAATTGACGTTTCTGCTTTCCACATTGCTTACTCGGATACTCCAAAAGTTTTGGTTGATAAGGCCCAGCCTTAAGATAGGCACGTCTAATCTAATTTCATTCATTAACTAGATGTTCACATATTTGCTTTCTGTTTTTCGGATCTCGTTCAATAGAAGCAGTCAAGCAGATGGTTCCAAATCAAGATTGAAAGATGACAAGTGTTTGATTTCAAGAGATGAAATTGGAGGAAGAGGCACAATAGGAATTGAAGTACCCTCAGATCGATATCTATTTTTAAAGAAAGATAAAAAAAAAAAAAAAAAAATTCCTTTCTTGGAAGAAGGTTGATATTGTTCTATTTTAAAATCTAAAAGTACAAAAAACAAAACAATTCAATATACCAACAATCTAAAAATAATCCACCAACAACAATAGAACTACTTAGCTAACAATTCAACACAATTCAACAATATTCTAACTAGTCACTATCCAACACCAAATCCAACAAATCACAATTCAGCCCAATTCAAAAATATTCAACCACTTAACTATCGAATACCAAAATCCAATAAATCATAATTCAACTCATACTCTAACATAAACACAATTCAGGGCGGGAAAAGCAAAACGAAGTACCTGCCAAACGTAACTTGTTGCGGCATCAAATTGAGTGTGACTTAGAGCAAGCAAGCCTAAAATTGGAGCAACAAAACAAATGTTAAGAAGTGAAAAATTCGAGGAAGTTTTTGACAACAAAATACTTAGTAACTAATGGAATAAGCTAAAAGAATGATTTTCCTAAGTCAGACGTTTAGAAGCAGGAAGATTTTCCTTAATCTTCCTTAAAGTTCACAGTTCATTCATGATTCATATAATAGGCTGACAACTAGGTTCAAAGGGATGAGTTTGACGGTGACGCTAGTGACGGCCAATTTTTGACGAAGAAAACGAAACTGATAAATGTCTAATTTTTCTAACGACGAAGAAAATGAAACTGATAAATGTCTAAATTTGAGTAATGACGATTACGATGACCCACGTATTTTTGATGAATATTTACCAGGGGAACAGGTACATGTTGATCATTGCATCATCCACGGAGATGCTAGGTGCTTCTCTATGAGGATGCTTAGATGATGCCATGGAAAATGGTGTTGCTACTTCCTGAGGTTCATTAATGTTAAAATGATGGAGAAGAATGAAGAACAATATTGTGCATTCATCTATGGTGTTGCTACTTTCTTTGGTTCATCTATGAGGATGCTTAGATGATGCCATGGAAAATGGTGTTGCTATACTTTCTTTGGTTCATTCATGTTAAAATGATGGAGAAGAATGAAGAACAATATTGTGCATTGTTCGATCAATGATGATCATTTACTTTTGTGTAGCTTCAAATTAATGTTCATAGGGTTTTTGATGTTTAGAAATTTATCGAAAATTTTTGAAGTTTTGTCATGAAGAAGCTGGTAGGTGATAAGATCATCACACCTTAAACAAATCAAAATACAATTTCAAGTTAAGGCATCATGATAAGGGTATTTTATACACTTATTTAACTTCTTTTGATTTAACCTTTAACTATATATCTCGATTAAAATAAAGCATTTACTGCACTAATTCTCTCAATATTCATATATTTAGGGACAACGCAGATCATTGGTGATAAGGAGGTGAAATGAAGCTAAAATCACGGATTGTGGCATGGGAAAGACTAATAGAATTTAGCCGAGCACTTGAATGTATTACCAAGAAAGGACCAGAGCCTACCCGAGTCGACCAAAATCAAATGAAGGCAAACGGAGGAGCAGGAGTGTAACGACCCGAAAATTTCGTATTTTCAATTTAAATAAGAAAATGAGAATGAAGCTAGAAATTTGGTTGAGTTGTCCCAAAAAGCATTTCGAAAGTCGTAGCGCTTAGAATTTAATTTAAATCCGAATAATAAAAAGGGAGAAAAATCGGATTTAAGGTTTTATAAAAAGGGCTAAGATGAATTTATTTAAGATTTATTGGCTTTTATAATGGCTTGTTTGGTTAAAAGTGAAAAGGTTGGGTAGAGACCCAAAAAGTGAGAAAACAAAGTTTTGAGCATTTTTTTATTAAAGTTAAGTAGCCATCTTTGGTGCACTCTTGTGAATAATGTATTGGTCGGAATTCTACGAAACTTATGGTGTTACGAAGTATGCAACGAGACCTTCAAAATGGTACCAAATATGCATACTTTCGACTATGAAAACAGCCCCGAAAAATTATGTCAAAAATGTTCCAAGATGTTATAAATCTGGGAATAAGCCAAAATTCCAGCAAAACCGTTTTTCGGGCAGCCATCTTTAGAGTGATGTTCCAACCTCTATGTTGGTCCGTTTTCTACGATTCAAAGTTCTTTGTGAAGATCCCCGTGAGATCTTCGAAATGGTATAAGGAACGTTGAAAAATGATCACGTTTCGACCTTCAAAAATTGACTCAAAAACGGGTTCAGAAATCTGCCTAAATTAGGAATTTAGCATTTTTTTTTTACCCTTTAGGCTACCCCTAGTATCTTCTTAAATGTGGGTAGTTGGGGAAACGAATTTATGGAGTTCCAGTTGGTGATATCTTCAGCAAATCTTTACAAATATTCTTGCATTTAATGGAGAGATATGCAATCATGAGGAGAAGATTTATTTTTCCCTATAAATACCCATTCATTCCAAGCCACCACTTGCCCCTTTCTTCTCTCTAACCTCCCTGACACTCCCACACCACCCCCTTACGTTTTCTAGCATTAAACAAGGAGGAAATAACCCTCAAATAAGAAAAAGATACCAGAGATAGAGGTGAGTATTTGTATATTAAGAATGCTTGGGAAGGAGGTTCTCTAATTCAATAGAGGAATCTCCAACCCAAAGCACCAAAGCCCCATTTCGGGCAGCACCTTAGAGGGACCAAGAATCTTGGATTTTTCGGTGTAGAAAGTTAGACTTATGGGCCAAGAACGTAGCTTTCAAAATAAAATGTTTTAACACCTTTCTACCCGAAAGGGTATCGATACCCTGTATTTCAGTTTTACGACAGGGTACCAACACCCTAAAAACTGCTGCACCAGAAATAATTAAGATTGTCCCTTCATGGTTCAAGCACCCTCAACTTCATATTTAAGTATCACTCATCCCATGCAAGGTTATGATGTTTAAAAAACCTTTTATTTTCAGGTGGACCAAGACTTAACAACAAGAAGTAGTGAGTAAAATTATGTATATGACTTATATGCAATATGACAAATATATGCATCTATATGTTTGTATATTACATGTGCTCTTAATGAGCTATATTGATGAGTTACATGATATGATTGTGAGCATCTTGAGCTTATTGACTATTTATGCAACAAGAATGAGAAAGCTATCTTGTGCCATTTATGCTTAACTTGAGAAAGCAAAAATTATATGTAAACAAAGATGAAGTATGTTTGAACACTTAAAGATTTCCCCAAACTTATTTGTACACCACGGGCAAAAGTGGCCCATAAGGGACGGTAAGGGTCCCAAGAAAAGAGTTGATTCAACTTTTGGCCATGGGTTAGAGCGACCCACATGAGGACTTGAGGTCCGATTAAATTACGGCCAAAGGCAAAAGTAGCTTACATTGGGACGGTAAGGGTTCCATGAGTTGATCAACTACGGCCAAGGGCAAAAGTAGCCCATAGAAGGACGATGAGCGTCCTAAGAATGTTTGGCCTTGTGCTTATGCACAAAGAATATTTATTTGAGCGCTCGGTGTACAAGTATTGTTTGTGGGAAGGGCCCTAAGAAAGATAAAAGATATGTCTACGTGCAATATCACACAAGCACCATATATTACTCATTGAATGTCACCATTCATAGTCGTTTTATGACTTTTGTAGGGAATGGATCGAGAAATTTATGAAGTCATGAGCTAAAGGTGGGAAGTGGCCTTCGATGAACATGAATACCATTTGATCACAGAGATTGATATATGGTCCTCCAATCCCCTTCAACCCGGATTGCAAAAGCATGAAACCACCTACCTTGCGTGGACGTATATGATTTTTGGACCATGGAGTATCTTGTTACTCGTTATGAAGTGAAATAATTTGAATAACCTCTTCTTTATCATATCACCTCTTTCTTAAAGTATTTAATAGTATTTGCTAACGGGCTCAAGCTTTTGGAGTGTTGATGAGATGTAATGATTTGTCATGAACCGTTTTGAAACAAAAATGTATGGGAGGTACTCTTTCTTCTTACTTGGGCCCATATTTTGTGGTACTTATACCATTGAAGGTGAAATGAACTAAAAGACCGGATTTATATGTTTTAAACTTCCGCTATATTTAAATTGTCATACTCTACCTTGTGGTTCTTTATTTTATCAAATGTACATGTTTTTACTTAACAAAGAATAAAGCAAATCCGAAGCAAAACAAGAAAGAGTGATCTCCAAATCCTGTCTAAGATTAGTTTCTAACTACTTTCCTCAAAAGAAAATGGAGAAAACATGTTTTAAATCAGTTTTTAATCAAACCAGGAAGTAGAACTGCTTTCTGCATAAAAAGGTATCAATACCCTAAAATATGGGTACCAGTACCCTACTGGGCAGAATACCAAAAAAAAAAAAAAAGTTTAGGCAGAATTTTGAGGTCGCCACAAGGAGAAGGGAAATTTCTCTCTCTGTCCGCTCGAGCGGGCAATCATCTCGCTTGAGCGAGGCAAGAGAGGGAAATTTTCTCCTCTCTATCCGTTCGAGTCGTGCTATTTTTGGCAGATTAGTCTTAGACTCTAGGGGATGTTTTTGAACCCTAAATAGAGGCATGTAAAAGGGAATTCTTAGAGAGAAAAAGGGGGAGACAAACTTTAGAGAAAAACAAAGACGAAAACACAAGTTTTGGGATTCTTCATCCGATAAATTGTTTGCAAGAAAGAAAGCAAGGAAGAAGTTGAGATTTGTTGGGCATATCTTTTGAAGACTTTCATCCGGGTTAAATCCAGATTTTCATACTTCTTATTGTAATCCAATAATTTGGGTGATGAATTCTATATTTAATTCTCGCTTTTGTAATCGAATAATGGTAGGCTAATTTCTTTATACTTTGGATGAAAATATAAACATTTTAATGTTCTTTTAATTCATGAATTCCCTTTCTTTAAAAAAAAAAAAAAAAAAACACAATTCAAATTTTCAAGGCACAATATGGCAATGTATAATCCTGCCCGAGCCTTGGGAGCATTGCGTGTTTTGAAAAGCATTCAAACTTATCCATGTTTTATTAGTTTGGCCAGTAAATTTAATAAATGACCATCAAACTAATTAGAGGTTATTACTTGCTCACTAAACTTGAAAATGTTTCTAATCGCTCACCCAACTTCCTAAATAGTTTATCATCCATCACTCATTCAGAAAATATTTAAACTGAGGACAGAAATTCCCACATGGCGAACAAAAAGTTGATGTGGCATAATTAAATTGTTAAAATCATCGACATAACAAAATCGTAATAGCCAAACAAATATTTAGATTGCATTAAAAAACGTTTCTCCAACTTTGAAAAAACGTCTTTAACTTGGAGAAACGTCTTCTAAAGCAAGTTAAATGCGTATTTGACTATTGCGATTTAGTTACGTGGACGATTTTAACAATTTAATTATGCCACATCAGTTTTTCATTTACCATGTGGCAATTTTCATCCGCTCAGCCTAACATTTTCCTAATGAGTGATGGATGATAAACTATTTGGGAAGTTAAGTGAGCGATTGGAAATCTTTTCAAGTTGAGTGAGCAAGTAGTAACCCTAAATTAGTTCAGTGGTCATTTATTAAATTTACCCTCAGTTTGGCCTTGGCAAAGAGGCTGGTTAGCTTAACCCGAACTTTCCAGAATGTAGTGAGACCATATTTTGCATAAGAGAACTGGGCAAACTTATTTAAAAGTAATTATGTTTTGTGCAAGTTGACCTTGGCTTGATCTCTTTTTCACTTAAGCCACATTTTCTAGAATATATGCTTTGTTTCTCCTTAGCAAAACTTGGTTCTTGAAGCGTATTGTGCCTAAAATGTTTGTATATTGAGTTCTGTTAAAGTTTGCTTAATCGAAAACACAGTTTCGCTATGGCGAGCTAACTGACGAACTGAACATCCAAATTTAGATTCCAAAAATGTAGAGGTCTCCTAAATAAGACGTAGGGCCACACATAAGCTTTTCCCCGGGCAAATCCTTTCCGAAGTTCCTATCTTACAATTCTAACATACTGTGTAACGCATCGCATTATCTCAATCCGAAGAGTTACTAAAATAATCTCTAATTAGTATTTGACGACCCCAAATAATATTTTTCATGCTCTTGAAGAGTTTTAAAAATATAACTATTGCGAAAAATAACAAGCGCGCAAGAAAAAAATGATTTTACTTCAAATTTTCATGGTTTTGTCTATACCATGATAGGTGACGCCACAATTTATTTGACCATTCAAACGAACTCCAAAAATTATAAAAATTGAATTGTAGATACTTGGGACTACAGACTAAATTATGTTAAAATATCAAACCTTAGCTACGTCATTTGGTAGGTGAAAATGTTAGACAAATTTAATTGAAAAACTGTAAGGCACCCGCTAAAATGTTAAGGCACCCGCTAAAATGTTCATAAGAAATTCATACAATGGAATTTTTGAGTGATTCAAAATGCTTCTATTAGACCACATATAAGGCTTTCCATAGCCACTAATTTTACTCAAAAACTCTAAACGTACAAAGAGTTATAATTTTTCAAAATAAGGGCAGTAAGCTGAAAATTCAGAAAAATGAAACTAAGTAATTTCTAACTTAAAACTTTAAACGGCAATTAAACAAACATCTTGTTTTCCATACAAAGTACATAATTAAATAATGAAAATCCAACACTTAAAATATCGTATTGGTATCATGATTGACTTGATCATCTCAACGTCAAAACTTAATTTAATTAAGGAAGTTCACTTTGTGTTTGCTAGCTTACGCTATCGTGTCAACGCCACCATTTTCAATTTTCAATTTATTCATTTTGGGGTGAGTATATTATAAGAAACATACAGTAGCAATATATACTAACATGTTAGAAAAATTACACGGAAACATAAATGCTCACGCCATCAATTCAAACATAGGAACAACATAATTTGGTAACCGGCACCATGAACTTAAATATTATTTCCTTCAATCACTATCATGCATATGTGATTACCTTCAATCACAATCATGAAGTTCCTTCATAAATAATATACATGGCATTTACATATCATAATAATTTTTCCAAACATCATTCAAAAATCATGGTCAAAGTAGTAAATAAAACTACCTTGAAAAAGAGTTTTCGGTTGAAGTTGTGATGGAGAATGAATTTCGTTTTTTGCTTGTTTTTGTTTCTTGTTGTTCTTCAAGATCATCTTTCAAATCAATTGAATTTGTACTCTTGTCAACCAAATCATCAAGAATTAGAACGTAATTTAGACCACTGAAATCAAGATCTAATGACGGACTACTTTCTGAAGCGTTGAAACTACCAAGAAGTTGGTTGAACTCACCAATTTCCAAAACTACCAAGAAATTGGTGGAACTTACCAGTTTCCAAAAATCTATTGTAATCTATTCGAAATAATATATAAAAGAAATAGGTAGAATAAGAGAGTTTATATTATAAATATATAAAAATAAGCAAATATAGAGACAAAAACTTTTGGTTGCATAATAAAATAGCTAATATAGAGATTATAACAATTGTAGATTGAGAATGTAAAGATTTGTGTAAAAAAATGAAGTGACGTTGGTGTTTATGTATGAAAAAAATGACCATTTTTTAAAACTAGTATACTGCTTCTTTTGCAGTGGGATTTGACCGTAGGCTCTATTATGATAATGGATTGAGGCGGTGAACATATTTTGGAGATGATTGGTGGAAGAAGAAGATCGATTGAAGGGGATGGATTGGGAAGATGAGCAGATTTTGGATATTGTCCATTGAAGAAGATGATTGAACAACAAATTTTGAGGGAGATGAAATTGAAGACGTAATGACAATATGACACAGGGACGTACTTTTTTCTTCTCGTAGCAGAGAAAACTCTCTACGATCATGATTAAAATTTTAAAAAAAAATTATAATGTGACCATTTCAACGGTCATAAAATTCAGTGGTCAAATTGCAAATGCAATGTGATCGTTAGGTCTTGGCTCACGAGCCACAAGTTGGCTCGTTTTTCACGAGCAGAGAGAGCTCGGCTTGTGAAATGGGATTGGAGCCCGACACGACTCATGACCCTTTTTTAAACGAGCCTGAGCGGCCCATGGGTCGAGTCCAAATGAGCTTAGCCCACGAGCCCATGAGCACTTCGGCCTGTTTTCCACCCGTACCTGACTTTTACAATCTCTTTTGTCCTCCTATCTTTTCATAGAAAAAATTTGTGTAAGTTTTAATATTTTAGCCTCTAGAATAGAAAACCATCGGTGCAATTTACCCTTTTAATTCTAAGACTAGGTCTTGAACATTTTGAAGGTATGGTGATGGATTGAAATATCAATTAATACATTGAGAATAATGAGAGGGCAAAGTGGAAATTTCTATCTTTGCAAATCAATTCATTTTGGAATATGTTTTGTTAAGGGCTATAAATACTTATAAATTATTTAAATATTATTTTTATCTGTATATATTATTTCTAATATGAACAATATTTATTTATTTTTTATCACCCTTTTTACTATCTTAACGAGTGAACAAACCATACAAATCGAATTTGCACATCATCGTCACCTTTTCCGGGACCATTCCTTTTTGAAGTTAAAACTCGCTGTCCTAACCATACAATTCGAACGTTCAGACACCCACTGCCAGCCCGCCATTTTAAGAAACCAACAGAGAGAGAGAGAGAGAGAGAGAGAGAGAGTTGTCACTTAAAATCCCTCTTTCGCCTCTTTCTTTACAGAATCCATCCTTTTTGTCTGTGTGCGAGATCATTGATCAGTGATAGCTGGCCAAAGGTAAAGCATATTCTCTGCAAGTTTTGATCAGTAATCTCAATTTCTATTCTACATTTTTGAAAGTTTTTTTTCCTGGTTTATACACGCACATATGCGTGTGGTTCTTGATCTTGAATGAATGGTTTTTACATGTACCAAAGTGGAATTCTGAAGGGGTGGGGTGGGGCGGGGCGGGGCGTATATTTATTTTGTTTTTTCTGGGATACAGGTGAATACAAGTGTTTTAAAATGGCTCCGGATTCAGACATAGCATCCGAAAAATCGGAGGCCTGCCCCAGAGAGGATCTTGTACTGGCATTGATGGAGTACTTGGTTGATCCTCGTTTGCCTTCTAGGGTCTCTGATAATGACCCTCCCGATCTTTCTGTTCAGCAAGCTGTTTCCAAACAGGTCTGGTGTAGTCTCGTTCTTTTGTATGTTATTTGCTCTACTACTGGACTAATACCCATTATTCGAAAGCTTACACAATTCTGATTTCTTGAGGAACCGGAATTTTTTAGATACCATATGCTATACATTTAGTGCTCAGAGAGGAATCTTTTTAATTATCTGTGTTGAGGTGGTACTTACAGTTGTACTTGTATAGTGATTCATTCATAATTGCAAAATGTAAATGGTTTGGGTTAAGTAATGGGCTTTTTTTTAATTCACCTAGTCTAAAAGTTTACGGCTTTATACCTAGGGGGCGTATTCAAGATTAAATTTAAATAAATGAATGTGTCCAGTCTATAACAATTTAAACTTTTAGATAGGGTGATTCATCACTTTTTTGAGGGTATTTGAATATGTTATTTATTTGGTATAGCCACTAATTTTCATGCCTAAAGCTTTAATTGCTCTTTCGTTTTTTGGGCTTTCTTCTGAAACTCTTCCTTTACTCTTAGATGCACGCAGTTGTGCTGCTTTACAACTATTTCCACCGCAAACAACATCCAGATATAGAATTTTTGGATTTTGTGGCATTTTGTAAGTTGTCTGTGATTATGAGACCGACTATGAGCGCTTTCATGAAATTCACGAATCAAGGTGAATCTACAGAGTTGAATGACATTATTGACGGGCTTTCAGTCACTGAGAAAGCGATTAGGGATGCATGCAATATCTCTGTGGTTCTAGATGTATCGAAAGATGTTCCAGATACTGAAGGATGGCCAATTTCAAAGGTTGCGGTGTTACTGATCGATTCAAATAAAGAAAATTGTTTGCTCCAATTTGGTAGTGTCACTGAGGGGATTTGGTCACTTGTTGAAAAGGAGCTTGATGAATCTATCATCAATTCCGAAATTTCAGCAGAGGAAACTGTAGGTAACAAGAGGAAAAGAAACAGTCGAACATCAACATACCTAAAGGATGCTGATGATAATGGGCTTCTGCAGCTTGCATTTGATGCTGTTAAGGAAGAGACAGGTAAATCATCCATTGTAATCTAATATTGACAGTCAAGAATCTTGAGAAAAACATCAGTCATTTGGTTATGTCATTACTGTATTTGTCCCGTGTGCATCCTTCTGAAGAAATTTAAATTGGAAGAATTAATAATAATATAAGTTCTTACTCAAAGAATTTACTTGTGTTGTCTTTACATACTGTGAATCTTGCATGATTGGCCTATAAACCGATAAAATCTTCAAACTGTTAAATGTTTCTTCCATTTTTCAGAGAGATGAATAATTCTTGAATGTTTTATTACACACGGAACAGGGATTAACAGTTCTGACTTAGTGGTTTTGGAAATGCATATTGTGTATTCATTAAGTAAAGAAAAGACAGCAGCTCTAGTTTATATTATGCAATGGACCCAATCAATCAGCGAATACGAAGGATTTCCTGTTGAAGATGTTGTGAAGAGGTTATTTCAACTCACTACTATTTTCTTGCTAACAATGTGACTGCTCATCATTGTTAGTAGTGGCTAGTGAAAGAGGGGCTCATGTTATGCAAGATATTCTAATATTAAACAGTTTGCTTATCTCAAAGAAATTAGCTTATGTTGCTCAAACTAAATCTAAGACGGGGGTTCAGAACCCATACCTAATTTGTTCCATGTTTTGCATGTCTTGCATGTCTATGACTAGGACTAGCCGTTACCGGCTCCACTTGTCTCAAAAATCACCCAATATCTTTTCTGTCCAAATACATAGGTAAATAAACATGGATATACAGCAATATATAGGTACATATGTGAGAAGGTGGGTGTTGGGTGGGATGGGTTCTCGAGTGAGGGAGGTCGGGACTCAGGAGAAGTGGGATGAGTGTTACCTGCAGACTAGCACTAGTGGGGAAGAAGTTAAAAGAGGATGGAGGAGGCACAGAAAAAAGAAGACAGAAATGTATATTGAGAGGCTCAGAGAGTAGGTAATAATTAATACTCTTGTGTTCTAAGATAACCTACTGAACGTTGGACAAGAAAAGTAGTGGAAATCCTTTTCATTTCATGGTTATACCAAATATGTGAAATTATTGTTCATGGCGTAAATCTATCATCTTCCCATCTCCATTATATTATAAATTCTATTCCAGTGCTGCTCAAATTAATTTCCACATATCATAGGTCCCCTTAGGCATTTCTGTTGCTCCTGTAGTCATTTTGTTCAGTCTAATTTTGAAGGCTGGCCTGCATTACTGTCTAGCAATTTTAGTGTGAATCTGCTGCATTACAGTGGAAACTATGCATGTCTTCCTTGTTCCTGGCTAATACTTCATATTATTGTCTTGTAACTGTATTTGTTACCTTAAAACTCCAATAAAGTTTCCAGTGTTTGCTGCCTCTTATATAATTTATGTTTGTCAGTTTGCAGGGTCCTTTAGTAGAAAAGACTTTTGGTTGCTGGACAATTAGACCAGTCGTTGAGTATTATCACATGAATCCCTATGCAGGGATCATGTCACGCTGCATTTTGAGGTACCATGTCTTTCAATCCGTTTTCACTTTATTACTCTGCATTTTAAGATTGCACAAGTTCTCTCAATATTGTTATCTGTTGTACACAAGATGAAGAAAAAAGAGGAAATTTTGATGGTTTGAGAGTTTTGGAGAGAGAAAATGAAAAATGGCTAACACTTATAACTTTCTTTAAAATGACAAATCTTTACTGTATTCCTATTGCGCCCTCCTCCTTCCCTTCTACCTTACTTCTTCATTTTCTCTTCCATTTTGACCCGATTTTTATGCATCTTTAATGTCGGCGAGTGACGTAGCCACGTCTGAAGATATTTTTGCATCTTAAATCCTCTCTTCTATAGTCCATTACCTCTATAATTTTCATCCTGGAAGTGCTTAAATTAAGAATCATGGTAGGCGGCTCATTCAATGAAGAATTTATTGTTGTCATATTACCAATCTAAGCTTGATTTTCTCCCCAAAAATATGGTCCGCTCTCTCTCTAATAAGCCATGATAAACCCATGAAATCCCCTTTTACTCCCTTCTTTTTAAACCTCAAGTAAAGAGTTCATTATCGAAGAAACATTCAAGGGGAATTCATACTTCTTGGTTTTTTCAATCGTCAACCTTTTTCTGCTTTTTTCCCCATTGTGAGTATTTAAGTGTAAAAGAGGCTTTTTGCTCGACAGGCCTGTCCAACCAACACAGTACTTGATGGGCCCATCGCGTTGGGTCTCAAGTTGTGCTTTTAGAAATCTCAAAATAGAGGCACATGAGATTTTGATTTTGGGTGGAAAAGCAGTGAAAAGATTGAAAAGTGTCATTTTTGTCTTGACATCAAAGCCGAAAGTTGATTGTAAGGAAAACACAACTTGTATAATACAAGTTAAAAGAAAGTGCGGTAGATTAAAATTAATATGGGCCTAAGGTGGTTGCAAAAGATATGATTTCTTCGAACCTTTGAGAAAATGTAGCTTTGGATATAAAGCGGCTGTAAAAAATTGTTTATGTAGTAGAACGTAATTCTAATAAGGCTTACAGTATTGGTTTGTATTGGTTTTTTCAGCTTCAAGGGAATCTCTATTGTTTTAAATGAAATAGCTTAGGTGTGAATATCTTGTTTCAGGTTGTTGGAATTGATCAGCGCATGTTCTGTCTAATTTGTGGTGAATTAACCATAATATTGGGGCAGTTGTATATTTAAATTGGAAATTGTTGCCAAAGAGCATTTGTAAGAATTGATGAAACTAAAAAATGATCAAAATTTCCTGTAAGCTTACAGCATTGTTCCATGATTGCTGGGTACAATTTTACGCATTCATTCTATTAATTTGGTTCTGAGACCTAAAGATTGAGTATTCATGGTGCATTGGTTTGACAACCTGCCAAATGATGCAGGACATGTTCATCCATGCCAAGTTTAGATAAGGGAAAATGTTCATCTAGTGGCAAAGAGTCAAGTCCCATTAACATTTCTTGGAGGACTGATAAAGATGATAAGGGCACAGAAAAATTTAATGAAAGATGCGAGATCACTAATTCTGCCAAACAGAATGGTGGTAAAGAATGGTGGAAAAGAATCAATCCTGAATTTTTTAATCAGAATGGTGGAAAAGATCGGCCAAAGGGTTCACCATCTGGTCCTTATGGTGAGCCCCAGAGAAAGGACATGGATGCCTTCCCTAAGACTTCCCTCAGAAATGAAGATGCAAAGAAGAATCAGATTTCAAAACTCGGAGTTCATTGCAAGAAAAAAAACTCTTCGTCTAGGCAGATTGATGCTTGTGCTCCAATAGGTGGTGTCGACACAGAAGTAAGACAAATCTTTTGGTCTATAATTGTTCTTACAATTATGGCTTTAAAACTCTTAGTACGGTTCTCCTTCGAAGGTTCTTATTCCGTACATTTGGGGCTACTTTCAATAAGTTGTTCACTTTTTTGCACATAATGCATGATACACCACTCTAACATCTTTTCCATATTGTAGAAATCTCAAGCAGCAACTTCTACTGTATTATTTTGATGTACAAAGCGAACTGCAATTGAAATTTAATCACACTTTTGACTGATATAACAACTAAGCTTTCACCCTGTCACAGAGTTCACCATCAGGGTGAACTTTAAACTTAAATCTTTTGCTCCTTCTGTTGCATATTATATTTTACCTGTTTCATTGTGATTGACATTGCATATCTAGTATCACCTTTCAAAAGGCAAGTAATATATTTCCTTATATTCTACTAGCCAATAGCCATTATTGCTCAAGTGGGCAGTTTTGGCATCAACAGATCTGATGAGTCAGCAAGCATTTATTCTCATTTTGCTGAACTTTGTACCTGAAGCCACGGTGTCATATAATACGATATGGAAGCCATGGTTATATATAAATGGGACAGGAGTATTTATACTTCATGTGTTATGCGAAATAGAATCATTATTTCCCGTATGTGTTCTAGTGTCCCCATTTCCTCCATCGTTTTAAATTTTTACACTCTCTTGCTACCATTTCCCATTGGCTTCCACCAAGTGACTTAGATTTTATGATTGATCCAAGACCGACTGGAAATGCAACAGAAGTTAATGTTCTGAAACTAATTTGCCCAATTTTTAAGCATCTACCATAACTATTTACACACCACTGGATCTTAGAAGTGAAGAGAAGTTTCAGAGTCAAGTTGCAGAGTGCCTACTGAAGTTTCTTTTTTCTGTTGCATCAACTTAACTGGTAAGTTTTCCTTGCTGTTAGGGTGAAGTGCTTGTAAGAAATACCTATTAAGTGATAAAGTTTAGTCAATAGGCAGCTGTGCAAGTCCGTTTGTGAATACTTGGTACTGAACAGAAATGTGCTCGGTCCAACTAATATATAGGAAAAACAAAACTCAAAAATATGTGCAAGCTTCGCTTATTTTATAAGCAAATGAGGGAAATGAGGTTTCACGAGGCAGCTCGAAGCTTTTGGTGAATGGTTTAATTCACTTCCCCCTCTGACAATGGTTCTATATATTGCTCATATCTACTCCAGAACCTTAGACGGAAGTGAAGTTTCCGAAAATTTTATCAAAGTGGGCTGTTATCCGTGATTTCTTGTCCATCATGTTTTGGTGGATACATGTACCTCTATTTTGCTTTTGCTAAGGCTTATCTCTTTGGGTTACTTGAGGGGTTCTCACAAGAGGCTGGTGCATTTTTCTTTTATCTGATAACTTAAGTATAAACACTAGTCAACAAAAAGTTTCTCTTTCGGTATTATATAATGGAATCTTCCTTGAATGTTTTTTCTCTCATTTCATTTGTTTACCCTTCATTTTTGAATATAAAATAATTTCTCTCCAAAAGAATTAAATAAATAAACTAGAATCACTGCAACTAAGAAATTTACATTGCATATGATTTAATTGGTTTATTGAAGTATCCACTTTAGTATAAGTGCACATCCATCTAACACGAGCATTTACACTACATTCATCTTATAGACATCTTGACCTTTAACAGTCAACACTAAGAACCATAAAGCATATCCGGTCTAATCACTGTTATGTGGAACTTCCCTTTTAACCTTAATGCAATCTTCCTATCATATACAATTCCTGTATCACTTCTCCATTTCATCCAACTTGCTCTAATCCTATGCATTACATCTTCTTTGATTCCTCCTTGTTAATATTCATATTTAGATACCTAAAAATTTACTTTTGGGACATGATCCTCTATAGTAACTCCATTATTGCCCATTACTACTGAATGAGCATTGTATGTATTCTGTTTTGGTTCTACTTAACCTAAAACCTTTAGATTCCAAAGTACTCCTCCAAAGTTCTAATTTACGATTTAACACCTCTTTTGTCTGGTATGCAGATTATATCAACTGCCAAAATTAAACAATAAACTTTAATATTCATTCTCATTTTTAACATACAAAATTGCTCCATGTCTCACTCTGTATGGAAACTTTAGTTTTTTGTAATGTGACAATGTATATTGTAATTCTTGTTGGTAAATTGTGTTGCCTTAGCATTTCGCATCATCATGGAAATGGAAACTATGATGGTGTCTCTCTCTCCCTCCCCCACATCTCTCTCTCTCTGAGTATATTCAGCTATTGTGATGTCTTATATTTGTTTCCATATAATGATCCAACCTGGTTTTGGTTTTGCACTGTGCCAGCCTGGGACAATTGGTGAAAATGGTGCATTACAAATTTGTTTTTTGATGCTTTAAAATGGTTTGCCAGGTGGAGATGGTGGACTCTTTGAAGTCAAATGGTATTCGAGACAGAGATGGCAAGGTTTCTAGAGAGAATTGCTATGTCACTATCTCATCCAATCAAAATGGGATTCCTTTGGCGAGTAGTGAACCAGTTCCTTTCGAGCCTAACAACAAGAATATTGAAGAAGTACAAAATACACCAGCTTCAGAGGCATTGCAGAATGCCTTGACACTTCTTTATAGAAGAAGACATGAAGTGGTAGTTTTTCAATGATTCTGATCAATTTTAGATTTGGAAACTTAGAGTTGGAGTCCCCAAACTATGCAAAATGTAGCAAGTGGGCCCCAACCTTTATTTGTCTCATGTGGATCCCAAACCTTTCATTTGGAGCACTTAGATCTCCTTTGTACGGTTCTTCGTCTATTTGACTATTAAAAAGTCACGTGATGGAACATGTCTGATTTTTGGAGGTATTATTGGGTAACACTTAATTTTAATCAGAAAATAAATAAAAGAGAAAAGAGAAAGAAATGGAAAAGGAAAAGGAAAAGGAAAAGGAAAAAAAAATAGCAAAGCCCCACTCCCAGTTGCTCCCCTGTCTCAGCCCCACCCCCGTCCACTGTTCAAGCCCCATTCCAGTCCCTGCCCCAATCTGGGGATCTACTTGCTACATTTGGAATGGGTTTGGAAATCAGCTATAGTTTCACCATAATATATTTGCTTGGCTGGCTTCCTATTTTTGTAATTGTGTTTTCCTGCCAATATGACTTGATTTTAAGCTACTTTTTTTATTGTTGTTGTTTATAATTATTGGACTATAAATTAATAAATGAGATATACCTCTCCACACTCTCATATTTTCTCAGTCATGAGAAAGGATGATACTTTTCTCTTTATGCTTTGTTTTTTACTTTTGTTTTTGGTCATGTGTTCCATCTGTTTGTGATATCTTTGAAGATTCGTTTGATTGTTGTAGCAGTGATTTAAGTAGTAGAAGTTGTTGATTTGGATACTGTAGTTGCAGTGATTTAAGTAGTAGCAGTTGTTGATTTGGATCAGTATCGGCACTTTTTAAATTTCTGGTTGGATTTGTAAGCTCCACGTGGCAAACTAATGTTTGATGCCTGCTGCATTGCATTGGGGCAAGTCGAGATATGTTGTCCAGAGTGGCTACTCGTTATTTTACCTCTTCTTTTATCTAATTCATTCTATTTTTATGATCTCTTAATTGCATACATGAACAAATGGAACTCCTATTTGTTTCCTATATCAGCTATGGGTGAACAGTTGTCAAAGTTGAAAGCTAACCTTACATTTGTAATGTCAAGTATATGTATACTTGTAGATGACTTGCATAAGTTGTAAATAGTGTCTATGCCAACATTGACAACTGAAGTACTTTTTGAAAGATACATGCCAAAAAAATTTATGTCTTAGCAGTTCTTATTGATGACGGCCGTACTTTTTGCAAGATATGAATAAACTTGTAATGTATGTCTTTACATATTATAATGTACTTGTCTTGTCAGTATTCCCAGTTATGCAGTATGGAAGATGAGCTTATACTATATGAAGGAAATATTGAGAGAATAAGAGATGGTATGTCGTCTTCTCACACCCTTTCATGGTTCTCATTTTTGTTACATTTTGTTTGTTGCTAAACATATTTGAGTTCCACATTTCAAGAACTCTTTCAGTGAAGATTCTGTATCTATTCTCTTTCAGAAAGCATCAAGAGTGTTAATAAATATACCACTAAACATACATTAATTCATTTATTTGAGACATCTACCTGTCTACCTCTGTCTTGAACCCATTCAGTTGAATTATAGCCATTATGTTTTGACTGGACAGTAGCAAATTGATTCTAAGAAGTGGTTAACTTTCCTTTCAATGCCTTTTACAGTTATTTGAGTGATATAAAGAAATTTTTTTATAGGAACTTTGGATATAATGCAGTTCTATGCATGAATATAGCATTAGAAAGTATGAATATCTAGCGCATAGGGCGTATTGTGAACATAGAAGCTTAGTTGGAAAAGAATTATGGCACGATGTAGAAAGGCACTAATTCTTTGCTTGTTTTTTGAAGTGAAGAAAATATGAGAAGTTCTTTATGCAAATTTGATCAAAGTACAAGAGTTGATCTTGTGGTTTAAAGGAGAACTTCTTATAAGGCCTTTTCTTTGAAGGCCAAGATGAAAAATTACCATTTTAGGTATCTCCTTAATAATTCATGGGATATCCACTTTACCCTTTTCAAAAATAACTTTCAAGTTAAAACTACTCGGCCAACTTGACTAGGATGAGTTGAATTGTACACTATTTGTGCATATATTTTGTTCTCTCTCCCTCTTCTCTTTTCTTCCCTTCTTAATATTCATGTAAAAACTCATAAATCTAACTCCATAAATTCATTCCTTCATTCACCCCATTCTCCAATCACCCGCTACTATCACATATGAACACATGTTTTGGGCAGAAAGCTGGAATGAATGAAGGAGAAATTATTCACCTTTAAATAGAGGGACAATTTTGAATTATGGAAGATTTATGAAAGAATGCCTACTGTAGGAAAATTTTATGAGAAGTCTATTTTTATTCTCTCACTACTATGATTCTTAAGAATTTCTTTTTATATATTTTTATGAAAATGTTTACATCTTTAAATGATGTCTACTCCTTATAACGGAAACTTAAACTTCTAAATCATATTTTTCCACTTATCAGGTGGTGAAGTTGGTTTAGCTCTTCAATGTATTGAATCTATCACAAATGTTCATAATAGTGTCTCCTCAAAGAGTGAAAATCAAGCCCAAGACCACACTTTTCAACCTGGTGATCATTCTGAATCCAAACAGAAACGACAAATGAGATTGTCTGATACCTTCCTGTCCTCAAAGAGTGAAAATCAAGCCCAAGACAAGGCTTTTCAACCTGATGAAGATCATTGTGTATCCCAACAGAAGCGGCAAATGAGATTATCTGTTACCTTGCTCTCAAAGAGTGAAAACCAAGCCCAAGACAACGATTTTCAACCTGGTGAAGATCATTGTGATTCCCAACAGAAGGAGCAAATTAGATTGTCCAATACCTTCCTCCCTAGGAATTCAGAACAGGTGAGTTCTTTTTTTTTTTTTTTCCTCTGCAGAGATTTATGTCATTTCTATATCTTATTCAGAAAAGGTATTAAGTATTATGAACTTTGTTGTGGAAATTATGTATTAACCGTCAGCAAAGAGATGATTGCATCCTGGGAGCATCACCTCAATGCACTGAACTTGGACATTGTAATGATTTACTGCACACTATTATAGTATTTTTGAAAAAGTAGGAAAAAAATTGCCCACCATACAGTGAATGTATGTGCAAAAATCAGGACAGGAAAATTGCAGTACGTCATAATTGTCTGTAATCCAGAAAAAGTACTTTCCAATTCAATAAATTATGTTGTTCAAATAAATGTACATCCAGCAAGAGTGAGAAAGGAAACAGTGGGGTACTTTGCCTTTGGTGACTTAAATGAAGATTAGAAGGAAGGGTCTCAGTGCTCCCTTAGGCATGCTACAGGTTGTCAAACATGGCGATGTTATAAATTCTCTCTTTTGTTTTGTTTCTTTCATAATCTACTTGAATAAGACTGTGTATCAGCAGCTAATCCAATACGTATTTCAGGGGGTTGACATATATTTTCCAGAAGTTTTTGAGCGTTATATCATATATACTAAGTTTTTGCTGAAAACTACTCTTTTTTCATTGGGAAGGTGAAACAATGAAATTTGGGGCTGGGGTGGTGGTACTACACCCCGTATCATCCTCCAATTTTGGCATCACACTTAATCGCCTGAGTGTGTTTCCAAACTTATATCATGATGACAGATGTCCCAAATGTGTCCATTTCCATTCCCCCTCCCACCATTTCCACACGCCTCTTCTTATGCCGATTATCTTCTTCGCATCTTGTTTTTCTTCAACTAATGGGCGGGTTTCGACTCCAGTCCTCGAGGGATTCCAATAGGTTTTCTCTCCAGCCATTTCCCCACATACCAGGTGTATCCTAATCATTTCTCACAGTTTTCTTACAAAATGTACATTTATTTGGTTTTTCTTAGTGTAGTATTTTTGACCGAGGGGTTTCTTGGGGTTTTTTTCGAAGGAGGTTTTTCATGAAATTTTTTTGGAACGAGGTATTCTCTTGGAACTTTTTTTAGAACAAGGTGCTATTGTACATTTGTTGGTGTTTTTTTTGGGTTTCTGTTGGATTTTACAGAACGAGCAAGAACATTTCTTATCTGGACATTCTCGATAACGTCTAGCTATGCATTTCAAGGTAGTATTTCTTGATTACTTGGCGTTTGAGGTAATATATATTAGATCTAGGTATACATTTATTGGGGGTCATATGGTGTTTTCTGGATTTCTTGTCAGCCTATATTAATTAATTTTGCTTCAAAGTGATGTATTATATATTTTATTTGACTATTTTTCAAACTATTGCAGTTGATGGCAAATGCCATTCTAAAGGAAACAGAAGAAGAGAACTTTCGGCCACACTTTACCATACTGGCACCTTTTGTAGATGAAGTTGCGAGCAATGTACCTGATGCCATTGTTCGTGATTACATCGAACAAGGAGATGCCCTTGTTGAGGATGTGAGTTTTTCTGAAGCTGTCCCATCCTATTCATGCAGTATGCCTACGGTGGCTGATCAAGTTCCATTGGAAAGGTCAAATTGTGTTGTTCAACACTTTCAGCAGGAGGTTTGGGATCAGTTGACTCCAATAGAGCAGCTTCCATTTGAAATGTCTAATAGTGTTGATCAACAGTTTCAACAGGAGGTTAGGGATCGGTTGACTGCAATGGAGAGGCTTCCATTTGAAATGTCAAATTGTGTTGATCAACAGTTTCAAGAAGAGGTTAGGGATCGGTTGACTGTGATAGAGCAGCTTCCATTTGAAATGTCAAATTGTGTTGATCAACAGTTTCAGCAGGTAAGGGATCGGTTGACTGCAATAGAGCAGAATTTGGAAATTCTTGATGTGAAATTTACATCTCTTGGTCAGCGCTTCACGGATACCATAGATGGCTTTCAGCAAAATCTAAACCATGTCCAACTATACTGCAAAGAAGAGTTTCAGCATTTTGATGCAAAATTTACATCTCTTGGTCAGCGCTTCACGGATACCATAGATGGACTTCAGCAAAATCTAAACCATGTCGAGTTATGCTGCAAAGAAGAGTTTCAGCATTTTGGCACCAAGTTCAACACCGTCATTGGAATGTTAGAGTCATTGATAAACGTGCAACAACCATGTCCAGAATTCAAGCAATCGGGGCAATCAGAGCAACTGGGGGGATTCAAGCAAGCAGGGGATACTGGGGCTGGACCATCATATACCCCTAGTAGTCTGATATATTCGTTTGTTTCTCAGTTTAACACTGAAGTTGGGCCCGAGGGGGCATTGGTGTATAAGGGAAGAGGTCATTGTGCCAAGAAAAAATCAAAGATCTTACGAAGCTCTTACACCAATCCGGATAGACGAGAGCAACATGCATTAGATACATTCAACATATTGCATGAGATTAACCCGTCTAAGGAGCTATCATTTCAGTCTTGGTATCAAAGTGCTAAGGATACGTAAGCATCACTAAGTACTCGACTCTTACTTTATTCTTTTACTATTGATTCATTGAATTCAAATAATAACATAACTCCCTTTTATCTAATTTCAAATTTTTGATAGTGACACAGTGGACTTGACAATTTTGGTTGCGAACAAGCCTTGGTTTTCTAAATTACTAGATGGAGACTGGGTTGAGGGTGAGGTAAACATTAATAATTCTCCAATGTGTATTTCATAACTCTATGGTCCGACTAGACGCCTAACAAAATTGTTCATTCGACGTTGCAGCATATTGATGTAGCTATGCTCTTAATACGCCTCAGAACTGAATCACATCCTCACATGTTTTTACCCCGATAAGCAATTCTTGATTCTACGTTTGGCCAGTGCATATATGACCTATGGCACAAAGGCGGCCACAGATTTGAACCTACGCAAGTTAAGTATCCCGGTAATATTCAATGGTATGTGAATGGTGAGTGGCCAAGTCATGGAATGTCCTGGTCGTTATGCGAACATATGTTGATTCCATTCAACATTGTTCAAAGCCATTGGGTTACGTTAGATATCGACTTACTGGCTTGGGAGCTAACGGTGTATGATGGGGATATTGCGTGTTATGTGGATGCGGTTATGCAGGAGAAAGTTACTTGTTTCCTGACATTAATTCCTTTGATTTTTAAAATCACGGGTGTCTTTGAGCAGCGGGAGTGGTGGCATAAAGGACCTTTAAAGTTTGTGAGGAAGAAGAAGACAGAGATTCCACAAACAAAGAAATCGTAAGTTCTATTTACTATCCAGTCATGTGCCACATTATCTTATGAAGTCTGCTATTATTCTATGTCACAGTGGGGATTGCGGTATTTACGCGATCAAATACGTTGAATGCTTGGCGGCTGGCAGATCTGTTGATGTTGTAACTGATGAAAATATGTTGTTTTGGAGAAGGAAGCTGGCTGCTGAAATGTATTCAAAGGAATTTGACACGTGACAGTGTCTAATCTGCTTTTCTAGTCTTCCTCGTCAACTTGTAACAAGAATGGTTATGTAACCAATGACATTGCCGTCTTTTTGCTTTTCTAGACTACCTCGTTGACTTGAAAAACAATTTCTATATAACCAATGATATTGCCAACTTTCTGCTTTAATCTTCCTTGTCAACTTGTAAAGAGGATGACTAGAGAAGACTACACAAGCAGTCGTTCATGTTATTCTGTAACGAGGAAGACTACACAAGCAGTCTTCCTTGTCAATGTGGATCAAGGTTATTTAGATGCCTGCGTTGGCTACGCAATGCAATTACCATCTTTCTATTATTACAGTCGTCCTCATCCTCGTTCGTATGTAACGAGAAAGACTATGTTGAAGATATGAAAACATCGTGATATTATTTTCTTTGAAATTATTTTTCTTTATATTTGATTGTGATTATTACATAATCTTTCATTTTAGTACTATTGTAATACTATAAATAACATCTTCTACCTTGTAATAATTAGACAGGAGAATTATACAATTTCTCATATTCATTTTATTACTCAGTTTCAATTATATTAAGTTTATTATTTTATCCGACGACACATACTAGTCTTCCTTGTAATCGTGTCAACTTGTAAAATGGAGAAGATGCTTGGCTACACATCTCTCTGTTACTGTAGTTGTTGTGCGATTTAAATCCTGTAAGTGGACGGATCGTTTACAAGTAATATAATGATGTGAAGAGTGTCGAACTCACGAAGACCAGATATTAATTTAACCAATTAATTTATAACGTAAATTCTAACAATATGAAAACACAGATTCAATTTGATTTTTGTGATTCTATACTATTTTAATTAAAACTAAATTATCAAACAATTAACTTTAAAATAGTGAGAACGAATTCAAGATCTACTAACACTAGGATTTTCGAATCCACCAACACTTTCCTTAATCAAATATTCGTTTAACCGTTTTAGCTTATAATTACCATAGATTGAAAATCGGCGTTCCTAAAATAATCAAAAGCCTCTCTCGATGGTCAATCAATTCTATATGTTATGCGAACCTAATTATCTCTAATTAAGCTTCGAACATAAACACATGCATTAAAATCTCAAGAACACCTAAATGGATTTCATAAAACATAATAGTAATTTCTATCTATTATTGGACCCTATGTTATTCAATACCACGTGCTTAATCTATATTGAATCTCTCGACTTCGATATAAATTACAATATATTCTAATGGTGATCAGGCATTAAAATAATAGAAAAAATGCATAAAGAATAATCAATCCAAAAGTAATTAATTACTAAAACGGAAAAACTTCTAATTAATTAAAAATCATGAGATTTCATCGTTCATCCTAGAAAAAGTAAATTAGCCGGACATGATTTCGTCAATTATGACAATAATTGACTTCATCATGATCCGGAGAAAGAAAAAGAAGAAGAAATAAATACAACCCGGGACTCTGGCTGAAGAATCTTCAATCCCGTGCCTTAATCTTCGATTCTCCTCTTGTATCTTGTTCCCAAAATTCCTCTCCTTTGTTCTGGCTATTATCTCGCTTTTATAATGCTCTCTAAAGACTCCAAGACGTGTGTTTAAGTTGTTGTTTTATCTTGGAGTTGTCGAGTTCTAATCCCATCAGAAAACTACCAAAATGTTCCGTGATATACCCTTGTGATCGCATAGGCTTATTCCTTGCGATCGCATGGTATGGCCAATTAACATTCTGCCTAATTTCTGGAGGTCTTGCGATCGCAGCTTGTAATAACCATGCGATCGCATGGTTGTATCTTGTGACTTCCTGCGTTTTCTCTTTGGTATTTGCTTGCTAAGTCCTTCAGGTCTCTTTGTATGTTCAATTTAGTTCTCTTTTCTTCTGTTTGCGCTCTTTTTCTTCTTTTCGTCAGATTAATACTTGAATTTGATTATTTCCTAAAATGATAAGAAAACAACATGCAATTAAACTGAAAACAACTAAGAGTACTCATAATTGTCCCTTTTTGTGAGCCCAGATAAATATAAAATTGTACTTATCAAATACCCCCAAACTTGAATTATTATTCGTCTTCGAATAAATTAGCTAAAAACACTCATGCATATACTAATAAAAATAATAAAAATAGGTATACTATAAATAGCTTGCCGTTCTTTTGTAACAACTTATAATTCATGATGAGTATCCAAGTATTACTATTGCAAACGAGATCCTATTTAAACCATATTTGATACGTGTGTGAAAGCAGTTAATCTGATTCACTTAATTTCTATAGTGATGGTAGCCCAACCATTTGGTCAAATTTTCCTTTCCCTCTCGTAAGGTACACTTTCTCCCAAAATAATTTTTTTCTTTTAATTCTCGAGATTTTGGTTCTAAGATTATAGTTCACATTCTTTTCTTGCTTGAGATTGGTTGAGACGGCTAGTAATTGGGACAACCTAGGTTTATGAAGATTCTCCAATTTATGAGCACTCTTGACCAGAAATTTTCTACTAAGTAAGTCAAACACATTAGTCATCTAATCCTCATGTTTACTTTGCAAAGGATTTCACCATTTTTTTTTTAAAAATAAATCTTATGTGCAGAACCCAATTCTTTAAGCTTTCTAGATGACTCATGTAACGAGCTTTAGGTCGATGACTCCCAAGTCTTTTGAACTTTAGGGCATCGGATTTTGAGAAACTCCTACGGGCCTTTTCACTCAAATCAAATAGGCTACGAAAAGAGTTATAAGATATTAATAGGGTGCCAAACTCAGTCCATTAAGCTTTCTAGATGACTCATGTAACGAGCTTTAGGTCGATGACTTTATCACTCGATTCAAAAAGGCTACGAAAAGAGTTATATAATAATAACATTATTCTTTGCGTACAATAAGTTTATGCTAGGGGATTAGATTCCTAACATTCGGTCATTACTTAGTTTCCTTTAACTGGTCTAAAATGCTCCACACAATTTTTTTTCAACATACATGGAATCAATCATAACCTAGATAGCCACTATCACAGTTTAACTACCACACTTACTTACTCTATTGGTTACTTGGTTGAGGTACAAATGATTCTTATATTCAAAAAAGAGTATCCTATTGTTTTCAACATAAGTGCACCAACATAGCTAAAAATCATCTTAACTGGTCGACACAACACAATATCAGACATGGTCAAATAGTCTCAGATTTAACCAATAGTAATAATCTGTTCACAAGTCATGGATTAAAGTGAAATAAAAAGTTGCATCATTAGCCGGCAAAGCTATTCATATCACATAAATATGCAAACAAATAATTAATTTTTTTTTAATGAAAAAATCAAAAATCAAATATCAATTGTCGAATTAAGCAAATTTTTCATTTTAGTCCATCACCCCCAAACTTGAAACAAACATTGTCCCCAATGTAAAATTTAAAATCAAAAGATCGGAGACTTCCCTGAGGTAGATCTGATGGTGCCGGGAGAAAAGGTGTGATAAGAACAACTAGAGGAGAAATCTGAACAGGTTGGTCAGCAAATCTTTGTGTGAATGTCATGCAGCCAGCCTGCATGTTGTAACCCTAAAAAGAAAATAATAAGAAAATAATATTTTTTTTATTTTTTTTTAATTATTTTTTTTTTCGGATGCAGTGCGATCGCAAGGACAAAATGTCCTGCGATCACGAAGAATAAAAAAATCTGGGCAGAAAGTTTTCTGCCCAGGCCATGCAATCGCATGGTACAAAATTTGCTGAAACCGTAATTTTTTTTTTAAATATAAATTTAAAATAATGGAAAAACGTACTTATGAAAGATGACGATGATTGTAGTCTCAAAACCTAAGAACTGAAAGATTACTTAAAATCCTAAAAACCTAAAACGTGCAATTTGTAAATTGAAATCCTAGACCTAAAAAAATTACGAGAATTTAAATAAAAGGGTAGAAAAATGGGTTGCCTCCCATTGAGCGCTTCTTTAAAGTCATTAGCTTGACTTTGTCGTAGTGATCGCTTAAGACACTTTTAATGAATCTTTGGAGGACCTGCTCTTCTTGCTTTGATCAACTTCTGTACAATTTTTGTTTACTTTCCAGAGCTTGATTTTTCCCTTATCATATTGATATGATTTTGTTTTGCCGCCTTGCTCGAACTCAACTAAGAAAATTTCAACCTCCTCATTAGCTTTGATCACAGAAGACGGATGGAGCTTCTCTTTCTGCACATATTCTTCTTCTCTAAGTGGTGCATCCTGATGTTGGGTAACAACTTTATCATCTAAGCTCCCTGCCTTCTGGTAGCCATGGCAATGGGCCGAGCCGAGCCGGCTCGGCCCATAAAATACGAGCTCGGCTCGCCCAAAGGGACGAGCCGAGCCCGAGCTCGGCTCGTCCCCAAAATGTGAGCTCGGTTCGGCCCACGAGCTCGTGGGCCGAACGGGCCGAGCCGAGCTGCCCACGAGCTCGGCTCGGCCCTCAAATTTTTTTTTTTGTTTTTTTTTTTAAATTTTGAAAATGAGAGAAAAATACAATATCGGGTATATTTTATGTTGAAAATTAAAGATTGAAAATCATTTTCCTTAGAATAAGAGTATTTATAGAAAAATAATGAAATTAAAAAATAAAAAAAAAACAAAAACAAAAAAAATGGTGTAATGCACGAGCCACGAGCCGAGCCGGCTCGTGGCTCGTGATTTTGGGCTCGTGGGCTCGTGTCCACGAGCCCAAACGAGCCGAGCTCGTGGGCTCGTTCCCACGAGCCCAACGAGCAGAGCTCGTGGGCGAGCCCACGAGCCGGCTCGTTTTTTGGCCGAGCCGAGCTCGGCTCGGCCCTCTTTTTTTTTTTTGAGCTCGGCCCTAGCTCGTGCTCGTCTCTCGACGAGCCCGAGTCCGAGCTGGGCCGAGCTTTTACGAGCCGAGCCGGCGAGCCGATGAGCCGACGAGCTTTTTTGCCACCCCTACCTTCTGGTCAATGACATCAATGTCGAAACAAGAATCTGAAGAGCTTGGAAATTTAATTGCTTTGAACACATTGAATGTAATGTGTTCATCATTCACTTTCAGCATAAGTTCTCCTTTCTGAACGTCAATTACTGCCCGACCAGTAGCCAAGAAAGGTCGACCCAAAATGAGTGGTACATCCATGTCTTCACACATATCCAGAATAATAAAATCAGCAGGGAATATGAACTTGCCCACTTTCACCAATATGTCTTCAACTATTCCTCTTGGACGTTTGATTGTTCTATCTGCAAGCTGTAGTATTACTGTTGTTGGCTTTGCTTCTCCTAAACCGAGCTGCTTGAAAATAGAGTAAGGCATTAAATTCACATTAGCACCCAAATCACATAAAGCTTTATCAAAAAATAAACTACCAATAGTGCAATGAATATTAAAACTCCCTGGATCTTTTAATTTTGGTGGTAGCTTATTTTGCAATATGGCACAGCATTCTTCAGTTAGCGCGACTGTTTCATGCTTTTCCAACTTTCGCTTATTTGCAAGAATGTCCTTCATGAATTTGGCATAGCTAGGCATTTGAGCTAATGCATCAGCTTGAGGAAATGGAATTGGAGGGACATAAGCCGGTGGTGGAATATAATCTGGTGGAGAGTCCCATATTTCTTATGCAATTTTTGGTTCTGATTTGTTTTCTCTCTCTTTGCTGGACACAGTTTCCTTTTCTACACCTGGTCTCTTTACATGAATTTCTGGTAATTCAACTCCGCTTCTTGTGGTAATTGCATTTACTTGCTCTTTTGGATTGACCTCGGTATTACTTGGCCAAGTGCCTGGTTGTCGCTCTGTCAAAAGTTTAGCCAACTGCCCAGTTTGATTTTCCATATTCTTTATAACAACATCCTGTCTTTTTTGCATCTCCTTGAGTCCCATCTCCATCCGTTCTGACAATTTAGCAACTGTTTCTTCGAATCCTCCTTCTCTTTCCTGGGGTCTTCCCTGATTTGGCGGATTTTGAATAATTTGAGTATTGCCATATAAGAAATTTGGATGATTTCTCCATCCAGGATTGTAAGTCTGTGAGTATGGATTATTCTGCTGTCGTTGAAAGTACTGAGCATATGCAGCTTGTTCAGGGGATGATATATCAACTTTAGTCAATGGACACTCTGATGATTGATGGTTTGCCCCGCAAGTTACACAGATTGGTGGTGACATTTGAACCATATTGGCTGAATAGAAATATTTCATTGCTTCCATCTGCTTTGCCAATGCATCGATTTTCGCCAATACAAGCGAATTGCTGTCCACCTCATGTAATCCTGCTGCTTTCTTCTACAATCCTCTTTCTGGCCACATAATAAACTGTTCACTCATGGTTTCAAATAGATCGTAAAGGTCACCGACGGATCTATTTTGGATAGAGCCACCTACTGCAGAATCCACTGAAGAACGACTGGTTGGAGCTAGTCCAGAGTAGAAATAATGATTCTAAGCTGCTAAAGGAAAACCATGACTTGGACACTTTCGGAACAATTGTTTGAATCTTTCCCATGCCTCATGAAAATTTTCCAACTCAGATTGTTGGAAATTGGAAATTTCATACTTCAATCTGTTTACTCTGGCTGGAGTAAAATATTTCAATGTGAATTTCTGGATCAGATCTGTCCCAATAGTAATGCTCCCAGGCGGTAGAGAATCTAGTCATTCTCTAGCTTTATCCTTCAATGTGTGTGGAAAGAGCCTCATCTTCAGTGCTTCTTCATTAACACCGTGGTATTTGAAATTTGCACAGTATTCGTCGAAGCGAGAAATATAGTAATAAGGATTTTCATCTGTCATCCCATAAAACGGCAGGTTGTTTGAGAACAAATTCATCACATCTAGTCTCAACTGGAAGTTATCATGTCCATAAGGTGGATAGACTATGCTGGACCGATTCTCAACAATCGATGGCATCATATACTCACCCATAAGAATATCTCGTTCATTAACTTCAACTGGTCGAGCGATTGGTGCTTGATTATGTATCAAATCTACAGGTAGTTGATCATGTATTTGGTGGTCTGCCATTGTGTCTTTTTTCTGTATTTTCTTTTCTCGTTTTTCACATTGTCGTCGGTGAAAGCTTCATTCAATTTCTGGATCTAAATCAAATAGATCAAGATCTTTTGTACGGGGCATGCACACTTAACACCTGAAAAATTAGAAAATATATACAATTCAGCAGTATCACGAATAACTAAAAATAAAAATAAAAATAAAAAATTGTTAAAACTAAACTATCAATTAATATAGTAATTAATAAACTAGTCCCCGGCAACGGCGCCAAAAACTTGTTGTGTGATTTAAATCCTGTAAGTGGACAGATCATTTACAAGTAATATAATGATGTCAAGAGTGTCGAACCCACGAGGACCAGATATTAATTTAACCAATTAATTTATAACCTAAATTCTAACAATATGAAAACACAGATTCAATTTGGTTTTTGTGATTCTATACTATTTTAATTAAAACTAAATTATCAAACAATTAACTTTAAAATAGTGAGAACGAATTCAAGATCTACTAACACTAGGATTTTCGAATCCACCAACACTTTTCTTAATCAAATATCCGTTTAACTATTTTAGCTTATAATTACCATAGATTGAAAATCGACGTTCCTAAAATAATCAAAAGCCTATCTTGATGGTCAATCAATTCTATATGTTATGCGAACCTAATTATCTCTAATTAAGCTTCGAACATAAACACATGCATTAAAATCTCAAGAACAGCTAAATGGATTTCATAAAACATAATAGTAATTTCTATCTATTATTGGACCCTATGTTATTCAATACCACGTGCTTAATCTATATTGAATCTCTCGACTTCGATATAAATTACAATATATTCTAATGGTGATCAGGCATTAAAATAATAGAAAAAATACATAAAGAATAATCAACCCAAAAGCAATTAATTACTAAAACGGAAAAACTTCTAATTAATTAAAAATGATGAAATTTCATTGTTCATCCTAGAAAAAGTAAATTAGCCGGACATGATTTCGTCAATTATGACAATAATTGACTTCATCATGATTCGGCGAAAGAAAAAGAAGAAGAAATAAATACAACCCGGAACTCTGGCTGAAGAATCTTCAATCCCGTGTCTTGATATTCGATTCTCCTCTTGTATCTTATTCCCAAAATTCCTCTCCTTTGTTCTGGCTATTATCTCGCTTTTATAATGCTCTCTAAAGACTCCAAGACGTGTGTTTAAGTTGTTGTTTTATCTTGAAGTTGTAGAGTTCTAATCCCATCAGAAAACTGCCAAAATGTTCCGCGATATACCCTTGCTATCGCATAGGCTTATTCCTTGTGATCGCGTGGTATGGCCAATTAACATTCTGCCTAATTTCTGGAGGTCTTGCGATCGCATCTTGTAATAACCATGCGATCGCGTGGTTGTATCTTGTGACTTCCTGCGTTTTCTTTTTGGTATTTGCTTGCTAAGTCCTTCAGGTCTCTTTGTATGTTTAATTTAGTTCTCTTTTCTTCTGTTTGCGCTCTTTTTCGTCTTTTCGTCAGATTGATACTTGAATTTGATTATTTCCTAAAATAATAAGAAAACAACATGCAATTAAACTGAAAATAACAAAGAGTACTCATAATTGTCCCTTTTTGTGAGCCTAGATAAGTACAAAATTGTACTTATCAGTAGTCGTCCACTCGTCGTCGTTAGAAGGCACTATGCAACTTGTAACGAGGACGACTAGATGCCTGGCTACCCAATGTATTTGCTATCTTTCTGTGATTGTAGACGTCCTTTTTAGCGTGTATTGAGGAAGACTAATGTTTTTTAGGATACTTTCTACACATTCTCGTCAAGGAGGACACTTTTTAACAGTGACTGCGGCTGGCACACTGAATGGAAGTAATCAAACAATTGAGTAGGTGAAAAGCTTGATTTTCAACAGCTAACTTTGTGCTATCATTAGACGATGGATGTCTACAAAGACCTATATATCCTCATTAGTAAATGGTAATAGTAGTGTCCGACAATTTAACCACTGGATATGACCCATATACTCCACTCGATATGATCCACATACTCCAACATGGTGACACTATTAATTTTAAACTTACACTAGATCTTTTACTCGCCTCGTTGCTATATTTTACATGTTATATTACGACTGATATTGCATGTGAAATATCACCTTTCCAAAGGTGAACAACATATTTCCTTATATTCTACTAGCCAACAGCCATGATAGCTCAAACTAGCAGTTTTGGTATCAGCAGAAGATTTTATAACTCGACAACAAGCATTTGTACTTCACATGTAATGTCAATAGAATCATTTTTCCATATCTGTTCATGGATGCTCCTTTCTCCTGTATTTTACAATGTTTACACTCTCTTGCTGCCACTTCCGATTGGCTTCCACTTTTAGTGACTTAAATTTTATGATTGATCAAAGACCGATTAGAAATATCGTACCGCATTACACACTAATGCAGCGCAGTGAAATCCAAACACAAAATGAATAACGAAGCACCGAGTGATTAATATCCAATGGTCTGTGAGTAACAATTGAACATAAATCAAAAGACTGGTAAATCCAAAGCCGTCAATGTTTTGAAGCAACCAAAAATGAAAAAACTACCCTTCGTTGTTCAATTTTGTAAGTTTAATTAAAGCGGTAAAGAACATAAGTTAAGAGGCTTCCAATTTGGAGCAACTGGGCATCGGCCTCAGGCTAGTGGCGGAGCCAAGAATATTTTTTGGGGGGGGCCAAAATTTTTCATTGGCGCAACACATCTTTCATATTAAAAAAAAAAAAAAAAAGCCAAAAATGGGTGTTCGAAATGAATGTAATAATCCTATTTTTAATCTTCTAATTCTCATTTTGACGTTACCTGTTTCGGCTTATTTTCAGACTATGTTCTTCACTCGTGGGGGTAAGTTATTGATACCATTTCGAAGTATTCACAGAAAGGTTCGTAAGACATTTTTTGGATTGAAAATTGTTGCGGAACTCAAAATAACAATCCAAAATGGCTGCTAGAATAGATATAATAATCTAATTTTTCTATTTTTTTTATTTATATCACATCTTTTAGCTTATTTTTGGACTATGTTTCTTTACTCGTCGAAGTAGGTTTTTAGTACCATTTGGAAGTATCCATGGAAACTTCGTAGCGTATTTTTCGAGCTCTAGAGGCTCAAGCATAGGTACAGGTACAAGCTCAAACACTGAACCAGCTCAGGTGTGGGCCGGGTGGAAATTGCCTATGTAAAAGGTAATCCTCTCAATTATCTAATAGAGCCTCGCAAAAGATAAAATATTCTACCTCTAGATGACAGATCTCCTACAAGTCCCTTAGGATCTCTATGACAATTGGTTGTCCCGAGCTGCAAGCGAGTCAATCATGTGTGCGATAGACTTGGTGTCTATCGTGTCGAACCCATAGTTCATCACCCTAATCTGTGCTGCCATATGACTCCCAACGTGCTAGCTGATACTACACTCGAGATTGGAAACAAACCACTCATAACCTCTAGCTCCTTGCAGTCTCGACTCGTCCTAGATAGAACTCGCTAGGTGATACCATGTCTGAAATACTAATTATGAAAAGTCCAATTAATTAGGTGGGTTTCCCAATTAATTAGGTGGGTTTCTAACATCTTTTAGTTAAATTAAGAGGACTAACAATAAACTGTTACAAAATTTTGGTCACGTTCTCAAAATATTTAGTGCAAAAGAATAAATATCCATTTCACGTGCACAACTTAACTTTTTCTAAACATAAAATCTTATCATAACTGAAACATATACACGTTTCTAATATTGTATGTAAACATAAAAGTTTCTCAAACATTTCTTTACATCAAAGTTGGTGTAGTGCGACGATGACGAGTAGTGACACTGAATTCTTAAAATTTGAATCACAACTCGACAAAATAAATAATCAACAAAACAATAAAATATAATAATTTTTTTATGCACGTTTACAGAAAAGTAAATCTTTTTTCTAATACCAAGATACGATGCCATAGATTTTCTAAACTTGGAGGGTCATTAAAATTATGAAAATAGTATTTTTCGAATCCAAATTTAAATTTCCCCACGATCTTTTAAATAGTTTCAATTTTATGTGCAGTGAAAAACTGACGCAAGAAACTTTCAACTAAAATTGAATATTTTCAGGATTTAGCAATGATACCAGATGTCGTCATAAATTATTTGACCAACCTAATATACTCAAAAAATTATAATTTTTGACCAAAGAATACCTAACACTACTGGAACAACATATCAAAAATTTAGAATTTCATCAACTCATTTGGAAAATAGCCTGCACAGTCCAGGAAAATGATCATAATTAATTCATGTGACATGATTTTTGGTGATTCCAAATTCTTAAATAGCCAACTCCTAAACCTATCCAACCCCACTAATTTCACTCAAAAATATGTAGTACAAATGAAGTCATAGCATTTTGAATAAATGGGGGCAGATTCTAAAAATACATTAAAACCACTGGTGGAGCCAGGGGGTCTTGGAGGACCTGGACCCCCAAATTTTCTGAGATTTTTTTTTTAAAAATTTTTAATATGCAATTTAATTTTGACTTAATATCAATTTAATATATGACAAATGAACTTATTAACCAAATATTAATTTAATGTTCGGCAATTGGACCTATTGCCCTAATAAAATTAATAATACAAAATTACAAATAATTGGCTCATTCCTCAATTTCAGTGAACATTCACCGATTTCAATATCACATTTCTCCTCTCCGTTTTCTACATTGAGTAAAGCAAAAGTTAGATTACGACATTCCAATATCTACAAAATTCTCCCAAATTACTCAACAATCACCCTATTTAATTTTCCCCAAATTTTTAAATCCAATACCTAAATTTTACTATAAAATCTTCAATTCCTAGACCACCGGAAAAATCAAGAAGATATACAAGACACTAAAGTATAGAACAAACTTCATGCTCATCACTCCATCGGTAAATTCTTTATAGTAAAGAGAATATTAAAAATAAGTCATTTTTTTTTATAAATAAAAATTAATAAAATCACTTTGCTTGTAAATGCATATCTTGTTCAATTGATTTTTTTTTTTTTCTTTTGAACTTGAGTGATATTTAATTTTATTTGTATACCTGGTCTTCCTATTATGGAGGATAATTTTGTAAAAGACAACGTGAACAAGAAGAGTATGATATTTGTTTCATTTGTGGTCATATTTTAGACATTACAAATTAGTAGTCTAAGTTATAAGTTTAAAAGAAAAACCTATATATTGTGGTCAAACAATGGTGCGAGTGAGTTTATTTATCTGTTTGTGTATAGTATAGTGTGTAAATAAAATAAAGTATGAAAACTCGTAAGAAACGTTTGTAAAAAAAATTTCATCACTATTATGTTGTTTCAATTTTTTTGCACGTTAATTTGGGGAACCTCAACTCAAATTCTCTGGCTCCACCGCTGACTAAAACATCGGTTTTTGGAATTTGTATTTCCAACCAACAAGATCAACAAAGCTACTACTGTTAACTTGACTTTTACACAATTTTGACAAAAAATATGGATAAATAATTACATATAATAGGCTCGATCATATCAACACATATTATCTTAACTTATGTACAAAATTTAAGTTGCTACTTTCCACGATCGCGCCGCTGCCAAGCCCTTCAATTTGGAGAGTAAAACATATTTTTGGGGGCGTGAGCATTTCAAAGAAATACTCCGTAGTATATATAAATGAGAAGATTTTATACGGACACACATAAGACATGTCAAAAGCTGTAAAGTTCATGGGAAACATCAAATTTTGGTAACCGATTTCATATTTGTTTCTGGTGATTACCTTCAATCACAAATCATTCTAGGTGTTTCATTAATTCAATCACCAACATCTTGTTTTTATCATAGATATGCCATATCATGCTAGATAAATAAACAAGCATTCGTCTAGACATAGCAAACATAAAAACAATCATGTACGTGCATGTTTGCCTATAATTTCCCAAGCAAAAATTGTGGCCACGTGTACGGGAAAAACATATACTACCTCAATTTTCAGATTTGTCCTAGAGTTGGATTGGTGGATATAAATCTTACTGCACTTTTTCGAAAAATCCTGCAAGCTTGCCTTTTCATCGTTTGTGAAATTGTGTATAAGAGTGTGCGTCGTGTGTGAATGTTTTGTTAAAGATAAAAGAGGAGGTGGGAAGGCCGAGATGAGGGGGAGGGAAATGGGGAGTGGCACAATGAAATAGAAGGGGGGAAATTCGGGGAAAGGGCCGAGATGGAGAGAGGGAAAAAGAGAGTGAGGTAGGTCGAAATTGGAGAGGGGAGAAGGGGGAAAATCTGGGAATTTTGGAGCTGAAATTGTGAGGGGGAAAGGGAAGTGTGGAGGGCCGAATTTAGAGAGGGAATAAGGGGGGAAAATTGGAAATTTGGAGCTGAACTTGTGAGGGGTCAAAAGAGGAGTGCGGAGGGGCCGAAAATGCAAAGGGAGAGGGGGAGAAATGTGAGTTGGTTATGGGGTATTTGGAGTAGTTATTTGGCTAATTATGGGAAGTGGTGTTGGCTAAGTGTGAAGGAGGAAATAGAGGGAAATAGGGAGTTTTGGAATATTATGTTTTGGTTGGTAGTGATGCTAATATATTTTTTGCCTTTTATTGATACTAATATTTATATTTTATCGTGATATTGTAGACTAATATTTATGATTTAACTTGTTCGATATATGTTTTTGGTTTGTTTGCTAAATCGTGGTTTTAAATCGAACCAAACCGCAAAAAGTAGTTTGATTTGGTTTGGTTTCGAAAGTGAAGTGGTTTGGTTTGGTTTGGAAAATTTTCAAACTGCTTTAAATAGTTTGGTTTGAAAATTTATCACAAATCGTCCAAACTGAACCGTGTTCACTCCTACCCAATGCTTTCTCTCCTAGAAATAATTTTCTTTCATAAATTCGCGCAAATTATTTCGTGGATTGGATTTCAATAGGCCTCTAGGTTTTTTTCTACCAATTGGGTTCCCTTCACCACTCTCTTTGGGATGGCCCCTAAATGATCACTCAGTAATAAAGGAGGTAGGGACTAGGGGTGCAAAGACAACCATAAAGCTTGCCTAGAAGCAGTTACCCTTGAAAGAATGCACAATAGTGTATAAACTTAAAGCTTGTTTGATTCTTATTTTAATATGTTTTTTTTTTATTATTTGACTTTTAAGAAAAAATGATCAAAATGTCCATTTTTCTAGTAAAATATTACGACTACTTTGAAAAGCAAAATGACATTTGTGTCATTTTTTGCCCAAAAGTCAAAAAATGAGGGGAAAAAACCCCCATTAAAATGGGAATCAAACAGCCTCTTAGTCGTGCAACGTTTCTTCTCAAATCGAGTTTATGGAATCAATTTTGTAAGAAAGAGGCATTGATTTATGTTTTGCAATTTATTCCACATGGCAATTTAACGTCTAATTATTACCACATAGGATTTTCTGTCTGCCACGTGTGAATTATGTTAGTTGTTATTAACGAAGTTGAAATGAGTGACTACGAAATAAGAACATCTCCAATATATTTTATGGATTGCCTGGAATGCAAGTTGAATAGGGTATGGCAACGAAGCAGACGGTATATTTTGTCATCTCTAACGTTAAAACGTGACATTGATATCTAATAAATAATCATTCAAATGCAAAATTGGTCTCCAATGAGTTGTATCTATGAAACAATAATGTTGTCTATGTGTCTTTTTTTTAATAATAATAATTAAAAAAAAACAACATCTAATGATCGATACACAAGAAATATAAATATTGCTGAGTCATCCTATCTAACAAAGCTTTTGAATGTGGATGAATTTCTTCACAATGTCTATTTTTTCTTTATAATAGAATCCGTATCAAATTGTATTAGAGAGGAATTTTTCAAAATATCGTTTATTTTATTTATATGATAAATTCTTTTTAACAATCTACATTAGGCATGCTATAAGAAAACAAAAAATTGAGTGCTAAGTGTGTAACCAAAAAAAGGATAGTGTCCAAACGAGGACACATACCTAAGTCAACTGCCTAAACACGTTTTGAACCCATTTTTTGATAAACATTACGATGAATAATTGAAATATATGGATCTAAATAACGATTAGCCTTTGATACATAATTTATGCCGATTGAGACATGGGAAAGTATTAATATCGTTGAACAATCACTTCATTAACTATGATTTGAAACTCTTACACTTGTCATAACTTGTGCTTATGTTTCATACCAGAATTTAATAACTGAGTCGATATGGCATATGTGAATACAATTTTTATAAGTCAACTAAGAGGCCTCGTAGGTTGCTAACTGGTAGATGTTGGGAGTTGCTCTTAAATGCCTTTGAGATTGAAATTTGGTGAGTTCAATGTTGATTGAAGTCCTACTCGACTACGTATTTAAAAAGAATAAAATAGATAAATGAATACACTCGTAATTGGACTTAGTATTATATATACCATAAGGAATATGTGAGTCCATATCTGTTACTTCAAATATGAATGAACAGTTAAAAAATGTATTTGAGACAGAATATTTGAACTTAAAATAGGCCTTACGTGCCTAAAATCATTAGTGCAACTTAAATTACTATTTTACACAATTATCAAGAGTAGATGAATTCCTAAATATATGTGATATGTGTTTACACTTTCTATGAGGATTTAAAATGTTTCAAATTTCAGGAGATTGGATTCTCCAGATATTTCTATTTTTTGTGCTTGCTTACAAGTTTTCTTTTACCTTTTTTTCTGTGTCGGTCCATAAATAGAAAATTATCGAGGAAGCTGAAAGTTTGGTATTATCCCCATAACATGAAGGGAATATTGCAATGGGATTCATAATCTTTGCAAAAAGTACAAATTGATTCTTAACTTTTATTTTGTACTACTTCCCTACTAGACTTTTGAAAAAATTCACAATACAAAGACGACATTTAAACAGTAACCATCTAAAAAATCCGTTAGTTCAACGTGTGAATTGCAGTTGCCCACCTTTTAGAAAGGCAAAACCGTCTCTCCAGATATATATATATATATATATATATATATATATAAAACCAATCGCCACAACCATCCAATACCGCAGTTTGGGAGTCACCGAAGAAGAAATATCTCCTTATTTCGCAGTGTAGTTGGAGGCCAAGGAGAGGTGGTTTTTGATTGTTAGTGTCCAAAAGTCCTTGTGTTGCATATTTTTCCAAAAGTTTAGAATGTTGTTACCAAAAAACTAAAGATTGGAGACCTAATATTGTAATTTTTGCAAAGGTTGACAACCCGCTGCAATTCCTCAAAATTTTAATTCGGTGCAGCCTAAGTAGCTACGTTATACAAACAACATTAATTAATTAGTTTATTGGTAGACAGCCATCTGTATCCACCGGTATTTATGAAACTCACCCCCCCCCCCCCCCTCTCTCTCTCTCTCTCTCTCTCTCTCTCTCTCTCTCTCTGTGTAGGTGTTATACATGTGTGTACGTATTATGTATAGACTCAAAAAACAGACACGTGGGGCCATTGACATCCTTAAAGATTGATTATTCCTTGAAAGAAATCCTTACCTTAATTCATTAACAACGTAGGGTTAGGCAGATTAATTAGTTTCTCCTTCCCTCTTAATTCCATTGGTAGTTGAGCTATCTCTTCAACACATTCACTATTAAATGGATAGACATTTGTTCTTCATATCTTGCAAGCTTCAAAAAAAGTACCATCTCTTTCTTTTTTAAGAAAACCCACAAAAAAAAAAGGCAAAATTTTATGGAGGGAAGGAGAGAAATGGATAGTAACATAGACATGAATGAGGAGAGACTAACGGCTGAGATGGCGTTTAAAGATTCATCATCGGCCGTCATAAGAATCCGGCAAAAGTTGCCGGATTTTTTACAGTCTGTTAAGCTCAAATATGTTAAATTAGGTTATGGTTATTCATGCAACACTGCAACTCTCCTTCTGTTCTTTCTAGTCTTCCCTTTGTTCATAGCCACTTCTATACAACTTACTGGGCTGACAATATTCAGCATATTTTCTGATATTGTAAGGAATCAGACACTTCTTTTTGATACTGCCACTGTTGTAATTGGTTCCACTGTATTGATGTTCTTGTTAGGCATCTACTGGGCTAAGAAACCAAGACCTGTTTATTTGGTCGATTTCGCATGTTACAAGCCTGAAGATGAAAGAAAAATGTCCATTAATTCCTTCTTAAAGATGACAGAAGAGAATGGTGCATTCGAGGAGGAGACAATTCAGTTCCAGAAAAGAATATCGTGCCGGTCAGGCCTCGGCGACGAGACCTATTTCCCAAAGGGGATAACATCCAGACCTCCCAATCTGTCAATGAAAGAAGCCCGGTTGGAAGCGGAGGCCGTCATGTTTGGTGCATTGGACTCGATGTTTAGCAAGACTGGAGTGAAACCCAAGGATGTAGGGATTCTTATTGTGAACTGCAGCTTATTCAATCCAACACCATCTCTATCCGCCATGATTGTGAATCATTACAAGCTTAGAACTGATATCAAGAGCTTCAATCTAGGTGGAATGGGCTGTAGTGCGGGCCTCATATCAATCGACCTAGCAAAACACCTCCTTCAAGCTAACCCTAATGAGTATGCAGTTATTGTGAGTACTGAAAACATAACACTGAATTGGTACTTTGGAAATGACCGATCAATGCTATTGTGCAACTGTATATTCCGCATGGGTGGTGCAGCCATTCTTCTTTCAAACAAATCCCAAGACAGGGCCCGGTCCAAATACGAGCTAGTCCATACCGTTCGAACCCATAAAGGAGCAGATGACAATAGCTACAACTGTGTGTACCAGAGAGAGGATGATAAAGGTACAGTTGGAGTTTCACTTGCTCGTGAATTAATGGCGGTGGCCGGTGATGCTTTAAAGACGAATATAACAACATTGGGACCTTTAGTATTACCTTTGTCTGAACAATTAATATTTCTTATTACTTTGATGAAGAAGAAGGTGTTCCGAGCTAAGGTGAGGCCATATATACCCGATTTCAAGCTTGCTTTCGAGCATTTCTGCATACACGCAGGCGGTCGGGCCGTGTTGGATGAGTTGCAGAAAAATCTTGAACTGACTGATTGGCACATGGAGCCATCTAGGATGACTTTGCACAGATTTGGAAACACTTCGAGCAGCTCTCTGTGGTATGAGTTGGCTTATACAGAGGCGAAAGGCCGAGTTTCGAGAGGGAATAGGGTGTGGCAAATTGCATTCGGGTCAGGTTTCATGACACGACCCGTCCCGAATCATCCTAGTGGACCCAAGACGTGCCGTGCGCCGATGATGGATGCCAGCTGGATGCCGGACCCACCATTAAGGCTACTTAGACTTTCCTACGACTGATCGACTTTTCCTTTAACTAAAAAGATTTTATAAAAATTTTGGCAGAGTCTCCTTTGTAAATTGAACAAACCCAAACCTGAAAAGCAACAATTTCTCAAAACACAAAATATACAATATCAACTGGGGTCCACTTGTCCCATAATATGAACCAAACAAAAGTAAAGTACAGCCAAATCAACCATTTCCACTATCACTTACAAAACAGCCTGAATTTATAACATTTACATCCCAAAAAGGCGGCAAGCCCCCATCTAACTTCAACATGCCATAACTAATACCAAAATAAATCATCAAAGAACCTAGAACATATTTTCCCAAAAATAAATGACATGCTCGATGGGTATGAATCATACAAACTAATCCTCGTATGGCTCTGGCTCAACAATCGACAGGCTCTTCAAAAGCTGCTCAAAATTCAACTACTACCTGAATAAGAAAGTATAGAAAATCTGTGAGCTAATAGCTCAGTGAGTGGGGAGTTCATAATAAATCATAATTTTCAAGAAACTGATTTCTCATATTATACATACGTACTGAGTAATTGCAAACTGTAAGTCATAAAGAAACTGCATAATCTGATAATTTAGTAAATCTGAAAAGAAGTGCCATCAGATAATAACATACGTAAACATGAGTTTCTGTAAACTAAATAAGCTGTCATATACTGAAAAATCACACCAGAATGTATCATGAGTCACTGATAATCTGAAATCTGTAATCTGTAATCTGGTCATACACTGTGGAAACAGATTCACACAAGTGCAGAGCGGGTAAAATCACCATATCTGGTCATACGCGCGTAGACTGGCTGAGCACTCCCGTACATGGCCCAAGGCCCCTCTGTGTACGAAAGTGACCCCTGAAATAAGCACCCTTATACACGGCCCGAAGCCCCTCTGTGCATAAGAGTGGGTCATAAAGACCTCTCATAATATACCCTAGTACACGGCCTAAGCCCCTCTGTGCACTAGAGTAGATAACAGCATCATCAAACACTTTCTGGTGGTTTTATAAACTGTATCTAAATCACATTTCTCATGATAAAACATAACAATAACTTGCAATAATAGAACTGAATTTGTTTATAAAATCTATTATATTCTAAAAATCATGCTTCTCTTCATAATAATTTTGTAGCTAAAACACATGGTATTTAAATTCTTATATTTTGAAAAATAAGTTTTTCCACTCACAGAGCCTTGGCTAGGACTAAGTTGGTCGGTATGCTGCACCAACTTCCTCGTCACCTCCTGAAATAGAATATAATTGCTCGAATAAATAAATAATCATCCCAAGTGATACTAATTATTAGAAACAAGGCTAAGCTTAACTTACTATACTTAAGCAAAACTTATTCAAAATTACTTTACTCACTTGGATCTCATCCTTATTCTAATTCACCACTTATTCAACAACATATAATTTTCCTTAACATTCTCAACATTTTCTAATCTTCCATAAGGCCCAAAAATAATCTCCTTTATATCACATTCACTTAAAAGACCCAAATATAAATTATAGGGTTTGCTAAAACCATCATTCCAAGCTTATTACATAAATAAACCAACATAAGCCTTAATATCCTCAAAATAGCTTACATATCTAAATTAACTCACTAATTCAAGAACCCTAAAATTTCATCCATTAAATCCTTCATTTAACATATAATATAGCTCATAACACTAAAAATAACGTATCTCCTTACATAACATTCACATTGAAGCCCATAAGCAAAAACCCTAATTTTTAACTCATTTCTAAAATAAGAGGATTCTTGCTTACCTCTTGAAAATGGAGAAGAAATGGAGAACCCTAGCTAAAAATCAACTCGGCCGGCGGCTTCTTCTTCTTCCTCCCCTTTTCCTTTTTCCTTTTTTCCTTTTTCTTTTCCTTTTCTTTCTTCTCTTTTTCCCCTTTCCTTCTCTTCTCTGTCCGCGTCTCTGTTCTCTGTGTAATGACAAGAAAATGGCCCAAATTCAATTTACACTTTAGCCCAAATTGCAACTTAAGCCCCTAACTTCCATAAAGTGACATTTAAATCCTTAAATAACCACAATTTTATAAAATAGCCCAAAACAATTTATTCATTTAATTTAAGCCCAACTTTGACTATTTGACTTAGACTTGACCCGAAATTTCATTGACTTTGACTTAAATAGAATTTGACTTTGACTAAATTAAAACGGGTCGTAACAATCTTACCTCCTTCAAAGAATTTCGTCCTCGAAATTCGATCGGCTAGGCTTGAAATAATTGAGGAAATTGAGCACGCATATGATCCTCATTCTCCCAGGTAGCCTCCTCTATCGAATGATTCTTCCAAAGAACCTTAACTAGCGAAATGATCTTGTTTCGCTGAACTTGATCCTTTCTGTCTAAGATCTGAACTGGTTCCTCTTCATAGGTCAAGTTTTTCTTCAATTCCACTGGTTGAGATTCCAAAATATGCGAGGGATCTGGAATATACTTCCGAAGCATAGAGACATGGAATACATCATGAATTCTAGATAACTCAACTGGCAAAGCTAACCGATAAGCAACTGGCCCAATCCGCTCAATAATTTCATAAGGCCCAATATATCGAGGACTTAACTTTCCCCGCTTGCCAAATCTCAAAACACCCTTCCATGGAGATAATTTTAGGAAAACTTTATCCCCAACTTCAAATTCGAGATCTCTTCTCCTCTTGTCTGCATAGCTCTTCTGTCTATCCCGAGCTACCTCCAATTTTTCTTTAATCACCTTCACATTCTCCGAAGTGATTTGAACCAATTCAGGACCTACTAATTTTCTTTCCCCAACTTCATTCCAGCAAACTGGTGTTCTACATTTTCTGCCGTATAATGCTTCAAAAGGAGCCATCTCAATACTGGAGTGGTAACTGTTATTATAAGCAAACTCCATCAAGGACAAATGAGTATCCCAGTTACCTTTGAACTGTAGAACACAAGCTCGCAACATATCCTCTAGGGTCTGTATGGTTCTCTCTGATTGACCATCTGTTTGAGGGTGAAAAGCTGTGCTGAAATGTAGCTTAGTGCCCATAGCTGCTTGCAAACTAGGCCAGAACTTAGATGTAAACCGTGGATCTCTATCTGATACAATAGACACTGGAGCACCGTATAAGCTGACTATCTCATCTACATACAACTTTGCCAACTTGTTCAAAGTGTAAGTAGCTTTGATCGGTAAGAACCTCGCAACCTTGGTCAAACGATCCACAATAACCCAAACACCATCATGACCATTCTGAGTACGAGGAAGACCAAACAAGAAGTCCATAGTAATATGCTCCCACTTCCATTCTGGAATAGGCAACGGTTGTAAAAGTCCAGCTGCCTTCTGACGAATTGGCTTTACCTGCTGACAAATGAGACATTTAGATACGAACTCCGCTATTTCTCTCTTCATTCCTGGCCACCAGTAATGCTCTTTCAATATGTGGTACATTTTAGTACTGCCTGGGTGCATCGCATAGGCCGAACTGTGTGCCTCTTCTAAAATTTCTTTCTTCAATTCTGAAACATCAGGAACACAGAGTCGACTTCCCATAACCAAAGCACCATCGCCTCGAATTGCATAATCTGTCCGCAGACCAGTACTAACCTCCGCTCTCAATAATCTAAGTGTAAGATCATGAGATTGAGCTTCTCTAACCCTGTCGATCAAAGTAGGTCTCACCTGAAAATGAGCTAAAACCGCTCCAGAAGTAGTAGCTGACAACTGGGCATGCAGTTTTCTGAACTCACAAAACAAGGAAGCACATACTGCACTGGATTGAGATGAACTGCTAGTCTTTCTACTAAGAGCATCAGCAACTACGTTAGCTTTCCCTGGATGATAATCAATTCTGCAATCATAATCCTTTATCAACTCTAACCATCTCCTTTGCCTCAAATTCAAGTCCTTCTGATCGAAAATGTACTTCAAACTTTTGTGATCTGTGAATATCTGGCATTTCTCACCATAAAGGTAATGCCTCCAAATCTTCAAAGCCAACACCACTGCAGCCAATTCTAAGTCATGTGTTGGGTAGTTTAACTCATGCTTCTTCAATTGTCTCGAAGCATAAGCTATAACCTTTCCATTCTGCATCAAAACACAACCCAAGCCTTGTCGAGAAGCATCACTATAAATCACAAACTCTTCACCTGGAGATGGAAGAGTAAGTATGGGAGCAGAAACTAGTCTGTTCTTCAACTCTCGAAAGCTCTTATCACACTCTTCACTCCACACGAATTTAGAATTCTTTCGAGTCAGACTAGTCAAAGGAAGAGCAATTCTGGAGAATCCTTCCACGAACCGACGATAATAACCTGCCAGTCCAAGAAAACTCCGAACTTCTGTCACATTTGTAGGGCGTTCCCATCTCATCACTGCTTCAGTCTTGATAGGATCTACATAAATGCCTTCTGCTGAGATGACATGGCCCAAAAATACCACTTGGTCAAGCCAGAATTCACATTTGCTGAACTTAGCATACAACTGTTTATCTCGCAAAGTCTGTAAAATAATCTTCAAATGCTCGACATGCTCCTCACAACTGCGAGAATAAACTAATATATCATCAATAAAGACAATAACAAATCTATCCAAGTATGGATGAAGCACCCTGTTCATCAAATCCATAAATGCTGCTGGAGCATTAGTTAACCCAAACGACATCACAAGGAACTCATAATGTCCATACCGAGACCTGAAAGCAGTCTTTGGTACATCGACATCTCTGATCTTAAGCTGATGATACCCTGAACGCAAGTCGATCTTAGAAAATACAGTAGCACCCCGAAGTTGATCAAACAAGTCATCAATACGAGGTAGAGGGTATTTATTACGAATCGTCACCTTGTTCAGCTGTCTGTAGTCGATACATAATCTCATTGTGCCATCTTTCTTCTTCACAAATAAGACTGGTGCTCCCCACGGGGATACACTGGGTCTAATGAAACCCTTATCGACTAGTTCTTGCAACTGCACTTTCAATTCCTTCAGCTCTACTGGGGCCATTCTGTAAGGTGCCTGAGAGATAGGAGTTGTCCCTGGAATCAAATCAATAGTGAACTCAATTTCTCTATCTGGCGGTAATCCCAGAAGATCTTCTGGAAATACATCAGGAAAATCCCGCACAACAGGAATATCATCCAATTTCAGCTTAGTAATCTGACTGTCAATTACATAAGCCAAATATGCCTGACACCCCTTTTTAAGAAATTTTCTAGCATCAAGTGCAGATATTATGCAAGACGGTAAAATTCTCCGCTCACCACTAAGAATAATTTCAGACTCTCCTGGCCTTCGGAATACAACTTCTTTGCGAAAGCAATCAACTGAAGCACGATTTGCGGCTAAGAAGTCCATGCCCAAAATAATATCAAAGTCATGAATATCAAGAGGAATCAGATTAGCCTTCAATTCCTGATCATTCACTTTAATCACACAGTCCTTATACACACTGTTAGCTAAAAGTGAATCTCCTACTGGAGTCGCCACAACTAAGTCACTATCTAGTGGTTCCAACATACAATCCGCATAGATAGCAAGTGCATAGGAAATAAATGAATGTGTGGCACCTGAATCAATTAAACAACGAGCATTTCTGTCAAAAATAGACAACGTACCCATGACTACGTCTGGTGACTCCTCTGCATCCTGCTGAGTCACTGCAAAAACTTTCCCCTGAGTCCTGGGACGTCCTGCCTGACCTTTCTGTTGAACACCACTACTACTGGTGATGTTTGCCTGTACTCCTCTAGTAGACCCTCCTGCTTTACTTGCCCCGGTATTCTGATTCTGATCGTATCTAGAAGCACCGACACTTGCCTGTGGAAACACCGTCTGTGATCTACCACCCTCCTGAAACTGAGCTGGGCAATCTCTCTTCATGTGTCCTACCTGACCACACCGATAACAGCCGCTAGTTCCTTTAAGGCAATCTCCTAGGTGGAATCTCCCACAAGACTGGCAAGGAGGAAATCTGGTACCACTAGAACCATCACTCTGTCTTGAACCAAAAGTTCTCTGAAAAGAGCCCTGACTCTGAGATCGGCTACTAACTGGCTGCTGTACTGAACCGTGGCTAGATCCTGAACTCTGACCCCGTCCAGACTTGGTCTTGAAACTGCCGGTATTGGCAACACCTGGCCAAAACCCACGTCTATCTTTCTGAGATGCGCCCCTAGAAGTCCAAGTCCCAGTCTGACCACCACTGCCTTTGAATTTCATTTGATCTCTCTGAATCTGCCTTTCTGAAATACTCTTCTCGACTCTTAAAGCAGACTCTACAAGTTTTCCAAATTCTGTCCACTCTGCAGATGTTACAGAAGTCCTGATATCTTCTCTCAACCCATCCTCAAAACGTCTACACCTATCGTTTTCATCAGCCACCAAGACTTGAGCATACTTTGAGAGTTCAACGAACTTTTTCTGGTACTCAGAAACTGTCATACACCCCTGTACTAACTTCAAGAATTCACTTTGCTTTGCATTTTTGTACGAACGAGGATAGTAAGTATCATAAAAAGCACGCCTGAAGTCCACCCAAGTGATGACACTAGGATCTGCATATTTAGTCCGTAATGACCGCCACCAATCATTTGCTCCTTCCTCCAACAAGAAAGTAGCAAGGCGCAACTTCTTGTTGTCAGGACAATCCATGACATCAAAAACCTTCTCAATTTTATCCATCCAGGCCTCAGCTACCGCTGGATCAGATGCACCTGTAAAAACCTTAGCCCCCAATTTTCTTGCCCGCTCAATACTATGGTCTTTATCAGGATTGTGTTGCATTTGCAAAGCCGATGCAACAGCAGCAGCAAATTTTTCTGCAATTTGGTCAGTCTCAACCGCATTTCTCTGTGGAGGCTGCTCATGGGTTCGATGAACTGATTCATCAACCCTACTAGTCTCTCTAACATCCTCTGAATCAGGAGCATTGTGAGTTTCAGGCAACTCACCTCGGAGCCTGCGTTGTTTGCCACCACGAGCCATGACTCACCTATAAAATGGGAATAACATGTCTTAAAACAAGTTTATGATACATGTGATGCAAGTCTATAGACCTATGACCATGCTCTGATACCAACTTGACACGACCCGTCCCGAATCATCCTAGTGGACCCAAGACGTGCCGTGCGCCGATGATGGATGCCAGCTGGATGCCGGACCCACCATTAAGGCTACTTAGACTTTCCTACGACTGATCGACTTTTCCTTTAACTAAAAAGATTTTATAAAAATTTTGGCAGAGTCTCCTTTGTAAATTGAACAAACCCAAACCTGAAAAGCAACAATTTCTCAAAACACAAAATATACAATATCAACTGGGGTCCACTTGTCCCATAATATGAACCAAACAAAAGTAAAGTACAGCCAAATCAACCATTTCCACTATCACTTACAAAACAGCCTGAATTTATAACATTTACATCCCAAAAAGGCGGCAAGCCCCCATCTAACTTCAACATGCCATAACTAATACCAAAATAAATCATCAAAGAACCTAGAACATATTTTCCCAAAAATAAATGACATGCTCGATGGGTATGAATCATACAAACTAATCCTCGTATGGCTCTGGCTCAACAATCGACAGGCTCTTCAAAAGCTGCTCAAAATTCAACTACTACCTGAATAAGAAAGTATAGAAAATCTGTGAGCTAATAGCTCAGTGAGTGGGGAGTTCATAATAAATCATAATTTTCAAGAAACTGATTTCTCATATTATACATACGTACTGAGTAATTGCAAACTGTAAGTCATAAAGAAACTGCATAATCTGATAATTTAGTAAATCTGAAAAGAAGTGCCATCAGATAATAACATACGTAAACATGAGTTTCTGTAAACTAAATAAGCTGTCATATACTGAAAAATCACACCAGAATGTATCATGAGTCACTGATAATCTGAAATCTGTAATCTGTAATCTGGTCATACACTGTGGAAACAGATTCACACAAGTGCAGAGCGGGTAAAATCACCATATCTGGTCATACGCGCGTAGACTGGCTGAGCACTCCCGTACATGGCCCAAGGCCCCTCTGTGTACGAAAGTGACCCCTGAAATAAGCACCCTTATACACGGCCCGAAGCCCCTCTGTGCATAAGAGTGGGTCATAAAGACCTCTCATAATATACCCTAGTACACGGCCTAAGCCCCTCTGTGCACTAGAGTAGATAACAGCATCATCAAACACTTTCTGGTGGTTTTATAAACTGTATCTAAATCACATTTCTCATGATAAAACATAACAATAACTTGCAATAATAGAACTGAATTTGTTTATAAAATCTATTATATTCTAAAAATCATGCTTCTCTTCATAATAATTTTGTAGCTAAAACACATGGTATTTAAATTCTTATATTTTGAAAAATAAGTTTTTCCACTCACAGAGCCTTGGCTAGGACTAAGTTGGTCGGTATGCTGCACCAACTTCCTCGTCACCTCCTGAAATAGAATATAATTGCTCGAATAAATAAATAATCATCCCAAGTGATACTAATTATTAGAAACAAGGCTAAGCTTAACTTACTATACTTAAGCAAAACTTATTCAAAATTACTTTACTCACTTGGATCTCATCCTTATTCTAATTCACCACTTATTCAACAACATATAATTTTCCTTAACATTCTCAACATTTTCTAATCTTCCATAAGGCCCAAAAATAATCTCCTTTATATCACATTCACTTAAAAGACCCAAATATAAATTATAGGGTTTGCTAAAACCATCATTCCAAGCTTATTACATAAATAAACCAACATAAGCCTTAATATCCTCAAAATAGCTTACATATCTAAATTAACTCACTAATTCAAGAACCCTAAAATTTCATCCATTAAATCCTTCATTTAACATATAATATAGCTCATAACACTAAAAATAACTTATCTCCTTACATAACATTCACATTGAAGCCCATAAGCAAAAACCCTAATTTTTAACTCATTTCTAAAATAAGAGGATTCTTGCTTACCTCTTGAAAATGGAGAAGAAATGGAGAACCCTAGCTAAAAATCAACTCGGCCGGCGGCTTCTTCTTCTTCCTCCCCTTTTCCTTTTTCCTTTTTTCCTTTTTCTTTTCCTTTTCTTTCTTCTCTTTTTCCCCTTTCCTTCTCTTCTCTGTCCGCGTCTCTGTTCTCTGTGTAATGACAAGAAAATGGCCCAAATTCAATTTACACTTTAGCCCAAATTGCAACTTAAGCCCCTAACTTCCATAAAGTGACATTTAAATCCTTAAATAACCACAATTTTATAAAATAGCCCAAAACAATTTATTCATTTAATTTAAGCCCAACTTTGACTATTTGACTTAGACTTGACCCGAAATTTCATTGACTTTGACTTAAATAGAATTTGACTTTGACTAAATTAAAACGGGTCGTAACATTTCAAGTGTAACAGTGCAGTTTGGAGAGCCCTGAGGAAGATTCCGGCGAAAGAGTGCAAGGGTAACCCATGGTTTGATTGTATTGATCGCTACCCAGTTGCATAGATGGTGGAATATATTATTTTTATTTTTATTTTTATTTTTATTTTTATTTTTTTAAGTTGTAATCAATGTTATAAAAAAGCTTGGAATCGATTGATTCATTACAAAATATTTTATATTTATAAAATTAATATTTCAAAATATTGATTTAGCAAGAATGAAATTAGAGTAATTACAATAGGACTTTGAATGCATGCTGAAAGGTCGGTTGAGTAGGTCGACTACAAGCATGGTCCCAGCCGTTGACATTAATTACCAACTGTCCAATAATGGTTCTACACCGAGTGGAAAACTAATGTTGTGATAAATCAAAATAGGACAAGCAAACTAATGTTGTGATGAATCAATTTGTACCCGGCCCGGACTTCGACTCGAATAAATAAGTGGGTCATTGAATTTTTAGTTCAACTGATAATTTGATGGTTGAATCGATGGTCAATTCATATCAAATCAATAAGCCTATTTTTGTTAAATCATCACCATCAAAAATTTGTTTAGCAAAATAAATACAAGACTACTAGTTACATTAACTAATTCTTGTAAAAAATAACATAAATTATTGTACTTCATTGCATTAACATGTCATTAATAGAGTAGAGAAGTACTTGGTGCATCCTTTGAACATAATATAGTAATAAAAAAATTGAAAATTTTCATTTTGTAATGACCCAGCCGGGTCACTGGGTTACTAAAAAAACAAGCAGTTTTTTGGGTCGTAAATGGTTCGATTGCTGTACGGTCCAATTAAGAGAACTGGACTGGTTGGGACACCGAATCGCTAATTTTCTGCTCAGACCAATTCAAATTTAATAACTATGCTTCTTTACTTCTTATTATATTCTTTAGAGCGCGTTTGGGAAGACTTGTGCTTTTGAAAGCAAGGTTTCAAAAATTGATTTGGGCATCTATCCATAAAAGAAAAAGGGTCAATAGTCAAAAAGTAGAACTGGAGTTGAAATTTTTAAAAGTTAAAAATTTTACAAAAAAAAATAAAAAACAATTTTTTAAAGATCACAAAAATTGCTCAAATGCAATTTTTTTAATTTTTCAGCCTTTTGATCCATATCGTGCGTGGAAAGAGATGAATTTCAATAATCAGTTACAATTAATTATAGAAAAAAATAATTTTTAAAATTGGTGAAACCGAGAACAATTCAACGTGTTCCTCAAAATCAAGCATATCGACGATTTTTTGGACGAGTTTTTAAATAAAGGATTTTTTTTCACAATCAGCCTAATTTTGGGTCTGGTTTCCAATTTCATCGGTTGAAACAATCGGATCGGACCGGTTTTAATAACATTGTTTAAAAAGCAAAAGTTATTTTCATTAAAATAATTGATATTTGCTTAAAATTTAAAAGTGCTTGATAATTAAGAAAATAACTTTTTTAAAGATATTTTACAAAAGTTGAAATTTTGAGCTTCTCCAAAAAATTCAACATTCAACTTATACGAGATATTAATATATGTATTTAATGAAATTTTAAATTAACGAAATTATCCTTACTAATAAAATACCAAATATATCGAACTTATGATGCATATCAATGAATTTATAATATAACATTAATTTGTATAATTTAAAGCTTATTTTAAAAGGTTTATAACATATTTTTATCTTAATTTATATTATTATTTATGATTTTAAGTATGGAATGCCATAAATATATCATATGTTGACGTGTTAAAATGTTCTGTACAGTAAATAATATGATATGCACTAAAATAATAATACTATGCTAATTTAATTTAATTAATTTTAATAGATTTTATGTGAGAGAAATAAATATCATTTATGAGTAGATTATTAAAGTTTAATCAAATAAATATGTAGTATTTGTACAATAAGTAATAAAACGAAAGCACTTTTGTAGTTGTGCTGTCAAACATTTAAGGCTTGTTCGGTAGAGATTGTTTTCCAAAAAAATAGGTTTTTTTGTCCACTTTTTTGACTATTCAGACTTTATTTTTGTGTAAAAATTTTGAATAGTCAAAAAAAGTAGATAAAAAATAAATTTTTTTTTTTAAAAAAAAATTGAAACCGAACAAATCCTTAATTTAGTATTCACAATACCATTTGGATTGACAATCAAACTGACAACAATTTTTTAGTAACAATTGTCTAGTCAAATGAAAAGTTGAAATAATTAAAAATAATATTTTGTTAAAGTGGATTTTTAGATTCTAGGCTATGTGATAATGCATGACAAATTTTCCTTTGTTATTTATAATGATATTAATTGTTGATTATTCTGATTTAATAGTTGAAAATTCTTATGTGAGAGTAAAGAAAATGCCAAAAAAAACCCCCTTGGTTTTGACTTTTGAGGGATAGGGGGCGGTTTGGAGGAGGTGGTCAAGACTCTGGCGGTAGGAGCTTTCTATGGTCGGTGGTGGGAAGAAGATGAAGTAGTTTTTATTTTATTTTTTGTTCTTTTTTTTTATTATTAAAAGGATAAATTCAATTTTTTGTGTGACAAGAATGTCTTTTAGACATAATAAACTGTTTTTAAAGACAAAGTTTGTTAATTAATGAATAGTTGAAACAAAATTGCGACCAAAAAAAAAATATTGGAGATAAGATTGCTAATTTGAACAAATGTTGGTAACAAAATGTGCAATTTAGTTGTTTTTATTATTATTTTTAGTAACATTGCTACTGTTGACCTCCAAAAGTGGCTGCCAACAGGATCTCCACGCTGCCTCTGCCTTGGTGGATTTTCCTCCCAACCAAGACTGCCACGTGGTTTATTCAACCACGTAGATATACCTTGGTCCGAACAGGAGAAGAATAAAAGGTCCAGGACCTTATAAGACAAAGGTGACAGCCTGAGGGCCTCGGACTAACAGGTTCCCAGGTGGTTAGGACACTTGAGAATAGTTAGAATAAAGGACTTTGTAAAGTATACATATATATTGAGAGTAATATTTTCAACCCCTTCTTTGTGGTTATGAATTGGGTATTTATAGGCCGGTTCTTTTGGTTGGTCCCCTTACCGATTAACGACACGTGGTTCAATCCTGGGGACTTTGTAGTCTTATTTCGTCCTGTCCTTGGTGTCCCATCATTATTTAATGGAGGGGTCTTTTCCAGCCGTAATCTAGGAAAGGCTACGATGGCGACTGGCCGCATTTTGCAGACTGTCCCGCCCGTCTTCTCGTGTCTAATCCGCGGTGTGTCAGGGAGGGGGCAGCACTCCATCTAGGCGGGGAGTGATCAGTGTGCACCGCGTCGGACACGGGTTTCCTTGGTCCAAACCGCCTCGGAAGAGAGCAGCTCAAGGGCGGGCTGACTTGGTCTACGCCCACGTGGGGTTCCAGGGGGGCTTGTCCTGCCCACGTGGGACTGAGGCGTAACAATAGTCCCCCAAGTCCAGGCCCCAATCATTTATGTGGGGTGATGGGCTTGGCTAAAGATGGAAAAGAAAAAGTTACGGGGCGCGAGGACCCGTGGGAAATAGTCCCAAAAGCATGGGAGCCCTCATTGATGTGGGGTGCCTTGCTTTTTGCAGAAGGGGGCCCGTTCCGCGTACGGAACCCTTAAGGGAGAGACAGCAGCGGAGGCAGTCCCGTTTGGGGAGTCCTATCCGCGTCCTGAGCCGTGAAGGAAGAAGCAGCGCGGGGGAAGTCCCATTTGGGAGCCAAAGCCGTGCGCTAAAGCCTGAAGGAAGAGGCTGCAGCGGAGGCAGTCCCATTTGGGGAGGCATGTCCGCGTGAGGAGCCCTTAAGGAAGAAGAAGCACGGGGGCAGTCCCAATTGGGAGCCCAATCCGCGCGATGAAGCCTTAAGGAAGAGGCAGCAGCGGAGGCAGTCCCATTTGGGGAGCAGCGGAGGCAGTCCCATTTGGGGAGGCATGTCCGCGTGAGGAGCCCTTAAGGAAGAAGAAGCACGGGGGCAGTCCCAATTGGGAGCCCAATCCGCGCGATGAAGCCTTAAGAGGCAGCAGCGGAGGCAGTCCCATTTGGGGAGGCATCTCCGCGTGCGGAGCCTTTAAGGAAGAAGAAGCACGGGGGCAGTCCCAATTGGGAGCCCAATCCGCGCGATGAAGCCTTAAGGAAGAGGCAGCAGCGGAGGCAGTCCCATTTGGAGAGCAGCGGAGGCAGTCCCATTTCGGGAGGCATCTCCACGTGCGGAGCCTGTAAGGAAGAAGAAGCGCTGGGGCAGTCCCAATTGGGAGCCAAATCCGCGCGCTGAGGCATTGAGGAAGAGGTGGTAGCGGAAGGGGTCCCAGTTGGGAGCCCTTGCGACGGTTGTAATCATTGCAGGGGTATGGGGAACACAGAACGCTTTGCCAGGCGTGCTGAAAAGACGGCTGCAGGCATTTAATGTGCACGGTTTGCTAGGGGATGACGCGTATTTTCTGACTGACGCGCACGCGCGAGTGGAAGACACCGCGTTATTGAGGACGTCGATCCAGGGCTTTATTTGCGCGGCTGTTTGAATTCAAAGGTTGGGATGAATTTCCCGTTTGGGCGGCCAGGATGGATCTTGGTTTTGATCCGACGGCCATGTGTTGCTCCGTCATTCTTATAAAAGGGGGGTTTTTTGTCATATTTCTGTTGATAATTTGTGTGTTAAGGCAAGAAGAGAGATATCCCGGCCACCGTGTTCCTACTGTGCTGAAGATACTCCGGCGACCTTTCGGTGGGAGAGAACTTCTAGTTTTAGGTACCCACTAAACTCTCTCATTTTATTTTGTGTTAGTGTTTGTGGCGGGGATGTTTAGTTCAGTAGGAGAGGCTGCGGGCGTAGGTGACCCAGAGAGTGTCGGAGCTGAGATATCTCCGGAAGTATCTTTGACGGCGGCAACGGTGATACCCATTAGAGGTGTTGACGCTGTTACCGGGGAGGAATTTGCAATAGTCCCATCAGCAGAGGACGACCTGGGCCCTGGTCCATCAGATAGTGAAACTCCGGGGCAGGGCCCGTCCTCTAGCAGCAGGTGGGCTGCCATGGATATCCCCTCGGTCGCGAATGATGCTGATTTAATGAACATCAGGAGAATGTTCCAAATCCCTAGCGATATAGGGCTCCATGTTCCGGGCCCTAATGAGAGGGCGTGCTTGCCGAGGAGGGGCTGCGCTGCTGTGCACTTCCAGTCCTTTAATGCCGGGATGAGGCTGCCATTGGATCCGTTCTATAGGAGAATTCTTAGGGCTTACGGCTTGGCACCCACCCAGGTAGCTCCTAACGGCTGGAGCCAAATGGCGGGGAGTCTATACCTGTGGTTCAGGCACTCCCTCGGGTTCGAGATGCCCCTCCACGTCTTCCAAACAGTGTATCTCCCGAAGAAGCTGCCGAAGAAGAAGGACAAGGGGGAGGAGGTGGGATGGTATTACTTTGGCCCGTGGGGGTCGCACATGCCCTTTGTGCTGGATTGTCCGTCCTCCATAAAGCACTGGAAGGAGGGTTGGTGTTGGGTGTCTGGGAATTGGCAGAGGGTGTTGGATGACCCGGAACCAGATCTAGAAGTGACCGGCTTGTATGGAGTTGCGAGTGAGTGATTCGGAAGGGTGGGGGTTACATCTGTAACTGCCGTATGACTGACCAACTTTTTGTTTGTGTTGCAGACGCCCTTCCTAGGTGCGAACTAAAGGAGGAGGAGCTAGACATCATCCGAGCAGTCTACGGCCACCCGTCAGGGCAGAGGAGGTTTGACGCTCTGTTGAAAGCTCCTAGGCACCTGATCGAACTTGGGCAAATGACTAAAAGAGGTTTGCACTCGTACTTGTTACACATTTCATCTTAGAATTCCTTCTAACTCTGTGTTGCCCAATTCGCAGATGAGTTCGAGCAAGGCAAGAGGCCGAAGCCTCCACTCGTTAGGGTAATGGCGGCTAAGGTGAGGGAGCTCCGCCCTGGCTCCTCTGAGGACAGTCGCCAGAAGAGGGCGATAGAGGAAGCGAGCAGGGAGGCTGTCCGAGAGGAGGCGCAGAAAGATGATGTGGAGGTGGTGTCACCCGACGAGGGTGAACCGTTGGTAAAGAGAAAGAAGACCGCTCCGGCACGCGCCAGGCCAACCCTGAGAGGGATAATGAGCGGTGCTCGGTCGTCTGGAGAGCCTGTCAGTAAGAGGAAGGCGGTTGAGGTGGTCGAGCAGCCTATTGTCCATCCTCCCGATCCGAAGCAGCGACGTTTGGCCGTTACTGCCTCCGGCATTGGCTTGGATGACACTCCTGCAGGTGCTTCGTCAAGGGGAGAATATGCCGGAGGACCCCCTTCCTCTGCCACCAAATCGAGGGAGCTCTTCAGCGGGTTAATTGGTGAGCTGGAGAAGAAGCTTCCCGGCCCTTTGACTAGGAACCTGGAGTTTTACCCGGCCGTGGGAGCGAAGGGATTCCAGAAGTACCTGAACAGGCCATGGAAGGCGTTTCTGGGGGAAGGGGAGGCCGAGGACTGGATGGAAGCGTCCTTGGCGTGTTCGATTCGTTCGGCGGCCGCCCAGATGAAGTCCCTGGTGGCGATGAGGGAGATGAAGAAGAAAATGTCCGATGCTTCGGAGGCCATCTCTCGATCTGACCAGATCCGAGAATGTCTTGACAATACTGTGGCACTGGCTGAGAGTGCCAAGTTGGCATATGAGAAGGCCAAAGTAGACATGGTGGAGGCTGAGAGCCAAGTGGCTATATTGACAAAGAAGCTCGATGACGCCCTAAATGCTCAGGCTATAACCTCGAAGGCACTGGAGGAGGCCAACGGGAAGAATCATCGGTTAGTCGCAGAGGCTACCGCGAGGGAGGAAGAGTTTACTAAGCTCAAGGCTGAGCTAGAGGCCTCTCTGAGGGAGAAGGCGGTGGCGGAGTCCGTCAGGGATGCCGCGGAGGCCGAAAGGGAGGACCTGGCTAAGAAGCTTCAGGACGCCGATGCTAACTTTGTCGCTAACTTCCATCTGACGGAGGCGTACACCAGCTTTTCAAATTATTTTGCAAGCGTTGGTCAGCAGGAGGTCCTTACCGCGCTCCGTGTCGAGCACCCTGACTTGGATGTCTCCTCTCTTGAAGCCAAGTTTCCTCCTTTGGAGATTGCGGATCCTCCCGATGAGTAGCCTAGGCCTCTTCATACGCTTTTATATTTCATCTTTGTAAGAAGACCTCTGAGGAGGCTATCTTGTAATTTATTTTGTTGATCAATGAAAGAGAATTTTTCCATATATGTACTCTTGTTGCGCGTAAGCCGTATCTGTATGGAAGACTTTAAAATAGCCGGTGGCTCAGAAAAAAGAAGAAAATAACTTAGTTGTATAGACATTAATCTACTACAAAACAACAGGTGGCTCAAAGCTAAAAGTAAAAATAACTTAGTTACATATACGCTAACCAACTGCAGAATAACGGGTAGCTATTGCGACGAGGAGGACGTCCTCCTTTGTGCCTGAATGACTTAGGCGTGGTAATATTCCTATTGATAGTAGATGCGTAGGTGCTCAGCATTCCAAGGGTGTGGCTGTAGTTTTTTGTCCAAATTTTCAATGTAGTATGTGCCAGGGTGTACTTCCTTGGTGACCCGGTAAGACCCTTCCCAATTAGGCCCCAGGGTCCCGACCCCCGGTTCCCTGGACGAGGGAAAGATTCTCCTTAAGACCAAATCTCCGACGCGAAATGACCGCTTCTTAACCTTCTTGTTAAAGTATCTTGCCATTTTCCCCTGGTAAGAGGCCAGTTTCAATTGGGAGCTGTCTCTTCGTTCTTGTATAAGGTCCAGGCCGACCCTCATCAGACCGTCGTTGCTGGCTTCGTTGAACAGAAGTCGGCGAGGCGAGGGGATCCCAACCTCTACGGGACTCACCGCTTCGCATCCAAACGCCATGGAAAACGGGGTTTCTCCTGTTGGCGTTTTGGCCGTGGTCCGGATTGCCCAGAGCACGTGAGGGAGCTCATCGACCCAGGCGCCTTTTGAAGCTTCCAGCTTCCTTTTAAGAGTGTACTTGATAGTTTTGTTGACAGCCTCTACCTGCCCATTGGCCTGAGGGTGATGCGGGCTAGAAAAATGCTTGGCGATCCCAAGTTCCTCGCATAGGCTCCGGATCTTCTTGTTGTCAAACTGCCTTCCGTTATCGGAGACTAATGAGTGAGGGATCCCGAAGCGGCATATGATGTTTTTCCACAGGAACTTGGAGGTGTTGGCCTCGGTGATCTTTGCCATTGGCTCCGCTTCGATCCATTTTGTGAAATAATCGATGGCGACCAAGGCATGGCACGCATTCCCCCTACCCCTAGGCATAGGGCCTATGAAATCAATTCCCCATTTGGCGAAAGGCCATGGGCTGGACACTGTGGTTAGTTCCTTGGGAGGTTGCCGTGGTATGTTGGCGAAGCGCTGGCACTTGTCGCATTTTCTGGAGTGATTCAAGGAATCTTTTTTCAATGAGGGCCAGAAATACCCTTGTTTGAGAATTTTTTGTGCTAGGGCCCAGCCTCCGGAGTGATTACCGCAAATGCCTTCGTGGACTTCTCTGAGGATGTAATTAGCCTCGTTCATCCCGACACATCGGAGGAGCGGTATGGAATAACCTCGCTTGTAGAGGACGTCGTCGCATAACACGAAGTGCGCAGCTCTCCTTTTCACCCTCCTGGCTTCCTCTTTGTCCAAGGGGAGCAATTGCTCTTTCAAGAATGCCAGGATGGGATCCATCCAAGTGGTTGTCTCCTCGACCCACATCACTTCTGTGACGGCTTCTATGGAAGGCTTGCCGAGGTGCTCAATGGGCACCAGCCTAAGAAGTTCCGAATCCTTGCTGCTCGCTAGCTTAGAAAGAGCATCTGCGTTGGCGTTATCAGCTCTAGGTATCTGAATTAGTTCGAATTTGTCGAAGCAGGGGATAAGATCCCTTACTAGCCTTAGATAGGAGGCCATATTTTTCTCCCTTGCGGCGAAGCCCCCATTTACTTGGCTTACTACCAGCTGGGAGTCGCTTGCCGCGGAGAGCCTTTGCACCTTCATTTCCTTGGCCAGACGCATGCCAGATAGTAGGGCCTCGTACTCTGCAACATTGTTGGAGGCCCTGAAGTCGAACCGAATGGCACAGTTCAGTCTATGACCCTCGGGGCTGGTGAGGACCACCCCGGCGCCGGAACCCATATCCCCCGAGGAGCCGTCCACACAAAGGTACCAGGTTGGCGGTTCTACGGGGGCCATCGGGACGTCGATTAGGGGTGTGTTGGCAAATTCCGCCACGAAATCCGCCAGGGCTTGCCCTTTGACAGACGCTCTGGGCTTGAATACAATGTCGAACTGGCTTAGTTCAACGGCCCATTTCAGTAGTCTCCCCGAGGCCTCGGGTTTCAACATCGCCTGTCTCAGGGGGAAGTTGGTTAAAACGTGGATACTATGGGCCAAAAAGTAGGGCCTGAGCTTCCTCGAAGCGGTAATGAGTGATAGCGCCAGCTTTTCCATGTCTGGGTACCGTGCCTCCGCCCCTACAAGAGCTTTGCTCACATAGTAGACAGGCAGTTGGTGTCCTTCTTCCCGAATCAGAACTGAACTGACCGACTCGGCAGAAACGGCTAGGTAAAGCAATAGCGTTTCTCCCGACTTGGGTTTTGATAGCAGGGGGGCGTGGCCGAGGTGTTCTTTCAAAGCTTGGAACGCGGCCTCGCACTCGTTTGTCCATTCGAAGCGGTTGCCTCCTTTCAGGATTTTGAAGAAAGGGAGGCACTTATCTGTGGCTTTCGAGACGAATCGGCTGAGGGCTGCCAGCCTCCCGGTCAGACATTGCACATCCTTGGGCCTCCTGGGTGACCTCATTTCTACTAGCGCCTTGATTTTCTCCGGGTTGGCCTCGATGCCCCTCTGGTTTACCATGTAACCCAGGAATTTTCCGGAGGCTACCCCGAATGAGCATTTCTGGGGGTTAAGCCTCATCTGGTACGCTCTGAGAGTTTTGAAGGCCCTTTCCAGGTGCCTTACGTGGTCCTCCGCCTTCAAGCTTTTCACAAGCATATCATCCACGTATACTTCCATGGTCAAGCCGAGCTGGTCGGCAAACATCTTATTGACGAGCCTTTGGTAGGTTGCCCCGGCGTTTTTCAAACCAAATGGCATGACCTTGTAGCAATAAAGACCTTTGTCTGTTACGAACGATGTATGTTCCTCGTCTGGAGGATTCATGGGGATCTGGTTATAGCCTGAGTAGGCGTCCATGAAGCTCAAGAGTTCGTGTCCGGACGTGGAGTCTACTAGCTGGTCGATACGAGGCAGTGGGAAGCTGTCCTTGGGACAGGCCAGGTTGAGGTTGGAAAAATATATACAAATTCTCATTTTTCCTCCGGATTTTTTAACCAACACGGGGTTGGAGACCCACTTGGGGTAGCGAGCCTCTCGGATGAAGCCACTTTGCAACAGTTTCTCAACCTCTTCTTTTAAGGCCCCATATTTTTCCGGGTTCAATGGCCTTCGCTTCTGCCGGTGGGAAGGAAATTTGGGGTCGACGTTGAGGTGGTGACAGCTTACCCTTGGGTCGATCCCGATCATATCCTCTTGTTTCCACGCAAAAATGTCCAAGTTGTGGCTGAGGAACTCCTTCAGCTCCCTTTTGGACTCTTCCCCGAGGTCCTTCCCTATCTGTAGCTTCTTTGCGGAGTCGTTCGGGTCCGCAGGGAAAATTTCCAGCTCCTCGACAGGCGACGCCAGGCATTCGGCCCCCGACACCCTCGGGTCTATGTCCTCGGGTGGGGTTGCTTCCTCCATGGATACATCCCCCAGTGCCTCTCCCGAGGTGTCGTGCATTTCTATGTCAAACGATGCCATGTTTACTTCCTTCTTTTCCGCCTTTCTCAAGGCGTTCCTGTAGCACTTCCTGGCCTCAGGTTGATTGCCTCGTACTGTTGCCACCCCTCCCTCCGTGGGAAATTTCATGCAGAAGTGGTGGATTGATGTTATCGCCCATAGCTCCTTCAGGGCCGGTCTGCCTAAAACCCCATGGTAGGCTGACCTTCTATCTACCACCAAAAATTCCATGAAGGTATGGGATGCGAGGGGCTCCTCGCCCATACTAACGGCGAGGCATACGAGCCCTTTCGGGGTTACGCAATCACCTGTGAACCCGTAGAGGGGCTCAGTCGACGGTTCCAGCGGCACGTCCACATTCATTTGCTCATAAGTACTTAGAAAAATGATATTGACAGAGCTACCGTTGTCCACGAGCATTCTCCCTAGTCCATTCCGAGACACCACTGCTCTTACCACCAGGGCGTCGCAGTGGGGGTAGTGTACGCCCTTCATGTCTTCTTCTGTGAATGTGATAGGATCGGCCCTCTTTGATCCAGAGGGCCTACTATTGATGAGCCAGTTAGTCATCTGGATTCCCTCGGCCTCTTTGGCGTAACTCTTCTGGGCATTCCGGGTTTGTCCTCCAATATAGGGCCCTCCGTGAATGGTGTCTATTTCCCGAATCGGAGCCTTTTCAGGCCCTTTGATTAAACGGGGTTCTAGATTACGCTCCAGTCGAGGCTGTCTGGCTGGGCTCCTTGAATTACGCCTTGATCGTTGCTCATGACCCAGGGGTCTTCCATCCCATTGCTGGGAGCGCCTATCTGGGAAATTGGTTCCGCGTCCCCTTACCGGGGCCTGATTTCCTCGTCTGGTATTCATTCCGCGCCTGGGCCCCTGGCTCGCTGTTCTTCTATTGGCAAGCTCTTCTACCTCTCGGCACTCGTCCGTGCTGTGTCCGTAGCTTCGGTGGACGTAGCAGTACTTCGGCTGAATCTCCTGAGGAGGAGGAATTACCGGAGAAGCGCTGGTTCCGGCCTCATAATAGGTGGACGGGGGCGTGCCATAGCTGTAAAGTCCGACCGCGGGGGCCGAGGGCAAGGGAGCCGTGTAAGGGGGGAGCAGGCCCTCTTGAGCAGAGGCCACATAACTCATCCCGACGTTTGGGTCGGATGGGTAGTTTCTCCGCCGCGGATTGTGTTGGAGAGCAGTCCTGTTGGGATTTTGGATATACCCGGCTCTTGATGCTGGGTTGGCTCCCAACCCGCCTCGATTCCTGTGGAGGATCATATTTTCGTTGGTAATCTCCTCAGTTATCATTTCCACTAGTTGATCGAAGGTGGCCGGGTTTTTGTTGCGGACGTCCCTCCAGAACGGATGGTTCATGTCCAGTCCCGCCTTTAGGGCGGACAACGCCTCGGCATCTGTTATCCTTTCACAGAACAACATCTCTTCATTGAAACGGCCCAGGTAACTTTGTAGAGGCTCGCTCGGGGCCTGCCTTACGTCGTGGAGGCGTTGGACCGGGGCTGATGCGGGCTTCTGAGAAGAGAAGTAATTTATGAACGTCTTTTTTAGTTCCGGCCAGCTGGAAATACTTCCGGCGACTAGTTTGTTGTACCAGCGCTTCGCTCCTCCCGACAATGTCAGGTGAAAGGCCCTGCATTTCAAGGCCGGAGTGGCTCCTCGAAGGCTCATCTCCGTTTTGTATGTGTTCACGTGATCCAATGGATCCCCCCCTGCCTGTGTAGGGGGTAATTTTGGGTACGCGGAACTCATGGGGGATGGACGCGTTTCTGATTCCGGCTGAAAAGGGGAGGTTCTCGTCGTCGTCGTCCACCTCGAATGATCTCGCGGGCCTGGGATATTCTGCCCCGGTGTTCGCTCCTGGAGGTAATGGGGCGTGGTATTGGGCTTGCTGTCCACCCCCACAGTTCTGCTGTGGTTGCATGGTTGGCTGGGGCGCGTGCGGCCGGCAATCCGACTCTCCCCTAGCCTCGGCTTCCTTCGCCCTCCTTTCCCGCCTATTTCTAGGGGGACTCGGGGGCATTTCCCCCCTTTGTGGGTTCTCTTGTGGCCATCTCCTGTTCCCCTGTTCGCCTAGTCTTTCAAACACACTGGCGGACATCGTTGGCTGGGGCCTTCTTTCCGAAGCTGAAGCTTCGACTCTTTCATGAGAGGCTTCTCCCCTGGCTTGATGGTCGCGGGGGTGTCTGCTGTTAACTTCCTGCTCTTCCTCGGGCTCGTCTGGATCAGACTCTTGAGGGCGGTTCTCACCCCTTGCGTGCATCATTTGGATGTACCCCTGCATTTGCGCGTGATGCTGAGCCAACTGCCTCACGCTGGCGGCCATAGTCCTCATTTCTCGTTCGAGGTTCGTGGTAGGCCTCCTTCCTCGCCTCCTCCGAGGGGCTTCTTCAGCCCTGATCCCGTTGTTTGTTACGGGCCTCGCTCTTCTGGGGTTCTCTTCTTCATTGCTTCCACTCATTTTGTGGGTCGGTTGGTCCCTTGTTCAGGGAAATTCCTTTACTCAAGGAAAAAGAAGCTTTTTGTCGCGTTCCCACAGACGGCGCCAATCTGTTGACCTCCAAAAGTGGCTGCCAACAGGATCCCCACGCTGCCTCTGCCTTGGTGGATTTTCCTCCCAACCAAGACTGCCACGTGGTTTATTCAACCACGTAGATATACCTTGGTCCGAACAGGAGAAGAATAAAAGGTCCAGGACCTTATAAGACAAAGGTGACAGCCTGAGGGCCTCGGACTAACAGGTTCCCAGGTGGTTAGGACACTTGAGAATAGTTAGAATAAAGGACTTTGTAAAGTATACATATATATTGAGAGTAATATTTTCAACCCCTTCTTTGTGGTTATGAATTGGGTATTTATAGGCCGGTTCTTTTGGTTGGTCCCCTTACCGATTAACGACACGTGGTTCAATCCTGGGGACTTTGTAGTCTTATTTCGTCCTGTCCTTGGTGTCCCATCATTATTTAATGGAGGGGTCTTTTCCAGCCGTAATCTAGGAAAGGCTACGATGGCGACTGGCCGCATTTTGCAGACTGTCCCGCCCGTCTTCTCGTGTCTAATCCGCGGTGTGTCAGGGAGGGGGCAGCACTCCATCTAGGCGGGGAGTGATCAGTGTGCACCGCGTCGGACACGGGTTTCCTTGGTCCAAACCGCCTCGGAAGAGAGCAGCTCAAGGGCGGGCTGACTTGGTCTACGCCCACGTGGGGTTCCAGGGGGGCTTGTCCTGCCCACGTGGGACTGAGGCGTAACAGCTACTTTTGTACTAAAAGTAATCCTTATCTTCTTGTCAAGATAAGTTACTATTCATTTTTTACTTTTATCGATACAAAATTGTTTATCTTAAAATTTATTTATTTATTTATGCGTAAACTTTTTAAGCTTAGCCAAACATGCTTATTTTACCTTCAAATAATATGCATATGTTTGTCAGTATTTATAAGTATTTATAAATTGATCAAATATAATTTTTATATACATATTTTGTAAAAACTATAACTTTTATTTACTTTTTATTATACGTTCTAAAGAATTTACGCCTTATAATCTATAAAATTCTGTATCATTCCATGGGTCGTGTGATGCTTTAGGGCTGGTATCCACTGTGGCAAATTGGCAACCCCAAAGTGCCTTTTTTGGACTCTCCCGTTAGGTGGACAGGAATTTTTGTTGGATTGTTTTGTCCTGGGCCGAAATTGGGCTACTTTGTGGCCCAGTAACTATTGAGAGGTTTGTAGGCCCCTTTAATTCTGTAGCAGCTTAAGGACATTAGATTGGGCCCTGAGGCCTTTGATCTCTGGCTACTCTGGATGGGCCCGTTCTCAATTTTGGGCCCTTGGCCCTTAAGCTTCATTTTTATCTTGAATACTTTCACAGTACACCACAAAATATAAAATAATTTAGAAAATACTATTTAACTTTTTTTATTCTAAAAATAATATTTTTATTTTTGTAACACTTGTTGTTACATTTGTTACGTTTGTTATATTTCTTATAAAAAAATGTGCGCTACATGTGTTACATTTAGAATTTAAAATGTTGAAAAGTAATTGTAGAATTTTAATATAAAATCAAGTATGTAGCAAAATTATCACTTTTATCCAATGTTCTAAAAAGCGTAAAGTGTAGCTAAGCGTGGAGGCCGAGTTTCAAGCTTTTCGAGTCTAGGCAAAAACCTTGCAAGGGTGAAGCGAGGGCGAGGCGTGATGCGTAACTAAACGTGGAGGTCGAGCTTTAATCATAGGCGAAGCTTAATTGCCGCATATGTGAACTTTTTAAAACAATACTTTTATCATCTGTTTTATTTTTCTTGATCATTGTTAGTTTTTTTTTTTTTGTTTTTTTTTTTTTTTTTGTCAAATGCTTCAAATATGTAATTTCAACATATTTTAAGTGATTTTGGCCTAAATGATCCATAACGTATGTATTTAGTATATTTTTAGTCCTTAACTTTTCAATTTTGGCTAGGAAGTCCTTAACATATGCCATTAGTTGTAAAAGTGGTCCATATGGATGAATTCAGTCAAAATTCTACAATCGTTGTGCTCGTTGTTTGAACTCTCTTTTAATTTGTTTTTACTGCAAGAACAAATTGGTCATATCACTTTTTTTTTATTTATTTGTTGGTCACTCCCATCAATATAACATAAACCATAACCTGACAATTACATGCTTTTAGTCAAAACTACTAAATTAAAAGAAAGTCTTTTTATAGGAATTGGGAAGAGTAAATGGAATCTAAACTTTGCCACTGTGTGGGCTACTATTGGAATTGAATACTTCCTATACAAATCTGAATGGTAGATGTTTTCTTACTTTCTAGCAGAGATGGGTGAACTATTGTTTTTATTTCTCTCTGGTAATAGGTTCTCTGCAAAAGTTCCAATCTTTTTTTAATAAAATTTGTTTGTAATTGCACATGAAGTATGTGGTTGTGGGCTATTAGTATGGTGCAACTATCTCACTTGCCTAAGATGTAAAGATACAATACCCGGATTACTAAACTTCAATAGCATGCTACGAGAAGAAAATATGTACCTTAAGAGCAAGAGAAAAATAATTTCTTTGGAAGATTTGATTTTTGGGCTTTATTTGCAAAGTTCCTATAATGTGGATGAAGAGTTAAGGCTTTGTAACATTGTAATGTGCATTGCAATCTTGGTTTAATGAATGAAAATAGAATCAAATTTTCTGGGTTTAATATTGTGATCGTTACTGAGATAGACTTTTCTGTTTCGCGGTGTGGAATGTTTAGAGATAGTACAAAGACCATCCGTAACATTTGAATATAGAGCACAAATGGTCTCAAACCTTTGTAGGTATGTGTGAATACAATCCTAAACTTTTCTAGGTTGCTGGGCAGATGGACCTAACCTTCTATATTAAGGTGCGTGAATTGTCCCTAACGTATGTAAATTGGTGCGCAATTAGTCTCTAACCTATTCAAAAAATTTCACGAATATTAATCTCTATTCAATGAGCAAGATATTCACTTGCAATCTAATACACCAGTAATGCACATTTGGACACCAGCAACTATTTGCCAATCATACCAACAATATCCAAATTCAAACCAACCATGTGCCAAATTAAAAATAATGAGTACATATACAACCACCAAAAAGATATTTACATTACAATTGAGAAACAAAATATTCACCAACACCAAAAATCAGGTATCTATAATATATTTCAAACACTCCCACACACAACACATGTGCAACCACATATACAAAGTCAACATTGGCAAAAGTATTTTCCAAATATTGCACTTTTTTTTATAGTTTTGCGAGTGTTTTTTCTTCAAAAATCGCAATAGCAGCTAACAGCCAAGTGAAAAGGCATAAAATATTATAAAGTGACCAACAAAAGAAAAAAAAAAAAAAAAAAAAGCGACTTGACCAATTTGTCCCTACAGTAAAAATAAATTAAAAGAGAGTTCAAATTACGCACACAACTAACAAAGAATTTAGACGGAATCCATCCATAGGGACTACTTTCGCACTTAATGGCATAGATTAGGGGCCTACTAGCTAAAAATGATAGGTTATGGACCAAAAACACACTATGGACATACGTTATGGACCATTTGCGCCAAAATCCCTTATTTTAACACATCTTTAAATTTGATAATAAAAAAGGGATGATCAAGTATGTACTCTACCCATAGAAATTACAATGAAATTCTACAAATATAATTACATATTATAGCATAGTTAAGGCAAATGGTGTGTTAAATTAACAAGTGATAATTAACAAAGTTATTAAATTTTATTATGTATAATCATTTGTGTATTCACATTAATATGAAACTCTCTACATATATAATGATCAAGATTTTGACTTAAACACGCGTAACATTATTATATCGTTTGATATGATATCCTAGAGACGAGGTACATTTGGTAAGTTGGACTGCGACGAAGATGATCGCATTAAGCAGCTCCACAGATCACAGTCGTTTTGATTATAATCCAACTGAGAAATATCAGTACCATAGTTTGTGTTGGAAGATGAAGACGATGTGTTTTGTGGCTGTACTTGTAGATGTTGATCATCATCATCATCAATGGGATTGGCTATTGGGCTGCGAAAACTCATTAAACCAGCAGATAATTGCTTACAATTAGTCTCGTTTTCACCGTTAAGGTGTGATGCCACCATCCTGTCTAGAGCTGTCCAATCTTGACGATGCGTTGCTGCAGGTTGGTTAAAACTCGGGCTGCAGGACGAAGAGTACTCGGGGCTCTCGAGACTTGGGAGTTGGATGAATCTATCTTGATCAAGGCTAGTGTTTATTGGCATGCCTAATTCCTCCTTGCATGTACTTCCCATGTAGTGGAGTATTTGTTCATCAGATGAATTCAACAAGTTTTGATTGTCTGATGAAGTAGTGATCATGATCATCTGATTGCTGTCAAGGCTTTTATATTGATTTTTCTTCTTAAATATTCGACAAATCACCCACCCCTCTTCTTGTGTCATTCCCTCTGATGCCTTAAAATTGTACACCTAGAATGAATTAGGCTAGAATTAATACAAACTTGGAATTGATCAAGACAAGTACTTACATTATCATCAGATTCAAGTCTGTATTCATGCATAATCCAATCCGACTTTCGGCCGTGAGGAGCACGACCTTTGTAGAAAACAAGGGTCTTCCTCCTGCCGATTGGTCGAGAGTTAGTGCATATCACTTTGTCGCGCCCCGTTGCTTTCCAGAATCCCTCAGCAGTAGCGCGGTTTGTACGCGTACCAGTGGGGTACTTTTTATCCTTGTGACTAAAGAAATACCAATCATTCTGTGGTGTATGTCCAATTTTGCATTTCTCTGCAATGAATCAAAACAATAACTTATGATCTTAGCAGAAATTAAGAAACTAATAGATATGATCAAATATTGTCTACCTTGAATGTCCCACGGCTCGAGTTTATTAAGATCAACATCTGTGATGACATCCAAATCAATCTTTTGAAAAGTAATTTTCTTCCTTAAGTAGTATTGCAAAAGCTCCTCTTCTGTTGGATGAAATCTGAATCCAGGAGGGACTTGAGATTCTCCATTAACAGATATACTCATTTTCTCAAAAGTTCATATTAAAGAAGATGAAAACACACTCAAGGCAATATATATATATATATATAGACTGGGGTCTATATTTTGATGATTTTGTCTACCTGCAAAGATAGGGAAAGGTAATTTGTAAAGTGGGCACCAATGAAGGACGTCGTTAGACTACAGAGCAACTATCTCTGTCGATATAACTTCGACTCGAGACCTTAAAACAAAGCACCAATCAAACCACCAATTACTCTCTCTATTCAACATTTGCAACCACCACATCAAAAACCCGATTATGGGGTCGGAGACGAGGACCTTTCACTGCAGAGAAAAAAAGATAGAAATGATGACAATGACGACGATGATGATAGGGGGTAGGGGTGGGGGCTGCTTTCTTGCTTATCATGTATGTTGTACAAGTACTTGTCTATCTGTACATGGACTAAGAAAGGAGATTTTGAGCATCCAATTGTGAATTCCTTAAACTAGTCCTAATATTCTTTTTAAGTACTGGGTCACTCGACTTTAATTCAGTCATAACGGACATTGTCATAAAATTTACTCGGTCCATGTTCGATCAACAAGAGCTAGGAGAACGTCATACAGATTGTGATTTTCTATCGAATTGGAGGGTAATAGCTGACGAAATTTGACAGAGTAGTGAAATTTAATTACTCAATTGCTTATGAGTGATTGGTTTTGTGGGGACTTTTGAACAAATTCCAAGTTGTTTACGAAATCATTTTATCTCCAAAATCATAATTAAGCAGCAATTCAGTTACGGAACATTTTAGTGTCTTCATTAATTATTAGGTGATGCATAAACTTAATTAAATTAAATTCATTTCATATAATCATTGTTTTGCTTTTAATCGACAAAGCAACCCCTTCATATATTTACACTTTTTAACAACCAACTTCCACTTCGTTCATACAAATTATCACCACCTTACAAATAGCGATCTAATCAAATACATGACGTTTATTATCTCTTAGTTCTATCTATACTTGTAATTTATCTAGTCGTATCACATGGTAAAAAAAAAAAAGAATTTTTTTTGTTAATAAAGAAATGTTTTGTACCATAGGCATTTTTGGCCTTTTCGTTTGTGGCAAACTTATTTCTTTTTTTATTAAATCAAATCACCATAAGATGCACTACTAAAAAAGAGGGCTTCCGTTGGTGAAGTCAATTTTTTTTTCCGATGGAAATAGACAACTTTGACGGGACAAATGTCATCAGAAATTCGACAGGTAAAACCCCAACTAGTATATGTTTTGACTGAAATTAAAAATCATCGAAAAATACCAACAGATTAAGTCATTATTACAAATATAATTAACTGATGTGCCAAATATTTAATTTCACCAATATCATCGTCTGGTTTATGCCTAAGAAGTAACTCTTGAGAGTAGTCTATTATCTCAAAAGATCTATAACCTCAAACTAGAAACGTTTTTGACAAGTTTGGTAGCTCTTGACTTGCTCCCGCAAGGTAGAAGAATAGTTTTTGATGTAGTTTTTGAGATCAATAAGTTTTGATGACCTTGCAGGCTCAAGCATTTAAAATATGCAGAAATGACAAAATTAGGCAATCGAGATCAAGACTAGATAAATAGCAAAGAAAAAGGACTTGGGTTAATTACTTCACGGTTAACACAAGTTTTCGTGAATAGGAGTAGTTCAATACACTTCAACACTAGATCGACTATATGATATAAAAAGGAACTGCGAAGGCACCTCGACACTTGATCGAGTTAAGTTCAATTTAATTCGTTAAAACATTTCTTTTATTGTAATAAATATTAAGAAAGATTGCTCATCGAAATACAAGAATTTTATGATTGGTGCAGAATCATCTCCAACCTAATAATCAAAATAAAATCATTCCCAACCTTTTATAGTAAGTACTACAGTAATCCAAACATATAAAAACCGTCAAATATTATGTTAAGATCACACGTGCGAGTCATGTTAAGATTATCTTTTAAAATTTTTCTTAAAATATATTTCTTAAAACATATTTGGCATTTGAACTATTTTTTTTTTTTTTTTTTTTGATACATTCATTTTGAGTTAAATGTTTCATTGGTCACTAAATTATTACTTCCATCTTCATTCACTCACTCAACTTTAAAATGTTTCTCAGTACTCACTGAACTTTCAAAAATATCTCACCGTTAGTCACTGAAGTCGATTCTGTTACGACCAAATGACGAAAAATCTACGTGGTAGATGGAATATACATGTAGCAGACGGAATCATCCACCAAATATCTGAAATAGTCTATGTCATCCAAAATTGCACCCCATTTCATCATTTAGAAAACGTTTTAACCAAAATAAATTGAGTGAAAACGTTTTTTAAATTATGACATGGCGCGCGATTTTGGATGACATGAACGATTTCATATGCTTGGTGAATGATTCCGCCTGCCACATGTATATTCCATCTGCCACGTAGATTTTTCGTTATTTTGTCGTAATAGAATCGCCTTCAGTGAGTGTGAGTAATCAGAAATATTTTAAAGTTGAGTGAGTGAATGAAGACGGAAGTAATAGTTGATTGACCAATAAAACATTTAACACCATTCATTTTCAATTGAAACTTAAAAATTTTATCAATTTAATGGATAAGTCTATTTTTGTATATGGATCTTTCTTTTCTTTTAATTATTCGTCCCCAAATACAATACAAAAATCCTAATTGAAGAAGCAGTGGCTGAGCTTCCACTTCCAAATCTTCTCCACCACCGCTACCTCCTCCTCAGGTAAATTCTTTCTAGTTCATATTAGATAAATACCGAAGTTATATATATGTATATCTTTGTTTTCTTCCATTTCCACAAGATCTGCGCAAATTACATTGTATTTTATCTGTTTATAGCACTATCATAATCGCATAATAAGGAAGAAGAAGATGTCGATCGGAGAGCAAGCTTGCAAGTTGCATCTATGCTTGCTTGATCCTCAGCGACGATGGCATCCCAATCACTGTATGCTTTACCAGATTTTTTTTCTTCTATTTCCGTATTATCTCCTTTATTATTTACTGTTTATATTACCTGATTTATTGTAAAGAAATTATTTTTCCTGGATAGTCGTCACGCGATATCCATGAATTAAAGAAGATTTTTTCTTTTCTAAAATGACATTTTACGATGATTATGGCAAGAGCATGGTTGGCTAAGCTTAAAAAAGTTTACTTATAAGTAAATTAATTTTTAAGTAAATAAGTAAGTTTCAAAAATGCTAAGGCTTTACAATCCCAGGTCGGCTTTTTTTTTATTCGGATTTAGTGATACAATTGTAAGGGAGATAGTATCTCCTAGCTCAATGCTTACTAGATTTTTTTTTTTCTTTGCTTTATTTTTAATGGAGATAGTATCTCCATATTTATGGAAGCATTTGGATTCCTTTTGATGTAATTTTTTAGGCAAGGCTCCACACTGCCATCTCATTTCACCTTATTTGGGTTTTAATCTACATGTAGGGTATAGTGCCAAACTCTTCACTCTGTTTGACTAGGAGCTTGAAAATTCATATTTAAGCTTGGATGGATTATTTAAGAAAAGTAGCTAAGTTGACATTAAGGTAAGAGTTACTTTCAAAATAAGTAATTTTTTTACTTAAAAATAGAAAATTTAAGTTATCGAAAGTTTGTAACCGAAGAAATGAACTTTTTCTTTAAGCTTAGCTCAACATGCTCCACAAATAGCGCTGTTTAATTTTGTTGAGATTAAAATGTCTTAGATATCATAATTCTAACTTCTTTAGACTAGTCAAATCATCCCCAAAGTGACAAATACCCCTTAACCCCCCATTCAAGAGGGACCCTGTCACCCTTAGGTCAAAATCTACCCTCATTTCTATGACTTTGTGAAATCAACACAACAAGAGTCACATTGGGGTTGGGAGGGGGGAGGGAAGTAGTTTGGGGGGAAGGGGGCTACATAATGGGAGGAGGGGTGGCTGGACCCCAGGGGGTTGGAGATGTCTATATGGTTGAAATGAAGATCAAGAGGAAGAAAATGAGAGTATTTTGAGTTTTAAGAAATATAAGGCCTTGTTTACATCATTTCAAGCAATTTTATATGAATTCCTCTAAATCAAATAGGCGGAGAAGATTTCAACTCTTGTGAAAGTGGCAAAAATAAGCGTTGAGTCCTACTGGCCCAGCTTGTTCGCTAAGCTCGTCGAGAAAAAGAACATTGAAGACTTGATCACGAACATTGGTGCAGGTGGCGGTGCTTCTGCGGTCTCTGTAGCTGCTCCTACCGGCGCTGCTGGTGGTAGTTCGGCTGCTGCAGCTCCTCCTCCAGAGGAGAAGAAGGTATTATTTTCATTCTCCTATTAATTCATTTCTTCTGGTCTTTGTTCTCCTGTTTCTTCAAATTGAAAATTTGAACCAAAATGTTAAAAGACAATAGCTGCCACCCTAGTTTCAATATAGTATATACAAAGTGTCTGATTTATATTTTATTGAGAATGTGAACAGGAAGAGCCAAAGGAGGAGAGTGATGAAGACATGGGATTCAGTCTGTTCGATTAGGAGCTTCTTTCTTCACGATGATGAGGATATTCAGCGCCTGTCACAATGTGGTTTAGAAGTGATAGTTACGTACCTGGTGACGTGATTTTAGTACATGTACTCTTAGGAGATTTTTTCCATCTCGTGATGTTTATTTTGCCATGATATAATTATATAAATTATATTATTATGTCAATTTTGTTGTCAATTTTTGTGTACTTGCATTTTATTTCCTTTATCTTTTTGGGATTATATTTGATATGAGAATTAGCATGGAATGTTAAGGTTGCGATAGATTTATTGTATTAGATTTAAGCAGTGAACCATACATGTTGGCGAAAATGGATTTATATAAATGATTTTAAATTTATTGAGAATGAAATTTAGTTCTTTTGCAGTAGTTGTATTTGATACAAAAATTATCAGAGCTTTTTGGTGCTATCCAAATACATTTGATTGTTCTCAACATTTGAAGCTGTTCCTCAAGCTCGAATCTAGATGGTCCTCATTCTCGTAAGGCTGTTCTTCTATTAGAATTTTGACACATCTCTATAATTCTTGAGGTATTACTTTTAAGGTGTCAAAGTTTTAGTAGACGACAATTAAGAGAACAGCTTTACAGACTGAGCATAAGATATAGAAACCGTTAACATAATAACATCCTAACTTGAGTGGGAGACTGCTACAGGATAGCCTTGCAGGGCAGATGTGGATTCTATTATGCCGAAAATGACATGTTTTTAGCCTTGCAGGTCAGCACATACGGACTCTCTTACGCTGAACATGACATGGTTTTAGCCTTGCGGGGAAGCAGACGTCAGATTTATTGGATCACGCGGATTTCCCCGTGCTCTCCTTGTTTGAGGAAGCTGCTTCTTCCAGCCTAGTCTATCTTTAAGATTTGAGATTAATAGTTCATTCTGGAGTTCCAATTTCAAGGCATCAATAAATTATAAACCCATGGACAAGTTCTTATGGCGGCGTCAGTCCTTTTGAAATGTTGAATACTCCATCTTGTACTGTGTGAGAGATGATAATAAGACTCCCGTTTCAAATCTTTCAAGATGATGTTCGTTAGAAACCTAGAAATCTTGATGCTCGTTGATCCCACTTGATGGACACCATCAGTTTTCCACTAAAAAGTAACATTGATTGCACGTAATCTCTTTTTTTGAAGGATAATTTTTGTCCAAGTTTGGGAATTTAAATGTAAAAAAATTGATGTGCATTTTGCAAACAAATTGTCATGAGGTACTGAGTCCTCTTTTTCAAACATTTTTACAACTTTATTCATAAAATGGTTGTGCATTCAACAATATTTGTACTTTAAAAAAAAAAAAATAGGTTTGAAAAATTGGATTAGGTAGTATTTTGCCATCCTTAGAAAAATTAGCTTGTATATCAAGCAAGGAATTAACGTCTATGGAATTATGTTAAATAATGAAATATGAAAATGAAAATAAAGATTGGGGATTGAAAAGTTCAATTTTAAATGTTGGTGGGAATCTGCTAGAGACGCTAAAGGTAAGGGATTAATTGCAAATTTTTCAATAAATAAAGAAAAAATACAATGAATGGTTGGATACTAACCCAGACATACACATGCCCGTTGTAAAAATTTGGGTAAATAGCACAAAACGTCCCTACTTATTGAGGGTATTGTGGAAAACGTCCCTACCTTCAAAATTTTGGCATTTTCACCCTTACCTACTGGATTTCCAAAACAAAACGTCCTTACCTTCAAATTTTTGGCATTTTTCACCCTTACCTACTGGATTTCCTGCGCAAAACGTCCTTCAGTCCAAAAATCAACCATTAACTTAGGGGTAAATTAGTCCAACCATTTTTTTCACATATATATTACTTCTTTTAAAATTGGGGGGCTTCCCATGCAATTTCCAAAATTGCATGGCAGCCCCCATCCCCAAATCTGATTCAAGAAATAGGCCTGGCAGAAAGAATTTCGAGAAACGTTTCTTGAAATCGTACCCATGACCATCAAGAAAACAAGCTAGAAGCTTTTCCCTTGTTCACCATTCGACCTATACATACATACATAATCGGCTAATCGCACAGTTTTAAAAAACCCAGAAAACATGGGTGTGGATTATTACAATATTCTCAAAGTTAACCGCAATGCGAGTGATGATGACTTAAAGAAGGCCTACCGCCGCCTGGCCATGATTTGGCACCCGGACAAAAATGCCAACAAGCTAGAAGCCGAGGCCAAGTTCAAGCAAATTTCCGAAGCCTACGACGTTTTGAGCGACCCAGAAAAGCGCCAGATCTACGATCTATATGGCGAGGAGGGCCTCAAGTCCGGCCAAGCTCCACCGCCCAAACGAAGCGCCCGAGGTTATGGGAGTAATCAGCAGCGTCCTGACCCGAATTTTCGGTTTAATCCCAGGACTCCTGATGATATTTTTGCGAAAATTTTTGGGGAAAGTAGTAATGGTGTTTATGGTAGTAATGCGAACAATGGTGGTGGCAGTGAGGTAAAGAGAGATGGGTTTTTAGGAGTACAACCACGAATGGTGGGACGAGTTATGGAGGTGGAGAAAATTCAGGTGGTGGGTCGGGGGGATTGAGAAAGGCGCCACCGGTGGAGATTTGGGGACGGGGGCTACCATGCAATTTTGGAAATTGCATGGGAAGCCCCCCAATTTTAAAAGAAATAATATATATGTGAAAAAAATGGTTGGACTAATTTACCCCTAAGTTAATGGCTGATTTTTGGACTGAAGGACGTTTTGCGCAGGAAATCCAGTAGGTAAGGGTGAAAAATGCCAAAATTTTGAAGGTAAGGACGTTTTGTTTTGGAAATCCAGTAGGTAAGGGTGAAAATGCCAAAATTTTGAAGGTAGGGACGTTTTCCACAATACCCTCAATAGGTAGGGACGTTTTGTGCTATTTACCCTAAAAATTTTACCATTACATCATAGCTATTTTAACTATTTTAACTGGCTTATTTGCACAAATGGTCCCTGACTTTTATATTTACTGCAGGTTGAGGACCTATCTTTTTATTTTTGATAGTTTAACCCATATTTCAAATATTTTTGGCAGCAATGGTCCTTTTCAACAATTTCCATCCAAATGACCGTGTAATTTGACGATAGAAGTTTTTTTATTTAAAAAAGGCTTATTTGCACAAATGGTCCCTGACTTTTGTAAAGAAAAATTTGCAACAAAAGTCCCTAATATTTTAGAAAGTGTTGAAAAGTCCTATAACATTCTAATCCTAACACATATAACCCTAAACTTTTTTGACAATTTTACTGCTAACTTAAATAAATTAAAAACAACTCACAAACTTTTTCAAAAATACAAATAAATCCTAAATCTTTTTATTTTTTTACAGATTTACACTTAAAATAATAAAAAGTGTGTCATCAAGTCTCAAAACTTTTAATTTTGTTCACCAAAATGATATTTAAAATGTGTTTGATTAAAATCAGATTTTTTAGTAAAAGTGATTGAAAAATTGTGGGACCATAAAATGTGTGGTTAAAATTAATTGTTGACTTTGACTTTAACTTTTTAACAAAATTAAAATTGAAAACAAACGGACTCTTAGAGTCTCTACAGATTTTGTCTAGTGGTCTATTAATTAACAAAAAAATTATACCCATGATCAAAATTTGACCAATTTAAAATTTTAATTTATTTTTCATATCAATTACTAGAGGTGGCAAAATAGGTCAGCCCAAATAGCCCAGTTTCTAGGCTGGGCTGATCACAAATCCTCTAAAACAGTATCACAGATAAATATACATCATTTTGCTACAAATTAAAGCTTTTCCAAGGTATCTGGGTCCCTTAAAAGCAAACACATACTTCAGAGCAATGCCAAGATGAAGAAAGAAGAACTGCCAATCATTCTCAAGTTAATGGGTCTCACTCAAAGAAGTCATGCAAAGGGTTCTCATCTAAAAACAAGAGTAGCAGTTCTAAATCTGACTTAGATAAAACTATGAACAATGTTTCTGATTCTTCTCTTGAATTAGATCACATGATATCGTATGAGGGAAAATAATATTGTTCTTAAAATATTTCATTAATAGTACAAAATCATAGGTTTAATAGTATCACAAAAAAACAGTAACATAAAAAAACATTATCACAACAAACGTTTTTTACAATTATGGGTATGTTGGCCTTTTAGCTCTAAAATATGACTTTAATTGAATTAAGTTTTAAACATATGACTTTAGAGTCCATAAGTGCCCAAACAGTGATCGGCCCTGAATTTACCCTAAAATTAATTTAGACAAACATAATAAATATTTACGATAAAATGTGGTTTAACACCAAATTTGTTTTTAAATATCTAATTTTGCAACATTAATTACTTTCTTATCAAATGATTAACAAAACATCAACTCTATAAACTAATATCCTACTTTTAATAATAAGGCAAGTTTCCAAAGCTCATTTCTTCAACTGAATGAGCTTTTGTTTATTGGTTAATCTTATATACAATGTGGTACCCCTTTTTTATTTCTTATTAGTTTTACTTTGTTTGTCGAAAAAAAACCTCGACATAAGACTTGTGAAAAAGTCTTGCTTATGTATTGTATAGGTTTATTTGCTTAAGATGATCGGGGGAAGGTAATCGAGTGCAGTAAATATGGCCTCAAAAGTGAGCAAGCAACAAAAAAATAGTATTAGGTTTATGGAATAATGGAAGCACAATTTCAAATTCTAGGAAAAAGCTAAAATGACAAATGTACAATGTTGTTAATGGTTGGGTGGCCTCACATTTTCTTGTCACAAGAAACCCAACCACCCCACCCCCAACACCCCAACGCTACCCTACCCCCCGCATCAATCGACAAAGCAACCCAACGCTCTTGACGGTTATTTCCACACCCCTCTCCTCTTCCATTCTCGCTTTCTCCGCCTCCCCCCTCCCTTTTTATTTCTTCTTTCTCTCTGTATCCCATTCATTCAATCCCTCTTTCTCGAAAAATCTCCTCTTTTCAATACACTTTGCAAGTTGATTCAAACTTTAATTTTGATTCAATTTCTGTTACGAAGAACACAGCTTTGATTTCTTGTTTTCCGTTTCTTGAGAAAAAATGGCTTGTTCAGCAACAGCCCAAATCATCCAACCTTTGTCCATTAACTCTGCCAGATCTGTTGATAACTCTGATGCTTGCACTAAAACCCTCAGCCACTCTTCTTTTCTTGGATCCACGCCTCGCATTAACAAGAAGCTCTTTGCTGTTAACAAATCCATTTCGCCTCTCGCCCGCCGACCCACCACTATTTTTGCAGTATCCTCTGATGTTGTTAAGGAGAAGAAGCTCAAATCCAACTCCTCATTTTCCAATCTGGTATTCAATTTCCCATTTCTTTTACTTTTAATGTAATACTCATAGTACAGTAATTTCTGATTGTCAATCTATTCTATAGATATATCGATGACTGTATGTAGGGAAAATTTATGGGTTTTGAATTTTTAGTTATTTGAGTCCATATGCAGCTTATTACAACTCCATTGTTGCATGAATTGTGTGTTTTAGGAAAAAAAAAGGTGATGGGTTTTGAATTCTTTTAGATGTATAAATTAATGTGAGTGTATGCATGCAGTTGATTACAAAAGAAGAGGGCCTGGAATTGTATGAAGACATGTATTTGGGGAGAGCTTTCGAGGACATGTGTGCCCAGATGTATTACAGGGGGAAAATGTTTGGATTTGTTCATTTGTACAATGGTCAAGAAGCTGTATCCACTGGATTCATCAAACTCTTGAAGAAGGAAGATTATGTGGTTAGCACTTACCGGGACCATGTCCATTCACTGAGCAAAGGGGTTCCAGCACGTGAGGTTATGAGCGAGCTATTTGGCAAGACCACTGGTTGCTGTAGAGGCCAGGGTGGCTCAATGCACATGTTCTCTAAAGAACACAACGTTCTAGGTGGCTTTGCTTTCATTGGTGAAGGCATTCCCGTGGCTACTGGTGCTGCCTTCACTAGCAAATACAAGAGGGAGGTTTTGAAGGAGGATTGTGATGAGGTGGCATTAGCATTTTTTGGAGATGGGACTTGCAACAATGGCCAGTTCTTCGAGTGCTTGAACATGGCTGCATTGTGGAAGCTTCCCATCGTGTTTGTTGTCGAGAACAATTTGTGGGCTATTGGAATGTCCCATGTAAGGGCCACTTCTGATCCACAAATTTGGAAGAAAGGACCAGCATTTGGGATGCCTGGGATTCATGTTGATGGTATGGATGTGTTGAAGGTAAGGGAGGTTGCAAAGGAGGCTATTGACAGGGCTAGAAGAGGCGAAGGTCCAACTTTGGTTGAATGCGAGACCTATAGATTTAGAGGGCACTCTTTGGCTGATCCTGATGAGCTTCGTGACCCCGGTGAGCATTTCAATTTCACTTCCCCGTTCTTATACATATATTTGAACTAGTCTCCATTTTTGTTGAATAGAATGCCACTCTATAATCATTTATCCTAAAGAAGTGCCACTCAATCACTATAGTTTGACCTGAACTGAACTAAAATAATCATTAGTATTGGTTCCTGGATGAATCATCATCACTTTCAAAGAATTTCAAGTAACATAATAATCATTTCATATAGATTGTTTATATGCATTTATCTGAACAAGAACGATCTAAGGATACTCTTGCATAACACAAGGATCCAAGAATATTTCATTCTTCACTGAAGAATCTCAGTGGTTTTGAAGAACATTAATGGATAGGTTTAGTTGGAGACAATTCTATGTAGAGTTCCCGGGCATGACGTGTGAAGAGTTTTTGCCAAACTAAGATTGTTCCACTATTATGATCTTAGTTAACAAATGCAGAACGTAAGTGAGTGAAATGCTGTGAAACATGCTAATTGATAGCTTGGGACATTGTACTTCTTACCCACTTTTCATCTTCACGTTACATGGCTTTTCTATGCTACTTCACCTTCCATGGATCAAGTATTCAAAGGTCCTAGACATTGGGTGCATTTCAACCCACAGGGATGGCCACCTTCTGCAATACCTGATTGAGAGATCAGAATGGTAGTATTGGTTGTCTTGAGTTGAATGAAAATCATGAGACGTGGCAAATCTAATCATCTACATCAAAGTCAATATTTTTACATGCTTCTGTTTCAATAGCCAAATAATGCCTTTGGATGTCGTAAACTTGGACTTGTATCTTCAAATATTTGCTCTTTTTAATTTTTCTTTCTGCCCGACTCCTGAAGTTTACATTGTCCACCTTATAATATTTATTTGTTCACTTGGCAGCTGAGAAGGCTCACTACGCCACGAGAGATCCCATAACTGCATTGAAGAAATACATGGCTGAAAACAAATTGGTAAGTGAAGCTGAACTGAAAGCCATCGATAAGAAGATTGATGAACTAGTCGAAGATGCTGTTGAGTTTGCTGATAAAAGCCCCGTCCCAGCACGCAGCCAGCTTCTAGAAAACGTATTTGCAGATCCTAGAGGTTTTGGAATCGGACCTAATGGGAAGTACAGATGTGAAGATCCAAAATTCACCGAAGGCACTGCTCAAGTCTAACCTCGTCGTCTGCCAGCTACCCAGAGAAGATGGCTTTTCAGTTATCAAGGAACACATCATTGCATGTAGTAATTATTACTGATAGAGTACTCTTTGAATGTGTATTAGTGTTTCTCGTACCTTGTACGTGGTCACGTTGTCAAGGGATTTTTCTCTTTCAATTTTGTATCACTTTGTGATCTTTGTGTTGGTTGGATACTGTTTGAAATGGCAAACCCTATTCATTGTCTTGGTCAATTAAACTATTTTGGTCAAATAAACTAATTTATAAACTATATCAAATGAACTCTTAATACTAGTATCACTAACTATAAGCCATCTTCCACCTCATTGATAATGGATTTATTGTGCAAAGTTATCTGCTATTCCATTAAAGATGTAATTCACTTAATCAAGATTTAAATACTGTAATGCCAAAGTTATAATTGACTTGATAAGACTTATTTTTGGAATAAGTAATTTTTGTTACTTAAAATAAAAATTAAGTAAAATATGCAAATATGTTTGGAATAAAAAGTTACTCAAAAGTAACCTTATCCAATTCAAAGTTTAGATAGACTGGAAACAATAGATTCTATTTGTCACACAAACAAACAATTGTTGTTGCAGGTCATTTGGCATGAAATTGTAAAATTCATCTCCAGTTTCAGACATAACCTTATCTCTGTAAACTGTAAAATGAAAGAACACCATGTTTGAGAATTGAGCCTGCCTTTCAAACCATGTTTAACATCTTCACGGTAAAAGCATATTTGAAGGCATCTTCCTGGAGACTTTCAAACCTGCATTAAGAAAGCAAAACATCCCCAAACGAAGCAAAAACCAGAATTAGCCTGTAGATACCAAAGGCCAGTAATGTATACTCATAATCATTTCTTCATATATCTGTTTCAAAGCTACAGCTCGAACGCTGTCCCCAACTACTTGTTCATTCTGAACTTAAAAGAGGACATTAAAGATCCTGTTCATGGTAACTTCAAATCCATTCAAAATACCAGACACTTCATGTTCACACTCACAGATGATTAGTAATTCACTAATTTGACAGCCCATACAGTTTCACCACTTGGACACCATTTACCCACAATTTCTCAGATGACTCGCTGAGAACCGAAGAAAAATTTAAGATTTTTTATGAGGTCTAATGAGAAAGCATGCAGATTAAGATCAGTGAAGAACAAGCGTTGGAAGAGAGAACCAAACAACATTGGTAGAAATTCATCAGCAAAATGGATGCATCAAAATGGTTAGTGACTGAGGAGACAGACACAGCAAGAAAGCTGACCAAATCACTCCATCCTAAGACATGATGCACATCTGGAGCTGTAGATAGGATTACAAAAATATGAATTCACAATTGAACCGTAAAATATCAGCCCAACCGGCCAATACTTAATCTGAAAACTGAATATCATGTTTCAGATCACTTAACACAAAAATACAAAAGATACTGCCCATTGGTAAAGAAAATTTTAGAGCATGTTTGGGAGAGTTTTTTTTAAACTCTTTTTTCCCCAAACTCTTTTTTCAACCATATATTTCATGGGACCCACAACTTTTATCAACTTTTCAACCACACATCTCACCAACTTTTTCAAATCTCCTAAAAAACTATTTTTAAACTCTACCAAACATATACTTAACTGGGAAAAATAGAGTATGACCACAATTCTAGAGAAGCTAGCATTTTCTAGAAACAAATCTAATATCCGAAGAGTAAATTGCAGTAACACATGAATCAGTTTTCACTTCCATGAACTAAATATTTAAAGATTCGACTTAAATGAGAAGAGCATCAATAGTAGTTTATTATTATATTTCAGAATGAATAGAAACAAGCAAAGTCATGATTGATACATTTCCGATATCTTGATCTCTACTCTTGTATAAATTGAAAATGATACGACTCGATATAAATCCAAAACTAATGATAAACAATGAACTGAACAGGGGCTATAATTTAAGAGAAGCTATTGCTTCAGGTCTAAAATCAACCCTTAGACCCAATACTCTTCTGACCTCAGCCGGAGTTAGTCTCCAAGTCATGGGCCCTGAGTTCTCTCCCCAGAAATCTAAAATTTCAGAGACCTTTTCTAAGTTTAGGATGGTAGCCATCTGGGTGAGGCGAGCAAATTTGTCTCTAACAGTCCTCTGGGTCATACTGGAGAAATGGCTGACCAGTGTCCTGGCATCTCTGTCAAGCTGAAGACCTCCAAGTTGATTGAATCTTTTTTGCATCATGATGACTTCGAGCCTTTTCACGATGAAGTCAATGACGAGGTGCACAAATGAGTCATAATTGTTGGCTGTCATCAGTGGTTGAAGCCACGCCACATTGGTCTCAACAGCATGGAGAAGCCTTTGAACCCAGGAATCATTCAACTCGTTTTCTGCATATTCTGCTTCAGATAGTTCATAGCTGATGGTTGCCACATTATCTAATACGGGTCGAATTCGGGGTGCCACAGTGGCTACAAGTTGCTCCATTCCAACACTTAGTGCCTTCTTGAAACTGTTGCTCATTTCATTCAATTCAGATAAGCAGGGTTTAACTCTCTCCCTGTCCACTGGTGCAGGGAATACCTGATATATGACAATGGCCTCAGTCTGAGTGATGCATAAAAGTTGGGTATATACCAAAACAAAGAACAAGATAATGGAAAACATAATATTGGGTGGTGCTCATTTACCTTTCTAGAAAAAGCATTCATGTAGATAGCATCAAGGTCATCTTTGACATTTGGTATAAATTAATACAGAAAATATGGTGTGTATTTATTTTTCCATTAAAATATTGAATATTTAATAGTTAAACTTGAATGATATTTCAATTTCAACTAAACCTCAGACGTGTATCAACATTAGATGCTGACACAACCCTAATCTTTGACATCTACATAATCACATGAATATATACTAATTTATATTAAGTTACAGAAACGGTGCTCTGTATTTATTTCTCCAGTGAAAAAACCACATATTTAATGGTTCAATCGAAAAGATATTTCAATTTCCACATGAACCACGATCATGTATCACAGAGTAATTCAAAATACGAGGATATGACCATTAGATCCTGGGCCACAGATCTAATAACTAAAGAAAAACTAGTTGCTTGTCCTAAATTTAGTATGAGCGTCAAAAAGTCATAAGAAGTACAAAAGCTTGTCTCAATACAGAAATGAGGGTGGCTCTTCTACACAAGCTGGAATGTAATTTAAACATCAAGTTGGTGACCGAAATTCAATCTATGGTTGACATTGAGACTAAATTGACGTGCAGAAAATGTAGGGTCACTCATTTCACATTCGATCTTTGGAAGCTTCCAAAATGCAGCAGATGGCACGGTATTAAATCAAAATTAAGTAACCCTACAATTGTTACTGAACCGCTATTTCATTTTTCTAATCACTTCTCAAATTCTAACCTATGCATAAAATTGAAATAGTAAAGCAAACCAGGTATTTGAAATTAAAGAAAACAGAATATAATGGCATGTAAAGTCCGCACTTACTTCTGCACATTGTTCTTCGATCTCATGACACAGTTTCAGGACATACTCACTACTGACATCCATGTTGTTCAAAGCTGTGGCAATCTCAGTTCCAGTCTTCTGCACCCCAACACCTCCCAAAAATAGCTTTGCTCCTAGATTTGGCTCCCTCGTCTGTTGTTGCAGTGCCTCACTATATTCAGCCCCCAATAAACTAGAGGCGTTGCTCAACACAGCAATCACCGAATTGATATTTGAAGTGGAAATTGCCCTCCTACAGCAACTCTGCAGCACATAAAACACGTCATCTACCATGGATGTTGTGAGACTATCAGGCACATGCTCATCGATTTTGATGGCTTTCCTCACATTTTCCACCATAAAATACCCTTCCAAAATGACATAGTAACCAGTAACATCCTGAGCAACTTTACTGAAGTTCCCACTCCTAAAGGCCTTGGTGGCTCGGGGACCCAATTCTGGATCCACAGAGGTCAAGCCCCTTATTTTGGACACCATGTACTCAGTGTAATCCTCACCCAACTGCGTCAAAGACAGTATCTCTTCCAGATACAACTCAACCTCTCTGGGGTCAGGCCCTTCTGCCCCAGCAGATAGCAAATTGCTCTTATATGAATTAATCTCAGAAGTCAATTTCGCTAACTTCCTGTACTCCATGTATTTTTTTAAAATGATAGATCCCCGTGAATCACATTCCTCATGAAGCTCACAAATGGCATAAACAATGCCATCCTCACCGCACAAATTCCTCAAAATCTCATTATTGTCTTCGATAGCCAAGACTATGTCTTTGAACAAATTCGTCAAACAAGCCACAAAGTTCACCTGATTATTGTTAATATTGTTTGATTGTTCTATCAATTCCACCAATTGCTCAAATTCAATCCGGGATCTCGTGGAAATGACCTTTTTCAAGTAATTAACATACACCTGCAAGCCTTCCTCTTCGAGGCCAAGGGGAGTGTAAAGCTTGATAAAGCGGAGAATGGTGGGGTGATCCCGCTGGTCAACTGCAGCCGAGAGCCTCTTCTTGGCGATGCCTTCCAATTGCTTCTTGTAGGAGAGGAGTTGTTCCCGCTGATCAGAAGCGGACGAGTCTTTAAACTTGGCGTCAATTTGGAGGAAGGTCTGGATGTAGGATGCGGCCGACTCGAAATCCTCCGAGAGAAGTGACTTCTGAACACCGTCGAGACAACTCGAGCGGTCGACAATGGCATCGATGCGTAGAAGAGTGTCATTAACGCGAGATTGGGCAAGATCGAGGTGGCGTACCTTGGCGGAGACCTGATCGGCGAGTGAGGATGTGGAGCCCACATTGGAGAGCATGTAGGCAGAATCAGCCTTGACAATTTCAAGAACCTCGGCGGATTTGTGAAGGCCTGAGAGCTGGAGGTCCAAATCGGTGCGCTGAGAGAGAATGGTCTCGAGCTCGAGATCTAGGGCCCGCTGGTAGGCTATACATTCATGGAGCAGACGGGTCATGGCTCCCACATCCGTCAGCTTCCTGACGTAATCCAGTGCATCCGCCGTTCCAAATTGCACCGACGATGAATTCACGGCGGTGGAGTTGGTGGAGGCGTCATCGTCTTGTTCTACCCTCGGTGTCACTGCCATTGGGGAGAGAGCTTTTGCCGTTACCTGCAATGAGCTAACAGTGTGTGAAAACATTGAAAAACGTCATTTTACCTCACCGCACAATGCGACGTGTGTAAGTATTTAATATGGAATCCTACCGGAAAAAAATAAATATAGGGTTGAGAAGACAAGATTTGAAAAAAAATAATGAAAAGAAAGAGAATTGTGATAGATAGAATTGAAGAAATTAATTTTTTTTTTTTTGAGAAGATGATGACAAACATATATGTGATTTTTAGGTAGATAAAATAACAGTTTGTTTGTATTGAAAATGAAAAAAATAGATATCGATAGACGATAGAAGTTGATGAGTTACTTATAGTAAAAATCAATGTTCTAAAAAGTCTGAATAAGTCTTGTCCAAGTTCCGCCTAGGCTTGAAATTTGGCATCCACGCATCACGTATCGCTATCGCCTTACTCTTATCTCGCTCTCGCTTAGTACTCGTCTAGACCTGAAAAGCTTGAAGTTCAGTCTCCACACTTAGCCACGCTTTACAATTTTTAAAATATTGGTAAAAACATACTTACAGCAGTCCTTAATAAGTTATTAATAAAAGTATTTTTTTAAAAGTTTGTTTAAGTTGCGCCTACAATTAGCCTCTTAACCATGTCCATCTTCCAAAGAACAATTGCCTTTCCAAATAAGCCAATTCATTTGGTACTTGTAGATATACACGTGTAAACGAGTTGTTCTACCAATTGAACTATAACCCTTAGTACTTGTGACACATATTTTATCATGTAGATAATTTATTGTTAATATGAATATTTTATGATCCAACATCCTCTATTTTTGAGTGGTATTGTTCCTACGGGTTTATGCAAAAAAAAAATGATAGAGAGTTGAGAGTTTTTATTGTAATGCTTAACTTCTTAACAAGACGATTCACTGCAAATACTTCTCACCCTCGTTTAGATTTCACGTATTGCTACGCTTTATATGTTTTTTAAGCATTGAATAAAATTTATTATTTTTATCCACTAATATGATACTGTTGCATATAAAAATAGTTACCAAACAAAAAAAGAAAATGCTATATGAACCAAAATTTGAATCAAAAGTCTGACAATGGATAAAATATCAAAAATGTTTTTTGAAAAAGACACTATTCAAATTTTTAAATGTGTCCTTTCAAAAGACATTATAGATATTTTATTTATAATTGTCAAACTTTTGGTCCGTTGGTTTACGTAACATTACTCAACAAAAAATTGGTGTGGATAATCATCCCGATAGGGGAATTTTTCTAAATAGCCTTGTCAAACAAGCTTTACAAAGAAATAGCCTAGTGTTTTACAAATAAGTTGTAAATGCCTCTTTTTTAAATAAAGTGACTAAATTGCCCTTTTAACTTCTCCTATGTCTATTTATTTCTTCGCCACTCAACCTTCCCAACAATTCTAATTTAGTATCTAGAATATCTTCGTATCTAGCTAATAATCTATTTATTATTCTAGTTTGCTCTAAATATTCTAAAGATACTGTATTTTGGATATTATTTAATTTCGTAAATTCCTCTTCTAATAAATCTAATATACGATTTTCAAGGTTATCATAACCTTTTAAATTATATCCTGGCATTTAAATAATCTATATATGCAGATAATTTCTTAAATGCGTTAGGATGCTCCTTTTGAGTTATATATCCTAAAACAATTCCTTCTGATACTTCTTCTTCTAAATCTTTACATTCAGAAATAATATCTTCAATTCTTTTTATGTTTCTAGATGTTTCTATAAAATTGATTCTTATATTATTTTTACAGGCAAGATCTATATTTGTATAGATATCTTTGAGTTTAGATTGACCAATAGGATAAACTTTTTCTAATTTATTAACCAGAGTTAATAAAAACGAGATATATTTATCATCTAAATACAATTTAAGATCACAATCAGTGGATGTGGATGCTTGTGCAGTGTACATGAAAATAAGAACGTCAAACCTGGAATTATTCTTCAATAAAGAAAGCTAGGTTTCCCTTGAGTGATCTTCTTCAAGTCTTTGTGTATAAGTGTGCGTTGATCAAAGCAAGATCTGCTTCTGTCTATAGCTCATAAGGTTTTTAACAAAAGGGTCCAACATGCCTTCCTCTTATTTTCTTTTCAACTTCTTCCTTTTGCATTGATAGTTCGAGCTTACGGATTTAAATCAAAAAGATTCAACCCTGCCACGGAAATTCAGACAAGCTGTTTTCACCCCTATCGTAACAAATCTTTCAGTTTAGAACCTACTTGATTTTTCCAATGACACTCCAACCACCCCCAAACAAGGCAACATAGCCAAAACGGGAAAACAATGAGATTTAAAGGAAATAACACAAGGTTATCTTACTACCGCCGGGGACTGGCTATCAAAGGAAGTTTTCTTTTGAAAAGAGATAATAAGAAAGCATTCCAAATATTTTTATAGAAATTGTTATGAGCATATTACAAGTACACACTTGATATACAAAAACTCAAAATAAGAAACACTCTTGGTACTCCCTATGTTTGAAGTTTAGAACTCCATAGGGATTTCCTTTATTCACTCTTGAATAAAAGACTACAGGACTTTGGTATGATAGTAGAGAGATATGAGAAAACTCAGTGATTGTCTCTATTTTCGATACCTTACAACTCGATATGTCTGTGGTATATATAGACTCAGAGACTTAGATACAACTTATTTTTTAATAATTGATCCTTATCAAGAAGGAATCTCCTTTTTATCTTGTCGGTAAATAGGGACCACAGCTTTTCCAAAGTGATAAGATTATCACTGTTGGTAGTGAGTGAAGGGTCCTATCCGATCATTTTTCCTTCAAAGTAGTCTGGTGGCATGTCGTCTTCATTGAGGGAGACGTGGTCCATATCTTCAATAATGCAATTTGGACAGCTATGTTCAGCATGACTCACCATAATTTTACACATTTCTTGAAGAAAGTTTGGTGATCCATCATTTTCATTATTCATTATTTTGTCGCACCAGTGGTCAAGTAGGGCCCAATCTTGATCACGAGTCTTTCTGGTACAGTTGCTGAAGATTATGTGATCTTCACATGGGTATATCCAGATATTTTCATTCTTGCTCATGGTGTCAACCAAGAAATCAAATTGGTCTTTGAATCCTTTGGCTCTTCTGAAATGTTCAATCTTCAAGATTTCTTGAGGAGTAATCTCATGGGTATTTTGACTGTTTGGATCGAACAATTTTCTTGTTAATCCAATTTTGATAACATTTTTTACTGGAATGAGGTAATGATCATAAATATTCCATTCTGGAACTGCAGAGAAGAATCTGATATAAATGTTGGTCGGTTTAGTAATTCGGACGAATTCTTTGACTGCTATTTTGATTCTTGCTGGCAGCATGGAAATTTCTCTGAGATTTTGGCTAGGATAAATACAGAGTATATTTCCAATATCATACATATGGCGAATCCAATTCGGTGGTGCTCCGGGATAGAAATTCACCTTGTTATATTTTCCATAGTTCAAAGTCTTCATCCATGGCTTATTACCAATTTCAATAAACCAGCAAGACACAAGATTGAAAAGACATATCTTGTATTTATATCCTGCTTCATCTTTTACCCCAAAGGATAGAAGACTGTTGCACAGCTGGATGACATTAGTTTTGTTAATTTCAGATATATCTTTTTTAATGGCTGGTGGAGGTTGAGAGGATGAAGCCTCCTTATTTTCTTTGATATCTTGATTATTTCGTGGAATTTCTTCCTTTTGGAGATTTTCATTCTCCATTTTGTATATTTTCTCTTCCATTTCCTTTATTTTGAGTTTCATTGATTGTAACTCTTGCTTGATTTGCTCCATCCCTGGAAAGGAAATCAGGAAGAAAATTATCTTTACCACGAATATATTGAATATCAAATTTGAAGTTAGCCATCCAAGATTGTATTCTAATTAATGGCTTATTAGCAACATTTGGTTCTAAATTGTTTTTAAGAAAATACTTGACTTGAGTATTATCTGTTCTAATAGTAAATAATTTTTTAATCAAATAATATTCATATTTAGCAACTCCTTTTTTGATAGCAAGTAATTCTTTTCTATTTTCTGATTCACTTATTTGGAGGTTTATACTGTTGTATAATAGTGATTTGAAATTTTCTTTTTCTATTTCTGTATAACATCCACCACGCTGGGTTGAGGATCTCTGATGGTTTATTGGTTTTTGAGCTATGGATACAGCTTTTTGTATTTGTGGGACAATTATTTTATGGTTACAGGGTGTTGTGAATTCAAATCTTGTAGGATTTTTATATTGTGTAAATGGTGCATAATCTTCTAAGAGGAATGTCTGTCCTAAAAGAATGTCACATTCTATTTTGGGGGCATAGTAAAGTTCTCTAACTATGACTTCTCTATTTCCTAGTAAGAATTGTATATTTTCAGCATATAAAGAGTATGGTTCAAATAGGCCGCTAGCTGTTTGAGCATAGTATTTCTTTTTAGGGTCTGTTTTCCAGTAAGAAGCTGGTAAAACATTGTATTGTGCTGTACATAATGTTGATCCTGTATCTAGATAAGCATGAAATGTAATTCTACAGTATTCAGGTAGGTTGAGTTTTATTTCAACATATGGACTTAATGGATTTGTTATGTTCTTTGTTATAGATTTATAACTAATCATCATGTAGTTAGTAAATCTTTTCTTCTCACTAGTAATCCTTGGGATATGTTGTTCTTCAAGGTTAATTGTTACTTGCAATTTATTATTTTGAATGCTATATAGTTTAAACATATCTAAAAAGTTCATTCCTAATAGGATTGGTGCATTTGTTTCTATCCTATTGGGATCTTTATGTATAACTATAGTTATAGGGAATTGTTCTCCTCTTATATTAGTAAGTATAAGATTCATTTCTACGAATTTTCTGATTTCATATTCTATCCCATGATAATCTTTATATTTATATCCTTGAGGTAAGTCTTGTTCTGGTAGAATATTAACTGTATTTCCTTGAACATGGCTTGATCCTGCTCCTGTATTTATTAGGGCAATTATTTCTTGTATTTCTCCTGTAGGTTTTATCCATTCAGTTAGGATATAGAATTATTCTTCTATTCCATGTCTATCTAGTTTGGCTAGTATTGGTATATTCCTTTTCTAATAGTTTTTTGGAGTGGATGTCTCTCCTATATAGCTTTTTCTAGGAAGACTGAGACTTTTTCTAGGAGGGAATTTTGCTATCATATTTTCTATTGAGTCTATAGAAACATTGCCTTGTAGATTACTGGTTTGTCCTGTTTCTTCAATTGTTTTAATTTTTCTTTTGAAATCTAAAACAAATTCTTCAGGTATTTCAATTTCGTGAGATCTGAATTTTCTAGGTGGAATAGCTTGTGCTAATTCTTCAAATCCTTCTTCAATTTTTATTTCTTCAAAGCTTCTCCTTATTTCCTGATGGTGGCTTGTAGTAAAAGCAAATATAGATCTTATGGTAAGACTTACTGCCTTAGATTTTTCTGGCATTTCTAATCTGTCTATTTTATGATATATATTCAATGATATATCTATATTTTCATCTAATAGAGATACTGCAAATCCTGGTTTTAAGGTAAATATAAGCTTTTGGTATACTAAATTTCCTGAAACAGCTCCTAAAAGGGCGTCTATAGGATCATGTAGTATTCTATTATCCATGCAGAATATATTGACAGGTATATCCATTCCTTGTCTAAAAAATCCTTTCATAAGAATCTGGATTCCTCCAATTTCTACATTCTTAATTTTGTTTCTAATATCGGGCTTTATTTTACTTAATTCTTCGTTTACCCATTTTCTATTTAGTATGGGAATCGTTGTAGATCCTTTTACGTTTTCTATATAAATAGGAACTTCATTATGTTTTATAACATAAATAGTTTTGTTTAACTTTGGCAGTATATTCCAAAATGTTTTATTTTTGAAGACATCTTTTTGATTCAAAGATAAAACTTTCTTCATTATTTCATCATATTTTTCTTCTTCGAATGTAACAGTTTGGCTTATTCCTTCAATATTATCTATGTTAGTTTCTTGTATTTCCATACTTTCTTCTATTCTTACTTCATTCATAAAGTTATAATTTATGAACTCATTATCTTCTTCACTTTCTATTTCACTATCGGAATAAATATATATAGTAGAGACTTCTGATTCAGTTTCACTAATTTCATAAGGTTCATAATCTGAATCATATATAGCTTCTTCGTATACTTCTAAAAATTTTGAATTGGTCTTATTTTTATGTTTATCTGGGCAGTTTGGTGCTATATGTCCTGGTTTTTGACATATAAAGCATTTACATTTTTTAATATATTCTTTCTTAGGTATCCAACCTTTAGGTTTCGTTCTCTTTTTAAAAGGTTTTTTATTTGGTTTCCAATTCTCTCTTTTTTTTTCTAAAATCTTTCTTTTTATAAGGTTTAAGAAATTTTTTGAATTTCTTTTTCTTTTTATATTCTTTTGAATAACATCCCCATTGATGAGTATGAAAGATATCTTGATTACAACAAATGGGTTTTTTCTTTGTCATCTTTTTTATTGCTTTGTTATCTGCTATTTCTCTACACCATTTATTATTTGTATTGATAATAAATTGTTCTCTATTGCCAAAAGTATCATTTATTTCTGGATAAGTCATAACAGACATAATCTTTTCATATTCTTGGTGTATTTTTATGTTCCAAGGGTAAGGAAGTTTTAGGAACATTATCTTGAGATAATTTAGTTTTTCATTATAACTCATATCTTTATTTAAAGCTTTTATATAGATTTTTTCAAAATCTCTTAAGTATCCTTTTAGCTCACACATATCACAAATTCTTAGATTTTCTAATTCTATTTGTGCTTCTAATTTTTCCCTTATTTCTTTCTCTTTACTGGTTTCTTCTGCAATTTCTCCTAGAAATTGTGCTCTTAAATATTTCTCTAATCTTTTTAATATATCCATAATTGTTTGGTTATTTAAATGTTCTCTTGTATTAGCTATCAATTCTTCTCCATATTTTATGTTACCTTTTATTTGGTCGGGGGTTTTCTTCCATAATTCTTCAACATTTCCTCTAAAGGTATGTTCAAGAAATTTGAAAGCTGTATATGTATCCCATCCTTTGCTAAATTGTATAGCAAGGCTAGAGGCTTTAACCCAAACAGATATCTTTTTATCTTTGTCTCCTGAATCTAGATCTAACCATATTCCTGTTGTTGGTATTGGTTCTGTTAGATTTTCTATAGGACTTTCTTCTTTGGTAGTTATTTTGAAGTTGCCTTTTAGTTTGCTAGGACTTATTCTTTTATTAGGGTCTTCAACTTCTGGACTGAATTTATACCAAGTATAAAATTCACCTTCATCTGTTGGATATCTATAACTATCATATTATTCGTCTTCTTTCTCTTTATTTACACCACTAGTCTGTCCTGGTCCTTCGTATCTTGGTGCAACAGGTGGTACAGGTCCTGAGCATACTGTAAGGTATATTCCTTCAGTTTTTGGTAGTGTAGTAGGTGTAAATGGAGGTTGTCTTACTGTAGGAGGGGTAGTAGAACTACTAACTCCTGTAGTACTAGTATTCATTTTAGTATTTCCTAAATTTATGTTGGCCATTTGTATTTCTAAATCTTCTAACATTTTTCTGTATCTCTCAGCATCTTCTCCTGAAGTTTCAAAGAATTTTTCTTCAAGATCTTGTTTGGTTTCATTCATTAAATTATATACAGACTCTAGAGTTTGAGGTTCTTCTCTAGTATAGATTTTTATATGTTTTCCTGTTATTGCTGTTGATATTTTAATATTTTCATTAATTTTTAAAAGATTTTCTGAAATATCTTTTAATTGAGTATTCATGTTTGGATTTAGGTTATAAGGTTCAAGTAGCTGGTAATATTTATTATTTTGTTCAAGAAATTCTTCTATTATAGTTTCTTGTTCTGTTAGAAAATTTTGTTTTACTTCATTCATCATAACAATATTTTCTTTTATTGATAATTTGTCTTTTTCTTCAAATTGAAATCCTAATCTTTTCCCAATTTCTGTAATTATTTCTTTATAATCTATTATTTCGTTTTCTATATTTATTATTCTTTCTTCTAGAGTTAAAGGTTTTCTTAATATTTTTATTTTTTCTTTTAACTTTTCTAACTCTTGTTGAGTTTTTAATAATTTTATTTGTTCATTTAATACTTTATATTCTTCGGAAAGTTTATTCCTAAAATTTTGTAATTTATGTTTATTTGTATTATTTAATATTTCAATTTGCAGAATTTCGTTTAGAATTTCTTGATCTTCTTTTTTAATATATTTTTCTCCAATTAATTCAAATTTACATATCAAAAAGGTTTTTATCCAATTAATTTGTTCAATTATATTTATTTTTGATATTTTGTTATAATTATTTGACATAATAAAATTTTTAACAGGCTCTGATACCAGTTTTGAGTGCGGAAACTTAAAATCGTAATTATAAGGAATAATATTGAAACTTTTTATATGTTAAGGGTATTTTAAGAAATTCTTTACATGTTAAGGGTATTTTAGGTTTTATTTGGTCAAAGGCTCTTTTGAAGAGGCTATCTTGAGTATATGCCACCATCCCGATAAGATTTAGGGCCTGCTTGAGAGTTTTTTTTTCACCGGTTTTGATCGGTTTTGGATGGTACCGTTTATGAGGGATTGAATAACCGGTGCTTGTTAGTTTTTTAGAGCACCGTTTTTGGGCGATTTTTAAACCGCTCAAAAACGGTGTAGTGTAATTTAGAGTGTATCTCCCAACCCCCCAAATCGGTGGTTTTTTGCCGTTCTTCAAAATTTCTTCCTATTTTATTCTCTCTCAAATAATTATTTTCAAATTTTCCTAAACTTAATATTTGTAAAAATAAAACATATGAACGCATAAAAAAAAAAAACATATGCAACAACATAAATTTAATTTTATATTTTTAATGATAGGTTGATATATAATATTTTCAAAATTAATTTTTTTTTAATATATGGGCATTTATGTAATTTGATTCTTTTAAAAATTTTTAGAACCGCTGAATAATAAACTCCCAAGCATGGGTTGGACCGTTTCAAAAACCGTTACTAAAAACCACCCAAAGCCACTCCACTCATAAACGCTCAAAATCGGTACTTTAAAAAACTCTTTTAACCGGTGCTCTGAACCTCCCAAGCAGGCCCTTAGGGTTTATCATCCTCTCTAAATCCTTCATTTTCCCCCAAATTTAAAATATTTCCTTCTGAATTTACTCTTCTGTAATCTGTTGTGTAGCTGGTAGCAGGCGACCGAACATGTGGAGTAGTTGCTTAACATCATCTTCTTCCTCGTGGTTTTTCAATACCAGAATCCATAGTTCCTCGTCCTCTTCTGCTATTCTCTTTCCACTCCATCCACAGTTCCTCGTCCCTTCCTTCTCTCGCTGTTTTCGCAATGATAATCAATCCCCTTTCTTGTTTCACTCCAAAAACACCAAGACCAAGACTCCCACTTCCAGTACCTTAGCCCAGTATATAAATGGGGATGAAATCTCGGACCAAGATACTCCTGTTATGACGTCGTCGTCATCCTCCTCGTCCTGCCGACTCTACGTCTGTAATCTTCCCAGAAGCTTTGGCATTTCGGAACTTAACGATGTATTTGAACCGTATGGCACCGTTCAATCGGTCGAGGTAATTTTTGTAATTAATTTCAGCCAATTTTGGTACTCTAGAGTTGCTGCACGTTTCAATGTTAGTGGACTCTCTGCTCTGTTTTATCTTGTAAAGTTATATTCTTTATGCCTATGATTAAGGTTTCTAGGAATTCTGAAACGGGTATTAGTCGTGGATGCGGCCATGTGACTATGAGTTCAGTTGGTGAAGCCAAGACTGCAATTTCTGCTTTGGATGCTTCTGTGAGTGTCAGCTGTAGTTATCCCTTTCCTTTCTTGCTTCTACAGAGTTTTACAGCTTGCTTAGTTTTTTTATTCTGAATATTTTATTGCTTGCTTGTGTGTGTGTGTATGTAAGGATGTAGGTGGGCGTGAAATGCGGGTGACGTTTGCAGCTGACATGAATAAGGCACCTGAGGCATTCGGTTCGGTCCCCAAGAAAAATTTGATATTTGAAAGCCCTCATAAAATTTATGTGGGAAATCTTGCTCATTCTGTCAAACCTTCAGATTTAAGAAATCTATTTAGTCTATTTGGGACTGTGGTCAGTTCACGAGTGTTACATGATAGTAAATCTGGAAAGAATCGTGTTTATGGGTTCATTTCCTTTTCGTCGTCTGTGGAACTTGAGAATGCCATATCTTTGGATGGAACAGTTAAGTGCATCTGGCGTTATTACTTATTTGAGCTTGTTGCATTGGACCACTTTTAGTACTCCTTATGGTTCTCATTACTTATTAATTTCTTCTGTTTCTCTTGTTCATACAGGATTTTTGTGGGAGGAAGCTACTAGTTAGAGAAGTTTTGAATAACAATAAACCGTGATTATCACATCGATGTCTTTTGTTTCATAATCACAACTTTATTGAAAGAAAGTATATGAGATACCATGGAAAATCTCATTTTCATGGTAACGGAACAAGAAACGAGCAGGTATCTTGCTATTTTGTGTAATATCTAGGGATGTTTCATTCTTTTTCTTTTTCTTTTTTTTTTTCCGTTAATTGGACATGGAATCTTAACTACAAGATGTTTATAAACTTCTACACTATCTGTTGCTTCTCTTTGTCGAAATAATTATATGAATTGGGGAAGTTGGAAATCATAAAGAAACTTGTTTGAAGTCAAATGTTAGAGTAAACCTCTTGATCATCAATGTGTAGGAATTCCATGGGCAATGTAGAAGGAATGAATTTACTTAGATGCATGTTGATATTCTAGAGTAGCAATGCAGAGTGTCTTTGGAATTGTTAAGGCATCATGAAATGACCCCAAGTATGTAATGGGTTCTAAAACATAAGCTATAGCTCAAAGATGTGATTGTATGTCCCTCATAAGAGGCCGCTTAATATGAAGTCATCATTGACATTACTGTCTATAGATGCAATTAAATTTTCATTAATATACATCATGTAAATAAATTTCAAGAGACAGCATCTATCAACTTTGACTACAGTTTCATGTCATAGTTATTAAATCTGAATTCAGACTAATTAATTTTTATTATAATGAATGTATAGTTAAGTCAAAACATAAACATTATGTTCTCTTTGCATATCAGTTTTGAGTTTTGAATTCATTTTTAGTTTTCTATTTTGAGAGTTTATTTTAAGATTACTGAAAATAGGTTTGGTTTGTATTTCTGAGAAATTGTTTTATATCATTTTAAAAATGAATTTGATTATTCAATAAAATAGAACAATTTTATGCTAATATATTATAAAATAATATATACATTTTAAATTCAGTGGATCTTACAATATTTTTTTAACAAAAATTAAATACAAACAAATAATAAATTAACAAAATAGGAAATAAAATAAATAAATAATAATGATGTGGACTGAGAATTTTAATCTATTTTCATTTAAATTAGTTTTCTAATTTTTTTATTTAAATAACCAATATGGGCTTGAATTAATTTTTCAAGTATTTAGAATTTTAATTTTTTTTGTTAGAATTTTTACTTTTTCTATAATTTTTTATTTTTTATATTTTTTAGAATGTTATTTTTATTTTTTTAGAATTTTTGTTTATATAAATTTAAATAAATTTTTTTTTTTTTTTTTTGGGAGTGTTTTCACTAAAAACACTCCCAACGTTAAAAATGTGTTTTGAGTTTTGTATTATAAATTTAACTTTGTTTTCGAAAATAAATTTTCAAAAAAAAAACATAGTAAACAAGTTTGAGGTGTTTTACAAAACTGAAAATGGTTTGAAAACAACAAAGTGAACTGACCTTAATCTTCTTAGTTTCCTATAAATTACACTAATGGACAGGGATAAATAAGACAATCTTATTTAAGTATATAAAAGGTGTGGGAAACATGCTTTAAAGGATCTAAGTCTCCCCTTTAGCGCCGATAGTGTCGATGGGGGTCTACTCCGCGTTGATGGGTTCTTTTAGCCCTAAAAGGGGGTTTGAAAAGCGTTTGAACGTGTGTCATCTCTTTTTCTTAATTTCACCACTAGCTTTAAGTGGTTAGTTTTGGTACCTAACTGAATTTGTGCTTCCAATTTTGACAAGTGATGTTGGTTGTGAACCCCCTCCTACAAAATAGCGAGTTTCATCTAACATATTAACATGAGACACAATATAAGTTTTAATGTGCCTGGGACTAATTTAGTGAGGAAACTAATTAGCTTCTTGAATGCGGGTTACAATTCGACTATGTAACGGCCAGGGTTCCTCTAATCGGGATCTTGTCCGCTTTAGGAGGGTTAAGTGTCTCATAAATTAAAGGTCTTGGGTTCGAATTACTAGAAACGCGAAAGAAATTCGTGAAGGGTAAGATAGGCTCAGGCCCTCCTAAAGCGGACAGTATGGAGTGCCTCATAAAATAGAGGTCTTAGGGTTGAATTGTTGGGGACGCGAAAGAAATTTGTAAGGGGGTAAGATGGGCTTAGGCCCTTCCAAAACGAACATTATGGATGAGTAAGGCTATAGTAAGATCCTGATTAGAGGAATCTCAGTCGTTACAGACGAGGAGTGCGACTCTTTGGATTACATATAATCTCCGGCCTTCAATTTCAATAGCAATGAAGTGATTCAAAATTTTATAGCATATCTGCTTTTGTTCGCATGATTGTGGGCAACCCTACTTCCGATACCTAAAAATCAAGGAGTGATTCCTAGAAGTTCTTATTTGGTTTGGAACCCCGTCCTTTCAAATATCATATCCACCTCAAGACACCATTTTTTTCCCCCGGACACCCTATTGATTTTCCTACATCAGTACAGGTGTTATTGAATACTCAAGTATATTTGGTTTAAATTCTCAAAATTTTACCTCAGATGATTTTTTTAGCATTAAATAAATAAAGTATAATGGGAGAGAGAGAGAGAGAGTACTGAAAAAACTCAACCACAAGTAAAACTCAGAGAGAGAAGGAAGTAATAGGATGGGGGCACAGCCTTCATAAGATGATGCTGGTTCAGCTTTAGAGCCTCGGGCTCATGGCTGCCAAGGCTTATGGTATTGGGTACATGTGTAACTTTTTGCAATCCTAATTGAGAAAGATCTGGGAGATGTTTCTGTTCTGGCTAAGTCGGAACACGGGGGAGAAAATATACTAGTGGTTTTGATAACCGGGTTTGTTGTACTATATATTCGATCAAAGAAAATGAACATAGAACTTTAAAAATTGAAAGTGATGTAGGGCCTTTAACTTTATGACCTCATCCCTGCAGCGTAAGATGATGTCTTATACAGCTCAACTTGTGATATTTTTCTTGTAGATGGAAGATAATCTTTTGCTGACATAGGTATTTGAACGAGTTTTGTTGGCTTGCAGGGAATGAAACTGCAGGAACAAACTGGTTGGTGGAGAACTTCTAAATTGCAAGGATTGTCATTTGGAAGTGTCATCAGATATTGGACTTAAGCTATATCTTGGTGGCTGGCCCATATATACGGTCAGTCTCTCTGGGAATTTTGATGTTGATCATAACTATTATTGTGAACTTTAAAGGAGCAGATTTGAATGAGTTGAGTTTGAAGGGAGAGTGTTGTACGAGTTGTTGACTTCTTTCTTTGTAATATTTGACATTGGAATCCCATTGTTTTTGTTCGTCCACTTTTGGTGATATCAAGTTGCTAGATGCCTATTCCAAGGGCGGGAAGAAAATGTTTACATCATTGTCATGTCATCATCTTTTTAAACAGCATGAAGACCACATAAATCTACCGGCTTTCCAATGGTCTAATGACCCCTCTAATCTCTCGTCTGTATTAATGTACGCTAGATTGGATTGGACAATCTTTCTTCATGCGCCACTCGTGTCTCCAATACTGTTGCAAATCCTAATAGTAGTTTGGTGTTTACTAGAGAATGGGGAGGCTTGGAACTCTAGTATAAATTTGGTTTGAATACCATACCCTAGATTTGAAGGCAACAACTCAAATCCCTTGCTGTCATTATTTTTTTTATTTTTCTGATGAGTTCTATTTTGCATAGGTACTCAAATTGAATAAGTGATTGATTTCTCCTCTTGGTGCATTCCAAACGTTATGGGTGGATGATTTTATCGAAATTACATAGAAAAAGAGACAAGTGACGTGACATGACATGAATTGTTTTGTTGCAACTCCATATCACATAGTACATATATTTTTTGGGTGGCTTGGATTGAAATTTAAGCACAAATTCTCCCAAAAAGCTGTGGCTGAGAATTTTGCAATTTCTTTTGGGTCTTCCAAATGGTCACCATATATTGTCCAATGAAAAAGGTTAAAGAATGGGTAAATTTCAAATGCGTCACTAAACTTTCAACAAAATTTCAATTAGATCGTTAGACTTTTAACTTATTTTAATTGGGTAATTAAAATTTTATTTTAATTTTAATTTTACATTTTATCGTTTTGTCACATTCTGTCGCCTACTGTCCTCAAAACTAACAAAAGTTTATTATTTAACAATCATACACTAATTGATCTTCCATGTAACTACTACAAGAAACTTTAAAAACAAAAAATGGATAAATAAAAGTTATTGTAATGTCTTTTGATTAAAAGTTTAGAAAAAATATGTTAATTGAATGTCATACTGACGGACCTTTGGACGATCCTTACGCTTATGCTGCCTAATTATGCAAACCTTTTCAAGATGGTGGTGCCAAAAATAAAAGCTTTGGACCCTCAGTACTTTTTTGAAAAGTTTGGACTCCAACTGCAATTTTCTCCTTGTATGACATGAAATATTTGTAGCTGCCATACATCTTATTTTATAATTATTAAGTGAAGTGGATTTGGTAATAAATCATGATTAGTATCAAGCTTCCACGTGTGACGTGTCGAATCTCCAATCTCTAAAAAGAAGAGACGAGAAATGCGTCTGCTAAGCTGCACCAATGGCGGCCCACCTTTTGATTTCAAATATTCAGAAGCACATATAAATATTATTTTATGAAGGCGGGAGGAAGATATTTTGCTGCATTTCACTGTTGACTTTAATTGATTGTATATCGTCCACTAATTTTTACATGTTTAAGTACTCAGCTGCTCTTGACAGAGAGAATCAATATTTTGTGGAATCGAACTAGATTTCAAGATCACCTGATACATTTGATTTTACCAAGCAAATTTGACTCTATATTTTCAGAAAATGGGTGAAGCGGCTGCAATGGAGGAAGAGAAATTGGATAAGAAGAGCACGAAAGAATGGGAGAATCGGACGGCGCTTAGGGTTTTGTTAGTCGAACCTGACGATTCCACCCGTCAGATCATCGCTGCTCTACTCCGTAAATGCAATTACCGAGGTATTTTCTTTATTCTCACGAGAAAAGAGATAATAATATAATGAAGTTATGTTTGAATTGGTCTCTGGTTTTACATATTGATGGTCTCTTCAATTTATTTATTTTTATCTTCTTTACGGATTTTTAATCTTGATAAATGAGTTATCGGTGTTGAAATCTCTTGTTTTTTAGGGGGATGTGGTTAGGGCTGTAAGCAAAAACAGCTATTTTCTGCTTGTGATATGAGAAGAGAATCTGAGTATTAATTCATGCATAGAGTCATAGGGAATAAGTTTCTGTATACTGAGTAAAAATAGTAATAAAAAAAAATCCCCTCAGAGTAGATAAACTGTATACAATTCTCCCTTTGAGTTAGCCATTTACTTTTTCAAGCTTATAAACTGGGATCTTTAATCAACTTTCTCTGAATTCTGTAGTTTCTTCTTGTTCCTCAATGTGTTCCCCATAGGCTATTCTCTTTCTTTTTTCCTTCTTTTTCAGTCCTCGTTGAGATGAATTCTCCGAAGTGAGCTTTAACTACTATGGTAATAGAAATTATGGCATGTTTGAATTTTGAAGCATTTCCTTCTGAAAATGGGTACTGTCTTTGTTTGAGCAGTTGCTGCAGTCTCAGATGGTCTAAAGGCATGGGAGACACTCAAAGGGAGACCTAATAATATAGACCTTATATTGACTGAAGTTGAAGTGCCATCAATTTCTGGATATGCCCTTCTTAACCTAATAATGGAGCATGACATTTGCAGAAATATTCCTGTCATAAGTATGTTACTTGAAGGCCATTTTCCTTTTTTCTTTTTCTTTTTATAACATAATTTTTCATATATTTTGGAGGCTAATTTGATATAATCCTTCTCTTGAGTATGCAGTGATGTCATCAGAGGATTCAATCAATATTATTCTGAAATGTATGTTAGAAGGTGCTGCTGACTTTCTTATTAAGCCTGTTAGAAAGAATGAGCTGAGGAACCTTTGGCAGCATGTGTGGAGAAGACAAATTGTATGCTTTCATTTTTTCTCTTTGTAATATGCCACATATTGACTTCTGTTCAATCCATAAAATGTAACCAATACCTTACACTTCATATCCATTTTGACCAGCAAAGTGGGGGAAATGTTCTTCAAAACTTAACGACTGTTCAAAAGAACGTGGACGCGACATCTGAAAATAATGCGACGAGCTCTCATTCCCGCGATAATCTGGCTTCTGCACTGAGAGACAAGGAATGCAGAAATTCTGCGAGTGATTCACAAGTAAGTATCATTTGTAGTTTTGAACTCGGTTTATGGAAGTTTTCAAGTGCTATCTCTGCATAATTATGTCTAGTATTCCTATGTATTTGCATTTCAATGGACGACCAAGGCAGGTGCATATGCTGTAATATAACTCAAACCTTAAAGCACTGTTTTTTCTTCTGGAAAATATTCCCACCAAGGGCATACTTTTGCATCAAAAAACCTTTAAGTTCTTTAGAATTTCAAACAGACGGACAAGTCCTACTTTTATAAGATTGTACTCCATTGAATAATTAGCTTCACAATATATAACATTGCAATTAATACTCTCATTTACAGAATATATGTTGTGATGCATTTATGAGGCCACTTATAGCTTGAGGGAATTATTTTCCAGATTAGGTTGGCTTCATGAAGTTTCACATAGAAACTGCATGTTTTGCTAACTGTTGTGCAGAGCTCTTGTAGAACGCCTTACTTGGAGGCTGAGAGTGCATACGTGCCAAATATGCAGGGTCAATCACCGATATTGTTTGGAAATGCATCTGGCTTGAGCAACACCAGAAGGGACACCAAATGTGGTAGCACACTCGACAAATCAACTTCACCTGGTGGTATGGAAAAATTTTCTTCTTTGGGTCATCCTGGGGCTTTACACATGTGTTTGTGTTAGTGCATGCGTGTAGCTAACTCAATATTAGACACTGACAGTCTGATGTTGCAGAAAACATGATTAAATCTGGACTGGAAGTTGCCACATGTCTTGGAGCTTGTAACTCAGTGGTTACCACCAGATCAGATGAGGCCCAGGCTTGTGCATCAACAGCTGTGTCTGCAGATGTTGAGCCAGAAAGTCACGTAGAAAATAGTTACATCAATAGTAAACTTGTTGAGCGCCCAAGTGAAGCCATTGATTTAATCGGTAAATTCGAAAGTTGCAAAGAAATTCACAGCCACTTCAGTGCCAATGATGGTGCACGAAAGTTAAATTACTTTCCAAAGTTGGAGCTTTCTCTCGAAAGACCGTATCCCAGTTGCTTAAAAGATGAAGGGGATGAAGAATTCGATACATTAAACCACTCTAAAGCATCTGCTTTTTCAAGGTATAGGGACTTTTCAGTTAACATTTTCCTATATGACTGAAGAAATTATTTACTTTGTGTTTCTAATTGTTTTGAAGTTCTGTGTCACAAAGGCAATGTAACTGATATCGCCTTTCTGATTCTTTTCACATAAACTCTGTTGATATATTCTAATTTGCAGTTATAGGTTCACTGGCCTTTCAATACTCTATTGAATGATTGTATCCTTGAGATTTGCTGATCTTATTTCTAATATAATTCATAAAAGCCAAAGAGTGCAAGACTCTGTCTTCATGAAATTCTTACCATGCATAAAAAGGAAAAGATTTGCGGAGGGTCTAGCCTCTCAAATCCCCCCCCCCCCCCCCCCCCCCAGCTTATTGCTTGTTAGTGACAGTGCAGAATTGCACTATTGCTTAATCTTAATCAAGTTGCAAAGTTTAGAATATGACTCATCCAGGAAAATGTTCTGCAGGTCCTTGTATAGTTTGTCTTTAATTTTACATATACATGCAGGAATTTATTTCTTACTAATAATCTTTTTCTAGGGTTGGAGCTATCTCTGTGTGCTCTTTAGGCTCGTATATCCTCTTGATATATATTCTTTCCATCTACATATTGGAAAGTCACTCTATCTTCCCATTAAAAGTTCAAAGATAAATGTCAATATCAAAGGGAAGCATGTAGAAATGCCTAATATTGTATGGTGATTTGTGGTGACAATGGCAAGAGTGACAGTGCATGCTGTCTTCCCCTTGACTACTTTAGTTGTGTATGTATTAGTGGATGTAACCTGACATCTAAGTCTTAATTTATTCTTTTTCACCAGATATGGCAGTAGAAAGACACTGCCACCAGTTTCTCCTAAATTTTCTGGTAATTTTCCAGCAAAGAATGATGGTGAAACTGCTTCTCATGATCTGTTGATCGATCAACTTCCTATCTTTTCTACTACTAAGGATTTTTGTGGTTCATCGACTAACAGTCATGGAAATGTGAACTCTTTTGGTCAATCTGGACAGCCTGAAGCGGCAATTCCCGGCATCCAGGTGGGTTTCACTCTGGTGCCAAGAGTAAGGGTTGACAGCGCATTCACTAGCAACATTCACTTATATCCTTCGATGTATTTTCCACAATCAAATTTCCTTCCATTTTGGAGCCCCAAATCGCAGCATGAACAACCACAACCACCCAATCCACCAAGTTCTTCAATTCGTTCAACTTCTGAAGTTTGCAATTTGGAACCAGTTCTCCAGCTTCATGATAGTATGAAAAATCCTGTTGAGCAAACTGAGCAAGCAGATGATAAGTTTGAAACTGTGCCTCCAATTGTAAATGGTTGTTCAACTCCCAGGTCCAGTACTTTGTGCAGTGGCGTTGCAAGTAACCTAAGCAGCAACGGATGTGGAAGCATCTGTGATATAAGTGAGGTTAATGGGATGTCAACTCCAACCATTGCAAGAGCCACTCTCTCTGAGAGTGTAAATGACAGTAATGTCCCCATTCATGACGGACCCAGAGAGACAAGTTCTTATCGCAGCAGCGAAAGGGAAGCAGCCCTGATTAAGTTTCGAATGAAACGGAAGGCTCGCTGCTATGAAAAGAAGGTATTTAGCATTTCTAACTGCTTCTGATCTATTTTGTGGAATTGATTTGACTGTATAATTTCAATGTTCAATTTTGGTCTATTCAAAAGCTATCTAAATTGTTGTGCTCTTATAGTTATGGCAACAATGTATTGTTTTTATGAGTTTGTGGAAATGTCCTCTCATTACTTAACCAGATTACACAACCAAGTGTCAAAGACATGCCATTTGATTCAAGTGTTGTTTCTGATTAAAAATCCAAATTAAAAATTGATTCATGCTCTAACACGGATATTTCTCAGGTTCGATACCAGAACAGGAAAAGACTTGCAGAGAAGCGTCCCCGAGTGAAAGGCCAGTTTGTTCGCCAGGTCCAATCTGAAACCACCCCTCTAGTTGCTAATAGTTGCCGTTGAGATTTCTCGTTGTATCTGATGCACTTTAACAATCACGATCTTGAGTAACTGTAGTGTAGTTTAATCCCAATTTCTGTGTGCATGTGCTGTATACTTGAAGTTAAAAGGTAGATTTTACATACGCGAGGACAAGTTTGGTTAACGTAGGTATTATAATAGGGTGCTTGAAACTTTTTTTGTTTAAGTTAGCTGAGTGCGTGTTGTAATTATTCAGTTGTGTGCATTCTTTGATTCTGTACTCAATCGGTATACATATTTGTGAAATTGAGTGAATAGTCAGACTCTTGTGCTTTTGCTGATTTAATAAGGAAAATGTCTTAGGTCTATTTGTCTTTTCTTAATGTATACTGTCATTTGAGTTTATAGTGGTTCCCTTTTTTCTGGTTTGGTTTCATATTTCTTCTAATTTTCGGAACTATGCTTGTTTTAAAATCCTCAGGAACATTGGGAAGTTTGTCGGGTTTTTACGATTCCTTCTTGACTTGGTAAATTCAAAATTATGTAAAATAACTGCAAGACTTAATATGGGCTACACAACCCCAAATGCTATGCAACTTTGGAACGTAGAAAATCAAGTGATTCAATTAAGTAGCCACTCGATTGAATCAGAATCAAGATATATTTATGATATACTAATCTTGACAGCTATTTATTTCCATTTCTAAATTAAAGTCAATAGGTGTAATATGTGCTTACGTATTAGTTTGTATTTATGCCTTCGGTCTTATCTAAACGTCTGCTAATTTGGCTCTCTGTCTCTCTCTCCATGTGAAGATGTGATGTAAAATCTTCAAGCTTTGAATATATATAAAATTAAAGTGATGAATGAAAAGTTTTACAGAGGAATATATGGTTAATTAGGACTGGACTAAAGGTGACAGAATGAAGTACTGAACAAGAGAAGGACAAGGCTTTTTATTTGATTCCCTAAAGTGCATATTTGACGATTGAACTTGACAGGACAATAAACAAAATTTTAGACTACTACTATATATTTACTCAACCGTAGGTGAAAATCGAACAACATTATTAGCATTAGAAGAGAAACCCAATTCTTCTTTCTATTTAATGCATCTTTGTCTTTTGTTCTACACATACACTTGTCCCTCATATTCTTCTTCTTCTTCCACCTTTCATCTTCTTCACTTGCCACGATTTCCCTCGCATTAATCCCTCCGTTGCGTCACCTTTTTTCTTCCCTATATAACACCATTTTTCCATGGCAGAAGCAAACCAAGAACCAAGCCAAGTCCAATCATCAGATACAGCCCCCAAAATGACTGAAGATGATCTGAAGAAGCACCCCCCACAACGTCGCCCGTTTGCATCTCGATATGCGATCAGAGATCGACGCCGAGCCCTCTCGACCTTCATAGTCATCTTCCTGGTGTTAGCTGGAATCACAGCCCTCATAGTTTGGTTAGTTTATCGTCCCCACGAACCAAAGTTCAAAGTTGTGAGTTTAGCCATTTATGATCTCAACTTCACCTCCCCTCCTTTCATGTCCACCTCCATGCAATTCACTGTGGTTACTAGGAACCCTAATAAGCGAGTCTCCTTTTTCTATGACCAGTTATCTGCATTTGTTTCTTACAAGAACCAGGTCATAACTCCTCCACTGGCTCTGCCACCTATGTTTCACGACACCAAGAGCACAGTGGCTCTGTCACCAGTGCTGGGTGGCGGGGCGGTGCCGGTGTCAGTCGACGTGGCCAACGGGATAATGATGGATGAGTCTTATGGGGTGGTAAATTTGAAGCTAATCTTGATTGGGAAGGTGAGGTACAAAGGTGGAGCCATAAGGACTAGGCATCATGGAATACATGTGAAATGTGATGTGTTTGCAGGATTTAAGAAGGGGTTTACAGGTCAAGTGCCTTTGCTTGGATCATCAGAATGCCAAGTTGATGTATGATCATCATCTTGTAATTAATTTTGCATAAGTAATTATTTTCTGTTCTTTTGTTATTTTAATTTTGAGTGTGGCTTGCTTGATTATATGCTGTTGAGCTTAATTTTCAATGTCTAATATAATATATCTAATTCATGTTTCAAAATTTATGATGGTTCTGTCAAAATTTATTTTAAGTTACTTATTTCTCCAAACATGTATTTTCTATTATTAACGAAATTTACTTTTTTAGAAAGTCGCAAGGAGTTTTAGTTTATACGCTGTTAAATAACCGAAAAAACAGAAAACAAATTGTTGAAAATGTTTCTTTGTGGTGATGAATAACACAATGCTTTTAGAAGTCATTGATATTTACCTAGTACGTTTACAATTAGGTCACGATATGCATTAATAAGATGTTTTTACGTTAATTTTAATTACAATATGTTATATTCATCTGAATTTCTTAGAAGAAAACAAGACAATAAAGAGGATTTAGAGTTTGAAGAACCAAACAAACTGATAATAATGACGTGTAGATACATAAGTGAGGATACAAGACTTTAAATAGTCCAATGAATAGAATGTTTAGATTATCCTAATCAAACAAGTAAAAAGAAAATGGTACCATCTAACGTGACTACACTAGGGTTAATACAATGTTATTAGTCAAAAAAGGGTTTTAGGGGTATAGAAGAGCTAGTGGTCGACACTAATATACTTGAAGATGTCGACATAGAGAGAAATTTTGGAGAGAAATTGAGACGAACTTAGTTTTATTTAATTCAACCTTCAATTTATAGTACAATGGATAAAGATAAAATAGAGATTTAAGTCCATCTAGATTTCTTATGAATAAAATGGTTTAATTTACCTAGAAATAATGCCAATATATACACATTTTTGGCACATAATTAATTTCCTTGGTTAGTATGTGAAGTGAAAAATAAAAGGGAGCATTGTACAATTTGTCCACGGTTGATTCTTAACCTTCTAATATAATTATATAATCAACTCTTAAATCTTTGTTAAATTGTCACGTGATCCACATAAAAACAAGTCTCACTTCAAATTTCAAGATGGATTGTCGAAGCTCAAAGGCAAAATCTAGCATCATAATGTTGGACATATGAGGATCACGTGATAATTAATAGAAAATTGATTAGTTTTTGTAGTTAATCATGCAAATATAATGAAAACTTAGAGATTCGTCAACTTTTTTTTAAAGATTGAGAACCACTTTATTAGTGAAGAAATATGTTGGTGCATGCATGATATATCGACTCGTTCTTTCTATTGACATTAGAGATTCGCATGCACACATATGAAAGGAAGTGTTATCGCATAGAAAATATCTTTAGGGATCTAGGTGTGTTTAGGTGTGAGGAAGGAGTTCAGCATATAGAGATGATGTGAAAAAATACTGTCAATTCTATTTTGATCACCTAATACGGTCATAAGGCGCCAAAATGTGCGACTAATGAAGGCCTAGGGCACACCTTTTTATATTTTATATTTTTCAATATTTTTATATTTTTTAGTATTAAACAAACTAATTAAATGAAATAAATAAATTATTAATGATCTTTAAATAATTATTAATAGTCATAGAATAATCAAAATAATAATTAATAATAGAGAATTTAACTTGAAGTTTGACTTTATCATTTTGACACGCCTTAGAACATTATTTATTGGAACAATTATACATATTTTAATAATTAAATAATTTTTATGTTTAATCAAAAGGTTGAAGCCGGGGGGGGGGGGGGGGGGGGGGGGGGGAAACTTTTAAGGGTGGACTAAAAATGAAGAAGCCTAAAGAAATAGGTCCCAACCCAAATCCGACATCAAAAAGGCTGCAGACGGCAGCAGCGGATTGTCGAAAGTCAAAATACTTTACCTCAAATTTGACAAGTCAAAAAGTTCATTGTGGTCCAACCTAACTGTCTACATATACTATAGCCTATGCCTATGGGTGAAACAATCCTGCTAAATCGAATCTAAACTGTTGATTTGAGTCTAAGCATATGTTTGGAGGTGCTGAAATTATAATTTAAGTGCTTATATTATAAATAGTTAGTAAATGCGTGGATAAAAAGTGGTTATAAGTAGTGGGTCTCATGAAATGTGTGGATGAAAATTATGTTTGACTAGTTTGACCAGCTGAAATTATAATTTAAGTCATGCCAAAACCTATTTGAAATCAATCTGAACTGTTAACTCAATTTAAAATAAAAATAAATTACTTGTTGTACTTAAAATATTTAATTTATTAGTTTAATACTTCAAATTATATTTCAACAAATTTACTTATGAATGAATAATGATTTAAAATAATATTTTTGTTATCTATTTTGCAAAAAACGAATTTGAATGTTTTGATTTAAAGTTGAACTTTGTATTATTTTATTGTTTTAATCTTGTATTAAGACCAAACGTTTATAGGAGTCTGATCTTCTACTTACGGTGGTTAGAAGATATAATGTCCACTGGTAAGGTGGCTAAACATGATTGATAAAAATCATGATTGTGGGGTTATGATCTACCAACTATGTTGGATAAGATAAGTGGATAGAAGATCAAGATTTTTAATCTAAAATATGTTATATGAAACCTTCTTAATATAAACGTTGGGTATTGATCTCATCATTGGATATTATATCTCACTGTTGGTCCCACGCTCATAAATTCTACCAATTATGTTTAACTACCTCACCGTTAGATATTATATCTCATACCCATCGTGAGTAAAAGATTAGGCTCCATTAGATTAATGTAATTATATTTTTGAAGATGTTATTTTTACATCGTTAAACCGTGGTATCAAATCATAACTATCTGCAAAAATTGATTTAGTTTGAATTTTCAAACGTTCAAAAAGAGATTTATTGTCTTCAACATTTCAATATAATTGCATTATCAGTTTCTAACAAAGAACCCATCTTGATTGTTTGAAAAAGTCATGTGACTCACGTGCGTGCGTACGATAAGACATATCACTTCAAATTTTTAGATATCAATCAAAATTGACACAAGTAGAGCAAATAATACAATGCAAACAAAAGTTCTTAGATTCAGAACAAAACCCGTCGGAGGACAATTAACTAAGTAATTTTTGTCAATTTGAAAAATAATTGTGATATAATTGTACTTGTTTGCTTTAGTTTAAATTATAATTTAAACTTAGTCAAACATATTTTTTATTTATACACTTTGTAGGATTCACAACTTACTACTCTATTATTATTCATATATTATATATGATTCATAATTTATAAGTATTTAAAAAATAAAAATAAAATAAAAATGCGAAATGCAGAAATCATGACTAATGAGACAAGAAAACAAAAATAATATATTGTGAATATACAGCACATCTGGTCCTTTCTGTGTACTGTCTACAGTGCCCACCTCCCAAAATCTGATTCAGCAGAAGCAGCAGCAGCCGCACCATCTCTGCACCACCTCTCTAGTACACTAAACACAACACAAGGACTACTGGCCACCACTTTTTCCAATTCCCCTATCAAGACGAATACACTTTTTTCTTCTCCAACCAAAATAATCAATCCTCGTAAAATGTTCAATTATCAATAGGGTCGGTTCTGATATTTTGAGTATCGTGTAGGAAATCTTTCAGTCTATTATGAAGTTTTATATGGTCGCACCTCTTTTACAGCCAGTCTTGTGCCATTCCCATTCATGTAACCAAATATCTGGTGCACTGCACCTGCAATCTCAGCCGCTGATCCACCCATCTTGCAATCTTCTTCGACCTGACAACATACAACATCATTCATGATTCAACTACTAGTAGTCTAGTACTACTCAAACCTTTTCAAAGTCAAAAGGGTACACTACCTAGTAGTCAAAAGTACTAGAAATTGTTTTATTTACCTTGAGACTGAAAGAGTAGTGGACTAATGAATCGTCCAAGGAAGTGACATTGAGATGCAAAACAGTTAGTTTGAGGCTTTCGAATGCAAGAATGGCATTGAGCAACTGACCATGGCTCCTCATGCACTGTATCTTCAAGTTGACATGGTTTTGAATAACTGTTACTTGAACATCAGCCGAAGGAGACTTGGACTCGACCGTCAACAAATCCCCTCTAATACTATCCTCCTCCTCCTTGACCTGGTCCTCCCACTTTGAAGTGGGTACTGTGTCACAGCAGCCTGTTTTCAGTCTCTTCTGGGCTTCTAAAGATTCAAGTAATTGTTCTAATTCTTTCACAAAATCAATTGCACCTCCAATTATGGAAGCTTGATCACCCTAATTAGCAAATGTATAAAATCAAGAATTGTAGGAATTAAAATGGGATTCAGGAAAACAAAGAAGCGACAAATTTAATTACCCTTTGAACATAGGAAGGAGGCATGAGGGATCGGAGTGAATTGAGGTGGTCATTCATTAGTCGTCTACGGTTGCGTTCGACGGCAATGTGAGTCATTCTCTGATTCTCCGTTTCCTCTTTGTTGATACCTGTCTTTGTTCTTTTTCGTTTTCTTTTATTTTCTCTTGGTTTAGATCCTGAATTTCCCTGTCCAGAAAACATGAATTGTTCTTGTCGACAGTCGGAGGGCGGAATCTGATGATTGTGGATTTGAGAGACATCTTGCAACAGCTGCAAAAATGGCATTTCGTCTTGCAAGTCGAGGTTTCCCAACTGTCTTTCATCTTCTTCTTCAACAGTTGATCTCTCTTTTTTTACCAAATCTCCATGACAGGAGAATCCCAATGCATTGAAAATATCCCAATTTTCCTGTGCAAAGATCTGTAATAATAATAGTATGTTGTGCAAAGTAAGCATTAAATGCAAGTCATTCAAAGCAAATAAGCAATAAATGCATATAAATTTGAGAAAACTAGATGGAGAATTGAGGAAACAAATAAAGAAAAACATACATGAGGAGGAGGCAGGTCCATGTCCATGTCTACAAGGTGAGTCCCTCGACAAGGAAATAAATGCAAGCTCAGAGAAGGAAGGGAGAATGAGAATTTGTTATTTAGTTTTTTTTTTTTTTCTTTTCTTTAATGTACTCTCAATGCCTGTATAATAGAGAGCAAGAGCAATATTGAGGCAGTAAATGTAAATATTTGTATCTACTAATTTATAGAGTATATAGAGAGAGACTAGTGGGTTGGAGTGGGGTAGGGTGGGGGTGGTATTACTGTATAGTGCCTTGGGTTACAAGGTGCCAAGTCCAACGCCAAGTAGCATTATTGGGTGTGAGGACAAAGTTTGTGGGGACTTTAAATATGCCTTAACCGATGATGAGTCATTCCCTCCACCCTTTAGTCCCTTGTTTGTGATTCACTACTTATAAATTGTGATACTGTGTGGTACATATTTTTTGAAAAAAAAAATGTTTTTTAATATTGTTGATTTTTTAAAATATTTTAAGGTGAAATGCCATTCTATATCTTCTTTTTCTATGTGTGTTTGTACACAATGGAATAGTAAATGTAATGCTATCGTGCATTCCAACTTCCTCTTAATTATTTGTTTATGTTGATGACACTTTTTTAACCAACTTAAAAGAAATTTCGAACTCAACTTCATGTAAAATGAAAGAAACTGATGAATTTTAGTCAATTTTTGAAAAAAATGTAAAATGCAATATTTAAACTGTGTTTGAGCGTAAGTGTATATTTTAGAGTGAATTGTAGAACTAGAAATTGTATACTTTTGGCGGTAAGGAACCCTTTATAAGTTTAGATTTTAGGGGTATTTTTGGTTGATTTGGGCAGCATGTCAAGGTAACTATTACATTTATGATAGACTCTGAACTTAACCTATCTAATCATGGACACTAAATGGTCGGCTAGCTGACATTGCGTATATGCTAGGATAAGAGCATATACAATGCATTCTATCTATTATTTTTAAATATATTACATAAGTATAGATAGACAGAATTATTTATTAAAAAAAAAAATTTAATGCATATTGACGAAAACTCTATCTAATTGATATGGCAAACAAAAAAATAGACTCCGTCATTTAGAAGTTCGTCTAAATTTAACAAAGTAACTCAACAAATTTAAATCCATTTCAGCATTTTATTAAATAAAAAAAAAAAGTCGGAGAAGGGAAATAAAAATTGAAGACTCGCCTCATAAGCAGTAATATTAGTTTTAGACGGAACCCATTGAAAATAAATTTTTAAATTGGTCGTCTATTCAATAGACGTAGTGTCACGGGCTGACTCTTAAAGTCGTGCAGTATTACTATTTTTCGTCCTATGCGGCAGTAGTCTCGCCCTATTTAACTACGTTCCGCTTTTTCCATCACGAGTATAGACATAACCCGTTGTTCATTTTACCCATAAAGTTTACTAGCGTGTAAACACTCAAACGCATCTGTGTGCTGCACTTGGTACCAAGGCGCTTGCCTATTCGCAAATCACATCATCATCATCGATATTCTCCAACTCTATTGTACCCGACTTAGCTAGCTTGCTCACATACTCATGCACAACAAACGGTCCCCTCGAAGCATACTTGATGGATGAGAGCTCTCCTAGCTCCGTTCGAAGCATTGTGAGTCATTTTCATACCCCACAATACAATCATTGTGCTCATCCCTTCCTACGGGCATATTGACTAATTGCGTGCCGCAATGCCCTTCGTTGGGGCCTCGCCCAATAAGGGCTAACTAACAATCCATGGCTAACTTGAAGTGCCTTCATAGCATACTCGTTCCAACAACGGCATCTTGCCATATTCGTCCAATTGTGCGGCGTCACCACACGACCGCATTTCTAGCCAACGGACCCTCGTGACAAGGCTAGAACATATAGCCAAAACGCACATCATACGAGGCTTTTAAAGTGTTTTTCTTGATAGTTCATTCGATCTAGAGACGTTACCGTATCCTTGGCGTAGCCCTCGGGCATAGCATATCAGTAACCTCAAGCCTCTTCTAGGTGCCCAATGAAGGCCCCGAAAGCCAACGCCGCCAGATGAGTTCTCGAACTCAAATGAGTACTTTAGCCATTTCTTGATGTGCCTAAAGTAGGCTCTTGATTGCCCCATGCGGCCCCTAAGGATTGCACATTTAGTGCATAAGGTTTGTCCGCAGGCTGCCCCTCTGTTAGGATGGAAGTACAGGAGAGTCTGGCTGACTACTCACTAAGCATGCCCTATTTATAATAGATGCGGAGAAATAACCCAGGCGACACCAATAGATGTCTTTTGGCTAAGGAATCATAACTTTCATAAACCAGTGTTCCTAACTTCCAAATGATGCTCCGTTTGATCCGTAGATAAGCTAACATCTTCAATATCAACTCTAATTAGTTTCAGCCCCAACGGATCGACCACCGAGCTATTGCCCCTTGTAATATTCTGAAATTACAACAATATCACTGCCTGACTCTGTTGCCTCCGCCCCCTATGTTTCATAACCAATTGGACTCCACTTGTCATTTGCCTTGGTAGGAAGCTCTCCGTAAAACGGCTTCTCTAAACTCTATTGTTAAGATTCTCTGCTCATCATACGAAGTTGCTGTCATTACAGCCACCTATAATATAATGTCAAGCCAACTTATCGCACTATCCCCGATGGTCACATATATTAGCGTTAAGCTAAGATGTGATACGTGACAAGTAGTGCCTTATAAATTGAAAGTCCGTTTATTTTACCCGTCTCATAAACTTCAATAGACAGAGATGCTATAATTCTATTACTAAAGTGATCATTACTTCGGCTCAACTTCCTTAGTGACTAAGGCTTCTGTCCTCTAACCTAAACAAGAAACTCAGAACATTATGAAATTGGCCATTCTAATGATTTGGACCACATATAATGCTTTGACTTTTCGTCTCATTAGATCAAGTCAGAGCTTACATTCACCTCCTCATTTTTAACCCAACGTGTGTGAAGGGGTATAATATAGAATTGTGCAATCAAATGAACATACGTACACTATAATTTGACATCACATTCATTTGGACCAATATCTTTACCTATTTTTTCAGCCACAAACTTATTCGTGAAAAGCCGCTTCATTAACTATAGTTTTAGAGCAACGAGCCAACATTACTAAACATATTAAACCGTTTCATTTAAAAACTTAATAGAGAAGATATAATATTCATTGATTTCCTATCCTGACGTGGGATTGATATTCACCTTTGGCCTTGATTGCATAATCCATAAATCAATCTCTATGTATGAATTCAACTTTGAGGCTAAATTGATTGAATATTCGTTCAACCTTGGCCTTAGCCAACTGGCATGTTTTAGCATTAAATGTGTCGGGACCAAATATTTTTGTCACCAAACCCAATGGACAGAAACTTAACATTCAACCTTCTCACAAACACGTTTTCATTTAAGGGACACCAATCATACTATCGAATACTACTACTCACTATGATCCACATATACAAATCTATGCTTATCATAAAATAGATACATATCACAACGACAAACCGTTCCTAAATTGACATTCCCTTCATTTGTATACAGTACCCACACCATTTCACACCCCCCATTTTCTGCTAGGATTTATCTATAAGATTGAGTCTTTGAAAAAAAAAAAAAAAAGTGCTTTGAATAGTCCTATTTACTCGGATTTGTCTTTAAAAAGTTGAGACATTTCAACTTGTTCGTTGACACAAAAAGTAGAAGTCCTAAATCTTTCAAAAATATGTCGTTCGATTGCCAACTTTATAATCTTAGCAATTACATAACAAAACTTTAAATAAATGTGAGACATAAAGACCTATGAATGATTTCCATCCAAATGACCTTTAGTTAACCAAAAATCAAGTAGTTAACTTTATTATGACTAGTTTTAATAAGGGTAAAATGGTTATTTCAAATTTAATTATTTTAAAAAATTAAAAAAAGAAACAGAAATAGAAACAAATTAGAAAAGATTCTTTTTTTTTTTTAATAAAAGGAATTGTATCTTCTTCTTCTCCAATTCGCCCCTCCCCTCCACCAGCAGATGACAACTACCATTGTCACCAATCGGGAAGGATTTCTCTCTCCTAATTTTCGACCCAAACCCGACGAGTTTGGGTTGAAAACTAGGGAGATAAACTCCCTAGTTTTGCGGGATTTGGGATCTGAAATCCATATGCACCCAATTTTGTTTTTGTTTATTCTTTTTAAATTATTTTAAATAACTAGATTTGAAATGACTATTTTGTCTTTATTAAAATTAGTCAAACTGGTCACTTGGACGGAAACCATCCAGAGGTTATTAAGGCACATATTTATTAAAAAAAATTGGAATGTAAATGTTAAAATTAAAATGTTTGATACCCAACATTATATTTTTAAAAGATTTGAGATCTCCATTGCAAATTCTCCTAATTTATATATTGAATTTGTACAAGATAAGAGTTTTGAATCGAATTAATTTGTTGTAAATAATTTCTGAAAATATAAATAAATAAATAAATAAAAGCCTAACAAGACAAAATTCTGAATATATATAGCAAAATGTTGGTTAGTCTAAAGTTGGCATCAGAAACTCTGGTATAATCCACATTTAGGCAAGACGTGTGTCCTATTAGGCGCTACATAGGAAGTCGCATTTTCAAAGATAAAAGAGGAACCCCTTCCTCAGTCCTCACTTCAGTATTATTATTAATTAATAATTAATAATTAATAATTAATAATAAAATAAAAGAGGTATAATTCACGTGTTCCTATGAGAAATATGAGACAAACTTTAATAAAAATTATCAACGTCAAACTGGTATTTGTTTTCCCAATGTTGGAAATTAGTTTAAAATGTCGAGAAATTAACTAAGTGACTTCGTGTCATCTTAGCCAAATATACAAGTTCCGACCCAATTCGTTTAGGCAAATTTGTTTGCCACTTCGACGCACGCTTCGGGGGCAACGCCCCCGGAACGGAGATCGACCTGCCCGGTCAGGTCGCGGGGGTCGAGGGGGCAGCGCCCCTCATGGGGGCTCGGGTTGCCCCCGGACAAAAATTCAGATTTATCTGTATGTTTAAAGGATATATTTGGCATCTCGAAACCAATATCGAATGAATGAGAAATTACGAAAAAGGACAAAATCGGGTCAAATGTTTGACCATGCGATCGCACAGGTATGTAAACCTGCGATCGCAATATGGCTAAAATTTTAGCAGAGTGTATTTTGGTCCTTCCATGCGATCGCAGGATACAAAGCCTTGCGATCGCATGGTTAATTCTGGACGAAGTTCTGTTCCATTTTTGTACCTTGCGATCGCAGCTTGGTTAAACCATGCGATCGCATGGGTTTGCGTGAACAGACATGTCCTTTTGAAGGGTTGCACGATTTGGTTCATTCCTTTTCGTTTCCAACCAACTCTCCAACGTTAAAAAGGGCTATGAACGTCCACTCTGCAGATATATTGATACAAAAACGTATTGCAAACATAAAGCACTCATATTCTTCATCTTTGAACCATTTTTATTGCATAAAAGTTGCATAAAAATCTGGTTTTCCATTTCATTCATCCGTTGGAGTACAAAAGCCATCCTTGGTTCGCTGTACTTGAGTTTTTGTTGTGCTACAAAACTCAAGCGAAACCGTTGTATCTTGGGAGTCATTTGCCAAAGACCGAAAGCACCTTGCGGGGCAATTTTGACTTAAGGACAAAGAGTGCAACTCTTACCTCGATTTTTCTTCTTCATTTCCAGTTTTTCGGTTCTTGTTTTTTATTGCTTTGGGTCACTTCCACAGAATTCCGCCAACACCCAATGCCCAAGATTCGATTTACGTTCTGGTTTGAGCATTTACAAAGGAGGATTAAGCTCTTAGTATGGACATTAAAATTGAGTACAAGATTACAACAAAAACCTCTATAATTTCATCTATAAATCAATAAACTTTCTCAAGCCTAGATATAGGGAAACTTTCCGTCCCTTCTTTGTCGAAGATATTCGAGAAGCGGAGTGAAGTGTAGTGGACATGAGATTAAAATATCCCCACTTCCCATCTAACTTATCAATTTAATTCTTTTTTATTTTATTTTTAATTAAGAGTTAATCTATAAAAAAAAAAAAAAAAAAGGCTCTAATTGCCTTGCTGGATGGAAAAGTGGGAGTGATGTATTTTGACATCCCTACTCAAATTGTTGACTAAGAGCACTAACCATACTAAATCACACCCTCACTCTCTTATCTTAAAGTATGTTTCTGTTGATTATAAACTAGTTTAACATCATTTTTATCTACATATTGCATAGTACCCACAATTTTTATATATTTTTTATTCATACATTTCGTATGAACTACTGCTTATAATTTACAAAAATCTTTGTCAAACACACACTTAGTCTATGTTTTTCAAAGCTTAAATTATAATTTAAATTGGTCAAAATTGTCAAACATATTTTTTAACCACACATTTTGTACACCCCACAACTTAATACCACATATATTCATTAGAACTCACAACTTATAAATATTTAAAACATAATTTCAATACTACCAAGTATTGGCCCACTTAGTGGAAAAAAAACTTCGGTGAGACAATCCTAGAGTATGTTTGGTAAAGAATTTTGTAAATTATAAGCAGTAGGTCCTACGAAATGTGTGGATAAAAAATGAATAAAAATTGTGGATCGTACGAAATACGTAGATAAAAATAATATTTAACTAACTTATAAATACTTATAAGCACACAAAAACATACTCCTATATACTTACATGATATTCTGACCATTAAATAATGACACATTATTTTGTGTCACATTTAATTTTTCTCTATTTTTTTCCCAACATCTCTTTTATTTTCCATTTTTTTCCCCCTTTGTCACTTTCCCTCCAATTTTTCGTTTCCTCCCTTATTCCTTCCACCCTCCAATATGATAATTTTAAGGATAATTAGTGTATCACCCGTGCGATGCACGGAGTTAACCGTTTTTAATTTAATTATTTGAACTAAAAAATAGTATTTATTATAGTCTAAATTATTTCTGAATGTCTCATCCGCATTACCGTAAGTCAAAACCTCGTACATGAGGACGACACACACCTTTAAAGTCTACTGTGTTTTCGTTGGATTCACATCGCTAATAAGATTAAACAAATGAGCCATTGTTGCGAAATGTCCTCCATTTGATTTTAATCGTACCAAAATAAATAAATAAAAGAGCACATCAATTTTTATATAATGAACAAAACGTGCAAAAATTTTCTATTTTACAAGAAGAAAGCATAATCATGTACTTACCAGGAGCTAGTTCTTAATGGGAGAGTGCAGGAAACAAAATAGTATCGTGATCCAAAGTGAATTAGAAATAAATCTCATATATATAACCCAAACACAAATGCACGTTTTACAAAACGAAGTATAATTCTTAGATGCACAATCACACGTAGATCGATGCAGTGATACCCCTTCAAAAATGTCAATTAAACTGTTCAAATACCTCATAGAAGGCCAAAAGACGGTTTCATAAAAAAAAAAGATGATGATGAGTTCAATTGTTAGTTTATGAAAAGTTGTTGTATTTATCCATGTTTTAGTGTATTTCGCAAAATTATTTTAATTTTAAAAAAAAAACAAAACAATATCTGAACAAACAGTAAAAAAATAAGAAAAAAAATTCAAAAGTACAAATAATTTACAGAAATAATTTTGATAAAAAAATGGGAAACAAATAAATTGTTCGACTACCATAAGGAAGGTCAAAAAACGGTTTCATACAAAAAAAAAAAAAAAAATGAGTCCAACGCGTATCTGAAAAGTTATTACATTTATATCATTTATTATTAAATATTACACTTCATTTTTTTCAGGAAAATAAAAATAATAAACAATAAACAATCAATATGTGAAACCAATTAAAGAATGTGAAAAGTTGTTGCATTTATCATATATAATATTAAATGTTACACTTCGTTTTCAAGAAAAGAGAAATAAATAATTAATTAATTAATTAATGTGTGAAACTAATTAAAGACCTGAAAAGTTGTTGCATTTATCATATATAATATTAAATGTTACACTTCGTTTTTTGCAAGAAAATGAAAAAAAAAAATCAATGTGGGAAATCAATTAAAAAAATAGACATCATTTTCTACTGAAACATGCAAAGGAGGAAATCGGAAATTGGCCTACGCAACATTTATGGCGGAACTTATCAAAACTGGAAAGAAAAATAACCGAAAAATGTATACGTGAAATTTTCAACGATTATCTTATTATTATATATATATAGATTAAACCTATGGTGTGATTGGGAGTTTTTTTTCACCAATTTTGGGTAGTACTGTTTATGAAAAGATAAAAAATTGGTACTTGTTAATTTTTTTAGACAATAGTTTTGGATGGTTTAAAAACCACCAAAAAAATTGTGTAGTGTAATTTGGAGCGTATTTTTCAACCTCTCAAATGAGTGATTTTTCGTTGTTATTCAAATTATCTTCAAATTTTATCTTCTCTAAAATAATCCTACCATAAACCTAAAATACATACTTCATATTCTTCCTCTCCTAAACACATATTTTGTTTCTTCTCTCAAAACCATAATTTTTTTTTTTTGCATTCGAATATATATTTACATTTAAATTTTTATACACTTCAAAATGTTTACAAATACCTACATTTTTTAATATTCGAACCTCTCATAAACGCCGAAAACTGGTATTTTAAAAAACTTTCATAACCGATACTATAAAACTCCCAAACAAACCCTTAGGGTCTCCTCCTTTTTAGTTTGTATCAATTTCACTCAATTCAATTTTCTTCGTACATATCGTCCTCAATCTTATGCCTTTAATTTAAATAAATTCAAACAACAAAAATAAAAAAATAAAAAATTGCAGTTAAAGTCCCTAACATTTTCATAAAAGCAAATGGAACCTAATTCTTTTATTTTTTACAATTCTTCACTTTAAAAATAGTTAAAAAAATAAAATTAAAAAAGTCCTCTTCTTCATTTCACTCACCTCACCCCATACCCACCCACACCATAGTGCCAACAAACTAAGGGCCAGAAACTAGGGAAGAAATCGAGCAAATGAATATAATAGAGAAAAATCATTCTTGTCCAATTTAATAGATCTCACATTGTTCAAATATGTTCACAAATTTTTCTCTCATAAGGAAAGAACATCCGGGGGCGGAGTTGGGGTCCCAGGGGAGACCTATACCCCCAACTTTTTAGGTTTTTTTTTTTAGTTTTTAAATTTTTAAATTTTTTAATATATAATTTAACTTTTATCCATTGATCCAATATCAATTAGAGCTTGTTTGGTATAGTTTATAAATTAGTTTATTTGATCGAAATAGTTTATTTGATAAAGAATAGTAAAAAATGTCAAGCTACCAATGCAAATTTTGTTGTCAAATAAACCATTTTTTTATCAAATAAGTTATTTTGGTCAAATAAACTAGTTCATAAATTAGACCAAACTGATTCTTAATGTAAGGCAATTAGACATATTGGCCTAATAAAATTAATAATACAAAATTACAAATGATTAGCTCATTCCTCAAATGATAATACAAAATTAATAAAGCCATTTACTTGTTAATACATATCGTATTCATATAATAATTGTATATAACACTATTAAAAGGGTTTAAATTTGTGTTCATCGACTACATAGATTAGTTTTAGATAAAATAGATATAGATTCTATTTTTGTGCAATGACTTATTATAAGTTTTTTAAAAACTATGACTTATAAAAAAATATTAGATTATCATAAGAATTAGCTCATTAATTGTGGTTTTAAAAAAAAAAATTCGGGGACGCAGCCCCCGAACCCCTTGGAGAGGGTTCTCCCCTCCCCGGCCCACCCCTATTTGAGACCCCCCAACTTCAAAAGTCTGGCTCCGCCATTGAGAACATCCTCCATTAATTCCCATATTCTAACCTCAACCTTCAAACCATCATGTCCTTTGAAGCAGCCCCTCCCCTTTTCATCCGGTAATATAAGCACAATTCATCGAGTAAGCTTAATTTTATTTTGATATGAAAGTAATTATATACTTTTTTTTTTGGTTTCGAAAATGGGTTAATTTTAGCAATGGAGTTTGTTAAATATTTCAAAATAGTCATTAAAGTAATTTTTTTACAGTAGTAGTCTATCATTTGCACCAATGATCATCCGACTGAAAACGTTTACCTAAAATCCTACGTGTCACTTTTAAATTTCAAAGTGTATACAAACGGCGTTTACTCGTGCACAACGTCAGACAATTTCTTGTTAATTGCAGCTAAAAGCGTAATCATCAAATATGTTTTCTCCATAATTGTTTTGATTTTAATAAGCAGATAGTTGGTGAAATTTCGCATTTTCGTTCGCCAATTTTGGAAGGTGGGACAATTATTATCTCATGTGGCGTACTAGTTAACACTGTTTTTGTCTATGTTAGAATTTAACAGTAATAAATAGAATTTTAGTTTAACGTTTTCACTCGAATGACTATTAGCGTAACTATTAGAAATTTGAGTGACTAGTACTATATGTAAAATTACTTGAATAATTATTTTGAAATTTTTAACAAATTTTAGTAATCATCATTGAAATTAACCCTTCCGGAAATATACAAGAATGATTAAAAGGGTAAGGTTGTTTGCTTAGATCCGATCCAAATTTTTCTTTGATTTGTAAATTGGAAGAAAGAGAATGAGAATATGGGTATAGTGTCACTGTTCAAGAACAATGAAGCTCAAATCCTAGTTTGATGTGTGAAGATGGTGGCGGCAATGAGTGGCACGTGTGAAGATGGTGGAGATGATGGTTAGGGTGGTAAAAGATTTAATTGTTGAGGCCAAGGAACAAATGTTATATGTAAAGGATTTTGCCAGTCATTTCTAGTAATTGGCGAATTATTGAGTCAAGCTTCACGAGTAATTTTTATAGAGGTGAGATTGTTGGTCGCCTTGGTGGCCGGTGGTGGAGTGACGGCAATTGTGGCGGGAGGAGGAGAATTGTTGGGTGTGATAGAATCTGATTCGTGGGAAAATTGGATAATAAGAACATATTTTTTCTTTTTAAATTATTTTTTTATTTTTTAGGACTTAAGTACTATGATTAGAAAGTTTAAGATCTTATGAATCATTTTTAAAAAAAAATGGAACTTCTAAGTGAATGGCCTATGATAATTTGGTTATAAAGATTGGTACTTGGGCTTTTGGCCTGGTTTTACAAGTAACGAAGTGACACAAGTGTCACTTAGAAAAATGAACTGGTAGTAGAAAGCGTTGACTATGATAAAAAATGAATGAGATTATGAAGTAATATAGTAACACATTTATTATTGTAAAAATTAGAATAAATAAAATAGTGACACGAATGTTAATAACATATAAAATAAGTAAAACAATATTGCATATGTTACTAAAATGTAAAATAAGGTAACAAAACAAAAATTAAAAAATAAGTAAAAAGGTAACACATATAGTAGTAAAATGTAAAATAATGCAACCAAAAAAAAAAAAAATTGTTAAGTATTATTCAAATTTTTTTAACGAAATATAGGGTAATTGTGCAATTATCTAAAAAATTTTTTTTATTCTTTAAGCATCTTCATTTTAAGTCCACACTTCCATTTCGCCCTTTTCATCAAAGACTGCAATTATTTAAACATTGTATAATTGTTACATTTCACGTTGGTTTTCATGTTATCAAAGGTTTTAAAAAGTTAAAAAGAGTTGTTTTTTTAATTTTAACATTTATGACGTATCATAGTAATAAATTGACATGTCACACAACGATTATGGAAGATTCATTACAATATAACTAACAATAAAGTAATTTTCATCAATTTGTGAGACTAAATCTGTTCACACTAATTGAAACTAAATAAAAGTTCAGTTACGAAAAATTACCTTGTGTATGACATTTAAAAAATATCTCATGATAAACATATAAATTTATATCTAATGTGATCGCATCTAACTTCTGCTCATCGTGCGTGTCGTGAGCACGTATTTTAGAGTCAGGTGATGAGCTCTAATAAAACTGGGCATGGTGAATATGTTACTTGATGATCAGACTAGTCCTCAAATCAAATAACCAAGTGGAACGAATAGATCTTAATCATGACCTAAGAAGGATGGTTACTCATCCTAACTTTAGTTTTATAGTCTAGAATTAAAATCTCAACTCTTTAAATTAATGCAAATTAAACTTAAATTTGAAGACTTAAGAGTTTGATTTCAGACGCTTACACTAAAGTTAGGATGAGTAACCATCTTCCAATGGCCGGACTACCCCATTTACAGGTAAGTGTTTATATTTTTGGTTCCGATGTGTTGTTCATACCGAAACAATTTTTCACAAAACACGATTTAAGGGGTGAGGAATTTTGAGAATTCTTGAAGGGTCCCCCTTATTCTTACCTAATGATTTCTACATCTCTAACAACACTTCCACATAGATTGGTTGAAGTGACGAGTGGCGTATTCAAAACCTAGGTCCTCAATCTATGTTAGTGTTATTTGTGTATAAAATTCAACTAAAAATTAAGTGTACAAATTAGGGGTTGTGATTATGGGTTTTGCTGCATTTTTCTGATCTAGTAATGGAGGAGAACGGGACTGTGATGATGGGTAATATTGCATTTTTTTTTATCTGATAATGGCAAATGAAGGGGTTGTGACAATGTATAGATCTTGATTCTTATGAGCTTGTGATTTGAGCAACGACAAAATATGACCTGTATCATGGCTTGACAACACGGATGGCATGAGATTATGGTTGTTGTAAGATCATTGATTTGTAGCCATGACGGTTCTATATTAATCTTGTCCGATCATAAACATATATGAGCTTCTAATAAAACATTGCTAAACTGTCATATAATTCTTTGTACAACAAGAAGTAGATATTGGTCTACATTTTCCATACAGTTTATTGTAGTTTACTGCCTGTATTGCACACTCGTCTGGAGGGTGATTAATTGTGAAGGGTTAAATGTGATAGTTTGGGATTGAGTTTATGAAGTAAGGTTTAGATGGAGGGAGATGATTTATGATATTGGTGTAAACTCCGAATAAAAGATAGGCAACCAACAAGGTCTTTCTCTAGTGGGAATGATGCACAATCCCGTTTTAGATGTAGATGTGGTGCATGTATAAAAATACATACATCGCACACGAAAAAAATCTGAAATACTCATCGTAGATATTGAAGATGTCACAGTTTGAAGGTATGTGTCAATTGTTGGATTATATAAAAAGATTGGTTTGATATATATTTTCGTTTTGTAGGATAGTATCATGTACGGAGGGTTTACCTGGGCCGTCGAAGTTGAACTAACATTGGAGCACTAGTATCAAGGATATGAAATGCACCAAATTTTTTTGAATGAATTGAATCATAATGTCATGAGGTTATTGGAGAAGATCGACAAGGTGGATGACAAAATTTGTTCACTTAGTCGTGATTTGAATACGCGAAAAATATGTTGGTTCACTATCATGTGGACATATAGCATCATACTAGTGGTAATTGTAGTAAAGTATGTATTATAAGTTCAAACAAGTAAGTCGATTCGTATATAATTTTGTAGTTGGTTTGTCATTTTATTTATTGCGATGTGGACACGCATCGTCATACTAGCGACTTATTGAGCTTGTTTGGATTGCAATGTTGTCCACTTATCTGGAAATGGACTTTTCCATTTTTCTTTTGAATTTTCAATTTTAAATAGCAACATTCAAAATAATTGGGAAATTGGTGCAAATGATTCCTAACATTTGCTCACAGTGCGCAAATGGTCTCTAACTTTTATTTTTTAACACATAAATCTCTAACCTGTGTTTTGATGCGCAATTAGTCCTTATTTGATGAAAAAGACAAATATGTTCTTATTTTTAATTAGAAATTTTTTTAATTGAATTCCCAACCTTTGCAAAAAGTACAAATGGGTCCAATAATTTTATCTTTTTTATGAAAAATTAAAAGAAACTAACAAATTGATAATATACCAAATTATTTTGTATATTTTATGAACTATTATCAAATAACTAAAATTTAAGCTCATGATTATTAACAAACATGTTAATTAAAATTATTTTATTATTATTAAGTAATCATATTATTTAAAATTTGAACATTAATTTTATCGTTACAATATAAAAAAAAAATAACTTTGTCACAAATCATCAAGTATTTTTATTTAATCAAACTATTTGTTTATTAATTACAAATATTATAGCTCAAATTGTATTATTCATATTTTGATTTATCATTTTATTATTGTTCAAAAATAAAGAATACATAATATGTAAATTAATTTTTATTATTAATTTTATGTTAAAAAATAATATAATAAGATTGGTTCAATGTCATAAATTATATATGCCATTTTATTATTTATTTAACTTAATTTTATTCAACTTTTTCACATCACATAGTATTTACATATACCTAAAGTGCAATAATTTTATATTTTTTTCTTATGAAAAATTTAATTTGCACGACTATAGTAATATATTTAATATATTAAATTAAATATTATTTAATAAATGTATCGGACATATTTTCATATTTTACAAATGTTAGAAATTCAATTGCAATTTAAAATTAAGAGTAATTTTGACTTTTTTATCAAATAAGGACCAATTACGTACCAAAACACATAGAAAAAAAATTACTGTACCAAAAAATAAAGATTATGGACCATTTGAGCACTAAGAAAAAAAATTAGACACCATTTACACCAATTTTCCAAATAATTTTGAACATTCGAATATAGTACAATATTTGTACCCCAATAGAAAATATTGTGTTTGATGCTGATCCCACAAAAATCAATTTATGGAGCCCACTGTTGATTCTATCAATATTTTATTTTATGTTTATATTTTAACATTTAGGTGGTTGTCACGTCATCAACATATATAAAAATGTGTACTTACCAGTCCACTGACTATTTTTTCCTTGAATTACTCGATGTATGTCAATCCAATAATTTTTCATTAACTTGTTATTTTAAAAAGTTAAAATTAAATTTCAACAATTAATTTTAACCACACAATCATATGACTCACAATTTATCAACTTCTCAACTACAAATTTTTTATTGAACGAAAATTACACACAAGAATTTGATCGAAACAAGTCTAAACATGTTTCAGTAGCGAGCCCTCTGTTCCAAAATTTCTGATAGTATTCACTATAAGTAAAGCTCCTGTATTGACATGGATGATCTTTATCGATCAATTCCGAGGCAGGCGCTATTATGGCTTCTGGGGATGGGCAATAGAACGTCGGAATTGATATCCTTTCCGTGTAACAATTCACAACTGCCCTGTGAAGTACACTTTTGTAACGATCATTACTTAGTACTTGTATTTGATCCCCAATGTTAACGATGAATGTATGCGGAATGGGATTTACTGCAAGCCATTTGTCATTGTTGAGAACTTGCAATCCAGGTACGTCGTCTTGTAGTAGGATTGTAATTACATTCGGGTCGGTATGACCTGGTAAACCGTAAGTTAGTTCTGGTTGAGGACACGGTGGATAGTAATTCAAGGCCATGTGCTGCCCGTGCTTGTCTAAAGCCCGGTTGATGTAATCTTTTTCCAATCCCAAGCTCTCGGATATGATTTCGAGTAATGTTAAGGCTAGTTGTCTAACGTGTCTACAATATTCAGCTGCATTGTCCCTGTATCGGAAATATGTATTTAAACACTTGATCTAAAAGTTTAAGTTCGTTCATAAAAAAATATCATACCTAAAAGACGAGGGAGAGGAAGGCCATTCGTGCAAATATTGGTCGAGAGGATAGCAATGGAGTCTCAAGAAATCCCTCCAGTTAGATACCTTTTCTGTCTTGACATTGAAACTGGTTGAGAGTCTGGTAGTTTTAGAAGGATCGTCGGAATAACTTTTCATTCTTTCACTTTGTGGCATACGGAAGAATTCCCTGGAAATTTGCATCATATTGGTGATAACTTCATCTGGTATTCCATGGTTTTTCACCTGGAAGAAACCATAGTCTTTGCAAGCTTGGCCTATTTGTTGAACGACATGGTTGGAGCTGGTAAGGGAATGGAGATCAATAAGAGGAATAGAGTCGTCAATTGAATCGACCTGATCTAGATTTGGACGGTCAGAGATTGGTCTGATGTAGTTGGTAGGGACATGATTTATTTTGGAAGCGAGGTCGAGCAATAGTACCTTCTGTGAAGCCGAAGCCATGGCCATAACCATTAAACTGAAGCCTGAAGGGAGAGAGGTTGAGAGAAAGATGAGATGCATGTGATTTATTTATAAGTGAAGGTTCAAATGCCATGGCCCCTTTCTTTAAAAAATCAGTTATTGAATGAAGTCGTATTTAATATTTATTGGTGAGACACAGCTCACTTGGGTTGAATAGCACATCTGCATTGATTTGTCAATGGAAGATTCGACAATTAATTTGAACAACTCTATCGCCGTCACGTAAATGAAAAGACGGGAGATATTTATTTATTTATTTATTGAATATACTAAATAACGACAGAAGAAAAATAGTATATAACTCGTTTTATTAATACTTGACTTGGTCGTCCCAACTCTTAGTTCTACTGTTTGATTTGTCTGGGACGAGAAAGCTTAACAACTCTCTTGAAAATTGAACATTAGATCTTTCATAACTCTTAAAATGATTTATAATAATACGTTGCTTAATTGAAACACAGGAGAGTTACATGTTTAATATGTTTCATTTGTGTAGGTAAGGTAGGTCTACATATATTTTTTTAAATGAGAATGTTGGTTGAGAGCTGTAAATTAATGATAGCAGTCGGTCCTTGCATTACGAGGATAGATGACGCAAGTGTAACAAACATCATGGCTTGCGCAATTTGATGATCATAAAGGTGACATCACCAGGGCTGATGTCATTTGTGGAGTACGTAATGCTAGAAATTCCAGATATGCTATTTTGGTGTTTCATCCGATCCCATCTTCACTATACTAAAAGAACACTTATTTTATTTTATTTTTTACATATTTAATGAGATTCATAATTTTTATCAATTTTTTAATAAAACATTTATCTAATTTTTTTTAAAATCTCTTAAAAAATTACTTTTAAATTCTACCAAACATGCACTTAAATTTTGTCTCCGATTTAAAATTTAATTAGTTCTGACCAAAATTGTCTTCTAAATATTTGCAACTACCTTTTATTGTTGGTTAGGTTTTATTAAAAATCAAATTTTTAGCAAATTTTGATAAAAGTTGATAAAACGTGTACTGAAAAAATTGATAAAATTTGTAGATATTATAAAATGTGTAATTAAAATTAATTAATGACTTTAACTCATATTTTTATTATAGTTTTAAACAAAATCAAACAAAAACAAATATATTTTCTTGACATCTTTTAATTTATTCTTAACTTCTGAAAACAGAAGGCTGTATACAATTTGGAAACAAATAATAAATGAAATTTTCAGATGCAGTACATGTTAATTACCTTGAATCTAAATGTTGTCCAACTATTTTTAGGCACCTGGGCTCGGCCCCCTAGGCCTAAATTTAAGCTCGGCCCATGCCTAAACTCGTCTAGAGACGAGCCACAAACAGCTCGAGTCCAAGCTTTCACGGGTCGACCTATGAACCGTCTTGAACTCGTTTCTACCCCTAATTACCAGTAAAGATATTAGTCATGACTTGTAAGTCAAACTCACACATGAATAAATTTTTAAGTCAAAACAAGTTTGATTGTTATTACTACTTGTAAATAAAAATGTTAAATATGTTGACAATAAGTTGGTGTGACTCAAAAATAATTAATGTATTTGGACATGACTTTCATATCTTGCTTAAAAGGAAAAATAACATATTTTGTTTCCAACTTTTCATAAATGTTGGGGACATACCCCCTAATATTTAAAAATAGCATTATACATCTCCAACATTTGAACTTTGAAGAAATAGGCATAGTAAGTCCTTGTTGACATATTTTGTCTATTTCTTCCGTTAAAAAGCTCAATTGCACTGCACGCAAATTTTTTTTTTTTCCTCAAAATTAAGCAATTGGATGGGCAAAGGTAAAAATGTCACTCCACTATAACTTCCTTCCAACTGCTTGTGGCGCTGGAAGTTCGAGAAGTGTAGTAATGGTGTGGAGATTAGTCCGTGGATATGATCAAATTTGAACCCAGTACCTCTGGATTTGTGCCCGCAATTTCCAGATCTATATTTCTTTATAGTCGCTTCAACTTTTAGTTCCATTTTTAAGGTTCCAAAAAAATCAATTAATAGCGAAATAATCAACTTCTAATACACTAAAAATCGAGCAAATTCAATTACTATAATTTCTATACATTTGGATTTTCCAGAATTTAAAGCTTGGTGCCCAGAACTTGAGCCAAACCCAATTGAACTCAACCAAAATTTAGTTCATAGTGAATGGAATAAAATTCAATTCAGGGCTCTAATAATCAGCAATTTCCGAGCCTCCCAAATGGAAATTTTCAAAATTCCCAATTCAAGGCAAGAGAATTTGACAATAATCTTTTCGGGTCAGTTTTAACTGACAAATATTTGAAAACTCAAAAGTCCCAGCCTCCCAGGTAATAAGAGAAGGAAAGTGGGCCACTATCGAAATGTGGGCTTCGTGAAAAAGGCTTCAATTTCAATGCGGTCAAAATATATTTCTTCAATGGTGGAAGATTATAGTAGACTAACATTTTTATTTTTGTCTATCCAATCGTTTAATTTTGAGAAAAAAATCGCGTGCAATGCAATTGAACTGTTTAACGGAGAAAATAGACGGAATATGTCAACATGACCTGCTAGACCTATTTTTTCAAACATTGAGGATGTATAGTATTATTTTTAAAAGTTAGAGTATGTCTCTAATGCTTTTAAAAAATTGAGGACGAAATAAACTATTTTCCAGTGTTCTAAAAGGTCCACCTAGACCTCGCCTAGGAGCGCCTAAGCTCAATGCGTTTGCAAAACGCATCGTATTGTAGGTATGCGCGTTAAAATGCGGTCAACTCTTTTTGTTGACCGCCTAGGCGCGAATAGAAGAGAATATGCGAAAATAAACATGATTAAGTGAGAATAAGCGCGAATAATCACACATAACACGCATTAGAGCAATCAAGTTTCTTTTTTTTTTTTTTTTTCCAGATTGGACCAAAATAAACATTTTTTAAATCTACAAAAGACACTAGAAATGCTCAAGATAAAATAAGAGAACTTGACGAAAATGATTTTGTATCGAATGACACGGAAGATGAGTTATGAAGAAGAAGAGCTTGACTTAGAATCCGATAAGAGTTAGACAAAATTTAAGCTATGTTGGTATGTAATAAATTGTAGAAAATTATTGAGTAATTTGTGTTTATGTTTGTGGTATTTAAAATTTACTAACTTTTGAAAACTATTATGTTGGACTTTTATTTTGTAGTCTAATTGTAGACTATGATATTAAAATTAGTCCTGCAAATTTTGATTTTGAATCACGTTGAATGTGATATGTTCAACCATGATATATGTGCCTTAATATAAATCTAATTTTTCTTCATTGTTACAGCGTGCATCTAATTTTGAAAACTCATATATTTTTTATGTGTTTTTTGAAAACTAGGCCTGTAATTTTGTAATCTAAATCAGTATATTCTAGGCTATGCTATTAAAATTTAAAATTTGAGCATTAAAAAAAATTAAAATTCAAAAACGCATTTTGATGTCTAGGCTTCGCACAGGCGCGCTTAAGCCTATAATTCTTGATGCTTCACCTTGCTGCGTCGTCACGCATTACGCATTTTAGAACCTTGCTATTTTCCCTTTAATAAATTACCGGTACAACTCTTCAAAATATAAAACACAATTTTAATGTATCTAAAATTGTAAATTTATGCCCAATTATCAATGTTATTGGTCGACGGGTGCAAATAGGAGATAGTAGGGAAGAGGGAAAATTTCACCCGCGGTCATTAAACTTCAGCTTTATTTACAATCAGATTATTGAACTTTAATTTTGAGCAATCACATGAATCACATCACTATACATATGCGACGGAAGTATGGTGATGTGATTGCCTCAAATTAAATATTAGCGACTTGATTGCAAGTAAGGCATATGTCTAGTGATCGCGAGTAAAATTTGGCCATGGAAGATGCTCTTATAAGGAGTTAGGGATGGTAATGGGGCGGCGCTCTTCATCCCTAGTCTTTTTGGAGATTTTTTGAAAATAGGGCGGGGAGAGGACGAGAGCGGGGTGAAGATTAATATATTTTCATTTACTGCTTTGTTTAATAATTAACTTTTTTTTAATAATTTTTTTTAAAAATTTTAAATACTATTTAAATTTATAAACATAAAAGTAAAATAAAAATAAAATTTCAGGGCGAGTTTAAAATATTTGGGACAAGATCGTGTTCCCTGTTTGTGATCTGATTCCTTAATCGGGTTGGGAGAATTTATCGCCCCCATTCGGAGGTGCCATCTCAGTAAGGAAGGGATAGTTGGAAGATGTTTTTATTTGGGTGAATTTTTGTTGGACTCATTGGCTTTTAGAGGAATTTGCAACAGTTTAAACCTTTCAAATATGTGCCCGTCAAGTCAAGTCTTATAATCTTAGCATTTACATCTCATATCTTTTAATAAATGTGCACCTTAAGTAGCTTTGGACGATTTCGTAGGAGCAATCAAGATAGGAGCAGTCATTTTAATAATTGTAGGAGCAATCAAGGTCAAGGATTGTGACATGTTTCCTTGCTTCTTTGGGATAAAATCTGAAACAAGAAGATCGCTTTCTAATTCTTTGTCATGAGAGGGTTTTGGTCAAGTCAAGTCTTATAATCTTAGCATTTACATCTCAAATCCTTTAATAAATGTGCGCCTTAAGTAGCTTTGGACGATTTTGTCCAAATGACCATCCGTTAACCAAAAATCTAATGTCTAACCTTAGTTTGACTAATTTTAATAGGGACAAAATGGTTATTTCAAATTTTGTTATTAAAAAATAAAAAAATAAAAAATAAACAAGAACAAAAAACAAATAAGAAAATAATTATTAAAAAGAAAATGAAAAAATAACTTCTTCTGCATCTCTTCCATAAAATAACTTCTTCTGCATCTCTTCCATCTCTTGTCCCGCCCCAATATCTTATTTTAAAATTTTAAATATGATCTAAATTTATAGACAAAATAATAAATAAATTTAGGATGAATTCAAGATATTTGGAGTGGGATCGAATTCCTTAATTGAGGTTGGAGATTGGGGGTTGGGGGAGAGTTGAGATCTAATGTTCCAATTACATATCTCCTTGGCTATCATTTCAATAAAAATCTTACACATCATCAATTAAATAAGTAAGAGGATAATTATGAACAACATTTAATGCATTCATATTGATGATGTGTAAGATTTTCATTGGAGGGACAACTAAGTAGACATGTAATTGAAACAACAGATTTCAACTTGGTTGGAGGATTATCCCCTTTCAAAGTGCCATCCCGGATCCGGGTAGGAGTAAGTGGGAATATGTTTTTATTTTGGGTTTTAGTTTTAGTTGGAGTCATAATTACAGTGTTTGGATTTTCAATCTATCAAATGTATCATCTAATAGTATGTTTGTAAGTACTTATAAATAATTATAAGTTGATCAAATTTTATTTTTATTTACACATTTTGTAGGACCCACAATTTTTATCCAATTTTTATTCATACATTTCATAAGAATTTACAAAAATATTTACCAAAGATACTCTATCTTCCAGTTTTGGGTAAATTACCCATTTTATCTCCATCCCTTAACTTCGTTGCATGTTTGTCCGAACTTTATTATTATCACACATTTTTACTTTCAACTTTTGATTAATTACCGCAATACATTCTTTGAAAATTTGTTAAGAAATTCATTTTTTTCTATTTAAATTGATCAAATTTATCAGGCCTGCATGTATTTTTATTCGATACGGAAATAAAAAAGAATGTCCACTATCAATACATCTTCTTCAAAATTTGATGTTGAATCATCTTCTTTAATGGACCATTTTCAAAATCTGTTCATATTTTCAATCCATCACTCTCAATCGATGATCTTCCTCCACCGATCATCTTTAAATTTTGTACACTACATCAATCCATTATTACATAGAGTGCTAGGTCGAATATACTAATTTAAATTCATAAATAGTAAGAATTTTTTTAAAATCAAGAAAACAATAAATATAAAATGAAAAACATAAAAAAAAGTAGACAGAACTAGACTAGTGTTCTTCACCACCTTGTAGCTCCCCCAAACCTGCCACCGCGCAGCCTACTGTCGGCCCCCGCCGATAACACCTCCACTGTTGTTTGCTTATAAGCCATTCAGCCCAATTAAAAGCCAATCTTCTTGGTGTAATCCATAAGTGCATATCCAACTATAATAGAGCAAAAGAAGGGGACAAGCGGCTATGGATTTTTCCCTTGTTAATGTACTAAAAATTGGGAACAAATTACTGTGAAGGAGAGGGAAAAAACCCTCTTGGCACCAGTTTTATCTTGTGTTGCAGGGATTTCTACAAGGATAAGTCATCTTCTTCATCACCAAAATTATTGTTTCTTGATGGTAATCTTCCTTAGGAAACAGCTATTTTTTGGACGATATCTCTCTTGAATTTTTTATGTGGTTGATTATGATTTTCTCCTTGCCTTTAGAATCGGCCGCCCCTCAAGTGTAATTGGTAAAATACTCAGGACCAAGATCCCCCCCACTAGACCCCAGGTGGCTCCGCCCCTGTTAATAGTGACATCTATAGAATTTCAAGGCTGCAGAATTTTCAACAAACAAAACCTACTTTGATACCATAACGAGAAAGACTGAAACATTCTTACTTAAGTGACTGATACTTATAAGTAACACTGGACAAGACCTTGACATGAATCCAAACAACATACTAAGTAAAATGTCATGGTTCTACATCGCTATGGTTGCTGTATATTAGGATATCGAGATTTTATGGGATTATATTTTTGTTGAGTATCTTGAATTGCTGATCCTTGTTTAACCAGTAATTCACCTGTGTTTTTTGGGCTTATCCCATGCATAGGATGGGGATGCATTAGCGTTGAGAAGACAGGTAGAGGAACACGCTCGTGATCTCAGTGGTGAAGCATTTTCGCGTTTTATGGATCAGCTGTATGATCACATTACTAGCCTTTTAGAAAGTAATGAAGTCACTGAGAACATGGATGCTCTCAAGGCTATCGACGAGATAATAGATGTTACAGTTGGGGAAAATGCCGTAAAGGTTGCTAAAATTGCAAATTACATGCGAACTTCTTTTGAGGAAAAGCGTGAACCTGAAATTTTGGTTCTTGCAAGTAGAGTTCTGGGTCACTTGGCCAGATCTGGTGGGGCAATGACTGCCGATGAAGTGGAATGCCTGGTATGTTGAATTTTTTTTTTGCGTTAAACGCATGATGATCTTGGATTTTGCAAGGGTGTTTTAACTCTCGTATGTGCAGGTGAAACTTGCATTGGAATGGCTTCATGGCGATAGAATTGAATATCGTCGTTTTGCTGCTGTTTTGATATTAAAAGTAAGTTCACACAATTTCTTCTCCCACTAACATCACCGATCAACCAAGTTAGCAAAAGTTTTGAAACCCTGAAATTGTATGGACATCTGCCAAGTTAGACAACCTTATTATTTTTGAGGAGAATTAATGTGTTCTATGTCTATATGCTTGTTGTCTATGCTCATTTTTACACAATTCCCAAGTCTCATTTCTTCAACACTATCCTTAGCCTCTTTTATGCTTTGTGGTTGCTGATGCTCACACACACCTTTAGGTTTTTCCTTAGTTATCCCTTCCCCCATGATTCATTTATTCACGACTCAAGGGGAAATCTCGTTCAGTAGAGGCATCAAGTATGGTAGAATTCTAGAAGTTTAATGGTTTCCCAGTCTTTAAACAAACTTTATTATCTTATGGGAATTTTGTTGCCTTGGGTTATCTGTAAGTATCCTTGAAATTGCTGTAGGAAATTGCTGAGAATGCTTCAACAGTTTTCAATGTTCACGTACATGAGTTTGTAGATGCTATCTGGGTTGCATTGAGGGACCCAAAGCTGGATGTTCGAGAGCGAGCTGTGGAGGCATTGAGAGCTTGCCTGCGGGTTATTGAAAAGCGTGAGACTCGTTGGCGTGTCCAGTGGTAAGTTTAGCTTTTATAATATGATGTTATATCCTTTTTGCATTGAAATAAACAATTAATATAAACGCTTGTGTGGTACCCGCCTCTCAAAGATGTTTGAGAGTGCCACCTGAGTTTTAGACATGTTTCTACCTGTTCTCATGCTTTTCTTATGTTGTTTCCAACCAAAAACTTCTAGTTTTCTTCCAAGAGATGGTCAAGAGTTAAGAAATCTTCAATTTGGGGTTAATTATGATGGGGTAATTAGCTCTCAGGCAGGGTTGAGTTCAAGTGGGGAAAAATGATACATTGAGTTGGAATGTATGAGGGCTGAAACAAAGAAAGAATTGTTAAGAGAAATCGTTTGTTATGAGTGTATGGAGAACAAAAACAAAGAAAGAATTGTTAAGAGAAATCGTTTGTTATGAGTGTATGGAGAACAATTTAGGGAGTGAGTTGCTTTACTTTCAATAGGAAGGTCTGGACAAGTGGCAGGACTATGGAACATGAGGTCAGTTAAGGTAACTGAAGAACTAGTTGGTAAATTCTGATTGTCTATGAAGCTATAATCATCATTTGGTTTATTTTGGTTGTCAAGTTTGCACAGCCCAAATAAGGCCAAGTAGAGAAATGATTTTTGGGAGGGGCTAATAGAGCTAAGTGTCATTTGTTGGGTTCTGTTGGCGTGTGGGAGGGGATTTCAGTGCGATAATGTTTGGGCATGTAAAATTGCAAACTTCTAGTTTACCCGAAAGCTTGAGATATTTCGATGTTTTATCAAAGAAAGTGGATTAAGAAATATTCCTGTGTAATGCAAAGTTTATCTGGTCAAAATTTTAGAGAACTGCTGTGTGTAGCAAACTGGATAGGTTTTTGGCCTCTTCAAGATGGAACGAACTCTCTCGAGGTGGGAGCAAGGGTTGTGTTAGATCACTTTCCAGTTACACAGGATACTTCTCCTATCAAATGCGATCCGATTCCTTTCAGAGTCGATTTTATGTGACTAGGGCATCTAAAGTTTAGACTGGGTTTTCAAAATTGGTGGAAGGAAAGCAAGGTGAGGATGGGAGGGTTATATTTTTATGTACAAAATGGCATTGACATAAAATGACATAAAATGGACTCAAAATTCGGAACTAGTGTTTAGAGACTTTGGAATTTACAAAGCAAGCATTTTGGTAAGATCTTTTTTATTAAAATAAAAAATCAATGGTCTAAATGTGATTATGGGTGAATTTTAGATTCCTATTATTTCATAGTTTTTCCAATGCTTCCGATTCTGTATCTGCTTGATGTTCGGTATGGAATCTTGGTTGGCTATATTCTCTCTTAGGATTTTTGACAAAAAATATATCAACAATGCTCTTGTCCAAACTATTTTTTTGCTTCTTTTTGCATGCATGAATTGTTAGCAGGATTTCTTGTCTGGGACTACTGTTTGCTTAATCTTGCTGTTGTCAGGTATTATCGCATGTTTGAGGCGACACAAGTTGGATTGGGAAAAAATGCTCCTGTTCATAGCATACATGGTTCTCTACTAGCAGTTGGAGAACTGCTGAGGTATGCTGAGACAATATGTTATTGAGATTCACAAGTTATGGTATTGTTTCAAAATTTTGTCAATCTTAAGCAAGTTTGTTCTTAATGGATTCACAAGTTATGATCTTGTTTCAAATTGTCAATCTTAGGCAAGTTTTTTCTTATGAATTTATTAATTCTTTCCCTTTAAGGGCTCTATCAAGTTTGTTTAGTGACATAATTTATTCCTTCCTTCCCTCTGCATTTTCTAGGTTCCACGTTCCTTGAAGTTGAGTATTCAAGGACGTCTCAAACCTTGTAATTCTATGGCCCTAATTTTGTCACTTGGGTTAGGCCTTATTGGCACCTTTGAATTTTAAGTGACATAGCCAATATAAGCACATGTTTGTCACTGCTTCAATTATAATTTCAGCTGGTTAAACTGGTCAAACATGCTTTTTATCCGCACATTTCATAAGACCCATAACTTACAACTCATTTTTATCCACACATTCACCTATAACTTATAATATAAGCACTTAAAATATAATTTCAGCACTATCAAACATATGCTAAGCGATATGAATCATGGACATCTTTCAAGTTCATTTCAGGAAGTAACTGTGCATGCTCTCTTTGAACAGTAAAAGCTGAAGCTTAGTCAATACATCAAAATTACATGATGCATTTTTTGTGCATCCCATGTCATGCTCTCATTGAACAATGAAAGCTGAAGCTTAATCAATACATCATAATTAAATAATGCATTTTTCGTGCATCCTATGTTTAGCGACGCTCATAAATTTACTGCTGTAGTGATTTATCCTTAACCACAGTACAATTTGATATCCAACTGGGCAGGAATTCAGGTGAATTCATGATGTCAAGATACGGAGAAGTTACAGAAATTGTTTTTCGATACCTAGAGCACCGGGACCGGCTTGTTCGTCTCAGCATAACTTCTTTGCTTCCTCGAATTGCCCATTTCCTACGTGACCGATTTGTGACAAACTATCTGACGGTTTGTGAGATTTAGTTTTGTTTTCCTTAATTTATTTTTGGGGTATTATGAATTAAATTTTAATCTTCAATGTTGGTTGCTGCAATCTTTGGCTTATGACCTTTCCTTCCGCAGATTTGCATGAAGCATATACTTCATGTTCTTAAAATACCTACAGAATCTGCTAGTGGGTTCATTGCTCTTGGGGAAATGGCTGGTGCTTTGGATGGTGAACTTATCAACTATTTGCCGACAATAACGTCTCACTTGCGTGATGCGGTATGCTAGCTATGTCATTAGCTAATACTGGTGTTTCCTAACAATAGTTTTTCTTTTGGTCAATATGTTTGCACGATAGCACTTCTGGTTTTCGTTTATATATGTCTACTGTAGATTATTCTTCTGAAAAATGGCCGCCTTTATTTGTAGATTGCACCTCGTAGAGGAGGACCATCTCTTGAGGCTTTGGTTTGTGTTGGAAATATTGCAAAAGCAATGGGGCCTGCTATGGAGCCTTGTGTTCGTATTCTCTTGGATGCAATGTTTTCTGTTGGTTTATCCTTCACCTTGGTGGAAGCCCTTGAACAAATAACTATTAGGTGCCTGGAAAAGATCAAATGAACTTTCTTATACTCCTCCTTTGTCCATTTGCATTTAGGATCTCTGACTTTAAGATTTTTCTGTTGTTGCAGCATCCCATCTTTGCTTCCAACCATTCAAGAACGGTTGCTTGAATGCATTTCAGTAGTTCTTTCAAGACATCATCATGTTCAGTCAAGGTCTTCTGTTGGTATTACTCGGGCTAATAGCATAGCTGCCTCTCTACAATTATTAGAACTTGGTGGTGCTGCTGTTCAACTTGCTTTACAAACTCTTGCCCGGTTTAATTTTAAGGTATGTCCACTTTGAATTATCTACTATGCTGCTTTATTTTCTTGTTGCTTAACATTGTAGCTTCTACTGTATTAGGGTCATAAACTTCTCGAGTTTGCAAGGGAGTCTGTTGTTGTATATTTGGAAGATGACGATGGAGTCACACGGAAAGATGCTGCTTTGTGTTGCTGCAAGTTAGTGGCAAATTCCTTATCAGGTGTCTCTTGTACGCTGTTTAGTTCCATTAGGACCAGTCGTGCTGGTGGAAAGCAACGTCGTCTTGTTGAGGAGGTTGATTATAAATAAACTGTATATAATCCCCTTTCATATTTTTTACTCTTTCTGATGCAGTTTGTTGCTCAATAGTCTTCATATTTGATCTACTAGTATATATCCCACACATACCCACAGAGATAGGTGGACTGTGGTAATCTCTGATCTTTCTTTTTGGATTTGATGCAGTCTCATACAAAATCAGCCTATATATACTTTTAGTTGCATATCCACCCATCCTCTTACCTTTTTTTTACAGTTAGGAAATACTGGTGATTAAGCTTGCAAATGTAGTTATCGTTGTTTTATCATATCGTAGTTCTGTCTCTTTGTTAAGTTCCTGTGGACAATTGATTGGGAGCCAGTAGTTTCCACTGTTTAGTTACATAAGAAATTTCTATGTATGAATGATTAATTGTTCATAGTCTAGACAGCTATAGTAGTTCACTTTCAGAGATATTGTATGCGCATTTAAGAGGATCTTTGAAAGTTTAGAGTTTGCATCTCTGTCCCCCTTTTCCATTTTACTGGGAAATAAAGTATTCTGTACTGTATTTGCTCTATGGAAGACATTGTTTCTGGCATTCTAGTTAACACACTAATTCTCAGCTTAAAAGATTTTAAGCCTTTTTAAGCTGAGAACTTGATCTGTTGACAAACCATGCATTATTGTCTTTTTATCTATTCCTGGTACCAAGTGTTTGGCAGTATCTTTTAAGATGTTAATTGAATGTTGATTATGATGGACATCTGAGTATGCAAGTGGTATTTTCTAATGGTTTAACCACCATCTCCCTTGTCTACGTTTCGACGACCTTAATATCATTTTTTGAGCCACAAATATCACCAGTAATTTTCTTTTCAAGGCCAGGCCGGTCCAGTTTCGAGTTGGCTGCTACTCATGGAGCTAATGATTTGATAACCCTTTTAACAAATGTTGCATTGATTTGTCAAGGTTGCTTCTTTTGTTGCAGATTGTGGAAAAACTTCTTATTGCAGCTGTGGCTGATGCCGATATTACTGTTCGACAATCTATATTTTCCTCTCTGCATGAGAATGGAGGATTTGATGATTTTCTGGCACTGGCTGATGGTTTGACTGCTATTTTTGCTGCTTTGAATGATGAGGTATTTCTATTAGGAATCTGGGGAAGTAGAGAACTCCTTTATCCCTGCATTTCTTTTTTTTTTTATTTTTAGATCAAAATTGTACAAATACACTGGGCATATCCAGGAATACAAAAGAAAAGGAATCTATTTAGTTAAGCACCACAGCTTGATACTTTTACAATAGAATTTGAACCGAAGAACGACAAATACACTGGGCATACCTAGGAGTATAATCAAAACCTTTGCCTTAGGCAACGTGCAAAGAAAGGAGTAATGTAATCCCAAATAAGAAAACTACATACTCAAGACTAAAGATTCAAAACAAATCAAAATATTAGGATACAAATAAAACAAATTTTGTATACTTGTGTTTTAATTCTTCTAGAAATGCTATTCGGCAAGCCTTTGAGATCTTCAAAAATCCAACAATTACGAGCCATCCATAAATGGTAGATAGTGGCAGCAAGAGCAGTTTTCTTCGCTAGAGATTTCCAACCGGTTCCCCTAGCCTCTTTATGAATCCATTTAAGTGCACTTGCAATTGTTGACATTGATATGAGAATACCCAACCATTGTCTAATGTTGTTCCAAACAGAGAGACAAAGCTAAAGCTGGCAATGGAAGAAAAGGTGTCTTACGGATTCCTCATGATCATTACAAAATATGCATGTTCTATCAATATCCAAGTGCGACAACTTGTCCCGAGCGAGCAATTTCCTGTTTACAGCCAGCTAAAGGACGAACGAATACTTGGGCAGTATACACGGTTTCCAAACATGGGCAGCCCATATTTTTTTAGTGCCCTTGACCCTGAAATAATCATATGCAGCAGAAAAATGACCCAACAAAGCTTGGTTCAAGTCCGTTAATTTCAAGATTTCTGAAACAATGTTGCCTTTAGCCGAGAGGATTTGGTCCTTGATGAAGAAGATTCATTTCAACAGCGGTGAATATGCTTTTTTTGGAACCCAGCTCCAACACGACTCACCACGGAGGTAAACTTGATTAACCCAACGAACCCACAACGTGTCCTTCTTGACATGTATGTTCCATAATATTTTTGCAAGCAAAACAGTGTTCTAACATTGAAACTGGCGAAATCCTAGCCCTCCTTTAGTTTTAGGGAGACAAACATCCTTCCAAACAACTAACGGTAGTTTATTTTCCCAAAGAAAATTTCGACAAAGGCTAGTGATACGTGACAAAACGGCTACGGGGATGGGGAAGATAGTCATCCAAAAATATTCGACACTTTGTAAGATTGCCCTTATAAGTTCGGCTCTCCCCGCATATGAGAGCAAAGCACAAGTCCAAAGGTTAATATATGAAGCCACTTTATCAATAAACGAAGCAAAATGCATTATCTTCAACCTTTCAGCTGCAAGAGGAATCCTAAGATAACGGAAAGGAAGGGAACCGACTGGAAAAGCAGCCGCCTATTTGATTAATTCCAGCTTCGGATATGAAATTCCCACCATATACAAGCTAGATTTGAGTATATTAGCACATAATCCTGACTTGTTCCCAAAATTCTTAACACAATCTATAAGGATGGATTTGGAGATAGGATCTCCTCTTGAAAACAACATAAGATCATCAGCAAAAGTAAGGTGTGTGATTTTAAGACGACCGCATTTAGGATGAAAATTGAACTCACTATTATCCGTATGAAGCTTTAATAATCTAGAAAAATATTCCATACAAAGCATAAACAAGAAAGGCGAAAGAGGATCACCTTGCCTTAGTCCTTTCTTCCCTTTAAAGAAACCAAATAAGCTTCCATTGGTTGTAATCGAGTATGAAGTCGAAGTAACACATTGTATGATCCAATTGATGAAGACCAACGGGAAATCCAGCCCCTCTAAACCAGATCGAAGAAATCTCCAATCCACGGAATCACAAGTTTTCCTTAAATCAATTTTAAGCATGCATCTTGGTAAAATCCGTTTTCTATTATACTGCCTGATTAACTCCTACGCAAGATGAACATTTTCAGCCATACTTCTACCTTGAACGAAAGTCGATTGCGCTTGATCAATCAAGCAGTCCATAAGAGGCATTAATTTGGAAGCTAGAAGCTTAGAGATAATTTTATACACAACATTGCAACAAGAGATAGGGCGGTAATCCCCAACCGAAGGAGCATGATTCGATTTAAGAATAAGGACAATAACTGAGTAATTAATCTGTTTTAGCAAAGCCGAAGAGGAGAGGAATTCCTGGACACATCATTCTCTACTATATGCCAAGCTTTCTTGAAAAAACACGATGTATACCCATTCGGCCTCGGAGATTTATTATCATTAATGTCAAAAACAGCCTCCTTAATGTCCTCAGCTGAAAACGGAGCCAACAAGTTCACAGTCTGCTCTGATGAAACTTTCGGCCCCTCTAAGAGAACAAGCGGATCCAAAGGTGTCGCTGTCGATTCCAAGCAGATTTGTATAGAACTGAATGAATTCTTCAGCCATTTCCTTATTTGAATGGGTATAACTCCCATCCAGTTTGATGACCGAGGAAATGTGATTTTTTTTTTTTGTTCCATTAGACTATTGCATGAAAGAATTTGGTGCATTTATCACTATTCGTGATGTATTTAGCTTTGGCTAGCTGAAAATAGAAATGTATTTAGCTTTGGCCTGCTGAAAATAGAAACTACGTTCAGCCTCCGAAAGGAAAACATCATTCTTTCTCAAGGAAGCCACCTTTGCTTGAAGTTCCAGGTTAGCCGGCCAATCATGAAGCTGTTGTTGGGCAAAAACAAGATCATTGTGTGCATATTCAACCCTAGTCGAGATATGTGCAAAATGCTTCCTATTCAGCTATTTTAAAGGCTACTTTAAGTGTTTGAGTTTGGTGCATAGAATATATTGTTTAGTCCCAATAATATCCAAGTTCCAATTATCATTAATAACATAAAGAAAAGCATCATGTTTAAACCACATGTCAAAGAACTTGAAGTGTTTTCTCAATCTCTCAATGTTCTCAAATAAAGAGACAATACACGGCGAATGATCCGAGAAACAACTCGGGACCGGGAAGTCCGCTTCTGCAAAAAAGCCAGCAAGAAGCCAAGAGTTATTAATCATTGCCCTATCAAGTTTAGTCCAAACGGAATGTTATTCCAAGTGTAAAAACACCCCGTGGACCTCAAATCCGTAAGTCCGGCAGTGAGACAGCAATGAACAAAGTCTTTAACCTCATATGGTGTAATTTCATTTCCATTACACCTTTCCCCATCCTTGAGCACATTGTTAAAATCTCCAATGACAATCCAAGGGAAAGACGTCATAATACTTCTATCAATAATATAATTCCACAATGGCCTTTGCCTTCGATTGACTATAGAATGCAAACCATATTCGATTGACTATAGAATGCAAACCATAGACAAAACTAACTTCAAAAGATAAGGAAGAGACCTTACAAGTGGCTATGCATTGAACAACTTGAGGAAGAATGTCAATAATCTCCAAATGAATCTTAGCCGAATTCTAAATGACCAAAATTCTACCAGCTTCGTGTGTTTCAAAATTATTGATTTGTGACCAATCATGGAATTTATTCATCATGATTCTATGAAGTTTATCAAGATTCAACTTCGTTTCCAAAATGTCTTGTGATGCTTAATGAGGCCACAAACCCCATTTTGTCTTAGGGGCATATTCAAGCCCTTAATATTCCATGTAGCACACTTCATGTTGATAAAGAAAAGGAAGGACCCTTCAATTTATTCGAAGAAGTGGAGGAGATACCTTGCTTTTGAGCTTTATCTTCTGATCGAGTAGCTATCCCCGCAGTCCGGTCTTTGGAAATAAGACTCGAACTACCAGCAGAAAACCGTAGAAGTTGTTGCTATTTCCCTTTATGTTTCACCATCTTCTTTTTGTTTTTATCCACTAAAATGAACGAAGCCCCAATTTCAGTATTATTGACTTGTTTCTGCTTGTGAACAATGAAATCAGTCAACTTAGTCGCTAACTCATCCTCGCCAGCATCGACAGTGACTGGTTGTACCCCAGCATTCTCAACTGGCTGAAGTTCCGTCTCAGTTACCACCGGAGGAGTAACTGAGTCATTTTGAACCTTAGTGGATTCACCCGAGATACCCAAAGCAACATAGTTATCCAATTATGTCCAAACATTCTATAGCAAGTACAAAATTTGGGTTCGTGTTCATACACAACTTCTTGCTCTCTTTCACAACCATTAGGCAGTTGAAAATTAACAAAACTCACTAACTCCTTCGCCGCATCAACTTCAACAAGAATTTGTGCATACGATAATCTTCCCCTAACATACGTAAGGTTATCCGTGGAGATAGGCTTACCGATTTTTGTAGCAATCATTCCAAGAGCTTTAGTCCCCCAAAATTCTAATGGTAGACCCGGTAACACTACCCATACATGCATAGAGCTGATTTCAAACTCATTAAAATCGAAGAATTCCGGCATGATTTTAAGAAGAAGCAGCCTCCCAAGGACAAAGTAAGGCCCAACGTTTAGCACCCGATCTCGGGAAGATTCATCCTCAAATTTAAAGACAAGCCAACCGCTTGAATGAGTGTAGTATTTGTAGGTTTACTTTTCAGGAATCACACAAACCCAAGAGAGCTTTCTATCCCGGAAATCTACCCGTGAAGTAACCAATGAGGCTATATTCCCATGCCGTTTCAACGTCTTCCACATCTTCATACTTGAAAATAAGCTTTTCCGGTAAGTTTTCAAACACCGGAAGCTTAAGACAGTCACAAGGCTTTCTATTATCAGAAAATAAGCTCACCCAAGGAGCTTTCTTTTCAGTAGGATCAGCAACATTTGAAGTATTAATTCCATCATTCACCGAATGGCATTTTTCTGAAGAACTTTCGGACTCCATATCACAATCCCCCAAAGTTTGAGAGACCGAAGGGGATTTTGGAACCGGTCGAGACATACCTTCAACACCATTTTGGAACCAGCATTAGGTGTTTGTTGATGCGAAGCCGAAGACCCATCGTGACCAGCGAACGCAGCAACAGATTTACCAGTCAACGAGAAATCACCATTATCTCGGAAGTTGGTTTATAGTCTATCTGTGTTATTCTTAAGTTTGACTGCGAGTAAGTTTCAGATTTCTTCTTTGTCCAAGTTTGACGGAATCCAGTTACTTGGCATGGTCTGGCCAAGTGCTTTTTGGGGAAGTTAAGACTTGGAATGATATTTGTGCTGAAAAGTAGTAATATAACAATTTTTTAAACCAATGTGTTGGGAGGAGGCTTAAGTGTTGTGTGTGTTAACTATTCTATATTGATAAAGAAAGATAAATATCTTGAAAAATAAGATAGCGAACCTGGAGGAAACTAATTAACTAGAAAATTGGGGCCAATTAGAAAAAACAAAAAAGTGAAACATACCCCACAGCTTGTCATTTTATGTAAAGTTCAGTTGGAAAAATGAAATAGTGGAAAACAGCTGACAGCTTGTCGTTGAAGTCATACCATCAGTCTTTCTTCTGTGTTTTTCTTAAGATAACTCATTGCCTAATGGAGTATACCTTAAGAGATTTTTGGCATTTACTTAGTGTTTGAGGACTTAATGGGTTCCTTACCATAAGGTGAGGAGGAGAATGAGCCACAGAAATTTCTTTTAATAAAGTATAGCTAAATATCTCAAGTTTTTGGGTGTATGAATGATGCTTTCAAGAAGTAATGTCTAAATCACAATTTCTGTTTTCTTGCTACAACTTGTGCACTTTGTCACTCTCTTAATGCTTGTTTTAGGATTTCAAAGTTCGGGAGTTGGCAATTTCTGTTGCTGGACGATTATCTGAAAAAAATCCAGCATATGTTCTTCCAGCACTCCGACGCCATCTTATTCAGTTGTTAACTTATCTAAAACAAAGGTGGCGTGGAAATATTTTTATTATTGAATCTTTTTGGAAAACTTATACTTTGAGATTGTGGTGCTGTTTTTGTCCTTTCCTTTGCCTTTCTATTTCTTTAGCACTTAATTTATTGACATCACTGCCTATGTTAGCAGTGCAGATAGCAAATGCAGAGAAGAAAGTGCAAAATTGTTGGGTTGCTTAATTCGTAACTGTGAGAGACTAATACTCCCATACATAGCTCCAGTACACAAGGTCCAGTATTTACTTACGTGCTCATGGTTTTGTCAAGTATTTGACTTTCACTCATGTAGTTGTCCAACATTTCAGGTCCTTATTGCAAAACTCTCTGAAGGAACTGGGGTCACTGCTAATAATGGCATTATAAGTGGAGTTCTTGTGACCGTTGGGGATCTTGCCAGAGTGGTGGGTGTCTCCTTCAGAATTTCGCTTCTCATTGCATTTAATCTCTGTGCAAGATGCTTTATTGTTTAATGTTCTCTTCATCAATATGTTAGGTTAAGGACTTAATACTTATCTTGGCACTTTACTTTAGACAGACCTTTTATCATACCTTATTTCTAATGTCAGTTTCTGTTTTATATGTTTAGCATGGCTCTTAATACTGTTTTGGATTTGTGATAAATGTATTTTTTGCAAGTCCATGATTGGATGGTTTATCTGTTTCTTCTTGTTATGTGTGCATCAGTTATGCTCCATCAGAGCCTTAGCACTACATTTATGAAAGTCATTTTTAAGTTTTATTGCCCCTATGGTAATTTGAGGCCTGTTCAACTCATACAGCTGTTAGGTTCTTCATTGTCCACATATATTTGTGTTTTATCATCTCTTGGAACGAGGAATTTTGTTTTTTGTTTTTGTTTTTTTGCATGTGAGTAGTCTATGAGATTTATGCAATATTAGGGAGGATGGGATTGGAAATGTTTCTTCTCTCTTAAATTAGCTGCTGTAGTTTGACTAGCACAAATGTTTAGGTAAAAACTGCAGATACGAGTAATCCTCACACTTCTCCACATTTTCTCTTCGTTTCCAATTTTAAAGCGATGGATGGCACATATTTCTCTTTCAAAACTTAGTGTTGGGCCATATGTTCCATCTTAAACACTATAACTTCTTTCTAACAAGGGGAATGTTACAGAATATTTTCACACATTTTAAAATTGAGGACTTCCAGTTTTGAACTGTAGGAGTAGTTAATGCATGTAGAAAAATTGGTTGGATTAACCTGTTGATTGTTTAGTGGAGTACCCTTATGATATATTCTCGTTCATGCTTGAGAGAACGGAGGCTAAGTTGTTCAATCTTCACTCTCCTCTCTGTTTCCATGTTCAGGGTGGCTTTGCTATGCGGCAGTACATTCCGGAACTTATGCCAATGATTGTTGAAGCATTATTGGATGGAGCTGCTGCTGCAAAACGTGAAGTGGCTGTTATGACTCTAGGTCAACTAGTACAAAGCACAGGGTATGAATTTCTGTTAATATCCTTTGGTCCTTTTCTGTTCTTATGATTTATATGTTTTCTGATTGTGACTTATTTATGAGTTGTTCAACTTTTTGGGTCTGATACTTTCTTCAATAGACAAATGCATGACTGTCTTGATTTGCTTGTTGAAGCCACTCTTCTGTAGAAGCTTTCTATAGTCCACTAGCATAGTCTTCATGGACTATCTTCTGATTATTAACAATGTTTGAAGACAGAAAATGTGTTTGTAAGTACCTTGCTTTTGGTGTGTTGACAAAACTTCTGTTGGATGGTGTCACAGATATGTTATAGCTCCTTATAATGAGTACCCACACTTGCTTGGCTTACTACTAAAACTGCTTAATAGTGAGATAGCATGGTCTACCAGACGGGAAGTTTTGAAGGTAGCTGAAATCAACTAAATGACTTAGATTTTCATTTGAATAACAGTTTTTGAATTATGCTTGATAAAATTTTCAGGTTCTTGGGATAATGGGCGCTTTAGACCCCCACGTGCATAAGCACAATCAACTAAGCTTGCCAGGGTCCCATGGCGAAGTTGCCCATGCAGCTAGTGATCCTGGTCAACATATTCATTCAATGGATGAACTACCTATGGATCTTTGGCCATCTTTTTCAACGTCAGAAGATTATTATTCCACAGTGAGAATCTGAATACTAACTTATTCAGCAAGTAGAGTGACTTGAATTTGAAATCGAAGACTCTTTCTTTGTGTTTTTTTTTTAACCTTGTTTTAGTTCAGGTTGCTATAAGTTCTCTCATGCGGATTCTTAGAGATCCTTCACTTTCTAGTTACCACCAAAAGGTGGTTGGATCTCTCATGTTCATTTTCAAGGTTAGTTTGATGTTTGGGAATGATCAGCTTAGAGTGGTGTTTGTTGTTGTTTTAATTAGCATTATTCTTATGGAGTGCTTATTCTTTCCTTTCCTCTGCTTCTTCTCGTGTCATGTTTTCTTTATAATCATTTATGCTATTGTGCATGGATTTTAATGTTGATTTATTTCTTTTGCGAGATAAGTCAATGGGTCTTGCCTGTGTTTCTTACTTACCCAAGGTCAGTCTATTTTTACTTGCAATGATGTCTCTAATAATGTATTTTTCCTTTTCTAACATGAAAGAATAGATATCATGTGAACATGCAAGGTGTTTCTATTTGATTCATATTTCAAAAGCTAGAGCTTCAGTATTCTAAGGCCTGAAGTGTGAAGTATCCAAAAACCCAGCCTGTGTATTGTGAAAAAGGTATACCATCATGCAGTATTTATTGGCGACTTGAGAAGAAAAAACTGATATAAGACCAGGTTCTTAGTTGCAAAAAAGAGGATACAAGAAGATGACTAATGGAAATGAAATATATGCACCAAATTCATTCTTGGGTTAAATGAATTTGGGCTAAATTACTTGCCAATTTATGGATCTTTAGAAAAGATAATTCTACTATATATGTTTTTCATTGCATGTCCCCGAATTCTTGGGAGGCCATTTCTCTTGGCTCCCCGGGTATCCATCCATTTCAGGAACAAGCATGGCCCTCATTAGCTGGACAAAATGAAATTCACTATCCTTTTCCACTTCCCTAATAAAGATTCAAATTCTTAGATGTATCTATGCAACACTTCCTACTTCTATTTCTTCCACTGTCATCCAGCCTTGTGTTGTAATCAAGTTCCATTCTTTTCAGCAGTTTCCTGCATCTCCAAATGCTTTGTCCTCTGCTTAGTTGGGGAACATTTTCTAAGGGTTCTAGCAACTTCATTGCCTACTCATTCTTCCTCATTATAAAGAAATTGATTCCTGGTTCATTTACACTTCCTTGTGATTTAGAAAAGCCATCCGTTTAAAAGGGTTGTGGGGGATTTCAGAACGTTGGTCTCCCATGTTTTAAACAACACCCATGGAGACGATACTGAGAATGGAGCTCCTGGGCATCGACGAAAGAATTGCAAATTTCAGCAAAATACTCGTTATTTCTGATGTTTGATATTTATTTTTAGGATTGATACTGTGATTTGATAATGAAAATTTTAAAATGGGTTTACTTCGAATTACCTCAAGTTTAAATTACGTCCGCCATTGTGATAATGTAGATGCTATTTCATATGTTGTTGTTCTTTTTTTTCCTGAATGAAATTTGGTTCTATACTCTTCCCATCTCCAGGTTCTGCCTGATCTCTTTCATACGGTTCACACGTGTGATGATGGTCTTAAGGAGTACATTACATGGAAGCTTGGAACTTTGGTTTCTATTGTGCGCCAGGTGCGTACATACTTAAGGTGGTTTATTGTTATAGTTTGGCATTCATCTTGAGATCCCTTATATATTATTACGTGCATGTACAGCATATCCGTACGTATCTGCCAGAGTTGTTCTCTTTGATAGCAGAATTATGGTCATCCTTCAGTCCACCTGCTGCTAACCGCCCTGCCCATGGATATCCGGTAATAAGCTTTTCTTTGGTACCACAGCGCGGACTAATGGTCGCGGGTTTATTATTACATTATGCAGCAGATTGATACATTTTTTAGTATGACTTTTCTTAACTTGCGTTTTTAGATTCTGCATCTGCTTGAGCAACTTTGCTTGGCACTCAATGATGAATTTAGGACTTATCTTCCTATTATCCTTCCATCCTGCATTCAAGTCCTAAATGACGCTGAGCGGTTTAACAACTACACCTGTGTCATTGATATTCTCCACACTCTTGAAGTTTTTGGTGGTTAGTATCTGTTGTTTGGTCATCTAGTCTTCTAGATGCTTCATTAGTATCTTATGCACATGGCTTGACACCTCTAACTTGAACACTGCAGGGACATTGGATGAGCATATGCATCTACTTTTTCCTGCACTCATTCGATGGTTTAAAGTGGATGCTTCAGTAGATGTGCGACGTGTTGCTATCAAAACGCTGACAAGATTAATTCCTCGCGTGCAGGTTGGTATTGAAATTCTTATCAGTTTTTATTTCACCATAGAGCATTGGTTTTTACAACTATCCATCACCTTCTATTCTTTTATATTCACCAGGTCACAGGTCACATATCGGCTCTGGTGCATCACTTGAAACTAGTATTGGATGGGTCAGATTTCTCTCTTGCTTCTTAGCAGATATGCATTTGAAACTCATTTTAAAGAAACACAAAATTTCTTCCCTTTGAGCACAGGCTTGGATCACCATAGACTTCCCTCCTAAAATAACTGACCAGCCCCTTATCAATTTTCTTTGGAAACATTTTTGAGTGACTGGCAGTAATATGCTTGATGGTGGCACCTGTGGTCTGCTGGCACACACTGCTTTGACATTTCCACCCAATGGACAGAAGCCAATTGGGTGGACATCTAAATGTGGAATGAATTTGTGATAGTTCGTGCTCTACAGATATAAATGTGCACGAAAGAAGTTCCTTTAGCACTGCATAGGTTAACTATGTTTTCTTTGATGAAAAAGAATTAATTATTAGAAGGAAAGAAGTACATAATAGAGGACAATGTGTCTTTGATTACATAAGCTGAAAACAGATGAATGTAAGGAAATTTTGACACTTAATGCTCTCCTAGCATGTTGTGCATCTTTAAAGCTTGACGGCTGATACGGTGATCTGCCGCACCTGCAAAGAAACTAAGAGTAGCACCCTTCCCCAAAAGCACTCCGATGTCAATTGCTGATGATGAGATATTATTTTATTCCTCTGTCCTGATAGATAAAGTAATTGCTGTCATGGTAAACTTCCACAAACTCTAACCAATTCGAGTACCTCCAAATCCCCAGGACTCGATAAGCAGAATTCCAGAAAGGGATGCACCTAGAACACGGGAATCCCTAAAAATATCAAACAATCTCCTCCAGAACTTCTTGGCAAATATACAATGCAAAAAGAGAAAAGAGTGTTCATTGCTATCCAAGCACATGACAAACACTGGGGGATGGGGATGTGTTGGGTCTTCATTCTTATGACAAATTTATGCCCTAAAACTTGCACTCGGAAAAACTCACATATCGAAATCTGTAGATGGAAAAGAGGTGGTCATTTGATATAATTAGACAAGCATTTTTAAGATACAAAAAATTTTACATCTCATTCTTACCACACAAAAGATCGTTGCTAATTTCTGGTAAAACTCTATTAGGTGAATTTTACCAGCCATAGTTGTCACAATGTTTTTCACTAAAACTAAGTATCTGTTTGGCAGAAAAAGTGACGAGCTTAGAAAGGATGCTGTTGATGCATTATGCTGTTTAGCTCATGCTCTTGGGGAGGACTTCACTATTTTCATCCCATCCATCCATAAGCTGTTGCTGAAGCATCACCTGCGAGTATTGTTTTGTCTCAATATTTTTCATTCCATTTTCATTCTATTTGTTGAAATGCTGTGATTAATAAATAATTCATGCATATACTTTATTTTTGGCTACTAGCACAAGGAATTTGAAGAAATTCAAGGTCGCTTGCAGAACCGGAAGCCGTTGATCTTGTGGAGTGCAGCTGCTCAAAGACTAAGTCGGCGGCTTCCTGTGGAGGTTATTAGTGACCCTTTAAGTGATACAGAAAACAATCATCGTGAGGGTGAAACTGTCATGCAGAAACAACCTAAAGCTCACCAGGTACTTTATTTTTTTCCTGTGAGTAGTTTAAACCTATTTTGACTTGCCCAAGAAAGTATTTCCATTGTTGATCATTATGAGCTGTTTGATTCAACTATTGAACATGAAATGTTTTTAAATCATAGTATGTTCCTCAGTTGCTTATCCTTTCTCATGGACACTTTTAAAATGATAAAAGCGCATTATCTTGTGCCTATTACTGTTTTCAGGACCTGTGTTTTGGAGTTATCAATTGCATCAAGAAAATAAGAATAGTTGTCAGTTATGCTTCCTGAAGATATCCATGGAAAAAGCAGTCTGATACCTCAACGATGCTGGAAGTCTTCTTGAATAGTACTAGTGTTTCCCTCCCAATATTAAGTTCAAGAATATGAATGTGTTGGGTGGATAATGAACTTTGGTTATTTTTACTCATTACTACATTTATTGGATAAAACTATTGAAAGACTACATGCTGCTGCAGATGAAGCGAATATTGTTATGCGAACTTTTATTTTGGTTCTCTCTTGATTACTGTGACTAAGTTAAAAATGATTTGGTCTGTTGTAAGGTTGTTCAATGTATTTTTTTGGTATTTTCTTTTTCCGTTTTCTATAAAAAGGGAGATCTGGAATAATAAATAACTGGTGAAATTTTCATTCAGGTTAATGATGTTCGATTGCGGACCGCTGCAGAGGCTTCTCAGCGCAGTACAAAAGAGGATTGGGCAGAGTGGATGAGACATTTTAGCATTGAGCTTCTGAAGGAATCACCTTCACCGGCTTTAAGAACTTGTGCCAAACTTGCACAACTGCAGGTATTTATCCGGGATTCTGACATTTATCTTGCTTCTCACTCCATCTCCACCCTATCCTCTCCTCCGAACAATTCAATCCCCAATCCAACATGCATAAATAATTTCCCCACTATCAAGTTCTAATATTGTGCTTTTGCAGCCATTCGTCGGGAGGGAATTGTTTGCAGCCAGTTTCGTTAGCTGCTGGTCACACCTGCACGAGTCTAGTCAGAGACAGGTAGTACAGAGTTTGGAAATGGCATTTTCCTCTCCAAACATACCTCCAGAAATACTCGTGGCACTTCTTAACTTGGTATGGCTTCCGTACATCTTTTACCTCGAGTGGAGAATTCTATACATTTTCACACTTGCATGGTCTTTTAGATAAGTGGTAACTATGCCATTTACGGTGTTGGGGCTTGGGTATGGAATTATTCATTGAAAAGGTTTATTTCCCTAGGTTGGTTCACTTGAACTTGTGTGTTGAGATGTCTAAACTAGGTTTAAATTTGAATTTGGGCAATTTTTTGCAACTTGGGCAAAATAATTTCCACTCCATGCAGTTGTGTTGTTGTTGGCCTCAGAAAAAATTCACTCGCCCAAGACGGCACAAAGATTTCATCAATCATCACCAAGCTCGGGAAAAAATTCACTGGCCCAAGACAGCATAAAGATTTCATCTATCATCACCAAGCTGTGTAACATTTGATGGAAAAGTTACTTTTAGTCTTATGATTGACTTGTGAGAAAGTAACAATTGAGATGGTTGGAGATAATGAAATCAAAACCTTAGGTGGCATTAAGTCCTTCCTGAATTTGTGTCTTCTATTTGATTCTGCTGATCAGTATGCAAAATGACTTTTCCAGTCTGAGTTTATGGAACATGATGAAAGACCCCTTCCCATAGATATCCGTCTACTTGGTGCTCTTGCGGAGAAGGTGAGCTTTTCCTGAAGGCAATTTTGGGTATCTACTTACAAGTTACAACTATCCGTCTAGACTACATTGTGCACAAATATATTTTGAATCTAAACTCTTTTTTTCAGTGTCGTGCATTTGCAAAGGCTCTGCACTACAAAGAGATGGAATTTGAAGGTGCACAGTCAAATCGGATGGAAGCAAACCCTGTTGCTGTAGTTGAAGCACTTCTTCGTATAAATAATCAATTACATCAACACAAGGTCACTGTTTAATTTTTGACAGTCACTTATTTTGCAAATCAATTAGTGTCATTATAAATGGGCTATCTTTTTGTATTTAGGCTGCAGTTGGGATATTGACATATGCTCAACAGCATTTGGGAGTTCAACTGAAGGAGTCATGGTACTTCTGCCATCTCTTAGTTACTCCACCATCCCCTTCTCGAGATTAAAATTCTGAAAATTGTTACTATATATGAGTGTGGTTCAAGTACATTTGAAAGCCCTTTTTATCACATACTTTATTCAATTGGAATATTGTCACTCAAGTAAATTGCTGTTTCAAGGTATGAAAAACTTCAGCGGTGGGATGATGCTCTCAAAGCTTACACTGCCAAAGCCTCTCAAGCATCGACTCCACATCTTGCTTTGGATGCAACTCTAGGTTCGTATCTATGGTCACACTTGAGCACTATTTGAGTGCTATTATGTTTTACCTCTTCTTGAGGTCATGTCTACTTGATGTTTTTATTCCTTGCAAAAATTTTAGAAGGGACAGGCCGACATCTTCTTGGGAAATGTCGATCAAAATGTCAGTTCTTTATCAGTTACTTCATCTGTGTGAATCACCCATTTATTTCAAATGCTGTTCCTCCTTCATTAGATGTTTATTTGCTGCATGCTTTTTTCCCTTGCATTCATTGAACAAAGCATTTATTTGATTGATATAGTAAAAACTTATGTTTGCAATTTTTCTTCAGAAACAACTAAGTGGCACAAAGACGTAGTTTTACTTGTGTTTATCTGCACGAATTTCTTTGGATCTCTCGCTTTGGTTGCTATTGCATTTCCTTGTCAATTTGTGGAATTTTTGAAGTGGTGGTTTTTTGGTAAAGCTTCATCAGAAGTTGCAGAATACTTTAAGCTAGTTTTTTTTTTTTTGGCAGTAGTATGTTAGTTAAACACTTCCAATAATTAGATTTATACTTAAGTAATATATAATTAATTTTGCGCTATCATGGATTCCGTCTTACTACTACTTTGCTTCTTTTTCCTAATTTGGGATTGGATTATTTGATTTCTTGTTGTCAAGTGCTGGGGAGTCCTAAATGGTAATTACTGACGGATCCATGTCTGTGATGAATCTCTTCTGTATTTCCCTTTATTATAACTTTTGGTCTTTCGGAAAAGATAAAATTTTTGCTTGCATTTTTCTGCTTCTGTTAGGGCGGATGAGATCCCTCGCTGCACTCGCTCGGTGGGAAGAGCTTAATAATCTTTGCAAGGAATATTGGACACCTGCTGAGCCAGCTGCTCGACTGGAAATGGCACCAATGGTTCGTTTTTTGTCTTTCAAATGGTAGATACTCTTTGTGTCCTATGATAAATATGATATACCTTTCCTCTGTGGAGCAAAAAGAAAGCAAGGGAATTCTTCGATTTTTGGGGAGAAATCCTTGATTGTGTATTCAATATCCAAACTACCTTTGAAGTCAAATAATTTTCAAGCATGTAAGCTTATTTTAACTCAAATAATAATGAACAGTACACGTAAACCCTATACATCAAAAATTTGGGTGCAGATCAGTTGAAAATAATGATAAGCAAATATTATTCGGTTAACTATACAATAAACAACTCCTATACATTTTTTTTTACTGCACTCAACTAAAATTCTTACTTTTCTTCATGATACCCCTTGATTTTAAAAACCCATTCTACAAGTAGAGGTGATGTGTTCATGGAAAGAGGGAGAGTTCAATTTCATTTGATTCCTTCACTAAGTACCTGTTGTTATTTATCCAGGCTGCTAGTGCTGCCTGGAACATGGGTGAGTGGGATCAGATGGAAGAATATGTTTCTCGACTTGATGATGGAGATGAAACCAAACTTCAAGTTTTGGGAAATACTGCTGCTACCGGTGATGGGAGTAGCAATGGGACATTTTTCAGGGCTGTTTTATTAGTTCGTCGTGGGAAGGTATTCCATCAGCATATTTCTTGTTCATTGAAAGTGCTAGTATAAAATCTCTCTTGTTCTTATTCTTCTTCTTTTGAATCTTAGTATGATGAAGCCCGAGAATATATTGAGAGAGCAAGGAAATGCTTGGCCACGGAGTTGGCTGCATCGGTTAGTTTCTTCCTCCCCTTCAATCGGTGTTTTTTTTAACACAGGTAGTCACACTATTTAACTGGTTTTCTGTATTAAGTGGTTTTCCTTGAGACGGACTGCCGTGCACCGACATGGCCAGCAAGCTCAACATAAGCACATGCATAGTAATTTGGGTAGGATACAGCGACAATACCTGCATATTTTACCTTTGTTAGTGCACATGCGGTAGTATTGGCCACTTAGCTCATGGTAATCCTGTCAGGCCACATGGGTAGGGAGAGTTTGCTAGGTTCATGACTCACTCTCCCAACCAATTCCGTCAACGCCCTTGTAGAGGATCGTGTGCCTCGCTGTTGCGTGCAACCTCTCATTGCATTCTTTGCTACATAGATGGGCAAGAAATTTCTCCACGTTTGCAGCACCATCACCTGATGGGCAAGCTCTTCTCACTGTGCCCCTCGCACACTAGCCTGTAGCACCTCTATACAATCCCAATGCTTTTCCTCCATCCTTTCCATCGCTTGCCGGCCAATTTGGAAAATTGCCACGGTCCCCAAAAATCGTTTCCTCAAGAATGCACGCCAGTGATCTCCTGCCGCGACTGGCACAACGTTCGAGCAAGCCTGCTCTGATAGCACTTGACAATATTAATTAATGTTATCAATCAGAGCATATTTATGGGCATATATCAATTAGACATAATTAGTGTGAATTGATTGTAATTAGCATTCTTACCATAGTTACGGAGATTATATTTTATTTGATGTAATTACCATAATTAGGTTCCAAAGAATTGTATATAATGATGGTAGCCCCAAGAATAAACATAAAGTTTCTGAAATACATATTTTTTTGACATGGTATTAGAGCTATAAAAAAGGGCTTTCTTTCTGAATCCAGATTTTGTTTGAGAGTTTTGTGAGTTTTACGTGAGGATTCTTTTCTTTTTGCCTCACTTTTGTTTCTCAAACATTCTTGTTTGGGTTTGTATTTTAGTGGGTACTTTCTTGTGGATTTGTGTTTTTTTAATTGAAATGATGTCCACTAATAATTCAAATGTATTTGGGGTACGGTTCACAGAAAAGAACTATTCTGCCTGGGAATTTTAGTTTCGATTATTTGTTATGGAGAAAGAATTATGGGTTATATCGATTATAGTGATCCAGCTCTTACAAATGCCACAAAATTAACTCAATGGCAGGTCAAAGATGCTAGAGTCATGACTTGGATTTTAGCATCAGTTGACCCCTTAATTGTTCTCAATTTAAGGCCGTACAAAACTTCAAAGAGTATGTGGGAGTATTTAAAAAAAGTATACAATACGAACAATAGAGCCAGGCAATTTCAATTGGAATATGAGATTGCAAATTACACTCAGGGAAATCTATCTATACAAGACTATTTCTCTAGATTCCAAAACATGTGGGCTGAATTTACTGACATGGCTTATGCCAACGTGCCAGGCGAATCTCTCTACTATTCAAAATGTTCACGAACAGAGCAAAAGAGATCAATTCTTAATGAAACTGCGGCCTGAATTTGAGGTCACTCGTTCCAATTTGATGAATCGTAACCCTCCTCCTTCTTTGGTTGTGTGCTTTGGAGAATTACTCCGTGAAGAACAACGACTTATCACACAATCTGGCTTCCAACAAGACAAAATGCCCGCTAATGCAATCGCTTTTGCTGCTCAAGGAAAAGGGAAAAGCAGAGACCTACGAAAGACTCAATGTTACTCTTGCAAAGACTATGGACATGTTGTTGCTAATTGTGCAAAGAAATTTTGCAATTATTGCAAGAAGCAGATGATTGTTTCAGCCTTTTTAGCCCTTAGGCTTCAAGGTAATGATAAATTACCACCTTCCTCTTGGCTTGCTGATTCTTGTGTACCCAATCATATGAGTAGTTCATCAGGTATTCTTAAGAATGTTTGACCATATCATGGCTCATCCTATATTGAGACTGCTAATGGTAGTAAGTTACCTATTCATGCTGTTGGTGATATAAATTCTTCCATTAAAAATGTACGTGTTCCCAACTCTTTCTACTAATATCATTTCGGTAGGACAATTGGTTGATAATAACTGCGATATTCGATTTTCTCGTGATGGTTGTCTTGAGTACAAAATTTTGGTTCATGTTCATAGAACACAGGCTTGAACCTCAAACCCGTAGGCAGTTGGATATGAACCCTTCGAACCAATGGAATGGAGGCATCCACTTCAACGAGCACTCTAGCATACGAAAGCCTTTTCTTCGAGGCTGTTAATTTATCCGTAGTAATCGATTTTCCCACCATGGAGGAAATCTTCCCGAGGGCAACCGAATTCCAACAATCAAAGGGCAGACCCGGTAGTGTAATCCATACCGGCAGGTTGCAAATCTCCTTATCATCAAACTCAAAACATTGAGGCATGATTTTTAGCATAAGTGGTTTGCCATAAACAAAATACGGTCCTCCATTTAGTACTGATATTCTGTCTTGTTCATTGTCAAACTTAAAAATAAGCCATCCACTTTCGTGGGGAAAGTATTTGTATCCCACCTTCCATGAATCACACAGGTTAATGAGGGCAGATTTACCCGGGAATCTACCCGCAAAGTATCGCACAAGGCAATAGCCCCAACGTTTTTCAACATTATCAAGATCAGTTTCATTTAAAGTGACAACCTCACTTTTATTTTGATAGGAATCAAGCTTAAAACCATTGCCAAAATTTCTATTATCTTTGAAAAGATTGACCCAAGGAGCAGGAGTTGGCTTACCCGATATGTTTCCGTCACCAAAGAGCCAGTCTTTAGTTTTTGGTTTGTCCGACTAACATTCAGATTCCGTATCTGAATCACCAAGGGTACGAGACTCACTAATCGAAGCCGTTTTCGATTGAATCGGTAAAGAAGTGGAAGCACCAACGATTTTCCCAGGGCAATCCTTTGATGGCGGCGGACTATCTTGACATAGTCCTTCTCAAAACGCCTTCGAGGTAGAATGCGGAGGTGGAACTGGAGAATCCACTGCCGGAACGCCAATTAAATCCAAAGCAGGAACCGCAGATTTAACCAAGTTAATGGGTTCCTTGGAAGAACCCATTTTCAAAACAGCAGGAGGCCCTCGGTTCTTCTTACCCATTGAAGAAAATAGATGGAACAACTCTCAAAACCAGAAATCCCAGCAGAAAGGAACCAGAAAGCTCCACTAGAGTAAAAAGGAGTAAAAAATTGCAGTTAACGGACTATGAATCGACAGCCAGCTGACCGAAAGTGGAAAAAATGGTGGAGAGTACTGTAGCGGAAAGGGCAACCAGAGAGTGTTTCTCTCTCAAAGTTGAGAGTTTCTCTCTCTAACCCTTTTTCGAATTTTTTTAAGGGTCAAATCTCTTAATTGTACTTCTGTTGTCTGTTTTGTAGTTCCCAGAAAACTTCAGAGAAACAATGGAGAAGCTGAATATCCTAAATTTTCTTGTCATACCCAACATGGCGATGAGAAGGCATTTACGTTAAGTTTTTTCAGATCATGCAATGGTTGAAGGATTTTTCATATTTAAAACACTGCAAAACTTGAGCTCAACTCGTCTCCAATTAGTGGAGAATGTGCAATCAATAAAAGGGTTAGTAGAAGGAAATACAAACAGAAGAATCTGAAAATTCTTATAAGCTCTAAAGCAGGATCCTCTGCAATATCTTGTGGTTTTCAATCAAACCCTTGTGGTTTTGTGATGGGTTTGGGTTTAGGTGTCATGCCTAGAGTTTCTTCTTTTTATTTATTCTATTAATTTGTTGCCTTATAAATACCATTCAATCATTACTGTAGCATAACTTAATTGAATGATAGTTTTTCTCCTTGCTCAGTTGATTTTCCCTGCAAACCGATGCACAAAATAGCCCCTAGAAGCTCTAAAAACCTAACAGTATTCTGGGTACTGCATCACTTAACATGTTAAAGTACACTATCTTTAGTTGACTGTTAATAGTGATGTAACTAATAATTTACGAGAACTAATAGGCATATCAAGAAAAATTGAAATCAATATGGTTTCATCGTCGAACGTATTGTAGTATTATATCTTGGTTCTTTCTGAACCTGTTGTCTAAAATTTCCCACTTACTAGGTTCTTGAAAGTTATGAATGTGCATACAGCAATATGGTTCGCGTTCAGAAACTATCAGAATTGGAGGAGGTACACACCGATATGTCATTTTATGTTAATTTGCTATTTTAACTGGACTTGCACATTAACAGTTTGAAACATTAGCATCCTGTTGAGAAATGTCTGCTGCTTTTCTAAATAGGTCATCAATTACTGTAATCTTCCTGTGGGAAACACTATTGCTGAGGGCCGAAGGGCTGTTATCCGTAACATGTGGAATGAACGAATAAAAGGAATGAAGCAGAATGTTGAGGTAAACCTTCACCCGGCTGGTTTTTCTTCTCATTCATTTTCTTTTTAAAACCATCAATTTGAGGAGAGTGACATTCAGATATTAAGCCAATATGCTAATCAATTTGAGTTGTTCCTTTCTAGTTTTAGGAGTTTGTAGAAGAGAAAAAACCCATCGCATTTCTGCGTGTTATACCTGCTCATTTATCTTTAACACAGCATCTGTCTACAAATTAGTCTGACTAAATTAAATTGTAAATTGAAATTTATAATCATCAAACGATGGCCATTTTCTTCGTTTAGCACTACATTCTTTGGCAGTTCTTTTGTAGATTATTTGAGCAAATTGCTTGACATATAGTCTGCTTAACTATTGCTTATCACCTGTTTTTTGCGTTGTTAGAATCTTTATATGAATGATCTGTAAAGGTACTATATCACACACTTACTAGAAAGAGATTGACAAAAAGAGTAATTATGTAGGACGTAAGTCCTAATTGCGAAGTGGACGAGAAGAAACAAGTTTGAAAAGCAACGTGGTAAACCACTTTTTTCCCCCAGTTGTGCGTGTTTTTTTGTGTGTTATTCATGCTCTTGTTCTTCTTTCCACGTCTAAAGGTATTAACTTGTATTATTGCACTGAGGTATTAAGTATGTGATATAGTACCTTGTACAGGTCGTGGTTGTTACTGTGCTGAAGATATTAACTTGTATGGGCCGCAGTTGCTTAACTGACGGCTGCAGCTCCTGGAATTGATTTCTTATCAGAAACTATAGAATCCTAATAGGTTAATATGTCAAGACACAAGTATGTTCATTGGAGATCCAAACCGCAGTTTGAGTGACAGTTGTAGGTTGGGTGTGAGTGGGCAAGCCTGTCTTTGTTCTATTAATGTAGAGTGGATATTGATTCCTGTTGTTTGTAATCACAGATTTCACTCTTTTCTACATCTTGTCTTCCTTTGGACGTGCTTTTCTATTGTTCTCATTCTACCTTTCAAGTGCTTGAAATGTCATATTTACAGGTCTGGCAAGCACTTTTGGCAGTCAGGTCTCTTATTCTACCACCCACTGAAGATTCGGAGACATGGATCAAGTTTGCCTCTCTGTGCCGTAAAAGTGGCAGACTTCGTCAAGCTAGATCGACTTTAATTAAACTTTTGCAGGTTTGAGATGCAAATCAATCGAATGGTGTAGACATGTTGTGCTGTCATTTCATGGTTTGACTTTTCTTTGTAACACTTACAGTTTGATCCTGAAACAACTCCGGAAACTGTACGGTACCATGGGGCTCCTCAAGTAATTCTAGCTTACTTGAAATACCAATGGTCACTTGGAGAGGATCATAGGCGTAAAGAATCCTTTACTCGACTGCAGGTAAGCTATTAAATTTTCTGAAGTGTAAATGCATTCAAGGACAGCTGCACTGTTTGAGTGCCAATTATCTCTGAAATTTCTATACTGTAGGATTTGGCCGTAGACCTCTCAAGAACTCCAGTTCTTCAACAAGCTTCACAGTCTAGCTTGTTGGGTTATTCAAATATACCTCTCCTTGCCCGTGTATATCTTAAACTTGGAACTTGGCAGTGGGCACTTTCTCCTGGTTTGGATGACGATTCTATTCAAGGTAATCAATCAAACTCCACCCACCATGCAGGAAAAAAAAGAAACAAAGAAACAAAGAATGAAAAATTGCAGAGAAATTGGCAGCTGCTGGAGCAACTAAATTTGACGTATTAATAGATTTCTGGTGATTGTCTATGATTTCAGAAATTCTTAATGCATTGCAAAGTGCTACTCATTGTGCAACAAAGTGGGCAAAAGCTTGGCATACATGGGCCCTATTCAATACAGCAGTAATGTCTCATTACACACTGAAAGGTTTTCCCAATGTTGCTGTACAGTTTGTTGTTGCTGCAGTCACTGGATATTTTCACTCCATAGCTTGTGCTGCACATGCCAAAGGAGTGGATGATAGTTTACAGGTGAACACTTTGAAGCATTCAATCCTGTCCTGTAAAAGAGTAATCAGCTACCTTTTCAAAAGTTGCCACTCCTTAGTATTGGAGTAATCTTCCACTACTATTGAACTTGCATACAATTTTTCCTATGAACTTGGGGTCAGTTCAATTTGTTCTATCTAAAGCCATGTTCTCTGATAACAACAAATTATCACTTTTTAACTGCATTTGATTTCATTATTTGCCTCCTTTATTGGACTTTGTCATTAACATTCTGTTGTTACTCTCTTAGTTAGTACATCTTTATTATCTTTTTATTTTAAATGATTTTAGTCAATCTTTTTTTGAATTTATTGCTTATGTGCTGCCTTTACCATCTCAGCAACATGATAAGTTTATTCTATTTTTTTCTTATTTTGTCCTGTATCATCTTGATTTCAGGATATCTTACGTCTCCTCACTTTGTGGTTCAACCATGGAGCTACTTCAGAGGTTCAAATGGCATTACAGAAAGGACTTTCACTTGTTAATATCAACACATGGTTGGTTGTTTTGCCTCAGATAATTGCCAGGATACATTCCGATGACAATGCTGTCAGGGAGCTAATACAATCACTGTTAGTACGGATTGGCCAGAGTCATCCGCAGGTTTGATTTTATGTGATACTTTTGTGTCATGCACCTAGAGTGCTCTGATGATTGAAGCTTTACGTTGTTAAAATATCTCTGGAGAAGAGGTCCATTATGAGATTTCCTTCATACTTACTTACATGGATAGCTGTCAAAGTTAACTTCCTCATGATCTCAGTATCAAACCTATTACTAGCATGTTTGGGTGCAGCTTACTCCAATAAGTATGGATCCCCATACTTATTGGGGATTATAAGTCACACAAAGTATGTGGGACCCATACTTTTTGGAGCTAATAAGCTCCAAATAAGCTGTGCCCAAACATGCCAGCATTAAGAATATAATCTAACCATGTATATCCTAGTAGAAATATCCAAGTTCCTCATATCTGAGTGGTCAATTTTACTTTAAGAGCCATAGCATAGAGAAAGTAATGTGATTTTCATGGCAAAGTCTAATAGTTTACTATTGAAGAACTTAAAGAGAATGATAAAGCATGGTTATGTCTGATAGTACTGTGGAAAATATATTTCTTTGATGCATTCAGTCTTGATCTGACACAGGAGTTACATAGTAGTAAGTGTTCATCTAGCCTTTTACTTTATGTAGATTGTTTTGGAGTAATCCTTGAAGATCATGTGGAATGAAGCCTTAGCTAAGCCTCCATTTGCATAACTTGCTTTGAGCTTGCAAGATACTTTTCGTCACTTGTATAACAACAATTCAATTTCCTGTGCAGGCTCTTATGTACCCTCTCCTTGTGGCATGCAACTCAATAAGTGATTTACGCAGAGCTGCAGCTCATGAGGTGGTTCATAAAGTTAAACGGCATAGTGGTGTACTGGTGGATCAGGTGAAAAAGGACTGATGGTGACTCTTTTTGGTTTCATTTGTGCAATTAGCTGATTATTTGGCTTTCATTTTGAAGGCCCAACTAGTGTCTAAGGAGTTGGTAAGAGTTGCAATACTTTGGCATGAGATGTGGCACGAGGCATTGGAAGAGGCAAGCCGCTTATATTTCGGGGAACGTAACATTGAGGGAATGCTGAATGTGTTAGAGCCATTGCATGAAGTGCTTGAGGAAGGAGCAATGAAGAACAATACTACCATAAAAGAGAGAGCCTTCATTCAGGTAGCCCATTGTTTCCACATGCTCTGACTTATATCATATCTGCTATTATCAAAGTTTAGAGGACAATATTTAATGGTGGCCACTTTGTTCTTATGATCGTCATTTGATTTTGGAGGAATTGTACAACATTAGTTGAGAAATATAATTTGATTTCTTTGAATTAATCTGAGAAATATTAGTCTTCATAACCTTCATTTGACCATATACATATCAATTAAAGTATATTATTTGTTAAGAACCTTCATGTGCATCAGGCATACCGCCATGAATTATTGGAGGCCCATGACTGCTGCATGAAATATAGAAGAAGTGGAAAAGATGCTGAACTCAATCAGGTATTTATTTGAAGAAATTCCGATATTCACTTTGAATTGTCTTGCTTCATATCGCAAGTCTCTCCTATAGCGTGTCTCGAGATGTTTTGGTTTCGGATAAAAGAAGAAATAGATTAGTAAGGAAAAAGAATTACAAAAATTGAGGTCTAGAAGTCGTCAGTATCAAATATGAAAATACATCACTTGTAAAGCTAATTTCTTCATTTTTTTCTTCACACCAAATTAGTTGCTCTTTGCTAATCCTCATTATGCTCAAACCCTCAGACGAGATCTTCACTTCAGTTTCATTTCCTTTTGCAGTTTAAAGATTCAAAATTTATCAGGTTTCGGTGTCTGATAATATCTTGCATCCACACTATGACTGCCCAAATCAACAATATATGTAACAAGATTTGATTCTCTTCAGAAAAGATGCCGAAAAAAGGGGAATGGAAGTAAAGAAAGAAAAAAGATAGACATGTCCACCTTCAGGAGTTGATAGAAACTTAAAATTGAGCTTCGGTTATTCTAATCAAATCTGGGGCAAGCATCTCTGAGGAGGGTGGGGGAGGGATGGTGGCAAGGGTAGGGGAGGGGTTTTTTCTTTACTTTGTTTATATTTATTTTTCGATTATTGAACGTGAGGGGAAAATTGTCTTTTCACCAAATTAAACGTCTCTTTTAGACCGAAAATGTCTGGATGGACATATTTTCTATGAAAATAGAAGTTTGGGGACCCATTTACCTGAAAAATTAGAATGAGGACCCAACTGTCAATTAACTGGTTGCAATTTTTCCTTAAGTCACCATGGCAGGCACATGGATATGCCGTGGAGCTTTATTTTTGAGATAGATTTTAATAATGTGCCTTTGAGCTTTGTTTTCGGATAGATTAATCGATAATAAATTCTTGAGGTTGGCATTTAATTTTGAAAATCAAGCTATCTCACTTCGTTTAATTGTTGGCCTCATTTTTTGAGTCAATTCACATTCTTATCATAATTATAGTTTATCCCATCATCTCTTGAACTAGATGTATTGTCTATTTCCTCCTCTTTTTGATAAATAAAGGTTTTATCAACGCAAAGAAACCTGTTACAAATTGTATACAAGACCTATCTCAATTAAATCTAATGCTTCCTTTTCAATTATATGCATACATACACACGTACATAAATATGCGTGTGTGTGTGTGTATATATGTGTGTGTGTATATATATATAGTTTTGAGTCTCTATCTTATGCTGACCCTGCCGATGCTACCATGTAAAATGTTTAGCATAACAAATTGCGAGAAAAATGGGAAAATAGAATGAAGTGAAAAGGAGGGGACACAATGGAGCCATTTTTTGTAGAAAGTTGCGTGTGCAAATTGTGTTATTGTGCCCCAAAAGTGCCTTCCATAATAAGAGATAAAGCCTTTATATATAGCCCTACACATGGAACTCACATATGAAGGGCGGACCAAATGAATTTTGGACTTCACCTCTCTAGACAACATATCTATGAAGTACGATTGGGGACGCATTTTGAAAAAAATCATGTAAGTTTTGTTGGATGTGTGGAGCTTAATATACTGTTTACTTTTTCCCTCAATTGTGAATTGATCTTCTTGGCTGGTCACCAGTAACCCTTGAAAGAGTAGGAACGAGCCAACATGGTTAAGATAACCTATGCCATCTGCTCTTGTCAGCCTTATGTATGCCATGTGTGTACTAGACCATATATAGCACATGCATCATGAGTTGTTAACAAATATATGAGCAATCCTAGAGAACAGCTTGGGGAGATATTGAAGTGGATTTTTAGGTATTCGAGAGGTACTACACGAGTGGGTACGGGAGCTTGACCAAGTACAGGGCAACGAGAAGTTGGTTTGCATGGGGTGGGGTCACTTTTCTGCCCCTTTCCTCCCAGGATTAAGAATTTGCTTAAGCAACCTATCTTACTAATAATAAGAAAGGGGAGGGGCTTCTTTTTGTAGCGCGCTTTCTCCCATCGGCTTTGTGTTTTAGAAAGTCAGACTTGAGTATGTGAGATTATGTGGATGCTGATATGACCGGTGGTATTAACAACAGGAAGAATACTACTACGTCTCTATCACTTTAGGTGGTAGAACATTAAGTTGGGTCTCAACGCAGACATAAGCTAGCAAAGAGATGGTATGGTTACATTGTTTCTTGGAGAAACTGACAGAAGTATGAGAAGAATATCTTGCATTGTGACAGTAAGAGTGTTATTTGTTCACTTTTCCCCTCGACCGCGGATCGACCTATGTAAAGGGTATTAGAGCAAGCTTTTTTTTTTTTTTTTGTGTGTGTGTAGATTGGACAAAATATAGAGGTGTGTGTTTCAGATACAACATTGTAATCTCCTTCGATATAGTGAAATTCTGCAGCTTGAAGTAAACGTGGCCCTCTAATTGAGAGTGAATCACTATATAAATCGTGTATTTTTACTTGCTTTCATTTTGTTCTATTTCGTTTATTATTTCTCTCGGTAGGATGGATTAAGCGGTTAATCCCTAACAAGTTTAAGAAATGTTTAAAGCACTCGTCTCAGTCTTTCCAGTAGAGAAATCCTTGCTCATCTGGATAAGCTAAGGCTGTTTGGGGAGGGCCAACCTTAGTGAGCAGCTTATCTAACCTATTAAGATAAAAGCAGATTGTCTCTACTGGAAACCTTAGAATAAACTCCAACTTGGCAATATTGAGCTGATCAACTTCCTCAGTAACAAAATTTCACTGATATATGGCCAAATCAATACTTTCCCCAATAAGTCATAACTTTATTGCCGCCCCTCCCTCTCCAACCCTCGAAATGTACGTGAGCAGGACCCACCGCATTTTCAGTACATAAACTCTACTCACATTTTAATAGTGTTATTATTCTCCTTTTCCTAGACATTTGTCATGCCCTTTATATAAAATTTTAGTTGCTCGTATGATCGTCCTTTTCGTAATCATTATGTCTACTGCCTGTTTAATTCAGAATATTTCACTATGTCCATTTGTGAATAATATGAGTCACTGATATGATGGTTAGCTTTTGTGTCAACATTATATATTCAAGGAATAAATTTTCTTAAGTTATCTACATTTGAACTTGTAACATGGACTTAGCGTTGGGTGTTTTCATCCTCTTAAGGTATTGAAGTGTCTGTAAAGTAATGTAACTTTCGACCATATTTTGTACTGCATTGAGTGGTTTTTGGCTCCCATAGCATGGGTCAACTCCTGATGAAATGACAAAATTTCTCACCAGGCTTGGGATCTCTATTACCATGTATTCAGGCGGATTGATAAGCACCTTCAAACTCTCACCACCCTGGATTTGCAGGCAAGAAAAAGGTTCTTCTGTAGTTATTGGTATATGTTGTAGTTGAGATATTAATTATATATTTCTTCTGTGAAAAACAGTCTGTTTCCCCAGAACTGCTGGAGTGCCGGGATTTGGAACTGGCAGTTCCTGGAACCTATAAAGCAGGTATATTCGAAGTTACGATTATAAATATTGAAGGAAAAGTTATCCTGAATTGAACATCAGCTATAACAGATATATTTGTTTCCCCAGATTCACCCGTTGTGACAATTGCATCATTTGCACCCCAGCTTTCTGTCATCACATCGAAACAACGACCTCGTAGGTTGACAATTCTTGGGAGTGATGGAGAAGAGTATACTTTCTTGCTGAAGGGGCATGAAGATTTACGCCAAGATGAACGTGTCATGCAGGTTGTATTCATATCTCATGGTATCCTTTATTCTGTGTGGATAGTGGTGCGGTTTTGTTATAACATTTTACAAAAAATGCTTGTCCTCTCTTGGTCAAAACTATCATAAAGTGTTCAGTTTCTTTCTTATCATTTATCAACTATGTTGATGAGGTCTGACGTTCGATTCTTTGCCAGCTGTTTGGTTTAGTTAATACTCTGCTGGAGAGGAAAACTGCAGAAAAAGATCTCTCTATTCAAAGATATGCTGTCATTCCACTATCTCCCAACATTGGACTGATAGGATGGGTTCCAAATTGTGACACCTTGCACCATCTCATCAGCGAGTATAGGGATGCCAGAAAGGTTAGTTTGAAGCTCCTCATCCCGGGGAGATTGTTTATATAAATGAGGTAGATGCATATCCTGATTATTACTGCTTGTCTCTGGTATTGCAGATCACACTAAACCAAGAGCATAAGCTAATGATTAGTTTTGCTCCGGATTATGATCATTTGCCTCTTATAGCGAAGGTGGAGGTGTTTGAGTATGCTCTACAAAATTCAGAAGGCAATGACCTGTCAAGGGTAGGCATTATTTGATACATGTATTTATGCGTGCATTAATGCATATACTGGCTTTTTCTGAGAATTCTTCGACGCCTAATAGGTTCTCTGGTTAAAGAGTCGCACTTCAGAGGTCTGGCTCGACAGGAGGACAAACTATACAAGAAGTTTGGCTGTCATGAGTATGGTAATGTTTCTTCTTATATTTTGTGCAATCCCTTCAATTGTTTTCCTACAATTTTCCTTTTTAATGCCGGCCCCAGTGTGTGTGTGTGTGTGTGTGTGTGTGTGTGAAGGGGATGGAGGAGGAAATAGGAACGTCATTGCACCAGATACACTTATTCTAAAATGTATCCCTCTTCTCATTAGCATACTGTCAATAGTATTTTGCGTGTGCAATAAGCTTATAGAGCATGTTTGGGTTGGCTTAAAGTGTGCTTGTAAGCATGAGAGAGAAAATACCCTCTGGCTAGAAAAGTCTATGTTATGATGTTGATACTTTTTAAGTGTCACTTCAATATGAAAACACATAAAATTACAAAGAATTGTTGCCTTAAACAAAAGGAATGCTTTTTTTTTTTTCTTTTTTGGGGTTGCTGTAGATAGTGACAGCTATATTTGACTGCATATCCCCAGAACTAGGGTATTCTTTGTTGGGATGAGTATATCTTAGCTTCATTAGATCTCCCAAGGCACTTCATGTGTTGTAGTCATGTATCTTGGTGATTATCATTGTGCTCATCCTCTGTACACGCAAACCTGGGCGTACACACATTTACACGTCTTTTCTGACTTCTTATTGGGAAACTTTCTGAAAGATTAGCTTCACTTGTTTCAGGTTGGTTACTTGCTTGGCTTGGGTGATCGACATCCAAGTAACCTCATGCTGAATCGTTCCAGGTACTTTGGCGACCATATATATAATTGGTAATTATCAAGGTTTTAAATCTATTCTTACGAGATGATGTTTCTCAGTGGGAAGATATTGCATATTGACTTTGGAGATTGCTTTGAAGCATCATTGAACCGGGAGAAATTCCCTGAAAAGGTACTTTATCCTTCTATAAGTAATTTCCTTGAAACGATCTTCCACGTTTCATTTATTTTAGATAAAATTAATTCACACGTGCAAATTGCAATAAACAAAAACAAAATTTCTTGATGTAGGTCCCCTTCCGGCTTACTAGAATGCTTCTTAAAGCTATGGAGATCAGTGGTATTGAAGGAAATTTCCGCTCGACTTGTGAAAATGTCATGCAAGTTCTACGTACGAATAAAGATAGTGTTATGGCTATGATGGAGGTACAGTCTGAATATGTTCTTAATTATCTTTGGGATGTCCCGGTTAGACAGGTTTAGACACTATTGGTATGGGGGGAAGTTCCATACTCATGGCAGCCAAAAAAATATAATAATGATTTGTCATTGAACCCTTCTGCAGCTCTCTCTCTCTCTCTCTCTGCTTTCTGTGGTCAAGTTCTTACTCTTTACTCCCATCTCAAATGAAATGTTCTGTAAAAGTGCAAACAATTATGATATGTCATTGAACCCTCCATTAACTATTGGAATACATAACTCATATCTCACCAATACACCACTGGAAGACATCACCGACACCATCACCGTTGCTGGATGTCACCAGCACATCTCTCTCTCCAGGAGACCTCTGGTTTGAAGGACAGAATTCAAATATTACCTACTGTTCTTGGTTTTCCTCTGTGTTGCCCTCTATGTGTCAATTTATATTGACTTTTTTTTTTCAGGCTTTTGTGCATGATCCACTAATAAATTGGCGTCTTTTAAACTTCAATGAAGTCCCTCAAATGTCTACTCTTGCTAGCATGCACTTGCCACCTGTTGTGAATGGCGAGGAATCAGCCCATGGAGAGATACTTCAACCACGACGTGGTGCTAGGGAAAGAGAACTCCTTCAGGTAGTGGTTTAATCTTATCTTACAATTCTACTTGCCTGCTCATCTGTCATGCTAAGTAGTGAGAAAACTCTCTCTCTCTCTCTCTCTTCCCACCCCCCCAACTAAAAGAAAATACCAACTCCAAACAGTACTATTGGGGCTTATGGTTTCAATGGTCTATTGTAGGCTGTGAATCAACTAGGCGGTGCTAATGAGGTTTTGAATGAACGAGCAGTGGTGGTTATGGCTCGGATGAGCAACAAACTCACTGGGCGTGATTTCTCTCCATATTCTTCATTGCCATCTAGTTCCGTTCAACATTCGCTGGACCATAGTACCCTTATTTCTGGTGATACTCGCGAAACTGACCATGGTTTATCTGTTAAATTACAAGTGCAGAAGCTTATTATTGAAGCAACATCACATGAAAATTTGTGCCAAAATTACGTTGGGTAAGAGTTGTTGTATCTTTTTGTTCCTTTGACGACTTGTTAAATGAGAGAATTTCCTGATGAAAAATGAACCTTAAATCCATAAAACAACATGTTTATTTTAAAACTTAGTTATTCATGCATCCATCTTGTGTCTGATCAATCTACATGCTCTGCTTGTTTCAGATGGTGCCCTTTCTGGTAGATAGGAGATCTCACCGGCCATATATTAATAGACGAATATACCTTTGTTTTTCTCTGTCAATTGTAAGCTAGAGCAAGCGCGCACGTGTGTGTGTGTGTGTGTGTATATTGATATCCAATGGCAATAGGTAATTTTATATGAATCATTCGATAGCCTCTTTGATGGAGTCGATTATATGTAGATATTGTAGCTTAGCTTGCTGAAATATTGGCCCTCAAGTCTTGTAAATTATGTATATATTGTACATAAATAGAGTGGTCGAATTATTATATAAAATTATATTGCATATGTAGATTATTAGTTTTTAATTCACAATTTAATTTAATTTAATTTAATTTTGTCATTATTATTAGATGTTAAATATATTCAATTGCTTGAACCACATCTCTTCTTCTCTACCAAATGTCCATTGACAATAATTTGAAGAAATAATATATACATCCACAACAATAATAAATATAAAAATAAATTATGCTTCCATTTACCAAAGTACATATAATTTATTAGTTTTCTAAAAAGCGTAAAACATTGTTAATTCAAATATGTACCAGGCTTATGTGAGAGAAATGCATGAAAAAGTGTTTACTTATTTTTAATATTATTTTAAATATTAATAAAAAAACATTCAAACAAAAAAGCGCTCGTATAGATGGCGCGTTTTTTAGTTAAAAAATAAAGTTGACTCTTTAATTGCTTGGTTAGGACTTACGTGAGTCGTGAAAGTTACACCTTAGGTTTAGGCGTGCGTGCTTTTTAGAACACTGAAATTTACATGCAAAGGATTTCTAGCTTGTTATGGCGTGTAAAATTAGTTGCCAGAAATAGATGCGTTGATTAATAGAATATTGAAGATAAGAAAGTATTAGAAAAAAAATGGAGATAGTAAGTAAAGATTGTAACATTTAGATAATTTCACCCTACACAATAAAATACAAAATAATTTAAAAAATATTATTTAATTTTTTTTATTCTAAAAATATTGTTTTTTATTTTTGGTAACATTTGTTGTTATATTTTTATGTTTGTTAATAACAAATATAACGCATTTATTGTAACCAAAATAACAAATGTAACAAAGTGCCAACCCAATCCAACCAATTTAGTCGATCTGAGTTGGATTGAATTCGGACCCATGGACAGATTAAATTGGATTGGATTACCTCTCTTCAAACCGAAAGTATTGAATTGAATTAGATTTGGATTGAAGTCAAAATCGATCCAACTCAACGCACGCACATGAACACTGGGAAAGGAAAGGGCAGGCCACGTAGGCCAGATAGGTCCCTAACTTGTGGTGGAAAAATCAATTGCACTTTCTCTCTCTAAATATAATCAAAACAAAAATAAAAGTGCAAAGGATCGTGGGGTTTTGTGCCACTAATTTGTTGACACATGGCACCATTCCCCCATCGCCCCTCTCCAGCCTCAAAATAAAATCCCCATTTTCCTCTTTTTTTAAAAAAAAAAAAAAAAATACAAAATCCACGCAGAAATCACTAGTGGCTCACATTTTTTCCCGAAAATTTCAAAGAAATGAGTTTTCACATTCTCTTACCTCTTTCTTCTCTTCCAATTTTACTCTTTATTGATTCAAATTAGTCGATTGATTTTTCAATATCTGATTGCTTCAATTGCTCCGATCCACTGTTAATGAGTTTCGCTGGTCGGTTCACTTCATGCATCATCAGATAAAGATCGAAGCTACTGGAATTTACTGTTTTCCAAGGTAATTCTCATTTATTTTCACCGATTGGGTTGCCAATTATGATGAAAGGTATTTGAGCTTACTGATTGAACCATTTTTTCCCATGTATGTTGCTCTTTCTGTTTTTCTCTTGGAATTGATGGAAGGTTAAGGCAACATGCAGTTCATTTTGGTGAGGATTCTGGATAAGGAATTAACTACTTCTTGTTTTACTACTACTAGTAGTACAGTAGTACTGCTTTTGGATTCAGAGATGCGTCTCTCTCCTCTATCTCTACTTTGGTGCTCGATTCTGTTTATTTCATTACAGAGTTAGCTACTCCTGATTAGTACTCAGTGATTTTTGAACTAGTAAAAAAAAAACTGCACTGGTTGTCAAGAATGATTATTAGAAAGAAAGAAAGGTGAAACTCTATCGATTTTTTTTTTTTTTTCTCTCTCTCTCTGCAGTACTAGTCTTAGTTTGTCAGGTATCATTCAATATCACCACCATCAGGGCCAAGCTATTTGACCGTGTTGTTGCGATCAATGAGCGAAAGGCTCCTGTATATTTGAAGCGGTTCTCTGGTCCGCTATTTAGATGGACCCTTGTTCCTCTGGAGAAGAACTTGTTGTTAAGGTCTCTTCGCTGCTACACCACTCTTTGCAGTTAAATTCGAATTCTGAAATGCTTGCTGTCCTGTATATATGTAGCATGAGTTTCAATTCTAGATTCAAAATGCCATTAGATTTATTCTTCAATAGCAGATAAGGAAACCTTATACAATCACTAAACAACGCGAGAGATGGACGGAGGAGGAGCATAATAGGTTTCTAGAAGCCCTCAAGCTCTATGGCCGCACTTGGCAGCGAATAGAAGGTCTCTATATTTTTTAATTAAAGCATTTAGTTTTCAGTTTCAAGCCAACTGAGTTTCAGGATTTAATAGCACTGAGTTATTTATTTTTGTGGTTTCAGCTGCATCAATTTGATATCTCTCCCTTTAAGAATTCTATTTCTTGAATGTATTTCTCTTAATTAGAGACCTGTTCCTTCTCTTCTTCTTCTTCTTTTTTTTTTTTTTGGTTTTGTCTGGTGGTGTGCAGAACATATTGGAACAAAGACTGCTGTCCAGATCAGAAGTCACGCGCAAAAATTTTTTACGAAGGTCAATCACTACCTTCTCATAACATCTTGCATTCATCATATATTAGCACTTCCTTTTGCTAGGCTTTAGCCCTCATGTTGGAGAATGATAATGCCTAAAACTTACATTAGAAAATTTTTATATTTCAATGTTTGCACATGTGTGTATCCTTTTGCCTTTCCTGTAATGTGTAATGTTATTCTCCTGCATCCTAGTATTCTGGCAATTGTTGCTGGTCCTTATGATTGGTAGATGGAGTACTGCAGAGAGATGCAATTATTTTCATTTTACCAGAATTAAGTTTAATGATCTTCTGCCTTGAAGTTCCTTGCTTGAAGCTCTGTTTCTGTACATGTAAATAATCTTGGTAGACTACAATTCCCAAAAGCTGTGTATTTTCCTGTGATACTCGGACTCTTCATTAGGGAAGAAGCATGGGTACGGGTGTGAGATCCAGCTTGGATCCTTCAGATGAGAAGAGGATATGACAAGGGACATGTTGACATGGGTGGAAGGGGTTGAAGTTGCTTGAAGAAAACAGTCGCTTGAAGAAGACGAAGAAAACGAAGTGAATCGTAACCCTAATTTCAAAAGGTCTGACTCCAAGACTTTTACATTTAAAAGGTGTGCCCTCACTGCCGTCCAGAGAGGAGATGGTGCTGGATTGCTTGGCCATACCCACCACCTGCCTTTGGTTTGATGAGTTGTACCCACCACCTGCCTTTGGTTTGATGAGTTGTACCTGATAAAACATTGATGATAGAACATGGTGGATGATGGTGTCACATTTTGTTGGAACAACAGTAGTTCTGTCTGTTTCTGGTATCACATTGCTATTAGATAGCTGGGAACTTTGGCGGTAAACCTCTAGTAGTAGTTAATTCCAAATTGTGGTTGGGTATTTCTTTGAGACTTATTGTGGTGTGCATGGTGCATATTATAAAGTGGAAATAGTGGAGAAACAAGTTGCCTACAATGCATTGAAACTTGATTTTACTTGAAAGTGCTAATGAGTGAACATTCAAGTAACTTTATTGCACTCATTTCCATAAAAGGCTGTATCAGAATTGCATCTGTTTTATTGAAAACTCATAGCAATCAGGAGCAGTACCTTTATTCTACTAGAATTCTGGATTAGGCTATAAGAACTCTCTCGAGTTATTCCGAATTAGATCTTTGATAGTGCTTTTATTCCAATTAGATCTATATGTTTTGTCATGATTCTGGCACGACCTCTCCAAAATTTGATGACACGTCAAATTATTCTCATTTCTTTCGTACCATAATGTCTCTTTGTACCTTGAGATTGTTTTGGGCTGCCATTCAGTCCATATCACTAAAATTTGTTTCCATAATCCAGTTGGAAAAAGAGGCTCTTATTAAAGGAGTTCCAGTAGGACATGCACTTGACATTGAAATTCCTCCTCCACGACCTAAAAGGAAACCAAATAATCCTTATCCTCGAATGAAAAGTGTAGGAAATCCTACTTTGCAGATAGGAGTGAAGGATGGGAAAATATCAACTCCAGTTTCTTCTTCATGCTCGGGTAAAACGACACTATACTTGGAGAAAGAACAATTTGCTGAGGTATAGGCTACTCTTTTCATTGGTTTTTTGTTTATCATTATGGAATCTTCATAAATTCTGTTCAAATTTCTTCTCCGTGTTTCTTTTGTATTTTTCTTCCATAATATAAGTAATGTGATATTAATGTTTCTCTTCAATTTTGTTGATATTAATAACCGTGTGTTTCTCCCTCTAATACTCTGCCAGAAACCTGGTGATAATGGAAAGGTGGGAAACACCAAGGAATACCAGGATGAGGATAGTAGCTGTGAGGTTTTCACACTTCCCAAGACGGCTCCTTGTTCCTTCCCATCTTCTGAGATCAAAAACTCCTCACCGGCATCGATTTCAACAAGACAATTGTGCACTTTTAGGGAATTTATCCCATTCTCGAAAGAGCCAAATAATCTGGATGAAACAACTGAATCACACGTGACTATTGACCTCAAGGGACATCCAATGGATGAATCTGATGACAAACAGCTGTTTCAAGATAATAACTCGTGTAACACCTCAAATTTTGGGAATCCTCGCCTTTTACTAGAGAAATCTGTGAATGGAACAAATGAGCTGAATCAGTCTGAAAATGTTAATGCCTTGCCGGCCAACGATGTGCAAGCCTCGCAGAGCCATCCTATACATGTCCCTGTGCACATTGATGGGAGCTTAGTGATGAATACAGAAATTGTTTCTGCAGGCATGTCATATCCAGAATCCATGTTTCATCATATCAGTGGAGTTCCTGGACATCCAAACCTATTCATGAATTCGCCCTCGTCTGCAACTTCTGAACATCATAGGAATGCATCAACATCTTCTATCAGTCAACCATTTCCAAGTTTCAACCCGACGCTCAACCCGATCCAGAACCAAGATGATTATCGATCATATCTGCACATGACATCTACATTTTCAAGTCTAATTGTATCTGCTCTTTTACAAAATCCGGCAGCCCATGCTGCAGCTAGCTTTGCAGCTAATTTGTGGCCATGTACAAACATGGAAGTTCCACCGGACTACCCTTTAGGCACAGCCGGAGGATTTCAACCAAGGCAGATAAATTCAGCTCCTAGTATGGCAGCAATTGCTGCAGCTACAGTAACAGCTGCAACAGCATGGTGGGCGGCCCACGGATTATTTCCATTGTGTGCACCATTTCAACCTGGATTTACTGGTTCTCCTACATCTGTGGCTGCAACTCCAAGCGATTCCAGTCAAGCTAGAGCAGCAGATGATGAAAGAAGAGAAAATACTCGTGATCATGCCTTAGGAGGTCAACAACTAGAACCAGAGTGCTCTGAGGCTTTCCAAAAACAGCGTTATGCTTTAAAGTCACCAATGTTGTCGAGGTCAGATTCTGGTGAAAGTAAAGGTGCAAAGTTAAATACTGGATTAACTGCTAATGAAACTGAAAAGGCTGCTGATGCAGCCAACTTGCGTGATTCAAACAATCCGAAGAGCAGAAAGCAGGTGGATCGTTCTTCATGTGGATCCAACACTCCTTCCAGCAGTGAAGTAGAGGGTGATGCTCTGAAGAAGCATTTACAAGACAAAGAGGAGTCAACAGAACTTGATGTAAATCATTTATCCGGTGACTCCAATAATCGGCGCAGTAGAAGCGCCATCACTGTTAGTGATTCTTGGAAGGAAGTGTCCGAAGAGGTAAATGGAAACATTTGTTTTACAAATAGACTTGTCAGTTTGTGGTTTTTCAATTTTTATGTTGAAATACATGTGCAGGGACGGCTGGCTTTTCGGGCACTCTTCACCAGAGATGTATTACCACAGAGTTTTTCCCCTTTGCATGATTTAAAGAATAAGGGAGTGAAAGATAATGAAAAGGAAACTGCAGACGAGAAAGATGAATGTGGATTACAGTTGGACCGTAATGGTAAGACATGGAGTGCCTCTTTGGAGAACCAAGAATCGGAAAACAATGCTTCTTTGATTGGTGAAAACAAGGAAGAGAGACTGCTGAGTAAGGAACTTGGACATGCAAAACTGAAAGCTTTCAGAACAGGGTTCAAACCTTACAAGAGGTGCTCAGTGGAGGCAAAAGAGAACCAGGTGGCAGTCAACAGCCAGAATGAAGAGAAAGGTCCCAAGAGAGTTCGCCTAGAAACAGAGTCTTCTACGTAAAATGCTTGGCGGAAATATTCAACTCTATAGCTGCCTCCGATGTTACATGCATTTATCCAGTTTGTCATCAATAATAGCTTTCATGTTTTAATACTTAGTTTGAATATCACGAGACTTTATCGTGTAGTTGTGTGTACTATAATCTTGTTCTTATTTCTATTGGAACCATGAAATTGTATTTCTATAACTTTTTAAGGAAATAAGTGGGAAGGGAAAGCTTCCCTACAATATCATTTGTTGAAAAAGAGGTAATTTCTTTATGCTTTTGTTCTTCCCAGTACTCATTTTCCTTAATGTAACTGAGTGTGTGTGTTAGGTGTTAGGACACAAGAGTGTGTGAGTCAAGATCTACTGTGTCAAATCAATGTTTTCTAAGTTGTTCCATCAATTAAAAATGTACACATCATTCAATAAATATAAGTCAATATTAACATTTAAGTGTGAACATATTAAACAATTATATTTATTAGATGATGTGTACATTTTTAATTGGTGGGACAGTTTAGGGGACATACATTTGGGACAACAGATCTTGACTCGTATTGAAGGTTGTTGAAGCCGTCGGCATCTTGATCTTGCATTCTCAATATTGCATCTTTTCAATTATTATTCTCAATATTGCATCTTTTCAATTATTCAAGCATACAAGCTACTGCAATATTTTTGGTCGTCAATCGCTTCTTTTATTAGTCACAAGTATGGATCATAATGAAATTTTACATTCATGGTCTAAAAGAAACAACAAAATAAACAATACCGTATTTATAAAATAATTATTATATATTTCCAGTATCAAATTTAGTAAATCTGTACTTTCAATTTAAAATTTATGTTGTTTGAAATTTCATACATTAAACCATATATAGGATATTTCGGTAATTTATCATATGATTTTGCTTAAAAGAAGCAAATCCAAATATACTTATAAGCACAATTTATACTTGTGCTCTTCTCTTTGCGCTTAGCTCAATTAATTCAAATATACATATTAAAATTTTATATTTATTTTTTAATATTTTAAATTTCAAATGTAATAAATATAGCTTCTTGTGACTAATAGATTCTAATATACACTAATATTGTCTTATAACCGTTACTAAATTTAAATTTTTAAAAAAAATATTTATGGTACTTTCAAAGCCATTTCCTCAACTGAAAGTAAAGAGTAATAGTCACAAAACATCCATACTTTTCGAAGTGATTGTGCAAATCATTTTTGCCTATGAAATTTTGATATTTTTACCCTCAAATCCACATTTACTTGCGCAAAACATCATTTCCGTCCATTACTATCCAAAAAGCTCCATTAAGTAGCATATTCAACACGATTTGTACTACTTTGAAAGGATACTTTCGACTACACACTTATTTTTCATTTCCTCCCGCCTAACTAGTCTACTTCTTTATTTCGCCGACAAAATCCTCCACTTCCAACTGTAAAATATAGGCGAAATAGGATATGCAAATGTTCCAGGAATGAAATGCTAAAGGGCGACACAACCCGCACCAAATTAAGCCTCGCATTCTATAATATTTTTTTTTTTGTCATTTGTCTTTTGCACACATGGTTTTTTGTGAAATTTTTGCATTTCAAATCATTTTAATTGGTACTAAATAGTTTTGGATTTTTGTACATGTCTCTTGGTGAAAATTTCTTTATAAAATTTAAACAATGATATATTTGTTCAACTCACATATGATTCTTTTGTTGGTGATATCGTATTATTCTATTTACTCATTGTAGTTTTATTGGTTTTGCCATTGTTTTTATTTTATGTTGTAAATCAATTTTTAAGTAGGGGACGCTTTAAGCCAATAATACAATTACATATGAATGTTCTTCACAACAAATAATCAAAAATATGGACGTTATATATCAAAAAATAAAAAAATAAAGATAGGGACGATAAGCGCAATATTATTAATAGGTTCAGACGTTTTACACAACATCTATTACATACCAAAATGGTACATAACATTTCCAGTTAAGCAAATTTAACACACCGAGTTCTTCACACATTACAACAAGAGTCTTACATGAGTAGTCGCATTACTACAAGCCTACAAATAAAATATAACTACAAAATAGCCATTTCATAGCAAAATATAACTACAAAATACCTATTTGGATTCTGCATTTGCACAATCAATTTGCCATTATTCTTGGTGAAATATGGTCTGTTTTATGTTATTCTTGTTCCTGGAACATTTGCATCTCCTATTTCGCCTATATTTACAGTCGAAAGTGTGGGGTTTCATCGACGAAATAGAGAAGTAGACCAATTAGGCGGGAGAAAATGGAAAATATGTGTGTGGACGAAAGCGCACTTCCAAAGTTATACGAATTTGGTTGAGAATGCCACTTAACGGAGCTTTTTGGATGGTAATAAACGGAAATGATGTTTTGCACAAGCAAATGTGGATTTGAAGGTGAAAATGCAAAAATTTCATAAGTAATGATGATTTACACAATCATTTCGAAAGATATGAACATTTTGTACCAATTACCCGAAAGTAAAGTCTAATTTTTGTCTTGAATCGATCACCCTGAATCCCTTAAAAAAACTAAAGATTTATTTTGTATGAAATGGAATAACAAATGGAAAAAAAAAACACTAAGTAGTTGTTTGGTTTTCCTAAAAATCAATTTTTTATTAGATTTTAGTAAAAGTTTATAAATGTGTAATAGAAAAGTTGATAAAATTGTAGTTCCAATAAATGTGTGATTACAATGACGAAAATTTTATCACTTTTTAAATATAGCGAAAGAAAAACTAAAAGTTCATGGATTGTTTAAAAAGTAATTATATTAACACTTTGCACTATATTTTAATTATATTAAGGTTCTTAATCTTTGCTCATTATAACATTTGTGTTTCTAACTTTTTTTTATCATATTTTTATTCTTAATTTTTTATTAATTAGCACATATTGTCTATGAAAACGGTTTCTATTTAAAAATTCCGTTAAGAGGGCATAAAACGACTTATTTTCTCATCATATTAAAAAAATAAGTAATTATAAAAATACTATAAAATATTTTTTTTTCCACTTCAAAGCACGTAAATAGAATATTTTAACAAAAATTATCATTAAAAATGACATGTGCTAGCGAATAAAAAGTTGAATTATAATATAGATTGAAGCCGTTAAGTACAATTATAAAGTTAGAGAAATAAATAATACAATAAACAAAGATTGGAGCAGTTAAGTACAATTATAACTTCATGCAATTATTTAAAAAAAAAAAATTGAATTTGGTGATTGACATTTTTAACCCGACTCTCGTTTGCAAATTGCAACTTTGTACACACGTTTCTCTTATTCAAATTGCGACATACACACGTTATATCTCCTCCCGGGATCATTTTCCCACTGCTAATATTTCGAAATTGCCAAACCGATTCGCATCTCGATGACATACTCAGATAGGTGTAAAAACCTTAGTTGAAGATGTGCGGTGGTGGAGTGGTGGCGGGTCTTCCAACTCCGCCACCCTCGCAATTTGCACAACTACATAGGTACGAATGCATCCCATTCCACAGACCATTCGTCTCCTCTTTCCTCTTTTCAATGTCCTTCATTCTTCATTACGTACTCTCACTCTTTCTCTCCTACCTACCTACCTACTACAAACTCTCAGCTACAGCTTCTTCTACACAGACTTTCACTGCCATGTCCATTGTACTCCATTTCTTTTTCTTAAGCTTTTTCGTTACCCAATTGGACACAGATGGAGTAAATGCACAAGGGCTACTCCCCAATTTGCAAAACCCAAACCAGTGCAAAGAAAAATGTGGCAAAATTTTTATAGCATTCCCGTTTTATGTCAACCAGTCTCGTCGTGGGTCACTTTCCAATGCTTTCCGCCTCTCTTGTGTTAATTCTTCCTCACTTTTCCTCAATATTGGGTCCGCGAGCTACCAGGTGCTCGATTTTTTCCCAGACGGTGTATTAGTAGATTTCCCCAATACCACCATCTGTCGTCAGTACAATGATTTGAAGTCATTTCCGTTTTCTGAAAATGAATACTTTGGCATTTCTACTGACAATGTGCTTGATTTGTATGACTGTGAGGATTCTTCTTTGTGCAAAGCAGATTGTGAAAAGGGTTTTCTAATGTCAACTTGTGATGGCAAAGCGGGTGACTATCCTTCTTGCTGCTACCCACTGTCGGATCATAGTGTTTGGCCCGAAGGGGATAACAGTGATAGCTTCTCTATTTTTTCGCAGTTTGGATGTAGAGGATTTTCCTCTTGGGTTGCTTTGCCAGGCAGCAAAACTGCCAGGCGTGGTGTTAAGTTAGAATGGGCTGTCCCCAGAAATTCAACCAAAGCAAATTGTGCTGCCAATGCATATGCCCTCAATGCTTCCTCTGTTACGTTAGGGATGAGATGCCAATGTCAAGATGGATTTGTTGGTGACGGCTTTGCTGCCGGAGCTGGATGTCTGAAATGTGAGTTTCACCCTTCTTTCGTGGGGAAGTTCTATCTTGTGTGTCAGCTGCACTATTTATTGCATTCTGTTGCATATATAGTATCGTTTCCATATTGTTGGATCTTCCAATAAGCTCTCAAATTGTAAAAATCCTAGTCTAATTATGTACTTTTACCTAGAATCAGGCTGCTTTGTGTTTGCACATATCCGTTCTATTTGGTTGAACCCACGAGTGAAGGTGATGCATTAAGATTCTTTTGGAACACTGCTGGTATCCAGTCTAACTGAAATTAAATGCGGTGCTATAAATTGTATCATAATAATTCAAATTGAGTGTATTTGTGATTTTGATGTATATCAATTAGACAGTTGTTTATAGTAAATAAATAATAAAAGTCAAGTCAGTGAAGGGGGAAAAAATTGGAAATCTTTATTGCAAGTGAACTGGTAGCATGTTAAATTTCTATGTGAGATAGGGAGATGCAACTAATAGGAGATGCGCAACCAAACCCTTTGTCATCGGGGAATCCAGCCCTAGTACTACAAACCCCCTTACAAATAGGCCCACCCCCATGTTTAGTGATGCTTCGCATTACTTTGTGATATATATGGTGTTTGGCAACATTATAATGTTGTCACTGTGCTGATTATGTGCAGTAACTGCTTGCTAGAGCAAATGGAATTAGTGTCATTTTCTTTTTAAGGATCACCTGGATTTTGATTATGAGTTTACAATTTGTTTTTCCAATATGATCTTTACAAGTATTTCCTTTTTGACAGCCTGCTTCAAGGATGGAAAGGAAGTGTACGGCAATGATTGTTACCCCATTAACCATAGAAGAAAGAAAGCAGCAATTCTAGCCGGTAAGTAACTAATAGTAAGCTTTTTCTTTGAACGGACACATATATTTTCCTCCAGACACTCACACTAGCACATTGCTGGATACACCGAAGACACTGAAAGTTTTTAATCTTATATGCTTGAATAGTTTTTATCTTTTTACTCTGACGCCGTCCCCTAGAACATCACTTTTTCCATGTGCTTTGTTTCTTCATTCTAATATATTTCTTGAGGAAATCTTAGAGAATAATAAAAAAAACAAATTGTAGATGTCAGCATGCAACAAATATTGAAGCCTTCCCTATCTGCCTTAGTTATGAATGAGAAAATAAATATGTTTGTTGAAAACAATTGACGCTTTCTTCTTCATGTAATTTCTAGAAGTCACCATGACCCGAATATTTTCTTTTGGAACTCCATAAAATTTAAGCATGGAATCTCATAAATTATGCTCTTTTGAGAGTAATACCTCCTGACATTATTCTGTCATGCAGGAATCTTAACATCAGCTTTGGCGATTGCATCCTTGACAGCACTTTTTTGTCTTCTGAAACGGCCTATTAAGTCAGATGTATTTATTTCTGATCAGGCCCACTCTCAAAGTATCATTTTATCAAGAAAACCCTACACGACTAGATTATTTACTTACCATGAGCTTGAGGAAGCCACAAAAGGATTTAAGGATGGGCAGAAAATCATCGATGGCACTAAGACCACACTGTATACCGGAATTCTTATAGATGGAATGCACATTGCTGTGCAAAGGGTACAGTGTAAGAGCCAAAGAGACCTCATTCAAGTTCTGTCCAGAGTGGAGGCATTGTCTGCCATTTCACACAAGAACATGGCACGTCTCGTTGGATGGTACATAAATTCTGGGTACACTCCCCTGGTGGTTTACGAGTATCCTGTAAATGGAACCCTTGAGGAACGTTTGCACCAAAACAAAGAGCAAAAGATAGCTCTTGACTGGTACAAGAGATTGAATATTGCAGCTGAAACTGCGAATATTCTTGCATTCCTCCTCCATGAAATTTCACCTCCAATCTTCCACCATAATCTGCACTCTGGTTGCATCTTTTTAGATGAGGATTTCTGTGTAAAGCTTTCTGGATTTGAGCTACTCAATGCCGTCCATGAGGATGGTTGCCATTCAAGTGAAAAATTTGAAGTTTCTAATTGCAGGAGGAATGATGTTTATGGCCTTGGCCTTGTCCTTCTAGAGCTTATAACAGGCACCACATCATTGAATTTTTCAACAATAGCTTTGCAGAAGATAAAGAATGGAAAGCTAGAAGAAATTGTGGATCCGAGTTTATACTATCACGAGCAGCCACCATTTTGCTGGGAGCAGGTAGAGATAATTGCAGACCTCGTAACAAGGTGCTTATTGTTTGGTGCTGATAGCAAACTCAGTATGGTTGATGTAGCCAGGGAGTTGGTGCACATCACAAAAGACAGTCTAGATGGTAGTAGGAGGGGTCCTGCACTGGAGGAAACATTTTCCAATTCAAGCCTCCTTCAGATGATATCTATGTCACCAGATTCTATATATGTGCCGTGAAACATTCTCGCTGCCCAAATCTGAGTCTACTACGTCGTTATGAAAAGGCTACATGGATGTGTATAAGGGCTTGTATTTTGTTCTAAATTGACTTCTACTAATGTATATCGGGTAAATGTATAAAATTATTTTTAGCCCTTTCATATGTCAATATAGAATTGGAGGAACATAAGATTGTTGTGTGTTACAATTTCATTTTGTTTGTTTTCGTCCCCCCTCTTATCCCTTATGTTCCTTTACCCTACCCTTCTCGGTCATCACTTGTGTTTAAAAGAATGTTCAGGATTGTCCTAATCATACTATCTGTAAGATTGCTTCAAGAACAATCTTGAAGTGTGTGGTTATTGGACGCTACAATTAGATTGAAGCAGGCTTTTGGAAGCACAAAATTGAGGTCTCGGAATAGGAGAGAAAGAAGGCTTGGCCTATGGGTGGTTCAAGCTCGTTTGAACATGGGTAACGAGCAGCCGAGCAGGGTTTCAAATTCAGAACATGAGTGGAGGCAACTCAGCTCGTGAAAAAACGAGCTGGCCCACTAGCAGAAAAAAGAAGAGGGCATTTCTCGATAATATCAACATGCTTAAGTTTATGATCCTATCAGAAACTTTCTACGCAATTATACTTTTTTTCGTTGTTGTAATCATGGTTTCAAAGGCGCATGTACAAAATCCGGCTAGCCTTGAGCCTTTACGTTCTCTACACCTTGTTCGTTGTTACGATGACAATTTTCCACCAAGAATTTGAAAAAACTAAGCATGCATAGGAGATAACAAATTTATTTCCATAAATTCTCGAGAGGAACATCAAAAGCAATAGCTGTCGCAGAATAAGATAGACAAAAAAACAAATAAGACCCCATTGTAGAATAGAAATGTTCCATCATCATTGCTCTCTTCGTGCAAATAAGATAGACAAATAAACAAATACCCAGTTCACCAATTTACCTACATCGAACTCTAAACCAATTCTCAACTCACAAGACAAAAATAGGTAATTTGAGATATTAGAAAAGAAATTATTGGTTTGATCGATGACCAAGATTTTTTTGGTTGTTAGGTTCAGAGATAGGATAAGGGTATACCACTTGTTCGTTTTACAATTAATAAAATTGCAGTATTTAAAGTTGAAAAAAAGAGTAAAATGTAGTGTTAATCAATCATCTATGGTGAAATTTAATCGATATGGATTTTCATTCTTTTTTTTTTTTTTTTTCACGAAAATGAGAGGGAAAAAAATATTGCTCCCATTTTCTTTTGTTCTTTCTCCACTATATCCAATTAGAGCCTTACAACAACAAACAAATAAATCCACACAGCAAAGGCCTAGGCCAAAGACCAACAATAAACAATAACGAATAGCAGCTTGATGGGCATCCCTCCTGAAAAGTTATCGCGTATACCATTTATTCAGAAGTTCCAGGAGGAGAACTGCAGCAGAATCCTTGGCTTTCTTGACGCTTGGCATAGGCTCCCCAATACATTCATCAGTCCATCCTCTATCAGAAGTATTAACACGCACAGCAAATGTAAATCTTTTAGCATGTGCAGGACCACCTTCTTGTACACACCTGAAAATTCATAAAGAGAACATCAAAAAACAAAATGAAATCTTCTCAATGAATGACTTCCTGTTATGCATAAAATCTAATTACCTGTATAGCGGCATTGGCCAATTTCTCCGCAAGCAAATATCATTCAAGGTCTGCCTGGTAAAAGTTTGGCTGCCATTCTTCTTCTTTTTCTCATCATCTTCTTCGCCTTTTTCCTTGGCTTCTGCTGTCTCCTTCTCTTTCAAAGCAACAAGAGCATTCCTAGCAGCCAATTTTTGTGCCATTTTCTTTTGGGGGTTCTGGGCAATCCCAACCTGGACACCATCAACATATACTTCTACAGTAGCCATATTCCCATTTCGTGTGGCCTTGTACTCTAGACCTTCAGCTTGTTGCTGACATCGTTCTTGCAATTCTCGAACAGGGTGCATAGGGAGTGTCTCAGGTGTAACCATTGGGTTCAGCAATGGCTGGAAAACCTGGAAAATATATGAAAATGAGAGAATTTTCAATTCAAGGCTTCCCCCATCAATGACCAGTAAAGTATAAGGAACCGTCAAAATCACCAAAACACTAATTTTGATTTGTCCCATGAATGTAACTAACCTTCCATACATCTGCAGTGTTGCATCCACTGTCAAGGAAGATGGCCCCAGCAATTGATTCAACAATATCACCAAGAACTTTGGGAGCTTTGCAATCCCCTAGACCAAAAGAGTTGAACCCAGGTTTTAAAAGTTCATTCTGAACCTCTTTGACAAAATCCCGAATCTGATAGTGAAAGAAACAAAAAGAGCCTCATTACACAGTTTTTACAAAAGCAATTAATATAATACAAACAAGTCAATAACTAACAAAAAGTAATATATACCTGTTTTTCAAGGGCAGTTGATCCATGCCGAAGATGCACATGAAGGTTATGTTTAACAGCCACACGTGCAAAGTTCTCATTATTCACAGCAGCAGCTCGCAAGTCAGTCAGACGTCCCGGAGGCAGTTCTGTGTACGTGAAGAACAAGTGCCTTGTGATGAGATGGTCTAAGACTGCATCACCAACAAATTCCAGGCGTTGATAACAAGAAACTCCAGAAGATGGACGTGATGCATGAGTTATAGCTTCTACCAACAAGCCGTGATCGTTGAACTTGATGTTCAAGGCACCTTCTAATGCATCAAAGTCAACAGTCCTAAGAATATTTTCTGGAACATTACTGGGCTTAATTGAGTACTCTCTCTCTTTCAGATCAAAATCTATCTCAATCCCAACCCATTTCATGAGGTGGTTTGCAGCATTCTTTCCACCCTCAACATAATACACACCAATTAGAGCTTCCACAACATCTGCAAGCGTTTTGCTTGAGAGTACACGATATGAACTTGAATCACTCTCAAGTTCACCATCTTCCATTTCAGCTTCTTCATAACCATCACCATCGTGGGCCTTCCTTCCTAAACCTTCATGGGGACCAATTTCCTGTTCAAATAATGAGGATGCTGCTTCCTTGGTGTCCTCATCAAAGACAGGTAGCACCCCAGGAGAAGCCCATCTAGATGGGGCAAATCGATCTGCCTGGATGTATGACTGAAGTCCCTTGTTCAATGCATATTGATAGAGTACCATGTTGCTTACCATCTGTTGTCTCATCCTAGTGAGCTGGCCTTCATGTTTCTGCGGATATTTCAGAAAAAGAAATCGACTAACGACCCATTTCAAATAAGCATCTCCTAAAAGTTCTGCTCTTTCATAGCAGAAAGTCTCCTGGCAAGAAGCTGCAGTCAAGGCTTCCAAAATCTGGAAACAAAAAGGTTCACATATCAGCTATCGTAATATAATAAGTTTCCAAAATTACTCCACGGGATTTTATAATACCTTGGAAGCAGGAACGGGATAATCAATGATATCCTTAAGTTGTACAGCAAGCAGCATGCTTTCTACCCTTCGCATAATTGATGGCAATCTTTGAGCACCCCTAACTAGTGATCCAGGAAGTGGATGTACAAAACAGAGTTCGGGGGGGAGAAATACGTAGTAAGTTTTCTCAGGTGTCTCCTCAGCTTCACCTTCTTGACCTGAAACAGAAACTTTCACAATTAGTCCAAAAGCGCAACAAAGTGATCTAGCTCACTGAGATAGAGGAAAGAGATGCAAACAACATGCCTTCTGAATGTTCAAACCGTGGTGACAGAAGATTCTTGCAATATGAAACACCTCGGGCTCTTATTAGAGGTTGTTGTTTATAGATCAATTCAACTCCATACCTACATTTAATTCGGACAGTAAATCAAATGCACCATTTTTGCTTGTAATGATCAGAAGCTTTCTTAATATTTGAGGACTAATATACAACTGAGAGTGAGAAACTCCAAGACATATTAATGGCTTTATGAGCCACCTCATTAACTCGGCAAGACATTTAATACTCCTCACAACAACTATGATAATCATCTATCTTCAAGTCCAAGGTGTACATGACTTATCCAACCCTGCACTCGAATTAAGCTCTTAGCAGGTGGAATAAAGGACTACAAGGTTTCTTCTCTTGCAACTCTTCTGGCAATGAAACTGCCCCATCACTCTCCAAAAAAAAAAAGTAATAATAATAATAATGACGACAACTACAATAATTGTAATATATAGATAAATAAATAAACAAAAAGAAGTAAATATAAGTATCTATGCAAACAGCAACGGAAAAAAGGAAAGATGTGAACAGATGAGCAATTTGAAGCAGCAATAAGGCACATACTTTTGTTTATAGTAATCTGCATAAGAACTGTACTCTAGAGGACCAAGGTAACCTTCTTTCCTTGGGAATGAGTTCTCAGCAGTCATATCAAATCGTACAGAATCGACATAAAACCTCTTTCCAGAATGAGCTGCAGTCACAATTCTTCCTACCAGGTCTTCTGCACTAATATGGGAATCGGCCATCAACAATTTGTCTTTGCTTAAATCTAGTTGATGGGGCAATTCAATCCCATCCCGATTAGGAGCCAATCCAGATGCTTTCACCACATCAAATTGTGCAACAGCTCCTCTAATGCCATAGGTAGGATGGTATTTTTGTTCAAAGGCCATGCCGTGGCGTAATTTTCCAAATCCATATTCTCGTCGGTCTCCCCCTAGCGTCCTCTCATTAGTGCCAAGATGAACATCTGGTCTAGCTCTTTGAAGGGGATTGCTCCATGCATCTGTTTTAGTTACTTCTCCAATCAGATCCCAATCAATATTATTTACGGGATCCGCAGATTCATCCCCATTCAGGGCAACAAATAAATACGCCTTTGCAGTATCCCATGGAGTGGTGGATGGTTCAACATCCACATCCAATACAATGCTCATAAGTCGTACATGAAAGCTCTTTACTAATGCCAACTGAATATAAATGAAAATCAATGTTAATTTAAAAGCCATTCAACACTAAACGCAAAACAATAATTTAAAATAAATTAATAAGGAAACCAATAAACCTGAGATTCTCTAATTTTTATTGCCCCTCTAAAAACAAGTGAGGCCTTTGTTATCACAGCCCGGGCAATGAATAAATCCATCGACATCGACAATACCTATTAAGAAATAGATATTATATAAAGAACAGTACTTCCATTTATGTAAAGCCAATGTAGAAAATAAGGCACCTCTGCATCCAGCTCACTGCCAAACAACACTGCAAACTCAGAAACTTGATTTAAGAGGGGGTCTTTTGAGAAGCCTATGTTTTCGCATTTGAACACGTACATGTAAAGATGAAACAAGTTGGAGTCCTCACAACCATCTTTAGCAGATAAAATCCATTCTCCCTGAGGAGCCAAGATAAATAGAATACAGATATTACAATATGCTTTGAAGAGAGGTAATAGCTGCCTAAGGGATAAAAGAGAAGTTGTTCCAAAACTATTTCATTTCTCAAACATTAAAATGTTTGTCAACAGCATAAGAATCATGCACAACTGAGACTTTACTATTTTTCCATTTTAGTATGGTCGCCTCCATCTCATAAATACCTTTGCTTCTTAATAAATGAAGGATAAAAAACAGATACTAGGTTCATGAAAGCCACTAAATTTTTTGTCAAATAGGTAGGTGACATTAAAATCTTTAATGATCCAGTATACTGCATTCTGAGAAGTAAAAGTAAGAAAAATTCTTCATTAGTGAAACAACTACTGGGGTAAAAAATTGCAGAAGATATTTATTGTAATGTAATCAGAATCAAGAAACTTAAAGATTCCCTGATATTCAAATTCCGTTGAAGAATTTGGAAATCCTGTAACCATATAGGCAATTGTGGTTCAACTTCCTCTCTTAAAATCTTCTTTAATATTTCCCTTTACCTCTTTTTGCCTCGTGGTTAGTTGTAAAGAAAAAAGACTATCAATACCATCAATGCAAGCCTTTAAACAAGCAGACACACACGTAAGCGTGTATTTTTATGTGCTAATGTACAAATGTCTAGATGCATGTGTGCACACAGAGCTGTGCTTGTTGTAAGATACATACATGCATGATAAGTTACTATAACCAACATAAGAGTCCAAATCCTTTTAGGTTGAACCTAAAACACGGTGTACCCCAAACATCTATCAGATGCTCAACATGTTGAATTTTCTCTTTGATATGTTTTGGAAGCAGTAGATTATCCTATTCTGGTGTTTAACTTGTTGAATCTTATATTTGATATGCAAATGCTAGCACCAATTCAATGCACATTAATCTTCCCAATTCTCAGCCATATAAAGAATGCTCTTTTCCCTGACTTTCAACAAAGAGAGAGAGAGAGAGAGAGAGAGAGAGGGTCACAAACATCTATGTAATAATATATGCAAAGAAGATAACGACTTGAAAAACATTATAATTAAAACTAATTGACAATAACTGCAAAGTCAATCATCCAGCAAGAGAACACAGATTTATCATTTGATGGATCAAATATTTTCTACCACATAGAGAAGTCAAACTGAGAAGATGGAAGAACTAACTCGAAGAATGTCAGCTACACCTTCCGGATAAAACTCCCTGTGCCTAGCAGTTCCTGGAAGTGGATCTCCATCATCATTTTGTTCAACTTCCTCGGCGTCTACTCCAGTTCCCTTGTCTGGCAAGAGCATGTCGGTAAATGCTCCCATCTCATGGAGCTTCTTGCAGGCAGCCAAACAAACAGCCTGGAAATTGCACAATCTATCAAATAGATGTTCTCAGGTAAATGCTAGACAAAACAAATGAGGATTGTTAAAACGTAACATGCCTGTTGTGCTAGACGCATCGACTTGCATAGAGGACCTTCCAGTTTCTCAAATGGTGCATTACAGGGAAGTTGAAGCTTGCATGAATATTCAGTCGGGCCTCCAGGCTTGTCATGACGCTCCATAATAAACTCTGGACGAAGTATTGAATACCTGCATATAAGTAAAAGAGATTTAAGGCCAGAAACTAAATTGCAGTGACCACTATAAGAACCTGAATGAAGAAAGATTTGGAAAGAGAGATGTGCCTGTCACTGGGCAGTTGGGAGCAGTAGAAGTGGATAAGTCCAACAGCAGAATTTAAGCTCACGACAGCACCAGTTGACTGCACCTGGTACACCGTACCAGCTGGAGCCTCTCCAGAATTTATATTTGGGTTATCCTTCAAGTGACTGATATCAGTCCTCTCAATGGCTTCCTTCCGCAAGGTCTCTTCACTATTTCTAGCATTCTTCAAAAATGCCTCGTGTGACAAATTTTCTCTACATCGAGTTATTTTGAACGTAAGCCATATTAGTTCCCTTTGCAAGAAGGAGGGAATTTTGAAAAGGCGCTGAGCCAAGGATTACCTCTCAACCATCAAGATGTAATCTGATCCAGGCTTTCTGGCACGACCTCTAGACTGAATATATGCCAGAACAGTTTTGGCAAGGTCGAAGCGAATAACAACATTGCATTGCCGAATATCAAGACCCTCCTCAGCAACACTAGTGGCAACTAGCACAGTTACCTGAACAAGATGCAATCACCAATAAAATAATGAGAATTACAAGCTACAGATATCTAAAAGCACTGGTTTGGAATCTAGACATACACGGCCATCACGGAATCTGGCAATAGTATCTTGCATTTGGTATGCTCGCATTTCTTGACTGTTGTTATGCCCAATCAAACTTGCAGACTTAACAAAACTTAGGGATGGAAGCTCTGCAAAAACCTGCAAGTACGTAGAACACATTAACAGTCATACCTACTAAAAGAATAAACCATAACTCACAAAATGGCATTTTTGTAAGAAAAGTGACCTTTGGAAGAACTAAGGCAGCCACCACACGTTCAACAAAGATTATTGCACGAAAATCCTCCATATGCTCATATCTCAGAAGTATTTTAATTAAGGACTGCACCTTCGGTGTCACTTTTCCATCAGCAACAGCAGCTCCAATAATTGCATCAACATGCTCCCCACCAGAGACAACTACATCAGACAAGCATGAGCTAATTTTAAAATTTTACAAAAATTCCATTATCAGGGACCCCCATCAACATTTGACCTATACAAACCTAAGCAAATGCACAATGCTGGCAAGTTGGCATCATACCATAATAATCCTTATATACGTTTCTACATCGTTGAAAATATCTCACCTTCCCCAAAGGTTAAGAACACATACATACTTTAGTCAGAGAGAGGTCTCTCATCAAGCATAAACCAATAAATTATTTTCACTTATCAACAATTGAATAAGAAAAACAAAAAACAAGTCTCTTAATAAAATTTAGAGTCCATGAGGCATATGACTATTACGCCGACACCCCATTCCTTAATTAAAAATTAGAAATTACATTTCTCATTTTACCCTTTTGTCTTTATGCTAGATGAAACTAGTATTGAATGTAATTGTAACTATTGGTCTTTCTCTTTCTTTCTCATTTTTTAAGACTTTTTCTTTTTTTCTCATTCAAATGTGAGCACTCTTTTTGGCTTAAAGGGAAACTAATTTATCTTTTTCCTGTTTGAACAATGTGATTATGTATCAATAATTTTATTTGTCGGAATTAACTTTTTCATTTTAAAAAATGAACAAAATTGATTCGAACTTTCGACCAGAAAAATGGCAAAGAGTAAAAAGAGAATCAAGATTTTGATCCTTTTACAATACCAACTTTTAATCATTTTTTATATTAGAAGAATAGTACGAAAAGTTCTTAAACTCAATTGTATAGATGTTGCGGGTAGGGGTGGCAAAAAAGCTCGTCGACTCGCCGGCTCGGCTCGTAAAAGCTCGGCCCAACTCGGACTCGGGCTCGTCGAGAGACGATCACGAGCTAGGGCCGAGCTCAAAAAAAAAAGAGGGCCGAGCCAAAAAACGAGTCGGCTCGTGGGCTCGCCCAACGAGCCGGCTCGGCTCGTGACTCGTGCATTACACCATTTTTTTTGTTTTTTTTTTAATTTTTTATTTTTTAATTTCATTATTTTTCTATAAATACTCTTATTCTAAGGAAAAGGATTTTCAATCTTTAATTTTCAACATAAAAGAGACCCGATATTGTATTTTTCTCTCATTTTCAAAATTTTAACAAAAAAAACAAAAAAAAAATTTGAGGGCCGAGCCGAGCTCTTGGGCAGCTCAGCTCGGCCCGTTCGGCCCACGAGCTCGTGGGCCGAACCGAGCTTACATTTGGGGGCGAGCCGAGCTCGTATTTTATGGGCCGAGCCGGCTCGGCTCGGCCCATTGCCATGCCTAGTTGCGGGTATAAAAAGACATGAAAATTAAAGTAAGTGTCAAATCAAGCGAGACAAAAAGTAGCAAAACAACTTTATGCTCCTGGAAACCATCTAAGTAGAAGAAATATGGAGAACAAGATTTTCCAATTCAAAGGAACAAAATGAAGAAGGAAAAAACATTTACTTCATAGTATCATCCAAAATGATTGCAAATGAACTGGTAGATCAAAATTACATATTATTAAAACTTGACTTAGTACCCGTTTGGTGTGGATTATAAACTAGTTTATTTGACCAATAATAGTCAAAAATGTCATGCTACAAGGCAAAAATTTGGTCAAATAAATCGTTTTTGGTCAAATAAACTATTTTGGTCGAATAAACTAGTTTATAATCCACACCAAACGGGCTTTTATTCATTTAATGCTTTTCTTTTATTCATTTTTTTTGGTTATTTAGTCATCTTAACTAAATTATTCTAGAACATGCATTTGAATTCAATTGCTAACAAAGCGAGTTGTTCTCAATTGTATTTTAAAACACACATTAATATTTTTTTAAGAACTAAAATGAATTTCATATTTTTATATACAAAAATTTGTAAATGTTTGAAGTGAAACATAACGGTATAAAGAATGAAAATTTGAAAATTTATTAAATATAATTTGAGCAAGTTTAAAATATATCTTCAAATTTATATTATTGTTGTGTTCATAAATGATAAATATGCAATAAATAAAAAGATAAATTTATATTAACTTCATTTATAAAATTAATAGTTAAATTTCCTTTTTTTCGTTTTTGGTCAAATTTCTGGATCGTTTTTAATATAGAAGGTTTTCCACAGAAATATTATTGAGATGTAATCACATTGTGCAAAAAGTAATTCAAATTTCTTTTAACCTAAAAATAACCCTCCTGTATAAATAAAAAATAAGGGAAAATATCTTTCAGAAATGAGTAGAGAGAAAGATTGAAATAAAGACAACAGATAAAATGTTTTACCTAAAATGGGAGGTATCTATAATTTTAAAAAGGAAACGGTTGGGGAGGTTATTGCATCAAACAGATGTCTTGGAAAGTGTCAATATAATTTGCACAAAAATATATTTTTGGTACACGGCATCTGCTCTTATGATAGCACTAAAATCTTTGTCGAATCATGCTTCCACTCTTGAATTAGGGAACCTCCAATGTCTTAATTATCAAAATGCCCATGTTTCCTTTTAAGGACACTAATCCCCTAAACAAGTCCCCTAACTAAAAATTAGTTATGGCCATAAAAATTCATGGATTTAGAAAAAGAAAAAGGGAAAGGACGTCCTAACTGCAAGAAAATTGATGTATTAAAAAGTAATTTATTTACTTGATTACCCAAACCAAATGGCATTCCAACCGTTCACCTTTAGTAGCATTAGGAGGATCTAGTCAGCATGTCTATTAATGCATAGTTTAAATGATAAACACAATGTAAAGTACTCACCATGACTGTTAGTAAGCTCCCCTTCCTCTAGCTCCTCAGGCCCATTCCCAGCACCACTATCAATGTCAGCAACGCTTGTTGTCTCTTCTGAAATGGCTCCCTCAGATAAATGGCATTGCAAGAGCGAGACAACTTTATGTAGGTATGATTCTTGAAACTTGACATCAAGTTGGTAGTTAGCCCTTTCATCATTTTGCAACGCAGTTAAAAATGCTTGTGCAACCTGCAAAAGAAAACAGCCTTTGAGGAAATATAATACACGGTATTGACTCGCTGACAATGTGACTAACTCCCCACTCTGGAATAGAATGCCATCATTTCTAGCTTTCCCTGTGTTGAAAAAAAATATGTCATCTTTCTAAAATTTGACACACGTTAAACATATCTTCCTCCAACAATGCTTCAGTAGAAGTAAAATCTGTGTTTTTCAAATACATTAGTAAAGCATCCCCACTCCCAAGGCCCCCCCAAACCAAAAATAGAACCCAAACCATATCCCACCTTGACCGCCGACCCATTCTTAGTAAAATCATGATAGCCGCACCAAAAAAAAACCTCAAAAATGAAAAATCCCAGTGTGTTCCAAAACCATCATGGCTACCACCCCAAGGGAAGAGGCAGAGACAGGAGGAGATGGAAAAAAATATACTGATTTAATTAAAAAGCGATGTTGGCAGAACATTGCAGTCAAAAGGTTTGTCCAAATCATTTCAGCCAGGACATTCAATTCCATGTTGACGAGTACATGACAATCCACAACTCATCACCTTATAAGCACACCATTGTCCCAGTTCACCAAGTGCATAGTTGATGGCCCTCAATTTTTGAATTAAATTAGCAGCACCATCACTTTCTGTACGTTCAGACACACCATAAACTTGGCGCAACTCTTCCTTAGCACCAGCATCTCTTGCTCCCATAAATTGCCATTTACTTTTTCTGGAGCTTGACCGAGCTGCCTCTTCAACAGCCTGCTCCAATTGTTTTATTTGTTGGTGGAGGGACCATAAACTAGCAGCTTTGTCATACTCTACCACCATTTCTGAGGGCATCGGTACATGTTTCTCCAACTCCTTACGGTCCTTTATAGTACAAACTATAGAATCTAGTTTACTTTCCAGATTACGAATTTTTACGGCACAATCCACTTGGCTAGAAACGCCTGCATTATGCATAGGAAAGAACATTTATTTTGCTTAGAGATAGGGATAGAGGACGGAGGAGGGGGGTGTTGGCATCAATATATTGCTAGACTGCCAGAATATAATAAAAAAGAAAAGTAAAAAACCAAAGCAATACATTTATTCATAAAGACTTGACAAAAGAGATGCTAACTCCAAGAAATCCATTAGCTTACAAACAAATTTAATTTACTGCATAAGGGACAAATCACAAAAGTACCCTTCAAATTAACAGGAGATGCTGTCATGCCAAAAACTGAAGGTCTCTTTTCCCTTGGTGTTGTGTGATAGAACTCAGACATGACCAAAGAATATGGATGTTTCTTCACAGCATGATGACATTCGTCCAGAACAAGGAGATTGATGGCATCCATTCTTACTATACTGTGTCTAAGTATGTTTAAAAGAATTTGAGCCGTCATCACTAAAACCTGGGTGAAGAAGCAACAGAAGTGAGTAAGTGAAACATGCCTGACAATTTTGCAAATTAAATTCAGCACTTGAGTGGATAAACTTTAAAGTGCAGCTTTCATACATATTTTGTGCAACGTACTAAAATCCACTAAAATGAAAATTCACACTCCAAATTCCATTTCTATAATCGTATTTGTTTTAAATCTATTCTCTACTTTCTTTTCTTTTTTAGTTTACAAATTTTAAGATCAGATTTGAACTTAAATATTTGTAAATATAATTAGGTATCAATAAAATTAATAACCATTGTAAACAATTAATCATAGGATAACAAAATTATAAAAAAAGGGATATGGTTGATTGTACATCTCTTGTGATCATATGTCCCCAATAATTTAGTTGCCCAATATGCCAAATAATGTTAATAAAATTAATCTTATCTACATCTAAATTTGAAATATAACATCTGAATCATAATGAATCAACATAAGAAGTAAAAGGAGAAGCACCATCAGGTTTTACCAGAAGGAGTGCATTATAAGGATTTAACGAAAGGAAAATAGGACTGACAAAAGTTTCTAACACAAAATCCTGAAAGGTGCAAGACAAATAGATAGAAATATAGATTGGGGGGGGGGGGGAGAGAGAGAGAGACATGCACAATGAAAGATAGAGAAATAAAAAATATCAAATTTGCCAGATATTTTAACATCCCTAGGCACTAGGGATGAAATGGTACGTGGTTAAAAATTTCACTAGAACTTTCAACTATCTACACTTGAAAAACTATAACACAATATTAATATTAACAAGCAAAAAGTCACCACAAGTAACATTTTCCTTATTAGAAGGATAATGCTAGATCACTAAGTGAAAATTAGTAAACTGCAATGAAGACAATCCTTATGTCTCATCATATATCAGTTAAGTTCCATAAAAGTGAAGAAAGAAATTAGGTTCATTTTTAATATACTTCCTTTGTGATTTAAACCTATGTTTTAAAAAACAGTCCGGGCATCGACCCGGACGTTAAGGGTCAAGGGGTAAAAGATTCAACCGGTAGGAAAAAATAATTAAATAAATAAATTCACTAACAATTGGAATTCTATATAACATGCAAAATTTAAAATATATACTCATATACAACATATATTAATTATATGTAAATTTTATTAATTCTTATTAAATTATTGAAGAATGTGCCAAGTCAAAATGTCCATGAAGTAATTTTTCTCTCTCATCCCTCATTTCAACTGAGAACATCCGAACAGTGATTTTCCCAAACAGAATTGTGTTTTATCCTTCTCTCCAACTTCTTGTCCATTTTTATCCGCTTTTCAAAATATTGCTGTTTATGCTTAGTTTTTTCATTTTTTTGTGGTGAATGAAGTGAACCAATCAAACTGGTAAAACTATATCCAGGTTAACCAGTTCGAGGTTAACCGGATTGTTGGCCGGGTTTTACATCAGTTTTATTTTAAAAGGTTTTTGAGCTTTAACCAGCCAGATTCCCGGTTTTCCCAGTTGAACTGGCCAGTCCCGTCCAGGTTTGACGGCCCGATGGCAAAATTTGCTAAAATGCATCCTTCATCCTCCAAAACTAGCTTCTTATCAACTTTGAAGTGAATGTTGGGTGACCCCAATGCTCAATAATATAAGTTCGGAAAAAAGCTCAAATCTAAAACCACATTTCAGTAGCAAGAACCTATAGTACTATTCAATAAGATCTACTGAAACCATGATTGCATCTGTTTTGTCGTTACATGAGTTCATTAACAGACGTGGCATATCAATCTCCTTGATTCATGGATTTGGGCAGAAATATTGAAGCCAATCAGGAATTCAGTTGCTTCAGAACTTTCTGTTTCACATTCTTATAGAAAGCAATAGCATTTATTTAAAAAATATCAACGGAAGATTGACAGGCCCACGTCCTACTCTCAGTTGACCATGAAACTATGAAGTTCCACTAAATCAAGCGTTGTATCATGGGCAACATGGTTCCATTATAGGCAAATTACCACCAAAGTGAATTGAATTTCAGATTCTTTTCAATCTAAAGATTTTGAGGTGCCTACCAGGAATCAATCCAACAAACCAAACACGGCCTATATCATTACTGCCCAAGATTTTGACCATTTTTTTCCTCAGGGTTCAACTAGCCCTAGTATCATGGTTTGTCATCTCTACCCTTTTGAGTTTTCTATCTTTCCCAGTCCCCCGTCTTTTCCTCTTATCATACTTAATCGTTTTTACGGTTTAATGATTTACAAAAGCTGTGAATCGTTCTTCACAGTTGTATAAGCTTAGACTGCTGCTATTTTAGAATTAGTCATTTGTTTTTCAATCTAGCATACTAGATGGAGGCAAGTCTATGAGCCCCTTCATTTTCATTACTCTCTCTTTTCCTTGGGCTGTCTCCCTGTCTCCCTGCATCACTTGTACTCTTATTTTCTGATACTAGTTAATAAACCGCAAGGGGTCCATGCCAAACTCCTGACCATTGCAAAGACAAAAAAAATGATATCTTTCAGGAGCAAGTACTCTGCCAATGCTACCTTTAAGTATTCACTTTAAGGACAAAGGCAAAAGACAATAGAGCATTTTTATGCTTCAATAAATAGTTAATATGATATGCCTTTATTTTGGGAGGCCTGTTTACTTATGTTTTCTCAAACGAATCTTTTTTGGGAATTTGAAAGATCTTTTGGGCGGAAGAAGTTTGTCTTAAAATAGATCAATGTTTAATCAAATTAAGTGCAACTTTAGGTTCACCGTACAAAGTACCTGTTTTGCTTCAAACTCACGCTGCCACCTCCGGGCATCCCAGAAATCTTGGCCCATTTCACCACAGTAATGGCCGACTTGATAACCCGTTTGTTCACGGATTACTTCTGCTTGCTGCATTATGGATGACGAAAAAGAGTCACTAAGATACAACTTAACATATTGAACAAGTAGAAAACCCTTCCGTTATTCACCCATTGAACAACTACCTGATAAACAAGTGGAACTTTAGGAACCAAAAAGACAGCCAGCATTTTCTTATTCTGCTTTTGCAGTTCAACGTAAACACTTTTTATAAGGAGGACTGCAATAAGTGTTTTCCCAGCGCCTGTTTCCAGAAAAGCAATGGTGTTTCTCTTTTTTGCCTGTTCAAGAACATCCAACTGGTACTGGCGAGCTTGCTCTTCAGGAATTTTCTCTTTGGGCTCTTCAGGTTTCTTCTCTTCTGAGCCTCCATCATGCTTGTGGCTTTTCTCAGTATGCATCTTCTCATCTCTGTTTCGACAAGCTTCCCAAGAACCATATCGGAAGACCAAATCATTTGTTTCCCTGTCCCTCTCCCAATAACCCCTTCCTTCCCTGCAATCCCTTTCCTTCCTGCTACCAGTAGTAAAGCGCTCTCTTCTCCTCACTTGATCTCTGTCCCGCCCATCCATCTCCACCTCATCCCAACAGCGAGGTCTCTTCCTGCCAGGTTCCTTGTCCCAACTTCTCTCGCTCTTTGGATCAATGATGCGAGCCCTTCTGCTGTATCTTTCCTCGGATTCATGAAATTCACGAGGTCTCTTGACATTGTCAATTCCATTGCACTTAAATTCTTTGCTATCACAAGGCAGCTTCTTGTCATTAGAATTAGTAATTTCAGACCTAGAAACTGAGTGTTGACGCTGAAGGCACACTTGCTCCGAAGAGGAGCGGAAACTATCAACTTCATTCAGACTGCAGTGAGTGGATGCCTCTGGCAAATCAACACCATTTTTAATGTTGTCAAGAATCTGATCGATTCCACCGAAGAAACAAGGGTCGATGCCGCCATCCTGACTGTGTGGCTCTGCAATGGCAAAGGCAGAAGCTGCATCGAAATCGTTGATGAGGTCATTGCAAGAGATGTCCTCACGAGCATCTAGCCAGTAGGAGGGTCTGACATCAGAAGCTGGAGGATCAACATTACCTGAAACCCTAGCCTCCTTGTCCATTTCTTGCAATGATTTTAACTTAGTTGAATAACACTAATACAAGAATAGTAAGGCAGAAGCAATACAACCTTTTATTCCCTTTAATTCAGTACTTATGCAACAAAGAAATTACTGGAAATACAGTATCAAAATACCAAGAAAGTAAAGAATTGAAATGTAAAACCAAACTAAAAGAAAAAGAATATTCAAGGTAAAACTAATCTAAAGGTAGAGAGAATGAATGGAGAAAGCAGATAAGCGTGAAATAGACCGTACGAAGCAACCAAACCAATTTGTGTGATTCAAAGATTCCCCACGGTCTATATTACGCCATTCTGCTCTCTCGTCACTTCTCTTTTACTTTTTCTTCCCCAATAAACTCAAATCCCAAATTTTTCTTCCCTCAATCGCTACTCTTCTATGAGTCCTCACTCTATTTTTTTTTTTCAAATCTGTCTCAATCTCTCTCTCCCTCGCTCGCACACATATTGCGTTGAGACTTGAGAGAGAGAAAGAGAAACAGAGAGAATGGGGCTCTGCTATAGCAAAAGCAAAAAGCCAATTCACAGTTAAGGCGGTTCTTCATTGACAAGCTTTTAATTATACAAGTTAAAATAAACTACAATACTAAAACTTTTTTGGTGGTTACAATTACCTATGTTGTCAATGTGCTAGTACATAGTTTGACAGTACGGACTGCTAACAAATGTGTATCATTTTACAAAAATAAAGTTGTGTGTGGATAAATCAGAAGGGGTATGTATACTACAGTGGGATCTGTCCGTAATTTATATTATGATGATAGATTAAGATAGTGAATAGATTTTAGAAATAATCGGTGGAGGGAGATGATCGATTGAGAAAATAAGTAGATTTTGTAGATGATCAGTTAAGAAGATAATCGAATCAGTGAGATAAATTGAAGTGGTGAGCAAATCTTGAAATAGATGATTTTGTGAATGGAGAAATTGAAAATATAGTGACACACAAATATTTAAGTACTTTTTTCTTTTCGTAGCAGAAAAAATCCTACAGTCGTGATAAAAATATTTGTCAAATTTTAAAAATTCATCTATTTTTCGACTTTGAAAAGTGTGAATTTTCAAAAACGAATATCTTATCCTATGTTGAGAACTTCATGAAAATTATTTACGTTTAAAAGTTGAAATGTATCTTAATGTTTGAAAGTTAGACATGATCTAACTTTTTAGAATTTAAAATATGATGTAATTTTAAACTTTTAAGTTGAATTGTTTTGTTTTAAATTATTTAATTAAAATGATTATTAATGTGTAAAATATTAAATATAAAATGGACTGGTCTAAAACAAATAAAATAATTGGGTGGTTAAGTGGGTGCACTAAATTCTCCAAATTCTATTCTATTCTATTCTATTTACATGGTGATGGAATCCGAATCCAAATTTTTTGAGAAAAAGAAAATGTCAACTCGATTCAGATCAGACACATATATTCCAATCTAATCTCAAAGACAAAAGTTGTAGTAAATATTCTTCTAGTCAATTCTCATTCCATTGCCCTTTGGCATATGTAATTATATAATATATATGCAACTGTACTGTACGTGTCTTTTAGAATTTTTAAAAATTGACAAAAGTTCAACAGGAGAAATCAATTCAAAAAATCAAGTTTGGAACTACTCATCTCGTTAGAAAATCAAATAGAAATAAACTTAACCATATTCAAGTCGATTACTAAATTAAATTATCATAATAAATATATCGTGTCAAATTGGAACCTTTTCAATTTCGCATTTCATCAAACTATAATTTTGCGTGTTGCATAATTTATGAGTAATTTTGGCATGTTGTATTATCTGCGGGAAATGAACTCCACCATATTGCATAATCTGCGAGTAAGATTCAAGTGAAAAGTTGAACCTTGTATATCGCATTTTGACAACACATATAGCTCACTAGTAAGTAGTAACTGCCATTAGGAAGTTTAATTTTTTACATTCCTTCAATAAAAATCAGAACAGAACTTTTCCAATCATTAGGACGTTTAACTTTCACATTTGCTATCACATTTCGTCCTTGATCTACAATATGTTGAAGTTGAACTCACCTTAAATACAACAATCTATGAAAACTTCATGGAATATTACAAAAACTGAAAAGTAATACAATTGTTGTACAGAAGCATTCTTACGTAGCCATTTTGTCCTCGTCAATCTTGTTGTAATATTGATTTTCACTCTCACTCTCAAAGGCGGCCAATCGGTTTCTTTCTACGACCACCTGTACGAAGCAAATTAAAGGATGAAACTTAGAAGAACGAATCAATGAACTTGCACGAGAATATCAGATTTAACAAATTAAACAATATCAGATTTAACAAATTAAACAGCCTAAAATTTGCACTGACAGCAGTTATGCTTTTCTTGACACCAGAAAACACGATCCATATATGATGTAACAACCAATCAACAAATACCAGCAAGTTCATGTACCCAGAATCATTTATAGAATAGGTGACATGAAGTGAAGAAATGGTATCAGTAAATTAATCAGTATTAAACATTACAAAATTTTGTGATAGCTCATTACACTAAAGACCAAGAGATTTATTGAATTACTTACTTTCTATATGAATAGGGAAGCAAATTCTATAATTCCGACTAACAAGTAAGCGAACAGAGATTGTTTAGTGTAAGTGATGAGAAGTTCATTAAAAGCTACATGCACTTTAAGAGTCAGTCATCCTCCAGTTCAAAAGATAGGGCTTTTAAATCTTACATTATGCCAAAAAGATTTCCACAACTTTGGTTGTCCAAATTTTGTGATGGGACATCTTTTCATTTGTTTTATCGACTAAATAGATAGTTAACAAAGAGGAAGCAACTATTAACAATTGCTAGGTGAGACCCCAGCCACTCAAAATGTCAGCTCCACTGTTGAGGAAAAGTCAAAATCAGAGAAAACTCACAAGAAATGTGAAAATAGCACCAGAGGTCCACAAGATTTGCATAAGATCTTGCGTGATTAGTTAACATGGACATATCCGACAAAATCCATCGATGGGAACCCAAGTGCTACAGAAATTCAAGGTTGGGGACCCAAGTGCGATCTTATGAAAAGGAGGTACCTTAGGTGCTATTTTCCCACAAGAAAATGAAAGTCTAATCAACTATGCATCAGAGAATGGAAAAAGAATAATGTTATTTAGCACCAGTCTACGCGGCAGTGGGGACCCACCTTTAATTGTCTAATGAAGTTGGAATGCAATTAGACAACTAAAGGTGAGACCCCACTGCCACCTAGACTAATGCAAAACATCAGTAGTGATAGCATTACTGATGGAAAAAAAAGAGGTGCTAACTACTAGGCAGTAGCTAAGTTAGACGTGCAAAAAGTAATTTGCCAATTGCTATAAAATAAAACAAAAATTTTACTACAATTAGATTGATGGATGAAGTTTAAGCAAAAAACTTAGATTTGATTAAAATTTATAGACATGGTTATGATGAAAAAGTTCAGATCTGATCTTGAGGTGTGAAGAAGCTATGAAAACAGAGGGAAGAAGAATCGAAGAGAAGAGATAAAGCTTTATCCTTGCAAGTGCTAGGCAAACATAATCCCAAACATAATATATAAACTTCATTGAAATAAAGAGATTCATACATATTTAAAGACTTCAAGACTCCACCTACAAGGGAAAAGATCCTAAACCCTAAATGTGAAATCACTAATTAATTTCTAAACTTAAACCTAGACTGCTGACTGCTGACTGCTAAGGACTTCAAATAAAACTCAAACCTTGATAAAGTCTCATGGACAAAAAATGCAGCACTACTTAGAATTACCAAATACCATTCTCTTTCAAAATACCAAAATTGCCCTTTTTCTTTAGCATATGTCTTGCATATCCAGGTGTAGCATATTTGATGTGAAATTACATCCTATAAAAATGCTTTACATTTTCATGAATCTATTGGAGGTTAAATCTAATTATATTCATTGAATTATAGATCAAATGATCAATTAACAGGTAAAAGACACAAGTTTTTTGTGGGCTACAAAAAAAACTCCCACTGCTACCATCTCCAGTTGTATACTATGTCCCGAAGTATACAGGTAAGGAATACCAAAGCATATAAGAAACAGATATTCCCTCAAAAAATGAAGTGAAACAAAAAAGAATGGATATTCACTGTATGAGAAGCTTACCGCTGGAACTCTTGCTCCAGAGCACCTGACTATCAATAGCAGTGAGGTGTTCATCATCTAGACGCTTCCATGTTTTGATAGACTTGACAGTTCCCCATGCTCCTTTCCCTGTTTTCTCCAAAGATGCTACCACCATCCTTGCCCTCCTTGTCCATCCAGCTTTCCCATATGCGTGATATCCAAAACCTCCAGCGTAACATAGATGTATACCCGTTAATTCACCACAGAAGTCATTGAGGTGATCATGGCCTGTGAAAGCAGCCTTCACGTCTCCTGCCTCCACCATGGTCGTAAAGAAGCCAGAGTTAATAGAGGCCGAACTAATGCCTTCCTGTTTCACACCTGTGAAGTTCGACGAATCAAAGCTTGCATATTCAGGCAATGGAATGTGAAAGTACACAAGCCCTGGAGCAGGAGCCTTTTGAGGCTCTGGTTTTTTCGTGTAACTCCTCTGCATTTAAAATATCAACGCATTAAAAAAGAAAATCCACAACTGTTAGTGTAAGACAATCTAAAAGCCATAGGATCAAGTGATGGAAACCAATGTGACAATGGATGCACGTAACAAGAACTGGAACTGTAGGATTGGAGAGAATAGAAGAGAAAAGGAGGGAGAGAGATAGAAGAAAGGGGAGAGAAGTGAAAGAGGAGAAAGAAGGGAAGAGAGGGAGGTAAGAGAGAGAGAGTTTTTGTTTCCTTATCTAGGACATAGTAAAACCTGTATAAAGAGGGTCAATTCCTGTATTACAATACAACACTATTATTATTGAATACAATCAGAGAATTCTCCCTCAATCTCTTCTCCATCTCTCTCTCTCAGTTCTCTTTCCCTCTCTATTCTATGTTTTCTCTTATATTTCCTTCCGTCTGCTACAATAATTTGGTGCTTGGTAATTACGTTCCATGCTTCCGTCATCACAATGGCAGCTACCAACAAAAGTTTTATCAAAGGCATAAAAAAGGAGTTAAATATCTGGAAATAACAGCAAAATCTGTATTTTAATGCCCTTCAACAGTATTTAATGTGTTTGCCTTTCCAAGTTTCAATTATTATCCTACATGAATGGCTAAGTTGCTCAAAGACTTATCTAATGTGGGTCCTATAGAAATACCCAATGAACTGCTCTAATGTGGACTCTCGAACCAGCAATCGACTTAAAGTATATTGGTAAAGATTTTTTTAAATTATAAGTAGTGGGTCCTATGGAATGTATGGATAAAAAGTGCATAAAAGTTGTGGGTTCTACGAAATGTGTAGATAAAAATGATGTTTGACCAACTCATAAGTGCTTATAACCACCGGCAAACATACTCCTAATATCATATCTCAACTACCTAGTATTAAACAAGTGTGTGTATAGGCTAGAAAGGCAGGTTGATGAGCTACTGTTAAAGGGACTGATTCTTGAAAGTTGAAGACCTGATGTTGTCCCAACAATACTAATCCCAAAGAAACATGGTACAGGGCCTGATCATAGCGCCAATAACAAGATAGCCATTGAATATCAATTTCTATTTCCTTGATTGGATGATATGTTGGACATTATGGCTGGATCTTGTATATTTTTAAAGATGGATTTTAAAAGTACCTCTCATCAAATAAAGGCAAACAGCCTTCAAGAAACAAGAAACAAAAAAAAAAAAAAAAAAAAACCTTTGCATATGGCTAGTAGTGCATTTAGCTTTTCTAGTGCTTGTAGCACCTTCATGCTCTTCATGACTCACATATTACAACCATTTATTGGCAAGGTTTAGGTTTTCCTACTTTGATGACATCTTAATATACAGCAAGACAAATAAATGTTCATTCATAACTCCAACTTCTGTATTTTTGGGCTTTGTCTCATCATTTAAAGGAGCGGAACTAGACTTGGTGAAGTCAAAGCCGTTATACGATAGCCAATCCCCAACACATTAGAAGAATTCAGATTTTTATGGGTATGGATATCTTATTATATGCAGAAAAATCAATTCACGTGGACGAAGGCAATGTCACAAGCTTTAGAAGCAGTAGAGCATGATTGACTAAAGCATGTCACCAACTACCAGAGTGCATCTAATGTTGGGATTGGTGGTGTTTCAAGTGAAAAAAAACATCCTAAATCTCCTATAGTGAGAAGGTCAATGAAGCACGCCCAAAGTATTCAACCTATGATAATTGATAAAGAGCCCTATGCTATTGTTCAAACAGTGTACTAATGAAGTCACTATCTCCTCTCTTAAGGAATTTTTCTCATATTCATAAAATGAAGCCCTCAACTAAATGACGCTTGTAAGAGATTAAGCCGTCGGCCTGGGAAGTGGATTTATTTCTTGCAAGAATATTATTTTATAATCAATGGAAATAAACAGTGCACTTTAGTAGTGGTGTATGTTTTTCTTCTATGGTTGTACAGGCTTCGTCCTCTTTGCTTGAATTCCATGAAAACTCGAAGTTGATGATTTATCTCAAGAGAGAATTGTGTTTTTATCTCTAATGAGGTTGTTTTCTTCCTCACTTTTAAATGATAATAATTGGGGTATATATATTAGTATACCGCTTTTTTCTGCGGTGGTACCCCACCGTAAAGTCTAGTGCAAAATTTTCACCTTCACGATAAATTTTTTCTAATAATCACCACAAGAAAAATGAAAATACCCTTTAGTCTGCTTGCTCGTTCTATCTATTGATTAAAACAACTATTTGAGAAAAATCAAGAGACGATTGATTGAGAGAGGATTTTAATAGTTGAGAAAAATATGTTGAAGATTATGAGAGAAGGGATTTTGTTTGAGGGAGGTTGATTTTGAAGACGTTGAGAAGAATATGGGAAAAATTGAGAGAGAGATGATTTTGTTTGAGAGAGATGAATACGTAGTTACATAGTGACAAAGGAGTTTCTTTTTTCTTCCCGTAGTGGAGAAAATCTCTCTACGGTCGGTGATTATATGCCTCCATTAGGGCTCCAAAATTCGTGTTTTTAGTTGCAAAACACGCCCCAAAACTTACCAAAACAAAAACCTAATGTGTACAAGATTGGTGAGCAGGCAAAATGAAGAAATTTTGCGTACAAGGTATACTCAAGATCTTTGTATCAATTATTTTTCTAATGGCATATCATTTGCCTTGTGGAGATATTTGTATCAAACTTTGTGCTCTAGTTTTCCCACCTACTCCACGTGTATGACTTTCTTCTTTCATCTTTGCCTTTTGGTGTTCAATCCTTCACCTCCACTATTCATTATCACTTCAAAACATCTTCTTTCTTCTCACTTTCTCTTCTATTTCGTTCTTCAATGTTTGGCTCTTGATCTTCACTTTAAACCTCAATTTTTTATCATTTTTCTGCCAATTTCACCAATTTAGTTCGAGCTAAATCACTTCAAAACACCTTATTTCTTCTCGCTTCCTCTTTTGTCTCGTCCTCCAATATTTGACTCTTGATCTTCACTTTAAAACCTTAGCTTTTTCTCATTTTCCTGGCAATTTCACCAATGTAGTTCGAGCTTGGGATTTTGTCCTACAATCACGAAAATGATCTAAAACTCAATAGATATTGACTCTAAAACACTTGAAAAACTCTTCGTTAAATAAGCAAGATAAGTGTATAAATTACACTTATCAAGCATTAAGCTGCTGGACAACGAGGAAAATATCCTAGATTTTCAAATCCTTTGTAAACTAAACAATATTAAAATATCTCTTCAGAAGAAAGTAATATGGGACATGTTGAGGGACGACATGATTTTGAGGAAATAAGACCATTGCAACGGTTAACCATCTCAATTACAGGCCAAGCTTGAAGAGAGAATCTTAACACATCAAATTTCGGAAGAGAAAGTGAAATACAAGTTTGTACATACGATCTATATGTACCGCATGAACCACGGCATGATCTAACCATGGATTTCATTCTTGGGATGCCAAGAAGCATTAACAACTAAAGTTCTATATCAGGTTCGCGACGTGATGCAGCATAACATGTAGAAACCAGATAATAGAGAATAAGTAGAAGGGCAAGAGGAAGAGAGTGCCAGAGTGGGGGAGAAACAAGAAGAGAGGCAATATATGAGAAGACACAAGAATTGGAGGGAGAAGCTTCAACATCTCAATAATCCCTTCAATTCAATTCAATAGTCAGCCTGTATTGAAAACCCCGGTCTAACTTATACTACAATCTCTAGCAAACCAAGAAAGGTACCAAACTAACAAGGTTGAGAATTATCTAATCTAACCTAATGACTATGGAAAGGAAATAAATCAAATAAAATAATATCCCTTAAGATAAATCCTTCTTTTTCTAAACTAAGTGGCAGTATTGACAAATGTTCAGTATAACATCCATTAGAATCTCCATCATTAGGTATTATTCGTAAGTCCTCAAGAGTGATTCTTGAAGTTTCTTTCGTCGATTCCATCTTATGTTTTGTTTATAACCAAATCCTCTACTTTCACAGGGTACACCTTTGTTTTAAGAGCTTTCACGTTCTGTCCTACATCATCAAGTCTTGTAAATTAAACATAAAACCAAATAAAAGACTAGAATCAGAAACTGTTGCAGCCTAACTACCTTAAGCTTGAGGGACGTTCTTTGAAACCAGAGCTGCTGAGAAGGTTTGATCCAGCCGTAGCCAGGGATGGATGGAACTGTGGAGTAATCTCCACTGTCTAGAAAGTAGAGATTGAGAAGCGATTTATTAACTAAACCAGAATCTCCAACCCCATGGACTTCCAAATTGTAATTCCCAAATCCATCGATAATGTGAACTTCAAGAGGGTTTAACTGAGACAGAGTATTTTTCATGGTGATAATATGTTTCATCACACCTTCCCTTGATAAAGTAGATTCTTGGTCATGATTTCCCAGAACAGCAGCCCATGGGATATTTGATAATATTGCCGGGGCAAAGGCAGCATTCATTGATATTTCCGGGTCAGAGGCATCAAAGCCGTAAATATTATCACCTGCAATTCAATTGCACGATGTGATTGATTGTAAGCAAGTTAAGTAATAGTGAATAGGAGTTACCAGTGAAAACAATGAGGTTGGGTTTCTCGGCAAGAATGAGTCGGCGAATGAAGGCAGTGGTGTTGAGATCGGAGCAGGAGGCCATCTGCTGGGGAAACACATCCTCGCAAAGAGTTTTCTTACCATCGGCATAGTGCATATCCGCCACTTGCAGAATCCTAAACTCCCCCGTTTTCCCGTCGAACCTCAGCTGTTGCCGTCGGTCTTCACACTCAACCAAGAAGCAAAGAGCCAGCCAGATTATACATGAAAACATCCTTATCTTTCTCATATTCTGCGCCGCCATGGAGAATTTTGAGATATTCTTCCTGATTTCAAAATGGTGCTGATAAGTAGCAGCCAAACTGAGAGGTCAGTCCCCGTGACAAACAATTTGCCATGTTCATACGGAAAATCCTTTTCGCGTTGAAATATTCGAACACTCTTGTGGCGTATTGTGAACCTTTCGCAATATTTCGTTTTCCTTGTGACTTATAATAGTAATAATTGTCTTGACTAGTGACGTGATTTGTCTTCATATTTTTCCTAAGCCACTGCAAAATAGGGATATATTTCTAAAAAGCGTTGTCAAACGTCCGAAAGTGATTAGTCAAAATAAGTTTTTAAGGCATCTTATATATTATAAAAAGTTTAAATTATTTTTTTATACATTTTTTAAATTATCTTAACATTGCAAAATGACATTGATACATTTACGTGTCTAGTAAGCCATTTACACGACTACAAATGTTCTTCCCATTAAGAATTTGAAAATATATAACAACAAACTATTTCTCCATCCATTGTTCATCATCTTGGTCTTTAGATTAAGAGCCTGACTTGAATAACATAAATAGCAGATTTTGCTAAATTCATTTTGACTTTGTGGTTCAATAGGATCCACTTAATCTGAAAAGCCGAATTTGATACAGGATTTTGCCATTTATGTTTATCTCTTTCAAATTACCTTTCTAACCCTTTAATTGCTTTCCATATTTTCATCTCTTTTGAAATAGTCATAAAATCAAGGGCATTTTTGTCCATAGTTGTTTGAATTAGTCAACAATTGCGGTACTATAGGTAAGAAATGGCTGCCTTTGTTGGAAAATTCTAAATTGTTTTCAATATTTTAACACTTTTACTATTTGGTCAAATAATTTACTCTGCCAAGAATCGATTCCAAACACAGCCTAAATCAAAGTATAAGAAAGAACAAGAACTCATCAAACTCTAGCTTTTATAGATTTGGTATTGGTAAGACATTATTCTCACTTTTAAGCTTTTAGATTTTGTTTTGTTTTGGTTTGTACATGTTCATTTTACTTTCTGTTCATTTTAGTGTGTTTGAATGAATTTTTTGGATTGAAAGTAGAATCTCGTGAGCTGAAATTGGTATAATTATATTGCATTATGTTAAAATTGCCACAATATGTTTAGTTTGAGACAATAATGTAGATTTTTTTATTAAAAATCATAGCATTGATATTTTTCTACACATAAACCCAAGATGGTTTGAGGCAATGCATAAGAAAAATCGTTTTATAAATGAGCACCTTGTCGCTTCAACTCGTACGTCACATGTGATTCCCATCGATATAGATTTGTAAGACAACCAAGTTTTTAGCACCAAAAAAGATCTTAATATGGTTGTGCACATGCTTTCATTAAAGTAACTTTGAATTCAAAGTGAAGAAGTCAAAATGAGAATACATACATAATTGTTTGCATAGATGACAATTGCAAATAGCGTTTACAAGCAATGACGTTCAAACGATGTACTTACTTTCAAGTTGCACTTATACATGTGAACATACTTGCTCTTTGACTATTCGATACAATGATTATAGACAAACAATATCTTGAGTTATTGGAAGACATATCATGCCAAAATTTCAAAACTCTAACATCTAAGGTAGATATAAGTTATCGGAAGGCGGGAAGTCTAGAGAGTGTGCTTTAGAAAGTCTAAGGGGTTCACGTGAGAATAGTTATTTTAAATCGGCCTCGTATGGCTATAACTTCGTCAAGACTAACCAGCTACAATATTCTTTTAGAGATTGATAGTGACAGCCACTTTAAATGCTTTGTTACGGCTTTCGAACCTTGCATTTTGTGGATTTCACTCTTCAATGCAACAAGTAAATGTTGTGGATGAAACATTTTATAAAGAAAAATATTTAGGTACGATGATTGTTGCTACTTGTCAAGATGCAAATGTTGAGATCTATCATCTTGCCTGAGGCAAATTTGATTATGAGAATAATGCATCATGAAATTGGTTTTTTTATAAAGTTGAATGAAGTAATGGTAATATTGAAGATCTTGTTTTGATATCTGACCAGCGTCATAATGTGAATATTTCAAATATTATTTTTCTGTAGTTCAAAGGAAGTATCCATTTTTTTCTCAAAGTAGTTGATTAATCTGAATAATTTTTTTTTATACAAATTGAAAAGACAAAAAATAAAATATCAAAAAAGGTGGTGATTATATTGTCGTTGCAATTTGCTTTTATTCTACTACCTTTTTATAGCACTAAAAATCCTAAACCTTTGCTCATTATCTTAAATATGTCCACAATTATTTTAGTCGCATTCATAATTTCTACCTTCCATTAATTAACACATCATATCCTTGAAGACAGTTTCTATCCAAAAGTCTGTTATGAGGGCGTAAATAGACTTATTTGTCACTCGTATTTTTAAATAAGTAAGAAAATGGTAAAATACAAAAGTGCGGTAGAATATTTGTCCCTCATTTCAAAACAAGTTAATAGAAAGATTGATGGTAAGAATTCAACAAAAAATGTGAGGACATAAGTATGACAATGAACAAAGATTTGAGACTTATAGTGCAATTGAAAAGCGTTCCAACTAAAGAAATTGTAGTGATAATATCACCATTACAAAAGAGATTTGTACTTATTGATGTTCATCGCTCGAATAGTTATAACTTTTGATATGGTGGAACCATGCAGCCAGTAACATATGCACAAACGGTCCAACAACGTGCTAGATTTTGTTCACAGGACTAGAGCCCGTATCGAGCCTCGAATTTGCGACTTTTGAAGCCTTCAGTAGGGTTTTTTGCTCGATCTTGTACCCTGCTTATCGTCCCATCAGCCGAGCTCTCCGTAGAGCCCGTACTGGTGGGGCAAATCACACTTCCAAAAGTAGCCAATTCAAGGCATTCGAGGGTCTTAGGTGAAAAACTTTTAAGGGGGGCTTTTCAATTATTATTTTTATAAGAAAATAAAAAAATATTCTTGTTCATCAAAAATATCGTTTCATTAATAAAAAAGAAAATTAATAAAAGTTTAAGATAAACTCTTAACAACATTTAAAATATTATACTAAAATACAATTTGAAATATAATACATATTGTTCAAAATAACGATTAAAAAACCAACTACAATCTAAAGAAGAAACAAACAACAATAAAAACAAAAGTAGTTTTCTCCTTAAAACACGAAAGATGTCGGTGCAATTCTAGTAGAGCTGGGAGAGTTTTCTAGTTTTCAAGTAACTGAAAATAAAAACAAAGATCTATGTAAATTTTAGGTTCTTTGCCTTTTGAGATACAAGATCAATTATTAGATCATTATATAAGTGCATATTTGGTACTGCTGAAATTATTTTTCAAGTACTTATAAGTTGTGGATCATAAAATTATGTGTGATAAATAAGTGGAAAATTTGTAATTTTCGTCCTCAACCTTTGCAGTTTGTTACTAATCTGTCCTTAATATTTTTTTATAGTACTAGACATCTCTAACATTTAATTTAATTGTAAATTGGGTCCCCATTGACAGATTTTGATGAATTTTCCCTTCTCTTAAATGAACAAAAACAAAAGAAAACAATAAAACAACAAAAAATAAGAAAAAATTGCAAAAATATCTTATAACTTTTCAAAAAGTACAAAATATCTTCTTCTTACCCCACCCACCCACCCACCCACCTGACCCGACCCGACCCGACCCGAACCAGAGAATCATGAACAACAAACGATATATAACAAAAACAACGCTATTAATAGGGCTTCTTCTGTAAAAGATGACTTTGGGTCTCTTTCTTGCAACGAACTAAGCGTTCCAGTGAGCATAAGTTTCAATTTTTATGAATTTTTTAGGTTCAGACCAAGGTCAGAACGAAACGAACTAGGACTAGGGTACGAGTTTGGCCACTGGGTCACTGGAACCGTCATCTTCAACCTCATCAACGACGTCATTTCCAGTCCCCAAATTTTTGTTCCGTTTTATGCACGCCCGTGTCAGAGCAAGACCACCGAGTCTTTGCTAGGAAGATTTATGTCGTCTCTTTGCCTACTTAATCTATCGTATATTTTATCTTGGGGTCCAATACATAGTGAGTTGATTGGTTCAAGGAGGTTGAGTGTGGTTAATTTGTTGCATAATCAACTCTTTGGGCGACCTCTCTCTTGAGAGGCTACCATTAATGGTCATCTTGTTTCTATCATTTGACAGAAAATGCTTTTCTAGGGTAGGTGGGACTTTTGTACTTTTTGAAAAGTTATAAGACTTTTTTATATAATTTTTCCTTATTTTTTGTGGTTTTATTGTTTTCTTTTATTTTTGTTTATTTAAGAAAATGACAAATCTATCAAAATCTATAAATGGGGATGTGATTTGCAATTAAATGAAAGGTTGAGAATGTCTGGTGCTAAAAAAAATGTTAAGGGTAATTAGTAACAAACTGCAAAAGTTGGAGACGAAAATTATAAATTTTCCTAAACAAGTAGATATCAAGTTGTGAATCATACGAAATATATAGATAAAAAAAAATATTTGACTAGTTTGATCCTCTTAAATTATAAATTAAGCATTGACAAACAAACTTGTTGGAAAGAAATAGTCGATGTATTAAATTTAATTTACTTTTACCTTTTAATTTTTTATATTAATCGAGCAAACTTATTCAACTTTCATGAATTGTCGGGCTAGACAATAAAATTCAACATGAATTTACCAGAATTTATTATGTTAAAACTCAGAACTCAAAATCTTATTTCAATGTTTGTCTAATTGGCTTCAGAAACGTGTATGCCAAAAATTAATTTATGAGAATCAATTACCAGAAACTAGTTAGTAACCCAATACCCCCAAAAATTGATTTCAGAAAATAATTGAGGAAGTTTTTAGTCAAAATTATTTTCAAGAAAATAATTTTTACTTTGATTGCACGTTTAATCGATAAATAATTTGAGATTTTACGTATTTTATTACCATAAGGAATATGAAGAGAGAGTTTCTAACGTTATTTTATAACGGAAAAATGAAAGAATAATAGGTGTTTAGGGTACTAATCTCGGTTTATTAATTCTTGAAATAATTAAATGTTTGAAAATTTTCATTTTATAGTACATGATTTGAGGCTTTGTTGGACTAGGTTGTTGTAGGTTGATTGAGTTTTATTTCTACTTTTTTAAAGGGATTTTTCATAAATAAACCACTTTTTAAAAATAATTCCAACTTTATTAACTTAATAAATTTATTTTAAAAATACTACCATAATTTATATTATATTAATTAATGAAATAATGAATTAAAATCAAATGGACCAAGACCACCTGAATCCCCATGTGAATTGTGATGAACTTTGACCTAAATTTGCTTCTTGAGTCCTTGATTACTTTCAATATCTCCACTTTAGTCCATGTAATTCATCTTTCATTTCAATTTCATCGTCTTTTATTTACAACCTAAGTCCTTCAATTTTTAGATCTTTGCAAGTTGATCCCCATATTTATACTTCTATGTCAATTTAATCATTTATAGTATCACTATTTGATACAGATGTTACAAATGATATTGTATATCAATGTTTGATTCAAATGTTATAAATGATATTTTATATCAAAAATATCTGTAACAAATACAAACAAAACTCATATTCTTTTCAATTATAATATTTGTAACAATATGTATTACAAATTGAGATGTAAAATATCAGTGATATATAATATCAATTTATATAACATGTACTGTGTAAAATAACACAATATAATCTGTAACATATTCAGTGATACAAAATATTATTTGTAATATCTGTATCAAACAGTAATACACAATATTATTTATAACATCTGTATCAAATCAAGATATTAAATAGAAATTGTTACAACTGCAAAATTAACTCTAAACTTCAACATGTTTATATTAATATACACATTGGACTCTTAAAAACTTATTAATATTGTGTAACATCAGTATGATATAGATATGTAACACAATACCAAATTTAACAAATAAAACTCATGATTTCATTATTTTTAACATATGTAACATCAGTGATACAAAAATATCAATTCATGTAACATGTGCTGTGTAAAATAACATAATATAATCTGTAACATATTCAGTGATACAAAATGTCATTTATAACATCTGTATCAAGCATTTGATCAAAATTGGTGAAAATGACTAAATTGACATAGAAGTATGAATATGGGGATCAACTTGTAAAAATTCAAAGTTGAAGGATTTGGATTGCAAATAAAAGAAGATGAAATTGAAATGAAAGAAGAATTACATGGACTAAAGTAGAGATATTATAAAGATGAAGGACTTACCGTAATAATAATCAGAAACTCAAGTAGCAAATTTAGGTCAAAGTTTATCACAATTTACGTGGTGGTTGAGGTCTTATTTGATTTTAATTCATTATTTTATTAAATATAATATTAATTATGTTAGTATTTTTAAAATAAATTAGTTAAGTTGTTATATTTGTAATTATTTTAAGATTGGTAAGTAGTGGGTGTAATATCTACTTTTTTCAACAAAAAATATTACATATTAATTTTTTTTTTAAATTAGAGGCGTTCTCTAAGTGAGGCGATTAGGCAATCGCCTAAAAGTATGTTTGATAAAGATTTTTGTAAATTATAAGTTTTATGAAATATGTGGATAAAAAGTAGATAAAAGTTATAGATAATTGTTACCACCGGATTTTGGTTAGGTTTCCACTTCAGCAAAGGCCTCCTAGGCCCAATAAAGGCCCAGGTTTTGTCCCATGAAGGCCTCGTGAGCCCAGTGAATGTCTCGTGAATTTGTAGAAAGCCTCAAAGACCCAACAACATTTTAACACTCCTGAATCTAGTACAACGAAGCCCGTGAAGGGCCTCGATGTTCATGGCTAACCCAGGGAGCTTCGTTGGTCTTAGAATCCATCATAGTTCGCAGACAATGTGATATTTTGGAATAACCGTAGAGATATTTAAAGAAAGATTGTGTTTGATTACTACATGGATTCTCGAAACCAATTTTCAATCTCCTAATGATTAGACATCGTGATATTGAAGATCAACTCAAATAAGAACTGAAATATATGAAATTGCGTTGACACCCAATCATCCGTTATCCCAAGGAAAGAGAATCACATCAGATGTCTAATTGATTGTTTACCTAAATCAATTAAAATGAAACTATAAAGACAACGTCTCCAATTATTCTAAAGTACGCATTATTCTCACCTTTAAATTCTGCTAAAATTTCTGTCTACTTGTCTCTCCTATACTCAAAACACTCCCCATCCCTGTATATTACTCTATATACCAGCAGTTGATTTGATCGTTGAAGTACCAACGATCATCAGACTATTTTTTCTCGGTGATCTTGGTGTCTAACGGTCGTCCTAGTGTACAGGTAACATACAGGCTAACAGATTGTTGACTGGAGATCTGTTGATACGTGGATAGTGCTGATTTCGAGGTCAACAATATTGTAAAATGTGTGGATGAAAATAATATTTGACAAATTTATCACCGATAGTAAGGAAAGTTTTCACTCTCACTCACGATAAAAACACATGTGTCTGTCTTCATCTTTCAAAAAAATTCTCTCATCAAATCTTTCATTTCCAATTTTGTTTATATTTCTCTTCACCATTGTTCTCCAAATATTTTATTGTTCTTCCTCACCAACTTCTATCAATCTCTATTTATTTTTGTACGGTCAGATTCTACCGATAAGCGGTATACTAGTCACCACCGTGAGAGAATTTTTCACCTCCACTCACACAAAATCAGCATATGCGTCTGTCTTCCTAAAAAAATCCACCATCTCTTTAAAATCTCTCATTCTCAATTATTCTCTTCACAATTCTTCAAATTTCCTTCAAAATTTTCTTCCTACTCAGTATTGTTCAATGAACAAACTTCAACAATCAAATTTCACTGCAATAAAGTGGTATACTAGTAAATATTTATTTCTACACACAAACATAATCGCATGATCACGACCGTATGGAGTTTTCTCCGCTACGGAAAGAAAAAAGTACTTAAACGTTTGTGTGTCATTACATCTTCAATTTCTTCCATAACAAAATCTTCTCCTCCAAAATTTGCTGAACGCTTCAATCCATCTTATTTATTCGATCATCTTCAAAATCTGTTCATCTCAATCGATGATCTCCAAAATTTGTTCATTACATAATCCATTATCATAATAGAGCTTACGGTCAGATCTCACCACAACGAAACGATATACTAGTATCTTAAGCTGGGTAATACATCGACTTGTGGGGCCGTGAAAACAAAATCAAGAAGTGAAAAAGGGGGGTTAATTTCACCAACGGTCACTGAAGTTACCTTCAAAGAACAAAATAGTCACTGAAGTTCAAAAATTTCAGTGGTGGTTACTAAAGTTAGAAATCTTTTCACTAATGCTAACTTCATTAAATTTCTAATTTAAAATAGTGAGGTGGCATGATGATGTGATATTTATTTATTGCATGATAGTCCATGTACTTTATATAATATTCAATTTAGTCCCTATATTTCAATTAAGTCGTTCAAAAATTATATCTTAAGTCCTTAATTTTTTAGATCTTTGCACTTTGGTCCTCAAAAATTTAATTATATTTCAGTTAAGTCTTTCAAAAATTGCATCTTGGATACTTAATTTTTTACATCTTTACACTTTGGTCTCCAAATTTTCAATTATCTTTCAGTTAAGTCTTTCAAAATTGTATCTTATGTCCTTCAACTTTTTACATCTTTACACTTTGGTCTCCAAATTTTTAATTATTTTTCAGTTAAGAATTTCAAAAATTGTATCTTAGATCTTTCAACTTTTTACATCTTTACACTTTAGTCCCCAAATTTTTAATTATCTTTCAGTTAAGTTCTCTAAAAAATTGCATCTTAGCTTCAACTTTATACATCTTCAAACTTTGATCCTCAAAATCTTTGATTTTAGTTGCCAAATAAGTATAATTTTAATGGTCAAAATAAGTGCATTTTCAATTATATCTTTGACTTTATACTCAAATTTTCACATAAACGAACAAAATAATATTATAGGGTCTGACCATTAAAATGTCTACTTTTAGTAGTCAACTCTAAATGATAAGTGCGAATTTTACACTTATTTTGACCACTAAATAGTTTATTATTTTGTTCGTTTAGGTGAAAATTCGAGTGTAAAGTCAAAGATTTAATTGAAAGTACAATTATTTTGACCACTAAAATTGTACTTATTTTGACCACTAAAATCGAGAATTTAGGAGACCAAAGTTTGAAGATATATAAAGTTGAAGGACCTAAGATGCAATTTTTTAGATGATTTAACTGAAAGATAATTGAAAATTTGAGGACCAAAGTGTAAAGATGTAAAAAGTTGAAGGACCTAAGATGCAATTTTTGGAGGACTTAATTGAAAGAGAATTGAAAATTTGGAGACCAAAGTGTAAAGATGTAAAAAATTAAGGACCTAAGATACAATTTTTGAAAGACTTAATTGAAATATAGGAACTAAAGTGAATATTATATAAAATATATATATTACTATGCAATAAATAAATGCCACATCATCATGCCACATCATTATTTTAAATTATAAATTTAATGGAGTGACCATTAGTGAAATAATTTCTAATTTCAGTGACCACTACTGAAATTTTTGAATTTTAGTGACCATTTTGTAATTTGAAAGTAACTTCAGTGACCGTTGGTGAAATTAACCCGAAAAAGGGCTTCACCAAACATAAATGAAAAATAAGAAATGAAAGAAAAGGGTAAAGGTGGCAAAAAAGCTCATCGGCTCGGCTCGTAAAAGCTCGGTCTAGCTCGAACTCGAGCTCGTCGAGAGACGATCACGAGCTAGGGTTGAACTCAAAAAAAAAAAAAAAAAAAAGAGGGACGAGCTAGCTCGGCTCGCCCAATGAGCCAGCTCGTACGAGCCCAAAAGCACGAGCCACGAGTCGGCTCGGCTCATGGCTCATGCATCAAGTGACCGTTGGATGATCATCCAACGGTCACACCATTTTTTTTTTTTTAATTTCATTATTTTTCTATAAATACTCTTATTCTAAGGAGAAGGGTATTCAATCTTTAATTTTCAACATAAAAGATACTCGATATTGTATTTTTTTCTCATTTTCAAAATTTAAAAAAAAATAAAATTGAGGGCCGAGCGAGCTCATGGATAGGTCGGCTCGGCCTGTTTGACCCACGAGCTCGTGGGCTGAACCGAACTTGCATTTTGAAGACGAGCCGAACTCAGGCTCATGCTCGGGCTCGGGCTCGGGCTCGGGCTCGGGTTCGGCTCGTCCCTTTGAGCGAGCCGAGCTCGTATTTTATGGGCCGAGCCGGCTCAGCTCGGCCCATTGCTATGCCTAGAAAAGGAAACTTCTTTCTGGTGCTGGGAGGCAGAAAACCCCCATAGTTTCAAGGATAGTCGCACTGAATTATGGAATCGGTAAAGGGCGACGTGTATTTATGTCGGCACAATTACTGACAGAGTTTTCTCCGCTATAGAAAAAAAAGTACTTAAATGTTCGTGTGTCACTACGTCCTCAATTTTTTCTATAACAAAATATTCTCCTCCAAAATTTGTTAAATACTTTAATCCATCTCTCTTATTCGATCATCTTCAAAATCTACTCATCTCAATAGATGATCTTCAAAATTTGTTCAGTACATTAATCTATTATAACAATAGAGCTTACGGTCACACCACGCCGCAACCAAACATATCTTAAGCTGGGTAATACACCGCCTTGTGGGGCCGCGAAAACAAAATCAAGAAGTGAAAAAGGGCTTCGCCAAACATAAATGTAAAATAAGAAGGGACAAAAAAGGGTACTTCTTTCTGGTGCAGGGAGGCGGAAAACACCCGTAGTTTCAAGGACAGCCGCACTGGAATTCTGGAATTGGTAAAGAGCGACGCGTATTTATGTCGGCACGATTACTGAAAAAAGTTCTGAAAGAACAAGAAGCTGCACTGCAACAGGAGCAGCAGGAGGAGGAAGAGCTCTACAATGGCGATGAGTCCGAATCCCCTGACTCTACAGCCCCTTTCAAAAATCCTTTCGATCTTCTCGGTGACGATAACGATAACGACAACGACGCCGTCGTCGACCCAGATTCCGATCAGGTCCGTTTTTGTTGATAGAAAATCGATATGTATTTCTGCGTGAATGTGTATTCGAGGGTTTCTTTTCTTGCTGTTGTTGTTCTTTTGTAATTGGTATTGTGCTGTTGCTGTTGTCAACTAAGAGATAACTCTAAGTAATCTTGAAAAGGGTTGCGTAACGATGCAATAGTTAAGTCAATTTAAGATATCAATTGTTGAAGGAGAGAATTAAATTTGAGCTTCAAGCCATCTTAGTCAATATGAGAGTAAATAAGACGGTTTTTTACTGGAATAATATTGTGAATAGTCAACCCTCTTAAACTTTTTTTTTTTTACCTGCGTCCTGCTATATATCAAGGTTCTGTTTGTTTGGTCTTAAATATTTTACTTCTTTGTGACCAGAAAATATTGCATATTTGAATAATTCTTTATTCTGCTGGAAGATCGAACTAGTAAGTGTTTCATCTAACTGCCTTAAAAGTGTACGAGACCCAACTTTTCTTGTAAGACCATTTGAAGAAGAACATTCACTTGGTCCCCAACGTTACATTCTGTGTTCCTTGTGTTATTCAGCTCCAACTTTGTAGTTAGCATCACACTAACTGGCGTAGCCAATGATGGTAGGCACCGGGAACTCTCCAATTTACAATTTGCAATGGTGCTTTCCTATTGGTTTGATTACTGAGTAATGTAAAATTTTACTAATTAAATTTATTATCCTAACAGGCATCACGAAAGGTCTCTCCCTCCTGCTTGCAATCAATTTTCTAGTATACTGTAAATGTATATAGCATATTATTATTATTCTGAGTAAAATTCAATAAATGCAATAATGTTGCATACAAAATACATTTGTTTTACTACTAAATCAAACATAATATTTTGATTTGGTCCTAATACAGCACCTCTCTGAATTTAGAAGCTGTTTGGCATACATAATATTCTGGAATTGCGCCTTCGGAAATTGGCAGCCAGATCTAGGTGTAAGAGGTGGGTACTGGGGACTTCTTAATTAGAAAGAGGGAAGGAGGCTCTGGGGTGCCTGCCCCGGAGATTGGTTTGACCTCTGAAGATGCTATAGGATGTGCTAAAGTTCTAAGCTCCATACTGAGTATAGGATGCATCACGAGTGGTTTTAAGTCCACCTGTAATGTATTACTACAACAATGCAAAATTATCTAGTGCAAATGCTAATCTATTTGCTTGTTAGAATTTTCAGTTGCTCCTAGAAGTTTAAGCTATTGGCTATGCTGTTCCTTTTTGTTATTACATGGAAACAAGAAAAAAAATATAATTTCACAAAGGTGTTGTTGGTGATATGATATAGCAATTTGAAATCTGAACTGCTGTTGATATCTGTAATGGATGATTGGCTGCAGGAGAAAGACAATTCTGCCGATGAGTCTTCAATAGGAAATATTGATGGCAAGCATACCTCCATGTTAAAAGCTACTATTAACAAAGTTTCCGTATCTAGTATCAAAACGTCGAAGAAGAAAAAGAAAAAGAAGAAAATCAAGGAAGATTTGTCTGCAAGTGCTGAAAATGACGAAAGATCTTCTGGTCTGATGTTAGAAAATTTGTCTTTGGAAGCTAGCTCTTATGGTAATGAACGGATTGCATCTCATCCTGCAAAAGTCAAGTCAGCAAAAGTAAATAATGATGAGATAATGGCGAAGCACTGCAAATCCTCTATACTACAAATTGATCCCAAATTTCTCAGGCCAGAAAACGAGCTCCGAAGAATCTTTGGGTCTAAGGTAGTGAATTCATTTGAAAGAAGTCATCACTCTGGAAGTTCAAGCAGTACATATGTTGGTAGACGTGGGAGTCATAACCACAAGAGGACCATTCTTGTTTCTCCATCGGAACATTGGCCTCGTTGGGATGGATCCTTGTCCATGGAACTTCTGGAGACCAAAGATGAAGTTCATTATTTCAGGTCAATTCCTCTCTCTTAGATTGTAGTCTATTATTGGATGGTAAAGATTAAATAGGCTGAGAAGTGAGAACAAATAATTTTGGTCTGTTCTTGATAGCTATTAATAGTAAGTATTAGTAACCGAAAATAGTACAAATATGACAGGCTACAAACTTTTAAGCAACAACTGCAACTAAAAGGGAAAACCAGCAAACATGAGAAACTATCAGCAAGTAGCTACTAAAAGAATTTTCTTTGGCAAAAAAACAACAAGAAATCAATATATGAAAGAAAAACTCTGCCAATAGCAACTAAAAGAATTAGGTTTGACTTTAAAAGCAAAGAAAAGCATATAAGAAAGAAAACAAAAACACGTAGCAGCAAAAAAATGTATAAAAGAAAAAGCAGAAGAAAGCCACATGTTGCAGTCCCTGAACACTGGTAGCCTGTCGGACATCAATTGTTGCTGAAAAACTGCAAGAACACTTGGGGCCAAGGGGGTGGAGGTGCACCTCACTTTCTAGAGTACAGGGCAAGGCCGTGCATGAGCTCTCTGTTTATTCTATTTTTTTTATTTTTTTTGGGTTGGACTGTGTTTAGGACAATTTGAAAAAATGTTTAGGTTTTTGGGCTATGACAATACACCAGCTTAAAAAGCTGAGGCCTGTGCTGTGATAAAAGTACCAAAGAGCACAAGACTAAAGAGCTCAAGTCAAGATGTAAGCCTTGACAAGGGGCACTTAACTCGTAAGCTTTGAGCCCTTAATGAACACCTTGCAATGAAGTGCACCTCAGGTGTGCACTTGAGGCACTTTTGAATATGCTGCCTGGCTCAAAACAAAGATATTTTATATATTAGAACAACAGGTGACCAGAGTTGACTTTTCCCGATGGTATTTACTATGTTGAAAGTAACGTTTAAGCCCAATTTATTGGAGCTTCTCATCGCTTTCACAGTTACATTAGGTAGAGGGTGCCATGAAGATCTAGGAGAGGGAGCAGTATGAATTGAATGGCTCCCATACTGTTCGGAGGGAGGGGGCAGTTTATAATGTACGTTCAAATTTATTTGACTCAAAATAGAACATCGTTCATATATTTTATAGTTTCTAAATCTATCGATTCAATGCACAAAACTGGAGAAGTTTCTCTCAACTTTGTGCAAGCATGGGGTTTTACATGCTAAATATGAGAGAGTGTCTGTTAGCTAGTGGAGTGTAATTGTGTCCGGCCCTGGTAGTTCATGCATTAGAAGAGTCAGATGACATATCATAGTTATCGAAACTTTGAAGTCAAAATATATAAAACATGCCTAATTTATGAAAAGTAACATGGAAATACCCCAAATGCGACTCTTACCAGTCCAAACTGAAAAGAGAATGTTACACTTGCTAATGTGAAATATATAATTCGTGTCTTCATATAGGAAAGAGAATCTGCTGAGGATATTGTTCAGTCTCTTTAACTTTGGAACTTAAACACTGGTCAGCTTGTATGAAGCAATCTTTCCAAGTTTTCTTCCTTATTATAATAGTGCGTTGTGCCTGTTCTTGGTTGTGGCACTAGTTATAGATCTGGAAACTTGCTAAATGAACAAGTTTGCAATGACAATGAAGACATGGTATCTCTTTATTTAGTTCGGAACATGTGTGCATGTGAATGTATCTGCAAATCTATTTCTATTGTGAGTGCACGCTCATTTGGCAGCAGAAGGCAGTGGTGGCTGTGACTGGTGGTGACAAGGGATAGTTAGTGGGTGGGTCAGGGGCAGAGCCAGGGTAATTTTTTTTCAATTTTTCCCTACGAGTTTTCATACATTGAAAATGCTTCATTATCGATTCTATGAAATACATATATTTAGCATACACAAATATCAAATAAGACAAGTTATCACGAAATGGTTAACATGAATACAAAATACATATCAAATGGAACATATAAAATCTTAAATTCACTTCAATTAACATAATTAAGCATACCCAAATTGAAATTTCAATTTACACAATTTATACAGTTAAGATACACTATACACATCAAATGAATCATACAAATTCACTTCAACCAAATTAAAATGCCACTGCCAACATCATATTACAAATTACATACCCAATGTTACCAATAATAGAATATTTGAAAATAAATAAAAAAATCAATAAATTGGCAAAAGGGAGCATTGTAAATTATGAAATCCAGTCTCAAGCAGAGGCAAGGGAGTGGAAGATGGAGTGCTGGAGTGCTGAAGTGCTGTTGCCTGCCGTCGAAGTGTTTCACACCGAGTGTGAGGTAGGAGAGTTGAGTTTGGCGAAGGGCTGCCTAATCGAAACGAAGGGTAAGAGATTTGATTTTGATTGGCACTTGGGGGATTAGGAAGTGATGAGTGATTTTGGAGGAAATCATTAAAAAAAATGTTACTGGGCCTAACATTAAAATTAATTCCAAAGACTGCTCTCACTGGGCCTGCAGTAACTCCACCCCTGGGTGGGGTCGTGTGGTTTGTGAATGGGGTGTGGAGTTAGACGGTCTTATTATTTTGCAACTGCTCATTCAGTTTGTTGTTTCATGCAGCCAACTTAGATTTTAACCAGTACATATGCCTGATGTGTGAAAATTTTGGTTGTGGAACTCATACCTAGTTGCTCTGTCCCATGCATTGTTAGGAGCCGATTATTGATAGTTGGATTTGAAGTTGTAACATGGTAAGTTGTATAGGCCTCATTATTTTCTTTATTGGAAACTGATTGGCTTGGCCCCAAGAACTTAGGGAAGGGAGTTGCATGTGGGAAGCCATAATAATAGCTGGACGTGCAAGAAACTTTATTGTTTAGGTAATTATAATTTTAGTCTCATGTACTTGAGTTGGCGCAGAATGTCTATGTCAGCCGAAGCAACTTGTTTCCCTAGATATTCCATGTGGAAGCAACTGCAATAATGTCTTTGACTACAACTCGTTTAGCTCTTTCCACTGGTGTTTGTGTTAGTGGCTATGGCCATGAAATGCAAAATGTAACTTAGTAATTATTTTCTTGTGTCCTAAGAGATGGCCTTAATTTTTTGTTCTTGTTTATGTCTCTTAGATATGTACAATCGTCATCCTATGGCCAAGCTCAGAGAGCATTTGAAGCTGCTAAGGCAATACATGATCTTAATGGTATTGCGAGTATTTTATTGTACCATCCTTTTCATGTAGACTCACTCATCACATTGGCGGAGTATTTCAAATTTTTGGGTGAACATGAAAGGTCTGCTGATGCTACTGCAAAGTGTCTGTATGCTTTGGAATGTGCATGGCACCCAATGTTTTCTCCTTTGTTGAGCAATTTTCAATTGAAGTATGTCCATGAAACCAACAAGCCATTATTCTCAGCACTTTTCACTCACATGAAAAACATGGATAGGCGTGGGTGCCACCGATCTGCCCTTGAAGTTTGCAAGCTGTTGCTTTCTCTAGATCCAGATGATCCAATGGGTGCCATGTTCTGTATTGACTACTACTCTTTAAGAGCTGAGGAGTATTCCTGGCTAGAACGCTTTTCTGAAGAATATAAAGGTGGTAATTCCCTGTGGTTATTTCCAAATTTCTCTTTTTCCCTCGCTGTGTGCCGGTTTTACCTTGAACGTGACGACGGTTTAAAAGATGGAAAAATGGATCCTGGCAAAGCTGCTTCTTCTGATCTCATAAAGCAGGCTTTGATGCTTCACCCTTCAGTCTTAAAGAAATTGGTAGTGAAGGTTCCTTTAAAAGATCCCGCATGGACCAATATTCTCAAGCATAGTTTCTTTGGGCCCGAGCAAACAGGAAGTCCATCCTTGGATCACTTGATTAATATATACATTGAAAGGAGTTACATATTATGGAGGCTTCCTGATCTACAAAAGTATCTTCGGGATTCTGCACTTTTGGTGATTGAGACACTGAAAGATAAAGGAAATGAAGCTCGGGATTGGGCTTGTGTGAGAAAAGAAGCTTTCTCATCAGTGAAGAATGAGTGAGTCTTCTGTTGCTCAACTATTGTTTCTCATTATTGTGCTTCTTCTAGTTCAGGTGAAGTATTAATTATATATATTTCTTCGTTGTTCTAGGTACTCTCATCTATTGGTATCAGATTTCTCCGATTCCATGCCAACAATGCCACCTGATAACCTGCAAGATTTTATGGTTGATCCAAGGGGAGGATTACAGAATAGGGAAGAATTACCCAACCTGCCCGACTTATCCAATAGAAATGTGCTTTCTGTTTTATTAGAATCTGTGTTACCATGGATTAATTATGGAAGAGGAGACGGTGATGATATCCAGCAAGACCACCCTGATCAAGCAGACGAACACTAGACTTCCAAAGGCACCATTACCGAATGGAAGTTGATTCCGTGCTGAAAACATTAATTATTTTAGTCTTTGAGGGGAGGGTTAGGGTTCTATGTGAAAAGGTAGGATGTTTTGTGACATCCTGAGCTTCGACAACAGTGAGTGTTTTACTAGATTTATGGTGTATTTTGAAAATAATATATGTTAAACAGTCAAAATTTCTATTAATTACTTCAGCTTAAAAAACATACGAGTTTGTAAGTAAAATTAGTAGGTTTACTTTCTTGAGTACGTATGTATTCATATTTAATTTTAGGGAAATTTGTACCCACAGTCCCTAAGCTATACTACTTATGCACTTGGATGCCTATTCATTTTTCTTGACATTCGGGTCCCCAAACTTTGATTTTTGGTGCATATAGATCCCATTACCAGAATTGGACACAATTCTTGACCACTGTAGGAATATTTTGTAAGTAAGAAGTAAAATAACAAGGAATTTAAAAACAATTGTCCTAAATAGCGTCAGTTGCAAGGCAAAAGCTACCCTCTTGTTTACCTATCCTGTATTATGTCTCTGTTGATATATGAAGTTTATGCAGAACGATTTGATTTAAAAAAAAAAAGTTTATGTAGTACAAATTTAATGGGCCTTACTCATATTGCTTGTGTTATGTTTTTTAACGAAGAACGAGTGCAAGGACCATTTGGAATATGGGGTCCAAATGAGAATCATCTCTCTTTTACCGTGAGAGTGAGAGAACAAACTGAGAAGAGCTCTTGCACATACCGAAAAACATGGAGTGAGGACCATTTTGGGTAGTGACCAAATGACCCAACTAGTCTTTCTTGCAACATGAATAACACCATTTTGGGTAGTGACCGAATGATCCAACTAGTCTTTCTTGCTACTTGAATAGCAGTTTCCTATTCATTCTTCCCATCCTTCATGGTAAATTTTCTAAGAAATTATTTGAAGAAGAGTTCATGAATCAGAACACAATGTGAAGGTTAGTGATTTTATGGTCCCTGAGAATAAGACAGCAAGCCTCCTAGGAAATTTTAGTGACTAAATTATAACAAAATAAAGTTGAATAACCAACTCGAAATGAGCTTCTGCAAAACTTTGACTATGCTTGTTTGATTGGGTTTAAAAACCCATTTTGGTTTTTTTCAGCCGTAATTTTTGACTTTTCAACCCACTTTTAACATGAAAAGTCAACAATTTCAACTCAAAAAAACCAATATTGGTCAAATAAATCAAAAATTGGTTTATAAACTAGTTTATAATCTCTATCAAACGGACCCTAGAATAATGCTACCTAGTACTAGCACCTCACACTAGTTTAGATTAGATAGCAATTGTCCACGGCCCATTTAGACTATTATTCATGTTCTTAGGGCTCAATGGCTGAAAGTTGTACATACAACCAATTCGTTAATTTCAACACGAGTCTGAGAGAATGACAGACGGAGAGAGGGACGGGAGAGAAAATAGGTCAATGCATCATTGATAGAATATAATAACACATTATCCAACCAAAGACCGTAAATCGTTTAAAAGGTACATACAGAATTCTACAACCATCTTGGAAAAGGAAACATTGAAATTGAAACCCCATCCCCATTCAATTATTCGCTCATTTTAAGTACCATCTTTCATCAACATGCTTATAGTATGACTCCTATTGATGATCATATTGAGTTTCCAACACCATGTGAATTGTATGTGCGACGCCTCAACTGAGATTCCTGAGTTGGCTGCTGCAAGAAAATTTTTGTGGGGTCGTTGGGGTCAACATATCTGCAAAATGGAAAACACGAGGAAATAAAAAAATCAGCCATAATCTTTGTCAACTGTGAAAGATTATAACGGTCACATTGACACATACGCATGTCTCATCATCTCATCAACAGGAGTTTGTGCTGCTTGCAGAGGATCCATTCGAGGCTGTGCTTCTGTGCTGGTATGTTGGTTGTATTGTCTAACAGAAGAAATTAAGTTGAAAAAAAGTGGGACAAAGGTTCCACAACCACCTTCCTTGAAGAGAATCTTGAAGGAGTGAGTCGAATATAGAGCCCTGTGCTCGTTATCAGGTACAACCTGAAATTGGCAGGATTGAAGTCAGACCTCTCCACTGAAAGTATGTAACACATAATAGCTATTTTCTACTTACGGGGTCCACGTGTCCAGCAATATTGTTGCAGTGGAATATCGGCTGGTTGAATTTTTCACCATGAACATAGAGCTACAGAAACAAGTCCCAGGTCAGAATGGGTAGGGTATTCAAAAAGCTAATTAATTGAGTAGACCCAAAAAGGACAAAGCCAAGAGCATTGAGCATAAATGTGGAAAATACTTGGAGGGTAGTGACCCTCCTTCACATACCACTACATCAAAGAAGAAAATACAATGATTATAAAGTTTTATGTGGCAAAAATTTAAAAACAAAACGTAGCAGCAGCAAGCAGCCACGGCATGTGAAATCCACAATTTAGGTCACATATAAAGGGCACACTCCCGCAATCCTTGAATGCTAAATCTACTCTCAATAGCACTACTACTCAGTTTCAAAATGATTTTCTTAGAGACAATACTAGAACACTGATTTTAAGCCCCTTTAGGAAAGTTGAATGCACAGAATTTTAGCTACAAATCCAACTGTACACCATTGAATATTTTGTGCATGATTGATATTTGGGGAAAATTTAAGCCCTACAAATGCAGTTAAAGAGTTCAGGAAGTCTATTTTACTTTCATGGTTGATGAAGTATATGAAAATCTTCCAAGAGTCCATTACATATAACAAAACAGACAGTCATCTTTAAATTACCACCATATACTCAATAGAGTCAACTAGACCAGACTATCCCTAGGGTGCCTATCAAGCCACTTTTGACAATTCTTAATCCGAACAATTATGAAGTGGCGAATTGCTCACAAGTCTCATGGTGCCCACCTCGAACTGACAAGTTCCAGAACTAGAGGGTGTACTCTTTAACACTAAGGTCTCATTGAAGCAAATTATCAAATGTTCATCAAAGCCACCATATAATCAGCTAGACGGAATCTTGGGTTTCTTTCATCTAGCACATTAATCTGCCAGATGCTTCTATAATTGTGACACTGCTCCTCCTAGTTTTAGCTTCACAAAGAGTATGTTTAGTTTCTCCAATATCAGCTTCCACTACAAATAACTCTCCAAGCTTGCTCAGTTGCTCCTAAATCCTAATTAAGGAAGTCTTCTGTACATTCTTCCATGAGAATCTAGAACTTCAGTTTGGACTCCTGTATTGAGATCGAGAACTCTTGCTAAACACTCTTCTAACCCACTGCGCTTAGATTGGCACCAACCACTGTATTATTGATAGAGTTATGCCCCACCAAAACTTCGTGTTCAGCCTTGAAACCTCGTTTTGATAGGTTCGAGGAGCTGCAGTTGCAAGCAACAAAATGTAGTTGATTCGCATACACTACCAAGCATTTGAACAGATAAGTGAGGAAACTCAGTACTTTATTCAATCCTTAATAATATGTCCAACCTTAGATGGTCTTATTCAAACAATTCAAAATGTCATCAAATGAGCTTATTACCGAAACAAATCCTAGAATTATGAAATTAACAAAAAAGGAACACCTAACTTCCAGAAAAATAATAGAATGGTTGCACAACCCTTGTAAGATGGAATTTCACGGGGCTCAAGGGCTTTGGCTCTGAGTTGTACACAAGTATGTTTTTGCTTGGAAAAATTGGGGTAGTCATCTGGACTACTCACCCCTATTCACCAAAAAATGGGTTGTTGACCAAACTTGGGCTAGAACTTGCCTGGGCCTTAGAATGACCCTTAAGGGCCATTATTCCCACTCCTTGTGGTCTACAACACCTGAAGTAGGGTGTTGTATAGCAGGATAGGGAATATGCTAGGTTTAATATAGATAGGGAACAAACAAGAATAATTTGAAAAGGCTGAAAAGTGTTCAATCTCTAGTTGATGCACAAGTGATTTATCCACTACAGATAAGCTGCCTGGTTTTCAATAAAGATCTCTCGAAAAAGATACCTATAGAATCTCATGTAGCATATTTTATAGAGTGCATTTTAGTCTGAAGAATGAAAAGGACGAAAACAGGAACCTAAATTCCAAATCTAAATATCTAAAAATAAAAATGTGCGTCAAAATTGTAAATAGCACCCTAAATTATTTTTGCATACCCATTTACTTTGGGTTTTTTTTTGAAGATCCAAACACAAGAAATGTTTTCCTAACTCAAATAAAGATCCAAACACAGCCATACTGTCTGACTGACTGTTGAACATCATCACCCATTTAACTTCATTCCTTGGAAACTGCTTCCACATACTAAATCATCTCATGTTGGCCCTGAATATGACATTTCAAGCAAAATGATCTCAATTTTCAGTCTATGCTAATGTAACAATATTCTACTCCGTATTTAGAGTAAGAACAAGCATTTTAGGGGAACAAAAGTATGAATGATTCCCCAGAACCGAACATAGCCCATAATAATGTTACCTCACTTCCACAAACAGCATAAATGCTGTGTCTGTCACTCTAAATACTTCAAAACAAGCCTCAAGATCCAAACAAATGTTGCTTACACGTAAAAACATTGTTTAAGGACTAGATAAAGAAAAAGACCACAAAATATCGAAAGTGAGAAATGAAAGTCAAAGTGTCAATCTGGCAATAAAACTAATACATCCAGATTTCACTTAAAGATATACAATAAAGAAACAAAGGAGGAGCTATACATACCAAGGGAATATCAAAAGCAGCAAAATTCCCAACAGGCTTACTTGCAACAAAGACCATGCGGATATTTGACAGGTAGATTGTTCCCTTTGCATTAACACGATCCCCATGTGTTCTGAGAGCAGAGCACATGATTTTTAGTCTCATATTAATATAAAGCCCATCACAGTTGATGAAAAAGGCATATTGGAAAATGGTATTACTTTACAATGCATAGCAAAAATTGTTCCATTAGGTGTATTACAATAACCAATGTCCAAAGGCCAGAATTTTTTTTTCTGCCTCAGAAAGCAATAAAATAGAAAGAGAAAGCCAATCATGGAACCTAAAAACTGATTATTTAATTTCAAGAAATAAAAAAAGGTTAGAACAATAATGCTTAATATATTTCTGAAAAGACACGGTTTCATGACTTAATCCATGGTGTTAACATCTGGCTTCTCGTACAAGTACCAACTACCAACCCTTCCAATACCATACTAAGAGGATTACAGAATCAGAAGCTAGCTTCACCAACATAATGCCTCTAATTATTTTAACTATAGTAGTATACCGCATTTTTTTTTTTTTTTTTTTTCGGTGGAATCCAACCGTACACTTTATTATGATAATGATTGACGCGGTGTAAAGATTTTGGAGATAATTGGTGGAGGGAGATCATCCATTAATTGAGATGGATCAAGAAAATGAGCAGATTTTGGAGATGGTGCATGATACCAAAAAAAAAAAAATTAAAAAAAAAAAAAAATCCGGTCAACTTGAAATATTTGTTTGGATACATCTAGGATTATGGTTATCAATCAGACAAACATCATTAGTTCTACGGATTACAAAGGAAATGCGATTGCTAACCCCGGGATCTTGTCAATTTCGAACTCAACGCCATCTCTGGCCAACACAAACATTTCGTTGACAAAAGGCACGGGCATTCCATTAGGAAAAAGCTGAGGATTCAAAGCCATCAGAAGCGTTTCGCCGTTGATCAATTTGAAGACGTTCAGTCGCCGGAGATGGAAAAGGCTCAAGACGATCAGTCGCTAAATAAGCAAATGCGTGGCGAATGTTGCGTCCAAAAGAATATCACACGCATTCCACAACCTTCTGGACGTGGGAACTTGGAAATTGGAATATCTACGCAACCTATTGGGTTAAAAAACTCAATTCCATACTCAACTTATGGGATGGGTACAAATTTGTCACTCAGCTTTAATTTATTCTAAATCAGTCATTCAACTTTAAATTTTGAATTTTGTTTTGTGTTTATCACTATGCAATAATTGGATCATAATTTTCAGAATCAGCCCGGACAGTGATTCGACCGAAGCTCTAGATCGGCAAGTCACGAGTTCAACCGACAAGTCAACAGTTCAACAAGGGCGCCATTGTCGAATCGAAAGTCTAACTAAAATATATTATAAAAATAAATTATGAAGAATACATATACGATAAATATAAAAAAGTGCTATTGTTATTACAATTAATTATATTACAGTGTATATTATTTTTTGACCATTTGAATTGGAAATATTTGTTGAGTTGTTATACGCTATCCAAATTTTTTTATATTTTGATAACTAATTTAGGCCCTGTCTAGAATCGTTATTTTTGTTGATTTTGCTAATTTATTGTTGACCATTTGTTACGGTGGGACCCACTAGCACTAACAAATGCAGAATCTGAAAGAGCAAATGCTATTCAAAATATCTATACAAATTACCTTACTACCCCGAATATTGCTTCCAATGTTTGTAAGAGGTCATAATTCAAGGGTCATGTTGTCCATGGATACATTTATGTAAATAACAACGGTAAAATTGGTGAAAAATGGCCGTCTTTCTTGTCTATTTCAAATTTGTTTAGAATATAATAATATATTTACTATTGGTCAAAAAAATTTCCCTGAAAAAACTGATTCCAGACATACTCTTATAATTATAACTTCTTAAAGAGTTACAATGATTGTAACTTTTATTCAAGTTTCTGATTTTGACTTTTTGTGCTATTTTCAACTTTAATGGATAAATTTCTAAAATTGAAATCATACAGACTAAAATTCAGTCTGCATTTGCAATTATAGCTACATTTGACTTGTATCAAATGTGTGTGAAGTGTGAAAATATTACAATGTTACACCAAAAAGGAAATTACACACTAACGTTGCAAATTTGTAGTGTATAGTAAAAGTGTTGATTATCAATGAAATTACAAGAGATTATTATCTGCTTCAAAAACTAGTATATTCATATGCCTCTCATTTCAAAAAAGAAAAAAGAAAAATCACATGCCTCTAAATCCCAATCAAAGAGAGTAAACATTAGTATAATAATCACAACTGTTGAGTTTTGAAATAATGGATGCAGTTTTATTTTTGGGGTGGGTACAGTTTCATTTTCTCCACTAAGGACCGGACTGCTAAATAGACTGCCAACCATAACAATCTTGGAGTTGAGTCTAATAAGGTAAAATTTCAATTATGAAGACTGCAAAAAAAGTTCATAAAATTCAATTCATCGTTCAACAAACCTTATCACAACCAGTGCATGTGAAAAAAGGTCATTTAGGATACAGGATGTCATAGTGACCAGGTCGGTAAAGCAAGGTAATAAACGGTTTCAATGTCTCTGAACCCCCGACATTACCATTGGTTAGATCCCTTGTAGAAGGAGCAAAATCGTGATGGTTTACAACCACATTGCCATTATCACAAGAACTTCTGTCAAGATAAACTATGCGGATTGGAACACCCAATGCTTCAGACAAGGCTGTTATGTGTACATGGTCACTCTCTTCACCCATAGGCTCCACCATTGACTTGCAAAACTACACATAAAGCAGAAAAAGAAAACAATTTCAAATCAAGTGACATTGCAATAAAGATACAGAAAATTTCATTGCCTTCCTCTATAAATATATTGTTTACCAGAACTGTTGAGGTAACTCAAAACCTGACATTAATGGGGCTTTTCTATAGACATTACAACTACGCTCCATAGACCTCCATAAATGAAAGTTCTAGCTACATACCTGCTCCACTGAGGTATTTGTTAATCCTTGTATAAATGGTTCATAGAACTCTGAGCGCTTCCTTATTTCTCCAGAGGCAACAAATCTGAAGAACATTACAACTAGCCAACAAATATTGTTAATGGGAAATAATAAAAGACACCAAATGTTTCATATGTTTGATTCAACGAAAATGTTTCACTGGTGCTGGCCACTCACCATAGTCGGATATTGACTGATCTCTGCTTCTATGTACGAGTTCATCATGGCTGTAAAGTCAATGATAACAGTATTAATTATTGTCTTTTAAATATACCTCTGATGAAATGAAAAAAGAACATTTGCAGGTTACAATAGCAAATAACACAAGGCACTTTCAATAATGAATTTTCCAAACCTTATAGACGCTTCACTCCCCTGAAGAACATTTTCAAGTTGCTCAAGGAATAGCTGAAAATATGTAGATAAAATCAGAAAGACAAGCTTGAAACAGTTACAATAAATAAATAATCACCCAAAGGAAAATTCAATCATGTCATTTTACATATCTCCACTGTAATTTTTGGTCTCTCTCTCTCACTCTCTCTCTCTCTCTCTCTCTCTCACACACACACACACACAGTGAGCCTCAAATATTCCGGCTATGGATCTACAGATCTTTACAATTGAAGGGAAAACCAGCAGCATAACATTAATAGTAGCAGTCGACACACCTAAGAGTGCAACAACTAATAGTGGTTTTGAAATTACGGGCATCACAAACTGGTCAACAATGAAACCCTCAGTATTGCAAGTTTAAACATTTCTGATGTAAGATAGCATGCTATATGAGAAAATGTTTAGCACGTGGTTCTTCTCTTTTGTGATCCTGAATATTACTATTACTTTCTTTCTTAATAAACAAAGTGTAGACAGTTATAGAAGAGACATTACAATTATAAATCAATACTAGTTGTTTATAGGTCAATATGAAAAGATAAAAATTGTGTTTAACTTAATGAATACCGCAAAGAAATCTTCGAAAGTAAATTCTGCATAGCCCAAGCTAAGAAGTGTCTTTCTACATTGCTCCACACTGACTGTGATACGGTCAACTTCTGCTCCATCTTGTGATTCCAGAATATGCTCCTTAAATTTTGGATAAAAAATTCTATCAGTAGCTAATTAAAAAAGAATGTGACTTTAATACAGATATGTACAAGGTAAAAAATAATGGTGTGGAAGGCTTTCAGAATGCATCTAAGGAAACATACAAGGTAAGCAAACATGAAGCTGCGAAAGAAACAATTCCCATCTCCTCGTGTTCGCCTGAGGGCAGCATATTGCGTGATCAGCACCTGAGTAAGTTTTAACAATAATTAGCAACTCAGGAAAAGCATCAGTAGAAACCATTTTACAACATAACTGTACACACCTTGATTTTCTCCAGTAAAATGGCATTTCCTGATTTGTACTCAACTGCTAATGATGAAAGAGGTTCCTGAACTTGTAATCATTTAAAGTAAGTTGCAACATTCAATAGCTAGAAGAATAAAAATACAGTTTTCAAATTCCACACGGACCACAGCCTAAACATTTCAGGAACTTCTAATTCAACAAAAGATGTGATTTCAAATTCCCTAATCCTAGGCTAAAAGCAGAGTGGTTGGTTACATAAATAATACATCTACCCTTCTTGCAAACCAAAGTTTGAGTGCTAAAGCAGTTGATATGTTTTTCTAAAATAAGTGAAGCAATAAATTAACAATTCTAATTACTTATTGCATGTGTGAATAAATAGGCTTGAACTTATGCAACAAATACAAGATAAATGTGGGAACTATGTTATGAGAAGAGTTATAACAATGTTTCAGGCCGGTGGCATAAAGGAGAAGGGAAATTACATAGAATGCGTCAGAGAACATTCAATGACCATAAATTTTATCATTACTCAGAGGGAACATTATATTAAGTGCTAAATTACATAAAATTCAAAATGGAAGTGAATTTAAGATCCCAGGACAATAACACATTACTTGAATACCAGTTACTATCTAAATTGAGAATCGGTCCATATATATTCTTATCTGGAAAAATGCTAATTATTCCAATTATCAGGAGCTCTCTTGCCTTATCACCAACGAAAGGAATTTTCCCAGCTTCCTCAGACTGGATGGCAGATTGCTGCTGCATAATATCATCATCCTTGAAATTTGCCCAATCATCAATTTCAGATGTTTGAACAGATGTCATGGTCACCGTGTCTGCATCTATTGCATTCCCTTCCTGATTCTGCATTTTCGCTCTAGTAATAAAAGAAAAATTACTGAAGTTAATTCAGTCTTAGGAAATTTGTTTATGGCTTGTTTAGCTGCTTTTTATATCCAGAAACAGCCTGTACCTCAAGAAAGAAAAATAGTGTTTATTTGCAAGATGAAGATAATAATAGATGCAATTGAAAATAAAAGGGGAGTAGAAGGCTTTTCACATTGAAACACAAAGTTGCTGATACTTCCCTAATTCCAGATATAAAAGAAACACAGAATTACATGATGTACAGGACAATAAACTCAATTCAAGTAACATAAATGCAGAGGCGGAGCCACCTGGGGTCTAGTGGGGACAGTTACCCCCACTGGATTTTGGTCCTGGGTATTTCATCTATTACACTTGAGGGGCGGCAGTTCCAAAGGCAAGGAGAAAATCATAAACAACCAAACAAAATTTCAAGAGAGATATTGTCGAGGCGAGGAAGATTAACATCAAGAAACAATAATTTTGGAAAAATTCTAAGGTGAAGAAGAGAATCTCAGATGCAGGTTGTGTTGAAATTAAATCATTCACAACAAACAAATCGAGTGCGAAATCAATAAATTTAAAGCATGTTTTTACACAAATAAATCTGATATTACCTTCCAAGTTTGGTGATGAAGAAGATGTCTTCTCCTATAGAAAACACTGCAAGAGGGATATGATCACGTCTCCCTTTTCCCCTCTCCTTCACAGTAAATTGATCCCAATTTTAAGGGTAAATAAACCCTTTGCGGCTTGTCCCCTTCTCTCTTTATCAATAATTAGACCAGAAGATTGGCTTTTAATTTGGGCTTTAATGAAGAGATCTAATCTATCTTCTTGTTTTAAAAAATCCAATGTTTCAAAAATCTATCTACGCATCGCTAGGAAAAGTGAAATGGTAAGATCAAAGAATCGAATTGGAGTGGATTCACTGATTTTTAAAATATTAAAAAAAATAATAATAATAAGTTTTTAGAAAGGCATAATTGCATCAAAGATCTCCAATCTTTCAAAATCGTTGAAAATATGTCCATAACCTAAAATAATAACACCAAACGTCCCAAACATTTGAAGAAATAGGCATGAGAGGTCCCTCTTTACACTTTCCGTCAAATTTTTCCGTTAAAATTAAATTGTGGACTATACGTGCTACAATTCTCCAAAAAATGTGACTAAAAATGGCAGATGAAAATTCCACATTTTTGTCCACTTGTCATAGACACACTCACGATGGAGGCAGAGTTGGGATTCGTCAAACTCAATATGCTCACAAGAACTCCAGAAGAAGACGGAGTAGCGACCGTTGTCAAGGGCAGTAATGACAATGCTCTCCCATTAGCCGTCATTGTGAAAGGCATCAACGTCATCGCTGACATTAAACCACCGTCGTGCCTTGCGTGGCGGGATGTGATGGACCAGAATTGGGTCCATCGCCTCCTTTAACAGCTTGGCAGAGTTGTTGCTTGACATGAGTGTGTAAAACTCGAAATGAATTTTGTGGGTCTTTTTGGAAATGGGGCGTACGATAGTGGTTGTATACCAGGACCCCCAGAAACCGTCGTCCTCCAAGCTCACTTCCACTTGCGTTCCCTTCTTGATGGAATCAGCATCAACATTGCCAGCCATTTTCAATATTCTAGACAGAAATTGGAGAGGGTAGTAGTAAGAGGAGATGAAGATTATGTTTGATTTTGGTTTTGAATTTTTGGGGACTTAGTTTTTCTTGGTTTTAGACAAACACCGATTAAGTGGAGTCGAGGAGCTACGTCGGGATTTATGCGAGAATTTTCCCCTTTCTTGGTTTTCTCTTTTTCATTTTTCTCCACTGGGGCTTCGGGTTTCGGCTTTGCTACCTCTTTTTTTATTATTCTTCTTTCTTTTCCTCCTCATTGGTCGGTGGCGGAGGTGGCGGCGGAGCAGTGAATTCATGCTTGTGGAGTGCCTCCTGAATCAAGTGCTTCAATTCATCCAATGCTTTCTTTTCTGGGTCAATAAGATCATCAACCTTATTACTCTCCTCCTTAAAGAAAGCCGATTCAGCTACCTTCTCATCTTCAACAGCTGTCGCCTCTTTCCCACCTTCCACCATCGGTTTTCCAACCTTCTCCACCTCAGGTTCTAGCTGCGGCGGCCTTTCCTTCTCTACAATCGCAGTCGTGGGTGTCTCCGCCACCACAGAAAAACAAACCCAACAAAGAAAAAAATGAAAGCTTTGCAGAATATCAAATGATTTGAAGAGAAAACAAGGAAGGGAGAAATTCCACTCGTCTTTTTTGGAAAGAGAAAGTGCGTACAGTCTACAATTTGGTTTTAACAGAGAAATTTGACGAAAAGTGTGAAGAGGGACTTTCCATGCCTATTTCTTCAAATTTTTGGGACGTTTGGTGTTATTATTTTAGGTTAGGGGCATATCTCCAATAGTTTTGAAAGGTTGGGGACATTTGATACAATTATCTCTTTTAGAAATCACAAAAGTAAATTCAAAAGTAAATTTTTCAATTTTTTTAATCTATTTATTGCAAAGGGTAAGATGAATTTGAATGGTGAATCAATTAATTGTGGAATGAAATAATTTTTAAAACTAGTAAAACTAGAAATAGTTCGACAGTTCCTCAAAATTGGATAGATCAACAGATTTATTGGTGGGTTTTTTAATAGATGATTTTTTTTTTACATAACCAACCATGTTTTACCGATTTTGATAACACTGAAAAAATCTGGTCATTAATAAATATTTTGAAAAATAAGATATTTAAAGAAATTAATTAATTCGAATAATCTTATTCCTAATGTGACGTGTGATGTTTGAATTATAACTGCAACTCTTTTTTCTAATACCATTGCGACCTCTATTGTGTAGCATGCGACCATTCTCTTCCCTTATTGTGTGGTTATATATCTAACTTATAATGATATTCCGTCGAAAAAATTCATGTGACCTGTATTAATATCATGTGACATTTTGTTGCGTGATTGTGAATGCGTCAATATCATGTGACATTTTGTTGCGTGATTGTGAATGCGTCAATTTCAATTACGTGACCACTGTTGTGTGGTTGCTAATATGACGAGTGATTTTTGTATGTTTTTTTATTTTATTTTAATTTTTCAATAAACTTCAAGCATGTGACCATGAATTATAATCATGTAACCTAACAGCCTAGGGCCCCCAACTATTGCAGGGCCCCCTTAAATTGTGTCCCAAATGTTTTTTTTAATTAACCCAATACATTTGAAAAGCCCAAATCAAAACCAGCCCAATTTTCTAGAACTCAAAAGACGTTAAAGAAGACAAAACTCTAAAGACACATCACGTATGCATGCAGCAGCTCGGAAATCACCAAATCAGAATCTGAAATTTGAATGAAGGTTGAAGCTCTTGCCTCTTGCTGGATGAAGCCCTCCCATTAGTGAATTGTTTCATTGATTAGTCCCTTTAAAAATTACAAGTTACAACATAGTGACCCACACAGGTTTGAGGTTTGTATTCACAATTTATCAATTATGAATTATCATACTATTTTGCCGAGTTCGGAGTTATCGTGATGCCGTCTGCAAGTCCAATACCCTTAATCCCTTATACCCATTTTTAATTCTGTATGCAGTATGCTTGTATTATTCACTCCAATACCCATTTACAAATCTATGTTGTATGCCTACTCCAAGAAATTAATTCTATACTGTATTAATGTTTTTATAATTTGATTAGAGCCTTTTGCCCTTTTCTAGTTTTCTTATGCTGAATAAATTTTTTAAGGAAATAAACTAACTCCTTTTTATTGTTAATTTATTTATTTATTTTTTTTGCAGAATATCATATTAGAGTTCAAATTTCAAAGATCAAATTTCTCTATATTAATCAGGTTTTATTGTTCCTCACAAGTTCTATATTTAAACATATATTGTTTTTATAGTTGGATAATTGGATTGTCTTATTATGTCTTCTAGAAAATATTTGTCTGGACATAAAAAGGAAAAAACAAAAACAAAATGAAGAATTTATTTAATCTTAAGCAGGAGCGATGGAAAAATTTCTCACTAGTACAGTTGGAGAGCATGAAAATGAAAAGGTTCAAAATAAAAACAATATAGATGAAGAGCATGAAAATTTAGGGGATAAAGAACACATGAATCATGGACAAGAAAAGTTAGGAGATGAAGAAGATAAGAATGAACAACAAGAAGAATTTGTTATAGAATGTGTTGCTTCCACTTTGGACATTAATGATTTGGGCAATTAGAAAAACGTTGATCAAAATTTGATAGATTTGTTAGTAAAAAAAGGTCATCATAGAGAGATTTTGGATAATTTTCCTAAAGATTCACAAAATAGGCAATTTTCTTCTACACATTACACTCGACATTTATCAAATGGTGAAAAAAGTGATAGAAAATGGTTGGTCTACTCAGTTCCATTGAATAAAGTATTTTGTTTTTGTTGCAAGTTGTTTAAGCTTAAAGATAAAGGAATGAATATTCAATTAGCGAATGAAGGAACAAGTGACTTGGAAAAATCTTAGTTGTAAGCTTAAAAATCCATGAAACGAGTAATGTGCACATGAATAATATGACAAGATGGATTGAATTGGAAATGAAATTACAAGGAAATTTAACAATTGATAAAGATATACAAGGTCTAATCAACAAAGATAGAGAACTGGAGATAAGTTTTTTTAAGAATAGTTGCTATTGTTAGCTTTCTTAGTAAAAATAATTTGGCATTTCGTAGAAGCAATGAAAAAATTTATGAAGAAGACAATGGGAATTTTTTAGGAATAATTGAAATGAACGCTGAATTTGATCCAATAATGAAAGAACACATCCGTCGTATTCAAGAGAAAGAAATTCACTATCATTATCTGAGTCATAAAATTCAAATGAATTCATACTCATGTTGGCAGGTGAGATCAAAAGTGCAATCATTAGAAAAATTAGAGAAGCGAAGTACTTTTCTGTTATACTTGATTGTACACCCGATATAAGTCATGAAGAACAAATGTCTATTATAATACGATGTGTAGATGTCTCAGGAAATCCAGTTAAGGTAGAAGAGTTCTTCTTAGGATTCCTTAAGGTAGTGATACATATGGAAAATGATTGTTTGGTGAATTACTAGATGTTCTACAAACACTTGAGCTTGATATAAGTAATTTAAGAGGTCAATGTTATGATAATTGTTCTAATATGAAAGGAAAACATAAAGGTGTGCAAAAGAGAGTATTAGAAATAAATCCAAGAGCTTTTTACACACCATGTGGTTGTCATAGTCTTAGTCTTGCATTGTGTGATATGACAAATTCTTGTATAAAGGCTAGATCTTTTTTTGGAGTTGTACAATACTTGTATGTGTTGTTTTCACCTTCTACAAAGCGATGAAAAGTTTTGCAAGATAATGTGGAAGGCCTCACAATTAAACTACTATCACAAACACGTTGGGAAAGTCGAGTTGAAATTATTAAAGCAATAAAATTCCAAGTTCCACAAATAAAACTTGCTTTAACTCACTTGATGGAAACATGTGATGACCATAAGACATTTAGAGATGCTAAAAATTTGTCATTTGACTTCATGGATTTTGAGTTTTTGTTTAGCATTGTTATCTGGTATAATATATTGTCTGCTATTAATAGAGTGAGCAAAATGTTGCAAAGTAAAGATATGGTTATTGATGTTGCTATTAGTCACTTGAAAGCACTCATTTCTTTTTTTGAAACCTATAGAGAAACTGGATTTGAATCTGACATAGTTATTGCTAAAGAAATAGCTGCTCAAATGGAAATTGAACCTTCATTTCATGAAAAGCGTATTATTCGTAGAAATAAGCAATTTGATGAAAATGTCAACGATGAGATCACACATTCAGCTGAAAAATCTTTTAGAGTCGAATATTTCTTATATATAGTTGATCAAGCGCTTTCTTCACTTAAGTGTAGGTTTGAACAACTTCAAAAATATGAAGATACTTTTGGATTTTTATTGGATTTAAATAAATTACATTCTGCAGATGATGATTTTTTGAAGCGTTCGTATGATAATCTTGAATAATTTTTGAAGCACGACATGGATTCTGATATTGATGGGCAATAATTATTTTTAGAGCTCAAAATTGTGAGATGTTTACCAATAAAGACCACAAAGAGAATCAAAGTGTTGAACTATCTAAAGACAATGGATAATTGTTTTCCGAATGTGTGGATTGTTTATATGATATTATTGACAATACCGGTTACAGTTGCCACTGCAGAAAGAAGCTTCTCAAAGTTGAAGTTGCTAAAATTTTATATTCGATCAATAATGTCACAAGATAGACTGAATGGATTGACGATGGTGTCTATTGAAAAACGTGGGTTAGAGCAGATTGATTATAATAAATTAATTGCTAATTTTGCTAGAAGAGTACATTTAAAGTGAACTTTTGAAAATTTTAAACTATTATTATTATTGTAGTATTGAATATTTTTATTCAATGAAAAATATTATCAATTAATCATTGTGTATATATATCTATACTAATATAAAATGGGCTTAAATGGAGAAACATTTTTGGACAAATATGTCCTCATTAATATTTTATATTTCCGAAATTGTCTTTGAGTTAATGCTATAATTGAACTCTTAATTTAGCATTTATAATCACATATAGTCCTTAGAAATTGAAAAAGCTAAATCTCTATTTATTATATTTAATTACTAGATTTTGAAAATATTTTCTTTGAATTGTGAGAACGGATTTGGTCAGTTACAAGATTAATAGTAATTGGCATTCCACCAACAATTTATTCAACTTATTTAAGGTCTAATTTGAAGTATAAGGTTGTTTTATTTAAAGGTAATTATGTAGTTTGTGATGTCTATAAAAACTTCATTTGAAGATTTGTATTTGTGATTGTGGTTAGTTAATGTGAATAATCTCATCTCAATGCTCTTCTTTTTAAAAAAAAAAAAAAAAAAAATTTACGTTGGACTATAAAGGTTACATTGTATTTTTTATTATTGTGCATGCTCATGTTTATTTGTATATTGTTTACATATCTAATTGACTTGCAGTTTCAGAATTTCTAGACAAAAAAAACTTTGTGGGCTAACTTCAATAATGGTTTCAATCCAGTATCGATACATATCTTATTTCTATTATTCTTTTTTATGTTTTTGAGTTGAATTGTTACCTATTTTGCTTAAACTAATTTTTCTTAACTATTTATGCTCCAACGTGAATAAGACACTTAAATCGCTAGAATATTTAATTTTGATAATATTACTTTATTTCTCCATTACAATTTGGATAAGTTTACGCGAAGACATCCGAGCACCAAATTGTGCAAATGAGAATGTTTAATTTTGCAAATTTTTAACGTAAATGTTATTTTGTTTTCTTTTATATACTAATTGATAAATCTACCTAACTTGAGGTGCTACAAGCCCAAATTGCATGTGATATTTTGGGTTAAAACATCTTCATAGTTGGAGAGCTATATTAAATTACAAAGATTTGTTATAAGTCATTTGCTATCTCATAAAACAAGAAAGTTCAATGGGTGGATTTGAGTGCTCGGTATATTTAAGAACTTATGTACACTAATTTTTATTCTTTTTGTTTGTGTTCTTTAATTGACATTATTTGACTATATTATAGACCTTAAAAAATAGATGTTCAATACTGGCCATACAATTGAAGAAAGTACTTTGTTTGAATACATCAACAAACATTATATTTCATCGTATTTTCTAATGTCAGATTTTTGTATTTTAATGCAATATTAAATTAAATTATAATTATTTAAATATTTAAATTAAATAAATATATATCTCACAACACTATTATTAAATCACGTACAACACACATTTTACATACTAGTATATATAAAGGGCCCCATTTCAATTTTCGCCTAAGGCCCCAAAATCTCAGGGCTGGCCCTGAACTTATTGTAAGTAATTTGTAGCAAAATGTGGCCTATGTAATGCTCAATGAGTTGTTTTGTAATATGAGTATATTCGCTAAACTTCATGCTAATGAGTACTCGGATAATTTAGATTGCCGGCCACATAGATAATTTTAGTGAGAGAAAATAACTAATAAACAATATTGATAAGATAAACTGTGGTGAGAGAAAATTAAATTAAAAATAATAAAATATATTACATTGTTACCTTATAGGGCATGTTTGATATATGGTTAATAAATAAAAATAACTGATAAAACTTGTCTTATCTTATTTGGGCTTAATTGAATTTCGGATAAATTTTTATCCGGATAGCAATTTAAACAAAAAATGAAGATAAATTTTATCCTCGAAAGAAGGAAGACAAATTTTTTTATTCGGATAAAAGTTTCCTTAATGTTTTTAAAAGACAACCATACTTTTTATAATATACAACAAATCTATTTTTTGATATCTATATCTTATGATAATCGTCACTGTTTGCCGCGCACCTATCAGACGTGGATCTAGGAATCAACAAATAGGAGGGCTTGAATTTTTTTTTTAAACGACCTTCGACAGATATGCATATGATTAACAGAATACGACATAGACGATTGAAACTTGATCAACACTTGTTTTATATTTGTCACAACGAGTTTAAAAAAAATTAATCTTGATTAAATATAAACGAATTCTCAAATAAATTAATATCATAACAAAATAGATCTAAAAATATTTGCCATGTCTTAAAAACCAGTTAGCATAAAATATAATTTAACCAGTATACAATTATCCAAAATCAAAATATTGTATATGAATTGTTTACGAAAAACTGACTTTTTAATAATAGCTTTCTTTACTTTTATACCTAGTTGAACCAAACATAATGAATCTGTCATTTGGATAACTATTATTCAGATAAATAGTTGGAAAAACTTGACAACAACCCTATATTTTTGTAAAAAATTGAAAAATACCTCATTTTTCAATTTTTCAAAAATTACCTTATTTTCATGATTTGTTTTTAAAAAAGACCTCATTTTTGTTAAAATTAATATTTTATAATATATCTCTTTTATGATTTAATAAAAAATTACATTATTTTCATTTAAAATTCATATTTCAGTTTTTCATTATCTAAAATTATATGATTTTTATCTAAAAATATCATATGAATATACTATTTCAAATACAGTAGTAATTATAATAATATTTTATAATTTATTTCCTTTGATAATATTTTTAAAAATGCAATATTTTAATTTAAAATCAAATTTTCAATTTTTTATTTGAAAAACAATATATGTTACTTTATTACTTTCTTTAAAATCAATATTTTAAAGTTTATCTCATTTTTATTTTTTTTAGAAATACATTAATTTCATTTAAAATCAAGATTTTATTTTTTCAATTTTAAAAACAACATTTTTACATTACCAACTGTTACTCTATTATTTACATTAAAATCAATATTTTATAGTTTATCTTTTTTTATAAATTTTAAAAAATTTATTATTTTTATTTAAAATCAATATTTCAATTTTATTTAAAAATAATATTTTTACATGGATAACATATAAACGTGTTACCATATGTATTACTATATGTTATTTTCTCGTCTTCATTAAAATCAATATTTTACAGTTTATCTCATTTTTTATAGTTTTTAAGAAAATATATTATTTTCATTTAAAATCAATATTTTAAATTTTTTTCATTTGAAAACAACATTTTTACACGAGTAATATGTGTTAACCATATGTTACTTTATCATTTTATCTAAAATTAATATTTTACAATTTATCTACTTCTATAAACTTTTAAAATGTAATACGTTATTTTAATTTAAAATCAATATTTCAATTTTGTCATTTGAAAATAACATTTTTTACAAGGGTATGTATTATTATTATATATTATTTTATCGTCTTCATTAAAATCAATATTTTATAACTTATCTCTTCTTTATAGTTTTGAAAAAATACATTATTTTTATTTAAAATCAATATTTCAATTTTTTTTTCATTTAAAAACAATATTTTTACACACCCAGCATATGTGTTGTTATATGTTATTTTTCTGTCTTCATTAAAATCAATATTTTTTAAAAAAAATTTCCTTTAGATAGTTTTTAAGAAAATATTTTAATAACAACATTTTTACACGGGTAACATATGTGTTACGATATATGTTATTATACGTTATTTTCCCGTCTATTAAAATCAGTATTTTACAATATATCTCTTTTTTTAATAGTTTTTAAGAAAATACATCATTTTCATTTAAAATCAATATTTCAATTTTTTTTTTTAATTTGAAAACAACATTCCCACTGAATTGAATTGGGTCCATGAATCTAAGAAATAATGAGAATTCTTGATCTCTCTCAATATCTCTCTCAATTCAAAAATCCAGGATTTGAATTGATGTCCTTCCATTCATTCCTTCTAAATTGCATTGATTTATTCTAAAGATTTCATTTCAATTGGAATTTGGTTATTCTCATGGCTGAATGATTAAAGCGCCCAACTCATAATTGGCGAATTCGTTACTATATATTATTTCATCGTCTTCATTAAAATCTATATTCTACAATTTTCTCCCTTTTATAGTTTTTATAAAAATACATAATTTTCATTTAAAATCAATTTTTCGAAAAAAAATTATTCATTTGAAAAGAACATTTTTCACATGGGAACATATGTGTTATTTCTATGTCTTCATTAATATTAATATTTTACAATTTATCTCACTTTTATAGTTTTTAAGAAAATACATTACTTTTATCCTCAACTCAAATTTTAAAAGATTTGTTAATATTTATGAATTTGAATGGATTTTATGAATTTGAATAGAATTACACAGAATTTATAAGATTTCAACAGAATTCTATATTATAAATTTCAATATATTCTTATGGAGATCTATGTATTTTCATGGATTTGTGGTTTTTTTTATTAAAAATATTACATTATTTTTATTTTAAATAGTTCAAGTGACTGTCCTACATAGACAAATATTTTGAGTAGAATTTTAGAAATAGAATTTTTTTTTGAAATATAAAGAAGTAAAAACTCTTTTCAGTCAAAGAGGTGAATGATTCAATGGATTATGAGGTTTAAACTAATAAATAGGTCATCCGTCGTCCCTAAGCTCGAAACGCAATTAGATCCATTGTTTGGGGTTTCACATTACTATTATCAATTTCCTCAGTTTTGAATTAAAAAAAAAAAAATTGATTAAAGAGCAAGACTTCTTGAAAAAAAAAATTGATGTCTCTTCCAAAATCAATAGTTTAACCATATTGTGTAAAAAAATTATTTTATGGCTTAAAATGATAATTTGCATGTGTTGCAGTTGATGAGTAATTAATATTTACTCATAGATTATTTATATTTTTCTGCCCAATTGGTTAGTTCAATGAATGGTCATTGAGCATCAAGAATAAAATTTCAAATACGATGTTTGACAATTATACAAAAAAAATTAAAATAAAAAATAAAAAATTTAATAAATTTTCATGCTAATATAAATTGAAAATCAAGAACAAGAGTTTATTATAAAAATTGGTGGCACAAATTGTGAAGAGAGACGAGATGAAAATATGCGTAAGAGAGGAGTTTGATTGAAATTTTGAGGGGTGGGGATATAATTCTTAAAGAATTTGGTATTCATATTTATGGGCTTGAAATCCATGCAAATCTGTTTAAATCTTCTAATTAATGAAATTTTTAGAAATCTACTAATAATTGGGGACACCGAAATTTTTAAAGAATTTATTTAAATCTGAGTTAAGGACACTTAAATTTCAATTGAATCTATAAAAATCTGAGTTGGAGACACCTAAATTTACATGGATTTTTAAAATCTATTCAAATCTAAGTTGAGTACACCCTCCCTAAATTAATATTTCAATTTCTTTTCATCTAAAAACAACATTTTTATACGAGTAACATGTGTTATGCTATGTTACTTCATCATTTTCATTAAAATCAACATTTTACAATTTATATCCTTCCATAATTTTTTTTAAAAACATGTTATTTAAATTTAAAATAAATATTTTAATTTTTCATTAACATTTTTACAATGGTAACATATGTGTTATTATATGTTATTTTTCCATCTTCGTTAAAATCAATATTTATAGATTTTGAAAAAATACATTATTTTCATTTTAAAACAATATTTCTATTTTTTCTATTTAAAAAAACATTTTTACACAGGTAACATATGTGTTACTATATGTTATTTCCCCGTCTTCATTAAAAACAACATTTTACAATTTTTCTCCTTTTTATAGTTTTTAAGAATTTACATCATTTTCATTTAAAATCAATTTTTCATCTGAAAACAATATTTTTACATAGGTAATTATGTGTTATTATATGTTATTTTCTCGTCTTCATTAAAATCAATATTTTACAATTTATCTCCCTTTTATAGTTTTTAAGAAAATACATTACGTTCATTTTAAATAAATATTTCAATTTTTCAATTAAAAACAATATTTTTATACGGGTAACATATGTGTTACATATGGTAACTTCCTCATTTTCATTAACATCAATATTTTATAATTTTTTTAATATAAATTTAAAAAAAATACATTATTTTCATTTAAAACCAATATTCATTTGAAAACAACATTTTTAGATAGGTAACAGTAATGATTCACAGTATTCTAGCCCCAAGAAAGTCTTTTCTGGGCATCAAATACTGTCCCGACTTTTGGAATCATTAACCTCGTCATAATGGATCATATGGTCTGTAGAAATATAGTTCTAATGCAGAAGATCCTCTCAGCAAAGCATGCTTTATGCTACTAATAAAAAATTATCCTTCAATCCAGATATTAACACTGCTTATCGAAGATTAAGAAAGAAAAAGAAGAGTGTCTAGAGACTCATGATAAAAGAACACGCTGGAAATATTTTCATAAAACTTCTGATGATCTACAAAGGAGGAGGATACTCTTTTATATAGGAGTAATCCATTATTGAGACAAACAAGTGCTGGACCTTATAGTACAACAATAATTTAGTCCCGTGACAAAAAAGTAGCAACAGTACAGACTTGTGACATAAAGCAACAATAATACATACATTGACTTAACACAAAGCAGACTTGTGACATAAAGCAATAATAATACAGACTCTGTCTTGACACAAAGCAGACTTGTGACATAAAGCAAACACGTGATGAAAATTGGAATCTATGGGGTTCCAATGTTGGCAGCTTGTCCGGGTGTGTTAGAATCATCTGAATCAAAAAGAAGTCCATGTTTTTTCTACCATGGCATGTTTTCAGTTTTGTGCTTGTTTTCCTAAATCTGTTCTTCAAGTCTTTCAAGATTATCCGGATCATTTGATCAAAATCACTCGGATTTGGAACAATACTCAATAGAGATATTGGGGAATTCATGCATCATAAATTGTGTTACTTCCAGTTGATGAGGAATAATGATTTTTTGTGAATTGGTAAATGATTCTTAAGGAGAATTTGTTAATGGGGTACAATGAATGTTGTCATGGAGCATCTTCCAAAGCTTTTCTCTGTGATGTTGTCTCTTAGGAGTATTTTTACCATATTTGGATGTTTGCATTAAACTTTGGGTAGGTCTGCCCAAATATAATTGACTCCAAGAAACATCAAAATTATCTGAATCTGGTTGAGGAAGACGATAATAATTGTATATGGGAGAGACCTTCTTCATGTGAATTTCAATATCTTTTTGGAGTTTTTTAGCATAGGGGAAAGGAAAGCATTCCCAAGGTGCATCATCATCAATGTTAGGCCAAATTTCTGAGAGAATTGTTTTGTTAATTTCTGCCATTTTCCTCTGAAATATTCAGAATTCTTTTGGATAAGTTTCTCTGTCTTTGTGAAGACTAAAAGGTAGGACAGCATAGTCACGAATGTGAGAGAAATGGGTATAGTATCCTTCTTCTGTAAAGTAACCATGTCTGTCAAAAATTAGAATTACATGAATATTTTTAATAGAAGTGCGAATATCCTTGAGCTTGCCCATATAGACATGAAATTTTTTCATCCAATGATGTATTGGATGTAACCATTGAAAGAATTTTTTGTCATTGGTATTTGGTTCAAGATAAGTCTTCCAGAGGTTAAGGGGTGAGTTCAGGGAGCCAGGGGCCATGGCCTAGGGCATTGAAAAAAATTTTGATTTGATGAAGTTCAAGGAGGTACCACAAAAAGCACAAAAGCTCTTTTGAGAACTAGAACGGTAGGCGAGTAGGATCAAAAGAGAAGAGGTTTAGAAATGGGTAGTCAGGGTGAAAACCTAAACCACCAAGAACATGGATTCCATGGTTTTGGATGGCAATGGAATGGTATTTTAGCATGAGTTCTTTCGAATGGGATTTGAGTGTTTTGTTAACTATAAAATTATAGATTTCTGGAGGAAAGTTGTCAATGTTTGGATAATTTTGTTGGAAGGAAGATGGCTTGGAAGATGATGGTTTGGAAGAGGATGGTTTTATCATACAAATGATGGGAATAGATTGAGTGGCTCGGATTTTGGGTTCGGAGAGCAAATTTGGGAGAAGGTTATTGTGTCCTTTAATGTGCTTGACTTCAAAATCGAAATTTGAAAACCATTCGACCCACCTAAGAAGTTGAGAGTTGGGAATTTTTTTTTGCTTGAAATCCAGCATTTTTTGGAAAAGCAGACATATCCATTTCAATGAAAAAATGGTGACTAATGAGGTGAAATTGGAATTTCTCGATGCTTCTTTTGACTGCCATAATTTCCTTAAAAGTGGAATGATAATATTTTCAGCATCAGAAAATGAACCACTTTTATATCTACAAATGTTTCTTTTTCCATTTTTTTTTCTTCAAGTAAGACAACAGCCCAATATAAGTCACTGGCATCAATTTGTAAGATAATTTTTCCATCAATAGGAATGGATAAGGCTGGGAGATCATGAACCTTTTGTTGGATTTTCTGGACAGCTTGAGTTTGTTCTTCAGACCAAATTGATGCATTTTTCTTCAACATGTTTTGAAGTGGTTTAATGACTGTGGACAAATGATCAATGAAGTTAATCATATAATTAACAACTCCAAGAAACTGTTGAACTTCTTTCTTTGAGAGATTTGAATCAGAAAATTTCAATAACTCTTGTACTACATGAGGTTGTAATGAGTATTGTCCGTCCTTGATATGCATGAGAAGAAAATTGATTTCGGGTATACTAATGACCATCTTTTTTCTAAGAGAGCATTACTCCATACTGCTTGGTGAGATTATGAAAATCAGACAACAACTGGGAAAGAGAAGATTCATCAGGAAAGAATAATAGGATATCATCAATATAAACCAATGCAGATTTCATGATAGGATGATATATGCGGGTGATGGCCCTCTGGAAAAGAGAAGGAGCAGTTTTGAGTCTAAATGGCATAATTGTCCACTGATAGTGTGCATTTGGAATACAGAACCCAGTTTTGTGTATCTCTATAGGAAGAATACCAAGTTGCCAGAAACCTGCTTTCAAATCAAACTTCGAAAAAAATCTTAGCAGTAGAAAGATTTGCAAATAAAACTTTTATGTTGGGTGTCATCTGCAAGAAAATGGTTCAATGGCTTGTAATCAATAACAAGCCTCATATTTTTCCTAACTTGTTCAGCTCTTTTGTTTACATAGAATGCTTGGCATGCCCATTGAGAGTTTGTTGGTTCAATTAGTTCTTCGGTCTGTAGCTGGGTGAGTTCTGTGGTTGCAAGCTGAAGGTGTTCCGAACTCATTCCTGTATGACTAGCCTTTGTGGGATTGATGTCTTCACTGAGCTTAAATAGAAGAGATATGTAAAATTATGGATTTTTCCATAATGGGTTTGTGCATTTAGAGAGGAAATCTACGTGAGATTCTGCACAACAATCTTTAATCAAAAGTTCAGTGAGGGTATAAAGTGTTGTCATTGAAAAGTAGGTAGTTGACTGGATGTATTGTAGGAAATGAGATTTGTATTGAAGACCATTGTGTTTTGGAATGACCCTTTTTGGCCATAGCTGCTGGATAATATCAAATCCAATGACAATATCTTTCACAGAGAGAGTAGAACCAAGAAGTTTTTGTGATATGGTACAATTGGAAAAGAACTGAATATTGACAAGTTTACTAATGATTTTTATAGAGAAATATTCGTTGTTTGCTGCTTGGAAGATTTGTCTGTGGGATTTCCACATAGAAGATGGAAGAACTGTTGGATTTACAATAGAACAGGCTGTTCAAGTGTTAAACAAGCCAACAACAACAATGGGCCTGTCATATTTGCTAGGGAAGATCTTTACTTTAATCATGGGTACTGAAAAGCCTAGGCCGATGAATTGTATCCCATAACATTTATCAAAATTTTCATAATTATCATCAGAACTACTGTGAATAGGAGATTCAAGGGTATCTTCTTCTAATATGAAAATTATGTCTGGGGACTGTTTATCTTGTTCGGAGAATATGGATTCAATGTCTGCTTTATCATCAACATTGGTGGAAGCATAGATTTGCTAAAGTACTTTGGCTTTCTTCTGCTTTGGGCAGTTTTTGGCGAAATGACCCGGTTGTCTACAAATGAAGTAAAGATCTTATTTCTTTCTGGAGAACTTGCGTCTGAAAATCTTCTTTTGCGAGGAAAAGATATCAAACTAATCTTTCATAAATCCAGTAAGATGTGCCAAAAAGGATTTGATGACGGCAGGATGTGTAATATTTGGACGTTGTAGTTCAGCAAAGCACCATGCTTGCATTTCTTGGAATCTGGATTTCCATTTATGATGAAGGACATCATCAAAAGAGAATTTTACATAGGAATTGCTTGGAGATGGAATGCCTGGATTTATAGGGGCATGTATGTTTTCAGCAGTTTCTTTTTTAGAAACTTCTCCAACAGTAGGTTCTTCTTGGACCAATTCTTTCGTAGGTTCTTCATGGCTGGGTTGTCCCTGACTAGTTTGAGGATTATTGGCCATGTAGAAAGGACGTTGCTCTTTGTATGACTCAACATAATCGAAGTTGGGATCTTCATTTATAGGCAAAATAGGAGGAGTGAAAGGAATTTTCTTTTGAGCCCGTTCTATAAATTCTGAGATTAGATTTTTGATCATTAGTTGTGGGCGTTTCTCTGGGTTTGAAGGAAGATCTTTTGGTGTTGTAAGTTTTCTTTGAGGCTTTGGCAGTCGAGGTCGTTGAAGAGTTCGTCCCCATTCTTTGGGTGTGAAGAGGACACGAAGAGAACTAGAAGAGTCAGATGAATACATTGGTCTAACAGTCTGTGGATGAGACTGAAAATGAGTGGCAAGAATGTATGGAGAGGATGGTGGAACCAGAGTGCTATTTTCTAAAAATTTGAGTTGGACTTTCAAACTTTTGAGTCATTTTCTTGATCATCAAAATGAATTCTTTTATGGAGGAGGTCCATGATGACATTTGAAATAACCCTAATTCTCTGTCTATAAGCTTCAAGAGGTGTAAGTAAAACTTGAGTTTGTTGTTGTAAAGCCTTTTCAATTTGTTGTTGGCTTTGATAAAGTTTTTGCAACAATTTGTTTTGCTGTGCAACATTTTCAAACTGCCAATTCAGGACTTGTTTTGCGGCAGAAAGCTGGTCAAGAGATCCATCAGGTGTTCTTGTAGTAGGATTTCGTATTTTCCAGGAATGAGTAGATTGTTCTTTGTCAAAAGGAACCAAACGAGGAAAATTCTCTAGAGAGGTGGATGATACATGTTGATAGAAGAAATTGTAGATGGTGGGTTTAGATCATCATTGTCATCCCAATCCCATTTTTTATGCCATCTGTGTGGTCCTCATCATCTTCTTCTGTCCATCCAGTATGAACAATTGGATCATCATTAGATGGAGGAGGAGTGTAAGTGATAAAATAGTCAAACTTTCCAGATGGTTCTCCAAGAAGACCAACATGGGGAGAATTTTCTTCACAAGCCATCTGTAGTTTTCTTTGACTCATACGTTTGACAGATTTTGCAGGCCTAGATGCCTTTTTGCATTTTTGACAAAAACAAACATCCCAATATATGTGTCCATCATCAATTTGAACATAAATGGCTTTTCCCTCAGAATCAAAAGCATAAATAAGAATGTTGGTTTTGACTTTTGTGAAAGCAAACTGAGTGAGAAAACACGAAGGTTTTTTATGAGTGGGTTCCTTCTTGAACATGATTTCAATCTAACCATTTGATTTTCTTCGAAAATGATGGGTTGAAGATTGAATGGTTGAGCATTTTTGGAGGCTTGGTGATGTTACTCATAAGATGTAAGCCAAGTGTCTGGAATTAATTTTAGAAGTTCATTTCTAGGGATCTGTCTTGAAACATAGATGCAGCTAGGATGATCTGTCTCCATTTGTAAAAATAGAGCATCCTCTGTAGCTTGAGGTGTAACAAAATCAAGAGAATGATTTTGTATACGGTATACCATTTGATAATAAAGAGTTGCACCACAAGTGATTCCAGTGGAAATTGCACCGACAATTTGCACTTGGATTTTCAGTGAAGACAATAGTTGAGGATCTGCTATTGGCATGTTGAAATTTGGGAACATGGTTACCAAAATTGTACTAGCATTTAATGTTGTTTCAACAATACCAATACACGCATGCTGATAATCAGTATAACGAGTATCTAGAAATGCTAATCTGGCAATAGTTGGAAGACCTTTTCGACCATGTGCAGCAAGGGCAAAACGGACAGCTCTGAAGTAGAGATAGGTATATCCTTCAGAAAGCCATACTTTTGGTAGATTTGAAGATAGTTCAAGTGTAACAAACTGTTCTTGTTCGGTTGCAAGTAATAGGTGCTTATCAAATTTGGAAGATTGAACATATTCCTTGATCTGAGTTTTTGAAGAGGTAATTAAAGTTCGGACAGACTTGGAGATAGGTTGTTTTGGTTTTGCATAAGCATGGTAAAGATTTAAAAGAGGTAGGTTGGTAACAGGAGTTTTCTCTATCTCTGGTATATGGGTGATTTCATAAAGACCATCAATTTTAGAAGCATTAGATTTACGAAAAGAATATGGGAGTTGATTATCATGGAAGATAGGAGTATCTGCAGACATGATAAGCAAGATTTCTTTCTTAATCTTGTTCAAAACAGGTTAATCTCTTTCTGGAAGGATAAAGAAAAACGTTTGGCTCTATTTTTTTAATTCAATTGTGTTAGGAAGTTCGCAATCACGTATTGCACATTCCTACTTAAATCAATAAATTAACAATAACTTAGAGACACTAAGGTGACACAGTATATAATTGAGACAGTAAGTTAACCAGACGCTTGACTTTGTAATTTTTAAACTAGTAATGAAGTTATCAACTAGGTGCGTGCGTGTTGCTCTCTAGAATACGTGTTCTTAAATCCCCTTTTGTTGGCATCTTGGTAGAATGAACTTAAAACTTTTGTAACGGTACAAATGAAACAAAACAATAAATTGCATTTCACATAAAGGTAACATACTAACTATATTAAGAAAGCAACAATAACAACTTAGAGACACTAAGATAATATGGTATGTTGAAATGTTAATTTAGCCTAAACACTTGACTTTGTAATTTTTAAACTAGTAATCAATTTATCAACCAGGTGCATACATGCCGCTCTCTAGACTACTTGTTTACTATCTATATCACGAAAGCAACAATAACAAATTGAGTAATAATAACAACTTAGATACAAGGTAACATGGTATGTTACTATAACGGTAAGTTAACCAAAAACGCTTGACTTCCTAATTTTAAACTAGTATCAAGTTATCAACAAATATTATATTGATGACTCATCCTATAACCCATTCTAAAACACCACAGATGTATTTTTTTGCATAACACACACATATGAATTCCTACTTCCTAGTCATGCATGCAAAGTACCCAAATTGCGCAAATACATATATGTGTGATGTATAATGTAAAATGATATCTTATGCACTAAGATAATGTTTGTCATGTACACATAACAGGCACACAAATGGGTTACATGAATAATGTCATGGCTTCTTATTGTGATTACAGATACATTGCCTAAGCACGCATATGTGTTGCATAGTTACACACTAATACTCTGATGCCTAATGATTATCAAGCAAATGAAAACACTAATGCAATCATGGTACTGATATATTCCTTTCTAAATGATTATTAGTCATACACAGTGGCTCACCTAATCATTTGACATATAGCATGAATACACTTAACTTACCGTTAAAATAGCCGTCTATAGTTTAACTAATTATTTGGTCTACAGTATGAAAACATTACCAATGTTTAAGTAATTATTTGGTCTACACTGCGAAAATATTACCTATGTCTATACACATTGACAAGTAAGTAATAAATATATATTTATTGTATTATGATTCAATATTAATATAGTGCACTTACAACATTATAATAGTATAATTTTCTTAAATATTCTTTAACAAAAACATTACGAGTAAAATAGCCATTATTAAAACAGTCAACGCAAAATATTTCAACACGTTATTCATTTGGAGAAAAATACTGACATGTGAGATATAAATGAATAGAGACAATATTGTATGAGAGAGTTTTGGAAAAGTAGAATTTGTAAAAAGAAAGAATATAGAAGACATGTGAGATATAAATGAATAGAGACAATATTGTATGAGAGAGTTTTGGAAAAGTAGAATTTGTAAAAAGAAAGAATATAGAAGACAGTGTATGTTTGGTAGGGTTTAAAAGTAGTTTTTTTAGCAGATTTTGAAAAATTTGGTAAAATATGTGGTTGAAAAGTTAATTAAAGTTGTGGGTCCTACGAAATATATGGTTACAAATGAGTTTGGGAAAAAAAGAGTATAAAAAAGACTGGTCCAAACATACTCATATTAATACAACAATATTTGATACGCGAGAGAGAGAGAGAGAGAGAGAACTTGTCTTTGATACAAGGACTACATAGATAAAATATCTAAATTGGTAGAAATTAAATTAGTTGATACTCTAGTTTAGCCCACAAATTTTGCACAGATATATAAAATTGGTTATTAAAGTATTTTTTTTACCCTATCAGTCATTGAAGTTATTTATAATGGTCACTCGATTTAAAAAATAGTAGCTCAGTTATATGCTAGATTTAAGAAAAATTGCAGTTGTCATCCCAACCTTTACCCACTTTTCCACCATTGTCTTGAACTTTTATTTTCTTGACAATCTTATGTTCAACTTTTAATTTGTCAGTGCCCTTAGTCTTTATTAACAGTTATATATATAAAAAAAGGGTAATTAGCACAAAATGTCCATACCTTCAAAATTTTGGCATATTTACCATTACCTATACATTTTCTTGCGTAAAACGTCATTTCTGTCCATTACCATTCAAAAAGTTTCGTTAATTATGATTTTCAACACGATTCATACTAATTTTGAAGGGTAATTTCATCCAAAAACTTTCTTCCACTTGCAATTCTTCCTAATGGTGATTAGAAGCTAATCCAACTCAGAATACATGCAAAGAAGAAGAAAAAGAGAGGAAATTCTTCCCAAACTTATGTGTATGGTCTTGTCCTTAAGGAGAAAGGCAGTGGAATCTTACGAGGATAGTGCTTATCGAGTCTGTAAACAGTTATCCTTGGAATTGGAGTGCTTGGTTCGAACTACAATCCTTGTGCACTACGATTGAGACATTAAGGGCATGTTTTCTTTGTCATTTTTAACCCATTTTTCATTTTGTGTTTTTGAAAATAGTGAAAACGTGTTCTCCTTCCCATTTTCGAAAATGCATTTTCCAAAACACCAAACAAATTTACAAAGGAAATAGAAAATGGCTATTTCATCGTTTTGGGCATTTTGTGCACAAAACGCGGAGGTATCCTAAACGGCCAAAACGTGTGTTTTGGCCGTGGAGGTCAGGGTTTCAATTCTTGGTCATTTTTTTTTTTTTTTTTCATTTTACGCTGGGCGAAAATGTGATGATTTAACCATTTTCCGCGTTTTTTCTTACAAAATGCGGTTCCTTTCCTAAGTGGCTAGACACGCGAATTGCATACTAGAGGTCAGGGGTTGAATTCCCCTTTCATTCCAATGTTTTTAATGGTTTTTTAATGTTTTTAATTCCATAATTAAATGGTTTAATTGTTTTTAAATGTATTCAATTGTGTTTAAATGTTTTTAATTCCAAGTTTAAATTGTTTTTAAATATTTTTAATTCCATAATTAATTGTTTTTAATTGTTTGTAAATGTTTTTAATGTTTTTTAATTCCATAATTAAATGGTTTAAATGTTTTTAATTGTTTTTAATTCCAAGTTTAAATTGTTTTTAAATATTTTTAATTCCATAATTAATTGTTTTTAATTGTTTGTAAATGTTTTTAATGTTTTTTAATTCCATAATTAAATGGTTTAATTGTTTTTAAATGTTTTTAATTGTGTTTAAATGTTTTTAATTTAAAGTTTAAATATTTTTTAATTGTTTTAAATGTTTTTAATTATTTTTAAATATTTTTAATTCCATAATTAATTGTTTTTAATTGTTTGTAAATGTTTTTAATTGTTTTTAATTCCATAATTAAATGGTTTAATTGTTTTTAAATGTTTTTAATTCTAACAATAATTATTTTTAATTAATAATTGTTTTAATTTTAAGTAAGTCCAAATCTCTAAAAAATTTAAAGTAAACGTGTTTTTGAGTTTTCTGCTTTCAGAAACAATTTCGAATATTCCAAAAAGAACGCATTTTCAAAAATCTCAAAACAAACACTTAAAACACAAAACACAAAACATCAAACGAATACAAAACATAAAATATAAAACACAAACGCAAAGAAAATACCTCCTAAATAGTCTAAATCTTAATAACCACTTAATGAAGGACTTTTTTCTTGCCAATACATAGCAGGAACTCCAGATGCATAATGAATCTTTGTCCAAGTATTAATATCTACAAGCAGCTTTCAGCTTTATCAATTATATCCAGGCCCAAATTGGTAAAGCTCAGTATAATCTGAGAGAATTTGAATTGCACCAGAGAGTTTAGTTGGGAAGAATTTCCTCCCTCTTTTCCTCTCTCTTTGCCTGTACTATGGGTTAGATTAGCTTCTAATCGCTATTATGAAGAATTGCATGTGTAAAAATTTGGGAAGAAAGTTTTTGGACGAAATTACCCTTTGAAAATTATATTTAACGGAGCTTTTTGGATGGTAATTGACGAAAAAGATGTTTTGCCCAAAAAAATGTGTAGGTGATGGTGAAAATTTCAAAATTTTGAAAGTGGAGACGATTTTTACAGTGACTTCAAAAGGCGGGAACGTTTTGTGCTAATTACCCAAAAAATATTAGGTGAATATTTAGAAGACGAATATATTCATAAGTTAATTGAAGGCATAAATCATTATTTGGGACCATAAATGTAAGTAAACTAGAAGATTGAGGATTCAAATGCTCTACTTAGAAGGTTAAAGATGATAATGCAACAAGAGAAATATATTGGGAATCTCTGCTACTATTTTTCCCCCATATGAGAAGTCAACTAAGCTTGTTAACTTGTTAGCTTTAATGGACGTAATGGCAAAAGGTTTATGATAATTTTTTTTTTCTTGTCTATTTACTTTTATTTGAACGTATCATCTCAATATTTCGCTAATTCAAGCAAATAGTCATTTCTAAAAATTATGCCCCTAATTTAAATAAACTAAATAAGCAAAAAGAAAAAGAAAATATAAAATTTGCAGTCGGAGTACAAATAGATCCTGAAAAGATGCACTTTCCCAACCAACCACACCCACTAGTACACGTTTCAACCATTCTCTTAAACAGCTCAAATGGTTCTCGAATTGTCTTAAATTTAGTTGATCAGTTGGATCATGAATCAACTACAAATCGACTTACTAGAAGTAACCTAAAGTCCTTTCTTGATGTCATAATTAGGGCACTTGCGCAGTAATTTCTTGAACCTTTCCCAAGGTTCGTGAGATTTTTCTGAATCAAATTGCCTATATTTAGTGCTTTAGTTTGGCAACCTTAGAAGGTGGAAAGTATTTGGTGGTGAACTTCTAAACCAAGTTGATCCATGTAGTACTATTGCGTGTAGGATGAGTATCTAACCACTATCTCACTGTGAAAACAATATCATCCTTATAGATTCATCGTTCACACCCTTGGTAAGCGAAGTTATTACACAGCTCCAAAATGTAGGAAATGTGGCCATGTGCATTTTTATTTGATTTCTCATAGAATTACAGATAATTCTGGAATATATTGATCACATCACGGCGTAATTAAAAATTCGATTGCCCATTCGGTTACCATAATGATTTGTTGTTGTTTTTGGTGTGCTTCTCTCTATTTTTTTCTTCGACGTAGACAAGTTCTTTCAATTTCGAGATCAAATGACAAAAGTCTTAGATTTTTTAAATTTTGCATACACTAACTGCTAATGCCAGAATAGAGCAAAAAAGAAGAATTGGAGTATATGAATAAAACGAAAAAAAAAAATTCTAATTCAAGTTAGAATCAATAAAATTGAAGCCGAGGGTCATTTCTCTTTACTAAACACTCGAAACTTGTTTAGTTTGATAATTTTGAAAATGCATTTTCGAATTTTTTTTTAATTCATAACACGAAACTCAAAACATATTTTTAACGTTTTAAGTATTTTCAGTGAAAACACTTAAAACACAAACAAATTTATTAAAATAAAAAATTTGAAAAAAATAAAAATTCTATAATTCTAAAAAAATTCAATAAAAATGAAAATTCTAAAATACTAAAAAAATAATTTAAGCCCTTATTGGTTATTTTAATAAAAAAATTACTTAAATAAAAAATAAATTAAAATTCTCAATCCACGTTATTAATTTTAATTTTTTTATTTCCCATTTTACCAATTTATTATTTGTTAGCATTTTATTTTTGTAACAGAATAAAAATATTGTAAGATCTACCAACTTTAAAATGTATGTATTAGTTGATAATATATTAGTATAAACGTGTGCCATTTTATTGAATAATCAAATTCATTGAATAAAATATTATAAAACAATTTCTCAAAATTCCAAACAAAACATGTTTTTCAATTTTATGTTTTTAGAGTGACAAACAAAATGTATTTTCAACAATTTTTAAAAATACTCTTAGAATAGAAAATTGAAAATAAATTCAAAACTCAAAACTAAAAAGCAAATTAAAAAGACCATAAACTTCTTAATCCCCAGCAACGGCACTGCTTTTCTGCCATAGTCTACACTTGTCCGTCCAAATGGCCGACCTTTCCATCCCGATTTTAGCTTAATTTCGACCTATTTGAGCTTAAATCTAATAATCACTATAAATGATCGAATGAAGTGATTATGATTACACCTATATTATGACTATGATTGAAACTACGTGTAAATATGATTTTTCTTCAAAAATCAAGTACATGAATTATGTTAGGTATCCGACTGCATCATTAGTATCTATTATAATTTCCAAATTCTTACTTTAATTCAATTTATGCTTAAATTGACAATTGATAATCCTAAGTTGTCTAATAATATATTCCTAGTAGAATGAAACCTATTTTCATATATAACCTAAAATATTCATATTTCGAATTTGAATATATAAAAACCCATTTAACAACAAACGTTCAAACGATGATCAATCATTTAAACGGATATTAAAATGATGGCATCTATCAATTAAATGTAAATTAAGATTAAAAGGAGAATTTGTTACTACCTAGATTTCGTAAGGATTCCATATTAGCAAGTGAGCTCCAGTGAAGACCCCCTGGCATTCGCTCGTACCACACGTGGCAACAGGAATCCCATATTACAATAGAAGGCCTTCACTATTCAATATATGACCAAGCAGATCCTGGGAAGGGCCTTGCCAACTCAGCGAATCCCAATCATTCGTCGAAAGCCTTCGTATCCCACAAAATTCTCCCAGCCAGCCTGATATTCTAGGTGACCAAAGAGACAATTTAGGAAGGGATTACCCTTGATTAACAAGAAGATTCTCACAAAAAAACTCCATGTAAATCTCTTAAAAATCAGCAATGCAATATTAGAGACTGATAAGGAGTAGAGCTGAAATCTTAGGAATTACAACAATGATGTGATTAGCTTTATTCCCATAAGGAAGGAGAATCCAACCCGATCACTAATTGATTGCCTCCCCTCTAAATATACATCCATTATTTATTCAAAGGTACGCATTATTCATAACCCTAAACTCTATTCTGCTTGCTTGTCTCTCCTACACCCATATTCTCCCATATACTTTGATATCAACAGTTAACTTGACTGACGGAGTGTCCAACGGTTGCCAACCTATTCATTTACAGGTGATCTTGGTACCTAACGGTTGTCCAAGTGTGCAGGTAATATACAGACTGACGGATGAGTGACTAGAGAACTATTGACATGTTGGTAGTGCAAATTTCAAGGTCAACAGGTTCTTGAATTAAAAATTCAACATATGGTTTACATCATCATCCTTAGTACAAAGAGTTTTAATGTGTTATATTGGAATTGCAAACACATGAATATAATTGAGAATTTATCACACGGGTTTTTTAATTATGAGAAGAAGTTGTTAAATATGGAGTTCATCTCTGTTGAATATCTTCAAACGAGTGCCCAACAGTGCTCAACATCTTTCTTGCTTTGAATCTCACCTAAAAATTAGCTGGAGGAAGAAATCTCGTCTCAAACTCGTGCATTTGTCCTCTTTTTTCTCCTATTTTTCGAACCCTAGCTTTACTTTTTCTTTCTTTATTTAGAGCCCTTAAATCATGGTTGAAAAACGTGTACCAAAAATGCTTAAAAGCCTGTAAAAAATAGAGTCCCAACTGAGCTAAAAAACTAACTTTGTGCCATAGGCCCGCTCAAGTTAACACAAGCATGGGAGATAAGTTATTCCATCGACGACTGTTATTCAAATGGCTATAACTTCTCGTAGAAAACTCTTAATTCCGATCCGTAATAAACTTTGGACTCCTAATTAAATTATCTTTTCTATGGTATATCATTTTCCTTATGACGATTTTTTTTACTAAACTTTGTGCTTTAACTTCTCTACATTCTCCGGTCATATGTTTCTCAATTTGTTTCTTCGACTTTCAGGTATTTGTTATTTCAAATCAACTCTTCATTATCACTCCAAAGCACCTTAAACTTCTTGATTTTATATTCTTTCTCATCTTAAAATGTTTGTTTCTTGATTTCACTCCAAATCCTCAAATTTTTCTCATTTTCTCGTTGATTTCACTAATGTAACTTGATTTCGAAAATTTCGTTCTACAATCACAAAAATTAGTTACGAATCTTAGAAATATATGAAAAATCTTAATTAATAAGGTAGAAACAATTTTTTTAATTATATGTAGAATCATGTTTGGCGGCTGTGATTATTCTTACGTAGATAATTTTAACGGCGTTAGTTTGCCATACTAGATTACCGTTTTTCATGTGTGAATTTCCGTCTGCACAGTCTACTATTTTTTCAATGAGTGATGGATGTTAAACCATTTGAAAAGTTAGATTAGCAATTGAAAACCTTTTTCAGTTGAGTGAGTAAGTAGTAAACTTAAATAAGCGTATGTTTGGTAGTACTAAAATTATAAATTTTTGGTGAATGTGTGGATAAAAAGTGGGATGTAAGCTGTAAGTCATGTGAAATGTGTAGATAAGAAGTATGTTTATCCAGCTAAAATTATAATCACGATCGTAGAAAGTTTTTTTCACTACGGGAAAAAAAAGGCACGTTGACACGCTGTCACTACGTCTTCAATTTCATCTCCTTCAAAATTTGCTGTTCAATCGTCTCTTTCAACGGACTACCCCAAAATCTGCCCATCTTCTCAATCCATTCCTTTCAATTGATCATCTCCCACCACTGATCATCTTCAAAATATGTTTACCGCTTCAATTCATTATTATAATAAAACTTACGGTCGGATTCCACCGCAAAAGAAGCGGTATACTAGTTAGCAACCCCATACATATGCTAAGTTTAGTGACTATTAATCACGACCGTAGTGAGTTTTTTCGCTACTACAAAAAAAAGTACTTCAACGGCCATATGTCACTACGTCTTCGTCTCCTCCAAAATTTGCTGATCGCTTCAATCCATCTTCCCCAATCGGTCATATCCAAAATCTGCTTATCTCGTCAATCTATATTTCTTAATCGATCATCTCTCTCCACAGTCATCTACAAAATATGTTCACCGCCTCAATCCATTATCATAATAGAGTTATGGTCGGATTTCACCGCAAAGAAGTGATATAAAAAGCCTGAAATGTAAAAATCAAACGATACTAGTCACCGACTGTAAAGAGATTTACTCTGCTACAAGCATACAAAAAAGTATTTCTTTATCAATCACTACGTTTTTATCATCTCAAACTAAAACCCATATATCTCTCCATCAATTCCTCAATTTCTCCATATTCTTCTCCATTTCTTCAAAATCAAACTTTCCTCAAACAAAATTCTCTCTCTCTTTCTCATTTTTCTCAATTCCTCAATTCATTAAAATCCTTTACGGCCGAATTCCACCATAAAAAAAAGCGGTATACAAGTTAAATTTACCCGAAGTCAGACTTAAAATAAAAAGTCAAAATGTAAAAAGCCTGAAATGTAAAAATCAAACGATACTCGTCCCACCCCTAATCTCTCTCATTTCTCTCACCCCCCAGACCCCAATCCCGCGCCGCACGCCGACGCCGGCAGCTACTCTGACCTTGGCCGGCAGCCACGGAACCCCCAAGGCTCTTCGCCCTTTGTGGTTTATGCTCATCACCGGTAATTTACTCTTCTTTTCTATTTCTATTTCTATTTCTAACCGTTTTTTTAAAATTTTCTCCAAATAGATCTTCAATTTGATTTCGAAATTTCCCTATGGATAGTAAATTAATTTATTCCGAGAACAATGCACTGCAAAGTGAGTTGTGCTTGCCATTTGATCTGGATGACTGAATGGGTGAAGAACTATTGTGAGAAATGTATGTTTATGTTTTTGTTTCTTGAATTTTTGGAAAATTATGGTAACTAATCGTCCTTTTTCTTTTAAAGTTATTAGTCTCAGCTATCTGCAAGTTAGTTATGTTTTTATGTTATTTCCAGTACGTAGATTATTTTCAGCTTTTAGAAGTTCTTCAATTCTCGATAAACTGAACTATGGTGTCCATTAAATTTGATTCAATATCACATTCGAACAATCCAGAATTTCACGATTTGAATGAATTTGGAGCTCAATTTTCTTCATCTTATTGGGCCCAAGCCCAAACCGACTAACTCTAATGAACCGACCCAATCATGTTTGGTTTGAGTTGCTTTGGGTATAGGCCCAACATCAGGTCGGGTTGGATTGGGCCTTCACGAAAACTGAAATGTTCGGTTACGTTACAGAATCCGCACCTAGAAAAGAACAAGAAAACTACACAAGAGTTTTTGTGGGTTTCTAGATTGAAAAAATAATAGGGAGGGAAAGACTCAGCCTAAGAGAATTAAAAACAATGATTTGACCAGATAGTGACAGTCAATAAGGATATCTTAAGGTTGAAGTGATGATGCATAAGGCTCCCAAAGGGGATATAAATTTTTTATGTGTATGACCAAAAGGAAGAGAACTATTTATGGAGAAATTAAGAATGGATAATCTTACTTGTGGACATTAATGTCCTTTTGTCCAACAGAATTGAGAACAAGTAGGATATACTACAACAATTAATAGGCAACAACGACCACCAAAAAAATTGTGATTTTCTGAATCATGATATGCAATGTGGATGTAAGAAATGATATGAACACAATACTACTAGTTATGCAAAGGAATATCGAAGAATGCGAAATTAATTGTTAAGGTTCTAAGGGAGATAAGATAATTATTTGGCTATGATGAAGTACATTTTAGTGGATAGTGTAGGTTGGATCATCCAATACATATCTCCCATAATTTACATAGGAACTAGTAGGATGTACTATTTATGGCTTAGTGACTTGCTTCTTACATACATTTTTCGATCTTTAAATTATATTCCAATGTTTGAATAGTGTGGTTTCGTGCAGTTGAGATAGTTGGTTCGGATTGGATTAACGAGAAGTCTGTTACTAGTTCTATTTTGCAGAGAAAGAATGTTCGGAAGCAACCGTAAGTGTTTGCCAAGCTCCCATCTCTTTGTCTACGTACTTAAATTTTTCCATTCGTGGTCGCTATTGAAGTTATTTGTTTAAACCAATTCATATGAGACCTTGCTTTATTTCCTCTTTTCTTTTATTAACTTGAATTTTTCTCAATTTCAAGCTTCCTCCTCGTTGTTAATAATCTGAATGCATTTGCAATTCATTATGGATGACTGTTAGGTTGATAATGCATTCTGCTATTGAAGTTACATCTTAATTATTTTGTGATAGTTGAATTTAGTACTCTAATGGTTCTAATAATTCTGGACTAATAAGCACGGACTCGGGCACAGATACGAACATGCCGACACGTGGTTATTCGAAAAAGTAGGACGTGATTATTCAAAACAGTAGGACATGGACACATCGGGATACGCCGATTTAATTTTTTTTAAATTTTACAGTAATATATTTTTATTTTTATACTTATTAATATAAGCATGACACATGGCATATTAGATGCTTGCTCAAGGAGTACCTATAAAGTATTCCTCGAATGTTAGAAATTTAAAAAATATATAAAAAATTGTCGGACACATGTCCTGGAGTGTTGGAGTCTAACACTGTTAAGATTAGAGCAATAAATAAAGGGCGAGAAATAAAGAAAATAATGATTTACACAGGTTCGTCTCAATGTGGGACTACGTCCTGTCTTCAGCCGCTGCAATATTTCACTATAATGAATGATGATATTTTTGTTTACAAGAAATCAGTTCTATATATAATAATTTAACGAATGTTTTCTAATTATAATGAAATTCTAAGGCAATCGAATGAGGGTTTCCTAGTTATAATAAAAATTTAGGAAAAATCCAATTAAGGTTTTCTTAGTTATAATGAAATACTAGGACAATCTAATTATAAAGACAAAATTTCGAAAATACTTTTACATAAGAAATTATGTTCAACAGCTTAACAATCTCCATTTGGAGACTAATTCTTCATCAACTTCTTCTACATCGGCCGGTACATCTTCTTATATCTTCAATGAAAAAGACTAATTAAAATTGTACAGAACTTCAGTTTCTCAATTGTAACAGTCTTTGTCAATATATTGGCATAATTTTGACTGTCCTAGATCTTCTCAAGCACTAAGATTCCATTATCCAAAATTGATCTGATAAAGTGATAACAAATATATATATGCTTCGTCCTCGCATGATAGTATGATTCTTTGCTAAGTAAATAGCACTTTGACTGTCACAATACAACACTCTTTCCATGTTTGTGATCTAATTCTTTCAAGAAAGACTGCAACCATATCGTTTTTTTGCTAGCTTCAGTCACGGCAATATACTCTGCATTAGTAGTAGAAAGAGAGACTATCTTCTACAATTTAGACACCCAATTAATTGTTGTACCACCCAATGTGTATATCTCCCATCATCCCACCCACTATCACATTATACTCCGCCATATCAAAAACACATCTTTAGTGAAATTTGAAGTTTTTAGTGGCTAGTATCGCCCTGGGGAGCATCTTAGGTTTGTGTTTTTGAAAGGCTCGGCATATCATAGTAGTACTCTTTTTGTCATCAATGTCCACGACCATGTTAGCATCTACAAAGTCCTATAATCCCAAGTCTGAAACACATGGCTGAATTTGTAGTACTTCTCAAGTACCTAAGAATTCACTTTATTGTCTTCCAATATTGTTTTCCAGGATTACTTTCACAACTCTCACTGCATGAGCTATGTTCGGTCTTGTACACATCATAGCATATATAAGACTCTCAATAGCAGAGGCATATAGCACATTGACCATGTAGGCTCGCTTCTGCTATATAGAAGGTGACTGTTCGTTGGATAACTTGAAGTCACTTGTCAAAGGACTCACAGGTTTAGATTCACCCATCTTGAATCTGTTCAGCACCTTTTTTATATACTCTTCTTATGACAGTTTCAAGAGATCCCTGTTCCTAATAATTCTCATCTTAAGGATTTATTTTGCAGCACCCAAATTCTTCATTGCAAATTTTTTGGACAACTTCTCTTTTAACTTATTAATTTGTCTTTTGCAAGCTCCTTCAACATATAGGAGTAAGATAATATATGAATCACTAAGATTCTTTATATAGCAATAATGATTCGCTTAGCACTTCATGAAGCCATTACTACTCATAAAGTTATCAAACTTCTTATACCACTGTCTCGGAGCTTGTTTAAGGCCATACAAGCTCTTTTGAAGTCTACACATCATTTTTTTATTTTTCTATACTTTGTAACCTTCTGGCTGTTTCATGTAAATTTTTTCATCCAAATAACCATGAAGAAAAGCTATCTTTACATCTAACAGCTCTAGGTATAAGTCTTCTTCTGTCGCTAGTCCAAGTACTATTCTGATTATAATTAATTTCACCAAGACAGAAAATTTCAGTGTAGTCAATGTCTTCTTTTTGTTGAAATTCTTTTACAATCAGTTTTGCTTTATATCGCTTGCTGTCGTCATGCTTTTCTTTTATCCGATAAATTCATTTGTTTTGCAAAGACTTCTTTTCTTTTGGTAACTCTGATTGGTCAATAATGAGTCAATCTCATCCTTTATGGCTGACTTCTACTTAATTGATTCATCAGCTTGCACAGCTTCACTACAGTTTTTTGGTTAACCTATGTCAGTTAGTAAAATTTAATACAACGCTGGAGAGTATCTATGTAGAGGTCTAATTGTTCTATTAGATCTCATGAGCTCACATGGGTGTTCTGATTTTCTCATGGGGCTATATTTTTTCGATCTTCACCATCAGTTTTTCCCGCCTCAATATTTCAATGAAACAGCTATATTTCATTGAAAATTATGTCTTTATTGAAAATATAGCCTTTTCAATAAAGAGCTATACTTATCGGAAAATATAGCCTTTTAAATATAGAGCTATAGTACCACATATCAGAATTAGTAGCGGATTCAGCAACAGCAACAGCAACTGCATCTTCGGGATTGATAGTAATGTAAAGAGTTTTTCTTTTAGTTTCTCGTGCAATAACCATGGCTCATTTCGTTATGTTCAAACGGCCCCACCAAAATTCACATCGTGCTTTTTATCATCAAGTTGTCCAACTAAGATTAGATTTCGCATTAATTTTGGTATGTGCCTCACCTTGTTAATTTTTCACAAAAATCCGTTTGACATTTTTAATCTGACATCTCTAATACCAATGATGTCTAAAGATTTTCCATCAGCCATATATACCTTTTCGTAATTTCTAGCAACATAGTTCTTCACATTTTCACTTTGTACAGTTGTGTGAAAGAAACCCTAGAATCTATCACCTAAGAATCGATACAACTATCAATTGACAAAAGTAAATTATCTTCTACCTGTTCAGTCATAGCATTATTGTTCTTTTTCTCATTTTTCTTAGGTGTTCTGCAATTCTTCTTCAAGTGACCAAATTTACCACAATTCCAATATTTAGCACCCTGTTCGTTTCTGGATTTGCTCCTACCATTCTTCGACTTTCACCTATTGTTAGAATTCTTCTTATAACTTCTGCTCTTCTTTTCGACATATAGGGTAGAATTGGATGCCAAGATTTCTCCATTATCTTACGGATTTCTTCAGCAAGAATTGTATCTCGAATATCATTAAGTTTCAATTTCTCATTCCACATGGAATTGCTGACAGCCGTTCTTAGAGACTCCCAACTATTCGGTAGTGAGACCAAAAGGATTATAGCACGAACGTCTTTCTTAAACATAATTTTTACATAGACTAATTGATTGACGATTGTGTTGAATTTATTAAGATGCTCTACGACTGAAGCACCTTCTACCATCTTCAGATTGAATAGCTTCTTCATTAGACGAACTTTATTGTACGCTGAGGGCTTCTCATATATGTCAGACAATTCTGTCATCAATTTTGTAGCTGTTTTCTCCTTTGCAACGTTATGAGCCACGTTCTTCGATAGTGTTAGCCGAATTACTCTCAATACCTATCTGTCAAGAAGGTTCCTGTTATTATCATTCAGTCTCTAGTTTCTCATCCAATAGTTAGTGCATTTTTTTACTATAAAGATAATCTTCTATTTTTCAGAATGAAAAATCCACACTATCAAATTTGGTGATTCCGAGTGTCGATTCTCGATCATCGCTAGCCATCGCTTTCAATCACAACCACTCTCTGTTGTTAGGATTAGAGCAATATATAAAGGGCAAAAAATAAAGAACACAAGGACTTATATATGTTCGTCTCAATGGGAGACTACGTCTTGTCTTCAGCCGCTGCAATATTTTCACTATAATGAATAATGATATTTTTGTTTACGAGAAATCAGTTAGGAGAAATCAGTTTTATATATAACAACCCAATGAATGTTCCCTAATTATAATAAAATTCTAAGGCAACCCAATGAAGGTTCCCTAATTATAATAAAATTTTAGGGTAACCCAATAAAGGTTCCTAGTTATAATGAAATATTAGGACAACTTAATTACAAAGACAAAATTTTGAAAACACTTTTACATAAACAAATTAGGCTCTATAGCTTAACAAACACAACACAACAAGTGTCGTACACGGACATGCTGCCTAGGAGTGTCCATGATTCACATATTTGTGAAATTGTTCATTGATTATGGAAGATTAGACTTCTTTGGGTTTTAGTTTTCAGCGACGAAGTAAAATACTGAGGAATAATCCTTTCTTGATTTCGTTCCAATCAAAAAACATGAGAGTAATGAGTGCCCAGACATAGTTGTGGGAGAAAACAATTAATACTCCAACTTCTCATGATATTCTACTATATATGGATAATTTTTGAATGTATTTTTATTTTGATGGGATAGAAAATGATAGATTTTTCACTAGCTTTTTGTTATTTTCTCTTTCCTCTATTAAATCCAAGGTTCAAAAGGTTTCCAAATTTTTAGTTTGACCCCGACTACGCCCTTATTCATCGGTACGGTCGATGTCTTCGATAATGTATCCATCTTATTGTAACTATTTAGCTAATAACAAGCTTGACTTTTAGATGTTAACTTCCTACATTCATCTATCATTTTTCCTCTCGTCCCCGTTTCCATGTGAAATACAATGAGTGCACACACAAAAAAATTGAAAGTTTATTAAATTTGTTCGAGTGAATAAATAGTTGTGTCTATAATCTGTTGCATGTCTACTAATTATCTGGTGCATCCAACAGCCTTTGGGCAATCTAGCAGCGCATTTGGCTCACAACCAGTTTTTGGGCAAGCCGGTAATGCTAGTAGCAATCCGTTTGCTCCTAAACCCTTTGCTAGTACAAGCCCTTTTGGTTCACAGACAGGGGGTTCCATTTTTGGTGGCACGTCTACTGGTGTGTTTGGTGCCCAATCTTCTTCTCCTTTAGGTTCGACTTCGGTGTTTGGTGCTTCGTCGTCCCCTGCTTTTGGAAGTTCAATGCCTGCATTTGGGGCTTCTTCAGCTCCTGCTTTTGGTAGCTCATCATCAGCATTTGGCGGTAAGTTCACTTGCAGATTATTAGCATTTTTTTTTCCTTCCTATAATTTCTCATTCTTTCATTATGTTATCAGCCTATTAATTTGGTGTTAGGTTATAGAAACACTTATTGAAGATGTGCAGTTGATATTTTCTTGGAATCCCAGAGTTGAATGTGCTATGGTGCAAAACAATATTGCCTCAAAACGAGTTTTGTTTTAAATATCTTCACAAAATATTCTCACGCTGAAGACACTTGGCCTATTTTTGTTTGGTGCGGAAAGTGAGAGGAAATTGAGGGAAACACTGCTATTGATTGTTGAGGAAGGGAAGATGGAAGGGAATGAGAGTGCAGCTCAATCCACTTCCTCCTAGTGCACTTCCCATTCTGTCCCAAATTAGAGGCTTGGATGAGGTAAAGGGCTAAAAAGACTAAGGAGGGTGTATTTAATTAAGAGTTTATAGGACTTTTATAGAGTTTAAAAGAGTTTAAAAGTTTAGGTGTATTCAATTTAGTCTTTTTAAACTCCATAAAAGTCTTGGGGTATTCAATATAGATTTTTAAAGACTTTTAAAAAGTCTTATAAAGTCATGCGATATTCAATTCAGACTTTTTAAAATCCTATGAAATTCCGGGGTATTCAAAATATTGATGATTTTTAATGACTTTATAGATAATTTAATATGTACTAATTTTAAAGCACAAAGTATAAATAAAAGATGTTGCAATTTCTCTCACATTCAACCTAAGATTTTGAAAGACTTTAGAAAAAAAACATCTTTCATCTTTCATTCCCTTATTTTTTTATATGCAACATTTCTCTTTTCTTTTTCCTTCAACAAACTGTGGAGTTAAGATTAATATTCTTCTTTTTCTTCAATGTGATTTTTTTTCCCTTTTCAATATATTCTCCTAACTTTTTTTCCCCCTATTTCTTCTTTTAATATTTTTATCTCTATTCAATTTAATTTTTTTTTCAATATTCTCCTAACTATTTTTTCATTTTCTTCTTTTTTTCTCCTATGAACCTTTAGAGACAATGTGATTTTTTTTCTTCAATATTTCCATAACCTTTTTTTTCTCTCTCTCTCTCTCTCTCTCTTTTTATATTTATCGTTTTTCCATTTTTCATTAAAAATAAGATAACTTTATAATTAAATCTTATATAATTGTAGATTGCAGTTTATTAGTGAATTTCATCAAGTTAAAAACTCTTTTTTATTATTGTATTTTTTTATTTTTATTTTTATTCTTTTTTTCTATTTATCTTGATGAGCATGGTTGTGTATTTTTTTTCTTCGTCTAAATTGGTACTTTGGTTATTTATTTATGCAATTGTGGTGACTAATGACGTGTTACCTATAGATTATTAAATATAATAAGAGAGATAATGAATTGGATAAATTTTTTTGTTGAAAAATATTTTAAAATGAATCGCAGCCATAATTTTTTGAATTTATCCACAAGCCATTTGAAAGTTTATAGTTTTATCTAAAAGAAAAAATAGAGTGAGTTATATCATTAATTTTTGACGTGTAGTTTACTTGCAGCAATTAAATAAAACATTAATTTTTATGAATTTATTAATATTAGTATAATAAAATAAATTATTATTAAAATTCTCTTGCTACAATTTTTTTTAACTGAAAAAACAAAGTTTATAAAAGTTAATAAAAGTTTGTGAAAGTTTAAAAAAATCTTTCAAAATGAAATCAATAAAAATTCATAAAAGTTTGTAGGAGTCTATTAAAATATAGAAAAATCAATAAAAATTAATGAAATCCATCAAAGTTAGTCACTTGAAAAATGTCAATCAACGTCTTTAAAAGTCTAGATTAAATACACCCCCCTAAATTAATATCAAATTGTTGAACTAAGACAAGAAGGGTATTGTAGTGAAGTACAATTAAAATAATTCTCTCTCGGTTCGCCAAATCAATGAAGTATTTCTTCTTCTCCATAGACGCTGTTGCTCGACAATTTGTTGAGCCTTGGTTTTCTATCTGACTTTCTTCTTTGTCTCTAGGCTCTAGCACGGCCTGACTTGGCATCTCAACTTGTGCTGTTTTATTGCATTGGACTTTGTGCACACTCCTCTTTCTCTTGTCTCATGGTGCAATTGGAATTACTTTTCCTTCCCTCCCCTTTTGGGTATCAACAATGTATGCACACAATAGGCAAAGTATAGGTTCCCTCTTTTGGATGATTGGATCAAGCATCAGTTTGATCAGTTGCCTGATAATCAAGTCTTACTGGGGTATTTACTGTTTTATGGTTCTTTAGCTATCAATTACTTTGTGGTGATCTCAATTAATCAAGACGAGTTAATACTTAAAACTTGTATGAGACGCTTAATATATTTCCTTAATATTTGTCTAGGAGGGCCTGCAAGAATAAAATGATTAATAGAAGCATGATTAAGATCTTGTGAACATTGCATTTCTACGTTTCTTCCATAAAATTAGGTGTTTGTTTCCTACTTTTTATACTTCAGTTTCAACTTTTCTCCTTCCAGTTGGGAAACTCACACATTTATTATAGGGGTACTTTGGGAAACTCACACATTTATTATAGGGGTACTTTGGGAAACTCACACATTTATTAGTTCGTCCATATTGTCCTCTTATATATAGGATATTAGGGTGAGTCTCTTTTCTTTGTGTCATAGTAGAGACTAGAGAGAAATAGAGGCATGAGTCCGAAGACTCATTGTAATTCTCTTCTTCTATAGTTGAATTCTGTATTACCTTCCTTTTCTTGGGTGATTCCACTGACTCACCCAAGAAAAGAAAGTTGAAGGGTGTCCCTTTTTTAGTGAGTGAGTCTTAGTTGTCTTGGAAGAAAGGGAAGTTATGAGTTTGGCTTACTTAAGCGGTGAACTGGCCCATGGGGACAGGATTAGCAGGTGGACATAGCTCTGAGAGTGAACTACGTTAAATTGTATCTTTTTCTTGATTTTGTTTTTTGTGTTTTGTTATTGCTCCCAGTAATATAGGATTAAGGCATAACACGTTTGTTACTAAATAAGACTTGTTTGTAACTAAATAAGACTTGTTTGTAACTGATTTTCATTCTTGCAGTTTTCCTTTAATGAAGTTGAAGACTTAGTTTAGTTCTCTTACTTTTCTGAAATTTGTGATCATTAAGTAATGCTTGTCTTGAGGCTCTTTCCGACCTTCTTCAAATATTGAGTTTCTTCTCCTGAAACTTGCATTTTTTGCTTTCCTCATTGTTTTTGGTTTATGTCTTCAGTTATTGTTGTGAACTTACTACTGCTTTATCATATTCATTGTTGTTTTTGGTGTTACTCATTAACTGTTTCAAATACACAGGTTCTTCAGTGTTTGGGCAGAAGCCTGCTTTTGGTGGCTTTGGATCAAGTACTACTCAAACAAGTCCATTTGGAAGCTCATTTCAACAATCACAGGCAGCATTTGGAAGCAATCTATTTGGTTCATCTACACCTTTTGGTACACCAAGTCAACCTGCATTTGGTGCCACTAGCACCCCTGCATTTGGTTCATCAAGCACTCCTGCATTTGGTGCCACAAGCGCACCATCTTTTGGTGCTACCAGTACGCCTGCCTTTGGTTCTACGACAAGCCCAACATTTGGTAGTACGGGCAGTGGATTTGGTGTGTCAAGTTCTCCTGTTTTTGGATCAACCACTCCCGCGTTTGGTGCTTCTTCCACTCCAGCATTTGGTGCTTCCAGCACTCCTGCTTTTGGTGCCTCAACTGCCCCTGCTTTCGGTGCAGCTAGTACTCCCTCTTTTAGCTTTGGGTCTAGTCCGGCATTTGGCCAATCAACTCCTGCATTTGGCAGTAGCCCATTTGGATCTACAGCGTCAGCCTTTGGAGCTCAAAGTGCTCCTTTTGGTAAGTTATTTGATGTGTGCATGATGGATAAAGATTTTAGAATTAAGTAAATTCCTCGGGTGATATTTCTTCCTTCTTTCTGAGTTATGTCAGTTTTAACAATAGCTCATACTTCACGTTGCTATTGCTATTTCCACATATCCATAATGCAGGAGCTCAAGCTACAACCCCGACTTTTGGGAACTCTGGTTTCGGGCAGTCTGCTTTTGGAGGGCAACATGGGGGGACTAGAGTAGCTGCTTACACCCCAACTCCTGAGGTAGACGGTGGTAGTGGTACACAGCCAGCTGGTAAGCTTGAATCTATTTCAGCCATGGCCGTCTACAAAGATAAAAGCCATGAAGAACTTAGGTGGGAGGACTACCAGTTGGGAGATAAAGGTTTCTTTTTACTGAAACTTCTGAAAATCTTGTAGTCCTAAAGAACTTGTCAAATCATTTGCACTGATATTTTTCTGCTTTATGAATTCTAGGGGGGCCAGCTCCAGCCAGTCAGTCTACAGGTGCAGTTGGCTTTGGTAGTTCAGGCTTTGGATCCTCAGCCACTCCTGCATTTGGGCAGTCATCTGCAAATCCTTTTTCATCCTCAACATCTTCCAACCCATTTGCTTCAAAATCTCCAGCTTTCGGTAGCTCTGGTTTTGGAGCTTCCTCTACTCCTTCATTTGGTTCTTCACCTTTTGGAGCGTCGACTACATCTAACCTTTTCAGTTCAACATCATCCTCCATTTTTGGCTCCACAACTCCAGCATTTGGAGCCAGTACCTCCCCCTCTCTTTTTGGCTCCTCAAGCTCTTCAGCTTTTGGATCTTCAACATCTATCTTTGGCTCTTCATCAGCACCGGGAACTACCCCGTCATTTGGCTCCGGATTAAGTTTTGGCAACGCTCAATCCTCCCCACCATTCCAGTCGGCTGCACCTTCACTTGGACAGGCTAGTTCTGCTTTTGGACAGACAACTTCAGCCTTTGGGCAAACCACCCCGGCTTTTGGTCAATCAAATTTATTTAGTACACCTTCCACTGGCTTTGGCGGAAATCTATTCTCAAGCACTCCATCATTGCTGAACACCAGCAACCCTGTGGGATTTGGTCAAACAACTGTGAGTTAATCATGAATTGAACTACCTTTTCCTGCTGTTGTTGTTCTCAAAGAAACGAAAAGGCTTCATGTTGTTGAACAAGTAAGAGTAAGACAGGACTTCATGATGTTAAATAACTACGACAAGTCTTCATTATGGTGATTCAAGTAGTTTGGACTAGACTTATGGTAACTATTTGAGTTTGAGGCAGCGAGACCACGGCTTAGTTAAGAAATGCCATGATGCCTGTGTGCATATGGTAATTGTTTCTTCTCAAAACTATGACCCATCACATTGTCTAATACAAATGTTGTTTCTATTGCAAACTCTAGGTAATTTTGACAATGTTGATTATCTTTATCAAGAGAGCAATGGTAACAGTAGATGTTAAAATCCGTGGACCAAAACTATGTCTTAGTGTTTTAATAGAATTATAGCGAGGCCCCTGAATTTTATTTGCAATGTTACTAATGAACGTGTTAATAAATATCGATGGAGACCTAAGAAGTTATTTTGCAATTTACAAGATGCAACGACTGGGATCCCTCTAATCGGGATCTTATCCCCAATTGATACTCATCCATACTGTCCGCTTTGGGAGGGCTGAGCCCTCTTAACTCCTCACAAATTTCTTTCGCGTTTCCGGTGATTCGAACCCATGACCTTTCCTATTCAACTTAAGTGCCTCATAAGGAGAGGTATTGAGTTCGAATAACTGGAGACTATTCAACTTAAGACCTTTTCTTATGAGACACTTAAGTTGAATAGGAAAGGTCTTGAGTTCGAATCACTGGGGACGCGAAAGAAATCTGTGAGGAGTTAAGAGAGCTCAGCCCTCCTAAAGCAGACAGTAAGGATGAGTATTGACTGGGGTTAAGATTCCGACTAGAGGGATTCCGGTCGTTACAATTGGTACCAGTATTCAACTTAAGTGCTTCATAAGGAGAGGTCTTGAGTTCGAATCATTGGGGATGTGAAAGAAATTCGTGAGGGGGTAAGAGGGCTCAGTCCTCCCAAAGCGGACTAATATGGATGAGTATCGGTTGGGGGTAAGATCCCGACTAGAGGAATCCCGGTCGTTACACAAGCCCTGCTGTTTTTCTTTTTTACCGCATAACCTTCATGAAATTAAATGATTTATATCACATAAAAAGGAAACATATGGAACCAGCACGCAGCTTGCGTGCATTTACCGCACTTGACTTTAAGATGCACTCCAGTTTTATAGAAGACTCCAGTTTTATAGAAGGTGCAGACAAAAGGTAGATATTAATCCTTGTAGGCGAGCAGATAATAAACACGGCTTTTAAATCAGGCACAATCTGTTGTGATCACTGAGGAAATATGTGGTCATAACTAGACTGATGCATAAGGTTTCTTGATCATTAGGCTTTGTGGATGTGCCAATATGATCAAGGTTAGGGTGGTTAGTCTTGTTTGGGCAAGTCTGGGTAAGTTCATGATATTCAATTAATCTCATAAATTATGGGTATACTAGGAACTTACCACATTCAGCAATTCGCCAAGATTGGGCTAGATTCAAATATGATTGCACCGTTGATACCTCAGTTCTTACCTTCTCCGAATGTAATTGGATGGACAGTTTAGGAGAGTTGATGATAAACTTCGTTGGAAACTTTACTTGGAATGTTGTAGCTTTGGCTTCTGGGACTTTTTACCTTAAAGTTCAGCAGGCTTGTCTGCAACAGTCTCTTAATTTTTCTCGTGATTGTTATTATTATAGTTGTTTTTCTTATCATTATTATTTTCTGTTACCCCATTGATCACTTATTTATGTTCTAATTTTTTCTTAAGCCGACTCTTTCCACGCCTTTTCAACCTTCACAGCCAACTCAGAGTTCTGGCGGTTTTGGCTTTAGCAACTTTGGACAGCCACAAACAGGTAGGCGAAGTTTTTGGTCTTTCTCTTTTCCATACCCTCGTTATTAGTTATATTGGGCATCCTATTAATATGGTTATCATTTTAACTATCACTTTTTTGTGTTGACAGCTAGTGCAAGTGTCTTTGGCGGCACACCAAGCATCTTTGGCCAGGGCACGTTTGGACAGGCGTATGTTTCAAGACCTCTTTGTTTGTGTCTTTGTTCTGGACTTCTTTGCTTGTTTACTTGATGATTAGCTGCCTAATAAACTTTGTATATATAGCACTAGTTATTAAAATGTGAATTTTCATATATTTCAATGTATTAATTATTCAATAGAGTGCATATATCAAATCGTTTAATCATTTATTAAGTAAGTTTACTCTTTCTATTAATATGTTACAAACTTACAATTACCTGAAACAAAATGATTATGTATTGTTTTAATAGACAATTGATCCTTCTAGTTGTGAAAACGTAGCTACTACCTTAACAATTTTCATTGATAATATAAACTTGGCACCCTTGTTTCTTAGCCTTTTATTTTTCCCATCAGTTAACATCATATGGTTAAGATTAGCAAGATAAAGAAAGCAATTCATATGATATTCTTTTGAAATTTTTGTTGTCTTTTAGTAAATATTCTTAGTGAACTTATAATGCACGATATATAATTCCTTATTGATCCGTAGAGTTGGTACACATTATTTAATAACATGAAAGAATTGTATTAATGTCGTATTTTTACCTAAATTTAATTTTTTGGATTCAGTAAATCATTCAGATGCAGCTCTACACTTGCCATCTGAATGGTATTTTTCTGCAACTAGGTGATAGACTTGAGAGATTGTCCATAATATTTCGAGAAAAACATGGATGTAACTTTTGGACTATTTCAAAATTGATGTTTGGATAATTACAGTGTAAAGCTTGCAAATGCAAATTTTCCCAATAAATTCATGGATCATTAAGTTTTGACTTCTCTTTAGCGCTTTGCTACCATGCAACGCTTTAGATAAGGTATAAGTTTGGCATGTATTAAATTTTGTTGCAGGTCAGGCATTCAAAGCTCTGTGGTTGCTCAATCTGCTCTTGCTACAAATCCTTTTGGAACCCTGCCAGCAATGCCCCAGATATCAATTGGCCGAACAGGCACTTCTCCTTCCATCCAATATGGAATTTCCAGCTTGCCAGTAAGTATGCATTTCTTGAGTAATCCAAAAGAAAATTATGCTGGCTGTTTCTGATCCATGTATCGAGTAAACTAATTGATGTAGAACCTTCTGAGTATATACTCATGTCTTCTGGTTGTTAAAATACTAATGCTGAAAGGAATATTACCTGCTGGCTCAGTAACTGACACTTATTTTAAGCAGGTTGTTGACAAACCAGTCCCTGTCAGAGTATCGTCTTTGTTGACATCTCGACACCTTTCTCAGAGACGTATTAGATTGCCTGCAAGGAAATATCACCCTAAAAGTGATGGTCCGAAGGTGGGGATCATTCTTCTAATGAAATTATTGACTTCATCTAATGAAATCACTCCAGGATAGCTTACTATAACCTCTTGATTCTCTCTCTACTTTTTCTTTTTTTATTTCAGATGCCGTTTTTTAGTGATGAAGAAGTGATGCCCAGCACGCCAAAGGCAGATGCTCTTTATATTCCCAGGGAGAACCCAAGAGCTTTAGTAATTCGTCCATTGGAACAGTGGCCCTCTAGAGCAAGTGCAGAGAAAACAAACCGATCAAAGCCCAATACTACTCCTGTACATGAGAATGGTAAATAGTTATAGCATTCTACATCTGATTAGATGTGCTAGATTTTGTGCTCTTTGGTACTTGGAAGGATTAAGAATATTGCTAAAATAATCACAGATGCTTACTGTAAGATTAGTCCACTTGGAAGTTGTTGCACACCTCAAGAGATCCTAATTGCCTCGGTAGCTGGTTGTGTTTCATTTTCCTTTAGCTTTTGTTGAGATTATTACAAAAGCTGATTTTTGTTTTATTAATTATTCCCCGAGAGGAAGGCTTTGGTATAACGTGCTTTAAAGCTTTTTGGTTGATGTATCACCGACATTTACCTATGTCTCCCAATTAATGAATCATAACAATTGAGGCGAAGTGCTATCCTATGGAAGTTGATTATGGTACTATCAGTTCATCTTTGGTCTTATGGGGGAACAAACTCAACCACTCGTTGCATAGAAAAAGCAATTTTCACCACATGATGGCCCACATTAATGAGTTGGTTGGTGTTTTTGACGGTGGTGCTTGGGATTTGTAACTAAAAATAATTTGTTCTCAGGATTCCTCTCCTGACTAGCCTTATCGCTACATTAACAAGTTCAAACCAAATGATGACTTGATGCCTGCATGGTGCTAGAAATCCTACTGTCTTTCATGCGACCATCATCCTTCGAAAGCTATGACATTAATTTAGAGGAGGTGCTTCTGATAATATTAATTTCCAGGATTCTCTCATACCTTTTGCTGTTCCCTACTCTAACATATTTCTAGCTTTAAATTATTCAGCCTGTCGATAAGCTTAGAAATGATATGATAATCATTGCGGCCACAAAATGTTAAATCTGTATTTTAGGATATGTAAATTAAACTCAAAATTGTAAATGCAGCAATGGGAGGAAATATTTTACTCACGATGATAATATGGGATAGAACATGTGATGCTCGGACTCTCAATTTGGGATGAAGTACCCGTGTCGACACGACACGGGTATGGGTACGGATCCCGGGTCGAACCCTTGGTGAGAAAGTTGGACACGGTAGTGAAAAGGAAGAAGACAATGGAAAGTGAAAGGAAGTAGATAAGGGAACGTTGTCTTACCATTGTTGGCTGATCTGTAATTTTAATTGTAAAAATATCTATGTAATTTTAACAGCAATTGCAAAAAGGCCCGTGTCCGACTTTTGGACCCTTTTTTAGCCGTATCCCCGTATCTTGGATTTTAGAAGAAGAAGAAGACACTTAGATACGTACCTGTACCCGACACCCGTACCCAAGTCCGAGCAACATAGGATAGAACTGTCCAAATTTTGTGGTGAATTATCAAGGACAAAACAACCAGAATGAGGAGGGTGGGTGCATGTTTGCATGGACTTGGATGTAGCGTTCTATAAGTTCGTTGTCTGATTTCTCAATTTATCACTTGTCTTTCATTCATTTGGAGGAGGGTGTTGGAATATTCATTTTGTTTCCTTTCTATACTTTGGTGGGGCAGGAAGAAGATGATGTAATGATAGTTTATGCTTTGGTAACCATGCCCAAATGTTTTAACTTGTAATTTGCTGTTGCTAATCAGGTAAAATTCCTGAAGATGTTCCTACTCCCACAAATGGGTACAGAACTGAGAACAAAGATGGTGAGTGTGCTTCTTTGATATGAATTTCCTTTTATCTTGTGTCATTTCTTTATGATGTTATATTTCTCACGAATCTTCCTATTCTTCCTCTTTGTGGTATAATTCTTTTTTGTTCCCAGTTTTCCATTATTTCTCTTCTAGGGGAAAGTGTTAAATTATCTATTTAGTTTATAGTGGCTTTGATTCTGGAAACTGGATATTTTTGACATAATTGCACGTTGGGATAGATGGTTATGTGCAGTTAGGGCCTGTGATGCTTGGACTCTTCAAAATGGAAGAAGTACCCGTGTGTCGACACGACACGACACGGGTACGGGTACGGGTATGGGATCCTTCAAATCCAAAGAGGATACGGCATAGGGAGGACACCATTGGTAGATGTCCAAGTTAGAGGAAGAGGAAGAGGAAGAAGAAGATAAAAGGAGGAAGAAGAAGATAAACGCAGTGAAAGGAAGGAAACCTAATTGTCAAAAAGAAACATGGCCCACAACATTAAAAATAGCATTAAAAGTGATTTTTAATTAACTCTTCAATTTTTATTTCCAAGAAATGCGATTTACGAGGCTGTTTTCTGACTCTATTTTAAATAACACGGCCCACAATTTTTAAACCATTAAAAGTAATTTAAAATACCAATTGTTATTTTAAAAAAAATTAATTACAATTTCCAAAGTCTAAATTGTCATTTATGAATTGTTGTTTTTAAAGAAAACCCGACCCAGTAAATGCTACATTACAACACTTTAATTCAACTGAAAAAAATTATGTTTTTCTATATATATGTATATATATACACTTGAAAATTTATGCTTGTAAGATCCACTTATCTTGTAAAGTGGACATGTTCTACTTTTTAAAAATTTGCAATTTAATTTTTATTCAACTTTTTACATGTTAATTTCGAAAAAAAATGAAGTTTGAAATCCGTACCCACGTACTTGTGTTCGAAATTTGGACTCTTTTTAGTCGTGTCCCCGTATCTTAAAAAAAAAAAAAAAAAGAATCTGACACTTAGATATGTACCCGTATCCGATACCCGTACCCGAGTCCGAGCATCATAGGTTAGGGCGCTATTTGTTCTACACTTAGAAAATAGGATACAATGTGGCGATAAAGGTGGTCGTAAGTTATGGTCATATTTAGTTTCAGTCCTATGTCACAATACAGGAGCTTGACTGCCAAAAGTTAAAATTTCATTAGACTGGAGCTAGGGACGGTTATAAGTCTATATTTTATTCTGTTAAAAATTCTCAGTTTAGATGTTATGGGAAACTGATTATTATCACGTGCATCTTAGAGAGTTTGCATGGGTTTGTATAGTAGTCGATTAAGTGCCCGGTTATGCTCTTAAATCTTCATTGATGATCATTGGCTCCACAAGAGGGGGAAAATAACTAGGAATATATCTAGAATCCCTAATCCAAACGAATATTAGGTTACTGCCACTCAATCTTCGTCTACTCTTTCGGTTCACTTCTGTCTATTTTGTTTCTTTTGTCTTTCCTGTGCTGGATCTCCACTATATCCTCGGTCTCTCTATATTTACACACACACACACACACACACATCTCTCCAGCTGAACTATGTTTTATGTAATCATTGATCACACTATTTTTCTCCTTCAGCCATAATCATGTCCACCATCTTACTGTCATTGATCATGATGACTTTTGACGACCATCTCGAAACTGTTGTAATTTTCTAGAGAAATAACTGATAATGGGTAGAACGGCTTGGAGTTGCATCCTGCTCTGAAAATGTGGACTGCTGGAGAGCTGACCCTGGTTGATTATTGTGACTTGATTTAAAGAGCAGACCAAAGCTACTCTGAGTTCTCAATTTTAGCCTATTGAAATAGTGATGCTGAACGGTTAGGATAAAGGTTCCATTCACTCAGCGAAGTACTCAATCTCTTGTGTCTGCCAAGTAGAGGTTTACGGTTGGTTATCTTCAGCCTTATAAAAATCCGTCAAGAACTAGAAAATAGTCCATTATTTTTGTTTGAGAAGAGAATAGTTTGGTTCAACTGATGAATTGTGTGGGAAAATGGACCTTCCTTGTAAATGTCACAGCAGCTCTATTCTATACTAAATATTCTGTAGAAAGAGATATAAAACCTTGCATAATTCTCATCTTGCTGCACTTGTTTTCCTTGCAGAAGATGGGGTGCTGAATGGCCTTTCTAAGGAACAAGGTCACTTTGTTAATTTGAACCAGAATGGTAATGGGGTAAATGATGGTCATTCTAAGCTAGAAGGAGATTCTTACATTACTCTTACTGGCCACCGAGCTGGAGAAGCAGCAATTGTTTATGAGCACGGGGCTGACATAGAGGCACTGATGCCAAAGCTCCGCCACTCTGACTACTACACAGAGCCACGAATTCAGGAGCTGGCCGCAAAGGAAAGAGCCGAACCAGGGTTTTGTCGCCATGTGAAGGATTTTGTGGTTGGGAGACATGGGTTTGGTAGCATCAAGTTTTTTGGGGAGACAGATGTGCGAAGGCTTGATCTGGAGTCCCTTGTTCAATTCAATAATCGAGAGGTTATAGTGTATATGGATGAGACCAAGAAACCTCCAATTGGACAAGGTCTCAATAAACCTGCTGAGGTAACACTCCTGAATATAAAATGTTTCGATAAAAAGACTGGACAGCAATACACAGAAGGACCAAGAATTGAAAAGTACAAAGAGATGCTTAAAAGAAAGGCTGAGGATCAAGATGCTGAGTTTGTATCCTATGATCCAGTCAAAGGAGAATGGAAGTTCAGGGTCAATCATTTCAGTGAGTACAAGCTTGGAGATGACGAAGAAATATGATGTTCTTGTGACTTTTTGGCAAATCCATGTGAATGTAAATTTCTATTTTGCAGTTATCCCGCTTTTCTAGGGTTTCCAGCAGTTATAGAAGTTACCAGTGAATTGTGGAACGGTGGAAGCTTGGTGGTGTGATAGCTTTGTTTTTGTGGATTTTGCCTCTTCCCCCATTTATGATAGATATGCCTATTTTTCTGCCTTGCTTTGCTTATATAAAGGCAACCTAATGAGGCTCGGGTCTTCAAATGAACTGGATCTTCTTGTGGACGTGGGGAGAGGGTTGTCTGCTGTGCTTACTCTATTTTGCAGCTTTCCCTTTTACTCTCATTATTGTTGTTGTTTAGATTAATTGATGTTTGGGTAAATGCAACTGTTATTAGTGAAATTGAAGACATCCACTTGCCTGATTGAAAATATAATATTATCTTTTTCCAAAATGTCTTTTAATTTTAAGTCATCAGTCGGGTGGTAGTGGCATGTGTTGTACACAAAACACATACCGGTCTGTTAGGATGCCTCAGCTGCATACATCAGCTGCACTTTCACTTGACACCTATTATAATGATAAACGGCTCGTAATTTGATAAATGCATTGCTTGTGAAGTATGTGTTCGTGTATGTCATATAGATTTACTTCTTGTTGATTGGAAATTGATATTCGAAAGACCGAAAGAATCACTAGCTTAAGTTCTGACCCGAGTAGCATGAGACACTTGGAATCATGTGTGATTTTAAAAAAAAAAATTTCCTAGTTTTCTTTTTCTGTTTCTCTGAGAGCAAATTCTTTCTGGATGAATGCTCCGTGCTTCTGTTTGTATTGTCTAGGACTCTCCTGCTTCAACACGTTTTAGTTACTGTTAGTTTGTTATTCTCTAGCTGTTATTAAATGAAAAAAATGAATTCTTCATTACATGGCTGTTGGGAGTTATCATAATAGCTTATAGAGTCATGATTCAATTCCAAGATCCATGTTTCTAGTTATAAAGATTTTCCAAATCATCAAAAAGTTGTAAAGCCTTTGAAAATAACTTTTTATGTTTCGAAATTTTCAAATTTTTAAGAATCACTAGTTGTAGGATGTGCGATGCATGTAATGTGGTTCATAGGATACTTACGTTATTGTATTTTAATTTGTAATCTATACAGATAAAAAATAGTTTGATTATAATTTGCAGCAAATGGTTTAAGAAAATTAGCACTCAACAAATATAAGATGGATAATCAAAAGACATATCTTAAATATAAAAATAAGAAGCAAACGGTCATTTGAACAAATCACAATTTACAACCTAGATGAACTTGTGATTGATTGCATAACTGTTTTCAAATTTTTTACTAAGCAAAATAGTACAAGTTGAGAAATATTAAGTATATGTTTGGTAGTGCTGAATTTATTTTTTAAGTGCTTATATTATAAGTTGTGAGTGAATGTGTGGATAAAAAGTGAGTTGTAAATTATAGGTCCTAATTTTTTGAACAGAAATTATCATCAAAGACAAAGATAAGATGTACTAATTAATAGATTGATGATAAAAAATGTGATAACAAATAGTTAGGGACATAAATGTAAAAATTAGATATTGTTGAGGACTTTTATTACAATTATAAAATATGATGTGGTTAAAAAAAAGTGTGGTTTAAATATAATAACCCAAACAAAAAAAAAAAAAAGAAAAAAATTTGGTAAAAAATAGAAGACAACCACTTCTCAAGCTGACATGTGGTAATATAAATAGTAAAAAATTTAAAAAATATGAGAGATAAAAAAAATATTTTTATGCTCCCTTAATTAATTTTTTAACAAAAATTATCATCAAAGACAAAGATAAGATGTACTAATTAATAGGTTGATGATAAAAAATGTGATAACAGATAGTTAGGGACATAAATATAAAAATTAGATATTGTTAAGGATTTTTATTACAATTATAAAATGTGGTGTAGTTAAAAAAATAGTGGTTTAAATATAATTACCAAAAAAGAAAGGAACAAAAAAGGCGAAAAAGAAGAAGAAGACAGCCACATGTGAAGTCGACATGTGGCAACATGAATAGTAAGAAAGTTAGCATATTTTATTATAGGTAGATATACCATTGGAAAGCTCCGACAAACTAGTACAAGTCAACTTGGGTACATATTAAGAACCTAGGCCAACCTACGTCTTCAAAGAGAGCCTATTTGAGACTAAGGTGCAGGTTTGGAACCCTAATCCTCCGCAGCCTAAATACTATATCGTCCAGGCTTTTGTCCCTATCCACGACTGATAAAGAAATTCAATGGCAAGTTTACTTTAATATAAAAAAAATTAAATTTTCATTCCAGGACCCGTGCTTATTTTTCCAAAACATCAAAAATTCGTATAGCAAAACCTTTGAAAATTAAATATTTTTGGAAATTTTCAAAATTTTAAGAATCATATAACGTTGGAAAGTTCTGTCACTTTAATATGAAAAAAAATAGATTTCAATTCCAAGATCTGAACTTTGAGTTATATGGATTTTTCTTAAACATCAAAAATTTGTATGGTGAAACATTCGAAATTCATTAATTTTTTGAAATTTTTAGAATTTGAAGAATCATATATACCATTGAAAAGTTCTATCAATTTAATTTCATATCAAAAAATAGTTTTCGTAGCAAATTGAATGTAATAATTTCTTACCGCCTCGACATGTTCAAGATAGTGCTCACTCGGAGGAACCATGTCTCAAATACCAATTATGAGAGTCCGATTAAATGAGTTTCTATTATCTTTTAAGTTAATTCCGAAAACTAAAATAAATTTTCATTAAATTTTTTCACGTTTTTCATAACATTTATAGTGCAAAAATTCAACACACTTTAAATTTTTTTAGAACTTACAATCGTAACTTCTATAATTTTAACTTAAAACTATAAAATAAAGACCATATAAAATAAAATAAAATTTTAAAATTTACGCGAGTCTACAGAAAAGTGAAACTGCGTTATGATACCAAGCTGTAATGCCTCGAATTTTTTTCAACCTAGAGGTCACATAAAAATCCTTAAATAACAATTGACGACTCCAAATAAACTTTCCTGTGCCCTTGAAAAGATTTAAAAACTTAACTATTGCGGAACTAACAAGCGCGCAAGGGAAATGAATTAATCATCTAAATTCTTAAGGTTTTACCAAAACAGCATTAGTTTTCACCACAAATTATTTGAAAATTTAAACGTACTCCAAAAATTACGATATTTGACATGAAAATACTTGGGACCTTGGACTATAACATATTAAAATTTTAGACCTTAACCATGTTATTTGATATGTGGGAAACGTGTCCAAAATTGCTTGAAAATTGTCCTTGGTGCACTGACGTAGCCAGCTAAAACTAACTTAATATCATACGAAAAGGTTTTGAGTGATTAAAATTTTTGTCATTAGAACACTTATATACCTATCAAATGCCACTAATTTGACTCAAAAATTCAAAGTACACAATAAGTTATGATATTTCAAAGTTGGGGGCAGAAAGCTGAATTTCTAGAAATATAAATAGACAACGTTATCTTCAAATTCCAAAACGGCAATTTACTAACAAATTTGGTTTTCCTCAACTTTACAATTAAAAATAGGTTCAACAATGTATTAAAATTTACATCTTAAATGGCTCGATTATATCGATGCCAAAATATAATTAAAATCAAACTACACCACTTTCTTCAAGGTCACTACTCTACGTTGTCGCACCAATGCCATTGACATTAATCTGAAGATTTAATCATTTTGGGGATAAGTATTCATAAAAACCACCCAGTAGTAAATCATACTATCATGTGAGAAAATATAAGAAATTAATAAACGACATGCCAATGGTTTAAACATACATATGAATAACATTTTCGATAACCGGCACCACGTGAACTTAAAAGTGAACCTTCAATTACTAACATACATACGTGAATACCTTCAATCACAATCATAAAGTCCCGACTTTAACAATAAGCATGTCAATCTATTTACATATTATGTTAAATCAATAATTTTTTAAAATTACTAGATTTTGATGAATCAATTAATGTTGGAAAGCTCTATCAGTTTACTTTCATAGAGAATTTTTTTTCTAATACGTGACCATTGTTTAGAATTATAAAGATTTTACCAAAACAACGCAAAAATCGTATGGTAAAACCTTCGCAAATCACTAACTTTTTGCAATTTCTAGATTTTGATGAATCAAATAACATTGGAAAGCTCTATTAGTTTACTTTCATATAGAAAAAATGATTTCCCAATCCATGACCCTTGTTTAGAGAAATAAAGATTTTACCAAAACAATGTACAAATTGATTGGTAAAACCTTCACAAATCAATGATTTTTTGAAATTATTAGATTTTGATGAATCAATTAATGTTGGAAAGCTCTATTAGTTTACCTTCATAGATAAACAACAATTTTCTAATCCATGAATCTTGTTTAGAATTATAAGGATTTTACCAAAATAACGCACAAATCGTACGGTAAAACTTTCGTAAATCACTGATTTTTCGAAATTTCTAGATTTTGGTGAATCAAATACTGTTGGAAAGCTCTATCATTTTACTTTCATAGAGAAAAAATAATTTTCTAATCCATGACATTTGTTTAGAGTTATAAAGACTTGCAAAAGAACGCACAAATCGTATGGTAAAACTTTCGAAAATCGCTGATTTTTTGAAATTTCTTGATTTGATGAATCAAATACGGTTGGAAAGCTCTATCAATTTACTTACATAGAGAAAAAAATGATATTCCAATCCATGACCTTGTTTAGAGTTATAAGGATTTAACAAAACGAATCACAAATCATATGATAAAACCATCACAAATAACTAATTTTTTGAAATTTCTAGATTTTGATGAATCAAATACTGTTGGAAAGCTCTATTAGTTTACTTTTATGGAGACAAAATGATTTTCCAATCCATGACCATTGTTTAGAGTTATATGAATTTTACCAAAACAATGTACAAATAGTATAGAAAATCCCTCGCAAATCATTGATTTTTTAAAATTTTTAGATTTTGGTGAATCAACTATGGTTGGAAATCTCTATTATTTTACTTTCATAGAGAAAACACGATTTCCAATAAATGACCATTATTTAGAGATATAGGGTTCTACCAAAACAATGCACAAATCTTATGGTAAAATCTTTCGTAAAACACCATTTTTTTGAAATTTGTAGATTTTGCTGAATCAAATACCGTTGGAAAGATCTATCAGTTTACGTTCATAGAGAAAAATAATTTTCCAATCCATGACCATTGTTTAGATTTACAATGATTTTACCAAAATAACTCACAAATCATATGGTAAAAACTTCGCAAATTACTGATTTTTTGAAATTTTTAGATTTTTGATGAATCAAACACTGTTGGAAAGTTCTCTCAATCAACTTTTGTGGAGAAAAATGGTTTTCAAATCCATGACCTTTGTTTAGGGTTATAAAGACTTCAGCAAAACAAGTAGAAATCTTATGGTAAAACTTTCGCAAATCAATGATTTTTTGAAATTTCTAAATTTTGATGAATCAATTACCGTTGGAAAGCTCTATTAGTTTACTTTAATGATGACAAAATGATTTTTCAATCCATGACCCTTGTTAAGAGTTATAATGATTTCACCAAAACAACGTACAAATAGTATGGAAAATCCCTCGCAAATCATTGATTTTTTTTTTTTTGAAATTTTTAGGTTTTGGTGAATTAGATATGGTTGGAAAGCTCTATCATTTTAATTTTATAGAGAAAACACGATTTTCCAATAAATGACCATCGTTTAGAGATATACGGGTCTTACCAAAATAATGCACAAATCGTATGGTAAAAACCTTCGCAAATCATTGATTTTTTGAAATTTTTAGATTTTGATGAATCAAATACTGTTGGAAAGCTCTATCAGTTTACTTTCATAGAGAAAAAATATTTTTTCAATCCATGACCATTGTTTACAGTTACAAGGATTTTACCAAAACAACGCACAAATTATATGGTAAAACCATCGCAAATAACTGATTTTTATAAATTTCTAGATTTTGATAAATAAAATACCATTGGAAAGATCTATCTTACTTTCATATTTGAAAAATTATTTTCCAATCCATGACCTTTATTTAGATAAATAAAGATTTTACCAAAACAACGCACCAATTGAATGGTATACCTTCCCAAATCAATGATTTTTTGAAATTACTAGATTTTGACAAATCAATTAACGTTGGAAAGCTCTATCAATTTACTTTCATTGAGAAAAAATAATTTTTCAATCCATGATCCCTGTTTAGAATTATAAGGATTTTACCAAAACAACGCATAAATCATATGGTAAAATCTTTGTAAATCACTAATTTTTTCAAATTTTTCTAGATTTCAATGAATCAATTACAGTTGCAAAGCTCTATCATTTTAATTTCATGGACAAAATATATTTTTCCAATCCATGACCCTTGTTTAGAGTTATAAAGATTTTAACAAAACAACGTACACATAGTATGGTAAAACGTTCGTAAATCATTGATCTTTTTTTTAAATTTTTAGATTTTATGAATCAAATTTCGTTGAAAAGTTTTACCAGTTTAATTTCATAGAGAAAAATTGATTTTCCAATCCATGACCATTGTTTAGAGTTATAAGGATTTTACCAAAACAATGCACAAATCGTAGGGTAAAAACTTCGCAAATTACTGATTTTTTTAAATTTTTAGATTTTTTATGAATCAAACTCTGTAAGAAAGTTCTCTCAGTTTACTTTTGTGGAGAAAAAAATAGTATTCCAATCCTTGACCTTTGTTTAGGTTTGTAAAGAGTAGCAAAACAAGCAGAAATCGTATGGTAAAAATTTCGCAAATCAATGATTTTTTGAAATTTGTGGATTTTGATGAATCAATTAACGTTGGAAAGCTCCATCAGTTTACTTTCATAGTGAAAAAATGATTTTCTAATCCAACACCCTTTTTTGGAGTTATAAGAATTTTACCACAACAACACACAAATCGTAGGGTAAAACCTTCGCCTATCACCAATTTTTTGAAATTTCTAGATTTTGATGAAGCATATACCGTTGGAAAGCTCTATTTGTTTACTTTCAAGGTGAAAAAATAATTTTCCAATCCATGACCCTTGTTTGGAGTTATAAAGATTTTACCAAAACAACGTATACATATTATGGAAAATCCCTTGGTGAATCAAATATTGTTGGAAAGCTCTATCATTTTACTTTCATAGAGAAAACATGATTTTCCAATAAATGACCATTGTTTAGAGATATACGGGTTTTACCAAAATAATGCACAAATCGTATGGTAAAAACCTTCGTAAATCACTGATTGTTTGAAATTTTTAGATTTTGATGAATCAAATACCGTTGGAAAGTTCTATCATTTTACTTTCTTAGAGAAAAAATAATTTTCCAATCCAAAACCCTTGTTTAGAGTTACAAAGATTTTACCAAAACAACACACAAATCATATGGTAAAACCTTCGCAAATCACTGATTTTTATAAATTTCGAGATTTTGATAAATAAAATACCATTGGAAAGATCTATCAGCTTACTTTCATGTTTAAAAAGTGATTTTCCTATTCATGACCTGTATTTAGATAAATAAAGATTTTACCTAAACAACGCACAAATCGAATTGTAAAACCTTCTCAAATCACTGATTTTTTTGAAATTACTAGATTTTGATGAATCAATTAACGTTGGAAAGCTCTATCAGTTTACTTTCGTAGCGAAAAAACAATTTTTCAATCCGTAATCCTTGTTTAGAATTATAAGGATTTTACCAAAACAACGCACAAATCATATGGTAAAATCTTCGCAAATCACTAATTTTTTGAAATTTTTCTAGATTTTGATGAATCAATTACAATTGGAAAGCTCTATCATTTTGATTTCAAGGACAAAAAATATTTTTTCAATCCATGACCCTTGTTTAGAGTTATAAAGAATTTACCAAAACAACGTACAAATAGTATGGTAAAACGTTCATAAATCACTAATTTTTTAAAAATTTTTAGATTTGATGAATCAAATATCGTTGCAAAGTTCTACCAATTTACTATCATAGAGAAAAACGATTTTCCAATCCATGACCATTGTTTAGAGTTATAAGGATTTTACCAAAACAACGCACAAATCGTAGGGTAAAACCTTCGCAAATTACTGATTTTTTGAAAATTTTAGAATTTTGATGAATCAAACTCTGTTGGAAAATTCTCTCAGTTTACTTTCGTGGAGAAAAAAAGGTTTTCCAATCCATGACCTTTGTTTAGGGTTATAAAGACTTTAGCAAAGCAAACTGAAATCATGTGGTAAAACCTTCGCAAATTAATGAGTTTTTTGAAATTTCTAGATTTTGATGAATCAATTAATGTTGGAAAGCTCTATTAGTTTACTTTCATAGGAAAAAAATAAATTTCCAATCCATGACCATTGTTTAGCGTTATAAGGATTTACCAAAACAATGCACAAATCGTCGAGTAAAACCTTCTCCAATCACTGATTTTTTGAAATTTCTAGATTTTGATGAATTTAATACTGTTGGAAAGCTCTATTAGTTTATTTTCATGGTGAAAAAATAATTTTCCAATCAATGACCCTTGTTTAGAGTTATAAGGATTTTATATCAAAACAACGTACAGATAGTATGGAAAATCCTTTGCAAATCATTGTTTTTTTTTTTTTTTGAAAATTATAGATTTTGGTGAATCAAATATGGTTAGAAAGCTCTATCATTTTACTTTCATAGACAAAACATGATTTTTCAATAAATGACAATTGTTTAGAGATATATAGGTTTCACCAAAACAATTCACAAATTGTAAGGTAAAAACTTTCGTAAATCGCTGATTATTTGAAATTTTTAGATTTTTGATGAATCAAATACTGTTAGAAAAATCTATCAGTTTACTTTCATAGAGAAAAAATGATTTTATAATCCATGACCATTGTTTAAAGTTACAAGGATTTTACCAAAACAACGCACAAATCATATGGTAAAACCTTCGCAAATCACTGATTTTTATAAATTTTTAGATTTTGATAAATAAAATACCATTGGAAAGATCTACTAGTTTACTTTCATTTTTAAAAAGTGATTTTCCAATCCATGACCTTTATTTAGAGAAATAAAGATTTTACCAAAACAACGCATAAATAGGATGGTAAAACCTTCCCAAATCAATGATTTTAAGAAATTACTAGATTTTGATGAATCAATTAACGTTGGAAAGCTCTATTAGTTTACTTTCATAGAGAAAAAAACAATTTTCTTATCTATAATCCTTGTTTAGAATTATAAGGATTTTACCAAAACAACGAACAAATTATATGGTAAACTCTTCACAAATAACTAATTTTTTGAAAATTTTCTACATTTGGATGAATCAATTACATTTGGAAAGCTCTATCATTTAAATTTCATGGACAAACTATAATTTTCCAATCCTTGACCCTTGTTTAGAGTTATAAAGATTTTACGAAAACAACGTACAATTAGTCTGGTAAAAAGTTCGCAAATCACTGATTTTTTTAAAATTTTTAGATAATATGAATCAAATATCATTGAAAAGTTCTACCAATTTACTTTCATAGAGAAAAAATAATTTTCCAATCCATGACCTTTGTTTAGAGTTATAAGAATGTTACCAAAACAATGCACAAATCGTATGGTAAAAACCTTCGTAAATCACTGATTGTTTGAAATTTTTAGATTTTGATGAATCAAATACCGTTGGAAAACTCTACCAGTTTACTTTTATAGAGAAAAAATGATTTTCCAATCCACGACCCTTGTTTAGAGTTATAAGGATCTTATAAAAACAACACACAAATCGTAGGGTAAAACCTTTGCAAATTATTGATTTTTTGAAATTTTTAGATTTTTGATGAATCAAACATTGTTTAAAAGTTCTATCACTTCACTTTTGTGTAGAAAAACAGTTTTCCAATCCATGAACTTTGTTTATGGTTATAAAGTCTTTAGCAAAACAAGTAGAAATCGTATGGTAAACCTTTGCAAATTAATGAATTTTTGAAATTTATGGATTTTGATTAATCAATGACCAATGTTTATAGTTATATGGATTTTACCAAAACACTGGAGAAATCCTTGATTTTTTGAAATTTTCAAATACCATTGGAAAGCTCTATCAATTTACTTTTATGGAGAAAAATTAATTTTCCTATCCATGACCCTTGTTTAGAGTTATAAAGATTTTTACCAAAACAACGTAAAAATAGTATTGTAAATCCTTCGCAAATAACTAATTTTTGACATTTCTAGATTTTGGAGAATCAAATACGGCTGGAAAGCTCTATCGTTTTACTTTCATACAGAAAACACGATTTTTCAATACATTATCCTTGTTTAGAGATATAAGGGTTCTACCAAAAAAACGCACAAATTGTATAGTTAAATCTACACCAATCACTGATTTTTTTTTTTTTTTTAAATTTCTAGATTTTGATGAAGCATATGCCGTTGGAAAGCTTTATCAATTTATTTTCATATAGAAAAAATGATTTTCCAATCCATGACCCTTGTTTAGTGAAATAAAGATTTTACCAAAACAACGTACAAATCGAATGGTAAAACCTACACAAATCAATAATTTTTTTTTGAAATTACTAGATTTTAATGAATCAATTAACGTTGGAAAACTTTATTAGTTTACCTTCATAGATAATATTTGCCCCAATCCATGAACCTTGTTTAGAATTATAAGGATTTTTCCAAAACAACGCATATATAGTATAGTAAAACCTTCGCAAATCACTGATTTTTTTTTTTTAAATTTCTAGATTTTGGTAAATCAAATACCATTGGAAATCTATATCATTTTTACTTTCATAAAGAAAAAATGATTTTCCAATCCATGACCTTTGTTTAGAGTTATAAAGACTTTAACAAAACAACCCACAAATCGTATGGTAAAACCTTTGCAAATCATTGATTTTTTGAAATTTCTTGATTTGATGAATCAAATACGGTTGGAAAGCCCTATTAGTTTACTTTCGTAGAGAAAAAAAATGATATTTCAATCCATGAACCTTTTTTAAAGTTACAAGGATTTTACAAAAACAACGTACAATTTGTATGGTAAAACTTTCACAAATTAAATCACTGATTTTTTGAAATTTCTAGATTTTGATAAAGCAAATACGTTTGACTGCTCTATTAGTTTACTTTCATAGAGAAAAAAATAATTTTCCAATCCATGACCCATGTTTAGAGTTATAAGAATTTTACCAAAACAACTCACAAATCGTAGGGTAAAAACCTTCGCATATTATTGATTTTTTGAAATTTCCAGATTTTGATGAATATAACACCATTGGAAAGCTCTCTCAGTTTACTTTCATTCAGGAAAAACGTTTTTCCAATCCATGACCTATGTTTAGAATTATAAATACTTTAGCAAAATAGCGCACAAATTGTATAGTAAAACCATCGCAAATCAATGATTTTTTGAAAATTCTAGATTTTGATGAATGAAATAATGTTGGGAAGCTCTATTAGTTTAATTTCATAGAAAAAAAATATTTTCCAATCCAAGACCTTTGTTTAGAGTTATTAGGATTTTACAAAAATAACACACAAATCGTACAGAAAAACCATCACAAATTCTGATTTTTTTAGAATTTCTAGATTTTTGTGAATCAAATACTGTTGGAAAGCTCTATAAGTTTACTTATATGGAGAAAAAATAATTTTCCAATCCATGACCATTGATTAGAGTTATAAGGATTTTACCAAAACAACGCACAAAATCATACGGTAAAACATTGGCAAATTACTGATTTTTCTAAATTTCTAGATTTTGATAAATCAAATACCATTGAAAAGCTCTATTAGTTTACTTTCATATAGAAAAATTTATTTTCCAATCCATGACCCTTGTTTAGAGAAATAAAGATTTTACCAAAACAAAGCACAAATCGATTGGTAAAACTTTCACAAATCAATGATTTTTTGAAATTACTAGATTTTGATGAATTAATTAACGTTCAAAAGCTCTATCAGTTTACCTTCATATAGAATTTTTTTTTTCAATCTATGAAACATGTTTAGAATTATAAGGATTTTACCGGAACAACGCACAAATCGTATGGTAAAACGTTCGAAATCACTGTTTTTTTTTTTTTTTGAAATTTCTAGATTTTGGTGAATCAAATACCGTTGGAAATCTCAATCATTTTACTTTCATAGAGAAAAAACGAAATTTCAATCCATGACTTTTGTTTAGAGTTATAAAGACTTTAGCAAAACAACACACAAATCGTATGGTAAAACATTCGTAAATCAATGCTTTTTATAAATTATCTTGATTTGATAAATGAAATATGGTGGGAAAGCCCTATTAGTGTACTTTCATAGAGGAAAAAAGATATTCTATTCCATGACTCTTTTTTTAGAGTTATAAGGATATTACCAAAACAACGCACAAATCAAACGGTAAAATTTTCGCAAATCATTGATTTTTGTAAATTTCTAGATTTTGATAAATCAAATACCATTGGAAAGCTCTATCAGTTTACTTTCAAGTAGAAAAAGTGATTTTTTAATCCATGACCCTTGTTTAGAGAAATAAAGATTTTACCATAACAATGCACAAATGGAATGGTAAAACCTTCACAAATTAATGATATTTTGAAATTACTAGATTTTGATGAATCAATTAACGTTGGAAAGATCTATTTACTTTCATAGAGAAAAAACAATTTTCTAATCCATGATCCTTGTTTAGAATTATAAGGATTTTACCAAAACAACGTTCAAATCATAGGTAAAACCTTCGCAAATTACTGATTTTTTAAAATTTTTAGATTTTGGTGAATCAAATAATGTTTGAAATCTCTAACTATTTACTTTCATAGAGAAAAAACGTTTTTCCAATCCATGACCCATGTTTATTGTTATAAGGATTTTACCAAAACAACGGAGAAATCGTATGGTAAAACCTTCACAAATCACTGATTTTTTGAAATCTCTTAATACCATTGGAAAGCTCTATTAGTTTCATGGAGAAAAAATAATTTTCCTACCCATTGCCTTGGTTTAGAGTTATAAGGATTTTGCCAAAACAACTTACAAATAGTATTGTAAATCCTTTGTAAATAATTGATTTTTTGACATTTCTAGATTTTGGAGAATCAAATGCGGTTGGAAAGCTCTATCGTTTAACTTTCATAGAGAAAACATGATTTTCCAATACATTACCCTTGTTTAGAGATACAAGGGTTTTACTAAAACAACACACAAATCGTATGATAAAACCTTCGCAAATCATTGAATTTTTGCGATTTCTAGATTTTGATGAATCAAAAACCAATGGAAAGCTTTATCAGTTTACTTTCATATTGAAAAAATGATTTTCCAATCCATGACCCTATTTTAGAGAAATAAAGATTTTACCAAAACAACATAAAAATCAAATGGTAAAGCCATCACAAATCAATGATTTTTTAAAATTACTAGATTTTGATGAATCAATTAATGTTGGAAAGCTCTATTAGTTTACTTTCACAGGGAAAAAACAAATTTTCAATCTATGAACATTTTTTTTTAATCCATGACCCTATTTTAGAGAAAAAAAGATTTTACCAAAACAACGTAAAAATCGAATGGTAAACAAATCAATGATTTTTTGAAATTACTAGATTTTGATGAATCAATTAATGTTGGAAAGCTCTATCTGTTTACCTTCATGGGGGAAAAAAAAAACAAAATTTCAATCTATGTAACATGTTTAGAATTATAAAGATTTTACTAAAACAACGCACAAATTGTATTGTAAAACTTTCACAAATCACTAATTTTTTAAAATTTCTAGATTTTGGTGAATCAAGTACCGTTGGAAAGTTCTATCATTTTAATTTCTTAGAGAAATAACGATTTTCCAATCCACGACCCTTGTTTAGAGTTATAAGGATTTTACCAAAACAACACACACATCGTAGGATAAAACCTTTGCAACTTACTGATTTTTTGAAATTTTTAGATTTTTGATGAATCAAACACTGTTTGAAAGCTCTCTCAGTTTACTTTTGTGGAGAAAAATCAATTTTCCAATCCATGACTGTTGCAAAGCTCTATCAGTTAACTGTCGTAGAGAAAAAATGATTTTTCAATCAATGACCATTGTTTAGAGTTATAAGGATTTTACCCAAAAAATGCACAAATCGTAGGGTAAAACCTTTGCCAATCAATGCCTTTTTGAAATTTCTAGATCTTGATGAAGCAAATACAGTTGGAAAGCTCTATTAGTTCACTTTCAAGGAGAAAAAATAATTTTCCAATCCATTACCATGTTTTAGAATTATAAGGATTTTACCAATACAATGTACAAATAGTATGGAAAATCTCTCACAAATCACTGATTATTTGAAAATTTCAGATTTTGGTGAATCAAATATGGTTGGAAATCTCTATCATTTTACTTTCATAGAGAAAACACGATTTTCCAATAAATGACCCTTGTTTAGAGATATATAGGTTTTACCAAAACAAACAAAAATCGTATGGTAAAACCTTTGTAAATCATTGATTTTTTGAAAATTTTAGATTTTGATGAATCAAATACCATTGGAAAGCACTATCAGTTTAATTTCATAGAGAAAAAATGATTTTCCAATCCATGACCCTTGTTTAGAGTTACAAGGATTTTACCAACACAACGTACAAATCATATGGTAAAACTTTCGCAAATTACTTATTTTTGAAAATTTCTAGATTTTGATAAATCAAATACCATTGTAAAGTACAATCAGTTTACTTTCATATTGAAGAATTGATTTTCCAATCCATGACCTTTGTTTAGAAAAATAAAGATTTTACCAAAACAACGCACAAATATAATGGTAAAACCTTTCGAAATCATTGATTTTTTGAAATTACTAGATTTTGATGAATCAATTAGCGTTGGAAAGCCCTTTCAGTTTACTTTCATAGAGAAAAAACAATTTTCCAATCCATGATCCTTGTTTGAATTATAAGGATTTATGAGAACAACGCACAAATCTTATGATAAAACTATAGTAAATCACTGATTTTTTGAAATTTCTAGATTTTGATGAATCAAATACCTTTGGAAAGCTCTAACAGTATAATTTCATAGAGAAAAAATATTTTTTCAATCCATGACCCTTGTTTATAGTATAAGGGTTTTATCAAAACAAAACACAAATCGTATGGTAAAACCTTCGCAATTCACATATTTTTGTAAATTTCTAGATTTTGATAAATCAAATACCATTGGAAAGCTCTGTCGGTTTACTTTCATATAGAAAAATGAATTTCCAATCCATGACCCTTGTTTAGAGAAATAAAGATTTTACCAAAACAACTTACAAATCGAATTGTAAAACCTTGAGAAATCAATGATTTTTTTTGAAATTACTAGATTTTGATGAATCAATTAACGTCGGAAAGCTCTATCAGTTTAACTTCATAGAGAAAAATTAATTTTCCAATCCATGTACCTTGTTTTGAATTATAAGGATGTTACTAAAACAACGCATAAATCGTATGGTAAAACCTTTACAAATCACTGATTTTTTTTTTTAAATTTCTAGATTTTGGTGAATAAAATACCATTGGAAAGCTCTATCATTTTAATTTCATAGAGAAAAAACAATTTTCCAATCTATGACCTTTGTTTAGAGTTCTAAAGACTTAGCAAAACAACACACAAATCGTATGGTAAAACGTCCGTAAATTACTGATTTTTGAAATTTCTTGATTTGATGAATCAAATACAGTTGAAAAGCTCTATGAGTTTACTTTCATAAAGAAAAAATGATATTATAATCCATGACACTTGTTTACAGTTATAAGAATTTTACGAAAACAACGCACAATTCTTATTGTAAAACTTCGCAAATCACTGATTTTTTGAAATTTTTAGATTTTAATGAAGATAATATTGTAGGACTTCTCTATTAGTTTACTTTCATGGAAAAAAAAAATTTTTTCCAATCCATGACCCATGTTTAGAGTTATAAGAATTTTACCAAAACAACGCACAAATCGTAAGGTAAAACCGTCGAACATTACTGATTTTTTGAAATTCACAAATTTTGATGAATTAAACACCATTGGAAAGCTCTCCCAGTTTACTTTCAATTCAGGAAAAAAAGTTTTTCTAATCCATGACCTTTGTTTAGAATTATAAAGACTTCAGCAAAACAGCGCACATATTGTATAATCAATGATTTTTTTGAAAATTCTAGATTTTGATGAATGAAATAACGTCGGAAAGCTCTATCACTTTACTTTCATAGAGAAAAAATGAATTTCCAATCCAAGACCCTTGTTTAGAAGTATAAGGATTTTACCAAAACAACACACAAATCGTACGGCAAAACCATCACAAATTCTGATGTTTTTGGAATTTCTAGATTTTTATGAATCAAATATTGTTGGAAATCTCTATCAGTTTACTTCATGGAGAAAAAATAATTTTATAATCCATGACCCTAGGTTAGAGTTACAAGAATTTTACCAAAACAACGCACAAATCATACGGTAAAACCTTCGTAAATCACAGTTTTTTGTAAATTTCTAGATTTTTATAAATCAAATACCATTGGAAAGCTCTATCAGTTTACTTTCATATTGAAAAAAGATTTTTCCAATCCATGACCCTTGTTTAGATTAATGAAGATTTTTCCAAAACAATGCAAAATTGAAAGGTAAAACCTTCACAAATCAATGATTTTTGAAATTACAAGATTTTGATGAATCAATTAATGTTGGAAAGCACTATTAGTTTACATCCATAGAGAAAACAATTTTCTAATCCATTATACTTGCTTAGAATTATAAAAATTTTACCAACGCACAAATATTACGGTAAAACCTTCGCAAATTCAAGATTTTTTGAAATTTCTAGATTTTGGTGAATCAAATAACGTTGGAAACCTCTAACAGTTTTCTTTCATAGAGAAAAAACATTTTTCCAATCCATGATCAATGTTTATAGTTATAAGGATTTTATCAAAACAACAGAGAAATCGTATGGTAAAACCTTCGCAAATCACTGATTATTTGAAATTTCCAAATACCATTGGAAAGCTCTATCAATTTACTTTTATGGATAAAAAATAATTTTCCTATACACGACCGTTGCTTTGAGTCATAAGGATTTTTACCAAAACAACGTTTAAATAGTATTGTAAATCCTTCACAAATAACTGATTTTTTTTTTGAAATTTCTAGAATTTGGAGAATCAAATACAGTTGGAAAGCTCTGTCCTTTTACTTTCATAGCGAAAACATAATTTTCCAATACATTACTCTTGTTTAGAGATATAAGGATTTTACCAAAACAACGCACAAATCATATAGTAAAACTTTCGCTAATCACTAATTTTTTTGAAATATCTAGATTTTGATGAAGCAAATAGCATTGCAAAGCTCTATCATTTTACTTTCATAGAGAAAAAATTATTTTGCAATCCATGATCCTTGTTTAGAGATATAAATATTTTCCAAAACAACGTACAAATCGAATGGTAAAACCTTCACAAATATTTTTTTTTTTTTGAAATTACTAGATTTTGATGAATCAATTAACGTTGGAAAGCTCTAACAGTTTACCTTCGTAGAAAAAAAAACAATTTTCAAATCCATGAAACTTATTTAGTATTATAAGAATTTTACTAAAACAACGCACAAATCGTATGGTAAACCTACGCAAATAATTGATTTTGTTTGTGAAATTTCTAGATTTTGATGAATCAAATACCGTTGGACAGTTCTATTAGTTTACTTTCATGGAGAAAAAAATAATTTTCCAATAACGTTGGAAAGCTATATCAGCTTAGTTTCGTAGAGAAAAAAATGATTTTCCAATCCAAGCCCTTTGTTTAGAGGTATAAGGATTTTACCAAAACAACACACAAATCGTATGACAAAACCATCACAAATTCTGATTTTTTTGAATTTCTAGATTTTTATGAATCAAATATCATTGGAAAGCTCTATCAATTTACTTACATGGAGAAAAAATAATTTTCCAATCCATGACGCTAGATTAGAGTTACAAAGATTTTACCAAAACAACGCACAAATCACATGGTAAAACTTTCACAAATCACTGATTTTTGTAAATTTTGAATACCATCGGAGAGCTCTATCAGTTTACTTTCATATAGAAAAAGTGATTTTCCAAATCATGACCATTGTTTAGAGAAATAAAGATTTTACCAAAACATTGCACAAATCGAATGGTAAAACTTTCACAAATCAATTGTTTTTTTGAAATTACTAGATTTTGATGAATCAATTAACGTTGGAAAGCTCTATTGATTTACTTTCATAAAGAAAAAATAATTTTCCAATCAATGAATCTTGTTTAGAATTTTAAGGATTTTACCAAAATAATGCACAAATCGTATGGTAAAACATATGCAAATCACTGATTTTTTTTGAAATATCTAGATTTTGTTGAATCAAATACCGTTGAAAATCTCTATCATTTTACTTTCATAGAGAAAAAACAAATTTTCAATCCGTGACCTTTTTTTTAGAGTTATAAAGACTTTAGCAAAACAACGCACAAAATCATATGGTAAAACCATCGCAAATCACAGTTTTTTTGAAATTTCTTGATTTGATGAATGAAATAAGGTTGGAAAGCCCTATAAGTTTACTTTCATAGATAAAAAATGATATTCCAATCCATGACCATTTTTTAGAGTTATAAGGATTTTACCAAAACAACGCACAATTCTTATGGTAAAACTTTGCAAATCACTGATTTTTTGAATTTTTTAGATTTTAATGATGATAATACTGTAGGACTTCTCTATTTTATCTTACTTTCATGGAGAAATTTTTTTTCCCCAATCCATGACCCATGTTTAGAGTTATAAGAATTTTACCAAAACAACGCTCAAATCGTAGGGTAAAACCGTTGAACATTACTGATTTTTTGAAAGTTATAGATTTTGATGAATTAAACACCGTTGGAAAGCTCTCCTAGTTTACTTTCAATTGAGAAAAAACTTTTTTTCATTCCATGACCGTTGTTTAGAATTATAAAGACTTTAGCAAAACTATGTACATATCTATTGGTAAAACCATCTCAAATCAATGAATTTTTGAAAATTCTAGATTTGGATGAATGAAATAACGTTGGAAAACTCTATCAGTTTACTTTCATAGAGAAAAAATAATTTTCCAATCCAAGACCCTTGTTTAGAGGTATAAGGATTTTACCAAAACAACACACAAATCGTACGGCAAAACCATCACAAATTCTGATGTTTTCGAAATTTCTAGATTTTTATGAATCAAATACCATAGGAAGTTTCCATCAGTTTACTTACATGGATAAAAAATAATTTTATAATCCATGACCCTGTGATATAGTTACAAGAATTTTACCAAAACAACGCACAAATCATACAGTAAAACCTTCGCAAATCAATGATTTTTGTAAATTTCTAGATTTTGATAAATCAAATACCATTGGAAAGCTTTATCAGTTTACTTTCATGTTGAAAAAATGATTTTCCAATCCATGACCCTTGTTTAGAGTAATAAAGATTTTACCAAAACAATGCAAAAATTGAAAGGTAAAACCTTCACAAATCAATGATTTTTGAAATTACAAGATTTTGATGAATCAATTAATGTTGGAAAGCACTATTAGTTTACATTCATAGAGAAAGAAGAATTTTCTAATCCATTATCCTTGCTTAGAATTATAAGGATTTTACCAAAATAACGTTCAAATAGTACGGTAAAACCTTCGTAAATTCAAGATTTTTTGAAATTTCTAGATTTTGGTGAATCAAATAACGTTGGAAAGCTCTAACAGTTTTCTTTTATAGAGAAAAAACGTTTTTCCAATCCATTGATAAATGTTTATAGTAATAAGGATTTTATCAAAACAATAGAGAAATCGTATGGTAAAACTTTCGCAAATCACTGATTTTTTTAAATTTTCAAATACCATTGGAAAGCTCTATCAATTTACTTTTGTGGATAAAAAATAATTTTCCTATACATGACCGTTGTTTAGAGTTATAAAGATTTTACCAAAACAACGTTTATAATAGTATTGTAAATCCTTCGTAAATAATTGATTTTTTGACATTTCTAGATTTTGGAGAATCAAATACGGTTGGAAAGCTCTATTGATTTACTTTCATAGAGAAAACACAAATTTCCAATACATTACCCTTGTTTAGAGATATAAGGGTTTTACCAAAACAACGCACAAATCGTATAGTAAAACCTTCGCCAATTACTGATTTTTTGAAATTTCTAGATTTTGATGAAGCAAATATCGTTGGAAAGCTCTATCAGTTTACTTTCATATAGAAAAAATTATTTTCCAATCCATGACCATTGTTTAGAGAAATAAAGATTTTACCAAAATAACATACAAATCGAATGGTTAATCTTTCACAAATTAATGTTTTTTTTTTGAAATTACTAGATTTTGATGAATCAATTAACGTTGGAAAGCTCTATCAGTTTACCTTCATAGAGAAAAAAACAATTTTCAAATCCATGAAACTTGTTTAGTATTATAAGAATTTTACCAAAACAACGCACAAATCGTATGGTAAAACCTACGGAAATCACATATTTTTTTGAAATTTCTAGATTTTGGTGAATCAAATACCATTGGACAGCTCTATTAGTTTACTTTCATGGAGAAAAAATAATTTTCCAATCCATGACCCATGTTTAGAGTTATAAGAATTTACCAAAACGACGTACAAATCGTAGGGTAATATACCTCGGGATATTACTGATTTTTTGAAATTTCCAGATTTTGATGAGTCAAACACCGTTAAAATGCTCTATCAGTTTACTTTTGTAAAAAAAAAAAAACCTTTTTCTAATCCATGACCTTTGTTTAGAAATATAAAGACTTTTGAGAAACAGCGCACAAATTGTACAGTAAAACCATCGCAAATCAATGCTTTTTTGAAAATATTAGATTTTGATGAATGAAATAATGTTGGAAATCTCTATCAATTTAATTTCATAGAGAAAAAAATGATTTTCCAATCTAAGACCCTAATTTAGATGTATAAGGATTTTACCAAAACGACACACGAATCGTATGGAAAAACCATCAAAAATTCTGATGTTTTTTTGAATTTCTAGATTTTTATGAACCAAATATCGTTATAAAGCTCTATCAGTTTACTTACATGGAGAAAAAATAAATTTCCAATCCATGAAGCTAGATTGGAGTTACAAAGATTTTACCAAAGCAATGCACAAATCAGACGGCAAATCACTGATTTTTTTAAATTTCTAGATTTAGATAAATCAAAATCCATTATAAAGCTCTATCAATTTACTTTCATATAGAAAAAGTGATTTTCCAATCCATGACCCTTGTTTAGAGAAATAAAGATTTTACCAAAACAATGCACAAATTAAATGGTAAAACTTTCACAAATCAATTGATTTTTTGAAATTACCAGATTTTGATGAATCAATTAACATTGGAAAGCTCCATCAGTTTACTTTCATAGAGAAAAATCAATTTTGCAATCAATGAATCTAGTTTAGAATTATAAGAATTTTACCAAATCAACGCACAAATTGTATGGTAAAACTTTCGCAAATCACTGATTATTTTTTGAAATTTCTAGATTTTGGTGAATCAAATACCATTGGAAATCTCTATCATTTTACTTTCATAGAGAAAAAATGATTTTTCAATCCGTGACCTTTTTTTTGGAGTTGTGAAGACTTTAGCAAAACAACGCACAAATCATATGGTAAAACCTTCGCAAATCACTGATTTTTTGAAATTTCTTGATTTGATGAATGAAATACGGTTGGAAAGACCTATCAGTTTACTTTCATAGATAAAAATGATATTCCAATCCATGACCCTTTTTTAGAGTTAGAAGGATTTTACCAAAACAACGCACAATTGTTATGGTAAAACATTGCAAATCACTGATTTTTTTGAAATTTTTAGATTTTAATGAAGATAATACTGTTGGACTTCTCTATTAGTTTACTTTCATGGAGAAAAAAAATAATTTTCCAATTCATGACCCATGTTTAGAGTTATAGGAATTTTACCAAAACAACGCACAAATCGTAGGGTGAAACCGTCAAACATTACTGATTTTTTTGAAATTTCCAGATTTTGATGAATTAAACACTGTAGGAAATCTCTCCCTATTTACTTTCAATTTTGAAAAAATATTTTTCCAATCCATTACCTTTGTTTAGAATTATTAAGACTTTAGCAAAACATCGCACATATCGTATGGTAAAACCATTGCAAATCAATGATTTTTTGAAAATTCTAGATTTTTATGAATGAAATAGCGTTGGGAAGCTAAATCATTTTACTTTCATAGATAAAAAATGATTTTCCAATCCATGACCCTTGTTTAGAGGTATAAGGATTTTACCAAAATAACACACAAATCGTACGACAAAACCATCACAAATTCTGATGAGTTTGGAATTTCTAGATTTTTATGAATCAAATATCGTTGGAATGCTCTATCAGTTTACTTACATGGAGAAAAATAATTTTCTAATCCATGACCCTAGATTATAGTTACAAGAATTTTACCAAAATAATGCACAAATCATACGGTAAAACCCCCGCAAATCACTGATTTTTGTAAATTTCTAGATTTTGATAAATCAAATACCATTGGAAAGATCTATCAGTTTACTTTCTTATTGAAAAAGTGATTTTCCAATCCATGACCTTGTTTAGAAAATAAAGATTTTACCAAAATAATGCACAAATCGAATGGTAAAACCCTCACAAATCAATGATTTTTTGAAATTACAAGATTTTGTGAATCAATTAACTTTGGAAAGCACTGTCAGGTTACTTTCATTGAGAAAAAATAATTATCTAATCAATGATCCTTGTTTAGAACTATAAGAATTTTACCAATACAACGCACAAATCGTATGGTAAAACATTCGCAAATTATTGATTTTTTAAAGTTTCTTGATTTTGATGAAGCAAATACCATTGGACAGCTCTATTAGTTTACTTTCATGGAGGAAAAAAAAAATAATTTTCCAATCCATGACCCATGTTTAGAGTTATAAGAATTTTACCAAAACAACGCACAAACCGTAGGGTAATACGGTAACGACCGAAAATTTTTCGGCTTTTAATTTCAAGTAAATAAATTTATTTTTACTTCCAGCGCATCTATGAACGTCATATTACATTTTAAATATTTTTTTTTCACGGTAAATTTTGCTCGCGTTTGCTTTAAATTTTAAGTTAAAAAAATCATGGTTTATTATTTTGGTTTGCCTTGTTTAATAAAAAAATCTCGTCCCTTTATTCTCGATTTTAATTAGCCAAAAAACCTAGTTCACTTCAACTCCAAATTTCAACCAAAAATCCGACCCCCAATGGCCAAAAAACCTACCCAATTAACACCATAAAACCACCGAAAATTTTATCCAAACAACCCCTTAATTTCTGCATTTTTCTTACCCCAAACAACCCCTATTGCCTAAGGGGGGAAAAAAAAACTGCCCATATTCACCCCTTTGCAGCCATGAAGAAAACCACACCATGATCCTATTCAACTTCCATTTTCTTCCCCACTTCCCCTCACTTTTTCAGCTCTCAAACTAAATGTTTTATCTCCATATTTGTCCAGAAAAAAACAGCCATAAACTCAGCCAAAAAGGCCCTCCATTAACTCAAGAAACTGCTTCCCATGTTCTAGAAAAAAAACCGCCCCCAGCCCCATGTTCAACCCATGCTTCCTTACCACTTATCCTCACACTTCAAACACCAAACCAACTACTATTTTCCCCCCCAAAAGGTCCCGAAATTTGGCCCCTACTGGCAGACTTCTTCACCCCAAAAATCAGCTTGAAACGGAAGCCAAACAGCCCCATGCAGTGAAGGAAAAACCGCCCCCATTATTTACTCCCACAACTTCTATTTTCAACCCCACTTCCAGCCCTCTCTTCCACTCCATAGACCAGCCATACTCTCCCCCTTTTTGTTGAAGAAAAAGCATCCCAAGACCCCTCCCTCAGCTGCCAAAAATGTGCTCAAGGATGCTCCATGATCAGTGATAAAACCGGCCAACAGTTGCATTTGTTTTCCTCTTAACTTCAACTAGTTATATCCAATAATGTAAACTAATAGAGCTTTCCAACGGTATTTGATTCATCAAAATCTAGAAATTTCAAAAAATCAATGATTTACGAAGGTTTTACCATACGATTTGTACGTTGTTTTGGTAAAACCCGTATATCTCTAAACAAGGGTCATTTATTGGAAAATCGTGTTTTCTCTATGAAAGTAAAACGATAGAGCTTTCCGACCATAATTGATTCACCAAAATTTAAAATTTTAAAAAAATCAGTGATTTGCGAGGGATTTTCAATACTATTTGTACGTTGTTTTGGTAAAATTCTTATAACTATAAACAAGGGTCGTGGATTGGAAAATTATTTTTTCTCCATGAATGTAAACTAATAGAGCTTTCAAACGGTATTTGCTTCACCAAAATCTAGAAATTTAAAAAAATCAGTGATTGGCGAAGGTTGTACCCAACGATTTGTGCGTTGTTTTGGTAAAATTCTTGTAACTCTAAACAAGGGTCATGGATTGGAAAATCATTTTTTTTTCTATGAAAATAATTTGATAGAGCTTTCCAACGTTAACTGATTCATTAAAATCTAGAAATTTTAAAAAATCATTGATTTGCGAGGGTTTAATCAAACGATTTGTGCTTGTTTTGCTAAAGTCTTTATAACCCTAAACAAAGGTCATGGATTGAAATACCGTGTTTTCACTTCTAAACAAAGGTCATGGATTGGAAAACCGTTTTTTCACTTCGAAGTCAACTGAGAGAGTTTTCCAACAGCATTTGATTCATCAAAAATCTAAAAATTTCCAAAAAAAAAAAAAAACAATAATTTGCAAAGGTTTTGCCCTACCATTTGTACGTTGTTTTGGTAGAATCCTTATAACTCTAAACAAGAATCATGTATTGGAAAATCAATTTTTTTTCTATGAAAGTAAACTGGTAGAACTTTCCAACGATAAATGATTCATCAAATTTAAAAATTTTAAAAAATCAGTAATTTACGAATGTTTTACTATACTATTTGTACGTTGTTTTGGTAAAATATTTATAACTCAAAAAAAGGGTCATTGATTGGAAATTTTTTTGTCCATGTAATTAAAATGAAAGAGCTTTCCAATGGTAATTGATTAATCAAAATCTAGAAATTAAAAAAAATTAGTGATTTTTGAAGGTAAAACCATACGATTTGTGTGTTGTTTTAGTAAAATCCTAATAATTCTAAACAAGTATCATGGATTGAAATATTGTTTTTTCTCGACGACAATAAACTGATAGAGCTTTCCAATGGTATTTGTTTCACCAAAATTTAGAAATTTCAAAAAATTAGAGATTTGCGAAGGTTTTACCGTACGATTTGTAAGTTGTTTTGCTAAAGCCTTTATAACTCTAAACAAAGGTCATAGCTTGGAAATTCATTTTTCTCTATCAAAGTAAATTGATAGATCTTACCCACCGTATTTTGTTCATAAAAATCTAGAAATTTCAAAAAATTAGTGATTTGCAAAGGTTTTACCATATGATTTGTGAGCTATATTTTTCTCCATGAAGGTAAACTAATCGAACTTTCCATCGGTAATTGAATCATCAAAATATAGTAGTTTCAATAAATCATTGATTTGTGAAGGTTTGACCATTCGATTTGTACGTTATTTTGGTAAAATCATTATTTCTCTAAATAAGTGTCATGGATTGGAAAATCATTATTTCTATATGAAAGTAAAGTGATAGAGCTTTCCAATGGTATTTGATTCATCAAAATCTAGAAATTGAAAAAAATCAGTGCTTCTCGAAAGTTTTACCAAACGATTTTTATGTTGTTTTGGTAAAACCCTTATATCTCTAAACAAGGGTAATGTAATGGAAAATCGTGTTTTCTCTATGAAAGTAAAACGATAGAGCTTTCCAACCGTATTTGATTCTCCAAAATCTAGAATTTCAACAAACAGTTATTTGCAAAGTATTTACAATACTGTTTGTATGGTGTTTTGGTAAAATCTTTATAACTCTAAAAAAGGGTCATGGGTAGGAAAATTATTTTTTCTCCATGTAACTAATAAAGCTTTCCAATGGCATTTAGAAATTTCAAAAAATCAGTGATTTACAAAGGTTTTACCATACGATTTCTTCGTTGTTTTAATAAAATCCTTACAACTATAAACATGGGTCATGGTTTGGAAAATCGTTTTTTCTCTATGAAAGTAAACAGTTAGAGCTTTCCAATGTTATTTGATTCACCAAAATCTAGAAATTTCAAAAAATTAGTAATTTGCGAAGGTTTCACCGTACGATTAGTGATTTGTTTTGGTAAAATCCTTATAATTCTAAACAAGGGTCATGGATTGTAAATTTTTTTTCTCTATGAAGGTAAACTGATAGAGCTTTCTAACGTTAATTGATTCATCAAAATCTAGTAAATTCTAAAAAAAAAAAATTATTGATTTAATTTGTGAAGGTTTTGATTTGTATGTTGTTTTGGTAAAATCTTTATTTCTCTAAACAAGGGTCATGGATTGGAAAATCATTTTTTCTATATAAGATTAAACTAATAGGCTTTCCTACGATATTTGCTTTATCAAAATCTAGACATTTCAAAAAATCAGTGATTGGCAAAGATTTTTACTTTACGACTTGTGAGTTGTTTTGGTAAAATCCTTATAACTCTAAACAAGGGTCATGGATTAGAAAATCATTTTTTCTCTGTGAAAGTAAACTGATAGAGCTTTCCAATGTTAATTGTTTCATCAAAATTTAGAAATTTCAAAAAATCATTGATTTGCAAAGGTTTTACCATACGATTTGTGCATGTTTTACTAAAGTCTTTACAACCCTAAACAAAGGTCATGGATTGGAAAACCATTTTTCTCCACTGAAGTAAACTAAGAGAGCTTTCCAACATTGTTTGATTCATAAAAAATCTAAAAATTTCAAATAATCAGTAATTCGTGAAGATTTTACCCTACGATTTGTGCATTGGTTTGGTAAAATCCTTATAACTCTAAACAAGGTTCATATATTAGAAAGTTAGTTTTTGTCCATGAAATTAAAATGTTATAGCTTTCCAACGATAATTGATTCATCAAAATCTAGAAATTTCAAAAAAATATTATTGATTTCTGAAAGTTTTACAATTCGAATTGTAAGTTGTTTTGGTAAAATCTTTATTTCTCAAAACAAGGGTCATGGATGGAAAATTCATTTTTTCTATATGAGAGTAAATTGATAGAGCTTTCCAATGGTATTTGATTTATCAAAATCTAGAAATTTACAAAAATAAGTGATTCGCGAAGGTTTTATCATGCGATTTGTGTTTTGTTTTGATAAAATCCTTATAACTACAAACAATGGTCATGGATTGGAAAAACTTATTTTCTCTATGAAAGTATACTGTTAGAGCTTTCCAAAGTTATTTGATTCATCAAAATCTAGAAATTTCAAAAAATTAGTAATTTGCGAATGTTTTATCATAAGATTTGTGCGTTGTTCTTGTAAAATCCTTATAATTCTATACAAGGATCATGGATTGGAAAATTGTTTTTTCTCTACAAAAGTAAACTGTTAGGGCTTTCCAACGTTAATTGATTCATCAAAATCTAGTAATTTCATAAAATCATTGATTTGGGAAGGTTTTACCATTCAATTTGTTCGTTGTTTTGGTAAAATCTTTAGTTCTATAAACAAAGGTCATGGATTGGAAAATCAATTTTTCAATATGAAAGTAAACTGATAGATCTTTCCAATGGTACTTGATTTATCAAAATCTAGAAATTTTCAAAAATCATTGATTTGCGAAAGTTTTCCCATATGATTTGTGCGTTGTTTTGGTAAAACTTGTATATCTCTAAGCGTGGGTCATTTATTGGAAAATTGTGTCTTCTCTATGAAAGTAAAGTGATAGAGCTTTCCAACCATATTTGATTCTCCAAAATCTAAAAATTTCAAATAATAAGTGATTTGCGTGAGATTTTTCATACTATTTTGTACGTTGTTTTGGTAAAATCCTTATAATTCTAAACAAGGGTCATGGATTGAAAAATTATTTTTTCTCCATGAAAGTAAACTAATAGAGCTTTCCAACTGTATTTTCTTCAATGATTGGCGAAGGTTTTACCCTACGATTAGTGCATTTTTTTGGTAAATTCCATATAACTCTAAACAAGGGTTATGGAATGGAAAATCATGTGTTCTCTTTGAAAGTAAACTAACAGAGCTTTCCAACGTTAATTGATTCATCAAAATCTAGTAATTTCAAAAAATCATTAATTGGCGAAGGTTTTACCAAACGATTTGTACTTGTTTTGCTAAAGCCTTTATAACTCTAAACCAAGGTCATGGCTTAGAAAATCATTTTTTCTCCATGAAATAAACTCAGAGAACTTTCCAACTGTAGATTCACCAATATCAGGAAATTTCCAAAATCAGTGATTTGCGATGGTTTTACCGTATGATATGTGCTTTGTTTTGATAAAATCCTCATAAATCTAAACACGGGTCATCGATTGGAATATCGTTTTTTGTCTATGAAAGTAAACTGATAAAGCTTTCCAACCATATTTGAATCATTAAATCATGAAATTTCAAAAAAATCAGCAATTTGAAAAGGTTTTACCATATGATTTGTGCGTTGTTTTGCTAGAGTATTTATCTATACTACTTCTTAAAAGGGCTTAAATGGAGAAATATTTCTGGACCATTTTACCCTTACAAATTTTTTAAAATTCCATATTTACCTTTATTATTCATTAATGTATAATTATTTTTTAATATTTTATTTATTACTCTTTTATTGTTTATCCTCATTGTACATTAAATTTTCAACAATTTACTAAATATACAATTAAATTTTTTAAACATTTAATCTATTAAATTAAATATGAAGGTGAAAAAATGATGATCTCATTTTTTTTTGTATTAAGTAGATAAAATGAATGAGAAATGAGTTTCAACAAAAAAGGGAAAAAAAAAATGAACGAGGAAAATTGTAACTTTGTTTATTACCGCATTAATACCGCATTAAAATTCAAATCATAGTTGTCAAAACTGAAATGAAGATAAAAAGATTATTTTTAATAAATTATATTACAGTGATTACGAGCAAGTTTGGTTCAGTTTTTTTTTTTAAATTCTTTTTTTCTCAAAATTCATTTTCAACTACATATTTTGTGGGACCTACCAAACATATACTATAGTTTAGAACTAAAAACGTTTTTCATTTTTAATTAATTTAATTTAATTAATATATATAGAACGTTCTTCTCATCTTACTTCTGTCCGTTAACAATATTTTTACAACATAGACAAGTATTAACACTTCTTTAACTTTTGTTTCTTACTCACATTTATAACATTTTATTTATGTCATCAAATCAAAGACGTCTAATAAAAAGAGAACATACAAAAAGAATATTGTTCACAAGGAACTACTACTCCAACAAATATAAAATATTATGTAGTCAATCATTACATTTTCTCACTTTAAAATTAGTAATTATTAATTTTATTCTTCGTAAAATGCATCCCTATAGATGATTAATACTATAAGATTTAATCCTTGGAGTTTAAATCACCAAAATGTCTTATTTGGGTTCAAGTTATTGTTGGTATTATCACCATACAAGGATTTCACCAACACAACGCACAAATCATATGGTAAAACTTTTGCAAATCACTGATTTTTGTAAATTTCTAGATTTTGATAAATCAAATGCCATTGGAAAGCTCTATCAGTTTACTTTGATACTGAAAATGTGATTTTCCAATCCATGACCTTTGTTTAGAGAAATGAAGATTTTACCAAAACAAAGCACAAATCGAATGGTAAAACCTTCTCAAATTATTAACTTTTTGAAATTACTAGATTTTGAAGAATCAATTAATGTTGAAAATCTCTATCGGTTTACTTTCATAGAGAAAATAATTTTCCAATCCAAGATCCTTGTTTAGAATTATAAGGATTTTACTAGAACAATGCACAAATCGTACGGTAAAACCTTCATAAATCACTTATTTTTTGAAATTTCTAGATTTTGATAAATGAAAAACCATTGGAAAGATCTATCAGTTTAATTTTATATAGAAAAAAAATATTTTCCTATCCATGACTCTTGTTTAGAGTTGTAAGAATTCTACCAAAACAATGCACAAATCGTTGGGTTATAACCTTCGCCAATAACCAATTTTTTGAAATTTCTAGATTTTGATGAAGCAAATACCATTGGAAAGTTCTATTAGTTTACATTCATGGAGAAAAAATAATTTTTCAATCCATGACCCTTGTTTATAGTTATAAAAATTTTACCAAAATAGTGTAAAATAGTATTGAAAATCCCTCGCAAATCATTGAATTTTTAAAATTTTTAAATTTCGGTGAATAAATTATGGTGGGAAAGCTCTATCGTTTTACTTTCATAGAGAAAATACGATTTTTCAAATAAATGACCATTGTTTAGAGATATACGGGTTTTACCAAAATAACGCACAAATCGTATGGTAAAACCTTTGTAAATCACTGATTTTTTGAATTTTTCAGATTTTGATGAATCAAATACGATTGGAAAGATCTATCATTTTAATTTCGTAGAAAAAAAAATGATTTTCAATTCGATGACCCTTGTTTAGAGTTACAAGAATTTTACCAACACAACACACAAATCATATGGTAAAACTTTCACAAATCACAGATATTTGTAAATTTCAAGATTTTGATAAATCTAATGCCAATGGAAACCTCTATCAGTTTACTTTCATATTAAAAAAATGATTTTCCAATCCATGAACTTTGTTTAGAGAAATAAAGATTTTACCAAAGGCACGCACAAATCGAACGGTAAAACCATCCCAAATCATTGATTGTTTGAAATTACTAGATTTTGATTAATCAATTAATGTTGGAAAGCTCTATCAGTTTACTTTCATTGAAAAAAAACAATTTTCCAATCCATGATCCTTGTTTAGAATTATACGGATTTTACTAGAACAACGCACAAATCGTGTACGGTAAAACCTTCGTAAATCACTTATTTTTTGAAATTTCTATATTTTGGTGAATCAAATAATGTTGGAAAGCACTAACAGTTTACTTTCATGGAGAAAAAAATATTTTTTCCAATCGAAGACCCATGTTTATAGTTATAAGGTTTTTATCAAAACAACGCACAAATCGTGTGATAAAACCTCACAAATCAATGATTTTGGTAAATTTCTAGATTTTGATAAATCAATTACCATTTGAAAGCTTTATTAGTTTAATTCTATAGAGAAAAGAAGATTTTCCAATACATGATCCTTGTTTAGAGTTGTAAGGATTTTACCAAAACAATGCACAAATCGTTGGGTACAACCTTCGCAAATCATTGATTTTTTAAAATTTCTAGATTTTCATGTATCAAATACCGTTGTATAGCTCTATTAGTTTATTTTCATGGAGAAAAAATAATTTCCCAATCCATGACCCTTGTTTATATTTAGAAGAATTTTACCAAAACAATGTAAAAATATTATTGAAAATTATTTGCAAATCACTGATTTTTTGAAATTTTTAAAATTCGGTGAATCAATTATGATTGGAAAGCTCAATCATTTTACTTTCATAGAGAGAACACGATTTTTCCAATAATTGACCTTTGTTTAGATATATACGGGTTTTACCAAAACAACGCACAAATCATATGGTAAAACCTTCGTAAATCACCGATTTTTTAAAATTTTTAGATTTTGATGAATCCAATATCATTGGAAAGATCTATCATTTTACTTTCATAGAAAAAAATATTTTCATTTCGATGACACTTGTTTAGAGTTACAAGGATTTTACCAACACAACTCACAAATCATATGGTAAAACTTTCGCACATCACTGATTTTTGTAAATTTTTGAATTTTGATAAATCAAATGCCATTAGAAAGCTCTATCAGTTTACTTTCATATTGAGAAAGTGTTTTTCCAATCCATGAACGTTTTTTAGAGAATCAAAGATTTTACCAAAACAATGCACAAATCTAATGGTAAAACTGTCCCGAATCACTAATTTTTTGAAATTACTCGATTTTGATGAATCAATTAACGTTGTAAATCTCTAAATTTTCCCATCCATGCTCCTTGTTAAGAATTATAAGGATTTTACTAGAACAACGCACAAATCGTACGGTGAAACCTACGTAACTTATTTTTTCAAATTTCTATATTTTGGTTAATCAAACAATGTTGGAAAGCTCTAACAATTTATGTTCATAGAGAAAATATGTTTTTTCCAATCCAAGACCCACGTTTATAGTTATAAGGATTTTATCAAAACAATGCACAAATCGTATGGTAAAACTTTCAAAAATCACTGATTTTTGTAAATTTCTATATTTTGAAAAATCAAATACGATTGGAAAGTTCTATCAGTTTACTTTTATATAGAAAAAAATATTTTCCAATCCATGACCCTTGTTTAGAGTTGTAAGAATTTACCAAAACAACGCACAAATCGTTGGGTACAACCTTTGTCAATCACTGATTTTTTTGAAATTTCTAGATTTTGATGAAGCAAATATCGTTGGAAAGCTCTATTAGTTTACATTCATGGCAAAAAAATAATTTTCCAATCCCTGGCCCTTGTTTATAGTTATAAGAATTTTACCAAAACAATGTACAAATAGTATTGAAAATCACGCGCAAATCATTGATTTTTTTAAATTTTTAATTTTTGTGAATCAATTATGGTTGGAAAGCTCTATCGTTTTACTTTCATAGAGAAAATATGATTTTCCAATAAATCACCCTTGTTTAGAGATATACAGGTTTTACCAAAACAACACAGAAATCGTGTGGTAATCCCTTATTAAATCACTGATTTTTTTGAAATTTTTAGATTTTGAAGAATCTAATATAATTGGAAAGATCTATCATTTTACTTTCATAGAAAAAAAAAACGATTTTCAATTCGATGACCCTTGTTTAACGTTACAAAGATTTTACTAACAAAACGCACAAAATATATTGTTAAACTTTCGTAAATCACTGATTTTTGTAAATTTCTAGATTTTGATAAATCAAATGCCATTGGAAAGCTCTATCAGTTTACTATCTTATTGAAAAAGTGATTTTCCCCATGACCTTTGTTTAGAGAAATAAAGAGTTTACCAAAACAATGCACAAATAGAATGGTAAAACCTTACCAAATTATTGATTTTTTGAAATTACTAGATTTTGATGCATCAATTAACGTTGAAAAGCTCTATCAATTTACTTTCATAGAGAATTTTTTTTTTCTAATCCATGATCCTTGTTTACAATTGTAAGGATTTTACTAGAACAACGTACAAATCGTACGTTAAAACCTTTGTAAATCACTTATTTTTTAAAATTTCTATATTTTTGTGAATCAAATAATGTTGGAAAGCTCTCACAGATTACTTTCAAAGAGGAAAAAAACATTTTTTCCAATCCATGACCCATGTTTATAGTTATAAGGATTTTATCAAAACAACGCACAAATTGTATGGTAAAACCTTCACAAATAACTGATTTTTGTAAATTTCTAGATTTTGATAAATCAAAATACCATTGGAAAGCTCTATCAGTTCACTTTTATATAGAATAATAGATTTTCCAATACATGACCCTGATTTAGAGTTTTAAGATTTTTTACCAAAACAACGCACAAATCGTTGGGTACAACCTTCGCTAATCACTAATTTTTTGAAATTTCTTTATTTTGAAGAAGCAAATACCATTGGAAAGCTCTATTAGTTTACATTCATGGAGAAAAAATAATATTCCAATCCATGACCCTTGTTTATAGTTATAAGAATTTTACCAAAACAACGTACAAATATTATTGAAAATATCTCGCAAGTCACATATTTTTTAAAATTTTAAAATTTTTTGTTAATCATTTATGGTTGGAAAGATCTATCATTTTACCTTCCTAGAGAGCACGATTTTTCCAATAAAGGACCCTTGTTTAGAGATATACATGTTTTACAAAAACATTATAAAGGACCATTGGAAAGATCTATCATTTTACTTTCATAGAAAAAAAACGATTTTCAATTCGAAGACCCTTGTTTAAAGTTACAAAGATTTTACTAACACAACGCACAAATCATAGTGTAAATTTTTCGCAAATCACTTATTTTTGTAAATTTCTAGATGTTGATAAATCAAATTCCATTGGAAAGCTCTATCAGTTTACTTTCTTATTGAAAAAGTGATTTTCCAATCCTTGACCTTTGTTTAGAGAAATAAAGATTTTACCAAAACAATGCACAAATCTAATGGTAAAACCTTCCCAAATCATTGATTTTTTGAAATTACTAGATTTTGATGTATCAATTAACGTTGAAAAGCTCTATCAAGTTACTTTCATAGAGAAAAAACAATTTTCTAATCCATGATCCTTGTTTAGAATTATAAGGATTTTACTAGAACAACGCGCAAATCGTACGTTAAAACCTTCGTAAATCACTTATTTTTAAAATTTCTATATTTTTGTGAATCAAATAATGTTGGAAAGCTCTAACAGATTACTTTCAAAGAGAAAAAAACATTTTTTCCAATCCATGACCCATGTTTATAGTTATAAGGATTTTATCAAAACAACGCACAAATTGTATGGTAAAACCTTCACAAATAATTGATTTTTGTAAATTTCTAGATTTTGATAAATCAAAATACCATTGAAAAGCTCTACCAGTTCACTTTTATATAGATTAAAAGATTTTCCAATACATGACCCTTGTTTAGAGTTGTAAGAATTTTACCAAAACAATTCACAAATCTTTGGGTACAACCTTCGCTAATTACTAATTTTTTGAAGGGTAAATTCAGGGCCGGTCACTGTTTGGGCACTTATGGGCTCTAAAGTTATATGCTCAAAACTTAATTCAATTAAATTCATATTTTAGAGCTAAAAGACCAACATACCCTTAATTGTAAAAAACACTAATTGTGATACTGTTTTGTTGTGATACTGTTTTTTTGTAATACTGTTAAACCTATGATTTTGTACTATTAATAGAACATTTTAAGAACAATATTATTCTCTTGTTTATTCTCTACTGATTAGTTCGTCTACTATTAAACACCTTATATATTTATACTTATCTATTCAATGGGAATCTATGTCCTAATTGAATCTCAAACATGTTCATAGCCTCGACAGATCTCTTTAACCAGTTGAAATTTCAACAATATCTAATTCATGGCTTACCTTAAGATTCACGAATAAGCTTAAAATACATTCACGACATGACCATGTTTTCTGCATAAAATACATTCAAACACCAGTTTTTGGTGACTATTCAGAAGGTTTTGGTGTTATGAGTAGTCAAGTATAAGTTTATAATTCTTGTAGTTAACCTTGTTTAGGATCTAATGAATCAAGAACTGGGAGTGTTAATGAAAAAGGATCAAGTTCAAAGGATGTTCAACAAGAGAAATATGAAAGGTGGCTTCAATAAAGATACATTTATCCGTGATACTGATTTAGAGGATTTGTGATACTGTTTTGACAAAAAAAATTAAAGATTGCCATTTTAAGTTAAAGAGACGACTTCAAATGGGTAAAATCCATCACACGCAGTGGCGAAGGCACTGGTCTTGACCGTCTCGTTGAGACCATTCCGAAAATATATTATAATAAAAATTCTAAGCACGTGTGCAAATTCTATATTCATTTCTATTGTGATACTGTTTTCTGTGATATTGTTTTGCATAATACAGTATCAAACAACACAACATGACTAAACATTAGATGATAGAACATTCAAGCTCCTATTTACATCAATTAGATGGTGAAACATTCAAGCTCCTATTTACATAAGAGGGTGGAGTATTCAAGCTCATATTTACAGCATTCAATCTCATATTTACAGCATTCTATGCTCATTTCTGTTGTGATACTGTTTTGTATAATACAGTATCAAACAACTTTCATGACTAATTAATAACACAAAGAAATAATCTCATGGCCAACTTAATACAATATTAAGTTGCTATTCTATAATACAGTATCGAGCTGTTTTCTATAATACAATATCAAGCGACAAATCATGGTTACAAATAATATAATGATACTATATTCTATGATACTGTTTTCTATAATACAATATCATCCCTATAGAAATTCATCAAACAAATCATCCTTATAAATACTCTAGCACGGAGACAACTCCAGTTCAACATTTGATCTACAGATTATTGCACTTAACTGTGGAACAATATGGGCCGTCACCCAATCTTCTTGTCCTAAGAAGCAAATGTACAACAATCCCACAACAAGTGCTGCACTTCAGCCAACAAGTGAAATAGCGTGCAAATAAGCATAACTCTTTCTTAGAATTCATGTCCCTTGAACACATGGCCAACTTAATCCCAGCAAACAACAAAAGAACCCCTAAAACCCCAACTGGAAATTGATCCAAAATCTTCACCAAAAAACTGCCTAAAACCAATCCCAAAACCAGTTTAGCCACACCAAAATTTTTGACAAATCTTTCATTCCTTCCATGAATGCTTAGATATCTTTACAATTTCAATAGCAGATAGCCCATATTTTAATATAGAGAATTAAAAGTGACATTGCGCTGTAGAATCACTTGCTGGATCGTCCGAGGTCACCGGAGGTCATCGGAGGTGGAAGAGGTTGTCGTCGGAGGTCGAGGAGGTTGTCGCCGGAGGTGGAGGTGGAGGTGGAGGTGGAGGTGGAGGAGGTTTGTGGAGTAGGAAGATTGTGCCAATGGAAAATACGGTTAAAAAGGTTGATTTTGGAATTAATATAAAATATTGCTGTAAAGTATGACTTAATCACAATTTAAAAAAAAATTTTTGACCTAATTTGAAACAAGTCATATGGTAAAACCTTTGCAAATCACTGATTTTTTGAAATTTTTAGATTTTGATGAATAAAATACTGTTGGAAAGCTCTATCATTTTACTTTCATAGAAAAAAAAATGATTTTCCATTCGACGACCCTTGTTTATGATTACAAGTATTTTACCATCACAACGCACAAATCATATGGCAAAATCTTCGCAAATCATTGATTTTTGTAAATTTTTAGATTTTGACAAATCAAATGCCGTTGGAAAGCTCTATCAGTTTACTTTCTTATTGAAAAAGTGATTTTTCAATCCATGACATTTGTTTAGAGAAATAAAGATTTTACCAAAACAACTCACAAATCGAATGGTAAAACCTTCCCGAATCATTGATTTTTTGAAATTACTAGACTTTGATTAATCAATTAATGTTGGAAAGTTGTATCAGTTTACTTTCATAGAGAAAAAACAATTTTTCAATCCATGATCCTTGTTTAGAATTATAAGGATTTTACTAGAACAACGCACAAATTATATTTGTAAATCACTTAATTTTTAAAATTTCTATATTTTGGTGAATCAAATAATGTTGGAAAGCTCTAACAGTTTACTATCATAGAGATTTTTTTTTTCCCAATCCATGACCCATGTTTATAGTTATAAGGATTTAATGAAAACAACGCACAAATCATATGGTAAACCTTCACAAATCACTGATTTTTTGTAAATTTCTAAATTTTGATAAATCAAATAACATTGGAAACCTCTATTATTTTACTTTTATATAGAACAAAAATATTTTCCAATCCACGAGCCTTGTTTAGAGTTGTAAGAATTTTAACAGAACAACGCACAAATCGTTGAGTTCAACCTTCTCCAATCAATGATTTTTTGAAATTTCTAGATTTTGATGACGCAAATACCGTTAGCAAGCTCTATTAGTTTATATTCATTGATAATTTTGCGATCCATGACCCTTGTTAATTGTTATAAGAATTTTAACAAAACAACGTACAAATAGTATTTAAAATAATTCACAAATCACTTATTTTTTAAAATTTTGGTGAATCAATTATGGTTGGAAAGCTCTATCGTTTTACTTTCATAGAGAAAACATGAATTTTCCAATAAACGACCCTTGTTTAGAGATACACGGGTTTTACCAAAATAACGAACAAATCATATGGTAAAACCTTTGCAATTCACTGATTTTTTGAAATTTTTAGATTTTGATGAATCAAATACCACTAGAAAGCTCTATCATTTTACTTTCATAGAAAAAAAATGATATTCCATTCGAAGACCCTTTTTTAGAATTACAAGTATTTTACCAACACAACGTACAAATCATATGGTAAAACCTTCGCAAATCACTGATTTTTGTAAATTTTTATATTTTGACAAATCAAATGCCGTTAGAAAGCGTTATCAGTTTACTTTCTTATTGAAAAAGCGATTTTCCAATCCATGACCTTTGTTTAGAGAAATAAAGATTTTACCAAAACAAATCACATATTTAATGGTAAAACCTTCTCGAATCATTGATTTTTTGAAATTACTAGACTTTGATGAATCAATTAAGGTTGAAAAGTTCGATCAGTTTACTTTCATAGAGAAAAAACAAATTTTCAATCCATGATCCTTGTTTAGAACTATAAGGATTTTACTAGAACAACGCACAAATCATATTTGTAAATTACTTATTTTTTGAAATTTCTATATTTTGGTGAATCAAATAATGTTGGAAAGCTCTAACAGTTTACTTTCATAGAGAAAAAGTGTTTTTCCATTCCATGACCTATGTTTATAGTTATAAGGACTTAGTCCAACGCAAAAATCGTATGGTAAACCTTCACAAATCACTTATTTTTGTAAATTTCTAAATTTTGATAAATCAATAATTTTGGAAAGCTCTATTATTTTACTTATATATAGTAAAAAAAATATTTTCCAATCCATGACCCATGTTTAGAGTTGTAAGAATTTTACCAAAACAACGCACAAATCGTTGGGTACAACCTTCGCCAATCACTGATTTTTTGAAATTTCTAAATTTTGATGATGCAAATACTGTTGGAAACCTCTATTAGTTCACATTCATGGAAAAAATAATTTTTCAATCCATGACCCTTGTTTATTGTTATAAGAATTTTACCAAAACAGCGTAGAAATTGTATTGAAAATCAATTGCAAATCACTTAATTTTTTAATTTTTTTAATTTTGGTGAATCAAATATGGTTGGAAAGCTCTATCGTTTTACTTTAATACAAAAACATGAATTTTCCAATAAACGACCCTTGTTTAGAGATATACGGGTTTTACCAAAAAAAAAGCACAAATCGTATGGTAAAACCTCCGTAAATCACTAAGTTTTTGAAATTTTTAGATTTTTATGAATCGATTACCGTTAGAAAGCTTTATCATTTTACTTTCATGGAGAAAAAACGATTTTCCATTCGATGACCCTTGTTTAGTATTACAAGAATTTTATCGACACAACGCACAAATTGTATTATAAAACCTACGTATATCACCGATTTTTTGAAATTTTTAGATTTTGATGAATCAAATGCCATTGGAAAGATCTATCAGTTTACTTTAATAGGAAAAAAAAACAATTTTCAATTAGATGACACTTGTTTAGAGTTACAAGGATTTTACCAACACAATGCACAAATCATATGGCAAAACTTTCGCTAACCACTGATTTTTGTAAATTTCTAGATTTTAAATCTTCCCATATTATTAAGTAATTATATTATTTTAAATTTAAACTTTTATTTTATTGTTGTATAAAAAAATAACTTTGTGATAAACTTAATGTTCAGATACTTTTATTTAATTGAGTTATATGTTTATCAACTACAAATATTAGAGATCCAGCTATATTCTTCATATTTTAATTTATTGTTTTATTTTTTATTTAATTACTTAATAATAATTTTATTTGTTGGAAATAAACATTAGGGACTAATTCTACACTAAGGGCAAAGGATAGGGACCATTTGCGCCAAATTCTCAATAAATTGTGGCGTCACCTATCACGATATAGGCAAAACCATGGAAATTTTAAGAAGAATGCTTTTTCCCTTGCGCGCTTGTTATTTTTTGCAAAAGTTTTATTTTTAAAACCATTAAAGGGCGCGATAAATATTATTTGGAGCCGTCAAATATATTTTAGAGATTATTTTAGTGATCCTCCGAGTTGAAAAAATTTGGGGCGTTACACTTTCCAACAGTATTTGCTTCATCAAAATCTAGAATTTTTAAAAAAATCAATGATTGGAGAAGGTTGTACCCAATGATTTGTGCATTGTTTTGGTAAAATCCTTACAACTCTAAACAAGGGTCATGTATTGGAAAATATTTTTTTCTATATAAAAGTAAACTGATAGAGCTTTCCAATGGTATTTGATTTATAAAAATTAGTGATTTGTGAAGGTTTTACCATACAATTCGTGCGTTGTTTTGATAAAATCCTTATAACTATAAACATGGTCATGGATTGGAAAAAACATTTTTTTCCTATGAAAGTAAATAGTTAGAGCTTTCCAACATTATTTGATTCCCCAAATATAGAAATTTCAATAAATAAGTGATTTACGAAGGTTTTACCGTACTATTTGTGCGTTGTTCTAGTAAAATCCTTATAATTTTAAACAAATATCGTGGATTGGAAAATTTTTTTCTCTATGAAAGTAAACTGATAGAGCTTTCCAACGTTAATTGATTCATCAAAATCTAGTAATTTTGAAAAATCATTGATTTGGGAAGGTTTTACCATTCGATTTGTGCATTGTATTGGTAAAATCTTTATTTCTCTAAACAAAGGTCATGGATTGGAAAATCACTTTTTCAATAAGAAAGTAAACTGATAGAGCTTTCCAATGGCATTTGATTTATCAAAATCTAGAAATTTATAAAAATCTGTGATTTGCGAAAGTTTTACAACATGATTTGTGCGTTGTGTTAGTAAAATCTTTGTAACTTTAAACAAGGGTCATCGAATTGAAAATCGTTTTTTTTCCTATGAAAATAAAATGATAGATCTTTCCAATGATATTCGATTCTTCAAAATCTAAAAATTTCAAAAAATCAGTGAATTACGAAAGGTTTACCACACGATTTGTGCGTTGTTTTGGTAAAACTCGTATATCTCTAAACAAGGGTCATTTATTGGGAAACTCGTGTTTTCTCTATGAAAGTGAAATTATAGAGCTTTCCAAACATAATTGATTCACAAAAAATTTAAAATTTTAGAAAATCAGTGATTGGCAAGGGATTTTCAATACTATATGTACATTGTTTTGGTAAAATTCTTATAACTATAAACAAGGGTCATGGATTGGAAAATTATTTTTTCTCCATGAATGTAAACTAATAGAGCTTTCCAATGGTGTTTGCTTCATAAAAATCTAAAAATTTTCAAAAAATCAGTCATTGGCAAAGGTTGTACCCAACAATTTGTGCTTTATTTTGGAAAAATCCTTACAACTCTAAACAAGGGTCATGGATTGGAAAATCTTTTTTTCTGTATAAAATTAAATTGATAGAGCTTTCCAATGATATTTGACTTATCAAAATCTAGAAATTTACAAAAATCAGTGATTTGTGAAGGTTTTACCATACGTTTTGTGCGTTGTTTTGACAAAATGCTTATGACTATAAACATGGGTCACGGATTGGAAAAACGTTTTTCTCAATGAAAGTAAACTCTTAGAGCTTTCCAACATTATTTTATTCACAAAAATATAGAAATTTAAAAAAATAAGTGATTTAAAAAAGTTTTACCGTACGATTTGTGTGTTGTTCTAGTAAAATCCTTATAATTCTAAACAAGGATCGTGGATTGGAAAATTGTTTTTTTCCCAATGAAAGTAAACTGATAGAGGTTTCCAACGATAATTGATTCATCAAAATATAGTAGTTTCAAAAAATCAATGATTTCTGAAGGTTTTACCATTCAATTTGTGCATTTTTTTGGTCAAATCTTTATTTCTCTAAAAAAAGTTCGTGGATTGTAAAATCAATTTTCAATATGAAAGTAAACTGATAGAGCTTTCCCATGGCATTTGATTTATCAACATCTAGAAATTTACAAAAATCAGTGATTTGTGAAAATTTTACAATATGATTTGTGCGTTGTGTTAGTAATTAAAATCCATGTAACTCTAAACAAGGGTCATCGATTTGAAAATCCTTTGTTTTTTCTATGAAAGTAAAATGATAGATCTTTCCAATGGTATTTGATTTATCAAAATCTAAAAATTACAAAAAAAATTAGTGATTTACAAAGGGTTTACCATCCAGTTCGTGCGTTATTTTGGTAAAACCTGTATATTTCTAAACAAGGTTCATTTATTGGAAAAATCGTGTTTTCTCTATGAAAGTAAAACGATAGAGCTTTCCAACCATAATTGATTCACTAAAATTACAACTTTTAAAAAATCAGTGATTTGCGTTGGATTTTCAATACTATTTGTACATTTTTTTGGTAAAATTCTTATAACTATAAACAAAGGTCAGGGATTGGAAAATTATTTTTTCTCCATGAATGTAAACTAACAGAGCTTTCCAACGGTATTTGCTTCATCAAAATCTAGAAATTTCAAAAAAATCAATGATTGGCGAAGGTTGTACCCAACAATTTGTGCGTTGTTTTGGTAAATTCTTACAACTCTAAACAACGGTCATGGGTTGGAAAATCTTTTTTTCTATATAAAAGTAAACTGATAGAGCTTTCCAATTGTATTTGATTTTTCAAAATCTAGAAATTCACAAAAATCAGTGATTTGTGAAAGTTTTACCATACGATTTGTGTGTGATTTTGATAAAATCCTTATAACTATAAACATGGGTCTTGGATAGGAAAAAACATATTTTCTCTATGAACAGAAACTGTTTGAGCTTTCCAACATTTTTTGATTAACCAAAATATAGAAATTAGAAAAAATAAGTGATTTACGTAGGTTTCACCGTACGATTTGTGCGTTGTTGTAGTAAAATCCTCATAATTCTAGACAAGGAGCATGGATTGGAAAATTTAGAGCTTTCCAACATTAATTGATTCATCAAAATCGAGTAATTTCAAAAAATTAGTGATTTGGGAAGGTTTTACCATTCGATTTGTGCGTTGTTTTGGTAAAATCTTTGATTCTCTAAAAAAAGTTCATAGATTGGAAAAACACTTTCTCAATATGAAAGTAAACTAATAGAGCTTTCTAATGGCATTTCATTTATCAAAATTCAGAAATTTACAAAAATCAGTGATGTGCGAAAGTTTTACCATATGATTTGTGCGTTGTGTTGGTAAAATCCTTGTTACTCTAAACAAGTGTCATCGAATTGAAATTTTTTTTTTTCTATGAAAGTAAAATGATAGATCTTTCCAATGGTATTTGATTTATCAAAATCTAATAATTTCAAAAAATTGGTGATTTACGAAGGTTTTACCATATGATTTGTGCGTTGTTGTGGTAAAACCTGTATATCTCTAAACAAGGGTCAATTATTGGAAAAATCGTGTTCTCTCTACGAAAGTAAAACGATAGAGCTTTCCAACCATAATTGATTCACCGAATTTTAAAAATTTCAAAAGATCAGTGATTTGCGAATGATTTTCAATAATATTTTTACGTTGTTTTGGTAAAATTCTCGTAAATATAAACAAGGGTCATGGATTGGGAAATTATTTTTTCTCCATGAATATAAACTAATAGTGCTTTCCAACGGTATTTGCTTCATCAAAATCTAGAAATTTTAAAAAATCAGTGATTGGCGAAGGTGTATCCAACGATTTGTGCATTGTTTTGGTAAAATCCTTACAAATCTAAACAAGGGTCATGTATTGGAAAATCTTTTTTTCTCTATAGAATTACACCGATAGAGCTTTCCAATGGTAATTGATTTATCAAAATCTAGAAATTTACCAAAACAGTGATTTGTGAAGGTTTTACCACACGATTTGTGCATTGTTTTGATAAAAACCTTATAACTATAAACATGGGTCATCGATTGGAAAAAAAACATTTTTTTTCTCTATGAAAGTAAACTGTTAGTGCTTTCCAAAATTATTTGATTCACCAAAATATAGAAATTTCAAAAAATAAGTGATTTGTGAAGGTTTTACCGTACACGATTTGTGCGTTGTTCTAGTAAAATCTGTATAATTCTGAACAAGGATCATGGATTGGAAAATTGTTTTTTTTTTCAATAAAAGTAAACTGATAGAGCTTTACAACATTAATTGATTCATCAAAATCTAGTAATTGCAAACAATCAATGATTTGGGATGGTTTTACCGTTCGATTTGTGCGTTGTTTTGGTAAAATCTTTATTTCTCTAAACAAAGTTCATGGATTGGAAAATCATTTTTTCAATATGAAAGTAAACTGATAGAGGTTTCCATTGGCATTAGATTTATCAAAATCTAGAAATTTACAAATATATGTGATTTGCGGAAGTTTTACCATATGATTTGTGTGTTGTGTTGGTAAAATTCTTGTAACTCTAAACAAGGGTCAACGAATTGAAAATCATTTTTTATTTCTATGAAAGTAAAATGATAGATCTTTCCAATGGTATTTGATTCATCAAAATCTGAAAAATTTAAAAAATCAATGATTTACGAAAGTTTTACCATACGATTTGTGCGTTATTTTGGTAAAACCCGTATATCTCTAAACAATGGTAATTTATTTGAAAAATAGTATTTTCTCTATGAAAGTAAAATGATAGAACTTTTCCACCATAATTTATTCACCGAAATTTAAAATTTTTAAAATTCAGTGATTTGCGAGGGATTTTCAATACTATTTTTACACTATTTTGCTAAATTTCTTATAACTATAAACAAGGGTCATGGATTGAAAAATTATTTTTTCTCCATGAATGTAAACCAATAGAGCTTTCCAATGGTATTTGCTTCATCAAAATCTAGAAATTTCATAAAATCGGTGATTGGCAAAGGTTGTACCCAACGATTTGTGCGTTGTTTTGGTAGAATTCTTACAACTCTAAACTAGTGTCATGGATAGGAAAATATCTGTTTCTATATAAAAGTTAACCGATAGAGCTTTCCAATGGTTTTTCATTTATCAAAATCTAGAAATTTCAAAAAATAAGTGATTTATGAAGGTTTTACCGTACGATTTGTGCGTTGTTCTAGTAAAATCCTTATAATTCTAAACAAGGATCTTGGATTGGAAAATTGTTTTTTCTCTATGAAAGTAAACCGATAGAGCTTTTCAACGTTAATTGATTCTTCAAAATCTAGTAATTTAAAAAAGTTAATAATTTGAGAAGGTTTTACCATTCAATTTGTGCGTTGTTTTGGTAAAATCTTCATTTCTCTAAACAAAGGTCATGGATTGGAAAATCACTTTTTCAGTATGAAAGTAAATTGATAGAGCTTTTCAATGGCATTTTATTTATCAAAATCTAGAAATTTACAAAAATTAGTGATTTGCAAAAGTTTTACCATATGATTTGTGCGTTGTGTTGGTGAAATCCTTGTAACTCTAAACAAGTGTCATCAAATTGAAATTCGTTTTTTTTGTATGAAAATAAATTGATAGATCTTTCCAATGGTATTTGATTTATCAAAATCTAAAAATTTCAAAAAATCAAAGATTTACGAAGGTTTTACCATACGATTTGTGTGTTGTTTTGGTAAAACCCATATATCTCTAAACAATGGTCAGTTATTGGAAAAATCGTGTTTTCTTTATGAAAGTAAAACGATAGAGCTTTCCAACCATAATTGATTCGCCAAAATTTAAAAATTTCAAAAAATCAGTGATTTGCGAATGATTTTCAATACTTTTTGTACGTTGTTTTGGTGAAATTCTTGTAACTATAAACAAGGGTCATGGATTGGAAATTTTTTTTTCTCCATGAATGTAAACTAATAGAGCTTTCTGTGGTGACCAGAAAATTTTTCATCTTTTAAATTTCAAGAAAATACTTTCGGCGTCTCTACGAACTACCTAGTATATTTTAAATATTTTAGTCGCATTAATTTTTTTGCACATGCTTGCCTTTATTTTTTTATGACGAACATGAAATTTCATAAATTGCCAAGATTAATTTAATTTTCTTAACCGGAATAATTTTACTCGAATCTATTTTAGTTTAATGAAAAAATGTTTTTTAGATTTTAAACCAACATAAATTTAAACATCTTCCTCGCTCATTTTCGGTCAATTTTGATTATCTTATTTGCGGCACAAATTTAGCTCTTTTGTTCACCTTAGTTTCAACACTTTTTTGACTTAATTATTCTCCTGTATTTAGCCAAAACCCGGTCCATCTAAATGTTAAGAATTCACCCCCAAACAGCCCCTTAATCTCTATAAGAAAGACACCCCAAACAGCCCATTAACTCACTTGAAAATCACCCCTTTCACTCCCCATTTTCTAGCCCACTTCTCCCCCATTTTCAACACCATTTACCCACCTTCCAACCCACTTAAAATGTAGCCAAACTCCCCTCATTTTCCACAGAAAAACTGTCCCCAGTTAGACCCCATTTTCATCTGAAGAAACCTCCCAAACAGCCCCCTAAAACCATTATGAAAACTGCCCATTTCTCCCCCTTGATCAGCATTTTTTTACCCACAATGTTACCCACCTTTTTCAACTAATTTAACCCCAAATCAAACGGCTGAAAACATCCCAAATTTTCCCCCCCTAAACCTGCTGAAAACAGTCCCAAGATTTCCTCCTAAAACCGGCTGGAAACCGTCCATTTAGGTCCCATTTTCCATCAGCTATATTATCCCATGTTGATAAGTGCATTTTATGCACTTATTTTGGCATTTGAATTAATCTTTTATGTCTTCATATAGTTGATTTTCTACTTATCTAGTATATTATTGTTCTATTTCAGTTTTGGGACGCATTTGTAAACAATTGGAGAAGAATGGACGAAAAGAGCAATAATTTGGCGAAATCGATGAGTAAGTTGAGTTTTTGAAGTGAATATCAAGAGCCAAACATTTGAGGATGAGGAAGAAGAGAAAATCAATAAGTTTAAGGTGTTTTGGAGTGACAACGAAGAGTTTAATCAATGGATCAAACACCGGAAAGCCAAAGAACCGAATTGGGAAACTACCTACCGAAGCATGTGGAGAGATTAGAGTACAAATTTTGATATTAAAATATCCACAAGGAAAATGATATACCATTGGAAATATAATGGAATTATGAGTCCAACACTTTTTACGGATCTCAATTTGGAGTTTCCTACAAGAAGTTATAGCCGTTTGAAAATCAGCCGCCGGGAAAAATAGCCTGGGCGATCGCCCAGGCTTATATCTGGGCGAGCGCCCAGCACAATATTTCACCAACAGAGAGCAAAAAACATGCCTGGGCGATCGCCCAGTGTAAATTTTGGGTGCGAATTTTTGGTTTTATTTTCTTTCCTTTTTGAGTCCCAATCCAACTAGGAAACATTTTGGACGAAATTTTTAGGTCTTCTTGGGATATTTTGTGGCACAATGGAGGCAATATAAATATGAGATATATTCTCATAACAAAGGAGGATTTTTTTGGAGAGCAAATCAAGAGAAGACTTCAAGAGAACAAGAGATCAAGACATCCTCGACTATCAAGACCTCTTCAAAGATTTCTTCTCTTTGAATCCATGCCGGGTTTTATCATTTATTGTTTTTCTAGTTTAATCATGTCCTTCTAGTTTTCTTTAACCAAGGTAGACGATGAAACCTTGTTTGAATTGAGTGATTATTCCATTATTCGTTTAATTCCTTCTTAAGAGCTTTAACGTTCATGGCTTGTTCTTAATTAGATTAATTAAATATGATTTCTTTCATCTTAAATATCTTGTATTTTTGATAGTTAGATGTTGATTTAATTAGTCCATACTTGGTGATATAATACGATCTATTAATTGCTTTTGATTTTTCGTCATCTTCTATTCGAATTGGGATACATAGAATGCTTAGAACTTCTTTGATTCTTTGTTTTCTTTCAATTGAGCTTGATACGAAAAACGCTTAAGTAGTTTATGTTTGAAGCATAAGGGGAGCCTATATTAGATCTTCTTCTTCTGGACTTAATTGATAAATCTTTAGGGACGACAATAGATTGATTTCGTATTGTCGTGTGTGTTTTTGGGAATTAATGAATGATTGGATGATTGCTAAGTTAGACAATGGTGGATTCCGAAACCTTGGCCTTTTACACAATTTGAATTCTCAATTCATCTTTTTAGCATACTTCTTTAGTCTTTTAGTTAAACAACTTCAATAAAAAATCTTTTCAACTCAACTAGACTAGAATAACAGTTAATTTGGATTAAGTTACACCTTCCTCATAGCAGTCTCTGTGGGATCGACCTCGTTTTTACTTATCTATATTCCAATAGATTCGTACACTTGCGAGTTAATTAAAATTTGACATCAAGTTTTTGGCGCCGTTGCCGGGGACTGCGTCTGAAGGTTAATTTAATTTTAGTTAATTTTATTTTTGACTAGTTATAATTTAGGATTTTATTTATTTTATTATTTTTTTTGTTTTTATTTTCTATTTTTTTAAAAAAAAAAAAAAGAAACATGGACGATGAAATTAAGGAGAGACCTTTTAGTGACTATTTTAGTCCATTGGCTAATTTGAGCACCTCTTGCATACAATACCCACAAGTGACTGCTAGAAATTTTGAGCTTAAACCGAGCGTGCTTAACTGTCTGCCATCTTTCTATGGTTTAGATAGTGAAGAACCCTACAATCATCTCACGGACTTCTATGCTGTATGTGAAACATTTAAATATGAGAATGTTTCTCCTGATAATGTTAAACTTCGTCTGTTTTCCTTTTCTCTAAAAGATAGATCTAGATCATGGTTTAATACGTTACCTGCTAATAGTATTACTTCCTAGGAACAAATGGTTGCTAAATTTTTGAATAAATACTTTCCTGTTCACAAAACTAATGCTATTCGGAGGGAAATTTCAGAGTTTGTGCAGAGAGACGAAGAACCATTCTATGAAATTTGGGAGAGATTCAATGGGCTCCTTATGAAATGTCCACATCACGGTTATGAAAAATGGCACTTATGCCAATATTTTTTGGAGGGTTTACTATCACATATTCAAGAGTGGTTGATGGCCACAAGTGGTGGAGAACTGATGTCTAAAAATGCTACAGAGATTTGGAGCTTCTTTCAAAAGCAGGCTGACAATTCACAACAACGGAGTCGATCCTCTAGAACTGAACCAAAGAAAAGAGGTATCTATGAGATTCGCAGCAGTGAACCTAGCTCAGAAATCAAAGAAGTCAAATGCATGATAGAAGACATTTCTCGCAAATTGACCTCATTGACAGCCAATAGTTCTACTGAACCAGATGCATGTGCTGATCAAGTGCATGCCCTCAACATGATGAGGAAACCTCCTTACAATCTTTACTCCAACACCTATAACCCAGGTTGGAGGGACCACCCCAATTTTTCTTGGTCACAGGGTGTTCAACATGATAATACAGCAGGTCAAGCCCCCCAGCAGGCTACTCAACAATTCAATCACAATTTTTCACAGCCAAAACCATGGGAGGAAGCAATTCATAACTTGACAAAAGCTACACAAGCTGCATTAGAGCATCAGAATCACACAATTACTGAGTTTAAGAATGAAGTACGCGCCAGCCAGAACTCTCAGGCACAATCCATCTCCAATCTTGAAAACATGATGGGACAACTTGCTTCATCAGTCCAACAGTTGGCAACAACCATTGAGAAAAGAAAGTTTCCTAGTCAGCCATTTCCTAATCCTAAAGGAGTGCAACATGAAGAGGCTAAATCAATCATGACTTTGCGACGTGGAAAACTGTTTGACAACAAAGTGGACATCTCAAAGCAAACCACTTCTCAACCACTTTCTTCAGGTACTGTTCCAACTGATGATTCAATCCAAGAAGCTCCCAAAGAGGACAATGAGCCATCTTACATTCCAAAAGCCCCATATCCTCAGAGGCTCACAAAGGTAAAACAGGGTAATTCTATCAATGATATGATGGAAATCTTCAAGCAGGTAAGTGTAAATATTCCTTTACTTGATGCTATTAAGCAAGTACCTACCTATGCTAAATTCTTGAAAGATCTATGTACAACAAAGAGACAACTACATATGCGCAAAAAGGTATTTTTAACTGAACAAGTTAGCTCTATAATTCAAAGCAACACTCCTCCGAAATTTAAAGATCCATGTTGTCCTACTATCTCATGCATCTTAGGAAAGCATAAAATTGAGAAAGCTTTGCTAGATTTAGGAGCTAGTGTTAATCTTCTTCCTTATTCTGTGTATATGCAACTTGGACTAGGCGAGTTAAAACCAACATCTATGATTTTACAACTTGCTGATAGATCTGTGAAAATACCCCGAGGAATTGTAGAGAATGTTTTGATACAGGTTGACAAGTTTTATTGTCCTATTGATTTTGTAGTACTTGATACTCAACCAGTACAAGACTCTACAAAACATATTCCTGTAATTTTTGGTCGTCCTTTTCTGGCAACATCTAATGCTGTTATTAATTACAGGAATGGGATTATGCAACTATCCTTTGGCAACATGACAGTCGAATTGAATATTTTTAATGTCAACAAGTTACCACATGATAATGAGGATGTTGTTGATGTTGACATGATAGAAGCATTAGATGATGATTGTTTTGCTCATACTAATTGTGATGATGCGTTAAACATGTGCTTAACTCATTTGGGTTCTTATTTTGATGTTGATAGTGCTATAAAAGAAGTTAATGTTTTGCTTGTATCAGCACCTGCCATGGATGCAACTAAATGGAAACAGAAAATTGAGCTACTTCCAACGCGTGCCAATGTCAATAGATGCAAGCAAAGCAGGTCCTCCAGATCACTATTCAGAGTGCCGTAAGGCAACCAGACAATAAGTCAAGCTAATGACTATAAATAAGCGCTTAATGGGAGGCAACCCATTTTCTAACCCTTTTATTTACTTGCTTTATATGTAGTAGTTTTAGATAGTTTAAATAATCTATTAGTTTTATTTTATTTAGTGCACTTATTAGGCCTTACCATGTCACGCGCAGGATGTCCCACTTTGCGACCCGCTTGGATAATATCTAGGCAATCATCTTTTGACCAAGGGTCCCAGCACTACATCTGAGTCCACTACATATTAGGCAGCTCCTTCTTCTCCACATCTATCTCTGGGGAGTAACTGATCTTTTCCCTCTTTTTCATTACGTTATTTTGTTCTTACATTGAGGACAATGTAAGGTTTTTGTTTGGGGGTGGGTTATAGTATCATGTTATTTAAGTACTTCTGATTTGCTTATCAATCTTGTCTCTATAACTGAAATACTTTTTGAAAAAAAAAAAATTTGTCTAGTTACTGTTGAATATCCTACCACCAATGATGATATCTGTTCAAAATTGAGCACATTTTTAGTCGACTATTAGACAACACTTGAACTCATTCTTTTATCTGAATACTTATCTATGTTAGACCTGATTAAGGAAGCACATAGCCACTATTGACTTATCTTTTATTGGAGACATGACTTGAGTGTTTGTGTTGATATTATTGACTGAGCATCATGATAAAAAAAATTCCGTTCCTACATTCTTAGAGCTAGTGACTAAACTATTTTGAGAACAGTTTGGAGGTGTTAAAGTTACTACCTTTGTTCTAGGACTTTTGGTGGTTTGGGTTTTCTGGGTCTCATCTTTGGTTGAATGGGTTATAGTCAAGAAATCTAAACTGAGCACTACTCGCAGCTGATAAAATTAAATGAAAGATCTGACTCGAGCAATTAAGCCTGTTAAGGTATCTTAAAACCTGGTGCCCTATGGTCATCTGACTTGGGAGTCATCGGCCCAAAGCTTGCTACATGAGTCCTGTTTATAAAACAAGAAAAAAAAAGAGAGAGCGATATTTATAAATTTACATCTTCACTTCTCTATTAGCCTGTGGGACTCGAGCAATTAAGTCTGCTAGGGTATTTTCAAACCTGGTGCCCTATGGTCATCTGACTTGGGAGTCATCGACCTAAAGCTCGCTACAAGGGTCACACAGAAAGCTAGTGAAAGAGAAGTATTGCACAGGATGTAAGACTGTTCACATGAGTTGAATAAATAAAAAGAGTAGAAGTGCTCAGAAAGGATTGCTAGATTAGAACCTTGGAGACTGAAGATGAGAATTTAGAAATCTCTCACCATCCTAATTCTCAGAATACAAGTGCTAAGTTTTACCACTTTTGTTGAAAAGAAAGAGCATTGTAATGATCAATAGAAACCAATTTCGCTAGAACACCTCGGGACTTGAGAGAAAAGCTTTAGAAGTGTGATAACTTACGAGAGGTGTAAGGAATAAATGACTACAAAGGGTTCGGGATTGCTAAAATATCAACAACACAATATTGGTCATGGTCTAATACATGCATAAGTTCAATGTTTGGCTATTCACACACTCACACAAGGTCGAGCATCGGATAAGTGAAAATTTTTGTGTTGTTATTTGATATCCTTCTAAAAGTGTTTCTTTATTTTCGAACTTGAGGCATATGGTAAGGAATTTAACATTGACAGATTTTTGTGGAATCAATTAGCTTAGTTGAAGTCTATTTTAGTTTTGTTTTTGTTTGAGGACGAACAAAGGTTTAGTTTGGGGGTGTTTGATAAGTGCATTTTATGCACTTATTTTGGCATTTGAATTAATCTTTTATGTCTTCATATAGTTGATTTTCTACTTATCTAGTATATTATTGTTCTATTTCAGTTTTGGACGCATTTGTAAACAATTGGAGAAGAATGGACGAAAAGAGCAATAATTTGGCGAAATCGACGAGTAAGTTGAGTTTTTGAAGTGAATATCAAGAGCCAAACATTTGAGGATGAGGAAGAAGAGAAAATCAATAAGTTTAAGGTGTTTTGGAGTGACAACGAAGAGTTTAATCAATGGATCAAACACTGGAAAGCCAAAGAACCGAATTGGGAAACTACCTACCGAAGCATGTGGAGAGATTAGAGTACAACTTTTGATATTAAAATCTCCACAAGGCAAATGATATACCATTGGAAATATAATGGAATTACGAGTCCAACACTTTTTACGGATCTCAATTTGGAGTTTCCTACAAGAAGTTATAGCCGTTTGAAAATCAGCCGCCGGGAAAAATAGCTTGGGCGATCGCCCAGGCTTATATCTGGGCGAGCGCCCAGCACAATATTTCACCAACAGAGAGCAAAAAACATGCCTGGGCGATCGCCCAGTGTAAATTTTGGGTGCGAATTTTTGGTTTTATTTTCTTTCCTTTTTGAGTCCCAATCCAACTAGGAAACATTTTGGACGAAATTTTTAGGTCTTCTTGGGATATTTTGTGGCACAATGGAGGCAATATAAATATGAGATATATTCTCATAACAAAGGAGGATTTTTTTGGAGAGCAAATCAAGAGAAGACTTCAAGAGAACAAGAGATCAAGACATCCTCGACTATCAAGACCTCTTCAAAGATTTCTTCTCTTTGAATCCATGCCGGGTTTTATCATTTATTGTTTTTCTAGTTTAATCATGTTCTTCTAGTTTTCTTTAACCAAGGTAGACGATGAAACCTTGTTTGAATTGAGTGATTATTCCATTATTCGTTTAATTCCTTCTTAAGAGCTTTAACGTTCATGGCTTGTTCTTAATTAGATTAATTAAATATGATTTCTTTCATCTTAAATATCATGTATTTTTGATAGTTAGATGTTGATTTAATTAGTCCATACTTGGTGATATAATACGATCTATTAATTGCTTTTGATTTTTCGTCATCTTCTATTCGAATTGGGATACATAGAATGCTTAGAACTTCTTTGATTCTTTGTTTTCTTTCAATTGAGCTTGATACGAAAAACGCTTAAGTAGTTTATGTTTGAAGCATAAGGGGAGCCTATATTAGATCTTCTTCTTCTGGACTTAATTGATAAATCTTTAGGGACGACAATAGATTGATTTCGTATTGTCGTGTGTGTTTTTGGGAATTAATGAATGATTGGATGATTGCTAAGTTAGACAATGGTGGATTCCGAAACCTTGGCCTTTTACACAATTTGAATTCTCAATTCATCTTTTTAGCATACTTCTTTAGTCTTTTAGTTAAACAACTTCAATAAAAAATCTTTTCAACTCAACTAGACTAGAATAACAGTTAATTTGGATTAAGTTACACCTTCCTCATAGCAGTCTCTGTGGGATCGACCTCGTTTTTACTTATCTATATTCCAATAGATTCGTACACTTGCGAGTTAATTAAAATTTGACATCACATGTTTCCTGCCAAAAACCTTCCACCACCTACCCATTTTCCCACCTTTTAAACCACTTGAATTACAACTAAAATACTTGTAAGAAACCTGCTGAAAACAGTCCCAAATCCCCCCATAAACCTGTGGGAAACCAGTCCTTGTAGATCAGTTTTCCAGTCATAAGAAGATCATCATTCTTCCAGCTCGAAAGTTCTCAAACTGGGCTCTTGAGGTAGTAATTTTCATCTCCTTTTTAATAAAAAAAGACTCCAGAAATCCGCCCCTTCACTTGAAGATTCGGCCCCCAAACCATCTCTCAAACCCACGTATTTCATGTACTTTTGTCCATCTCCAGCAAGCTGTTGTTTTCCAGCATTGTTTCTCCTCCATTTTCATCCTTTGAATTCCCTTTTTCCCCTTCAAATTCCAGGTATAAAATCACATCAAACATTCCTTACTTTCCTTCCCATTTTTGGCCATGCAGTAGCCAACTTTGTTAACTTTTTTCACCAACTATTTTCCAGCAGTTTAGGTTGGTTTTTCTCCTCTCTTTTGGCCATCGATTTCTCTCTTTTCTCGGGATTTAAATCTCGTGTTATATGACTATTTTCTTTGAGAGAACAAAAAGGCAGAGACACGGCTTTATTTTGAGGAAAAGTGCAGTAACAATTCATCCTCTATCACGACTTCAACCAAAAATTCTATTTCAAGGTAGTTTTACTTACTACTTTTGAAATGATTTTTTTTTTTTTTATGATGTTGGAAAAATTATTATCTTATGTAAATGCCATGTAAATGATATGAATGAACAATACGATTGTGATTGAAGGTAACCACATATGCATGACGGTGATTGAAGGAAATCACATTTAATTTAAGAGTGCCGACTACCAATTTATGTGTTCCTATGTACGTTTAAAAATGATGGCATGAGCATTTATGTTTACGTATAATTTTTTCCTCATGTTAGTATGTATGGATACTTAGTGTTTCTTATGAAATACTCACCCCAAAATGAATAAATTTTCAGATTGAATTGGTTGGCGTTGATGCGATGGCATAGGCTAAGTGAGCATGTCGTGGAATTTTTCTTTTTAGTTTAAGTTTTGACGTTGAGATGATCAAGTCAATTATGATGTAAATACGATATTTTTAAGTATTTGATTCAGTATTTAATTATGTAATATTTATGAAAAACGAGATGTTGGTTTCTTTGCCGTTAAAAATTTCAAGTTAGAAATGCCTAGTTTCTTTTTTTGTTGAAATTTTCTGCTTACTTACCATACTTTAAAAAATCATAACTTAAGCTACGATTGGAGTTTTTGAGTGAAACCAGTGGCTATGGAAAGCACTATATGTGGTCTAATAACATCAATTGGAATCACTCAAAAATTTCATTTTATGAATTTATTATGAACGTTTTAGATGGCTGCCTTAAGGCATCTGGGATAGTTTTTCAAGCAAATTCGGCTAACATTTTCACCTACCAAACGAAGTAGCTAAAGTTTGAAATTTTAAAATGATATAGTCTGTAGTCCCAAGTATCTACAGTTCAATTTTTGGAATTTATGGAATTCGTTTGGATGGTCAAATAAATTGGGAATTTTGGCGCAAATGGTCTCTAACCTTTGGCCTTAGTGTGAAATTGGTCCCTAACGTTTATTTTTTGGCATACAAGTCCCTAACCTATGTGTTTTGGTGCGAAATTGGTCCTTATAGGATGAAAAAGACAAATATACCCTTAATTTTAATTAGAAAAAATTGTATGTGGATTCCTAATCATTACAAAATATGCAAATAGGTCCAATATTTTTATTTTTTAAAAAAAAATTAAAGAAAACTAATGAGTTTTTTTAAGAATTAACACTTTAGTAATAAACATGTCAAATAAAATTATTATTTTTATTATTGTTGTATAAAAAAAATAACTTTGTCACAAACTTGATGTTCAAATACTTTGATTTAATTGAGTTATATGTTTATTAATTACAAATATTAGAGATCCAACTATATTCTTCATATTTTAATTTATCGTTTTATTTTCGTTCAAAATTAAAACACATAATGTGTAAATTAACTTCTATTAGTATTTTTATGTTAAATAAAAATATAATAAGATTAGTTCAAGTTGTGCAATAATTTTTATTTGACATGTCATGTGATTATGGGTATATAATTTTCTCAATAGATTGTGTACATACTATTGAGTATTTTTTTGAGTGCTCATGTTCCAAATTATTTTATTTTCCAGATTTAATAATTTGGCATTGGCATGATGGCAGGTGGTAGTGACTGATAAAAATTAGTATTTTTATTTACCAGATTTTATTTTATTAGTAATTAACATAAAAATACTAATAAAAATTAATTTACACATTATTTGTTTTATTTTAAAACAAAAATAAAAAGATAAATTAAAATATGAAGAATATAGTTGGATCTCTAATATTTGTAGTTGATAAACATATAACTCAATTAAATAAAAGTATCTGAATATAAAGTTTGTGACAAAGTTATTTTTTTTATACAACAATAAAATAAAATTTTAAATTTTAAATAATATAATTACTTAATAATAAAAATAATAATTTTATTTGAAATGTTTATTACTAAAGTGTTAATTCCAAAAAAAAAAATCATTAGTTTTCTTTATAAATTTTATAAAAAATAAAAGTATTGGATCTATTTGCACATTTTGTAATGATTAGGAATCCACATACAATTTCTTCTAATTAAAACTAATGGCATATTTGTCTTTTTCATCCTATAAGGACCAATTTTGCACCAAAACACATAGGTTAGTGACTTATATGCCAAAAAATAAACGTTATGGACCAATTCCACACTAAGGGCAAAGGTTAGGGACCATTTGTGCCAAATCTCAATAAATTGTGGTGTCCCCTATCACGATGTAGACAAAACCCTGGAAATAATAAGAAAAATCCTTTTTCCCTTGCGCGCTTGTTATTTTTCGCAAAAGTTATATTTTTAAAACAATTCAAGGGCACGATAAATATTATTTGGAGTCGTCAAATTTATTTTAAAGATTATTTTAGTGACCTTTCGAGTTGAAAAAATTTGGAGCGTCAACAGTATTTGCTTCATCAAAATCTAGAATTTTTAAAAAATCAGTGATTGGAGAAGGTTGTACCCAATGATTTGTGCAATGTTTTGGTAAAATCCTTCAACTCTAAACAAGGGTCATGTATTGGAAAATAATTTTTTCTATATAAAAGTAAACTGATAGAGCTTTCTAATATTTGATGTATAAAATTCTAGAAATTTACAAAAATTAATGATTTGTGAAGGTTTTACCATACAATTTGTGCGTTGTTTTGATAAAATCCTTATAACTATAAACATGGGTCATGGATTGGAAAAAACATTTTTTCACTATGAAAGTAAACAGTTAGAGCTTTCCAACATTATTTGATTCCCCAAAATATAAAAATTTCATTAAATAAGTGATTTACGAAGGCTTTACCATACGATTTGTGCGTTGTTCTAGTAAAATCCTTATAATTCTAAACAAATATCTGGGATTCGAAAATTGTTTTTTCTCTGTGAAAGTAAACTGATAGAGCTTTCCAATGTTAATTGATTCGTCAAAATCTAGTAATTTCAAAAAAATCAATGATCTGGGAAGGTATTACCATTCGACTTGTACGTTGTTTTGGTAAAATCTTTATTTCTCTAAACAAATGTCATGGATCGGAAAATCACTTTTTTACTATGAAAGTAAACTGATAGAGCTTTCCATTGGTATTTGATTTATCAAAATATAGAAATTTACAAAAATCAGTGATTTGCGAATGTTTTACCATATGATTTGGGCGTTGTGTTGGAAAAATCCTTGTAATTTTAAACAAGGGTCATCGAATGGAAAATCAGTTTTTTCTCTATGAAAGTAAAATTATAAAGCTTTCTAACGGTATTCTATTTATCAAAATCTAAAAATTTCAAAAAATTAGTGATTTAGGGAGGTTTTACCGTACGATTTGTGCATTGTTTTGGTAAAACTCGTAAATCTCTAAACAATGGTCGTTTATTGGAAAATTCATGTTTTCTGCATGAAATTAAAACGTATAGCTTTCCAACCATAGTTGATTCACCAAAATTTAACAATTTAAAAAAATAAGTGATTTGCGAATGATTTTCAATACTATATGTACGTTGTTTTGGTAAAATTCTTATAACAATAAACAAAGGTCATGGATTGCATAATTATTTTTTTTTCGTGAATGTGAACTAATAGAGCTTTCCAATGGTATTTTGCTTCATCAAAGTGTAGGAATTTCAAAAAATCAGTGATTGGCGAAGGCTGTACCCAACGATTTGTGCGTTGTTTTGGTAAAATTCTTACAACTCTAAACAAGGGTCATAGATTGGAAAAACGTTTTTTCTCTATGAAAGTAAACTGTTAGAGCTTTCCAACATTATTTGATTCACCAAAATATAGAAATTTCAAAAAATAAGTGATTTACGAATACGATTTGTGCGTTGTTCGAGTAAAATCCTAATAATTCTAAACGAGGATCATGGATCGGAAAATTGTTTTTTCTCTATGAAAGTAATCTGATAGAACTTTTCAACGTTAATTGATTCATCAAAATTTAGTAATTTCAAGAAGTCAATGATTCGGGAAGGTTTTACCATTCAATTTGTGCGTTGTTTTGGTAAAATCTTTATTTCTCAAAACAAAGGTCGTGGATTGGAAAATCACTTTTTCAATATGAAAGTATGCTGATAGAGCTTTCCAATGGCATTTGATTTGTCAAAATCTAAAAATTTACAAAAATCAGTGATTTGCGAAGGTATTACGATATGATTTGTGCGTTGTGTTGTTAAAATACTTGTAATTCTAAACAAGGGTCATCGAATGGAAATCTTTTTTTTTTCTATGAAAGTAAAATGATTGAGCTTTCCAACGGTATTTGATTCATCAAAATCTAAAGATTTCAAAAAATTAGTGATTTACGGAGGTTTTACCATACGATTTGTGCATTGTTTTGGTAAAACCCGTATATCTCTAAACAAGGGTCGTTTATTGGTAAATTCATGTTTTCTGTATGAAAGTAAAATGAAAGAGCTTTCCAACCATAGTTGATTCACCAAAATCTAAAAATTTAAAAAAAATAAGTGATTTGCGAATGATTTTCAATACTATTTGTACATTGTTTTGGTAAAATTCTTATAATAATATACAAAGGTCATGGATTGCAAAAATATTTTTTCTCCATGAATGTGAACTAATAGAGCTTTCTAATGGTATTTGCTTCATCAAAATTTAGAAATTTCAAAAAATCAGTGATTGGCGAAGGTTGTACCCAACGATTTGTGCGTTGTTTTGGTAAAATCCTTACAACTCTAAACAAGGGTAATGGATTGGAAAATCATTTTTTCTCTTTGAAAGTAATCCGGTTGAACTTTCCATCGGCAAATTATTCACCAAAATCTAGTTATTTCAAAAAATCAATGATTTGGGAAGGTATAACCATTCGATTTGTGCATTGTTTTGGTAAAATCATTATTTCTCTAAACAAAGGTCATGGATTGGAAAATCACTTTTTCAATATAAAATTAAACTGATAGTGCTTTCCAATGGAATTTGATTTATCAAAATCAAGAAATTTACAAAAATCAGTGATTTGCGACGGTTTTACCATATGATATGTGCGTTGTGTTGTTAAAATCCTTGTAACTCTAAACAAGAGTCATCGAATGGAAAATCGGTTTTTCTCTATGACAGTAAAATGATAGAGCTTTCCAACGATATTTGATTCATCAAAATCTAAATATTTCAAAAAATCATTTATTTACGATGGTTTTACCATACAATTTGTGCATTGTCTTGATAAAACCCGTATATCTCTAAACAAGGATCATTTATAAAGATTTTAGCAGAACAACGCAAAAATCATGTGGTAAAACCTTCGCAAATTACTGATTTTTTGAAATTTATAGATTTTGATTATTCAAATACCATTGGAAAGCTCTATAAGTTTACTTTCATATTGGAAAAGTGATTTTCCAATCCACGACCTTGTTTTAGATCTAAAAGGATTTTACCAAAACAATGTACATTTCGTATGGTAAAGCCTTCGCTAATCTCTTGTTTTTTCTATAAAAATTAGTTTCGATGAATCAAATATCGATGGAAAGAACTATCAATTTACTTTCATTGAGAAGAAACAATTTTCGAATCCATGACCTGTGTTAAGTGTTATAAGTATTTTAACAAAACAACGTTGAAATCGTGTGGTAAAACCCTCGCATGTCACTGTTTTATTGAAATTTATAGATTTTGATTATTCAAATACCACTGGAAAGTTCTATAAGTTTACTTTCTTATAGGAAAAATGATTTTCTAATCCGTGACCTTTGTATAGATTATATGGATTTTACCAAAACAACGCACATTACGTATGGTAAAAATTTCGCAAATCTCTTGTTTTTTTTAAATTTTTAAATTTTGATGAATCAAATACCGCTGGAAAGAACTATCAGTTCACTTTCATTGAGAAAAAATGATTTTTCCAATCTATGACCCGTGTTTAGAGTTATAAAATTTTTAGCAAAACAACATAGAAATTGTGTGGTAAAACCTTCTCAAATCACTGATTTTTTGAAATTTATAAATTTTGATGACTAAAATACCATTGGAAACTTCAATAAGTTTACTTTCATATAGAAAAAATGATTTTCCAATCCACGACCTTTGTTTATATTTAAATGGAATTTACCAAAATAACGCACATTTCGTATGGTAAAACCTTCGCAAATCTCTTGTATTTTTTAAAATTTTTGATTTTGATGAATCAAATACCGTTAGAAAGCACTATCAATTTACTTTCATTGAGACAAAACAATTTTCCAATCCATGACTCGTGATTAGAGTTATAAAGATTTTAGCAAAACAACGCAGAAATCGTGTGGTAAAACATTAGCAAATCACTGATTTTTTGAAATTTATAGATTTTGATTATTCAAATACCATTGGAAAGGTCTATAAGTTTACTTTCATATTGGAAAAGTGATTTTCCAATCCATGACCTTGTTTTAGATCTAAAAGGATTTTACCAAAACAATGCACATTTCGTATGGTAAAGCCTTCGCAAATCTCTTGTTTTTTTTTAAAAAATTTTAGTTTTGATGAATCAAATACCGTTGGAAAGAACTATCAATTTACTTTCATTGAGAAGAAACGATTTTCGAATCCATGACCCGTGTTAAGTGTTATAAGTATTTTAAAAAAACAACGTTGAAATCGTGTGGTAAAACCCTCACAAGTCACTGTTTTATTGAAATTTATAGATTTTGATTATTCAAATACCGTTGGAAAGTTCCATAAGTTTACTTTCTTATAGGAAAAATGATTTTCCAATCCGTGACCCTTGTATAGATTATATGGATTTTACAAAAGCAACGCACATTTCGTATGGTAAAACTTTTGCGAATCTCTTGTTTTTTTAAAAATTTAAGATTTTGATGAATAAAATACCGCTGGAAAGAACTATCAGTTTACTTTCATTGAGAAAAAATGATTTTTTCAATCCATGACCAGTGTTTAGAGTTATAAATTTTTTAGCAAAACAACATAGAAATTGTGTGGTAAAACCTACTCAAATCACTGATTTTTTAAAATTGATAAATATTGATGATTAAAATACAATTGGAAACTTCTATAATTTTACTTTCATATAGAAAAAATGATTTTCCAATCCACGACCTTTGTTTATAATTAAAAGAAATTTACCAAAATAACGCATGTTTCGTATGGTAAAACCTTCGCAAATCTCTTGTATTTTAAAATTTTTTGATTTTGATGAATCAAATACCGTTAGAAAGCACTATCAGTTTACTTTCATTGAGACAAAACGATTTTCCAATCCATGACTCGTGATTAGAGTTATCAAGATTTTAGCAAAACAACGCAGAAATCGTGTGGTAAAACCTTCGCAAATCACTGATTTTTTGAAATTTATAGATTTTGATTATTCAAATACCATTGGAAAGCTCTATAAATTTACTTTCATATTGGAAAAGTGATTTTCCAATCCATGACCTTGTTTTCGATCTAAAAGGATTTTACCAAAACAATGCACATTTCATATGGTAAAGCCTTCGCAAATCTTTTGTTTTTTTAAAAAATTTTAGTTTTGATGAATCAAATACCGTTGGAAAGAACTATCAATTTACTTTCATTGAGAAGAAACGATTTTCGAATCCATGACCCGTGTTAAGTGTTATAAGTATTTTGACAAAACAATGTTGAAATCGTGTGGTAAAACCCTTGCAAGTCACTGTTTTATTTAAATTTATTGATTTTGATTATTCAAATACCATTGGAAAGTTCTATAAGTTTACTTTCTTATAGGAAAAATGATTTTCCAATCTGTGACCCTTGTATAGATTATATGGATTTTACCAAAATAACGCACATTTCGTATGGTAAACCTTTCGCAAATCTCTTGTTTTTTTTAAAAATTTTAGATTTTGATGAATCAAATACCGCTGGAAAGAACTATGAGTTTACTTTCATTGAGAAAAAATGATTTTTCCAATCCATGACCCGTGTTTAGAGTTATACATTTTTTTAGCAAAACAACATAGAAATTGTGTGGTAAAACCTTCTCAAATCACTGATTTTTTGAAATTTATAAATTTTGATGATTAAAATATTATTGGAAACTTCTATAAGTTTACTTTCATATAGAAAAAATGATTTTCCAATCCACGAACTTTGTTTATATTTGAAAGGAATTTACCAAAATAATGCACATTTCGTATGGTAAAACCTTCGCAAATCTCTTGTTTTTTTTTTTAAAATTTTGATTTTGATGAATCAAATACCGTTGGAAAGCACTATCAGTTTACTCTCATTGAGACAAAACGATTTTCCAATCCATGACTCGTGATTAGAGTTATAAAGATTTTAGAAAAACAATGCAGAAATTGTGTGGTAAAACCTATAGTAATAAAGATGTTACCAAAAGAACGCACATTTCGTATGGTAAAACCTTATCAAATCACTAGTTTTTTTTAAAGTTTTGATTTTGATGAATCAAATACCATTGGAAACCTCTATAAGTTTACTTTCATATAGGAAAAATTATATTTCAATCCATGAATTTTGTTTAGATCTAACGGATTTTACCGAAACAATGCACATTTCGTATGGTAAAACCTTCGCAAATCACTTGTTTTTGGAAATTTATTGATTTTGATTATTCAAATACCATTGGAAACCTCTATAAGTTTACTTTCATATAGGAAAAATAATTTTCCAATCCATGACCTTTGTTTAGATATAAAAGGATTTTACAAAAACAATGCACATTTCGTATGTTAAAACCTTCGCAAATCTCTCGTTTTTTAAAAAAATTTAGATTTGATGAATCAATTACTGTTGGAAAGCACTATCAGTTTACTTTCATTGAGAAGAAAACGATTTTTCAATCCATAACCCGTGTTTAGACTTTTAAAGATTTTAACAAAACAACGTTGAAATTGTGTGGTAAAACCCTCGGAAGTCACTATTTTATTGAAATTTATAGATTTTGATGATTCAAATACCATTGAAAATCTCTATAAGTATACTTTCATATATGAAAAATTATTTTCCATCCATGACCCTTTTATAGATTTATAAGAATTTTACAAAAACAACGCACATTTTGTATGGTAAAACTTTCACAAATCACTTGTTTTTTTTTCAGATTTTAATTGAACCAAATACAATTGGAAAGCTCAATCAGTTTACTTTCATCGAGATAAAACAATATTCCAATCCATGACCCATGTTTAGAGTTATAACAATTTTAGCAAAACAACGCAAAAATCGTGTGGTAAAACCTTCTCAAATCGCTGATTTTTTGAAATTTAAAGATTTTGATGATTCAAATTACATTGGAAAGCTCTATAATTTTACTTTAATATAGTAAAAATGATTTTCCAATCCATGACCTGTTTATAGATTTATAAGGATTTTATCAAAACAACGCACATTTCGTATGGTAAAACCTTTACAAATCACTTGTTTTTTAAAATTTTTGATTTTGATGAATCAAATACTGTCAAAAAGCTCTCTCGGTTTACTTTCATTGAGAAAAACAATTTTCAAATCAATGACCCATTTTTAGAGTTATAAAGATTTTAGCAAAACAACGCAGAAATCGTATGGTAAAACCTTCTCAAATCATCAATTTTTTGAAATTTATAGATTTCAATGATTCAAATACCATTGGAAAGCTCTATAAGTTTACTTTGATATAGTAAAAATGATTTTCCAATCCATGACCTGTTTATAGATTTATAAGGATTTTATCAAAACAACACACATTTCGTATGGTAAAACCTTTACAAATCACTTGTTTTTTAAAATTTTTGATTTTGATGAATCAAATACCGTTTGAAAGCTCTCTCAGTTTACTTTCCTTGAGAAAACAAATTTTCAAATCAATGACCCATGTTTAGACTTATAAAGATTTTAGCAAAACAACGCATAAATCGTGTGGTAAAACCTTCGCAAATCATCGATTTTTTGAAATTTATAGATTTTGATTATTCAAATACCATTGGAAAGCTCTATAAGTTTACTTTCATAGAGGAAAAATGATTTTCCGATCCATGACCTTTGTTTAGATTTAAACTGATTTTACTAAAACAATTCACATTTCGTATGGTAAAACCTTTGAAAATCTCTTGTTTTTTAAAAAAATTAGTTTTGATGAAACAAATACCGTTTCAAAGCACTATCATTTTTCTTTAATTGAAAAAAAATTATTTTCCAATCCATAACCCGTGTTTAGTGATACAAAGATTTTAACAAAACAACATTGAAATCGTGTGGTAAAACCCTCACAAGTCACTGTTTTATTTAAATTTATAGATTTTGATTATTGAAATACCTATGTAAAGCTCTATAAGTTTAATTTCATATAGGAAAAATGATTTTCCAATCCGTTACCCTTGTATAGATTTATATGGATTTCACCAAAACAACGCACATTTCGTATGATAAAACCTTCGCAAATCTCTTGTTTTGTTAAATAATTTTATATTTTGAAGAATCAAATACCGTTGGAAAGTACTATCAGTTTACTTTCATTGAGACAAAACGATTATCCAATCCATGACCCGTGTTTAGAATTATAACGATTATAGCAAAACAACGTAGAAATCATGTGGTAAAACTTTTGCAAATCACTGATTTTTCAAAATTTATAGATTTTGATAATTCAAATACCATTGAAAATCTAAATAAGTATACTTTCATATAGGAAAAATGATTTTCCAATCCATGACATTTGTTTAGATTTAAAAGGATTTTACCAAAACAACGCACATTTCGTATGGTAAAATCTTCGCAAATCTCTTGTTTTTTCAAAAAAATTTAGATTATGATGAATCAAATACCGTTGGAAAGCACTATCTGTTTACTTTCATTGAGAAAAAACAATTTTCCAATCCATGACACGTGTTTAGAGTTATAAAGATTTTATCAAAACAACGCATAAATTGTGTGGTAAAACCTTCTCAAATCACTGATTTTTTGAAATTTATAGATTTTGATGATTCAAATACCATTGGAAAGCTCTATAAGTTTTCTTTCATATAGTAAAAATGATTTTCCAATCCACGACCTTTTTATAGATTTAAAAGGATTTTACCAAAACAACGAACATTTAATATGGGTAACACCTCGCAAATCACTTGTTTTTTAAAAAAAAATTATTTTGATGAATGAATATCGTTGAAAAGCTCTATAAGCTTACTTTCATTGAGAAAAACAATTTTCAAATCAAAGTCTTATGTTTAATGTTATAAAGATTTTAGCAAAACAATGCAGAAATCGTGTGGCAAAACCTTCGCAAATAATTGATTTTTGAAATTTATTGATTTTGATTATTCAAATACCATTGGAAAACTCTATAAGTTTACTTTCATATAGGAAAAATGATTTTCCAATCCATGACCTGTTTATAGATTTATAAGGATTTTATCAAAACAACACACATTTCGTATGGTAAAACCTTTACAAATCACTTGTTTTTTAAAATTTTTGATTTTGATGAATCAAATACCGTTTGAAAGCTCTCTCAGTTTACTTTCCTTGAGAAAACAAATTTTCAAATCAATGACCCATGTTTAGACTTATAAAGATTTTAGCAAAACAACGCATAAATCGTGTGGTAAAACCTTCGCAAATCATCGATTTTTTGAAATTTATAGATTTTGATTATTCAAATACCATTGGAAAGCTCTATAAGTTTACTTTCATAGAGGAAAAATGATTTTCCGATCCATGACCTTTGTTTAGATTTAAACTGATTTTACTAAAACAATTCACATTTCGTATGGTAAAACCTTTGAAAATCTCTTGTTTTTTAAAAAAATTAGTTTTGATGAAACAAATACCGTTTCAAAGCACTATCATTTTTCTTTAATTGAAAAAAAATTATTTTCCAATCCATAACCCGTGTTTAGTGATACAAAGATTTTAACAAAACAACATTGAAATCGTGTGGTAAAACCCTCACAAGTCACTGTTTTATTTAAATTTATAGATTTTGATTATTGAAATACCTATGTAAAGCTCTATAAGTTTAATTTCATATAGGAAAAATGATTTTCCAATCCGTTACCCTTGTATAGATTTATATGGATTTCACCAAAACAACGCACATTTCGTATGATAAAACCTTCGCAAATCTCTTGTTTTGTTAAATAATTTTATATTTTGAAGAATCAAATACCGTTGGAAAGTACTATCAGTTTACTTTCATTGAGACAAAACGATTATCCAATCCATGACCCGTGTTTAGAATTATAACGATTATAGCAAAACAACGTAGAAATCATGTGGTAAAACTTTTGCAAATCACTGATTTTTCAAAATTTATAGATTTTGATAATTCAAATACCATTGAAAATCTAAATAAGTATACTTTCATATAGGAAAAATGATTTTCCAATCCATGACATTTGTTTAGATTTAAAAGGATTTTACCAAAACAACGCACATTTCGTATGGTAAAATCTTCGCAAATCTCTTGTTTTTTCAAAAAAATTTAGATTATGATGAATCAAATACCGTTGGAAAGCACTATCTGTTTACTTTCATTGAGAAAAAACAATTTTCCAATCCATGACACGTGTTTAGAGTTATAAAGATTTTATCAAAACAACGCATAAATTGTGTGGTAAAACCTTCTCAAATCACTGATTTTTTGAAATTTATAGATTTTGATGATTCAAATACCATTGGAAAGCTCTATAAGTTTTCTTTCATATAGTAAAAATGATTTTCCAATCCACGACCTTTTTATAGATTTAAAAGGATTTTACCAAAACAACGAACATTTAATATGGGTAACACCTCGCAAATCACTTGTTTTTTAAAAAAAAATTATTTTGATGAATGAATATCGTTGAAAAGCTCTATAAGCTTACTTTCATTGAGAAAAACAATTTTCAAATCAAAGTCTTATGTTTAATGTTATAAAGATTTTAGCAAAACAATGCAGAAATCGTGTGGCAAAATCTTCGCAAATAATTGATTTTTGAAATTTATTGATTTTGATTATTCAAATACCATTGGAAAACTCTATAAGTTTACTTTCATATAGGAAAAATGATTTTCCAATCCATGACCTGTTTATAGATTTATAAGGATTTTATCAAAACAACACACATTTCGTATGGTAAAACCTTTACAAATCACTTGTTTTTTAAAATTTTTGATTTTGATGAATCAAATACCGTTTGAAAGCTCTCTCAGTTTACTTTCATTGAGAAAAACAATTTTCAAATCAAAGTCTTATGTTTAATGTTATAAAGATTTTAGCAAAACAATGCAGAAATCGTGTGGCAAAACCTTCGCAAATAATTGATTTTTGAAATTTATTGATTTTGATTATTCAAATACCATTGGAAAACTCTATAAGTTTACTTTCATATAGGAAAAATGATTTTCCAATCCATGACCTGTTTATAGATTTATAAGGATTTTATCAAAACAACACACATTTCGTATGGTAAAACCTTTACAAATCACTTGTTTTTTAAAATTTTTGATTTTGATGAATCAAATACCGTTTGAAAGCTCTCTCAGTTTACTTTCCTTGAGAAAACAAATTTTCAAATCAATGACCCATGTTTAGACTTATAAAGATTTTAGCAAAACAACGCATAAATCGTGTGGTAAAACCTTCGCAAATCATCGATTTTTTGAAATTTATAGATTTTGATTATTCAAATACCATTGGAAAGCTCTATAAGTTTACTTTCATAGAGGAAAAATGATTTTCCGATCCATGACCTTTGTTTAGATTTAAACTGATTTTACTAAAACAATTCACATTTCGTATGGTAAAACCTTTGAAAATCTCTTGTTTTTTAAAAAAATTAGTTTTGATGAAACAAATACCGTTTCAAAGCACTATCATTTTTCTTTAATTGAAAAAAAATTATTTTCCAATCCATAACCCGTGTTTAGTGATACAAAGATTTTAACAAAACAACATTGAAATCGTGTGGTAAAACCCTCACAAGTCACTGTTTTATTTAAATTTATAGATTTTGATTATTGAAATACCTATGTAAAGCTCTATAAGTTTAATTTCATATAGGAAAAATGATTTTCCAATCCGTTACCCTTGTATAGATTTATATGGATTTCACCAAAACAACGCACATTTCGTATGATAAAACCTTCGCAAATCTCTTGTTTTGTTAAATAATTTTATATTTTGAAGAATCAAATACCGTTGGAAAGTACTATCAGTTTACTTTCATTGAGACAAAACGATTATCCAATCCATGACCCGTGTTTAGAATTATAACGATTATAGCAAAACAACGTAGAAATCATGTGGTAAAACTTTTGCAAATCACTGATTTTTCAAAATTTATAGATTTTGATAATTCAAATACCATTGAAAATCTAAATAAGTATACTTTCATATAGGAAAAATGATTTTCCAATCCATGACATTTGTTTAGATTTAAAAGGATTTTACCAAAACAACGCACATTTCGTATGGTAAAATCTTCGCAAATCTCTTGTTTTTTCAAAAAAATTTAGATTATGATGAATCAAATACCGTTGGAAAGCACTATCTGTTTACTTTCATTGAGAAAAAACAATTTTCCAATCCATGACACGTGTTTAGAGTTATAAAGATTTTATCAAAACAACGCATAAATTGTGTGGTAAAACCTTCTCAAATCACTGATTTTTTGAAATTTATAGATTTTGATGATTCAAATACCATTGGAAAGCTCTATAAGTTTTCTTTCATATAGTAAAAATGATTTTCCAATCCACGACCTTTTTATAGATTTAAAAGGATTTTACCAAAACAACGAACATTTAATATGGTAACACCTCGCAAATCACTTGTTTTTAAAAAAAAATTATTTTGATGAATGAATATCGTTGAAAAGCTCTATAAGCTTACTTTCATTGAGAAAAACAATTTTCAAATCAAAGTCTTATGTTTAATGTTATAAAGATTTTAGCAAAACAATGCAGAAATCGTGTGGCAAAACCTTCGCAAATAATTGATTTTTGAAATTTATTGATTTTGATTATTCAAATACCATTGGAAAACTCTATAAGTTTACTTTCATATAGGAAAAATGATTTTCCAATCCATGACCTTTGTTTAGATTTAAATGGATTTTACCAAAACAATGCACATATCGTATGGTAAAACCTTCGCAAACTTCTTGTTTTTTAAAAAATATTTTAGTTTTGATGAATCAAATACCGTTGGAAAGCACTATCAATTTTCTTTAATTTAGAAAGAACGATTTTCCAATCCATGACTCGTGTTTAGAGATATAAAGATTTTGACAATGCAATGTTGAAATCGTGTGGTAAAACCCTCGCAAGTCACTATTTTATTGAAATTTATAGATTTTGATTATTGAAATACCATTTAAAAGCTCTATAAGTTTACTTTCATGTAGGAAAAAATATTTTCCAATATGTGACCCTTGTATAGATTTATATGGATTTTACCAAAACAATGCACATTTCGTATGGTAATACTTTCGTAAATCACGTGTTTTTAAAAAAAAATTAAATTTTGATAAATAAATTACTATTGGAAAGCTCTATCAGTTTACTTTGATTGAGAAAAAAGGATTTTGCAATCCATGACCCGCGTTTAGAGTTATAAAGATTTTATCAAAACAACACAGATATCGTGTGGCACAAGCTTCGCAAATCACTGATTTTTTGAATTTTAAAGATTTTGATTATTCAAATACCATTGGAAAGCTCTATAAGTATAATTTCATATATGAAAAATAATTTTCCCATCCATGACCATTTTATAGATTTATAAGAATTTTATCAAAACAATGCACATTTCGTATGATAAAATCTTCACAAATCACTTGTTTATTAAAAATTTCAGATTTTGATGAATCAAATAATGTTGGAAATCTCTATCAGTTTATGTTCATTGAGACAAAATGATTTTCCAATCCATGATCCGTGTTTAGAGTTATAACAATTTTAGCAAAACAACGCAGAAATCATGTGGTAAAACCTTCGCAAATCACTGATTTTTTGAAATTTATAGATTTTGATTATTCAAATACCATTGGAAAGCTCTAAAAGTTTACTTTCATATAGAAAAAATAATTTTCCAATCCATGACCGTTTTATAGAGTTATAAGGATTTTACCAAAATAACGCACATTTCTTATGGGAAAACCTTTGCAAATCACTTGTTTTTTAATTTTTTTTTTGATTTTAATGATTAAAATACCGTTGGAAAGCTCTATAAAGATTTTAACAAAACAACGTTGAAATCGTGTAGTAAACAATCGTAAGTCCTTGTTTTATTGAAATTTACAGATTTTGATGATTCAAATACCATTGGAAAGCTCTATTAGTATACTTTTATATATGAAAAATGATTTTCCATCCATGACCATTTTATAGATTTATAAGGATTTTACCAAAACAATGCACATTTCGTATGGTAAAATTTTCGCAAATCACTGGTTTTTTAAAAATTTCAGATTATGATGAATCAAATACCATTGGAAAACTCAATCAGTTTACTTTAATTAAGAAAAAACAATTTTCAAATCTATTGCCCGTGTTTAGAGTTATAATGATTTTAGCAAAACAACGCAGAAATTGTGTGATAAAACCTTCGCAAATCACTGATTTTTTTGAAATTTCTAGATTTTGATGATTCAAATACCATTGGAAAGTTCTATAAGTTTTCTTTCGTATAGGAAAAACGATTTTCCAATCCATGACTTTTGTTTAGATCTAAAAGGATTTTACCAAAATAATGCACATTTCGTATGGTAAAACCTTCACAAACCTCTTGTTTTTTTAAAATTTTAGTTTTGATGAGTCAAATACCATTGGAAAGCTCAATCAGTTCACTTTAATTGAGAAAAAACAATTTTTCAATCCATGACCCGTGTTTAGAGTTATAAGGATTCTAGCAAAACAACGCAGAAATCGTGTGGTAAATCTTCAAAAATCCTTGATTTTTTGAAATTTATAGATTTTTATTATTCAAATACCATTGGAAAACTCTATAAGTATTCTTTCATATAGAGAAAATATTTTCCAACCCATGACATTAGTTTAGATTTATAAGGATTTTACAAAAACAATGCACATTTCGTTTGGTAAAACCTTCACAAATCTCTTGTTTTTAAAAAAAATTTGATTTTGATGAATCAAATACCATTGGAAAACACTATCAATTTACTTTCATTGAGACAAAACGATTTTCCATTCCATGACCCGTGTTTACAGTTATAAAGATTTTAGAAAAACAACGCAGAAATTGTATGGTAAAACCTTATCAAATCACTAATTTTTTGAAATTTATAGATCTTGACGATTCAAATACCATTGGATAGCTCTATAAGTTTACTTTCATATAGGAAAAATGATTTTCCAACCCACTACCATTTTATAGATCTATAACGATTTTACCAAAACAACGCACATTTCGTATGGTAAAACATTCGCAAATCACTTGTTTTTAGAAAAATTTAATTTTGATGAATCAACTACCGTTGAAAAGCTCTATCATTTTTCTTTCATTAAGAAAAACAATTTTCAAATCCATGAAACGTGTATAGAGTTATAAAAAGTTTAGCAAAACAACGCAGAAATAGTGTGGCAAAACCTTCGCAAATCACTGATATTTTGAAATTTATAGATTTTGAATATTCGAATAATATTGGAAAGCTATATATGTTTACTGTCGTATAGGAAAAATGATTTTCCAATCCATGACATTTGTTTAGATTTAAAAGGATTTTACCAAAACAACGCACATTTCGTATGGTAAAATCTTCGCAAATCTCTTGTTTTTTCAAAAAATTTTAGATTATGATGAATCAAATACCGTTGGAAAGCACTATTTGTTTACTTTCATTGAGAAAAAACAATTTTCCAATCCATGACACGTGTTTAGAGTTATAAAGATTTTATCAAAAAAACACATAAATTGTGTGGTAAAACCTTCTCAAATCACTGATTTATTGAAATTAATAGATTTTGATGATTCAAATACCATTGGAAAGCTCTATAAGTTTTCTTTCATATAGTAAAAATGATTTTCCAATCCACGACCTTTTTATATATTTAAAAGGAATTTACCAAAACAACGAACATTTAATATGGTAACACCTTCGCAAATCACTTGTTTTTAAAAAAATTTTATTTTGATGAATCAAATACTTTTGGAAAGCACTATCAGTTTACTTTCATTGAGAAGAAAAATAACTTTCGAATCCATGACCCGTGTTTAGCGTTTTAAAATTTTTCACAAAACAACGTTGAAATCGTGTAGTAAAACCCATGGAAGTCACTGTTTTATTGAAATTTATAGATTATGATTATTCAAATACCATTGGAAGGCTCTATAAGTTTAATTTCATATAGGAAAAAAATGATTTTCCAATCCGTGACCCTTGTAAAGATTTATATGGATTTTACCAAAACAACGCACATTTCGTATGGTAAAACATTCGCAAATCACTTGTTTTTTCAAAATTGTAAATTTTGGTAAATAAAATACAGTTGGAAAGCTCTATCAGTTTACTTTTATTGAGAATAAATGATTTTGCAACCCATGACCCGTGTTTAAAGTTATAAAGGTTTTATCAAAACAACATAGAAAAAGTGTGGTACAAGCTACGCAAATCACTGATTTTTTGGCTTTTAAAGATTTTGATGATTCAAATACCATTGAAAAGATCTATAAGTATACTTTCATATATGAATAATGATTTTCTCATCCATGACCCTTTTATAGATTCATAAGGATTTTACCAAAACAACGCACATTTTGTATGGTAAAACCTTCGTAAATCACTTTTTTTTTTAAAAAAAATAATTCAGATTTTAATGAATCAAGTACTGTTGGAAAGCTCAATCAGTTTACTTTCATTAAAAAAATATAATTTTCCAATCCATGACCTGCGTTTAGAGTTATAACGTTTCTAGCAAAACAACGCAGAAATTGTGTGGTAATATACTCGCATATCACATATTTTTTGAAATTTATAGATTTTGAATATTCTAATAACATTGGAAAGCTCTATAAGTTTACTTTCGTATAGGAAAAACGATTTTCCAATCCATGACTTTTGTTTAGATTTATAAGGATTTTACCAAAACAACATATATTTCGTATGGTAAAACCTTCTCAAATCTCTTGTTTTTTTTAAAAAATTTTAGACTATGATGAATCAACCGTGTTTAGAGTTATAAAGATTTTAGCAAATCAATGCACAAATTGTGTGGTAAAACTTTCTCAAATCACTGATTATTTGATATTTCTAGATTTTGATGATTCAAATACCATTGGAAAGTTCTATAAGTTTTCTTTCGTATAGGAAAAACGATTTTCCAATCCATTACTTTTGTTTAGATTTATAAGGATTTTACCAAAACAACACACATTTTGTATGGTAAAACCTTTGCAAATCTCTTGTTTTTTTTTAAAAATTTTTAGATTTTGATGAATCAAATTCAGTTGGAAAGCACTATCATTTTACTTTCATTGAGAAAAAATGATTTTTCAATCCATGACCCGTGTTTAGAGTTATAAATATTTTAGCAAAACAACAGAGAAATTGTGTGGTAAAACCTTCTCAAATCACTGATTTTTTTTTTAAAAAATTTATAGATTTTGACTATTCAAATACCATTGGAAAGCTCTATAAGTTTACTTTCATACAGGAAAAATGATTTTCCAATCCCTAACCTTTTTATAGATTTATAAGGCTTTTAGCAAAACAACGCACATTTCGTATGGTAAAACCTTTGCAAATCATTTTTTTTTTAAAATGTTTTGATTTTGATGAATCAAATACAGTTGGAAAGCTCAATCAGTTTAATTTCATTGAGAAAAAACAATTTCCAATCCATGACCCGTGTTTAGAGTTATAACGATTCTATTGAAACAACACAGAAATCGTGTGGTAAACCTTCGCAAATCCCTGATTTTTTGAAATTTATAGAATTTGATTATTCAAATACTATTGGAAAGCTCTGTAAGTTTATTTTCATATAGGGAAAATGATTTTCTATTCCATGACACTTGTTTAGATTTATAAGGATTTTACCAAAACAATGCACATTTCGTTTGGTAAAACCTTTGCAAATCTCTTGTTTTTTTTAAAAAAAATTTATATTTATAAATCAAATACCATTGGAAAGAACTATCAGTTTACTTTCATTGAGACAAAACGATTTTCGAATCCATGACCCGTGTTTACATTCATAAAGATTTTAGAAAAACAAAGCAGAAATTGTGTGGTAAAACCTTCTCAAATCACTGATTTTTTGAAATTTAGAGATTTTGATGATTCAAATACCATTGGAAAGCTCTATAAGTTTACTTTCAAATCGGAAAAATGATTTTCCAATCCATGACCGTTTTATAGATTTATTAGGATTTTACCAAAACAATGCACATTTCGTATGGTAAAACATTCGCAAAGATCTTGTTTTTTTATTAAAAAATATAGATTTTGATGAATCAAATACAGTTGGAAAGCACAATCATTTTACTTTCATTGAGAAAAAATTATTTTTCAATCCATGACCTGTGTTTAGAGTTATAAAGATTTTAGCAAAACAACGGAGAAATTGTGTGGTAAAACCTTCTCAAATCACTGATTTTTTGAAATTTATAGATTTTGACGATTCAAATACCATTGGAAAGCTCTATAAGTTTACTTTCATATAGGAAAAATGATTTTCCAATCCCTGACCATTTTATAGATTTATAAGGATTTTAGCAAAATAACGCACATTTCGTATGGTAAAACCTTCGCAAATCATTTTTTTAAAAAATAATATTTTGATTTCGATGAATCAAATACCGTTAGAAAGCTCAATCAGTTTAATTTTATTGAGAAAAAACAATTTTCCAATCAATGACCCGTGTTTAGAGTTGTAACGATTCTATCGAAACAACGCAGAAATTGTGTTGTAAACCTTCGCAAATCCCTTATTTTTTGAAATTTATAGATTTTGACTATTCAAATACCATTATAAAGCTATATAAGTTTATTTTCATACAGGGAAAATGATTTTCCAATCCATGACATTTGTTTAGATTTATAAGGATTTTACCAAAACAACGCACATTTCGTTTGTTAAAACCTTTGGAAATATCTTGTTTTTTTAAAAAAATTTGATCTTTATAAATCAAATACCATTGGAAAGCACTATCTGTTTACTTTCATTGAGACAAAATGATTTTCGAATCAATGACCCGTGTTTACAGTTATAAAGATTTTAGAAAAACAACGTAGAAATTGTGTGGTAAAACCTTCTCAAATCACTGATTTTTTGAAATTTATAGTTTTTGATGATTCAAATACCATTGAAAAGCTCTATAAGTTTACTTTCACATAGGAAATATGATTTTCCAATCCATGACCGTTTTATAGATTTATTAGGATTTTACCAAAACAACGCACATTTATGAATCAAATACCGTTGGAAAGCACTATCATTTTACTTTCATTGAGAAAAAACAATTTTCCATTCCATGACCCGTGTTTGGAGTTATATCGATTCTGTCGAAACAACGCAGAAATCGTGTGGTAAACCTTCGCAAATCCCTGATTTTTTGAAATTTATAGATTTTGATTATTCAAATACCATTGGAAAGCTCTATAAGTTTATTTTCATATAGGGAAAATGATTTTTCAATCCATGATAATTGTTTTGATTTATAAGGATTTTACCAAAACAACGCACATTTCGTTTGGTAAAACCTTCGCAAATCTCTTGTTTTTTTAAAAAATTTTGATTTTGATGAATCGAATACTGTTGGAAAGCTCAATTAGTTTACTTTCATTAGAAAAAACAATTTTTCAATCCATAACCTGTGTTTAAAGTCATAACGATTCTAGCAAAACAACGCAGAAATCGTGTGGGAGACCTTCTCAAATCACAGATTTTTTGAAATTTATAGATTTTGATGATTCAAATACCATTGGAAATCCCTATATGTTTACTTTCATATAGGAAAAATGAATTTCCAATCCACTACCTTTGTTTAGATCTCAAAGGATTTTACTAAAACAGAGCACATTTCGTGTTTTAAAACCTTCGTAAATCTCTTATTTTTTTAAAAAATATAGATTATGATGAATCAAATACTGTTGGAAAGCATACTGATTTTACTTTCATTGAGACAAAACTATTTTCGAATCCATGACCCGTGTTTAGAGTTATAAAAATTTTAGAAAAATAACGCAGAAATTGTGTGGCAAAACCTTCTCAAATCACTGATTTTTTGAAATTTATAGATTTTGATGATTCAAATACCATTGGAAAGCTCTGTAAGTTTACTTTCATCTAGGAAAAATGATTTTCTAATCCATGACCCTTGTATAGACTTATTTGGATTTTACAAAAACAATGCACATTTTGTATGGTAAAACTTTTACAAATCAATTATTTTTTAAAAATTTAAATTTTGATAAATAAAATACTGTTAGAAAGCTCTATCAATTTACTTTCATTGAGAAAAAACGATTTTGCAATCGATGACACATGTTTAGTGTTATATAGATTTTATAAAAACCACACAGAAATCGTGTGGTACAGGCTTTGCAAATCACTGATTTTTTGAATTTTAAAGAGTTTGATGATTCAAATACCATTGGAAAGCTCTATAAGTATACATTCATGTATAAAAATTGATTTTCCCATTCATGACCCTTTTATAGATTTATAAGGACTTAATCAAAACAACGCACATTTCATATGGTAAAACTTTCGCAAATCACTTTTTTTAAAAAAAATTTCTGATTTTGATGAATCAAATACCGTTGGAAAGCTCAATCAGTTTACTTTCATTGAGAAAAAACAATTTTTCAATCCATGACCCGTGTTCAGAATTATAACGATTCTAGCAAAACAACCCAGAAATCTTGTGTAAACCTTTGCAAATCCCTGATTTTTTGAAATTTATAGATTCTGATTATTTAATTACCAATGGGAAGCTCTATAAGTTTACTTTCATATAGAGAAAATGAGTTTCCAATCCATGACAATTGTTTAGATTTATAAGGATTTCACCAAAACAACGCACATTTCGTTTGGTAAAATCTTCGCAAATCTCTTGTTTTTTTTAAAAAAATTTGATTTTGATAAATCAAATACCGTTGGAAAGCACTATCAATTTACGTTCATTGAGATAAAATGATTTTCCAATCCATGATCCGTGTTTGCAGTTATAAAGATTTTAGAAAAACAACGCAAAAATTGTGTGGTAAAACATTCTAAAATCACTGATTATTTGAAATTTATAGATTTTGATGATTCAAATACCATTGGAAAGCTCTATAAATTTACTTTCATATAGGAAAAATGATTTTCCAATCCATGACCGTTTTATAGATTTATAAGGATATTTACCAAAACAACGCACATTTCGTATGGTAAAACCTTCGCAAATCTCTTGTTTTTTTAAATAATTTAGATTTTGATGAATCAAATACAGTTAGAAATCACTATCATTTTACTTTCATTGAGAAAAACTGATTTTTCAATCCATAACCCTTGTTTAGAGTTATAAAGATTTTAGCAAAACAATGCGTTCTCAAATCACTGATTTTTTTAAATTTCTAGTTATTGATGATTCAAATACAATTGGAAAGATCTATAAGTTTACTTTCATATAGGAAAAATGATTTTCCAATCCATGACATTTGTTTAGATTTAAAAGGATTTTTACCAAAATAGCGCACCTTTCGTATGGTAAAACATTTGCAAATCACTTGTTTTTTAAAAATTTTAAATTTTGATAAATAAAATACTGTTGGAAAGCTCTATCAATTTACTTTTATTGAGAAAAAATGATTTTACAATCCATGACCTGTGCTTAAAGTTACAAAGATTTTATGAAAACAACATAGAAATCGCGTGGTACAAGCTTCGCAAATCACAAGATTTTGATGATTCAAATACCATTGGAAAGCTCTATATGTATACTTTCATATATGAAAAATGATTTTCTCATCCATGACCCTTTTATAGATTTATAAGGATTTTACCAAAACAACGCACATTTTGTATGGTAAAACCTTCGCAAATCACTTTTTTTTTAAAAAAAAAAAATTCAGAATTTTATGAATCAAATACTGTTGGAAAGCTCAATCAGTTTACTTTCATTAAAAAATACAATTTTCCAATCCATTACCCGTGTTTAGAGTTATAACGATTCTAACAAAACAACGCAGAAATCATGTGGTAAAATATTCGCATATCACTGATTTTTTTAAAGTTATACATTTTGAATATTCTAATAACATTGGAAAGCTCTATAAGTTTACTTTCATATAGAAAAAAAGATTTTCCAATCCATGACATCTGTTAGATTTAAAAGGATTTTACCAATACAACACACATTTAGTATGGTAAAAACTTCACAAATCTCTTGTATTTTTTAAAAACTTTTAGAACATGATGAATCAAATACCGTTGGAAAGCACAATCAGTTTACTTTCATTGAAAAAAAATGATTTTTCAATCCATGACCCGTGTTTAGAGTTATAAAGATTTTAGCAAATCAACGCATAAATTGTGTGGTAAAACCTTCTCAAATCACTGATTTTTTGAAATTTCTAGATTTTGATAATTCAAACACCGTTGGAAAGTTCTATAATTTTACATTCACATTGGAAAAATGATTTTCCGATCAATGACCTTTGTTTAGATTTAAAAGGATTTTTACCAAAATAACGCACATTTCGTTTGATAAAACCTTCACAAATCTCTTGTTTATTTTCATTGAGAAGAAATGATTTTTCAATCCATGACCCATGTTTAGAGTTATAAAGATTTTAGCAAAACAACGCAGAAATTGTGTGGTATAACATTCTCAAATTGAAGATTTTTTGAAATTAATAGATTTTAGGGATTCAAATACCATTGGAAATCTCTACAAGTTTACTTTCATATAGGAAAAATGATTTTCCAATCCATTACCTTTGTTTAGATCTAAAAGGATTTTAACAAAACAAAGCACATTTAGTGTTTTAAAACCTTCGCAAATCTTTTATTTTTTTAAAAAATATAGATTATGATGAATCAAATACCATTGGAAAGCACTATCAGCTTACTTTCATTAAGAAAAAAACTGATTTTTCAATCCATAACCCGTGTTTAGAGTTATAAAGATTTTAGCAAAATAACGCAGAAATTGTGTGCCACAACCTTCTCCCATCACTGATTTTTTGAAATTTATAGATTTTGATTATTTAAATACCATTGGAAAGATCTATAAGTCTACTTTCATATAGGAAAAATGGTTTTCCAATCCATGACCTTTGTTTAGATTTAAAAGGATTTTTAACAAAATAACAAACATTTCGTATGGTAAACCTTCACAAATCTCTTGTTTTTTTAAATATTTTTGATTTTGATAAATCAAATACAATTGGAAAGCACTATCAGTTTACTTTTATTGAGACAAAATGATTTTCCAATCCATGACTCGTGTTTACAATTATATGGATTTTATCAAAACAACACAGAAATTGTGTGGTACAAGCTTCGCAAATCACTGATTGTTTGAATTTTATGTATTTTGATGATTCAAATACCATTGAAAAGCTCTGTAAGTATAATTTCATATATAAAAAATGATTTTCCCATCCATGACCCTTTTATAGATTTATAAGGATTTTACCAAAACAAAACATATTTCGTATGGTAAAACCTTCGTAAATCACATGTTTTTTGAAAAATTTTAGATTTTGATGAATCAAATACCGTTGAAAAGCTCAATCAGTTTACTTTGATTGAGAAAAAACAATTTTCTAATCCATGACCCGCGTTTAGAATAATAACAATTTTAGCAAAACAACGCAAAAATCGTGTGGTAAAACCTTCGCAAATCATTGATTTTTTAAAATTTATAGATTTTGATTATTCTAATAACATTGGAAAGCTCTATAAGTTTAATTTCGTATAGAAAAAATGATTTTCCAATCCATGACATTTGTTTAGATTTAAAAGGAATTTCACAAAGCAAGGCACATTTCGTATGGTAAAACCTTCGCAAATCTCTTGTTTTTTTAAAAAAAATTAGGTTATGATGAATCAAATATTGTTGGAAAGCTCTATCTGTTTACTTTTATTGAGACAAAATGATTTTTCAATCCATGACCAGTGTTTAAAGCTATAAATATTTTATCAAAACAACAGAGAAATCGTGTGGTACAAGCTTCTCAAATCTCTGATTTTTTGAATTTTAAAGATTTTGATGGTTCAAATACCATTGGAAAGCTCTATAAGTATACTTTCATATATGAAAAATAATTTTTCCATCCATGACCCTTTTATAGATTTATAAGAATTTTACCAAAATAATGCACATTTCGTATGGTAAAACCTTCGCAAATCACATGTTTTTTAAAAATTTCAGATTTTTATAAATCAAATATTGTTAGAAAGCTCAATCAGTTTACTTTCATTGAGACAAAACAATTTTCCAATAAATGACCCGCGTTTAGAGTTATAATGATTTTAGCAAAACAACACACAAATTGTGTGGTAAAACCTTCTCAATCACTGATTTTTTTTTAAATTTATAGATTTTGATTATTCAAATACCATTGGAAAGCACTATAAGTTTACTTTCATATAGGAAAAATGATTTTCCAATCCATGACCTTTGTTTAGATCTAAAACGATTTTACCAAAACAAAGCACATTTAGTATGGTAAAACCTTCGCAAATCTCTTGCTTGTTTAAAAATTTTAGTTTTGATGAATCAAATACCATTGGTAAGCACTATCAGTTTACTTTCATTGAGAAGAAAAAAATTTCGAATCCATGACCCATGTTTAGAGTTATAAATTTTTTAACAAAACAACGTTGAAATCGTGTGGTAAAACCCTCGCAAGTCACTGTTTTATTGAAATTTTTTAGATTTTGATTATTCAAATACCATTGGAAAGCTCTATAAGTTTACTTTCATATAGGAAAAAGAATTTTCCAATCGGTGACCCTTGTAAAGATTTATATGGATTTTACCAAAACAAAGCATATTTCGTATGGTAAACCTTCGCAAATCACTTGTTTTTTAAAAATTTTAAATTTTGATAAATAAAATACCATTCGAAAGCTCTATTAGTTTACTTTTGTTGAGAAAATTTTTTTCAATCCATGACCCGTGATTAGATTTATAAAGATTTTATCAAAACAACAAAGAAATCGTGTCGCACAAGTTTCGCAAATCAATGATTTTTTGAATTTTAAATATTTTGATGATTCAAATAACATTGGAAAGCACTATAAGTATACTTTCATATATGAAAAATGTTCATAAATGAAAAATGATTTTCCCATCCGTTACCCTTTTATAGATTTATAAGAATTTTACCAAAACAATGCACATTTCGTAAAGTAAAACCTTCGCAAATCACTTATTTTTTAAAAATTTCTGATTTTGATAGATCAAATACCGTTGGAAAGCTCAATCAGTTTACTTTCATTGAGAAAATCAAATTTTCCAATCCATGACCCGTGTTTAGAGTTATAACAATTTTAGCAAAACAACGAAGAAATGGTGTGGTAAAACCTTTGCAAATCACTCATTTTTCATATATGAACATTTTTTGAATTTTAAATATTTTTTGAATTTTAAATATTTTGATGATTCAAATAACATTGGAAAGCACTATAAGTATACTTTCATATATGAAAAATGTTCATATATGAAAAATGAGTGATTTGCAAAGGTTTTACCACACCATTTCTTCATTGTTTTGCTAAAATTGTTATAACTCTAAACACGGGTCATGGATTGGAAAATTTGATTTTCTCAATGAAAGTAAACTGATTGAGCTTTCCAACGGTATTTGATCTATCAAAATCAGAAATTTTTAAAAAATAAGTGATTTGCGAAGGTTTTACTTTACGAAATGTGCATTGT